>CM046394.1:8630000-18112500 GCA_025413875.1 Rhododendron molle
CTAGAGGTTGTTCCTTATTGTTAGATTTATTAGAATTGTTGCAGCAGTTAAAATTTCTTTATCTTTCATGCCTGGAAGAACACGTTGATTCTTGGAACTGCTCGAGAGCTATCAAGATGAAATTTTTCCCTGACTGATTCTCTGAACTTTGCACCTTGTATCGGGATTCAATCTATCTTTTTTTTTCCTTTTCCAAGTTGAATGTTGTAGTGGAGGTTGGAACTGAAGGTGCGTGAATACTCAATGAACCTCCCTGACTAATGGAGTAACATTTGTGTAATAATTTAAAATGTAACGCTAATTTTTTGTGTCTATGCAAACATTTGATCCCCGTTATTAAGGAATAGAAGACAACATTAGTATGCTGTCTTCCTCTTTTCAAACTATATCAGCTGCACCGGGCGGAATCAAAAATCTTTGTGACGCAGAAATCTATCGAACAAAAGGCCTCTTTTCCGACATGAATTTATTGAATGGCTAGTCTACCGAAGAAAGGTATATGTTCGAACACAAAATACAAAAAACCAAACCGTGCTCCATAAACCGTGCTACAGCTCGGGAGAACTTCAACTTACAGGGATGGACCAAAGTGCTCCTGCCTGGGAGGGGTTCCTCATTCCCGGTAACAGAAAAGCATGAAGAAATCAACTAACGAAAATGACCAAAAACCGTGCTCCATAAAACAAGTTCCATTTCGTTGTGTAATTTTTACCAGGTTTCTTGACTTGTTTTTGTTTTCCAAATCATCAGCAAAGATGATAAACAGGCTCCCAGGGCTCCATTTGAGCGGGCATGCCTTTGACACCTATAATGAGTTCAATTTCCAGAAACCAACTTTAAATTCAACAAACGGCTCACAAAACTGAAATATGCATAGCATCCATATATATCAAATTCTGGCTGGGCTGGACTAGCCATATCCATCCAGGAACCATAAGCTTCAAGTTCCTCTAAGATAGGCCAAATATGAAATCCGATAATAGAGTGATAACAGAATTCCAACAAAAACTGGGAAAAAAAAGAAGTGATCACTGGGCTCCGAACCTACTTACACTATGCTATGCATAAATAGAGGGAGCAGACCCAGTTAGAGCCCGTTTTGCAGCAAAACATTTCTTTATCCCATCCTTGGAGCCAGTACTCACGAGCCTCTCCAGGTTCCACTGTCTTTACAATTTCACAACCCACAATTTTGACGTCATGATAAAAGAAATGACCTGAACAACAGTCATGTTTCCATAATGATATGTCAGGATCTTCAATTTGTAGTACAAAAAGAAAAGAAAACAAAGAGGCAAAACATAAGGAAAAGAAAGTTAAAAACCTTTTTTCGCCACTCTCTTTTGGCAAAGGTTAGAAGAAAGTGAACAGTATTTATCATGCTTTCAAATAACCACCACCAACAGAAATTTGCTAAGTACTTTCGCAATTGCTTTCATTTTTTCCCCATCTTTTGACAAAAACTAGCACAATACCATCTGTGAGAAGCGAATATAGAATCACAATATTTTGGCTCAAATTTTGACCTACAACTGGATTTAGACAACAGTTAAAAATTGCTCGAATAAAGTTCATTCCACTACAATGAACTATAACGACACCAGATGAGGAAATACCATAACTGTTGTAGGCCAAAATGGGTTTAACTCTCCAGCAAGTCTCGTTGCCCCACAGAGAGAAACTCTACCGAAGGCCAGACATGAACAGAAGATTTTAGATTTCATCGCAGGACGGCAACAAAAAGAATATCACCAACAACATCCGGATCCACATAATAACATTCATGAAGCGATGTTCACCCAATTTTCTTGGGACACCCAATGCTGAGTAAAATTTACAAAGAACTCCGAGGTCATGGATGTTGCGAAGAAAAATGAAGAAAAAACTGTTTACACCTAATGTTAATGAAGAATAAAAAAACTTATGGCAAAACATCCGAGCAAATTCATTGAAAATTAAGAAGCCTTGAAAATTGATATGAGAAAATAAGTCTAGTTATGTACCGCAAGGAGCTTAGAGCCAACATCTGGGGGTAATCAGCAGCTTATCCAAACGGGTTTTCAACAAGCAGATATCTGGAACAACCTGCGGAAGTCAGAAACAGCATAAGCTAACTTGTTCTAAAGACTCAAACATGAGTAGTTAATACAATATAGAACAATCCCAATGCAAACCTGCAGCAACATCAGAGACGTCGAATTACACTGTTTCCAACTTGCAGATGTACAGAACTATGCACCATGTTCCACCAATGCCTTGAAGCAAAAACAAAAGTGTATTGTGCAAAAACCAGTTGCAAATCAGTTACCAAAACATCAATGAACAATACCAGTTACAAGGGCCTTAATTAATTTACAAAGTCCACCTTCAAATTGTACGGGAACTTATCTTTTACAAAACCATCCTACAAAGACTAATCAGGAACATTAAAATATTATTTTCCAAGGATTTTCATTTGCCGGCGACGAAAATATTCTGCTTGATGTGGAGGCATTCCAGTTGTATCCATCAACATTATTCTCTCCTCCTCTTTTAATTGTTCTAGTGTAAGCCTCTGTTGCTCCAGTGCAAGCCTCTCTTGCTCTTGAAGATATGTTTTCTCAAATTTGTCCATTTTCTTCTCATTTGTTTTCTGCTCGTCTTCCTTCGAATCATGTGTTAACATTGCAAGAGGTGAACTTGTACAACCATTTTCCCGGTCTTGGCTACTTTGTTTATTTGACAGATCTGCTTCGACCTTGTCGCTTGGTGGTCTCTCCACGTCTAAAATGACATCATGTGAGGCATCAACATCCCCTACATTTATCAAATCTGGAGTAGAAGGAGAAGAGGTGTGTGGAAATGCACATCTATTCCGTTTTGGCTTATTTCTTTTTTTACCATCCTCCTTCCATTTTGGCTGGTCCCTCAACTCATTCCAGCAATGTTCAAATGGAAATGAGGATCCATACAATTCACGGTACTTAACTTTCGCCTGAAAAACCTGAAAATAGATAAATAGCACAGTTAAACCTCGGAAGACAGCAATAGCTATAACTATGTGAATTTTCAGTGCTTTTAGAACCTGGTCTTTATCAGGCACACCACTATGATGCCTCAATTCAATTTGGGCAAAGCATGCACAGAACTTATTCGTGGCAAGTTGAATTGTCGACCAACGATGCATTAAAGAAGTTTCACTACGTTCAGAAATGAAGTTCTTGTGCTCATGGAAGTATTCCCACACTCTTAACCAGTACGTCTTGTGTTTTTGCTCATTCCCTTGTATTGCATCTGAGCTGATGTTAAGCCATGCTGATACAAGGAGAATGTCCTCTTCTAACGTGAAGTTGCTACCTCGTTGTGTTCTACTGGTTGTTGAGCTCTCTTTTTGGGAGAATTGTGCTGATTGATCCCCATGACTTGAATATTCCATCCTATGTTCATCTTCATGGTTGGAACTTTCAGGAAAAAGGTTGGTGTCGCATACATCTCCTTGAGAATCAACCTATCATAATTCAGATATTATCTAAGCATATATATAGTTAAAATCACAGAAGGAATAAAATGCTATCTAATTTCTAGAGAAAGAAATGCCCAATTAATTTCAAAAGAGCCACAAATCTGTTTCGACCTTGTAGCTTGGTGGTCTCTCCGCGTCTAAAATGGTATCATGTGAGGCATCAACATCCCCCACATTTATCATATCTGGAGTAGAAGGAGAAGAGGTGTGCGGAGTTGCAGATCTATTCCTCCTTGGCTTCTTTTTTTTACTATCTTCCAACCATTTTGGCTGGTCCCTCAACTCATTCCAGCAATGTTCAAATTGAAATGAGGATCCATACAATTCACGGTACTTCATTTTTGCACGAGTAACCTGAAAATAGATAAATACAACTGTTACAAACTAGGAAGACAACAAGAGTCATAAAGATGTGAATTCTCAGTGCTATTAAAACCTGGTCTTTAGCAGGCACACCAGTATGATGCTTCGATTCAATTTGGGCAAAGCATGCACAGAACTTATTCGTGGCAATTTGAATTGTCGACCACCGATTCATTAAAGAATTTTGATTACGTTCAGATTTGAAGTTCTTGTGCTCATGGAAGTACTCCCACACTCTTAACCAGTATGTCTTGTGTTTTTGCTCATTCCCTTGCACTGGATCTAAGCTGATGTTAAGCCATGCCGATACAAGCAGAATGTCTTCTTCTATCATGAAGTTGCCACCTCGTTGTGATTTTTTGGTTGTTGACCTTGCTTTTTGGGCAAGTTGTGATGATTGATCCCCGTGATTTGAATATTCCATGTTATGTTCATCTTCAAGGTTGGACCTTTCGGGAAAAAGAATGGTGTAACATCCATCTCCATGAGACTCCACCTATAACAATTCCGATGTTATCTAAACACATACATAGTTAAAATCACAGAAAGGAAAATTTGTAGAGTAAGAAAGGCCCAATTAACTTCAAAGTGCTACGGATATAAGACAATTATGCTTATTTAGCATTCTTGATTAAGAAAGTCAAAATTTCAACAGAAATCCACTTCTCTATGAGAACTGTAGAAACTGATCAATGACATTTTTAACTCCCAGAGCAAGATATGCCAAGTAATTTTAAAGTTATGCACATAAGATTTTTAACCCTCATGTTGAATTATAGACCAAAAACGACTTCTCCTTTCTACAAGAACGATAAAAGCTGATCAGCTCACATAAACTTCCAATATAGGCGCGCGCGCGCACACACAAAAAGAAGAAGAAGAAGAAGAAGAAGAAACACTTGGAAGCAAAAAAGAAGAAGAAGTAATCAGCAGCTTCTTGAATCCTTCAATGTTGGCAGGTCTTGCCAATCTCTCTCTCTCTCTCTCACACACACACACACACCCTGAAAACCAATGTAAAATCGATTCTATACTAATCTACCAGTGGCTCAATTATGGGTGTAGAAAATAAACTGAACTTTACAATAATAGTTTGATTGATAAGCTGGCATTTCGCAAAAAATAGTCATGATCATCCGCAACTGGAATAGGCCTATTTAACAAAGAAAAAGGAAACTGGGCTGGGCCAATGTCGGCCGGAATAAGCTTTTTGTGAATGTTGACCCGACATATGAGAAACCGTGAAACCCACACAACTGGATGGAGGGGGTGGCTGATCCCCTGCAGAATTTCGAAATAAATCTTAGCAATTAGGGTAACTTGTATCTTTTAGAGATACATCATCACCCAGTGGCCCTGCCAACACAGGTTTGGTGCCCTCAATGATCAAATTATTGTGCCAGACGTCCACTGTATTGCACAAATATATAGAAGTGCGAGAGACAAAATGCTAATACTTTTCGTCATCTCTTTATACTTTAGATTCCACAACATCCGTTCCCAAATTGGGTTGGCTTAGTTTGATGTTAACATAGTCCCACCAGTTATTAATACTAAACTAAGGATCATGATTGGTTCGTTAGAGTTTTACGAGCAGTTATTCTACTAACCTAAGGATAATGATTGGTTTGTTAGAGTTTGCGTTAAGGATAAAACTAAACCAACCCAAAAATGTGAGCCAGTAAACATCGAATAAAGTTGGCCCCTCTTACCCACAAATCCTGTGTCCAACACTACCCAGAACCTTGGCATATAGGCGTGAAGTTGTCGGACTAAAAGCTAGATGCAAATGAAAAGATACCCACAAACTAATACAACACGAAAATACCCCAAAGCCAGGTACAGCACTAGGTAGATAGTTGTACCTTGTGCAAAAGGAAATATCTCAAAGCATCTCCAGCTTTGCAAAATTCATAGCCAAGGCCATCATTTAGCACAATCTCCCTGAATTCTATTTCCTAGCCATAGTCAAAACCATAGCCAAATTTAGCTTTGCCAGTGAAGCAAATTGATGTTGGTTGTATCACTCTCCTGGTGGGCTTAGACAAAATGGCTCAAAGCCATATTCTCTGTTTTAACAATTTCTACATGACCAAATAGGTCATTTGATATTACGGTCTTCCTAACTGCCTCATAAACAGTGATTAAGATGCATCCCAAAGGGGTTTGGCAGATTGGCATGACACAACCACCAAAGGGCTTCCTCCCCAAGAGATCGCAAGGTCGAATCTCACAGAGGCCAAACGTTCCAAACATTGGGGCCACTGAGGTTTGTCCAGGTGTTAACTTTAGGCCTCGGGACAAGTAAGGTGTGCGTGAACTGGCTCGAACACCCGATTGTTTTTCAAAAAATAAAAAGTGAATTAGAAACAATGACAACACACTAGTTAAACTGCAGGTAGTTCTAAAGAATTATAACATCAAAACTGTTGCTAATAATTAACAAAGGCACTCCGATTCGAGTTTGTGTTCATTTGTCAAAAAGTTGTTTGTGTTTGTTTGCGAGAAGTTAGTTATCAAGTTCGAACAAATTACTACTTGGTTCATTGACTTCTGATGTATACAAAATAAGCTACTTGAGATTGCTTCAAATCTTATTTGATATCGGCTCAACTCATAAACGAGATAAGCTTGAACATATTTTCGATAAATTTTCAAACCTTCCGAAACATACCAGTACACTCAAAAACACTTGATCACACAATTCAACACATTAAATCTCACCTTGTCACCAACATCCAGCAATGCATCGGCAGCTTCAACAACATCAGCATCAACAACCTCCCTCCGATTATGATTCTCCCGAAGGAACTCCGCCACTGCTCTCTCCACCTCCTCGGACACTCTCCCGTTCTCCTTCAAAATCCTAACCACCTCGCTCACCTTCACCATCGCGTGCAACTCGATCCCTTCCTCGGCGAGCCTCTCCCTCCCCCCTATCTCCCCGTCCACCACCGCCACCGCGTCGACCACCTTCATCCCCGCCGCCCTCGCCGCCAACGCCGCCTCGATAACCTCGTCCCCGCTCGTGACAAAGTTGTCGACCACGAGGCAGGTCTGGCCGGCGGTGAAGACGCCGTCGAAGGTGTTGGCGGCCCGCGGGACGAGCATGGGGGCGTCGAGGGAGGTGGAGAGGCAGGTGGCGAGGGGGAGGGAGGAGTGGGGGAGGGCTGCGAGGAGGTCGAAGGAGGTGGTGGTTAGGGTTTGGGAGATTAGGGTTTGACAGATTTTGCGGAGGAGGGAGGGGTGAGATATGACGTGGCGGAGGTCGATGTGGAATGGGGAGGTGGTGGTGGTGGAGGAGGAGGTGACGGCGGAGATGTCGTGGAGTTGGAGGATAAGAGACTCCGTTGTTAGTGGGGACGGTGGTGATGACGTCATTGTTTCTCTCTCTCTAACGCTGTCTCTGGGAAACAGAGAGCTGTGTTGTGGAGGGGGTTAATTTGGCGAGACGTGAGTGCAGGTGGAAATAGATTTTGTTTATTTTTTGCCCCAAGTTTTAGGGAGCTTCGGAATGCGAACTATATTTGGCTTAGTACACCCTCAATTATGCTAAAAACACTCTGGTATGTTTGGTTCGATGGAATAAAATTGAAATTGAAAATGGAATGAAATTAGAGAAAATAAGATTGAAATATCATTTCCATTCCGACATTTGATTGTGCTTAGGATCAACCATTCTCACCTACAATGGAACAGTGTGACACTAGTAATTTTTGTAGTGGAAATAATAATTTTTTGAGTGACAATAGTAATTTAATTGAGGTTGGATTGGAGGAAATGAGATTGGAATATCCATTCCATTCTCAAGTTTGGTTATACTTAGGAATAATCATTCTTATCCGCAATGAAATGATGTGGTGACAATAGTAATTTTTGGTGTGGCAATAATGAATTTTGAAGTGACACTAATAATTTTGGGGTGCCAAAGAAATGGAATGACAATTCCTTAGTTTATTTAGTATATAGAATGACAATTCATTTATTAAGGTGAATAGTAATTCCATTTGGAATAATAATTATATCATTTAATGGTGAACCAAATATGAGAATAAGTATTCCATGGAATGATCATTTCATTCTAACGTTGATCCCATCGAATCAAACATATAACCTTAGAGCACTGAGCTCCGTTCCAGAACTGAAAATAAGCACTTATTTTTTAAGAAAGCAATTTTAAGCTATTGAATCACTTTGTTTGGTTGAACATTTTGAGAGTAATTTTTACTCTCGACACAGTTTTCAATAAATTTCTCTCTCTATCTCTCTCCACTCATTACCACTCAACTCTCAAAAATAACTTTCTAAAAGCTCAACCAATCGGGGTTACGTAAACCATTTCCAATCTCAACCTATTTTAAGACCCAAATATAAATTTTTGGCAAAAATGTCAAAAACTCATCTCCAATGCATTAACCAAATCCCTCCCTTCCCCATATTAGGTTTTACTCATTTCTTTGCCTAAAGTGGAGATGGAATCCCTGAATCCCTGATGATGAGATACTTAGCCACAAGTTTCAACAAGCCAAGCAGTCGAGCACAGAAGAGACAACATCCTACCTATGACTTCGTCCCTACAAAAATTTCAAGCTCCTAGCTAGCTACTACCGAAAGAATGACTTCGGTTACAAGAAACGAGGTTTTAATCAACATCCATCCTAACAAGTATCTCAATGTTATCGATCAGGACCATCAACCTAAAGAACTTCCACGAAACATTTCTAAAGCATTCTTCAAATGACATGGGCGTGCCCGAATTGCCGCATAACTTCGGAGGCCAGGGGTAGTCTATGTAATTCAATTGCATAAATTTATCTAAATGGCGGGAATGGAACAAATCCGTAATCTCTTAAGTCCTCTTCTTCTGCTATCCTCCTCTCTTCTTCCTCCAATGGCTTTCTAGCTTTCACTGGCTTCAAATATTTGCCAACTTGCTCTTGAAATTTGTCATGTAGGCAATTGATCTCTGATTAATATTCTTGGACCCAGTCGAGAATGAGTACTGGGTCCAGCAGAGTTGGGTTGAGTGGCATTGTTGTTTTGAAGGGGTTCGAGATTTGTGGCAATCGGTGAGGAGGACGGTGGTGGGTGAAGCGACGACGTTTTGGAAGAGGTTGGAGAGCTCGCCTTGGTGGCATCTTGAATTGGGTTTGAGGAAAGACAGAGGATTGACTGGAGGAGACGACCTCTGCAAGCTTCTAAGTTTTCAGCACCCCTGAAGCAATCGAAATCTGATTTCCCTCAGCAGTGATTGGGGGTCAGATAAAATATTGATCCTCTTAACTTGAATCATTTGGTCAGCCCCTACTGATGCCAGATAGCTTGTATTAAGCTTGTATAAATTCTGAAGATGATAGTGGCAATCTCGAAAACAATATAGGTTTGGCGATTTCGCGTCTACATTCCCAAGTCAGAAAAATCAAACTATTGGTAAGAGATACGGTTGCGCGTCGAGGAATGACACTTTGAAGCTGTCGACCGGGTACTAGTTGTATGACGTAGAGCTTTGGAAGCTCGATTGGCGTTGAGCAGGATTTGAATGATGCTTCAAGAATGGATACAAGTTGTCCTTCGCATTGCATTGCTTGGGAGCGGCTTCTTCAAGTTGATTTCTTTGGGGTGAGATTGACGAGATATAAGTTGCAAGTCTCCGTACTATTTGTGCTTATAACTTCATCTTCCCTAAATTGATTTTCACACTTCAAGTGCAAAACAAACTTGTTCATTACCTCAATTGAAGTGCCTGACTTTTTTTTCTATGGAATACTGGCGAAGTACCTATCCTTAGTGAATCCATACGTATAGCCAAAACGACACGACGATGGTAATGATAATTTAGTCTTTCCGTTATTTTTATTAGGGCTTGACTCTCTTGTATAGTCAAAAGAATATGATGATTGCTACGATATGTGTTTTAGTATGATTTATTATAGGTAATCGAAATTTAGTCTTGAATTTTTTTTTTTTTGGGAACATGATAGAAATGCATTGATAATAATAAAGTGAGACTACAACTGTGTTGTGGCAGTCTCCTTGTTATTTTTATTAGGGTTTGACTCTCATGAATTATAGTACTATAGTACTATTGTTCTGTTATTACACAATAGACTACAACATTTCCCTCTTTATCGCTTAGCATGACGTACATTGTTCGGTCAACTTGTAAAAGCATAAAGTTTCAAGGAAATGAACCCAACAATGTATATCAAGTTATTAAACAATAACAATCACCTACCCCTGGAATACGCTCAAATGCAAAGATTCGAAGCCCTGAAAGTTCAATTTAGACATGAGAGAATGTCAAAAAGATCATGGAGTGACATATCATTGGAAGTGCAATATTTGACTCACATAGCAGAATGTATTGCCTGCAATCCCCAATCCATATACTAGACAGGTAAAAATCCAACAGCATCTGATCTAACCTACAGAGCTAAGCTTTTATAAAATTCTCAGCTGCTGAAAACTCCGGAGCAAAGACCTACTGAAACAAGATACGGAAAGAGAGTTTAATACATCTGAACTGAAAGCAAAATGTTGTACCCATAACTGCTCAGAGCGTTTCATAACCAACACTCCCAATCCATCTTGAAGTTCTACATCAGGGCCAGGAGATATAGTTTAGTCCACAGAAGTTTCAATCACTTTTCCAAGCACACCGCACGATCCAAGAACTCCAACCTCCTGATGGTCCTCATTACCGCAAGTAGGCTGTTCTGAGTAATTGGCAATAGCGAATTGTTGGTTATCTCTCAGAAACTATCAAACTTTCAACCATCAGATCAGCCATAGAGTTAACTTCAACCATGATACAGTATATTTTTTGATCCAAAAAAATAAGGAAAACATCAACCATGAATAAGAATTTGGCCATTAAATTCATCATTTCTACACAAAGAGATAGATTAACATGCAAGCTTACACATATAGCATCGTTCAGACAGATGATCAACCATTGCTGAAGTTTGCATTTACTCTAAAAACCCATACTAAACACATTCACATCCAAAGCAGGAAAATTAAGGCCAAAACAACTATGCTCCCTCCACAATCCCCACAGATATAAAAGCTGCCATAAAATCCAAAAAATTGCGCAGGCAAATTGTTTAGAAACAAATCAGAAAGCTAAGCAGCACTATGAAATCCAACACAAATTCATTGCCTGCAAAAAGAGTTGGCCTAATCTCAGGGATAGGTCATTAGAGTCAATATCATCAAAAATTTCCCACAACTTTGGGAACCAATAAAGGCTAGCACGTTTCCATTATGTCTTCCATGATTTAACTATCAGGTGGAAAATGGGGACATATAAGCACTAGTGACTAGCGTTGAAGCGTATAAAATCTGATGGTTTAAGCATATTGACAACCCAATCCAGATCCATCCAATAGGAGGTGGTACCAAAACAACCCAAGCAGAAGCATCGTTACAATACTCGCCAAATTTCAACAGAGGCTGCAAAAATTATGCAGCACGTATAGGTTACACTTGAGCATCGTTACAACAAACCTTACTAATATATAAAAGAAGGAATTTACAATCAAATGAAGATGGAGAGACATTCTCCAAAGTATAATGTTTACAAACCATATGTACACAAGTCGCTTCGACTAAAGTTTATTTAGTTATGTTGCTCAGAGAGGATCCATATCAAACTCCAAGCAACAAAATTACAACTTCACTCCAATGAGAGTTTGAATCCAAGCTATAGGCAGACTCAAATCACATGGTATCACACAACAGCAGAATATACGAACCTAATACGCGTCCAATAGCAACTTATTGTACATAAGCAACTGCATTCAAGAGCAACAAGCCGGGCACCGAATCAACCCATTTTCATTGCACTCCAAGCACCTCTTCAACTGGTCTTCATCCTCATCGTAAATCTTCCTGCTTCCACTACACTCCGAGCAGGGAATGAACCTAACATCCCCACATCCCTCGCACACGTACCCAGGTGCCCGAACAGGGAGCCCCTTAAGCATCTTGGCCAACTCACCAACCTCATGGAGCTGTTTGATCACATCGGCACCTCCAATGTACTTCCCTCTGATAAAAACTTGGGGCAAATTCACATTCTTCTCAACTAAAACACCCTGCAACTCTTTCCTATACGCCGAGTCCATCGAAATGTCGCGTTCATCGACAATAACCCTAAACCCTCTGATTATCATCCTCACAGCACAGCAATCCTCAAACGTCCTCCGAATCCCTCGTAAACTAGTGAAATACACCACCACTCGGTCCTCGGTACCCTGTAACCGTATCCCCGAGTTTTCACAACACGAAGAAACCTTAGAATCCGAACAACCCAATGATTTTGCCGGCTTCAACAACGGAAGTTGCGATTGCAGGGGCGGTGGTTCGGCCAAGGGAGGTTTTTTTTTCGAAGACTCAAACACGCTGCAGAGCTGTTTCACCTTCCCTTTGATCGAGTTCCCGGACGAAACAGCCGACACGAACGACGAGATCGACGAGTTGTAGAGTTTCTTGATCGAGCCGCTGCGCTCGAGGGGACTCAGGGAGGAATTGTAAAGGTAGGACCTTTTCGCGAATTCGCTGGACGTTAGGGTAATTGATCGATTGTACATCGACGATTTGTTATTAGGGCTTCCAGAGACTCCCGATTTCTCGTCACGATTATCAGCCATAATTGTAAATTAACCTCTTTCGGCTTTTCAGGGTTTCCAACTACAACGTAGGAAGAATCTAAAGAAATGAAAAAAATTAATACCTCCTTTGGAAATTCTCCCGTAGGATGAGAGAATTGGAGAAGATCGAGGCGATCCCGGCCGTACGTTCTAGGGTGAGGGTTACAGGATTGAGGGGTTGGTTTTTGAAAGATTTTCAGGAGAGGTGAAAATCGAGTGCCTGTGTGGGATGGAGATGATCTAGGTCGTAAAGGCGGCGGAAATGGATGGGATGAAGGAAGCGGTGGCGGTGGGGTTTGGATTAATTAGGTGGGTGGGTGGGTAGCGGAGGGGGCGGAGGAGTTGCTTTTGGACGAGGGACGAATAAAAGTAACAAGGAAGGAGAGAGAGAGAGAGAATGGGCGGAGCCTTGCTTTTGAAAAAGGTCCCGGAATTCGACCCCAGCGATTTAGGCTCTGTTTGGAACCTAGGAAAAGGAAAAGAAAGGAAAAAAAAATAAAATGAAAAGAAAATGAGAGGAAAATGGGAAGAAAAATTTACTATTCATAAAACTGAAAATTGTTATTTTCCTCCTCTTTTCTCTCCAAACCAAACAATGGAAAGGAAAATTTTTTAGTTTGCCTTGCTTTTGAAAAAGGTCCCGGAATTCGACCCCAGCGATTTAGGTTAATTTCAACGCTGATTATCTTTTGTAAAAGAAAAAGGGAAAATTGTATACCCCTATATTTAAAAGGTGAGTTCACGCTATATTTTATATATCTGTGTATATTAATTATGTCTTAGCAGATATACAAATACCGAAACTTCCATCGAGTCAATAGCACGAACTCGCCAAGTAAGATAAAATGAAAAAAATCAAGCCCTTGTTCGGTTTGGAATTTCAAATTCAGGGTTTTGGATAAAGTAACTTTTTTACTTTTTCTCTCTCTAACTTTTCAATCATTACTTTCATTTTTCACTCTATCTCTCTCTACTTTTTACCTCTCTCCATAATCATTACTCTCATTTCTCTATCTACCTTTATTCAAAAACACAACTCAAAACCCACAACCGAACAAATCCTTAATGAGAAAAAAGTACTTTCCGTCTTTTGAATGATCGTTCTTTTCCCGTATTACAATTTCATCTTTACTAGATTTTCTGTTAGATGCATGATGTTAAACTTTTTGAGATAGTGAATGTCGAGAGAATCTAAAAAAGTAAAAATTTATAGACAAAAAGCAAAAAAAATAAAAATAAATTGAAGACAAAAAAATAATGAACTACTGCTTTTTTGTCTTTAGTGCCGTCCTAAATTTGTTTTCTAATTGCTCTCGTCAGGACGAATAATTCAATCCGAAAATTAGAACGAAAAGCTAAACAACAAGTTACTACTTATACTAGAAGTAAACAAAACCCAAAAAACACCAGAGCAAAAATTAACTGCTTTCCCCCATCTAAAAAAAAAACTACTTTCTCTTTAAAAAAAAAAACTACTTTCTCTTGAATTTCTTCCCTTTCATTATCTTCCTTTATGATTCCCTTCACGACTTCCATACGCAATCTAATTTTATTTCGAAAAGTATGTTTAGAATATGAAAATGAGAGAGGGAAAAAAAAAAACCCCCTCAAGTCCTGTCAACCTTCCCCCACTAGTTCAAATTAAGGCTGCTGTATAAGACTAAAATTCATTTTTGTCATCCTTATGCTGTGTACAAGTGCATGTTGTGCACAATCCGAGCCATCGGATCGTGCATTTGACAGCCGAGATTGTGCACAACACCTATTTTGTGCACAACAGGGCCCCCAGTTAAGGAACAGATGATGGAAAAAAACAAAAAAAATATCTAACCAACAACTTGGATAGATTTTGGGTCAGGAGTTTTTCTTTTATCCGCAGGTAAGGTGGCTGGAACAATCATTTTTACCGAAGGGTAAAAAGTAAAAACTCACACCACCGTGATTGGCAAAGAAATTTAGCCATGAATTGAGAAATAATTGCCTTGTTCCAGCAAGATAATGGAAACAAAATCATCAGTTTCAAAAATATCAAGCAGTTTCAGAGCAACTGTCAACAAGCTCCATCATTTTACCAAACTGCGGCTCCACATCAGGAACAATGCTGAAGAAATGCCAGCTCATATCGTTTAAAGCCCGATAATAATCGTCAGAGACCGTCTTGATTCCAAACTCTTCAGTGAATCTCCTCACAGCCAAAAGATGCTTCCTCAAACTAACACCAGCTGAGTTCTTGAATACGGACACGTATTGCTCGTATCCCTCAAAGCTGTTCCCAAACAGTATTATACGGTTCAACAGGTCAACCCTCCAATTTGCATGCAGGAGGTTGTCATATAATTCAGCCTCACAATGAGGCATATAGAAAAGTGTTGGTTTTGAAGCTTGCCGTCGGCCTTGTTCATTGACTGAAAGAACCGAGCAACCCAGAGTCTCCAAAACCCTAGCTTCTAGTCCGGAAAGAATTGGATCAAATACTTCTACATCTCCAATCCAACTGAACCTTTTCTTCATCAGAATCGCAAGACCGAGCTGCACTCGAGGGGGTTCGTACAATTCAAGGCTACCAATACCATAAATCACCATCTGCATCTTTGTTTCAGAGCCCAAAACCCTAGAAATGTGATCTGAGATTTGAGGAGTATGAATTTGATCCATGAAATTACAGAAGAATTCGGAGCTTTCAAGTTTCTTCATACAGACTACCATCTTCTGCATCAGTTTAGATTCTCGGTCAGGGTCGACATTTTGGTCAATTGGAACCCAAGACTGTGCTGCTTGTGGGATCCTAGTTTTGAGCAAATTCCTTCTCTGTTTCCCACGTCGAGGTAAAACTATCGTCCAGTCTTCAGTTGGGTTTGGCTTTTCATGAGTGAGGGTTTTCGCAGAAGCTGCCATAGCGAATAAGCACAGAATTGTTTTCTTCTACATGAAAGTCCTTGTATGTTTCAAAACTCAAATCGTGCAGTAACAACGCTGCAAGATACAAAAATTTTAGAAAAAAATACATAAATTTTTAAAACAATATACCGAACAGTTCCCTCTATGTTGAGAGGAATTACAATACAACAAAAGGATACCTCATTCAATCTGTACTGTAAACCAGCACCTTGCCCTAAACAAAACAGTCTCATAATAATCTGACACAGTTTCACAGCTAGAAAGAAGTGATGAAATTTTGATTCAAGGTTCATTTAGGGTATAATAATTACTGGGACCTCCCATGAGGTTTGCGAAGGATGGCTATGAAATTTTATCTTGCAACGCGGGTGTCAAAGATCACTTTTAAAGTCAGAGTAATTGATCACTACCTAGCTTGCTACACGTATGAAAGGATCAAGAAAGCGAAAACATAGGGAACACAATGGCAAAGAGAGCTCTTTCAGGATGTTAATTTACATCAAAAACCATATCTCATAAAAACAACCCCTGCAGAAATAAAATGCATGTGTTGGGGAGAAAACAAGTACCCATAATCTCTTTTGTCAATGAGCAACAAAAGGAATAACTGAAACCTCTGATTTTTAGAGACGTGGCTCATGGCCAAACCACATGTTTTTACATCGTGCGGGATTTAAAAGAATCAACGAAAAAGAACCTCAAAGAAATCCTGGTTTTCCCTCCGGTTTCTGATGAAACTACCAGAAGGTCAAATACCGTCAAAAGACATCCCTTGAACCGAATAAGGGAATGAGGCACGCAGCTTTGCTGACCTTGATTCCAGCGTTACACACGCGATGCATGAATAACCTAACCAAAGGAATCTTATGTGCATAATTGTCATTTGGCCAGAAATGGTTCGGTGAGAAATGGTTTTGGTGAGAAACTCCAGACCTCTATTTTCTTGGATGGATATAATGCGGGTGCCGGTGCGGGAGCGGGAGCACCAACATGAAAGCGTCTTTCAAAAACCTCACAAATAACCAGAATTTGTGAGTGCGAGGATTGAGAGCGCTATCGGAGAGCGAGGATTGAGAGCGGGAGCGAAGGCTATTTTGAAGGATTATGTTACTAAGGATATTACTCTTTTACCGAGCAGTGAGCAAATGGCCATGGACGTGGATGAAGGCATAAATATAGTCTTTGGGAGGTGGATATATACTGACTGCTTTTAATTTCTAAATTAATTTTGGAGTGGGTGGATAAGGTGGCGAACGTATGTAACTTGGACAATTTATAGGGAATATATCTATTGTAATACGGTTCTGAAAAGTATTGTGATTTTTGTGGAAAATAAAGGGGTATGTCATGGGCCCTATTCTCTATTTGCCAGCCGAAGGTCAGTCTCTTTCATTTTTATATTGAACAGGGATTTGACCGACTCGCACATGGGCAGCGCTCCTGTAGACACCCCAATCTGGACTTCCGAATAATCTTTAAGTTTCCCCAATGATGAAATAAGGAAAAATATACCTTCGAGGCTTGGATTGTTGCTCCTTTGCTTCTCCTTTGCTACTCCTTCTTTAACCTCAAGAAAACCCCTTTTCAACCATGTAGGGTGGCCCCCGGTTCAATTGCAAAAGAGAAAAATGTGTTTATCTTGTCAAAAATAACTTTTTCCATGACACACTGAGGGTAAAATGGGCACACATTTCAATGTATAAAATGTCTTTGAGTGAAACCAATTGGGTTAGAAAGAGGACTCGACGAGCTTTCCAACGCTTCAAACCGCGTCCAAATCCGAGTTCGGGAGTATCCGAGTTCGGTGTGCTGTGCTGATTCACATAGCGCGCGGCACTTCAAAAGGGCGCACGACACCTTAGAAAATTCAAAAATCACTTCGCACGGGACTTTACTATCTCGCACGGCACCTTGAGAAAAAGTTCGGACAGTCGCAGAAACGCAGGAGGAGCGTCTTTGCCCGAAAATGAGTTTTATTCGGCCCAGTACTCTCCTCCTTTAGTGATCATCCTTGGCTCTCTTGCCTATAAATACGCCCCCTCTCTAGTTGAGAAGGACCCCTTAAACTCCAAGTAAAGTTACTCTGCCATTTTTTTGGCTCTCACTCTCTCTCTCTAAAAATACTCTCTTTTGATTCTCTCTCTACAACTTCTTACACCCATCACCACTATACACACCTCTCTCTCTCTCTCTACACCCATTTGCTTTCAAGTCTCTCAAAACTCAATCCAAATCAACTTCATTCATCCACCTTCAAGCACATCCAAGCTTCAATCAAAAGGTATAAATCCATTTCCTTGGGCTAAACCCCGTTTTGGCCCTGAGGGGAACTTTTCTGTCGTCAGATCTAGTCCCTTTTGGTTAGATCTTGACTTAAAACCCATTTTCAGAAAAAGAAGTCAGTACTGTGCTGAGGTCAAGGTATCGCGCGGCTGCCTGGACAGGCGCGCGGCACGTTGACCTTCAGCGCACGGCATGTTGGTTACTGATGTTATTATAAGCAGGCTGTCTGGATCGGAGGTACCCTTTGTTGTGGCTGCTTGTTTCTGTTGTTCACTGTTCTTATTTCTTTAAAAGCAAGACCATATCTACAAGCCATATTTTATTTCATAAATAAGATTTCTTAGATCATCTCGGATGATCAAATGTAACAAAAATTATTTTGTGTTCATGGCTTGATGGAGTGGTACTGTCCCGAGGTCGGGTGACGTCCTGAATGCTTGTAACAGACTGATAGCAGAACAAGTACCACGCGCGGCATACTGAAGAGCCGTGCGGGGCATTACAGTGTGCCGCGTAAGAGATGGCCACGGTCCAGACAGCTTGATTAATGTTTTTCATTATATTTGTTCACATCGTCTTATCACGACTGTACAGATAACACCACCTGCACACCAACGTGATATATTTCCCATGTCCCTTTCCCGCTACGTGTTTTATTAAAGAGCTTGATATTCCGAATGATACCGAAGATCTCCCCTTTTTGAAAACATCAAGTAGAGACCGGTCTTACCGGGCGAATGGGGTGCTTTTTAAAGAAAAACCTTCCTCATTCGTAATGTGGCTCCCGAACCCATTATCTCAACGTTTTCGCTAGACTTAAAGCCTTTTTCAAGCAAACTCTCGGTTTCTCGGATCATCCATCTCGAAAATCCGGGTGGCGACTCTTCGAGCGAAGCGCTCATTATCGGGCGCGGGAGCCCACAGTTCCCAAAGCGAGTAAAGCTTGGCTTAGAGCAAGTTCCAGAGGCATCTTCTAGGGGTGCACAAGAAACCGATCCGATCCGTGAAACCGGTCCGATCCGGACCGAACCGTCATATTTGATCCGGTTCAGTGGTTCACTGGTTAGGTTATGGTTCCAAAAAACTAAGAACCGTTAATTTTGGTTCGGTTATTGGTTCTCAATTAAAGAACCGTGGGTAGAACCGAACCGGACCGCATATAACACACACACAATATATATAAGTGTAATTAAATATTTATTTGGATTTGGTAAGTTAATCTTTTCCTTACTAAAATCAATTTATTTAGAAAAAATATCTCATTTGTTAGAAAAAGTTTTAATATACTATTAAAATTATAGGAATCCAAACTCCTAAGAATTTTTGTTATAGTGAATATACCCAATATTTAGTGTTTTGAATTTTTAATTTTTGTGAACAAATGTTTGGATGCTAATTGGATAGAATCGGAACCGAACCGGAACCGGACCGGTCTTGCGGTTAGGTTCTGGTTAGGTTCTACATTAATATTGGTTAGGTTTTGGTTCCCAATTTTCTAGAACCGTAAGGAATGGTCCAGTTACTGGTTTTCTAGAGAACCGGACCAATCCGGACCATGTACACCCCTAGCATCTTCCATTCATATCGATTTGGGTGTTTCCGCACCATATTTGGATCTGCCTCTTCTTCGATCCGGAATTCCCAACAAATCCTTGACTCCTCGAATACAATGGAATTTCACACCTGGCAAATCTTTCACTCTACCTCCTCTTATTAAGAAACAAGGAATAAATAATCACCCTAAATGCCACTAGAAGCTCCAACTTTCCACTTTAACTAATTCTCAACAAAACGCATCATCAAGTTTAGTTAAATTTGGCATCTAACTCATATTTTCAGCAACTATAAACACATATCACAACACTTTGAGGCATGTTCTCAGGAAATACAATAACTTCCAGCAACTATTGCACAGTTACAGCACCTATAATTCTTATTTTCAGCATTCACTATCAATTCCCTGCACATAAAGCATATTCCCTGCGCTTTCTAGTGATTTCAGCAGTTATTTAAGCGATTTCAGCATCCAAACAGCAGTTTTTCAGCAACCTTTTAACAGATTCAGCACATATAACAGCACTTTACAGTCATTCACTGCAACTACAGAGGTTATTTCCAGCATTAAGACTGTTCTTGAGCAAGTAACTTAAGCACTATACACGTTTACATCTCTAGAACTTCAATTCTAGCATCAAGTGGAGATATTTCAACTTAAATAAAACCAATTCCAGAATGTTAAGAGTTAATTAGGAGTTTCCCTAACCCAGGTATTGAATTCCAACTCCTAATTTGACTTTAGGATACCCAAACCCACTTGAAACAAAACCCTAGAACAAACCAGTTGAAGAACATGTGGTTTAGCTGATTATTGTTCCAAAAGAGATCAAGAATTACTTACCAGATTAGGGTTTCAATCTCCCTCCTCCCTCCTGCCTCAGCTTCCTCCCTCCCTCTCTCTCTCTCTCTCTCTCTCTCTCTCTCTCTCTCTCTCTCTTCTCTCTCGTTTCCTCTCTCTCTCTCACTCTCTCTTCCAACGTAGAAGAGAAAACCCCACCTCTTGGTTTTTTTCCTCTTTTTTACCTGAAGTCAGGGCAATTGGTTTGGTGGTCAACAGGTCAACCCTCATTACTGGGTATACATGACCAAAATAGTTTTCTCGCGTTGTTTTGAATTTCTGGTTTGAATTCCTTGTCGTTTCAGTGGTTGAATATTGATTGTTTTGGTGCCTTTCCCCCCAACAATTTTGATTTGATTTCTTGATGGTTTTTCCTTTTTTTACCTGACGGTGGCATGTATTGGATACTGATCTGCTGTATAGGGTAATTAATCTTCTCATCAATTATCCGAACTAGTGGATGTTAGCTCTAAATCATGAGTTAAAATTGGATACAATCAATATGAATATTAGTGGAAAGTTACAGGTTGTAGGTAGAAGTAAAACATGTAGAATCATACTGCTAAGCACCTTTCGTGCTGAAAAATGAAGCCAGGTTGATATCACTTTTGAGTTTTGATTATGGGTCATTTGGTTTCTTATGGAAAACCTACAATGAAAGCATTTCTAAGACTGTTCTGTTTAAATAAATAAATAAAAAACTTACAGTATTAGAGATGGGCCAGGTTTCTGGTAAACAATTTGAACAGTTTTTGAAGTTTAAAAGCTCCAACACATCACAGACATATAAACATACATACTATAAAAGATCTTCAGCAGTTTTATTTCCAGCAGTAAAATGTACATAAAATTGCACAAACACGCTTCTATTTTCTTTGAGGGTGAGTCACTTAGTTCCAATTTGTTCTCAAAACTTGCACACAACTTCTCTTCTGATTTACGAATACTTGTGCATTCCTTTTAACCGGAACCAGAGAATGAACTTTTAGCAACTTTGGTAGCACCAAAAGCATAACTTTTCCCAAACAAAGGTTCTTGTTGGGGTTTAGAACCTAGGGCTGTTTGCCCTTTCTCCATGGAAGCTTTTGACTTCTATTGTCATGAAATATATTTGTTCCAGCGTCTTTGAGAATAAAAAAGGCATTTGCATTCTCCTCTCTTTCCTTTCCACTATATTTCTAACCATTCAGAGGGTTGGTAAGTATAAGCCACTAAACTTATTTGACAAAAAAAATTGAGCCGATTCTGTTCCCACGTCCCAGTAGGGATTGATGATACCCCTTGGGTAAGCTTATAAGTTTCGATTATGTCAAACCCTGCAGGTGGATATTTGTATCCGACATATCGAATAAGTTAAGCGGATAGTCTCAAGTTAAGATGTTGATTAAGTGGGAGATTGTTAGTAATTTATTTTAATCAACGGGTATTTGTAATTTTAACGTGGAGAGATTATTAAGTACTTAATATCATGGAGCTCGTAATATAATTGAGATAAGGACGGGAGTGCAATTATAATTCTGTAGTGGGGTGAATTATAATTAATGAAATAAGAAATAAAATCCTGGTGGGATTAGGTTTTCTTATTTACACTGGAAGCCCAGACTTATTACTCCTTAGGTCCCTATCGTAGCCCCATATATACACGTTATACTCTCTAGGTCAGGTGGAGGTTTTTCTATTATTCACAAAATAGAGGCAGGAACAGATCACGAAAGAGTCCACACTCGTTTCGTGTTCTAGACGTGCAGAGAATACAATAGAAGATCGTAAGGTACGGTCGAGCAGTATTCGTGGTTTATAGCGTGCTATAACAAGTTCAACCAGCGTTCGTGTCGCAGGGAGTTGAGGTAGAACCCTAATTCCGCCTTGCAGGGTTTTACAATTTTTGTTGTCTAATCTGTACGTGTCATTACTGGGTCTTGGGGATTCTGTATCCCAACAGTTGCCCATTGCGAAAGAGTCAGTGCCAGGCCAACAATATATCACCCTATAATAATGCAGTTGTCTAAACTCAGATATATCTCAGTACAGGGCCGGCCCTAGGCTTCACCTAGCAAATGGTGACTTGTATTTTGAGCAGTTTATCAGAATTAGACAAGCTTAAGCTCTATGAGAAAGACTAATCGGAAGAGGGACGATATAGAGGTACCTGTTCTTATCGCTGCCGGAGCCGCCAATCGTCGCCAGAGCTGCTGAGCTTCGTTCGATTTTAAGATTTTTACGATGATATTTTCAGGGTGGTTGAGTTCTGATTCTGATGGGAGCATAGTGGTAATTGCATTTTACACTTTTATCCACACACAAAAAAGAAAGAAAAGAAGGGAGCGGCTTTGTTCGGTTAATCGTTTAGTTTTAATTTTGTTTCAATTATTATCCTATTTTTTTTTTCAATTATTATCTTATTTTTTTAATTATTACTTTCTCATCTCTCTCTAATTATTATCCCTATTTTTAATAATTACTCTATTTCTCTTTCTACCCACCACCAAAACTAAACTAAACTAAACTCTCAACCAAACATAACTAGCTAATTGCATTTTACGATGAGAGATTCATGTTACAGGTTTCGCAAATTAGTGCCAACAATTTGTGAATTGGTACAAATTGACCCGGGAGGATTTCATTTCATAATTTGACTCCGCATGTCCAAGATATGCCCCCTCACGGCAAAAAGTATATTAGACGTTGTTGATTTTGACGCTCTACTTTTGCACATATGTGTTCTATTTTTAACGTAAAGTTACTAGTAATTTTATGTACAAAATAGAGCGTCTGAGTACAAAAATGCAATGCGAAAATCTATTTTCTTAAACTTAAAAGTGAACATGCCACGTAGCATTGTGGTTGTGTATTTTGGAGCGTAATCAGTACTACTTTACATGTATGAGAACATTGTCCACCTTATGCTTTTCATTTTATTACTAACAATTTTTAATTAAGGAACTCGGTTAAAGTAAAAACTAAGGGTGCAAACGGTTTGATTTGGTTCGGTCCGGTTTTTAGTATCTTTTGAACCGAAACCGAAGTTATCGGTTTTTGTAAAAATCCAAATTGAAACAAAACCGTTTCATTTGGTGGTTTTCACGGTTTGGGCTGAAAATGAATAATGTACGTACTAACGTAGTGACAGAGAAAGAGATTACAAAAACGAATTTTGAGATTAGCTTGTGGATTTAGGTCGTGACATTACTCATTGCCCCGACTCGTGCGGGAGGGAGATGCCAGAGCAAACTTCTGCGGCGTAGAGTGAGAAGAAAGACAAACCCACATCTAAAACCCTGAAACCTCCCCCGCTCTCTCTCTCTCTCTCCGCTTTCCAAATCCCCGTTCTCTCTCTCTCTCTCTTTCCCATAGGGTTAGGGTTCTCGTCCCCACCCCCGCCCTCATCCCTCTCTCCCTCCTCTTACCTCCATTTTTTAACAATGATGTACGGCGACCTGCAGCAGCAACAGCAACAGCAGCAACTACACCAGCAGCAACAGCAACAGCATCTACAACAGCAGCAGCACCCCCAACAGCACCAGCAACATCCCCAACCACCGCCAACCCAGCACCATCCCCAATTCGGAGAGTTCCCGAGGGGCCCGCAACAGCAACAACAACCTCCGCCGCCGCCGCCAATGATGCGGCAGCTGTCCGCTTCGTCTAGTAACATGGGCTCCGTTAACATTGTCGGCCCGCCCGATTACCACCTCCAACAGCTTGCTCCGCCGTCTCACCCTCCATATGATGGTACAGCGATGTGGAATTTTTTTTTTTAATTGTGTTTCTAGTGTACAATAGAAATATGCTAACGACTGCCTTCGGGCGATGGATAGTCAAATATCTCAAGAAATATTGGTATCGAATGGAATGGTAGAATCATCAGTTACCTAAGCTGTAAAATGAATTTCATTTGTAATGCACATTCTAACATTTGTAGCTAATTCCAAAGCAATGACCCATTCATTATAGTGAACCAAACCGAGCCTTGTGTCCCAATCAATTGCGTTGGCTACATGATTCCTGATTTTCAATTGAGCTCTGTCTAGGGCTATCTCTTTCACTTAAACCAAACCGAGACTTGTGTCCCAATCAATTGGGTCGTCTACATGATTCATGTTTTTCAATTGAGCTCTATCTAGGGCTATCTCTTCACTTAGATTTAGTGAGCCCTAGTTTTTCTGTACCACTGTGTCAGTTTAGGTCTTTCTATTCTCTTAGCCCGACTATCTACTACTATCATTCTGGTGAAGACCGACTAAATTCAAAAATCTCCTGCTACCCCCACCGCCTTTTTGTCTTTCTCTGTATGGATGTCATTAGAGAAGACAACGCAAAGTATTGATTTGAAAAGATGCAATGATTGGATACTTAATTTTGTGCGATGCTTGCCTATATTCGACTCAAATTGTGGTACTGTTCCCAGGGTCAATAGTTTTGTCGTTTCTCTAGTTTAGAAGGTGAACCTTGTAATGGTAGAGAAGTTGTCGTGTTATAAATAGACTAGGCAGTGTAATAGTGGTTGGCTGCGGAAAATTTGTGCTGAAGTTGTGCTCTTTGGTATTGTACGATGACAGTTATGTTGAACTGCTATTCCTCTTCCCCCCATATGTTGTCTGGTAGATTGATTGTCAACAAAATACCCATTTGTGGCTGAATCTTCCATGCTGGGAAAGTTTTCTGACTTCGTAGATTTGGAGGACAACCTCTTCCCTCGGCCTTGTTGTTTGATAGGTCGGTTGTTGAAAATGTATGGATGAGCTCTTATTAAAAACTAAAAAAGGAAGTTGAAATTTCTGTTCCACTTGTCGAAATCTTCCCTGCAAACATTTTTTTCATACTTAACTTCAGATTTGGTAGTCGATGTCCTAGTGGTTGCACAACTTGAACAATTGATGGAGATCGGACTTCTTTTGTTTGCCCTCAAAATTCCTGTTTGATGGATGGATTGTCAAGAGAAATAAGGAAGTTGATATTTCTCCACTACTTTATTTTTCTTAAGCCCATCGCACTATTGAGTATTGACTGTGGACAACACCATGATGTAGCTTGTATTTTCAGGCTTATAATTGAATTGTTTTCAATCAATATTGCAGCCCAGGGTGATAGTTTTGCGGCAAAAAGAATCAGAAAGAGTGGGCAAAGGAGAGCTGTTGATTATACTAGCACCGTTGTGCGATATATACAGGTAATATGAGCTCTGCAATGATCATCTACATATTTGCTTTAGACATTCCTTCCTTTGGTTCTTGCTTTGCCAAGGAGTTTGTTTCTTGATATTCTCACTACTTTAGTTTTTGTCACCAGTTCAATCTAACTTTATATTTCATGGACATGGATACATTTCATGCACTTTGGCAAGGGATAATGTAATATATGAATGGCATCAAAAGGGGATGCCACATGCAGGCCACCTATATAGTCATGAGTTGTTCCTGTCTTTAACTCATACGTCGGTTGTATAACTTGTATTAGAAGGTAGTTAAAATAGAAGATTAATTTGCCTCTTTTCTTAGCATACAGAGTGAAGAATGTGGGTGTCATCTTGTGTTCATATTCTACACCCATGTGTTGCTTCAAATGCAACTACGTTTCGCATTTTCCAATAAGCATGAGTTGGCAAAACAGTAGAATTGTGATGATGTTGAGTTGTTTTATCGTGGATGTGGTTTATGGTAAACTTTGTGCAAGATATGATTGGGTTGATTTAGTTTTTCATATTCAATTTTTGTGCTATTCATTAAAAGTGATGAATTCATTCCTCGGTTCCATAGAGTTTGGCTATTAAAAGGTGTTGGGATTTGTCCCACATTGGTTAATTATCTCCTCCAAAACTAGTATATGAGCCTGGGCGGCCTCTCCACTCTTTGCCAATTGGTTTGCAGTTGGATGCTTTAACATGGTATCAGAGCTAGGGTTTTGGAGCCTTTTCCCCTTTGCCTGTGCTATAGTTGCACTTTCTTTCATTGTGATCCGTGTGTTCCGGATCCTTTGTTTATCTCTCCACGTGCGAGTCGGGGGTCGCACATGCGGGGGAGTGCTATAGTTGCACTTTCTTTCATTGTGATCCGTGTGTTCCGGATCCTTTATTTACCTCTACACGTGCGAGTCGGGGGTTGCACGTGCGGGGGAGTGCTATAGGTGCACTTTCTTTCATTATGATCCGTGTGTTCCGGATCCTTTGTTTACCTCTGCACATGCAAGTCGGGGGTCGCACGTGTGGGAGAGTGTTGGGATTTGTCCCACATTGGTTAATTATCTCCTCCAAAACTAGTATATGAGCCTGGACGGCCTCTCCACTCTTTGCCAATTGGTTTGGAGTTGGATGCTTTAACAAAAGGTAGTGTTCTGTCTAGCTTTAAAACTTATAAAATCATATGAACTTTTGGGTTAGGGATCTATTGTATCTTGATTTATGCTTTTGTTGACTAATGGCCACAAGGGGCGACCGTACTTGTCCCGTTTCCATAAGGTGTTCCTTGAAAAGTTTTGGGATGCTCATGAGGGATTCAAGATGACTTTATGTATACTACAAAGTACAAACAAATCAAGATTAAAAAAATATCAAACATATCCTTAAATTTATTTGGGACCCGCAAGGAACCGTATGAGGTGAAAATCTCATGTACGGTTTTGTAATAGAGATGGTATCAGTGATGTTATCATCGACTATGTTTATCTAACAATTCAAGTACCGTTTAGTTGAAGAGCAATCAAAATATGGATTTTGGGGATGGAATTTGTGGCGTCAACCTATAGGGTTTATCATTTTTCTAATTCCTTCCTTAGGAGTGTGAGAGATTACCTTTTGATTTACCAGAAGCAGAAGAAGAATTAGTAGCAGGTTATCAAACTAAAAAATCTACTAGTTTGTTCATTACTCTTAACATCAAATGTGTTGGTGCTAGATAGAAATGATAATTCCAACAATTTCTTTATTCTCAACGCCTCTGAGTTTCTAGGAATGAGTCACTTCAACAGTCTTCGATGGTTATTCGAGTATCCAAAATACGAATGAGATGGGGTGTTCGCTAAATTGTTAAGAGTAAGGATCTCCCTGATCCTGGCCTTTTTGAGACAGAGCTGGAGCAACTACCTTGGCGTATAGCATAGGGACAAACCCTGGAGAAGGTTACGATTTCAAAAATATATCGATTTGATATCAATCTTCAATTTGAATTAGCAAAAGCAATCTCTCCTTGGTCTTCTTGCATAATAATAATATGGATTCCAAACATTCATGATATTATGCATGTGAGGAAGTCGAAGGACTTATTATCCCTCGGTATATTATCGAAGCATCTCTCCAGGGATTGACAAAGTAGAAATATTCTTGTTATTGCTTCGACTCATCTTCCCGACAAAGTGGATCCTGCTCTAATAGTTCTGAATAAATTCAATACGTGTATTAAGGCATGAAGGCTTCTTATTCCACATGAACGAAAGTACTTTTTCACTTGTGCATCTACTAGGAGATTTCATTTGGAAAAGAAAATGTTCCATACTAATGTAATGGAGTCAGGTCTATAATCATGGATTCTGATGCACGAGATCTTGTAGCACTTACCGATGAGGCCCTATCAATTAGTATTCCACAGAAGGCCGAGGAGAAGAAGTCACTCCATTATTGCTTATGCGGAAGACTCACTCAATTCTTTATGAAAAATGGAAGAGAGCAGAGGGTTTAAAAAGGACAATTTTTGCATTTGAGGGGACTTATCGTACAAAAGGACCCTTTGAAACTTGAAAGTCACGCTTTTGATTAATAGACATGGGCTCCGAAAAGGTTTAATCAGCCAACACCAAGAAAGAGTCCTAAATTCCTACCCCTTAACAAGTTGAGAGATTCTCTTATTCCCAATGGATGAGCTAAAATAATTACAAAATCGAAACAAAAAATGACTGCAGAAATAAATGTTATTTAGAATAAAAAAAATGTTATTTATAATAAAAATAATAAAACAAGTTCGAGTCCTAAAAGATTTGAATCACTAAAAAAGATTTGGCAAATATTAAAAGGAAGATATATTCAATTAATATTAATCCGTAAATTATATCTTTTTATAAGATTTTTTACTCAAAAAATATACATGAAAGTCCTACCTTTCTTTCTTATTGTCACAAAAAATGATAGAACAGAAGGTAATGGAAAAGGTAATTGTTCTTGAATCAATTTTCTTTGAGACATACAGTGGGGAGGGATTTGAATACAAATACATTACCCAGCTACTGCCAGAGCGCAGGAATATGATTCCAAATTTGGTACCCAGAGATACAGCCATCTCTTTCTTTCCCCTTATATATTTGAACAACCCTTGTCTGCACTGTGGAGCTTTTTTCTGTAGATCAGTAGTTAGAGACTTATTAGAGTTGTTATGGACATCTTTCGAGATTGAACAGTGCGATTCTTTGTAATCGATTTCAGGTTTCTATCATGGATGTATAGGTCAATTGGGTTACTAACCTGACTTTTGTTTTCTGTTGCCTCTATTTTTTCTTTTTGGTATCCTATGTTGTCATATGGACATTCAATGGAAATCAAGTAACTTCTTTTCTTCAACATTTTGTCAATATATCCATTGCAGATCCGCATGTTCCAGCGGGATTCAAGGGACAGGACAGTACTGCAACCCACCCCAGCAGCTGCTATTGATGTAAGTGATTCTGTTTATGTTTATTCGTTTTGCTTACTGTGGTAAGCCCTAAGGATAATTTTCTCGTTTATCTTGTGTTCACCGATTTCTTTATGTCTGGGACCTGGAAATTATTTATCTATGTTATTTACTCCATGTTGCTGCTTCGTTATGCTCTGCTTCAGTCTGGACTCGTTTCTGTTCCAGTCATCTAAAAACCCTTGATCTGGATTGGTGCAGATGTTGCCAGCTGTCGCCTATTCAGATAACCCATCAACAAGCTTCGCCGCTAAGTATGTGCACACATCTCTGAACAAAAACCGATGTTCAATTAATCGTGTTCTGGTAAGTTTGATAAAAACAAGTTATTCTGCATCTGCTGCATGTATTTTGTGGATTGCTGAATGACGATTAGGAAGTGTGTCTAGTTAAATCATGTCGATTATGCGAACAATTTGACGAAAATTCGTTTATTTTTTGTATTGTAACCGATATATTTGAATGTATGAAAATTTTATCTTATGCCTGTGCCGTGTCTCTGTCTTTTTCTCCAAAGTATTTCCCTTTTTTGTTCTGTGTCATGTCATGTTTGTGATCCATGATTTTTCATCCCACCAGTGACCTATCGCATGTTTGACAACCGGTAAAGTATTTCGGGGATTTGACAGGATTTGCAATACGATGGGGATTATTAGTGGCATGTAGATTATTGGACAGGATTAGTAAAACTATGGGAGTAGTGTACTATATTTGACTAGGGTAGAAAAGTATGAGATTAAAATTGAGGATTGTTTTCTACTTTGGTTTAAAGAGGTGACCAATCTAGTGGTATTGGACTACCAGTACCACCTCCCCATAGGTGGTGCTAATCTCCCCAATTTGGAGGGGTAACAATCCTTTCTACTAGTTGCAATCCTCTTTACAAAATGATCAAGATCTTTAGCTGACTACAAAAAGTATGTTCTGCAACAGCTGAAGTTTTGGAATCCCTTAAGAGGGTTATGAAACATGGCCTTCAAGGATTTTGGAAGGCTGATAGTAGTGGTCATGTAATATGCGTGGAACAAGAAATGGCTAGAAATGCATCTCTATGAAACCAGGGCAAAAAAGTGGGGACAGGGATTTGGTATACTGGCCCCTTTCGCCGGTGTGCCCAATTTTGGTTAAGGGAATTTTTTTATTGATAAGTAAATAAATATATTAGAACGAGACATTAAGGGAATGCCGCCTGTATACAAAAAAAGGCCAGAGACAAAAAGACCCTATACACCTCCGAGAGAAAAGAAGAGAGCAAACCAATCTAAAAATAGGTCAATAGAAGGATTACAATCTCTTTTCTCCCAGCTATACAAACTATTCACCAAAAGACTCTTAAGTCTAGTCAACGAAAACGAATGCTCGATTCCTTCAAAACATCTAGAATTTCTCTCTCGCCATATAACCCACATTAAGCAAAGAGGAATCATGGCCCAAACACGCCGTCTACTCTTCCCAACGCAAATTAGCGGTTTTAGACCCTATTGACCTTATTTTCATTCCTTGAGTTACTTTGTGAGATTCCATGACCTCTCAGTCTTTTTGTTATTATTTAAAGTGGGGATGAATTTGGTTTGAATGACATCACTAGTAGGGTACACAATTGATCTTGAGTGGGATAAGGATGATTTTCAACCAGATGAGTCATATGGCAGTTTATTTTTACATTGGTTATACTGTTATAGCCATAAACAAGTTGAAGTGTGAAGAAAAAGGATTGATTTGAATATTATTCGGTATGTTTTGGTTTTTCTCCTTTTCTATTACGCACTCCCATTTGAAGATTTAAGAGAAATTACGTTTTATGCTTTGCACTTTCCCTCCAATCAATTTACGTCCTTGGAGTTCAAGACTCAAGACACTCAACCCCGAAGTGGTTGGGATTTTAAGCAGTCGCATTACATGTGGGGGAGGGGGGGCTCGGTGCTTGGGGAACAATTTAATCATATTTGCTTTCGTTTAGAGAGTTTTCTAACATATCATGATATTTGGCTTTTTTGAAGTGGACTCCAAGTGGAAGACGTCTCATCACAGGTTCTCAAAGTGGGGAATTCACTCTTTGGAATGGCCAGTCATTTAATTTTGAAATGATTTTACAGGTATGGATGTATAGGTGATGCCTTTTGTTTGTCCTCCTTATGTGAAAGAAGCCAAATTGATTTACGTAGCATCTATTGATGTCCAGGCTCATGACCAAGCTGTCAGGTCTATGGTATGGAGTTACAATGAGAACTGGATGGTCACCGGTGATGATGGGGGCTCGATAAAGTAAATATGTGCACTTAAATTACGTTTACAAAGTTTTCTATGACTTTTGATTTTGGTCATATGCTACATAAAATTTTCTTCATATGTGGACATGGCGGCATTTTGTAGGTATTGGCAAACCAACATGAATAATGTGAAGGCCAATAAATCTGCTCATAAGGAATCTGTCCGTGACTTAAGGTATGTGCTTGTTGCTAGATAAGGAATCTATCCGTGACTTAAGGTATCTATTGGTTGTTGCATATATTAGCCATGGCGTGCCTTTCTAGCTGTTGGTTGTTCTTTGAGCAGCTTCTGTAGGACAGATTTGAAGTTCTGCTCTTGTTCTGATGACAATACTGTCAAAGTTTGGGACTTTGCTCGATGTCAAGAAGAACGCTCACTATCTGGTAATGTCCCCGGGTCAAAAAATATTCTTGCATAGTGAGCAACAATTTATTTTCCTTCTATAAGAACTACCTCATTGCTGCATATGACATAGCTAATTACTCAGCCTTTTAAGATAAGCATTGAATAACTGCATATATGTTATACATACATGACTCAAAAGCGTTCATGAGATAAATTACAGTATTTTCTTCTTCGTGTTTTCACTCAGGCAGGCCATGGTTGGGATGTGAAGAGTGTTGACTGGCATCCTACTAAATCTTTACTGGTTTCAGGTATGTTGTTGCAGCTTTTATTTGTTGAACTGGTTGGAGTTTCTTAAATGGCAAATTTATATGGGTTTCTATTTTGTTCTTCTTAGGGGGAAAAGACAACGTTGTGAAACTTTGGGATGCAAAGTCAGGGAGAGAGCTTTCTTCACTGTTAGTACAACTGTTTCAGTCACCAAACTTATTAGGATTTGTGTTTTGCTTGATAAATCTTTTGAGGAGTTCTCGTTATTTGCAGTCATGGGCACAAGAACACTGTTCTTTGCGTCAAGTGGAATGAAAATGGTAACTGGGTGCTGACTGCTTCAAAGGATCAGAATATCAAGGTGGATCAACTTCTTACTGCTCCAGATTTTATTCAATTGAATTCCTTTTGATTGTTGATGATTATCCCTGTCTGCCTTCTATCTGCATTTCAGCTGTATGACATAAGGGCTATGAAGGAGCTGGAATCTTTCCGTGGGCATCAAAAGGATGTAACTGGTTAGTTCTCCACTTTTATTAAGTATCATCTCCATCTTCCATGAAATGGAGTATGGACATAACTGCAACTTCATGCTGCTATTTTACAAGTTTGTTTAAAGTTCTTAGTTTCTATTCTTGGGCCATATAGATAGAAGATTGTAAGATCTCCAGCAATACCTAAATAATTGTGGATGACAAATTCCTGACGCGGCTCACACCTTATCGATGTAGCCCAGTCGACATGGGGCCTAAAAGGATACTATAAATTTATTACTGGCATCAAATTAGTTAGGACCTAGGAGTCTTTGTTCTAGTCTTGTTTTATTTTCATTTTTGGACTGCTTGAGGTTTTGAATGAATTCTGTGGGTATTAGGCCTTTGCTAGTATCTCGCTTAGTGGCTATGGCCAAACAAGGTTACTTTTGAGCCAGGTTTGGGTCTCCTCCAAGTTTGCCCTACGAATCTTTTGCTGTTTAAAATGCAAATTTAATTGATTATCAAAAAAAAAAAAAAAAAAAGGTTTCTTTTTAGCCAGGTTATAGGTCTCCTCCATATTTTCTCGTGAATTTATGCAGAAATTCCTTGGCTTATTGCGGCTAAAGCCAATACTCCTTTCCAAAACAATGAAAGGGATGAGATCTTATGCTTGCTGCCTCTGCAAAAAGGGTGGATTTTAGTTTATGTCAAAGGCTGCTCCAATGATTCTTTGGTGCTTGCTGCCGTTGAAGGTGTTATGAGAGATGCCAATTGTGAGTTGTCCTGGGGCGTGTGTGGGTGGAGTTTCGATGATGCATTGGTTCGGTGGCTCAGTTCATCTGACTCGCTGAGTTGTGGGCGGTTTGGATGATGTTCATTTTGCATGGGGCTGGGTTTTCATCCTTAGTTCTTGAATCTGACTCCAAAGTTGCCCTTCACCTTATTGAAGAAGCCTCTCCTTTTGATCCAAAAATTTTCTGTGCGGGGAATTGTCAGGCAGCATTGTCATTAGTGTCTGGTTGGTGCGAGGCTGATGGTTGCCCACACAATCTTGCCCGCTCTGGTGTTAGCTGTGGTTCTGGTTTTGTCTTACTTTCCAGACCCCTAAGGCTCTTTGGCATTTTTTGGCCCCAGGCCTAATTGGTCCAGGAGTTTTTGTGTCTATCATTCTTTAGTTTGGGGCTGAAAGAAGGAAGTCGCCCCTTTTGCGGAATGCCATTAATCTAGTTTTTTAGTGCCTTTTTTTTTTTTGGTCTTCTCCCAATTTTTTTGATCTTTTTGTCATTTTTCTTTTTTCTTTCCTGGTGCATCTAGACTATAAGACCACCTAAAGCTGTGAGGGTTTCTTAGTGCAAACCAATGGGAGGCTATCTGGAATGGGTGGGGCCGTGGGGGGTCTTTCTTGAGCATGCCCATTTCTGGAGGATATGGGACGGGTTGCCGCATTGGTGTTGCATGTGTAAGAAAGCGGAGGAATCGGCTGATAGCTTATTTTTTTGTTCGGAGTCAGCCTGAGACTTGTTTATGTTGTCCTTGTTTTTCGGAGTGGGTTGGGCTTTTCCAGCAACTACATCCAACTTCTTGATTGTTGGTATGTGTCGGGACGAGAGGGCAAGGAAGGAGTGGAGAGTGGCTCTCACTCACACTCAAACTGGCTTTACTTAAGGCTGTTTTTGGATTAAGGAGGATTTTTGTGTTTTCTCGATTTTTTTAGTAGACATTGTTGGGGTTAGTTTGTTGTTTTGTCTCTGTAAGTTTTTTTAATTAGTTCATCAATTGAAGGGGTCACAGAAACCCAGATTGGTTTACTTTGCACATGGGAAAAGAACATGGCTGAATTTGAGGAGAAGATTTTAGGAGCAGGTGCAAGATTGACCATCTCATTGTTCTTAATCATGATATCAGGATGCTAGTGGCAATGGTCACGTCATGATGATGACAACTATGGAGAATTTCAATACCTAAATAAAGAGGGAATACAAGCAGTAATTTCTTATTCTTACAAATATGGAGTAGCCAAGTAGGTGTCTTAATTGCCATGAATATTGAATATCCGTGGATTTGCATGTAGAAAATTTATTATTCATATGGTTTTTGAAACTTTGATATTTGGCCTCCAATTTATTTTCCTCAATACTTGTGCACAACACACCTCCATGTGATGAAAGTCATGAAACATTAGCCCATGTGTTTCCTACGCATTTCCAGTTTTAGAAAATATACAGAGTAATTGTGACATATTCAGACACGTGTAGGTACATGTCTAATGAGTGTTGTTGGTCAGGACATGTCAAAGCTTGTTGTGTCAGTGATTCCTAGCACATTGGGTTTACATGGTAAATTAGATTACCATGATCAAGGTTAATTACTTCCAATTTCTGTTATTGTTATTGCAATTTGTGTCATCATGCTGCTAAGCTGCTTCAGTCTGACATTTATTACTTCTTATTCCTGGAAATTGATTTATTATCTATATGGCCATAGGTTCTGTGTCAACCCTTATCATTCAATGTCAGTGCTTATACAAAATGATGGCTGATTTGACTTGCTTGTGTATCTAGCTACCAGTAATATGCTCTGCATATGACTGGCCTTGTTCATAGGGACTTGAACGCTTATTATATGTTACTTTTCTGAGGAAATCCATGCTAACATCATGTTACTATATGATCTAGCAGTGAAGATTAATAATGTCCAATAAAATTGCGTTTGGTACAGTTTACTCTTGGTCTTGTGGGCCAAAATTACTTGCTCACTTAGTCTGTTAGCTGATTCTTTTGTTATGTATGTTTTTGAAACTCATGTAGCATTGGCTTGGCATCCATTTCATGAAGAATATTTTGTTAGCGGCAGCCTTGATGGATCTATCTTTCATTGGTTAGTTGGGTGAGTTCTTTTCCTTAGTCATAGCAGTTACTTAACTGTTGCACTAAATTACTGTTCTTTGTTGATCTTTTCTATGTCGTTGGAACTTTATGTCCAAATTGATTCCCATGTGATAGCTTTCAGATTGTATAATGAACGCCATTTAAATTGCACAGAACAGATCTTTCGAAAGTATAACATTTGTGGGGAAATGAACTCCGTTTTCTATCACAGGGATGTGGTATGAAAGTGGAATAGGTCAAGATTGGAGTTGCTTCTTTCTAAGCGGAGACATCTTTTATACTATCTTTTATGATTTCATTCTTCTTTAGATTGTAGTATATGGTTTTCATTCATGGATGTTACTATTTTGCATATGGTTAAAAGAATGAAAGAATTTATACTGCTTTATCAAAACCAGGATTCAGATCCTGATGATAATAGACTGTGTTGGTAGATTGCATAACTTCTTTTGTGCTTCTCATAAGCGTCCGTCATTGTCGATTTTGATTGGAAATGTAGTAGTACAAAAGTACAATTATTTTGTAAATGTCACGACGGCTATGGATTTTTTTTCCCCAAAAAATACAAAAGGAACTAAGTTTTTTGAGCGAAGAGACAAATGTACTCTTTGTAGTTGGCTTTATTATTCTTCCTTGGGTTGGAGCAGGAAAAAGCATTGAAATTTGGTGGGCTGGGGACTTATAGGAAGAGAGCATCTTTAATGGGGCCGTTATACTCTGGTGGGTAGTCGCCAGATTTAGAATACGTTGGAGGAAACTTAACTATTAGTCGTTATCTGCTCCGTCTGCATGGGGAAAGAGGGACTACATGGACCCTTTCTGTGGTTGAAAGTTTGCAGTCGTATTTTCCAAAAGGATGGTTATGTTCCTTCCAAAGGAATTTGGTTGGGTTCCAACTTGTGGGATGTTTTGCTTTTCTGGATAAGTTACTCGTAAGAAGACTCTGCTGCTGATAACTTCTCCAGAAGATGAAAGTTATTCCACATTGGTGTTGTATGTGCAAGGCATTGGGGGCTTCAGGAATCAGTTAGTTGACTGTATGGTGTTTGGGCTTTATTGATCTCCTTGATTGGTGGCTCTATCTTTTTCTCACTAAGTTGTGTGGAATTTCCTGTATATTCCTAAGTAGATAGATGACATTTTCTTATAGTTTGGAAGCATGCCGGATGCGCATAAGGAGTATCGTCATTATGTTTGAGTGTTCTATTTTTTGGTAGACATAAGTAGATGTTTATCTCGTCATGTCCCAGTGGGCAAAAGGAGATCGCCATTGTGCTTGATGTGGTTATTTTGTTGAAAAATATGGATGTTATCTGACCATACAAAGCTCCTTTTCTTAACCATACAAAGTTTCAGTCCATCTTTTGAATAGCTTGTTTTTCTGTTTATAGTATGGTACCTTTTACCATTAAGATATCTTGAAGAGGGTTAACCCTCTGCTGCCTTTTGGGCTATGGAGACAAATTTGAACTTTGACTTCTTGAGGAGATGTTCTATGTTCTCTATGCCTCCGCTTTCTCTAAGGATATTGAGCTCCTTCAATTTAGTCGTGGGACTCATCGATTGCCCGTCTTATTTTCGAGATGAATTGCCTCTCATTTCTCAACTTAATGTTTACTTATAATCCAACTTTGTTGGGGTGTGTTATTTTATTTTCGGTGGATCATTTCTGCCATCTTTCCGACTATATTGTTGGTTAAACCTTGGAATATCATGCCTTCTCCGACTGTGTTTCACAGTGGCATTATTCAACATCTTTACACAAGGCTCATTTGTTGTAGAGGGGCTCCCCCACTCTTAGACTCACCTCCGTGGGGCTTATTTGGTGGACATGTTTCCTGTTTTCTTGTGTATGGTACCACGTTGTCATGGAGTTATTTTTTACCAAGTTCACTAATGTGGTCCCTTTATTACTTAGGAGTGCTTGGTTCACTCATTTTGTTGTCAGTACTTGGATGGTTTGCTCATGTAGCTTGATGCTAAATTGGAGTCAATTTCAGACTTCTCGTCTCTGATGACACTGAACTTTTCAAATCTGCAGTCATGATACACCTCAGGTTGAAATTCCCAACGCCCATGATAATAGTGTTTGGGATCTTGCATGGCATCCTATTGGATATATTCTCTGCAGGTAAGTCGTAAGAGTTGTTCTTTCTTGAATTTTTCGCCTTTTTTTCACCGTGCTGTATTTTATGCTCATTTGAGATTGTTTATAGAATTTAGGACCACTAATGATACTTACCAAGGGAACCTTACCTATGGCCTCTGGCTTTTTGGGACGTGGTTGTTTAGAGATGTAATTTTAAAGCCTTCTGATATCTTATTGAGTGATAAGAAATTGAATTACTACAGAATACTAATGACACAAAATCAGTATAATATTTGAGCAGAACTATTTCTTCTTGTGTATTACTGGCTCTCTATCTCGCCTACTTTCACTCCGTGGTACCTCTTGCTGCTCAAGCAAGATCATGTCATTTGAACCTTCTTGATTGTTCTGGGCTACATCTTGGGAATGTCTTCTTCCTTTTGATACAATCTACATACTAGGAGAAGAAGTATGAATGATAAGAAGGTTTCTAGATTTTCTACAATTGAAACGATCATTAATAGGTTTGAATGTACTCTTTTCATCTTTTGTCTACCATGTGAAGGCAAGTTATTTTTGTCATATTCGCAAATTGTTACATGAGGGTGTAAGTGATGGACACTTATGTCCCCCAAGTTTCTGAAGTGTGCCCAGTTGTAAAAGACGAGAGAAATAATAAAGATGCGTTTTAAGAAAATGTACTGCTGATATTGTCCTTGTTGAGGTAATGGTTATTGCTTCTGGGCCTCTTCCCCTTCTTCTGTCCGATAAATAGAATCCATTAGTTTGATATTCTGCATTTGCACCGTTCTGGCTCTACTAGTGTAGGATGGAAGGTATCTGTTCTGCTTTATTTAGCTTTGTTGGCACATCCCGTTGGTGAACATTTATAGCTTCTGATGCAGTGGTAGCAATGATCACACAACTAAGTTCTGGTGCAGAAATAGACCTGGGGATCCAGCTCGTGATAGGTTCAACGTCGGTCATAGCCAAGGTTTGTTCCTTTCGTACCTTATTTATTCCCCCTTTCCAACTCTTTCTCTCCGCATTAATAAATTTCCCATTCAATGAGGTTCCGACTTGTTACAGGTTAGTGCAAATGCACTGAGCTTTGTTGATTTGTTCTTTTAATGAACATTTACTGTATTTGGATCACGGATTTGTGCAAGAAAATAAAAAGAAAATAGAAGAGTTAAAGGATCTGACCGTTCGCAATGGTTAGATCCTTTCAATTTCCCTTTCCTTTTCCTTGCTTGGTTGCTCCTATCCTTGATCCAAATACGGCCTAAGATAGAAGCTATAATTGAAGGGACTATTCTTCCATTTTTATCTAATTGTCGGGTTTTTACCAGGTTATGGTGAGCAAAATCCTGCCCTAGCTGGTCGTATGCCTGGTAATTTCCCAGGAACTGAGCCTCCTACAACTCCTGGCCCTTTTGCTCCTGGATTGACCCGTAATGAGGGGAACATTCCCGGGGTTGGAGTTGCAATGCCATTTTCTATTCCATCTTTTGATCCATCAGCTCAGGGAGAGCAGAGGCCCCCTCCTTTGGCAGTCTCAATGCCTTTAGGGGCTCCTCCGCTCCCCCCTGGTCCACGTCCTGCTCATCTTGCTAATCAGCAGCAACCTTATCAACAACAAAACCCTCAGCAAATCCAGCATCAACAGCAGCACCCACAGCAAATGAACTCTTTGCTCCTTCCGCCTACGAATCAGCCTCAGTTACAGCCTCCATCCCATTTGTCCATGCTGTCACACCCTCATTTACCTCATAATCCGGCCCAGCTAGCACCTCTTGGCATGCCTTCATCAATGCCAGGACCAATGCCGACTTCACTTCCTATGCCGATGCCCAGTCAACTGGTAAATTATGTACCCGCAGGGTTTTTTTTCTTCAATTTCTGCACCATCTCTAGTACCACAATTTGTAGGGCTTTTGGGTTCCCTTTATGCATGGGGACCGGGATTTGCTTGGAGTCCATTTTTGTTCCCCCTTACCTGAAGCTATGTAGCACGGATGCGGACACAGATATGGACACGGACACGGGACACGGAAATTCTAAAAAAATGGGGATACGGACACGGCAGGGACATGCCAAGTGTATAAATAAATAATAATAAATGTGTACATATATATAAAAAAAAAATTATGAACCATTGTATATGAATAATTTCACAAATTGCATAAATTTTTTTCAAAGGCATAATTACAGTTTAATCCAAATGTTTTGAATAATTTCATATTAACCCCAGAAATTTTAAAAATATTACATTTTGACCCCCAGCCGTGTCCCCTATCAAAAAATAATAAAAATTATTGGACATGCCACGTGGTGTGTCCAATACGTGTCCCCGTTGTGTCCCTGTGTCCAATACGTGTCCCCGCTGTGTCTGTGTCCAATACGTGGACATGGTGCCCTTTTGAAGTGTCGGTGCTACATAGACTCTTAAGAGGATGAACATTATTACTCTCCCTCTCTTTTTTTTTTTTTTAAAGCAACCCTCCCTCCTATGGTGGAGAGATTGTGGGGTTATTTTTTTGTGGGACCCAAATCCATCTACTAATGAGAATGAGGGCATTGTTCTTCCTCTTTTTGTGAGGTGACCACAATAATTGTCTGTCTGCTTGTAAATTTGTAGAGAAACTGTCTTCCAAAAATCCATTTGTGTTATTTCTGAAAATCAAAAGCCTTCCCCTGTGCATATGTTTTTGTTTTTTTATGACCGGATGTCCGGGCCAGCTTGCGCACACCTCGATTAATTCTGCGGCCTTGAAGTTAAGGACCAGTCAAACCTTCAGTGGCTCCAAGGTTTGAAATGTTTGGCTTTCCTGAGATTCGAACTTGCAAGCTCTTGGGTGGCAAGCCCTTTAGTTACTTTCTCGTTACCCATTTGGCCTAAGCCCTTGGTGTTTCCCCTATTCATATGCTTGCACTTCTACTGTAGTCTTTTATAGTTGGTGCTCTTATTGTTGTATGCATATTTGGTTAATGCTTGAAATGACAGCAGGGCCTCTTCATTTTTTGACTAATTGAGAACTAGATTTTACAATCTGAGATCCTAGTTCCTTTTGGCCATAAGGAATTTTTGTTAATTTTTGCAAATTTATGCCTGCAGGGGATGCCAGGTGCAATGAATCAGATGGTTCCTCCATTTCAACAAGGACATTACATGGGTATGAATCCTATGCACTCCGGATCAGCAAATGGGTTGCCAAATATGCAGGGCCCTTCAAATGCAAGTGGGACCCAGATGTATCAATCAGCTGGTGCATTCAACCGGCCACAAGCTGGGCCAATGCCACCAATGCCAGGACATAATCCCTACCAGGTGAGATTATGAGGAACAATGTAAACAAATCAAAAACTCAATAACTGTTACACCATGACAGCAATATTAGGCTGTAATTGTTTTGTTAACTGAGTACTTCCCGTTCACTGGAAACTTTCATCAGAATTCTCCATTTGGTGGATACCAATGTAATTTCTAATGGCGTAGCAGTTCTTCCATGAATATTTTCTGGCTTGTTTTAGATGGTTGGGATGGCCTAACTGAAGATTACTTTTCCCGCTATTACTTTGTTTGCAGCCTGGGAATCCAAATGCAGCCGGCATGGGAGCATTGCCTTCAAATTTCAATCTTCCGTCTGGCATGCCTCCGCCGCTACCTCCAGGGCCCCCACCACATGGCCAAACAAAGTAGATACTACTTCTGTATATTAGACTGTCTCAGCACGTAGGGATGTTGGTTAGGACATGATTTAAAATATCTCCCCCTCATTTTTTTTAGCGTACTATTAATCATCTTTCGGATTCAACGGTTTTGTAGTTCCCCCTATTTCCTCTTTTTCTCCCTGATTATAATTTTGGCTTTTGCTTTTCATCCTTCGATGAAACTATTTGAATTGAAATGCAATAGAAGCTTCCATACAAGATACATAGATATGTTCGTATTTGTTTCTGATTCATTTAAGCACATTATTCGGATCCATTTGTGGAGATTTTCTTCCTGCTGAAGGCTTTGGTTGCATTGAAATTGATTTTCTTGAAATTTCACTAAAGCACGCTTCCTTCCGGTGTACAGATTTTCAAAATTTAGGTTTTAATAGAAGCAACCGAGGCGCAATATTTTTGCTTGAAAATATTCCGGTGTCTAATCTGTGGCTTCCACGAAAACCATTAGCTACTGCAAATTGATTCCTTAATGGCAAGGAATGACAATTTTGAACATAATAGTAACTTGTTTTCACTACTCCACAAGGATCAGGAAATTGGATCCAGGTTTTAAAAAAGACAGCTTGGTATAAAATAAATATTCTAGGCCTTCACGGGATGAGCTCCTCTCCAATCCATGCCATACAGTTTGCCCATTGGTGGGCCCATACCGGGTCCAATTTGATGATCTAAATGTTCACATTTTAGAGCTAGTCGAGTACATTAATTGCGCCAAAAATCAGGTTGTTTGGATATTGTTTAATATGTTTTCAAAAACAAATTTGTCTTAGAACAAAACAATATTACAAAACAGAATTTGAACCCATTTAACCCATTTATCTCAAGACAAATGCATTCCGAATTTATATCAACCGATCCTTGATCAGCCTGATTTTTGATGTGACAAATATTCTCAACGAGCTTTAAAACGTGAATGGTTTGGATCATCATAGTGGACGCAGGAAGGACCGACCAATGGGCAAACTGGACGGTCCAGTCCATTTTTTATGGTTTGATGTCACCTGTGCTGAGCCATTTTCTTCCAAGAACATAATTTGAATCTGGAACAAAGACCAAAATAAATAATTCGGTATTTTGCCACCTGTCCAATTATTTCACCAGAGAACTATTTCATGGTGTAAACAATTCTTAATTTAAGTGAAGGAATTTCGAATTTAGAAAATTAGAGGCCGGTCTCTTTTTTTAGGTTTGGTTTGATCCCAACCCTGAAATATTTTCCCGAAGCTGGATGGCTCGGTTATGTTGCATTTGGACGTTTTTGCCCCAAATCCCAACAAACAAAATAAAACAGCTCCTGCAACCCAGACGATTCACAAAGACGATAACCTCTCTCTCTCTCTCCTCTCTCTCTCTCTTCGTTGTTCATCCATCATCAATCTCCACCGCCATAGGTAGTTGGAAAGCACCAGCTCACCAGTTCTTGACGAATCCTCCATTGGCGAGGTCGACGACGACGAGTTAGACGAGGATGACGAAGAAGACTTCGACGAAGGAGGAGGACCAGTGGTTAGTGACGAAGAAGACTTCCACTGCCGCCGCCTTCGTCGTCGCGCCACCACCACTGCTCTTTTCGACGCCGATTATTTCTCCTTCGCTGCTCTCGGTGAGATCATGATTGCCAACCGGACAACGGGACACCGTGAAGTTAAACTCCTCTTCTTGATCAAACCAAACAGAAATTCCAAGATCTGTTTTCACCATTCCAAGATCTGTTTCCAGAAATTCCGTGAAGTAAAACTCCTAGAGTTTTTAGATCTGTTCAGCGGTGGGACAAATGGTGTAGTTATGCATGCTTGTAGTTGCCTTTTCTTTTTTGTAGTTTTCAAGATCTGTTTTTGTTGGTGCCTTTTCTTTTTTTCTTTTTTGTAGTTTAATAGTAGCTACTTTTTTGCTACTTTTTGAAAGCATCGCCGGCGTCGGGAGACTTGATTTCGATAAGTAATCAAATCTTAATTTGACTCGATTTTTTGAAGAAATTAGTGGACAGTCTCGTCGTCAGTGGGGCGGAAGTTTCACGTCGGGATTTTGTCGAGAATCAGTTGGAGCCTGGGTGTGAGAGTGAGATTCTGATGCATAAAAAGGCTTGATTACTTGATTTTTTCTTTGATTTTTCTTTTCTTTTTTCATTTTGTTTTTTGTGATGGTAAACTATTATGAGAATTGTATATTAGATTTTGATTACCTTTTTTGTTTTTGTTCAATTTTTATTCGTGTATGTATTTTCTATGAAAACTGTATATTTTTCTATGAAAACTGTGTGTTATTCATGAAAACTGTCTATGAGAACTGTGTATTTTTTTATGAGAACTGCGTATTTTTCTATGAGAACTGTATATTGTCTATGAGAACTGTCTATTAGAACCGTGAATTTTCTGTGAGAAATGTGTATTTTAGTTTGTGGTAAGACTATGTGAACTGTATATTTTTCAGTTCACATAGCCAGTTCTCTATGAGAACAGTCACTTCTCATAGCCAGTTCTTTATGAGAACTGAGCAGTTCTCATAGAATTGACTATGAGAGTTGGTAGTTCTCATAGCCAGTTCTATGAGAATTGATATTTTCTATGAGAACTGTGTATTTTTTTATGAGAATTGTGTATTTTCTGTGAGAACTGTCTATGAGAACTGTGTATTGTCCATGAGAACTGTGTATTTTCGATGGGAACTGTGTATTTTGGTTCGTGTGTTTATTTTCTATGAGAATTGTATATTTTTTTTATGAGAAGTGTGTATTGTTCATGAGAACTGTCTACGAAAATTGTGTATTTTTGTATGAGAACTGTGTATTGTCTATGAGAACTGTCTAGAGAACTGTGTATTTTCTATGAGAACTGTGTATTTTCTATGAGAACTGTGTATTTTTCAATGAGAACTGTGTATGGTCCACGAGGAGTATCTATTAGACCTTGTATTTTCTATGAGAACTGTGTATTTTAGTGTGTGGTGAGGCTATGTGAACTGTGTATTTTCCAGTTCACATAGCCCCATGCTCATATCCAATTCTTTATGAGAATAGTCAGTTCCCATAGTCAATTCTCATAAAACTTACTATTAGAATTGATAATGAGAATTGACAGTTCACATAGCCAGTTTTCTATGAGAATTGAGCGATTCTCATAGAATTGACTATGAGAATTGGTAGTTCTCATAGCCCACATAGCCAAGGGTATTTTTGTCTGAAATAATATGGGTCACATAGCCAGTTTTCTATGAAAATTGGGCAATCCTCATAAAACTGACTATGAGAATTGGCAGTTCTCATAGCCCTCGTAGCCAAGGGAATTTTTGTCCGAAATAATATGGATCAAAACTTGGTTCTAAAAATATAAATTTTATTAAAAATGGACATGTATACAAAAAGTTAAAAGAATGGGCAAAATAGTAAAATTGCATGGAAAGTCAAGAAAAAGGGTTGAAAAAAAGAAGAAATATTTTTGTCAGGACTATTTAAAGTCCGAACCTAAAAAACTGGGCCGGCCTCAAAATTCCCCTTTCGAATTTTTTTCCTCCCAAAGGTTGCAGGGTGGAACATCGCGCGATTTTAATAAAACTCATTCCGCGTGAAGGAAACTTGTTGCCCAAACCACTGGAGCAATCCAATAGTCAAACCTGGAACAAATGGGCAAAGATTTAAATATATTATGGACTGAACTCCAAGCAAGCAAGTTTCCATCGTTCATCCAATGGGCAAGATTTTCTCCGAAAGTCCAATGGCATGTGTTTGATAAATACTTTAAATAAAATCCTCTTTTTTTTTATAACTCAGATATCCAGGCCAACTTATGCGCATCTTGACTGATCGTGGGAGTCCAATCCCGTCGCCCACTTGCGGAAAACCCAATTAAAGCCAGAACAAAGTTGTGTATGAATGTTCCCGAAGGACTTGATAACACCTGAGAGATTTTGAAACTGAGACTTTAGGAGGAAGCAAACCCCGACTCACCTTCACCGGCGAGGCCTATCCCGTGGGGATAATAAATATATGGTCATACTAGTTCCTTTCATTTATTAGCAGTTAAGCACCTTCCTATCAGGTCAAGTACTTAGCACATAAGCTACGCAAAAAGGTTTGACTAAGCTACAATTTGATGATTTGTTTGATCTATAAATATGTGTGCTCTGCCTTCTGTATGATTTATTCTGAACATAATTTACTATAAACATTTCATCTCTATTTGTACTTGTCAATTTCTTCAATGGAGAAGAAGACCAAAAGCAAGCTCTCACTCTTCATCTGTTGCTCCAGTATAGAGCTGAAAGGGAAGAAGAAGAAGAACAACAACAATGCAGAGGAATTAGCTACCGAAAACGACAAGGAGGAAATCTTCACGGCCATTTTCGGGGAAAATAGTAAACGCTCGTCCGCCTTTATCTGCTGCTCGTCGGTTGAAGCGGGGGCAACCAAGTCCTCCCCACCATCTCCTCGCAACGGTCCTTTCAATTTGGCCCTTCGTTTCTTTTTCGCTTTTTTGATTGCCTGTTTTCGTACTCGCGTAAGATTTCAAGTTCTGCTGTTTTCTAAAAATTTTGAAACTTTTTTCGCCTTCGCAGACGTACCTCTGAAGAAGGGCGAGATGGTCGCGTGGTGATGGTGCCGGCAAAGGTTGTTACGATATGAAGCTGCAGGAATCAATCTTGCTTCTTGTGATATACATATTGTCTATCTATGTACTATCATCCAAAATGAATGTTTTTGTTTTTGGAATAAGTTGTAAGATGAGTATCTGTTGAAGTGGTTGGAGGATTAGTCATTTGGTTTCGGTGTTTATTGTGTGTAATATTCGTATTTTTTTTATAACTCAGGTGTCCGGCAATCAAACGGGTAAGATTCGTATGTTGATTTGGCCTTGTTATCAAGATGCATTGAGAAAACTAGTGTTAGCATGATATGTAGCAAAGGTTCCCATACATAAATCATGTATACACGGGTGGACCGAGTAAGGGGCACGTGGGATCACTTGCCCCCACCCCATCCCCCCCCCTTTTTTTTTAATTTTTAATGCAAAAATGAGTGTTTTGTTTGGCAAAAATGAGTGAGAGAACGAAAAATCCACACAAAAAATTCGACGGGGAGAACTCGCTTGATGCTTAATTTACTTTGTCGTTGCCTGTCGCTCATCTCTGTGGTCGTCGCCCGTCACCTCACCGTTTTCCTCACCAATCATCAATTAAATTTGGGGCTACACATCAAAAATAATATTTTATTAAAAGGACTTTTAATTTGGGGTTACGTAATTTAAGACTTTTTATTTTATTTTCTTTTAAGGTTCGTAATATATATCTTGATTGTTTGGAAAAATTAGATCTTCATTTCTTTACTTGGTTTTTACCCAATGAATGAAATTTACAATTCAATTTTCCATAATTTGTGCACTTAATTTCAATTTTTTGCTTAATGTTATTAGTATAATATGCATGTGACTTTTAATTTGGGGTTACATCGTTACGTTACATTTGCAGAGGCGGGTTAATTTTTTTGGATTCATTAACAGGATGTTCAATCACAACATTATCTACTTCGGTTTGTTTCCCTCTCCTATCCTATCCTATCCTATCCTATCCTTCGACTCTGCTTAGAGCTTGCATATGATGCCATCGATCGGTCCGTGACCACTGGATGCCGAAGGCGTCCCTGGGGGATCTCGTAGTTCCATGGATGAAGATGATGGAATTGGTCCATGAATTTTCCTTTTTTTGCAGAATTTCGCACATACTGTGCCGTTTAATCGAGGAGTTGTTTATCCCATTGAACTGATGGTCAACCAAAAAGTATTGGATCCTAAACTAATTCACCCTGTACTAAGATGTGTCTTTAATAATCTACGAAAGACGGAGAGTATCGTATAATGTGTTTAATGTTATGATGAATCCAATGATGGATCTACGTTGGGGCTTATGGAGGCCACGGACCTGCGTTGTTTCTTTTTTTTTTTTCCTTTTCAAATTTTAATATTAATATTAGTTATTTTTTTGTTTGTTGAGAACAACAAAGAATGTGTTCGTTTTCAGTCACAGAATCCAATTTTTTTCTCTGCACGGCCACACGGTCTCCCATATGTTTTTCCGTCAATTATAATCTCATTTATCTTTTCATATATCTTCACACATTACCCAAAAAAACCCTCCTTAAAACACAAACGAAACAAACTATTAAATTCTCGAACTTTGAAATTTCAAAAATTTATTCATAGTTCGGCCTTGTGTTTATGAAATTCTGGTTCCGTCCCTAGCTAATGATTCGATTCTTCCCATTGTGATGAACGATGTGATGCAAAAATTTATGAAAGATCTACTAAAAATTAAGATAAAACAAATTAAAAAAACTGTCATAAATCCATAAAAAGTTAGGCTGAGGTCTCCTTAACTTTTAGGACTTGTTGAAGGTTTTGTCTTTATTAAAAAAATTGTGTTCCTTAAAAGGTGTTTTGGACGGTCTGAATTTTAATAAAACTTTTTCAGGAAAAAATTTAACTCTTTTCCGAAAAAATTTCATTAATATCCTGACCGTCCAACATACTTTTGAACGATTACGATTGAGTGCTGTAAACATTTTTTTACTGCACCTCTTTAAATAAGATTTTCCCAATTTCTAAACATGGGACAATTGAAGTGGCGAATAATCCTAGTAAATGTCCCCATTTGGTAATTTCCCCAAGAAGAAAGGCCAAAGTACAGAAGATGGGGTCATTAGTCAATTCTCAGTATGACGCCATCAAATCCCAAATCGGATTCGTAATCTTCGCCTCTTCTCTTCCTTGGGGGATTCGGAATGAACAGGCCATAAACCAATCCGATTGAAGAGATCTCCGCCTCCTTGGGGTCCAAATCGGAAATTATAAAACTTTAGTGGTTCAATTATCTTATTCATAAACCTCGGGTGAATCACTGTATTTTTTCGTCCTATAAATAAAATGAGACCACTGCAATCCGTTTTCCACCTCTCCTCGTAAGTCGTACCCTCTCTTTCCTCGTTCTCCCTCTCCTCTCTCTCTCTCTCTCTCTCCCCTTCCAAATTCCAGCCCAGTAAACCAAAACAATGGATCACAACACCACACACAGATTCCAAACTCCAAAACCCTAATTTCCTCGCTCTCTGCATTCCGAAACCCTAGAATGCAGGACGACAACGCCGCCGCCGTTTCGGTCCCCGACCACAAGCTCTGCGGTTACCTATGCGCTGTCCTCACCGCCTCTCCCTCCTCCCAAACCCTCCCTCTCCACACCCTCTGCCACGTCAACCAACCCGAGCCCGGTTTCCTTACAGAGAACGGCGTCGTTTTGTCCCCAATCAACCGCGCCCCCTCCCCCGCCGATTCTCCCTCCCTCGAGAGCGGGGCGGCGGAGAGAGAGAGGGCGACGCCGCCGCCCTCGTCGTCGAGGAAGAAGCGGAGGAGGTTCGGGCGGGTGCAAGGGAGCGCGACGACTCCGTCCTCGTTGTCGGGGAAGAAGGGGAGGAGGTTCGGGCTGGTGCAAGGGAGCGCGAGCGTGGTCCATCAGGTTCACGCGCTGGTGGTGCACAAGTGTTTGAAGGCAGTAGGTAGGGTTTTGCGCGTGGACATGGATTTTATGAATGGTGTGAGGGTTGTGGTGCTCGTGGATGTGTATTTGCCGATCGCCGTGTGGTCCGGGTGGCAGTTTCCGAAGATGGGGTCGGTTGCCGCCGCGCTTTTTCGGCACTTGAGGTGCGTTAATCGTGATTGTAGGATTCGCAGTTTAGTTTTTTGGCTGGTTGCACCAATTGGGCTATATAAACTATTTGTGTTATCTGTTCATCGCTTCCTGATGTTGTTTTGATCAGCTAATGCTTCTCCTAGATTCGATTGTCTTCATAATCCGTAACATTGTGCTTCCGCATTATCTTCTTGTTGTGCTGGACTCATCATTCTACTTGCCATGTCATGGCTTACTATGTGGTTTTATGCTGCGAAGTTCAAATTGCTTGCCCTGTTTGTTGTATGCTTGTCTCGCTGACTCAGTTTTAGTCATTTTCTGCAGTTGTGACTGGCAGAAGAGAAGTTCAATGCTTCTCAGTGAGAGAATTGATTGCGGACCTGATAGTACAGATATTAAGAGCATTTGGAACGCTTCTGATTGCCATGTTCTTGGTTGTAAACTGCAATGCGGTGTTCCTGATACTTCCAGGAGGAAACTCTTCGAGCTTCATGAAATTTTTAAGAGCTTACCTAGTGTGGCAACGAGAGGAAATGTTTATTCTTCGAGAGTGCACCCTGCAGATGCTTCATGTAGCTCGGGTATTTGGGACGTATCAGATGACCAGTTGATTGTGATTCTGAATTCACTTGGTCCTATTGACCTTGTCAGGGTTTCAGCCACATGCCGCCATCTAAGATCGTTGGCAGTTTCAGTTATGCCATGTATGAAACTTAAACTTTTTCCTCATCAGCAGGGAGCAGTAGAGTGGATGCTACAGCGTGAGCGAGATCCTGAATTGTTGCCACATCCTCTGTACATGGATTTTGTAACTGAAGATGGGTTTGGTTTCTATATAAACACTGTTTCTGGTGAAACAGTCACAGGGTCTGTTCCATCAGTCAGAGATTTCCGTGGGGGAATGTTCTGCGATGAACCTGGATTAGGCAAGACCATAACCGCTCTTTCTCTTATTCTTAAGACACAAGGAACAATGGCGGAGCCGCCAAATGGAGCGCACGTAATCTGGTGTGCACACAATGCTGATTATAAATGTGGTTATTATGAGGTTAATGGGGGTAATGCTGCCAGTGGTAGCATATTATCAAATAAAAGGGGTGTGGGTCACCATGCTCGAAGGGGACAACTTTCTTTTTTTGAATCTACTCTGGGTGAGAATATAGAAGGTTCCTCACCAGATGGGGCCTCTTTTTTGGATTCTGCCGTGCCAATTGGGGGATCTACCGATTTCAGTCCAGATGAAGGAATTCATTCAGCTACAGCTGGCTGCTCTACACCAGCAACATGTGTAGTTCGATGCCGAAGGAGCTTGACTCCCATTAAGAGAAGTCTTCTTCATGCATATGATCTGTCGTCTCACTATTCTAATGGATGGAAGGTTACAAGTAATAAATCAAGTAAAAGAAAGAGTTCTTCCAATGGTCGAAGACGCGGTTGTCCAGATTACGGAGTTGGTGTATCTTATAGATCACCTCGTGATTGCAAGAGGCTTAGGAAGTCCCCTGCAGGGTATTCTATACAGAATGAAACTTGGGTACAGTGTGATGCTTGTCGCAAGTGGCGAAAGCTTGAAGATGAAAGTTTGGCAAATGATACTAGCGCAGTATGGTTTTGTAGCATGAACAGTGACCCATTATATATGAGCTGCAGCGCTCCAGAAGAATCTTGGGATAACCGCCAGCCCATTACATATTTTCCTGGTTTTCACACCAAAGGGACTCCTGGGGGGAAAGAGGAAAATGTGTCATTTTTCACCAGCGTGCTTAAGGAGCACTTTAATTCTGAAGCAAAAAAGGCCTTGACTTGGTTGGCTAAACTTTCACCGGACAAGCTTTCGGAAATGGAATCAATTGGTTTACTACAGCCTGTTGTGGACACTCGAGTAGTATCTAGAGGAGATGAACATAAGTCGCATAAGATATTTCGAGCTTTTGGTCTCATAAAGAGATCAGAAAAGGGTACTACTAGGTGGTACTACCCAAGCACTTTAGAAAACTTGGTCTTTGATTTGTCTGCCTTCAAAATCGCACTTCGTGAGCCTTTGGATTCATTAAGGTTGTATTTGTCAAGGGCAACTCTTATTGTTGTTCCAGCAAATCTAGTGGATCATTGGAAAACTCAGATCCAAAAGCACGTTAGGCCTGGTCAGTTGTGCGTTTATGTCTGGACTGATCATAAAAAGCCTAGTGCACACAGTCTGGCTTGGGATTATGATGTTGTTATTACGACCTTTAATCGTTTAAGTTGTGAGTGGAGACCCCGGAATAGAAGTGTATTAATGCAAGTTCATTGGCACAGAGTCATTCTAGACGAAGGGCATACCCTTGGTTCAAGTCTTAATTTGACAAACAAATTGCAACTGGCCATTTCATTGACTGCTACAAATCGTTGGTTATTGACAGGAACACCGGCTCCTAACACACCCAACAGTCAACTGTCTCATCTTCAGCCCTTGCTTAAGTTCCTTCATGACAACGCTTATGGAGAGAATCAGAAGTCATGGGAAGCTGGCATTCTTAAGCCATTTGAAGCTGAGATGGAAGAGGGTCGGACACGTTTGTTGCAGTTACTTTGTAGGTGCATGATTAGTGCAAGAAAAGAGGATTTGCAGACAATTCCTCCTTGCATAAAAAAAGTGACATATGTAGATTTTACCGAGGAACACGCAAAGAGTTACAATGAATTGGTGGTAACTGTGCGGCGTAATATATTGATGGCTGATTGGAATGACCCAGCTCATGTTGAGAGTTTACTGAACCCAAAGCAATGGAAGTTTCGGAGTAATACTATTAAAAATCTGAGGCTGTCTTGTTGTGTTGCTGGACATATTAAAGTAACAGATGCTGGGCAAGATATTCAGGAAACAATGGATATGTTAGTTGGAAATGGCCTGGATCCTATTTCGGAAGAGTATGCTTTCATAAAAAGTAAAATCCAATATGGTTGCTGTTGTATGAGGTGAGATTGGCTTTGAGGTTTCATGAGACATATTTTTGATTTAATCTAATATTATCTTTCAGTTACTGATTGTTTTTTGATTCGGTAGGTGCAATGAATGGTGCCGTTTACCTGTCATTACACCATGCAGGCATCTTTTATGTCTTGCCTGTGTTGCTATGGACAGTGAAAGATGTACTTTTCCTGGCTGTGGTAGCTTGTATGAGATGCAGAGTCCTGAAGCATTGACCCGTCCAGAAAATCCCAACCCAAAGTGGCCTGTTCCCAAAGATCTCATTGAGTTACAACCATCTTATAAACAGGCAGGCTTATTTCCAATTTGTTGTGTTTCTTCTGTTTGTTATTTTTGTTCTGTTACCAATGTTTGCATTCCATTCTTCATGTTGTTGGTTTAGGATGACTGGGATCCTGATTGGCAATCAACATCTAGCAGTAAAGTTGCTTACCTTGTTCAGAGACTGAAAGAACTTCAGGAAGTTAATAGAACGATTGGTTTCCAACTAGATGAGGGGAATGATGCCAAGCATTCTGATGAGCTTCCTGTTGCCTCCCAGAAAGGTGATCCTAGTACATCATCACACCAGTTGGTCTTGCCCAGCGAAAGCAAGGAATCTTGCAAGACACTTCCAGAGAAAGTTATAATATTTTCTCAGTTTCTTGAGCATATACACGTCATTGAACAAATGGTAAGGTTTATAGTCTGGTAGACTAATGGCTAATAAGATTTTCGTTGCGGAAAATACAAGCTGCTGTCATTACCGTTACTGATATTTTGAAGTTTATCTTTTTGACTTTTTTGACAGTTAACTGGTTGTGGTATAAAGTTTGCTGGGATGTATAGTCCAATGCATGCATGCAACAAGGTACATAACATATGTTTCTGCCTAAGTTCTTTGACCGTGTCTTTTCCATGGTAACAAAAACTTATTATCACCATTCCTTTTATTTATTTGCCTTCATGGGAAAATTTCCATTCTCATGTTTCAGATGAAGTCACTGGCAATGTTCCAGTATGATCCAAGTTGTATGGTTCTTCTTATGGATGGAAGTGCAGCGTTAGGCCTTGATTTGAGTTTTGTTTCACATGTATTTCTGATGGAACCGATCTGGGACAGAAGGTAATTGACCAATAGATCTAAGGGTCCATATTGTGTGACGAAGTTTATAAATGTTCAAGGACATCAATGTGTACCTTCTCAAGCTCTTTTTCCTTTAGATAGACAAAAGGTCACTCCTCTAGTAGTTTTTTCCATGATTTTAGCTGCCATGACCTCTTCATTCTGTCTCCAATCATTCTACGTTTGTTTTCCAACACGTCGAGTTCTACTTCCACTCTTCTTTCCCATGGTATTAAACTTGATGTTATCTGTTGAAAATTTTATCAGCATGGAGGAACAAGTGGTCAGTCGTGCTCACCGAATGGGTGCTACTCTTCCTATTCATGTCGAAACACTGGCAATGCGTGGTACAGTGGAAGAGCAAATGCTGAAATTCTTGCAGGTATCTTTTGGCACATATATCTCGTGATTGTTTTAGTTGCACTTGCGATACTAGTGGTTGCGCATGCCAACCACGTTACCCAATCAGTCCATCATCTCCATTGTCATTGAATATCCCATCGATTGTGTCCATTATTGCACCATGAAAAAATTATTGAAACTCAATTACTCAATTCAGTGATTTTGATAAGCAAGCTTTAAACATGGAAGTTTTTTGTTTTGCACTACGCCAAGCATATTTTTTCCCATCCGGCAATCCTTGGCAATCTCAAAGCTTTTTCACCTGATTGTTTCCGTCATCGCTGATTCGTGAAAAGTTCCAAGTGAAAGCTGCGGGTGGATGAAATCAACAACTACCACTTGTTACTTATAAGCATTTTATTGAAAAGCCTTGTCTTAATTTTGTCGATGCTGTTGGAGTAATGTTCTTGGAGAATATGTTTTAATAATACTCCCTCTATACCGATTTGTTTGTTCAATTTAGGAAACCCAACTTATTAAGGGGACGATCATTAAACTTTGTAAACTTGAACCTTTCAAAAAATACCCTCCTATTCATATGACACTTGTCACATCAAATCAAGAGAGAAGGGCAAAAGGTATTTTCATGGCACTTTGTTCTTGAACTTTTCAAAATGGACAAACAATTTGGGAAATTGAAAAGTCAAGAAGTGGACAAACAAAATGGGATGGAGGGAGTAGTATTTTACCCATATGAAAAATAACAATGTTCAATGCCCCTAGCAATTAATCTGATTACTTAATGAAGCTTGTAGCCTTGTACTGTGACAATTTGGGAAATTGAATAGTCAAGAAGTGGACAAACAAAATGGGATGGCGGGAGTAGTATTTTACCCACATGAAAAATAACAATGTTCAATGCCCCCTAGCAATTAATCAGATTACTTAATGAAGCTTGTACTGTGAAAATCTTGGCTTTATGCCACTGTAATATAAATTTGCAAGCTGAGAGTGTGCTGGAATCAACATGGTCTATAGCAGTGGGGTGGTAAAATGGGGAAAAATTGAAAGAAAAATATTAGAAAGACTATAGGATGGAGACGACCAAAGGCGCCATTGAGGCTCGCTAGTGCCCGAGGTGAGGCATCCAAAACATGCCTCAAGGCTTTGAAATTTACGCATTGTCTTCTACTCATAGTCACATATATGCCTTGTCTCTAGGATGATATCCCAGGGGTGCCTTTTGCTCCGTTTTAAGGTATTTTTTTACTGTGTATGCCTTTTACGAATGTCATGTGAGGTGTACGCTTCCTTTTCACTCGAAATGTAAGCTTCTTCTATACTAAATCAAAGAATGATGCTTTTTGTATTTTGAATTCAACACCTATCATATTGTTAGGTCTGCCTCGTTCGTTTCTCCATTTGGTTTCCTTATTATCTAATTGTGTATTTTAGTTTTCTTCCTAAGCTAATTTCTTCATGAACGGTACAGGATCCTGATGAGTGCAGAAAGTTCTTGAAGGAAGAGTGCGGAAAACCTGACCGTGAAAGTTCCCGGCCACACCGTACATTACATGATTTTGCTGAGAGCAATTATTTGGCTGACCTTACTTTTGTGCGTGCCAGCTCCACTACATGAGGGTACGTGAAATATGTTGCTTCATATCGACGATTCCTATAGACCTTTGTACTAAAACAATTGGACTTGTATGTGTATTTGGGGCATTTCTAGTCCCTGTTCCTCTGTATGCGCTGGACGTTAAGGATCATCTTTTTCGTGGTAGTTATTAGGTCTTCTAAGATGTCGTTTTGTAGTGAACTAGCAATAAAGCATCTGATTGAGTTTGACAAGCTGGGTTCTTGCAACTCTTTGCTCACCTAGACAGGGCTTGTGAATTTACCAGTCAATTTTTGAGGAAGTTAAAGGCTTTTGATTGTTAGAGTTTCCAATAATTTGCTCCTGGAATACTTAAAATACTTGCCAATTTAAAAAAGACATTTTTTTCAACCCAGGGGTTGACCGTTGATTATGCCGCAGTCCCATTCATGAGTGAGTGTGTATGTTAATTTGTTCATGTTGGGTGCACATTTGTGTCTAGATTATCTATTTCTGATGTCAGGTTCAACCCAGAATGTGTTACCCTACAGTCTACATTGTGAAGGAGTTTGTACAAGTTTTTAATGAAGCATACTAAAGTGTTGACAACGTTTTGCAAACATTTGCACATTAAATTTCACAAGATTGGGCATCAGTTTTCTAAGTCTAAGCAAGTTCCTTGGTAACTGAAGTTTATTATCTAGGTAAACGATTTCCTCTTCAAAGGTGAGTTGCTTCCTTCCCAGAGCCGGCTTTGGGCTGAATCCCATAAAGCCTTCACTTTGGGCCCCAAATTTTGACTAATTTTGGGCCCCAAATTCCATAGGTCCATGTATAATTAAGGCCTGCATAAAAATTAAGTAAACCTGCCTAAAACATTTACGGGCCCAATTTAAAGTAAGGCCCAAGTGAAAACGATTATTCTACATATTATTTCTGTAACAATTACTGATGTTTCTCCTTTGGTTTTACTCATTTATATTTGGTTGAGGTGTGGATTATTGATAACTTGATGATCCCATACCTGTAACACTTGACAAAATGAAAAATGCTTAGAGGGTTAAAGTTTTGATGCCTCGATTACTTTACTGGAACCTTGAATTTTCTGAAATTGGGATTGTTCTTGAATCTTTCTCGTTGGATTGTTAACTGAGGTGTGTTTTCTAATCATGTCTCCTATAGCAATCAGTGTATGAGTTCTAACTATTTTAAACTATGCAGAGTTTATTGAGATTTAAGGGCCTCCTATGAAGAGTTTGCTTTAGGCCCCACAAATCTCAGAGCCAGCTCTATTCCCTCCCCAAGTTCTCTCCCTAATTTGTTCCAATGTCCCATAGGATTTACTTTCCTTTTATGTGTTGTATGTTTATCAGTTCCAGTGATGCAGGCATTGGAATATTGAACTTGTTGACAGTAAATATCTGATTAAAGCATTCACATTCACATTCACAATTTGCATCGCCAGAAGATCCAATCAATTAGTTGTGTTTCATCACACTTTTGTTTTAATCTTCATCTTCGCTGCTTTATGGTTGAATACATGGGTATCTAACTATCTACCTCCTTCACTTTTTGGGTGTGTGCGTGCAGGAGTTCGACTCTGTAAATAGCTGTTATATTTCGTAGCAGGTATGTACAACTCTAGTAAAACTCAAGCCGCCGTAATTTCCTCTATTCTCTATTTTGTCAAGTTGCATCTGCTGGTTGACGCTGAATGCAGTTCTCCATTGCCTGTAGGGGGAGGTTTTGGCTTAGGTCATCTTATTCATTTGAATTAATTGCGATTCAGCAGATTGGTTTGGCATTTACGAAAAGAAGCCCGTCAGCTATTTTTTTAGCATCACACGAAGCTGAGATTACAGCACTCTAACCTGGTGGTAGATCAAAGTTGGTTCATGAGTCGCCTTTGCCAATAAATTATTGCTTCTTTTATCAGATTTGGATGGAATTTCATCATTTTTTGCTGCTTCAGTTGTACTATTAAACAAGAATGGAAATGTAATTATTTACAGTTAGTGTTTCTGACTTTCTGGCACCGGTTCCTGTTCTTTTTGGGATCAGGTTACTGTTCCTGGTTCTATGTTCTACACGATTTCCATGACAAGAGAGGTTTTGCGTGGGCCTTTGACAAGGAGGGAGGGAAAGTGACAACCCGCGACGGAGGGGGAGGATTCGGGGGAGGCGTTGTGACCCAAGTCACAGTTTGTGTGCTAGTGCTACTAGTATAAATAGGGTTCAACGCACGTCTTGCATATCAGGTCTAGAGTGAGCCAATGTCATATCAAGTCTTGCAATTGTAACTCTTCCATAATGTTGAAATTTTGCCCGTTCATCCTTCATATTTCAGGAGAACACGATAAGAAACTACACCGTGCCCCTTAAAAATGTCCACACGTAGAGAGGGGAACAGTAGCAATTTTGTTCACCCTTGTTTTGTTCATCCTTAGCGATGTTGTTTTCATATCTCGGGTCGCACTTCAATATATCCAGATACATTTATAAGGAGACAAACGAAAAAAGAAAATTAGTTCAATAAAATATCGATATGTGCTGATCTAAATATTCGATTATTGAGTCAAAGAATTTTAAAGCCAAAGAGACGAAGCATTCCTCGATATCCCTTGTACTGAATTTTCACCTTATTCTCCTAATAAAAGCATTGAGACGAAACAACTAATTTTGATTATGTAAGTAGAACTCGAAATAAATACAGAAAGAGATTCGTACTTGTTGCGCGTCCTTCGTCCTACACCCTTGATTCTTCAAGCTACGGCTTTGTTGACATTTCTTTTCTCCAGCTTGTCTGGTTTAGCAATCCAAACGATTTTTTGTGCATGAAGTTAGAAGTGACTGCCCGGGCTACTCACGCCAAGCAGTTGGTACGAACATCTATGGAGCGGAGCAAGGGGCCTTGGCTTCACTTCAGCTCTTGTCACCTCACTCAATCTTATATAGCGGAAACTCGAGTCGAGGCGCTGTAAGCGAGTAAAGAAGCACTTCTTTACTCAAAAACACAAACTCCATGGATTTGCGAAGGCTTTTTTCTGGACCACGCCGCTACATTGAAACTGCCCGCTTATTTTGGGATGACTGCCACCTTCCTATTTGAGTGAGAAATGTATATTGAACCCTACTGACGTTCAACCGACTACCGGGCCTAGTGGTGCTTGCAGCTTGTGTTGAACATACTGGCCGAGAAGGGAAGAGATAGACTCAGACTGCAATTTCAAGTAACTGCAGTGAAATGACTGGTGGTAATGATACGTGGTTTCAATTGTTTAAGCAAGGGAGCCCGTTGATTACTTACCTTTCTAAAATCTATTCTTTATCCATCTATAAAAAAAAAGAAATTGAGCGAAAGATCATCCCATTTATATTAGTACTACTACAAAAACAAAAGAAAATACAACAAAACAAAAAAACAAAAACAAAGAAAAGCCGCAAGCAAGAAATCAGTACCGAGTCGGACCCATAAGAGGGGACTTTGGGCAAGGGTCAATAGTTGGAGGGTTCGCCCAGCCATGGTAAAATAGGTTAGGGATGAAAGTAGCAATTTTTCCCAAACCAGTAAACCGAAAATCAGTTAATGCCAGTCGGAGTCGTTGAGCTAGGGCTTGAAATGCAAACACAGTTCTTTGAATCTTCAATGATCCCCAAGTCCAGAAACGGCTGATCCCGAGTAGAATTCTACCGCTCGTCGATTCTTCATTGCCCCTTCATCAGGTCCCTTCCAAGCTTGTTTGCCTTTTATGTTAAATTAATCCGTTTTGGTTATGATGATATGATGGTGATTGGATGGTTCAATTTCTGCTGATCCGAAATTACCTGTTGCTTAATTCTCAGACCTGTAATTTGGAATAGTGAAAAATATGGTCGATATAGAAAAGAATTTGCTATATGTTACTGAAGTTCAACGAGCAATGCTAGGAACACAACTTAAAACACAGCTGCATCCGGAGCTGTTTGATGCACGTGGACCCTTGTACATGGGACGGCTCCGAGCACAGTTGTGCCCGGGAGTTGTGTTCCGTGACTTTTTGAAGTTTCAATTCCCCGGTCCCATGTTTGTTTTGATTGGGCTTGTGGCATGTATTTCTATTATTGTCCTTGCGCAACCATCAACTTTATACAGAGGAAAGGGAAAAATTGTGGACTCACTACTACATTGATGGAGAGTATAGGAAATCCCACCTGCCCATGGGATTTCTTATCTCCTACGGCAAGGGATATGGACTCTTCCGGATATGATATCCCATCTCAACTTGCGGCACCAAATACCGTATATCAGGACCCACAGGATTACATCTCCGATGGCAATTCCAACCCCATATCGCTCAAACAAAACGAAAATTGATCCTAATTTCACAGAGGAATTTCCACAACGTATTGTTTCTGTAACTGTAACTTCTCTAGTTATGCATTTACTCCAAATCTCAATTTTGAAAAAAGAATCAAATGGTATGTCCTGCAAGCAAGTGCACATCAATTATTGGGCATCAGGGTTTTCATTTAATATGGTAGATTGCTGAATACATGGGATTGCCATTGAAGATTGATTTATAGACAGGATTCCTGAATCAATCTTTGGAAATCTTGAATTGACCTTGATTATATTGCTTGTACTCTAAAGCCACTAATAGGGAGGTTATTATAATCAGAATCATATGATTAGATACTTCTATGTTATATCATTTCTCAAGTTATATTGTCGTGGTACTCAGATAATCTCCTACCGATTTGAAGAAGTGATAACAAAACTAGTGTGTCTATATCGGACCCTTACGATCTCACCTTCTTTTCCTGTAGAATGCTATTAATTACTGACTTTTGAGGGTCAACTTTCTCCCTATGATCACCGACTGATATAGTATTATGCACATATTTACCGTATTTATCTTATGAAAAACACTAAGAAGTTTAGCTTGTATAGAAGCTTGGTTTCATGCAACAAGTCTGCATATTCCGTTAACCAACAAAATTGGATTTACTTCGTTTAACCACAGATTTACATAGCTTGATCTCTCTACCTAATCTGCCCATCTAGTCATTCTGTAATTGTAAAGGCTGAAAGTAAATTTAAACATTAGGCGTCAATAACATGGAATGCTTCTTCTTCTTCTTCTTTTTGTTCCCCCGAATTAGATCGCATACAAGTCATTGAACATTGGTCATGTTCTATCCTGTGAACATGGGTCTTCGCTGTCCTTTCTCTTACTACTGATGCTTTGGTGTTTCTTGTCCTTGTTTTCCTCTCGTTAGATGCGGCCTCAGCTTATTCACATCTTGCATTTGAACTGGCTTCAGAAAGAACTCTTCCGCCCCTTCTTCCAAGCATCTGAGCAACACCCAAATAGCAAATCGCAGGTTAGTACCATATTATGCAGTTACCATTTCGTATTCCAACACACTAATACTAAAAAATAAAAGGCAGGCATTTAGATAATATTAAGTATTTTCTGTAGTTTTCCTCACCTGTTGATCCTTGTGGGGATATTTTCTGATGACATGATTACAACTGGGATGTCGCTGAGAGATTTAGATTCCTGCTAGTCGCATAATATAATTCATTAGTAAGACATAAAACCATAGCGTGCACATTATAAGTTCATATATATTGGTAGACCACGGCCTGTTTTCACTGCATTTTCTAAACTTATTTGGTTTTCGTCTAATAGTTTACCTTGATCTTTCTTAAGAGCTCATAGCCTGTCATTCCAGGCATGCAGTAATCTGTAATAATCAAATTTACTTCTGTATCCTGCAATGGAAAAATATGGTTAGAAATAAATCAATGTCTCAGAGAAATATATAGTATTTGGTAAATGTGCACGCGTACATATTTCGTTGTTTAAAAAGAGTGAGGTTTCCCAAAGACTAGTGTAAACAGAAAATCAATATCGGAAATGTCATACTAGGTGATGATTTGGAGAAAGAGGGGGAGGTTTTGTAACGCTCTCTTCATCGTCTTGTAGGCCTAGAAATTGAAGAGCTTTGCTTCCAGAATCCACAGCAGTAACTGGCAAAAAATAAGACACCTCAAGACATAAGAATCAAAATGATATAAAATATATATAAAATCTAGATCTCAAAATAGTCACGGTAACGTTTGTTAAGTCGGCCTATTAGTGAGGAGGAATGTGATTTCATAGATTGATAAATACTACCATGCAAGTAGTGATAATGGAATCATATGTCTAATCTGAACATCAAACAAGCCCAAAGCGAAGAAGAACCCTCTTTCCCGTCTGTAGAACATGATGAAGACATGGAATTACCTTGGAAAGATGAGGACCTTAGGAGCCTCTCAATCAACTTTCTGTCAATGATGCTATCATCAACTGCCAAAACATGGAACTTTGCATCTGCTGCTACACTACACATTTTGGGGGGGAAATATGCCAAATGAAGAGCAGTCAGAGAGGACCAAGAAAACCAGAACTCCAGAGAGGAAAATAGGACTGAGAAATGAAGGTTTGTGGATCTTGTGCTTGTGATTCTCTTTATGGGGAGCCATTTAGGGTCAGAGCTGAGAACTAAATAATTTCCAAGATATGGACAGTTTGGAAAGCAAGATCAGACCAGATAGCATCCCGGGATTTCCCGGATCCTCTAGTTTGACTTTTGAATTGTTGAACAACCAAATGATTGTGGTGTCTTATTTTCTGGCACATTTTCAAATGTGATATTTTTTTTCAAAATAATAAAGTTGACCTTTTCTTGTGATTATATTCCATTGCCTCTTGGATTAGGGGAAGGCTAGATGCTGCAATGGTCATCCAGATTGACCTTTTCGATCGATGTTTGGGCTACCAAGGGAGACCAAAGCCTCCAAGAAGGATCCCATATATGCACGTGCTTGCCGGTCAAGAATTCCTTAGTAACATCCTGAAATAAATGAATACCTCTAGAAAATTCCAAGCCCACGAGATTTTTTTCATTTTTTTTGGGTGTTTTAAATCGGAACGTCGTTCATAGATATTATCAGATATCATCGACATTGCGTTAAACTGAACAATCAATATATATATATATGCAGAGCTCCTATTCATAACATAAGACACCTAATTGATTGTCCCGATCCCATCGATGGGGACTCGGTCAAGCTATGACTCAAGCCCGCATTCAGGGACCTCTTCCTGTCTAGGCCCCCCTGTCTCGCTCTTCCTCTCGTAAGAGTTTCTGTAGTAAGAATGTTGACACGCCCCTCCACCTTTTTATCTCAGCAGAAAGCAAAGTCCTGTTTGGTGATAACGTAGTTTTCCTTGACTTTTTCTCTAATGACGCGGGGTTCTGACCTTAAGAATTATATATAATAAAGAAAAACGCACCCTTTGATGGACAGAACAGATTACTTGGTAATTAGTTCAAGAAAGCAATCATTAACTTCAAAGTCTTACATAAACAGCATAGCAATGGTGACAGAACTACTGCAGAGTTGGCAATATTCTTTATATTATGATTAAGGTGGTTTTCCCAGAAAATGATTTGGGTGAGTTGGCAATATCTTTATGTCAAGATTAGGGTGGTTTTCCCCGGAAAAAGATTTGGGTGATTTCATGCAAATCTTGACCCCTCTTTATTTAAATTCATTTGATCAATAAAGAGGGGCTCACAAGTTTGTGTTCCTCCCCTGTCTCTGAGTTGCACCTTGGTTCTAAGTGACTTCTAACATTACAAAATTGGGGAGTCAAACCATAATTTCCGATCATTCCAGTCCACCTAATAAAATTTTTGCTTCACCGTGCCACATTCCAAAATATCTCTCTCAGGTCCCTCTAGTGTAGAAACAACTAATTACGTGTAATTGTGGCAGCCAGGGAACGAATCAAGATTTCGTGAACAGGGGGCCGAACTATTTCGTGAACGGGAGGGGCCAAAGTATGAAGAGTAGGCACAAGTACCACCGCTCTGTAGACAAGTAAGTAGGTTGTTGATTTTATATCCTCAATCAACCATTGACTCAGCCCGAAAATACTTTCTAATTGTTTGAATTGTTGATTTTATATCCTCAATCAACCATTTGACTCAGCCCGAAAATACTTTCCAATTGTTTGAATTCCGGATTCCGAATGACATTATGCTCAAAATGATTAAGCTCCATTCTTGAAAATGTTGTTGAACTTCCCAATTCCTGAAAATACATCCCAATCGGTCGTGTGAACTTGAAGTATTCATATAAAAGTAAATTTTTTATAAAAAAGAAAGAAGAGAAACTATGGGGTCTTGCACCCCATAGCCCACCAATAGTTACGTCTCTGGTGGCAGCATCCCAGCACCCAAGACAAATAAATTTCACTGATTCGCTTTACAAGCATGCTAGATAAATAGATTTCACGGATCGTAAATGTATGTCAAGCGTACCTCCACGTATACAATTATGCCAAGGACACGCACGAAAATGCACAAACAATTGGAGGCAGGCTCACATTGGGTTGGGGAGGGGACCCCCACACACACTGCACGAGTGTTCGTGCACTTTTATGCTTCTCTTATCTTCTTCCGTAGACATACAAGAGACCCATTAAAAATCATGTTCGCCAATAGAGTCTTGATTCACACATTGAAAGAAAAGAAAAGATGGACAGGGCATAAGACATTGAACTTGACAATATGATTGCAGCTTCCTCAATCTGGTAGTGCTCAACATTTGGGTTTCAATTTGAGCACTTCACCTAATTGATTACAACTCCTTAAGACACATTACTTGTTCTCTTAGATCTACCTAAGCATACAAGCTTGATAATGCACTATCCATTAGACAATGTGGGCCTCCTTAGACATAAGCTCCACCCCTTTGGTAGGACCAACGCTCTCAATTTTCTTGTACACAAAACCCTTAGCAACCAACACATAGACACAAAAATTCAAAGCACTCAACCCTGCCAGCACCCAGTAGAAGTAGTCGAGGTGCGCCAGATTTAGATTATCGCTAATTAGCCACTCGTTGCCAAATCTTGCACTAATTGCCTCCACGATGGATATGACAGCACTGCTCAAGAAGCTCCCCATGCCCACGATGCCAATGTGGGCAGCGGCTCCCACGCTCCTCATCCCTTCAGGCATCTGGTCATAGAACAGCTCTTGGAGTCCAACGATGGTGAAAACATCCGAAAGCCCACAGAGAATGTATTGTGGGAGTAACCACCAAACCCTCATGGGGACCACTGATTTCGGTGCATTCAGGAGATTGTGGTCGATTGCGATTTTGACCCTTTTGGCCTCAACTAGAGCTGATACTACCATAGTAAGCGTCGACAGGAAAATTCCAATCCCAATTCTTTGTAGCATGGTTATGCCGGATTGGTGACCGGTGATTTTTCTGGCGACTGGAACGAGTACCCGGTCGTAGAGTGGGACAGCGATGAGGATTGTGAGGCCGGTGCACACTTGGAGGGATGCCGCGGGTACTGGGAAATGTGAGGGTCCAATTGTTCTGACCATTGTGCTGCCTTGTTTGGTGAAATAGGTACTGAGTTGTGCAATTACTAGAGCAAATGTCAAGCAACTTAGCCATAGGGGGACTAGCCTTAGGAGAAGTTTTACCTCTTCAACTTGATTCACTGAACAAAGCCTCCATGGGTTTCTGGTTTTGCTTGTTTTATCTATCTCATCAATAATCATGGCCTTGTCCAAAAACCTGTAGAGAGTTTAGGTCTGTGAGATAAAATGGTAGTAGAAAATATTCAGAAAAGCCACGGTTCAGTCCTATTTTCGGAATACATTTTTCGCCAAAAAAAAAACCCCACCTCCGGTAGATTTTTTCAAGGTCGGACTGAGAAATTTCTCAGTCCTATTTACATCGATATTTTTCAACAAAGATGGTGGAGTAATTTTTAGTTGAGACATTGTAGGAACTCTACTATTAGTGCACAGTTAACGTAATTTTTTTTTGCTAACTTTGGTGTTCGGGCCAGTTTCGCGTGCATCGACTGATCCAGGGGCTCAATCCCACCGCCTACTTGCGGGGAGCCAAACGAAAGTCGGAGCAAAATTCCGTATGAACTGACCCCAAAGGAGTTGATAACACCTGAGAGGTTTCGAACCCGAGACTTTAATCTAATTGCTGATAAATATAGTATAAGGTTTGAGGGCAATGCTAGCTAGTAGCAAAAAAGGGAGATACCGCGCGATCGATTATGTACCTTTGCAATTATCTATGTTTCCCTGTCAAATAGAATTCACCCACTGATGAGAGGGATGCGAAAATATTAGTATATGGGATCGTGATACTTAATGATCATTTAGAAAAGAACGCTTTTTTTAATAGCTCAGGTGATGAAAACCTCGGTTGAGACTTTTTTCGTGCGAATGGGATTGATGTTCTCTAACAACGTCATTCATTGCTAACATAACAAGTTGACGAGTATATGAGCTGAGCTCGAGCTCTCTAAAGTTATAAATTAGTACAACTAATATTAAGGAAAATGAAAAAAAAAATGAATGAATAGACAATCTTGTTTGCTAGTCTAACTCGAGCAGCTCGGTAAAACTTTGGCTCAAGCTTGTTTAGTAATTTGACAAGTCAGGCTTAGGCCTGTCAATGGACCGGATCCGATCCGAAAAATTTGATCCGGATCCGGATCCGATAATCCGAATCCGGTAACGTTATCGGATCCGGATCGGATCGGATTAAATCCGTTATCAATCCGAATCCGAACTTTATTTTTTTTTTTTACTTTTTATAAATTTTTGAAATTTTTTTTAAAAATACAGTAAATTTTTTATTTTGAAAAAAAAATGTTTAAGAAGTTGTATTTTTATTTTCAATTTTTTATTTTATTTTATTTTTTGGAAAAAAGTTGTATTTTTTTTTTGGCTAAAATTTTTGGAGTAAAAAAGTTTTCGGATCGGATTCGGATTTTCGGATCGGATCCAAATTTTTCGGATCGGATCCGGATTTCCGCTATCGGATTTGAGTCTTATCGGATTCGGATCGGATCCAAGTCTTATCGATTCGGATCTATCGGATCCGGATCCGATCCGGCCCGTTGACAGGCCTACTCAGGCTCAATCGAGTCCTCAACAAGCCGAAACTCGAGTTGCATGAAACGGTTCGGTTTGTTTGCAACCTTACTCACGAGAATCTCTCTTTTTTTCAATTATAAAAAATAGGCGAAAGACTACAATACCCCCCTAAAAATTAAAAAAAGAATGTTATGAATCTCATGAGAATCTCTCTCTTTTCTTCAATTACTATAAAATATAGGGGAAATACTACAATACCCCCCTCCCCCCAAATGTTATATGAATTGTAAAGTAAATGTTACGAATCGTATTGCTAGAAAGTTATGAATCGTATAAAGGTTACGAGATGCACCAAAATATCATGAATCATAGTTAAAAAGTTACGAATTGTACTGCTGAAAGGTTATGAATTCTAGAATAAAATTTACTGAAACACGCTAAAATATTATGAACGAACCATAAAATAGGTGCATATGGTACACCATTTTAAGAAAATATAGATAGTAAAGTTGTGAATTTAAACCCAACAAAAAAGCCGCGTGCACAAGGTGCAACTTTGTTAAAGTGAGCTCCCAACATCTAAAAGGAAACCAAAAAAAAAAATTGTTACGTACAACCACACCTAATTTACACACCCACAGTCACATAGATATATAAAATCTAGGTGGAGCCGCCCAGGGTCACGAGATACCAAACCCTAGAACCTACTAGTACCTTTTATAGGAGTAAGATGCGCGGCATGCGCTATAGTCTCAGTGGTGACTGGTGAGACACCAAACCCACCATGAATACTCCTCGATCTGCTGTGCCAATCACAATTCCAAGATTCGGAATCTGTCACAGGAAAAATACTTCCACTTCCTCGCTCATCCATGCATGGTCCCTCCCAGTGGCGGAGCCAATGTAGGACAGTAGGAGGCCCTCGGGGCACGGGTTCCCACTACATTATTATTATTATTATTATTTTAATTTTAATTTTTCTTGAATCGAAGCAGATACTCCTATATAGTTTAACCAGTTCGTCCAAATATGCACATATAAAGGATATTTTGTTCAATAACTCAAGAATTGGATGAACATTATATCATTATTATCTACTTTATTTAGGATTCGTACAACCCTACTAGGTGGGTGAAACACACGACTCTAAAATCTGAAAACTCGCATTCGTGTTTCGTGATGTAACACGCAAGCCACTGTCGTATTGCCAAAAAACATCACGTTCTGGGTCGGTGGGATGAGATGTCTGAGATTTGCTGTCACCGGAATTGTATTTTATAGTGTCCCCATTGGTGAATATTTCTAGCTACACCACTGGTCCCACCCAAATATGTAAATTGTACCATACTCCTATTTCATACTAACATAATGTAAATGAAAAATAATTTTTCAATTAAACACATCTTCTTAAAAAATAATCTCCTATTTCATACAACATCTTCTTAAAAAATAAGTCCTTATTTCACATTTTTAAACTCAAAAACAATGTAAATGAAAAATAATTTTTCAATTAAACACATTATTTTTGAGTTTGAAATTGTCTTCTTAAAAAATAATTATTTAATAGGAGTTTTGGAACGGTCACATCACTCGATTTTTTTTTAGTTTTTCAACAAAAATATTTTTTTAAAACAAAGCTCAGTCACATCTTTTTTCGATTTCCTTTTTTTGATCCAGAGACTTCTCCATACCCTACCAAAAGTCCCAAGGCCATACATACCCACTTGACACTCATTTGGTACCTTGAACCGAAAAAAGAGACCGCAGTATCTGATGGGTCGATGGCACATGACCGGTTGAATTGGAAAGTTCATGACAAGCATAGGTACTCAAGTTCATAGGTGGATGTTTTCTGTTCTTTTTGGTATCGATGATCAGGGGTGTTCGGGTCAGTATACGAATACCGCGACTATTCCTCTCTCCGGTCTGGTCAAAAGGCAGGTCATCCACGCCTGAAATTGAAAACTCACAAGAGATTTTTCTCTTGCAGTCTGGCCTCAAGAGATTGCCAAATTTTGAACTCAAAATATGAAAATTTAGAGCTTTGCCCTGTTGTCACTTGAGTTACCCTTTAGAGTTCATGATATGTGGATGCACTTCACCAATTTGAATACGCAATAGAGGTCTTTGACAGCTTTGATAAAGAGTGGATATACACAAATGGTATCTATCAAAATTGAGTGCAGATTCAGTGGTTCTATTTCAATATCACCATTCACTAATTCCAAACGTCAGCATGAAAGTGTGATTTTGCACCTTTTCCCTTGTGTTCAAGCTGACAAAATTCTTGAACTCGCAGGTTCAAGTCTTACCGTCAACAAAAATTCACTAGGATGACCGAAGGTTTGCTTGATTGGTGACTTCAGTGTCTTGAGATTAGTCAATGTAACGCCTAAGTTGGCTAGACACCCGGTTATGAAAAAAATGCAACAAAAATTACCGATTGACTAAATCATGATGTATGAGTGATGCTGGTTCAATTTCGAAAACACGACCTACTAACTTTTACGTTGTGGGTTTGGTTCTAGGTACAATTATTGTGTTTTATTATGTCGAATGCTTAGTTCGTACCAAATGTACCCTTTTCGAACTCCAAGTAGTGGATACTAAGAGCACCTCCAAAAAAGGTAGCAAAATCAAAAGCAAATCATATTTACCATGTCAACGGAAGGCACTCCAAGGGAGATATTTAGTAAATTTGCTACACTATTTTAGGATAGCTCTCTCACTCTTCAAGGCAGAAAAGTGATAAACGACTCTTCAAATTGCCACCTTACCGATTATAGTACTTATCTGAATATTCTTTGACAAAGCTGTCAAATGAGTAGTAAAAAACTCTCAAGGTTGCAAGAGTCCCTTGGAACGCACTTGTTGCCAGTGGCTTTCAACTTGTCACATGCATCACCAAATTTATATTTGGTACTACCTTCATCCCAAAATGTTTGTTCGGTCCGCAAAACGAAAACGTAAAAATAATTCAAGTTTTGCAAGAAAAATTTAAATTTTTTTCAACAATTTACTAGATCTCGACGAGTTCCTTTAATTTATGAAAAAAGTTTGAATTTTTTCTTAAAAGAAATGCATTATTTTTTAGTTCTCGATTTTCGGATCGAACAAACATTTTGGAACGGAGAGAGTATGTAAATTTGCTACTTCCATGCTCTAAGTGGGGCTTTAAAAGTTATAAGACCAATAGATATACCTGAATTGATTGGTTCTTGCCAAAGTGCCACCCTTCATTTGACCTCCCGTATCTCCACTGATAGTGTCCTCATGGCAAACACCATGATTTTGGCGCGTCTCACTCACGCGCCACTTCCTAGCCGCCGCAAGGAACACTTGAGCCACCCTCGTAAACGGGCTCCCAACCGGAGCCTCCCGCCGATAAGTCCTACTTCCCAGCAGAAAAATCACAAGCGCAACCGCCACCACTACTGCAGGCATGCCATACCCGATTCCCCACCCGATGTAGTCTTGCACATAGATCACCACCAGTGTCGCGGTGGTGGCACCGAACACTATCCCCAAGTACCACCAATTGAAGAACGAGCTCTTGTCCGCCTTCTCTTGGGGAAGATTTTCGTCGAATTGGTCTGCAGCGAATGTTTGGACGCATGGCTTGTGGCCACCTTCCCCAACGCTCAGTATGTAAAGGGCTATGAAGAAAACTGCTTGGCATTGTTGCAATGATGTGGCGGTGACTGATACAGTCAACAGAACAAGGCCCTGCAAAACTCAGAACCCATGATCATGATGAAGAGAACCTCTCTGTTCTTCCTTTCTTTCTTTCTGGATTCTTTTCCTTTGTGTAATCTTTCTAAACTTGAAGCCAAGACCAAGCAATCAACTAAGCGATGACATAAAGCGGAGAAACTGACCCTGTGAAATATTACAGTATCATCTAATGTTGATTTATCCTATGTGCAACGTATCTGATATGTAGGAGTATATGTGTACATGCACACGCAGATTTTTTTTCCCCCCTAAGATGGGAGTAATCGCTTGCATATTGACCGGTACACGAAACCTGTTTCATATTTGATTGACAAGCTAGTTATATATACGAGGATACGTCTTGGAGAAAAATGGTTGATTTCATTGTTTGAAGCTCTTTTTGGTGGTTGATACTATTTAAAATTCACTACCATGTCACCGGTGGTTGTCGTATTTTCGTTTGATTCTCCTGCTTCAACACGAGGATAAGGATTTGTCTCCTGATACTGCTGTTTTATGCATGTGTAGAATGGTATTATGTATGGAGCTAAGGACTAGAAGAAAGTGAGATGGTGAACTCACTGAGAGATAAATGATGGTTGACAGAAGGATGGTCTTGAAACGGCCTAGGTAGGAATCAGCCACGAAAGCACCGAACAAAGGGAAAATCGCAGAGACCCCACGCCATACATTCACAGTCTTTGCTGCAGTAGAAGTAGTCTGGCCGAGTACAATGGTAAGGTACATAATTAGGTTCCCAGACACGCCGTAGTATGCAAACCGCTCCGCCATTTCCACAACTGCATTTCACAAGCACCAAACAAAGCTTTTATTCATCCTTTCAAAACAACCACAACAACAACATGATCAAAAGGATGATATAATGCAAATATGTATCCACGCATGCGTGCATGTAGGTAGGTAAGAAGGTATGTGTGTATAGGATGACTACAGATGATGAAAATGGCAGATTTCCAGCCTCCTTTGGAGGGTTTAGCTTGGTTGGGCATGTCCATGTCTCTATTGTTGCTGGAAGGAGTGACTATGGCTGCAGCCTTTGAGCTAATCATGGGAGTACTCTTAGTACCGTTGTGTATGAAAGGTTAGAAACAAAAAGGAAGAAGATAAGATGAAGTAAATGTGGTGTTAGCTAGCTAGGCACTGAATCTATTTATAATCTTCACATTCCACTAACAACTTTGGACTAGACTACAAGTTATTGCGTTTTGTCATGTTATTCACGCTAACCCACAATTTCTTCCTCTTCATTTTTCCCTTTCATCTATAACTCATAAGTTAGTGGAATTGTGGAAACAACTTGTCATTTTTGGGCAACAAGAAATTGCCCATAGCTTATTGGTCAGCAGAAACGCCCCCTTAGATGCTGTGGCAGAATTTCTGCAATTTTTACCCAAGAGATTGTCTAATTTCATTCTAAAACTGCACAACTTTTCTTGCGAGCTTTTGCAAAAATAAACTTTACCAGAAGGTAAATTTTACACTTTCACCCCTTGTGGTTATCGTCACGTGCGGATACCTCCCTCATGATTCAAAACTGACCACATAACCTACCTGTGGTTTTGAAAATGTGTGGATAGACCCCCTGCCGTCATATTTTCCATCCATATTAACGGACACAATATTAAAAGACCGATATACCCTCATCATGTCCCTTGATTTTTCTTTTCTTTTTTAAATCTAACCACACCATCTCTTATACCAAAAATTGAATCCAAACCGTTGATATTGTAAATTTTGACGAGTACTACGTCTATGCCAAAATTCAAGTCAATCAAAAAATGAAAAGCTCATGATCGAATCGATTTTGTTATGAAATTAAAATTTCAAATTTGAATTTTACTAAAAATTAGATCACTGGGTTATTGATGTCTGATCGAGATGATTTTTTACAGAGATACTCGATTCTTTATTTAATACATTATGAACGACTCAGATTACATTCTAGAGACGTGTGAGATACACCTCCGTTAATATGGATGGAAAAAATGACGGCAGTGGGTCTATCCCGCACATTTTCAAAATCACATGTAGGTTATGTGGTCAGTTTTAAACCATGAGGGGGATATCCGCACATGGCGATAACCACAGGGAGTGAAAGTGGACTTTCCTCTAAATTTTACTATAATCCTTACAAATGCCCACTATAGATGCTGCGGTAGAATTTCTGCAATTATGACCCAAGAGATTGTCTTTCATTGGAAAACTGCTCTTATAAACTTTTGCAAAAGAAACTTTACCACAGAAGACAAATTTTCTTACTCCTAATGATTTTTTTTGAACTGCTACTTCTAGTAATTAGGCTTTTACTTGAAAGTGACGTAGGTGAGATTTACCGCGTCATTTCACATTAACATATAGCTTCTCGAGCTTTTTGTGTTTGTCCATATTACACTCATTGGGGATATAACATTAGTCAAATATACATGGTCACCCACTAAATTACGACACTAGTGTTAGGTACACCGAGTTTTGTGTAATATGCGATGTGTTCAGGATCGTCCGATACACACATGAAACTCTCATTATTGCTAAAAGGCAAGAACACCCCTCAATTATGGTGGTAGGACTGTCTTTTATGCTTAATTCCAATCTAATGTTGTTTACAAACTAACTTAAATACTCTACAAATTAATATAAAAAAAAAAACAAGATTATGGGTAAATTTCTATGACACCCCCTAATGTTTGCCTTATTGACAGATATCCCCCTCATTTATGAGAAATGACCATAAACCCCATATGGTTTCAATGTTTATTTCACCGATGCGCAACTAACAATTGTTCAAGAATATCCCCTTCCCCTCCCCCTTAATAAAATGTTACTTTTGCCGATTAAAAAAAAAGAACTAACAACTGTTCAACCAAACATTTGATAGGCTTAGCCAAGTGTCTAATATTGACAAATTCACGTTTTTAAAAACACAATAAATAATCGAAAGCTCTCAATTTTCAAAATTCTTTTACCCAAAGTTAATAAATTTTTCCTTTCTATCCAAAAGTGAAAAAAAAATATATATTTATGGGTAAATTTTACCTTTTCGATCATGTACGCTCCTTAATGTGCAAAAATAATTCAATTTGATTCAAAATAAGTGAGAGTTGATAGTTCTTTTATTACTTTTTGTTATCAAAAAGGGTAAATAATGAGTGACTTTCAGCGCATTCTATCACGTGTTTGGACAAACAATTGTCGATTGGCGTGTCGGTGAAATTACATAGAAACTACGGGGGAACTCATTGTTATTTCTCGTATGTGGGGCATTATCCGTCATTAAAGCAAACCTCGGGCCAGGGATGTCAGTGAATTTTACCAAATAATTATTGTAAAAGAAGAAATCAATGTTAGGGGAGTCACTCATCCACCAAAGGAAATAGCGAGTAATCTTCATCCCAAGAAAAATGAATGCAATTGAAGTGATCTATGCACTCAATTGAATCTGGAAGCTCACCGATTATTTAGTCTTACTTTTGAGGATCAAACCCCTAGAGGCTACTTCAACCCATAGTAGGATCTTACCAAATAAAGCAAAGTTAGGTTTGTGGCACATTGTGTGACTCCCAGATTACATCCTTCCTTTTAGTATTTGAGTGCTTTGAGTTGATTATGAACTCTGCTGTTTTCTTTTGACAATCGGGTGTGCTGGCCGGCTTACGCGCACCCCCACTAACCTCAAGAGTCTTTGGAAACGAACCTTCGAGCTCTGAAAAGAAACTTTGCTGTTTTTTTACCCATATGTCCTGTACAAAACTATCATATAGGAGTATAATATCAAATCAACATCTTATTCGAAGTTATTGCGCTAATTATCACCATCTAGTAGTTTGGCAGCTAAACATTCCAACAGGCACTCGGCAGCAGAGCTTTGAATAATCCAGCTTTTTTTTTGGGCAAAAATGTTTATCTTCCTCCTCTCTTGCTCGGATCAGGCACGTAACTGGAGTTAATAGATTAGAATCAATAATGTTCCATAGTATCATATACCGCGGATCATGCAGTACTTGAAAGAAAACAACAGAAGGATTTCGGTTATAGTTTTTCTTACTATGGCCGGACGAGGTGGTATGATGTATTGGTGATGTATATGTATCATTTAGTTGATTATTATAAAACGCGCAAGCTATTTCCACCGGGATTTCCTTTTAATATTTTTGGTGATCGAACGTCGGCTCTAACAATTCTATCGTGGCAAGTAATAAGTAATGAGATCATGCAAATGGGACAAGTAAAAGGCGTTTGGCCTGGGACATGGATAGGGAAGGGCAATAGGCAAGTATTGCTTGGCAATGTTGAATTCTTGTAATTAAAACCATTTCCTCTAACACTATCATTGTTTCATGGTTTGTGGGTTGGAAAGTTGATCATCGTGGTATGACGCTACAAAACCGTTTGAAAAATGCATGCACCTGGACTTGGTCCAACTATACTTAGAATCTGAACCTTCTTCAGTGTCCCTACTCTTTCACCAATATGATATACCTTTCCCCTGAATAACCCTACAACAAAAGGATCAGTCTAGAGGACACGGATAGGGAGGATGAGGCCTCTGCTTCTCTGGAGTTATAGCTCTCTTTCGTCTGTCGTCGTAGGCTTTTGGTGTGGTTTGTTAGCCGTTAGGTGTTGTTTTTCGCTTCCGTTTTGTGTTGGTTTTTGCTTGTAGCTGCGTGTTGAGGTTTGTCCTTGGTGTTCAGTTTAGGCTTTGGGTGTATTGTTTAGGTTTTCCTCTGGCTCTTTCTTGCTGTTTTGGTTGGCATCTTGCCGCCCTTCTTCGGTCTTAGGTGGCTTTATGCCGGTATGTTCTTATTCCATTTAATCTTTGTAATTCTTTATAGAGATTAATAAAATTTTTTTTGCTTAGCAAAAAAAAAAATCAGTCTGTTTGGTGCACATCATGGACATTGTAACTAAAATTCGCAATAAGTCATAATAAAATACCTATTCGGTCATGACCACCCGAATTGGGACAAGAGGTAGAGGGAGAATGGAAAATAGCATGTTCTTGCGGCTCGGATGAGTATTCTCGTTTATATCAGTACGGGTATAAAAACATTCTTTTTTCACATAAGGTTAAACGAGAGTTTTTTTTTTTTTTTTTGGGGGCAAGTGGTTAAACGATAGTTACTAGGAGAAGACGTAGCCCCAGGACCTTGTATATTGTTAGTTAAATAGTACATGTCTGGTAAAATAGTTATGAAGATTTTAGCTCTGCCCTAGCAGTTACACTTGTATAACAAATTATATTGCAATGTGTAGTAGACCAATGCAAATTATAAAGGGACTAAGCCCAACACTCAAGGAGATGGCCTTGAGAAACTCAGGACAGATACAACCAAAACAAACACCAAACAAAGTTCAACCTGACCAAGCTACTATACAAAGGACCAAAACTTAAGCAGAATTAAAAACAGACTCCGGCAACCCCCAAAATCTGGAATTGTCAGACAACTTCGCCATCCTCCTCCAAGAGCACGCACATGCCCTGATTTCTCCCATGATCAAAGCCACAACTGAGGAAGAATCATTACCCACTTGACAAAAGATTATGGAATTCCTCTCCCTCCAAAGATAGTAAATCGACGCAGACAAACAAAGCTTGAACGTGGTTGCTTGAATCGACGTGGATCGACAATTCAACACCCCCCACTGAATTTCAGAGGCCAAATCCCAGTCATGAGAGGACACCTCACACTTCTCCCTAACCTGCAGCCAGACCAAAGCAGAAAAGGGACATTCGAAGAACAAATGGGAATGAGATTCTTGTCTTCCATGACATAAGATACAACTTGAATCAGCCTACACCCCCCAAGCATGTAATCGACCTTGTTTGTTTGGGGGACTCAAAACTTTTGGCACGGTCTCCACTCATTACTTTCAAAAACCTCTATCAGAACCTCCAAACGAACAAGGTCATTATGTCTAATCGTAATGAAGTATTGACGTGGCAGAAAAAAAAAGATGGAGTGCACACCGTACACCCCGTTTCATGCTGCACAGCAGGAAATTTCCCTGAGCACAGTGTAAGAAATCTCAATGCCTGGGACATGGGAATCTTAGGACAGATGGTCCTTGGCTAACTGGAAAATCAATGATCATTGATGAGGTTGTTCCCTCACAAGGAGAGATTATTCAGTGTCCACGTGGTGTCTCAAGCCTCTCCCCACCGTACATTATTGTGGGGTTCTCATACTTGGTCTCGAACCCCACAGAAATGTGTAGTCGAGAAGAGGCCAGAAGCATTGAATAATTTGTCCATCACAAGAGACTCACATTCATATTTAGGGTCTCACACGCACTTGTGCATTGTGTGTGGGTTCCCATATAAATGTGAGTGTGTGTAAACGTGGGTGGTCGTAGAAGTTTTGGGTATGCATTATTTACTATAGAACACCACTTATGCGACTAATTATTCAGTGTACGTAACACCTGAATGTGTGGTAGATGAGTGTGTTGAGTCACCATGTGGAGACGCCTCAAGACCGCTGAATAATTTTTCCACTTGTGCAACCCAACAGCAGACAGTCACTTGACAGGTTCTGTTAATTGTAGGCCAGAGAGAGAGAGAGAGAGAGAGAGAGAGAGAGAGAGAGTAGTTGGTCATTTAATGAAGGGGGGCAAAAGTGGAGGGTACATAACTAAATTCTCACTGTAAATTCTCCCTTGTTGGCATTGGTATTCAAATTGCCCAAGTTTATGTGGCAGAGGGTGGTACATAGTTGGGTGAGAGTTTAATGAGGAGTTGGAACATTAACTTTGATATTGACACCCTTTTTTTTTAACTTCTCAAACTCTCCTTGTGATAGTTTTAACTATTGGCACTTTGCCCCCGTAATTATGAAAGGAACGACTTATCTCTCTGAGTAATGAAGTGGACCAATTCGTCCCGTCAATACCAAACATGACGAAACATTTGCTGTAATGTGCCGCCTTCGACAACATGTCGATTGCTTGAGTCACCGGACACCAGGTGTCGTGGAACGGTACATGTGTTAGAAGTGGCACATTGCTAGAGTCTAATTCAAAATCCAAGGGGAAAAGTGGTGGTGTTGATATTGAAGGGGCCGAATTGCTGCTTTAGAATTCCTTCAGTGGTCGAAGTTGGGGAGGTTATGGTCCGGATTGGTTCGGTTTTTATAGTAAACCAATATGTATGGATTATGAAATTGGAGAACCAAACCAACCCACAAAAGGCATAGAACCAAATCAATCCAAATCGTTAAAATGCGGATTGGTTTCGGTTTTAAACCACGGTTTGTCTTGAATTAAGCTATTATCTACAAAAAGTATTAGGGTAATTAGTCTTGGTAGTAAATGAATTATAGGAATATGAATTGGAATTGGAATTGGTTTTCATGTATAGAAACTTAGGAATTGGGCCGTAAAAGTTGACTGATCTGGTGATCTCATATGCTTTTTGTGTATAATAAATTAATAATCATAGGAAATTAGAAAAGGGTTGTGAATCGTAATATGTAGAAGTTTCGTCTAAATTATCTTGGCAGGGAAGAAAAAAAAACTAAATATTGCGGTGGATTTAATATGATCAATAAATTAGGAAAATAGTTGACTACGGCTCCTATATTTATTTGGTGAATCATAATTAAACTATATATATTATGGTTCAGATTGGTTTGGAACCATAGCCGTGAACATGAATTTACAAACCAAACCATATAATGTGAATTCTAATTTTTTTAAACCATAACCAATCCATACTACTAAAAAACTGAACAAAATCTTTCGGTTTGGATTAATTTAAATTGAATTTGCGGTTTGACGGATTTTTTGCTCACCCCTAAGTCGAAGTGTAAAAAATCATAGTCTCGCCTATTGCAGTAACTAGTAAGCTTAAAGTGGAATGCTAATATCGATTCTCACAGGAACAAAGCTGAATCTTCAAATGCAACTTTTGAAGGTCAAAAAGGCAACCTCAGAAACCTATATACCCCCTCTCGTTTGTATGTATAAGATTGCTAATAACAGCCCAATTGATTGTCAACAAGGCATCAAACTTTCTATGCGTAGGTTTCTTTAAAAGGGTTTGAAATGTATCGAATTTTTTTTTTCTTTTTGTATTTTTTTCTTTTATTTTGACGACCCAGTGAGCTGTCAATAACCTAACCGTTTGTATATTTTGTTTTGGCCTATGACTTTCCACAACTGAAATGAAGCCAACTTTGTACCCAACAAACATGCAAAGCACTTCTTCCACAAATAGGCAACAGCCAACAAGGGCCCACTGAAACAAAAATACAAGAAGCACAGCCCAAAAGAGAAAGGGAGGTCTTAATGTAAAAGAACTTCATTCCCATTTCAATTTCCTTCTGTACATTTTATTCTGGTGCTGAAATTCCCAGAGACTGCTCTCCTTCTGGGCAAAAAAAATTGGTACAAAAAGAATTCCAATGCAAGTTAACCCCTCCAGTTAAACACCCTATACAATTGGAACAGCCTTAAGTAGCTCGGAATGCGATGCTAATCTATTACCTTTCCTAAAACAAATCACACATGTAGCTATAAATACAATGTGATTAGGACTTGGGGATGATATTGGAGTGCCAGATTACTGAATCACATAATCCCAGCACAAAACAGTGTTGTCCTCCAATGGTCATGCCGATTGCCTACCAACTCTAAGTGGAAAATGAATATGTCATTCTGTAGTTTCAACTGTCTTCGGCGAAAACTTTGAAAATGAAATCCCGGAAACGCTTTGAATACTGCTTGGGATCAACGGCTGAGATCGAAGTTGGGTCGTATTGGATGGACTTGTATGCATGCTCAAGCTTTTTGCTAATATCATAATCCTGTAATATATCTATTATTCCGAAGAAGAGGATGACTTCGTAGAACTCTCCTGTTGGTTCTCCAATTAACTGAAACTCACTATCGCTTCTTCTCACTGTTAGTTCAGCACGCGATGGCATGTTTATCCCTAATTTGATGGATGACCACCTGCAAAACTCAATTTATAAACAATGAGCAACGAAAATACAAGGTAGTTTCTCTTTTTTTGAAGGGGAAAGTTAGTGCAGTTTAGATTATCGATTACTGAAACTAGGAATTACAGTAGATTCATGCCACACAAAAGCACTAAAGAATAAATTAAGATGGAAATAAAATTTGTGTTTTCTATTTCTATTGCGTCAGAGACACGAAGTTTGGAAGCCAGTACCATCAAAATTAAAGAATGAAACATGATAACAAACATTTTGGTTTGCCCACGTGTATTTGAGTTTGTCTTTGACATAGGAATTAGATGACTACTACACGGAGTCACATACCCGCACCTTAAAATACATTCATATGAAACAGCTAAAATGCAGAAGGGTCAAAACTCAAGATTGCACCAGACTAAGGGTCAAAGGACAAATGTCATGGCGAAGAAGATTGTTTTCCATTATCGAATTTCCTGATTGACTCGGAGTTATATTAACTAGTTGCAAGCTTATCAATGATTCGGAATAAAATGAGGTATGCAGGCATAAACAGACACTGATGAAATGCTGGGGAAGATATTTCAGGACTTCTAAGTGTGTTTTTTGTTTCCAAACATTATAAACAGTTTAGATGTGTTTGTTTACCGGTCAGGGTCAAAAAGAAGCTGATCCAAGTCTGCCCTTGAAAGGCGAGGAGCTGCTACATCATCAGGATCTCCATTTCCTGTTAGAGAACATTAATCATCCATAAACTATCGGATATAATTCAACTTGAAATAATGGAAAGGGAATCTGGTTTGGGGGAAAAGATAAAGATTTAAACCAGTAGGGGTGCGGACTCCAGTAGGGGTGCGAATTCCGGTAGGGGTTCGAACTCCAGAAGGACGGCCCTCACTGACGAGGGCTTCCTTGGTGTTTTGGTTAGTTTCTCGAAAGTGAAGGCCCACCAAAAGACTGTAGTCCATAATCCTCTCTTGTTCAAGAAAGTCACAATCCCTATCCACTTGCCTGCATATAGAAATACTGATGGTTTACAAAAGGAAATTTCTATGCAGAGAGGAATTGCTGAATTGACTTAGGAGCCAACAAGGTTTCGAAATTGAGTTGAACAGTCTACTGATTGCGGAAAAGTACGCTTTCCTTACAATGAGTCATAAGACAAATTAATGTGAGAAATCTTCTTAGTTCTTACCATGAATGCTCCCGGGAAGGCAACAATATGTAGATGTTTTATGTATACATGTGCCAAAAGCAATAATAGGCTTTAATGTTGTTTCACTATCCTCTCAAGTCTCATATGTTGCTCTTATTGCTCACACACACAATCTGGCTCTACCATTCTGACACTTCTGGACTTAATTGAAGAGAAAAAATAAGGAACAGAAGCAATATAAATTGTCTTTTACCTGCAAAAGTCTTGGAACCAAACCTTCTGGAGTCGGAAAATTAAATTTAGGTCAAGGTCCTTAAGGGTTGTGGTTGCGTCAATTTCAGCCTCGGGTTTATCAGTTGTGCGGCCAATTGAAGATCCTTTCAAGTCGAAACGTCTGTGAATAGGATACTCCGTACAGAACAGATTCCCCATTATCACAAATCTCACCTGAGAAATCAATGAAAAACATGAATACGATTTACAGTCTTTGATTTGTTGGAAGTCCAGAGTTGGTTGTTTTTGCTTTCAACCTTACCTTCTTTTGGGCAGTTCCTGTTAACTTAACACAGTGAAGGCCGAAAAATTTGGTGACAAGAGTGTTCTCAAACGCTCTAACATGATTATAGTAACCTGGAAGCATCCTTATTAGAACCTGACATGGTTTAAAGCATCATATCTAAGTCAGAGCTCTCAAATAGCTTGTAAAACCTTAAGGAAAATTGTCATGCAGGGGGAAGAAAAAACAAAACATTTTTTAACGAACGTGAAATCATGCATAGGATTCTATTACAGAATTATCTTTACAAACTCAAAACTTCAGAAGGAATTCGGGAATTCTTAAAATTGGTCACAAGTGCTAAGTTCCTGTCAAGTGGGGATAGTGGCGGTGGTATAGAAATATTGAGTGATCTAAATGCTTTGGCATGAGATTTGAGGTGAAAACAGTAATGCAAAACTTGTTATTTAGCACAAGCTCGGAGGAAGTTGACAAATGAACTCACTTTACATTCTGCTTTCTTCATGGTCTTTATCATGTACTTGTCATCGTTGGTCAAGTAAAAGAAGCTTCCACTCTTTCCAGGGGATGAGAGCTCCCGAAGGGCATCATTCCCACATAAAGAAATCATGTAATCAGCTGCATCCACCTTGAACAATTTCCGAAGGGTCCTGAAAACATAGAAATTCCTTGAGCCCCAAATACCATCGTTATGGAAAATAGGTTAATACATTGTAACTGTCACGTAATATTTTGGTTGGGGCTGACCTGAAAACCAGTGGGCAATAATCTTTCCATTTAAATTCACAGGACTGGTGAGGTGGAGTATGTTTTGATCCTTCAGGAGGAAATTTGGTCCATACTTTTTCCTTTGGATCAAAAGCAGATGACCTCAGATCAAGGGATGTAGCTGGGGCTGGCCTTCCAACGGAATGTCTGCACAATGGCACTAGAAACAAATTAGAAGGTGCAATCGCCAGACCCAAATACTACATATTCACTTGCATTGTACCAACAAAAAAATATTGTGCTGTTGGCAACATATTCTTCCCATAATTCACCTAACAAATGAATACATCAAAGTCCTAAGCTATGATAGAAGCTACAAACGACAGTTTACATAGAGCAAGAAATGCAGAGAACTTCAGATTCTTCACTATGCTTGTTTCCTTGTTGTAACTCAACCACTGAAATATTGGTCCCTTTCAACAACAGACAACTAACAATATTCTTCTTTCGCACCATAACCTTTACAAAAATGTTGAGTCAGTGGAACTTCATAATGCAATCTTGTTCCCCCTGCACGATCAACATTAGTCTATGGATGAATTGAAGCTCTGTGTTTCTCACTATATCTTGTTAGTAACAATCCTTTTGGGTGAAAAGGGGAGGATGAATGTCCCACGGTGAAGAGAAGGGAGAAATTCAGAAGATATGCATATACGTAAACTGTTAGCGGAATGGCTCAAAGCAATAGACTACTACATCATTGACATTTCTCAAAAGATGAACATAGACGTGGTGAAAAATCTAGAAGACTCTTGGGGTAAGTAACTACTCGAAGAAAGCATTTCATTCATCTATAATTCACCTCTTAATCTCACAAAAATAAGCGCATAATTTCAACAAATTTCAGTATGATAGGAAGCTTTATAGTGACTTCATCCAAATTGGATAAACCTCAAGTGAAAAAGATTGTTCACATCAGAGGATGAGATCAAAAGGAGGCAAAACTACAAGTACCTAATTCCAAGCTGCAGATTGAGCATAAGCTCATAATTCCTATGCCCTTTAGATATTGTCTCTCCCTGTCTCCTCACTGGCGGTATCCTTATCTGATGTGGCCTGTTCCCCGTCGACGAATCCATATCATCAAGTTGAAGACTCCCCAAACCTTCTTCTGCCTCCCTCCCTCCCACTGAACACCTACCAACCACATCCACAGCCATCTCAGCATCCGGTGACCACCCATATGCACTACCATTGCTCAACCTCCCATCAACAGACGCTCTCCTAGGCCTATCATTTGCTTTCGAATGCTTCAATATGGGCTGCTTTTGAAAGAACTCAGCTTCCATTCCAGGCCAATTAGGCATCTTTTGTGAAGGCAATATAGAAATCTTCTCCCCCGGACAAACTTTACATTCGTTCAAATCAACCGAAAACATTTCCTGGGGATCCCAATCCAAATTACCTACTTGTGATCCTGAAGGGTAATAACTCCCACTTTGTTCTTTTGGATCCTTACTCCAAACACCCACATAGAAACTCCCATCCGCCCATCGAAACGTACCGTTTCCCTTGGGCAAACCATCATCCCAAGACCCATCATATCGATTCCCATTAGCCCAAATCATTGTTCCATTGCCATTCATCTTCCCATTCTTCCATTGTCCAATGTAATGGTTCCCCTTAACCCATTGGTACCTCCCTTGCCCCTCTTGTAATCCCCTACGCCACTCCCCATCATAGTAATCCCCATTGGCATAATTCTTAGTCCCTTTCCCATGCTTCAAATTCATAACCCAAGAACCTTTATAAGTGCCCCCAATTCCTGTATAAGTCCCTTGTCCATCCATATAACCACTCTTGAATTCACCCTCATAGGTGGCACCAGAGGGCCAGCTAAACCTGCCTTTCCCCATGGTTTTGCCTCTGAACCATTCACCAACATACATACACCCATCTGCCCACAAGTACTTTCCTTGGCCGTGGGGGAAGTTATCAACCCACTGGCCATTGTACATGTCTCCATTGGAGAGGACCTTCACCGTGCAATCCTCACAGCCGGCGATGTCGTCGTCGTCATCTGCGTGGGCGACCGACATTGTTGGGAAGAAGCTGTTTGTCCTTTTCTTTGCTGCTGCTTGTGATTTCCTAACTGTTGCTTCCCACGCCTTCACAAAGCCCCCCAGCTCTTTGCTCATTCTCCTTCCCAACAGCTTCTTGATAAATAACTGTCCCTCCACCCCTCCTCTCTCTCTCTCTCAACCCAGATCAGGCTCTCTGTGTACCATCAATGTGACCCTCAAAAACAAACCTACCACCATTGCTACAACAAGGAGCAGACAATAACCCACCAATATAACACACACACACAAAATAACTTACAAAACCCAAAAGCAGCTACAACAATCTTTTCGGGTTTTGGGTCTTTTTTCCTACTGATTTGCTGAAATGGGTGTCTGTTTTTTGGGTTCCTCTGATGTGGGTTTGTTTTTGAGATTTCTGGAAAAAAACAAAAGTAGCAGCTGTTAGATTGACCGGAAAGCAAAAGGTGGAATGGAACCAATGACTGGCTTTTTTCTTTTCTCTTCTGCTTTTTTTCTCTGATTGGGTATGAACCAAGGATTCTAACAACACATTTTCTTTGTTTCCGAGTTTAGCTCCTAGAACTGCTGACAGACCGAACAGTTGGGAGGAGGAGAGAAATGGGGGTAATGGTGATGATGTGTTTGCCATTTTTAGTGTCGAAATCCGACCTAATACCTTAATGGATTGCAATGACTTCCCTGATAGCTCTCTTTAGCCTTTCTTTTGCAACTTTCCATTTTTATATTATTCCCTAAACCCGCCCCAAAACTATCGAATACTTCCATTTTGCCCTACCTTTAATGTGCTTTATCTCTATCTAGTAGCCTACCCAAGATGATCGGAAATGTTCACTTCGTAGAGCTCGTTGGGTAGATCGAGTGTACCAAAAATCAGCTCGATTGGATATCATTAACTGCCTCATCTGAACATTATTATCTTGAAATGAATGAATCCGAAACACTGGATAAAACCCACAGATTTTTGGTACATCAAGATAATAATATTCGGATGAGGCAGTTAATAATATCTGATCGAGCTGATTTTTGATACAATTGTTTTTCTCGACAAGCTCTACTAAGTGAACGTTTTCGATCATCGGAGAGAGACCAGAGCGGCCCCGTTTAGGCGCTGCTCTTGGCTGTTGTGTCGCCTCCGGATTTGGGTAACATCCGCAAACCCATTTGAAAAATGTTCATGCATTGTTGTTTTTAGGAATATGGCTGAACAATTCAAGTAGTTGATGGAAATGACAAATTATGCTCCAACTAATATGAAAATAAGCATTTTTTCAAAACCTTAATGTTACATATTTTGGGATGCTTGAACAATTTAGTGATATTTTGTTCTAATATTTGCAAGTAGTGCTATTTCGTTCTTTCGGGACAGAGGAGGTTTGATCTTCTGCAACATACCCATCCTTGTGATTTTCCACCCAATAAAACGAAAAAGAAATTCGAAAACGAAAACTATAGTAACTCCACTTTTCACTTCCCTTGCGGATGGCAAATGTGATCTCCTTATCAGCTTTTAGTAAAATGAAGAGGGTGAAACTAAGAAACATGAAATAGATTTCATTTTGTGGAATCCTAATAGGTCCATCATGAGCCATCCATCGTGCCTCCTGCTCCTTTCATTATGTTTGGACAATGTCAACGGTATAGAGTGGTTGTAAAATAGGAGAAGTGACCCTTGGCATTGAGAGACAACTCCTTGAGATTTATAGAGCTTGTTTGGCTGTCTTCCGTTTGTATTTTGTATTTTCATATTTTGAGAGAGTTGATCATAGAATGAATTCTGTCAAAATGCATTATCATAAATGAATTGGAAAATGTACAAGCCAAAAATCACGTCTGGAGGAGCTTTTTGGATAACTTACAAAATTTATAACTCTGCACGTATACTTTTACTAATTATCATTACAATGTGGAAAATAATCTGCAACTCATAACTCAGGATCTTAAAAATAATTGGCTCCTAAACCGCCCCATACTCTCAAGATAGATATTTTATTAATATTTCTAGGATAGATCTAGCACGCACAGAGGCGGCTCCATTTGTGCCCTTCCATGGTCAATTGACCATCCAAAAAAAAAAAAAAATCTTAGAATACATGTAAAATTTTTGGACTAGCCTAACTTTGAACACCCAACCAAATTGTTTAAACACCCAACCCAAATGTTAATGTACACTCAACCCAAAAATAGCCCACAAATTAATCCACTTGAATTTTTTTTTTTTTTTAATCATAATCCACTTGAAATTGAAAGCAATCTGGGCAATCGAATGGAAGATCATTGGATTAATGATTACTTAATTACTTATATAGAGAGTGATGTATTTGATACCGTTGATAACGAGGATATCATGCAATGATTTCAAAATATGAAAATTTGTCGAGGACAATTGTAATAGCTTATATACTTTGCTATTTTTGGGTCGCATTTTAGATATTACTTATACAGTTGGCTTCACCTAAGGGCATCTGCACCCAGCAAAGTGCTGACGTCTCCTTTTTCGATTGAATTTCGATGATCCGAGTCGTTCAATGTGATCAAAACGTGATTTTAAAGGTCCTTATTAGAAATCAGCAAAAAAAAAAAAGACCGAGAAGAGTGTCATCTGAGAAGTTTTTATTGAACATATGGTTCAAAAAAAAAATGCTTGGATGGAGCCCTTCCTAATCCCTTTTTTTTTTTTTTTTTGGCCGATTTCTAGCATGTATCCTTGAAATCACGTTCTAAACACATTGAGCAGTTCGGATCATCAAAATTCATCGAAAAATGTGAAGTCCTTACTTAAGCTAAGTAGGGACTCCCTTCCAAGGAGGAGACTAATTATGTATAGCTTTTTGTTTATATATAGTTGTGGTTTTTCAAGATAGTATAGTGCAATTTCTGAATACCCTTAAAAAAATTCCTGGAGCCGCCACTGAGCACGCACACACATGAAAGCAAACATAACCTTTTGTTTTACTCCCACTTGTATCAAAATGTGGTTCGCACCCAAAAAATGGAGCGCAAAATGTAATTTTGACCTTTCATTTTGTAGAGGTTGGAGCAAGAGTTAAATCGATCAATAAATATATGATTGACCTTGGAAGTATATTCTCAAAAAAAACTTATCATTCATTATTCAACATTATTCTTATATTTTTCAAAGATGTATAATTAATACGATATTTTTTTAAAGATTATTACGTGCGTGGAGCTCTATTAAGTAAACCTTCAAAGTCACGTTTTTGGGCTGAGGACGAAGCCCATCTGGAGTTCACAAATGCCTACACATCACCCCAAAAAAAAAAAAATAGCATTCCATGTGCAATGTTTTCTGTACCCTTCCTTTAATCTTCCAATTTCATCACCTTATGATCATAAAGTTCAACAACTTACGATCACATCAGCTTCTCTATTACGGTTAGAGTCGTATGAAAGTAAAAATATATAGTAGTACATGTTAGACTTGTGTTTTTGTTTTCCCCCTATTTTTAGGTACTGGAAAGTCACCTTTTCAATGATGAAGGTACCAACCTCTTTGAAGAGGGAATTATACAAATATTTACTCCTTGGCAGGGGTTATAAACTACATATTTTCAAACTTAATGCTCAAAATTTGCCGAAGAAAACTGACCTTTTATTTAAGAAAGCCAATATATTACAAGGATAGGAAGAGGGGGAGGAGGAGAGAGCAATACAGAGGATTTTAAGAAAGAGGGAAATCCAAAACCTGTCTTATCAATATAGACACGTCCCTTTATATGGAGGATTCTGGGACTCAAATGAAAATGAAATTCAAATTCAAAAATACAAATTGCACTCAAATTTGTTCGAAATTAAAGAAAAAGATGTCGGGTACGCTTGATGGGCCCCATCGTCACATGCTTCGTCCTTTTTCTGTTAAATCTGAGCGTTCGGATAATTGGCGTATTAGCCCATGGGTCCTTTCCCCTCTTTAGAGGACAATTGTTCAGCAATTATTTGGGTCATACTGTCCCAAAAATCACCCAAAGTAGGGTCATTTCCTTCATCTTCGTAAGGGTTCTAAGATTCTCCTGCTAGGCATGAAAAAGGATTATTGTCACGGTCTTCTGCACTCTTCGCTGATGTCATTGATTCAATTCCTTCTGTATTAATTTTCATGTCTATGTGAAATGTGATGATAGTGCAATGTGGAAGTCGTTTTTAGGGATAGGGCACTTGAAAACTCCAAAAGAAATGCTAGTTAATTTGGAATCACATATTAGTTCATTGGGTTTGAACTTTGAATCACATTTAGTTCATTGGGTAGAGGTTGATGCCAAAAAATGGCAAAAACATCTTTGATCCCAAAATTGGCATCAACTTTGGCTTTGCCAAAATCATACATGACATTAGGTATGCAACAAAACATGAGATGGCTTTAATTTAATACTCTGAATTTTATATTGTGTCCGTATAAAACCTAACCGGTATCACAACATTGTCATTTTATAACTTCTTGACACTGTACGTAGCAAGCCATAGAATGACTTTGAGAAAGTACCATACTATAATTTGGCATTTGAATGCTTAATAAAATGGAGATTTAATTTTTTTTCTCTTATGAAAAGGGAGGGGTCCTATTCAAGAGCATCCATCAAATTGACTAGTTATGAAGGGACAATGTGTTGAGTTATCAACGCACAGATGAGGCAATATGCTAATGATGGGGATCAAAGCTTAGCCCCACAACATTTGAGAGTCCTCTGTGTTGCCCATTTTGTGTGATGTGTGCCATGTGAATGCTTGTCCCCTGCTAAGTACCTGCTTCAGTGACAAAAGATCACCTCTTGTCTATTCATGTCTTCTTGTGTCTCTCCACAACCAAGTACGGAAAACAAGGGAAGACCAATTTGTCTGTGGGTTAAGTGATCAATCTCATTCATTTCACAACAGCAACACACTCAACATTTATTCCCTTCGATTTGGAAATCAAGGTTGTTGCTGATGAGGTTAATATTCATGAAGAAAACTTTTGACAAAAGGAATATAGGTAGGAAGGAAATTAAAAATAAATGGTCTCAACCTATGTCATATAATCCGCTTCAATGTGCGAGAGGGCGAGTATGAAATTGCCTTTGAAACACATCCGAACCTACCAAAATTTGCAAGAGCGGAGATTGAGAGTAGGAGCGCGTGACATTTTGAATGATTATGTGACTAAGGTCTCAACCCTTGTATGGTGTAGGGTTCATGTTCCAGAGAATGAACTACTTATGAACAAAACATCCCGAACCCTTCATATAAGAGTTGTTTCAAGTCCAAGTTTCACATCCTCTATATTTGACTATATTTTGGAAGTAGCATGGTTCATTTTAACGGGACAAGGACATATTGTTCACTCGCTCTTTGCTGTATATTCGGAAATAGATTTTCTCTTTTAAAATTCCAATTACCCAGTACACTTCGTTTTAGTGTAGAATAAGAAACTAGAGGGGATTCTCTCTGGTTCGCTTGGGAGATTTGAGCTGGAGGGAGTTGTCAGACATTTGTGGGCTACACCCTTTTCGATGTTTGATGTTTCGATTTTTTTTTTTTTTTTTTTGGTGTGGATTTTTTTTTTCAGTGTTTGATCATGTACAATAAAATCATCAGAGAAGCTCCAGCCTCCAAGAGAGGACAAGAGACCTAACAAACTCTCACTTACTACTTCTTCTCTTTAGCTTTGGAATTGTAATTGCTCACTTATATGTGTAACATGTGGAAGGCAAAAACAACAAATTAAAGAAAAAGAAAAAGAAAAAGAAAAAGAAAAAACCCTTCTAATAATTCAATCAAGCAAAATCCAGAGAGACAGACTTAGAAATAATCTCCCTCTGTTTCTTCCTTGCCATTTCCTCTGTCTAGTTTGGGGATTATAACTTTCCTTGATTTCTGTTTCAGTCATGTTGCTTCCCATCTCCTTGATCATCACCATCACCCTTCTCACCATTATCCTCTACATGTTCCTCATAAAAATCATCTTTTTTAATCTTGGATTCAACATCCTCATATATGTTTTCCTTCTCTTTTTCAATAAGCTGCACATCTTTCTGTTCCAAATTCTCTTACTCCTCATGAATTGAGCAGCAACCATGTGCATCACGCGCGGTATCGATAGAGCAAGAAAAAGGAATAGCCTCCGGATCGATGTTAATTGCAAGGGTCGAGCTCCCTTCCGGTAACTGTCCCAAACAGTACAAATTCTCCAACAATGCAAGAGTATCCACCCACAAAATGCTTCTGCGGGATCCATACTTGTGAGACAACTCCAACAACTATCCCGAAGGGTTACTAGAGAGGATCGATTTCCATTACTTTATTAGTTTCTTTCTTCTTGTTGTTCTTCTTCTGTTCGATTTCACTTTCTACGGGCTTCATGGGTATGAGTTTATTAATCCAGTTGTGCTAATTAAACGGTTCTTGATTTTACGTTTTATGATATACAAATTTTAGATTGAGCCAGTGACTAAATCATTTCGCTTTTTTCAATTCCTTGTGTATGGAATTACTGATATAGCTGTCTGTTAATTAATTACATGAAATATTCGAGGGTTACAAGTCTATATAATACCAAAAATTAGGCTATTTAAATGTCGTGCTTAGATGTGTACGTAACCAAGTGAAGGCATCAAAGTGGTTGAATGGTAGATTTTGGGCCCTAAAATGGTAAGGTTGTTTTATGTTAAATGACTAGTTCTTTTGGAATCGGAAGAAGGCCCCTTCGGGCGAATTAGTCCGTATCCCACTATAGGTTGGGCTAGCAATGTTAAGAGTAGTCCATTAGGGTTAAAGTGCAAGGCCTTAGTAATTACTCTATATGATTCTAGAGTAAAATAGAGAACAAGGATGAACCTTGTCTAACCGCGCCTATTAGAGAATCTCAACTATCAAAAAAATCACCCTTTTTAAATGAAAAAACACGAACTAGGACAATTGGAGAACTTTTACGCATTTTTGAATAATCGAATCAACAAATTTGATGAGGTTTAAATATTTTTGTTTATAGAAATCCGATAGCTAAAATAATATTCGATTTGTTATGAGTCTTTTTTTTTCTTTTTTGAGTCGATTTGTTATGAGTCTATATACTCCGTTTTGGAGTTAAAAGGACACTGCCAACACAACATTCTGATGAGCATCCCCTGTTTCGCTAAACCTATCATCAAATTCCAATGTGACAAAAAATAGGGTAAAATCAATGGAAAAGCTACACCAAAGATTTCTTCAAGATGTGGGTTTAAGGTCTAATTTTTATGGCAGATTGATATTGGTATAGGAGAGCGAGAGAGAGAGAGAGGATTCATCAGTTCTATCTCGCTCTAGATTGCAATTTCGTAATTTTTCAATTGAACTTTTGTAGTTTGTTAATTATATCGGAGATTTAAAAATCCCACATTGGTAAATTGTAAGTTAATATTCTAGGTTATAAAGTATCACAATGCACCATCTAAATGCCGAGCTCAGTAGCATGGGCTTGTAACCAAGCGGGACATTAAAGTGGTTGAATGGTTGTATTTGGGCCTAATGCGGCGGATGCAACATTCTCTTTACTCCACATAAATGGATTCGGGATTCGGTGCGTACCCATCCCGACATGGGTTGGCTAGCAATGCAAATTGAAGTTGATCCTGACGGAGTCAAAGTGGAGGGCTCCGCAACCGACCCATTGGGTTACCTATGGTTGATAGAGAATGATGGTGCATTAATGGATTCGGGATTCGGTGCGTACCCATCCCGACATGGGTTGGCTAGCAATGCAAATTGATGTTGATCCTGACGGAGTCAAAGTGGAGGGCTCCGCAACCGACCCATTGGGTTACCTATGGTTGATAGAGAATGATGGTGCATTATGCCTAACCGCACCCATCGGAAAAACCGAATTCCCAAACAACCACTTTTTTAAGATGATCACGAAATTGCCATAATCCAATTGATTGTATACATGTGAGATTCTGTGAAGCTATTCGTCATATCGATTTTTTTGCTTTTGTTGGTACAATTTGTGTGGATTGTCTAAAGTTGAGAGGCTTCCAACCCCCCACCCCACCCCACCCACCCAATTTATTGTCCATTTTGAATCAAACTGATTAATTATATATTTGGTTATTTGATTGTTGATACAATAGATGATTACTTTGATCCAATGGTTTAGGTTCATTCTCTTCTTTTCAGTAAATTGCTCATACTTTTTGCACATATTACACAATTGCCGTGTGGGTTTATTTATTCCTAACAACTGTACATTAATGTATTTGTGATTTTTCAAAAAAAAAAACAGAGAAAGAATACCAAAGCTTTACAAATTTTGTGCTAATTTGAAGAATATATATAAAGGAGCGTTCCGGAGACACAAAACATAGACACTCCAACCTTTGAAGCCAATGGCTGAGATTAGAAGTTCACAAAGAATTACTCCTAGCCGCAAATAATTTCTCTTGGCCGTGTTGAATTACTCTTGGCCGCAAAAAATTACTCTTGGCCAAGAATTACTTTTGGTCACATTGAATTGCACTTGGCCTCATTGAATTACTTTTGGCCGCACCGAATTGCACTTGGCCGCTACGAATTGCACTTGACCACATCGAATTGCACTTGGCCGCAAAGAATTCCTCTTGGCAGCTATGAATTGCACTTGGCCGCTACAAAATTCACTTGGCTGCATCGAATTGCTTTACGGTCTCGCAATTCTTTACGGGCAAGTACAATTCTTTGCGGCCAAGTGCAATTCGATGCGGCCAAGAGTAATTTGTAGCTGCTAGGAGTAATTCGTAGCGGCCAGAAGTAATTCTTTGCGGCCAGAAATAATGTTTTGTGGCCATGAGTAGTTCTTTGAGGCCAGAAGTAGTTCTTTGAGGCCAGAAGTAATTCTTTGCGGACACAAAAAAATCTTCGAAAAAATGGAGTTTGATACTTCATTTAGACTATGTTTAGAAAGCATTGCGTCGTGCCTTTAAGCACAGACAATTACTAGTGAGTCTATATATATACTCTGCTTGGGAGTTAAAAGGACGTCACTGCCAACAAAACATTATAATGAGCAATTTCACTAAATCCCACGTCAAATTCCAATTGTAACACCCATCCGAAATATTTAGGGTTTCAATTTAATTTTGAGATTCGGGGCGTAGTTCGTACTTGTTAGATTCTATGAGGGTACTTGGTGTGTTTTGCATGAAGATTGTTATTGGTTTGGAACATAAGTTGAGAGGAGAAGTGACCACATGGGATTTTCTTCCTAAGTGACTAAATAGCCCTGAGGAGGATATTTTCCTCATTCTTCCCAATTGTACTGACATAGCAAGAGAGAAAGAGAGGAGGAGGCCACCCAATTGTACCGACGTAGCAAGAGAGAATGAGAGGAGGAGGCCACGGCTAAGCGGAGGGAGGAACCCGGTAACAAGTTCTTGTACTCTAGAAGGGTAATTCATGTTTAATTTCATATTTGTGTGGAATGCCACGTGACCGTGCTGAGTCGGATCCACTCGGGGTGCCGTTTGCAGGGCGGGGCGTGACAGCAATGTGACACAAAATAGGTAAAATCAAGAAAAATCGACTCCTGCAAGATGTGGATTTAAAGTCTAAGTTTAATGGCAGATTGGAATCGGAGAGAGAGAGAGAGATTAGGGTAACCAAATAAATGCAAAAAAGAGGTTGAATCGTGGACATTTGATTATTAAGTTTTATGTCGGGATCGTGATTTCGTTGTTTTCACCTTGAGTTTCTGTAGCTTGTTAATTAGATTTTAGATTTCAGACTCCCACATTGGTGAATTATAATTCAATGTTCTAGTTTGTAAAGGTACAACACTGGGTAGTTAAAATGCTGAGCTCAATAACACGGGCTTGTAATCGAGTGGGGCATTAAAATGGTTGAATAGTTGTATTTGGGACTCTAATGCTGCAGGTGTAACATTCTCTTCACTCCGCAAACAGATGTGGTGCGCACCCATCCTAACACGGATTGGCTAGGCTCCGCTACGCTAAGAGAAGAATGGTATCTTCCTAATCATTGGAAGAACCCAACTACCAAACAACCACTTTTTAACCTGATTAAAATAAAATAAAACAAAATATTGATTTGTTGTCACCTAATTTGAGGTTTGCCTCGATTTCGTTTGTTTTGGTTAACTGGATACTTGCTACCTGTTGCTTTAAGTTAAGTTTGTGTATTTTCAGTTCTTTATGATTGCATGGTTTCTCGCGCGCCAACCTTAGAGTTTGTGGCTTTCATTGGAGAAATTTTTCGCCTCAGATGTGCGCATGGGCACCACGTCACCATGTCCATCCGGCACTAAAAAAATATCTCCAATATAGTAGTAATGTATTTTAAGGGCTTAGTTTAAAGGCAGATTGGTTGGGGTGGTTGGGAGAGAGGGAGAGGGGGTTGTGAAAAATTGGTGTGGGCCTCCCAATTGTATTTTCCCTTTGCATTTTCGTTGTTTAATTCTCATTTACATGGGAGATTTTTTTTTTTTTTTGATCCACATTTACATGGGAGATTTGAGAATTCTACATCGGTCAATTGTAACTTAATATTCTATTTTATAAACTCTCACATCGGGTTGTTTAATAACCGAACCCAATAACATGGGCTTGTAACCAAGCTAGGCATTAAAGGGGCTAAATGGTTACATTTGGGTTTTCACTGTGGCGGGTGTAGCAGAATCTTTACTCCTTAAACGAATTTGGTGTGTAAGAGCATCTACCGACTGGGATCCATACTCGTGAAAATTAAACAAACGGTTCTTGATTTTACGTTTTATGATTTACAAATTTTAGATTGAGCCAATTCGCTTTTTTCAATTCCATTTGTATGGAATTACTGATATACAGTAGTTGACTGTTAATTAATCACATGAAATATTTGAGGGTTACACATCTTTATAATACCAAAAATTAAGCTATTTAAATGTTGTGCTCAGGTGTGTAAAATTAGTCCATCCCACCATAGGTTTGGCTTAGCAATGTTAGGGTTAACAAAAATGCTACTCACGCAACAATTCACACAACCATTGACGTCAATACGACATCATTGCAAAACAATGTCGTTTTGCTTTAAAAAAAATAGGTCCCGAGTAGCGCTTTCCCTTCCCCTTTCCTCTCCCTCCCTTCCCCATTCCTCTCCCCTTTCCTTTCCCTCCCCACATTCACAATCAGAGAAGAGAATCAAGAGAGGGTGGCTCCCACCACCACCGGCGACGACACTTCCCACCTCCACCCCCAGAACCTAACCCCAGCGCTGACAACCGCCACCACCACTGGCTTTTGGGCAGTCCGAAGATGTTACCCCCACCACAAAGCTCGCTCTCTCTCTCTCTCTCTGAACTGATTGCTGAGTTGCTGAAAGAAAAAAAAAACCCTAAATTGAGTTTCTTGAAAAAAAAAAACTCCTAATTCGAAAATCATGATTTCGTTTTGAACTTAAAGTCAAATTGACTTGCTCTAATGTTAAAGGGATGGAATTATGTATAGATGAATATACAAAAACTAGTTTGTCTGCATTTAATCAAGCTCTCATGTCACGGTTTACATGATTGTCTTGGGTTGACTTGCTCTAATGTTAAAAGGATGGAACTGAACTGTTATGTATAGATGAATATACAAAGACTAGCTTGTCAGCATTTAATCAAGGTCTCATGGCACAGTTTACATGATTCTCTTTGGAAAAAAAATTGTAGTTGTAAGTCATGAAAAAAAGAATGCATAGATGAAATAGTGCAAGGCCTTAGTAATTATGACTCTAGAGTGAAATAGAGAAGAAGGGTGCACCTAGCCTAACCGCACCTATTAGAGAATCTCAACTATCAAAAAATCACTTTTGTTTTAATCTTCTATCTGATTAAAAAAAATCAATTTATTTAGTAAAACACGAACTAAGACAATTGGAGAACTTTTATACATTTTTTAATAATCAATTCAACAGTTTTGAACGATATTATTCTCTCTCTATTTTGAGAGCCTCTTTCTCTAAACTTTTCAGGGTTGCTTCTTTGGTTGGGGGGGGGGGGGGGGTTCCACCACTTCTCATCTCCACCCCTCCTCCCTCCGGCCTCCCCTCTCTCTTTACTTCCTAGCCTCCTTGTGCTCCACTTGTGCCTCCCCCCATCCACTTTGCACCCCCCAGAGTTCTTAGCCAGGTTGTTATTTTCATGTTCCTTTTTTGGTTCCGTTGGTTTTAGGTTATGTTGATTTAGTTTGGGGTTTGTTGTTTTGATTTTTCTCCCTTTTATGGGAGTTTCTGGGTCTAGGGTTTCTGGTGTTGGACCGTATGGTGGTCTTTGTCGCAGTTGAGGGTTTATTGCTCTCTATGTTTGGAGGTCGATCATGGTCGACTCGCTGACAAAACCTGATGTGAGGATCTTGTGGTGATATTGGGTAGCTAGGCCTCTTTAGTTGGTTATTTACTCCCTTTTGGGACGATATCCAATTTTGTTGATGTAGTCGGTTGTTTCTGGTATAATACAACTTCTACCATTTTGGCCAAAAAAAAAAAAAATTCAACAGATTTGATGGAGTTTAAATATTTTTGTTAATAGAAATCCGATAGCTAAAATAATATTCGATTTGTTATGAGTCTATATATATACTCTGTTTGGGAGTTACAAGGACGTCACTGCCAACACAACATTCTAATGAGCAATTTCACTAAACCTCACGTCAAATTCCAATGTGACACAAAATAGGGTAAAATCAAGGAAAATCGACACAAAAGCTTTCTTCAGGATGTGGATTTAAGGTCTAAGTGTAATGGCAGATTGGAATTGGAACAGGAGAGAGAAGGAGAGAGAGAGAGAGAGAGGTTCTATCTCTAGATTGCAATTTCGTTTTTTTTTCTATTGAACTTTTGTAGTTTGTTAATTACACAGGAGATTTAAGAATCCCACATCGGTAAATTATAAGTTAATATCGTAAGTTATAAGGTATCACAATGCACTATCTAAATGTCGAGTTCAATGGCATGGACTTGTAATCAAGCGTGGCATTAAAGTGGTTGAATGGTTGTATTTGGGTCTTTTGAGGCGGATGCGACATTCTCTCTACTCCACAAAAATGGAATTCAGGATTAGGTGCGTACCCATCCCGACATGGGTTGGCTAGCAATGCAAATTGTATTTGACGGAGTCAAAGTGGAGGGCTCCGCAACCGACCCATTGGGTTACCTATGGTTGATAGAGAATGATGGTGCATCATGCCTAACTGCACCCATTAGAAAAACCGAACTACCAAACAACCACTTTTTTAAGACCGTGCTCATCTGACATTGAAAAATTTCTCCAATATACTATAATGTATTTTAAGGTTTTAGTTTAAAGGCAGATTGGTTTGAGAGAGAGAAAGAGAGTTGTAAAAATTGGTGGTAGACCTCCCAAGCACGATGAATCGTGTACAATTGAATCGTAAGTTCAATCTCTTGAATTTAAATTTGTGTATTTTCCCTTTGCATTTTCGTAGTTTAATTCTCATTTACATGGGAGATTTGAGAATCCCACATCGGTCAATTGTACCTTAATATTCTATTTTATAAACTCTCACATCGGATTGTTTAATCGTCGAGTCAAATAGCACGGGTTTGTAACCAAGCGAGGCATTGAAGTGATTGAATGGTTGCATTTGGGTTTCCAATGCGGCTGGAGTAGCGAAATCTCAACTCCACAAATGAATTTGGTGCGTATCCTTCCCGTCATGGGGCTGGCTAGCAATGCACCACTTCTTAACGAAATTGACTATGAACATGTGAGGCTCTCTTCTTCGTCTTTGCCTTTATACTGGCACCATGTGTTTGGATTTGTCTAAATCTGAAATGTATATTTCTGTCTTTCATAAGCTTAACTCATTTTGAGTCAAACTTTTGTATTTTTCCAACGCATCTGTATAAGTGAATCATAAATGAAAATGCATATTTCTATCTTTCGTAAGCTTAACTCATTTTGAGTCAAACTTTCGTATTTTTCCAACGCATCTGTATAAGTGAATCATAAATGGAAATGCATATTTCTATGTTTCGTAAGCTTAACTCATTTTGAGTCAAACTTTCGTATTTTTCCAACGCATCTGTATAAGTGAATCATAAATAGAAGTAGCAAAAATTAAATTTAATTGAACACCAAAAAAAAGAAGTTCACGAAAGCTGAAAATAGGTCAAAATACCAATTTTTCCCCCATTTTATTTTTTGTTCTTTTTATAGTACTAGTATCTAGGCCTCTATATATGGTGGGTGCACTCATTAACTCAGCTTTGCAATTGGACTTGGTGCGTATTCATTCCTTCACGGATTTGGCTCAAAATAATCACCTTTTTTTTTGTATCGTTCCAATTTTATACCAATCCATTGGGGCTAAGGTAATCAAAAAATCACCTTTTTTTTTGTATCGTTCCAATTTTATCAGATGTCTTCGAATGGACAAATAAAAAAATCACTTTTTTGTTCTTTATAGAAAAAAAAAAAAAAAGAAGAAGAAGAAGAAAGAAAGATAGTAATGATACTTTTCATAGCACCTTCAATTCTTCACTAGCCAACGCCTTATAGACATCTTATAGACCAAATTACCCTATAGACCAATATCTCAACTATTTTTTCTTCTTGTGTTTTGAAATTTTGAAAACCCACACGAAAAAAAAAAAACCCCGAAAGCAAATACACGTTTACCAGCAATGTTTGAAAGTTACATTCTTTAGGGGTTATAGATTTTAGATTGGGAATTGTAAATTTTAGAATTATGATCAAAATAATACTACTAGTAATTAATTTATGAAAGTGTTTGGATGATCTACTGAATAGATTTTACAATCGAGTATTTGTTTGGAATATAATCTGCAGAATAGATTATGATGTGTTTTTTGACTATGTACAATCTTTTTATGAAAAATGATAGGGGATTGGACGCGAGTAAGCAAAAAGTCCAATGGCATATGACCCAACGCTATGCTTAGTGCTATATGACCTTCATTGTGGTATAATTTCAGAGAGAGAGAGAGAGAGAGAGAGAGAATAAAACCGTGACAATTTTGACAAGAGCCCAGCCAATGATACCCAACCTGTGTCCATAGACAAGATAACCAGGTCAGGATGGCATGTTCTGCTCTATCAAATGGTTTTTGAGCTAGTGCATGGACCATGTTCCCACCAAACCGCACTTACCTTCTCATTTTTCTGTTTTTACATGGACACAAAACGAATACGAGGTAAAACCTCTCTAATCCCTTGCTCTTAGAAGAACCAGATATGTATCTAAAAGTTGGGTACAGATACATGGATATGTCGGGAACAGTTAAACAACATCACCATCTCAAAAACCACCATACATCTAATTTGGGCCTGTGCATCGGGCACATATCACGTGGCCTTACATTTCCATGTCCGATGGACATGGATACGTTCAGTAGAAGAGTTCATGTATCACTGCACTCTGAACAGAAGAAAGTAGTTTGATTAGTGCAGAAATCACAAGCTAAAACCATAATAATATGGGCTGTGTCTTTCCTTTTCCGACAACCATGAAATAGAAGAAATAGCATGAACATACATGATATAACTGGGAAGTCTGTTTTGTGGGTACAAAAGACAGAATACTAAGGTTTATTTGCACGCACAACATGCCACAAGTAAGCAAAGTGGAGTTTGATCTAAAACCAATAATACAAGGACATACATTATTTCTCAACTGCACAACAATTTTGTGTCCACAGCATAACAAGTGCAGGGCAGAAATCATGCTCCAATGGAGTCGATACCATCACTGGTATATTAGCTAGCACTTACCTTGTAGTCGCAATGTGAAGGCTTGCAAGGCTAAGAGAACTTCTTTCAACTTCTCTTGGGTTGCCACATCAGTCAATGTCCCCTCACTATCAAACTTCGCAGGAGGTTGGAAGACGTTGAGGAAAAACTCGGGCTTGTTAATGAAATGAAGATCAAGGAAAACTCCGATTTGGCGGAGATGGTATTGAGATCGTCCACCTCCGAAACCGCCTCCAGCACTTACAATAGCAGCGGCTTTGTTAGCCCATACATTTGGTGGTCTAGATGCCCAGTCAATCGCATTTTTTAGAGGTCCTAGTATAATAGGGGAGAAAGTGAATAATAAGCAAGTGTTTCCAGAATCACATGCATTAAGGCATATTTAGAGAAGCTTCTCACATAAATACCTAATTCTGATGCAAGCTACTGTAATGCAATTGTGAGGTTAAGAACTACAAATTGACGTATACGGTATACCAACATTGCCAAGTAATTATGCAGGAGATGAGCCATAGACTGGGAACAATGTAGCTTTTTAACGAAACAAATGGAAAAACTATTTTCCTTTTTGGACATAGAAATCTATTTAAAAACAGGAAAGAAAACAAAGTAAACAAAAGAAGCAAGGTCAAAGGACAGCATTCAGAGCGTAGGGAGGCTTTGAGTCATTTGACACCCAATCCTGAGAAGAGATCCTGAATTCTGAGAAGGAACCACAAAAGCTGCTCCATTGGCCAAGTTTGTAAGATCCTCTATATAGTTTTACCAAGGGCAAACCTCTAGTCCTTACATATATGCCCTAATTACGGATTGATTGACTTATACTCATTGAAAATGAGCTCCCGTGGTGTATATTGTTTTAAGGAGGATATTATCCTAAAGGAAAAAATCTGAAACTAAAAGAGGATAATCAAAATAAGATATCTTTTCCAAATTCTTTTTCATGATAAATCTCCCCGCCGAAAAAAGTTTATACAGTTCGCATCCAAGATCAGCCCGCATGTTTCGTTCCGAAATATTTTGTTGTTCAAACACATATATTTCATGTAAATAGTCGAAATTTGACAAAAGGTGTAATCATATTCAGTGGTAGAAATCCCTCATCTTAATTGCTCTAACAAGAAAATTCTTGAGTTTTATGGCGGTATTTCATCTCATAGATGTACCAAACTACGTCGTTATCTTAGTTATTAAAAGACTTTTTTCTTTTAGAAATTCAGAATGAGAGTTGCATCGATTTCTTTTATCTTTTGATGCTTATATACGGCTGCACGAGTCACTAGTTCAAGCTGCCAAAAAGAATCCCATATGCAAATGCCCTTGCAAGAAAGAGGACAGAGAGAAAAAGATAACAATCCAACAACTTTAGATTTCCATATTTCTTTATGGCCACCTATATCACCTCACAGGTTCACACCTACACCAATATTAGGAAGACCTTTTGCTTTCCCTTTCTTTACTTCGTTTGTTCCTTGTCCTCCTGACCAAGACTGGTCTGGTCCCACCTCACTATGATAGTAAAGTTGAAGCATGTTAAATGTTTCTCATTTTCACACCTAAATTTCCTTTATTCTATTCGTTCCTTTGTCATGAGTTGATGCGGCTTGTATTCAACTTTATTAGAATCACAAATTATTGACAATTGAATTCCTCTTAAAGTATCCAGTCTCTATCCAACATTGCATTGGATTCCAGACAAAATTTGTCTAAAATATTTACAGCTTAGCCACAAATGAACCCACTTATGCTAATACCATCAAGATGACAAGATCGACGAACTAAGTAGAACTTGGTCTATTGTTCCCGTTCCTATATCCTGGCTGAAAAAATCAGACATGCATACAAAAACCCAACCAGTCCTTTAAATCAGTTTTCCCAAATTTAAACTAGTGTTTAATTAGCCACAAGGGGTCGGTTTCCTCCAAATTTTACGAATCAGACAGGATTATTTGGTCATCACTGGCTTATATGCTAAATCTTGGTGAGTGAGAGTACCCAAACGAGCCCTTAAAATCATCACTTCAATGTCTTTTTCTTTAATAGCCCAGTATTGTTGGGCTAAGTTTGTGAAGCCTGATTCGATTATGGACATCACTATGTCGGGATTCGACCAACACATATGTATTACAGTAATCGGTGATGTAAAATCTAAAATCTAAATACATGTCATATGCAGCTAAGGTAACTTGTACTCTTTTTTCATTCGAAACATAGTGGAAATTGCTGTAAGGCCATACAGGGAACTCGTGTAAACAATTGGAGAACCACGTAAAAATCTCTAGTGTCTTTTCTGTTCCCGCTGTGTTTTTGTTTGGTTTGACCATTTTCTCAACAAGTATTCCCGGCTAGCTCAATTGGATCTGAGAAGGACAAATTCGAGAGCCCTGAACCCCGAGGAGACTCTAACTAGCGACTGTCATTACCAGCCGAGCTACCTCGGGGGTTATCAATCAAATGATTTTTACCAGCCGAGCTATCATTCCAGTGATTTTAAGAGACTCTAACTGGCGACCGTCCGTCATTACCAGCCGAGCTACCCGGGGGTTACCAACTGAGCTACCCCGGGGGTTATCATTCCAGTGATTTTAATTCGCACACGGTGTTTCATTACAATTCTAAGCCCAAGCCCTGATTCTACTCCAACTTTATGTCAAACTCATGCTACTGACAAACTCACAGCAACATAGCACACTTGTTAAACCCCAAATGCACCACAATCATTTATATCTGCAAAATTATGAAGAGGAACAAATTAAGAAACAGTAGTAGTAGTCACCAGTGACGGAGTAATTGTACTCAGGGGAAGCAAAGAGGACGCTGTCGGCTTCGAGGATCTTCTGCCGGAAAGCCTCCACGGCCGGCGGATAGGTTCCTCCGACCTCGAGGTCGGTGTTGAGCATCGGCAGCGGAGCTATGTCGATGTACTCGATCTGCATACCGTTGACCGACTCGTTGCCTATCTGAATTGCTATAAAAAAAAAAAATTGGAAAACACAAAATAAACGCAGATCAACTTCTATTCGAGAAAGAGTGCGTAATAAGCGGGAGGTGAGATTGTTACCGGAGCGGAGGAGGCCTCGGTTGTAGGAGCCCTTGCGCAGAGAACCGCAGAGGGCTGCGACTTTGATTACTGGCTTCGCCGCCGCTTCCATTTTCTCTCTCTATAGAACTCTCCGAAAGTTCGGGGGAAGGTTGAAAGACAGCGGAGTGGACGAGATGCTCACTGGCTTTGGAGCTCTTATTTAAAAAAGCACTGAGCCACACGGATCGCGAGTGCAAGTGATCTCGAGAGAGAGAGAGGAGGACGGTCCAGATTTATTCCCCTCACTCCTTTCTCTCTCTCCTTTTTTTTTTTTCCTCTCTAAAATTCGAACCGTCCAAAATACGTTTGGATGACTAAGAATTCCAACGAGATACCACGTGTGTAGTACCTACCCGATATCCAAAAACTTCAACTAAAATACAAATAGAATCACAATTTACTACATGAGCATACCTATTGGTTTCCTTTTCCTTTTTGTTTTCAATTCATTGCTGAGAATATGTACGATTATCAATAACTTTCTCTATCTATCTCCCTCCACTCATTACATAAAAAATAATTTTTAAAGATGCAAAACCAGACAAAGCAATGATTTCTGTAATTTAGAAGATGAAGTGCAGGTGCATGGATTCGAACCTATCTTACCACACTAGTAGAGAGGAGCAGATTTGTATGTATTTATTACTTACTTACTTACTTATCTTGAATGGGGCTCTGTTTTGGGCCCAAAAATCATGGGGCTTTGGCAGCGGCCTCACGTGCCTTGTTATGCTAGGCCGGGCCTATATAAGATGTGGGAAAACATAGAAGAGACACGAAATCCAAAATTTTCTCCGGTCCCTATTTCATCTACCTCGTTTCATTTCATTCGTTTTTTTCAAGCTTTGTTCTCCTTTTTATCAGTTCCTTCTCACAACGAGATATCCCAAACACAAAAACAAAAAGCAGTACCACAATAAAGACGTATTAGTTCAAAATTAACAAGCTCGAATATTTCAGAATCCTAGAGCATTTCCAAATGCTAATGCAGAAACACTCGGTGCCACCTTAGGAATCAAAATTTGAGCCAAACTACATAGAAAAACTAAAAAAAGAAAACATTAATAACGGATTTGAACAGTGAGAAATGAGGTTAGGATATACAAGATTTGAAACCCCTACATAGCCATTATTAGAGCCACAAAAGCTAGGAAAAAAAAAAAAAGAGGGGCATTTACAGAAAGAAAAAAACCCAAATATTGGATTTAAGAGGAATTTTGCTACCCATTCTATGAACCTATATCTATATATCTATAATAAAGATGGGAATACGTTTTTCCATCGTTGTTCGTGGAATCTGAAATCGACTTTAATGCAGTTAAATCGATTTCCGTGGAACCCCACTGCATTTAGTTAGCATATAAATGTGGGTCACAAGTGGCACCCACCGCATTTGGGTTAGCAAATAAATAATCACGTTTTGTGGGGCCCGTAACATTGGAGCATTATTATATTTTAAATTGTACTAAATTTATTGATGCGGATCCCACATATTCTAACTCAATTAATGAAAAAATGGGATAACAGTATTGCAGTTTTATAAATCTTGAATTTTTATATTCTAACCAAATGCGGTAGGTCCCACTTGATTGTGGTTCACTCTCCTTCGGAAAACGATTCGACGGTATTGACGTCGATTTTGTATTCCGCGATTCGACGGTATTGACGTCGATTTTGTATTCCGCAAACGACGATGGAAAAACACATTCCCGGTCTGTTCATGTCACGTATTGTGTGCGTGCTGAATCGCTAGTACTCCAATTCGTTACTGTAATTTTATTTTTGGGCCTACCTCGGTCTCAGATGTCGAGCTTTTTAGCAAAGTGGGTTCAGCTTACGTCCACATATCTCTGGCTCAATACGTTGGATCAGCTCGTAGGCCCGTTTCCCACTTTCCAAATCTTTCCGAGTCACTGATCCAATTCGGGCGTTGAATCTCTCTCTCTCTCTCTCTCTCTCTCTCTGCATCCACCAGAATGCACGTCTTAACAATCAATCTTACTTAAATTCTGCAGAAAACCTTTTTAAACTGTCTCCACTTTTTCGGCTAGTCACGTCCTACACATTTGTTTCTTGTCCCTTCTACCAATTTGACTCCTTCTTTGTCCCTTCTCTCCCCCTGAAGCTTTTCTGGGCAACCCATTTGGCGATTGAAGGTATCTTCGCTTCGAAATCCCCAGTTTATTGACTTATTTTTCCTTGTTGGGTAAAACCCACAATTGGTTTTCCGTTTATTTTCTTGGAATTGTCCAAAGGAGTTATTTTTGCCGATTTTCTATCTGAATTATGATTTATTTTTTTTTTTTGGGTATATTGATCTGGTGTGAAACCAAATTTGCCTTGATTGATCTGCTTCTCATTGACTTTTCGTATGCTTTACTCTGAAGTAAGGTTGGACCTTTACTTGTCATATTTTTCGCTGGTGAACTGGAGGAGTGTGATGGGTTCTTCTGTTTTGGATATCTGTTCTTAATTAAAGCAGTTGACCATGTTTTGTTTCACATTTATCTTTGGTACTGAGGGTGCATTTCAGTTAAATTAAATGGATTAAAGCTCACGTTTTCACAAATTTCCAGGTAGGTCATTATACTCATTTGCATCAACTAAAATTGTTTAGCGGAATGAACATGACTATTGCCATTTCCTAGTGGTCCATTTTAGTTTAGCGGAAACGCACCCTGAGTCTATTGACTAATTGAAAATCTGAGGGTTGATATGATTTTATATGGTGACTTCTTTCTGTTCATATGACCTGCTAGAATTTGTCAAATTGCATTTTAGTGGTGTATCCCTTGGAAAACTTTGCACCATACAAATAATGTTTAGCATTTGCGTCTTGACTCTTGAGCAAGTGGAGTCGAGGAGTTAAGTGTTCTGTGGGTTTAATTAGTTAGTTGAGCTTCCTTTTGGTTTTCGTTACACGGTTTATAGGCAGCTATTTGTTGGTCTAGTTCTCATGGAGTCATGGGATGTTCGCTTTTATGTGAATCACAATCAGCTATATGTTCTTCAAGATGTATTTATCTGCATTGCATTGAACCTTTGGTCGTGTTTTCAATGCAGAATTTTTTAAGAGCTTGAATTCTTGTTGCTTTCTGCTGAGAAGCTAATTCAAATTCAGATCATACAAGTTCAGTTTCTATGATGGGTACCGCAGTTTCCTTGTACTGCCAGATTGGAGGAGTTTGATGGGTTTTACATGTTCATGGTTTGTTTACTTCTTTCAATTCGAGAATTAATTTGGTCTGATTGTGAGAGAATTTCAGTTCCATTTCATAATAACCAATTATGATCGGAAAGAAGAACATGGGGCGGGCATCGCCAGTGTTTCTGATTCTTTTGGCTCTTGGGTTTTTCATTGCAACATATAACTTGGTAACCGTGATAATTCACAATAAAACAGCTAGTCCAGGGAAGTGGTTCCGCGATGATTTGGAAAGTCAATCACTGTCGGATCCCATTACTGAGATGCCGGACGATGTAAAGAGGCCAAAGAATGCTAAGTTGCCATTCCATGTTGCCTTAACCGCAACTGATGCTCCCTATAGCAAATGGCAGTGTCGCATAATGTACTACTGGTATAAGAAAAAGAAGGAGTTGCCTGGATCAGAGATGGGAGGATTCACTCGGATTCTGCATTCAGGAAATCCTGACAACTTAATGGATGAGATTCCTACTTTCGTTGTCGATCCTCTGCCAGCGGGTCTGGATCGGGTGAGTGATCATCCATTATTTCCTTTTCGGTTTCTTGTAACTCTAGTTTACTTTTCTGGCAATATAATTGTTCTTTAGAGAATCTTGGCACTAGCTTTTGGCCAAGCGGAACCTTCATATTGTAAATTGTAATGAATGATTGCCTCGTCTGATTATTGAGGCATCTTGGATGTTGACAGATTCTTCCCTTTTGTTGAATAGTTGGTCGGAGAAGCGTTAGGTTTATGCGTTATGACCACTTTAGAGTTCAGAAAATGCTTACACAACATTTAGATAGAATTCTACAAAGAGATATATTGAGAAATTCACCGTGCGAAGCATTAAGGGAAAAGTTCATGCTTTATCCTTTCCCTAGAGGGCAGCCGCATTCTACATATTTTAGGGGTGTAAAAACATGGTGTTCTACAGTCAGAGAACTGTTGCACAGTGTAACCAGAAATGGCTAACACCTTATCAATGTAGATTTGGAAAGCTTGTTGCCAAACATGGTACCCTTTCATTCCAGACCAATCTTCCTTGATGGTTTTTGTACAACAGTACAAGGATAATGTAGTGAAAAGAATGAAAATGAACTAAAAGCTAAAAGAATAGAGTACTGGCAGGACAGAGTAATAAAAAGGGTTTCTTTTGGAAGTAATAGAGTTTTTGTCCTATATCAAGTTGTGAAAAGTTTGCCCTCCCGTCTAAAAGTACTATTAGTTCCAATAGTGCAATTATTAAAGGTCAGCTTGAATCCTACCACATTTTAGAACATATGGCTTTGGCATAGCAGATTCTCGAACTTGTTTGTTGTACCAAAACGGCAAAACTAGGATGATATGCATTCTAGGTAACATAGCTCTAGTAGGCCAGCTTTTGGGTTCTGCTCTAGGTAGATAATTTTCGAACTGTTGAAAGGGGTGGTTACTTCTCATTTTCGGCTCCTTTAGGCTAGAATTTCGATTTAGAAAAGTCAAAAAAATGGGAGAATATGTGTATTTTACCTTTCAAATACTTTCTCTGATTATGTGGATTGCTGTTAAGCTTCCAGGAGTTCCATCTGCTTTCCCTTCCAAGGACTGAAATCAAATGCAAAGCGTAAATGTTACCTATTTCTGTTGAGGTTTTCCTAAAATTTCTAGTAACTTTCTTTGTACAAATTTCTACAAGAAGGATGAGATTTTAATCGAAATCAGAACTGTAATCCTTGCTTCCAGATAGCCTGCTTCCACTACCATAAAAGTTGGAAGAGCTGTTGATGCATCTTTCTCTCCCCTTCTTTTCCTCCCGTTCTTTATTATCAAGCATGTGGATACTATTAACGTCACTCCGATTTTACAATTATTTGGTTCTAAAATGGTATTTGAAATGCTGTAATCCAGGGTTATATTGTTTTAAATAGACCCTGGGCCTTCGTGCAATGGCTGGAAAAAGCTACAATTGAGGAAGAGTGAGTTTCCTTTTACTGATGATTTGAGTTAAACCTTACATCCAGTAATCTCTAATACCTGTTTTCTCTGCCACTGGTTTAGATACATATTGATGGCAGAGCCTGATCACATATTTGTAAATCCGCTACCTAATTTGGCACACGGGGGTCTTCCTGCTGGCTTTCCCTTTTTCTACATCAAGCCCACAGACAATGAGAAGATTATAAGGAAGTTTTTCCCTGAGGAAAATGGCCCAGTAACAAATGTTGATCCAATAGGGAATTCTCCTGTTATTATAAAGAAGGTAAAATCTGTTGCCGATAATTAGTATTACAAGTCATTACCATTTAAAATTCATCCTAACTTCTTATTAAATCTTATGGTTGCATGTAGGCTTTTTAGGCTTCTGTTGCCATTCTTATTCTTTCTTTTCATAAATGCCCAGGATACGCTGGAGAAGATTGCACCAACATGGATGAATGTTTCTTTGAGAATGAAAGATGACCCAGAGACTGATAAAGCTTTTGGATGGGTGCTAGAAATGTGAGCGGATTTAGGGAAATTATGCTTCTTTTAATGCTGTTGAGTTGATGTCTTGGGTTTACGAATGCCGACTTCTTCTTTTTTGACATTTCTATCTTCCTTTTGTGGACTAAGGTATGCCTATGCAGTGGCCTCAGCTTTACATGGTGTGCAGCATATACTTCGGAAAGACTTTATGCTACAGGTTTTTTATTCTGCACTTTTAAGCTCTCTCTTGTTGTTGAAGTAGGTTTTTGGGGTTTTGTGGCAGTTTCATGGGCACGTCAAAAAATTTCTTTAAGGTTCTTGCTATTTTGATTTTTCAGCCTCCATGGGATTTGGAAACTGGGAAAAAGTTTATCATCCATTACACATATGGATGTGACTACAACATGAAGGTAAGGTCCTTTTTTTGGTCCTTCCTATTCATTTTGTCACGAAGTCATCTGGCTGCTTCCTCTCTGTCTTTGGGCAATACTCAACCTGTGTCCTTATTTGACTTGTACTAAAAAGCCTTGATGATCAGGGTGAGCTTACATATGGAAAAATTGGAGAGTGGCGATTTGACAAGAGATCACATCTCCGTGGACCTCCACCAAGAAATCTCCCATTACCCCCTCCGGGGGTTCCTGAAAGTGTGGTATGTCTATAGCACAGCTTCCACTTAAGGATTTTCCATGCAGGAGCATGAGTCTAGTTACTTTTCTTATTACTCTTTTCGTGGGCCTTACCTTGCAAATGATTTTTGTTTCAGATGACTGTCTGAGTTCATGGTTTACATATTTACGCTGTAAATATTGTATAAACGAGAGGGTGTGCGTACTCAGACTTTTTCTCTGCAAATATCGTAGTAATATATGTGTTTCTGAGTCTCTGACCAATATATATCTAATATACAACTAGAATTTGTTGTTTCTTAAGTTCACATTTATTGTATGAGTTTCTTCTTTTTCCTCTCCGGTTGTCTGGAAAACTTTCTGTCAGGAGTCTTACGAGGGCGTTAATGTAATCTGCGTTAATTTTATTGAGAAGAACTGAATAAGAGCTATTATATGTCCATTACCGGTGATTGTTTTTGCTGGAGCATGGCATGGAACTTTTGGACTTTGTATGCTTGGTGTTGCTCCTCCGGAGTTTGCCATTGAGGCTTATAATAAGTTGCTACAGTGAGATATGTAATACGACACAGAGGAAGAAGTGATTGCAAATGTGGATGTTTGTGGGATGGGCACAAGTCAGAAGCAGCTTTGTCAACACAGATATGTTGTACAACGGGTAGCATTGCTTTTGGCTAACAAATTGGAATTTGGATTAGAATGGGGTACTGTGGACGGAAGATTGTCTTTCATTTACTCAAAAGAAGACAAATGGAGACATTAATATTTAAAGTGCACAAGTTCTTCAATTAATATTTGGAGGCATTATACACACTATAATTTCCAAGGGTCCAACACTAACTAAATTCTCATTGACATAGGTCTTCAGATCTGTTATTCTGCCAGGATACACTATAAATCCTTCTTCTCATCTTTACCCCCTATGGTTGGATGAGATGCGTAACACGAGATACATGGGGTTGTTGATTTAAAGTTAGAGACTTGAATACAATAGGGATATTTAGAGGTCACTTCCTAGTGGAGAATATTTAAATTTGTGGTCTGGGTGCTTTATTATATGAAATTTTATTTTAAAGAGATTCTATAACCCTTTGTAATATGTGGGGGAAGAATATACTCATTCTTCTCTTTGGGCTTCAAAAGGTTGGATGAGATGCGTAACACGAAATACATGGGGTTGTTGATTGAAAGATAGAGAGTTGAATACAATAGGAATATTTAGAGGTCACTTCCTAGTGGGAGTGCTTTATTCTATGAATTCTTTTCTTAAAGTTATTTTTATAACCCTTTGTAATAAGTAGGGGAATAATATACTCATTCTTCTCTTTGGGCTTCAAAAGGTTACTTTTACGTTATTTTGTGATTACTACATCAGGTTTCTGATCCAAAATAACCAAAATTTGAAGCTTGTAGGTTTTTATTAATGTAACTAGTTTCCCCCTATATTTTTGGGCTTTTTATTCTATATATGTGGCACAGGTAGATAACAAGATTTTGTCTTAGCTTGACTACGGTTGCTGAATAACCTGTTTGTTGGCACCACGCCGTAAATTTAAGGACTGCCCAACATGCTAAATCATTTTATCGTAATTTGTGTATTTAGCTGAACTCGCTTGATTACTGGTGTATGATGCCTCCTTTCTGGGTGATATGTAACTAGAAACGTTTCGGTTGAGTAACTGTATAAACCTGTATTAGAATCGTGGAACTAACGATATGCTAAATTGATTTCCGACATATACTTAAAACTTCATCTAATCATAATGCCCATCTTAATAGTTTTTTAACATCCACTGACATGTTTTCTATTTTCTATTCTGGATACTAGTTCTGTCTTGAACTGAAAGTAAAATTTTCTCGCTCTTTACTTTTTCACGTTGTAATTTATTTACTCGTCTTCTTGGTAGGTCACTCTTGTAAAGATGGTGAATGAAGCTACTGCTAACATTCCCGGATGGGACACAGAGTAACAGCAGCTTCCTATGGTTGAAGGGATCGTGAATAATTTTTTCTGGGAAAATGAAGATCCTGACATCTTATAGTTTTGTAGAGAGGTTCAAGGACACAAAGGTCAGATTTGATGTTTGTACTTGCAGATAGAATATATAGATGACAACTGAGATTATATTTTTGTACTAGACAAGGGTCTATCCAGGGGGAGACACGTAAACATTGAGCAACTGGGGCTGTTATGATCATTCGAATTCGTTGTCATAAAGTGTTCTTATATAGAATAGTACTCCCACATTTGACTTGTATTACTATTACTCTTGATAATGAGATGATGAGCTTGTTGTCTTGGAAAAATTGCTGTCAAAATAAAGTATTTGGGCACCTTCGTGTCCCTCAAAATGTTTTAACCAGGCCATGCAACCGATATCCTATGGCATTTACTCATATAGAGGTTTAGCTTCAGGCCAGTGTATGTATATGCTCATACATGGAGGTATTTATATGTAGGGTCGATTCTGCGATCCAAAAGACATTTTAAACAGGATGAACTGTTCCGACGTGTAACTTTTAACAGGGAGAAAGGAAGAAATGTTCCGACGTGTAACTAGAGCTTTAGCAGCGTCCTTCGATTCATTGATTGCATTTGTTGTGAGAAATCCATTTTGAGCTGAGAAATTGTTGCTTCTTTTATGATTCACTGAAAATATAGGTTGTGAAGGATTGCAAAAGTGGTGGGAGATCCTCTGTGCCGAAAAATGGTGTGCCCCTGTGCCGAATGCATTTGGGCCGTTAGATTGTGTACGTTTTTTCTCACGTTTAGTAAAATTTTTGTGTGATCCAACGGCCATAAATGCACTCGGCACATGGGCACACCATTTTTCAGCACAGAGGATCTCGGGCCTGCAAAAGCAACTTGACTGATTCTTTATTTGGGAAGTGGCTAATAACCATTATTTAGCCATGGAATCTCTCTCTCTCTCTCTCTCTCTCTCTCTCTCTCTCTCTCATGGGCACACCATTTTTTGGCACAGAAGATCTCAGGCCTGCAAAAGCAGCTAGACTGATTCTTTATTTGAGAAGTGGCTAATAACCATTATTTAGCCATGGACTCTCTCTCTCTCTCTCTCTCTCTCTCTCTCTCTCTCTCTCTCATGGGCACACCATTTTTTGGCATAGAAGATCTCAGGCCTGCAAAAGCGGTTAGACTGATTCTTTATTTGAGAAGTGGCTAATAACCATTATTTAGCTATGGACTCTCTCTCTCTCTCTCTCGATCGAATGTCGTCTGGTAACATGTTACTCCCCCTTTAGATGTGTCATTTAGTGTCGGTGTTCGACACAACACAATACTACCAAGCATGTTACTCTGCCTTTAGACGTGCCGTGCTTCTTAAGATACATTTTGTAAGTGCATGCGTGGAAGTTTCGCCATGGAATACCTCCAAAAATTGCTTGTACTGATGATAATGTTGGAAGTGGACCTGACCAGAGATGGAGCTTTTGATTGGAGCCCACATACAAGCCTTCTTAGTGTCCGCCAAAAACAATCTTTGAAAGCATATGTCCATGCGCCTGGAAAGAACTCTTTCTGTGTGCTAGACTGCAAGGTACAAGGATCATGGTCCCCCCAATAAGAGAAGCTATTCAGTGATTCCATAGAGATTGATTAAACTTCTAATTGATGGTTTGGGCTTCAGAGCTCAAATCCCATGGAGTCTTTTCCTTTGGTTGAAACTCTAGTCTAGACTTTAGAGACTTGAATCTGGTAGATGTTCCCGGGCATTCGGTGTCCCTGCAGCAACCTCAAGTCGCTGCACTTAGTAGTGCGCCATCCGGGCCGTTCGTTTTCGCAATCGATAGTTTAGGTTCGCTGAAATACTCTTATCGGTAAGAGTTAACAAATAGATATGAACCATTGATTGCCGAGATGGACGGCTCAGATCCGCATTACAGGGTACAGCGACTTGAGGTCGCTGCAGGGACCCGGAATCCTGTTCCCAGTCCCTGAGATGCTTTAGGTTGCTAATATTGGCTTATTTACTACTATCCTTGTAGGGTGAGAAGTGAGAACTGAAGAACAAAGATTGGGAATTGGGATAATGGGGGAAAGACCAAACAAATGTGAACAAGAAAATAAGGCCCATTAACAAGGGGGGCAGTTGCGGATCAAAAAACCAAGGGGGCCAGTTTGGTAGGAAATTGAACCTCTGAGACTACCTACTACGACATGTTCCCAAAAGCCCAGAAACAAACTAACATGGGTCTGGAGCATGGAGTCGTTGAGGGGATTTTCTTGTCTTTTTGTAAATATATTTATTTTATTTTGGGGATGAGTTTTGGGATTCATGTGTCCCGTCAAAGCAAGACATCTTCGAAAATGAAGCCCTTAATATCCTATCACTTAACGTGTAATTCTTTCTTCTTCAGTTTGTTGGGTTTGTTTGCAATGAGAATTATCGTTTAAGGAAAAAAAGATGCTTCCATATTAATGATGCACTCATCACATTGAATAATTTTTTTAGAGATTTGCGATCCCGACGTCCCGTGATCCAACTTTATTCTCCCTTTTGGTTTTTTCTCCGTTCCATTTTTACTGGTCATTGGGCCTTATGTAAAATAAATTCATGGGTTAAAAAATAGGTCCTATAACAACACATATATATACTAGGTACTAAAAATTAGTGAAAGCCCTAATTTTTTCACATTTTAAAAGGCTTAAGGCTTGCGCTTCATGGGCCTTAGCCCAGACCCGGCCATGTGTCCCGTAAATGCTGGACTGTTCCACTTTTTTCCCCTTTTGTAGTGCAAGCCAGCCAACGTTAGCCTGGGCAGGAGGCTTAGGCTAACGGTGTTGGTATGGTATCAAATCGAACACAAACCGAAATCTATGCCGTTTTCCCAATCTAATATCGAAGTTGAAACCCGCAGTTAAAGATTGGATGAAAATCACCCAATTAGTACAGATCGATTCGGATGTCCATGGATTTGGGATAATATGGTCAGTAAGATGGTCACATGGTGGACCATTTCACACAGTTTTGTGTAGTGCAAGCCAGACAGCGTTGGCGTGGGCAAGAGGCAAGCCTAGAGGCTGAAATTACAATTCCCATCACCAGCCCTAGTGAGTATATGATGCCTTGGCCCCTCCCTCCTAGGAGTGTAAATGAGCCGAACCGAGCTTCGGTGAGTCCAAGCTCGGCTCGTTTACTAAACGAGCAAAAAACTCGAGCTCGAGTTATAACGAACCGAGTTTAGTTATTAACTAAATGAGCCTCTTTAATCGAGTCGAGTCTCCCTTGACGAGCTGAGCTCATGTCGAATGAGCCGATTTCTAGTAGAGCCTTAAAGAGCCGAGCTCGTGAGCTGCTCGGTTCGTTTACAGCCCTACTCAAAAGCTCACGTTACTGGGAAGTCCTACCGACGTTGGACAATAGTCTAAATTCCAATTGCAAATGATGGGGCTTCAGTGGATCGCATTGTCCAGTGGAGTAATAGACAGCCTCTTCTCTGTGTGTGTATGTGTGAAAGTGACGGACCTTTTCCTGCACCCGCATGACTTATGTTTCGGTACTTTCTTGGAGTATCTTACATACTCACGCGAGTAATTATTCAGCATTTCCGGGTATGTACGACATGGCGTTGCCTACGTTGTACTCTTAATTATTTACGTAGAGACAAATTATACGGTTAGAACATTAGTATGCGCTTTTGTTAAAGTAATCCAGATTGTATGGTGGGGATATTTTATTTGCAGTAGTACCACGTGACAACGTAACATGGTACTCTCGAATCTCGATTACGTAATAATTGGCCAAACACTCTCTCCCTCTCTCTTTCCACGTGTCCAATCGTTTTCTCCTGAAGACTCTCAAATGCTGTCAAGCTCATTTAAGCTCACTTAAAGTCTAAATCGCGCGCACACATTTTGAGTAAGGAGTGATTTTCGGAACCACACTTTGGGATCAAAGACTCTCTTACCAGGGGGCCGAGAGGATCATTTCCCATTACTTTACTATCCGGTTGGAGGCAATTATGTACAAGCCTTTCGTCGGATTCACTTTGTGCGATCGTTACAGTTCAGTCGTGCATCTCTCTGAGAACATGAATTACGTAAAAGCTCACATTAATCAAATATCAACAAATACATAGTCACAACACATTCGGAATCCCGATTCAATACAAGTTACCCATTTAGATCTTTTTGACAAGATTGGTGTAAAGGTGTTATTGAACGACATCTAAAGAATGAACGACGGCAAGCATACGTAAACTCGCAAAGAATCTACGTTAGCTCCGACAGCATTGTATCGCGAAGCGTGAAGAGGGACCGCTTAAAGAATCCTAATCCTTTTGAAATCGTTGTCCCTTTTCGCAACAGTGGACTGTGCCACTTTGTATGGTAGTATCTATGGACCAAAAAGACCAGCCAGCTCTGCAGCAGAGGAGTTGGTATTTTGGGGACCCGGATCCACTGTCCGACCCCAATCCGGACAGGGGTCTGTCTCACCCCTCTCGGCCGTTGATCTCGCAAACTAACGGTTGAGATTTGCCGAGCAAAAACGATGCTGTTTTGGAGCAAAAATTGTTCAACATATCTCAACCGTCGATTTACGAGATCAACGGTTGAGAGGGATGGAACAGGTTCCTGTCCGAATTGAGGGTCAGAGAGGGGATCTCGGTACGTATTTTGGCTACCGACTCTCTGTATGCATCAGAGCTGAGCTTGACTGCACTAGGCGTCTGGTCTATTTTCTATTCGTATAATATTGAGTACATCTGTGAGTATTATTCCTGCTATTGAAAAAATTATTCACAGGAGCACCGCTACGTGATATCCAAACTCCTTTTTCACCCGTCGAGAAGAAAAAAGGACTCTAATCATAAGCTGTGGCCATAAAAAGTGATGGAATCTGCTTTACTGGTACCTTTACTGTTTCAATAATCACATCACCCCACGATCTTACATGAATTATTATAGCCACTCACATAAAGTAATCTTTGGACTTCACACTATTATTTCAATAGGAGTCACTTCTACCATGCATATGAGAGAGAGAGAGAGAGAGAGAGAGAGTGTGTGATTTGTCTCTGATTCATATATTTGGTTTCTAGATTTGCTTGTTCTCGAATCTCAGTCATTCTCTTCAAAGTATCAAAACCTAATTTAGTAGCAGCGGTGTGAACTGCGCTGGGTCGATATAGACAGGACATGTTTAGAAGTAAACACGACACAGTATGTAGTAGCACGACAAGGCACGATACTAAAGTGGTAAGGCTGGGCCGTCGTTTTGCATAAGCTCGCACACGGGAGAACACAAGTACGAGCACGAGACACTCAAATATATCATTGCTAAATACTTATAATGGAGTAGTTTTAGCACCTAGTAATCATGGGATTTGATATTTGCGCTCCTTTTTTTAATACCGGCTCTGCATCAAAAAAAAAGTTACTAGTAATTTCATGTACAAAGCGGAGCGTCTGCATCAAAAAAAGTGTCGGACCGCTTTTCCATCATCTCTCCTAAAACCAATTGGTGGTAGGAAGGGTTTCAATTAAGTCTTTTATGGCATTCGACATTGCACCCGCAAGTCTATTTTTAGAGCTGTCGCAGGGAGTGACATTGTGTAACTAAATCCATAGGGACACTCCGGGCCCACCAAAAAGAATCGCGAATATCAATTTCCATCATTAAAATGCACAAATTTTTGTCCAAGGGGTACATTAAACTTGTGTTCATCATCAAATGTTGTACCCCTCATCTTACGTCCTGCTCGCGTAAGTAACCCGTGGCCACCCCCAGGCATTGGTTTGTTTAATTTCTACTAGTAATTTACATCGAAAAGGTAAAAAGGTTGGAGGATTATATATATACCAAAAAAGAAACAAGGATAAAAAGGGTAATCAAGACAAATTAAATGGAAGAAAAATTGCTTGTCATATAGTAGTACTAGAATTGATAATTTTTGCAGGAGAAAATCTTGTTTATAGAGTACGGAGCTCAATTTTTGCCGTCCAAAAGTACTTTGGACAGTCTAAATTTTAAAAAAATTATTTGCATGAATGGTTAAACTATTTGCGGGAATAATTTTTTTAAAATTCGGACCATTAATTACGGAAGCGGACGATTAAAATTGCACGACTCCGTAAATACGCTGTTTGCAGCGGCTCCGGAAATAAGCTTCTCTCCTTTTTACAGTTGTTTTGCCAGATGTCTTTGCTACAGTCGGTAAGGTGAGGGCCTGTACCTTACGGACAAGGTTTTTACTTGTTTAGTAAAATGGTTGCGTGCATGTGATAGTGACGAGTCTACGACTCTATGCACGCATGTGACCTCTCAGTGTACATGAAGTCATGACAAAATTCATGGACACCGTCTTCACTCGTTACTCTCAAAAAAAATTTTCAAAACTCAAAATGAACAGAACTTTCGATTCGTATCACTTGCTGCCAATGTGCGTTAATACTGAATACAAGCAGCAATTAGTTACATTCTCATTTATCGTATTGTCGATAAATGAACCACGCCTTTCGGGTTTGAACCCCGTATTCGATCGTTAAGTTATTTTACGACCAAGTTGTTACGTAAATTTTTCAAGCTTGAATTTTTTCTGAAGTTTGTTAACACTTCATGTTTGTTACATTCGAGGTGCCAACTCCTTTGAAGTCACTGGAGATTTGCCCAGGTGCTAACTTTAGGCCAAAAGATACTTTATTTTAAATAAAAAAAAAAAAGATCGAGAGAATATTTCGGGATGTGCAATGAAATCCCGGCTTGTTGTTTAGCATGTATTAAATATCCCACATTCCAAATATTACTCTGTGTGTCGTACAGACAACGAACGGAAGAAACCAAGAGAAATTCCATAAAAAGAGTACTACTATAACTTAAGACTGGGTGAGGTGTCTGCCACCGTCTATTGTGGACTTTATCGAGTATTAATTTCAGTAATTTAAATCATTCATCTTTTAGGTCTGCAGAGTAAGATATTTCCAAAAAAAAAGAGTTTAATCGGATATCAAAAACTATATCAAAAACTAAATTTTGGTTGATAAAAATACGGCCTGATTCCAGTGAAGGGGGACGTAGGCACGAGAGCGCTACCTCTAATGAATAATGATCATCTCTCACTAAAAAGGCAAATGGAATACAGTCTGTTAAGCAAACTACCCACACATACTCCAAAACTCTACATTATTTCAACCCCCACCACTAGACAGACACCACTTTTGGTTTGGTCTTCATCTCTCCAGTGCTCCCATTACTGGAATCTGATTTTAGCGCTCCAAGTCTCACCACCGGCGCTCCGCATTTGTACCCATCTGCTTGAAAAGATAATCTGCTGCAGCTCACTCCAAGTCGGGACCATTTTAGACATGATTGTGTGGGACCCACTTAAAAGTCTTGCACAAACGATCCGGACCGTTCAATCATTTTAAAAACAATTATTCCATTGGTCTTGATAAAAATTTAGCACGATTGGATTATCGTAAGTAATTGATCTTCAATACTAAATGAAAAATTGAACAAATTAGATTAATTACTTTTAAAAAAAATCCAATTGGGCTAAATTTTTTCAGGATCAATCGAATAAATGATTTAAAATTATTGAACGGTTCGGATTATTTGTCCAAGACTTCTAAGTGGGTCCCATACGACCGTGTCCAAAATGGTTCTAACTTAGAGTGAGCTGCAGCAGATTATCTTTTCAAGCAGATGGGGAACAAAAGTGGAGCGCTGGTGGTGAAACTTGGAGCGCTAAAATCAGATTTTTTTTTTTAACTGTGCAATCTGCAATGATATATATGAGCTGACCTTTAGACATGCTTTGATGAGATTTTAGCAGCTTGTTTAGAGAAAAGCCTACATTAGTCTAATCTAATTAAAAGATCTTTATAATTAGGGCGTTCGTGCCTAACACATTATTTTACGTTGAGTAGACATTGATGTATTCCTGAACGATAATCACTTTTTCTATGGAGCCCAATCCACACACAACTTGTCTTGAATTATTCATGGGATAGGGCTTGATTTTTTTCAATGGGAAAAAATTAGTCACAAGGACGGGGAAAATGGTTTTCATTTAGGGGAATAACGTCGGCAAAATAGTTTTCAGTAGAGGTTCTTCAACTTTTTGAGTTTTTTAGCCATAAGGCTGAAACACGTTTAGGTAGTTTCATAGGATTTTAGGGTGCACTTTCTTATTATAAGGTTTTAGTGATTTAGGCACTTTCATAAGGTACCCTAGGGTTTTAGGCACTTTCATATATATGGTATCCTAGGATTTTAAGCACTTTCATAGGTTATCTTAGGGTTTTAAGCACTTTGATAAAGCACATTTGTCTTTATGTTTGATTGCAAAAAAATGCTTGTCATTGAGCTCAAAAAATGTAAATATGAGAAATTTTTGACTAAGTCTCCCATTTTCAATCTATTTTAACCAAAAAAATTACTCCAACTCAATGAGATTCAAGCATTCAATTATTATTTATGAAATTAACTGATACCGAGCGGATATCACGTGGCGGTATTCGTCGGTGATCCAGATGACCCAGATTTATTTCCTCCTCTCCCCCATCCCCTACCAGTCTCTCTCCTATGTTTCTCTCTCTAAAATCTATACCGTTCAAAACACGTTCGGACTATCCGAATTGCCGACGGGATATCATACGTGTGGACCCTACCACCACCAAAAAAATTTCTCAAAATAGATAACATTCACCCTCTAAATCACACCATAATTGAATCCTACCAGATGGCCCCATATATATGCATGGACTTGGCAGTCCGGTCCTCACATGATGCACTTCCAATTTAGTGTATATATATACATCATCAATTACACACAACCCAAATCACTTCATTCCCATAAACCACCAAAACCCCCAAGTTCACTCCAGTGTACTCCACAGCCATGTCCACCTCCCTCCCCCTCCTCCTCCTCCTCTCTCTCCTCTCTCTCTCTCCTCCCTCCCACTCCCTCACCCCCTCCTCCTCCCCCTGCACCGCCCCGGACCACTCCTCCACCCTCCAAGTCTTCCACGTCTCCAGCCCCTGCTCCCCGTTCAAGCCCCCACCAGCCCAGCAACAGCCCACCTCGTGGCAAGACTCCATCCTCCAGATCCAGTCCCAGGACCAGGACCGCCTCCAGTACCTCTCCAGCCTCGCCGCCATCGGCAGAAAGTCGGTGGTGCCGATAGCCTCGGGCCGCCAGATCGTGCAGAGCGCCACCTACGTGGTCAGGGCCAAGATCGGGACCCCGGCCCAGACGTTCCTCATGGCCGTGGACACGAGCAACGACGCGGCCTGGGTCCCGTGCAGCGGGTGCGTCGGGTGCCCGTCGTCCACCTTGTTCTCTTCGGGCAAGTCCACCAGTTTTAAGCCACTTGGTTGCAATGATGCCCAGTGCAAGCAGGTACTACGTTCGTATGAACTAACACACATATTTCTGTACTCCTGTTCCGGTGCATTTTTCGATCGTTCGATAATGTATGATTTTTCCTTAAGAGATTTTTACGCATTTCAATGGCCGAAAATGCGCAGAAATTGTTTAAATATTTTGGTATGGGGGGAGGGGGTCACTCCACTTGAGGGAATGGAAACGACGCGAGGGACGTAAGATCGAGAGGTGTCTGTCACGTTATTATCCTATTTCGAAAGCTACATTTTCAGTCACGGACTAGCGTAACGTGTGGTTGGTGGAGGAGGAAAAAAGTTTATCTTAAAGAAGAAAATGGGGGCTTGAATTAATTAAAACGACTAATATTGCTGCATGTATATATAGATACATGATGCTTAAACATTTTTTTTTTTCCATTGTGCATTCTTGTGGAATTCATTAATAAGTAGTATATGAACCTCACAAGAATATTTACTTGTTATTTTTTTTCAAAAAAAAAAAGTCCCGTAAGGGGATGTAGGTGGTGTTTCACTTTCTTGAAAAACCTTCTTTTTCAAAAAGAATGTAATTTCAAGTTCAAAAATTATGTGTTTACGCAAATAATTTTTCTATCGATATGGATCTGATTTGATAGATCTTATTATGACCTTTTAAACGGTGCAAAAAAAAATTAAATTTTCATTTCTATTTTCGTTATATTTGATTTTATAAAATTACATTTTTTTTTGAAAAAGAAGGTGATGGGAGAAACAGTGGCAGTTTTTTTAACTTTTGGGAAAATGGGTACTTGACTTGAGTACTTCCAATATCCAAAGAAGGCCCCACAAATGACTATGCGCCGTTGATTTCGGTTTTGGACGGTTCGAATTTGGAGAGAGAAACAATTGTGAGAGAGTGTTGGGATGAGAGAAAATAGTGTGGTTCAATCCGGACCGTCCAATACACTTATGCAATACTTGAATGTGTTGCTCCGGCACCACGTTAGCCGGATGACATGGTATCCACACAGCACACAAAAATTTCTCAAAACTATGATTTAGGAAAGAAAAAGGACCAAAACCAAAATGAATACCCGTGATTGCGGTGTGGACCCCGTGCCACCCTTAGCCGTTTAACGTGTTTTAAACGACCCGCGGACCCAAGTGTCGGTAACACGCTCTATCATCCGATTCATCACTCGATAATAAGGCTCCGTTTGGATAAATAAGTCACTTTGGCTTATTTTTTGTCCTTATTCAAATTTTTTCCACATTTTGTGGCTTATTGTCAATTTTTTGGGGATTATTGCTTCGTTATGACGAGAGGAATCTAAAAAGTAAAAAATTTTGGTCGAAATCCAAATTTTTGTACAAAAAGACGAAAATGTGGCTTTCCCGTCAAATTTCGTCGAAATTTCAAAAAAATTGGATTCCGATCAAAATTTTTTACTTTTCCGATTCGTCTCGTCATAACGAAGCAATAATCCCCAAAAAATTGACAATAAGCCACAAAATGCGAAAAAAAATTGAATAAGGACAAAAAATAAGCCACAGTGGCTTATTTGTCCAAATGCCCCCTAAATCCCGTTCGATTATTTCTTTTCTCAGGGGCATCTTCGGTACTAAGTAAGTTTTGAGAATGAATTTTTTGCAATCATTAGGTGTTTTCAATAGTGAATAAGTCGTTGAGAAATGTCAAGTGGGTCTCTGTAGTGAATAAATTGTAGATGAGTTTGTGAATAATTACTATAGCAAAAAAAAAAAATCGTTAACAACTTGTTACTTACCGGAAATAACGTGGTAAAATGCGAGAACTTGTCAACTTTTTTGAACGATAGGGTAACAACGCTAGCGTTTTTTTCCGCTTTTTGTTTCCAGAAACATGGGCTATTTCAATTTTTCTTTGCTTTTACTATTACCGCGTCAATTTTTTCCCTCTTTTTGTTTCTAGAAATATGGGCTTATTCAACTTTTCATTGCTTTTATTATTACCGCGTCAAATTTCTTTTAGATCATTTATTTTCTTCTCGAAAAGAGAAATCTTAAATGTAAAAAGTTACCCTCAATATTTTATTAAATTACATTAAAAATAAAATTAATATAAAACAAACATACTCATTTAAAAAAAAATTAAATATTTTTTTGAACTATTTTTGCGTACATCCGAATCTTTTGGACGGGTTAGCCTTGTTTGTTTGATTTGTTTGTCATGTCAGGTCTTGTCTCTGGTTTTGCTGGGAGGTTGTGTGCTGTTTGTGTTTGGAGTTGATTGTATGGTCTTGGATGGTTGGTCAATTATGGATGTACTACTATTTTGATTTTAATGAATTATATTTGTGTCTGACCATAAAAAATCCCTTAAATGAAAAAATATCTACAAAAAATTAATAATAATAACGCAAAGGCATTAACTTTTTCAGGTACCAAATCCCACTTGCACGGCCACCGCCTGCAGCTTCAACCTGACCTACGGCGGCTCCACCGTGGCGGCGGACCTCTCACAAGACACCATAACCCTCGCCACCGACGCCGTGCCCGGCTACACCTTTGGATGCATCCAGAAAGCCACCGGAAACTCGGTGCCGCCGCAGGGTCTCTTGGGCCTGGGCCGTGGCCCGCTGTCCCTGTTGTCCCAGACCCAGAGCCTCTACCAGTCCACATTCTCCTACTGCCTGCCCAGCTTCAAGTCTGCCAACTTTTCTGGGTCACTCAGGCTTGGGCCCAAGGGCCAGCCCATTAGGATCAAGTACACTCAGCTTCTCAGGAACCCCAGGAGATCGTCACTCTACTATGTGAACATGATCGGAGTCAGGGTCGGCCGGAAGATCGTCGACATCCCTCCGAGTGCGCTCGCGTTCAATCCGACCACCGGCGCAGGCACCATTTTCGATTCAGGTAACTTTTCTATTTATATGCGTTTGTCGCAATTTGCATATTTTTTTGACTTATATATGTCCCAAATTAACTGTTTAATTTTAAAATTAATAAATTAGATTATGTAAATTTTTAAATTAATGTATCGGATTTGTTTTTTGATAACCCGAGATTGAAAAAAAAAATTGGGACAGAAGGAGTAAAAGAATTTCGATTTTGATGAATGATATGCTAGCTCGAACACTTTGAATTATTAATAAAACTTTTGACATGTATTGTTGGCTAATCAGTTCTTCTGTTTCTCTCTGCAGGCACCGTTTTCAGCAGGCTAGTCCAGCCGGTCTACACTGCCGTCCGAGACGAGTTCCGGAGGCGCGTCACCCCCAAGAACCTGCCCGTGTCCTCGCTGGGCGGGTTCGACACGTGCTACAACGTGGCGATCGTGCCGCCAACGATCACACTGATGTTCACGGGGATGAACGTGACGCTGCCGGCGGACAACTTCCTCATCCACAGCACGGCCGGCAGCACCACTTGCCTGGCCATGGCCGCCTCCCCCTCCGACGGCGTCAACTCCGTGCTCAACGTCATCGCCAACATGCAGCAGCAGAACCACCGCATCCTGTTCGACGTCCCGAATTCCAGGCTCGGGGTTTCCCGCGAGACGTGCACCTGACCTAATCAGATTAATTTAGTTAAAAGTGTGTCGTCGTCGTCGTTGTCGTCTGTGATTTTAATTTGTGATGGGGTGAATTGTGGTTTTACTAGTGAAGAAATTAGTTAAGAGTGTCTTTGTAGTTTTGTGAACGAGTGCTATGTCACGAGCTAGCAGTCTCTTGCATTTTCTTCTGCAACTATGATTCCACTCCCTCGGATCGAGTTTCTTCTCTCTCTTACGCTCATTTGTTGCAGTGTGTCGGAAGTGGTCAAAGGTTGGAGAAACTATTCAGAAATCAGAAGTGTCTTGGGCGCGGTGCACGTAGTGTCATGACACACTTATTCACCACAAAAATATGTGGTGAAAAAGAATATTAATTGAGACATCACGTGCCGATATCCCTAAAACATGAACTAATTTTTCCACGGGTTAATGGAAAATTATTATTTGAGCATCGTCACATGCAGTACGCCAAGAACTTTTTGCCATCGAGGAGATCAATCTCCCAGCCGGGGCACACCCTGACCAAAGTGATCACCGCCACGGCGAACACGCACCAAGGACTTGACCAGGCACCGCGGCACGATTGCATGTTCTGTAATGACTCATGATTTGGGGTCATATTATCGTAGTGTACCAATGTACTACAGATGTTTAGGGCGACTCAGTATGCCACATGAAATGATATTTAAAATAGGGCCGGTCATGTTTGTTTTGTCGATGAAAAGAAACGGAGGGAGTGACCGTCACAACACCCATTACGGATTCTGAACGGAATCAAATCACCTCTAATGATTTCTTAACATGTTTTAGTATTATAGTACTGGTACGATAAAATCTCTCTCATAATAGAATTATCATTTTTTTTTTATAGTATATAATGTGAAAGGAATATCGAATTAAATTACTGGGGTTGTTGGGTGGTACTACAGTTTACCAACCCATCCCTCCCCTTTGACGTAGGTCATGATCAATCATTGTCCGCCTAAACAATGTACAAAACTGAGAGGTTTATAACGATTTTAGGCACTTTAAAGTAATTCGTAGAATTTAAATTCTGTTCGCCAGCTGATGTAAATTGTGGAGTTTTTGCCACCATCAATTTCGGTCCAACCATGTATTTATTGCTGTAATATGAACCATTAATCTTGCAGGCTCGCAGAGTACTGGACCCACAAAGGCGGTGGTACTTTGGCGAAAAAACCACGGTTTCTACCGCTAAGCGGAGAGAATTTAAACTCCTCTCTTTTTCTTTTTGAGTCCTGAATAACTCGTCCCAAGCATAAATTTCTTTAAATCTTTTAAATTTGGCATTTTTCAAAATATCAAATGATAGGGCAAAATAATTTGGTACTCCAATATTATATGAAGAGTAGTTGAGGTAGGAAAACACAAAAACAGTAAACACTTCATTATTGAGAGAAATTTTTCAGTGCCGGGTGGGCACGGCCACCTGGTGCCGTGCACCATCTCGACCGTCCAATGTAATTTTGGACGGTTCAAATATGTTTGACTAATTTTAAAATGTGAAGTGACTAAAATATCTCTCGGCAGCCAAACACATTTCAGCCATCCAAGACTTCATTAGACGGCCGAGATTGGTGCAGGGGGCACCACGTGATCCCGTGCCACCGGCACTGAAAAATTTCTCCATTATTGGACCTGAGATCAAGGCAATAAAACACTTTTTTATAATCTTTTTCTTTTCAAAGAAGATTAGTATTAAAACACTTTTCTTCACCGTTTGGAAAAAATTGTGTCATGAGTCTCCCCAACTGCTGTCCAACACTTAATGAGGAGAAGTTTATGGGTGCCAGGCGGGTACCATGTGCGTCGACGATCCCAGCCGTCCAAATGTATTCTGGACTTTCCAGATCTTAGAGAGTGAAAAAGAAGAGAGCGAGTGTTCGGTTTAGGAAAGAGAGAGGGAATAAATTTGGGACGACTGGGATCGCCGACGGATACCGCCACGTGGTTGTCCGTTCGGCACCCAAAAATCGGTGCTTAATTGATAAAGGAAAATGATATTGCCACACTCTTTTTTGTTATTGCCACACCCTGCAAATGTATTTTTGTACCAAAAAATACATTTGTAAAGATGTGTCAATAACAAGAAAGAGTGTGGCAATATCACTAGCCATGATAAAGTATTATGCACAATTGACCCGATAGCATGTAGCTGTAGTTTGTGCTGCTCTTTAATTTGGTGAAAGGTTCAGATATCACCAATCCATTTTGTTTCGTAAGATCAAATATTTTAGGAAGTTCTTATATAAAGGAGAAAAATAGTACTCCCTCCGTCCCTTTTTAAGTGTCCTGCTTCGTAATTCCAACTTATTAAAAGGACATCATCATTATACCTTTCACATCAACTTTTTCCTTCACTTTCCCTACTTACCCATCATCATTACTCTTTAACTCTCTTGCTTTTTAAAAAGGAATATACTTTTAAGGACAAAATAGACAATACATCAACTTTTACCCACTAACTTTACAAAATGGACACTTATTAAGGGACAACCCAAAATGGAATACTGGACAATAATAAAGGGACGGAGGGAGTAGTAATTGTGAGGTATTGTTTATCTGGTTCGCTTCAAAACTTAACCTTAAACTTAACTTATTTTTTCTTCCCTATTAGTAAAACTTAAATGAAAATAAGTTAAGTTCATCCAATCTTTTAAACTTAAACTTAATTGTCTAACACACACACAAACAATTACAATATAAGTTAAGTTTAAGGATGAGAAATAAATTACGTTAGAAGAGTAGATTGAATTAAAAAAAAAACAAGTTAAGACCAAAAGAACGCAGCCTAGATCTCGGGTTCGGATTCGGGTGGAGCTTGGTATATAAATCCCACGTTAATAGTGAGATAGGGAGTGATCGTAGCACGAACTACTCAATAAATTAATCATATGCCTCCCTGCCACCCACCCTCCCCAAGTTCTCCTACGTGTCCAGAGTTGCATACATAAATACACACACAAACTCAAGAATTGTTTATTTGGTTTTCTTTCTGAATCTCGGGTTCGAATTTCACATATATACTATGTGACATAGGGAGTGATGGGGGCACCAACTACTAAATAAAGTAAGGCTTATCTACTTATTTGGTCATTACAAGATGGGTTCGGTTTCAATTTCGTCCTCGCAAAATTTTTGGTTTCAATTTTACCTTTGTAGTTTATATCCGATTTCAATATTACCCTTTCCGTCAAACTTGGACGGAAAATGCCTAATTGACTAACGGATCAGGTGATGTGGCAAGAGGATTATAGGACCCTCAATGTCTGAAACACTCCAAATAGAAACCAACTCATTTTTTTTATGTGAGAAATTGTATGAATTGTTGTGTTTTGATCGTTATGTGAGTATCATTTTTGTATTATATTCTTCTCTCTCTCCCCCCGAAATCTTCAAAACCCATTTTCTTCAATTCTTCCCCAAATCTCTCAACAAACCACCCCAAAATTTCTCCATTAAAATGAATCGAGTACAAGTTTCCCGTCAAAACTTATCCTTCTCTCTCACATTCCCATGCATCCCAACCACTTTAGACCCCGTTTCAGAACATTTTCTTAAAAAATAAGTACTTATTTCACATTTTTAAACTAAAACATAATATTTCAATTTTTTTTGCACCATATTAAATATCTCAATAAGATCTATCAAACAAGATCCATAGTGATAGGAAAATTATTTGTGTAAGCACATAATTTTTGAACTTGAAATTGCCTTCTTAAAAAATAAGTACTTATTTTGCTTTCCGGAACGGAGCCTACCGGAAACCAGAGAGAGGAGAGAGACTAAAATTAACAGTTTCAGAAATCACCCAAATGATCAAATGTGTAAATGAGAGTCTAAAAATCTCTGCGAGCTGAGTTCATAAATTACCCCAAGTCATCCACCCTCTTCGATTAGCAAATTACCCACAACTGGAGTAAAAGGAAAAGGGGCAGAACAAAAATTTAGATCCAATTTGCATTTGCGATGTAATTAAATCCTCACTTAAGCTACAATTTTACAGAACTTCGATTCTCAAGGGGCGATTTGTTGAGACATGATGAAAGATGAGATGGGTGGTTTTACAATGAAGAGGGAGAGAAATTATTGGACGTATGCGGAGAGGTAACATTAAAATGAGCTTTTTTTTCCCTATCGGCTTACGGGTACCATGTATGCATTCCACATGGTACCCTCACGGCACACAAAAATCTCAAGTTTTAGGGTTGGGGAAAGAAAGACGTAAAAGAAAATAAGTTGGTTTTTATTCAGTGTATTTTAGACATTGAAGGTCTCATAATCCTTTTGCCACATCACCTGATTTGTTAGTCCCTTGGGCATTTTCCGTTTAAGTTTGACAGAAAGGGTAATATTGAAATCGGATAGAAACTATAAGGGTAAAATTAAAACTAGAAATTTTTCAAGAACAAAATTGAAACCGAGCCTATTTTGTAAGGACCAAATAAGTAGATATGCCATAAAGGGTAATCACATCATATGTCTCCCTCCCTCCCCAATCCATGCCCACCCACGTCCAAAATTGCACAAAAATACACACAAAGTGAAGTAAAGAAGCAGTCAAGTTTGGTTGAAATCTTTGAAAATCCCCGCAAATCTCCCCCTCTTTTATCCTTTCACCCCCAACCCTTTTCACACCAGGAACGAACCTTCTGTTTGGTAGGCCAGAAAATTAGGAACACGAGAGAATTTTTTTATGAACCTTGTATTTGGGATACAGAGACATATATGATATGCCCATCCCCACAAGTAAATGAAAGCCATATCCATTACCCATTACTATATACAGATCTATCTTTCTCTCCCAAAAGAAAGAGTGTCAAACAAAAACACCCCGGTTTTCCTCCTTTCAATTCCACCTGAACGAACCCACAATTCAATACAGCAAGATCAAGAATATGCATAATTCATCATAGAGAGAGAGAGAGAGAGGAGAGAGAATGGAGGTGAAACGGAGGACGGCCAAGGCGCTGGTGTCGAAGCTGGGCTCGGTGTCGGACCGGACCCGGACCGAGTCCCTCTGCGAGCTCCGCCTGATCACCAAGCACGACCCAGACAGCCGCCTCATCATCGCCGACCTCGACGCCATCCCCTACCTCGCAGAGACCCTCTACTCCCCGTCCCAGCTCCTCCAGGAGAACGCCGCCGCCACCCTCCTCAACCTCTCCATCTCCGCCCGCGAGGCCCTCATGTCCACGCGCGGCCTCCTCGACGCCCTCTCCCACGCGCTCAGCCACCCTTCCTGCCCCTCCGCCGCCCAGTCCGCCGCCGCCACCCTCTTCTCCCTCCTCACCGTCGACGGGTACCGACCCATCATCGGCTCCAAGCGTGACATCATCTACGCCCTCATTGATATCATCAGAAACCCTAGCTCCCACCCTAGATCCATCAAAGACGCCTTAAAAGCCCTATTTGGAATCTCTCTGTATCCCTTGAACAGATCCACCGTAATTGAATTGGGGGCGGTGCCGTGTTTGTTTTCGTTGGTGGTGAAGGATGGGAGGGTGGGGGTGGTGGAGGACGCGACGGCGGTGATCGCGCAGGTCGCAGGTTGCGAGGAGGCGAGGGAGGCGTTCAGGAAGGTTTCCGGGGTTAGGGTTTTGGTGGATTTGCTGGATTGCTCGACGGGGTCGAGTTTTAGGACAAGGGAGAACGCGGTGTCGGGGTTGTTGAATTTGATCCAGTGTGGAGGGGAGCAGGTAGCGAATTGTGTGAGGGAGACGGGGGTTGGGATTTGGGAAGGGATCGGGGAGGTGGTGGAGAACGGGAGCGCGAAAGGGAAGGGGAAAGCGGTTGCGCTGCTGAAGGTTCTTGACGCAGGCAGCTCCGTTTTGGGAGACCCACGGTTTGATTCTTTGTCGAGCAATTCTTCGTGATTGTGGCGGTTGCAATTGTGTTGTGGTTAGTTTTTAGGTTAGCTTTGTGATGGATTGCAACTGGATGATTTAGAGGTTTTCGTGCTGCGATGTGTTGTACAAAATAGGGTGTTGAGTCTTACTGATTTAGTTTAGATATCAAGATGATGCGTATTACCGGATGTTCAACTTTCAATGTTACTGATGCCTGGAATATAGTAGAAAAGCTTCATTGGAATTTATTGGTGCAATGGTTTACATCTTCATTTGTGCAATTTTCTTCTCATTCTATGAATCAGTGGCGTGCAGTTTCTTATTTGTAGCAGAGAGGGTATTCCGGTGAGAGTGGCGATTCACTTTCTTGGTTCAGTTTGTTATCTAGATTGTGCTATCCGTGACTGCAAAGAAGTGTCATTTGTTCGCGAATGTGTCTTGTGCTTTAATTGTTTTGTGTTACTTTAAATGCACTTTTTCCCAACTGTTGCAGTTCACTTGATTCTTGAACTCTTTTAGTTGAACTTATCACACCGTAAGCATTCTTCTTTGTTTTGCGAGGTCTGAACTTTGTGAGATGCGAAAACAACATCAGAAGGCATTGATTCCAAGCAGCTTTGTGCTTGTGTGAGATTCAATATCTATCGTAGTGCTATATACTGCCTCCTGCACCCAACGACTTTCTTCACCAATCTGCCTACGGTATTGTCTCATTCTGTTTAGCTTTAAGAAAAGAACATGGAGGAAGATCATGATGTCGAATGGACAAATTATAGACTCCCATGTCTTAAGATACGTGTTCTGTATGTTCGAATTCCCCTACTAGAGTTGGTTCCCTCTTTCCTTCCTACGAATACCTTTAACCCCACAAAGCCTCAAAGCAAGTAAGGATACATCTTTGGTGTTTTAGCTACTTTGCCTTGCCTTGGCACATAATGATGTTTTCATCTGCCAATAGCTGTTGGTAAGACACTGTCATTCCCTCTCCTTGCTGCCTTTAACTGTCTGATTAATCAATTGAGTGGGTGCCTCAATGGCAATGATGAGAAGAAAACAGGAAAGGTCTTATGCGGAACCAAATCTAGGATCTCGTCTTCTCCTCTTGTTGCGAAAGTTGATGTTTCTTGTACGAATCCATTGTCTTGTTGAATGTCAACTTCAGATCCCAGTGCTTTGTGATATTGTTATGTTGAGTTTCAATTTGGCTAAGACATGATTTAGTAAGAATATAAACCCAGCTTGCGTTGTTCAGTCTCGGTTTTAGGCTATGGAAACATGGACATACATGAATATACTTTGCCATACTTAAATGCATATACAAACATATGTATGATATCTGAAATGTAACCATGCAGTGAGATACTTCATAGAAGGGAGAAGTGTCTCAGAGAGGCAAGCGTGAGGCGTGTGCGTCTCATGAAGGCCACCGATTTTGTAGTTTGTGATGCTCTATTTCCAATATCTTCTATTGTTCAAGTAGCAGATTTCTTTCGGTCCAATATCTCACCATTCGGTACTTAACCAAATCTGTATTGTGAGTTCTGTTGATCCTATTGTTGGCCAATGCGATCATGGTTGTCCGGTTTTATGATTTCATTGTGAAATATGACAAAGGCTACTTCATGCCCGGATGTGTGTTTTTATGAATGGTAATTTCAAGATGTTCTCTTGACTGCGGACTCGTGCTTTCAATATGCTAATGTAGTTGGTTATTCGCTTTTTTGTTTTTCCATTTTATTTCTCTCTTGTTGTTTGCCGCTTCTTTTTTTCCTCTTTTGTTTGCAGATTTGGTAGTTACGTTTGTTTCTTTAGCTCAATTCAATGCGGACTTTGCTTTATTTTCTGTTGATTGTTCCTGGCTCGTATGTGGATGGCAATAGTGATGGGATGGTTCAAAATGAACATGTTAGATGAAGAATGAGAGGACATGAAATTAGTTGTAGCCTACACCTCCTGCACACAGTTAGTGTATACTATAGGAGATAGATGAGTGGATGAGTGCTTGTCCCAAGTTCATTGAGTATTAGGTTCAACTCTCCGAACTCTCACTAATCTACTAACAAATAGGATTGTGTATGTGGTATCCGATAATCAAAATAGGATTGAGTACATCGTATCCGCTATTGATAAATGTAGTTTTAAAGATCAGATTTGAGTTCGCTCTCATGTTGTATTGTGCTTACCAATTATAGATGCTGAAAGGCTTGTTTGGAACCAAAATTTGATTTGTGGTGGCACCCATCATCCATGGGAGAGGATCCCGTCCAGTCTTGGGTTCCTACAAGTCCGGTCCAGTTTTGGACCATTTGTGGGTCCTTCCTGGGCTCATTTTAACAATTGAGATCATTCATCTCGTAGTATGATTTGAGAGAGAACTAACATGTTAAAATTTATAGAATCATAAATATTAAAAGTATCTTTAATTATGATAATCTTACCACTCTCTCATTGGTGATTCAATGGAGGAATCTAGTGGGGTGGGGGCCAATGGCACCCGCCTTTAAACTCATTTTGATCATTCGAATTTGTCGTAAGGTTTTGAATTTTGATTAAAGGGTACCTTGTAAACCCACCTCTGTGCCAACTGGCTTGTAGTCTAATATCATTTCCTCATTTCTTCCACATGGAAAGTGAGGGTTCAATTCTCGCCATGAGCGTGAGTACTTGGTGTGGTGGTTAATGTCCTTTGGACTTGGTACACTCGTATGCTGCTTAGCGGTACTCTTTCTCTATTTCCTTAGGAGTAGGCTAGACATCTATCTAGTGACATAAAAAATAAAAAATAAAAAATAAAAAAACCACCTCTGTAATTGGATTATCAACTTGAGAGAATTCCTATTCTTTATTTGTTATAGTTATTTTATGTTATTTTTTGTCAACAATCCCACTCAAAATTTCCCCATTTGGAATGAAGGTGGGATTCGATGCCGCGTCTTTGGCACCCAAAGAAAGGGGCTTTACTTTCTCTTCAAAAACACTCTGTCCTTTGAATTATTCATTTTGAATTTCACGGAACATTATCCCGTATTTTTATTGGCCGATGTCTTTGTCATTCATTGGGTATTTGAGCAATGGGTTAGGTTTGGTGCTGCGAGGTTTCAAGGAGTTTCATTATTAGCATCCAAATGATGCTCTTATTTTTTAGCACAAGGATTGAATGGCCTTTGAAATGGGCAGGACTTTTCTGTTTTTTTATCTTTATTATAAAAGAAAGAAACTCAAAAAAACCTACGAGAGTTGGTGGAATATTTCACTTGTGGGGTGATCTTTAGTCACACCATCCTCTAAAATGTCTTGCAATTCCGTTCTCGTTTCCCGTTCAAAAATCAAATGTGTTTTGAAATATGCTTTCACGCTTGCACTTTCGCTCACGCACGCGCAAAAGAATTATATGATTTAGACACTTGTCAATATGAGAATGTGGATGTGTCCCCCACCTCCTCCTAAACTGGTGATGACTCCGCAATGGGTCATTGACTCGTTGGGTTTGGAAAGGTGCGAAATTGACGAAAAAAAAAGAAGAGAGGCTATTGTGAATTTGTAAAGTTGGGGTGACGGCAGCGCAATTGACAAGTGACGGTGCCAGGGAAAATTATGGGAAAAAATTCAAAATACCGCCCAAATTTTACTCTCAATTTAATTAGACTCCCAAACTTTCAAAAAAATTAATTTTACTCCCAATTTTACCTTCCATTATTCAAAATACCCCATTTCGTCTCAATCTGTCAAATGACTAACTGGTTTCATTAAAAGCTCTGTTAAATATGCTTATGTGGCATCTCAACGCACTTAAAATGTGACACATGTCTAAACCAACCCCCCATTAGACTTAGGGTTTGAATCCGAAACAGAAATCAAAGCCGAGATATAGACCAAAAATAAACCTCCCAAAGCTCCATTCAATTTGAGGAAGGCGGCGGGTTTCTGAGCTGTTTTGGGTGGCATAGGGATGTTTGGGAGGCATTGGGGCTGTTTTGAGTGTTCTGATCGAAGGTGTTTTATCTGGTGGTGAGCGGTGTCGTTTTGGCGGAAGGGGATCCGATGGGTGGGTGGCGGTCTTGACTGCGGTGTTGGTGGGTGGATCTGTGGCTCTATAAGAGATGGCGGAGGTGCATTGGGGTTTTGGGTGCATGGTTAAGGGGCGGTGTTTAGGGATTTCGATATGTGATTTAGGAGGCGCAGAGGAGCGTTTTGGGCAGCGCTGAGGTAGGCGGCTTTGGGCATGTTCTTTGGGACATTGGAAATGGGTTCTGGACAAAATGTTGGCCGGCGATGGGGAGGCAACTTGCAGGTTGGTCGCTGGTGTTGGGTAGAAGCTTTGGGCCTATTTTTTTTAGGCATGGGAGGTGGTTCTGGACGGCGTCTTTTAACGGCGATGGGGGAGGCGTTTTGCAGGAAGGTCTCTGGTTTGGGTGGGTGGCAATGGTGGTGGGGTCCGTTAGTAGCGGTTTTAAGCGGTTGTTGGTGGTGGGCTGGCCGAAGTAGGGGTCGTTCGGACAGGTAAGTGCCAGAATGGGGAGTTAGGGTTTGTGCTAGGATGGAAGAAGGAGATAGAGATAAGGGTAAAAGTGTATTTTTTATCTTTTAACAGCCACTCTAACGAGAAAACAGTCCACATCAGCAAAATCAGTTAGTCATTTGACAGATTGGGACGGAAATGGGCATTTTGAATAATGGAAGGTAACGTTGGGAGTAAAATTGATTTTTTTGAAAGTTTAGGAGTCTAATTGAAATTGGGCGTAAAGTTTGGAAGGTATTTGAATTTTTCCCGAAAATTATTCATCTTTTTACATTACTACTATACCTTTCGGCCAAATTTTATTTGTGAGTTTTCAACTGATCTTACAAAGTGCTACTAGTATTTAACTATTCGACAAAATTGAATTTCACTTGACCCCTGGAAGAGTAGGATCAAGTTCTCTCTAATTTAGAGTAGACTCTTTTTCTTTTCTTGTTTGGGTAAAATACTATGCCTTAACCAACTAAATAGAGTTTGCGAGTCAGGGATAAACAACCACTATCAAATCTGCATAAAAAAGATTAGCAATACAACTAGGAAAATAAGGGTAGATATATAAATCTCGCACTAAAGTCGGTGCGTCATTTGTCAATGCAACCGCATAATAATTTGCTTCACGGTAAACATGCTTAATAGAAACCACCTCAAACTCCGTCATCAGTGACCTGCAATCAAGAATAATCCCATTTTACTTTGGGCGAGCTTCACTTCTTTTCTTCTCTTCTTTTTCCTTCTTTTGATCGGGCAAGCTTCACTCCGTAACTGATTTTTCCGTAGCCCTCCAAATCGTTTCGCTCTTGCACATCGCAGAAAAGAATTTCTCGAAAAGAAAGTAGCTTTGATTGTACAACAGTAGGCACATGAACACGTCGATATCGGATCAAGTTAATTTTTTTCAAGCTATTAAGCATTTTTTTTTATGACATTTTTGCAATCAACCATTCAGATTATGAGGTTATTGTCATGTCATGGACTCGAAATAGCTAGTACGGACAGATATATAGGGAATGAAGAGAAACTCAACCCAATAACTTGGTGATAGTGCTGTTAATTACTGTTGGTGATGGAACCGAAAGCGTTTGGCTAAGTGAACATATATAAGAAAGTAAATAAGTAATCACATGTTCAAATCTCACGGAGACTAAACATTTCAAACTTCGAGAGCACTAAAGAATTTGTTCGACTTTCAAAACCCCGAAATTAGTTGGGTTGCATGTAAACTAGCCCCATTATCGGGTTATCTAACTGTTGGAGATGGGTAAATCTGAACCTTTGAAGGGTGATGGAGTGGGTGACAAAGCCACGTGACCAATGCCACCACCGACGGTGGAAGTCTAGGTTGGCTTCACAACAACGCTAACAGCCAAAAGAATATCCCAAACCGCACCCAACAAAACAAAATTAAATCCCGCGAGAGCTCTTAGTTCAGGTGGCATCACCCATCGCCTTTTTTAGCGGAGGTCTGGGTTCGAGTCCCATGAGAGGCGGTTGGTTAGGGTTGAGGGCCATGAAAAACTTCTGGACACCTTGTGAATTAATTTACTAATTCTCCGCTAATCACGATATATACAATATTGGAAAGAAAAAAAAAAACGACAAAGTTAAAACCCACAAAAGCTAGCCCACCAAAAAGTGATCAAAAAGCCATCACTGACGCATTTTGACACTACACTACTATGTGACATATTCTTTGGTTGGCCACCACCACCACCACTAGCCTCCCCTTTGTGGCTTTTCTCTTCTAATATGCTAGTGGTTTCCTCTCCCCATTTGAACTTTCATTGGCCACTAGCCCTATAGCCTTTTCCCAACTCAAAAATTGGGTAAATGTTATAGCCTTTTCCACTCAAAATAGGTTACAGATTCAGGTCATTTTGTATGACAGTTATATTCCACCGGACTACTGAGGGTTGTCGTTGACTTTAGGGTTTTCAAATCGGTTGAGATGTGCGTAAGCTGGTTCAGACGTCGGGTTATTAAAGACAGTGATATGACATCACCACTAAAATGTGGTATTACGATACGATAATACACTACAATACAGGGTTACATCATCATCACTAACACTGGCTATTACAATTTACCGATAAACTACAACATAAACTAGAGGAATCTAATAAAACTCAAATATAACTAGCACAATTTCAAAATTCGTCCAATGCCACATGATAGGATTATGGTTGATGAACGAGCTAAATGAACTAAGTGGTTAATTGTTCAAATTTGGGCTAAAAACTTAAATAAGTATACTAAATATTTTTAAACTTGAATTGTTTATCAAGCAAGTCAATCGTAATCGAGCTTAATTGAGCGGACTCTGAGAAGTTTGAATTTTTTAAGCATCCTAAAGTTAATTGTCGCAAGTAATAGTTGTGTTGAAGCCTGATTTAAGAAGTTAAAATATTTAAGCCCAACTTGTTCGTATTAACAAATTAATCCTAGCTAAATGAACTTTTACTGAATAAAAATATGTTCGAATTCAAATAGCTTGGTTCGTTTATATATGCAATTAAAATAGACAAATAGACATTGCTTGGAATAGTTTCTCACTTTCTCCTCAAAATGCTTGTTTCTTTACCCATTAGGCCACTAGCACTATCCTATTTTTCTCCCTCTAGATTGCTCTCTCTCTCTACCATCTCACTTTAACTTCTTGAGGTCTCACTACATGTTAGCAGCTAAACAACATAGGTAAACCCACAGAATGGAGAGAAGACATGGATAAAGAACCAAACCAAGAAAACCCATCTCTCCTCTCCAACCCCAAGCAAGACTCCCCAACAAAGTCACCAACCAACGGTGGCTGCACCACCACCACCGCCTCTGCCACGGCGGGCGATCGGCTGAAAAGAGATGAGTGGAGCGAAGGCGCAGTTTCATGCCTCCTAGAAGCCTACGAGGCCAAATGGGTGCTCCGAAACAGAGCAAAACTCAAGGGGCAAGACTGGGAAGACGTGGCGAAGTACGTGTCCGCGCGCGGGAACTGCAACAACAAGTCTCCGAAGACCCAGACGCAGTGCAAGAACAAGATCGAGTCCATGAAGAAGCGGTACCGGTCGGAGTCGTCCGCCGCTGACGGCTCGTCATGGCCGCTTTACCCGCGGCTCGATCTCTTGCTACGCGGAAGCGCTCCTCTGGGGGCACCACCACCGCCCTCACCACAGCCGCTGCTGCTGTCTCCGCAGGCGGCAGCGGCGGCTGCACCAATTTACAGTCCTTTAGTGGTAGTGGAACCGTTACTGCCGCCGCCGCTACCACCACCTGCGCCACCGCTACCGGTACTGGCGCAGCCTCCAACCCTGCCTATTGGAATTGCACAGAATTCGCGTGGGTCGAATGGGGCTGATCGCGGGCCAAAGGTCTGTACCCGTGACGTTTCATATGATAGTCGTGTGATTGGTTAAGTTTGCTTAGAAGCATGATCTAAGGGTGTGTTTGAAAATTACTATTGTTGAAATTAATCTTACTCAAACTTGCAAATTAGAGACCGAGGCATCACGCGATGTGTGTGCAAGTCGAATTTTGACAAAATTGGATCAAACGATAAGCAAGAATCTATTGTGCACATCTTCACGAAATTCGACTTGCACACATATCGCGCATGCCTCGACCTCTAGTAATACATAAAGCGGGTTTAGGCTCCTCGACCGTCCAGCTTGCAAGAAAACTAAAGATAACGGTGTTGAGTTATGCAGTGCCACACCAATGGAAGCCAGTTCTTTTCGTGCACGCACGCGCGCACACACAAATAGATATTATGGAAGAATGATTGAGGTGTTGAATTTGGACCCAGCTACCATCATTTTGTAAAACAAAGTACCCACCAAGATGGCCCAGTAAGTTCGTTCGATATAACACCTCCAAAGCTGGTGAACTACAGAAAATTCGAACAATAATTAGCTACTACAATGACAGACTCATGTGTCTGTTTCTTTATTCTTTTTATAGCCAGATGTTCAGGACGGCTTGCATGCATTTCGATTAATTCTGAAACGATAAAGTTACCGACCAGCAAATACTCTAGTGACTTCAAGGCTTGGAATGTTGCCGCTTCTGGGAAATTTGAACATGCGACATTTTGAAGGACGAACGCTTATTATTGCTTTCTCATGAAAACGCTTAGCCAAACCTCTCGGGTTCTGTGTTTGTTCCTTCATTGCTCATATGATCTATATATTTTCCACAAAATAAAATGTTCCATGTATGTCAGTAATTCTGTCACTACTTTGTCAAATGGATAGTTGATATTTATTCCCATATTATTATGGAAAGAAACAAGACCAACAAGATTTTGCCTGGCAATGTAAACTTGGTACATACATATAGCATTGTTTGATTCATAATCGATTTTCCCCAACATATATATGATGTACCCCTTGCTGATTTTTCCACAGGAAGATGGAGTGAGCGCAAAATTGTCCGATCACGAATCGGACAAGAACCCTCCAGCTGACACGGACAGTAGCACGCCGGCTCTTTACAGCGACAAAGAGAAGATGAGGTCGAAAAACTCGAAAACCAGAACGGACAAAAAGAAGAGGAGGAGGGTCGGGGAGGTGGCCGAGAGCATTAGGTTGTTAGCAGAAGTAGTGGTGAGGTCGGAGCAGGCAAGGATGGAGACGATGCGGGAGTTGGAGAAGATGAGGGCCGAGGCCGAGGCGAAGAGAGGGGAAATGGATCTCAGGAGAACCGAGATCGTGGCCAATACCCAGTTGGAGATTGCCAGGCTGTTTGCTGGGGTTGGGAAAGGGATTGACTCTTCTTTGAGAATTGGAAGAAGTTGATCGATCATGAGGATTGATTAGTAGGAAGGATGGGATAATCCTTATTACGATATGTATACACTATTATTGGAAATAAAATAATGAACTATTGGAAGTAATCAAAATTTGGTACAATCCCGCAATTTATTTTTCTTTTTAATGCATGTTTATTGCGCAGTTAATCGTTTTTGCAAGTGTCAGCCTTGTTCGGTTAGGGAGGTTTTCGAGAATCATAGTCATGTCACATGAGTCAATAAATTTGTCTCGAAAGAAATGGATAAGAGGTTAAGTAAATGTTTTTTTTTTTTTTTTCATTGGCGGGTTAAATAAATAGTTGAAAAATCATGTGGGTGTTATTATTGAATTAATTTGGTGTTTTCATGAATAATTTCTCGGAAAACCTAAAAAGTAAGCAGATCAAATATTGTAGGGTATATGTAAGCTTTAGAGTGAGGCCAAAATGTAAAACTGGACCGATTCACACTTTAGCAATTTGGAGACAAGCCCAATTGTTTACTAATTACTAGGCCTATTTTGAAAACAGAGAAACTATTGCTCAATTTTTTATTTTTTATTTGTCTTTATTCTCTCTCTCTCTCTCTCTCTCTTTTTTTATACATTTATTGGTTTCTCGTCAATTTTTTTTTTTGAATTATTGATTCGTCCCAACAATAGAAATCGTAAAAGTAAAAAAATTACGATCGATACTCATGATTTTTTTAAATAAAAACAGAAATAAGTGGGTTTTTTTTTTTTTGTGGTCAAAGTAAACCTTAAAAATCTCTTGTAAAATAGCAAAGAGAAACATATTGTGAATTCTATAATTTCGACGTGTATGACTATGGAAAAACAGAAAAGAAAGGTTGATCGGGTCTGGGCAATCCCGGGTCTTGTTTTGAGGATGGACTTTCCATCGAAGCCAAACAGGTTCCCACGGCAGTTCCTCGTGTGGATATCCCAAGAACTTCCCAGCGAAACACACTCTTTCTCTCACTCTCTCTGCAATTAGTTAGCTAGAAATAGAATGCAAGGCGTCTCCTCCATCTTTCCTTGCCGTGCGCCACCGCCACCACAACCCCTCTCCCTCCCCTGCAAAACTCATATCCCCAATCTTCTTTTCCCCGCCACCGCCACCGCCATCAGACCCTCTCTTCTATCAGCCCCAAGAAAGTTGCTCTGCCGACCCCCACGCGGCAAGTATCTCAGAGACAACTATATCGTGGTATGTTTTTTTTCTGGGTGGGTCACAATTTGTAGTAGTGCTAATTTTGATATGGATTGCGTGTTTCCGCTATTGCCCGTGAAAACTTGTTTCGCCGCTAGGCCCAGTTCAGTTGCAGTTGCAGTTGCAGGAATGTTTAACTTTCCTCCATTTGTAGGGAAATGATTTTCCCACCCCCTGTTATGATAAAATGCTCTTTTGTTTTTTTGCTTTTTAGCGAAGCTTTTGTGTGTATTTTTCACTGAAAGACAAGAAAATGTGCACTTATCAGAAATGGAGTGCGAAAATTATTACCCATTTTTAATGCGTTCAGTTCAGTTTTAGACTTTTAGTAGAGAATATTGTGGCACAACGTCTCTAATTTTCCCACTGAGATTAGCTTTCCCTCAAAACTTGTCCCACAAATAAAACACAAAATTTTGCAGGAATCTTGTTTCTATACTATTTTTTTGCATAATTAAACTACTAATTTCCAAATCCCTCTTAAATTTCTTACATCGAATGAACGAATAAAGGAAAATACGTTTCATTTTCCTAGACTTCACTCCGTTGTAATTATCTCGAGAATAATTTTCCTGCACTAATAGCTTGGCAAGTGAGCAGTCTTATTCGCCCTTTCGTTTTCACTTGTTGGTATTGGGTTTTCGAAATGCATCTGTTTGGTTGCTGAGAAAATGCGGGCAAAGAAATCGATTCAAAATTGTCTTGAGGTTTACTTCTTCCACGCTGAGCTCCCCATAAAATGAGTTGAAAATATGTCTGAGCAATAGGGATTTGTTATTCATTTGGTGGTTTTGTAATGCTATAGTGTATTAGTGACGAAATTCATAGCCCACATGAAACTGTAATCTGATGAGTGATCTACGGTGACCACATTCATTTTGTAATGCCGTAATGCTATAGTGACCACATTTATATTATAACCCACATTTAAGTACAAACCAGTTGATGAATACCACATAATACATCTGGTTGGGGCATGTAATGTTAGACATGATATGGTGGTGTACATTTGTGGCCGCATAACATTTGTGATCAGGCCCAAGGTCTTTTGAAGCCATAGACCGATTGTCGAAATGTGAAAAAATTGCGGGTTTAGCTTTTTTGTGGCCTTAGGTGGTGCACAAAGGGACGTAATATAGTATTATTTTTGCTTGTTATCCATGTTTTGGGAATTGGAATATGGAAAACAGGAAAAAACTGAAATGAGAATGTTGTTTTGTGGTTTGATGTTTGGATCTGTATGTGCCTTTTTTGTTTGGAAATTAGAGCTTATGTATTTAGATGTCTCTTTACATATCTAATTCTGCATTTCTTGTTGGTTTGGTGACTTTGGTCTGGCAGAAGAAGGTATCTGCTAAGGAAGTTCAAGAGCTGGTAAAGGGAGAGAGAAAAGTACCGCTTGTTATTGATTTCTATGCACAATGGTGTGGCCCTTGTATTTTGATGGCCCAAGTAATTGAAATGGTATGATACGAGTCTATATGGAATACAATTTAGTTCATGCTTGAACCTTACATTCCTACTTGAACCAACCTTAGAAGTGACTACAATTAAGCCAAAGGAAAAATGATCAAAGCAATGGAATCTAATTACCTGTACAAACGAGACAACTGAGCTAGATCATCTTTTATAAGGGAGCTTGGAATTAATCCTGACAATACAAGCAAAGTCTCGGCCTGTATTCACTAAAAGTGGAAGTGACGAGATTGAGTGAGAGTCTACACCCTCCATCATTTTGGATTACCCTCTTTAATTATTTGCCCCAGAACTTCTGACACATTTGCGTTTCTTGCACTTCCAGTAGACACTCCCCAGTGCCCACTCTATCAGTTAAATATATAGATAATAGGAACAACATGGTAGGAGTAGCCAAGGCCTTGGATGTGGTGAGAAGTAACCAAGGCTTTTGCACTTCGATAAATGGGCATGGTCAAAAAGCTATCCCAGAGAGTAGGATACACTTGGGAACTTGGAACACATAAATATCAACATGTGAAGGGATTAATAGTGGATTTGCTATGATTCGAAGGAATAGTGGATGTGCTGTGATTCGAAGGAATGCTAGTAGTGTTTGTTTTCCAGAAACTTAATGTTCAGGGGAAAAGTGTGGAAAATAGGAAATGCTGGTTATTAAATTTTGTTATTGGGAAAGACAAACGTAGGAGTGGATTGGGGATAATTGTGGATAGAGCTCTAGGAGTTTAAAAGAAAAGGATGGTATGAGAATTTGAATAGGTTAGTACAAGGGGTACCAAGTGAGAAATTTATAGGCGGCAATCTTAGTGGCCTAGGAATATGATTGAGTGTAGGGGAGTCTGTGATTTGGGGAAGGAGATGATGAATGATAGTTATATCTTATGAGTTTTCACTGCGTATAACTTTGTAATAGTAAATTTGTGTTTTAATAATAGGGATGAACACTCACTCTCTCTCTCTCTCTCTCTCTCTCATTTGTGACTATTCTACGCTCTACTAGGAGCCCCATTTTGATCGTTATGTGGCTTACTTCTTCTTCTTCTTCTTCTTCCCTCTCTCTCTCTCTCTCTCTCTCTCTCTCTCTCTCTCTCTTGTGACTATTCTATGCTCTACTAGGAGCCCTATTTTGATCGTTATGTGGCTTACTTCTTTTCTCTCTTCGTCGCTCTTTTGTTTATCTAGGTTGTCTTCTTTCAGTTTCCTTTTTCGGGGGTTCATTTTCTCTTTCACGAGGCTCCTAGGGTTTCATTCTTTGGTTTCCCTTCCCTTTCCTTTTCTATTTGAAGGTTGTTAGATACTTAGATATCATATTTTGTGATTCAGTTTTGTGTTTTCTTATTTCTCTCTTTGTCGTAGTATTCTGAGGTATTTACCTTCATGTTCTTCTGGTGGGTTCCATGCTCTATTTCATCTCTGATTTTCTAGTTTGAGATATCATGGGGGTGCTGTACTTATCAGTTTGTCCAGTTGGCTGGGGTGGATGACCTATTTCCTAGAGAGAGGGTGGCTGTGCAAGGACAAGATTTGATGATGGCTGTGTTGCATCCTCGACTCTGGTTCATGAAAAGCCTTGTACTCTAATCCATTGGAGATTGGCAATGAAATATCTAAAATGATCTATGGAGGCACGTGGTGCAGGACTTTTGTGGTGTGCGTTTGTATTCTTATACTGAATAGCTTTTGGGCCGGGGGAGCATGTGGGTAGATTGAAGATTCTTGATCCACGTGGCAAAATAGTGTTATTCTATACATACTATATTTACCTTGATGAATGAATTTAAGTTTATGCACTTGCAAATGGGTAGTAGGTTAAGCATGGTTTAATTGAACTGTACCTCATGTTAAGGTTGAGCTGTAGATGTGTCATCATTTCTCCTAAACTTTTCTCCATCAAGACTCTGGTATTAGACTGTTGTTTCCTTGTATCTTAAAGAGATTTGAGGAGGGATGAAAGTATTTGATTGCTAAGTTAGTAATTTCCATTTGGCTGCAAATTTACCAAGTTTGATGATTTCCCACAGTGCAAATTACCACATAGGCACATACAAAACAAATTGTGAGGTGCAAAGCATTCTAACTAAACAGTCCATGGAAGCTAAATTTTCTTGAAGCGGTTTAGTTGAGTTCATTGTTTCCTCCAATTCTATTGTAGCGTCTGACTTCGTTTTATTCCACAGCTTGCTGTTGAGTATGAGAACATTGCAATGGTTGTGAAGGTCGACACTGATGATGAATATGAGTTTGCACATGACATGCAGGTACTATAGTATTGGTTTTCATATTCTGTCTGTTTCCACTTTTGGCTTTGTTACCCTGTGAAGTTAATGTAGTTGTCCATATATGTACGTGTAAGAAGTAATAGGTTCTGCCACCAATGATGTAAGCTATAACCAGTAAAGCCATATTATTGGTGTATTGTGTAAACTTTGTAAGCTTCCCCTCCTTATGCCTATAAAAGGAGGAGAAGCTTACAAAGTTTACACAATACACCAATAATATGGCTTTACTGGTTATAGCTTACATCATTGGTGGCAGAACCTATTACTTCTTACACGTACATATATGGACAACTACATTAACTTCACTGACTAGTAGCACACACCATTATTACTACTTTACCCCATACAAACAGTACATACTAATAATTTACAATAGTATTGCATATTTGTTGGTAGAAAACCGATATTTTGTTACCGTGTGCATTGCATTTTTCAAGTACCCTTTTTGTTTGCAAAATGCTTGGCAGTGGGTAATGTGTTAAAGTTGCATGATACCCATGAATAGTGTACTACTATCCTCGATATCCGTTTTTTGGCTTTTGAAATCCTAACTTGTTTGGCAATATATGTATAAGTTGGTGGTCAGAACCGTTAATTTTTATGCTTTTTGGTACATTTGTTTCGAGTTTGGATTGCGTTCTGTGTTTGTTTAGGAAGTCACTTTTCAAACTCCTGAATTCTGTTGCGAGGAAATGTGCCTGTATTTGCTGGTTAATGGTTATCATTTTCAACCACCACATCCTCTGGATAGTTACTCCCATTGCCATGAGGGTAGCCTCCATAAATATCTTGTTAACCAATGTTTCCATGGACTGTAAATTTGAAAGAGGGTAACACAAGTGAAATGTTATGCAGGTTCGGGGATTGCCAACAGTGTATTTCATCAGTCCTGATCCGAATAAAGAGGCAGTTCGAACTGAAGGGCTCGTCCCAATACACATGATGCGTGATATACTTGATAATGAGATGTGAAGGAGGAGCTAAGTTCGCTCAATTTGTGGATGAGTTATAGATGGCCTAGGTTTGGGGCATTCCAGAAGCCATTAGAGTAGGTTTGTTGTAGGATTTGTGCTATTGTAGTCAAATTTTGTATCCCCTATTATATGTAGTTAGGGTTTTAGAGATGTTTAGCCCCTCCATCCAATGTGGAGTATATCTTAATTTAGGTAAACCAGTCACGCGACTTTCATTGAAATTGTAAGCTTATTTGAGATATTTACATTGCTGATTAAATGTTCGGGTTAGTATTATTCATTTTCCTCGGAGGTTATCGGAAGATTTAGCCTCGATAATTAGTTGGTATAACAGGGTGAAGTCCGCAAGAGAAAGAGAGCGGTACAGTAAAACTTTATGTGAGTTGAGATTTGGAATAACTGAAGCCTCATAGTTGAAAGTAGTACTGTATGACGTATGCCCTAAGCCCTTAAAAATGAGATTTTGTTGATGTGGTAACTTGTTTTTTTCAAAGATGGGAAACTTTTACCAGAAAAAGTCAATGGAAAATAGTTTGTCTAACCGCAATAAAAAGCAGTATATATATCATGTCAAGTTAGACCAAAGTGGCCCATCACCATGTTCTCAGCGGGTGGCTTAGCAGCCAATGGAATTTATAGTCCAATTTATTGGCTCACATGCCAAAGAACGGACTTTGGGTTGGTACTATGCAGTGAAATGCATAATATCGTGTTGCGCATTTTTGAACTATCGAATCGTGCATCCGATGGCTCGAATTTCATCTCGGCAATCAACGATCGAGAGCCGTTCATTGTCGAGATGAAATTTGAGCCATCGGATGCACAATCCGACTGCTCGGAGGTAGCACCATCCCCCAATTCCCAAAAAACCTAGTACGAATGTTTTGGCCAATTAATGTGATCAAAAGAAAAAAAAGAATGGTTACACGGAGAGTCCCACAACTATCACTTATTCTCACGGAGACCCCTTAACATTTAAAATCGCCCATATGGACCTCCTCAACTATAACCACTAACCAATCAACACACTTCTTTCAAAAAGATCATTAATATGAAGGGATCAATGTGGACTTTTTTTTTTTATTAGATAAGAGGGTCAGTATGAGCGATTTTTAAGGGAGAGAATTGTCATTTTTCCCTCATTCCATTAATAGAGGTGGCCAATTTTTTATTTCATATAGTTGAAAGGATCTATATGAGCAATTTTAAATGTTAGAGGGCCTCTGTGAGAAAAAATGATGGTTGAAGGTGTCTCCATCTACTTTTACCAAAAAGAATAAAATGTTTTGGTCAAGAAGCAAATTGTGGATAGCACATGCCTAACATGTACCGCCGGCCCGCCGATAAGTTTTTTCTTTCTTTCTTTCTTTTTGAGAAACGGGAATTTCATTAAGACTACGTTTGTTTCGATGTAAAAAGTTTTGCAATGTAAAATCCGTGTAAAATGTTTTTTTAAAAAACAAACTTCAAACTTTTATTTTACTAAAAAATAGATAAAATATTTTACCGGAAAATATTTTACGCCCAACACAAACAAGGAGCCTAAAAGTTGAAACCTAACTGAAAGATTAAACAAAATACATGGAACCCCCCTAAGCAAGGAGGGGAAAGGGACCATGGAAATCCGAAGATACACACGGTTAAGCACCTTATAATTGGCTACGATCGAATCCACACTGCACTACAATAAAACAACCATACGCAAATCGACTGAATTTTGAGTTGGGAAAGCAACGAAGGCATTGCTACTTGATGGAACGAAAGCACCGTCACGGTTGAATTAATCATCAAAAGCCGATTAGAGGACGTTGCGAAGTGTTACCATTTCCATAAAACGCGACTATCTGAAAGAAACAACTGAAAGTAAAAACACACACGGAGATGAAATCTCACCAACAATCTGTCTAAATCCTAATCTACCGAAAATAGACCAAAACAGAAACTAGGAAAACCCAAAACCCCCTTAAGCCAAAAACCCCCCACCGAAGAACCTGAGAAGCTCCAAGCTCCGACTCTCTAAAACCCGTGGTTCAAAACCTCCCCGTCCGCGGAGGTTGGGAGAAGGAAGCAAAGGGCAGCGACGGTCGCAAGAAGGCAGCAGAGGGCTGAGGTCACGGGCAGGGGGAGAGAATGGCAGGGGTGGAGAGAAAACGGTGGTTGGGCGAGGAGGCGTGCTGCCACTAAGTTGAAATTTGCGAATTGGAAAGCAAACCTTGGCCTGATAAAAGTACCAGAAGGTCCATAAATTCTCTTGAATGGTTCTGATCTCAGCGCGCCTATGCTGTTTTTGATCTAACCTTGTCACAGCCTAGAAAAAGGGCCAGAGGGCAAACCCAGTGCACGAGGCTCCCGCCACTGCGGAGTCTGGCAAATCGTTGTGGACACTTGCCCCTGCGAGCGGAGAGGCTTTTTCCGCAACTTTACAGTTGTCGCAGCCTACATCTTGTCAAATTACATTCGGGATCTGTGTGTTTTGAATACCATATTTGTTGATCTTATTAACGCATTGATGGATAAACCTCCACTGCCATTGTTGAATGGATAAACCTCCACTGCCATTGTTGAATATTTACCAACGGAATCGCCGAAATGTGGTCACCGTAACATTGCTTTCAAGAACAAGCCAAACAGAGTATATAGCTCGACAGCTTGGCTCGTTTACTACAACACATTAATCTCAAAAATCTAAAAGCAATTAATCATCGCAATGTCATTTTGTCGTAACTACCCCCATAGATTGAATTAAATTTCATATAAACGAGGTGCAAACAATGTACTAGAAGCTAAAAGAAATCAATAAAACGTCGATATACCTAGAGAGGATAAGTACTCATATATATATATATATGATTGATGAATACTATGTAATTAGGCAGGAACAACGGCGCAAAATGGATTATTATACACGTCACACGGTGTAAACGACGACGTTGGCGGCCAAGTCGGCGGGCGAGAAAGCCAAGAACATGAGGAGGGCCATGATCCCGACCGGAAAGAACAGGAGCATCATCGGCGGAGGCGGCAGCGGCGGCAGGAACGGCGGCAGCACCAGCATCGACGCCGTCAGAACCACCAGCACCAGCACCCACCCCAGGCTGAAACACCTGATCAGCAACTGCATTGTTATCGTGGTATCTTCGCGGCTGGCCCCGTCGGATCCCTGATCATGTCTTGCCCAAGCAGAAGCTTTTTGTTCTGCTGTTAATTGCACACTGTAGAGAGAGAGAGAGAGAAGCGCGTAGTACTAGTGGTGGAATGAGTAAATGCTAGGTGGGGGAGGCTGCGTCAAAACTCGGAACTGGAATTGAAAGTTGCTTAACGCAAAGTATATTTTATAGAGAGGGGGTCGTCAAGTGAGGCCCACGTTTATCTCGTGTTTTTTTTTTTCCCCTTTTCTTTTCGATTATCAGTTACGCAGCTCAATCAATTTTGAAGTCCTGCCAAACAAAACTTCCTAGTGGTATGGAAACATGATGCTTCCGTTAAATATGGATCCTTAAATTGAAAAGTAGGTAAATTATAGGTGAATTTGCTAAAAAAACGATATAATTTTAAGAATTTTTGACCAAAAAAAAAAAGGTGGTATTACATTACTTACCACAAAAACAGGTTTTGTATGTCATTCCTTTAAGATAACACTTATTATGTTATATAGCCACACTTCCTTAGGAACACTTACTATAGTGACTGTCAACACTTTACCACATTACTGTTAACACTTACAGTACCATATACTAATAAGGAAAAAACGACTTGGGAGTAACGTAGCCGAAGCCCCTGCCAAAGGGCTTTTAGCCCCGTCGTGGTGTTTGTTCAGGGTTACGGAGAGCCTCTAGATATGCCGCGAACTAATTTACTAACTCCCCTCTAACTTAACGTGTGGCCAAAAAAAAAAAAAAAAATTGAAGTCCTCAAAAAAACTAATGGGGCCAATTGGCATCTCATCGTCCTTCCTATGTGGAAGGTCAGAGTTCGAGTCCCATCGTGAGTTTTTTTGGGATCCAGGGATATGGATAACCTCTAGATAACCCCTCGCTGATGTATACAATATATTAGGGAAAAAAAGTTCTCAAAAAAAGAGGAGAGGAAATTTGATTTTATTTGAATTAATTATTCGTCTCGACGAGAGAAATTTTAAGAATTTCAAATTACTGTATTTTCAAAAAGTACAAAAAATTACTATCAAAAGTACAAAAAAAATTACTAAAGCCGAAGAAATTCCCAAAGTATAGTTTTATTTAAGGCTTTCGGACATTTTGAACTTCGACCGTTGGTTTAATACTTTCCAACTTTTATTTGAGGTCTTTCTAAGAATGATGATAAACTTTAGGTAAAGCATCCCCTTCAGTCCATTACATTCTGTTGAATCTTCTCCTAATCTACTGATGTGGGACAAACATTGGGATATTAGTAGCATTTTTAAGCTTATGGAAGCCCCAAGTGACGAATTAAAAAGCACAGGACATGCTTGCGATAGCCTTCTCTTATTAATTTGTTGTACACGCTTACGCGTTGAGTGAATTGACCTCGCAAATTTGCTAACAAATAGAGTTGAATCGAAACCTCGAGAGGAAGTAAAGCCCAAAGCACCGGGCGGTCGCCGCCAACTTTTAGCATTAGTTTTGCCATGGTTTCTCCAGAAAAGCACACTTAGCAGAGTTAGCTCGGTTCATGAGATGTGTTGAGAGGCTCTTTTCTCAATTGCCATGAAATGTAGTACGAGGTTTTGACAAACACCTCGTATATAGAGGGATCCACAGCTACATCGGCGTTTTAAGATCGTGTCGTCGTGCACTTTCCGAGTGTGAACTTTTTTTTTTTTTTTTTTTTATCACACTTGTATGCGCTTCGAATTAATCTTTACAGTCTCTCTCACAGTCTTTTTTCACGCTTTTTCACGTGAGGTGAAGTCGCCCCAAGAGTTGCCAGCAAAGACAATCAAACGTAGAATCTCAAGAGAGAGCGATGCACTAAGTTCCGCTAAGGATTTTTTGGGCTTTTTCTTTTTTCTTCTTCAATTTTTTCGCGTTTGTTAGTTTTGCGCATAATTTTTGTGGATTATTGTCCGTCTTGTCAAGACAAATCGGAAAACAAAAAAAAAATATTATGACTTTTACCCAAATTCTTTTGGAAATACCCAAGATAGCTGGCCATTTGGGTTTTATCTTGGATATTTCTAAAAATATTTAGGTAAAGACACTCATAATTTTTTACTTCTCCGACGACGGGACGATTCAATAATCCAGAAAATTTAGGCGCAAATCCTACAAACGCGAATAAATTTGAATAATAACAAAACAAGAAAAAAACCCAAAAATCTTAGCGGAACTCAACCTAAGTGAGTTTTGTTTTCGTCAAGCGGTGGGGAGATCGGTGAATGATGTTTGTTAAAATGTATCAATCAGACCGAATCACATACACCAAGATCCCAATTATTTTTTGAAGAGACAATCTGATAGACTGAAACGTTTGAGCAGATTTTATTTAAACTAATATTCCACCATTACTTTGACACTAATGTAACACGGCGTCTTGAAAAAAAAAAAATTCATTATTGGATCATTCTTGGAAGTTCCAATGGTTTAAAGTTATTGATGAAAAAAAATCTGATAATTAATTGTTGTTGCATGTTTTTAGTAATTTATTAAATAAAAGGGATAAGAAATATAATTAATTTCAAAATGAGCCCTTCGGAAAATATGATGAAATTATCGGATAAAGTTATGTTCACACGAATGACACGAACACCATAACCCGTAACACATGAAAATGTATCATTCAAACAACCTGTCGTGGCGTCGAGAAACTCTGCCCCGCATAATTTGAGAATTCTAGATTCAAACATTTGGTGAAGAATTAAAAGTGGCACTTTACTTTGTTTGATATAATGTGGGGCTAGAAATGGACATACTGATAGCATTTTGAAATCAAGTTGTGTTAATTTCAAATTTAGAGAGAGAAGGAATTCCATATCATCTTGGGTATACATCTAACTAGCGTGGTAATTTAGCCTACCTTTTGGGTACTTAGAAGTGATTTATTTGCTAAAATTGCACAATAAAAGTCATTTTGGTTGAGTTCCATTTAAAGAAATTATACTTACAAAAAAAAGAAATTATACTTACAAAAAAAAAAAAAAACTTCTATTTTTTGACCCGGGCTTTAACCGAAAAGTTTCATACTGGGAGGTTTTGTGTTCGGGTTGATAGAGCAGTGTCGAAGTAACCCAACTCAGTAAACCAACTGACGCTACCGTCCACTAGTACTGGGAGGTTATGGTTCGAGCTGATGCTGATGGAGAACTGTCGGCACGCTTCGTAGTACCAACATATTCCCTCCGTCCCCATGTATTGGTCCCTTTTAGAATCCAACTTCATAAGAGGACACGATCATACTTTATTACTCCCTCGGTCCCAAAAAAAAAAATGACAATTTTTGAAACTCGTGTCATTTTTTATCGCTTATATCTTTCAATCTATAATGTTTTTCATGAGCTTGAAAATTTTGCATAATAGAACTAATCGAAAACTATCAAAACAAGATCCATATTGCTTATCTTTTGAGATCCATATTAAAAGATATAAGGAATTGAAATTGGCACAGATATTAAAAATTCACATCTAATTTGGGACGGGGAGAGTATCACTTTACTTTTCAATCTTATCTTCTAATGATTACCTTTTCGTATTTTGTTAGATCAGCTAATTTTAAAAAATGAAGGGTCCAGTAGAAAATTCATTCAACAGTATTTATTTAGTTTCGAACACCGGCAACATATTTGGAATAACAAAAAGTATTAACTGAGATCAACAAACGGGGACGAATGAAGTATCACTCGTTAACCAACTAACGCAAGCTACGACAAAGAATAATAGGTGGAGATAGATGGAGGAAATGGAAAGCAAGAATCGTATTGGAGTGAAAAGAGAATGAAATGGCCCCACTACCCACGAACAGCCCACAGATTTTAAATTGGTAGGTTAAGAGCATAAAATCTACATTGAACCTCTCAAAGATGGAGAAATCGAAGACCAAACAGGATATGTGAAACCATCAAGCTTAGAAAAGGGGGTTTTGTTTTTTTTTTTTTTTTTTTTTGGGGGGGGGGGGGGGACGGGACGTAGACAAAGGGACCATTCAAATACAATGAACCTTAGAAAAGGCAGAGCCTTTTTTTTTATGTTGAGCAATATACTGGGTGTACCGGGCCAGTTTACGCTTACCCTAATATTATCCCTACAGCCGTTTCACACGCTTACGTGTGGAGGTGAGGTGATCCCAAGAGTTGTTGATAAGAAAAATCGAATAGAGACCTTGGGATGAAGTAAATACTTGAGCATCCAACCAAGACTGCTTGGCCAATCCCTACGGGTTGCAGATACTTGTGTGAGATGCCTGTGTAACAAGCCCAACTTGCACAACTGCATTTTGTCGTATTGTCCGTATTTATGTACATACGTGATCATCATTTATCATCCTTCCTATTGTCTGACAAAATGAGCCAGCTGATAAAGGCTTTTTATTTTTTTTTATTTTGGGTATTTTTGACTAAAAAACCCTAGTCCCCCCCAATCCCATGCTTTGAAACAAGACAAGGGCTTTGCCATGCTTGCAGAAACCTCCCATGATTTCTGCTTTGCTTCTTGGAATTTGGGTGGAATCTCTGAATCCATTGTTTTCCTACAAGTCTAGCAACCAAATTACTAGGTGCCATCCTATCCTAGCTTACAGCAAAAATTAGGTGCCATATCATGTTTACAGCGCAGCTAGAGTACAAACCAGTAAACAGGATGCCTGTATGTACAGATCCACTTGGGACCCGTCTCGGATCACACAAAAAATGATCCGAGCCGTTAATTTCATTCAAAATATTTTGTTTCAGGTCCTTGTAAAAAAATTGGTTTTGATCGGATATCGTTAGGGCGTTCACAAAATATCTGATTTTGTCTAAAAATTCAAGCCTAAATCCTAAACCCAAATTTGGATGTTTCGTAAACGGCTTTGCTGATTCGTTTGAGCTGATTTTTTACAAGGACTTGCAACAAAAATATTTTGAACAATATCAACTTCGATCAGCTTTGTGAGACCCGAGATGGGTCCAAAAGGAATTTGTACATACATGCGGATACAGACACTCATATCTTTTCTATCTCAACAATGCTATAACCACATTCAAATTCACATGCATATTTATACACACACTCACAAAGCCGAAGGGCTCCAACACGAGTGCAATTTTGTTCACCCTCCTTAAAAGATGGTGATCATTATCCTTTCTCTTAAATTTTGTTCACCCTCCTTAAAAGATGGTGATCATTATCCTTTCTCTTATTGGTTGAAATGGTGTACGTCTCACTCTTGCAATCCATTTCTTGATAAGCATGACATCACTTTGTAGTTAGATTCATATCATTTCAACTAATAAAAATGAGGGTAATGTTCACTCATTTAAGTAAAGGGTGAACAAAATTCAACTCCACCACATTGTTGCTATGGTAAGTTAAAATAAGAAGAAAAAAACTCATGTACTTTTTTTTTTTTTCCCAATAAAAGAGGTTAGTGAGTTAGTCTATAGAGAATACAGAAGTTTATCCATTGTTCTGAATCCACAAACCGTCCGCAGCGGGACTCGAACCCTGGTTCCACAAACCGTGCACAGCGAGACTCGAACCTTGGTCTCCCACAAGGAATAGCCAGGATAAAGGAAGTTAGTGAGTTAGTCTACGAAGAAGACAGAAGCTTACTCATTGTTCTAAACCCACAAACCGTCCATAGAGGGACTCGAACCCTGTTATCCCACAAAGGAAGAGCCAAGAGTTACAAACTGGGCTACAAGCCCATTGGTAAACTGATGTATTTGGACGGACTTAACTAACTTGTAAGTTGCTATAGCCTATATATAATTGTTTATGATAATGACAGCACAATTGTTTTAAAGGTAATAAGAAGAAACTCATCAAATTTCTTTAATGATTTCCGCGATAAATAGTACTCACAAATATTTTAAAAAATTATTTTCGAAAATTAGATACATTTTCACACGTATCAAAAAATAATAATGTAATTTTTCTACATTACCTATCATTCTAAAAATTATTTTCGAAAATTAGATACATTTTCATACGTATCAAAAAATAATAATGTAGTTTTTCTACATTACCTATCATTCTACTTTGCATCGGTAGTGTTTTTCTTCTTCCTTCCTGTATTGTTTGTCTATATTGTCCCTTATGTTCTACTTTCGAAATTACTTTTCACTTCTTTAAATATTTAAAAATCTAAGTATTTATGTGCTATTTAAAATGAAATTATTCTTAATATTTTTGGAAAATAATCAGGGGCAATCTAGACCGTCCAAACGTGTTTCGGACAGCCCAACACTCTCTCCTCTTTTCCTCTCTCTAAAATCTGGACCGTCCAAAACAGTTTGGACGATCCGGATTGCCGAGAGGATAGTATCTCCTTCTTCTTCTTTTTATTCATATGGCATACATCAGCGGGATTAAGAGAGTTAATAAATCAGTAGGTTAGTCCACATAAGGTCCAGAATCTTTCTATAGCCCTGAACCCCAAACGCATTCCTTGCGAAGCTTCAACCTACGCCTCCACTGGGGTAGGTTTGATGATTTTGTGATCAGATGGCAGGGCCGAGTGGGTGAGGTGTGGGGGGGTGATTATTAATTGGTGATGGGAACTCTTATCTCACTTATGCCTGCAGGCCCGAGCTAGGCCTATATCCTTATCCTGTTTTTGTAGGGTTGGGCTTCGAATGCAATTCTTTTGGAACTTGGGCTTGTAATGCAAATATTAGCCCCAATCCAACTAATTTTTACAAATTAGGCTCAATTGCCCTTTTGACGTCCGTCTAGTCCAGTTGTTTTGGTGGAGTCTGAAACAGGTCTGGCTAACTCCGCCCACTTAGCGAACAATTCCAAACAAGTTCATATCAATACATTTTTTACGGCTGTTAATACACTTTTACAAATATCTATGCACTTTTTACTTATTATTTCCCGTCTTAATGGCGAAGTTTAGCATTTTCCGAAAACTAAAAGGTGCTGAGAAAACGCTCCATCATTGGAGTAGTTATTCAACGATCTTTGGGGCAGTGTTACCTTTGCCCTAATAGCCTTATCACCACACTTTGGCACGATCGATACCTTTAGTAATGGACTCCATAAAAATGTCTGGTGGATAAGAATGTTGTGACACCATGTGACGGTGTCCCAAAATCACCAAACAAGTTTTTCTATAATTATATAGCACTCGTATTATCTATGTTTGGGCCCCACGTGCAAGTTTAGTGTGTGTGGATTGTGGACTCCAAATTTACTAGGAAATTAGATACAAGATTATTCATAAAAGCTCCTACGTACTTCTTCTTGTGTGGTACTTGATCGAAGGAAGTAAGGAGGTCTACAAATATGATGTCTTTGAACATGTGGATACACAGACCAAATACAGTGCAGGTCGAAATTCTTAAATTACCTAATCGAACCTTTTGTTGCTGATATAATAAAAATATGTTTTTTTCCATGCCTTGCGTAGCACGGATTTGCTGCTAGTAGTATATATGAATCTCAATTCATGGGAGGAGACTTTACATAGAGCTGCCTGTTTGTATCAAAATTCGTTGCCGTGTTCATATGTTATGAGTACTAAGCATTTTGCTTATATGAATTGAGTAGTAAATCTAGACATCTTGAGTCTGAGTATTGACAATTTTTTTTGAGGCCAGACTGCAAGAGAAAAATCTCTTTGAATCCTTTAGTCTCAGCATGAATGACTTTGCTTTTGATCGAACAAGGAAAGAGAATAATCGAGAAGCATGCAAACTGGCTTAGATATCCCAGTTTGTCGGACCAAAAAGAACCACAAAAATCAATTTTCTTGTTACTAGTCCAAAGAGATTAGTGCTTTTAAGATACCGTCAAAACAATAAGGGCGCCGCTATTCGCAGCCATCTATTTTTCTCCCGTAGCCCGTTAAAAATTTTCATATATTTCGACAGTTAGTTACCGAAATTGAGATACATTTTCGACAGTTAGTTACCGAAATTGAGATACATTTTCAACATCTAATTACCGAAATATATGTTTTTTGTGCATTTCCGACATGTAGTTATCGAAATATAATCTTGTTTTCAAATTATTTTTAAAAATAGTTTGGTTGTTTACCGAAGATTGAACATATTTTCGACATATAATTACTGAAATATAATTTTCGAAAATTTTTAACGGGTTACGGGAGAAAATAGAGGATTGCAAATAGTCGGCCCCAACACTACACGAAATTCTACCACAACACCAAATCACACCCGCCTAATTAGTGAGTGTTTTCGCATAACCAATCATGCAGTCCCAGCTTGCCGTGCAGGAGTGGGAGGTGAGGGAGCTGTTGTCCCTTTAAGGGGCAGCTCCCTGTTGTTCCGGCCGAGCGGGGCTCGCTCTGGTCTCATTCTGATAATCGAAAACGTTCACTTCGTAGAGCTAGTCGAGTAGAACAAGTGTACCAAAAACTAGTTCGATCGGATATCATTAAGTGCCTGATAAAAACAGACACTTAATAATTTAGGTACACTCGATTTACTCGACGAGCTTTACAAACCGAACATTTCCGATCATCGAGTGAACCCCGCTCAGCCAGAATAACAACTCCCCCCTCCCCCCGCCTGTTATTGGAGTAAAAAATTGGAAGAATTTTTCAATGCTAGAGCGGGTACGAGCCATGTGGTGTCGAACGAGCATCTTGGCCGTTCAAAACACACAGATCTGTTTGGACTTAAGGGAGTAGTTTGATAATTTTACACGTAAAAATTACCCAAACAGATCTAGACCGAGATAGTACTTGGCACCCACCCGGCACTGAAAAACTTCTCCAAAAATTGACCCGTGTGGTGTGGTGAAAAAATGGCATGTATCACATGGGCCGTAAGACCATTAATATTTTTTCCATTCATTAAAAGCCCTGTCACATGTGACGTGGTGACTTTGACCATTCGGATCCGTTTCTACCGCTCTCTCTCTCTCTCTCTCTCTCTCCCGGATCTCTCTAGGCCCTAGGGTTGGTCTCTCTCTCTCTCTCTCTCCGAAAAAACAAGAAGGCAAGGGGGAAAAAAAGCACGCAGAGAATGCAAAAACCAAGCCGTTTTGATCCCCTCTCTGCAACTGCCGAATCTCAAGCCCTCACTCGGTAACGGCATTGTCGCGTCACCGCCTCTGCGTGCGCCACCGTACTCGCAAACCACCAGCGACGACGACGACGATGGCGGATTCGGTCGGGATGAGCGCATTGCCGACGGCGAATGGCGGGAGCTGTTCTTGGTGATTCGAGAAAGAATTTCGGTTAATAAGTTTTACGTAGAGTATGTCTGATTTGGTGGCCCGGACCGGTCGGCATCAGCAGCGCTACGAGGCCGGTTGTCGCCTCGTCGCAGGGTAATTCCATTCCCCTTTCCATAATTTACAATCTATATGTACATCTAGATATGTGTATATATATGTGTGTGTATATATGCTAGACGCTCGGGCACACGCGGTGTGCGCGCAAATTGTGTTATGCAAAAGATGGAGAAGATAATAATCTGTAATGGAATTTGGGATGCGAAAGTAGAAAAGAGGGGAGAAATAAACATGGGAAATTTTTTTCTTTCTTTCTTAGTGCGTGCACTCTAGTAAATCCGTCGTGTTTCTAGTTTCCTTGTGCTTCATTATGCACTGACCGTGGCGGACACAGAAACTGTGTCTAGCTTTGTCCGAACCACGTGTATTTTCATGTTATTGCTACTTGCTAGGTCCGGAAGAAGAGACATATTGTGTGTATGTGTGTCAACCGTTTGACTTGCAACCTAAAAATTGATTGATAACTTGAAATTTTATGGATTTTTACCCCACATATGTAGATATTTTAAGATATATTTTTTTTACTCAAGGGACTTGCAAGGGCCAATTTCATAGAATTTTTCTTAATTAACCTGAAAATTAGACGAGAATATTTGAAGTTGTGCTGGGGCTGGGGTCCCCCCTTGGGACCGCCCCTGGCAATGACAATATATGTGTATCCCTGTGATACATGAATATGAATGCCTCGAGTGTGTATATGTACGATGTGCATGGAATTGTTGGAGTAAGGGGAATAAGGTGCTTATTGAATGCTATGTGAAGGTAGTATGAGCGCTGATGATATGGCTAAGTGGAAGACCTTTAGCTGCTTTATTGTTCTCTGAAAGGAGAGGGCTGGAAAAGACCTGGACTTTGGCATTGGAAATTTGGAAAGTTTGTGGCTGTGGTGATAAGTTGCAATTCTTTTTGCACCTCTTGGCTCCACGAGGGGTTCAACTTTTGCATAGTCTGGACTCTGGACGTAGCAGATTGACAGTGATAGAAATTTTACTAGTTCATGTGGATCTATTAACACTGTCACAATCCTGCTTTAAAAATGCCAAGGTACTGTCTATGTTTCAAGTCATGCTGGAATTCTGGCTAGAAGAGACATTTGAGGGTCATACCAAAAGCATTACCTATGGATTGTTTGGAGAGTTTTTTGGGAAGGAGGCTACAGTTCCGAATAATATGCACACCTGCGATGCCGTAGGGAAGTTAGGACTTAGATTGCCAATAAAGTACTTGTACATTGGCCTTTGCCCTTAGAAAATTCTGTGTATGAGGTGCATCATGTGCGACCATCTCAAATTCGTGTCAGTCGGTAATGAATTTTAAAATGGTATGTCCTGGAAATCTGAACTGATTATCTTTGAGCCATGGTTGTTCTGATTTCTTTAAATATTTTATTTTACTCAGTTTGACTGACTTGGGCAAGTGGTAAACAGTAAGAAGTAAAGAGTGAAATGTTATGCTTGAAGGGAAGCTTTTGCTTAGATAAGTACAATTGAGGTTACCTATGTTTAAGTTGTTAAGCCTGAACTTTCCTCGAGCCTATGCTGGTGCAAAACCCCATAAACATGAGATCAAGGGTTTACAGGTTCATTCCTGAAGTGGAGAAATCTTGTGGAAGATTACAATCTTGTCATGGAGATGCTTACCCTCTCCCTGTATATGCGGGGACACTGCAAAATATGTTAGCATTGAAAGTCGTATTTGTTATCAAACCCAGAATTTACTTTTATACCATGCTTTCTGATTGATACCAAAATTTGCTTTTATGTCCTTGTACCATGCATAATACCAGTATCTCTTTGTTCAGGTGTATTCCATACAAGTATAGGGATTCTGGTGAAAGTAGTGACGAGAACTTGGAGAGGATTGTTGAGGTGCTTATGATCAACACACCCAGTGGACCGGGTCTTTTATTTCCCAAGGTATTGAGTCTATGATGTTTTCATCTAATTGACGCCAGTTGTGGTCAGCTAAAGCATTCATCATCCGCGCTTAGTTTTTCCTTCGATGATCATCATTTGTATCATCATTAGCCAAAATAAGTATTATTGTCTTTCAGCAGTGCTGGATTTATCTGGTTGATGTTTGAATATCCTTAAAAACAAACATGGCTTGTGATCTGATTCATGTTTCAGGTAATTGGTAGATCCAAGTTTTTACTTCTTGAAATTATTCTTCTCATAGCCTGCACCTGCAGGTTCGAATACAGATTTTTTGAGACTTAGTACCTTGAGGCAGTTGAGGAGTTTTTACTTTTTGAAATTATTCTTCACATAGCCTGCGCCTGCAGGTTTGAATAAAGATTTTTTGAGACTTAGTACCTTGAGGCAGTTGAGGAATAGGAGGCAATGCTCTTTTCAGTTTTTTGTTAGGCTCTGATTAAGTTAACCCAGCCATCATTGCTTCTGAACTTCAAATTTCATTAAATTCTCGTGGTTTGTTACTCTGCGGGCCCGTGAATGGTTTAAACTCCACTTACTGTCATGAGTGAGAGGGCTTGTTATTTCTCATGGCAAACTTGCTTCACGTCAGCATGGAAATTCTGTAGTGTGAAGCAAGTTTGCCATTAAAAAACTCCATTCTCATTGCAACATCAAGTGAATGGTTTGATGCGCAATAAATCCTTAAAAAATTTCATTTCTCTTTTTTTTTTTCCGGACAATTTTCTGGAATTTATTTATGGATATTGACGTTGTGGATCATAGTATCAATTCTCTCTTAGTAAAGGTGTGGAGAACTATTTTGCTTTCTGCCTCCAGGGAGGCTGGGAGAATGATGAAACTGTTGAGGAGGCAGCTGTACGAGAAGCTATTGAAGAAGCTGGAGTTCGAGGGGAGTTGATGGTGAGGATGCAGTTATTGTGATACAAGATTACTCTCTATTACCTTCCGCTCTTTCATTCATTCCCTGACGTACTTTTCCCACCAATTGAATGCCTGCATCCAGCATGTGGTGAAGCATTAGATAATATGAGTTCCTAGCAGTGGCGACACCACATGATAAGTAATGGGGGTTAGTTTTGAACCCTTGGGCCACCTAATAACAATAACAAAGATATATTTGCAACTGTGAATTTTATTTGGTTACACCTATTACTTGGTTCATTGCACTCAGGGGGTGTTCCACTTTTGGGAAAAAAGTAGTTTTTGAAAAAGAAGGTAATTTCAAGCTCAAAAATCATATGTTTACGCAAATAATTTTCCTACCTATATGGATTTTGTTTGATAGATCTCATTAAGATCTTTTAAACGGTGCAAAAAAAATTGAAAAAATATTTTTCATTTTCATTATATTTGAATTTGAAATTACCTTCGTTGGAAAAAAAAAATACTTTTTGAAAAAGCGGAACACCACCTCATTGTTTAGAAACATCTTAGAGACATGTAGGGCCGCGTAGATCAGTGATTTCAATACATTGAAGTACTGATGAAATTGCCACGATTGCTTAATTCTTGATTAACTATCTAGTTGTTCTTATATCTTCTGTGTTCATAAGTTGCTGCGTGTGATTCATGTTATCTATACGAAGCTTGTCAATATTTTTGATATCATCTATGAGCTTATTGTTAGTCTTTTCATATTCAACATGTTGTAATTTTAAATACACTGGAGTACCGATAAAATTGCCATGATTGCTTAATTCTTGATTAACTATCTTGTTGTTCTTATATTTTCTGTGCTCATAAGTTCATGCATGTGGCTTGTCAATATTTTTTTATCTCATATATGAACTTAACGTTAGTCTTTTCATATTCAAGGCATCCCTAACTACCCTGTGGCTCAATATTATAACGAAGACAATGTATCCTCATGTCTGTATTATGTGTCTGTATCTGTGCTTCTTAGGATGACCGCCACTGATTCCCGGTACAAATAGATAACAATGGTTTTTGTCTCAATTTTACTTGAACTTTGTTAATACTGGTTCCCAATATAATCATTTCTTTAATATTTGTTGATTTTCTTGGTCACCCAAAGGTCTTGAACTATATCATAAGTTCACTAATTCATATCTCATATAGTATTCCACCTTAGATGTCCATCATGAGGAACAGAGCCACTACAAAGAACAGCTTCTTCGACATTATGTTTTCATCAAAGTTAATGTTTTGTACTTTTGTTTCTTCGAGGTTCATTCAAGATAACAAGAGCACGTAATAAGTTGAACACTTCGATGGATAGGGAATCCCATCTATCTAACGTGACATTGGAAAACAAACCTACCCTTAATTTCCATGTTGCTACAGGTTGTCACTTCTTAATCCATAATTCCTATGCTACCTATTCTTCTGTAAATTAATAAATTGCTTAAGTTTCGATTCAGCAACTCTGAAATCTACCGCATCATCGCTAAATAAGAGCCTTTGTTTTCTTTTATGCTAATCGCGCAATGTCTCTATGTAATCCACTGCCGCATGTTAAATGCACATGCTCCACTCCTAGTTTAGTTGGTTAAACCTAAAGGAGAGAAGGTAAACATTCTTACAAAGAGAAGTAAATATTCAAAATTTTAGTTACAAATGTCCACTACAACCTACAGGTTTAGCTTAGTAAAAAAATTCCGTGACTTGGATGATGAAGAAGATTGAAACCCAGTTGTGACTATGGTTTTTTGCGTTTGTATTCTAAGTTAGCCATCTATTCTTCTTTTTTCTTTTTTTTGTCAGAAAGTTAGCCATCTTGTCTTGCTATTTTTTCAGTCTTGGGCTGTAATTTATTGGTTACCATACTGATCATTCCCTTACAATCTCTAACAAAGGGAATCCACATTTGATAACTGTTGCAGGATTTTCTGGGAGACTATGACTTCAGGAGTAAAACCCACCAAGATGAGTTTAGCCCAGAAGGCTTATGTAGAGCTTCAATGTTTGCTTTGCTTGTAAAGGAGGAGCTTGAATCATGGCCAGAGCAGAGCACCCGAAGTAGAACATGGCTCACCATACCTGAAGCAGCAGAGAGCTGCCGGCATGCATGGATGAGAGAAGCTCTGTTACAAGGCTTCTCCAAGTGGCACGACCAGAAAATGGCTAGTACGGGGGAAGAATTCCCGGATGAAGACTAATTTGTTAAGTGCAAAAGCACTATTTCACGGGGGATTTGTAGGCCTAGAGGCTAGCATCTCTGCTGGAAACTGTTTTTAGGTCAATCTTTTTCTTTTCCATTAGTTCGTGAAGCGGAAGAAATGGTATTTAGCAATGTTTGGCCTAGTCCCTTGCATACTTAGTTTACCTGGCTCACTTTTATACTTTACAAGTCGTTTTCTTTTGCCTGACCTCTCTCCGACGTATTTTAATTGGGAGAGGAGAAACTTGCAGAAACTCCTTCTAGCCTCGTATAGAACTGATACAATCATTTGCTGTAAGACCATTTTAAACCTTCATTCTCAATGAGCAGATCGATGATTGCATTTGTGGTTTCGTGTAAACTTGTGAGCCCTCTTGAGCACTTGCTCGTGTAGGACAGTGGAACATTATACTTGGTGCTGAACTGACATTTTGTGTGGATTGCAGACCTGAATTCGACTTGGTTAGGTACGGCTGTGGAAGAGTCGCTTCCAATCCTGCAAAATTCCGGCAGTATTCAATAACCATAGGTTCTGGGCTATGGCTTGCCGTCAGATTTCCAAATAATTCCCAAAAATGGGCCGGGAGAGGTGGGCTGAGCTTGACGGCCCACCACCAGCCCAAGCCTAGCTGGCCGTGGCTGGGTTTCACCAAGCCACAGCCATTGGGCAATTTACTTGTTTAAGTTTGAGAATCATCCCTTGCCCTTGCCCTTCCCTTTACTTTTCCATTTACAAATCCCGAAAACAAACCACCCAGGTAAATGACCTTCACATTTCTGTAGATACTTTTTTTTGAACGGCATTTCTGCACATACCGGAACGTTGAAGAAAAGCAGTAACAGAAATAGATATGGACCTTTCGACCTCCATAGAAAATATGCTAGGGTTTAACCTGGTTCAGTATGATAAAAATGAGAGAAAAATAAAGGCAAGAGACTCTTGGGCCCTTGGCCCAACAGCATCACAAGTGCACTCAAGTGCTAGGAGAAAGGAGGTCAAGAGTTTTAACTCTTTTTTCAAAGTGCTAATCTAACTATTTTAACAATGCCGTCATGCTGACTTTTGACAATCAAAAAAAAGGAAAAAAAAAATAACGAAACCCAGCAAAACTTAACACTTTGCAATTGATAAAGACTGTTGGAGAGAAAATAACCAGCAAATTTTGGTTCACATTTCTTTCATTGTCGTCTATCAGACTGTCATTTCCAATCACATCCCAATATAAATCAAGAAAACATAAGCAAAATACAGGCAAACAGTACAACAACATGAAGACTGCAGACCCCTCCAAAACATAAGCAAAATACAGGCAAACAGTACAACATCATGAAGACCGCAGACCCCCTCCAGAACATAAGCAAAATACAGGCAAACAGTACAACATGAAGACCGCAGACCCCTCCAAAAGTCAACTATCTCACAAGATACAAAAGAGTCGAATTTGTACAACAGTAAATAAAATAACCACCATAGATCTATATTATGTACTTGGACTCACCTCCGCTAGCAACATTATCTTCGAACTACAAACAGCTTACGGCTGCATTTCTCTTGGCTCCTCTCGTATTCTCATATGTACTCTCTAATATAAGTACAAAAGGTCAACCAACTCCTAACCCCTTTGTCTGCCTCTTTCCATCTCTCTCCTCTTTGGCTTCGTGAAATTGGATGCATCCATCCATCCGACCATCAATCAACAGTACTTCAGTTTCAAGCGAATTTAATCCCCATTTTGGAGCGGCAGCAGCACCAGCTGCAGATTCCACCTCACCATTGAAATAAGAAGCCGAAGCACATAGAGGTTGTTGAGTAAACTGCAAACAATTTGGCTGCTGAAATTTCATCCAGCACTATACTGATCATGTGAGTTCTCATCAAGAACAATATCAGCCGGATCTCCAATCCACGGCCTCCCCTCTCTCCATTGGAACTTAATCCTCAACTTCCCATTTGCATCCACACCAACCACCCTACCTTTGCTCGCATGTGTCTCCATTCCCCACCCCCACCGAGGCATCACAAGCCCTTCTCGGATCCTCACCTTGTCTCCTACCCCAAATGGCCTCACCCTCTCCATTTCCCACACTTTGCAAAGCCACAGCCTCTCCATAAAGCAGAAAGCAACCCATAGCTCCCCATCTTCTAGTCTGTGCACCACTCCAATGCTTGAATGACTCACCTCCCCCCATTGATGAGCTGGGGTCGAAACTGATGCTCTAACCTTGACCCAATCCCCAATGTGAATCTCCTCTTTCTCCACCACCTCCACTTCTGATGGATCTAACATCCAAGCTTTTGAGCCAGCAGGTGTGTATATTCTAAGCTTTCCATCCGCGTCGATTGCTGAAATGGTCCCCACACTTGCATGGTTGTGGCCCGACCACCCAAATCGTGGTTGCTTCACATGACTTTTTACTTTAACCTTCTGCCCAACAATGAGCTTATCAACCCTTTCAAGCTGAGAACATGGCCCCACCCATCCTTCTTGTTCCCCACAAAATCCCACACAGATACTCTCATCCCCTTCATACACATATCCTTGCACAACGCCAACACTACCTGGTCCAACAGATTTCCAATCACTTGCGTCACTTCTAATCCTAACCCAATCTCCCACTTCACACATCTGGTCTATCTCCAGATCGGCGGGGTCCCCTCTCCACAACCCTGGCAAACCAAAGAATGCCACTCTAACTTCTCCATCTGCATTAACACTGATGATGACACCTCGCGAGTTAGACTGGGCCCCTCTCCATCCCCACCTGGGCTCAACAACTCCGACCCGGAAGCGAACGTGCTGCCCAATTTTGAACCTTGCAATCTTTTCGATATCCTGATGATGAGTGATCCACCTACCTTTGCGAAAACAGCATGCTAATTCTAAGTAACCATTGTCTTGTACACTATGCACCACTGCTATACTTTCTTTGCCAATACTGTTCCAGTCATAACTTGGTCTAGTCCCCAGGTTTGGCCTTGAACGTACCCAGTCACCAACTTCAAATCCTGAAAGCCGGTCTGCATCTCCTGGGGATACTTTCCACCAGCTAAGTCTGCCAGCAACTTTAGCCTACACGGGAATAACAGAAAGCAAATTTTGTAAACAGTTCGAATGTTTCGGAAAAAACGAGGCCTTTAAGTAGCTCATGAAATTGAAGAATGTACTAAATGTGTCACACGGATACTACCATGAGCCAAACCCGTCTAATAGTTGGTAGTCACACCTACGATTGTAGAAGTATATTATATCTGAGACTACAATGTTGGCTAAATCTGGCAACAGCTACAATGCAAGTCAAATAACACATGCACCTTTTGATTATGACTCTCTTGGGTGGCCCTATCCAAAGTCACTGTGATGAAAGAACCCTTCTAGAACATTTCTAGTAGACAGTTAGGATGGAAACGGAAGATAAACTAGTAAAATAGGATGATTTGAAAAACTCAAAAGAGAAGGGTGTAACATACCAATACATGGTTGTTAGTTAATGCTTTCTATGGTATGTGGATGTTCTCTCTTTTTGAATATGCACGTATCCTACACGTCCAATACTACGGAATTTGGTCAAATCATAATTTCCCTTTTCATATAATTGGGATCCTTATTCATGATTCGACATCCACCAGAAAAGAAGGATAACAAATAGCTTCGAATTGCTGATTCTGCAATTAGCTTCTATCTAACAATAAAAAGCCACTACAACTCAAGACATCTCAATTTGTGAGGGGGAAAACAGAGGTATTTTCAAGGAAACATTTCGACAACTGGGTGGCACAATATGAAAAGGCTAATGACAATTGCGTAACTATTCAAGCAAAAGAAAACAGCAAGGGCACACTTACATTTAAAGTCCCGTCCATGTCAATTCTCATGATTTTACCAACAGTAGCTGGAGTTTCATCTGCCCACCCAAGCCGTGGCTGAGAAATAGATGGCATCACATGAATCTCTTGTCCCACTTCAAAAGGAAGCACCTTCTCCACGTCTGTGACGGAACAAGAGAAAGGCTTGCTCCTGAAGCAAAAGGCAACTCCCATATCACCATCCTCCTCCAAACTGTGGATTATCCCAATACTGTTCTTTGTGACATCTTCCCATCCATATTTTGGGGAGGACACCGTACCTTTTACTCTAACCCAGTCCCCAACCTGCTCATGTAGAGAATCAAAGAGAGCAATGATGAAGTCGTGCCACAATGTACATGCATCTGAATTGCCACCATACATTTATCAAATTACTCCATTCAAAAAATCAGAAAACAATTACCTTAAAATCCTCCACCTTTTCCATGTCAGAGGGATCGGCCTGCCATGGTATAGGCCGATTTGGAATTTCAATTATTAGGAGGCCATCACTCTCGATGTCACTTATTCTCCCAACGCTATGATGGGTTTCACCACCCCAAGCATATCTTGGTTCAGCAACAGAGCGCTTCACACAAACCCGGTCACCAACCTGTAAAAGGGGATAAGAAAAGGGTCGAAGAAATACAGAAATGTGAGAAGTGAGTATTTTTCTTACCTCAAATGGAATGACAGGCTCAACCTCTTCCGGTTCACAATGCCATGGATTTGGAAGATAACTTAAATCCAACAATAGACTGTTATCCGGTCGAATACAGTAAACTATACCAATGCTTCCTGGAATTACAGAACCTAACCCATGCTTAGCGGTAGTAAGAGTTGAGCGGATTTGCACCCAGTCCCCAACCTTAAATTCTTCAACCCTTTCCATTTCTGCTGGATCAGCTTTCCATCCTCTGGATGCTCCAGGAAATCCAACGCGCAGAATCCCATCATCATCAACGCATAGAACAGTTCCAATGCTATCACGTGATTGACCACGCCAACCAAACCTGAGAATAAGACAATCATGTACCGGAAGTGAGAATCCCAAAGATGAAAACGATGCAGCATGCCATGTGAGGAAACAACTCAGAAAGGTATATACACCAATTCAATCCAAGGTTCTGTGTTTGAAGGAAAAACAAAAACTCATGCAGGCACGGACAAAACAGGTTAGCAGCACACACACAGAAAATTGTGTGAACTGTCTCCTGGATGAAAACAGATAGAAGAGCATGGCCAAGACACTTCCTAATCTATTTATCACTTCCTTGTTCTTAAATCATTCACACAGGAGGGGTACAGTAATGATTTCTCCTTGAAAAGAATTCCAAGATCTAGCGAGGATCTAAAAGCATGAAAAACAGCTTGTAAACTGCCCTTGTGCTGGAGGTCCTGTCATTCATTACTCGTCCCTTAAACAGAGGCATTATCAGTTTCAACATAATTTTTCATCCACACTTGAACAGATAACACACATAGAACCCTGATACACTAGGCAGCCAGCATAAAACTAGGTTACAATAATCTCGTGAATCCTAGGTTATTGTATCCAGACTTATAACAGCATATCACATTAGGCTGCATAAGGTTAACCGCTTCCTAGGGATAGTGTATCGTTGGGAGAAGTAGGGCAGGCTGGCAAGGCTTTCAAGCCATATCATGCTAGTGTTAATAAGGAAACAAAGTCAACAAGAAAGAACTCAAATGCAAGCGTAAAAGCTGATTGGCGTGGAAATGCGAATGCAGGATATTATCACAGTACAACCAACAGTAAGGGGAGAAATAGAAACATGAACTTCAAATCAGAAGCAACAAATGTCTACGCACTATTTTCTCTTTAGTTTGGCCATAAACTAAAATCGTAACGTATTCTAGCGAAAAGTTTGCAGTCTAATTGTCAAGCATACAATCAAATTGGCCCTCCTTGAGGTGTGACAAGAATGTACTCTCAAACTAATTAGAACCAATCATATAAGCAGCTTATAACTAAAAACTGTCTAAGCAAAACATAAAACCAAACCTTGGCTCTTTGACATCGGGTTTTAGTTGCACATGTTGTCCCCTGTCTAATGGAATCACCTTTACAACATCATTTGCCAGTACACGAGCTTCTCCAGTACAAAATGATACAATGAGATTGTCCTTGTCTGGCACGCATTGCACAAAACCAACACTCCTATGTTTTGCACCTTGCCATCCATAAGTGGGAGTCCTGATACTTCGTTTAAACTTCACCCAGTCCCCAACTTGGTAACTGAAAATCATTTGACATAAAACACAAATGATAATAAATCCAAGAAGACATTCCAAAGAAGGTATAAAGGTTGAAAGCAAGGGGATACACTATGGATAATATTTTCTCACATTGTAGAAGACAAATAAACTCCCTTATTAATGAGAGCCTCCATCAGATCTTCAGAAATCCATTCACGGGGCAGGGCCTCCAAGAAGTCGCGTAATGTCCTGCCACTGCTATCCCTCATAAATGCATCAGTACAGAAAATCCAAAGGCACATCTTAGAGCATCTTTGGAAAAACATTTTCAAAGAAGAACATCTTGCTGTTCCCTTGATAGTGTAAGCCAATGCAGGTGAATATACAGTTGTACAAATTTGTTCTTACCTGTGATTCCTAACGTCTACAGCAGCGTCTGGATACCTAAGCATCACAATAATCCATTCAAGATTCTCGCGTATCATTTTTGCTGCTTCAGCAGCTATATGGAAAGCATTGTCGCCTTCGTCATCCTGATAATACGACCAAATGATGAAAATAAGAGGAAACCAAATGAATGCCTACAGAACATTTGGCGAACATGAAAATTAAAACAAATTCTGAAATCGTGAACACTTGTCATTCCATAAACCAAATGACTAAATTTCCGCTGAGCAGAACAAGAAAATATCCATTAGCTAAAAGGAAAGGCACAACAATTGTCATCTTCATTCACTTGCTTGGTATGAACATAATATCATTCCAGCAGCAGTATAGCGTGGACTGAGGATATATCGCTGAGCAATTTATCTGAACATATGGTTTTCTAAGTTTTTTTTTTAATATTTATTGGCCGTATGGTTTTCTAAGTTGCAGATATGTAACACAACGTCGTAACCTCTTTAACCCAAAAACACAACAAAACACCCGCAAATTGAAATTTCAGTCATTCTGCCCATCTCTATGCAGTGTTTAAGCCTAACCATACACTCCCGAAACGTAATAAAAGTGCTTGATCACATGGAGGACATCTATGAAACTTCCATTTTGTGTATAATTACTTCTCTTTCCATCAAATGTAAGATGTATTTTCAAATTAAGAATTGTTCTTTGCATTAAAAAGATAATAAATACACATAAGTCACATGGCTGGCTACAATGGTACGAGGACTGGATCTGCTGTACTTCCCCGTAAGCATATGCATAGAATTCTGAAGAAAATTCCCGGGCAAGGTGGAAAACAGTTTCAGCATGAACTTAAAAGTTCATATCACCTCCTTCCTGTCACAGCACTGTATAGGGGGTGAACTAAACCAAAAATGCGATAAAATAACTACTTGCTTAAATTACTAAATAAGAAAGAAAAATAGGCCTCCCGCACCTAAGAAACCCTAGGGATCCACACCCAAGGGGAAGTAATGGCCTCCACACCAATACTAAAGAAAGTTTAATTTATCTTGTCAATTATGAAAACTCCATCAAAAGAATACATTAAATGGGCTCTTCGCAAGAACAAGCAGATACATGATAAGCAAGGATAATTTCTAAAACAACACCAAGGTGAATCCTAGTTATCAAACAAATCCAATGAAATCCTCATCCAATCTTCCTGTTAGCCATCAAGATAGGTACATGTGCTTTACCAACTATTTTTTGGAAGTTCATTCATCCTTTAGGGTTTATCTCATCCTAAATCAAAGAAAATTACAGGCATCAAAAACCCTTAAAGGCTTAAAGCATAACTGCATGAGAACACTCCTTGAAATTCACATTGCACCACCGCGGTAAAAATAAAGCAGTTAATATTATCCCAAAAAGCATAAAAACCTAACAACTAATATGGGGCAATTTCGTTTCAAGAAATACTCATTAACTCCACTGAATGCATCAGCTTAACATCACGAATGGGGCAGTGGTAACAAGCATGTTTTTATGGAGATATTCTGTCCTCCAAGAGCAATGCTCCTCCCTCTCACAAAAGTGTGTGGCGAACACACATTTTTTTGAGGGAGGAGCATTGTTCCTGGAGCACAGAATAATTTTTCGCTTTTATGAGATAGCCATTTATCTTCCACCAGCTCACCTTCTCATGCTTACTACATAGATGTACATCTTTGCTCAATAATTTGTTTATAAGGAAAGTTTCATTCGAGAAATGCACCAAAGAGGATGTTCCTTACATACAACTCAAACAAAACCTATCTGTACACATTCTTGTATATCAACATCAAGTAAACGGGTATGTTCCACTAACTATATGTAGTTATTTTTCATGATTCCTCTCTTGTCATGCAGCAAAAGCAAGTCTCATTAGAAGATTAGGGAAACCATTCCCTTCAGAGTTAAAGCAAAACCAGGCAATCTTCTGAGACCAAAGGGCAGGACCTAGGGAATGCAGCAGAGATCAACAATGGGAGTCCACACTTGACTGGAGAAGGGACAGTCAAAGAGAATGTGATCCAGAGTTTCAGGGAACTGATCACATAGAGAACAAGTAGAACTAGCAATAACCCCCTAACTGTGAAGTTTATCTTTGGTTCGTAAGCTCCCTCTGACAGCCATCCATAGTATAAAACTATGCATGTGAATATCTTTTGAGGACCAAACAACCTTGTGCCAGGGAACCACAGCATAGTGAATCCTAAAAGCATTCCAAGCATCAGAGGCCTTATACTTGGATAAAGAAGAGCCAGCCCAAATGAATGAGTCAGGAACATTGGGATGAGGCATGAAATCAGGACAAGAGAGAGAAAAGGCCAAGTCCAGATATCATTATATATAATGCAAGAAACTTCTTTTTTTTAATTGAAGGTGATGTATTGTGAGAGAATGACTTGTCTCGTAAGCGGGAAACCTTAGCAGAACGGGGCCTAAATTGAATTTATGTGGTCCTAAAATTGTTCAAGAGTCAACGAACAACCTCGACTCCAAATAGGAAAAAAGCTGAAAAGGTATTTTTCTATGCGACAAATCCTCCACCACCCTATTGAAGATGTTCAATTCCATTATCCCCAAATAAGGCATGTCACGTACAGCAAGGCTTCGCCTCATGAAGTGGCTAAGAGCCTAAGATTAAGAGGATTATAGTCAAGTAAAAAAATCAAATCAAGGTATTATTTCTAAAACTTTTTGCTTTATTTCCTGAGGAACTAAAATGTAATTCGGACAACATGATATATTAAGCAGCATAAATGAAGCATAAAGTGAGTCTTAGGCTCTTAGCAGCCCCACAGGAAACTCAGCCGACAAAATTTGGCATGAAAACACTCGATGAAAAATCAAATCACATAAGCATTTACAAGACTACAATGATATTATGTACATAAGAGACAATAAACCTGTAAATTACAATTCGCTCCAGCCGATAAAAGCAGTCCAACACATGATTTGGCACCTCGGGCCAGTGCCACATGTAGAGGTATTGTATTATGCACATTCCTGATATTCACATCAACCCCAACATCTAGAATAATCTGCACACCAATTTGCAATACAAGTGTCAGACACAAGTCAAAAGAAATAAAGAAACAAGGAACTTCTATAAGCGTTGAAAGTAAAACACACCAAATGTACAGGGGTTACTAAAACATGATTTTACCTACAGGTGTTGCATGTTCAGATCACACCAAATGCAATTGAAAACATGGTTTACCTAAATACATTACACGGACATGAATCAAGTACCGGGGAAACTGTTTAACATACCTTGACTAACTCAACATCATTGGCCATGGCCGCAGTATGCAGCGCAGTTCGACCATGCTGGGTATCCTGAGCACTAGGATCTGCTCCAGCAGCAAGCAGGAGTCGAACCAGTTCTCGCCCCTCTGCAAGAAAATAAATTGGTGAAATTACTGAAAGTGAAAGCTTTATGCAACAAAATAAAGAAAAAGAAAAGGGTGGATTGATAAAATGCAAGGCCAACAAATGTTCGGTTACAATTATATTTCTACACAGAACAATTAAATCAGACATCTGAGGATCCAAGTTTTACCAGCTTCATGATCTTTCTTTAAGGTAGCTGCCATGCACAATGCAGTGCCGACTGGGCTAGGTATATCAATAGCGTTTGCAATTTCCTCAAGGGATGCGAATTCCACCCACCTTTGGACAACAGTCACATTCCACGTTGCCATGCACAGGTGGAGAGGGCTGCGACATTTCAATGATCAGCACCTTACAGCCATGAAGATGGGACAATAAGAAATTATATAGAAGCAAAATTGCAAGGCCACTGTACTAGGGCCTAATAGAACAGTGTTCCCAAAGGGCTATTTGAAAGCTATAAATAGTAACTTGCTTCGCCCCAATAGAAGAAGAGAGGAAAAAAGAATCCAGGAATCTCACTAAGAACTTAAATCACTCCCCAAGGTTTAGGTTGCCAAACAAATTACTCTCCAATTCTTTCGTGCTCAACTCCAGTTAAATTGAAATCATCCACAGGTTTTATAGGCTCCTAAAGTTCACCAACTCATGCTCGGAGTAAGACTTGAAGAATAACACTCTTTCGACTCTTTGACTACTAAGTTTATTGAACAAAACCAGTAGATACAATAGTATGAACCTGTTGAACCATGACCACAATCCATTCCAACTCCAGCAATTACCAAGATAGACAATCATAAAACAAAGTAAATGGAAGCAGCAGCATAGTGTTCTAAAGATAATAAAGAGGCTCAAAAAGCTACCACGAACACTTTCTTTTGACCAAAAGTCTTGAGTGGTGTCGTGCTGAGAAATTTTATTTAAGGCTTCCTAACTGGACATGCCTTATCTAACAAATTGACTGCTAATGGAAGAATTGTACTTTCAATATGCCATTGCAAAATATGATATACATATTACAAATGAAAGATTTACAAATTCCTTCTCCATCCTTGGCAAAACGTTCATCAGACATAACCCAAAAACATGACCAAAATCTAAGAAAAAATATAAATACATTGGAGACAGATACAAGAAGATATTGTAAAATAAAAACAACAGTTACCAATAAGTTCAGTTGTGGACACGGTAGAAACAATGATAAATAAAACGTGCACTTAGGAATGGCATTCTTATAATGGTAATTTCTATCTATTTTCAACTTATTCGTCCACAGAATAACAAAAAAGTTAAGACATAAATCAAAATAATAACAAATAGTCCATTAAATATACATTTATCAACTGGAAAAGTAGACATAGGAAACCCTCCAAATATCTTACTTTTAAAAAATCAAAGCATGCACAAACTATAGACATATCTCCCTCAGTACAAGTCCGCGCATGAATAAATGGTCTTAGTAAGTGGGCAGTGGTATAATGATCGAAATTCATTATTATTACACCAACCCCGAGATTATGTATTCTATTAATATCCTTATATCTCCGAACTAAACAATGGGACCAGTCAGACATAAATAGCTTGACTGCCTTACCAATCATCGAAACAAAGGCGGAAGATGTATCGCCCTAGGTCCCAAAAGGGTATTACAAGTGGGATGAACTAAAATCTCATCTAGAATGGAAGGAAACGGCTCCCGTCCCATGTGTAGACGAAAGCAATGAAGTTGCTTCAACTACACAACCAGGCCTTCTTGTTGAAGCAAATTGGATGATCAGGCTGAGGTTGCCCCCCTGTTTCTGACATGACAAGGCGCAGTCATGTAGAGCTAAATGCATCTCTCTAGAGTTCAAAGAGTTTGCAACTCCAAAACAAGTCAAGGAAAAGGAAAAACTTGACAATGCATGTTTAACCTGCATTAGTGTATGTCTAACATGTATTGGAGATAGGCACAACACCCTAGGACGTATGTTTGTGCTTCCTAGCCAAAAAGAAAATTAAAATTACTGAAAATAAAGAAAATGACATTATGACTAACATATTATTAATGAAATGAGTACCGATGAATTACCAAAATAGTCTTTCAAGCGCAAAAATGAACATTCTTCGTCAGTGAAACTGTTCTACCAAGCAAGCATTCTACCATCACTAATAGAAATCTTTAAAGTTAGATTTAGCAAATTATATACAAAATAGCAGTTCAAATTATCTTTTAAGGACTAGTGTCCTTGGGGCTCCCTTTCCTCAAACTAAACTGCCCAAATTTCTTGTAGAAAAACATCCCTGTTGGGTAGCTCATTCAACAACCAAAATTGAATTCAAGGTTTACCTTCATAAATTGGCCTAAGCTAGTTCCATACAAATTTAAATACAAAATTTGACATAATTTATTTCAAAGTTATGGTTTTCAAAACTGAACTATGAAAGTGCATTTCAACATAAAAATTCAAACTTGGATTCTGAAAATTTATCCACAAATTATTTTCAATCTACAGTCTTATAAATATTCAGCTCCCATCAAATAAAGAATGATAACTATCCAGCTCCCATCAAATAAACCATAATAAACTAGCTACCATACTTACACCTGTAACATCCTACAACTAAAATCAAGAATAGAAGAGTAAACAGCCGTTGGATACAGCTACCATCCTATACTCTTACCTTGCCTTAAAGAAATGGTTGTTTTGTTCCAATGGGCTCTTTCATTCTTCTCTTCTCTTCAGGAAATTGTACGTACTTGGTGGAAAGAACAAGGAGGCATTTATATGTTTTTTTTATTTAATTAAGAAATTTATTGAAAAGAAATGTTTTTTTTTTATTTGGTAACTATTGAAAAGAAATGTTGTTTCTTAGGATTTGGTGAATTGTACGTTTGGTAGACAAGAATAGGGGCAATTTCTTTACCCATGGATGTAGAGGGAAAGCCACAAGTTCTCAGTTTCTTTTCCTCCTGTCATTTTAATGTCTAAAAATCCTGGATAGAGTGAAAACATCTAGGGGGTGGCGCGGCACTAGTTGCGCACCTAGCGGCCGACTAGTTGGCTGCTGAGGCCGATTGAATACTAGTTTATCAAATCCGTAAAACAAATGACTTTAATGAAGTGAATCTCGTAAGGACTCGTCATAAGTAAAAAAAAGTTTCTATGATAAAACTCTAGTAAGAGAACCCTCCTATCAAAACAATAAAAGCTTTCCAATCAATCCATTAAAATGATTTCCATTTGAATCTTCAAATTCAAACTTACACAATTCATCTAATGAGTAATTACAGTTAGTAACATCTATAAGGTCCATATGCCGCGGTCTCTCTTTGCTAGCAATTTCATGACAAAACACACCTTTGCGTGTATCCCCGTTTATCAAGTTGTAATTTATTTTCCATTTTATTTTTAGAATATCTATTTAGGAAGTGGAAGGAAATCGATGTTATTTTGTTTTGAGAGGTAGAGTTTTAGGCACAAGTCATGGTAGTCGATATGCAGCGCGCTTTCTACGCATTTTCAGCAATGTTGCTCAAACAACTCGGACAGTCTACACTGACAGGCTACAGAAGTTGCTTGAGCAACTCAGACAGATTCTGCAGCTTGTAAATATGTGGCATTACTAGGGTTTCGGACCACCTGAATAGATTATAGCTGCCCCCATGCACTTCAAAATCCTAGAAAACATCCAAGGGGGTCTTTGCTTTGTTTCTTGAAGTAAACACATGATCATCATATCATCGAGTTACAAGATTAACTTCAAGAAGTTTCTTCTAATCTTTGAAGTCACTTTTCCGGTGGATTTCTGGAAGTATCCTGGAGGGCTTGAGGATTCAAGGCATTCTACAATCAAACACTTAAGTGCGGTGTACGAGGATTCAGCAAATCGACCTTAGGTCAGTCGGTGAGGATTCACTGCTGTTTTAATTAAGGTCGTTTGTAACTGCACGATGATATTATAAGTGTTTTGATTCCTTCCCATGGTTTTTACCCTTTCGGGGGTTTCCATGTATCTCCTTGTGTTCATCATTTATTGCTTTTTGTTTCTTGATCTGCTTGAGATATTGATTTGTGGGCTTATTACTAGGAGAGATAGAAACACGGCAATCCTTAAACCTAGGCGATCTAGGGGTTTTTCAACATCTTTCCCAACCAAAAGAACATCGTCCAGGGTCATTAAATAAGTTAACTTGCTAATTTAATAACAAAATTTACACATACCCTAGAATTTTTACTAGACTCTTGTACAAGTGCCATTAGTATCCCAAACAAAGGTGCTTGCTTAGGCATTGAAAGCAGCTTTACCATCGGGCATCGAAAGAACGTTCTCTAGGGTGCATCAAGGCACAACCACCAATTTAATAGCTCAATGCAATTGCATGCAAAGGTTTAAACACTAATAGCATCTAAATAAAATGCTCAACTGGAATGTGACACATCAACAACAAAGAAAATAGTAGCAAAAAATGGAAATGGTAGTTTTGGGTCTTAGCTCCTTTTAGAGCATAATATAGATTATTATTTGCAAAAAAGAGAGTTTGGGGTTTAGTTATATAGCTCCTACTTTTTCTTTCTTTTTGAAATTGGATAATAGCTCCTACTTAAAAAACATGTTTATTGTGAAAAGAACTTGTAGTTGAAATGAGATCTAAGTAGTTGGATTTTCTGTCCCTTTTTTTTTGTCTTAGATCACTACATATTTTAACATATTTTCTAAAACTATGGATCAAATGAATGACTACTATTCCATGTTGGCAGTGTAGCTAACCAAAATTGATCTCATGTCAAATTCAGATCCATATGATTATTCTTACATTGATTATCTTAGTCATAATGTATACTACTCTCCAAGTGAGCTATCGTGGTAAAAATTCAGTAAAAATTCAAAAAGCCATAAGGGTTGTTCATGAATAGTAAATATTGCCTTATTGGGTCGTCACGTGCACTCAGCAGTAGCAGCTTGTCAAAACCAAAAAAGAAAGAAGATGATGAATGTTCACTTGTAAGAAATTTCAAGTTGCCAGGAGGTTACCTAGTCTGCAATTGTACAGAACTAGTAAGTGAACATTATCATCAGAAATTTGACTGTTTCCTGTACAAGTGCAGACTAGGAAACCTACTGCCGACTTGAAATTGTCTTAGGGGTAACTTTATGCACTAAGAGTTCCTAGCATGCAATACTATGCCCTTACTCTCAAGCCTTGCTTTTAACAAAATACGGCAAACTCTCAAAGCTCTTGTCAAACAATCCTCATTGGTGTTGAAACAACTCCTTATTTTGAAGTGAACCATAGAGTTCAATGAGTCACGATGTGTTTCAGAAAATATTAGACTTTCAACTCTGGACTCATCTTTCGGTCCATTTTTACTTTTTGCAACCAAAACGGTTTGTGTTTTGTAGACTAACCGAAATTTTGTTCCCCAGTTAGGCATCAGTTGAGTAAGTTCACCTTGTCAAACCACTTAGTCACAGGTTTAGAGGGCTGTGCATGTGAAGCGAAGTCTCACATCGCCTGGGTACCAAAGTAATATGAAGATTGAAGAATATAACCCAATATCGTAAAACATAGTATCAGATCTAGGTACCATAGTTGGGTAGGATTCGTGTCTCTGGCCTACACACGACAGGTGCTGCCAAGTGAGCACGCTGCGCGTGAGGGAAGGTGTGAAGCAAATTCCTACATCCCCTGGGTACCAAAGTAATATAAAAAAATATAAGCACAAGGGCACCCTCACTTCAATAGTTGCTTTTGTGGTTGAGTTCTACCGAAAACCGTGTAATAGTGCAAGCATTATAGCTACGCCAACACAGATGGTAGCATCTTTGTGTAATATATGAAGAACTTAGAAGGAACGGAACAGGTGCTACTTCTTCTTTACCTTCATTTTTCAACGAAAAACAGGTGAAAGTTTAAGGATACAAAAATACTGGTCCATAAGCTCACCCAAAATGGTGCCAAATTCACCACAATTTGGATGTCTTAACTTCTTTTTCTTCAAAACAATAATATACCAATATGTATTAAGACTTTACAAATATGTAAGATTTTATTGATTCAAATGAGCTATTTTTTACTCTTTCTATTGATTCCACTCACCACATTCAATAAACAACGGGTAGCTATGCCCTGTCCAGGAAATGTTCAGCTCCATCCCCCAATCACTCTCAAACTAAGTTAACAGCCCATCCAAAAGCTCTATAGCAGTGTTATGAATACCGTTCCGTACTGGCCGGTATGTACCGGTTTGAGAGAAAAACGGTACTCTAACCCTTCAATACCGTTTCGGCCCCAATACCGGACCTTACCGGGCAATACCGGAAATACCGGCCGAGATGATATTACCAGAAATTCTGGCTGGTATTTGAAAACTTTTTTTTTTCTTTTTCTGGGTTTTAAAAAAAAACTAAGGGGCAACAAAAAGCTTTTTTTTTCTTTTTCTGGGTTCAGTTCTGGGTAAAAAAAAATCGAAGGGGCAGAAAAAAATTTAGCAAAACATGGGCTTAACTATATTACGTGCGCAAGGCTCAAATCCCAGATTTGCACCCCCCTGCGCGCGAATAACCCATGACACGCACCCGGTTAATTGGTTTCCGGATCAGTTTTTCCAAATTGTCTTCGGCCACGGCCCATTTTCCTGAACGCGCCAGACCTCTTCTTGGGTCCTTCTTTACAAGCCCACTGGTGTGCAAAGTCATTTAAGATTGAAAAGAGTTTTGTAACTAGACAATGTGGGACAAAAGGCAAACACATAGGTATTTTATGATGAATTGCATGGTATGGAGGATTTTTTTGAATTATAATTATTATATACATTGTAGTTGCGGTAAATCTGAAACGGTACCCGGTATTTGACCGGTACCGGTACGTACCGTACCAATAGGAAAATCGGTACCCTGGCCGGTACGGTATTCATCACATTGCTCTACAGCCAATTCACAGCTTCAACAAGAAATTGACCCTAAACGTAGCTCACATTCTATTTTCCATTAATCCAAACACTATTCACCAATAAATCGACATCTGCTTTCATAAATGTGATAGCTTATATGAGTATATCTAAGCCATCATCCTCTAACTATGCTAGATTCTATCTAAAAGTCTTACCAACTTTCATTAATCCTCATAAATCTTACTCCTACTATTGAGAAGCCTTGCCAACCAAAACAGTGGCAGGTTTGTTATTATCTCATAACGATGACTTAAATTTTGTTATGCTTCAGCGAGAAATTGACCCAGACCGTTGCTCCAGCTTTTTTACTGTATAAACTAGAACTAGATCATTCATCCATAATACAACACATCTTTTCAAAACTGCCATATAAATGACTTAGTAGTGGTATAAAATGTTTTAACTGCTTACTGCATTCATATCCCTCCTAATTCCCCCATAGAGGGAATGGGGCAAAATAAAAATAAAAAAATAACAGTACAGAGTTCACTTGGATTAATGGCGGGGAACAAAGAAAGAAAAGAAAAGACATTTGTACTTACGTCAATTTTTTTGGATTCAAGATAGCCATTGATTTACAACCCCCATGTTCCAATATGACAACAGCACATTCCGTATATTTCTTGGAAACTGCTCTATGTAGTACAGATTCACCTTCATCATCCACTGCATTAGGATCAGCTCCAGCCAATAGTAACTCCTGTTGCCATAAAAAATGTCCAAAAGAGAACGTACAGGAAAGAATCAAGAAAGACACAATAGCTACCAAACAATTGACTTCTGTGCCTGTGAAATGCTTTCCATCAGGGCAGTAAGCATGTGGCTTTGAGATTTAATCTCGCTGAACACTACATCATTACTGACTTTAACCAATATCATACTTTCTACTGTGAAACTTTACAGTCTCTTAACCAATATGATGACTATTAGCATACACATATATTCAAATACATCCAAGTTTGACAGAAAACATACACGCATGCAATCTGGTTGACCATGGTATGCACAAACATGAGCAACAGATGGCCCAAAACCTTCCCTCAACCTAGATCTGACATTCGCGTGTCTTTTGATGAGAGCACGAACACATTCTGGGGATCCAGCTGCCAAAGCAAACACAAGAGGAGGATCGCCATCTTTGTCTAAGACATCCACATTTGCATCTTTATACCCCAAAATAACCTCAACAAGCTCAGCACTTCCCCGCCTACAAGCCAAGTGGAGAGCAGTCTGGCCATCAGCATTTTGTGCTTCTAATAATGAGCAAAGCAAAGTGCCACTCTTTTCTCGTGCAGCCTTTGCAAGCAACTCACTGCATAGGAACAGAATATAAGTTACAGAGATCTAGTTCCCTCAAAATATTTACGGAAGGTCTACTAACAAAGGCTAACCTAACACCATTCACATTGCCTTCAGACACAAGTCGATGCAGAAGAATGGGATTATTTTGGAAAACCTCCAAATCAGATGGAGGAGATGGCTCTGTCACACTTGTTGCAGTAAATTTAGCCAAATCACTGTATTTCACAAAGAACATTGTGTAAACATCTTCAGAAACCAATCATGCACAGGATAAAGGATCAGAATAAAACTGCTACATAAGGCAACAAGCATGAAGAGAATTAAGTTCCCACTTATCGGGGCTGGCAGGAGGGCTGCGAGGAATCTCTTGCAAGTGTCGAAGGAATATTGCTAGCATAGCACTGAATGTTGGTCTTTTGGATGCCTTGAACTGTAGGCACTCACCAATAATCTTCCACAATTCCCTAGGTATTCCTACACCAACTACACTAGCATATTGTGGAGGTTGTCTTCGGGCCTTGACAACGGCTCTATAGATCTCCTCTGTACTTAATCCAGCCCACCTGCACAAGGAATGTCAACAGATATAATCCAGCCCATCTCGGAGGGGAGTATTCAAACTAGCAATAGTAAACTTTCAACCACTACACATACGGAACGGAACCAGTGCACATTTCCACTAAGGTACACCCAAAGCTCCATGCATCTGACTCTGCAGATATCCCAATGGCGTCCTCCCAAAAAAGATTTAATGACTTCTTCACAGGTTCCCATGCCTCCGGAGCTGTATAGTTTGGGCTGAGCATTGTACAATCCATGCATGAATGAATTCTTGAGGAATCACACTCTAATCGAGCTTTTCGGCATGCAGGTTTTTTCAAAATTGCTGGCAGTCCGTAATCAGAAACCACAGCATGGCCATTTGCATCTAAAAGAAGATTGGATGGCTTTAGGTTCATACAAACAATGCCTGCAGCATGCAGTTCAGCCACCCCTCGAGCAATATCAGCCCCGTACCTATATTTTAGAACAAAAAATGTTAAATAAAAAAATGTGGTTTTACAGAAGAAAATCAAACCTAGTTACAGGCGTACAGCCTGTTCAAAGGAATTAAATCAGATATCAGACCCTCGAAAACAGTGACTTCTCTTTTTTCCTTTCTGAAAGAGTTTGGAACTCAAACAGATGTTAATATTCCAAGTACAGTTTCTTGTTCACACAATAGAAAGTAAAAACTGCACGGAGAGGTAACTAAAGGTTCAACTGATATCCCAAACCCCAACAGATATTATGTGTTCTTCCGATGGATCAAATGTTTTTCCTTTCCCCTTCTCTCAATCTACTATCCAGCTATTAAGTTCAGCTCTCACAATGAACTGAAATTTTCGACCAAATAAATGCACAGAAAATGGAAACTAACCCCATGTCCTCACCTAGTATGCAAATCTTTTCAGGTAGCATATCCAAACCCCACAACCATAAGATCCTCACATCCACAGCCCAACTCGATACTATAAATCTTCTCAATTTTCTTCCTCTTTGATAAATTTGGGATCTCACGCAACCAATTACAAGAAACTTAGCTCCATATAGAAACTCTACCGAAAAATGGAAGGCATTGGTGTATTGGACCTCTTGGTTAGTCCCCCCATATCGTTGCGTTGATCATTTTTTATTTGTTTCCACTCCACTCTCCACCTATTCTCAACATTTAACTACTTAGATTTTCAAGACACAGATCATAAGGGTTAGTGTAACTGTGTAACACAGTGGAACAAGCAGAAATGAATAAACACTGACGGAATAAATAGATTCATTGTGTTCCAATAATCATGCGTGTTATAGCTTGTCTCACATTGATTCATAATTACATCCCAAAATAATATTTTATACGTCTGGCCGTTCTCTCCACTCACTACAAATTGGTTTTGAGTTGAATGTTTTAACATGGTATCATAACTAGACTTTTGGAGACTTTTGCACAAGACTCTCTTGATTGACTGTCCCGTTATTTCTGGGTTAAGTGATCCTTTTTTCCTTGTGAACCCTATTGATCCTTTGTATAGCTCTCCACATGCAAGTCACTAATCGCCCAAGTGGGGGAGTGTTTAGGGCTGCAAATGAGCCGAGCCGAGCTTTGTTGAGCTCAAGCTTGGCTTGAGCCTTAACGAACTGAGAGCCAAGCTTTGTTGAGCTCAAGCTTGGCTCGAGCCTTAACGAGCTGAGGCTAGTCATTTACTAAACAAGCCTCTTTAATCGAGCCAAGCCTCCCAAAACGAGCTGAGCTTTTTTCAAATGAACCGAGCTCCACTTGGCTCGTTTACTAAACGAGCCAAGCCGAGATCGCGAGCTGCTCGGTTCATTTGCAGCCCTAGGAGTGTTAGATCTTCTCCCACAAATTAATTACCTCCAAAACTAGTAAATGAACTGGAAGTCTGGAACCGCCTCTCCAATCATGCCAATAGATTTTGAGTTAGATGCTTTAACAATGTGGTATTGGGAAGTTGAGAACTCGAGACACGGTGTAAAAGGATATAGATACACTATGCTCAAGCAAATCCTAAAGCATATTGATGCTAGCTTAAAGTTCTTTCTCAGCAATTAGACTAGCGCAAAACATTGAACACATAATGAATTAGAAGAGTTTGAGTATGGCATAGAATTACCCTGGAATAACCATTAAGCAAGCTCAATGAGAAGATACCCATTTCAGATCACCTGCTCAATGCAGAAGAGCAAATAAACCTATGTCATGCTTAAATCCCACATTCTGTGATCCAATGTCCAATTGTTGAGACTCATGGTTCGATGTCTAGTTCTATCCAATTCGAGGTTTCAGTTTCGAAACAGGAGCAAAAAGCTCGAACACATTAACAGAACAATATAGTTATTCGGATCAAGTTACGTACGAATCATAGGTCAATTTGTTGAAATGAGAGATAAAGTGAGTGTTTAGGGTAGCTGAAATTGTGAAAAAAGGCTTATCATTAGCCGGCGGAAGTCAAACATTGTTAGATAGCTTGGTATACATTATTAGGCTCATTTCTTTATGGCTTAAGCTTTTGGGACAATTGGTAACTTAACATGGACCACATGGTATCGGAGCTTAGATTGGGAGAGGTCTTCTCTCTGTTTGCATTTGTTTCCTGTTTTATGCTTCTCCCTATGCATTCTTTCACAACATGTAGGGATGCCTGTATATCCACTTCCAAGACTGGGGTTGCATGTGAGAGAGTGTTAGATAGCTCAATGTACGTTGTTCGGTCCATTTTCTAACCGCTTAATCTTTTGGGACAATTGCTAACTTCACAAACATCACAATAGAGCTTCTCAAAAACCAGTGTTTCTTTTTTTCAGCTTTTTAACTGTTTTTTGACTCACAATAGAAAGGAATCATTCCCCCAAAATCAAAGCCGAAGGTCTAAAGACCCAAATCAATTTAATTTATGTGCACATTACCATGCTTCCTTCATTCATAATCCAAACCATCGGAAATCACACATAAAATACAATCTAGATAACGCAGAAAAAACGTTCTGCAATACCTAAGGATTTGTTCAAGAGTGAGGCGCCCTTCATTCCGCTGCATCTCGGTCTGCACAGACCCATTACACAAGTCCATAACAATCGAAAGACACCCCTCCACTTTCCTAACCCCGTGAAAGGCACACACATTCCTGCACCACATGGACGCCCTCCTCAGCCCCTCCAGTTGCCCCTGCACCCAAACCAAGTCCGTCCCCTCCCCGACCGCTGCCTCCGCCAGCTTCTTCACCGCCACCCGGTGCCGGCACCGCCGCCCCTTCCCACCCGACACGGCCGCCGCCCACATCTCCACCCCTGCCCGCCGCCCCTCCCCTATCCTCCTAACCAGCTTCAGCTCCCCATGCAACCCTAGCTCGATCACCGCGCCACACCCCGAGCTGCTCGAGGCCCCACTCCGGCTGCACCGCCGCCGCTCCTCCTCCCCGTCTTCCTCCGGCTCGTTATCTTCGTCGGTGAGATCGGCGTCGGGGGCCGAGGAGGAGTTGGGGGAGGAGAGGATTAGAGCGAGGACGGCGTAGTTCTTTTTCAGGGCTTGGACGGAGTTGCCGACGAGGGTGACGTGGCGGCAGCGGGGGCAGGGGAGGGTGGTGTCGGCGGGCGCGGCGGAGAACATCTTGGAGAGGCAGTCCTTGCAGAAGCCGTGGCCGCATTGGAGGAGGAGCGGGCAGCGGTCGCCCTCGTTGTAGCGGGTTTGACAGACGGAGCAGCAGGGGATCTTCATTTTTTCCCCTTGATGAGAGAGATTGGGTTGGGTTTTTGGGAAAGTTCTAGAGAGAGAATTTTGAGTGGGGAAGGAGAATGGTAGATCAGAGTTGGTGGGGTGGGAATTGAGGAAGGTGGGAATTGGGGATGAGGTGGTTTAAGAGAGAGAAAGGCAGAGGGGGCTTTAGAGAGAGAGTGTAATGACAGACATATAGAAAGAGTGATGACAGGGATGATCACGAGGGAAGAACCTTTTCTTCCCAAATTCTTCCCAAAGAAAGCACAAAAACAAATCTCCAGACACGATAACTACTCTTCAGGGTTTGTCTTTGGACACAACAAGAATTGCTCAATGTATATGCAATATCTGAGCCGTTCAAAGATACGAAACTACGAACGTTTTTGTGGGTTGAAATTGTATTTTAAATTTGTGTTATGGTTGGAGTCATTTTGTTTTTTAATGGGGCAGTCAAGCGGAGTGGCGAGCGACGTTCGGTCGTTCATTTCGGCACGGACAGTTCAAATTGAATTTGAATATATATAAATCTAAATCGTTTATTACTCGATCAAAATCGGAGCCATCAATTGTCGGAATTAACAGCCTCTCAACACCCGGTTTGACAGTATCTCCCATTCTTATTTTTCTTCACCTATTTTTCTTCACCGTTGTCGGTCATGTAGCTGGGCTACCGGTTTCCCAAAAAGTTTCTTCTGCTGGTACCAAACTGTGTGAAAAAAAGTGACCTGACCTTTCTTTACTATATATAATTTAATTGGATTAGTAAATAAAGAAAATTTATATAAATAGTCCTCCTAGTTTTATCCAAGTCTCATTTTTGTCCTCCAAATATCAATTGCAACCCTTTTGACCTTCAAATTTGGATTTTGTATCAAGTTGATCCAATTGATAATGTATGTCAGTCAAACAGGACCGAAAAAATCAGATTAAGGGTAGACATCATCAATTGGACCAACTTGATATGAATTGCAACGTCTAAACTGACATTAATTTGATTTTTTTTGTCCAGTTAAAGTTATTAATTGGACCATTTTGGTACAAAAATCAAACTTAAAGGTCAAAAGAGTTGCAATTGATACTTGGAGGACGAAAGTGAGACTCATATGAAACTAGGAAGACCATTTCTATAAATTTCCCTAGTAAATATGTTCATTCAAACTATTTCAAGTGTTTTATTAGTTTTAAAAATGAATGCATATAGGTCGAATTCGGAAAAATAAAATAAGTTGAACATCTATCTATGTTAATGGTTTTTTTTTTTCCAATGTATTTTGTTTCTTCCGCTTGGTGGTGCCGAGTGACCCGCTTTGGTGGTGCTTGACAATATCTCCCATTCCCGTTTTACTTCACCCTTGTTGGTAATGCGGCTACGCTACCTGCTTTCCCAAAAAATTTCTTGACCTAACCTTTCTTACTATATAATTTAATTGGATTAGTAAATTTGTTCATTCAAACTATTTCAAGTGTTTTATTAGTTTCAAAAATGAATGTATATAGGTCAAACTCAGAAAAATAAAATAAGTTGAACATCTATCTATGTTAATGTTTTTTTTTTCAGTGTTGTTTCTTCCACTTGTAATAAACCTTCCAGAAAGAATTGCGATGCAAAGAATCACAACCTTTAATTTTATACTCTGTATTGTCTAGCTTTGCTTTTACTTTAGTTTATTTCAATTATTCTAGTTTTTATTCCAACTATTTGCAACTTTTTATTCGTCTCAGAGAGAAATTAATAAAAACGGAAGTACATACGTCGAACTCAAAAAAATTAATGTTGATTTTTTTGGTTTCAGTGTTTTCTTTTAAATTTGTAATCTTGGTTTTTAACATTTTCAATCTTTTCATAAAAGAAATATAAGAGCTTAGAAAACATTACTTAGCACGGAGCTGCCAAAAGTTTTACTACAACATAAAAACATCTCAATTTAAAGAAAGCCAAGGCAAGCAAATACTCCACCTAAATATTTTTATTAAGGTGTGATTTTTAGTACAAAAAAATAAACGACTAGTGCATACATGTCTTCGAATTAATTAGCAAGAAACGCATAGAACTTTCCCATGAGTTAAAAGTAGAGATAACTCGTCAGGGTATCCACAATGCTATAATCAAAAATTGATAATCAAAAGTTGCCACATCAGCTTTTGATTATTCATTTAAAAGATTGCTAAGGTTAGCAATGTAGATGTCTACAATGGCATAATCAAAATTGGATAACCAAAACTTGTCAAATCATCTTTTCAAACTACAAAAAAACTAAAAACTGTGAACAGCATAAAATAGTTTTTCTAACCAATAAAAACTATTTACTAGAAATAGAAAATAGTTGTAGAAACTTTTTTTTGGAAAAAAAAAAAACTGTTTTTCTAAAAAAACAACAAACAATTTTTTCGTAAAATATATTTTTTTTTCAAAAATATTGTTTGAAAAGAAAGAGAGAGAGGAAAAGGGAAGAGAGATAGATTATTGTATGATGATTGGTGTATTTAATTAAGAATATGTAGGATCTATTAAATTTGGTTATTGTCAAAAGGTTGTTAGTTTTGGTTATCCAAAGCCCAAATTTTGATTATTTCTAAAGAGGTTGTTAAGTTTGATTATAGCATTGTGAGCCATATTTTGCACTAACATTGTTAACTTTAAAAATCTTTTACTTTTGATTATAGCATTGTGGATACTCTCAAAATGTAAAGTCCCACATTGGCATTTCAAAGGAAAAGGATATAGTAGTATATAAGATAACACCGACTAGCTACTATGAATTTGAGTAGTTAACTTTTTGAGCCGTTTGCGGGGCGTGGATTGTTACACAAAATTACTCGCAAAAATGAACGGAGTTTTGGCGTGGATTGTTACACAAAATTACTCGCGCGCAAAGATGAATGGATCAAACTCCAGTCCTTTTCTCTATTAATCTCTTGTTTCGTCGCCGCAGTTGAAGACCGCAACAACACTCTTTCTTACCGAAAATAATCTACTAACACAACATTTTACACACCGATGTGTAGAACAAAGGCCACAAAGGAGTAATAATTTTGGAGCTCCTCTATCTGCTGCAACTTCAATGGATAAGAGGGGAAAGAACAGAACTTAACCAGAGTTCAATGGCAGTACAACGTGAAGTGTCTCAAATCCTTGTGTTCAAAGATGCATCCCAACTGTATAATTCTTCCGTCCAAGTAACAGATAAAAACACAACTTCTAATTAAATCCATAAGGTGTACAATTCTTCCTTCCCAAGTAACAGAAAACAACACAACTTCTAATTCAATCCATAAGGAGACGCGACACTGCTCGGCTAAAGTTGCAGAAGGTGTTTAACGGGCTGGGGGGATTCGCTCTTCTTGTGGTCCCAGTCCAATAGATTTCTGTGCATTTGCGATACCATCAGGATCTGCCACAAGAAAAGAAAAGGAAAAAAAAAGCAAGTACCTTTATAAAATTAGGGGAAAACATAAAATCAAAGGATGGATAAACCAACGACAGAAATTATCATCTAATGCATGTGGGTCGAGAGAAACAACGGGGAAGTGGCCAGTAGACAGCCTGATTTTCATAGCTCGTCTTCGTTCTATGTATGAAAAAGATTCCAAGCTGATGTATTTTACACAACCGGCAAAGTAGCTCCATAACTTCAGGCGAAGGGGTGCCCCTTCCATGCCTCATTTCACTGGGAACCTCAACCGGTGATACGATATGCTTTTATTCTATTCATTCCTTGAAATCAGTTCATCGAATAGATGATAAAATCTAATTCATCAAAAATCTCCCATTCAACAGCCCAAAGCTCCTTGTGTACCTAAGAGAGAGAGATGGGAACTGGTGTTCATACTCCACTTTCAGTCTCTAACATTCCCTCTCCCTTGCCGATCAGAAAAAACACTCCCACTCCTTCTCCCTCTTGAGGACTAAAAGAAAAAAGAAAAGGTGGAAGCTTCAAGTGCAGTGCACATACCAATTTCCTTTATCAAATTTTGCGTACATTTTAAGGGGAAAAAGGGTGTCGGAAACAAAATCGTTAATTAACATGGAATAACTGAATCAAAGATAAACTGAGCCTACACAGTAGGAGGAGGCTCTTAATTCAATTGAGTGCAAGTCTACATATTTATTGAGTCATTGACTTACCAAAAAACTGCGTGAAGATACGAGTGAAGAAGTTCCAGTTGCGAGTAATATTGTACCCCATCGCAGGAGGAAGAGGCTTCACAACAGTGTCAAAGCTGAATACCTTTTGAAGAAACTGCAGTTTCACCAAAGAATTACAGTTCTCACCAAGTACCAACATATTTCATAAGCATGACACTTTATCCACAACAATACAGGCAAATTAATAAGAAAGTTGAAGCTGCACAAGAAACTCCGACGGCAATGTAGACTGTAGTATTACGCAGAATGCAAAGGAAGAGCATTGCAAATGTGCAACTTCAATACAATAGGAAAAGAAGCGCCACCAACTTCTACAAAGAGAGAATATTCCAAAATTTATGCTATTTGTTAGTATCAGCTATCAACTTTCTCGATAACCTTGAAAACGTAATATTTTACATCTTACATAACATTCAAGACTTAAAGCTTCTGCGTCCTTTGACCTTTTAAGGCTTTAAACAATCCAAAAGGCATTGAAAAAATTTTGATGAACAGATGCACCCCTAATCCAACTATGAAGCATGAGTCCCTAAACATGTTCATGGGAGTAATGGCAACGCAAAACATTTCCCACAAATTCGCAAGCACCAAAGAAGAAAAGGTCATATGTGTAAGTCTGATTCAATTCCTGGTTGTTCATCCTTATAAAGTAGAACATTAGAGAATAAGGCAGGGGAGGGGCGCCTCCACTATAGAATCAGAGGGTTTGTCTGAACCTGCTGGAGTCTGAAGATACACTGCTACTGTGCTACATCATTGAAAATTTCAGCCTGACAAGTCGCTAAATCAGTTTTAGGAATCCTCTCAAAATAAGGTTGAACCCTCCTGCATTTGACCATCATTGTTTTCCTGAGACTCTACTTACCACGTCGGAATTTTAGACCACCAACCCCTGTCACTTTATCTCTCTCTCGTCTCCAATCATCTCAATCTCTGTAGGGGCTTCTAAATTCACTTTCCAAAATTCTAGTTACACTCACCGTCGTATTTGAAACTCGAACATTTTTGCGTGGAAGGCAACAAGGTAGAAACATGCAAGTTCTCTATTTACTCATGATCTGGGACATTTTTTTGGTTGCCTTCCTACTGAAAAATAAGGATAAACATTGTCCAATATCATTTGGTTTTTTCAATAGAAATTCTTAATCATATGTTAATATTCCCGGAGCTGCCATTGGAATAAGGTAATGCTGAATGCTAATCCACTCCTCATCAGTCCGGTTTGATTAATCTGATCCCTTCCATATTACTGAAGCCTATCAAACATGACCTAGATGCACAAAATCAGGCCACACAAAAATGAAGAACTAGATCAACCCTAATATGCAGCAATAAAACCATAGAGCCAGGGGCGGATCAAGGGAGGTGCAAGCGGGGGCCCGGGCCCCTGCACTCCTTCCAATTATCCCATTATTTCTAGTATATGTTTTGGTTTTGTTTGTAAAAATGAAGAAAGGTCTACTCTATGTTATTAGCAATTTAGCATATAAGGATAGCATTTTATTGTTAATTTATGAATACATGTGATTTGCTCCACCGCATTAACAATCCTGCGTCTGCCACTGCATAGACCAACCAACTAAAACGGGATCCAAGAAGCCCCTTAAAAAGAACAGATAATCATCTTCAAAGATTAACATCCAATTCCCAAATGAAACAATACATTAGGTAAAATTGAGCCAACATTTCTCAAACAAATTTAAGGCACATTAGAACTTTTTTTTTATCAGCGCAAAAAAGGAATTCCATTAATCTTTGGAAACCAGTTACAAAGATTGAAAGGATCCTAAGCATGACAGCATCACAACGGAGCACAAACATCCCAACTACGTCGGAACCCCCACACCCCGACAATCGTATCAGATACAAACATATTTTTACATACATGTGTGTGTGTAAAAATCGTGAGAGAGAGAGAGAGAGAGAGAGAGACCTGGTAGTTACGTTGGAAGCTGTAGCGGAATTCGGGATCGATCGCGAAGCGATAATCGTCGCTATCGGAGAAGGGTTTGTCGGAGGGCTTGTTGTAGTGCATAGTGGGAGTGGAGCCTGGCTGGCTGGTCACACTCACCTTTGCGTCTTTGAACTTATCTGCTTCGACGTTATCGTCGCCTCTCCATGGCGCCGACGACAACAGCTCTTTCTTCTTCGCCTTCACCATCTTCACACCCTATTCTCTCTCTCTCTCTCTCTCCGCTCTCAAAAGACGAGGGAGACTCGAGATAAGCCACCACAAGGGGGAAACACCAACACCCCATAAGTTTGAGATAATTATACTGAAGTCCCTTGTCTTCTAATTTACTCTGTATTATCCGGGAAGAAATTCTATTCAGACCCCTATTTTTCTCCCTACCAACGCCATATTAAAAAAAAATAATATATATATATATATATATATATATATATATATTCATAAGCTCTCAAACTATCCTATATTTTCTCACTACCTATCCCATACGTGTAATTTTAAACCCTTGCCACATCCACTACCATCTACCCCAAGAACCACTTTAACTCGTAACATCAATTATAATGTATCATCTCTATCACTCATAAGATGCCTCAACCCTACAACCTGATCAACCAACCACTCCCACCACAACCAATGGCTGAGTCAGGATTTTCGATAAGTGGGGTTGAAAATTTGAACAATTTGTAAGTCACTTTTGAAATTGCTAATTGAAAGAAACAATTAAGATTAACAAGTTAATCAAAAAGTAGATATATTTCGATTTATAATTGATCTCGATGAATTTTCATACTTTCCAAACAATGGATGATAGTCTCGTTTGTAATGGTTTCAAAAACATCTTTCTCTATATACACAACCAAACTATCATGCATCCATTGGTCACACATACGATTATGGTGCAGAGCAGTCAACAAAGATTAGGAGAACTGGAGAAGAGTCTGAAGAGTGATCGTCAAACGAAACCCTTTTGTTAGCACTATGTTTGGGAATTTTGATCGTCGAATGAAACCCTTTTGTTAGCGCTATGTTTGTGAATTTTGTGGGTGGAGATTTTATTGTGACCCTTTTTTTTTCTTAGTACAAAATTCTTATATTGACTGGGGCAAAAATAAAATTTAAAGTAGAGTCAAATTAGTAAAAATTATACCTATTCTTACAAAAATTTGACAGCCAGTGGGGTCGGCCGCCCTCCCTTATTTCCATGTTCCTCTGCCCCCACAACTACCATCCACTAATTAAAAACCACCATCTCCTCGACATGGGTCAATTTTGCTCATTTTCGGAGGTGGTTAGTACTATAAAAAATTGACTTCGTTCATCATTTTTACGACATCATTCCTTTTCAATTTTATAATTCCAAATAAACTAAAATTATTTTGAGAGACAAAATTTAAAACAATCAAAAATAGTTCAGACAATTAGATATGGACGATCTGAATACTTCATAAGTCAATCTTGAAAGATAAAATTCGAACAATTTGAATTAGTTTGGACATTGGGATCCGAACAATCCGAAGTGGATAAGAAACAAATTGGGTCTATTCGAGTTTGATGTATGGCCTCAAATTGTCATTTTGCATGGCCACAAATTAGGGATATTGAAGAAACTTTTCGTAGCAATTTTCTGAAAACTGACTGAAGAAGGTGAGTAATTAACATCCTCGATCTATATGGTATTTACAACCAGATGTCCAAAGTCCACACTGCCCCACAAGCCGCAGAACACACACAACCTTTTGGACATAAAGTTTTGAGCACATATCCAGAAATTACTATTTGCTTCGTGTACTTTGTGTTGTGGTTCTTGCATAATGAGGACCTCTGGATAGGGCTGCCCCAAGTTATCATTCCCTTAATTTGTCGGGTAAATTCAAAGGCTTGATTGGGATCTTTTCAACACGTACGCCAGCTGAAGTTGCGTTACAATCACCTTACTCATTCATTAAATACTACCATTTAATGTGGCATTACAACGTTGGTTGAATAAAATCCAATTTTAAAAGACTGCCAATAAAATGATAATTGCATCGAACGGATCAAAATATATGATACTCAAACATGATCACGTAAAGGACCTCCGAATATAATCACATAACGGCACATATTGAAAGCATGGTAGAGAAATATTATAGATACAAGAGTGGTCAAGATATGAATCATACAAAATACGATTTGCTCTAAACTAATACTAGATAATTAATTAAGGATCTCCCATTGAATGGGACCGTACAAAAATTTACACTGCACCGTACTCTCCAAGAACACCATGAAACTCAAAACCCGGATCGCATATCAGATTTGATGATGGAAACATCCCAAGAAACCCCCCTTGACCATTGGAGTTCATTAACAAGTCCTCAAACGACGGTTCCAACTCCAAGTAAGAATCCGAGCTCGTTGTCGAATCCGACACGCGATCGCTGACGGAATTCGATATTCCTCTGTCGACAACAACTCCTTGTGAATGATGATCATGGTAATAAGAACCATTATTGGCTTCCACGTACCGCGACACGTCGGAGTCTCGCCCGGTGAGCTCCTGCACTAGGGCCCTGAATCTCGAGGCGCTGGTCTTCACCTTCACCGGGCTTGATATGTACACGACCTTGACTCTCTCTCTCCTCCCTTTTCTCTTTCTAGAGTTCTTCAGGTCATGAACACTTCTGGGTGGCTCCATATTTCGTGAAAGAGAGGCTCAAAGGGAATTGGGTGTTAAGCAGTGGTGGATAGTTTGGTTGTGGATTTATGGGAAGATTAATATGGGGGACAGGGTCTTATAAGAGTGGGTTAAGGCTGCTTCTTGGAAAGAGATAAGGTTGGAAAAAGGGGGGGTGCTTGTGGAAAGTTTAATTTGACAGGGAAATGGGAAGGAGAGAGGAAATATAGGGAGAGATCTGCGTGGTGGGTTTGGGGAATGGAAGATTCTGTAGAGAGGATGAGGTTACGTAAGCTTGCTTTGTTACACGTCTCTAAGTTACATAATGCGTGTGTACATATATGTGTAAGCGAAATCAAGAGCATAAGCTTCTTTAGCGTCTTTTAAAAACATTGAAAATCATCAAATTTCGTAAGGGTGGATTGCAAAAACATGAGTATAGAGTAAAGATTGAGAGCAGGAACAAAAAGTGCCATGGAAGAATTATGTAGTAACTTAAGTGTTTGGTCAAATGGTCAAGTTTGGATCTTTATGGTCCATTCATATCCACACGGTAATCAGAATCGTTCATCTTGTCGGTCCTTCGAAAAAGATCCTTCCTATATAAAACTAGGATTAATTGGTTGATTGTAGATGATTACGCGAACAAATATGTATATGCAAGAAAAATTGAATTAGTTTAAACTTCAAGTCATATTCTCTACTATATATTTCTTCAGAAATGTTTATCATTTATGCAGCTACTAAAGTTTTTCTACGATGATCTTTTTCGCGTGGTCGGCGTAATGAACGATTCCGATCATTATTGTGAACCAAAAAAGAGTCCTTAAAGATGTAAGTCGGGCCGAACTGGACACAAAGAAAACCGGGAGCTCGGTCCCGGGGTATAAAGGTGCTTGGATGACCCGTAACCTCAATGGTGTTTTCATGTGATTGAAGGTTTAACGGTGACTTAGATAATTATTGGATCCATTCATTGTACGAACAGAGGAAAAGGTTTGATGTATTAAAACCCACGTGCGCAGCCTCCCTTGACTTTTGGTAAAGGAATCAAGACTCCCCCCCGGCCCCCCCCCCCCCCCGCCCCCCCCCACAAGATGCCAAAAGATTCTCACGTATACGTGGCTTGTCATTGGATTGGGATTATTATCACCGGATTTAGGAAGTTCAGGAAGTTCGGATTCGAGCAATTTTGGATTAGGATTGAATACAGATGTTGTGGATTCGGATTCAATCCAGTTTATTGGCAGGTCTAAGTTGGACATTTTTGTTCATCCTTAAAATAAGGGTGATTGATGGTTGGGTTCAACAAGGTGTGAGATTTTTTAGAGTTAGGGTTTCTTTTTCCTTTTTCGACTATTTTTTCGTCTCCTCTACCGGTTGGATTTCTCAGTCCGGTTGTGTACCGATTCGGGTATCTCCCGGATCTGGTGAGGTTGTGGTGGTGGGTAAATAAGTTCTTTATTTTTGTTCTTGTTCTGGTATGGGTTTTTGGATGGGTTTCAATGGATAGTCTTTCTAACGGTTACTAGATGCCCTGACAACGCTTAGCTAGCCGGACCTAGTTTGTTTTGCTTCGGTTTGTGTGGTAGGAGCTTGCCGTGGCAGCGGGGGACTTGCTGCAGAGTTTCTTTGACCAGCCGGCGTGCTAAAAGGACAACAGTCTATGGGACCGGAAGGCTGCCTGTTTGGTTGATTTCTGTCGTGGGCTGGACTTGCGCCGGCGGAGACGGCTGCAGGTCAGGGGCGAAGAAGGGTTTGTTCTCTGGCCACCGAGCTTCGCGTCACAGCTTAGACCACATGGATTGGTTCTCTTGTTAGTCGGCGAACCTCGAGCTTAGATTCATTTTCGCTTGTGATCTGTTTGTTGTGTTGATTACATCTGTTATTTTGTGTAATGGTTTGTACTGGGATTTTGTTTTGATTTCTCTCTACCTAGTCCTGTACGGGATTCTCATATCGACACCTAGTGTTAATTTGCTTTTGCAGAGTGTCCTTTAATCCAGGAGTAGGTAGTTTAGTACTTTCCTGTATTTTGCGATGTAACCATTGTCTTCGGGTTTGTTATGAAATGAAATTGACATTTTCAAAAAAAAAAAAATAGAAGGGTGGACGTTACTCTCTCTCTTATTGGTTGAAATGGTATATGTTCCATCCTTACAATGCACAATTTGATTGACATCCACATCGTTTCAAGCAATAAAAAGGAGGATAATATTCACGTTCAACAAAACGGTGGGAGTGTTGTCTGCTGCTATGTGGGAGGTTGAATCAAAGTTAAATACCGAAAGATATCTTTTGAGAAGCTGAGTGTACATCAAATTTTAAGTAAACAATCATTATCCCAGAGCCATGTTAAAAAAAAAAAAAAAAAGCAAAACATTATCCAAGAGGAGAAAGCTTTCCTGCAGTTTTTCTTCCCGGCGACAGGGGTGCCGTTTGCTAATTTTAGGGTCTTTTGGGGGGCCCTCTTACCAATCTGAACCGTTTATGTCGTAAATCTCGTTAAGAAGCTTCATCATAGCGAAAATCATGCTCATCGGATGCCGATTATTACATGATCCAAAGCTATTTCTTTCTGAAAGATGGGCTCTGATGACTTCTGCAGGTGAGACCCCTATGTTGCACAAAAACATCTTCTGGTTCTTCAATGATCGATATCCGATAAATATGATTTCCAATGAGATTATGAGTCTCAACGAGATTTACGAAATGAACTCTTCAGATTGGTGAGATAAGCCCAAAGAATTTCCCAGAAATTACCAAACTACACCCTGCAGTGGGGAAGAAAAACTAGAAGGAAGCTATCGCACGTTTTGATAAGCAGATTCGATCAATTAGCGCTAAAATTGAGATTGCGTCATAATTTAGGTTAAATCTTGCTTCAGTTCATTATCTTTTCATTTATGTGTTTTTTGATCTTTAAGTCAAATTTTTTTAAAACTAATATTTGTTCTTCACAATAGGAATCTAAATCAAAAATGCAAAATACTATAACCGAACCCGAGAAAAATTCGCTAAAGATGAAAAAGAATAAAAAAAAAAAAGCGCATTTCACGTCTTTGATTGTTCATTCGAGGAACGATTAATTTCAAATATTCCGAAAATAATAATTACCTAATTATCAAAAAACACTCATTTGGCTGAAACTCTTTGTCAAGTTGGTTGGTTGGTTGTTTGTAGAACTCCACCAAAAAGTCAGTAAAAATACAAAAAACATCTATTCATACAGGGGATGTGGCCAAGGTTAGGCATCAGATTAGCTTTGACTAATACTTGGCCATAAACTAGTTTATTAGGATTGAATTGAACTGATTAATTACCCATCAACTTGCATGGAATACTTGGACTTCCAGAAGGATTAAGACTTGTGAGACTAAAATGTGTCTGCCTTTCTAATGAAGCAAAAACTAATCTTACACACAAGCTTAAAATTATGAGATTTCTTGCTTGCTTTTGTTGTTTGACTTCTTTGTTCTACCTCAAACACTGCTATTTAATTTAATTGCATTTTAACTTGATGACCAAGTTATCTATTTTTATTTTTTTTTTGTTTTACAAATTTTCCTCGTTCCCATTAGATGTCCCTGTCATATTGGGTATGGAGGGTGTCGTCGTGAATATCAAGGTTTAACCCCTGTCTGATCGATTATGCATGATCCACTAAAAGTTATCCTTCTGATATAGCGATGCTATGAAATTTTTGTCTGATTGGTTTTTTCCTAAAATTTTGTATTGAACACGAGTTGTACGTATAGATATAGACGAGACCGCGTGAAAAGGCACCCCGCCTGCGTAAATGTCTAGATCAAAAGTTATGAGTTTTCGTTATGTGAGCATAATTCTTACGGATTGTTCCCAGATCATGAATTTGTGTAGAGACGAGGCCCAGAGGGTAAAGGAAACTCATAGAAAGACAAAAGGTGAAAAAACTGAATCTACTCTGTTCAGAAAATAAATATAAATACAGAAAGCCTGAATCTATCACTTTCTCCATAATTTTTAGGATTGTGATTTTGGCACTCCAAAAATTGATGGAGGGACTCCAAAATTGAACTGTGTTGATACACAAAATGACGCTGTTTTGAAGCCCCCTCTATTAATTTTTGGAGTGCTAAAATCAATTTCCTAATTTTTATCCTCCGAAAACAAGTTGACAGTGTATATTTAATTATTTATACCATGTCCTTTTCCACTCCCCCAACAAAGGGGAAGCAATGCTACAAAGCACAACTTTAAAACACAAATCTAGACACAATTGTGTTCGTAGCCGTTGGATGCCCATATGTCTGCATACATTAAAACGGCTCCCTATAAAATTGTGTTCACAGTCGTGTTTTAAAGTTGTGTTGGGGAGAGGCTCAATCTAGCCATAAATCAATCACTTTGGGTGCCGAAAGAGATGGCAAGGTAGTGGGATCCCAATTGCCAAATCGCCATCTTCATCAACATCCTTATCAACCAACAGAGCATACCAAAATGCAAAACAAAGTTTCCAGTCCACAACAGGCCAGGTATGGATTGATCTTGTCTCCTTCAGATAAGTTTCGCTTCATTTAATAGTATTGGACCACTGGTTAAGAACAATGACCACAGAATGTATCTTGAAAGGATACGGCATTTTGGGGGCATTTCAGTTCCTGTCAACAAAACCATAATCTGTAGCTCAACGAATTAGGTAGACAGCCTCGTGAAATGGTGATAAAATTCAATGACATACTAGATGCATGTATTATTAGACCGGGCCACCTCAGTCACACAGATCAACGGCTGATGTGAAACTCCTGTTTGAACCTGGTTCCATGATCACACCATGGAATATTGCGATGGGCAAGAAAATGATTCCAAGGACTTGCGATCTTTAGCAACGCGTAATAATAAATATGTCCACATTCCCATACTGTGCAGGAAAATTCAAACTATTATCATGCTTCTATATCTGAATACTTCTAACAAAAGAAAAGGAAACACAAAGAGGAAGCAGAAAGAGAAATAGTATCCAATTTCCGTTTGGATCAGTAGACTTGCTGTGAATCAAATCTAGTCAGAATAAAAGAAGGTAATTAACCTGAAACAAAGATGAGATTTGCATGCGTATGCATGAATAATTATTTCAGTTTGAAAGGGTATTATCGGCATCACAAAATGGCCACTTTTTCGTATAAAGTGAACATATCCTTAGCTGCACAAATTATAGTAGTAAACCAAAATTCATATGCACACGGAATGAAAAAAAAACAAAAGAAATAATGGTTTTATTGACAACACGGGCTGAACCTAGTTCAAGGCTGCCTACGTACCCAAAATATGGGATCAAGCCACACGTAGTTCTTGTAGCACATGAAAAATCCAAGTCAGTACATCAATCTATGCAAGTCCGCGACAATATAGCTTCTATCGCTCGAAACATCCCACGTATGCTTTCTGGCTCCTCATATGCTCTTTGGCCCTATGAGTCTTAGCACAGGTAGTTGCCATTTGAGGAAGATCTATGAACTCCAGCACTTGGATCTTCTTCCGAGCTGTTCATCAAAATTTTAGAACTCGTTAGTCAAACAGATTAAACTGATCAAAAATTGTAAATTTTGGTTAAAGTTGCCAGGACAAATTACCATTCTGGGCTTGCTCATATCGTTCATGCAGCTTCCTTTTAGTGGCTTTCAATCTCAACTCAATTGCTTCTTTGTCTCTGTTTGATGGTTTTGGCTGTATCAATCAACAAGAATCAAGAAACGCATTAGGTACAACCAAAACATTCATCTTTCGATCCTAAACTTGTTGGGTTACCCGGCTTATTTGCTTAAAGTCAAGCAATAAGCAAATAATAGTAAGGTTTGGTGACAACCTAGTTGCTTTAGGCTTTTCTGCAATCCATACATGGACTGTAGAGGTGCGGTTGGAAGGTTGTGAATCGTTGGATGGTGTTTTTAACGGTTAAGATTTAAAAAAAAAAAAACCCGAAAAAGGTTAATAAAATTCAAACCGTTGGATGCAAAGATGAACGGCTGAGATTGGACTGCAAAGACTCTCTGCATAGAATCCGCCTCGAGTTGCTTATTTAAAACACAAGTTTGCTTATTGCTTATTTAAAAGACAATGGGAAATAACCAAATAATATGTGAAAATGCAAGTTTGCTTATTGCTTCCTTTTAAGAAATAAGCAAAATAAGCAGTGGGAATTACCAAACAGACACTGTTAAATGGGTGAGTTTCTGTTGCGCGAAAGAAAAGAGAGAGAACAAGGCAAATTAGGCAATTACCTTCTCTTGAACCGATTCTCCATCGCTGACTCTTTCCCCTGTGCTTTGCTTCAGTGACTCTTCTGGTGCCTTTTGAAAATTTCCGAGGTCGAATTGCTTCCCTTGGCCGCATCTTAATAGCAACTCTGCGTTTCTTGTTGTCCGTTGTCTGTTGCTTCCCTCCAGTGATTTCTCCGCTTCGTTTTGAACATCTTCACTACTTGGCAATTGCTTTCCTTTTTCGTGAAGTTTCAACGAATTCATCTCTACGACCCTTCTTGTCTCTGGTTTGTCCTCTTCAATCTTGGGATACATGCAGTCGCTAACGCCAGGACAAGTTTGTGTTTTTCAAAAGAGAAGAGAAAACAATAGCTGTGCTCTAGTCCTTTAAATCTTTGTATGTATAACTAGTGGTTGCCCGTGCTTACGGCACAACGCACTACGCATCCCGGTTGAAATTACCCGTGCCTACGGCACTTGTTAGCTAGTGACTCAAACACTAAATCGGTTCATTAGTGTGTAATTAGCAAATAATGCCCTATTCATACTGGCCTAATATTTTCAATGTCATCTATGTACTCAACGGGAAAATTAAATCATTACCAAATCCGGAAAATTAAATACCAAAACCGAATTTGTCCTACGTGACACCTTTGTAAAATATAAAGTATTTACGAAAATTCAATTAGATTGTATGTGAAGGGTAGAGAAATCTGGACCGTTGGATTTGTTTGTATGGGTAGATAAAATTTGTGTTAGGGAGAAATCTGAACCGTTGAGAGAGAATATTATTTAAGAATATTCTCAATTAGAAAAGGATGACAGTCAATTAGGTAGATATTATTACAATTAATTATCAATTAGGAAAGTATGAGAACTACAATTATGGAATTTGACTGAATCTAACATATGTGATTAATGCGTGGTGGGTGCCACCTAGAACAAAGGATGCCACATAAGACAAAAGTGCCACGTAGGACAAACACCTTCCGTTTTATAATATAGATAATATGTCTTTTTTATTATGTCGATGTGCCCTAGTCCTTTTAATCTTTGGAATACTTTTCATTAACATCCGGACCGTCCAAAGTGTGGACGGTCCCGATACCCAATACCTTTCCTCCTTAGATTGTGTTACAAAGCTAAAAGGCACAATAAATTTCGTATTCCACACACATCCATAGTTTTAACAACCGATCATGTACGTAGCAGTTTTTTGGACCTTCAGTGCCTCTACACCCTACTACACCAGTTCTAACCCAAAATTCACAGCCGTATCGACCGGTTCCTCATGTGTATCGTTTTATATCTAATCTTTTGTCCGCTAAATGACCACTACGATGGCCACATGCATGTACTTTGGCGCCAGAAACGATTTTAAGAAATTTACGTCCACTACATGTACCATTCGATACTTTCGCTATTGCGACATAGTCCGCTACTTTTATTTAAAACTATGCACGAGAAGCAAGATATTGACACAATACATAAAACAGAGAAAGCGATACACACTACACGGATCATTTTTTGACAACTTTGGTTATACCTGACTAGTAGTCTAGTGGAGGAGCCACCCTAGGTCCGCCGGGGGCACGGGCCTCCACTATATTTTTTATTCAGTTTTAGTTTTTTTTTTTCAATTAGTAGTTTAAGTTTTACCTTAATCAAAATATAGTCCTTTTTACGGTTGAGTTAACTAGCTAACACAATTACGTGCATATCAAGCAATTTTGTCAATAACGTAAATTAGGGTGAACATTATCTATTTTATTTAAAATCCATACGGGGTCCCACTTCAATAGTTAAAGTCATTTTTTAACATTTTAATCTTTTAATCATTTATTAAAAATATACTATCTCAGACGTTTCTAAGTACTTAATCAAACTATCTAAGTTTTTTTTTGCAAATCCATGTTAAAGCTATGGTAACACAGGGCATATAGCTGATGTGAAACTCCCGTTTGAACATGGTTCCATGATCACGCCATGGAATATCTCGATGGGCAAGAAAATGATTTCCAAGGACTTGCGATCTTTAGCAACGCGTAATAATAAATATGTCCACATTCCCATACTGTGCAGGAAAATTCAAACTATTATCATGCTTCTATATCTGAATACTTCAAACAAAAGAAAAGGAAACACAAAGAGGAAGCAGAAAGAGAAATAGTATCCAATTTCCGTTTGGATCAGTAGACTTGCTGTGAATCAAATCCAGTCAGAATAAAAGAAGGTAATTAACCTGAAACAAAGATGAGATTTGCATGCGTATGCATGAATTAATATTTATTTCAGTTTGAAAGGGTATTATCGGCATCACAAAATGGCCACTTTTTCGTATAAAGTGAACTTATCCTTAGCTGCACAAATTATAGTAGTAAACCAAAATTCATATGCACGCGAAATGAAAATAAACAACAAAAGAAATAATGATTTTATTAACAACACGGGCTGAACCTGGTTCAAGGCTGCCTACGTACCCAAAATACGGGATCAAGCCACACGTAGTTCTTGTAGTTACATATATACACGAAAAATCCAATTCAGTACATCAATCTATGCAAGTCCGCATCCATATAGCTGCTATTGCTTGAAACATCCCACGTATGCTTTCTGGCTCCTCATGATATGCTCTTTGGCCCAATGAGTCTTAGCACAGGCAGTTGCCTTTTGAGGAAGATCTACGAACTCCAGCACTTGGATCTTCTTCCGAGCTGTTCATCAAAATCTTACAACTTGTTAGTCAAACATATTAAACTGATCAAAAAATTGTAAATTTTGGTTAAAGTTATTGCCAGGACTAATTACCATTCTGGGCTTGCTCATATCGTTCATGCAGCTTCCTTTTAGTGGCTTTCAATCTCAACTCAATTGCTTCCTCGTCTCTGTTTGATGGTTTTGGCTGTATCAATCAACAAGAATCAAGAAACGCATTAGGTACAACCAAAACATTCATCTTTCGATCCTAAACTTGTTTGGTTACCCGGTTTATTTGCTTAATTGCTTATTAAAAGACATCGGCAATCACAGCAATGGGAAATAACCAAATAATATGTGAAAAAAAGAAAGTTTGCTTATTCCTGCACTTGCTTGAAAAAAAAGCATTGGGAACCAAACAAGACACTGGTAAAGAGAACGAACAGAAGAAAAGAGAGAGAGAGACCTAGGCAAATTAGGCAATTACCTTCTCTTGAACCGATTCTCCATCACTGAGTACTCTTTCCCCTGTGCTTTGCTTCAGTGACTTTTCTGGTGCCTTTTGAAAATTTCCGAGGTTGAATTGCTTCCCTTTGCCGCATCTTAAGAGCAACTCTGCGTTTCTTGTTGTCCGTTGTCTGTTGCTTCCCTCCAGTGATTTCTCCGCTTCGTTTTGGACGTCTTCACTACTTGGCAATTGCTTTCCTTTTTCGTTCAGTTTCAACGCCTTCATCTCTACGATTCTTCTCGTTTCTGGTTTGTCCTCTTCAATCTTGGGAGTATCAGTCGCGCGATACATGCAGTCGCTAACGCTAGGACAAGTTTGTGTTTTTCAAAAGAGTAGAGAGAACAATAGTTGTGCCCTAGTCCTTCTAATCTTTTGTGTATATATATATAATAATACATGTCTTTTTTTAATATTATGCTGCCGTGCCCTAGTCCTTTTAATCTTTATAATACTTTTCATTAGCATCCGGACCGTTCAAAACACTTTTGGACGGTTCTGATACCTGATACCTTTCCTCCTTAGATCGTGTTACAAAGCTAAAAGGCACAATAAATTTAGTGTTCCACACACGACCACCGTTTTAAAAATCGATCACGTAGCAGTTTTTCGGACCTTTAGCACTGCTACACCCCACGACACCGGTGCTAACCCAAAATTCACAACCGTATCGGCCGGTTGCTCTTGTGTATCGCTTTATATCCAATTTTTTGTCCGCTAAATGGCACTATGACAGCCACATGTGCTTTGGAGCCAGAAACAATTTTAAGAAATTCACGACCACTACACGAACCATTCGATACTCCCGCTATCGCGACACAGTCCGCCAGGGGTGGGCCCACGTTGGAGCACGTGGGATCATGTGCCCCCACGCCTTTTTTTTTTTTTTTAAATGTAAAAAAATAAAATTTGATATAAATACATAAAAATTCCCTATAATTGTACAAAACATCAACATGATGGTTTTGCTATGTGCGCTGAGAAAGTGTTCAGGACATTGGGGTTTATTCCCAGGCATTCCCATCCCCTGTTTTTTTTTAAATTTTTATTCTACCTCTTCCTTTATTTCTCCATTTTGTCCTATCTCTTTGTATTTTCCTCCCAATCCAAAATATTATGAAAATCAAATTTAATATATTCTTTAATTTACTTTCTCTTGACTTTGACATTAATCTTACGGTTGCCACCGCAACAGTTGAAAGAGTATTTTCAGTCATAAAGATTGTCAAAAATCGGTTGTGGAATAGAATGAGTGATCAATATTCAATTATTGAGCGATAATTTAATGGTATACATACAGAGAATTTTTTTTTAAGACTGTGAATAATAGGTTCCCCCAGTACATAGAATTCCTGAGTCCGCCACTGAAGTCCACTACTGCTATTTAAAACTATGCACACAAAGCATGATATTGACACGATACATAAAACAGAGAAAGCAATACATATATACTACATGTATCATGTTTTGACAACTTTGGCTCTACACTAGTAGTCCAGTGGCGGAGCTACCCTAGGTCTGCCAGGGGCACGACCCCCATTGTATTTTTTCCTTCAATTTTAGTTTTTTTTCAATTAGTAATTTAAGTTTTACTTTAATCAAACAATATTGCTTTTATACAGTTGAGTCAACTAGCTAACACAATTACGTGCATATCAAGTAATTTTGTTAGTAACTGAAATTAGAATGAACATTATCTATTTTATTTAAAATCCATACTAGGTCCCACATCAATAGTCAAAGTCATTTTTTAACATTTTAACATTTTAACATTTTAATCGTTTATTAAAAATATACTATCTCAATTAGACATTTCTAAGTGCTTAGTCAAAGTGATCTAACCTTTTTTTGCAAGACCATGTTATTTGATAAAATACTTATAGAAAATGAGAATAGATTATTGTACATTTTTCTTAGATTGTAAAAATCTCTATTATGTGCTTGACTTGTGTGAAGAGTTCTGAAATATTCTAAAGATGTGATAAAGAAAATATACTACCTCCGTCCAAAAATGTTTGTTCGGTCCACAAAACGAGGACTAAAAAATAATCACTCCGTTTGGTTTACATTTTAGAAAGTTATTTTTGAGAGTAGGAGTGGTAATGAATGGAGAGGGATAGATAAAAAAATTTATTGAAAATTGTGCCGAGAGTTAAAAGTAACTCTCAGAATGTTAAACCAATCAGAGTGAATGCATTTCTTTCAAGAAAAAATTCAAACGTTTTTCATAAATTAAAATAACTCATCGATATCTAGAGAATTGTTGAAGAAAAACTAAATTTTTCTTGCAAAAAATATATTATTTTTATGTTCTCGTTTTGCGGACAAGACAAACATTATGGAATGGATGGAGTATTTTTTAGGAGAATTCCTAAAAGGAGAATGTGGGTTATAGATTAAAATAATTCTAGCCGTTCATTGAGGAGGTGAATGATTATAAAAAGAAAGTGTGTGCATTTGTATAAACTATTATTATACTTCTCCTGCCTAATATTAATTGAGAGAATTTGCACCTACTTCGATTTTTTGAAAATATACGAAAGTCGGTAAGTGATCTCGTCGTTAATACAAAATATAGATACTTAAAATTCATCCGTCCATCCTCGTTGTCACCGAAATTTTTTCTTTATAGTGCCCCCATTGATGTATGTTCCTAGTTACACCACTACTAACTTGGGTTCAAAAAAAAGATGCATATTCCTGGTTACGCCATTGCTAACTAGGGTTTGGGGCTTGTCAAAACATGAGCAGATCGATCCTTGTGCATCTCCCTTCCTCTTGAACAGCAATTAATTCAGCTATTTGATCCCTCCTGATAAAAAACAGAGCATAATATAGTAGTAAACCAAAATTAATTTGCTCACGAAATGAAAAAAAACAAAAGAAATAATAGTTTTATTAACTACACGGGCTGAACCTGGTTCAAGGCTGCCTACGTACCCAAAATACGGGATCAAGCCACACGTAGTTCTTGTAGTGTCATACATGAAAAATCCAATTCAGTACATCAATCTATGCAAGTCCGCGACAATATAGCTTCTATCGCTTGAAACATCCCACGTATGCTTTCTGGCTCCTAATTTGCTCTTTGGCCCTATGAGTCTTAGCACAGGTAGTTGCCGTTTGAGGAAGATCTATGAACTCCAGCACTTGGATCTTCTTCCGAGCTGTTCATCAAAATTTTACAACTTGTTAGTCAAACAGATTATACTGATCAAAAATTGTAAATTTTGGTTAAAGTTGCCAGGACTAATTACCATTCTGGGCTTGCTCATATCGTTCATGCAGCTTCCTCTTAGTGGCTTTCAATCTCAACTCAATTGCTTCCTCGTCTCTGTTTGATGGTTTTGGCTGTATCAATCAACAAGAATCAAGAAACACATTAGGTACAACCAAAACATTCATCTTTCGATCCTAAACTTGTTTGGATACCCGGCTTATTTGCTTAAAGTCAAGCAATAAGCAAATAATAAGGTTTGGCCGGTGACAACCTAGTTGCTTATTGGAGTAAAAGACACCGGCAATCACAGCAATGGGAAATAACCAAATAATATGTGAAAAAAAGCAAGTTTGCTTATTCCTGCACTTGCTTGAAAAAAAGCATTGGGAACCAAACAAGACACTGGTAATGGGTAGGTTTCTGTTGCGCAAAAGAAAAGAGAGAGAACTAGGCAAATTAGGCAATTACCTTCTCTTGAACCGATTCTCCATCACTGAGTACTCTTTCCCCTGTGCTTTGCTTCAGTGACTTTTCTGGTGCCTTTTGAAAATTTCCGAGGTCGAATTGCTTCCCTTTGCCGCATCTTAAGAGCAACTCTGCGTTTCTTGTTGTCCGTTGTCTGTTGCTTCCCTCCAGTGATTTCTCCGCTTCGTTTTGAACATCTCCAGTACTTGGCAATTGCTTTCCTTTTTCGTTCAGTTTCAACGCCTTCATCTCTACGATTCTTCTCGTCTCTGGTTTGTCCTCTTCAATCTTGGGAGTATCAGTAGCGCGATACATGCAGTCGCTAAACGCTAGGACAAGTTTGTGTTTTTCAAAAGAGAAGAGAAAACAATAGCTGTGCCCTAGTCCTTTTAATCTTTCGTGTATATATATAAAATAAACTTGTCTTTTTTATTATGCTGCCGTGCCTTTCAATCTTTGTAATACTTTTCATCAACATCTGGACCGTCCAAAACACTTTTGGATGGTCCCGATACTTTATACCTTTCCTCCTTAGATCATGTTACAAAGCTAAAAGGCACAATAAATTTAGTATTCCACACACGACCACAGTTTTAAAAATCGATCACGTAGCTGTTTTTCAAACCTTCAGTACCGCTACACCAGTGCTAACCCAAAATTCACATCTGTATCGGCTGGTTCCTCCTGTGTATCGCTTTATATCCAATTTTTTGTCCGCTAAACAACCACTACAACAGCCGCCAGAAACGATTTTAAGAAATTCACGACCACTACACGTACCATTTGATACTCTCGTTATCACGACACAGTCTGCCACTGCTATTTAAAACTATGCACACGAAGCAAGATATTGACACAATACATAAAACAGAGAAAGCGATACACACTACATGTATCATGTTTTGATAACTTTACCGATACCTGACTTGTAGTCCAGTGGCGGAGCCACCCTAGGTCCGCCGGGGGCACAGGCCCACACCGTATTCTTTTCTTCAGTTTTAGTTTTTTTTTCAATTAGTTGTTTAAATTTTACTATAATCAAACAATATTGCTTTTATACAGTCGAGTCAACTAGCTAACACAATTACGTGTTTATCAAGGAATTTTGTCAATAACTAAAATTAGAGTGAACATTATCTATTTTATTTAAAATCCATACTAGGTCCCATTCAATATTCAAAGTCATTTTTTAACATTTTAACCTTTTAATCGTTTATTAAAAATATACTATCTCAATTAGACATTTCTAAGTGCTTATTCAAAACTATCTAACCTCTTTTTGCAAGACCATGTTATTTGATAAAATACTTATAGAAAATGAGAATAGACTATTGTACATTTTTCTTAGATTGTAAAAATCTCTATTATATACTAGACTTGTGTGGAGAGTTCTGAAATATTCTAGAGATGTGATAAAGAAAATATATTTTTTAGGAGAATTTCTAAAAGGAGGATGTGGGTTATTAGATTAAAATAATCCTAGCCATTCATTGAGGATGTGAATGACTATAAAAGAATGTGTGTGCATTTGTATAAACTATTATACTTCACCCACCTAATATCAATTGAAAGAATTTGCACCTACTTCGAATTTTTGAAAACATACGAAAGTTGATAAGTGATATCGTCATTAATTTAAAATATAGATACGTATAATTCATCCGCCCATCCTCGCTGTCACCGATTTTTTTTCTTTATAGTGCCCCTTATGTTTCTGGTTAAACCATTGCTAACTTGGGTTCAAAAAGAGATGTATATTCCTACAAAGTTAAAAAAACAAGATGCATATTCCTGGTTACGCCGCTGTTGAATAGAGTTTGGGGCTTGTCGAAACATGAGCTAGTGGATCGATCCTCATGCATCTCCCTTCTTCTTGAACAGTAGTTCAGCTATTTGATTCTTATCAAAAACTCATCCGGCTCGTACCAAACTGCCACCATGATCCCGGCTTCTATCGCTTGGAACACATCGACCCCTGAACTGTCGAAGAAACTCATCTACCGATCTATCACATCCAAGTTGAGACCATCCACTGTTTGAAAAAAAAACTAGACACACCGAATGACGATTTTTTCGAAAATTGGTTGTGGAAAGTGGGTGGTATAGACTATAGAGAAATAACTAGGTTATGTTTTCAAATGATGGCGTAGAGACAGAAAGAGAGGGGGAAAGAGCAAAATGAACTGGACGTGAAAACTAGATTTGGGTTTTTAGCTGCTGGCTGGTGTATGCAGGGGGAGGAAGGGGGGAATTTGGGATGAGGATGTTATAAGAGAGAGAAAGGGGGAGGGGGCTTTAGAGAGAGAAAGAGTGCGATAACAGAGATGAAGCACGAGGGAAAAACCTTTTCTTCCTAGAGAAAACTAGTAAAACAAATCTCCGGACACGACAACTACTCCCGGGGTTCTTTGGACACAACAAGAATCGCTTGATGTACATGCAACATTTGAGCCGTTCGAAGCACATAAACCTACAAACATTGTTGTGTGTTAAAATTGTATTTTAAATTTGTGTTGTGGTTGAGAGTTATGTCGTTTTTGAATGGGGTTGTCAAGCATGGTGGCGAGCAGCATTTGGTCATTCATCTTGGCACAGATAGTTTAGATTGAATCTAAGTGCATACAAATCTGAATTGTCCATTACTCGATCAAGATCGCAGCCGTCAATTGCTGAGATGAACGACCTCTCAGCACTCGCTTGGTGGTGCTTGACAGTATCTCTCATTCCTATTTTTCTTCCCCCTTGTCGGTAATGTGGCTGGGTTACCTGCTTTTCCAAAAAGTTTCTTCTGCCAGTAAGAAACCTTTCAAGGGGGAAAAACAAAAAAAAAAAAGTGACCTGACCTTCCTTTACTATATAATTTAATTGGATTAGTAAATTTGTTCATTCAAACTATTTCAAATGTTTTATTAGTTTCGAAAAATGAATGTATATAGGTTGAACTTGGAAAAATAAAATAAGTTGAACATCTATCTATGCTAATGTTTTTTTTCCAGTGTATTTTATTTCTTCCGCTTGGTGGTGCTGAGCGACTTGTTTGGTGGTGCTTGGCAGTATCTCCCATTCCCGTTTTTCTTTGCTGGTAAGAAACCTTTCAAGGGGAAAAAAAAAAGGGGGACCTCACCTTTCTTACAATATAATTTAATTGGATAATCAAAAGTGGATGTAAGGCGCGAACTAGGTTTTTGTTTTTTGCGATTAGGGTAATTCTACTTGCACAACAATCAAACACACTTCTTAAACACGGAGGGAGATCCAAGGCATAGTTTGAGAATGTGAGCCGCTTATTTTATACATCTCAACACATACATAGTTAATGTAGAATTCAAGTTGATTGGACATTGATAGTGATACTATAGATTTTGAGAAAAATGGATCATTAAAGTTATTCTCGTTAATTAGTTGATTTAAATTATCCACGCATCAATATTTGATCGATCTGATTATTGCGTGAATGATTGATGTGTCTCAAGCTAGAAACTAGACGTCTTGGATTTCTCAAAATAGGTTTTGGAGCCACTTGTTAATGAAGTGTGTTCGAAATAGTACCAAGGCGCTCAATGTGTATAAGCGATAAATTGGACCACACAATTTTTGTTAAATTGGGCGCTTTCCAATTTTTATTTGATGATCGAAATAGTTTATTTTGCAAGTACATGTTAAAAATTATTAGAATGCTCAAGATCATGTAGGTGTGAATGTAAGTATAAGTTCAAAAATACATTTACCTTAAAGAAATTGGCTAACATAATAAGTCAAAACATATTTATTACTAACACATAAAAATGTTCCGATGATTAGCTTTTCAATGTCCGATTAATTTGACGTTTTACATGGTTAAATTTCTCAATGACTTCTCCAAAATATGCGATTTCGATAATTAAAGTCAGCCTAAGAATATCTGAAAATATGTATTTTATTCACACACCCTCCGCTGTTTTCGAAGCAGCCATGAGATTAAATATTTTCTACTTTGAAATCTTGTTATGATGTAACAAAGTAGTTTTATTTTCAAACTATAAGACTTCACAAGGTTTACGTGATACTTTTCCAATATTTGTTTGTTATAGTGTTTTCTACCCATTACAAAATAATTACTCGTAAATGATGGGAAGTGAGGGCAATGATAATGATTCTAGAGCTCTCCCTCCTCATGAGAATTTTATAGAGTTCGGGTCCTCTAATGTGACGAAATTGTTCTGACACCTCGCCCACTTAGCTAATCTGAACTTTCTATGTCTTGTGTCTATCACGATCTTTGTCATATAATATACGTATACAAGTAGCTAAATTGGTCATGTTCGGAAAGAAAGGCACTACTATATTCCTCTCACTTCTTACGGAGGAAGAAAGTCTCCCTCAGATTAGAGATTCATATTTGATCAATCTCAATTGAGCTCCGCGTGGGCTCTTCATGTGACAAAACTGAATACGGATGTAGAAAATTTTAAGGACCTAATTAGTATTATTGATGCATTACGAATGAATTAAGTAAAATCGAATAGTTGAGCGGATAAAAGTGGAATTTACCTTTAATACTGCTCCATCACACTTCGTTAAACCCTGTAATCGTCTCGTACTCTCGTCTACTCCCTTCAAACCCCCAAGTCCTTTCTCTCTCTCTCTCTCTCTCTAGATGTCATTTCTCAGAGCCATTTGCAGGTCCAAAACCCCATTACCTGCTCCCTCAATCCTCCTCCATGACTTACTCAGAATACCCACAATCAAAGACTCTTCTCCTTCCTCTTCTTCAACACCACAATTTACAAATTTACCCTCCTTCACGAGCGGTATCAGCGTCTGCCACTTCCACGACGGGAGGCCCAGAGGACCCCTGTGGAGGGGCAAGAAAATGATCGGCAAAGAAGCCCTTTTCGCGATATCGGGTTTGAAGAGATACAAGGATGATGAAGAGAAGCTTGAAAAATTCATCAAAACCCACGTCTCTAGGCTCTTGAAAATGGATATGATTGCTGTGCTTGTTGAACTAGAACGCCAAGATGAGGTCACTTTAGCCCTCAAGGTCTTTCTCTCGGCTCTATTCCTGTTTTTGTCTTTCTCCCCATGTGTAATATTTCATGATTCAAGCACATATTTGTTAGTGTATGTTGGGCCAGGAGTGCCTCTATAGATTTGGTTACACAACGTCACTCCCTACTATCACTTTAAAAAACTGACTTACTGGTGCGATGTCAAATGCCATAAAAGACTTGGGTGTGTTTCCCTGTGTTATTGGACTACTGGTTGATGACAATAGTCAAGTTGTTTTTGTTAAATGATATTTTAGTTGTTGTATGTGAGGAGAATGACCTGTCTAGAAATCTGTGAGAACATGACTTTAGTCCATTAAGTTTAGTGGAAATGCCCCCTTAATGGAAGCTCTCCGTGACAGTGTGACACCAATTGGTTTTGGGAGAGATGGTAGAAAAGAGGTCCGACAGTCTATTTGTACACAATGAAGGTTTCACGTAGGATTGGTGGATTTAGTCATTCTTGTTTCCCAATTTATCAGTCTTGTTGATTTTGTCTCAATTGTTGAAAACAACAAGTTTATGTTATGTTCATCAAAACCCACGTTTCTAGGCTCTTGAAATTGGACATGATTGCTGTTATTTGCGAACTCGATCTCTGAGAGAAGGGGTCACTTTAGCCCTCAAGGTCTTTCTCTATTCCTGTTTTCGTTTTTCTCCCCATGTCCATGTGTAATATTTCATGATTCAAGCACATATATATTCGTGTATTTGTATGCAATGCAAGGATTCCCAATTTCTTAGTCTTCTTGATTTTGTCTCCATTGTTGAAAACACAAAGTTTAGGTTAATTTCATCAAAGCCCATGTTTCTAGGCTCTTGAAATCGGACGTGATTGTTGTTCTTTGTGAACTTGAACGCCGAGATGAGGGGTCCCTTTAGCCCTCAAGGTCTTTCTCTATTCCAGTTTTGTTTTCCTATGTGTGATGTTTTGTGATTCAAGCACATATTTATTTGTGTATTTGTTCGCGATGATTGTTTCACGCAGGTTTGTTGGATTGAGTCATTTTTGTCTCCCAATTTCTGAGTCTAGTTAGTTTTATGTCACTTGTTGAAAACATGAAGTATAGGTCAAAGTTAAAACCTCAATTTTCAAAAGTTACTGTTTTTTGTCCCTTAGTGATCTTCGGACATTATTGGAAATCCTACTGTATTTTTGTGAACTATATACAAATGCATATGTTGGGTGTTTTGGATTTTGTTTCGTGTATTTGAATTACACATCTTGTTGTCCTACCAATGTTACCCACTTTGTGCTTGATATGTAAGTCAGGACTAAACTGAAACTTTTTTTTCTTTTATTGGTTAAATTGAACGTAAAGCGAAAATGGAGTTCATTGAAACTCTTACACAAGTACAGGCGAGAGAAGTCCATGGGTTGATGCCAAATTCTGTGCATAACGTGGGCTTTATACTGTCAAATCCCTTGTATTGTTGGAAGTTTTACTGACAACTCGTCTCTCTAAATATTTCCTACTGGGATGATACTCTTTGCACTCACAACCTACTTGTGTTGTCAGATCTTCAGGGTGATTCAAAAAGAAGACTGGTATAAGCCCGATAAATTCCTCTATAAGGACCTAATTATGGCATTAGCAAAATGTACGAAAATGGATGATGCCATGCAATTGTGGGAAACCATGAGAAAGGAGGATCTATTTCCTGATTCTCAAACATACACTGAAGTAATTCGGGGCTTCTTGAGGTGTGGGTCTCCTGCAGATGCCATGAACATTTATGAGGACATGAAGCAATCTCCGGATCCACCGGAGGAGTTACCATTTAGGATATTGTTGAAGGGACTTCTGCCACATCCACTCTTGAGAAACAGAGTAAAGCAAGATTTTGAAGAAATTTTTCCTGACAGCAGTTCTTATGATCCTCCAGAAGAGATATTTGGGTTACGATAAGGTATGAATTTTGCCCTTTTGCTGTATTTTCCTCTTTTGCTTTGTATGCACTGCTAATAGTTCTTGGACGGTTGCACCTTTGATGTCATGAAGATAAGTACTGGCTTGCTTAGGGGTGATTTATTTCATTCTTTTAGAAGCATTGAGTTATGCCCAACTCAGGTTTCATTAATCTGGAAACGATGTCTTTGAGCTGACAGAAAGGAAGGAACTATCTCGCAGAATCGTTTAGCTTCTCCTGTTCTTTAGTGACACAGGAATTAATCTGTGATGGTCTTTATGCCTAGCTACTGCAACCATACCCGTCTTTTAGCCTTTTAGGGCTCCACCTGGTTGAACCTATGTGGGATTTCTGATTAGAAAACTCTCGCAGAAAGAATATTGAAGGCAAAATCTTTTATTCCTGTCACTGCACCAGATGCCTTGACTGTTGAATCTTTTTTGAAATATATTTCAAAAAGGTTTCTACAGATTTCTGCTTCCGTCCCGTTGGTATTGCTCAACACATTTGACCCTAGAAGGATCCATTGGATATGGACAACATGAAGGTAAGCTCAATGCTGTACTCTGTAGAATATAGAGTTGGTACTGGGAGAAATGTTGGTGTTTACTTGGAGCTTGAATCCACTTGGAGCATAGAGGGAAGTGGGGAGGCTCATGAACTTCGAGGGGACCTTGAATGCACTAGAGACGAGGCGAAGGGAGTAGATGGAGCCACAACTCTGAGAACCCAGAGTTTTCTATCTTTATCTCTCTTAATCAATACACTGGTCCTTTTTCATTGGCTCCTTGAAATCAGAAGTATAAAATTATAAAGTCCGTTGTGGATTATTACATTGACATATCAGCTCATCAATCTTCTTGTTGTTCACTTCGTAATAGTTCCATATAAAAATCTTTTTTGCTGCTGTGATTGCTTAAAAAGTGTCTTTTGGGGGTGACAGGTCAGGTGGATAATCTGCAACAACAAACACTGCAATAATTGCACCCTGTGCTGACTACCCAGCAATCAGCCCGTGCAATCCATGCTCTTCATGATGACTATTCGTGCTATGAGCTCCCTTTGGCTTGCTCGTCGAAGAGATTGACATTACCACCAACTTCTCCACCCAATTTCTTCCGACTTTTCTGTATGGCGGAAAAGGTTGTATGGCTCAATTTAGGCGCAAGTGATGTCTATTATGTTCTTCTGTCTAGATGATCTAGGTATACCAGTCTGTTTATCCATCCATATGAACTATGTATCCAGTGTGAAGCACGTTCTGCAGTCATACTGTAATGGAGTTTCCATCTCTTTATTCATTTAAGGAATACTGCTGCAAAATACCCATTTGTATGTCTGTTTCGCTTCATCATTTTTAATTGCTGTCAAACAGATGGATTTTTTTTTTTTCCCCTATGGAAGGATGTATCTCAGGACTCACTATCTCTCGGAAAACCCTCTATCTACAAGAAAAGGATACTGTCCCATATCCAAAAATTAAACCAACTTGCATCCAAACACCTTTGGAACGAATTAGTTGTACATGCCAACAAGTATCCTAATGGCCAACATTGACATGAAACACTTCAAACCTTTTTATCTTAACTTCAAAGATAAGCAGGTAGAAATTATAGAGGTCACTCTCCTGGATTTTGGATATATTCAACAAATTATATTCCACGATTCGGAGGATACTAATAGATTTGGAAGGAAAATTGCAGCATGTGTTTTTAATTCCTTGGATCAGACATTCTATTGCTTTTACCATAGCTAAAGGATTTCATTACAAAAGTCTGCATGATTATGGAAAAGCAACTCTAATATGTAAAAACCAATTTCAGAAAATTAGGTCTAATGATCACCTCCCAGAGTTAAAATTTCAATTTGAGACAGGATATGATAATTTATTACATTAAACAAAAGGCAATGAAAAGTGAAAAAGATCCATCCGATCCATTTCAAAATGATAAGAATGAGAATTATGATTTTAAAGATGAAGACATCCAAAACCTCAATAATGCAATGGAAGGATAAGCATCAAGGACAAAGGTATCCCACCATGACCGACAACAATAATGTCATCACATGATCGATACTTTACCATCATGAAAAGTTTGAAAGCATTCATCAAATAATGGAAGCATAGTACAACCACCCTTTAGACATATCTTTTTGTGTGTCAATAATAGAGAATTTGCTTCGTAAAAGAAAAGGTAAAGGATGTGACGATGCGGGCCAGTGATCACACGGAATCTACTTTTCTTTTTGAAAACTGAATCTCTTTCCTAGTAGGTTACCAGTCATTTTATCTTTTGGAGAGTCTATAAATAAAGTCGAGTCCTTTAGTTATAAAGGAGGACTCTCCAAACACTTGAGCACTTGCTACTTGTAAGCATTTGTTACAATTGTAATTGGTCAAGTTAATCTTTAGCAGAGTCTTTGTAATCAGCAGCTTTCAGCAATAATATAGTAATTGTTCTTTAGGGCCTCCAAAATGGAACGCCCCTATGATCATAAATAATATGGATATTGTATGAGTTATATGTCTGTATTACCCAAAGATTTTTAATCCAATTTTTATACATCACTAAGACCCCAAAATTCAAATTTTTAAAAGGAGCGATGACTTCAAGCCTTTAAACCATAAAACCTTCTTGAGTCTTTATTCCGTTTTGCCAAAGTATGGCGTTGAGGGAATATAGTATTCAGAGGTATGTTTAGAAGGAAAGTAAGAAATCTCTTTGAATAAAAATTTTGACACATAGGAGGAAAGTGATTATGAAAAGAAAGATTAATCAATAGGTAATAAGATAAATAATTTTGTGTACAATATTTAGAATATTTTAAACATTTTATCTGGATCATTTGGTGGTAAGTATCAATTAGGGTTCACAAATATTTGATTACAAGCTTTTATGCTTTGCATACATGAACAAAGAAGAACACATTTTAATATATATTTGTAGATTAGAAAGTGAAATATTTACTCAGAACCTACCTTTTAATAAGTAGACTTTTAAATACAGCTTTATACACAAGCTGACCTCAATCTAGTAACACCCTTACTAGATTCATAGGAAAAGAACATGATAAGCTTAGAAAATTAGATTAACAGCTAGCTGAAGCACAACTTCAGTACAATAAAGCAAAACCATTCCAGAATTAGGAAACTGTAATAGGTAAAAGTGTAATTATCCAGACTTGTCCCTCTAAGGATATCCCTACCAGTGTCTATACTCATAGCAGAACTCTTTCCAAACCACCACGATATTCCTCAAGTAAAAACATAACTCAAGGTGCCGCTGTTCGCTTCATCCATCCTCACTCCTCAGCCCCTCAAAAGAAGAAGGTGGGAACAAAACCAAACAGCTAAACATGAGTGGCTGGGAATAAACATAGGTCATGAATGATGAAACAAGTGGAACCTAAGTAAGAGAACTCAGTTGAATGACTGTTAGGGAACAACCTCATTACAAGTTAGGTAATCATCATCAGCTTTGTTGTGCATCACAGAGAGCAAAAATGGCTACAGTCATCTAAAATTTTAAACTTGTAGGAATCTCGAAATAGAATACAGTGTTTCTTATATCTCCTGATTCACTTGTAAAGCTCGTCTTTACATCTCTCCACATTCGGCAATAACGCAAGCCATTTTAGGCCGGTTGTTTTGACCGATTGGCACCATTTCAATCTTCCTGAGAACCAGAAGTCCATCTCCAAGTACTCTCTGCATAGGTGTTAAGATCAAAGATTACTTGACATATGGGCAGAAGTTTCTATCTCAAAAGCAAGGCTAGTAAAATGATGTCTTCTTCCCAAAATAGAATCAACAGAGACAGGGAACACAAAAAAGCAATTTGGTCTATTTGAATCAAACAAAAAAGAAAAAACCTAGGCAGTTGTCACATGATGAATACAAATCTCTACACATCTGTAATTGGGCGTGGGTTATTCATAATCCAAACAAAATGCGTTGACTAGATCGTACGCAAAGAATGCCAGAATAGGTTAAAACATAGGGTCCGGTGTTTGGCCCCTTGGTTGAGCCTGAGGGAAATGGTTTTGCCATTGGAAGAAGGTAGGACCGATACAAAATCCCTTGTAGCATTGGATGATGTCAACCCAGCCAAAGAAGCCTTTGATCAAGTAGATAGCCAGATATAAAGGATGTAACACATATCTACAGAATCCAGAATGGGAAAGAAGATTAAACATACCCCGAAGACAACATGCTTATTGTCAAGCCAGTCGCACTTCGCGCATGTGAGAAAAAACTGCCAAGAAAGAGGACAACGATTAAAGATAAGTAGTATAAAACTTATTTACATGAACAAAACAACTTGAGGGCAGTTTGAGATAGTATGAAGGTCAATCAAACTAAATTTCATGTCGGTGGATGGAAACGGCGCAAGCAAAGATGATTCAAAAGCAGAGGAAAGACGGATATGCCTTCATAAATTTTAGGAGATGTTCTCTTATTCAGTAGAAATGTAAATTACATACACCAATGGGAAAAGGAGGAAGGTAATCAGTGCTCTTTTTTTCAAAAGGATTTGAATATTAACTGCAATGACGGAAAAGAGTCACGAAAGATGGATGGCCTTCTATAACTTGTCGGTTGGGTTTCCTTTTTTGGTAGAAAATGACAATTAACTGCAACATTAGTACATCACCATAATCGACCTGCAAATTCTCTTCCTTCAACACACTCTTCTCCTTCCTTCCACCAAGAAAAGGGAAAATATTTGCAAAACCATGATACAAAAAGGAAGTCCGTATAATCCTCATTCAAGAGAGGCTTCAAACCTTATCCAAGTAACACAAACAGTGAGCTTCCAATAATGGGTGATCTCCAACAATTGAACACAGGATTTGGTTTAATATATTGTCAAACGTTTTTCTTCCCTCTTTCTTATAGATAAGGAAAAAAAAAACTAAAAATGAACTAAATTGAGTATTGCTGCCATAAAATCGTTCTGTTACCTGGGATCCGTTAGTATTTGGCCCACTATTTGCCTGCAAAATAAGGAACATTATTACTAAAAGGGGAAATATGATTTCAATGCTGTACTCAAGACTTACAAACAACTTCACAAAGGGTCAAACAACTTCTCACAAGTTTTCGGTAATGACAATGAAAAAATCCCCTAAACTAAGTGTGCACCAAAACTATATAGGCCATTCAAATTTTTGGAAAATATCTTACGATATTAAGTTTTCAGTAGCCAGTGACTGAGCAATTTCAACAAGATTCCCGCCATGGGTTTACCATTCGGAATTCATAAAGATAAAAGAACTTCAAGCCACTTTTCATAAGGTCTCATTTGATGGTGAACTGGATGGGGTAATGGGTGAAATCTTTTCACAGTTGCAGGAAATAAAGGAAAAGACTGCAGGACACTCGATGCAAACAACTAGTAAACTATACAGAAAACAAATACACAACAGGACGCCTAACACATGTATTATGCAGGCTGATGATGAACTGGAGGTGGTACTGGGTGAAATCTTTTCAAAGATGCAGGAAATGAAGGAAAAGACTGCAGCCTGCTGGACACCTAGTGCAAAAAACTAGAAAACTATACAGAAAACAAATAGACAGCAGGACACCTAACACAAATGTATGATGCGGTAGGTCATTTCTTCGATTGCAAATTTAACCCCGCGTGCAACTTCAAAAATTCCAGCAAACAAAATAGAAGTTGCATGTGGCATAAAAATATTATAATAGCAAAACAAACGTTCAATAGAACATTACCTCCAGTTTATACAATAGACATCATAATTGTTTTGATCAAATTTTAAAGAAACACTGAAATTTTGTGAATGTCAAAAGAAAGCAACGGAACCTCAAAGGTAGCACGAGAGAAACTTTCCATGGTTACAAAATTAATTACCATTGATAATAAACCAGGACCAGTATGCTTAGCGATAAAATTTTCATCCTCAAAGTTACTTCCATAAATAGATACACATCCACTGCCATCACCCTGAAAAACAAAGACAAACAGTCAAAAGGCAAGAGGAGGAGATAAGAAGCATGGAAAGCACAAGAATCACAAGAATGCTAAATTCCGAATTGCACATGGATTTAGCAAGGACCTTATAAACCAGCCATACCGTCCCTAACACTAGCCCCGCGCTTCGGACTGAAATAGGAAGCCCTGAATTCACCATTGTGCAAAGAAATCCAGTCAATTTCTCAGCAAATTCTGCAACCTCGCACTTGAGAAATCAACTCAATTTCACCCTATTGTCCGGGTTCCCATTGCCCCCCACACACACACACACACACACACCAACACCAGTGTAAACGCCCTCTTCCTATCTCTTCCGGTATGAGTATCAGTTCAGGGTACAGGTGCGTCCAAGCATCAGACCTTCCTAATCTTAAATCTTAAGATATTGGGATATCTTCCAAAAGTTGAGTATGACCGTATGAGTATGCAGACACATCTTAAACGCCTCTCTCTCATCCTTGAGAAAGGCTGAAAATGTTTCTTTTCCAGCTCATTGCTTCTTTTTTCAAAGACTAACAAGTTAAAAGGATCCAAGCTTCTCAACTGGGTACGCGTTTCTCATACATACATCCCATGCCCTAATTTTTGAGAGAGAGAGACCAACCTTCAAAAAATCACCAGCTTGAATCATGAAATCCTTAATCACCCTATGGAACTGGCATCCTTTGTAACCAACAGGTAATCCTGCCTTCCTGAAAAAAAGAAATCAAGTACAGGAATAGATAAGGAGTGAGAAATTCTTCATGAGAATAAATCTAAAAGTGACAACAGTTTTTTATGCATGATTTAAAAAGCTGACAACAGTTTTTTATGCATGATTTAAAAAGCTTCGCCATTGAACATGAAGTTCTAGCCACAATCGGCGGATTGACGCAGCAAAGTAAAGATGTTCATGGCTACTTCATTTAGATGGAAGACGAAGAAACACTAATGTATAGTTGCTGAGAGGAGCTAATTTTTGGTGGCTGGTTACATAGACAAACACTTATTTGCTAGAAATTTAAGTATATACCTTCTGGAACCCTCTTTTCCAAAAAAAAAAACCTTCTAATGAAACCATGAAACTTCAATGACAAATATGAAGAACGCTGACATTATAATTTAAAACTTCTTTCCAAAGTTTAAGAAACGTGATAAGAACTGAATAAAGGTTTATGTTCAACAAGTGTAGTCATATTTCTTATAATTTCTTCGTTCAATGTTTCCCAAACCTCATGCTTTGTTCCGCCATAAGTGTCAAAATATTTTTTCTATCTATGTTTCTTATAAGGTTTCAACAATTATTATTTTTTTTTTCAAAAAGAAATCGCCAAAGAATTTGCAGTCCTTGAATCATGCAACTTATGCTTCTGACTCATCGTCATCACTCCAACTGTGAACTTAATCGATAACCACCCAGAAATTCTAGACAAAGGACCCACATCTTCCCCTTATGTTTCCAATACCGTTTTGCACTCTACCAGATGTATGAACCGCAAGGACTAAATTAACATTGCCAAGACAGAGATGTACTTCATTCGACATTTAAGTCGAAGCTAAAAAGTATATTCAGAGTGTTCAACAAATCTGAAGGAGAATTATACCTAAACAAGAATACTATGCTTAACAATGTGCAGCCAATAATTGATATTCCTTACTCTAGTGATTCCAATGTGTATTAACTATTACGAAATAAAAGGAGATTCCACGTAGAAGCCATCAACAAGTAAAATATCGAAAGCGGAAGCCAGAGTATCTACCAACCTGTACTCGCCTGTGCAGAACTGCCTGCCAAATTTACATCACAGAAAGAGGAAGTTAAAGGGGAGTGAACTAGTAGAATTACCAGTACTACAATAGTACAGAAACATAAAAAACAAAATTTCGAACATAGCAAGTGAAAACAGCCACAAGAAATAGATTATGGATACAAACTCCTAGAAAAAAACAAAAAAACAAAAACAAAAGAGAGACGCATAATTGTTTGACGAAGATACCCTTTCTAACATCAGGAAGACCAGCATATTCACCTCACCATGGGGTATGTCTGCTAGTTATAAAGCAAAAAAACATATTATGGCATTAACAAAGTATTCGCACCCAAGACTTACAAATAGAGTAACTAGTATAGGCAAAGCTCGAAAGTGAGGGATCCACATCAAAAGGCAAAAAAAGGAAAAAAAAGTTAGGTGCCATGATTCCATGAGTTACACGGTAATAAACAATTAATCGTTGACATCAAGCTAAGACAACATGTATCCTCATAAACACAGAGACCGATCCAAAGGTGGGCTATGGGAGCCAGGCCAGGCTACCCCCAATTCGAAAAACCCTATAATGTTAGGCCCCACAATTTGTCATATACCAAAGAATTTTAAAAGGAGTTACAAACTTGGACCACTTTCTCTTAGACCGCAAAAATAAAAACTAACCAATTACCTCAATTTCTATCTCTACCTCGTATTGATTAACATTAACCTTTTTTTATACTCCCGAACCATAAAATTATAGTTGTCTTATGGTTGCCTTATACTCCCAAACCATAACATTACCTCGTAATTTTATGGTTGCCTTATGGCCTGCCCAACCCAACGTATATGAAATTCTGGTTCGGTCCCTGCTTACAAAGCTGCAAAACAGCCCCCTTTTCCTAATCAGTGCAAACGAGGCCGACACTGACTATCAGACTATGTACATGCTGGGTTCTAGCAGAGTACATGCGAACCCTGAAGATAATCATACGCAGGGACGGAGCCAGAAATTTCGCCACGCAGGGGCGACCGTGCATGTTAGAAAAAAATATAAATACACATGCATAATCACGCAAATACATTAAAACTCAAAATTTCATAAATACACAAATCAGTTTAACTAATGGAAATGATCTTGATGTATATGTCTTGTTTTTCTTCATTGTTCATCTTCTTCTTTTTCATTCATCACAACTGGAAGAATTCGGTACATGAGTTTTCATCTTACATGATTTTACCAGGCAAAAAACAAAGAATTAGTAGAAGTTTAGAACAACAATTGAGGAAAGATATACCTACAACTTAAATTTCACCAAATTACTTAGGGTTTCCAAAATCTCTTCTCCTCCGTCGCTATTTTCTCAAAATTGCCCTTGAAGTCTTAACAATTGGGAATGTTTGGGCCAAGAGAGAGAGAGAGAGAGAGCGGATTTGGTGTGCCATTGAGATTTTAGGGCAAAAGATAAAATAAAACTGTAAAACACTAAACCCATCTAATGAAAGGTGGAAGGTTATTACTTGAATATTCACAATATTAACCCTATAGTTTTATTTTTTGTTATATTTTAGCCATTAGCCTTTAGTAATTAATGTTGGTATCATCGTATTTCAAATGTTACTATTATATATTTTTTTCAAAATTCTACACAGGGGCAAGTCTATATACTTTTTGAGGATTTTTTCTTTTTTACATATAATAGTAATTTTTTTTTTCTTCTTACAGGGGCGACCGCCCCTACTGGCCCCCCTGGCTCCATCCCTGATCATACGTACACACATACAAAGCTCGCTTCTAAGTTCTAATGCTTACAATATAAATGTATCTATGTATAGAACCAGATAGACAGAGAGAGGTTAGACCTGAAATTTTCGGCGGTTTTGGGGACGATGTCGGCGAAGAGCTCCATCTTGATACGACCAGCGGGGATACCGCCCATTGTTACGTCGAAGAACACGATTGGGTTCTTAGGGTTTGGAGGCCTCTGGTGCCACTCCGCTACGGGTGCTGCTGCTGCTGTTGCTGTACTCCCTCCTCCGGACGCCATTGTTGTCTTGTCGCACAAACTCAAAAGCAAGGGACCTTCTCTGGGCCTTCTAGAGCTGATGCTATATATAGAGAGAGAGACTGATTTTTATACAGAACAACCGCGACTCAGCGCACCAACCAGGTCTTCAAAAAGGGCCAATGGGCTAGCCGGTTTTAGCGGGTTCGGGTTCGGAATGAGTAGATAATCAACTACTAATGCGCTCTAGCCTCGATGGTGCTTCCTTAACCCTCCCAATCAAATTAGGAGGCCTTGAGTTTGAATCCCGCTAGATGAGGTAGTATTTTCAATCATTATTCATTTTTCAATGCAAATTTGGGTCAAAACTCTATTTGGATATGTCATCTCCAAAGCAATCCTTTTTTCTTTCCTTTTTTTTAAACCCAAATCTAGTGTTTTCAAGTCTTTTCTTCCAAAATGTGAATCAAAATGGCACATTGGTAAATATTACTTCATCCTTTCTACTTAATTGAGAGTCTCTTTTGGAAATTCTAACTAGTATTTAAGGAATTCTAACTAGTATTTAAGGAGACATGCAATGATTATACATGCATTTAAATTTAATGTCCATCATTTTCATCATTACTCATATATTTTACCTACTTACTTTATAATACTTATATTCACTTGTGATGGACATTTTTGGAAAATCACCAAATTTCTCTTTTCATTTTTGGATGGGACAATCATTTTGGAACAACCCAAAATGCAAATAATGGACTCTCAATTAGGAATAGAGGAAGTACGGAGTAAAAAGAAGTGTTGGAAAAAATGGATATGGGTTTGGGTTTCCCCAAGTTTGGGTAAGGAAAAAGGTGAATCTCAAAAATGGGTGGAAAAATCGGTACAGCATTGAAGATGAGTTTTACTGTGTTTTTATCCAGATTTTGGGTTTGGGTAGGAAAATGGGCAAGGATTAGAGATGTAATGTTACAGTGGCGGTTTATGCTTCATTCTGTGATGGTTTATTTTGGGCAAACTTCACTTGCACCCCTGTGGTTCTGTCAATATGCGGATGAATTCCCTTAACTTTAATTTGTGGAACATTACTCCCTCTGTGGTTTGTGTAATACAAGCACAGATAAGTTTTTCGTTAAAGCACAGATAACTTTAATTTGTGGAACATTATTCCCATCGTTGTGATGATAGTGGCTGAGACGATGGTGGTTCAGGTGGCCATTGACAAGACGTGGGCAGGGTTAGGCTGCGAATTAGGATTGAAGTAAAAACAAGAAATAAAACTTGGACAGGAATGATAACTGTGCTTTTTGTCCTTTTTTATTTGTTGGAAGCATAAGGAACTTCATTGATAGCAAGAAAAATACAATTGGGTAATCGCCATAAGATAGAGAGCGCCAACGACGAGCGAAGACCAACAAAGGTTTAAGGAATTGAGCATAGTGCACTGATTCGCAAAATACAAAGGACGGAAAAACTATGATACAAAGGACGGAAAAACTATGATATCGCCGGTAGATATGAGGGCGTCGACGACAAACGAAGGCCAAAAAAAGGCCTACAGAACAGAACATAATGCGAACATGTGTGTGCGACAAGATCAAAAAACAAAGAAGAAACATACAGCCGAAACAGAATAAACTAAAATTAAGCTACGTGCATCCAAAAAAAAGAGCCGCAACCGTTGTGCTTTTTGTCCTTGTGATGTGCTAGTTTAGAAATGGCAGGAAGCCAATCTGCACCAACAATATTTGAAAAAAAAAAAATCTGCAGTAACCAATTCGCGGCGAGTCCAAACCACGTACTATTTTGGTATATCGTTTCCATATGGCGAATGAAAAATCTAATAAACTTTGCAAAAGAGATTGATGGTGTTTACAACGGCTACAACGATGGGAATATGAGCAACATAAATCACTTCTACCACGGCAAAGGTAAATGCGAGCGGATACAACAACAAAAAATTGGGAAAATGGAAAAAAACCACAACATATCCAGGAAGAAAATAAATGAACTACATCCTAACAAGGTGATTTTTTCCCACAATTTCAAAGTCCGGTATCTCTTGCATGCTCCTGTAATTTCTTTAACTTCTGCGAATTCCATTTTACTACACTAAGCAGCGGATTTGGGTATCTTGAACTGTTTCTTGAGGAATTGAGAAGCCTCTGAGTCGCTCCTATGACATAGTATCCTCAATAGGGTATTGGTATCAGCACCCAGTTTGCTTCTGCCACTCTGCATTCCTACCCCACTGGTGGATTTTATGTCCTCGATCAATTCCCTCGTCTGCAACCAAATAGAGATGAATAATCGACATCATCACATCTCATTGACACATAATGGTGAAAATGATTTACCTACATTAACCGAATGAAGATGCGGAATCTTGTAGTTTTAATCATTAGTTGGTAGACATGTTCCTTATAATCTCTAGCCTACGCTTGTGGACACTTGAGTCAGCAATAATTTAGTTTCACCATACAAAAATTGGGCATATCTGCAACTTAGAAATCCTCTAAACAGGGGGACAATCTATATTTACCAAATTCAATTTTTTTTTCCTGTATTTTTCCCAAGATAGTTCACAAGACTAACCTCATAACCATGCAACTTGACCACCTGCCGAACACGTGCTACTTGATTTTCCACTACTCCACGAGGAAGCCCATCTCCTCCAGAAATAAAGAACTCCTGGGAAACGCAATCAAAGTTGTATAAAACATATCACAAACAAATCGTAGTGATTCTGCACTCACCTTTTTATTACTGCACTCTTTTTTTTTTTGCCCTTGTGCATGTGAATTTACCAACATTACCCTTTCCTTTGGTAATTTGTTCACACATGAAAGGGCAAATCCACATCAACATAAACAAGAAAATGAAATTCACATGAATAAAGCCAAGGAGTGGATAGAGTTAAAAGGGAGTGCGAAAACCAAGTACCATATAAATGAAGAATAGATACAATAATCCTAAGACACAAAGTGAGCAGATTTTAATAGCCAATGTTCATTAGACGTGTGAGGTTCCCCATGTCTACAAGTAACTTGATGAAATCAGCTACCTAACAAATTACAAATAGTCAACGGAAATAGAGATACTTCTGTTACCTTTAGTACTTCTATATCTTCTTCCAAAAGTTTAGCATCGCCTGGGGAGAAAACACGTGATGGGCCTCCGTCAAGTATAACTCGGAGTAAGCCATCCTGGAAAAGGTTAAGTCAACACTAACTTGAGAAATCTTTATGTATATGCAAAGACTTTTGTACGAAGGTATAAGGCACAAACCAATGATGCTTGAAGGAGACCAGTCACCACGCGATCCCTTAGTGCCTCGACAATTATATCACATAGTTGATTCAGTGCCTGCAGAGGTTGACAAAGAAGTCAAACCAAACTTCATTATTAACAAATGCAAGTCAACTACAATGTCTCTTTTTGATAAAGTCAACTACAAGGTCATTCCATTATCCATGAATGCTATTCCATCAAACATAGGAAAAGGATATTCAAGAAAATCAGAATTAAATTAAGAACCAACATTGCACATAACAGTTCGATAATAATAGTCACAGACACCTTCATTGATGGGTAAAACAATCATCCACATAGTCTAAGGTAAAACGAGGAATAAGGTTTCATGGTTTCTTCCTTCCCTTTTTTCCTTTTCTATAGACACTCATGGCTTATTTGACTTGCCATATTCAGTAACCACAAGAGCATATGATCAAACACTACACTAGATAAGTGGTAATTCGCTAAGAGGCACGGACACTTCTTCAAAGTAGCTATGGCCAGTTGGCCCAATTCGACTACAAGACTTGTATGTGTCACATGCAATTCTCGGCCAAGACTTCTTTAATGTGTCATTTTTTACTGTAGAGTTTTATAGCATTGGTAATTTCCACGACACTTCATGGAAGCTTCGGCAAAATTTGCTGAACCCTTCTGGACAATGCCTAGGAATCACTTTAGTATCAAATGTATTGAATCCTTGGGGCGCAACTTATGCATCCGAAATGTGTCTTGAAACATTTCTGCACCACATACATCGTGTACCTAATTATATCGCTCCAATTTCATCGGATGTCCCCGAAGGGACGTCTACATAATTTAATACCATTGGCAACATCTAACGTATGGGTTAAAATATACTATGAAGGATTTTAGGTTTTAAAAAATGTGGGAGATGGCCCAGTGGTAAAGCTGCCCCATGTGGCCTAAAGGCACGGGTTCGATTCGCGGTTCGCCCTTTTTTGGTATAAAAACTGTAGAGACAAAAATCAAGCAGTAGAGGATGAACTGCATAATCTAGTTATTTTCGACCATTGTGATTCTTAAGTACAAATGTAAGAATTACCTTTTTGGTGATATAAGAACACGCATAGGAGCTACATAGGCATATTAATGTGGTGTGGTGTGGTGTAGTGTCATTGTGTAGTATTGTAAGCCGCTACCAGCCATAAGAATGCATGTGGCAGCAAGTTTTGAACAGTCCACCATGATTGAACAGTATAAGTCGTAAATATACTATGCAGGTTAATAGCTTGTTTATGTCATGGAAGAAACAAGTAGAGAGCTATTAGCCATAGCGAATCTTTGACCTCAAGTGTGTAACTAACACATACAATGAGATATTCATTTGCCGTCCTCACCAAATAAGTTCCCAGCCAGAAACCAGTAGTATTAAAAAGTAAAATAAAATGGGGAATCCTTCATGGAACATGGCTTTCCATTGAAATCATACCATATCAAGAGGTTCAATTAGCCCATCCATCCTGGACTGGGGAACACTGGGTTTATACAGGTTGTCAATGAACGGCTCCCTCAGATCCCAGAAAACAATCTTTGTTCCTGCATATGAAAACCAAATATCAATTAGTGGTCAATTCACCTTGATCCGACATGTTAAGGCACAACAATGCTCACCTGTGAACTCACAGATACGGTCAATAGCTGCATTAAAATCTTTCCTACTTCCATCAAATGTGTCCTTTTGCATGGAACTTCTCGAATTCTCATCAATGGATCTTTCTACAGATGCAAGCGAAAAATGGATTAATCAAAAAACTGAAACACTTTGTTGACTCCACAAAAAAGAAAAATTTAGAGAATATATCGTGAAAGGAGAACTATCATGAATAGTAGATCCTGGCCATATTTGGGTGTGAAGAGAACCATCAATCCCCAACATCAGATTTAGGCATCTGGAAGCCCAAAGAACAGCTGAAAGGAATCATGAACCATGATAGTCCGAGGATGTACTATCTGAGACCCAGATTATGGCAGTCAAGGAGATGTGCTGACAAGAAACATGAACATTTGGAGTTTGACCAAGGGTAGAGCTTTCTTAGTAAACACAGCCCGAAACAGCTGACTGGAGAGGATTAGGATTGACACGTATACAAAAAATAACTTCCATCATAAAAACAGACATTCTTGTGTATGGGGAACAAAAAAAGAAAAAGTCAGGTAAAACACTTAAATATTGTTAATCAAATCCATCTGCACTTCTAGTAAACAGCGTCAATTAATCTCAGTTTTCATATGCAGCAATCATAAGATTCCCAATGTTCATAGAAGACAAAACAAACTGCTAGCCGCTAGGTTAAGGTTTTGGTACTAAGAGCTTGCAGAGAAAGGGTTTACAGGAATTTGAGTTGGGCTAAGCTAAGGGAAAAAGCACAATATGAATTCTTGCAACAGTCTCCGTTAGGATCAGCCCCAAAAACCTTAAATCCTGATCAGACCTTTCTATTAGGGCACCGCTTGTCCTTTATATGTTCCTCAAACAAGTTAAATGTGTTGGAAATTGCAAAATGATATGTGAAAAAGCAGCTTTCCTTTTCTCCTTTAACAGAGAGGGAACATCACATTTTAATGCCAAGTAATCTGTCATTATGACTAGAGATTAGAGTACAGCTTGCAACTAATTTCACAAAAAACAACACTAAGGTAAACATTGAATGATCATATACGTACTGACTAACTTTTCTTGTGTTCTTTTTCTTGTCCACCGATCCCAAATGCTATCTTCCAACTTATTCAGTTGACTAATGCCATACTGTCGATAGCAAAAAAGCCTGTGTTAGATACATATTCACATCATCTACTATTTCCTGACAACTGAGGCAGGTAATAGAAATTAAAGATAACAGAGTTAAAGAGTGCTCAGCAAACAGTTTATGATTAACATAATTATAGAAGATAACATTGAAGTAACATAGTAGGTCCTCTCCCAATAGCTTGGGTTAAAAGTATCAAAAAACATATCTAATCTCGCGACCTAGTTTCAAGGTGATACCATGGCAGGTCTTCCCTAGAGAATGTTCTCAGAAGGCAATTACTGCGGCAACAAAAATCATCAAAAGAACCGTGATAAGTACTTTTTTGGTCTAGAGTAAGCAATCACTGGGAATGGGACTTGCAAGCTGCTTCTATTCATACATGCACTAAAGGACAATCTTCCCAGCTCTTCATTAAACTACATAATGATAAAGCCCCCCTCACCCACAATTGCAGACCAATTGTTTTGTTCCATCTAGTGTACAAAGACAACCATCCAGAACGATTGCCGGCCTCCGAAATTGTACAAACTTCTTTGCTTTACACTGAGCTGAACTGACTTGGTCCCGAAAACTAATCAATATGCCGTCCAATGGGCGCTTTCTTACATTGTCAGAAACCATGTTCATCAGTTTACTTACTACAGCTCATTTGATTGGCCAAGCATTGGCACAACAGACAAAGGAGTATTTGTGTGAACTTTCAATTATTTTGTATAATTCAGATGCAGAATGAAAAGGATACCTATAAATATGCTTAATGTAAAAAGACGACTAGAAATGGCAAGAGTCAAGAAGGACATGATGACTTACAACTTATAGTAAGAGTAATACAATGTACATACAGTCACATTTAAAATGTAACACAGTCTAGGTAATAAAAAATTGATTCTACGACTGGCATAGAATAGGGCATATCTAAAGTCATGACAACTAGCAAAACAAAATTACAGTTCTGCAGAAAAAACAACGAACTAGAGTCAAGAGGAAAATGGAGTGAAAAAAAGTTGAACTCAAAAGGAATGAACGTACATGAAGTGTATTCAACTGGACACAAAGGGTCGGCGTCGTCAGAACAGTAATTTCACTAGACGTTCTCACATCAGGGAGCCTGGGATCATGTAATTCCCTCTTTACAAAGGCTTTAATTCCAAGTTCCTTTTTGTGTCGCGTAAGGATAGGCACTGGTGGGATTAAATCCTCTTTGCTAGCTGTGTAGTAAATCAACAAGCTTCAGTTGGGGAATAAATATAGAGCATTTATGAAGACAGAGAGTACTAGACTTCGGATTTTGAAAGATAAGTCAACAGAAGAGATCATATAGTTGACGCAGTTTCATAGAAACAGGCAATCCAAAGTCTAGTATCTTATATAACAAGAAGAACAGGAAAATTAGACAAAAGTCATTCATGCTTCCAAGCCTATGAGATACTTGTCTAACTTTCTCGAGGTAGCTTATCAGTTTACTCATAAACAATGACAACCATAATCCTTGAAGCAAGAATATACAAGTGCGCCTATAAAGCCAGGGTATACCTATTTTGTCAACAACATGTTTTGCATAAACTTGAAATGCATTGTCAATACCACGAAAGAGGCTATTCATTTCCCCCAACCTCATTGGGACCTTCAGAGCGAAAAATTGATCAACTGTCTGCAAAAACGAAAAATTAAGAAAACGACATAAATAATTAACAAGTCAACCCATAAAAGCTAAGCATGGTGTGCACATATGCAATATGATTTTACAATGACTTGTTACTAGACTGATGCAACATCTCTTAGGGTCATTTAACCCAGGGTTGGGGGAGAAAAGAGGGCTGGTTGGGAGATTGTTAATGAGTTCCAAAATTAAATCTTTTAAGTGTAACAGCGTCTTTGAGAGAGCCCGGGAGGGGAGGAGGGATTGGGGTTTGCAACCTCATGGATGGCATTTCCTTTACACTAAATCATCCCATTACCCTTTGCAGGAAAACAATTTACGAAGGATAGGTAAAGAGCTCATCACCAAAAGAGATAACTATTAACTATCTTCGTGGAGAAGTCAACTAGCACACTTTGTTACATGGAATAGGGTAAAACCGTAAAAGTATCAGGAGTGGTGCATGTTCAACCACCACACCTCTCTAAACCCTAACTCTTACGGTACCATGGAGATCTTCAATAGCGTCCAAAAGTAGGGTATGTCCTGGATATTCATAATTGAAACTTAAAGCATTGCATGTAGTACAGTATTAAAGCGGAATAGACAACCTTAAAGAGATGGATATGAAATTAATCAAAATAAGGGCCCATTTTTAAGTTAAATATATATTACCGGATGTTGGAGATTGACCGTCGATGTTAGCTGCATATTACGTATTACTATAAGAATTTTTGAATTGATTTTTTTTCTTAAACCGGTGGCTTCTACATATTTCTCTTACTTTGTAGCTTTGTTTTTCTGGTTGTTGGTTTGGGGTTATACATTTGAAAAGACCACCCCCCCCCCCCCCCCAACTGAGAGTGCAGTTCTTTCATCATGTGAGTGAGGCTCTAATTAGGTTCTTGCTATGAATTGCGGAATCAACATTTTAAAGCAGATTCATCCACTCGCTGAGTGACTCTGGAGGCATTTCAGATTGCAGGCTAAAGAAAAAGGGTTGACTGGCGTTACTGAGAGAGAAACACAAAGGTCTTGTAATAGAAAACAAGACAAGTTCTATTAGATTTCATTACATCCTCACAATACCCTCATGGAATGACAGGAAGAGACTTCGGGCCTACTGTCTACAGATTCAATTACTTCCCTGGCAAATTCCTAACAAAAGGTCAGGAAACTTTGGGACAACAGTTTGAGGGTTGCATTTATGGAATGAGGTACAATATAACCTTGGACCAACAGATTTCCAAACCTATTCCTTCTCTTGTCCCTGTCATAATGATGAAGAAAAACCTTAACCAGTATGCCATTGCCAAACCAACAACAGCATCCCTCTCGTCCCACCTCCCCAACCATCCACTCAAATTAAATAACAGTGCAACAAGGGATTATGTGATATCAGAGAGCCAGACATTAGAGATCTCATGTTAGAAGTAGGAATCCACTAATACACTTTGACCGTCATTGAGCTTATTAATTTAGTATTTCATTCTTCTTAATTTCTTAAATACTGGATGAAAGACGTAGACCATATGCATTAGATGCTATCTTCTCTTTATGACAAAACCTGAAGATATAAGAAGCAAAATATGCCACCAAATGTAGATTCTGATGGCATTCATACCTCTTCCACAATCCTATAAACTTCAACAATTGAACTTCCATGTCGCTGCTGAGGAGATACTGGGTCCCAATGCTGTATAATACAACATGCATCAATCCATTAACAGCATAAAAGTAACTTAAATGATGTAAAATGAGAAGCGAGAAGCTAAACAGACAGCCTGAGAAACAAAATATGATAATCCTGTATAGGCATTGTTTAAGACATGTTAACAAATAGGACTTCTGAAAGTCTATGACAGTAGAACGACAAGAGAACAGTAAATAGCACCATGTTTTTTCAAGATAGAAAATCACGACAACTGTCCATAACGAAATTAATAGAATGGAAGTCAATGAACTATAGATTGGATAGGGGCAAATAACTACCACTCAAATACCTCAGACTCATCTAAAAGCCTACAGTTTTTCTGGCTAGATAAGGAGGAGAGAACGCTTCTGGTCCTACACTCAAAAAATGTCTAACACAATAGGAAAGCCATCCTACACTCTATCATCGCAACTCCGTCATCTCCCTCCATACAAAGATAGTTTCAAATGGCCAGATGTTCCACGTACAAACTGGGGAATGTGCCAGTGAACTCGTAAAGTCTAATAGCAATAAAGTCCACATATATATATGCAACAGTTGCACATGCATACCATACTATACACAGAGAAGTATGGTACATACCATATAACCTGTATCTAAAACAACGCCTGAATTCATGGTGGATAAAACCGAAAATTACTACAGAAAATGGTAAACTTTATGATACATTGAATTCAAAGAAGAAAGAAGCATGCTTAAGCAATAGTGGAAGTTGAGGCAGTAGAAATACCCACGCATGATAATGGCGAGTGGCAAACAACAAAATAGAGGGCAATGTTCATTAATTTAAGCATGCTTTCCCAATACTACATAATAAGCAATCAGGAAAGTATTGCGAGAATCATAGTAGAAAAAGGTGATGTGGAGACAGAAAATGCAGAAAATGTGTTGGAGCCATAGAGATAGATAGGCACGCACTGGAGGAAAATACAATAGACAAGAAAGTACAATAGCAAAGTCACTATACCACTACCATTTCTCTGCAAATTTTATAAAGTGGACATACCAGAAGTTTATAAGATGACTAAAATAAACATCACCAATTACCTCCTGTTGAATAGCTCGCTCAACCCAACCTAGAATTCTTCCGAGCTGGGCATTGACCCAGCGCAACACTAGCGTTCCAGATACAGTTTCAATCTAAGCAGAACAGGAAAAATGTGAAGAGATATCTAAGATGAAGTTAATTTTTTTTTTACAAAAATATCACAACCCAAAGATGACAGTTCCATCATAATAGAAAGCGAGAACCAAAAAGTAAAAAGGTACGTAGCCAGTCACCTATGGACAGGCAAACAACAAAAGCTTTACAAAAACACACCCCCATATAAAGATAAGCAGTCAACAAAAGAGTAGCATTGAATTTCTTTTTGAAATGAAAACAGATGAAGAGCATTAACCATAGCATGCTTTCCGAAATTTTCTTTGTACTACATGACCAGAAAGGATATATGTAGTAATGGGAAAATGAGGAGAAACAAGCAATAATGAAAGATTCAACACTCGATTAACATTTATGCCGTTGTTTATTTGGTTACATGTCGGGAGATCTTGATTCATTGGCTCATGGTTGGCCTTACATTGATTAATCTGTAGTGCTTGATTCTGAATGCTTATAATAAAGCCACTTATCGCATATACAGTTGACATGACTTGGTGCGGCATAACAAGATAAACTTAATGAAGCAAAGAGTTCCAAGCGAAAAAGTTGAAAACAAGTTTTCGTTAACCACAACCAACATAGCTGAGATCAGTATCAGAATAACCTGTTATTTAAATTTCCATATTCAGCAAGTAAAGCATTTGCAATATCTATGCACCCAATGTCAGCAAGAAATACATTCTAGGAGAGCACATGCAGTTTTTTCCTATACTGTTTCACTGATGTATGCTATCTACAGAAACCAAAGAAACATCCGAAAACCCCTTTATGAATCACCCGACTCACACACGGCACTCTTTCTCCTTCTCCTTCCATCCAATCATTCTTCTCCTTCGAGCTTATAGTAGCATACCAAAAACTCAAACTACTTCCCTTTACCACTTAACGCTGACAGGAAGAGAAAAACCAAAAAAGAATGATGTGACCACCATTTGGCAGTTTGCAAGAAACATGTGGCCTGAGTTTCAGGTCTGCATTTGGATTTGGTGCAGTTTGCAAGAAACATGAGGCCTGAGTTTCAGGTCTGCATTTGGATTTGGTAAACTCTTACCCAGGGAATTAATAGATCTGATCAACAGGAAGGTCTCCAGATTCCCAAACAGGTCATTATGACACCACTTTAGCAGGTGCCCCCTTTCATCATGTACAACAAGTGAAAAGTGTGCAACTAAAAACAAAACTCAAGCATTGAACAGAAGTCAAATGAACTATACTTTCCATCACATCCCTCGGACCTCATTATGAGAACTTAAAGAGTCCTAGGAGGTAAACCTATAGGAATCCGTTCAATAACAAAAATACTGCATAATGACAAGTTGCATTTCGTTATGTCCGTTGCCTCGTAGAATTAATCCCGGTAGACTTGATATCTTTATTACTTTATCCCACATGCCCACTCCAAACACAGACTAAATGCATCTCCATTATGCAGAACAAGGTTTACATTCCTTTGTCGATAGAAGGTATATAAAGAGCATATGTCAAGTCACTCACCTTGTATAGAGTCAGTTTCCTGAAGTGGGCCTCTGCGGTTGTCTCTTCATAGACAGACATGATGAGTGTCATTACATGCTGCTCAAGGCTGTCAGCAGCCGGAAATACAGATACAACATCCTCAGTAAGATGTTCAGCACCATTGATGAAAGGTTTCTGAACAAATGAAGTTTAATTCAGCTGCCACACTTCCTTAAAAGCATTTCAAACACACAATTTGCAAAACTGGAGTAATGTAAGTTGACAACCCAACCAACTCAGTATAGGCTTACCAACTTGTTCCCATAAAGTCTGTGAAGAAGAGATGCTGAAACAACAATAGCTTGTGGATGCCTCTGAGATAAGATTGGCATAAACATGGTTGCCTCTTTCTGTAAAAGTTTCTTGCTCTGTTCAGCAAGTAATGCAAGAGGATGTTCATTAGTTGCATCAGCTACTGTCTCAACCTCATGTAATGCCTGTAAAATAGAAGTCCAGATCAATCATATAATTACATTGACGGATAAACCAAATCCAATCAATATTGGCACATCGAGACACTTATAATCTATTGACTACCAAAACCAGCCTCAAACAAACAACGATATAGTAATGTACTCTATTTTCTGGGTATAGATAAAATTGAAAGAATAATGACACATGCTTCGGCCTTGTCCAATATAGTAAGCGGATATCAAACTTCCATGATATATAACATTTCGAATTAAAAGAGAAAACTAAATCTAGCTGCTTTGTTCAGCCTGATATCTTCCTTTCCTCAGGGGACAATCTGGCAGTTGAATAACATCAATGCTGGTGTCTCATACTAACAGACCGAAAATTCCTGTCCCCGACCAAGTTTTCTATTTTAATCCTTGACTACTTACTAAGGTTGTGGAAATTTTAGATCCAGATTCCAGCCCCCAAAAGCTTAAGCTATTAGGTGGAGAGATCCCTCGTGTATATTGAGTGAACACTGATTCCAACACCAAGAAATGTGGGACAAATATTTTCTAACACCCCGCTCTCCCTCATGTGCGGCCACTTTTTTTTAGGTCCAACACGTGTGGCCATTTTTAGTGACTAAAGGCTCGGTTTGGTTTGGTTTGGCTTATGTGTAGCTAGTTTTTGGTCTATCATCATGCGGCCTTTTTGGAGGGTATGTCATCAGGGGGCGTGGGCTGCTTTTTTTTTTTGTTTAACAAGGGTGGATACCATGGAATGGAACCCACCTTGATACCGTGTAGAAACTTTGGATCCAACCAAAAAGCTAAAGCTATTACATGGAGAGGTCCCTCACGAATATTAGCAGATTGCCCATTTCTATCCCAAGCAATGTGGGACATTTTTCTCTAACAATAAAAAAAAGTGGCACTTGCAACAGTTCTCTTCCACCATGACTCACTTAAATATACTTATTTGATTTCCTTTCCTCGGGATTTCTTTCTAAAGCTTAAGCTTCAAACTAATGATGTGAGTCGCCCACATAACGAGAGGATCAACAAATGGGAAAGGCAAGAAGACTAAGTGCCAATGAGGGGTGAATTGAAACATAATTCTATTGTAGAGAATGAAATGTAATCCAATATGTACTTTTACATTCCTAACAACAGAAAGTATCATACTCTTCTCTGTGCATAACCACGGAAAGTATGAGTATCCTTTTCTATTTACATGTATCTTTCAAACTATTTCAAGCTTTTTAAGTGTTGTTTAAAGCTGGTGTGCATCTTGTGCTTCCAATATTTTCACTTGATAGTTATACAATTCTATCATTTAGGGTAAACGGATGTATGTGCACTTGAGAACGAGACCCATAACCTAAGGAATCTACGGAACTACATGTAGTACACAGGTGACAAACCATCAAAGTACTTGATCTACTCCTTTCTCAACAGGCATGAAATAAGAAATTCCAGCAATACATCACACCAAACCATCAAATCACCATTAATTCTTCCCTTCCTCTTCTTTGCTCCTCCTGATTGCTTTTTCTTTTGACTGATTTGATGTGGAGTAGCTTGAATAGGCAATGTAGGAGTCTTTTTTGTGTGTTTGGCAAAGAAGTTGTACACCAAGAATATACAACAAATCCCAAGTGAAACAACAATCATAGGTTTACCTAGGCCTAATGAGGCATTAAGACCCAAAGCTGATAACACTTCTAAAACTCCACAAGTGTCAAATCCACCGAAGATGTGCAGACTAAATAAGTCTAATATAAGGCAGTCCACATAAGCAATACGGGTTAAAAAGCAATAATCAATGCTATGGTGATGGCTCTTCTTTTTTTTGAATGATAGGTCCTTGAGTAGTGTTTCTAGAGGTGAAACTCCTACAATGGTACACAAATAACGCCAAATGTAGTAGAAAGAGAAGCCCTATAGAGACATTGAATATTGTGATAGGCTTTTTTGCCAGTAACTATGTTGCATCCACGGTTGGATTTGTTGCTTGTTTAGCCTGCTTATATTGGACTTGTACAGTCTGCACATCTTGGGTGGATTTGACACTTGTGGAGTTTTAGAAGTGTTTTCAGCTTTGGGTCTTAATGCCTCATTAGGCCTAGGTAATCCTATGATTGTTGTTTCACTCTGGATTTGTTGTCTACTCTTGGTGAACAACTTCTTTGACAAACACACAAAAAAGACTCCTACATTGCCTATTCAAGCTACTCCACATCAAATCTGTCAAAAGAAAAGGCACTCAGGAGGAGCAAAGAGGAGGAAAAGTAAAAGTGAATAATCAGTGGTGGTTTGATGGTGTGGTGTGATGTATTGTTGGAATTTCTTTTTCATTCCTGTTCAGAATTACTCTACCCTCTGAGGGCGAATTTTTCCCATCTCTCTCGCGAAACCGATGGCCAACGATGGAGGCCCATCACGCCGCTCATTCAAATCATTCAATGGGTGAAAGAGGTTCTCTATGGGTGGTCGGAGTTCCCTTTCCTGCAATCCAGAAGGTTTAGGTTTAAAGAAAACGGTAGTGAATGTGGATGAGCTAAAAAACTTCCGGAATGGGAAGAGTGCTCAATCCCCCATTGGCAATAATGAAAGATTAAATGAAGAGGAGAGGTTATGGATGAGCTTATAAGCTACCTGAACAACAACCCGGTGACCATCTCTGAGCTCCAGCTAGGATTCAAACCGTTTCAAGTCCAACAAATGGCCCGCAAATAGGTATTTGATCATATCACTGCATTACTTAAACTGTGCAAAAATGGAAAGAAGTTCAAGCTTACCCTCCTGTCGCGCGGATGGATAATTTAGTGTTTGAACCCATGATTAATCAATACGTACTTGGTGAAAAAACGTTTACCCGCACCTATAAAACACCGTAAACACTTTGATTACTCTACCAAACAACATGGTATCAAAGGTAGGCTTCCGGAAGCTTTTGGATGGTTGGTTCCCCCGTTGTTTGTCATTGATGGTTGATCGTTGTCGTACGGGTTGAGTCGTGTTTGTTAAAGCATCCAACTCATAACCAATTGGCAATGACTGGAGAGGTCGCTTAGGCTCCTATACTAATATACTAGCATTGGAGGTGATTATTAACCAATGTGAGACAAGCTCCAACAGTTTTAAAACAACATACTAACATTATATGGAATAACGTCAACAAGGGTTTTCGCCAAGTGACATCAATAGTTCTTCCCCCAATAGTTGCACTTCAACTTGATTTTACATGAACCTAATTTATGATAAACAAAAAAACAAGTCAAATGCAACACGATGCTTTTGACAGAGCTCAATCACGAAAAAGGATTCATGTAGCTGACCCCAATTGATTGGGACTTAAGGCTCAATTTGGTTTGGTTTAAAAAACAGCAAAATATGCTAACATATAGAGACAGGCATGAACCATACTACAACCATTGATGAGCTTCACTTACCCTTGTGAATGCAATCTTAAGGGACAGTGATATATATGTTTCTATCTGATCTTTGTCCGTGACAGATTGCAGCGCCTGCAGGAAAAAAAGAAGAGAAGAAGAAGCAAATCTATGATATGATTGCTATAATTCCCATGCACAAAATAAAAGAAGTCAGCATGCTAACAATAACCCAAAGGACAGTCTTAAATCAATTTCTTAGTGTTCTTATCTTGAGAATCAGGACCAAGGTGTAGTATAAAATATAGTTTACAATGTCAAACCTATAGCTAACTAGGGCATTTGGACAAAACATAATAAATCTTTTAAGTAAATGGTAGTTCATGCATACCATTTCTGGTTCTTCAAGAAGCAGTCTCCGAGAAAGCATTGAAACAGCTACAATACCCTCCATCAATGCTGAATCCTACAAGTTGTAGGAGAGTAATAGGAGAGAAATGATGGTTAGTTGCAACAGTGGCAAAATGGAATCAGAAAAAAAGTCACACTAAAAAGCTGAGCAGTCACAGCAACAAATACGATTATGCTTTGTTTATATATGCACAGCACCTTAAAAAGTTCTAAATGTATCTACAAATGCATAAAGGTAGACAATGGTTCAACTTCCAGGCTTCAAAGCAATATCCAACTCAGTCAATCCGCATTAACATACAACACGCAGAAGATGGGGCAGCTTTTGAACATGACCAGGAAAACAAACACAATGTATCTGCGCTTAGGCTGTGCTGGGGAAAATATTAGGACTCAATATTGACTCCCTACGGGCCAGGTGTTTACTCTGGAGGTTGCAAGAACAGTTATTTGAAGTTGAATCTCAGGGACCCCATTTCTCACTACAGTCAGGTCAACCATTGACTTCTGCCTTCTAGTCACCCTTCCGCCGACTTAACTTTCAGATGCTCTAAATACATAGATCCAACAGTCTTTCCAAATGAGACAGACGTTATGTGAATTCAAACATGGAATACGTGGAGTGCAGAATGTGCCCCAAGCATGCACAGCCAAAAAGAACAAAACGATTTATTGCAGCATCAGTTCAACATGCATACAATACAGTTCACATTCTGTAGTCCATGCAAATCCAGATTACGATGAAGCACAGGAATAATATTGATTCATGTGCAATCTAGCATATAGGTGATACACCCATAACGTAACTCAGAACATAATTATTGTACTACTCTTAACACTATATCCAACCTCAGAAAAGTGCAGATGGTAGTCCCCCAGCTGCTTATCAGCCCATTTTTTAATAGGTGACAAGAAGGACTGCAGGAAAGTAAACTCTCGAACCCCCTCTTCCCTTTCAACTCTAGAAAGCAAGCTTTTCAAATGCAACCTCTCTTGCTGGCCCCTTTGTTCCTTCATCGGTATTTTGTTCAACTGTTCAATGGCATGCTGCAACATTCCTTGCTCACTTGTGATGACAAACTGTTATCAGACATCAATGAAAACCTCAGCTTGAGAAGCATCTTAAAACTAGGTATATAGCATATGAAAGATATCAAGGATGCATCGTGAAGGAGAGTTAAAAAACTTTTTGTACCAGTCACACATGCATAAATAGTCCAACATTCTAGTTCTGATCTGCATTACTATGTGGTCTATTCCTCGAAATTGAACAAAGATTTAACACCACCTTGTTACTTAACATTCAAGCTGAAATTGATAAGAATACCTGACGAAATAGCACCCATGCATAGCAGGTGTAGTGGATGGTCTCGGTGATTCCCAGAATACGCCATGTTGACTTCAGAAGCTCAAGAATTTCTTCCACTTCCTGGACATAAGATGAGTTATAGTTATACGATTAAGGAAATATTCAAATTTAATGGATCCAGAGCTTGGTTTTCTCTTTCATTAGTATTTTACCCAAATTTAAACCCAATCCTTACGTTCAAAGCTAAACAGTTGAAATTTTCACATGAGATTAATATCGTAATAAGTCAAGATGGTGTAAAATTGAGCTAACATTTCACCCAATTCCTCACCTCCGTAAGTTTTCCCTCATCTAAAACATCAAACACACTGAGAAGCAGTTTCTCGTATAGTCTGACATTAAGGTGATAACCATCCGCCCAATGGCTTACTTCACCAGTCAAGTCACCTCGAGCTGGCCTCTCTGCAAGTGGAATCACAATCTCTCGAAGCGATCTCAAGCATTCTGTTCGCTGGAGTTCACCCATTGATGAAGGGAGGAACTGACATGGAAAGGGAAAAAATGGAAACAACTGAGCAAAGCCAGGATAAGAAAAGATAATGGACTAACACAGAGCCTGGGAAGTATAGCAAAACAATATATGTGACCCTTATAACTGTGCATAGGGGGGCATTTTCAAAGAAAGCAACACAAATAATTGCAGACAACAACCAAATATATTTCTCTTACGTTTAGTCAATACAGCATATTAATCAAACTTCCAATGATGTAGCAAAAAAAGCACTATTTTAATCAGCAACAAAGAATGTTTATTAAGAACAGAAAAAGTACAAGATTATCATAGGACAAGAAAACCACCAAAGAGGAAAATATTAAAAAAGCCGAAGGTAATAACTATACATCACACATGCTCTCCATCTCTGGAAACCAAGAAAATGGAATCCCCTCACAAGTGATTGTTACAAGGAAAAAAAATTGTCAACATCGTCATTGTCAGAAATCTTTGCAGCTTGCTCCAACCAAACCACCCCTTAGGGGGAACAAGAATGCAATCCCACAAAAATCTTCCAATGCCACCAAAAATGCTTACTTATTGCTATCAAGCACTAAAATCAATCAAGGGAATTCAGGAGTGGGAGGAAAGGACCGGAATAATGAAAGAACCACAAAATTCTTTTAAAAGTTGACATACTGGGAGCATTGCAATTTATAAAACTCACAAATTATGATTTTGAATGCAAGGCTGTCAAAACAGTAAAGAAAACACCACCATCTTCCAAGAATATACATAATAAAGAATTATTTCAAATACGAGAGCAAATCACTATAATAAGATAATAAGAAAATGGAACAAAGTAAAGCAAGATGATGACGAGGAAATCCTTGCATGTACAATCTGACAGGAAAAAGAGATTTTAGCCTTCCAATTATCTTTCACTGCCAGCACAAAAACAAAACAATAATTGGGGAATCATGTCGAAAAGGCCAAACATGTGGACACAAATAACTGGAGCATTACAATTGAGCTACTATGGAGCTGAGAACATAAAGACGAGTGCATTTGAAGAACAATAACAAAACGATTAAGAATCCTAGTCAAATATAACCCAATGCAGGAGCTCATAAAAACAAAATTGCTAAGCAAAACGAGAGAAGTACAAAACTAGTATATTAATGCATAATAGTAATAATCTATCACCATCTGGACGATGAAATGCTCACCTCAGATTCCTCTATCTTTGCCAAAAGAATCCTTAGTTCACTAGCCTTGCGACCAGATTCACCAAATCCCACAGCCGGATGATTTATAAGCCCCTCCTCCAGCATATTCAACTGAACAGACACAAAATCCAAATATGTGAAGGGGGGAGTAAGTGCATAAAATGACATAATGCCCCATCCAAAAAAGAGAAGTCAAAAAGGTAAGAGCAGAAAGAAAGAGAGTAAGAGTTCACTTGTCTTTTTTGCCACCGTATGTAAGCCTTCTTGTCAGGAAACTCCGTTCGGGAAATGCAACACAACAATTCGAGAGGGATCAAAAGAGTATCCATTCTTTTTCCCACTCTTCCCACCATTGCATTAAGCATCCCTTGTCTCGATCTGATGTCCATTGCTTCAGAAATCTAAGTTTTTTTAAACAAATGCCAAAATAATAAATTGATATCAGCGTGAATAATCAGGCATATTCTGAGACCCTGGTGTTGGAACCATATATCCACAAAAATATCAGTATGCTTTGCTTTTACAATAATATTACAGAGTTACTACTCAAAAGATACAGAAAGTTTTACACATTCATATTCCCAAAAGAACATGACGAATTAGGCAGAAATGCATTTACGGCATCTAGGGCTGCTAAACAAACCAAGCTACAAGAGTCTGAGCTCACGTTCGTATGATAAAAGCTTGTTCAAGATTGGTTTGTTACATAATCAAACCAAGCTTGAACATTTTTTTTTGAAGCTCGTTAAGATTTCAAGCCAAGCTTGAACAAGCTACTACTCGGCTCGTTCAGTTGATTATGGATAAAAAAAAAATTCAAGCTACTCAAGATTGGCTTGTGTTTGACTTGATTAAAGCTCGCTTGAGATCGGCTCGTCTCATGAACAAGCTAAGCTCGAACATATTTTAGAAGCTCGTTAAGTTATCAAACCAAGCTAGATCAGCGACCTGCTTGGCTCGTTTATCACCCCTAACGGCATCCATTTCGGAAGCACGATCAGCCACCACATGCACACGCAAAATGAAGACTTGAGGACTCAAGATACATAGAAATATATACTCCCTCCGCCGCATAAAGTTAGGCCACTATGAAACCGCGAGCAATTTTTAAGCTTAAAAATAAAGTACTTATTGAAATAATTCTATGTGCAATATGGATCTCGTTTGATAAATCTTGACAAGATCTTTTGAACGGTGCAAAAAAAAAAATCGAAAATTTCTTTTAGTAAATATGTTATTTTTCAGTTCAAAAATTGCACGTAATTTTGTAAGGACCAACTTTATGGGACGGAAGGAGGAATTCCTAAGAAGAAGTGGAGAGTACATTTACCCTAAGTCAGAAGACTCAACTGAACGGTGCCCGGAACAAATTCAAGATCAAAAACGTCAGAAAATGTATCAAGAGTCAAAGAACCTCAACCACTTATCAAGCCTCTGTTAAGGGGAATTCCAAGCCTATCCGCTTTTGACCTTTGTATTTAGTAACTCTAATCACGTTACAATCGTTGCATTTAAGCACATTTCTTTCAACAGCTCAGCTCCTGTTCGTCTTTCAATCAGAGAGACTGATCTCAGGTTCCAAATGAGGGTAATTCCTAATTGTCTTCGTATTTTTTCTGCTATTTTTTCTGCTTTGGGTTGAGGATGTGATGCTTAGGAGAATTATATTGCTGCAGAAAATCAATCCAGCGCAACTCATATAGAACAGGATAAAAGCTAATTTGGCAAGTATCTTGAATGCTTAGTAAAATGAACGCGTTAAAGCAGAAAGTTCTAGAAATTCTGGAGCTTACAATGGGTCAGGAATAAAAGGTCAAAATCAGATAGTGCTTATGCAGCACATTCCTTGTTTGACCAATACCTTCATCTCCACTAAAATAATGCAAACCTAAAAGCTGAAGGCTTCCCTTTCAGACCTGCCATAAGTAAATTGGCCTAGATTGGATGTTCCAAAATGGTCTTGTATCCCAACTAAATTGTTTACCATACTTTTTTAAACATAACTAACTCAATTCCAAGAAACTTGCCCCAAGCTGGCATTGGTAAGGTGAATAGAGTGGCAGCTAAAGCATTAACCAAATATAAAGGCGAAATTCGGAAAGATATTCACTTACTAATAAGCTTATCCACCAGGAAAAAGATCCATAGCAGAATATTTTGAAATGGACCGTAGTCTCCGCACCGAAGAGACCATACATAACATGACCATAACAACATTTCTGTGAATTTTTTGCAGCTTTACTTTCTTATTAGTATTTGGCAGTTAATGGATCCACTTGTTCATACTTCATCCACTGAATTTCTTCATACTAAGTTGCAGTTGCATGCCCAATTCCAATAATAAAAAGAGGTATGCTGAATCAATTTAGGCATTTCTACATAGTATGAGGGAAGTAGGAAAATAATTTTAAAGAAACTGCTCAAGAGAAGAATTTATATGGATACCTCCATCTGGACTCTCATTGTCTCCAACAAGCCAACTAATCCAGTTGAGTGCTGGGACTGGTTCACAGCATGTTCACTTTTACCACGTCCAAGCTTCCTCATAAATCTGGACCTTTTTTCTTTCTTTTTTTCTTTTGTTGGTACGATCAGGCCCCTGTTTATACATCGACCACAATACATAGTAAATTGTGGCACAAAGGAGGATGCAAGAATGACTCTTAAGGCGTTGAGAAAGTGGCATAAAGGAGAAACTAAAACATGTAGCACACTAGAAGGGATATAATTAGAACTTTAAACTGTCATCAAACTAACAGTGAAATAACAGATTAGGGGTACCATACCCTGAAGCCCCTGCAGCAGCCAATAGGATCTCGTATGCAGTTTCACGAAGATCATCATCGCTAATACCTGGAAAACTAAAGATAGAATTTAATGACTACAACCAGCTCACTGCTTACACACACTATATCACCTTCAATATGGTTGTTACTCTTGTACCAATGATGCGGTTAAACACTTAAACTCATGTTGGTTCAACAGAAATAAGTTCTTTGAAGTGCAAAGTTATGAATATTATTCCTACAGCATCCAGCAAGAATCTTATCCTATGTTAGTGTCCTTCCTAATCCTCATCTTCATTCCAGCCACATGTATGTAACAGGTACCAAATCTACTGTTACTTGTTAGAACAACCTAACACTTTGTTTGGTTCAAGGATTTGTCAAGGGAACTCAAATGGAAAGGACAAACGAAGCAAAAGGAAAAACGAAGCAAGAGAAGCTAAATTCCTTACCCTTGTTAGGATGGCCAAGGACAGTGACAAGAAATAGATAAATTTGTTTTTGTTTATTTAAAGTTTATCTTTAACAATAGAGGCGAATGCACATTAGTACTGTAATTATTCTCAGAAACCAACAATATTGGGTTCGTATTTCTTACACAACCAAAAAGATGAAACTCAAACTCATTTTCTCCAGTGGACAATGTTATGCAACAAATGTCATTATTTTCAATAACGGTTTAGCAAATATTTCAAGAGAATATAATCACTTATGTAGTCTCCATGGACTCCATTCAAAAGGAGAATTCCAAAAAGCATCATTCACCTATCTTATAGGTCATCGAACGAAAGCCTATTGGAGAGATCCAACCTACTCACAAATTTACTTGATGACAACCTTTCCCAGTTGCCATTTTCTAATAAGTACTACTTAGAATGCCCTTCTTGCAAACATCATTTTGACTAGTGACCGCAATCTTAGCCCAGAGTCATGATGCTATACTTTTGGCACATGTAGATTCTTGCCCATATATTCTCTTGAATAAATAGATGCCCATGTTCTTGAGACTTAAGAGAGAGTAATACTTCAAATTCAAATTACCCATTGCACCAGGGGTCCAGGCTAATCCAAAGATCTACAGGCACTGCAACCACTAACTAAGCCTTGGGCAATGGTTAGCAAACTGATCTCGCCCATTATAATAACATGTTCTGTAATAGAATCAGATATGGTCCAACTCGAGGACTTCATTCCCTACATTGGGACTGGTTGGATTCTAATGCTTATAGACAAAGTAAAAGCTACAAGTGCAAGGAACGCGTTCTAACCCATATTATTAGATAAACAGTCCACTTGTATGATGCAAAGTTCAACCAGAAATGACCGCAAAGGGAAATATCAGAATACATTTGATAACTGAATCATCAAAGTACCATGTTTTGAAAAACTCTGTTGAACCTCTTACTATTGTGCCATACTTCTTTCTCTATAAAGTGATGCAACCTCTTTACCTATTGGTAGTATCACAAAGAAGAAACATACAGCCAAGTGTCATTTTTTAGTTATTTCTTTGTTACGTTTAGCTAGGCTATTATGGGTGGCATTATAATATAAATAAATTAGTGGTTAGGAGATAATGGAGCACTTAACACTTTGGCCTTAATATTTCCATCTTCTTTCTCTCACTCTCCTTCTCTTGAAACGCTGAACTCCAATTTTACATCTGCCACCATTACAGACAAACAGATGCAGCCTATCTACAGAAAGTAGAATAGACTCCCTGCAGCCTTTTGATTAAACAGACCACAGCATGAGAGTAGAACATCACTGGTTTGTTGAATGTAAATATTATTTATGAGCATTTTACCAGTTGCAAATGAAGATAACCCTGGTGCAAGATCTGAGGCATCATTTGGTGTTCGTCTTGAAGTCCTACGGCTCTCGACTTCCTCTAAGTCATCATCATCCTCAAAATCCTCGATGTCATCAACAGAAAGTTCTTGCACTGGCGTGGAGTTAAGAGACTCTTCCACATGCGCGGACTCAGGAGACTCTTCTTCATGTGTAGAGATAAGAGACACTGATTTTGACAGACTTGGCAGAATGGGTGAGGGTGTAAACATGGGGACAGGTGGCGGTGCCCGTTTTGGTGGTGAACCTGAGAGATCAGGAGTTGTGACCAGAAAAAACTCATCCGTAGAACCCATATTATTCTGGGGAAAAAAGGAAAATCATAAAAAAAATTAAGTTGCAGTATCCAAAGTAGAATTGATAAGAATCCAAATATAGAATAGGACGCTTAAACTCTTTAAAAATATGTACTTTTAGAGAAAATAATTTAAAACACCACACTCTTGCAGCTAGCACATTCAAACATAAAGCTACTAATAGTTTATATCACTGAAATTAGGAGACATTAAAATCTCGAAATATTTTAGTAGCTTAAAAGTACCAGAAATACATAACAAAAAAGTGAATGTGATGGGCAAGAAAACTGCAAGTTCTCTCTTACCATGTGCGGGAACAAAGTGTTGTCATGATAATCTCTAATAGCTTCTGACAGTTCAAGCATCCCACCTGCATTAGAAAAAAAACTCAACAGAATTCTTCCCTCTGAAATTATAGCAACTCAATGAAAGCACAAGACATAACAAATTATGAATTACACTACCTTTCTTAGCACAACTGAGTACGTAATCAACACTCACTTGATCTAGATCCACATCATCCAAAGAAACCGCACCAGGGGGCATCACAACTTTCTTAATAAAACTACCAGAAAGTATATAATCCAAAAGTATGCGCCTGTCCCGCCGAAATCTTTGCAGAAGCTCAACTGCATTTTCCCTAAAATTTTATTTTAACAAAAAAAAAAAAAAAAAAGGGTCAACAAGGCTTGAACCCATTTTTTCTGGTATTGAAATTCTTCGTGGCTGGCTTTTGAACAGCACTTACTCTTCCATAGTAACTATACTAACTAAAAGCTTCAGAAGTACATCACCAAATCAATGCAAACTGCTTTACCACCTAAATACAAGTGAAAACGTCAAAATTAATATGCTACACAAAAAACTCTCCATAAAAGACAAGTAAAACATCAAGATAAGCCCATTCATGGAAACATCAAACCAGAGCCGTGAAATGAACCGAACTACTCGAGCTCCACTCATCCTGCGCTCTTTAAATGTTTATTTGATATAGGCTTGTTACATAAATTATAAATACCTACAAAACAAGTACACATTTTTTAACTGTTAAACTCTGAAGTGACTGAACAACGTGCTCATTGGCTAGTGACTAACAAACTAAGCTGAAACACATTTTTAAAACTCGTTAAATTTTCAAACCAAATTTGAATAATTCGCTCCTTGTCTTAATGAGCTTTTACTTTTTGAAACAATCTACTAGTACTTGGTTACTGACTAGCTAACCTCAAACACATTTTTTACCCCAAGTCATATACAAAACTCTCAAGCACAACTCCGGACACAACTGCATCCTGAGCCGTTCAATGCATGTGAACCCATGTGCATCGAACCGCTCCGGATGCAGTTATGTCCGGAGTTGTGGTCGAGAATTGTCTACGTAGCATTCCTCCATTTTTAAGCTAGCTACATTTTCAAATCAAAATTGCATGATCAAAATGATGAGGTTCGTATACAGACCTACATCAAGCTCAATCAAAATGATTTACTCTTCCAATACCAAATCAACACGTAATTCAAATTACGTGTCCGTTTTCTCCCTCGATTTTCTCAGTTGCACAACAGAATGCTAAGTCAAAGTCAAAGCCAGACCTGATAAACCACGGGATCTCGAGAATGCAACATTAAATCTGTCAGGAAAAAAAAAAAAGAAAAAAAGAAGTTTAACGAGATTGTTAATACTTAATAGTCGCCAATTTGGACAAATCAACGCTGAATCAAACTTCAAATTGACGCCATAAAAATTGAGATATTGAATTACTTCAAAATGCGAACGAGTGAATGCAGCTGGAGAGAGAAACAGTTTGGGCAAATGTGAACAAATCAGCTTCGAGTGTGAAGTTCTACGAGAATAGCCGGAAATGAAGTGAATGAGGCGTGATTTGGAATGGAATCGAAGTGAATTGAATGAGGCGTGATTTAGTACCTTCGAACGAAGTTCTCTCTCTGGGTGGTGATGGGAGTTGAACTTGGGGAACCGGAAGAGAGACAGAGAGAGAGAGAGGTCGCTGAGATTACCTGTCAAGTAAAAGCTATTTTCTTTAATGATTTTACTGGATTGGATAAATATCTCGGATACCCCTCATCTATTAATCTTTATCACTAAACGCCTCTTATCTAAAAACACCTTTCAACAGAACCCTCCATCTATTCACGGTTATCACTAAAACCCCCTCAGTTAGGAATCTGTTTGTGACCTATGCAAGTGCCATAATCAACCCGCACCCCTTTTTCTCACTCTTGTTTGGAGTTTGGACAAAAATTAACATTTTCATAGAGACGTTTGGGTAGAGTAGGTGTTTAGTGATTTTTTATTTAGCTTTACATTAAGGTTCTGTTTGTTTGGACGTAAAATATTTTTCGGTAAAATGTTTTTACCTATTTTTCGGTGTTTGGTTGTGTAAAAAATGAGGAAAATATTTTACATGTAAAAGATTTTCTATTAATTGGATGAAAATGATTAACCCTTAAATATTCCGTAAGTTATTTTCCTAAATGAACCTGTTGCCTTCTACCACAATTCTCACTACTCAGTTTTCTCGATTGTCAGTCCTGACTCACGTTCAATTCCATTATTCTCAGATCTCTTTACCGTTTAAACCTCCCCCTCTCTCTATATTATTTTGTCGATTTCTCGAAAAAAAAAACTGAGTGTCAGTCAAATACCGAAAAATAAAATTTTGAAATTTGTTTTCTGAAAAAACATTTTACATTGTATAAGATTTTACTTCGAAACAAACAAAGCTAAGTTTTTTTTATATGAAACTGAAAATATTTAAATAAGACGACTCAAAAGCAATATTTACAGTTATGAGTTGTATTAGTCTTTTAAGAAGAAGGGTGCCGATGGGAAGTTTTTTAGATGAACGGCGCTTAGTGCTAAAAGATTGATAGATTTTACCCATACGGAGGAGTCGACTATGGTCTACAGGTACACCATTTGTGTACACCAAATATATATCACGTTGTGTGTGATTCATTTCGAAATCTTACGTAAACGATTGAGTCGCTTAATGTATTTAAAATATTTTTACAAGGATCTCTATAAAAAATTGATCAAATTATTTATTACTCAATTTTCTGTAAAATAATTGAGCAAAAAATTGATTAAACTATTACGGATATTCATATAAGAATATATTTTTACAAAAAAAAATTGAAAAAGTATTTTAGGGTTTTGCGTTCTCCCCCTGTGCTATATACTACGCAGGGTTTAACATAAGCTTCACTGCTTTCCCGCCGTTGCTGTTTCTCTCTCCAAATCACACAAATGGCGACGAACCAGACACAAGACGGAGAAATGGACGATGTAGACCTAGTCAGCGAAGTAGAAGAAGACGAGGAGCAAGAGTGGGGAGATTGGAACACAGACGACGACGACGGAGAAGGAGATGGTTTGGGCTCGGATTTGTTGCTCTGTTTGTTTTGCGACCTCAAGTACGGCTCGAGCGAGGCGCTGTTCGAGCATTGTAATTCGATGCATCGTTTCGATATCGGCGGGATTAGGAAGACGTTGGAGTTGGATTTCTACGGTTGCTTCAAGCTCATCAACTACATCAGGTCTCAGGTGAATAAATAAAAATATGAGTATTAGGTGTTAAGTAGGATTTCGGATTAATGCAAAATATGACTTGGGGGTGAAAGTGTAGAAATTATATGTTCAGGGGTCCATGTTTTTGGTGCCTGATTTGGTAGTTGTGTTTTTGGAAGTGTTGTTCATTCTTTTTATGAGTTTGTTAGCATCATGCTTTCTTAAAGTGCAATTGGGACTTCTCATGGCTGCGGATAGGGACGCCTATACTGTATTTGGGCCAGGACTCTCTTGGTGACTTCCGTATGAATTCAACAGCATCTGAATCCAAAAATTGATCAAACTATTAGTACTCATATTTATATACCATGGAGATGAAATTCTAGGAGTTATATGTTCAAGGACCATGCTTTTGGACTTTGGTTTGATAGTTGTGTCTTTTAGAAGTGTTCTTCATGCTTTTAGGAGATTGTTAGAGCATCATGCTTGCGTAAAACACACTTAGAATGTCTTGCCGCTGCGGCTAGGCACGCATGTACGGTATTCTGGCCACTACTCTTTAGTGAATTCTCTATGCATAGCTGGATTAGCATTCAACGGCATCTGATCTGGTATTTAATGTTGAATGTGGGTGGGGTCTTTTACATGCTTATGGGAGGGAGAGAGAAAGAGGATTCCAGGGTACCAATAAAACTGGGAGAGGGAAAAAGCGTGATTGTTAGGTAAAAGGAATGACTCCATTGGGTTATAACGGAAGTTTCTCTTTCAAATGTTGGGGTTTTCCTCGCTATGATGTTTCAGTTTTAGTTAAACTGAATACCATGCTCTGTAAACATTCTAGGTTATTAGACAATCATTGGCAATTTCTCCGTGCGCTTTTGTAGTTTATTTTGCTTAAGAATTATTGAAAGACAAAAACAGGTTAAGAGTCTTCAGTAAACATTATTGTCATCAAAGATGCATCAGTACTTCTTAGTTGGCAAAGTATTTTATTTCACTTCTGAATCTTAATACGGAGGTCTATATGCCAGGAAATGACAGGTTATGAGAAGTTTATTTTCTGGGCTCTGCTAATGTTTGGATTCTTACTAGGTAGCAGAAAACAGATGTTGGAGTTGCGGCTTTACCTGTCAGTCGAAGCAAGATTTACAAAATCATGCACACAAGGCATTCAGTTTCAAAGACACTGTCCTTCCATGGGGTGATGACAGATATCTAAAACCTTTCATGCAAGAGGACCCCCTTCTATACAGTTTTGGTGAAGACTGGGAAGTTGAAGACGAAGATACAACATCAGATAACAAAATTACGGAGCTGATTGATTTTGAAAGGATTTGCATCGATGATGATAATACAGTTGAAGGGCCTATGTTTGATTCTAACACTGCTTCTGAGAATGGAAGAGCGGAGAGTGCCTCTGCTTTCAACAGTTGTTTAAACGGGATGAATCCGTATCAGGAGGTGAAAGTCAGCAGTGTTGATGTAAACAAATCTGGTTTGCCTTCTGATACGAATTCGACAGACAAGGATTTAGAAGTGTCTTTTGCAAAGGTGGAAGCTAATGAAATCAAGAACGTGAATAAGAATTATTTTGGGTTGTACAGTTCATTCGGGATCCACAGGGAAATGATAAGTGATAAGGTATCAAATTGAATCTTAGATTTACCGTGGTATTGATATTTCAGCTCTGTAAACTCGTGATAGAAGGTCTAGGTATGATGCAACTTTGCTCTCAATATCTACTATTGACCAGATCACCTGTGAGGTTTATGCAGGTAAGAACAGATGCTTATAGACAGGCTCTCTTGAATAATCCTTCTCTCCTACGTGGTGCTACTGTTCTGGATGTAGGATGTGGGACGGGCATACTCAGGTGAGAAACACTCCTTCAATTCCCTTTGTATCGAACTAGTTTTCATTCCTTCTTTGAATCATCCTTGAAATCTTTGGAGCAACTTGTGGTTATTGATTCTGCTGGTCTCTTATGCGTTGGGGACTTGCCACCTCTACCATAATGTGGTGATGTTCTTGAATAATTTCTCAGTTCATTGCTATCCTTTTACCAAGCCATGATGGCTGGATATGGTATTAGAATTTCTTGTGAAAAAAGTTTTCTAACACTTGGGTTTATTACCGACTCAGATTGCTTGGTTTAGACATGCTTTTATCCATAAAATTACTACTACCACCGTTTTAGGATGTAGATGTCTTATCTTTCCCCAAAACTCAAAGGGCAGCTTTAGCTGAAGCGTTCTTCACTGGGCTGTCGTTCATTTTTTTGCCTAATCTTTTATTCAGACCATTTGCAGTATTCACAGTTTTTTGTTACGTTGCTGTAATTTGATTAACCTAACATTATGCAGTATTCATATTGAACAATCCATCTTTTGGTTTGTTGAGAATGTAAAAAATTTTGTTCTGAAAGTTAGTTCCCTTACCATAGCATTGGTGTATCTTATTCTTATTCCTGTTTGTACCAGTCTATTTGCTTCCCAGGCAGGGGCTTCAAGTGTAATTGCAGTTGAAGCCAGTGAGAAGATGGCTGCAGTGGCAACTCAGGTACTTTCGTTACTGGTTCTATACCTGACTGACCCATTCTTTCCTGATGGTTTTGTGATCTTGATATATGTCAAAATTTGAGGAGATACCTTTTTGGTTTTGGATGATTGCAGATTGCAAAAGATAATTGCCTTTTGTGTAGTGAAGGTCCAAGCGAAGGAACCAGTCAAGGCACTGGGGTAATGAAAGTAGTCCAGGGTATGGTTGAAGAGCTCGGTAATTGTGAACTTATTCAACCCCACAGTATCGATGTGTTACTCAGTGAATGGATGGGTTATTGCCTACTTTATGAGTCAATGCTTAGCTCTGTGCTTCTTGCACGGGATCGATGGTTGAAGCCTGGAGGTGCTATTCTTCCGGACACAGCTACTATGGTGACCGATACAGATCCTTTTTTGTTGCTTGTCTTTTCTCTTTTCTTTCCTATTGTTTATATGGTTTTCTGGTGGAATTATTAATATCATACTTGGAATTTCCTTTTCAGTTTGTTGCCGGATTTGGAAAAGGTGGCACCAGTATTCCATTCTGGGAAACTCTGTATGGTTTCAATATGTCTTGCATTGGCAAGGAACTTGTGGAAGATGCTGCTCGGGTTCCTATAGTTGATATCATTGACAGTGGTGATATAGTAACCAATACTGTGGTTCTCCAGGTCAGTGCTCAATGTTTTTGTTTCTCTTTTGTAGGAATACTAAATGGGCGCTGTAATTATTTTGGTATCACTTGTTCATTATGACAATGTCACTGACTGGTCACCTTTGCCAATTTGGTACTATGCAAGAGGGAAAATCCTAAATTTTATGCCAAAGAAATTTTCTTATGCCTAAGAAATTTTCTTATGCCTAAACGTGCAAAGATGTGTGCGCTCAGTTAATATATTTCTTACAGAATTTACTCTTCTTTTTTTTTTCTAAGTAATATTTCTTACAAAATTTACACTTGATGTTTCTGTGGAGATGACTTCAGTGAGGAATGGGACTTTCAAAGGCTGCTTCATCTAGTGAAATTAAAAACATACATGGTTTTTTTGGTGTTTGTGGTTCTATAATATTCTTCAACTATAAGAAATCACTTTATAAGGAGAGCATCCTAGGCACAACTAACTGGCATGAATGGAGAGGCCGGCTCATACACTAATTTTTGGATGTGATATGATCAATAACGTAGGGATTACACAAGGTGCACTTTGAGGTGCCAACAAAGGGGCAATCAATCAAGAGAGTTGTTTAAAAGCGTCTCCAAAAGCCTAGCTTTGATACCAAGTTAAAGCTTCCTACTCAAAAACACCAATAGGCAATGAGTGAAGAGGTTGTTCAAGCTCATATACTAGCATTTGGAGGTGATAATTGACCAGTGTGGAACTAGATCTGACAAGATTGAAAAGAAGGGCAAGGTTCTTGCACGTGGAAAATTCTACATTCTGGAGGACTAATTTATATGTTCTAAAAAATTGGCTAGTTTGGAATGATTCATTCATCTCTTCTAAACCATTTAATAGTGGATTAATTGTGAAATGTAATGGTGTTTGGACAGTGCTTTACCTGATGTATCTCTCTATAAACATATAGATCGAAGACATTTGTTGGGACTTAAATCTCTTTTCCCTTGTTGGTCAACAAAGCCTCTTGGAGCTTTTCTTCAACACTTACCTCTAGGATGGCTTCTCGGTTCAGTTGTTTGACGCACAAATTTGTTTTTTTCCTGCTTTGAGTTACTGATGTAGTAACGGCCTTTTTATGCCTCCTATCAGTCATTTGATTTAGTGAAGATGACACCAGACGAAATGGATTTCACTTCAAGGATCGAGCTGGAACCACTGACGGAAAATCCAACGCACTACTCCTCAGATTCATTATGCAAAACAACTTGGTGTTACGGAATTGTCCTGTGGTTTGAAACTGGCTTTACCAGCAGGTTTTGCAAGGACATGCCAATTGTTCTGTCCACATCCCCATACACTCCAAAAACACATTGGTCGCAAACAATTCTTACATTCAGGGAACCAATTGCAATTTCATTGGGAAGTACTGCATCTGACACTTTGGCAGCTGTTGGTACTGATGCCTGCCCTGCTGTGAAAGTCCATTTGCGCATCAGCATTGCCCGTGCTGCTTCTCCTCATCGCAGCATTGACATCTCCTTGGAGATTGCTGGGATTGCCCCTGATGGTCGAAAACGCAGTTGGCCGGTGCAAATATTCAATTTATCCTAGCTATTTCAAGTGCTGAGCTGTCATTTTTTGGTCCTGTTTCGCCTTCCAAGCCGATAATGAAGGCAGCGAAGTATGGAAAGTGCAGAGTTGACCGTGCGCCTGTTGTGTGAACTGATGATCAAATGGAATATCTTGCAGAAAGTGAACTAACTAGACAAGGGCTCCATTTTTATGTTACTGGGATATTCTAGAACGCAAATTTAATGGAATGGGTAGCCAATCTCACTACTGAGATGTATGTCGGCTGTATTCCCTCAGTTCGGGTTATGGCAATTTTTGCTTGACGTCTCATCCTGAGCTGTCCTACTGCCTTAAGAACGTTAGTTATTACCCCTGAAGTTTTGAATCTTGATGTGGATCCGTTTTCATGTTACAGAGGACAACATAGTTTTTGCCAGTATGTACCATTGTATTTTGAGTAGGTCAGCATTAATTTCTATTTGCAATGATCTCTCTCTCTCTCTCTGAGCAATGCTGGCGCTTTATTTCAAATAGCAGCACAAGTGCTGAATGCATCATGCATGTATGCTCAGCTTTTGAATGACTGAAGTAGTAGTTCAGCTTGCGTCCAGCAGCAATGCACTCTTGTAAATTTTTGCTGCAACAATTTCGGTTGTGGATTTTCAATTGATGTAGTTAAGTATGAATCCGCATTATATTCCATACAGTATGAAGTTCTTGCTTTTTTGAAGTTTAAGTACCAGGATATAGTTGAAATGAGTACTTTAATGGTGCTCATTTTTCAAACTAGGAGCATGGTTACTCAATCCTACCAACAATGCCGAGAAATATTTGAATGGCTATAATCCAAACACAGCCATACTTTAAGTGATGCATAAGTACAACATATTCAAACCATAAAACTGGATCAATGCTAGGTCACCTCTCTACATCCAAGCATAATTCTTCTGACTAGGCAAAAATAACTGTTCTTGATACCCCACATTGGGTTCTTATATCTCAAAAAAATTCCAATGCAGAACTCAAAACTCAAGGAACTTCTTTTCTCTACGTTGCTCATTCATACTGTTTTCCATAAGGACGATTAACAGTAGTTCTTAGCCAAAACAAGGCACAAGAACGGAATAATTTATCACCTTGAACAAAAATTGATAGATAAACCAATAAAAGGTTATGACAATTGGTTAATTGTACACAAAACAAACCACATTCATGATCAAATTGTACAACAGAGGGAAACAAACTATCGAAGACAGGTGTATCAGGCTCCAGCTCCATTACTCAACTGAAGTGTCATTTTGATGTTCATAGCAGCTAATTCTGCAGCCAAGTATCTAAACACATACGGCATTGCAACCGTCTGCATTCCCTTACTTGACTGGCAGGCTGTACAAATAACCTTTTTGGGGGCCCTACCAGGTGGAAGCCCACCAATCTCCCTCACAGCTCGCTTTTGCGGTTGGATGATTGATGTCGTGAGGATGCTTCCACACAAGGAACAGACATCGGCAATGTGGTGATCAGAACAAGTGTGGAGTCTGTCGTGCAATAAATAAGCAGCACCGTGAGCAAGGAGGGAATCTCTTTCCATTTCTCCAAAACGAATACCCCCTCCACGCTTCCTTCCTTTAATGGGTTGCCTAGTAACCTGGTCAATTGTTCCAGTGGACCGAACCTGTAGACCAAAAAGAGGATCAGTTTTCAATCAGAAACCTCTTTTTTGGGGTCATTTACAACAAAGACCAACATATGCAAAAGGAAAAAAGAAAGAAAAAGATTATTGGTATAGGATATTTAGGGAAGGGGCGTGACCAATTAGAAATTCATGCAAAGTTACAATTTAATCAATTCTACAATTTTGATGGAGCAAACTGGCTGAAAAGAGCCGACCTTAATTGATTGGGACGCAAGGTTTAGTTTAATTTGATAAGCTAGCCCATAATCAGTTCAACAACTGGGTACGATGTGTAGAAAAAAAACACCACCACCATCAAAGCTGAAAGGACAAATTCAACTCAATGGATGTACACATGCGGTAGGGCTACAGGCAATATCGATTTTTGTAGATGAAGTTGGTCCCTACATGCAGGGAGGAAGATAGCATCCAACTGATTTCCCTTGTTATTGCTTTCATTATTTACAAGCACTCTCACCCCAAATCTATGCTACAAGAACAAATTTCAGTACATGCAAAAAAGAGAATCTATCAGCTATACACAGTAATAATCAACTACATGCCAAATTTCTGGCTTCCATTTAAATTTTCTTATTATGGTCGTCAATTCATACCATGAAGATTATTAAGGCAGAGCCAGCAAAGTTGTAATATTGGGAAGACAAAATAATTATAACTCAAAATACTGAAGGGCAAAATAATGAAGATGTGAAAAGTAGAAAAAGCACAATACCTGATATTTATCTGAAACCATGTGTCGAAGTCTCTGATAATAAACAGGTCCAATAAAAATCTCACAAGTTAATTCTGTCCCGTAAACCCCACTGTACAGTACCTCCAAACCATGGTAATTGAAACCATAAGAAGCTAACATGGACCCGAGTTCATCAACAAGCGAATCGGGTTTAGATTCTGACTCTTCGCCAGCCTTCTTTACCGAGCTAGAATATGTTGCATTCAGCACTTCAGATTCTGACTCTTTGGTTGCTTTTTTTGATGTGCTATAAAATGGTGTTGCATTCACAAATTGCCCATCTAAGGAACCTCCCTAAGACAAGATTAAAGTCAGCACTAAGAAATTCTGGTATCTATGCATTGATAATAGAACGGGCATGCCAAGGAATTGAGATAGAAACCTAGAAAATATGGCCATATGAGGACATGATTGGTGCGGTACTAAGCATGTGTGAGCGGCATCTGCCGGTTATTTCAATTTTAAATTTGCAAAGTTTGCCACAAACCAGCACATGTACTAAGCATTATGAAGCACAGATACGAATACGGGATAAAGATACAACACAATACGGACACGGAAATATGGCTAACCCCCCCCCCCCCCAAAAAAAAAAAAGGATAAGGATACGTTGGGGATACAACTGTTTATAATAAGGGTGGTAAAGTGAACCCAAACCCACCTTCTAAAAAATAAACCCAACCCAGCCCATTTATTAATTGGGTCAGAATGGGTCTAACCCATTTATTAATTGGGTCTTAATTGGGGGGTCCACTTAAATGACCCAATAAGTCATGCATATAACCCATCAAAAAAAAATCCATTTATCCTCGATCTCCTCCTGATTCTGCTCCGAACCGTCTCGCGTCTCGACCTCTCTCTCTCTCTCTCTCTCTCATCTGTGTTTCGAAGGTTCTGCATTCCAAACGACGAGGTTCAAAATCGGGTGTTGCTTGACGTCAACTCCGTTCATTTGTTCTGGCCGAGAAGGGCACGATCTGATCAGTGGAAGGATTTGAGTCCAGATTTTGGATGGAGGAAGACGGCTTTGAGTTGGGGTTTTGTTTTTCGAGGAGTCTCTACAAATCAGAGGAGGAGAAGGGCGAAGCGTGTCTGGTTTTCTTCCAATCACTTGCTCCTTTTACCTCCGACCAGAGAAGAGGTATTTCAGACTGAACTCTTAAGTTGGAATGTGATGTTGGCAATTCTGGGTTGCTTTTTTGTTCTACTGAAAAGGGTTATACTGGTGTAGAAAATGAGCCAAAAACTCGTGCTTAAGCTCGGCTTGGTCACCAAAGAGTCGAGCCGAGCCACGAGCTACTCAGCTCGGTTCATTTTTGAAAAGCTGCTAAATGAACCAAGCTACTCGAGTCCGATCTTAAATGAACCAAGCTACTTGAGTTTGAGCTTGTGTTCGTTTGTCAAAAGCTGCTAAACGAACCAAACTAGTTGAGTCTGAGCTCGTGTTTGTTTGTTAAAAGGTTGTTCAAGATTGGTTTGTTAGACAAATAAACCAAGCCTAAACATATTTCTATAGATCGTTAAGATTTCAAGCCAAGCTTGAACAAGCTAAGTTCGGCTTGTTAGAATATAACATTGGTATTAGTCCCACATTGGTTAATGTAGTCTTATGTTATGATTTCCCATTATATAAATAAGAGTTGATTGTATTAGGGTTAGTAAACACAACACCCTACACACTTTTCCTTCCTAAACAACATGGTATCAAAGCGGGTTTACCATCCACCTTAAATATACAAAACCCTAGCTGCCACCCTCTACCGCCATCATCATCTCACCACGAAACCCTAAATCTATTGCTAATAATCCCAAACCACCATAACCCTAAAATCACAACCTTAATCTTAGCCTCTGTCCTAACCCTAATCCCTTCCATTGAAATCTATCGCCATAATCACTGTTCACCAATTACTGTTCATCGAGTATTGTTCACAAGTTACTGTTCATCGTCGCTACTGTTCATCAGCGACTCCTGCTGTTTCAGTCTGTAGACGGCTTTGTTCAATTATATTGTTGGTTTAAAGTGGTAATCTGTCACTCTGAGATTCTGGGTATTGGTTATTGATGATGTTGGGTTGATCTGTTGGTCGATTGCTGGTTTCTTGTCCGGTGATATATTTGCAATGAAATCTGATTCTGCTTCCGCTGTCTCTGTTGCTGTTGGTTCTTCATTTAGTCGTGGACATGGTCATAATTCTGGGTTTCCTAGTTGGGTTTTTGGCCATGCTTTTGGTGAGCATGGTAACATATCTTGTTTTGTCGTCTATTTCGTTGAAGTTGGTGGTTGTTGGTTGGTAATTGAAGTTGGTTGTTATTGGTCGTTGAAGTTGGTAGTTGAAATTGGTTCGTTGGTCGTTGAATTTGTTGGTCGTTCGTTGGTTGTTGAAATCATTCATTGGTCGTTGAATTCGCTCGTTGTTCGTTAGTCGTTGAATTCGTTCGTTGGTCGTTGAAATCGTTCGTTGGTCGTTGAATTCATTCTTTGATTCGTAGAAATCGTTGAAATCGTTCATTGGTCGTTGAAATCGTTGAAGTTGAAGTTGGTTGGTCGTTGAATTCGTTTTGTTCGTAGAAATCATTGAAGTCGTTTCGTTAGTTGAAGTCGTTCATTGGTCGTTGCTATTGAAAGTTGTTCCATTGTTTTAACAAGTTGGTTGTTTTTCGTTATTGCTGTTAGTAGTTGAGGTAATTGTTTCGTTGGTTGATATGTAACAAGCCGGAGAGTCTTCAGCTTGAGGGGGAGTGTTAGAATATAATATTGGTATTAGTCCCACATTGGTTAATGTAATCTTATGTTATGATTTCCCATTATATAAATAAGAGTTGATTGTGTTAGGGTTAGTAAACACAACACCCTACACACTTTTCCTTTCTAAACAACACGGCTTACTATGTAAAAAAATTCAAGCTACTTGAGATCGGCTCATGTTTGGCTTGATTGAAGTTCGTTTGAGATCGGCTCGTCTCATAAACAAGCTAAGCTCAAACATATTCTTGAAGCTCGTAGAGTTATCAAACCAAGATCAACTACCTACTTGGCTCGTTTGGCTTGTTTATCACCCCTGCTAGTGAATTGATCTCGGAAACAAAGAATTGGAGAATCGATCTAGGGTTTGTACTGTCCACTAGTTTAGGCAGACTATTATTTACCCCTTCCCCCTCAAAGTTTCTAATTGATCTTTAAAAAATCTCATTTTAACCCCCGGTGTATCCTGAAACATATCCCGTTGTATCCCTCGTGTATCCAAAATTAAAATGATTCAATTTTAATACAGGATACTTATTTAGGATACTTATTTGCCATATCTAATACGTATTGGTCTCCCAAAAGTATCCAATACGTGTACACGACTACTTTCAAAATATCCGTGCTTCATAGTCTAAGCATGACTCAACTATCAAATGATTATGCAAGAATTAACAAAAAAAATCAGGAAAAATACACAACTGATGTCCTAAGCAAAAATTTCAAGTTAGTTCAACTCACGGACACCTAGAACAGAGATATTCATCAAAGCATTCAAGGACAGTTGTATTAGAATTCAATTACACTCATGGGATCTAACACATCACGTAAGGGTGGAACAGTTTTATTTATACTCCACGTTTCTGACCAATTAATGAAACTTATTGGGGTTACCTTAGCAGCAATAGATTCCAAAAGCATTGCTATTGTCATTCTTGAAGGAAATGCATGAGGATTGATAATAAGGTCTGGCCGCATTCCTGTATGTCCTGAAAATGGCATATCAGTATCTGACCACAATTGTGAGCAAACACCTTTTTGTCCATGCCTACTGCTAAATTTATCACCAATTATCGGGTTTCTGGAACGTCGGAAACGTATGTTGACCTGATCAAGAAAACAAACCAAAAAGAGGAAAAAAGGAACTATGTAAATAAACTATCAAACATATGAACCAAACAACTTGCCAAGGAAAAAAGAACATATATGGTCCAAATTAAGGGAAAGTTACGAGTAAGATATCATGGCATAATGCCATCGCATCGCACAGCGGCATTGAGAATGGTAATGGAACTACAGAAACAGTCAACTTACTTTCAGTTTCAGATATGGCATGATAACAAACTTTTTTCATTCGAGTCAATGGATGTCCTGCAGCAAACTGTTACTACTTACTACTTTATATGAAAGGATGCTGACCAAAGCATCTCACATGATGCACGCTCATGTGTTTTTTCCTATGATGCTAGGAGATATCTGGCATTTTGATACTGCTAAATGAAACATTGAGGATGAAGATGCAAGTACACGAGCTGTTTCTTTTTGTTCAGATATAAAGTGGGAACATGTCGAGGCTAAGGGAACATGCAGTACCTTTGCATAGAAGATAGGCTCTGATACTGAGTTTTTTCATAGTAAGATAGCATGGGTATAAAAGATGGAGGATAAATCTTAACCGATAGATGAAGGATGGCAGCAAATCCAGTGGTATGGAAATGTAATGCCATTGGGGGTGGTATTACATATCCACCATTTTGAGGGTTAAAATCTCCAATAACATTACAAATCTAGAGCTAAGAGCACAAGCGAACACCAGACATAAAAAGGTGGGGGAACATGAATGCCTTCATGTCCCCCATATCCTCCCAAACCTCAACACCCCTCCCTAAAACATAGCTCAGAAGGCTAAGATGAAGGTCAACACTGGTGGTAGCTCCTCTTTGTACAATGTGGTGATTGTGGAGACGGGAATAAAAGATCATATAAAGGGGTAGAGACCACCATTATTTGCCGAAAGGATGAGTGCTCACCTCCTCCTATTTTCAGCATTAGAAGACTTTTGCTTTTCGTTATTTTGTTTTTGGACTTTTGGGTGATAATTGTATATTTCTATTGATATTATCAGAAAACATCTTAGGCCCCTGTTTCTTGGCACCCTTCAAAATATCTTGAATCCTCAAGATAGAGAAAGTGAGAGTGCAATACACACGTGCACCCTTACACACACACACTCACATACATACAAGGGAAAAAGAAGTTGAATCGAAAGGGTAGAGTAGAAATATACACGTACCAATACTAGAGAAATAAGAGAAAGTGGGGAGAGTGACAATGAGCAAGCGTTAAGAGAAGGAGTATTGAAACAAGGAATATGAGTATAAAGAATGGAGTTAGTTTGAAACACTATTTCAATAAAACTACATAGCATCCTTATGGAGAATTTGATAGCATGTATTGATAAGCAAGATCATTGTTCACAGTAAAAGTTTAAAACGTAGAAACCCAAGAAACCATTGACCATCAGACTGCTGCTGGTTTGTATAGTGAATACTTCCATAACAGCTTCCCACTCTATTCATAGAAAGTAAGAGTCCATGTAGGCAACATGAAAGGAGACAATGATGCAAATCTTAACATCAAAGGTGGCCATAAAAGCAAGAAAAAAAATCTAATAAACAGATGTTTCAGGGCATAACAGCTTAAGGAAGAAAACATGGTGGGTAACAACAACAATACTCCTTGAACAAATGATGATTGTAATCCTGCAACCCCAACGACATAAAAAAAATCGCCACGACGCTCATACCTTCTGCAGCTGTTTCCTTTTTTTCACATCAACAGCAACATAATCAACAATAACAGGTTCCGAACCCTTTAATTTGGTAAGTTTTGTTGCATTGGTTATCTCATCATAGACGCTACAATATGGATCACCCGGATTTAATGTCTGAGAAGTAAGAGTAGAGTTAGTAAATATAGGGAAAAAACCACCACTAAAATTAATCAATATACAGGCCTAACCTGCCCAACGTATGGAAGTCCGTCTGAATCAATCAAAGAAGAGACTGATTTATCAAGATTGCTTCTTCTAAACATTCTGTGAGAACGAGATGACTTGCCACCTTGTTCTGCCAAGTCAATAGTTTCAGTCTGCGAGATAGCAATTCATATGAGTGAAGAGGTATTAACACTGCAAATCATTTCATAAATTTCCATGGATGTTCCTATGAAAAGAGAATATGTGCTTGAGCTCTTTGTTGGTCATACTTGGAAATTGGGGATTTTAAGCCATTGTTGGGTGATACAACTTCCAAGAGTCAAGAGGCTCATTGCGACACTGACACCTAATAAGGTAGTGGAGAGTAACTTGAGAAAGAAGGAAAAAAATTACATAAAAGCCCAAGGTTTGATCCTTGTAAAAAATCCAAGTTTTCATTTGTTCAACTTAAAACCCAAACCTTAATGTGGTATTGATCTCCACCGTCCCTCCATCTCCAATGGTTTCTCAAACAGACTTAAAAAATACCCTACAGATGACACTCTCACTCGCTCTTCGAACCTATTGTCAATCCCAACTTCTCCACCATAAACATTCCAAATCACAATTACTTTATTATCAGTAGTTCCATCCATCACACTCCTATCATGGACTGGACTGGATTGGAGCATATTCGATAACATCCTCCGTCCCTCTCTTTGCTCAAAAAAGAAAACTAAATCTCAAACCCACCGCTGCCGCTTCCCTCTTCCCACATCGCAACCCTCTCCCTCTCCTTTGCCACTGTCACTAACACCTCCACTCTCCCAGCCACTGCGACCCCACCCTTTCTCAGCCGCCACCCACAACCCTTCCCCTTTTTCCCCGGTGGACCCAATGTTACCTCTTCCTCATCCAACCCCCTCAATAATTTGCGAGATTTTGGGAAACGCAATGTTTGCTTCATAAACATATGTAGAAATACACACTATGATGGCAATTCTTCCTAGTCAAGGACTGGCATCCTTGAGCCTCTCTGTCCATGCCCAACATCTCCTCCCTATCCCATTGCTCATCATCTTTGCCCTCAACTGATAATTTTAAATCAGCCTTACTTGGAATCTTTTCACCTACAGCAAAAGTTCATAGTTCCTTGGACCAAAACAAAAACTCTAACCTATGTTTTTTATACACACAGACATATAAAGATAAACATGTATCAATGGTGGTGGAATGAGAAGAGAGATTTAGGATATACAACGAGAGGTGGCTGTTGATGTTCTGGCCGTAGTGGGGTAGGAATATGCAGGTGGAATGGTGGCAGTGATTGAAATTGGGAAGTGATAATGGTGATGGCGCCAAAAGAGGGGTGTTGAGTTGGGACATGGAAGTTGTTGGTTGAGAAGAAGATAGAGAAATAACTAGATGACCAGATTCACGAAACAAAGTCAAACCAAACGCTGCAGCATAGCATGGAAAGGACAGGAGCACAAAATGAAAAAATAATAATGGGGAAGAAAGAATGCAATAAAAACAAAAAATACATAATACTTGAAAGCATACCTAAACAACCTAACCAAAAATGAGTAACCCATAATACATGCTAGAAGATCAACAAAATATCAGAAACTCCTGACCTTTCTGACTCACACAATGTCAAGTAACTATTGCATACCTGATAAATCTGCCCATGAAACATCCCCCGATCCACAGATGATTTATTCAGAACCATGGCATCCTCCATATCATAACTGCAAAATGTGAAAGAAACACCTCATACATACGCCATGACATAAAAGTGATGCACCAAATACTAGTCTAAGATGCTTACCCTGAATATGCCAGAACTGCAACGATTGCATTTGTCCCCAACGGAAATTCATCGATGTTGTACTTTTCATACGTTTTCGTGCGTACAATAGGAGTTTGAGGAGTCTGTGAAACATTACAGCATGAAATATGAAAATATTTGTATCTACGATATTCTTAACACACACACACACACAGAGTCTTGAAGTCCCTCACATAAGACCTCTTCACATGAGAGGTGTGATATCTTCTTCAAACATAACATATCAAAAAGAATCTACCTTTCAATATGGCAGGGAAGATTGCAGAGACTTCTCAAATGTAGCTAGAGTCTCTGCATGTGATTCATGTCCATAATACATATCTATTGGATGTGGATTCTGGTACCCAATCGATGGAAGAATATTCTTGTCAAACAAAAAAATTGAATCTAACATACAATCAAACAAGGATTGAATGGCAAAAGAACTGTCCAAGCATAGATGACTACAACTAATAACCATTCCTCCCCATGGAATAAGAAACCAATAGAAAACCATAACAGTACCTGAAGATGATATATTTTTTGATCTGCTCGGCAATTAATAGTTTGAGACGAGAAAGCCATTGTTTGTTTTGCCATCTACACATAATTGAACAAGGAAATAAAATACCGATCATGTTATATTTTTCCATGTACAAGCACAAATAGATCAAAGAACTCGTTTAATGAACATTGAAAGAAAACCTGACACTGGTACATGTTACGTGGACTCTGATTATGGTCAGACCAAGGTGTGAGATTAGCAACTACACTGAGTATTCCAGTTGGATGGATTTCTTCATGAGTGGCGGGTAAATTATTCCCCCTTCCTCCATCACCACCATCTTCACACCTTATTTCCATATATACCTACTCACGTAACACAGATAATTCCTCGAACAATTAGCAAATCGTGGTTGTTAATAGAAATCCATGCAAACTAGACTACAAACAAGTTCGACTTTTATTACATAGAGAACAATCACTTTGATATATGGAAAAGTACAAGAAATCTAGTCTCTACCTGTTCAAAGGGGCCAATAAGCTCAATGTCATTTGTTTCCTCAGCAGGAACAGAAATATTTCTAACAGGGCGAACGAATCTAGATGGAGATGTAAATATGAACAAACCAGGATACGCTCCACCCATGCTCAGAGGAACATATCCCACCTCCAAATCAACAGGAATCTGACATATACAATACAAGCATTATGCGTAGAAAAACATACTCGAAACTAATGCTATCAGGCAAAACATACCCCTGAGGTTGCTGACAGTTTCAGTCTCCGTAAGTGAGAGACAGCCTTGTCAGCTATATCAGACGGAATGGAGCCAACAACACGACCATCTAAGACAACAGAAAGCACTTCAGGAGGACCAGCTTGCATGAGCTTTGGCAATGAAGGAGTCATACCAACTCCAACCAAAACACTGAGGACATACATTCGCATTTTGAAGAAGTCCCTGACATTGCCTTGTGAGTCATAGTACGATGTGATACCTAGCACAATAGAGTGATACATATGAAAATTTGTTCTACATTCTTGAAATTCACGAAGCAGGAACCATTCTTTTTGTACTTCAATGAATATGCAACTTCTAACATTACATGGGAAAGTGTACCATTATCAGAACTCCAGGGGCAAAGAGGGATTCATCTGATTCTTTGAAAGTTTTATTGTTTTCACCGTAAAATCTATCGATTGGCTTCTAACAGGGATGCAACTGTTTCTTATTACTTCCTCCTTTATGATGGGGTTACAGTATAGGACATTCGTTTGAGAAGGGAAATTCGCAATTGGGAGGAGGAGGCTTTGATGGCATTGCTTGCTACAGTGTATGGTATTCAAGGGATAGGCGAAGGCGAAGGGGAGGATGAGATGCGTTGGAAGAGGTCTAAATCAGGATCGTTTCAAGTAAATCTTATTATCAACCGTTATGTGGAAGGGGTGATTCATCCCGTCCCTGGCAATAATTTGGAAAACAATGGCATCGTTCAAGGTGAGTTTTTTTGTTTGGTGTGCGGCTCAAGTTAAGATTCTTACTACCAATGATCTGATTAGAAGGCAGAGAATTATTGTTAATTGGTTTTGTATATGCTAAATGGATGTGGAGTCAGTTGATCACCTTCTCATTCATTGCACAATGGCATAGGTATTACTGTGGTTCAGGCTGCAGTGGGTCATGCCAAGGAATGTCATGGAACTCTAAATTTCTTGGAGAGGTACTGGAGTGGAAAGAGAAGGCAATGTGCCTGGGCTATGATTTCTCTATGCTTGATGTGGGTCATTCGGAGAGAGAGAAATTCGAGATCCTTTGAAGGGGTTGAAAAGCCTTTGTTTAGAATCAAAAGTCTACTTAATCAAAAAAAAAAAAAAGAATCAAAAGTCTAGAGGGTGAATAGTTTGTATAGTTGGGACAAGGGAGAATGTAATCCTTCTGTTGATCAATTCTTAGATTGGTTTCAGCTTTTCAATTCACACAGTGGTGTCTAGGGATTTTTTGTCTCTGGCCTTTTTGTATACGGGCAGCATCCCTTAACGCCTTCTTTCTAACATCATTATTTACTTATCAAAAAAAAAGTTGTAGCCCCAGTGTATCCAACATCACAAAATTACGAAACATATCACTGGCACTTCTAAGGCATATCCAGCCGTATCGGGCACCAATCAGTATCTGATATGAGTACGGGGACTATTAGGAGAATGCATGCTTCAGAGGTTGTGCTAATCGCATAAACTCAGTTGGAGAGAGAAGCTTTCCAATCAAACAGTCATACAACTCTAAAACGCATTTTTTTTACTTTTCTGCTACCACTTTTTCCATAGGAAATCGCAGTCAGTGACGGGAAAATATTGCACCTAACGGTTCTCCCAGTATTCGTTAAGGTGCTTTCTCATTTGGTTTTAGCATTACAAGTAACTACTGGCATGAAACAAGTGACCTTCCCATCAAATAGAACCCTTCAGGAACACCTGGCATAACATGTATTGATTGGAGAGGATTCCCATTCGGCATAACTGCATACACAACTAAAGCGACATACTTGTAAAAAATCAGCAGGAAAATATTACACAACCGAATAGAAAGGACTTACGACAATTACAAGCCATATGATTCAGCAGCCCACACGGCTCCCCATCAGGTGTGTGAACAGGGCAAAGGAAACCCCAAGATCTGCATAACATTGGAAAACAGCGAAGCAAGAAAAAGAGAAATAAATACTCATGTGAATGAATATATATTGTCAAACAAAGAGGAGAAATACACACTCTGGCAACAACTTCCTCACACTTGTAGTGCGAAGCCCTGCAAATGAAGCCCCTCGATGAACAGCTCGAAAATGTGATATAAAGCGGAGAAAGTTAAGCCTCTCTGCCTGAACTGTCAAGCCAGCTCTCTAAGAAAGATAATCAATCAGTAAATGTCCAGATATATTACAAGTTAGAAGTAACCTATTCCCGAACTGGAGATACCAATCAAACAGAGATCAAGGTTAGAAAATTCCGACTAAATTCCACCATCCAATGTTGAAGGACGAGGGGGACAAGGCTGATTTAAGAGTCCCCTCCGAACAAACAACAGTGGAGTGGTTTGAATGGGGGGGTGAACTTATGCATTATCTTTGAACAGAGGATTTGATAAACCCAAACTTCTTTATACTGAATGCTACTGCCTTACTGAGATCTCCTGAAAAGAAAAGACCATGTACAATGACAACTTCCATACCAAAGGTTTGGGATCACTATGATCGGATAATCTAGGCCTTTTACAAATTTTTACCCTAAAATATCTACCCTCTTCAAAGGTACTTGCTAAATGGAATAGGAAAAAAGAAATAAACTCCACATAAATCATTACGTTATGCATCATGTAACAATTCCCAACAGAATAAGAGGATCTGAGGATGGCATTCAGTACTAAGTTAAATACTAAAAAGCAGAATAGAATCACTGCATGCCAATACCTGCTGTAAATCTAAACCTGATTGCGTAACAAGTCTTCCAGTTTTCAACATGTTCTCAATCGCTGAGCTGATCTGTCTTGAAGGATTACTTTTATTCACGACCTTCCTCACCTGATCTACTGCATTCCATAAGGTAAAAAGGTTGGAAAACAATATGCCAGTTTTTTTCAACGAAAACATTTATTTTTGCAAAATAACTTGGTCTCAAATTAGTGGAACACATACATCATCTAGTCCAGGGTGAAACAAATAATTACCACATTTGCAATTCTGGATGCTATCATCTAAGCCCAGAGAAATCCACATAGGTCAAATATGAGGTATGATAATACGAGTAAGTCAATAAATTACTCCATAGGGAGCTGCTGTCTAGAGCTGTACGAAAACGGACAATAGAATGACATTCAACCTAGTAATCATTGGAATTGACCGTCTAAAAAGCATTCTAACAAGATTGTAAACTTTCGATCCTAAACCCAGGAGGAAGCTTAGTTGCACGAAGCGAGGGCGGGGGCGGGAGCGGAGGAGCAGAGGTACCTAAAAGCTCCAAAGGTTGGAAGGATTTATTTTTAGATGGGGATATGCGTAAATTATATTATAAAATTGAAAAGTGTAATTTGTCACTTAATGTTTTAGAGGGAGATTTGGCCCAACTCACATCAATAGCTCAAATTCGTATAAATGGCTAGCCCAAAGTCTTTAACCTAATATTTAAGAAATGGGGCAGCGCAAACCCACCAGTTCTCTATCTAATTCAGAAGCCCAACAAACGCAAATACATTACCAAATAGAAAAGCCCGAGATGCCCAACAACATTATTCAACCCTAGATCTATCTTCCACTTCATTTTCTGCGTGTCGCAGCAGCTGCTGCTCCTATCTAAGACCTGCTCCAATGTGATCTACATCTGCAACTATCTTTTCTGATCTTCTCCGTTAGTCCTGCTCTGTAAAACTCTTTCTTCTTCTTTGTTCGGATCACCCCAAACCATAAGCTCCCATCTCCCTTCGAAGAGTGATCCCATCTCAAGGGCATTGCGCTCCGGTCATGTTTCTAAGTAAGAAACGCGGAATCGCATTTCTTGTCGGGGAGCGTTGCCAATTTGAGCGATTCCTACAACTAAGGGAGGAAGTGACTGAACGATGGAGTGCCAATCAATTACAAATCCTCGATGCAACCCCTTCTGTTTCAGCTGATTAGTTACTTAATTATGATTAAAGTGCACCAAAATTGAAGAGAAATTTCTATGGAACTGCCATAATACCAGTGATACTTTACGGGACAGAATGTTGGTCTTTTAAGAAACAATAGGTGAGCAAGATGAGTGTAGCGGAAATGAGAATGTTAAGGTGGATGTGTGGTTAGACTAGACAAGACAAGATTAGAAATGAAACGGTTCGTGAGATGGTAGGTATAACACCTATAGAGGAGAAGTTGGAATAGGCCAAGGTGGTTTCGGCATGTCTACCGCAGACCAAGAGATGCAGTAGTTAAGAGAGCGGATAGGATTGCTTTACGTAGCAATGTCACGGGGAGAGGTAGACCTAAATTGACATTAAATGTTGTTGTGCGCAAAGATATGAGTATAATGGGTTTGTGTGAACAAATGGCCCTTGATAGAGCTCAATGGAGGAAAAGGATTCATGTAGCCGACCCCAAATGATTGGGACATAAGGCTCGGTTTTGGTTTGGTTTGGTTTGCACCAAAATGAAAAGTTGTCGTGGTACACAAACAATAGCTGTCAAGTGTCTTGCTGCTTATAAGCATGCTTTAGATTCAAATACAATTCTCCCCCGTCTTTCTCCCTTTGTGTGAGTGTTTGGGAGGGTGGTTTTGTCGTGGTTTTCCTCTTTTAGAGCATGTGTCTCCTTGTCAGAAACAACTTTGATTTCTTCTTAAATGGAGAACACAGATTCATGTAGCCAACCCAAATGATTGGGATTTAAGGCTTTTGTTTCATTCCGTAAGGGTCACTCCGTTCAATCTTTCAAGGAGAAAAACGTTTCAATTCAATGCCGTCAAAATCTCCTGACACCATTTCATGTTCCCAAAAGGGCTCCAAAATCTAAAGAAAGAGGATCAGAACGAAACTCTTCTAACAATTGCAGCCGCTGGTTCCATGATGCAACCTAATTGACTTCGCCGAACTTAACAAGCTCTAGTCAACTCTGTCCACTAGTTTCAAAAAAGAAAGGAAATCTGCAAGACTGCAACAAAATTGGTGGTTCTATTAATGGCTTACAGAACATAGAAAACTTAGCCATAATAACCCCCAGTGTGCACAGGAATGTTTATGTTCCCACAGGACAGACTATCAATCCCATTTCCCAAATATCACAGCGTTATTTGACAGCAGTGCAGTGATGCCTATTCTGGCCTAAAGTTCCACTTCATATTCAAGCAGTACCATGAAAAAACTGTAAACAACCTTCAAGTTACAACAAGCAAAAACTGGACCATCCAACTGTATAAAACGGAGAACCTAGGAGATTCCTATTCCAGACAGAACCATATGATCCATAATAAACGGATAGTCGAATATTGGAATTATTTACGTTGGCGCTGAATGAAAATGACAGTTGATATGGCAAAGTAAAAAAGAGAGGTGCATAACATACAGCTGCTGAAATCAAAACTTTTGTTCTCGCTATTAATTTCCTCTAGAAGAAGTTCTCTCGCCTTCAGCAGCCATTCTTGTAGTTTTTCCTACAAGAACAGAATACAATCAAAAATTTGTACATCACGTGACTAGACATAAACATGGACTCTAAAGGAAGAATATAACACCTGTGAATATAACAAGTGAAAAACCAACATCTACTTCAATGATCGTACTCTGGAAAAAATAAAGTCGAAGGCATAGCAGCTGGTTTGTTGAAGCATATTGACAATTGAAATGAAGTCTCATGCTAATGTTCTTTGTTCTTTTTATCAGCACCAAATAATTTTGTATTTGAGAACATGCTAGGGAATGCAAATCCGTATGAATCAGAGAGAAAGGGGGAAAGCAATAATATAAAAAGACAGCACAACCTGTCCACCGAAAACAACCATTGTGCAACTTCAAAAGAAAAAAAAAGAAAAAAAAAAACGCTGTTGAGCTTGTTAGAGCTTGTCCCACATTGGTTAATTATAACCTCCAAAAAAAATATACAAGTTGGGGCAGCCTCCACTCATTTGGAGTGGGATGCTTTAACATGGTATTAGAGCTAGGCTTTTGGACAAGACCCTCTTGACTAATTGCCTCACTGTTTGAGCCTTAAGCGCACCTCGTTTTGTTGTGATCCCTATGTTATGGATCAGTAGTTTACTTCTCCACGTACGGGTCAAGGGCCACCCGTGCCGGGAGTGTTAGAGCTTGCCCCACATTTGTTAATTATAACCTCCAAAACGAGCATACGAGCCTCAGCAGCCTCAACTCATTGCCAATAGGTAGAGTTGGATACTCTAAAAGAGTCAATGAATGCCAGTATCTTAGTCAAAAATTAAATAAATAAAAAAAACGCACAAAATGACGAAGAACTCCACAAAAAAGGCCCCACACCCAATGACAAATGTCTGGGCACCCTGCAAAGTAAGGTCGTATTGGGTGAATGTAATAGCTATATCTAACCAACACAAAATGCAAAACACACATCATTGACATTGATTGAGGAGTGGATTAAAAAGGCATTGGCGTTGTTGCACCGTTGCCTCCCACCTATGCTTGTTTTATGGATCGTAGGATTCTGGATATCATAGCAAGCGTACTACTCTCACTACTTACATTCTCGGCAAGGAGATATTTGTATCCTCAAGCTCCTACAACAAATACAATGCATAGGCTCAGCATCAATTGGGGTATCATGTCCCGATTTAGTTTGCCAAAACCAATATTCCAATTTACCACCACTGAAAAGTAGAGATTTGTCACTTAGCTGTCTTCGCGTAACTTTCTACTAAAATACGCCCAAGAATGCCCGAGTGCGAACATCTGGACCATCACTTAATAGCTGAATAGATATAATCGGGGCAATATCCTAGTCCATCTAATTTCTTCCATTACTCAATGTTTATCTCCTAGTCCTTGCGTCCTTTACTACTGCATGACTTTGTGTAATCCCTCTTCAGATCTTCTAATCCCTATAGTTTTATTACTACATACAAATGAATAATGATTGCATGCGTCTGTGTGTACCACGCATATTAACTCATAAGTCAACATTACATAACATCTAGTATGATAGATTTTCGGCAATATATCTGTATCACTCTAACTGTACAGTGTAAAAGAAACCTAACTACATGGTACAAGATCTGGATAAAAGAAACCAGATCAAACAAATTGGCATACTACAAAAAAACGAGATTAATTCAACTCATTTCAAAAGAATACAGATCAAACAAATTGGCAAAAAAAAAAATAATAATGAAGTTCAAGCCTACCTTGAGGTATATGGTAATTAAATGACCAGGCAGTAACACTTCCTGATTTTGCAAGGAATCTGGGTTGTCTGGTGCAGAAGTGTGATCTATAAGAGAGAAAAGCTTCTGCAACATAAAGCTAAATAAAACGATTGTTAATTAGCTAATGAAGTAGAAATTACCAAACAAAAAAGAATAGAAGAGAAACAAAATCCATTTACGTAAAAAACTGTAGGAACAACGAAAACAAATGAGCCATATTACAAAACATCTTTAAGTTGAGAAAGTAGCTAACATGAGCAGATTGAATTTGTCCTGGTTATTGTCAAGGTGGACAAATATGTAATCTTTTAGAACAGCATCCGCAACCTAAATAGAGGAGAAAAGAAAAACATCAGGCATAAAGCGTCCAAATTCCAATATAAGCACTCCAATGTGAAGGTCCAAAGGAAACCATTAAACTTCGTCTTCTTTCACTATTTTAAGCATAAACCAAATAAAAAGAAATAATAGTAATGCTGAACTCACAAAAGAGAAACTTTTGTTTTCCAGTCCATCCATCACAGGTTGGAAGTGCTCTCCTGAAAACGAAGGAAGTCCGAAGTCCATAATGTGGCAATCAAGTGAATACTGAGGAAAGTGATCAACAATGAACAGTAAAGTTTTATACCGAGATGCTGCAGACACTGGCTGCGAGTAAAAAGAGACAAGTCCCGCACTTCATCAAGAATGATTTTTACCCTTTCACCCACGAGTGGAGTGCCTACACACCCCTTTCCCCCCTTATATTTTTCATTGTAGCAACACGTCAAACAAACATAGAGTTCATGATCAGTAGTATCAGCAAGCGCCTGCCAAAGAAAGTTCAGAAACTTTGGTAATGACAATGCCTATAAACCTTGTATTCGAGTCATTCGGTAGTTACAGGAAAGAGAGAAAGATATATAGTCACTTTGCACTTAATATTTCAAAAAGGTAGTTACAGAACAGGAAAACAAAACCACAAACCGTTGTTAAATTTTGCCAATTGTAGTTACAGAACAGGAAAACAAAACCACAAACCGTTGTTAAATTTTGCCAATTGATTTTAAGCAATTCTATGCTTATAAGGAAGTACTTTTCAAAAACCTAGCGACTTTTGTCAGGAATATTTCTTGAAGATTGCAAACTGACATGATCACTTGACACCCAAGGTAGTTAAGTAGTTCTAGAGGCCTGGTAAAACAAATCAGAAGTCCAATAGAACCAATGAAAAGCAAATCAAAATCACTTGTAAGAACTCGAACTATGTAAGATAGATTTATACAGACTAATATGCAAATCTGTTCAACATGCAAGAAGTTACTTGCCAACCCATGATTCGAGCAACTAACCAGAAACAACAAGCCAGCCAGAGTGAAGACTAGAATACAGACTAACAAATACAAAAACAAACAAGAAAAGCACTGAGTACGACATTACATTAACATATGTACAAGAATACCCTGAAATTCTGATATTTATAGTACATAAAACATCAATTTGACCAAGAAATTCTAACCATGGTCACTCTGAACCAATTACCTCTCCCATGCATATAATGTAATCTAGATATAAGTTTATTCATGAGGATTTCTACAAAAAACACTTTCCAGTTTAACACGAAAATAACCTGAAACGACAGGAGTAATGTTAGCCATGAAAGAAAAAATGGAGGGCACAAATAACTAGATACAAATGAACACCCTGCATGAAGGCTTTGTTAACAGTAAACAGCATGATAACATCAAAATGAGCTAACACGAGTCGCAATACCTTAAGAACAATGCCCACCGGAAGCAAATATTCCCTCCCTTGTATCCTACAGATGTGAAGGAAGCAAGTAGATTTCAGGTGTAATTGAACACACCGGCAAAAACTGCTATTCCATTAAGCCACAGGTAGTTTGGCTCACCAGAATCCAAGTCTTGCACTTCCATTGTTCAGATAATACAACTTAACTGACACTGCAGATTGGTCTTCTCTGACACATCTGGAGATATGAATTACAGTCGCAACAAAAGCAACAGATAAAATATGTGCGTGTCACCACGTGAGGAGTTCAAAACATAATCAGGGATACGATGGAACAGTTAAGGGTTTACGAACTGCATCCCCAGAAACTTATACTGGAGAAACAAATGATGGAAATTTTGGAATACGGTTGTTTCTGAGCCATTTTCAGCAGTCAGATTATAGGATAGGTCCATATAACAAAATGGTTACCATAAATAGAAATGATAAAACAGGAAAATTAGTAAGCATCGCATCCCGCTTCAGAAACTAGGGATTATGGGAGACCAGTTAAAATGTTTCCGTATCCTATGCCTGAAACACAATTCAGGACAAAAAAAATCACGCCAAGGATAGATAACCAACTCCAATGAGCGAGAATTGCAAACTAGGCCTGGTAAAATTTGCAAGTAAAGAACTTGTGAAATAAAACAATTTGGAAAAGAAACCAATGGCACACAGAGAGAGTACAATATAACCATTAGATGGTTCCACAACAAGGTGGGAGTTATTGCTCTTCCATTTTGCAGAAATACTCTCTGTGTCGCAGACTAGCAGTTATTAAAAAAACCCTCAAGGACCAACACGAAAACAAGAAACCTGGACTGTTTGCAAATAGAGGGGAAGAAAAAGAAATAAACTCAAAAATGGAGAAGAAAATGCCCAAAGCCAGTTCACGCACTACCATTGCTCAGCTGCAAGAGCATAGGAATTCCACAGCCAAGATTTAAACAATCACATCATCTAACCTCTGTTTCAGATATTTATCAACATCTAGCTTGCACGGTAACCCAAAAGACCTATAACTTGCCAATTATAGCAATTCCAGGATCCATGTTGCCATCACTCCGCACGTCCACATTCTCCACATTCCCCAAACAAAGCCCAACTTGAATGGCAAACCCATTCCGCACTGGCCTACAACATATCATTGCCCCATGCCCATTGTACCACGAGGACCGGGGCCTCCAAAAGTGCAACAATCAAAGTGGAGATTTATTCCTCCCACCGATTGTACCTACCACTTACAATAAGCTTCCTTGCATTCTACTGTAGAATCTAATGGGCATCCACAGTAACAAAGTAAGGCAAAGGCTCTCCCACAACCTCCGAAAGAAGAGAAAACCCAAACAAAATCCAAGTTGAGCATAATTCTTGACTCCTGCCTATTTATTTGACTTCAAAATTTCTACCATATCTTGAGTTTTCAACAGCACATACGATTGGAACAAGCACAGTCCTACGAATTCCTCCACTTGTATGAAAAGAATCAATCTCTCAGCTCAGCTCAATCAAGAAATGACCAAAAAGACACTGCCACAAGGCATAATTGAAAAACATGCAATGATAAAACCTGGTTAAACATCTGATTGCACAACATACCACTATTGGAGCTGAGGTCATTACTCTCCAACCTGAAGCATATGTTTGCACTCCCTTCTCACGCAGAATTAAACAAGACAAATGCCTAGTATTCTACCCCATTGATATACATTGGATAGTTTCTAGAGGCATTCAGAGGTAACTAAATGCTGAGAAAAACCACATGACAAACCATAGCTGCCCACCATCTATTTATTAAGCAGAAGATCACCACAGATCCCGCACAATCGTACAGACATCATAAATATTAAGCAATTGTTATCATGAGGCAATCTAATCTTCAAAGGTGTTCCAAGAGCCATAACTCATCCAAGAAGCAACCACCTTAAAGGGTGTCCCAGCGCCCCAGATACTCTTTTAGAAACACATCCATGGTGAAGACCTACCAAACATCCACACCATTGCACAGACCACAAATTATGGATCATTTATATAGTGGCAAAGTCTTGCAAAACCATAGTTGATGCAAGAAGCAGCCACCGTAGAGGATGTTGAAGTGCCCCCAATACTTCTAGAAAGTAATCATTTCTGCAACTAACACCTAGCAATGACATCTCACCTCAAGCTTCCATTTTAAGTTTCAACAGATCTGGCGGTGTCCCCAAATTGTCCCCACAAAAGTGCATAAGCGATTGTCACAAAAAAGTGAAACAACTTAGCCTTCAAACTTTAAAAGAGCTGCGAAACACAAAAGCAAATTTCGCATGCACTTTTTCTCTAAGCTTCTTTCCCTTCAAAGACAATTATCTCATCATCATGTAAAAGGTCAATTGCCTTCACAATGTAGCGCACCTTCCCTCCCCCAATTCATGGAAGCTAGTCCTCCTGACGCTCTACCCGGCTTTCTTAAGACGACGTACTGCTGAAAGCATCCACAGGATCATAGCCAAAAGGATCGGCAAACACAAAGGGCTCCAACCATCTCGGACATTTTCATTCTCCTTGTGTAATTAAATGTTGTTGAATGAGAATTAAGGGAGTATTATACAAAGGAGGAAGCTGATATTAAATCAGCTTAACATTCTGGGAGAGGTGGGAGGTGATAAGAGGAAATCAATGACTGATAACGAAAAACCAGTTTATGCGACCCTGGTAATATCTTGCTTTACCGGTTGTGTGGGATGTTTCGAGGTTGTCATTTAGGCGTTGGTTGATGACTGATCAGGTCTTTTTTTCTCATCTCTCTTTCTTCTTCTAATACAATCACTTTTTAGTGGTAATTGAACATCTGATAATAACTACTAAATGAAAAATATCGTCATCAAAACATCCACTACCTGATAGAGTTATAAAAATAGATCAGTAGTGCATATATGCTACAGCACAAAATGACAAATCACTATAGTCAAGTAATAAGCAAAAGAAGCCCCAAATAGATTTCATGGTTTTTCTTCAAGGGCAGTAGGAAGAGGAAGAAGAATAAGAAGAAGTAGGCAGTGAAACTAAGATAATAGCCAAGAAGAAACTGCATGTGTGATATAGAGAGAGAAACCTTATGACAACAGCTTTATCACTGTATCCTTCCCGTCGATCACGGAAAGAATTTCGAACCATACTCGTTGGCTGCAATAAAAACACAATAGTTAAGCAATAAACCATCGAAAAAATTAAACCAAAAGGCAAAAGGGAAAGACTCAAGTTATGCTACACAAACATGGACATTTCGCACAGAATCTTGGTTGACGCTACTACTTTCCCAATTCCTACCATCACTCCTTGAACTCTAAAACAAGTCAGACAAGCTAAACTTTTGTTGTTTTTCCCTAGCACCTCCTTTTAAATGCATATCAACAAAATTAACAGTAATTGATCAACAAAGTTAGGCATTTGATGAGTTTGAAAGGTTTGTCACCCATCACTTTAAAAGCCTTTGCAAGCCGACCATGCTGCCATTTGTCTCTTGCCTTCTTCAACATTAATTGATCACCAGTATTGTTGATTGCCAAAGTTAACGTTACACCAGGAATCACACATCTACAAGGACTCTGTCCGGTTTCCAGACTTATCACTATGAGACAACAATGGATACTTATCAGGAAGGATCAACTAATGAAGGGAAAGGTAAGTAACTCTCGGATTTGGTTCCAACCAATTTAAAAGAACAGCTTTGGAGGAGGGAGGGAATTGGAGAGGAAACCCAAGGGCGTGGAACAGAGACATCACATGTAAAGTCAAAATCGAGTTGTATCACGTTTCCATTTTGAACTAGTCTACAGGGACATCTTATTTTTCCCTTTCCTCCAATGAGCTCTCCTAGAATCCTTCAGATGTCGAAACCTCACATTGAAGAGTCAGCAAATAGCTATTCCTACTTTTGGTCGATGAAACTAGAAACAAAACTGATAGTGAATCCAAAAAATGAGCTCATGGTAAATGACTCTACTGCAGCTAGAGTACAGTAGTACACTAAGTACAGTCTGTTATTTTTTTCTCCGTTTAAGCTGGATTTGTATGGTACACGGGCGTATCTCATTAGTTCCTTTTCTACAAAATTACTATACATATCAAAATATGAATGGCTGCTTTCGTCAAAGAGTAAAATGTTAAATCACAACAGCTATATTTGTATAGAACACGCGGCGGCACCACATCAGTCCCTGTTGTACAAAATCAGTGTTTGAGTTTCTGTCACGCACAAAAACAAAAAGCTAAACTACATAAAGTAAATGTGCTATTCCCATCAAGTCACTGTCCATCAAATGAACCCTATCTAAAAAACAGTGAAATTCTAGAGGAAGTAAATTAGAATGGGGGGTCAATAGAGAAGAGTGACATATATAAAAGGAATTAATCAGCCAAAGCGTATCTAGCCAAAAGGCAAGTGTTCAGAGCAAAGAATGTAACACCCAGGCTATGTGAGGGGGACCATTACTTACATAGTTCCGCTTTGGCAGAATAATAAGTCGAATGACTCTTTCAAGCCCATTTAAAATGAAGTACCTACAAAGCATAAAAACCAAATGATTACAGAAAGCAAGAGAGTTATTCAGCCTTTTTTACGATGTTCTGCTATGCAAAAGAAAAGATAAACCACATCCAGACTGAAAGACAAATCAAACTATTAACATAAAAGAGTATGGAATAAACAAAAGCAGACATGCTAGACAATAACTTGGATAAATAAAATTGTAAATAGCCATATCGCATTCACTAGACAACATGTTCTTCCTAGTTTCATTTTGGGAGCCATAACCACAAGCACCATGGATTGTCTCATCCTTGCTTAATACTTATTCAAAGATTAACAAATTTTTCTGCCTTATAAAAAAAAAATATCCGTCCAAATTGCAGATATATTGGAATACTAATATTGATGCAATAAGAACACAATATATAGCACAGTATTAAGAAAGAGTTCTTATGATAAGAAAGTAAAATAGGTAACCCAAAAAATAACCAATAGGAATGTAGGATTAACTTACCCACCCATTTCTGATGACTCTTCTTTGCAAGAAACTAGCTTTTGTGGATCGGCACCTCTCAAGTGACAACGTTTGGACTACAGAGTGGTAAATTCAACACACGAGACATTAATCAAGGTCTTGACTGGGAACTTTAGGTGAAAACATTGCTCAATAGTAAAGACGTCCAGCAAGGAGATACATTAGCCTTGAAAGACGACAGAGAATCCGATGCTAAGTTAACTGAGCTATTTATTCTTTTCCTAGACAAAAGAGATGCAACCACCTACCATTAACATTATAGGAAATTGACCAAAATTGAACTTTTCCCTAATAATGGGGCCATTGCTGTCGTATTGAAAGCAGACATCCGTCATGAAGTTCCCCACATATGACATTTTAGCTTGCCTGCACTGTTATGATAGACATAATTCAGTCCATAAAGTGCAGTCAAATAGCAACAAACAGAAAAGTGAATCTACATGCGAAGGCAACCACTTACTTCAAAGGGATACAAAGCTTCCTGCATTTTCCCAAGATTCCGTTCCTTCTGCGGAGGGTATATTTCAGGTTTGGAATCTCCAAAGGAGAGTACCATACAAGTCAAGAGAAAACATCATGATATATATATATATATATATATATATATAAGCCCAACAAAACCCATCAAAACTGGTATCCACAGAAACCAGTCTTTTGATCCTTTCTCAGTTGTTTTGGGTAAGACAAAAGCAGAAGCAAGCTAACAAATACCCCACAATAACAGAAATCAAAAAACAAACATAAGGTGGTTCTAAAAAATCAGTCTTTTTTCAGCTTTTTTGAGCTGTATTTCATGAGGGAACAAACAAACAGAAGCCACCTAAATCGGGCAGCCACACTTTTAGGGGTTCAAGTGAAGCCGGTTTCAAAAATTATACTAAAATTTTATATTTTTTACATACTATGACCGTCTGCACTTATCAGTGCAATATCCGCACTAAGTCGCCCAGAAAACAGCCAAATGAAATGCATCCCAAGCAGAAATATCCCAAATCATAAAGCCACAGTGAATTTCAAAAAAGCAGATAATATAGCTCGACGAAACAATCAAACCAGATAAATTTTCAACAACTAAATGTACCTACAATTTACCGAGTACATAGTATTTCGTATGCCAAACAACCAACCCTGGAGCCGCCACCTAACACCTCACAAAACCAGAACTCAAAAGCAAACAGCTAGATTGTACACAACAGAGTGCCAAACGGAATACTAGTTAATGGGTTAGATAACAAGTGAAAAAAGGATATTTCGAAGCGATTTGTTCGTGAGGGGATCGACGATTTCAACGGGCTTGATGTTCCTGAACATCGTCTCGATTCCGTACTCCAGCATGTGATCGAACGACTCGATGTGGTGCTTGAACAGCTCTCTCAGCGCCTCGAAGTCCGGTGGCGCCGCTTTCCTCGACACCTTTCTGTTCCTTCTGGGGGGGGCAGCGGCGGTGGTACTTGTCATGGCGGTGGTGGCGGCGGGGGCGGTGGTGGAGGAGGAGGGTTTACCTGGCACGGGGGAGTTTTTGTTGCGCTTTGCCATTGAAGGGAGCCCGTTTTCGGCGGGGAGGGTTTAGGGTTTTTGTGGGGAGTTGGCAATAGCGGTGGTTTAAAAGCGGTTGTGCGTTGTGGGGATGGGCGCGTGGCGGTACTGGAACCGGAACTGAGATGGATCCGGATACGGTGCGGGTTAGCTATGGGGACTGGTTTTGTCGTGGGGTAAATAACGAAGCAAAAAAACACCCAAGATCCCACGTTCACGCTAATGAATAAGGAGGGGCGAATAAGTTCTTGATTATGAATTGTAAGTTGTTCACGTCAATGAATAAGTTGTTGATTAATGTGAACAAGATCTAATTTTTGATTGTTGATTATGAATAGAATAAGTTGTTGACTAATATGAGCAAGATGCTAAAATACCAAAATTTGTTGATTAGTACAAACAACATACTAAAATGCAAAAAACTCGTTAATTAGTATGAATAACATGCAATTTTAGCACAAATGAATCACTAGCGTGAATGGCTAATTTTCACAATCCCTTTTTTCATAACCACTTTTTCTTTCTTTCTTTCTTTTGTGATGTGAATCGTAATGTTTGTCATTTACAAATTAGTGTAAACAAAATATGTTAGTTATGTAAACTCACTACGAAAGGACCCAACCAAAAAATATATATATATATATTCAAGCGGTTCAAGGGACATCTAAAAAAATACCTAAAAAACACCCAAAATCTTAATCTCATAGTTCCCCATCAAATTTTGATAATCCGAGCCGCTCAATATATGCAGAACGTTATTTTAAGGGTGCTCGCAAGAAATCGGCGAAAAAAATTATCTGAAAGTGTTTGTTTTAAGCAGTTTTTAATTGAACCGTTCATTAAATCTAAGCTAAAAATTGCTCAGATCAAACATTTTTCGGTCATTTTTTTTTTGTTGCTAATTTCAAGCGAAAACCTTTAAAATCACGTTCTAATCACATTGAATACCTAAAAAAACACCCCATAGTTTCCGATCAAATTTTGATGACCCGAGCTGCTCAATGTGATCAAAATGTGATTGTAAGGGTACCCACGAGAAATCAATAAAAAAAGACCGGAAAAGGCTTGATCTGAGAAGTTTTTATCTTATATGTAATGAACAGTTCAATTAAAAACTGCTCAAAACAAGCACATTTCAGTAAATTTTTTTGCTGATTTCTCGCGGGTGCCCTTAAAATCACGTTCTGCACACATTGAAAGGTTCGGATCATAATTCGATCGCAAACTATGAGATTGAGATTTGAAATGTTTTTTAGGTGTTTTTTTGGATATCCCTTGAACTATCACGATATATATAATTGTAAAAAAAAAAATTGAAAATCAATTACCAAGATTTACTGAAATTTGATTCTTGAGCTTTTGATTCTGTCCATTCATAGCCTAGCCTTTTAAGTCCACCTTGGTTTACAAACCGTGTATATATATATATATATATATATATATATATATATATATATATATATATATATATATATATATATATATATATATATATATATATATATATATATATATATATATATATATATATATATATATATATATATATATATATATATATATATTGATCCGAGCCGCTCAATGTGTTCAGAACGTGATTTTAAGGGTACTAGCGAGAAATCAGCAAAAAAAATATCGGGAAGGGTTTCATCCGAGTAGTTTTTGTTTATTCTGAATTGAACGGTTCAAATAAAAACTGCTCAAATCAAGTCCTTCCCGGTCTTTTTTTTTCCCCGATTTCTCGCGGGTGCCCTTAAAATCACGTTCTGAACACATTGACCGGCTCGGATCATCAAAATTCAATAGGAAAATGGAGAAATGGGGTGGTCCGCAACTTAGGTCCTCAATAGAAGGGGACTCTCTATATATATATATAACCCTGAATTACTATGATTTAAGGTGTAATCGAATGTGACAACCACTGCCAGATCCCACGTTCATGGACTCATGGGGTAAATAACGAAGCAAAAAAAACACCCCAGATCCCACGTTCACGCTAATGAATAAGGATGGGCGAATAAGTTCTTGATTATGAATTGTAAGTTGTTCACGTCAATGAATAAGTTGTTAATTAATGTGAACAAGATCTAATTTTTGATTGTTGATTATGAATAGAATAAGTTGTTGACTAATATAAACAATATGCTAAAATACCAAAGTTTGTTGATTTATACAAACAACATGCTAAAATGCAAAAAACTCGTTAATTAGTGTGAATAACATGCAATTTTAGCACAAATGAATCACTAGCGTGAATGGCTAATTTTCACAATCCCTTTTTTCATAACCACGTTTTCTTTCTTTCTTTTGTGATGTGAATTGTAATGTTTGTCATTTATAAAATAGTGTAAAAAAAATATGTTAGCTATGTAAACTCACTACGAAAGGACCCAAATATATATATGTTAGCTATGTAAACTCAATAAAAAAAAAGCCCGGGAAAGGGTTGATCTGAGCAGTTTTTATCTTATATTTAATGAACAGTTTAATTAAAAACTGCTCAAAACAAGCACTTTCTAGTAGTTTTTTTTTTGCTTATTTCTCGCGGGTACTCTTAAAATCACGTTCTGCACATATTGAACGGTTCGGATCATAAAAATTCGATCGGAAACTATGAGATTGAGATTTGGGGTGTATTTTTATGTGTTTTTTTGAATGTCCTGATAAGCACCCAATAATGTAGATTCTTGGTGCTTAAGTCCCTAGTTTTGTAGTATTTATTTTCATAAAGTTAATGTTTTATTCGATATTGCGCGTAAGATAGGTTTTTTGTTGTTTCAGGTAAAACGTGCAAATAAGGCGCATTTCTACGCCATGGACGGCCCAAGTGCTTCCAAGTACCCGAAGACCTTGTCGACCCCTTAAAATCTGTCTAAGTATGGAAAAATGACTTTCTGAAAAAGTTTCGATTCTCGAGATTAAAAATGGCGGTAATTGATCATTGAATTTTTCTAAGAGTAACTACAAAGTTACAAGGTTTTATTCGAAGAGCAAGGTCATGTTTTGAGCCATTTTCTCTCAAAAAAACGTGCAGTTTTCCATTTTACACTAAAAGTGGGGGTTGACATTTTGATTTAATTGGAATCTTGAAATTCTGGTAATGCCATTGTTTCCAAATGGGGGGTACTTTCTTATTTTCATTAAATAAATTAAAGTAAAGAAAAGGATAAAGAAATGTTTAAAATGTAGTCTTTACTTAAGCTTAGAGAAAATAAGGTGCTGAGAAGCTGGAAGTTGCTGTGTGCTGAAGTTGAAGCCTCAACCTGACCTGGAATCTGCAATTTCTGCAGATTGGTATCGATTACAAATGGCAATGGTATCGATTACAATAGGAAGTTATCGATTACATTAATGAAGGGATCGATACCTTTGCTTCATTTTGGTCCAGAAGTTGTCCAGACCTAAGGGTATCGATACCTTTTGCTCAATGGTATCGATACCAGTCTTCTACGGGGAATCTCAGCTTGAAGTTATCGATACCTTTCTTGATAGGTATCAATAACAATGGTCTTCTGCAGATATTTTTACTGCTTTTTGGACCTTCCATTTATGGAAAGTTTCTACTTCTAGTATGTTTTTGGGATATTTTTGGGACCTTTTGGTCCACCTTTTGGTTGATTGTTTAGGTCTATAAATACCTTTGTAAGTCATATTTGGCCATTAGCTAGGTAGATTTTATACTTTAAGTCTTTTATTGTTTTAGAGCTCTTAGTCATTGTTCTTCAAGTTCTTGCATTAAATCTTTTCAAACTCAAGTAAGTTAATGTTTTATGTTTAATCTTCGAGTATTAAAGTTATTCGTGTGGTTTGGTTCTTAATAGAAATCAAGTTTATTTCTCTGTTTATCGGTGAATCATGTTTTCAATACTTAGCCTAATTTCTAGTCTTTTTTCAATGCGTGAGTAGTTAATCAGTTTGGTCTCGGGGTGAGGTGTACTCTATGAATTAACCGATCAAATGGTTTCGCTTAATCTTTAACTCGATTTCAATGTGTTGAATGAATTAAACCCATGATTTCTGGTATTTGATCATGGGATTGGTGGCTTCTTTGATCAATGAAGTCTATCGGCCCATGCTACGTGCTTGATAATCGTACGCGTGCGAACGATCTTTTTTCGTCTCTCACTTACGTTAAATGAGTTCAGTTCGAATTAATGCATTGAATTGAGTTACAAGTAGTCTTCAGCTTCTAATGCCTTTAGTGGATTCCGGACGGTTTCGGTCCACTCTTTAGTTAGATCAAGGAACCGTTTGCACGGCTAAGTAGTGAGTAAACCAATCCCTCTAGACTTGACCATCTTAACCTAGTTTAAATCCAAGTTTTAATTGTCGTTTCAAACCAAACTCCAAGTTGGCTGCTTGAAAGCCGAAGCTCGATACTCAACTTCTATTCCAAATTTGCTAAAGAAGATTTCTCTGTGGGAACGATCCGGTCTTACCGGTTTTATATGCTATCAACGACCTTGCCCTTTGCCATATTTGGAGGGTAGGTTGCGGAGTTAAGCATGTCCCTTGAACCATCCCGATATATAATTGTAAAAAAAAAATTGGAAATCAATTACCAAGATTTACTGAAATTTGATTCTTGAGCTTTTGATTCTGTCCATTCATAGCCTAGCCTTTTAAGTCCACCTTGGTTTACAAATCGCAAAAAAAATAATAATAAATATATATATATATATATATTACCCTGAATTACTATGGTTTAAGGTGTAATCGAATGTTGAGTAGATACTCGTAGTCATAAAATTAGTTTGTGGAAGCGAGTTTGTTTTCAACTATTGTCATTTAGTATAGCACTTGGATATCTCTCCAAATTGGAAATTTGTGGAGTTTGGCTCGATTTTTAATGCTTCGTCCGATCAGGGTCATGGTCGTATGGATGTTCTACAAGAAAATTTTATTCTGGGAGCTTCAATTTTTCTCGTACAGACGGTGGACACGTTCAATATTCTTTTTTAAACTTCGTTTTAGGCTTCCCAAATACTGTATTTATTTTGAATTTTCCCTTGTTGGTTTACTAGGATTTGCCCGTGCCTTCAGGCACGGTGCAACGTGAGATCTAATTAGTGGCAATTGTGCAATTAATATTGTTTGAGAGAGAGGAGAGCCGTAGGATTTATGGAGCAAATCAATGATTATAATTTATAAAGAGATAAGATTTAAAAACCGTTTTCCCTCTTTATGTAGATGAATTTGGGGGCAAGGAATCCAATTCAGGCAATAATTTTGTTTTGGAATGATTCTTTTAACCATGAGAAAATATTGCTTCTCTCTCTCAATTAGGGTTGGACCTAAAAGTTTCTTGGGAGCCTCCTATTTGTAATGGGGTCTACCTTATGGTTGTTCGATAGTCCATGATTCTTTGGTGGACTTTGGAAGATCTTTGTTTTGGTGTGAGATGTTCAATCCCTCGGTGGAGAAAAGACCCTCTCCCAAATATGACACAAATAAAATATATTTTATTCTTTGTAAGTCAAACTAATATAAATAAATAAAGAAGAAGAACTCGATCGAATTCTTGTTTGTGAGTTGGATTTTAAAGCAGATAAGCATTTGGATGTGTTTTTAGAGATCCCGTGTTTTTTGCATGTTTGTTATCTTTTGGTTCAATTGATTTATTTGGTTCAATCTGTGTTCCACGCTAAATGAAAATAACTATGCTACCTAAGTGCATGGACCCCACGTTTGATGTGGGAAAAGCTTGTTTGATCGTGTGTGTAAGTGTGTGTGGTTAGATAATTATTGAAATGAAAACAAATGAAAATCTTATTCGTTAAGATAGACAGATGAAGGTTTGACTTTTGAGTTTGAAATGCTGGCTTTTGAACTTCAACTTCTTAAAATGATAGATTACACAGGCTTTGTTCGTTTTGATACTTTACTTTGTTTTAGTTTTGTTTTTCAATCATTACCCTATATTTTTCTTCAATCATTACTTTATTTCTCCAATTATTAATTTCATTTCTTTCTCTATCTCTCTCCACTCATTACCCCTCCATCCAATCATTACCCTATTTCTCTCTCCACCTACTACCAAAACTAAAATACCCAAAGTTACCAAACGAACAAGGCCACAGCTTTTTTCTAGCACATCTGTAGTAGATAATATTCCTTGGGGAAAATAGCCAAATTGTAGCTCTTCGGACCATTGTTCTCCGTGTCTATTCGTGGGATAGGTCATGGGAGAGCAATTTCGTTCACTCTCACGAGAGTCCGTCCATTCCATGTTTCATTACCATAATCATAACCGTTCGTGTTGTCTAAATTCATTTGTTGGGAGACTATGCAAAAATTTATCTTAATAGGAAATTGGTAAGCGTTTGATCTCAAAGTTCAATAATTCAGTCAAGAATTTTAAAGAAAATAAATAAACTCCTAGACGAAACACTTATTGATATTCGATTGACCTGAATTTTGTTTGGATATCATAGAAAAAGCATTTGAAAAAAACTCAACGGTTTCGATTAGAAAAGTAAGACATGAAATGAGCATACGCTCGACGAGGGTGAAGAAAATTGTTCTCGGTCGTGGGATAGGTTTTCACTAACTGTAAGCTGCACCACATACATCTTGAAGTATGTCTTGTTCTCTTTGCTTTTCAAAAAATTCCCCATAAATTCTCATTACTTTCAACATTTTTCTCTCTATCTCCTTTTACTTATTACCTCTACTATTTTTCAAAAAAAAAATTCAAAATACAAACCAAATACAACATTAAAATTAAAAGTAATTTTCGAGTCAGAATATCAACTAGGCTGATTCTTGGAAATCCAATTATTGACCAAACCAAACCCACCAGCCAAGTTGTTGGGTTCACGCCAAAACACCCACCCGTGAAGGTCGCGTATTTTTCCTCTCTCTCTTTCTCCCTGTTTACTCCAGAAATCCAAATAAAACTATGGGTATCCCAAGTATACATCGCATTTCATATGACCCACTTTAAGGTTCCACATTCATTATCGAAATCGTTCTATTTTTGTGTAAAACTGTTTAAAGATGTCGGTAAAAGTTTGATCGATTCTATGTCCAATTTGCATATAATAAATTGAGCAAAGAATTGATAAAGTCTTTACCGATATCCGATTGAGCTAATTTTGTACAAAGACTTTAAATAATATATTAAAAGATTGAGCGACTCCGTACATTTGTATGGAATCTCAAAACGGGTCCCATGAAACTTGGTGTACACCAAATAATGTACCCTGGCTCCCAGAAATGAGGTAGGACCCTTTGTGCCAAAAAGTCTTATGCTTCTGTGCCGAAAAATTTTCCGGCCGTTAAATTTTAAAATAAAAAAATTCACACCAACTGCCGTAAACCTCTTGGCATGGGACAAGGACGTTTTCGGGATAGAAGGGATCGGTCCCTTGGAATTCACCCTCCAATCACATCCCCACCGTCCAAAGCCCTAGTAAAAGAGCCGCATCAGCAAAAAGTTTTACCAATAGTCACGCACAAAAGATACGTGTCACCGCCAATCCACAGGCTTCTCGCTGGGCTCCACACACGATGCTTTCCCACTCCGCTTTGAACCCGGGTCTTCGCGACACCACTTCAGTACAACTGCCACGTCCCTCGATTTCATTCCGCCAGTACAATTGTCTCTCTGGCCAGAACAAAGAACCTCTGTCGAAGCGGTTATAAAATGCAGTTTCGATCTGGTAAAAGTGATCTCCCCCTGGCGTTATCATCGCCCCCGATATATACACACATAACCACGACTTATTTACTCGCACGCTTTTCTACCCTCTAACGCTCTCGCTGCTCTCTCTCTCCAGATCATCACAGGTACTCCCTTCGCGCTCTCTCTCTCTCTACTCTGCACATACACTGAACCGATATATAGAGATGCATATAGTTGGTGTACGCACTCTGTAAACATTGGGGTTTGTTGAATTTCGGTTGATTGATTGGGTTGCAGGTGAGAATTATTAAAGGAAGATCTGATGTACTTGCTTGTGGATCTCAACTACAAACAAGATCATGATTGCCTTAGAGCATAAAGGTGCGCGCTGTCTCTCGGCTTTAGATCTCTAGATTTTGGATTTGATTGCTTGTACTGAGGGGCGGCTACAGTTTGTGTGTGTGTTTGTTTGTTTGTGTAACCCCGAATTACGAGAAGCTTAAATAACAACAACGCAGTTCTGAAATAATTATCTCAAGGATAAACATTTTTCTATCCTAGTGGTTAAGTGGGTTAAGTGCTTTTCAATTGGATTGACTCAATGAAGTAAAATACTAAAATTTGTTCAACCATACAAAAGAAGATTAGGATGTTGATTGAGTGGGTTCGAGGGACCCGACTCTTTGCTAGTATTGGACTGGTCTATTTCCTTCATATGTTTTTATTCTTCGAATTGGCATCAGATTGTGAAAATTGGTCAAAAATTGGAACTTGTTTGTTGGGCGATTTGATGATTTGGCTTTATGCAAGGGGTTTTGGAGGGTTTATGTGGACCTGGATTTGTGTTCAATGGGATCATAATTTTTGACAGAGTGAAACATATTTTCCCATCCAAATTCGAATACTTGAGAGAACAGTGCTTCCTAACTGCTAATGAACGGGGAATCATGTAGTTGTTGAGAAGATATAAATTTGATTTGCGTAAGACCCCACGAGTTTTAGATTTCCAAAGTATTGCACGCAGCCTCATTTGGAATGCTGTTAGAGCAAGTACACCAATGGTAGTCAAAATACCTAGTAAAAAAGGTAAAAAATGTATTTCACCTATTCACTTTTTCTTTTCATCCTATACCAATCTCTCTATCATATTCTCTCTATTTATTAAATATGATAAAATATTTACAAAGGAGAGAGAACAAAAGGTATGAAAGAGAGAGCAATGGGAGCAATGGAGGACACCTGGCACAAAAAGTAATAAACTATGTATTGCTTGTGAATAGTCCATCGCTAGAAATACAGAGGAGCGGGAGCCGAAGCAACTCTAGCGAACTGTTTACCTTCTCTGGTGCATGCTGACTTTCCTGTTTTTTTAGGTAAAATAGCTTAAAGTGCATGTATACCTAGCTTGGTGTACTTGCCCTTATGTATTTAAAAGTTCTTTTTTTAATACACATAATCAAGCAATCTTTCATCTCGTAACAAGCAAAACAAATGCCAAAGTCTGCGGGCGGCAACTGCATGCAGAATCCTTCAGAACTCCCTCACAAGAAGTACTGAGGTGCTTGAGACTTATGTTGTAATTTACTAGAAGACTGTAAAGCACTCAATACTTGTATAGGCGCTAAAAATATCTTAGAGGCTTGTTTAGAATACTAAGATATAGAGTACTTTCGGCTTCTATCTAGATTATGGAGTATTCTTGTATGGAGGTGGGAAGTTTTGATAGTGTGTTCCAATTGATGCATAGGATTGTTAAAGCATCCACCTCAAATTCAATTAGGAAGTAGTGCAAATGTTGCCCATGCTATATAGTAGTACTAGTTTGGAGGTGATATTTAAGTACTGTTCTTGAAGAATCAGATTTTGTCTGGGATTGTTCCTGTAACTCTTCTGAATATATGAAGGTAGCCAGGTAGGTGATCTGAAGTTGATCACCGAGACGGTGAATCACCTCCTCATCCATTGCTCGGTGGAATGGGAACTTTGGTCCGTGGTATTATCCTGGTTTGGGTTACAATGGGTTATGTCGAGAAATGTTATGGAGCTTTTGATCGCTTAGAGGGTTGCTCAAGTGGGTAAGAAGAGAAAGCATGTATGGGCTATGATTCCTCTTTGTTTTATATGGACTATTTGGCGTGAGAGGAATTTGAGATGTTTCGAAGGGGTCGAAAAACCTTTGTTTAAAATTAAAAGTTTTGTGGTTAGTAGTTTGTACAGCCGAGACAAGGGAGAATGTAATTCTTTCCTTGATCATTTTCTAGATTGGTTTGAGTTGTTTAATTCACACGGTGGTGTATAGGGCCTTTTTGTATACGAGAGCTACAATTACCCAAGGCAACCACTTGACAAGGCCTTCTATTAATGCGTAATTGAACCCCACAGGGAAGAGCTTGCACGTTAGACTTAAAGAAGGAAACTCAATGCAATGAGAGTAAGCAAAAACAAGTTGCCTCTTCGACCATGAGACCAGCCCCTTCTTTACTCGATTAGTGCAAGCGCATCCAATGCAATTCAATTTGACATGAATAACAATAGCCAAAGAGGTGCAATCTAGTTTTCTGTAATCTTGGGTGACGACATAGTACCATCATTTGTTTTTCGAGTTGTATATCCTGCCATGGTATGCCATCCCAGGGGTGGATTTTTAAGGCTTATTGTAGACACACTGGTTTATTTTACTCTTCTGATTTTATGTTGGGAGATGCTTGAAATGCAAATATACAAATGAAGGGCCTTTGATTATCGCTAAAGGGGCTGAAGAGAGAAAAGGCTTTGCAATAGATAATTTACTTCAACAATAGACTGACTCTTTAGACTCTTGCATGTATAGGCTAAGTCAAAAAATAATAGGTAGCGTATGTAAGACTTCCTAGGTGCATTTAAAAGCCACATAGGACTCTAACCTCTCAACCACTTTTTTTTTATGATGAAGAACTGCAGTTTGTATTGATGAAAGCAACATGCAAACCATCCGGCCCCATAGGCCTGACAAAACATAAACTACAAAGAAAACCAAGTAAAGAAACATAGAAGAAGACCCAAAGTCCTGAACATCTACACAAAATACAAAAACAAATGTGTGAAAAAACGAGTCTTAGTATTTCAAACAACTACTCCTTTCATGGACGTGGTATTGGAAATACTCTTCTTTATATCAAGCTTAAACTCATACATGCTGACCGCCATCGCCACCGGTTTTCATTTTGCCATCGCTCGTCCAATCCGTCTCAAATCACTGGTGGTCAATCCAAAAATAAAGGGAAAAAGGAATCTTATCTCTCACTTCAATGAGAGAGAGGGTCTCAACCCGAATCCACAATGAGGAGGAAGGTGGAGGAGGGAAGGGATGGTGGCAGCTGGGGGAGGGAAACCCTAGGATGGGTAACATTTTCTCTCTCTACCCCTCTCTCTCTCTCTTGTAGGATGGGTAAACCAAAAGCCTTGAAAGGTTTTCAACTGTAACTATCTCTGGATGCAACATTTTTGGACTCTTAATACTTGTCTATCAACAACTTGCAATGGGACTGTGAGGCCACACCAAAAGTCAAGTTGTCTTGAAGTACTCGCCAGTATTTCACATTGATAACCTTTAATATTCCCAGCCACGATATCACCTCGCTCTAATACTTAATCAACCTTTTTTTATTTTTTTTGAGAATTCTGGCCAAAAGAGATTATATTACTGTAGGGATGGTTCTGTTGCATGACCTCAGGTTACCAATCATTTCTTCTTTCTTGAAAAGGGGTTGCCAATCATTTCATTACTAGCTTCTTCAACTCCATCATCCTTTTCATCTTTAAGTTACAGAAATTATCTCTAGAGCAAGTATCAAAGCTTGAGAATTCATCTAGTGATTGAATCACATCCAATAGTAATTAGCGAACCGTCCTCTGGATGTTCATCGTACTATGGAGGTAGAGTCCAATCAACTGCCTACAAGGTGACAACTCTCTGGGCGCAACTCTCTGCATGAGAATTGTCCAAATTTATTCCAAAAATTGTTATAAGACCATTAAACCTTCCATGGGTTAAAATCTGTAATAACTTCCTTCTTGTTGTGGTCTCTCCTCTATCTTTCATTCACATATTTCATTTTTCTCTTCAAATACAGTTGCATGAAACCTCAGCAGGTAAGGTCAGCGGGTCTAAAACCAACTAATGCAGCAAGAATGGACTGCTATAACCAATCAACTTATCCAGATCTGATTTGAGATCCTGGAGATGCAAATAAACAAACCATGCTTGTAATCATTCTGAAAGGGGCGGAAGAGAGGATAATCTCTGTAATAGGCAATTTTTAATTCAACGGAAGACTGGCTATTACATGACTTCTTAGCTCTTATGTAGAACCCTGCATGTTTAGGTACATTGCATGCTTCCTGGTCAAGTCTAACAGTACTAGCTATTAGCTAGCATATTAAGACTGACTAGTTGCACCCAAAACCAATATAAACTCTTTGACTTTTTGACTGTCATAAGTATGGGAAACCAAAAGACTTGTAGTCTTTAACTTTCTACAATCGCTAGCTGCATTGTTTTGGTAGTGAGGAAAGGAACTCGTTCCGCTCAGATTCGGACTTCAAAATTTCTTTCATTCACTTCAATCAATTTGATTCTTTAGAGACTTCTGAAGGTCTTGAGATCAACCAGATCCAACGTCTGACTTTTATAGCGGAGATACTGGTGCTGGATTCTATTATTTGTATAGGGAATGTGAAAACCAGTTAATCATCTAGGTTGATAATGGGGCTTCTCTACAAGTTCGATGTTCTAATGTACTATTTTCCGTCGATTTTTCTACAGCAGAAATTATGCAAAGTAACTGTGGGGCATCTGTGAAATGCCTCCAGATCAAGGGTTACCCTTACAATCTGCAGTGCAATGGGATTCCCATCGAAGGTTTGCCAGAGCTCAAAGATGAAGTCTATGATCATCCAGGTGGGAATACTGTGGATCGAGATCACTCATTAAAAAGCGAATCTCTTGAATCTGCAAATGGATTTCATAGAAAGCTTTACCCTAATGACTTGGGCTCATGGTCAACCTTTCACTCGGACTCTAATAATGTGCAGCAGTGCCAATTGAATGTTTTTGAGAGCCAGTTTTACCCTGTCCTGGTGGATAACCGTCTTCAATGTGCCCCATTCAATTACTTCCAGCAAAGTAACCCTTATGAGCACCAGTTCCAAGATTTTCAATATTTTGTGGTTATAGATTTTGAGGCTACATGTGACAAAGAAAGGAACCCTCATCCCCAGGAGATAATTGAGTTTCCATCTGTGATAGTGAGTAGTGTGACTGGGCAATTGGAAGCTTGTTTCCAGACATATGTGCGTCCCACATGCAACCAGCTCCTGAGTGATTTCTGCAAGGATCTCACAGGCATCCAGCAAATTCAGGTTGGTTCATTATGATTCGATGATGCACATAAGGGTTTGTCTCCATGCTACTTTTTTGCTGCTTAAAGAAATGGAAATCTTTATGCATGTCTATTTGGTGCACTTTGTGTGCAAAAGTTATATTTGGGTAGTTATGTACACCTATAGTTGATTAGTTTTGGTACATAACCTTCCAGTGCTGTCCTGTTTGAGATAAAATTTGCAGAATTCCTATTGGGATGACCAACCTTGAATTGGTTCAAAGCTAGATGAAAAGTTCGGAAAAAGTTTGAATGTGGTGAAATTTGGTAATTTTGGAGTCAGAATCTGCAAATAGAATGGATTTAATTTGCTAATGCGGATGCAACGTCAGCTGTCTTTCTACAATTTGGAAAGAGTTGGTGAACCAGTCATAACATCAAAAGGTTTTACTTCAAATCTTTCCAATTCGGGGTGAAGTGGGAAGTTTGTAATTTTGGGATCAGAAAAGTTCCAAATTGGAATATATCTGCATTAAAACCTTTGAGTTATGATGCCTCAGGAAGAGAAAAGTTAAAGACAGGGTAATGAATGAAAATTTTACCATCTGTATCTGAGTTCACTCTCACTTGAGAGATTGATCAGCTTTATGTCAGATATATTGTGTCAGTTTCTTTAATATGGTGCTGTATGTTATATAAATTGTTGTTCCTATTTGATTATGCTTTCTTTCAGTTCTAATTTCATTGCAAGTTTCATTTGTTCGGTACATGTTTATGACAGGTTATTGAGTATATAGTCAGAAACCAACATTTGTTTTATTGCCTTGTTTTCTTGTTTTATTCCAGCTTTTATGTTGGGGGATAAGGGAACTTTTTCCCTAATGTAGTGGTTGTCTAAGTCATATTTGGGATGGGCCAATCAATTGCTTTGTTTTGTTGTTAATAAATGCAAGTGGGTTTTTAGAAAGTCCAAAGGCCATGGATGGAAATGATTTGCAAACATTACTTGGCTTCGAAGGCTGAGTCATGTATTCCAGTGAAAGATCAGTATCTTACTATGTTCATCAAGAGTTAGTTTGTGCGATATGTAATTGTTGGATAGTTCTTTAAGTATATTTTTTGAAGGTAATTACCATGAATCTGTGGATTTTATTATGTTACCACTGTTTGTGTGCCTATGAGAGAGTAAGTGGTGCATGGACCTTACTATTGGTGTATCAAGTTGTGCCTATGGGAGTGAGTGGTTGCTTGGACTTGCTCTTCTATATTGAGAAGTGTATTGTTCTTGTTCTTGTGAGTTATGATGAGAGTCTATAGTGTTTGGAGTACAAATGATTAGAAAAAGTTAAAGCTGTTGTTCTTTAAATGGAGCATGCAAAGTATAATTGTCCTGGAACATTGTAATACAACACACATCAAGTTGCAGAATATGCTCATTATCGCAAGAGGGTTTAGAGATGAAGTTAACAGACGTGTTGATAAATATTGGGAAATTTGTTCCACGATGTATGTACTTCCATGTACTGGTTTCTCTGTAACGTATCTAATGCTGAGTGTCCTTTTTAATTGTTATTGTCAGTTTCTGCTCAATTGTTCTACTATGAACCTTGAGCTTATTCTTGCTGGATTGTGTGGTTCTAGGTGGATAGAGGTGTTACATTGGGCGAAGCTCTCCTTAGACATGATAAGTGGCTTGAGAAGAAGGGAATAAAGAACACCAACTTTGCTGTGGTAACGTGGTCGAATTGGGATTGTCGGGTTATGCTGGAGTCTGAGTGCCGGTACAAGAAGATTCGAAAGCCTCCTTATTTCAACCGGTAAATGATTGATTTGTTGACTTGAAATTCGTTTCTGGAAGAAATATATCTAGTTCTAAATCAGGGGTGGCTGCAGGATGTATCCTACAGAGATACGAAAAGAATCGAATAGGTGTAGTTTTTTAGTTTGGGAGGCATTTTTTTTGGCACTGGGCCATCTAGGGTGAACCCTTACGGCAGTATCATTAGTCCAAAAACTTCAGGAAGCGCACCGAATACTGGGCCAAAGTTCAAGAAAACTGCCCAAGTCTACTTTTCACTTTCCAAAATGTGCGTAGCCCTTCCAATGTATTTTCAAGTCAAACATTTCATGTACTTGTGTGTATTTCTTCTTGAAACAATGGTATGGACGTTATGTCTTCTGCTTATGGTTTGAAACGTTTATCTTGTAGTTGTCTGTTGGTTTATGGTTTGGAAAGTGCATCTTATATTTATTAGATGATATTAGCTATAGGGAGGGCTTGACATATGTACTTTTGTTGCTGATTAAAGAATGCATGGTCACCCCTGAGTTTAATTTTCAGAGCCACCCCTTTTCATAAAAGTTTGCATATTTGTATCAAAACTTGTCAAATGACAAATAAATAATGTTTCATCTTAACAGATGGATCAACTTGAAGGTTCCTTTCCATGAGGTTTTTGGCGGCATGAGGTGCAATCTGAAGGATGCAGTTCAGATGTCTGGCTTGGTGTGGCAGGGCCGCCCTCACTGTGGTCTCGACGATGCCAAAAACACTGCCCGCTTACTTGCTCTCCTCATGCAAAAGGGCTTCAAATTCTCATTCACCGACTCTCTGATGTGTCAATCCACAGACCACTCCTCCCCATGGAAGCCGCCTCAGGAACGCCACTCCTTTTCTCCTTTCCACCCTCAAAAGCTGAGGGACCAGCATAACAACCATCCGATACAGATTCACCCTTGTTGTTACTGTGGGGTTAAAAGCAGCAAAGGGATGGTTCGTAAGCCTGGTCCAAAGCAAGGGAGCTTCTTCTTTGGTTGTGGGTACTGGACTGCTGCTAGAGGTGCCCGTTGCCATTTCTTCGAATGGGCTTCTTCTTCTTCTCCTCCATGACTCAAGAGGGGAAGAAATGGCTTCTATTTCCTTGTGTAAAAAAATGGGAAAGTCGATTGTGTCCTTGAGGAAGCAAACACTGCCTTGGTTGCTTAGTGAGGCTTTCGCTTCTTAAAAGTAAATATAAATAGTTGGCTGAAAAGATGTCTGGTTACCGCGTCGTGCTCTCGTTTCGAGTGAGAAAGGGTTTGTTAAACTGACTTATTGTTGACAGAAGACTGAAACAAAATTGGGATTGTGAGGAAATGGGTGCTTAGGATGATATGGTTTTACTGCTCTGTCATTGGTAGTAGTTATATATTAAATAAAACTGTGGGATTCAGACAGTTGCTTGCTTGTGCATTTCTATGGGACTGAGTAGCTTCGCTTGCACAAAGAATGCTGGTTTCTCCCCTCTGAATTTTTGCTTAATTTTCGCTTTTTGTGGTGGAGTGGTGGTGCTTGCACAAAGAATGCTGGTTTCTCCACCATAATTGCTGTTTTGGATCAAAAATAGATCCTTTTGCTGTGTTTGGTAGGAAAAGGAAAATGACAAGGGAGTGAGGAACTGGTATTTATGGTTATTTATTTATTTTTAAAATCATCGATCCTCATTCCTCCACAAGCCGTGATCCAAACACAAACAGATGCAAATTCTCATATTCCGAAGTAGCAAAAAAAAAGAAGATGCAAGTTCTGCCGGTATCTGATGCACTTTTGCAGGGCTTTGTTCCTTAGGAACACTTTCTGCTTTGGAGGGGGAAAAAAATGCAGTAGAGTATGTTTCAAAATAAAAAATATGGGTATGGTCTTTTACGATTAAAGGAATTTTCACACATAAACAAAAAATAAGCAGTGCAAACCAAAATTATTGTTCGACCTATTTTTAACTTTCGCTTCTTCTGTTTCTTACAACTGCTGAATATGTTTTCTTATTGGAAATTTTTTCCTTCTAGATAAATAAGTTGTGTGAAATCAGCTGCAGGGAAAGGGGCCGGTCGCTCTTTGTTTGATATAGATGCTCCATTCTTCCTAAACTTTTGGTCCGACGTTCTTTTTTGTTTTTAGGAATTTTTTCTGCTTTAGGTTATAATTATTTACTTTTAAGTCTCCTTTTTTTTTTTGAGACGCTTAATTAATTAAAAGTAACATGAATCTAAAAAATTCAAGAAAAAACAATTAAATAGAAAAAAAATGAGAAAGAACGGGGCTTGGTTGCTCCATTTTCCCTAAATTTTGGTCCGGCAGTGTTTTTATTTTTCGTAATTTTTTGTTGTGCCTTTTCATTTCAGTAATTTTTTTCTGCTTTTCATCATAATTATTTACTTTTAAAACTCCTCATTGTTGAGATGGTTAATTAATTAAAAGAGTACTAATAGATCTAACAAAAATTCAAAAAATATATTACAGTAAAAAATTCTGTTTGGAACCCTTGGAAAAGAAAAGAAAGGAAAGGAAAATAAAAGGGAAGGAAAATGAGAGGAAAATGGGAGGAAAAATTTACTATTTATTACACTTAAAATCTTTATTTTCTTCACACTTTCTCCTTCAACCAAATAATGGAAAGGGAATTTTTTTTATTTTTCTTTCTTTTCCTTTCCTTTCCAATAGGTTCCAAACGGAGCCTAAGAATGGGGCTCGGTAGTTCGGCCCATTATCCCATACAGGGTTTGATGCCCTCCGGGCTGCCCCGGCTCTCTCTCTCTCTCTCTCTTCGGCTATTTCCTTCGAACGACTGCCTTAACTCGTTATCTCAATTGTCTTGTGCAATTCGCTTCAGACCTACTATGGCAGTACTATAAATTTCCGCTTCAGTTTGTAATACAGATTGGTTTTGGAGGCCGCGTGGTTCAAATCTTCGACATGGTAAGCTTGTTTTCTCCTTTGTTACTTTCTCTGTATATTTGGTCGCCGAAAATATAGGAATTTTGGAACTGTAATTTTCTGCTTATTTTTCTACTTCCTGTATATCAGCGTAGTTGCCTTGGCCACATAACTGCAGAAGTGTCTTGGAACCATTAGACTTTGAGTATTGGGGACTGCTATAGTGCTAATGAACACAACTTCAGCCACATCTGCATCCAAACTCGGTTGATGCACTTGGGCCCACATACATGGGATGGCTCCAAACACGTTGTGTCTGGTAGTTGTGTTCCTAGACTTCTTGTAGACTATTAGATACTCCGTACAAGATAGCAGGTGAATCTGTTTTGAGATGATTTACAAATCAGGTCACTTGTTAACCAGGCAGACATAGTAGAATCCACTGGATGAATATGGAGATAAGATGCCTAATTTGAAATTTGTAAAACCAAGAAGTTCAACTGATAAGTTGTTATCCAACAATGTTTGCTTCATTTTATTGAACGGTTGGAAGAACAAAGGTTTCACGAGGAGTTGAATTTTCTTGAGCTCAATGAGTTGTTAAGGGGGTTTTATTCATCTCTACACATGGCCATATTGTCTCTGTATCTTCGTATATTGCGTTAACATTTTGAATTTAACTCATTATGCATGTGTTGCTGGCTCTCTTGTACGTGTGGAAATCTGTTTTTTTGCTGTATAAGCACCTTTTTTCCAATTTAGAGCTAATTATTGTGATGAAGTTTTACATGGTATGTGTCCTATCATAGATAAGCAGTTGCTAGATGGATGAGCAGAACAATGGTTGGCACAATGGTTTGCTCTTGTATCCTTTTATAAAAGGTTATACGCCTAGCCACTACAGCATGAATTCAATCATAACTAACAGAACTCACCATGTTTTGGTACACAAGTGTTTCACACCCTAATATCGGATCCACAGATCCGTCGATCATGTGTTGATTCCTTCTCAAAACATTGATACGCAGACTAGTCTCCTTAATTGTGGATTAGGGGCATATTTATAATCTGTTTTGAGATGATTAACAAAGTGCATGTGATTAGCTTTTTGGTAAGTCGGGGGTCCATTCTGGGTGTGAAATGAGAATCATTTTAGTTTAGAACCTCGTGCATAATTCTATTAATTGTAATTGTCCGTCATACAAGTCCCTTATATGAAGTATAGAGCTATCAACTATTAGAAGCAATCACGTGTCTGAGCCTGTTCTGAATTGTATGGGTTCTGAGTCTTGTCATCTCTTATATTGCTTTGAGCCTAAATATTTGGCTCGTGCATGCCTTCATCCTTTTAGTTTGTGTTACTGAATTTGGGTATTTTTTTCCTTGGCATTATTTTATTTTTGTTTCCATCAGGATATACTAAGGAGGGCCATATTGGAGCCAGGGCCACCTGAAAATTTTGCTCTCAAGACGGTCCAAGAAGTGATAAAACCTCAGGTAGTTGCTGAATGTTCCTTCTACATAAATGGAACTTATGTTTCAACGTGGCTCATCATAACATATACTAGCTTCAGCCTTCAGCTTTTTCATATGACCTAATAAAATGATGGATTGTACATCAGAATGATATGGAAAAGTTCCTGTCTTATGTACGTCATTGTTGTGCTTACAGTAGGGCAGTAGTTGTGCAATGCATATGAAGGTATGGTTTTTATTGTTTGTCACCTTTGGATAGTTAATGCAAAAAAGGAAATTTTAGGACTTATGACATAAATTAGCATCCATTTGAAACAGATATTTGCCCTGAAAGTGCGGATGAAGAAAATAGTTGGATTGAAGGGAGATTCCTCTTCATTCATGCAATTACTTTGACTAGCTCTCTTGATGATATAAGACTGATAAGGACTCCACACTCTAACTTGTGTGGTGTCTGCTGTGGACAAAGGGCCCTAGTTCACTTCTTTATATTGACTATATAATATAAATGTCAAATGATTGGAATAAATTGCCAGAAGCATCACGTTTTGTAAAAAATTACACGCGGGTTTATCTCTTTTTCCGCCCAACTTGCATATGGTCAACTCTTTTGGCTTTTTTGGTTGATGTGATCTAACTAGGTCTGTTTTACTGGCCTTGACAGAAGCAAACAAAGCTAGTCCAAGATGAGAATCAATTGTTGGAAAATATACTGCGGACATTACTTCAGGAGTTGGTGGTATGTCACTGTTCATGATGTTTAGTGCTTACGGTTTGTTACTCTAGTTAGGGATCAAACTATGATTACATTTTACTTGTGCCATGAGTCAAGGTCCTAAGGACAACGTCCATGGTCTATTAACTTTTCTGAATTGCCATCTCAAAATTCAAATATGGGCAACATCAGATCAAGTTCTTAATTGTCTTGCATTACCACTTGCAATCATTGCTTCCATTTGCACCATGGGCATTTGACATTTATGCATCAGTTGTCTTGTAGTTTTTGACTGCCAGTATTTGGTTATGCTGCTTCCAATGATGGTAAATTTTCATGACTTAATCTTGCATGCTTAATGTATATGTGCAGTTTTCCCGCGTGGAATGTAAATCTTTAGTGGAGAAATACATACGGAATATATTTTTGCTGTTTTCTGGAACCCGGAAGAAGTACAAGGATACTCAGATCTATCTCATGTTGTGAATGTACATGAAAGTGAAAGTACTGCTACTGATTTTGTAAATGGTCTTCATTTGTTAGGAATGCCTCTATAGTGTCACGTGATCTACTTGGATTGCGAAATAAATTGTTTCTACCAATCTAAATTTCTGCACAGTAGAAGAATCCTCAGTCATATAGGAGAGTATATTTCGAAGATTTTTCATTGCACCATATATTGCTGAAGCATAGATAGAATTTCTTCTTGATATCTATGTGTGACTTGGCTACTGGTAGTTTTATCCTTGTATATCCGCAATACTGATCAACAGTAAACATTTACTCTGTGACGGATATGGCTTTTCTGAGGATAAATTGTTACACTAGTTAGACTCACTAGGATCGAGAGGCACTTTTGAGCATCTATAAAGGATATTGGCAATCACAGAATTGAATATTATTTCGTGTGTTGAAGTTATCATAGCTCCTTATCATTTGCATGTGATGTATCATGTGCATTTGCAGCATTTCTGACACTAATTACTGGTCTCTATCATATTAATAGCCATTATGTGCTTGCATTTTGGTACAGTCAGCAGCAGTTCAGTCAGGGGAGAAAATTATGGAATATGGGCAATCGATTGTTGATGGAGATCTTGCTCAGGGTCAAATTCCCCGCCTTCTTGGTCTGTTCATGCTTCCACTTACTATTTAGTTTGATAAAGCAACGCGTCTTCTCTTGCCATGTTTCTTTTCGCCAATCTGTTATAATTTTGAAAACAGGAAGTCTACATAGACCAGGTTTAACCCTCATTCTTGCAAACTCAAGCCTTACTATAAGGGTTTTGGCAACAAGGAGCACCTGTCTCGCGTAAAACCTGAGTAAAACCTCACAGTTCCAGGGTACGTAGGGGCAGAAGACAGTCTACCTACAGTCTCCATTAAACTTCTCAAATTGTGGGTAAATAAAGGGCAAAAGACTGTTCTACCCAAAGTCTCCAATCTCCATTGACCTTCTCAATTTTGGGGAAACAAAGGGGCCAAAGAGAGTTCACCTTCACATTATTCCTTTACCTGTGTTTGGATCAGGATTTATTGGGGTGAAGGAAATTATCTTCGTTATTTCCGAGGAACAAACCAAAAACGAAACGATTGATTCTTTTGGCAATTATCTATTCACATTGTTCTACTTTTCCTAACCCAACCAAGCAGAATAGATAGAAGTTTCTTCCAATTAGTTTTGTATGCCTATGTTTTTCACTTTCCCATCACAAATCTAAGATCCAAACCTAGCTCTGAGGATGAATTTGGAAACAACTTGGTAGATTTAGAAGGATTCCTGAATTCCCTTCTGGATAAAAATACAATAGAAGAAGATATGACCAAAAGATTTACGTCTGTTCTTTTCTACTAATGATACCATACCGTGAACGTTCACGTTAACCTATCTTCAGCAGGCTCAATTGCTCTAGATACTCAAAAAACTGGGGGAGATTTTCTTAGAGCACTTTGTCAGTATTCAGTAAAAATGCTCTAATGTCCTTTGCGTTTGAAGTTAGTTTTTAATGCTCTTATTTAGTAAAATCTGCTCTTAATCCTCAGGCTTGGACTAATGCACCCTGAAAGTAAATGATTTTTAGTTGAACGTACCCTGAGATAATTACATCTCTCTCTCTCTCTCACGCAAGCGCACCCATTCTTTTTTCTTTTGTAGACATTGTACTGTATCTTTGTGAGAAAGAACATGTTGAAGCTGGTATGATCTTTCAGTTATTGGAAGATTTGACGGAAATGTCTACTATGAGAAATTGCAAAGATGTCTTCAGGTATATAGAGAGTAAACAAGACATACTGGGTAAGGTAATGTGTGGTTTTTCACAGATTGTAACTGTTTTCAGTTACTTTGGTACTTTATTTATTTACATATTTGTTTGCTTACTTTTCTGAGGTTGTAGGTTTACACCATGGTTTAAGGTTTTTACTGTCAGGAACAATATTCTTATTCTTGCTTGTGTGCTTGTATATGATAGTCGGAACTGTTCGCACGAGGAAAGCTTGTGATGTTGAGAACATGCAATCAGCTTCTTCGGCGCCTATCAAAGGTATAATCTAAGTCCTGTGCCCCCTTTCACCATAGTTTTCATTTGGCAGCTGTAATCTATGGCAGAAACACTGTACTTTGTTAATGCTTTCACAACTGGCAGAAAACTGAAAATCAACTGTTGGTTAATTCACAAACTAAAGGAGCAATAGCTGAAGAGGGAGGGAGGGAGAGTGGATTAAGTAGCTGTTTTCCCTTTTGCAAAGCATTAAACCAGTCACATGACTGGCTCCGAAGCACTATCTTCAGAACCTACATATAGGCATGAAAACTGATTGTAGTTACGACACAAAACATACAATTGTTAATTGAGACAGTCTTCAAACATAATAGTTTTCTGTTTCTGCAATGAGGAATATATAAATATTTGAGAAGATGGAGACAGTCGGAGAAACCAATTATTTTCCTTTCACAACAATTTTGAAATTATGGTCATGGGAAAGTTGTGATATTCTAATCATTGCTATTAATGGTTCAAAATCTGAATCTGTAGGCCAATGATGTTGTGTTTTGTGGACGAATAATCATGTTCCTTGCTCATTTTTTCCCATTATCAGAACGCTCAGGTCTGTATAGGCACTTCTTCATGATGTTTGCTTTGGTCTGGTTTTCATTCTTTTTCCTCTCTCTTGGATACCATGTTAATTTTGAGCATATGTCTGGCTGTAGCTGTCAATATAAAGGGAGTTTTCAACACATCAAACGAGACAAAATATGAGAAAGAAGCTCCTGAAGGTAACCCTGACCTACTGTTTGTCTCTCTGATTCAACATCTTGCTATTCTGCATTGCTGATTTGTAGCAAAATAGGATTTTTTGTTTACCTTCGTATACTAACTATTCCACCTCTTGCCTTCCCAAACAGGCATTTCTATTGATTTCAACTTCTACAAAACCTTTTGGAGTTTACAGGTGAGTAGATCATGCTTTTTGTCCACAGCGTCTTATCATGTGTAGAAGGGAAGATAGATTCATAAGTTGGTTTTTCCGCTCTGACCCAATGACTTTGGCCCTATGGTGGAGGTTTGTGGTTTGGGTAATTATCCTCCTTTCTATTGTAAGTGTGTACACGAGTTGTGTTTAATATCATTGGCCACAATTGGATGGTCTTTATCAAAGATATTGTCTATCTCAATAGTCATATTTTATATTTTTGCTCAGAAATGTCAGCAATCATATTTCTTGGCTGTCTGAAGTGTCACCTGGTAAGCTGACCTAAATGGGACCATTCCTGGACACTACATACGTCAGCATGTACATTCTAATGTGCTAACGAGGATAATAGATTGAAGCTTGGTTCATTTTTACGTCTACTTTATATTTCCTTGTCATGGTCTATGTTTTTCAAGATGTTTTTCATGTTAGGCTGACAAAAACTGAGGTACTTCTATGCTACATTTGTTGATAGTATTTGTGGGTGAATTCCATACGGAAACCCCCGTCTATAAAGGAAGAAAAAAAGGAAGTTAACAAATGGCTTAACTAAAAGATAAAACAGAACCAACATCTGTTCTGTAATTTTTACTAGTTCAAAGCTTTAGAATGAATTTCTGATAGTCAGGGATCAGTTTTAAGTGGCAGAGTGAAAGGGTTTTGTAACCCAACTAACAGAAGGAGTCTATCTTGTATGAAGCTTCAGGGCACTGGTTTTGCATATGACCATTTTGAGCTTCATTTGTACTGCAGTATTAGCTTCAATGGCTTCATGTTGACTTCTCTGGGGTTTAAACCAAGCCTGGAATATAACACTGTTGTAGGAGGTGTCCATTAGTAAAGAGATTGATGATATAACAACTATTCCTGTTTCTGTAATTTTTTCTTTTCTCTTCTTTTTCCCTATTTAATGAAGTTTTTTTGGTTGAGCTTCAGGAACATTTCTGTAACCCTGCTTCCTTGACTCAAGCTCCGGCAAAGTGGCAGAAATTTACTTCCAGTTTAATGGTATATCTGTTCTCTGCCTCTGGTCTTTTCCTTTGGCATTTTTCGTTTATCTTGTGCAGTTCTGTACCAAGTTATGCAAAAATTCTTTTGTTGAACATTGGGATCTGTAGGTTGTGTTGAATACCTTTGAAGCTCAGCCTTTAAGTGATGAAGAAGGTAATGCTAATAATCTTGAGGATGAGGCAGCCACCTTCAGCATTAAGTATCTAACGAGCAGTAAACTGATGGGTCTAGAGGTAAGGCAGTTCGCAGAGTTCCGAAGATCTTTTGCAACAGATTTAAGTTGTTTTCAGATATGATTCTAGAATCTGCTAATTTCTTTTGCTTTTGTTTGTGTCCCAGTTGAAAGATCCAAGTTTTAGACGCCATGTCCTTGTGCAATGCCTTATTTTGTTCGACTATCTGAAGGTAATGCTTCTTCTCGCTCATTTGTGTTTTCTATTGTGTGAATGCAACGAACATTGACTATTGTGGTTGTCTAAAGTGAATCCGAAGTGTAACTGCACTTTGTGCATCTGCCTTGTAGCTTGTTTAAAGCATTGTTTGGCGAAAGTACTGTTAATGGCATCCTTTATTGGTCCTCCCCCCCCCCCGGTGTGGGGATATGGTCCTCTGTTTTTGTTTTGCTTGGGTGGTGCTGAGGTTTTAGGAAATGCTTGTTTGGTGCTGCTTCTCTCTCTCTCTCATCTGATCAACACCGGCAGCGCAGTCTGCTTGATTAAGTTGTTACTGTTGGGTCTGAACAAAGGTGAATCCACACCTACCAAGGTGTGAATGTCCTGTTAGTTAATCATAGCCGGTGGATCTGGTTTCTCTCTTGCAGTTATTTGTTTTTACATGGAAGTTAGAGAGTGTAAATAAAAACTTGTCTACCAAAAATGAAGTTGCTGCTTAACATTATAATGGTATCATATTTTAGATGGAGAATGGCTAATACTTGACACTTTGTCAGTAGTTCACGTGTAACCTGTACCAAATTTCATAGGTTGTTGGAGATGATAATTTTATGAATTTTTATGGGCGCTGTTCACTACATGTATATTCCTTTCTTTTTTTTTTTTTCCTTTTTCATTATCCCTGTGCATTGAAGGATTTTCTTAATTTGTAGGCCCCAGGGAAGAACGACAAAGATTTGCCATCCGAAACAATGGTCAGTGATAATTTTTAGCTTACTACCATAGACCTTTTGCATGTATTACTTTAGTTTCTTTTTAATATTGTCCATTTAAAAGTGAAAAGTTAGATATGAAGTGCTATGTGAAATGTTCAGAAACAGCAAATTTGAAACAAAGAAGTGAAAATGAAATAAACTATTATGTTCACCAAATAATGAAGACTTGATTTGCTGCTTTTGATTTTGAAAATTCCCAAATGCCTATGCATACATAGGATTGGAATGTGAAGAGCACTAATATGCATGGTGTGTATGTTATGCTGAGTTTAGAGCAATAAATGAACTGTAGATAAAGTAGATAGAGCAGTCAGATATTTATTAAAGCTGCAGACCAGATCTGTTCTTAGTTATATGGTAGGGATGATTGATCAAGCACTTGAGTCAATGGTGAGCATGATTTCTTGGAGGGGGAGTTGACATCAATTTTCTCCCAACCCAACAAAATCAGGCCTATTTTTTCATTAACCTTCAATGGACAGAATTTGAGATCAGTTTAATCTAATGCAAAATGATGTACCTTTTCCCATTTGCAAGAACACAACACATGCTTTGTATTTCCAATCTGTTCAATTCGAATGTATCTCAAGTGGATCTGTCTTTTCCTATCTAGGCAGAGAAAGTTTTTGATTTTAGATTATTAACCATTCTCCTTTGCGATTGTAGAAGGAAGAAGTAAAATCTTGTGAAGACCGGGTAAAGAACCTTCTGGAACTGACTCCTCCTAAAGGGAAAGAATTTCTTGGTAGTATTGAGCATATATTAGAAAGGGAAAGGAATTGGGTATGTTCCCCCACCACCCAGCAGTTAAGTTCACCACTATTATGGATGCGCTCTAACTTACCTTGTTCCCTTTTTTGGGCGTTTAAGGTGTGGTGGAAACGTGATGGTTGCCCAGCATTTGAAAAGCCACCAATAGAGAAGAAATCAGTTCAGGATGGAGTAAAAAAGCGGTAAGGATGTTAGGAGGTGTCTAAATTTTTTTTTTGTTTGGTACTGTGATATTTTTCTTTCTTCATTAAGTTAATATGTTTCAGAAGGGTGGTTATAGTATAAAAATTATTAGACACCTGCTTGATGTAAATTTATTTCTCATCCCCAGGTAGGTAGCTGACAAGTAACCAATGGATTTAGGTTCAAATTCCTTGGTCAATTGATGTGGAATCATTGAACTGAAGCTTGTTGTAGTATAAAACTAGAGCATTAGGTGTCCATTGTAAGCATTAACACGGTGCTTACCTAGCTGAAAGTGAAAGAAAGTATCACTAATCTGAAAATACAAACTGGGCAAATTCTGCATGAATAAAAGGTCAATACCCAAAATCTGCGCTGCACCCTTCCAAAAACCTCACAAGAATGAGCCTTACATTTCTAATAGTCGTACCAGATCTGTATGCCCTGTTGCAACGCCCTATTTTGCGGTTCTATTGCTGATGACCACCTTTTTTTTGCTTGAGAATCTGCTGACGACCACCTGATACACAGATCTTTCACTTGGTGAACTCAAAAACAGAAAAAAAAAACCCTGGAAAAAACCGTCTTACTCTCCTAGATTTTAAGCACTGGCCTCCATGGCCCAATACCCTCTCCAAAGGTTGAAACTGTTAAGTCCATAAACAGCTATAAACATCACATGGTACTTCTTCTTTGGGAACTAGAAGTTCGACTTGTTGGGAGCTAAAAGTCTAGGTAAAGCTGATAACTTTAACTCAGCATCTCTGTTTCAGACAGTTAGCCATGTATTTGGTACACCTTTTGTCAAACCAATATATCTGTCATTGTGCCCCACACCCACACCCATGCCCCGCACTTACATTTCTCTGATGGGAATTTGTGTGTCACTCAGTTGTGGCACATGCGTCAATACTGGTGTCTTTGTTATCTGCTTGCGAAAAAAGGTACTTCGAACTTCGAAGCAAAATAAGTCTGCATGGTTTGCACGTCGTCGGAAATGTCTGAGGATATCTCCATTTATTCATTACCATTTAGGGACTGACCTACATTCCGCCTAATCAGCAGGTGTGGTTGCCTTTCAAACAAGTTGATAGGTATCTCAATTTTACTCTGTAGTTGTGATTTCACAGCAGCTTATGATCACTATAGAATTTATTTACACATTCGAGCATGAAATCTTTTCGGCAATTTCGTATTTTGTTGTGGTCTCCTTCTAAATTTCCCTATTTTTCTATTTCACTCTGCAGTAGGCCACGGTGGAGACTGGGTAATAAAGAACTCGCACATTTGTGGAAATGGGCGGATCAGAATCCGGTACATTTTCTTTTGTTAGTACTTTGAGCAGTTCTTGTCTTCTTGCCAGTCAATGTATAAAGCAACTGTTGAATATCAGCTTTGTGCTTTGAAAAGTGATCTGTAAAACATCACAGTGTGGAATTCCACGCTTCGCAATCATTGTTCTGTTGGAACATAAGCAATGTTTTGGGACCATTTTACCAGTTGGCAGACCTTGATATCCTAATTATCAACCCCTTTAATCGCTCTTATACAACATTTAATCACACACCAAAAGACAGAAGAGAATGGAACTAGTGAATTATGCAATTCAAATTTCATCAACTTCTTTGTGCATATCAGAACATGGTACTGTGTAATTATTACTCGTTAGATCATAAGTTGTTTAAAAAACATGTTTCCATTTGGCCTAATTACTTCTTGTAGATACCATGACGAATACATTATGCTTGGGGAGAATTGAAACCTGTATTTGGGAAAACCATCTATTGGCAGGGTGTTTTGTTTGAACTGAAGTGGGTGGGGACCTTGGAGAAGACCACCGGCTTAAAGGATGTAAAATCTAGAAGTTCGAGCTTATGGCTTCATGGCAAAGCAATCCGAGCCTTAAGTCTCTATTAATTGGGGTCAGCTACCTGAATCGCTTGTCTCCTTAATGGAGTTCTGTAGAGGGCATCGTGTTCCGTGATTTCCAAGAAACCAAGGTCTTTTCGAACTACCGCTTCTAAAGTCAATTTTGGTCTACCATCTCCTTAGTGCTACCTTGTACGGGAACCATATCAATCCTCCTAATTACCGCGTCTACCAATTGACCATAGACGTGTCCAAACTTTCTTAATCTATTCTCTCTCGTCTTATATTCTATCGGAGCTGCAACTACCATGCCACGAAGGTTTTCGTTTGTAACTCTTATCTTGTGAAGTCTTACCGCACATGCATCTCAACAGAGAGACTTGTTAGGGTTAGTATGGTAGTAAGAAACTGAGGAAAATAAGAAAATGCAGCGTTACTAGGAATTCTTGTTTTGTTGAACAACGTGACTAGAAATAAAGTAGCATATTTCTAAGAAAAACTTGTGTGTACTAGATGATTGCCCGGAGGTGAAGGGTAGGGATGTAGTAATGCTGTACAAGTAGCATTCCGAAAGTGATCTAGACGTGTGGTTATGTGAGGTAAGATCACCCAGTTTTAAAATCTCTTGGTGGAGTAAGAACTTAAAGTCAAAAGTTAGCTTGGAACTTCGGTTCAATGGAACAGGAATGTGGAAGGGGAGTTGTTTTGTCTAATTATACCAGAAGGTTTCGAGTTCTCTGTGGAGTAAAGAACCCAGAGTCAAATCTAAGCTTGAAATATTTTGGCTTTGTCATCAGAACAAAAAGGTGCCTTTTGTGCAACATGGCCAACCATTTGCAATAAGAATCTTGGCCAGAGTAATGACTTGAAAATTGCTAACTGATGGGGACATGACATTTTTTGACTTTAATGCAAAAACCACTCTTTCAGTCCAGATTTTGATTATATTTTTGTTGTTTTATTTGGAATCAATTTGGGTCACCTATTTAAGTTTCTATTATGTTTTTGGAACCTCTTTTTACGTATTCAATATGCTATTTCATGTAATGTCATGTCATGTCGTCGCTTCGTACTTCTGTGTTGTTTTACCTTCTAATGCCTTATTTCTTCACATCTCCAGAAGGCTCTTACTGATTCACAACGTGTGCGTACTCCTGCGGTCACAGAATACTGGAAACCATTGGCTGGAGATGTGAGCATTTGCAAGAGCCTAATATATTCAATCTAGATTCTAGAATATTTTGTTTTGTTCCAGTTTTTTTTTGACTTTTCTTTCCTTGATGCTCTTTAGTATTTGTCTGCATTCCTTTTCTCTTTTAGTGTGGAAATTTGTTGTTTGAGTGAATTTATATCTTCTTACAGATGGATGTAACTGCTGGAATAGAAGCTGAATATCACCACAAAAACAATCGGGTTTGCATTGCTTTTATCTTCATTTGACTTCATGTTTAGTTTTCTGTGAAGAGGAATGATAAGGTGGTCCTCTTTTGACCTTTGATTACATTACATGGCCTCAACACATGGCTTTATTCTTGCATTTCCTTCTTTTCTTGTGACGTGCTTGGGAAAGCAGAAACTGATTGGACACAGCCATAAGCTTGGATAATCGTACTGCATAAAACATCTGAAGTGGTATTTCTTGTTTTTGTCTTCAATTTTATAACATTTTGATTGGTCATCTATTCAACCTTACGAGGCCTTCACATGTTTTTTAAATTGCCATCACTTTCTGTTCTTTATGTCATTATTACTTGAGACATGGTGTTGCATGGTTTCTCTTAAGCAAGTCATTGAATACTGAAGTCTCACACCTTAGTTATTTTTCTCGAGCGGTGTTTTATTTTGCAGCCTAACATCAAACTCCATGTCTTAGCATGAGCAAATATGGTTGTACCAGACAAGCTTATTGTTTTTTTTTTGAGCAAGAAGCAGTAAGAAAAGGGTGTACCAAACGAGTTTGCATTATTTATGGGTAAACTAGGGGTTAGTTTTGTACGAAGCTAAGAAAGTTTGTTTTATTCGAACAAGATATTGCGTTCATATGTCCAAACGCTGAGATGGAAGGGTATGATGACCAGGAAATTTCCAAGATGCAGTCTTCTGAAAATGCTATTTTTAAAGGATACAACATATCACATCACATTGCATGCTGTTCGTTGTGGAAATACTATACTCGTCATATTATAAACTAAAACTACTTGTAATCTTATCAGTTGCAATGTCTCAGTATGCAGTAGGGGGGTTTTCGGTCACCATTGAATGATCTCTCTGTCATGCTCTTCTTCTTCGCTTGAGGACTAGCAACGGCAGTGGTAATATGCATTCACTTTTGTCCTACAGGTGTATTGCTGGAAGGGTCTTCGATTTTCTGCTCGACAGGACTTAGAAGGCTTTTCTAGGGTATGATTTATTTTACCATCTTATTTGATGGATTTGTGTAGTTTTGTGGCAAGGAAACAAGCTCCAAATAAGAACTGATCTAAGGGTTTTTGTTTTGGCAGTTTACTGAACATGGTATCGAAGGTGTCGTGCCTCTTGAACTTTTGGCACCAGGTGTCCGGTCCAAATATCAACCTAAACCAAGTGACAGATCCAAACGTGCTAAAAAGGAAGAATCAAAAGGTGCTGCACATCAAGCAGAAGAAGGCCAGGTAATTGATATTAGAACGTAGACTTTCAGTTTTCTTTTAGTTGAATGTGGCGGTATAGGCTCTCCTCAAGTGCAGAGACCTGACGTCGTACTATGTTACATGGACTCGGGTGCGAGTGCAAGTCCAAGTGTCGGACCTTTCTAAACTTAAATCTTAGGATACGTGGATATGTGTCCCCAACTTGGGTACGGGTACGGGGACACGTCCTGAACTCTTGTTTGTGTTATATATTGCATAATTTTCACTGTTAACATAGTTTACAAATGTATTTAAACAATAAAGGGTTAAGAAAATTATGTTTTTGCTATTTCCCTATCTCCTATCTATGTGAAATACGCGAAATACTGCTTGTCTTGCTAATTTGATATTCCTTTTATGTATGTATCTTAATAATTAGAGGATCCGAGTGTCCAAAAGGATACGGGTGTCGGACACCTCGAAATGGGTACTTGAGCCAAAATGAAGGATCCATGTAACATAGATTTGCAAGAGGCTAAAATGCTTGGGGTCTCTAGGGACATCATTAGAGATATGTGGCGTAAGATGGGTGGATTGGATACACGTGGGTGTATTTTTCGGCTTCTTCACTTTTCTCGCTTCTTGATTATTACTAATTTTTAAATCTTTTCCTTTCGCTCCACAATTGTACGACCCAAACATAGCAAAATGTTGCGAAACCAAGGATATATGGAACATTCTCACTTCGCTTACCCTCTTCTCTCTTTTTTCCTTTTTTTCCCTGAAAGTTCGTGACACCCACAAGTGAGATTGATGTTGAGGGAAGCAGAGCCGATCTTGAAGCATCAGCAGCACCAATGGACACTGATGCTGCAATTACTGAGAATCTCTCACGGGATGGAACTCCAGACGAACACCAGAAGCATAGCTCAGATATGGAGCCCGGACAGATAGAAGCAGATGTGGAAGCAGAGACAGGGATGGTTGACGGAGAGACAGATGCAGAAGTTGACTTAGATGCTGTAGGATAGGACAACTCATGAGAGTCTTTGTTTACTCCCGGAGCTCGGAAAGCTAACAGTACCTAACAATTCAACGACCAGAGCTGATTATTGATTATGAAGCCTAACAGCTCTGTAATTGCTTTACAAAATGGAAGTTGCTCTAGAGTTCTGAGTCATATTCAGCTTTCCGTTGGGGATAAACAAGTCATGTCGTATGTAATGCCTGATCTTTTTTTGCTAGACCAAAAAAGGTGGGCTATGGCAACCAGCGTAGTTGACCTTCCTTGGGGCGTGACCTTAGGGGAATCCACCCGCCCTGAAATGTTTGTATTTGAGCCATAGCTGATCCAGCCGGGGAGGAAATTTCGTTCTCATGAGTTTAATGCAATGCTTGATCTACACGATTTTGAATACCCATTTTTATGTATGGGCTCGTTAAGAACTACTTCTACCACCCACTCGATCTGAAAAAGGAAAACTAAACAAGTAATCTATTCTTCCATTTAGCATCTTTTATTGCGTGGATTGCTCGGAAGGATCATCAATTTGTTGCTGAATATGGGGACTGACCAACAAATGAAGAAAGGATAAATATATAATGGAACAGACTTAGGGTTTTCCAAGGGGTAAATAGCCTATTCTGTTCAACCAGTTGAACAGTTGAAGGGAGTTCAACGTAGTTATGCCAAGCTAGTGGTCTTCCTGTTTGTAATCAAACTCGCGAGAGGACAGTGAGTCCTGGCTTTGGCTCAAAAACAATTTATGAGATACATAAAGGCTCAAAAACATATTACTGTGAAGAATTTTATTTATACATTGGGCACTTGCACAAGGTAACCGTGGTCTCCTCATAAGTCCTGGCTTTGAGCAGTACTCCAATCTGTTAAAGGTGAACGTACCTAGTCACATAATGTGCGCACGCTCACGGGGTGCTCGAGGGTGAAAATGACTTGGAAAATATTTCTAACTACTTAAATTCATAAGAATGAGGATTGAGAGTAAGAGCGAATGATCTCGTTGAAAGATTTTGTGACTTAGGAGTGCAAATGGGCCCCAAGTTTTCCCACAAAGGGTTCAACGTAATAAAAAAGAAAAAACATGAACCCATTCTCAGATTACAAAGCTGGAATTACCTTTAGCCTCAACAAGACAACCACCCATAGACCAGGCAAAAAACAAGAATATTGACTGAGTGCCCTCCAATTATACTCCTTATGGACATTCAAGTCAATTAACTCAATAGATCATTAACTATTGAAGTAGAGCTGATATAATATACCTTGTTGAACAATCTTAATCCATTGAGAGGGTTGATTTCAATCTGGAAAAATTTATCGTCCAAAATTTTGCTGTTTTCTTTAGACATGCCAAGACCACAACAGCAAGATTCCGCCAATTATAACAAAGACCAACAACAGCAGGTTAGTACCCAATTCAGGATTTTATCCTCCTGTTTTAGGTAAAGATGAGTACGTAATTCAGGACTTCTTTCTCGGGTTCTTACTATCCTTATACAACCACTAGAATAATCCGGACCACATACATAGATGTTCTACAAGCGTTCCACTTTTTGCATAAACAGCAATCCTATCAATTTCTTAAACTATTCGATCGATGGTTACGACGAAAACACCAACAGATCGTCCAAACAAGTTCAGCGAGTTCCACAAAAGCATCATGGTTTCTGCAATGGGAGCACAGAGGACTTGTGAGATAAGTAAAGTAAGAATAGAAATGCAAAAATGGTAGTAATTGAAGAGGTGGGCGGTTAATACCTGCATCGGAAGGTACAGTTTGAATTCTGGTGGGAGTTCTTCCTCTGAATAAAGGCGGTCGGCAAAATAGATCCTTCTCAGGCGGCAGTTTGCATGAACCTGAACCCGCAATGTCTCGACATAGTTGGTTCCATAGGCTCGTCTGGTAAAATCAGCAAGATTCAACTGGATTTGATTCCATCCCTCATCCATCCTCAAGGGCATTGTGCAAATAAATGGTTTCACTCGAGTCACAGCCTATAACACATCACTGGATTTTAGTTGCAACATTCAACTTAAGAGGCATAAGGTCAGGACGGATATATCAGTTAAATGGTGCATAACAACGTCAGCATTTAATGCTGCAAAGCAACACACTCTTCAAATACCAATGGTCTAGAACATGCATGACATCCACACGTGGACTGCAGGCCTATTGAGAGCATTTCTTTTTATCATGTAAAAATCCTATGTGAAGACCTTATAATACCATTTAACATGACAGAAGGATAGACAAAACAGCACACATATTACTTCTGTCAATCTTTCTGACCGCTTTAGAATCTCTAGAGCAATTCTAAGTCGGGGATCACACACTGTATACGCATTCCTTTATTGCTTCCCACATTTGGTTTATCTTTGCATAAAAGCCTCATACTATCAAGTGGAAATATTTGAGCAAAGACGTACAATACACACCCAAGGCTTGTTCAAGAGTTTGAATTCAACAAATTATTGAATAGCATGCAAAACAAATAACATGTTATCCATCTCCATTACTCAAACATGAAGAGCAAAATTCTATTACAATTTTGAAGCATGGTTCAACCATTTATTGATTCTTGAAGAATGGACAAACCAAAACATTTTAAGAACAGTTTTGATAATCAACTGAGGAGGTCCCCAAAACAATTTGCCTTCATATCATTGACATGAAACTTGCATCATAACATATAATCCACATTCAGGTTTAAGACAATTGATTCTAATCTGGTGGACACCCAAATGGCCTAGATAACCAATTTTTTTTCAGGAAAAGACCTCTTCAAGACTAATAGTTAACCACGAAGTACCACTACTTACTGAAAGCATGCTCTGCAGGACAAAGAACTAACGCGAGAACAAATACAACATTACCAACACTGGGAACAGGGAAGACTTACACACTTGAAAATTAGAAGCACGGAAACGTCGCCTCACATTCTTGTCATCCAGCACTTGAATCTCAAATGTGAAGTACTGCTTCAGATTTTTCACAATCATGACCAAGAATGGCAGCTTTATACCAAGTGTTGCAGCTGGATCTGCGGGGCAAGTAATGTATGTTGACTGGACATTTGAACCTACAATTTCCAGGACGTTTGATTGTATGTCTTCGTCTTGTGGTCGTTTAACGTGGCCGTTGACAACTGCAAGGTGCCAAAGACAAAAGAATATACAATACTTTGCTTATTGAGCTTGACAACATTATCAACCCATAACATGACAGCCAGACTTTATTATGTCTCACTACAACAAAGCGGTGTCAGGCGCAGTAACTGAGTCGCATTCGTTTTCAGTACTAAAAGAGAGCTTCTAACGTAATTATGGCAGGAAGTGAGAACCAAAATGCAGACCCAACCTTGATCCAACATAATACTGGAAAGACACTCTGAACTCGAAAAACACCCCCACCCATGCTACCCGGAGTGTGGAGTACAAGGAACAAGAACGTGGTACGCTATATGCTCAAGTTGTTGTACCATAGCAGTAAACATCAATAAGCAGATGTACTCATTTCAGGCAATAAACAATCAATTAAACAGAGTAATATTCTTCAACTAGTATATGGGAAACATTTCTAGAAGCATTATGACCAATTTTCCTTTATATCTTGAATTGCCAAAACTCCACTCATTCTAGATATTTCATTTATTACATTTGATTTTCCTCCTCAGCAGAATTTAATTTAGCAATTGATTTTGGAATGAATGGTGTACTATATCTTCGTTCTGCAATAAAATACCTAAGTCATTAGCGTACTAGTATTTTTTATTTTTATTTTTATCAAAGTCATAACACCCCAACATAAGGGCAAAAACAGCAAAGATGGGAAGGATGAACTCTGGGGAAGAAACAAACCCCTAGGCCCTACCCATTAGATAGATAAATGTTTCTTGCTAGCAACAATGAGAATAAATTCATCACATGTCAATCGATATCGGGGCCTAGACTGAAGCGAAATTCTATTGAATTGGAAAGACAATAGTTCCGTTTTAATGTAAAAAAATCAGAACATAGGGTGAGGTACAAAACTAAGACCCACAAAACCCGAATCGAATATAATGACGCAAATCAAAACCCAAAGGAAAAATAGAAACAAATATAAGTTACTCACCCTCTTTATCCCATATCTGCAACGGCTTGCTCCTACGAAAAACCAAAAAGCCGAAAATTCAGAGTTCAGTAACAGAAATTGCAAAAATGTGAAAACCCTAGAGTCTACCAATTAGAGAGATTGACCCACCCGAGGCTGTATAGAATGGAGAGGAAACCAGATTGGAAAGTGTTCTTAAACATTCTCAGATTATGCTCCAACTAGAACTGCAAATTACGATCAGAATCAGAACCAACTCAATGAACAGGACACCACAAAGTACGATACAAAACATACCGCAAAATACGATGAAAAAAAGTTTGAAATCCTCCGCATGATGGAACGAATGTGGAGATTCACGTCTGTGAAAGGGAGAGATTGGAGAAGGAAGTACCTTTACACGAGGAGGGAGTTGAAGAATTGGATTTGAAAGCTAGGGTTTTCTAAATTGGAAGCTAGGGTTTCGTGTTTTGGTAAATCTACGCCCACGTCCTCTGGGTTTGGACCTAGAGTATCCACAACACTATAATCAAAAGTAAAAGATTTTTAAAATTAATAATATTATAACAAAATATGACTCACAATATTATAATTAAATTTAACAAATTTTTTAGAAATAATCAAATTTTAGGCTGTGGATAACCAAAACTAGCAACCTTTTGACAATAACCAAATTTAATAAACTTTACATATTCTCAATCAAATACACCAATCATTATTGAAAAATGTTCTATCTCTCTTCCCCTTTCCTCTCTCTCTTTCTTTTCGAACAATATTTTCGAAAAAAAAAATATTTTACTAAAATTTTTAGAAAACAGTTTTTGAAAAATAGTTTTCTTCTGAAAAAAAGTTTCAAAAATTATTTTCTATTTCTAGTAAATAGATTTTATTAGTTTTATAATTATTTTTAGAAAAACTATTTTCTATTGTTCACAATTTTTAGTTTTTTGTAGTTTGAAAAGATGATGTGACAAGTTTTGGTTATTTAATTTTGATAATACCATTGTAGACATCTACATGGCTAAACTTAGCAATCTCTTAAATGAATAATCAAAAGCTGATGTGGCAGCTTTTGGTTATCAATTTTTGATTATAGCATTGTGGATACCCTAAAACAAAAAAAAATACTCCAGTACAATATTATACAATCCTTCGGTTGGACTACCGGCTCCTCTGAAATCACTCTTTGCGCTCCGACTTTCAATTCTCGCTCTCCGTCTCGACGTTTGGCACTCCAACTTTTAATTCTCGCTCTCACAAATATTTCTAAAAGTTCTATATTTTTGCTTATTGAGGTCCGAAAATAACCCCTCTATATGTAGATCCCTCCGTTTCATATGTACGGGATAATTACCAGACCTAAGCCCGGGGCAAACCTCAAAAGGGTAAGTTATGGAATTTCACCATAGGTCCATCCATTGAAACTCGAACTTTATTTGAGCATCTTCAATCCATTTTTATTTGGGAGTGTGGATGTGAAATATTGAGAAATTTTTTTGTAGTAATTTATTCTCTATTTTAAGTATTTTCTTCAATATTTTGTATTTCATGAGATTATTTTGGAGGGACCCATCGTTGTTCTTTTTAAAAATTTGATCTCCAATTTTACTTTTGGGTCTCTAAATTTTTAAAAAGAACGATGGGTCATTCTAATAGTCTCTCATAAAATACTATCGGACCGCTTTTCGACCATCTTTCCTAAAATCAAGTGTTAGGGAGGGCTTTAATTAAATCTTTTATGACATTTGACATCGCATCCAAAAGTCTGTTTTTAGAGCGGTCGTAGGGACTGTCATTGTGTAACCAAATCCATGGGGGTACCTGGGCCCATCAATCTCTCCCTCACGCTAACGCTCCCGCGACTCGAACTCATGACTTCCTGGTCGCAGAGAGTGTCATTGTGTAACCAAATCCGTGTGGGTACTCCGAGCCCATCAATCTCTCCATCACGCTGACGCTTTCGCGACTTGAACTCATGACTTCCTGACTCTGATATCATTTGTCAAACCGTTTTTCCACTATCTCTCTTAAAATCAATTGGTGTTAGGGAGGATTTTAATTAAGTCTTTTATGGCATTCGATATCGAACTTGGAAGTCTGTTTTTAGAGCGGTCGCAAGGAGTGACATTATGTAACTAAATCTATGGGGGCACTCCTGGCCCAACAAATACAAAAAATTAAAGAAACAAGTGAATAAATTATAAAATATTCCCTCAATATGTTATATCACACTCTGAAATACAGATATAGAGGTGGATTGGAGATGCTCTTAGACCTTCTATTTGGAAATTCATATGTTGTGGCCCAAATGAGTTGACAAGAAAAATTGAAGGTGAGACTTTAGAGGAAGCTAAGTACAAGGCAAAACCACTCGATCAAGCTTTACTAATAGGGGGCCTAACGAACGATGGGTGCGTGGAGAATGAAAATTCAAAAGGTCCTACTCCTACTCCAGGGATTCAAGACATGGCAATAACATCAAATCGTTTTCGGCCTCCATGCAATTTTCTGATGTAGGATAAAAATAGAGAGTTTTTATATTTTATTTTTATTGTTTTAGAATAAGATTTTATTAGAAATATTTTCGTTTAGGTTAGAATTATTAACTTTTCGTATTTAGTTTGATTTTGATTTCTACATTTATTAGGATTCTTAGTCTATAAGAATTAGGATTTTATTTAGGGGTGTTCAAGAAAACCGCCCGAACCGTAAAACCGGTCCGATCCGGACCGAACCGTCCTTTTTGGTCCGGTTCTGCGGTTCTACGGTCAGGTTATGGTTCCAAAAAAATAAGAACCGTTAATTTTGGTTCGGTTACTGGTTCTCAATTAATGAACCGTGGTTAGAACCGAACCGGACCATTTAAAACTAAGATAAATATAAAAATACATGTGTGTAATTAAATATGTATTTGAATTTGGTAGGTTAATCTTTTCCTTGCTAAATTAATTTTTTTATTAATAAAATCTCATTTGTTAGGAAAGCATTTATTTTTTTCTTCCTTTCCTATTCTAGTGGAGTATCTTCCTATTTCTTTAATTTTATGAGTTCATATTTTGTGAATAAGTGTTTTGATACTTATTGGGTAGAACCGGAACCGAACCAAAACCGGACCGGTCTTGCGATTTGGTTCTGGTTAGGTTCCATGCATACATTGGTTAGGTTCTGGTTCCAATTTTTCAGAACCGTTTGAAATGGTCCGGTAACTGGTTTTCTACAGATAGTCTATAAGAAATTAGGATTTTATTTTAATTAATTAGAAAATATCTTTTCTTTAATGCCCGCTTATTTTGGCATGATTTAAGATTTCTTTTGTGGATTCAAGAACTGCTCGTGGCTATGAGTACCTATCATTCGTTTGTTTAGTACGCAACTAAGGTCTTTGTTAATTCTGTTGCGTCAAGTGGCATCAGAGCCACGCTTTTTCCTGGTTCGATGGCATTCATTGAAGATACACAAACCCTATTGACGATGATCGGTGGGAAGAATTTAACAGGATTCGCATCAAGAGATTTGCCCATGGTCAATCTGTTAAGCACACAGTTGATAGAAAACCGCGTTGAGGGATTTGCCCGCAACCAACCTATTAACCGAAACGTCTCTGGAGGATATTCTTATTATCAACTTGATAGTGAGGATGAATCTGAAGACGAGTAATTTGAAGATTATTATGGATATTAGTCGAAGAAGCGACATTCAAGGTTTGAAAGGTTTTATTGCACAGAGGACGACTTTTCAACTTTTCAGGTACAACCAATAATTCCTAGTTTTAATGGGTATTGTCATCCCGAGAATTTAATTTATTGGTTTTGTAAAGTTGACAATTTTCTTGAGTATATGGGAATTTGGGAAGAAAAGGAAGTTAGATATATGGCTCGTAAATTACAAGGCTATTTCTAGATGGTGGGAGCAATTGCAATCTAATCGGAGGCACCAGTATAAACAGCTAGTGAGGGCTTGGCTAAAGATGAGACGATTGATGAGTGATAGATTTCTTAAATCGCATCATGGTCAGATGTTGTATGAAGAGTACCGAAGAAATCTTGAGTCCAAGCGATTGTCGCGAGATAATCTTGACTTGTCTTATTCTTTTCTAAGTAATAAAAATTATACCATTGCGGCTATTGAAAACTCGAGGGACACATCACTGAGATGCGCGGTTGGGTTCGAGTTGATCAAGCTTTGAAGGTCAACAAACCAATAAAGATCTTTCAATCTCACATTCATCATGTTCCAACTATTACGATGGATATGAGATCGCAGAGGAGGAAGGAGATCGAGTTGAATGAGACGAGGTGATATTTGTTGAGCCGAACACCGAAGAAACAGTGGAGGTCGATGTCAAATGCAGTCATTATGAGCAAAAAGAAAGGTGACCTTGGTATTAGCAAAACGAGAAAGCTAAAATTGAGGTTGTCATAAAAAAATTGATATCGATGTTGGTGATCAAGTTGTTGAGAACGAAAATAATTGTCCATTGAATTTGGTTGATACTAATATTAGTGTTATGCAAGATAGTCTGGCTAGCGATACATGTGAAAGTAAGTTGGTGTTGAAAGAATTATTCTTTTCTTCAAGAAGATTGACCAACTATCTATTCGAAGCATACATCCAAAGAACGGATTCATTGCAAGATTGCATGTTTGACGGGAGTCAAGTTGATTTCATAGATTTTCTTGGAGTGGAATAGTTTGAATGGATTTCCAACATTCGTCTAGTACATCTTGTTAAGAAGTTGAAGTATGAAGAGAAAATATCATTGCATGAATACTTTTCATTGAATGATTTTTGAAAGACAAGCGTCTCAACCAAGTTGAAGTATTCTAAATATCTATTTCTTTGGAAGGGAAGGTGACAAGTTTCTAATGAGAACTTAATGGCGAGTTCTTTTGAAGAAAAGGAGACTGATGTAGGACAAAAATAGAGAGTTTTTGTATTTTATTTTTATTGTTTTAGAATAAGATTTTGACTAGGAATATTTTTGTTTAGGTTAGAATTATTAACTTTTCGTATTCAGTTTGATTTTGATTTCTACCTTTATTAGGATTCTTGGTCTACAAGAATTAGGATTTTATTTTAATTAATTAGAAAATATCTTTTCTTTAATGCCGCTTGTTCTGGCGTGATTTAAGATTTCTTTTACAGTAGGATTTCTAGGGTTAGGGTTTTATAAAAAGGGTTGTAACTAATTCAATTATTCAACTTTTAAACCTTTTACATCAACAATATTCAGACTTTGTCTTTTCTCCTTGTGGATTCAAGAACTGCTTGTGGCTACAGGTACCTATCATTCGTTTGTTTAGTACGCAACTAATCTCTTTGTTAATTCTACTGCGTCATTTTCACATTCGTTTTAGTCAATTTTGCTCAATATCAAAAGAGGGGCTAACGTGAAAATCATTATGAAAGAAAACGAACGGTTCAGATTCACAACACTGTAAATCTAGACCGTTCGTTTTCTTTCATGGACATTTTCATGATTTCAGTGTCATGTATAACATTTTTTGAAATCATTATGCACATTGAGGGATTATAAGAATAGCAGTAACAAGACCACTCTGACAAGAAAAAAGAAGAATAAAGGAGCACATGCATGTAACCCCCCGGGTCCCCAACCTACTACTCCCTCCGTTCCAAATTAATAGTCCGGTTCGGTCTCCAATATAACTTTTAAAATGCTAATATCTTTCAATTTACAATGTCTTTAAAAAATTTAAAAACTTTGTATAATAGAACTAATTGAGATCTATCATATGAGATCCATATGGCACATAAAATTCATTATAGATTGAAAGATATAAACAATCTAAAAAATGCATTGGAGACCGAAGTGGACTATTAATTTGGAACGGAGGGAGTAATTAATTTGGATCTTTACGTTCAACAACTGAGCCAGCTTGTAGGACTCGACTATTTCCGGGGCATTAAAATAAACGACAGGACAAACTTTCTAGTGGCCTCAGGATTTGGAATGTTTGGCTTCTATGGGATTCGAAGATGCATGCAACCATATTGATGATAAACACTTATTTGTTTTTTCATACCCACTCGGCTAAATCCTTTGAAGTTGACTCTAGTTCCTTCTTTTTGTCCCATTCAGTTATAGAAAAAAAGAAAATTACAAAAAATTCTAGTTTTTCTATATTTTTTTCCCCTTAATTGAAATTCTCATATTTCTCATGCATCAAATTATTCTCATTTTTAGAATATCTATTACGAAATGTTACACCACCATTTGTGTAACCTCTATTATTTAAGTTTGGGACCATGTACTACGTTATCATATACTTACTATATACCACGTGAAAATCATGGTGGCTAACATTGCAACTTAAGAGTAATTGTGCCCTAAATGCATGCACGTATATATGTAGGCACTGTATCTGTCCACACAATATATAAGTGAATGTCGCCTAGCTCACCCAACTCAATAGCAATCTGATAAAGTTGAAATCTATATTGTAAAGCAATTGTTAGGATTTGGAAATCCTATCGATCATTTGAGATGACAATCACTCAGTTGGTCGAAAACCAACACGAAATTGGTGATGAACAAGCAGCACAACCTCCACCGCCGCCACAACAAGAAGAAGAAGAAGATCTTAGCGATGAATGCAAGAAACTCCTCCTCTCCATACCGAAAGAGAGAGGTTGGAGGACCCCCCACCTCTATTGGTTCCAAAACTTTTGGTGCCAACCCAAGGAGATTCAGGCCATAATCTCCTGCCAAAAACACCTTCAAGCACAAGACACTGATATCGTCCTATCCACCATCCCAAAATCAGGCACCACCTGGTTGAAAGCCCTGGCGTTCGCGGTCGTCCACCGCAAGCGTTTCGACACGAAAAAGAACCATCCCTTGATGACATCAAACCCTCATGACCTTGTTCCTTTCCTCGAATACAAGCTCTACGCGAACCGCGACCGATCTCCTGAACTGTCCCAGCTCCCGCAGCCGGGACTTGTCGGGACCCACATGCCTTACTCGGCATTGCCAGACTCTGTAAAGGAGTCCGGCTGCCGGGTCGTGTATATTTGTCGGAACCCTTTCGACACTTTTGTCTCCCAATGGCAATTCTTGATGAAAGTGAGGCCTAAGACAGTGGCCCCATTGTCTATCCAAGAAGCCTTTGACATGTACTGCAGGGGTGTTATAGGGTTCGGTCCATACTGGGCCCACATGCTGGGGTACTGGAAAGAGAGCATAGAGAGGCCACACAAGGTGTTGTTTTTGAAGTATGAGGAGATGAAAGAAGAACCAGGTTTGAATTTGAGAAAATTGGCTGAGTTCTTGGGGTATCCATTTTCATTGGAGGAGGAGAGGGAAGGGGTTGTTGAGGAGATAACAAGGCTGTGCAGCTTTGAGAACATGAAGGAGTTAGAAGTGAACAAGAGTGGCAAGGCTATTTTGGACTTTGGAAATGAGAACCTGTTTAGGAAAGGTGAGGTGGGTGATTGGGTTAATTATCTAACACCATTGATGGCTGAGAGACTCACTGAGATTATGGAAGAGAAGTTGGGTGGTTCAGGTCTGACATTCAAACTCTTTTCAAAGGACAAGAACTAGGCTCCAGTCCGTCTACCCCCACCGCACGGTTTTACCGCTCTCTTTCACTGCTCTCTCCATCTCACCGTTCGTCTCAGCAATCAATGGTCCGGATGCGGTGGAGGGAGGAGTGAAAGAGAGGCGTGGGCGTAGACTTTTGAACTAGGCTCAAACAAACAAAGAAAGGGATAAGAACTTGGAAATGCTACTTGTGGTTTTGATTTATGGTGATGGTTATTTTAGTTATGGATGTTTTATGGGGTGCCAAGAATATTAGTGGTGTAGTGATCGGCATGATCTCCTTAGAATTTGATGTAATCCTCTGTTAATGATTAAAAATGCTTATGGTTGCTAGCCATGATGAAAACAAAAGTTTAATGCCTTGTGATGTGCTTTATGATCAAGAAGGTATTTACCGGAAACGATAATGTCGTATTCGGATGACGGTGCCTCTCTTTCTCTGGAGTTTCGATTTTTTCTGTCTCTGTTTTATTATTTTTTTTGGGTATGGTCTGAGATTTAGCGAGGGTGTTGAGGATTTTTAGCCTTTCGTTTGCGTGACTCTGAGCAGGTTTTGTTTGAGCGTTTGGTGTTGGCTGTGTTTTGTTTCGGTTGCTAGTGTTTTTTGGTTGGGTTCCATAGTTCAGAGGTGTTTGGGTGTTTGATGTAGTCCGATCAGTTCAATTTTTTTGTTCTGAGTACACTACGTACGAATATCGTTACTTATATACTACTACTATTCAACGGGCAAGGGGAGGGACTTTGAACACTACACCGATAATTTACAAGGAAAATGACAAAAGAAAAAGAAGTGAAATTCTTCTGCTTTTCTGAATTCTAGCTGTAACTTAGGTAACATGGCTGCTGCAAGGAATGTAATTGTGTTTATCTTGAGGGAAAAATAATTATTTGGTACCCCGTCCGGTTCTTTCCTACCGCACATTAGTTTGAGATTCTAAGGCTCCGTTCCGGAACCTTAAATAAGTCCTTATTTTTTAAGAAGGCAATTTCAAATTCAAAAATAATGTGTTTACGCAAATAATTTTCCTACCAATATGGATCTAGTTTGATAGATCTCATCAAGATCTTTAATACGGTGCAAAAAAAATTAAAAAATTATTTTTTATTTACATTATTTTTGAGTTTGAAAATGTGAAATAAGCTGCTTATTTTTTAAGAAGGTTTCTGGAACGGAACCTAAACTATGTACGTATTGACTTCATGTGTGTTGGAGAATCCATGGGCTGTGGTGGTGCCCAGAAGCGCTAAATAATATCTCGAATTGAATCTAACCGAGCCATGCTATGCTTGATTAATCATAGAATGAAGTCTATTCAAAGTCACAAATTAATGGAGTTATATTTATTGGAAAGTTTTGGCTGAATGAAACCCAAACGACATCTCTCTCTCTTTTGTTTTTTGTTTTTTTAATTTTTCTGTTTTATAGCTGTGACCTACTAACCTCTACTAGTATTTAAGGGGCAAAGGGAGGGAGTTTGAACACTACACTAATATGAAATTGCAACAAACAACCAATCACGTGAGCTAACTTGTGAGTTTCAATTCAAATATTTTATATGCAATTAACTCGACCATTCAAAAAAAAAAAAAAATGAATTGTCTCGTAAGATCACAAGGTCTGGGGCGGATCTAACCATTTACTCACATGACGCGTGGCGCATGCTATTCTCAAGCATATCACCCACTCCCCAAACCTACGAAAAAAGAGAACCAATGGTCAGCAATAAATAAATTAAAAAAAAAAGAAGCTGAAGGCTTGTTTTAATTTACATGGAAAATGAAATCATTCTGCTTTTCTGAATTCCAGCAGTAACTTAGGCAAATCATTATACGATCATCGCGGATGCTCTTATTTGGATATGCATATGGACCTAAAGAATTTTCTGAAGGAAAGAAAAAGAAAAAAGAAAAAAGAAAAGAAATGGATCAGTCTTTCAAAGATGTGAACAACAAAAGAGAGAGACAAAGCTAGTGTTTGTTAGTTACCATATAATACTAGTACCGAATTCAAGGGCAAGCGAAGAAAGAGAGTGCTGAAAATCTTTCAGAATTTTGGTCATGATGGCTATTGGTTAAGTGTCAATGTACACACATATATATATTTAAATATGCTGCATACCAATTATGAATACCATTATTGTGTGTAACGCTGGGAAAAAAATAGTAATAATTTGTGGGCCACTATCTATACCTCGATATTCACACGGGGGAGAGAAGTGAGTTGTTGCGGACTCGCTTTCGCGTGGCAAAAAACAAAACATCAATGTTTTTTTTTTTCTTTCAATTGATAGAAGAGATCATTTCATCATATATGAAGTGAGTAGTACAAACCCAAGGCACTATATCAATTGTGAGAGTTCACGAGACAACCAAGCTCAACGTTTACAAGAAACAAAACTATTATAGTGTGGAAAAAGAAGAAAGAACGGAAAAGCTCTTCTAAGGAAGAACACCCACACGCAGGTAGAGAGATTTGAATGGATTTTTTTTTCTTGGACGAGTCTTTGGTAATGAGCATAGAACAACGATAAAACCAAGTAGTCCATAATAGGCACAGGGGTCCTAGCTTATATATTGACTTAATTAAAATTGCTCACCTAAATAAATTAATTCATGCCTAATATTAAGTTGATCGAAAAGGAAAAACTATAGAATTGCACACAACAATTTCACATTTTATCCTCAAAATCATATTGTCCTTCAAAATTCTCAAACACATTTTGTAGTCCGACCGGTTCAATTGTCTTAAGTATTTTTTAGTATATTTCACAATATCATTACAATATACGGTAGTATTTAAGGGGCAAATTAAGGGAGGGAGTTGGCTGAGAGCAGGGCCGGCCCAAAGTATTTGAATGCCCTAGGCCAAATGTCGAAATTGTGCCCTACATAAATTTTCTAATTTAAAAATAATAAATAGAAATACTTATCTATATATTATTTTCGTTCACACTATTAAACATGGTAAATATTCCGGCCTTAATAGCTTGTGCAATTGCAATAATATTCAGTGAACTCAAGTTTGAATCACAGTAGCCCCCAATTTTTGTGACAAGAGAATTTTTTTTGGCAAAAAGACACTTCAATTTATGTGACAAGAGAATTTTTTTTGGCAAAAACACAGTTCCAAAAAGTATCTTTCCAAGACTTGAACTCAGGTATCTTATATGGAAAAACAAACACTTTACCACTGAACTACCAAAGGAGTTTGTATTATGGTTGTGCACAGAAAATATATATACTTATCTAGAAAGGGGTGCCCCATTTTTGGCCCAAAATATGGAGGCCCAAGGCGGCGGCCTCTTGGGCCTTCCCATTGGGCCGGCCCTGGCTGAGAGACTCACTGAGGTTATGGAAGAGAAGTTGGGTGGTTCAGGTCTGACATTGAAGCTCTTTTCCAAGGACAAGAACTAGGCTCCGGTCCGTCTACCCCCACCGCACGGTTTTACCGCTCTCTTTCACTGCTCTCTCCATCTCATCGTTCGTCTCAACAATCAATGGTCCGGATGCGGTGGAGGGAGGAGTGAAAGAGAGGGGTGGGCGTAGACTTTTGAACTAGGCTCAAACAAACAAAGAAAGGGATAAGAACCTGGAAATGCTACTTGTGGTTTTGATTTATGGTGATTGTTATTTTAGAATATTAGTGGTGTAGTGATCAGCATGATCTCCTTAGAATTTGATGTAATTCTCTGTTATTGATTAAAAATGCATATTGTTGCTAGCCATGATCAAAATAAAAGTTTAATGCCTTGTGATGTGCTTTATGATCAAGAAGGTATTTACCGGAAACAATAATGTCGTATTCGGATGACGGTGCCTCTTTTTCTCTGGAGTTTTGATTTTTCCTGTCTCTGTTTTTTTTTTTTTTGGGTATGATATGAGATTTAGCGAGGGTGTTGAGGACTTTTAACCTTTTGTTTGGGTGACTTTGAGCAGGTTTTGTTTGAGCGTTTGGTGTTGGCTGTGTTTTGTTTCGGTTGCAAGTGTTTTTGGTTGGGTTCCATAGTTCAGAGGTGTTTGGGTGTTTTTCTTTTGGTCCTTGGCGTCTGGTTGGCGTCTTGCCTTCCTCTTTTCTTAGGTCACGGGGTGATGTTTGCCGTTGTGCCCTTGGTCCGTTTATTAATCTTTGTTGAGCAAAAAGGAAAGAACCAATATTGTTGTGTTCTATACTTGCCGTGTTAATTTTCATACCGAAGTTCAATAAATGATTTCCATCTGATTTTTACACACCTACAGGCTACAACCATTGAATAGATTGACTCCCCTATGACCTTAACAAATATTCACCAAATAAGATTGTGTGGTACTTATCAAAAAAAAAAAAAAAAGGATTGTGTGGGACATATTCGGTACTTCAAGAGCAATGCTCGTCTCTTAACACATATGTGTGGGTCCCACTTTCAATTGTGTGAATCCTAGCATATTTTATGATCAGAATCGTAACATATTTTTGTGGAGTGTGGCTCACAAATGGATGCACCCAATTGTGCACTTCTAGAAGGCATTTTAATTCTGTTGTAGAGCAACAGCAAAACAGAGCTTTGAAGAGGCCTGGTTTGGTGTCCCTAGTCCGTTGATGGCCGTTGGAAGGCTTCCCCCTGAGCCTATAATGCTGTATCCTACTTCTTGTAGTAGTACGACTGTGGTAGTGTATCCCAGTGGAAAATCGCAGAGAGGTGAGAGGTGTGCAGGGACGGAGCCAGAATTTTAATTTAGCGGTGATAAACATCTATACAGAGTGCTTCTCCTCCCCCTAGAGTTTTTTGTGTGATCCCTTATGCGGGCGATTCAATAATAGACAGAATTTTCTCCCTGTGTTTGAGTTGTGCGTGCGTGGCTTGATGCTCGGAGCATAACAAATTTGTGAGGGGAGGGAACAAGGCTCTGATTTTATTGTAGTAGTGTTTTATTCCCATGGTTCTGATGTGATTTTCTCTTGGATTTTTACGCGTCGGACACTTCCATCAATTTCACCACACAAAAACTCAAGACCAAACACGTCCTTACGAACAGATTTGGAAGTCACTTTTCATGATTTTAAAAAGCAGTTAGGACTTCTTATAGAAAGGAAGCAAGTGCGGTTAGTGCAGAGCCACAAGGGACCTAAGCAGCAGAAAGATCCCTCCAACATGTGAAAATTTGCAGCTTTTCTTTGAAGCAATGGCCAATGAGTGAGGATAACCTTCCATTAACTTGATGCTCGGGCCGCTTGAGATGAATCAGAAAAGTAAAAAAAAAAAAATATGAAAAATTGAAAAGGTATATACAAAAAGAATTTCAAAAATCTTAATTTTTTGAACATCCCAAACATAACCCAAGCTTATTCTCACAGTTGGGGTTTCTATAGGCTTCCACATCAAAGATAAAATCTTAATCTCAAGATTTCAGAATACTTTCGAGGAACACCTACGATACCTCTCCCACCAGCTTCCATGGACAGAGTTGAAAGCAGCAGGGAAATCAATCCACCTTCTTTCCTAAACCCAAGTGGCGTTCAGGAAGACTTCACTTAAGTCTTTTGTGGCATTGCACCCGTAACTCCGTTTTCAGAGTGATCGCGGGGAGCAACATTATGTTCCCAAATCGTGACAATCATGCTCCTGCGATTAAAACCTATGACCTCTTAGCTTTGATACCAGTTGTGAGACCGACTATCGCTACTTATCCTAAGCCTTGTTGGTGTTAAGAAGAGTTTCATTCAAGTATTTTATGTCATTCGACGTCATACATGCAATTCTGCTTTTAGAGAGGTTACAAGGGAACGATCAATGACATTGTGTTCGCAACAGAAGCCTTTTTTCTCTGTCCTCGCGCCAGAAGGCATTGTTTTTTGAGGTGTTAATACTTCAAGCAAAGCATCATTCCTCCCACTATGAGAGCTTTGTAAGCGTGCAGTTAGTGCAGACTCGTAGGGTACCTTAAGCAGCAGAGAGATCCCCTCCAACGTGTGAACTTTTGCACCTTTTTACTTTATGGAATTGGTTGAGAACAACCTTCCCTTCTCTTGATGCTAGGCAGCCTCGAGATGAATCAGAAAAGTAAAAAAAAATAGTGACAAAAGTTGAAACGCTCCTTAAAGACGAAAAAATATGCAGAAAAGAATCTTACTTTATAGACATCTCAAGCATAATCTTACACTTTTGGGGCTTATATATATAGGCTTCCATATCTGAGATGAAACTCAAGCTTAAGAATTCAAAATACCTTTTGAGGAACCCCTACCGCCTACGATACCTCTCCCACGAGCTTCTATGGACAGAGTTGAAAGCAGCAGGGAAATGATCAATCCACTGACCATCACCAAATCAGAAGCTCGTGATCATCAAGATCACGAGTGCTTCAACGATGATTCCCTTACCAAACTCCTCGCGTCGCTTCCCAAAGAGAAGGGATGGTCTAGTCCTCATCTCTATCTTTACAATGGCTTTTGGTGCCCCCCGGCTCATCTACCGGGAATCATTTCTGCCAACCGACACTTCGAAGCCCAAGAAACTGACATTATACTCGCCACCCTCCCCAAATCAGGCACCACCTGGTTGAAAGACTTGGTGTTCGCCATCACCAGACGACAGCACTATGCGCTTTCCCAACACCCCCTCCTCACTTCCAACCCCCACGACCTCGTGCCTTTTCTCCATAATATCAGCCTTCTCAATGATGACCTCCCCAGCTTCCAACCGCCACGGCTGTTTTCTACCCATCTCCAGTATTGTTCGCTACACGAGTCAATCAAGAGCTCTGGATGTCGCATTGTTCATCTTTGTCGCAATCCCCTTGACACCTTCATCTCTGGCTGGCACTTCTTCAAAAAGGCCAGGCCCAACGACCTGGGGCCTCTGTCGTTAGAGGAAGCCTTCGACATGTATTGTAGGGGTGTTTTCGGTTATGGGCCCTTCTGGGACCATCTGTTGGGGTACTGGAAGGAGAGCTTGGAGAGGCCTGACAAGGTGTTGTTTCTGAAGTACGAGGACTTGAAATGCGATACCCTCGTTCATGTGAAGAGGCTAGCGGCGTTTATGGGAGTTCCGTTCTCTGCCGACGAGGAGAGGGAAGGCCTTATCAAAGAGATATCAAGGTTGTGTAGCTTTAGCAATCTCAAGGAGTTGGAGGTGAACAAGACCGGAAGATCTACTCCGTTTGTTGAGAATAAGGCCTTTTTCAGGAGAGGCGAAGTGGGTGATTCAGTCAATCATTTGACACCTGAGATGGTGGAACGTCTAAACAAGGTGATTGAAGAAAAGCTGGGTGGTTCTGCCTTGACATTCAAGACTGGTTTCTGAGAAGAATACAAAACAAGGGACTTGTGCTGTTTCCAAACTAGAAACCATGCATTTTCCTCTAGGGTGTTTATGTTCTTGTTCGTATGTGTTCCGTTGTTTGTTGAGTGGGATGTGCAATAGTAGAACTGAATCGTGTAATATCCTGTGCTTTTCTTTCAGCTGTAGAATTCGGAAACCAAGTGACCATACAACTTAGTAGCTTCCTACAAAACTGATTACTATTTCCAGATATCCGGAAGAAAAATAGGAAGTGCCCTGCTCTTTCGAAAAGAAAAAGATACGAGATCATTCTTGACAGGAGCAAGAAACCGCGATTAAGCTAACTTTTTACCAAACAATCGAAATGGCGTTGTCCATATAACTGTTATGTCACGATAAGGAATACTAAAACAGAATTGACAGTAACCCCCAAGAAAGAAAGCAGAATTGACAATTCAATAGACTATACAGCATAAACACATGAAACCTAATTTCACTACAATGGTCAAGACCCATGAGGGCCTATGGCATTAGTCTTATTAATCACACAACAATAATTCAAGCAGCTACAAGTCTTAACATGGATGAGCTTGTCTCCATCTCAGAATATGAATTTGTTCCGCAGTCCGTGGATGTATCCTATTTTGCGGAACCACGGAAATCTCGTCTCCTGTGTTTGTGTTCTTAGTTCGATCGTTTGTTTCCAGAACAATCGGTATCAAAGCTTTCGGGTGCCAAAAACACGAACACTCACCTGTATTTCGTTCTGTTTGAATCTGTGTTTTTTAAAACGGCTCGAAAAGGCAATCTGATCTGTCCATCTTGTTCGCCTCATCGAGACGATTCCGAAAAGGTATAATATGCCTCTGATTGATGTTAGGGTGATCCGTATCTGTCTGTCAAAATTAGAGTTTTGTTCAAACCCCAATTTTTTCAGTTCTGTGCTCGGCTTGTTTTGAAAAAGACGATGACATCATCATGTCATCATCCAGTCAGCGACATGTCATCGCTCCGTTTGCGCCCCATGGCGCTCTGTCATCTGCCACATCACCTGGCCAGTCACCTGCCATGTCATCTGTTCGGACCGTTTGAGGTGCCACGTAAGCGCCACGTGGATGCCTTGTCAGCTGATGGACTGACTCAGCATGCACAGTCAGCAGGAATATTCCCTTGGTTGAAAAGAATATTCCAGAATTTGTTTTCGCGATTTCGGAGCCGTTTGGACTTCTTTTTTCACCCGTGAGTAGTCAATTTTGACTATCTCGACGTTCCGGATCCAACCATGTACTTCGTTTTCCGAGATTTGACTCCGAAGGTTGCTGTCCTATCCGTTTTTGTGCATAAAATGCATTTTCCGGTATTTTTTGGCATCTGTCAAGCTGATTTCAACAAGTATGGACTTGTTTCTGACTAAATCAGCCATTCTGAACGCAACCATGATGATTGTTTTGCAAGATCCCTACCCGTTGTTTCTATATTGTTCTTTTGGAGCCTTGAAACAATCATTTACGACGTTTTCAGGCATTGGAAACTTGTTCAGGATGCTTGATTGGTCGATTCTCTTGTTTCAAGGATGGTGCATCCTCTGTTAGCTGCGGTTTTGGAAGGGGACCTGTTTGACGCCATTGTGAAGCTCGATGGAGGTATTTTGAAAGTCTTGGTGTGAGCAAGGCATCGGTTAGACCTCTTGGAGTGTTTGATGTTTTGTCTGTTGTCGCTGGTTTTGTGCTATGGTTGCTAAGCCATGGATTGTTTGTTCGATAGCAAATTTGGTTAAACCGTCTGTTTATAGTTTCTAGAGCAGCGGCTCTACAACTCATATTTCGTAGTGGGGCTGCCAGCGATCTGATGACGAAGATTCTGATTTTGTCTGTCGGTGTTCATCATCTGTTAGCCATTCTGAGAAGTGGTATTATGAGATTCTCCTATCAAATCTGGCGTTCTTATCAAGCGCATTTGGTGCTTGTAGATACTGATCACATCTACGAGACTTGGCGAAGGTGGAGTCCGTTTGTATTTCATGATGAAGTCGTTTATGTTCGGTATGGGCCGGACTTGTTCAATCTCGTCATTACCATTCGAGACTATGGTGGTCTCAGGTGGCATCTGTTTGTCTGTCTACTATCGAAACCTCTTTGGAATGTGGTATGTATCAATCTGGTTCGTTAGTCAGTATCTGTTCCGTTGCACTTGGGTCTATGTCTTTGAATTTGGGTATTGCTAGTTGCATTTTGGCTTTTGCACTGGTGGAGATAGATCATTGGACGACTAACCTGATTGTCAAAACTGAATTTGAATCTGCTCAATTGAAAGTTGAGCATCTGGCTTGATGTGGGTCAAGCATTTGAATATGCATCCGAAGTTGAATTTGAATCTGATACGTGTTTTGTCTGAATACGAATTTGTCTGAATCTATTCTGAAGTTTACTCGAAGACTTTGAAAATTTGGCTAGTCTAAATTTGAAAAAGAACATCTGTACCTATTTGGAAGAAGGTTGTTGTCAAGGTGGAGATTGTTGACTTTGGGTGGCTCCACCCTGGCCTCCTGTTGCTAGCACACTAGAAGAGACTTTGTGTGCAAAGCCTACACTTCCCTGTTCACCAGCACACCTTCGTTGGATATGCATATGGACCTGAAGAATAAACGACCCACAACATAATAATAATTACTAATAAGAGACAGTTGCAAGCTAATGTTTGCATATTACTGTAGGAGTAATGTGTATTCTATTTTATATATACAACTATACAAGGCACAGGCTTTAAACAGGTGATTTGAGTAAGATTTAACGAGTCTTTTTTCTTTTCAGTGTTACAAATTTTGACCAAAATAAGTTAATCACAAGGAACCTCGGGTATATATTGAAGAAAATGTGAAATGTGTAATACAAAAATGAAGAACAGTAGAGAGATTCATTTTCTTCTTATTGATTTCACGATGATCATTACAAAAATCCGAAGAGGGGGTGAGCGAGACAAAAGGGTAAATTTTGAGGGGTGTCTAGGTATTTAACCCTTTTTTTATTGCTCCCATACATCGAACGGTAACAACGCTAGTATGTGGATGTGAAAATGGACCTAAAAGAACTTTTCGAAAGAATTTTTTTTCAAAAAGGAAATTTTTTACAATGGACCGCTCTTAAAAAGATGCACAACAATACAAGAGACAAGCTAATGTTTGTTGGAAGATGCTATGATATCCCCCATCTTGTCTGGGGGATACCCGACAGAAACGGCATAACCCAAACACAAATAGCTTTTCAAAAATGGCATCACACTTTTTAAAAATGTCATAACATGTTATGCCATTTTTAAAAAATGACATAACAACTCACAGAAATGGGCACAACACTGACTACGGTTTTCTCGAGATAAGGTCACTATTTATTTGTTAAGGTGTCCCCCAAATGGCATAACAAATCACATAAATAGGTATAACCATTCTCATACGGAGACATAACGGAGGCATAACGGGAGAACGCTGTAAGAGGAGACAAAGGGATACCTAGTCATTCCCATATTTGTAAATTACGATATGGGGTCATTATAAAATGACTATTTTGTACTTGTAATGGGCAACAAAACAGGATTTCTTGTGTCAGTGTGTGTAGAAGATCTGATACTCCGTACTTCTTTTCTGCTTTACTGTTATTACTAATTTAGAACAAAGTTCTAAAATTACAGGTAAAGAAGCCCAAGCGCATATTTGTAACATGTTGACCTACATGTTCCTAGGATTAACTAGTTCCTAGGATTAACTAGTTGCACGTTTGACGGGTAGGACTAAAGGTAAGATTGGATTAAAAAATAGACTATTTGCTCACTTAATACCCCATGTACGGGGCTATCGAATTCCACACGGGGTGGTATAAGCTAATCCGGAGCTCTGAGATTATTATCCTGCACGTCTATCTAATGGTAAAAAATGATTCTTCACTCCTTATCCCATCTTGCATCCCACCCAAGTCAAACATAGTCCTTCTAATCTCATCCAACTTAAAATCTCATCTATTATCTTAGGGAAAATGACGGCCAAGAACGTATTTTGATAATTAATACCCTCCAAGAACATTCTCAGTATTAACAAATGTTCTTAGCTTGTTCTTGACGGGTATTAATTATCAAAACACATCCTGTGCCGTCATTTTCCCATTATCTTAAGCAGCGCCGACCCAGACATTTGGGTTGCCCAAGTCCGACCTTAAGTTTGGTTGCCCACTTAATTTTAAGTCATAAAAAACAAAAAAGTAAAAAAATCAAAATCAAAATAGTAATCTTTTCTTTCTATTCACTTTGCAGGGGAAAAGAGGTCTCTCGAGCCTTGTTTATCTATCTTGAGCCCTCTATCAAGAACTAAGAGCGGAAAGAGCATAAGCAGCAATGCAAGGATAATCCGACGTTCTGGCTGTGTTTTGCGCTCGCACGCATTATATTGTGCTTTTAGCTTGAATTACATCAAAAATTCAAAGTAGAAATTTGTGTTTTCTTGCATTACATATACAGGTTAGAAATCAAACCTACTAGTGATTTTGCCATTGAATATTTCCGTTGCTTGACTTTCTATTAAGAGATCCGGAATTTTATTTTTAAAACCTCACTCAGTTCTTGTCACGCCCCGCCCCGGAACAATACCCAAAGTGGGCTCGAATCGACACGGCCACGTGGCATTCCATACAAAAGAACAACAACTAAACGCCAAACCATAAGCGAAACAGAGTAAAACCCCAGCGGAAGACTTAATATTAATATAACAAGATGTCTAAGGTAATTACAAACTTGCATTGTACAAACGATAACCAACATATTTACAAACTTTAAGTCAAAAGTACTTAACAACGTTGGTCACAAAATGAGTTTAGCAAAAATAAGAGTTTGACCCATTACAACCGACATGACTATAGACATCGACACTCGATACTAATCCAAGTGTCCCCAAAACGTCGACCGGTAGTGGACCAACTCTACAACCACCTGTGACCTGGCAATCCAAAAAGGAAAATCAGAGTGTGTGAGATATAGAATACATTCAACAAAATACCACAGAATCCGAATGAATATCTCACTGGAATGTAAACAACACAAAACTCAATATAAGTACTCAATTGTACAGCTACATGCATAAACACCAACATACAGTGGCACGTCTGCCACATCCCATGTACCCAAGGTATTGTGTCCCGCACACCACATTCCCATTCACCGTTAATTAGACGACATGACCTACGATATGGTGTGACTCACTCCACAATCCCTTAGCGGGTAAAATCAACACCGAACAAACACATATCATTAGCTAAAATCCCAAATAGCATGATATACAACCACCAACATGTAATACCTTATTGAACATAACCATATCAAACACACTCACCTTCGTGTTGACTGAAGTATGCCAAACTAAAATTTTGGCACCTCCCGAATGACCGGCTCTTTACCTAGCCACAAGTCGATTCATATTAGTTACGAATTCAACGAATACTCGACATAAGATTATAAAGCTAACAAGAAGCTAAACAATGTCTAACGGATACAAACATGTCGAAGTTAATACCTAAAAGTGTCCCAAAAATAAGCGTGAAACTCAAACATCACAGTTTCCAGCAAAACAGTCTGTGATCGGAAGCTTATTAAAAATCACATACTCAATCTTTTCCAATAATTTTAACACCAAAACATCACCATTTGATCAATGTTTAAGACCCATGAAATCCCATAGTCATTTAGCATACTCAACTATGATAAACTTGATGAAAAACACAGCTCCAAAAGCTGCCCAGAATTCCAGAATTACCAAAACCTGAACTTTAACCCAAAAACTGCTATAACCTAGAAAGATTCACGGCACAACTCATACACATTCAGAAAGATATGTAAGTCTAGTTTCAGAATCAAGAAACGATGCATAAAACCGATACCCGAGCAAAAAGTTATGCCCGTTTTTCCAACACGTGTCTGTGCTGCCAGCACAGACCCGAACCAGACACCAGTTCAGTCCACGAATTTTGTAGGCCAGAATACTTCGAGTTATTTTCTGAAATTTTAACACGATGCAATAGACTCACAAACGAACGTTCATGATTTATTTCAAGAATTTAGAAGATTTCTAGGTACCTTGAATAAATTCGTTAAAAACAGGACATATTCAACTTTGTTTGAAACACAGTTTTGTGTAACCATTAGAAGCATGAATTTTCTGGAACAAAACCCAACCCAACCTCTAAAACCCTCTCCCATGGACCCAATTCAGTGCATGCAAGATGCAAGACATGAAACCTAGCATGGGAAACATGAAATTCAGCAATTTTAGAGATGAAAATTACCTAATTATGCTTCAATTCAAGGCTAGTAACATCTTCTCTAGGTTTTCTCTCTCTCTCTCTCTCTCTCTCTCTCTCTTTCAAGCGGTGTAGATGAATTCTAAGAGCAGAACACGTATTAGTTCTCTGTTTCTAATCTTAAAAGAAAAATTATCATATGTATGCTAGCCCACTAGCTAGTATACTCTCAAACGCAAATCACACACAAGTCCTCACACTTCTAATGTATGCAATTTAACCCCAGGACGTATAATTTAATTAGATACGTGAATTAAAATACTAAATATCCGGGACGGGTGTGACAGTTCTTGTCATTACAGTGCTTTATGATTAATACGATCCGATTTTTTTAAAAAAATAAAAAAACATCTTCTTATCGCACTACTAGAAAATCGACCTATATTGACATGCAAAAATTGTTACTAAACTATATTAGTGACAGAAAATTATAGAAATTGATTTTTGGCACTCCAAATATTGATAGCCACAATCTAATATTTGAACACTAAAAGATAAATGTTGGAGTGTGGTTATCAAAAAGCGGAGTGCCAAAATCAATTACAAAAATTATTGTCACAAAAATATCATTACAAAAGTGTAGCTAAAGAAATTTAGTGACAAACATAAAATTGTTACTATAGTCTTAGGCTCGGTGTGGACTCATAGAAAGAAGTTAAAAAAAAAAAAATTCCTTCCCTTGTTTGGTTCTTAAAAAAAGTAGAGAAAATTTCCAATCTTTATTCAACTTTCTTCCAAGTTTTCTCTAATTTCCTCCTCAATTAGTTATATTCTTTCTCTAGATTCCAAATAGAGCCTAAGTTTCAGTGAGAAGGTAAAATTTTAAAAAAACTTCTAATGTTGCGCACAAGAGTTGCGAGTTGAATACGTTCCTCAAGCATGTGATGCACCAAGTACCAACAAACCAAAAGCATCCTCTGTGCAAATAACCCTACGTATCCTAAAAAACCAAAAACTAAACACTCGAACCAAGTTTTCAAATCACGCTGTTGATCAGCAGCCCCAAAGTATCTTTTGTGCTATTTCTTCGTCAAAGTTTTTATATATATTATATATCATCGATTTTTTTTGGTTGCCTTAGCCCGGGAGTTGCCCAAGCCCGAAGACTTGTTGGGCTTACCCTAGGGCTGGCCCTGATCTCAAGAACCAACATTTCTTATTTAACCCGGCCCGTTATTAATCACATCTTTCCTGTTTTTTTTTTTCAAAAAATATTCCAATAATCAAATGTGGCTCGTCAGTGTTGTACGCGCATACAAATATGGTGGGTACAAAATCAGTAAGTTTATGGGTACAGAAAAATTGGTACAGATTTTGTACATAGATTCTTTGTGGGGCCTACTACGGGTCCCACACAAATGATCCGAACAGATCACTAAATGTAAAATATTTTTTCAAGGGCCCTCGCAAAAATTCAGCTCAATCCGATACTTATAGGTGTTCAATCCAATCATCTAATTTTTCATTTAGATTTCAGGATATGAAAAAGTTAGATGATTGGATTGAACATATATAAGTATCGGATTTAGCTGAATGTTTGCGAGGGCCCTTGAAAAAATGTTTTACATTTAGTGATCGGCTCGGATCATTTGTGTGGGACCCGTAGTAGGCCCCACAAAAAATCTATGTACAAAATTTGTACCAATTTTTCTATACCCATAGACTTTCTGTAAAAATTATGGACCACAATTATTGTGGTTCAAGCGTGCAAAAAAAAAACAAAAACAAAAAAATTATGGCCCCAAATACAACCATTTTCATGAGAATGGAGCCATGTGAGGCATTCTAGTACTAGAGAGAGAAATTACTCAACAATGGAATCAACAACAGCCTCCACTCGTTTGTTCTCCCCAAAATCATCCTCAGTACTCATCCCAATTTCATTTCACTCATTCCTCAAACCATCAAAGACCCATCTCCCTGCCATAGCCCATCTTCATCTCAAGTACTTTACCAATACTCCTATTCACTTCAAAACCACAAACACCACTCGTCCCGGGTTCTCCATAGTGCAGACCAGAGCTACCGTTGAGGAGACAGGCCGAGTTACCGATAGCCGCCGTCTTCTTGTTGATCAGGAAGAAGAAGAACAACCCAACAAGGAAGTAGAGGAGTGTGTGAAAGTGCTGAAGAACGCTGCTAAAACGAGACAGGTAGCGGCTAAGGAGGTTCTATCTGCTCTGTCTGTGATGGAGAAGGCAAAGCTGGAACCCTCGGGGTTTCTCGAGACTCTCGGCGGGTCGAAATCTCCCGGGAGAACCTGGATGCTCATTTTCACCGCTAAGAATGGCTTAAAGAGCGGCGGTTACATTCCCATAACAGCCGTCCAGAGGTTCGATGCCGCTGCGAAGAGGATCGAGAATGGAGTTTTCCTCGGACCACTCGGGTGCTTGACATTTGAAGGCAGGTTTTCGTGGAAGAAGAGAATACTTGCTTTCGTATTTGAGCGCATCCGCGTAAAAATCGGACCGTTCAACTCTTTCGAGATACCGTTTGGAGGAAGAGATGAGAGAGAGCCAAGCACAAAAGATCCATTTTTCATCTGGTTTTACATTGATGAAGAAATAGCTGTTGCACGAGGCAGGAGCGGAGGGACGGCTTTTTGGTGCCGCTGCCGCCGTGTCGCCAGTTGTTGATTTATTCCAACGATATACTATACTTGTAAGTTGTAAGTTGATTCTTCAAGTCATGAGAAGCAGTTGTTGCACCATAAATACATTGATCTGAATAGTAATTGCATACTGGATCCAATTGAGACATTTCCCTCTTGGTTACGGTTAATGGAATCTTTGAAAATGCTCAAAAAAAAAAAAGAGAGTAAGAAATTGGACGGAATCTAACTCCGAAAGTGAAGTAATAAATCGGTGTTCAATTAAAATAAAGTGAAGTTATATGTGTCTAAAACATTTGGGTGAAAGTTTAGGGCAGACCTTACTTGTGCCATTAATCTTTCAGACAAATATGATGTAGGGCAGACATTTGGATAACGATGTCAGTCGAGCATATTTATCTTTCAGTTTACTCTGAAAGTTTAGGGCAGACATTTGGATAACGATGTCAGTAGAGCATATTTATCTTTCAGTTCACTCTGAAAGTTTATAGACTAGCCATTAATCTTTTGAGACAAATATGATGTAGCTACTGATTGGTACAATTGACTCGAGAATTTTCCCAAAATAAACGGTTCTGATGAGACGACAGGACCGAAAAGGTGGATTTAACCATTGACTCGCATCACCGTGGACTATGCTCAAGGCATACCACCCACACCCCAAACCAACGAAAACCAACACACAAGTAAAATGACAAAGCTAATGCAAGTAAAATGGCAGAGCAAGACTTCGTTTGATTCGGAAGGCAAGTAAGATGACTAAGCTTCTGATAAAAAAAAAAAAAAAGATGACTAAGCTTTTCTGAAAGCTCTTTAAAACGATTATTATGAAGAAGAAAAAAACTCTTATTTCGGATATGCGTATGGACCGGAAGAATAAACAACCCACAACATAATAAGAGACAGTTGCAAGCTAATGTTTGAATATTACAGTAAGAGTAGTAATGTGTATCCTATTTTATATATACACGGCGCGGGCTGCAAACAGGTGATTTGAGTAAGATTTAATGAATCTTTTTCTCTTTGATGTTACGAATTTTGACCAAAATAAGTTAATGACAAGGAACCCCGGGTATATATTGAAGAAAATGTGAAATGTGTAATACAGAAATGAAGAACAGGAGAGAGATTCATCTTCTTCTTATTGATTTCACGATGATCATTACAGAAAGATATCTTGAGGTATGTATCAACACAGCTGAGCTAACCACCTTCAGACCTTCTAAGCTCCGAAGCTAATTCTGTTAACTGCACAGCAGGTTTTACAACTAATTACAACTAACTGATTATGCATTTAGTGACCCTTACTAACACACCCCAGCAAACTCCTGGGCAGCTTGACAACCGTGAGTTTGGATTTGAGAAACAGAGGAAAAAGCAGTAGAAGAAATTAGATTCCCCCAAGAACCAACTTATCTATAAGGAAATATTATAACTGTGCTGGTACGAACAACTGCGAGACTGCAACCATCGTTACAGTGAGTGCTATTCAATGCTGCAAACAAACTAACTAGCTGCACTTCATCAACCAAAGTATCCTTTCCATTTTAATGGCCTCTGAACCTCAAATATTTGGTCTGCCCTGCCTTCTGAGAACAAATTCTTGGAGCTTTGATCATTCTATAAGGCATCTCTTGATCGAAGTCATCAATTGAGTAGTCCCTGAGAGCATAATGGGACTTCTCCCACAGAACCACTCTAGTTCTAATCAGGGCCGGCCCAAGGGATTTAGATGCTCTAGGTGAAATCGGAGGGTGGTGCCCTATATATTTGTAGTATCAAACAACAGTGATAGAAACATTCTTTATATTAGCACTTTAGTCTTTTTTGAGCATGTAAAATCAGGCAGCCAAAGTGGTTGCCCGGTATCTTTCTAGACTAGGTTCGAAACTTAGCACGTACAATTGTGTGCAATAGTTCTTTTTCGGCAAAAAAATACTTAAAAAGAAAGTATGGTGCAGGATTCGAACTCAGCCATTCCTCATGGTATCATATCAACTTACCACTGAGCCAATAAAGACACTTGATGCATAAAGTGGATAGATTTTATATATATACTTATTCAAGAAGGATGCCCCTAATTTGGGCAGAAATTTGGATGCCCAAGGCGGCGGCCTCTTGGGCCTTGCCCTAGGGCCGGTCCTGGTTCTAATGATATTAATCAAATCCATACGGTCAAGATCACTCCCATCGAACAGAATTTCATTCGTCGTGTAACGACCCGCTCCATCTTTGTACAATATTGTCCGCTTTAAACGCCCAAAGCCCATAGACTTCCCAGTAGGTCACCCATCCCTGGACTACCCCAGGATGAGCACGCTTAACTGTGAAGTTCCTATGCGCTTTGGCCCGCCCTCACGGCTTTAAAAGGCCTTGTACAAGTAGGAGGAGTCTTTTCTTATAAACCATGACTTACCCCCTCCCGTCCGGACGGAGCCTGCTTCCTGCAGTACCGCCGGCCACCGGAAAGCGGGGTGTCACACGTCGTGTCAACCGTAGACTATAGAGACCGTATTACTGCAAATAGGCATGATTCCCAATGTCGTTTTTCAACTCCCTTGTATCTATTCTGAAGCCACCAAGCTAGCAAATCATATGTACTTCAAATAAATACCGTTTTGATCTTGAACATAAGAAATGCGAAAGAGTTTTCTCAATTCGGAATATATTCCTCTTGGTCAATTCACTAGCAGTATGGCTTTTTCCCTGCATGGCTTTCCTCAGAAAAATCTTCTGTTTAAGAGGGCTCAAGTTTATCCTGAAAAGCCCGCATGTGAGGTCCTATTATTGAAGGATTCCTCCCACTTCTCATAGTCATAGAAGAAGGAGCCCTAGCTGCAAACCCGTCTCCAAGAGATGAGAATCACCTCTATCACTGTGTAGCACCATGCCATTATGAAGCCTCTTAATTCAGGTCCTCCAACAGGATAGCATGCAGGTTTCTTCTAGAAGACAGGTTCCGAATAAACCATCTTTTACAATGGCAGCAGTGTTTGAATCTTCATTTCCCACAGAGCAGAAATGTTCCCAAATTCTTAATTTTTGTCTTGCTAACATTTCATTATGCAACCAGTCATGTCCACTTTACACGATCAATACTGTATGTGTAATTCATGGTTTGTCTGCAATTTTTGGTTGCTGATACTGGACATGTGAGAAGGTACAAAACTGACAGATATAATTATAAGCTTGTGCTTTTGGAAAGATAAAAAAGACAGAGAAAGAAATTATATAAAAAAAGCAATGTAGTGATACGAGTTAGATATGACGCGAACATCAATGCATATGTGCACATTGACAAAGTGACCATTCTTTTGGAAATAGGGGCACAGCGATTACTTGACCGTGCATTATTGGGCAGCTAGGTGGTTACACTGAAATTTCTTTTATGCTAAGAATTTTCTTTTGGGTACATTGAAGAGCATAGCCCAGAGACAGGGAAATTTTGCCTTGCGTTAAACGTGGTTAACGTGAATGGTTGACATCTTTTAGGGAATAAACATTCTATCCAAATTTAGAGTAGTCAGCCATTGCTCAATTTGTTTGATAAGGGCATTGAGTCAGATTCTGATATTCTATTATCGAATCACATGACACTTGCTCCTGGTGATATCAACGTCCTCTGGAAAGAAACACATTGAACCAGTGCTTCACCACTAGAAATAAACACATACTGTCTTCTTGTTTCATCAGGTGCTCATATCATCGTTTTTTTTTTTTATCGGCGTGCTCATATCATCTGGGTTTTTTTCTCGGCATGCTCATATCATAGTAGGTCCAGAAAATGAAGAGAATCGGTGGATTAACAAGAATGAGGCTTTGACCCCCACTTCAAACAGAGGACACATGGGGATATCACAGGTAAAACCAACCCACCGACCCAGTAATAGAAATGATTTTATGAACACAAAAAATTGATAAAAGAACATACTCAAATTTTCTATAAATCACAAGGCAGGCGTCACAACAACACATAATTCAACAACTACATAAAGAAATATGAGTCTAGTAGCTAAAAATTCTGCCGAATCTTTGAAAATGATACCTAATGAATGGAGGATTGACAAATGAGAGTGTTATGGGAAGCAAAGTAGGAAGAACGACAGAAACGAAGGCATTCAGACACAATAAGGATAATTTAACCTAAATAGCTCTTATAAGACTTGAAATCTAATGACCCAATTACACACAGGCACGGAAACATATTTTGATCATCCAATTGAAAACATCCTTAGAGCAAATTGACAGCAACCTGAAATTTCATCATGTTGAACTTCGATGTTGAACTTCGAACGATTGGTGCCATAAATGTATCAGCTGAAGGGCTGCAAAAATATTTGAGAGATGTGAGAAAGTTAGCACAAGATTTGGATAAATCCAAGCAAAATACTTACTTTCATTATATTTGTTGAAGCCTCAATAGGAGAATTAGAAACTAAATAAATAAAGATGCTCCATGACTTTATGCAACCGTATGAAGACAAACAATATGTACCCTTTCACTACTCTTGTTTGCTTTCTCATCCGACAATGTTGTGCATGAAAAGATAATGTAAAATAAGCCCAAGTCCATGCTATTAAGTTTCTCCAAAAGTTTTGTGCTTGTGCTAAAATAAGCCCAAGTCCAGGCTTTTATAAAGTACATGATAAAAGACACAAATTTTCTAGTGTCAAGTAAGTAAAAAATACATTTGGACAGGAAAAAAGAATACCGTATTAAAAGTTTGGGAGATTGAATACCGTCTCCCTACCTCTTGTTGCAACGTATCTCTTGAGAAATCTCCAAACAAAGAAGCATAACCCAGTGTCCTCTCATCAGAACTGCATTAGTGCAAACATACAAGTGTTAGAGAGTGAATTTTCTTGTACAACTCCTTTTAAGTCTGGTTACATAGCTTTCAATTTTTTGCTAAAATACAAGAAAAATATATTTTCTCGGTTGCAAACTCTTACTAGACTAGATCTTCCATTATGTCCATTGCTTTCACTTTTCTATCATGATTAATAGTACTAGTTTAGTAAGTAGTATAATATTTTGTTGCAACTTTTTTTTTTTTTTTTTTATCAGCAAAAGAAAATTTCATTATCATATTCTTGCTACATTCTTTGGAAACTTTTTATTCTTACCAAACGCAGACGAAATATAAAGTTTCCTTTCACTTACTACTCTATCACTTCACTTTCTCTCACTTCCAATTTTAATTTGACATAATTTTTTTTCTAATCAAAGGAACTTTTAAGGTTTTATTGGTGACAAGTATAGTCTCCTTTTTTGGTCTTGTCACGTCAAATTATCCAAATGCCTATTGTTTTATTAGTACTTGAAACACTTTTATAGTTTCATCACAATGAAAGAGTGAAACAGTAATTTTACAAATAAAGGACCAAAATAGAGTGTGGAAATGATTATCTAATAGTATATGTGTGTGGACTATACGTATATATGAGAGTGTGTGCGGGTGTAAATATTGTGTGGTTTGTGATAGGAGTGGTTCCACATGCACATGAATTTTCGAAGATGAGTTGTGCAAACAAGCCAAGATATTTTTTTTTATAAAAAAAAAGCAGCAGCCTCTTTTAGTGCAAGTGTGAAAGGCATTGATATCTTAATAATTAATTAGCTTGAAATACGAAGGAAGGAAGGAAGGAAGAAGTGGAGTATTACCTCTTTTACGGAAAACGCACATCAGCAGCTTGGGTCGAAGAAGACATTCTTGAGGTCTATATATAATAGTGCAAGTGTGAAAGGAATTACTAATAGCTTAATTAATTAGCTTTGAAATACGATGGAATTGAACAAGTGGAATATTACAGAGTACCTTTTTTACTAATAAAACCGCACTTGGGACCGGGGCCCGCCCGCCCATCACCTGCTGCTGCTTGCCTCCAACAAGACATTCTCGAAGTCTATCTGGACTTGAGGGATGTGAGAAATGAGGGGCCAATATTGGCCTTTCTTCTTCTTTGAACACCTCTCTGAAATTAAAGGACATCTGTAGATATACAAATGCAAAAGCGAGGGAGGCAGCCCTAGCTTTGTAATGGTCGTGAGCTTAGGGCAATACCAGATTTGAAGTACTTCGAGAGAGGGGAATTCCTTGCAAGATAGCTTCTCCAGATTTGGGAACTTGTCGATATACAGATCGATCAGAGAAGGGGGCAGCCACAACATCATCCCATCTTCTTCTTCTTCTTCTTCTACTGGTGGAAATGACGCCCAACCATAATCTTCGAGGATGAGTTGTCTGAGAGAGGACAATCTGTGCAAACCCCACTCTGATGGGGGCTTATTACCCCCCTTGTCGACATTGTACAATTCAAGGGAAGTGAGGTTGGTGAAGTGGGAGGAAATGAGTTCCGTAGCCCCATCCCAACTACTTATTCTCAGCGATTGAAGAGAAGTGAGGTTGTAGTAGGCATTGTGTGGCAGGCCCTTGAGTTTCTTGCACCCGTTGACCCTCAATTCCCTCAGATTGGTTGCGGTGAACCATCCTTGTGGAATGGACTCCACATTCTCACAATACGATACCGACAAATTACTGAGATCCTTGAGACATCCACCATCAACATTGTTCTGCGTCACATCCGGCAAGGATTTGAGGCTCTCACATGCATAGATTTCAAAAGATTCGAGAGATGTACAATTTATTTTCATCCCCTCCTCTGCTAGTACTGACTCCAACTTTGCACATCCCACAATGTGCATTTTTCTGAGATTGCAGGGCAGACCAGTTCTCGAACTACTTAAGCACGTGAGCGATGGACAACTCGAAACCTCCAATTCCTCGAGACTATTCAGCATCATCAACTCAGGTAGGGATTGCAGAGTGTCACACGAATCAATACACAATGTTCTTAGCGTAGACGGCAAACCTGTCTTTGGGAAAGAGATGATACATGGACATGCACCGATAATAAGCTTTTGAAGAGATCTGAGGTTGTGCAGCCCTCGTGGCAGCTTCTCCATCTTTTTGCAATTTCTTATTTCCAAGTACTCCAGCAGCATCATGTAAGGAAGCTCCTCATGCTGTTGTAGCCCTTCCTCGTCTTCATCTTCTTCAAATAAGGAAATAAGTTTGGGGCAGCCTTCAATCACCAAGCGTCGGAGGGCAGGAAGATGGTGGTGTATTCTAACTTCATTCTTCCACAATGATGCAAGTTCTGGACAACGATAGAGAGAGAGTTCTTGGAGTCCTGTCAGCCCTTGAACAAACCAATTGGGTAGGCATGTGAGACCTTGAATGTTTTTAACTCTCAGGGAAGTCAGCGAGCTCAAAGGGCTACAACTTGCATTTTCCGTCGCAGCTGCTTCATTACCCACTTCTGGAGTATTAAAGGAGTTCGGAATCGAAACATCTTTAAGAGATAAGGAGATGAGTGACTCAAACTGAAGTGTATTCCTCACTTCAATTAGCCCTGTAGGGCTTGGAACCCACGCAACCACCAACAGCGGGCAGTCTTCAATATCAAGCTTTTTTAAGCAAGGAAGATTGTTGGGCAATTTTCCCAAAAGCTTGGGACACCTTTTAATAGAGAGCTCTGACAAGCGTGAAAATGCTCGAGATCCCTCCTCTGCTTCAAATGGAGACCAATCTTTCCATTCAGCCATGTCCTCAAAGGTTAAAAACTCTAGAGCTGGGAAGGGATTTGAGCTGCCCGACCCATAGAAATCAAGTCCAACATCCTGTAATGCTTTCGTACCTTGAATGTAAACTTTTGTAAGTGAGGGTAATCGGCCCAGTGGCGGCAAGGAAATGCATTTGTCACAATTTTGGAACTTCAAGTTGATGATGTTAGAGAACAAAGAATTTCCAACCCAAGTTGGAAATGTTAGGCCATGGTAACCACTAATGGTAAGCTCTTTTAACTTCTCGTGAGGTCTTAGCATGTCAATCACTTCTGAATCAACACTTGTATTGCGAGAATTATTTGAGATGTTACTCCATTTCATCAAGAGTACATCTAAGTGTTGTTTATCCTTCAAGTTGGCCCTCCTGGCATGCATAGCATTCTCCACATTCTCCAACCCTGATATGCAAAGCGTCCCTCTAAGTTGAATCAAGCTGCCCAACTCATTGATCGTAGACCCATTGCCTTGTCTGACGACGAAGTTTGATAATGTTAGGAGACTTGTCAATTTACCAATTTTTGGTGGCATTTCTTGTAAAGAATCTGCTCCAGTAACATCCAGATGCCGCAAGTTAATAAGGTCACTCGTGTTTGTTGGCAACTTGCTGAGATTTCTACAATCTCTCAATATTAGTGTTTGTAGGTTATAGAGAGTGCTTACTGATTCCGGTAATGTAGAAATCAAGGCATATGAAAGGTCAAGGAACCTTATATGTTTCAAATCTCCAATCGAACTCGAAAGTTCACAGATTTGATATCTTCTCAAACTAAGCACGCGTAAGCGTCTAAGACGTGGCAACAATTGGAGGGGAACATGGCTGGTCAAGTAGGAGGTTGACTGGTCGGTACCTCGATCTCTAAATCCAAATGGTAAAAAAGACCGCAGATTTTTGGCTTTTTGGAAGATCTCAAACTTTTGTATGCCATCTCGATAGCCACGCACGTAGGATGAATGGCGAGCCTTAGTGATAATTGTGTGCCCCTCATTGTTTTCAAGCTTCTCCTCCATCCTAAAACAAATTCGTCTTGCTACAAACTGAGCCAAATCGTTGATGAGGTCATGCATAACAAATCGTGAGACTTCACCACGGCTTGACGGTTGAAAAAATGACCTCGATGACAATTCACGAAAGTAATCGCTTCCAAGATCTTCCATTTGCTTTTGTCCTGTTGCTTTCTGAATTAAGCCTTCTGCCATCCACCAGAAAACTAGTTCCTTTTCCTCAAATTCATAATCCTTAGGCAGTACAGAACAATATCCAAAACACTTCTTCAAATGTGAAGGGAGGTGATAGTAGCTTAATCTCAAAGCGGGAAGAATTTCACTTTTCTTGTCCGAAAACTCCCACATCTTACTATTCAATACTTCTTCCCACTCATCATCTCTGACTTTACACCGTAGAAGGCCACCGAGTGTCCTCGCAGCCAAAGGCAACCCTCCGCATTTTTTCACAATCTTTCGACCAATTGAAACCAAATCTGAACTTTCGTCGATACTTCTATTCTCAAATGCATGCTGGGCAAACACGGACCAACAATCATCCTCTGATAGTTCCTTCAAGGGATGAAATTTATCGATTCCGGCCATCATCGATGCAACATCCCTATTACGTGTTGTTACTATTACCTTACTTCCTAAGGCTCCATCATTAAAGGGACTCTTTAAACTGATCCAATCACCATGCTTTTCATTCCAGACATCATCTAGAACAATCAAGAACTTCTTCCCAGTCACAGCCTTCTTTAGTTGATTTTGAACTTGATCTAGCGCGTTAAAATGGCAAGGCTCAGAAGTGACTCTCTCGAGAATTGTTTTGGTCACACCCACAATATCAAACACTTCAGATACACAAACCCACGCTTTCATCTCAAAATGTTTTTCCACCATTTCGTCGTTGTAGACATCCTGAGCAAGGGTGGTCTTGCCGACCCCACCCATACCCACAATCGGAACTATTCCTACCTTTTCATTACTAGATTGACCGCATTGGAGCAACTCTAGTATCGCCTTTTTATCCTCATCCCTACCATATAAACGTGGTTCAAGAAGCAAAGATGAAGTTTGTGGCCTTTGTGAAGTTCTATCAGATGGCCCGACAACAACATTTTGCAAGCCAAGCCCCGCTCTACGATCAAAAAGAGCTTGCAACCTGGCAGTGATCTCATCTATCTGGGACCTCATCCTAAAACCAGACACTATGGTGCTTGGTTTGAAATTCATACAACAAGTAGGTACTAAGGCACGTACCTTGCTGGTGCTAGCTCGAGACTCTTCTATCACCTTTCGTCGCAGAGCTTCAGTGGCGAACTCATCCAGCACATCATCGAGATCGTAAGCCAAGTCCTCGAGATCCTCCAGCCACGGTTTGATACCCGGTTGATCCGTCATTTGCTTCTGTTCAGCATCTGCAAGAACTGACCCTATTTGTTCCAACATGCTGCGCCATTTCGTGAGCAGAGTGTCAATCCGCTCCCTCCGTGCCAAGTTCCACAAATCACGTGAAGCCAATTTCTCGAACAACACCTGGAGGAAAGCGGAGAGAAAGATTTCCGCAATAGCCATTGTTTGCTGTGTGAAAAGAAAGTTGGGAGATAGAGAGAACCAAACTGAGATGCAAAAGAAGCTAGGGATGCTTTGCTTGGTTTATCAGGGAATGAAGTTTGTTGAGAGTCACCAAATGGAGTTTTGTTTATTGGAATGTCTAGGTAGGCTGAATGTGACCTCCAAATGAATCTACCTTACCTTTTTTCCTACATGAAATGTGGCCAACTTACATCTACCAAACTATTTACCCTTTTTTTTAAAAATCCTTTTAATGTTGTGAGACTTTGTACTTGGGCACCGTTCGGCTATGGAAAAAAAAAGGTGGAGTACTTATTTTACTTATTTTGTGAATTAAATATGATGTATTATGAGAGAATGACCTATCTCGTAAAAGGAAAAATAAATACTTAAAAAATAAGAATTTTAATGGAATGGGATCTTATTGTCGGTAGTTATATATAGTGGCATGCATAAAAGCCAAAGGAAAGAGAATATTAGCATAACTAGTCCAAACAATCGATAAACATAAAAAGCAGAATAAAGTAGTGCATCTAATGGTGGTGGTAGGCTTTCAGACGGGAAGAAAACAAGCTTTGTAAAAAGCATATATACAAAAGCATTGGGCCCATTAATTGCTTGAAATTTCCACTTGGCATCTCCACAAAAGAGATAAAAGTAACAATGGCATCTCTATGGTAGTAGTGCAGAATACGCGGAGTGTGGGCCCCAAAATTAATTAGATTATTCTTCAATCGATCTCAAAACAAATTTGATGTACATGATGAGTATCATTAATTATACAATGTACCACTGTTCAACGGGCAAAGGGAGGGAGTTTGAACACTACACCGACAATTTACAAGAAAAATGACAAATGAAAGAAATGAAATTATTTCTACTTTTCTGAGTTCTAGCAATAACTTAAGTCCAATCATACTGTCATCACAGATCCTCTTTGGAAAGTTTAATTAGGTTGAATCAATGTAACCCCCAACCAAAGGAATCTTTGCTTGGTCTCTTTTTTAATTTCCAGCTGTGACCTACTTACCCTTTTTCTTTTTCTTTTCAATGAAGGAAAGAGAAAACTAGCTAGCACAACACCAAAGAATATATAAATAAAAGCAGGCCAGATAGAGCAAAGCATAATGGTGGTGGTGGGCTCTCACACACATGGGAAGGAAACCAAACCAGCTTTGTAAAAAGCAAGCATATAAATTTGATGTCCAGGACCCTGGTGCTCCAAGAGCAATTAATAGTTTTCCCTCTCTACCTAGCTAGCTGGTATGTACATTGGTCGCTAACTCAGTTTTATTGATGTGGTGGAGAAAAATTATTAATTTAGTGCCCACGTGATTCTCCAAATCCAATCTTCACCATACGTTGACGTGAAATTTAATACGTATATAGGAGCTTCATGGTATTTTATGGGTCGTTTTCTCCCAATGGTTCTTTGCTAACAAAACTGAAGACTTGTTCATTGAAGCGATTTGATCCGGTTGAGAATGGTATAGGTTTGGGTCAATATACAACTAAGAGATTAAAGGATAGTATTAATTTTTCTTTTACTCAGTCACTAAAGTGATCCAAAACATAAAAGAGATTAAAGGATTTTTTTTTTATCCTTTCACTCAGTAACTAAAGTAATCAGAGAACAAAAGCATTAGTATGTATGTACTTGATAGAGTCTCATATAAATTTTGGGTTTATCAACATCTATTTGAACTAGAAGTAGTGTTTGAAATACATTAACTCATTAGAAGTAGAGTTTGAAATACATTAACTCTTTAGTAATCTAATAGGTTAATAAAAATTAATAGGAACTTGTGTGACGGTAAAGAAGGTAAGAGAGACACAGACTAGCGAGACAAAAAGTAAAAAAAATAAAGTGGCAAAAAAATATCATGGATGCTGGGTGGGCGTCCTTGAGGAGTACCGTCACGGAAGATTTCAAGTATTTTGGCTATGTCACAGTTGTAACCTTTGAGGAACAGAGATAGATAAGGTGTGAGTTTGGACTATTTTTAATTTATTGGAACATTTTTTGCAAAATATTTCAATCGTTCTTGTTTTCAGCAATTAACAAACCGCCCCCCCCCCCCTTTTTTTGTTTTTTGATAGGCAACAATTAACCTGTTTTAGATTAGCCTATCCCGCACTACTCGAAGCCTTCACTCCAGCGGCGCGTAAAAATTGTATTTGACAATTTCAGTTTATGGGTAGTAGAGACGGTGTTTTGTTTCCGTTGTATTTTGGCACCGGATTGCTGAAATAATGAGCCAATAAATCAAACCACGAGAACACACAAGATTTTAATTACGTGGTTCGGACAAATTTGGTTTTTAGTTTAATTCCCCTACTCCATGGCAGCCTCATCCATTCCCATTAATAAATCTCAATGAATACACACATCCACTTACATCAAGTAAATCACAAGTGGATTATTACACAATTATCCATAATTAATGGATTACACAAAGGCGCGGATATCTCGCTATCTTCAAGGAGATTCAAGCCCTCTGTGGCTGGTTGAATCTACAACCAATGCAGTAAACCTCCAATTTATGGCTTGTCCCCCAGGATACAACAACCTGACTATAAGTCGTGTTGGCTCGAACCACCCTGCACAAGTTGGTTGAGCCCAGAGCTCCACCTCATAAATGCCGTTACATTTTGCTGGGTAATCTCTCTGTGTAACAATATAGAAAATACAGAATATGGAGCACCTTGATCAGCAGCAAGAAGGCGTTTCATGTTTCTTCACTCAATGCCGAGGAAGATGGAAAATCCAAAATCTTCATGGTGGGCAGAGTAGAGTAATGCTTGTTCTCCAAGAAAGGAAGAAGCTTCCCAGCATGTAAGCTACTTATGATCCAGCTAGCAGGCTGCACTATGTAACCAAAGATTATGTAGAGCACATAATAGTTGATTGTTTAGAGACGTGTGTGTGTGGGTGGGTGGGGGGTTGGGTCTATCTTTACGCTCTGTTAGTTTCAGCAAATGTTTTTCTGAAAAAACGATGACAGTGTCTAGTTCTTGGTTGCACCCTCCAAACAATGGTGCTCATGATTAGGGTAGTGATGGTGGAAGTGATGGGAGTTGGTGGCAGCAGGAGCAGTGGTGGGATGGTAGTTGTCATTGAGAGGTGGAGGCAGTACAGTGTTCTGCTGCCGACCTGGAAAACAATTTTCATCAAAAGCAACTCATTTTCTTTTTTTGAACGAGAAAGAGAGACAAGTCATTTTCTCTTGACCACAGAAAACAATTTCTGTTGATTTTTGTTTTCCGCCTCGCCAAACACCAGAAGTCTTCAGCCAAAACAAGTGGAGTGTGTGTTAGCTTAGCTATATAGTAAGAAAATGGGTACTACAAGTACCAACCATTATGGGTATCTTCCTCTCCGTAGCACAATACTTCAGGTGACGCGAAGCCCTGTTCTCATCCTCAGCGACAATAGCCCCAACAGAAATTTTGTTGGAATCAAGATTCTGGACCAGCCACTGAAGGGTTTTAAAGACCAGGCCACCACCATGCTGGAATTCCAACAAAGAAAACGTGAGAGTACAGTCATAAACATGCATAGGCACATTAAGACAACTAGCGTCAACAAAAGCATAGCCATATCAGTTGATTGAAGTTAATGGTGTATTTTTATTGATAACTGGATGACCAGGCTAGCTTACACATATCTTGACTAATCCCGGGGCCTTGAAGTTAACAACCGGGAACGCCAAGTTCCTTTTTTATGATTGTGAGACAATGTGTGAGCTTGGGGAAAAGCCCATTGCTTGCTTATTATCAATTAACAAGCGGTTTTCTTGAATTCAGTCTATGTGTAAATAAAACCATTAAAGTAAAGAAGAATGAAGCATGTATCCAACTATAACTGTCAAACTCCCAACAAATAGATAGAAGAATGGTGACATAGAGTAAACAAGTCATGTACCTGGACAACTTTTGCAAGTCTGGTGCAGAAACTGTGCTTGCCCTGAAGCATGACGCCTACTCTGTCGAAGATATTATTATGGTTACTGCGGCACACTGGCCTTCGTAGTCTCGTGTACTTTTCGCCAAAATGATTAGCTATAACCATATATCTACATAGATCATCGCAGAAGCGTGAGAAGATGTAGCTAGGATTTCAAGTACCTTTACAACAGATGAGTGCCAAAGTGTGATCTGTGGAGATAGATTGGCTTCATTGTGTTCAACATAGTATTTGGCCCGAGTAAAAGGTATTGCCATGCAACAGTCTTAGTAGTGGGGAAACATTACCAGGAGGATCAGCCAAAGGGCAATAGAGAACAGGAAAGAAATCAGTGAATTTTTCCAAACACTAAAACGGAAAACCCAATGGTAAGAATGTTTTGACTATACTTCTCACATTGTAAATGTCTCCAAGGATACCTAATAATCATTTTGGCACCTAAAACATGTTTTGTAATGGAAATCAAATTTTCATGTTTGATGTAATGAAACATAATGAAAATCTCTATTGAGGATCATGAAAAATGTTCTTAGATCAGATAAAGTGACATCCCACTTTTTCAGTAAAAAAATAAAATAAAATTTTGACCAAAATAATTAAATCCTTCATTTTTCCCTTTTTCAAACATCTTTCTAATAAAAATAATCTCGAATAACTTTTATTTCTATGTACAATGTGAGGCTATGCGTATTCTATATTATTTGGGCCGCTTATTTTTATTTGGGTCGGACTTAATCTTAAAATTTCGGATGGGCCTTGTAGCGAGAGTATATTTTATAGGATATAGCGTTCTTTTATTCTTATACATATTGAGAATTAGGGAATACTATTTCTACGTTAATAGAGAGACCTAGGCCTTGGAGAGAAAGTGTGCGGCAGAGAGAGAGAGAGAGAGAGAGAGGGGGGGGCTAATCAGGAGGAACAAGAGAAGTTGGGTTAGCGTTTTCCTTGTCTCTTTACTTCCTTCTTCGTAATTCATGCTCTCAATACAAAATCGACTATTATATATAGCATGTGTGTCGTGGGTATAATGGTTAGTTGTGGTGGCGTGATAGGTTCTGTTCATGGCTGGGTGCATGTATGTATATTATATTAGTAACAAACACGTATGCTTATAGCTATAGTTATTGTAGTGGTAATTAAATGATAACTAAACTTGTAGTTTTACATTTCATTGATTTCAGTATATGTGCACTTTTGTTTTTCAGACTAGAAGAGTATTCAAGCATTTCACTTTTGTGATCTAACTTTCTGATCGAGGTGAGTGGTTAAGCATGTGATCCCTTTCTTTGGAATGCTCTTGAGCCAATCTATTTTTGACAATTCGATATTCGTTGTGATCCGATGATAATATTCTTATTCGTTGCTTTCATGATTATTGACAATTGACGTACCCTTGGGCATACAAGGTTATTTGAGAATATTTGTGATTGATCGATTGTCCTTATTTTTACTGTCGTCGATTTGTTGATTCCATAGTATTATTGTGACTCTGCAATGGCAAGGGGAATAATCCTGGTGTAGGTGCCTCCGGCTCGCCGTTGTTCTATTTATGTTTGGGACCATGGACTATGTTTATATTTATTAAAGTCCAAGGAAAAGACCCGTGAGATATCGTTGTGACTTTGGCCGCTAGGGAAAAGACTTGTTAAATACCCTGTGACTCTAGTGCTCAACGAATGGGGAAAAGACTTGTGAAATACCCTGTGACCCTATTCCGGATCGGCTTAGGGAAAATGTCTCAGGCGCCATCATGTGGTGACTCTAAGTACGGTGTTGGATCCAACGGGCGAAGCCCTGAGAAAATATTTGGCATTTGGTATTTGGTAATTATGGTTCCCACTTTGGTTTGGACTACCTCATTATTGTTGTTCCTCGTTCTGATATTGTTGGGCAAGCTGTTGGTATTAAATGGTTGTTATTATTGTTCGATTGTTGTTGTTATAGTTCGTTATTCAGTTATTCACTCGTGGACACAATTTGTTGAGCCATCGATCATCACTATTTGAAACCATTTCTTTGGAGCCTTGTTATCGTTGATTTACACATATGCCACTTTGTATTATTACCCTTAGCATGCTTAACTACTCACTGAACTCGTCAGCTGACGGATTTATTCCACATTTTTTTCAGGTTAGTTCATGGAGCATTGTAGTGGACTATGTGGCGTTGTCAGGACCTTGTGTTTGGACCTCTAGGGCATCTGCATTTTTATTTATTTTCTATTGTCAAACAGCTTCCACACTTTTATTAATTGGCAGTTCATTGTGGAGTTTAGAGATTGGAAAATAGTGCTTAAGAAAAATATTGGTTTGGAGTTGCGCATCTTATTGTAATAAAATATTCGGTCTTTCTTTAGTAGTTCGAGTTGTTAAAATATTTTTAATTAGGCTTCGTGTCTCATGATTGCTTCATGGTACACGGCCGGTCATGCTCCTGGATTTGGGGCATGACAGATAATCTATCTATCAATTTAAAGTAACACAGCTAGGGATGGCAATTCACCCCGCCCCGAACCTGCCCGCCCTGAACCCGAACGAGGCGGGGTTTTATCAAATTTTCGGGTACCGGGGCGGGTTCAGGGGGAATATTTAAAAACAAAAAAAAACCCGATCGGGGCGGGATGGGTTCGGGTTGATGTTACCCCGCCCCAAAATATTTTTACATACAAAATAATACTTTTAATCTAATACTTCTATGATTAAACTTAAAAATATATATTTATACCCCACTATCTTTCTCATTATTTCCTTTATATTTCATCATTATAATAAGATAACACTTTGTATATATAACCATTTTCTTCTTTTTTGCCTTTAGTTTTATTTTTTTTCCTTATTTTTCACGGGGCGGGGTGGGTAAACCCGACTCCCGAACGGGGCGGGAACGGGGACACCCACGAATAACCCGGGCGAGGTTGGGCCATAATTTTCAGGTCGGGTTGGGTTATGCCAAAACCCGCCCCGCCCCGTTGCCATTCCTAAACACAGCCAGTATTTGTCGGTACGATGGTTACATAATCCGAAGTTAATACTAATTGTAAGGACCAGGGAAGCTATAACATACTGCCATCTACAACCTCATTCATTCATGAGATTATGCCCAAAAGAATGATGTAGAGGACCCATTATCAAATTCATATGTGGCTCTTAATTCTCTGGTTAGTACCTCGTGAAATTCATAGCTTTAAAACAGCAAACTGGTGACATAGATTCACAAAATTTAAATTGACAAACATCAAATACGAAATAATATTACTTCAATGTTTGTGGAAAATCATTACATTTGGCTTGCGACTATGAAGATTCCATGTTGTTCGGGGTAACTACAAACACCAACTTTTGTGCTCCCTCATCTTTGAGGAAGACCAATTTAAATTGACAAACATCAAATACGAAATAATATTACTTCAATGTTTGTGGAAAATCATTACATTTGGCTTGCGACTATGAAGATTCCATGTTGTTCGGGGTAACTACAAACACCAACTTTTGTGCTCCCTCATCTTTGAGGAAGACCAATAATCAATAAGAATAGCACAAACTGATCATTATATTGTGATTACTTAACGGGGTAATTCTAAATTTCTAACGGCCCCGTCCTACACCAGAAGTTTGCGTGGGTGATATCGTGTCTACATGAAGGGAAGGGAAGGAGCAATCAAGCCAAATGACAACATGGCTGCTGGCCCTCTTAGGTAGTTCCCGCAGGTCGTTACAACATTTGCTCAAGAAATATTGCTTTACGTTATGAATTTGTGCCTACTGGCCTTATCCATATGACATTTTAACTCCGTCTCAAATTTTTAAAGCCTTTTGAAACTTCAAATACTAAAGTGCAAGCAAAGTGTCAATATTTGAACGCCTACTAGATTGTACTTAATATCATCGTTACCAGTATGAGATGCAGGAGCAGAAAAATTCAATCAGTCAAATATAGAACATACTTATCTGGTGGTAAGGCAGAACCAGCTGCTATGGAATCAGTAAGCCAACTAATGTTGAGTATGTAGGCATTCACTGCGCAGCCATACAAGAACTTGGTTGTTTCTAGCTTCTAAAGACATATAAATATATTTAAAGTAAGACATCAAAAACCCAAATAAAAACTAAGAACAACATAAGCTAACAGACTTGGCAAAGAAGGGAAACCACAACATAATGGATGTAAAACAGAACATTGATACAACGTAATGTAGGATAACAAGAAACCATCAGTTAACACTCATGAACTTAAAAGAATTACTCCAACTCTTTAAAGTTCAATCTCAGCAGAAAAATCAACATTGTTTGTACTCAATAGTCCTGACTGTTTGACCACTCTTTTTGTATATTAATTCTTCTGTTGAGCTAATGCACTCCAGTGTAACAAAGTACATTTAGCTAGGTTATCGGCTTGGAAATTGGAGCTCAGTACATGATTTGCAAACGTCAAACTGACAGAAAATACAAATAACAAGAAAAGATCAATCCAAACAAACAGTTTGGCATGTAGAAAATGAGAACAGTGTGGTAGCACTTTCACTAGTTTGAATTCTCACAACCGCCAAGAAAACAAATCAAGCCGCAACTGTAAGGGTCAACTATTCAACGATCTTCGTTTTTGCAACAACATACAGAATCATCTTACCCATGGGCGGAGGCACTAAGGTACAATTGGAGTCAAGTGACCCCAATCACTTCGATTTTTCACCAGAACATTTGGTTGTAACTAAATTTTGCTATTTTGACCCCATAAAAATTTCTACATTGCCCCAACTTGCTTCAAATGCATAGAAATCCCAAGTGTTCTCTTCTTTTCGAGAGTTTATAGTGCTATGAATGAGGCTATCATGCATTGTTTGACAGATTTAATAAGTCTTTGGGACCAAGTATAAGTCAAAATTAGATTATAAGAGTATATCTATCTTATAATTAACCTCTTAATTTAGTTATATTTTTTGGACCTAGTACACAGAGAAAATATATTGCATACAAACTTAATTTTTGACCCCATAAACAAAAATTCCTGGCTCCGCCCCTGATCCTACCTTAAAGATTATGATTGTAGTGAACAGCACAAGAAGATTAAGACGTGCAAATAAGGAAGCCAAGTATAAACAGAAAAGACTAGCAATTTTTGTTTTAAGCAACCAACCTTTCTGAAACATAGAATTATGGGAAGCTGCTGGAGTTTAAATCTTGAGATTCTCTTGCCCGTTGAATTTGGAGGAGATGGAATGTCACGGAGAACTATACCACCATATTTTCTAATTAGTCCCTCCAATTCTTTTTCCTTCTGAATAGAAAAACCTGTAAGCAAGAATTCTATATCTCTGAATATCAGTCCCTTAGCGAGCTTGGCAAGACAATTTGTTTGATGCCTTCTGAGTTCTGGAGCTATAGACACACACTTTGGCTTGGAATATCTCAACCTTTTACCAGCTCTTGTAACTGAGCCTACATATTTAAACATGACACATACATAAAACTTTCAGAAATGTTTCTCAAATTTAGTGGCCAAATGCAGAATCAGAATTTAAATTCTTAACCTCTGTTTGACATTTGCAGCGTTTGGAGATTGTTGTTCGGCAGAAGTTGAATTTCAGCAGCTGAGAAACGAACTCGTTTTCCTGGTGGAACCTCAGTATCACAAGCAACTTTGCACTTAAACTCCACTCTTTGAAGGTTCCTCCCATGTTGCCCAACATCACCCTTCCGTTCCACTGACTTTTGATTTTCTGCCCCACTGATATCATGTGCAAACTGCTTAGAAGCCTGAAAACGGCTACGCCTATCTCAATTCAAAATAAGAGGTGAGCATCTAAATTTCTCCATGTGAACCTATAACCCAGTCCCGTCATTTGCAGTTTCATGACAGTTTCTGTCCTGATTCATCGTATCTGTAACTAAATTCTGCACAACCAAAGGTTCACAATTTTCCTCAATCTGTCTAGCAGTACTACATTTTTGCATGGATTTCAAAGATGATAGTCCCATTGAATCCCTCTTGCAGCCCATATTGTGCCCAGCAGAAAGCAACCCCGAAATGCATTCTGACGGGAATGAACGATTACGATAAGTATTATCATTCTCGACAAAGGCACCACAGTGAGGCAATAGCATGCTATAACTTCTAAGTGAGTTCAACTGCCTACGAATAGTGGGGTGAGAATCTTCACCATTAACTATTGTGACAGTTCCCCATTCCTCACCTAGACATTCTGGGTTCAGACCCAATGTTCTCTGAAAATTAACAATGCAACATTCTGACTCAGGCCTGCAGCAGTCTCCAGCATCTAAGTCATGATTTGGTTTATCAGCAAGAGTAGAACATGCATTTTCCGAAGAAATACTGCATGGAACAACAGAACAAAGAGGATCCACAACGGATAAACTAGGGGACCTCATGACATCCAGAGAAAACAATGTACTCTCATCAGGTCTGCAATGTAAACCTGCGAAAGGTATGCTTGATTGTGAATCCACGCGAAACCCTTTATCCTGTTTCTGCACGAATGAGTTTTCATCTGGAGCAATATCAGCGGATTCCAAGAGATAGCTTGTCTCACCAACCAAAAATCTAGAAACCGTCGTAGCATTTTCATGTTCCACATGCACAGAAGCATTTATTTCCTTCTGAGCAACAAAAGATAATTAACAAACTTAAGAAAGCAATCAAAGAAAGTATGAAATCTGACTTAAACAAGGAGGATTGTGATCTGGAATAGAACTGGGACAGCTATCATATTCAACAAACAGTGTTTCCATTTTCTGCCACAATTTTGTGAAAGAAATAGATATCTTGTGCTTTGGAAATATGATGCATCAGGCAGTGGCCTGGAAGGAATTACTACAAGAAAAGTACACTAGAATGCAATATTCACCTTCCACACCCAACCACCTAACCAGAGGCTCTGAAACCTTTCAGGGCCTACAGGTGTTAGTTTATCATCTGTCTCTGAAAGAAGAAATGAAAATGACAAGGTAAGATAAGAATGCATCCTCTTGATCCGAATTGGGAGTAAGGAAAACAAATAGCAACATATCACCATTATTCACATAATTCCAAGCCTGCTGAGAAGTATTTGATTTTGCTTGAGATGGAAATGAAGTCATGTTCTCCATGGCAAAGTTCACTCCCTGCAATCCAAGCTAGCATCATTGGTGTTTCAAATTTTCTCCACAAACTAACCCAATAATACTTTCTACTAAAAAGAACATACATTCATGAACGAGGGGTTCATGCAAACAAACTCTTGAACTATTATCCCAGAATATCCACAGATGAAAGAGAATGTGGAGAAAATAGTGTCTTTTTAAAGGAGGAAAAAGAGCTCACGGTTTAATTTGTATTTAGCTCAGCTGATATATGAAGAATATGCCAAACATCAAGAAAAAAATGAACCACAACATTTCATTTACCTCTGTTGTGGCTGGAACATAAGAATTTGCCAGATGTGGATCACGCAGTAAGGAGTAACTGTGAGATGCCACAACGGAGGTGTCTAAATCAGAAGTTAGATCATTTTCCCATTTCCTTTGCCTGCCCAAATCAGTGTCTTCTACTGGTGAGTCTTGTTCTTCTTCTTTTTCCATGTCCAAGAAATATGTAGACTGTTGTTTTCCTGGAATATCATCACAAACAACATTTGGAGGCCCATGACATTCATGTTTGTACTTGTCATCACCTCCATTATGATTTTGTGAACTGGGTGTATCTTTTACTTGAGATGTGGCAGAGGCACAAGCATGCCGATCATCAACATCACAAATACTCAAGCCCACATCTCCATATGCATCAGCCATATACACATCATCGCCAGATAGCGAATCGGTTTCATCCATATCCTCTGGGAGAAGTGGAAGCAGTCTTTCAAACACTCCAAGCGTGCTTGCTTCACCCGAAGAGCAACTTCAAGTACAGCTGCAGCTGCCAAAGATTCTGTAGATGATGAACTCTTTAGCATGTCATGTATGACAAGAGCTTCAGATGCTGCAATTGAAAGTTCAACTGCTTTATTGATGTCACAAACCATGTGATATCCATCATCTTCTTCACAATTCATCTTGGCATCTTTGTCCTTTGAGACAGATTGAGGACAAATATAGTCAAGTGTTTCCTGCTGGGAAGTGAAAGGTGGAAAATGTTTCCCACCAACATTATAACCCATTGCGAATTGATAGTCCATCTCTTCTTGACAAGCTGACGCATCAGTTTGCTGCACTGTTAAATAATTATGTGAGGCTATCCCACCAGCCTGAGATGTATCCAACGGTGAACTTGGCGTATTTTGTGAGGTACGATCTGCAGAAAAATGAAGATGAAAGTTCACCACCTGCTGAGACAAGAAACATAATTAAAATGGATGGAGAACAGATTCTGATTCTAAAATGGGAACAAAACTTTTCTCCAAGGGAAACATGGATATTCTATTATCACCTCAACACAAAAAGAAAATAAAAAGAAAGAAAAGCTTCTCATCATATATCGTGCCATTCAGTACACCAAAAACTTTCAGATCAACTTTTAAGTGTATGGGAAAAAGTTATTTTGCGAAGCTGGGGAAACTGAAACGATCTGGGCTGAAAGAAGTTTGTCTTCATGAAAGCCTTGGGAAATTGGACATGCACGGCTGTGGGTTAAATCCCTCACCCCAACCACCAGTCATTGTTTATTGAACGTTAATCTATATTATATGACAATCATATTGGCTGCCAACAGTTCTTGTCCAGAGTCATACTTTTTTTAAGTTGAGAGCACATAAAGACTTGAAGAAATTTAAAACTCTGGCCTGTCAATGTGGAAAGCTACATCACAGAATGTAAGAACCCACTGAAATTTAAGGGTGATTCCCCGATGTTAATGCATTCATCCCTTACAAAAGTTAACTCCCAAACTAACAACCCGTGTTGTGAATCATCAATCATGTGATGATAATCACGCTAGATTTCAATTTATATTGTGAAAATAATATCAAGTTAAGGAGGAAATCAAGAATCCCTAAGCTAGAAAAGAACAAAAATCAATGAACAAAAGAGGGAGGGGAGAGATAGATAGAATTTCTCAATAGCAGTTTTTAATTATATATATTTCCTTCTTTTTCAAATGGCAGCACGCCAGGTGAAAGTTCTTAATCTTTGTTTCAACCTAGAAACCCTTAAATGGATAACCAAAAGCTGATGTGACAACTTTTGGTTATGCTCTTATGGGCATACATGTAAAGCCAGAGAGAGAGAGAGAGAGAGCTAGTCTGCCAAATAGCTTACATTTCTAGAAGATGGAGCAAAACTAGCAGGTGAATTGTCTTCTCCTGATAAGAACAAGTGGCAACTCTTATATCTACCTTCATCTCTTGAAGACAGATCCGCGGTATTTCCAGTCTGTTGAAATGAGAAAGCCCATAAATGGTAATGTAGAAAGTCCGTTACTATATATCTTACTTGGAAGAAAGATTCAACGAACAGAAGAAGAAAAGAAATCTCCCAGAAATCTGCTGAGTCCATAACAAAAGCATCACATGCCATGCAACATTGCTACATCGGCAAGAATCCTGATAGAACTCCAGGTAACAATCTCGATCCCAGATGCATCATGTTGTAAGTAATATTTAACATACAACAGTCCAAATGACATCACAAGCAAGCAATAACCAAAAACCTCTGTAATTATTGCCCACTCTTGAGAATAAAAGACACTATCACAACTGTAGAAACTTTATGTCCATCTCAAAACCAATTCGCAATGAGTGGAGAGGTCCCAAATGTTATTAAGTGATCACCCATTCCACTCCCAAGCAATGTGAGATTCTATTTCCTTAACATCCCCCTCACGTGTAGCCGCATTTGAGGTCCGTCACGTGTGGCCACTTTTGAGTCTTATCATCATGCAGCCTTTTTGTTGGTCTGTCATCATGGGGTGTGGATTGTGAATTTTTTAAAATGTGGGGTGGAATGGGTCCCGTTCTGATACCATGTAGCATTCTAGACAAGACGTGGATTATTGAAGAGAACTTTTAATCCAATGGGACATTAGGGCGTAACCAAAGAACTCTAAATCATTGCACAGAAACTTGGGCTACTAGCCTTTATGCCCGTACTCGTACCTATGGGCTATGGGTAACGGGACTTTGCTTGCTACGTCTAAAAACGTACCGGGTACACAAAACACATGCCAAAATCTTTCTCTACGACCTTTGTCACAAGACTCACAACTCAGAAATACCGCAACGTATACGTATACAACACAGAGAATGAAGTTTAAAACATAAAAATGCATTTGTTACAGTCGAACCCTAGCCGTACCGAGCACGATAACAAGACAGAAAATTAGGAAAGATACGAACCGTAAGCCCCCTCTCGAGCTCGAGAGTAGTTTCTCCTCCTCCTCCTCCAAGCCCAATGATGTGCTGCTCATAATCCGTTGGTTCACCATCGTCGTGTTGCTGAAGCCAAGCAGGAAGCCACGCTACCTCCTGCGACCATATATGAACTGGATTAAATCGCCCGAATTCGTTTGCCGGAAACCTGTTCGATATTTACTCCTAAAATAGACGAGAATAATGCTTGCTTACCTCTGAGAATCGAGGACGGCGAAACCCTAATAAGCTCGTCATCGTCGAACAGGCGGTTCTTCCGACTTCCAAGGCATCAGCCGCAAGGGTCTACCGAGAGTAGAGCCTGTAGAGGGGCGCAGTACTCTGGGAGCTGAGATGGGGCCTTCGCGCCAAAACGACATCGGGGGGTTCCAAAAACAGACGCGCTGGATGGAGTCTCGTTTTATTTCTTCATTTTTTTTTGGTACCTCGGTCCAATAACGTTTGTCTGCGTAAAAAATTAAATTAAAATTTTTAAACAACTTATTAGATTTTGATGAATTCTTTTAATTTATGAAAAAGTTTTAATTCTTTTTAAAAGAAACACATTACTTTTTTAGTCTTCAATTTGCAGACCGAAAATGTTTGAGACAGTGAAATAGCTATTTTTCTATGTCAATCAAATTTTATGTGTAAATATGACACTATCAACCCTTTCTAAATTAGGTATCTCGTTAAAAAAAACGACAATGTTGCTTTATTATAGTAGTAGTAGTAGTATTGTTTAAATTAAACTCATTCAAGTTATTTATACAGAACCAACCGGAGCTAAGTCAGTTGGTCACTCTTGCGTCTATTAGAAGTTTAATATAGTAGTAGTATTATTGTTTATATTAAACTCATTCATACAGAACCAACTGGGGCTAGTTTAGTTGATCACTCTTACATCTCACTGGGAGATCTTTCTACCCTATAATAGATTTATTTCTTATATACTTTAAAAAAAAAGTTATTCATGCATATTGGGAGGGTATAAGAGCTTTGGTAAAGACAAAGTTGATACAGTACTAAATTTGACGCTAAAGATGGCTTACCATTTTTAATAAGCAACAGAATGACAGATAACAAAGAGTAGAGCTAAATATGGAGGAGTGATTTTCTCATTCCTTTTTTTTTATAACCGCACTTTCTTTTTATACTTTTGGTATTGTTTATTATTCTGTAGATGTTTTTTTTATCATCATCATCTTTCTATGTTGGCAAACACAATAAATAAACCGTAAGGGAGTTTCATATACACACACTTGTTCAAGGAGAATGTGATAGCATTCATAATTCATAGTCCACATATTAAAAAAAAAAAATTTCAACAAAAAGAAGTCGTCGAAGAAGAAGAAAAACTGGGATCGAAAGGAAAACACAATCGGACAAATCGCAACTGAAATTACCAAAAAAATAAATTCGAATCCTGAAATTAACAAGTCCCGTGATTCATAAATAATGCTCCAAGAACACAACGCTAACGTCGATTCATTACATCAAAAAGAATCAAGACAACATGAAGCCATGGCAGGAAGGACTTCTGCACAATAGATACACAATAAACAGACTACTGTACATCAGCGTATAATGCATTCTTCTTGGTCATTTACCCCCCTCGTAAAGAGGATTCTTTATTTTGACTCCGATATGAATGTGGCAGCTAAAAAAGTGTGGCAAGAACTCATCAAGAACTCGCCTACTGGTAGCCAATCAAAAAGGTTTCTAAGCCAAGATTCAAGGTGAAATAAAACCTGGCAACACAATCCCAGAAAGTGAACCTTCAATGATACGAATTGCAATAACCTTGCGGGCTTCTGTAACCATATCAAAAAAATAAACTCAATATTCTTACCATCATCGACAACATCAGGGGGAAGATCCAGAAGAACCCAACAACTCAGGCTTCCTTAGCCAGTACTGCTGAAGCCTTTGCCTTGCGTACTCCATGTAATCAAAGTCAATTTTATTAACGTGCTCCTGAAATAGCGTATGTAAAAACAAGCTTACATTAGAACTTCACAAGCAATTGAAATAAGTTTACCCTTCCTAGCATAATACCCGAGAGAGAGAGAAAAAGAAAGAAATTGGCCGACTCTCTCCGCAAGAGGAAAGTGTCACTTGTTTCGTTTGGTTTTCGGTATGTTGCTTTAGAGGAAAGGATTGGTCTCCATTTGACAGGAGCATATTGAAGTAGATACAACAAAGAGCAATAATGCAATATCGACAAATAACTTCTTCGAAAGCAGTTGGAGAACCAATTGCAAGTCTTACAACGTTTGTACTATATCCTTTGAACTTGGTGAAGTAATTGATTATTTCTTGCATATGAAAAGAAACTAACAAAATCGAACTTGTGCAATCAGTCCAGCAACGCTTTTGGAGACTGTTTCAGGTGATTATTTGTGTGTGACGAGCTTACAAAAAGGAGGAGAATAATACCGATATTATTCCCCATAATCCCCAAAGCAGATGGCTTGCCAGAGCATACTTCTCAACATCTTGAATTATCTTCTCGATTTCCGCATCACTAGGTTGATTACCTGCATGGAAACCATACAAGTTTAGAAGACAAATCCCCTTCTCCTTAAATTTAGATAGAGTCTTACTATTAATTTTTTAGAAAATTAGTCTTAGGTTCATTATGTGTACTTCATAAGCCCATAAGTCCACCTATTAATTTTGTAAGGTCTCAAGTCCATTTTAGGGTACCTTAGAGTAGGGTAGGGTACCCTAGGGTTTAGGCACTTTCATAAGATTCTAGGGTTCACTTTTTTATTATAGGATAGGATACCTTAGGGTTTAGGCACTTTTATAGGGTTTTATGGTGCACTTTCCTATTATACGGTTTTAGTGATTTAGACAGTTTCATAGGGTTTAGGGTTTTAGACACTTTCATAGGATACCCTAAGGTTTAGGTTGTGTGGACTTGTGACTGTACAAAACTACTAAGTGGACTTGTTGGTATATGAAATGTCTATAGTAGACCTATCACTAAATCTCCCTTAATTTTTCATTTCATCATAGAACTTATATTTGACTTATTCAACCAACAAGGTCGAACAACGTAGTTCCTTTCAAATCCACTAATGTGGGAATGTTTTTCCTTAAAAATTAACTGTGGAAACTAAAACTAAATGCTAAAGAACTAGGAAGAAGCTGTCAAGAACTATCCTTCAGCAAAATAAAATGTATAAATGACTACCTGAACAACTCAGATAAATACGCAGGAATCTTTGGCACTCCTCCAAACCTGTTAGCCAATAAAATCAAGTGAAAATTTATTTACACAAAGTAAAGTCCAAAACATAATTATCCAACTTCAAGTGAAGCAATGAAGTGAATGAAACAGTAAACAAATGAGTTCCATGAGTCACCCACCAGGATATTTGGTGTAGTCCAAAATATGAGGTGTTTCAGTATGGTAATCAGCAGCCATCTCACAAAAGTGATTTGCTATGTCATAGGCAACAGTGTTGTAACTTTGAATACTCGTAGTCCTGCCATAAAAAAAGGTAATCACTTGGGAGAAAAAAGTACTGTACTACTAAACGAAAGACTTGAGAGACTCCAATGACCACCTGCCCTTCGCCATCTACGCCCATGCATGCATTTAAGCTAGGGTGAAGAAATAAACGTAGAAAGTAGAATAACTTTCAACACAAGAAGAAAATTACAATTATGGTTATTGACTTGGTCTGTTCATCGATCATTATGTTACCATACTGTAAATCATTGTGGCAGAATCCTATTAGTTGATTATCCTGCGAAAGAGTCTTTTCCAATGCTGATATTTCCTCGTCCAGGGCATCTAGGCGGAAGGCCTCAGCTTCTTCGGAGGGACACATACTTTTAGCTGTATTAAGCCATTTTCTGAAGCAATGAAATGAATGAAGTTATAAACATAACAGCAACAGTGCAAGAAATGGTTTGGAAAAAACTACAACCGAAATTTTGCCAGCACAACTTGATCTCCTTGAATCGAAAACAGAGGAATACAGAGTGAAGGAAATATACCTCAATCTATCCCAAAGGAGAACTTTCTTCGGACCGGGCATGTCAAGGTCATGAAACTCCTTCATTTTGGCTGCTATCAGGCAGATATATCTGGGTCAAGCAGATCAGAAGCCGATAGTGTCTGAAATTTCCATATGAAATACAAAAAGTAAAAAACATTAGATATGTTAAATGTTGATGGCATAATTACTCTATTGGACAAAGGAAGATAAAGATCCTATTCCTTGACTTGAGCAGCTTCAATTTATGAGAGGAAACAATAAACTTTTTTTTTTTTTTGAACGGCGAAGAAAATAAACATAACCACAAACCATCATCCTAAGTACAAGAAACAAGCATTTTCAGGGTTTCATAATTAAGTGAGGTGTCTGCAAACTGGCCAGATGTCCGGTTATTAAAAGAACAAGTTGAATTAATATTTGTGTTGGTTCATAAACCAACACGTGGCAAACCAATTTCAACTAAGCACAAACACTAGATTTTTTTTCCCAACGATAATCGACACTTAGTTTAACCAGCTTAACATCAATGATTAGAAGGAAACAGTTTTTTTTACCCATTTTTCCTTGATAAAAAAGTATTTCAAAACTACTACTCACGTTTGGACAAAATTAATCCCACGAAGAATATATACTATACCACAGAGTACGACTGAGGTTTCACGAAGATGCCTAAAATTTTAGGGACGGATATCAAGTTGATAGCGTATGCTAAAAAATATCAAGTTGATCGAAAAATGATAATGATGTGAGTCGAGCATATTATCTTTCGGTTTGCTCTGAAAAATTAGACAAGCCATTGATCTTTGAAGACAAATATGATGTAGCGACTAATTGGTACAATTGACTCGAGATTTTTTCAAAAATAAATGGTTTTGATGAGACGATAGGACCGAAGGTGGATCTAACCATTGAGTCACATCGTGTGCTATGCTCAAGTAGGGCTGTAAACGAGCTGAGCTTTGTCGAGCTCGAGCTCAGATCGTTTACTAAACGAGCCAAAAACTTGAGTACGAGCCGAGCTTAGTCATTTACTAAACGAGCCTCTTTAATCAAACCGAGACTCCCTTAACTATCCGAGCTTTTGTTGAACGAGCCAACAAAACGAGCTGAAAACCCTATCGAGCTTGACTCGTTTACTAAATGAGCCGAGCGCTAACAAATCAAGCCAAGCCGAGTTCATGAGTTGCTCGGTTCATTTACAACCCTATGCTCAAGGCAATACCACCCAATCATCCACTACCTTATCTGGTACGGTATTCAGAACCTTACCACCCACTCCCCAAACCAACGAAAAGCAAAACAAATGCAAGTAAAATAGCAGGCCAAGACTTCTTTTGATTTAGAAGGCATGTAAGATGACTAAGCTTTTCTGAATGCTCTTTAAAACGATTATTATGTGGAAAAAGAACTCTTATATTGGATATGCCTATGGACGTAAAGAATAAACGACCCATAATAATAATAATAATAATAATTAATAAGAGACAGTTGCAAGCTAATGTTTGGATATTACTGTAGGAGTAATGTCACACCCCAAAATTGAGAAGTGTCCGGCCGTGAACCATGAGGCTAACCCATGGAACACGCAGCCTAAATAAATTTAAGCAACCGAAAATCAAATGATCAATTTCCGTTATTAATCAAATTCAAAGTCAAATATTTTCCAATCATAAACATGGGGCGCAACCATCCCATGAACCAAATAATATCCAGTGATCCAACAATAATAAAAAGAATTCGTCATCTGACAATTGTTTCGAATGCGGAAGCGATTTTTAAAATAAAACTAGAATGAGACACCCTAAGGAGGTCAACCAAAATAAATCCCCGAGATGCCACCAGAGTCCTTGCCTAACTCCCCAACTTGCCTGAAAGAGAAGTTGGAATAAATCCGTCAGCTGACGAGCTCAGTGAATAGCAAGTATGTATATTAAATAAAGTTGAAAGCGGGGATGAAAATAATTTACCATTAAACATAATTTGGCATACAAGGTGTCCAGCAGAATAATAAATTAATTAATGAAGCATTTAACCAATCAATATTCTTGGTAGTGATCACAACATTAACTCCATCAACAATGGGGACCACAATCAAATAGTACCATGGCCGAAATAAATCTCACTAAAATTGGATCCAATATCGAACCTAGAGTCACTAGGGTTGGCAACCCGTGGTACTTTTCCCTAAGACGATCCGGCGAAAGAAAACCGTTGAGCATTAGGGTCACCGGCTTAACACGGTCTTTTCCCCAATGGCCAGGGTCACCAACACGAGAAGGAATAAGTTCCCTGGACTTTCAAAATAAATGTTCCCATTAATATCCACCAAGATTTCACCAAAAAGAATATTATCAATTGATCTCAGAAAATTCATCGCATGCCAATTTATAGAACTAACTTATAAATAGTTTTGAGTCTCCGAATAACGTTCATATAAATTTCTGAAACAAATACTTTTAAGGGACACAGGGAACTTTCGAATATACATAACATACTTAACTACTCACCTGGGTCCAAGCTAAGACAATCGATCACACTTAAGAGACTAGCCTGTACCAAAATACAACATGCAAAATAACCAACTAGTTCAGATATAAACTAAGTAAACTAGTAAATAACATGTACTATTAAAATGCCCAATACTAGCCTAATTTACCAACTCATCAGTAGCCAACAAAATCTCCTCCAAGAACCATGTTCTCAATTGAGTAAAACCATCCCAACACCAGAAATACTTTTACGTTCAATACATGTCTCCAACTCGTGTACAACCATACCCAAACTATCCAAAAGCACAACCCTCCAAACTTCCAATACTAATCATAAAATACAATTGCCGAAAGGATATGCGATCCTTGCTCACACCTCAAGGAAAATCACAATTATAAACCTCATGACACCAAACTCACACATGCACACCACCGTGCACAAATCTTGACACTTGGTCCCACACCCACACCACACAAATCTCCTCCACTCCTCCATATATCAATGGCATTAAAAGAAAACAATCGGTGCCAAAAGAATGGGAACCCATTTAACCTCTCAGTAATCTTCCACCTTTATATACCACCAAATAAAAGTTTAAACTTTACTCCAACCCGCGTAACGAATGGAAAGAGAAATTGGGATAAAGGGAACAAGAATTGCTTACCCGATTGATCACCAATGAACTGAATCCTTGACTCTCTCTCTCTCTCTCTCTCTCTCTCTCTCGATACCGTTCCTCCAAGACCCAGAACCCTAGCTTATATTTCTACGTACAGGTATGTACGGAAAACTAACCAAAACCCACGTTCTCTCCTAAATTATAGCTAATTGGTTAATTAGAATTAGATAGAACATATCACAATTTATAAAATTATCATCTTGTACCACTGTTTTACCCAAAATCAATCTCACACCCTAGATGTTACAATCGTGTCAATATTACCCATAGCGCGCCCAAACTAATTAATTAGGACCCAACCATAACACTCCAATAATATACGGCAACGTAATTAATTAACTAAATAAAAATGTTAAGCCGTAACAAGTAATGTCTATTCTATTTTATATATACAACTATACAAGGCATGGGCTGCAAGAGTCTTTTTCTCTTCAGTGTTACGAATTTTGACCAAAATAAGTTAATGACAAGGAACCCCAGGTATATATTGAAGAAAATGTGAAATACAGAAATGAAGAACATGAGAGAGGTTCATTTTCTTCTTATTGATTTCACGATGATCATTACAGAAATTCGAAGAGGAGGTGAGCGAGACAGAGAGGTAAATTTCGAGGGGTGTCTAGGTATTTAACCTTTTTTTTTATTGTTCCCATTCATCAAACGGTAACAACGCTAGTATGTAGATGTGCAAATGGACCTAAAAGAACTTTTTGAATGAATTTTTTTTCAAAGTGGAAAAAATTTACAATGGACCACTCGTAAAAAGATGCACAAAAATGCAAGAGACAAGCTAATGTTTGTTGGAAGATGCTTCGGTATCCCCTGTTGTCTAGGGGATACCCGACAAAAACGGCATAACCCAAACACAAATAACTTTTCAAAAATGGCATCACACTAATTAAAATGGCATAACGTACAACTCACAAAAATTGGCATAATATTGACTACGGTTTTTCCGAAACAAGGTTACTATTTATTTGTTAAGGTGTCCTCCCAAATGACATAACAAATCACACAAATGGATATAACCACTCTCATACATAGACATAACAGAGGCATAACGAAGGACACCGCAAAAGGAGGAAAGGGGATACCCAGTCATTCCCATGTTTGTAAATTACGATATGGAGTCATTATAAAATGACTAGTTTGTACTTGTACTGGGCAACGAAACAGGATTTCTTGTGTCAATGTGTAGAAGATCTGATACTTCTTTTCTGCTTTACTGTTATTACTAATTTAGAACAAAGTTCTAAAATTACAGGTAAAGAAGCCCAAGCGCATTTTTATAACATGTGGGGCTACATGTTCCTAGGATTACCTACTTGCACGTTTGTCGGGTAGGACTAAAGGTAAGATTGGATTAAAAAATAGACTATTTGCTCACTTAATATCCCATGTACGGGGCTATCGAATTCCACACGGGGTGGTATAAGTTAATCCGGAGCTCTGAGATTATTATCCCGCACGTCTATCTAATGGTAAAAAATGATTCTTCACTCCTTATCCCATCTTTAATCCCACCCAAGTCAAACATAGTCCTACTAATCTCATCCGACTTAAAATCTCATCTATTATCTCAAGAACCCACATATTTTATTTTATCCGGCCCGTTATTAATCTCATCTTTCCTGTTTTTTTTATAAAAATAATCCAATAATCAAATGTGCCTCGTCGGTGTTGTATGCGCATACAAATATGGTGTGTACAAAATTATGGACCACAATTATTGTGGTTCACGCGTGCAAAAAAAAAAATCAAAAAAATTATGGCCCCAAATACAACCATTTTCATGAGAATGGAGCCATATGAGGCATTTTAGTAAGAGAGAGAAATTACTCTAAAATGGAATCAACAACAGCCACCACTCGTTTGTTCTCCCCAAAATCATCCTCACTCATCCGAAATTCATTTCACTCATTCCTCAAACCATCAAAGACCCATCTCCCTGCCATAGCCCATCTTCATCTCAAGTACTTTACCAACAATCCTATTCCCTTCAAAACCCCAAACACCACTCGTCCCGGGTTCTCCATAGTGCAGACCAGAGCTACCGTTGAGGAGACAGACCGAGTTGCCGATAGCCGTCTACTTGTTGATCAGGAAGAAGAACAACAACCCAACAAGGAAGTAGAGGAGTGTGTGAAAGTGCTGAAGAACGCTGCTAAAACGAGACAGGTAGCGGCTAAGGAGGGTCTATCTGCTCTGTCTGTGATGGAGAAGGCAAAGCTGGATCCCTCCGGGTTCCTTGAGACTCTCGGTGGCAGGTCGAAATCTCCCGGGAGAACCTGGATGCTCATTTTTACCGCCAAGAGTGGCTCAAAGAGCGGCGGTTACATTCCCATTACAGCCGTCCAGAGGTTCGATGCCGCTGCGAAGAGGATCGAGAATGGAGTTTTCCTCGGACCACTCGGGTGCTTGACATTTGAAGGCAGGTTTTCGTGGAAGAAGAGAATTCTTGCTTTCGTATTTGAGCGCATCCGCATAAAAATCGGACCGTTCAACTCTTTCGAGATACCGTTTGGAGGAAAAGATGAGAGAGAGCCAAGCACAAAAGATCCATTTTTCATCTGGTTTTATATTGATGAAGAAATAGCTGCTGCACGAGGCAGGAGCGGAGGAACGGCTTTTTGGTGCCGCTGCCGCCGTGTCGCCAGTTATTGATTTATTCCAACGATACACTATACCTGTAAGTTGTAAGTAGATTCTTCAAGGCGTGAGAAGAAGTTGTTGCACCATAAATACATTGATCTGAATAGTAATTGCATACTGGATCCAACTGAGACATTTTCCTCTTGGTTACGGTTAATGGAATCTTTGAAAATGCTCAAAAAAAGAGAGTAAGAAATTGGATGGAATCTAACTCCGAAGCTCGAATTTAAACGAAGTAATAAATCACATGTGTTCAATTGAAATAAAGTGAAATTATATGTGTTTATGAGACATTTGCGTAAAAGTTTAGGGCTGAATCACTTTGAAATCTTTCCTATAAAGAAAAACAAATAATGGAACTAATTCATTCAAACTAGCCCTTCAATGAAGAAACTACCTCCCCTAAAAGAAGGAACCCTGTATCTAATAAACATGATTATTTCAAATTAACCAAGGGCAGACCTTACTTGAGCCAAAGGTTTTGATCTAATAAACATGATTATTTCAAATTAAAAGCCAAAAGAAAAGACACGACTAGCAGATATTCCAAACAAGAAATAAAATGCAGAACAGAGCAATGAATCAACTGGTGGTTTTGTCTTCTTGGGCTAGCCAAGTTGATAGCGTTTGATTGGAACCATTTTGTCTTCTTGGATTCACCAAGTTGATAGCATATGTCCAAAAAATTCAAGTTGATCGAAAAACTATAACGATTTGAGTCGAGCATATCCAAGCATACATAATAAGAGGGAGTTCATGGTTGTATTTTGCCAATTTCGGACACATTTGCCCCTCAATTGCAAACAGTGCAACTTAGCCAGCTGGGTAATTTGGTCTTTTCAGCCCATCTGGAAAACGTGAACTACATCACGCCACGTCTCCCCCTTCCCACCTTTCTTTCTCTTTCTTCGGCTGATTAGAGGAAAACACAGAGACAGAGAGATCTCGCGCTCCCGCTTCCTCCGTGATTTCTCTCGCCTCCTCCGCGATTTCCTGCTACTTCGATTCACGGTGAGTGCTATTCGCGGTGTAATTCCTGCTGTATTTTACTTTTTTTCGTGTGAGTCGAGTTCGTATGAGTTGTCAGATGAGTTTATGGTGTTGTTCCTTTCGTTCCTCTACGCTGGCGCTTGTCGTGGCAACACACACACGCACAGAGGAAGAGGGATATCAACACGTTTAGGGCCTGATGTTGCCCCTCTTCATCCACCTATTGAGCTGGGCGATGGCAGAAAAAAGGGTTAGTGTTTTCATCTGGTTCAGTGATTGATGCGATTGGAAACAAGTATGATTTCTTCGATTTCTAGGTTAGTGGGATTTCAATTTGTGGGTTTGTGGATGTGGTCCAATTTCTGGGTTGGCGATTTATTACGATTTCTTGGTTAGGGTTTCGATTGCTTGTGATTTCTGGGTTTGGGATTTATGGCTTAGGGTTTCGATTTGTTGCAAATTCTGGTTCGGTTTGCTGCAAATCTAGAAACTCAAATCCTAATCCCTTTTGAATTTAAGCTCGTGTTCAGTTTGTTAAGTCGTCATTCGAGATCTTTTTGCTACCTGAACCAATCGAGATCTTTGGATGTATTGAGTGGGTTTAGTGTCTTCGCGCACGCTTTTGTCGGATTCTGTCGTTTGAGAGTTCTAATGTTGTTTTGTTCGGCTAATTTTACTTTTAGATCAGATTTTTGTGTGATTAGGTTGTATGTTTTACGTTTGTGTTTGGTTCATATATGGAGTTCATATTATTATTTTTTTAATCGTAGGATCTTCGAAGATTTACGAGATGGTTTTTTTTTTTTTTACAATCGTTGGAAACCACGGTCCACTGTTACGCAACTTCAAATACGTTCTCTCCGGCGATTGTTGGCAAGTCCGGCAGCAAGGACTCAAGGTGATGACTTTTTGGGGATAATCTGTCTAAATCCCCGTGCTCTTGTTTCTCCTCGTTCCTTTTCTTTTATTTCTAAGCACTTGGATCAGATATTAGGAATTTTAGGATTTCCATTCCTTACTCCTTACAGATTTTTAAAGCTCCAAACTTACCACCACTTCCAGGACTGTGAACCAGAATTCCAGGTGTATATGTTGTGGATGAAATTCGTAGAAACAAGAATACAGTGAAGTCAGTAAATGTCAATTGAGAATTATTTTGCAAAAATTTCATTTGGAGACTATGGAGAGGGCCAACACAATGCAGAAACGTGAACTATAGCCTCAATCGAATTTGCTCTTCAGGTATATCCTCACCTTTTTCAAAATTTGTTATGAATACTCTCTTGTGTAGAAATAATTTTCATGGAACTGCAATTTTATTTTTCGAGTAGCGTTCTAAAAAATAGAATAATTAAAATTGGTATTAATGGCACTCAATATTACTAGAAAAAATCTGTATTGTGTAGTCATCATAAATTGTTGACATTGCCTATGACAGAAACATTAGTGGAACCCTCATCATCTTATAGCACCCAAATGAACACAAATGGAGTTGTTTTCATCTAGCTGAACCACCATGGCCACAAGTTTCATTGACAAATTTTGCTGATGTTTATGGCCATAGACATTGTAATTTTTAAGCTCAAAATTCTATTATTTTCATCCAATGGTTTTGAGCTTCAATTTATGTGAATTGGACTGTTGATGGTGATTATGTCTTTTATATTTTTGGGGTTTGATTTAAATTCTATCGCTCATATTTACTTTCAGTTATTTCCATGCTTCAACTTTTCCAAATTGGATTATGGGTGGTGATTGTCCATTATGTCATATTGGGGTGCATGCCGTAGACAAATCTTCTATGGGTATAGCTCAAGTGCTTATCCTTTTGTGCTATTTTTATTACGTATATTCTTAAGTTTGTGGCTTCATAAAATCCAAAATAATGTAGAAATTTGAGAGTAGGCTTGAACCTTTGCTTCCTATTGTCCATTCCAATGTTTCATGATTTTGATATGCTTAGTTGTTTTCAATTTTATAGGTCTTGGCCATTGCTGGTATCTTAAGCGTATTACGGAGCTTCATGTCTTTGGACCAACAATGGTGTGGCTATTCAGAAAACTGAGAGCCAAGTCTGAGAACAAGGTGCGTATAATTCAGATCTGTTATAATTTTTTTGGGGGTAGTTCACTTGATTCTGATTTCGTTCGGGGGTTTCTTTTTTCGAATGCGCTTTGGTTGCAAAAAAAAAAAAAGGAAGGCATCCGCTGCGTACGGGAACAAATGGTGCATCGATTGCTCGGCCGTGCGTCGGAATCAGCTTTGTTAGGTCATTCTGAATTGCACTTGCTATGTGGCTTATGATGCTTGCTGTAGGAGGCCATGGCTGGGTTTTGGAAGAGGAGGAGCCCCTTTGATCGTAATAGCGATCATCTTCATTGGTAAGTTATCTAATTCTCAGCAACTGTTTGAGTATAAAAATTGATGGAAGTTTTGTAGAGGTAATATTATTTTTGATTTTGGCACGAAAAACTGGTGCGTTCGGGAGGTATTTTACTGGTTACCGATTTGGGCAAGGGAAACCGGTACGATGTTCGGAAGGTATGGCCAACTTTTGAATGTTTGGGAAAATTTGAAAGACTAGAATGTGATGCTTATTCTGCATATCTTCAAATGAGAAAAGCAGATTTTGAGATGGTATTTTGGTGGATATGATATATAGTGCTAGATATTGATAAGTTTAGTTTCGATTTGTATGTTTTGGGAAGTGCCTTTAGGCATGGGTAATCTTTTTTTTCCCCCTGGACGTGGTACGGGTAATTTGTTATTTTACAGTGTGTAATTTGGACCTGAGGGAGACTGCATCAATCGGAAATGGTTGAATAGACATTGTTGAAATGTAGGGTTCTCTAATTTGCAAATTCATTTGTTGAAATAGGTTACATGCTTCCTGTTTGAAACTTGGGCGAAATCAATTAGATCCATTGATGGGTAATCCTATTTGAAGCTGGGGAGAAGCCGGACACCTCCGTGGGGTGGTGGTCAGTCCTAGGGAAGGGTATTCTATTGAGGTTAAATCAAAAGGGTATCCTATGCTGTCATGCTTTCAGTGGTCATCTGATCAAAAGGAAGGGTTGTTTATATATCTTGTCGCCCATCGCTTTAGGGGATTTTTCCTTTTGGGTCAAACAGAAATATGCTTTAGGGGATTGTTAAGCAAAAATAGGAAAGGTAAAATAACAGAATGCTTGATTCCATTTCTTTTCCTCCTTCCCTTAAATATAAGGATGGGTTTATGGGATGCCAATTTTGGCTCGATTCTTCCAATTGTGCCACCCCGATTTTTATTTGCGTGGTGTTGTTGGATGTCTAGAATGGTAAATAATATGAATCCTCCCCAATTTCCTCTTCCGCATGTCTCGCCAAAACGGTCGTCCATGCATTATTTCTCGGGTGGGATAAGATTAGGCATGGTGTTTACACATGCACAGGCAGATGCGTTTGTTATTTTGAAACTGCTCATGGTTAAAAGGTTGCTTCTGTAGCTGCTGTTTCTGCGAAGGGGAATCACGCGACATATATGCATTCAGTGTTATGTCATATTGGTAGCTGCTGTTGGGTTTTGTTTTGTTTTTCCCAGGAACACCAGCTTTGCCATATATACTTGGTTTCTGAGATCCTTATTGATGTGGAAAGTGTTCTGTGTGGTTACCTCCGTTGCTCGTTAATGGTGGCTGTTGGTGCTAGGTTTCGTTTTTTTGCTTTGTCAGCAGCAGTACATGTATGCCTTGGCACTATTCGTGTGATTAAGCCACCTATCGAATTTGGAAATTTCTAGGAAGTTTCTATTATGTAATCCCACCATGTGTTATTTGATTTAGCTCTGGTTTTCCTAATCTCTCATATCTTTATGATTTTTATTAGTGCTCTAAAATTGGGTTATTTGATTTATATTGCCTAAAACAATATTACAAGTTAGAAATTAGAATTATGTTCTTATTCAATTAGAGTAAAACAAGGAACAAAAAATTGGGCACACAGATAATATTGTTGTAATATACATGTCTATCTTCGCTGCCGAACTAAAAAAATCAATTTTTCCGATACCATAACAGATGTAGTTTACTTTAATAAATTATGTAGCCCAAATTTTATGTACATGCATGTAAATATACTTTTTGTACATGTCTATGAGCATAATTTTGCACACAGCTATTTTGCTAGACAACTGGCTTCATCCCAATGCTTACGACCCTAATTTTGCACATGGCTATTTTACTTATTACCTCAGCCCTTCATATTCTTAATTGTTGTGTTTTCCCAGAGTACTTCAGTTTCAGTGCTTCCAAGACCTTCTTTTCTTCATCCCAAAAGAAGAGGTAATTATGCAGATCTAATCTCTCTGCTTCCTCTGTTTTCCAAACTGTCGAGCCTAGATGTTTTCTTTCTCATGTTTTGAGCATCTTTGCCCCTGCTTTTAATTACAAGAGGCAGCTATTATTCTCTGATTTCTGCCTCCCACTACCTGCATTTTGGAGCACCTTTGATTCCGTATATGCCATGCATTTTCATGCTTGTTACCAATTGTCTTGCATGCTCTAGAAGCGGTTTCCTGATGAGCTGCGAATTAGTTTATAATTTGCACTGACTAATTTTAATCTAAATGCTTCTTGCGCTTCTATATGTAAAAACCCTGTTTGATTTCAGTTTACCGACAAATTTCCAACCCTATCTGCGGCAAATTTCAAACTCCAAAGAAACAAACCACACATGTTTTGTGCATTATTCGTCGTACCTATTCATGACAAATCTTCGCTAAGATTACTCCTGTTAAACTTTCATGGTGGCCATTCATGATAGCTGTTTACGTTGCCATCTTCTCCTCAATTACATCAGATATGCATGTACAGAAATATTCAAAAATAGATGTTATATAGTGTTCGTTTTTGGACAAAGCACTTTCCCTTTATTTTTTTCTCCAGATCGATTATAGGTAAAAAAAAAAAAAATTCCCAGAATCCTTCCTCCTCATCGATATTTGTTGTTTCCACAAAAAAATATAAGATTAGATGTAATTTACTAGGATTGAATGAGCTACTATTGGACCATATGTATTAATAAGTTTGATGTGGCAAAGAGAAGTTGATGACTGGGTAATTTGGTTTTAGCTTCATGTGACACCTAATGTCCGCTACCAACACATCATGCTTTAGGAAGCCAATATAACCCAAGAGGCAAGAGTTTTCTTGTTCTATTTTGTTGTGTTGTACTGAGAGAGCGATATTAGTAAATATATATTCATCTAATTGGTATGAAAGGTGGAAAAAAACAGTAGACTCTTAGAGTTGGAAAAAATACAAAAAAGAACTGATCATTTGGGTTCCATAAGGATCTGATGGTGCGATAGAGTTTGATGACAATGGAATTTCGATATATAGTTCACGGTGCCAAGATTTGATTTGTGTATTCAACGGACATGATCATGATTTGAGGTACCGGGTAGTGTGCAATACATTCCTAGCTAAATCTCTTTGCAAAGAGCGTTCTTTGATTCTCTTATATTTGTACTCATTTGATCTCTAAGTTTATTGATTAAGTTATTGTCACATTTTGTATCATGACATAGAAAATATTTGGCTGAAAGCCATAGAACAGATTGGTACATGAACAAGTCCACTGGGTCAGAGAAGTATGACAAATGTATGAATGACTGCCCTACGGGGAGTCTAGAAATTAAAATATCTCCAATCCAAAAAAAAGGCATAACCTTCTCAGCTTAGATCAGCGAAACTTTCATAGCAAATCTTTTGGTGTGGATAATTTGCTTCCTAAAGACTTTAAAAACATGTATCTTTTGGTGCACAAGGTTTGTTTTGAGTACTTCCCAGAATGACACTACCTTGCGATCTGTAAATACCGTATGCAGTATAAAATCTGCATGTAATCAGCTAAACTCTATGCTACTTCACCTAATCAGTGTATGATATGTGCATACCTACTCTAATATTTGGAACTCAAATGTTTTTTGCTTGGAGGAAACTGTACGAGCCAGAAACTTCATAATAATGAGAGTTATCTGGTCATTGTGAAAAATGAGGACACTTTAAAGTAAAGAATTGCTTTTTGGGTAAAAAACAAATGAAACTCTGGGGGTTGAGCCTGCTCATTGTTTCCTAGTTGCAACTTGGGTAGTTGGTTTGGGTTAGTTAGGGGTGTCTTGGGTGGCTGTGGTTGTGTCTCGTATCCTTTGGGGTGGGGTCTTCGGCCATTAGACAATCTTAGTGCCGGTGGGGTACACCTGTTTCTTTGCTGCTACTTCTGCGCTTTATTGCTTGTAGCATATGAGGGATCTTATTGCAACCAGTTTTTGCAACACAAAGTTGCTGCTGAAAATATTCTGAAGTTGCAGCTGTATTCTGCTGTCACTGTATGCTGCAGCATTGTTTTGAGTCAACTATGCCACTGATTGGAAAAATGCTGATCATGATTCTACTATTTTGCTATCCTTTCATGCTATTAGGTGAAATCTACTGCCATCACATGGTTTGGCATGGCTGCTACATTACCATGACCATGTTACAGTGAAGAATTGAATTATGCTTGAAGGATTGGATTTTGCTGATACTCTTGTCAAGGCATACCTTACCTGAGCAAACTACGCCACTGATTGGAAAATCTTAATGCTCAACCACTATGCTTCTTTTGCGAGCTCATTTATCTTGTTCTTAGTTTGCACTCTTATTCGTTTGTTAATTTGCTGCATTACTTGATAAGATCTATATCACAGGTTTTCGCGCATCATTTCCAAAGTTTCTTCCATGACCAGATCATTGCTGAAATTGTTTTCCGCATGAATAATTTCGAGTGGAAGGTTCCCAGGCAAAATGGGCATCTTCAGCCCATTGGCATGGAAGTTTTACAGAATAGGTTGAGGTTACAAGACTCCGATCTCGTTTTTATTGCTGTTAAAGATCCAAGTGATATTTGGCTTTTCGTGCTTTCTTCATATGGGTCTGAGCAAATGTACTTTTGGTTTTAGTATGTAACTCATAGAGACTATTAGCGTAGATCTCAATTCTAAGAATCATGTCTTGTGTATATATCTCTAGGCTGATCTTGCTAAACAAACAACAAACTATACTTCTTTTGGAAAGTCATTTTCAGTTCCTGAACTCTACAGTTTGGAGGGCAAACATTACTCCAAAATTTTATTAAGCCGATTTGGTGTACTAGCGTGTTCTGTGATTTAGCTATTCTATGTTTGTTGCTCACTGTATCCTCAATTTATGCATATTTCCTCTGCAAGTGTACTTCGTTTGTCATCTTTACAAGCCTATTTTAGTATCTGTTCTCATGTATTTTTTGGCTTCCAGTGAACTTCAGACCAACATGACAAAACAATGCAAAGTGCAGAGTGATTGCCAACAAAAACTTTTCCAGATGACCACCAACAAAAAACAATATTCACTTGAATCACTTCAGCCCCAAAACACAAAAAAACATCCTTTGCAACGGGCAAAAAACAACCTCTTCAACGGGCATGATTCTCGTGCCTCGCACGAGGCAGGACCTAGTTTATCTTTAAAGTTTTTAGACTAGCCATTAATCTTTTGACACATATGATGCTGCTACTGATTGGTACAATTGACTCGAGAATTTTTACAAAATAAAGGGTTCTGATGAGACAACAGGACTGAAGGTGGATTTAACCATTGACTTGCATCACTGTGGGCTTTGCTCAAGGCATACCACGCACACCCTGAACCAACGAAAAGCAACACCAAGTAAAATTAATGACTAAGCTAATGCAAGTAGTAAAATGGCAGACCAAGACTTCTTTTGGTTCGAAAGGCAAGTAAGGTGACTAAGGTCCCGTTTCAGTTTCTCCAAAACTGAGGTTTTAGAAAATGAAGGTAATTTCAAGCCCAAAAATCGTGTGTTTACGCAAATAATTTTCCTACCAATATGGATCTCGTTTGATAGACTTCATTGAGATCTTTTATACGGTGCAAAAAAAATCAAAAAATTATTTTTCATTTTCATTATATTTGAGTTTGAAAATTGAAGAAAACTGAGGTTTAGAAAAAGAAGGGAAAGTGGAACACCCCCTAAGCTTTTCTGAAAGCTCTTTAAAACGATTATTATGAAGAAGAAAAAAACCTCCTATTTTGGATATGCGTATGGGCCGGAAGAATAAACGACCAACCACATAATAAGAGATGGTTGCAAGCTAATGTTTGAATATTACTGTAGGAGTAATGTGTATCCTATTTTATATATACACAGCACGGGTTGCAAACAAGTGATTTGAGTAAAGATCTAATGAGTCTTTTTCTCTTTGATGTTACGAATTTTGACCAAGATAAGTTAATGACAAGGAACCCCGGGTATATATTGAAGAAAATGTGAAATGGGTAATACAGAAATGAAGAACAAGAGAGAGATTCATCTTCTTCTTATTGATTTCACGATGGTCATTACAGAAAGATACCTTGAGGTATGTATCAACACAGCTGAGCTAACCACCTTCTAAACTCATCAAGATTCCTTTCTAACTAACTACCTGACCACATGAGCTTCAGCCATGTAGCGAAATCTGTTAACTGTATAATAGGTTTTACAACTAATTACAACTAACTGATTACGCATTTAGTGACCCTTACTAACACACCCCTGCAAACTCCTGGGTGGCTCGACAACCGTGAGTTTGGATTTGAGAAACAAAAAACGTGCAACAGATAGAGCCTTTGTGAAGATATCTGCAATTTGAGCCAAGCTCCCAATTCTAATGGCAATTGTTTGACAATTGTCATGGACGATTAAACTATGAAAACATGAATTTTTTAAGTTATCGGTTTGCAGATTGGACATTCTATTTGGGATGAAGGACATCTTTTTGGGTGCCTCCTCCAAGTTCCAATCCTGGCTCCGCCACTGAACATATTCAATATTAGTGGAGGACAGAATCAGAACCAGTAGAGGACTCAGAATCAGTTTCATTATGAGTCCTTACTGTACCACCATCGCCCATACCCCTCCCAACGTCAAGGACCATCCATTCTGAAACCATCAACTTCAGTTATTGCAGCATTCCTTGCATTTGCGGAAATTTATAAACTGGATCAAGGCTATATAGCATGATCGTCCTGAGTAGCAGCAACAACAGTGAAAACTATCCTATTTGCAGAATGTGATCTATTGCAGCTGCAATCATAAGGGTACTAAGCATAATCCTGGACTTTCAGATCCTCCAACAGGTCATTCACCGATTAGCATTAAAACTCCCCAATCACTCTGCCTCAAATACAAAAAGCAGTAGCAGAAATTAGATTCCCCCAAGCATCCAAATTATCTATAAGGAAAATAGTTTGATAGGCATCATACCCTTAATAACAAGAGTAGACCAGACTATTATAACAGTGCAGGTATGAAAAACTGGACAACCATTATTACAGTGAGTGCAATTCAATGCTTCAAACAAACTAACTAGCTGCACCTCATTCACTAAAGTATCCTTTCCATTGTTTTGCCCTCTGAACCTCGATCTGAATATTTGGTCTGCCCTTGCCTTCTAAGAATAAATTCTTGGTGCTTTGATCATTCTACAAGACCTTGTAGGCATCTCTTGAAGTCATCAATTGAGTAGGCCCTGAGAGCATAATGGGACTTCACCCATAGAACCACTCTAGTTCTAATGATATTAATCGAATCCATACAGTCAAGATCACTCCCATTGAACAGAATTTCATTCTTGGTCAACCGCATATGTAGATACCGTATTACTGCAAATAGGCATGATTCCCTGCATCGTTTTTCAACACCCTTGTACTCTGAAGCCACCAAGCTATCAAATCATATATACTTGAAATAAATACCGTTTTGATTTTCAACATAAGAAATGCAAAATAGTTTTCTCGATTCATATTATATTCCTCTTGGTCAATTCACTAGTAGTAGGGCTTTTTTCCTGCATGGCTTGCCTCAGAAGAATCGTCAGTTTAAGAGGGCTTAAGTTTATCTTGAAAAGCCCGCATGTGAGGTCCAATGTGATTCATATTACTGAAGGATTCCCCCCACTTCTCATAGAAGGGTTTAACTGAAAAGGAGCCCTTGCTGCAAACCCATCTCCAGGAAATGGGAATCACCTTTATCACTGTGTAGCACCATGCCATTAAGAAGCCTCTTCTGGTCCTCCACCAGGATCTCCTCCCAAGCATGCAGGTTTCTTCTAAAAGACAGGTTCTGAGATTGGGTGTAATCGTCGAATAGCATCCCAAATCTAACTGTTTTCTGATTCGAAATCATATACAATCTTGGGAAGGCTTCCGTGAGTGTAGATTCTGCCAACCATGCATCAGACCAAAAACTACTTGCTGCACCATTTCCCAGTCTAATCAATAAACCATCTTTTACAATGGCAGCAGTGTTTGAATTTTCATTTCCCAAGATATATTCCCAACTTCTTCATTTGTGTCTTGCTATTTTCTGATTATGCAACCAATCATGTCCACTTTACACAACCAATACTGTATGTGTAATTCATGGTTAGGTGTTCATTCGTTAGTTTGTCTGCTATTTTTGGTTGCTGATAGTGGATATGTGAGAAGGTACAAAACTAATAGATATAGGAGTAATTATAAGCTTGCGCTTTTGGAGCTTGAATTGCAGAACAAAAGCAAAATGAAAAGATCAAAAAGACAGAGAAAGAAATTATGTAAAAACCGAAAATAGCGGTCCAAGTTATATATGACGCGAACATCAATGCATATGTGCACATTGACAAAGTGACCATTCTTTTGGAAATAGGGGCACAGCGATTACGTGACCGTGCATCATTGGGCAGCAAGGTGGTTACACTGGAATTTCTTTTATGCCAAGAATTTTCTTTTGGGTACATTGAAGAGCATAGCCCAGAGAAAGGGAAGTTTTGCCTTGCATTAAACATGGTTAACGTAAATGGTTGACATTTTTTAGGGAATAAACATTCTATCCAAATCTAGAGTAGCCAGCCATTGCTCAATTTGTTTGATAAGGGCATTGAGTCAGATTCTAATATTCTATTATCGAATCACTGACACTTGCTCCTGGCTATAAAAAAACATCCTCTAGAAAAGAACACATTGGACCAGTGCTTCACCACTAGAAATGAACACATACTGTCTTCTTGTTTCATGGGATACTCATATCATAGTTTTTTTTTTTTTAATCGGCATGCTCATATCATCATTTTTTTTTTCTCGGCGTGCTCATATCATAGTTGGTCTGGAAAATGAAGAGAATCGGTGGATTAACAAGAATGAGGTTTTCACCCCCACTTCAAACGGAGGACACATGGGGATATAGCAAGTAAAACCAACCCACCAACCCAGTAATAGAAATGATTTTATGAACACAAAAAACTAATAGAAGAACATACTCAAAAATTCTATAAATCAAAAGGCAGGCGTTGCAACAACACACAATTCAACAACTACATAAAGGAATATGAGCCTAGTAGCTAAAAATTCTGCCGAATCTTCGAAAATGATACCAAATAAATGGAGGAATAACAAATGAGAGTGTAATGGGAAGGAAAGTAGGAAGAACGACAGAAACAAAGGCATTCGGACACAATAAGGATAATTTAACCTAAATAGTTCCTACAAGACTTGAAATCGAATGACACAATCACACACAAGCACGAAAACATATTTTGATCATCCAATTGAAAACATCCTCAGAGACAGCACTGCAATCTGAAAATTCATCATGTTGAACTTCGAACGATTGGTGCCATAAATGTATCTGCTGAAGAGCTGCAAAATATTTGAGAGATGTGAGAAAGTTAGCACAAGATTTGGATAAATCCGAGCAAAATACTTACTTCATTATATTTGTTGAAGACTCGGTGGGAAAATTAAAAACTATCTAAATACTAAATAAAGATGCTCCACGACTTTATGCAACCGTCTGAGGACAAACAATTAATGTTTACCATCCGATAATGTTGTGCATGAAAAGAAAACGTAAAATAAGCCCAAGTCCATGCTATTAAGGCCCCGTTCCAAAAACCTTCTTAAAAAATAAGCAGCTTATTTCACATTTTTAAAATCAAAAATAATGTAAATGAAAAATAATTTTTCAATTTTTTTTGCATCGTATAAAAGATCTCGCTTGAAATTGCCTTCTTAAAAAATAAGGACTTTTTCCGCGTTCTGGAACAGGGCCTAAAAGTTTCTCCAAAAGTATTTTGTTTGTGCTAAAATTTTACCGCGGTGGATGTTTATAAAGTACTCCCTCCTTCCCAATTTACTTGTCATTTTTGAAAGTTCGTGTCACTTTTTAATTAATTATATCTTGTAATTTATACTCCAATGTTTAAGGTGATTTCGAAAACATTGAATTATAGAACAAATTAATATCTATCAAATAAGATTCATATTTGATATAAAATTTATTACCACTTTAAAGATATAACTAGTTTTTTAATCCAATTAGAATAGAACTGAGACAAGTAAGAAATACACTTGGACAGGGGGGGAGGGAAATACCGTATTAAAAATTTGGAAGATTGAAGATGAGTTGTGCAAACAAGCCAAGATATTTTTTTTTATAAAAAGAAAGCAGCAGCCAAGATGGATTTAGTGCAAGTGTGAAAGGCATTGATATCTTAATAATTAATTAGCTTGAAATACGAAGGAAGGAAGGAAGAAGTGGAGTATTACCTCTTTTACGGAAAACGCACATCAGCAGCTTGGGTCGAAGAAGACATTCTTGAGGTCTATATATAATAGTGCAAGTGTGAAAGGAATTACTAATAGCTTAATTAATTAATTAATTAGCTTTGAAATACGATGGAATTGAACAAGTGGAATATTACAGAGTACCTTTTTTACTAATAAAACCGCACTTGGGACCGGGGCCCGCCCGCCCATCACCTGCTGCTGCTTGCCTCCAACAAGACATTCTCGAAGTCTATCTGGACTTGAGGGATGTGAGAAATGAGGGGCCAATATTGGCCTTTCTTCTTCTTTGAACACCTCTCTGAAATTAAAGGACATCTGTAGATATACAAATGCAAAAGCGAGGGAGGCAGCCCTAGCTTTGTAATGGTCGTGAGCTTAGGGCAATACCAGATTTGAAGTACTTCGAGAGAGGGGAATTCCTTGCAAGATAGCTTCTCCAGATTTGGGAACTTGTCGATATACAGATCGATCAGAGAAGGGGGCAGCCACAACATCATCCCATCTTCTTCTTCTTCTTCTTCTACTGGTGGAAATGACGCCCAACCATAACCAGAGAGGGAGAGTTCTCTGAGAGAGGACAATCTGTGCAAACCCCACTCTGATGGGGGCTTATTACCCCCCTCGTCGACATTGTACAATCCAAGGGAAGTGAGGTTGGTGAAGTGGGAGGAAATGAGTTCCGTAGCCCCATCCCAACTTCTTATTGTCAGCGATTGAAGAGAAGTGAGGTCGTAGTAGGCATTGTGTGGCAGGCCCTTGAGTTTCTTGCACCCGGCGACCCTCAATTCCCTCAGATTGGTTGCGGTGAACCATTCTTGTGGAATGTACTCCACATTCTCACATAACGATACCCCCAAATTACTGAGATCCTTGAGACATCCACCATCAACATTGTTCTGCGTCACATCCGGCAAGGATTTGAGGCTACCACAGTACCAGATTTCAAAAGATTCGAGAGACGGACAATTTATTTTCATCCCCTCCTCTACTAGTACTGACTCCAGCTTCGCACATCCACTAATGTGCAGTTTTTTGAGATTGCAGGGCAGACCAGTTCTCGAACTACTTAAGCACGTGAGCGATGGACATCTCCCAACCTTCAATTCCTCGAGACTATTCAGCATCATCAACTCAGGTAGGGATCGCAGAGCGTCACAAGATTCAATACTCAATGTTCTTAGCGTAGACGGCAAACCTGTTTTTGGGAAAGAGATGATACAAGGACATGCACCGATAATAAGCTCCTGAAGAGATCTGAGGTTGTGCAGCCCTCGTGGCAGCTTCTCCATCTTTTCGCAATTTTTTATTTTCAAGTACTCCAGCAGCATCATGTAAGGAAGCTCCTCATGCTGTCGTAGCCCTTCCTCATCTTCATCTTCTTCAAATAAGGAAATAAGTTTGGGGCAGTCTTCAATCACCAAGCATCGGAGGGTAAGAAGATGGTGGTGTATTCTAACTTCATTCTTCCACAATGATGTGAGTTCTGGACAACCATAGAGAGAGAGTTCTTGGAGTCCCATCAACCCGTGAAAAAACCAACTGGGTAGGGACGTGAGACCCTGAATATTTTCAACTCTCAGGGAAGTCAGTGAGCGCAAATTGCCATACCTTGCATTTTCCGTTGCAGTTGCTTCATTACCCACTTCTGGATTATTAAAGGAGTTTGGAATCGAAACATCTTTAAGAGATAAGGAGATGAGTGACTCAAACTGAAGTGTATTCCTCACTTCAATTAGCCCTGTAGGGCTTGGAACCCACGCAACCACCAACAGCGGGCAGTCTTCAATATCAAGCTTTTTTAAGCAAGGAAGATTGTTGGGCAATTTTCCCAAAAGCTTGGGACACCTTTTAATAGAGAGCTCTGACAAGCGTGAAAATGCTCGAGATCCCTCCTCCGCTTCAAAGGGAGACCAATCTTTCCATTCAGCCATGTCCTCAAAGGTTAAAAACTCTAGAGCTGGGAAGGGATTTGAGCTGCCCGACCCATAGAACTCAAGTCCAACGTTCAGTAATGCTTTCGTACCTTGAATGTGTAGTTTTGTAAGTGAGGGTAATCGACCAAGTGGCGGCAAGGAATTGCATTTGTCACAATTTTGGAACTTCAAGTTGACCATGTTAGAGAACAAAGAATTTCCAACCCAAGTTGGAAATATTAGGCCATGGTAACCATTAATGGTAAGCTCTTTTAACTTCTCGTGAGGACTTAGCATGTCAAGCACTTCTAAATCAACACTTGCATTGCGAGAATTATCTGAGATGTTACTCCATTTCATCGAGAGCACATCTAAGTGTTGTTTTTCCTTCAAGTTAGCCCTCCTGGCATCCATAGCATTCTCCACATTCTCCAACCCTGATATGCAAAGTGTCCCTCTAAGATGAGTCAAGCTGCCCAACTCATTGATGGTACACCCATTGCCGTGTCTGACGATGAAGTTTGATAATGTTAGGAGACTTGTCAATTTACCAATTTTTGGTGGCATTTCTCGTAAGGAATCTGCTCCAGTAACATCCAGATGCCGCAAGTTAATAAGGTTACTCATGTTTGTTGGCAACTTGTTGAGATTTCTACAATATCTCAATATTAGTGTTTGTAGGTTATAAAGAGTGCCTACTGATTCCGGTAATGTAGCAATCAAGGCACATGTAAGGTCAAGAAACCTCACATGTTTCAAATCTCCAATCGAACTCGAAAGTTCACAGATTTGATATCTTCTCAAACTAAGCACGCGTAAGCGTCTAAGACGTGGCAACAATTGGAGGGGAACATCACTGGTCAAGTAGGAATTGGAATAGTTGCCTCTCAATCCAAATGGTAAAAAAGACCGCAGATTTTTGGCTTTTTGGAAGATCTCAAACTTTTGTATGCCATCTTTATAGCCACGCACGTAGGATGAATGGCGAGCCTTAGTGATAATTGTGTCCCCCTCATTGTTTTCAAGCTTCTCCTCCATCCTAAAACAAATTCGTCTTGCTACAAACTGAGCCAAATCGTTGATGAGGTCGTGCATAACAAATCGTGAGGCTTCACCACGTCTTGACAGCTGAAAAAATGACCTCGATGACAATTCACGAAAGTAATCGCTTCCAAGATCTTCCATTTGTTTTTGTCCCGTTGGGTTTTGAATTAAGCCTTCTGCCATCCACCAGAAAACTAGTTCCTTTTCCTCAAATTCGTAATCCTTGGGCAGTACAGAACAATATCCAAAACACTTCTTCAAATGTGGAGGGAGGTGATAGTAGCTTAATCTCAAAGCGGGAAGAATGTCACTTTTCTTGTCTGAAAACTCCCACATCTTACTATTCAATACTTCTTCCCACTCATCATCTCTAACTTTACACCGTAGAAGGCCACCGAGTGTCCTCGCAGCCAAAGGCAACCCGTCGCATTTTTTCACAATCTTTCGACCAATTGAAACCAAATCTGAACTTTCGTCGATACTTCTATTCTCAAATGCATGTTGGGCAAACACGGACCAACAATCATCCTCTGATAGTTCCTTCAAGGGATGAAATTTATCGATTCCGGCCATCATCGATGCAACATCCCTATTACGTGTCGTTACTATTACCTTACTTCCTAAGGCTCCATCATTAAAGGGACTCTTTAAACTGATCCAATCACCATGCTTTTCATTCCAGACATCATCTAGAACAATCAAGAACTTCTTCCCGGTCACGGCCTTCTTTAGTTGATTTTGAACTTGATCTAAGGTTTTAAGATCACAAGACTGAGATGTAATAGACTCAAGAATCAATTTTGTCAGTCCCATAATGTCAAAGTACCCTTCAGAGACACATACCCACGCTTTAATCTCAAAATGTTTCTTAACCATTTCGTTGTTGTAGACCATTTGAGCGAGCGTGGTCTTCCCAACCCCACCCATACCCACTATTGGAACAACATCAAATTTTCCATTATTTGATTGATCGCTTAGAAGCAACTCTATTATCACCTTCTGATCCCCATCTCTACCATACAAACGAGGTTCGTGTATGGAAGATGAAGTGGGTGGCCTTTGTGGAGGTCTAGTAGGGTGCCCTGCATCAACAATTTGCAAGCCAAGTCCGTTTCTTCGGTCAAAGAGATCCTTCAACCTCCTTGTGATCTCGTCCATCTTGGACCTCATTCTAGAAGCAAAAGCTATGGTGGTTGGATTGAAACGCGTACAACAAGTAGGTATGAGGGCACGTACCTTGCTGGTGCCAGCTCGAGACTCTTTCAACACATGTTGTCGCAAAGCTTCAGTGGAGAACTCGTCAAGTATGTCATCCAGATCGTAAGCCAAGTCCTCAAGATCCTCTAGCCACAGTTTGATACCCCCTTGATCTGTCATTTGCTTCTCCTCAGCATCTGCAAGCACTGACACTATTTGCTCCAACATTCTGTGACATTTTGTAAGCAGAGTGTCAATCCGCTCCCTCCGTGCAAAGTTCCCCAGATCACCGGAAGCCAATTTCTCGAACAACACCTGGATGAAAGCAGTGAGAAAGATTTCCCCAATAGCCATTGTTTGTTGTGTGGAAAGAGAGTTGTGAGATAGAGAGAGAGAGAAGTATACTGAGATGCAAAAGAAGGGATGCTTTGCTTGGTAGGCTGGATGTGACCTCCAAATGAATCTACCTTCTCAAACGGGAAATGGTGGTGGTGGGCCCTATGCTTTGTAAATAAAAGCATACAAAAAGCATTGGGCCCTATGCTTGAAATTTGTAACTGGAGCGAGTCAGTCAATATTGGCATCTCTGTGGTAGTGCAGAATACACGGAATGTGGCCCCAATCCAACACTCCCCAATGGAAAAGCATTGGAAATTCAATGGGACATAAGACAGGCGCAGGCGACAGGGGCCTTATACTTAGCTCATTGATTTAATCAGAATTCTTCACTTTAATGAACCAATTCATGCATAATATTAACATGGTGGCAAGGAAAAACTATATAATTGGGGCGGATTTTTTTTCCTCATGTTATTCTCTAAATCAGATTGTCCAATTTTCCAAAACATATTTGATGTAGTCCGATCAGTTCAATTTTTTGTTTTGATTTACTATGTACTATGATTCAACGGGCAAAGGGAGGGAATTTGAACACTACACCGATAATTTACAAGAAAAATGACAAATGAAACAATGAAATTCTTCTGCTTTTTGAATTCTAGCTGTAACTTAAACCAATCACTAAACTTTCATAACAAATCCTCTTATTTGGATATGCATGTGAACCTGAAGAACCAGGAAATAAAAAAGAAAAGGAAATTCATAAGTGTTTCACTCTTTAAAAGATGCACAACATAATTTTTGTCTTTTGGTTTTTGAGTAAGATCTGATGCTTCTTAATTTTTCGCTTTAATTACTGTTACAAATTTTAAACAAAGTACTAAAAGTAAGGGCAAAGAAGCCCAGCTAGATTTTGGTAACATGCCTACTGCAAGGAATGTAATTCTGTTTAGTCTTGAGCTAAAAATTAATTATTCAGTACCCCTGTCCCGGTTCTTTTCTAGCAAACATTAATATGGAATCCAAAAGTCAAGACTACGTACGTATTGAATTCATGCTTGTTGAAAAATGCATGAGCTGTGGTAGTGCCCGGAAGCTCCGAGTTTTATCTTGAATCGAGCCATGCTACGCTTGATTGATCATAGAATGAAGTCTATTCGAAGTCACAAAATGGAGTTTTGTTTATTGGAAAGTTTAGGCTGAATGTAACCATAGACATCTTTCTCTCTTTTTTAGCTGTGACCTACTAACCACTACACGATTATTTACCCCCTTATTCTTTTCTTTTCTTTTTTTTTTTTTTTTTATCTTTTCAGTGTTTTGTGATATAGAAAGTATAAAAGCCAAAGGAAAGAGCCAAATAGCACAACTCCAAACAATAATGCAAAAGTCTAGGTAGGCTGACTGTGAGCTCCAAAGGAATCTCTGCCTTTTCTTTGTAATCTTTTGATGTTGTTGTGAGACAGACTATTTATCGACAGTCGTGATATAAAGTAGTCTGCATAAAAGCAAAAGGAAAAAGACAACCGCATATAAAGCAGCTTTTGTGAAAGGAAAGTTTAGAGACACCGCATTTGACACCATATTTTTTTATTTCATAGACACAAGTGTGGTGATTCACGCATATGTGTGGTCTGTGTGGAGAAATATCACGTTTGTGTCTATGAAGTAAAAAATACGGTGCCAAGAGCATTACTCTTTTGTAAATACGGTGTCAGGAGCATTGCTCTGTGCTTGAAATCTCTCATCGAAGTGAGGGAGTGAATAATGGCATCTCATCAAACGAAACAACATAACAAAAGCATCTCTGTGGGAAATCAGAATACACGGGAAGTGGCCCCAAATACAGCCAGTCGAAAAGCATTGGAAATTCAAAGGGATTTTAAGTAAGGCAGGCGTCTTAGCTCATTGATTTAATCAGAATTTTTCGGCTTAATGAACTATAACTCATGAAGAATATTAAGTTGATCGAAAAGGGAAAATTATGGAAGTACACACTACTATTTCGCATTTTATTCCAAAAATCAGATCATCTTTCAATTTCTTAACATATATTTTATGCGGTCCGATTGGATCAATTTTTTTTTAGTATTATGAATGTCATGATGATATATAGTAGTACTAGTCTTAAACGGGAAATGGGAACGGAGTTTGTTTGAACACTACACGCCAATATGAAACTACAACAAATACCTAATCACTTGAGTTAACTTGTAAGTTTCAGTTCGGTCTTTTTATATTCAAATAACTCGATTATTCGAGAAAATGAATAGCTCTCATCAGATCACAGGGTTCGGAGGATCGAGGGAATATTCTTGAAAAAAAGTTACTTTTGATGAATGTTTTTTTTTTTTTTTTTGGAACAAGTTAGTACTTTATTAAAAGGAACAAGTCCAGAGGATCGAGGGAAAAATCTCAACAAAAGAAAACAGCAGAGAATACAAAGAAAACCAAAACTTAAAGCCAAGGATTAACTAATTCCCACTAGCATGCGCAATCTCAAAAGGGGTGCCCATCCGTTTGTGTTGAAAGATAAACTTGATCCAGAAGCAGCCCATGCATGTGTTTTTCGTGAGCCACAACTTGTCTCAACAATTAATGCTGGCTTGAAGATATCATTTGAAAGTTTGCTACAGCTAAGTTCCATTCACACCATTTGTTCACACTATAGATTGTACAGTGCATAAATTTGTGTCTCTTCTGCTTTCTAACACTTGGTATCAGTGCATAGCCAAGCGTTCCTGGTAAGCAACTCGAGACAAGGAGGACGGGTCAAGACGGGCCAAAGAAATCAAAGCTAGACGGGCACAAAAAATTGACGGACTCCAACGAACCAGATGACGCCGAAGTTTCTCACATGGCGCCATCAATTATTGGTGGAGTCATCAACGCCAGCCATCAAGTACTGCTTTTTTCCTCTTCTTTTTTTTTTTTTGGTATTAACTCAAATTTTATTTTGAATTAAAATTGACTTCATACTTAATAAATTTATCACCAAAAATAATAAATTTAAACAAAATTTCATTTTATTATAATTGAGTACATATTGTCAAAACATGAAAATACATAAAAACACAAATTCTAATCAATATTTCCACCAAATTCTGCTCCTGGCGCGCTTATTTGCTCCATGGTCATATCCAAAAACTTTAAGCATGCTAAAGCCTTCCCATCTCTTGTCATTCTATCCTAGGTCTAGATTGTAAGTAAAATCTAGAATGATTAAAAGCTAGATTTTAGAAATGATGAAATGGTAAGTCTTCCCCTTAAAAGTGACAACACAATGTAAAAAATAGTTAAGACTTTCTTAGAAAGTCTCTCTCTCTCTCTCTCTCTCTCTCTCTCTCTATATATATATATATATATATATATATATATATATATAAAGTCTGTTGAAATATATAGCTGAAAAGGTAAGTCTTAGGGTGCTCTAAAACTAAGTGTTTCAATTTTCAATCCGTTTGAACCTGTGCAAAGATGTTATTTTTCTAATCATTTCATCCTAAATGGTCGTGCTAAATTTTTGGCTCCAAGGCATTTCAATAGACACCCTAAAAGAGTCCTGAAACTAAATAATGAGTTTTAGGGTGCTCGTTGAAAGGCCTTAGAATAAAAATTCATTATGACCATTTACAATAAAATGATAAAAAAATACGATCTTCATCCCGGTCAACTGAATTAAAAATTGGAGCACTTAATTTTTAAATTATATTTTTTAATATAGAAAGGGTGTATTTATAGAAATTAAATAAATTAATTAAATTAAATTAAATAAAGAAAAAATTTAAAAGGGCGGGGTACTTTACGGGGGGTGTAATAGCGGGAAAAGGGTGCGGGGTGGGGGGTTGTGGTGTTAGGGGGTGGGAAAAGCAATTTCTATGCAAAAGAAGGGATGCTTCGCCAAATGGAGTTTTGTTTATTGGAAAGTCTAGGTAGGCTGAATGTGACCTCCAAATGAATCTACCTTTTCTTCTTCTTTTTTTCTACGTGAAAGACGCGGCCAACTTACCTCGACCAAATTATGCACCTTTTTTTAAAAAATTTTAATGTTGTGAGACAGAGATAATTTTCAGTAGTGGTATATAGTGGTACGCGTAAAAGCCAAAGGAAAGATACCATTAGCATAACTGATCCAAACAACGACATAAAGCATTGGGTCCTATGCTTGAAATCTCTCACTGGAGCAAGGATGTCAATAATTGCATCTCCTTAGAAAAATTAAAATAACAACGGCATCACTACGGTAGAGTACAGAATACGCGGAATGTGGCCTAGGATATTGTAACCATTTGCTCACAGGCTCACAGTACCACTTGCTTAGGCCAATTTTTTTTTTTATAACAACAAAAAAGAGGATTTTATTAAGCTTTGGAAGCGTTAAAAAGATTAAATGGATAGGGAGCAAAAACGTCATCACAACAAGAAGGAAGCATCCTAACAAGGTTGGCTCTCAACCTCTCGACGTACAATTGTTTCCCACTCCGAACCCAAGAGACAACAACCAGTTGGCAAGAGCAAAAAGAGAAAAAAAAAAAAAAACAGAATCAATAATCTCTCGTAAGGACAGGCCCAATGAGAGTAGAACTAACAAAATCCCAACTGTAACTTAAGGCCAATCATTAGCAAATGCTCTTCTATATACTATGCTGTAAGCAAATGTAGTTGAGGCTAAAAAGCCTCCAAGCCCCAAATCCTAAATTTTAAGAATTCTGACTTTTGTAATATAAAAAATTGTGAGGGAGAGAGAGAGAATCGTTTGGGATGAAAATTGAGTGAGATTTTGGAAGGTGGAGAGTTGGGTTTTACTATACACGGAAGATAATCAAGATTACACTTTTTAGTTTTTGTTGTGCATGTTCGATGCAAGGGATAACAAAAAAAAAATTAAATCTTTTTTATTGTTTTCGTACATCGAACGGGTACGACACTAGTATTTGGATATGCAAATGGACCTAAAGAACTTTAGGAATGAATTTTTTTTTTTCAAAAAGTAAGAAATTTACAATGGACCGCTCTTAAAAAGATGCACAACAATACAAGAGACAAGCTATTGTTTGTAAATTACGATGGTCATTACAAAAAAAAGATTGCCCGTTCTACTTTCTCAAATAAGTACTTAAAAAAAAACTATTTTCAAGATTAAAAATAATGGATTTATGAAAATAATTTTTCAATTTTTTGCAGGGTTATTGAGATCTATAAAACAAGATTCATATCGCATATTTTTTGATTTTAGTAAGTCTATTTTTTTTAAATTTGAAAATACAAATAAGTACTTATTTTTTAAGGAGGTAAACTGGAATGGTAACATTCTAGTTTCCACTTGTAATGGCAATAAACAGGTTTTTGTGTTTCTTGAGAAAAACTTATTCACGGCTCGTGAATGAAGTTTTCTCTCTCCTCCCTATTTATTTAATGACAAACAGTTCACAAGCAATCCCAAAAAAAATAAAACTGAGTGCTCCAATTTTCAATGTGTTTGAACCGGCGTGAATATCTTATTTTTTTGATCATTTTATCTTAAAGGATCATAATTAATTTCAGAATAAATTATATGTTACCAAACCAGTCCACCAAATCCAAACCGAGCCTCCGGCCTCAAACAAAGACGGAGACCAAGAACGACTTGTGCTAATTCAGAATTCTAGGGTGGGGAATGCGGTCCCCAAAGGATTATAATTTCTCTGTCCATGACAGTTGTGATAGTAATAATTCAACCGCCCAATTATTCATCTGTTTTTTTGGGCATTGAATTTCTCTGTCCATGACAGTTGTGATGGTAATAATTCGTCTGCCCAATTAATTATTCACCTGTTTTATTGGGTATCATTTCAATATTGTGGGACAGAGCTAGCTAGCACTTGTCTCGATCGGAGTCGGGATATATACGTTGCATGCGTATCAAAACTCTAAGAAAAATACAAACAAAGGGGATAGTACGTAATATGTTAAGTGAAATCCTAATTTGTTTTACAATTTATAACCTCATAACCTGTTTATGGTTGCTATATATGAAGACTTGAGTAGACGGGACCTTAATTTCCTTTGTGTTTTTTTTAAACCAAGGGCAGAGCTTACTTGAGCCAAAGGTAAAAGCCAAAGAAACGACACGACTAGTAGAATTCCAAACAAGAAATAAAATGCAGAACAGAGCAATGCATCAAGTGGTGGTGGTGGTGGGCTCTCGCGAGTCGCGGCCAGAAAAGACAGCTTTGATAATAAAAGCATAGACAGATGATAGCATTGGGCCCTATGCTTGAAGTTTCTCACGGTAGGGAAGAAGTCAATAATGGCATCTCTCAAAATGTGGATCCAAATACAGCCTGTCAAAGTTTAGGAATCCAAAGGGATCTGGGCGGAATTGAGGATGCCGTAGGGCGCTTCTCTGTTGTGCACCTTGTATGGCAGATTCAGACCGTCCATCTTGACAATCAATAGTTCAGTTATGTTTGTTAACTTTAACCGGTAAGAGTTAAGTTTGACCGGTAAGAGTGCTTCGAAGAATCTTAAACATGGATTACCGAAATAGACGGTCCGGATCTACCCTATACAGTGGATAGATTGTATAGATTGTACAGTGCATGAATTTTTGTCGCTTCTGCTTTCTAACATTTGATATCAGAGCATAGCCAAGCGATCCAGGAGGAAGCAACTCGAGACGAGGAGGACGGGTCAGACGGGCCAAAGAAATCAGAGCTAGACGGGCACAAAAAATTGACGGACTCCGACGAACCAGATGACACTGAAGTTTCTCACATGGCGCCATCAATTATTGGTGGAGTCATCAACGCCAGCCATCAAGTACTGGCATCAATTATTGCCCGTCAAAGAAAAGTTATCCTGTGTGGAAGGCACCTCTGGAGGGTATGGTGCAACTGTACATGTGAACAGTGCTATTCGGATGAATGGTACCGTATATGTGAATACTGTCGTACAGGTGAATAGTGGCGGATAATGAGTTGACGAGAAAATCACTCTCCAAGTGATTTGTAGATGAAGTCTTGGCTACCGAAGGCCAAAAGTGATGAGAATCTAACGGAGTGGACGAGACGATATGCGATATGATCACGGCCAGACGAGAAGGAGACGGAGACGATGTTATGGCTACCCATAGCCAAGTGATGGACGAGACGTGACAGAGCTAAATCGGACGTGATTTTGTCAATATTTGACGAGAGATTTTGGGCACTCCATGCCTACAGTAAAAGAGGACGAACGGACAGACGAGACGGTAGAGACGAGATGGGATGTGATGACGAGATAACGAGACGAGACATGACACAAGTTTGTTTTGGCCAAACAAAACGTGACGAGAAGACGAGATGTGATCAATCAGACGAGAAGCACCAAACCAGGCGGGTTTGTGATAAGAACAAATGTCGAGACGACAAGATGGACGCATTGGATGAGAGAGAGTCAAGTTTCAGGGGATGTTGAAAGATAAACTTGATCCAGAAGCAGCCCATGTGTTTTTCCATGAGCCACAACTTGTCTCAACAATTAATGCTGGCTTGAAGATATCATTTGGACGTTTGCTACGGCTAAATTCCATTCACACCATTTGTTCACACTATAGATTGTACAGTGCATGAATTTGTATCGCTTCTGCTTTCCAACAGTTTGCTTTTTGTACATGAAGCACTCTTCCTCGCAAAGACAACTAGCAAGCATGGGTATTATTTTAAATAAAAATAAAAATTGATAAGAGACATTGAGAACAGAAAATAAAGTACCTGTCCGTTTTTAGAGTTTTTTTTTTTTTTTGGGTAGATCGTAGACAAGGGTGGATAATAGTGTAATGCAGTTACTGTAGACTCATATCGGTTGGTTTGGTAATTGCTGTAAGGCACGGCAATGAGAAGTCTATATTTAAAGGTTACTAAATTATGAACACAATTATCGTGGGTCACGCTTGTCAAAAAAGTTGTGGGCTGCTATCTGTTGGATCAACCCAGAGGTAAGCCCAGCATTAGCAAGCCCCTTGGGCTTGGGCAACCCCCGGGCTAGGGCACTGTTAGCTTGTAGGTAGGTCAACAACTCATACTTAATGCTCTCTATTTGTGTGTGATGCGGGTTCGACTCTTGTGCCCAATATTGGTATTTTTTTTTTGTACCTTGTCACTGAAACTTGGCTGCTTTTGGCATAGTTGCTAGAGGTAGTGGTGGACTAGCTCAATTGTGGCGGTGTGGTTCCTCAGCGTTTGGCTATAGAGCCATGGGCTTTGCGTATTGCTTGTGCGGTGGCAGTGGAGACGAATTTCCCAGTGGTTATTTTCGAGTCAGATTCTAAGAACCTGATTTCATGTATAAATGATCAAAACGTGCAAGTTCCGTGGGAAATAGATGGCGATATTGAAGATATCAAAGACCTTGGCAACGTCTCGGCAGTGGTCTTTTGTTTGGTGCAGCCATGAGAAAAACAAAGTAGCTCACTGGATTGCGTTGAATTGTCTTAAGAGAAGCTATTATTTCACATGGGTTGTATTCCGTCCGGGCTAAATGCCATTTTGGTTTTAGCTTTTGAGTTTCTAATGATCATGTCAAAAAAGACAAGGAAAAAAAGAACTAGAAGTAGTATTTGATGTACATTAACTCATTAGTAATCGAATTTTTCGAAAAGGTTTAACATCTGTAACGTTCGAAGAACTAAGGACAGAGGAGGGGTCCGGGGTGAGTCTGGAATATTTTTAATTTCTTGAAACTTTTGCAAACTATTTCAATCGTTCTTGTCTTCGGCGATTAACCTATTCCAGAGCAATGTGATTAGCCTATCTTGCCATTCGAAGCCTTCACTCGGGTGGCGCTTGAACTGATTCTGGCGTCCTCTGCACTCGAACCTTTCCAGATCCTTGATCCTAAGAGACCATGTCAACCTGTGGTCGCAAAAAATGATTTTGACCACCTCAGTCTCTGGAACACGCACGTCACACTCATACAGTTGGGGGACATCCCCGGACTCTCTCAAATACAGTACAAAAGCATATTACCTTTGAAATGTCTCCTTATATGGTTTTTTCGCTAAACGAAAAAGAAAACCATACCATTGTACAAGTGCCAATAGTTCTTTGAATGCACCATAAACCGCAGCAGCAGCAGCGAGAAGGCGTTTCATATTTCTTCACTCAATGCCGAGGGTGGAAAATCCAAAATGTTGATGGTGGGCAGAGGAGAGTAATGCTTGTTCTCCAAGAAAGGAAGAAGCTTCCCAGCATGTAAGCTATTTATGATCCAGCTAGCAGGCTGCATTACGTAACCAAAGATTATGTAGAGTACGTAAGTATGAAGGGAAGAAAAAAAGGGTTGTTTGGCCATTCTTTTATGTCCATCACCGAACACTTGGGGGAGTGATGGGTGGCGGGATGGTGGTTATAATTGAGAGGTGGAGGTAGTTCTCTGATGTGGTAGTGGTGCTGCGCAAAACGATTTTCATCAAAAGCAACTCATTTTCTTTTTCGAACACCAAAAAAAGACAACTCATTTTCTGTTGAACATGGAAACAATTTCCGTCGATTTTTGTTTTCTGCCTCACAAAACACCATACATGTTCGGCCGAAACACACGGAGTGTGTGTTAGCTAAGCTATTTAGTAAGAGAATGGTTACTACAAGTACCAACCATCATGGGTATCTTCCTCTCTGAAGCACAATACTTCAGGTGACGCGAAGCCCTGTTCTCATCCTCAGTGATGATAGCCCCGACAGAAATTTTGCTGGCATCAAGATTCTGGACCAACCATTGAAGGGTTTTAAACACCAGTCCACAACCATGCTGAAATTTCAAAAGAACAGGGAGAACGTGAGAGTGACATAAACATGCATAGACACATTAATAGAACTAGCAGTCAACAAAAGCATAGCCTTATCAGTCAATTGAAGTTAATGATGTATTTGTATTGATAACTGGGTGACCAGGCTAGCTTACATGCACCTTAACTAATCCCAGGGTCTTGAAGTTAACGACCGGGAAAAAATGGCGCCAAGTTTTTTTGATGATTGTGAGACAAACGTGTGAGCTTGGGGAAAAGCCCATTGCGTGCTTATTACCATTTACCCACTTGGAAGTCTTTCAATTAACAAGTGGTTTTCTTGAATTCAGTCTAGGTGGAAATAAAACCATTAAAGTAAAGGAGGATGAAGCATGTGTCCAACTAGAGCTGTCAAACCCCCAACAAATAGATAGAAGATTGATGACATAGAGAAAACAAGTCATGTACCTGGACAACTTTTGCTAGTCTGGTGCAGAAACTGTGCTTGCCCTGAAGCATGACGCCTACTCTGTCGAAGATACTATTATGGTTACTGTGGCACACTGGCCTTCGTAGTCTCATGTCCTTTTCGCCAAAATGATTAGCTATAACCATATATCTGCATAGATCATTGCAGAAGCATGAAAAGATGTAGCTAGGATTTCAAGTACCTTTACACAACAGATGAGTGCCAAAGTGAGATCTGTGGAGATAGATTGGCTTCATTGTGTTCGACATAGTATTTGGCCTGTGTAACAGGTATTGCCATGTAACAGTCTTTGTAGCAGGGAAACCCAATGGTAAGAATGTTTTGACTATACTTCTCACATTGTAAATGTCTCCAAGGATACCTAATAATCATTTTGGCATCTAAAACATGTTTTGCAATGGAAATCAAATTTTCATGTTTGATATAATGAAACATAATGAAAAATTCTTTTGAGGATCATGAAAAATGCTCTTAGATCAGATCACCTATCTATTTAAAGTAACCCAAATGAAAACACCATGGCTGCTGGCCCTCTTGGGTAGTTCCTGCGGGTCGTTACAACATTCGCTCAAGAAATACTGCTTTACGTTATGAATTTGTGCCTACTGGCCTTATCCATATGACATTTTAACTCCATCTCAAATTTTTAAAGCTTTCTGAAACTTCAAATACTAAAAAGTGCAAGCAAAGTGTCAATATTTGAACGCCTACTAGATTGTACTTGACATCATCACTACCGGTATGAGATGCAGGAGAAGAAAAGGTAGAACCAAAAGATTATGATTGGCAGTCAAATATAGAAGTATAGAACATACTTATTGGGTGGTAAGGCATAACCAGCTGCTATGGAATCAGTAAGCCAACTAATGTTTAGTATGTAGGCATTCACTGCACAGCCATACAAGAACTTGGTTGTTTCTAGCTGCTAAAGACAACGAATAACATAAGCTAACAGACTTGGCAGGAAACCACAACAAAATAGATGTAAAACAGTATATTGATATACCATAAGGCAGAATAACAAGAACACACTCATGAACTGAAAAGAATTACTCCAACTCTTTAAAGTTCAATCTCAGCAGAAAGTTCAACATCGTTTGTACTCAAGAGTCCTGACTGCTTGACCACTTTTTTTTGTATATTGTTTCTTATAATGAGCTAATGCATGCCGGCATAGAAAGTACATTTAGCTAGGTTATCGGTTTGGAACTTGGAGCTCAGTACATGATTTGCAGACATCAAACTGACAGAAAATACAAATAACAAGAAAAGATCAATCCAAACAAACAGTTTGGCATGTCGAAAATGAGAACAGTGTGGTAGCACTTTCACTAGTTTGAATTCTCACAACCGCCAAGAATCATCCTACCCATGGGTAAACTATTCAACGATCTTCGTTTTTTGCAACATACAGAATCATCCTACCCATGGGCAGAGGCACTAGGGTACAATTGGGGTCAAGCAAACCCAGTCACTTTAATTTTTCACCAGAACATTTGATAGTTTGTAACTAAATTTTGCTATTTTGACCCCATAAAAAATTTTCTACATTGCCCAACTTCTTCAAATGCATAGAAATCCCAAGCATTCTCTTCTTTTTGAGAGTTGATAGTGCCATGAATGAGGGTATCATGCATTGTTTGAGCGATGTAATAAGTCGGTGGGACCAAGTATAAGTCTAAATTGGATTATAAGAGTATATCTATCTTATAATTAACCTCTTAATTTCTTTATATTTTTTGGACAAGTACATAGAAAAAATGTAATGCATACAAATTTAATTGTTGACGTTGACCCCACTAACAAAAATTCCTGGCTCCGCCCCTGATCCTACCTTAAAGATTATGACTGTGGTGAACAACATAAGAAGATTAAGAAGTGCAAATAAGGAAGCCCAGTATAAACAGAAAAGACTAGCAATCAATGTTATGAATACCGTACCGGTCAGGGTACCGGTTTTCCTACTGGTACGGTACGTACCGGTACCGGTCAAATACCGGGTACCGTTTCGGATTGATCGCTATTAGTATTATTTTCCTACCTAAAAGAATTTATAGTATAATATAAGCCTTTTTAAAATAAAAAAAATAAAAAAATCCGGTATTTGTCCGGTACCGTCCGGTATTTGCCCGGTACCGTCCGGTATTGACCGGTATTATCCGGTACTTGAATAAAAAAATAAATTTAAATGTAATCCGGTACCGTCCGGTACTGACCGGTATCTCCGGTACCGTGCGTTACCGGCCGGTACGGCCGGTATTTGAGCCGAAACGGAATTAGAGGTGTAGGGTACCGGATTCTGTCAAGGCCGGTACGGTACGGTATTAATAACACTGCTAGCAATTTTTGTTTTAAGCAACCAACCTTTCTGAAACATAGAACTATGGGAAGCTGCTGGAATTTAAATCTTGAGATTCTCTTGCCCCTTAAATTTGGAGATGGAATGTCACGGAGAACTATACCACCATATTTTCTAATTATTCCCTCCAATTCTTTTTCCTTCTGAATAGAAAAACCTGTAAGCAAGAATTCAATATCTCTGAATATCAGTCCCTTAGCGAGCTTGGCAAGACAACTTGTTTGATGCCTTTTGAGTTCTGGAGCTATAGACACACACTTTGGCTTGGAAAATCTCAACCTTTTACCAGCTCTTGTAACTGAACCTACATATTTAAACATGACACATACATATAACTTTCAGAAATGTTTCTCAAATTTAGCGGCCAAATGCAGCATCAGAATCAGAATTTAATTCTTAACCTCTGTTTGACAGTTGCAGCGTTTGGAGATTGTTCTTCGGCAGAAGTTGAATTTCAGTAGATGAGAAACGAACTCGTTTTCCTGGTGGAACCTCAGTATCACAAGCAACTTTGCACTTAAACTCCACTTTTTGAAGGTTCTTCCCATGTTGCCCAACATCACCCTTCCGTTCCACTGACTTTTGATTTTCTGCCCCACTGATATCACGTGCAAATTTCTTAGAAGCCTGAAAACGGCTACGCCTACCTCGGTTCAAAATAAGAGGTGAGCATCTAAATTTCTCCATGTGAACCTGCAACCCAGCCCCGTTATTTGCAGCTTCATGACAGTTCCTGTCCTGATTCGTAGAATCTATGACTAAATTCTGTACAACCAAAGGTTCAGGATTTTCCTCAATCTGCCTAGCACTACTACATTTTTGCATGGATTTCAAAGATGGTAGTCCTGTTGAATCCCTCTTGCAGCCCATATTGTGCTCAGCAGAAAGCAACCCCGAAATGCATTCTGACAGGAATGAGCGATTACGATAAGTATTATCATTCTCGACAAAGGCACCCCAGCGAGGCAATAGCATGCTATAACTTCTAAGTGAGTTCAACTGCCTGCGAATAGTGGGCTGATAATCTTCACCATTAACTATTGAGACAATTTCCCGTTCCTCACCTACACATTCTGGGTTCAGACTTGAGGTTCTCTGAAAATTAACAATGTAAAATTCTGACTCAGGCCTGCAGCAGTCTTCAGCATCTAGGTCATGATTTGGTATATCAGCAAGAGTAGAACATGCATTTTCTGAAGAAATACTGCATGGAACAACAGAACAAAGAGGATCCACAACGGATAAACTAGGGGACCTCACGACATCCAGAGAAAAAAATGTACTCTCATCAGGTCTGCAATGTAAACCTGCGAAAGGTATGCTTGCTTGTGAATCCACGCGAAACCCTTTATCCTGTTTCTGAATGAATGAGTTTTCATCTGAAGCAATATCAGCGGATTCCGAGAGATAGCTTGTCTCACCAACCAAAAATCTAGAAACCGTCTTAGCATTTTCATGTTCCACAAGCACAGAAGCATTTATTTCCTTCTGAGCAACAAAAGATAATTAACAAACTTAAGAAAGCAATCAAAGAAAGTATGAAATCTGACTTAAACAAGGAGGATTGTGATCTGGAATAGAACTGGGACAGCTATCATATTTCAACAAACCGTGTTTCCATTTTCTGCCACAATTTTGTGAAAGAAATAGATATCTTGTACTTTGGAGATATGATACACTATAATGAAATATTCACCTTCCACACCCAACCACCTAACCAACAGCTCTGAAACCTGTAAGGGCCTACAGGTGTTAGTTTATCATCTGTCTCTGAAAGAAGAAATGAAAATGACAAGGTAAGATAAGAATGCATCCTCTTGATCTGAATAGGGAGTAAGGAAAACAAATAGCAACATATCACCATTATTCACATAATTCCACACCTGCTGAGAACTATTGGATTTTGCTTGAGACGGAAATGAAGTCATGTTCTCCATGGCAAAGTTCACTCCCTGCAATCCAAGCTAGCATCATTCGTGTTTCAAATTTTCTCCACAAACTAACCCAATAATATCTTCCACTAATAAGAACATACATTCACGAACAAGGGGTTCATACATTTCTATTGACTGGTTTGCAAACAAACTCTTGAACTCTTATCCTAGAATATCCACAGAGGGAAGAGAATGTGGAGAAAACTGTGTTTTTTTAGAGGGGAAAAAAGAGCTCACGGTTTAATTTGTATTTAGCTCAGCTGTTATACGAAGAATATGCCAAACATCAAGAAAAAAATGAACTACAACATTTCATTTACCTCTGTTGTTGCTGGAACATAAGAATTTGCCAGAAATGAATCATGCAGTAAGGAGTCACAGTCAGATGCCACAACGGAGGCGTCTAAATCAGAAGTTAGATCATCTACCCATTTACTTTGCCTGCCAAAATCAGTATCTTCTACTGGCAAGTCTTGCTCTTCTTTTTCCATGTCCAAGAAATATGTTGACTGTTGTTTTCCTGGAATATCATCACAAACAACATTTGGAGGCCCATGGCATTCATGTTTGTACTTGTCATCACCTCCATTATGATATTGTGAACTAGGTGTATCTTTTACTTGAGATGTGACAGAGGCACAAGCATGCCGTTCATCAACATTACTAATAGTCAAGCCCACATCTCCATATGCATCAGCCATATGCAAATCATCACCGGATAGAAAATCGGTTTCATCCATATCCTCTGTGGAGAAGTGGAAGCAGTCTTTCAAACACTGCAAGCATGCTTGCTTCACCCGAAGAGCAACTTCAAGTACAGCTGCAGCTGCCAAAGATTCTGTAGATGATGAACTCTTTAGCATGTCATTTATGAGAGCTTCAGATGCTGCAATTGAGAGTTCAACAGCATTATTGATGTCACAAACCATGTGATATCCATCATCTTCTTCACAATTCGTCTTGGCATCTTTGTCCTTTGAGACAGATTGAGGACAAATATGATCAAGTGTTTCCTGCTGGGACGTGAAAGGTGGAAAATGTTTCCCACCAACATTATAACCCATTATGAATTGATAGTCCATAACTTCTTGACAAGCTGACACATCAGTTTGCTGCACTGTTAAATAATTATGTGAGGCTATCCTACCTGCCTGAGATGTGTCCAAAGGTGAACTTGGTGTATTTTGTGAGGTACCATCCGCAGATAAATGAAGATGAAAGTTCACCACCTGCTGAGACAAGAAAGAGAATTAAAATGGATGGGAGAACAGATTCTGATTCTAAAATGAAAACAAAACTTTTCTCCCAGGGAAACATGGATATTATATTATCACCTCAACACAAAAGAAAATAAAAAGAAAGGAAAATATCTCATCATATATGGTATGGGAAAAAGTTGTATTGGGAAGCTGGGGAAACTGAAATGATCTGGGCTGAAAAAAGTTTGTCTTCGTGAAAGCCTCAGGAAATTGGACCTGCACGGCTGTGGATTAAATCCCTCACCCCAACCACCAGTCACTGTTTATTGAACGTTAATCTATATTTTATCACAATCATCTTGGCTGCCAACAGTTCTTGTCCAGAGTCATAGGTTTTTTAAGTTGAGAGCACATAAAGACTTGAAAGAAATTTAAAATTCTGGCCTGTTAATGTGGAAAGCTACATCACACAATGTAAGAATCCACCAAAATTTAAGGGTGATTCCCCGTTAATGCACTCAGCCCTTACAAAAGTCAACTCCCAAACTAACAACCCAAGTCGTGAATCATGTGATGAAATTCACGCTAGATTCCAATTTGTGTTGTCAAAATGATATCAAGTTAAGGAGGAAATCAAGAATCCCTAAGCTAGAAAAGAACAAAAATCAATGAACAACAGAGAGGGGAGAGATAGAGAGAATTTCTCAATACCAGTTCTTAATTATATATATTTCCTTCCTTTTCTAATGGCAGCACGCCAGATGAACCTTCTTAATCTTTGTTTGAACCTAGAAACCCTTGACAGGTGAAAGCAACTGAGTGTTATCCAATACATGGCACAATCTGCTTCCAAAGCACTGTGTAGAGGTACAGTATTCACAATCATCTTTGATGACCAATAGAAGTAACAAGCCACCTCCAACCATCACACTCTTAAATATTTGTTAACTTTGAGTGGTCGATTACTAAGAATGTTGTAGGCCACATTAAACACAGTGCATCACTAAACCCGTTGTAAGACTCATAGAACAACCCTTTCTTGAAACTTTTTTGAAGTAAAGTAAATAACCCTTCTTAGAAATTAAGACAATGTGCATGCATGGACAACCAGCAGGTCTGGCACAGACATTTATCCACAACTAGCACGTAAAAAGCATGTCCTGTATCCAATGTACCCTTTCCTGTGAATTTTACATTGGCTGGGAACAAAACCTTACATCACAGAATATTTACTATACCTGGTATACCACTGTAACATAATTGGCTCAGCAATCAGTTTCTATCATAAAGCTTGAAGTTCTTATTAAAATTTTGTGGTAGATGTAAACCTGTAATATAAAGTTCAAGAATGAAACCTAATTCTATACACATCCCTATATGTGTATGTGTATTGGCTAATGGGCATACATGTAAAGCCAGAGAGAGAGAGAGAGAGAGAGAGAGAGAGTGATTCTAGCTAGCCAGCCAAATAACTTACATTTCCAGAGGATGGAGCAAAACTAGCAGGTGAATTGTCTTCCCCTGATAAGAACAAGTGGCAACTCTTATATCTACCTTCATCTCTTGAAGACAGATCCGCAGTATTTCCAGTCTGTTGAACAATGAGAAAGCCCGTAAATGGGAATGTAGAAAGTCCATTATTATATATCTTACTTGGAAGAAAGATTCAACAACAGATGAAGAAGAAAAGAAATCTTCCAGAAATCTGAAGTGTCCATAACAAAAGCATCACATGCCATGCAACATTGCTACATCGGCAAGAACTCCACGCAACAATCTCGATTCCAAATGCATCATGTTGTAAGTTATATTCAATAAAGTGGTTTGATTGTCTATTCGAGAGGGCTTTGGCGATTTCGACGGCTGAAACCCTAACTCCACCCCCCCGATCGCCGTCTTTCATCATTTTCCTCTGGATTTGTTGGCTGATTCGTCCATATCGTCGGTCCGTTTCCTTCAGCTCCGTTGCGTCTCTGGTCGTCCTGTTCGTTGTCTGCAAACTGTGGGTTTGGGTCACCGACAGGCACCGTAACCAGTGGGTTTGAGGTTAGTTCTCGTTCCTTTCTGCTACGTGTTCTGATGGATTTGTCGGTGGATTTTCCTTTGTTAACTTCTGTGAGTAGTACGCCAAACCCTAGTTTTGGCGTTCGTAATTTGAATGGCAAAGGTATTGGAACACTGGCAAGTAGTCTGAATGTGATTGATCTTGAATCTGTTACTACTGATAATAATGAGCACCTTGAGATTCAGGCGGATGATACCCCTACTGTAAGGCAGATTAAAAGCTTGAATGCCGAGGTTAGGGCTTTGCGTGCTGAAGTTGAGGAGAAACGGAAAATGTTGGCGTCTCATTCTGTACGTACTGACCCTGCGGTCTTGGCTATGGGCCCATCTTGGAAGGACAAAGTCTCTCCTCCTACGGAGAGTCCTAAGCGAATGGATCTTCAGTATTTTCCCCCTGAGTTGGATGGGGAGAAGGTTAAGGTTTCTCCTCCTAAGTCTGTGGAAGTCCTAGGGGCTGAGAGGTGGAAGGACTGCATTGTGGGTCACTTTGTGGATAAGAAGCTTCCTTACCTTATGGTTCGTTCTTTTGCTTTTAAAATGTGGGGTAAGTTTGGTCTGAAAGATGTTCTATCTAATGACAGGGGTTTCTTTTTCTTCCAATTTGGAGTTGAAGGTGCATGTAGGCAAGTCGTAGAAGCTGGTCCTTGTCATATGGGGGGCAAGCTAATGGTGTTACAGGAGTGGTATTCTGGCATAGTTCTTGAAAAGGAGGGATTGACTAGGCTGCCTATTTGGATTCAACTATATAATGTTCCTCTTCAGTACTGGTCAGCTGAGGGATTGAGCTATCTTGCGAGTGCAGTGGGTAAGCCACTTTATGCTGATGAAATGACAGAGTCTGCTAAGAGAGTCAGTTTTGCTAAAGTTTGTGTGGAAGTAGACTTGAAGTCTTCTTTACCTCATTCATTTGATCTTATTACTTCTTTTGGGCAATTGGTTATCATTGATGTGAAATATCCTTGGAGACCAGCTAAATGTACTTCCTGTGGTGTTTTTGGTCACTTCGATTGTGGTCAGAACAAGGAAACTGGTCAAAAGGTAAGTGAGCAGCTGGTTGGTAAAGGCCCTAGTGTTCCTCAGAATAAGGTGTGGGTTGTTAAAGCAGGGAAGGATGATGTCCCTATTACTATCCCATCCGTGAGCCAGGGCCCTACTCTAGTGATGCCAGGGGTTGAACTTCCTTGTATCAATCAGTTTTCAATCTTACAGGAGATAGAGATTGGTCAGAATGCAAGTTCAAGCATGGGGAATGATATGGATACTGCTGAGACTGAAGTGGTTGTACCTGGACCTAGTGAAATTGCTGAGTATGGTTTCCTTCCTTCTGACCTTGGTGATGGCATGACAGATCCAGATGCTGTATTTTTGGCTCTTAAGTCTGTGGCTACTGATGAAAAGCAGCCAAGTGGTGGGAAGAAACCGGGGGCAACTAAGAAGCCAAGGAACTCAAAGAAGAAATGATTAAGATCGCTTCCTGGAATATAAGAGGCCTTAATAGCCCCATAAAGCAGCTGGAAATAAAAAAGTTCATTACTACCAGTCGATTATCATTGATAGGGATTGTGGAAACCAAGGTTATGCAAGAAAATCTGGAGGCAGTTATGCAGAAATGCCTTCCTTCTGGTTGGGAGTTTCTTCATAATATAGGGTCTGGCTCTGTAGCTAGAATCATTGTTGCTTGGGATAAGCAGGGTCCTTTGGTGAGTCTTCTTTCTACTTCTGATCAAATGATGTTGTTGTCAGTTACCATGGAGATGAAGACTTTTGTTATCTCTATTGTTTATGGTTTTAATCAAGTTGGTAATAGGAAGAAATTGTGGGATGATCTTCGTACTAGCTATGGTCTTGTTGGTCTTCAGCCTTGGATAGTGATGGGTGATTTCAATGCTGTGAGATGGCAGAATGAAAGGTCAGATCATGGTTCTTTTGATTCTACTTCTGCTGGTGATTTTAATACATGCTTAAAAGACATTGGAATGGAGGATATTAATTCTACAGGCTTTTGGTTCACTTGGTCTAATAGGAGAACAGGCTGTGAGCATTGTGGTAGCAGATTGGATAGGGCAGTGGTTAATGCTCATTGGCAAAATATCTTTACTGAATCTGAAGCTGTTGTACTTAAACCTGGCGTTTCTGATCACTGCCCTCTCACAGTTTCAATTCTTCCTTACAGAGGAGGGAAGAAACCTTTTAAGTTCTTTAACTTTTGGATGAATCACAAGTCGTTTGCTGATATTCTTAATTTCTCTTGGGCTGCTCAAATAGATTCTGATGATTCTCCTATGCTGACTTTATACAAGAAATTGAGAAGGTTTAAACCTTGTTTGAAGAAGCTTAATAAGGATTTTTACAGTGACATTCAGAAGCGAGTTTTGGCTGCAAATGAAGAGCTTGCCCATATTCAGAGTAGGTGTGCTAATGCCCCTGGGGATCCTATTTTAATGGAATATGAGAAACTTTGCCTTCTTCATTACAATGAGCTCAGTTTGGCTGAAGAGAGTTGGAGTAGACAGAAGTCCAGAATTAGATGGTTAAATTTGGGTGACAATAATACTAAATTTTTCCATAAGAAAGTTGCTAGCCACAGAATGAGGAACAAAATTATCTCTATATGTGATGATGGGGGTACTAGACTGGAAGATCCTCAAGCTGTTAAGGCAGAAATTCTCAGATTCTACAAGAATATGCTTGGTTCCAAATTTGAGGATAAAAGACCCACTAATGAGAGGTTAACTTTCACTCACACTGTTCCTACCTCTTTTCATGCTTCTCTCATCTCTCCGGTTACTCCTGAGGAGGTTAGGCTAGCTATTTTTGCTATAAATGGTGATAAATCCCCAGGGCCTGACGGTTATAATGCTAGTTTCTTTCAAAAAAAACTGGACTGTAGTAGGAGATGAGGTGACTGCAGCTGTTCTTTCCTTTTTCCAAACTGGTGTTTTATTAAGAGATGTTAATGCTACTGCATTAACTCTAATTCCTAAAACTAGCTGCCCTCAATCTATGAAGGAATACAGGCCCATTGCCTGCTGTAATACCATTTACAAAACTGTTACGAAGATTCTTGCCAGTAGGTTACAACCTGTCCTTCCTCATATTATCAACAAAGCTCAAGCAGCTTTTGTCAAAGGAAGATCAATCTCTGATAACATTCTCCTTATGCAAGAACTTGTTAGGAACTATCAAAGAGACTCAGGGCCAGCTAGATGTGCCATCAAGATAGATCTTATGAAAGCCTATGATTCTGTAGATTGGGATTTTCTCTTTGAAGTCATGGTGGCTCTGAACTTTCCTTCCAAATTCATCTCCTGGGTCAGAATTTGTATTACTTCAGCCATGTATTCAATTGTGATAAATGGGGAATTGGAGGGCTTCTTCAAAGGAGAGAAAGGCCTTAGACAAGGAGACCCTATCTCTCCATATCTTTTTCTTTTGATTATGGAAGGCCTATATGCAATCCTCCAAAAGAAGATTTCTGCGGGTCAGTTCACTTACCATCCAAAGTGTTCAGCTCTGTCTATTTCTTATCTGGCTTTTGCTGATGATTTATTCTTAATGGCTGGAGCTGATTGCCACTCAGTTGCTATTCTCAAGGAAGCTCTGGATGAGTTTTACTATTCCTCTGGCCTTAAACCTAATCTTCTTAAAAGCCAGATCTTCTTTTCAGGTGTTCACCCTGCTGTTAAGAATGATATTCTTAGAATTCTTCCTATTCCTGAAGGGTCTCTTCCTGTGAAATACTTGGGAGTTCCCCTTATTTCAACTAGACTCAAATATGATGACTGTGTTCAGCTAAAAGAAAGGACTCAACAAAGAATTGCTAGTTGGTCCAACAGTTTGTTGTCCTTTGGGGGTAGGGCTTTGCTTATTCAGTCTGTTCTCTTTAGTATGCAAAATTACTGGTGTTCATTATTCATCCTACCTCAGAAGATTGTGAAAGAAGTTGAGGCTATGCTAAGGGCTTTCCTCTGGTCAGGTCTCAAACTCAAAAGAGGAGGAGCTAAAGTCGAGTGGATGGAAGTTTGTACCCCTAAAGCTGAAGGAGGTCTGGGTTTGAGGTCTCTTAAGGAATGGAATAAAGCCACTATGCTAAGGCACTTATGGGCCCTCTGTAAAAAACAAGATACTTTGTGGGTTAAATGGGTTCACAGCTATATCATTAAAGACCAGCATTTTTGGGTGATGAAGGTACCCTACGATTGTTCATGGACTGTGAGAAAGATTCTTAAATTGAGAGGTCTGGGCCAAAATTTTGTTAAACATGATATAGGTAATGGATTGGGCACTTCTCTGTGGTATGACAACTGGCATCCATGGGGGCCTCTTTATAAGCTTTTGGACGACAGAACTATGTCTCGTTTGGGTACAGCCGTGTCTGCAACAGTTAGCTCAGTAATCTCTAATGGTGTTTGGCATTGGCCGAGGCCAAGGAACAACCTGATTCATCAAATTCAGATGGCTATTCCTGGGAATCTGGTTCCTCAAATTGAGATGGAAGATGAGGTTCGTTGGCATATATCACCTACTGGTCAGTATACTACTAAGCATACTTGGGAAGCTATAAGATCCAAAAGTGAGAAAGTCCCTTGGGCATCTCTAGTTTGGTTCCCTCGGAATGTACCAAAATGGGCATTCATTTTGTGGCTTGCCTGTCTTCGAAGGCTTTCCACTAAGGACAGATTACAGAAGTGGGGAATGGCGATTGACTCTATTTGTGTGCTCTGTTCTCAGGCTGATGAGTCTTTGCAGCACCTGTTTTTTTCATTGTAGTTATTCAAGCAACATTTGGGAAGTCATGTTATCCAGATTTCAGATTCAACGGAAGGCTGGTGTATGGAATTCTGAAGTTAGTTGGGCAATCCAATTCTGCAGGGGTAATTCTTTCCAATCTCTCCTTTTCAAATTAGTTTTGGCTGCAGCAGTTTATTACATTTGGATGGAGAGAAATTCCCGTATCTTTGGTGGGAGATCTAGATGTGCAACTGAAGTGCTGACTGGTATAGATGAGTACATTAGATCTCGTGTTTATTCTTGGCAAGTGATTCCTAGTTCAGTAGAGAACCAACGCATGTGTGAGCTTTGGAAACTTCCGCGTAGAATTTTTGGGCCTGATATTCCCAGAGTTTTTGTACAGTGATGTAGTGTGTAGCTAGGCTGCTTGTACAGTTTGTTTGGAAAGGGTGTTTTCCCTATTGTTTTGGTGCTATAAAATGATCCATTTCCCAAAAAAAAAAGTTATATTCAATATACAACAGTCCAAACGACATCACAAGCGAGCAATTATGAAAAACCTCTGCAATAATTGCCCACTCTTGAGAATAAAAGACACTATCATGACAAGCCACATTAGCATTCTAGACAAGACATGGATTACTGAAGAGAACTTGTAATCGAATGAGACACTAGGGCATAACCAAAGAACTCTAAATCATTGCACAGAAACTTGTGCTGCTAGCCTTTACGCCAAGCTAAGAAGCATGGGTAACTGCTTCGTACTTGTACCTATGGGTAACAGGACTTTACTGGCTACGTCTGGCACACCAAACACATGCCAAAATCTTTCTCTACGACCTTTGTCACATCTCAGAAATACCGCAACGTATACGTATACAACACAGAGAATGAAGTTTAAAACATAAAAATGCATTTGTTATAGTCGAACCCTAGCCGTACCGAACGCAATAACAAGACCGCAAATTCGGAAAGATACGAACCGTAAACCGCCTCTCGAGCTCGAGAGTAGTTTCTCCTCCTCCTCCTCCAAGTCCAATGATGTGCTGCTCATAATCCGTTGGTTCACCATCGTCGTGTTGCTGAAGCCAAGCAGGAAGCCACGCTACCTCCTGTGACCATATATGAACTGGATTAAATCGCCCGAATTCGTTTGCCAGAAACCTTGTCGATATTTACTCCTAAAATAGACAAGAATAATGCTTTGCTTACCTCTGAGAATTGAGGACGGCGAAACCCTAATAAGCTCGTCATCGTCAAACAGGCGGTTCTTCCGACTTCCAAGGCATCAGCCGCAAGCGTCTACCGAGAGTAGAGCCTGTAGAGGGCGCAGTACTCTGGGAGCTGAGATGGGGCCTTCGCGCCAAAACGACATCCGGGGGTTCCAAAAACAGACGCGCTGGAGTCTCGTTTTACTTCTTCATTTTTTTTTTGGTACCCCTCGGTCCAATAATGTTTGTCTGCGTAAAAATAATACTATATAATTTTCGCAAAAAAAAAAAAATTTAACAACTTAGATATTGATGGATTCTTTTAATTTATGAAAAATTTAAAATATTTTTACAAGAAATACATAATTTACCTTTTTAGTCTTCAATTTGCGGACCAGAAATGTTTGAGACAGTGGAATATTATTTTTTTGTGTCATCAAATTTTATGCATTAACGTAACACTGTGAACCCTTTCAAAATTAGGTATCTCGTTAAAAACTCCTAAAAAAGCGATGATGTTGCTTTAATATAGTAGTAGTATTATTGTTTAAATTAAACGCATTCAAGTTATTTATACAGAATCAAATGGAACTAGCTCAGTTGGTCACTATTGCATCTACTAGAAGTTTAATGTAGTAGTAGTATTATTGTTTAAATTAAACTCATTCAAGTTATTCATACAGAATTAAACTCATTCAAGGTATTCATACAGAACCAACTGGGACTAACTTAGTTGATTACTCTTGCATCTCACTAAGAGGTCAGGAGTTCAAATCTCTTCACTTGCGTGTGGGTTATCTTCCCTTTGATGGATTTTTTTTCTCTGTTTCTATCATATAATGAACTTATTTCTTGTATACTTAAAAAAAAAAAAAAAAAAAGAGTTATTCATGTAGATCGGGAGGGTATAAGAGATTTGGTAAAGACAAAGTCGATGCTACATTTGACACTAAAGATGGGTTACCATTTTTAATAAGCAACAGATAGATAACAAAGAGTAGATCGAGCTAAATATGGAGGAATGATTTTCTCATTCTTTTTTTTTTTTTTATAACCGCACTTTCTTTTTGTGCTTTTGGTATTGTTTGTGTTTGTTATTCTGTAGATGTTTTTTTATCATCATCATCTTTCTATTTTGGGCCTTATCCAAACACAATAAATAAAACCATAAGGGAGTTTTATATACACACACTTGTTTAAGGAGAATGTGATAGCATTCATACTTCATAGTCCACATATTAAAAAAAAAAAATTTCAACAAAAAGAAGTCGTCGAAGAAGAAGAAAAATTGGGATCGAAAGGAAAACACAATCGAACAAATCGCAACTGAAATTACCAAAAAAATAAATTCGAATCCTAAAATTAACAAGTCCCGTGATTCATAAATAATGCTCCAAGAACACAACGCTAACGTCGATTCATTACATCAAAAAGAATCAAGACAACATGAAGCCATGGCAGGAAGGACTCCTGCACAATAGATACACAATAAACAGACTACTGTACATCAGCGTATAATGCATTCTTCTTGGTCATTTACCCCCCTCGTAAGGAGGATTCTTTATTTTGACTTTGATATGAATGTGGCAGCTAAAAAAGTGTTGCAAGCAAGTACTCATCAAGAACGCGCCTACTGGTAGCCGATCAAAAAGGTTTCTAAGCCAAGATTCAAGCTGAAATAAAACCTGGCAACACAATCCCAGAAAGTGAACCTTCAATGATACGAATTGCAATAACCTTGCAGGCTTTTGTAATCATATCAAAAAAATAAACATAATATTCTTACCATCATCGACAACATCAGGGGGAAGATCCAGAAGAACCCAACAACTCAGGCTTCCTTAGCCAGTACTGTTGAAGCCTTTGCCTTGCCTACTCCATGTAATCAAAGTCAATTTCATTAACGTGCTCCTGAAATAGCGTATGTAAAAACAAGCTTACATTAGAAATTCACAAGCAATTGAAATAAGTTTACCCTTTGTAGTGGGCCGAAATATCCAAAGGGTTCACAAGAGTCAAAGGGGTCATACCCGGGGTCCATCGTTCAGTTGTCTCAGTTCGTTTAGGGCTGAGTTGGCACGATGACACGTCGCTCATCTGTCGCCGAGCGTAGGATGGACCACGGACTGCTCGGCCGAGCATAGATTGTTTTCCGAACGTCATCACTCAGCTTTTTGTTCGGTAACGAAGTCTTTTGTTCGGCGTGGCACCTCTCCCATCCTGATCTCCATTTGTTCGGCCGGTCACCTTTCCTTCGGGACCTGTTTGCTCGGACACTGCTAGTACAGAACGTTCTGGAACCTTCCACGTGATACGTAAGTTGCCTTCCCTTCTGATAGGCGTGCCGCCCATGTATGATGTGACATGCCTGACATGAACCCATGTGCCTCTGCAAACCTGGGAAGGCGGCCTTCATTAAATGCCTCTGACAGGTGACGTCATCCGAGCGTAGGAACGCGCGTGTGTCCTACGCTCGGCTTGCTTAGCGCGGAAGATTCCTTTGCCTATAAATACAGTGGTACTTCTTACTCAAGAGACGACGGTTACACACTCCTCTCATAAGCAATTCCTCTTTTCCTAACATACTCCACTGTACTTCTTCTTTTCTATACTGACTTAATCGTCGGAGCTTCTACCCGGAGGAACACCATCCTCCGGTTTGCAGGTACCCGGCGAACCGCGTCATCTTCCCGCGACCTAACCGCAAAGGGGCGAAGGGTTCAAGAGGTCCAGGTTGAAACCAGCCCCCACAATTGGCGACTCTGCTGGGGAAGCACGCTTTCCTAACAAAGTGTGGGACTGTGTTACGGCCGTAGATCTCCCCTTTTCCTCCCTCACCGTCTCAGGCATGACGCAACGCCTCCCTCCACCTGGCCCGGAGAACTTTACCCTCGGTCTAGCTGGGTACGGAACACTGAACGTCGAACCTGGCAACACCGCTGGGACAACGCAACCAGTGGCTCGTCCACTCAGCTATCCACCAACTGAACTTGACATTGCCCTGGCGGAGCAAAAACGTCAGGCAGCTGTCATAGCCCTCCTGCAACAACGTCTCGAAGCACGGGATGGAGGTCCGGCTGTAACCCCTGCCCGAGGCCATCAAGCCGAGGCAAGTCAACCGAAGAAGCCTCTAAAACGAAGACGAAGGACACACCAAGCTCGGACATCCGAAGGAGCTTCATCCGAGCGTCGCACTGTCTTTGACAGGCTAGAACGCATTCCTCGGGATCATACAACTCCCTCTCGTCCGCGCGTGGCAAGCATCATCAGGGAAGAGAGTTCAAGATCTTCAGCAACACATTCAACAGCTGGAACTCTTAGGATGGGAGTCTCGGGGAGGACACATCGCCTTAGCCGACGACAACAGGAACGGGCGGATGGAAAGAGGCCTTTAAATCTCAATGAGCACCCTGCTGGCCAACGAACAGGGGAGCTTCCCGAGCGATCAGAGCAATCCAGGTCTCGAACCGAACGCAACCCTGGGGGTCATCATGCTGCAGGTTCGCGAGGTGAACGAACTACAAGCCGGGGAACACGATCCGAACATACTAATACCATTGTCCTATATGATCAATACACGGGAAAGCCAGTGGTGTATCAAGCTGTGGCCGAAGGAGGAGACCCTCGCAACGTTCGGAACGAAGATCCAAGGGTAGAATATCCGAAGCCCTCGGTTGAAGTTCGGCACCGTCGTCACGTCCCGCGGGAACATAAGCGCCGCCACAGGGAACCAAGGGCAAACAACGAGGCTCGGCAAGATGTCCCAGCACCGGTCATTCCACCCGCACCTGTACCTGTGCCTGTGGATAACTCCAAGCTCGGGAAGGCAAAGGCATCCCCCTTCGTCGACGCCATTCAACAAGAACGGCCTCCAGACCGTTTTGTTATGCCAAAACTCAAACGCTACGAGGCAAAGGAGGATGCTGTTGCGTTCGTTTGTCGATTTCGTCAGACGATGAGCCTCCACAACTTCACCGATGCACTCATGTGTAAGATCTTTCCTCTTACACTAAGTGAGCCCATTATGTTGTGGTATAATCAGCTCAAGCCAAAGTCCATCAAGAGTTTCAACGAGCTAGAATTGGAGTTCACCAAACGGTTCGTGATGAGTAACATCCAGCCGAAGACACTCTCGATGCTGGTAAACATGCGGAGAGTATCAGGAGAAACTCTTCGGGCGTATACCGAACGTTACTGGGAAGTTTACAACTTAATTCCTAACTGTGATCAAGGCGTTGCGGCGGAGTCTTTTATGAACGGGTTGGATCCAGCCTCGGCAATGTTCCGAGACTTATCCAGAAACCCACCGAAGACAATGGGCGATTTAATGGTCATCATAGAGAAGGATTGCGTCCACGAGGAGGCGGTTGCCGAGCGAAATGTACCAAAGAACACGGAGGCACCAAAGTCCGCTACAGCAAAGAAGCATGTAGCTAACGTTCGACAAGGGCAGAATGGACAGCACAATTCTGGCTCGGGAGTAAATAGACCGAACAACAAGCCCAAACCGCCCCAGGTCCCGCAACAGCAGCCTTGGCAGCAGACACGAAGGGATCCGAGACCTGAGGAGTATGTCGCCGAGCGTACTGCCTTCACTGAGCCAATTTATAAGCTGCTGCGTATAATTGGCCAACTGCCGTTCTTTGTTTGGCCGACGGGATTCCTCGGCACGGCGGGCAACGGACCAGGAATGTGCAGCTTTCATAAGGAGCGCGGTCATTATACCACCCAATGTCAGCCATTCAAACGATATCTGGAAGAACTAGCTGCTGCTGGGCATCTTAACCAATGGATCGATCTTCAGCGAAACCCACTTCCTCCTCCCCCTCCTGTAGTTGGGAATCTCGTTGGCGTGATCCAGGGGTTAGTATCCGAAGGAAAGGCCGCCGAGCTTCGTACGGAGATTGATAAGGCTGTTGCTGCCTTGTCCGTTTGTAATGTTGGAATGCCACAAAAACGCAAATGGGAAGATCCGAGCCTTGGAGGGCTGATAACCTTTTCAGCCGAAGACATGCAGGGAGTACAGATTCCACACGCCGACGCTCTGGTTGTTACTGTCACGGTGGATTCCTCCAGAGTCCAACGGGTGTTGATCGACCAGGGAAGCTCGGCGGAAGTCATGTTCCAGTCAACCTATAAAAGTTTGGGGCTTTCACCGGATAGACTTCGGCTGGCTACCACCCCGCTCGTTAGTTTCACAGGTGCTCCAGTTTGGCCCCTTGGGCTGATAACCCTTCCCGTGCGTGCCGGTTCCCGAGTGGTTAACGTCGAATTTGTAGTGGTTAGCTCTCCGAGCCCCTACAACATTATCCTCGGTCGAGCTTGGCTACATGAGATGAAGGCAGTCCCATCAACCTTGCACCAAGTGATGAAGTTCGTTGGGTGGAACGGACGACAGGAAAGTCTACGGGGGGACCAGGTGCAGTCGAAGAAATGTTACATTAGCACTGTGACCAACAAACCAAGCTATTTGGAGGTGCAATGCGTCGATACAACCAACACACCTGTACTGGAGGAAGTGGGCCTACCTGCCGAGCAAAGGTCAGCCGAGCAACTCATCAAGATGCCAATAGCGGAGGATGGAAGCAGGTACTTTATGCTCGGCAGTTCTATGGTCGAGACCGAGCGTACGGAGATGTTCAATTTCCTCAAAGAGAACATCGAAGTATTCGCTTGGACTCCCGAAGAAATGCCTGGAGTAGATCCAACTTTTGCCGCCCATCATTTGAACGTAGACCCGGACAGACGTCCTGTTATTCAGAAGGTCCGTCGTTCGGCTCCGTCGCATGTGGACGCGGTAATGACCGAAGTGGACCAATTGCTCAAAGCTGGGGCTATACGAGAGATCCTGTACCCGACGTGGCTGGCGAACCCGGTCGTTGTTCCGAAGAAGAACGGAAAGCTCCGAGTCTGCGTTGATTACACCAACCTTAATGATGCTTGTCCGATGGATCGCTTCCCCCTTCCTCGGATTGAGCAGATGGTGGATGCAACGGCTGGACACGAGCGCCTCAGTTTCATGGATGCCTACCGAGGCTATCACCAAATCGCCTTGGCCGAGGAAGATCAAGAGAAGACAGCGTTCATCTCCGCCCGAGGAATTTACTGTTACAATGTTGTGCCGTTCGGACTGAAGAATGCAGGAGCTAGTTTTCAGCGAGCAATCACCAAGATGTTCCTGCAAAAGCTCGGCAAGACTTTGGAGGCGTACATTGATGATCTAGTATGTAAAAGCAAGCTCAGTTCGGATCACCTTCGGGATTTAGGCGAGATCTTCGCTATCCTCAAAGAATATAAGCTTCGTTTGAACGCAGAGAAGTGTGCGTTTGGCGTTGGCTCGGGAAAATTCCTCGGCTACATGGTTAGTCGCCGTGGCATAGAAGCAGATCCCACCCAGCTCACGGCCGTGCAGAACCTCCGGGCTCCAACTACCATAAAAGAAGTTCAACGACTAACGGGTATGGTAGCCGCGTTGAGTCGCTTCATCCGACGTTCGGGAGATCTTTGCAGACCTTTCTTCCAGGCGATAAAGACCAGTCGGCGAAGATTTGTGTGGACTGAGGAATGTGATGTGGCTTTGCAATCTTTAAAAGAATATCTTGCACAAGCTCCACTCCTCGTCACCCCCCTTCCCGAAGAGGATCTTTATCTATACCTGGCGGTCTCGGATCATGCCACGAGTTCGGTGCTTGTTCGAAAGGAAGGGATGGAGCATTTGCCCGTGTTCTTTTCCAGCAAGACGATGACGGACTCTCAGACGAGGTATCTGCCTATGGAGAAGTTGGCTTTAGCACTCGTCTCAGCTAAAACGAGCCTATTGCCATACTTTCAATGCCATAGGATCGTGGTCTTCACTGAGTTTCCTCTCAAAGCGGTTCTTGAACATGTTCGTCCAGCCGGATTTTGAAATTCTCTCAAGACCTGGCGAACTATGACATCCAGTTCGAACCAAGGACAGCCATCAAGGGACAGGCTTTGGCAGATTTCTTTGCCGAGCTTACTCCTGGGCTCAGAGACGAAGAGAATGCACTGGCAACAGCTGCCGAAGAGGCCCGGCTAGCCGAGGCCGAAGAACATTTTGAGTGGTGTGAACCTCCTCGCGAACGTCTTCGCTCAAAGTTCGTCTTAGGCACACGAAAGCCGAAGAAAGAGTGGCAACTTTTCTCCGACGACGCATGGAAGATGACGGTGGATGGGGCTTCAAATGTCAACGGGGCTGGGGCCGGCATTGTGCTTGTTTCTCCAGCTGGAACCGTCCATGAGCATGTTGTTTCCATTGGCTACCCTGCCACCAACAACGAAGCTGAGTACGAGGCTCTCATTGCTGGGCTGCAGCTCACGCTTCGGTTGGGGGCTGGTTCGGTTCACGTCTTCTGTGACTCTCAGCTGGTTGTGGGTCATCTCAATGACGACTATCAAGCCAAGGATGCACGGATGAATGCTTATGTCAGCCACGTTTTAGCCCTTCTAAAGCAATTTGCTCGAGTTGAAGTGGAGTGGATTGCCCGGGAACACAATGCTCATGCCGATGCCTTGGCGGGGCTTGCTTCGGTTTATAAGGCCGCCGGGGCTCGCACCATAGTTTTTGACGAGGTTGTTAATCCAAGCTTCGAACTTGCTGTATGTTCGGTCAGCAACGTTCCCCTCGGCCCCAGTCAACTGGATCCCATTATTGCCTTTTTGAAGGATCAGACCCTTCCACTGGACAGAAGGGAGGCCCACAAAGTTCGATGCAAAGCGGCCAATTACTTCTTGGATCCACAAGACCAGCTCTACCGCCGAACGTTCACCGGTCCAGATCTTCGGGTGGTGCATGAGGATCAAGTCCAAAGCGTTCTGGATGAACTACACATGGGAAGCTGTGGAGGACATTCCGGTGGCCGCACAATGGCCCACCGAGCGTTAACACAGGGGTACTGGTGGCCGAAGATGGTCAAGCAATCCGAGGAATATGTGAAGCGCTGTATTCGATGCCAGAAGCACGACTACATACCTCACCAACCAGCCTTTCCCCTCAAAATGATCACCAGCCCATGGCCCTTTGCTGTATGGGGCTTGGACATTGTGGGCAAGTTGCCGAAGGCCCCGGGTGGCTTCGAATATTTGCTCACTGCTACGGATTTATTCACCAAGTGGGTGGAAGCCGCACCCTTGGTCAAAACGACAGCTTCGGATGTGGAACGCTTTATTTGGAGACACATCATTTCCAGGTTCGGAGTGCCCTATGCCATCCTCTCGGACAATGGCACCCAGTTTGTAGCAGCAGCAATCCAATCCTTCTACAAGCGCCATCATATTATGATCCACACTTCGTCGGTGGCATACCCGCAAGGAAATGGACAAGCCGAAGCTTCCAACAAAGCCATTACTCGGGGGCTTAAACGCCGTTTGGATCGCAAGCTCGGTAAGTGGGTTGACGAGCTTCCTCATGTCTTATGGAGTTACCGGACGACCCCGCGACGCTCCAATGGCCGAACCCCGTTCTCCTTGGCGTACGGCATGGAAGCGGTCCTTCCCCTTTCTGCGCTCGTCCCAACTGTTCGGTCCGAGAACTTCAATCCTGTGGACAACGATGCTCTAGTTGGTGCTGAGCTGGATTTTGCCGAAGAATTACGTGATAACGCCAGTTTGCACCATGCTGCTTATCAACAGGAAGTTGCTCGGGGTTACGATAAGACCGTCCGTGCTCGGCCGTTTCAAGTTGGTGACCTCGTTCTTCGGATGGTCGTAGAAGCCAAGCAGTTGACCAAGCTGAAAGATCCCTACGAAGGCCCCTATAGGGTGATCCAGAAAATTGGCCACGGAGTTTATAAGCTTGCTGAGATGGATGGTACGCCGATTGCTAACCCTTGGAACGCCCAAAAACTTAGGAAGTTCCATGGCTAGTCTCGGCCGCTTTTGTTCGTTGTTATTTTTGCTTTGTTCGGATTGTAAGCCTACGGGCGTTTTGGTTATAATACTTATTCGTTACATTCGCTTGTTCGGTTTCACATTCGTTCATTGGGTATAACATCTCGCCCGCGGTTTCTTCGGATTCCTCATTCGTTCATTGGGTATAACATCTCGCCCGCGGTTTCTTCGGATTCCTCATTCGTTCATTGGGTATCCTATCTCGCCCACGATGGGGGCTCTGGCACTTTTACCTCGGTTCTCTTATACTTTTTACCGAGTGCTTGAGTACCCATTTTTCTGCCTTCGTGTTGTTTTTCTTCCTAAAACCAGCCCGAAGGCAGGGGGGCTACTATGTGGGTACAGATAAGCAGGTTTTTACATGGTACTTGTTTTTTACGACTGCGGACCCTCGGCCATATAATGTTATCCAAACCAATTAAACCGAGTTTCATTGGTTTATGTTTGGAATGAGCCTCATCCATATAATGTTATCCAAACCAATTAAACCGAGTTTCATTGGTTTATGTTTGGAATGAGCCTCATCCATATAATGTTATCCAAACCAATTAAACCGAGTTTCATTGGTTTATGTTTGGAATGAGCCTCATCCGAAACAGAAACAGTGCAACAAACAGAATGTTCGAACAGCTGTGTTAGCAGGGATATAAGGTAATCAAGAATTGGTCAAAACATTTTTTACCGAACAGAAACAGTTGATTGAAAAACGATTAAAGAACAAGCATCCACAACAGTTAAATCTGTTACTTACAACTTACGCTCGGAAAACTCCAAACTCCAACATGTATGGAGCCAAACGTCCCATTTTAAAGTTCAAATCAAAATTCAAAACCAACACTACATAAAAAAAAAAAAAAAAAAAAAAAACAAAACTCTACGTTTGAGCCTCGGGAGTGGTTATGACCGAGGGAGTGATGGGTTGGTCAGCGGGAGCTGTTTGGGCCGCATTCTTTGCAGCATCTTCGGGAATTGAAGGCTCCCTTTGAATTTCTGCTGGCTCAAAAGGTGGTACCTCGACGAGGGACCTTCTCTCATCATCAGCTTCGACTCCAGCCTGGTCGAAACCAAAGTTGAAGCCGAGCAGAAAGCTCTTCTTATGCTGGGCCCCCTGGAGCTCGGCCTGCAAGGACATAAGTTCTTCGGCAGCATCTTCCTCTGCCTGGTAGTAGCCCTTGTCGTAGGAGACCTTGAGCTCCTTCCTCATCTCCTCCTGCATTTCCTTCCTCCCAAGGGCCCTGCCCTCGTTCAGCCCTTCATCTTTCCCTTCGGCTCGAGCTTGTTCGGCCCCATCCTGAAGCCCTTTGATCACATCGTTCAAGTTGGCGATGGTGATCTCTTGGCCTCGGCGGGCCTCCTCTGATTGCTCGAGGCATTTCTTGTAGTCCTCGGCCGTAGCATGACTCGACTCCAGCTTTTGCTGGAGGAGTTTCGCCTGCTTGTCGTGGTCAACAAGGTGGCGTTGGGCACACATGATAGATTGAGTGGCCTGCAAATAGAACAAACTATGAGAGTCCGAAGCAAAACAGTTGGAATTATTTATGCTTTACAACAAACCAGACAACTTACCCTGCCAGTGAAGTAGTAGTAGTCGCTCAGAGCCGACTTTAGGGACACCTGGGAGTTGATATCCCTCGGCAGCCTAAGCCCCGAGTGTAGAGTGAAGGCCAAGGTGGGGTCGTCGATGAGGCTATCCGTGCGGAGGATTTGTTTGCCTCGTGGGGTGATGAAGCTCGGCGCCCAGATAGCGTCGGCGCTCGGAGCTTCGTCTTCATGACCGGTCCCCTTTGGTTTTTCCCCCCCTTCTTGTCCTTCGGCGCTGGGAGACGTGTCTGCAGCGGCCGAAGCTGCAGCCTTTTTGGCAGTGATTTTAAATCGCTTCGACGGCTTATCGGACGAAGCAGTGGGAGGTAGTTGACGCTTTTGGGGGACCGCATCCGGTGCGGTCTTCTTGCTTGGAGCGCTGGGCTTCGGTGCCGAACCCGAAGCACCAGGCCCCCCAGATTTTTGTTTTTCGGCCAGCTCTTTGGCCGCCTTCTCCTCCAGCTTCGCCTGAAGGATAGCTCTCATGCTTCGAGGAGGCATCTCTTCTTCGGCAAAGGGGGTTCCTTCGGTAGGGAGGCGCACCGTTCCTCGGAGAGGCTTTTCTAGGTTAGGAAGTTGATCCTCGGAGAGGTCAACTACAAAGCTCTTCTTCTTGCTTCCTTCTGCCCCCTTTCCTCGGATTCGTCCTCCGTATGTTGCGTCGTACTGGAGGATGGTTGGAGCGTCTCTTTCTTCGCTCGGGATAGTCAATAAAGAGTCTGCAAGTCCGCAACCTTTGGCAAGCCTCAGCAAATTCTTGTTGATCTTCGTTGTATCTGCCGAACACAACATAGGGAAAGAACAATATTCAGTACAAAAGGGAATGGGCGTTTACGTTAAAAGTGGACCGAGCAACGTGTGTTAACCATCAAATACAATGAAGTCAAATTTTTGCTTACTTGGGTTGCCCCTTGCCTTGGCAACGTAAAGTTGATCATCTTGACCAGGGGGAAACTCATAATTTCCCCGAACTTCGACGTAGTATGAAGCCCACTTCTCTGAATCGTACATACCCTCGGGAATGATCTTCACCATATTCCTCCGGGAGCACAAGTAGAAGCGCGAGTACCTCACATTCCGAGACACCATGTAGTTCTCGAAAATGTGGTGGGCTTGGAGGTCGAACATTTTAACCTCGGCCAGCTTGATGATTGAGTGGATGATTCTGTAGGAGTTCACACTCAGCTGGCACGGGGTGAGGTTGAAGTAGTGGAGGATCTGCCTCAAGATCCTGTGCATTGGAAACCTGAGGCCACCCTCGGTAATGGCCATGAGTGGCACCGTGATATGCTCATCGGAAAACCGAATCCGAGGCCCTGGGATCACGGAAATTACGACGTCTTCGGGAATGTGATAGGTTGTTCGGAAAAGATCTATCCCCTCCTGATCGGTGAAACAATCCCAGTAGGGACACGGATCTCTTCCTGCTCGAGGAGGTATTTCGTCGGGGTCGAGTGCGACGATCTTCCTTTTCTTCGTCTTCGGCGGTTGAGAAGACGCGCCTGCGACCCCAGCTTCTCCCTCAGCCTGGCTAGTAGAAGCAACAGGAGTCTCCTCATCCCTGGCCTCCTCTGTTGCCTCTTCGTCTTCTTCTTCAGCGTCGTATTCCTCTTCGGGATCATCGGCTTCCTTTTCCGAAGGCTCCTCGTCGAGGTTTATTACGTCGTGATCAGGGCCAATTGTCCGAAGTGGAGTCACGTTGGCCGGAACAAAGACTCCCTCGAACGATTCAGGTAGAGATCTACCGCCCACTCTATACTCGCGAGCCGCGGCTCTGATTACTTCAGCTATGCGGGGGTCAACCTCGCCGAGGCCCGGTTCGTTGGGGTCAACGGAGACGTAGGATTCCGCCGAAAACTGATGAAGACTCCATACCTAAAAACACAAGTGCAGGGGGTAAGACCGTCAGCGAAATGCAAGGTCAAGTCTCCTAGAGGTGCTTATGTTCAGTGTTACGAGCTAATCTCGCCGAGTGCGTCTCAGAATCCCGAGCAAACACTTTTCTTTGGGTGAAGCTGTCCGAACGATATAGAACAATTCTGTTCGCCCGAAGGTTAACGAGCTTCAAAATGAGTCCCACGTTCGGGTGAGCAAGGTGTCCTGTTCGGAAGAACACTGGTTGAAGATGAACTTGCGTTCGGAAGAACACATGAACATCTTCAACCTGTTCTTCCTTGCCCAGAAAGCGTTTCAGGCGAATGTGGCAGAAAAACCCATTTTTTGGGTCAAAAAGTACGCAAAAATAACCAAAAAACGCAGAAAACAGTGGAGAAACAAGAAATACCTGAGAATCGAGGGAAATTTGAGATCAAACTGCAGCAAAATCTGGGTTTTTGATGAGTTTTGGTGTTGAACGACGCCTTGGCCAGAGAATGCAAACGACTGGAGAGAGAAAAAGTGATTCTCTCTCTCCCCGCTCCACTTTTTATACCTAGGGCGGCATTTGAAACGGTGCCGAGCGCCCAGCCGTTAGATCTGGGCGGGAGACTGATGTGTCGTTGGATGCTCGACGCGTGGCAGTTCCAGCAGGCGCTGTCTCTCCCCCCCAATGGCCTATGAACGCGTGGCACATTTGAAGTTGGCGGTTGCAGGAGCAATAAATGCAATCTCAGCTTTTGCACCTCGAAGCCTGGAGCATATTCGACCTCGGCTGTGCTCTCTGTTCGGAGAAGTCAACGTTCGGAAGTCTTACTTTTTTTTAAGATATGAAATTTTTGTTCGGCCGCACTGGATCAACTCCTCCCTCTTTTCCGAGCAAAAGAAGAAGAAGTTGAGGGGCTATTGTAGTGGGCCGAAATATCCAAAGGGTTCACAAGAGTCAAAGGGGTCATACCCGGGGTCCATCGTTCAGTTGTCTCAGTTCGTTTAGGGCTGAGTTGGCACGATGACACGTCGCTCATCTGTCGCCGAGCGTAGGATGGACCACGGACTGCTCGGCCGAGCATAGATTGTTTTCCGAACGTCATCACTCAGCTTTTTGTTCGGTAACGAAGTCTTTTGTTCGGCGTGGCACCTCTCCCATCCTGATCTCCATTTGTTCGGCCGGTCACCTTTCCTTCGGGACCTGTTTGCTCGGACACTGCTAGTACAGAACGTTCTGGAACCTTCCACGTGATACGTAAGTTGCCTTCCCTTCTGATAGGCGTGCCGCCCATGTATGATGTGACATGCCTGACACGAACCCATGTGCCTCTGCAAACCTGGGAAGGCGGCCTTCATTAAATGCCTCTGACAGGTGACGTCATCCGAGCGTAGGAACGCGCGTGTGTCCTACGCTCGGCTTGCTTAGCGCGGAAGATTCCTTTGCCTATAAATACAGTGGTACTTCTTACTCAAGAGACGACGGTTACACACTCCTCTCATAAGCAATTCCTCTTTTCCTAACATACTCCACTGTACTTCTTCTTCTCTATACTGACTTAATCGTCGGAGCTTCTACCCGGAGGAACACCATCCTCCGGTTTGCAGGTACCCGGCGAACCGCGTCATCTTCCCGCGACCTAACCGCAAAGGGGCGAAGGGTTCAAGAGGTACAGGTTGAAACCAGCCCCCACACCCTTCCTAGCATAATACCCGAGAGAGAGAACAAGAAAGAAATTGGCCGACTTTCTCCGCAAGAGGAAAGTGTCACTTGTTTCGTTTGGTTTTCGGTATGTTGCTTTAGAGGAAAGGATTGGTCTCCATTTGACAGGAGCATATTGAAGCAGATACAACAAAGAGCAACATAGGAAAGCAGTTGGAGAACCAATTGCAAGTCTTACAACATCCTACGACCAGGTTTGTACTATATCCTTTGAACTTGGTGAAGTAATTGATTATTTCTTACATATGAAAAGAAACTAACAAAATCGAACTTGTGCAATCAGTCCAGCCACGCTTTTGGAGACTGTTTCAGGTGATTATTTGTGTGTGACGAGCTTACAAAAAGGAGGAGAATAATACCGCTATTATTCCCCATAATCCCAAAAGCAGATGGCTTGCCAGAGCATACTTCTCAGCATCTTGAATTAGCTTCTCGATTTCCGCATACAAGTTTAGAAGACAAATCCCCTTCTCCTTAAATTTAGATAGAGTCTGACTATTTAATTTTTTAGAAAATTAGTCTTAGGTCCATTATGTGAACTTCATAAACCCACAAGTCCACCTATTAATTTTGTAAGGTCTCAAAGTCCATTTTAGGGTACCCTAGAGTAGGGTAGGGTACCCTAGGGTTTAGGCATTTTCATAAGATTTTAGGGTGCATTTTTTTATTACAAGATAGGGTAACCTATGGTAGGGTAGAATATCCTAGCGTAGGGTACCCTAGGTTTTAGGCACTTTTATAGGATTTTAGGGTGCACTTTTCTATTATACGATTTTAGTGGTTTAGGCAGTTTCATGGGGTTTAGGGTTTTAGGCACTTTCTTATGATACCCTAAGGTTTAGATTGTGTGGACTTGTGGCTTTACAAAACTAAGGTGGATTTGTTGACTTATGAAATGTCTATAGTGGACCTATCACTAAATCTCCCTTAATTTTTCATTTCATCATAACTTATATTCGACTTATTCAACCAACAAGGTCGAAGAACGTAGTTCCTTTCGAATCCACTAACGTGGAAATGTTTTTCCTTAAAAATTAAATGTGGATACTAAAACTAAATGCTAAAGAACTAGGAAGAAGCTGTCAAGAACTATCCTTCAGCAAAATAAAATGTATAAATTAATGACTACCTGAACAACTCAGATAAATATGCAGGAATCTTTGGCGCTCCTCCAAACCTGTAGCCAATAAAATCGAGCGAAAATTTATTTACACAAAGTAAAGTCCAAAACATAATTATCCTACTTAAAGTGAAGCAATGAAGTGAATGAAACAGTAAACAAATGAGTTCCATGAGTCACCCACCAGGATATTTGGTGTAGTCCAAAATATGAGGTGTTTCAGTATGGTAATCAGCAGCCATCTCACAAAAGTGATTTGCTATGTCATAGGCAACAGTGTTGTAACTTGAATACTCGTAGTCCTGCCATAAAAAAAGGTAATCACTTGGGAGAAAAAAGTACTGTACTACTAAACGAAAGACTTGAGAGACTCCAATGACCACCTGCCCTTCGCCATCTACGCCCATGCATGCATTTAAGCTAGGGTGAAGAAATAAACGTAGAAAGTAGAATAACTTTCAACACAAGAAGAAAATTACAATTATGGTTATTGACTTGGTCTGTTCATCGATCATTATGTTACCATACTGTAAATCATTGTGGCAGAATCCTATTAGTTGATTATCCTGCGAAGGAGTCTTTTCCAATGTTGATATTTCCTCGTCCAGGGGGCATCTAGGCGGAAGGCCTCAGCTTCTTTGGAGGGACACATACTTTTGGCTGTATTAAGCCATTTTCTGAAGCAATGAAATGAACGAAGTTATAAACATAACAGCAACAGTACAAGAAATGGATTGGAAAAAACTACTACCGAAATTTTGCCAGCACAACTTGATCTCCTTGAATCGAAAACAGAGGATTACAGAGTGAAGGAAATATACCTCAATCTATCCCACAGGAGAACTTTCTTTGGACCGGGCATATCAAGGTCATGAAACTCCTTCATTTTGGCTGCTATCAGGGCAGATATATCTGGGTCAAGCAGATCAGAAGTCGATAGTGTCTGAAATTTTCATATGAAATACAAAAAGTAAAAAACAGTAGATATGCTTAATGTTGATGGCATAATTACTCTATTGGACAAAGGAAGATAAAAGATCCTATTCCTTGACTTGAGCAGCTTCAATTTATGAGAGGAAACAATAAACTTTTTTTTTTGAACGGCGAAGAAAATAAACTTAACCACAAACCATCATCCTAAGTACAAGAAACGAGCATTTTCAGAGTTTCGTAATTAAGCGAGGTGTCTGCAAGCTGGTCAGATGTCCGGTTATTAAAAGAAAAAGTTGAATTAATATTTGTGTTGGTTCATATGTAAACCAACACGTGGCAAATCAATTTCAACTAAGCACAAACACTAGATTTTTTCAAAACGATAATCGACACTTAGTTGAATTAATATTGAGGTTTGTTGCATCAAAATTTGTCTTCGAGCATAAATATGATCACCGGCATCCTGATTTCATGACAGAGTATATATTAGAAAAAAATTGCGCACGGGACACAGTTTTTTACCCTTTTTTCCTTGATAAAAAAGTATTTCAAAACTTACGTTTGGACAAAATTAATCCCACGAAGAATATATACTATACCACAAGAGTATGACTGAGGTTTCACGAAGATGCCTAAAATTTTAAGGACGGATATCATGTTGATAGCGTATGCTAACAAAATATCAAGTTGATAGCGTATGCTAAAAAATATCAAGTTGATCGAAAAATGATAACGATGTGAGTCAAGCATATTATCTTTCGGTTTACGTACTCTGAAAAATTAGACAAGCCATTGATCTTTGAAGACAAATATGATGTAGCGACTAATTGGTACAATTGACTCGAGATTTTTTCACAAAATAAATGGTTTTGATGAGACTATAGGACCGAAGGTGGATCTAACCATTGAGTCACATCGTGTGCTATGCTCAAGTAGGGCTGTAAACGAGCTGAGCTTTATCGAGCTCGAGCTCAAATCGTTTACTAAACGAGCCAAAAACTTGAGTACGAGCCGAGCTTAGTCATTTACTAAACGAGCCTCTTTAATCAAACCGAGACTCCCTTAACTATCTGAGCTTTTGTTGAACGAGCCAACTAAACGAGCTGAAAACTCGATCGAGCTTGACTCGCTTACTAAATGAGCCGAGCGCTAACAAATCAAGCCAAGCCGAGTTCACGAGTTGCTCGGTTCATTTACAACCCTATGCTCAAGGCAATACCACCCAATTATCCACTACCATATCTGGTACGGTATTTAGAACCTTACCACCCACTCCCCAAACCAACAAAAAGCAAAACAAATGCAAGTAAAATAGCAGGCCAAGACTTCTTTTGATTTAGAAGGCAAGTAAGATGACTAAGCTTTTCTGAATGCTCTTTAAAACGATTATTATGAGGAAAAAGAACTCTTATATTGGATATGCGTATGGACCTAAAGAATAAACAACCCATAATAATAATAATAATAATAATAATAATAATTAATAAGAGACAGTTGCAAGCTAATGTTTGCATATTACTGTAGGAGTAATGTGTATTCTATTTTATATATACAACTATACAAGGCATGGGCTGCAAACAGGTGATTTGAGTAAGATTTAACGAGTCTTTTTCTCTTCAGTGTTACGAATTTTGACCAAAATAAGTTAATGACAAGGAACCCCAGGAATATATTGAAGAAAATGTGAAATACAGAAATGAAGAACATGAGAGAGGTTCATTTTCTTCTTATTGATTTCACGATGATCATTACAGAAATTCGAAGAGGAGGTGAGTGAGACAAAGAGGTAAATTTCGAGGGGTGTCTAGGTATTTAACCTTTTTTTTATTGTTCCCATACATCAAACGGTAACAACGCTAGTATGTAGATGTGCAAATGGACCTAAAAGAACTTTTTGAATGAATTTTTTTTCAAAGTGGAAAAAATTTACAATGGACCGCTCGTAAAAAGATGCACAACAATGCAAGAGACAAGTTAATGTTTGTTGGAAGATGCTTCGGTATCCTCCCTCTTGGCTAGGGGATACCCGACAAAAACGGCATAACCCAAACACAAATAGCTTTTCAAAAATGGCATCACACTTTTTAAAATGGCATAACGTACAATTCATAGAAATGGGCATAACACTGACTACGGTTTTTCCGAAACAAGGTTTCTATTTATTTGTTAAGGTGTCCTCCCAAATGGCATAACAAATCACACAAATGGATATAACCATTCTCACACAGAGACATAACGGAGTCATTCCCATGTTTGTAAATTACGATATGGAGTCATTATAAAATGACTAGTTTGTACTTGTAACGGGCAACAAAACAGGATTTCTTGTGTCAGTGTGTGTAGAAAATCTGATACGGAGTACTTCTTTTCTGCTTTACTGTTATTACAAATTTAGAACAAAGTTCTAAAATTACAGGTAAAGAAGCCCATGCGCATTTTTATAACATGTGGGGCTACATGTTCCTAGGATTACTTAGTTGCACGTTTGTCGGGTAGGACTAAAGGTAAGAGTGGATTAAAAAATAGACTATTTGCTCACTTAATACCTTATGTACGGGGCTATCGAATTCCACATGGGGTGGTATAAGCTAATACGGAGCTCTGAGATTATTACCCCGCACGTCTTCTAATGGCAAAAAATGATTCTTCACTCCTTATCCCATCTTTCATCCCACCAAAGTCAAACATAGTCCTACTAATCTCGTCCAACTTAAAATCTCATGCATCTATTATCTCCAGAACCCACATGTCTCATTTAACCCGGCCCGTTATTAATCTCATCTTTCCTTCTTCTTTTTTTTTTTTTTTTCTCATCTTTCCCGTTATTCTTCACTCCTTATCCCATCTTTCATCCCACCCAAGTCAGTGTTGTGCGCACATACAAATATGGTGGGTACAAAATTATGGACCACAATTATTATTATTTTGTGTGGTAAGTATGGACCACAATTACTGTGGTTCACACGTGCAAACAGAAAATAAAAATTATGGCCCCAAATACAACCATTTTCATGAGAATGGAGCCATGTGAGGCATTTTAGTAAGAGAGAGAAATTACTCAACAATGGAATAAACAACAGCCTCCACTCGTTTGTTCTCCCCAAAATCATCCTCAGTACTCATCCCAAATTCATTTCACTCATTCCTCAAACCATCAAAGACCCATCTCCCTGCCATAGCCCATCTTCATCTTAAGTACTTTACCAACACTCCTATTCACTTCAAAACCACAAACACCACTCGTCCCGGGTTCTCCATAGTGCAGACCAGAGCTACCGTTGAGGAGACAGGCCGAGTTACCGATAGCCGTCTTCTTGTTGATCAGGAAGAAGAAGAACAACCCAACAAGGAAGTAGAGGAGTGTGTGAAGGTGCTGAAGAACGCTGCTAAAACGAGACAGGTAGCGGCTGAGGAGGTTCTATCTGCTCTCTCTGTGATGGAGAAGGCAAAGCTGGATCCCTCCGGGTTTCTTGAGACTCTTGGTGGCGGGTCGAAATCTCCCGGGAGAACCTGGATGCTCATTTTCACCGCCACGAATGGTTTAAAGAGCGGCGGTTACATTCCCGTTACAGCCGTCCAGAGGTTCAATGCCGTTGCGAAGAGGATCGAGAATGGAGTTTTCCTCGGACCGCTCGGGTGCTTGACATTTGAAGGCAGGTTTTCGTGGAAGAAGAGAATACTTGCTTTCGTATTTGAGCGCATCCGCGTAAAAATCGGACCGTTCAACTCTTTCGAGATACCGTTTGGAGGAAAAGATGAGAGAGAACCAAGCACAAAAGATCCATTTTTCATCTGGTTTTACATTGATGAAGAAATAGCTGTTGCACGAGGCAGGAGCGGAGGGACGGCTTTTTGGTGCCGCTGCCGCCGTGTCGCCAGTTATTGATTTATTCCAACGATACACTATACTTGTAAGTTGTAAGTAGATTCTTCAACGATACACTATACTGGATCCAATTGAGACATTTTCCTCTTGGTTACGGTTAATGGAATCTTTGAAAATGCTCAAAAAAAAAAGGGTAGTATATGTGTTTATGAGACATTTGGGTGGAAGTATATATGTGTTTATGTGATTATTTCAAATTAAAAGCCAAAAGAAAAGACACAACTAGCCGATATTCCAAACAAGAAATAAAAAAGCAGAACAGAGCAATGCATCAAGTGGTGGTGGTGGTGGGCTCTCACCAGTCACGGCCAGAAAGACAACTTTAATAATAAAGCATAGACAGATAATACCATTGGGCCCTATGCTTGAAATTTCTCACCCTAGTCCTGTTGATTTGATTGGAACCGTTTTGTCTTCTTGGGCTCGTCAAGTTGATAGTGTACGCCAAAAAAAATCAAGTTGATCGAAAAACGATAACGATGTGAGTTGAGCATATTTATCTTTTAGGTTACTCTGAAAGTTTATAGACTAGCCATTAATCTTTTGCTACTGATTGGTACAATTGACTAAGAATTTTCACAAAATAAACAGTTCTGATGAGACAACAAGACCGAAGGTGGATTTAACCATTGACTCGCATCACCGTGAGCTATGCTCAAGGCATACCACCCACACCCCAAACCAACGAAAAGCAACACCAAGTAAAATGACTAAGCTAATGCAAGTAAAATGGTAGACCAAGAATTCTTTTGATTCAGAAGGCAAGTAAGATGACTAAGCTTTTCTGAAAGCTCTTTAAAACGATTATTATGAAGAAGAAAAAAACTCCTATTTTGGATATGCGTATGGACCGGAAGAATAAATGATCCACAACATAATAAGAGACAGTTGCAAGCTAATGTTTGAATATTACTATAGGAGTAATGTGTATCCTATTTTATATATACACGGCACGAGCTGCAAACAGATGATTTGAGTAAGATCTAATGAGTCTTTTTCTCTTCAATGTTACGAATTTTGACCAAACTAAGTTAATTACAAGGAATGAAGAACAAGAGAGAGATTCATCATCTTCTTATTGATTTCACGATGATCATTACAGAAAGATACCTTGAGGTATGTATCAACATAGCTCCACCTTCTAAACTCATCAAGATTCCTTTCTAACTAACTCATTGACGCCACTAACTACCTGACCACATGAGCTTCAGCTATGTAGCGAAATCTGTTAACTGTATAATAGGTTTTACAACTAATTACAACTAACTGATTACGCATTTAGTGACCCTTACTAACACACCCCTGCAAACTCCTGGGTGGCTCGACAACCGTGAGTTTGGATTTGAGAAACAAAAAACGTGCAACAGATAGAGCCTTTGTGAACATATCTGCAATTTGAGCCAAGCTCCCAATTCTAATGGCAATTGTTTGACTATTGTCATGGACGATTAAACTATGAAAACATTAATTTTTTAAGTTTTCGGTTTGTAGATCGGACATTCTATTTGGGATGAAGGATATCTTTTTGGGCGCCTCCTCCAAGTTCCAATCCTGGCTCCGCCACTGAACTCATCCAATATTGGTGGAGGACAGAATCAGAACCAGTAGAGGACTCAGAATCAGTTGCATCATGAGCCCATGACACAACCACCACATAACCAGAATCAGCCCAAAAACTAACTTCCATTCAAAAGTAGGAGACTGCATCAGAATTAGATCCCAAAACTGTACCACCATCGCCCCTACCCCTCCCAACATCAAGGACCATCCATTCCGAAACCATCAGCTTCAGTTATTGCAGCATTCCTTGCATTTGTGGAAAATTTTAAACTGGATCAAGGCTATATAGCATGATCGTCCTGAGTAGCAGCAACAACAGTGAAAACTGTCCTATTTGCAGAACGTTATCAATTGCAGCTGCAATCATAAGGGTACTAAGCATAATCCAAGACGTTCAGATCCTCCAACAGGTCATTCACCGATTAGCATTAAAACTCCCCAATCACTCTGCCTCAGAGACAAAAAGCAGTAGCAGAAATTAGATTCCCCCAAGCATCCAAATTATCTATAAGGAAAATAGTTTGATAGGCATCATGCCCTTACTACCAAGAGTAGACCAGACTATTATAATAGTGCAGGTATGAACAACTGGACAACCATTATTACAGTGAGTTAACTAGCTGCACCTCATTCACTAAAGTATCCTTTCCATTGTTTTGCCCTCAGAACCTACATCCGAATATTTGGTCTGCCCTTGCCTTCTAAGAATAAATTCTTGGAGCTTTGATCATTCTACAAGACCTTGTAGGCATCTCTTGAAGTCATCAATTGAGTAGGCCCTGAGAGCATAATGGGACTTCACCCATAGAACCACTCTAGTTCTAATGATATTAATCAAATCCATACAGTCAAGATCACTCCCATTGAACAGAATTTCATTCCTTGTCAACCGTAGATGAAGAGACCGTATTATTGCAAATAGGCATGATTCCCTGCATCGTTTTTCAACACCCTTGTATCTACTCTGAAGCCACCAAGCTAGCAAATCATATATACTTGAAATAAATACCGTTTTGATTTTCAACATAAGAAATGTAAAATAGTTTTCTTGATTCGTATTATATCCCTCTTGGTCAATTCACTAACAGTAGGACTTTTTTCCTGCATGGCTTGCCTCAGAAAAATCGTCAGTTTAAGACTGCTTAAGTTTATCCTGAAAAGCCCGCCCTGACTTTTTGAGAACAAAATAAAATAATTTCTTAAGAAATTATTTCTTAAATAAATATAATTTTTCAAAATAAAGGTTTAACTATTACAATCTTAAGAAATTTACTGGTTCAAAATACATAAACTTCAGAGCTGACTCTAGACTTGATACGAATTCCAAGCATACTCGATCTTCGTTCTTGATATTCTTTCTGTGTCGAACTGCACCATCCTTGAATCCTGCACCCTCTAGCAAATTGATCGCCGAAGCAATCGATTTGCCAGGATACAAACGTATCCGTGAGTGATAAATCACCCAATAGAATAATCCAACCCAACTACCCCTCTTACATTACAGCTAGCAAGTAAACAGGATAATAATGATACGAATAAGTAAAACAGAGATTTGTCACATAAACCAGTTCATTACTATCCATTAGCCTGACGTGTGATTTAAAATCTCCCCGTGAGATCTTTCCTCCCCAACCGCTAGCCATGCTCGGTCCCATGAGATCACTTTCCTTTGTCGCAGATAACCTAAGTTATAATACTACAACAAGGGGATAACTTATCATGCCTGAATCACAACTAGGGTTCGCCTATCTTATACACCACATCACAATCATTTCTAAATCATCACTGGACACACGCCAGTCTGTCAATTTATCGCTGGACACACGCCAGTCTATCCATTCATCACTGGACACACGCCAGTCTATCAACTCATCGCTGGACACACGCCAGTCTATCATCACAAACATCACTGGGCCACTGCCAGGTTTTATCAACATAAAACGTCACTGGACCACCGCCAGGTTTTATCAACAGAAAACGTCACTGGACCACCGCCAGGTTTTATTCTCAGAAAATATCGATTTGGAGCCACTCGAGGTTTATCAAATGACGCCACCGACCACCGCCAGGGTTTTATTCTCGTGAAAATATCATTTGGGCCACCTTCCAGGTTTTATCAAAACATCACTGGGCTTACTTTGCCAGGTTTTATCAAAACATCACTGGGCTTACTTTGCCAGGTTTTATATCATCACTGGGCTTACTTTGCCAGTCTCAATTCATATCACTGGACTACCCGCCAGTTTCAAATCACAATTCTAGGTCCATCAGGCTGCCCTCAAGGTCCTGCTCAGGCTACCCTCAATACTTGAGGTCCTGTCAGGCTGCCCCAGAGGTCCTGCTTGGCCCTCCTCACAATTCTAGGTCCATCAGGCTGCCCTCAAGGTCCTGCTCAGGCTACCCTCAATACTTGAGATCCTGTCAGGCTGCCCCTAAGGTCCTGCTTGGCCACCCTAGTTACACTGGGTCTTTCAGGCTACCCTCAAGGTCCCACCAGGCTACCCCCGATCAATACAGGGTCCTGTCAGGCTACCCCCGAGGTCCTGCTAAGCCCACAACTTTCATTTGTTTTTCCTTTTCCATTAATAATAACAACGTCTGCAGGCAATCTCTAAAAAGAAAGAAACTCCACAATTTATCCATTACTTAGCATCGTCTAAGTGATTTCTATTTCGAATACCACCCCATGTCTCTAGGGTCCAATCTAACATCCAAATCAAGTATTAACACAATATCATTCTCATAATAATTAAAAACGAGCAACAGACGGATCAAAACAAATATTAGGCAATGCAATCACATAACCTTTTATGACTGGGCCATTGCCCTTAATCTCGTATGTTCTTAATATCAATAACAAGGTAAGAAACTTCATATAAGACTTTTAAAATAATTTTCTAGGCTTTTATTAATTATTAATAAGTAATTAGATTAATTAAATACTAATTAAATACATTAATTAGGTAAAAATATTAGAATAATTATCGTAGCACTAATAAGAGTCCTAAAGGTCCTCTATAACAAGTTCGAGTGCTAAAAGTTGGGTTTGGATGTTCATGGGATTATTTTAAATAAAAAGATTAAGTTAAATGACAAAATAAGGATAAATAGATAATAAATAATTAAATAATTAAAAATATGTTGATATTAACAAAGTATCATCTTAGGACTGTAAGAAGTCTAAATAAAATTATTCGGGCATTATTAACATCTTCTATAATATTTTAAATTATTTTCATTTAGAAACAATACGTAAATAATAATAATTAGTTAATTAAATAAATAAAATATTATTTTAATAACATATCATTTTTGAGATGTAAGAAATCTAGGAAAAATAGTTTAGATGTTAAAAACATTATTTGGAAGGTCGCAATTATTTTTCGTTAGTATCTTTAATTAAAAATAAAATAAATAGCTAAATACATAAAAAAAATATGAAGTCAGCAAGTTATGATCTCTAATATGTTAGGAGTTTAGGAAAAATAATACGGGGATTTATAAAGTAGTTTATAAGGTCGCGAGGATTTTTAGTTTGTAAACTTTTACTTAATAACGAATATAAATTTAATAAATAGATGATTAAATAAAAAAAATGAAATTAACAAGGTATGATCTTTGGAGTGTTAGAAACCTAGGAAAAATATTTCGGGGGTCGAAAACCATGTTCGGGAGGTCAAAACATCAAATCGAACCAAAACAATCCCAACCGCGAGGTTGGACTGGTCCAAGGTTGCGGGCCGCAAGGTCTGCAGGCCTGGTTCTTGCGGCAAGGCAACCCGAAGGTTGCGGCCGCAAGGTTCGGCCCAGCTACGGTTTTTTTGGCTTTTTCGCTACGGTTTTGATGCATGGGCTTGCGAGGGTCATTGGGTTATGTCTAAAAACACTTAATATATTTAGAGGAGGATTCGGATCGAATTATAATACCTCGAATTGGGTGGAATTGGTTTTCGATCGAACTTGAACGTTTGGGGAAAACAACTTCGGTTTCGTCGATCGGGGGACCTTGGGGCCGAATTGGTTGTTAATTGGCGATGCTAGGAGTCGTAGGAAGTAATTCAATCGATCAATTTGAGTCTCGGAGGAATGGAACTACAAAACCCACTTTTCTCTCTCTTTCTTTCTCTCTCTAAAATTCTATGGATTGGGGTTTGGTTTTCTCTGGTTTTTCTCTCTTTTCTGACTCCGTGGAAGGTGGTGAGTATGGTACGTGCCCTAGGGTCGGAGTAGTAATGTATTTATAAAAGAATTTTGGTGTAGAAAGATTAGATCGAGTCCTAATCGAATTGGGTTTGTAAACGGACGAATTGGGCTCGGTTTAAGGGTTACGGAGGAGATAGAGATCGAGTAGGAGTAGGAGAGGGAGATATAGAAGAGTTATATGCATGCATGTATTGTAGGAAAAATAAAAGTATGCATGCATAATTGTATCTTAAAAAAAAAAAAATAATAATAATAATAATTGTATTAGGAAAATAATTTTTAATAACATTAAAAAAAAATTGGGTCAAAATTCCGGGTCGTTACAAGCCCGCACGTGAGGTCCAATGTGATTCATGTTACTGAAGGATTCCCCCCACTTCTCATAGAAGGGTTTAACTGAAAAGGAGCCCTTGCTGCAAACCCATCTCCAGGAAATGGGAATCACCTTTATCACTGTGTAGCACCATGCCTTTAAGAAGCCTCTTCTGGTCCTCCACCAGGATCTCCTCCCAAGCATGCAGGTTTCTTCTAAAAGACAGGTTCTGAGATTGGGTGTAATCGTCGAATAGCATCCCAAATCTAACTGTTTTCTGATTCGAAATCATATACAATCTTGGGAAATCTTCCGTGAGTGTAGATTTTGCCAACCATACATCAGACCAAAACTACTTGCTACACCATTTCCCAGTCTAATCAATAAACCATCTTTTACAATGGCATCAGTGTTTGATTCTTCATTTTCCAGATATATTCCCAACTTCTTCATTTGTGTCTTCCCACCATCTGATTATGCAACCAGTCATGTCCACTTTACACAACCAATACTGTATGTATAATTCATGGTTAGGTGTTCATTCGTTAGTTTGTCTACTATTTTTGGTTGCTGATATTGGACATGTGAGAAGGTACATAACTAATAGATATAGGAGTAATTATAAGCTTGAGCTTTTCGAGCTTGAATTGCGGAACAAAAGCAAAATGAAAAGATCAAAAAGATAGAGAAAGAAATTATGTAAAAAATGAAATATAGCGGTCCAAGTTATATATGACGAGAACATCAATGCATGTAGAGACCCGAGTCTAATTCTAATTTTTTATATTTATTAATGTTACGTGAAATTATAATTAGATAATTTTGCGACTAAGGGATAATTTTATAGACATGTGTGTGTATGTTTGGTCGTGCGAGCCCGAGTTTGTGGACTTTTGATCGAATGTGTTAGGAGACTTCATGTGTTGTAAAATTAGTATTAGAATTCTTTTTAGAGCTAATTACTTGTTTGAGTGGTAGTTTGAGGGGCCCTAGTGCAATGATTTATAAAATCAAGGGGTAGAATGGTATGAAAGCTTAATGGGGAAGAGTTTTTTAGTCCTAAATCCATATATATACCAGAGAAACACGAGTTCTCTGTTCTCGGTTTTCGATTTTCCATTTTCTTCCCATTTTGCCGTTTCTCTCTCTCTCTCTCCCACCCAAAAACTAGCTAAACCTCCCAAACCCACATAGATTCCAATCAATCCCACCACGTATTAGAGTTCTCGAGTCCTTGATCGCATCCAAAGAGCCTGAAGGAAGTGTATTTCGCATTTGGAGGCTAGGGTTTTGCTTGAGCTTGGGTTTTGGCCTTCGACCTTTGAGGTAGGGATTTCCTCGCTACTTTTATGTGTTTATGAGTAGATTTGGTGTTTGAATCACGCAGTAGATCAGTGTATGGAAGTTTGGTGTTTTCCCCTTTGGAACCTACTATCTTGGGTCAGTCTATATATACGAGTGTGTGTGTGTCTATATATACGGGGCGGTTCAAGGAACACCAAAAAAACACCTAAAAAAACACCTCATGGTTCCCGATTAAATTTTGATGATCTGAGCCGCTCAATGTGATCAGAACATGATTTTAAGGGTACCCGCGAGAAATCAACAAAAAAAAAGACCGAAAAAAGACTTGATCTGAGCAGTTTTTATCTTATATTTAATGAACGGTTCAATTGAAAGCTGCTCAAAACAAGCACTTTTCAGTATTTTTTTTTGCCGATTTCTCGCGAGTACTCTTAAAATCACGTTCTGCACACATTGAACGGTTCGGATCATAAAAATTCGATCGGGAACTATGAGTTTTCCCCTTTGGAACCTGCTATCTTGGGTCAGTCTATATATACGTGTGTGTGTCTATATATATATATATATTTAGTTGTTAAACATTGTTATTCTTTGTTATTGATCCTCGATGTACAGCTTTCTATGGTAATAATTAAGTGGGTTTTGCTTGGTCGTGTGCCGAGAGAGGTGCGTGTGCGTGTAATGACAGTGTTGAGTCTTGGATTTAAGTTGTGTGTGATATGTGCGTGAGGTGAGAATGTTGGGTTACAAGTCTTTGTAATGGGTTTAAGTACCAGTTTAATGTAATCCTTATAGCAATAGTATTAGTTTAATATTTATACATGTGGATACTTATAGTTTCATGTGTTTCTTATTCTCCAAAACCATCCCATCTTGCACCCTTTTCATCTTTAATGGCTATCAAGGCTTGAGTCGGCACGAGAACTTATGATATGTCATGGAACTTAGTATATGTCATGAACAGCGAACGATTGAAACAGTACATGAGGACACTTGATACGATACGAAGACACATACTAGACCCACAGACGGGTGAGGTGCTAGGCAGGGGTCCACGGTAGCCCATCGAATGACCGGCATGGGTCCACGGTAGCCCATTGAATGACCGGCAGGGGTCCACGGTAGCCCTTCGAATGACCGGCAGGAGCAATCGCTCATTGAATGATTTTGAGGTGAACTAAATTCTCAACGATTAAGAGTACTCCCTCATGACACTTGACGTGGACACATGAATGAGATTCGAGAATGTGATAAAGATTCATAAGTCAACATTGTGGGATTAAAGGATAGTGGTATGAATACGAGTATTTTAAATTGGCTTCTTTCCTTCGAGTTTGGATAGTATCATCTTGTATTTGTCACCAGTATCTTTTCTTGCCTCCATTAGTTAAGTATTTGGTCTCCTTATTTGCATATAAACGTAGTGCCGATTTTCCTACTGGGCTAGTGTAGATCAACCCTTCATTTTTTAGGTACGAATTCGAGATGATAGCATGACGTGCTTGATGTGCATTGTTTTGAGCATCTCTTGAAGGCTAATGGGTGAAGTTACTAGGAATCTGTTGTAAAGGCTCATTTTGGGAGATGTAATGTAACTTAAAATCTCATTCTCTTGACTATGATACCTTGTAAACTTTTAATTATCTCCTCTTATTTTGAAATTGTGAAGTACTGGGTCGAAGTGCCACATATTGTAACTCTTTGAAACCTTGGACTTGAAATGGTAGCATGAAACTCTCTTTTGGGCTACCAATCGTAAAATTGTGAGAACTTGACTTATGTAAAATTATTATTATTAATGTTTAAAATTTAGGGCGTGACAATGCATATGTGCACATTGACAAAGTGACCATTCTTTCGGAAATAGGGGCACAGCGATTACGTGACCGTGCATTATTGGGCAGCTAGGTGGTTACTCTGGAATTTCTTTTATGTTAAGAATTTTCTTTTGGGTACATTGAAGAGCATAGCCTAGCTAGAGAAAGGGAAGTTTTGCCTTGCGTTAAACATGGCTAACATAAATGATTGACATCTTTGAGGGAATAAACATTCTATCCAAATCTAGAGTGGCCAGGCATTGCTCAATTTGTTTGATAAGGGCATTGAGTCAGATTCTAATATTCTATTATCGAATCACTTGACACTTGCTCCTGGCGATATCAACATCCTCTAGAAAAGAACACATTGAACCAGTGCTTCACCACTAGAAATGAACACATACGTCTTCTCGTATCTTGGGGTACTCATATCATAGTTTTTTTTTTAATCGGCGTGCTCATATCATCGTTCTTTTTTTTTTTCCTTTCTCGGCGTGCTCATATCATAATTGGTCCAGAAAATGAAGAGAATCGGTGGATTAACAAGAATGAGGCTTTTACCCCTACTTCAAATGGAGGACACATGGGGATATCGCAGGTAAAACCAACCCAGTAATAGAAATGATTTTATGAACACAAAAAACTGATAGAAGAACATATTCAAAATTTCTATAAATCAAATGGCAGGGGTTTGCAACAACACACAATTCAACAACTACACAGAGGAATATGAGTCTAGTAGCTAAAAATTATGCCGAATCTTCAAAAATGAAACCAACTCCGCCTGATTTATGCTTAGAGCCATATCTTTAGTTATCAGCCGGTCCCAAGCCCGGATAAAGGAGGAGGGTTATGCGTTAGGTAGCTGACAGCCAACACATAAAAAAAATCCGTCAGATCTTTATGACATGAAGAAAAATATGAAAACGCGATATGCTAGGGCGTTCCCTTTAAGCGACGCGTTGTGTCTGCCTTCGGGTGCTTCAAAAAATGAGCAAGGGGCGCCGGTGTGGTGATAAGTGAGCAAGGGTTCTCGCGCATGCCTGGACGGGCGCGGGTAAAGAAGCTAGCCCAGGACTATAGGATTCGTTTAGCAACTTGGAATATAGGGACATTAACGGGAAAGACTAGGGAGCTAGTTGACACCATGCTTAGGAGGAGGATTAGTATAGCTTGCCTTCAGTAAACAAAGTGGGTAGGGAGAAAGCTAGGGAGATAGATGACACAGGTTTTAAGCTTTACTATACGGGTAAGGATAGATATAGAAATGGCGTAGGTATTGTAGTAGATAAACACCTGAAAGACTCGGTAGTTACAGTCACGAGGAAAGGAGATCGGATTATTTTAGTTAAGCTTGTGATTGGAGGGAGCATAGTTAATATTATTAGTGCTTACGCACCCCAAGTAGGCTTGGATGATCTTGCTAAAGAGCAATTCTGGGAGCAGATGGATGACCTGGTTCGAGAGATACCTTTTGGGGAGAAACTTTTTATAGGAGGCGATTTCAATGGTCATGTGGGAGGGCATAAGCAAGGGTATGAGAAGGTGCATGGTGGCTTTGGATTTGGTGACCTCAACGAAGGTGGTCGGAGGATTTTAGATTTTGCAGTAGCTTTTGACCTTATAGTGGGGAATACTCTCTATAGGAAGCGCGAAGAGCATTTAATTACCTTTAAGAGCGGAGCCAATAGAAGCCAAATCGACTATTTTCTTGCTAGAGGTGTAGACCGCTTGACATGTAAGGATTGTAAGGTTATTCCCGGAGAGAGTCTAGTGACACAACATAGACTTTTGGTATTAGATATTTGTCTCAAGGGGAATATTAGAAGGAGAAAAGAAACCAGTTGCCCACGGACTAAATGGTGGGGCCTAAGAGGGGATAAATTAAAGGTATTCAAGGAAAGAACGTCTCAAGAAGTTCGGTGGGAAGTGGAAGGCGATAGTGACAGCATGTGGAATACCATAGCCGATGGTATTAGAAGAATATCGAAAGAAGTTCTTGGGGAGTCAAAGGGAAAAGGTCCAATTTCTAAGGAGATATGGTGGTGGAGTGACGAGGTTCAAACCATGGTAAAAGCTAAGAAGGAGTCCTTCAAAAAGTGGCAAAAGGATCGAAAGGAGGAAAATTTTCAGGGTTATAAGCAAGCTAGCAAGGAGGCTAAGAAAGCCGTTAGGGAGGCTAAGTTGAAAGCCTATGAGAATTTCTACAATAGACTCGATAGTAAAGATGGAGAAAAGATTATTTATAAACTTGCTAAGTCGCGTGAAAGGAGAACTAGAGACGTTTCTCAAGTTAAGTGTATAAAAGATAGTGATTCGGTGATGTTGGTAAAAGACGAGGCGATCAGGGATAGATGGAAGTCGTATTTTGAGAAGTTGTTGAATGAGAAACATGAAGGAGGCTTTGATGGGGAGGAAGTGTATGCACTAGGTGAGAACATAGAATATGAATTCTATCGGAGAATACAAAAGTTCGAAGTAGTTAAAGTTTTGAAAAAGATGAAACCGAGTAAGGCCTTAGGACCAGATGGTATACCTATTGAAGTGTGGAAAAGTCTAGGTGACCTGGGGGTGACTTGGTTGACGAAATTGTTTAACAAGATCATTATGACTAGGAAGATGCCCGATGAATGGAGAAGGAGCACGCTAGTACCTATATATAAGAATAAAGGGGATATTCAAAACTGCAACAACTATAGAGGTATTAAATTGATGAGTCACACGATGAAGTTGTGGGAGAGAGTTATTGAGCATCGCTTGAGGATGGTGACTACGGTGTCAGAGAAACAGTTTGGGTTCATGCCTGGGAGATCAACCATGGAAGCTATCTATCTATTAAGGAGAATGGTAGAAAAGTATAGAACAAAGAAAAATGATCTTCATATGGTTTTCATAGACTTAGAAAAGACATATGATAGGGTGCCTAGGGACATCATTTGGTGGGTTCTGGAGAGAAAGGGAGTGACCAAAGGGTATATCGAGGTGATTAGAGACATGTATGATGGTGCCGTCACTACCATTCGATCACCAGTATGGAAAACGAGTGAATTTTCAATCACTGTCGGATTGCATCAAGGGTCAGCCTTGAGCCCGTACCTCTTTGCCTTAGTTATGGATGAATTGACTAAACAATTTCAGGAGGATATCCTTTGGTGTATGATGTTTGCAGATGACATTGTCCTCGTAGATGAAACTGCTAGAGGTGTTAATACAAAACTAGAAATTTGGAGGGAAGCATTGGAGTCAAAGGGTTTTCGAATAAGTAGGAACAAAACTGAGTATATGGTGTGCAAGTTTAGTGACACCAACAGTGCGCTTGAAGAAAGAGTGATGATTCAAGACCAGGAGATACCGAAGAGTGATCATTTTAGGTACTTAGGCTCAATTATTAGTAGTGATGGAGAGATTGCCAATGATGTGACCCATAGGATCCAAGTGGAGTGGCTCAAGTGGAGGAGCGCTACTGGTGTACTTTGCGACAAGAGGATACCCACAAAATTGAAGGGAAAATTCTATAGAACTGCCATCAGACCAGCGATGCTTTATGGGATAGAGTGTTGGCCTATTAAGAAACAACAGGTGAACAAGATGAGTGTAGCGGAAATGAGAATGTTGAGGTGGATGTGTGGTAAGACTAGGCGAGATCGGGTTAGAAATGAAACGGTTCGTGAGATAGTAGGTGTAGCACCTATAGAAGAAAAGTTGAGGGAGAATAGGTTAAGGTGGTTTGGGCATGTCTACCGTAGACCAGGAGATGCAATAGTAAAGAGAGCGGATAGGATAGTTTTGGGTAGCAATGCTACGGGAAGGGGTAGACCTAAATTGACATTAGAGGCTGTGGTGCGCAAAGATTTGAGTCTAATAGATTTGTGCGAACAAGGGGCCCTCGACAGAGCTCAATGGAGAAAACGGATTCATGTAGCCGACCCCAAGTGATTGGGACATAAGGCTCGATTTGGTTTGGTTTGGTTTGGTTCAAAAATGAAACCAAATAAATGGAGGATTAACAAATGAGAGTGTAATGGGAAGGAAACAAAGGCATTCAAACACAATAAGAATAATTTAACCTAAATAGTTCCGACAAGACTTGAAATCTAATGACACAATTACACACAAGCACGGAAACATATTTTGATCATCCAATTGAAAACATCCTCAGAGCAAATTGACAGCACTGCAATTTGAAAATTCATCATGTTGAACTTCGAACGATTGGTGCCATAAATGTATCTGCTGAAGAGCTGCAAAATATTTGAGAGATGTGAGAAAGTTATCACAAGATTTGGATAAATCCGAGCAAAATACTTTCTTCATTATATTTGTTGAAGACTCACTACTCTTGTTTGCTATCCCATCCGACAATGTTGTGCATGAAAAGAAAATGCAAAATAAGCCCAAGTCCGTGCTATTAAAAGTTTCTCCAAAAGTTTTTTTGATTGTGCTAAAATTTTATCGCGGTGGATGTTTATAAAGTACATGATAATAGACAAATTTTCTAGTGTCAAGTACGAAATACACTTGGACAGGGGAAAAAATACCGTATTAAAAGTTTGGAAGATTGAATACTGTCTCCCTTCCTCTTGTTGCAACGTATCTTGAGAAATCTCCAAACAAAGAAGCATAACCAGTGTCCTCTGATCATAACTGCATTAGTGCAAACATACAGGTGTTAGAGAGTGAATTTTTTTGGACAACTCCTTTAAGTCTCGTTAAATATCTTTCAATTTTTTTGCTAAAATACTAGAAAATTATATTTTATCGTGAACGTTGCAAACTCTTACTAGATTTTCCATTATGTCCATAGCTTTCACTTTTCTATCATGATTAATAGTTATGCTTAGAGTACTAGTTTAGTAAGTAGTAGTATAATATTTTCTTGCAACATTCTTTTTTTTTTTTTTTTTTTATCGGCAAAAGAAAAATTCATTATCATATTCTTGAACATTCTTAGGAAACTTTTTATTCTAACAAAACGCAAAAAAAGTATAAAACTTCCTCTCACTTTCTACTCTATCACTTCACTTTCTCTCACTTCCAATTTTTGACATAATTTTCTTTGTAATCAAACTAACTTTGAAGGTTTTATTGGTTACAATTATAGTCTCCTTTTTTGGTCTTGTCATGTCAAATTATCCAAATGTCTGTTGTTTTATCAGTACTTGAAACACTTTTATAGTTTTATCACAATGAAAGAGTGAAACAGTAATGTTACAGATAAAAGACCAAAATAGTGTGGAAATCACTAACTAATAAATAGTATATGCTTGTGGACTATACGTACATACGAGTGCGTGCGGGTGTAAATACAGTGTGGTTTGTGGTACACTGGAAGAAGTGGTTCGACTATCTAATTAATGCACGTGAATTTCCGAAGATGATGAGTTGTGCAAACAAGCCAATATTTTTTTTTTTAAAAAGCAGCAGCAGCTTGAAAGGAATTAATAGCTTAATTAATTAGCAGCAGCTTGGGTCGAAGACAGTCTTGAGGTCTATATATAGTGCAAGTGTGAAAGGAATTAATAGCTTAATTAATTAGCTTGAAATACGATGGAATTGAAGAAGTGGAATATTACAGTACCTTTTTTACGAAAACCGCACATGGGACCGGGGGCCGCCCATCACCTGCTGCTTGCCTCCAAGAAGACATTCCTCTAGACTATATGATGACTTGAGGGATGTGAGAAATGAGGGGCCAATATTGGCCTTTCTTCTTCTTTGAACACCTCTCTTCCAGTAAAGGACATCTGTAGATCCTCAAATACAAAAGCGAGGGAGGCAGACGATCGATCAACAGCTCTGAAAGTAAAGGACAATCCTCGATCCACAGTTCCAAAAGCGAGGGAGGCAGCCCTAGCTTTGTAATGGTCGTGAGCTTAGGGCAATACCAGATCTGAAGTTCTTCGAGAGAGGGGAATTCCTTGCAAGATAGCTTCTCCAGATTTGGGAACCCCCAAATATGCAGCTCGATCAGAGAAGGGGGCAGCCACAACATCATCCCATCTTCTTCTTCTTCTTCTACTGGTGGAAATGACGCCCAACCATAACCAGAGAGGGAGAGTTCTCTGAGAGAGGACAATCTGTGCAAACCCCACTCTGATGGGGGCTTATTACCCCCCTTGTCGACATTTTCCAACCAAAGGGAAGTGAGGTTCGTGAAGTGGGAGGAAATGAGTTCCGTAGCCGCATCCCAACTACTTATTGTCAGCGATTGAAGAGAAGTGAGGTTGTAGTAGGCATTGTGTGGCAGGCCCTTGAGTTTCTCGCACCACTTGACCTCCAATTTTCTCAGATTTGTTGCGGTGAACCATCCTTGTGGAATGGACTCCACATTCTCACAAAACGATACCCCCAAATTACTGAGATCCTTGAGACATCCACCATCAACATTGTTTTGCGTCACATCCGGCAAGGATTTGAGGCTACCACAGTACCAGATTTCAAAAGATTCGAGAGACGGACAATTTATTTTCATCCCCTCCTCTACTAGTACTGACTCCAGCTTCGCACATCCACTAATGTGCAGTTTTTTGAGATTGCAGGGCAGACCAGTTCTCGAACTACTTAAGCACGTGAGCGATGGACATCTCCCAACCTTCAATTCCTCGAGACTATTCAGCATCATCAACTCAGGTAGGGATCGCAGAGCGTCACAAGATTCAATACTCAATGTTCTTAGCGTAGACGGCAAACCTGTTTTTGGGAAAGAGATGATACAAGGACATGCACCGATAATAAGCTCCTGAAGAGATCTGAGGTTGTGCAGCCCTCGTGGCAGCTTCTCCATCTTTTCGCAATTTTTTATTTTCAAGTACTCCAGCAGCATCATGTAAGGAAGCTCCTCATGCTGTCGTAGCCCTTCCTCATCTTCATCTTCTTCAAATAAGGAAATAAGTTTGGGGCAGTCTTTAATCACCAAGCATCGGAGGGTAAGAAGATGGTGGTGTATTCTAACTTCATTCTTCCACAATGATGTGAGTTCTGGACAACCATAGAGAGAGAGTTCTTGGAGTCCCATCAACGCGTGAAAAAACCAACTGGGTAGGCACGTGAGACCCTGAATATTTTCAACAATCAGGGAAGTCAGCGAGCGCAAATGGCCATATCTTGCATTTTTCGCCGCAGCTGTTTCGTTTCCCCCTTCTGGATTATTGAAGGAGTTCGGAATCGAAACATCTTTAAGAGATAAGGAGATGAGTGACTCAAACTGAAGTGTATTCCTCACTTCAATTAGCCTTGTAAGGCTTGGAACCCACGCAACCACTAATAGCAGGCAGTCTTCAATATCAAGCTTTTTTAAGCAAGGAAGATTGTTGGGCAATTTTCCCAAAAGCTTGGGACACCTTTTAATAGAGAGCTCTGACAAGCGTGAAAATGCTCGAGATCCCTCCTCCGCTTCAAAGGGAGACCAATCTTTCCATTCAGCCATGTCCTCAAAGGTTAAAAACTCTAGAGCTGGGAAGGGATTTGAGCTGCCCGACCCATAGAACTCAAGTCCAACGTTCAGTAATGCTTTCGTACCTTGAATGTGTAGTTTTGTAAGTGAGGGTAATCGACCAAGTGGCGGCAAGGAATTGCATTTGTCACAATTTTGAAACTTCAAGTTGACCATGTTAGAGAACAAAGAATTTCCAACCCAAGTTGGAAATATTAGGCCATGGTAACCATTAATGGTAAGCTCTTTTAACTTCTCGTGAGGTCTTAGCATGTCAAGCACTTCTAAATCAACACTTGCATTGCGAGAATTATCTGAGATGTTACTCCATTTCATCGAGAGCACATCTAAGTGTTGTTTTTCCTTCAAGTTAGCCCTCCTGGCATCCATAGCATTCTCCACATTCTCCAACCCTGATATGCAAAGTGTCCCTCTAAGATGAGTCAAGCTGCCCAACTCATTGATGGTACACCCATTGCCGTGTCTGACGATGAAGTTTGATAATGTTAGGAGACTTGTCAATTTACCAATTTTTGGTGGCATTTCTCGTAAGGAATCTGCTCCAGTAACATCCAAATGCCGCAAGTTAATAAGGTTACTCATGTTTGTTGGCAACTTACTGAGATTTCTACAATATCTCAATATTAGTGTTTGTAGGTTATAAAGAGTGCTTACTGATTCCGGTAATGTAGCAATCAAGGCACATGTAAGGTCAAGAAACCTCACATGTTTCAAATCTCCAATCGAACTCGAAAGTTCACAGATTTGATATCTTCTCAAACTAAGCACGCGTAAGCGTCTAAGACGTGGCAACAATTGGAGGGGAACATCACTGGTCAAGTAGGAATTGGAATAGTTGCCTCTCAATCCAAATGGTAAAAAAGACCGCAGATTTTTGGCTTTTTGGAAGATCTCAAACTTTTGTATGCCATCTTTATAGCCACGCACGTAGGATGAATGGCGAGCCTTAGTGATAATTGTGTCCCCCTCATTGTTTTCAAGCTTCTCCTCCATCCTAAAACAAATTCGTCTTGCTACAAACTGAGCCAAATCGTTGATGAGGTCGTGCATAACAAATCGTGAGACTTCACCACGGCTTGACGGCTGAAAAAATGACCTCGATGACAATTCACGAAAGTAATCGCTTCCAAGATCTTCCATTTGTTTTTGTCCTGTTGCTTTCTGAATTAAGCCTTCCGCCATCCACCAGAAAACTAGTTCCTTTTCCTCAAATTCGTAATCCTTAGGTATTACAGAACAATATCCAAAACACTTCTTCAAATGTGAAGGGAGGTGATAGTAGCTTAATCTCAAAGCGGGAAGAATGTCACTTTTCTTGTCCGAAAACTCCCACATCTTACTATTCAATACTTCTTCCCACTCATCATCTCTGACTTTACACCGTAGAAGGCCACCGAGTGTCCTCGCAGCCAAAGGCAACCCGTCGCATTTTTTCACAATCTTTCGACCAATTGAAACCAAATCTGAACTTTCGTCGATACTTCTATTCTCAAATGCATGTTGGGCAAACACGGACCAACAATCATCCTCTGATAGTTTCTTCAAGGGATGAAATTTATCGATTCTAGCCATCATCGATGCAACATCCCTATTACGTGTTGTTACTATTACCTTACTTCCTAAGGCTCCATCATTAAAGGGACTCTTTAAACTGATCCAATCACCATGCTTTTCATTCCAGACATCATCGAGAACAATCAAGAACTTCTTCCCAGTCACAGCCTTCTTTAGTTCATTTTGAACTTGATCCAGTGCGTTAAAATGGCAAGGCTTGGAAGTGACTCTCTCGAGAATTGTTTTGGTCACACCCACAATATCAAACACTTCAGATACACAAACCCACGCTTTCATCTCAAAATGTTTTTCCACCATTTCGTCGTTGTAGACATCCTGAGCAAGGGTGGTCTTGCCGACCCCACCCATACCCACAATCGGAACTATACCTACCTTTTCATTACTAGATTGACCGCATTGGAGCAACTCTAGTATCGCCTTTTTATCCTCATCCCTACCATGTAAACGTGGTTCATGAATCAAAGACGAAGTTTGTGGCCTTTGTGAAGTTTTAGCAGATGGCCCGACAACAACATTTTGCAAGCCAAGCCCGGTTTTACTCTCAAAAAGAGCTTGCAACCTGGCAGTGATATCATCTATCTGGGACCTCATCCTAGAATCAGACACTATAGTGCTCGGTTTGAAACTCATACAACAACTAGGTACTAAGGCACGTACCTTGCTGGTGCTAGCTTGAGGCTCTTCCATCACCTTTCGCCGCAAAGCTTCAGTGACGAACTCATCCAGCACGTCATCGAGATCGTAAGCCAAGTCCTCGAGATCCTCCAGCCACAGTTTGATACCCCCTTGATCTGTCATTTGCTTCTCCTCAGCATCTGCAAGCACTGACCCTATTTGCACCAACATTCTGCGCCATTTCGTGAGCAGAGTGTCAATCCGCTCCCTCCGTGCAAAGTTCCACAGATCACCGGAAGCCAATTTCTCGAACAACACCTGGATGAAAGCAGCGAGAAAGATTTCCCCAATAACCATTGTTTGTTGTGTGAAAAGAGAGTTGTGAGATGCAAAAGAAGGGATGCTTTGCTTGGTAGGCTGAATGTGACCTCCAAATGAATCCACCTTCCTTTTTTTTTTTTCTTTTTTTTTTTCCCTAAGTGAAACCTGTGGCCAACTTACCTTTTCCAGATTATTTACGTTTTTTTTTAAATATCTTTTTTAATGTTGTGAGACAGAGTGCTATAAAGCAGAATATAGCAGTGCATCAAATGGTGGGGGTGGTGGGCTCTCAAACGGTAAGAAATTAAACCAGCTTTTTAAATAAAAGCATACAAAAAGCATTGAGTCCTATGCTTAAAATTTGTGACTGGAGTGAGTCAGTCAATATTGGCAACTCTGTGGCAGTGCAGAATACACGGAATGTGGCCCCCAATCAAACACTCCCCAATGGAAAAGCATTGGAAAAATTCAATGGGACTTAAGGCAGGCGCAGGCGACAGGGGCCTTAGCTCATTGAGTTAATCAAAATTGTTCACTTTAATGAACTAATTCATGCATAATATTAACATGGTGGAAAGGATATAATTGAGGCAGATTTTTTTTCCCCATGTTATTCTCTAAATCAGATTGTCCAATTTTCCAAAACATATTTGATGTAGTCCGATCAGATCTTTTCTTTTTTTTTTTTTGATTTACGACAAACTACGATTCAACGGGCAAAGGGAGGGAATTTAAACACTACACCGATAATTTACAAGAAAAATGACAAATGACACAATGAAATTCTTCTACTTTTTGAATTCTAGCTGTAACTTAGGCCAATCACTAAACTTTCATCACAAATCCTCTTATTTGGATATGCATATGAACCTGAAGAACCAGGAAATAAAAAAGAAAAGGAAATTCATAGTGTATCACTCTTTAAGCTGGTCTTGTTCGTTTCCATACTTTACTTTGATTTAACTTTGTTTTTCAATCATTACCCTATATCTTTCTCCATTCGTTACCCTATTTCTCTAATTATTAATTTCATTTCTCTCTCTATCTCTCTCCACTCATTACCCCTCTCTCCAATCATTATCCTATTTCTCTCTCCACCCACTACCAAAACTAAAATATCCAAAATTACTAAACGAACAAAGCTTTTGGTTTTTGAGTAAGATCTGATGCTTACTGTTACAAATTTTAAACAAAATACTAAAAGTAAGGGCAAAGAAGCCCAGCTAGATTTTGGTAACATGGCTACTGCAAGGAATGTAATTCTGTTTAGTCTTGAGCGAAAAATTAATTATTCAGTATCCCTATCCCGGTTCTTTCCTATCAAACATTAATATGAGATCCAAGAGTCAAGACTATGTACGTAATGACTTCATGCGTGTTGGAAAATGCATGAGCCGTGGTGGTGCCCGGAAGCACCGAATAATATCTCGAATCGAGCCATGCTATGTTGATTGATCATAGAATGAAGTCTATTCAAAGTCACAAAATGGAGTTTTGTTTATTGGAAAGTTTAGGCTGAATGTAACCATAGACATCTTACTCTCTTTTTTAGCTGTGACCTACTTACCACTACACAATTATTTACCCCCTTATTCTTTTGTTTTAATCTTTTCAGTGATTTGTGATATAGAAAGCATAAAAGCCAAAGGAAAGAGCCAAATAGCACAACTCCGGGGCCGTTTGGACAAATAAGCCACATTGGCTTATTTTTTGTCCTTATTCAAATTTTTTTCGCATTTTGTGGCTTATTGTCAATTTTTTGGGGATTATTGCTTCGTTATGACGAGACGAATCGGAAAAGTAAAAAATTTCGATCGAAATCCAAATATTTTGGAATTTCGACGAGATTTGGCGGGAAAGCCAAATTTTGGCGGGAAGGACGAATATTTGGACTTCGATCGAAATTTTTTACTTTTCCGATTCGTCTCGTCGTAACGAAGCAATAATCCCCAAAAAATTGACAATAAGCCACAAAATGCGAAAAAAATTTGAATAAGGACAAAAAATAAGCCAATGTGGCTTATTTGGCCAAACGGCCCCAGCCAAACAATAATGCAAAAGTCTAGGTAGGCTGACTGTGAGCTCCAAAGGAATCTCTGCCTTTTCTTTCTAATCTTTTGATGTTGTTGTGAGACAGAGTATTTGTTGGAAAGTTTGAATGGATTGGGGGTCATTACTTCCCCGTATTCAAGGTGGGGGTTACCTCCATTCATTGGGAGGTTATTCCTCTATTCATTGTGGGGGTTTCTCCCCATTTACTCTGCCATTCACTGCACGGAATTGAAGGCTAGGCAGCTATCTGCCTATATAAACAGCACCTCACACATAGTTTCACACCACAGAGAAATCCACAAGAGTTCACTACATTCTGATACAGAATGAGAGAGAGACAAACACAGAGTTAGTTCGCCAAGACGATCTTCGGTGGTGTTCCGACGTTCGTGGTCCGAGCCGGATCAATCCTGGGAGACAGACGCCGAGTAACCTCAACACCCTCCGGTAGGCGGTGAATCTGTTTTAAGGACACCGTGTGAATCACGGGTTTCGGTTCATGAATCCAATCTGTATTTCGGTTTGCATTTCAATTTCTGTAACTTCATTTTGTTGTAATTCTGTTTATGTGTAATGTAATAGAATTCGTATTCTGGACTCCCGATTGAATCATTTTGGATAACAAGCTTAAAACAGATTTTGATCGTTTGATCTACAATCGGATTTCCAGAAAACGTATTCTGTTCGAGACTAACATTTGAGTTGCAAGAACAGTTTGATGATAGATTAGTTTCCTGGTGGATTAACCATTGGTGTATGCGTTTATGGAGTAATCTGGCAGATTGCTCAATGTTCAATAAAATCATTTGCAAACCTGTTTGGCTTCGGCCATGGTTAGCCGTGCGCGGCTAGACCACAGTTCTGATATGGGATAAACTAGATGGCTTCGGCCTTGATCAGTCATGCGTGGCTTGATCACATTGGTAACCGAAAGGCTATGGCCAAGGCAGTCAGCGCGGCTGGGCCTTGGTTCAATGGGGCTATGGCCAAGGCAGTCAGTGCGGCTGGGCCTTGGTTAAATGGTGGTTGGCCTCTGGAGCAGTCTACTCGGTTTCTGCCGTGACACTGCTCGGCCTTAATCTATTGGTAATCTGTTATGTGGTATGCTCAATGGAAGCAATCTGTGTGTGGCCTAGTGAACAGCCAGTGGAAGGCTTGTTATGGCTATGTGAGCTGTGTCTGACTTGAGCATCCAAGTGGGAGGATCCCCGCTGAGGGCCAGCCCTCAGACTCCCGCCCGGGGGCGCCGCCCCCAGGACCCCCGTTAGGGGGCACGGCCCCCTGAGACCCCCGCCAGGGGGGGCGCCCCCTGGGACCCCCAGGATACATGGTGTTGTGGGGGATGTTAGACTTAGCTTGTTTGATAGATTGTTAATCTTTGCATGTATAGCTTGTCATATTCTCTTATATGTGGATGTTCCTAATTTCAGGAAAAGATGACAACTGAGCAAAGGAAAACAACCGTCACTGGGAAAGAGACTGGAAATGTCAGTGGCAGTGGCAACGGTGCTGTTTCAACTCCTGCTCCAATTGCTCCCACTCCTGGGATTCCTTCTATCCCAATGTCTCATGTGGAGAGGCCAAACAAGTTTGTCGGGGTGGATTTCAAAAGGTGGCAACAAAAGATGTTGTTTTATCTCACCACCTTGAACTTGGCAAAGTGGCTTGTCGAGGAAGCACCGGTTATTGCCGAAGACGATCCTGACACTCAGAAGCGGATGGATGTGGCCAGGTGGAAAGAGCATGATTACATGTGCAAGAACTATATCCTGAATGCTCTGGACGATTCGCTATATTCTGTGTATGGCGAGGCTCAGTCAGCTAAGGAACTGTGGGATTCCTTAGACAGGAAGTACAAAATCGAGGGTGCTGGGTCCAAAAAGTTCGTTGTGGGCCGGTTCCTTGATTACATGATGGTGGACTCCAAATCTGTGGCGGTCCAAGTCCAAGAGCTGCAGCTCCTGCTCAATGAGATCAGGACTGAGGGGATGATTCTGAGTGAAGCATTCCAGGTGGCTGCTGTCATCCACAAGCTACCCCCGGCATGGAAAGAATTCAAGAGCTATCTCATGTTCAAAAATAAGGAGATGACCTTGGAGGCTCTTTTCATCAAGCTCCGCATTGAAGAGGAGAATCGGGGTATGGACAAGAGTATCAAGTCCTCTTACATGGCCAAAGCAAATGTGGTGGAGCATGGTTAGTCTTCGGGCACTAAGAGGAACCAGAATGACAGGCGTACTGACAAGCGGTCTGACAAGCAAGCTGGTAAACAGAAGGACAGAGGTGTCAATCTGGGCCCAAGAGGTGGTGTTGCCAAGAAACCCAAGGAGAAGTTTCAGGGTACATGCTTCAACTGCAACAAGTTCGGGCATAGAGCTTCGGAATGTAAAAAGCCGCTTAACCATCGTGCTCAGGCACACTTGGCTGAAATGGAGGCTGCAGTGGCTGATATCAACCTCTCGGCTATGGTATCTGAAGTCAACATGGTTGGTTCCAACCCACAGGAATGGTGGGTAGACACTGGGGCTACACGCCATATTTGTTGCGACAGGCAATTGTTCATTACCTTCGAGCCGGCTGCTAACGGTGAGAAGTTGTTTATGGGGAATTCCGCTACCTCGGATGCTGCGGGACATGGGAAAGTGGTCCTGAAGATGACTTCTGGAAAAGAGTTGTCTCTGAATAATGTGCTGTTCGTGCCAGATATTCGCAAGAATTTGGTTTCTGGTTCACTGCTGAGTAAGTACGATTTTCGCCTGGTTTTTTAGGCTGATAGGGTCACTCTGACTAAAGCTGGAATGTATGTAGGGAAAGGATATATGACCGATGGTCTTTTCAAAATGAATGTAATGACTGTTATCCCTACTATCAATAAAATGAAATCCCCTGTTGCTTATGTGCTTGAGTCTTCCAGTTTATGGCATGGTAGACTAGGTCATGTTAATTATGATTCTTTGCGTAGATTAATTAACATGGACCATATTCCAGCTTTCCAAATTAATAACAAACACAAATGTGAAACTTGTGTCGAGACTAAGATGCCAAGATCTTCTTTCAAACCGATAGAAAGAAATACTGAGCCATTGGATTTAATCCATACAGATGTGTGTGATTTGAAATACATTCAAACACGGGCAGGCAATAAATACTTCATCACGTTTATCGATGATAGTACCAAGTTTTGCTGTGTATACCTGCTGAAAACCAAGGATGAAGCCCTGGACAAGTTCATTCTTTACAAGAATGAAGTTGAGACTCAACTTAATCGGAAGATTAAGATGTTGAGAAGCGATCGAGGTGGTGAGTATGAATCACCGTATGGTGGATTCTGTGCCCAACACGGAATCATTTACCAAACCACTGCACCATACTCACCTCAGTCCAATGGAATTGCTGAGCGCAAAAATCGGACTTTGAAGGATATGATGAATGCTATGTTGATCAGTTCTGGGTTGCCTCAGAACATGTGGGGAGATGCAATTCTCACTGCTAATTATATCCTCAACAAAATCCCTCGCAAGAAAGTGGCCAAAACCCCTTATGAATTGTTCAAAGGTAGGAAGCCTACCTACAATTACATGCGAATGTGGGGGTGTCTTGCGAAGGTGGCTGTGCCTCCTCCGAAGAAGGAGAAGATAGGCCCAAAAACCGTGGACTGTGTGTTCATTGGTTATGCAGAAGGTAGTAATGCATATCGGTTTCTTGTTTATGAATCAAACATATCCGATATTCACAAGAATACTCTCATGGAATCTAGGAATGCGACATTTTTCGAGCACATATTTCCTTATAGATCCATTGGAGAGTCAAGTTCGGCGAAGCGGACTTTGAGAACTACTGGTGGAAGTAGTCGCGACCAAGAAGAAGAAGTTGAATTTGAGCCTAGGCGTAGCAAGCGGGCTAGAACTTCTACTTCTTTCGGTCCAGACTTTCTAACTTATCTATTAGAAAGCGAGCCTCAAACGTTTAAAGAAGCTGTTAGCTCTCCGGAAGGTCCGTTATGGAAAGAGGCTATCAAAAGTGAGATTGACTCCATTCTGCAAAACCATACATGGGAACTGGTGGATCTACCGCCAGGCAGTAAGCCCTTGGGCTACAAATGGATTTTCAAGAGGAAAATGAAGGCAGATGGGTCAATAGATAAGTACAAAGCTAGGCTTGTTATCAAAGGGTATAGACAAAAAGAAGGCCTAGATTACTTTGATACTTACTCACCTGTGTCCAGGATCACATCCATTCGGATGATCATTGCAATTGCTGCATTGCGAAATCTTGAGATACATCAGATGGATGTCAAGACAGCTTTTCAATGGCGACTTAGATGAGGAAATCTACATGGAACAACCTGAGGGTTTTTCTGCGCCAGGACAAAAGGGGAAAGTCTGTAAACTTGTTAGATCTTTGTATGGTCTAAAACAAGCACCGAAACAATGGCATGAGAAATTTGACAATGCTATGTTGTCAAGTGGTTTCAAAATCAACGAATGTGACAAGTGTGTGTATGTCAAAGACACAGCTGATGGCTACGTGATTTTGTGTCTTTACGTTGATGACATGCTCATTGTAGGTAGTAATGATAAGATGATCAAGTCTACCAAGAACATGCTGAATTCTAAATTCGACATGAAAGATATGGGCCTTGCAGATGTAATTCTGGGGGTCAAGATCACCAGAACATCTGATGGACTTGCTTTGTCTCAGTCTCATTATGTTGATAAGATTCTGGAGAGATTTGACAAGTCTGGTACACAGATTGCACGTACCCCTGTGGATTTAAGCCTCCACTTATCCAAGAATGTGGGGGAATGTGTGTCTCAATTGGAGTATTCTCGGATAATCGGGAGTCTCATGTACTTGATGAGTTGTACAAGGCCTGATATAGCTTACTCGGTAAGTCGATTGAGTAGATACACGAGCAATCCAGGACTTGATCACTAGAAGGCGATAGTTAGAGTGCTGCGCTATTTGAGGTATACTCGTGATCTGGGGCTGCACTATACCAGATATCCGGCAGTACTAGAAGGGTACACTGATGCTAATTGGATATTAGACATGAAAGACTCAAAATCCACGAGTGGATATGTCTTTACGCTTGGTGGTGCAGCAGTCTCTTGAAAATCTTCAAAACAGACGTGCATTGCACGTTCAACTATGGAATTAGAATTCATTGCTTTAGATAAAGCAACTGAAGAGGCAGAATGGCTACGCCATTTTGTAGAAGATATTCCAAGATGGCCAAAACCTGTGCCTGCAATATGCATTCATTGCGATAGTCAAGCGGCTATTGGAAGGGCACGGAGTAACATGTACAATGGTAAGTCTAGACATATACGACGTAGACATAATACCATTAAGCAAAAGCTCTCTACTGGGATTGTCACTCTTGACTATGTGAAATCCAAGGACAATATTGCGGATCCGCTGACCAAAGGGTTAAACCGAGAGCTGGTTAATAGTGCATCGAGGGGAATTGGGCTAATGCCTACTACGCTCAAGTTGCCGTGAAGGAAAACCTATCCTAGCTGACTGGAGATCCCAAGATCTAGGTTCAATAGGACAACCTACTCGCGAGCAACAGAGAACGATCACTGAGGAGATATGCTCTCCTACCCATTCCTATGGTACGAAACAGTGATACCTGCAAATGGAAACAGGTTAAGCGTTGGCTTTTAATGGCTCTTATGCGCTGGCGTGCCAGGCGGGGTATAAGCAGGATACCCTTTATAAGAAGGTCACCTATGTGAGTATGAAGTGGGGCCGCTTCTTTGAGAATTTAAAAAGGCGGAATTCTCGAGAAAATACTTGCAGAACCAGGCGGGGGTGTCATGGCCGAAATGAACCCAACAGTGAGAACTAACCTGCGTTAGGAGAAGTTCCTGTGTGGAGTCTATTGACTCGGTTTACGCCAACGGCAGAACAGTTCAAGACATTACGTTCACTGGTCAGCCAGTAAACCCGATGGGCTTTCACAAGGGAAGGTTCAAGGCCAAAAGCTACCTATCCTTTGCAGGGATTATCCGTTGTGCTCTCTCTCCAGCATCTGCACTAGGTCTGGTCCCAAGTCCATTCATGTGGGGGACTGTTGGAAAGTTTGAATGGATTGGGGGTCATTACTTCCCCGTATTCAAGGTGGGGGTTACCTCCATTCATTTGGAGGTTATTCCTCTATTCATTGTGGGGGTTTCTCCCCATTTACTCTGCCATTCACTGCACGGAATTGAAGGCTAGGCAGCTATCTGCCTATATAAACAGCACCTCACACATAGTTTCACACCACAGAGAAATCCACAAGAGTTCACTACATTCTGATACAGAATGAGAGAGAGACAAACACAGAGTTAGTTCGCCAAGACGATCTTCGGTGGTGTTCCGACGTTCGTGGTCCGAGCCGGATCAATCCTGGGAGACAGACGCCGAGTAACCTCAACACCCTCCGGTAGGCGGTGAATCTGTTTTAAGGACACCGTGTGAATCACGGGTTTCGGTTCATGAATCCAATCTGTATTTCGGTTTGCATTTCAATTTCTGTAACTTCATTTTGTTGTAATTCTGTTCATGTGTAATGTAATAGAATTCGTATTCTGGACTCCCGATTGAATCATTTTGGATAACAGTATTTATCGACAGTCGTGATATATAGTAGTCTGCATGAAAGCCAAAGGAAAAAGACAACAGCATATAAAGCAGCTTTTGTGAAAGGAAAGTTTAGAGACACCGCATTTGACACGGAGATTACTAATCGCCCCCCGTGTCAGGCCCCTCTGACACGGCAGAAGCCATCGCCCCCACCCCCCTCCCCCGTGTCAGGCCCCCCTGACACGGCAGAAGCCTTTCCCCATTTACCCCCCAACCCCCAAACGTTGCTCTCTCTCTCTCCCCCTCTCCCAGCAGTTTCTCTTTTTATTTTTTTTAATAAAATTTTAAATATTAATAACTTTTTTTTCATGAATTTTTTTAAAATAAATTTTATATTTTTGAAATCTACTCAACGAAACCTATCAAACAAACCTAATATTGATAGTGAAATAATGTAAAACGGAAAAATTATATTTTTTCCGTAGTTTAAACTGTTGAAAAATGTGTTCCAAATTTCAATCCTTTTGAACCGGTGGAAAGAGAAAATGTTTCCTGATCATTTTATTAATTTTTCCACCGGTTGAAACGAAAAAAAGAAAAAAGGAAAAAGAAAGAAAAAAAAAAGAGAGGCAATCGGTTATCGTGCAGAGGAAAAAAATTTAGGGAAATATAAAGTAAAAAACAAAGAAATTTTTTTTGTCCTCCATTTTTTTAATATTTTTTAAATGATTTTTGTTACTGGTATAAGGACCACGCCGTTACAAAGGTAAAAAATAGTTCTATTTTGGTCATTGCTGGAGCCATGGCAACCGTGCTACAATCCGATTCCAGACACTTGTATTCTTGGTGGTGGGACAGTCACATAAGCTCAAAGAATCCAAAATGGCTCCAAGAAAATCTTACAGGTGTTAATTTTGTCACTTACTTTTTGTCGGTCTTTAGTTTTTAAGGAAGATTGATTGCACTGACTATTTCCATTTGCTTCCCTTTCCTTTCTCTATATTGTTTATCATTGTGAAGAATCATGTAGTTATGATCGTAGAAATTGGAAGCAAAGCTTTGTACATGGAAATTCGTTGATGGTTATTTTGGGTCTGCCATTGCTTTCTCTAGAATGGCAGTTATTTGTGTTGCATTAAGTAGAAATTTAAAAAAAAATGAAGGACAAAAAAATAAAAACAAAGAAATAATATATTGGGCTCACAAAAATAGTTTAATTTAAACACTTTATTTCATATTCAATATTAGACTTGTTTGATAGGTTTCGTTGAGTAAATTTCAAATATATAAAATTTATTTAAAAAAATACGTGATTTCAACCTCTTTAGACAGTTTATATAGTTAAAAAAAATTAAGTGTTTCAAATTTCAATCCGTTTGAACCGGTGGAAAGATTTTATTTTTATAATCATTTTATCCTAAATAGTCATAATTAAATTTTGCGTATAGGGCTCTCGTTGATTAACCCTAAGAGATATTTGATTCTACGAATTTCTTAGGGTTAATCAACGAGAGTCCTATAGTCAAAATTTAAGTATGACTATTTAGGATAAAATAATCAGAAAACTAAAATCTTTCCACCGGTTCAAACGGATTGAAATTTGGAACACTTAATTTTTCAATCTCTTTAGACAGTTTAAACTATCACAAAAATAGAGTTTTTCCGTTTTACATTATTTCACCATAAATATTAGACTCGTTTGATAGGTTTCGTTGAGTAGATTTCAAATATATAAAATTTATTTTTAAAAATATACGTGAACAAGAAGTTATTAGCATTTAAAATTTTATAAAATAAAATAAAATAAGAGAGAGAAAGCTGTGAGAGACTGTAATAACCCGAAAATTTAAACTAATAAACATAATAAAAAGAATTATTTATTTATGATAATATTAATTTCTTTATTTAATAATTAGTAGATAATTACAAAAAATAAGTTCTTATATCTAATTATCTCTTAAAAATTATTTTGTCATTATATACATACATATAATTGCATGCATGAACGTCTCTCTTCTCCCTCACTCTCCTACTCGATCTCTACCTCCTCCGTGATCCAAAAATCGTGTCTAATTCGTTCGTTCCGAAACCCAATACCGTTAGGACTCGTTTTAATCCGAAACTCATCCAATTCTCCTATATATATACACCACTCCGACCCTAGGGCACGTACACTATTCTACCACCTTCCACGGAGCCAGAGAGAGGAGAAAAACCCGAGAGAACCGAGCTTTAATCCATAGAATTTAAGAGAGAGAAAAAGAGAGAGAGAGAAAAGTGGGTTTCGAGGTTACGTTAGTCCGAGATCCAAATTGATCGTTTGAAGTACTTTCCTCAGTCCCAAGGATCACCGTACATCAACCAATTCGGCCCCGAAGATCCCCGATCGAAGGAATTGAAGTCGTCTTCCCCAAATTCATGTTTTCGATCGAAAACGAATTTAATCCAAACCAAGGTACTATAATTCAATCCGAACCCTTCTCTACGTATAAATATGTTTATTAGACATAACTCAAGGATCCCCGTGCCCCCATGCATCGAAAAACACGACAAAAAAACAAAAAAAAAAACCAAAACAGTCGCCGACCTTGCGGCCGCGACCTTCGGGCGGCCCAGCCGCTAGAACCAGTGAACTGGAGTTCGCGACCGCGAACTCCGTTCTTTTCCAGCCGTGCGGTTTTGTTGTTTTGAGATCGAATTGATTTTGCGACCTGTTAAAAATAGATTTTGACCCTGAGATAATTTTCCTAGGTTCCTAACATTCTAAAGTTCATAACTTGTTAGTTTCATATTTTTTTTATTTAATCTTCTATTTATTTAATTTTTATTCGTAACCGTGTGATTGTTTGTAAACTAAAATTTGTTACGATCTTTTAAATTACTCTATAAATCCCCAAACTATTTTTCTTAGATTCCTAACTTATTAAATATCATAAGTTGTTGATTTCATAACTTTTTGATATTATTTGTTATTTATTTTATTTTTAATTAAAGTTACAAACGAAAAATAGTTACGACCTTACAAAAAATATTTTTAATATCAAAAATATTTTTATTAGACTTCTGACATCTCAGAGGTGATATGTTATTAAACTAAAATTTTATTTATTTAATTAACTATTTATTATTATTTATGGGTTGCTTCTTGATGATAATACTTTAAAATATTATAGAAGGCAGTAATAATTATGAATAAAATTTATTTAGACTTTTTACAGTCCTATAATTATATTCTGTAAATAAAAATATATTTTCAATTATTTAATTATTTATTGTCTTTTTATTCTTGTTTAGTCTATTAACTTAAATCTTTTTATTTAAATTAATTCCATGAACATCCAAACCCAACTTTTAGCACTCGAACTTATTATAGGGGACTGTTAGGACCTTCATCAAGGTTACGTTAATTATTTTAATATTTTTACCTAATTAATGTATTTAATTAGTGTTTAATTAACTTAATTACTTATAATTAATTAATAGAAGTCTAGAAAATTATTATTTAAATCCTAATTAAATAATTCTTACATTCCTAATGACTTTGTGACCATACGAGATTAAGGGCAACGGCCCAGTCATAAAAAGTTATGTGATTGCATTGCTTAATAATTATTTTGATCCGTCTGTTATTCGTTTGTAATTATTTTTATGATTGATATTGTATCGATGCTTCATTTGAATGTTAGATTGGACCCTAGGGACATGGGATGGTATGCGAAATAGAAATTACGTAGACGATGTTAAGTAATGGATAAATTGTGAAGTTTATTTTCTGTTTAGAGGTTGCCTGCAGGCGTAATGTTGTGATATGATGAGATTGTGATGAGAATTGAAACTGGCGGGTGTCCAGTGATGAATTGATAGATCGGCAAAGTAATGATTGTGAAAAGATTTTGATGTGGTTTATAAGATAGGCGAACCCAAGTTGATAACTGCATGATAAGCTTACCCCTTGTTGTAGTTATTGGGGGTGCACACTCGGTACATAACTTAGGTGTTCCTGCGACAACAAAGGGAAGTGATCTCATGGGACTGAGCATGGCTAGTGGTTGGGGAGGAAAGATCTCGTGGAGAGATCTTAGATTTCATGATAAGTTAATGGATAGTAATGAATCAAGTTATGTGAATTATCTCTGTTTTACCTTGTCGCTCTATATGTATCATGTTTGTCTGTTAACTGTATTGTAAGAGGGGTATTTGGGTTGGATTATAGTTCGGGGTGAACTCTTTCACTCAGGCACGGATTTTCTGGCATCCGTGTCAGATTTTGCAGAAAATCAGGAAGAACCGCAGAATCCCGAAGGTGACCAATTCTATACTGAAGAGAATCCGGAAGTGGGAGTTGAGCCAGAATACACTTGGGACCCATATCAATCCTAGAAGACGGCTCTATTATCTGTTTAGCTTATCCCTTTAAAGACTATTTTTAATATTTTCATAACAGTTTGTAATAGATGAATCCTTAGGACGAATTATCTGTTTTGGATTTTCAAATTGGATTTAATAGGTTTTCGAGAATTAGTATTTAATACCTCCGATTTTACTTCCGAAAATCGGGGCGTTACAGAGACAGACAGAGAGAGAAAGAGAGAGGGAGAGAGAGAAGGTGAATGGGGCAAGGGTTAAAACGGGAAAGTGATGGGGCCGGTGTCAGACCCCCCTGACACGGGGGGGTGTGATTAACAGCTCTCATTTGACACCATATTTTTTTATTTCATAGGCACAAGTGTGGTGATTCACGCATATGTGTGGTCCGTGTGGAGAAATATCACGTTTGTGTCTATGAACTAAAAAATACGGTTGTAGACACCCCAATCTGGACCTCCGAATAATCTTTAAGTTTCCCCAATGATGAAATAAGGAAAAATATACCTTCGAGGCTTGGATTGTTGCTCCTTTGCTTCTCCTTTGCTACTCCTTTTTTAACCTCAAGAAAACCCCTTTTCAACCATGTAGGGTGGCCCCCAGTTCAATTGCAAAAGAGAAAAATGTGTTTACCTTGTCAAAAATAACTTTTTCTATGACACACTGAGGGTAAAATGGGCACACATTTCAATGTATAAAATATCTTTGAGTGAAACCAATTGGGTTAGAAAGAGGACTCGACGAGCTTTCCAACGCTTCGAACCGCGTCTAAATCCGAGTTCGGGAGTGTCCGGGGCGCCCTCGCGAAGTTCGGTGTGCTGTGCTGATTCACATAGCGCGCGGCACTTCAAATGGGCGCACGGCACCTTAGAAAATTCAAAAAATCACTCTCTCGCACGGGACTCCACTACGTCGCACGGCACCTTGAGAAAAAGTTCTGACAGTCGCAGAAAGCTGTCGGCCACGCCTGCAGGAGGAGCGTCTGTGCCAGAAAATGAGTTTTATTCGGCCCAGAAGTCACCTCCCCTCCTTTAGTGATCATCCTTGGCTCTTTTGCCTATAAATACACCCTCTCTCTAGTTGAGAAGTACCCCTTCAACTCCAAGTAAAGTTACTATGCTATTTTTTTGGCTCTCACTCTCTCTCTCTAAAAATACTCCCTTTTGATTCTCTCTCTACAATTTCTTACACCCATCACCACTATACACATCTCTCTCTCTCTCTACACCCACTTGCTCTCAAGTCTCTCAAGCTCAATTCAAATCAACTTTCATTCCTCTACCTTCAAGCACATCCAAGCTTCAATCAAAAGGTATAAATCCATTTCCTTGGGCTAAACCCCGTTTTGGCCCTGAGGGGAACTTTTTTCACGCCGATCTAGTCCCTTTGGTTAGATCTTGACTTAAAACCCATTTTCAGAAAAAGAAGTCAGTACTGTGCTGAGGTCAAGGTATCGCGCGGCTGCCTGGACAGGCGCGCGGCACGTTGACTTTCAGCGCACGGCATGTTGGTTACTAATGTTATTATAAGCAGGCTGTCCGGATCGGAGGTACCCTTTGTTGTGGCTGCTTGTTTCTGTTGTTGACTGTTCTTATTTCTTTAAAAGCAAGACCATATCTACAAGCCATATTTTATTTCATAAATAAGATTTCTTAGATCATCTCGGATGATCAAATGTAACAAAAATTATTTTGTGTTCATGGCTTGATGGAGTGGTACTGTCCCGAGGTCGGGTGACGTCCTGAATGCTTGTAACAGACTGACAGCAGAACGGGTACCACGCGCGGCATACTGAAGAGCCGTACGCGGCATTACAGTGTGCCGCGTAAGAGATGGCCGCGGTCCAGACAGCTTGTTAAATGTTTTTCATTATATTTGCTTGCATCATTCTTATCATTCTGTACAGTTCGCACCACAAGCACACCAATGTGTTATATTCTATCCCGTATCCCTTCCCCGTATATGTTTTAAAGTTAAGTTTTTCAAATGATATTAAATCCCCCATTTAAAATGCTTAGTAGAGACCGGTTTTACCGGGCGAGCGGGGTGCTTTTTCAACAAAACCTTCCCCGTTCGTAACGTGGCTCCCGGATCCAAAATCTCAACGTTTTCGCTAGACCAAAAGCATTTTTCAAACAAACTCTCGGTTTCTCGGATCATCCATCTCAAAAATCCGGGTGGCGACTCTTCGAGTTAGCGCCTTTTCGGGCGCGGGAGCCCACAACGGTGTCAAGAGCATTACTCTTATGCAAATACGGTGTCAGGAGCATTGCTCTATGCTTGAAATCTCTCATCGGAGTGAGTGAGTGAATAATGGCATCTCATCAAACGAAACAACATAACAAAAACATCTTTGTGGGAAATCAGAATACACGGGAAGTGGCCCCAAATACAGCCAGTCGAAAAGCATTGGAAATTCAAAGGGATTTTAAGTAAGGCAGGCGTCTTAGCTCATTGATTTAATCAGAATTTTTCGGCTTAATGAACTATAACTCATGAAGAATATTAAGTTGATCGAAAAGGGAAAATTATGGAAGTACACACTACTATTTCGCATTTTATTCCAAAAATCAGATCATCTTTCAATTTCTTACTAACATATATTTTATGCGGTCCGATTGGATCAATTTTTTTTTAGTATTGTGAATGTCATGATGATATATAGTAGTACTAGTCTTAAACGGGAAATGGGAATGGAGTTTGTTTGAACACTACACGCCAATATGAAACTACAACACCTAATCACTTGAGTTAACTTGTAAGTTTCAGTTCGGTCTTTTTATATTCAAATAACTCGATTGTTCGAGAAAATGAATGGCTCTCATCAGATCACAGGGTTCGAAGGATCGAGGGAATATTCTTGAAAAAAAGTTACTTTTGATGAATGTTTTTTTTTTTTTTTTGGAACAAGTTAGTACTTTATTAAAAGGAACATGCAAGTCCAGAGGATCGAAAATTAACTAATTCCCAAAACTTAAAGCCAAGGATTAACTAATTCCCACTAGCATGTGCAATCTCAAAAGGGGTGCCCATCCGTTTGCTTTTTGCACATGAAGCACTCTTCCTCGCAAAGACAACTAGCAAGTAGCAAGCATGGGTATTATTTTAAAGTAAAATAAAAATTGGTAAGAGACATTGAGAACAGAAAATTACCTGTCCGTTTTCAGAGTTTTTTTATTTTTTTTGGGGTAGATCGTAGACAAAGGGTGGATAATAGTGTTATGTAGTTACTGTAGATTCATATCGGTTGGTTTGGTAATTGCTATTGGGGCACGGGCAATGAGCAGTACATATTTAAAGGTTACTAAATTATGAACACAATTATCGTGGGTTACGCTTGCCAAAAAAGTTGTGGGCTACTATTTGCAGGGCCGATCCAGAGGTAAGTCTAGCAAGTTCCTTGGGTTTGGGCAACCCCCGGGCTAGGGGGAACCCCCGGGCTAGGGCACTGTTGGCTTGTAGGTCAACAACTCATACTTAATGCTCTCTATTTGTGTGTGATGCGGGATCAACTCTTGTGCCCAACATTGGTATTTTTTTTTTGTACCTTGTCACTGAAACTTGGCTGCTTTTAGCATAGTTGCTAGAGGTAGTGGTGGACTAGCTCAATTGTGGCGGTGTGGTTCCTCAGCGTTGGCTATAGAGCCATGGGCTTTGCGTATTGCTTGTGCGGTGGCAGTGGAGACGAATGTCCCAGTGGTTATTTTCGAGTCAGATTGTAAGAACTTGATGTCATGTATAAATGATCCAAAAGTGCAAGTTATGTGGGAAATAGATGGCGATATAGAAGAAGACCTTGGCGACGTCTGAGCAGTGGTCTTTTGTTTGGTGCAGCCATGAGAAAGACAAAGTAGCTCACTGGATTGCGTCGAATTGTCTTAAGAGAAAGCTATTATTTCACATGGGTTGTATTCCGCCAGGGCTAAATGCCATTTTGGTCTTAGCTTTTGAGTTTCTAATAATCATATCAAAAAAGACAAGGAAAAAAAGAACTAGAAGTACTATTTGATGTACATTAACTCATTAATAAGTGAATTTTTCGAAAAGGTTTAACATCTGTAACGTTTGAGGAATGTGGATTCCAAGTATTTTGGCTAGTACTTTGGCTCTCTCACATCTGTAACGTTCGAAGAACCAAGGACAGAGGAGGGGTCAGGGGTGACTCTGGAATATTTTTAATTTCTTGAAACTTTTGCAAACTATTTCAATCGTTCTTGTCTTCGGCGATTAACCTATTCCAGAGCAATCCAGTGATTAGCCTATCTTGCTATTCGAAGCCTTCACTCGGGCGGCGCTTGAAGCTGATTCTGGCGTCCTCTACACTCAAATCTTTCCAGATCCTTGATCCTAACAGACCATGTCAAACAGTGGTCGCAAAAAATGATTTTGACTACCTCAGTTTCTGGCAGCATCTACGGCGTCTTGTTTTCAATCGTATTTTAGCACCAGATCGCTGATTCCAAGCTCCAATGTCAAATGAAAGTGGGAGGGAGAAATTTCACAATTTCAAACGCTCTTCATATATAAAATTAGAAAATACAAATCACTAATCTCTGGAACACGCACATCACACTCATACAGTTGGGGGGCATCCCCGGACTCTCTCAAATACAGTACAAAAGCATATTACCTTTGGAATGTCTCCTTATATGGTTTTTTCGCTAAACGAAAAAGAAAACCATACCATTGTACAAGTGCCAATAGTTCTTTGGATGCACCATAAGCCGCAGCAGCAGCAGCGAGAAGGCGTTTCATATTTCTTCACTCAATGCCGAGGAGGATGGAAAATCTAAAATGTTGATGGTGGGCAGAGGAGAGTAATTCTTGTTCTCCAAGAAAGGAAGAAGCTTCCCAGCATGTAAGCTATTTATGATCCAGCTAGCAGGCTGCATTACGTAACCAAAGATTATGCAGAGTACGCAACAATTGATTGTTAGAGTACGTAAGTATGAAGGGAAGAAAAAAAGGGTTGTTTAGCCATTCTTTTATGACCATCACCGAACACTTGGGGGAGTGTGATGCTCATTACGCTCTGTTAGATTCAGCAAATGGTTTTCTCAAAACACAACGGTGTCTAGTGGTTGGTTGCACCCTGCAAACAATGGTGCTCGTGATTAGGGTAGTGACGGGAGTTGGTGGCAGCACGAGCAGTGATGGGTGGTGGGATGGTGGTTATAATTGAGAGGTGGAGGTAGTTCTCTGATGTGGTAGTGGTGCTGTGGAAAACGATTTTCATCAAAAGCAACTCATTTTCTTTTTCGAACACCAAAAAAAGACTACTCATTTTCTGTTGAACATGGAAACAATTTCCGTCAATTTTTGTTTTCTGCCTCACAAAACACCATACATGTTCGGCCGAAACACACGGAGTGTGTGTTAGCTAAGCTATTTAGTAAGAGAATGGTTACTACAACTACCAACCATCATGGGTATCTTCCTCTCTGAAGCACAATACTTAAGGTGACGCGAAGCCTTGTTCTCATCCTCAGTGACGATAGCCCCAACAGAAATTTTGCTGGCATCAAGATTCTGGACCAACAACTGAAGGGTTTTAAAGACCAGGCCACCACCATGCTGGAATTCCAAAGGAACAGGGAGAACATGAGAGTGACATAAACATACATAGGCAAATAAAGAGAACTAGCAGTCAACAAAAGCATACCCATATCAGTCAGTTGAAGTTAATGATGTATTTGTATTGATAACTGGGTGACCAGACTAGCTTACACGCACTTTGACTAATCCCAGGGCCTTGAAGTTAACGACCGGGAAAAAAATGGCGCCAAGTTTTTTTGATGATTGTGAGACAACCGTGTGAGCTTGGGGAAAAGCCCATTGCGTGCTTATTACCATTTACCCACTTGGAAGTCTTTCAATTAACAAGAGGTTTTCTTGAATTCAGTCTAGGTGGAAATAAAACCATTAAAGTAAAGGAGGATGAAGCATGTGTCCAACTAGAACTGTCAAAGCCCAACAAATAGATAGAAGATTGATGACATAGAGAAAACAAGTCATGTACCTGGACAACTTTTGCTAGTCTGCTGCAGAAACTGTGCCTGCCCTGAAGCATGACACCTACTCTGTCGAAGATAATATTATGGTTACTGCGGCACACTGGCCTTCGTAGTCTCGTGTACTTTTCACCAAAATGATTCGCTACAACCATATATCTGCATAGATCATTGCAGAAGCATGAGAAGATGTAGCTAGGATTTCAAGTACCTTTACACAACAGATGAGTGCCAAAGTGTGATCTGTGGAGATAGATTTGCTTCATTGTGTTCGACATAGTATTTGCCTATTTGGCCTAGTATTTGGCCTGTGTAACAGGTATTGCCAATGTAACAGTCTTTGTAGCGGGGAAACCCAATGGTAAGAATGTTTTGACTATACTTCTCACATTGTAAATGTCTCCAAGTATACCTAATAATCATTTTGGCACCTAAAACATGTTTTGCAATGGAAATCAAATTTTCATGTTTGATATAATGAAGCATAATGAAAAATTCTTTTGAGGATCATGAAAAATGCTCTTAGATCAGATAATTCAGAAAACCTATCAATTTAAAGTAACACAGCCAGTATTTGATGGTACAATGGTTACGTAATCCGAAATAATACTAATTGCTAGGACCAGAGAAGCTATACATACTGCCATCTACAACCTCATTCATTCATGAGATTATGCCTAAAAGAATGACGTAGAGGACCCATTATCAAATTCATATGTGGCTCTTAATTCTCCAGTTAGAACCTCGTGAAATTTGTAACTTTAAAACAGCAAATTGGTAACATAGATTCACGAAATTTAAATTGACAAACATCAAATACGAAATAATGTTACTTCAATGTATGTGGAAAATCATTACATTTGGCTTGCGATTATGAAGATTCCATGTTGTACGGGGTAACTACAAACTCCAATTTTTGTGCTTCTTCATCTTTGAGAAATACCAATAATCAATAAGAATACCACAAACTGATCATTATATTTTGATTAATTAACAGGGTAATTCTAACGGCCCATCCTACACTAGAAGTTTGGGTGGGTGATATCGCGTATATAAGAAGGGAAGGAGCAATCAACCCAAATGAAAACACCATGGCTGCTGGCCCTCTTGGGTAGTTCCTGCGGGTTGTTACAACATTTGCTCAAGAAATACTGCTTTACGTTATGAATTTGTGCCTACTGGCCTTATCCATATGACATTTTAACTCCATCTCAAATTTTTAAAGCTTTCTGAAACTTCAAATACTAAAAAGTGCAAGCAAAGTGTCAATATTTGAACGCCTACTAGATTGTACTTGATATCATCACTACCAGTATGAGATGCAGGAGAAGAAAAGGTAGAACCAAAAGATTATGATTGGCAGTCAAATATAGAAGTATAGAACATACTTATCGGGGGGTAAGGCATAACCAGCTGCTATGGAATCAGTAAGCCAACTAATGTTTAGTATGTAGGCATTCACTGCACAGCCATACAAGAACTTGGTTGTTTCTAGCTGCTAAAGACAAATAAATACATTTAAAGTAAGACATTAAAAACCCAAATAAAAACTAAGAATAACATAAGCTAACAAACTTGGCAGGAAACCACAACATAATAGATGCAAAACAGTACATTGATATACCATAAGGCAGAATACCAAGAACACACTCATGAACTGAAAAGAATTACTCTAACTCTTTAAAGTTCAATCACAGCAGAAAGTTCAACATCGTTTGTACTCAATAGTCCTGACTGCTTGACCACTTTTTTTGTATATTGTTTCTTATAATGAGCTAATGCATGCCAGCATAGAAAGTACATTTAGCTAGGTTATCGGTTTGGAACTTGGAGCTCAGTACATGATTTGCAGACATCAATCTGACAGAAATACAAATAACAAGAAAAGAGCAATCCAAACAAACAGTTCGGCATGTCGAACATGAGAACAGTGTGGTAGCACTTTCACTAGTTTGAATTCTCACAACCGCCAAGAATCATCCTACCCATGGGCAGAGGCACTAGGGCACAATTGGGGTCAAGCGAACCCAGTCACTTTAATTTTTCACCAGAACATTTGATAGTTTGTAACTAAATTTTGCTATTTTGACCCCATAAAAAATTTTCAACATTGCCCCAACTTACTTCAAATGCATAGAAATCCCAAGCGTTCTCTTCTCTTTGAGTTGATAGTGCTATGAATGAGGCTATCATGCATTGTTTGACCGATGTAATAAGTCGTTGGGACCAAGTATAAGTCAAAATTAGATTATAAGAGTATATCTATCTTATAATTAACCTCTTCATTCCTTTATATAATTTGGACAAGTACATAGAAAAAATATAATGCATACAAATTTAATTGTTGACCCCACTAACAAAAATTCCTGGCTCCACCCCTGATCCTAACTTAAAGATTATGACTGTAGTGAACAACATAAGAAGATTAAGAAGTGCAAATAAGGAAGCCCAGTATAAACAGAAAAGACTAGCAATTTTTGTTTTAAGCAACCAACCTTTCTGAAACATAGAACTATGGGAAGCTGCTGGAATTTAAATCTTGAGATTCTCTTGCACCTTGAATTTGGAGGAGATGGAATGTCACGGAGAACTATACCACCATATTTTCTAATTATTCCCTCCAATTCTTTTTCCTTCTGAATAGAAAAACCTGTAAGCAAGAATTCAATATCTCTGAATATCAGTCCCTTAGCGAGCTTGGCAAGACAATTTGTTTGATGCCTTTTGAGTTCTGGAGCTATAGACACACACTTTGGCTTGGAATATCTCAACCTTTTACCAGCTCTTGTAACTGAACCTACATATTTAAACATGACACATACATATAACTTTCAGAAATGTTTCTCAAATTTAGTGGCCAAATGCAGCATCAGAATTTAATTCTTAACCTCTGTTTGACAGTTGCAGCATTTGGAGATTGTTCTTCGGCAGAAGTTGAATTTCAGTAGATGAGAAACGAACTCGTTTTCCTGGTGGAACCTCAGTATCACAAGCAACTTTGCACTTAAACTCCACTTTTTGAAGGTTCTTCCCATGTTTCCCAACATCACCCTTCCGTTCCACTGACTTTTGATTTTCTGCCCCACTGATATCGCGTGCAAATTTCTTAGAAGCCTGAAAACGGCTACGCCTACCTCGGTTCAAAATAAGAGGTGAGCATCTAAATTTCTCCATGTGAACCTGCAACCCAGTCCAGTTATTTGCAGTTTCATGACAGTTTCTGTCCTGATTCGTAGAATCTGTGACCAAATTCTGCACAACCAAAGTTTCAGGATTTTCCTCAATCTGTCTAGCAGTACTACATTTTTGCATGGATTTCAAAGATGGTAGTCCTGTTGAATCCCTCTTGCAGCCCATATTGTGCTCAGCAGAAAGCAACCCCGAAATGCATTCTGACGGGAATGAGCGATTACGATAAGTATTATCATTCTCGACAAAGGCACCACAGTGAGGCAATAGCATGCTATAACTTCTAAGTGAGTTCAACTGCCTGCGAATAGTGGGCTGAGAATCTTCACCATTAACTATTGAGACAGTTTCCCATTCCTCACCTACACATTCTGGGTTCAGAACTGGGGTTCTCTGAAAATTAACAATGCAATATTCTGACTCAGGCCTGCAGCAGTCTTCAGCATCTAGGTCATGATTTGGTTTATCAGCAAGAGTAGAACATGCATTTTCCGAAGAAATACTGCATGGAACAACAGAACAAAGAGGATCCACAATGGATAAACTAGGGGACCTCACGACATCCAGAGAAAACAATGTACTCTCATCGGGTCTGCAATGTAAACCTGTGAAAGGTATGCTTGCTTGTGAATCCACGCGAAACCCTTTATCCTGTTTCTGCATGAATGAGTTTTCGTCTGGAGCAATATCAGCGGATTCCGAGAGATAGCTTGTCTCACCAACCAAAAATCTAGAAACCGTCTTAGCATTTTCATGTTCCACATGCACAGAAGCATTTATTTCCTTCTGAGCAACAAAAGATAATTAACAAACTTAAGAAAGCAATCAAAGTGAGTATGAAATCTGACTTAAACAAGGAGGATTGTGATCTGGAACAGAACTGGGACAACTGTCATATTCCAACAAACTGTGTTTCCATTTTCTGCCACAATTTTGTGAAAGAAATAGATATCTTGTACTTTGGAGATATGATACACTATAATGAAATATTCACCTTCCACACCCAACCACCTAACCAACGGCTCTGAAACCTGTCAGGGCCTACAGGTGTTAGTTTATCATCTGTCTCTGAAAGAAGAAATGAAAATGACAAGGTAAGATAAGAATGCATCCTCTTGATCTGAATAGGGAGTAAGGAAAACAAATAGCAACATATCACCATCATTCACATAATTCCACGCCTGCTGAGAACTATTGGATTTTGCCTGAGACGGAAATGAAGTCATGTTCTCCATGGCAAAGTTCACTCCCTGCAATCCAAGCTAGCATCATTGGTGTTTCAAATTTTCTCCACAAACTAACCCAATAATATCTTCCACTAATAAGAACATACATTCACGAACAAGGGGTTCATGCACTTCTATTGACTGGTTTGCAAACAAACTCTTGAACGGTTATCCTAGAATATCCAAAAAGGGAAGAGAATGTGGACAAAACTGTGTTTTTTTAGAGGGGAAAAAAGAGCTCACGGTTTAATTTTTATTTAGCTCAGCTGTTATACGAAGAATATGCCAAACATCAAGAAAAAAATGAACTACAACATTTCATTTACCTCTGTTGTCGCTGGAACATAAGAATTTGCCAGAAATGGATCATGCAGTAAGGAGTCACAGTGAGATGCCACAACGGAGGTGTCTAAATCAGAAGTTAGATCATCTACCCGTTTCCTTTGCCTGCCAAAATCAGTATCTTCTACTGGCAAGTCAAGCTCTTCTTTTTCCATGTCCAAGAAATATGTTGACTGTTGTTTTCCTGGAATATCATCACAAACAACATTTGGAGGCCCATGGCATTCATGTTTGTACTTGTCATCACCTCCATTATGATTTTGTGAACTAGGTGTATCTTTTACTTGAGATGTGACAGAGTCACAAGCATGCCGATCATCAACATTACTAATAGTCAAGCCCACATCTCCATATGCATCAGCCATATGCAAATCATCACCGGATAGCAAATCGGTTTCATCCATATCCTCTGTGGAGAAGTGGAAGCAGTCTTTCAAACACTGCAAGCGTGCTTGCTTCACCCGAAGAGCAACTTCAAGTACAGCTGCAGCTGCCAAAGATTCTGTAGATGATGAACTCTTTAGCATGTCATTTATGACAAGAGCTTCAGATGCCGCAATTGAGAGTTCAACAGCATCATTGATGTCACAAACCATGTGATATCCTTCATCTTCTTCACAATTAGTCTTGGCATCTTTGTCCTTTGAGACAGATTGCGGACAAATATGGTCAAGTGTTTCCTGCTGGGTCGTGAAAGGTGGAAAATGTTTCCCACCAACATTATGACCCATTGTGAATTGATAGTCCATAACTTCTTGACAAGTTGACACATCAGTTTGCTGCACTGTTAAATAATTATGTGAGGCTATCCTACCTGCCTGAGATGTGTCCAAAGGTGAACTTGGTGTATTTTGAGAGGTACCATCCGCAGATAAATGAAGATGAAAGTTCACCACCAGCTGAGACAAGAAAGAGAACCAAAATGGATGGAGAACAGATTCTGATTCTAAAATGGAAACAAAACTTTTCTCCCAGGGAAACATGGATATTATATTATCACCTCAACACAAAAAGAAAATAAAAAGAAAGGAAAATATCTCATCATATATGGTATGGGAAAAAGTTGTATTGGGAAGCAGGGGAAACTGAAATGATCTGAGGTGAAAAAAGTTTGTCTTCGTGAAAGCCTTGGGAAATTGGACCTGCACGGCTGTGGGTTAAATCCCTCACCCCAACCACCAGTCACTGTTTATTGAACGTTAATCTATATTTTATCACAATCATCTTGGCTGCCAACAGTTCTTGTCCAGAGTCATAGGTTTTTTAAGTTGAGAGCACATAAAGACTTGAAAGAAATTTAAAATTCTGGCCTGTCAATGTGGAAAGCTACATCACACAATGTAAGAATCCACCAAAATTTAAGGGTGATTCCCTGTTAATGCACTCAGCCCTTACAAAAGTTAACTCCCAAACTAACAACCCGAGTTGTGAATCATGTGATGAAAATCAAGCTAGATTCCAATTTATGTTGTCAAAATAATATCAAGTCAAGGAGGAAATGAAGAATCCCTAAGCTAGAAAAGAACAAAAATCAATGAACAACAGAGAGAGGGGAGAGATAGAGAGAATTTCTCAATAGCAGTTTATAATTATATATATTTCCTTCCTTTTCTAATGGCAGCATGCCAGGTGAACCTTCTTAATCTTTGTTTGAACCTAGAAACCCTTGACAGGTGAAAGCAACTGAGTGTTATCCAATAAATGGCACAATCTGCTTCCAAAGCATTGTGTAGAGGTACAGTATTCACTTCATCTTTGATGACCAATAGAAGTAACAAGCCACCTCCAACCATCACACTCTTAAATATTTGTTAACTTTGAGTGGTCGATTACCAAGAATGTTGTAGGCCACATTAAACACAGTGCATCACTAAACCCGTTGTAAGACTCATAGAACAACCCTTTCTTGAAACTTTTTTGAAGTAAAATAGCCCTTCTTAGAAATTAAGACAATGTGCATGCATGGACAACCAGCAGGTCCGGCACAGACATTTATCCACAACTAGCATGTCCTGTATCCAATGTACCCTTTCCTGTGAATTTTACATTGGCTGGGAACAAAACCTTACAAACATCACAGAATATTTACTATACCTGGTATACCACTGTAACATAATTGGCTCAGCAATCAGGTTCTATCATAAAGCTTGAAGTTCTTATTAAAATTTTGTGATAGATGTAAACCTGTAATATAAAGTTCAAGAATGAAACCTAATTCTATACACATCCCTATATGTGTACGTGTATTGGTTTATGGGCATACATGTAAAGCCAGAGAGAGAGAGAGAGATTCTAGCTAGTCTGCCAAATAACTTACATTTCCAGAAGATGGAGCAAAACTGGCAGGGGAATTGTCTTCCCCTGATAAGAACAAGTGGCAACTCTTATATCTACCTTCATCTCTTGAAGACAGATCTGCAGTATTTCCAGTCTGTTGAACAATGAGAAAGCCCGTAAATGGTAATGTAGAAAGTCCATTATTATATATCTTAGAAGAAAGATTCAACAACAGAAGAAGAAGAAGAAAAGAAATCTCCCAGAAATCTGAAGTGCCCATAACAAAAGCATCACATGCCATGCAACATTGCTACATCGGCAAGAATCCTGATAGAACTCCACGTAACAATCTCGATCCCAAATGCATCATGTTGTAAGTTATATTAAATATACAACAGTCCAAACGACATCACAAGCGAGCAATTACCAAAAACCTCTGCAATAATTGCCCACTCTTGAGAATAAAAGATACTATCATGACAAGCCACAGTAGCATTCTAGACAAGACATGGATTAATGAAGAGAACTTGTAATCCAATGAGACATTAGGGCGTAACCAAAGAACTCTAAATCATTGCACAGAAACTTGTGCTACTAGCCTTTACGCCAAACTAAGAAGCATGCGCAACTGCTTCGTACTTGTACCTATGGGTAACAGGACTTTACTGGCTACGTCTAAATATGTACCGGGCCCACCAAACACATGCCAAAATATTTATCTACGACCTTTGTCACATCTCAGAAATACCACAATGTATACGTATGCAACACAGAGAATTAAGTTTAAAACATAAAAATGCATTCGTTACAGTCGAACCCTAACCGTACCGAACACAATAACAAGACTGAAAATTCGGAAAGATACGAACCGTAAACCCCCTCTCGAGCTCGAGAGTAGTTTCTCCTCCTCTTCCTCCAAGTCCAATAATGTGCTGCTCATAATCCGTTGGTTCACCATCGTCGTGTTGCTGAAGCCAAGCAGGAAGCCACGCTACCTCCTGCGACCATATATGAACTGGATTAAATAGCCCGAATTCGTTTGCCAGAAACCTTGTCGATATTTACTCCTAAATTAGACGAGAATAATGCTTGCTTACCTCTGAGAATTGAGGACGGCGAAACCCTAATAAGCTCGTCATCGTCGAACAGGCGGTTCTTCCGACTTCCAAGGCATCAGCCGCAAGAGCTGCCTGTAGAGGGCGCAGTACTCTGGGAGCTGAGATGGGGCCTTCGCGCCAAAACGACATCTGGGGGTTCCAAAAACAGACCCGCTGGAGTCCTTTCTCCTATCAAAACATGAACACGTGTACGACTGCCCCTCAACCGAGATGACACGTGGCAGACTTCCCCACAACCATAATTTAGAAAACCCCACCCCCGTAGAAGTGAAGCAAGCAAGATACATACGGTTCACCCCCCATAGATTAAAAAAAATAGTCCATCGTCGTAGCTAGTTCTGTATCAAATTACCAATTTCCATGGCTTTTATTGGAATTCCGATATGTATAGAGTGTGGATCGACGGGCAACCCGTGCCGGTGCAAGGTGGGGGGGCCCACGCTCGGGTTTTTGGCCTTCGCTGTGGCTGCGGTGGTGGAATGGCCGGTGGGGGCGGTGGTGTACTGCTTTCGCCGGGAGAAGGGCCGCCGCATCATGGGTCACCCGGCCACCGTGGTTTATCCTTCGGTTAAGGACGCCATTCCTATTTGATGTCTCCTCCAAAAGGAAGTGTATGTTGTTTAAATTATTAGTTCTTATAAATAGTAATTGAAGAATGATGAATTGCTATATTAGGCTGGACCCCATTAATTAGATCCCGTCTCGCTAACGTTTCAATTTTTTAAGTAATTAATTCTCGCTTTATGAGACAGATTATTCTCTTACAATATATTTCTTTTAGTTCAAATAATAAATATTTATTTGAAAAATAAGTACTTATTTCCTTAATAGAGCGAGTTAAACTAGTGAGAGTGCCAGGGAAGTGATCTCAAATTCGCGATATGGAAGATTGAGAGCGGTGCAGGGCAAGGATTATAATTCAAGGAGAATGTGATAGCATTCATAATTCATAGTCAACATATTAAAAAAAAATTCAACAAAAAGAAGTCATCGAAGAAGAAGAAAAACTGGGATAGAAAGGAAAACACAATCGAACAAATCGCAACTGAAATTACCAAAAAAAAAAATATATATGGTGTTTGTCTGCGTAAAAATAGTAATATAATTTTCGCGGGAAAAAATTTTAATTTTTTCAACAACTGTTTTTGTTGGTTTCAAAACTTCAATGCATAAAAGTCTTATACATTACACATAGTACAAGCTTTTTGGGTACTAGAGTTTTGGTACCAATAAAAACAGTTTTGGCACCAACAAAAACAGTTTTAACATTATCATTTTCCTTCTTTTAATTTATGAAAAAGTTTAAATTATTTTTAAAAGAAATACATTACCTTTTTAGCCTTCAATTTGCGGACTGAAAATGTTTGAGACAGTGGAATAGTATTTTTCCGTGTCATCAAATTTTACGCGTTAGCATAACGCAGTCAACCCTTTCATATAGAACCAACTAAGGCTAGCTATGTTGATCACTCTTGCATCTTTCTAAGATGTCAAGAGTTGAAATCTCCCCACTTACGTGTGAATTTTCTTCTTCTCAATGGGTTTTTTCTTTCCCTGTTTTTACCCTATAATGGGCTTATTTCTTGTATACTTAAAAAAAAAAAAAGTTATTCGTAGAGATTGGGAGGATATATTGTAAACACAAAGTTGATACTAAATTTGACAATTTTTAATAAGCAACAGATAACAAAGAGTAGAGATGAATATGGAGGAGTGATTTTCTCACTCCTTTTTTATAACCGCACTTTCTTTTTATACTTTTGGTATTGTTTGTTATTCTGTAGATGTTTTTTTATCATCATCATCTGTCTATTTTGGGCCTTATCCAAACACAATAAATAAACCATAAGGGAGTATTATACACACACTCACTCGTTCAAGGAGAATGCGATAGCATTCATAATTCAGAGTCCACATATTAAAAAAATATTTTCAACAACAAGAAGAAGTCGAAGAAGAAGAAGAACTGGGATTGAAAGGAAAACACAATCGAACAAATCGCAACTGAAATTACCAAAAATAAAAATTTCGAATCCTAAAATTAACAAGTCCCGTGATTCATAAATAATGCTCCAAGAACACAATGCTAACGTCAATTCATTACATCAAAAAGAATCAAGACAACATTAAGCCAATGGCAGGAAGGACTCCTGCACAATAGATACACAATAAACAGACTACTGTACATCAGCGTATAATGCATTCTTCTGGGTCATTTACCCCCCTCGTAAAGAGGATTCTTTATTTTGACTTTGACATGAATGTGGCAATCGAACACCAATGAAATCGACACACTTTCCATGCTAAAAAAGTGTTGCAAGTACTCATCAGAATGCGCCTACTGGTAGCCGATCAAAAAGGTTTCTAAGCCAAGATTCAAGCTGAAATAAAACCTGGCAACACAATCCCAGAAAGTGAACCTTCAATGATACGAATTGCCAGAAACTTGCAGGCTTCTGTAACCATATCAAAAAAATAAACATAATATTCTTACCATCATCGACAACATCAGGGGGAAGATCCAGAAGAACCCAACAACTCAGGCTTCCTTAGCCAGTACTGTTGAAGCCTTTGCCTTGCGTACTCCATGTAATCAAAGTCAATTTCATTAACGTGCTCCTGAAATAACGTATGTAAAAACGAGCTTACATTAGAAATTCACAAGCAATTGAAATAAGTTTACCCTTCCTAGCATAATACCTGAGAGAGAGAACAGGAAAGAAATTGGCCGACTCTCCGCAAGTGGAAAGTGTAACTTGTTTAGTTTGGTTTTCGGTATGTTACTTTAGAGGAAACGATTGGTCTCCATTTGACAGGAGCATATTGAAGTAGATACAACAAAGAGCAATATCGACAAATAACTTCTTAGAAAGCAGTTGGAGAAACAATTGCAAGTCTTACAACTTCCTATGACCACGTTTGTACTATCCTTTGAACTTGGTGAAGTAATTGATTATTTCTTACATATGAAAATAAACTAACAAAATCGAACTTGTGCAATCAGTCCAGCCAAGCGTTTGGAGACTGTTTCAGGTGATTATTTGTGTGTGACGAACTTCCAAAAAGGAGGAGAATAATACCGATATTATTCCCCATAATCCCCAAAGCAGATGGCTTGCCAGAGCATACTTCTCAACATCTTGAATTAGCTTCTCAATTTCCACATCACTAGGTTGATTACCTGCATGAAAACCATACAAGTTCAGAAGAGAATGATAACAAAGGCACTTTTCCCCTTATCCTTAAATTTAGATGGAGTCTGACTATTTATTTTTCATTTCATCAGAACTTATATTTAAGTTAATCAACCAACAAGGTCGAACAACGTAGTTCCTTTTGAATCCACTAATGTGGGAATGTTTTTACTTAAAAATTAACTGTGGAAAACTAAAACCAAATGCTAAAGAACTAGGAAGAAGCTGTCAAGAACTATCCGTCAGCAAAGTAAAATGTATAAATGACTACCTGAACAACTCAGATAAATATGCAGGAATCTTTGGCGCTCCTCCAAACCTGTAGCCAATAAAGTCCAGCAAAAAAATATTTACAAAAAGTAAAGTCCAAAACTTAATTATCCTACTTCAAGTGAAGCAATTAAGTGAATGAAACAGTAAACAGATGAGTTCCATGAGTCACCCACCAGGATATTTGGTGTAGTCCAAAATATGAGGTGTTTCAGTATGGTAATCAGCAGCCATCTCACAAAAGTGATTTGCCATGTCATAGGCAACAGGGTTGTAACTTGAATACTCATAGTCCTGCCATACAAAAGGTAGTCACTTGGGAGAAAAAAGTACTACTAAACGAAAGACTTGAGGGACTCCCATGACCACCTGCCCTTTGCCATCTACGCCCATGCATGCATTTAAGCTAGGGTGAAGAAATAAACGTAAAAAGTAGAATAACTTTCAACACAAGAAGAAAATTACAATTATGGTTATTGACTTGGTCTGTTCATCGATCATTATGTTACCATACTGTAAATCATTGTGGCAGAATCCTATTAGTTGATTATCCTGTGAAAGAGTCTTTTCCAATGTTGATATTTCCTCGTCCAAGGCGTCTAGGCGGAAGGCCTCAGCTTCTTCGGAGGGACACATACTTTTGGCTGTATTAAGCCATTTTCTGAAGCAATGAAATGAATGAAGTTATAAACATAACAGCTACAGTATAAGAAATGGTTTGGAAAAAACTACAAACGAAAATTTGCCAGCACAACTTGATCTCCTAGAATCGAAAACAAAGGATTGTAGAGTGAAGGAAGATATACCTCAATCTATCCCACAGGAGAACTTTCTTTGGACCAGGCATGTCAAGGTCATGAAACTCCTTCATTTTGGCTGCTATCAGGGCAGATATATCTGGGTCAAGCAGATCAGAAGCTGACAGTGTCTGAAATTGTCATATGAAATACAAAAAGTAAAAAACAGTAGATATGATAAATGTTGATGGCATAATTACTCTATTGGACAAAGGAAGATAGAGATCATAATCCTTGACTTGAGCAGCGAAGAAAATAAACTTAACCACAAACCATCATCCTCAGTACAAGAAACGAGCAACTAAGCACAAACGCTAGAATTTTTCAAACCGATAATCAACGGTTCAGTATAACCAGCTTAACACCAATGATTAGATGAAACCTATATTGAGGTTTGTCGCATGAAAATTTGTCTTCTAACATACATAAATATGATCACCAGCATCCTGATTTTATGACAGAGTATATTAGAAATAAATTGCACACGTGACAGTTATTTACCCTTTTTTCCTTGATAAAACTATTTCAAAACTACTCCTTACGTTTGGACAAAATTAATCCCTCAAAGCATATATACTATACCAGAGTATGAATGAGGTTTCACGAAGATGCCTAAAATTCAAAGGACGAATATCAAAGCAAAATATTCTATACCTTAGACCTTATTCAACTGTATAACTTCAAAGAGTCCATAAAACAAAAAATAAGGGATGCATTTACGTTCCTGGTGTCCACTTTGTTCACCTGAAGATGCAGCCAATAATCAAGTCCACCATAAAACTAAGCAGAGGACACTGTTACCATATCTTAGTTTCATGTGTTAGGTTAAAGGGCTTTTGTACTCGAAGACTTAACTACAACACTAAAGAAGGCCACCAGTATCCCTTTTTTTATATAAAACTTTGAAGCCCCGTCCCCCTATTACAGTTAGGACTTAAGAGGCCTTCACCAAACTATTAGAGCACTTCACTGACATTTGGAGACCACCATCATCTGTCTTATAAGGATCAAGAAAAAGCGACACTTCAAGCCATTCACAAGCCGGGACAGAAGAACAAGTCAAGATCTGAAACTAGGAGTTTGAATTCAAAACTGAGAGTGGCATTTGGGTACATGATATAGGCTTCCCATATCAGCAAAGATACTACCCTTGGAATTTTGGGTTTGCAAAAGTTCCTCATTCATTTCGGTAAAACTGAGTTTGGTACGGATTTGAGTCAACAATAAGAGAATCAAGCAAAATTGGGTCAATTCCACGCCAATTGTAGAATAAAGCAAAATTCCATTAATAGAATCAGTATCAACTCTAAAATATCACCATCATGCCAGATCATTTACAATCTCTAAACAAACTACCATATTCAACCTTTATCAATTTGGGTCCTAACTTGTGTGAATTGGGTCAATTCCTCATCCAATGCACCAAAAGATCTTGAAATTTTAGCACATAAAAAGCAAAACCCACTACCCCATGAAAACTCATAAATAAACCAATATCCTCTACCTACAACATCATCCTAGCGCCAAAATCATCAGAATAAAGCAAAATTCAATCTAAAGAATAAAAAAAGAAAGCAAAATAGTATTAATAAAAAGACCTATACCCAAGCACTAATGAACTCCTAGATTCGTCCATTGGAAGACCTTCCCAAGTCTAAAACATCATCATAATGCCAGATTATTCACGATCTCTAAATAAACCCCCTATTCAACTTATACGAATTTGGGTCCTACTTATTCGAATGGGGTCAATTCCACATCCAATGCACCAAAAGATATTCACAATTCAGCACATACAAAGCAAAACCCACTACCCCAAACCCATAAAAACTCACAAAGAAACCAATATCCCTACAACATCACCCTAGTTCCAAAATCATCCAAATAAAGCAAATTCTATAAAGGGAATACACAAGAAAGCAAATTAATAATACCCGAGCACGAATGAACTCTTTGCGTCGTCCATTGGAAAATCTTCTCCAGTCTAAAACATTACCATAACGCCATATCATTCACAATCTCCAAAATAAACTCACATTTTCAACGTATACGACAAAAAGGGGGTCCAACTTATATCCACAGGGTCAATTCCATATCCAATGCACCAAAAGATCTTGACAATGACAAAATAATAGAGCAAAAACCACTACCCCAACCTACAACAATTCCCTAAGAAACCAATATCCCAACAACATCACCCTAGTGCCAAAATCATCAAAAGGAATCAAAATTCAAATGATTTCGACAATAACCAAGAAAGCAAAGTAAAAATACCCGAGCACGAATGAACTCTTCGATACGTCCATTGGAAAACCTTCCCAACAGCCTCGGCCCCTGCCCGTGCCTCGAGACGAGCTCGAACGTCCGGATCTCGTCCTCCCTGTCAAAGAACACGTCCACGCCCTCCCCGTAAATCCTCACCAACACCTTCCTCGAGCGGTGGTCCTCTTCCTTTATCGGCCACTTGATCTGGTACACCTGGTTGGTCATGGCGCCCTTGAGCTGGATCACCTGCAGGTCTTCGCCTATCGTGTCGCCCCAGCCCGACGCGAGGGTCTGGAGAATTCTGTTCGCCTCTTCTGGTAGAACGCTTTCTTTGCTAGTTTCCGTCGAACCCATTTTCGAGAGACGGATTTTGGTGGGGGTCGATGGAGAAGAAGAGTGTGAGGCGATCGCGATGTGGGTGAGCGAGTCCGTGGAAGGATGCAGTGGCTGTGATGTGGACAGAGGTTTGTTTTTGGAACACCCTGTAAAAAACGCCCGACAATGCCGTGTGGTGACAAAGAATGTGGTTCTGTTATTAGGCTCTTTCTTTCCGAGCATGCCACGCCTACCGCTCACTTTAACTGCTCCTCCAAATTTTTGTCGGTCTCAGTAATGATTTTCGAAAAAGTTTTTTTAAATTCAGATTGTCCAAGATATTTTTACACGATAAAATTGAGTGCGGCAGGGAGAGCGGTAAAATCTTGCAGTAAGCGTAGACTTTTGGCTTTCTTTTCAGGTAAATGGCTAAAAGGAAAGTCTAGCAACACATATGTTTTTACACAAGCCCAGACACAGTTGTGTCGGAAATGCATATGAGCCATGTGCATCCAATGGTTTCATATACAGTTATGTAAAAAGTCCGTGCATGTAGCATTCCTCAAGGCCAAATTAGACTCTCTTTTTGTTCGACGGTCAGTGGTGTTCGGGTCAGCTTACGGGCACATTAACTAATCTTCTCTCTAGTTTGGTTAAAAGCGGGTCTTCTATGCCGAGACTAAAAAATTCACGATAAATTACTTTATGCGGCCTGACTTCAAGAAATTTTTTTTTTTTTTGAACAGGATTTCATTTCATTCATTCATAAGAAGAAGCATCATTACATAGAATAGACAACAAAACTGCAGGGGGAGAAGCCACCCAATTAAGACCTAAGCTAGAGGCTTGAGAGGAGGCAATCTAGTGAGCAGCCTCATTTCCTTCCCGAGGGGTCCAACAAAAAGAAAGCCTCAGATCACTAGCAAGCAAACGAATATCCGAAATGATTGCCAAAGCTTCCCAAGGAGGAACAAGTTCCGAAACGCATAAGGAAATAAGCTGCGCGTTATCACTTTCAATGCAAACAGAGGAAAGGTTCAAGGCTTTGGCGAAAAGGCATGCTTCACGAAGAACAGAGGCCTCTGCAAGGAAAGCCGAAGAAGATGAGATCCTGAATCTTCTCCCATCGACAAGATGACAACGATCATTTCTCAAAATAATTCCACCCCAACCCTTCTTGAGATCCCTGGACCAAGAGGCATCACAATTAATCTTCAGATAACCAGCCCTCGGAGGGATCCAATGGGAAGAAGGCAAGGGACGGGAAGACTGAAGCGACTGATGGGGGGAGGAAGAGGTCTCAGTAGCTGAAGTGAATTCGTTCCATGCTCCCAAAGCACGAGCAACAGTTGAAATAGGGGGCTGTTTTGAGGATTGGAACACAAGATCATTTCTAGCTTTCCAAATAAACCAACACAGAAAGACTGCTTTTGCGAAAGTATCAGGCTCAAGATTCCCATTGTCAATCTCTTCTTTTATTCTTAAAGACCAAGACATGATAGAGCCAATCTGATTTGGGAAAAAAACCCCAGCTATAGGACTAGCAAAAATTACTTTCCTAGCCCACTTGCAAAGGAAAAGAATATGCTCACCTGATTCAACAGCTTTTCCACATCTTGGACAAACTGGTGAGGAAATTGAACCCTGGTCAATTGTGTGGAAAACAAATCTACTAATCAATCAAACTAACCCTTGGAGCTGGCTAAATTAGACTTTACTCCCCAGTAAGTAGAGCTACAACCGACCGAATTTTGTAGTGTTTGAACTCGGTTCGTTGAACGTTAAGTGAGCAAGATCTCCAATCGAATAAATGCAAATGACTCCAGCTCCAGTTTGAGCTCTCCAAGTAAATTCAATAATATAGGTCGAATTACAATAGATGTTTCTAAAATGAAATTGCATAAAATATTTATTTTCCACTAGCCTACTCGAGTCTCGAGCTGTGCCTCGTTCATGGAATAAGCATAAAACCTAAGCTCGAGCTTAGGAGCTATTACTGAGTGAAGCCTCGAATGGCTTGATTTGTTTGCTACCTAAAGGCTTCGAACTTGATATGCTAAACTCAAAGTTAAGCCTATCCTTGGACCTATCCTATGCTGGCTGGCTGCCCCACAGGGACTACTCCTTGGTCTTTGCTTGATTGTAGGATGGGGAAGAATAAGGCGGTTAGACTGTCTATTTGCTGTTTTTTCTTCCCTCCTAGTGTTCCGTCCGTAGTGTTCCCTTTCGTTGCTTGTTTTTGTTTGTTCGCCTTTCAATCTAGTGATATACTTTTTCAACCACCGTCCTTTTGTGATGTTCTCATGCAGGTACAACACAAGGGCTCATGCTATCTCGAGATCTCAGAACCGGAGTCTGAAGGCTTTGAATCAGACGAGTGGGAAGAAGATGAGCAGTAGATCCATAACCAGGGCCCTTTGAATTGTCCCCTTGTGATCAACATTAATGGGAAAAGCAGAATTTATCAAACTTTTTTCAACTACCAATTTATATTTTTATAATTTTTTGATTTCTCTCTTCAAGAACAACGATTAGCTAAAACTATTGACATACTTCAATTAAAAGTCGGACTAAAAACTACTTAAAAATTGGGTCCACAAATATCTGCCTTATTATTGTTATTTTAGCGTTTGACTTCTATTACACTGCAATTCACTTTACTTGTGGAAAATCGAGCTCTCAGTCTGTCCCTTTCGTATTAATCCCGTATTCCCTTCGTTTTGGTTCCAATGTGTAGGGTCTATCGTATTTATGAATATGTGTAAGTGATTGTGTGATTGTATATAGTTATACATAATTATCGATTTGTTACTCCATTCTCGAGACTCAAACGGAATAATTACACTTAAAAAACAACTCTGTCAAAATCTTTTGGCTTCAAACTAAAGTCGTCACTGTAGGGTGCATTTGGAACACGGGTAAAGGAGAATAAAGTAGAGTTTCTCCTAGTTGGTCAGGTAGGAAACAAAAATGAATCGCATATTTAGTGGATTGAATTCTTGGGAAGGGATTATCAAAAAAAAAAAAAAAAAAAGAATTCTTGGGAAGGGGCAAACGGTGAGTTCTGCAGGACTGAGAATTTCTCGAAAGGAAAATGGATTATGAAAGTATTTGCCTTGAACGATTAATTAGGATGTGCAATATATGTTCAAAGTCACTTCAGATATATCCATTAGCAATCAAATGTCTTTTCTCTTATAATCAGGCATCCGGGTTAGTTTATGCACGCATCTAGACAAAGGTTGTTCGGCTTAATGAACCACGTGCTTATTTTTTTGTCCTTTTTCAATTTTTTTCTGCATTTTTTTGTCCAATTTTTTTGAATAGAGACGAAAATGGTGGCTTATTGGCTTATTTTTGTCTTTATTAAAAAAATTTGGGTTTCAATCGTAATTTTTTACTTTTTAAATTACTCTTGTCATGACGAAGCAATAATCCCCAAAAAAATTAACGAAAAAACTAGCAATTATAAGAGAAAACAGCATGGAGAACTATAACCAGTCGTCCACTAACGAGGGTCTCATTTGAAGTAATTAAGAGCAAATGCTCTGAATGAACTGACCCTAAATGATTTGATAACAATTACGAGAGCATCTCCAACCGGAGATGTCAAATTAGTGATGTCAAAAAAAATTTAAAGGCTTATGTGACATTTTAACATCTCTCATTTGACATCAAGCTTTCTTTCTCCCATCCTTATGTCCAAAAAGATAAAGCTCATAAACTTGAAGGGAAAAAAAAAACTCAAAAGGCAGTAGGGCAAAATCATGTTTGATCTCAACGGAAAGCTTTCAAACTTTTCCACAGTTACTTTTTGAAATTTGGCAGGCGATGGGTAGACTGTTAAAGTTGGCAGGTTTGTCATTCCCTTCAAAACCACGTAGATTTTGGCATCAAAGAAGCATTGTTAGAGCATCTCCAATCCCGGACTTCAAATCGGGCATGTCAATTTTTTTTTGAAGGCTGACGTGGCATTTTGACATCTCCAATTTAACATCAAAGTCTTCATTTCCAACCCTTGATATCAAATTCTATTTATTTGACATCAAATTATCCCTCTCCAACCCTTATATCAAAATACAAATGGTCATTTTTTGAAATTTGACATGGAGGAGGGAGGTTGTCAAAGTTGGCATGAGAAGGCTTGCCTTCAAATCCACGTAGGAATCGGCATCAAAGAAGGCTATTGGGTTGGATTGAATTTTGGTGTCAAATATTACCGTTAACATGTCCACGTAGGATTTGACATCTCTCATTGGAGATGCTCTTAGATCGAGGAATTTTGGTGTCAATTTTTACCGTTAACATGTCCACGTAAGAATTGACATCTCTCATTGGAGATGCTATGAGGTTTCGAACTTAATTGAAATCTTATGAAAAAACAAACCTCTAAATCTCAGATGTTCGCCACGTACAAAGCCAACCCTAAGGAGTCAATAATCAAATATGTCTTTATTCTGATCATGGTGTATTCTGATCATGGTGTATGCGCCATCAAAAGATTGGCCGATTTCTTTGACGATAGTTTCTCTTCTTTCTGATTAGATCCGAATTGACTAAATACTTCCTCCGTCCAATTTTCATTGTTTATTTTTGAATTGTGTGTTATTTTTTAATTGTTTATATATTTCAATTTATTATGTTTTTCATAATTTTGAAAACTTTGTATTATAGAACTAATCGAGATCCTACATACTATATTTTGATCTGATTATGGACAAACAAAATTCTACTATACTACATTTTGATATGATTATGGGACCCTGCATACATAATAGAGTAGTACTCCCTCCTATTTTACTCTTTGTCACTCAAACGATAGCTTATATTATGTCACGATCTATAATGTTTTTTATTTCAAAAATTTTGTTTAATAAAATTAATTAAAATCTATCAATCAAAACCATATTTGTTACTGTATTAAAAAATATTATAAATTAAAAAATATAATTACTTTTACGAGATGCCTCAAATAGTAAACATGATCAATGATTTGGGATGGAGGGACTAAATAACTATGGTCCAACGGCGTTCATTAAATTCTTGCGCGGACTCCGGCGGGTGGCGGGCCTTCCCCACCCCACTTGCCCCCATGTTATTCATTTACTATCACACTCTCTCAGTCTCTCGCTATCCCATAATTACTCCAAATCCCAACTACTTGTTTCAACTCTCTCTCTCTCTCTCTCTCTCTCTCTCTCTCTCTCTCATGTCCACCGCCGACCCACCTCTACAATCCGCCGGCGGCGTCGGCCTCGGCTATGGCATCGCCATCGCCGTCACCATCCTCGTCCTCATCTCCACCATCATGCTCGCCTCCTACGCCTGCGTCCGCGTCAAATCCGGCAGCAGAATCCCCACCACCACCGCCCGCAACCGCCAACACCCCCCCAACAACAACCAAAGCCCCGCCACACGGCCCACACCGCCCGAGCCCACGACCGTGGTCGTGCTGGGCCTGGACAAGCCCGTCATCGAGTCCTACTACCCGAAGACCGTGCTGGGCGAGAGCCGGCGCCTGCCCAGGCCCGACGACGGCCCGTGCTGCATTTGCCTGTCAGAGTACAGGGAGAAAGATACGATACGGTGGGTCCCGGAGTGCAACCACTGCTTCCACGTCGATTGCATCGATGAGTGGCTCCGAATGAGCGCCACGTGTCCCGTCTGCCGGACCTCTCCTTCTCCGTCGCCGGCTCCCAGCCCGCTGGCGACCCCGCTGTCTGAGCTGGTACCTCTGGCCTTTCACATCCGATGATTCCCCTGGGTTTATTGGCATACTCATTAAATTTCTTTTGTTAGTAGTAATTGCTAATCTTAATTAGATGGTTTTTTTTAGAACAGGAAGTATAAGCTCACAACGTCAAGAATTTAAAAAAACAACTCTGAAAGTAACTGTGCCCGGAACCGGGCAACGCATATGAACCCATGTGAATTTAACGATCTAATACACAATTGAGTTGCGTTGGGAGTTGTATTTGAAAATTGTGTGTCGCATTGCCCTTTTGAGAATGGAATAAGATGACATTTCTTTGTGGTTTAATTAGAGAATTAGAGTAATATTTTGGATGTCTCTCGGTATGAGAAATTCACATCGGCTTAAACAAAAATTGAGATCGAACAGCTTTCGGTATCAATATTCTTTCTTTAATTCGAATATGAAAATACTAGTATAGTAAGTTTCTAGGTTGGAGTAAGCTTATTTATCGTTATTTAATTGTATTAGTGATCAATTCTTTTAGATCGGAAAATTCTTTCTTTTTGTCTGAGATGATAAGAACTGAATATCAATGAATTCTATATCCTTCGCAAAAATCTATTTTTGGTCTGAAAAGGGTAATAATTTTCACATTCCTCTATTTGATAATTGCACTATCTTTTTGTCTTGTAATGAAAAAAAAAAATCAAAAAAAAGACAAAAAAAAAAAAAAAATTGAATGCTATTATTATAATAATAATAATAAAAAATGAGGTTTGAAAATCATTTCTCCTGGAAATAACCGAATATATATAAAACAATGTTAGTAGTATTTCTTTATTTGTGTTAACAAATTTGAGATGTTTTGACTAGAAATTTTCAACGATGCACATGCCTTGGAATTAGTGGTGCGCATAGGGAAAAGTTTTTTAATGGTCACACAAAACGTAGTCGGGCATTTACATTAAAATGAAAAATAAAAAGGTCGCACAACTATTGTTTGTTGTTGTCATATTTTGAAATAAAAGTTTTAATTACCATTGATTATTGGAGATTTTGGACTCAACTGTGTTGTCCGGTTACTCACTTTGAAAATTGGTGAACAATCTACAAGAGTGCACCCCAGGCGCTGCAAAGATTCCTGTGTCCGAGGAGTATTAGGTGGCAAATCCTTCCAGCTTCCTTATCGAAGGACATACAAACAAAATGGACATGTAGTGCAAAAACAACTAAAATGTGACTATTAGTTTCTTATGCTTTCATAAAAAACAAACACAATCTTACTGAACATTGCCTCATGAATACCCTTTCTTAGTAATATATTCCGGAGTCGCTACATTTACGGGATTAAGAGATAAAAGATACTCCGTATGTAATTTATATACAGTATGTAATATCATCGATCTGGGTACCAGAGATTCGAATGAGCCTCCAAATCATCTTGTCTCATCTTCTCCAAAAATTCTAACTCCTCTTTGCTTGTCAACCTTTTGAAGGATTTTATTATTTTATTTGAAAAAAGACTAGTGACAACGCACATGCTTCGAGCGAAAATGTTGTGCTGTTGGTTTAATTTTGTAATTGTTTTTGCATTTAATAACCTGATAATCCCAATTGGAATGATACAATTGGAAAAATCAACCAACATTGGCCAATTGGAAATTAAGACTCAACATCTTTTATTTAGGCCAGGGCTGGATCTTGGATGTTGTAATCTTTTAATACAGAAACTCAAGCATAGCAAAATAAATGTCTGTAAGACTCTTTCATTGCAAATCTTGCCTGATTTTAAATTAACACCTATTTATAGTGTCGAAGTGGACCTAATTTTAACCGAAAACTAAATATATGGTCTTCGATATATATATAAAAGGGAAAATGACAGCCCAGGACGTGTTTGGATAATTAATATCGGTCAAGGACAAGCTAAGAACATTTGGTAAAGCTGAAAATGTCCTTATAGGATATTAATTATCAAAACACGTCATTGGCCGTCATTTTCCCTATATAAAATCAAATGAAATGCTCCTCGTATCGTCATTTTCTTACTTGTTCTTTTTGGTCTTAGGGCATGGGGTTGGCAAGGTTAGACATATTCTGGAAACCCAAGGTAGGCCCAGGAAATGATTGGGCTTGGATATTTAAAGCCCATGTTGATATTCTGGGCAACCATAACATGATCACACCTCGCTCAAGGCCCAGAAGAATCTCTTCTCCTTATGATCTTTTACCCCGCTCGTTTTGGAATTTTGGATTTGAAATTGTAGGTAATAAGTGTGAAAAAAAATAGAGTAATGATTGAAAATAGGGGTAATGATTAGAGAGATAGAGAAAAAAATGAGAGTAATGATTGGAGATAAATATGATAATAATTAGAATCTAAAATCTAAAACCCTTAACCGAACAAGGTAGGTGTTTGCTCGGGTATGGGACTTAGCGGTTTGCTCTGTTCTAAAGTCTCATATTGAAACCTCTTAGGTGTTATCAACTTATTCGAGGCCAAACAAAGATTCGCTCTGTCCATACACTGGAGTTATATATATATATATACGGGACGGTTCCGCGGACAACTAATTAAACACCTAAAAAAACACCCCAAATCTCAATCTCATATTTCCTGATTAAAATTTTATGATCCGAACCGTTCAATGTGTGCAGAATGTGATTTTCAGGGTACCCGCGAGAAATTAGCAAAAAAAATGACTGGAAAAGACTTGATTTGTGCAGTTTTTATTTGAACCGTTTAACAAAAAACGGTTCGGATCAAATCCTTCCCAATCATTTTTTTTGTTGATTTTTTGCGGGTACCATTAAAATCACGTTCTGATCACATTGAGCGGCTCAGATCATCAAAATTTAATCGGGAACTATGAGGTATTTTTTTAGGTGTCTAATTAGTTGTCTCTTGAACCGCTCCGATATAGCCAAAATAATAGTACAAGAATGGAGGAGAGAGTCGCAATTAAAGGAAGCGGTTAGCCTGGTATAAGTACTATTTACTTTTTGCTACATGGGTGTGAGTTTCAAGTACAACGTATTTGAAGTTGGCTCCTATCTCGATTGCTAGAGCAGATAATGGACACTTTATTTGACGAGGGTTCAAACCCTAACCCCACTCCTCTTTCAACCGAAATAGTGTAGAACATAATCTTCTTGAATAAAAAAAAGTACGACATATTTAGGATTATGTATATTCCGGTTGTGGATATTGGAAAAATTCTTTCTGATAAGATTGAGCTAAATTCTTGGCTTTTGACATTTTTATTAATATTTTTGTATCAAGTTTTCGGTGAAAAAATCTAAATGCTACTTACATTAAAGGCAAAATAGTAAAAAACCCTAAACTTTAATGTAGAAAGGAAGAAAAAAGGGAAGTGATTTTCGCACTCTCCAAATTGTTAAGCACACTCTCAAGGGGAGTGAGAAAATAAACTCAAAAATATTTAAGTTGATTTTCGCACTCCCTTTGAGAGTGCGGTTAGCAATTTGAGGTACGAAAATCACCCTGAAAAGAAATAATGTGGAAAACTTGAATCTGGACTAACAAATTAAAGGGAAGCTGCCTTTCCCTTTCTAGTGAATGAGGGAGCAACTTCCGTTTGATTATTCGTTGTCCCATCTGTGGGTTTTTATTTTTTATGGTCTTCCCTTCTCTTTTCAAAGTAATTATTCAGCATTTCCGGAGTATCACATAACGTTGCCTACGAGGTACTCTCAACTATTTACGCAACGACAAATTATGGTGTAGGAATATTATCATCATCTTTTATTGGATGATTGAGAAACAAGAAGTGATTCACATTGTAGAGTGGTAATCTTATTTATAGAGAGCACCTTTCGAAGGTACCGAAGGATTGGACTCTCCTCACAGAGAAATTTTTTGGGTGCAAATAGGGTACGGCTGACGTGGCATCCGTGCAGTACATCGGAGCGGTTCAAAAAATACAACCTACGGCTCAGACTAAAAGGTACCAAACGGATTTTTTTTTTAAAAAGGAAAAGGAAAAAGAAAGAAGTGTTTCAATCCGAGCTGTCGGTTGCATTATTTTTATAGCTCGAATACGTTGCACGGGCATTACGTGGTACCCGATTTTCAACTAAAAATATCTTCTTCAACTAGACTCCGTTTCTTCTGAGAAAATACTAGTTCCTCTTCTTTCTTTTGACTGCTTTTCCTTACCGACATGTGGAATTTTAATAATCTTGACCAAAGGTAATGGTAATTAATGATGTGATAGCCCAACCGAGAGCAATTTTGTTCATCCTCTTCCAAAGAGGGTGAACGTTACCCTCCTACCTCCGGTGCCGACATCGACGATCGGACCCGTTCATGTTGTTCAAAACGATTTTCTAAGAGGGTATGCAAAAATTTAGAAAAATCCAACGGTGAAAAGCGGTTGAGTTTTGAGCTCAAAGTGTCTACTTTTTGTTCTTTAAACCCAAAGAACAAAAATCTAGGTTTTGGAGCTCAAAACTCAACCGCTTTTCACCGTTGGATTTTTCCGAATTTTTGCATGCCCTCTTAGAAAATTGTTTTGAACAACATGAACGGGTCCGATCGTCGATGTCGACACCGGAGGTAGGAGGGTAACGTTCACCCTCTTTGGGAGAGGGTGAACAAAATTGCTCTCCAACCCAACCCCACCCCAACCCAATTACTCCGCTTCTTCCAAATCCTGTTTTATGCTCTGTGCATGGACCCTTTTTTTTTTTTTTTCCCAAGTAAAAGACCACAGAAAACGACAAAAACAATTCAGGCCATTGTCAACAATTTAAATAAACGAACCTAATTAAACAATACCTACTCCACTTTGAGATAGCTACAATTAAACCCAGGGGTCCATTTCTCTCTCTGTCAACCAGCAATTTGTATAGTTTGCCGTTTTGTTTTGATCATCTGGCAATTTAATAGAAGTTGCATTCTTTTAACATGATTTCGTATTGTGAATCGCACACGGGCCTGTTTGATAAAAGTTGAAACAAAATGTTGCCAAAAAGTCCGCCTCACCTCCCGTAGCGTGTGAAACGATTGCGAAAAGGACTATAGAGATTAATCCGAAGTACGCGTAAATTGGTTCGGAACACTCTGTATTACAAAAAAAAAAAAAAAAAAAGTACTACTCCTTTTCGGGGATGATCCTTTGCCAGCCAAAAGTTTTGACATGCTAAAGTTAAAATGGAAGGATAAGGATATTATTAAATTCAGATTGTGCTACTTTAGAAGTGTTTAATATATATACAAGTGATTTTGTGATCATTGGATCGCTTTTGTTGTTGAGGAATATAAATTTGTGTGTACGTATGCGTAGTGGTAATTAAATCTTCCAACTTAATCTCGAGGGATAGGTCAAGCAGAACCTAAATAAAACACTTGTTAAAAAGGTTTTATTTCCGACTTCAAAAATTCTAACTCTCATCGCTAGCTAGGAGAAAACTCTTGGGGGCCACCATGGCCGTGGAGCCATGGACTCCGATAAGAACGTCCCAAAGGCCGGTATAGGTTGCAAATTAAGACGTAGTCTATTGGCTATTGCATGTGAGTTAAACTGTCAGACAATCAAAGACATTCTGAATTGTCGTATTTTGGTGCGGTTAGTAATTTGAAGAGCGTGAAAATCACGGGCCTCTGTTAAATAGTACTCCTATATATACTCTAACACCCCGTTTGATAAATGGATTGGAGGTTGGGATTGGATTATGAAGGTGATGGTATTAGTAATACCTTGTTTGGTAACCAAAAATGGTTCGGACTAGTAGTCCGATGGGATTAATTGAGGGGGTATTAGGGGGTATTGCTAATACCCCGTGGGACTTGGTATTACTGGGTATTAATAATCCAATCCCAACTCCTTCACATTATCAATCCCTTTTCATTACCAATTTCTTCTAACAATCCAATTCCATCATCTAATCCCATCTCAAACAAACATGATATTAATAATCCCATCATCTAATCTCATCCCAAACAAACATACTCATTATCAATCCCATCTCCTTACCAATCCCATCTCCTTACGAATCCCAATCCTAATCCCATCTCCTTACGAATCCCATCCATCTATCACTGTTATCAAACGGGGCCTTAATGGTATAGTTTTTGAAGGGGAAAATTACCGGAAAGAGGAGGGCCATGGCCTTATTTACCACTTCAATGGTCTTGAGTTTCCAAATCACCAATACATGGTATCTCTTACTTTAATCACAAATACATGGTAACCATGTTAAGAATGGACCATCCTACCCTTTTATTAGACGTCGTATCCTATTACTACTCATAATCCCCTCTTTCCTCCCTTCTTCTTCTCTCTCCAGTAGTACGTTCTCTCTCCATCCTCTATCTAGGGTTTGCTCCTCTCCAACTTCCATCCCCTAATGGGCTTCATCCTTCTACCGGAGATGCTACCTTCTTGTCCATTTCAATCATCCATGCTTCGTCAGAAACGATTCCGACCCAATCGTCATCAGGTAAGCTATCTAAATCTGATAAAATGGACTATGCTAATCACAAGATGGTGATCGATTCAACCTAATAAAGCTTTTGTCCTTTTCATTTCTTTTCGATTCAACCGAATACTGTTTGTGAGTCTTGTGACTAACAATGTTGGTATATGTTGTTGATATGAGGTAGGTAATCGGAATGAGAACAATTATATTTAGAGCTGCTCGTACCGAAAAGTATTCTTGGTTGTTCTTGTTCTACATATATCACTGCTCATAATATGCCCCCCATGCTACCTAAATAGTTGAAAAACTGAAAATCACGAGAGAAGAAGTGGCTGGTTGAATTTTTTTTTTTTTTTGGCATGCTTAAACTTCTCCATTTTTGGCTTCGTTGCCACGTTTTGCACAGAACTTGTGCTCCTTGCACGTTGAATTATGAAATCTCTTATTCGCTGGGAATCGATTTACTTAATTGTTTTTGGTTGAGGGATGTGTTTGTATTGCATTGGGCTATTTAAGGTCGCCACGTGGTATAACTTAGGTCGATTTTGAATAGTTGTCCAACTCCCGTTAGTTCCAATGTACAACAGCTCTGAATCGTTCTACCTAGGTTGTAATTAAATCTCAAGAGGTCTCAATCATTCAAAAGAAGAAGCACAGTCCATGTCCATATGGTCATGTGTCCTGTATTTTATGATGCCTTGGTCCCAACCCATATTGTATTTGTTCTATGCTCACACTTGACTTGTTCCTTTTTTTTGTTGAATGGATTGGTTTACTACCACTGGGCATTTCTTCAACAAAAAATCATATTCATTGGACTAATTGAAGGTTACTAGTTTCATTGGACTAATTGAAGGTTGCTACTTTTGGGGATGCCATGAAAAAGATTGATGAGGTTTTCATGGTAAATTGGTCAATTTTAGTTAAGCTTCTGATCAACAATTTCTGATTTCTCATGAAAGAATAGAGTAAGGATTGGAGATGGTTAGAAGATTTAATTGGGAATAGCCAAGCAAGGGTTTGCTCTCTCATCTCAGGTTCAAAACCTTCTAGGTGCAATCAACTCCTTTGGGGCCAGCTTTGTCCCGGCTTTAATTAGGCCCCCAACTAGTGGACGGTGAGATTAGTCCCCAGAATATTCAAGGTGCGAGTAAATTGGCCCAGAGTACTAAGTTATCAAAAAAAAATTATGGGGCCACTAGGATAATTATTTAGCTCATTTCCTTTGGCTTTATTACTTGTATTCTTGTTAAGAAAGAAAAAACCAGGCTTGCTTCAAAAAAAACCTTCTCATTCTTACTTGTTTAGTATTTGCAAAGCTTCCTGCTCCTTTATGTAGTGCTAATGTTGTGGATTATCATGAGGTATTTTAACTATAGCTAAAACTTTCAAACTCCGTCTATCTTAGGATTTATGTGACTAGTTTAGGGATGGATATAATCTCCCAACTACAAGAACTAGTCTACACTATTGGAGCTCTGGCCTTCAATAACTTCGGCACATTCCAAAGGGATGCCCCACCGGTTCGTCTGTCTCCAAATTATCCTGAACCTCCTATTGCTAATCAACCTAACCCTACGGAAGATGGTGAAGGGTGCTGAGTAGGTACCCTAATTTTTTCTGCTACCTTCTCATTGACTATGGAAAGTCAAGTCACAAGTGTTTATATGACTGGCATAAGTGTATCTGAAAACCAACATGATTAGAGGAATTGAGCCATTGAACAATAAACCTAAGTTTCTGGTTAGTTGCATATTTATCTTTTACAATAGCATTTGGCTTCTAGAATCATTTTGTTGAGCCAGGTTGATTTTCTACATTGGGTTTCTATGTGTGAGTGCCATTGAGTGCAGTTTGCAAACTCTACTTTACTCTTGGGACATGTCAGAGTAAGGATGAATTACTAGTTGGCATCTTGAGGGTTTCTACTCCAGTAAAGTATCACTTAAGTGCTCTGTTCTTTTGATGAGCTAGCTAATGTTAGATGCACTTAAGTTCTCTGTTCTTTTTCTTGATATGTCATGTCCTACATTACATGTAATTAGGTGCTGGAAATAGAGTTTTGGGTGCTGAAACTATAATTAGGTGATGGAAATGTTGTGTAGTAGTAGGAAACATGGATTCATGTTGTGTCCGTGTCTCGTGTCCTCGTATTGTGTCCATGTCTATATCCGTGTCGTGTCCTTGAGCATGCCCGTTTCCAAAAGTTAGCAATCAATTGGCTCAGCTATCCTTGAGCATGCCCGTTTCCAAAAGTTAGCAATCAATTGGCTCAGCTGGACACATCACCCGTAGAATTATAGCATCTATATTTAGTATGCCAATTGGCTTACAATATCCACATAATCAATAGGAAATCCAGCAGCAAAACATAGCGACACTTGTATCAAAAAAAGAAACCAAAAATTGAGTATTAGAATTGTTCAAAAAGAAAACCAAGAGTCAATGGAAAACCAAATCCTTCATTGAATATGTACCCAAGGTCCCAAACCAACACAACTCATACATTACAAAATGTCTTTACAACAAGGTTATTTTCTACATATTCATCCTAGTTTTTTTATATTGACAAATGAGATACAAATGGAAACAGTAAAATGCTTGTCTAGAACTCGCCCAAAACATAATATCATCAACCATAGTATTGAAACCCTACTTCAAACTTGTATTCGGTCTTTCACATCATCAAACTTATGTCAAATTAATGAAAAATCAAATCCTTCATTGACCAAGTTGTTTCCTGACTTTATCGTACTTTCCCTGGATTGACCCTGTATACGCGTATCATGAATAAGTCCATGTGTATTGATGGTTTACTTCATCAATCTTTGTTGGATTTTTATGGCCAATTCATGATCCATTTGTCGTTATCTTGCCTTGCTTTTTTGTGTACACATTTCTTCTTTTAGTGACTATTTTTCCATTCTTGAAAGAAAGAAGGCATGCCTCCACTTGCCCCAGTTTTGGGAGGAGGCACAAAAGTTGGCAACGTGGTACAACATTGATATGATGTTCCCTTTATATTCTTCTTTGTTCGAGTGCTAGTCATGTACATATGTGTTGACACTTGACATTACCTATTTGTGCACTCCGACATCTTTTTATGCTACTAACATTTTGCATTTTTTAGGTACGCGTGAACTTATAGATTTTAACTTCCTTCTTAGTGGTTTGGCTTGCTATCACTTACCCATTTTCATTATTTTTGAATTGCAGGTCTAAGAGTTGAAGGGTGTCAATTCAATGTTCATCATGCTCAAAGCACTTATTATTTTTTAAGTAGAAGGTTTTCTTTTGGCTTACATTAGTTTTTTTTTTTTATCACCACATGTATAGAGTCTTTTCTAAGTACTTGGACATTTCAGTGCAATTTATGGCGAAGGTGCATTAACATTCTCATTTTTATGATATCTACTTATTAGTTTGTTGATACCAAGGAATAAGTAATCGATGGTACTTTTTTTTTTGTTATTTTTGTATGAGTTTTTTTATGGAATGGTATTTAAGTTATCACAAAAGTAATAGTGGTGTTAAACATACCGAATATATTCTTCGTAGGACCATCTTTGCAATGGATTGCATCGCATGCTTGGGTTTGTGATTTTGTGAATGGTAAAACAGTTCGTATTAAAAGGACAAATATGCAGTATAAAAGAGCATGTCAAAAAATTGAGTGGACTACGTTAAGTATTCTAAATGACCAATCTAGTTTTTAATTTAGACCAAGTCATATATTTTGACAGAACTTTGTCTCATTTTATGAGCACATGAGGGTGGCAAGTTAGGGGAAGTCATCTCTCCTTCAACCTAAACCAACATTGTTTGAGGTATAAAAGGACAAATCGTTAATTATAAAGGACTACGATGAGTATTAGTGAAAACCAACATTTATGTTCACAGGGACCAAGTCATATTTTGTAACAAAACCTTGTAGTGACAATTCTAATTACGTGTCTAAAGGCACATGAAGGTGAAAAGTTAGAAGAGCCATCTTCCTCCATTCTAGCTACAGCACTTTATTTTTCTTTTCGGGCTGGACAAGCCTTCGGTCGAATATATAATAACGAGAGTTTGCATGAAATAGCACTAGGAAAACGGAAGCAGAAGACGGTAAGTCAATTGAGAATTCTTTTTTCCACATATCTGGAAACCCATGAAGATCTCAACTTACCAGAGGAAATCCATTTCAACGACATTGTCGAGCGTCTGGTCTTGATAAACGACGGGATTCAAGAACATTGTCTGAGATATAAAAGAGTAAGTCATTAAAAATTAAAAGACTACGTCGAGTATGAGTGAGGACCAATTTTTTTGTTCACATGGACCAAGTCATTTTTTTTTGGCAAATGTGAGAAATTGTATTCAACCGTGAGACGAAAGTCTACACAACAGAGAGGAATCCCATGGGGCAAATGGGCATCCATAGACCGAACAAACCATTAAAGAGGGCATTAGAGCACAGTGTGTGCAGCACTATTTCAAACTCGCATAGCAAGTCAGGTTCGCAGAAAATAGAACTAATACTAAGCACATGACTATTCGGTTTAAATTATTCTGTAGGGATTATGTATTTTGTTGGCCTATTCTGTTTAAATATTATGTAGGGATTATGTATTTTGTCGGCCTTTTACGACTCCTCAATGGGAGTTATCCTTCATTCAACCTCAACCAAGTTTATTTGGGCTAAAAAGGGAAATTAAAAAGATAGAAAAAACTTTCTATTACACCATCATGAAAGATAGTCTATGGCTCCTAAAGACTACACTTTTTATCTTTAACAATCAAATTTTAATTTACCCGAGACCAAGTCCATATTGTCAAAAACCTACACTCTATGTCTGTATGGACCATATGTTTATTGTATAAAGAGCACGTCATATTTTTTGGGAAGTGATAAGTGTGAAAAGTTAGGTGGTGGTTCTTTCAAGACCAAGTCCATATTACTAAAAGACTACACTCTATATCTGTGTGGACTACATGTTTATTGTATAAAGAGCAAGTCATATTTTTTGGAAAGTGATAAGTGTGAAAAATTAGGTGGTGGTTCCTTCAAGACCAAGACCAAATCCATATTGCTAAAAGACTACACTCTATGTCTATGTGGACTACATGTTTATTGTATAAAGAGCAAGTCATATTTTTTGGCAAGTGATAAATGAAAAGTTAAGTGGTGGTTCTTTCAACACCAAGACCAAATCCAAATTGCTCAAAGACTACACTGTATGTCTGTGTGGACCACATATTTATTGTATAAAGAGCAAGTCATATTTTTTGGCAAATGATAAGTGTGAAAAGTTAAGTGGTGGTTCTTTCAAGACAAAAACCAAGTCCATATTGCTAAAAGACTACACTCTATGTCTTTGTGGACCATATGTTTCTTGTATAAAGAGCACGTCATATTTTTTGGCAAGTGATAAGCGTGGAAAGTTAGTTGGTGGTTCTTTCAAGACCAAGACCAAGTCCATATTGGTAAAAGACTATACTGTATGTCTTTGTGGACCATATATTTTTTGTATAAAGAGCACGTCATATTTTTGATAAGTGGTAAGTGTTGAAAGTTAGGTAGATGTTCTTTCAAGACCAAGTTCATATTGCTAAAAGACTACACTGTATGTCTTTGTGGACCATATCTTCATTGTATAAAGATCACGTCATATTTTTTTGGCAAGTGGTAAGTGTGAAAAGTTATAATTAATAATTTGGTTTTGATTGGTGCGCGGCAAATGGGACATGAACTGACGTGTTCTCCACAATCATGGCAAGTCTGCTCACAAAGAAGAAACTAAGACATAAAGAACCCGAAGTAATAAAGAAGAATGTGAGAGCCTGGAAGTGGATTTAGAGTAACTGACTTGATGCCCGCAAGCAAAAGCCATGTCCTTCGGATTAGCAAGACATATAGGGCAAACCTGTAACAAGATTAAAAAAAAGGGCATGAAGGAGGGGTACTTTTCTGAAAACTGCTTGAGTTGTATGGTTTTGAGCTATTGCCGGTAGAAGCTACACTGTAACGAGGTGGGGGAAGAGGGACCCTTTTTGGAGCATTCCCCGTTTGTCGACTTTACAGGGAAAAAAAGGGAAAATATGGAGTGTTTTTAGTAACTGGAGGTTAAATCTAAATCCAGAATACATGTGGTATAGGAGTTAATTTTTACCCCAAGATACTCAATTCAAGAGTTGCTTTATATTGAGAAGGTATTTCCATCAATGCAGAGAGAGCAAATTCCGTCTGTTTTCTCAAAGGATCCACATTCTTTGACATGATTTCCGTAAAATTCACAAACTGATCAAGGCACAAAAGCAGTCACAACTAAATAAGCAAATTTCTAATAAATGAGTCTAATTTTTAGAGATTCAAATGTCAAACTACTGGAACCTGAAAATTGTCAAATGCTCGACAAGGAATGTTATCGTCAAACTCTCTCATCGTGTCCCATGGGCCATCTCCTACCCCTACTAGGATTATCGACAAGGGGTATAATGTGTCAGACTTTGTAGTTGATCAAGGTGAGCTGAACCTCTTGGAGGCTTATGGAGCGAAGGAGCTGGCTAGGATGGAGGAGCAGGCAGAGCTGTAGATAGGAACCCTAGTTTTCCCTCCTTGTGTAATTATGAACTCTAGTGAGAGTTATGATGTAATAATGAGCTAGACTCCATTTGATTTTATCAATGAAATGTTTATTTAACGTACCCAAAAATCAGGGGCGTTACAAAGAGCACATCATATTTTTTGGCAAGTGATAAGTGTGAAAAGTTAGGTGGTGGCTCTTTGAAGACCAAGACCAAGTCCTTAGTGCCAAAAGACTACACCCTATGTTTGTATGACCCACATGTTTATTGTATAAAGAGCACGTCATATTTTTTGGCAAGTGATAAGTGTGAAAAGTTAGGTGGTGGCTCTTTGAATACCAAGACCAAGTCCATATTGCTAAAAGACTACACCCTATGTCTGTATGGACCACATGTTTATTGTATAAAGAGCACGTCATATTTTTTGGCAAGTGATAAGTTAGGTGGTGGTTCTTTGAAAACTAAGACCAAATCCATATTGCCAAAAGACTACACCCTTTGTCCGTATAGACCACATGTTTATTGTATAAAGAGCACGTCATATTTTTTGGCAAGCGATAAGTGTGAAAAGTTAGGTGGTGGCTTTTTCAAGACGAAAACCAAGTCCATATTGCCAAAAAAATGTGGATCACATGTTTATTGTATAAAGAGCACGTCATATTTTTTGGCAAGTGATAAGTGTGAAAAGTTAGGTGGTGGTTCTTTGAAAACTAAGACCAAATCCATATTGCCAAAAGACTACACCCTCTATCTGTATAGACCACATGTTTATTGTATAAAGAGCACGTCATATTTTTTGGCAAGCGATAAGTGTGAAAAGTTAGGTGGTGGCTCTTTCAAGACGAAAACCAAGTCCATATTGCCAAAAAACTACACCTTATGTCTGTGTGGATCACATGTTTATTATATAAAGAGCACGTCATATTTTTTGGCAAGTGATAAGCGAGGAAAGTTAGGTGGTGGTTCTTTGAAGATAAAGACCAAGTCCATATTGCTAAAAGACTACACTCTATGTCTTTGTAGACCACATATTTATTGCATAAAGAGCACTTGGACCACATATTTATTGCATAAAGAACAGGTCATATTTTTTGGCGAGTGATAAGTGTGAAAAGTTAGGTGGTGGTTCTTTCAAGACCAAAACGAAGTCCATATTGCCAAAAGACTGCACTCTATGTCTTTGTGGATCATATGTTTATTGTATAAAGAACACGTCATAATTTTTAGCAATGGTAAGCGTTGAAAGTTAGGTGGAGGTTCTTTCAAGACCAAGTCCAAATTGCTAAAAGACTACACTTTATGTCTTTGTGGACCATATCTTTATTGTAGAAAGACTACGTCATATTTTTGGGCAAGTGGTACGTGTGAAAAGTTAGGTGAACCATCTCCTATTTCACCTGCATTTATAAACATAGAGTTCTAGTGGTCGCATAACTATTATGAGTGTTGCATAAACTTAGAGTTCTAGTGCTTGAATAACTTTCTTATTGCTATCTAAGAATGACAATTACTTCCAATCCGTCCCCGCGTCCGACCTCCCCGCCCCGATCTGAGCGGGTATTCCCCGATCCGATAGGCAAATGAGGCAGGTATGATATTTGCTTCCCCCACCCCGTTTTAACCCGATCTGAACCCGATTATAGATATTTATTTTTTTGTATGTATATGTCTAAATAAATTTCATTGTTGTGATATAATAAGAGCAATATACCAATTAATAAAACACTAATTTATGTCTTCGTTTTTTTAACTCACGTCAATCACCAATATCTTTTTTTTTTTCTTTTCCAAAACACTCTAAAAACTACTCATATCATCAATATCTTTTACAACCTTAACATAATTGAAAGAGGAGCAAAGAAAACAAAAATTCTTAAGGGCCAACTACACACTAGTTGCAGCTCCTTGAGGATTACATAGACCATGCACAAAAACAAAGTTATCCGTTTGAATACAAACTTCAAGAATCCCCTGTGCAGATGCCCACTGAAGAGCTGCTAAGCCTGCTCGAATCTCAACCAAAGCCGCTAAGGATGCAAAATAAAGGTCTACCTGCGCCGCCACCTCCAGCCCATGATCACCCACCCACACCCAAGCAGCCGCACCACGTCTTGAAACAACAGCCCAAGCTCTATCTGCAAAAAAAAAAAAAAAAAATGGCAGCCATCCAAAGCATGACCTTCCCTCCTCCAGACATACTTCAAAGCATCCCCTCCCTTGACCAATCCATAAGCTCCACCATAATCAGAATCAGTTAGAATTCCCTCCTTTCGCTGCAACCTGCATAAGCTCCTAATTCCTGAAAAATGAGTTAAAACATTATCTACATTGCATACGCGTCGTTGAAAAAGAGCCTCATTGCGAACACACCAAATAACCCATAACATAAAAATGGAATCCCAAATCAAAGATTTACTCGGAGCCTCCGAAATCCATCTTCCAAACCATTCCTCAAAAGACATTGGTATTCCCACATCAAAATTAAACCCCAAATGTGAAGCTCTCCACAATTGTTTCGCACATGTCGGTTACGGGCACACAACACTCTACGAACATGTGTTTGTGTCCTAATTATACCGTATTTGTGTCCATGCTTCTTATGTAGTCACCATATTAGTAACAACATAATAGAAACAAGATCAGCTTTTGGAAATGGTATTCTGGGAACCCCGAGCTTGGTAATTGCTTATACTTAGCACTTAAACATTATATCCACTTAAAAAAAGAGGGGGCAGGTTTAAACTTATATATGGCTCGAATAGCAACTCCATTTGCAAACTTTCTCAAGGGAGTTAGAAATGAACAGGGTAAATTAGATAATTAAAACATAGGTTCTGCCCCCTGACAACAAATTTAAATTCCATTTTTTTTGTTGTAACCTTGAACTTATAACGGCACTAACAACTCAGAAATGATCAATGGAATTCTTCAATATATGAACCGGTTACTCTGGACCTTGGAAAGTGCAATTTAGACCAAAAAGCCACATCAAAATATAACAGCACTAACAACCAAGCTTTTAGTCTTTGCTTCTCCACTCTAGGTTGTGGTACAAAGGATTGCGATTTTCCTTTTGTTAAAGCATCCAACTCAATACCTTTTTATTTGTCATAGGAAACGATAAAAGGTCAGACATTAACCAGAAGAGAAACCAAGATTCTCGTTAAACTTCACTTGACTTATTAACATGAATTTCCAAGGAAATTGAAATGAAAAAGGTCACAGATAAAAACCTTCAGCAAATAATATATATTTGTTTCACTGATAAAAACAGATCCCCTTCCAACATTTAAAACTACCTACAAAGGCAATACACTGGTCGTTTCTTTGCAAACTAGTGGCAATGGAAACGCAAAGTCATTGACTAGAAACTTCAGATTGGACTATCCTACACGAACTTTTAAAAACTACCACCACTTGGATTCTTCTTTGATAAAAATAGCAAACAAGAGTGAAAAGAAACTGAAGCTATACCTTGGGTGCAAGAATATAGAAGACATTGTTATCAACACCTCTAAATGACATGGCGGGTCCTTTTCTCACTCCCTTCGGCAGTGTGATTGAAAACACATCCATGATCACCTATTAAATAAGATTAGAAAGAAAATGGACCAAGGACTTGTGGTGTCTGAACTTTAATTGCATAACGCATGTGCGGGAGCGGGAAGCCATTATGAAAGCGTCTTTAGAAAACATCTAAAATTACTTAAACTCATTAGAGCAAAGATTGAGAGCAGGAGCGTAGAGCGAGGATCGAGAACGGGGGAGAGGTGTATCCCTTCATAAGGGTGGGAGCATCTTCATAAAATATCTAAAACTACTAAACTTAGGTCTTATCACAACCCTGTAACAAATAAGCAAAGCAAGTAGAACACTGTTACAATCCAAGTAGAACATGTGTTCTGGTGCTTAGAACAACATTGGGTACAGTCTTGTAGTATTGTGCAAAATATACTGTAACCAAACAGCTCCTCACCAAAAGGCTCTCATCCCACCTATCAAAAACCAATCTATTTCTTCAAAATCCATTCCCACTTATTAGCATTATCGGTACCTTTTCTTGAACAGGCAACAACCTAGCTACAAGCATTATTAACTTAAGCATATCTACTTTTCAACTTGTTCAAGCCATTTCTATTTTGGTACGAGTTACCTCAAAAAAGGAAAAATTCAAACCAGTTTGCTCACTCCCTCGCCAAACACAATTTCCATTTCGGCTTGCTTGTATGGCCTTGACACCTGAACATAGAGACCACTTGTCTTGAGCAAGGAACAGAGGACTCATAGAGAGATTGCAACTACACGTTTTACTGACAACAACTAATATTGGAGAATCATCAAAAGTTAAATGAATCATGCAAATATGGTGAATAAAATTACTACTACATATGCATTGTCCAAGCCGTAAGCTACAGAAAAAAAGGTGATCCTGAGTGCATAAATCTAGAACATCAAACCTTTGGCTTTAACTATACCAGAAAATATAAGAATAAGCTATCTCAATGTCTATTATTAGTCACGAAATTTAAAAATATCATGAAGCCTACAGCGGTCAACCACTAGGCCGAAATCTAGCAGCAGTAATTCCTGAACCTGGATGAAGAGTTAATACTCTGGCACAAACTTATAAGAACAAGTTAGTGTTCATACCCTGGCCAATTTTACCTTCAAACTGCGCCTAGGGTTTCATAGTAACCCTTACCCCCTGAAACTCCAATTTTACAAACATCGTAATGGATTTTTCTGATTTTCATCGTGACTCCGTTGCTCCAATCTAGTTAAAACAACCAAAAAATAGTCTCAAATGGCCGAACAGTAGAGAGAATGATAGAGAGAGCAGAGAACCCCGGAGAGAGAGGATAAAACAAAGAATGACAAAAAGGAGAGAGGAAGGAGAGAGAGAACGAGAGAGAGAGAGAGAGGAACATACCAGTTGTAGAGAGAGAGAGAGAGAGAGAGAGAGAGAGAGAGAGAGAGAGAGGAGAGTCCATCGTCGATGAAGGCAGTCGACGATGAGGAGGGATTTGGGAGCGATAGAGGATTAGGGCTTTTTACTGGTATAAAAGGGAGGGTATAATTGTCAATTCAACTTGACACACCATGTCTTGGTAAATATTTTTTCTTATGTCATTGGAGTGGTGATTTGGAGAGTGGAGACCATGTCTTGGTAAATAAGCCCGGTCCACGCCTCTGCCCGATAATTTTCCCTTTTTGAAGTGGTATGTGGCCCCACCTACCAGTTGATAATGTGGCGTACAAAACAAAACATGTGCAATTATTAATGTTTTATTCAACTAGGTCGGTTGGTGAATTGGATTGGTTCATGAACAGGAATGCAAAAGTACAATTCCGAAGAGATAGTGACGATAGTCCATTCGCCGGTTGAATATTAGCTACCGTGTGATTAATTTCGAGATAAGATGCGGTAGGTCCGACGTATATAGGTCCTACAATACTTCCAGGGACGGAGCTAGGAATTTCACCACGTAGGGACGATTGTACATGCGAGGAAAAAAATATAAATACATACGTATAATAACGTAAATACATTAAAACTCAAAATAACATAAATACATAAATCGGTTTAACTAATGGGATCGATCTTGATGAATGTGTCTTGTATTTTTTTTATTTTTCATCTTCTTTTTTTTTTCATTCATCACAACTGGACAAATTTGGTCCAAGGGCTTTCATGTTACTTGATTTTATCATTCAAAAAATAAAGAATTAGAAATCTAGAACAACAATTGAGAAAAGATATACCTACAACTTAGATTTCACCGAAATTAATGAGGGTTTCCAAAATCCCTTCTCCTCCGTTGCTATTTTCTTGAAATTGCTCTTAACAATTGGGGATGTTTGTGCCAAGAGAGAGGGAGGGGGTTTGATGTGCCATTGAGGTTTTAGAACAAAAAGAAATAAAACTGTAAAATATTAAACTCATCTAACGGAAGGTGGAAGTTTATTACTTGAATATTCACAATATTAACCTTCTAGTTTTATGTTTTGTTATATTTTAACCTTTAATCTTTAGTAATTAATGTTGATATATATCCTCGTATTTCAAAGGTTACTATTATATTTTTTTTTCCAAAATTCTACACAGGAGCGAGCCTATGTACTTTCATAGGAATTTATTTATTTTTACATATAATAGTAGTTTTTTTTTTCCTTGTAGGGGCGACCGCCCTAACTGGCCCCTCCCTAACTCAATCCCTGCATACTTCATTACAATCCTCTCCTACCTCTTGTACTCAATTCTCTATCTGCATTTTTCGCTTTTGATTTATACTTTTGCGAATTTCAGTAGTTGGGGAAGTTGTTAAAAGACTTTCCCACCGCTTTTACTTGAACTAACGCACATGCAAAATATATATATATATATACGAGACTTGGGGTCCTCGATTTGGTTGTCAAAATAATCCCACAAATTTAGAGATAGTAAATGAAGTGAGCCATTTGTGAACTGTTCGAGGCTAGACTCGGTAACAGCTCGTTCAAATTCGATTCGTCTACTACATGAAGCAAACTTGAACCTCAATTTTAGACTCGTTTTATAACTGAGCCGAAGATAAACCTAGCAGTATTCGATCAATTAAACTTGTGAGCCTCGATTATTTATATACATATAGTAAAAACTTATTTGTGTATATGTTTTTGTCATTTTATACATGTATATATGATATTATTGATTTGTTAAGACTCATGAACAAGCTTGAGTTTGACTCAAACTTAGGCAAGTCCGGCTTGAACTCGGCTCATCAAATTTTCATTGAGTTTAGCTCGAGTTTGATTTTGCTAAAAAAACCTTCACAAACGGATCTAAATGTTCTAATATTCAACTCGATTCGACTCCTTTAGAGACCTACCCGCAATCATCTGATTGTAGAACTTTTTACACCACCCGGCCAGGAAGCAAATAATATCCCACGTACGTACATAAGATTAACGGGTAAACAGTTTACATATCCACCCGTTTTTGCAAGTTTTTCTAAAGCTAAACAAGTCTAAAAAATGCCTGGACAATTGGACATCTTTTAGCCATCCTAGGGCAAACCCACCCGTTTTGTGAGATGGCAAATTTGCAAAACTATATATTAAATCCATCTCATTTTCCGATGCATATCAAATGGTTTGGATGATGTAGCAAATTTGCAAATTGCCGAAGCGGATGAAAAATTTGATACCAAGAATGAAATTGCGAGAATTTGGCACAAAAAATGATGTTGGATTTTTTGGCACTTTTCGGGGTTGTCCAAAACCCCTTTTGGTATCTTTGTTATATCAACTTCGTTTGATTACAATGGGTAGGTTTTTAGAGGGTATATAGTTTCTCGCTCGATGCTCCTCCCATTTTCTGCACCAAGTTGACCGCAGCGAAATCGATCCAATTGCGTGAGAGGTAAAAGCATTGCACGGCATCTCATGCATAGCATTATTGAGTTCAAAAATATTTTAGTCTCCGTTATTGATTAGGAGACTTTCCTTACTCATATTCTCATATACATTACCTTAATCTTAATCGTTTAAGTTGATTAGGTGATTTACTTTCCCCGGAAAAATAGAACACGTTTTCCCTCGAATCAAAAAGATTGTCTATTATTCCTTCTAATATAAAAAGGGTTTGATCAACCATTAGGGGGTTGGCTGCCGAGAAGATTTTTTTTGTTTTAGCAGCAACTCTTATTTTGTTTTCTTCCTGAGAGTTTTTGAAAAAGTAAGAAAGGGGTGCACGACTTCGAGGGAGTTTTTGTGCCACAGCCCATATTCCGGTTTTGGTTTTGTTAACGGTTATGGTTTTGTTCTTGCCTCCTGCATCTTCGAACCCCGTTCGAGATCACGGTTCACATCATATCATTCATCCATTCATAGTTCGTGGTTTTTGGTGCCGTTTGTTGCTGATGCCGAATCTTTTGGAGATTGATTCGGAGCCGGTTGAATTTGGAAATCGGAAGTGAAGTCCGTGGTGCATCTATTGGATCTTGAAGAAGCTCAGGGAGCATCAGAGATTGGCGAGAATAGGTAAAGGTTTGGGTAAGGTTTTTACTTTTTGCAATTTGTACTTCTTTTTGATTAAAAGAATAAAGCAGTAATGTTAGGCCGTGGTTTTGACTTACGATTAGTTAGGACCCTAAGTTTTTTCACGTAAATCGTATGTATCATGTCTCAATTTTCATTCTACTGCACTACTTGATTTTTGGTTTGGATTAATTTTTAAATCAAAAAATTGGTGATTTTTTTTTTTATCAAAACTCCTATTCACTCCTCTCGCTTCCGCATAATTTCAAATGACAATCAAGCATAATTATGCCCAATTATGTACAGGGGGAGAGATGGTTTTGTCATTTTTATGCCCAATTTTGGCTTTGACATGAAATTTCGCATAAAGGTGGACTTGCTTTAGTTCAGGCACACACGTGTGGTGTGACTGTTCCATGCACTAGTACATTATCAAGCATAATTATAAGCGTACGGCACATAAGAAAACAATAACGCTTTAAATCCAGATGTGGAAACAGAACATAAATGTGCCCGTTTACTATTCTCACATTCCGTTAACTTATTGCAGAATTCACGTTATATCTAACGGTTCTGAACACATTTGATCAAACATAAACCAAACCAAACAGAACGAGACAGAATCCCAAGCACCCAAGTACTGTAATTGAAACTAGTTGCAACTGTTTTTAGTGTCTTTTGACAAAATCAGCAATCCCAGAAATAAGCTTCCCCGTTTCGTCTCCGGTCAGTGGGTCCATATCAACGGCGATCTTGTTCAGGTAGAAGCTGTGAATCATTCCCTTGTTAATCATCAGCTCGACGTCCTTGTTCGCTTTCTTTAGCGCCTCGTGGTACTCCATCTCCGTGTCCTTTATCAGGTCCATCTCCGCCACGCACAGGAGGATCGGCGGCAGGTTCAGGGCTGCGATGGGCAGCGCTCCGTCCCCCATCGGGCATGTTATCGGGTGGTCCTTGGTGGCTCCCACCGGTAATGCCAGGCTCAGGAACTTGTCCAACATGTCTAAGGTGAGAAAAGGCGTCTGGGGTTGCTCCAGCTCCGATTTGCTCCGGGTGGATCGGACGAAACCCGGGTGTATCGGGATTGCTCCGGCCAGCCTCACCTGTTGGGAAAAATGGTACGTTAAGTGTTATCTCTATCATTCTTCTGTTTCATATTTTATTTTACTAACTCACTTTTTCGTTGTTTGACTAGAAAAAGAAGGAAGAAAATATTTTTTAATGTAAAATATTTTGCTCCAATGGAGAGAAATTGTTTTTCTCTAGTTTTTTTTTTTTTTTTTGGTCAAAGTTTTTCTCTAGTTTTGGCCATAAGTCATTTTCGTATTTCATGTTTTCTAAAATCAGGTGTTTCATTCTCGTCTTTTCTCAAATCATATTAGATCGAAAACGAGAAAGAAGAGGAGAGATACAAATTACTCGATTAAAATATTTCTAAACCAGCAATTTGTTATTATTTTGGAAAATATTTTTCATGTGCTAATTAAACATAGAAAAATAAAATTTTAAAATTTATTTTTTAAAAAAATATTTTACATCAAAACAAACGGAACCTTTGGTTTTGTATGAGCTAAAAATAAAAGTACTCATCATTATCACTAATTCATACCGGACTCAAGTCCACTTCTCCGGCACGTGCGGCCACGTTATGGACCAGATTGCCGCCGGAGCTATCTCCAATTAGGAATACGCGGCTGAAGTCGGCGTGAGCTTCGAGCCACGGCTCATGCGAGCCGACGCCCAAAGCCAAGGATTTCAACCAGAGGAGGGCGGAGAAGCTGTCATCGCAAGCTGCCGGGAGGCGGTTTTCGGGGGCGCGACGAAGGAATACAGAGACGCAAATGACCTTGGCTTCGCGCGCGAGCCGGGTGTAGACATGATAGTACATGTACCAATCGGCCTGGCTGATGCAGAAGCCGCCACCGTGGAAATGAAGCAAGATTGGCAACTTTTGCTCATCCTCAAGAGTTTCGATCTCGGGTAAATAAATTCGTACTCGAAGGCCCGATTTTAGGTCCGTGATCACGTCACGGATGGCAACACCGTCCACAAAGTCTTCGTGGGACGGGACCGGGTCGGACAAGAACTTGACCTCAGGAGGTCCGGTCCAGATCCGGTCGACCGAGCCATCGTCGAACACTCTGAGCCACCCGGACACCTCGTCGACGATCTTTTTGTGATGCACCATTTTTGCTTTCTCCCTACCACAAAGTGCTAGCTTATGGCTATTTTGAAATTGGTTTGAGTTGTGAATATTAGTAGAAGTACTTGCACCCTTTATATATATATAGAAGAGTGGGTAAAAGGCAAGAGAGGATGTAAAGTGTAGTGTAACGAGGAGGAAACTTCAGTGTTATTTCTAGGATTTCTAGCCTCGTAAAGCGGGGAACAAGGAAGTTTACCTTTTTTTTCCTTGTATGGCGTCACCAAGGGAAAATTATTGGTGCTCTTGGACTCTTCCCAAAAACTGAATAAGGCCCCGTTCCAGTTTCCCTTCTTTTTCTAAACCTCAGTTTTCTTCAATTTTCAAACTCAAATATAATAAAAATGAAAAATAATTTTTTGATTTTTTTTGCACCGTATAAAAGATCTTAATGAAATCTATCAAACAAGATCCATATTGGTAGGAAAATTATTTACGTAAACACATAATTTTTGGACTTGAAATTACCTTCTTTTTCTAAAACCTTCTTTTTTTTAAAACTGGAACGGGGCCTAATCAGTGCTGGTTTGGTTACATAAGCCTTTTTTTTTTTTTTGTCTTTATCTGTATTTGTTAGTTTCATGTCATTCGAATTATTTTTGTCTATTTTTTAAAATTTTTTTTGATAATTTCAATCATAACTTTTTTGCTTTTTTCTATTTCTCTCATCGAGAATAACAAATAATCCGCTAAATTTGTGAACAGATTGATAAATACAAAGAGAATTAAATGTACAAAATAATAAGCCAACTGACTTATTTAACCGAATCAGCCCTCAATCTTCACGAAGAGGTTCAGGACTATATATATAGTGCAAATTTATTTCTATCGCTTGTGTGGTTTGGAATTTTATTAGGGAAAAGTTCAAAAAAACTCCTAATCTTTAGGCCCAAGTTCAATTAGACTCCCAACCTTTTAAAAACTTCAATTTTACTCCCAACGCTATCTTCCGTTAATCAAAATGAGTCTTTCCGGAATGACTAACGGATTCTGTTAAAGGCTCAGATTAAATATCGTCTCAATCGAATTTTGATGATCCGAGCCGTTCAATGTGTTCAAAGCGTGATTTTAAGGATACAGAAAAATCAATAAAAAAATGACCAGGAAGGGCTTCTCTGAACAGTTTTTTATTGGACTATTCAATAAAAAACGGATGAAGCCCTTCCCGTCATTTGTTGATTTTTCGCGGATATCCTTAAAATCACGTTTGAACACATTGAGCGACTCGATCATAAAAATTCTATCGGAAAAAGGAGGTCCGCATTTTAACTCAAAATCCGGACGTCCGGACTTGAACAAAATCTGGATCAATCCGCACCTCCCCTTTCCCAATCGAATTTTGATGATCCGAGCCACTTATTAATGTGTTCAAAATGTGGTTTTAAGGGTATCCACGAGAAATCGGCAAAAAAAATGACCGGGAAGGGTTTCATCTGAACAGTTTTTTATTGAACTATTCAATAAAAAACTATTCAGATGAAGCCCTTCCCGGTCATTTTTTTTGTTGATTTTCGCGAGTATCTTTAAAATCACGTTTTGAACACATTGAGCGGCTCAGATCATCAAAATTCAATTGAGACGATATTTAACGGAGCCTTTAACAGAATCCGTTAGCCATTCTGACGGAAGGACTCATTTTGATTAACGGAAGATAACGTTGGGAGTAAAATTGAAATTTTTAAAAGGTTGAGAGTCTAATTGAACTTGGGCCTAAAGGTTGGGAGTTTTTTTGAATTTTTCCCATTTTATTAAGATAGACTTTTGTATCCTATATTACTTTTCATGGTTAGTGAACTGTTTATCTTATGATCACACTATACATATATGTTTTTTTTTTTTAAAATTTCTTACGATTCTGATTCGCTTGGCAGAGAGAAATCCAAAAAAGTAAAATATAATATTGACCTAAATTGGAAAAAAGTCTACTAGAACAAAAATTAACTAAGACCAGATTTTTAAAAACTCGGTTTAATCTGTAGTGAACGTTTTAAAGCTTACTGCGTTTTTGGATAGTTTCTTTATTCTTCTGGATGGAGGATCATCAATGGATCGCACCCCCGCCAAAGGATCGCCAATGAATCTGCGTTTAGACGTCTTTACCGTCGCATCTGGAGAGCTTAGGAAGCTGCCGCTCGAACTAAACCGATCAGGGTCTCCGAAGTCCAAAACTAATGAGGAGAGTGGAAGATCTGCCCTACTTAAAAAGAGAGTCTCAACCATCTCGCAACTATGAAAGAAAAAGAAAAGAGGAAAAGAGAGAGAGAGCCGGACCGTGAAGGGACTAACGGGGATGAAAGGAAATAAGGGAGCAGGAGAGGGAAAAGCAGGGAAGGAGAGGTGGCCGGAGGTGGGGATGGGAAACTTGGAATCGAAGATCCTGTAGGGCGGCCCATCCGAAATGAACAGTTCAGATTGTAATCCAAGCAATAGACAATTCGGATTTAATTTAATCGACCTTTGTAATACGGGTTGCACTACATGATTCCCAAATTCCTCGGGGAAACCAACCAGTCGGCTTCCTCTCTATCTAGAACTATGTGGACCAACTTTCAAGGTGATCCTGTTAGGACATCATTGAGCTAGAGACCAAGGTAAAGCTACCAATGATTAATTGCAAGGAAAATGGTTTTTTTTTTTTAATCCGATTGCAAGGAAAATGGTAGTTTTCCATTTCAAAGACAATATCCTAATTATCTGGAATCTCCATTCATATATAAGCAGTCCTAAATATTGGCATCGGTATATCTTTTTGTATTTTGAACCACTAAAATTCATAAACTACGGGACAAAAAGCCTCGTAATTGAACACCATACAACATTTGGATATTGGACCACGAAAAGTCGTACATAAAACACTACAAAAATTTATATTTGAGCCGTCTTTTTTTTTTTAATCGCAAAATTCATAAGCAACACCATAAAAATGTGTAACTACACCACAAAAAATCATAAAAATAAACCACCTCAAAGTTCACATATCGGGCCATCAAATTAAATTCATAAAACGAGTCGAAGAAATCGTAACGAGTTTTGCCATACACTCGAATATAAAACGAGCCACGAAATTTGATGAAATGAGCCATAACAATTCGGAAACATCATACAACTCAATTTTGTGTACGTTATAATATCGCGCGTATCTCCAAACAATTCGGAAGCATCATACAATTTGTCTAATATAATTTCTAATGGACAACTATGTTACTACGCACACATTATACAAAAAAGTATACACACCCATGTGGATGCATGACCTCACACATGCATGTGAGAACTTCCAACCCTTGAGTGCGTGGCATATATATATATATATAAGTGTTGTGTGACAGTTTGCATCCAATAGACTTTTTGAGGAGAAAAATGAAGTGCAAAGTCTGTTCATTGTCCTTTCATGAATAGTTGTCATGTATCTTATCCACGGGCGGAGGGAGTAAGGGACAAGAGGGATTTAGTGACCCCACTCACTTTGATTTTTCACAAGAACATTTGATAATTTACAACCAAATTTTGCTATTTTGACTCCACAAATAATTTCTAAATTGCCCCAACTATTTTAAATATATAGAAATTTCAAGCATTCTCTTCTTTCCGAGAGTTGATAGGGCTAGAAATGAGACTATTATGCATTATTTTTCAAATATAACAAATCTTTTAGGGCCAATTATGAGGCAAAAAAGAATTATTAGAGCATATTGATCTTATAATTAACCTCTTTAGTTATTTTTGGACTTCTGCGTAGAAAAAAATATATTACATATGAATCTAATTTTTGACCCAACTGACCAAAATTTCTGACTCCGCCCTTGATCCTACCGAAGTATCAAACCCCAAGTTTCAAAGACCCACTGCGCCATGGATGCATGCAGTACGTAGCTAGCTAGATTTTTATTTGAAAATGAAACGAAAAGGAAACATACATGCATGAAACCAGATACTGTAGTACAATACAATGGGCCCCTAATCAAGACCAGATGCTTGATCTCAACCATAAACCGAGGAGCATGCGGTTGAGAACAAGGGCACATGTATCACAAGTACCACTCCCCTTTTCGGTCCGTTTGGATGCGGAAAAAGAATTTGAGGTATTAGTTAATAAGGGAATAAGATAGTAAGAGTATTAGTTAATAAGGGATGACCACATTAATGTGATATTTATGGAGGAGGGATTAAATAGTAGGTTATTTGGATAAGGTATTAGAGAAGGAGGATTAAATAGTATTTCGTTTGGATGAAGGATTAATAGAGGGTATAAGGAGGGGTGGATGATGTAAAAAGCTGTCAAATGACTTTTTGCCCTTGTGCAGTGTTAAGTTAGATTATTCATTATGATTAATATAAAATTGTAAAAATTAATTACTTTTTCATATTTAAGAAATAATAATTTAATTCAATAATAAATTAATCAATTTAATAAGTAAAAACAATTAAAATTCATGTTTTAAAAGTTTTTTTTAAAATAATTTCGTGTGTTAAGGTTGGTTTGGGGAAAGCGGAGAAAAAAATTAGAGCACCGAATTTTTTAAATTTCTTTTTTTAAAAGAGTATTTTTTTAATGCTGATAATTTTGTGTTTTTTTAAGTGTGAATGGCCAAATGGATTGGGTTGTAACTTGTAAGAAACACATGGGATAATTTTTCCTTGTTCTTATCCATGTTCTTATCGGCTATGCCTACTTAACAGAGAAAGAGAGAGAGAGAGAGAGAACAAGAACGAGAACGGCCGCAGAAGAAAAAGAAAAAGATCTTCTGTACGATGGAAGAAGAAGAAGACAACGATCTGTTGTGCGTTCACGACCCGGTCTGGTTCGTCCTCCCTCACTCTGATTTGCTGCTGTTCTTCTTCTTCTTTTCGTTTTCCTCTGTTAAATTGAAAACATTCAGCAAATTGGGGGTTGGAAAGGGGGATAAGGAGGGGTGTTCTTGCCAATTTTTGAGGGGGATTAGAGGGTATAAGATATGGACACCTCAAACCCTTGCCATCGGCAACACCCCCGAATACCCTCTTCTTCGGTATTAGGGAAAACCGGGAGAAAATAATCCCAGCCTCAAACGGCTTCCCAAACGAGGGATTAAGCTGTGGGACCAGGTTTCAACGAGGGGTATTACTTATCCCCCTTCGTTTACTGCATCCAAACGACCCCTCCTAGTAAAGGGCGGTTCCACTAGTCCTGTACAGCCTGTTTGTTAGGAGAAATTTTTCAGTGCCGAATGGGCACGGGCCACGTGGTGCTAATCGCGCATCTCAGCCGTTCAAACGTATTTTGGACGGTCCAGATCTGTTTGGGTTTGAGGGGGTGTTTTGATAATTTTATACTAAAAGATTACCCAAACATATTTGGGCCGTCCAAAACACGTTTGAACGGCCGAGATGCATGCTCGGCACCACATGGCCCGTGCCCACCCAGCCGGTACTAAAAAACTTCTCGTATGTTAGCCATATATATTGGAGGGGATGTGGCTTTGTATCGGATATTCCTTTGCAAAAATGATACTCATATAACAATCTAAACACAACAACTTACATGTACAATCTCTCACATACATGTGAGCTCCACATATATTACTATGTGTGGACCCTACATGTAGGGGTGGCAAACGGGCGGGTTTGGGTTTAATTGGGTAAGTTGTTAGTGGGTTGGACCATTAATGGGTCATTGACCCATTTAGACCCATTAATTATGAGTCTTATTACCCATACCCAACCCAACCCATTTATTTAAAACCCGACCCGACCCGCCAATTAACCCAATTACAATTTTTTTTCCCCTGAACGGCATTAACCCATTAGTCATGTTCACTGAAATGACTATATTACCACTATACATCTAAATGACTAAAATGCCCATGTCCACTTAAACTATTATATTATCCCCATATACAAAAATGACCAACTTTAATGTTTTTTTTTTACACCCAAGAACCCTTGCAAAAACAAAGTTTTGTGTGTCCTTCACGAACTTTCAATTTTTGTTTTTATTCAAAAAAATTAGGTTTCGATCGTAATTTTTTACTTTTTAGATTCCTCTTGTTATGACGATGCAATAATTCTCAAAAAATTGACGAAAAACTAACAAATACGAAAAGAATTTAAATAAGGACAAAAAAATAAACCAATTGACTTATTTAACCGAACGGGAAGTCTTCGAAAAATCTTGTGAAGTTCTCATCGGAGTTTCATATCACCATCAAATCATTTGAACAGGGGATTTCATTGCTTTGGAAATGGGTTTGTTTTATGGGTATGGTGTGGTTGAGAGGATGTAAAATACAAAGATAATTTACCCCCACCCAAAAAAAAAAAAAAGCAACTTAGAGAAGAGAGAGAGAGAGAGAGAGAGAGAGAGAGAGAGAGAGAATATTTGATTCAGTGTTTAGTAGTATTTCAGAAGAGAGAGAGAGTGGGGGCTGGAAGGGGATCTGGAGTGTACACGTTTTTTTTGCGAGAGGTACCGACGGGACTTGAGAGAAGGGGGTGTTTTGTTTAATGGGTTATGTTGATGATCCATTGGGTCATTTAAGTTAACCCAATTAATGCCCAATTGAGACCCATTATTAGATGGGTTAGATGGGTTGAGACCCATTCTAACCCAACTTATAAATGGGTTGGGTTGGGTCTAATTTTTAGTAAGTGGGTTTGGATTTACTAATGGGTTTGGATTCAATTTGCCACCCCTACCTACATATATGTGAGAGATTATATAAATTGTTGTGTGAATAGCATTATTGTTTGAATATAGTAATTCTCCCCGGATATCTTTATTGCCTGACAGAGGGCTTTAATTTTAGAGCCCTGCTTTTCCCACCCCCTGACACCCCACCCCACCCCTCCCGACCCCACACCCCATTTCCACCATTACCCATGCCCCCTTCCTCCCTTTCTTTTCTTTCCAGTTTGCTTTTTTTTTTTCTCTCTTTATTTTCTTTTCTTTCTTTTCAGTTAGAATTTTTTTTTTAATCTTTATTTCCTTTTCTTTCTTTCTAGTTTGAATCTTTTTTTTTTGAAATTTTTAATTATTTTCTTTCTTTGTTTTTTTTTTTTCCCATTTACCTCCCTTTTTTTTTTTTTTTGGGTTAACTCAAATTCTATTTTCAATTAAAATTGACTTTACATTTAATAAATTTATATTATTTTAATTAGTTAATTAATTTGTCTTAACAATGAATAATAAAAATAACTTCTAATGAACAATAATAAATTTAAACAAAATTTCATTTCATTATAATTGAGTATATATTGTCAAAACATGTTTCAATGGCGTTCATAAGCGCTAAATCTCGATCTGAAACAAATACCAATGGCAACAATGCCCCCTTTTGAAACATCCAGTTTTTTAAGGTATCAAATGCCCATACCAGTGTCTCTTCTCTCTCATTACTAAGATATGCGAACATAAGCGAGTAAGTTCGCCATGTGGATGTGATACCCACAATCTCCAATAGTGATTTTCGATACTTACGGGTCTTGTACGTGGCGTCAATGGTCAATACAAACGGAAAGTTGACAGATAGCTCTAGGCTCATAGGATATATATTTTAGACTAACGCTCCACGCTCAAGTTAACATATAGTCTCTACTTTCAAAAATCTTTATATAAAGGAATATGTATAAGTATAACATTAATCAGTCCTAACATAAATAACGAATATGCAAAACAATAAAAGTAAAAAACTAACCTGATCGGTGGTAAATTCCGGTCTATAATCGCGACTATTGTGGGAGATGCTCTCCCCACTTCGAATATCAATCTTAAATGACCAACTATCTAAAATTGAAAAGTTGTAGTCATCCATTGTTCCACCTCAAATTTTTCGCTACGACGTTCTTAAAATTTTTTGTGTACACAGTTCGTGAGGAAAGCCTAAGTAACTATGCTACTAATCAAACTATTATTTTTTACATTTCAAAAATATGCTATTTCTTCCTTTGAGGGAAGTCCAAAACCACATATTTTTTCTTAGATTAATAAGTCGTTAATTTTACCGAAATCATTATTCTAAATTTTGGTGAATTATGTTTGACATAGAAATAACCAGGAAAGTCTCAGCTCAGATGGTCGGACGAATCCAATTAGAATCACCATTCCTTCCTTAGTCGGCACGAAACCAGACTTGTTGACTGTAACGAACCTGATTTTTGGCCAATAAAAATTTCGCTAAAAATTTGAATTTTATTTTAATACTTGGATCTCATTTTAACATCCAAAAATCGGTCGTTATTGACTTATAAAATTTTGTTATTATATTTGAAAATTCTTTATTTATTTTATAAATCCCTTTTTGCGATTAATAATCCGTCATAATTAGGTTTATGACTTAGGAGATTGGAATTCATCGCCCGAGCATTAAGGTCATTTTCTAAAGACGAGTATGCCTATTAAGACTTTGGTATAGTTACTTGGTAATTGTAGTAAAATTCTAGAATTTATTTTCTCGGCTGGAAATCCTACATGGCAACCGATTAGCTAGCAACCCTAATTACCGTTTGGCTTAGTTACATTTCCCTAACCTAGAGTGTTGCATCGATGCCGTAGTAGTTAGTAGAAATTTTTGGTCTTTGCCTTAACTGTCGGCTTGACCGCCTTACTTTGGCTTGGCTGCTGGACATCGTCATTGCCATAGGCTGCCGCCAGGCATCGGGTCTCTGTCGCTGCCTCGCCTTGGCGTCGGCTCCGCAGACGGGCTGCCTGCCTTGCGTCGGCTCATTGTCGCTGCCGCTTGCTTTGGCGCTCATTGACGCTGCCTGCCTTGGCGTCGGCTCATTGACGGGCCTGCCTCGCCTTTGGCGTCGGCTCATTGTCGCGCCTGCCGCTTGGCGTCGGCTCATATCGCTGCCGCTGGCGTCGGCTCATTGTCGAACTGCCTACAAAGCCGAGTTCACTGTCGGGTTGCTCGCCGCCGCCATCGGGTTCTGCCTTGGCATCGGGTCGCGCCTCGCTTTTGCCTTAGCGTTGTTGGGTCGTCTTACTCTGCTGGTACGCCATCGGGTTACGCCTTTGCATCGGGTCACGCCTCGTTTTGCCTTAGCGTTCTTTGGCTGCCTTTTGCTCTGCCGGTCGCCTTGCCATTTCTTTATGTGGCCGCCGCTGCTTCGCTACAGCCGGTACGCTTGCCCTTGTTTAGCCACCGGTGTCGCTGGCCGCCCGCTTGTATACTATGCCACGCTTTGGCCTTTGTTTAGCCCAGTGCTTTGTCGCCGCTGCCAACTAACGCTACCATGCCGCCTTAGCCTTGTTGACCACCAAAGTACACTTTGGCCGACAGCCTTGCTAACCGGGTTGCCTTATGGCCATTGTTTGGCCATCGGTGCTTTGGCGCCGACAGCAGTTGTACCGCCATATGGCCGCTTGGTTAGCCACCGGTCTTTGTGTGCGTAACCGCCGCTTTGCCATTTGCGCCAGCCTTTGTTTGGCCACAGTGCTAACGGACGCCACCGCTTGGCCACGCTCACGCCTTGCCTTGGCGTTTGACACCGTCGGCTTTAATATTCCGTTATTAGGCGATTTCCTACTAAATAAAACCAAAATACCACTCGAGCAATGAAAGCCTAGATTAAGTATCGTTAGTCTTTAATTAATTAGTTAGAATAGCCTAATGCCCATTTCACTTCTCCCTAACCCTAGATGGACCATTTTACCCTTTTTGTCTTTATCCATTGGACAATAGCGTTAGAGTTTCCTTTACCCATTGGTCAATAGGTAAACTTTAGTTAATATTCCTAAGTACGAGATTAGATTAGTTTAGTACTTAATTTCAAGTATTAGACTTTCTAGCTTTAACCGTTGGATAATAACCGTTTGGAGTTTATTAACCATTGGACGATAGACTAGAATCCTAGCCATTATTACCCATTGGTTATTAACCATTAGAGAAACTATTATCCATTGGATAATAGTTAGTCTTGACAATCATGTACTTTTTTGATTTAAATATTAGACTTGGCCATGTGTGTTATTTGATTAAAATACAATTAGTACATTAGGATAGTATTATTATACATAGTACTTTGAAAGTAGTAGAATACTATATTAGATATTAGCCCTAGGTCATATCTAGTATAAATATTGTGTAGTACATGTATATATGTATATATATGTATGTACTTGTTTTATATATATATATATATATATATATATATATATATTATATTGTATATAGCATGTGTGTTATTAAATATTTTATTTAGAAAATCTAATTTACTTGAAAACTTAGATTTTATTTAAGACCCATAGTACATATATATATATATATATATATATATATTAGTATATATGTAGTCTTTCATAAGTACATACAAGTGGGAGAGAGAGAGAGAGGGAGAGAGAGAGAGAAAAGCCGAGAGAGAGAGAGAGAGAGAGGGAGAACCCGAGAGAGAGAGAGAGAGAAAGAGAAGGAAAAGAGAGGGAGAGATGTGATGTATTGCTTGATTTTTGTCTACCAAATCCTAGATATATGTATATGTTAATACTTGTACTAGGTGAAAGAAGTAGAAAGGAGAAATGGGAGGGAGATTTGAGGTACAAATCTCTTACAATGTCAAACCCTTCTTGTCTTTATATATATATATATATATGTACATAGTACAATGTACCAAGAAGAGAGAAAGAGAGAGGAGGAGAGAGAGGCCGAAAGAGAGAGATTGAGAGAGAGAGAGATTCGAATGGAGAGAGAGAGGGAGAGAGTGATGTGTGTGCAAGTGATTGACATGCTTTGGTCATCCTTGTCCTAGTTGTGTATATTTTCAAGTGAAAGCATAACCAATGCCATCCAATCTTGTCCTTCTTTGTACAAACCCTAATTTTATACTTGAAACAAATCCACTTGCTTGGCCAATCTTCCAAAATCCAATCTAAAGGACACATCCTAGCCTTGCATGCCTTAGGTTATTTCTTGCAAGCAAACTTGATTTGCTTGAATAAAAAATTGGAGGAAAGAGGGAGAGAGGGCAGCCGGCCAAAGAGAGGGAGGGAGAGCCCATTTGCCTATAAATAGGACCTCACACTTCTCATTCAACTCACACCTCTTCATTCTCCAAGTTCTCTCCTTGAAAGCATAAGAATTCTTAGTGTTCTTGAGTAGTTCTAGCTTGTTCTTGAGCTTTCTTTCCATCTCCGCCACTAAACCACCATACGACCACCACCTCGATCCTAAAGTAGTAGTAGTATAGGTTACGATCTAGTTTCGAGAGAAACCTTTCTCTTTCGAAGCTATCGGAAGCTTATCGTAAGCCGTTACTCCGTTCGTTTGCCAACTTTCTTTCCATTGATCTTTTCGTAGTCTTCCTACCGCCAAGAAGAAAGGTAGAATCTTCTTATACCCCTACCCTACGTATATCGTATGATATGAGCATGAGTAAGAATATGTAATACTTGGCTAGTTGATCGCATGATGTTGTTTGACGTAGAATTCTTTGAAGTATATGAGCATGATAATGTAGTTGTGATAATTAGCTTGTAGAACTTTCTTACTAAAAGTACGTAGTTTACTTTGATCTTGAGAATAGTTGAATGCATGATTTATAGAATCTTCCCAACTTGATTAACTCGTCAATAAACATATGTTGTCACGATTTCGTTAAAAACAAAATGTTGTTTCAAAACGAAGTATTCGTATTTTGACCTTTTCAAGGATTGTGAACTTGATCGCATGATTGCTTACCTTACTTGTGGTTGTAAACAAGTATGATTAAATAGAGTTGGATGATCTTGCTAGATTACTTTAAAGTGATTCGTCCCGCCGCGGAGTCTATGCATGATTACGAGACACGAGAACCGAAAAGTAGAAACATGACACTTAGGGAGTGGTTGATGTGGATAAAAAGGATTTTTGAAACTACATTGTGGCCGGACTTGGTAGCCCAATGGTAGTATGAAAACCCGCAAGGTGGCCGGACTTGGTAGCCCTTTGCGTGGACTTGCGAAAACCGCAATGAGGCCGGATTTGGTAGCCCGTTGTGTAGATTGCTAATGGAGCCGGACGTGGTACCTTCATTGGTAATTGGGCTTGGTTATCCGCGGAGAGGAGCCAATGCAAGATTTTATAACGTGGCCGGACTTGGTAGCCCGTTGAATGAGAAATGATTTTTGAAATGAAATGGTGACACAGTTTACGAGGAGTCGCGTAGGAGAAACCAAGAAAGGCATGACACCAACGTAAGCAAGATAGTGAATGCGGATGTATCATTGTTAATTATGTTGTTTAATGAGCATGTGTAATTATTTATATGACTCTTCATTGTAAGTTATGGGTTAGCGGGTTGGATTATTCTATTGAGCTTCTGTAGCTCACGGTGTTACCTTTTGGTGACCACAACATATTATCTTGAGGCGACCGGTATAATGTGTCAGATTTTATAGATGAGCAGCAGGAACAGTACACCTTGGGGGCCTTTGGAGCCGAGGAACTTGCAAGGATGGAGGAAGAGGCAGAGCAATAGTTAACCTTAGATTATTCCCTCTTTTGTTGCATAAAAGTACTTTTGTGAGACGTATGTTGTAATAATGAGCTAGACTCTCCTTAATTTATTCAATAAAAATGTTTATTTAACGTACCCAAAATTCGGGGCGTTACATTGACGAACTTTCAAGGGTGTTAGCCTTGGGTTACTCCACAGTTGTAAAAAATATCCGACTGTTTTTTTCCTCTTTTTTTGTCTTTTATAGATTAAAAAATATAGTTACAAAAATAAGTGTTCCAATTTTCAATTCGTTTGAACCGGTGCAAAAATGTTATTTTTCTGATCATTATATCCTAAATAGTCGTAATAAATTTTTGGCTCCAACGCTTTTCAATGGACACCCTAAGAGAGCCTTGAAACTAAATACTGAGTTTTAGGGTGTTTGTTGAAAGGCCTTAAAGCAAAAAATTTATTATGACCATTTAGAATAAAATGATCAAAAAAATACGATCTTCGCCCCGATTCAACTAAATTGAAAACTGAAGCACTTAATTCTTGAATTATATTTTTTAATATAGAAATGGTGTATTTATAGAAATTAAATAAATAAGATAAAAGTAAATAAATAAATAAATTAATTAAAAGGTGGGAGTAATTTGGGGGGGTTGGGGGTAGTATGGGAAATGGGGTGTGGGATCGTGGGGTCGGGGGTATCAGGGGAGGGGGGCAAAAGCAATTTACTTTGGACACACCCCAAATCCAAATTACATCCGGCTATCACTTTACCAAAGTAGCCCTCTGCCCCAACCAGTTTTCTACCCTTTTTTCCTTTGCACGCGTGGCAATTGTCAAAATACATAAATGATTTTGTCGCTCTCTGATTGTACTGTAAACAAACACGTAGAAAAAGGGTGGGCTCAAAGGGCTTTGTTTTGATATTGAGATGAGAATATGTATTTTGTTTAAATTCATGGATGTATTTAGTCAATACAATATTTTTGGACCAATTAAGTGAAGAGGCAAGTGAACAGGGAATAATGGAGATAGAGGGCTCCGATGGCACCTGTGGTGTTTCGGTGGTGGCGGTGGTAATCCGCAGAGAGAGAGAGAGGAAATTACATTTTCTTGGGGGTAAAGAATAATTTAGCAAAAAAGAAATTGGGTAAAGAAAAGAAACGAGAGACACTAAGACCCATTGAAATTACATTAATCTCAATTTGCTGGCATTTGTAATTGCATTTAATTGTAAGGGCAAAATAGACATTTGACTTCATTTTACGTTATCCAGCCCTTCATATACACTTTCTTCAATTTGCTGGCATTTTGTTAGTTTCACGTCATTTGACTTATTTTTTTTGTGTCTGTTTTTAAGAAATTTGAGTTTCTTCAGGATGGGAAACAAAAACAAAAATTGGCTTAAAATTATAAAACCTATGAATTTCTCGGAAGATTCACATTAACTGGGCTTATACTTTATTTACAGTGATTGGCTAGTGAATTGTTACAAAGGATGTCGACCTGCTCAATCCGCACAAATTCACAATCTCCAAGCACATAGTTAATTTTTCGACCAAAAAATCATCCCAGTTATATTAATACAAAATAAATGAAAATAAAGTATAACTAAAACAAAAAAAAATAATAAAATACAACATAAACAATACAACAAAACACCACAAAAAAAGCCGCTCAGTACCTTGCTCATGGAGGTGGATGAATGAAGGATCACCACTGGATCCCGGAGAATCGCCAACGGATCTTCCTTTAGAGCCCTCATCGTCGCCTCTGGAGAGCTAAGAAAACCGCTGCTCGAACTAAACAGACCAGGGTCTCCGAAGTCCGAAAATGATGGGGAGAGTGAAAGATCTGCCCTACCTAAGGAGAGAGTCTCAACTATTTCATGACTATGGACGGAAAAGAAAAGAGGAAAAGAGAGAGAGCTGGACCGGCAAGGGACTAAGGGGATGAAAGGAAATAAGGGAGCAGGAGGGGGAAAAGCAGGGAAGGGGAGGCTGCAGGAGGTGGGGATGGGAAATCTGGAATCGAAAATCCTGTAGGATGGCCGATCCGAAATGAACAGCTCAGATTTTAATCCAAGCAATAGATAGTTCGAATTTAATTTAATCAACCCCTATAGTGCGAGTTGCACTACATGATTTCCAAATTCCTCGGGGAAACCAACCAGTCGGCTTCCTCTCTCTCTAGAAGACCAACTTTAGTGTTTCTTAGCACCTAGTTAGGTGCTCCTGTTAGAACATCATTGTGCTAGAGACCAAGGTAAAGCTACCAATGATTAATTGCAAGGAAAATGGTACTTTTCCATTTCTAAGACAATATCCTAATTTTCTGGAATCTCCATTCATATATAAGCAGTCCTAAATATTGGTAACGGTATATATTTTTGTATTTTAAACCATTAAAATTCGTAAACTACCAAAAAAAAAAAAAACCTCGTAATTGAACACCACAACATTTGTGTATTGGACCACGAAAAGTCGTACATCAACTACTACAAAAATTTATAATTTTGAGCCGTTTTTTTTTCCCCACAAAATTCATAAACAACACCATAAAAATATGTAACTACACTACAAAAAATCATAAAATAAACCTGCTCAACTCCGCAACCTACCCTTCAAATAAAGCAAGGGCTAGGTCGTTGCAAGCATATTATACCGGCAAGACCGGATCGTTCCCACGAAGAAATCTTTTAAGCTAATTTGGATTAGGTGTGATGAAAATGGTTTTCGGCTTTCAAGCAGCCAACTTCGATGTTTGATTTGAAATTATGAAAATTGACTTGGATTTGAACTAGACTAAGGTGGTCGAGTCAAGAGAGCTCGGTTTACCTACGATTCGGCCAATCAAACGATTCCTTTATCTAACTAAAGAGCGGACCGAAACCGTCCGGATTCCGCTAAAGGCATTTACGTTGAAGACTACTTATAACTCCTTTCAAAGTATTAATTCGAACTGAACTCATTTAACGCAAGTGAGAGACGAAAAAGGATCGTTCGCACGCGTACGATTAATCAAGCACGTAGCATGGGCCGATAGACTCCATTGATCAAAGGAGCCACCAATCCCATGATCGACACAAGACATCATGGGTTTAATTCGTTCAATACTTGAAATTGAGCTAAAGATTGAGCGGAATCATTTGATCGACTAATTCATAGCGCAAACCTCACCCCGAGACCCTACCGATTAACTACTCACACATTGGGAAAAAACTAAAGAGTATGCTAAATATTGAGAACATGATTCACCAATGAAAAGGAAAACAAACTTGATTTCTATTAATATCCAAACCACACGAGCAACTTTAATACTTGAGAAATTAACGTAACACAATTGATTGCTAGTGTTCTTGAAGGAAACAAGGAAGAGAAGCTTGAAACTTACCAAAGGAGTTCTAGAAATGTAGAAGACGTAAAATTGGATTCAAGTACATAATGGCCAATAATGGCTTACAAAGCTATTTATAACCCTTACAAATCAGCCAAATAATGGACCAAAAGGTCCCTAAAATATCCCAAAAACATGCTAGAAATGGAGACTTTCCATAAAAGGAAAGTTGGAAAGTCAGCACAAAAGGAGCTGGTCGAAGGCAGAAGGTAGCGCTACCTCAAAACTTGGTAGCGCTACCAAGGCAACTGTGGGATTCTTCAGCACAGAGGTAGCGCTACCTCAAAACATGGTAGCGCTACCAAGGCCCTTTTTCTTGCAGTTTTGGCCCAAGCTTGGCTGCCATGCCTTGACGTGGCCCGACGGCTCTTCGATCCTTGGTTTCTTGATCACCGGGACTTAGCGGGAGTATGCCATGGGGCCTTGATCTCTCGGATACCCTCGAGAGCCATCCCTGAAGCGTTAAGCCTCGCTTGAAACACTTCGGCACGCTTGAAAACATGGATGGCCAACGGCCAATCTCCGAGGCCTTGCGTAGCATCGTTAGGCCTTGTTGGCAATGAAAAGTGTACCGGCGGCCTCTTGGACTCCTAGCTCATCCCGGAACATCGTTTGGCCTTTAAAACCGCCTTGTGAGCACGTTCAACCTGAAAGTCACACCAAAATACCTTACGAGCAAAATGGGATAAAAACGACTGCTAAAGTAAAGAAAGGCCACAAGTTAGAGGTTTTGAGCCCCAAGATCATGCGATCTTGGGTGCTCATCACACCCCCCAACTTGAACTATGCTAGTCCCTAGCATACATTATATAAAACTTAACAACCTACAAATTGAACCCTTTAAAAACAACAACAATCCTTCCGGTAACACAACTACAAAAAACATGCTCAAGCCGTATCCAATCTAGCAAGAGTTCAAAAATCATAGTCTATCTATACCACAACTCGCAGCTAGTTACGAAATGAATGACCACGTATGAAGCATGCTCAAAGCAAGTACAAAAAGGAAGTATTTACGTCCAAAAGAGAGGATACGCAGTTTGCAACGCACACACCCGCTAGCAACCATATCCCACAAAAATGCTCAGAAAAGTAGGCTATAGTGAACAAAAATGCTATGCCTTATATGTGGAGAGCATTAATAACAGAGGTTAACTTCAACTAAAAGAACTATGTTCACGAGAGAAAAACCATGCCACGAACTAACTATGCTAAACTTCACATATTGAATCAACAAAGAATCAAGGCGTACTAAGGATCAACGAAGGACTTCATTAGCATATAATGACCTTGGTTAACAAGAACGGTTGACAAAATGGGGTGGCGGCCATATCTAGCTTGGTTTTCTACCCTTGGCCGCCACCGACACAAGAAAACACCAAGTTAAAGGCCACATCTCAGCCTTACCAAAAACTTGCATACTTACTAATTAAAGTTCAACTAAACTAACAAAGAACAAAGAAATAAACATGATAGAAGGTGGGATGTCAACCACCATACACCCCGACCAATTAGAGGGATTTTCTAAACCTAAAACCACCGACTCTAGTCATCGTCTTCATCACCATCATCATCACCACCCCCTTCCTCATTATCATCATCGGAATCCTCCTGATCGGACTCATCCTCTTCGTCCTCCTCACTACTATCAACTAATTCCTCCTCCGGAGGAGGCACATACTTTTCCGCTTCCTCATCCTCACTCTGAAGACCCTTGGTATGCCAATTAAGCTCGTGCCTAAGCTTGCTAACCTCTCTAGTAAGCTTCTTCCTCTCCATCTTTTCCTTCTTCCTTTTCTCCTCACTCTTCCACAAGCATTTCAATACAGCCACATTCTGGCAAAAGAGCTTGTTCAGTATGCTATCCTTCTTCTCCTTTGGTCCGGGCTTAGTAGTCAGAAAGGCTTTAGAGCCTTCTCGAGGTACTTTAGGGCGAGACTTGCTTTTGTTCAGGAAAGAACCGGTGATTGGCCCAGGGTCAAGAATTTCCAATTTCTTGTAGTCGTTGCCCTTCACACCCTGTTGCTTGCAAATTGTAGTGATCATGCAAGGAAAAGGCATCCGAGCAGTCGAAATCGTATCATTCTGGAAATCAATCAACTGATCAAAGATGAACTTCAGCCAATCAACAACCAACTTTGAATTCATGAAAGCATACATTAATTCCCCACTCTTCCTACTCGGTTTATTTTCCAACCCCCTCGGATATAAGTTACGGTGCAAAGCCTTGTTAAGCACTCGTATGTCATCCCTAAGCTCTCCCACAACATGTGGAATATTAGCCATTCTTGGGTCCCGGTACAACAGATTATTAATCAGCCCATCATCAATTCTCAGCCCGAGGGTAGTTTACCGTTTCTAGGGCAGGCCGCTCACACCCCAAATAGTTTGCAATAACAAAAGGATCGATTCTGATATCCTTACCTCCCACTTTTGAAACAATCTGAGCAGTGTTGCTTGTTTCAGAGCCAGCTGGAGGGGTTTTCATATTTTGGTAGAACTCTATGACGCACACGATGTTATACCCTTTCAATGGCCAAGTCCAGAAGTTCAACCTGTTGCTCGCAATTCGCTGAATTATCAAATGATCGGCCCCGATGGAGTTTGCTTTAACCTGACGTTCATTTTTGAAACGACGCGTCATCACCCCCTTCTTCCATTCAACCCGTTTATCAGCCTGAACCTCTTCACTAGTTCTACGGAGTCGCTTCCTAGACTTTTGCCCTGAAGCACCAGCCACCTGCTTCCGAGAACCTGACCCACCCGCCTTCCTCAATTTCCGAAGCAGGGGCAAGTGAACCTTCCCCGGCCTTTCCCTTTCCCTTGGCTCGAGGCATTCTCACAATGCAGAGGAGTGAGAGAATTTTCGAATTTTGGCTAGGGTTTTAGGATTTTCGGAATTTTGAGGGTTGGGGCTGATTTCTGGGTTTGTAACTGGGTTGATGGGTAGATATATGCAAGAGAGGTGGAGATTATAGAGATTGATGGAGAGGAGTAGGGAAATTCGAAATCTATGGAGGGTTAAAGAGAATTTCGAATTTTGGGAATGTACCTTGAGATTTTCGAATTTGGGCTTTGAATCTTGAAAACCCTTGATTTCCCTTGAAGAATCTTGCAATTGATGGAAGGAGATGAAGGATTTGTGGGAGTTTGGAAGATTTCGGTAGCTAGTGTGTGGGTATGGAAGTATAGAGAGAGAGAGGGCAGCCGTGGGTTTTGAGAAGAACAGAGAGAGAGATCGTGGGTTTAGAGAATAAAGTGGGAGGATCGGGCTTTTATCAGACCTGGCACTGTAGAAAAGCACATGGTAGCGCTACCTCAAAACCTGGTAGCGCTACCTTCCTCCTTCTTTTGCTACTGGACTGCCAAGGTAGCACTACCTCAAAATATGGTAGCACTACCATCTTGCTAAAACTGTGCAGAGGTTGTTTCCTTGCCAAATCAAGATCGAGCCACTTGAGATTCACCCGGAACACTTCCAAAACAACTTGCAAACTGTGACACACTCCCCAAAACACCCTCCAAACATCCGGGTCCCTAGGTCTATGAGAAAAATGTAAGACACGGACTAGGATACAAAATAGGACGAGGGGACTCTTTGGTGGTTTAATCAATCAAAGAATGCCTAGTATCATTTCCTACGTACGCCATAGATTCCACAACGATTCAACATAGATACTCAACACAATTAGGCATGAACATGAGATGAAACGCCTAAACTAAGAATTTTGAATAAAAATGGACGGGATATGGGTAAAACTCACTTAAAAACACACTCAACACCTAGACCATTCATCCGTTAATTCATGCAAACGAGTTGAGATGTAGATAAACACTCGAGATTACATCAAACTCTCGCCAATTAAGAACGTCATGAGCATGTGCCAAATTGTGTTACACCAAAAATTATGTACCATGGAAGGATTGTTGAACTAAAACTTGACAAACTTAACCAAATTTGAAAATTTTGAAAAATTTTACCAAAAAGCATATATATAGGATATATATATCTCTCCCCCCAACTTAAATTGTGCTATGCCCTCATAGCATAGAAATCAACAGGATTGGGAGGGAAAGAACAAAAATTGTACCTCCGGGGGAATGTCAACCCCCTAATACCTCGACCAAGTTGGAGGCTTTGTCGTCACCGGCTCCGTTCATCATTCAAACAGCTTTCAAAGTCAACTCCTTCGGCTCTTCCAACGGAACCACAACTCACACGGGACCATGGTCAAAGCTTTATTGGCCCTGACAACCGCGACACGTAATCGCACCCATGCTTAGGGCTCCTGAATGCCTCGGTCACTCCGACTTTACATAAACCACCAAGGTTGGTGTGGTAGCACGTTTACCCTGCAAAAGACTGAAGCTCGAACTACCTACTAAGAGCCAAATGACATTAGAACCGCTCGGCTCGTGTTATCCGGGCACCAACAAACAAAAATAGAAATAATACTTGTAACACACCACCCGATGATCACGCCATCTCACGAGTCATACTTTTCTTCCCGTATCGCACCGCGAGGTAGGACACAGGTGGCTATACTAGACCGTCAAACACTTGTTACATCATGCCCGAAGTAAAATTTACCGCTTGACCTCGCCAAGCAATTAAGCCTAGCGTTCCCTATGATCTAAACAAAGCGAGACTAGACAGAGCCTTGCGCCAAAGCACGGGAATATCAAGTCACACCCAAAGACCTAAACTGCTCCCGATAGGGACATATCTGAAAGCATGGATCATTAACAGTAAACTACTACAAAGAAAGCTAATTAAAGCCCGATACAATGATGCATTGATGAAATCTTATAGTGAGAGAATCCCTAAACTTAACAGACATGCAGATATATACAATAAGCAAAACATTGCCCTTACAAACCGAGCTGGGCACACGATCCTTATTTTAGTAGCGGCGTGCGGAGCTACAAATACCCAAGTCAATGGAGGGTACCCCTTACAATGAAGTCAAGGGGCCGGGTCCGACAAACAGTTAAGTTCAGCGGTTACGCTTTCGCTCCCCGTGCAAACATGATGTTAAACAACTAAGAAACAAGAGCATCCGAATAAACAGGATTGCTCAATTCCTCATCCGGCTCACCAACTTCAAAATGGCCAAGAAACGGTTTAAGCCGTTGGCCATTCACTTTAAACACATTCCCGTTGGATTCATTCTCAATTTCTATAGCCCCGTGAGGAGAAATAGATTTCACAACATAGGGTCCGGCCCAACGGGACCTTAGCTTGCCCGGGAATAAATGCAATTTAGAGTTATACAAGAGCACCTTTTGGCCTACGTCAAAGTCTTTTCTAAGAATTTTAGTATCATGCATAGTTTTGACTTTGGTTTTATATGAGCTAGAGCGATCATAAGCATCTGACCTTATTTCCTCGAGCTCGTTGAGTTGAAGCTTCCTCTTTGCACCGGCAAGCGGCAATGAGGCATTCATCTTCTTTATTGCCCAATAAGCCTTATGCTCCAACTCCACCGGAAGATGGCACGGCTTCCCATAAACAAGCCGATACGGCGACATTCCCAGAATAGTTTTATAAGCAGTCCGGTAAGCCCACAGAGCGTCAGTCAGCCGAAGTGACCAATCTTTGCGGGTTGGGTTAACCGTCTTCTCTAGAATGCCCTTTATCTCCCGATTGGCTAGCTCGGCTTGGCCGTTCGTTTAGGGGTGGTAGGCCATTGACACCTTGTGCACAATGGCATATTTCCTCATCAAAGCCGCAAAGGATCGATTACAGAAATGCGTGCCTTGATCGCTGATTATCGCCCTTGGCATGCCAAACCTTGCCAAAATGTAGGCCCGGAGAAACTCCACTACCACGTTAGCATCATTGGTACGTGTTGGGATGGCCTCCACCCACTTGCTCACATAGTCAACGGCAAGCAAGATATAGTGATAGCCAAAGGACGTAGGAAAAGGCCCCATGAAATCTATGCCCCAACAGTCAAAGACTTCAATGATTAGGATGGGATTTTAAGGCATCTCATTGCGTCGGGTGATCTTGCCCAACTTTTGACACCATTCACAAGCTCTAGTGTACTCGAACGTGTCCTTGAACAAAGTAGGCCAATAGAAACCGCATTGTAGGATTTTAGCCGCGGTTTTCTTGAAAGAGAAGTGGCCGCCACAAGCTTCCGTGTGGCAAAAGTTCATGATGCTTTGATGCTCGAAATCGGGAACGCACCTCCGGATGATTTGATCCGGGCAATACTTAAACAAGTAGGGATCATCAAAGGAAAACCTTTTCACCCTTGAAAGAAAACGCTTCCGCTCTTGAGAGGACCAATGAGTTGGTAGTAGCCCCGTCGCCAAATAATTCACAATATCCGCAAACCACGGGGTGCTTGAGACTCCAAAGAGTTGCTCATCCGGGAAAGTATCAATGATCGGAAGCCGAGTTGTACGATCTTCAAACTCCAACCTTGACAAATGGTCGGCCACTACATTCTCCACTCCCTTTTTATCCTTGATTGTCAAATCGAACTCTTGAAGCAAGAGAATCCATCGAATAAGCCTAGCTTTAGCATCTTGCTTGGTGAGCAAGTACTTGAGGGCGGCATGATCGGTGAAGATGACAATGGGCGATCCAATCAAGTAGGAGCGGAATTTGTCCAATGCAAACACTACCGCAAGCAACTCCTTCTCGGTCGTGGAATAATTCATTTGAGCATCGTTCAAGGTTTTGCTTGCATAAGATATAACACACGGTTGCTTATCCCTTCTTTGGCCTAAAACAGCCCCGACCGCATAATCACTTGCGTCGCACATAAGTTCGAACGGAAGGTTCCAATCGGGACTTTGGACAATGGGCGGAGTTGTAAGACTTGCTTTAAGCTTCCGAAAAGCTTCCTCACAATCATTCGTCCATTCAAACGGGACGTCTTTGGAGAGTAGATGGCATAGTGGCCGTGAAATGGCACTAAAATCTTTGATAAACCGCCGGTAAAAACCGGCATGCCCGAGGAAGGATCGGATATCCTTGATGCACTTAGGAGTTGGGAGATTAGCAATGAGATCAATCTTGGACTTATCAACCTCTATGCCCTTAGAAGATACAATATGGCCCAACACAATGCCTTGTGTTACCATGAAATGACACTTCTCCCAATTGAGAACAAGATTCTTCTCCTCGCATCGTTCCAACACCTTGTCAAGGTTGGCCAAACACCCCTCAAATGAGTCTCCGAACACCGAGAAATCGTCCATAAAGACTTCGACGATCTTCTCCACCATATCACTGAAAATACCCATCATACACCTCGAGAAAGTGCCGGGAGCGTTGCACAAACCGAATGGCATGCGTCTATAAGCAAAAGTCCCAAACGGGCAAGTAAATGTCGTCTTCTCTTGATCAGCCATGGCGACCTCAATCTGATTGTACCCGGAGTAGCCATCAAGAAAGCAATAGAAAGCATGGCCTGCTACCCTTTCCAAAATTTGATCAATGAACGGTAGAGGAAAATGGTCCTTCCGAGTAACCGCATTCAACTTGCAGTAATCGATACAAACACGCCACCCGGTGACGGTCCGAGTAGGTACCAACTCATCTTGATCATTCTTTACAACTGTGACTCCCGACTTCTTAGGTACCACTTGGATGGGACTCACCCATTTAGAGTCCGCGATCGGATAAATGATCCCCGTATCCAACAATTTCAACACTTCGGCTCGCACCACATCCTTCATGTTAGGATTTAACCGCCGTTGTGGTTGACGTGACGGCTTCACATTGTCTTCCAGATAAATATGATGCATGCAAAGAGTTGGAGAGATGCCTTGTATATCGGCGATGGTCCATCCGATAGCCTTCTTGTGCCTTCTCAAAAGTGCAAGCAATTCCAACTCTTGAAGATTCCCAAGAGTGGAGGATATTACTACCGGAAATGTTTCATTGTCGCCCAGAAATGCATACTTCAAAGTTTCCGGGAGAACTTTCAATTCAAGCTTAGGTGGCTCCACACTAGATGGCAACGTCTTCTTTCCTATCGGCGGTAACTCTTCAAATGTAGGAATCCACGGCTCCGCCCCACAAGCTTCCTCCTCATCCAACATAGAGTAAAGATACTCAACCTCCGGTGCTTCCAGAAAATCGGCCTCCTCGGCGGTAAGACACACCTCCAAAGAGTCCTTGGACAAGAGCTCATCCACATGGTCTTGCACTAAGGAGTCGATACAATTAACGTCTTGGACATCATCGTCATCTCCCATTTGACTGCCAACATGAAACATATTGACCGCCATCTTCATATTCCCAAACGTCATGTTCACAAGACCCGTCCGGCAATTAATGACGGACTCCGAGGTAGCTAAAAATGGCCGCCCAAGAATAACGGGTGTCGAAATTGGAGACGAAGCCATGGGACAAGTGTCCAATACCACAAAATCCACCGGATAAACAAAATTATCCACTTGTACCAAGACATCCTCCACCACGCCCTTCGGAATGCGAATACTTCTATCCGCCAATTGCAATGTGACGCGAGTTGGTTTCATCTCCCCGAGACCAAGCTCTTCATAGACTGAATAGGGAAGCAAATTAACACTCGCCCCCAAATCTAGCAAGGCTTGCTCTATTCGCTTCCCACCAATTGTAACTGAGATAGTAGGACACCCCGGATCCTTGTACTTTGGCGCAATGGTCGTTTGGATGATCGAACTCACTTGTTCCGTAAGAAAGACCTTCTGTTGGACATTGATCTTGCGCTTCTTAGTACACAAGTCTTTCAAGAATTTGGCATAAGATGGTATTTGCTTAATTGCATCCAAAAGTGGAATGTTGATCTTGACTTGTTTAAAAAGCTCATAGATATCCGCATTGGCCGCAGAATTTGTTGGAGCTTTCAACCTTTGAGGATAGGGAGCCGGTACGGGAGAAACTTGTGGAATGGGAGGGATATTGTCCATCACCTTTGGCGCTTGCTTGGGAGATTCCCCAAGTGTTGAATTTGATGAAGTTGGCTCCGGAGCGGTCTTCACAAATGTTGGTACCGGTGGTTCAACTTGTGCATTATCTACTACTTTTCCACTCCGTAATGTAATTATGGACTTGGCTTGCTCGGGAAAAGACACCGAAGAGCTACCAACCAAGTTTTGACCTTGAGGGTTAGCTTGAGGTTGAGCCGGAAATTTTCCTCTCTCTTGTTGCAAGAGACCAACCGATGTGGCAAGCTTCCCCATTTGTGTTCTCAAATCTCCAATAGCTTGAGTATTTTGCTCATTCATAGCGTTTTGCATTTGGAAGAAGGATTGCATCGAATCTTCCAAAGATCGCCTTTGAGGGGGAGGTTGTTGAAATTGGCCTTGGCCTTGAGAAGATTGGCCTTGTGAAAAACCTTGCGTGAAACCCGAAGGATTAAATCCGGGAGGCCCTTGACTTTGTTGAAAGCGTGGTGGCCCAAAGTTTTGTGCGGACCGCCATGTTTGATTTTGAACCGGCGGTGGGCCTTGAAATTGTCCCCCTTCTTGCGGTTGGTTCCAACGGAGTGCCGGATGTTGCCTTTGAGCTTGAATGAAAGTATTCGGATAAGGCTCAAATCGTTGAATAGCACTCACTTCTTCCGGAGACATGCTATTAAGAACGTTCCGAAGAGCGGGAATGTTGAAACAATCACCGGTTGAATGGCCCGCCATCTCACATATGGCACATATTTCTTCCACCGTGATGACAGACTTCACCTCATGTGCTCCTTTCAACTCCATTTGTTCCAACTTCCGAGTGAGCTGTTCCACTCTAGACTCGAGGGCATTAGGCTCGTTCAATGAAAATTTACCGGAACCACTCGGGCCTTGATTTGCCATAGCACGCTCACCTACATCAACCACATCCCAAGATTGATTCTTGTCCGCCAATTTATCCAAAAATTCCCATGCATCCACACCCGTCTTGTCTAGAAAGTCCCCATCGACCATAGTATCAATGAGTTGGTAACTTGATTGGGAGCAACCTTGCATGAAATGACCGATCAATTGTGGCTTGTCAAACCCATGATGTGGTAACGCAGCAACCAAATCCTTGAACCGCTCCCAATACTTGTAGAACGATTCCCCCTCTTTTTGCTTGAAATTCTGAATTTGTTCCTTGAGGAGCTTTGTTCTATGGACCGGGAAGAATTTCTTGTGAAACTCGGCCTTGACAGCTGCCCAGGTTCGCAATGATTGAGGTTTCAAAGAAGTAAACCATTGTTTCGCTTTATCCTTGAGGGAAAAAGGAAATAACCTCAACCGCCCATTCTCCAATCGAGCGGCATCCGTGGTAAAAGTATTGAGAAGCTCTTCAAATTCACGGATATGATCATATGTGCTCTCACGGTCCAATCCACGGAATATTGGGATGAGATTATGATACCCATGCTTAAAATCAAACGAATTTGCATTAGTAGTCGCAGGAAGGACTATGGGGGATTGTTGAACCGGACTCCCCGGATTCAAAATATCCCTCAAAGTCCTCACTGGTGGTTGTTCAGCCATTCTCTTTTTAGGACGGCGGCCTCTCGGACGTGAAGGAGATTTTAGTCTCGGACGTCTATAAGCCGCCAAAGGAGGAGATCGTCCTCTCGGGCTTCCTTGAGGCGATAATGAATGACAAAGTCTATTAGAGTTTGGACTCCGATAGAATTCAGTCATGCACCACCACTCAAAAGAGAATTGATGAAAGTTGCAACCACAAAATAAACTAACAAACGTCTAACTAAAACTTGATTATGTACAAGAAAAAGGAAGCAAGTTATAACCATGCTAGTTTCGTTACACCTCAAGTTGATAGGAAAATCGATTAGAGGTTTCCACTAGAATGAGTACAGATTGCTTGAAGTCAAATAAACGGGATACTTACAGCGGTTTGTCGAACCTCCAAATAAGCGAAAATAAGAAATCCCCGGCAACGGCGCCAAAATTTGCTCAACTCCGCAACCTACCCTTCAAATAAAGCAAGGGCTAGGTCGTTGCAAGCATATTATACCGGCAAGACCGGATCGTTCCCACGAAGAAATCTTTTAAGCTAATTTGGATTAGGTGTGATGAAAATGGTTTTCGGCTTTCAAGCAGCCAACTTCGATGTTTGATTTGAAATTATGAAAATTGACTTGGATTTGAACTAGACTAAGGTGGTCGAGTCAAGAGAGCTCGGTTTACCTACGATTCGGCCAATCAAACGATTCCTTTATCTAACTAAAGAGCGGACCGAAACCGTCCGGATTCCGCTAAAGGCATTTACGTTGAAGACTACTTATAACTCCTTTCAAAGTATTAATTCGAACTGAACTCATTTAACGCAAGTGAGAGGCGAAAAAGGATCGTTCGCACGCGTATGATTAATCAAGCACGTAGCATGGGCCGATAGACTCCATTGATCAAAGGAGCCACCAATCCCATGATCGACACAAGACATCATGGGTTTAATTCGTTCAATACTTGAAATTGAGCTAAAGATTGAGCGGAATCATTTGATCGACTAATTCATAGCGCAAACCTCACCCCGAGACCCTACCGATTAACTACTCACACATTGGGAAAAAACTAAAGAGTATGCTAAATATTGAGAACATGATTCACCAATGAAAAGGAAAACAAACTTGATTTCTATTAATATCCAAACCACACGAGCAACTTTAATACTTGAGAAATTAACGTAACACAATTGATTGCTAGTGTTCTTGAAGGAAACAAGGAAGAGAAGCTTGAAACTTACCAAAGGAGTTCTAGAAATGTAGAAGACGTAAAATTGGATTCAAGTACATAATGGCCAATAATGGCTTACAAAGCTATTTATAACCCTTACAAATCAGCCAAATAATGGACCAAAAGGTCCCTAAAATATCCCAAAAACATGCTAGAAATGGAGACTTTCCATAAAAGGAAAGTTGGAAAGTCAGCACAAAAGGAGCTGGTCGAAGGCAGAAGGTAGCGCTACCTCAAAACTTGGTAGCGCTACCAAGGCAACTGTGGGATTCTTCAGCACAGAGGTAGCGCTACCTCAAAACATGGTAGCGCTACCAAGGCCCTTTTTCTTGCAGTTTTGGCCCAAGCTTGGCTGCCATGCCTTGACGTGGCCCGACGGCTCTTCGATCCTTGGTTTCTTGATCACCGGGACTTAGCGGGAGTATGCCATGGGGCCTTGATCTCTCGGATACCCTCGAGAGCCATCCCTGAAGCGTTAAGCCTCGCTTGAAACACTTCGGCACGCTTGAAAACATGGATGGCCAACGGCCAATCTCCGAGGCCTTGCGTAGCATCGTTAGGCCTTGTTGGCAATGAAAAGTGTACCGGCGGCCTCTTGGACTCCTAGCTCATCCCGGAACATCGTTTGGCCTTTAAAACCGCCTTGTGAGCACGTTCAACCTGAAAGTCACACCAAAATACCTTACGAGCAAAATGGGATAAAAACGACTGCTAAAGTAAAGAAAGGCCACAAGTTAGAGGTTTTGAGCCCCAAGATCATGCGATCTTGGGTGCTCATCAAAACCACCTCAAAGTTCATATATCGGGCCATCAAATTAAATTCATCAAATGAGTCAAAGAAATCGTAACGGGTTTGCTGTACACTCGAATACAAAACGAGCCACGAAATTTTGATAAAATGAGCCATAACAATTCGGAAACATCATACAACTCAATTTTGTATACGTTACTTGCGCGTATCTCCAAACAATTCGGAAACATCAAACAATTTGTCTAATATAATTTAGAAAATCATTTTGTCACTTCCTTTTTTGTTAACGCCACTCCCCTGTAAGTGTATTTTTAGTGCAAAAATACACTTACAAATAAGTAGCGTTAATAAAAAAAGAAATGACAAAATCCGCAGGCTATAATTTCTAATGGACAACTATGTTACTACACACACATTACACAAAAAAGTATACACACACCCATGGGGATGCATGACCTCACACGTGCGTGTGAGAACTTCCAACCATTGAGTGCGTGGTATATATGCAAGTCGTGTATTGTGTGACAGTTTGCGTCCAAATTCGGTCCAATAGACTTTTTGAGGAGAAAAATGGAGTGCAAAGTAACAAATTTTTTTTAAAATTATCTGTGAATTTGATCCGCTCATTGCCCTTTCATGAATACTTCATGTATCTGTTTGATTACGAAATGGCTCAAGGACTAAGCGAGCATGCCGGGACTTGTCGCGTCCAACGTAAAGGACGGGATGCCCTTTTCTGACTTCTTGACCGTGAGAGCGAATGTGTGCAAACCTAAGGGCTAGATTGCAGTGATGGTTCGTGGTTTTGCCACAACGAGCGTGAACTTAGCTATTTCCTAACCGTGTAGGAAAGAGAGTAACGTAAAATAAAGACAAACTTTATTATGTCGGAATAATAAAGTTGGGTACAAGGAAAAGTAAAACCCGAATTACTTGAAGAAGTAATTGAGTGAATGAAGGAAAAGTAAATATAATTGTTTCGCTGGAAAGACTTTAGTTAAGCGCAGAGATTGATTGGTATGAGAACTTTTTTTTTTGTCTTGCAAACTAGTATTTATACGGCAAGCATCTCCACGATTTTGCATGCAAGAGGATTTGTTGACTTCTTCTCGTGCGCCTAAGTGTCCCATGGACCCGGGGATCCTGCAGGTCGGGCTGACCTGCAGGGCGTGAAGGTCGGCCTCCAAGCCGTCCGATCAGTGCCGGATCGACAATCAACGGTCGGGATTTCAGCTCGGCAACGGACGGTTCAGATTTGAAGGGTCGAGAGATTAAATCTGAACCGTTGAGACTCCAATCAGACGGCTCGGAATCGACCTTTACGCCCTGCAGGTCCGGCTGACCTGCAGGATCTCCAATTCCCCCATGAACTCCCGTGCATAACCGGCCTTTGCTCAATTATCTAAGATCGTGGGTTTTGCCAAGTGCTGATATCCAACCACGTATTCTTAACTGTCCAATTCCTATACTTCGGCCAATGAATATAGCCACGTTCCCTTTTTATAGGAATTAATTTTATTCCATGGGAGACCGACTTCAACGTGTTCCACACACGAATGTGGGCCTGACTTCCTCTGATAATAATTCAAGTGGGAAAATTATCCGATGCATCTCTCTTCACTTGAATTTTAATCGATTGGGCCTTGCTCCAAGTTACAAAATTAATGCGGCCCATTAATTTAGCCCAAAAAATTTATAAACATCAACCCAATTTAATTAATATTTAATTAAATGACCCTCTAGCACTAATTCAAAATTCGGTATAAAAAACGGATATAAACAGTATCCTGCCGAAGTAATCAAACCCCAAGTTTCAAAGACCTACTGCACGATGGATACATGCAGTACGTAACTAGCTAGATTTTTATTTTTGAAAATGAAACGAAACATACATGCATGAAACAAGATAGTACTGTACAATACAAGGGACCCCTAATCAAGACCAGATTCCCTTTCTAGTACTAGTGTAATGCACGTGCTTCGCACGTTTCCGCGTGCTCGTTGGTTGAATTGGTATCGGGAAGTGTTTTTCGTTTTTGTAGTGATGATAGTAGAGAAATAACAAGAGGTTATTGAAGCAAAAATCAGTTTCAATCCAAGGGCTTCACTGTTTTGGCACACCTTTTGTGGTGTGCTACTCTAGTGCTGTCTTTTTTTATCGGCAAAATAGATTTTATTAAAACTCGACATAGGGTTCATCAGAGGCAGCTAACTCTAGATACAATGAAACCTTGAATCAAAGAGAGGGCTGGTAAAGAAAAGAAAAAACAAGAAAAATACATCCAACAAGAGAATGAAAGAAGCATTATCCCGATAAAACATTTTCCATCCAATAGCTATAGGAATCATATCAGGTAGTTCACCACAAGTCCAAAAAGTCAGACAGATCCCATCTATTATCCCCTCATTGCAATGAACATAGCACTAAATTAGCACTAAATTGGAGCCATATTGATCTCCAAAACCCATAGAATTGCAGAATCCAGTGGGACCACTTCCAGAACATAGCTTCAGAACCAAATGTTTGAGTAGTAGCAGGGGTGTATAGCAACAACACTTGTACATCACCAATAATCATCAAAGATCAAACAGCAGAACCAGCATTCCAGCAACAGACAGGTACTACACATATAGCACTCAATAATAAAGCATGTATTGATAGCATCATCACAACATAATGCCTTGATAGAACAGAGAAGCAGCAACAGAAGAACCAGCAGCCACATGCACTCCGTGGTGAGAAAAGCTTTCACCACCACAGAGTACCGAGATATATCAGCCTTAACATAACTAGTAGACATCAGCAGCATGACCAACTTCATCAAGAGAAGAGCTCCAAGGATGAAGCCATAAAGGTAGTCTCATCCAAGGAGCCAGCAATAATCCAGCAGCAGTGAACAACAATGACCAACAAGGACACAAAATAGGACAGAGACACAATAGACTCAAACAGTCTAACAAAATAGACCAAGATTCACCCATAAGACCAAAACCACCAAGTTGAGACTAAAAGGACTGATCCTAACCCACCAAATGTAGTCCCTGTAGTGAATGGTAAGAGAAATATCAAGATGTCAGAAATCAGTTTTAGATCTTCCAATACAAGGGATTCATTATTTTGGCACACTTTGTGTAGTACAACTATGGAATTTTTATGTAGCTACACTGAGTGTTACAGGTGTATTCTACTTCAGTGGCAATGCTGGTGGATGAAGGCCAACAACCAACCATACCATGTATTAATCAACAGTCAAGACACATTAAGAAGACACTCCACTCAAAACCCCAATAAACATTTTAACATTAGCCACCACTACAACCCCTCACAATTTGCATTATTTTGCCCTTACATAGCCACATACACTTATAGACACACAAATTATATTACAAAAGTCATACAGTAATACAACTGTCCAAAATGCCCCAAGTCAAGAAAGTCTACATTTTTAAACACAACACGCAAACAACAATCAACTCTTAAAAAATAAAAGAATCAGTGTTCACCTCTGCCTTGGACGTGCTATGATCCATTGTGAGCTGAGCAGAAGCTAATTATATTCTTAAAACACTGGACATAAGTTTTAATTTATAATCCTCCATGAGGCCTGCCAAACAACCGAGCACAAGAAGAGAATAAACATTTTGAAACTTGTCCTGTATTTAGTTTGTGTCTCCTCTCCGAATGCAACCAAAAAGAAAAGGAAGTCAGCCCAAAACCAAGGCTACTCCAGCTACACTTGATTATGGCTTTTCATTTCACCCAGGTCTCAAAGTGTAAATCCTTCTGCGGAAAAACTCCTCGTCCTTCATATCATTTCTTACCACTCTCCCTCAGTACTTGATGAATATACACCTCAGAGAATGGACTTCACAACTCATTCATCAGAAATTAAGTGTGGATACAGTCATACAGCATCATCTCATAGGGTTTTGAAAACCAATCCTGTATAAGCGCTCATTGTCATGGTTTCCATTTTATCTCACATTCTAGATCATATGTATATTTATCCTCAGATTTTCCCAATTGTGTAAGTAGGTACGTCCATGGCTCTCACAAACTTCCACTATGTATCCAATGGGGAAAGAGTGCACATATTACATCAGCTGCATACTGTCAAACATCAAGTAATTTAAAAAGTTGCAATCGCAAGCCGAATTGCCCCAAGATGAGTCTTTTGACAGTTGGACATTTGAAATTGTCTAAAATCACTTTTTAATTAAGTAGACAAATTATTACATGGCTACTAAGACATATCAACTAAGAACTGGGGAACTCTAAACAATTGATAACTTAAAATAAAATCCATTTTATGAATCCAACAGTGCTATTTGAGGGTTTGACAGCAAACACTTATTTGCTGGAGAGAAGAGTTGTTGGCAGGACAATGGAGTCCTAGATAAACCACCTACAGAAACCCAAATACAATAATAGAGAGAAAGCTGAAAAATGTCAACGTTTATGAAGCATAGACAAACTTACTGTCATGATGTTTCCAGCATAAATTGCCAATGGATCATTTTTCTTTTCACTTGTAAAAAATACCCGGTTATTATGGCCATCTCCAGAAACAGGTATCTAAACATCAAAAACATAGACCACACAGGTGACGGGGAAAAGTAACAGTGAAAGAAATCAGAAGATCTAAGGGCCATAGCTGCAAGAGAAATTAAGATGTCATTTCTATCCAATGTGTCCTTGAAGCTTTCTCGACTAAAGGTCCTCGCCTAAAACACTATTATGATTATAAACTTCGTCACCTATTGCAAATAGGTTCTCAATCGAACATGAATTGCAGAGAGTAATGGCTATGTCTGTAACCAAAACCAAGATGAAGAACTAAATGGACTTCACAGGTTCCAATGCCGCGAATATAAAAAGTATAGGAGAAATAAAACAGCACTTTCCCATCAATCATCGTAATGAAGCTGTAAAGGATTAATGTGAAATTTATTTGAACATAATCATGCAAGAGAAATACCCGTATGGCATAGCTAATCCAGCACGCTTGTAATAGGCATCATAGTATCCAGCCAAAAGGGCATAGGTTCCCATTAGAATTCTCATTTTGACCTGTAAAATAAACACGCAGGTAATAGGCATCATTGAAACCACTCAAAAGGGGATAGGTTACCATTCAAATAGTCATTTTGACCTGTAAAATAATAACAAAGTGATGCTCACACAAATCTCCTTTCAACTTTCCATTTAATAAAATGAATAAGCTGAAGGACATCCAAATTAAATTCCGTACTATCATACCAATGAAACCCACACACACCACAAAGCCATTACACCTGGACACTTGAGATGAACCGTACCATACCTCAGAACCGAATCCTTTTGCGCGGGAATGATCATTAAGGGAATTTAGCTCATCAGCAGCAACTTGTTTACCATACCTGTGAAGTTTAAGTTCAATGTTGGCAGAACTTGTGAAGTGTAGGATAAACTTATGAGGTTGTACAGGATAAACTTAGCACAGAACTACGCAAGGACTCTAAAGCCCAATCAACGTGTTTAAGGACTGCACATATTGAAGACTACAAACCAGGTCGAACAAACAGGAAATTGTTTGAGATCCTACTAAGTTTGGGAATTCAATTCTTAGTTGAATATACATCATTGGGAGTTACTTTTCTTCTAAAACACTTTAAACTCCTATTATTTACTTTTTCTTTCCAAGTCGTAATTGATTCTTTGCTAAACAATTAGAATAGTTCTAAAAGGAGATAAGTGTGCCAACATGCTTCAAAATGTCATGCAAACACGAAAGAAACCCATCTCTCATAAGCTATTGATTTCCACGTCAAACTCGAAGAAGCTCAGAGGAAAAGAATTCAACGCACCTGGAAGAGCTAAACAATTTGAAGGACCAGATCCTTGTTGGCCATGATCTTGACTACCTGCTTCGCATGAGTTAGAGGCTGACTCTTCAAATTTTTATTCCCTACATCATCAAATCGAAACAAATGACTTAATATGATGTAACAACTAACAAGAAGAATAGAAACTGTGTTTTAGACCTTATTGAAACACGAAAGAAATCCGTCTCTCATATTTTCATGTCAAACTCAAAGACGCTCAGAGAAAAATAGTTCAGCGTACCTAGAAGAGCTAAAGCATTTTTAGGACCAGATCCTTGTTGGGCTTGATCTTGACTACCTGACTTGGCATGAGCTAGAGGTTGACTGCTTGTGCTCTTTATCCCTCCATACTCGGCATTAAACTTCACAAACCAAAATGCACTTATTCTTAGAAGCCACAATATAATAAAAGCACCCCATTTATAGGTTAAGGGAAGAGAATGGAAGATTAAAGACCTTTCTCTTCCATCGTTTAGTTTGGGAAGAGAGAGCAGAGAAAACAACAAAACAAGGTATTAGGCACGGCGAAACAACAAAACCTTTCTCTTCCATTTTGTATGATATGCTTACTGAATCTCGCTAGGATAACGGGTGCGGCATAGCGAAAGTAAATCGTAGATTTTGAATGGCGTTTTGAAGCTGCCAAGAGAGAGCAAGAGAGAAAGGGGCAGAACCAAGGGCAGTCATTACAACAATATAAAAATAAAAGCAATTAGTATTTCGCAAATACATTCCGTAATATGGCATTTAAGGCTCTATAGATTGCACAAAACCATTTGGTAAAATGAGTTATCCATACGTGTGTGTCTTTCTCATTTTGTCGAACATGTAGAATGCTGTAACAACCCGGATTTTCGACCGTAATTTTTTTTTTAAAATAATATTATTAATAGCTTTAAAAATAATAATAGCATTATTTTCCCTAATTATATCCTTTTAATAAAAACATTTATTTTGTTAGATAAATACTTATAATTATCTAATTCTATTTTCCTTAATTGCATGCATGCATACACCTTTCCAATCTCTCAATCTCGTACTCCAACTTAGTCTCTATCTTCCCCGTAACCCAAAAACCGAGTTCCGTTCGTCCATCTCGAAACCCAATTCCGTTAGGACTCTAATTAATCAAAACCCATCCAATTCTCTTATAAATACGTCACTACTCCGACCCTAGGGCACACACCATATTTTTCACGCCCTAATCGTCCAGAAAAGATAGAAAAACCGAAGGAAATCGAAGCTCCAATCCATGGAGTTCTAGAGAGAGAAAAGAGAGAGAGAAAAGTGGGTTTCGTGCCTAGACCCAACCAAGATCCAATCCGATCATCCCGAACTCTTTCTACAACCTAGAGCATCACCAAACATCAATCAATTCGGCCCCGAGGTTCCCCGATCAAGAAACCCGAAGCTTTCGTTCCAATTTGTCAAGTTTCGATCGAAATCAAATTCAATCCAATTCGAGGTATTATAATTCGATCCGAAGCCTTCTCTAAGTATATTAAGTGTTTATAGACATAACCCAATAGGCCCCGTAGTCCCATGCATCGAAAAAGTACCCAAAAAATCAAAAAAACCGAACTCCCTTAGGCCAGATGCGCGCCTGTTTCGTTTTTGAGATCGAATTGGTTTTGCGACCTTTTAAAAATAGATTTTTACTCCGAAATTTTTATCCTAGGTTACCCACATTCTAAAGTTCATACCTTGTTAGTTTCATAATTTTTTTATTTAATCTTATATTTATTAAATTTCTGTTTGTAATTGTGTAATCGTTTGTAAACAAAAAATCAATACGACCTTATAAACTAATCTATAATTACCCAAACTATTTTCCTAGACTCCCAACATGTTAAAGGTCATAACTTGCTGATTTCGTAGTTAATTTATATATTTAGCTATTTATTTAATTTTTAACTAAAGTTATAAACGAAAATTAATAACGACCTTATAAGAAATATTTTTAATATCGAAAATATTTTTCTTAGACTCCTGACAGCTCAAAAATGGTATATTGTTAAAATTAAATTTTATTTATTTAATTAACTATTTATTATTATTTAAGTATTGTTTCTTAATAATAATACCGTAAAATATTATAAAAAAGGTTTAAAATTCCAAATAATTTTATTTATACTTTTTACAGCCCCATAATGTTATTCTGTAAATATAAAAATATTATCAAGTATTTAATCATTTATTGTCTATTTAAACTTGTTTTGCCTATTAACTTGAATCTTTTATTTAAATTAATTCCGTGAGCATCCAAACCCAACTTTTAGCACTCGAACTCATTATAGGGGACTGTTAGGACCTTTATTAAGGTTACGATATTTATTTTAATATTTTTACCTAATTAATGTATTTATTTAGTATTTAATTAATCTAATTACTTAAGAATAATTAATTAGAGCCTAGAAAAATTATTTTAAATCTTTATTAAATAGTTCATACCTTATTAATGATTTTGTGGCCATACAAGATTAAGGGCAACGGCCCGGTCATAAAAAGTTATGTGATTGCATTGCCTAATATTTGTTTTGATCCGTCTGTTATTCGTTTTTGATTATTATTGAGAATAAAATTGTGTCGATGCTGGATTTAATTGCTAGATTGGACCCTAGAGACATGAGGTGGTATACGAGATAGAAATCACTTAGACGATGCTAAGTAATGGATAAATGGTGAAGTTTATTTCTGTTTAGAGGTTGCCTGCAGGCGTGATGTTGAGATATGATGAGATTTGTGGGAGAAAGTATACAGACGTTGTTATTGTTAAGGGAAAAGGAAATAAATGAAAGTCGTGGGCTAAGCAGGACCTCGGGGGTGGCCTAACAGGACCTCGTGTGATCGGGGGTAGCCTGAGTAGGACCTTGAGGGCAGCCTGAAAGACCCAGTGTCGCTAGGGTGGCCAAGCAGGACCTCGGGGGTGGCCTGACAGGACCTCGTGTGATCGGGGGTAGCCTGAGCAGGACCTTGAGGGCAGCCTGATGGACCTAGAATTGTGAGAATGGCCAAGCAGGACCTCGGGGGTGGCCTGACAGGACCTCGTGTGATCGGGGGTAGCCTGAGCAGGACCTTGGGGGCAGCCTGATGGACCTAGGATTGTGATTTGAAACTGGCGGGTAGTCCAGTAATGTCTGTGATGATTTAAAACCGGCAGAGTAAGCCCGGAGATGATTTAAGACTGGCAGAGTAAGCCCAGTGATGATATAAAACTTGGCAAAGTAAGCCCAATGATATTTTGATAAAACCTGGCAAAGTAAGCCCAGTGATATTTTGATAAAACCTGGCGGTGGCCCAGCGATATTTTGTGATGTTAAAACCTGGCGGTGGCCCAGCGATATTTTGTGATGTTAAAACCTGGCGGTGGCCAGCGATATTTTGTGATGTTAAAACCTGGCGAGAGGTCCAGCGATGTTTTGTGACGATAAAACCTGGCGGATGGTCCAGTGATGTTTTGTGGAAAAAATTGATGTCCTGGCGAGAGTCCAGTGAAATAAATTGATGTCCTGGCGTGTGTCCAGTGGTGAATTAATAGACTGGCGTGTGTCTAGTGATGATTGTGATGTGGTATATAAGATAGGCGAACCCTAGTTGTGATTCAGGCATGATAAACTAGCCCCTTGTTGTAGTATTGTAACTTAGGTTATCTACGACAGCAAAGGGAAGTGATCTCATGGGACCGAGCATGGCTAGCGGTTGGGGAGGAAAGATCTCGTAGGGAGATTTTGGATCACACGTTAGGCTAATGGATAGTAATGAACTGGTTGACGAATCTCTGTTTTACTTATTCGCATCATGATTATCTTCTTTGCTTGCTAGTTGTAATGTAAGAGGGGTGGTTGGGTTGGATTATTCTATTGGGTGATTTATCACTCACGGATACGTTGTATCCTGGCAAATCGATTGCCTCGGTGCTAGAGGGCGCAGGATTCAATGGAGGAGATTCAACGATGATGCAGTTCGACACGGAACGAATATCAGTAATGAGGATCGAGGATACTTAAGATTCGTATCAAGATTAGAGTCAGCTCTGAAGTTGGTGTATTTTGATTCCGTAAATCTATCTTGAAATTGTATTAGCAAAATCTTTATTTTGGAAAATTATATGTATTTAGCAATATTTTCTTTAGAAATTATTTTATTTTGCACCCGGAAAAGTCGGGGCGTTACAAATGCATACTTTTAAGAAATTCAAAATTAGCAACAGTGAAGTCAGATAATTGAAGAATAGTTATTTGCAAGATTTCGGTTTCCGGATTTGGTAGTCATGTAACGACGGTTGCGAGAGGTTCCTTTGTTAGGAATGTAATGATATGATATAGTGTCGAATTGTCCTATTTCTTTTTGTTAAAATTCCATTGAGCTTGTTATCCGACTGAATTAACCCAAAAGGCTCGATATGTTATCCGAACTAAAACTGATACCTCGATTAAAGTAGTGCGTAAATACAAATTGTTTAAATGCATAATCTTGTAAACCCTAAACTGATTATCTCGAGCTAATAAAGGAAGATTGAAATCATACCTTTGTATTTTGACTCTTTAAAAAATGACTCTTGCTTCAATCGGCGCAGCAGATCCGAAAATAGTTTTGATTCTTCTCCGATTAGGGATCGAGGAAGCAGAAAAACATGAATTCAGGGTTAATCGATCAGCTATTGGAAGAAATATAGAACAATAAACACACCTGATACTGACGATTGAAACCCTAGAAATAATCTGACCCCAGTTCGCACAGCCTTGAAGAACAATCGATCTGTATTTTAGCTCTGTACTTTAGCCTTGTTGATAAAGCAACGGAAAATAGGATTGAAGTCTCCTTCAAAAACGGCGGCAGCCGTAACAACAGTGGCGATAAGTACAGAATAGTCGACTGATAAGTACAAAAATTCCGTTAAATCAGGAAGCAGGGTACAAATTTAGAGAGTGAAAGCCGGAGGACCGATCGTCTCTCTCGCTTCCATCGCTTCTTCGCCGTATGAACAGTGAACTTCTCGACCAAGCAACGGGAAAAAAGGTAAATGCTTGGCCGTAAATCAAGGAGGAAATAAGGAAATATACAGTACCTAAACTACCCTGAGCTCAACACATGCAAGAAAAATTAGAAGCAAAAGCTGATGAGGGCAATTTGGTAATTTCATCTCCTGTCTTGGCTTACCATCCTAGGTTCTTTTATTACAAGTGTATTGATAAAGGGCGGCTTCCACATGTCTCACAAGTACCCTTTCTAGTAAAGGGCGGGCTCCACTAGTACTCTGTAGCCCGTTTGTTCGGAGAAATTTTTCGGTGCCGGGTGGACACGGGTCACGTGGTGCTGAGCACGTATTTCGGGGCCGTCTAAACGTATTTTGAACGGCCCAGATCTGTTTGGACTTGAGGTGGTGTTTTAATAATTTTACACTACTAAATTATCCAAATAGATTTGAGCCGTCCAAAACACGTTTGGACGGCCGAGATGGATGCTCGGCACCATGTGGCCCGTGCCCACCGGTCACTGAAAAAACTTCTGGTTTGTTAGCCATATATTGGAGGGGATGTGGCTTTGTACCGGATATAAATATCCGGTTCGGCCATGTCGGTTGTTCGTTTGCTCCTTTGAATAGTATAAAATTCTCCCCGGATATCTTTTATCGCCCGACAGGGGGGACTTTAATTTTGGACACACCCCCAATCCAAATTACTATCCGACTATCATCACTTTACCAATTAAAGCAGAAAATGATACACCCAGTACGCGTGGCAATTGTCAAATAGGAGTTAATGGCTTTGTTGCTCTCTGATTGTACTAGCTGTGAACAACACAAAAATCGTGGGCTCAAAGGGCTTTGTTTTGATTTGAGAGAATATGTACTCTATTTTGTTTTAATTCATGGATGGATGTATTTTGTCAATACATATTTTTGGACCAATTGAGTGAACAGGGAATGGAGAGAGAGAGAGAGAGAGAGAGGGCTCCGATGGCACCTATGGTGTTTCGGTGGTGGTGGTAATCCAGAGAGAGAGAGAGAGAGAGAGAGAGAGAGGAAATTTCATTTACTTTGAGGTAAAGAATAATTTAGCAAAAAAGAAATTGGGGTAAAGAAAAGAAACGAGAGACACTAAGACCCATTGAAATTAAATTAATCTCAATTTGCTAGGCATTTGTAATTGCATTTAACTGTAAGGGCAAAATAGGTATTTGACTTCATTTTACGTTGTCCCGCCCTTCCTATCCACTTTCTTTAAAAATTCTAAACAAACAGACCAACTAACTTTTAATTTCTCCTTCCAAAATAATCTGTCCTCACATCATATCCCCGTCTTTCTTCCCCTCTTACTATATCCCCCTCTCGCCTCTAAAATTTTAACTACTACCAAACGAGCTGTTAAGGGTTAAGCGATTCCCTAAATTAAAAAAATGTACAAAAGTCTTATAGTTTTGCTTATGATTTCATTTTTTAAACATTATTCGCACTAGATCATTTGTAAAAGTTCATAATAAATGAAAGAGATAAAATTCTTTCCACCAAGTTTTCCACCACAGCCCATTACGGGCCCCACAAGACATCTTTTGTTATAATCTGAACCGTCCATTTTGTAGGGTCCGTAGAATAATATATCCACGCAAAAATTGAGATTTATCGGACGTCAATAGGTGTATAAAAAATCCACTTTCGATTTAGGAAATGGACAGTCATGGATAGTTTAACTTCAAGTAAATAAAATAAAATTACATGAATGGATATTTTTGGTATATCTATCGATATCCAATCAAGCTGATTTTTTTTATGGATATACTGCTTTATGTATCCTATAAGATGAATGGTTCCGATTAGAACAAAAAAAAAATCTTATGGGGCCCATAAGCAATGGTGGAAACCCCATGGTTTCCACCAGAGGTGGAGAGAACATACTCTCTAAATGAAAATACATGTAAAATTTTAAGTAAGTAGATCATACAGCTCAATTAAATAAAATAAAATTAGGTCCAATAAATGTTCAACCAAAATAAATATACCTATTCGATACAGTGTATTCCAAAAAAAAAAAACCAAGGCTGAAAGAATAACCGAACCAAACCGGTTTGTTTTTGCTAGTTTTTGAATTAGGTTTGGACGATGGTTTTATTTTGACGAAATTTATACCGAAATAAACTGAACCGACTGATACGAGGGCTAACCTCGTGTTCATATATAGGAGTAGTTGAATCTCAGGGTCGATGTTATACTTCACATATGTATGTATATATAAAAACAAAATTAGATGGCATTTGACACTCAACTCTCAGAAAATTCACCAAGATAATAGTACTAGTATTAGTCATTTCTTATCTCTTGCTTACCTTAATTTTTGCATTTGATTGATCTTTGGTTTGCTTCCTGCATGCCAGATCTGGTCGTTAGCCCAAATATAAAGCAAAGCCCCATGTTTCTTGGATTTAACGATCTGGCCGTTAGCCCAATTATCAACAAAAGGCCCATGTTTCAGAACAAAATAAGGGCTATACATATATGCCTTTCGGGCTGAATCTAGTTGAGAACAGAAAAGGCCCTTGCATACGCCAGAATTAAATTAGTTTCAGATTTTACAAACCTTATGTTAAACCACGAACACAATCACAAGCCGCCACGTGGGTCCCACGCACACTGGAGGGGTGTTTGTGTGCATGGGCTCCACATGTCGTGTGAGTGTGTTTGTACGCGCGTTTAGCATAGTATATATGTCATAAAATGCGGGCAGGTGCTGTTACGCAAACGCGAGCATGAAAGAGTCTTTCGAAAACCTCTCGACCAACTAAAATTTGCGACTTCGGAGAATGAGAGCGCGGATTGAGAAGGGTAGCGATAGCCATTTTGAAGGATTTATGTGAGTAATAAGCTTAAAGATAAAGTAGAGTATCAAAAATAAATAAAGGAACTGAACCATGGGATGAAATTTATTCGGGTTGCAAAAGGAAGTTAACATGAAGTTACTTTTGATACGAATATATATGATTTCGTGAGTAAGAATATATACTTTAGCATTTTATACCGACACATTGACACAGCGGGACACGTGTTAAGGTGCGTTTGGCTGATTTCACTAGGTTTTCCTTTCTTTCTTTCTTTTTTTTTTTTTAAATGTAACTTAGATCAAATTAATAAATTAGATAATACTAACATGGTGATCATGACGCACATCAATTTTTTTCCACACCAATTTGATTCCTTGTACGTGAAGTTTCTGATTAAACTAACAAAAATAATGACTTCAATTTTGGTTCCAATAATATAATTCTGTGTCATTGTAATCCATAAACTAGTTTTTTTCTTTTTTTTTTGCTTTTTTCTAAATGCTGGTGCATGGAGTACTCTTTCTCTGCCTCTTTTCTTGTTTTTTCCATGGGTGGAGTACTAAAGGCCCAGTTATTAGGCTCCACTTTTGTAATCTCTTTTTGTCTTTTTTGTTTTTGCATGTTTTTTTTTTTTTTTTTGAATTCTTACAAGGATAAATCTTTTTTAAGTTACTCCCCGTCCCAATTTATTTCTCCAATTATCGAAATTTGTGTCTTTCAAAAATATACTTATATTTTACATTTTATAATATTTTTTTTATGATTTTGAAGATTTTGTATAATAAAACTAATTGAGATCTATCAAACAAGATCCCTACTGTATATTAAAAACATTACAAATTGAAAATTATAGACAATTCTTTAAGAAGTCAAACGCTCTCAAAAAGTCAAAAAGGAGACAAACAAACCAGGACAGAAGAAGGAGTAGATAAGAACTGCAGGTTGAACACGTAGCTGATCTATTTACTTGTGAAGCTTTTTAAGTTAGATTAGAACAGCAGGTCGAACACGTAGCTGGTCCATTTACTTGAACTTGAGACTTCTCCTATGAGCACTTGCCGCTGGGCCATACACCCATTTCTCTTTCGATCTCTACCTCTTTGCCGTCCCATAGACAAGTTAAACAACTAGCATAACATTTGCTCTGGCTTTATGTGCGGTCCCAAATAGTGAATGGTAAGTTTATGATCCTTCAGATTAGTCGAAGTACGCATAAATTGGCCCGAACTCCCGCTTATAAAAAAAAAACACATGATATAGGACGTATGTATAAAGGGAGGTTTAGTGATAGGTTCGCTATAGACATTTCATAAGCCCACAAGTCTATCTAATAGTTTTGTAATGCCACGAGTCCACACAATCTAAACCCTAGGGTACCCTATGAAAGTGTCTAAACCACTAAAACTCTATAATAGGAAAGAGCACCCTAAAATCTTATAAACGTGCCTAAATCCTAAGGTACCCTACGCTAGGGTACCCTAAAATGAACTTTGAGACCTTACAAAATTAATAGGTGATCTTGTGTGCTTATAAAGCTCACATAATGAATCTAAGACTAAGTTTCTAAGGTATAAATAGGGAAACGAATTGAATATCATTCATCTCATAATAATCTTGATCAATTATTGCATGAAGGAGCAGACGAGAATACCTACTAACTACTAACTTCTTAAAATCCTAAATCCTGTGAAAGTGCTTAAACCATTAAAACCCTATAATAAGACAGTACACCCTAAAACCTTATAAAATTGCCTAAACCCTAGAGTACACTAATCCTATCCTATAATAAAAAAAAACGCACCATAAAATCTTATTAAAGTGCCTAAACCCTAGGCTACTCTATCCTAGTTAAGGGTACCCTTAAAATGAACTTGAGACTTTACAAAATTAATAGGTAGATTTGTAGGCTTATGAAATTCACATAATGGACCTAATACTAATTTTCTAATGTATTATAAATAGGGAACGAGTTGAATATCATTCATCTCATAATGATCGATCTTGATCAATTATTGCATGAAGGAGCAGACGAGAACACTACTAATATTTTGTCCACAAAACGCTAGACGCTAAGAAGCGTTGAACCAATAAGACTGTTTGATTCTAACACACTGTCAATTTTCTGCATTCAACATCCAATTACTCACTTTAGTTGTGATCGAGTACTTTTACCATTGCCAATCAAACAAAAGGCAACCTAATTAAAGGACATGGCCTCCAAAACCAACGGTTGGCCTTATAATGAACGATCGAGACACTTTCTTTATTCATTTGAGTGAACCGGTACGATTATACGGTTCGACCGCTGACGCGTTGCTCCTTAAAAAGCACCGTAACAGCATCTCAACCCGATGCTTTTTACTTTCGTGATACTTATAAAATAATAATTCAAGTTTTTTTTTACTGTTGCAATTTTTCCTTAATCTTACTCTATCCTCAAAATTATTATTTTATAAAAAAAAAAATAAAAAAAAAGAAGATGGGATGGCGTGACGTATCGAATGATTAGCTTCCGAGTTTAATGTCCAATGGAGGAGGAAGAAGAAGCGTAAGGGTTCATTTGAGACCATAAATTGGTTTAGAGCTTAGATAACGATCTCCATTTTATTTTAAACCATGTTTAGAAAGAGGAACCACATCTTCCCATATCTATTTAATTATTGATTAGTGTTGTGTACATGCAATTAGCTAGCTAGGCTCCCTTGTAATGATGTTGTCATTGGGTTAAATCATTCAAGCCACTAAGACAAGATTATCAGTTTTTTAATTACCACATCTCAAAGGTCTATGCTAATTAGTGAGAGAGAGGTGGGTTACTATGTGTCTTCCACTTGCATTATTATACATACATCTAAGTATATTATTCCAGTACATACATATATTAGCTAAGAAGTTTGATAACGTAGAAAGAGAGAGTGGAAGGAAAAAATCTGGACAGAGTCCGTATTGACTGACCCGATAAGAGTTAACAGCACATAGAATGTTTCTAACCTGAAACGTAGGAGAGAGCAAATCCTTAAGTTTCATGCATTTACTATCAGGCAAGCACATTGGGGTTAAGGCAGAAAGAATCATGATATAAATGTAGGATATAGTATGAAAGACTGTGCGCTCTCTGGTCTAATCGTCAAAAACCCAATTACCTTAGTCTCGTTAAAAAAGTGAGAGTTATTCGATGCTCACATTCAAATCACACACACTCGCATCTATTGATGCACACAACCGAATTATACACACAATCAAACACGCTCACATATTATGTGCAATTTGGGAGCGTGCATACAATTTTCCAAAAAGAATAAAGTGACTAATTAACCATATATAGTATCCATGCAATACAAGAAGAGAATTAGGTAACGATTGAGTTTCCAACCGTGTAGTAGCTTTACTTTTCGTGAATCGTCACTTTCATTAAAAGATGGGTTAATATATATATAACCATGCGCATGAATCGAAAGGTGGATTACTAAATATATGTATCTATCTATATATATGCATGCACAAGGACATTCAAACAAGCATCAATCCATGATATCTAATGAACCAACACTATATAGCTATATCAAGATCCAACTCGATCGGCTATCTATCAATACCATGAATTCATAACGTTTGTATGTTACGTACGAGTGTTTATCTTGATGTTATGAATGTACATCCAGATGTCATGAATTTAAGGTGAATTTGATCAAGGGAGTTACTTACCGTAAATGTTCAAACGGGACGAGGCACCTAGCTTAACAATTCCAAGAAACTTACAAGGTATATGCACACAATGAAGCTTGTTGTGAACGTCTGTATGTAGGTCTCCCGGCCCTACCGAACATTATAATCTACGCTTTTTTTTCTTCTTATGTCACGACGTGTGTCGTACATGGTAGTGTTGATGTCATGAGTCTACAATAGGCGAACACCGATGAACAAATCAAACCCTATAGTTTGCAAGTTGCAAAGTAAAGACAAGTTTTCAATGGAATGGCAGCTAGCTGCATGCAGTACCTCTTTGATTAACTCAACTCAAGTGTCTTTTAACTTTGTTTTATTATCTTTCACTTATTTTAGTTAGTTGCTACCTATAACAGGCCAAGGAATAATAACATAGAAAAGCATGGAATTATGAATCAAGACAACTTTGTAGTCTCTATTGATTTTGATTGTACATAAAAGATCCACACATAATGGAGCTCTAGCTAGCTAGAGAAATGAATCTTTGACCAAATTGCTTTTGAACGAGATTATCACTTCAAAGGAGATTCAATCATGTTGGCCTTTTTGGTCAAAGAAATGGGCTTTTTGATTTTACTACAAATTCAGCAGCAGATCAAAAGCTAGCACACTGGGGTGTCTGTGGACTGATTGCTCTTTCTCAAATTAAGGTGATGACAACTAGGGCATTTTGTGATCGTCCTTTTTTAAGGTGCTTGAAAAAAGGTCCTTTTGTGTTTTTTTTGGATCGATCTTTAGAAGACAGCTGAAGTGTGCATTGTTATTTAGGGTTTGGTTTAGGTCTATTGGGTGTAGAAAACAATTGGGAAAAAAAAAAAGAAAGAAAGAAAGAAAGAAGAGATTATCTTTACAATGAATTCAACTAATTAAGCCAATAGAGAAATGGGAGGAAATGCTCTACATAATGCATCAACCAGGGATGCTGCCGAGCGGCATCCGACCGTTCATCTCGACACGAATGACTAAGATTGAATTTGAGCACATGCAGATCTGAACCGCCTATTTCTCGATCAAGATCCAAGCCGTCGATTTCGAGATGAACAGCCGGATGAGCCGCTCGGCACCGCTGCTAATCAGGAATGCTTGGCAGCATCTCCCAATCGTGGAGCTGGTGTTTGTCCTTTCTTTCTTTTTTGTTTTCTCTCGATGTACAATTATCGAGCTATTAAAATACTTTTTTCCTGATAAAAAAAGGGGAGCAAATGCAGAAATAGAAACCTGGCTTAAGGCCTTTGTGATAGCCTTGTATATAATAAGGAAAATGATTCACAAAAAGAGGTTTCTTTGGTTAAAAAGATCATAAAAAGGGATCAAAGTGGCCTCTTCAAATTTTGACTCATAATGGAGGGTGTTACACTTTTCACATAACCAATCACAACAATATGTTTGTGTCGTACGTACTTACTGTGGCGAATATTTGAGCTTTTCTATGAAGGGAGACTCCGTAAAAAATCAATCTACTAAGAATTTTTATGGTTAAGGTTTATCGGCAAATTTTTTTAATAAAAGAAATTTGATGGGGGTACATGCGAAAGGGCATCCAACCTTAGAAGAAGAAAAAGAACAGCCAAAAGAAAGTACTAAAAGATTACACTTTAGTCCTCCTAATTCCATCCAATTAAGCATATCTTGAAATATTTACCATCCAAGCATCAAAGATCGTGGTTTTCCTTATACCGCCAAATGGCTGTCCTTGTCTTCATCATGTCCACCAAATCTTCACCATCAACCAGTGCATTGTTGGAAAATTTTGAGGGTTAAGTTAGAAATGTTCTTCATTCAGAGAAAGTACTGATAACGTTTATAAAACCTCTGGTGGTCAACGTGCTTTTTTTTTTCTTTTCGAATATACTCCAAAATTTGTACAGGGTACTAACTAATTCATCAAAACTTGAGGGAGCCGCGACCCTCTGTGTAACTCCCTTTTCTATCTGCCCCTGTTTACTTTCACGACCCTTCGCATGTATCATGCTTAGAGTCTTATATCTTTTACTCATTTTTTTCTTCAAATTCTTTTGCACCCAAATATAAACTTGGGAAGAGGAAGAGCAGTGTTGGGTAACCCGAGACAACAATGCAAGACATCGATGACTGCGTTTGGTTTTACTTTTTCAACTTTTATTTTCAAGAGATATTTTCGAATTGAAACTAGTTTGAAAAGAAAGGGGCCAAAAAGTAGGAAAAGTCAAAGAGTATATGGTGGGTCCCTTTTAAATGACTGTTTGGGAATTGTGCATAAAGAGTACACAACAATAATTAACTCTTGGTCTAACAATTTAATGGTCAGATTACTTCTTTTTTTTCTTCTAATGTATATTACGTTGGATCATTGTTGGATCATTGGTTTGAGAGAGTCAAGGGGGACCCACTTATCCTTGAGATGAGACATCCAATCACATGTTTTTACATTTTAACTAAGAAAATTCACTCCAAAACTGTGAACCAAACACAGTGCAAATCTCCCATGCATTATCCTTGACAAGGGTTCTCTATTATAATTCTTTTAAGAGCACTACCGCTATAAATTATACTATATCTTACTATGCATTGTATATACTACAACAGATGCCATGGGCAAGGGTGTTATAGTGTAATGCCAATGGGTTAGCCAAGTGGTCAAGGTTCGGGACTGGGGGGTTTGCTCCGTATTAAGGGTCTCATGTTTGAAATTTCTAAGATAATATCAATTTCTTTGGGGTCAGTCCATAAGGAGTTTTGCTCCGACTTTTATTAGGCTCCCTCCACAAGTGGGCGACGGGATTGGGTCTTAAGATTAGTCAAAATTCATATATAAGCTGGCCCGGCCGGACACGTGAGTTATAAATAAATAAATAAATAATGGTGGTTATGTTGTTTCTAAATGAGTTATACTTTGAATAGCTAGCCTTATCCAAGTGGACTATTTGTTGCGGATTCCCACCGAAGCCCAGTACCAAGTTGATTAGATTTCAATCAAACGTTGTATGTATCCTTTCCAACATGAAAAATTGTCTTAATATTTTCATGAATTTGGATTAATCACTAAGAAAGTCTCACACTAATAATGTAGTTGATTACGCAAGACTCTGAATTAAGTGAGTAATTTATTTAATTAGCCAATTGTTTGTGCCTCTTACAGAGCGTGCAACGTAATGCTCGAAACGTGAAGATGACATTCTCGACAAAGGGTTTTGTAAGTACTGTTTGGGTTTGTAAAGTTCAAGAAGTCTGATTGAGTTTGGTTTGCGCTCCGCTGACCGGCGTTATAAATGCATGCTATACGCAGCCAATGGAACTTGTATTCCGTTATTCATTTGATGAATGAAGTTAGTGTGAGCTGTGAATGTGTTTAATTATACAGTTGTCAACATAATAGAAATCTCGATATGTCTTTTTCTTTTCTTTTTTTACAAGATAGAGTAACATTTTATGTCTCGAGTTCTTTCTTTTTTTTCTTAATTGCTCTTCGCGCTTCATGTGTTGATTGATTTCTTGACATTGAAATCATACGCTAGTTTAGGCTCCGTAAAAAAGGTTCTCATGGAAATGAACAATCTCACCCATCCAAAAGTGTTTTGGGCAATTCAAATTTTAAATAAGCTATTCGCGCAAATAGTTTATTTAAAATCTGAACCGTCAATTACTGAAACGAACGGAGAGATGGGGCAGCACAGAAACCTCCGTTGAAAAACGCAACTAACACTCTTCATGTGGAGACACGTGCACGGCTACTCAATGGCTACCAGTGTGACCTGCTACATAGGCTAGTTTTTTATTATTATTATTATTATTTTTTCAATCGTCATACATCAGCGGAGTTAGTGGGGGGGGGGGGTTGGAGATAATTTTTTACGGGAACTTAAAACAAAATATTTTGAACAAAATAAGCAGTTTCGATTATCTTTGTTGGACCCGAGACGGGCCCTAAACCACGCTGTACGCGTTGTCTGTACAGCACTCGATGTACCAGTAGCATTTTGGTTTATTTAATTAGCCAATTATTTGTGCCTCTTACATTGAAATCATACGCTAGTTTAGGCTCCGTAAAAAAGGTTCTCACGGAAGCAAACAATCTCATCCGTCCAAAAGTATTTTGGGCAATTCAGATTTTAAATAAACTATTTGCGCAGATAGTTTAAATAGTTAAACTATTTGCGCGAATAATTTATTTAAAATCTGAACCGTCGATTACCGAGACGAATCGCGAGACAAGGCAACAAAGAAACCTTCGTGAAAAAGGCAACCAACACTCTTCATGTTGGAGACACGTGCAGGGCTACTCAATGGGTAGCAGTGTGACCTGCTGGTACTTTAAAGTCCATATATTGACTCGTTTGTGTGCCTTTATTTGGCAAACTTGCATATGGGAGCTGGACAACACTCTTCTATACATAATTTAATATTTATATCATATATATGCTATTTTCTCTCGTTTTATATAGCTAGCTTCTCACACTATTAAAATTAAGCACGTATAGCTAGCTTCTCATAATATACTTTAAAACCCATATATTGACTCGTTTTATATAGCTAATTTCTCACACTACAACGACCGACCTATGCATCGGAGGGTTGTTGGATGACATCTTCTTGTTTGCATGTCCTTGATCGATCGAGCACGGCGAAAACCGATTAATTCATCAACTAATTATTAATTAATTATGACCTCATGAATATAATATCGGACCGACAGTAGTACTGTTACACTCACTATGTACTCTGGTTGGAGGGGTATCCCATCCCTTCCTCTTTAATTTGTGTGGAGATTCTAGTAGAAAGCCATTAGTAAAGGAAAGCGTACAACTCGATTGAATACAAACACACATGGGATGGGACCTTTGCTACTGCCCACCACTTGCTGCCCTACCTTGTTCACTTGCCAGACATTCAGACAAAGATCCAAAAGATATTCACAACTCGCGCGGGACCCAATGCTTCCCCCTACGTACTCCTCCTCCCCAGTTGGATCCACTCTCCTCACGCATGTAGCGATATGGAAACAGCTTCTCTCCGGTCCATCCCCTCAACTCGACTCGATAAATCTAATCCCTAGGGTTTCTGTTTACATATATGTTTCATTTGGGTAATCGGAGTTGTTGACTTGCTAGCTAACCTCATGAATATGTAATCGGAGTTGTTGACTTGCTAGCTAACCTCATGAATATGTTGATCCTTCTGTAGGGGGGAATGCAGATAAGAAACTAAGAAAAATTCTAAAATCAGCCGACAATAATAAGTGTGTAAATGTGTATTAAAGGGTGTGAAAAAGATACACAGAAATACGTGTTTTTCTTGTCTTCTAGTGTGCTTATCGTCAGCCCAGTGGGCTGACAATAGCAAGACCGAAAAACTAAATGATCGATATCAGTTTGACTACAAACATTTGAAAAAATACGAAATGGATCTAAGTACTCTCGATATCCAGTCAGATTGATTCTTTCTACAGATGCTTTACTCAAAAATTCTCACAGAATGATCAACAGTAATCTACACGGTAAAATTAAAACTCGTCGCGAAACCTAGAGGCTCAAGTGTATTCGGTCCGGTCCAGAAGCTGGATCCGTGGGGATGTATCACTGTATCCGACCATATTTCATTGATGAAATTCATTTGGAAGGGCAAGACAAGAGTTAGAAAGAAAGAAATCCCCCCCCACTCAAAGGCATTTTACTACCCCATATAATACAATTGCCCGACGCAATAGCTCTCGATCTCCTCTCTATGTACTTTTAATGTCCAACATTTTGTGCAGTGGTGGAATACACTGTTACGAAAAGTGACGAAGCATGAGAAAGATGATTGGAATTGGAGATGATTAGACTCCCATTTTACCTTTATAGTGCTACCTCCACTTTGTCACTCTCAACTCCCCCCCCCTACCTGACTAGACCCGTTTAACCTTTCGTGGTTAATTTCAACTTGCAATTCTAGTCCGAATTCCATCTGTCAGCACCCCCCATTTTTGTGGACAAGGGTATCTCGTAGTGCAGCCTGCACTGTAGGGGCGATAGGGCAGCCGATTCGACTGTTCATTTCGGCAACAGACGGTTCAGATTTTAATTCGAGCAATGAATGGCGCCACTGCTAAAAAATTTACTATAGGTGACGAAATTTACTGTTTTACCATAGCTGACGAAACAACAAAATTTTCGTCACCAAAAGTTACTACTATAGATGACGAAAAATTTGTTTTTTGTCACTAAAAGTGACTTTCGGAGACAAGCTATAGGTGACGAAATTTACTGTTTCAATCGTCATCTATAGGTTGTCCCCTAAAATCACTTTTGGTCGCCTATATTAACTTTTGGTGATCAAAATTTTGTTATTTTGTCAGCTATAGTAAAACAATAAATTTCGTCACTACTTTTTTCGTCAATTACAGTAAATTTTCTAGTAGTGAGGCTCTGATCAATAAGAGCACGGATTCGGCGTCAAAATAGGCGGCCTACAGCCCCTATAGTGCGGGCTGCGCTACTGGATTTCCAAATTCCTTTTTTGTATCCACACTTCACAGCATAACTTACTATTTTCTCCTTTCGTTGTTCTTAGTATTCCCTTCTCTCTCTCTCTCCTCCCCCACAAGATTCCCCGTCCAATTCCCGCCACCTCCGCGCAACCCTCCTGGATCTGCTTGTCCCTTTACTACCAACACCAAAAGGGAAAGCGCGCTCCTTCTTTTGTCTCTCTTGTTTCCTGCTTAGAAGACAAAATCGTACTACTACTACTACTGCTACTGTTACTACTCTTCTCCCTTTTGCAAAGTCTTGTTAGTCATGGTTGCCCTAGCCCTCTCTTGGCTCACCATTAATAAACTCCAGAACAAGGGATGGCTATGACAGCTGTGATTTTTCTGCAAGGTTGCGGAGTAGTTGGAATTATTATGACCCAATGTACAAGATTGGGAGAGAAATCATGGTTACAAATTAAGATCGCTAGTCTGGGCTGATTTGGATGATCCTTGTAGCTGGTCTAGTTTGGACTCATTCAATCTTTATTGAATGTATTTTCTTCTTTTCTTTTCCTTCAATTTTGGCCTCTTAGAGTGCCTCGATCTCTGTAGCTTGCATTTGGCTTTCTCTCGATCGATATACCTTTTATTGAGCTCTAATAAAATTTTGTTGCTTATAAAAAAAAAAATTAAGATCGCTAGGGGATTGAATTGACACAAGCAGAGAACTTGAGGGTCCATTGGCGGTTAATTTCCTCCACATCAAATGGTACAAACAAACTCTTAAACCCTAAATGATGGAATTAAACATACTTAATTACGAAAATGATAGGATCCATGAAAAGTTTTCGAGAAGTGAATATGAACCATTCATTTATCTTTCCTGGATATTTTTTCGGAAACTTTTTCTTGTACCGTATCAAGCCTGAACATACCTATCTTGATCAAAATCAATTGAATAGATGTGTTCTCCGGAATCTCGAAATTAATCAAGACCTGCGTAAACTGGTTCATATACCCAGTTACATGTGTTGATAGTATTATTTAAAGAAGACCAATAGGAGATATTGGTAAACCGAGAAGCCTCATTTGCATGAAAGAACAGCAAATTAAGCTAATTGGGGGGTGTTTCTTAATCATGATTTATATACTTTTTAAGTTCAATAATATTTATGGCATCCATGTATGATCGATCTTACACTTTGCGAGTTTGGTGAGTCAGATCCACTTATTCAATGGTGCCATGCACGTGTACCCCACGCTCTGTCTCTCTCTCCCACGTCACCCCCACTCAATTCCAAAGAATAGATATTTTAATGTGAATGGATAATTGGTAGTAGTATTCACTTTTTCCATCAGATTCCACATGAGGGCTTAAGTCCAAAAAAAAAAAAAAAAGATTCTAAAATAAAAATAAAAAGGTGACCACATTTAAATCCCATGTTCATCAGAGGATTCTAATATTTTTTTTTTCCGTTCATAAAAAAAAAAGTAATTTTCTTTCGATTGTTGAACAGTAATTTAGTGGATCAATAGCATTATTTAGTGGAGTGTGATGGATACGTGTTAAGCGTCACGTTAATGATCTCCAAATGTGCTATCCAAATATGATCATTGTACCATAGCTCCATAGTGTATTTGAACAAACCACAAAGTTCACAGCCTCACACTCTATGGAAAATTATTTGGTGCTCTAACGGTGCCGTTACGTGGTGTCCTAACATTGGTATCTATGAAACATTTTCCTGGGATTTTCATATTGGGCCTCACAGATGAATATAGATGTTCGGGTATTAATCTCATAATTGAAAAATTACAAAGATTAAAAAGACAAAGACAAATAAAAATGAAAATTACTTATAATCTTCAAAGCTACCCGAGACCCAACCGTTGGTCAAATAACAACAAAACCCTAAAACAACCCCACAGCAGCCTGCCATCCAAAAAAACCACTGGATAATTACATGCACCTCCTCTCAATGACATGGGGAGTGCTTCCCTTTCACTTGCTATAAATATGGTCTAGCTTTGCATCTTCCTCTTAGGCAAGCAGCACAAGCATTAAAGTTTAATTTGCTTCCTCTCTAATCCCCCCCAAAATCTTCAACTCCTTTCCATTGAATTTTTTCACCATGATTCTCTCTGAGAAAATGCAGCAGCAGAGGAGCTGCAACACCTTCTTGAACAACTGTAAACCCTATTTCGCGATGATATCCTTGCAGTTTGGATATGCTGGCATGAACATTATCACCAAGGTTTCGCTCAACCGAGGAATGAGCCACTACGTGCTCGTTGTTTATCGCCATGCTTTCGCCACTGCTGTCATCGCCCCCTTTGCTATCTTCCTGGAGAGGTGTGAAACTTTTGAAATCAAAACATACATCGCTTTTCCCTTTCGATCGAACCACATCCTTTTTTTTTCCCAAGCACCCCAATCTATGCGTTGTGTTCTCGTCCAAATATGCTTAACTGTGCAGTTCTTATGGAATTCTATCGCACAATCGATTCTGATGAATTTCGTTTTCCATTTTCAGGAAAGCACGGCCAAAGATCACGTTTCCAATTTTCATGCAAATATTTATTCTGGGACTTCTCGGGTTGGTCTTTAATTCATGCTAATCCTTGTAACTAGAGAATGAATTAGCTATATATGCATTAAGCCAATATTAATGCACACACTGAATAAATTTAAACACAAGGTTTGTTATTCATGTTTGATAGGCCCGTGATCGATCAAAACTTCTACTACGCGGGTTTGAAGTACACTTCGCCCACTTTCTCCTGCGCAATGAGCAACATGCTCCCTGCAATGACATTTATCATGGCGGTTATATTTCGGTAAGCACCATTATACAATATCCTTAATTTTGCAATCAATATTGTCATACAATAATGATCGTATGATCGATTCCTTTGGTCCTTGCATATACTCGGTGATGTATCGTATTCCTTGTGCTCTGGGTCTCGGGTGGCGTATCATTATAATTAGGTTGAAAACGATTATACATGTAATGTAGGATGGAGAAAATAGACTTGAAGAAGGTGATATACCAAGTGAAGATAGTGGGGACGATAGTGACAGTGGGTGGGGCCATGCTGATGACGTTGTACAAAGGCCCGGTGGTGGAGATGGTGTGGTCTAAGCATGTCCACCCTCGTAAATCCTACGTGACCGACACCACCGGGACTACTGACAAGGACTGGTTCAAGGGCTCCATTTTCCTCATCATTGCCACCTTCGCATGGGCCTCCTTGTTCATTCTACAGGTAACCATTTCATTTCATGGAGAGAGAGAGAAGAAAATATGCCATTAAAATGATGTGAAGACATTTTTATGATTTGGAGCGGAATTTAAATCCGATGATGATGTTTTCTTAATAGTAACTGAGTGTATATCGTCGATGAATACAACAGAAGGCGGCGTTGAAGCATTACGAGAAGCATCAACTGACACTGACGACGTGGGTGTGCTTCATGGGGACCTTACAGGCGATTGCGGTGACTTTCGTGATGGAACACAAAACCTCCGTCTGGGCCATCGGCTGGGACATGAACCTCCTCGCTGCCGCCTATGCTGTACGTATCTCCTCCACTCTCTCTCTCTCTCTCTCTCTCTCTATATACTTGTTTGTGTGCATGGTGAATGATTCATGATCTATATATACAGGGAATTGTGACATCAAGCATCTCATACTACGTGCAAGGACTGGTGATGAAGGTGAAAGGGCCAGTGTTTGCAACAGCTTTTAGCCCTTTGATGATGATCATTGTAGCCATCATGGGTTCTTTTATCCTTGCTGAAAAGATTTTCCTCGGAGGGTACGTACTTAACATCATTTCCTCTGTTGAAAATTCGATCAGTTTTGTAAATGCATTTCCTTAGTTTGTTGATATTCCTACACAGTAGTAAGTAACTGATAAAAATCTACCTTTTTGGTGGGGGGCTTGGATGCAGGGTGGTTGGGTCAGTGTTGATAATAGCGGGGCTTTACTCAGTCCTGTGGGGAAAATACAGAGAAGAGAAGTCAAGGAAGGAGGAGAAAGCCACTGAAATACCCCAAACCATGATGATCAAGGATGCTCAACTAAATGACGCATTTGCCCTCAAGACCATTGATGCTGGGAAAGAAGCTGCTGATCACAAGCTTCCTTCCATTGCAATCACCTTACCCATCTCAGCTGACACCCCACCAAAACCTAACCAAGAGCAGCCCTAAACCCATCGGGAGAAATTACTTTAATTAATAGTATTGGGTTACTTTTGTCTTTTTGTCTTTTTGGTAACCTTTTCTTTTTCCACTTTTTTTTTTTTTTTATTTAAGTTATGGAGTTTGATATGTGATTAAGCAAGCAAGGAGGTGGTCCTAATTTTAATGGAACGAGAGAATCTCAGTATGTCATCTTCTTCTGTTTTTTTCTGAGATTTGCATGGGTTCAGTGCTAGCTCCACTTCGCAATCATTTTGCAATTTTTTAAAATTTTGTACTTGGCAACAAAAATTCCACAAGTCCTACGCAGATTAGCATGATTCCCACAAGTCCTATGCAAATCCCACTAATGCTTTTTCAATGCTGTCCGATGCAGATTCATGTTCTGCATTCAACATCCAAGTCACGGTGAATGTCTAGTTTTTAGTTGTAGTTCAAGCGTGGCAAGAGAAAACAATAAGTGTTTGTCTTTCATGAGATCGCATGCATATTTGAGATTCTCACGGAGAACAAACACTTCAAACTTTGAGGCCTCTGAAAAGTTTGCCCGGTCGTTAATTTTATGGCCCCATAATTAGTCGAAGTGCGTGCAACCTGACCCGGACATTCGGTTATCAAAACAAGAAAAACATATCAAAGCTAGTTCTTTGTGCCATTAATGCTTGAGTGAATACATTTTTAATATCATGTTTTGCTGCCATCCTTATTACAGTATCAGTGCATGGTGACATTTTAAAATGGGGGATGCATTAAACTAATATGGTGATGCTTACGTAGCCCAGTTATGATTGAATATCCTTTCCTTGCTCCTCTTGTCTTGTACCGAGAGCACTGACCGAAAATATGAGCCAAAGTAAAGAGAAGGAGAGGGATTGCTGAACCTGACAGACACATCTTTTGGGAGGATACTCTGAGTAGTGGGTACCTCGTAGGACCTCGACCTGCCTACTCTCTTTTTCTTTTCTTTTTTAACACCGAAGAAGAGATTTTATTAAATAGAAGAGGAAAGAAAAGTACAGATAAAAGGCTAAGAGAAAACATCACAACGCAAAGACAACATTCCAACTATGTTGGCACTTTGCCCGGCGACAACCATCTGCATCTTAGCCTGCAAGTTGATAAGGGATCAACTTGAAGAACCCTCTTACAATAGAATTCCAGAAATAATCCCCAATCATAAAGGCTTCTTTTAAACTGGAATTCCCTTGTTGCAGTTCCCTTTACCTTGCTAAGAATTGGCTCAGATTTTCGTCTTTGTTGCACAACACTCTGTATAGTGTAGGGAAAGATAGAGCCATAGCGATGTTGCCCAGCCACAAGTCTATCCAGGTTAGAATAGAATTCCCATCACCCACTTTCTGATTTGCAATTTCCAGAAAAGCTCCAAACATTTGAGGTTGCCTGGCTGGCACCATTCACCAAGATGAAGTTCTTGTCGCAGTTACTTGCCTCTACTATGAAGAACCCTGGATTCCAAACTATAAGTAAATAAGCCACCAGCACTACCATCAGCATCCTATACCATCTTTTTCACCTCATTCCTATTTTCTTTCATGCCCAAACCTCTGACATTCCACGAGAGGATCTTCATATCTCCCACACCCTCCTAGAATATGAAGAACCCAAGCAGATTAAGGAGTAGGATGTTCTTCAAGTGATGCTCTTAATTCTTCCTCCTCATCTGTTACCATAATCTTGCTAATAACCTCTTCATCATTGCCCAAGTAATCTGTTTCCATTATTTTCGTGACAGTCCATACAGCCTGAGATTCATTCAATAGGATTCTGTTCCTATTAATTATTCCCTCAGTGGAGACAGATAAGGCTGCTGCGGCAATGGCTGAACGAAAGACTACACACTTCTGTTTTCCTCTTCTGCCACATTTCTTGGTCTTTTTTGGAATACCCAACAGTTCCTCAACAGATTTTTGCTTCCTCCTAGCTTTACAATTTTCCTTATTGACCTACTCGGGTCTGCATAGCCTACTCGGGTCTTGTATGGATATGCAGGAAGGGGTGTGACAGTTTTCATAATAAGTTTCCCAACAAGTCTCTCATACATGCCGGGATTTTAAAGATGCGATCAAATTGTACATACCCACTATTGTAATATGTCACGACAATCCGTCACTAATATGGTCGTAGATCCATAAAAGCCGCATAACAAGAAACCGTCGGGTGCTACCTTCCAGGATATTTAGATAATGTCTTACATCTCGGATGGTACCACAGCAACAGGAGTTCGCTAACCTCCTAATATCATTTTATGACAACATTAAAATACTAACATCATAATACAGAGGATCGCCAAGAATGAATTGAAACACCGGAGGATTCCAAATCCGGCTTCTGAGATTTGGTTGATGCCACAGGATATTCAGTCGCTACCGACACCCTCACTGGGACGCAGCTCCTCCTCCTTGAACTGGAGCAATCTTTGACACATTCACCTTACCAGCACCCTTTCGAATGTAGCTTTGACACATTCACCTTACCAGCACCCTTTCGAATGTAGTACAAACAATGGCAGCCCAGGGCCAGACGGATTTTTAACTGTTTCAAAAGACAAACATACAGCATCATCATCATCATAGTCGAAATGGGAGTTTGGAGCCTACAGCGTATACACTGAAACAGGCGGTGATCATATTTTTGCTGCACACCAGCCATAAAGCAGAGACATTCGGCACGCATGGTACACAAAATATTATTAGCCGATCACTAACTGCCTAGTTAGAAGCCAAAGTGAGAAATTTAACTGCCACAAAAGTAACTACACACAAGCCATTTGTGAACCTTTTTTGACAGCTAAGAAATGCTCTACGGTAGTTTCAAAGTAAAAAGAGACCACGATCACCTGCTGAATGTACAGATCATAACTTTCTCAACACCAAATGGGGAGAGTTTTGGTAATCAGACGCCAGCTGTAATGTCTGTAAATATTGTATAGTGTTCTTGTGTGAATCGCAGTTGGATGAATTGACAAAACAAAAAATGGTCAATAGAACAGGGTTTTCAATTATTACTCATCCTTAGCAAAGGCACACAGAGTCAATTGACAACTCACGTCTTAACAATAGGCATAGCCAGGGGAATGGCAACTTAAGACATGCTGGTCAAATGTACATTCAGTTACTGTTCTTTCCCTTGGTACGAATTTTGGGAAGTAGAAAAGTAGTAAAATGTCTAAAGAAAACAGGGTCAATGGTACAACCTATGTGTCACTTGTCCTTCGGGAAGGTTTACAATGGCATTTCCAATAGTGAGAATGCATGACCATAGAATATGGTTTATTAAAAAAAGTGCAAAAAGGAGGAACAAATTGACACACTTATCAAATAAAACTATACGTATATGTACAAAAACATGGTCAACAGATCAATTTTTATTGCTTCCCATGTTTGCCTATATGAAGGACATGTGTACATTGAGGAAAGGAAAACTTGAAGACTGTTTAACACTGACCTTAAACAAATTCTGAACTGACTAGGCAGTAGTTAACACCTCCCTTTGGACGGGAAAAACTTGTTTGCTTGGTAGGTAAGAAGTTCTTCCCCACTTCATCTGTGGAGGTCTCAAGACCACAATCACGGCAGAAGGAATCCATATCTGATTCCTAAAGAACACAGAGTCAATCACACATGTTTGATGACCAAACATTAATGTTGAGATCTCTACAAAACATGAAGGAACCAATGCCGGTGAAAAAAACTTTACCTTCATCATCAAGAGTTTTGATAGGTCTTCCAATGGGTATGGATAAAGCTTGTAACCTCCATAATTAATGCATGACACTGCCAATGCTCGAACCTTATACATGGTTGACAAAGAAGAAAGCAAGAAAACAAATGCTGAATCAGATATAGTGTTTGTGGCAAAAAGAATTGAGCAAAGCACTATGACCATCAAACATACCGTCTAAAATAACCATACGAGTAGCACTATGAGTCTATGCAATTGCCAATGCTTGAGCCTAAATCTATCTATGTAGGTAATTGAAAACACCTGTATGCATAAGCACTCAAAAACAACAGAGAGACATACACCCGGCAAACAAAAGAAGAAAAAGGGAAAAAAGAAATGAAAACTGGCACGGATAAAACACAAGAAGATGGTGAGCCCATCAAAGTATTTGCCTCTTACAGAACCAATGGAATTATCTGGACAAGATCTATCTTGAAAGAAATCAAGTACTCGAACAGCTAGTACATCCCTACCATGTCACATAATGTAATTGGGGCAGCTGAGGAGTTTTGGTGGGTTTCAATTTTTCTCACTTAAATTCAAGTTTAGTGTCATTTTCTGGGGGAATGATTCCCTTATGCCTATCTTTCCACTATTTCACTTTTCACTTTAAAGCATAATTCTGCATTCCTGGTTGGTATGTAGTGAGGAGGATCTGAGTCATGAAGAACGCATCTCAACCAATACATGCACGCACGGTTCTCACTAGTTAATGAAGAACAAGATAGCCCACAAAAAGAGAAACAGAGAAAAAAAATGAGAAGCTGTGACAGAAGAGTACATAAGGTTCAATTCGGTGAGAGTGAATCCGGCACATGCTTCTCCACTAGAACAGAGACCAAGCCCTAGGTCTTGGTGTTTCTCCAAAATACATGGAACAAACACAAGAATGGAGAGAGAGAGAGAGAGAGAGAGAGAGAGAGCAACCTCATTTATGTACGGTTCAACCATGCAATACTGAAGATAGGATGCCTCAGTTGCTGTAATATGGATGAAGCGCTTGTAATTGCCAAAACGATAGTACCTGCTTCAGTTATAAACAATTGCATATAAGTGCAAAAACAACTTACATACTTAAAAGAAAACCTAAACGTAAGGCTGCTAAGTATAGAAAACAAAACCACCCCTTAAGTCTTTACTTCAGTGCAAACAAACAAGTGAAGTATCCATTGCAGCTTTGTGTCATTTGCAACGTTACCTTAACACTCTTCGGGCGAAACACATTTCCTTTGATTTTAGAATGGGAGACGGATGACGAAACCATAATGACAGTGGCTCCCCCTGCAAATACGGAGCAAGTCAGGATCTAGACAAGACTGCAAATGAGCTTGACTTAGCAGAGTTACAAAATAAACGAATAAAGAGATGAACCGCTGGCTTGCTGTCAGAACTAAGATGAAGCAGCACGTAAAGTGAACGGAATTCAGCTTCGTTCTCATAGATGGACTGGGACTTCCGATTTGCTTCATAGAGATGATATAGAGAAGTCAAAACCTTCATCAGCTGCTCCATATTGAGGTGATGCATTGAAGAAATATTTAGACTGCCACTACATCTTCGAAGTTTGTGGTGGGATATAACATGAAATTTAACCTGCATGATGTAGCAAGTGGTAAATCTATAATCTTAAAAGTGCATAGCTGAACAAACAAATAAACTACAATCATGCCCTTTTATGGCTTGAAGATGAAGATTCAAGCATGGCGTGATTTTTGGCGTGGTGTGTCGGTAACATGTACAGGTCGAGCCGTTTAAAAAAAAAAAGCATGTACAGGTTGACCTGACAACAATTTGCACAATTCTTAAGCAAGAGAATGCTAAAAGGGGTTAATCGAAATTTACAAGGAAACACATACAGTTAACAAATCAGACTAGAACATTCCATCACATATCAATGGTTTCAAATGGATCCATTCAAAATTTGCAGACTAAAATAATGTTATCCGCAAATAGAATTAGATCCAAAATTAGCTGATCTGCAAGTAGAAGAACATTGTGCCCCCTATGAGACCACGTAGGTGACTTAGGGGGGCCTATTAAATGCTTGTTTCCATGCAAGTGGAGAACCGAGTCAGGTCATATGACCATTATATACCTTCTAGTGTATCCAAATACAGGAGCTCATAAGATTCCTCTGGGGAACTTGACAGAAAGCCATATACCCAGGGACCTGCTGATATTTTTTATTCTAAGGGGAGATCCGAATAGGGTCAGTAGGAAGGTCTTGGTTGAATATATGAGTTTGGTCCCCTTGATCTTCCGTTCCCACTTTACTCACTGTAAAAGTAAAAAGAGCCCTATTTTGACCATAATAACTTATCCAGCTATGAGTTGGAGGTACTGTTCCTTCAAAGATACAGAAAGATGGGTTAAGGGATAAAGCATTCAGGATCTTGCTGTGGAGAGCAAAAATCATGGTTTAAGAAAGGCCACGGGAAAGTTTCCAGTCGACTGACACCTGATGGGTGTTTAAAGAGTAATCAACCTCTTCATTATACAAACACAGATCAAGTAGCCCCCTTGCAAATAGCTAGACTATACTAGTAAATTAGTAACGTCTGAAATCTCATAATAGTTTACAGCACTAACAAAGAAAAATAATAATAATAACAAACATATTCTCATGCCTACAGATAATGATAGGCAGGAGGGGAGTGATGCATGGAGACTAACAACCTGGATGACTAGAATTTGGCAATAGAGTAATAATTGTCTGGAGGAACAAGAAAGGTAATAGCAAAGAAACAACAATAAAACCAATCATACCATTTTCTCAAACATCTGGATTACTCGTGTGTTGATAATATTTTGCATACAGAGATCTTGCCTTATGGACCTTGTCCTATCAAAGATGAAGTCATGAACCACTTCAAAAGGATGTTCATCAGAATCCAACAAGTTTAAGAGGTAGCTCAAAGTTTCTTCAAGAACAGGGAGAGGCCGCACATCCGAAGCTTGAATGGTTCTTGTGGATATGGTTCTGCAAAACTAGTGAGAGATATGGTGGGTGAACCGCATTCTGCATCAATGGAAATATTTCTGACATTATAAATATAACAAAGTTTAAAACAAACGGACCAAAAACAAAAAAGACACTGAAGGGTTGTCATTTGGCATGAAAGGATGAATGATGAAAAAACCACAACTGAAGTTCTGAAAGAAACAAATGTAAAAAGAGAGAACAAGCAAACCTTGACAGAATACAAGCCAAAAAGATGAAAAGGAAACTAGTAGAGATCACCTTTTTGACAGCTAGACTGGAAGATGTTTTCCCATAACTTCCATTTAACCTCTCAAAGACAGATAAATCCCGTACCCGTTCACGTTGCAACCTTTCTTCAACTGTGCCCAAAAAAAAATGGTAGGTAAGAAATAGACAAAACAGGTGCTGCATTTGTACTTTTGTAGGCAAGTAAACAACTTCTATCTCCGTTACGAATTGCAATTGAAAACAAAGCTCCTAGTTTTCTACGTAGTTCAAGTTTGCAAGACGAGATTCCCTACGTCAAACAGCATCATTAAGTGGAATAAACCCCTAAAATTCAAGTTATCAATTATTTTTTGATCGCGAGTATGGAATTAAATGGTGGCTACGCCCATATACACAATCTCGTCTCTTCCTCGGGCCACACAAGTAGCAAGATATACTTATCATGCCTATCAAAAAAACAATATACTTATCATATATTATTTGTTATCAATAAGGAATACAGATTATTCGGGCCTTGCTAGGCACAAATCATGCGTCCGTCACTTACTCACTGCCCACCATCCTCAATCCTCATAGGCTGACGTCGCAACCAATTACCTCTCCAACAGCCCATAAAATTCTAACTGTGCATGTCCAGGGTTGCAAAGAAGTAAAACGAATAAAAAGGCAGCTATATTAAGTTATTCTAATACTTAAATAATGAAACCAACTGAATTTGTAGTTCTTACACACATTGGGAGTTAAACAAATAAACTGACATCAGGAAGCGACTTATCAGTTGCTCAAATTGTCATTCCCAATTGCCAGCTCTGTCATTCAAAGAAGATACAAACAATGGAAAAGAAAGAGAGCAAAGAAAAATTATCAACATATGCTACAAGTCGACGTAATTGTAGGGAAATCAGCCAAACCAATAACACACACAAGCAAAGAATAATCAAGAACAACAAACAAAAATGCAAGACACATAAATTTTTACGTGGTTCCCAACTTGTAATTGAGTACATCCATGGCTCACACCAATTCACGATATTAACATAATGAGGAGAGGACAAGTTACATAGGATGCTGCAAGTATCTATAATAAGGGGTTTACATCATCAATTATTGTAATACCCAAGACCCTAGCGACCCAAATCGAGCCCACCATTTATTCGAGCATCTCCAACCCTGACCCTTTTTATTTTAACTCAAACTCAAAATTGGAGTAAAACCCCTGCAAAAATCACTCCACTCTTCTACGCAGACCTATACCAATTACCAAGGCTAAGTTTTCCCTATTGTCTAATCAGACTAAACGGGCTAAAGCCCACAAAAACACGAATTGCGAGACAGGTCATTTCCCTCACATACATCAACAAAAAGTCCATTTAGTGGAAACAACTTGTCTATGTCTAAAGTGTTTAAGCTATAGATAAGCTTTTTAGGGAATCCCACCCGAAATCAAGTTTTATCAAATCAAGGATGACTCCAACTTTTACTCAAATTTTGCAAGGCTATTTCTCTCCTCCAAAATTTACAACACCACCATTTAATGAAACTTCTCCTCAAATTTGTGCTCAGATTTGAGTTTACAACAATGCTTAGATCTGAGTTTCCTCATTGGAAAGTTTCATACCGAATGAAGCTTTTTGAGGATAAGTTTGAGTACGGGTTGGAGATGCTCTTATACAACAAAGAAACTAAATCTACAAATTATGCTGAAAAGAAGGGTAGTAGAAGGTACCAACCAGGGCACATAAAAGGGCAAGTTCCAACTAAGGATGAGGATCTGCTCATATCCTCCTCCCCATCTTGTTCTTCTGGTTGTTGGGTATTTGTGTTTTCCGGGTGTGGAACAGTAGAATTATCCTGATGACTGACGTTGATATTGTTACTGAGGTTAGGGTTTGAAGGTCTCGCTCTTGTGGTGGGATTGGGTTGGGATTTACTATTCGGTAGGGAAGAGGATGAGGACGACGATGGTTCTCTGGAAGAAGAAGAAGAATAGGAATGGGTTGTAGTTGTCATCCCTGATCTTCTTCTTCTTCTCGGGTGATCGTAGTGACCTTTGCTCTCCATCTTTGGCTCCCTCGCAAATTCTGTGTGGGAATTAGTCCCACAGGACTGTTTTCACGGTTCAAGTGGAAGGATAAGCAAACGTCCCCAACAACGATTCGTTGTTGCTGCCCGGCTTCTTGGGAAAAAGGTCAACGATAACAGCAATGATACCCCTTTCTTATTAAAGCCACGTGTATTTTACTACAATCAATGATACCAGCACAAGTGTACGCACACAAATATTATACACGGCGTGCTATCGAGTGGGTGCAGGGCAATCAATCTAACCGTTCATCTTGGCACGGACAGCTCGAATCAAATATGGACGCACATAAATCTGAATCGTCCATTACTCGATTAAGATCCGAGCTATCGATTGCAGAGATAAGCAGCCGATCTAGCCGCTTCTGCACTACTTTATAGGGAGATGCTTGAGAGCACCTTCCATCCATTATACACAGTCACATACATATTCGACCCTGATATATATACACATATATTTAGAATCTTGTCCATATGGATTTCATATGGTAAATGTGAAGCCTATACAAATTAGAAGATGTATTGGAACTACGCATATCCATTTATACCCCTAGCATTTTTTCTGCTATAAATTATTCTTCGTTAGAGCGAGTTTATAAACACAATAACTTGTACAATAATTTTTACACTTTCACACTCTTTAATACATTTTTCACATATTTCAATACACTTTTTTAACCTTAACAATAGCCCGATTGATTGGTTTTAGAATGTTCCTTTGGAAAATACACGGATGTGGTACTACATGGTTGCTGACGTTAAAGTAGTTACATCTTCAATAACTAATGATATAGTGTCAATGTAGATGCCAAGCCATGTTTGCTCTTAATTGTTCAGAATAATTCGAAAGGAATACAGAATAGAAGTTGTGTTAATAGAATTGGCAGTTTTTTTTTTTAATGTGAGCACATGTTCCTTTGGTTGCACAGATATGTGTCCAGAGTAGATCAATAAATCCCACAAGATGCATGTGGAACATACAAATATCCGAGGGCTCTGACACTACATATGTGTCCCAATAATTTTCCTTTGTCAGTACGGGAAGAGAATAAGGCGTGTAGAGTCCCCTACACTTTCAAGTACCAGGAGGGTGTCCATAATTCTTTGCTTCATAGATGGATTCCTCCATTTTCAGGTGCTATCAAGTTTCTTTGCATCATAGATTCCTCCATTGTCAGGTTCTATCAAGTTTAACTGTGATTCTGCGGTCATAAAGGATTTCATTCAATGTTGTTGCTATACATCAAGACTAGCACGGGCTTCATGCTAGGAACCATAAAGCAGAAGTTCTGGATTGGAATCGACTATAACCAAATAGGGGGAAAAAAAGTTTTTCGAATATAGTCCTATAAAACTCGGATTGATTGATCATTTACAGGCTGCCAATGCCTAGTTGACTAGTTCTCATGTTGCGCCGTGTTCAAAGACCTCTCCAAGCGTAAAGAAAACTCAATAACTAGACAGACATACCAAGCGAGCTGAAAGCATATTGCAATCAAACAAAAAGAGACTGCACTTATACTGGAACTCAACAAGCAGGTTGCAGTTATGTAAGGATCCACATGTGAGAAACAACTAATAGATCACTAATTATAGCATTGTCGAAACCATCAACTTTGTACTCATATTATGGCAATCCACTATGTAATATCGTATCATGCTCAGCTTTCAAAAACAAGATACCCCATGAATGCTGTTGTAAAAAGCTATCCAATCTGACCGACCCAGCTCCGAACTTGATAGGGATGCAAGCAACTTATTGTCCACCTCTACTGAATACCAAGCCAGAATAGTGACACTAGAAGTTTCGCAAACAAAATGGATTCGACTCTTACAACACTCGCCAAGGTCAATATTCATTCATTCACAATTACCTACTTATGTAAGCATAAGAGAAGTACAACACCCACTAAATGCCATGGTTTCATACCCTAACCTGAAGGAAAGATAGAACGAGCTCTCCCAGGATAACTTACCGTACTTTTCTTTCCTTTCCTGAAGTAACTCTGCAAGGATTCAACGAATGCTTGGCTCCCCCACTTAACCCAAAGAGTCAAAGACTCTGAACCCAAAAATTAGTAGCAACTAACTGACTACCGAGAAAAATAGTGATGCGGTATTTATAACAGCAATCAGAGCATACATCAAACAATGTTGCATAACCTTTCCGTTACTGGGAAACCTGCCTGTAAGCTTTTTACCTCTCTCCATTATCTGAAATAACTCCAAGGCAGGGGGGAAAATATCCTTTTGACAAGAATGACAATACAATTGTCCACTGAATCTAGAGATTGTTCTACGGCCATACATTAAGCAAGCAATATACATCAGATAACATAGTTGTCGGTGCTCACCAAAGACGAATATGTGAATGCAATACACGTACATGCACAACCACAACTGTATCGTGTATTTATAAAACAGAAGAAGTCACCTGACCATAAAACGCATTGACATCTCAGATGCAAACAAGCACTACTGCCCACTCAATTGTATTAAATGGTCAAAAGCAACAAAACAAATCTCAATTTTGGGACATGTCATGGTTGTTGCAATCTGTTACAGGATGAAAGTAGAGGATAAAATAAAACAGGAACTGTGCTAAATATTAATAGCTGAATGTATAGAAATATCAGTAATGGGAACAGTTATGATAAAAAACAGCTTCAGCTTAGATAATACTGAAGGTACAAGACTTCAACCTCGAATTAGGAATTCAGGTACAATTACAAATGCTGCAAATCATGCCCAAAAGAAAAGAAACGGAGAAATGAACTGATAAACTACATATAAGAGGAGCACGTAAGCTTCTTTTATATCAATACAAAGTAATTAAGAAACTAATTAAGAATGTTCTCGCGTTTAAAGAATTAGGGAATTGAGGACCTAAAAACTCTTAAAGACGCAGATATAACATGCTGGACTTCAACCTGGAATTAGGAATTCAGTCACAGATATAAAAGGAGAGCATACTTGTTGCGACAAAAACATAAGCTCCAAGCTTCTTTTTCATGTATATCAATACAAACTAAGAGAGAATGTTCTCACATTATCAGAAATACGGAATTGAGGACCCAAAAACTTTCAAAGACTGGCAGATTTTTGCATGCCCGCATGAAACCACATGAGTACTCAACTATCATCCAAGGATATTTGAGATACCACAAAAATAGGGGCGAAAGAAGCCTGTGTGATGCACAAGGACATGAATTTTCATTTTTCACACAGCTAGTTGAGATGCCCTAGCAGCCATACTACTAATCTGAGCCCCCATCTGAGCAGCCCTAACTTTAGAATTCGTAGCCCTATGGAAAAACTGCTCCCGCGACAACAACCTCACATTCCTCAGGTACTGACCAAAAGCTATCGACCCTTCTTGTACCGCCTTATCCAAAGCATACACCACATCCTCAATAGCCAAATCCGCCGCTGTACACTCAGTCATCTGTTTAGAAAGAACATCACAACACTCAAATGCATCATCAACATCTACATTCTTCACCTTTCCCCCATTCTCCCTCAACCAACCCTCCAACACATCCGTATTCATCGAAACCATCTGTAACTGCTGCTCCAGCGCCTCCTTCTCCCCCTGCATCTCTCTCACCCCTCTCCCAATCTGTTCCTCTCTCTCCCTCAACGCCGCCTGAACACTAACCACCCCCTCCATTTCCCCTCCCCTCGTCTTCCTCAAAACCCCGATATCACTACTCAAGCTCTCCACAAGCTTATTTACAGCATTCCTCTTAAATACCTCGGCCGGATCCTCAGTCCCAACCTGCGGACCACCGCTCCCATACGGGGATTGCGGATACGATCTCGGAGGGATCGCCGGACGAACCGAGACCGAATTACCCGACGAGGCAAAACTAGGGTTAGGATTTGGATCGGGCCATCCCGACGGCGAATTATTCGACGAGGCAAAAGTAGGGTTTGGGTTGGGGCGCCCCGATACAGAACTATTCGACAAGGCGAAAGTAGGGTTAGGGCTTTGATTGGGGCGGCCCGACACGGAATCATTCGACGAGGCGAAACTAGGGTTAGCGTTCGGAGCGGGGGGACGGCGGGAATAGAGGGGCGGGTCTCGGGCAAAGTGCCGGGCCAAGTCCCGGGCCAGGTCGACCAGATTGGAGCTCGGGTAGACCCAATTCGACAAGTACGGTACCGAGACGAGGCCGGAGGGGTCGACGAAGGAGTGGGGGCGCTTGATGACCATGTCGCGCGTGGGGTTGACGTAGACGAGGGGGGCGCGGCGGGGGTAGGGCTCGAGGAGCCAGATCACGACGGGGATGTTGTAGGTGGCGGAGTGGAAGAGGATCGGGACGGTGCCGTCGGCCTGGAGGAGGGTGGAGGAGCGGCCGTCGGCGTGGGTGTAGAGCGCTGTCTTGGGGGCGAGGCTGGGGTAGGACTCGGACAAGGTCACGAGGTGCTGGCGGATCAGCCACTTGGAGTCTTCGGAGTAGGGGAGGGAGGATGGGCCGCGCTGGGAGAGGAGGTTGCTGAGGAACTGTTGGATGTATTGGCCGGGGTTTGACGACGGTTGTGGTGGTGGCGGCGGCGGCCGCGAGCCGCCGTGGAAGAATGGCGGTGGTGCCATTACGGATGGCGATTGGGCTTATTCTTCGCTTTTCGGCTTTGTAGAGTTGAACAGAAACCCAATTGGTGAGAATTCGAACGTTGGGTATTTATAATTCCAGTAATGCTAGACACAGCAAAAGTGCACAGATTTGTTGTGGGGCCTATTATGGGTCTTATACAAATAATCCGAGCCGTTTATTAAATGTAAAACATTTTTCAAGGGTGTCCACTAAAAATTTGCTCAATCCGATATTTATAGGTGCTCAATTTAATTATTTAACTTTTCATTCAGATTTCAAGATAATGAAAAGTTAGATGATTGAATCGAGCATCTATAGGAATCGGATTAAGCTGATTATTCTGGATGGCCCTTGGAAAAAATGTTTTACATTTAATGAACGGCTTGGATCATTTGTGTGAGACTTAAAATGAGCCCCACACATGAATCTGTGTGTGTTCTGTGTGAACAGACTTAATAGAACGGATTCTGACAATTCCGTATGCTTTGTTTGGAACTCGAGGAAAGTGAGAGAAACTAAAGGAAAAATGAAAAAAAATATTCTCTCTCATTGTTTGTTTTGAAAAGAAAGAGGAAAAATAATAGTACAATTTCCTTCTCATTTTTCTCTCCTTTTCCTTTCTCTTATTTTCTCACTCTTTCCTCAACTTCCAAACATTGTTGTTTGTTTGGAACAAATGAAAAGAAAGGAAATGAAATGAAAATTGGAAGGAAGTAAAAGAGGAAAACGGAATCGGAGACCCTGTAGTGCACCGCCGTAGGAGATAATTTCAGTCGTACAAAAATGTTTTTAACTGTCCGAATTAGAGAAAAACTATTTCAAAAAAGAGAAAACTCAAAATTATGTGGACCACCATCACGTAAATTTACGTACATATAAGAGTTTATGTATACATGTGGTACATTCTATTAATACATTATTGACACACGACAATAATCACATGATACTTGAAATTTGATCACCGGAACCTATGTATTGAAGTGATAGTTTTTTTTAACAGCAAAAAGGAATTTATTAATTTTTGAAGATAATATACTTCTTTAAAAAGCAGAAGAAGATAATATATAATAAAAAAATTAAAAAAAAAGGAGCAGGTCAAAACAGCATTGAGGGCTGCACATCACAACATTTTATAACCATAATGGATTGTCCTGAAAATTAAGCTACGAGTTTAGGAGTTTGCTCTCTTTTATGTCTTTGATTTAAAATCACATAGGCGCAATCAACTCAACTATTGTGGACCAATCCATATGACGTTTTACCGTGACTTTTATCGAGCTCAATCAAACTAATAAACAGTGGACTTCATGTTCCGTTTGACCAAAAAAAAAAAACAGTGGACTTCATCCCCGGAGAAAAATTCCTTTTCACATAAGCTAGCTTGGACACCCCATGTAAGAGAAGGAAAATAAGCAGTCTAAATATAGGGCAAATTTTCGTAGTAATCCCTGTAGTTTTACGATTGTCTCACTTTTGTCTCTCTAGTTTCAATTATCTCAATTTCGTCCCTATAGTTTGTTTTATGTTTCAAATTGGTAAAATCGTTAACACCGTTAACGAAACTAACGGAAAAATATGATTAAAAATTAAGTACTCCAATTTTCAATCCGGTTGAACCAGTGCGAAGATCTTATTTTTTTGATCATTTTATCCTAAATAGTCGTAATGAATTTTTGGCTTTAAGGCCAAGCACCTGAAGACTCGTTATTTAGTTTCAGGGCTCTCTTAGGGTACTCGTTGAAAGGTCTTAGAGCCAAAAATCTATTATGACCATTTAAGATAAAATGATCAGAAAAATAAGATTTTTGCACCGGTTCAAATAGATTAAAAATTGAAACACTTATTTTTTTAACTATATTTTTTAATATATAAACGGTGTAAAAAAATAAGTGTTCCAATTTTCAATCCGTTTGAACCGGTGCGAATATCTTATTTTTCTGATCATTTTTTCTTGAACGGTCATAATGGATTTTTGGCTCTAAAGCCTTTCAATGAGCACCCTAAGAGAGCCCTAAAACTAAATAAGGAGTCTTCGGGTGCTCGTTGAAAGGCCTTAGAGCCAAAAATTCATTATGACCATCTAGGATAAAATGATAAAAAAAAAAAATAAGATCTTCGCACCGGTTCAATCGGATTGAAAATTGGAGCACTTAATTTTTTAATCATATTTTTCCGTTCGTTTCGTTAACGGTGTTAACGATTTTACCAATTGGGAACGTAAAACAAACTACGGGGACGAATTTGAGACAATTGAAACTAGAGGGACGAAAGTGAGACAACCGTAAAACTACGGGGACGACTACGAAAATTCTGTGCTGGTAACAAATAACTTACAGAATTTTGACATCACTTACAAAACAAGACTCAAAGGCCCAGCCACCCCAAAACTGGACAAGTCTCAATTTATTTATTTATTTATTTTTTTGTCATATTGTATAGTCACCGGTGGTTAGCGGGGTAATTAGATTAGCAACAGAGAGTCCAGTAGCTTTCTATAACTCTGGGTCCCAACCGCCCCCATGGGGGCTCGAACCTCTGCTGGGCGAGGCAAGGTTGCCAACTGCACGAGGCAGTGGAACCTACAAGTCTCAATTGAGCCACAGCATATAAAAATAAATAAATCTAAGTTCACTCTATGCCTAGAAAATGACCTGCCTTCATTTCCAGGTTCTGAATTGACCAGAGTTGCCAATAGAGTTGGGTTATGCTCAAAATCCAAAAACCTAACACAACTTTTACACAGGTTGAAAACCACAAAGCCAAAAACCCGATACTGCAAGTGAAAGTCTTCACCAACTTGGGGGGTTGAAAAAAAGAAAAGAAAGAAAAAGCTAACTTGCGCAACAAAGATCGCATAACCTTCGGTAGCTTTCAAGAAATTTTGAGCCGTATCATTTGCTTGCCGATAAGGTTATCTCCTGCTTAACTTGTATCGGTCATTTAAGTTTTCCTCTTAGATTGGCGTATTAAAGTGCTTCTCCCAAGTCCCATATGTTGAACTTAAGTGCTTCTCCCAAGTCCCAAAAGTTGAACTGAAGTTCCCTCCACCATTCTGCTGAGCATAGTCAGTTATAACCTCGCGGGCACAAACATCCCAACTCTTTGCTATCTCTTCAACTGACATAGGTTGCAATAGATTTCGCATAATGACGCAGAGCTTTGACTTTGCTTTTCCCAATAAATCTTCACATCCAGCACTGTCAAACACCAAAACTATATTAAAGCGTAGGAAAGCAAGATATATACCAGGAAAAACAAACAGATAGAAGAAAATGATATGTATCTCTCTTGCTGAACAATGCTATCAACTTAGGGGATACCAGAGTGACAGATTGACTTTTTCTTACAAGACCTAATCTATACTTACTTTTAAGTAATTAGAATGAATGTTCTAGAGGCGAATCCGCACTGTGAGGCATTTTATTCCTCCTCATGACGTGAGGCGTTAGCATTTAGAATTCTAGTTTTGAGCAGTGAGAGGCATGGAACATGTTATTCTCAATGTTTGGTATTTGAGATATGGCTGGATTCATTGGCTCCAGTGTATGAGAGCTGGGAGGTGGGTGCTATGTGCAGAAGGTGAAACATATTGGAAGGTGGCGCCTTAATGTTTGATGTGGAGCATATAGAAGGAGCTGAATCATTGTACTTTTGATGATGTGGATAGGGACAGTACATGAGTTTAAATCTGCTTTTAGTCCACTCCTGTTTGTTGAACTGGTAAATTAAGAAAACCTAGATTCTCTTTTCTTGATTTTATTCAAGAACTCAAGCTTATTGTTGGGCATTGGTTATTGGACATCGATGCAATCATGCAATAATATTTTCAAACTTTTGAGTAGAAAAAACCACGTATGAGGGAGAGACCACATGACACTAGTATAGAAAGAATTAGACAAGTGATGCCTACGGGCTACAGCTTTATTGAATAAATGACAAGAATGACTTGCATATGAAAACAAACGTAATGGCATCTCTCACCTGACTTCTGCTGGCAACTTGTCTAGGAGTATAGGGGAGCAATCTGGATAATTCCTTGGAACAAGCAAGAACAAGGGACTGAGAAGCGACTGCATAGCCACAAAGGCACAAATAAATTTTACAACGGCAAAACACAAAATTGATAATCACTTCGCACAACGATATGTCTACAAGACTACAACACACCATTATGGCTGAAGCATGTTCTGGTGTCATGTCGGGATTAATCGTCACTGCATTAAAAGAGCACCTGACAATAGTTCCTTCACTACCTTCCCTTGCAGGTGTCCCGCATGTAGAATTAACTTCTTCTTCACTGATATCAACCACAGTATCAACTAATCGCCGGTTTATCTCTCTTATTTCTTGCGCTAGGGTATACTTTACCTGCAAGATTATGTATTAATGGACATAAGGAAGGTCTTAGAATGTCCATTTGCTTCAATTATCTCTTCATTGAGCAATACTCAAATGCACATCAGTAGTTGCCTCTGCTATCATTTCCAAACAATGGAACTCAGTCATCATTCCTAGTCCAGACTAATTACTAAAGGTTAGTGACAGTCCAACCTTAGAGACGGGGCATGCACCATCTTCTCAAGTGATTTGCAGACGTTGAAGGTATAAATAATAAAGTTGCTCCTCTCTCTAATAGCTTAAGCTTTTAGACGAGTTGGTGGTTAACAATTTAATATGGTATAATCAGAGTAGGCAATAGATCTTATGTTTGAATCTCACCGCCTACCTAAAGTAAAAATATTTACACGTGTTTAGCCCGCTTATGGAGGAGAGCCTAGCTACACGTGAGGGGGCGTGTTGAAGGTATAAATAATAAAGTTGCCCCTCTCTAATAGCTTAAGCTTTTTGATGAATTGGTGGTTAACAATCTAATAGCAACCAATGTCAATCTTAAAGTTATACAATTATATTTACACAAAAAGCTCGAGTCCCATTTTCTTTGGTGAATAGACATCGATGGGACAGTTCTTGAAATCATTCAAAACAGCACATATAAACCGAAAACTAAAGAACCCATTTTGACGAGAATATTTTCTATTTTCTGAATCACAGAAGCACCATTCTCTAGAAATAAATATAGTAGTGAGGAGCAAGACCAAAATAAACATCCAAACATGGGAACCGCTAGTTTTAGATTATCTACTTGTTAAGAATAAGGAATATACTATTATTAACTACAGCACTAATGGTATATCTTAGACGTTAGCTTGACTTTAGCTGTGGGGGGAAACTACTAGAATGATGAAGTTTTCTACTGGATAAAAGATGGTCCAGTCTACACTTAATGGTGGGAAAGGTCAGGGATAAGACTAAACTGACGCACTAGAAAAATTGATTGCAAAAACAAATACTCTCGAACCTCGAGTAGGCTCCCTATGTGTCTATACGCACAAATGCTACCAGTAGATAGAGGGCATTAGATTAAAGAATTAAGTAGGAAATTTAAAATAAATGGCACCCTGTGTTATAATTCTTGAATTGGGCATTGCTAAGCCAACCACTTGTGCTATCTACTTTCAAGTTTAAGAAACACCAGAGAATTGAGGAAGCTCTTTCAAACACATTTCATTCGCTGAAAACAAATGGCAGCAAAACAATTTGGAAGACAAAAAGATGCAAGAGAAAAGCATCTGGCAATCAAAAAGTATATCCACGAGAGTTATGTCAAAGGACAACTATTACGGTGCAGAAATTGATGATTCTCAGTCATGGAAACACTCTTAACTCTTGCATTGTTTCAAATAATCAAATTGCAACAGGTCCTTCTGGAGCCCACAAACTTGGGCTACCTGAGGAAAGATGTAAGACAAGGTGGGGTGGACAACCTACGTAGTTAGCCTGCCATCTGTTTGTCGATAAACTTCTGTCTGGGCCTGAACGGTGGCATAAAAGCCTTGGATCATCCGCCGCTCTGGTAGTTAAAAGTCGAGATACTGTCAGAAGGAGAAATTATTGAGAAGTATGGTTCGACTAAAAGGCGAGGTCCACCTTATTGTATTTCTACATCTAGGAAATGAGATTGTCAGAAGATAGCACTACATGGCAGGGGATAAATCTAATAGGACGAAGACCAACTTTGACTGAGAAGTTGGATTTTTGTTATGGTAGGTGGACAACTTCAGTAGTGAACCCCAGAACTAAAGTTAAGCAAAGGGGAACGCTTAGACGTAAGTGATAGAAACAAATATTAGCTTCTCAACGCAAGACTGGTTGGGATTCCCTGTATATGAAGTAGAATGACAAAAACTTATAAATCGCATCTTGTCATCGGGAAGAAACTTCCAGAGCATGTAACATACCTCACCTCGAGGCCTCTTGTTATAAGATGTTGCAGTTGAATCTTCACATTTCTCAGGATCGGTTAACTGCTTGAAACTATCAGTCTTGCTGCTAGATGCACAGATGTTCGATTGTACAGCTCCTATATGGTGCCTCATTTTCATTTTTCTAGAATTCCAGTCTAGCTTTTCTCCTTGTATAGCCACTCCAGCCAAATCCTCTCCAATTGCAGATCGAGATCCATTACCTGGTTTTGATGCAGCTGCACTATCAACCAATCTCACAACTGACTCCATGTCACTAATGGAAGCTCTTAATGATTTGTATGACAGAGATCTCACCTATAATAAACAAATTACACAAGTCTCATTCATTTGAAAAAATGTATTCCATGCAAGAAAAATTCAAATGCATAAATTAGGAAAGTTGCAACATGTTACACTAACCGCTTTGACTAATCGCTGAATAGGCTCCTCAGTTAAGCTTGACTCACAAAAATCTGTTGTTGAAACCTGATTTTGATTGCCATCCAGACCATCACTCTCACCAAGCAAGTATGACGGTGATAGCCCAGGAGTGGAAATTACATAGGAAGTGTGCAGAGGCAGTTTACTAGAAGATTTTTTAAGTTCAACATCTCCAGAACTTGCGAGTGAGGAAACAGCAGAAGAAAGTTTACTGGGATCCCCTTTAGTGAGAAAGGGACCAATGGAAGTTGAAGGAGAAGGCCCGACAGACCTTGAATTTGGAGAATTCAAACGACTCCCAGAATTTGCAAAAGGCGCATGCAATATTTTCTGGTCAAACTGTGGGGAATAAAGTTGAGGAACCTGAGGAGACGAAGCCTGAATGAGTTGTGGTGAAGGAGGTCCAGACCTTAAAATATGGGGATTACTCACTGAGAGCTTGCCCGCAGAGTGGTTTTGCAGAAAACTCCCTTCTTTAAAACCGATTCCTTGTCTCACTTTCATGTTGTTTACGTCACTCAGATGAAGCTGTCGAATCTGGTGTGCCTCTGTCTGTTGCACTGATTGCTTTGTCATTTGACGTTGTTGAGGTTGTCGCTTCGCCAGCTGAGACTTTATCATTTGCTGTTCATTTTGTTGAAGGACACACATGTTTTGAGATGTGTTAGAACTCAATTCAAGGTGATTAATTGTCCGCTGTGGCACATTACCAACACTTCGTGATGATGAGGTGTTTCCAGGGTTCTGTAATGATAAACCAACTACATTTCCTCGTTCTGCATCGAAATTGTTACCAGGCTGTTGTATTGGTCCCTGAGAAGATACTTTTGAATCTTGTATTATGCTTTTTGCCTTCTTCTTTTCCATTTCTGTTACAGAAGGATGTGAGCTCATTGATTGCAGAAGGGGATTAGTTTGGTTTCCATTTGACTGCACTTCAGGATTTTGGAACTGTGGCCGAAGCCGTTGTACAGACTGCACATCATGCGGAGGAGGCCGTTCTTGTTGCAGTGAAGAAATGGACCTTTTGGGTTTGAAATATCTTCGGAGAACCTTGTTTACAAATTCCTCAAAGTCATGCAAACTTCTTTCGACACTTGGTGACATCTGAGATTTGGGTAAGTGTAATAAGTTATGGGCTGTCTTGCATGCAGTCCCAAGTGCTTTGCACTTCTCATACTCAGCCATCCTGGGGTGTCGTGGAACAGAATCCATCTGAAGAACATAAAGTAAACTGGTTTTTCAATTTTAAATATACAAAAGAATCGGACTTGCCAGAAAAGAGCTAGCATTAACATGCCTGAATTTCTTAAGGAAGAAGAGAAGTAAAGAGGCAATAAAGTTACAACTAAAGTACCTCTTGTATCATACTGGTAATCTTTCTGTACATCATATTCAAGTTGGGAACATATAAATCCTTATAAGTTTGAATCTGCAATGTAGAAATGAAATCGAAGTCAATGTTTTGAGTATCAAATATCAATACTTCTCCTGCCATGTTCTGATGTAGAAATTTGAAGATCTAAACAAGGATAAAAATAGCAAATAATAGCCTTTAAGGCATAGAAATAAGTTATCCACAGTAATCACTAATGGACCGCACACTTGTGGCAAATGTTAGTATATAGAGGTACATGTGGAAAGCCTTATCATGAAGTATTTGAGTGATACTCAAATAAAAAGTTCCTACACTGAAAATTGTTGAATACATTGTCAGGCCATCGTTGTTGAATGATAAACATTGTTTGGCCCTTTTCCAAAGAGCTTAAGCTTTTAGGACATTGATAATTTAACATGGTATCAGAGCTCAGGTTGGAAGAGGTCTAGGGTTCAAGTCTCTTTGTTCGCATTTCCTTCCCGTTTGCATTATGCTTCTCCCATTTGCTTTCTATTTCGTTTAGATCAAAGGACATCTGCATCTTCAAGTGCAATACGGGGTTGCACGTGACGGAGAATGTTGAATAGCTTCATATAGATTGTTTGGCCCATTTACTAACGGACTATTGGTAAGTTAGCAAAAACAAACAGAAACAGAAACAGGAACATTGGCCATCAAAGGGAATTGATATTCTCATAGAATACCTTTTGATAAAGTTCCTCCTTCCAATCATCTCCATTAGTGTGGCTTATCTGCGATGTACAACCTATTGCCACTACACGGGTAGAACGATTACATACAAATGTATAAAATGTGTGCACATGCATTACTAAAATGTCTCTGTAAAAGTTACAAAAAAATGCAATAGCACAAAAATTAACATTATGGTCTTAGACTCCTACATGATACATGCTATATCGGCAAAGTAAAATAATACAAAACATGACTAAAAAAGAGGACTTATTAAGAAGGAAACTAGGGCAGACGTGCAGTGCTGAAAGACAAAATGAACACATAAACCTCAAATCCGTTACGAAGTACATCTCTTATAGCTATACAATCTTGAATCAGCAAAATGGGATAAATGAAGGGCCTTTACATGTGTTAACCATAGCAAATGTCAGGATTTGAGGGTCGTGATTACGTTGAGGAAAACAATGTCAGGTTGAAATGTCACTCAGAGACAGTCTCAAATATGACAATAATGTAGATGAGTGTAAACCAAGGGAGAACAGATTAGAGAAAACAAGATGTTCCACATCGTTCATGGGCTGACAGGAAATATGCATTGAAAAGGGGAACAAGGCCTTCACTTATTCAACAAAGGGTGCTGATTTTGGTGCTTATGCAGACGCTCCACTTTTTACGTTCATGTACAAAGTGGAGCACCTGCATACAAAAGTGGAGCGCGAAAATCAATTTCCTTCAACAAATAGTAAGGTCAACAAATCAATCAGAAATGTTTAATAAAATAAATAAGAGCTAACAGAATTTTCTGGCAGGCGCTGAAAAATATTTTAGTACTCATATACAGTACTATAGAGACAGCAGACACTCAAATAAACTGTACCATAATTCAATCAGTGACTCATACTTAAAAGCATAAGGAGACAGCTATTTAAGCAGTGACTAAGCCTCAGCATTGCTTAACAAGTGGGCATTTATTCCAAGGTCAAAACCAAAAACTGCTACGGATACCAATTAAAATGAAAAGGTCATTCTCGGGCCAACTTAATGGGGAAAAAATAGGTAAGTTGAGATGACAAAGAACAATATATGCGGGGCTGTTCCCTTATACAACTTTGAGACAAATATGTTAAACTTTGATCCTTTGAATCCTTCTTAGACAAACTAATAATGCTGAAAAAGTATCTAGTACTGATGCTACTGGAAGTTATGATCAACATGTCAATGTGATGGACGTATGAGCAGGCCACCTATAACTTAATAAATATAACCAAATAGTAAATTCCAAGAAACATACTTGAAGACACAACTGGAAAGTTACTTTGGGATTCTGATGCCTGCTTTTGCTGCTCAAATAGATGTTGTGGCAGAAGCAAGGAGCCCAATGGCTGAACACTTTTACCTTGCTGTAGAGGATTTGGCTGTGACTGTAAATTTGCCTGCTGCGCCTGTATTGGGTACAATAATTGCTGGTTATGTGGTAGAGAATTCGCCTCCATCCGCTGCGATTGCTGCTGCAACATGACCTCAGCTTGTGGCCCCCTATATATTGTCTTCTCAGTGTTGTACATGCTAGAGTTTCTAAATTGACTGCTCAAACTAGAAGCATTATTTTGATGGCCCGAAAGGTACACATTGCTTCTTGAATTGTTTTCATCCCGTGAGTTAGTAGCATTTGAAAACTGCTGCTGTAGTGGCAATATTGGTTGCTGCAGCTTTTGTTTTCCTTTTTTATCATAAATTGGATTCTGTTGTGGATTCTGATGAAAAGCACTTGAAGGGGCTGACTGCATAACAGAAGATGGTTGCATAACAGGTTGCTGTCTTTGTGATAAGAAGATCGGCTGCTGTTCCTGGGACAGGATCTCAGTTTTTATCACCGAGTGAGGTATATTCCTTGGATTACAGTTCGGCTTCAGAAGCTGATTTTGCTGCTTGTATTCATATTGCTCTGCATCCCGAACCTGCCGCTGCTTCCGAGAGCTCGCAGTATTTTTAGAAGATAACACTCGTCCACCACGGTTTCGTTCTGCATTCAGTGGAATGCTGGGGTTCTCCGAGTTTGTATTCTTGTTAACCATGTTCGACACGGGAATCCAATATGAACTAGTGACAGTATTCACTCTAAATGTTGCAGAAGATGCAATACAACTTTGAACTACCTGGGTAACAGCTGCTTACTGGACTGATGATAAGGGGCCAACGATCAGTGAGGTCTTGTTCTTGAAGATGCAACACGCAGAGAGGACTGCAAGATACCGCTGAAAGTAACAAGAAGAGGAAAATAAGTTGACATGATTGAAATATGAGGGGAGGAAAAAAGAACTATTTTAACATATGTTGCTTTCATGATTCAAAGGCTATTCAGATTGAAATTAGTCTGAGCATGCAAATCATGAACCGCAAAATTTGGTCATAGTTTTCAAATATCTATGAAAACACCCACGTGCATATAGTGATATAGACCTTAACAACCCCTTTGGATGGTGAGAAAGGGTGAGATAAGAAAGGGGAGCCCTTTCTCACAAAATCTCATCATTTTTTGTGAGATTGGGTGAGAAAGGGGAGAAGCCAATGAACTCTCTATTGCTCACCAAAATAGCCAATCCAAATGAGTGATTTGGCTAGAAACCAAAACCTTTTCTTTTCTTTTCTCTTGAAATCACTCCATCTAAAGGGGCTGTAAAGATGAATTCTAAATATGAAAAGTTGAGGCTTAGAAGTTGGAGGAATTAAAAGTCTTTTATGAATGATGATCATGCAGTCTAATAGGCGAAACCGTAGCTTATACGGAAACCGATGTGGATTCGAGACTTCAAGCTCCAACCTAATTTATTATCCTATATAACATCATTTATCATGCTGTGATGTAAGAAAGAGGAAAACAATACTTCAAAATAAAAACTAGCAAAACCTGCATTCATGTATTGTTTATTGGTCTTATACTAAACAATGTTCTAGGTAAGACGTGATCCAGTTGTGATGAACACTTGGAATTGCCAAAAAAGTGATGAGGCAAGAAGCGTCGAATTGACTTGTGAAGGTTAAGCCACGACCAAAGCCATATCATGATGCTATCCCCATCTATCTTCCTCAGAAAACTCGGAACTAGTTCAAAATTCAAATTAGCAATAGAAAAATACCTCCATAATCATGACAAATTGACTCAATTAATTAAAAAAACAAAATTATTGTTGTTGGCATTTTAGTTTTACTATCCTATACTCCCTCCAACCTCCATCCCAAATTTTAGTCATTTTTGGAAGTTTGTGCCAATAATTAATTGATATCTACCAAAACAAGATCCATATCGCATATGAAAACTATTACTATCAATCAAACATTATAAATAATATTCTATCCGGAAGCAATAGGACGAGGGACAAAAGAAGTACAATAGAATCAACACGATGACCATGATCGACAGCTTAATTGGAAAGGAAACCCTTGAGAGAACTCCAACTTTCTTCAGTGACAACCCAGTGAAGTATAGAGTGTTCAATGACTTACTATAATCCTCACATTCTCGTTCAATCGAAATTCCATTATTTCTCTTGGTAAAATCAAGGTTCAAGAAGCAACAGTACTAACTCTAGGAAATCTATGTCAAACGGTCCACCACTTCAACAATAATCACTCGAACTGGGATGAGACAGCAACCAAAGGGCTTGCCTTAAGAGGTTGCGAGGTGGAAATAACACTCTCATAGCCACTTCAAAATTTTCCTTTTAAAAAAACCCCATATTTTGGGATTTCAAAAGTCAGATTTTTTTTTTTTTGACGTAGTACTTAAATAAATTATGGACTCTATTTGTAATATACTTAATCAATATTCAAAAGTTCCAATGTTCAAAAAAAATTCAAAAGTTCCAGTTTTTTGCGATCCTCTTAGTTCGGCACCTCCTAGAATTCTTGAGCCAAGGTGGGCGCAAACTGGTCTAGATACAGGCTATATAGGAAAAAAAATCAGTTTTTTTGTCAGTACTTCGGTAACCTTGGAAATGCATTCAAGTAATCACAAACGCAATTGCATGCTTCCAAACCACCAGAAATAGGGATCAAAATACACTGAAATCGTTTCAAAAGACATACAAACTAAAACAAGTCCAAAAAAACCGAAATTCAGGGATATAACCAACAGAGTAGAAGGATAGACAGAGGAATGGTGATCGAAAATGGCGTGCATTTGGTACCTTTTTGTGACCAAGTATACGAGATTTCACGTCGCGATAAACCCTAAAGGGAAATCTCTCTCTCTCTCTCTCTCTCTCTCTCTCTCTCTCTCTATCTTTGGATAGAGAGAGAAAGAGGGGCGCACCTGACCTGACGCTACGGGGCTCTGATACACTGATTTTTTGGGGTACTTGGGATTCAAGCAATCTCTCTCTCTCTCTCTCTCTCTCTCTCTCTCTCTCTCTCTCAATATATATATCATCTCTCACTGGCTCGCATGGGGGGTATATATATAGAGGAGTTCTGTACATATAGGCGCCAGCACGAGTGGCGTTCAAAATTATGGGAAGGTGGGCACCGAGTGGGGCCCACGTCAATTGTTAGCCGTCAACAGCGTTTTTAGGGAAATGATAAAATGAGCGGCGTTTGGTGTATTTTTCACCACTTGTAAGGAAGTGGCGTTAACAAAAAAGAGAGTGATAAAATCGGTAGTCTCTTTTTACAACCCGTTTACCATTTTCGATGCACGAGCCAATAGAATAAAAGTTTGCATTTGATTTTTTTGATGTATCAAATAGATACAACGCTAATTATATTTTTCAAAATAAATTGATCGGACCATTTAAGTGAAGACCAAAGCGTTGTTGCCATTTTCTGCACGAGAAGACTTGTATATACTTTTATGAGTTGCAATGTTAAAATGTAATTAAAATTAAAATTAATTCGTACTTTTAAAAAACATGGAATAAACGAATCAAATAAACAAAAATTAAAAAATCACTTACTCAATATATAAGTTTGTCCGATCCAACGTATTTTTAAACTATCTAACACTGCCCTATGTACGATTTAAAAATAATAATAACAACCGTCTTTATATTGTATGCATTTATAAAATAGTACAACGCCTATTTTAAAATTTTCCTTTAAAATATATATACATGAACGAGATTGTATACAACTATAGTCATAAATTACTATTTTTGATAATTACATAACTACATAATTTTACCGCAAAATATGTACGATAATTTTTGGCTATTGTTTTATAATTTTGTAATGGTGGAAAATCCCGATCATAAATAGGGGTCTTTTTATCTAGTATGTAGATATGTGTTATAAAATTTAAAGTCTTTCGTGTAAATTTCAAAAGAAAAAAAATTCTTTAGAACAACACTCCGTATTTTTAATAAATAAATAAAAACAATGTGAAGAGCATATATTCATAAAATTCAATTGTTTCACACGTGAAACAAAAATGTTATGGAATAATTTTAAGTAAAATTAAGGATTTTCTATAATAAAGACCATCGCCAAGATTTTGTTTTACAGATAAAATCAACGTTTTCCCTCGACGTAAATGCCCTTTAACTTGTACATTGATTTAGGGCCCACTTCCCATGGGACCACACTCGGTATATTCAATAAAAGATAACGATGAAGAACATTCATAAAAATTCAATTGTTTCTCGTGCAAATCTAATTGTTATGGAATAATTTTAAACAAAGCAAATGATTTTCTATATAAAGATCATCAACAATATTTTGTTTTATAGGTAAAATCGACATTTTGCCTCGTCGTATATGCCCTTTAACTTATACATTGATTTAGGGCCCACTTCCCATGGGACCAGCACTCGGTATAACAATAAAAATTATGACGAAGAACATTCATAAAAATTCAACAAATCTAATTGTTGTGGAATAATTTTAAACAAAGCAAATGAATTTCTATATAAAGACTATCAACAATATTTTGTTTTGTTGATAAAATCAACGTTTTGCCTCGACGTAATGCCCTTTAACTTGTACATTGATTTAGGGCCCACTTCCCATGGGACCACACTCGGTATATTCAATAAAAGATAACAACGAAGAACATTCATAAAATTCGCATGCAAATCTAATTATTATGGAATAATTTTAAATAAATTAAGCAAATGATTTTCTTTATAAAGATCATCAAAAATATATTTTGTTTTATAGGTAAAATTAGGGTTGTTCCCAGTTCGATTTTGGGCGGATCGGTTCGGTTCCTAGGCGGATTCTTGTTGTTTTCTCCATTTGCAACCATCCGTAAGTGTTTCACGGTTCGATCGGTTAGTTTGCGGTTTAGGCAGTTCGACTTGGTCGGTTTGGACAGATTTGAAATAGCCTAAGTACTTCGAAAAAATCTAAAAAACTTCCAAAACTTTGCATCTGTACATGTAAAAATGTTACATTGCTTAAGTAACGTTTTTTAAAATAAAGCACATTCATATTTGTTCTAAAAAGCTCTTTGAAACCCAAAAATCAGAGAGCAAAACACACATATTCATACTTACCTCATCCACCATCCGTCTGTGAGCATTGTTTGGTCAAATCGGTTTGGATGTGGTTTGGGCAGATTTAAGCTTGTAATTTATTTTTTATAAATACCAAAAATATAAAAAGTATAGTAGCACAATAAAACATCATACCACTCCGTATTGTCCCAAGACTAGCCAATAATTTTTCGTATTGACATAACGTTGAAATTTCTATATCAATAACAAGTAGCATGGTATATGGAGTATTGTCGAATTTATTTTTTTTTTTCGGCAAAAGATGAATTTTATTAAAAACGGGGAAAGAGAAAGGGGATCCAATAAAGAGTTGGACAAAACACTATAAGGGCAAAGCCCAGAACACCTAAACGTCTAACATGGTCCACAGCAGATAATACAATACAGTTCAGCCCAACACCCAAATTAACAAAGAAAAGCTCAAACTCCAAATCCGGCCCAGGCCTGGACCAGCTCGCCCAAACCAAACCACAAAACCCTAGCTACACCGGCAGCTCTCGTCGTACAAACTACCGGAGCCTAGCCTCGCCGTTAAGCCGAGCCGGCCTCTCCCAGATGTAGAGACCGGCGGCGGACACCGGCCTACGACAGTGAAGGCCGGAGCAGACAAGGCATGAGGGCCAAACCACCACCTGCAACAACCCAAAAAATCCCAGACAGTCCCCTCCAACTTCACGATCTGCAACAGCATCAGCATCACACCAGAAGCGACAAACTGCCAGTCCCTCGCCCGAATGAGATCTCAGAAAGGCTGCCGGCCGGAATTCGGCACACAAAGACAGCCAAGAGCAGCCCATTCATGGGGACCACAACCACCTCGCCACCACCGGAGGGAGACCGAACCAAACAGGCCGCCATCTTCGCCAATCGTTTTCTGATAAAACACCTGCAAAACAAAGGTTAAAAATAGTCTATTGGACACCCCCAACACCACCCACCACCAAAACCACAACAGCCTCCAGATCGCCGCCACCACCACCCCTGCAACTCCGAAGCACAAACGAACCACCCAACACTGCTAGGCTCCCGGAGGGACCAAGAACCCTCCGACCGGAGGCGGAAAGACCCGCCACACCCTCCCACACCAGGGAGGGCGAAGGAAACGAGGCTGGGAAAAAACAGAGGGAAGGGGACGATCGGAGAGGAAGAGGGAAGGGTAGAGATGGGAGAGGGAGATAAGGGAGGAAGAGAGGCCCGGGGGGAGGAGGGAAGGAAGGAGGAGCACCTCCCCCCGGCGGCGGCAATGGATACAGAAAACCCTAAGAGGATCGAGTTTCTCTGTTCTAGAGAGAGAGAGAGCCTGGAGCAAGTTCTTGTGTATTGTCGAATTTATTAGTACTATTTTGGTGGGGATAATAGTTTATTCTGAATGGCCTAACTCTCTCACATTTTTTTATTTTTTACTTTGGACGGATTGGGTGGTTTCAGTGGATTGGGTGGACCCAATCGACATCTGATCCGCTCGCGACGGATTGTTATTTTTCCCATTCGCATCCATCCATCACATATCTCAATTTGGTTCACGAATGGATCGGTTTCGGCGGATCGGTTTAGCTTCGTTGTAACTGCCCTTCTTAATGCGAAATACCAAGATGTTTATCTTTATAATAAAACGTTAATTAAAAAAAAAATTAGAAATGCACTGGAGTGGAGCGAGAATTCTTCGCTTGGAGTGCTACATGACATATTGTTCCCATATAATGCCCAAGAAATATTCATTCATAGCATAATAATCAAATTGAAGTTCTTAAATATTTATTGATATCTTTGAATTTTATTTACGTACAGAAAACCCTATTAAACTTTTTATTTAAAAAACAGTAATTTAAAATAGTCCCATTCGGAATGCTATTAAAATAGTTTTTACTATACAAATATATACCAAGCTACCCTTGATTCCTCATTCGGTAGAGAGCGCACAAGAGAATACAAATATAAGAAGGCAAAAGTTTGTTTATTTGAAGAATAAGTTGGGACAAATTTATATTTTTGAATGAAGGGTGAATTTAAATTATATGTCGTTTGAGGAATATGCAGGAACACATATTTTATGCCTGAAAATTTGACGAATTGCTCTTAGTGGGTTAAATTTACGAGTTTATTAAATTCTAACAAAAAAAAAACGGTTTCAAAAAAATAAAATATTGACCCTCACCTAACCTCCTCCCATGAAATACTTACTTTGATGACCCATGTGGCAAATTGAAGAGTTATGCACTCCAAGGAATTCTCCAAATTATTTTAATCACTGTTTTTGCATGACTCACTTTGCTCAAGAAATTAACAATTCTTTAATACTAATAAGTATTAAATTTGATGAGATGGCAATTTGAATAGTGTTTTATCGCTATAACAAAACAGTGCAGCAAGTTTACCATTTCCCCCTAAATGAGTGTTTTGCTTATGTGCATGGCTCCTCAAATGTGTTTTGATTTTGGTTTGTGCTACTTTCATTGAGAGAGGATGCTTTTTGAGATGTGCACTCAGAAGTTCAGGGAGTGTATGTTGACAATTCATAAACCTGTGATTAAAATGTAATTTATCCTAACCGGTATCCATCGTACTTCAAGAATACTTTCGTTTAAAAGAATTTTGAATTTTGGGTTCTAATCATTATCATATTTTTTTTTCAATCATTATTCTCATTTTTTCTTTCTATCTTTATCAAATCATTACCTCTATTTCTAATCATTACTCTATTTCCCTAGACATTCATTACCTACAAATCCCCTCTGCTATATGAAATGTCTTCGCATAACCCGACCGAATAAATTTTGCGACACCATGACTAAGTTTTTTTTTCCCAATAACCAGATATTCGGGTTAGCTTGCAGGTATCTCGATAAATTTTGAAACTCTGAAGTTAACAATCAAAAAAAATCCTCTAGTGGCTTGAAGATTTGCAATGTTTAGCCTCCGTAAATTCAAAGATGCGAACTCATGAAAGACAAATTTTCCCCACTTTGACCCGAGCTTTTTTCATCACCTATGCAATTACTACCATAAAATTGAAAAGACTCCACCAGAAACCCCACCATACATTAACAATGAAATATCTCCAACTCCAAGTAATGATGTAGTTTTTTTTGCACATCTTAGTTGAACAGTTGAATTTGGTGTCTTAATTTCCCCAAGGAAGACAACTATGTCCTTCCATTTGATTTCTATAGGGTTCCAATGCCTTCTCATAAAAGGTTAGACACGTAAATTCAAAGCGAAGCCAGAGTAATTATGCCTTACTATTTGATGTCTTAACAAAAAAGAGAGTGTATAAATTATTTTTCTTAAAAAATTGTATATATTTTTCAACATAGATCGTAAATATACAATATGAATGATCTTTAATAGATCTCAATTAATTCTTTCTATACAAAATTTTCAAGAATAATTAGAACTATCATATATCGAATGATATGGAGTAGATAATTTTGAACATGAAACGAATATCGAAAATGTACTAACAGAAACACCAACGGAAGGAGTATTTTCAGAAGTAAGGGGGAGTGTTAATTTTGTTATGTGCACGGTCACCAATAAAGTTTCTCATCAATTATTACTCTCATTTTTCTCGCCCCACCCATTATCCCAATTATTACTCTCAACTAAGATTATCCCATTATCCCAATTATTACCCATTATCCCAATTATCCCATTATCCTATTATCTCAATTATTCATTTTTCTTGCCCCACCAATTATCCCAAAACCCTCCCTCAAACCCAAACCAAACAAAGTTTACCTTGTAATTTTACGTATTATCACAATGACCCCTATGTTGTTTTCCATTTTCCCTTGTTTTACTATTTTCTCCCTCTCTCTCTCTGTGTGCGCTAAAAGTCGTACGGTAAGCTGTTCTGTTGCAGCCAGGTTTCTCATCCGCATCAACCCGTCGCGTGGATCTGATCACCAAAACGGGCAATTAGACTACACGCACGATGGCAGATGATTGACGACGATCGCCGATGATTGGAGCAATGATTGGGCTCGAATCGCCCCGATCTTAATTGTATTCACTTCGAATTTACTTTAAATTATTTGGGTCAACCTTATGTCCCGAATCTGAAACCATGAGGAAGAAGCTCGATACCCGCTTTCCCGCTGTAATTTTCTCTCTCTTATTCTCTTCTACCCTTGGAAATTCGTAGTCCCAAGGGTGTATACGCTTATATATCATGTTCTTGATGCAGATGCAAATATGTTTTTTTTTTTTTTTTGCTTTTTTGTACAAGTCAATAAGTGAGTATTTGTTTATTGGGGCTTTGGTCGATGTTTGATCTGGGTTTTGCTTTACTTGCTTGCATGACTCTGAATTATGGCTTTGAGTGAAAAAATTTCATGTCTTGCTGTTGGAATTTAAGTTTAAATTTTAAGTTGTGTGATGTTTGGGGCTTTTGTGTACCTCAGGGAGTAGCTGAATTATTTAATTTTTTAAGTGTTTACAATTGATCATGTGTGTGGATTTGCAAGGTTTTGGAACATTTTTGATCTGGGTTTTAGGCTGTATATTTCACACTGGGCTTGAAGCTCCTATGCATGTGCAAACCTTCAGAATTAGGTGTGATTTTTGTATTTGAAGTTTTTCCCATCTTTTTTTATTTTTTGGTTTCTGCTTCAAATTTCACATTCAATTAGCAATAGCAGCTAGTTTAGTGGCGGGTGTTGAATGATCATGATGTCTCAGTCTCTTGATTCTTCTAATGTGACCTCGGATTGGCATTTTACATGCTCAAGTGAGATCTGTTGTCTCAGAGACTAGTTTTGTTGGCTGTTTGGTCATGGGTTTAAGGTTTACATCTGGGAGGGTACCTTATCTTTGTAACACAACTCTTTACAGCTGCTTTCATTACCTGGTTCCCTGTTGGTTTCCCACTTCAATTACTATGTCCTTTCAAGTTTCACAACAGCTGGTTCTATTCAATTTAGCATTATGGTTGTATCTTGTTGGTTTATATTGACTATGCTCAAACTGAGGCTATAATTCTGCCCATCTATATCTTACCCCCACAGGTCTCACTGACATTTATGGAATATCAAATTTATCTCCGCCTTTCTGTTTGAAACTTTAGTTATAAACCCTTCATGTGAATTAAGTTTCGTGTTAAATGTTGATAGACTTCTTTTTGATAACGCTTTATATCCCCAGCCACTTAGGCCAAGGATGGTTCTAATACAACATACTAACTTTTCAGGCTCGGATTAAAAAAATAATGCAAGCTGATGAGGATGTTGGAAAGATTGCTATGGCAGTGCCTGTTTTAGTTTGTAAGTAGCTGTTTTTTACTGTTTAGCCTTTACAGTTTATTTGTCCAACTCGTCCGTTGCTTACTCATCTCGGATACTAATGCAGCTAAAGCATTGGAGTTATTTCTGCAAGACCTTTGCGACCGGACATACGATATTACCCTTCAGCGAGGAGCGAAGACTATGAACTCGTTACATCTGTAAGTCTACTTTTGCAGTATTAGGAGATGTTTTTGTTTGCAATGACTGCTGAAATCTGCAATCCACATGCCCCATGCCATTGGCCACTATATGTTCATCCTGGCAAGTGGAAAATTTCCTGTCAGGTTTTAGGTTTGTGCTTTGCAATTTGATTGCATAGTTGTTGTTTATCTTCCAGAGATATTTTCCATTTTTCGTCTTTCTCCTTCCTTTATTTGTTGTCTTCTGTTTTTACTCTTCCTTAGTACTTTGTTTTGGACCTCTTGGTCTTGAATGTTGAATTCCATCCGGCACAAGTCTGTCCTTCCCTTTTTGTTGTTTCTCTTCGTGATTTCTTTTACCTTTTCCGTCTACCTTTTAGCTCTTCAATGTTGGATTTCATCTGACAAAATTATGCAATTGAACTCCAGAAAACATTGCGTACAAAGCTATAACGTGTTTGATTTTCTGAGGGAAGTTGTTAGCAAGGTTCCTGACTATGGTCAGGCTGATGCTGCTTCTGCTGAGGACCGAACCATGCCAAAGAGAAGGTTAGGATCACCGTACTTGTATTTCTCTTTTGTTTAGTTTTTCCAATTCCTATTATTTTGGCCAAATGACTAATCACTAACCAGATGTAGCTTTTGATTATGTCTTGCCAGGAAAGCTGGAGGCGATGAATTCAATAATAGTGATGAAGAGTCAAAGAGGAGTCGGATGGTAAGATATCCCTTTCAGGAGTTCCCAATATAAATATCTCCCTTAATGCATTCCTAGCCGACATCATAGAGATGTCAGAATTAGGTCAATAAGAGAAATCTTGAATACATCTGAGGGGAGGTGTTGGGGCAGGAGGTAATGTTCTTCTAAAGGCCTTTTTTAAAATTAAAAAAAAGAAGAAAATAAACATCTGTTAGAATTCAGTAGATGGAGCTATATTTCTTGTTATGTGTAAATAAATCAGTTGATCTACCAAGAACAATTAAAAAAAAAAAAAAGGGAAAACGTATACAAACGCGACGACACAAGATATATGTGGTTTGGAAGTGTATCAATGTCCACAGGAGAAGAGAAGAACAATCTAGTATTACGCAATAAGGGCTACATACATCCACTCTCACCTCCTCTACTTCATCTCTCTATTTATGTAAATGCCACTCACTGAAACACCTTAGGCGAAAATACATTATAGGTGCCTCTCAAATTCAAAAAGGCGTAATACAACTCAAATATAATCTGCACTCTGGGTCGAGCCCTCCACCTCTGTAAGAGGCCATTTTCTATTACTTTGATATTCCCAGTAGATAGAAGAGACCCGTCAACATTTCTCTTGTTTGTTTGGGGGCATATATACAAACGACAGAAGGCTCTTCTAACAAATTAATCAAAACCTGATTTTATAATTTTTTACGTTAAACGCTGCAGTTTTATAACGTGATGAATATCAACATCATATGCCCATCTCCTTGAATAGGCGCTAAGACTTGGGTGGAATTTTTTTTTCATCCGCACTTAAGGTGGATGATGTTGCTTGTTTATCTTTTATCATGAGAAACATATGGTGTACATGTAATCAAAGGTAACTGTCTCCGTGAAGAGGCGTTAAGGTGGGTAAATGTTGCATATTTATCCTTATCATGAGATTCATGAGATACATAGTGTATGCTCATTTTAAGGTAACCGTATAGTTATATACTTATATTGATATATTTACATTTGTAAGTGCCAATAATCAAACTGCGGATAATAATCAAGAAGCATTTCCCTCATTTTAACTGCAGCTTGACATAGGCCATACAAGCAGCAGTGGCAGGGGAAGAGGCAGGGGAAGAGGAAGAGGTCGTGGCCGGGGACGAGTTTCAAACCGAGAGCAAAATGTTGAAATCGACCCTTGCACTCCTTCTCAGCCCAGCACCAAGCAAATTCCCAGTCCTGGGAAGCCAATGGATGATGATTTGGAGTCGAAGGAAATGCCAAAGGAGAATGCCAATGTCTCTGATGGTGGCAATCCAGCTGTTCAAACAGTCGATACAAAAGCTGAAATGGGTGAGAATGTAGATAAATCATCCAACGCAGCAGTAGCAGCCCCCTCCTCATCGGCAGGGCCCTCGGAGGGTAAAAGCGAAGACTATCCTGGGTGGCCACTTTCTGAGATGGACCGAATGGCCTTTGACCCTCTTCACCTAGCACAACTCAATAAGAGGTTGGACGAGGACGAAGAAGATTACGACGAAGAGGAGTAGCTAATCGGTAGCATCAATATCGCTCAAAGCTGGAGGAGGCAAAGTAAAGATGGGAATATATAGATTGGCAGAGATATAAATGACTTGTTGTTTCCTTCAAAATGTCATCTCTTCCTCCCGTTCATTTCTGCCCTCTTTCGCCTGTTCGGCTCCTATTGTAGTTGTATTGTAATATGATTTGCTGTTTGCTAACGACCGCGTAGGTTAGGTTTTCTCATTCGGGGAAAACTTGGATTTTTGTATGGACTCAAAGTTTGACATAGGAACGACATGACAGCCTGAATAGTGTTAGTTGTGCAAAATTATCGGGCCTTGTTCGTTTCCTATCTTTACTTTGTTTTAACTTTGTTTTCCAATCATTACTATATATCTTTTTTCAATTATTACCCTATTTCTCCAATTATTAATTTCATTTCTCTCTCTATCTCTTTCCACTCATTACTCCTCTCTTCAATCATTACCCTATTTCTCTCTCCACCCATTACCAAAACTAAAATACCCAAAACTCTTAAACGAACAAAGCCATGTCTCTCTCTCTCTCTCTCTCTCTCTCTCTCTCTCTATCTCTCTCTCTCTCTCTCCTCTTTGTATATGTTTGCAGGTACAGTTGAGTGATCTTTATGGATGGGTTTCTTTTTGAGTACAAGGATATTAAAAGATCGCCCGCCGGCGTATTTGATATAGCCTCTTTGTTATCCAGGATGTCTGTTCTGCACAATGGTCCTTCGGTTATCTGAATTGATGGCTTCCAATGCCAAAATATAAAGTCTCAGAGTGAAACGGTTTTCTGGGGAAATTTTCCTCAAATTAATGCAGAAAAAAATAAAGGACACTCTCACCGGTCTTAAATTAATTTTTAATACTAGGTAGTATTCATTCATCAAGGCTGCTGATTTTACCACTCCCTTTTTTGTTAACGCTACTCCCCTGTAAGTGTATTTTTGTAAATACACTTGCAGAGGAGTGGCGTTAACAAAAAACGGAGTGGCAAAATCATTTCCCTTTATCAATGGCGTTTATGTGGGTTATTATGATTCTTGTTTAATGTTAATTGGATTGTGCTATTGCGCACGAAAAATGCATGTGGCAGTAATATTCTTCACCACACATTGTGGTATTGTTCATACCCGTTCATCGAAATGACGCGGTGTCTGTCGGGGTAACAATGTGAACTTAACCGACCGTAAGGACTTTGAAGGCTAAACTTTTCGCACGCGGGACTTAGGGTGCCATCTCCCTAATTTTTTTCGGACATTTTGACATGATTTTTGTTGTTATTGTTTTCTCTTAAATTTTTATTTAATTTTGGATTAAGTTTTTGCATCATATTTTTGTCTCCGACAAAAAAAAATCGAAAAAATAAAAAATATATAACCTGTCCATGTATTGACAGTAAAAATTTTAATGAATCCACATCGAGTAAAAATTAAAATCAAAATAAAAAAAATCCGTATCAAAAAGTTTAGTACAAAAAATATATATATATATTTGGCCGAAGATGGGGCCCATATTCTCAAAGACTCAAACGAATAAAGCCTGAAAATGGAACCCGACCGGAAGACCAGTTGATCCCGCACCAACAGAAACGTAGAGAGAGAGAGAGAGAGAGAGTTAAGAGACTACAGACGGAAAGAAAAATGGAAGATTTCGAGAAGAAGGTGACGTTAACGGATTCAGATTCAATGGAGGTGGTTGTTGATAACTGCGGCGGTTCCTCGGAAACCGTGAATCTTCTTCGCAGGTTCCTTGAAATTCAGCAGCGAAGAGCCCTAGCTTATGCAAAGCTTAAAAAGTACGCCTCAAACACACGCATGTAGTGTTCATACATCTTGTGCAAGAATTTGATCTCTAATTTTAGCCTCCTGGTTTCCTACAATCCAACGAAATGAAGAAAAATGTTTACGAATCCTTCGGTTAGAATAGCTTGTATTACTTGGAGCATTTTTTAAGGTTATATCTTGGATTGTCGATTATAGATACTCCGTAGTCTTCGTCCATCCCCATTTTTTGGTCCCAGTTAGTACTTCTGCTGCGCCAACCACTTTAAAACCAAATGGCCATAGATGATGAATTTCCTCTCTTATTCTTCCATTTTTACTAAAAAAGTCAGAAAGGATAGTGATTGAAGGGTAGAATGAGAAAAATAAGTTTTCGAATGTGCAACGATTGTGCTCCCTTATTTAGTTGGAATTTCCAGGAGGGACTAAAAGATGGAGACGGAGGGAGTATTTGGTCATAATCTAAATGTACTAAAGTGTTTGGATAGTATGTACTGGAAGTCTGGAAGTGTAATGTGAAGAATATAATTTGGATGTCAATTTCATAGCTTAGATTCATTGTCTTTGAAGGATGCATAACAGGCCAATTGAAACTTCATTTCCTATGCAACTAGTGTTTCACATATTATCTAATTTAGGCACCTGTGTATTCAGATGTATAGGTACATGTATGCTTGTTGTGAATAGGAGTTTTGTATAATTTTCTTGTTCCCGAAACGTGTGCTTGGGTTGGATTATTACATGGAGGTTCTGTTCAAGTTGTGTGGGTCTATTGTTCATATACTTTGTTTGTTCCTGTCAAAACTTAACTTCCGGAATTTGATCCCATGCTGTTATCTGACTTGAGTTCTACTGTTCCCCTTCTCCCATTGCAAATTTGTACTTTGATCTTGTATCGAGTCAGTAGGTGGGTCTGGCATTGGAATCTACCAGTGAAAGGAGTGGGCCATTGCACAATGCCCATTGAAGCTCTGTGGTACTGTAGAGTACGAAGAGGTCAGTGGGTTTGATGCTTAGGCACAAAACCGAATAGCACATTGCCTGGGCAATAGCACAAAGAACAATGAAGCTATGAAAAAGGGTGGTTGAATCACATAGACGGCTTGGGTCAAGGGTGGCGGAATCACCTTAGATAACACCAGCCTACAAGGCATAGCATAAAATACCTCCTTATAGCACATACAAGCTTATTCCTGATTGGTTCTTTAGGTTTGGTGAGACTATAATGAAGAACTGGCGTGAGCTTCTTTTTTTTTTGAGCCATGGAAGACAAGAATTCTCCCGGCACAATGAAAATGAAGTTGATAATATCCTTTTTCATCTAAAATAATTAGGAAACTACCGTAGTCATCAATACAAGTTACTAATGTAATGCTTTACAATAGACCACGGTGAGTTTTCATGTTGTGAAACTTCACATGATAATTTCATTGTCAATGCTTTCAAGGGGCAAGAATCTTACCAATTGCAGTTCGGGAGAAGAGTGATGTGATTGTAAAACTTGAAGAAACTTATCCTTGATATGCAACGTAAAGCATATAATAGAGACCTCGTGCACAAAAATTAAATTGGTAGTCTGGCCACGAAATTCGAGTGGCCAGTGGTCGATTCACAGAGGTTATTGCTAACATTGCTATTGTGATGGTTGTGCAAATGGTTGGAGGTTAGGTTAAAACAAAAACTGAGTTAATTCTTAGAAAATGAACCGGCCTTTACTGGTCTGAAGCTGGCTCCGCCACTGAAGTTTGTTCTTCCCTTGTCTTCACTAAGTTTGTGGTTGGTGGAAGGCAAGCCTTTCCATACTGTTTCTAGATATCTTTGCATCCTATCTCACACGAAATTCTGTTGCTAAATATATTTGTTGCTTTGCACATGGCAATTATTTCACAGGGGGTTTACGGACTATTTGGGATCGGGAGGGGAATCAGCTTACCAACAGCTTTGCAGCGAGATCACTGGTGAATTCAACGAGTGCTCAAAACAAGTTTGTCAATGATTGTGGCTTCATATTCAAATTTTTTGTGTCCTTTTTCTTTTATTTCCTGTTCCCCAGCATTGTTTGATTGGAGGCTTTCTGCCTTCCCCCACTGTTTCAGGTCCTTGAATTGGAGTCACTGTTTCTGAGACCTGATTGCTTCCGAGATGATCTAGCTCATCTTCTCAAAGCAGTTCAAGCACAGGAAAAACAGAAACTTCATCTGGTATGTCTCTCTCCTTAGTTCAATTTATCTTAATATATTTTATCTTGAGATGAGTTATATGATTTGCAATTGCTGAGAATGGTTCCCTTCTTAGCTTAGACCTTGCATTTCAAATTCCTAAGAGCAATTAAAGAGGATAAGGTTTGTTATGGCCTGTTTGCCAACTTCAAACACAATGGCTGTTGTAATTAAGTTTGTAAGCTACCATACTATCTCCCGTAGGACGGGGTTTCTCATTTTTGTTCCATGCAAAGTTCAGTCCTCACATTCCGATTAGCAGTGTGATGAAAAAGAACCACCTTTATGCTCTTTAGTCTTGAGTTCCTTGACCCTGTCCTGTTCTAGGTGTGTCACCTAGAGACATGCAGAGTCATGCGACTCATGCCCAAAAGTGTGGCTCAGATCATGTATTGACTTTCCTTTCCAGTGCCCCTTGAATAGGCCAAATTAATAAAGGGTTTAGCATTTGCAAGTTGCGACACTGAGGACACAAGATATCAAAACATAAATGCGAAGATAAAAGTTTATGATGGCTGCTATAGTGCTATTTGTTGAAAACTAATTATAGTTTACTAGGTAATACATTTATGACCTTTTCCTATTCCTTACCTTTCCATTTATGCCCTTTCCGCTGTTATGTTGTTTGATAAACGGTCTTCATTGATCTGCAGACGGCCACAATTCAAGTGTTGAAGAAGGCAGGTCGTCCCTCAGAACGTTTGGTGAGCCACGCGAACTGCAGATTTAAGAAGCCAATGCAGCATGAGTGTGTGCACGTTCATGAGATAACTGAAGCAGCTGGTACTGAAGAAGCCGAGGCAGATGCAGAGTACGACAACGCTCTTAAAGAGGCCATTAGGGGCGTGCAGGATGCAGTGACCACCATAAATGAACATTTGGAGGAAATTAGGTATGAGATTGCAGCGCTGGAGGCTGAATGACATCTATCCCATACTTCTGAAATGTAATGCTTGTAGAGAGTAATGCTATATTGAAGTTGGAACACCATATGTCTAGGAAATTGACTGATCTAACTTGTTAGGATAGGTGTCATTCTGCTTTCAAAATCAATTGAATCGTTCTGTCAATTGTACAGATCCTCATATTTAGCAGCGGGTTGCATTTAATAAAGGCTTTCACCCTTTCAGATCTTTGGTAAGGTTGCAGAAGTGATTCAACTTTTGTGGGATGGTTTTAGCACAGAGGTGTCTGCTTGGATGAATTAAGTGAAGATGAAGCTATCCTCTATCTTTTTAGTTGTCAAACCCTGATTTGTAAGGATTTTTAGAAGTATCTGTCGCTCGGCTAGAGAACTCATATAGCATGCAAATTGAGAGATCCAAAACACACTTTTTGCCAGGAACGGTAGGGCGCCCTACACAGAGAGTGAGAGATTGCGCTGCTTTATTGTTTCCCTCCATTTTGGTTTTCAGATTCGACCACATCAACTCTAGCCTCTTCAAATGGTATCCAGGTACGATGCCCCTGTCCGGTTTCGGGGCATCCATGCCCCCATTTTTACTGAACCCTTGAATCTCTTTTCTTTTTTTTTTAAAATCTCAACCATTGGTTGAATCCCTCTCATAGTAAGTGCGGTATTATATTGAGTTAAAATGACCATACATTATGGTAAGTATGATTATACATTGTAATAAGTGTGATTATAATAAATGATACGTAAAGCTAGTTTGTGTAAAGCCAATTCGTGTGTTAAGTAAAATTGCAATTTTTTGCGGAATAATCATAAAACTGCCTCATTTTTGTGGGTGATTTTGATCTAATTGCTGAAATTTACTCATTTTTCAATCTAAAGGTCCATATATTCATGGGGGCATCCATGTCCCCATACTTCTCATGAGCATGGGAGTAAAATTCTTCCAATGATTATTCCTTGTGTTTAGCTTTAAAGCATATCTTGCTTAGCAGGAATTGTAGACAAGCAAAAATAAAATAAAAAACTTAAGAAAATAAATACTTAACTACTAGGATGACTTTCAAAAGCAATTACTACAACTCAACTAGGACGACCTTTTCAAAAGTAATACATGGGATTATCTTGTTCGTAGAAAAACCTAGGATGACTTTCAACCGAACCAAGCTGAAGCGGTATGTTTGCATATGTTCAGTAAATGGCATACTTCATTGTCTTGGAGGCAATAATGCTGCTGGTTCGACGCGCGTTATTCTCAACCATTACTTTCTGGCTCTCCAAAAACCAGTCGCATAATTTAACTTCATCGTCACCTTTGCAGCACAAAGGTAATCATTTCTTTTTTTCTTTTTTTTTTGGTCAAGCGGAAGAACAAAGGTAATCATATCGATGTTCTAAAAGAGTGATCTATTCTTCAACACCTAGCGTTCCTGCAGTAAAAAAAAAAAAGGTTTGGACCATGCCATCTTTCACTAGGCTGGTCGGGTTAAATAAAATCCTAATCTTCTAGTTGATTACGCAAAAATTACCCCCTGATGTCCTCGTCTACATTGGGGTTAGTTGGCTAGGCTTTCACCACTTTCCCGCCTTCCGAAAATTTCTTTTCCTATACTACAATCTCTCTTTTGGTGAACGTCCCACACTACAATATAAAATCTTAGTATCAAGGGTAAAAGGGGAAATACAAATACATAAGTACTAAGTTGTCACTATACAACAGCTGCATCTAAAACCGCAGGGACAGCTTCATCTTCCTCTGCCTCACTTTCAGTTGCTGATATCAAAGAAGCAGATTGTATCTTTCCAGTGTGCTCCAGCCTCATCAAAATGACTCCCCTGAAAAGACAAAATACATGAACATAACTGGACACATTGACGAGAGCAATGTAATGACAAGACACCAAATCTACCCACAAAACAAGTCAAGTTCTGTCAAAGAAACTGTCGAAAGCAAAATAATGGTTAAAATTCTATCAGCTGTGAGTGAATGAAACGAATGGTTGCACTTGATACAGAGAGGAACATTTTTGCTTTGGAAATATCACGTATTAAGTATATTCGAAGTTCAAACCAAAGGGGTTTCCAGTGGTTGAGAGGGCAAACAGTGGGATTACCCATAACCTCGACACATCTTGGGTCCGCTCCTGCTGATGTACTTTGCCCTACCTACGACTATGAGACGATCAATTTCACCACGAGAGGTAAGGAAGAACTGTGGTTACAACCCAATAATGAGACTCAGGAGAGAACCGACCCACTGGTCTGTCTTGATCCCATTCTATAAGCACGCAATTTGTTTAGGGTTTATGCCGGAAGGGTGGGGACCAAAAGGACCTTGGGGAGGTTCCTTGTGAGAAATAGATACACGTATACAAACTCTTAATAGAAATATTTGTACCAAGTATACTACAGGCCTCTACCAAACTCGCAGGGCTGGTGCAATGAGTCACCTGGCACTAGTGGTCTCAGGAAAGCTGGATTCGACTCTCACCTGTGTGCTATCAATTCCTGTGTAGGGCCAGTCCATATAGGGCAAAGCCCGGTTTTAATTGAGCCCCCGCTAGTGGACAATGGGATTGCCAGATTGGCCCCCCGGATTAGTTAGTAGATTGGGCCAGATACAAAGCTACAGTAAAAGAAGGCCTCTACAGGTTTGTCAACCCATATAGGAAACCCAAACAAAAAATTGCAGAATATCATAAGTTGCATCATCCTCAATGCGCCCCAAGGGAGGGCTTAGCCATTATTGATCCTGAAATGCTGAGAGTTGCAAGAAATAGAATAATCCAACCACACGAATTAAATATTCCCCATCCAAAATAATGCAAGAAAAAATCCTAAAAGACAATGAACCCCAACACATGGATATTTTGTTTTCCCATTACCAATCCTAGTGGCGAACTACCCTCAGGATTAAGAAATATAGTCTAGGATAAAGTGCACCCACCACAGGTTGCCATTACCAAAAGCCATAACCCTCATTGCTAAATAAAGTTTAGACTTCGAAAATATAAATGATGGATCATAAAGTCAATTAGAGTTTGGAAAACTGTGCCACTGAAGGTTTGCTAATTTATTTCAGATGTCTGTGCTTTCAAAATTACCTTGCATAACGTGACTGTATAGAAACATCCCGAACTTTTATTCGGTTCACTGTGCCGCTCTGGCTCACGAGTACCACTTCTTCGTCACTCTCACCATCATCTGTTTCATACATTCAGTACCAGCATCACCATCAGTGGCATAATAAAAACATGCATAATTCACAAGAAGAATGGCTCTAAAAATTACCAGCCAATGTAAACCCAACTGCAAATACTGCTGCCAAGCGATCTTCAGATGAAAACTAGAGAAGGGGATATGTGAGAATGTCATGATTGAATATTTTTGTAGAGGGGAAAAAAATTGAACTTTTCATCTTTCTAAGTCAGGAAGTAATTCATCAACATACCTTGTAACCTATTAAACCAACCCGATTCAAAGGTGACATGCGAAAGCTACTGAGAGGAACTCGCTTTCCGAAACCACTCTCCGACACAAACAACAACCATGGACCTTTCATGCGCTTGCCCCTGTTTTGAAGATAAAATCAATTAATTGAAGGGAAGAAGGGAAGGCATAGTAACAGTGTATATAGCTCACTTTATGAACAAATAACACAGCTGAATGATTGCCAAACTCTAGATGAGGCAAACACCTAGCATGATAGAAATTGCAGCAGGCAAAGGGACACTACGAAGTTCAGTTCTCACTTCTCAGAATGAGAACCACTCTCTATGTACCATTGTCAACTCAAGGGCAGCAAGACTGCAAAGACTACCCACTCTTAAGAAAACTGTATCCAGATTCCAGAGGTAAGGAAGGGATGCATTTTGGAGTTGCTGGCCCACATTGAATAACAAGAATAAGATTTTACAAGCTACAACTAGATATAACTGTACCAGAACGTCAGCTCGATATGCCCATACTAAAAATTCGAGGAGCAACCCACCAACAAATTCAACAGTGACTGGAAAATAGTTGAGCGGTATGTCTACATCCAAAGGGTAGAGGCTTGCCCATAATAAAATACAACAGTGACTGGAAAATAGTTGAGCGGTAAGTCTACATCCAAAGGTAGAGGCTTGCCCATAATAAAAGACAACAAACATCCAAAAGGAGATAAGTTAATCAATATTTTTTTCTCTATGGAGTTTGACTGAGACACAGAAGAACCGGGAAAACTACCAACTTGTACAAGAGATATCACACATAAGGGAAAATCCCTGAAAATGGTAAATCAATTACCGGCCCTGAGCAACTTCTGAACCCCTCTCCGACTTCCACATGATTGCTGGTATTATGTCCACGCACGCCATTTTATCCCCTTCTTTTAACCTCATTGCAATTGAACCTCTGGTATTTCTTCCAAGAGCTCGAATCTAAGAAAAAAAAATACAATGCACGTAGGAGAAAACATCACTGGCAGCAATAATAACACAACAAATCATCAATGAAGACAGAAATATGCCAGATGAAACAAAAAAAATCAGATTTAAAAATATCCATCAGAGAAGAATCCACCAAGGGAAAAGAATGCAAAAATGAAAGAAAAACAAAGGGTCAAAAGTTGAGAGCAAAATGAACTATAGCAGCAACATTCCAGCTTTCAATCAAGCAGAGACACGGTGTATGCAAGAGAGAATAATACCCCATATCATGTCATAACCAGACTACCACTATGAACCCTGTGTCATTGACTTGTTGGCACTACAAGACTACACTAGTTAAACAAAAAAAAAAGGTTCAGGTTTTAGGAACAACAATCTCTTCGAAATGTTTGAGGGTTTTAGTACCTTATCTTTCTAATGTGGTGTTTGTGGAGGCGAATTTTGGAAGGATATATCTCATTTTTCCAAGTTTTTAGTCTTGAAATAGGGGAGTAAGGAGTTACCTGTGAATCGGAGTCCTCCTTTCTTCTTCATGATTTTATGTGAGATAAACTACGATGTTGATCCTGTTTGATATGCTGTATTTCGCACAAAGATTGCACCCTTACCCTTTTTTATTAAACACACTTTCCAATTGGAAAAATGACTCAATTAGACTTATTTCTAAACTGCAGTTATGATAATCAACTTTTTAGTTAAGATTTTCCCAAGATGATAGTTAAAAGTATTCTGCTGAGAATTTAAACTAGTATAACTTACAATAATAAGTCACTAAAATACATTGTGCCTTCCGATGCTCTGTACTATGAATGAAGGAAGCATGGTAATGTGCACAAAAAATGATTTGGGTCTCTAGGCCTGCCCTCTCTGATGCCTTTCGGCTTCGATTTGGGGCATGGTTCCGCAACAAAACGTCGCTTTAGCTCCTCGGGTCTTGGAGGTATGGGGGGCACTTAGATCTGTCTCCAATCATCTCCCGCCCATACCCCCAATGGGGACTAGATGCATTCTATTATTGTTTTTATTGTTGCAGTACCAAAATATAACTATAATGGAAGTTGAATAAATGAGAACTAGAAAATAAATGGGAAAAAAAAACCAAAAAAGTACACAGTTCTCCAACGTGTTTTTCATTTAAGTCTGATGACACACTAACAACAAATGACCTGTCAGTCTGCATAAGATTGAAGATGTGAATCCCTGTAAGGTTAGGTAAACTAAAGAAATGAAAGCATTAACTTCAAGTGATCCAATCACCATAATGAACCTCGACACAAAACATATTTAGTTCATTTCCTGCCCAATAACTAAAAGCATCCACAAGCAATAGCCCTTTCATCTTATTTGTTCCACTATGCCCTTTGATAGGGGAAGCTCCAAGATTTTACCTCAACAGTGACAAAAACATAAAGTGATGTTTTGTGTACAATGCTCTATGTAAAATAAACAAATTTCTTTTGGTTGAAAATTTATTGGATTGTTATGTTGAGCTATATCATCTAGTTACTCACAACTTTAAGTGAAGTTTCAATTACTTTGGCTACCTATGAATGACTCAGTGCCGAAAATATCAAAGAAAAATAACTTATACGTGAAAAATTATAAATTTTTAGTGCATTTTTTGAACCCAGGGGGTTCGCTTGAACCCTCTTGGGATATAGTGGAGACGCCCCTACCCTTTGATCAAACACATGTAAACCCCCCACAAAGAAGATAAACTCCACGATCTTTGACAGAATGAATCTAGCCAATTTAGTATTGTTTACATCAGAATTTTTAGTTGAATGGGCAAACAATATTCCCGATCCATTTTTAAACACTCATAATCCCTTTTTGTGTTGTTTAGCGGCTTTAGGCTCTTGCAAGAGAGTGTAAGAGGCTTGCAAGAGGCTAAAATTGGAGAGTGAATGTGAGACAAGGTATAAAAAGACAACTTACAATATCACAAAAACTCAGAATCACCATCCCATTCTGTGAAGCCATGGCTACGAGGTCATCACTTGAGCAAAGACGAACCCATTTCAGTTCATCACCAGGAACCTGTCAATTTACTTATGAGGCCTAAAATTACGTCCTGGGATACTATCACACAGAAGAACAAAGGGGGAAAAAAAAAAGCAGACCACAAACCAATTGGATCGCTATAATCCCTGTTGACCTGATTGATGGGAAAAAGTTCAAAGACACTTTCTTGATGTACCCCTTTGCAGTAAGCATTAGAAGATACTGATCTTCAGAAAACTCGCTCACAGGAATAACAGAAGTTATTCTCTCACCCTCCGATAAGGACAAGATCTGGATCGAACATGAAAACAAGGATAACCTTTAGAAAATAGGAAACCTACAACAACCCAATAGTTGTTTGTGTGGAGTACAACTATTCCATACCTGGACTAGTGGTGTGCCAGCAGCAGCCCTACTACATTCTGGAATCTTATATGCCCGAGCTGAGTACACAATTCCCTTATCACTGCAGAAGCAATTTTTGTACATTACTTTGGAAGATAAAGTGAAGTGCTACATAATAAATATTAACCTACAGATATCGCCAGAAATTCATCAGGACCAAGTTTGTTGATCCGTCACAATTTATATGACCAAATCCAAATTCAAAATGCTTGATACAATTGGTAAACATGGCTATTCATAAGGGTTACAACTTACAACATTACTCTAACAGTCTAACTCCACATTTTCCTGGTCTCGGTGCGTGGTGCATCAAAGTTCTCAGAGAAGGTAACTTATCGCACATCAGACAGTCAAAACAAGAGAAGAAATAAAATAAACAAAGGAAAGAAAGAAAGAACTATGAAGACCATTGGGTGTTCAAATGCACCCAGACTCAAACCAGCACAGCTAAAGCTAGGTGATTTAGTTTCACCTTAACTTTAGCGGTCGAAAATCTACAGAAAGTAAGATTATTCTTGGTTCATGCCAGACCAATTCATTCCAGATGAAATTGCACGGACAGTCGTGTTTGGAAGGCAGGAAAAGAAGAATAAAAAGATATCACACTTCAACTAGAAAGTAGAAACTAGGAAAGATTCAATGGTCAAAAATACAAAGGAACAGGAGAACAAGAACAAACACATTTTACACTTCAAAAACAGAACCTTGGAAACATATTTAAGGGATGATATAAACAAAAGGTAGGAGAAAGAATCTGATAAACTAATAAGATTTCAATTTTAGCTAATGACAAATACCTGAAATATAGGACATGGTCATGGGCATGACAAACAAGAAAATCGGACATCGTGTCATTTACTCTCAATTTGCCAACCGATTTACCAATAGTTCCACGATGTTGAAGATTGAATGTGTTAGGCTTCATTCGCTTGGCATATCCCTTCTCACTAATTGCCTTGAAATTACAACCACGAATTGTCAAGAGTAAGAAAGTATAAACCAATGAGATTGAATCGGTGCAAATAGTGTCTAGTCCAAGTACCAGTAGCATTTCTTCATTGGGTATGACATCAATTTCTTCAAGTTGACCACTATCAGTGTCTTCCAAGAATGAACGCCTTGGAGTAGGAAACTTGTTCTTTACTTCAATTGCTTCGTGTTCTATCAACTGAGAAGAAGCAAGACAATAAAAAGATCATTGAATCACTAGCACATAACCAAAAAAATGAAATAGAAAAAAACAAAACATTACATAGCATAGAAAAACATTAGGCTATAGAAAATACAAATCAAAAATAATTTAAACAAGAAACACCAAAATACTTTCTAGATTTACACGAAACTACGGGGATACTGGAGAAGTATTAAAGCACCAATTAGAAGAATAATTGTACAAATTGTGAATCTAAACTACACTCCCAAGACTATCGTTTGCTTATACAAGCCATAATAATGAAATCCAACCACCTCTACAAAACCAGCACTCTGGCAAGTATATGAATCAACCCAATTACACCCTAATCCCCCTTACAAGCATAAAAATCTTTCTTTTCACTTTTCTAAACCACAATTCTACCTTCTTTTAGCACCCTCATACAGAGAGGAAGAGGGAAAACCCCATACAACAACAGACAATCGAGAAAGAAAAAGACCAGTTATGACGACATAAACCATCAAAAAAAGCCCAAAACAAAGAAGCCTATGTACCTGTTGGATATATGTTCAACTAGGCAAGCTGGACACATCTTTAATCAAAGTGTCGGGTGTTATACTTCACAAGATTAGAAGAGTCTATGTAACATAGCAAAACTAACTATCATAAAGAAAGACAACTTAAATGAGAACGGGAAACTCCATATTAGAAATTCTACCGTTCAAATTCAAGAAGCTCAGCAAACAAAATCAATCAAAAAAGAACCAAAAGAAAGAGCCTGCGCACTTGCCAGATGTATATTCAATTATGTTGAGCACATATCCCACACACTTTCCTGAAGTGTCGGGTGTCCAAGTTGGACACTTAACATAATTTGAATAGTCCATGTAACAATCACGAGCTAACAGTACTAAATGTCTAATCACACCAACTGAAATGACAGGAGGAAACCAGATATCAGAAGATTGTTCGTTCAATTCGTACAGTTGTGAATTCAAAGACAATATCAAACTACAAAGCATGTCCTCCAAGACTAGATTGATCACACATTCAAAACAAAACTATCACCGAATTAATCATACAGAACCTTCCATAAACAGAGTAGACTGTTAATAAGCCTATATTGGAAAAGACCTACCTGGAGTATTTGCTTTTTACTTGACAAAAGATCCTGTAACTTGGATATTTGTTCCATTAAAGATTTACTTTCAGCAACAAACTTATTTCTCTGCAAAATTGTGAAGGAAAAAGCTCTTCAGCAAGACAGTGAAACAAAAGCATGGCTTTGGGAAAGTTATAAAAGGATCAAGCAGAATCATTAGAGGCATAATTGCTATGAACCTCGAGCAGTGTAAGCCTTCTGAGGTTTATATCTAATATAGCTTCAGCTTGTTTTTCAGACAAGTTGAACTCTGCAATAAAAGATCAGTGACAATAACAAAATTAGTAGAGTCCACAATTTAAAGAAACCAAAACAAGATAATCACAATCTTCGCATTAAAATTACAGAAGTACGTACAAAAGTCAGTGTCTTCCCTCATGGCACTCTAATATGCCCTCATGGAAGCCTAGATCATTGGAAAGGCTCGAACCCAATCTTACTTTGTGGTCCTAGCACGAGATCTTTAGGATTCATATGGCTAAGTGATTAAGGTAGAAGATTCGTCATGAAGTTCATTTCTGATAATACATTCAACTCAAAACCAATTGGCAATGAGTGGAAAGGCTGCCCAGACTCGTATACTAGTTTTGGAGGTTATAATTAACCAATGTAGGACAAGTTCTAACACTCCTTGCAAGTGCAACCCCTGACCCACATGTGAACAGGTAAACAAATGCTCCATAACATCGGGATCACAACGAAACAAGGTGTACTTATGGCACAAACGACGAGGCAATCAATCAAGAGTCTTGTCCAAAAGCCTCCTAAAGTCTTACCTCTAATGCCATGTTAAATCGTCCAACTCAAAACCAATTAGCAATGAGTGGAGAATCTACCCAGGCTCATATACTAGTTTTAGATGTTATAATTAATTAATGTGGGACAAGTTCTAACAATTCCACTCCCTCGGAAGGCTTTGGACATCGATCAATGTTGAAGAGATCTCCATAAGAAGAAACTTTCCATAAGAAGACAAAGACAAGTGGCATGCATTGTTCCTCCCCAATACAACGAGCGTCCCAACCCCTCTGCAGCCACCATGGCCTGTTGATCGTTCTGTGCCACTTCTAGTCTGGTTCCTGTATTGATAAAGTCAATTCAGATGATTTCCATAATCAACTTTGCTCAAACATTGTCTCCAAACTTCCTATCCACTTACTGTGTCTCTCCAGTTTAGAATTTCTGATTCAACATTGCCACGTCTTTATCTCTTCTAACCATTCATATCTCTCTCCTGCACTATTCTCACTCGCCCACCCCTTGTCATTCAGTAAGCAGGCTACCCGCTTAATGTCTGTCACACTTCCCATAAAGCTCCCTTCAACCGTTGTTCTCACCTCTCACTCTCCACAGCAAGCTAGAATTGTTTCTTCACCAATATTTTACTTTTTAATACATACGGAAATGAAGCTACTTCTTGTTGGTCAGTAAAAAGTAGCGGTCATTTGTGGATGGTTGAACTGATATTTTTGCAGGGAGCCAAGAATAGACGCCTCTCTAACTATCCTTCAGAATAATCTCGTCATATGACCAACTTTCTCTACAACTATAACTGCACTCTCAATGGGGCTTGCAGATCCTCCAATCTCCATATCGATGCATGCAGATGCACCTTAGCTGTCCAATTCCTATTCTTGTTTTACACTAGACATAATGTCGCGCGCGTGCACACACGCGCACACATATATGAAAATATATGATACATGTCGTTTTAGTGTAGACAAGTTACTCATTGACCTCAGGCTGAAGTTGTGCAGAGTCCAAACTAATCCATTTATCCTCTAATAGCCGTAATGCCGAAGTAAAGGATAAGTGAGCATTTGACCTTTCTTCTTCCAAGTTGCAGTACTATTTCAAAGTATTGCTTTTGGGGAAAAGAGACTGATGCTTCCTGGCTTATGACATTAACTCGTAACATCTAAACCAAATCAACCACCACCAAAACCAACCCGCCACCCCCACCACAGCCAAGCTATAAAACTGCAAATTTTACAAAAGAAAGAGAAGAAGAACCAATTCACCCTACTGATGCATTACAAAAGTTCAGTGCACACCCTAAAGTGGAATCAAAACGCAAACCATCAAAAATCTCTTACAAATACCCTGATCACATGGCTTTCTGTCATTATGCATATAGAAATATGCCAGGAGAACTCAAGGTCCTCCAAACCAATATAGCTCAACATTAGTCTTTTCATTGGGACTATCTCAAATCTCGTAAGTACAATACATCTAGAAAAGCACCACATGATAGCAGGAAACATGAACTTAAATGAAACCTTTATATCAGGACAAATATCCTTAACCCATACCATTGGTATAACAAAAAGAAAGGAACCTTGACTAAAAGTAATCTCTCCTAACTCATTGCCTTAAAGAAAGACAAATACATAGTAGAAAAGAGGAAGCTTAGCTGAATTTTTGTGTCCCACAAAATATATAGGAAAAAAGGTATGAATAAAGCAAGATCATGAAGGAACTATTTGAAGTGCCTGTTGTAGTACCTTTCCTCAAGGAAGCTGATGCCGATGCGTTGCTTGAAGCTTTCCTGATCACATCAATTACTCCATCCAAATTATCCAGCCCCATTATGATACCCTTAGGTTACAAGGAAATGTAGTTTAACTACGGTAACTGTATCTGTATGCTAATTTGTTAGAGTGATTGGATGACCCATGCAAGAATTTCATTTTGGTTCGAGAATCATCTGAACTTCAAAGCCACTTATCCATCCTGATTTGGATGCTTTGTAAGACTCATAAAACATAACTGCACGAATCATACATCAAGAAATTTGATGACAATAACATTCTTAACAAACTTCATTTCGCTACTAAGAGATCTATGTAATGATTTCAATCTTATCAAGTACACAAAATATCATCCTTTGTTCAAGTTAATTTTTTTTTTAAAAAGTATGCCAACTTTGTTTCACATAAATGGGGTCTGGGATGTGTACATCAGATAACAAAACTTCTCATCATACAAACTCAAAATAAATTGAAAAATTGACTTTCCAGCTATGTAGGATGGACACTTCGTTGGAGGTCACGTCCCGGTGTCAAACACCGACACTCCGGACACGTGTCCAACACCAATACATGACCTCCGACAAAGTGTACATGCTACGTAGAGTTTCAAGTAGTTCTAATGTACCTCAATAATATGACTCCTATCCAAAGCTTGTGAAAGCTTAAACTTTGCACGTCTTTCCACCACACCGCATCTGAAATCCAAGAACGCCTGTAGAAAATACAAAAAAGGAAAAAATCAAGCTTACTGAGCTAATCTACTAGAATCTTCGCAAAGTCAAGTAACAGGAACACCACCAAAATGGAACTTGTAAGAGCTGTTGCTTTGCCATTATTCACTATATTTTCAAGCAATTATCGAAGAAGTAATGAAATAACAAACAATTTAAAATAAGCAACAATATTGGACTTCTCTAATGTTTGCTACCTATGTTGCATGAACTCAGGTACATGTATGAGGAGTGCATGCATATGTAGGGGTGGGACCCCTCAAACAACTGATGAAGAGTAAGCAAACTCTGTTAAATGGATCACATCTTACATATTCGGATATGTTTCATGGGCTCAGATGGTGATAGATATAATAGAGTTTCAGAAAAAAAGGTACTTTACTCAACTTGTCACAACAATGTCACAAAATATACATGAAAGATAACGTTAAATATAATCATATGAAATTTCAGATGAGAAGCATCAGAACTATATCCTGCACTATCTCTGAGGAGCCAAGTATCTGAAATGGGTACATGCTTATTCAGGAAATTCCCAGTTAAAATAGTTCACAACAAAATAAGCTCGTAGGTAACCTCTGGTGCAGTTTGGTTCAGTTTCAGCAAAATGCAGCCCCAAACCGATTTGATTTTGCTAAGTTCGACGCAAACGAAAACTATGAATAGGTTTAGTAGGTTCACTTGCAAATCCCTAGTCTTTTACCATCAAAACTATCCAAAACTATCTAATTTATCTGTAATGCCAAACTACATCATAATCGCACTTCATTGGGCATCAAATGCATGAGGTGTATTACATTGGTCACTTCATGGTTCTGGGTTTATGTGGTCATCTTATGACATCCAAGTTCAACTCTCAACCATTGGTAAATTATGTCTAAACAAGGTGACTAAGCCATGAGCATGACAGTCTTTATCATCTTGTTTGATTGAACAAACGTATCGGGCCCAAGGACCGCAAGGTGATGCAAATAATGATATTCTGGCTAACTACATGCTAGAGCAAGCACCCTTGAGAATCCTAAATGTCCACTTTAATAATGACCTGGAAGAGGAAAATGATATTATTACTGGAGATGCAGAAGAATGCAATATTTTCATTCAAACAAGACTTTTCAAGATTTCTGTCTTGCTTGGAAGGGGTATATTGTAACCTTGCGTCTGGCGACATTATGGGTAATGCAGCATTGAAGATGTTTGTAGAATAGTGGGTATCTTTCCATTAAAAATGCATGGACACAGTAAATGCTCAACAAAAGATCACATCCATGTCCAAAAGCTAGATAGGAGAAACCATGGCAACTAACAGTATGGGATTACAAAAATGGATTAGATTTTGTGTGCATGTCTACATGCAGGTGTGCCCAAGCGCTGGGTGTGTGTGTGTGTGTGTGTGAGAGAGAGAGAGAGGCATGAACTTGCCTGGAGCAATTCTTTCAAGCCCATCAGTTGAGGTTTTCCATTAAGTATGCTGTAAATAGGTCAAACAAACAAGATACATCTAAGAAAGAGCCAATAAATACTAAGAGAAGTGAAAGAAAGACTTAAAGAAGTGAGAAAGAGGAAGCAGAAGGAGGGAGGCCTTAGTTAATCCATGATTTCTCTTTCGTCTTTTCTTTCCTTTTTGTTTGTCACAAGAAATAGGTAAAAAATAAAAACATATCCAGAATCATGATCAAGAGCACACCATATACAACATCTAGCAAATTGAAGAAATAAATATTCCAGAAGTTGAAGCAAAATTTCTTTTCAAAGAAACACAAGTTTGGGCACAAGTTGGGATACGTTTGTTTGCTTCCACAACGATTTAAAACTGTCTCACAGTAACTTTATTGAAATACATAACAATATATAGAGAGTCAAATAGTTCTGAAGTATATTAGAGACAAACCCATTAAAGTAGTACCCAAAGACCAAAAACAAAGTGAGTTTTCTCTCTCAAACCTGCAGACCACTTGTCTCCACTGCTGACAAAACCAAATCAAAACAAGTCTATCCTCCTCCCTTTCTTGATAATACAAGAATTCTATATTTTGTCAAGTCCTCAAAAGCTACTCACCCCACCATGTTGCAGCTAAAGCCAGATTGAAGAGCAGTAAGACGATACAGATTATTAAGGACGATGGATGGATCAGATCCTCGCTTAAGCTGGAAGAGGAAAAAGAATAGTTGGTCAATTCAAAACTCCAGCAAAACTTGCACCCATAAAGTAAGTGTAATCAATGCTGAGCTTCAATATCGTCAAAAGCAAAGATAGTGCATGGGTCAACGTTGATACCTCAATGACAATACGCATTCCGGATCTATCACTCTCATCACGAATGTCACTAATGCCTTCTAAACTCTGAGCAAAGAAAAATTCAATAAATAGCATCCCTAACAACAGTGTTACTTATGCTTCAATTTGCCACAATAATATGCATTTGCATTGCCATGAATGAGAAACCAGCTTGCTGAACTTTTTGGTGTCACAAAAACAAAGAAATCTAAATTTCACATTGAGATTATCAAAAGTAAGACACAGGGTAGCACACTTCTGAGTAAAAGAATGTCTGGTAACAATCAGCAAGAGAAGTATCAAACAAATATCGTTGTACCTACACACATAAGAGAGGACAGAGATATAGCAATATGAACTTGCACCATAACCTCCCTTGTTAACTTTACATGTCAGTTTGTTGCTACCAAGCTGATATTTCAGTGTAAGTGTCCACTACAATGGTTCTTGGCCAATCCATCTCATTAGTAATTAAATTTCCTTCGGCGATGGATTGCAAAGAATCTACAGCACACATACTGTCACTTTCAGTGATACTTGCAGCAATTGCCAGTATAGTTAGAAGTTAGAACTACAGCTGCGTGGGGCAACCGAAAAGAGAAAAATGGTTGTTTGAAGCTTAAAGCATTTTATTATATGGGGAAAAGAAGGGCCTTCTACATGCATCCAGGAGTTAACCAGCAATCCATCACTAGAACCCAGTAAAAGCATATCAGTACAAATAAAACCAAAGTGGAGGTTGTACCGCGAAAAAGTATAAATTGAAGATTGATTTTACAGAACATGAATAAAATGTCCAAATTGCGAATCCATACAAGATTTAGAGTACCTTATTTTCCACAAGCTCAGCAATTTTCTCAACGAGGGAGGCTTTGTTAGTCTGGTATGGAATCTGTTCCATTCACAGAAGAACAAATTTTATGAACTTTTCAACTTCCTTACGCATTCGACTTAAATAAAGACAGTATATGGAGATTGATCAAAAGAACCAGGATAATACTTCTTTTATAATAATAGCAGATCGCTTCGTTTTAGAATCAAGCAATTCAATATCAGTCTTTCCTCTGACAACGACCCGTCCTCGCCCACTTCGATAAGCTTCTAAGATGCTTCACAAAAATGAGCACCCATCAGTTATTTATCAATGTTTCTATAACCCATGAACCATCGTTACCATAAGACTTTCTCAAGATAAGTGGTTTTAGAGTATAAAGAGACCATCACGGTACATTTGTCAAGTGAGGGACTTTGAAATAAGAGTTCAGATTGCCCTACCCAGCGGTACCCATTATTAGACCACCAGTTGGAAAATCAGGTCCTGGCATGTATTCCAGCAATTCTTGCAGCTATTTCAAAGATATTTACGTTAGACTCAAAAATAGAGCAATGGATTAATAAACCCAACCAACAATGATTCCAGGTCGAGACAAGAAAACTGCCCATCGGGAAGTTTCAACTAAAATAAAAGATATATAAAAAAGAGAGAAGGCAAAAGAAAGAATAAACTTCATAACCATCATCACAGACACTAGCATTATATATCAGAAATAGAAAAGTTCTTGTAAAGAAAACTGAAGAGACCCAAACAATACAAGCATTTAAAATAAACTAATGACTAGGAGATAAAAAAAAATATTCAGAAACAAAAACAAACACGCCCCTCTGTTCTAACACTACCCAGAAAGTAATTTCTAAAAGATATGACAACTACCGTGGCCTCTGGATTATGAATCAAGACAGAGAGTGCATCCACCAATTCCCCAAGATTATGAGGAGGAATGTTGGTCGCCATTCCAACCTGAGAATGTGAAGTATCCATAGCACATTAAAACGATGAAAAACCTAAACACTCAATCCAAACATAAGAAACTAGCCGATCAAAAAAATAAAAATAGGAAACTATTAAATTGCCAGAAAAACATTCAGGTGGAATTACCGCAATGCCAGACGAACCATTCAACAACAAATTTGGGATTCGAGCGGGTAAGAGAGATGGTTCCTTTTGAGAATTGTCAAAATTTGGGACAAAATCTACCTGCAATGCAATGTGATATTTGAGGCAAGATAACGTCGGTTACACAATGAACTACAACAATTTCGAATGATAAGCTGTTCTACGCAGCAGTACTGACTGTATCTTGGTCCAAATCAGCCAACAGCATTGCTTCAGTAAGTGCCTGAAAAATATGCCAGAAGAAATAAGTATACCTTAAATGGTTGCATTTTACTGAATTGTGCAGAGAAATTTTGAAGCAATATGGTTAGCTTTAAGCCAAAGAGCATACCACTGATTGTGGGCCATATACAGTGCACTACATAGCATGTATCAGCATGTATTTACATGGCAACATACAAACATATGGTTTTATTCTAATTGTTCTGGAGGATTGATTATAGTAAGCAACATAATCAACGTGGCAGATAACAACCAATATCCATTCCCAGAGTATATCAGGGAAGCGTGCAAACAAAAAACAGTGTTTACAGCCAATACAAATTATACTCTTAAGCACCCACACAATTCAGAGACTAACTGCAGCATCACATGTAGGTATGTGAGGAATAAATGATATTTCCACACAACATCTCAAATTGAAAAAATTCAAATGGACATTAACCTACTTCCAGTCTGCACTCTGTGTAACGCATAGCAGCAGGAGGATCTGCATCAATCGAACCAAAATTTCCATGCCCTCGAATGAGTGGGCTGCGTAAAGAGAAATCCTGGAAAAGTAAACATATTGAGATTCCAAAACCCCAAAAAAAGGTGGGATTCAATAGCTAATTATCAGACTAAAAGTATCTAAAAATGTATGTTTCTCATCAGCATCCAAAATACCAGCCAAAAGATGGTAATTAAAATTTAAAACACAAGTAGGGGAGAGAGAGAGAGAGCAAAAAAACAAGACTCTAAACCCCACTTATAAACAAGTTTTCACATTTTGTCATCCATATTCACCACTACACCAAATGAAGATGATGTAGAAAATATGCCCACTGGAATTCAAATCAAGATGCTAGAAACCTTTTCAATGAAAAGTTTTAGACGGAGTTCAGCAAAAAATATTATGTTCATATAAAATTGAACTGCTACTTGATCTTGCGATCCTTCGAGATGGATGAGATCCTCTTTGATCCTCCCCTAAAGGCCATTCGAAAATTCAACAAACTCCCAAGTTCCTCACTCATTCAAATACCACCAACTATTTCTCTAGAATTTCAGCAAGCTGTCACTTCAATCATGGTAATTCGAATTGACTTCCATGAATCCATCTGCGAAAGCCATAGCCTTTCTTCCATCTTTTAAACCTAAAACAAGCTTCCTGTAACCTAACTTTACACATTGGCACTCTTGCACTAAGCTGAATGAATAAAAAGGATCCAAGAGTCACTAGGAGGCCATTAACTTCATATGGGAGACTAATAGTGGAGTGTTTAGAGCATAACACTCTGCTAGGAGAAAAAAGTGCTAGAGATAGGCAAGAGACAAATGCCGAACAATCACTTTAACATGTCTTGTGATGAACAGATGATAATGCCATGATAAGAAGTAAGAATTAGAGGACAAACAACAGCACCTCATCCTGGAGCATTCATATTACACAATGCATATAACAGTGTTCTAAAAATCGGCTTAGGCGCTAGGCGGTGGTCCTAAGCGCTGGATTAAGTGGCGGGAAGATTAGTCAGCCGCTAGGCAGGTTTAGTCTGTGAGTAATCAGCTAGGTGGCTAGGCAGGATTAATCGGAGAATTAGGCATCTAGGCGGAATTAACCGGGGTGTTAAATACGTAATTTTGCAAATCCAAGGGGTTAAATGTTGTTGTAATTGAGTATACAGCCTAAACGATTTAAATCTAAACCTCGTCTTCTCTGCTCACTGCTGCATATGCAGTCACTGTTTATTTTCACATGTTTGTTGTGAAATAAAGAGAAATTGTGTGTATGTAGTCTCTGTTTGTTGCGAAATTATGTGTATGTAGGCTCTATTTCCTCAGTATGGATGTTATTTAATACAGTATTTCGTTGTACTTAAACTTGGAGAGGGGGGAGGATTTAAACAAAAAATAAGGAAAAACAGATTAATCTCTAGGTGCCGATCAATCGGCCTAGGCGCTAGGCGGTGCCTGGCTTCTCAACTAGCACCTACCAACTTTTAGAACATTGGCACACAGTCCTCTTTTCAATACGTAACTATACCATCCACAAAAGAGAGGAGTGACCTTGGTGAAGTGGACCAAACCCATACCACTCACTGAGACTCCCAGGTGACGATGACTACTAACAACCAGTAAAAAGTAAACCATGCGTAAATGTTAGCTCTGACAAACAACCAATTACCAGAGAAACTTTTTTCTCTCTCTCTAAAAACGGCTAAAAAAACTATGAAATTCCAATATTACCTGCGCCATCCGAACCAGGGAATCATATACAGCAGTGTCCCCATGAGGATGAAACTTACCAAGAACCTGCAATAAAAGTAACAGGATTCAGAAGTTAAATGTTGATATCTTGCAGAAAGATGGTAAAGAGCAAGTCATGGATCTATCTTCATATGCAAAGTAGAGAAGGGAACTTATATGGACGGATTATAACCTCTCCAACAACTCTTGCACACTTCTTGTAGGGTTTTCGTGATGACAGACCCAATTCATGCATTGCAAACCTGTAGCCAAAGTCGTGAAAGAAAATGTGACATGTTAGTCACTCCATTTACAGCACACAATGCGAAATAAATGTATTAAAGACTGACCAGAGAACACAGACATGAATGAGTTGAAGACCAGGTCAGCAGAATCACTTTGTTGTTAGATGAGCTTCACAGTAACTAGAGATATACAAGTTCAACCAGCTCCATACTTAATAGTATGTCATAAAGGCAAATGATGCAGCATCTAAATACTCCTGAGGCCCTGCCTCAGTGGGTAATGTCAACTACCGCCTACACTAAAGCTCTATGTTGTTAATACAGAATGTAGAATACGTAAAGTTGTAACATAATTTAGGTACATTTACCGTCACCACTGCTCCTCAAGCATATATAGACTCTTTTCCAAGTGAGCCAAATATGAGTATTCATTAAGCTTCTACAAAAACAATTTTCGGCAATACGCATCTAACAAAACTTTCAAGTTGGATGATTGATGAGTAATGCATTCAATGCCCCTAATTCCCAAAAGGTTTCACATTTATGGGATCTCTAAGAGGAAGGGTAAGGTGTTTGGAAGTGCGCTGTATAGCAAACAGAGGGAAGGTTTCCAGAAATTAGGGTTTTTGGTGGGAGATGGCATGAGTGGAGCTGTGTGCCTGACCTAGAACTAGAGGCTAGAAACTAGTGATGTGGTAGTTTCTTCTTCAAGTGCTGCATCATGCTGATCTTCTGTCATTAGCAATTCCCAATTTCATGTTTCACTACATGTTTCAAGGATACAAAAATCAGTCAAGCAATGTTTCCAATTTGCCAAGATAACAGTATTGATTCCCATTTTAATTCCCATTGTAGGGCCCTGTGGTGGAGCCCATGATTAAGTGGATACCACCCCACTGTTGAAGTTAAATATGAGTAGCTCAAGACACTCAAGTTAAAGCACATTAACACCTAAGGTCCTAAACAAGAACATATGACTGCACACCCTTTCCTAATAACCATGATCCCAAACAGGAAGCACTACCCCACATGCCAATTGGGGCTTCGTAGCCAGCTCACTTGTCATCAGGTCACCGAAATTTAAACTTGTTGCACAGTCGATAATACACAGGGGAAAAAGCAAGACGTTTGCTTCTCCAAGTCTTTTGCCTGGTAGCTTTCAACTAAAATATTGTATTCTGAAAGAAATTGGAATATTATTATATTACAGTAAACAAAGCAAGTTCGTCGATTAAAATGGCAAAGAATCACCCATCAGAGTATCTCCAGCCCTTACCTCCCTCTCAAATTTACAACCATGCCATTAGTAAAGCTTATACTCAATTGTGTTTAGATTCGAGTTTGTCCATTGGAGCAATTCATATCAATTGAAGCTTTTACTCATATTTTTACTCAAATAAATTCAAGTAAAAATATAAGGGCTGTAGATGCTCTAAGTAAAAAAGGATAATAACAACAGAAACATACGGAAAAAAACTCACAATATCCGCCTGTGAACAGGCTTCAACCCGTCGCGAACGTCCGGCAAAGCTCGGCCAAGCAACACCGACATTGCGTACGCCATGTAAGCTTCGGTAGCCTCCTTGTGAAGCTCCGTGGGGACCACCCTCCCTCCGTCATTCCCGCCGCTACCGTCCTTCACTACGACGCTCCCGTTCCCTCCGTCTGCCGCCGCCGCCGCTGCTGGCGCCGTCACTTCTCTGCGCCTGGACTTCACCGGGCGAACCGACCTGGACCGAGAGAACGAGAGGAAACGGAGCTCCGACGCGCAGGGTCTGAGGGTTTGCAAACGGGTCGGAGCGAAGGGAAGGGAGAGCTTGTAGTAACGGAGTAAGCGGAGACCGGTGGAGAACGCCATGCGTGGGCCGAGTTGAGGGTTGAGGTGAGTGGTATGGGAAGGGTTCATGCCATTGAAGAGCGCTCTCTCTCTCTCTCTCTCTCTCTCTCTCTCTGTGCGAGAGGGCTGAGTTATCCCAGTGCTGTCTACTACGTAGTGTATAACGGTGAGATTGGAATGGGGGAATTGCAAATGCCTAAAACCCTAATTAAAGGGTTCTTGGGCGCCAAGTCTATTATTGTGTCTCGTTCGTTTTTTTCTTTTTTAATTAAAAAACTGTACGACGAATTTTTATTTTTTTTTAATTAGATGCGGTTATGGAATTTCTTTTGTTTTACTCCATTTTTTTCTTTTTGGAATGTCCTCAAAAAAAATATCTATATCTCACAATCTATTATATTTTTTATGATTTCAAAAACTTTGTTTAAGAGAATTAATTGATATCTATCAAAAAAAAATCCATATCGAAGAGAAATAGACAATTTTTTTAGACGTTCAAAAAAATGAAACAGCACAATAAAGTAGGACGGAGTATCTATCTTGTTGTAAGAGTTTTTTTTTTATTTCTCATTATTCTTTAGAAAAAATACTTTAGACCAGATACAAATGAGAAAAATTATTTTTATTACTTTTAGTACTTTTTGAAAGAGTACGGTGTAAAATTGTAAGTATGTAAAACTCTATACTTTAATTATCTTTTATCTTTAGTCTTTTTTTAAATAGAATCAGTAATCATTTTTTCAGCTTTTAGATTTCATTCGTCAAGATGAATAATTAATTTTAAAAAATAATGCAAATCGAATAAAAATACTTTCAAAATAAGATAATTTGCTTAATTAAAGGACAAACTTTCAAATAAAATATCTGGCTTGTCCAGCCGTCGGTGATCACAATCTTGCTCCATTCAAGTAGTTAATGCCTTGTTCCTTTCACTTTTCAAAAAATATCTTTCAAAAAATACCTACTAGATTCTTCCTAGATTCCCACTACTTCTACCATTTCTCTCTCTATCTCTCTCCACTTATTACCCCTACTATTTTTCAAAAAACTTTTCAAAAACCAAACCAAACACAGCATAATTAAATTCATGGCCTTTCTACTAGCTCATTTATATATAGAACACAAACAATTCTTTGTTAATCAAAAAACAAAGCCGTTTATTGTCACATTTGTCACCAAAACAACGAGTACAGGTCTGTAAACCATTTTTCTAACAAATTCGGACATGCTTCAAGTATCCTCCCCCAGAAAGGCAAATTAGCACAATTTTCTTTCTTACATGTATGCCAATGTACCTATTCATACCATTGATGGATTCTCAGATTATGCCAACATCACAATAAAATGAGTGGTATCATAAACAAGTTGACACCACGTGCCACGTTGATATGATGTCACCAATTTATTCACATTCAACCACGCTTGCTTGAGGCAGGACCCAAAGGCCGCGTTGGTGGACCAATGAGCACGGCTAGGTTGGATTTGAGGCGCACCTAGCACACACCGCCAAACATGAATGAATCAATGACCAACTCAGCGCACCATGTGATATGTCACATCTGAACTTTATTTAATTCTTTGGTACAGTTTCAAAGAAACATAGAAAGCCATTATTAACCTGATGGTACCCATGCCTACTAGTTTCAAAGAAACATAGAAAGGCTATTAAAACGACGGTGCTCATGCATGCCTACGAGAATCTCAATTTCACTCCAATCAAATATACAGCAAGATACATAATCACAATGTTGTTAACTATTTTCTAAGAAACATAGAAAGGCATTATTAAAACGATGGTACTCATGCATGCCTACAAGAATCTCAATTTCACTCCGATCAAATGCATAGCAAGATACATAATCACAATGTTGTTGGCATCTCTCTCTCTCTCTCTCACCTCAAAAAATGAGAAGTGACCGTCCATGAACCATGAGGCTAACCCATGGAACACGCAGCCTAAATAAATTAAAGTAACCAAAATTCAAATGTTCGATTTTCGTTATTAATCAAATCCAAAGCCAAATATGTCTCATCATAAACATGGGGCACAACCATTCCATGAACCAAGCAATATTCAGAGATCTAACAACAATAAAAAGAATTCAATAACTGACAAATGTTTCAAATGCTGAAGCGATTGATAAAATAAAAATATGATGAGACACCCTAACGAGGTCAAACTAAAAGAAGTCCCCGAGGTGCCGCCAGAATCCTTGCCTAAATCCCCGACTAGCCTGAAAAAGAAGGTGAAATAAATCCGTCGGCTAACAAGCTCGGTGAGTAGCCAAGCATGTATAGTAAAATAAGGTTGTAAAACAGGAATCAAAATAATTTACCATGTCAACATAAATTTGGCATTCGGGTAAACAACAAAATAATCAATGATTCATCCGATAAGTCTTAATGATGATCACAATCCAATCTCCAACAACAATGGGGAACCACAACCAAAATCAATAGTACCAAGTGCCAGTGAATAAATATCTCTAAATTGGATCCAATATCAGAACTTAGAGTCACCACGAGTAGGCAGCCCGTGGAACTTTTCTCTAAGAATGATCCGGTCAATAACAACCGTTGAGCATTAGGGTCACTGGCTTTATCCAGTCTCTTCCCTAATAACCAGAGTCACCCGCACACAGAGGATTAATTTCCCTGTACTTCCAAAATATGTTCCCATCAATATCCACAGAGTTCTCACCAAAAGATCATTCAATCAACAAATGGTTTCACCGATACCGCATGCCAATTTAATATAATCATATATAACAATGTGTTTTCAATTTCAATCATAAATTTTCCAAAACAACAATTTAAGGGACATGGGAAAGTTCGAAAATACGTAACATGCTTAACCACTCACCTGGGTCCAAAGGTAATGCAATCAATCAACGAAAATGAAGCTAACCTGAACGAAATACAAACCATGGATAATTACCAACTAGCCTGCGTTCCCCAAACAATTTAGGACTAATAAAACAACAATGACACCTAAAGCTAAAACCCAAGTGACCAGCCAACCATGAAACCCAAACATTAATCTCCAATTTCCCTTAATCTGTTTGATCACCCACGGCATACCACCTGGTTCTCAACCAAAATACTCAAACTTATGACCATGGCTAAAATATTATTAACTAGAATCTATATCCATTATAATAATAAGCAAAACAAAACTCCCCACCAGCATAACAACATGAACGCAGAGCACCACCAAAACTCATCACGCACAGCATGACAATCTGCCACCTCGGGCGCGCTATCTATCTCTCAACCCCAATACACCCAGCAATTTTAACTTTGGATTAATCCTCGCACAAGAACTTGGTGGATCATACCCTCCAATCAAAATCAAGCTTTTATCCCATCTAACGTACAACACTAGACCTAGGGTGAGGAAAGGAGAAAATAATCATAATAATAATAATAAGGGAAGAGACGAAGAGAACAAGAACTTACCTTAAGCATTCACCGACCAGTCAAATCCCTAGGCTGCGGCTTTCTTCTCTCGAAAGATGATAACCTCTGATAAACCCTCCTCCGTTTATGATTATATCACTTAAGTAATACTCTTAAAACCACCCACTACTCACGTTGCACCCTAAATTACAGCTAACTAGTTAATTAGAGTTTAGGTAAATAAATAGCAATACAAATTTACTTAATCTGACTTACTAATAAAAAAAATTCAACATGTACCACTAGTTACCCAAAATCAATCTCATACTCCAAAGATTTCAATCGTGTCAACAATACCCATAGCACGCACAAAAATAATTAATTAGGGCCCGACCATAACACCCCAGTAATTGTAGCAATATAGTTGAATAAATAAATAATTCAAAATGCTAGGTCGTAACACTCTCTCCCTGTCTCTCTCTCTCTCTTGCTGCATCACCCTCACAGTTTTGCCCTAGCTTCAGTACTTGGGCTTGACCTGGCAGGAAGTTGTAAACATTTGAAATCCTCATCATCAAGTTCTGCGGAAAATTTATCCAGCATCTCTTCACTAACTTGACACAGTTGGGAAGGTTCCCACTGCAAGGAAAAGAAAAAGATATCAAGCCAAAGGATCAGCTATAAATAACAATGATTGTCGGACAAGTTTGGCATTTTCACATTGTTCTCCAAACCAATAAATATTCTGAGTTGGACATCAACAATAACTTTTGCTTGGTTATTTGAGACAAGGAGAGACCCACATTGTGTGTGTTGCAGTAAGTCATTGATCAAGAGTACCACGTATGGTACCCGTAGTTCTCCAGAAATACCTTATAGTTAGTCCGAATTCATTGGGTTGATCTAGCCCCTAGCCCAAGTGTTCAGGCATTATCAATTTATCACGACGTGGTTACCTAGAAAAGAAGACAGGCAAACAAAAAAAAGGAAGAAAAGAAAGAGACAATAGTCGTTTGCAACTTACTTGAGTTGGTACCTCACCAAGGAGCGATGATCAAAGACAAAACATCATAAATGTATCTTGTGATGATTATCATAAAGTATCAGAGATTATAGGAGAGTCTTCAAACATTTTAACATAAGTTTAGCAAACGAATATTTCACAAAATGATACAATGTTTATTTAGGAAGGATACAAACAAGTGAGCAATTAAGGGCAGTAACAGTGTAGCATGACTCTCCAAAAGTGCACAAAAACATCAGTGCGTTGTTACGATCTTGGTGGGTCAAAAAATTTCTGCTCGAACAAAAGAATGACTTGATTAAAGCTCGGGTACATCGAGAAAGGGGTAGATTAGGCATCAAAACTAGGAGTATACATTCCAACTATGTTGACAAAAAGTAAAACTGTGTTGGCACCTATACGCTAGCTAATCGCACGCCGAACCGAACCAAAGAACAACATACAACTGGCAAGAGAATTGAACGAAGGGAAAATTCAAGGGAAAAGTTCACCCAACTGACAGATTCAAACTTAAACTCTGATCTGTTGAATCCTTTCCAAGCACCTTTTTAAGTCTTCCACTATGCATCCCTATGTGGGTTTAATCCAAGGTGACGTGGTATTGAATATTTCGACAGAGGATGCGACACAGAACTTGATCTCATGCGTTCCATCAGCCCTAGGTCTTTTGGTGCATTGGTATCAGGATAAACCTTCCTAGTTCAATCACGGAGATGGCTAAAATGGAGAGCAGGGACAAAGTGAGGGGAGGGCAACAGTTGGTGACGGGATTACTAAAACCCCATAACTCATGCAAATTTGTTTGATGGCCTTTTTGTTAATGGGATACACTTCAATCATACGGGGTTATAGACACACATTTGCACCTCCCATCAAACAGAAAATGAATTATTATACTTTGAATTTTTAACAGGTGGCTACTCCACAGGAAGCCACATACATTAGGCAGCATGCTGTTGCACAATATGGTTGCAAGAACCCTTTACCAGTGAGTTCTCCTATTTAATATCAAATGTTTATCTTTCATCGAATGTAAAGACGAATGTAAAGATGAACCCACATAGAGATTTATACTCTAAAACAGAGCACTTCTCTACAATGATAGAATATCCATCAACCTTTTAACAAAGATCAATGATAGGTGTGCTTTGAATGCTTATTAATGCCCCGATTGAACGATAAGACCTAGTCGCTATGAAGGACCCTACTTGGTAAATTCCAAAGAGGCAACAGATGCCCCTGGATGGTTGAAACACATGCTGCACGCATGCCATGGGTAAGTAATCAAGGGTTTGTGATTCCGACAATTTTCTTCTACTTCTTGCTCCTAAAGTGATACCCTTTCGAAACTGCAAACACTGAGTTTTCGAGCTAACCGAACATGATATGAACTACTTTTCTTGTGCTGCAGCTGGGGTTTGGTTGAATTAGGTCTGGCTTAAGCATCATATTTTGCATGGCAAAAGATATTAAAATGCTGAACATCCATTATTCAAATTAAAAAAATAAGAAAATTAAATGATAAAAGCGACATGTGCTAAGAGCAAGCATGGATACATTACTTCCAAAATAAATGTACTTTATGTTTGTACATACCTTGGGTTTTTTATCTTTCTCAAATAGTAGAGCTCTGGAACCCTGCAATTTAAGAGCTCAATACCTATTGAAAAGGACTATGCTACATGGTTTAACGAACGTAAAAATCGGATACAAACCTCAAAGAAATCATTGCAAACAGTTCCTCGTACCACGTGACTGCAAACAACATATTCACGAGCAATGCAAAGTTCAAGTGTTTGCTTTCGTCCCTCTCTAATCTAACATGAACCAAACATGAATTACGCTACAGTTAAATGAAAGAAAGATTTTTTTACTATTTTGTTTTGAATGTTGACAACAAAATCATAATGCCGTGTCAGCTTTGACCAATATCTTTCATGGAGTTAGAAGGAAAAACATATGAGTTGTATGGAGTTAAAAGGAAAAACTTCATGAAAATTAAGAGAGAACTATTCTCACAGATCGTAAACCAATCTTAAGACTTGTTGGAGAAGCCGACTTTAAGGAACTTATTGCCTCTACAATCCACTTGTCCGCTCCACTGTTCATTTCCTCCTAATAAGAGATATAGTAAGCGGCAATATCTTCATTATAGCTATGAAACTAGTTTTAGCTAAGGAAGATATACAAGCAGTGCAACAATTTTGAATAGCTAAAACACTTACTAGCGATAACAAGATCTCTTCAACAGTTTCTTTACAGAAACACTTGTTGATTGTCTCCAACCTGTCCATTCAATCTCAAATTTCACTAAAATCAAGAACTTTGTCTATCACTCAACTCTACTCTACCAAACATACCACTCGACATATGTACATAAAACAAAAATAAAAGCTTGAGCATTTGTCATGCCCTAAGGGAAATGAATAGCGAATACAACATTTGAAACTACTGATAGGTAATTTACCTTTCATGAAAGCTATCTTGGTTTGTTTGTCCACAGTATATAAATTGGTCGATGAGCTTAGAAATGGTCAATGCATCTGGAGAAACGAGCTCACACAATGCATTTTCTAGTTGTTGAAGATCCTAAGTAAAAATGAGAGAGAAAACAACCAAAAAGACAATTAATATCATCCAAAAAGAATATGATTCGTAATAGCAATGTGCTATTTTGCTCCACAAGTTTTCGTTTTGATTGCCAAAAATGGAAACACGAGTTGGGGTAGTTTCCCCTCAGGTTTACATCTCAAAACCTCCTAGCCCATAAGAAACCAAAACATTGTTTTTGTGTTTAAGGGGGACCAAACAGTGAGCACATACAATAGCTCTTTCTCATTAATTTCTTCTCTGTTATGGTTCTTTGCATTTTTCGTACAAAGAATAATGTTCACACTAGCATCTACGTTGCAATTAAAAATCTAAATTAACAAGCAAAAGCAAAAAATGAAACTTTTCTTATGATTTTTTTTTGCAATAGGTGTACTTAATTAACTTGACAAGCTTTACAAAAGTTTAATGTTTTGTAGCTATTTCAAAGTTTAGTGTGCAAGTTACTTTCAACTTTTGTATTACTCTCACTTAAATTATTGTAGATGAGACAATACCTCCACAGTTTACTCCATTACTAATACAATATTTCTATGAGGTTCTACTTGCATAGACGATAACATTAAGGATGCCTTTGCCCGATAAGAGAAGATCTATATACTAAGTCTTGAATTTGGTTTTTTACAATTGGTATGTTAGATTACCTTTGAAAGGACGAAGTGAGTAGCAAGGCCACAAGCAAGCATTTCAACTCCATTAATTCTTGCCCCAGTTAACCCTAAATATTCTCCTGTAGAACATTGTGATAATGGGAGACACAATTGCAGATATATCAATATATAAACATGAGAATCTGGGCAAAAGGTTAATGCATTATCCCTGTACATGTGCATATAAGTACATTTGCCACTTTGCTAAAAAAAAGTTGTGGATAATATTTACAAGAACAAGACAAATAGTGACTTTTATGGTTTTTACTGTTTAGGGTAATTCCCTTAGGTTTTCTATCTCATGAATTGTTTGTTTCCCTGATTGGCTTCTATCTCATAACGTTCACTTAATTTGGATTGATTTTCATACCGCTTGTTGTATCTGCATGCTTGTGTGTTTTCCTAGTTTTGTATGTGGGATGGGTTGGGGTGTGCACACATATAAAAATGAATTACTACAATTGATTATGCATACTAAATAGATGTCTCATGGTGAACTTTTGTACCTCAGACATTTTTTGGTGGAAAAAGCACTATGTTGTGCTAGTCATGGTCATTCACCACCTACATTCTTCTCTTCCCTAGATAAAGTGAGGTTAGAATGGAAGAAACAACTTCATTCCACAACGGAGTCCGCATAGCATCACCTAGGTGAAAATACAATGTGTCCATGCTCATGCATTAGGTACTGGTTTCATAAACAAAGATGCAGTGTTGATATCCAGAACCAGAATAGAATAATTTGAAGGAAGCTAAAGTACTGTTTGAAATAGAAACTTGTTGGGATTGAAGTACTGAAGAAGGAAATTCTGAATAAAATTGTTGAGCTAAAATAAAGGATATGACCAAATAATTGTGAGGAGGTAAGCAAGATTGATAGCTGAGGGGTGGTATTGGGGTATGTGAACTTTAATGCAATGAATTTTTTGTCTTGGAACGTCTAAAGGTATGGAAGGCCCGAAATGAAGACAATTACGAAGATACTTTCCTTTTCCATGTGAAAAAAAGCTTGCATCTTGGTGGGTGGGCAGTCTGATTCCTTGTGGAATTACTTGAGCTTAGGGAACTCTTTAACAGTAGGCCCTTCATTTGTGGTGGAGGGTTTTGTTTCTATCTCTTTCTATAAACAAGTGACATGGCCTTGATGCTACTTACCTTTAATCAATTCTACCATTACTAAAATTCATTAAAAAAAAGAAAGAGACAATGTTGTATATATTCAAATAGTTGTGAAATCAAACTACTTTATGAAGAAAATGTAAAAAATTTGAAAGTGATACCATAATAGCCTGGCAACCTAGAAAGGAAGTACGAAGCTCCAACGTCAGGAAAATGTCCTATTAAAACCTCCGGCATGGCAAACACCTAAACAGAATAACACGTTCGTCAATTATTACAAATTGATCGACTACTATATATTCATTTGATGACAATATGACAATTCAATATTATAGGTGTTATTGACAAGGATAGTAAACTATGTACATACTTAAATATGAAAATGAAATCACTGATTGAACCATACTAAAAAAAAATGACACCACAGTTTTATTTAATATCATGATTCTGCTTTCTGTCGTACAATCTATAAACCTAAAGAGCAACTTAGATCTTTGAGACATCCAACTAAAATAAAAACAAAGAAAGTACTTGAATGGGAAGAATATAGAGTGAAGAGAAGCTGAGAAAGTACCTTAGAATAGAACATGCATATACTTTTATGGGAGGAAAAGCAAGACTTGAACTAGCCTAGGAACCAAGTCGCAAGGTTGGCATGATTTCATAGGGTGAGACAGATAGTGCCCCTTTTACTAGGTGGTAGGTTGACATACTTAGGCCGAGTCAAAAAACACAATTAAAAAGAAATCAACATCGAAGAGGAAACCAACTCCCTCGAGCCCTCGACTGTTTATGTTATGTCTAAGGGAAGTTGCAAGCACAATCTTCTGCAAGTCCTTCCTCAGAAACAGCTAAAACTCTTGCAAGGCTGGACACCTCACACTACAAATTGCCATTAACCTGAAGGCCAAATGAAAGCAATTGTACAGATACCAGCACGAATTCTCACAAGATTTGACTTGACCATCTCAGTGCTTCCATCCAACCACCCAACCAAGTAGAGCTTACTCTGTTCGTTTTGCTTGACAAGGAGGACATGGTGCTGTGCTCATCGATTCACGGGACTACGACAACAATAGGTATTAGGGTTGATCATCTATACAACCCGTGTATGATAAGATTGTGGTGAAATTCATTTATGTAGAAGTGTAGAACTATTTACGTAGTTGTAAATATACAGAACTTCTTATGAGTACATTTCGAATTCGAACTTCTCTTATTATGGTGATTTATTATTTTACTTTCACAATCTCATTTGAGATTCATTTTGACAGGTGCAAGTGCAACTACTGATTCATTAATTGAGTTAGTTGACAACTAGATTATGCTTACTGGGGAGTTTTGTTCCCACAAAGAAGGGAAGAGCATCACTTGGTAATCAATTATTCTATTTAGCACCACTTCTAAGGGGAAGACCGCACCAGGACTAGAGACCATAGGAAGAGGTAATACACATTTGTGCTATTAATTGATCATTCTACAACGCTTCTAGGTCATGTTCAGGCATGGTGAAGATTGTCTAGGTGGATTCTAGGACTCGAGAAGATCTTACTGAATTCTAAGACGTTGGTAGACCAAGCTTGATGCATAGTGACCATAAAGGTATCGTGGATTTGATACTAATTAAGCTATTTCCTAAAGAACGGAACTCGTGAATTCAGTCAGTAAAAGCACCAAAACCACAAGCACTTCGACTGTGCTATAAGTTGCAATTTATGTTGCTACTTATTAAGGATTGTAGGCCAGATGGGGTCGGGTGGTTTTTGCCCCATTGGGGTATCTACATCAAAGTAGGGAGTGTTGTGTATGCTTTACTTTTATGCAAATAACCAATTTGGCACAGAACTTTGTAAAGATTTTGGAGTCCTTAGGCAAAGATTCCTATTTTTGCGATTGCATATTCCAGTGATTGAACGAAACAGCTGCAAAACAAATTGTATTGACGGATCAAAATATTTTTCTTAGATTTTAAAAACACATTGTTAAAAGTGAAAACAAAATATTCGAAGTTAATTTGAAAGCCAATCAGTTTCATTTTGGTTAGAATGAGACAAAAAAGGGCAAAAGTTATGTTCATTTCTATGGTAAAGGAGTAAGTCATACAGTGTTCTCAGTCACAATCCGAAACATTCCATTCATGGATAATCCAGCACCTCCTCCCATTACAATTCCGTTGATAAGGAAAACCTTCAAATAAACAAATTCAGTTAGAAGAAACATGGTAAGAATAAAGAGCAAACAATATTCAACAAAAATGAGGGACAGAATCAAATCTATATCTCACCAACGGTTTCTTATATGTAGCAAGTAAATAATCCAACATGAGTTGTCTCCTGTAAAAGCTTGTAGCAAAGGTCCAATGTCCTAATTGAAGTTAAAGGTCTTCATTACTTAGAATAAATAGAAAATGTAACAGTTGCACCATAACTCAAGCTCAATCTACACAAACACAACTATAGTCTTATTCAATGACATGCAATAGAATTGAAATTACTTGCGGAAATTGAAAAACCTTATTAACCTGCAAGTATATACAGAACTGTTCTAGTGACATCCCCACCGGCACAAAAGGCTTTTCCCTTTCCCTTTAACAGATAATAAAAGCTAGATAAGAACTTATAATACAGACATTATAAAAAATAAATGAATATGAAAAATATGTATCGGTGCGTCATCAATAGTTGAGCAATAAATAATGACCACATTCATCGTTGAGTATCGGTTACAATAGCTAAATTTTGTTTTCTCTTTTCCAACTCTTTACTGTTTTGATGGTGGAATGTTAGGTTTTAAATAAGGAATTCTAGACCCTGACACAACCAGAGCTTCTCTCTCTAAGGAAAAAAAAAACCCTAGCCGCTTTCTATCTTACTTCCCCTCCCTCCCCCTAGGGTTTTCACCACCCTAATGCGGTGGCGGGAGGGGAGGGGAGGGGAGGGCTTTACCCTTGATTGGTGTTTTCCTTCCTCCAAACTGATAGTTGCTTTTCTCGTTCTTGATAACCCCTCCTTTCCGGTGAGGGTATTCTCTCTCAATCTCATATCTGAGAATTTCTTTGTGCTTTCCTTCTTTTCCCTTTCTCCCGGCTTCTCCATCATCATCGAGGTGCCATTTCAGGTTCCAACAATAATCGAGGTGCCATTTCAGGTTCCAACAATGGTGGTGGTGATGGTCCTTTGACAAATCAAATCGGTTGGACTTGCTTGCCATTAGTGTGTAGACGTGATTATTGAGGACACCCAACGCCTCAAGTGTGTTTGGTAAGTGTGCATATGAGTGCCAATGGGGTGCCCCCATTCTGTGGTTATGAGAAATAGCAGTGGTCTAGGTGCCTATATGTGGGAATGCTATTCTCCTTTGTGGCTTTCTAGATTCTAGTCCTTTGATTAAGGACGAATGTTGATTATCTTCTGTACCTTTGTTTAGCTATCACCATTTTGACAAAAAAAAAAAAAAGGAATTCTAGTAGATAGAGGATGACCATTAAAATTTAACATAGCAACATACCGCATGATAAATTGTTCAGTCCATAATGAAGTGAATTTATGTTAACATGAGAGCCTTGACCAATATACCAGACAATGGATCATTTGTTCCGAATGTTGCAAGGTCAATCGAGCAATTAGGACAATTTGTCAAACTAGCATGAAGGAAGAGATTTCTTGCATGGGAGGTTAATATTGTTGATGCAATGATAAATATTAACTAGAACATCATTAATAGAACTTGTTTCAGTCTGTTTGTGCATCATTCTGCATCACTAAAACTCTTTCTTACCTTAACAATTACAAGGTTGACCTTGGCATCATTCTCATAAGTTCTCATGGCCACATGAATTTCAGAAATCTGCACACACAATAAATCAAAACAAAAGAAACCAAAATGATGAACAGAATTTTCATTTTCTGGAAGTAAACCAACTATCAATGACTTACACACCAATAAGTTTCTTCTCCCCAATTTAGAATTTCTCCCACTCACCAAGTACTATCATTCTAACTTTAACATTTCTAGTGCTGGTTAGATACAGTAAAAATGTACTTGTACACATAGTCATGACCAAAAAAAATTAAAATGCCCAGTCAAAGGGAAAAACAAATAACCTAATAATCTCAAGCTGCGAATGCAACAAACAATCAAACAAGATAGTTATTAATGATATGCATCCATGACCTAGCAAGCTACTAGGCTAGCATGCAAATTTCTTTTACTGTGCGTACTCTTGGATTAGTTTTTTTCTTCTCATACTGCTTGGGTTCGCAAGAGAATAACTAGTGTTGATTGCTCATAGCAACTACATCCATCATTCCAGGACACCATGTATACAATATAACCACAAGTATATGGGTATTTTCAACTTTGGACGCACGTCTACGTATGAAAAATCTTGAAAAATCTGGTGAAAATTTTATAAGAAACTAAGGACATGAAGCTTCATTAGAGTAGCCTAAATACCTTGTCCACACTTAGAAGTTGGAACCCTACGTGTCGGTAATTCAAACATGATTTGTTGCTTTTGATAGAAAACGCAGTTGGTTCTACACATAACATGTAACTTCAAATTTCAGGCTAATCAGCTTCATACTACTCCTCGTAATCAAATCATCAATCAAAATCGTGATACTCTTTCTAGCTTCACCATTACTTACCACATGACATCACTGACATGCTCAAAAAAAAAAAACAAATTGAATTTTGCCTTTTGGTTCCTGGATTGAAGCAAACTATTATCGATCCCTAACTGTGAATGCAATGACCATACATATGTTTCAGGGCCAATACATGAGATGTATTATTAGTGAATTAGTAACGTAGAAATATGACTGGCTAGTACTACACAAATACTCTGTACAAACAAAACTAATACAGGAATCATAGAAAATTGATCGGTTTCGCAACTAATATTTTTATAGTTCTTCGATGATAATGGCAGCGCAAATATGAATTTAAGGAAGTCAGCGTACCATTTCAAAGGTAAGGCAATTCAGTTTCCGTGGCCTATTTAGGGTAACCTTCCGTGCACATGATTTTTCTTCACAAAGCACCTGCTCAAGAAAATCACCAATCAAGATCATCGATTTGTCGAACTTTGCACCGAGAAAGCATCTCGATAGCTATTTTTCTTGGTAGGCTAGATATATGACTATTCAATTCAATATTCATTTAATGAATGCAGCAACAATTTGGCCTCATGACCCCATCCATCTCTCGTTACATCTAAAACACAATACTAACCCACCAACTTTCCCAAACCAAACAGCATTCCATCAAATTTTGCTAGGACCCAAATTAAATCTAAATGAGATGAGGAGATCCAATACAGAATTCGTTCTTCTTGCACAACATAGTCGCATAAACTTCTCGGCAATCTCAAACTGTCACACCTCTCATGGCCAAAACCAAGTCTCGATTCACCACTCAATGACGGAGCCACGTGGGGGTAGGTGCCACCCCTACCCCAAGTTTCAAAACCAACATTTTTTTTTTACACTAATGTAATTTGGTAAGGCTCCTCCTTTTACATAGACAATTTTACATTTTACACGGCTCATGCAAACATTGTGGTTTATAAAATGAACGGTTTGGATCATGACAATAATATCTCAATAGTTTCATTTGAAGACCACAAAAGAATTGGACAAAACTTTTATTCTTTTTAATAAAAGAATGAAGCCCACAACAAATTCTAATCACTCCATATGAATATACACGTAGCCTTCCTTTCGGCACTTTTACGGACAACGTCCAACAACTACAACAACACAAGTGAACTCCGATTTAGCAGTTCCACTCCTGAAACCAAATCCTGGCTCTGCCACTTGCACCACTACGATACACGGCTCTCTTAGGCATACAGCTTATCAATTGGGATCTGCTGTCCAAAAAGTTGTCAAGGCCTGGAAGCCTCGAGATCTGACTCTTATCAAGTGATTGTGCTTGGCCTAAAGGGTAAGGCCTCGTGAAGGTTCGTTGGTTGCCTTTGCGGGCTAAGGACTTGAGAATTTCCTAGCCGGTGCTAGAAAATGGAAAGAAAGTAAAACAAAGACTAAAGTAGAGCTAAACGTACTCCATTAACGGTTTAATGAAGTTTGGGTACAAGGAAAGAGATAAAACTTAAGCTAGTGAGTACAAGTAAAGCTTTAAAAGGAATGGAAATGCATAAGCTGTGAGCTTTTTGGTCGTGGACCCTTGCTAAGGCCTCCAAAACTGGTATTTATAGGCAGAAGGCCTTGAGCTGCTTCAAAATGCTCCAATGCATGACTGCCAAGTGGCCTTTCAGCAAAGGCCTGAGTTTGAGCAGCTTCAAAATGCTCCAATGAGGAGCTATCTCTTGAGAAAAACGTGTCTTTTACTCCAAGAAATCGGCAAAGGGCTGAGAAGGTCTTCTTTTTGCACGAAACTTTGCAAAAGGGGCAAAAAGAATATCAGGCTTTGCAGCATCCAGGCCTGTTCGAGCTGCTTCAGCACTCAATCTTCCACTTGTATGGACTTCTTTTGGGCCCACCACAGCTGAAGATCCGCACCTTTTCAGGCCTTCCTAGTTGTTTATTGGACCCTCAATCCCCCATGGGCCCCAAAATCTTCTGGGCTTGACTCCTTTTGAAAGAAGGATCGGGAAACAACAACCAAGCAGGCCTGGGTGAGCTGCTTGTGAGCAGCTTGCTTAGGTATGCAGGAGTCACCTTCCACTAGCTCTAAGGGCTGCATGCACGCCACTTGTCATTAGTTTTGCTCAATGCTGAAGAAGGGGTCCCACTGGTCCTGACTTTGAGCTGCTTGTGAGCTGCTTACCCAGACCTGTCTGAGTTGGAAGATTCCAGGCCTTTGAGCTGCTTGTGAGCAGCTTTAAGGCCTTTATACTGTTTTAAGAGCAGCTTATGGCATTTAATACTGATTAAAGGCCTTTAAGCACGTTTTGAAAGTAACGGGCCTATTTGATTGGGCCTGCACATGTAGTAACTTATGGGCCTTTCCCCATTGTAAGCCTTCTGGGCCTGGTCCTGAAGAAAAGGCCTGGCTTTAACTGATTTGGACCTACTTGAAGGCCTTGTTACCTCTTGGGACTGGGCTGGGCTTTGAAAAAATGCCTAGCCTTAGAGGGCTAATTTAATTCTTTGGACGATCTTGGGCTTGGGCCTGTGATAATAGGATTAATTTGGCCCAGCCCTTTTGCCCAGTTCTGACCAGTCAATGGCCTTTAAACTGGCCCAATTTCGTGGGCCCATGATCACAAGGCATTTCAAGGCCAAAGACCGACCTTCAAGGCCATCTTTAACCCATAAACTCTCTTAATGATTTTTGGCCAAAAATGGGTGTAAACAGATACAAGGCTCTCTTAGGCATACAGCTTATCAATTGGGATCTCGAAAATAATATATACAGTATAAATCCTCAACCCATCGTTTCCTTGAAATCCAACTGACCAGATTAGTTTTGCATAATTGTACTTCAATCGGATGTTTTCTAAACTTTCAAAAGCAATGAAAATAATAATCAAATACACCCACACTTAAGTCTGCATACAGACATGCTGCATGCATATCGGCACATGTATATGCAATGCTAAGTATCGTCCTACCTAGATTCGCCGGACAAAACCGTCGCCAAGCATGCTGTGTTGTTGCCGCCGTAAGCCTCTCCTCCTCCTCCTCCTCCTCCTCCTCCTCCTCCTCCATGCGCGGCAGCCGCCACCCTCTCTCCTCCTCCCATTGCTGCCGCTGCAGCCCTCTCATCTATCTCGGCTTCTCCTCTCGCAAATCTCTCGAGGGAACGCTACGTACCTCTACTGTGTTTAACGACAAATACTAATGTTCCGAAGCCAAATTACTTTTTAAAGAAAGGAAAGGAGATTAGAAAAGCTAGGATTAATATAGTGGGATAAAAGGGACGTGTGGGTCCCTGGAATAATAGATTGGATTATATGTAATACGTAATTAGTTGTACTGTGTTTCATTCTTTTTTTTTTTTTCGTTCGTCGTACATCAGCGGGGATTAGTAGGGGGTGTTAGGATTAGCACATGGTCCAGAAATTATCCATAGCTTGGGGCCCAAGACCTTCCTCATAGGGAAGAGATGTCGTACCAACTGCACTGAGCAGTGGTTGTCTACTGTGTTTCATTCGTGAGATAAATAATGCAAAAGAGTGGAGAATTATTTTTGACCATTGAATAAGGAAGAAATTAATCCCACAAAGGTCCGGATTAGCAAATAGCACCCTGGTATTGGATAATCTCATAGATAGGGCATTAAAGTGGCTAACTAATCGATTTAGGGGTCGTTCCACTTTTGTGGAAAAAGAATATAATTTTAAACTCAAAAATTATGTGTTTATGTAAATAATTTTTCTATCAATATAGATCTTATTTGATAGATCTCATTAAGATCTTTTAAACGGTGCAAAAAAAATTGAATTTTTTTTCATTTTCATTATATTTGAGTTTGAAATTACCTTCTTTTGAAAAAAAAGTATTTTTTGAGTGTTTTAACTTTAGAGGATGTTTGATAAAACTGAAAGCAATGCTGAATTTTTTTAAGCTGAAAAGCTGTTTGATAAATATATCAAGCACTAAATTAAAAAAAATGATGAATCAATTTTAGTTTCAATTCTTTTTTAATTTATGAATGGTCACAATGTACTTATAGTAATGGTGGAGTGGTGATGGTGATGGAGTAAGGATGGTGGTGGTAGTTTAATGGTGCTGGTGGTGGCAGTGAGTGGTAGCATGGGAGTGAAGGTTTGTGTAATGGTGGTGGTGTGGTGGTGGAGGCGGCAGCGCGACAGTGGTGGAGGCAGCGGCAGGGTGGTGTAATGATGGTAGGGGTAGAATAGTCGTGGTGGCAGTGTAGCAATGGTGGTGGGGGAGTGATGGTGGTGTAATGGTGGATGTGGTGGTGGAGGTGGAGGAGTGGTGGTGGTGGAGTGATTGTAAGAGTGGTGGTGGTGGTGGTGTGGTAGCGGTGGTGGAGGGAGTGGATGTGGTGGTTGAATGAAAGTACACAAAAATTCAGGCAAAATTAAGTAGTTAATTTTTTTTTAAATTTTTAGCCTACATTTTAAGTGCCACTTGACTTGTTAAGTAATGTAAAATGTGATTATCAAACCTACTGACTCACTTATTACTTAATTGATTCAATTTTAAGTGTTGAATTTAGGTTATCAAACAACCCCTCACGCACACATTGAATGAACTAACTTCTACCCTCTCTCTCTCCCTCTCTCTCTCTCTAACCCTAAAGAAGCCGCCGCCCCCATTTCTCTCATTCCCCTTCCCCTCAGGGTTTTATGAACTTGTGTTTGTGTGGTCCCCACACCCTTGTGTTTTATTAGGTGTATGTAAAATGTGATTATCAGACCTACTGAATCACTTATTACTTAATTGATTCAATTTTAAGTGCTGAATTTAGGTTATCAAACAACCCCTCACGCACACATTGAATGAACTAACTTCTACCCTCTCTCTCTAACCCTAAAGAAGCCGTCGCCCCCATTTCTTTCATTCCCCTTCCCCTCAGGGTTTTATGCCCCAATGGGTGATGGGAGGGGAAGGATTTCTCTCCCTCGTGGGATTTTTCAATCTCTCAATTATAGATCTCGAAGGTTTTCTCTTTTCCCCTTCACCCTCATCCTCCTCATCTCCAAACCACCGTCCGCCGTCCCTCCCCCGCCTCTTCCGCCGTGCAGTCCGACGGCTTTTGGATGTAGTGGCCTGCAGATCGTGGTTGTCGGAGGCGTCCTCCTCCTGCCGGAGTGGGAGATCTAGGTGAGTGGATGAAGTCTGCTCCGGTACGACGGACTCGGTCCGGTTCCGTTACCGATTTTTCTTTTTTTTTTTCTGGTTCTTTTCTTTGGTGTCTCCTGTGTGGGATTTCTCCCTGTTTGTGGGGTTTCTATCATCCATATGTGGGTGTTTTTGGTTATTTTCTGCAGTGCTCCGTCTGTTTGGAGCGATGGATTTAGTTGGAGTTGGGTATAGTCTTTGTACTGAGTCCCCTCCTATTTGGTTTTTTGATCCCTTGTTTAGGGATAGAGTTTCGAGACCAGATCCCCTGTACTCTTAAACATGCTACGCTGGCAAAAAAAAAAAAAACAAAAAAACAAAAACAACCCCTCACGCAACAAACACGGGACAAGCTAATTTTAAAGAAACGTGTGATCCTCGCATATTCCATTATTTCATGGAGGGGGTATAATCCCACAATCAAACATGTCTACTACCTGCCCTTTTTTTTTTTTGGAAATTCAAAAATGGGTGGGATTAAGGGGATCCTCCCCGCCCTTCTCACCTTCACTTCTCACACTATCAAACACGGAATTCATTCTCCCACTCCCACTCCCCTCCTTTTTCCCTTCCTTCTCCCCCTAACAAAAAGACCCCAAAAGGCTCTATTGTGTGCTGATAAAATAATTTTAGACATCTCATATAAAGTCGGGACAAAATCATGCGCAAAAATTGTTAGCACTTAACACTTAAGAATGAGCAAATCTCGATTTTTCAGGCCTTCACCAAACCATAGGGGTCTCAGTGATGATCAATGTTCATTAACTTTGAAAAGTAAGGGAAAGCAATTTATTCCCTATTTTAACCTTGGCATATTTATCTCAACTTCGAAAGAATACAGTGGAGCTCGACAGTTCCATCCCTATTTTTGTTTTTTTGTTTTTATTTTTGATCAACAAGTTCTATCCCTAATTCGGATAAAAATAAATAAAAAATTTATATCCCTAATTTTCTAGATTTTTAGTGAACCCCGTTCAGTTGCACGGGAAGAATAGAAAATAAATTTTCTTATAACTTTCTGTTACCAGGAAAGCTGTATGACTCACAGTTTCAACTTTTCCACGGGAAACTTTTTTCTATAAAATAGGTCTTGCCAAAAGGAACAAGTTTTAGTTTTCCTGCAAGATTTACTGCCAAGAGAACAGACATAGGAAAATGAACTTCATCTCACCTCACTTTTCTTAGGAATTTATTTCTCACACAATATTCCCGACAACTGAACGGAGCCTAAATCTACTGAAACTATTTGAAAATCTACTCCCTTCTCCCCTTTGATTCTAGCCCCCGTCTCCCATTCTGGAATCAAATACTCTTTTCCCAATTCTTTTAAAAGGGCATATGGAGTTGTGTACCCCCAAACTCATTCTTCAAACAACTTATCCAAATTTGAAAACTTCACCGCACTCTCTTTAAGTCAAAATCAAGGAGTAACTGCATTCTGAATTTGCAACCGGAGTAGTATTTGTGAAATTAGGGGATCACGCTAGACTATCTGAATATGCCTGGCAATTGTACATACATAGTCAAGCCGAAGATGCTACTTGCAAAGCAGATCTGTGCACAGATTGTGCACAGATCGCATTGTGGGGCCCACTAAGGGTCCCATACAAATAATCCAATCCGTTAATTATGTTTAAAACATTTTTTCAAGGGTCTCCGAAAAAAATTAGCTCAATCCGATACCTAGAAGTGCGTGATCTAATCATCTAACTTTTCATTCCGATTTTTAGAGAATGAAAAGTTAGACGATTAGATCAAGCACTTATAGGCATTGGATTGAGCTAATTTTACGCGGGGGCACTTGAAAAAATGTTTTAAACATAATGAACGGCTCGGATTATTTGTATGGGACCCTTAGTAGGCCCCACAACACGATCTGTGCACAATCTGTGCACAGATCTGCTGTGCAAATAGACTTTCTGCTCTCGAAAAGCCCAATAGAAAGAAGAACAAAAAATCAAAAGTGATCAAGGCCTAGATTTTTATTTTTATTTTGTTCAATCGATAGAAGAATTATTTTTTACATCATATATGAAGTACTGTACATAATACAAACTCAGAATAATACATCAATTGTGAGAGTTCACGAAATAATCAAACCCAACAAGTTACTCAACCAATACAAGAAATAAGCCTATTATAGGATAGAAAGAAATGAAAAGCCCTCTAAGGGAAGAACACCTACACGCAAGGTGAGGAGACTAGAACTTCTAACATCTTAGTAAGATGCAAGAGTCCTGGTCAACTGAGCTAGTCTCAGTTGGTTTCAAGGCCTATATAGTTGGAAGTTAAATTTTGAAGCTTTTTTCGATTACTCAGGTGTCCACACCAATTTACGCGTACCTCACTATCCCTAAATAACAAAATCACTCAAGTTCAAGTATCACAAATGAACAAATGAAATAGTAGTAGGAGTATCACAAATGAATGCACACGGTAAATAAATAGAGTACCGGGTTAACGTCTCGGTCAAACAAGTCGTAGGAAGCCATGAGAGAGGCTCTTTTGTAACCTCAGTGATCACTCCTACAAAGCCAAAAAAATAAAAATAAAATCAGGTGAGTTCCAACTACGTACCTACAGCTTCAAACATTTTCAATTGAATACACACAGTACATACGAAGCTATACACATATACATGTACAGGGCTAAAAACGAATGTCCGAGCTGCTCGCGAGCAAATTCGAGGCTCAGCTCGGCTCGACTCGTTTAGTAGTCGAGCTCAGATCGACTTCGAGTTTTAGACTCGCGCGCGTATTAAATGAGCCGAGTTCAATACTCAAAAGCTCGTCTCGTTTGTATAGGCTCGGCTAGAATAGTAAACGAGCCGGGCTACAAATGAGGCAAGCTCGAACACTACCGATCCCGGCTCGGTTGCACGGTTGCACCCCTATGCATGTATGGATACGTATACTTTCAAGACAACCATTTGGTTTTACAAACCTTCTCTAGTGCGTACTCTGTTATATTGAGCAGAAGAGCAGGAGAAGCATGCAAACTGTCAAGGTAGGGTTTTCGATCCCTTGGCTTATAAGTAGTAGTGATGCTCAATGAATTTAATAGGGCAGTATCTGCTGTCCAACTACCAATGTACTTCATTATTTATTGATTGATGCAGCCCATGTGCAGAATAATGCATCGGCCCATGACTAGTTTGGTTGGTTGGTCGGTGAGTTTGTTACCCGTTTCACTAAGCCTTCTTATTCAATAAGTCCTTATTTTGCAATTTTGGAAGGGGTCCAACCTTGTTCCACTGAGGCCTTAAAAAATAAGTACTTGTTCGGTGTGTTATTTTTGATTGCTTAAAAATCTTTCAATATGAATATCAAAAAATATCCAATATGTATCTTGTTTAATAGATGTCATTTAGTTCTATTTTACAAAATTCGCAAAATCATGAAATTCATTATAAATTGAAAAGATATAAGTGATCAAAAAAATGGCACATATTTTGGAATGCAGAAATAAGAAGGTAAAAAGTTAGTGGAACTTGGGTTCTCATTGGGTAAAAAAAAAAACTACTTATTTTGTTGGCGCAAAAAGCACAATTGACTAGTGTTTGATTTTTTAGGTTAGGCCACAAACAAATTTCTTGAGAATCTCTTAGTCTCGGCGTGGATGGTCTGTCTTTGACGAAACCACGAAGGAGATCAGTAGATCGATATGAGCGTAAATTGACCTGAACACCCTAGCCAGAAATAAATCTAGATATGCATCGATCATCGGAAAAATTCAAAAAGATGCACGTTATTTGCTTTGCCATTTTGGGGTTGTGAGTTATTATTATAGACGTCTGTTTCCGGCCAGTATTTCCACAGTTCCACTTTAGGCAATATGACAGTAGGGAATACATAAGAATGGATAGGTAGGAAAACAACTTTTACATTAAAAGCAGCCATATTTGCGTTTCTTTGTTTTTATAATGGAGTAGTGAAAGCATACAGCAGAACTATATTGAAATTAAGCGCCACTGAGGTGGTTGGAGCAACAAACATAAAATTACTCCTCTTCCATCGGTACCGGGTTCGATATTTGGGATTAAATAGTTAGGAGAAGAGGCTCCAATTTAATTTGCATTTCGGTGGAGGCCCAGTGACGGATCAACTTTTCCTTCCAACTGGGACCATTGTAACTAAAGTTCGAATATTCTAGATCGGGCGGGTTCTCTAGTTAATTGGGGGTTGCTACGCTGATTAAATCTAGCCCACCTTTTACAAGAGAAAAAAGAAAGAAAGAAAAAAGAAATTATGTATATGGTGAGTCAGAAGCATGGGTTCGGATATTATCTCACGTGGAAAAATTCAACTTTGTTAGAGCATCTCCTAGTAAGCTGTATATCTCTGTTTTGGAGACCAGATTTCCGTATTGATGATAGATTTTGTAATCTACTCTCTTTTTTTCCGTACTGTATGAGAGAATTTTAGAGGGACGCACTGTTCTTTTTAGAGTTTTGGTCTCCAAGTTTATTCTCCCTACTTCCATTTTAGAGAGCAAATTTCTAAAAAGGTCGATGTTTTTTTTTTTTTTTGATAAAAAAAAGGACAGTGGGGAGTGTGTTTTACTTTTTAGACTGGGGTCGATCAGGATACGAGAAAACCCGCCCTACCCTTTCCCGTTGCCATCCGCTGCAGTCTGCAAACAGCATAAAAAAGTAACAAAACCACCGACCTCACTTCAACAATGTGTGTAATCCAAGACCGTAGTAAAGGATTTTACTTGTGATATGTTATTTCTGTGTATTTAGAGGTACTTGTGGATCCGGATTGTTGCACAAATGTCGGTTTCCATTAAAGAAAGAAGGCCAATATTCAGAAAAGTCTAGGGGGTTAGAAGGTCTTTCTTTTCAAAATTGAATTTGTGGAATGTTCTCTGGTGACTTTCATTGCAATAGGAGTTTTATATTTTCGCTATTCACTTCGGTGCACTCAAAAGAAGGGTCTGGGTATATATACCAAATAACCAGCAGCTGTGACATCCATTTGAGCTGTTATCTCTATTGTTACCCCTTGGGTCATGTCGTGGAGTGGAATTATAATTTCTAGTTGAGTGCATGATTGGATGACATTGTGTACCATTCATTTGTGCAGTACAACGAGGAAGGCATTGGCAAATTCTATTTTATTATTGCATACGTTTAATGATGCTATGCATTGATGCTAGGCATTGTATTGGTACGTGGTTTAAGTCTTAGTTGGGCATTTTCTATGGAAATTAATTTCTAAAAAATTTACTCAGGTGTGAATCTGAGCAGGCATCTAAAAGATACTTCAGTTGCTGATGTTACTGGGGGTTAGATGTTTTGTTATCCTGAGTGCTTTCGGATTAGTCTGGTGTTTGTTAGCTGTCATAGACAATGTTAGATTTTTTTGGTGTTCTTTGCAAAGGTTGCCCCATGGTCTTCATCAATACTTCGATGCAAATGGTTCCAGCACTTGGGTTCTCCCGAGACGTGGAATGAAAGCCTGGCCACTAGAAATTGTTAATCATCAATTTCGCGAAGGTTGGGATTCTTTCCGTGAAGCGCATGAGTTGCAAGTGGACTATAAGCTTATTCAAAGATGTGAGCATAAGTGGATCTTTTATACCATTATATATTTGATAGAAATGGTTGGGAACTTGTGTTTCCTTGGTCGGGTCCAAATCCACACTGGCAAGATTTGCATCTTCGTTTGGGTGAGTACGCTAATATCATACGATAATGGCCACTCCCGTGTAGTATACAAACCACTGGCAAGTAGTTAAGTACACCAGTGTACTTTGCCTTTATTCCTTTTGCTCAACCAAGTAATGTTTTCGAATCCTGATTCTGTTTACATTGTATGTTTGAATTTGGTTGTATGCTTTCATATATTTAAGATAGTTTAAGATGATATGATCTTGTGTTTTACTTTGCTGACATAGATAAACCAGGATCGTTGGTTTTACAAAAGTGGTTGGAGGGATAGCATTTCTGCTAATGTGGTTTTAATTTTTTGTTCTTTTGTTGACATTTTGTTATGTAAGTTATTGGTATTCCCTTTTTTTTTGGGTATTGTTTTATTCTGAATTATGTATCTTGTTGGATTTGTGATAAAGCTAATGCTTATTGGGCATGAAGAGATCTTTACAGACGTAAGCTGTTGAAGAGCGGATGCAAGGTTTATCCAGTTGAAATCGTAGAAAATAAGTTGAAGGGAGTCTGGTCTGATTTTTGGTCGTTTGGAAAGTTATTTCAGATTGATCTTCGGAACTGAGTACGGATGGATTTTTGATGTCATAATACTTAATGCGCATTTGAATCGTGTTGAGTATGATTGGATTTATGGCATTTTTTTTTTTTAAAAGAGACAAGTGTTTGGTTAGTTTTTTTTTTTGCCCCTCGAAAAGTACTTGGTTAGTTTGATATGAAGTAATTCTGAATTTTATTGTAGTATTGTTTTTGCAATAGAAATCTAATTTTAGTATTTCCCATGAATTAGGGTTGAGGGCATCCTTCTTTGCAGCATAATCCAATGAGAAATGCCTTTAACTGAGAGTTGTATTTGTAGCAATATTCGTTACATTAGTTCCTTAATTGTTAATCCAAGAATATTGAATGACCCATCCCTATCCACTTTAGCCTCCTTACCATCTGTCCATACATTTGTTCTTTTATGATTTGTTTGGGCCCTCCAGTTAGGACAGTGTTATTTGCTTCAGCTTGTAACCGTAATTATGACTATTTTGGCTATTTTCTGTAATATGTTCTACGTTAAACACATGACATAATAAAATACCCTGATACACCAAACATCTCATATTTGTGTTGAACTTTAAATCGTATTCGTGTATATATGTTTTTGTTTTTAAAACCATCTTCTAAATCAGTCAAAACGACCCAACAATTAAAACACATCTATCCTAAATACATTTAATTATTGAATCAACGGGTATGACAAAACGTGCGTAGCAACGTGTAGATACCTCTAGTGTGGGTATATAAGAGCAAGCCCAATTCTTCAACGTGTTTAAGAGCCAAGCAGCAGCAATAGAACTGGGCTGGTGCTCATGGACAAAGCCCAAACTGAACTGCTTGCGAAGCCACTCGAGACAAAGAATGCCAAGATCATTGTTCTACTCGAATAGTTCGTCATGTAATAGTAATACTGTACTACAAAGCAAGATGTGATCTCATTTGATGAGTTTAACCGTTTAGTATTTTCCAGTCTTAACTTATAGTAGTTGATACAATCAAAGACAAATGATCACATATTCGTACACATCTTACCAAAGTATATTCATTGGAAGAGAAATTAACGGTCGAATTTCAATTGTGTTTTTTTTTTATTTAAAAATAATAACAAGTGTGATTGGTTAAGTATTTTGTCAATGTTCGATTGACTTGATTATTGACATGAATCGATGAACATATCAAGGCCTACGCATTCAACGGCTCAAATAGTCAAATGAGATAATGACGTGTTCAATTTTGCCCCACATGTGGTCATCTCAATTTGTATTTCATCCACATCTTATTTTGAAATTTTGGGAGAGGATATTCCAGAGAACATTTAGAGAGAGAGAGAGAGAGAGAGAGAGTAAAAAACATTACAATAGATTACAAATGAATCCCGATGTGAGGCTACACGCGTTTGATGCTCCATAACACATCTATATCTGGATCTATTCTCAAATGTCTCTGTCCAAGGTGGATTAGGGGTTGGGGGCTTGTTGTGTCCCAGGCACAAGGCTATTGTGCCTTTTGTTCAGCTCGAAACAAAATCTGAACCATTCACTCTTTAGACCTAGACGCGAACAAAGACCCTTCTCAAAAGAATCAAGTCGATCGGGCCTCAATAGATTACTGATCATTTTGCAGTGCAATTTTTAAAGCGTATCTGCCGAAGAAGAACGCGATTTAGATTTCAATCTCCTTTTAACCTAATATTTTGGATCACCCTTGTACACCTTAAGGTCTACAAAATGAACGGTTCGGATTATATTTTTCGAGCTCAAACAAGTGATGCAAAGTGTGAACGGAAGGCACGGTAGGCTCTTGTCCGCCCGCAACATATTTGGAGAAGTAAAAGACCAAACAAATCGTTTTCCAGTCCCATGGGTTAAGTCCAGTGGGTCGATGAGTTTGCTCCCCACATAATTGATCAATATTCGATTTTTATGATCAGACCGCAAAAAAGTTATTTGTTGCGACCCTTGACCCAAAAAAAAAATTGAAAAAATGGTAATCGTCAAGGGTGACAGATATTCCAACTTTTCACTTTTGTCTCTTGTATGATCTTACCAACTCCCAACTCCAATCCAATTTTCCTATTTCCCTCTCTCAGATGCTTCCATTTTCTGTTCCCCTTTCACCTCCATCCATCTCTTTCTAGGGTTTCATAAACCAGTCGAATTGAATTGAATCCCCAACATGGCTAATCAGCCTTCAAGTCCACTTCCAGGAGAGCGACCGCCTCCGAGCACTCGCCGGACAAAAGGCCCCAATCCGACGGTCCCACAGCGTCAGCGCCTTGTCCAGAACCCACCACTGCCACCACCATCTTCCCCAACACGATGTCGCGTCCGACTTCTCGAACAAGAGGGACTGGACAGTGGCGGAGCCAAGAATTTTAGTTAGTGGAATTAAAAATTAGATTCATATGTAATATATTTTTTCTACGTACAAGTTCAAAAATAACTAAATTAAAAGGTTAATTATAAGATCGATATGGACTAATCATTCATTTTTGCTTCATAATTGGCCCCAAAAAACTTGTTATATTTGAAAAATAATACATGATAGTCTCATTTCTAGCACTATCAACTCTTGAAAAGAAGAACACTTGGGATTTTTATGCACTTAAAACAAGTTGGGGTAGCCCCAGGGGTGTAGTGCAGTTGGTCAAGGATCGGGCCGCAAGTTGAGGTTTAAACATACCAAGGCTTTGCGCATAGATTCGATCCCTGGCAGCTGCATACTCTGAACTTAACCGCTGTGCGGTGTGTGGGGCCACTACGCGCAGCACAACCAAGGGAGACTCTCCCAAGGTGTAGTTTATGGGAGAGTCTCCCCTGGGTTACGCCGAACAAGTTGGGGTAATTTAGAGATTTATTGTGGGGTCAAAATAACTAAATTGTACCTATTCCTATGAAAATTTGGGATCAAATTGGTAAAAATAGGGTAAAAATTTATTTCTATCCTAACGAAAATTTGGCAGTCAGTGGGATCGGCCGCCCTCCTTTGTACACATGTGTCTCCGCCCCTAGTTCTGGACCACCGCCTCTCCGCCGCCCGACTTGGAGGTCAGAAGCCCTGCCCCTGCGGCCGAAACTGGCTCCGCCGAGAGGGGCAGATCGGTCGTTAGGAACTCCGATCTTGTTGGCAACAAAGTTGTTGAGGGCGGGAAGAAGAAGGACGTGCCCGTTCGGAGTTTGTCCGGGGTGGATACGGGGTGGCGGCGGCGCTCCGTTCCCAGGAGCCATTATGCAGCGGATGAGGTTTATATTTACTATCTCTTTGTTTGGTTTTGGAGTTAATTAATAGGACACTGATTGGAGTGATTTAAGTTAAAACTAGTGTGTTGTTTCTTTTCGGCTGTTGATTTTGCCAGTCCCTTTTTTGTTAACGTTACTTCCCTGTAAGTATATTTTTAGTACCGTTAACAAAAAGGGAATGACAAAATCATTTCTTTTCTTTTCTAAAGCTTTATACTTTGTTTGGTTTGTAATTTGAGTAGTGTACTCCATTATTTATTGATTGATGACTTTTTCATGTGCAGAAAACTAAATGCATGCATCAGCCCAAGGGTTAATTAGTATGGTTGGTTGGTCGGTGAGTTTGCTATCCACACAATTGATAAGTGTTTGATCTTTTAGGTCAAGCAGCAAACAAGTACTAATTTCTTGTGAATTTCTTAGTCTTGGTGCTCATGAATAGTCTGCCTTTGATTAAAGCATGAAAGAGATTAATCGAAATGCACGTAAACTGACTCAAACACCCAAACCAAAAATAAATCTAGATATGCCATCATCAGAAAAATTCAAAAGATGCATGTTAATTGCTTTGCCATTTTGCGGTTGTGAGTATTATTAAATAGACGTCTATTTCCGGCCACTATTTCCACTTTAGCCAATATGACAGTAGAGAGTAGATAAGGATGGGTTAAAAATTCTTTCCACCACAGCCCATTACGGGTCTCATCAAGCATTTATTGTTAAAATCTGAATTGTTTATGTTATAGGGCCCATATAATAGTATGAGAAAATTACCTCTAAGTATAGAAAAATGACACTTAATTCCCATTAAGGATAGATGAAATACTTAATTACCACTAAGTCCACTTTTACAAAAATACATTTACCATTAATGGAAGTGTCACCCTGGGGTTTTAGGGCATGCTAGGGTTTTATGGTACCCTAATGGGTACCCTAGCACCCTTGGCACCCTTGGGTACCCTAAAATCTTAGGGTACCCTAGGGTTTTAGGGTACCTTAAGATTTTAGGTTTTAGAATACCCTAGGGTTTAAGGTACCTTAGGGTTTAGGTTTAGGCACTTTCATAGGAGTTTTAGGGTGCACTTTCCTATTATAGGGTTTTAGCGGTTTAGGCACTTTCATAGGGTGCCCTAGGGGTTTAGGCATTTTTATAGGGTACCTTAAAGTTTAGGCACTTTTATAGGGTGCCCTAGGGGTTAGGCACTTTTAGTATTTAGGATTTTAGGCACTTTCATAGGGTTTTCGCGTTTTGTTAATTAGAGGAGACTTGGTGGAAATTACTTTTTATTTTCTGGACCTAGAGGTAAATTGCCCTACCTGAAAGAGGTTTTGTCATACCTGAAGAGGCTCCAATTTAACTTGCATTTTGGTGGGGCTTGGTAACGGATCAACATTTTCTCCCAACAGGGTCCGTTGTAATTAAAGTCTGAATATTATAGCCTCTGTTATCCCGATCTGGTTATCCGAGCCGTACCGAAACAATTGAGAGTTGTTCTAACTCGCCTGGATACCATACCAGGAGAGGGAAGAAAAGTCACTTAGCGTGCTAAAAGATCTAGAATTCTGTGACTAACCGCTTTAACAGAGTTGCCATTACCCGTACCTGAAAGAGGTTTTGTCATAGCAGAACAAATGAATTGTATAAGCCCATAAGCCCCTATACTCTTCCTTAAGGATGTCCCCTTTCAAGAGCTAGTCTAATCACTAAAATAGGGGGGTAGCCTGTCGTATTGGACTTATGATATACTACCCTTTTTTGAGTGGCTAATTCATACTTGTATCGTAGACGACAATCCGTTCGTTTTCCTTCTTAGCAGTCTAAGGTAAGCGGTAGCATTCCCCTAATCGGTCTAGTCCATACTCCATAGTAATAGGCGCATTCAGTACGATCGGGTTGATTCTCCAGTTAATTAGGGGTCGCTACGCTAATTAAATCCAGTACACCTTTTAACTGAGGGAAAAAAGAAGAAGAAGAACGAAAAATGAAATTATGTGTATGGTGAGTGAGAAGCATGGGCTTGGATAGTATCAAGTGGAAAAAATCAACTTTGTAGAGCATCTCCTGGAGACCAATCTCCATATTGAAGAAAGATTTTCTAATCTATTCCCTCTTTTTCCGTATTTTATAGGGAGATTTTGGAGGGACTCATTATGAGTTTTGATCTCCAAATTTACTCTACCTGTGCTTCCATTTTGAGGATCAAATTTCTAAAAAAAGTGATGGGAGCATGTTTTGGGACGGTAGCTAGGGAGCATTAGGTTGGGGTCCATCGGGGTACGGGAAAAACCGCCCCAAGTAGAGTGCAGGGTGAACATTACCCTACCTCTTATTGGTTGAAATGATGTGGATTTCACCACAAAGTGATGTCATGCTTATCATGCAATACACTTTTTGGTAAGCATAACATTACTTTGTGGTGGGACCTACATCATTTCAACTAATAGGAAAGAGGGTAATGTTCACCCCCCAAAACTCAACTCCCCCAAGTACCCTGCCCAAGAGCAAGCCCAATTCTTCAACGTGTGTAAGAGCAGCAGCATTATAGGACTGGTCATGGACGAGCCCAAACTGAACTCATTTCGAAGCCACTGAAACAAAGAATGCCAAGATCCTGTTCTACTCGTATAGTTCCTTAGGGGTGTACATGGTCCGGATTGATCCGGTTCTCTAGAAAATCAGTAATCGGACCATTTCAAACGGTTCTAGAAAATTGGGAACCAGAACCTAACCAATATATGTATGGAACCTAACCAGAACCAAACCGTAAGACCGGTCCGGTTTTGGTTCGGTTCCGGTTCTATCCAATAAGCATCCAAACACTTATTCACAATTAAATATGAACTCATAATATTAAAGAAATGGGAAGATAATCTGTTGGAATAGGAAATGAAGAAAGAAAATAAAAGATTTCCTAACAAATGAGATTTCATCTCTTATTTATCTTAACCTATCAAATTCAAATACATATTTAATTACACACACATATGTATTTCTATATTTATCTTAGTTTTAAACGGTCCGGTTCGGTTCTTACCACGGTTCATTAATTGAAAACCAGTAACCGAACCGAAATTAACGGTTCTTATTTTTTTAGAACCATAACCTGACCTTAGAATCGCAGAACCGGACCAAATAGGACGGTTCGGTCCGGATCGGACCGGTTTTACGGTTTGGACGGTTTTCTTGAACACCCCTATAGTTCCTCATGTGTAATACTCCGTATAAAACAAGATGTGATCTCATTTGATGAGTTTAACTGTTTAGTATTTTTCCAGTCTTAATACTCTTAACTGATAGTTGATACAATCAAAGTCAAATGATCACATATTCGTATGCGTCTTACCGAAGTATATTCATTGGAAGAGAAGTTGACGGTCGGATTGAGACTGTTTTTTTTTTTTTTCAAAAACAAGTGTGCTTGGTTAAGTATTTTGTCGGTATTTGATTGACTTAATTATTAACATGAATCGATAAACATATCACGACCGACCCATTCAACAGCTCGAATGGTGCCCTTTTTTTTTTTTTTATACAAAAACTGCTCGAATGGTCAAACAAGGCAATGAAGTGTTCGATGTGATCATGTCAATTTGTATTTCCTTTGGATCTTATTTTGAGATTTTGGGAGAGAATATTGAGAGAGAGAGAGAGAGTCAAAAAGATTGCAATAGATTACACAGAAATGCTAAGGGTACAGCACACCCCGTACAGCAGCCGCGCACAGATCGATTTTTTTGCCCGTCTCGGGTTTCACAAATATGATCGGAGCCGCTTATTTTATTCAAAATATGTCGTTTAGGGTCTCTGTAAAATTTCATCTCAATCCGATACCTGTAAGGGCTTTTACGAATCATACAACTTTGCTTCAGAATTTGGCCTAAATTTCGGAAGCAAAGTTGGATGATTCGTAAACGCTCTTACCAGTATTGGATTGAGATGATTTTTTACAGAAACCCTAAACAATATATTAAGAACAAAATGAGCGACTCCGATCGTTTTTGTCGGACTCGAGATGAGCGAAAAATGGATCTGTACATGGCTGCTGTATGTGGATTGTTGTACATGCAGCACAACTGTAGATTACAAATGAATCCTGTACCGTACATGTGAGGCTACACGCGTTTGATGCATCTGAACACATCTATATTTGGATCTGTTCTCGAATATCTTTGTCCGAGGTGGATTGGGGGGCTTGTTGTGTCCCGGAACAAAGCTATTGTGCATTTTGTTCATGTCATTTTCCGAACTCGAAAACACAATCTCTATCATTCACTCTTTAGACCTAGACACAAACAACCACCCTACGCAAGAATCAAATCAATCGGGCGTCAATAATAACTTACTGATCGCATCGAACAATTTTGAAGTGCAATTTTCAAAGTGTATCTGCTGAACAAGAACGTGATCCATTTGATTACCGAGATTTCAATCTCCTATCAACTTGATATTTTGGATTACCGTAGCAAGGAGAAACTTTTATGTATACCAAGGATACAAAAGAGAGTTGGTATCTCATCCGGTCTGTTTCTCATTTTTCTATCACATTTTGATGATCGGTTTCGTTCATTTTGTAGAGTTTCGTGGGAGCCATTATCATGCCAGAAATCGTGTTCACCGACATTTAGTAGGTACATGATCGGCACGCGTGCAAATCGCAAAAAAAAAAAAAAAAACTAGGTTCCGATTCAGTGTATTTTGGACCCAGTTTTGGTTTTTTTCAATTTTCATGTATGCTGATCATGTATCAAAAAAAGTCCGATGAACACAATTTTTAGTGTGAATAAAGTTCCTACTGAACTCTGCAAAATGAATAGAGCCGACCATCAAAATGTGATGCAAAATAAGAAACGGACCAGGGGTGATACCAACCCCTCGGTATCCCCGGACACAAAAGGTTCTCCTTGCCGCAAAAAGTTACTTTTTAATTTTTGTAAATTTTCTAATCCAACATAAATGGTTTTAACTGGATTAAATTTAAAGAAAATTAATTGAGATGCGCGTTAACATTCCAAAAAGAATTTCAAAAAATCGTTTTCATCGAGAAATCGTTTTCCTATTAGTTTGACAGATATTCCAACTTTTCACTTTTGTCTCTTGCACTATGATCCTACCAACTCCTAACTCCAAGCCAATTTTCCTATTTCCCTCTCTTATGCTTCCATTTCCCGTTCCCCTCCACCTCCATCCATCTCTCTCTAGGGTTTCATAAACGGATGATAAACCAGTCGAACTGAATTGAATCGCCAACATGGCTACATCAGCCTTCAAGTCCACCTCCAGAAGAGCAACCGCCTCCGAGCGCTCCCCGGACAAAAAAGCCCCCATCCGACGGTCCCACAGCGTCAGCGCCTTGTCCAGAACCCACCACCGCCACCACCATCATCTTCCCCAACACGACGTCGCTTCCGACTTCTCGAACAAGAGGGACAACCCTCTGTTCTGGACCACCGCCTCCCCGCCGCCCGACGAGGAGCTCGGAAGCTCCGCCCCTGCGGCCGAAACCGGCTCCGCCGAGAGGGGCAGATCGGTCGTTAGGAACTCCGATCTTGTTGGCAAGAAAGTTGTCGAGAGCGGGAAGAAGAAGGACGTGCCGGGTCGGAGTTTGTCCAGGGTGGATACGGGGCGGCGGCGACGCTCCGTTTCCAGGAGCCATTATGCAGCGTATGAGGTTTATTTACTATCTCTTTGTTTGGTTTTGGAGTTAATTAATAGGACACTGATTGGTATGATAAAAGTTAAAACTTGTGTGTTGTTTCTTTTATTTTTATGAACGAGTGTGTTGGCACGCACCTCAACTAATGTCGGGACCTAGGCCCCTGAAGTTAACGAAAACCTCTGGTGGCCCTGACTTTGTAATGTTTGGCCTTCGTGGATTCGACCTCGCGACCTCTTTGGACACAGCCTTTGATTGTTGTTTATAAGTCATATTTTATGTGAACCCGAAGGGATTGGTAAAACTATTGTGTTAAACATTTATGCTGAACTAAGTCGCGTTTAGGTAGTACTAACACAGGTCCCAATTCATACACCGGATTCGTTTGTTTGATGGGATTTATAGTGATGTGATATATGATCTCAAAATGTGGAATCACATCGATCAATAATGAGGAATTATGTTTACCACGTTTGTTCTTGTATGGTATATTCCATGCGCTTTATAGTTGGATTAAAAATCCAATGGATGATCAGAGCTGTAGAAACTTTAACCAAACCACCTGGTATATGGTCCTTTTGCTATATATGATGGAAATATTATTGTCGTTTTTTTATCATCGTCGAATCGGAAGTTTAACTTATGCCTACCTTTCAGCATAGACATAAGCATTCCTTTGTTTTGCAAATATTACGTGAGTTCAAATTAAGTCGAATCAGGTTTTGCCACATGCTGGGAAACAAAATAGTGATAAAAATTGGTTCTACTTAGCAGCCTCTTCTCTATTATTGGTTTGATTTTGGTTTGCTTCAATATAGAGTGAAGTGGAACGAGACTCTGTTGTCTTATTCAATTCTCGAAGCAAAGTTAGTTCGGATGTGGGTGCCAATAGAGGGAAGAAAGATAACTTAGTTAGAAATGCAGCTGATATGCGAGGAAGGTCCACAGATCGTCAACCTCTCAAGCCTAAAGATACTTCTGCTGTAAGTTTTGTGGAATTATGGACCGTCAGTCCCACATTTGGTTTATAACTGAAATTACTGTGTTTACTGGTGTCTGTTAACGTTTAACCACAATTTGTTACATGTACCTTTCAGACTTATTTGCAAGTACCAAATGGTGAAGATGGAATCTCTGCTGATTCTTTTTTGGAAGCTGAAGAGAAGACTATTAAAGCAGTTTGTGAACAGATGAAGGTGAGCTTTATGTTCTTAGCAGACTGCTTGATTTTAATGCAACATCATCAAATTCTATGCTTTAAGCCTTTAACTACCATACAATGTTTGAAAGTAAATATCATTTTTATTGATGATAAAAATGCTTAGTCATCTCTCTATAGTAGACAATACACGGAGACCAGATGGGAAGAGGTGACACTGCTGCAAATGGAATATATGAGACCGTTCGATCTGAAGTAAGACGTGCCATCTCAGATATCCAAAATGACCTTGGAAGCGTAAGTTCTTTTTGTTGCTGATTTGTCATGCTGATATCACTTTCTCTTTCCTTTCCCTGTCTGCCATAACAAAGTTAACTAGAAATAGCACCATTGATTGCTTAGAATAGAAGTCTTGTGTTTCAGAGTAAATTTATGTTAAAAACAAAAGCTGACACATGGAAGCTTACCCTTACACCATTCATGGTCCATATTTGCTCTCTTCATTAGCTTTGTTGTATGACTAGTATCTTGTAGATGGTTCTAAGTGAACTAAATCCATTTGTTAGTAGAGAGTGTGAGAAAACCTTACATGTTGCTTTTCATAAGCCAAGTTACTTTCAGCCGTAGTCCGAGACAAGTGGTGGAGGGAGCCTGTGAACCGCGTGTATTCGTGTATGGAAAAGCTGATATTCAAGCTGCACAAAAGGGAAAATATGGGTTATCAATGCTACCACATTTTTTGCTTGCAATGGTATAATCCTTCAAAGCAACCTTACCTCTTTAGATAGTGACTTTTTCCTGGCTTTGCGACTTCAGGTAATCCAAAGGAACAATGCTACCAGTATTGCATGCACAAATGTTGCTGATATTCCTCCAGATTTGGTTAATCCTGGGGCTGTTGAACTAGTCTTGGACATCAGAAGGGAATACGCTACGAAGTTTGAGGAGGTTATACATCTCTCTCTCTCTCTCTCTCTCTCTGTTCTTTTAGTTAATAGTGTTGAGAAGAGTTTTATTGCCACGCCTACTAGTTGGCAATGGCTTTGAAACATTTACTGGGTTGATGTCTTTTCACGCAGTGGGATGTGTTTTTGAGTACCTATTTCTTCAAAATTTTAGGGCAATAGTAGTTGTAAATCACTTTCTTCTTTGGCTTGGATCGTAACTCGGGGACCAAAAGAACATATCCTCTTGGAGGAAAAGGACTTGATTTTCCTTCCTGACAAGGGAAGTTGATATCGCACCTATAGATTCTCATCTATGCATAGCAATGCTAGTATTTATTACTCGTGCATGACAAGGCTGAAAACTCTCTTGTGTTGGCAACTTATGTGCAGTCCCAAGAACGGGCTACTAAACTTAGAGCAGATCTGGCTGTAGAGGAGCACCGGGGACAAGAGTTGAGTAGAATACTCAAAGAGATACTTCCAGATCCAAAGACAAATAATGTGCAGAAATCTCGTCCAAGAAGAAAGGTAAGCCATCTGCTTTAGCTGAAATGTGTCTGCCCATCAACTGTTTAAATTACCCGGGAAAACAAGGTGGGTGGATGAATTCAACATTAACGTGCAAGGCTGCAAGCAAGAAGCCCCTTTGTACCTGTTAAATGGTATTGGTGTTCTACGCTAAAGATTAACCAGCACTAATACACCCATCTTTTTCCTTTCCTTGGGATGCTTGGATGCACATATCCATTCACTATATTTTGCTTGACAGCATTTAAAGTGAGTTTAATCACCAAGGAGTTGTTCTAATAGTTTCTGGTTGTATCCCACTGAGATTATTAGGATTAGGTGCAACATGCATGCAGCTTTCAGCTGTTAGTGCATATCAACATACATGAAATAAGATACTATAGTTTTCCTTTCAAAGCCTATGAAACAAGAGCATTGTGTCCGCTTGATGTGTGCAATTGGTCCTCCTGCCTGATATTTAAAGATGGGGTATGCAATTAAATGGATTTCCAAGTTGTGATATATTTCAGAATCTGTGTATTAATTGGTTGGTTTGTTCGCCTCCCTTATCCCAGAAAAGTGTCTGCATGGCCCTATAGTTCTTCTAGACATAGGTTAATAAAATCTCTTTTGCGTGGCGCCTTATCATAAAACCTATCAGAAGAATTGGCTTACAATATGCCTTGGAGTCGGGACTTTGTGGTGGATAAATGGACACATCTCATTGCATTAACAGGGGACAGGTGTTTTCTTCATATTCGACTATGTGGAAGAGGTTAAAAGTATTTCTGTTACCTGTTTGTCCCTTCTTAATAGCTTTTACTTGTTTGAAAACACTAAAGATTTAAATTACTGCTATATACCAACTGTGTAACTTGCAATCCAGAAGAAGGGTGAGATTTTGGTGTTAACTCCCTTGTAGGATTGCAGCCCTTGACTTCTGTTTTAAGCCCACATGATTCTCCTTTCCATATACTTAATTGTTTTTCTTTAGTGATGACGCAAGAGTCTAGAAAATTGCTATACGTGGATAAAATTTTGTTCAATTAGTTTATTGGAAAAGAAAAAGATTTTCCTGTTCTCTGTGGCATTCGAACAGGAAAATCCCTTTCTTATTCCATCAAACAAATTCAGCAGACCTTTTTAAGTGCAGTAATAACCTTTTCCGATGTTCTGTCACACATATTGGTCCGACAGTTTGCAATGTTCACATGTATGTCACTTATTCTCTGAGGAAAACAGGTTGCATCATATAGTTGGTGTGACAACTACAGGTTCTTATGTTACTGGCATATAAAAGAAAATTCATTCTATATCTTGCTGTTAAGGTCACAGTAATTCCTCCTTGTGCTTGTTTCTCCAACAATTACTTTTACCGGATGGCAGCATAGCAGTGAAAGAACAAAGATGTCAAAGCGCCTGACAGAAGAAGCCATGGCCTTTTTTGATGAGTGCGTGTCCATATCAACTTTTGACAGTTCTGATTTCTCAGCACCAGAAGATCTGCCTCTAAATTCAGTTGGCACTACTACACCAGTGTGTGGGATTGCATCTTTAGCCCAAGGTAGCCCAAGCATTTCAAGCGCTGGTTGCCTCAACTATAAGCAGGTTCATCTCCTCATGGGCTGATATTTACGTGTATTTATTCTAACACTTCATTCACAAGAGTTTGGTCAGTTAATGAACTAGTAATAACAAAAGATTCCCTTCACCATTGAGCAAACCCTCTACCCACAGGGCTGAGCTCTGCAGTATCTTTTTCTTTCTCGTTTTCTTTCTCTGTTTTGATTCCAATTTGTCCCTCCATGAAAGTATACTCCCCTAACCCTGGGAACAATGGACTTGACCAGGCAGTAACCAAGGTTAGGCTCGAACACCAGCATGAAATTGGTAGTTTCAGGTGTTGATGTTATTGATACTACGACTTGCAGGAATCAGGTGGTCATGTCATGCATAGCCAAACGGATTCTAGTTTAACTGCTAGCAGCAGAACTGATGAACCCATGATAAATCAAGCAAGTTTAAGTGGAGGAAACAACGCAGAATTGGGTCAGAAATCAAGATTCTCCTTCAGTCGGAAACCAACTGAAAATGCTGGGCTCCAACTAGACATTACAAACTACATTAAAAACATTGAAAAAGAGTATGAAAATGGTGGCGGCAATTCAGAGACCTCAAAATCAAACTACTATGATGGGCTGTTTCATGGTTACACGGAAAACTTGTTGTTTGACAGGGTTCTGTTAAAGAACCAAATAGACTCTGGGAGTTTGCATCTGTGTGCCGGTGGTTTGGCAGTTTCGTTTTCTCCTTTTGGCTCTATTCGTTGAACAAAAACCACAGCTGTCATCAAAATTCAAGCACATGTACAAAATAGAATATGCTTGATCAGATGAGTGGTGATATAATTCAGTCAAACTATACAAAACCAATTTCTGTGTAAAGCCTTGTTGTGTGGCTGTGGTCATGCACATGTACTCATTTTGTAATGTATAAATTATGGGGTGTACTTCGATTTTGTATTTTAAGAGAGAGAGAGAGAGAGACAGACAGACTGTACATGTATTTTTGTGGAATTTCTGTTCTGTTTCTTGTCATTTTTATGACCCGGTAAAGAAGATAGAAATTTCAGATCCTTTCACTTTGTTTTCTTTACCCTTTCCTTTTCATTTTATGCCATAAATCTGAGACCACATCGAGATGGAATGATGTCACGTACTCGAATAAATTGTTCTGAATCTCTCCTCCAAAAGATGTAGGCAGCAGGACACGAGAAGCTATGTTTGTACTGTTTCACAGTTTCAGCCCATAGTGGGTGGCTCATGCAATCAAATACGGGAGATCACCCTAGCTGGAGGGTTTCTTATCGAGCCTCGTTGGGAGACTACCCTTCTTGGCGACTATGTTCTTATGTCGGTAATGGCGAAATCAAAAATGTCATGATCTGAAAGTTAGCTACCCGGCTGATCCTGCAGGAATCATTTGAAATGAATTGAGATTAATAAGGAGTTGGTTAATGATGCTAGAACATGTACTTGTTTTGAGTGCCTATTTATTTTCAATCGCATTTGTGGATTGATCACGAGTCGAAATATGGTTTTCAAATGAATATCGATCAGTCTTCTCCCCTGTCTGCAGATATATGAGCGATTTGGAAGGCTTTGGAAATTGCTACGCTGGAGGGATTCGAAGGAGGCTGTAGGAATTTTTTTATCTTGGTGCAGAGGCCAACCCATCCGCAGCTGAATGTAGTCCAAGTAATTAGAAGTCTGGCTGGCCAAAGCTGGGAAGTGGGAATGCTCAATCACCCACACTTGGCGCGAAGCAAATACTTGTGCAGATTTTCTAGCTCGGGAGGCCATGTATCAGTTGACCGGACCGGGAGGAGAATTAGTTGAGGCGCGTGTCAGTTGGCCCGGACACCCCTGATCGTCCAACCAAAAAAAAATATAGGAGGAAATCCTTTTCCCCGGCCCACAAATCGATTTCCCTCTCTCTGGCTTGAAGCACTGAAGCTCTTCCTTTTCAGTCTCTAGGAACAATTTCTGCTACCAACAGCCAATACAAGTGACGGATTAAAGAGCTTATGGTAGGGTCACAGTGCATGCGAATATTTTTCTTCCTATATAAATCTGGTATACATCCTACGAGAATATACTTGTACCTTGGATTCTATAGTCTCATTAATTAAATTTTCATCATCTTTCTGCACTAGTCATATTCTTTCGTGCAATGTCATCGGTGCGAACAACTGGCTAAAATCTTAATCAAATCTGCCATGTATAGTAATTCAAATGATTCGATGAATTCGTTAAACACTTAATCAAATCAATCCGTCCATTTTAGCTGATTGCATCGATCCTAACTGATCACTGTCAACCACCCGGTACTGTTGATTACCCCATCTGCTATTTTATGTGTGTTGTTGAATTCGTATAATTTGAACAATTGGTTAAACTCTTAACCAAATCAATTGTGTGGTATTAATAAACTCAAATGATTTGATCGATTGGTTAAACTTTTAATCAAATTAATCGGTCGGCCGTAGTCAATTATATTACTCAAATCATGTAGTCATCACTCCAACGCTAACCAATTGACGAATTCTATTAAACCACAACTAACCATCATTAGTGTTTGGTCACTATATCATGTCGATCGATTCATTCACTTGTTAGGTATCTTAACCAAATTTTCTTTACTACAACCTCAATTCATCTGAAGGTTCCATTGTAACAATTTTACAGAGTAATGATTAATCGTTGATTATTGATTTAGTTTTTTTAGTCTTTTTTTATTATTATTATAGTTAGTTTGCAAAATTTATTTTTAGTAGCAAATTTTAAGTAAATAATTATTCGTGACGTAAAATTTTAAATTTTTGTTATGAACTTTATGATAAGTATCTTTCTAAATAAGTACATTTTCTAGATATTAAGTGAGATAATTTATGACTACCTTGTTTTTAAAATAAAATTTATAAATTTTTGGTTATTTAAAATAAAATTATTTGAATTTTTTTTTGAAAGAGTAATCAGAAAAATTTGGTAATTTGTTTTCATTAAAATTTAATTTCCATATTAGCATTCCTGTATCCATTATTCATAAGTTTTAAACCACATTTAAAACTCTTAATTCCAATTTTTAGGTTATTCACTAAACGATATCTTAGCTAAAAGACAAAAAGTAAATTGAAGATAGATTAAACTAGTGTTATTTAGAGATTCTTGAAGATTTAATACAGTTAAAAAAGCCATGTATGACCTTCTACTTGACTTCCTGGGTGGCTGAAGCGCTCGCTCTAAAGGACTAAGTAATTATAAACGGTAAGTATAGCCACATTTTTTTTTTGGTAACTAATATAGCCACATTTTGGGGTAAATGTAATCGCAGTAAGTGACATATACAACCAGTTTCTGTTTTACGTAAGGTGACGATTTTTTTATTTTGTTGGGAAAATTGCAAAATCATCTCATATTTTGCAAATTCACCTTACCTTTTTGTTACCTATTTACTTATTTTCATCTAATGATTATGATTGAACTATTTTCCACTATCAAGGCATATATCTTGGGGGTCCGGGTGAAATATGTACAACAATGGCTCAAATTTTAATGACTCAGATTTCAAAATTTGACCATTTAAAATATTTTTGGACGGTTCTGATTGCTGATTATACCCTGGGGCATCACATAGGAAGTCCACGTACTACCAAAAAGTCTACGCCCGCCGCTCACTTTTTACAACTAGCTCCTCCCACCGTTCTCATCTCACCGTTCAAAAGATTTTACCTCTTCCTTCTTTTTAAAAATCCGGACCATTGATTGGCAAGACAGAATGTGAGACTAAGATAGCGTTGAAAGAGAGTGGTGAAACCGTGCGGTAGACGTAGCACCGCTGGTATCCTACTACTAGCTATAAGGGTCCACGCCACTTGTCTTCCTTCTGACGTTGGTTTTGAGACGACTAGGATCACAATTCACAAGTGGATCAATTAAAGTGGAGAGGGTTGGCTCGTAATTAAGCGAAATAACTGAGGTCATTTGCTCTTGGTAACACACTTCAGATGCATTTTCACACGCGTCCCCTACCCCTCAGTTTGAAGACAAAAACCCACAAACTAACCGACAAGTAGCCAGCTAAACCCCTCTTTTTTATTTCGAGAGATAATCGGACGTCTGGCTAGCTTGCGCGCACCTGCACCAATTCTGAGATTCTGAAATTAATGACCGTGAAAATTCTCTAGTGACTCCCAACATTTGAAATGTTCGGCCTACACGGGATGCCAAAACCCTTTTTATGTGTAGTTTTTCTGGATATAGCTCAAAGGCCAGGACAAGTTCACGCAAAAATTTCGAATTATTTCCGGAGACTAATTTAACCGTTATATTTCTGCAATAAAAAATATTTCATGCTGTCACTTTCTTGCAAGAATAAGATATTTTGGTTTGATGATGATCTCATACCCCTATTTCCCCTAATATTTTAGTTTGATGATGATATGAAAAAAATAATAATAATTCATATCCTTCTGTCTATAATCAAATCAAATAAATAAAACAAGAATAGAAGTCGTTTTCCATATCATTCTGTGTTTTGAAACGAGAATCAAAGTATCGTCCGCACCCAATTACTATCATTTTTCTTAGTAAAAAGTAATGAACAATATAATAGTAAATTTATATGAAAAAGATACACAAAAGTGCATCACTCAAAAAAGTATGAAAAATCACGAGTCTATTTTGTTCGACCTCCTTCGAAGTAAGAGACCGCACATCGAATAATATTCGTTTTCGTTTAAAATTTTGAGAATTGAGCGAGCTGACCGAGTACTAGCCAATTAAGCTCATTCTTCAATTTCAAATATTAAAAAAAAATCACATTTTACGTCTTGAACGATTCTAATTATAGATACGGAATTTTGATGAAAATATTTAACATCCGTCGCCTTTTTACATTGTTGGACAAATTACTCCCCTTAAAACACATACATATGAACATGTATGTCCATCAATAGACATATAATGAGGGAGATGAAGGGGACAAGAGATTTCCGTAGTGCGCTAGTAACACACTATGAAGTGTAGTAGTACGTTTTAGTGACTTCATCGAGATTTCATAGCTGTAATCCGAATCATCAAATTCGTAAAGTTCACTAAACACTGCATTTGTACCAAAATTGAAGTTAATCGACCATTGATATCTACAAGATCGTGATAAAATTTGTCATACAATTTATTTTTGAAAATCATGTTGATCATCCATTTTCATACAACAAATGCCTTTTTTAGCTAGAGGCTTAATCATATCGAATCATTTCAATGTTTAATCACATCAAACCAATTTAATTTGAACTATCGGCTCAACAAACTGAATTGTTCATATTACATTAATAATTCCAATTAACCCCATCAACACACTATACACCTTTTTAAAATGTGTTCCACTAATGATAATATATTATGAGAGAATAATCTTTTTCGTAAAATGAGAAATGAGTACTTAAAAAATAAGATTATATTAGCGAAACGGAACTTTAATATAATGAATTGGGGAAAGGGGTTCCTGAGAACGTAGGAAGGAGGCACAACAGGACAAGGAATCCCATTGGTAGCATGGCTGTGCCATCAAGCCAAGTGTTGGCTACTTAATTAACTAACTCGTTGAGTTAAATTATTAACCCCAATCCTCTCCCCAACTATTAACCCATGGTTAAACCTTAACCCCTCTTTTGCCTTATAACACACCACCACCACCTCAAATCTTCACCTGCTCTCTCTCTCTCTCTGTGTCTCTCTCTCTCCGTATCTCTGTTTTGGTAACCCACTTTAGGTAACCAGAAAACAAGCCTTAAGCAGAGTCTTTTTTGTGGACCTACCACAAATCTCTTTCATACCCACCAAAGCAAGCCTCGCTCGTTCTCTCTCTCACTCTCTCTCTCTCTCTCTCTGAACACCCACATTTTGATTGATCGTCAATTGAGGAGGGGAGAGAGAAATTGATTAGATTTCACTCACTCTCTCTCTCTCTCTCTGAACACCCAGATGAAGAGGTCGCCTTCTTCTAATTCTTGTTCTTCTTCTTCGTCTTCGTGCGTTGTTCATTCTAATCTCCAAATAGACAAAAAACCCAAGACCAAGCGCGTCAGATCTTCCAAGAAGAAGAAAAATCTCGACGATCCAGAGAGTACAAATAATGCTGCTGCTGTTAGTAGAAGAAGTTCCATTTACAGGGGAGTCACAAGGTCTCTCTCTCTCTCTCCATTACTCTCTCTCTCTCTCTCTATATATATATATGTGTGTATATATGCATGCATGTATTGAATGAATGAATTCATGGACAGGCACAGATGGACGGGGAGATTTGAAGCTCACCTGTGGGATAAGAGTACCTGGAATAGCATTCAAAACAAGAAAGGACGACAAAGTACTTGAATTACTTAACTGCTCGTACAAAACTGAAAAAATCTTTCTTTCTGCAACGTTTTGTTTATGTATAGTACAAGCTTTAGATTCGATTTTTGGAACATGAGGATAATTTAAAAACTAAAAAAGGTGTATTGAGTAATTAAAAAGATTTTGAACTTTTGTTGTTGCTGTCCACTCTTGTATGAACTTTGCTACAATCTAAACTTTCGATGCTATTAATTCTTGCGAGGCCAGTCGTAGGAGTTTTGCTCCGGTTTTAAATGCCCCCACTAGGAGACAAGTTTTAAATGCCCCCACTAGTTGTTGGTGGAATTGGTATCCTGGGACTATCCCTAGGTGACTTGCGCGTTAACGGGCTCGGACATCCTGAGATATCAAAATAAATTATAAATTTTAGTCAAAATCAAGGAGATCTGCAGTCTTCTCTGTTTCTGTCGTTTTTTAATGTGAAAGTGGATATTTTATGAAAAGACTCTGTTTTTGGGTACTGACTCTGTTTTTGTTCTTTGATTGATTATAATCCTGTCATTTGCCAACGTTCATCTACGGTTTTGTCGCTGATATAGTTTATTTGGGTAAGTTCAACCCCCACTTCTCTCTCTCTCTCTCTCTCTCTCTCTCTCTCTCTCTCTATTAATTAATGCCATTCATTTATATGTTGTTTCTCTTCTTTTTGGTTCTGTGCATTGGTGCACACGTGCTATGCACTCACTAGGGGGCCATCATGGGTTTCGTTATTTGATCTAAACCGTTTATTTTGTTCGTTTACTCGAGATCATTTATTTTGTTCATCTCATCGAGTAGGTAGTTTATGTAAAAATTAATGTTGATCGAACGCCTTTTAACTATTTGATCGGTGTGCATTTATCTTATAGTTTTTCTTTAACAATCATTCATAGCTGTTTCTTTGACAAGATATAAATGCATTCTGAAAACCTTAAACTATTTCATCAGTGTGTATTTTATCTTATAGGTTTTCTTTAACAATCATTCTTAGCTGTTTCCTTTTTGCAAGACAAATGCATTCTGAAAACATTGGTTTCGATATCCAATCAATCTGATTTTTTTACGTAGACAGTACAAGACAAATGAACAGTACAAGACAAATGAACGATTTAATAAATAAACCCATTGTGGGTCCCACATATATGCACCTATGCACGCAAGCTGACCTAGATGGTCTTAGAAAACTTGTTCATTGGCCCATCTCAAATGTATTAGTGTATTATAATCTCACAATCTTGTGGGGCCGGCCTAGAATCTTTTAGCAGTATGTCATTTTTTGATAGCTCATGATCTTGGCCGATTATAGACTAATTCCATTGTCACCTAACCTAGCCCAATTAGAGAATAAATACTGGTTACGCGCTGGATGGACGGAACAGTAGTTGTCAGCTAACTATCTTACATCAGCTCCTGGAGAGTTTTAACCTTATGTCATAGTAAGGAATCCGGGTTAATGGTCACGTAACCTGATTAACTAATTATTTTTTCCCCAATTTTTTCACTTATACAAAGTGTGAGTTCCACTAAGGATGATTACCATTTATGCATTAGTTGCATTCTTTTTGGAGACTAGAAATATGAATTTGGGGCATTTCTCTCTTCGAAGTAATACCTATTTTCTTATGGAAAACGTAAAAAGGCAATGATCTCCACAATAACCACACACGCGATCAATTAAAAAAAGTACTAATTTCTTTTCCCCTAGAGACCCTATTGTAGTAATTTATTTGATCAAACCCGGATGCAACGAGCCGTCTAACCATGGATTATTGATTGTTAGGAAATCATCCAAAACAAAGATTCCTTTGACCATTTGTTTTCTGGCAAAGGCTAAAGTGGCCATGAAAGTCTGAAAGCTAGCTAAGAGACAATCCTTCTGGCAATATCTTAGCATAGTAGTGTTTTGTTTTGAATTTTTATTGGTTAAATAAATTTTTATTGCTATCTGTTATGAAATGAAGGCGCATATGACAATGAAGAAGCTGCAGCTCACACCTACGATCTCGCAGCTCTTAAGTATTGGGGGATCGGCACTACATTGAATTTTCCGGTACTATTCTTCTTCTCTCTCGAAATTTTTGTTGCTAATGAATTTCCACTAATGTTGTGCACAATCGTTTGTCTTTCATTGTTATTTGTTTGTAATCGAATTTGCTGACATGCAGATTGATACATACACCAAGGAGCTTGAGCAAATGGAGAAATTGACCAAGGAAGAATATTTAGCTTCACTAAGGCGGCGGAGCAGCGGATTCTCTAGGGGCGTCTCCAAGTACCGTGGTGTGGCAAGGTAACCCAGCATCCATGTCACACTCATACGTACACATCTTATTGTATAGAATCGGTACATGGTTTGATGTATAATAGGCATTTCCAGTTAATTATTTCGTTTGGATAATTTTTTTGAAAGTTTCGATTGACATTTGACAGGCACCATCATAATGGGAAATGGGAGGCACGAATAGGGCGAGTATTCGGAAACAAGTACTTGTACCTTGGAACTTACAGTAAGAACCGTTATCTTGCTTGTAGAAGATGCAAATACTCTGTCTATGTTCTGCTAATTATTAATTCTCCATTTTCTGGTTATTTTACTTTTCCAAATACTCTTTGTTCTAGTAGAACTATTGCATAACGAGTCGGCAGCAAGTCTTTTCACTGTGTGAGAAATATTCCGACAGTAAGCAATGAGCATCTGTTGCACAAAAGAATAACCATCTTTTCTGATTGGGAAATGAAAATGCTCTCTATGTGGAGTGCTGCTGTAAAGATTTACCGTAGTTATGCTTACAAGGTACCGTCGGCATCATTTAGTTGAAAGCACAGTCATTGCATTGAAAAAGATGTGGATGCTAAAACCTCTAGGAAATGTTAGTGCCATGCAAAATGGGACCGCATACTCAAAATGCGCGTGTGTCCGATATCCTGGATTCTATTTCTAGTGTATCATGAGATTTGTCCGTACTCAAGACGAAAAGCATTTAGGTAGTACCGGTTTTTTTACACTTTAATGCAAGATTTATCGAAAATTTCCCGTGATAGTGCATTAAGTAGAGACACGCCAAATTATTGACAACGGTGACACTGTTTGTTATAATTAATTACGGTGATCCTATATGACAATGCAACTTTTTTGAATACTCCAAACGTGGTTTCAAACGTTTGATGCATTATGAGTTGGATTTCGTTCTAGTAATTCCTCTAATGGAACGGTCGTTTCCTGTGTACGGTGGAATTTTATGTTTCTTTCCACTCCACTCCACACACACATACATGCACTGCCCAGTAGTATATTCAGATTCCAAAACTTCAAAATGTCCAAATTTTTTTGATGAGCAACCAAGAAAGAAAGTTGATTTATAAACTTTCATCTATGTTATTTTTTGTTCTGTTTGGAATTTGCGGTGAAGGTACTCAAGAAGAAGCGGCAGCAGCATACGACATGGCAGCCATAGAGTACAGAGGGGCAAATGCTGTGACCAATTTTGACATCAGCAGCTACGCCGACCGTTTGAAGACGAAGGCCCTGCTCCCTGTTCCACATGATCAAGACGATCATAATCAGCCCCTGCAACATCAAAATCCCAACTTCTCCACACAAGAAGATGAAGGAGAAGGAGAAGAAGAAGAAGATAAACAACTAATATTGGTCCAACCCCAGTTACCCCCAAACTTATGTCATGACCTCCCCACTCCTAACTCCATCGACTCGTCCGAAATGGAACATGACCACCCTTGGAACCTCTGTTTGGATACTAGCGTGTTCAATCCCCTCTCGGTTCCCGACCTAATTCCCCTCGAAAAAGCGGGCGACCTACCACCAGAGTACATGTTTGATAGCGACTACAACAGTTTCGAGGATAATATTGACTTCATGATGTTTGATGTACCGACGTCGAATGAAACCACCTCCGATTACTTCAACCCGGATAGTCTCTTTGAAATCACAGCCGGCGGATTCAACATGGAGGCTGATAGTTTCATGGGTAAGGAGGAGGATGAGGAGGACGCGAATGGGCATCGAGTATCGGGTACTTCTCCGCCTCCTTCCTCCTCATCTTCAACCACATCCACCTAATTGGTTTTCTTGAAACCTAGCTAGCCTATTTTGTTCGTTTCTGTCTGTAAGGGTTTTGTTTTTTTGGGGGGATAATAGTCCTCCTGAGATTGTTGGAGTTTGGTTGGTTTGGTTATCTGGTGGTGTGGTGTTGTTCATCTATCTGTTTGTGAGTAGATAGGAAAACAAGCAACAATATGTGCTTTTTTAGCCTTTTTGTTGCATTTCTTTTCATGCCAAAAACAGGGACATGTGCATAGATAATGTGTTGGAGGGGGTCACATGTGGGGTTTTTGGCATTGGGCCATTGGCTACTTTTTACTATTTGATCCCTCTGACTATAGCAAAATTTGCATGTTCAAAAATGGACCAAGGATTTATTTGTATTTGTTACCCGTCACTGTTAGCTGATGAAATTACATATCTGATTCACTATTAATCCGGTGAAAAAGGAGTCAGATACAAACTCATGCGTAGAACTCAATCTTCAAATACGGAGAGGTGTGTAAGGGCTTATATACCCATAATTAACTCGATATGAAACATGGAGAAGTGTCTAAGAGCTTATATTCCCATACTTTGTGGGACATTAGCATCGTAACAGGCGTCCTAAAAGAAGTAACACATTCTTAAAAATAAGACAAGTGTATTTCCACAAAGCTGTCGGTTATAATATACATATACTTACTCCTCTATATTATTCAGGTGGGCCAAGATGAGCCCATTAACCGCATGGCTGGATTTGGCCCCAACTTTTTCCCCTGTCCAAAAGTTTAGGAGAAAGAGAATAATATCTTATCTTCTTGTTGAAAGCCCAAGAAAACACTCTCAAAGGCTGAAAGGCCCAACTAGAAAAACCTTCTTTGTTCAAAAGGCCCACTAAGAATACAAAAGTCCTCTTTGTTTCAAAGGCTTGATCAAAATTCAAAAGTAGCCAGCATTTCCGATCCAAAACCCTCCAAATCTCTATTTGAGAGGATCAAATTAATCTATTTTATTTGAAAAGTAGATTTAGAGGATTGTACTATTTATCTCAACTCCAACTCAATACTATATTTCTCAACTCCAACACATATTTGAAGGAGATCTTCTATTTTTTCCTTTATCCTCTATATTTAGAGGATCAAAGTTCATCCTCCCAAATGAATGAGAGTTTTAGAGGATGGGTTGGAAAATGTTTTTCCTCCAAAATGAAGATATGGAGTATGGATTGGAGATGCTCTAAAGGCCTTCCCACTAACCCGAAGACACAGGGCAAATTGAGAGATTAGGGTTCTTTTTATTAATTAAATAATTATCGTAAGCCTTTAAGAACTTGTCCTTTTACTCCAATTTAGGTGTTGCGTTAGTACTAATTCTACAGTCCACTAGGAAGGATCCCAATTACAATTACAACTGCAGCTAAAAAAAATTGATAGCATCTTGACTTTTTAACTTTTTATTTTCAGCTTTTTTATTTTTTGGGTTTTTAGATTATGGTCAGAATATGTTTGGAGCATTAAGTAGTGTTTGAGAGATATGTGCAAAATATATTTTGGAACAGTAGTAGTGTTTGGTAGATGAATGATGAAAATGTATTATTGATTGATTTTTTACCAACTTGCTCTTGACCTTATTATATTGTGTTAAAAAATGTAAAAATAAATTATGGAGGAGAAGTGGACATTTTGGTAATTCAATAGAAAATGGAAAAAGGCAAAATGGGAAAAGGAGATCCGGAGGTGATTCTCTGTTTTTGCTTCTTTAATCAAAATCAGAGAATGAGTTTTCAAAATGGGTTTTCAAAATGAAGTAGCCAAACACCGAAAATGCAAAAATGAAAAAATGCCGAACACCCCCATAAACTCCGTGCGTCATCTAGTAGCAATACTGGCTTAGTTAGCTACCGAGTACATAAGTGTGTAGGCTCTACACCCACTAGAGTATGCAGCTCACACACTTGTGTATTTAGGTGTGTAAAGTGGGTGTGGTTGTAGAATTATTGTTAGCTACCAGACTCAGGTCTAGACATTCCAGTACGTACATTAAAGATTTGATTCAAATCTAGCTCTCCTGCCTGCTAGCAGCCCTCATCTTGCATTTTGTTGCGTCCTTCTTTTATTCATATTCAAAATATTCCGTTTTCATCACTCGTAGTATCTATCTGTGAGATGACAATATAGTTTCTAGCACTACTTTGTTACTGTTCTTTGATAGTTGACCCCTCGTTTTCTATTAATCTCGTCGGGGAAATGTACTTTTAGATGGGAGTTGGGAACACCCAGGACATTTGTCTAAGGAGCATTCCAAATGTGTGTATTATTTCAGCTTTAGGCAGATAGTTAGTGTTGGTCGCGGGCCAGCATCGTCCTGCCCACGCCGGTCGAATCGTGGCGCTTGGGGCCTGCTACGCTTTAGTATAAGGAAATCAAGTTGCGCCTTTACCACTACCTGCAGGTTTTGGTAAGATGGTAAGTGCTTGATTGCACTTGATTCTAACAGTTTGGTCCTAGATAACCACGAAATGCTGCAGATAATTTGCATTTCAGGTTAGGACTGCGTTGGTATTTCCTTGCATAATGATCACCGGTACGAATGTTGAGGGACTTACCGACTCAGCACGAGTTTTCCCCTTTCATAGGAGATGCACAAAGGTCATGCCCTAGTATTGTGCCAGGGGGTTCAGCGAGAAAAAAGAAGAAGAAGCTCCATCTAATCGGAACTATTGCTTTCATCTCAACAGTTGGCTTCAAGTGTGCACCACACATGGTGTGTTGCGAAGAGGGTGATTGTCAATATCGCCAAGCTAAGTCAGGTTGATGCAAGCACAAATTAGACCAGAACAGTTTTGAATTCGCACTTCGTTTTTGGAAAAGAAAGAAAGGAAAGAATAATTCCAAGTTTGGTTTTCATCCTAGCCTTGAGGTTAAACTTTATTTCACTCTACTGCTAAACTAGCATGACAAATACACAATAATCTCATAAAAATGAGGTGGGTGAAATAGCTCTGCTAGCTTTCTCTCTCTCGACCTCTCCACATTTCTTTCTTTCCTGCAAACAGATTAGAGGAAACAAGAGGGGACGCTCATGTAAAAGGAAGAGAAGGTGATTTGAGAAAGATAGCATATGATTACTCTTTTAATTATGTAGCTGATTACATGAATGTTCAAAAACAGTTTCAAGAAGGCCAACAAAGTTATCAGAGCTGAACTTAGTGGAATATGACAATCCGGGAGGATACTAAACTGGGCGAAGGGAGGAGAGGACTACGTCTTTAAGAGAGCTATCTATTTGCATGGCTGCTTTGAACTCATCAAAGGTGACTTGTCCATCACTGTTGGCATCCATCCGATCAAATATCTCGTCCAATTTCCCTGGTTCTGTGATATCTACTGGAAGACAGTCTTCCGGCAAGGCCTGCAAAATTGAAAACAATAGATTTTAATGTCCACTGTGAGCGGTGGAAAATAACAATCAAATGAAACAACTCCCTTGGAAAGGTCAGAGAGTAGACAGTACTCTGAGCATGGATGCTACTTCTTCCTTACTGATGCATCCAGACCGGTCTGTGTCATACATCTGATTGCCAAAGATAATAATACAGTTAGTACTGCATATTTTGTTGTTTCTTGGGAATTTTTTTTAGAGTGTATGTATTAGCTCTTATTATTGAAATGCCAGAAATGTTATACTCTCATGAACCAAAAACGAGTCATGCAGGATTTCAGTGGTTGGGTACTTGTGTTCACTCACCTGAAAGCAAAGGCGGAGTGCATCATCCCCCTGTGAATTCTTGAGGCTGGAGATACCACAGATTATCTCTCTCATGTCCACCGTCCCATCGCGGTTGTTGTCAAACAGATCGAAGATGCGTGGTGCTAAAGGGATTAGTGATGACAAATTCATTGCTCTGAGCACCTCCTCAAATTCAGGTAGAGTGGCATTATCACCTTTAACACATCTGCAGTGTTTTCCGAAATTCTAAATAGCTTGCTAATATTCATTATCTAGGCAGCAATACAATAAAGTGTGTACATAATAAATCCTTTCAAGTTGCAGTGTCATTGCTTATGTTTCATTAGGGCATTGGAACATGTTGCAGAAGTAAAATTTAGCTCTAGATTGGCCTTCAACCACTCAGGTTGTAGTTTCTCATTGTATTTGGTTTGTTTTGGGAAGTGCATCATTTTATGCAAGTGAAACATTTAGCTAGTTTTTGAATTCTACTCACATTCTCTTGAAATGTTCACGGAGACTCTCAAGTTCTTCAGGTTTAAGGTCATAGGTGCCAACTAAACTTCTGAGCTTCTTCGTTCTCAAGAAAATGCTGCAACTCCACACGCTGGCTATTGCAGCAGCCCGTAACTTACGCCGGGCATTAAAACTCTGCAACCGTGAAACAATCTCGGCATCCATTTGTTCTTGCTTCGCTGAATATCCTATCACCCATGGATGTTGGAGGATCTATTTGGAGACCATGAAAACAATTGAGAAAACATTATTGTTTCCGAATAATACCGCAACATGTACATGATTAATATTTCACTGTTGGTATTTTTTAGAGTACTACGGTAAACCTCATTAGCACTAGGCCTTCTGTCAGGATCTACTGTGAGGAGACCTGAAATCAGTTGCTTTGCTGATGAAGAAATGTTCTTCCATGTCTTCTCGTAAAAGCTGAACTCTCCCTACACAGAAAAAAAAAAAATGGCCACTTTCTAGTGATAAAAACAGGAACATGAATGTCACGTAGTTATTTGGAAACAAAATGATCACATACAGCCTTTATCATGTGTTGCTTCTGCCGATTGTTCTGCGCCATGAAAGGTGGATATCTGAGAAAAAAATGCGCCTTAAATCTTAGAAATCTATGAATTGTGAATGCATAAATACATATACACACACTCGATTATATGCATACCCTGAGAGGAGGATGTACAGGATTACACCCAAGGACCACATATCACTCTTAAATGATATTATCCTGCCCTGTCCCTGAGCAAGGGCCTCCGGGGACACATAATCAATGGACCCAAACAACCCGACAACCGGGTGAGTGAACTCCTCCTCCACAGAACTAAGTCCAAAATCCATTATCTTCAACGGAGAATCCACTCTCTCATCGAGGAACAAGCAGTTATCCGGCTTCAAGTCTCTGTGGACAATATTGGCTCTATGAAGGGCCTCTAACCCACTTGCAATCTGCCTCACTACTGCCGCGGCCCCTGCCTCGGAGTACCTCTCCTGAGCCACGATCCGGTCAAACAGCTCCCCTCCGGAGCAAAGTTCCAGTATCAAGTGCACGTCCCCGGTGGGGTCCTCACATACATCGTGGAGCTGGATCACGTTGTCATGTGGTGCCACTTCTTCTACTATTCTCCTCATGACGAGGATTTCGTTTGTTAGCAAGGCATCTGAAACTGAAACCCCTTCCTTCTGGGGTAGTTGTTGCTGTTGTTTCCCTCTTTTCCTCCCCTCTGGTGGAGACGGCAGCATTACTGATGGGCCTAACCGTCGCAGTGTTTTGATGGCTACATGTTGAGTACTCGATCTTTTTATGCCTCTTCTCACTACTGAGAATCCTCCTCTCCCCAAAATGTCCAAAACCTCGTATTCCTCAGAGAGTGTTCTTGTTTCCTGTCCCCCCATGAGAGTGAAATTTTGCGTAGAGAACCAATCAGATTCTCTGGGCTTGTGAGAATCTGCAGGTAAACCAAAATTCCAAATGGAAAAAAAGAGGAGGAAGATGAAGAAGATAGGTCAGGCTGCTAATGACTGGTGAAAGGAAACTGAGTTTGAAATGCGCGGATGAACCGACTTGACACGGATGGACGTCGTCCATTTAATAGTTCTGCAGTATTGTATGGCATTAGAATATGAGTTAGGGTATCAAATCTGATGAAAGCCAAGGAATAAAATGAAGTATGACATGAGGAGTGACATAATAGACTATAAGTCAAATAAGCTTTTGCTGTAAAGGTGTTTTCTATATTTCTGTTATTCTTGCTGTGAATTCTGTCTCTTTCCCTTGATGATGTGTTCTCCTTTTTCCAAACTAGTTCGTTTACTGTAATCCATGGACTGGTAGTTATACTTACGGTGCACAAGTAACCAGCTGACGGCCAAAAATCACCGGATCATTAGTCCAGTTATACCTCATTTCCGGCTATTCATATGCAATTTGGCTGCTTTGATACGATAAAGCAAATCTGGGAACTTCTTTGCTAACCCCTACGGCGTAACTGCTCTTGCTTGGTTGATCAACTTACTGAGGACCCTTAATTGCATGTGCCAAGAACCTGGACAATCTGCCGGATAGTAATTGTTGTAAACTGTAAATGTTCTCTGTTAATAGAGGTAAATATATTAGTACTTATATTAAGTTCTTGAGCAATTTTTTGGAGTTAAATGTTTTCTTACTATCTTATTGTTGCGTCATATATACTTTCGCTTGGTAGCTCTTCTTTCGCTTTGTTTTCGGAATTTACGTGCTTAGAAACGTTATACCTTAGTTAGTTAGTTGGGAGCTGACACCTTCCTGGAAGTGGATGGGGGTGACTTTGCGAGGATATTCTGACTGGAAACCGTGAGAGCGACGTTCTGAGGTGAATTCGTCACCTGAGGAGAACCCTGCTATTGGGGTATGTTGTTTGGGTCGGCTTAATAATACTTTTGGAACCTATGCGCGAGTGTACTGCTGCTACTGCAGGGAAGCCGTCAACACTGTTAGATTCTGTTTTGAAGGCTCTCTAATTGATGGCTTTGAAACCATTCAAGCCTCTATTCTTCATTCTTGCTTTTGCAGAGTGCTATGAGTTGCTCTTAACTCGGACGGCGTACTCACGGGTGTAATTCTTGCTAGTACTCAGATGCTATTTGTTGCAGTGTCACAAGAAGGCTCCTGTTCTGTGAAACTGCCCTATCTCAAATTCAGCAAATTTTGTCACATGACACGATCAAAGTGACTGCCCAAGGAACCCTGACATATAAACCCATCTAGGGGTTCTTTATTCAAAATCGAGCAACCAGAGTCTACACCTAAGTCGCATCATTCGCGTGTGAAAGTGCGACCAAAATCGAAAATGAGAGCGTGAAAGTGTCTTTCAAGAACATCACAGACTATTGAAATTCGTGAGAGCGAACTGGGGCGTAGAATGAAAGATTGTTAGGGTTTGTTCTTTGTACTAGATATCTCTGACTTAGCTTCATCCTTCTTTCTTGATCTGGACGCTACTATTTTTCAAACATTTTCCCTCCAACTTTGGTACTCACGCCTGGATTTCTTGGACAGGTGTTTTCTGTTACATCATGTAGGAGTACTTGTCTTTGGTTTTTCGAATTTTGCATGTCGTAATCTAACTGACTTTTCTTTCACGTTACATAGGCATAGACAACTGTTTTTGGTAATTCGTTTCATACAACTGATAGCTTTCGGAGTCAACCATATAGAAATAGTAGTTTGTAATTTGTAAATATAGTGTCGCGAAGGTTTTGCTGTGTTTGGATTGGATTTTGAAAAGTAATAAGTTTAATAAGTGGAGAGAGATAGAGAGAGAAATATTGAAAGTAGGGGGAATTTAGGAGGAATCTAGAGAGAATTTTTTGAAAAATCCTTTTCGAATTGTAAAGAGAACAAGGTAATTTTTGAGTTGGTGAAGAATTAGAGGGCCGACTTCCTAACCTTTAATTTCTACACACACTCAGGCGCACCTCTTCTAGGGTTTTGAGCGATTTTGAAAAGCACACAGCCGCTTTGCCTTGCTTTTCTGGTGTGTGTGTGTGGGGTGGGGGTTGTTGTTGACAGGTCAGAACCTGTTATATTCCAGATATGATACTTAGATCCATTGGAAATGAAGCAGAAGAAATAGATATTTTGTCCGCATGTAATTCATCGCCGCGGCCCTTGTGGCAACAGTAGTGGAGGCAGTGAGGGTTGCGATCCGTATAGCGGTTTTTTGGCGACTGGATTTAGCACAAGATCTGGGGGAGTTTTGCGGCTCTTTGTGGAAGTTTTGTCTCTCCCTGTGAGAGTAATAAAGTTAGCATTTGGGTGATTTGTGTAATGTTCGAGCTCGAGAAGATTAGTATGCATCTATTGGTGGTTTGCTAGAAATCCATTAGTGTGTTCATTTCTGGCCGAAGTTTATTTGATTGTGTGGGCTCTTATTGTCTTTTTTTCTTGGCTAGCAATGTATCTCTTTTTGAGACTGCTATAGGATATAAGAATTTTCTGCTCAGCAGAAGGTGAGTCAGGCGATGCTTGGGCTAGGAATAAAAGATATCAATCGCCTCATTCTTTCTTGTTATGTATCAGTTAGATGATTAGTTTGATTTCGTCCAAGTTATCTGTAATGAATTTCGTTGTGTAAGTGCCGTTGGGTTTTATCAATACAGTACCTCTCACTTTTTGCATATATATATATATATATAGTGTCACGAACCCAGTGGTGTTCGAGTTCGGCGCGTTCACTAAACAAGCTTAAAACACAAGCTCAAATTGACTCAATTACTAAGCAAGTTGAACCGAGCCGATTCTCAAGCTGCTCGGTTCGTTTGCAGCCCTATCCACGTGGTGCGACTGGAGCCTCGGGCCCTTTTTCTACCACATTTAGGTGTGGGATCCAAGACAAAGTGTGTAGGCTCCACTCCTACGTGTAGTGTAGTGGAGAAGGGGTCTGGGGCACTTTCTTCTCCTTTATTCAATTCCCTCTTCAAGGTCGAAGTGTGTATGATTTGAAAATGATAAACGTCGTTGAATTCTTACCACCTGTTAAAATTTGTTTGAGTGTAGCTTTAAATAAACATGAAAAATTAGATGAGCTTGAAGAATATCTTGTCATGGAGGCGTTCGAATGAGATAGTGACAATTCCCGCTTAATATTCTATATTAATTAATAGTATCTTTCTTTGGAAAAATGGAAGCTTTATTTACTATAAAATTATGTTGAAACTACTAAACTAAAAGTTACTAATTATTACAATTCTCGTTTATGTTGTTTAGTTTTTCCTCATAATTTTTGCGTAATCAGTCGTTCGACGAGAGGAATCAGAAAAATATAAAAATGTGGACCGAAATTGAAAGTTTTGAGATAAGACGATAATAAAGATTAAAAAAAAAAGAAAGAAGAAAGTGTTTCAAACTTTTCCCTCCTTTCGTGATTTTTTGTTTTTTTAGCTTTTGGTCGTAAGTTCTAAATATTTCAGACTCTTCTTGTCGAGACGAATAATCAATTCAAAAGGTTTAACTTGAATTTAACAAAATTATAAAAAGACATAATTAATATCGAAACAATAAGACCGGAAGAACTTTGGGCTAAATCTCGTTTTTTTGCTGCAATACTGCATGAGCTTAAGCTTATTTATCCCATCTCATTAAATTTGGAAGAGCATGGATCCTACTTCATAAACGTTTTTTTAATTTTATCTTGCCTGTAAAAAATTTCATTAATTATCACATACTACGGCCTTGTTCTCCTTGGCTTTTAGTGGCTTTTTAGGGGTTTTGTCTTTATTTTTATTTTTTTTTCATTTGTTGATTTTGCCCAAATTTTTGTAAATTATTAATTCGTCTCGACGAGAGGAATCAGAAAACTCAAAAGTTTTTATTTCGGGTTTTCAAGATAAAGCCGGCTCCTTATTTTTTGGATATTTTTAAATATATTTGGGTAAAATAAAAAAGTATTAATTTTTCAATTCCTTTCGTCGAAACGAAATAATGATTCACAAAAATTTAGAAAAAATTAATGCCAAACTTAAAAAGAAGTAAAAAAAACCTTGTGTTTCGAGGCTTAGGCTCTGTTTGGAACCTGTAGAAAAAAAAAGAAAGGAAATGAAAAGAAAAAGGGAGGAAAATAAGAGGAAAAATTTATTATTCATTACACTTAAAATCTATATTTTTTTCTCTTTTTCTCTTCTAACCAAACAATAGAACAAAAAATTCTTTAACTTTCCTTTCTTTTTTACTGAGTTCCAAACAGAGCCTTAAAATAAGGAAAAGGCGCCTCTCCCCCCGCACCGCTCCTCCCAATTCATTTCAAACCAAAAACCGCCTCACACATACATTCGGACATTCGATTCATCTCTCTCTCTCTCTCTCTCTCTCTCTCTCTCTCTCATCATTCCCAACTTTCTAGGGTTTCTCCTAAATCGATTGACTTTCCCTCCACTCATCCCAATCTGGGGTTGCCGTTCGATTGACTTTCCCTCCCCTCATCCGAACCTAGGGTTTCCATTTCCCCTCCACTCACCCTACCCCAACCCGACCCAATGTCCGCCTCAACCGTCTCCATCACCGCCCGACGCCGCCCCGTCGAGAAGGAATCCCCCGTGGACATCCTCGCCCCCGACGCCGTCGCCGTCGCCACTACAACCGCCGCCGCGGAGGATCGCAGCCACTCGATCAGCCGCGACGGCGTCGTCGAGAGATCCCGCGACGCGATTCAACTCAAGAAGACCACTTTACCCTCCTCCGCCACCGCCTCGGGGCCCACACGCGGCCGCACGACCCGGAAGACCAATCCGAAACCACGGTGGCAGACGGTACTCAGTGTTTTTACTAAGAATTTCTTGCTTTTGGTTGTCCTACTAGGTTTCGTTCAGATAATAAGAAAAGCCCTTAGTCCTGGTAGTAGTAGTGGTAGTGATAATGCAGGGTCGTTTTCGTCCGAGGAATTCGAGGGGCGGATAGCAGAAGTGGAGAATTTTTTAAAGACTACTACGAAGATGATGCAGGTTCAGATGGATGTCGTTGATCGAAAGATTGAGAACGAGGTTTTAGATCTCAAAACGGTTTTAAAGAGAATCGAGGAGAGGCGGGAGGTGTTCGAGAGAGAGTTGGGGAAGTTGGACGGGAGGACAGAGGGTTTGGAGAAGGCATTGGGAGAGTTGAGGTCAACGGAGTGGTTATCGAAACAAGACTTGGGTTTGTTTTTCGATGAGTTGAGGAAGAAGAATAAGGGTTTGGGTAATGGGGATTTAAACTTGGATGAGATTAGGGCAGTTGCTAGGGGTATAGTTGAGAAGGAGATTGAAAAGCATGCTGCTGATGGACTTGGTAGGGTGGACTATGCGCTGTCATCGGCTGGTGCTACAGTTGTGAAGCATTCGGAGCCGTATGGGGTTGGGAAGGGAAAGGGTTGGTTTTATACTGCTAATAGGAATGAGGTTCATCACGAGGCGAATATGATGCTGAGACCCAGTTTTGGAGAGCCGGGACAGTGTTTTCCTCTCAAGGGAAACAATGGGTTTGTGGAAATCAAGCTTAGGACTGCTATTATTCCGGAAGCTATTACTCTGGAGCATGTCGCCAAGGTGATTATCTGTTCTTTTTGGTGTTTTCTTTTGTTTTTCTGTGGTAGTACTTGCATTGTAACGGTGGTAGGCACAGGTCGGTTACTTTGCTTGATCTTCTTGCGCGTTTAGAGTACAGATTATAATTTGGTCCGAGGTAGATTAATGTAACTGTCAAGGTGTTGCTTAGTTTGATTTTGATACAACATCAAGAAAGTTGAAATTTTGGGAAATAAAACTGTTAAAAATTACAGAATCAGATGTTTGTTAAGCGTGTTCAAATATTTCCTTTTACGTTCAGCTTGGATTCTTTAGGTAGAATGGATTAAGAATTGTTGTATGTGGTCGTCTTTTGCCTATGTGAGGTCGTAACCAATTGTCTGGAATTTCTTGGGATTATGTTGGAGGATGTGTTAGAAGACTCAAAACGCAATCGACCAATTTGAATTTGTCTCGTCCTAGATGTTCTGTAATGGTTGGTCTCTGTTTCAAAAGACACTATGTTACTATGTAGTACCCACTAGGATCCGTGGTAAGACTGCCACATAAAGCAACCATAACCTCGGTATGACCATGCGGTGATGACCATCTAACGTGTTTTTGAAGACTTAACATGTAGGCTAGCTGCTTGTGCCTTTGCGAAGCATGTATCACTACCACGTGTTCACACATGCGATGTCTTAGGAGGTATTTGAGAGATGATTTGGAATCTATTTCTTTTGTTTCATTACGTAATGTTATGGATGGCATATACACGAAGGAACAGGTAAGGAGAAAAGATCAGAAGATGTACTCATGTTCATATGTATCTTGACTTCCTCCGCCACGGAATAGAAGTATGTACTTGATGTAGGATAGCACCTTAACGGGCGCTTTCTGCTACCAGATTGGCAGGTTAGCACATAAAGTTTTGGTTTGGAACTTTGGAAACTAATTTGTGGTTCAAGGATGGAAAATAAAGGTCATATTGGCTTTAAGGTATGTGTTAGTCTTGAAAATGAGAGCAGGTGGTTGTTCAATTTTTTCTAGGTTTGTGAAGGATTAAGGGCTATATTCTATAATGGTGCACGTTACACTAAATAATGGTTTAAACTTAAAATGTTAGAGCATCGATCAAAAGGTTTGACGTGAAATCTGGTTTTCAGAAGGCTGGTTGTGACTGTTTTTGTGCGAGGTATGAAGGAGTTAAAGAATACCCAACAATTGCTAGATCATGTTCGTTGGCTTGGCAGGTGTGATGGGTAGTTGGGGTGGTGTGCAAAAATGGGTAGTCAAATAGCGGAGTTACACGAGAAATCAATTGCGAAACCATGCAGAAGTCGCAAAATGGCTTCTAGTATTAATTTTGAATATTCACATGTTGATTTGTGCTTGTGAGAACTGGGACATCTCGTATACTGGAAGTTTTCTGTTTGTTTCCAGGGTCAGTATGACTCAGAGATCATTGGGCATGTTTGATTGGAGGGATTGGAGATGGGATTGGACTAATAATCCCCCTACCTGTTCTAGTCCCACGTTTGTTTGTATTTTAGTCTGGGAATTATTAGTCCAACCAGATTGAGATATCCTTCACATGGGGGACGATCCAATCCTAGGGGGGTGTGTGGGACAAATAATCCTAGGAATATGGCTGGGAAGGATTAGACATGGAAATGACCAGAATATCCTTGAATTGCACACAAATATTACCCGAATATCCTCAAGGGAAATTAGGTTTCGATAAACTTTTTGACATTTTGATAGTAGAAGTGATGGAAATATGTTTTGCGAAAAAAAAACCCCGGTTTTAAAATTTTTTTTTTCTTTGTTCTTCTTTGCATTACTAGATCTGCTTGAAGGAGTATAATTTTTTTTCTTTTTTCTTGTTATCTTTGTATTTCTTTGCATAACTTAATTTAATTTAATGTTTTCCTATTGTGCTGCTTGAAGGAGGATATGTTTTATTTGTTTACTTTTTGCAATGTTAGTCCCCATTAGTGTTTTTTTTTTTTACACCCTATGTATAGATGGATTTTAATGATGATAATAATGAAGAGGAGCTTGAGTAATGTGCTAGTGAACTCTTTTGGAGAATAAAAAAGACTAGTGTTTTGGACCAATAGCCACCATATAATTTCTCACTTTTTTTTTTTTGTGTGAGTAAAATGCAAACATTTTGAAAACAAGCCTAATAATTTTCATATGTTGTTTTTTTGTGTTAGAAGCTTTCGATGATTTACAGAATCCTTTCAATGATTTTTCCAAAAGAGTCTCTTTTGTAGAGTGTTATGTCTTGCTATAGAAGGGTATGGGTGGATTTGTAAATTGCTTTGGAGGCAACATAGTCAATTAAAAATCAAAATTTTTTGGATCAAATTAATTGAGGTGATTGTAAAGAGTAGTTGGGATTAGAGATAATTTTTTGGGTTCAAATAAAATCACTCATCTATAAATTGCACTGGGGGTAATATGGACAATTGAGCCATTAATCCTTGTCAAGCGGTATTCAAAACAAACATAGGACACAAGGGATTGACCTTGTCCGTTGTTGAATCCCATGCACAAACAAACATGAGATATGAGGGACTAAACTTCGAAATAGTCCCCTTTTATTTTTCTACATGTGTCTAAGCAATCTTGTGTGGTTTATGGCATTCATGAATTGTCGTTAATCATTGCTATATAAGATTACATGAAGACACAGCCTTGTATCTATGTTTCTATTAATATTCTACATGTTGCTGTATGTAGCATGAATGCTCAACCGTACATTTGAATAATTGCATTTAATGTACTAGTTTTAGCCTCCTAAGACTTCAGGTTGGTCTCGAACTTCAACTTTGTACTTCAGAAACTTGAAACTCCATCGTGGTTATGTTTCATATAATTGGCCATTCTTCTCAACGAGCTTAGAAATTGTTTTGCCATTTTTCATGGACTAAAGCCACTGTTTAATGGACTATTTTTGGAGTGTATTGTGGTTGCAGTTTTTTTGTTGAATTGACCATCTTCAGTTCTATCATTAGCAAGCCTGTAGTAACTATACGTGGAGTTGTTTGGCTCTCATAGTAGTGTTTACTGCCTCCTACTTACGATTGACACCAAAAATATCAAATCACAGCGCAAGTTGGAGTGGTCTCTACAGACTTTTGATTTTCCCTCCATTATACTTCAGTTTTTCTTGCTGTTATTCAATGTTATAAATGGAAGCTGAATTACAAGTTGTGTGGACATATTATGCCTATTGGATTCATAAATCTGGCCATTTACTGAAATACCCCTTTTGTCGTAATGTGAAACAGAGTGTCGCTTACGATAGGTCGAGTGCGCCCAAGGACTGCAGGGTTTCTGGATGGCTGGAAGAGCATGATACTCCTGAACAACAGATGTTTCTCTTGACCGAGTTTACGTACGACCTCGAGAAGAGCAATGCTCAAACTTTCAATGTGTTGGACTCGGTGGGCTCCGGCATGGTTAACACCATCAGACTTGATGTCGCATCCAACCATGGTAGTGCTTCTTATACTTGTATCTATCGCTTAAGAGTGCATGGTCACGAACCCGACTCTGTCTCATTGTCAGCTACTCAGTCTTGATTCAGCTATGTTACTGTTGGGTGCATCATTGTTCCTCTTGTAATATAGTTTGTAGTTTTGTTATTTGTCTGTCTTCTGTGTTAGGTACTACTACTATTGTTTTCCAGCTTTTAGACCATGACGATCTATCAGGTGTTCAGATATTGAATTGGTAATGATCTGAAACAAATTATGTCTTCTCTATTCTATTATAGGCCATGCTCCATTCCTCTCTTTTTTCGTTTTTTTTTTTTCTCCCAGAACTGGCTCCATTGCTCTCCTTAAAAGATTTTTTTCTTCTCCTTTTTGGATATTGGCGGTTGAGAAGTGTTTTTGCTTACAATGGATAGATGATCTGTGTGTTTTCAAAAGAAAGTGAGAGGTGATGATCTGGGGATCATCTATAAAATTTCTGTTTCACTTGTTATCTTTTAGATCTTAGCTATGTTGATGAATAGTTAATGACCATCTTTTGGATTCAAAGTGAGTTGTCTTTAGTACATTGTAAGAATAGACCCACCTGTAATATTTTTCTTTACTTTTTTGGGTGCGTCGGAAATTCACCTGTAATATTTTTCACCGATGCAAGAATGACAACTCACTTGGCATTTGAAATATGGTGAACAAATATGGTCACTATAGCATTGTTTTTTTTAGATGAAAATATTACGACCACATTTGAGTTGACCATTGTTTGGATACTATGTGAGTTATTTTTAATACGTTGACAGAATGGAAATTCACCTGTAATTTTTTAAACCAATGGAAGAATGACAATTCATATGGTATTCAAAATATGGCCACCAAATGAGGCGAGGCATTGCTCTTTCCTTCAATACAATAGTACTACAATGATCACATTTGGCGAAAAAATCCTTCGAAATGGTGATAATCTTTAGATCAGTCCGTCTTCTATGAGGGGTCATTTTAGTTAAATACAGACTTCTCCATTTCTCTCATTTTCCGATCAAATTTCGATAATCTGAGCTGCTCAATGTGATCAGAATGTGATTTTAAGGGTACTCGCAAGAAATCGACAAAAAAAATGATCAGGAGAAGCTTGATTTGAGCAATTTTTATTTGAACCGTTTAATAAAAAATTGTTCAATACTATTCGGATAAAACCCTTTTCGGTCATTTTTTTGACAATTTCTAAAGGGTATCTAAAATCACGTTCTGAACACATTAAGCAACTCAGATCATCGAAATTCGATCGAAAAAGAGGGACCTGCATTTTAACTAAGATGTGGACCCCCTCATGGGAGATGGACCGATCTTTAGATACCATGTGACTTTTCTTGTATTGGTTAATGAACATATCAATAATGTATTTACTAATGTAGGAATGATAACTCAAGGTATTCAAAACAGTCACCAAATGCGGTCACCGAAGATGAAGGACTTGAACCACAATGTGGACCTTCCGTCTTCAACCGGGTTGGACCTCACCCTGGTCCAGCCCGGACCTAGCTCTGCAATTCGACGGATTGGGCCCATGCACAAGGCCACACACCTATTCCGGCATGCCGGCCCAATTGTTGCCGGTTCGGCCCAAATACCTTATTCTTTTTTTCCATTTTTTCCTTGTCATTTCCCGATTCAGACAAAAACCTGTGATGCATGGGTGCACTAGGACTGTAGAGCATCATCCAAGCCATTCAAAAGTATTTTTAACGGTTAGAATAAAACAAACTTTTTTAAGGAAGAGTTTGGCCATGTTCGTTTGGGTTATTTGGGTATTTTAGTTTTGGTAGTAGGTGGAGAGAGAAATAGGGTAATGATTAGAGAGAGGGGTAATGAGTGGAAAGAGATAGAGAGAGAAATGAAATTAATAATTGGAGAAATAGGGTAATGATTGGAGAAAAATGTAGGATAATAATTGAAAAACAAAATTAAAACAAAGTAAATATGGTAAACGAACAAGGCCTTTGTTTTTAATCCGGTCTCTCTTTCTTGAAGAGTTTGTTTTCAATTCAAACTGTCAATTGCTGAGATGGACGGCTAGCATCATGTATTACAACCTTGTAGAGTAGCCCGCCCTGTAAGATTCCCGGATCCATCACTTCCTCACATCGTTCAAATACACACAACCATACTGCCAATTCCTGCTACAAGACAGCAAACCACTCTTACGCTAATCTAAGTTCGCATTTTGCCACCACAACGAAAGATCAGCTACTTTACAAACATATACAAGATGCCTTAAGCAGAATTCACAAAGATATCCACAACAATGAAATACTCCGGATAAAGAAAAAAACGTCCTATCTTCAATTATGAAACTGCATTCGTATGATCTCAACTCAATTGCCTCGGGAGGCCAAGTCATCTTTTGGAATAGCTACATAGTTCAAGGGTATTGCAGCAGCACCAATCTTACCACTGTCTCTCCGGTGATCCTTTGAGCCTGAGATTCCATGATGTTTCCCAGAAGGAGTCCCCAACCCTGAGCGACGACTGGTGGGTGTTCCAGCCATTGTGTTAGCATTTGTGCTCTGACTCAAAGGCAAAGGCTTTTTTACTGCGGGCCTAGAACCATATAGTGCCTCTTGTTCTGCTGCAAATTGTTCTTGCAGCCTTTTCTGGTCCTGTTAAGTGAAATAGTTGAACTCAAGCAAAGAACTATATTGAAAGTGAATTATATTAGGAACAAGATAAATCCACAATGAATGCAAGAATACCAAGCAATCTAACACCCTGGAAATTCTGTTTACATGATGAAAATATAGATAGATATGAACTTCCAATAGACTACATAATCCCATCAGTCAATGAGAGTCCCCATTAACCTGAGCTACGAAAGTTGAGACTGAAGTATCTGATGACGCCATATTTTTACAAACTATTAACTCATTCTCATGGTATAACACATGGAACATATCAAGATTCATAATTCACATGCGGTTCATGTGATTCGACAGTTTCTGACATTCAACATCACAGACAAAAACTCCTTTGTTTCAGCTTTTTTTTTTTTTTTTCAGGTCTTTGTGTTTAGGTTGGCTCTCGATAGCAACAAGCCAACTACAGTAACAAATTGTCAAATGGGTGGTAGCAACAACCAACATGGTACTGAGGGAAAACCTTAGCATCTCCAACCCATCTCTAAAACCTCAAAATGGAGAATGGATGTGACATATTAGAGGAAGATTTTGTAATTTATTCCCATTTTTTTGCACTTTATGAGAGAATCTAGGAGGAACCCATCGTACTTTTTAGATATTTAGGTCTTCAAATTGCCTTTGGTTCTTCAAATATGGAGACCCTACTCCCATTTTGGAGACAAAATCTCTAAAAGTACGATGGGTCCCTCCTAGATTCTCTCATAAAGTGCAAAAAGTGCGAATAAATTACAAAATCTCCCTCCAATATGTCACATCCATTCTCCATTTTGGAGTTTTAGAGATGGGTTGGAGATGCACAAGGAGTTGGGTTCATCACCAAACAAGGACTTGATATTTAGCCCCAGTACCAGAGAACCTGGGCTCCAAATTAACCTTCAAGCCTTTCTCTGAAGTAATGTTTTACAGTAACAGGAGAACAAAAATGAAAATGAAGATGAAGAGACAAGTTATCTACAAGCATACCCGAGATCTACGTTTCTCCTCTTCTTTCTCTTGTCGTAGCACAGCATAGTCCTCCAACATGTTCAATAAAGCAGCCTGAAATCAAGCAGTGCATGAAACGAAGTGGCCATCATCTTCATGGAATATTAGATTATATAAGGACGAGTTGCACACACCTTCTCATATAAGAACGGTATTCCTTTCTCTGTCTCCCAGGCTTTTACTTTCACCGTTAAATTCTCAACAAGAACTTCACAACAAAGGTTATGAAGTCAAGCAATGATCACTGAATTCTCAAAGAAACAGAACTTTATTCAACATGAAAAGGAAATGAAGGCCCGTGGAAGTCAGTGCATCAAAGTTCAAAGAAAGGTTCAGTGACCTAGATACAAAAACCACTATGTCCTTGGGTTAAAGGTCAAGATGGATTAGATGAGGTGAAAGTTTAGGTGCCATATAAGTGAGAGCTTTGAAACTATGGAGACAATGTTTCAAAGACTTCCTCCTCTATCCCGAAGTGGACAATATGTACTATGCTGTTAGACAAATTATATGGTTTCCGAGTTTGCACCAACTGGAATGTGGGCCAGGTAAATCAAAATGGTTGCAGAGTTTGCATTGCACCAATTGGAATGTGGGCTGGGTCTCGGGAGACATGCATGTATAGGTCTTGTATGGAGAAATGATGTGGGGGTCCATGTGGGATGTGTTAGGATGAACTCCATATGGTGACGTGTCTGGGTGGAGCCCATAGGGAATGAGGTTGAGGAGTTTGACATGTACTTGAATAGGTAAAGCTGTGGGGATGTATCACAGCGCAGACAATATTCTGCTTGGGTGGACGAGTCCTTACACATTTTGATTAAATTCAACTTAAGATTACATGGTGTGCTTTATTACAAAGAATAAATATATACATGTACGCGAATTAGGTGCGTGAATGATACAAGTGATTACGGGGCCAATCAACTTAGTTAAATGCTTCTGGATACATGAAACTGATCTGCTCTATTGGCACACCATAATGAAAGCAAAACTTGAAGTCACTAAAGTGCAAAACAAACACAGAGTGAGCATTATTTCCACCTCCAACAGGACAAGATGCAAAATGCCAATATATTCGGATAAGATAAAAATGCAAAATGCCAATATTTCCTAAGCTTTTCTTGGGATTAACAAATAGTTGTCCAAACATATATCCAAGATTTCAATTCAACCAGACAAATGACTTGTTGCATTCTTACATGGAATTTTGCTGACCAGAATCCTTGCCTTCTCAGCGCGTTTCAAGTTCTTATGTGCTCCCCTGCCAGCATTATATCGATTTTCATCCTGAAAAATTGAGATGAAAGTAATTATTCCCTCCTTCCCACAATCTTATTAAAACAAACCATCTATGAACATGCATTGAACAGCAGACGAGGCCATAACCTATACAACGATTTACCGTTTCATATTCATCAAGCCAGTTCTCCTCCCTGGAGGCAACTTTCCATTTCTCAACCTTGTCCAAAATATCCTTCCTGCTAAGAGCTTGCTCTTTGGCTTTCGCGATTTGATCATCCATGCTCGAAAGAAGATCAGACAAATTAACATTACCTGTTGAAACACGTAGAACACAACTGAGTTTCAGCCATTAAAAACTGCATTCACTAGATATCATCATCTCAACCAGTTCTTAAGTACGAATATTTTTTTTTTTTGGATGAGTTCTTATGTGGGAAAAAATAAGGGAAAGTTCAAACGAAAAAAAATTAATAACCAGATTCCATTAGGCTGATGAGAATCTGTCGTGCTGTGCCACTGTCTACATCCATATGAACTCCTCTGTAGATTTCTTCAAGCTCATTTTGCCTCTTGAATACCAGTTCCTTCATCTTGCTGACTTTTAGAACATTAAGACGCTCCACTTCTGCTTCTGTCTGGAAAGAAAGGTAATTCAATGATAAGAAATAGAAACATTGCACCTTATAAGTTATAAGCATCACTTTGTCAAACACATAGGACGGGAATAGAGAAGTATCACCTGCTCAATGATATCCAAAGCAAGGCATCCTTGCTTTGACACCCCATCAAGAGAGGAAGAAATTAAGCAAGTGACGTGGTCGAATCTCTTTTGTTCCTCACTAGATGTGTTCATGAGACTCCATAGCTCTATAAGAGTGCTTGCAAGATCTTGAAGCTGCAATCCAACAAAGAAGTCGAGCAGAGGATAACCAAAGCGGAGAAGAAGAACTAACAGATTCGAGATTACTGGTTGAATAGAATCGTATGAAATTATTGAGCAGCAGATGATATTAAGTTTGCCTAAAGAATCAAGTGATGAAAAGGTACCGAGATTCAAAAAGTAACACATCTAGGGAAATAAAATGGGAAATCCAAATTACAGAATAATGGCACAACGGTTTTCCCATCTTGGGACGATCTATTCAAGTAAGGACCCATGTTATCCTGCCTTGTTCTGCCCCTTTGATTTCCTAATTAGCAAACACCACTTTAGGTGACTTTGAACATTTAGAGAGAGATCATGCTACAAAATTTGTGAAGGAGTTGACGACGCAGTTTCACATCACAGCTGGTTGCAGTAACAGTCGTTGGCATAGAGAAGTCCGTCTAAAATGATCAAATAAGTGTTTTTCTCCTCTTCCCTATCAAAACGCTCAAAACCTAAACATGAGTGTACATGCAGAAAATCATATGATAAAATCAGTTGATAAGAGACACCTGAAGCAGGAATGAAGGACTAAAGGTTCCTTTTTCTCAAATATGAGTATGGGCCATGTTGACTAAATGCCCTTCCCCTTAACAGAATTAAAAGTAACGAGGAATTGGCGAATTGCCAAGCAAATGGATATGTAGAGGCAGAGCATGGTAAGAGGGTCATTAAAAGGTCACCTTGCGTAGCCTTTGTTGTTTCTCTTGTTTCAGTGACTGGACCAGACCTGTTAAACTAGCAAGGGTCTCATTGCTAATGCTCTTTGGTCGACCATTTGCAAGATCACCCAGGCTTGGATGAGCTTTGGTAAGTGTCTTGTTGATATCAAGTGACATAACAACTGAAAGTGCATGAATTGTAGTGATATGTTTATCAACTTTCTGCAAACGGAGAGTCTGCATGCATAGCAAAATACGGGAGTAAATATAATTGACCTGCAATTTTGATTGCTCTACCGCAATTATCTAGCTAATCAAGATTTACAGGGAACCTTTTCATACTGAAGCTCCTGAAGTTGTGACTTCAGCTCCCCCAACTTCTTCACTGTCAAGTCCGCCTCATTTACTTGTGGCTCAGCAGAATTAACAAACTGATCATTCCCTGAGATTTCCGCGCAAATCCGTCCAATTTGTAACCGTGTTTCTGAAAACTCCTTGATCCTTTTTTCTTTCTTCAACCTTAAATCCTCCAAAGTAGGTTTTATGGCAGATATTCGTTCTTTAAGGGTGCTCTTCCCATTCTCATGCTACAGAAGCAGGAAACGAATTCACATGTGATACGCACAAGATACTAATAGAATGAAGGGTAGTAACATCATCGACGGCAATAACAAAGACAGCAAAAGATGAAAATAAGTAAACCCGTGGGCAGGAAGCTTGTTCACCAAGGGCAGAGATGAGGTTACTGATTTCAGCTTCTGACTCCGCCAATGACTCGCTCAAATCGGCTTTGTACTTTCTGGTTTTTTCTACCTTTCTCCTGTATATGTCAAGGCATTCTTGCTCTAACTGTAGAAGCATCTTGTCCCTTTCACAATCACTCTCCCCAATTATATCCCATATTTCCTATTTGGCAATAAAGAATATCACTTCACATGTACATAAAGGTTTCTGCAGTCCACAGAATAAAAAAATAACTCAAGGAAGGTGATTCGTTAACAAAACTCTGTGTGTGTGTGTGTGTGTGTGAGAGAGAGAGAGAGAGAGAGAGCTTGCTGGAGAAAATAATAGTCCAACATCTTCTCCTAAAGGCACTATGTGGCTGCTCAGCAGGATTAAGAAATCGTGAAGGTTGTACGTTAGAAGTTAGAACATGTGCAAGGAGAAACAAAAAGCCCAACATCTTCCCCCTAAGGCACTTCGCGGTTGCTGAAAATGCATAAGAATTTTGTGATGTTTGCATGCTAGAACAATATTTTTCGGGATGGACAAAACAAACGAGAACAAACAGTGAGTTAGCTCTAAGAAGCCTATTTGGCTGAGTTGAAAATTACAAATAACAAGAACAAAACAAGATAAAAAAAAAAATAAACAGCAATTATATCTCCACATGAATGCTGGAAAACTGAAATGAACCAAATAAAGGAAAAGAAGCTGGTAAAACATCATTAGGCTGTCATACAGTTGAATAGAATAGTTCCCCCGCAGCGACTAATTTTAATTGGAACTCGTAAAAGGACAGAAGAGAAATATAGATCACTAAACTAGAGTTAAGGAAATAGATGAAGAAATGCACGATTTACTCCATCCATGTGTATTCACACATGCATTTCCGTACGTATACATAATTCTGGATCGTTAATCAATAGATGAACCCCATTCCTCTTAACTTTTTTGTCTAGTTTTTTTTTTTTTTTTTTTCCCCCCGGATTGTTTACGTTTCATAATTTTTGTTCAGTTTTTGGTCATATTTTTTTGCTAATAATCATTCGTCTTGACAGGAGAAATAAAAAATATAGACCGAACTTAAAAAAAAGAGTATATAAGACGACACCACAAAAACAAATATCAACCGGCGGGTATTTTTTTCGGTCCTTATTGAACTTTTTTTAATTAAAAAATATAACATGAATCTAACAAAAATTCAAAAAAAGGACGACAAAAGTACCGCAACGAAGAATACCAAAAAGTTAAAGGAGAGAAGGGAACCTAAGAATTGAATTCGGTGATTAACAAAAATGATACTCACACAATAATTCAAACACAACACCAACTGTCATGCACTATTATTGTTTCTACAGTTCTCTTTATGTGTGGACCCCACATGTATGTGAGAGGTTGTGTAAGTGGCATTATTGTTATTACGAACCAGTGGTGGTCCCAGATATATGTGGCCACCGAAAACATCCAGTAACCAGTACCAGTAGAGCAATTTTAAAGAACAAAACCGACGGCTGAGATGGTCGTGGCGATGCAGGGACGACTAGGACGAGAGAGAAAGAGAGAGAGTAAAAACCTGCAATTCCTGAAGGAGAGAGCCACAAGTGGTTGTGGTCTTCTTTGGAGTACAAGTAGTCGGCATTAACGATCTTCACCCGAAACCCTAGAGAGAGAGAGAGAGAGAGAGCGAGCGTTACGAGGAGGGAGGGAGGGAGGGAGGAGAAGTTTCTTTCCGCTTTTGGGGATTTTCAATTCCCCAATTGGGGAGTAGGGATTTGGAATCTCTTTCAGTTTTGGCGCCAAAAAGCTTATGTTTCCTTCGTTTTTTTTTTGTCCCCTTTTCTTCTTTTGTTTTTCCCGAGTCCAACTCTCTGACGGCAGAGTACCATATCAACGGCGTCTGGAATTCTTGGGTCCCGGCGATACGCATAATCACAAATCGTTCATTAGTTTCAGGGGAATGATTTTGTAATTTTTTTTTTCCTTAACGTTACTTTCTTACAAATGTATTTTTATACAGAGAAATAGCATTAATAAAAAAAGAGTAAATTACACTAAGCCCACCTCAACTAACACGCATTTGCACTTAACCCCCTCAAACTACAAAACCCGACATCATGCCCCCTCTAACTATCCAGAGTTGACACTTAACCCCCTTTTGCTAGGTCAAAAGGCAGTCAACTTAAATGAGATGTTTGGATCGAGCACCTATGCACATCGGATGCCGTTGATTCTCACGTTGACCCACTAGGTTTTTTTTTTTTAAAATTTTGGACGGCTCGGATCGGCCGTCCGGTGGCAGGAGACGACCGTCGGTGGCTTTAGGGCTCTTGTAGGGAAAATGCACCCACGGCCGTTTTCGGCCACCGGACGGCCGATCCAAGCAGTCCAAATTTTTTTTTAAAAAAAAACGGTGGGCTAAGGCGGGAATCAACGGCATCTAATGTGCGTAAGTGCTCGATCCAAACACCCCATTTAAGTTGACTGCCTTTTGACCTAACAAAATGGGGTTAAGTGTCAACTCTGGATAGTTAGAGGGGGCATGATGTTGGGTTTTGTAGTCTGAGGGGGTTAAGTGAAAATGTGTGTTAGCTGAGGGGGGCTTAATGTAATTTACTCATAAAAAAAATAGTGAGCCTGATTTTAAAATAAACTTACAAAAAATCATTTCAATTGGGAAACTAATTGACATTGATCTAATTTTTCAACTTTTAGTTCAGATTTTAATATCCTAAATTCAGTATCAAAATTTTAAAAAAGTGGATCAACCACTTATAAATATATCCAATTTAACTAATTTTTTGTATGGGCTACTCGAAAAAAAAAATTAAAATTTTTGAACGGTAATTGTTCGGATTATTCATGTAGAACCCAAAAATGGGCTACACACGCGTTGCTACTCTCCCATTGGTACCCCTTGCATTTTTCGGTTTTTTCCTATACAAAATTTACCTATTTGCAGCTATTGTAAACTTATCTTCTGCCTTTTCCACTATTTTCTTTCCCTCGGCGACAGTCAATATCATTAGTTGTATGAAGCTGGTCAAATGTACGAGGAAGACATACTACTAGTTCTTTCGTCCCAATTTCTTGGTCCTTTACGGTTTTATGTGTAATTTTTAATGGGCAATAATTTTTAATGGGCTATGTTGCTCAATGTATATTGTTTAAAATATGATATGAATCTTATTTAATAAATTTCAATTATTTCTATAAAATAATATTTTCAAAAACATGAAAAATAATATATGTTAAGAAATATAAGCAATTGAAAATTGTACATAAAATTGCAGAGGATCAATAATTTGGGATGGGGGAAAGTACTTTTACTACCACCCCGCTTGCTTGTGCCTTTTCTGTTGTCTTCTTTAAAAACATTGGGCAGCCAAGGAATAACTTAAATGAATGTTCTTTTCTTTAAGTTTTTTGGGAAATTAAAAATATTGATTGGAATCAAGTTGACTTGCAACATGAAATTTTTTTTTTTAGGGCTTTTTGATAGATGGATTATTTTGAATTCTCGTTTTGTGTACTGAATAATCTATTTGTAATGAACAAGAATGATATGATGTCGGTCCTAATTTCTTATTACAATTTATGACAAGATCAAATGATTTGATATAATAGGCTTGGTAGTTAATGAGAATATGCCTAGGGTTGACATCAAAGTTCTAAACATATTAAAGTATCGATTTTTCAATTGATACAATATGTGGTGGAATTGACGAGATACCAAATACCGTTTAAAGAAGAGTATTGCTTTCATCTTTTGTTTTTAATGTTCAATTCACAAAATTTTTTCCTCCACACTTAATCTCTAACATACTCCATTTTTTAACAATAAAATTAGAAAAAATTCCAAAATACTAGAAAAGTAGAAAGGAAGTTGATTTCTACCCTTTTTTTTCGATATCTAAATTATTATTTTTGTCTTTTAACAAAAAAAATACATACAACTTTTAACATTAAAAAATAAAAAAAGGAATGTAAATATCAAAAATAAAAAAAAATAGAATTCAATTCCCTACTAAAAAATATGACTATAGATAAATATTTAATCTGCATCAAATGATTATAGTCTTAAAGCACGGCCGTGTAATATCTGTGGCATCCTCTATCGTACTGTATTGGTTGGCGCGGTTCCAAGGGCACTGAATAATATTTCCTCTAGTGACGAAAGTCAGCAATAACGGCAGATCGTAATCATCCAGAATCGAAAACCACCTCCGGACCCTCTCTCTCTCTCTTCACAAAAAGTCAAAAACCAATCTCTGATTTCGATGCTACCCTGAAACTCCGACAAGACAATGGCGACATCCGGTGAACCCCACGCTCCGTTAGGGCACTATCTCTGGCCATTGTTCAACTTCAAAGCCCACTGCGACGTCGCCGATGACCGGCCCTGCACCACCGCCGGCGGCTTTCAGCCCGACTTCCTGTTCCGAGATTACGTCACCAGACAGATCAACGTGCTGCTGTGGATCTCTCTCATCTCCATCACCGCTCTATTGCTCCGTAAACTCACCGGTATTCTCAGACTGTGGACCCAAGCCAAGCTCATGCCTGGCCCGCCTTGCCCCTCCTCCTTCTACGGTCACTCCAAGCTCATTTCTGGATCCAATTTAACCGGTAAGTTCGTCTTATCGATTTTTAAATTTTTTGTCAATAACTGGCTGTCCGGACCAGCATGCGTGCACCTCCTGAGCTCCCAGTGCCCTCAAGGTTTGGAACTACCTGATTGTCTTATGCCACTCGGCCAAACCCGTTGGGTTCTCGTATTATTGATTCTTTGTCGCAAGCCGGGTTTAATTGTCCGTCCTGTTGATCGGAAAAGCGACGAGGAAAAGAAATAATCGAATGCTTTCTACTTGTGTAATACTACAGTATTTGACAACCAAACTGTGTTACACTGTTACTAGGGAAACACGAATACCAAGCGAATTGCGTTTTTGAAATGTTTGTGATGAAATAGATGGTGATTATACTGGTCCGAAGCAATTCCCGGCAGTTTTTCTATTTATTTCATTAACATTTTGAAAAATAAGAAAATACAAAAATATAAATAGAAATACAATTCCTGGCAGTTTTCTATTCATTGTATTAATGGAAAAACCCATGGACTAGCCCAACATATGAATCCAGACCAAAGGCTTCCCAAGGCCCTGATGGCCAGGTGACTCTCACTGCATCAACCCCTGGAGGCTAAGAAGATAGTCTTCGGGTTAAATTGATCGTGTCGGAAGGGCTTTTAGGGGGCACTTGGAGACTTGGAGTCACATAGTGTGCTTTGAACTTTAATGTATTACTTGTTTCGTGGAAATTTTGTTATAACCAAATCAATATCGGGAAATCTGTAGTCATATGCTAAACAACTAAACAAGTGTTTTCAATTGTCATTTTTGGTTTCAGACCTTTTATCAAAGTCACATGAGGAATACGGGCCAGTTGTCAAGCTGTGGTTAGGTCCTACTCAGCTTCTAGTGTCAATAAAAGAACCAGAACTTATCAAAGAGATGCTCTTGAAGGCTGGGGATAGATTGCCATTGACAGGTAGAGCGTTCCACTTAGCCTTTGGACGATCAAGCCTCTTTGTGTCCTCTTTGAACGAGGTACAGACTGACTTCTTCCGTTGATGGGTTGTTTACTATTTTTTTGTGTGTGTGGTAAATTAACCCTTTATTAAGCAACCAAACCAAAGACAAGAGGAGAACCTCACCAATTACATCAAGCTTACCCTCCCCCAGTGAACTAGGAAGAGAAGCACAACAAAACAACAACAGAAAACTTAGGAAGACCTAAGAATCCTGGAATTAAGATTCCAGGTTCTAACTAAAAGTCTATTAGCGTCATTAGGTTCCATGTTCCGCCAAGAACAAAGGCAAGCTCTGACTTCGTCGATAATCCTATCACCCAACATAGAGGCACCCATACACAGTCCTTGAAACTGTCTTTTGTTTCTTTCCCTCCAAATCCTGTAAATAGCCGCAGCCATTGAAAGTTTGTAAACTCTGTGGGAGCAAGAGTCAGTAGATTTGTGCAAACAAGCCCAAGCTATCTCACTAGACAAACCACCACAAGGACGAACCACGTGATTCTTCAACAAGAGCATCTTCCAAACCTCATGAGAGTATTGGCACTCAAAGAACAAATGCTCATGAGACTCATCTGACAGCAGACACAACAAACATCTTGTATCAACTGCCATCCCCCATTTAGCCAATCTATCCTTGGTAGATAATCTGCCAAGGAAAACCAACCATTCAATAAACGCCCACCGTGGAACATTGTAGGTGAACCACACACATTTTGCCCAAAGAACTATTGGAAAGGTCTCTCTCATAGCTTGCCAAGCTGAATACATCCCAGATTTAGAAAGAGTCCATCGCACAGAATCTCATACTTCTGGATGAGGGACCAATGAAGGATCAGTATGCGCAATAATTTCCCTAGTTATAGGACACCTTGGCCCGGACCATTGCCATGCACCATTATGTATGATAGCTGCCACCTTAGTAGTCAAGGATCTACCAACAGTAAAACCCCCATGATCACCAAACTTCTTATAACGGGTTCCCAGTGTATGCCAATTATCCACCCAAAGGTAAGTGGAAGAACCATCCCCTACAACATTTTGAATCCAAGGCTGAACCACCTCTCTAAGTTTAAACAATTTACGAACAGTCCATGAAGCCTCATTAGGTATTCTAGCCAGCCAAATGCTTTTTCCTTTTAAAACATAAGTGTGCACCCATTTTATCCAAAGGGTGTCAGCTTTCAAACATATAGACCACAAATGTCTAACCATTGATACCTTGTTCCAAGTTTTTAACATTTTCAACCCTAACCCACCTTCCTCTGTAGGAACACAAAGAGCAGACCAAGCCACTTTTGCCCCAGATTGTTTCAAATCTGGGCCAGTCCAAAGAAAAGATCTAAGTAGCTTTTCAATATCATGCAGCACTCTTTGAGGTAAAATAAAAATGGACGATCAATAAATCTGAATGCTAAGAAGGACTGACTTAACAAGTTGCAGTCTACCTCCATAAGAAAAGGTTTTGTTGGTCCAAGACTGTATCCTCCTTAGCAGCTTCTCCTGAAGTTGAGCACAATCCATAGCCTTGAGACGAGTAGATATAAGAGGTACTCCCAGGTATTTAACTGGCAAGGATCCCTCAGGAATTGGGAGAATGTCCCTCAACAGAACTTTAGCTTCTTCATTCACCCTAGCAAAAAAAATAGAGCATTTTCCCATATTCGGTTTAAGGCCTGAGAAGTGATAAAAGTCATCCAAAGAGTATGCAATCACCTGGAAAGACCCTTGCTCAGCACCGCAAAGCACAAAAAGATCATCGGCAAAGATCAGGTGTGTAATGTCAAGGCTTCGACACCTTGGATGAAAGACAAATCTCTCACATTGCCTTACTCTATACTGCAGCAGAGTAGTGAATCCGTCCATAACCATTAAAAACATGTAAGGGGAAAGGGGATCCCCTTGCCTTAAGCCCCTTTTTCCCTGGGAAAAAAACCTTGTAACTCACCATTAATAACAACTGAGACCATAGGGGATGTGACACAAGCTTCAACCCAGGAAATGTATTTACCAGGGAAATCCATGACTCTCATCATATCCAAAAGAAAGCCCCAATCCACCGAGTCGTAAGCTTTCATTAAATCCATGTTGATGGCACACCTTGGAATACCTCCTTCTTTATGATAATTTTTAACAATCTCTTGCATAAGGAGAATGTTATCCATTATTGAGCAACCCTTAACAAAAGCTGACTGGAACGGACTAATAATGGAAGGAAGAACACTTTGGAGTCGATTTGCCAAAACTTTGGTTACACACTTGTACACCACGTTGCAGCATGCAATGGGTCTGTACACTCTAATGGAATTTGGGGAAGCAGTCTTAGGAAACAAAGTAAGAGCTGTACAGTTCCACTGTCAAGGCAAAATACCAGTTTCAAAGAACAATTTAACAGCTTGAATGACATCACTGCCCACAATTTCCCAGTTGTTATGGAAGAAAGCTGCACTAAAGCCATCAGGGCCAGGAGCCTATCACCTTTTATGGGCCACATAACGGCCTTGTTCTCCTCCCCAGAAACTGCACCAGTAAGACCAGTTTTGAAAGTAGCAGTAAGTCTTTGAGGAACTGCAACTCTCAAAACTTGATTAGCACTACGACTTTGCTCAAAGGGAGAGCCCAGCAAACCCATATAATAATTCAGAATTTGCTCTTTCACAGCATTAGGATCAGTAATTCTAACCCCAGAATGATTTGTCAAGCTTAATATCTTACTCCTTAAACAATGGGATTTCATCTTGAGATGAAAGAATCTGGTGTTTTGGTCCCCTAGAGCTAACCATTGAACTCTAGACTTCTGTTTTTTAAATGATTCCTCAGCAAGGCTAAGATCAATGAACTACAGGTATTTCTCCTTTTCCAAATCTGTAAGGGCAGCATCATAAGGATTGTGAAAGCACTGGTTCTGCACATGAGCCAACTCTTCTCTAGCTTGCCCAACCCTTTCACTGATTTGTGAGAAAAACTTTTTTTTTTTTTTTGGGTAAATAATTTGGGAGAAAAACTTCTTATTAAACGTTTTAAGGACTGGCTTTAGTCTTTTTTAAGGGGCTTTGGTTCACTTGGTCCAATAAAGGTGGTGGTCTGGGGAATTTAAAGAGTAAACTGGACAGAGTACTTGTTAATGGTTCCTGGTTGGATGCCTTTCCTGAATCAGAGACTATTTTTTTGGCTCCTGGAATATCAGATCACAGCTTTATTTTGGTGAGTATTTTTCCTGTTACGCCTAAACGTCGTCCTTTCAAATTCTTTAGCTTTTGGATGAAACATTCTCAATTCAAGGAGGAGGTGAGGAAATCTTGGGCTGAACCTGTGGTTGGCGCTTTTAGGTTTCAACTTTATGAAAAGCTGAAGGCATATCATCCATACAAATATCATCCTGGCAAGAGTTGAATTCCAAGGAAGCAGAATTATCAAAGCCCACCAACCGTTCCGAGAGCCTACGAACCACATTAAAATCCCCTAGTTGCAACCATGGAGCATCCAATGACAGGAGCCAAAGACTTCATATCAGCCCAAAGAACCGTCCTATCTACCATCAGATTATGCCCATAGACACAAGAAATATGAAAAATCAGTTGATCCTCAGTAAGCACTTTAACCACAATTAATTGGGAAGAAGAAAAGATAAGATCCACTTTGAACAACTGAGCATCCCAAGCTAAAATTATCCGTGACACACAACCAGGAGCAGCATTATGAAGAAAAGACCAATGAGAAGGAAAGCAATGTTTCATAGTATGGGAAATATTTTCCAACCTAAGCTTAGCTTCTACAACACCCATCAAACTAAGACTATGAGTTTTAATCAAAGAGAGAACTTCTTTTTGCTTTAGGGGATCATTAAGACCCCTAACATTCCAAGCCCCAAAACACACCTTATCTAAATTTTAGAACCCCCCCCCCCCCTCGTACCAATCGGAGGAGTACCCTTACCTTTCCCACGACCCTTAACCTTCTTGGTAGCAGGAATGATAGGAACATCTACCACGGGAACATCAGAAATCATCACTTCCTCTGAAATTCCCCCTTTAACCACCTCATCGCCCTCACTAGGATCCAGAGCAAGAGCAGAGAAAGAATTAGAACTCCTCACCTCAGGAGAAACAGTAATACTAGCCGCCACATTTGATGGACTAGCCCCAGGGGTCAAAACAATATCAGTAGAAGCAAAACGACCACCCCCAGTTGCACTTGCTTTTGCTTAAGTGGGGTATTGTTTCCGTGAGCATACTCACAAAAGTTTTCCCATTCTATTCGGTTATTGCTCTCAATGGTGCTCGTATGGCTTTCGATTTATGGGCCATATGGGAAATAGTTCAGATCTTATAAAATGGGGGCTACTTCTTAAAGCTAATTTAAATCATAGGTCTAAAACAATTGATTTTCCAAAAAATCTTTCACTTCACAAGGTAACGGGTGGCTAATGGCTGCTCTAGTATCGTGTGGAGAATTTCCCATTCATCATCTTCTTCTGATTTGCTTTCTGTTTGCAATTGCAACAGTAGATTTTATTTGGTATTATTATATTATTATTGGTGGTTTGGCATTTATTTTTCGACTTTGACGATTGGGAGCCCTGTGTTTTCATTGTCTGCAGGTACAGGAACGGAGGGAATTATTGGCAACAGAACTAAATGGGAAAATGCTTGAGAGAGGAAATGTGATGCCAACGAAAGTTGTTGATTTTGTGATGGAAAGAATTCAAGATCTCAAGGTCAAAGGAAGTTTAGACTGTAAAACAGTTTCTGACCACTTAGCTTTTACCCTCTTGGGAGCTACTCTCTTTGGGGATCCATTTTTGGCTTGGTCTAAGGCAACTGTTTATGAAGATCTTCTCAAGATGGTTGCCAAGGATGCTTGTTTTTGGGCCTCTTACATAATTATTCCCTTCTGGAAACAAGGATTTTGGAGGTACCAGTATTTGTGTACAAGGTTGAAATCACTGACTCAGGATATTCTCCAATACTGCAAACAAAATAACAAGCTATTCTGTCAAATGGATCAAACCCCTCATGATCAAACAAGAAATGGAGGAGGGGAAGCCTCATCTGATGCATCACATTCCCCTAACACGCTGATGCCAGATAACTTACTGTTACGGGTGCTCGATGGTCATCACAATGCAGGAGAACCATGTGGAACAAAAATGAGTGTGATGTTCCATGGTTACTTAACTACCGCAGGTCTGATTGCTAATATCATAGCCAGGCTTGCAGCAAACCCAGAATTGCAAGAAACGGTAAATGTCTTGCTCTATCTAGTTTCATTTTGAAGTTCTTATGATCCTGTTACTTTTACAGTGACTTTGTATTTGTGATGTTGACATTGGTGTCATAAATTTGCTAGGGAATCTTAGCAAGGACCTTAAGTGGCAACCCTTTACTCTCTTAATTTGAACTTTTGTCGAGTTATGATGGTTATATCAATATGCTTTTCCTTTGTTCTTTTCACCACATACCCTTCATGTTTAAAGTCAACCACATACCCTTCATGTTTACAGTCAGTCTGCTCATCCTCTTCACAAATGGTTCCAGTGTGTGTATCTTTCTTGTGTGGGGCCTGTGGGCCCCATTGATCTTGCCTCTAAGTACCACTATAAGTAATTCACATGCTATGGCAATTTGCAATTCCCAGACTGAATAGCAGACAGCGTTTCTCGTCGGCAGAAAGGAGAAGTATAAGAATGTAGAGTATTTCAGTCCAGATGGCAACAGAAGGAAAGTAAGGAAACAGGGAAGAGAATTTAGAGAAACCTGAGGTTTTCAACCAAAACCTAGTGATTGAGAGTCAGACTGAAATGTGTTGTGAAACTTTCTATTTACTAACCTGGGTAGGTGACTAGGTCGTTATTGGAGGGCGATTGCTGTGTTCTGCAGCTTCGTTTGATTCATATCACTGCTCTTTGTTGCATAATGAGTTTCTTTTGCGAATTACTTATTAATGACAAGATCCTATGACGCTGAGTTGCTGACTTAGTCCAACATTTCAGTTTCTCAAGATTTCAGTTTCTCACACCCATCTTATCTTCTGTTGATTTTCTACAGATTCACTCTGAGGTACTTATGGCGCGTAAAGACCAACAAAGCGTTGAAAAGATGGCCTTTCTACTGGCTACTGTTTATGAATCTTCCCGTCTTCTTCCAGCTGGGCCCTTGCTGCAAAGATGTTCTTTAAAACATGGTGAGAAGTTGTTTGCTTGTTTGATATCGAATCTGGCGGTGTGCTTTATATATGTAGCATAGGGGTTCTATTTGAAGATGCGTGGAAGTTTTCTGGGATGCGAAGCATATTTAATTAAATATCTTTTTTAAGCAGTAATTTTGATCAGTGGAATTGATGATTCCTTTGTTGTGAGATATCATTCCGTATATGTGGCAAGGGTTCCTTAGGTGTAAGGTTTCCATCTTCTTTGATCATCCCGGATCACACTTTCATGAAGGTTTCCTTGTGATGATGTTTCTTTAAAATTTATCTGTGGATATAACTGTATAAGCTTGTAAGCTTTTGTGCTAAGCTTGCTGTCCTATGTTCGTTTCCAATATGTTCTGTTTTTCTTTGTCTTGTATTGACAATTTGTTTTTTTCTCGAAGATTTAAATCTTAAAACAGGTGTGACGATACCAGCTGGAGCCATTCTTGTGGTGCCGTTACAGTTGGTACATATGGATGAGTCCACATGGGGTAGTGATGCTGGTCAGTTTAATCCACGCCGTCTCCTGTCTAATGCTGAAAAGAAATCTGATTCAGTCCATCTAACTTCCTTTGCAGGTTTTTCTTCTGTCTATGATCTTTGTTATTTATAACCACTATACTTCAACAACTCGTGGCATTGCTTTCCATATGCCAAGTCTACAGTGATAGCAAGTTGTTAATATTAAGCAGTAGAGGTCATATTGCTGCAGCAGTTTATTGTTCTTTATTCTGTACAACGAGTTTCGTGATTATGTTTTTAAACATGCTGTATTGACTCATTGGTCCCTTGCGGGCATATGTTCTTTCTGTTCCCTTTCTGTTCTACCATAGCAGTTAACTGGGTATTTTTTATGTTGGAAATGATGTTTTGTCTTTTGGAGGTTTCTTCATCTCAGTTTGGTCTGAATCATCACTTGGCAAAAACACCTCTGTACCACTTAGTAAAGTTAGAAAACGTAGGACAATTTGCGTAAGGGGAGTATGGCATCCGTCCATCAATACCTACAAAGCTTCATCTGTAACGAGTGTTTGTTGGCACTGCAGATAAACTTGTGGATGTGGAACAGGACTCCTATGTTCTTAATGACCCAAATAAAAATGCTGCATTTCTTCCTTTTGGATCTGGTACCCGGGCCTGTCTTGGCCAGAAATGTGTAGTCCTTGGAGTTGCTGCCTCGTTTGCATCATTGCTTGAACGCTACGAGGTTTGTACTCTCCATATTAATATCCTCCCATTAGTTGCTACCAATGTTGTGTGTTTATTTCTCCTTGGTATATGTGCTTGGTTTCGAAATCTCATGTTCACAAATGAAAGTAAAAAACACCTATAAGCATTTGGGTGGTGCCTTTAATTTTGGGCTCTCACTGTTATTGTTCATATGATTTCAAATCTGCAGATAAGGCTTCATCAAGGATCCGAGAATGAACCAAATCCAATGATGAACAACCGTGCTCTTCAGCTTCTCCCCAGTCCCAAAATAGTTTTTGTCAAGAGGGGATAGTTGAATGAATGAAGGAGAAAGTCTCCCTTTTAGATGGCTCTTTTCTCCTTGTTCCCCCCCTTCTTAGAGTGATTGGGAATGGGTTTTTGTTTTTCCTTTTCTTTTGGGATCATTCAGTAATCAGAATGGAGGAGCATACGAAAACACATGTTTTTGTCCCCTCCCTGATGTGAATGTCCCAAATGCTGTCTTCCATACGATGAACTGTTTTGGTGGGGAGGACATGACCATAGCGCACAGCAATCATGTTTTTTCACCAGCGATTCGAATAGCCCAAGTGCTGCCTTGGCCCTATGATGGTTCTGTGATTAGTTTTCGAAGCATTGGGCTATCTGCTGCAGTGGATCCGTCTGTGGTTTTCTTACCCATCTTTTAATTTGTGGTGTTTTCTGTTCCCTTTTCCTGTTTTTCTCTCCCAAAGGGGGTTGATATAAAAACCTTGTGATGCTTTCTGAGTATAGCTATGATGTACACTTGTTTGTACCATATTCTGTACTTGGTATTTGAATCCTGAGTTACTAATAAAAGTTTGCGACGATACTTTCAGCTGTTATCTTCACATTATTAATTGTTGCCACCACGATGTTTGATTCCTTGCCTTGTTTCTGCCTGTAAGAGTTGATGGAACAAATGAGGTTTCGATCCTGAGACCTTAGGTATAAGCAAGCCCACTCGATCATGAGACCAACCTCTAGAGCTCTAATTAATCTAGTCTTCAAGTAGGTAGAAGTATTTTTTAATGATCACATTCATAAGCTCTCTATATAAATCCCTCTCTCTTACTCATTAGCTGGTTGGGTGATTACTGAGAAATTTTCCTTGCAAACCTTTATTTTCCCTATTTGGAACCTAGGGAAATGGAGGAAAAGAAAGGGGAAAAAAAACTCTTTGATTGTTTGGTTCCTTGTTTTTAGGGAAAAAGAAAAGAAAATATGAAGAAATCTTGTAAAGGAAATTCTAGAAGGGGAAAAGTGGCAGAAGAAAATTGGAGAGAAAAGAAAATTCTTTAAGAGGAAGGCTGATTTTTCTTAATTCCTTTCCATTTTTTTCTTAGTTTTCTTTCACTGTCTTTCTACAACTAAACAAGAGAAAATAATTCATTTTCTTCACATTTCTCCTCTTTTTTCCTTTCTATTTCTTTTCCTTTTCCTTTCTACAACTTCCAAACAAACCTTACTTCATTTTCCAACCCAACAGTTGTTTTCCCTCTAAGTATTCCCCTTCATTGCCCCTTTGAATGGAGAGGTTTCATGAGAAAAGAAACAAAAGAGTTGTGGTTTCTTGTGAAATCTCTCATTTGAATTAAACATTTTGGTAAGAAATGAAAAGAAAAATGCAAAAATATATATATTTTAATTGGCCATTCCCATTTCTCAACCCAATCTCCCAAAAAATGATGAGATTTAATGAGAAAGGGCTCCCTTTTTTATCACTCCCCTTCACACCATCCAAACGAGCTGAACAATCAACTCAAAAAAAATTTATCGGAAAAAAGTAACATTTTATTAAGAAAACTTGATAAAAGTACATTTAGTACATCAAGTTGGGGGATGGAAGGGAAATCTAACCAACGTTTAGATTGGGAAAAAAAAAAATTCATTTGGGACAAAGTCCAAAAATACCAAAAGGGCCAAGCTCAAAACACTTAAAATGGCATAGTCCTAAAACCTGAAAGGGCAAAGCCCAGCCTAAGAACCCGAACCTAACCCTGTAAAAGTAGCAAGTAATCCTTATTTGATAATAATGATAGATGAATGACATTCATAAGGAGATGAGATTATGATTAGAATTAGTAATAAGAATGGATTGTTAATGAAAAGGGACTGATAATGAGTATGTTTGTTTGAGATGAGATTTGGAATGGAATTAGATGATAAAATTATTAATATCAAGTTTGTTTGAGATAAGATTAGATGATGAGATTGGATTGATAAAAAAAATTGGTAATGAGAAAGAGATTGAGATTGGACTATGAATACCAAATTCCAAAAGGTATTGCTAATACCCCTTTGAGCCAACTTGTTCATCCAAAGGGAGTAATAGTCCGGACATATTTTGGTTATCAAACAACGGTTTGATGGTCACTCGATATGGGTAACAAATATTTTACAACCACATCCAAAATTACACACCCTTTCACAAAAGGGTTCCATACATATTATGCGAACAGTGTATGTGGAACACTTGTGTTTTATAAGAGGGCGTGTAATTTTAGGCGTGGTTGTAGCGAATAGTTTGATCAAACGGGGCCTGTTGATCATAGAAAAAAGAAAAAATCCACTCACTTTTGGTAACATTTTTGTTTTCAGTTTTTGGTTTATGTTTTACTTTTTTCAAAACTAAAACAGAAAACATGTTTAGTAAACCTGTTTTTGTTTTTTCGTTTTTCAAAAACGTTTCCAAAGTTTTTAAAAATTGTGGAAACATCATAAAGGTGTTTTCCCCTGTTTTTGAATCTAAAACCGGCAGCTCAATTTTCTCGGACGCGCGTCAAATCTCGTTGGCTCTTCAGCCTCTTGCACAACTTTTGATCCACCTCCTCACAAAATACTCCTGGGACCTACCAACCTTAACACCTTTTGCAGTCCTTCTCCATTATTTATTCATTTTTATTTATCATCACTATTCACTACCTTTTTCCAGGGTGTCGGGTGGGTACTCTCCATGGTGCTTGTTTGGAGCATACGTGTTGCTAAAAGTGTTTTGGACGGTCTGAATTTTAAAAAAAATCCAAGAAAGAGTTTAACTTTTTCACCTGCCCGAAGTACTAATAACTAAGTTAAAAATCAGAACCGTTCAAAATACTTTTACACAGCTTAGATCTTCCGAGTAAGCACCATTGTGGGATATATACGCTCGGCATTAAAAAATTTCTCATTTTCCATTGACACCACGTGAACTCTCTGTCCTTACACGACCATCTCTCTCTCTCCTCTCTCGCGCAGGGGTATATGATCGAAGTGAATTACAGGGGAAAAAATTTCTACAATCATATACAGTCGCGAAAACACTTCACTCGGACTCTGACACTTTACGTTGTTTTTAATTTCTAATGTTTACAAAAATTATATTACCAAACATGTTTCTCGTTTTTGTTTTTATAAAAACATAAATCTGATTCTACTTCTAATTTTTTAAAAACAAAAAACTGGAAATTGGAAAGGTTACCAAACGTGTCCGTCATTGTTACCTTTTATTTTGGCTCGATCCATCTCTCCTCTTGTAGCCGGAAAATGCAGGCTGTTCTCACGAGCAAGATGCGAAGATTTGCCGCTGCTGCTTCGATCTTCATCCCGAGAACGGCATACAATTACCGAAAAGGTAACCCATCTGCAGCTAACACACTCTTGTTTCGCACCCATTTTTCGACGAACCCTAATCCCCCCAATGTTGTCGCCACAACGAACCCGATGCAACTGCAGAACTTGTTGTTGGAGAAACCCAAAATGGGTTTCGACAAACTCGACGACGCTCTTAGTTTGTTCCATCAAATGGCCCGAACTCAGCCTCTGCCGTCCCTCGTCCATTTTAACCGCCTGTTAACTGCTGTTGCCGAGATGAAGGAATATTCAACTGTCCTTTCTTTGTATAAGGAGATCCGCGAGTTGGGTATACCAACCGATGAATGTACGTCGATTGTTTTGATGAATTGTTTTCGCGGCGTGTTGGAGGGTTTGGTTGGGAACCAGGAATTTGGCGAGGCAGTGGAGGTGCTTCGTTTGATGCAAGATCAGGGAGTGATTCCTGGTGTTGATGCTTATGGTATCGTCCTTGATGGCATGTGCAAAGCAGGGAAGATTGAAGATGCTCGGAAGCTTTTTGGAACCGCTTTAGCTGAAGGTCTGAGGCCTAATGTCGAGATGTACACTTATATGGTTAGGGAGCTTTGTAAGGCGGATTTGCTGGATGAAGCTGAGGAGTTACTTGTGCAAATGGTGAAAGACGGGTGTCCACCTGATGTTGTTGCTTATGGTATGGTCATTAATGGCATGTGCAAGGCGGGGAAAATTGAAGATGCTCGGAAGCTTTTTGGAACTGCTTTAGCTGAAGGTCTGAAGCCTAATGTCGAGATGTACACTTATATGGTTATGGAGCTTTGTAAGGCGGACTTGCTGGATGAAGGCGAGGAGTTACTTGTGCAAATGGAGAAAAACGGGTGTCCACCAGATGCAGTCACTTACAATATTATTGTTCAAGCATTCATTGAGAAGGGTGTCCGACAAAAGGTTGCAACACGTCTGGAAGAGATGAAAGAGAGGAGTTTCCCACCCTATGCAAGTACCATATCCAAGTTAGTGGATTGTCTGACAGCTGAGGGTGAGGGTTTGAAATGATTCGGAAGCTTGTGCCGGGGGTTTTGAAAAAAAAAAAGTACGAGGTAAAGATTTGAGGAAATAAATTAGAAGTTACTGAATTTTAGGGACAGTAGTATTATCTAACCAAGATCTCTTCCGTAGACCCTTTGGTTCTATTGAGTCTTCATATGCTTAATTGATTATTCATGAAAGCAAGGAAAGAGCATCATGGAGATTGGAGACTAACAAACTTGCTGAGCTATGACTAACAGCTCTCATTCTTACCATGTCGTGTTTTATGGATGGGAAAAAAAAATTCTGCAATTGCTCGTTGTTTTGGTGATCACTAATCTTTATCTTGGTGGTTTGTTGATGTGTGGAAAGTTCTACAACGTTAGGTAGGTAGACAACGATGTCATGACGCCCTTGTTGATTTGGGGTTCATTTCGAATTCCTTCTTTGAGTCCTCCATTTACTTCTTGTGTCACCCTTTAAGTTTTCCATGCTTAAATGAGTGTTTTTTTTGGTTAGTTAAATGCATCTAGTGGTTGGTGTAGTTTCTTTGTTCTGGTTGAATTTAAATAATGGTTGAATTTAAATAATGCACCAGTCAGTAATTTTTATGAGTTCCATTTTGTGTGTTGGTATCATTGTCGAGGGTCAGTAGAAGTGGCTTGAGGCAAATTCTACAGAACCCGCTGCAACTAAAAGAGAGCATTCCCGGTGGCAAGAGTCCAAACTTTATTTTTAAGGACAAGGGACAGTTTCCATTACGGGGATATCGTCAAGGATTGTACAAGGAACTTCTTCAAAGATTAGTCAAGAAAGCAAGGAAAGAGCATTACTGAAAAACTGATATATGAGGCAACTTTTGTAGCAGAATTTGGAGTGATATTATTGTTTGTGTGGGTGGCTGAGAATTTTAGGGATAGGGCTTTCCTTTATAGCTGTAAACTGTTATTGATGAATTTGTCTATCCTTCATGGCTGTGACAGTTGGCCACTTTAAAGAAGAAACTGAGGTTTAGGGTTTGATTTCCTTTCTTCAAAATGAGGTTCGGTTTTCTTTCTTTTGGTCATATGTGCTGTCTTTGAATCTCGAATTTGATGAGGAATTATGGAGGGAAAGGAGTAGATAGACGGAAAAATGAAGTGGAGCTACTTCCTCTCTGTGTTTCGTTCATGTCAGGATATGAGAAGGTGATATATACTACTAGTTATGAATATTTTCCATCTTTTATTTAGTTACCCATAAAATGTTTATGTACAAGTGATTATATTTTGCTCTCATCCCTTTTTCTTCCGGTAAGTGTACTTTCATTAAACGATAGCCCAAGACGAGACTTTATACACTACCAGAAGCCTTTCAAGGCCTAAAACGAGAGAGGAAAAAAAGCATACACCCATGCTCGGGCGATGCCAAGCCAAGCAAAAACACAAACAACGTTGGTCATCGGGAAACAATTACAGAGGAGCAGCCTCTGGGATTCTTTGAGGCACATTCCAGATTCTGCAAATATCGCTATTCTCTTGGCTAGGCTTCTCTCCTCCAAGCCATCATAGATTCTCTAAGAGCATTACTTACTGGTTTTGGAATATGATCCAAAGCCTGTGCATGCATGCCTGTGTGAGTATTTATGTGCCTTGTGCATGCCTTTTCTGTTTAGTTTAGTTGAAGATGCTCACACGTGGATTAGACCTCATTACTTAATAATCAGGTCACCCTTTCACCCCAGCCAACAATGGTAACTTGTTCACCACCTTTCAGATAAAGGTCTATGAATGATCTTTCCTCCCCTCGGTTCAGCACGCTACCCCCATGGAAGCGGATTCTCTTCCATGAGATGCATCCTTTCTTTCTCCTAGCCTGTATCTTGGACTTGAATAGGATTTAAAATGGCATTATCTGCGCCTCGGTTGATCTCGAACATAAGGTCTTCAAAATACGTTAAATTTGTCGTGGTAGCTTGTTTAAGTGAATTTTTTGAGAAATGATAGTCATCGGTCGGTCTGTCTGTTTATTTATTTATTTTCCCTCAAAGAGACTTTGTAACAGCACCCCAAGTCTTTATTGCATTTCGCGTTTGTCTTGAATAGAATGGCTAGTCAACCACCTTTGTTTTCATGTTGCTACTCTGCTATCCTCCTCCTCCTCCTCTGTTTTCGGGTTTACGGAAAGTGCAAAATTTCTTTGTGCATGTGACGGAGGCATGGATCTGTTGAGTAGAAAAGTTCAGAAAGGTTCTATGGTCAGAGGAAACCAAGATTCCAGAAAATATGAGAAACACTCTGTTAATTGAATTCGTTGATTACATTCATGTGGGAATTCAATGCTTGAGCCTAGCCTAAACATCACTCCCTGTTTGTTAACTAACGAGCACATTTTAGCGTGCTTTCTTCAATCTTCACTAGACCATTTTCTTGAGTATGTTTATGTTGGAAAAACCTTGCTGCAAATTCTGAACTGTTGGCGAAACCTCCACAAAATCTGGAAAAACGCTTCGAGTCGAGATGTCGCTTTCCTAAAAACAGTATTTGCCCCCACCAATAACGGTATGCAAAGGGTTACAGCAAATCTGCCTTCAAGATAAAACGAAGCCCGAACTCTAAGTTCTTTCCGTTTTCGTTTCGTTTTCGTTTGCACTAACGAAACGGACAGAATACCCGCTGTGTGAATATAAGAACCGAGAACCACTGAATTCTATTTTCTGCAGCAAACAGAATGCAGAATGAACGCTATAAAATATAGAGAGAGATGGGAGAGAATTTCGGCATAATGTGTGGGTTTTTTTCTGTACGAATTCTGACGGAACCGCTCCGTGTGACTCACCTGTCACCATTGTGAATAGGTACGCACCCGATCTATTCCAACCGTTGGATTGGGTCCTACGGCCTTGATCGATCAGTCACACCCAGTCACACCGAACCGGTGCACTGTTTCACTCACACCCAATCGGATTCAATCCGATCCGTATCCGTTGGATCGTGACCCTTCGCGGCCGACGACTGGGATTGCAACCCACGAACCGGTGCACCCGTTGGCTCAAGTTGCACCCGATCGGAACTGCTCCGTGTGTGACACGCGGCATCCACGTCAGCGCCACCGTACTGCCAGGAGCGCTGACGTGCTAAGTGCAAAGTGCACCGCTAAAGCGCCACAGCCCACGCACCGGCTCCGCTGGTATGGTGCAGAGCACCATAGAGCTGCACCACACTAGATCATTAGTTATTCACATTAGGAAAGTTCCCTAATATATATCACTCCAAAATCTCTCAACTATCCAATGTGGGACAAAGCTCACAAAGAGAAAAATCAAGCATTCTAAAGGAAATAAGGAAATTTTGCAAAACCAAAACGCCCACTCTTTATTTTGAAAATCTCTAACAGTTTATTCTAGTATTAAACTTCTACCTGTCGCAATAGAAAGAAAATGCAGGGGTTATGCATGGGCATGGCTCTTTTGAACATTTATTACAAAGTTTATTTCTGAAATATTTACCAGGTAAACCCAATCGAACATCGATCATTCGGAGTCTCTGAAGCATAAAAGGGAAAAAAGATACTTGGTGCTATTTGTGCGTTTATACAATGGCCAAAATTTGGGATGAAAACATACACCTGGATCTGTTGGAGCCAGCCTGTGCCCCTGCAAGGACGCTAACGAAGCAGCGAAGGTGAGAGGAGCCTATGCCCCTGCAAGAACCCTAATGAAGGTGAGAGGAAATCATCTGCGCAAATCTCTCCAGCATACGGGGTGATCCCGTACCCCATCTCGATTACCTCATCTCACCTCACCTCTCCTCGACGAGATTGCCACCTGCATTGTTAGCCGTAGGAGTTTGGCCACTCCTGCGCGATTCACCTCTACTCACTTTCCTCACGCACAATCTCTCAACTTTAAAAGGGCTCAAACTGACCCCTCGTCAAAAAATGTTATCAAGTTGGAACCCTTCTGTTACATGATCGTTTGTTGCTACGGCATATCACCGGTTTAGCAATTTTTCAGACAAAAATGCCTTTAAACGCCACTATGTAGTATGTACATACGTCTGAGCCCTCTCTCTATCATGTTCACCCGACAATAAAAACACTAGCATCCTCAAAAAGTAATTGGTATGATGTGGATCCACTTTTAACAAAGCCCTCATTATCTGGTCGACGTATTTATCTGGTAATTACCATCGCCGCAGACAAATGGCGGCGATTGTATTGAGTAATCGTATATATTTCCTTTTGTTAGGTGGTTGGAGACAGGGGGTGCGTACATTGTTTGGTGACGGTCTTCTATTAGCAAAGGGTACCACACAACAATGCCACGTGGTATCCGGAAACGAGGGTCGCCTCCCCTCCGGTTTGCATTTTATGGGCCCATGTCAAGTTCATGTTGGCGATCGAAATTGTTCATCATGTAAATGTTGTTGATAAGATACCTTTGCACTTAACACCTCTTGAGGCCACTCCATCTTACGCGTAAACGTGTGAAACGACTGTAAAAAGGGTCATTCTGAAGTATGCGCAAACTGAGCCAGAACGCTCTAGATTACCATAAAAAAAAGAAGAAGAAGAAGATGCCTTTGCTCAAAAAGGCAGAGCCCAAGAGCGACACGCGTACGCCACGTATCAAATTCTCGACGGAAATAAACAGGGGAGGGGATCGTCCAAAGATAAAGTTAAAACGGGCGCAAAATGGTACGCTATATATTCTTCTTCTTCCCCCTTCTGCTAGCACTTGTGTTCTCTGTAATCGTTTTTGGATCTCAATTTCAATTTGAAGAAGAAGAAGGGTTTTGTAGCAGCGAAGTAGAAGGAACCCTCTTTCCTGCGACGAAGATGGCAACCCTGGGAGGAGTGCACGATTCTCACTCGTCCAATCAGAACACCGACGAGGTCGACGGCCTCGCCCGATTCGCCGTCGAACAACACAACACCAAAGAGGTACCCTCTCTCTCTCTCAATTTTACGGTTACGGGTTTTCATAAACACGTCAGCCCATTTTGATTGAGGGCTTTCCTGAGAAAATAAAGGAAAGGGTTGTGGTTTCTTATGAAATCACTCATTTGGAATGAGCTTTTTTGTGATAAATGGAGCGAGAAGTAAAAAAATGAAATTTTTTGATTGGCCCTTCCCCTTTCTCACCCAATCTCACCAGAAATCACTCATTGTTTGGATCTTTTCTGATGTAGATGAGTAGAATCCCTTGCCTTTTTTCTTGACCCAACAGATCCCAGATCCAAATACTGCCTAAAACTGTGTTTGGATTATGGGTTTATCATTTGTGCAGGGATAACAAGGGAACAGGGAAGTGATAGGGAAGCTAAAGAAGTAAATGTATCTTCTTTCCCTCCAAAGTTCCTCTGCAAACCATTAGCCATACATAGCCCCTCTTTTCTTTTCTTTTTAGTTGTTACCCAAAGCACCCTTAGATTGCTTACATAAAGGATCCAATAAATAGTTTTATTATTCAACTTCCCAACTGAAGTTCCTATGTGGCCCTTTTTCAGATGTTTCTTAATTGCTTGTTTGATCCCTTGATTCAATGCAACTGGGAAAACAGAAAGTACTGATTTATTATGCCGTATGTTCCTTTGGGATATTTGCTTTAGTATGCAATCCTTAAAATTGCTTATGCATTTGGCACTAGTTAACTGTGACCCCTTCCTCGAGCAACTTGAAAAAGAAGAAAGCTAATTGCATTCTTGATTGGTATCCTTTGGCTGCTGGGAAGTTCTCTTCTTTTCTCGTGTTTGCCTCTCCTCTCTCCAAGAAAAATTCGTTGCCAGTGTTTATTTTGTGTCCCAAATAATTTTCAGTGTCCATTGGTTTCAACTTACACGATCATCTCTATACGTCAGATGATCTTTGTGGCCTTCTTCTCCCAATAAGAACAAGCACATAGATAAAACCAACTATTCTAAATCTTGTTCTTCTTAATTAGACTGTGTTTAATATTTTGAATATGGTAATAACCTAGTTCAATGGGTAAAAAGTGTATTTAAGTCTGTGAAATGGATTGGTAAAAGGGCTTTGGGATAACTGAAAAGTTATTCGAGATCATTAAATATTGTTGGCATTATTTTCACCTTAAGCCTATTTCTTTTTTGAAGAATACCCTCCTTGAATTTGCACGGGTGGTGAAGGCCCAAGAACAAGTGGTTGCTGGTACCTTGCACCATTTAACTATTGAGGCTGTTGATGCTGGTAAAAAGAAACTCTATGAGGCAAAGGTTTGGGTGAAGCCATGGATGGGCTTCAAGGAACTGCAGGAATTCAAGCATGTTGGTGAAACTCCTTCGCTTACCCCATCGGACCTTGGTGCTGAGAAAGGTATATAGCAATAGCAATAGCAAAGCTCAATATGTTAAGTTCTGGCTTCATTTTATTCTTGAGTTATCCTGTATGTGAGTTATCAGTTATCACATTCCCCAATTGCTTTAAGTTTGAATGCAATGGAAGTAATTCTTGGATTGTCTGATGCAATGCTTTTATAACTTCCATCTAGATATGCATTTGTTTTTTCATTAGTTATTCACTGAACTATTGTTGGTTAAACTCATCATAGACTAGGATAGTCTATATGGTGATTCTGTGAGTAACTAGACTTAGATGCACGACACTATATGGGCATGAAACATTCTTAGATTTCCCATTTACTTTTTTTGGAAGTGATTGTATTAGGAGCGGATTACTGATGGGATAATCTATGGTGATTGGCAAGGACTCCTTGTCCATTAAGTTTTTTCACTCTTCTTGATTGTTAATTTTATATTGTCCATCTTCCTAATTGATAGGAGTGTTTCCCTGTGATGCCATAGTGCCAGCATGTAGAGTGACTTTCTTTTTTAGATGTGTATGTCTTCTACTAATAGTCAACTCGGGCCATGTAACTAAAATTTTCTTACCTCTAGCACAAAGAGGCAACATAACTTGCCTTTTAAGTTTCTAACTGCAATCCATTTCAGCTCTAGCATTATCAGGGGCATAGTATCTCCAAGTTCGAATGATTTCTTTCTTTGATACTGATGGTGATTGTAAACCAGATGGCCATGCCCCCGGATGGCAAACAGTCCCAGCGCATGATCCCGTGGTCCAGGATGCGGCACATCATGCTGTCAAGACCATCCAGCAGAGGTCCAACTCATTGTTCCCTTACGAACTTCTAGAGGTTGTTCACGCAAAAGCTGAGGTATAATAACCAACAATTTGTGTATTATGTTTTCGGGCGAAAGATTTGAGTTTGTGTATGTTTCTTTTATTTTATTTTATTTATTTACCGTTTGCATATGTTTCTCGAAAATGATAAAATTGACCATCTATGATCTATATGCAAAGTTGCATACACAGACACAACCGCGCCCGCATTGGTCCAGGCTATTAATAATGCTTTGCTACATGTGGTAGTTACGTAGCTTGCCTTAATAGACAACAGAGTTGACACTGCAATACACACACCCTTAATTATAGGATATATGACTTCTGGGGTTGTGATAAATACAGGTGATTGAGGAATTTGCAAAGATTGACATGCTTCTCAAACTAAAGAGGGGAGACAAAGAGGAGAAGTTCAAAGTTCAGGTACACAAGAATGAAGGTACCTTCCGTTTGAATCACATGGAGGCGGATCACTCTTAGACTCCTTCAACAGAAGTTAAAAAATTATGCAGCTGCTTGACGAACTAATAACATTTGGAGTTATCTACCCTAACCCTTCCCCTTTTGGCTGTTAGAAGGGTCTCATCTTCTGTTTTTTGACTTTAAGTAACTGATGGGTCCGGATGGATTTGTTTACCTTCCCATTGGATCCCTGTATAATGGTTGTAAGTCTCTATTTTGTATATACGTATCGATAAACTTGTGTGCTTCATGGTTAGGGCTGTCAAACAAAGTTGACTGTCGACGAGTTGTTCTTAAAAGCTCGTTTGAGATTGTTGATTACATAAACAAAGTAAACTTGGATAATTTTTTAAGTTAAAGCTTTAAACCAAGCTTAGAATGTCTCTATGGAACATTAAAAGAAGGAATGGTAAATTTCGCATTTTACCTTCAAATTTCAATGACCGTGGCACTATACTTCAAATCTCAATGACTCTGAGGAGGTGGCTTTCCTCAGGGTGACCAGTGGATTGCACAGGGTGTTTGTGCTGCCATTTTTGGCCATCTCCTGGATCCATTTTGATGATCGAACTTGTTCATATTGTGTCACATATTGGTAAGAAGTAAGAACACATATTGGTAAGAAGTAAGAACAACCGCGCCAACAATCAAGCTGATTGGATACCAATCAATACCTAAATGGAGCGCATTTATCTGTTAAAAATTGGGTTCTTCAAGTTATGATCTAGTGTTCCCAAATCAGTTGGAGCATATTTATCTGTTAAAAATTGGGTTCTTCAAGTTATGATCTAGTGTTCCCAAATCAGTTTGTCCGAAATAAATCTACTATGTTCAGGCATTCGATCAACTTGATTTTTTTTGCAATAGTATTAATTAGTTCTACAATATAAACAAGTCTGATCGTCGAAGTGGGTTCAGGAAGTGGATGAAAATGACCGGACTGCATCCCGTGCAGTCCAATGGGAACCTGAGGGAAGCTGCCATGTGCGATCCTATGAGTCCTTTTCTCACATACAAAGTTAATCAAGGGCCAGGAAGTGAAGCAATATCTTTTTAAAACTATGGCAAAAATGTAAACCGTGACTGGCAATGTCTTGAAGAATGTTAGTAAGCTTTCAATTCAACTAAACTGTACCGTATCGGTATCAGTCACCACATCGCAACTCCATTCATGGGAAAAGCATTCACAAGAAAAGCCTCCCAACCATGCCATTATCGACAGATGAAACTTGAAGCATCCCCAAGCAACAAAAGTTAACGCTCCAGCAAATTGTTAACTGTGCAAATGTTAGGTTACTCAGCAGTTATCTTCCAAGAAGAAGCACCAACAATCTAGTCTTGCAACTTTCTGAGTATAGAAAAGTTACATTACATCACCGCTGGTAACCTGAACCGCATTCGATAAACTGATTTCGCATGGCTTCACTTGAAAAAAAAAAACGAGTACTACCATACTTGTACAAGCGCCTGATTAAGCATAATAACTCCTTGCTCGATCAGCAGGATTTTGAATTGGAGGTTGGGTGCAGTCTTTTGCCCAATGCCCATCTTGGCCACATTTATAACACGAAGAACCACCTCTTGTGCCATAGTTCTTGTTGCCCACTTCAGTTGTTTTATGAACCATGGAGGTGTTGACTGAAACTGGGGAGCTATTTGCTCGATAAGCAGGATTTTGAAGTGGAGGTTGGGCACAGTCTTTTGCCCAATGCCCATCTTGGCCACATTTATAACACGAAGAACCACCTCTTGTGCCATAGTTCTTGTTGCCCACTTCAGTTTTTTTATGAACCATGGAGGTGTTGACTGAAACTGGGGAGCTATTTGTAGTCATCTGATCATGGCACCATTTGAAAAAGCCACAAGAGCTTCCCTGAACAAGGAAGTACATAAATCAAACCACCAAATACTAGTTGCACCATTCACATCAAAATAACACACACGACAATGGTACAGGTAATCTAAATAATTTTTTCTCATCTGAGTGAAAATTCTAAATTGCATGCCTGTTGAAGCATCAAAGAGCCAAAGCCAATTTCATAGCATCTACAAATGATGCATTAGCCACCAGCAACAATTCCCAAAATGATACTATATAACCAATATCATGCAATGGGTCACAGTATAAGCTACTTTTTCACACTTATCAAGTTGTTTACATCTTGCACTTCTGCTAAAAAACAACAGGATAAGAGTTTGAAGGACAACAGAACGTCAATACACCATCCTACAACATGGATGTACTTACCCACATGCATATAATAGCAACCATGTTTGCATAAACTTGGTGGAAATCATGCAAATAAGTAATTTGGTTTTCAGAACCAGTTTCCCTTCATGGTCATCAGTCCCATCTACTCTCACTAATGTGGTGGTCGGTGGTCCATTACCATTATTCTCGTATAAAACTCTGATCCCGAAGCCATGTCAATGAAAAGGAGTGGGAATACCTTTTCTACTTGTTTGTCTTATAATGCCAGTCCTTCCTAAATTTTCTGCAGACGAAGTTTTTGGCATTGCCACAATATCGGCATATCAAGAATGAGTAAACCATGTGACAGCAATGGAAAACGTGCTTGCATTGATAAGGTCAAAGAATAAGCCATACTCCTTGTTGAAGAATTGCTCCTAAGTAGGTCGCAGATAGAGGATATTCAAATCAGTCAGTTGTGAAAGAGCTGATCATAGGTTCATCTGAGAATGGAAGAAGCCTATCACAGGCACAAGAGGGAGCATTGATCGGATGAGAGCCAAAACATCCCAGTGAGGCAGAGCATTCCACTGCTAATAGCCATGCAACAGAAATTTCAAATGCGTTCCGTAATGAGAAGGTACCTCCTGTATATCTAAGGTGAACATGAGGTGGTAACTAACTGTTAGAGACTGTCGGCATATCTTTAGAGAAGTCACTGGGAGTTGTCAGAATTAAAGTACAAACTGGGTTGTGAATCGTGGTATGGAATTGGGGTATGTTTCAGTATCACCGATATTGCTATGTATGGGTCATGTCTATGCACACTCTTTGGCTAAGGGGAAAGCCACAATTCATTGACCCCTTTTGTTGGAAATCCCAACTGTTGCAAAGTACGAAACATTTAACTTTCATCAAGCATTAAAATATCCCCAGAACCCTTAGGAGTATATTTGTTTGGTAGGTGCATTTAGATGAGTAAATAGTCCACACACGCCATAGATAGTTAATGTATTAAGACAGAACTATTCACTTCCTAATTTCTTAGAGATGCATTTATGCACAATTGGTATTTACATTGAATCATTGATCTTATATCTTGCCTAAGTGCCTTAGTCCAAGTAATTTACTTCCTAATTATGGAGCAACACTCCATCAGTTTCTGCCGGTACCCCTTAGCTTCAGTTCTATCCCATATCAAATGAACAACAAAGACCCACAGGCATCCATGATATTACCGGGACCAAAATGCAGAGTGACCGACCATGCCTTCATGTACCAGCCACAACAGCCATTACTGACGTAATAACAGTGGGGATGCGACAGAGAACACCTAATAATTCAGGTCTCAAATGTCAACAATTTTTCTTCCAGTTCTTATTATTCCGGTTCTCCATTTTGAAATATGAGTCAAAGAAAGTCATCTATGATGTCCACAACAATGTAGGACCCAAGGATTTTTGAAGATAATTCTTATCTGAGGTCGTGGAATTATCATGGTACGAAATAGTAATACAATGAAGTTGTGATTGACATGCCATCCATTGAATAGTAGGATAGATAACTTAACAAAAAGATTTGTAGTACCTGGTTGGCAGGACACCGGTAGAATGCCTGGCCTATATTTTTTCCTGTTTTGGCTGTCAGTATTAGGCAGGACCCAGCACCGCATGGACAAGAGAGATCTGGGACTGAAGGATTCGACGCATGACTCTGGCTCCTGAAACCTGGGTTATTGGTTCCTTCATTTTTGTCACACCACTCAAAGAAACCACAGCCCCCATTTTCCTGAGCCAGTTAACATCTCCACACATGTTCAGAGAATGTGTTTTAAACTTGACTAATGCAATTGACAGAAGCGCATAATATACTCCAACCAACCAAATCGCATGCATCACTTACCGATGTCTAAGTGTTGACACGCATAACTTCTTCAATTGGAATGAGAGAGAACAAAACACACCATGTTATTTCAGAATTCACAATAAAAATAAATTAGACAAAGAATGTCAAATGAGACTAAAATGTAATAAGTTTCCCTTACAACTAATGTCTTCCACTGCTTTCATTTCCACCACTATACGGTACACATACTCTTCTATTATTACCTTCTTTCTTTCTTTTTTTGATAGGCAAAAAGCAATTTTATTAAACTCGCTAAGGGTACATTGAGCATCCAATAGAACCCTTCTTCTTTCTTTTTGTGTAAATGAAAGGCCATTTTAAGTTTGTCTGTAGTACTACACATATTTTCTCTCTAACTTCCAACATTTGAAAGCTTGTTAGGGTTTCAAATCAAGTCTGAACTCTGAACAACTAAATGCTAGGCTTGATATGCAAATGATAGATGATGGATATAAATTTAATAAACCACGAAGATAATATATAGGAAAAAAATAAGTTACTCGAGCTCAACTTATGATCGACTCGACAAAAACTTGTTCGAGTTCGATTCGACTGAAAAACAAACCCCAACACGCTTTTAACTTAGCTTCACGACTCCTTCACCCGTCCTTTCGCACCCCTAAGTAATAAGACACATCTACGATTCTAATTCACTACCAAGTGGCACACAATATGCAAATCAAGACACGCGAGAGAGAGAGAGAGAGACCTCTCTGACGGGACACTTGTAGAACTTCCGGCCGCGGTTCTTCTCAGTATTAGCGGTGAGAACCAAACAAGTCCCCAATCCACACGGACACGCCTTCTCCTGAACCGACGGATCATCGACCGGACCGCGCGAATTCGAACCGGACTCGCCGCAATCGCGCGCCCAGTGCCCTAATTTCCCGCACTTAAAGCACGATCCTCCCCCTCCTCCTCCGCCGCCAAATTCGGGAGTAGCAAACACGTTGCTATTATTGGCCGCGGCTCTGGTTCGAGTGTTCGATCCGATGGTGCTAGTTTTCTGCTGGAACAGGAGGCTTCTGCTCCCTCTGAGAGCTGCGGTGTAGACGCCTTCCGCCTCCGCCGCCTTTTCGTCGGCGGAGGTGGGAATAGTGGCAGCGGTGGTGGTGGTGATCTTGCGCCGCTTGGAGGATAGAGCTTCGGCCTCGGCTGCGGCTACCTGAGACAAGAAATCTTCGTCCTCGATTTCCGCTATGGGATCCCTCATCTCCCTGGCTTCACTCACTCTCTCTCTCTCTCTCTCTCTCTATCTCTCTCTCTCTCTCTTCGCTCTTCGTTTTGAGAAATTTTGAACATTTCGCGGCCCTTCCTCTATTTTTACAAATTCCCAGGAATGACTTTGCCATACACACATGCCTTGTGAGGAAAGCATTTTGACCCACTTACTCCTCTGTTTGAAATTTTAAATCCAGTGTTTTTAATAAAGTAATTTTCTTACTTTTTCTCTCTTTAATTTTTTAATTATTACTTTCATTTTTCACTTTATCTCTCTCTACTTTTTACCTCTTTCCATAATCATTATTCTCATTTCTCTCTCTACCTTTATTCAAAAACACAACTCAAAACCTACAACCGAACAAAGCCTTAAGTACTTAACTATAGATAATTAACTTCGTCACTCCTCTCAGTACCCGTGGGCATCTCCATTGTAATAATAATAAAGAAATGAGTGTGAATAAGTAATTTAATAATAATATTAAAAAAATAACCTCACATTATATTAAGTGAAGTTACAATTCTTTTAGTAAATAACCAAATTCCATCTATTTCATAACCAAACTTAATAACTTTTACCAATAACCAAACTTAAAACTCAATAGCTCGAAAACACCCCACATTGAAATCGTCTCTCGAGGCGAATAATTTGGTGTGGTTAGGTGCGTAATTAAAACTCGTAAGCGATTGGACAAATGTGCATTGTGTATTGTGGATTTCTTTTTTAGATTAGAGATGTAAAAATAACCAATGTGGAGATATAGGTTATTAAATTTGATTATGAACTAAATAGATAATCAAATGTTGACGTGACACATTTTGATTATTACCACTACGAATGGTCTAATACTCCTCCGTATGGTTCGCAAAAACAATGACTCAAAAATAATACTCCTGGTAAATCCTTCAAATTCAAAGCCGGTGTAGAATCATTAATAAGAACAATTATTTGTTCAGCCTGTATCACGAAGTTTTGCCAAGAATTCCCATCGTTGTTGTATGATTATTCCGTGGATTTTCGATTGTTTATAGGCGGTTAACAAAACTCTATCTCTAATCAATAATTAAAAAAAAAATTATATATTAAAAAACGGCTTTTTGACTTTTTTGGTCCTCAAAGTATTTCTGTTGTGCCATTTTGGTCCCCAATATTCCAATTGCTAACATTTGGTCCCCAAAGTATCAATTTTGTCTCTAAATGGTCTCTGCCCTCACGCCGTTCCGTCCCTCCGTCAACTTGGAGGGCAAGTTTGGTATTTCACCGCCCTCCCCCATAGCTTTATTTTCTTTTTTGGTCCCCAAAGTATTTTTGTTGTGCCACTTTGGTCCCCAAAGTATTTTCGCTGTGCCATTTCGGTCCCCAATATACCAAATTTGCCCTCCAATTTGACGGAGGGAAGGAACGGCGTGAGCCGCAGGGACCATTTAAAGACAAAATTGATACTTTGGGGACCAAATGTTAACAATTGAAATATTGGGGACCAAAATGGCATAGCGGAAATACTTTGGAGACCAAAAAAAGTAAATAAGCCATTAAAAAACTCATCGAAACCTAGTAAATTACTCCTTTCATTTTTAAAAAAAAAAAACGTTAAAACCGATCAAACATTTCGGGACGAGGAGAGTATTATTTGCTCTTTCAATTTTTTGAGATTGAGGTTTTTCATCTGGATAATGGAGAGGGGACCCACATGAATACGAGTCTATGTTAAAAAAAAATATAGGTCATAGAATACATAATTCTTTAGTTTTAATGACGCAACTATACTTATATTGAACTACACAAATTAAGACGGCATAAATATTGTCTCTGCTCTTCTAGACTCCCATCTTGTTTTATAGTTTGAAGCTCTAAAAATTCAATCATAAATGACTCTTTATGTGGTTTGTATACCAAAATCACACGAAAAAAACAGGGATAACTTATGATTCACACATATCGCTCGTACCAAACTAGTCATTAGATGACTAGAGTGAGAAGTCTAGCGACTCTTAAGAAAGAACAACAAAGAGGAAGACGAGGGAAGGGAGGAAGGGAAAAAAATAAAACATATTGTATCGCTTCCAAACGAGACAATATATTCAGAGATGAAGTTGCTTGCTCGACGACAACTTTCATGATTTAATTGAAAGACCTAAAATACGTTTTGGGCTAGCATGTTGCACTTGCACGTGCTCTGAAATACACACACTGTTTTGTTTCATTTTCTAGTGTTGCATTCTTTTCGATCCATTAAATAAACTCTAGAGGGTCTAATCCAAGTTATTTTGTGGGATTTTCCGTGCTCATATCGAGGATCATAACTGTTCACTTCTTATAACTCATCAAGAACATCAATTACGGGAAAAAATTATGTTGATCGTATATCAATTGATACAATTTTTAAAAACAATAATTTAATTTCACATCAAACGATTCCCGATCAACGTAATTTCCGATGAGACAAATTTGACAAGTATATAATCCAGTCCTTTTGTTTCCAACAATCAAATCATCCAACAATCTGTATTTCGTTGAAAAGCGCCTACTTTTTCTTCCTTTTCTTTTGAGTCCTGCTACGAGCAGGGACACTTTGCAGGGATCCCTGCAGAGACAATCGCGTTTGGCCCAATTTCGAGTTCCAAAAAATTCTAGAAAAATATCCATAAATTTTTGAATATTATTTTATAGGGCTCTGTAAAAAATCAGCTCCTGCGGATATCGATAAATTTGCCCGTACGAATCCAAAAGTAATACTTACCGATATCCGCAGGAGCTGATTTTTTACATGGCCCTATAAAATAATATTCAAAAATTTATGGATATTTTTCTAGAATTTTTTGGGACCCGAAATGGGGCCAAACGCGATTGTCTCTGCAGGAATCCCTGCAAAGTGTCCCTGCTCGTAGTATTTTTGCTTTTTTTATGGGCGGTGGCCACCCCTCCCTTTTTATTCGCCTATCCAGTGGGTAAATAGTCGGCGCGTTTGTTTCTACTTTTCCCATCTCTACACCAAAATGCACGTATCCCATCATAATCGGTTACTCGTTTATATTTGGAAAGATTCAACTCCCTTCGGTTTCTCATTCCACCCTATTCTTGCATTGGTCTTGCTCTTTGACTGTTTGATGAATCTCGGATAACTGTTACATTGTCAAAACGCCAGCAGTATTTTTGTCAAAAAGGAATAAAAACCCAGACCACGGCAGACGAGTCACCTTTTGATTCGACGATCGCTGCTTCTTCCGTGAATTTCACCGATTTTGTTTGTGGGTTCATCGGGTGATTGTTGATCAGGTGTGGTTTCGCTGAGCTATATACCTGTTTTCTTGTTGTGCAGATTGATTTACCATTTGTCTGTTTGTATTGGAATCATGATCCCTTTCTCCATGGTTCTATATGTATGTTGGGATTTGTGATTTGAGGCTGTTTGAGGGGTTTTGGTTTTTGAATCTATGTCACGATTCTTCAACATTTATGGATTCTGTTTTTGGGTTTTTGTTGGGTGTCCGGTGGGTGTTAGGTATTGGGTATTGATCGGCTGTTTTACGATGAATGTTTTTTTCTTCCATTTCTTTTTGGAGATAACCGTGTATGCACGAGGGTTTTATCGTATATATTGGTATTTAATTCCGTATGAGAATAGGTCTGGGAAGAACCCCTCTCCCCAGTCAAACACAAGCACATACACACAAGAAAATTTATCAGGAATCTTATCTCTAATTACTTATTGTATTTACTAGATTTATTTGAGGAATTGATTAGAAATTGGAAAATGGATTCCTGACTTGAATATTTTGTTGTTTTCAAGATTCATGTATGATACCTTTGACTGTATTTGATACGGGTCATGTGTGCACGAGGCTTAGTTGCTTTTGCCTCAGATAGGTTCGTTTTTTTTTGGTTAAATTGTCTATTGATGTGTGGAGCATGTACATCAGTTTCTGATCTGGTATGAGTTGCTCAAAGAATTCGATCACACGCTCTTATGGGTTTACATTCTTGCCCCTTGTTGGCTTTTACATTGAATGTGTGGTTCCTTTTTATCCTTTCTTTGGTTTCTCTGTTATTTTCACTTGGTTCTTTGTCTCTCTATTCACCAGTATTGAGTTATTTTAGTTTCATTATAGGAGGATTGCAGTTGATTTGTCTGGGGTGCCGAAGTAGTTGTTTGATTATTTCTGCTGGTGGATGGCTGCAAGAGTCATTTCACCTATCGAATCACAGAGAGTTTCCAACAGTTCCAAAATGTCTTTGGCATCGGCTGCTCGCGAGTGGTTACTCATCTTTATGCTGTTTATTGATGCAATTTTCTCATACGTGGTCACAACATTTGCCCGTTATTCCAGATTGCCAGTTCCTTGCTTGCTATGCTCTAGACTTGATCATGTTTTGGGCAATGAGAAACTCGGTTTTTGTTGGGATTTGATGTGCAGAAAACATAAGTTGGAGATTTCATCTTTGGTCCTTTGTCACATGCACAATAAACTTGTTGATGTCCAGGGACTATGTGAAAGTTGTCTCTTCTCATTTGCCACAATAAATAAATCAAACTCGGAAACATATAGATTATTGGTGGGTAAAATAGGGACAGATCCTCATCCTCATCCTGAGCTGGATCTGGATCCATTACTCGAGGATCATGAGCTTGGTGATTCAAGCACGAGGGATTGTTCTTGTTGCAATAAGCCTTATAGTTTGAGAAGTCATGGGAATAAGTTGCTCCATTATAAGTCGATTGGGTCAGAGGTTGATGAACTTGACATGCCCTTTTCAGTTGCTACAAAACATAACAGCGAGGTCCTGACAAAAGGGTCACTTGGAGATTCACATGTGGGAACAAAGAGTTCTGATGATTATCAGTATGTTAAAGTGAAGGTTACTTCTGATACCGAATCAGAAGTCCCATTTTTCGATGATGAAGTTGATGGTACTGCTCTCATTCGCAAAACCATTGATCTCAAGGAAGAACTCACTCTTCAATGTGTTCAGATGGAGCCTTGCTCTATTACTCTAGCTGATGATTTAACCTCAAAGAAACTGATACATCTAGATTCCTCGCCTGAGCTTTCACTTCTAGATTCAAAGGTGCAGCTTGAGTCTTTTCCATCTACTGCAGCAATTGGGCATGGGTTAGATGAATTCACCTGGCCACAAGTTGAACCCAATGGTAATTATTCTGCAGCTTCTAAATTTGCATCTTTTGATAATGTCCCTCAGTCAGCCGACATAATGGAATCCCCTATTGGAATATCAAAAGCATGCTGTAGGTTTGAAATTTATGGACATGTTTTTCTCAACTTATTTCCATTCCATAGGTTCCACTTTTAATTCCAAATAGGTTCTGAAAATGGAAGACATGTTGGTTTTTTCTACTATAATTTGGAATGCATTCTTGTTCTTTGCGCATATCATTGACATTTGGACTGAATGTCCTCGCCTCCTCTACACTTTTCCTCCGGTTATATTACCCTTTTCACTCTGTTATTGATTATATACTCACAAACTCTAGGTATCATATTTACTCGTTTTAGTAAAATATGTCATTAACATGGCCAAAAGAAAAAAGTATATGTCATCCAAGCATACCATTGTCTTAGGCAGTAATGTTCGACTCTCTCCCTCTGGTCTCTTGTAGTAGATGCCCGGGAAATTATAGTGGAGGAAAAATATTCCAAAGAGATCTCTGAGGCAGGAAGGCAGCCTGTTACAAGAAGTCCAAAGATTTTGGAAATAAACCCTGTTCTAGGTGATGGTAATTCACAGATGCCTAATAACTTGGAGCTTGGCGATGCTTATAAGCTAGCTATTGGCAATGGAGGAAGGCATTTAGAGCAAAGACAGTTGTCTGGAAAGCTCTTAGAGCAAATATCTGCGAAAGATTCTTCAAAAGTTAGCGAAGATATGAAGCTCTTGCTGTTGCAAATATCATCTACCCGAGGAATTGAATTACCTTCAAATGACACGACTCCAAAAGTATCTGGAAATGGTGATGAAGTCAAATATGATTTTTGTAGCTCTATTGGGATGCATATGCTTCAGAAAAGAATGTCCCTTGAGAGAAATGAGTCTGGTTTATCTCAAGATGGGAGTATTCTCAGTGAAATAGAAGGTGAAAGTGAGGTGGATCGGTTGAAACGACAGGTGGAGCATGACAAGAAGATAATGGCTTCCTTGTACAAGGAGTTAGAGGAAGAGAGAAACGCATCTGCAGTCGCTGTTAATCAAGCAATGGCCATGATCACAAAACTACAGGAGGAGAAGGCAACATTCCATATGGAAGCCTTGCAGTGCCTTAGAATGATGGAAGAGCAAGCTGAGTACGATGTGGAAGCACTGCAAAAGGCAAATAATCTTCTTGCGGAGAAGGAGAAAGAGGTACAAGATCTAGAAGCTGAGCTTGAATCATACAGGGTTAACATTGTGGATTCATCGACATTGGAGAATGAAATGGAGTCAAGTTGTGATTTGAAGGCAGGAGACATGAGAGCAGAGCATTCATATGCACGTGGTTTTGAAAACAGTGCAAGTGTTCAGAGAGATGAGGAACTTAAGGCTCATTCAGGGAATCAGGGGTTATCTTCTCTCCCATGAGGACCATTAAGGACTGTGATACAAGGGGTCAATATTTTCTGTTGGGGCTTTACCACATTCCCTTACCTGGTAACTTCTCTTTCACATTCTATTTGTCTGAATTCTCAGTAATCATTTTGTCAGCATGTTTATGGACCGAACTTATTTTGTGCTAATTATCCAAAAGTGACCCTCTGCCAATGATGGAATCTTCCCTTTAGATGATCTTTTAAATATATTCTCTTTGGAAAGTACCCAATTGTGCCTCTCCCGCATAAATGTAGTGTCTTGAAATATGAAGTTTCTAAAATATGTAGTTTCCCATCTAAAGAAGGCCCATTGATTATGCATGAAATATTAACTCTACCATCTCTTGGTGTGGTCTTACTTGCTCGGCACTCTTGGTTTAGTTATAATAGAAGATCCTAATGAATAGGTAGGTTTTTCTTGTAAAATCGAAACTTTATCTCCCAAAGTCATGCTGGAAGAGTAGCATTGAAGATTTTAAAGAGCCAAAGCTGCATTTCAGCCATTTCAGTGTACATTTCCGTTTTTTTTTGTTCATACAAACAGCCAAGTAAGTGGAAGTAGGGACCCATGGTATGTTTCGCAAGAACATTTGCTGCTGGATGTAATGAAGATTGACCTCATGGTGAGTGGAGAAATTATATCATGGCAGGAAATTAGTAAGCACATTGTTTCGTTGACGTGTCTTTTTGACTTGTAGATTAACGAAAAACAATCTCCTTGGAGCAAGTTGATAGGGCCAAGCAATGTAGAGCTAAATTTTTACCCTGTTCTGGAATGAACGTTGGAGTTTATTGTCATGCAACTGTAGCTTCCTTGTTAGGAGTATATAGTTTACTTCACTCAACAGCTTTTATTTTGAAATTTTGTGAGTTGCGGATTCAATTTCCCAGTTCGTGTCTGTTGAACTGTTTTTCTAACGTTTCAGGTGTCTAGAGAGGAAAATGCGTGAGAAAATAAGGACAGTGGAAAGGTAACCATATTGCGACTTGGTGTACAGCTAAAGAGCGCCTGAGAGCAAATGTACAGTATCTGTAGCTTGCTTCCTCCCAAGACTTGGTTTTACTTGAGTCGACATTTGCAGCCATCTTTTACATTGACATCGTCTTTTCTTTCATTTTTCGGTGTTTATTTTGGCATTTCACTATATTTCGTATTCAATCTTGATTTTACAGTGATTGCTTGTGATGTTGGTGAGGCCCTTTTTTTCGTTCTTTCCTTATAAAAGGGTGGAAATTTTGAAGTCTTTTTCTTTCTTTTTGCTCCTTTCTGTGTGCCTTTTCAAATACGGGAGGACTAGACGAGAAATTTATTGCGTGGGTGTGGATTTTTTTGTGTGTAAGTTGGAAAGTTAAAAGTTATCATGAATAAGGTTTTACTAATCCCTTTTGTCTGGATTATTGCTAACCCTGATATGACACTTGATGCAGCAGAAAATTAGGTGTGTATATTTTCCTGCATTGTATTGCACTTGATGCGGATGCTTTACATATATTTTTTCCAATGTGAACTAATGTGTGCATATGACATACGCCTATCAAGTTTCGCGAAATTTATTTAAGGAATGTAAAAGAGCCCTTTATCGTCTTTTTATCTGAACGAACTATGAAGCACGGATATTCTATTTTGGCCTCCGTATCACATACAGTACGTGTATCGGATACGAATACGCTAGGGATACGTATCCGATACGTTTTTTTTTTGAAGTATCCGGCTTTCAAACTTATTTTTTGCTGTCCCAATACGTTTTGGATACGCTCAGATACATTTCGGATGCGACGGGATACATTTCGGATACGTTTGGGGGTAAATTTGTTATTACTTAAAACATATGGGTTTGAACTGTAATTAGGGCTATATATCCTTTATTTTCCCTTTCTGAGAAAAGGCAGAAACGAAAAGAAAAGAAAAGGCAGAACGAAAAGGGGGAAGGAAGCGATCCATCTCTGTCGTCTCTCATCTCTCGATTTGGACCTGTAAGCTCTTCTCTCTCTCTCGTCTCTCTCTTCTCTCTCGTCTCTCATCTCTCTCGTTGTGTAGTTACAATAGTATATAGCGATATATAGATGCAGAGCTATAAATCTCTCTTCTCTCATCTTGTTGGGTAGCATATACATACATATATATATACCTACTGTTCGTCTGATTTTTTTTTAATAAGAGTATATTGAATCCAAATGGATTCTGCTTCTGCTGGTACTGGTAGCAGCTCTGTTTCCTCATCTCACAAACGAATGCAGTGGATACTAGTAATCCTCTTTGGAGTTATGTTACAAAATTAGAGAAATTGTGTAATGGATAACTTTAGTCGCCAATGGAATATTATTTTTATTTATTTTTATATTCAACGTATCGTATCCTAATTTTTTGAAAAATCACGTATCCGCGTATCCATATCGTATCTATATCTCGTATCCGTATCCGTATCCGTGCTACTTAGCAAACGCTTATAATTTCAGATATTTTGACTGTCACGTCGTTATAGACCTTTGTAGCCCGATTGCAAGGTCTGCCCCCTCTCTCTGTGATTATTTTCCTTCCCACCCCAAGCAGGTGCAGAAAAAATCGAACACCTCCCCTGTTAGTTTCTTCTGCATCTGTTTCATTCATTCCCCCTCATCTTCTCCTAAAGCAATTAAAGAGTTATGAGTTATGATTTCGTTAATTCTATTATTGCTTATGAATTATAATTTTGTTCTTGTACTTAACGTCTCTCATTGCTTCTTTTTTTTTCCCTTGATCCGCTGTCTCTCATTGCTATTTGTTTCAGAAAATGATGCGTTTGTTGTGTTCCCGGTTCCTCGGCCGTCGAGAGAGACAGGCTCCTTCGTTATGAGGGAGAGACTTGGCGAGCTCGTCTGGGCCCGAACGAGGACCCACGGGCCTACTACATGGTGGAGGGCACGCTCGGAGTTGTAGGTTCAGAGATGGGCCCCATTAAGGTAAATGAAAATCAGAGCCATTAGCTTTTTTATTTTGGGCATGTTGGTGGGTCTGATTAGTGTGTTTATTTTATGATAGTAGTGATTTTGGTTATTTAGGAGTAGGTTTTTTCATTCCATAAAACGTGGAAGAGTTTTTTCATTTCCATTTCCATAAAATGTTGGGATCTTCTTAGCTTTCTTATCATTGTGATGCCATTTTATTTTGCTTGCTTGTTCTAATTGTACTTCCTTTCACCCCTTAATAAAATCTTCTTTGCCGTTAAAAAAAAAAATCACATATTTGTGGGTTTAATTTTGCTTCTTTTTTTTTTACTAAAAAATTTGAGAAATTAGAGATGAGAGGCAAATTACATTTCTATATAGCATAGATTGATTGATTTAATCCTAGTATTAGTCTTGTAACAAATTCAAGATTAATGAAATTTTTTTACCTTTCAAAAAAAAGATTGATTGATTCTATTAAATCTAATAGGTTGATTTAGATGATAGTTACGAAATTGTGAAACAAATGGAGGATGATTTGAAGAATGAAAAGATATTGTTCAAGTTCAAAAAGGCTGGACTTGAAAAACCAATGTTTTCCAGTGCAGGGTATGTATTTTATTTGGTGTTTTTATGACGGTGTATTTTTTTTTCAAGTTTATAACCGAAAGGGCAGCCACAACAAGATGAATGCCTTGAACATCAATGTTAACTTTAACCCCGAAGATGTAGATAATGTGGGGTTGCATCTCACCACCAAGGGGAAACATAACAATACATCAATGTTAACTTTAACCCCGAAGACGTAGATAATGTGGGGTTGCATCTCACCAAAAGGGGAAACATAACAATACAGTGGATGAGCAAGATTAAGGGCCAGTTCCTTAATTCTTGTGGGTAAGATTCTTTTTTTTTTATTGTTTAATGATAATGACTTGTGTATTTTTATTAGCCTCTTGATTGTTTGTTTTTTTAGGAAACGAGACTCGATAAAATCACTTTTACTGAGCCTCGTAAAACAAAAGCATTTTCGATGAATGTGATAGATCCCTTGGAGTTTTTTTTTCCATTAATGATCGGGTATGATCTAAGAATCCGAACGCCAAGCCGTTCACATCCATTAGGTACCCGCACCCGCACACCTTGCGGTGCTGGGTTGAGCAAATTATCAATTATTAGTGTCATTTTGTTGCAAACTTTTGGACCACGTCAACTTTAATGTATTAAGAGCAACAACGTTGAAGTCATTTGCGAGTTCTTTTTGGACTGTGATTGGGCTTGAATGACCCTTGTAATGCTTCCCTTTGTGTTAGGACGACAGCTTTTGTTGATTTCTGTTTCTTGTGTTCTTAAAGGTTATTAGAGTACCAAGACTAGCATATTAAGGCTAGGGCGGCCTTAACCCAATTTTAGTATTCTCTTATGGTTTATATATCTACTTTATGGTTGGTCGAAAAAACTTATGTGATTAGAGAATAGTTTGTGTTTAGAGCTTGCGAAGAAACATCAATCAACTACATTAAAAAGGTCGAGGCTATTTTGGCAAAATTATGGAAAGTAGTTGTATGCTGTGACATTTTACTGAAAACATTATTTCTACAGGAAAGTGCACTCCCATCCGATCCTAACGAGAGCCTCCGCAATTTCCAGTACCATTCATTTGCAATTTCCGATTCCTCGGCACTCCATCACCAAGATTCCAAGAGTCCTCCTTGTTTATTTATTTATTTTGATAATGTCACCCAGTCAAAAAAAATAAACAAGGAGGGCTCTTGGAATCGTGGTGATTGAGTGCCGAGGAATCGGAAATTGCAAACAGAATGAACTAGAAATTGTGGAGGCTCTCGTTAGGCTCGGATGGGAGTGCGCTTGCTCAACAACGCAACTTCCTTTAGAAATAATGTTTTCAGTAAAATGTCACAGCATACAACTACTTTCCATAATTTTGCCAAAATAGGCTCGACCTTTTTGATGTAGTTGATTGATGTTTCTTGGCGAGCTCTAAACACAAACTATTCTCCAATCACAGAAGTTTTTTCGACCGACCATAAAGTGATATATAAACCATAAGAGAATACTACAATTGGGTTAAGGCCGCCCTAGCCTTAATATGCTAGTCTTGGTACTCTAATAACCTTTAAGAACACTAGAAACAGAAATCAACAAGAGCTGTTGTCCTAACACAAAAAGGAGCATTATAAGGGTCATTCAAGCCGAATCACAGTCCACTCGCAAATGACTTTGACGTTGTTGCTCTTAATACATTAAAGTTGATGTGGTCCAAAAGTTTGCAACAAAATGACACTAATAATCGATAATTTGCTCAACCCGGCACCGCAAGGTGTGCGGGTGCGGGTACCTAATGGATATGAACGGCTTGGCGATCAGATTCTTTAAATCATACCCGATTGTTAATGGAAAAAAACTCCAAGGGATCTGTCACATTCATCGAAATTGTTTTACGAGGCTTGGTAAAAGTAATTTTATCGAGTCTCGTTTCCTTAAAAAAAAACAAACAATCAAGAGGTTAATAAAAATACACAAAAGTCATTATTATAAAACAATTAAAAAAAAAAAAGAATCTTACCCACAAGGATTAAGGAACTGGCCCTTCCTTAATCTTGCTCATCGTATTGTATGTTTCCCCTTGTTGGTGAGATGCAACTCCACATTATCAATCTACTTCTTCGGGGTTAAAGTTAACATTGATGTTTAAGGCATTCATCTTGTCGTGGCTGTCCTTTAAACTTGAAAAAAAAAAAATACACCGTCATAAAAACACCAAATAAAATACATACTCTGCACTGGAAAACAATGGTTTTTCAAGTCCAACCTTTTTGAACTTGAACAATATCTTTTCATTCTTTAAATCATCCTCCATTTGTTTCACAATTTCGTAACTATCATCTAAATCAACATATTAGATTGGGAAATGATATTGGCACTCCAAAATCAGTGTAATTCCGAAGTCATTTTCCTTTATTTTTTAGAGTGCATGCATCAATTTTTAGAGTGTCAATATCATTTCCCATTAGATTTAATAGAATCAATCAATCTTTTTTTTTTTGGAAGGTAAAAAAATTTCATTAATCTTGAATTTGTTACAAGACTAATACTAGGATTAAATAAATCAATATATGCTATATAGAAATGTAATATGCCTCTCATCTCTAATTTCTCAAATTTTTTAGCAAAAAAAAAAAAGTAAAATTAAACCCAGAAATATGTCAGTTTTTTTCAACGGCAAAGAAGATTTTATTAAGAGGTGAAAGGGACTACAATTAGAACAAGCAAGCAAAATAAAATGGCATCACAATGCTAAGGAGACATCCCAACATTTTATGGAATGATAAACTCTTCCACGTTTTATGGAAATGAAAAAACCTACTCCTAAATAACCAAAATCACTACTATTGTAAAATAGACACACTAATCATACTCACTAACATGTCCAAAAAATAAAAAAAACTAATGGATCTGATTTTTGTTTACCTCAATGGGGCCCATCTCTGAACCTACAACTCCGAGCGTGCCCTCCACCGTGTAGTAGGCTCGTGGGTCCTTGTCCGGGCCCAGACGAGCTTGCCAAGTCTCTCTCTCTCTCATAACGAAGGAGCCTATTCTTGACGACCGAGGAACCGGGAACACAACAAACGCATCCCTCCCGCTCCCTCGTCCAATCTTCATCTCCTCTAATCTATTCTTGGATTGCATGTAAAACAGGGAGGGGGGGGGGACAGTTATTTCATAGAACGAGGAACTTTTCCCCTGTTCATTGACCTCAACTGCTAACGGATCTGGGTTGTGCTTGCATCTTGTGATTAGAGTCACTTGCTCATCTTTGGTTTTCTTGTTTGTATGTTCTGTTGTTTGGTCTCTCGTTCATCGGTTGGTCGAGGTTTTCTCTTATTATGATGAAGAAAGGATTTCTTGGTCCAAGACCAACGGTGGCTATCCAAGAGTACACTAGAGAGGAAAAAGGAAAACATGCAGCCGTAGCTTCGCTTGAAACGGAAACATTGACTGCTTTTCCCCCAACTCGTTTAGAAGACATGAGTCCATTCATTGATCCTTTGAATATGGAGCTTTTAAAATCTTCTCTTGGACAACCTTCGTGCTTTGACACGGGGGATTTCCAGTGCTCAATCAAGCATTTAGTTGAAGATTGCAGTGATGATTTTGAAGGCCTGGCGCATCTTGAGTTACTTGACCACCTTGTGTGGTTTTTCAAAGGAGGAGGAGAATCCTCCACAAGATGTTCCTTTGAAGGCAAAAGTGGCAATGAGTGAGGCATCAAATATAACTCGGAGGCATGACACATCCTCATCTCCTCGTGGCCGGATCCCAAACGAGATTCATGTGAAGTCAAATACCATACATAATAAGAAGATTGAGCAACCATTTGAGCAGCCAATTGAGATGGCATGGCAAGATTTACCAAATGTGAGCAAAGCGGATCAAGGTTCTGATGGGGTGTAATGCGTAAGTTCATTTTCGAAAAACCAAAGAAAAAGGCGGTGGTTCGTTTGGGCAGAAACTTTCTCCTCGTAGATCGTCAACTTCTACAAAATCAACACCTTGGTAAGCCTTTTAAATTTTACCATTATCCTAGCTTATCAATGGTCGATTTAAGGAAGATAGATCGAGATGATATGCATGTCAACTCGTTGGATGAAAAGTACCGTGCATGCCTTGAAGACATTAGTTGTCCCACGTTTAATGAGGAGAATAACTTAACGCTTAATGAGAAGGTTAACTTGGGGGTGCCGCTATTCGCAGCTACGTATTTTCTCCCATAGCTCGCTAAAAATTTTCAACTATATTCGACAGTTAGTTACCGAAATTGAGATACATTTTCAGCATCTAATTACTGAAATATAATATTTTTTTCAACAGCTATTTATCGAAATGTATGTATTAGCAGTTGTATATCGAAAGTTGAACATATTTTCAACATGCAGTTATCGAAATATAAATTTGTTTTCAACAGCTATTTATCGAAATATTATTTATGATTTTCAACAACTACCTACCGAAATATAACGGACTATGGGAGAAAATATGTAGCTGCGAATAGCCGCACCCTAACTTGGTTGAGGAGTTGCTTGAACATTCTTCTATGGATATAAATGATATGGCATCAGGAGAATCTCTTGTCACATCTCCCCAACTCTTTGAGGTAGCCACATTGCAAGAAATACATATTTTTGGAGCTCAGGCTTTAAGGAAAAAGAGACCCAACTCTCAGCAGGTTGTGACTTTTAGCGCTGGGAGATCAAAACGAATCCAGGCGTCAAGAGTTTGGCATGTGGACGGGGATGTTTCGAACCCTTCCCCAACCTACCGTGGCTATGCTCGAAGTAAGCGTAAACGTGAGCATGTTATTGAAGATAGCTATACAGATCCATATTTGTTCCGAGCCTCACAACGTCGGTCTCTTTGTCACTAGTTTGTGAGTTTTCCATTTTATCTTTTTTCATATTTGTTTTCGCTTGTAGTATCTCTTTGCAGGTGGTCGTGGCATCTTTTGGTTATGGTGCTTCCTCTATGATCGTATTTCCGCTCCAGTCCTCTTTTTCCGTTTATCAATATGTGATCGTACCAGAATCCATCAAGCATATTCTTTGGCAAGCTTCCCTGCATCAACCGGGATTCATTCAGAAGCAGATATTACATATCCTTTCGACAGCATTTAATCGTCTCAATGTATCTTTTTGCTTTGGATGTTGCCTATCTTAGTTATGCTTGTTGTATTCCCTTTTGTTTCTTGTAATCTTCCAGTTCTTGTTGGCTTTGTTTTCAGTTTTTAGGTGTAACTTTTCTTATTTTGACTCTTTATTTATCTATGTTCTTCTTTGATGCCCCCAAAAAAAAAAAACGCATCATTTTCTGAAACAAATAGCAATGAGAGACAGCGGATGAAAAAAAAAATAGCAATGAGACATTAAGTACCAGAACAAAATTATGTAATTCTTAAGCAATAATAGAATTAACGAAATCATAACTCTTTTATTGCTTTGGGAGAAGATGAGGGGGAATGAATGAAACAAATGCAGAAGAAACCAATGGGGGAGGTGTTTGATTTTTTCTGTACCTGCTTGGGGAGGGAAGGAAAATAATCAGAGAGAGAGAGAATGAATGAATAATGACCGGAGAGTAAACATGACTTGATTTCTTTTAGATGACTTCCAGCATTGCATACTAAACAACAAAAGGAAGGAGAGAGAGAGAGAGAGTAAAAATCAATGATAATTGAGAGCATCTACAGGAGAGAGAGAGTAAAAATCAATGATAATTGAGAGCATCTACACTCCTGACTCAAATTTGAACTAAAACTAAAATTTGAGTAAAAATCATCCAAAACACAATTCCACTCCTTACTCAAACTCATACCGAATTTGAGTTTTAGTCAAAAAAAATTCCCCAAATTTGGTTTGAATCAAATCCTTACTCAAATTTTGAAGGTTATTTTCTTCCCCTCAAATTACAACTATGCCATTAATGATACTTGTACTCAAATTTATACCTAGATTTGCAATTGCCCATTGGATTGATTCATACTAAATGAAGTTTTTACCCAAATTTTTACTCAACTTTTGGTAAAAAATTGAGAAAGGAGTGGAGATGTTCTAATAAGCGTAGATTGATAGATGATATAAACGGTATATGACAATCAGATCAATATCTTCCAATTCAACATCCAGACCTGGTAAAACGCACGTTAGATCATAAGAAAAACAGGGCATGGATTTCAATCAGATTCATAGAATGCCCAGGAACTACACAATTCCCATCACTCCCTCTGTGTATATAACTGAAATGAAAGATCATTTTCAATGTCATATTGAGATATTAAAGAGATTGAAAAGAGAATCATCAGACTATGCCAGTAATTGCCAAGAACATGCTTCAAAGGAAATGAAAAAAAGAACTCTGAATCCTTCATATGAATCATACCTCAAGCATGGAGAACCAAGAAAACCAAAAACCCACCCAATTAAACACAAATAAGCTACTTTAAGCCCACCGAATCGATGCCGATTTCAGGTTCCTAACACAAATCAACACAAATCAGCATTCATGGAATGAATAGAATGTGAGAGAGAGAGAGAGAGAGAGAGAGAGAGAGAGAGAGCAACAAGATAGAGAGAGAAGCAAAACAAGAGAAGAGAGGAGAGCACAGAGCTTGGCAGCCATTGCCTCTGCTTTTTCCTCTTCTTGTTAATCCGACGTTGCTTTTCCTCGGGAAGCTAGCCCACCCTCTTTTTGTTTAAACTAACAGCCACAACATCAGATAGATATATCTGTTGTCCTCCATCAATAACAAAACCCAGGTTCTCATTCAAAGAGAATACATCTAAATACTCAAAAATAGAGAGAGACCAACAAGATAGAGAGAGAAGCAAAACAAGAGAAGAGAGGAGAGCACAGAGCTTTGCAGCCATTGCCGCCAAAGGCGGAAGTACTTGAGGGTTAAGGTAGGCTATAGCCTAGGTCACTTTGAGAAAAATCCAAAAAAAAAAAAAAATTATATATGTACACGTTTTACCCAATTCATTTTTTTAAGCTCAACCCATCCCACCAACCTATTTTCTATCCCTCTCTTCTACGTTCTTTCTTTATACTTTCCCTCTCGTACTCGCCCTCTCTACTACTGTCAATGGCGGGGGTTCTTGTTGATTGTTCAGAGTTGAAATCCCAATTAAATTGAATAATAAAATTTCATGAAACCTCCTGGTGTTCAATCTTTTGATTCGGATGTCACATGAAAAATCCTAAAATGTGACTTTAAGCTACCCGATGGTCAAGATGTTGATCAAAATGGGTTTATTAAGCTAGCATCTTCCAAATCGGGCGAATGACTGACATCTAGGGTTTAAGGGATCTTTATGTAATGATGGGGTTTTTATGTAATTGTTCAAACCTTGCCCGCAAAGTTAACCTTGGTAACCAAATGCAACGAAAAGGTCTGATTCTCGCCAGTTTAGTCCTTGTTTAATGATGTGGAGCTATTTTATTGGTTTGAAGGAAATGAGGGGTTTTACATAGCCGGTGTAAGGAATTTATTTTCGTTGGTTTTTTCTTTGCACCCAGACTACTTATTCGACAGATAAGCTAAGATAAGCTAGGACCCTTGGGATAAGCTTATCTGAGTGGGCGAAACTACTTATTCGGCAGATAACTTAGGACCCTTGAGATAAGCTTATCTGGGTGGGTGAAATTATCGGTATTCTCCTCAAATCTCCGCAAACTATTTTTGTATTCTCGGGGGCAATTAAGTAAACTCTAACATTACTTCCTTAGCCACACCTTTTATCCATTTATTTCAACTATCAAACAACTCGCACAGTCCAACATACTATTCTTGGTTAATTTCTTCTTAACCAATTCCTCTTACAACATATTCAATTCTTATCCATTATTATTCCTTGTAACCACGTCTGCCTGTCAAAAAGGGGATGTGGTTTGCAGACCTAAAACCTTTGACAGTCTTATCAACTTGATTTTTAGCGTAATTGATATATTCGGTGGTGGCTGTTAAAAAAAATCACAGGAAATTTGACTAAGTGAATATAAAAAAACAAATAACTGATTGTCTTCAATGAAGTGGCATGTTAGGAACGAGAGAGCTAGCCATTTCAAACTTAAAGAGCTTATGAAGGGTTTGTGCGGTCGAGTGTGCGCATCCCAGACATCTCAGCAAAAATAAAGAAAGATAATTTCAATCCTCGTCTCTCTTCTGAAAGTCCCACGAAAATAGGAATACTTCACTTTCTTTTGAGGGCAACCAAACGTATCTCGGATATTAATTAAAGTAAGTCCCTCTGATCTTTAAACCTAACCTAACATCTTGTTTGTTTGTTTGCCCGTGTTTCTGTTTTTTCCTCTGATTTTCATAGTGGGCAGTTTTGCTGAATCTTCACTTGGCATACAATTCTACAATACAAATTCTCTGTAATTGTTGATTCGGTTCTCTTTTCACTTGTGCTTGGTGAAGTCTTATTTTTCCTGATATAATCCGGGACTCCGGGTAATTCACTAATTTTTGGAAATTGGCTGTAAGTAGTGGCAAAAATTACGTATATCAGTAAAATCCCAACTTTTATTTTTTTTCTTTCAAGGGGTGGGTTTTGTTTGTTGTTATAATCCACAGATGTCTTGTTAATTTCTTGCTAAATTTTATTGGTGGTTCTGTAATTTTTAAAAAGTTTGACACGCGTAAACTCACGAAGAGAAAAAAAGGAGAGATGACGGGAAAGGGTCGAGGGAAGGACTAGTAGGAATGGGGAAAGATTCATATGGAATGTTAAGAAACCCCAAACTGATCATGAACATCTCAAGCTGGTGTGTCTACAATGGTTTCTTGTTCTCTCCCTGTTGGTAGTTGGTACCACTGCTCTATGAAATCAAATCTTAAGTAGAAGTATTTAGCTCATCTCCTTTCATATTGGATAGGAGTTCGATTTAAAGCTAGCAACGGTAGCTAGCCCGTACAACAACTTATGGGGTGAAGTAGCCAAAAGGACTTTGGCCCAACGGCATTAGGGGTGCGCTTACAGGCTAGCAGAAAGAAGGTCAGGAGTTCAACTCTACTCTAACAATACTCACTTTCGCCGATTAAAAAAAAGTTATGGGGTGAAGTACAACACTTGTTTGTCCTTTCCCAATCTTATTGTATCACGGTTGATTCTTTTTGGCGCTCAAATTCCCCCAAGTCCAAGTTCACCTAACCATCCAAAGTGACAGTGCTCATTCTGGTCTTGACATCATCGTTCATGTGCTTCCCCATCCAATGGAGACTATAGACACCCTCATGGATGCCTAAAAGCCACCTTCAAGTTGCCTGGGCTTGCCCTTAGTGCCTGATTCTTGCACAAGAGGCTGCTGCTAGGTGGCTCACCGATTCCCCGTACATAACCTCTGAGCTATATCTCAATTGGCAGGAGGAAAGATCCCCCACACGTAAGATGTCATGATCATTTCTAGAAAATTCAACATATCTCGAAAAATTACCAAATTTCAAGAATAAAACTAGACCTTCCAGCTCTCCACAGTGATTAAGTTTAGAGCGTGCAATTGGGAACACACTAATCCTGGGTACTAGCATTACTCGTCACTCTGGATTATTGCCAGCACGGGCATGCTTGTTGTTAGTGCTTGATGGCCAGCAATTCAGCACCATAACGGACGTTACCACTAACATAGTCATGATCATTGTCAACACTGTCTTATTTATTGACAGCATAATCACCATCGTCACTTGTTATTGTTTGGCAACCTGATGTTCACATCTTTAATCACGGACACAATGTTCTCAGTACAGTCAATAATATTTTAGATCTTATGAAGTTGTTATCTTTATTCCTCTTATGCGCATGAAAAATAAGTTAAATAAAATATTTAAATGGATTCTCCACTTCTCCTCCATCAATTATGTCATATTATTGTGCTAGAGCACCAAAAACTTTGCCTAAACGGACCATTCATGGCTAAAAAATTTCTCTGACCTAATTTCCCTTTGTAACAAATTTTCTAAACAGAGTCATGTGCTGGCTTTCTCATTTTGGGTATTTCTAATCAGGACGGTACTGATATCCATAATTGCAGCTTTGACGGTGATGGACAGACTCAATGGTTCTGCAAGCCTCATGATAGTTTCAGACCTAGACTATACAATGGTAGGCGTCCATTCAGTTTCCTTGCCTCAAGCTTCATATATTGTTGTTGAGGGCTGATTTTCTTGATTTTTCAATTTCAGGTAGATCATGATGATACTGAGAACCTTGCTCTTCTTAGATTTAATGCCTTGTGGGAAGCTTGTTATCGTCACGATTCCCTGCTGGTTTTCTCAACTGGAAGGTCACCTACTATCTACAAACAGTTGAGGAAAGAGAAACCCTTGTTAACCCCTGATATAACAGTGCTGTCTGTGGGAACTGAGATTATCTACGGTGAATCAATGATACCAGATAGCGACTGGGAACAGCTTCTTAATAAAAATTGGAACAGGAATATAGTTACTGAAGAAACAGCTAAGTATCCTGAACTTAGTCTGCAGGTATGGTGTACCAATAATTCTCTTTGTTCAGTTATTGAATTGCTTTTTTGCAACTTTCAGTATTTCAGCCCCACTCCAGTGAAGCTTTTTTAGTTTTCTCTTGTAGCCCTTAAATGGTTAAAGAATTGGGATAATCCTGTATTTAACCTGATACTTGATAGTCTTCTAAGTTCAAGTTTTTATAATGTCATATCTATGGTGCTACTGCAGTCAGAAACGGAGCAAAGACCTCACAAGGTTAGCTTTTATGTGGAGAAGGTTCATGCCTTGAAAATAACGAAGGCTCTATCAGAAAGTCTGCAACAGCGTGGGGTAAGATTCAGTGTGTTGGGCTGAACTTTCTAGCTGGAATGATCATAGTTGTAGATTGATCCTGTTTGTCGAGAAATAATCAGATATTAATTGCTATATCCCCAGTTTTCATAAGTTGGAACATCCCTTTGTTTATGTTCTCATTTTGACTTTCATTTCTTATTAATCAGCTAGATGTGAAAATTATTTATAGCGGTGGAATAGCATTGGACGTATTACCGCAAGGAGCTGGTAAAGGACAGGCTCTTGCATATCTGATGAAGAAGTTCCAAACCTATGGAAAACCCCCTCTTAGCACTCTTGTTTGTGGTGACTCTGGAAATGATGCCGAACTGTTTAGTGTTCCTAAAGTCTATGGTGTGATGGTTGGTTGTTTTATAAACATCTTTTTGTTTCTTAATGTTTAATTGTCATCATAACTTGAATGGTAATATAATTAGTTGTTTTTGTTGATGATCAGGTCAGTAACGCACAGGAAGAGTTGTTGGAGTGGCATGCAGAAAATGCAAAGAGTAATCCTAACATTATTCATGCCTCAGAAAGATGTGCTGCTGCGATAATACAAGTTGGTTATTTCCACCTAGGCCCAAGCATATCACCAAGAGATGTTTCAGACTTTTCAGAATGCAAAGACGGAAGTTTTAATCCTGGTCATGAGGTAGTGATGTTTTACTCATTTTATGAAAGATGGAGGCGTGGAGAGGTCCAGAAGACTGAGCAGTCTATTCAGAAACTTAGGTTATCCTTCGTAAGTCAATGTGATTACCTGGATACAAGAATAGTTTGAACTTTGAAGTTGTATTTCAATAGAAGGTACTCATTCCCCACCAGTCACCACACACACACACTACACACACTCTTTTTTGAACTTGTAATACCACGCACACACGCAAACACAGACAACAGAACAATGAGTACCAGGGAAATTAGCTCAGGTGAGCCTGTCATATTTCGTTGACATGCGTACGGCCTATTGCTTATGGATTTTACCCAGTTTATGGATTTTATTGTTGGATAGTACCTACATTGCTTTGTCCATTTTTCTCAGTATCCACTGGGCATCATTGTTCATCCTTCTGGATTTGAGCAACCCCTTCAACAGTACATAGATGGGGTCGAAAGATCATATGGAGACAAGCAGGGAACACAATTTCGAGCGTGGTTGGATCGAGTTTCTTCAGCACAAATTGGTGTAGATATATGGCTGGTGAAGTTTGACAAGTGGGAGCTGTCTAGTAAGCCATGCTTGGTTTATGCGATGTACTGCAATATTCTGCAGTCCTTATTTGTTACTTTGTGCACTTAAGAGGCTTTTGTGTCGGGTCTTGGCGACTTTGACTCCACACAGAATGGATTTAATTTTTTTCTGAACTTAATTATGCTGGCTTGAAAAGTCAACCAAATTGATTAGGTGTAACCCCGTTAATTTTGGTTGGGAGTTGACTGAAATTCTTAAAATATCCTTAAAAGAGCCAGATGATTGTGTGATTACTACCATTTTCACAACCCCACCCAGAAGTGGTCTCAGCTTTTGTAGTCTATATCAGTCTGGCTTTCAAGTGCTACTTGTGCTTAAAGGGGAATAGCAAAGCTATTTGAGGCATTCTTTTATGCTTTATACATAGGTCTGGTAGAGATCGTAATACCCAGAAGAAAATGTAGCTTTTGCCACTCAAGAGGTATCCAAAATCTGTGTGTATGTGCAAGCTACCTTCCTTACAGTGTAAACCGGATCTTTACAAGCAACAAATCACAATCTACTCTATCTTTGAAAGGAAATTGAAACAAGTTTTGGGGGAACAAGGGTTACAGCTTTAGTCATGGTTGGATGGACGAGTGGATTATGTAGCTAACTCTATCCAGTTGGAATCAAAGAACCGATTATGTTCCATGTGGGGTATCGGGCAACACTTCCATAATTCAGCAACTCCCACCACTGAGACGCTACTTATTTTCTGAAGTTGAATTGAGTCTCGCAAACAGAAGTGAAGCTTTCGGCATGTGGTTTTCACTTTGATCTTAGGCAGCAAAATCCCTTGCTCTATGCTTTCCTGTGACCTCACTAGTGGTTCTGACTTATAAAAACAGCTATCATTTCCAGACGTCTGAATCTTAACACCATTCTGTTTTGCTGCATCATTTCAACAAAATGCTATTGTTTGTTCACTTTATATATTGTACTGGTTCAAACTTGTAAAGTTTCATTAGTTCTTTTTCTGCTATTGACTTGAGATTTTTGTTGGTAGGCGAGGAGCGGGAATGCTGCCTGACCACAGTTTTACTTCGTTCAAAGGTGTGGTATCAGCGGACCTGATTCCTTCCAATATCATTTTAGCTCGTTGATTAACTAGATTTTTTGTTGAGAAAAGCCTACGTAGTCGTAATAACTTCACCCATTTTGATGTTTACGGATTGCAGCAGACGGAAGTACCAAATGGGTTCATATGGATGCACGTGCATCAGACTTGGTTAGATAAATCAGGGTTGGAAGATCGAACTGCTGAATAAGTTAGCTTCGCATTCCCCTGACCGGCTGACCATAAGGACTTGATGTTTGATGGGACTACGGTATATAACTTCATATAGGATATCGAATCCCATCGGACTATTAACTTCATATATATACAATGCCACACACTCATGGAATTGTATATCCTATACTTCGTGAGACTATATATCAGGTGCATGTTTAAGCCAGATCGTAAGAATTCTGATAAAAAACAGATTTGTAGCCCCATTGGATATACAGATTATAGTCCACTCCGATGTCCATATACGATCAAACCAGCTGGTCCAATGTATTTCAGTCCATAACTTAAATGAAATGAACCTTGGTGTTTTCACAAAGTTGATACCGCACATAAATTTGTGTTAACTCATTGGATATTACTATTCTCCTGTAGAGATGTCCATGATTCAAACCACACCCCCGGTGAATTGACCGGAGCTCCTCCATGAATGCAACCTCAATCTGCCATTGACAACAAACTGGTGATGACAGGTTGACGTCCAGGTGCAGTGGAGACTCTCTCTGGCACATTAGAGTCTGGTACACCAGATACACCAAGTCAAAAATAAAAAAGAATAACAGAGCAAGTATCAAATTGCATTTGCAGGATATTAAGGTTGTATTGAATCGTGAATTTGTGGAGGATAGTAGGGAGAAAAGCTCAAGAGAAATTATGTCGTTTTTAAATTTTAGGGTTTTCGTCTTCAATGGGTTTTCAAGGATTTTAAGGATATTTCAGCTAGGGTGTAATGGTAGTCAAATGTACCATTAAACGGTAAGTGTCGAAAGCTACAATGTCTGTGGATATAGCTCCTCGCATTTCACAACAATCTCTGTAAGAAGGTGAAGTGTGACTACAAAACAACAATAACAGAACCCATATAGTCCCCAATTATTGAGGATATGGGCGGAAGAGTATTGAAGACAGACCTAACCTTTGACAATATGCACAAAGTAATTAATCTCAGAATACCATTGAAACAGTGGCCTCCTATATCTGTTTTGCTGCAGAACGATGCCCCCAAATCAAAACCAAATGGCATCAGAGAGGAAAGGCCTGGAGACTCAATTCAATTTATGTGCATATTACCATACTTCCTTGTATGCACAATAATTTGTACAACAAAACAAAGAATGAAAATAGAAAAGCCAGTCTCCAAGAGCCTTATCAACAGATAAATAAGTACTTATCGACACAAGTAAATAAATTTCGCAAAAGAGGATTGCAAGCTGCGCTCCAAACACACGATACTTGTTCCAGTGTGCGTTGTCACGTTGCACAGGGGAAAAAAAGAGGGAGCTCATTATTCTTACAGTAGCTCTTACACAAGTACACTTTAGCTTACTAATCAAAACTCCCAATACCAGGTTCAAATAGTGTACCTTTAAACCTAAAGCTCTGGTTCTAAATTGGGCCTGGCATTAGATGAAGTTGTCGGTCAAAAGGCTGTTTCCGAAAAATACCAAGTACGTTAGAAGGGGTGGCCAGTGGATATCATGTCCTTTGGGAGATCCGTTTGGCTTGAATGTCCTGGAGTCTAAGGGTAACAGCTCTTTTATGGGCTTCAAGCCCTTCAACTTCAGCCATGGTTGACACATGAGGCCCAAGGTTCATAAGACCTTCCTCCGTCAGTGATTGAACAGTTATGTACTTGAGGAAGGAGTCTAGTGACACCCCACTGTACATTCGTGCATATCCGTAAGTTGGAAGGACATGGTTTGTCCCACTCGCGTAATCCCCTACGCTCTCAGGCGTCCACTGCCCTAGAAAAACCGAGCCTGCGAAGAATACCAAAAAAATCATAATTACACCGCTTTAATGCACTGAATAGAATAAACACGATGACGAATGAACAAAATTTCCATTTGTTTACATCCCAACAGTCGGAATGTTTCCGTTTCCTAAGAGACCAACATGAAACACTAGTGGACTATCAAAATGTCGGTATTTTCACAAATCAGCGAACCAATTTACAAATCTAAATACGTTTTGATGACCAATAGTTAGGCTTTTATGCACTGACATAAGTTTGAAAATATAGGAAGAGTTAAAAGAAAATAAATAACCAAAGTGCAGCTAATACAGAAGCACAAGAAGCAATATACCTGCATTCTCGATGAAACCCTCCCATTTCTCTGCATCTTGCACATTGATAATAAGATGCTCGGGAGCATACAAGTTTGAAAAGGAGATTGCCTGAAAGTCCCAATAATCAAGTTTAGCTACAAGCATAGTGGGACAAGACAGTTCCCACATAATGGAAAAAATAACATGGAGACAAAAATAAAGGCTCCATGTTTCTTCCAGAGATCCAAGATACTTTGAGCTTGTAGTTTAGAGGAACTCATAAATAAAGATAGGCTAGCAATTCATGGTCGCAAAAATCGTGTGCATCTAATTTTCTATACGCCTTCTCTGTAGTGCATGTTTAACTATACAAGATCAAGATGCTTAAATCGTTATCTTCCACAGTGATAAGCACTCTTGAACTCAATAGTAAACACTCCACAACCAAAACATGCAACAGCCACCATTGCAGAGTCATTATGCCCACAAAACGGGCTTTCAAGCTAAGGTGGGATGAGGTATGCCGCAGGCAGCTGAACTATGGGGTATATGGAACTATGGAAGGCTAATGCCTTTGCTAGAGAGAGGATATGACCAAGTTATCGTTGAATCTGCTTTGGTAGAAGCTCTGAACCTAGTCAAGCAAGCTGATCAGGAACGACCCCAGTAAATCTAGCTCTTCATATTAGAAGCTTATTGAATGAAGATTGGTGCGGATAAAAAAAAGATGAATATTGGTCATGTAACTCCCAAAATGTTTGGACAGAAGCGGGAAGCCAACAGAATCGCAGATTTGATGGCTTGAGAAGCAGCAAGGGGCACGAACGGCCCCTCTTCATATTAGAAGCTTATTGAATCAAGATTGATCATGCAACTTCCAAAATGTTTGGACAGAAGCAGGACGCCAACAGAATCGCAGATTTGATGGCCTGAGAAGCAGCAAGGGGCGCCATTATGTTTTTGTTTTGGGACACTTGGGAGGAGGTTAGACTGTGTTTACTAGAGCATTTGGGTTTGACCAATTCTTCTAGGGTACTGCAGTTTGCTTTTGACTTTGGGCTCCATACGTATATTTAAAAAAAAAAAAGGCATGTTCACAAAATGCAGCGTCAGAAGCTTTTCAGAGGTGTGTCATGCAGGGAATTGAATTGAATGAGCATAATCAAGTTTCATGCCATTTGTTCGTGCAAAAAACAAACAAATGGCATCATTTTAGATCTTATATGATGGCTTTTAATGGCCACTTGGAAATTGTATAGGAGCTACACATAAGTTGGGTGCATTGAATACTCATTCTGGAAACAATTTCCAAAACAAGAAATTCGTTCTTACTTTCAGAAACGCTGGAAAACAAATAGAGAAGCCATATAATGCAGAATGGTTCATTTTCTTTGAACCAAAGTCACAAACTACTTGTATGCCTTCTAAATTTTTGCTCACTTTTCTGGCTTGCTTCAGAGAAAGGCATTGCACTCATCAACCTATTTTTATCTTTTTCTTCTGTTTTAAAATGTATCAGACACAGCCTTTCAAACAAACAAAAAAAATTTGTATCAGACACCAGACCATGCATTTAAGACTATTCCCATGTAGGCAAGTTATGGGCGAATAAAGAAGACTCACCTCAACCATATCACGAGCAAAAACAGTGAAGCTGTGATCTAGCGCTTTTGAGGCATATTCTCTCCTTGGAAGGCTATCGCACTGCTTGTTGATTTCCTCTTCAATGGCTCTTATATCCACACCTTCCCCAGCAATGACAAGAACGACTTGACTATCAGGGCCGTGCTCGGCCTGAAAATAGTAGCTGATTAGTTGAGAGATCCAGGAAGAAAAAAGGTTGAGACAACTAATTAAGCAGAAAAGGGGCTAGCGAGTGATGACGAATGATGAAAGCAATGAATGGGGTGTAGTGGTACGATCTCACATTTTTACAATGGCGCAAAAGTTAAATTATTCCATATGCGTACAGGTTTAATGCGAGATAACACAAAGAACAAAAAGCATACAAGGCGCCTTAATTGTGATTTATGTCTTAATAGAGGATTCTGACCCGATATCCATCTTATCATGCGAATTGTTTAACATCCTTTCTTAGTAGTTTCTTGTAAGCAGCATCTTATGTTGAACCATAAGACTCATTTCAATCTGTTCTCAATTTGCAAACCTAGGACTTCAATCCACATACAATTCCCAGTTTAAAAACTGAAAGATACAGCTCCATGTTATGCAGCTCCAATTCTAAAACAGGTTAATATTCTGCTTTCCCTTGATTAAAACAACTGAAACTTTCACTCAAGGAAATGAAAACAATTGACACTGATTATACACCCAAACCTGTCAAATCAACAAACAAGATCCCTAGGGGTTTAGATAGACTTTGCATATTGCCACGCTTTTGACACTTCTCCTAACCCAAGCATTATTAAGTAGGGTAGACCAGCTAACGTTCCAAATGCACAAGATTCAGGAAACCTGATCCACTCATTACGTTATTCATCTCGAACTAAAGCAAGACTTTCAAACACCAGTGAGCACCTGTGAAAGCAAGTCTGATGCTATATGAACAGGATTGGCCTGTTTGTCTGCAATGACAAGAACTTCTGATGGTCCTGCAGGCATGTCAATTGAAACCATAGCCTCACTGTTCTGTTGAGAAAACAAAAAAAAGAACCAATTCAGATGAGAATAGGTAGAAATAACCAGTTCGGATGTGCTGAAGTAACTTTCTTGTATGTACAGGAATGCAGTCATAAACAAAGCGGGTATGGAGTGATGTCCAACGAAAAAAGAGCATACTTGGAGAATCATTTTAGCAGCTGTGACATACTGATTTCCAGGCCCAAATATCTTCTCAACCTGCAGATCATGACAAATTTATGCTAGTAAAGGAGTTGTTCAACATATATCTTATTCGTCATTCAACTTGAAATATAAACGATCACGGATCAAATCTGCTCCAGCATATATGCCAAGAGCCATCACTTGTGAGGCATTGAGATCAGGATTATGGCCAGAGCGGTTTATAGGGATAATAATTTGATCCCAATAGCCGGAATTATGTTATATTATATTCTCAAACTTATTAGAGCATGCCAAGTCACATGGAATATTGGAGATGAATATCTAATGCAATCATAGCCATGAAACCCAATAATACAGGTGTCTGACTTTCCCCTTTTCTAGTCTGTTAAAAAGTCCAAAATGGCAACGGTCCATTAAATTACAGAAGTTGATACTGCAGAACTTGCCTATATACATATCCATTCAATGGCCATCAGGAAACTATGGCATCATGATGGTTCTGAAAACCCCTGCATGTCTACGCATTTAAATAAAAAAGGTTGAGAGAGGCGAAATTTCATAATGTCCAACTGTAATGTACCACTGCCAGTATGTTCAAATGTAACTTGCTTTTAAATAGAATGCATATGAAAGGCTCATATCAATGTTGGCCTAAACAAGCCGAAAACACCCAGATGACAAATGAAAGAACGAACTTATTTTAATGCCACATAAGATCTCAGTGTTTATTATATGCAATACCTTGGGGCAAGATGCAGTTCCCCAAGCCATGGCAGATATTGCCTGCAAAGGTTATCATAGGTCAGAATTCCTGGGAACAAAACCTTCAACATAAAGAACAATGGAATCCATGGTCCCACTCAAACACAGAGAAATAACAACATAAACGATCACAACCTGAGCTCCTCCGGCTTTAAGAATGTGGGTTACACCAGCTCTTTTCGCACAATAAAGTACTTCCTGCATAAAAAGATCCATTAGCTCTTGTTAGGAACCATAGAATACATAATCATGATATTAGATTGTTAGTCACCAACGCATCTAAAAGTTTAAGCTATTAGAGAAAGGGGCAATAATTATTTGTATTGTCAACATGCCCCCTTCTATGTGGCTAAGACATTTCGTCCATGAACGGGCCAACTACGTGTAAGTATTTTAGTTGATAGGTGAGTGGTGAGTTTCAAACACAAGATCTATCGCCTGTTTTGATAGCACATTACATTGTCAACCACATCTAAAAGCTTAAGCTATTAAGAGAGGGGCAATTCAATGATTTACAAACTAAACATAGGAGACACCTTGCAGATGCCGCCATCTTGAGTAGGTGGAGTAGCAAGAACAACAGTTTTACACCCCGCAATCTGTGCAGGCTGGCATACACAATAAACTACAAGTTAACCAAATATGATGACCACAAACAGTCAAACAACATAAACAAATTGATGAAATAGCCAAAGCAGTTCAGAGTAAAATTAATTAACATACAACAGCAAGCATCAGAGCTGTTGAAGGTAAAACTGCGGTTCCCCCAGGCACGTAAAGACCAACAGATGGAATGCCCCTTGACACACGTTTGCACTTAACACCCTGACAGGGTATACCAAAGTTCCACCGAGCACATTAATTTCCAGAAAATAAGGATGATTCATCGTCAATATATGGACCTATCTGTCTTTATATTGCTTACTTTCATGTTCTCAACACTTATCTCAGCCGACTTTTGTGCAGCATGAAATGCATAGATGTTGTCGTACGCCACATCAAATGCTTCTCTAACAACTGCATCAAGCTGAAGTAAGGATACCGAAAAGGGTATGTTAGGTGCCAGAATTAGTAACCTCCACCAACCAATCATTGCTCAAAGAGGCTTAAATCCTTGTTAGGAGCGTTAAACAGCAAACAATAGAAACAGAGAGGGCACAACCTGCATTATACGAACAATTCATTCTTGTCCACAAGGACATCGTTTATGTACCAAAGGGTGATCCAAAATAAAGAGATAAGTTACCTCAGGATCAGGAAGTTCACTGACATTTTCGACTATCTTCTCGAATTCAACTTTGTCAAACTTTGTAGTATAGCTGCGACATGAAACCAAATGTACGGAGGAGCTGAGCTTCCTAACAAACAAGCCACTCCTGGAAGACTTAGAAAGACAAAGAAGTGAAGTCTCTATAATATAACAAGAAGAAGCACCAACTCTTTCACAGCAGCATCGCCTCTACATCGGACATCATCAACAATGGGGTTAACCTGATACAAAACCAACACCAAAGTCCAGCAGATCCTTAATAGATCAGTTCACAAAGATCAAAACTGAAAACAAAGAACCATATTTTGAACTTCCTTACCAGATTAAAAATGGAGGAGAAATCAATACGAGGACGAGCCTTGAGGCTATTAACCTGAGCCTGAGTAAGCTCTGATAGCTTGTAAGACTTCATTGAACACTTTATAGCTGTATGAGACGATCCTGAACGGCAGCCAACGATAAAAGATGAAGAAGATGAAAAAAGGAGGGAAAACGGCAGACTCATAGATATTACTATCCTATTAGTCATATTCTTAATCTACTACTCACATCGAAAACCACTCAAGCTTTATAGTTTCAGCCTCACATATGAGAAACTGTGGAACATTCTTTCTGCAGCCCAGGACCAGCTCTATGAAACATCAGACACAGAATAGAACACAAACTACAAAGAGCAATGCTAATTACCAAGATCCGATTCCCTCACTCATGGGGATAGTACACACCTCCGCCCGCCCTACTAATCAATGAAAATCTCGTGCACAGGAGAAAGAAAGGTCTACCCTTTCCTACCCCAAGCAAAAAGAATAAGGATTCCACTGAAGGGGAGACTACGGAACAGTAATCAAGCCAAAAGTTAAGCATAAAAAACTGAGAATGTTTGATAAAAGACAAGTTAGACAAGACGTGGGAGTGGTGAAGATGATTTAGACAAGGGAAAATATGAGCATTAACAGGGTATTGCGGTGTTTGAATTACCGACAAAGGACACAGATAGTAAAGGTAAACATAAAAGTGTAGAGAGAATAAAAGGCACAGATGGATACCTGCACGCAAGTAAGAAACTCTACACTGAATATCTCTTCGGCCACCGACTATTTGAATGGGACTAGTCCGAAGTGACTGACAAAAGCACTTGTTCCAGTTAAAAGAAAGACGTTGACAGTCCATCAGCACCTTCATTGATGTTGGTAACAATGTATGCGGAGATGAGCACAACTAGTATTAGGTACTCTAAATGTAACCACTAAAAATTTCCATGTACGAAACCCGTTAGGACGATTCAAAAAAATCCCTTGGACAGTGCCACAATTTATCAAACACAAAAACTGAACCAAACGTCAACATAGAAATCACACTAACCGAAAAAAATTCAAGGAAGAGAGCTAAGAAACTTTGAGAAATAGGTGAAAAAATAACATATTCAACTAAATATGAATCAAAATTACTGTCATTGAGATTAATGAAAAGAGAAAAACCCAAAACCCAAATGTCTGAGTAACCTGAAAAGTTAAACTTGGGGCACATTGTGAAATCCCTGAACTTAATTCATACATAAACTCATCACTACGAGTCAAATTAACGAACATAATTGAACTTTAACGGAACTTGTTTATAAACGATGACATATTGACATGTTGAAGAAAGACAATACAAAATTCGAGATTTTACTGAATATTTGACGTGGCAAAAGAAAAGAAAATATCAACGCAATTAAGTAGCGGCGGAGAAGAGTTACCCGGCGTATAGAGTGGCCGCCGCCGTCGACCTTCGAAGTCTAGTGGAGTCGCGAGGTGGGGGAGAAGGAGGAAGAAGATAGGGCCGGCGGCAGTGGTCCCTAGCTGTGGTTGGTCGACGACGATAGCGGCTGGAGGCGGGGGCGATTGCCGGTTGCTAAAGTTGGGGGCGGCGGCGGTAGCGCGGTGGTGTACTGTTGATTAGTATTACTCCACGGCTGTGAGGGAGGAGAGAGAAGGGAATGAGGAAGGGAAGTACTCCATAATAAAGGTAGGGTTTTAATTTTAATTTCAACGGTAAAAGATGGTAATCTACCTTGCACCGTTAAAAAGCAGGCGAGATTAATAAAGGTTTACCTGACTATTGTATGTTAAAAATGTTAAAGTTATTTTCGGTAAGATCTTATTTTGTTAATAAAATTATTTTTTAAATATTTATTTTTTGATTTACGATACAATTCTCTCATAATGTCATGTTTAATTTAGAAGATACGAGCTTATTTTAGTTAATAGACCACATCGTAATTCATAAGTGTAGATGATATAAGGGTGTGTTATTAAAGCAAAAAAATAGAGGGGGGAAAACATTGAGGAAGAAGTTGTGAATTAGGATGGACAACTTGGAAAAAAATCTAAATGGTAATGCAAAATTGTTTGTAGAAACGGAAGCCTTAGGTGGTGTTCCGGTTTCTATAAAAAGTAGTAACTTTTAGAAAAACAAAGGTAATTTCAAGCTCAAAAATCATATATCTACGCAAATAATTTTTCTACCAATATGCATTTTGTTTGATAAATCTTATTGAGATCTTTTATACGGCGCAAAAAAAAAAAAATTCATTTTCATTATATTTGAGTTTAAAAATTGAAGAAAAAACTTTTTAAAAAAGAATAAAAACTGGAACACCCCCTTAGCCGACAATTTCTGACAAGGGTTGCAGGGTCATTTATCCAAGGAGGGAAACTTGCAGGAGTACTAAAAGCAAACCGGGTTAGTGAAATTTATACTAGAAGCTCAGGTCGTGCGAGGCACGAATGCCATACCCGTCGAAGGGAAGAAGTTACGTATGGGGCAGTAATTTTTTTGGATTTTAACTGCATAGTTGGAACTGTAAGAAGCAGTTAATAATAATTACGAAACCATAACATATGCATTGAGTAAAACAAGGGGCAATTTACCTCTAGGTCCAGAAAATAGAAAGTAATTCCCACCAAGTCTCCTCCAATTAATGAAACACTAAAACCCTATGAAAGTGCATAAAACCCTAAATACTGAAAGTGCCTAACCCCTAGGGCACCCTATGAAAATGCCTAAACCTCAAGGTACCCTATAAAAGTGCCTAAAATCCTAGGGTACCCAATGAAAGTGCCTAAACCGCTAAAACCCTATAATAGGAAAGTGCACCCTAAACCTCCTATGAAAGTGCCTAAACCTAAACCCTAGGGCTCTATAAAAGCGCCTAAACCTAAACCCTAAGGTACCTTAAACCCTAGGGTATCCTAAAACCTAAAATCTTAAAGTACCCTAAAACCCTAGGGTACCCTAAAACCCTAAAATTCTAGGGTATCCAAAGATTTTAAAGTACCCAAGGGTACTAGGGTACCCATTAGGGTACCATAAAACCCTAGCATACCCTAAAACCCTAGAGTGACACTTACATTAATGTTAAATGTATTTTTGTAAAAGTGGACTTAGTGGTAATTAACTATTTTATCTCTCCTTAATGGGAATTAAGTTTCGCTTTTCTGTACTTAGTGGTAATTTACTGTAAAACAAGAAGGGCATTTTTTGCTTGCGTAGGGAAATTACATATTGTGCAGAGTAGCAAATTAAATCGTAGAAATCCCGAGGCCAGTTTGAAGTGGTTGTTTAGGATTTTTTTTCTTCCTACAAATCCCTAAGAAAGTTATAAAATTAAATGTCTCTTTCAAAATTTAATTATGACCATTTAGGATAAAATGATCAGAAAACTAAAATCTTTCCACCGGTTTAAACAGATTGAAATTTGAAACACTTATTTTTTTAACATCTTTATACAGTTTATATATTAAAAAATATGGTTAAAAAATTAAGTGTTCCAAATTTCAATCCGTTTGAACCGGTGGAAAGATTTTAGTTTTCTAATCATTTTATCCAAAATGGTCATAATTAAATTTTGACTCTAAGACTCTCGTTGAAAAGTCCTAAGAGATATTTAATTCTACAAGGCCAAAAATTTACTATGACTATTGAAGATAAAATGATTAAAAAAAATAATATCTTTCCACCGATTTAACCGGATTGAAAATTGGAATACTAAAATAATATTAAATAAATAAAAAAGGAAAAAGATACATAGTATAAACATTATTTATTAAATAAAGAAAAAATAAAGAGAAAATGGCTTCGGATATACGTGGCAGAAATTAAAGGGCCACTGCCGCCACTGGTAATATGATAGAAATTAAAGGTCAAATTGGTCTCAAATTGAAAATTGTACTTTCGAAAGATTCCTAAAACTCCTCCTTTAAACATACGAGGAGGATATGATCGGAGTGGTTCCGGGACAACTAAAAAAACACTTTAAATTTCAATATCATAGTTTTCGATCAAATTTTGCAAATATGAGAATGTGTTCAGTACGTAATTGTAAGGGTACCTGCGACCCCAGAACTGCCACGTGATGCTCCGAACTATTCTAAAACCATACATTTATGCAGGGTTTGTACACTTAGTTAGAGACCTTATGAGAACGTGTGATTGTGGAGTAATCTAGAGTACCACGTAACTATACTCCTAAATTATTGAATAATTTCACTTTTTTTAAAGGTAAAAAAAATTCATTAATCTCTGCAATTGTTACAGAGATTAATAGTAACAAGGAGTGATGACATCATATTTCTAACCCGAAACTCAACAAAGTAAACAACGCCAAGAATAATTCTATGTCCATCCGAGACCGAATCCCCAAATTTAACAAGAGGCCAAAAATGAGAACGGAACAAAGCCCACACCTGTTGACCTAAAAGCTTAGATTAACATTAAGCTCACATACCTTAAAGGCCTAAAAGCCCAGATAATATGACATACCCAAACAATAACAGCCCTAATCAGAACCTAGCAGCTTAATCGAAATATTTTGGACTCTCAGAAGTAGAAAGTTGCAGCTATTGAGTCTGAATTTGTTCGCCTTCACTATACGAGGGTGAACATCACCTTCAATATGATTGGTGGAAAAGTAAGGGGTCCATGTGATCCTACCACACATTAACCTCACTATTAGTATAAAAAAAATGTATTGATTTTGTAGACCCTATTTTTTTTTAACCAATTAGAATGAAGGTATTGTTCAGTGGTGGAAATATGCGGCCACCCTATACAAAATTGCGGCCATGCGTGCATACTATCCAAGTTTGCGGCCATCTCACGGCGTAGCTGTCTAAGTTTGCGGCCACGGTGTCTCAATCTCGCCTAATACTACAAGGGTACCTGAACCGGTTTCGGTTTTTACAATTGCGGTTCGACAGCCGGTCTCTCTTGCTCCTTCTCTCTCTCTCTCTCTCTCTGGGTTTCGTCAGAGTTTAGGTTGGATACAGTATAGTGAGCCTTGAAGTTGGTTCTTCTCTTGCCTCACCTTCTCACTCCAATCAAACATGCAGCAGGTAAGCAAGAACTCAATTTTGTCCCCCAAAACTGCTTCTGTTTCTTCAGTTTTCTGACTCTCTGCGTTTCGATTTTCGTGATTTGAATGAGAAAAGGGTGGGGGTTCAGAAACGGAGGTCACATGGGAGGACCAACAGAACATCAACAAGTTTGGTAGATTAAACAATCGGCTTCACGAACTGGAAGATGAGATCAAGATCGCTAAGGTACCCCATATCACACAAATCCCTCCAACAAGTTGATTCTTGGACTTGCAATTTGTTTGATTTGCCCTAAGCACATTTATTGATATGATTTCTCTCTCCGGCTCTCTATCTGTGTATATTCATTTTTGTATGTATCTACGTAGTTTACAATCTTGTGGCACAATTTTTTATAGGTGTTCTTCAAAATTTAAGCCTCTGTTCAGCTGTCGGGAATATTGTACAAGAAATTAATTCACCAAAAAACTGAACTAAAGGAGAAGGATATGAAAATGTACAAGAACAGATGTTTTGTTGGAAGAAAGTGTAGGAAACCAGTTTTCAACCATCTGTGATGCATCATTATGTACCTTTTATTGGAGATGTATCAGGGAAAATGTTTCCTTGTGGAAGAGGTGTTTGAAGGAGCCGGTGTTGTCCCGGGACAACTAAACAAACATACAGTAAACGAAGAGGATTTTGTGTTTTTCCATGTCCTCCACTTTCCCATCAATTGGACGCAGCCAATGGAAGTGATATTCTTCAACTGCTATGTCCAGTGTATGGTGGGTTTCATTCTATGTTATGATCTCAACTTTGCATGGATTGTTATCCTCCACTCCTGCAGCCTCTTTCCCCCGGTAAATATCCTTCTCTAGGAAGCCTAACATAGAGAAAAATCAGTAAGTATACAGGAATGCAAGAAATTGGAATGTGAGTTCCAAGGTTCAAGAAAAGTGTACAAAAAACTGTCCCATGGTACTAGTTATGCTTCTCTCTCAATAAAAAGGTAGTAGTTATGTTGACCTGTGGACAAAGAGCAACCTGCTTTAAAGGCCTAATACGCTTTGTTGAACTTGAGTGATCGGAAAAGTGTAGTCTCTTACTGATTCCCGATAACCCATGGTGTCACATCACACTTCGAAGTTTGTCCCAGACATGACCACCCTACCCATATTGAAATCAAGAAGGTAACTTGAAGTTTGCCCTCCAAAAGTTAACTAAGTTCTTCCCGTAGAGGCTAAAAAGTGGTTTCAACTTGTGTATCGCTGTAAGGGATCGAGTTCTACCCCATGGAACATTCTTTAGCAACCCCTTGTCTATGTTTTGTTTCTAGGTTAGACTTTGATAATAAAGTTCTTTAGGGTTTATGGACAAATGAATCGCTGACTGCACTCTTTGGGACAATTTCCTTCTAAGAAAACAGCGATGCATATTATGTGCTTTCACTATGTTTCTATTGGCAGATGACCAGTTCTTGTTTACTCAATTTTGCAGTTACCATTCTATGATTATTGAGGTTTCTTTGTTAGTACTATCAGAAGCTCATTGAGTCATTGTCCTCCTAAGCATAGTTTCTTTCCGGGATGTCTCCCCTTGGCATTTGACAAGCCCGTTTTTCACTTGTTTTCGAACAAGAGGTTGCTAGCTTCCTGATTTATTTTGTCTTTGGTGGGACGAACACTTTTTTAGATAAAGCTTAGAGTTTGGACAGTTTTTTTTGAAGAATACTTCAATTTTGCTCTGTTTTAGCACTTACCAAAATCTGGTTTGGCACTTGTCTTGCTCATTCTACTGATGCACAAAAGGATCAGAGATTGTTTATGTGGGGGATTGGAAGGGTTATGGACGGCCTAGTTAGATTTCTATCCACCTCTTCATCTATAGCTGATGCTAGAAGCACTGGAAAATTATGCATTAATTTTCTCGCTTCGATCTTTAGGAGATGATCCTGGAACCTTTTTTCCTCTTAGCTGATGATAATGAGTTCCTGATTTTTCCATAAAAATATTTCACAGAAATGTAATTTCTTAGTTGCTTCTTGAACCTTCCAAACTTTCTAGAAACAGTTGTTTTTAGAACGTCTGCGTGTATTTCCTTGGTGTTAACAAACTCCAAATTAAGGTCACCTCTTCTCATGAGTTCTCCTATGCATTTGTGCCCAAGTTCTTTTTGCTCTGTTCCGTCATTAAACACCTGAAGATTGCTTCAAGTGGTGGTGTTTCCTACGGCAATTGCTTCCCTTAGCTTCAGCGGAAGAGAATGCAGTCGTGTTTTGCCTGACTTGCTACATTTGGTCTGATATGTACTTGGCTTTAGCTGAGGAGAAGCCAGTTGGCTTGCCTTTAGATGAGGGAATTTCTTTTCTGTTGTAACAACCTCTGGACAAGCTTGCTAAACAAGCTGGAACTAGTAAATGAACGTCGATAACATGGCATGAATGTTCTCAAATACGACAAAATTCCTCCAGTCTGGACTGGCATTGAAGAACGAAAACTGTATTTAATAATGGTCTCTCTTGACTCTCTTCTGTGTCAGCATTTCGAGTTTTTTCAGCTATGTATTTTGGCATTTGTTTGGTAGCTTGAGAAAGCATTACTCCCGACTCTCTGGGCTCAGTTACATTTATCCTTGCACTTTGATTTAATGCTGTATCATACACCAAGGCGCATACTAACACAGTTTTGGCTGGACCTTCATTCTCATGTAGTTTCCCTTGAAGCCACCTCTGTCATTGTTGATCGACATGCAAATTAATGAACAGCAGGGTAGGCTAATTCCTATGCTGTCAAAAGAGAAATGGCAATATACTGGGTCGGCCTTTGAGTGGTTTGAGTTTGGCAGCGTGCTATATCTGCTTATTATCTCCTGCCTATGTCATCTAGGATATTTGTGTAGTTCTCTTGGTATAGGAGCTGATTGACGCTTCCGTGTCTTTTTTTTTATTCTTTGTTCTCTTGTTCTGTACCTCCCCTTTCGTACAATTCATAAACTTGTATTTGACATGGGTTAGAATGTACGTGCTGATTTTTATAGATGCTGGGTTGCTTGCTTCCTAATTCAGGGGAAAACCCTAATAACTAATCGAAACTTCTAGCTCCGTCACATTAGAGCTATAAAGCACCGATTTTTTCCTCCTGTTTTTGCAACTTCCTGTAGTGATCTCAACTTCTACCGGTGAGGTGTATATATGCATGTTCAATTTGTTCCAGGCTCTTTTCTATAATGTTCTCTATTTTAGTTTAAGCTCTACTCTTTCTTCTTTCTTTGTCTTTCTGACAGGAAACAAACGAGAATCTCGAGGATTCGAGCAACGAGTTAATCCTAACTGACGAGGAAGTGGTACGTTTCCAAATAGGGGAGGTTTTCGCTCATGTGCCCAGGGAAGAAGTTGAGGGCAGGATAGAGCTGATGAAAGAGGCAAATGGCAAGAACTTGGAGAAGCTGGAACAAGAGAAGGACTCCATAGTGGCTCAGATGGCTGAGTTGAAGAAAATTCTTTATGGCAAGTTCAAGGATTCAATCAACCTGGAGGAGGATTAGTGAAGTGTAATTTGTTGTGGTTGCTTATTAACTCTCAATAGTACTATTTTCCATCTTCCAATCGTACTGTTGTTGCAGTCGTTTTTTAGTTCAAGGCTATGGAATCATCTTTTACTCTCTAGGATAATTGTAGCTTTTATCTTTCAAAATTGTTGAACATGAACTGCAAGGGGTTGCTTACAAGTTCTGTAGTTTCTTCTGCTTTCTTTTTGCCTAGAAACCTGTTTTTTTCCTTATTTTTTTTTCTTTTTAAGGAGATTTGATGTTCTTTTTTCGGGTAGTAGGTTAACTAGTTCGTCAAAAACATAAAAGTGGTAACTTTTTCATCTTTCAAGAAACATTGGATTTGGCTTGCAGTGTAGTAGTAGAGTATCATATACAGTTTCAACATCAAGTTCAAAGGAGACGCTTAATTTTGTCAGACCATGACTGATGAATTACCATGACCTGCGACCCTTGACATCATACGACAGTTAAAAATGTCATTCATAGTTATGGTGCGTTTGGTTTAGTTGGATCTTCAGCTAATGGATGATGAAATTAGTCGGTCTGGATTTCGAGTTATAAAAAGGATGATGTGTTTGGATGATCAACATTCTATACTTCTTGGCCCACTAATCGATAAACCACTTTGGTACTAGGCTCTTGTGAGTTGGATTGCTTAACCATGCTTTATAATTTGAACATGAACTGCTTATTAACATTAAACAGCAAAATCTGTAACGACTTTGACTCTCACCCAAGGCCTCGGGTATTAATCTGACGGAACTTCCAAACCATTTCCAAGTTCTCTATATCAAGTACAGATGAAAGTACAAGTCCCAACTCAGAGACTGAAATCCAACACTCCAGCCACCACCAGGACCGAGAACGAAATCGATTGCGACAAGCACATCAGTGGCCTAACCTACAGCTGCACTTCCTGCAAATTCAATCTACACAAATGGTGTTTCGAATCACCCAAACGACTGCACTACCCAACGCCCGCACCTCTCACTCTCTTGCCAGAATGAGTTCCAAGTGACTTTTCGTTCAACTTCTGCGACAAGACAGATTTCGGCTTCAGGTTCAGTTGTCCAGAATGTTACCAATTCAATCTCCACGTCCAGTGTGCTTTACCTCAACACGCGATGCATTCCACTTTCATGGTCTATAATTACCGTCTTGTCCCAAAACTCTGGACTATAATTGCAAAGATATCCTTGACAAAATCAAATTAGCACAAGGAAATACGATCGTGATTTGGAGCATGGACTCCCAATATATGCTCGTAGTTCCAAACCTTTTGGGGAAGACAACACTCCCTCATGCCATATTTCTGTCGAGCCTTGCAGAGACGTACCCTCCAAAACTTAGATGGCAAATTCTATATCCATGCTCTATGTGCTCTTTTGCCACTCACTGCTAAGCATCCGTGCCACATGCACTGAATCCGATTATCCGGATTCAGGCAAGTTTTACTGTGACATCTGCGAGCAAGAAACAAACAATAGGAACTTGGTCTACTGCTGTGTCCACTGCAATCTTGCTGGTCACACAAGCCGTGCCAAATCTGCGGCAAGCCCCCTTCTTAACCTCTTCTATTCAAGCCCTTGTATGTAAATTTCATAGCAAGGATACAGAGATTCAGGGAAAAAGTCCTTTTAAGAGGGATGGAAATCATGTCAAATGACAAAATGTTCCACGAAGGAAACCACGTCCGCGGAAGAATTTCTCACAAAGAAACAGAAACTGCTACAAATGAATAACTTAGAGAATTAAGGAGGGCAAAGAGGTGAGGGAAAGAAAATGCTTGTTGACATTGGAACATTCTTCCCATCAGCATCCCTCAAACGTTTCTTTGCAACAGATGCTGTCTACCAATCTCAGATCTGACGTACATTTGCAATCAATGCCAGGTTTATCTTCACAAGTACCTGACCAGATTTAGCACCCACTTCATCAGGAGCACCAACTCTCCCTCACAATAATGCAGGATCATGAATTCCAATGCATCGTCTACGAAAATGATTGTTCTGGCTTTTTCATTCCAGTGCAAAAGACGCGCAATTTATGCAAGACAGCCAGGGCCTATTGCAATCACTTGTTATCACAGATTCTGAATGAAGAAAAGAAAAACAGGCGACAAATTTAAATTACACTGTTTTTCCTCTTCCCCTTTTCAAATACCAAACCAAAGTTATTTTCTCTTCCTTCTCTTCTCTTCCCTAGTTCCAAAAAAAAGTTCCCCAAAAGGACAAGAAAGATATGTTACCACAGATTCTGAATGAAGAATAAGAAGAACCAGTATATTATAATGCGGCATTGCAGCTAAGGATTGAATTGCAAATAAATCCAGGTTTTTATTCCTGGGGAAGCATAAATGACCATTATAACAATAATAAAAGAACTCATCTAGTCCCGAAGAACCGAAGAGCTAAAGAGACGTTTTGCAGCGGAATAATGCCCAAAATCAAAGCTGAAAGGCATAAGAGAGGGCAGGGCTAGAGAACAAAATATGCATAAATGACCATTACAAGGGCAATTCCATTTCCATTTAGATGAGACATTAAGTTAATTAATCTCTGAAACATTCAAGCTATTCGGCAAGGCATTATAGCAGTTTCAGTAACCCATATCAACAATAAACAAACTTCTGAGACTACAACAAACCAATTTTCAAACAGTGCAAAAAAACCAAAAATAAAAACATGTAGCCACCTTAATCAAATCATTAGTAGCCAAACTCACATGAATCATCCGAGCAATCAAATTACTACAAATAAGAATTGTGAAGACCACAATTGCCAGCTGATCCATAACCGCAATACGAAATTCTTCATGTTGTTCTGGTGGCATTTTGGAAACCTAACATCCCCTTTGCATTGTGAGAAATGGTGTGATATGGAAGAAGAGCTCTTTCTCATCAAATCTCACCATAGAGGGAAATGAGCCAGCCAATCAAAAATACACCTTTTGTACTTCTCTTTCCATTTCTCACCAATTACTCAATCCAAATGAGTGATTTGGCTAAAAAAAAAACCCTAATCCTTCATACCCTTTTCTCATCAAATCTCTCAATCCCAACGGGCTGAAGTTCAACGACGAGTATAGGTCGGCCGCATCGGCCGATCACCTTCACCAAAATCCGATAACATCCCTCCATCAGCCACCTCCTCCTCATCCAAAAACAAGTCCCCCGTAACCCTAAACACAGAATGCAACCCAACAACCACAACCCCAATCACAAGCGCCACCAACACGTTCAACCCCACTCCTGCCAAACCCAACGCCACAACCGTAACCACGCCCAGAACCCCGAGCACAACCCGATCGTCGATCGCTCGACCGAACAACGCGATTGGGTCGTCCCGAAAGAAGTACAGGAAGAACCAAGCAATAAACACAACCAAGAACACGATCATCGAAATTGGGTGGTAAACGAGGCTGAGGAAGACTATGATTAGGGTTATTAGCGTGTAGTTGAAGCGGAAGTAGTAGAGGTTTCGACGGACCCGTGCCATGGCGTCGGTGTAGGAGTCGGGTAGGGAGAGGGAGGATGGGTCGAGGAGCTCTTTCCATGGGCGGCGCGCGGAGACTAGGGTTTGGGTGTGGGTTTTGGCGCGTGAGATGAAGGTTGACGGCGTTGATGGTGGTGGTGGGAGGGGGGGCTTGCGGCTGTTGGAAGGGAGCGTGTTGTAACCTGGGGTGTATTTTGTCGACATTATTAGGGCGCAATCAAATGAAGATAGATGATCCGTATCAGGAAAATGTGTGATTTGAGAGAGAGAGAGAGAGAGAGAGAGAGAGAGAGAAACCCTAATCTGGGGGAGGGGAGGGTTTCTTCTCGACCGTGGAGGTGATGTACGGGTGTGCCAGGTTGGACAGCGATTGAGAAATGAGAAATATTACGTACACAATTATCGACCATAATTTCAATTTCAGTCCAGATATAATTGCTTTCGGAACTATGCGATTGAACAATTCTAAATACAATCATGTCCAAAATTATACTAGTCGGCAAAGTTGCAGTCCTATTGTTATTGTTTAATGGAGATGGCTTCTCCCGAACTAGACGTGCGGAGTTAAGGCACGTGGGCGCATTACAGCACAACTTTTTGATGTAGTATTAAAATTTCATTTCGATTACCCAACTTTATAAGGAACCGGGGTCCTACAGTCCATTTTAGGCAATTGACGATTGAGATTTTATCTTGATAATAATACATAATTTTACGGTTGAGATTTTATCTTGACAATACTCTAGGCGCTTTCACACGATGTCGTCGTGGAGGGTGGAAAATCATCCTGTTCGTTTAAGAGTTTTGAATTTTAGATTTTAATTATTATTTTATTTCTAAAAAAATCATTATTTTTTATTTTTTATTTTTCTCTTCGGTATCACTCTCCGATCATAATTCATATTTTTAATTACGTATTACTCCAAATTTAAAATTCCAAAGCGAACAGGTGGCGGGAGAAAAGTTGTTTGATCCTGTTCCACATTATTGTGCGTAATCTTTGAAAAAGTGACACAATCCAGCACCGGTGAGCCAAAGCTATAGTAATTAGTGATAGTAGGAGATACATACATACCCTTCTGTATCTATCTTTGCAAAGCTCCCGATCTGTGTACCTTGGATCATAACCCCTTTCCTTTCTCCTCCTCTCACCTTCCTCTATTGCTCTTTGCGCTCCCTGCAAATTCATAAAAGCAAACCCGTAAGTAACACCAGAATTTTCGGTGCCGATTCTGAAATTCTGTACAGTTGGAAACAGTAATCCACAGCAAAGATGCTCGCTTCCATGTTGTAGTTTTGACGAGTCTGTCTGTAAAATAATTCGAGCTGCAAGACTGCAAAAAAGAAACAATATTAGTTCCTTCGTGCTCTCTCCTGTTCTTTCTCTGCAACAAGGAAGCAAACGAGTGATGAGAAGAGGAAGCAACGATCGACGGCGATCCGAGCTCTAGGCTTTCATCGGCTCAAAGCAACGATCGATTCCCCTTTGGGTTTGAAGTGGCGATCTTAAAGCGGCAATTAAAGTATGTAGATATCAGTATATATTACAGTATCAGTACATATTCACCCCGATCTCTTCATCGAAAGCTCCGGCGACCTCGATCTTCGCCGGCACGGCGACCACGAGCACCTCCTCCGTGGGTCGCGGCACCAATCCGGGCTCTGTATGTAGATCTCTCTATATTGATGCGTCTGTGCTGTGTAACTGATATACTCCATGTGTATTACTTTACACTCCATGCATACTGCATTATTTTGTACTCGATGTGTATTAATTGGGAAAAAAGCCGAAATGGTCCTTTTAGTTTAGTCTTTGTGTCAACTTGGTTCCTGCAGTTTGAATTGGCTCAATTTACACTCTGTAATTTTTATTTTGGTTCAACTTAGTCCAATTACTAACTGCCGTTAACCTGAGAGAGAAATGGGCTCCGTTTCTAGGGTTGAAATCGTAATCTGGCATTCTCCTCTTGCCCTAATATACTTCTGGATCAAAACACATAGCCTCATTGTTCCTTTCTCTAATTTTTTTCACGGCTTTCATTCTCCATTTGTCTCGCCAGGGATTTTTACATTCGACCGAAACGTGTCTTGTTCGCCTTCGGGGGAAGGAGCGAGAAGGATTAGGGCCTGGATAAGTGATCCGATTCCTATGGATTGCGACGTGGTTCTTGAAAAGAAAGGAAAAATGAGAAGTTTTGTGTTATATAAAAAGGGTTCGGATATTTTTGAAAAATGTTTGAATTTTAGAAAATAGTGGGTTTTATTTTAAAAGGGACCGAGCTTTTATCAAGTTGTCTACATATCTTCGCGTAAAGGAGAATCTGGTCTGGCTGTGGTTTGGGCCACAAAATCGGTTTAGAAAAAAACTTAGAGTCTCCACCGGGCATAGAGTTTAGGTATGTCTGGTCACCTCTTGAATATCGGAAGAATAGTTCAAATATTTTAGAAAAAAGTACACGGGTCAGAGAACCCGATTTTTAAAAAAAGATTGCATTTGTTTTATTTTTTAGGAAAAGGCTTTAGGTCTGCGAGGTTAAAGAAGAAAGGGTTTGGTAATTCACTAGAAAATAGACCCATTTGTGTCTGGGCTAAACAGAGGCTAACAGCAGTTAGTAATTGGATCAAGTTGGAACAAAATGGAAATTACATAGTGTAAATCGAGTCAATTCAAAGTGCAGGGACCAAATTAACACCAACACTAAATTACAAGGACCATTTTGATTTTTTCCCCTATTTATATACTTGATGTGTATTGGTTTTCATAGTATTATTCAACTGATATACTCCATGTGTATTATTTTATATACTCCATGGGTGTTATTGGTAGGTCTAATGTCTGAGAGGAGTGTAAAAGTTGCAGTAACAGGCCCTTCGAAGTTCGAACAGATTTTCAGTGACCAAGAAGAGTCCGCTTAGCTTACTAGTTTTTTTCTTGGGGTTTGTTTAATGTCTACTCTGAAATCCCAAGAAGCCTCTGCCTCGGCTTCTCCATGTAGTTACCATGTGTTTTTGAGCTTCAGGGGCGAGGACACTCGCAAGACTTTCACCGATCACCTCTACACAGCTTTGGACCAAGCTGGGTTTCACACCTTTAGGGATGATGATGGCATAGAAAAAGGAGAAGACATCAAGACTGAACTCGAAAAAGCGATTCGGGAGTCGAGGATATCAATAATTGTCTTCTCGAAGAACTATGCTTCGTCAACTTGGTGCCTTGAAGAGCTTGTGATGATCCTCAAGCGCAGGGCTTCCGGGCACGTAGTTCTACCTATCTTCTATGATGTGGATCCATCAGAAGTGAGGAAGCAAATCGGGAGTTTCGAACAAGCATTTACTAGGCATGAAGAGAAGCTCAAATCAGAAATAGATGAACTGGTGAAAGAGAAATTGAAGGATAAGGTAGGAACATGGAGGGCTGCGCTTAGAGAAGCTGCAGATGTGGCCGGGATGAATTTACAAAATCAAGATGATGGGTAATTTCCTCGTATCTTGCTTCTTTAGCTAGGCATAACTTAAGTCGCTTTTCAGCTCATACTCATCCCATTATTGCAGTAGTGCCAATAATGTGCTCATTTTTTCAAGTTATTACATTGCAATGTTCAATTCTTGGTTTGTGCTATCCAGTCATATATTCTTATTGTTTTTTATGTCCCATCTTCATCACAATTTTCAGACACGAGGCAAGGTTTATCAAGAAAATTATAAAAGTTATTGGAGGCAAGCTAAGTCGCAGGACCTTGAACATTGCCCACCACTTGGTTGGAATACAGTCACGAGTCAAAAACATTCAGCTTTGGTTAGAAGATGGGCCAAGTAATGTAGGCATAGTTGCGATTTGTGGAATGGGTGGAATAGGCAAGACAACCATTGCAACATTTTTGTATAATTTGAACTTCTCAAGATTTGAAGGTAGCAGTTTTATTGCAGATGTAAGGAAAATTTCACAACAACAAGATGGTTTACTAAGTTTACAAAGACAGCTTCTTTCGGACATTTTGAAGACAAGGAAAGTAAAACTAAATAATATTGCTGAAGGAACTGCTATGATTAAAGATGCCATATGTTGCAAAAAAGTTTTTGTAGTCCTTGATGATGTGGATGAACTTGACCAATTAGATGCACTAATTGGAATGCAAGGTTTGCTTTTTCCAGGAAGTAAAATAATCATAACAACTCGGCGTGAGCGGTTACTAGGGCCATATGAATTCTATAAGGTGCACAGGCTTGAGTATCTGAGTGACGATGAATCCTTGGAGCTCTTTAGCTGGCATGCCTTTGGAAAATGTTGTCCTGACAATGGGTATGGAGAGGTCTCAAAAGAGGTGGTAAGCTATTGTGGAGGGATACCATTAGCAATTAAAGTTCTAGGTTCTTCTCTATCAGGGGATTGCTTAAACGTGTGGAAAAGTAAATTGGAAAAATTGAGAGCCATTCCCTACCGTCAAATCCTTGATAAACTCCGAATAAGCTATGACTCTTTACAAGATGATCACGACAAACATCTATTCCTCAATCTTGCTTGTTTTTTTGTTGGAAGAGACAAGGATTCTACGGTTACAATCTTAGACGGATGTGAATTCTACACGGTGGTTGGGATTCAAAACCTCATGGACAGATGTCTAATATCGATTGATGGAAGTAATACGCTGGTAATGCATCATTTGCTTCAAGAAATGGGAAGAGAAATTGTTCACCAAGAGTCACCAAAGGAGCCTGGCAAACGTAGCATCGTCTGGAATCATAAGGACGCATTTGATGTTTTGAGAGAAAACACTGTAAGAATTTTACTTTGCTCTTTATGTTTTTTTGTATGAATATGTGTAGGGATGCGAGTCACTAATCATTGTTCCTGCTGCATATCCTCATTTTCCCTTTTTCTCAATCTTATGTTAGGGCACAAGCGAAATAGAAGGCCTCAAACTCGATATGTGTCTGTTGAAGGATGATATATATGGTAGTACGATTTTTGGGGGCAATAGAAAACGTCGATATGAAGAGTTTCTTGAGAAGCCCTTATTCTCAAATTTGGGTGGTTTTTTTAAAAGATATAGTTTCAGTATCTTCTCCCCTTACCTCGAACCCACAAATCTAGAAAATTCAAATCCAGTAGCTTTGGAAGCTGATGCATTTGCAAAGATGAGCAAACTTAAACTTCTACAGCTGAATCGTATACATATTAGTGGGTCCTATAAAAAGTTTCCCAAAAGATTAAGATGGTTGTGCTGGCGTGGATTCCCACTTAAGTCTATACCTGGTGATTTCCCTTTGGAGAGCTTGGTTGCTATTGACATGCAATATAGCCGCTTAAAAAATATATGGGACGGAACAAAGGTATGTTACTACTTTTTTTTCTTCCTTTTAAATTTCTTTGGAAAGTGTACTGAAGACTTTGATAACCACTTTTCCCCCCTTCTTTTGTAGTTTCTACGGTTGTTAAAAATCCTCAATCTAAGTCATTCATATAACCTTGCCAAAACACCCGACGTTTCAGAAGTGCCCAATCTTGAGAGACTAGTGCTTAAAAGTCGTACAAGTTTGATTGAGGTTCATGAATCCATTGGACACCTCGGGAGACTTGTTTTGTTAAATTTGGAAGACTGCAAAAATTTAAGGAATCTTCCAAGAAGCATTTGTATGCTAAAACATTTGGAAACACTCATCGTGTCTGGTTGCTCAAATCTTGACGGATTGCCGACAAACATGGGAAATATGGAGTCTCTAACTGTGCTCATGGCAGATGGAATTGCTTTAAATCAATCTATCCCTACCAGTGGGCAAGTGAACGCAGTGCAATCTTTCATCTTCCCTTGGCGGTTGAAGCCAAGAGAAAGTCCGAAAATTTCGCGGCTTTCTTTACCACGTTCCTTGGTAAAATTAAGTCTTGCGAAATGTAATCTTTCGGATGATGATTTCCCTAGAGACCTTAGTAACTTATGCTCACTGAAGGAACTGTATCTGGGGTTCAATCAATTTCGCAGACTCCCAGATTTCATCAGAGGTCTTACGAAGCTTGAGTCCTTAGAGATAGATTGTTGCCCAAGGCTTTGTAAACTTGATGGGGTCCCGCAACTATGTCATTTTTATTTTGGAGGTAATAGATTGCTGGAGGAAGTAACGTATCAAATCTCGCACCGTCCAACGACGACTTGTCATTTGGACGCATGCCACCATCCAGAGCCTACGAGCGCATTCAAATTAGAATCCATTGAAAATGTTGAAGTTGAGATTATTAACAATTTGGGCTTGTCGAACTTGCAATCCATGGGAAACCTAACTGTAAAGCTAACATCATGGTTTGGCATGAAACAAAGGGGGTTTCCCCTCCAGGTGCTCTCTCTCTCTCTCTCTCTCTCTCTCTCTCTCTCTCTCTCTCTCTCTCTCTCTCTCTCTCTCTCTCTCTCTCTCTGTGATGCCTAAATTTTCCTTCTATGACAGGTATGTTTTGAAACACATATAATCTGTGCTTATGTTCCTGCTAGCAAGGTTCCACCCTGGTTCGCTTATGGTCCTGGTAGCAAGGTTCCACCCTGGTTCAATTTTAAGAATCAAGGATCCTCAATTCATTTTATTGTGCCTTCATATCTTAATTCGAGGATCCGAGGCTTGACCTATGTTCAGTTTGTGGGCACTCTGGTGATCCAATGGACTTTGAAGCACATACTGTCATATGTAATAGGACGAAGGGCTTGGTTTGGAGCCATTGCCCATATGTCTTTGGAACTGCAGAAGGTGAAGATACGATGTGGTTAAGCTATTGGAAGTTTGGAAATCATTTGGAAGGCAGCGATGAAGTCAATATTTCAGTGTTCGGTGGTGAATTTGTGCAGGTTGGAGTCCGCCTTCTATTCGAGGAGGAGCACGAAGAGATGAGCTCCCAATCAACCGACGGACATAAAATACCCCATCTACAATTTGGAAATATCGTTCCAGGAACTGTTTCTGCACATCAGCCGAGCACACTATTGTACCAACTTGGCAATCATCTTCCTAGATGCATGAATTGTGAGCGTCTGTACCCTCCACCTTGGATCCATACCACTCCTGATGATTACGATTGGACTGTGGAATGTCAGGCTTCAAGACTTTTGATGCCGAAGCCATTTTATGTTTCTCAAGACCGTGGGTGTTGATTTGTTAAGCTGCTACACTTTGGATCAACGATATTTAGTAGTTAATCTGGATATTTTCTCGTGTAATATATATGACACTCAAGATTTCGTGATACAAATTTAGTTGTGGGAATGTGATGAAGTTTACTTTGGCGTCCCCCAAAACATAGCTGGAGAAAAGGATACAATGGCAGCCTCAAAAGAAACACGTAAACAAAACTATGTCAAGATATGAATACCGAATTGGCCGTCGAGTATCTAACAAAAGGGACAAAATGTGGACTTGGCAAACAAAAAAAATAACAGCAAACAGTATTGACCTGGTTTTCTACAAGTAGACAATCTCCTCACAACCCCAAGTAGTAATTTTACAGGGGTTCTGAAAAAAAGTAGAAAACGCTGAGAACAAAACTGGGTATTCTTCGAACTGAAGTGTCAGTCCACCTTCTCTTTTCTTTGATGTACATTGTGAAGAGCTATGATTTTTGCTGGTCTGTACCATGAAACTTCTTCCCAGCTTCAACAGCATCCCTGCAAAGGATTACAAGTAGAGCCAGTTAGACAGACACTCAAGGAGCTCAGAAAAAGATGGGGTTCTTGGATATTGCAATATAATGGGACGAGATTTAACAGCCAGTTTTCGATGCTCAGAAAAAAGAAGGGTATAGTGCTGCTTTTATCTTTTTCATTTACAAGAGAGGCAAAAATCCACGACTAAAGATGGGGTTCCTGGATATTCCACTATAACAATGCCAAAACACTAATAACATGTCATTTTCTTTTTTGGCTAGGCGAAAGACTTTTACATTTCAATCTTAGAAGACTTCCTAAACAACATCAAGGTCGGCAGACAGGCGCGCATAAACTGCAGTAACAGGAGTTAAAAGTAGAGAAGAGAAATGTTTTTCCACAACCTGAAAGCATTTACAAGCTCCTTATTCTCGGGTTCGAGCGTCACACCCTCATAAAAAGCATTGGCTGCCTCATCGAACTTCTGCAATAGCAAGGGTGAGACAAAAAAATCATCACAATATTTAAGCGAGCAGGATATTTTATTTACAATCTAATGGAGTCCACAAAACTTCATAACAGTGAAAGCTTGCCTGTAATAGACGTAAAGCTACGCCTTCCCGGTAGCACGCCTTTGGCCAATCCGGTCTTAGTGCTCGGCAAGCCTTTGCATCAGCCAAGGCATGCTCCGCTTGTCCCAAACGAATCCAGCAGAGACTTCTATTGGAGAGAAAGATAGCATCACTAGGATCAAAATCAATTGCCTGAATCCATCAGCATTGAAAAATTAGGTTAATGAGAATTCCAAAAACAGTGATGGGAAGTATAACGATCACTTCTATCAGACATATGGATCCAGGGATCGAAGTGACACTTCTAGTAAACTAGTATTCTTGTTTTTTTTTTTTCCAAATCTAAACGTTTCTCAAGGTAATTGCTTTGTTTTGTGTATTTATCCATTTCAACCCATTTCCACCAATATTCTCTCTTCCAATAACACACTAACAAAAACTCCCACCCCCCAAACAGTACCACTGATTTAAAACTAAGAGGCAGAAAACTACACTGGAACTCTGGTACCACACTAGGTTTCTCCTATATCTGGACGATTGTTGTTACTTGACTAAACTTTTAACATACGAGTCTAGTCAGATTCTCGGTGCTAAAAATCTTCAAAAATTGCTGATGCATGAACGATGGGAGGACATAATGCTCCCTCGTGTAGTACCATGCTTTCAGAGGCCTACAAACCTCGTTGGCCATGTAGGAAAAAGTTGAGAAATTCTAACTCCATACTCAGAATGCTGCTAGTTGACCAAGTAGGAGCGGTGACATTCCAATTAAATAACATTGCTCCGATGACATCATCCCCAGAATAAGAGGAAATACGATCTAGATTATTAGATATTGTCCAGGTTTGTGGGTGGGTGCCTGCGTAGCGATTGGCAAGGGCAAAGGAGTAAACAACTCAAGAGATTATCAAACGTATCAGAAAGGTTAGTGATCATTAAGGGATAAATTGTTTAGCTGAAAATAGATGGATACAATAAATAAATTTGTCTGTAAATCTGGATATAGCAGTGGCTACTCTAACAAATATTAAAAAAAAATATTTCTGTATAATTCCATCGTCAAAAGCCTAGTCTCATTCAATGGTTACACACGATAAACATTTTAATGGCTAATCATGAACCCCAGCAAGCTATGGTACTTATAAATGCGTGCATGTGCATTCCAAATTTTTGCATTTTGCAAAGACTAGGTGATCCGTACTTAAAAGATGTGTGTGTGTGTGAGAGAGAGAGAGAGAGAGAATTTTGTCACCTGTGTGTAAGCATCAACAGCCATCAAATAGTCCTTCCGCTTGAATGCATCCTCTCCTCTTAATTTTGCTTCTGCAGCTTTCTTCTTTGCCTCGGGAGTCGGCTGAAAAGTGATTAAACATTTTGTCAAACACCAACTACAATAATAGATATGACAAATTTGCAGCCATGTGAAACGGGAAATTCGATGAACTAAACAGGAGATTGAATGGTAAAACAATGTAAATAAAACTTTCATCCTTTTGTGGGTATAGAACATCAGAATGAGTACTGGAACCAACCAAAATATCCTGACTAATTTTGCTAAGACTTACTTTAGTGCTTACAAGTGATGCCATACAACCTAGCTAAATACATAACATCAATCCAATTTATTTTCATGGAATTAACGATCCATACAAAACATTTTAGCAAGAGCTTATTCATCATAATACTCAACTAGGTTCACACTTTCTTCCCCAACTACCCAAACTCAATTCTAGTAAGTGGTTACACAACAAGTTCTTCGCAAATCACACGCCTCGAGGCTGACAGTTCCGATCATTATTGCATTTCTGTTTGACTCCCAGTGTACTAGTGAATGAACTAGGTAAAAATAAATAGCTACTGCTCCAAATTGTACTATCAACAGTCATCGGCAACTATTGATGATTGTTAAGGAGAACGAGGCATCAATATCATCAAAGCTGATTATGTAAATAATGGTTGGAATGGCACCTCAGGCATATCTTGCTTTGAAGTGGTAGCATCTCTCAGCAGTTTATCTTCCTTCGTCTCTTCCTGCAATGGAGAACTCTCAAAAGTCATATCCACTTCTAAGTTCTGATTTTATATAAATTGGGAAATAGCCAGATCTACTCCAAGCAAAGCATATGTGACAATTTCAGAAGTCAGGGTGTAACAAGGCCTCATGAAATAAGTGACACTTTTTGTACAGCACATAAAAGTTACGCACAAAAGGCAGAAGATTCGAATACCTGTTCTTTTCCAGTTTCAGATTGCATATGTTCAAGTATTCCATCAACAGTCCACTCTGGAACACTTTGAATTTTCGAAGTTAACGGAAAAAGAATCTCAACAGCCTTTCTATTACCTCTAAGAGCTGCAATCTGCACGGGCTTTAACCCATCCTGTAATGAGAAGGACATGCATCATCAGAATCAAGCACACGATTGGGGTTTTTTTGCTTGGCATTTGTTTTAATCTCAATAAAGAAGAGGACAATACTATGCCCATTTTAGATAATGAAGCATCATATTCATATGTAGGACTACCAGACTAGTCACAAACAGTACAGATATAGATATCAGGAACAGTGGACCAATATCAGGAACAGTGGACCAGCCAAATAAAAAACTCAATGAACCAAATCTTTAATAAAAATGAACCAGCATTGCAACTGGCAGATGCCTAAACACCTAAAGCAAGTTTTCATACGGCAGACAAACGAAAGAGGTGCCAAAAAAAAAAAAAGAGAGACTGCACGCCTAACCTCATCAGTTGCATTGGCATCAGCTCCAGCTTTTAATAAGGAGTTTATTATTTCTGGACTCCCGTTATCCGCAGCAATGTGCAAAGGGGTTGCCCCACCTGCAGTAATATTCACTTTAGCCCCTGCCTGTACAGGGAAAAAAATACCGTTAGAGCTATACAGTGATAGCACGAATAGCACCATTTCAAGAGAGCAAATAATCTATTCCATGATATGCACAAAGACACCCAAGCAGAATGACTTGTACGCACGTGTGAAGGGTGCACCAACCCATGCCAACAATAAAGAGAAAAAGGCTGAGAGACACTTTTCAACCACAATAATGAGAAAAAATAATGCAAGTAAACAGCCATAAACAACTGAGCACCGAGGAAACTATGTGACCTGAATCAACAACTCTAAGCATGCCAGTGAACCTGCTGCTACAGATGACAACAGTGGAGTGATACCATCCTCTGTTTCTGCATTAGGCTGCAAAAAATGAGATAAATACACATTAATGCATGGCCACAGCAGTTCTTCAACTAACATAATCAAATTGTTTCTGTTTTTGTTGGAGACTAACTTTAGTCCAAACGATACAAGGCAAAAAGAAAATGAACCAAATTTCCACAACATGAACATAAATACAATTGCAACCCTTGCTTGAGAACCTAATAACATACAAGTATAAAGGACCAGAAGGGTATTACTTCTTGAAAGCATAGAATTGGAATTAAAATAAAAGTAAAAAAGAATAATGCAAAGTCCAAAATAGCCTATATGATATTTCTAAATTCCCCAAATTCATCTCTCCATGCAATGAATTAACATAGAAGGATAATAGACAATTGCTCGACCCCTATGCAAGAATGCTAAGAATGTGACTAAAAGTTGTGTCCACGAAATTATGAAAGGCAAGCCCAAATCAGAAAAAATGAAGTACGACACCAGGAATGACAAGGCACATCTCCTTAAAATGTAATCTTACATTTTTCTTAGAAATAGACCCTGTAGATATCAAAATGATAACTATAAGCATTAGAAAACAGAACACACAATAAGATTAGTAGCTTACATCAGCGTGGTGTTCTAGCAGTACTTTCAGAGCATCTTGTTGGGCATGACCAGCAGCCCAAATTAGAGGAGTACCAGCATCACTTTGCGAATCAATGTCTACACCTTTGGAAAGTAAGAACCTCATCAACTCAATATCTCCTGCAAAGATAACGTCATTCAGAATGGGTTTTAAACCAAGTTAAGAAAGAAAAAAGAAAACAAGGGGAAATATTTGACCTCTGTGATAAATCTAATTCACACGTCTCCAAGGAGCAAAGACTTAGAAGTTAGATGAATCCAAGAACCAACACTCAGACATGTACCCCCACCTGAAACCCATTCTTGCATGGGGAATCCATGTGACATGTGGCCCAACCAACATCCACAAGTATATACACACAAACACGCACAGACACACAGACGCACACATACCCCAACACACACACACACACACACATATATATATATATTTTATTGTTAGACTTGTCCCACATTCCTCACCAAAGCCACCCAAGCTTGGTCAATAAAATCTAGAGATTACTCCACCTATTGCCAATTGGTTTTAGGTTGGAACCCTCAAAGAAATCTAACATGGTATCAGAGCTAGGTCTTGAGTGGCCTCACCTCTCATGGGAAAGTCTCTGTCGTCTCCGTCACCCGAGTCAATCGTTCAACTCCTGGTCTGTCACCTCCACGTGCATTCAGGTTGCATGTGAGTAGGAGTGTTAAGAATTGTCCCATATCGCTCATCAAAGCCACCCAAGCTTGGTTAATAAAATCAAGAGGTTACTCCACCTATTGCCAATTGGTTTTTGATTGGAAGTCGGAACCCTCAAAGAAATCTAACATATATATGCACAGCACACGCATCCCAGTTGTAAAAAGCGGTGTAATTAGGCCTCTTAGATTCTTAATTTCTTATCACTGGTAGAACACAACATAAATACTTCTCATGCCAAGGCATCCAACTATAAGGTGGAAACAAATTTCGTGTAATACAAGAGGAAAAGAGAACCAGCATATTGATGGTTATGTATCTTACCCTTAAAGATATTATATCAAGTTAACGAAAATAAAGCCATCTAACAGCAGCTACAAGTGAAAATAGAAAATACTGCACACCTGTTCCAGCGGCATGATGCAGAGCTGTAGCCCCCAGCTCACTGGGTATATTAGCATTTGCACCACACTCGATAAGGTATTTGACCGTGGTAATATGCCCTTGCCGAGCAGCATGAAGAAGAGGAGTCTCACCTATAAAACAGCAGAAATTCCAAAACATAAGCCTAAGTAGTGGCATAAGAATGATGTCCACAGATGCAGTTCAAGTCCACAAAAAAACACTGCCATATACCCATTGAGAGTTTGGGTACTAAACAAGTGGTGCAAAGTGCAAATAAATACACCTACGAGGGTGAGGTAAGTCCAAAAAAAACCTAAGAAGCATAGACACTTCTAAGAAGGAGGCATTTCGCGCCGGACACTAGTAACTGTGGCCTCCTTTTTAGGCTCGCTTTTGGTTCTAGCCAATTTCCGTCTTTTCTGAACATTTCAGTTTTTGGTCAAAAAAAATTCACGAGTTAAAATCAGAAAAGTAAAATATTAAGGACAACTTTTTAATAAAATAAAAAATGACAAAATAAGCATAAAAAATGTCATGTTTTATTTCTATATGTCCTGAACTTCCTTCCAATTCAGTCCATATCTATTCATTTTTCCATTTCTTTCTCGTCAATAAACTGATTATGAAAACAAATTGACCAAAAGCTAAAAATTTTACAGAAGACGAAAACGAGCTATTTTGAAGAAGAAAAAAATCTGTTCAACTAAGCAGTATGTTTTAACTTTTAACTCCTTTCTCACGAGTTGGACGCCACATTGGGGAAACTCGTTTGCATCACAAAGACATCTATTCTAATATCTATTCCAACATATAAAGGGAGAAGCGATTTTCGTTGAAGCCCCGTTGCAAAAGCAATTTCTGCAATTGCCCCTTCAAGAATCAAGTATTTACAACTACTTTTAACGTGCCAAACCAAACCATTGAGAATACATGCATTGATTTGTGCAAGTGTGGACGTGTGATGTGAATAACATAGCTAGAAGGTATTCATCTGCGTGTATTACCGTCCTCGTCTTTAGTATCCACATTGAGTTTCAACTCCTCGACCAAGTACTTGCAGACCTCAGTCTGTCCTTCCCTCGCAGCAAAATGAAGAGCTCCTCTCTTGTTAGCGTCCTTCACGTCGGCCACAGTTTGCGCCAACCCATTCCCGTCGTCCAGCTGCGCTGCCAATTCTGTTTCCAGACCAAAACCAAAATTCAAATAATCCAACTTAGCAAACAACTTTACGGGAGGCAAAACTCGCAAAAAAGGAAGTCCAAACTTTACTCTTGAAGAGATCGAGATTTCCGGTGCGAGCGGCATTCAGGAACTGTTCAACCTTTTGCCTCACTGCAGTCACAAAGAAGAGAGGGGAATACTGAGTTTGCAACAGAAAATATGTATACTAGCATGCGGCATGTGTATACATAACTATGGAGAGAGAGAGAGAGAGAGAGAGAGAGAGAGAGAGGGGACCTGCTAGGGCAACAGAAGCATCGGGAGACATTATTGGGGGTTTTTTTGGAAGAGTGGGGACTAGTTGCTTATACCTCGAATCGGCTCGCTGTCGCTGGAAGGGGTATTGGACAGAGAGAGAGAGAGAGAGAGAGAGAGAAGGCTCTGGGATTTCAGAGAGAATAGATTACGGCGTTTGATAAGAGCAAGAGCCCGTCGGACTGTTGTTGGACTCGGGTCAACTGCTGAAACTACCCACTTACGGCCCGGTTGGATGCGGTGATTGACTCTCGTAGGGGAAAACAAAAAGGAAATGGATTTTTATGTCCTAATATTGGATGGGTTACCTCAAAAATTTGTTTATAGCTTAAAGACTCTAGATGTATTGTTTCCGTCTTTTAATCGATGTATTTGAAGAAAATGATTCATCTCGAAATTCGTATTTTTTTTTACTTTAGACCGTGTAGTTTGTTAAGTTCATTTTAGACAATAGGCTAGAAAAAATTCAGCCTCATTTGGTATTTGGGATGGTTTTCCAAGAGCGCTACAAGTTCTAAATGAGCTTTTTTTCATCACTAGAGTAGCTTTTTTCCTTCACAAAATATAAAGGTGAAAAAGTATCTTTATCACTTTTAGTATTTTTGGAAAACTATCCTGGATAGCCAAGGAAAGTGCATTGCATCCCTCCACAAAAATATGCGAGTATTTATAAGTTTTTAATAACTAGGTGTTCGACCAATTTACAAGCAACTCGGCCAAACATAGGAACCATAAATTCATCGTCCAATAACAAGAGAGCCTACTTGAAGGCGAAACAAGTACTTCGTATGAACTGACTATCCAAAAAGGAGTCAATAGCACCTTACTTACAAACGAGTACTTTGAAAGCAGCAAATCTCTTAGTACAAGAAATCAACTCATATTGAGAGAGGGGAAAAAACCAATAGATTTTTTATTTTTTTTACTATTTGTTAATCCTAATCTACTCTCCCGCTTTGGAATGGAATGTGGTGGTTGCAAGCTCCAAAAGATCTAGAGTAGAAATATGTGATGAAGGTTAAAACACAAATTGAATCATTGCTCAGTTTTTAGCCCCTTGAAAAGCCTCTTCTTACTGCTTAGAATCTAGTATCATACTTCAACTCCAGCAACCTACAGAAATTGCATGTCTGTTCACTCTACATATCTTCCATTGACGTCTTTTGAATTCGATCATGGTAATTTGCAACGACTGAAAGGAAGCAACTAAGATAATTTAGTTCGTAACCAACCATGTATTCGTAATTTCAGGAGGTAAATTCAGAAGGGTTCCTATTGGAAGTGCATTTGAGCCAACAATATGCATGCAGTAGTAATCACCATATCTGTGGCTAACAAAAGGGAGCCCAAAAAATACTACACAGCTCAAACCTATTGCTGCTAGCAAGCTACCAGAACCCAACTTTCACAGCAATCCTCTGTTAAGGCTGTGTTTGGATCAAAGAGTACTTGTCAAGAGATTCGAGATGTGAGATAAAGATCTCAAGAAGGAAACTTACCGACTGTGTCTTGATATAAAGAAGGAAACTTACCGACTGTGTCTCATAAAGCGGGAAATAAGTACTCACAAAATAAGAATCTTACTATAACACGGCCTAAGTATTCCCATCAAACATAGGTTTGTATCAGCACACAACTAGACTTCTCCCAAGGATGCTTATATATATTTTGAATTAAAAAGAACCCAAAAATTTGAAGATTGGCTCTTCAATTTGAGATCTTTATATCACTTCAACATTCCAGATACCTCAAAGTATTCCAATTCCAATGCCCCAGTTGCAAAATTTTGCTTATCTTCATAGATTCCATTTCCAGGTAAACCAAAAGAAGAAAAAGAAAAAAGCAAGAAGAACAAAGAAAACAGCAATACGAACACTACAAATGAAAACCAGCAACACAAAGGTTACCTAGTGAGATGATTTTACCCAGGATTAGTCGAGATGCAGATGCGTGAAAACTGGCAAAGATCATCACTTATAGTGACACCATAGGAGCAAATTTCACTCACAGTACTGGGGATTAATAAAGTGCACGTCCGTAAGTCGATCCAAACATCTAAGTTGAGAGAGAGTTTCTAAACAAAACCCAGATCAGATCAGATTGGGAAAAAATGATGACCGATTCTTTGATCGACACAGGAAAACTTCATTAGCATATCATATATCATATAATAAAAAATGGAATCGAGAACAGTAGGGGGAAAAGAATATCGAAAGATCTTCGAAGAGTATATCGACTCTCCTAGTACTGCTTCTCGCAAAACTAAACCAATTTCGATGTGGGATTCAATCATTGATCTTGATAACGGATCGACTGCGAAGCCTCCACGGCTGAAGAACAGAATCATGGTACTTAGACGGCAATGCCATAACCCTCCTCCTCTGCTTCTTCAATTTAGGCTCCGATCCTGATCCTTCTCCTTTCTCTCTCTCTCCGATTCCCACACCATCGGTCACAAACAACTGGGTGAATCTGAGGTAATTCGACCTTCGCCTCCTCCTGATGACCGATCTCCTCTGTATGTACGGAACGCCCACGATGGATCCTCCCGTGGCGACGTGGTGGATAGCCTTGACGAGGAGATCGAGGCCTTCGCATCGGGTGGAGGAGGAGGAGGAGGGGGTGAGGGAGGATTGTGATGAGTCTGTGGAGGAAGCGGCGGTGATGGTGGATGACGGTGGTGAGGAGGGCGAGGAGGAGGAAGAGGGAGGAGAGTGTGGTGGTGGAGTGGCGGAAGTGGAGGTCGGTGGTGGGTTCTGAATTCTCATGGGTTGGATTGGAGACGGAACTGAAGAGGAATCGAAGCAGATGAGGGAAGGGGAGAGTAATTGGGAGAATTTTAGAGAGAGAGAGAGAGAGAGAGAGAGGTGAGGCCTGCAAATGAGCAAATGCTGCTACTACTTTTAACTGGTTCTGTTTGAGCCCAGATCCGACCCAAAGCACATATGGGGTCTGATTGTTTTTGGACAGTGGTGGGCCGGTGGCCCAGATCTCGAACCAAAATTGGGTTATTTGGCCCTCGGATCCGATCGGCCTTGGCAACGGCTCTACGGGTTCTCTAGCAGCAGCGACTGCAATGAGACGAAGGGAGGTTGCGCTCTTGTGCTGGTGTGATTCCTCCAACTTTTTTTAGCCACATCCATGAGTAGATCGATGGCCTCTAACATTCTATTTTTATTTTCGTTTGTTTGGACCTTCTGACTCTTTTTTTTTGTGCAAAATTTGTAGAAATGGTCATTCGAGTCTCATTTTCGTCCTCTAAGTATCAATTGCAACTCTTTTGACCTTCAAGTTTAGTTTTCGTACCAAGTTGGTACAATTGATAACGTCTGTCAGTCAAATTGGACGGAAAAAATCAAATTGAGGACAAACGTCATCATTGAACCAATTTGGTAAAAACTACAACATCCAAACTGCCATCAATCTAATTTTATCCGTCTAGTTTGGCCGATAAAAGTTATCAATTGGACCAATTTGGTACGACAACCAAACTTGAAGGTCATAAGAGTTGTTATTGATACTTGGAGGATGGAAAAGAGACTCGAATGAAGCTACGAAGACCATTTATATAAATTTTCCCTCTTTTTTTTTTGGGTTTGGACCTTCTGACTCCTTTTGTTGGATCTATTTTTTTTTTGGGTCAAACAAAAAAACATTTGTTGTATCTAATCATTTGTTCCCTTCATCCCAATTTAATTGACGTTTTTGGGAATTTGTGCTACTAATTAATTGATTATATCTTGTAATGTATAATGTGTTATGTGATTTTAAAAATATTGTATCCTCGATCTAATCGAAATCTATCAAACAATATCAATATTCAATATAAAATTCATTACGAATTTAGAGATATAACTCATTTTTTAGCTGGTTAAAAAAAACGAACAACAATTAAAGTGACGCGGAGGGAGTATTGTTTTCGTAGGCATATCATATGAGCTGCACGGTCTGCAACTGAGTGTGTTTCCTCGGAAGAAAAGCACTTACCAGTTACCATTAATATATTTTCACTTTGCCTTGTATATATAGGGCTCCCTTTCCCCTAAATCATTGTTTTGGTATTTTTGCCTTATATATATAATTACACATACATTCATATCTTTTAATGGGACTCATACACATTAGAGGTGTAATGTGTGTGGGCTCTAATGTGAATGCGAATGAATTTGTGTTTGTAGAATGATTGTTTTTGTTCGTTCTTTCAATCATTATTAACAGACTCTCCGTTTCGGAACGTAAAAAAAGTCATTTTTTAAAAAGGCAATTTTAGACTAAAACATAAATTGAGTTTATCGAAATTTAAAAATATGCAATATGGATTTTGTTTGAAAGATCTCGATGAGATCTTTTATACGGTGTAAAAAAAATAAAAAAATACTTTTCATTTACACTATTTTTGAGTGTAAAAATGTGAAATAAGTATTTATTTTTTAAGAAGGTGTTCTGGAACGGGGCCTTATGTTGATTTTATTAGATTAATTATCCGTACTAACAAAAAGTTTTAAAAGTACTTAGAAAAAATTATGACTAGCAACAGAAAAACAAAGCTAAGCAGAGAAAAAAATAATTGTACTAGTACCACAAACATTTACATGCCCAAAATATACAAACTCACTTACACTAAATATGGAGCCCGCAGACACTTGTGCGGAGGGACGGAGTCAGGAATTTCACCATGTAGGGGCGATCGTACATGCGGAAAAAAATATAAACACATGTATAATAACGTAAATACATTAAAACTCAAAATAACGTAAATACATAATCGGTCTAACTAATGGCATCGATCTTGATGTATGTGTCTTTTTTTTTTTATTGTTCATCTTTTTTTCAATTCATCACAATTGGACGAATTCAGTCCAAGGGCTTTCATATTATTTGATTTTACCAGTCAAAAAATAAAGAATTAGAAGTCTACAACAACAATTGGAGAAAGACATACATACAACTTAGAGCATCCACAATGTAATAATCAAAATCAAAAAATTGTTAAAGTATATGTGCTTAAAAAAGTGCTCATATTGTAATAATCAAAATTAGCAGCATCCTAACCAATAATCAAATTTGGGCATTTGAATAATCAAAAGTAACATGTGGGACTTTACATTGCTAATTTTGGCAACTCTCTAAATGAATAGACAAAAGCTGACGTGACAAATTTTGATTATTCACTTTTGATTATTACATTGCGGATGCTCTTAGATTTCACTAAAATTAACGAGGGTTTCCAAAATCTCTTCTCCTCTATTGCTAGTTTCTCAAAATTGCCTTTGAAGTCTTAACTATTGAGGATGTTTGTGCCAAAAGAGAGGGAGGGTGTTTGGTATGCCATTGAGGTTTTAGAGCAGAAAGAAATAAAACTGTAAAATACTAAACTCATCTAAGGTTTTAGAGCAAAAAGAAATAAAACTATGAAATACTAAACTCATCTAACGAAATGTGAAAATTTATTACTTGAATATTCACAATATTAACTTATAGTTTTATATTTTGTTATATTTTAACCCTTAGCATTTAGTAATTAATGTTGGTATCTGTAGTGACCCATATAAATGGGGCTCCACACCGACCCCCCGAGCCATATTACCGAGGGCTAGGTACCGACCCCGGAGACATATTACCGAGGGCTCCGTACCGACCCCGGAGACATATTACCGAGGGCTTCGTACCGACCCCGGAGACATATTATCGAGGGCTCTGTACCTACCCCGGAGACATACCACCGAGGGCTCCGTATCGACCCCCGAAATGCAGCACCGAGGGCTCCTGAGCAAGCCTCCTGATGAGACAGCATCGAGAAGAATCCTCGCGAAGGGCTGACCTGGCCATGTGCTCCGTAACCGCCTTATCCGGTGGGTCATCTATAACGTCACCCGAGGCGGTTACCTGAGCGTGACATACACGTGCTAGCTTGAAAACCAAGTAAACCTAGGTCTATAAATACAAATGGATACTCACCTGAGAGAGGTATGCCATTCTACCCTAACCATAGACCTACATTCCCTTCCTGAGATCTAACTTGATCGTCGGAGGGTCACTGGGCTTCCACAGCCCTAGTCACTTGTTGCAGGTCCAGTGGCGGAGGCGCAGCGCAAACGGAGGAAGGAATCGGATTGCTCTCACAATCGAGATCCCGACAATTGGTGGAAAACGTCGGTTTGGTCGTCTGAAGCATGAAATAACACCGTTCATTGCACTGTTCATATTCTTCCCGAAGCCTATCTCCTTCCTGAAGCCGTCGACGCTCTTCCGGTCACGGCCAAACAGTCGTTAGGGAGGACACCGTTTCTCCCTAACCCGAGACCTAAACCTCTCTCCCTAGATCTAGCTTGATCGTCGGAGGATGCACGGAGCTGTAAGGAAGGAGCCAGGAGCGGAGCCCAACCCGACTGATCCAAATCCGAACCCCTACAGTATCCTTGAATTTCAAAGGTTACTATTATATTTATAAAAAAAAAAGTCTGCTTCTAAGAGCTTCTCTCTCTACAACGAGAGCTTCTCTCTCTAACATGGGGAATATCACCTAGGGCTTATCCCTACTTTTTCACTCTCTTTTCCTCCCTTCCTTATCCAGATCACTGGCCTACTCCTCTTCCAGATAACGCTCTCTTTCTTTCCATTGAAACCCTTTCCTTCACCTTTCCACTGTCTTCTCTGTTCCTAACCTTCCTTTCTCCCCTCCCTCCACTGACCTCGCCTACTCTCTCTTTTCTCTCCTTGCTTTCTCTCTTCTCACCTTCCTGAGCAGATGTGTTTCCTTGGTGGCGATGACAGAACCAGAAACCATCGAGCTAGATCCAAGCTTCGATGATTCTTCTCTCAAGGCTAAGTTTACTCTGGTGGGTAAAATCCTATCTCCCAAAAGCCTTAATAAGAAGGGGTGGCAAATGTTATAGCTAAGGCATGGCAAACATCGAAAGAGGTTTCAATAGCAGCTTGGGGGGACAATCTCTACGTCTTCGGCTTCAAAGCGGAAGACAATGTTACCAAGATCATGAGTTTAGGGCCCTGGTCCATTATGGGGTGCCTGATGATTCTTCGTAAATGGGACGGTCAAAAAACCCTTGAAGAGCTGGACTTCAGTTTTAGCCCGTTCTGGGTTCAGATTCAAGGCCTCCCTCTGGGTTTTTTGAACGCTCGAAGTGGGATGAAAATCGCTGAAACCTTGGGAGAGGTTATTGCAGTCGAAGACCCGGACGGAAGAGGTAAACCCATGAAATTTATCCGTGTTAGAGTTTGGATTGATATTACCAAGCCTCTCAAAAAAGGTTTCTTTCTAAAACGTCATAACGACGAGGATGTGTGGGTTAAATTCAAATACGAGCGTTTATCAGACTACTGCTATGGCTGTGGAAGGATAGGACACAATGTCAATGAATGTGGGGATAACGGTTGAGCGCGAGATACCAATGGGCCTTTCAAAGATCCTAGAGCAGAGATCTCGTGGTTGGATACTATTCAGCATGGAGATAGAAAGCCTATTGATCTGGTTTATCCAGATAGCAGGGGAAGATCGGAGCGGAATAAAGTTGCAGAGGGCGGCGCGTGCAAAGCGCAGCTCGAGAATCGCGTGGAGGAACAAGAAGGACAATTGGTTCGTACGGATGGTCATGGGGTGAATGTTTTGGGTGATCCCCAGGTGGATTCTGGAGCTGGACAGGTGTCAACAGAGGTGGAGGGCACGGTTGGAATACAGACAAAACAAGCTACTTTCACAATGACGATGCCGTTAGGGAATATTCCCATTACGAGGAATCCGGTTCCACTTGAGGAGCGGACTGCGGATCCGGGTGCCCTATCCATCGCCCACAGGCCTAAGGATGTGGACCAACTTTATTTTATTGAGGAGCTTGAGAGCCCAAAGAGCATGATGGGCCTGGTAGCTGATGGACCAAGCTCCTACAGCCCAGTTTGTAGCTCTGGAGCCAAGCCCCCAAGCCCTAACCCGAGGGATATAGGTCTATCTCAAATTTTTAATCATGTCATCTGTCTCAAGCGTAAACATACAGGGGATATCGATGCTGAGGTTTGCTCGAAGAAGCAAAATCTTGCGATTGAGTGGGATGGCAGCTCGTCCGACAGGGCAGATGGGGATTTTGTAGCTTCTCTACCTCTGAGCCTAAGCTCTGCTGCTTCTGGTAAAGAGGTTTTCAGAGGGACAGGCAAGAATAGAGTGGTCAAGAGTTCGCGACGTAGTGTGCGGAGGAAGAGGGGGATTCCCCAAAGCAACGCCGACAATGAGCTGGTGGAGGTAAATGTCTCTCTATCTCCTGATTACTCAGATGAACGAATGCAGTGTGATGTTTCTGTGGAGGGAACCCCTTCTGATGGTGCTTAACTCCGCAAACTACCCTCCCAATAAGGCAAAGGGCTAGGTCGTTGATAGCAAATAAATCCGGTAAGACCGGGATCGTTCCCACAGAGAAGTCTTCTTTAGCGAATTTGGAATAGATGGTAAGTACGTAGCACGGCCTTCAAGCGAGTTTGATTCGGTCTGAAATGGTGGAAATTGAAATTAACTAAATTAAAAGCGGTCAAATAGGGATTGATTAGCCCACGACTTAGCCAAACGGTTTCTTCATCTAACTTATGAGTGGGCCGAAACCGTCCGAATTCCACTTTGAAGAATTAATACCAAGACTATCCCAATTCAATTCAATGCATTAATTCAAACCGAACTCATTTAACGCAAGTGAGAGGCGAAAAAGGATCGTTCGCACGCGCATTATCAAGCACGTAGCATAGGGCGATAGACTTCATTGATCAAAGAAGCCACCGACCCCATGATCAATACAAGAAATCATGGGTTTAATTCATTCAACACATTGAAATCGAGCTAAAGTTTAGGCGAAACCGTTTAAACGACTAATCCATAGGGTGCATCTCACCCCATGACCAAACCTATTAACTACTCACACATAGGAAAAAGACTAGAAATTATGCTTAAGGAAGAAAACATGATTAACCGATAAAAGCGGAAACGGCGCCAAAATTTGCTTAACTCCGCAAACTACCCTCCCAATAAGGCAAAGGGCTAGGTCGTTGATAGCAAATAAATCCGGTAAGACCGGGATCGTTCCCACAGAGAAGTCTTTTTTAGCAAATTTGGAATAGAAGGTAAGTACGTAGCACGGCTTTCAAGCAGCCAACTTCGGTGTTTGATTCGGTTAACGAAATTGAACTTGAAATTAACTAGATTAAAAGCGGTCAAGTCATAGGGATTGATTAACCCACGACTTGGCCATTAAACGGTTTCTTCATCTAACTTATGAGTGGACCGAAACCGTCCGGATTCCACTTGAAGAATTAACAGCTGAAGACTACTTGTAACTCGATTCAAAGCATTAATTCAAACTGAACTCATTTAACGCAAGTGAGAGACGAAAATGGATCGTTCGCACGCGTACGATTATCAAGCACGTAGCATAGGGCGATAGACTTCATTGATCAAAGAAGCCACCGACCCCATGATCAATACAAGAAATCATGGGTTTAATTCATTCAACACATTGAAATCGAGCTAAAGTTTAGGCGAAACCGTTTAAACGACTAATCCATAGGGTGCATCTCACCCCATGACCAAACCTATTAACTACTCACACATAGGAAAAAGACTAGAAATTATGCTTGGAAATGAAAACATGATTCACCAATAAAAAGGGAAATAAACTTGATTTATAAGAAGATCCAAACCGTAGCTACAGCATTTATAAACGACAAATTAACGTAAGACAATTACCTTAAGGAGTTCTTGAAGGAAATACACTCAAAAGCTTGAAAGACTAACAATGAAGAAACTTAGAACAAAACTAGAAAACTAGGCCTAAATCTAACTAATGGCCTTTTTTACATAATTGGCATACAAGCCTATTTATAGGCCTTACAAAATCAGCCAAAAAGTGGACAAAAATGCCCCTAAAATATCCCAAAATAATGCCCAAAATAGAAACTTTCCATAAATGGAAGGTTGAAATGTTCAGCACACAAAAGCTGGTCGAAGGGAAAAGGTAGCGCTACCTAAAAACATGGTAGCGCTACCTAGTTAACTGTTGGCATTCTCAGCAAGAAGGTAGCGCTACCTAAAAACATGGTAGCGCTACCAACTTGATAGATTTTTTGGGAAACTTCATGGGCTCGCTCCGGATGCTCCCGAACTCGGATTTGGGTGTTCTTTCGACCGTTGGAAAGCTCGTCGAGTCTACTTTCTAACCCAAGTGGTTTGGATCAAAAGTACTTTGTACATCAAAAGATATGACATATCTACCCTCAGCTGGTTGGAAGATGAGTTGCTTTGGTAAAATCCTCACTTCTCCTTCAATTCCCTTAACCCTTGGGCGATCCGAGCAACCTCCAAACCATCTCTTCATGACTCTTCGGGCACTACAACGTGGTGGCACGTGGCCTTGAGCACTTGGTTGCATCCGGAGCATTCCTTGGCGTTCAAAACCGCCTTATTAGCACGTTTTACCTAAAATACACAAAAACCTACCTTATGTGCAATATCACAATAAAAACGAATAAACACAAGATAAAACAACATAAAATGGGACTAGTCGCACCAAATATCTACAATATTGGGTGCTCATCAGATGGTGATTCTGAATTGTCTCCTACCCTAACAAGGGCTTTGGTGGCTGGCCCTAAACAACCACGGAGTCAATGGTAATTCTCAGCTGGAATGTTCAGGGGATGGGGCGACCCCTGACATTCTAGATCTTACGAGGGTTGTGTACAACCCATCGTCCCCTAGTGGTATTTCTCATGGAGACGAAGAATAAGAGAGATATCCCAGAAGGAATGATGAGAAGACTCCACTTCTCGAATGGTTTTTATGTGGATCCTGTTGGTGTGTCTGGTGGTCTTGCTCTATGGTGGAAAGATGAAGTTTTGATAGACGTGAGGTATAGCTCCAAAAATCTTTTACGTTGTGTTGTTTCCGGGCCTTTGACCTCTTCCAATTGGTTGTGTTCTTTTGTGTATGCTCCTTCCACTTGGCAACAGCGAGTAGAATTTTGGGATTTGTTCAAGACTATTCACCATGGAAATCAGTATCCCTGGTTGTGCTTTGGGGACTTCAATGAGGTTGGGTCCATTTGGAAAAAACAAGGAGGTCTGCCATGTAACAGGACTAGAGTGGAGAAATTCCAAGAGTTGCTGTTTGATTGTGATTTAATGGATCTTGAATTCAAAGGGCCTGCTTACACTTGGACTAACAAGCAGGGAGGTGATAGCAATATTAGGGAAAGATTGGACAGAGCCGTGGCTAATATGGAATGGAGGAATTTGTTTCCACTTGCCAGGTTTTCCATGACATTCTTGTGGGGTCGGATCACTGTCCCCTCATTCTCAATTGTTGTTTACCTCTTAAGAGGGTCCCTTATAGCTTCAAGTTTAAATCGATGTGGTGTACAAGTGAGGAGTGTGGTAACGTTATTGCAAGCTCTTGGAATACCAATCAAAGACGTTCCCCTCAAGTGGCCTTAGTGGAGAAGCTCAAGTCTTGTAAAAAGATGCTCAAACATTGGAGCAAGAGAACGTTTAGAAATAACTTGGAAAAGATCAGGGGTCTCAACTGAGAATTCGTACACGATGACTGGGAGTGAATCGACGAGAACCAGATCAAAGAGGAGTTGGAACTGACTTTGTTAAGGGAAGAGATGTATCAGCACCAAAGATCAAGATTAAATTGGATAATGTATGGAGACAAGAATACAGCCTTCTTTCACGCTACGGTTATCCAAAGGCGTCAACGAAATCAACTAACTAGGCTCAAAAATAGTGAAGGGGTTTGGCTCTCAAAGGATCAGGAAATCAATGAACACTTGTCTGAGTATTTCTCCAAGCTGTTCACATCTACTGGTTCCAGAGGTTTTGAGGAGGTTCTTCAGAAAGTGGATAGGTGTGTTACAAATGACATGAATTGTAAGCTGACTCGGATGGTTTCTGATGAAGAGATCAAGGTGGCTGTCTTCCAACTTGGTGCCATGAAAACACCAGGTTTATTTTTTCAGAAATTTTGGGAAACGGTGGGTGAGGATGTGAATGAAGCAGTAAAGAGGTTCTTCAGTGATGGATTCTTGTTCGAAGAGTTGAATATAACCAATATGGTCTTAATACCAAAGGTTCAGGCGCCAGAATCTCTTTCCCAGCTCAGACCAATCAGTTTATGCAATTTCTGCCTCAAGATTATCACTAAGATTCTAGCTAATCGTCTTAGAGGGATTTTGAAGTTTCTGATATCCCCAAACCAGTCCGCTTTTGTTCCTGGGAGGCTCATCCAAGACAACATCATTATTGCCCATGAAGCCTTTCATTTCCTGCATCGTAAGAAGAAAGGGAATGAGGGTTTCATGGCGATAAAATTGGACTTCAATAAGGCCTATGACCGAGTGGAATGGGATTTCCTTAGAGCTCTAATGGAAAAAATGGGATTTGCCACAGAATGGATTAGATGGACCATGGAATGTGTCTCCTCTGTTCAGTTTGTGATCAAAGCAAATGGGGAAGCAAGAGCTAATGTATCTCCTCATCGAGGCCTTAGACAGGGGGACCCCCTCTCCCCCTACTTATTCCTTTTGGTCAAAGAGGTCTTATCTAAGCTTATTCAAGTGGAGATCAACAATAATCATCTGTCAGGTATGCGTATTAACAGACACTGTCCCATCCTCTCCCATATTTTGTTTGCTGATGATGCTTTACTTTTTCTCAAAGCTGATCTGAAAGTTTGTTGTACTGTTTTGGATATTCTTAAAAAGTATGGAGAGGCTCCTGGCCAACTTATCAACTATGAAAAGTCTGGTGTTTTCTGCTCTTCTAACATGTGTGATATAGATAAACAATTATGTTGGGACTTGCTGAATATGAGCCCCATGAAAGGCGATTCTAAGTATCGGGGACTGCCTTCTTTTTGGGGGAAATCCAAAGCAGAAGCATACACTTTTTTAGTGGAGAGAGCTTTCAAGAAAATGCAGTGATGGAAGACTAAATTAATCTCCATGGCTGGGAAGGAAACCCTCATCAAATCCCAAGTCCAGGGCATTCCTACCTATGCGATGGCATGTTTCCTCCTACCCAAAAAGGTATGTGACAAGCTGGATTCAATTACTCGTAACTTTTGGTGGAAAGGAAACCCTGAAGATAGAGGTATATGCTGGAATTCTTGGGAGAACCTCACTACTGCCAAGTCCCAAGGAGGAATGGGGTTCAGGAACTACAGATGTTTTAACGAAGCAATGTTGGCAAGGCAAGGATGGAGACTCTTGATGAACCCTCATTCCTATTGGGGGAGATTCTTGAAAGGCATCTACTTCCCAAATTCAACCTTTCTTCAGGCTTCCAGAGGCAGTCATGCATCGTGGGCTTGGTCTAGTCTCTTACATGGTAGGAGTCTTCTTACAAAAGGGTTGAGGTGGCAAATTTAGAATGGTAAGAATACTGACTTTTGGAACGATCCCTGGATTCCAACTCTCCCGAATTTCAGAATTCCAATCCATCGACCTCAGGGGAGTGAAGTTAGGCTGGTAGCAGATGTTATAGATAGTCGGAATGGGACTTGGAATCGTCAGAAACTTGGTAGAGAAGTCCCCCCTGAGGTGGTGGAGGCTATCCTAAAAATCCCCTTGCCTTTGGTGGATAGACAGGATCAGGTGGTTTAGCACTATGACCAAAAAGGGGTTTACTCGGTTAAATCAGGATACCAAGTGGCTATGCAGTCAAATTTGAGCCTGAGGAATGAGAAGGTTGAATCCTCCTTCAAACCAAAGAAGGTGCTGTGGAAAGTCTTATGGAAAATGAAAGTGCAGGGGAAAATTAAAAGCTTTTGGTGGAGGGCATGTAAAAACAGTCTTGCTACTTGTGAGAATCTGTTTAGAAGGAAATGTGCTCAGTCCAGTGCTTGCCCCATCTGTGGGTCAGAGATAGAATCTGTGGAACATATGCTTTTCTGGTGTAGTTGGGCAAAAGCCATTTGGTTCGCGTGCAATATTAACGTGGGTGGAGACCTAGGTGGTAATGCTTTGGTTCTTAAATGGGCAGATGATATGGTGGACAAGACGACTATTTCTGAAGCTACAGAGTATATGGGATTTGTGGCCCTTGTTGCTTGGCATATCTAGAAAACGAGAAACAGCTTCGTTTTTCGTAAAATCAGAATTGATCCCAGGGACACTTTGGCAACAATTAATCATGCTCGTATGGAAACTTCTTGTATCTTAGAGATTCCTGATGTCCATATGGACACCCCATCAACCCAAGAGGATATCTCCACTTCGAGGGCTCCGGACAGAGGTCATTTCAAGGCCAATTGCGATGTGGCCTTTCCCAAAGGAGGAGGGGAAGGTAAACTAGCTGTGGTAATTAGAGACTGGAAAGGAAAAATTCGTGATGGCTTGACTCGCACGACAGTAGCAAGCTCCACTCTTAGTGGTGAACTCCAAGCGATCAGAGCTGCTTGTGCAATGGTGAGCAGTTTGGGAATCAAAGGTGTTGAGGTGGGGCCTGATAATAAGCAAGCAATTCTTCTCAGTGTCTCTGAGTTGGTTCCTCCTTGGGAGGTGAGCTCTGAAGTATTGGACATTCGACATTTTGCCAAAGAATGGGAGATCAAGTTCAGATGGATTCGAAGAGGAGCAAACAGAGTAGCCCAAGAGATTGCAGCTCTAGCTAAGAAAAACATTCTCCCTTGTAATTGGTTTAATTGCCCTCGGCTGTCGCTATTTTCCATTCTCAGTAATGAAGTACCTGTCTAGGCCTTTGGGCTTTTTGCGGATTAAAAAAAAAAAAAACTATTATATTTTTTTTTCAAAATTCTACACAGGGCGAGTCTATATACTTTCATAAAAATTTATTTATTTATACTTATAATAGTAGTTTTTTTTTTCTTGCCGAGGCAACCGCCCCTACTGGTCCCTCCCTCGTTCCATCCGTGCTTTTGTGTGAATCCTATGCTCAAGGTGACTGAGTTGGTACACATTTGTATGTGTAGGTGTTTGTGGTTCTTGACTTCAAAAAAAAGAGAAAGAGAAGTGCAGTAAAAGGCTCTGTCGGGTTCAACAGAGACCGCTATAAATACTTACACTGACCTCTCATGGGTTTCCCCGTGCTCTCTCTCTGAACCGTTTCCAAGAACGCTGATCTCATGGTGGTCCTCCAACCTCTTCTCCAAAACCACGGCAGCGAAATCAGCGACGGCCACGACGGACTCCCCAGCCCCCCGCAGCCTCGTCAAGGCCCCAAAGAGGCGCATTACAGGGGGGTACGGAAGCGCCCGTGGGGCCGGTACGCGGCCGAGATAAGGGACCCCTGGAAGAAAACCAGGAAGTGGCTCGGCACCTTCGACACCGCAGAGGACGCCGCCCTCGCCTACGACAACGCCGCCCGCAGCTTCCGCGGCGCCAAGGCCAAGACCAACTTCCACCACCACGCCGTCGCCGGGTTCCGTCCCCCGCCGCTCACGGCGATTCCCTACGGCGGGCTGTGGAGCCACCTGCAGCAGTGGTGCGCCGCTTACGGCTGGGGCGAAGCGGGGTTTGAATCTAAGTACGACGTCTTTCAGAATGGAGGAAATGTAGAGGCTGGGGAAGAGAAGAAGAAGGAGAAGAAGCCGCTGCCGTTTGATCTGAATTTGCCGCCTCCGCCGTTTCAGTGATCGACGGCTGTGATTTGTTGGAGGGTAAGCTGATCTTACTGTTGCGATTCAGGGGAGTAAAAAGTTTCGTTTTCTTCCGTTTATGCCCTCTGTTGTTCTACTTTCTTCTTTTGCATTTGGGCTATTGGGTCTGGTAATTAAGCTTTAGATTAATGGCATCCTTTTTACATGTAAAAGTGATGGAATTTTTAGATATATCTGATCTGATTTTGAAAACCAGCTAGTTCTGTTAACGAATGGAGTAGTTCCTTGTATCCGAAAAAAAGAAAAAGAAAAAGAAAATGATTCATGAGCTATGCTACGCAAAAAAAACTTTAAAATACAACCGGGACACAGTTACTACAGTATAATTTATTGTACGTTAGTTCATATACGTTAAGCAGGTCTGGACACAGTTGTGTTTCAAAATTGTAACGTACGCTTGTTTGTTTGGATTCATACCGTTGTGTTGGATCAAATTATCTTTTCATTTTTAGATAATTACGGGAGGTGGGTCTCGAACATTCAAACACTTTTAGTGTGTGCGGGACTTACCTCTCATGTGAGTGTGAATTTGTGTTTGGGTATGGTTCTAGCAAAATTGAATATATTTTGGATGCAAATGTGCTAGTAGTTCCGTGATGTTAATTTTCCTGTCATGATGCAGACATTTCACGAGCAAATTGCCGCATGATAACTTCACATGGGTGATAAAAATTCCCATAAAGCTATAGGGACCGATCGGTCCTCTACCGAAATCGTACCCGCGGTTGCGTTGCCGATCCGAACCGTCCAAAAATTCAAAAAAAAAAAAAAAACATAACGAGCCTGCACGAGAATCAACGACATCCAATATGTGTAGTGCTATTGACCAGGGGCTACCAATTTAGCATTGACAGCGACATGGGCCCATTACGGAACCCACACGGATGATTCGAATCCTGAAATCTTAATTAAAAAATAGAAGATTGAATCGAACATTTACACATATTAGATTGAATTAATTTTCATTTTATTTTTTTAAAAAATTATTAAACAATTCGAATTATTCCCGGAGTGGGCCAGGTGGCCGTCGGTTCGGTTTTCTTGAAGTACTAATGTTCGTAGTACTCCTAGTAGTAGCCATGATGAACGCTAAGCTGTACTTTAAACCTGATAGGCCATAATGTGTGCTGGTAAAAAAAATCATACACTCGTGTAGGAGACGGTGGTTGCAGTAGATTAGATCTCGCTGGAAATTATTTCCCGACGGCAGACCAACTTTAGAAGGTAAAGACAGAATTGAATTGAATTAAATGGCTGAAGTTGAAGTACTCCATTCCTCCTGCAGCAGCAGCTACGCTCACAACTATTAGGCCCCCCCGTTTTTACTTTTTAAAAAAAAAACACTAAAAATGTAACGCATTTTATCATTTCGTTTTTATTAATAATTGTTTCGGCATTTTACCATCTCGTTTTTATTATCAAAAAAAGTTGTAAATAAGCAATTTAACAACTCGCAAACGATAACTCTACTCACAAACGATCGATGGTTTATTCGCTATCGAAAATAACTTAACATTTCTCAACAACTTATTTGCTGCTGAAAACACGTAACAATTTATCGATCATAAATAAAAATTTATTTACAAATTTTTTACTGCCGAAAATATCTTATTCAACAGCACGCACGCACGCATATTAAAACTTTGACTGTGCACGTGTGAGGCGTTTGTTTGTTGTCTAAACCCAAAAGCGCTTTTAATGCTTTACAACTTCCGACCCTCCATCACCTGGGGAACCACCTCCCTGCCCCCTGTTCGGCTTTTAGCCTACCCTCTGGACGATATATTTTTGTGTATCCCGGGAAATCAAGTCCCTTGTATCTCTTCCGGTCTGTTTCTTATTCTTTCGCCATTTTGATCACATTTTGATGATCTGCTCCGTTTATTTTGTAGAGTTTGGTGAGAACTTTATTCTTAACACAATTTGTGTTCATTGGGCTTTATTTGATACATGATCGGCACACGTGAATATTGAAGAAAATTAAAACTGGGTGAAAACACAATGAATCGGAACTCAGTTTTTATTATTATTATTTTTTTTTGCGATTTTCAAGTGTGTCATCCGATGAACGCAATTTTTGGTGTGAATTAGGTTTTCACCGAACTCTACCAAATGAACAAAGCCGATCATCAAAATGTGATCAAAAAATGGCTGGAAAATGAGAAACAGACCGGAGGGAATACCAAGAATCCCCGGAATACACAAAAGAATCTCCCCTATGGACCACCTAATTTTTTTTCCCGCTTCCCAAATTAAGGTTGAAATTACAAGAAAGGATAATGGTATAGATATACCAACGTGTGGAGGCCCATTTTAGACCCGTTTCAGGTCTGAAATGATCGGAGCTACTCATTTTGTTTAAAATACTGTTTATGGTGTCTACAACAAAAACAACTCAATTGAATTTTCAGTAAGTGCATTTACGAAACGTCCAATTTTGTTTTAGAATTGAGGCCCCCAAATCTAGTTGCACTAATTTTTTTTTGTAGAAATCATAAACAAAATGAACGGCTGTGATCATTTTCTTCAAATTCGGAACAGGTCCAAAACTGCTCTGTGCGTATTCGTAATTTGGTATAGATATTACCAACAGAACCGCTGAACCAAAAGAACAGGAAAGAAAAATAATTTTTCCTTATTTGGTTTCATGAGAGAAAACAAGAAAGAAAATAACAAAACAAAGTACTCCCTCCATCCCTTATTTATAGTCCAGTATTCCATTTCGGATTGTCCCTTAATAAGTGTCTATTTTATAAAGTTAGAGGGTAAAAATTGGTACATTGTCTATTTTGTCCATAAAAGTATATTTCATTTTGAAAAGTTAGTGAGTAAAAATGTAATGATGATGGATAAATAGAGAAAGTGTAAGAAAAAGTTGATGTGAAAGGTATAATGATGATGTCTTTTTAATACTGTAAATTGGATTTCGAAGCAGGACACTTAAAAAGGGACGAAGGGAGTATTAAGCACAATAAATATTCCTCCACACGTTCCTCAAAGTTTCTATTTCCTTTTCTTTCTTTTCCCTAAATTAAATTTGGTTAGTTTTTTATTGAACTCTTCAATGTGCTCTAATGAATAAAATTTAAAATTTAACAAAATATGTATTATAAATTTATTAACAATATAGTTGGAGATTTATAAAACACAATTATTTAAAATTTGAGAACTTTTCATTTCAGTTTTTCTTTAAAATTTTAATAGAAACCCAGTTTAGTACTCCCTCCATCCCTTTTTTAGAGTCCGGTATTCCATTTTGGATTGTCCCTTAATAAGTGTCCATTTTGTAAAGTTAATAGGTAAAAATTGGTGAATTTTTCATTTTGCCCCTAAAAGTATATTTCATTTTGAAAAGTTAGTGAGTAAAAATGTAATGATGATGGGTAAGTAGGAAAAGTAGAGAAAAAAATTGATGTGAAAGGTATAATAATGATGTCTTTTTAATAAGTTGAAATTACGAAGCAGGACACTTAAAAATGGACTGAGGGAGTACTACTACTACTACTCTTTTTTTTTTTTTTGAAAGGAAACCCAATTTAAATAGTTTCACTGATTCGAGTGTCAAAATCAATTTCATTTTTAAAACCTTTTCCCCTTTTGCTATTGAAATTGAAATCATCTTATAAATGTAGGTCGCACTTCCATAGGTCAATAACACCCACCGCAGCCCTAATTAAATCATAGTACTACAAAAAGTCAGGCAACTTGTCAGCTCATTCACATCTTCACGCCAACACTGCAATCGTCAACACTACTTGGAGAGAAAATGTTTCTTCTCTTTCTAGTACTGCTTTCTGCTGCTACCAAATCTCTTATCTAAATACTACTAGAACATCTTTACCAAAAAAAAGTTGAAAGTTTCAGACCATATCAAATATATTTGCTGAAAATTTTTCCCGGCGGCCAACAGAACTCCCGTCCGGAAGAGCTCGGTCATGGGTAATCGCAGGCACTATTGTTTACCTGTTGGTGAGCAACGGACACGCGAAACAATTATAAGTACTGATTGTTAAGATATCGGAAATTTCATTTAGCAAAAAGAAAATTCACTGACAAAAAATTGCAATGCAAAATAGTGGAAAGAAATCCAGCAGTTTTATCTGGAAACCTCAAAAAAGTTTTACTGTTGTATGTTCAATTCGGACCGTAAGAAGTTTAACCGAACACCGAATATTTAGCTCCCTTGGTTATATATTCAATCTCATATCCGGTCAAACAAACGAGACCATAAGGCACAACTCTCCCATTTTTCTGACATGAAATAACCCATATGAAAACGCACTTACGATTAAAAACCCGTTTGGATGACTTCAGTTTCACAGCCTGGTCCTCACTCCTCAGGGTAGCCTTTGCAACTGTTGTGAGAACTGTACGTGCCTAAAACTTCTCCAAATCTCCTGATCATGCTAGAATATCAAACACAAAGCTAGCATGAGAACAACTAAGCAGAATGTAGGGAATCTGCGTAAAGGGCATACATGAAAATATCGCGGCAAAGTTCAGAAAGCAGAACTTAAACAAAGAAAAAAGATGGAAATACCATTAGCAGCAAAAATTTCATACCAGACATAATTCAAGTGCTAAGTTGAATTGCCTGAGCTCCAACTGTTAGTTCTTTCGACTCTAGGCCAGGAAACTGTCCAATGTCATGTCCAGCAAGCGGTTGAAATTCATTGTGCAAACCAACAGCAAACTCATCCGGACGAGTTCCACCACTTTGGAAGTAATCAGCAATCTACATTGCAAGATCAAATTCAATTCAAGAATACATAGTTACACATACTGATTCTTGGTGGTTGTGTGCAATTACTATGTCATAAATATAAACACAATATGGACACCCACATAAAAAAGAAGCAAAAGTAAAAAAACAAACCAACAAAGCTGACTTGGGACAGCAAATACATGCACCGTATATGTTGACATGTGATTGCAAACTACCTTAATTTCCGTGAGTAATAAAAAGGACAACGAGCCAAGGTAAGAGAGGAGAGAAAAAGGGATAAAAGGAACTTGCATGATTAGCAAGAGCTATGCCGCTTAATGCTGCTGCCTCTAAACTTGAACCCAACAGCCAATCACCACATATGCCAGCCCTTCCATGAGGATCAAAGATGCAGGGGATACCTGGAGTGTTTGTAGGAAGAGCAGCACCCCTGCGTATTTGGGGAATGTGAAACTAATCTCAGAAAGGATAGAATTGAAAAAGAAATTTGAACTATCAGATTCTACATTATACATAATTTTTAATTAATCACCCCAACTATTACGTTTATCTCAGAAACTGATCCCATACCACAATTGAACTCGGCTATAAAAGGGTCTCTTAAGTGAGCCTTTTGATAGTCCTAGTGCACTCTCAGCACCCTCAAGCATTGCCGCCTTCACCTTATCTGCTGTGACTGCTGGAATACTCTCCTGTCAATGCACAGTGGAATCGTTTGTAAGAACCTTACAAGAGATCCAAATACTTACGAACAAACCACTTGTGCATGTACTTGTAGAATCTCCGCTCTGCTAAGGCAAGTAGGCAACCATACGGTTTTGACTAAAAATTCAGTTGCCAACCAAAAGAACCCAAATGGCATTATTGGGTGGTCAAAGCCCCTGCCGCATGGGTCTGTTGCGTGCATATGGTTTACTCTGTCTTAAGTATTTCAGTTACATCTGACCTGTGGAACCTTATTCCTCTTCCCAAAAGCTGCAGTGCTGAAAAAGGTCCAGCAGTGCGGGCCAGTGTTGGGAGAACACGAAAGTTTCTTTGTGTTGTTTGCCATCCAAGAGAGAGAATCAACTCCTTTTACAAAAGCTCCTTCAAAAGGAAATGTAAGTGCATTGGGAGGGATAGGAAGAGGATCCTCAAACGCAGCAAGAAGAGCCCATATAGAACTCAATTCCAGCCTCTGCAAATAGATGAACAAAAGAACGAAAAGACAAAAACTATGAAGCGAGAACTATGAGAAACATTTTGGCTGAGTTAGTGCAGCCCTACTGCCATATGCATATCATCAACAATAAACCCAGATCAAGGCTGAAAGCATGCAAAAGTCTGACTTTGTTCAGAAATCTACTTCTTTGGTGTCTTAAAGCAACCCTAGGAAAGAAAGATTAGAAGAATCCTAAACGGAAATAAGATCTGGCTTTGTCCTCTCCATAACTCTCTCAGCAGATCTATTTTTTTTTTATGGATAAATACAAACCCAACTTCATGATGTTCAACATTCTCCAAGTTTTATCACGTTTAACATTAATCAGCAGATTGAAGAGAAAAGAAGATAACGAAACACCAGGAAGATAGATTTTTTAAAAAATCAAAATGGAATTAGAACCAGCATTTTGTTCTCTCCAAAAGATAAATGATCTTCCTATAAAGTTTTCACACTGCTTGGCCTCTAAAGTAATACCTGAACTTCCAGTACATTAGCAAAACCGATACCCACTAAAATAACATAATCCTAACCTGATGCCAATTGTAATCCTTACTACAACAATTTTGGTCAGAACGGTATGTTTTACCCAAAAAACTTATGTTGCATTTGCTAGATCAAATTCACACACCTGAATAAAATAACTGGATATACCTTCATTTGTCTTGCAATCAGTGGTAAGCCTGATGAAGAAAGCAATCGATTCGCACATTTTCCTGGCAATGATACAGCAAATTAACATAATGAGTCCCAAGTCACTAAAAAAAATTAGTAATTGGAGAACACAAGTAAACATTTGATAATTTACTGAGAAAGTAACAGCCACGAACCCGATTTATTTAATTGACCCCCTGCTAGTGGACTATGGGATTGGTACCCCGCATGAGTCAGTTCAGTATCAAGTTATAAAAAAAACCTCGTCTCTCCGCCAAAATCAGGCTCTATACATAAGGGAGTGGCTTTTAGTTTGCACTTCTTGGTGTATTGTATGTGTGAGTTATTTCCCTAGCGATCAAAAGAAAGAAAATGTCATTCATACCGTTCAAGGGTTGTATCCCACCGTAGACAGCCTATAATTTGCATCAGTCCTCCCAAAGTACTTTCGAATTTTCTGGCCTAATTTTGTTCATGTATGAGTGTACGTATGTTATTTCCTAGATGTCAAAAGAAAGAAAATTTGTTATTTTGTCACTAGTTCCACAACGAGTGTCCCCTGCCTCTCTTATCAGTGGCTTCCAGTTCTTTCAGACGCAGGTGACTTGACAAGTTCTTGCGGTATCTTTTGATCATCAAAGTATGATTTGCAATTCCTATGATTAATTGTAATTCCGTTACTGTTAAAGTAATAGGCCAATGTTATGTTATAACAGATTGTACGTCCAATTAGCATATTAATAAAATCATCCGGTGAAAACTACTTGGGTAAAATCGTGAAAGTTTGTGCACCAGCATTTGCATGTATTTATAAGTTATATGAACTCTTTTTCCTCAAGGTGTATGTTCAGAGTTTAAGCATGTGTCTGATTTTTTTGAAAGAACTCGTCAATTCTGTATTGTTATCTTAATATTTTTGGCATTTAGGAACCTATCATGTTGGCATCATGCCCTCTTGACCTCATTGAGGATGTGTCTGAGGAAATATGATATAGCAAAACTAAAACCTTAAAAAGTGAAATATATAACATTTTTGGAAAGACTGACCATTATGTGCAATGACAATGGCATCAAACTGCCCCGAAGGTTTCCCATTCTCACTCAAGTGCCACATCCCGTTAAAAGGCTCCAGTTTACTTATCCAGGAAGGTCGCACTACATCAACCATAGAAGTCTGCACCACAGGTTCTTTTTCTGTTAACCTAAGAGTAGAAAGATATCGCAGGCATAGGAATCCAAATAAACTGGGAAACAGCTAAGTTTCATCCATAGACCACATGACAATGTAGCTACAAAAGACATGCAAATTAAGTTGGCTCTTTGCTCCAATTTTATTCCTACTACACATAGGCAATGACCTTGCTATAATTTACCAAGGAAGTATTAGGACAGCCTAGGTTACAAAACAAACACTATAAGTCTATGATAACACAAATAGGGAACATCGTAGATGCTGTCCAAACTCTAAAATCCAGCAGGTAACTGATAACAAATTTCCAAATAGATTACAAACAGTATCTCAGCCTAGGTTTATCAATTATCCAAAAGAAGGTTAACAAGTAGCTATTTCTGTAGCTCCTTTGACTAATAATCCCAGTAATTAGATTACTCACTACACAACAAACTATATTTATCATTTTCTAATTTGATTGAAGCATACTGGAGACTACCAAGCATCATTCAACCATAAGGAAAACATGGATAAGTCACTATTGATCAAAGAATGGCCATTAGCCCATAGAAAGGGAATCAAATTTAATGCGTAATCAAGCCATGATATCTATCTTTTACAAACAAATTTGTTTTGAAAGAACCAAGTAAAAATAGTACGATGGGAAAAATATGACAATAAAACATAATATGCATGGACAAATGTAATTTTTGCACCATGGTTTTTTTAAAATGATCATCATAGCAGTAAATAGAGTAATAGGTATAAGTAAAAAAATCCTGCATGTGGGATTAAATATTAATCACCTGGGACAGTATTGAATCTGCAAGGGGGCGCATCCCATTTACACCTATATACCTTGGAGGGGAAGAAGGAAGTGGAACAAACTGACCACCCATTTCAAGCTCTCCAATAGTACCTTGCCACTGCCTAACCAGACCTTTCTCCAACCATCCATCAACCAACTTAGAAAATCGCTGATCACTGACAGTAAAGAACTGAGCTGCGTGGTCAAATATTAGAGGCTGTGGATCAATTAATCTAGTGCCCATTCTTCCTCCCAATCCATGAAGCCCCTAACAAAGTGATAGACAGAGTCAGTCAGGAACCTGGCAGGCATAACCTTCTCACCAGCAGCGTTTTATAATTTCGCACATGACCTCAGTCTAATTCCCATCAGTTCATTATGAAATAGATTTGAAGCACTAAAATCCCACAGTTGATTACATAAACAAAGTATTATGTGCTAATCACTCTTTTTTAGCATGAATGAGAAGTAATGCGCATTTACGTTACCCCTACATGGGTCATTGTCAAAATCTTCTCTAGTTTAATAAAAAGGACCAGATCAACAGACCCCATGAAATCAGAATAAAGAAATCCATCACAAAGGAAACAACTTTCATGCTCCATTTTCTTATAAATCACTCCAAACTACGTCTTCCACCGTTTTAAAGTAACAACTAATACAACTCTCAAAGCACATCAAATTTTTAATACAATTCTCGAAGCACACTCAAAACTAAATTTGGAGTGCATTTACAAGAAAGTCAGGTGGAAAAATCATTTCCCGACAATAGTACTTATAAGTTTTATTCTTATTTACAAATGAATCACAAGCTACTGAAATAAAGAACTTTGTCAACCCACATTTCTAAATTCACACCATCTTACGTACCAACACCACTTCGGCTAATACAAAATCAGATGCTCATTGACACACGTGAGACGAAAACAATTCAAAAAGGGAAGAACTAACCAACCGTGTCGAACACCGTGGACCGAACCCCTCTCTCCTCCAAACTGAGAGCACAAACCAGACCAGACATCCCTCCGCCAATTATCCCAACCACGGGGTCGTTGGAGAGTGGACCGGTAAAGGTCACCTGTTCTTGGCTGAAGGTCTTCTTCAGAGCGGACCGCCTCGACGTGCCGTATGATGGTTTTCTAGGGTTTCTGCCTCGAGTGGGTCTGGTTGGGCCGTCCATGGTGGGTTTCTTGCGGGGATTGGTGGTGGGTTTGTTTTCTGCTCTGCAAATGATGGATGAGTGTAGGGTTTTCGTGGTCGTGGTGGTGTTGATTGTGAAAGTGGGTTTGTGGTGGTTTGGAGATTTGATGGGGTGGAGGAGTAGAGGGGAGGCGAGTAGGCTACCGGTGGCGGCCTTCATGGCTTTTGGGAGAGAGAGAGAGAGAGGAGAGAGACTGGATAAGCTGTAAATATTTTTTTTCTACTCCTTGCAAAAGGAAAAACAATGGCTTGGTAGTTGGTTTTGAGTAGTGTTTTTGAATAAAGATAGAGAGAGAAATGAGAGTAGTGATTATGGAGGAAGGTAAAAAGTAGAGAGAGATAGAGTGAAAAATGAGAGTAATTATTAAAAAATTAGAGAGAGAAAAAGTAGAAAAGTTATTTTTTCAAAATTTTGGATTTGAAATTCCAAACCGAACAAGGCCTATATATCTCCCGGAGATTAATTAATTATTTACGCCGCCGGGCAAGCTTAACCGTGTGTTTATTATTGATCTGAATCGTTTATCCTATAGGACCCAAGTAATAATATATTAACACAAAAAAATCAGCTTAATCCGACATCGATAGGTACATCAAAAATTACATTTAATTTTCTCAGATGTAAGGTTTTGAACTTCAAGATTATCGACAGAATTAGACCATCCATTTTACAAAACGAAATTCAAATTTTGATATATCCATTGATGTCCGTTCAAGATGATCTTTCGCATGAAAATGCTACTCTGCGAACCCTACAAAATGAACGATTCGAATTATGACAATAAACTCACGGTGAATCCCACAATGGACGTGGCAGAAAAGTCTAGTTTTCCACCTGTGATAGATAGAATTATTCACTATTTTCTGTTATTATTCCTGATGTTTTGGAACTGAGAATTTTGACCTTACAGATTTTTTTTTGAAAAAAAAAAATTATACTAGTAGTTTTTTCCTACCACGATAGAAATTTCATTAGAGTAGAGAGAAATAATAATAATAATAACATTAAAACATCGTAACAATCCACCCTCAAAGGGCCTAACATCAACAAATGGCTGGGGAAAAGCTTCCCGAGTACATCTAGCCATCCCAGAAACACTAAACCTAGCCACCGGATGTGCCACCCGATTCTGATTTCGTCGCGCAAAACCAAATATTCATTGATCCAAGATACACCGCATCCCTTCCACGCTAGTAAGAGAAAATGTAGTTACTCGAGTGCTTTTGTTGAACGGCAGAAATCCAATGTTCGATGTTTATTTCTCGAAAAAGGTCGTTGAATGGTCGGAGAAACTTAGATCACATTTTGCATCGTTTTTCCATGGAAGGGATACACAACTTGCATGCTTTTTCCATGCAAGGTTTGGGAGTATGGCCATTTTTTGCTTGTAAGAACTACACCCATGGTTCTTATGCATCTCCCTGAATTCCAATCATCTCCCTGAAGATTCATTTTTATTGCATAAATAATGTGGTTTCAAATGAGAAGTTCTACAGTAAGTTATAATCCAGGTACACGGAAAGAAACATGACGACTCCAAATTTCGATCTGTGCAGAAGCCCAAAAAAAAAAAAAAAGAGTTTGAAACAGAAGTAAAAAGAGAGCGTCGAGCCGGATTAAAGAAGAAAAAAAACTGATGTTAAGCAACTTACAGTAAAATTCAGAAGGATTGCAGAACTTGTACTTCAAAGGTGGGTAATGTTTCAGGTCTCTCAGTAAATGGTATCCCCAACATCAATGAAAACAATAGCAATGAACATAAAGCTAGAAATGAACATACAGAATGTGCACAGTGAACACATTTTATATCGTGTCCCTGTGATCAGACTCACTTTCCAAATAACGAAAACCAAGATGGAGTGGCAACCAAGTGGTAGGTCGTAGGCGTCGCCCTATACTCCTTGCACCAGGTGAGGGTTCAAACTCCATCAGCCATATCCCCTTTCCCCTAGATTAGTAGTAGAATATGATTTGTCTTGACCAAGAAAAAAAGATAAAAAAGAAAAGAAGAAGAAGATGGGAGGCTTTAAACAATGAACAACCCTCATTTCAGTTGCTATGTCCATCGAAACAGCATACAAAGACAATTTCTGCACCCACGTAATCCTGGATCAGGACAAGCCTGCAAGATCAGTGTCCAGTCGAGGTTCCTCCATGAATGGGCAAGAAACAAGTCAGTTTTGAGATGTATACAAGAGAAAAGTAGGAATAGAAAGACAAACAATTGGGTCTGCATTACAATTGATAAATCTCTGCTTATAGGTAATACAGTGTACATGTAAAGGTTACAAGGGACAGAAAATATACAAGTCGGTTTTGAGTGTTTCCACTTGATCAAGTCATTCTACGCAAGAAAAGACAACAGCAGACTGAGCAATCGAGAAAATTCTAAAACGTGTCTTTCGATTCAATGTACAGAAATCTAGCCGTTGACGGAGATGTCTGCAGTCTGCTCAGCCATTTTATGAGTGGTGGTTTTAGCTGTCTCCTTGACTGTTTTGGAACGATCCTTAATTTTGCAAGTGGCATTCCCACTCCTTCCACTGATCTGATCCTTGTTTTCTATAGGTTTGGCAGTACAACTACCCACTTTGAGATTGCCAAGACTCTGGCGAAGTCCCTTGGGGCAAACACCCTTTTCCGTTGACGACGAGCCAATTGCATCACCGTGGCTCTTTCTCCGGCACAGATTTGGTGATTTGGCACGAGTTAATGGAAGCTGTCATCCAACTTAAGTAAATAAGACAACTGAAGCAAGTATAGAAGTGTTTTCAATTTTCACTGTTGTGAAGTCCGAGCAAACATATTAGAGCTGGTCAGACAACAAATACCTTTATCAAAACACTTCCTAGTGGTGCAGCATAGAAAACTCTTGAATAGAAGTAAGCAGGTTACCAAAATGTCAAATAATGTAACCTAACGAGGAGCAACAAGCTGGATATATAGAATAGCACAACCGGGTTATGGAATCCCAGGTTTAGCAAGGTACATGAAACCAATCCATGAAAAGGTCCAGGAAAGGACAATGGAACGGTTTCATGGATTGGATTCGTATACTCTTAACAATTTCGAATCCCTATTGTAATTGGCTTGCATAAGTGCATCTATAGATACTCATTTTAACCCTTCTTCTTACAAGTTAACTGGCAGTGTAAGGCTAATGATATATCAAGGACATGCTTTTGTCTTACATGTTGAGTCTTATGACCACCTCATTGCTAGGTTTTAGGAAAGTGACAGCTAATTTCAAATTAGATGTCATATATCTACATCACAAAAGCTCAGGTTGGCAGAGTACAAATAAAACAAGCCTAATTCTGTTACTGAACTCGCGTTAGGCTCCGCTCAGTTTAGTTGTGACATTGTCCTTTGGACTCATCGAATTTTCTGTTTCTTCCTAGTTCCGTTGTTTATGGCATTGTATGTGAACCTTGAATCCTTTAGCAGATGAAAAAGCATCTTGGATTTAACTGCTCATGAAAAACTCAAGAGTAAGTCCAAATGTCTACCTTTTTCAGTTCAGCCTTAGGTGGAGGCCCTTCCTGGTAAAAGCTCGGCATAGGTTTTGCTTTGATTACCAAGTTCTTTCTAAGCTGCTTTATGGCTGCCTCTTGTTCCTCCTAACAATTGACAATCAACAAAAGATAGATGTATAGATAACTAAGAAATGAGAGCAATACGATCAGCAATAGAAGCACATAGGAAGCAGCAATACCATACAAGTGCACAAATGGAAGTACCTTAGTTCTAGCTTCAAATTCCTTTTTCTCCACCTCGAGAGCTTGATGTTTTTCCTCCAACTTCGTGTAAAACTAGAGAATGGATGATTAACCAAGAGAAGAACATCCCAAGCAGCAATTTAAAACCCACGAATAAAAGTTTTAGAACTCTTATATTCGACGTGAAATTATAAAGTACCTCTTTGCGTCTCTCTAAACGATTAACGCATCTAAATACAGGAGCTACGGGGACAGTGGTCTTAAATTTGACAGTCCGGACAGATGCTGCAGTTCTACACCAAATTAAGGGGAAACACCTCTTCGGTGCCGTTTTATTTTCTGTTCTCAGTTTTCTCAGAAAATGAAGACATTTTATGTGGTGTATGCTTATATAGACCTGTTTTCATGAGAATTTACGAACACCATCAATTGTTTTGAAAAACACAAGAATTTTTTTTGGATATTTGAAATCTCTTTCCATTTAAGAATGACCAATGGTTTTTGTTTTAAAAAATTTCCTGAAAAGTGTTCTGCAAACTTGTATTTTTAAAGGTAACCAAACAGGGCCACTGCTAAAATGATTACCGAAAGACATGCATTAATTAAACTGCATAAGAAAAAGAAGAACACGCTGAATCACAACAGCAAAAGAGGATACGACGAAGCTACGGAGCAAATATCTTCCTCATCAAGATGCTTCTTGTAATCAGGCTGCAGGGACTTCCTTGATACCCGAGGAGAGATTGTCTGCTAAGAATGATCATATTAGACAAGAAATCTTCACTTTTCTTTGGTACAATGGAGAAGCAATATTTTCTAACTGTAAACAGACAAGCAATCTTTGAATATAAACCTACAATAACATTATAAATTGCAATTTGTCTTGAAAATTGCAGATTTTGCTAATGAGAAATTACAAACCCAAGTTTCAGAAAGAGTTATTAATAAGATCAGAATTAAACCAAAGTGATCTTGTTGAGTATGAAATGGAAAGCATGATGATACCTACAAAAGACTTAAGTACGCCGACTCTCAAACCTCATCAAATCCACCAAATAACCAACATATCAACTCTCAATGGCCTTTAAACTATTTTCCGTGGATTGACCATAGAAATTAATAAAAGAAGTTTAAATGTGCATTAACATAGAGTAGAAGCAATTAAACGTATTATGTATATAATCTTGTCAGGCAGGTCTGATTCTCATGAGGGAACAACACAGCTGTGCACACAGATCAAGTTTAGTTGGTACACCTAAAACGTCACAAACTGATTGGATTCATCAAGTTCATGTTTGGGGTTAAGGAGGTCTGGTTGTTTCAGAACTTGCCATACTTGCATAGCACCATTACAGAATCAACTAACCTGTAATTTCTTTTTGGCGTTGGGGGAGAGGGAAGGGTTAGTGTTATTTGAACAATTACCACCTGCATCAATAGCTTCTGCCCCAACAGTATGAGTTTCAGTTAAAACCTGCTTGTTTGTTGCCAAAGTAGGGAGCTGTGGATTGTCCTTTGATTGGACATTTCCCTTGACCGGTGAACTCAACTTTTTCTCGCTTGACTTTTGGACCTCAGGTTTCAATGTCTCCCCTTCAAGCAAACCGGCATTGTGATTCATACTTTCGCTTTTAACACGTGGTACATCTAGCTTCTCGTGACATTCTTCTGTAAGCGAGTCTTCCACAGTATGAACATCTGCCTCATAGTCCTTTGATTCGGCACTTAACCCCGAAATTTTGGGAGAAACATGTACTTTATCAAGAGACTCACCATCGGAGTTCAATTTGACAGCATTAGGCAGCTTGCCGACACGTAAACCAGCAACATCCCTCCCCATGGCCCTGAACAAAAGTACGGCAAAAGCATCAAGCTTCTTGTCTATAAAAGCCACACAACCAGTGATCAAATAAGTAACAATTCACTCAATATCATCAGTTGTATCAGCGAATGTCCAGAAACCAGATGACAACAGAGTAAGTTATTAACAAAGCTAATTTCAAACAACAAACCTAAAACCAGTAAAACTACAAAAATCTTCCTTTCGATGTCTTTTTAAATCCAGCAATCATTGTACAAGCGACCAATACTTGGGTATATGGTTGGGGTGAAATGCATGAGAATACAGGTTCGACTATTACATCTAAGGTATGCAAAGAGCTACCAAACCGTCCAGGATACCGGGACCAATACCCAATCTGGTTCAAACAAAGATGGTCCAAGACCAAGCACTAGAACATTTCTGTTTTGGCGTGAGCTGTTTCCCTCCCAACCACAAACATGCAAATATTAATATGCATGCACACAATTTCAAACACATGTACATTTCGAGCTCTGGGATACTCCTCTATAATTTATCATGATGTAGCTAAATATACTTAGGTATGTCGCTTTCATCGGTAACTCATTTGCAATTCTCAGAGAGACAATGGATAAACAAGGTTCTTTCAATGTGCAGAAAAATGATGGATCCAATACAGGGGTACCTCTTCATGGATTTCTATATGAGACTTGTGTTTTTTTCCACCACCTAAACAGCACTCCTCTGAAACTGAAAAATCTAAATCAAAGTGAAACAGTACAACTGAAACCAAGTTTTCGCATCCAATTGCTATCACCTATCGTATAGCCAAGACAATTGTGGTATTGAGAAAACATCCTTAGCTAGCTAGGAAAGGACACTTAAATATCCGTTTATGCACTGATCATGTGATTCATATTTACATTTAACAGCAACTCCCCAATAAAACTAAAAAGACTAAGAGTCCTCAGGGTTTTCTCCTATCCTTTACTTTCACTGCATTCTTTCTGCCATAGACTATACCAATAAGCCGATAAAAATAGGAAACCTACCGGGCATTGGAATCTACAACTCACTGAAGGAAGAGCCCAATCGAAACTAACTAGTCAAGATTCAACATTGAACCAATAAACTCACTTGTCAAGACAAAATAGAGTAGTATACAATCTTAACATAGTTTTCAATTTTAGAAATATTTTGGATCGACCTTTCATAGCTGAAGTCTGTTTGAGTTCTCATACAGATCATGTTGGCCGTTTCATGAGTCTAACTATCAAAGACATGTTCTATTTAACTCAAAAAAAACTAGCAGCAATTGGAGATTCGTAATATCCTTTCTAATATCCTAAAAAACAAAGCAAAGTAAAGCAAAATAATTACCCAAAAAAAAACAAACAACCTAATATCCTTTCTATTTAACTCATCTAGGAGATTCGCAAAATAAAGTAAAAAACTAGCGGCAATTGGATTAATGTAGCAAAGCAAGCTTAACTCAGAAGTCAGACCATGTCTTTGTTAGTTAGACTCATGAATCCCTAAATAACCAACAGATCAACCATATTTTTGTGGGGCTTCCAACTTCAACTAATATAGGTTTGTTCTCGCACTTATAACAAAAATTATAAGTTCGTCGCTCCTAATCATTTTGAAAATTGAAATACTCCTCAACATCCCAAATTCGTTTCCAAACTTACTTATAATACTCGAATTTGCAACCGAAAAATCGACCATAGTCCATAGATTCGCACCCCCAAGGTTAGAATCCCGTGTCCGTCAAGGTAATTTCCAAGCCCGCATCCCTTAAATCAAGAAATAAAAATCCTAGAAAACCCAAAACACCCAACAATCAACAAAACCCAAAACAAGAGAAAACCCAAAACATCCAACAAGCAAGAGAAAGAGAGGTTTACACGAGGAGAATTTAAGCAAAACATATTGGGTGCGAAAGTGAATCAGCAAAAAACACCGATCGAGCCACATTACACGGATTTCTCACAAATGGGTTATCAGAGAGGTAAAGATTTCTTACAACAATTTAGCTGCTCCGATCTGGGGATATGTCGGAATTGCTCTCCCAGCTACAGGGAGTCAACACGGCGTGAAGAACGTGAAACCCCCTCCGACCACCTCTGTCTCTCTCTCTCGCTCCCCCCTTCTCTCTCTCTCTCTTTCTCTCTCTCTCTAAAAAAAGGTTGAAAACAGAATTTCTCTCTGTTGTTTTGATAGATTTCCCTTTAATTTCTCTGTTGTTTTTCTGTGGCGCGTGACTGTCTCTGGAGACCCGCGTATGTCGCGCAGCTGTTCATGTTAATTAACGGCTATTGGAGTTTAGGGCATAAGGCCCACTAGTTTGGGCCTGACTCTCCCCCACTTAAGCATTTTTTTGGGCTTTTTGGGCCGGGCCTGAACTTATTCCGAAAGGAAAATTTTCGGATGTGTCTTATAACTGAGGAGGGCACATGCGAAGGGGCCCACCTAGGCCGCTAACGGAACCGTTACTTTTTGTAGAACTTGTCGAGAACATTTGTTGATTCAAAAAATCGCGTTGATTGAAACCAATCGATACTCGATCGGAAACACAATTGTTTTCAGAAAGTGAGTTGGATTAAGTGTGCTCAACTCTTATTTTAGAATAAAATATGTTTCGACTTTCAATAAAAAGTACTGTTTTTGTATCCGATCAACATGATTTTTTTATCCCGGTTGGTGTTAGTAACGCGTTTTGGAAGATGAACGATTGCGATCACGAAAGTGGATCCATAACGGGCCTCAAATGCGGAAAGCAGCGTTGCAGATGCCCTTTCGCGGAATTCAGATAAGTCTCTCCCTACATAGATGAGCTTGATCTTGAAATGTCAAAGCCTTTAATTATTTAGTATTGCTAATTTCCAATCCCACCCACTAAAGCTTTAAAGATGTTTCAAAGTTATCTTTGATTTGTACTATTAAATGTCGAATCCTCATGATTTAATTGGTCTTAACCTAACCCCACAAAAGCTATGGCAGGTATGTATTCGGTGATGATATAAAGCTCTCGTATTTGTACAAGGGTAGGGACCAGAAAGGTCAAAGCCTAATTATTTAGTATTGCTAATTTCCATACCCTTTTTTTTTTTTTTTTGACCAGAAAGGTTTCATATATACCTTGAAAAGTTCATCTTTTTGTCCCTTCTTATGACTTGATATTCGGACAAGTCCTCCGGTAGTCCTAATATTTGAAATGTTTGATCTTCAAGGAATTTGAATATTGGATCTCGTGGAGGGCAAATAATTATTATTTTTCTCATTTATACTTGGCTACCTTGGAAAGTTCTTGCTACTTATTCAAGGACTTCCCACCTAACAAAAAAATGCTACCGCCACCCACAAGTACACGAACATATGCACACATCCACGAGGACGACGAACGCTGCACACACTGCATGTGTATGTGAGCGTGCGTGTGTGCATGGTGCAATGTGTGGGTCTCACAATGAACGAGAACGTGTGTGTATGTATGTGTGCAATTGTGTGTCGTGATATGCAACACAATTTCTTCTTGTTTTGAATAACTACACGAAATGTGAGATGGTATCAAATCACTCTATCATAGCATTACTCGTTGGTAAAGACGGAAGTGCGTGCCTAAGTGGGGGAAAAAACCCCATTTTCATGCCCTACAAGAAGAAGTTTGTTCTAGGTTATTTCTTATTAAACTCAACTGTAAATTGGTTATTATTTAAACCCATTAAACAAATTCATTCACACAAGCAGAGTGTGCTTGGGTCTCAACATCTAACCCCAAGCCTATAGTGAAGAAAAGTTTTTCTTCCCCCCTTCAAGAACTCGAGAGTGAGAGAATACCAAGACAAATACTGCATACATACAGAGAAAAACCATACACTAGTAAGTGAGACTGACACAGAGAACCAATTCTATTTGGTTTGGGTTTTGAGGGACGTTTTTGGGTAGTAAGTGGAGAGAGAGATGAGTGCAATAATTAGAGAAAAAGAACTTAGGGACCATGCACAAAAAAAGATTAGTTCCAGAGACTCAAAACGAACACATTCTATAGAAGCTCTGGCTGTCCCTGCTGATATCTTTACTTGTCGGCCGACACCCGTGTTTATGTGTGACATAGCGCGCATCTTTGGATAGTATTAGTAAGTTATATATTCTTTGAATAATCTTCAGTTTTCGGCTTCTACCGTAAACAATCACCATCATTATCTTGCGTATCATAATCATTGTTTGCATACTAAGAACAAAATCCCAAGTTCAAAAGAAAAACCGATGCACATCACATATTTCTGAACCACGTCAAGGTAGTTATCTGTTTTCCTACAACAACCGCATGGCAGCAGGAATTTCAAACAACTACATTCATACATTTCTATCCCTTGTATCTTTACAACTGTGAACAAGAAGGGAATATCCAAGCTACAACAAAGGCAACATAGTACTATGCTGCAGCTGTTTCCTTCTCATCCTTGTTTTCAGCAGCTGCCTCCGGAGCTGCACTAGTGGGAGCTGCCATCACACGGTCAAATTTTTCGGTCTTCCGAAGCACAATCTCAATCTGAAAATAATGACGAGCAAGATTACACCAAGAAGGTCACTTAAATGGTTGTCATGTTATTTCTTGCTAAGTAGACCGTAGAAATAAACCAGTGGAAATGATCACGAATATGCATAGCCCTTTTTCACCTCACGTGCATATCCAACACACAGAAGTTGCCTGAGTATGTGGGACCGACAATATTCACAAAAATAACGGAACCCATAACGCAACATGAAAAGACATGTAAGAGGTGAAGAGATCTAGTGATGTATAGTAGCCTTCTAAATCAATAAACGAAATGAGACTCACCCTGGCCTTTTGAATAAGTCGGCCCTTGGTTTCATCTTTCATGCCAACGGTAGATGTCAAAACCTCTGTCCAAACCCGACCACATTATTAGCTTCTATATGGTTACTTAGCATCTATATGGTTACTGGCAAAAGAAGCGTAAAATTCTCATTCTTCTAAAGCCAATCTGTTTTAGTCTTCAATGAAACCAAACCCTAATCACCTTCAAAAGGCGATGATCAGCGTTAAGAAAAGATTCTTACTCTTCTCAGTAGCCAGGCCGTTGTTCTTCAGAATCTCAGCAATCGTGACAACTGTCGTGATTGCTGCAGTGTAACGTTCAATGTGAAGACTGTTAGCAAGTGTGACAATGATAATACATTCTTCAAACTATAAAATAAACAAAGCAGATAGCCACCATACACGGCGGAACATGTAAACCACTAAATGACTCAGTAACACCTGTAGAGGAAATCCTGCTTATGAGTTTCTCCACATTCCTCAGTCTTGTATTCCCTCGACTATAGATGAAGCGAAATTATCTACTTCAATGAAACCTCAACAATTTGGTTTGAAATGCAGATAGATGCCAAAACCATCCACCATCGTGCTTTTTGTTTTGTTATCTAGGGGCAGGGAGGGATGGCCAAAACATTTGAAGACCCTAGGTAAACTATAAATTCAGAACTTTCGATGTAGTGACCATTATTCTGATGAGGAAATGATTTCAGCACTTTTTCACTTCGCACGATCCCCGTGTGAGAGAAACAATGAAACATGACTATATCCCTAAGTCCATTGACAACATTTAGCCTTGTGTCCCAATCAATCCAACCCGGATACATGATTTTTGTGTGTGACTATTTTGCTTTGTCAAGGGACCATATAATCCACCAATCCTGACCACGTGAAAACAGTAAGTTACTATAAGAAGTTTAAGGAGAAGTACCCATGCCCAAAGCAGAAAGCTCAACCTCATTGTGCTGCTGCATGTACCTCTGCATCAAGGTAACAGAATAATTTAACTTGAAATCAACAAAAGATGCATTCACTGAGCAAAAAAACAAAACAAAAAAACAAAAAACAAAAAACAAACAATAGAAGCATCAAAAAAACCAAAATTAATACACCCAATGGCCCAATTCTGGGAGTAAAAGTTCTCCTTTCTAACAAAATTTTCATCTTTCTTTCGTCTTCTTGCAGCTCTTGCTTCCCTTTTCTCTCCTTTTTTTTCTCCAAAAATGTATATTATGTTTACGTTTCTGAAAATTAAACTTGAGCAAAACAAACCAAACCGAGCCTTAAGTCCCAATTAATTGGGGTCAGCTATTGAACTTGAGCAAAAACAGTTGGTTATTTTGTGTTTATCGATTTTTTTCCAAGCATAGAAACTCAACTAGGAAAAGAAGCTGCATTGGACTCAATTTGAACAAGTTCCCCTATAAAAGTTTGGCTAACCCAAACTCTCTGCCTTTAGTCTAGCTTTCATTTTGAAAAATGAAAATAGAAAACCTAAGGAATAATGTCAAGTCCAATATTATGATCTCTTTATCATACCAACAAAATCATGCCATACCCTTTCTATATCAAACGAAACCTCTAAACTCACCAAAGAAGATATCATATCATATCATATCAAATCAAATCAGTACAAGACAGTGTTATTAGACAAAAGAAAAGGAACCAATCAAAAAATATAATCTTTGTACATTTCTTACCATTTCTCACCAAATCACTCATTTGGTGAGAAATTTCTTTCTTTTCTTACCGATCGTTCAATCCAATTTCCGAAGGGCAATACCCAGTAGGGGCGGAGCTAGTTGGTGGGGCAGCCTGGCATGGGCATTCCCGGTTTTAAAAGAAGTTTTATTTCACACTTATGAATTAGGCACTTACCGGTATTCAAAAAACTTGATTTTTCACACAATTAATGAAAAAAAAAAAAAACGATTTAAAAGATGTAAAGCCGAAAGCACGAAAAAGAGAAAGTGAGACTACCTTGGCAAGATTGACATAGAAGAAGAGCGGTTTCTTGGTATTGGAAACCTGAATCCTGTTCTTCTTCTGCATTTCTGGGTTTTTTACTGCCACTTCTGCAACTACCGGGACTGCTGCAACAATATCTGTCGCCATCGCCAATCCTCTCTTTCTCTCTCTCTACCTACGTTCTCTCTCTCTCTCTCTCCACTTGGGTGCAGCGAGAAAATGGGAAAAATGTGCTCTGGGAAAACCAGTAAAACATTAGCGAAGACGAATATGTGAAGGTATACATATTTGAAGGCCTTGCGGATAGGGAGGAGAGGAAAGAAGGTATGGAAATTGATGGGAAGCAAACACGTTTGGTTGGAATTGCAGAGGGGAGTAGCGGAAAGGAAGGGCGGTCACTTGTTGGAAGTCGGAGAAAGGGAGAGAGACGCATAATATTAGGACCCTGTTTGGCTGCTTGTTACTACTCCTACTTGTTTGGAACTTGTAGAAAGAAGTGGGAAGGAGGGAAAATTTCCCTTGTTTGGCTCTAGAAAAAGAAAAGGGAGAATTTTTTGAAATATAACTTCAAATTTTCTCGCAATTTCTCTTTAACTTTTCCTTATTATTTCCCTCTAAATCATTTTTCTCATTTTCTCTTTCTTTCCCTAAGTTTCAAACTGAGTTTTATGTCTTTTTTTTGGTTTTAATTTAGAATATTCGAATTAATTTATGTACGTTCGAATATACTATATATTAATATTTGATGAATTTTTGTTTAGTTTTTTGAAATTTTTATTTAGTTCTTTGTCAAATATATCAATTGTTATAGTAATTAAAAATGTATGTGATTAAAATTCGATCAGAGAACTTTATTAAACAAAAATTAATTTGAATAATCCGTGTGCTGACCTAACACCTACAGCAAGTCTTGAGTCATGCTTTTCCCTCCATGTCTGCAGTTTGAGTCCCATGCCAAGCAAGGATTTGCTTCTCGCCTTGTGGGACTTTGACTGGTTTTGCGTGAAAGATTTTTTTTCCATGCTGTGATGGTGACCTAATTTGATAGTAGCTATGGCTTGAACTAGACCTTTCACTACGGGTCAACAGCCTCTCTGGTCACGCCCAGGGAAATAGCTGTGCTGATCGCCCCTTCCCACCTTTTTGGTGATCATCAAAAAAAAAAAAAAGAAACAAGTTATGATAATATTCAACCTTCAATCCAAGCACACACCCTTTAAACATCACAAATGGTAATGGTAATTGTACGGAACTCGCGTTTAGAACTGGAGTTTTAGTCAAAGTAGACCTCGCAGGTTATAAACCGGAGGTTCACATTGGATCCAAAAAAAAAAAAAAAAAAAAAAAAACCGAAGGTTTTCATAGTCAAAATCGAAACCGTTCATTCCAAACGCGAGTTTATATTATAAAAAAATTCAGCAATAAAATTAAGACCTTGTGTTGTGTATCCCAAGCACTCCGTCCGCCCAATGAACAACGCTCCCAGAAAATCGCCCAGATAATTCTGAGACAAAAACCCTCCCAAAATCCAAAACCAAATTCTTGTCCCGTTCGATTCTTTTTTCCTGCGTCCAATTCGCCATTGTTTTCGCTTTCCTCCCTCGTCACCCATGTAAGTACATACACCGAACAGACACAGCTCTCTAGGGTTTTGTTATTATGAGTTTACTGTGCTTATCTGCTTTTTTTATCCGTAACTTTCTCTGTTCTCTCCTTGCAGTTCAGTTCAATTTCCTAAAGTGGTGTTCTTTAAGCAGTGTTGTCTGTTTTGGGGATTTTTGTTGTTGTTGTTAGGGTTGAGCCTTAAGTGGAGTCTAGTTTTGTGTTCAGGCATTGGGTCTTCCCTTTTTTTGGTATGTGAAAAATAGTCATAATTGGCTTGATTTGGCGGGTTAAATTTTCCTGTTCCTTTGAATGGGCTTTCAGTTTTCCGATTTTTTAATACTACCAAGTTTCATTCTTTGTTTGTGACCACCATGTCCCCGGAATCCTATGTGCAAACGGGTTGCACTTATCATTCAATTAAGTGGGTCGGGGATCGTCCAATTTACTGAGGAAGAGCCCTAGGGGCAAATCCAGTGCACTTAATCCGTTCGGTTAGGACTAACCCGAACTAAAACTTGTTAGGAGCTGTTGCTATGCTTTTTAAGTCCATCCAAGTCGTAAATGTCGAAGCACTGGGTGGATACTCGACCCCAACCCATCCTAGTGGGACGGGTTGGGACTTGGGAGCATGGATTTAAATATCGGCTGCTACGTAGTGATTTTTTCGGTTCTCCGATACCGCTGCGCCCCGCTACGTGGGTCCTACAAAAAATCCACCCGTATTGGCCAATTCTCGCTTAGTATGGCTTTGTATCCAGTTTTTCTGCCCGCTTCATGGCTCCGTGACTGCTATGGCCGCTTCAGATGCTCTGGCTCCAAAAATAATTTTAAAAGATTCACGAATGCTACACCTGATTCACACTGCATATAGTCAATAGTCATATAGTTTGATACTCCCGCTACTGTCACACTTATACTGCTACCCCTATGCATTCCGCTACTGCCATTTAACTTTGCTTGGGAAGTTGTTGATCCAAACTACAATTTGGACAATGATTTCAATTTTCAAGCTGGGCTATTTTCTGTTTGCTTGCCGGTTTGGGTTTGGAGAAGAAAGTATACGACACAATATGGTTTGGGCGAGGAGTTCCTTGACGCGCATGCATTTAGGTACTTGTATGTTTTTAAGTTGCCCTAAATAATATCATATTTCCAGCAATTTATTTTAACAATATATGAACATTTCATTTCCGAGTGTTGCTAGGATGGTAGATACAAGTATAACATCAAACCATGAATCTGGTCACTTCCCTTCCACCAATTCAGTTGCGTTGACTGAACCCACAACATTCAATTTCCACTCATTCTCTTGCTTCTACGTGTTTAGCCTTCTAGTTTTATCTAGCTGGCCAGGTGGCAGGTGGGATGGGGTGGGGTGGGGTGGGGGTGAGGAAAACTACTAGGATAGGTTGGCGTTGGGGGGAAGTGTATTGGGAGCAAAATGGGGAGTGATGTGTGACGAGGAGGGGTCCCCCACCCCATACCTGATTCGTTGCCTTCCTAGATTCTGGTCAAGAAAGGCCTTCTACTTCCTCCTCTAAACCTTGAAGGATAGACAAACCATGTATGGGGACCCTTACGATGCTTTGTACTGAATTGTCATTTTGTGGCAGGCCACCAAGGAGTTACATTTAAGTGTGATCCTAATCCGCGGTTGGGCTTAAGTTTAACTAAATCTGTGGAAGGGTTTAACTTGCTTTACTTTGCTACTATTGTTGCTTTTATTGGTCTAGTGTTGGGCTGTGATGCTATCATACTCCCTCATTCTCTTCGTGGGATGCGTGATGACCTTGTTATCTCTGTACTCTGTACTCCACTACTCCTATTGTTTTTGATGTCCTTCGTGCGACAAGTGCTGAACTTGGATTTTCAATTGAAGGCAGCCAGTTGAACTTGGATTTTCAATTGAAGGCTGCCACTTTATGTAAATAACAGTGTTCTAAAACAAGGAATTAATTGCCGATTAACCGCCGATTAATCGTTGGTGGAGCCTATCCGATTAGGTCCGACTAACGATTAATCACCGAGTACTAATTAATATGCGCCGATTAATCCGATTAATCGCTCGAAGGTGGCTGACCGCCTGACTAGCGCCGAGCGACTTTTAGAGCATTGGTAAATAATGACAAAAGTTAGGTTTGTACCCTTGCTGCCCCTCCTAACTCCGTCAGTCACCGTTGTAGAAGAACCTGAGAGGATCTACAACCATTAAGAGTACCTACAAGAACCTTAATCAGATTCTATATCATGAACCTTTGTTCCTTTCCCTTCGTAGTTTTTTTCTCTCTGTTTTGAAGGGGCTTGTCTTTGCTTCCTAAAAAATGGTTTTGTGGTTTTATTGTTGGAATATCATATTTTCATGATGATCATTACCATTACGAAAATCATATGGGCTCATTGTTTGTGTCAGCCCTTTGGATTGATTCACGTTATAGTTGATACTGGAGTTCAATTTTTGTTTTTGTAATTTCGACATCATCTTGTGTTTGTCAGAGCAGAGCTTATGGCTGAACTTGATCAAAGTTTTGACGAACATGATGCGGATGTTATACCAGAGAACTCCCAACCTGAACAAAATCAAGAACATGAAAATGATTCAATTACAGTTGGTAGTGAAAAGAGGTGGCCTGGCTGGCCTGGAGAGAGTGTTTTCCGAATGTTGGTGCCTGCACAAAAGGTTGGTAGTATCATTGGACGCAAAGGAGAATTTATCAAGAAAATGTGTGAAGAGACAAAAGCTCGCATAAAGATTCTTGATGGTCCACCAGGAACAGCAGAACGTGCTGTAAGTTTTTAAATCTTGTCTCTGTTACTACATTTTGCCATCGGAAACCTAAGCATTGCCTGGCACGTGAGAACTCAATAATGATAACTGCAATTTGTTTTTAACCCTGTGATGCTTCCTTCGTTGATCTCAGTAGCAATTTTACATGTGCCACTGGGTCATTTTTTTCATTGTCCTTCCCATAGTTTAGCCTATCTAGGTACTCTGTGAAGTTTCGCCAAGTTCATTTTCCAAAATTCTACTCCTTATGACGTTTAATAAGCACTGTTTGCAATCTGGTTACATGGTCGTCTACAAATTCTGAAACTATCCGAGGACGTGCAGAGAGCTTGTAACGTGTTAACTTTAACAATGATTGAATAAGCTAAGGTTTCTTGCAAGTTGCAACTATAATATATATTGCCCTATGTATACAGCGTCAATCACTTGTTCGTTGCTGGGAAGATAATTTTGATTTCAGTACATCCATAAACTTGAATTACTGAAACGGAAATGAAGTATCAGATGTCATTAATGAGTAGATGTTTGGTAAACCAAACTCGGGATTCTAGATATCCACCCATTGATTGCTTGGTTGTTCAAACTAAGGATTCTTGTCATCCAGTCATTGATTCATTCAGTTATTTTGGAGTGGTCAGTGTGCATTTTTATTTAAGGTTATAAATACAGACATATATTGGTGGCAATATCGGTCGCAGATTGTTCATTATTAACTGCTTTCTACCTCTGTTTGAAAAAATAGTGCTAGGACCATTTGATTTATGCCATAATGATGAGAGGATGGACGTAAAAGATCAGAAGGGGAGAGAGACTATTGCTAGATAACGGAAAAATTGTTGAGGTGATGGTCTCGTCTCTCAGGTAGCTTATAATCTAGGCTAAATGAAATGACACTTAAGCCTTCAACTTTCCAAGTATTGCTCCTTCCCCTCAGCTAGTCATAATTTGTTAGAATTTTACCCTCTTAAATTGGATACACTTGTGGATCCCACACCCATGATCAATACAAAATACACAGTCCATGGCCTACGTACTTGTACCGTTCTAACATGGATGTAATACAAATTTTGTTGCAACTAAGTCACATCAAGCATGCTCTAAGATAATCTTGAGTACATATCATGCGTACGTATAAAAGGGATGATGTTAACAAAATAATCAACAACGGACTTGAGTCTCTACAACAGCTAACCTACCTGGCAAGTGAGGAATTGTAAATTTGTTTAAATCTTACAATTTGAAGTTTGATAATACACTTATGCTGATTTAAAACTAAGGGCAAAGAGGACATTTGAGAAAAACAACCATAATAACTCAAAGCGGCTCCTATTATTTCAATAACAAAAATGAATCTTTGCAGGTTCTCTCAGCAAAATTTAAGGCAACAAATCAATCAATATGTTTTCAAACATGACGAATTGAAAGATCCAGATTGCAGGGATCAGCATTGAGCATTACAACTGCTGAAAAGGTTATCTGGATCAACACAGACATATCTATACAAACATGTGTATCAAGAAGCTCCCAGTTCTATCTGGTAAATTCAGAACCCGGATGATTGATTTCTTGCCTCATGTTATCAAACATAGATTAAAAAAAAAAAAAACACACATCACCTCTATTGCTAAAATTGTCCCTAGAAAGTTCCAGCTATTTTAAAGTTGGATGAACTGGCAGTCAGGCACTTATTGCTAGTGAATCAATTCTACTAACAATTAATCAAAATATGTTTCACCCTATATCTTTGTAGTAGCCTTTCAAATGTGATGGTCCTAATCGCCATAAGAGAATGTTCAGATCCGTAACTGTTGTGTAGTTTATTTTTAACGCAGAAGGAAGAAAAAGAAGCATGGTTTGATGGCAGAAATATATCTGTCATTGGGGACTTGCTCTATTATAGCCTGGTTTGGAATATTTTTTGTTGGGTAAGATACTGGTTTTGGGAAGTTGAATGTATATCATGTTCTATCTTGCAAGTAAAGATTTCTTACAGCCTGGATAGGCAGTTTTAGTATGGATTGGCATAGTATTTTTGAACAAAAGGATAAGATATGGAGTAGTTCCAATATTACTATTTCCCAGTGATTTCTGATCTTACTTTTTTACTGTTCTTCTAAAGGTTATGATATCTGCCAAGGAGGAACCCGACGCCTCTCTTCCCCCTGCTGTTGATGGCCTACTCAGGGTTCACAAGCGGGTTGTGGATGGCTTGGAGGGTGATTCTTCTCATGCTCAGCCAGGCATGGGAGGCAAGGTATCAACTAGGCTACTGGTTGCAGCTGCTCAAGCAGGAAGTTTAATTGGAAAACAAGGAGCAACTGTCAAATCTATTCAAGAAGCATCTAGTTGTATTGTTAGGGTCATCGGTACATGTTTTTATTCACATCTGCTTTCTATAATTTGTTCTGATTTAATGTGACAAACCTACTCTTGCATCTTCAGTTCTTTCTTAAGTAAAAATTCCTTCTCCATCATTGTTCTGTTTATTGCGTCATTTAATTTTTGTATTTCTTGTTAATTCTTTGCCCTGCTTTATTTTTCTCAAATGATTTTTTCAAGAGCAGTTTTTTTTTTTTTTTTTTTTTAACATTCTTCTAGAGTTTTTCTTCGTTTTAGGAAGCTCTGACGTTTCGGCCCGTCATTTGCTTGAGCTGGCATTAGACCATTGGTCGTGTATGGATCGATTTTTAACGATCTTAACCAGAGATTTGGAACTGAATTTGATGCATTTAAAATACTGGTGGCAAGGAGTTTATTTGCAAAACATCCTTGTGGAGGATTTTAATGACCTTTTCTTCTACCTCTCCTCTTCTGTCATTTGTTGCATTCTACTCCATCTCACCTTTGACATTGTACAGAGCTTCTCTCCTTTCTAAATTGTAAATCGTACTGCACTCCGACCTTCAGAATTGTTTTCAATGTAATGTCCCCGTCTACAAATTCTCAATTCTACCAGTGGTACATTTGTTTGGTTATTCTTTTTTTTATTTTTTATTTTCTTCAATGCCAGACAGTATTTCTTGTTTCTAATTCTTAAGCTTCTCTAAGATGTTGAAGTTTTGAATTTTTGTACTTCAAATGACTTTTCATTGATTAATTCTCACCGTTCTTTTTTTTTTTCAATTGTTGAAATGTGTCACTGCAGAAGACATACCCATTTTTGCTCTTGAAGATGATAGGATCGTGGAGGTAGTAGGAGAGCCTGCTGGGGTCCACAAAGCAATTGAACTTATTGCTTCTCACCTGAGGAAATTTTTAGTTGATCGTAGTGTAATTCCGTTGTTTGAAATGCAAGTGAGTTTTTCCATTTCCATTAATTCTTCAATCTAGTGAATCAACATTCCAAAAAAGAAGAAACTAGATCATACTCATATTTTGTTACTCGTTAAAGTTTGAATTTCTGGACTCACCTTATAAGTTTTCATCAGATGCAAATGCCTCATCCTCAGATGGAACACATGCCTCATCCTCAGATGGAACACATGCCTCCGCCCCAATCCTGGGGCCCACCACCTCAAGCATTTCCTCCAAATGTCGGTGGAGGACCTGGTTATGGATCTAATCCACATTACATGCCTCCTGCTAGGCAAGTTGAGAATTATTATCCTCCAGTTGACATGCCACCTCCACTAGAAAAGCAGCCTCATCAGGGTATATCTGCCTATGGAAGAGAAGCTCCGATGAATTCACATGCATCATCGAATGCTCAGCCACCACCATCAATGATTACACAGGTTTTCTTCTGTTCTTATGCCAAGTATATTCAATCGAGAGAGCTGGTTATAAATTTATTTAATCAACGGAATCTGAATCTGGATAATTTGTTTGTGTATGGGGGGTTCTGGACTAAGAATTTCAAAGCTTCTAGTTTGAGTTGGACATAGAAAAAGGCACCACATCTATTCATATCCAGACCGGTCCTTAGACTAGTAGTCAAGCAACAGTACATTTGAACCTGAAATCCTGGATTCAAAGCCAGATTGTAGACCAACTATTGTATGACTCATAAATCACTGGATCATCTTCTTGAACAAACTGGGAAATTGGACAGGTTTGCTAGGCAGGGTATTACATGTTTCTTCCCTGCCAAGGATCTCTCCTCTGTTTTAGTGTCCTTAGTTGTAGATCTAGCATGCTAGGTTGTACAGTGAAAGAACTACCAGGAATGGAACAAAAATTTGGGCATGAGTGGAATCTCCTGGAGTCAACAGAATTACTATAACACTGTGGGATCTCAGTGGTGGGTCTTAGTGAGAGATTAGATTATCTGACCAGTTGACTTTGAGAAGGTGGGAGGATTCAAACTTCATAGGAGTTGTCGAGCTCAAAATTGGCATTGCCTTGACCTTTACTGGTATTCAGGAACATTTGACGGATATTGACTTACATTTAAGTATTGAATTCCTTGGGAAATATGCATTTTGGTATGTATGAAGGCCACGAATTTCCTTGATGTCCAGTAACACAATCCTCTCCATTTTCTTGAAGTGCTTTACGTGGGCCAATTATGAGCTCCCTCAGCTAGAAATTTTCTATCCATGATGCTTTACCCGAAGATAGTACCTCATTAGCCCCTATTTACCTTAACAGGCTGTTTGGATGGGGGATTAGCCCCCGGTTATACCACACGGCCGGATTGCAAATCCCTCCCTTCCTCTTCTCCGGTCTTTGGCTGGCAAAAAGGGAAGCCGGATTAGAGGCGACTTCTGATTACATATTGTTGGAAGTTTGACCGATGCATCGACCCGTCACCCGTCACTGCGTGCTCAAGGCCTAATTTGTATGGGAGTAACGGCAAAGAATCCACCACATTACTTGGACCCAATATACACTGAATGACCCATATCCATTTAAAAGGCTAAGCCTTGTAAGTGGTGAGGCATCCAATTTGTATATTAAGGTCCAACTCTTTTTTCCGATGTGGGACTCAACGTTCACACATGTTCTAACAAATCTCCCCCTCATGCGTGAACCGAACATTGAGCCTTAATCTCTCTCTGCATCCAAGCTCCCCCTTGATTCTGATCTTCAACTCTCAACCCTATCCCCCAAACTGGGTTTATTCTGCACACCCCCCATCGATTTAGAGTTATCTCAATTGAGAGCCAATGTGCCTAGTCACCGGCACTATGCTCCCCGACGAGAACTCCATTGAGAGCCAATGTGCTCATTAATTCAACAGCACTGTGCTCCCCGACAAGTCAACTCCATCGATAATGAGCCATCCAGTACAACACTCCAACATCGAGCCACCTTGCTTCATCGGGAGTCACCTTGGATTTTATACCGCTTCACGAGTGTCTTCTGTGCAAGCCCATTCAATGGTGCGCTGAGAGTTTCCCCATAGATCGTCAGCCATCGATACCACTTTGTTGGGAGTTTGACCTATGCATCGACCCGTCATTGCGTGCTCAAGGCCCATTTTGTATGGGAGTAATGGCAAAGAATCCACCATATTACTTGGACCCAATATATACGGAATGACCCATATCCATTTAAAAGGCTATGCCTTGTAAGTGGTGAGTCATCCAATTGTATTAAGATCCAACTCTTTTTTTTTTCTGTTTATCTGATGTGGGATTCAACGTTCACACATGTTCTAACACATAGCCACCTGCGGGTGGATTACGAACCCCCTGTCGTTGGTTATGCGGGGTTGGTGGATTACTAAACTGCCCCTAAAATTTCTCTTCCATTAACGCCAATCACAACTCTGGAGGAGCTCCAATGATTTCTACCAGAATACACAACACCAGACCCAACTTATTTGTACTAGAAAACACCTTTACGGAAGTTACCTGATTTTCGCCGACAAAATGGCCGGAATGTGCAAACCTCGCTGGAATCTGTGAGTGAGATTGGTATGGGGTTCGGAGGGAGATCAAGACCGGAGTGAATGGGTGTGTGGAGAGAGAGAGAGAGAGAGTCTTGTTTTGTTTTTTCGTTTTCTTTTTAATCCTGAAGAGACACTGTCGATGTAATCAAGGAAGGTTTATTATCCAGTGTAGTGCCACTTGCTAGAGAAAAGGGTGCACAAAGAATTAGAGCAATCCATCCAATGATCCAAGGGTGCACAAATTTAAAAAAAAAAAAAAAAAAATTCACTTTTCACTTGCGTTTTTTTTTGGAAATAATATTTTTTTCTAATAAATAATAAGTTTAAATATTTGTAGCATAAAATGAATTTATTTTATCCCACAACTAATGTTAAATATCTATTTATTCTAGTTATAATAAATTAATCCAATTCATCCATTAAAATAATAAATTGGGGGCAATTTAGTCATTTAACAATTTATCTCCTCATACCCACCTTCCATATCTCTCTTCTTAAAAAAACCATCCAAACACTGAATTATCAATCCACCCTTCTTACATATCTCCCTTATTCTATATCCACCCAAAATCAAATCCTCCATCCAAACGGGCCGTAAAGAGTGTAGAGTATTCTTACATTTTGTCTGGCTTGAATTTTATTTTATTTTTTGAAGCCTTTGGGTCAAGATGTGACAAGTTAACCAACTCTCAGCTGGCTAATATCCTTGTTCCTCATTAAAGATGTCTAGGTTTTGAGTCTTACTGTAGGCAAGATCCCCATCCCGAGACTGTGGCCTTGAATGTAAACCCCTAAACCTGTGGCCTCGAATTTACTCAAAAGAAAAAGGATAGAAGACAACCCCGCCCCTAAACCTGTGGCCTCGAATTTACTCAAAAAAGAAAAAGGATAAGAAGATTGAAAGATTGGTGCTTAAACTTTTTTGTCTGAGCAGTTTGTCTAAAACTAACCCTATCTGCCGCCAAAATTAGTCCAACTACCTTCAGGCTGTACCTAGCAAATCCAAGCACACATTCCCAAGTGCTATGGCATTTGGGGGAAAAACCAAAACAAACGAAAAATAGAAGGAAGACGATATCCTAAAGTTTTGAGCATACGAGATACTTACTTTGACAACTTTGCAGGTCACACAGCAAATGCAAATTCCTCTGGCTTATGCTGATGCTGTAATTGGTACAGCTGGTGCAAGCATTAGCTACATTAGACGTGCTAGTGGTGCAACTGTCACAATACAGGAAACAAGGGGGGTTCCTGGTGAAATGACAGTCGAAATTAATGGAACTGCATCACAAGTCCAAACAGCTCAGCAGTTGATCCAGGCAATCTTCCTTAGACTTGCTTTTGAATTAATTATCCATAGTTGCATTTCTTTTAGCTACATGCCATAGGTGTAACGCCCCTTTCTTAATCCATTCCTCATTCTTTTAACCTTTTCATGGCAAACATATTTTTAACACATCATTGTTTCTTTATTCCTTCAGTTGGCTGTAGTAGGAGTATTTTGGAATCATAGCCAAGTACTAATAGCATCAATTTTTAGAGTTTTCTCTTTTTTGTTCTTCTTGTTTCTTGTGGAAATATTCTATCATTTCACAGTTTTACTTGCTTTTGGGTGTCTTGACGGTAGTACTTTCTTAGCTGCTATTAACTCTGTATTACTTTCTTCAGTTAGGTTGCTCATTTTGAAGCACTCATCACGAATTATACAGGGGACCTACTGTGGTGCAAGGGAATAGTGATGCATCCCTATTTTGCGGAAAGACTATAGTATCCTTAATTCCTTGTTCACTTATCTCTGACTGCTCCACCTCTTTTAGCAGACCATCCCCATAGATGCATGCCTGCATACACAGACTTAATCCTGAAGACAGATTGATTTTATGGTTACAAGTGGACACCAATACTGGGGATGCAGTGGTTCTATCATCCTTTGTTTAAGTAGATGCCATCCTTGGTTGTATGATCAGTGTTTAGAAGGCTTCCCATTGAATCCTTTAAGATGTGTTTAGTTTCTTGACAGCAGGACAGAGTAATCCTTCCTTGCACAATTGGGTTTCCTTGAATCATACATACATAGATACAACAGGAACAAAAGAAGGCCCGGAACACTTTTGTTTCTTAGGACATTGATACGAAACATCGGTGGAATCTTGAAATTCCATCGACGTGCACCAAAATACCCCCAAACATATTGATATTTTACCAAACATTCTGAAACATTGAGTTGCCAACACATTAAAAATATTCAACAACTCGATTTTCATTCATTCCCCATTTCTTTTGACATGTCCGTCATGTTCCGGCTTTCCAGTATGTATGGAAACGTTTCCTTTCCTAGCTTACTGACACAACATACAGAAGCGAAAATTCTGTTCCTTGATATTGTTGTTTCATTCAGCAAGAAATGACATTGTTGTGAACTTGGGGCCTGCCTGAAACTTAAACATTTCATTGCATGCCATTTGTAAATGAAATTCAAACTCTTTCTTGAATCAGCTGCTGATTGTAATGTTTACGCGCAGAACTTTATGGCTGAAGCTGCAGGGCCAGCGCAGAATCAGACAGGTGGTGCCACTGACCAAGGCTATAACCCTTATGCTGCTGCTCAAGGTTCCGTCTATACGTCGCCACCATCCAATGCCACCGGGCATGCAGCCCAAAGCGGAGGGTATGGCGCGGTCTACGGGAACTATGGTTATTAAGTGGGAGCAGTTCTGTTTCATCCGATAATTGGTACCCATACAATGTATCACTATTTTGAACTTGGTTGATAAAACAGCACCAAATAATGCCTGCTGAACTCAATTGGCGGCACTGTACTAGGCTTTCTAGCTGGTTCATTCAGACAGAATTCGTTATTAGGTTGATTGTGTGTAATAGGCTCCACTCTAAGATCCGGACCAATCTATATTTTTGGAATTTTCTTTTGACTTTGGGCTTCTATGACTGTTGTTATCTATTACTGCTATCTTAGGTTCTTTATTTTTGTGGGAAGTTTGTACTTTGGCACTCCACTTGCTTTCCTCTTCTTGCCTGGTTATCCATTGCCTTGTACTGACGGAATCGAGATTTTCTCCTGTGATGATCCCAAATGTGAATGTCATCTCATGTGGGGACACAATGTTTCCATTTGATGATCTAACCAGCTCATTTTGTAGACATCGATGTGTTCACCATTCATACAAAAATTACGTCGATCGGACATCAATATATGTGTGACAGTTTTCTCTTCAAGCATATATGAACAACCAGGTCTTCTGTCAATATTTGATCGAGGTGAATTTTAACTTGGATGGCAAACACATTGATACACAAGGCCATAGATACACAAGGCCAAAATGATCTTCATTTCTTTCCGACACCAAAGGCCAAACTGAATAACTGAGTGGTGGTTGTTTGGTTTCTGTTTCGAATAAGATAAAGATGTCAACGACACCATCTCCCAAAAAAGGCTCCGGTTGACTGGCAACCCACAATTTGCCACCTCTGTTACTAATACATATAATAAGCAATCCTCGAATGTTAACGATTAGACAAATCTCTAGAATGTTTGATTTTTCGTAAAAAACAATCCTTGAATGTTATGTAAGAGGAGAAACCATTACTTTTGAATATTGAATTGTTATTTGCGAACGGGGACAATCTCAATTGACTAGTGACCTTGTAAACGTGGATAATGTCGTGATATTTTTTTACCAAAAAAAAAGATGTTGTGATCTTATGTTGTTTCACTAGGATACGCCCACGCACGAAAGGAAAGAGATTTTGTTTATGTAATACTAGTGTTTGCCCGTGCCTACGACACTACGCACCCCGTGTCGTAGGCATGATCATTTTTGTAATGTATTTTTATTTTTTTATGCCAATGTCAGCAGTGGGTAAAAAAGAACCAATGACATTTTTGTAATATATTCGTAAGAGTGTGGGTGTTTTCTTAAGAGAGCTAGAGAGTACATATCAGCCCTTGGATCAAATGAATATTAGCCTTTCTTTCAACTTGTGTTTGTGTGGTCCCCACACCCTTGTGTTTTATTAGGTAGATAGATATTTTTATTACGTATTTACGTGTAATAAGGGGATCATTTCCAATTTACATATCCATTTAGGGATGCCTACTATCTGCACTTCATAAATGGCCAGTCACCGGTCACATGGATTTGCAATAATGTAACCGAATCTCATAATAAAAATTGAAAATATTGACTAAAATATGGTCCCCCTTTTTTTTTTTTTTTCCATTTTAAGTTTGTTTTAATCAAATATCATGTCTAACCAATACCCCACAGATTTGTAACTTGGACCGTTGCCATTTTTATAGGAAAAAAAGGCAGCCAAATTAAAGTCGATCAATGAAGTATATCGATTCACATTAATACTCCCAAGAGGAAGATAAAAGGCCTCCACTGAGGGAGAGAAAACCCCTCGACGCAGGGGACCATTACCATTTTGCAATTGAGGATACGGTAGCATTCCCTCCTACAACAAAGGAGACAAGGGGTTCCCGTAAGCCATAGTGCGCTAACGCCCTACGGAGGTGCTACGTGCTGGGCGCCTTGGAACGTGAAAGCAAATTCCAGTCTCCGATGTTTTTGTGGCTTTAACATAAAGTCGATGTGTGGCGCCGGCTAAACAGTTATGGTAAGTACGTAATTGATAGGACCAAGACTCTGCATTTGGTAGTATTAGCTTAATCTTAATCTTATCTCATTCATTACATCACTAATTAACGTGGGAAGTTTCGCACCTACCAATGTAGTTATTTGCTAGGTTGCTGAGACCAAAAAGAAAAAAAGAAACGAAAAAAACAAGAAAGAGAAGTTTGCTAGGTTTTTAAAAAAAAAAAAAAAAATTATATAGTAATCGGATGCCTAGACTAGCTTGTATGCAATTCGATTAATTCTGGAGTCTTGAAGTTAATTACTGAACAAATCCTTCAGTGACCCAAAATTAAACTTGGAACGTTTCGTATCCGTAAGATTCAAACATGCGACTTAATGAAGGACAGTCACTTTATTAGTTTTCTCATTTTCACTTGGCCAATCCCGTTGTCTATGCAGAGTATGTATAACGTCTCAAACTACACGAAGTAGAAATTGCAGATCATAAGAAAAGGAAAAACACGTGCTAGTAAAAATTGAAAAATGTTCAAACATTCGAAACACGGATGCATCCTGTGAGACTTACACGCATCGGACGGTTCAGAGGCGGATATCATCTGGCTATGGCTATCTGTACGTACACATGCAGAGCTCATAAAAAATAAAAAAAAATTCATCTTTACCCAAGAACACAGATACCAAGGTAGATCTACTGGGAGATTTTTTACCAAAAAAATGTTAAAGACCTTTAAAAGTAGCAACATCAGAAACTTATTAAAACTACTAAAGTCAAACGTTTGTTTTAGGGAGAAATTATTCGGTGCCCTTGGGGCAGGAGCTGACGTGGTGCCCCTCGGGTACATTCGAGCCGTCCTATCGGGTATCGAACGGACGAGATTAAAATACTCTCTCTCCCCCTTTCTCTCTCTCCTTTCTCTCACTAAATCCGAACCGTCCGGGTACCGAACGGACGGCTGAGGAGCGATTTTTGCATGTCTCAAATTATTAACTTTTGAAGAGTGCGGTTAACAATTTGGGGAGTGCAAATTTTATAGCTATAATCAAATGCAAGGGAAAAACCATAAACATGATGGAGCGGACGGCCGAATGGCATCAATGATGTAGGATATACGTTCAAAATGAAAGAAAAATAGTATTGTCTAACTTAAAAAAAGGGTTGGATATATGTAGAATAATGGCGATGTACCGGCCGTGATGATTTCTAGCGATCGATGGAACAAAAACATTGAAGTTAATTTGAGCAAAAGAATGTTGGGAATTTGTAAAGTTCATTTTTCACTCACTCTCAGTTTGTGGAGGCGATTCAAAATGTTGTTGCAGGCTAATATCGTTGACGTTGTGTGATCACATAGGCGGTATCGATCAATTCTATCGAAGATGTAGGAAACCCGGACGGTTAGTGGAACTATTGTGATTATCGACATTTTGCATGCGCTTTTTTTGACATCTAATTGCCGTATCAATTTATCGCCGGTGTATTCTTCATTTGGTATGGTTGTTTATTTGTTCGTCTCGTGTGTAGTGTGATTTTTTATTAGATGGAGACAGCAGGTTATTATGAATGAAGTTCATTGTCAATGAAGTTCTTACTTACTGTTGCACCAAAAAATTCTATCAAACGGGCGTGATTCTTACATTAATGTCGGGGAAATCAGTGGGAATAATTTAGGAGATTAAATAAAAAAAAACTTACAAAAGAATCGGGGAGGAAATTAATTGAAAAGTGCGTAAGTTAGTTCAAACATCTCTGACCATTAAAGAAAAGAAGAGGAGTCAATAGGACGTTTGTGGTGATGAAAATAAATACGTATTTAACAACCCATCACTGATTGATAGTTAGCTCATGACACATGTCACAAGTACATAAAAGAAATTGTAGAAATTATAAGATGCTTCCGCTTATTCAAGGCCGCATTGACTTTTAGGGGGCCGAAAACGAAGATTAAAGATGAGGTTCTTTTTTGTTGGATTATTATGAGGGTACCGAAGTAGGATCGGAGCCCTTAAAATTCATAAAAACAAATTGAATTTGTCATTATGATAGGTTATGTTTTTTTCCCCCTAAAAGAATGTCCCAATCTTGGCGTTGACTATCTTCGATCAGGACACATTTAGCCTGGGTTCAACTAATTAAATGTGACTCACATCATGTGGGTATTCAGTAACTGGCCGGACCTTTGGAAGACGTATTTCTAGTCCCTATCCAACTAGGACAACCCAAAATAGACAAAACCGATTTATGGGAGAAGTCAAAGAAGCCTAAGTTTTGGGCGAGCTGAAACATCTTAGCAGCCAGAGGAAAAGAAAGCAAAAGCGATTCCCGTAGTAGCTGCGAGCGAAATGGGTTATCTTATTCCTCTTTTCCATATTCAAAAAAAAAAAGAAAAAGAGAGAAGCTAAAAATGGAGCCTCCAAATTCTTAGGACCCCTAAATAGATTAGGCCAAAATATATTTAATGTAAGCCTTCTCTACCCAAAATCGCCCAATTCAAATTTCGTAATGGTAAATTTTTCGTAATGGATTTTGTTATGAAACTCCTTGTCGACCAATTTTTGTATAAAAATTATAGAGTGAGTTTTATTCAAGAAGTTCGCTTTTGGCCCCCGAAAATTATGAGCCGACTCTCAATAGAGCATATATTGCTCTTTTGAAGAAATATCCTAAAATCAATCGTAATTATACAGGACTGAAAACCATCCATCATAAAGCAAAGATAAATTTGAAGTATCAGATGCGCTAATTTGTTTCATTTGCAGCGCCACAGTTGATCCTTCCCGCCCATTCTCCGTGTATTTTAACTCCAAGCGGTTTGGTCACGTAGGAGCATAGCATCAAGTAAGAGACGTTTACTCCCGTAACTCGTAGTCCAGGTTCTGTAACTATGAGCAACAAATCTTTAGGCTCCGTTCCAGAAACCTTCTTAAAAAATAAGCAGCTTATTTTACATTTTCAAACTCAAAAATAATATAAATGAAAAATTATTTTTTTATTTTTTTTCACCGTATTAAAGATCTCGATAAGATCTATGAAACAAGATCCATAGAGATAGGAAAATTATTTGCATAAGTGCATGATTTTTGAGCTTGAAATTGCCTTCTTAAAAAATAAGTACTTATTTTCATTTCCAGAACGGGGCCTAAGGGTGGTTGAAGATTTATTGGTTCATTAACTTCAGAGTCGTGTACGTTAGCCAACCCAAACACCGAATTGTCAAAAAAAAAAAAAATGAACCTGTCACGTTTTGAATTTGAATTTGTTTTTCAGATTGTTTCATTATCAATTCTATCGAGGATCTCTGGATCTCTATGTATATATACTATCTAGCACCTCTTTAATTACCAATCACACATTCTCCTTCGCAACCAATTCTTCAAAATATTTTCATGGCTGAAAATACCCTCTCTCTCGAACGCGATTGGTGAACGACAAGCTCCTCGGAAATCGATTTTTGCCATGAAACGCTAATTTGTTCGTTTTTCTAGAAAACTCTCCTCTGACTAATTCATTAAAAAAGGGAGAAGATTATTACTATTAATTATTTTTAAATTAAGTGGGGCAAGGCTGATTATTACTACTATTAATTACTATTTTTAAATTAAGTGGGGCAAGGCTGCCCCTGGCTGCTGTATGAATGCATACAATAATAAATGGGAAAAACATGTTGAATAATCCGAGACTGGGCCATATGCGCTCCAACGCGTAAGTGCTATTCAAGTTTGAATGTCTTGACGTTCAAGTAATCTAGACAAATGGAATGATTTGAAGATGTGAATATATTCCTTTCTTGTGGAGTTGTATTATTAATTAATACTTAACAAATTAGTTATTTTGGTGGGTATGAAGTTAGTAGAACTAGTAATTTGGGGCCGAGATAAACGAATCAAGCTATTCGAGTTAAAGTTCTTATTCATTGAAAGGTCTTTTCGAGATCGGTTTATATTAAATAAAAAATCAAGCTTTCAGTTTTTTTTTTAATTAACGTTAAGTTCTGGAGCTTAATTAAACAGCCTAATACTCATCTTGTTAAGCTTCTAATGTTTGAAAAACTCAAACTAATCTAGATTGACTTGTGATCGACTTCATTAAATCTCGTTCGAGATCGGCTTACCTGTATCTTGACTGACACTACCATCTGCATTTTTATTTCGGACTTGCATTAATTGCAACATGATTGTGCTTGAAGCTCGCGTTTAGGTTTGGATAGTTGTAACTCTAATGTATTAACATATGATGATGAAATCTTTATGTAAATGCCGTAATGACTGTTTTAAATGAAATTTATTTACGCATAGCAATTTCTTTATTAGTAGTCAACGATTCCGAATTTCTAGGATTAGCCACGTCAGGGCTTACGCAAACTATGATGATTAACGGTTAAGTGTCATGATAAGAAATGCTCTAGCCTTCGGTTTAGCTGTTTGGAGTGGTAGAATATTGACATAAAAGTCTCTAAACTAAAAATGTTTGTTCGGTTCGCAAACAAGAACAATTCTACTCTCATTTGATTTTAAAACTTCATGTCAATTGCTAACGAGGATTTGACCTCCGTTTTGATATCATAGTTCAAGCATTTGGTAGTAAAATTTGCGCCTAGTCATTGGAACTGTTTGAAGAGTATCTCCGGCCTTTACTCAAATTTGAAAGTGAAAGCTTCACATAAAATTCTTACTCGGTTTGGATTTTGAGAGAGATTTTAAAGTATAATGAGTAGAGAGATTGTGTAGACACCCCAATCCGAACATCGGAGAGTCTTTGTCCGCCCCGATGATGAAATAAAGGAAACAATACATTTGTGACTTGTGAGCTTGAAAAAGGATTTTCCTAAACCCATAACAACCAAAAACCCAAGAAACCTGAAAGCCTAGATAAAACCCAAAAGCCCCTGGACCAAAACTTGAGGCACTGTGCGGAATGGATATGAAGCGCATGGCATGTTGAAACTGAAGGAGCCGTGCGCGGTCAAATTGCACCGCACGGCACCTTGAGCAAAAAGCTGACTGGCTCAGAAAGTTGTCGGCCACGCCAGTTTGAGCCACAGCTGATGACCGGCTCAGCCGAAAATGCACTTCTGGCCCGCCCAGAAAATACCTCCACCATTTGAAATTCAAAATTCTTGGTTTTTGCCTATAAATTAACCCATCCACTCAAGAGAAAGGGGTCACCTTTTGGCCTTTCTTTTGGCTCTCTTTGCTTTTGGGTATTCTTACTCCATAAGCTTTCTCTCTCTAGCTTCCACACCCACTTTCCCATTTCCACTTTCATTTCCAAGTCTTAAAGAATGTCATTCCCAAAAGACATTCTTTAAGCACTTTTACTCACTCCCTTCTTATCATTGAAGTTGATCCCTCATTAACTTCAAAACCCCATCACCCAAAATACTTAACTTTCACTCGCATCCATACTCCATTTGTCTCGCCTAACCTCCCCCCATTCACATCCGTGACGATCCGTCCTCATTTTCGCACCAACGGTCCTTGATCAAGCTCAACACCAAAGGTAAAAACTAGTTTCCTTGGATTAGACTCCATTCTGGTCCTGAGGGGACTTTTCTGTCAGTAGGTCTAATCCCTTTTGGTTAGATCCTGACTTAAAACTCATTTTCATAAAATAAACCAGTACTGTACTGCGGTTGGGGAACCGCGCGGCTGGTTGATCAGGCGCGCGGCACCCTAACTCTCAGCGCACGGCACGGTACACGCTGATATTGTTGCAGGCAGGCTATCTGGATCTGAGTTGTTATCTGCTGTGGTTGTCTGTATCTGCTGTTTACTGTTTCTGTCTCTTTCTAAACAAGACCATATCTACAAGCCATGTTTTGATTCTTTAAAAAGGTTTTCTAGATCATCCCAAATGATCAAATGTGTTAAAAGTTGTTTTGGGCTAATGTTTTAAGAAAAAATGATGACATCTTTGGGATGATCTGACTGTCTTGAGGTTTCTGATGAACTTCTCAAAGATGTACAAAGAGTATAATGAACCGGATGATGTTTTGACAGTCTGTAACAGTCTGATAGCAGGAAAGCCATCATGCACGGCATGGTGACTTACCGCGCGCGGTACCTCAACATGCCGTGAACAGTGTGACTGTGGTCCAGATAGTTTGATGCTATTTATTTCATCTGCTCACATCATTTTAACACTTCTGTACAGATAGCACCACACGCACGTCAACGTGATATATTTCCCATGTCCCTTCCCCGCTATTTGCTTTTATTAGAGAGCTTAATCTTTTAAACGATGTTGAAGATTTTCCCTTTTGAAAACATCAAGTAAAGACCGGTTTCACCGGGCGAGTGGGGTGCTTTTTAAAGAAAAACCTTCCCCATTCGTAATGTGGCTCCCGAACCCAAAATCTCAACGTTTTCGCTAGATTAAAAGCCTTTTGCAAGCGAGTTCTCGATTCTCGGATTATCCATCTCAAAAATTCGGGTGGCGACTCTTTGAAAAAAGGGCATGGGAGCCCACAGATTGATAGAGAAATTTATTAGGAATTATGCGCAGAGATTTTGAGCACCCCAAACGAACAAGCCCGAAAATATTCCAATATGCAAATCCAAATCAAAACCATAAATTTGAGTAAATGGTTTATTGATGACATAGTTTTTACTTATACTCAGAATTTGAATCAAGAGAGAAATCTATTCACGGCGATTCACGACGGAGCCGTGAATAATCTCGGCCATCTATTTTGACAATCAATAGTTAATGTATGATTTTTAATTTTGGCCAATAGCCATTAATTTTTATCGGTCAAAATTGATTTTCAATTCAAACCGTCTAAAATATTTTTAGACGTGCTCGATTGAACATTGCAAACTTTATTTACGAATTGCTCCGTTTTTCTCTTGAATCAAATACTACTAGTAAAGTGGTAGGTGTATCAACTACACTATTAACTGCCCTCGTAAGACGAAATATTTGGAGTATAAAAGGAAACAAAAGTTACGGATAAACATGAGTTTTTAAATGGAGTATTGAAAAAACAGTACTCAATTGGAGAAATAAATTTAATGGCGCATACATACAGGAGGAGGCTCGAGAAGAAGGGTAGACCTGATGATTATTGTTTCAGTCGTTTGTGCTGCGTATTTATCTTGACGTGACTAGTCTTTGAAAACCCACCCTCGTTGCCAAAATTTATTTCGGGTTTGTACAACTATTATGGTCAATTTTGAGTTCTCCACCTATCGAAAGGAAAGAAGGAAGGGTTGGAGAGCAGAAATAGCAACACTCTCTTAGGTGTGATCATAGGAGACATGTAACGGCAAAATTCAAAAGTACTTACCATCCCATCCGAGGTTGAAGAAGGTAGTAGACGGATTATAGAAATCAGAACGGGACCGAAGGAGCGATGAGCGTCTCGAACCCGCGATCACATGAGAGCCAAAACTCAATAGGGGTAACCCATTGCCTTCTTGGCTACCACCCCGGGTGGTCAATTGTTTCTGAGTTGCCTTTTGAAAGGGAGTTTTGTCGTCCTATGGACTTGATATTGAGGTAACAAGGAAATTTGCACTTTTGGTATTGGGTATGAGTATTGGTTTTGAATGACTCCTGTAATTTTCTCTTTGTTGGTTTTCTCTCAATACAAAGAGAAATTAACCCGATTAATAGGAACAGAGATGGATATGGATATATCCACTCAAAGCTCAAAAAAGAGACTATAACTGCAATAAGCATTTGAAAAGACAAAATCATTGAGGTGGAAATTAGGGCTTGTATGGCTATATCGTGTCCAAATTCAAATTTAAAATAAATAAGCGAATAAACGAGTAAACCGGGATAGGAAAGCATGTCTCAACTTCAACCTAAATGCGTAAGTCAAGTGGTATCTGAACGAATCCTAATGTTATCATTCCTCATCAATCATAAGTTGGGCTTCAAAGCCATTCAATATATGTATAGGTGTGTTTATGTTTTGCTTGACTAAAAAATCATAAATAATCGTCATCTCATTCCCAACTTCACGTCTCGGATGAGATTTTCAAATTGAAAATAACCGTTCTGAATTTATGGTCCAAAAGAAAGGGCCTTCTTGATGCTTTTAGGAGGTTTTCTGAAAATCTTACATGTTTTGGACCTCAATTATGACAGAGAATATTCACTATCGATATACTACTATTATGAGTAGATGATAAAAAGTAAAATAATGGATGACAAACATATTAATTAGTAAAACTATAGAGCCTAAATCTTCTTATAGATTAGGATGAAGAATTCGGTAGAAAGTTCGAATCAATTTCATTCAAAATTCAAATGCCATGAAAGTCACAGGATTTTCTTAAAAATATATATTACCCTAATTTAGCTAACTCATTTCTAAAAGAAAGAACTTGCCAAAATACATTCTAGGAAAGAAAGATAATACGAAATCCATGTTATTGACAAAAACTTCCACATTTAAATTTTAAATTTTGCACGTTCTTGAGTACTTTTTTTTGGCACTTTCCACCACTATTCATTCTCTCCATATTTTCTTTTATTTCTCTCCATATTTTCTCTTATTTCTCTCCATCACTTCTAATTGTTTAATTGCTTGCCAAAAGGCATCGGAAAAAACAGGTTACTAATGATAACCGTTTAGTTTATCTGTGATTCAAAACGAAAAACCAGTTTATTTTAATTACCGTATATTTTTGAGCTTTTCAACCATTCTTTAAAATAAACTCTTCTTAATTTGTTTTCTCTCCCGTCACTATCACTTCAGGTGATTCACACACCCTAACTCCAAAAATCAATTAACAAACCAGCAACGAAAATGGAAAATACAGAAGATGCTCTCCGGTCAAATTCAGACTCCCTTTCCATTTCCTTTCCCTCACAATTTTCATACCAATTCTTCATTACTCAGACAAAATGGAAAATATTCATCCCTCCCCTTCCCTTCTAGAACCACTTGACTTTTACCAGCACGCCTCTCTCTCTCTCCGAAGACTTTTCTTTTCTTTCTTTCCCTAATAATGTGTAAACACACAAAATTTCCCCATGTTTGATTTTGATTTCCTCTTTGCTGTCTGTCGCCACCCATTACGACTCCTTCCCAATTTCTTGCAGTCCTAGCTAGCCCGCCCATCTCTCTCTAAAAACTGCAAGCAATGCCATTTGAGTCATTTGACCCTTCAACAGTATTTTGATATTCTCTCCCTCTTCCTCTCAGACGTACGCATCGGTTCCGACCCCCTCTCAGCTGCACCAAGAATCCCCTCTTCTTCCTCACTCTCTCTCTCTCTCTCTCTAGGACTGCCCTGCAAGTAAGTTGAACCTGTCAAATACTGTATCTTTCTGAATTTTTATAGTTCCAATACTTATTTTGATCGTTAGCCGGACTTGTATTTCTCAATGACTCAAACATTATCCTAGTCCCCTATTACCAAGCTTCTACCTTTACGATTTTTCTTCTTCCGCAGCTCAATCTGTTGCTATACCTTTGATTTTAGTTGAGATCAGTATCTGGGTATTTCTTGATTTTCGTGAATACCAATTTTCTTCCTCTTTCTCTAGCTGTATCTCTGTTGCTCTTGCTCTGATTTTTGAGACTTTTAATTGAGATCAGCATCTGGGTATTTCACAAATTTCGTGAATACCCATGTTCTTTCTTTTCCTCTAACTGTATCCCTGTAGCCCTTGCTGTGATTTTTGAGATTTTTAGTTGAGATCAGCATCTGGGTAGAATACCCATGCTCTTTCTTTTCCTCTAGCTGTATCCCTGTAGCCCTTGTTGTGATTTGTGAGGAATTTAGTTGAGATCAGCACCTGGGTGTTTCACGAATTTCGTGAATACCCATATTCTCTTTTTCTCTTGCTGTATCTCTGTTGCTCTAGTGGAGATTTTTGAGGATTTTAGTTGAGATCAGTATTTGGGTATTAAATGATTTCCGTGAGTATTGATGATTGTTGGGTCCCAAGATCATGGCCTCTTACCGGCCCCTTTTGATCCCTTCCCCTCGAACGCCAGGCACTCAAGACCTGCTGCCCTACACACCTCTCTCAACTGATCCGTTAAAACCCATTCCCCAACCTGAGGTGTTAGGGATGGATTCTGGTGTTAATCCAATTGACGATCACCCTTCAGTTCATGATGCCATCTTATTGAAGTCACCATCTTCAAGAAGAAGCATTTCATCAGCCCAATCCAGAGCTTCAGGCACAAATTCTGTCCAATCCAGAGGTTTGGGCACGACTTCAAGCCAGGAGGTGAGTTTTGTTGATTCGGAATCCAAACCCATTCGGTATGGGTCATCAAGGGGTGCTGATTCTGAAGGGCTCAGCATGTCCCAGAAAGAGATAAACGATGAGGATGCAAGGCTAGTCTACATAAACGACCCTGCAAAGACAAATGAAAAGTTTGAGTTTAAAGGAAATTCCATTAAGACCTCGAAATACTCTTTCTTAACCTTCTTGCCTCGCAATCTGTTTGAACAGTTTCGCAGAGTTGCATACATATATTTCCTTGTGATTGCTGTCCTCAACCAGCTTCCACAGCTTGCAGTCTTTGGTAGGGGAGCTTCCATCTTGCCATTAGCCTTTGTGCTATTTGTTACTGCAGTCAAGGATGCATATGAGGACTGGAGGCGGCACAAGTCTGACCGAGTTGAGAACAACCGATTGGCAATGGTTTTGGTAAACGATGAGTTTTGTCAGAAGAAGTGGAAGGATATTAGGGTTGGCGAGGTCATAAAAATTTCTGCAAACGAAACTATTGCCTGTGATATGGTGCTTCTCTCAACCAGTGACCCAACTGGTGTTGCCTATGTCCAGACCATTAATTTGGACGGGGAGTCGAATTTGAAGACACGGTACGCGAAACAGGAAACCCTTTCGACAGTACCTGAGAAGGACAAGATTAGTGGGTTGATCAAGTGTGAGAAACCTAATAGGAACATTTATGGATTCCAAGGTAATATGGAAATTGATGGGAAACGGGTTTCTCTTGGACCATCCAATATTATTCTCAGAGGCTGTGAGATCAAGAATACCACTTGGGTACTTGGGGTTGCAGTATATGCTGGCAGGGAGACCAAGGCTATGCTCAACAACTCTGGAGCTCCATCTAAGAGGAGCCGACTTGAGACCCGTATGAATCGAGAGATCATTATCCTCTCTGTGTTTCTTGTTTGTTTGTGTACTGTAGTCTGCATTGGAGCCGGTGTTTGGCTACGGCGATATAACGACGAATTGGATATCATACCCTTTTTCAGGAAAGCAAATTTCTCCAGTGGGGAAAAGACAAACTATAATTATTACGGATGGGGGATGCAGATATTCTTTACATTTCTCATGGCAGTTATTGTGTTCCAGATCATGATTCCGATTTCTTTGTACATTTCTATGGAGCTTGTTCGTGTTGGTCAGGCTTATTTTATGATCAGGGATACCCAAATGTACGATGAAGCGTCAGATTCAAGATTTCAGTGTAGGGCCTTAAATATTAATGAAGATCTTGGACAAATAAAGTATGTATTCTCAGACAAAACTGGCACTTTAACTGAGAACAAGATGGAATTTCAATGTGCTAGCATTTGGGGTGTAGATTACAGTGATTCAAAAACTAGTTCACAAGGCGAGCAAGTTGGATTCTTGGCTCAAGGTACTAACTTTTTTTTGTGTTTCTTGAGTACTGCAAAATAGTCTGTTAAAACATATGTTCATTGTCTTTCTCACCAGCTGTTTATTTTATTTATTTTCTCCTTTATTTAGTATTAGTGGACGGACAAATTTTGAGGCCAAAGATGAAGGTGAAGGTTGACCCAGAACTTCTACGATTATCAAAGACTGTAAAGGATACAAAGGAAAGCAAGCATGCACATGACTTCTTCCTTGCATTGGCCGCTTGCAACACAATAGTACCTATTCTTATAGAGACATCAGATCCAACAGTGAAGCTGATAGATTATCAGGGGGAATCTCCAGATGAACAAGCGTTGGTTTATGCTGCTGCTGGATATGGTTTTGTTCTTATAGAGCGAACCTCTGGGCACATAGTTATAGATGTTCAAGGAGAAAAACAAAGGTAATTTTGACGTGTTTTTTGTTCAGTTTTCCTGAACCTTTTTTGTTTCTGTGTGATACTCATGGTACTAATATGTTACTACCTTGGTTATGGTAGGTGTAGTCTCTTGGTCACAGATTGGCAGCCTTTTTAATGGGTGGTTAGGGGTTCAATACGAGACAGATGACAGCAGATGTAGTCTATAGGGAGTAATTAGGCAATTCTCAGAACTTTTCTACTGCTTCCTGTTGTGGGTGGAAGAAAGTAGATTCTTCAATTGAACCACATTTCCAATTTCCCATAGCACATGTGGGAAATATTCTTGTTCCATAATAAAGAATCTTTCACACTAGTTATTGGGTCATTTAGTTCAATTTCCCAATGATAATACCAATATGAATCCGTGAATTTTGTTCTTGTTGTAGTACTAGGGACAAAGTTTCTGATGTCTCTTTAGTAGCAAAGTTTTATGGCCGTCAATTGTGCACTGATTTTGCTGTTATAGTTATTAATCTACTGCTCTCACTTCATAAGACTGAATTCTCACCAAGGCATATAACCTTTGTTGTCTTCGTTTTGGTAATTGGGAATGCAGGTTTAATGTTTTGGGGTTGCACGAGTTTGATAGTGATCGGAAGCGGATGTCGGTCATATTAGGCTGCCCTGACAGAAGTGTGAAAGTCTTTGTAAAAGGAGCTGACACAACAATGTTAAGTGCAGCAAAGAAATCCTTGAATTTGGACGTGATACGTGCAACTGAAGCCCATCTTCACTCGTACTCGTCTGTTGGTTTGAGAACCCTTGTTGTGGGAATGAGGGAACTCAGTGCTTCAGAATTCGAGCAATGGCAGTCTTCTTATGAGACAGCAAGCACTGCTTTGATTGGAAGGGCAGCGTTACTCCGCAAGGTTGCTAGTAATGTAGAAAACAATCTAATTATATTGGGGGCCTCAGGGATTGAAGATAAACTGCAACAAGGTGTGCCAGAAGCCATAGAGTCTCTCAGAATTGCAGGTGTAAAGGTCTGGGTGTTGACTGGGGACAAGCAAGAAACTGCTATTTCCATTGGCTACTCCTCCAAACTTTTAACTGGCACAATGACCCAGATTGTAATAAACAACAACTCCAGGGAGTCATGTAAAAAGAGTTTAGATGATGCTTTGGGTATGTCTCAGAAGCTCATGACATTGTCTGGTGCTATGAACATTACTGAAGGAAGTTCTGGAGCTGGTGCAAGTCCTCTTGCACTGATCATTGATGGAACAAGTCTTGTTTACATACTTGACACTGAGCTTGAAAACCAGGTAAATTCTTGAAATCTAGCCAAAACCTCCCTTCCTCACATGATTTGGTGCTATATGCTGACTCGACAGTCTCGTCTTGATTTTGCAGCTATTCCAATTAGCCAGTAGATGTTCTGTTGTTCTATGCTGCCGAGTGGCTCCTTTGCAAAAGGCTGGAATTGTTGCCCTCATAAAGAACAGGACAGATGATATGACACTTGCTATTGGGGATGGTAAAACCCTCTCTGTCTCTCTGCGCATTTTTTCCCCCCTTGTGAAAAAGAGAGAGAAAAGGGTTGATATAACATAGTCATTAGATAGGAATGTAATGAAAAACGTTTTTATTCTATTGGATTTTGGCACGAGTGTTGAAGTTTGAATTGGATGTTCCCAGGTGCTAATGATGTTTCCATGATCCAAATGGCTGATGTGGGAGTTGGCATTACTGGGCAAGAGGGTAGGCAAGCTGTTATGGCATCGGATTTTTCAATGGGGCAGTTTAGATTTTTGGTTCCCCTTTTATTTGTTCATGGACATTGGAACTACCAGCGGATGAGCTATATGCTATTATACAATTTTTACAGGAATGCGGTGTTTGTTTTTGTCTTATTTTGGTGAGTGTGATTTTTTGGTATCTTCTTACCGAAATGTTATGCATGTAAAACTGCAATCAGCTATTTATGGACATTTTATGATGACCTTGTTTCAAGGCTTTGCCTAACCCTCGAACTATGTCCCCCCCATTCTAACCTATCTGGAATGGGTAATGAGAATAGTGATATGATATTGTCAGTGGGACCAACCATAAACCCGGTAGTCTTGTGTTCAACTCCTGCTGGTAATGCCACCTTGAGTCTTGGCCCCTGATATTTGTGTCTTGTGAGTGGTTGTAGGTATCTGGGGTTTTGCGGGTGAGTCACGAAGGGCCCTGAGTTGCGTAGAAATCTAAAAAGGGTCTCAAAAGATATCTGCTGGTCGTGTTCAATTACTCAAATGAAAATGCCTGTTTTATTTGACTGGAACTTTTCATTAAACTTTTTGTTTTTGGTCCTCTTCATTTTGTTCCCTAAGTTCCTTGGCAAAAGGAGTTTATTCCGTACTAGTTGTGGCCAAAATGGTTGAAGCTACACTTTTGATTCGGGGGCTACTTGGTGAAAAAAGAAGTTTGCAGTCTGACATACTTTTAGGTTAAGCAGAGGTGGTCAGGACAAAAACCAGCCCTTTAACAGTACTGAGTTAGCAGAGAGGAGAGATATGCCAGTACAATATTGTTAAGAAATTTTTGGTTGACTGTGTAGCTCGTTTAACAGTACTGAGTTAGCAGAGAGGAGTGATATGCCAGTACAATATTGTTGGAGTTTATCCCACATTGGTTAATTATCTCCTCCCAAACTTGTATATGAGCCTGGGCAGCCTCTCCACTCCTTGCCAATTGGTTTGGAGTTGGATGCTTTAACAAGTACGAAAAACTGTTGTTAACTCGTATTACGTTTACTCAGTACTCAGTAGTTGTGTACCAAAAAATGCTATGTTGTCATATCCTCATATTGTAATTAATTATGGTGCAGGTATGTGCTTTTCACTTGTTATACTTTAACTACTGCAATAACTGAGTGGAGCAGCGTCTTGTATTCGGTGATTTACACATCATTTCCTACAATTGTTGTTGGAGTTCTTGACAAGGACCTAAGTAGAAGGACTCTGCTAAAGTATCCTCAGCTCTATGGGGCTGGACAGAGAGAAGAAAGCTATAATGGAAAGCTGTTTTGGGTGACAATGATAGACACACTGTGGCAAAGTGTAGCTATCGTCTTTCTGCCGCTCTTTGCGTACTGGCAAAGCAACATTGATGCTTCAAGCCTCGGAGATATTTGGACACTTGCGGTCGTCATTGCTGTTAATATTCACTTAGCCATGGATGTGATGCGGTGGACTTGGATTACTCATGCAAGTGTTTGGGGCTCTATACTTGCTACATCCGTTGCTGTCCTCATCATTGATGCTATACCGACTTTAGCTGGCTACTGGTACAGTTTCTTTGCTAAGTTGTTTACATACGAAATATATACCAATTTGTGCCTATGCATATGTTGTGTACCTTACCTTCTGGCTAATATGCCTTAGTTGCACATCTAAATTGAATCCTGCCATCCTCGTGGGTAATTGTGTCGCATAAGTATTCTAGTGTTTCTTACATTTGCCCAATATTCCAAGCATCTATATTGATGTTTTCAATGTTAGTCTCCGCATTGCACAGGCCTTTGTGGGAAAAAGCTCCTCTCGGTCTGATTTATTATATGTGATTAAGTGGTTACAGGTATTACAGCAGTATTAATGTGAAAGATAGTAAAAAAGAGAGGAAAGCTTTCACAGGTTGCATCCTCAGCGGATGAATACCCAAAATTCATATAGGCTCAAGGGTATAGCTCTCTCTAACTAGGATAAATTCAATATCCATAGATCCTACTTCTGAGCCTCGCAGGATGCTGGCTCCGAACATAGAAGTTCTTGACTTTTATTTACTATCTGAAGTCGTGCTTGATGTCTTCAGTAAATACCAAATAAAAGAACTACGATTTCTTTTTCTGCTGCTGGAACCTTTTCTTGGAAGCTTGGATCAAAATAAATCTTACTAGAAAATAAACTTTACTCAGTACCAGGATTTTGTTTTGAATGACTTACTATTGTATTTTTTTCCCCTTTCAAAAAACAAGTTAGTTACAAGTGCATGAGGCTCCAAGTAGGTGGCTTTACATGCTTAGCATTGTGAGGATTGAACTGCGCAGAGGCTACTTCTTTTACTACTGAGCTGCAGTTTATATGACCGATAGTGCCACCTCGTATTTCATGTTCCTTCATACATTTTCTTATACGTGGATATGTTATTCTGCATCGTTACTCTCGTAACCTCACTGTCATCATTCCTTGCCTGACGCAATATACATGAACAGAAGAACTCAAGTCTTTATCTCGAAGTCTGATGTGCAACTCTGGAAATAATTCTTGCAGGGCTATATTTCATCTTGCCGGGACAGGAAAGTTTTGGTTGTGCTTACTTGGTGCCCCAGTGGGAGCATTGATTCCTCGTTTCGTTGTAAAACTTTTGGTACAACGCTATTGCCCAAATGATACTCAGATTGCAAGAGAAGCAGAGAAGTTTGGGAGTCTTAGGGAAGAGTTAGGAGGTACAGAAATAGAAATGAACCCGATTATCGACCATCCGAATAGATAATTGGGTAATTCTATACCTTGTAGTCCCCCATTTTCCTTTTTGTGAAAAAAGAAAAGAAAAATCATATTCTTTAGGCTGCTTCCAAGTATACCCATTTTTGATTACCACATTCCATTTCTTGCTATCCGAAGGGTAGAATGTGTATTACTTAGGTTTGTATTCTCATGTTGTATTCTTTTATAGAAATTTTCAATGTACATGAGTAAAATGTTCACACTTTAATAAATAGTACCATTGTCACATTACTTTACCGTGATAAGAGTCCGATGTGGGAGTGTTGTTAAGTTTGGAACCATCAACTCAAGAGGAGTAGAAAAGAACACAGCAGAGTTCTCGCAATATCTATACTGTATACTAAAAGAATGTAGTTACCTAAAATAAAATAAAGTGAAGCTATCTCCTTAACAATCTCTCCTACATGCAATATTCTCAAATTTTCATCTTTTTATAAATTATTATGCACTTTACAAAATGTAAAATGAGTATACATTATTTATTCTATTTGAAAAGGAAACTATGTTCAATCAATAGCATAACAAATATATATATATATATATATATATTTTGTTCCCGTGTATCGAATGGGCAAGACTCTGATTCTTACTAAACGAAAGGAGGATCACAATTTGGTGATTATAGAGATGGAAATGGAGACGGAAGGAATACAAATTTTATAGTACAAGATTTGAGACATAATAAACCAACTTTCCCCCCCTTTATGCATGACTTCCTACTAACTTTTCCTCTCATTATGCATTACTCCCTAACCATCCTAAAACAGCCCCATACAGGTTAAAACTAACCCTGCATTTTAAACAATATCCTTTGCCTTCTAAAGAATCTAACTTTACACTTAAGCCCTTGCTTGAACGGAAATGATATTGTTGAAGCCCAATTCTTATCAGTCACCAAGAGTTTTGCTCTGCCCATTTTGATGTCATCCAGTGGTCATGCCTCTGGGTGACATCAAATAAAGGGGTTGGCGGTTCCCTCCCCTCACCTTGTCCCACCGTTGCCTTTACGGGCACCCCATAAGTCATTACTTCATCCTCGATCTCTTTAGCTTTGAAACTGGAGACATGGTCGGCAATAAGGGGTGCGGATGGCCTATTTTGTTTTTGCTCTAAGGTAACAAACTTCATGAATTGTCTACATCGCAGTTGATGGATCACAAACGGGTGGTTGAGAGTAACTTTCATGTTCTCTGGAAACATGTCAAGAAGTTTCGTCATACAATCCAACGGCGACCAAGAGCAAAGTATCGGGATCGAGGACCTGGCCGTACGTGGTAGACGAGGAAATAATTAAATAAGGCTGATCGAGTTTTAGTTTCATGTGGAATGGAACAAGCAGTTCCATAATCTCGTATTTATGATTCGATTTTTGAACGTGCAAACGTAAGACCCTTAGGCCGTTTGGTACAGCTGAAGATTAATTCGGTGAGAATTTGAAATGCCTTTGCTACATGAAATTTAAACTGCTAGTATTCCACGGTAAACGAGTAACTACTGTTTGAATTTTCAACAAAATTGGCTCATCCTTTTTTGGCGAACTCAAATAAGGAGCACGATATCATTCAATTCTATGTAATCATACATTCAATCAACTGTAAATTAAATAGTTGCAAAGGAGAGGCATTTTGACAATTTATGTCCGCATTGACTAATCCTGGGGAGCATTGGGAGCGTCGAGTGGAAAATCTAAAAGCTCCAAACACAAGCGTCGAGTATTTTAAATTGAGTTTTCACGATGATGATTCAGTCCTCTAAACTTCGCATCTTCGAACCGGCGCGGAATTAAGGCGGCGGCGGCGTCGTGAAAGGCCGGCTGGTTTTCCAAGGAGTATAATGTATTCGACTTATTTTGGGTTTTGATTCAATGTGGTCAATCTCATAAATATAAGACCAAGTTAATTCTAATTCTCTCTGATGAGATACTTATTGGTATTCAATTAGAATAAATTTCCACAGGACTTCAGTTTTCCATGAGTTCTACTGCAATGTGGACAATTCAGAATTTTATAGAAATGAACATGATTCCACAAATTCCCAATAGAAGCCATGTGAACTAACTTCGCAGGTTGAGAGTTCTTTTGGGTTTCGATTCAATGTATCCAAACTCATGAATATAAGCCTAAATTTTTCTACTGTAATTCTTTTCGATGAGATACTACTTCCTAGTTTTTAAGCACAAAGTTTCTCGAAAAATGGTGTTTTTTTATTTTCTCTATAATGCCAACAATTTGGATCGTTGAAAAAAATGAATAAGATCCCACAAATTTCCAATAGAAGCCATGTGAACAACTTCGCACGTTCAACCTGAACATGCGAAGTCCAGAAAAAAGAAAACTAGGGTGGTCTCGGCTTCTATGAGTTCTTTAGGGTTCCGATTCCATGTGGCCAATCTAATAACTATAAGCCTAAGTTCTTTCCAATTCTTCCCGATGAGATCCTAAGTTCTTTCCAATTCTTCCCGATGAGATCGTAAATGGTTTTTCATCAGTAAAAGATTTACAAAAATTTACTAAAAAAGACAAACAAAACACACAAAAACGTTGAAGGAAAAAAGGTTTACCGGAATGGAGCCTATTTTTCCTCTTCGTCTCCGCCGTCGCGGATTTACTCGGTTGTGGATTCAATCCCCACTTCGGAATAAGTAGACTGTATCTCGTATGGAAGTTTCCATGGGGTGTCCTATTGGAATTTGGAACTGGTTCATAATATTCTATTAGGACTTAAAATTCTGTACATGCAGAATTAACAGTACTAAGCATGCAGAGCAGAAGAAGGAGATGAACAAGGTTTGTGTTAGTGTTACGTCCTCATCCCTATCGGATTAGTGATTTGCCTGATGAAATTCTGGTTCTCATTTTGTCCCGCTTGACATTTGAAGAAGCCGCGACAACTGGTGTCCTTTCGCGCAGATGGGAAAATCTCTGGAGATATTTCGCAGGAAGTCTTGATCTCCGCTCTCCAGTTACATTGCTTGAATGGTATCGTCTGGCGGATAGAATCCCTTTGTATTCTCAATCCCAGGCTAGCTACGTACGTGCGTCGGGTAAACCACGTCTTGAAATCACATCGCGGGGAAACCCTTGATGCGTTCAGGGTCGCTTTTGTATTAGACGATTGTGACGATGGAGTTGTTTATTCATGGCTTAGATTTGCTATCCAAAGACGAGTTCGGATACTTGACTTTGATTTCGGACATACAACATTTTGTATTCTCTCTTTTCCTTCGGCCCTGCCCATTTCAGGCTTCATAAACCTATCGACCCTCAACTTGTCGCGCGTTAATGTTACTGACCAAGTTGTCGCTGATTTCGTATCCAATTGTCCGCTGCTTGAAGACTTACCAGTGCGATGCTCTAAGGGTCTGGTCGATGTCAGAGTTGCGCACCTGGAGATTCGCGACTGTAGTTATGTGGAAAGCGTTGGGGTACGTGCAGTAAATCTCATGTCGTTCGGATACATCGGGCCAAAGATGGTGATCCCTTTCATGACTGTTCCCCTCCTTTCCCGTCTAGAAATTGGTGCTCTGTGTTCTGACTGTCTAGCACCCAACCTTGGCGGGCTTCCGTTAGTCCAACCCTCTAGCTCAGCTGGAGAGGCTCGTTCTTGACCTCATCGTGTTTGATCTTACGGAAGGAATCTGTATGTGATGTTCGCTTTCTCTTCCATATATCCATTGTTCTTCTTTCGTACTTCTCGCGTAACTAGTTCTAATCTGATTACCAATAATGCTTTGTTCGTTGTCATACTTATCGCTGCATCCAAGCTAGAAACGCACTGTTGGTGTTTGCAAGAGGATTTCCTGAATTCGCTAATCTCAAGTATTTGGAATTCCGATGGCGACTTGCGGCGCCAAATGAGTATAGCTCCTTGTTCGTCAGTTCCTTGATAGAGGAATGCTATTGCTTGGAGAGACTTATTAAACTGGAGTTAATGACTACTGCTGCACGCGGACAACTTATGATCAAGAGTAACGTGAAGTCAGTACAAGAAAGTAAGCTTTTCCCGGTGTCTATAAAACGCCGGCAAATCCCAACAAATGCCGGCAAAAGTATTAGCGACGCCTTTTACCAGGCGCCGAGGTCACAGCTGTCGTCTTATGTTTGCACGCGGACAACTTATGATCAAGAGTAATGTGAAGTATCTTTCTAATCAACTACTATCAACTAATGGTTTATCATTTCCTTCCTTTTTGTCATATTCTAGGTGGATTGACCGTGGGATGGTCCATCGCTCTGATGGAGAGAGTGACCATGATTATCTTTATTTTGTGTTCCGCTTAATGAAAGCTGTATGTATAAGGATTTCGTAAAGAAAGCCAAGCGAAATAGATATAAGGCATGTAAAGTCTTTGTACGGCTACACAGATGATCCCGATTTCCCACTAGGTCAGGGTGGTCGGCGTGGTGGTTTGCAACAAGAATGTTCGTCGTACAAGTGCCTCAAGGTGGTGGATTTAGTAGTTTTTTTTGGGCTTCCAGGTTTACTTGAGCTTGCCACGTACTTGTTAGCAAATGCTTTGCAGCTTGAGAGGATAAGTATTGATACTTGCGGTCCGAAAATTCCCAGTGCTCGTATATGGATGTAGCAAAAGTGGAAGTGGCTAGAGAGCATGCGGAGCAGCTGAGAGCGAAGCTGCCTTAAGGAGCCCAACTGGTTGTACTTTAGTACACAAGAAACTTTTTTTTGCTGTGATCGACTTTGATCCTTGTTTTAAGATGGGAGCTGTTGCGGATGCACTGAAGCTCTCCCTCTTAGGATTTTGACAGCCTGTAAAATCAAGTTAACATGCTTTGAGCTATGTATGAACCCCGCTTCTTTTTCAATAGAGGGAAAAGCTACTCACATACTTTGGTATACACCATTATAAAAGCTAAGCCACCACACATTGCATGTGAAAGTGTTTGTACAGTAATACCCTTGTTAGTAGAATGGCGCGCTCCTATATACTCCAGTAATCAATGTACTACCGCGATTACAAATCAATCTCTGTGCAAGTTGCATGTTCAGAAGCTGCGTCAAGCTCCTGTTTCTTGAAGTAATTTTCAGAGTAAGAACAAACATATATGGAGTAGCACAAAAGCACAAACGAATGGGTGAAGAAGGACTTAAGTAAGCACAATACCTCCACGGAATAAGCACAACGAAAATTGGGACACACAGTATGTTTCTTCCCCATCCTTCAAAATGCACGATGAAAATCTGGTTGGTTTACCTAATTTTCCTGTGTCGTCGTATTGTTAAAGTCCAGAGCAAACAAATTCTACTGCTTAGGGCAAATGTAGGAAAATCAGAAGACACTGTTTCGATCTTGGTTTATAGAGGGAAAAGAAAAGACTGACTAATTTGTGAAGCTATGATTTTTTTTCCTCTTTTCCTTTTCCTTATCTTTTCTCCCTACAGATGGTTTGTGAAATTAAAGATTAAAACTTGGTTTTATGAGCCATCACATCTCCAATATATGGATTTGAAATGGTACTACTAAAATGAAGCAAAAGAGCCTAAGCTTCCTTAAGAACTGTGCCATAACAGGGGCACGACCCATATACTCATGAAAATAAGATGACAGATTTTGGTTTGTTAGGAAATAAACCATCTCATATTGCGGCGTCGGCTTTTCTTGCAGTACACTCTCATATAAACTAGGCTCATCTGAGGGTTCGCTTGGAGGATACATGGAAAAGATTCATCTCGATAAATCTTTTTGGATTTCAGGTGGACAAGATGAATATGAACTTTGAGTTCAATTGGTTGGATGATGTCCCTTGTGCACCATAAGTGATGAAGTAAAACACACATAAAACATAGATATATGAATAGATTGACACTGCTTAACTCTGATTTCTACTTGGCGGAGTATGTTTTGTTACTATACTTTGGAATTAATCTTTGATCATAGAGATGATGAAAGTTTACTCCTGAAACTTGAAGTGAAACTGTACTGCTTAAATGTAGAAACAGATAATTGGCAACACAGACTCTTACTTCTTTTGAAGAATGATGATCAAAAAAAGTTGGTGAGACTGGTTGTGCACAATTTCAAGACTGGTTGGGTAATTAGGTTGTTAGAGCATCTCCACTCCTTACTCAGATTTTTACCCAAATTTGAGTAAAAATTTGGATAAAAACTTGATTTGGTGTGAAGTCTTCCACTCCTGAACTCATATTTTACTCAAATCCCATCCATCACCACCCATCACTGCCGCCCCACCAAAACTAGATCGGCTTCAATCTGTACACGTTGGTCCTTCGTTTGTAGTGGTCATGGTATAGTGAGAAATCACACCCCTGCCTTTAGATAAAAAAAGCTATGTGGTAGGCCGAACCAAGATTGGGCCTGTGGTTGGCCCACAAAGGGGAAGCGGGCGGAGCCAGAGTTTGGGCTCTCCTGGCTAGCCCCGCATACGTCGCATGGGCTGAAACCAAGCGTAACGAAGAGGACGGCCAAGCGGAGGTGGGCCGGACCGAAGGGTCCGTGTCACCGGTTTTCAATCCAATTTGCTAGCCCAGTTTCTGAGCCTCTGGGTCGGGCTTGTGGATTGGGTTGGTCGGTCGGGTCGGTTTAACCATGCAGAGGCCACGTGGAGGTTCTTGTTGTTGTTTTAAGAGAGGACTGAAATGTCTAAGAAGGAAGGCGGTTATTTGTGACGTCATAGGCATGTGTCGTGCGTCACGGTCACTCTTAGCTTGGAGAGCAAGTACGTTCGTCTATATAAATGGAGGGATAAACCCTAGAGAAGGTATGCAACCCTACATCACTCTGAAATTACTCTCTTCTGTAGTCTAACTTGCTTGTCAGAGGGGCGAGAGGCGGCCAACCGCTTCACACCTTGGTGCAGGTTCCCAGCGGAGCATAGGAGGGGCAATCCGGAGAAGCTGTGAAGAGAAGCCACCACTCACAATTGGCGTCGTTGCCGGGGATCACTTCCCTATACGTTGGCTTCTCGACTCATTCGGTGTGAATTTCAGAAACGTTTGGTGTTCATTTCAGTAAAATGGTAGAAATCCACGACGGTGAAAGGCCATCCCAAGCCGTGGGCGGCGATGGCGTCGATGGACTCGACGACGCCACCCCCTCAAAGCCTAGATCCAGGCGTCCAATGGAACGTGACTACAGTTCTAGGGCTACACTCTCAGACTGTCTTGAGGAGTGACCCTCAAGTTTGTAAATATCTATACCAACTTAACGACCGGATGGCTAAGAAGGACCGGATGATCAATGCCTTGCGAAAAGACGTTCACATGGTGGCCACGGCGATCCGTCTTCGTACTCCATTGCCGAGTCGAGATCGATATCGGTTGCCTTCCCCGCGATGGGACGAAGGGAAGAATGCTCATGTGAAGGACCGCCTTGGCAAGCGAATGGAGGATCCCGAGTTTATCCTTAGACCGGTCTTAGGTGCGGGGCGACGTTAGAGATCACCTTGCCCGGCCTAAAGAGAATCATAGGCTTGAGGTCCCGGAGGAGAGTTCCGGTTCGTTCTATAACTTGGCGTATACAACAATTGTAGAGACCCGAATAATTTTTAATTTCTTGAAATGCTTATTAAATGCTAAATTGGGAAATTATGGTTTATTTGGTGAATATTTGAATTGGGGGCGTAAGTGAATGAATAGAAGAGTGATGGGTGAATGTGTAATTTCAAGATATGGGACTATATAAGGTGTGTGTGTGTGTGTGTGCATTGTAGGAGAGCATTTTATCTCCTCCTCTCCCTCCCTCACGCCGTCTCCCTCCCTCTCTACCGTATCTCTCTCTCTTTCTTGCTCTCTCTCAAAACCCCACCAAAACACGTCAAAGTTATCAAGAACCCACCCTCATTTCACCTCCTCTACACAACCCCGGGCTCGTATCGCATTGGGTGAGGCTCGGGAAGAAGATCTCGGTCGATTTCAAGAGTTGGGAGCTAGGGCTCGTTCTAGCATCTCGGGTTTCGTTCTTTGAATCGAGGTAGGGATTTCTAACTTTCTCTATATGTTTATGAGTTGATTCGGTGTCCAAAACTTGCCTTGGATCGTTGTTTGGAAGCCTCGTGTTTGCCCTTGAAATCTGTCAAATCGGGCTGAAGATCCCAGGTGCTACATGTAGCACGTTTACCCCGCTACATGTAGCAAACCCAGATTTCTTTAGTTTCGTTCACTGGCTACATGTAGCGCCCTTAACCCGCTACATGTACCAAACTCCAAAATTTATTTTCTGATCAATGGATACATGTACCAGCTTTACCCCGCTACATGTAGCAAACTCAGATTGTACCTTTTATTCATTGGCTACATGTAGCACTTTTACCTTGCTACATGTACGAAACTGGAAATTCTTGAAAAGTTTCTCCTTCCATGTTTTGGACCCCCAATCACTTCTAATACTTTTTAAATGCTTTAAAATCATTCCTAAGCTTGATTGTTTGTATTCTAATGATTCGTAGATCATACTCACTCCTTTGGCTCTCGTCGTAGAAAAAGGAAAGTGTAGAATTAGATGAATATGGTACTCGTACGTTATTTATGCATTTGGTTGATTGTAGCAGATGTTATGTCATGTCTCAATGAACGATACAAACTTGTTTAGTGCTATGAGGTGACGTGGTGATTGGTGAAATGGAAAACGTATCGTAGCACCGTTATTGAACGTCGTAGGCCACACTAGATGTAGCGAGGGATGTATAGTTGGTTGATGTGAGTTTGTCTAATAGTCCAAATGATAATAGGGTAATTTGTGTCTTCATGATTCGTCTCGTTGACCTTCTTAGGTTCCTTTGGCGCTCGTTTTATAAGATCCTCGTTTAGAACCTAGTGGGTGGTGTGTCAGGGAGTCGTTGTGGGGTTGGTACGTGACGTAGGGCATCGTGATAGGCTTTAAGGGATAACGTGAATCTAAGGTGATGCGGCCCTTTCGGTAGTCGTTGAAGTTTACCAAACGGCCGTCAAATTCAATTATTTATAAACCGGACTATGACTAACGATTTGCATAGTATAGTGAGGAAGTCCGAGTCGATCCACAGGGAGCTCAAATATAGCTTGTTCGGATTGTAGGTATTGTACGGCGTTTAAGACGACCAACTTTGAGATTTACTTTGAAAGACGATATTTAAACTTGGAATTTAAACTAGATTAAGAATGGTCGAGTCAAAAGGGATTGATTTACTCACGAGTTAGCCATCAAACGGTTTCTTCATCTAACTAATGAGTGGACCGAAACCGTCCGGATTCCACTAGAAGTATTAAAAGCTGAAGACTACTTGTACCTCAATTCAAAGCTCTAATTCAAATTGAACTCATTTAACGCAAGTGAGAGACGAAAAAGGATCGTTCGCACGCGTAGGATTATCAAGCACGTAGCATAAGGCGATAGACTCCATTGATCAAAGAAGCCACCGACCCCATGATCAAACTAGACATCATGGGTTTAATTCATTCAAAACATTGAAATTGAGCTAAAGTTTAAACGAAACCATTTGAACGACTAATTCATAGAGTAAACCTCACCCCTAGACCAAACCTATTAACTACTCACACATAGGAAAAAGACTAGAAATTATGCTTGAAATGGAAAACATGCTTAACCGATGAAAACTTAAATAAACTTGATATATAAGAAGATCTAGCTCGAAGCTACAACATTAATAAGCGTAAAAACATCAAACACCAAATACTTACTAGTGTTCTTGAAGGAAATAGCTAAGGAAAGCTTGAACAAAGCTATGGAGATCCTAGAAAGCAAATAAAAGACTTAAAGCATAAAAATCTACATCTATCTAGCTAATGGCCAAATATGGCTTACAAAGGTATTTATAGGCCTAACAAATCAGCCAAAACATGGACCAAAAGGCCCCAAAAATATCCCAAAACCAAGCTAGAAGTGGAAACTTTCCATAAAAGGAAAGTTGGAAAGTCAAGCAAAATATCTCCTGGCCGACCACTGTTATCGATACCTTTTCCTTAGGTAATCGATACCTTCATGTCTCCCTTGCCACGAATCTGCATGTAATCGATACCATGGCTAAAGGTAATCGATATCCTTCTCTCTGGAGTCTTGGTGGACCAAAATAAGGCATAGGTATCGATTACTGCTCCTTAGTAATCGATAACATTGAGGAGAATTGGCCAGTAATCGATAACATTGAGCTTAGTAATCGATACCTTCACGGCTGGAAGCTGCTTGGACCAAAAATGGACAAGAGTAATCGATACCTTGCTTGTTGTAATCGATAACAGTGTACAGAATTTGCAAATTTCAGGCAGGCTTCAGCTTCAGCACACAGCTTCTCAGCAACTTCCAGCTTCTCAGCACCTTATTTTCATTCTCTAAATTTAAGTAAAGACTACATTTTAAACCTTTCTTTTACCTTTTCTTTACTTTAATTTTATTTAATGAAAATAAGAAAGTACCCCATTTGGAAACAATGGCATTACCAGAATTTTAAGATTCCAATTAAATCAAAATGTCAACCCCCACTTTTAGTGTAAAATGGAAAACTGTACATTTTTCTCACGAGAAAATGGCTCGAAACATGACCTTGCTTTTCAAATAAAACCTTGTAACTTTGTAGTTACTCTTAGAAAAATTCAAGGATCAATTACCGCCATTTTTTATCTCGAAAATCGAAACTTTTTCAGAAAGTCATTTTTCCATACTTAGACAGATTTTAAGGGGCCGACAGGGTCTTCGGGTACTTGGAAGCACTTGGGCCGAGCATGGTGTAGAAATCACCCTTGTTTGCACGTTTTACCTGAAACATACAAAAACCTACCTTACGTGTAAAACCGAATAAAACAATAACTTTATGACATAAATACTACAAAATCAGGGACTTAAGCACCAAGAATCTACATTATTGGGTGCTTATCACACCCCCCAACTTGAACTTTGCTAGTCCCTAGCAAACAAAAGCAACACATATTTAACTTAGCTATGCAACCCTCCCAAAACAAAGATACAAAAGCTATGCTCCTTTACAAAAGATTGGCGAGAGAAAGAACATCCGTTAAGCACTATCATGCAACCCACATGAATGCATGCCTTGACCCAAACATGAACAAGCTCGCCAACGAAACAAAAATCAAGACAGCAGCCCCCCGAAGGGTGCTTCCACAAGCAACCAAAATTAACATGTGATTACATGACTAAGTACATCGAATATAACGCATGCATAACAAGAATGATTAACGTGCAACGGATCACTAAAGGACTTCATTAAGCTTATAATGACCGAGGTTAGCAAAGAAAGGGGAAAACTGCAAAAGTGACGGCGGCCTATGCTAGTACAAGGTTACACTACCCAAAATGGCCGCCGCCTCACCCCTACATCTAACCGAAAGCAATAAACAGCATGCTTTCACCAAAATGTAAGTCAACTACTATATACGATATAAACAAACAATAAAAAGACGCTACTACCGACACAACCACACATAGTCGTCATCCTCATCCGGCTCGTCATGGTATTGAGCCTCGAGCTCCCCTTTTTCATCGGACTCTTTCTCATCCGAAATGTATGCTAGCCCGGAGGTCACACCAATCCTCTCATCATAGTATTCAACCCTCTTTCGAATATGCTTTTGCTCTTTATAGCATTTCTTTGATTTTCCTTTCTTTTTTCTTTCTTTTGAGAAATCGGGTCATTTGAATTGAGATTTATAGTGAGAGAGATTGAAGGGCCAATTTTCGAGGGCTTTGGAGAGGGAGTTGATAATTTGGGGCTTTATCTTTCGTAGTGGGATTGGAGAGATAAGGAGCCTTATTGCATCCCAACCACTTCTATCGCATTCACACCACTCCAAACCTCCTTGAAACATTGAAATACACTTCCACATAACCCTCCAAACATCCGGTTTCCTAAGTTTAACAAATGGAAGAAACTCGGACTATGGTTCAAAATAAGGACAAGGTGACTCTTATGTGGTTTAATCAAACAAAAATGCCTTGAATCATTTCCTAAGCACGTTAACAACTCTTAAAGATGCATGCAAGATATTAAACTACTCAAACATGTCAAAAGCTATTATCTATGTACAATGTGGAAATTCACCCTAAGAGAGAATGCTAACTAAATTAAGCCCGTGGCGAGACTCATTCATGAAATGGCAAGTATATGCATGCATGTAGGTTAAACACAAACGGCTTTCACAAGACGCATTACTGAAGCCATTATTGAAATGAAAAGAGCATAACCAAAGTATCTAGCATGTGACAATCCTAAAGACAAGGGAAGCTTGCACAAAAAAAATTTAAAAATTTTACCAAAAGCAGAAAAATGAGACAAGTCTCATGAACATATATACAACATATATATCCCTCCCCCCAACTTAAACGATGCTATGTCCTCATAACATGAAGACAATTGAAATGAAATACAAGAGAGGGAATAAACATACCTGCCAACCAACTCTTCACGCGATTGAACGAGTCATACTTTTCTTCCCATTTCCCAAGCGAGAAACGGGTGGCTATACCAGACCACCAAAAGAGAAAAAGAAAAGAGAAAGAAAAAGGAAGAGAAAGAAAGAAAAAAAAAAGAGAGGAGAGATGAAGTGTTCAGCCATACGAGGGCTGTGAACATTCAACATGCCTGCAAAAACCAGTAGTATGAACATAACATGCCTTTCCACAGTCTTCGTCAAGAATTGAATTCGACCATTCCACAAGAAAAGATACTTAGAGTAAAGCATATGCCGAATTCGTGTCAAAAATTTACGCTCCTCTAAGCACATGGCCCAAACTAAATCAATTTTCGAACTATTGAAAAAATTGACAGGATAAGAATGTTAAATAAGTTCAAAGTCATCAACACCTAGAAAATCAATTATTTCAACCTCCACAAAAACTGGCTCCTCACTTAGTTCCACTCCCACAAAGTCCTGCTTCTCATAAGTAGGAAACCAACTCTTGGTCTCACACTTTTGGTCCTGCTCTTCTAACAAAGAGTACAAATAATCGACCTCCTCGTCCATTTCCTTAATAGTGAGTACTTTCTCCAATGGGTAGATACCACAAGGAGAAGATACTTGGTCGATCAAGCCTATCACAAGAGCCGGTTCCTCACAAATAGGAGACCAACTTCCGGTCTCATCCACGTTCATCTCTTCAGCTATGAGATGTTTTTCCAACGGATCCTCACATAAAGGTAAGGAGTCAATGGGAGGGGAGGACTCAAGGGGAGAATATTGGAAATGGATCTCATCATTCCCTCCAATCTCTGAGGAGTTTTCAGAATCCAAATCAGAATCGTCAATAAAGATACGCTGCTCACTTGCATTTTCAACAAATCTATGTGGCTCAATTCCCTCTTCCATGGTATTTGAGTTGGACTCGTGACAATGTTTAACAAAAACCCGAGATTGTAAAGTTTGAGCCAATCGATCAAAGAAATCGAAGGCTTGAGCAGGTTCTTTATCAAACAGGTTACCATCGTATAACACATCGATGAAAGCTTGACTCTTTTGAGAAAGTCCATCATAAAAATAGTTAGCGATTTGGAAATTTTCAAAGCCATGATTCGGAACCGCAATGAGCAAATCCTTGTATCTTCCCCAACAGGCATAAAATGACTCATTCTCTCTTTCAACAAAGGTTTGAATTTGTTTCTTACGAACCCACGCATAAAAAATGGGAAGGAACTTTTTGTAGAATTCATTTAGCAAATCAACCCAAGTCAGCACAGATTGAGGGTTCAGGGAATTGAGCCAAGTTTTGGCACTATCCCTTAAAGAGAGAGAAAAGAATTTCACCCACGCGGACTCTGATTTTACAATGGCACCAAGGGTACCAAGTTTGCCCTTGAAAAATGCAACATGTTTGTAAGGGTGTTCATGCTCCATGCCATGGAAGCGGGGCAACAAATTAGAAAATGTCATTTGTATCCTAAATACATTGACGGCAGGAGCGGTGGGAGCAACAATGCAAGAATACGGATAAGTATGACCGGGATAAGAGTTTTCCCACATAGTCATGGGAACTATTTCCCCATTTGCCGCCGCCATTCTATTAGATAGATAAGACATAAAGTAAACCGGCTAGAGGGGCTATGCCGCCACCTCTTTTCTCAAAACAGTTCCGTGGGGTTATGCCACCACCACGTTATACAAACAAGAAAAGAAAAGGCAATTGATACGTACTCTAGCTTCGTTACACCTCAGGTCGATATGAAGATCGGTTAGAGGTATCCGCAAGACTATGTATAAGTTGCACAAAACAAAATAAAGCGGGATACTTACAATGGTTTGTCGAACCTCCAAATAAGCTATAATAAGATTTCCCCGGCAACGGCACCAAAATTTGCTTAGTGCCCATTCGGTAGTCGTTGAAGTTTACCAACCGGCCGTCAAATTCAATTATTTATAAACCGGACTATGACTAACGATTTGCATAGTATAGTGAGGAAGTCCGAGTCGATCCACAGGGAGCTCAAATATAGCTTGTTCGGATTGTAGGTATTGTACGGCGTTTAAGACGACCAACTTTGAGATTTACTTTGAAAGACGATATTTAAACTTGGAATTTAAACTAGATTAAGAATGGTCGAGTCAAAGGATTGATTTACTCACGAGTTAGCCATCAAGCGGTTTCTTCATCTAACTAATGAGTGGACCGAAACCGTCCGGATTCCACTAGAAGTATTAAAAGCTGAAGACTACTTGTACCTCAATTCAAAGCTCTAATTCAAATTGAACTCATTTAACGCAAGTGAGAGACGAAAAAGGATCGTTCGCACGCGTAGGATTATCAAGCACGTAGCATAAGGCGATAGACTCCATTGATCAAAGAAGCCACCGACCCCATGATCAAACTAGACATCATGGGTTTAATTCATTCAAAACATTGAAATTGAGCTAAAGTTTAAACGAAACCATTTGAACGACTAATTCATAGAGTAAACCTCACCCCTAGACCAAACCTATTAACTACTCACACATAGGAAAAAGACTAGAAATTATGCTTGAAATGGAAAACATGCTTAACCGATGAAAACTTAAATAAACTTGATATATAAGAAGATCTAGCTCGAAGCTACAACATTAATAAGCGTAAAAACATCAAACACCAAATACTTACTAGTGTTCTTGAAGGAAATAGCTAAGGAAAGCTTGAACAAAGCTATGGAGATCCTAGAAAGCAAATAAAAGACTTAAAGCATAAAAATCTACATCTATCTAGCTAATGGCCAAATATGGCTTACAAAGGTATTTATAGGCCTAACAAATCAGCCAAAACATGGACCAAAAGGCCCCAAAAATATCCCAAAACCAAGCTAGAAGTGGAAACTTTCCATAAAAGGAAAGTTGGAAAGTCAAGCAAAATATCTCCTGGCCGACCACTGTTATCGATACCTTTTCCTTAGGTAATCGATACCTTCATGTCTCCCTTGCCACGAATCTGCATGTAATCGATACCATGGCTAAAGGTAATCGATATCCTTCTCTCTGGAGTCTTGGTGGACCAAAATAAGGCATAGGTATCGATTACTGCTCCTTAGTAATCGATAACATTGAGGAGAATTGGCCAGTAATCGATAACATTGAGCTTAGTAATCGATACCTTCACGGCTGGAAGCTGCTTGGACCAAAAATGGACAAGAGTAATCGATACCTTGCTTGTTGTAATCGATAACAGTGTACAGAATTTGCAAATTTCAGGCAGGCTTCAGCTTCAGCACACAGCTTCTCAGCAACTTCCAGCTTCTCAGCACCTTATTTTCATTCTCTAAATTTAAGTAAAGACTACATTTTAAACCTTTCTTTTACCTTTTCTTTACTTTAATTTTATTTAATGAAAATAAGAAAGTACCCCCCATTTGGAAACAATGGCATTACCAGAATTTTAAGATTCCAATTAAATCAAAATGTCAACCCCCCACTTTTAGTGTAAAATGGAAAACTGCATGTTTTTCTCGAGAGAAAATGGCTCAAAACATGACCTTGCTCTTCGAATAAAACCTTGTAACTTTGTAGTTACTCTTAGAAAAATTCAAGGATCAATTACCGCCATTTTTAATCTCGAAAATCGAAACTTTTTCGGAAAGTCATTTTTCCATACTTAGACAGATTTTAAGGGGCCGACAGGGTCTTCGGGTACTTGGAAGCACTTGGGCCGAGCATGGTGTAGAAATCACCCTTGTTTGCACGTTTTACCTGAAACATACAAAAACCTACCTTACGTGTAAAACCGAATAAAACAATAACTTTATGACATAAATACTACAAAATCAGGGACTTAAGCACCAAGAATCTACATTATTGGGTGCTTATCATAAGGTATCTAATAATGTACAGAAGGACATGTTTGTGAGTGTGTAATACATCGAATGAGGATGAATGAAAGACTGTGACCTTGGGAAGTATTGTGTTCTTGTATTCGGATTGAAAATGCATATGTGTTTGCGTGAGTTATGAATTTGAATTGAGGGTCCTGCAACGCAAGGTGTGGTAATGCGGAGACTCTAGAGGGCCCGCAACGCAAGGTGTGGTAATGCGGAAACCCAGGTGGAGAGAATTCACTGTAACGCAAGGGGTGGTAACACAGTTCAATATCTAGCATGATGAAGGAAGTTATGATTGATTATAGAAGTTCTTGTTATCGTTTGGGCTGTTTATTGTTTGAGATTGTAACGGTTGAAAAAGGGAATAAACGATTGATATCATCAAAGTTTTTGAAAAGGAAGGAATTTGGTTTGGAAAAAGGATTTTTATGAAAATCCTCCGGCTATTCTTGAGCAAATCAACGGTTTCCGGTATTTGGGCACAAATCAACGGATTCCGGTATTCAAGCTTGAATCAACGGAGCTTGACCCATTAAGGTCGAGAGTTTTCTCAAACATATTTTGGTAAATCAAAAAGGAATGTTTTTTTTATGAAAGAGATTTGATGGTGAATGGGAAAAGAAGAGGAAGTTAAGTGTGGCATTCACTTGAGGAATCTTAAAATGGTTCGTAAAATAGTCTTGGGTTATTAGATTGATATGTGTTCAATGTTGCTCCTAGTTGATGTACGAAATGTTTAGGGATATCTTTAAGACGTATTGAATCCAGTAGCCGTCGTCCTTCGATTCATCGTGGTGCCCCTTTGTTTCTCGTGTTCGCTTATTGAACTTCACCCACTCTTGGTGCATGTTTCTTCGCATTTTCATATAGTTTGAGTATAGATTTTCCTACTGGGCTAGTGTAGCTCAACAAAATCCTTCTTTTCAGGTTCTAATGCCGGACGGTATCATCATTCAATGCGTGCTTGGGATGTGAATGACTTTTGGAAACTTTTCACTTTTAGTTACTTACTTTTGATCAAGATGGTTTTGTAACAAAGTATTCATGAAATTCTTGATGCGCCCCTTCGGTAGTCGTTGAAGTTTACCAAACGGCCGTCAAATTCAATTATTTATAAACCGGACTACAACTACAGATTTGCATAGTATAGCGAGAAAGTCCGAGTCGATCCACAGGGAGCTCAAATATAACTTGTTCGGATTGTAGGTATTGTAAGGCGTTTAAGACGGCCAACTTTGTGATTTACTTTGAAAGACGATATTTAAACTTGGAATTTAAACTAGATTAAGAATGGTCGAGTCAAAGGGATTGATTAACCCACGACTTAGCCATTAAACGGTTTCTTCATCTAACTCAAGAGTGGACCGAAACCGTCCGGATTCCACTAAAAGCATTAAAAGCTGAAGACTACTTGTAACTCAATTCAAAGCTCTAATTCAAATTGAACTCATTTAACGCAAGTGAGAGACGAAAAAGGATCGTTCGCACGTAGGATAATCAAGCACGTAGCATGAGGCGATAGACTTCATTGATCAAAGAAGCCACCAACCCCATGATCAAAGCTAGACATCATGGGTTTAATTCATTCAAAACCTTGAAATCGAGCTAAAGTTCAAACGAAACCATTTGAACGACTAATTCTTAGAGTAAACCTCACCCCGAGACCAAACCGATTAACTACTCACACATAGCAAAAAGACTAGAAATTATGCTAGGGAAGGAAAACATGGTTAACCGATAAAAGCTTAAATAAACTTGATATTATAAAGGATTTAGAGCATAGCTACAACATTAATAAACGAGAAATTAACAAACAAGAAAGACTTACAAGTGTTCTTGAAGAATTTAACCTAGAAAGCTTGAAAGACTTTAATGGAGGAAAGCAACCTAAACTAACTACTTCCTCCTTTACAAGTGAGAGAGAGAAGAGTATTTATAGAAGAGACCCTCTCTCTCCTCCAAAATATCCAAAAAGAAGCCAAAAGTGGAAACTTGCCACTTATGGAAAGTAAAAAGCTGTCAAAAAGTAAGTCGGTAAGTCACCCGTATCAATACTCCCAAAACCGTATCGATACGGTTCTGTTTTGGTTGCATTCCAAAGTTCCCCGTAGCGGACCCGTATCAATACTCCGAAAACCGTATCGATACGCTGAAGCTTGGATTTTGCTCTGTTTTGAAGCCGTATCAATACTCCGAGAAACGTATCAATACGCTGAAGGCTGGGTTTCTCTCTGTTTTGAAGCCGTATCAATACTCCGAAAAACGTATCAATACGGTTCTGCTTCTTGGCATTCTAGCTCTTGGGCTTTGTTTTGACACCCGACGGCCCATGGCACACTTCGGCCACTACGGTTCTTCATCTTCAAGCCTCGATGGCTGAATTCTTCAAGGTCTCGCCTACTCGCTTGCCCTCAAGGGCAGTTCAAAACACCAAAACAAACCTTCTTATTCGCGTATTATCTGAAACACTCAACAGATAGCCTTACGCGCAAAATCACTATAAACGACAAAGAAACATAAGATAAACATCCTAAAGCGGGACTAGGAGCACCAATCATCTACGATATTGGGTGCTTATCAATTCTTTTGACAAAGAAGCTTGTAACACCCCACTCGTGTTGTACTTGTACTTAAGCTAATTTGGGCCGTGGTGCCAAAGTTGTATTTTCTTTTGAATTGGGGACTTGTCTGTAATTTAAACAGGCGGGATACTATTTTGGAAATGTGATGGCAAGCGAGATCCTTTTATTTAAGAATATCATTTAATTTATGTTAAAAATCCAGGTCGTGACAACAAGTCACAAAACCGTTGTAGACCGACAACGCGAGCAGCGGTATCGCGAGCAGAAGGAGCGCGCTTAGCGTCGTGACCGAGACCAAGACTAATATTATCGTCATGAGCGGTCTACTTCCTCTTTTACATCCCCTAGACAAAGGAAATGCTACAACCCATTGTTGGTCTTTTGACGATGAACCACTCCGGCAGTTTCTTTCTTTTCACCACCTGCTACCACTAGCTAGTTACCACTACCTAAAAATTTGGTGAAAGATTTGGTTCAATACCAAATTTGGAGAAGAATTTGAGTAAAAACCAAATTGGTATGGATTTGGGTAAGGAGTGGAGGTGGATTTTGGTTTGGGGTGAGTAAGGAATGAAGATGCTCTTATGAAGTAAGAACATGTCAATTGAGCAGTAAATTGAGTCTTGTGCATGGCAAACAACTAGGATTATTTTTATCTTATAGCCCACATTCTCCTTACAGAATTCTCGTAGAAAATATATTTCGTTCTTCACATCTCCATAACATTTCAGATCTCTCCACACAAGTCTAACGTATAGTAAGTTTTTTCGAAACTCTCCAACTTCCTTCTAAAACCTTCTAGAAAGATATAGAACATTCTCCAACATTTTAGACCATTCTAGAATAGTTTAGATTATTCTTCCTTCTTATAGAGAGTTCCCCACCATTGTAAAATAATCTAGTATAACACTGTCAAACCTTCTGAACTTTTTTAGGATTCTCTAGTCTATTGCAAATGATTTTAGATCTATGAAGAGTGAGATGTTGAGGATAGATTCATTGTCATCTTCAAGCCTTCGAAATTTTAATCTCCAACTGCTATAGGATAGACAAATAGAACTACAATAATGCTTTGCCACTTTGGCTCCATGCGTTTGGTTTATGTGCGGATACACTAGTTCAAAAAGTGTGTACATAACACCCATGTAGTTTGTGAAATGTGCACATATCACCCAATTTCGTCCAAAATAACGTCAAGTGTGATGGACGCGCATTAAAAATCTGATATGCCCACATCTTCTCCAATGATTTTTTTTCTTCTTTGAATCTAGCTAATCCATCTCTTGTACTAAGCTTTAGTTCTGCTATGGAAAGAGTGCTTTTAATTTGAGAGTTTTGTCATTATTAAAAAAAATTGTGTTCGTTAGTTTTGGCCAAATTTTTGTGAATTATTGATTCGTCACGACGAGAAATCGGAAAAGGAAAAAAAAAAAAAACTTTTACCCAAATATTTTTGAAAATATCCACTTTTAAGCTAAAAAAGTGCAAAAAGTGGCAGCTTAAAAGTGAATATTCGTAAAATATTTGGGTAAAAGTAAAAATTCTGGGTTTTCCAATTCCTCTTATCTAGATGAATCAATAATCCAAATTTTTTTTGCGCAAAACTAACAAATGAAAAAAAAAAAGAAAGAAAAAAAGAATAAGGACAAAACTCACCTTTTGCTTAGCGAAACTGCACCTAAAACTTGGATTTGAACCGTTGATATTGTCGGGTTTGACAAATACTACATCCATACCAAAATTCAAGTCAATCAAAAATTGAAAACCACATAGTCGAATCAAATTTTTTATTAAGTAAATTTTCCAATTTCAATATATCATTCATTTTAACAAGAATTATATCACTGAGTTATTAATATTTGATCGAGTTTATTTTTTACTGAGATGCTCTATTCTATGATTAACACATTATGAACCACTTAAATTAGATTTTGGACAGATTCAAGAGACGTGAGAGATACACTAGGGATGGCACATTTACCTGCCCCACCCCACCCCGAACGGGGCGGGTTTTCTACCCCATTTTTGGGTATCGGGTCGGGGTCGGGTAAAAAAATTCCAAATATATATATATATATATATATATATATATATATATATATATATATATATATATATATATATATATATATATATATATATATATATATATATATATATATATATATATATATATATACATATATATATATATGTATATATACTTATATACATGTCATTTCATTTTTTTTAGCATTAATCCAAAAAACAATGTCTCTTTACTGTCAAGTAGCCTAATTAAATTTAAAAAAGAAATAAAAATTGATATTTATGGGTGTTTTAGTGGATTTTTTAAAAAGTTTTCTTCAAATATTTAGAATAAATTCTACACATAAAGAAATGGAATGAGGTATCTAAAATATTGATTGCAATTAAAAGTTTAGATAAAACCGCGATACCAAAAGACATAAAAATAATTTCAAAACTTTTACTATTTTTTAGATTATTTTTATTTTTATCTAGCATTTTTTTTTTACTTTTTTACTTGTCCTTTTCTTATTTTAATTTTTATTGGCGGAGCGGGGCGGGGCGGGTAAACCCGTTCCCCAATCCGGACGGGGACGGGGGTACCCAAAAAAAACCCGGTCGGGGTCGGGGTGGGGCCGGAGACGGGTAATGATTTTCGGGTCGGGGTAGGCAAAAACCCGCCCCGCCCCGTTGCCATGCCTAGATACACCTTATATAAAATAGACGGAATTAAATGTTATGTGCACACTTAACAAACCACATGAGTGTTATGTGCACATTCTTTCCGCACATTGCCCCTAGACCTTATTACATTTCACAAATAGACCCAATCTTTGTACAACTTGCATTTTGACCACCACCCGACCCGAAAAAGACCAAACATACTCCAAGTTAAGAACCAACGACCAATTTAAGAAGCTGCATCAAGTCCGTTTCCCTCGGAGTTAGCAATTAACTTTGACGTAAAAATGTAATAATAAATTCAATCAACAATTAGCATCAGCAATAATCCTTTCAAGTGTTATAAACCGTGTGCTTCGATTATGATAGCGATACCAAATGCAGGGCATTCAAAGTACAAACAAATTAGTGAAAAAAATCAACGTAAAAATGTCAACAAGCTGGGAGTGAAACCCCAGTTATCAGCATGGCATGGCATTACTAAGTCCCAAGCCAATGCTGACATCAGCCTTCCCTAACTGGTGGTTTGATACATTCAGTTATACATATACCAACAAACCTTTTCTCTTTTGTTTTTTCTACCAGCCAAAGATACTGAATCAAACCATCTAATCACACAAGGGTTTTTGTTGGTTTGCCGATTTGTTCAGTCCATATCGGAGTAGAGTTAGTAAACATACACGAATCCGACATCACCCCTAGCTTTTAAGATACAAGTAGTTGACAAGGTCCATTCCACTATTGGGAATGGGGAAAGAAGAGACAGAAAAGAATGGAGTGCTATTCTAGTGGGGTAGGACCCTTCGAGAGTAGGACAGAGCCATCACAAAGTCCTTGGCCGAGCTGCCCACATATGCTGGTACTCTTTCTTTCGAAGTTGTAGCCATCTGCAACCACAAATCTGCTAAGCTCTGTAATTGCAATGTTGGAAGCACTGGCTGACCGTGGCACAATATCTCCACCTGTGAGAAATAAATGAATCACCACAATGATAACTAAAGCAAATATTCATCAACTTTACAAAAAAATTGCAGTGCAAATAAGTTTGAAAGCATTGCCTGGGTTCAGGGGCGTTTGAGAACGAATCGCAAATTTGCTTACAGAGATAAAAATAACACGTACACAAAGTTCCAACTTCTGTCAGTTCCCATAAGCTTGTTCAATATTATTTTAAATTGGATGATACTCCGTAAAACATACACAAGGATCCCAAACATTGGATGATCGTAAGAAAGCTCTTGTCCCGTGTTAACCATGTTGACATGCGTGAAGCTAATTTTGTTTTTCTGATTTTTACTCTTTTCCTCCGCAAATCCCTCCACAAATCCAAGATCCAAGCACAACCTTTCACTCGTTTTTTTTAATCCTCAGTAAAGAACCTTCCTAAGATGAAGAACCTTCACATTCCACATTTCCTTCTTTTTTCCTGTCAGATTCGACATTTCCGTCGAAACCTTCATCCTTGCCTCTACAAAATGAATGATTTAACAGATCACCTTGTGCCTAGGAGCCTAAGCTTCAATAACTGAAGCATAAAAAGGACCTCTGCTTCCAAAGCATATCCAAATGATCCATGTGCTTAGGAAAAACAAGATTATTAAGTCCCGGGTTATAATCTGAGAGCTGCCACTTTGCACAACTATTTGGCTAAGGTTTAGTCCTCGTCGGGTCAAACCTTGAGGAATACTCATGATTAAGTTGTACCAATAAAGGTAAACGACTTTTCTGTCAAGATCCATGAAGAAGATGCACATCTCTCACCCTACTCAAGTTGCTCTTCTGCTGCCAAACAAAACATCCCCCAATGGAGCCTTCAATAGGGATGTGTATAAGTAACAATTCATCTCCCCCTAGCCAACCGTTTATACTTTCGCTAGAGCTTTTTTTCATTTTTTTGGATCCTACCCAAGTTCGATGGCTCAAGAATAAAAGGATAAGGAATCAACTCTGTTTTGTTGGTATGAAACATTTTTTTGTATGAAACCACTTGATGCTTAATTGCTTATACCTTGTGAAGGCTTATATTGCTGCACAGAGGCAAGCAGCAATTCAAAAGGCTCTGGCAAATAGCACAGGCAGCAGAAACATTACCCATAGATTGAACTACAAAGAAACTAAAAGAAGGCGGTGCAAAGAAAAAAAGCAATTATGTTGGCTCAACAGTTCAGTGAATTGGGTTTTGGCAGAGTTTGGGCAACAGAAATAAAAACACACACACACACACACACACATATTGATTTTGCACTATACATCACATTTTCAGAAAGAACACCAGAACCTACTACATGAAATAGTTTAAAATACTAAAATAAAATAAAATAAAGAAGGATCCCGAGAAAGACAGAAGGAAAGAAGGAAGCAAAAAGATTCAAGTTGGCATGATTTCCTTCTAGTAAAAACCAAGGAAAAGAGAACAGGTAAAATATCCATGTTAACGTTATGTTTTTGGAATTTCTTGCTTGACAAATTGAACAAAAATCAAGAAATATATTTAATTAGACTACATTCCATTCCATCGAGACGAATACCTTAATTTTCAACAAGATTTCTAGAATTTTACTCCGAGAAAGAAAGCTAAATAGACTCACCTCGGCTTCACTTGTAAGATCAAGTTTCTTTACAAGGTACTTCTGGATAAATGAGACAGGCAAATTACCATTCCTGCGAGAAAGGAAAAATGCATACACAAGTTGAAAAGATCTTTGAGGCTAAGAGGAGGAATATGCCAACATATGTCCATTACAACTTGATAATCATCAGCCCTAGGTTACTGAACCAAAAGGAGTAAAAGGTACAGTGACACAACAAACCCCAAGGAGGCTGATCACATGACTGGAAATAGAAACAAGAAACAACCAAAATTAATAAGCCAGAAAGATTGAATCCACTTTGGCAACTATAATCTTTATTTCTTACAAGAAAAACCTCTGAAATCATGTAGGATAGTTCATTAAACTCAGTAACCTGAAATTCCCTAAACTTGGGACACGTAACAAATTTGTCGGGTAAACTCCAGAAACCTCTTAAGATGTTTCTCCAAGGTCCAATACTTAAAGATTATCCAAACCGACAAAGAAAAGTTATTGCTTTCTGTGTCCTGAATTACAGCTTTCTCCCTCACTAGAATTCCCACACTACAAACGTTTTCACAACATCATTTGTAAAATACAAGTGGTCACAAAAAATTCTCAGCTCCTCAAAACTGGTCCGATAGTTCATTTTCCGCACTCCAAAGAAAAATCCCCACGCCGCGGAGATTGTTATAAAGGGTATTTTAATGCAAAATACGGCTAAGGATTTTTCCCAAAGATTTCATGTTTATGACAACCAAAAGCCTATGATGCACGGATACGGACACGGACACGGACACGGACATGGCAGATTGACAATCTTAAAAATATTATTCACCTATGCGGTAAAAAATAGGAAAATAGCATACACCAGTACTTCAAATAATAAACACTAAACCATCTACACAAATCAATTAACAAATGGACCAACATATACATATGTATCACATACATAAACTGTATATATATGTGTATGTGTGTGTGTGTGTGTGTATAAATATAGGCAGAGAAAAGAGAGGGTAGATACCTCGACTGGAGAATGGAGATGATCGGGAGAGAAGAGAGAGAAGGTGGAGAGATCACGAGAGAGAAGAGATGAGAGTGACAGAGAGTTGTGAGTTATCGTCTGAGAGATCATGAGATTGACTGAGCACTGGAGATGCCGAGCAAGAGAGAAGTTCGAGTGGGTGAGGAAGACGATGGACTGAAGTGAAGAAAGAGCAAAGGTAATAGTTTACCCTACCTTTAATCCTACAGCTGTGATTAAAAGTAAAAAGGGGGGGTCTTTTTCTCGCCTTGAGCCTTTCTCACCTAGGCGCGCCTCGCACCGTGCAAGGCGCCAGACTTGACCCTCGAGCCTAGTCGCGCCTTTGACAACTATGGATAGAAAAAGAGGCAATGTCGGTGAGCACACCGTCAGTTTGTTGACATGCCCTATTGTAGTGGTTTAAATCGTGTCCTTGCCGTCCTTGGTCGGAGAGAGTTCTCTAAGTCTCTCACGGACAAGCTATATGCCAACCTGCAACCCACCTTGGTTACCTCCTGGAAAGATATGTTACAGCCTTACAGGAATTCTGAATCAAGTTCTTCTGGATAAAAGAAAGACTCAGGACCCTCCACCTAAGTCGCGGAACTCAGCAGGCTAGGGAACGTCTGTTATCTTATCTTTTGTATGCTACAGACTTGAAAACAGATACAGCATTCAATCAAGCAAAGTTGAACTGACGAAGCTAGAGATTAGTCCTGGGACTTACTTTATCCTCAAATAACATGCAGATATCTGCGGCAAGGGAATGTCTCCTTCCCTGAAATCATTTACCATCAAAAATATCATTACCAATCAGAAGATGAAAAAACACGCCGAAAGAAACTTGCATGATTCACACAGTCTTACTGATCTTCTGAGGCAACCAATGAGAACCAAATAGGACATTTTCCTCTGTTCTTTTTACCTCCATGCACATCAAGCATAGCCTGTGCTGAGGCAGACGACCTGCCAACTGTATTTTTCTGATCTACTACAGCCAACCTTCTTCTTTTGACCAGACCCAGAAGTGATAATATTTTACTCTGGTCATCTTTGAGTTTCAATTTGTGTTTATGTTCCTTAATCTTGATTTTAGGTACATGTATTGCACTATTAGGTACATGTACTGCACTATCAAGAGCATTAGCTGCTGAGTATTGTAGATTATGTTTAGAGGACTTCGTCCTGTTGGCAGCTTCAACAAGACAATTCAAGGGTTTCCACTGATCAACATTTCCTTTCCACACCCCCGGATCCTTCTCCTTGTCTTTATTAGGCAACTGGTGAGGAAAAGACTTGGTTGGGGAAGAACTCTACAAGGATATAGAATTAGATCAAAGTCATTACAAGCGTCATAAAAAAAAAAAAGCGCCTTTTTAGTAAGATGAAATATCAGTCATATGGAAACGCAGACACCCAAATTCAGTGCCTCCTTTACCTGGTTCTTGTCTCTAACCTTGTTAAGGGTCTCAGGTGAGCATGAGCTCTCATGGCAAATTTCTGTGGGAAGTTCTTCTTTCTTAATAGATTCCCCAACTACAAAACTGGAAGCTCGAATAGGAGCACTCTTTCTAGCTACAGACTTGATTCTCCTCGCAGTCAATCCAGTCTTAATTGACACTTTTGGAGTACTGACAACCAATGATGATAAAGATCTTTCCTTCCTTTTAACAGGAAGTGAAATTGAAGGAGTAACCTCTGGTGTTCTGACCTTTCTTTTGAAAGGGAAGATTTTGGCCCTTATATCTTGCAAATTGTGGTCTGGCCTGCATATTGTTTTCAAACAAGTAAGCGATGTAGTACATCTTAGCACAGACCCAAGTGCTACATAGAGGAGCCAATTGGCTTTGCAACAATTTTTCCAAATGAAATTCCATCATGGAGGGCTGAGAACCCTTAGATGATATCTCAGGAAGGGCTAAGGTTAAAAGTGAGTCTGAAGAGGAAGAGAGACTGCTGTGAAATGATGAAGTGCATTAACAAAGTATCTACAATGAGCTTCATCTAGAAAGCCTAAACGTGGTTGCAAACAATTCCTCTTTCAAATCCCTACTTAAATTGAGTGACAAATAGAGAAATGACCCCTTAAAAGAGCTAGGTACATGATTGTGAAAGTGAAATGCATGACTTGAGTCAAATAAATTGCTTGATCAAATGCTGTTCAACTCGCACAGGATTTGAAATATGCTAATGGCTGCTTACAAAGATGGAGGCAGAAAGACAGGTTTTGGATGGAGACCTCAATGAACAAGAAGTGACATTTCTGAAGGAGGACTTAGCGACAAAGGATAAGTATATCAAAGAGTCCAGGCTCGTATGGCTACCTTGATGGGAGCCAAGTGTGGAGGAATGAGCCAAGATTTTGAAAAGCAAACATGAGAGAGAGAGAGAGAGAGACCTGAGTTTCTCCACTGGAACACAGCCCAAATTGATGTCACAAACAGGACATGAATCGACGTCATCATCTGAAAACTTCTCATATATACACTTCCTGCAAACTGGTTTAGACATCAAATTAATATCAGAGATATATATACCATATTTGATTAGGAAATGGAGTTCAAATGTTCCACACATTTTATGATCATCGTACTCTCTGATCATCAAAAAGAGCATATACTGGAACAAAAAGTAAAAAGAAAGGGACACGACGACACATAGAGTTCTTTGGCAAACATATTAGACAGCACTGTTAGAAGACTGCTGCGGAAACTATAGTAGAAAGGAACAAACTAATTACATGGAAATAGCCGCCAACTGTTTGTATCAAACATAAATTTCAGAACATTATAATCATTTTACAGCAACAGATTCAAAACACAGTGGGAAGGTTGTAGTCTACTCTAGGTGTATTTGCCTACATTGCAGGGTGGCAACCTGCGCAATGTACATGTATGAGTGGCCAGCATCTCCAACATGGACAGAGCTGATTAAATTTTAAAGAATCGTGCTTTAGGAGGAAAAGGATAGTGAAAAGCCTCTTGAATGAACTTAGACACTTCATCCAAACTAAGTTCTATAAACTAGATATCCCGCAGCCATGCAAACGCTGACATAAATTTGAAAGATCACATCCAGTTGTTACAAAATCAATGAACTCATTCTAATCCTCAAGGCTCGTTACTTACAACAAATGTTGCTTTATTGGAGAAAGGACATCAACTAAATTTATAACCAAAACAAGAAACCTATCTCAGATGAAAATCGTTTTATGTGACTAAAATGGCTTGTAAAGTATTGGTTTCAAATTGAGATGAACGACTATATTGGTAATTTGGGACAAGGGAGTTTTGATCATTCCAGCATGATGTAGAAGAAATTCTATCCAAGACATTGACGGGAACTCCATTCAATATTCGCATAGTCCTGCATACTTTGAAAGGAAATAAGACTATAAGAGGGGCATGGATACTCAAAACACAGAATTAGCCAACATGACAATTCTTAGAAAATGGGACAGGATGCAGAAGAATAAGGCAACACATCTACTATAACTTACCTTTCCAGATCTACATTACAACTATATTTATGCCTTTTTATCATATCAAAGTATGCAGTCCTAGTCCAAGTTCTAGGTAATGGAATAGAAATGTGACTAAAAAACTCTATGCACGAATATGTTAGAAGTTATTTAGACTCACGCGCCCTAATTGAAAATTCTAGAGAGAATAAATAGCTAATTAACATAGTTTAGGATTTAATCATTGGCTCCCAACTCCCAAGTTATTTTCTTCAAACTTGACATGTGCTTATTGTAAAGTCTAATGCCTCTCAAGTGTCCAAGACGGGATCCAAAACCTGAGAAAAATCATGAAAGTGCTCACATTTTTAAGCCCAAGCAGAGCATAAAAACTATATAACGAGGCAGACAACTTCTCATGGTTAATAGGTTTGAAAATACTACAAGCATAGAAACTAACTAAGTAGCTTTCAAAACTTTTGTTCAGTAACCAATTAGGAGTTGTTTCCCTTGAAGGCTACAAATCCAACTAACCAAAAAAAAAATAAGCAGGTGCTCACTACAAGAAAAAGTAATCAAAGCAAGTAAGTTTGCATCAACATTCAGTAATCATATGCTTCTCAGTTTCACATCGGACAAAATTGTGGACATAAATATCGTCCATTGCAAATAGGCCACAACTTAAACTAAACAAGCTGAAAGGAAAACTGGAAGTCATAAAATACTGTAAGAAAGAGAACGTAACATAATGTGTCAACGACTAAAACCAATAGCACCAGAGTTATGGGTATGATGAGATGAAGCAGCATCAGCGGCTAGAAAAGCAATAAAAGCCATTTGTGACCAATACCATGCAAGGTTTAAGCCATTCCAATAATCCCGAAATTGGAACCAAGGGCTATAAAGGAAACATACAAGATCCTTGTTAGCTCTCAGAAGATAACAGAACCATTAGAAATGAAGAAAACCTTACACGGTGTCATATGAGCTATCACACATTGATGTAGTTCGGTGCATCAGGGGAAAAAAAGGCATAAGGGTTCAACAACATTTAGTAATACAGACATTCCTAGTACAGAGATATCACAGTTCAAACTAAAATATCAGAGTATTTCATAATTTAATGATAAATTGATAATTAGGAGGAGGAGAAAATGTTTACACATTTGCTCATCATCTCAGACTTGTCCAAACTATTTTGGTTAAACCGGGAGAACATTTTTCAGTTATTCTACTTGATCCGACCATAATTACACTCACATCCTACCATAACGGAATGAGATACAACCCAAACACTAAATCAGGACAATATAAACATCCTACTAACCAAACGTCAAACATTCCCAAACGTAATTACTATCAAACATCCATATATATTAACTCCAAAAAAATAAAAGCACAAAATCAAAATCCCGCCGCTTAGGTGACCATGAATTTTTCGATAACTCAGGTGTCTGGCCAGCTTAAGCCCTTGACTAATCCTTGGACCAATCCCACCATCCATTAGCAGGGCCAATTAAAGGTCTAGGCGAAAACCATAGGCATCAAGAGTTACAAAAAGTAATACATATTGAAGATGCAATTGCCCAAAAAACATAACCCAGATCAAGGAAATCGAAATAAAAGAATCAGTTCATGACATGAGCAACATGAAAACTATCCCACATAACAAAATCAGCATCAGCGTTAAACAAAAAAAGAAGGCGGCAGCGACAGTATAAGGGAAGTGAAGTGAACTAACACGTATGAAGGCATAGAGAGATGGTAGTAGCTTCTCTCAACAGCTTGTTACAAAGAGGGCACGTCATGCATTCCGCCAGTATCTCCCTCCGTACTTTCACTACCTGACTCGTCATTCCTCTCTCTCTCTCTCTCTCTCTCTCTCTCTCTATGTATATATATATGTATGTATGTATTTATGTGTGTATGTATTTGATTTACGCCTCTACCTTCTCTCTGTTTGCATCTGGGTTTATGGGTACGTCGAGGTGGGAAGCGTCAATGGGAGCTATAGTCAAGTAGGGATCTGTTTGATTGGAACGATGGGGTTGATTTTGAGGTGAAATACGAGGGTGGGTAGGATTGTTGGGGCATGATCTGCGTGGGTTTTTGTGGAATGTGGTTGGGACCGCATTATGGGAATTGAGAGGAGGGGGGTGGGGGGTGTGAAAGGAACGGTGGAACGGATTGGCATCTGAGGATTTTGGGGTTGAGTTACATAACCGTGAACCCAATAGGTAACGGGGCCATTTTGGTGAGACTTTATTAGGCCCCGTTCTATTTTCCAAAATAAATACTTTAAAAAATAAGTACATATTTTCAAGTTTAAAAATAGTGAGCTTATCAAAATCAAAAAATATACAATATGAATCTTGTTTGATAAATCTCGATGAGATCTTTTGAACAATGTAAAAAAAAAATTGAAAATATAAAAATAATACGCGTTATTTTTAAGTTTGAAAATTGAAAATAATGAGTATTTTCTTAGGTTCCGTATCAGTTTTCAAAATAAGTACTTAAAAAATAAGTACATATTTTTAAGTTTAAAAATAATGAGCTTACCGAAATTATAAAATATATTTTATGGATCTTGTTTGATAGATTTCGATGAGATCTTTAATGATATAAAAACATTGAAAAATTATTTTTGTAAATATATTATTTTTGAGTTTGAAAATTTAAAAATATGTACTTATTTTGTAAGAAGGGAACTCAATAGAATTTACCTCCGAGTATAAATTCTATCCATTTTAGGTAAAAAACTTAGATTTTCCACTGCCACCAATTATGGGCCCCATCATACATATATTTACCGTGTATATTACAGTAAGAAACAATTTCAAAATAGCACCTGAATTTTCACTCCAATGTCACAAAAACACCAAAACTTCACTTTATTTCAATTAAACACTTAAACTTTCAAAATTCCCAAAATAAGACACCTGTCGTTAGCCTTCATCCATTTCCTTCACAAATCTGGTAATGTGACACATTTCAGGCATTAAATGGGCCCACTAGACATGTTAGGAAGTGAACTCATTGCACACAATCCCCGTCTTCTCTCTCTATTTTTTGAGAAAATTACCTTTATATCCCTTCGACTTATGTGAAAAGTTCAACTTAGTACTTCTAGTTTCAATTTCACCCAATTAAACCTTCGATTTGCAAATTTATTTCAATGTCGTCCTTCCGTTGGCTCCCGTCAGTAATTTGGACGGAAAAGGGTCATGTGCCCATCACGTGAGCATCCCCCGGGGGCATATTTGTCCATTCCCTAACCCTAACCCTAATCAATTACTCCCCACTCCCCACCTCTCATCACCACCTGCCACCATCACGATTTCCCACCACCGGTTCCACCTCCACTCCTCCTCCTCCTTTTCTCTCTCCTCACCACCCCCACCACCTCCCTCCTTTCCACCGTCGGCTTCACCTTCAACCCCACCCCCTCCCACGTCGCCTCCTCCCTCCACTCCCTCTGCATCTCCTCCGTCCGCCTCCCCAACCCCAACCCCGACTCCATCCGCACCTTCTCCTACTCCAACATCTCCCTCCTCCTCTCCCTCCCCAACTCCCTCGTCCCTTTCCTCGCACACAACCGCTCCAACGCCCACCTCGTCCCTTTCCGCTCGTCGTGGTGACGGAGACCGGGTGGCCCAGCGGCTAGGTGCCCGACATGAACGGCGATCCTGACGCTACCGAGAGGCAGGAGAATGGGATGGGCCCGGTGACGAGAGGCAGGAGAACCGGAGCTCCAGCCCGTACACCTCCACCCTCGAATTGGGGGTTTCAAGTTAGGGTTTTAATTTTGCATTTAGGGGTTTCTTAAATTTGAAATTGGACTGTTTGGGGGTTTGAATTCGGGTTTGTGCTGGCGGTGATTGATGGTGTTGACTGGTGGTGGTAGTGAAACGGGTGGGGGTGGTGTTGACTGGTGGTGATTGGTGACTGTTTGGATTGTTTTTTTTTTTTTTGGTTGTAGAGGAGATGTAGAGGAGCCGGGGAGGTGAGGTGAGGTGGTGCGGTGGTAGGAGGCTGGCCGAGAGGGAGGTCGATGATGGTGGTGGCCGGCAACAGTTATGGTGGTGAACCGAAGGTGGCGGTGGCTATGGCTGCCTTTCTCTCTCTATTCGATTTGTGTTTTTTTTTTTTTTCTGGGTTTTATGGAAAGAGAGAGAGAGGAGAAGGAGGAGGAGGAGGGGAATGGACAAATATGCCCCCGGGAGATGCTCACGTGATGGGCACATGACCCTTTTCCGTCCAAATTACTGACGGGAGCCAACGGAAGGATGACATTGAAATAAATTTGCAAATCGAAGGTTTAATTAGTTGAAATTGAAACTAGAAGTACTAAGTTGAACTTTTCACATAAGTCGAAGGGATATAAAGGTAATTTACCCCTATTTTTTTTTTGGTAAACCCCTCTCTCTCTCTCTCTCCTCTGATCCTCCCCTCCATTCCTACTCCTCTCTCTCCAAGCCTCCTTCCCTCTTTCACCCACCCCTCCTCTGATCCTCCCCTCCATTCCTACTCCTCCTCCGAGGTTGCCGCAACAGTGGTTAACTCTGCCTCTCACACACACACTCTCTCTCTCTCTCTCTGGGTGTGTACATCACCACCAAATCTCAGTCACTGCACAACAGCTCGGCATGGTTTTTGTTATGGATGTTAAACACATCAAGACCTATTAGATGAACAATTCGGTCATGAAGTAGAACTGTGCAGGTCCCATTTTGCCTCGCATGAGGAATGATACGAGAGGATCTTGACTTGAAATGACATCCAATAAAGTATCCCAATACGATTTTCATAATACCAGTCAACGTGCATACATGTTTATTGATTATTCAACCGTGCATGAACAACGTTACTTTATTCAAATTCATCGATATATATGGTATACATGTGACTTGATAATTAAACTAAGGTTGAACGTCGTCGAGAACAGACATTAAAGGTTGGACGCCATCGCCACAGCTGACGAACTGGTAGTTAACAATGAGGTGGCCTTGTGCATTTCCTCTTCCATCTGTGTCCAGTTGCTGGAACACACCGGCATCCAAGTCTAGCCCTCCGTTGCTGCACTGGTCAACTATCCTCACTGTGGTTTGAGCACCAGTCCATGTATTTGTTACCTGCACGTGTTTATGGATTACATATGGTATTTTTAACAAGTGCCGCAAGGGTACAATTTAACAAGTAGAAAAATTTGTAGTAAACTTGTATATTTAGTGGTGGACGCAGAATTTATGCCATATGGTAGGGCTGTAGAGGCTCGAACCATATGTATTTCTGCATGGATAACAAAGAATGCACGTATATGGCATATGTTTAAAATGGTGCTTGCAATGTCCAATGAAGAGACGAGATCGTGTGTGTATGAATAGCCATCATTCTTCTATACACGCATATAGTAGTTCATAACTTGATATTGTAGAAATTTTTAATTTCCACACATGTATATGATTTTTCTCACCCGGGGGACTTGGGATTTGGAAACCCTGTGGTGTAGGGGTACTACAGGGCTATAGAGTATTATCCAAGCCATGCAAAAGTGTTTTTAACGGTTCAAACTATTGATTGCTAAGATAGATGTATGACTGGCACGATGCACTACAACCCTGTAGGTCAGCCCGCCCTACAGGATCCCTGGATCCGGGGACTCGCAGGCTAATTCTACATAATACGTGCGAATATGAATTACGATCGACAAAACTTTGCTTAATATACGTATGTATACACGTATGTAGATACCATGACATGAGGAAGAGGGCTTAAATAGGTACCCGTAAGCACTTCCCACAAGAAGCTTGGCCTCGAGCACCAACGGGCCCGCAGAAGGCCGTCCACCCATACTTCTTCCGCCATGCGAGAGGCTTGTTAGCATCCCATGTGGAGCAGTAAGCACTAACAGCGTTCAAGTCCCATCCCACCTGCTCCGGGTTGTAGAAATGGTACGTTGCACGCACGTTGGAAGCACCTTCGCCACCGCCACCTCCGCCACTAGGCTTGCAGTTACTCTGGCAGTTATTCGAAGGCAAGCAATAGTCGTCGGTTGTCCCGCAATAACCCCACTGGCTGCAGCACTGGTTGCCCGCGCACAACTGGCCGCCAGCCTGCTGCCCGCACTGCTGCGCAGCTGCACCTCTGGCGGCGGTGGCGACGCTTATGATCATAAGCGCCACGCGCAGATCTACGAAAGCTGAACCCATGTTGATTTTATCTGCTTTTGGTTTGGTTGTAGAGGAAATTGCAGGTGGAGTGATGAGAAAGCACTTGCTTTTTATACAGGAGTGTTGGTATTGAATTTACTTAAACAGCCTCCTTATTGTTTTGCTTTGACAAGGGTATATACAAGGATAAGACCAAAGTAAAGTTTGTAAACTTTTTTGTTGTCCTTGAGAACTTAAGAGCACCTTCAATGATTTGTGACAAATAACAATACAATAATCTCTTTCATTTTTTGCATGATATTGCGCTAAAATGGAGTTTTTTTTTTTTTTTTGGCAATATACCACGATCCTACGGTCACATGTTGCACAAATCACTATATTTCGCCCACCATTTATATCGATCTCATGTATCTCTTCATTACCGCGACAAAAACACAATATTGTCAAATTTTGTGTCGAGCTTGACGCATTATTTGTCAACTATATTTCTATTCAATGGTTTTAATTAGCACATCATCAGAGGAAGTTCTCTATCAATGCGCTAATTTTGACTTTCGCAAAACTTATATCAACCCATTTGAGATGCTCTAACAGTTCGCGGTGAATCAAAGACCGATCGATCGTGGCGAAGTGTCGGCCGGCCCTTTTCAGGATAAAAGGATAGAGGTGTACTCTGGAGGATTGACCCATGGCGGTTGTTGTGTGAGGCTGCTACAATGAAATGCAAAAGGCCTAATCAAGAAATGATGTAGTCAAACAAAGTGGGCATCTGATCTACTAATATCATAATCAACCTTTTTGAAAAGGCTTACTTTGCTAGAGAAGGAGGTGGGAATCTGATGAGCTGTTGGGATGAGGATTGATTTTTCAAACTCAGAACCCTAGGCCATAATGCTTTGCTTCCTAAGTTATAATGCATGCATTTGGAATTTTCTCATTTATGTCTCTTGTCCTTAACATCACTAATGTTTTCTTCAACCATCTAGAATATGCTGGATAGTTACCAGGAGGATGCTCTTACACGAGGGTAAATTTTTTCACAAAAAGTACCAAAGAGGGTAAATATATAGTTGCTCTTGCACAAGATATCAATAAAGGTTTACTTTTTTTACTTTGTTCTTGAGGTCACAGTCACAGGCTCAACACCCGGGCCCTTCAAGGAGAAAAGAATGTACTCCCTCTGTTGCTTGATAATCCACTACGAAAAGACATAATTTTCGAACTGAAAAATAAAGTACTTCCGTGTATAATATTTAAAGGAAGAGTTTCACCCTCAAGTAAGGTGCTGAAAGGCTAATTCTGACTTTTGAACGACAAGGCGTAGTTAACTTCTAGCCGCTGAGACCCGGCCAGCTCTTTCATGGGAATAAGACCAAGGGCCATTAAGTGATTCGAGACGTATTCCACTTTCGAATGACTTGATTCTATTTCAAATAACCAGTTCTGAAATAGACAGGAGTGAGCCTTTGACACCTATTTCCTTCCCAGAAGCAATGGTTAATACATACGAGGCCTAAACAAGTACATACGAGGCCTAAACAAGTAAAGGCCCGGCAGGTGCAAAGATAAAGACAGTATGTAACCACAGGAAACAACTAATGCATACATTGCAGGAAATGGATTGCACACAAATGAACGTAGCATGACCAAAACTCCTAACGTACGAAATGCATGTTCACAACAATCCTTCTGCATTGGTCATGATCACATTGTTGAGCCAGCTATCGAATGTGATGGCGCAGAAAAGTCATAGCACCTAAATTTAAGACACATAACTTGTGTTATCACATTTTTCTTTATTGTAGTGCAGATATGCAAACAAAATTGGAAATTTGCCCAACAAAAAGCTTTCTGCATGCTATGGAATAAAAGTAGATGATTCAACTTTTACATTGCCACAAATTCTACACATGGTTCTGAACCAACACTATAGCAGGGTATAGCCATTCAAAAAAACAAAACAAAAAAACTAGCAGGTTATGAGGTATTCATAGTCTCATAAGCTCCCCTTTGTGCTTGAGACATTTACTTCTCTCTCCTCTTCACTTGCTGCTGCAGCTTTCTCCACGGGGGTCTCTATTTCAGAATCAGGTTCTTTTTTCAGCTCTGTCTCAAACTCCTTTGCCGCCTGCAGCAATGAAAAACATTTTACCAAATGTTAAGCATAACATTTAACAAACGGTTATGCACAGGAGCAATACAGTAAAACCACTACAATAATAATTAAGTAGCTAATAGACCCGCAAATGATTTGTAGCTTGTATATTAGGGAAAGCCTAAGGGCTTTTTCCTCCTGGGTAACTGGGTAAGTAAAATTAATATCAAACAAGACAAACAACAAGCAATAGGGACCATATTCCAATTCCACACAAGTAAAATTAACTCTTAGAACAAAGTTATGCACCCACACTTCACCAGCAAGAAGTATGACTTTTTACTCGAACCACAAATGCCTAAGGATGTTGGGTCCTCTAGTTTTCAGAGAGCAGATGATTCTGCACTGAACATTGGCTCAAACACAGATCCAGTCCAAAGAAAGGTTCTCAATAAATATTCGATTCATCTCAGCATCATCTGAGGCAGGAAAAACAAGAAGCACAGTAGACCTGAATACTGAACAAAACTGATAGTATCAACTCCTATAAGAAACAAGAAAATATTGGACCAGCTCTGAATACTGGGCAAATTTCTCTCTTTGAGCTGAAAACAGTCATCATAGTTAAGCCTAATGAAAAGCAAGGGGACCCCCAAGTATTTAACAGGAAAAAGGCTCTCAGGAAAGGAAAAAAACACTTCAATTCAGACTTGACACACGTTAACCCCAGCCTAAGTAGCAGGGGACGAACACGTGATGCGACAAGCAATGCAATTTCCAAAAATTCGGAGAGAGAGAGAGAGAGAGAGAGAGAGAGAACATCCTCCTTGCATTCAACTTATACAAGAGACAACGGGCAACCAAAATTTCACTGTTCTACAGAGTATCACATATATCAAACAAGAACTTTGAGCAAAGGATCACAGCAATTCTACACTGTAGATGAGATAATAGCAAGCCCAGAGAAGGAAACAGCTAAATGACTCGGGCTATTAGGAATTTAAGATCATATAATAGTTTAGTGCCAAACTTAAGTTGCAAATTAGAGTCAAATGCTATTATATTTAAGAACCTGTAGACCACATTGTTACTTTACAGTCATGCTAAGCATAAAAAAACGAAGTCTTATCAACTTAGTTTTATTTCTGTGTTGAGTACGGCTAGATATAGTGAGTTACGTCAAAAAATTATTTAGACTTCTCAAAAAATTATTTATATTTTGTAATTTAAAGTAATATCTTTCATAATTTGACATCTTTGTTTAATAGAACTGAGTGAAATCAATAACCCTATCTATACTATATAGTATATACTATAAGAATGTAGTTACCTAAAATAAAAGAAGCTTTCCTTAAGTCTCTCTCCTACATGGAATTTCCTCAATTTTCCATCGTTTTATTCATTATTCTAAATAATTTACAAAATGTAAAACATATAGTTTATTTTGTTAGAAAAGGAAACTAAGCATACTATATTTTGCATTAAACTATCTTCTTCTTCTTTTCTATCTTTCTTTTTTTTTTTTTTAATTGTTGTGGAATTTTCCTAATTTTTTGGTGAGAAAATGGAGTAAATTTCAAGATATACATGCCGCGACCCGCTGATGCACATGACAACAAGAAAAAAGTTCTCACAGTTTTTTTTCCATCCCCGTTCATCGAACAGGCAAGACGCTAGTAGCATATAAAAGAAGGGGTTTTTTTTAAGAGGTCCAATGAGTGAGATATGGACAATTATTATGGGATGGAGAGAGTAATATTCATATGAAGTCTAGACCCCGGGGGTATGGGGTCCTCCAGCGGTGGACAAAAGGGGGTGCAAGGAGGTGCCCGGGCCCCAACACAACTCCAAATACCAAGTTAATTTAGAAAAAAGCCTATGGGATCAGCCCCTGCAAGCAAGTCCCAAGGGTGAAAAAAAATACTTCAAATTCTTATGTGTGGTAAAAATTCATAAACTTTAAACTTATCAATCATTTTTTGATTGCGTGTATGACACTAAATGGAGCCTACCCACATACACATAATATCGTGTCGTTCAGACCTCGCAAGTAACAATGTATGCATACCCACATACACATAATGTCGTCTCATTCAGACCTCTAAAGTAACAATGTATACATATGAAATTTTTGGTTATCAATAGACAAGAATATGTCGTTCAGGCCTCTACTAGACGCAAATCTTGAGTCCGGCACATTTGTCCTCTAAAAAAACTCCCTTTTATCATCCCTAATGTTTGGAATTTTGTTTTCTTTTTCCCTTCTCAATAAGGGAATCATATAGTTTCACAGGGTGAACAACCAACAGACCATCCAATAACAGCCACAATTGTTCAATTGCACAACAATACAAGCACAACCCACCCACAACTAAAAAGCATATTACGCCACAGAAGATAATACCTCAAAGCCCTAGAAACGAGAACAACAATAATAGGAACTACAAAGTGGAGCCCTGACCTGTTGGAAGCTCTTGACCGTCTTGCCAATGCTGCGGCCGACTTCAGGCAACTTCTTCGGGCCGAAAACGAGGGCGGCGACGCCGGCTATCACCACCAGCTCCGGCACCCCAAGCCCAAAAAAACTTTTGCAGGTCAGGACCCTGGACCGGGTTCTGGCCCGACCCGGAACCCGAGCACTACTGTTGCCCCTGCTAATTTGGTGGGCCAACGACTTGTTGAACGAGGATGAGTTGGAATGAGAGAAGGAGAGAGATTTTGAAGAAGAAGAAAGTGAGGTTTTCGGAATTGTTGGAGAGAGAGAGAAGAGAGAGGATGAGATTGAGACCGCCATGGCTGATTCAGCTCTCCCGGTTATCTTCGGATGGATTTTGATGAGATATTTTTGACTTTGTACTGGCAGCGAGTTTTGTTTGCGGAATTTTCCGATTTGTTTGTCCGTTGGAAGAAGGAGATAAATTGTCAAGTAGGTGGCAGCATGGGATTGGTCGGGTGGATTATCCAGTGCTCCGGCGCCCCTCCAGTGACGGAAGCAAAATTTATGTCTAGCGAAAGCCCAAATCAGGTGTATTTTAACATTGATAATAAAAAAATATATTCCATTAGTATATATTTCTAACTACAAGATCCGAAGAAAAGACGATTTTTGTGTCTGTAAGTATATATCGCTAAAACTTGAAATGTTATAACTTTTATCCCACACGTATAAAATTTTGTTACGATTTTTTTCCAACTCCAGAGACTTGCAGGAGCTAATTTCATACTCCTATCATTTTTCATCATCAACCTAAAAATTGGTACAATAGACAAGAATATTTGGGGTTCCACCTCCACCCATTTAAGGCCCCCTCTGTGTCCCTCGTTACTCCATCACCTCACATTAATATAAGTTAGTACATTATAGAATGTCTCAAATCAATGCATAATCACTATAACGGTCGAAAAATCTTTTGGCATCACGTGATGATATTCCAAGTGAAAAATCTTACGGCATCCCATGGTGATACTCCAAGCACTGAATAATCTTTTCAAGTGCGGAAGTGGAGCGGATTCCCCACCGGCAGGGGGACAGGAGAAGGCTATCTCAAGGCACATCACAACCTACAGGCAACACCGGCAAGACCTGGGAAGGCAACCCGATTGAGAGTCAGAGGATCCATAATACCTGCAGCCTTTCGTGCTAGACAGCATGATCGGTTTTATATAGATGATCATAAGACTTTTGGGTTGGATCTAAAATTTATGCATCGTGAAATAGACACTTGACAGCACAACTAGAGAAACTGAATTATAGTTGCAGATAAAGTGAATGGAGAATCCCAGTTATCAAACCATAGTGAACAGACATTAATCACCAGCTCTGATGAGATTATACAAGAAATTCTGAACAATAAAAACCATACAAAGACCATTCATTCCCCATCTAAGCAAAATGATCATGCAGGGTACTGCATTGAATAAACTAAATTATTGCCGGAGCTAATCCGCCCGGCAGCACATATTCAAAAACAAGGGTTTTGGCCCTTTTGGGTCCTATCCACAATGCAATAAAGACAATAAGAAGACGCACAATATGAACCGAATACGAATTATACTAACAAGATTCGGTCAAGACACTTGCTTACAATAAAAACCTCCATTCAAGTGGGGCTCTTCTCTCGTTGCTACTGCTCTCCGCTGCACTGGGTCCCACCAGAACTTACACCCCCACGGATCCGCTGCTGCAGATTCTCCAAGCTAGCCACTCGCTGCACGGAAGCTGTTCTGCCCATTTTTGAAGGATTCTGTGGCGCATTATCTCCCAAAGGTGGAATGTCGGCAAAACCATTTTGAATTCTATGATCGTGGGCGGACATGTGAGTATTTGAAGCAGATTGATAGAATTGCAGCTTAGGGTCATCATGCACAGGAACGGCAGCGTCTGCTGATGTGTCAGACGGGCTACTAGCAAATGATGTCATACCCATTGTGGATATATCTGACATGGCATGGATCAGCGGATTCAACCCGGTAACCCGTTTAACGGTCTCCTCAGCCATCTTCACCTATGAATAAAAGTATCAGTTGGAAGGCAGAAAATAGAAAGCATTGTTTTGCCACTTGTTTTGTCAAATACATACAAATCTCATAAATTGAGAGCAATTGATATGAGGATTCTAAGCTGTACATGTCATGGTAATTTTATATAAATACATTCCTGGAATGGTAGAAGCTAGAGCGTGAGAACATCTTTTGCCAAAGTAACCTCTAGTGTAGATCCCAAAAAGAAAAACCCTCATAGTGGGACACCTCTAATATGTGTTGTATGCCCTATGTAACGTCCAATGCTGATTGATTCAGTACAGGAAACAGAAAGCCATATGCCCTAAATGGAAGTACCATGGGGGTAGGAATACATAGATTATCATGTCAGAATGTATTTCTTCCGAGTGAAAATATCCATAAAATTCTGCATTATTTTAGAAGTTATTCATCTAAAACACATTTCAGGAACAGTAGAACAAGTTTTTTTACATAATGTCTTGCTGAAGTGCCAGTCTCTCTAGACTCTAGAGTACTAGCTTATTGCATTTGATTTTTTTGGTGGAAATCTTGAAGAAAACAAACTAGGAAACAATTTACTTACTTTAAAAATGGCTTTGGATTGCTAGATTCACTTTTTTGGAACATAAGCGTACCATGTTTTGGAACATGCATTCCACAATGAAATTTGATAGTGTATTAGCATTTCCCAGTAACATAAGGTACCTGCTGCATCTGAATCACTTACCTTAGCTCTTAATGTTTCAACATCAGCTTTCAAAACTCTGTTGTCAACAGCGGCTTCATTGTACTTCTGGCTTATGTCAGTAAAGCGCTCCAGTAAAGAAGAATTTTCACCCCGTAATTGAGAAACCTAGGAAAGACCATGAAAATCCTTACAAAACACAAGTTAGGAAATCTAAGGTAGTGGGCAAGACAAAGGGCTAAACCTGTGTTTCAAGCTCAGTCAAATGGGCCTGTTTCCGCCTCCTAGAGCGTCTTGCTGATTCTCTATTAGAAAGCATTCTGGCAAACACTAAACGGATCAATTGAAGAAAACTGATTACAAGTAGAATATTTATCTAAAGCATGAATGTAGCATATTAGAGATACAGATGGACAGAATTGCAAGCATTCATGAATATCTTGATGGTTTCAAACAGATCAAACACCAAACTGTATGTTTCACAAATCACGCAAGCTAGAGCTAAATATAAGCAAATGCAAATGCAGGTACAAAATTTAAGCTGATCGGTTCTTGCACCTCTAAAGGTAGTGGATCTCTATTGGTTGAAGATAGTCGCCTTTCACTTATCAATCTAAGACAGGTGCTAACCTCGCTAAGAACCATTTCTCACTTGTGATGTGAAGCTGCTCACCTATGAGAAAATCCAGTTGTGGATGCCACAGAGTAAGCAAGCAACCCTCATTTCTTGCCGTTCACTCCGGTATTCCACTTTCTGATTCTCCCCCACCAAAGATGGAGTCCCCCTGGTTGCACGTTCGAGTTCACTAAGTTGTATTGCCTCCGGGATGGTGTTGTTGAGTTGACTTTACGAGACGAGTTCTGCAAAGTCAAGTTCTGTAGACTGAATTTAACCAACACATTCCGTAGCAGCTTGACTCTGTGTCTGGCAAGCTCCGAAGGCTCCACGCACTCCTCCAGGGACTCAATCGTCTCTCGATGCGTGGGCATTATAGCTGATTCCTCCATAACCACCACCATCATTGCACAATAATGGCTCTCTTCACCAACCTCCAAGGCTCAAGCCTCCAAGAGAGAAAGCCAAGATCCCGGGATCTTTTTACCCAAGGGTTAAGGCCTTATTTAGGGCACTGCTAATGCCACGAAGCTTTTTGTTAGTTCCACGACAATTTGTGTAATCTGACACTATTGCCCACAATTAGTCTTCACATGACTCCTGACCTCTACCTCCATCTCCAGAGACCCATTATGCTTTTGATTTCCTCTGTTCTCTTTTTGGCCTCTCTCAAGCTCTATCATTCATGGCCGGTGGAAACAACTGGAACTCGAACGTGATGGATTTGAAGTTGATGATGACCATTTCACACCTCTCGCCATTCGTACCCACCCTCTATGTGCATGACGGGGGCTGATCGTGAAATCGAGGACCACCGCAGCCTCCAGACCATTATCAGCATTTTTTTGGCTCTTATCCAAAGGATCTCCAACGTCAGACCAAATCGTGATAAGATAGAAAGGAAATTGCAGAAACAGATTGTGATTTTAAAACTTTCAGTCTCTCCGCTTCTTTTTGTATACCTTGGATTGTAAATTTTTATACTATGCTCGTACCGTGACTTTTATGTTTGATATCGAAATTAGGATTGCTCCCTGGTTATGGTGGATGTGGCACTAAAATAAACCTTCGTGGCAATAGCTGCGCCCCTTATTTATATCCAAATGGCCAAGGCCCTTATTTTATAGGAATGAGGAAAGAAATTCAACTTAACTTGAGAAAGACCCAAAAAATGAGGGAAAAGAATGTCACAAAATGACAAGGCAAACAAATGTTAGCTTGCTTTCACTAACAAAACTATGAACAAAATAAGGGAAGAAGGAACACTATTATTTCCTTCCCTTCAATTTCTTTCCTCAAGTTCCAAACAGAGCCTTATAGTCTTTAGTGGCCTGTTGAGTTCTTGTGAACCTCAAATCAGCATAAAGGCCTTACCTAGGATCTTTTAGAACACATCGTAGAGAGGTTCATTAGCCTGAAATTTCTGCTAATTAAATGACCAAAGACACATACGAATCCTTTCCAATATCCAGAAAACATATTCGATAAGTCATCCGAGCTATTTGTTTGAGGCAAGTTGTACAAGGGAAAACCGTTCATGCCTCAATGCGTTATGTTATTGAACTAGACCCCTCACTAATGTGGTGTGTGGATCAAAAAACTTTTTTTGAAAAAAAAGATTCATTTAACTCTTGCATTATAATTGATGGAGAATTTCTTTTCAAAAAAATTTAGATTACTGATTAACCTGATAAGAATAACCGGAACACCTGGCCAAACGGTTGTGTAATTGCACTTAGGTGCAGAGAGGACTTAGGAATGGCAACAGGGTGGATATTGGGATATTGCCATATCGGTACCCACCAATCCCCGAAATCCTTCACCTACCCGAATCTGCCCCAATACCCGCCGGGAATGGGAGGAGCTGCCCCATACCCGTACCCCAAGGAATTCGGGTATTCCCAAACCGAATGGTTAACCGAAGACTTGGTTTATCCGAATTGAACCCGCCCAACCCCATACTGAAAAACGAGAAATCTACCAATTGATTCATTAAGATGCTTGACTTGTCTCAAAAATTCCGGAAAAAAATCAATGTAGATTCTAGTTTCTAAAAAATTCCAACATTCAAAGATCTGAAAAACATTCCAGCAGTGAAAAATGATAAATCATAACGATATTGACACAATCAAAACAAGCACAAAATGTTCCCTCAGAAGATAAGACAAAGAAGTATTCGATCACATAATGACCTGAATTGAAAAGGAAAAGGAATAAATTGAATCTAAAAAACAAAGGAAAAAACAGAGGGTGAAGCTCAGATACATGTTGGATGGAGTCTATTCCCAGACCTTCTCATTAGAAAGAAGGTCTCATAATGAGCTGGGATTAACAGTTATCATCATCGCAAATTCGCAATACACCCCTTTATTCCAAAAAGAATGTGGATGAAAAACAAAGCTTTTATATTCTTCTGAAATTGCAGCAAAAAGAACCTCTGAGACTCAGTTAACACACACAGAGACGTGCATTAGATCACGGAAACCTTAACAGAAGGAGATCAAGGACGAACGACAACGCAGTGATGCTCGACGGCGAAGGGGTGATGACGGCAAGAGAGAGAGAGAACGAAAGATGTCGAATGGAGAAGATGAGGTTTGCAGAGGAGGAGGTTGGGGTTGCGGGCCTGTGGCGTGGGTGAATGAAAGAATAGTGAAGGTGTGAACCCTAAACAGCTCAACTGTTCTGTGTGTGTGTGTGTGTATGGTATTTTTGTAATTTCCTTATTCCGGTTTGGTTCTGATATCAGTTCGGGTGACATATAAAACCATAACCGAACCGATACCCGATCGGTTATCCATGGCCTACACCATAACCATAGCAACGAAAAAAAATCAGTTACGGTTCGGGGAAAAGAGAGCGGTTTGGTTCGGGAACTCATCGGCTCCGTATGTATTGCCATGAGAGGTTGTGGGTTCAACTCTTATGGAGAGGAAATTGGCACCCTTCTTAGGGGTTGTGATAGCATACATTTCTTCCAACATATGACAAAGAAACAAAGCTACCCTGATAAGCAACTACTAGCAAGAATATTAAATAGGATATATCAACAGCTACAGTGTTTTAACTTTCTAGACAGAGCTAAACAATAATTGGGCAAGTAACCAGGAGAACCACATTACCTTCTTGCACGTTTTGCATCGGCAGGGTCCATGTTCTCCAGTGCTTCCATTTCCCCCTCAGCTTCATCGTCATCATCTGACTGTTCTCTTGACGACCCACTTGTTGTTGACCTTGCTGGAACCCCAGATTTCTTTTGCATAGCTTGCAAGGAAGGAATTCCAACTGTTCCAGCAGCATCATTATCCTGTCCCTTTGGTAGACCATACCCAGATCCTACAATGGTCATTAAAACAAAATTAGAATGACATATCAACATAAAGTAACAGATTTCACATTGCCTCAAACACTTTTTGTGCAACATCTGACAACATACCTGCTCCATGTAAAGAGTACGAACAAAAAAAGAACGAAATAGAATACATATATTTACACAAAGACAAGACTAAAATGTAAACACAAGTAGGGAAAGGGGAAAAAAAAAATTTTGAAAAACCATAATCTGAATTTGGTCTTAAAAACCTCGGTTGCCATTTTCCGCAATTGGTCATTCTCAGAATCCTCTTCCTCATCCTTAATGCAATTTTAAGGTCATCCTAGTATACTGTCTCTAAATAACTTCACAGACCTCAAGCAGCGTTAGCTAGAGCAATTTCAGAATTGCGGTCAAATGCATCTCACCCTGGAAGCAATGAACCAATATGTGAAAACTTCATGCCTCTTACATTTAGCTTTGTCCAACTCCATCCCGCTCTCTTTGTTCTCCATCCCACCCTCTTTCTTCTGATGTTCTCCAGTCCATCCCACTTTCCACTTTCCAGTACGGTGATGGTATCTTTTCTTATCTTCCACTTTCAAATGGCCAACCCATCAATAATAACAACTCCCACTTTTTGATGGTTTCGGGGTGATAAATGCAGCCTATTAAACAAGAAGGACCTATCTTCGGAAGTCTTTAAACTACTTTGATAAAAGGAGTTAAATGGCAAACAATGAAACAAATACAAAATACAAGGGCATCAGACATCATATATTCTCCTACCCTTTTCATTCAACTCAGCTGATTAAGAATGCCGAAGCTGGAGTCTTAAAAATTGGTATCAAGATTCGATATCATTGCTTGACCCAAAATATTGATAACAAAAAAGGAAACATGGTAACATGTCATAGAATTTCCTGAGAACAACAAAAAAAAAATTGTCAAATCACGTGGTTCAACAATAAGAAGTCGTGTCTAAACTGAGATCAAGTAGACAATTAATTCCACTGTCGACCAGCATAATTGTTTGGTGCCTCTGGCACCAGCAGTGTAAAACTTACACAAAGTGCAGCTGTGTTTGCTTACACATGGATAGTCAATCAATTGAGCACTATTAAAAATATATTGAAAAAGAGCATTTTTACTCTTGCCCCAACAAAAACAATCAGAAGTCGTGTCTAAACTGAGATCAAGTAGACAATTAATTCCACTGTCGACCAGCATAATTGTTTAAAACTTACACAAAGTGCAGCTGTGTTTGCTTACACATGGATAGTCAATCAATTGAGCACTATTAAAAATATATTGAAAAAGAGCTTTTTTACTCTTGCCCCAACAAAAACAATCAGACTTCTTGGATTGTCGCTACATCGTATCATGTTCTAAGAAGTAACATCGATTCTTACTGAACAGGAAAGTTAATCCATTCGTCCTTCACCAAAAAAAAAAAGATAAAAACACAAACCAATCCCCTCACATACACGCCCTATATATCTGAACATTTTTAAAGCATAGAAATAATGGAACATCATCACTTTTGATTACACTGACCTTTACTAGGAGCTTCAGATCCCAATTGTGAAGTGCTGGACACCTGTGATCCCTTTGCTATAGCAGCAGATTCTTGAGGCTTCATATTAGATGCCTATTGACATGAATTGAAAGTGTTTAGAAAGTGGTTTAATCTTTTAGAAGGAAAGAGTTAAAATATTTTAACATCATACACGAATAGTAATAAAAAGGCAAGTGCCACATGCTTTGAATTCATAGTAAGAATCACAAGAAAGATTTCATTCTTCTTTTCCCCCGTATAACTAAGGAATCGGTATCGAAGAGTAAACCGACAATGCATGTGTTATACATGAAGCTACCATTCATCAATCAGAATGAAGTTAGATTCGGATATAAATTAGAGGAGATAATTTAGTCATATGGTTCATTCCTACTAAAGGAGCAACTACAAAACATTGTCTAAGATAACATAACTTCAAATATTTGCACCTAAGATGCAATCAAAGAGAGAGGAAAATGGTCTTGTCAGAGAGAGAGAGAGAGAGATTGTTTCATTCCTTGAACAGTTGAAAATTGCACCCATCATAAGTTCAATGAAAAAATGGGTATTTGGATCATCCAATGAACAGGAGAATTATAGGATGTAGCTTCCAACAAGGAGAGAAACTTCAAATTCCCGAACAGAAAATTACAAAAACGGGCAAGACACAACATGGTTTAAGAGCTTTCTCTATGCTGAGTAGGTGCTACACTGATTGGCCTTCAAAATGCCAAACTGGACAATAGACAATAGTCCCTGTAACCCTAAGGAGGTGATCGTTCCAACACACAGAGCGTTCACACAGAACTTGCAAAATTTTATGCATCTCAGTAACGATGTCAGCGAGAGCATTGCAACACCACTGTACACACAGAATAACCTCTCAAAATGCTTGATTTATCGAATTTTCATAATTAAGCAATTGGCATCCACAAGGATGTATATACACTATGGCTAAATTTTAATGTCTCTCTACACTATCATGGATTCGCGATTCAGACAATTAGCATCCATAAGGGTATATCAGAGCAAGGTTATTTCAATCCTTACAGCCAAGTAAACGGATATTTATTATGCGCAATGCATCTAAGGGGGATCCTCTTCACCAATAACAAGGCCTCAGATTTTCCGGTTGAACTAATCAAAAAATCAAGAATTTGGATCAGATAGGCAAAAATGTTTCCTTTCTACTTTTTAGTCGAACTATACAAAGGCGATTCCATCATTCCATCAACTGTAGCTGTGGACAACGACAAATCATACTTACACTAAAGTTTCAGGGTAAATATTTCCCAGTTTTGAGGTTTCGGCGAACCTTGAACCAACTTTATACAGTAAAATCAGATGGAATGCACCAGGAAAAATCTGGCAAGTCTAAGTCCCCTACTCTTCGTTTAACTCATATCGAGTTTCTAGTACCCATGGAGAGACAGAGAGAGGCAAGAAGATCGATACAGTTTAAAAACGACGTTGACTTCATAAGATTAACTCCATCTGTGTCATGCTTTTCCACATAGCGGGTCCTAAGCCCGAACAAAAGGAGGATGTTTATGCGTTAACTATCTGCCCGTAGGTACCTAAACCACCCGTTAGATCCTCATGACACCTATCCAATTCAATTGATTGAGTCAACTCAAGCCTCGGGTTGGTTCAGTTGGTTATAGAAATGATAAGCTTAATCCCAAGCGATTTGGGCATGAGAAAGCAAATGAGTGCTTGTCCTCCTGAGGTAGCATGTTGGAATACCAAACGGACAAACATTTCAAACATTGGTGCCACTAGAGGGTTTGTCAGGTGACTCGGGTCACTATTTCAGGACCCGGAATTACACACGAGGTGCGCGCAAGCTGGCCCGATATCCAGTTTTAAAAAAAGAAAAAAAAAATAGAGCTTCCACAATTCAACAATTCAAACACAAGGCCACAAGGGCGAAAACTTATACCGATATGAAGGGAAAATATAACCAGGCAGATGGATTGACAAGAATTACAAGGAAATAAAAAAAAAAGGACATGACCTAAGAAGAAACGTACACGGGTCAAGGCGACAGCAGCGCAGGCCAAATCGAGGCGGGTCTTGAGGAAGGCCTGGTACTCTTCCGAATCGACGGGAATGTTGTTGGGAGGCGGCGCAGCAGCAGCAGGATTGATCGGAATCGGAGGCTGGACGTCCTTGATCTCAACGACGTCGGATGCGTTAGTTTTGGCTTGGTTCTCTTCGAGGAACCTCTGGAAGGCCCACTCGGACGAGCTCCGATTCATCATCATCATCGCCTGGGACGAGGACGGAGACGACGTCGTCGTCGTCATCTCTTCCTCGTCGGACAAGCGCACCGCCGGCGGCGGCGACCAGAATTGGTCCGCGATGTCTTCCACTGAAAACACCCTATCCATTCTCTCTCTCTCTCTCTCTCTCTCTCTCTCTCTCAAAAGTCTGGCCTGACGTTGAATATTTATCCGGAAGAACTTGGGACCTTTTCTGAGAAAATTTTTTTCCTTCTGAGAACGATTTGGGTATCTTTCACGGCCGTAATGAAACTGTAGATAGGATGACTGGATGAGAGTAAGGATTGGTGACCTTTTACCTTCAACGGGCCCCTTTGACCCTACGGCAGGATAAATTTATTCAATGTGTTCAAAATTTATTCAACTAGTGTTTGTACGTGCCTACGGTACTACGTTCCGTGTCGTAGGTATAGGCATTTTTGTAATATATTTTTATTTTTTTATGTCAATACCAGAAAACGAGCAGTGGGTAAAAAAACCGATGACATTTTTGTAATATATTTGTAAGAATGTGGGTATTTTCTTAACAGAGTTGGAGAGCACACCTTATCCTTTGGATCAAATGAATCTCAGCCCATAAATCAACTTATGTTTGTGTGGAGATCCACACCCTTGTATTTTATGAGGTAGATGTGTGGGCACCGCCACATGGTGTGAGAAAGGATCTTACAACGATGTTTGATGTGGAGAGACTTGGAATACCGCCATGTGGTGTCCCAAGGGCACAGAATAATCTCTCAATAGTGGAGGCTGCGGTACTGATCATGTGTAGACCTTGTACGAATAACCATTATTATCTTATCGTCAAATGTTTCTTTCAAAATCTAAGATCCAAATTTCAAAGGAAAATTTTGAATGTGGGATCAAGTATTTACATTTATAACTCCATGAATTATTTAAAAATTAATTAATGAGTTGGATTGTTTGTCCGGGATCCTAAAATGAGATTCACACATGATCGGTAACTCATCCGTACATTTGTATAAGTATATACATATAGTCGGTGCATCTTCAAGGAGTCCGATTTTGTTCACCCTCATGGTAAACATTACCTTCACTTTGATGGGCTCTTTCTAACTCTTAGATCTCACCAAATTTAACCGTAGTTAATTTTAAAGACAACAAATATGGAAGTAAATCAAAAAGGGAAAAAATATTCTGATCGATTTTTTTGGAAGTGAATACCAAATCCCAATCCTTAGATCTCCCAATCCTTCTTCGTTGAATACCAAATCCCCAGTTTGATTAAATAAAAATATGATTATATTCTGTTCAATTTTTTTGGAAGTGGCGAGGTCTATCTGCGTATGTATGTTGTTTATGATTGGACATGCACGAGCAACCCAATTATTCTTGGAAGCGGGGGCGCTAAATGCATAAGCAAATTCACTATAGGGTGTACTGATAATCGCAGCCGTATATCTTAGCAATCAACGGTCTTAATTTAAATCTCAATAGATTATTGTGTGCAGTGAATTTGAGCGGTTTATGTACACTTTAAGAAATTTTTCTTTGCTCATTTTCTTTGTCTCTAGCACAGTCCTTCCAAATCTCAATAGATTATTGTTCTCACGCATTTTTCACCCTTGCGTGGCAGAGGATAACTTTCCAAATATGAATAGTTAATTCCAATTATTTTCAGTAGAGGTTGGGCAACACACGATATGTGTGCAAGCTCTGTTGTTTTCGCTTTTCGTTTGATCGAATTTTGACAAAAACTTGACTGAGTGCTCCGGCCTCTTCTAATTAATGTCCTACTTCCACCGCCATCGCTTCTACCTAATACCTAAATTGTCTTTTATCAAATTTCACAAATGAATCGTGAATTAATATCGAACTAAAATTCATTACACAAACACGAATTTCCTAGCAGATCAAGAACACACATGTGATACTCTTAAGGAATACATACATTGACCAATTCAAACAGAATGTCAACCCAACATCGATTCATGCATACTTGAACAAAAATTTAACACACCTTGTATATATAATTAAGAACAAACGGAACTGCTGTCATCGGAACAGTAGAGTTTCAGCACCCTAGTCAGGACCTCCGTCGAAAGTAGATACAGCGTTGTATCTGCCGTGGTGGGGATGGAAGAAATGAATAGTTTGTGGGGAAGTGAGGGCAAATGGTAAAAATAAAATTCACATAGTAGAATTGATGAGACGTCGAATTCATCAGAAAAACCAAAAAAAAAAAAACAAAACAAAACAAAGATTTAATGGTTAGTGAATCATGGAAGAGAAACCCATGACTGATTTCTTAGGAGGCGGGGGGCCTGCTCCCCCCCTTCCTGCTCCCCTTCCTGCTCCGCCCGGAGTGGGATCCACTCCGGGTTTCGCTCCGATGATCGGGATCGTTCACTTTGTAGAGCTTGTCGAGTAGAACAACCATGCAAAAAATCAGCTTGATTGGATATCATTAAGTGCCTGATCGGAACCCATATAACTCTCGGTAACTCTCGGTCCATGGGTTCAAGTGGATTTGATCCAGTGTTTCGGATACATTCTTTTCAAGATAAAAAGGTTCCGATCAGGCACTTAATGATATCCAATTAAGCTGATTTTTTTGCATGGTTGTTCTACTCGATAAGCTCTACAAAATGAACGATCCCGATCATCGGAGCAAGACCCGGAGTGGGCTCCACTCCGGGCGGAGCAGGAAGGGGAGCAGGAAGGGGGAGCAGGCCCCCCGCCTCCGATTTCTTATGCCAAGCGGTTGAAACCGCCTATAGTTTAGTGGCATTGAGGGTTAAAAAAAACTGTTGCAGTTGATATTACATGTTTACCCTTTTTTCACGATTAATTGGATTTAAAATCTTTAACTTGCAGGGACTTTTATGAAAACTTAAAATGTGAGCCAGACTCAAGGGGGAGTCCTCACCAAAAGGGACTCTCCCTTTATATATTTGAATAGATACTGTTGGGCTTTTAATGCTAACTATGGTTACACTTAGTGGGACCTAAAAGTTAAAAAGAGCCGACCAACATGAGGGTAATGTTCATCTTCATTTGACGAGAGTGAACAAAATTGAATCTCCAACCCATCCTTTAGTCCTCCATTTATTCTTCTCTTTCTCTATTTTGGAGGAAATCTCCACTCCAATCCATTCTCTATTTCCTCCTCTATTTTAGAATATAGAATTTGATACTCCAAAACAACATTTTGAATAAATGCAAAAAAAGTACTAGATTTGCATTGAGAGTGAAGTAATGAGCACTCTAAGATAGCCTTGAAACTAAATGAGGAGTCTTCGGGTGCTCGTTGAAAGGTCTTAGAGCCAAAAATTCATTATGACCATCTAGGATAAAATGATTAAAAAAAATATAAGATCTTCGCACCGATTCAACAGGATTGAAAATTGGAGCACTTAATTTTTTAATCATATTTTTCCGTTAGTTTCATTAACGGTATTAACGATTTTACCAATTTGGAACGTAAAACAAACTACAGGGACGAAATTGAGATAATTGAAACTAGAGAGATGAAAGTGAGACAACTATAAAACTATAGTAACGACTACGAAAATTTGCCCTTTTTAAAATAGAGAATATAGATATTTGTGATTAAAGCTTGTATGAATAGGAGTAAATTTTTTCGTATCCATTTTTTTATTGGAAAATATTAATTTCATCCGCTCAAATGGTGTATGTTCAGTTGGAGATGCTCTTATAATTCCGATTCTGCCGAATCATGAGAAATTGCATTGCATATACTTTTGGGCGATTTTCATTTTCAACCCTTGTACTTTGAGTGCGTTTAATTTAGAGACATCCTTCAATTATGTTTTTTAGATACTCTCACCCCTTGTATAGGGCTGTAAATGAACTGAGCCGTTCGTGAACTGTTCGAGGCTCGACTCGGTAAAGGTTCGTTCGAATTCGATTCGTCGACTTAACGAACCAAACCTGAACCTCAATTTTAGGCTCGTTTCATAAATGAACCGAACATGAACATAATAGTATTCGGCTCGATTAGGCTCGCGAACCTGAAGTATATGTATATCATGGGGATTTTATATAATTACATAGTGAAAATTTTAAAACTTGTACAAGTCTAAACGTTTACAATTACTAAAAACTTACTTATGTATACGTTTTTATCAGTTTATATGTATATAAACGTATTTATGTACATACTAAAATTTTTACTTACAGCTTTAGAACTGTATGAGAGCATAAATATATGATATTATTGGGTCGTTAAGGCTCGTGAATAAGCTCGAGTTCGACCCAAACCTAAACAAGCTCGGTTCGAGTTCGGCTCGTCGTACTTTTTATTGAGTTCGGCTCGAGCTCGAGTTCGCTAAAAAACTTAATGAATGAATCTGAACATTCTAATATTCGGCTCGATTCGGCTCGTTTACAGCCCTACCCTTATGTCACGCCCCGCCCCGCAACGGAACCCAAAGTGGGCCCGAGTCAGTGCGGCCACGTGGCATTCCACACAGAAGACCTAACCACACAACACCATCTGACAGAATAAACAACCAGCGGAAGACTTCTCACAGCAAAACAGAAATGAGTCAACGTACTGACCAATCAATCATAAGCTCGCACAACTAAGTAACCATAACCTCTATTACAAAACTTAATAAGTTCTAAACTTTAACATATCCACCAACGACGTGATTACAACTTATGAAAATCAATTCCTTCAACAACTACCTATAACAAGCTCGACCACCAACATCTCCCAAAGTTAACACTCGAGTACACCTCAACACGTTGACCGGTAGTGGACCCACTTTAAGCCACCTGCTATCTGGCAATCCAAAAAGGAAAATCAGAGTGTGTGAGACATAGAAGTGCTCGATAAGATATCACAACACCAGAAGGAATATCAACATAAATATGAACCTCTAACATAACTGAAACACTCGAATGTAAACAACAATTATATCCATCACACACTCCAAACATAGCTGTATTATCCAATAAACAACCACAGAACAATATCTGAATCAACAACGGCATGAATATAAATTACATAAGCATGCAGTGGCACGTCTGCCACATTCCCATGTACCCAAGGCATTGTGTCCCGCAATCCCTGCTGCCAACCTCCGTTAATTAGACGGAATGGCATACGACATGGCGTGACTCACTCCACAATCCTTTTGCGGGTACAATCAACATACAACAAGCATGCATACCATCAGCTAAAACAGAATATAGCATGATATACAATCTCCACCATATATATCCATATCAACAGCTAAATCTCGGTTAGCATGATATTATTGATATACAATCACCCCCACCGCATTATCTATTTAATGATAATCATATCGGAAGCTAAAATACCATTAGCAAGACATACAATCACCACCACAGCAATATCTGTAACGCCCCGACTTTTCGGGTGTAAAATAAAAGGATTTCTTAAGAAAATGTTGCTAAATAAATATGATTTTCCAAAATAAAGATTTTGCTAATACAATCTCAAGATAGATTTATGGAATCAAAATACACTAACTTCAGAGCTGACTCTAATCTTGATACGAATCCTAAGCATCCTCGATCTTCGTTACTGATATTCCTTCCGTGTCGAACTGCATTATCGTTGAATCTCCTCCATTGAATCCTGCGCCCTCTAGCAAATTGATCGCCGAAGCAATCGATTTGCCAGGATACAGACGTATCCGTGAGTGATAAATCACCCAAGAAAATAATCCAACCCAACCACCCTCTTACTTCAACTAGCAAGTAAACAGGATAATAATGATACGAATAAGTAAAAAGAGATTTTTCACATCAACCGATTCATTACTATCCATTAACTTAATATGAATTCTAAGATCTCACCCCTGGGATCTTTCCTCCCCAACCACCAGCCATGCTCGGTCCCATGAGATCACTTCCCTTTGCTGTCGTAGATAACCTAAGTTACAATACTACAACAAGGGGATAGCTTATCATGCCTGAATCACAACCAGGGTTCGCCTATCTTATACACCACATCACAATCATCACTGGACACACGCCAGTCTATCAACTCATCACTGGACACACGCCAGTCGATCAATTCACCACTGGACACACGCCAGGACATCAATTTATTCCACTGGACTCTCGCCAGGACATCCATTTATTCCACTGGACTCTCGCCAGGACATCAATTTACCACTGGACTTCGCCAGGACATCAATTTTATTCCACTGGACTCTCGCCAGGACATCAATTTACCACTGGACCTCGCCAGGACATCAATTTATTCCACTGGACTCTCGCCAGGACATCAATTTTATTCCACTGGACTCTCGCCAGGACATCAATTTATTCAACTGGGCTCTCGCCAGGACATCAATTTATTCCACTGGGCTCTTGCCAGGACATCAATTTATTCCACTGGGCTCTCGCCAGGACATCAATTTATTCCACTGGGCTCTCGCCAGGACATCAATTTATTCCACTGGGCTCTTGCCAGGACATCAATTTATTCCACTGGGCTCTCGCCAGGACATCAATTTATTTCACTGGGCTCTCGCCAGGACATCACCACAAAAGATCGCTGGGCCTCCGCCAGGTTTTATCGTCACAAAATATCGCTGGACCACCGCCAGGTTTTAACATCACAAAATATCGCTGGGCCACCGCCAGGTTTTATCAACAGAAAACATCTCGGGACTATCGCCAGGTTTTATCAACATAAAACGTCACTGGACCACTGCCAGGTTTTATCAAAATATCACTGGGCTTACTCTGCCAGTCTTAAATCACATCATAAATCTCATCAGATCTCAAATCACGCCTGCAGGCAATCTCTAAACAGAAAGAAATTTCACAATTTATCCATAACTTAGCATCGTCTACGTGATTTCTATTTCGTATACCACCCCATATCCCTAGGGTCCAATCTAACATTCAAATGAAATCTCGATACAATATCAATCACAATAATAATTGAAAACGAATAACAGACGGATCGAAACAGTTAATAAGCAATACCATCACATAACTTTTTATGACTGGGCCGTTGCCCTTAATCTCGTATGGTCTCAAAGTCATTAAGAATGTAAGAATTATTTAATTAAGATTTAAAAACAATTTTCTAGACTTTTGTTAATTAATTATAAGTAATTAAGTTAATTAAACACTAATTAAATACATTAATTAGGTAAAAATATTTAAATAATTATCGTAACCTTAATAAAGGTCCTAACAGTCCCCTATAATAAATTTGAGTGCTAAAAATTGGGTTTGGATGCTCACGAAATTATTTTAAATAAAAAGATTGAATTAATAGACAAAACAAGAATAAATAGACAATAAATAATTAAATAATTAGAAATATATTTATATTTACAGAATATCATTCTAGGGCTGTACAAAGTCTAAATAAATTAATTCGAAATTTTAAACCTCCTTTATAATATTTTACAGCATTATTATTAAGAAACAATTCTTAAATAATAATAAATAGTAAATCAAATAAATAAAATTTTATTTTAATAACATATCACCTTTGAACTGTCAGGAGTCTAATAAAAATAATTTTGATATTAAAAATATTTTTTGTAAGGTCGCTATTAATTCTCGTTTATAACTTTAGTTAAAATTTAAATAAATAGCTAATAATATAAATTAACTATGAAATCAGCAAGTTATGATCTTTAGCATGTTGGGAGTCTAGGAAAAATAGGTTGGGGATTTATAGATTAGTTTATAAGGTCGCACTGATTTTTAGTTTACAAACGATTACACAATTACGAATAAAAATTAAATAAATAGAAGATTAAATAAAAAAAAATGAAACTAACAAGGTATGATCTTTAGAGTGTGGGTAACCTAGGAAAAATAGTTCGGGGGTCAAAACGATGTCTAATAAGGTCGCAAAATCAATTCGACACGAAAGCAAAACAGGCGCGCGGTCTGGCAGCATGGAGTTCGCGGCCGCGAACTCCGCTGCTCTGGTTCTCGCGGCTGGAGCAGCCCGCAGGTTGCGGCCGCGAGGTCGGGGTCAGTTTCGGTTTTTCTCGTTTTTCTCACTCGTTTCAATGCATGGGACTACGGGGGTCATTGGGTTATGTCTATAAACACTTAATATACTTAGAGGAGGCTTCGGATTGAATTATAGTACCTCGAATCGGATTGAATTTGATTTCGATCGAAACTTGACAAATTGGAACGAAAGCTTCGGGTTTCTTGATCGGGGAACCTCGGGGCCGAATTGATTGATGTTTGGTGATGCTCTAGGTTGTAGAAAGAGTTCGGGATGATCGGATTGGATCTTGGTTGGGTTTAGGCACGAAACCCACTTTTCTCTCTCTAGATCTCCATGGATTGGAGCTTCGGTTTCCTTCGGTTTTTCTATATTTTCTGGACGATTAGGGCGTAAAAAGTATGGTGTGTGTCCTAGGGTCGGAGTAGTGACGTATTTATAAGAGAATTGGATGGGTTTTGATTAATTAGAGTCCTAACGGAATTGGGTTTCGAGATGGACGAACGGAGCTCGGTTTTTGGGTTACGGGAAAGATAGAGACTAAGTAGGAGTAGGAGATTGAGAGATTGGAAAGGTGTATGCATGCATGCAACTAAGAAAAATAGAATTAGATAATTATAAGTATTTATCTAACAAAATAAATGTTTTTATTAAAAGGATATAATTAGGGAAAATAATGCTAATATTATTTTTAAAGCTATTAATAATATTATTTAAAAAAAAATTACGGTCGAAAATCCGGGTTGTTACAATATCTTATTGAGAAGAACTATATCAGACACACTCACCTTTGTATCGACCGAGGTACGCCAAACTTACGGTTTCGGCACCTCCCATTTGACCGTCTTGCTTCCTAATCATAAGCTAACTCATATTAGCATACTTCTCCATTGAAATGATCAACAATTGAATGACAGCACCCTATAACATTTTAACAAGCTAACCTATGCTCAAAGGTTAACAAGGCCACCAAACGTCTCCTAATCCATTTTACAACCATTTGATATCAAGTTATAGAGTGCTTACGTCGAAACCTTGCCTTCAAATATAAGGTTGATAGAAACCCGAAGCGTAGGGCTAGGTCGTCGATAGCATAATAACCGGAAAGTCCGGGATCGTACCCACAGAGAATCGAATATAGCTTAATCGGATTGTAGGTTTTATGGTAGGATTTCGGCGTTTAAGACGGCCAACTTGGTTTTGCTTTGAAAATGGAAAAACTAAAACGAAAGACTAGAAATGAACTTTATGAACTAAGAGAGGCAAGTCTAAGGATCATCTAACCCTTGACAAAGGCCGTTACCGGTTCTCGATTATAACTCAGGCGAGAGTCACGACCGCGTGCTCACGCCCGGAAGATTTAGCTTTAAAGACTACGTTTATCAAAAGATGTGATTTACCGGAACTAAACCAACCTATTTTTGCTAATGTATCTAACACGTAGGAGGCCACGAGCGCTCAATATGTCGCTTGCCAAGACCGCTTGACTAAACTTCACATTAAGGAGTTAACACCCCTCGCTTAGACCAAAATGACTAGATTAAGCCAATTCCGGAAACCATGATTTTAAACCCAAAGTTTGAGAACCAAATAACAACCTAAATCATTGGAATAGATTAGCCCACGACTTAGCCAAACAACTACTCAACCATACTAGAAAGATTAAGCATAAGGCTAGAAATGACAAACATATTTAACCGACGAAAACGAAAACAAACTTGATATTAAGGAGAATCTAAAGCATAGCTACAACATTAATAAACGAGAAATTAACAAACGAGAAAGACTTACAAGTGTTCTTGAAGAAATTAACCTAGAAAGCTTGAAAGACTTTAATGGAGGAAAACTAACCTAAACTAACTATCTACTCCTTTACAAGTGAGAGAGAGAAGAGTATTTATACAAGAGACCCTTTCCACACAAAATATCCTAAAAGCAGCCAAAAGTGGAAACTTGCCACTTATGGAAAGTAAAAGCTGTCAAAAAGTAAGTCGGTAAGTCACTCGTATCGATACTCCAAAACCGTATCGATACGGTTCTGTTTTGGCTGCATTCCAAAGTTCCCCGTAGATGAGCCGTATCGATACTCCGAAAACCGTATGATACGCTGAAGCTTGGATTTTGCTCTATTTCGAAACCGTATCAATACTCCGAGAAACGTATCAATACGCTGAAGGCTGGGTTTCTCTCTGTGCTGTTGGTTCAAACCGTATCGATACGCTGAAGGTGGGTTTCTCTCTGTTTTGAAGCCGTATCAATACTCAAAACGTATCAATACGGTTCCGCTTCCGGCATTCCAGCTCTTGTGCTTTGTTTTGACACCCGACGGCCCATGGCACGCCCCGGACCACTCTGGTTCTTCATCTTTAAACCCCGACGGCTGAATTCTTCAAAGTCCCGCCTACTCGCTTGCCTTCAAGGGTTGTTCAAAACACCAAAACAAACTCTCTTATTCGCGTATTACCTGAAACGCTCAACAGATAACCTTACGCGCAAAATCACTATAAAAGCTAAATAAACGCAAGATAAAATGACATACAACGGGACTAGTCGCACCAAATATCTACAATATTGGGTGCTCATCATAGAGCTAACAAGGTATTAAGCGATGTCCAATGAACTCAAACATGTCATCTCAAAGACCTCCAAGATTTCCCAAGCAAGCATAGCGCTTAAACATAACATAACCCCAAAATCGATAAAGAATCCAACAACTAATCCACCGTATTCCGACCATAACTTCTTTTAGGGTTAGAATTAGATTATGAAACCACCACCATTGAAAAGTACATTCCGAGTACATCAATTTCGATATAAAATTTGCCCAAAATGGAGTCCGGATGAAAAAGTTATGCCCATTTGAAGTTTCGTCAGAAATGCTGATTTTTAACCTTGGTACCGGTACTGCAAAATCCCAGTACCGGTACTAGCCCCCAAAACTCACAAATAACATCCTCTGGACACCTGGTACCGGTACAGCCAAAACTCAGTACCGGTACCACATGGGTTTCTCAGCAAAAACACAGCTCGAACCTCCTCCGATTTCCAACCTTTTCTCAACTCAAAACACAACCAAAACTTCACAAAATCATGCTCAAACTCTAAGAACTCAAAGAGTTAACCAATTAATCATCAAACTCATGAATAAAATCAAGTTATAAACACCAAATTCCAAGGATTTAAGACTAGATTCATGAATTCACCAAGAACTCAACCCAAAACCCAACTCCACCTCAACCAAACCACCAACCCACGAATTCACCACTCAAACACAAAATTCAACAACAAGAACATAAAATTCAAGTAAAAGAAACATGAACTTACCAAATTTGTGCTTCAATTCAAGCTAGAAAGATCAACCCAAGGCTTTCCCTTTCTTTCTCTTCTTCTCCTCCTCTCCTTCTTCTCCTAACGTCTCTCTCTCTCTCTCTACGTGAAAGATAAAAATGAGGGAGAAAATATCTCCCAAGATATTTGTTTGGTCCAAAGGAAAATTATCATATGCAAGCGAAACCATATACAACTTATACTCCCATCCACAAATCACATACAAAGCCCTCGAGATTCTACTACATGCGGTTCAACCTCATAAACATATAACTCAATTCAAAATAGGAGTTTAAAAATACTAAATATTCGGGGCGGGTATTACACCTTGTATACTATCACTAAGCGAGATTGTTAGAATATCTATCTATTAGAGCAAGTACATCAAGGCTAGGTGAAATACCTAGTAAAAAAGCACCTTTTTTACTTTACCTATCCATTATTTTCTATCCCACCACACCAACCTCTCTACTACTCCTCTCTATTCCCATTAAACAGAATAAAAAAATACTCCAACAGTGGTAAAGTATTCGGGTAGGCTGGGTGTGGGACAGAGGAGAGAGAAAAAGAACATTATTTTTACCTTTTGCTCATGAATAGTTGCTCTGTAAATGTGGAGAGGATTTTTTAGAAAGGAAAAATGGCTTCACGTTTGGAGAGACTGCTGCAAGCAGTTTTCTGACTTTTGCATAGATAAAGTAGCTAAAAGAGGGTGTTTAGCAAGTCTTGTGTACATGCCCTTAGAATTGGCGGAAAAGAGGAATATTCGCCTTTGCCAGGTGTTTTCCTTCCCAAAGATTTGTACAAGGACTATTTTGACCATACAAAACCTATCAATTTTAATCCAAATTGACTTATATGGAGGAAGACAAGACTTGTTGAAGGGCTGCGTGTCGAAGGAGTTTATATTATTCTAGTATGAGGTGAAAAAGCCTTCCATTTCCTCTCATTGCTAATCATAAATCAATACTACTAGTGACACAACTGCACGTACCTATGATGGATTGAAAAATTATGTAGTGTTGTAGGGCGCACACGGGCCATCGATCTTGACAATGAATGATTGAGATATGATTTTTAATGTAGACCGTTGATTGATGAGATCGACGGTTATGTATCGCCCTACACATACATTACACGGGAGTGCACTACAGCACTCTCAGATCCACCTATGATGGGCTGCTGCTAAGAACAGATCAATGCTAGTAGTGACACACTTGCACATACCTATAATGGGCTTCAAAATATGCGAGTATGTGCACACGTGTTAAAAGTATTTTTGTCTTCAGAGTTTGCAATAATGAATTGCACAATAGACTTGGTAATTTGAAGGTGTGGCCATTGTAAATTCATAAGGTTTCAAAAGAAAAGGCAAATGCGATTGGCGCATTTTTTTTTATTGCACTTCACATATGTCTATAAATTTTTGTAAGTTGCTCTATTTTCCAACACTTTAAAAACCCGTGAGCTAATTTTACCATTTTTCCTTTTAAACTTAAAAAAAAAGGGAAAAGGGGCTACTAGGTAGAGTAAACAAGCTAACACACTTCTCTACCATACATTCTTGTCGAGTCCTTACACATAGTACTGGACACTAAAGCAATACGTGGTGAAAAATGGTACTGAAGCGCCGCGTTTGTGATGCTCCAAGATCATGGAATAACTTTTCGACTGCAAAGGTGACCATTGATAGGGTTGTACCATTCAGTGTTACGCTCACCGCTCAACATTTATTGCTCAATATCTCACCATCTGTCTTTGCAAAAGATTTTTTAAAATTCGGACAATCTAAAACACTTTTGAATTGTGAAATTGAGAGCGATGGAAGGAACGGTCCGAATAGTAAATGTTGAGCGGTGGGTGTAAACTTTGTGAATATCATTACCTAAACCCTGCCAAAAGAAACATACTAGTAACACTTTCGAAGCAGTTTCAAGTGGCTCCACTCAAACAGCTAGCAGCCATGACAATTTCCTCGAATCTTCTGTATTTTGGTTCCTCCCCATTCCTTCCAAAAAAACGAACCATCCAAAAAGTGTTTTGTCCGAACACTAGCCATTTTGGGTTCATTTCGGCACACGTAGATGATTCAGGTTATTGATTTTATTGTATTTATTTTTATCTTTTTGGTAAATAGCCTGTAAAAATACAATATTTATACCCAAAAAAAAAAAATTCAAATCGATGACTATTAACCATATAAATAAAAAATGAGTCATGTTTATCTTCCTTTTTATAGACGTCAAGAATAACGTTTTACTAGAACATTCATTTATTTTTATTTGAGCGAAAATCACTCTAAATCAAGTATTCAGGTCGCAATCTGAATAAGTTAGAGTGGACAATTGTTTGAGAGCAACGCACATATTTGAGCATAGATGATAGCTGTGTTTAAATTTATTTTATGCACGCGCATCCCATAAAATAGTGAAGGTACATTCATCGAATGATTCCAAATACATTTATATGTGACTCTGCGCACATCGTAGAGTATAAGTACGATATTATGTCACATTCGTTTAGAAGTATTGTTCAATCACTTAAATTCGCACATCTATCGGGACCGAAATTAAAATCTTTCTATGTATGAGTGATGCATGAAGAATGTTAATTAAGTCCCAACACGAAACAATGAAAACTTGAAACTAACCCTTATTCAATCAAATTCGAATTTCCACCGCTGCACGAACCTTCGTCGGTACGGTTTAGGAAACCCGAGATAAGCCGTTACCTTGGGAAACAGTTACAGAAATCAGCAAGATCTGCTTGGTAGGGTCCCGGATCCTCTACATTAAAAAAATTGCGATATGATCGAGACAACGAATGAGTGGCCGTGTTCTATTCCGCATCCGGGGCCTATAAATAGCCACGAGCGTTACCTGCTTATTTAACTGTGAACCGTTCAAGTCTCCCAAGCCACTACATACAGCTGCGTCTTTTCCTTCTCTCATCGTCTTCCTCTTCTTCTCCATTCTTCACAGTACCAAATTCAAGGCTCTAGAGGTAAACATTCGTTTGCATCACAGCTTTTCCTTTCTGGGTGTGAACGATTTCGCCGTTTGATGTCGTAAAGCCGTGCCTTTCATGGATTTGTTTCTAACTACACACATGTATTTCTGGGTTCAGCGAAATGCTTAATTCTAGGGTTTGTTTTGGCTGTAGAATGCTTCTTTTGCATCACATTGTGGGATTCTTTGTTCATTTTAGGGTGGTAAAGCCGTTACTAACTGACATGTCTGTCCAAACCTTGGGGCCACTGGAGTTTGCCCGGTGATTAACGTAGCCCGGACACCCGGTTACAAAAAAAAAAAAAAAAAAACCTGATATATCTGTGAATTATGGTGGGGTTTGAGCTAATTTTTGCTCTCAAGTCTCAATGTGTTTGGTTTGCTTTTATTATAGTTTCTCTCTCCTGTGTAATTTTAGAGGTTCCTCTTTTGGAGGTTCAGTTTTGTATCTTTCTGGACGGGAGTTTTGGAGGGGGGCTCAAGTCATGTTGTGCTTTGCTAATGGTAGATTTTGTGTCCCTCTGTAATCCTGGGTTGTGTGGCTTTAATTTTGTATTTGCCTTTCAAAAATTGACATTGCATTTTCTGTGAACCAGACATGAGTATTGGTATCAATTTTCTACATTTTAGTTTAAAGGTTGGCTCTTTCATTTAGGGGTTTGCCAGAACTTTAGTTGCCATAATTGGGTGGTTAGGATTGGACTTCTTCCTTTTGTTCCTATTGTTTTGCTGAACTATGGGCATACTCGAGTTTGAGGGGATTGACCATCTTATGAAGGGGCTGGCTGTGTTATCTTAGTGTTATTAACATGGAACTTCTCTACTTTCGTTCTATTTAATTTATCAAGTTGCATAGTAGTTATTCCTGCTCAATTTTTTTTTGGCTAATTTTTGCCAACGAGTGTGTGGCGATTCGCCGTGGTAATCCCTGAGCCCAAGTCCAAGGAGCAAGCTCTAGGGGAGTTGGGAATGCAATTTCCATTCACCCACCACTTGAGATTTGTAAGTTAGACCTCTCTAACAGATTTACTAGGTTCTGTCCACTTACCCTGTGTCATTGTTATCAGGTGTTATTTCCAACAATTATTCTTTGCATTCGACTGACTTTTGTGTTTGCAGAATGGGAAGCACAGAAGGAACCACTTATGGCGCATACACCTATGAGAACCTTGAGAGGGAACCGTACTGGCCATCAGAGAAGCTTCGGATTTCAATTACTGGGGCGGGTGGATTTATTGCTTCCCACATTGCTCGGCGTTTGAAGAGTGAGGGTCATTACATCATTGCTTCTGACTGGAAGAGGAATGAGCACATGACTGAAGAGATGTTCTGTCACGAATTTCATCTCGTCGATCTAAGGGTCATGGATAATTGCTTGAAGGTAACCGAGGGAGTTGACCATGTCTTCAACCTCGCAGCAGACATGGGTGGGATGGGCTTTATTCAGTCCAACCACTCGGTTATTATGTATAACAACACAATGATTAGTTTCAACATGCTTGAGGCCGCTAGGGTCAATGGAGTCAAGAGGTATGCTGCCCTAGGTTTTGGTATATTTACATCTTCTGTATCTAATTTTTCCATGTTGAGAGAAGTTAGAGTTCTCAAGTCTGGAACGATATACTTTAGTTAATCATGTCATTGAACTCTCAATGTTTCATCCTACTGTTGTTAGCGAGATCTCTGATATTTGATTGCTGGCTTGGTACAGGTTCTTCTATGCCTCTAGTGCCTGCATTTACCCTGAATTTAAGCAGCTGGAAACTAATGTGAGCTTGAAGGAATCTGATGCATGGCCTGCGGAGGTTGGTTTGTTGTCTCTAGTAGGCAAACCTGTAATCTAGTTGTTTTCTTCCCAATTGTTAGAAACTAAGAAGCACAGATACGGATACAGGATACGGACACGATACGATACGGATACGCCGATACGTGATTTTTTCAAAAAGAAAGATACGATACGTTGGGGGATACGTTGAATATAAAAGTAAATAAAAAATATATCATATATAATTTTTAATTCCATTAATGATTAAAGTTTTCCATTACACAAGTTCACCATTTCACATGCCGAGAGAGATATATTTACATCTAGTTTTGTTCCGGGGATATCTATAAAAACATCTTAAAAAAACATCTCATAGTTCCCAATCAAATTTTGATGATCCGAGCCGCTCAATGTGATCAAAACGTGATTTTAAGGATATATGTGAGAAGTCAGAAAAAAATGACGGGAAAGGGCTTGATCTGAGCAGTTTTTAGCTCAAATTTGATGAACAGTTCAATTAAAAACTGCTCAAAACAAGCACTTCCCGATCATATTTTTTGCTTATTTATTGCGGGTATCGTTAAACTCACATTATGCACACATTGAATGGTTTGGATCATAAAAATTTAATCGGGAACTATGAAATTAAGATTTGAGATATTTTTTAAGATTTTTTTTAGGTGTCTCTGGAACCGCCCCGATAGTTATATATATACATATGCACAGAGAGGGAGAGACTTACAAGGTTGATGAGAGAGGAAAGGGAGGACATCGTCTGTGTGTTTCTAGTGTTGATTGGTGCGGTAAAAAGAAAAATATAGTTCTAATTGCAATTCGAACCCATATATTTTAAGTAATAACATATTTACCTTCGCACGTATCCAAAACGTATCCAACACGTATCCGAGCGTATCGGGATACCAATTGGGATACCAAAAAATAATTCTAAAAGTGGGATACTTAAAAAAATGTATCGGATACGTATCCTGAGAGTATCCAGATCCAATACGGATACGATACGTGATACGGAGGCCAAAATAGAGTATCCGTGTTTCATAGGTTAGAAACCAATTTATGGATTTCTTCTTTTTGATTTTTAGCCTCAAGATGCTTATGGCTTGGAGAAACTCGCGACAGAAGAGCTGTGTAAACACTATACAAAAGACTTTGGAATTGAATGTCGGATTGGTAGGTTCCATAACATATATGGTCCCTTTGGAACATGGAAAGGTAAGCTTTCTGATCACTTATACCTATGTGACATTTTTGTATTTGACTCTTCTAATGGTTCAGTTTTGACGGCATAGGTGGAAGAGAAAAGGCCCCTGCTGCTTTTTGTAGGAAAGCCCTCACTGCTACAGATAAATTTGAGATGTGGGGAGATGGATTGCAAACTCGTTCTTTCACCTTTATTGATGAGTGTGTTGAAGGTGTGCTCAGGTAGGCAATTATGATTTCTGACGCTTGTGCAGCTTAAGTTAACTCTTTGCTACTTGGGTAATGTAGGTTAGACTAAAGTCTAACTTGTCGATTTGGGAAAAAACTAAAGTCTAATGTGTCGAGTGTCCCCGGAAATGCCAATTCCCAGAAGGGACTACTACTGTGGGAAGGAGGGCGTATTTCCTTCCAAACTAAATATTCTTGATGCTTGAACATGGAAGATATTTGGTCAAACAATTGTCATCCTTTGTTCATCTCAGCTTTCTGCTAGGGAAAGGAATATTTCTGTGTTTATGTAAACCTGCAAATGCGTACAGCCGTACATGCTCTCTTTCAGTTGTCCTTCCTTTTTGAGTGAACAGATTTATGAGAAAATTTAGTTTCATTTACAATGTGATGGGCATCACTCTGTATTATTGACTTTCTCACTAATGTTCCATCTTGCATTGCTAGACTGACGAAGTCAGACTTCCGTGAGCCAGTGAACATTGGAAGCGATGAAATGGTTAGCATGAATGAGATGGCTGAGATTGTTCTCAGTTTTGAGAACAAGAAGCTGCCTATTCATCACATTCCTGGCCCAGAGGGTGTCCGTGGTCGCAACTCAGATAATACGCTGATCAAAGAGAAGCTTGGTTGGGCGCCAACAATGAGATTGAAGGTACTTATAAAATTTGGCTGCTCAGTTGTATCTTGAACTAGAACTTTTGAATTGTCATTCAGTCACTAAAGTCTGATTTATTTGTGGAAGTTTGAGAGAATTTACTTGATTCCATGACTTTCTTAAATGGATACTTTGCTATCTCTTTTTAAGTTAGGAGAGAAGAAAAGAAGAGAATAGATAGTGTTTTCTCTCCATGTTTGGATGAGCTGGAGAGAAAATATGGTGATTTCTCTCCTATCTTGTATGGATTTGCTACTTTAAAGAAGGGAAAAGAAAGATTCAAAATGTTACTTTATGATGGGTGGAAAAAAACTTTCTATATTTTCTTCCCATTTTGATCTTTTTTCTTGTTAGATGGTATTGAACACTTTGTAAAAAAACAAACAAGTGATTAGGGAAGATAGAATTCAATATTTCCATTTCTTTCCTAATCCCCCAGTCCAAACAGCCTCCAAATCTGCTTTACCTGCAGAAGTTTATAGGATCTGACTCGAGGCCATGAAATAGATTCCCTTCGGCCTGTTGGCATTATCAAAGTTTATATTGGTTTTGTAGGATGGGCTGAGAATCACTTACTTCTGGATTAAGGAGCAGATTGAAAAGGAGAAGGCTCATGGTGTTGATTTGTCAATTTATGGATCTTCCAAGGTTGTGGGCACCCAAGCCCCTGTTCAGCTGGGCTCGCTTCGTGCCGCTGATGGTAAAGAAATGAACTAGCTGCTGTTGCAAGCTAGCCAATCAGTTCTACTACTAGTAGCTCCTAACAAGTCAACCTTTGTTATGGCAAGGTTTCCATCATATGGCAAGGGGTAGGAGTATATATGTGTGTTTTAAAATATTGTCCGAATCATAGCTGTTATCTTGGCTATCTATCTGTAATCTTCTACTGTGTGCTTGTTTGAAGAGAAGTATGAGTGCCCTGGTTTATTTATCTATCTTATGAAAGCATTTTTCCAATAATAATGTGAGGCAGTAGCAAATAAATTCTGTTTCTAGTCTCCTAATAGATTTGCTTCTTGATTAACTTATGTCTGGACTTTGTGCTTCAGGCTCCATTAAATACCAACTCTATATACAGTGCTGGTGGGCAACTAGAGAAAGTTGGCCAACTGGTCCTAAGTTGAGAGTTCTATCTATCGACTCCCACTTGTGTGCTCTCAATTCTTGTGTAGGGTCAAATCCATACGGGATTTTGCCTAACTCTAATTGGGCCCCCGCTAATGGATGGTGGAATTGGTTCGTCGGAAAACGATACATTGTGCCGGATACCAAGTCATCAAAGATTAGAGAAAGTTGGCTTAGAGGTCCTACTATGTTGGGTGTAGTTGTGCATCATTAGCCACATGTAAGGTAGAGTTTTTTTTCGACAAAAGTAAGTATTGTTAGAACAGTTAAATTATAATCTTGGAGAAGGAGTTGAAACTCCCAACTTCCATTCTCCAAACACATTAGTGCACTCCCTGGTGTCATTGGGTCAAAGGCCTCTTGACTGTATTACTCTCTTAGGTTAGTTTAGGCAAATTGACATTTTTAAATTCTTTACTTTTCTCCCTTAGGTTAGTTTAGGCAAATTGACATTTTTAAATTCTTTACTTTTCGAGAGGGAGAAATATTTTGTAACATCCGAAATGTGGACTAACAATTAGGAACGAAACGGAGGAAATATTTGAATTTGAGAGGAATTAGAAAGGACTAGTCCGATCAAAAAGAAAAAGAAAGGACTAGTGCAACGTGGAGTTAGGATTGGCATAGACAAGGACTCTTCAGTTTTCATGTTTGGTGATTGGTCTATTTTTCAGTGCAAGATAAATAAAGCAGAACCAGTACTCTTCAGTTTTTTTTTTAATAGGAGGAACTGCTCTACAGCCAGGCCACTAAGAGCATCCGCATTGTAATAATCAAATGAATATGAATAAGCAAATTTAACCATAATGCTCAAAAAATACCTCACATTGTAATAAGCAAAATTACAAGTCTTTTAGCAAATAATCAAATTCCACCTATTTCATAACCAAACTTAACAACTTTTACCAATAACTAAAACTCAATAACCAAATTCAATAAGGAAACTCAAATCTCAATAACTCAAAACACCCCTTATTGGAATCGTCTCATCGAGACGAATAATTTGATGTGATCGGATGCGTGATTGAAACTCGTTTGCGATTGGACATAGGTGCATTGTGTATTTTGGGATTTTTTTTTGTTCGGGATGCAAAAATAACCAATGTGGAGATAGAGGTTGTTAAGTTTGATTATGAACTAAATGGATACTCAAATGCTGATGTGGCACATTTTGGTTATTAATTTTGATTATTCCCATTGCGGATGCTCTAATGGACGCAACTGCGCAGGAGCTAGCGCGGCCACACCAGTCACGGACTCCCACTTACTTCAGGGTACTCACCTGGTGGGGAATTGAACCCCAGACCTTAAGGAGTACTCTCAAAGTCCGGGTATCCGTCAGAACCACTAGGACAATCCAGGTTGTGTAACTCTTCAGTTGTTACCTCTTTATTTTTTTTTCCTTAATAAAAAAAACCTCCTTATTTTTTGGGTTTTCTAAGTGTAGCATTCTTGATTACAAGTGGTGACCATTGACATTCTTATCATCCTGTTTTTTTGATCCGCTTATCATCCTGTTTGGATAGGCATGGAATGGGGTAAGGAATTTTTGACAAAAAAAGACAAGAGTTTTGACAGGAAATAGGTTGTCGGTGTTATCCACATGTGGTCCTCTCAAGTCTCGTATGGAGTTATCAGTGATGATAGATAGATCCTCCCACACTTTTTTTTGACACTTTCGGTTGCAATTTCCGGAAAATATTTCCGGAAAAAGTGTAATCATTATCCCTATTCACTTTTCTCTCATTCCAATCATTACTCTTTCATCCAATCATTACCCCTATTCTCTTCCAATAATTATCCCTATTTCTCTCTTTATCTCTCTCCAATCATTACCCTATTTCCAATCATTATCCCTATTTTTCTATCAAATCATTACTCCAACAACCATTTCTAAAAACCAAACCAATCACTAACTCAAATTTTTTTTTCCGGATCATTACCCAATTGCAACCGAACTTAGCCGTAGTTTACTTTGTGTGGTCTCGTGTTCATAGAATCTTACAGTTTTGCGAAAGGGAATATAGGATTGGTGAATCTTACTCTGGGGTGATGGTTACACAAACCAACGAGGGCTAGTCTAGCTGATTCAACTTTGTACGCTTTCTATTGAGAGATTACTGGGTCAAATTTTACCGAATGCAAGAATTGATTATTAGTTCTCCAGTATAGAAGTGTATAGAAGTGTTTCGTCGCTAGCTACTTCTTTCCCCGCATGGGTCTATACTTGGATCATTATGTACAAGCTTTATTTAGTAGTTGCGACTTCGTACACTTGATATAGTATCCTATTATTATAATTTGTTGTAATTCTATTATCGATTTAACATATAAAAAGTGGAATTAATTATAGTAGTAGGGCAACTGAAGGACCATGGTTCATTCAATACGGAGTATTAATATGAAGCCGTACAATTCATTGGGTCTTCTTTACCAAACTTGACCCAATCTGTCACGTTGATTTTCATTTTTAGATCTCTGCTTGTTTTTTTTGGGTGAACTAGGGGGAAAAAAAATCACACAAATAGAGTCTCTCATAGGAAACCCCTACCAAATTTGCCGCGAGGAGATCTTTCACCTCAGGGGTTTTGAGATCTAAAAACGAACAACGCCTATAATCTGCTTGATTAGCTCTATATCTTAGCTTTAGATCTCTGCTAAACAAAGAAGACTTTTTTCCGAAGACGATTATAAGCCTTGTGGTTGTGGTCCACTTCTATGCCCAATCCAACCCTGGGCCAACCAAATTTTATGTTTTTTGATCGGGAGATAATGCCAAAGGCAACCTTGGGCCGACTCAACCCCTGCTCTTGATCAACCAACCAATGAGCCCATGGGGCCAGACTGGCCAGTTATTTGAACCGTTTTCGGGCTGCATTTGAAGGTTGTACTTGTATCAGATTGAGAGATGCTGTCAAGCACCCCTAACAATGTCGAGCAGTTAATCTGGCCATTCATTTCGGCAATCAACGGTTTAGATATTGACCAATCAATAGATTGTTTTAGATCTGTGTGTGCTCAAATTTAATCCGAATCGTCCGTGCCGAAATGAACGACCGAATGCCGCTTGGCACCGGGGTTCTTGGCAGCATCCCCGGGTCTCGTCAATTGTCAGCCATTAAACTCGGGGTCTAGTGATCAAGGTCTAAGACTCATGAATTAGCTTCCTTTTAAGATTTCAGGTTTGAAACCTCTCAAATGCAACCAATTTCATTGGGGTCAGTTCATATCATTTTTTTTGTTAGGCGATATACATCAGAAGGGATTAGCATGGGGTGTTAAGGTTAGCACAAAGGGAGTTTAGAGGCTATTTATAGACCTGATTTCCAAAGCCTTGTCCCTCGTGGGACTCGAACCTTGGTTACCGGGGGGGGAATGAGATGAGTTAAAAAAGGGTTAATATTGTGTGAGACACTGGTAATAATAAATAAATAAATAACGGGAACAAGAAAGTGGCATGCCTAAATTGCAATACGATAGGTAAGCTCATTGTACGAACATACTAGAAGATTGTACTTCAACGATGAACATGTCACAAAATAAACAAAATTTTCTAACACCACATGCGCACACAATTTTAGTTTATTTTCAGTGTATGCTCTCCGACTTAAAATAGAAAAAAGACAAAATGAGATAAAACAAAAAAAAAAAAAGTACTTTGTATGATTCACAATTGAAAAGGGAAAGGGGAAAAAATGGACTAGAGATTTAAAAAAAAAAAAAATTCATTTTTTACAATTTGCTTCATAACTTTTACAGTATTTTTTGAAGAATCAAGCAAAAAAAAATAAAAAATCCCTCTAATTTTCTCATACAGACTATATAAATTTAGTTTTGCAAAAAATTATTTTAGCACTCTATTTTTACCCTTTTGTACTAATTTTTTTTAGAAAATCTTTATTCGCGAAATAGTGCCAAACATATTTGCTTCTCTTGATAAAAAATAAAAGTTTCTTCTACCATTAAAAATACGTTCCGACACTATTGACGTTTGGTAGACTTTTCATTGACTTGCAAAAGTGAAAAGAGAAGAAGCAAGAAGATACCTAGCGTCCGTAGATCACCACTTTGCGAGTAATTATTTAGTGGTCTTCGGACACTGACAAATGGTGCCCCATTACCGCTTAATATCACACATTATAGTGAGATTTATATATATTTAAAATAGTAGACCCTACATGAATATGTGGTATTGAGACGTGTTGGGGGCCTTTAGACACGTAATCCTTCAAAATGGCCTAAGCTTGCGCTCTCAGTTCTTGTTTTGGGCTCGCGCGCACTCACAAATTTTAAATTTTTTGGAGGTTTTTGAGGGACACTTTTACGCTCGCGTTTCGGCATTCGCACCCGTGTGCAACCCGAGTTTTATGTGAGATAGGTTGGGGCACCACGCCCCAAGATCACTCCATAAAATTTTCCAACTTCGCGGCATACCTTCCTTCGTCATACAGTCGGAGTGCAACGCAAGGGAGAATAATTACTACGTTTTTTTGAAAAAAAAAAAAAAAAAAAAAAGAATAATTACGTTATCCTCTCCAAACTAGACAGATCTAGGGGAAAAAATGGTGGCTCGGAAATTCCTCGTTCGCTTCCACGACTCCGACTTCGATGTCGACTACGACACCGACGACGGCCTCGAGGTCTCTCTCTCTCTAAACCTCCTTTCGACTGTCCTGTTTTCTCTCTTAAAGCCTCTCTCATTGCTCTTCGTTTCCAGGTCTTCAAATTCCAAGTCTTCTCTCTCACTTCGATTCCCCCCGAGGAGCAAAAGGTTCACCTCTCTCTCTCTCTCTCTCTCTCTCTCTCTACAGGTATTTTCCTCTTGCACAAACTTGTCTTAATTTGGAAATGTGACTAATTTGATCGAATTGCGGATAAGATATTTGGAAGCGACGACGATCGGCTCGTATCGGACGACTCCGATCTTGCCTCAATTTCCGATAGACTTCGGCTGGTATCGGTTACCGATGAAGTCAAACAAGAAGAAAATTCATTGGATCAAAATGTCGAATTGGCGATGTCCGATGAAGAATTGGCACGGATGTTACAGGTTCTTGGCCTAATTTGATGCTTTTATTGGTGTTTGTTTGAATTTTTAATTTATGAAAGCTTATTTTTTTGTTGATGCTAATTTGGTAGGCAGAAGAAGAAGCACTCGTGTTTCAGCAGTTCGCTGCCAGTGAGGATAGGTCACAAATGGAAGCCAGAATACGGCCTTATGTGGATCAGGTCCTAATGGTAAGTGTGTACTGTGTAGTACCCAATTCTGTACGGTTTCTTTAGCTTTCTGTTTTGTTTGCCTCCATTTGGGCCTGGTGATGTTGCTAACTGTACGAAGAAGGATAAAGATGTTGACTTTAATGTTGTTATTGAACTGGGGAAAGTAAATTCTGTGTCCCGCGGCCCTAAGTCACATAATTCGTGCGCGTGTGCGGATGAGAGTGTGTGAGCGCGAAAGCATCTTTAAAACGCATCATTTACTACTAAAAATCTGCGAAAGCGAGAATTGAGAGCGCGAGCGCAGTGAGAGTGGGAGTGCATGGCATTTTGAAGAAAAAATTTAAGGATACCGACAGGGCCTGAGTTCTGCCATACATTTATTCTATTTTGTTCTCACTTTATGCTATTGATGTTGATAAAAAAAAAAAAGTTTTTATGCTGATTTTGTGAGCTGTTGATGCAGTATGAAGACCCAAATCGCCAGGATGCTGCTCGGAAGACAGTTCCTGTGGAGAAGCTCGAGGAGAAGGCATTGGTTGCATTGGCGAAGGTGGGGCTTTGATATCTCTATTGTCCATGTTCTTTTGTATGTGCAGCCATAGTACGTGCGCTATTTATGTGTAGGCAATGGCACTGTACTGAGCCAATGATAGAGCACTACTTAACTAGGGAGCGCCTATTTTAAAGGGGTTCGGGCTTCATTTATAGTGTGATACTAGAATCATTTGGATTATCATTTTCTTATAGCCGGGAAAAATCCTTAGCTATGTTCTGACGATGAATGTGTTCTTCCTGGAAAACTAAGCTGAATTGTTAAATTGTAAGTGATTTGGAATAAACAATTAGATGAAGCAGTTCCCCTCATTTTCTTTCAGCATTGCTACTATAAGCCACTAGTTTGATCCCTACTCCTCCCTTTCTTGGGTTGCACATGTCTGGTGTGTGCTCACTTGCCTAATGATCTTTAGTTGCCGATGATGAGGCAAGTAATTCTCAGTTTTTTATTTTTTTTTAATTTTTGTTCTAGTATTTGATTCCATGTAACTTGTCACACTTCTAAAAAAGTTTTGCACTTGAGAGAAATGATTTTCCAAATATCATGTGATCTTTTGCCTTAGGAGGGAAACTTTAAACCGACAAAAAGTGAAGAAGATTATGCTTTCCTGTTGCAGCTGCTTTTTTGGTTCAAACAATCATTCAGGTTTGTTTCTGAAAAAGATTAATCTTATTCTGTAGTTTTGATTGTATAAGGTATCGTTCTGAATCTTCGTATTTTCTATATCAAAGGGGCATGGCTTGGTGTGAGGGTGCTTCTGTAGATGTCCTTAGATTACATTATGATGCATTTCCCTCTGGCAGTCTGTGTATTTGGTTCTCGTTACCATTGATTCTGATAGACTCTCTCGGATGTTGAGGATATCAGGGAAAAGGGGATGAAAGCACACACAAGGGCCAGATCCTAGTTCACAAATCAACTCTCCATTCTGATTAATCTAAGGATTGTAATCACTTGAACCTCTTATCTCCAGACCGCTAACCCTCATGACACTGAAAGAAACTTGAATTTTGAAATGAGATCCTGACAGAAAAAGGTAATAACTAAAATTAAATATGTTGGACCGAAAAGATTTCTGCAATCGCTTTAGGTCTCAATTGAGGCCTCAAGGGCCATTGAAGGGTGTGGCATCATCGTATTGCGTATGTGTTTATTCATGTTGCCTAAACCAGAAAGTTACCTAACTGTGCATGGTGTTTATTCATTTGTGGTATTATAGGTGGGTAAACGCACCTTCTTGTGATAGTTGCGGCAGTGAAACCGTAGGTAGTGGCATGGGCACTGCACTTTCTTCAGAAACTCTCTATGGAGCCTCGCGAGTTGAACTTTATCGGTATGAGTAGAGGATATTCTTTTCCTAACTTGTTTCCTTATTGTTTAGGTTAATTTTTTGGAGTGTGTAATATTTTTCTGGGTTGTTTGTTTTTCCCCTTTTTCTATATGTTTTTTTTTTAAGGTTATGAATAGCCGGAGCTCTTTTGTGATCTTTTCTGAATATTTTTTATACCTTCAGCCTGTTGCTTAATCCACAATTTATCAAGGATAAGTGTAGAAATGTGATTTAAAGCAGATTCTATTACTTAATGACGTTGAAGATCGATAACTAGTTTTCCATCATTCTGATTAATGCACATTCAAATCACTTGTAATTGTTTCTCTAACTAATGGTGACTTGACAATTAGACTCGGTAGTAAGTACCATGGTTCACTTCCTTTTTTCCTATATTTCTTACGTCATTCTTTTAACTGCCGCAGTTGCACTATTTGCTCGAGAACCACTCGTTTCCCGCGATACAACGATCCATTGAAGGTAATATTTTTTGTTCTTCCCTCTGGTTGAGAAGTTGTCATGTGATAATTGTTCTTGACATACTTTATGCAGCTTTTGGAAACTAGGAGGGGACGTTGTGGGGAGTGGGCCAATTGCTTTACATTGTATTGCCGAGCTTTTGGCTACGAATCACGTCTTGTAAGCAGCCTTCTTGAATATTTTATAGGATTTGCTGCTAAAACCTTGGCTAAAATGTAAACCTCTTAATATGTTGTTCATTAAAGCTGATTAATCTATGGGAAAGTGATACTTTGTTGATAGAACACGGGTATGATTTCACACGATGAGATCGAGCAAGTTGAAAACACATTAGACCTCATGCAAATTACTGGATTTCTTGGCAGAAAGGAAACTTAAGGCTGGTTTTTAGAATTCGGTACATTACAAGGCAAAAACATGCAGCTGAATAAGTATATGAATGTATTTCTCAGTAGGTAGGGTTATTTCTAGTCCAATGATTAAAAGGTAACGAAAAGGTTTCAAAAGTTGCATTTAGAATTTCTCCGTAAAGTAAATATTACTATATTGTTCTTTGTTAAATTATATCTAGAATGAATATGGTTTTTAGCTCTCTTAGATTTGCTAGATCATAAAGACGAACATGTTCAGTTGTCAGTTTGACTGAAGAGTTAGTTGGGTGCTTGTAGATTATAAGTTATAACAGCTTAAGCTACCCCAAAGATGCTAATTTTGTTTCTTATGCAGTATCATGTGTTGAAATTATTGCCAGCTGTGTATTGTTATATGTTGTTAAATGGTGATTTTCTACAGTATTTGAGCTCTTAAACAAATTCTGCTACTCAGCCTTCGAAGGTTTATGGCAAACTGCCTTTTACATAACCACAAACTATAAATTGTTTTTGGTGTATGCTAATTGCTAACCATTGGGAAGTTAGGTTACCTGTCATTTCCTGAAATTAGAACCCGAGGTTGGAGAGAGGAAAAAGTCTTTATATTTCTGGTCAACTCGAGAGTGTAATATCTTCATTCACACAATCTCTTTGTTCCAGATTTTGGATTTTACGGATCATGTCTGGACTGAGTGCTTCTCACCTTCTTTGGGAAGGTAAACTTTATTCACCAACTGCTGCTATTTATTTATATTCTGTACTTGCATCCGTGAAGTTTATTGTTGGATCGCATTTCGCAGGTGGATGCATCTTGATCCCTGTGAAGGAATATATGACAATCCACTTCTGTATGAGAAAGGGTACTTTCTCCAACATGCAACTATATAGTCTTGGAATTATTGTTGTCATCCTGATGGTTCATTCGGGAATTAACTTTTGACTTACATCCATGTTGTTCATTAAATTGTTTTTTTGTGTGTATTAAAGCTGGAAAAAGAAATTAGATTATGCAATTGCTATTGCAAAAGATGGAGTTTATGATGTCACTAAACGGTACACAAGGAAGTGGCATGAGGTATCCTTATAAATCTTTTCAAGGGCAGAACTTGTTGTCTCTTTTTCTGGCAAAGTATATGCCATTGTGTGAGCTTTGACTGTGCAAGTATATTTTCATGTTAAAGGTTCTTTCTCGACGAACCATTACTCCAGAGCCTATTCTGTCTACTATACTCTCAAACATAAGAAGAGAGCTTCGACACAACTTAACATCTCAAGTGATTGCCACACTAGAGGAACGTGACAGGAATGAAGCAGCAGCAATTGAGAGAGATTTGCACTCTAAAGATGATGCTTCAATATCATTACCCGGTAGACAAAGTGGTGCCAAGGAATGGCGTATATCAAGATCAGAATTTGGTTCCGATGAGATTTGCTCCCCAAGTTCTTCTTGTTGTCCAGTTCGTAAATGCGTTGATGAGCATGTGACAAAGATCTACAATGCATTTTTTCCAGTCATTTGTTATTTCGTCGAGAAATCTTGCTCTAAATCCAGAGCTGTAGAAGTCCTCCAGATTTTTAGAAGAATTTTGGTTGATCTCAAGAACTCCCCTTTCAGAAGGAGGAAAACGTCTATAAACTCTGTTTCAAATGGCGCACAGTATGTTTTCCATCAGATGCTGCCTTCTTTCAGTCAATTGTTTGACGCCCTCTCCCTGAAGTGTGAGTCGAATGCCAATGGGAAGGTTGACATTTACTTAGCTGATGATCCAGTTAAAACCTCTATAGCCTTGCCTGTTTTGTTCCATACTTTGGATGATGTGATGCATAATATCAATGTTTTGTACAACATCAATAAAGATTCGCTTTCGTGGCCGCTTCTGAAGTTAAACAGAATATGCTCTGGTCTTGCCCTTGCTAGTGGGGAGGAGTTTCCATTTGGAATTGTGAGTGGTGTTGAACCTTTGATTAGTTCAACATTTGGTAATTATTTGAGGACCTATCTTGTAGGATTCTTCATGACCCCATTATTGATTGTGACATTTCCTAAAAATGGGTTGAATCAACCAATTTCAGATCACGTCTGCATTTGATGGGACTCGCTTGTCTAAGTGGGAAGAACCAAATGGTGCAAGAGGTACTTTTGAACTGAATAAACTGTTTTATCTAGCAATTTACTTTGATGCTGAGAAATATAAAAGTAACATATGCTGTGTTATGGAGGGTAACATTCATGGAATAGTATTTTTCCCATATCTACGCAGTATACTTGGTCACCACACTATCAATGCTTTCAGTTTGTTTTCATCTTGTCCCATCTCTAAAGCATTTCAGGTTCCCTTATTTCTTTATTGTTCAGATCGTGTTTCCACTAAGTAGAAGTTTGTATTGTTGACCATGTATTAGCAAGAAACAGTCTTCTAACATAGCGCAGTAGTCATAACAATTCCTGGATACAGGGACTCTTCCAAAACTTGGAAATCGTTGAAAATAGCGGCAAAATTGCTTGCCTCTTGTGCAAACTCAGCAAGAAAGGGAACAGAAGGCCTTGCAAGGTTGGCTCCTCAAAATGCATGCTTGGTGGTTGGGCCTCAGCTCTTATTTGGATTTTTTTGGTCGAAGCCCCCTTCTATTCATAGTTCAAGAGTTTCAAGAAGCTAATTCAAACAATTGCAATTGCAGATAAACCACCCAAAAAATGGTTATTAGCTACATTCCGAAATGTCCAGCTTGAAATATGGCTTTCAAATTAAGCTTTGAATTAGTGGATGTTGCCAAAGGAAGTGGTGAGCCCATACACAAAAAGGAAGAGGCTGATAGAATGGCATAGGAACACTGAAACCTGAGAGTTCAACTTTTATCCCAAATAGACCTCAAGCCTAAGACTGCTAACAAACTAAAGACACCCTCACCCATAAACGCAAATTTATTCATTTGCTTGTGCTTCTTGCATCACCTAGGTATGTTTAGTAAAAGAATAGTTGTCTTCAGTTTGCTTAATCTAATTTATCTTCCCTCCCAGTCAGTAATTTTTAATTGTTCTAAACTGTTGTAGGTTGTTGGATCATATACAAAGTGTTGGACAACAAGATGCATGAGCTTGTGGCATATGAATTGATGTCGGCCAATGATGTTCCAGAGAGAGATCCAAAGGATTGGTATGTATTCTAGAATTGAAATGTATTTTTCATCCGGCATAGAGCAGACTTGCTTTATCATCATTAAGCCGTGGGAAGGGTTTGCTTGTGCTCTGTGATCCTATTTATTGCGCCTTTGTGTTCCCTTGACATTTGTGTTTAGCAGGGTCAACCTAGTTTATTTTGAGACCAATATATGCTTGACATTGTATTTCCCTACCTGATGGATCAACTGATCAACCCCTTCGATGTACGTATGGCTCATGGGAAACGGTGAAAAGCCCACATGAACTGTGTAATGGGTACCATGTTGGTCAAATTAAGCACTGTACATAGTGAGATGTATTGCCTGTTTGCTTAACACCGAGGGCTGGCCTGGTGGATGGGCCACTCCCTCATCAGACTTGATGCCCAGGTTCAAGTCTTACTACCACTGCAAGTTGGAGGATTGCAGCCTTCCCTTTCTTCCTCTATTCCCCTCCTACCAATTGGTAATAAAACAAGATATTGCCTTTTGGTTCAAGTTTATTACATTTTCCCTATGGTGCAATTTATTGTAGTTATACATTACTTGGAGTAGTTTGTGTGGTTTTGCTTATTTGCTATTTGGTCAGGTAGGTGTTCTGGAAGTGGGGCTCCCCCCACCCCCAACCCCAACCCACCGTTCTCAATTTGTGTTGTATAAGAACTGAGATTTAGAGAGGCCTCGTTTGCAAGAAGTTATTGTTTCATTGAGTATTGTGTTTAGGTAGAAGCAAGTCTAGTGGAGGCGGGTTGATAAAACAGATCGATGAACTGCTCTCCCTCAACTTAAGGAATGTAGGAAGTTGAGTGGCAGCCAAGCTGGTAGACTAGGGAGCCCAGACTAACTTCATTGATGGTTTCAAACCCCACCAACCCCCTCGCTGTCCCCGCTGGTTAGGGTAGAATAGAAATTGCCTTGTCCCCAAAAAAAAAAAAAAATGCGGTATGGTAGGGCCTCTTTTAATACTGAGATACATGGTATTATTTTCACTCTTGGGAAATGGGCCAATTTGTAATTTCCTTTGGTCCATTCTGTGATTTAGTCTTGCATACACTAACTTGTAAAAATTTCTTAATTTCTAACTATGTGCATCAGTCCTTCAAAAATTAGGATGCAACCGTTTGACTGTTTGTGCTTAGTTTGCTAAAGTTGCCCTACGTTGTAAATACAGAAACGTATTAAGAATATTCAGCTTTCAGGGTTCTGGAAGGAAGTGATGACGGAGGTTCTAGTTGGCGTGTGTTGGATAAACAAAATTCTCAGATGTTTAAAAACCGTTTTGAGCGGAGGGCATATAAGATTGCATCTGTGGGTTTCCTAGCTAATGCATTCAGGTAAGCCTTCTCTTGGATCTCATTCAACCATGCTTCTCAAGTCTAGTTTCCTATAGAGATATTTACAATTATTATCAAAATTGCAGGTTCTGGTTTCTTGCCGTTCTAGATGCTCGTGAGAATAACCGGTTGCAATTAGGTAGCATCGACTTGTACGCAAGGAGTTAATTTTCCTCGTCCATTGCGATAATGAGAGGAGAAAATAGTGACTTCTCCAACTACTCATGTTATTAACTATTTTGCCAGCAAAGAAAAATGAATCAAGTGTACCATTAATTAAAGCCTTATAAAGTGCAGTTGTTGTGTCCTAATTACGTGAAGTAAGCATGCAGAATAATAACGAGCTCCTGAATTTAACAAATGTAATATGTATTATTAGTGTGGTACTGAGAGGGTGAATAAATCAGATCAATGTCTTGTGATTGCTGGAGTTCTGATCAGTGAAGATTCCTGGTCTCCTCTCCAATTTGTTATTGCCAGTCCTCTGAAGCTTTAAGTATAATTCCTGGTTTGAAGTTTTTGGTTACTTACTATAGAGTATCTGGAAAAGTTTCATTAACATTCGGACCGTCCAAAACACTTTTGGACAGTCGCGATGGGCTTGTAAACAACAATAGCATGACACTTTTTTTTTTTGGTGTGGAAAAAACTATAAAATCACACGAAAATCCACCTAAGCCATGACTATTCATCTTCCTTCTCTATTGATTCTCCCACTTAACCAAAAAAAGGACTTTCAAATTTTCCCTCGCGTTCAAACTTTCTCTCTCAATAAGAGCTTTCAAGTTTAATGGTAAACTGTAAATGTAATTGCCATCAAGCATAACGTTTTTTTTTCCTGTGCCTGGCACATGTACCGCACTTGTATCAGTTTTAGAACTTGTACAGCGATGGGGTCTTCTTGTCACTTTTACTTTTGCACACAATGTCTCAAATGTTCTACCAGTTGGTAAAAATTGAGAAACATTTAAACATTGGTGGGGAAAAGAAATTATTTGTTACCCTTAAAGCAATGTGTGTACCGGAGATTTCATTTCCCTTTCTCTTCGTAAGTTCAAAATCCCAGTAAACCAACGTAGCCCTCGTTCGGAATGCACTAGATCTGCTTTACCAAATTTCTCTATTCTATTTCAATCCATCCATTGTGCCTACTTTGACCACGAACTGAGATTCTCGCATCTATTTTATGGCTAGAAGTAGCCTGGAACATGGGTACAAGGAGGTTTTAGAGAGGATTCTTGATCCCGGTGGGAGCATGGTCGATCTTGGGTAAAACAGTTACTTGAGGCTCCAAGTGTTTGGCAAAAAATTAGGGCTCGAAAGTTTTTATCCTTGCCTGCAATAACAAAATTGTATCTGCAAACTTATAATAATTGTGCATCTAGAAATGAAAGAACAATTATGTTTCCTATACTTTTGATACTTATTCATCCATTTGATGATTGACATGATAAGGAAAAAGTGAAGCGGAATAAACAAGTACTCTGTAAATCATTTGGGGTAAATGGAAGAAGCAGACGCTGTCAAAACTCGGATGACAGTTTTTCAAGAAGTCTTACCATGTTAAAGAGTGTTGAACTCGTTCTTCGTGGTGCAGAATCAATTATTACCATGTCAAAAAGTGTTGACCGTGTTCTTCGTGGTACTGAATCAATTACCTATATTGATACTGATACATTAACAAAACAAAATTCAATAACTTATATGTATTTGCTTCAATCATCACCTATGTCAGTTTCAAGTACAACCTATCTACCTATCTATCAATACTATACTAGTACCTTAACAAAACAAAAATCAATCACCAACGTTGCTTCAATCACCACCCATGTCATTTTTCAAGAACAATCTATTTACCTATCTATACTATATTCTAGTTTATTATAAGAATATAGTTACCTAAAATAAAAAGAATCTCCCTCCTTAACCCTCTCTCATACCTGGAATTTTCTCATTTTTTTTTGTTTTTATTTATTATTCTACACTTTTTACAAAATGTATAATATATACTTTATCTGAGCAGTTTTTAGTTTAGATTTGGTGAACGGTTCAATTAAAAATTGCTCAAAACAAACACTTCCCGGTCATAATTTTTGGAACCTTGCTACTGGTACAGAGATCTGTGCACAGATTGCGTTGTGGGGCCCACTAAGGGTCCCATACAAATAATCCGATCCGTTAATTATGTTTAAAACATTTTTTCAAAGGCCTCCGCGAAAAATTAACTCAATCCGATACCTATAAGTGCTTAATCTAATCATATAACTTTTCATTTGGATTTTTAGAGAATGAAAAGTTAGACGACACTTATAAGTACTTATAGGTCTCGGATTGAGCTGATTTTTCACGGGGGCACTTGAAAAAATGTTTTAAACATAATGAACGGTTTGGATCATTTGTGTGGGACCCGTAGTAGGCCCCACATAAAACTCTGTGCATGATTTTGTGCATAGATTTGCTGTACCTGTAGACTTACTGTATTTTTTGCTAATTTCTCGCGGACACCCTAAAAATCACATTTTGCACACATTGAACGGTTCGAATCACAAAAATTTGATTGGAAACCATGAGATTGAGATTTGTGGTATTTTTTTAGATGTCCCCGGAACCGCCTCATATATATATATATCATTTTGAAACCTATCTTCTTGCCTTATTTCTTTGTTTTTTTCAGTTGGCCAGGACTCTTGTATCTCTTTAGGAGATCAGGAGTTTAAGTCTCCGCACCTGCGTGTGAGTGTTCTTTCTTTGGAGGGTTTTTCCTATCCTTTTTTTTTTGTTTCTATCCTATAATGGGCTTATTTCTTGTATTAGTTGAGTTTGTTGGGCTTAGTTATCTCGTAAACTCTTACAATTGATATAGTGCCCCAGACTTGTACTCTGTATTTCATAACTGATGTAAAATGATTTTTTCTATCGATTGACGAAAAAAAAGAAAAAGCAGACGCTGTCAATACACAGAGGGCAATTTCTCAATAAGTCTTATACACACACCAAAAAAAAAAAAAAATCAATTATACTCTGTATTTCATAACTGATGTAAAATGATTTTTTCTATCGATTGACAAAAAAAAAAAAAAAAGCAGACGCTGTCAATACGCAGAGGGCAATTTCTCAATAAGTCTTACACACACACAAAAAAAAAATTTCAATTACCCATGTCAGTGCTTCGATCATCCTCCCAGCTATGTGCATTGCAATTTTCAAAAAGAGTTGAACTCATTCTTTCATGAAACTGATACATATAACACAAATCAATTACCCATTCCATTGCTTCGATTATCCTCCCAATATATAAATCGGAGTTTTAAATATTTTCGAAAGTGTAGGGCCCACGATATATACGTTTGGAACTATGGTACTTGTTTAAGAGCAAGTTTATCAGTATTTAGGTAAAAAAAACTTGTGAACAGTGCACATTTTTTTATTTTACCTAGTCATATTTCTTTTAATACTACACCAACACTATCTATTTAACCTATTCGATCTCTATTAAAATTATTTTCTTTCCTTCTCCAAAAGTGCACCAAAGTACAGTTTTTTAAAAAAAGAAGAAAGAGGAAGAGAGAGGGATGGAGAGAGAAGAGAGAAAATAATGTTTTAATTTACATACCCGATGAACAATGGAGAGGTAAAAGTGAAGAAGCACTGTTCATAAATATATTTTACCTCTATGTTTATCTACTCTGCTGTATGGGTGCTTTTCCCCTTTCAATGAGCTAAAATAAATATAAAACTAATTTAGCTTTGTTGATTAACTTGCTCTAAGCGTTCCCACGATGCTCACGAAATAGGCAAAGAATTGGATGCAATATTAACAAAATCAATCACCTATTCCGTTGCTTCGATCATCGCCCATGTCATTTTTCAAGTATAATCTACCTACGTACCTACCTATCTATACTACTAGTATATACTATACGCACGTGTGTCAAGAGCACAAACTCTCATTATTTGGGGAAAAACTAAAAAATCACACGAAAATCAACCTAAGCCATCAATCACGATTCATCTTCCTCCTCTATTGATTCTCCCACTTAACAAAAAACAGGACTTCCAAATTTTTTCCTCGAGTTCAATGGTAAATAGTAAATGTAATTGCCATTAAGCATGCATAATTGGTTTTTTTGTGTTCCTGTGCCTAGCACAAGTACCGCACTTGTATCTATCAGAATTAGGTCTTGGGTGGCCCCACCTCTCATGGGAAAGTCTCTGTCATCTCTGTCGCCCGAGTCAGTCAGTTAGCTCCTGGTCAGTCACCTCCATGTGCATCCGGGCCTCACGTGAGAGGGAGTGTTAGACTTGTCCCACATCGCTCATTTAAGCCACCCAAGCTTAGTTAATAAAATTTAGAGGTTACTCCACCTATAGCCAATTGGTTTTAGGTTGGAACTCTCTAAGAAATCTAACGGTATCAATTTAACAAATTGTAATATTGTATAGCATTTTTTTTTGCCACAACGATAACAGGTGATATTATAGATTCAAGTAACAGTACATCAAGAGAAAACTCTATCCCTAACCAAGGGATCAAGAATCCAAATAGAAGGGGACTCAATACAAAGACTATACCCAACTCCAACTAAATCCATCGCTCCAAACAAATGGAGCACTGCAGAAAATAACCAAAAACACCCACATAGGGGTGATGGAAGCCCCACAAACAGGGAGAAATCCCACACAGGGGACACCAAAGAAAAGAACCAGAAAAAAGAGAAAAACCGGTAACGGAACCGGACGGAGTCCGTCGTACCAGAGCAGACTTCATCCACCCACCTAGATCTCCCACTCCGGCTGGAGGAAGACGCCTCCGGCAACCACGATCTGCAAGTCACTACATCCAAAAGCCGTCAGACTGCACGGCGGAAGAGGCGGAGGAGGGGCGGCGGATGGTGGTTTGGAGATGAGGAGGATGGGGGTGAAAGGAAAAAGAGAGAAAACCTTCGAGATGTATAATCGAGAGATTGAAAAATCCGGGGAGAAATCCCTCCCCTCCTGTCACCCATTGGGGCATAGAAACCCTGGGGGGAGGGGAAGGAGAGAAATGGGGGCGGCGGCTTCTTTAGGGTTAGAGAGAGAGAGAGAGAGAGAGAAGAGGAGAGCTAGGGGTTTCGGCCGATGTCTCTTGTAATATTGTATAGCGATGAGGTCTTTTTGTCACTTGTACTTTTGCAGAGCGTCCCAAATGTTCTACCGGTTGGTAAAAATTGAGAAACATTAGACATTTTTGTAGGGAAAATAGATCATTTTGTTACCCATAAGCAATGTGCGTACATGAGACTTCATTTGCATTTTTCTTTGTAAGTTCATGTCCAAATAAACTAATGTAGTTCTTGAAGCCCTTAGTTGGAAGGCACCGGATCCGATTTACCAAATCTCTCCATTATATTTGAATTCATAGCACCTATTCGGATCACGAACGGAGATTCTAGCGTTTTGAAATTCTAAGATCATCTTGTGGCTAGAAGTATCACAGAACATGGGTACAAGGAGAGGATTCTTGATTCCATTTAGAGCATGGTCGATCTTGGGTAAAACAATTAGTTTAGGCAAGAGTTCTGCAATTTAAATAGGGCCTGAAAGTTTTTATCCTTGCCTGTGCAACAAATAATTGTGTTTACAAACTTAATAATTGTCCACCTAGAAATGAAGGAACAGTTATGTTTCTTATGCTTTTGATACATATTTATCCATTTAATGCTTGACATGATAAGGAAAAAAGAAAGTAGGATAAACAAGTACTCCGTAAAATATATCTGCTAAATGGGAAAAGCAGACCCTGTCAATATTCGAATGGTAGTTTTTTAAGAAGTTTTACCATATCAAAGAGTGTTAACTCGTTCTTCTTGGCATGGAATCAATTACCTATGCTGATACTGTTACATTAACAAAAATAATCACCTATATATGTGGCCATGTTGTTGCTTCAATCATCGCCTATGTCATTTTTCAAGTAGAATCTATCTACCTACCTACCTATCTCCATACTATATCTTATCTAGTAGGAGTATATACTAAGCAAGTGTGTCAAAATCACTAACTCTCATTTTTTTTTGGGGGAAAAACTAAAAAATCACACGAAATCAACCTAAGCCATCAATCACTGTTCATCTTCCTTCTCAATTGATTCTCCCACTTAACAAAAAAAAAGGACTTACAATACGGTTGTCTTAGCGGCAGCTCCCCCTTAAGTTGGCAAAGAACATGCCGGATTCCTTGGTTGGAAGGCACCGTATCTGATTTACCAAATCTCTCCATTGTATTTGAATTCATAGTGCCTATATCGATCACGAAATGAGATTCTCATATCATCTTGTGGCTAGAAGTACCATGGAACATGCGTGCAAGGATGTTTGAGAGAGGATTCTTGATCCCATTTGGAGCATGGTCGATATTGGGTAAAACAATTATTTTAGGTTGTGCAATTTAAATAGGGCTCGAAAGTTTTTATCCTTATCTGTGCAACAAATAATTGTGTTTGCAAACTTAATAATTGTGCAACTAGAAATGAAACAACAGTTATGTTTCTTATGCTTTTGAGACTTATTTATCCATTTGATGCTTGACATGATAAGGAAAAAAGAAGGCAGATAAACAAGTACTTCGTAAAATATATGGGCTAAATGGGAAAAGCAGACCCTGTCAAAATTCGGATGGTAGTTTTTTTTTTTAAAGAAGTCTTACCATATCAAAGAGTATGGAACATGTTCTTCATGGCACGGAATCAATTACACCTATGCTGATACTGATACATTAACAAAAAAAATTTATCACCTATGTCGCTTCAATCATCACCTATGTCATTTTCAAGGACAATCTATCTAGCTCTACTATATCTATCTAGCTATACTATATCTATTTTTTTTTTTTTTTTGGGAACAACTAAAAAATTACACGAAAATCAACATAAGCCATCCATCCCTATTTATCTTCCTCCTCTATTGATTCTCCCACTTAAACAAAAAATGGACTTTCAAATTTTTCTTTGAGTTCAAACTTTTACTCGCAATAAAATTTCAAGTTCAACGGTAAACAGTAAATGTAATTGCCATTAGGCATAATAGAATTGTTTAGAATTCATAGCGCATATTTGGATTTGAATTTATAGCGCCTATTTGGATCACGAAATGAGAATTTTCGCATTTTGAGATTCTCTCACATCATCTTTGTGGCTAGAAGTACCACGCGCGGAACATGGGTACGAGAAGGTTTTAGAGAGGATTATTGATCTCACTTGTAGCGGTGAACCACGTCACGGAAGGAAACCCAGGCAACCACCCCCAGAGTGTGCTGATCAATGAAGCCCATTTCTTACTGGCTCAGACCAACACTACGATTGGGCATATTCCTCGGGCGGCCAACACATGTGCTGACCACCTTGCTCGGATGGGAGCGGAACACACAGAAGATCTCGTGTTTGTTATGGACATGCCAGTTGAAATGAGGGAGTTTGTAATTAGGGATAGCCTGAATATCAGGCAAGTGTTTGACTAGGTAGCGAGCCCTATGCTCCTGTTCTCGAATACTTTGGTTGTACTCTCTATGCAGTACTCTTGTTCTTAAGTTTTAATGAATTTCCGTTTGACCCAAAAAAAAAAAAAAAAAAGATCTTGGGTAAAACATGCAATTGCTTTAGGTTGTGCAGTTTATATAGGGCTCGAAAGTTTTTATCCTTGCCTGTGGAACAAATAATTGTGTTTCCAAACTTAATAATTGTGCACCTAGAAATGAAAGAACAGTTATGTTTCTTATGCTTTTGATATATACTTATTTTATCCATTTGATGCTTGACACGATAAGGAAAAAATTAAAGAAAGTAGGATAAACAAGTGTACTAAAACATATGGGGAAATGGAAAAGGCGGACCCTGTCAATACTTAGAGCAAATTTTCAATAAGTCTTGCACATAAATAAATAAATCAATTACCCATGTCAATGCTTCGATCATCCTCCCAGCTATCTGAAAATTGTAATTTTCAAAAAGAGTTGAACTCGTTCTTCATGACAATGATACATATAACACAAATCAAATTACCCGGCCGTGCCATTAATTGCTTCGATTATCCTCTCAGTACGTTACTCGCAGTTTTAATTTCCGAAAACGTAGGGCCCACGATATACGTTTCGAATTAATCATAGAACTTGTTTAAGCCCGTTCCCACTATGCTCACGAAATAAGAAATACCTACAACGCGCGCTTGGAGACCGGATCGGAGGAGTAGTATTTAAACATATATACGGTTGGCATTTGATTTTATTAATTTCTTGTATTTGCTTGTAAGTAGGCTGTTGACAACTCCATAACCATTTTTTAAAACGCAGGGTGGAATCGGTACGTAGTTTCTTTGCTCAGCATGTACGTAGAAATATTTGTGTCCCCTAGCCCTAATGGTCGTTGTCTTGTGATTTAGTATGGGCGTCTGTATCGATACAACCACCGCACGTGGCCTGCGAAAATCGTTGTATTTGGACTGGTTCATCGGAATAGTACCTGTTGTTTACCCTCATTTTCTCTCACTAGTTTGGGTTTATGATTAGATACCACCTAATTCTAACGGGGTATATATCACTATAAGAAACCAAATAAAAACGTACGTGGATAGCTCCTTTCAACCTGAATTACTATATACCAAGGTTAGACATACACCGGCCAGGAGAGCGAGCGATGAAAACTAACAGTACTGACCCATTGTCAGCCGCGAAGGCAGGAGGAGTCGGAGGTGGGAGCGGAGGAGGGGGAGACACCAAAATGGTGGCAGGAGCACTACCGCAATTACCAGCTTGGAACTGCGGTGGTGGTGAAGGTATGAGGGGAAGAAAGAAGACATCGTCCAGGGGACACCCCAGGTTTGTGGGGGTGAGACAGAGGCGATCTGGGAAGTGGGTGGCTGAGATCAAGGATTCGGTGAAGAATGTGAGGCTTTGGTTGGGGACTTTCGATACCGTGGAAGACGCTGCACGGGCGTACGACAAGGCGGCTCGTGCTATACGAGGCGTCAACGCGCGCACCAACTTCGAATTGCCCGAGTCGGCATCGGAATCTGGCCGCGGCGCCAGTGATTCGTGCGTGCCAGAAAATGCCGAGCCTTTTTCCTTTGAGGAGTTGTGCGGGGCGGAAAAACCGGACGGGTTGCTCGGTGCTCTTAGGGCCAAGCTGTTAGACGGGAAGACCGTTTCACGGGTGGTTTCGCCGCAGCAGGAGAATTCTTCGAGCGGGGAATCCAGCAATGGCGCGGACAACAACAACAACAACAACAGCGTTTTCGGTTCAACGAGAGAGTTGTCATCAATAACATCCCCATCCGCGCCGTATGAGGTTCCTCTCGTGACCCTGGATTCTTCTTCTGGGATTATCGGAGTTTTGGATCACAATCAATTAGCTTCTAACAATACCTTGGAAGCCAAGACGTTCGACCTCTTCTGGCTCGATCATGACCGGAATCACCTGGTGGAAACGGAGTCAACAACCGATGATGAAACTGCGATGCAGTGGCAAAACTACAACCATACCGGGTACTCAAACGCGACAACGATGTGGCCTGGAGAGCCAACACACGAGGACGTGCGTGCAACTTGGGGCTCGCAGACGAACCACAATGTCGATCACATCCATCCAGAGGAGGATCGCGTCTTGTTTGGTACCATCGGAAGTATGCAGCCGGGAACCACTCACGAGGCAACCGCCCATACGTCTTGCTCAAGCAACTGCTGGGGCGAGCAGTCGATTCCAAAGAATGGGATTGTAGAAGAAGACAAGGGAAACATGCCGATGCCGGCGTCCCGAGTTAGTGGAACATGTGAAGGGTTTTGGCCTTCCGATCAACAGATTTTGGATTGTGATAGTATGATTTGGGAAAACGATGATGATAATGCCTCTTGGGAATCTCTTGTGTCTGTGATATATCCTCTGTGCTACGGTCACAAAGTACCTGACCGGCCTATTATTGATTTTTAAGTTGCATTGTGATAGTATCCTCTAGGCTCTTAGTAAATTGGATTTTTTGCCCTTACTAACAACCCCCTTAATTTCCAAACTCAACTCAAGTAGTGGAGACAACTAGCCTCTGTTTCAATGGTAGTAGTAATTAGAGATAGTATTCATCAACTGCAGGATCTTTGTGTGTGAAACAGTGATTGAAATTTGAGCAAAACTGTTCCTTTCTCTCTCGGAACTTGAGAGCCTCTTTATCTTACACTCTTCCTGCGGCTAGGGCCTGCTCCTCCCCTCCCCCCTCTCGTTTGTTTTCCTCTCTCCCTCCTGATCCATCTCCGTCCGCCGCCGTGTGGTGTGTCCGACTTTTCCTTCGTCAGGGAGTCTACAGATCTGGCGAGCTAGGAGTCGACGGTGTGGTTAATAAGGATCGAGGCTTGGTGGAGAGGCTAGGGTTTTTCTTCACCGATTCCTATCGGTGAGTTTCTCCCGGCTGGGTCTGCCCCAGTCTGGTTTTCCTACCCCAGGTCTCCCCAAATCTGGTGGCCAATAATGTTTTATGAGTGCGGGTTTTATTGGGATTTCATTCGTTGGTTTTGGGATCCGGTTGTCGGAATGCTTCCAGTGATTGCCTTGGCCAGGGTTTGCCAGCTATCCTCGGTGCTAGCTTGTCTTCGTCTTGGAGGTTGTTCCTGGCTGATAATCAAGGGATCGCAGTATTGGTCTGTGAGATTCTAGATTTTAAGGCTTGTATATCTAAACCTCTCGGTTATTGTTTCTGTTTGGGATTGATAATCCTCTCTGATGTATAATTATTTCTATCAATTAATGAAATCTTACCATTTTTTTTTTGGACAAACAAAAAAAACGAACAAACAAGCGAATGAAATATATGACAAGAGGGTGGGAAAACTCGACCGTAAAAGATGGACTGATCGTCGATCGCGCGATGCAACATTTTTTTTTTTTTTATGAACTGATTGCAACATTTGATAAAGAAGAGATCATATCTAATGTGTTGGTTTGAGTTTAAGAGTACTCAAACTGGATATATAAAAGTAAAATTTATTAAAATTTTGAAAGAGTCAAATTGAAACTCTGAATTTTATTGTAAAAAAAATACCGAAAAGTATGTATAAAGAAATGAGATTACTCAAAAATCTGGAGGTGCGGAAGCACTTGCCTGCACAATATTCCGCCGCGGCCGGATTCACTTTTTTTTTTTTTTTAGCTCTTAATTGCTAACGAAAAAGAAGGTATATCGTGGTGGACGGCCATTTTTAATTTATTATGCTTTGTGGTTTACAAGGAAATTTTGTTGATCTCTACGCATTCTAGATTTTTTGAATGAAATAGTATTATACATTTGCATTTTCTGTACCCTTCCGAATTGTTTTATTTAGGATTCTGTACCAGGAAGTGGAGAAAAAAAATTGAGAAAATAATAATTTTAAGTATATATTGTATGGAATGTACCCCAAAATTATCCGAAAAAGTGAATCTGTACCGTTAATTTATCATCTGAAGCAAATCTGTGTTGTTTCACCTTTTCGGGATACAATTTTTTGTGTTCCTAGCATTGCTGATCCACAATATCTATTGTTGCCTGCATTATTGTTTCAAAAGATTTTGGCGGTTGGATCGCGTGAAGAATTTCAAGCAATTCAATGATGAAAATTAGTATACGTAGACAAACTCGATCATCTTTGTTTTTTCAAATGTTATAAGAACTTATTACACTATATAAGTATGTAGGGGAATGAAAAGAGGACGTGAAATATAAACCACCACTGCAACACCACGTTGCCTATAACAAGATTTGAATCCAAGATCTCCGGAGTTGAGACTTATGGGTTTAATCCGTGTCCAGCCCAATAAACCAACTTGGTCGGGTTATGGAAGCAGAGCCAAATCATCAGAGATTTACCGGCCGGTCTTCAAAATGTGTGCAAAATTCCCATTAAGGATTAATCAGGTTTTAATTTACGTCTAAGTCTAGTTAGCTCTAGGAAGTTACATTAATACCTTCGCTCATCAACAAACAAACGAACGGCAATAACTTCGCGCAAACTTCGGTCATCTCATTCAAAATTTCTAGAATTCCAATTCGCGCGAACTTCGCTCTGTCTGCTTCCTGGCGATTTCGTAGGGTTTGCTGGCGATTTCCTAGGGTTGCTCGTGATTTAGGTACACTCTCTCTCTCTCTCTCTCTGGATCGATCGATCGCTTATTGCATGACATTGATTTTTTTTGGAATCGATTTTTGAAAGCTTATTCTGCTCTCTCTCTCTCTCTCGATTGCTTATTGCATGGCATTGATTTTTGATTTCTTATTGCATGGCGTTTATTTTTTGGAATCGATTTTTTTTGGAATCGATTTTTGAAAGATTATTTTGGAATCGATTTTTGAAAGCTTATTCTGCTCTCTCTCTCTCTCTCGATTGATTTTTGATTGTTCTGTTTTGTTGTCCACTTGTTATTGCTGCAATGTAATCTCTGATCTGTATTCCAGGAGAGTTAATTACGCCCCTGTGTTGATGATCTACTAGTCTTTGATTCAATCTGGCTAATTTACAGCATTTAACTTGTGCCTCTGAAGCTAATAGTCGAGAAAATTGAATTTCTATACAAAAAAGTTTATCCAAAACACTGTCAATTTTATCATGTTTACATTAGAAACTGTCAATTTTTCAATATTAAATTTGCAAACACTGTCATTTTACTGATGTCCTTTTGTTTTCCACTGTTTTTGAAGAACAATATGGAGGATGCTACTGTGTTAGTATGCAAGCGTGGCGATAAAAGTGTTGCTATCATTTTGTCACAGAATTTGGATTTTTAGTCATTGGTTAGCAAGTTGTCTCACAAATGGAAGGATTTGACTCAAGGTTGCTTTGAAATATCTTATACACTAGATGGTCATCCAAACTGTGATGTTGACTGTGATGAAGATTTGATTGCTTTACATACTTTAGCAAAGAAGTTTAGAATCGGTCGTATTGATGTTTCTGTTCATGACTTGACTGGATCTAGTACTAGTTTGATTGTTGGAGAGTGTGGTGATAGATCTAGTTCTAGTTTGAATGTAGGATGGAATGTAGTAGGGTCTGGTGAGTTGATATCTGAAATTGACAATGGTTCTGAGATGACATTGTCGTTATATGATCAAGAAAGGAAGCAGTTGAAGTCAGATGCTTGGCGCATTGCGATTAAGGCAGTTGATCAGGTGTTTGTTGGTGGCGCTGTTGCTTTCCGCGACTCTTTATGCAAGTATTCGTTATTTCATGGCTTTGAATTCATTTATGCTAAGAATGATGCTGAGACTGTGAAAGCACGTTGTCGTACATTGCATTGTACATGGTTTGTAAAGGCCAAGATAGAGAATCCAGGTGGACTGTTTAGGATAAAAGAGTTGATGAATGAGCATTCTTGTGGGGCTGCATCGTTGTCGACTAGTAGTTCTCGTAGCAGTTTCGGTTTGATAGGAAGAATATTTTCAGAAGCTATTCGGTTGAGTCCGTCAAAACGTCCAGTGGATGTTAGGAAGGAGTTGAAGAAAGACTATGGGGTAGATGTGACTTATCGAAGAGCATAGATGGGTGTTGAGAAGGCTAGAAGTTTTGTGTATGGGGATTATACAAAATCATTTAAGGAGTTAACAAGCTTTGTGGATTCCTTTAAGGCTTCAAATCCTGATAGCGTATGTGATTTAGAGCGCGATGAGGCCCGGCGTTTCAAGAGATTGTTTGTTGGGTTTGCAGCTTGCAAGCACGGGTTTGAATTTTGTCTACCTCTACTGTTTCTTGATGGAACGTTTCTGAAGGGAACTCACAAAGGATGTTTGCTCGCTGCTTGTGCTAAAGTTGGCAACCGAGGTAACACTTCTATCTATCTTTTGTAGTGATGATGCAACCGTTAGATAGTCTGTGGTTTTTATTTTTGATGTGAGTGAGAATCTTACCTGTTGATATACATATATCGGTGGCAGTTTGGTACCTGATCTAATGGTTTTGCTTTTTTTTTTTTTTAGAATAGCATCAAAGTTACCTGACATGTCAATTGGATACTTAGCTGCCTGTATAATTCCATTGATCTACGCGAAAGCTCCATGTAGAAATAAAACTCTTCATAGAATAGCATCAAAGTTGATCCGTCTTCTTCTCCTCCTGGAAACGTAATCGATCAAGGACTTCGAACCATGCATAACTTTGATTTTCAAACTTTTTTTTTCCCCTCAGCAAAAGAAGTTTTATTAAACTCTGAAAATGGAACAGAATCTGTTAGGGCCCTGACATCCAAGTGTATGAGAAAACGAGAACCTCATATCCAAGTGTATGGAGAAAAGAGAATCTGTTAGGGCCCTGACATCCTTGTCTCTGTCGTGGCTCATAAGTTTCAACAAATTCCAATCGCTTCCCTCAAACAAAAGATAGATGGTGGTAGTTGGTAGTGCAGGAGAGTGTTGTATGTTACAGAATCGGGCTCCATCCCTAATGACAGCTGGTTACACAAAACCACAGCAAACGACCTGAGGTGATGACTAGAGCAAAGCATCATAAACAGGCCACAGAGCAAAACAAACAAAACTTGGTACATAACCAAAACTTGCACAAGCACCAGATGGTTAGCATTTTGCTTTCATGATTTTATTTGTATATGCTGTATATTTGTATCTTCCATCCAATACAACCGTCAGTCATTAATGATTTCCTCATTAAGCCTCATGTAGCAGTTGGATAGCAGTAGCAGCTAAGTAAGAGAGGATGGCAGTAGCAGTTTCTGTTCTGTCCTATTGTGCTGGTTGCTATAAGAGAGAGCTTTATTTGTATATGCTGTATATTTGTATCTTCTATCTATCTTTTGCCCAATTGTGTTGTCCATATTTTCATTGGTTTAATGCTTTATCTGCTATTTATTTACTCCCCCTTTTGTATTGATTGTAGGTCTATATCCCATTTGTGTCGCTGTTGTCGATTCTGAAAATTCAGAAAATTGGCATTGGTTTATGTTGAAGTTGAGAGATTTTCGGGCTTTTGATAAGGAAGTAGTGTTTATATCTGATCGCCATGAAGGGTTGTTACGAGCTGTAGAATCTGTTTTCCCATCTTCACCCCATTCTTATTGTCTACTTCATCTTAAAGCCAATTTAAGAAAGCATATGGGGGGGTTAGACACAAAAAAGAAGAAACATATTTTGGACTTATTCCATAGGTGTGCTTGTGCAGCGAATGTACAAGAGTGTGACAAGCTTTTGAGTAAACTCAAGCAAGATGGTGGAGTAAAAATTACTGAATTTCTGTCAAGATTGGAAAATGAACATTGGTGTCATCCTTATTTCCCAGGAGAAAGATATGGTGAGTTGACTTCCAATTTTGTTGAGTGTTTTAATAATTGGATAAGAAAGGAGCGTCGATTGCCAATAACTCAACTTGTTGATAAGATTAGACTAAAGTTAATGGACCAAATGTGTGATAGGAGGGAGTTGGCAGCAAAGTGGAAAACTGTTATTTGTCCAAAATGGGACAAGAAACTGGTTGAGTTGTTTGGTCTATCGAAGACATGGAATGTAGTTAGGGCAAATGGAGATTTATATGAAGTGCAGTCTGATCCGTCAGTTAGTGTTGACATTGCGCGTCGTAGTTGTTCTTGTGGAGATTGGCAGCTAAACATGTTCCCGTGCGTTCATGGTGTTTGTGCATTGAAGAAAAGTAAAAAGGACTTAAATGATTACATGGAACGTTGCTTCTTCTCTGAATCTTATCGTGAGGCGTATTCGAAATGCATCAATCCTGTACCTAGGATTTGGCAGAATATTGATCTTGATACTGCTGATGATGTTCTTCTTCCTCCACTGTGCAAGAGACCTCCTGGACGACCTCGGACAGAAAGGATACCATCAACAGGAGCAAAGACCGGAAAAGTTACTTACAGCAGGTGCGGACAGGTTGGTACACATAATAGGGGAACTTGTAAAGAGCCTTTGGAGAGTTGAGGCTAGAGGTATAAAGTGGAGCAGGTGTGAGAAGATTGCTAGGCACAACAGGACAACTTGCACAAAGGATTTGAGAACTTTTGGGATTTTTGTTTAGAATAAGAGAGCAGGAATGTTCTTCCACAATCTCAATAAGGATTCTTGTTTGACATTTGCTTCAAAGAATGACATTTTCATTTGAGAACTTCAACATATTTTTCAATTGTCGAACTTCAACATATTTTTCAATTGTCATGTTTGGACTTCGTTTTAGGAGTGATGATGCTGTTATTGTGACTGTTTTTTTAAAAGTGCTTAATAAATATGTTTTTTCATTACTGTGGTTATGTTCTGCTGATGAATTGAGATTCTGGGATGCTTAAAAGACTTGATTTGAGTTTTAACCATCTATCGGGTTCAATCCCAGCAAGTTTAGCTTACATTACCCAGTTGGAAGTTGTAGATGTTCAAAACAATTGTCTCACTGGTGTTGTTCCTCCTGGTAAGTTTTTTTCCCTCCGTCCTTGTTCATTTTAATTACATTGGTCTCATCCAAATCTAGTTGTTGTTGTCGGTTAAATTTTATCACTTCCATTTACTTGGATTCTGGTTGCATATCTAAATTGACAGTAACTTTTTGGTGGGTTCACTCAGGCTTTGAAAGGACTGAATGGAGGATTCAATTGTAGAGAAGAACAACGTCCCACAAAGGAACAAACATAACAATCTTGCGATATCATCCATATCATCTTCCAACCTGCTGTCTTGCTTTTCTGTTAAAAGCTTCTTGATTATTGAGGTATCCAACTTTTTCCCCTTTATTTTCCACTTGGCCGCTAACTGGACATCTTCTTTCTTACAATAACCTTGGTTTATCTCCTCATTTCCACATGAAATACCAAAAATCAACTTCACATCTTCCCTTTCGAGCTTGACATGTTTGTTTCCCAATCTAAATGTTCTTGTATTTGCATCATATGACTCTACAATTTTAGCAACCACCTCATCGAACTTTCTACAATGGTCACTCTTCACCTTCTCCTCAATAAATGCATTGATCAAATGCCAAAAAGGTGTTTTTTTCAGCGAAACCTTGAGCTCAGGAGTGACAGGAAATCCTTTCATTAATCTAATCATCGCTTGCATGTTGCATCTATTAAAAGCGATGTGTTGTGACTCTTCAGTCGCTTGTGTCTCTTGAGTCTCAACCACAATTCTTGGTCTCTTTCTAAGAGGTTGTGACCGATGAGCAGCTTGTTCTATGTTGATTCCTTGCTTTATTGGCGATCTAACCCGAAGGTCATATTGAGATTGAGCATGTCTTTCATGTGAAGCCTTTGGGACGGAAGATGAAGTAACTTCAATTGGTTTTCTTCCCGCCAATTTTTTCGTCTTGAACTTCTTTGGTGGATTTGAGATTGTGTCAGCTTCTATAATTCCTTTTGGTACTTCCTTATGAGGCAGGAATTCCTCATCACTTGTCTGTTCTTCTGTATCTTCTTCATCACTTATGTAATCTAACTGCTTCGACTTCCCTTTTCCTCGAACTACTGCATACAAAAACAATAAGAAAAATGCAGCTATATCAAATGCCATGAATTTGAATAAGAAAATATAGGTCACCAATTCATTTTGAAAATATAGGTCATCAAATGCAATGAATAGACAAGTCATCCTCATCGACCTTCTCCGTGCTCTTCACAGCCATCGCGTGAGCTGCGGACTGTGGCAGCCGGCAGCCCCACTATTACTAAACAGTAGGTAACAACAGCTGGGATAGCAGAACTACAGCAGCAGGTGGATCATACGTAACTGATAAGATGTACAGCAGTAGCAGTTGGATAGCAGTAGCAGCTAAGTAGTAACATAAAAACAAGGTATTAAATGGTAATAGCTTGTAGCTGTCAGGACAGCTCATTTACAAGTGGCTTAAGCATCAGTAGTAGCAGCTAATTTCTGCCATTGCAGCAGTGAATAGCAGCAGCAGCAGTAACAAAATCCTTCCAACATAGTAAACAAAATTTACTTATTTCTACAGGTAGAACCGTAGTGTTGAAAAAACCTGAATCCTTTCACAATATAATGAGGAATCGAAATATTAGCCTTTCTCCCTAGCCCATAACTCTGTACAGTGAAACATAGGCTTACTTTGCCGATTGGGAGGAGATTGCCAAACAAAACACCCCCCAAATTGGGAAAGGACGCATGTTATTCAAAACTTACACGAGCAGCATCTGTCTATCGCTTATTGAACACAAAACACAAACCAAGCTACAAATCTAATTTGCACTTGTTGCCCGTAATTTCTTTATCACCAATGATAAAGAAATAAAAAGAAATAACCTCATGAAAACTTCTGAAGTATCATGCTTGTCCACAGTGCAAGACAAGAGGCATGTGCCAACTCCAAATACTTTGGAAAGGGCACTGAACTACTCTAATAAAGTAATAAGCATAAAAATTTAACAAATTCCCATGTCGCTATTGCTCTGCATTTTCAAAAGCTTCCTGTCGAACCGAATCCTTTTTCAATCCATGTTAGACCATATAGCAATAATAGAGTCTTCATGGTGGAATAAATTGCATCAACCTGAGCTAATCTCAAAAGGCCTTGATGCACATCCAACCCTAAAAGCACTTAAAAGGCTGCCCAGTGTTTTTAAAATGACAGTGTTTTAAACACTGTCAATTTTCTAAAATTCACAATGTTCGCATAACAATAAAATGACAGTGTTTGAAATATAAAATTAACATTGTTTGGAGTTGATTTTATACACATGATCAAACCGAAACCTAGCAATAAACTGCTTAACTAGCCATTCTACAGAAATGTTAATTGAAGTGTTTTGGCAACAAAAAGTCTCTAGCAAAAACCTAATAAATCTGAAAGCAATCAATTTCATTCTAAGAACCGAGTAAATCTCTAGCAAAATCAGTGCTAAACCACAGCTCATACAGTAATACACACAAAGTCCTTGACAATTCCTCAATTTAAACATGCAATGGAGCCATAGGCTGCTGGCACGGAACAACAATGGAAGGCAAACTAATTTGCAAACGTCAAATTACAATGAAAACACATACCTTTTCGCCCCATTAGAAGACGACGAAGACGTATTTGGAGTCGGAGGACGAAGACGTATTTGGAGTCGGAGGACGAGTCGAAGGCAGGAGTCTGAGGAGAAGTCGGAGGAAGCGAAGATGGTGACGGAAGGAGGAGTCAAACGGAAGGAGGAGTCGGACGGAGGGAGGAGTCGGACGGTGACACGAGAAAGACCCGCTGGCCTCGACGACGTCGAAATCGCAGAACATGCACCAGAGGCGGTTAAGGGAGGCGAAGAGGGGAGAACTTATTTCTTTTTTTTATCAGCGGTTTCAAAAGGGGTATTTCAGGTAGGGAAATAACGGCCATCCTTATTGGTTCTTTTTGTGATTGGGCTGTAGTGCGAGGGAAATCCAACAAAAAACCTAGACCGGCTCGTAATTTTTAGCCAAATCATGCCCGCTTTTAAGCCCATTGGGTCGGGTTGGGGTTCGGTCTAGGCTTGTCCGATACTCCAGCTTTTGGGACACAGTTGCCATTTAGGAAGAAAGGTTTAGCAAGCGGTGCTATCTAGGGTTTTTCGCTCTCTCTCTCTCTCTCGGGCAGGCAGCATATTGGATGGATTCGTTTTCGGGGACAACGAGCGGAGGGGCAACGCCGCAGATGTCGACGGAGGACTTCATGGACCAGCTCAAAACTCAGCTTGCCCAGGCTTACGCTGAGGAGTTCCTTGAGGTAACTTAGTAGTATCAGTGGATCGCCACTCTATCTCTCTCTCTCTAGCCGTGTGGATTCAAAGATTTAGATGTGCCCACCTTGGCTTCTTTCTTTTATTATTATATAGCTAGTTTGAGATTACTGTGAGAGATCTCAGATTACTCAAGCTCACGTCTTTTACAGATTCTTGATGTTTTGGCCTCACAGAAATCGTCAACTGCCCCTTACAATATTTGTAATTAGGTCCCTTTCTTAATCTATGCGGGGCTTGTGCGTAAGGCTGAAAAAGAGCAAACTCGCGTTCGGGAAGTTAAAATTTTACTCGAGATGCCCTCGTTATGAACATCTTTGATGCTAGTTGAATTTATCAGTTTCGACTCAACGAGTTTGTACATAAACTAGAAGAATGGACATCAACCTATTTGATGATGGCTCGTGAATTTGCTCAATTGAACTTGCTTGACATTGGCTTAAATGATAAACAATCCTAAGCTTGTTAAGTTTTCAAACCAAGCTTGAACAGCTCACTACTCAGCCTAACTCAGCTCATTTATAGTCGTTCTCTAGTTCACCCTTGTTAAGTAGTTGAGATCGAGTGCTTAAGAGCTATTTCCCTGGGAATGGGACTTCCATTTGGATTTGATCCGAGCACTGTGAGTCTAATACCACCTGTCTTGGAGTTCTACAGATCAACCAGTGCCATGTACTGAATTTCTGTTGTTTGCCAATAGGTCAAACAATTTATTTGGTGTGTGGGAATCAGACCTGAATCCCTGATTGCAACCAATGCGACATCTTTTTGATGCTATCTTATTTATTCTAATTTCTCTTTGGAGCTAGGAAGAAATCCACTTGATCACCAGGAAACTTTCCTATCACGCTTGCATACACCAACATTTGGTACAACTTAATGGTACTAATTCTTTTGAGGCTGATGGTTTTGGAACTTATACTAAGGCAACTGCATCATAGGCTCAGAGCCTCATTCTTTATAAGCAAGATATTCCTTCACGATTCTCTTACCTTCTGGATCGGTACCTGTTTTGAAAAAGAGTTCCAGACCCCTCGACAACCTTGCGGTTGTTAGGTCTCTGTACAGTATTTACTTTTCTTGGATGAAACATGGGAATTACTATCAATATCAACACTGATGAATTGCTAGTACAGAACAAGCTAAACTAACTTTTTGGAGGAGGTTATGAAGTTGATTCTTTGGAGCTCAACTGAGAATTTGAGCTCAACTGCACTAACAGTCGTGGGCAAAATGGAGCCTGAAATTTAGTGCAGCTCATGGAGAGGAAATCTTAAGATATTGGTGTAAAAATAAGCTTAATAATTTGCGAAAACTATGGGATGGTGCTTTGAATTGGTAGCTTTCATAGAAACTATAGGGTCTCTTGATGCTTGAACATTTTTCCCCATTTACCTTCTATATGTTCATTTGCTAAAATAATTGGCATAAACCTTCATTCAAAATCAGAGTTGTTCACTTGGTCTACCATGATTCCAAGCAAGCCATTCTCCTCGCCATGTCCTCAGTTTAACTTACCTATTTGCATGTTCTTGAATTGTGTTTGTTTTCTCAAGCTTAGCATATCATATTTCTATTTATTCTGTATTTATTTGTTTTTGTGGATTGTCACACAGACTGTAAGAGGAAAGTGCTTTGAAAAGTGTATCACCAAACCAGGAAGCAGCCTTGGTGGGAGCGAGAGTAGTTGCATATCTAGGTGTGTGGATCGCTACATTGAGGCCACCGGTATTATCAGCAGAGCTCTTTTTAGTTCCCAACGCTAAGACTCAGTGGAGATAAGAAGAATATGGCAGCTGTGGAATTATCTCGTAGACTGTAACGGGGAGGCTAAACATTCTGTTTGGGATTGCTATGTTGTTACTATCATCCATGGGGGAAATTATATGTTTCACTAAACCTTGGATCTTAGTTTTCTTTTTGGATTTGTGGGTTGAATTCATGTACGTGGACAACCAATTATCAACAGCCCTATTTTCGATTAGTGATTTATTCTGCCTTTGTTGCTAACAAGGCATGTATTCTGAGTCCTTGTGTAATGTCTTCAACTGATGCCAATTTACTTCTCATATTCTAAAGGTAACCTAAATTCTTATTTACTGATTTTCTGGTATCTATTTATCATTAGTTTGTCCGCCCTATTTTTGTTATCTGTTGTGCAATCTTTATGCATACTTCTCAGTGTGACATAGGAAAACTTTTGGCGTTAAAGACATGCAATTTTGTCTTTGTGATGTGCCAATATCCTCTATAATTTGCTTAAGTTTTGTTAGAAAATCTGGTTGCTTCTTTCTAGTTTGCAATTCTCCCTGCATACGGGAAAGATCAGCATTTGCGATTTACTATAGAAAGCAATTCACATGACTTCCAAATTTTTTCATGATTTTTGTCGTTGGCTTTGATCTCTTTCGATCATAATCCTTTTAGGGGTTTAGAGTTCAGTAGCAGGGATATTATTATGTATTCGCATGCATGAGCAAACTAAAAATGACAACGAAGAAGCTCTGCTTGAGTATTGCATATCTCAATTTAAATAGAACAATGTAGGATAAAGATGTTTCAAACATTTCCTTACAAATGACAAGATTCTTGTCTGAAGCAAAAACTAGCAATTATTATTGAAACGGGTACAAAATCTTGTAATATAAGAGTCACAGTCCAGTTCCCCGGGCCGTCTCCCTTCTCTACCAGACGGCGGAGAATCTTAGATGATTAGATCTGATCCAACCTCTCACTTCTCCGTTAACACAAGTATGATTAGAGATAACAGAGTACTTTATTAAGGAGAATTTTCCATCCAGTTTATCTCCTCAAGGTCCGTAGGATGTACTCAGCGTAAAGGTCCCTGCAGCATTATAGCGGTAAAAGATAGCGTTCAGTACTAGCAGTGTTAGAAGCAGCAATAGAAGAAAATAAAACTTGTAATGAAGACCATATAGCTTTATTTTCTTCATCCAATATCCCGTAACAATTTCATTCCAGGGAACAAAAATTCGTTTTTATTTTCGTTGTAGAGGTCATAACACTTCTGCTTCCAATGAGACCGACTGAAACATTAGCAGACGCCCAAAAGTTCCGCTGAAACGTTCTAAAATGCATGGAAAGATACTGAAATATCGAGGTTGTTTCTCACCCCTATTACAAATATCCAACAATTACATTTCCGACATCTCAGTTTTGTAAGACATTCCATTATGTTCCAGCTATGTTTTCGAAATGTTTCCAAAACGTTTCTTTTTCCTAGCTAACCAAAACAACATTCCAAAATGGTATTATGAGGCTTGGTTTATTCAGATATCAAAGCAGAGAATCTTACATGGAGTACTGGATGGCTTCATGAGCAGTGGTTGGAGGCAGAAAATCATTGACTGCAACCTCTTTGTTCTCGTTCTTCTTATCTGAAATATCATTTGTTAAGAAATTTGTCCATTACCTCCATTTCAGTTTCTGTAACAATCGAATAAAAAAGCTTCTTTAAGTCTGAAAAGTCTACTCTACGGAAATTTTACTGACTTACAATCCTCAAAAAAACGACGGATCTCAGCCAGTCGATGAGGTGCAAGCTGTGTGATGTCGGTGTAGTGGCGGTACTCTGGATCATCAGCACACACTGCGATGATTTTGTCATCCTTTTCTCCCTAATTAAGTTGTAAGTACCCACAAAAGAATTGACATGTCATCATCAGTATAAAGTTATTGTGAATTAGAGAGGATAATAAAGGGTAGGCTTTTGGGGGTAGATTGAATTTAGTCTATTAGGAGCTGACCTGATCAATCATGGGCATCAGTCCAATGGTCCTGGCACGAAGAAAACAACCCGGAACAACTGGTTCCTGTTGAAGAAGTTACTCAATACTATTATCAAGGGAAGGTATTGTCGGTGTATTTCTCCAGCATTATTGTTTGGTTACATAGCAAATATAGTATAGTCTGTGAAATATGCGCCTACCTGCATGAGAACTAAGACGTCCATTGGGTCATTATCCTCACACAATGTACGAGGAATGAAACCATAGTTATGAGGATAGACAACCGATGAATATAACACACGATCAACCTGGAGTTGATAACCCACTAAATCAGTGAATTACAGGAATAACAGCCAACCAAGAAATAACTTTAGCATATTAATCTGTAATACCTTAATCAGACCAGTTTTCTTGTCCAGTTCATATTTCACTTTACTTCCTCTTGGTATCTCCACAACCTGCATCAATGCAGTATTAAGATAGTAAACCAAAGCCATTGGATCTAACATTGAACTCCATAGTATATCCAAACTGGGCACTTCTGCCTATGTATTTTAGGATATCGGAGTGATGCAATGCCTACAGCAGACCTCTAGATTCTGAAAATAAAATGGAATTTTGGAAACTGGACGAGGAATTATCATTCCTATTTAAGACTAATCAGATTTGTTATAACAAGTTATGTGTTAATGAAATGTTTGTATTATGTCGAAACCCTATGTATGCTTGGGTGTGGAGTATATTTTTTTGTTGCTCAAATTTTTTGGATTCATAGAATTGCTGGTTATGTTAAGTTGATGCCTCCACATGAGCTTATTCTTGGTCAAGTAGAGGCCGAAAGGGGACGAATGCATACAACGTTGACAATTTGTGGAGCGCCAGGCCCTGAAATGCAAACATGTACGAATTAGGATATCAGTTGTTCATCTGTTGCACAATACACTTCGTTGACAAGCCACATTGAGCAATATATGATGAATTAGGTTTATATGTATGGTTTGAAGTTGGTTACCAATCTCAAGATCATGCCAAGGATGAGCAGCAACAGACCGCCTTGACATAGAGGAAAGAATCCTCTCATTCAGACGGGGAGCAGGTCGACTTGGAGGTGCTTCTTCTTGCTCATAAGCTTCATCTCCATTTGTGTCATCACTCATTTTTCTGTCCAATATACAATCAGCATATGAATAAAACATATGTACATGCGAAGAGGCCTGTGCTGCTAGTCTATTGACTACCATTGAGAGAAACCGGTTTTTAACCCTGTAATGCAATCTATGAGCATCTATTTCAGGTGGCATTTTACAGCTATCATAAGTAGAACTGAAATCATCAATGCCAATTGCCAAATAGCTAGATGTAAGAGATTGGAAGTTGTACGACTTGCGAAACAACACCAAACAAAGCCTTTGGATTCTGATAGCAACCAGATTAATCGCCAAATGTGTATGCTTACGAGTCTTGCGCGTTTGTTTGCTTATTTCAAGGATCTAGCTAGTTGAAGCTTCTGCTAGGATCCTTTACTTTGCGGAGAGTCAGTGCACAGATCCGAACGCAGATGTTTCTGGAACTGTCCGATGCACGCGGGACTCCCAAAACACCCAAAACAAAATAAGGGCCTCGCGTGCATTGGATGGTTCCGGACGCATCTTTGTCCGGATTTTGGCAGCAAAGTCTGCCTAGCATTACTCTTTGCTTTCTTGAAAAGGCTTTTACTTTTTAACGAAAGATTGAGAAGCAGCGAAGGGAATTGCACGTATAATGCGTACCGTAGAGTGGATGGGAAAAACAGCGAATGCGATTCGATCTCAAAGGGTTCTTTCTCCCTCTTCTTCTTGGTTTTTGCTCGTTGTAGTGGTCAGGTCTACATTTATGGGTTATATAGGCAAGTTTTTTTTTTCTTGTTTTTTTTTTAATATAATTTTTGGAACTTTTATACAGGCAAGTTGTGTGTGGTTAATTTCCTATAATAATTATTACCACGTGGGGACACGTGAGGAAAACTAGGGGGGACGCATTCACATGTAAAACTGACTTTCTAATTTTGGTTAATAATTCGTTAATAGAGATTACTAGAGTTTTAAAACTTGGTGAGGATGTCTTAACGAGGAGCAATTTGTGCCTTATCTTTAGGCTTGACCTCTTCTTTGTGTTCAAACTTCAAAGTTCAAACCCTAACATTCAGGCCCCCTACCCTAGCCCTAGCCCTAGGTATGACAAGAACCAGTAAGCACCTCCAATGTCCTAATATTGTTTACTTGGTACGATACCAAATCTACTCATAACTTAGGCTCCGTTTGGAACCCATGGAAAGGAAAGGAAAATAAAAAAAATTTCCTTTTCCATTGTTTGGTTGGAAGGGAAAGTGCGAAGAAAATAAGGATTTTGAGTGTAATGAATAGTAAATTTTCCCTCCCATTTTCCTCTCATTTTCCTTCCCTTTTATTTTTCTTTCTTCAAGTTCCAAACAGAGCCTTAGTGAAAATGTGATAATATTCGTGATTTAAAAATTTTGTAGGAGTATCGGTGCTACAAAACGTTATCAATAGAAAACAGACAAGGACGATCGCTACTACTTGTTTTTTTGAATGTCAAAATTCAGCGGTCACTACCGATGGAAAACACAAAAGAAAGGTATCATTGGGCTATAGAAATAAATAAAATAGCGTACATCAGCTTAAAAATGGTTTTAGTTTGATTAGAATTATTAGTCGCGGTCATCTTCCGCGTGGAAGTACTAGGACTTGTTCTTTTCAAGGAAACTTTTGGTACTAATATAAAGAGGTTTGCGCAACAGGATTTTCAAAAGGAGACCACGCTTTCGCAAAGGACCACATGGGAAAGGAATATATATACTCCTTGTTCACTTCTTCCGTTGTGATGCTTCTTTATTCTGAAGGGTCATTATTGAGAGGCTTGATAAATGGGAGGAAAATTATGTCGTTTGATGTGGCTTGAAGTGCAGCTTAACTTCTGCCCCTGTGGGGCATTCTTCAGCATTTGCCTTCGTAAAAGGCTTAGGTTTGCCTAGAAATTGAAGTTTTATTTCGATAATCGGATGGTCATTTTAACTTGCGTACACTTCGATTAATTTCGCGTCCTAAAGTTAACGGCTAGACAAATCCTCAAGCGATCTAGAAATTTAAGCTGCATCGACTGCTTATATAGACCATCATGTCGGCACTTGTTTCAATTCAAGCTTGTTTTGTCCGTTGGGCCTGCACTAAAGTTTATCATTTACAAAGGCCCACAGGAGAGTGGGCCGACAATCAATGTAATCCCTTGGGCTTGGGGGCACAAACGAGCTAATGTTTGTCGTAATTTTTGTTTTCTTGTTTTCCCCCATGGGTATTAGTTTGTCAAACAAAATAATGAAGATGACCTACTGGATTATGGGCTCTTCGGGCAGGACCTAGTGGGCTATTTTTCACCCAAACAGGACCGGCCAGTAAGTTGCTCATTGTTTTTTATTTTTATTTTATTTTTGGGTAAGCCATGTATAGATATCCGTCTTAGTTTAACAGAGCAGAAACAACCTAAAAGTTGTGAAATCCATCAAAGGATAGCTCAAACGATTACGGTGATGCGGTTTCGCAGTGTAAAAGTCGTAGCGTAACGGTACGATTCGGAGATGTGAATTAAATTTTGCAATTTTGCATTACATGGGGAAAAAATAACTGAGATCTTTGGTTTGGTTTGAGAATCACGTTTGCAGGGATTTAAAATGGTGTTCGGTGACTTCCTATTTTCCATACCACGTCTTTAATTGTCCTGATAAAAAAAGATAAATAGCTGCCCTTGTTTTTCGATATTTCAGATTTTTCCATTGAAAATAGGTGTTGTGTGTGTGTGTGTGTTTTCTATCGGTAGTGGCCGCTGGATTTTGACTCAATATATAGTCCATTTCCATAGTTACATCACATCCAATATTGTTTCGTAGCAGTACCGATACTCCTACAAATTTCCGTCAGACCAATCACCGAAAAAGTGTGATGTGTGATGATGTATCGATTATGATGTAAGTCATGACGAAGGGGGTTGATTGCGGGGACCATGAGAGGAATGTGGTCTATTGATGTCAGTCATGTGACAAAGTATAAACCATTTTCTTTTCAAAAAAAAAAAGAAAGTATAAACCATTTTATGTACGTAGATATTGTAGTATGGATATTCCATATTTCCCTTCGAAAATAATTGATTTTGTTTGTCTTTTCTATCGGTAGTGGCCGCTGGATTTTGACATTCAAAAAAACAAACAATAGTGGCCGGCGGCCGCAATTGTTGATCTGCTTTCTATCGATATCGTTTCGTAGCGCCGACACTCCTATAGATTTCCGTCACACAGTTATACCAATCTTTTCAAGGCTCTGACACTGACCAATCACAAAAAAAACGTGATTGTGTGATGCGTAATGATGTATGAAGTATGATGTAACGCAAGACGCAAGGGGGGTTGGGTGCGGGAACCACAAGAGGAATGCGACCACACAACCATTCTAGCATATGCTTAGATATTTCAATACGGATGTACTACATCATATAACCGACATAAATAGGTGAAATGATTTTCGTTCGGTTGTAAACGCGACTTGCAAAGGTAGGGTACGTGTGGTTTTGAGGCCACCACGACCCTACAATTTTGTCGGCCCAGTTCCATCACAAACACACCGCGTGATGCGCGGGAGTGATCATTTTAGAGTCTTCTTGGGTCAACATAGGTGGGTCAGAGCTAAAGTTTAAGGTGCGGGTTTTAAACCCCGATAATTTATAAATGTTGGGGCTCTTTACTTTGGTACTCTTTATAATAGTTAAAAAGATGCATTGATATTTGCGGAAAATGTATTGATATTTGTGATAGTGTATTAAGTTTTCGTTCTGCTAAGAGAAATAAGTACTTATCTATTTTTCAAATAAGCACTTATTTTTTGAATTAAAAGTGATGTATTATGAGAAAATAATCTGTCTCGTAAAGTGAAAAATCAATACTTAAAAAATAAGAACCTTAGCGGAACGGAACATAATATCCATAAAATATGTTTTGACATCCGAACTTATTTGAAATTATTTGTGTATTATCCTTCGCTTAGTGGGCGGAGGTCAGCAAGACCGTAGTTAAAAAAAAGGAGGCACATCTTTAATTTTCGTTTCAAAACCCCCAAAAGTCTGGACTGATACAAAATAAGTGGATGCTTCAGCTCCCTTCTAACTCCGCAATGTGTGAAGTCTACACAAATGTGCAGCCACGTAAACTCTCATGCCCTATAGGCATTGAATAGCTTTTCGATGTGACCAAAGGCCTGATTTTTTTCCGAAGTATGAGAAGTTAACATAGAAAATGTACGTTAGGTTGCATTGTCGTCCTTTGCCGACCTAATATTTGCTTGCCTTTTGTCTACGGCTGGCCCATTCATTACCGACCTAGGGGGGGGTAGTTAGTCCACAGAGGATCTAGGAGTTGTCCATATTTTTGAACCCTAAATGCCTCTGATGAGGCTCGAACCTCTGCCTCATTTGTTGAACGACCAGGAGATAACCGCCGGGCTACAAGTCTTTTGGTTATTGCCGACCTAGAGTCTGTGCAATAATATCTTTCTTTTTTGATTAAGGCGAATGTGCGTGCATTTTGGGTAGGAACGCGGAATTCATAAAGTGATATGGTTTGGCGGGATAATATTCTTTGACATAAGTGACGGCTTACATGCACTTCCATTTATATTTAACTGATGAAGAAAAAAAAGAAACATCTAGCAACTTTGACACTTGAGGTTATTTAATTTGAATATTTGGATTGCATTCGGAATTCTTGCCATAGGAGATTTTGTCAAAACTTTCGAGAAGTGATTGCTATTTTTTTTTAATGAATTGAATTGGAATTTAAAATTGTCATTTTCGGATGAAAGGATTAGATTTCTACGCCAGAGAATAGAATTCGGAGTTATTAGACATGTTATTAGGAATTACACAATATATTTTAGTTTGTTTGGGACCCATTCTGCTAAGGAAAATAATACTTACTATTTTTTAAATAATTACTAATTTTTGAATTAAAGGTGATTTATTGTGAGAGAATCACTGTCTTATAAAATAAAAAATAAATACTTAAAATAAATAACCTTGGCGGAACGGAGACTTGTGGGGATACAACGTCTCGATTTTATTTGTATTTTTTCGAAATCTGTGTCATCTAAATTGAGCCGAATTGTACTTATTATGAAATGCTAATTTAATTTGATGACCTTAATTATCTTCAGATGTGAATCATGTGATTGTGCACATTAATAAGTAATTTGCGTTTCTATGTGCTACTAGTACAGTGAATAATTTTCAGCTATAACTTTTTCTTTTTGCATAAATGGCGTACACACTGACACTTAGGGGCCGGGGGTGTTCTGGTTTGAAGAAAAAGTATTTTTTGAAAAAAAAAGTAATTTGAAGTTCAAAAATTATGTGTTTACGTACGTAACTAATTTTTCTGCCAATATGGATCTTATTTGATAGATTTCATTAAGATCTTTTATACGGTGTAAAAAAAAATTTCTTTTTCATTTTCATTATATTTGAGTTCGAAAATTAAAAAAAAAACTTTAGAAAAAGAATGTAAACTGGAACAAGGCCTTAATAAATTAAGCATTGCGAATCATTAAATAAGATTGCCTTTTAAAAAAGAATGATTAAATAAGATCATGTTATCCCATCCAATTACTTTTAGTTTTTTTTTTTTTTAAATGAGGAACTCTACTCAAGTATCACACTCCTTGTTTTACAATCGATCTGCCTCATTAGCATATGTGATTCATCACTTTGATGAATAAGAATGTTCATTTAATAAGGCCCCTCGTAAGTATTAATCTCACCAAAATTCATGTTTATCCGATGTCGATAAACTTATGATCAGAACACATTTATCTTTTTGTGTGAGTTGGAAATAAACGTGCATCCGATCATGCATATATATATGTGTGCCGATATTAGAGAAACCAACTAAAAATCTAGTGTCAAAAAGTCAGGGAAGAATGTGGCCAAGGTGCCCTAATAAATTCTCTTTTTGGTTTGGGTTTTGAGGATGATTTTTAAGAGTAATGAGTAGAGAGATAGAAGAAATTTATTGAGAATTGTGCGCAGGGATTTTGGGACTTAAAAATGAACTCGTATCATTCAATTACTTCCTTCGTCCCTTAAAATTGGTTTCCTACGAAATCACGTAGTACAATTTTTTAAATTTAAAAATAACGTATTTACTAAAAAAAATTAATTTGTTTTTGCCGTTCAAAAGATCTCATCGATCGTATACTATTAAGCAAGATTCATACTAAATAAAGAACCATTTCAGTAAATATATATTTTTAAACTTAAAAATTACACATAAATTCGTAAGAAACTAACTTTACGGAGTGGGTAATATTTGGAGATTCATTTTTTTCCTATGTCCGTGAATCTATTGTGGTCCCTATTGACAAGCTAGCACTTTAAGTTAAGGGGGAGCCGAGTGCTTGCAGTGCTTTTCAAGAACGGTAAACAGCAGCCCTTCAACGGGTTGTCGTTTGGGCCAAATTCTAGGACTTTGCTCCTCTCTCTTACCGGCTATATCTTATTTTGTGTCTTACTGTATAAATAGTTGTATGGGGCTCACATCGGAGTTCCGCACAAATAATCTAACCTGTTCAATAAATTCAAAAAAAATTACTTGAGTGATCATGGAAAAAATCAGCTCTATAAGATAATTGTAACTAATTGATCTAATCTTCTTATTTTTCATTCAAAATTTAAGATTTTGAATACTAAAATGAATTTTGGAAAAAAAGTTAGACAACTATGTGACCGGTATTACATTGATCTAAACCACAGCTATTGTAAGGCTTGTTGAGAAGAGGATTCAAGTTACAAAAAATATCTTGATCGGACATCTATATATAGGTGTCAAAACGGAAATATTACTTTGTAAACATGAATAGTTTTGATATCTATCGATTTACAATCTTGATAAATTTTCAGATCAAGACGATATCGGTCACACAGTTGTCTAGCTTTTTTTCAAAACTCATTCAGTATTCAGAATCCTAAATTTTGAATGAAGAATAGGAAGTTTAGATCAATTATCTTATTGAGCTAATTTTTTACAAGGTTGCTCAAACAATTACTTTTGATTTTTTTTTCGACGAACAAAATCATCCGATATAATATAGATAAGAAAAACACAGTATAAAAACGGAGACTATCGGTCCAGAAATACAGAAACAACAAACAAACAAAAGAAAAGGCTGAACAGAGGCTGCTTTTGTATGGAAAGTGAGGAGAAGCTTATGGAGTGGCTAGGTATGAACACAGAGCAATCTCTTAGATGACGTGCCGCATTTTATTGAATGGCTTGAAATATTATTTGTGTAGGACGCCATATTTTATTGAATGACTTGAAAGAGTATTTGTGTGAAACCTTAATGTGAGTCCAACGCAATTATTTGTATGACAGAGAGTGATAGGGGGAAAGACCGTTCAATAAAATAGACTGTTCAACAAGAAGAGAAATAGAGGGAAATAGAGAGGAGCAAAGGCCTGTGGGGTCAAGGCCGGAAAAACGCACCCTTACATGGAGACGTCAGAATGCTGACGTAAGCCATTTTCAACATTGATTGCGTTAGCTGATGCAGATGTCGTGTCGATACTACTCCTCGTATCCGCCGTGTGCAGCTTCAGTTGCAGTACTATGATAGAAACCCCACGCAGCGTGTACGTATTCAATACGTCTCCTCCGTATTGTCTTTTTCATTGGTGACGAAGGGGGTGTTTGAATTTCCTAAAAAGTTCTTTTTTTTTTCAAACGGAGGTAATTTTAAGTTCAAAAATCATGTATTTACCTAAATAATTTTTCTATCAATATGGATCTTATTTGATAAATCTTGTCGAGATCTTTTGAACGGTGCAAAAAAAATTAAAAAATATTTTTTTATTTTCATTATATTTGAGTTTGAAAATTGAAAAAAAAGAACTTTTAAAAATAGAAGGCAAACCGGAACGGGGCCGAAGCCATGGAGCGGAGAGAGCTCTGGAGCGCCACTTGATAAATGGCTAATTTTTCTATACAATGGGGTCCAGTTCAGTTGGTTACTCTTGTACTTGAGATGTCAAATGGTTGAATTTTGCTGAAAATAAGAATCGATAATTTCTCCTAGGGCTGCAAACTAACTAAGCCGAGCCTAAACAAGTCATGGTCCAGCTCAGTTAGTTACTCTTGTATAATCGTAATTGAGATGTCAAAGGGTTGAATTTTGCTGAAGGCAAGAACCCATAATCTCTCTCCTCTTAGAAAGACTCTTTCCTTCTTTGTTTTCTGTTTTTTCTTCTATGATAGATTTATTTCTTGTATTTGTGAAGTAGGTAGCTTAGTTATCATCACGCAATTGATGTAGTGTTTAGTGGATTTTTTTTTCAACGGAAGAAGCAAATTCATTAATCAAGCCATACGGCATCTACAAATGCATGAACTCTGAATACAGAACATGACATACGATAAGTACAAATTTTCAAATATAGAGAAACAGAGACACAATACAATAAAAGACTAAGAGACAAAACTAGTGTCTAGCGCCTATGTAAGAACCAAACGCTCACTTCTTCACACCGTCAACATGGCCGGCTAACGTGGAGCTAGTACCCAGACACCATCGCCTCGGGATGACGGAGCTCTAAATCAAAGATAACAATAAACCTGTGGAAATCAGTCACCCGATCTAAGAAAACCAGATCGGAACAAAACCACCTGAGAAGACCCATCGGGACAAAAATCGAACCCAACATCCGGACAAAAACCGACCTCAACATTCGGACAGAAACCGGACAAGATTCGGGACAAAACAAAAACGAAATACAAAACCAAAACCCTAACCTGCCGAAACACTCAAAACAGATATAAAACAGAAAATAAGTACTTAAAAAAAAAAAAGGAATCTTGACGGTATAGAGACTCGTGAGGATACGGCATCTCGATTTTATTTGTATTTTTTCAAAATCTATGTCATCTGAATTGAGCCTAATTTTACCTATCATGAAATGATAATTTAATTTGATGATTCCTTAATTATCATCAGATGTGTGAATCGTGTGATTGTGCACACAAAGTAATCCGCGTTTCTATGTAGTGCTATAGTAGTGTGAATAATTTTCAATTTTAACTTTGTCCTTTTGCATAAATGGCGTACACACTGACACTTTAATAAATTAAGCATTACAATCATTAAGATTGCCTTTTAAAAAAGAATGATTAAAATAAGATCATGTTATCCCATCCAATTGCTTTTAGTTCCTTTTTTTTTTTTTTTCCTTTTTAAAAAAAAAATGAGGATGAGGAAGTCTACTCAAGTCTCACACTTCTAATTTTACAACCAATTTGCCTCATTAGCATATGTGATCCATCACTTTGATGAATGAGAATGTTCATTTAATAAGACCCCTAATAAGTATTAATCACACCAAAATTCCTGTTTATCGGATCTCGATAAACACATGATCAGAACACATTTATCTTTTTGTGTGAGTTGGAAATAAACGTGTATCCGATCATGCATATATATGTGTGCCAATATTAGAGAAAACAACTAAAAATCCAGTGTCAGAAAAATTTGGCCAAGGTGCCCTAAAAAGTTCTCTTTTTGGTTTGAATTTTGAGGGTGATTTTTATGAGTAATGAGTAGAGAGATAGAGAAAATTTATTAAAAACTATGTGCATGAGTTTTGAGACTAAAAAAAAACACGCTTCATTCAATTACTCCATTCGTCTCATAGAATTGGTCTCCTATGAAATTATATGCAATTTTTTAAATTTAAAAATAAATTATTTACTAAAATATTTTTTTAATTTTTTTGTCCCGTTCAAAAAATATTATTGAGATCTATCAAAATTACAAGTAATTTCGTACGAGAACTAACTTTACGGAAGAAGTACTATTTGGAGATTCATTTTATTTTCCTGTCTGTGAATCTATTGTGGTTCCAAATTTTTTTTTTTGTCAATACTGTTTACATCCACGGAAGGTTAGTATGGAAAATTAGTAAGCCAATCCACAAAAAATTTAGAGATTATCCATAATTCTGAACCTACAAACTGCTCACAATGAGACACGAACCTTGATCTCCCACAAGGGAGAGCACAGAGTTACCAACTACGCTACAAGCCGATTGGTTATTGTGACACTTCTGTTACGGATGACGTCATCATGCTGACGGAAGCAATTTTCACTTTTGATTGCATTAGCTGATGCAGATGTCATGTCAATACTACTACTCGAATCCACCGTGTGCAGCTTCAGGTGGAGTACTATGATAGAAATCCCACCCCACGCGACGAGGTACGTGTTCTTTTTTTTTTTATGGGTCAAAAAGAGGTACGTATTCAGTACGTCTGCTCCGTAGGTCTTTTTTCATTGGTGAAGGAGCCGTGGAGGTGTGAGGGCTCTGGAGCACCACGTGGTAATTGGCTAAGGTGCCGTTCTATTTTTTTTTTTAAACTTTCTTTTTTAAAAAGAAGATAATTTTAACTTTAAATACTATAATGAAAATGAAAAATAATTTTTTAATTTTTTTTGCACCCGTTTAAAATATCTCAATGAGATCTATCAAACAAGAATCATATTGGTAGGAAAATTATTTGCGTAAACAAATGATTTTTAAGCTTGAAATTACTTTCCTTTTCTAAAACTTCCTTTTCCTAGAAACCGGAACGGCCCTTAATTTTCTCGTTCAACGGGGTCCAGTTCAATTGGTTACTCTTGTACAATCGTACATGAGATGTCAAAAGGTTGAATTTTGCTGAAGGTAAGAACCGATAATCTTCTCTCCCCTTAGAAACACACTTTTCTTCTTTGTTTTTTTCTTCTTCTATGATGGTTTTATTTCTTGTATTGGTGAAGTAGGTGGCTTAGTTGTCTCATAAACTCTCACACAATTGATGTATTATTTATGCTGTATTTGGTTTGGTTTTTGAATTTTTTTTTTGAAAAATAGTAGGGGTAATAAGTGGAGAGAGATAGAGAGAGAAATGTTAGAAGTATGGAGAGTTTTAAAAAAATTCTTTTTGAAAATGAAAGAGAACACAGCATTAGTGGTTTGAATTCCGTAAGTGATACATAACGTAAATAATATCTCCTATCAATTGACAAAAAAGAAGCTACCTTATCAATTTGTCGCACATTAATCACACCCTTCTCACATATATGCAGGTCCCTAGCATTTATTGTGAAATTCTCACACATGCATATGAGAGAGGTGTGGTTAAGGTGTAATACATTGATGTGTCCCTAACATTTCCCTTTTAAATTAGCCCAAAAATATCAACTTTAATCAACAAAATTTTCTATTGTATTTCGGTTCCGCCTTGAATTATTTCCTATAATCCATTGATTCAATCCTCTTTCAAAAGAGCAATGTATTTTTTATTTGTTTGGAGTGGAAAATGAAATACTTGAGTGATTTAATTTTTGCATCAATTCAATTAGTTCGCATCAATTTTTAGCTTGGAATTTGTGTTTAGCGCGTTGTAAAATTTAGACAATTGCCAGACACCGAGATTTAAAAAAAAAAAAAATTTATTTACTTCCAAAACTGTCAACAAAAGATTGGTTTTTCGTGACCAACTAAACTTTAAATCGATGCCCCTGTTTGCAGAGAAAGGTTGAAAGGCCAATTTCAGAATGTACAATCAGTTGGAGGACCTAAAAGAGTGATGCTATACGTACAGACTAAATGAGGATCCTACACATTTCGGATGCCATTGATTCCTGCGTAGGGCCCCTCGGTTTTTTTTTTTATAGAATTTTTGGATGGCTCAAATCGACCGTCCGGTGGCCGGAGACGACCGGCCGACGCCGTCGATACGATTTCGGTCCTCATTTTGTCGGTATACATATCTTTATCGGACCTAAAATGTGCGATGGAGGCTTGGGTCGGCCACCGCGTGAACGAATCTGCCTAAATTCTTCGTGCTAATGTCATCGCCGTGACATCACGTGCCGCGATATAATCACAGGTTGTTTACGTAATGATTATGAGCTCCTAGGCCCCACCACACCAGAATTTATTGTGATGGTTATTACGGATCAGAAGTGTACAAAAGATTATACAAACGCCGGGTTGGGCCATTAATAGCCTCCATGTGAACGATTCAGGGGTGTTTCCACCAAGAATTTGGAGAAAAAACACAGGTATTTTTACCATTTTGTTCAAATTAATAATAAATTTTGGCATTTGAGCTTCTCGCTCACACTAACTACAAACATGTCAACAACTTCTTTCTGAATAACTTTTTCACTCACATACTCATCTACTTATTCACTATCGAAAATAACTAATAATTTGATTGCAACAAATTTTTTTTTTCTCAAAACTTATTCATTACCAGAAACACTATGTGTTAATCAAATTGTAGTAATTTTTTGTGACCTTATAAAAAATCAGCTTAATTTGATATTTAAAAGTGTTTGATCCAATATTTTAATTTTTCTCCCAGAATTTATGGTCCTAATTTTTGAACAAAAAATTAATTGCATTGATTTTTACAAGGCTACTCCAAAAACTATTCTAAAATTATTGAAACGATTCGAATTGTTTTTTGACCCCTTAGTAGGCCCCATACACCGTGTATACAACATCTGTAGCTTTTTCGTCCAGACTGTTGTTGGAATTTAAGGTGCGCTGAATGTCAAACATGATTTGTCAAATATTGCTTCTATGGATTTGATTGATACTTTTACGTATTTTTCATTTTACAAGACATGTCATTTTCTCAAAATACATCACATTTAAATTAAAAAATAAGTACTTATTTTAGTTAGTGCAACGCCTCCTAAGCAGGGCCGGCCTCGACGTTTGGGTTGCCCAAGCCCGACCTTAAGCTTGGTTGCCCGCTCATTATTAAGTCATAAACAATTTTAAAAAAATTAAAAATAATCAAGATTACCTTGTACTTTTGGTTTGAATTATATATAAAAAAAAAATTTAACCTCGATTATAGTGTTTTATGATTTAGCATGATCCGATTTGAAAAAAGATTATAATGCGTTTATATTTATATTTAGCTTTCATTTAGTTATTTTTCTTATTCTGATTATTATTCAATATTATAATAAAATGAAAAAGAGAAACATATGGTATATGTGCATATACATATATGCACATGTACCATATATGAGTCCTGTGTAAAAATAATATACATATGCATGTACATTTTTTATATTCGCATATAGACAAATACCACTCCACTTCATGGAGAGAGAGAGAGAGAGAGAGAGAGAGGTGCAACACTATTTCGGCGTGAGGAAAAAAAGAATACATGGACAAATACCACTCCACTTCATGGAGAGAGAGAGAGAGAGAGGTGGGTGCAACACTATGTCGGCATGGAAAAAAAAAAAGAATACAAGGACAAATACCACTCCACTTCATGGAGAGAGAGAGGGAGAGAAAAAAGTGGGTGCAACACTATTTAAGCATGGGGAAAAAAAGAATCCCCAAGCAAGGCTCAAGAATTGAACATAAGCACTAAGGCCATCCACAGTGGTATAATTAAAAATAGATAAATCAAAAGTTAACACTTCAGTTTTTGATTATTCATTTAAGAAGTTGTTAAGCTTACCAATGTTGAGGTTCATAATGGTCGCTTCTAGTCCATAACCAAAATAAGGGATCTACGTACAACAATTTCACTCTCTCTCTCCCCTTCTGTTTTCCGCCATTCACTTCTCTTCATTTATGTTATTTTTGGGCAAAAATATATCGATTCCTTCCTTTAATTTTGGGGAAAAAATCAGTGACTTCGTTCCATCCTATTATCAATTTTTTTTTTGGGGGGGATAGAAACGAGAAAGAAGAGTGAAATACCTTAATCCAGCGACGATGGGTTAAATTATAGATGATCGAGAGATATGAACTTCACTTTTGTAGGAAAATAAAGAGAAATAAATTGTGGGTAAAGTGAAGAAGATATAGAGTTTGTGAAGAATAGAAAAAAAAAATACCAATTGAAACGCGTGTATACAAATTTTGGAATTAGATAACTTATGTGATGTAGGATCGACAAATTTTGATTATTGAAAAATGTTGCCAGTTTTGGTTATCCAAAGCCTAAAATTTGATTATTTCTAAAGATGTTGCTAAGTTTGATTATACCATTGTAAGCTATCTTTTGCACAAGCATTATTAACTTTAAAAACAATTGACTTTTGATTATACCACTGCGGATGGCCTAAGAACTTAACCACACACTTCTAGCCAAGAGACCAATAATGCCCTTTGAGACTTATCTTCGTCAAAATACACACACACACACACACACACACACATATATATATATATATATATATATATATATTTACATAGAATTTATTTTTTGGTTGCCTAGCTTGGGGGCTTTCCCCATGACCGACCTTGCCCCTAAGTACTTAAAAAATAAAAACTTTAGTGGAACAAAGTTTTTTTTAATGTCATTTTTGTGACAACAATTTTCTTGTAGTATTTGAACAAAATTGCACTCTGAAGAATGTGCTTCAAAAAATGTGATGAGGAAGTGTTTTCTTTGAATTGAATCGTGCTTATCATAAAACACTATTATATCATAGTTACATTCAGATTTTGATTTTTTGATATAATTCAAATTAGAAGTTAAATGGCTTATTTTTTTGTCCTTATTCAATTTTTTTTTTGTATTTGCTAGTTTTTCGTCAATTTTTTGGGAATTATTGCATCTCTATGACGAAAGGAATCTAGAAAGTAAAAAATTATGATCGAAATCCTAATTTTTTTGAATAAAGACGAAAAATGGACTTATTGGCTTATTTTTGTCTTTATTCAAAAAAATTATGTTTCGATCGTAATTTTTTTACCTTTTAAATTCCTTTCGTCATGACGATGCAATAATTCCTAAAAAATTGACGAAAAACTAACAAATACAAAAAAAAATTGAATAAAAACAAAAAAATAAGTCACTTGAGTTATTTAGCCGAAAACCCTTTAACTTTAATTTGGTTTTTTTGACTTGTATATATATTTTTATTTTTATGACTTAATGGTAAGCAGATGACCAACAGACCAAGTTAGGGGTCGTATAGCCCTGAGGGCGTTTTTGATTATCGAAAAAAAAAATGAAAGAAGGTAGGAGTCGGATCTAGACAATTCAAAAGTCGGATCTAGACAATTCAAATGTCGGAGCTAGCCTGCTCACCTCTTGTGTGAGGTCAGCAATGTTCATCACCGTGACATCACTGAGTTTAGAATTTTTGAGATCCACATCAATTGACAGCTGGGATAGGTGCTGCATCTCTCGAGACCCCAAATTTGAGATGATGTTCCACTCTCTTAAAAAAAAAAATACTTTTTAAAAAAAAGGTAATTTTAAGTTTAAAAATTATGAGTTTATGCAAATAATTTTTCTATCAATATGGATCTTATTTGATAGATCTCATTAAGATCTTTTAAACGGTGCAGAAAAAATTAAAAAATATTTTTCTTTTTCATTATATTTGAGATTGAAATTACTTTTTTTTTTTAAAAAGTCCTTTTTCTAAAAAGCAGAACACCATCTGATTCTGTTGTTGTTGGGATTTAGGCCATGTTCTCTTGAACTTAACTTAAATTTGAAAATTTTGTTTTTATTTAATTTTTTTTGCATTTGTTAATTTTATGACAAATTTTTATGAGTTATTAATTCGTCTGGACGAGAAAAATCCATTTTTTTATATTTTTTTCCAAATATTTTGAGAAATTACAATTTTTTAGCAAAAAGCTGTCAGTTTAAGTCAAGTTCATAAGAACACAGCTTAAGGTGGTCTGAAATAATCCGAATCCGACAGGATCAGAATTCGAATTTCATAAATCCGAGGCAGTCTTTTACAAATCTGAATCCAAATTTCATAAATCCGAATCTGAATTTCATAAGGTGGTTCATTGACAAGGCTACCGAAAGTCAAACCCGATTTGTAAAAGATTCTCTCGATTAAAAAAAAAAACTAGGTTCTAAAGTCTTTTTTAATGCGAAACATCTTAAGTCTTTTTTTATAATGCAAAACACCACTAACCGATAGAAAAGGGACCGACCGATTGTGGAGCCACCCAAATCATTTAAACCGTTGATCATTTTCAAAATATTTTCTCGATGGAACTCTACGGAGAAGAATACAGAAAGTCTAATGGTACAGCAGTTGCTGTACAACAATCGCGTACAGATTTCGTTTGTGTCCGTCTTGGGTCTTGCAAAGACGATCGGATGCGTTCATTTTGTTCAAAATACTTCATCTATGGTTCCTGTAAAAAATCACCTCAATCGAATATCGGAAATGATGTTTACAAATCATCTAACTTTACTTTAAAAAATTGGGCAGCAATTAATTGTTGGGCAGCAGTCGTCAGTCTGAGGCCTATATATACGCGGGAGGTGTAACCCCAGAGCATATCCATTGTCATCCCACCGAAGTTAGAAACACAGGTGCCCTGTTGGGTTTGGTTTTTGGGAAAAAAAAATTCAGCTCAAAAAATACATATTATTTCTATTTTCAATCATTATTCTCTACTTATTACCTCTATTTTCAATCATTATTTTCATTTTTCTCTCTGTCTCTCTCCACTCATTATTCCTACTTTCAATCATTACTCTATTTCTCTCTCCATTCATAACCCCTGAGAATTTCTCAAAAACTCATCAAACACAGCAGCACATCCCTCCGATTCTAAACAGGTAGATAGAGAGAAATAAAAAGACAGGGGATGTCCAGAGTGAATCTACTCCTAACCGACCTCGTATCTGGCGTGAACCACGTCCCCTCCAATTACATCCGGCCGATTTCCGACCGTCCAAATCTGACGGAGGTCGGGAAATCGGAGGGTTCCAACCTCATTCCGGTTATTGATCTTCAGGGCCTCCATGGCCCTGACCACTCGCATGTCATCGCAAAGATTGGTCTCGCGTGCCAACACCACGGTTTCTTTCAGGTGTGTGTGTTTTTTTTTTTTTAAACATTTGTCATATTTGTATCAAGACTAGTAATGCTACTTATTCACGTCCAGATCTAGACATCGATGTGTTCGCAATTGTTTGATGTTAATGGGTCTCACAGTGCCTTAATTAAAATGTAAAGCCCACAAACATAATGCTGTTCCGGATATGACCGTGCACAGATCTGTGCACTTCCTATTGTGTCAAATATTGCTCAACTACTCGTATGAGTAGTATTTTTGCCATTTGGTTTCTGAGTATAGCGTATATGGATTTGATTGATACTTTTACTTATTTTTTATTTTACGAGACATGTCATTTTCTCACAATACATCACATTTAATTCAAAAAATAAGTACTTATTTTAGTTAGTGCATGCAACACCCACTAATAAGTACTTAAAAAATAAGAACTTTAGTGGAACGGGGCTTTTTTTAATGTCATTTTTTTGACAACAATTTTCTTCTATAGTCAATTTTCCAGCAGTATTTGAAGAATATGTGCTTCAAAAAATGCGATTAGGAAGTGTTTTCTTTGAATCGGATCGTGCTTATCATAAAGCACTACTATATCAGAGTTACATTCAGATTTTGATTTTTTGATATAATTCAAATTAGAAGCACAATTAACCTTAATTTGGTTTTCTTGACTTGTATATATTTTTTATTTTTATGACTTAATGGTAAGCAGACAACCAAGTTAGGAGTTGGATTAGGAGTGATTTTTCAGTGCCGAGCGGGTATATCCTATGTGGTATCCGTTCGGCGCATCCGAACCGTCCGATACACTTTTAGACAGCTCGGATTGAAACCTTCTCTCTTCTCTTATCCCAACACTTTTTTTCTCATTTCTCTCTCTCCAAATCTGAGCCGTTCAAATACTCAATGGACGACTCGGATGCGTGAGAAGACACTAGATGGTGCTCGCTCGGCACTGAAATTTTTTCCCGGATTAAACAATCCTTTTTTTGTTTTTCACGGAAGAAGCAAATTCATTAATCAAGCCATACGACATCTATAGATAATTCGGAATACTCATACGACAAGTACAAATTTTCACCCAAATACAGAGAAACGGAGACACATGACAAGAAAAGACTAAGGGCTTGTTTGATAACCTAATTCAGCACTTAAAACTGAATCAGTTAAGTAATAAGTGATTCAGTAGGTTTGATAACCACATTTTACATTGCTTAACAAATTAAGTGTCACTTAAAGTGTAGGCTAAAAAGTTGAAAACAATTAAGTAGCTTTGAGCTACTTAATTTTGGCTGAAATTTTGGTATACTTACATTCATCCATCATACCACCACCACAACCTTTCCCACCAACACCTCCACCACTCCACCAACACCACTCCACCAACACCACTACCACCACTACTACCACTACACACCACCCACCACCACCACCACTCCACCACCGCCGCCACTACATCACCACCAACACCACAACCACCATCACCAGCTCCGCCACTCCACCACCACCACTACCGCCACTCCACCACCACCACCACTACCACTCCACCACCCACCACCACCACCACTACACAACTAGACCACCACCACTACCACAACCACCACCACTCCACCACCACCACCACCACTACCGCCACTACACCACGACCATCACTACACCACCACCACCGCTCTTACCACCTCCTCCACCACTCCACCACTATCATCATCACCACTCCACCACCACCGCCACTTCACCACTACCACCGCCACTTCACCACTACCACCGCCACTTCACCACCACCACCATCACCACCACTCCTCATTCACCTCTACTCCTCATTCACCACCACCACTACTAGCACTACACCACCACCACCACTCTACCACCTCCACCACTCCACCACCACCACCACCACCACCACCACCACAACCACTACTCCACCACCACCACTCTTCCACCATTACCATAAATATATTGTGACTGTTAGTAGATTAAGAAAGAATTGGAAGAAAATTAATTCATTATTTTTTTAATTCAGTACTTAATATATTTACCAAACAGCTTGTCAGCCTAAAAAATTCAGCATTCAGTTTTCAGTATTTAAATTTTCAGGTTTCAGTTTTCAGTTTTATCAAACAGCCCCTTAAGAGACGAAATTAATGTCCAGCGCCTATTTTGTGAACGGTCAGCCACGTTTATTACCATGACATCACTGAGTTTAGAATTTGAGATCCATCAATTGACAGCTGCCCAAGCGCCTACTTTTTTGTGGGTACAGGAGCTGGATCTCTCAAGACCCCAGATTTGATTCTGTTGTTGTTGGGATTTAAGCTAGGCCCGTTTTCTTGAAACTTAAATTTGAAATTTTTATTTAAATTTTTTTTGTATTTGTTAATTTGTGTTAAATTTTTGTGAGTTATTGATTCGTCTGGATGAGAAGAATCGAAAAAGTAATTTTTTTTACTTTTATTCAAGTATTTTGAGAAATAATTATTTTTTAGCGAAAAAATGTCCGTTTAAATTAAGTTCATAAGAACACAGCCTTAAGGTGGTCTGAAATAATTTGAAACCGGCAGAATCCGAATTCGAATTTCATAAATCCGGGAGAGTCTTTTACAAATCCGAATCCGAATTTCATAAGGTGGTCCATCAATAAGCCTACTGAAAGTCAACCCGATTTGTAAAAGACTCTCGAATAAAAAAAAAAACTAGGTTCTTAGTCTTTTTTTAATGCAAAAAACCACGGACCGACAAAAAAGGGGACTGACCGATTGTGGAGCCCATCCAAATGATCTAAGCCGTTTTATTATTTTTAAAATATTTTCTCGATGGAAGTCTACGGAGAAGAATATAAGAGGAATGCAAAAATTACTAATTTTAAAAACAGTGGTGACATGTGAATGCAATATCGTACTAAGGGGTGTTTGGGAACCTACTTTTTGGCTTTTCATTTTCAGTTTTTTGACTTATTGGCTTTTTGGATTATAGCCAGAATGTATTTTGGATATGGTAGAGTGTTTGGGAGATTTGTGCAGAATGTATTTTGAAATTGTGGTAGTGTTTGGTAGATGATTGTTGAGAATGAATTATGGGTTGTATTTTTACCATATTGCCCTTTGTCTTCTTATAAAATGTGTCAGTTCCGTTTTTTTGTTCTTTTATTTTTTTACTTTTATTTTTCAATAGTTTTTATTATTCAATAGTTCTTTTATTTTTGTAAAGTACGTACTACTTCGTTTTTGCCTTCTTTTTTTTTTATGTTTTTCAGATCTCATATTTGCCTTTGGCCATTATATTATTGGGTTTATTTTTCATATGTAATTTTTTATCTTTTTTTAAATTTAAGGAAGACATTCGGTATTTTTGCTTTTGGTAATTTAGAATTAAAATAATAAGACCAATGTTACAAGTAACAATTTAATTTAACTACAAACACATAACATAAATATAATTTAGAACAATAAAACAAACACAAACATTTAATATTACAAAACAAATTAAAGTACAATCCGAAGCAAAAAAAAATAAACATGCAAACCACGCCTACACACCGTGCCCGACCACGACGCTGGCTGTTGGACGCTGGTGTAGATTGGCTGTCCGCGCGTTTCTCCTCTCTTCTCTCTCTCTCTCTCTCTCTTCTGTCGGATGTGGTGTGGTGAGCAGATGAGGAAAGAAGGGAGTGGATAAGGGAGGGGCAAATCTGGTAAATTGAAGGGAGTATTATGGGTATTTTGGTAATACAATCTCATAATTCGAAAATGGGAATCCAAAAAACTTCTCCAACCCAGATTTTCGTTTTTGGCTCCTAAACCCATAATCCGAAAATCAATTCTCCTAAAATCCATTCTCAACTCAAGTTGCCAAACACTCATAATCCGAAAATGAGAATCCGAAAATCTGAAAATTGACTTGCCAAACACCTCCTAAGTGCTCTACAAAAATATGTGATTATAAAGCGGTCCAAAGTACCACATGACGGTACTCTCAAACTACTGAATAATTACTCCACGTGGTTGGGCAGCACTAGTTCAAATAATTTGTCATTCTGGTGCCCATATATACGCGGCAGGTGTGACCCCGAAGGCATATCCATGGTCATCCCACCAAAGTTAGAAACACAGGATATTCCAGCACATCCCTGCATTTCTAAACAGGTCGATAGAAGAGAAAAATAAAAAGACAGGGGATGTCCAGAATGAATCTACTCCTGACCGACCTCGTATCTAGCGTGAACCACGTCCCCTCCTATTACATCTGGCCGATTTCCGACCGTCCGAATCTGACGGAGGTCGAGAAATCGGAGGGTTCCAACCTTATTCCAGTTATTGATCTTCAGGGCCTCTACGGCCTTGACCACTCGCATGTCATCGCAAAGATTGGTCTCGCGTGCCAGCACCACGGTTTCTTTCAGGTGTGGTTTTTTTTTATTATTTTAAATAAACATTTGTATCAAGACTAGTAACGCTACTTATTCACGTCCAAACATCGATGTGTTCGCAATTGTCTGATGTAAATGGATCTCACAGTACATTAATTAAATGTCAAGCCCGCAAACATAAGGCTGTTCCGGATATGACCGTGCTCAGATCTGTGCACTTCCTATTGTGTTTGCAGTATTTTGGTTCTAGCATTTTGATTAGCGTACAATGTTTATTTATGTATATGATGATCAGGTTAAAAACCACGGGGTTCCGGAGACGATGATTGAGAACGTACAGAGGATAGCTAGGGAGTTTTTCCGGTTGCCGGAAAGCGAGAGGCTGAAAAACTACTCAGACGACCCTTCTAAGACCACAAGGCTGTCCACTAGCTTCAACGTTAAGACGGAGAAGGTTTCCAACTGGAGAGATTTCTTGAGGCTCCATTGTTACCCACTTCAAAACTACGTGCACGACTGGCCCACAAACCCTCCGTCTTTCAGGTGCGCATCAAGCTAAATATCTAATGGTCTGCCATATTGTTCCGCGAAAAAAGTGTGACGCCACCGACACAAACAGAGGGACACACATTTGAACATCTTCATATTTCCGAATTGTTCGATGCAAGTGGATTCCACATACTTACCAAAAAAAAAAAAAAAAAAGGATCCCACATTGCATAATATTTGTAAAATGTGCGATATGATTATAAGAAAATACGTAAAATGAGAAATTTAAACGATACACGACATGCACATGCATATATATACTCCTTTTATTGATGGTATTTATGTATGTGTAGGGAGGAGGTGGCGGAGTACTGCACGAGCGTAAGAGGACTAACTCTGAGGCTGCTTGGAGCCATATCAGAGAGCTTAGGCCTTGACAGAGACTACGTCAGTGGACAACTTGGCAGCCATGGCCAACACATGGCTATGAACTATTACCCGCCGTGTCCCGAACCGGAGTTGACTTATGGTTTACCGGGTCACACTGACCCGAACCTGATCACAATTCTTCTTCAAGATGATGTGCCCGGGTTGCAGGTCTTGCATAAGGGAAAATGGGTAGCTGTCAATCCCATACCTAATACCTTCATCATCAATATTGGAGATCAAATGCAGGTATATATATAGTCAATGTTTGAATCGGTACGATGTTTAGTTAATTGTTTTTAATATAATAAATTAATCTCAACAAATTTAAATTTTCTCGTTCCTAAAAGTATTAGTCCCTCTGTATTTAATTGTTGGTTTATTTTGACTAGTCGTGTTTAACAAACTAAACCAAATCGAACCTTAAGTTTCAATTAATTGGGGCCGGCTATATAAATTCGTGTTTTTCATTGAGTTTTCTGCTGAGGGCATCATGTTCCATAATATCCTCGAACCACCTTGAAGTGGGTATAATGCGTCGCTTGAAGGGAACGCCTAGCATTTGTCATGTTCATAATCGGATTCATGTCATAGTGATCTAAGGAGGTTTTTTCATGTGCTGACTGTCAGCTACCTAGTGAACTACCCTCTTTCTTTATCCGGGCTTGGTACCGCTCTCGCAGCCCGCACTGAAACAGTGCTTTATCCCTGCTCGTTAGTAATTTGAAGGTAATTTATTCAGTACTCCGGAAGGATAAACAACGACCGCATGTTCACTCAAGTGAATGAACTAAAAAAATTAGTGTCCTAATCAATTAGGACAGGGTCCGCTATTTAAATTTTATGACTCATTTTGTTTGTGTGTGTGTGGTCTCGTAGGATATCGGTAATTTTATGAGGGTAAGATATTTCTGCTATTTCACCTCATTAATTTGTTTCATTGTACGTGCTCGTTTGAATTTTGATTAGGTTATTAGCAACGATCGGTACAAGAGTGTGCTGCATCGAGCCGTGGTGAACAGCGACAGAGAACGGATTTCGATCCCGACATTTTACTGCCCCTCTCCCGATGCGGTGATAGGTCCAGCGCCGGAGTTGGTCGACGACGAGGACCGACGACCGGCAGTGTACAAGAAATTCACGTACCAGGAGTACTATGACAAGTTTTGGAACAGAGGGGATGTTACGGAGTGTTGCTTGGACATGTTCAAAGTCTAGCCTATCTTCATCTTCTATTCGATCAACCATCTAAGTACTTTTCGAGGTTCAGATTCGCATCGGTCCAAGTTTTGGACTCATCTAATAATCTGACTAAACTAAAAACATAATAATAAAGCTTAGAAAATATGGCAACATAATATTTCCTAATATTAACGTCCGAATGTACGCTAGCTAGCTTAGGGATTCATGGACTGAAATAAAGATTAGCTAAACATCAATTATTGTAATAAAATGTCACTTTTGTCGATTGAAAATAATCGATTATTGTAAGTTGAAAGAATTTACATTAATGTTCCTCAGTTTTTTAATGTCGCTTCAGTTAATGTACTCTATTATGAATTATAAGGCTGATACGTATTACTTTCTCTGTCCCAAATCGAATGTCAATTTTTTTTTTTTGCTCGGCAAAATGAAATTTCATAAATCTCGAAAGGATACATCGATAAATCTCGAAAGGATACATCGAGGGGGAAGGTTGAGGAGCACACATGCTCAACTCAACCAGGGAATGGGAAGACGAGGATCATCCAACAGGAGGTTGAATGATACCCGTCAAAACAAATTACAATTTAAGCGAACGAATACCATCTAAAAATCTTTTAAAATCCTCTACAGTGTTCACCCTAACATTGAATTTGACTTTAATCCACATCGCCACTCTAAACTTAATAATATCCACCACCTCCTCCACGCTTGCAGTCGCGTTCTTAAAAATACAACCATTCCGCAACATCCAAATGGACCAAATTGTTGCATAGAAACAAACTTCCCAAATGTGTATTTCCAAGTTACGGAAGCTGTTGTCAAACCACCAACACATGAGGTCCGCAACCGAAGACGGACGGACCCAATTAGTATGCCACCAATCCAAAATTTGAGACCACACGCACCAAGAAAAATGACTGGGAATAAGCAAGTGGTTAGGGGATTTCCAGAAACAAAGAGCAAAATGGGCACAATACATCATTTAGCACAATATTTCTACTCATCAGAACTGACCTTGTGGCTAACCTCTCCTGCAAAGCCTTCCACGCTAGAATTTCCACTTTAGGGGGACATCCGTGTGTCAATTTCAATTTCTTATATCTTTCAATATGGATCTCAAAATATATGCAATATGAATCTTATTGATAGTTCTCAATTAGATCTATTATATAAAGTTTTCACACTCATGCATAAAAAATATTATGGATTGAAAGATATAAGCAATGAAAAATGACGCGAGTTTCAAAAATTGTCATCATTTTTGGGACGGAGGGAATATCGTTTTCCTCACCTGTTTTATTTTACTGTGTACATTTGAAGATGTGATTCACCAAAAATTTATTATTCGCATAGACGTATATTTAAACAAGAAGATTGTTATTAGTAATAACCAAGCAGTGAAATAGAATGCCGAAACAAAAAAAAGTTGGGTGAAAGCGAAAATTCGCCGTAGTGATTTGAGCAGAAAATTAATTGAGATGCACGTAAATTGGCCCGAAAATTTTAAAGTACAAAGAAAATTGAGCATACAAAGTTGGTCTATCTATTCTCACACTGTTCCATTTCAAAGAGAGGGAGTCGTACAACATATAAAAACTTGTTTTTTTTCTCCTTTCGCCACCTAAGATGGAAGGTCAAAACAAACCAACTAGGAAAATTCTTGAACTTCGACAATTTTCTAGGAGATAGACTTATTCACGAAGTCGCAGTAAATAGGCTATTCACATAGTTACGCGATCTTGGCCGTTCGTTTTGGCATTGGATGATCGGAATTTAGATAAAACTTTTCCAAAAAAGAATTTAACTCTTCTCCGAAAAAGTTCAAAACACTTTGGATGCTCCAAGATTTACTTCCGTAAACAATTATTCACAAAAAGATTCGTGGAAAAGTTTTTCTCATTTTCTAGAAGATAAACATTGAAAAAGTAAGCAACTACGACACGAAAAACAAACATAAATAAACACAAGTGATCGAAGAAGAGACGCATGGATTCTCCATGTTATACTGCATTACTTAATTTATTTGCTGTCACAAATTTTGACATTGACAGAAACGGAGAAGAGTTCAAGAAGAACATTGGAACTTGAAAGTTGTCCAAGTGTAGGAGAATGCTTGTTCCAAGTTCATATTTAGTACATACATTGTTCAGATGAAAATCGATGTCGTGTTGGAAATGCAAACATCATTCATCAAACAACATCTAAGGATGTGAGGATAATTAACAACTCAATTAATCTTTTTAAACATGAATTGTGAATAGTAAATACAACGCGAGACTTATTAGTAGAGTCGGGATGATCAATCACAGTTTGCATCATATGAGGAGTCGTCACATGAGAAAAAAATTACTAGTTTGAGAGTAATTTGCACATGGGTATGTAGCCCGTTATCATTTTCAGTACCAATAAGTTATAACTAGCTGGTTGCCTGATGCAGAATGAAAATATGAAGATCAAATTAATTACGCAATATTTTGATTTTATTGTTTTGTTAGGAATTTTATAATTTAGGATAGGTAGTATAGAATAATTAGTTTCCTGATTTGTGTTGATTTGTTATTTCCTATTTTCATTAGTTTCTTATTCTGCAAGAATTAGATTGTCTGGTAATATTTTTATTTCCTTTTTAGTTATAGGGCTGCTATCATTATAAATAAGGATGTAAGCCTTAGGGCTAAGGGAGTTGTTTTATGAATGATTAATGAAAATTTGAGAGTTTTATCTCTTTATGTGTTTGTGTTTCAAAGGGAGAACCTTTAACATAAGCAAGTTCGTGATCTCTTCTTGCACATAGTTTCGTAAAAGGAGGCTGCGCTGCTTCAGTTGGTATCAGAGCTCTAGTTCCAATCCTAACCATGGCCGAAGGACGTGCTGGAGGTCGAGGTGGAAGAGGAGGTCGTATAGCTTATGTTGATGAAGTCTATGAGCGAAATGATGCTGCTCGGGATGTTCGAGCGGAGGAAAGATGTCAACGACTAAAGCGGAGGGTTGCATCAGTTATACAACGCCTCGAGGCTCTAGAAGTTGGGAGATTGCCTCGACGCCAACCGTTTAAACCTAGCCTTCCAATGGAGGTAGATTTTTCGGATGGTGTTTCTATCACCAAACCGTTGCCGGGTAACCATCAGTCAGCGGAGAGGACAAGGGCGGTCAAGGTTGTTAATCATGATTCGCGACTTTGGAAATCTGGTTTGAAGATCAACTTTCCTGAGTTCCAAGGAGGTATGACAACAGAAAAAATCTTAAAGGTTAGTGCAGGAGTAAAAAAAGTCATAGAAGAAATTCTAGTTGAGGGAGACGTAGGAGACTTTCTCGACGATGTGTTAGAGGAAGAGTCCGATAACATATTTTTCGACAATAATCCGTCATCGATTCAGTCAGAAATTGATTGGGAGTTACCTCCAAAATTTGATGAGTATGCAGATGATGAGTTTGAGATTTGTCAAGCTAACTTTATTGAAGATATTGTTCATGTTGCAATTCAAGAAGATGGAACAGTTGGTAAGATTATTGATGGTAGTAGCAATGAAACAAAATTCATGTCTCTTGACTCATGTTCGTCAATTGATAAGAGTTTTGCGACATGGAAATTTTTTGATTGGGTCGATATGGGTAAAAACCCCAGGTCAGATGAAATTGAAATTGCTTGGGGTAGTCAATTCATGGATCATTTTAGGGAGTATATTGAAGCTGTTGTGAAGAAGAATATTTGGATTGCGTACTTAGAGCAAGTTGTGACAAACAATATTGATTTTATTTTCGAAGACTCATCTTTTCAGTTTGGGGTCCAAAAAATTAATTTGAGGTACAAGATTGATGCGGATAAGTTACGACGAATCTAACTTTATAAACTCGAGGACGAGTTTCTTCAAGCCGGGAAGAATGATGCAGAATGAAAATATGAAGATCAAATTAATTACGCAATATTTTGATTTTATTGTTTTGTTAGGAATTTTATAATTTAGGATAGGTAGTATAGAATAATTAGTTTCCTGATTTGTGTTGATTTGTTATTTCCTATTTTCATTAGTTTCTTATTCTGCAAGAATTAGATTGTCTGGTAATATTTTTATTTCCTTTTTAGTTATAGGGCTGCTGCTACTATAAATTAAGATGTAAGCCTTATGGCAAGGGAGAGTTGTTTTATGAATGATTAATGAAAATTTGAAAGTTTTATCTCTTTATGTGTTTGTGTTTCAAAGGGAGAACCTTTAACATAAGCAAGTTCGTGATCTCTTCTTGCACATAGTTTCGTAAAAGGAAGCTGCGCTGCATCATTGCCCGTTGTGGATTCATGAATTTACCTTAGTTTATAGGTTTATTTCTTGCATGTGATTCTATGTGTGTTGTACATTTATGGAGTATTTATTTTCACAATTCATCCTGACATCCTCAACTTTTTTTGGAATGGTACCAAAGGGAGAGACAAAACCAAGATCGTCATATCCAATTATCTATTTTTTATTTCGGAAGAGTAAGAACTTCAATGTACGATACTATTATTACTAATATTTATCTTTTTGGTTCCCAAATTATTAGCGAACTGTCAATTTCGTCCTCAATGTATACATTTAACCAATTTCGTCCCCAATGTTTATAATGTGTGTCTAAATGGTCCCTAACCCTACCGCCGTTTAATCTTTCTGTCAAAAGGAGGGGCATTCTTGGTATTTCACATATCATCTTCTTCAGACCCCAAACCTTAATCCTAACCCTACACCACCATCCCCATCTCCGGCAGTGAGACAGAGAGAGAGAGCAGAGTGAGTGAGAGTGGAGAGCTGCCCCAACGGTGGTATCAGAGCTATGGTTGAAGATTGGAAGGTCACCGGAGAAGCATAGCACGATCGGAAGAAAGCACGGAGCATGGCCTATGCTGGGTTCTCGGTTGAGCCGTATGAAAACTCAATCGGACCAGTAAGGGTTGTGCACCTCACTGAGACGAGTCTATAGGAGGTGACAGGGTCGAGTTTCGTCACTGGATGAAGGCTCGGGAGCCGTTCGAAAGGTGGAGGCGCACGACGGAGAGGCGGTCCAGGGGGGCTTGTTCAAGGATTGGTCGGGTGCGAGATTGGAGCACGGGGTTGTATTCATCTCGTTGAGACGACTACGGATATGGGTAGCACGTCGCCGAAGGAGCTCGGAGGTGACGGCAATGGCCGGTCAAATGTGGCAGCAAGGCGGTGAGGTACATTTTTGAAAAGCCCGTACTCGTTCTTCCTTGGATTAAAGTTTGGAGCACAGGATTAAATGCGTCTTGGAGAGACGATCTCGGGGGTGCTTGGAAAGTTGCCGGAGATGGCCGGAGGAGGCTACACGCGCCGGTCAAAGGTGGCGCGTGCAGGGCGCGTCAGATCTAGTCGCGCGAGTGTGGTGCACGCGCTGGGAGTTTGTTCTTTTTCCATTGGAGTGGCAGCCTGTGCGTGAAGGAGAAAAGGAAAAAGAAAAGAAAAAAAAAAGGAAAAAGAAAAATGGGAGGCAGCACGTGAAGCGGACAGATTGGAAAAGCTGCTGTCTAAGGAAATGATTGGGTGTAGCAGGTTCGCTTGGAGTATGCCACGTCATCATGCAGGGTTAAGGCCACGCAATCATATTTGTTTTTCGCGACCGGCCAACCTGAAATACCAAGAATGCCCCTCCTTTTGACAGAAAGATTAAACGGCGTTAGGGTTAGGGACCATTTAGACACACATTATAAACATTGGGGACGAAATCGGTTAAATGTGTACATTGGGGACGAAATTGGAAGTTCGCTAATACTTTGGAGACCAAAAAGGTAAATAAGCCCTAAATAATACTAACACTTAAAACAATAACACAAAAAAGACAAAGAAGAAAACAAGATCTACACAAAAGTAGCAGTTAGAAAAGAAGCTCCGGTGTTGAAAACCATCATCCGCACGAAAGTAGTGTTGGAAAAAGTTAACCCGGCATGGCCGTTGTCACCGCCATGATGCCATACCCAAAATTTATTATTCGCATAGACGTATTTAAACAACAAGAGTTGGGCGAAAGCAAATATTCGCTGTAAATGAGCAAAAAAATTAATCGAGATGCATGTAAATTAGCGCATAAATTCTCAAGTAGAAAGAAAATCGAGCACGTTGTTCCATTATTTCAAAGAAAGGGAGTCGTACAATGTACAAACACGTTTTTCCTCCTTTCGCCGCCTAATTAAGATGGAAGGTCCAAACAAACCAACCAACTAGTAGGAAAATTCTCGAACTTGTGTACAATTTTCTAGTCGATAAACATTGTAAAACTAAAGCAACTACGACACGAAAAAACAAACATAAATAAACACAAGTGAAGAGACACGGATGCATGCATGGACTCTGCATGCTATTGTAGTAGTATTAATTTGGGCTTGCTGTCACAAATTTGACATTGACAGAAACAAAAATTAACTTTGAAACTTACAAGGATAAACTTTGAAAGTTGGCCAAATGGAGGAATGATGGCTTGTTCCAAGTTCATGTAGTCCTAGCTAGGATGGATTCTAAATAGTAACTAGAGCGCGAGACTTATTAGTAGAACCGGTATACATGATCAATCACATTCTGCATCATATGATCAATCAAATTATAACTGGCTGGTTGCCCGTTGTGGATTCATGAATTTACCTTAATTTGCAGGTTTCTTTCTTGTGATTGTTTGTGTGTTTGAGTGTTGGTACATTTATTTATTTTCACGATTCATCCTCAACTTTTTTTGGAATGGTACCAAAGGGAGAGACAGACCAAAATCGTCATATCTAATTTTTTTTTTTTCCTTTTGGAAGAGTAAGAACTTCAATCACTACTACAATAATAGATATGTATCACACTAAAGAAATTCACAAAGATCACGGTTTTCAGTGAAAGCGTGATAAAAAGTGGTGCTTAAATTTTTTATCTCAGTTTAAGTCCAAAACTGAGATAAAAAGTGGGTTTTAGCGCGGAATAAAAGACCTCGCTCTTGTGGCAAGATAAAAGAAAAACAATCTCACCCTTGCGGCGTGATAAAACATTTTAGGGCTGAAAAGAATGAGATAAAAGATCTCGCTCTTGTGGTGAGATAAAAGAGAAAAGACCTCACCTTTGTAGCGTGATAAAAAAGAGAAAAGATCTCGCCCTTGTGGTGTGATAAAAGATTTGAGGGTGGAAAAGAATGAGATAAAAGATCTCACTCTTGTGCCGAGATAAAAGAGAAAAGATATCACCCTTATGGCGTGATAAAAAAACATTAGTGCGAAAAAAAGTGAGATAAATGATCTCACTTTTGTAGTGAGATAAAAAGCCTACCCATTTAGGCGAGCGGTCTTAATTTTCACGTGGGCGGGCCAATACTTGTTTATGCAGGCTTTGAAAAGTTATGTGTGGAAAACGATGTTGTTTAACGACTTCGAAAAGTTTTTTTTTTTACAAAAGGTAAGAAGATAAGTTCTAATTACATTCACCCCAAAAATCTTTACGTTTCATCTTCATCTTCACGCCCAAAAAGATCGAGAGAGGGAGAGAGAGAAGGCAAATCTCACGACTGAGTTCCACTAATGCCCAGTTGTTTCTTCGACGAACGGCGAGCTGCTTCTTTAGTGCCCGATTTTCATGTGGGCGAACTGTGATCTTTATGATTTATTGTAGTGGTGAAACTTTGTTATTTCGAATGTCTTCCAAGTGTTTGAGGGTAAAAAAACAATTATATTATTATGGCTTAGCCTTATCTGAAAAGGATTAAAATCCAATTTGAAAGCCACCATTGAAATTGAAATTCAATATAAACACAAAATATATATGAAATGGTTAGTTTATAAAAAAAAAAATCTAAAGTTTGTCCATAATGTTACAATATGCGGGTTGTGATGATTTTCATAAAAATTCAAAGCGTACACTACAACAAAAAGCACTATTGTCTACTAAATTTACTGGCTAAAACTAAATTTTTCGCCCCAAGAAAATCTTTTGGTGACCAACAACTAATTTTGATTAGCAAAAGATCTGTTGTCATATTTTAAATTTTTTTTAAACAATGTTTATATATGTATTTTTATATATTTTAATATCATGTTAATTGCATTTCAAAAAAATTCAGCAAATTTTAAGGAAAAAAAAGTTTTCTTACTTTAGGAAGTAAGTATAAATATTTTTGTTTCCATGATGTAACAAAAGTTCTTGGCTAACTTAGTGGTAAGGGCTTGGGAAATCAACCAAGGGTGCGTGGGTTCGAAATTTAGTAATGACAAGAAAAGATGGTCTTGTAGATATAAAGAAAAGATCACATCCAATGGTTTTCCATCTCAATTTATGGGTGTGATCATTTTGAACTTTCAATCACGGTTATGGACCGTGATCTAAAGTGACTTATAATCACACCCAGAAAAGAGACACGATCATGCCCAAGAGAAACGATCACGGCTTATAACTGTGATAAAAGAGAAACGATCACACCTATTGGCCGTGATTGTTTCTCTCTTTCAATCACGGTTATAAACTGTGATAAAAGAGAGTGACTTACAATCACACCCAGATCCATCACGGTAGCAGGAGTGTGATGGAAAACTTACAATCACGGTCAATAGCTGTGATATTTATGGTTTATTGTAGCAGTGAGTGTATGATACTATATAACGCTTACAACAATAACGCAAAAAGACAGAAAAAAGCAAGATCCTCATATCTGAAAGAAAACTCGTACTGACAAAATAAAAATAAAAGTATACAGCTGCCGAAAAAGAAGCTCCAGTGTTGGAAACCATCATCCCTCATGAAAGTATAGTATTGGAAAAAAGTTAACCCGGCATAGTACTTATAACTCGGCATGGCTGTTGTCGCCGCCATCTCCGTACCCCTTCACCGAAGAATCGAAACCACACGGTAAGAAACCTAAACTGAGACAAGTACATTCTGCACTTTACTCTCTCCAGACCTTACGTAACTACTTGTACTCGTCATAACCACATAGTCGGAATTGTAGACTTCGTAGATAAAGTCCGTCGGCTCATGAAAAGTTTTGGCCACATTGATAGAAGTCCATGCAAGCATGTTTTTGACAAGTGCATATATTTGACAATTTCCCCCATCGCGCGCAATCGATCGCGCGCGATGAATTCAACAGCATGAGGTTGCTTAGCTGAAGTCATTCATACTCCATATATTATTTGTCATCTTCTGTATTTTTCTTATGTTGAGAAAAGTCAAAAGATAGTACTACTTTCACACCCCATGCGAAATAGTCAATGTTAAATCTCATTCAGAAGATAAATGTGCATCGATCGGATCAAAGTTTTGGCCTCATAGAATTAGTCCATGCATGTTTTTGACAAGTGCACATGCCTGATTTTTTGTCAGCTGATTTTTAAAGAAGGATCCTTAATTAAAAATATACTTACTTGTAGCAGGCCGAGCGAGAATGGCTCGAGTCGTGCCGATAGAATCTCGAGACATTCGGAGGACTAGCCGGACGTCGAACGGATAACATCCCTAAGCCTCGGATAAGCCGAAGGTCTCGTGTTCCACCTCTGACCATGTCAGTTACTTGTTCACGATGTTCGGCTCGGCAACCCCCCTTCGACATTCGGCCGCCATACTCGGTCTTGAACGAGTGTGGGGGCCAAGAAGATCCAGCTCGCCCATGTGGGAATAACAACTGTGGTCATGATGACGATCGTGGCGTCAGCCGAACGATTATCAAAAGATAATGATGAGGAGCACGTGAAGGTGCCAACTCACCTCCCAAACGGTTACAAAACCCTAATGTAATCTTGGAGGGCGACGTCAGCCGACGCGTGTCAGACTCATAAACAATCTTGGAGACCAAGCTACGGGTTCCCTATAAATACAATACTATGCCTTCTGGTAAAAGGTATGTTCAACACACTCCAGATAATCCTAAAACCCTAGCTCTTGCTCTCTACTCTTTCCTCTGCAAGTGGACTGATTCTTGCACCGGAGGGCCTCCGGTGTGGTCTTTAGTCGTGCTCTGTTTTGCAGGATTAGGGGAAGGACATGAGCAAATCCTACGTCACAGCCCAAGGAGAGTGAACCACCTTGATCGGAGCCCCCACAATTTGGTGAACCCGACGTGAAAGTTTTTCAGATCCACGGCGGCCCCACCGCTTCTCTCCTTCTTTCATTCTCCAAACTCCTCTCCCACCACGTCTCCACCACTCCACTACTCTCAAAAATGGGCGGAGCTCCACCTCCTTTCAACCCCCTCAACCCATCCCTCTAGATCCTTCCAGAAGCAGGCGTTAACGCCGCCTCGCCATCTCATCCCCCTGGCTTCACTCCACCCATCGTCAGTTCCTCCATCCAACGTCCAGTCACCATGACTGAGGACACTCTAGCTTACGTCCAAATGCTGGAGCAACAACAGGAACAAACAAACACGGACGTAGCCATCCTCAAAATGGAGATCGCCAGGATCAAAGCAAAAGAGCGTCCAGCGGCCTCTCGCTCTGGATCTCAGGGAAGACGCCAGAGGAGAAGCCTTCCTCCTCCTCTTCCCACGACTGGAGACGGGGCTCCTCCCAGAGTTTCAGTCCACGACCGCCTAGACCCACCACTGGCAGACAATCGAGCTGGGGACAACGCTCGCTTTAGGCAGCAACGTTCCCCAGTTCACATGCGTCTCGCTGGTGGCACGGGCCAAAGAGGTGGAAGATCGAGGAGAGAAGGAAGTACTCATACTGTGTATTCAAGCTCCTCGGCAGGAGACGAATATTCTCAAGGCGGACAGAGTTACGACACGGTTCAGTTCAACGATCACGAGAATGGTCAAGCCTTGATTCCTTATGACGCTGGACGGCGCAAGAGCCGAACACTTCAAAGGGACGGCAAGCGACATGAAGGCTCTCGAAGGGAAGATGATGATGTCCCTCAGGGTAACTTCCAAGCAGGAAGAACCTTTTACTCAAGGAATCCGCCAGAGTTCGCTCGGGACAAAAGCGTGAGCGTGGTGGTTCGGCGCGACGACCAGCCAAGTCGCCGAAGGGTCTACCGAACAGAGAACTTGCCAGAAGACGACCAGCAGCACGAACCCTTCGACAGGATTGACAACCCACATCGCCGTCGGCCCGACCGAACGACTGATTATGACAGGGATCGCCGTGCTTCAAAAAGGTCCAGAGCCGACAAGGATGGACAACCGCCTCGGCCAACTCACGAGTACCAACTGAAGAAGTTGACAGAGTCTCCGTTTTCGTCGAAAATTCAAGCAACTCTGCCGAAGCCTGGCCTCCACCTCCCTAAATTCCAAAAGTTTGACCCCAGCAACACCGAGGCTTACACACACCTCATCAGTTACCGAAGCACAATCTCGTGTGTGACTGACTACGACGCAATCATGTGCAAGGCTTTCCCCTCAAGCCTCGGCCGCCTCGGCTTACTTTGGTTCAACCAACTGGAGGCTGGCTCCATCCACAGCTTCAAGGAGCTCGAAAGGGCTTTTAACTATAGGTTCATCACAAGCAACAAGCAAGCCAAGGAGGAAGACGCCTTGGCCCAGATGAGAAAGCGACCAGGTGAGACGCTTCAGAAATACGCCGAGCGTTACTGGCAACTGTTCAATGAGATACCTGGAGTCGACCAGTATTGGGCCGCCAGAAACTTCAAAAATGGCTTGGAAACGGGGAGCAAGATACTAGATGAGCTGGCAATTCGGGCTCCACACGGGATGAACGAGCTCATGAGGACGGTTGAGCAGTTCTGTACGTAGGAGGAGTTCCTCGCTGAGCGAGAACTTCAAAGCGGACAGACGGCATCCGTCCCTCAACCTCTCCATGTTCCAACCCCACAGATCGCAGCTCCAAAGCCCGTAGCGGCTCCTCAGCCCAAGAAGCAAGTCAATACGGTAAAGACGACAACAAAAAAGGCCCCAAAGCCTCACGACTACGTCGCGGAAACAACCGTCTTCAAGGAACCCATCTATTTCCTCCTACGGACGCTAGAGCGCGAGCCCTTCTTCGTCTGGCCAAATCCACCAAAGATCAATACCGAGGCGGACAATGAAAATAGCCGGAAGAGATGCTCATACCACAACGAGCTCGGCCATTACACGATGGCTTGTGCTCCTTACAAGGCGCTCTTGGAGAACTTGGCAGCTCAGGGACTCCTAGACGATCACATAGACTGGACCAAAACTCCGAGGCGACAGCCGAATGCCGGAGCTCAGGCTCAAATCCCTCGACCTGTTGGGGTAATCAACGTTATACACGGCCCAGTCACCAAAGAAGCCGCGCAAGTACTTCGGACAGAGCTACGAGAAGCACAGAAAATCTCTCAAATATTTTCTGTTGGCCATGCCTCAAAGAAGCCAAAGAAAGCCGAACGACCCTGGTCCATCACTTTTACAGATCGTGACCTCCATAGAGTTCAGACTCCCCATAATGATGCTCTTGTCGTTACGGTACAGATCTCAACTCATTCAGTCAAACGAGTTCTTGTGGATCAAGGCAGTTCGGCAGAGATCATGTATTTATCTCTTTTTAACGAGCTAAAGCTTCACCAATCAAGTCTCGTCCCAACTGACGTTCCATTAGTTGGCTTCAGTGGAACGCCAGTCTGGCCCCTCGGGAAGATTGCTCTCCCAGTTGTATCTGGCTCGGTCGCGGTTAACATGGAATTCCTCATAGTAGACGCCCCAAGCCCATACAACGCCATCCTCGGAAGAAATTGGCTACATAGCATCAAAGCCATTGCCTCAACCTACCACCAGGTGGAACGGTTTATTGGAGCGACTGGCCGACAGGAAGACCTTTGCGGTGATCAAGTCCAAGCAAAACAATGCTACGTCTCGGCAGTCGGAAGGGCGCCGAGCCCAAAGCGCGTACATTGGGTGGAAGTTCCGGATAAACCAGTCCTTGAAGACGTCGGGGCTCCTGCCGAATAGAAATCAATGGAGGATCTTGTGAAGGTTCCTATAAACGACGATGGCTCACGCTTTTTCATGCTCGGTTCCAGCTTGACGGATGCCGAGCGTGAGGAACTTGTCCAATTTCTCAAAGATAATATCGAAGTCTTCGCTTGGACGCCGTACGAGATGCCTGGTATTGACCCTACTTTCATTCGGCACTCTCTAAACGTCTCTAAGTCAGCCAAGCCTGTGATACAGAAGCCCAGACGTTCGGCAGCAATCCATGCTGAAGCAGTTAATGAAGAAGTTGATCGGCTCCTCGCAGCAGGGGCTATCAAAGAAGTCCAATATCCGACCTGGCTCGCAAACCCAGTGGTGGTGAAAAAGAAGAACGGAAAATGGAGGGTCTGTGTGGACTACACCAACCTGAACGATGCTTGTCCAAAAGACTGCCTCCCTCTTCCCAAAATAGACCAACTGGTAGACTCCACTGCGGGCCATGCCCGATTGAGTTTTATGGACGCTTACAGAGGATACCATCAGATAGCAATGGACCCAGATGACATGGAAAAAACGGCCTTCATCACCCCTAAAGGTCTGTTTTGCTATCTTGTCATGCCCTTCGGCCTCAAAAATGCTGGTGCTACTTTTCAAAGAATGATCTACCTCCTCTTCGGTCTTCTCATCGGAGAAATCATGGAAGCATACATCGATGACATGGTCGTAAAAAGCCTCAAAGCCGAAAACCACCTTGCCCATCTAGCCGAGGTATTCGCTATACTCAAGAAATTCAAGCTACGGCTCAACGCCGAGAAGTGTGCATTCGGCGTCGGCTCCGGTAAATTCTTGGGCTATCTCGTCACTCGTAGGGGAATCGAGGCCGACCCAAACCAGATCTCGGCAGTACAGCAATTAAAGGCTCCGTCAACCCCCCGGGAGATTCAGAAACTAACAGGCATGGCCGCGGCCCTCAATAGGTTCATCAGTCGCTCCTCGGATAGATGCCACGTTTTCTTCCAAACACTGAAGAAACAAAGCCGCCGAAGCTTCGAATGGACGGAAGACTGTGATGCAGCACTAACCGAACTCAAGACTTATCTTGGCTCGGCACCACTTCTCGTTAAGCCACATCCTTTCGAAACTCTGTACCTCTACCTGGCGGTTTCCCCTCATGCTGTCAGTTCGGCGCTGGTCCGACGAGAGGGCCCTGAAGACCAACCTATCTACTTTGCTAGTCGGACGCTCCTTCCGGCCCAAACACGGTATCTTCCGTTGGAAAAACTCCTGCTCGCTCTTGTCACTGCGGCTCGGAAGCTCCTTCCTTACTTCCAGGAACACCCAATCATTGTTCTCACGGAATTCCCCCTTAAGAACCTCCTTCGGAAGGTTGACCTTTCTAGCCGAGTCTCTCAATGGGCAGTCGAATTAGCCAACTTTGACATCCATTTCGAGCCTCGGACAGCGATCAAAGCTCAGGTGTTGGCCGATTTCATTGCTGAGTTCACTCCTGGAAGCCCAGACGAGGAGGCCTTGATTCAGCCAGAGTATGGGACGCAGGAGCAGCAAGAAGCTCGGAGGACTTGGAACCTTTTCAGTGGTGACGTCTGGAAGCTACACGTCGATGGGGCTTCAAATCACAACGGTGCTGGTGCCGGAGTGGTTCTTGTCACCCCATGCGGTGTGCTGCATGAAAGTGCTATCACTCTCAACTTTCCAGCAACAAACAACGAGGCCGAATATGAGGCTCTACTGGCAGGACTTCGTACGGCTTCAAGGCTACAGTTGAAGACCTCCACGTATTTTGTGATTCTCAGTTGATTGTTAATCAAGTGACTGGGGATTATGAAGCTCGGGATCCTTGGATGCTGAAATATCAAGCTACGGCACTGGAGCTAATCAAACAGTTCAAAGGCTTTCATATTGAACAGATCAATCGGGAGAACAATGCTCACGCCGACGCCCTAGCAAGTTTGGCTTCGGCTAGCAAGGCCTCAGAGTTCCGAAGCATCAGCCTCGGCCAGATCGACGAGCCAAGTTTTGAAGCTCCAGCCGAGGTCCTCAATATCTCCCTCGGTCCTAGCTGGATGGACGAAATCGTAGCTTTCCTCAGGCATGACACTCTACCCTCGGACAAGAAAGAGGCTCACCGAGTCCAAAGCAAAGCAGCGTACTACTGGCTCTCTGAAAGCGGACAACTCTACAGGAGAAGCTTCACTGGTCCTTACCTACGTGTAGTCCATCCCACCGAGGTCCCAACCATACTCAACGAGCTTCACTCAGGAAGCTGTGGCTGTCATTCGGGAGGACGTTCCCTCTGTCAAAGAGCACTTAGCCAGGGTTACTTTTGGAAAGGGATGAAGAAGGACTGTGAAGAAGTAGTGAAGACTTGCAAACCTTGCCAACTCTTCTCTCCCATTCCTAAGCAGCCAGCTCAAGAATTAAAGCCAATTACCAGTCCTTGGCCTTTCGCCCAGTGGGGTTTGGATATCGTAGGAAAACTTCCAACTGCTCCTGGAGGTTTTAAATTTCTTATCACTGCAACAGATTACTTCTCCAAGTGGGTGGAGGCCGAACCGCTCGTCACCACAACCGAGGCAGACGTCCGGCGATTTGTTTGGAGGAACATCGTAACAAGGTTCGGCGTTCCATATGCCATTGTATCATATAATGGCTCGCAATTTGTTGGCAAGGAGCTCACTGGCCTATGTGCTGAGTTCGGCATCAGATTCTTCAATTCCACGCCATCCTATCCTTAGGGCAACGGCCAAGCCGAGGCGACGAACAAGACCGTCTGTGCGGGTATTAAGCGACGGCTAAATTCCAAAAGAGGAAAATGGGCCGAGGAGCTGCCTCGGGTACTTTGGGCTTATCGCTCCACTCCTCGACGATCTACTGGGCAAACACCTTTCGCCATGGCCTTCGGCATGGAGGCAGTCATCCCACTGGAGTCCAGGTTTCCTACGCTTCGAACTGAGACCTTCGATCCACAAAACAATGATGAAGCAGTAGCCACCGAGCTAGTACTGGCCGAGGAAAAACGGGACGAAGCTCAACTTAAGCTCGCCAGCTACCAGCAAGAAGTAACTAGGGGCTATAACAGAAGCGTTCGGATCAAGAAGTACAAGCCGGACGATTGGGTATGGAGGAAGGTTGTTCGGGCAAGTCAGAAAACCAAGTTCAAACCCAACTGGGAGGGTCCCTACAGGGTGATTAAAGAAGTTGGTAATGGGTCTTACAAACTGGAGGACAAAGATGGCAGGGAGATTGAGAACCCTTGGAACGCTCTGAATCTGCGAAAGGCATACCTCTGAAGTTAAGCCTTCGGCCTGAGCTCATCTCGGCCCCTATCTGTTTTCCTTTACTTAAAAAAAAAAAAAAAAATTTTGTAATCATTCTGCTAGTTCGATGGAATGAGAGAACCATGAATGAGAAGCTCCACGCTTTATCCTACCACTCTTCGGACACATATTTGATAACTTGACTTCGGTCACCTAGTTCGGCCTCATGGCTATCTGAACACGTTCGGATCTAGAATCCAACAAATTGTACAAACTCGGACTACTTGACGTTCGGTTTCACTTGAGCAATTTAACCTCTTGGTTAAAATTTAATTCGGCTAAGTTCATTGATTGATTTGAACAAACGGCCACATCTTGATTCGGCTACGTTCTTTATTGATTTGACCAAACGGCCACACCTTACCCATTTACTTAGCATTTTATTTTGGCATAAGGTTGACACATGAACCGAACCTTACATCAAAATAGGGGCTGTTACTAGGTAAATGTGGTAAACAGAGCTAATACACCCTCGGCACAGAATCTTTGGAAATATTTCTAAGGCAAGAAAAGAAATATACATCCATTAAAGACCAGCAGACATGCAAAATATTCTAAGGCATGGAAAAGTATAAAGCATGCATTCAAAACATCAAAGCCCAATCGTTCGGCAAAAACAAAACATCCTACTGTTTAAACTATTACATCTGGTACGGCAAACTCCTGATGTTCGGAGCCGTCCAGTCCATTCAAATGTTTAGACAAAAACTTAAAAGATGATGATCAAAAAAGAAAAGCAACCATTGGTTCGTAATATCAACAACCCATCACTGGCCTTCGGCCTCGGTTGTTCTTTCAGTCTCGTGTCCCCCGGCAGGCTTATCAGTTGCTGCGGGCTCGGTCATTTCTTCATCCTCGTCTTCCTCGGGAGGCAAGGGCTCACATTCCTCGGCAGTATAGGGGAGCTCGAGGTCCGGAATGATTGGCTCGGGAAGCTTCTGCAGGAAGGACGAGTCGGCCTCGACAGCCAACTGGCTTGCCATTGCCTTGGCGCCCTCAGCATAACCAAGTTTGAAGAAATTAGGGAGCCTTTCCTCAAGGGCCTCGTTCACCATCTTATGGGCTATCTGGGTGTACTCCAAGGCGGCTCTTTTTATACCAGCCTCATACCCCTTCGCGTCGGCCAGCATCATTTTGCCCTTCTCCTCCTCCTTCAGCTTTTTTGTCTTAGCCTCGGCCACAGCAGCAGCATTCCTAGCCTCATCAAGCTGCTTCTTTAGCTTGTTCACCTCGGCCTCGGTCTCTTTCGCACTCGTTTCAGAGATCCTGCACTTGGTTCTCCAGGAATCCCGCTCTGAACGGTAACGCTCACGCTCGGCCTGGACCCTCTCGGCCTTGTCATAAGCTTTCAAGGCAGCCTGGCCCGCCTGAGCAAAGGAAAGAAGGGAATAAAAAGAACAAGTTAGCAAAAATCATGAATCAAGGGCAAAAAGTGAAGTGCTGAAATTAACAAAAACGTACCTGAACGAGTTGGGAGCACATCTCACTTAAATTTGGCATAAGGTCGTCTGGGACCTTATCACAATCCCTCGGCAGAGCAAGGCCCCTGAGGAGGGTGACAGCGAGATCCGGCTCTTCCTTCACCGAATCTTTCAACAAGACAACCCTTCCGTCTGGCAAAGCGTAGGAGGGGCTGAAATGTCTCAAGAAGTCCACCTCCACTGGAGGGTCGGTGAGGTCAACGTGGGGGGCGGGTTGATTCTTTTGCTTCTCGGCAGGAGGAGCCTTGCCAGTCTCGGCCTGGAGAGATTTTGAGGCATTCGGTGGGGGGGCGTCCTCGGCAAGTTTCTGCCTTTTCTCCCTCTGTTGATGATCAGAAGGAGCCTTCGACTTGGCCGCCGGATTGCTGGTTTTGGTTGGAATGACTGGCCTCGGAATGTTTCGCCTCGACATTTCCTCGGCGCTGGGTTCGACGATCTTTAACGGAACGTTCAGTCCTGGAAGCGTCGGCTCAAAACCCTCGTCTGGACCGAGCGGAGTGAGCCACTCTTCGATCGTGTACCCGGGCTTCGGCAATCTAACCCCTCGTTGTCTCTTTTGTCGAACTCTCTCGGCTCCGGAAGCTTGCCTCTTCTTCTTTTGAACCGCGGCGGCAGCAGGTTGATCTTCTTCCTCTCGCTGATCTCCCTCGCTCGGCTCTGCAGCCTTCTTCTTCTCCTTCCTCCTCAGCACGCCCTTGTTCGAAGGTTCGTAGTCCAACAGAGTTGGAGCGTGACGGCAGCCTTGGGCTCGTAGAATGTCACAAGCCAATTCCCTAGCCACGGAGTTTAAAGTCTTTGATATAGGGCCGAGCTCTGAAAAAGATAAAGATGAAGAATAATTAAGAGCCTTGGCAGCGATTGAACATAAGCAAACAGTATTATGAAGAAAAGGTTCGGTCTCTTACCTCTCTCCTCGACAAAACGAGGGATGGGGTGACTGCGGTTGAGCCCGCCGAACTCGAAGTTTCCACGGACCTCGAGGTAAAAGTTCGCCCATTTATCCGTATCAGACAGCCCCTCTATCAAGGGCTGCTTCTTTGGGCGCGTTGTTAAGAACCGTCGGTTAGACTTCCCGTGCCGAGACATTGTGTAGGTGTGGAATAGGTCGCTCGGCTTAAAGTCTAAATTCTGACTCTCGATCAGAGCAATTACCGACATTATTATTCGGTAACTGTTGATCGCCAGCTGGTGAGGGCACACGCTAAATTTCCAGAGGACCTCCTTAAGGAATGGGTGGAAAGGAAATCGAAGTCCGGCCTCACAGATGGCCATGAGAGGCACGGTGATGTGCTCGGGGTGATCCTCCCTCTTGGCCTTGATTTCATCGCTCTTCACTCGATGGAGGTAGACGTCGGCAGGGATGTTATACTTCTCGCGGAACGCCTCGGATTCGGCCGTATCTCCGCTGAAGTAATGTGCGTAAGGGCAAAGGAGTCCCTTATCAAATAAGTCATCATCCTTTGAAACCGAAGTCGAAGCTTCGGCCTCGGACGTGAACCTCGACTGAGCCTCGTGGCCCATCTGAGGCTCGGTGTCAGACTCGGTCTCACCGGTAAAATTGATGTCGGGTTCGGTAGCATATCCCTCGGCATCATACTCGAAATCTTTCTCGGCGTTTGAATCGTTGGAAACTGCAGAAGTCGCAGACATCCTCGTGGACACAGACTCTTCAGCTCGGCGCTGGTTTCTACGTTGTCGTGCTAATTCGTCGATGAACTGACGCTCAGATTCAGTCAGGGAGCGATCCGAGTCCGAAGAGACGTCGATGATCTCGTGAGCCAGACCTAGAAGACAAAAAAAAGGCCAAGGATGATGGATCCGCGTCGGCAGAAAGGAGAAAATAAAAGTCTCGGCTAAACCCTATAGGCTCACGAGTCATTCTTATTCCATTGAGGGCTCGGCACCCCAAAGGCTTATTCTACATTCGGAAGGAGCTTTGAGTGAACGTCTCGGCTCTCCTAAAGAAGTTCGTCTAAACCTAATACCCCATAGAGGTTCGGAAGAACAGGGTGAATCTGAGGATGAACATCACTGTTCAAACCCAGATTCCACTATTCGTATGAAACCCAAAAATCCCAGGAAAGCCCCAAAACCCCATGAGAAGTGTGACAAATTCGACAAAAGCAGAAAGCAGAAGAAGACGATCACTTACTTGAAGAACTTGCTGCTTGATTTTGCCTGGAATTGAAGATCTGAGGCAGGATCGAAGGCTGGAGCGGATGGAATTTTAGAGAGAGAAGCTCTGGGCGTAGAGAGAGAGAAGCAAAGAGTATTCTCTCTCCTCTCTTGCCTCTATTTATAGAGCTCCAACCGTTTCAACTTTCCCGCGCAAACATAACTCCGCCGAACCTCCAGCCAATCAATGCGTGACGCGTGTCCCCTGCCAGCCTGCAGACTGCTGCACCCGTCCCTTCGCCTGCCAAGGCGTCCTTTCAACTGACACTTTTTTCCCCCTTTCAACACCTGTCCGCGTGATCAAAAGCTCGGATCCAACCGTTGCAAAACTCTCGGCGGGGGCTGAAGCTCGGCCAAAATCCGAAGTCAATTCCTGTCGAATGAAGAGATTCGGCAAGAATTGAGGGGCTATTGTAGCAGGCCGAGCGAGAATGGCTCGGGTCGTGCCGATAGAATCTCGAGACATTCGGAGGACTAGCCGGACGTCGAACGGATAACATCCCTTAGCCTCGGATAAGCCGAAGGTCTCGTGTTCCACCTCTGACCATGTCAGTTACTTGTTCACGACGTTCGGCTCGGCAACCCCCCTTCGACATTCGGCCGCCATACTCGGTCTTGAACGAGTGTGGGGACCATAACCTCCAGCTCACCCACGTGGGGATAACCACCCTAGCGATGATGACCATAGTGACGTCAGCCGAACGGTTATCAAAGGTAATGATGAAGAGCACGTGAAGGTGCCAGCTCACCTCCCAAACGGTTACAAAACCCTAAATGTGACGTAAGGGCGACGTCAGCCGACGCGTGTCAGACTCATAAACAATCTTGGAGACCAAGCTACGGGTTCCCTATAAATACAATACTATGCCTTCTGGTAAAAGGTATGTTCAACACACTCCAGATAATCCTAAAACCCTAGCTCTTGCTCTCTACTCTTTCCTCTGCAAGTGGACTGATTCTTGCACCGGATGGCCATCCCGGAGGGCCTCCGGTGTGGTCTTTAGTCGTGCTCTGTTTTGCAGGATTAGGGGAAGGACAGGAGCAAATCCCATGTCACAGCCCAAGGAGAGTGAACCACCTTGATCGGAGCCCCCACATTACTGTATTAGATAAAGTCCATCGGGTGAAAGTTTTGGCCACATAGGAGTCCAGTGAAATTATACAATACTCTGAGAGTACCGCCACGTGGTACTTCCTAACTACTACCACTTTCAACCATGCATTTTTGTGAGGTCTACCACTAAGTGTATAGATCCCAGAAGAATAAGTGGTTATCAAGTGATCCGGAGTACCGCCTGGCGGTATTCCCGGACTACTGAATAATTACTCTAGAAGTCCATGAATGTTTTTGACAAGTGCACATGTATTTGACAATTCCCCCATCACCCGCGAGCCAGGTGGATTCAACAGCATGAGGTTGCTTAGCTGAAGTCCATTCATATTGAGAAAAGATGTATAGTACTACTCTTCTATAAATATCATCACCACATAAACAAAACTTTAAACTTGTTAATTTGGCGCGAAAAATTTAGATACTCCGGTTATTACACATGGGACGGGACTTATGCATACATGTAATTCATCCCATGTGAAAAAACGCTACAAATGATTGTTGTATATCCCCAAAAAATTCTAGGGAGTAGTTAATAAGTGACTTATGGATGGTCTTGTCATTTCAGTATTAGATTCATTTAGAAATCGATTTCAGTTGTTAAAGTCCATGCATTGGGGTCAATGTTTTTGTAACAGGTAAGTCAGGCCATGTTCTGACAAGTGCACATTTTTATTGACAATTTTCCCTTTGCCCACTTCAAACCGGCCCCCACGTACCCACCCCCCGAGCCAGATGGGTTCAGCCAATTCTATGACGTTGCTCAGTTGATGTCACTAACTATTACTCATCTTCTGGATTTGTTTTTGGTTGAGAAATTAAAGAAAAATCTTCTACGATATCCTCATGATCAATGACTTCATCGCATGAAACACACTTTGTTTGGCGAGAAAAATTTAGATACGCCGGTTATTTATAACGCTCCTTTTGCATGGAATGAGACCTATATGCATGTACGAAACTCATCTTATGTGAGAGGACGTTAAAAATGACGGTTGTATCCAAAAAAAAAAAAGAATTCTGTTTGCCAAACTCCTTCGAGTAAGAAGCGACTTATGGATGGTATTGGCATTGTATTTGCTTCAGACCGGGGGATCAATCGAGGTGCTATATATTATGACCCGGGCGCCAGGCAAGAGACAAGTGCAAGTAGGCGAAAGTCGAGGTTGGAGACAAGCCTCCTAGTTGTTCCACTGCGGGCCGTTTCCCAGCTTCCTGTATCGTTAGCCGGTCATGAATTCCAACGCCCAAAGTTTAGATCGTAAGAGTAGAGTGGGGATGAGATCAGAGCCAAATTAAGGTCCCAAGGTCAATTTCAGGAAGCCAAGCGATAGAGTGCTTTCTCAAGATTTTCTGATTGTTAGAATAAAGTTTTCTAAAATTAAATGAGGCGCACACAAGCTGACCCCTATAGAAGTTGATTTTGTTCGCCTGCCTAAAAAGTAGGTGAACATTACCCACCTCCTTATTGGTGTGGATAGGTTACCTTATTTTACTCACTTCTAATCATTAAATCAATGTTACTAACTCTAGTTTAGTTGTTAATTAAAAATAAAACAAGAAACATAGAGATTTACTTGGAGGGAAAAATGGAAGGAGAATCATCATACAACGTTCAAGGAATACAGCGAGAAGGAAATCGTCGGGAAAAAATATACAGCGTGAAGAGAAATACAGGAGAAGAAAATAGGAGTCCCTATTCTTCAAGAGAAATATTACTGAATACTATTTAGGTTATTGCGGTTGGTCGAACTAAAAAATAAAAAAAATATGACCAAAAACCAGAAAATTACTCTATTGTGGGTGTTGGATTTCTATCAGAAGTGCTTCATTTCAGATCAATTCTTCGCTGCAATCGCTTCGATCCATTCCCTCGGTGAAAAATCGTAGCAAGCCCTGAGGAATGTGAATTGTCCAAGTGCTCTCCCCTCTTGGCTTTGTCTCATTGTCTATCTAGTAAATCAATCATTCTATTCCATCCTACATCTACTCCTCTTTCATCGTTGTTTGTCCTTTTATAACATTCTCGGCCACTGCCGGTCCGATAGGAAAGAAAGCGGTAGCCATGAACTTCAAGATTGGTTCTGAACGTCGTGTGACAAAATTAATGTTTAGTACAACATCGTTTAAGGATTGAGTGCGCGCATGCCAAGACTTGTCGCGTCTAACGTAAAGGACTGGATGTCCCTTTTCTGACTTCGTAACTGTAACAGTGAGAGTGTTGCGATCCTAAGGGCTGGATCACAACGGAGGTTCGTAGTTTGCCACAACGGTTGTGGACATCAAATTTCTAACTGTGTAGGAAAGAAGTAACAACGTAAATAGAACTTTATTATGTTGAAATAATAAAGCTTGGTACAAGGAAAAGTAAAAAACCCGAATTACTTGATGAAGTAATTGAGTTGGAGACAAGAAAAGTAAAGATAGGTGCTTCGCTGTGAAGACTTTGGTTTAAGCACTGGGTTTTGAGGTGTTGGAAGCCTTTTTCTGTCTTGAGAAGGCCAAAGGATCTTCACAGTTTTGCATGTAATTTTCCCCGCCTTCTTCTCATGTTGACAAGTGTCCCACGAACCAAGTCTTGGGCGGTTCCTAGCAGTTATTTGAATTGCCCATGTGCTTTTCTCCAATCGTGGGTACCTGCACTTGAGCCAAGATCATGGGCTCCCTTGTTCTCCTCTTCCGTGGCAGGACTACATAGAAATCCACAAAGTAAACAAATTATAAAGTAATTGTTTATACCCATTTTTGACATCCAATCCTAGACTAGCATTGGATGGTTATTTAATTAATATTTAATTGAATTGGGCGGAGAAATAGAAATGTTTGGATATAAAATTAACGGGCCCAGACAATATAGATTAGGCCCAGTTAATTTTAATCTAATTCAGATGGGTTTAATTTGCGTGGGCTTCATTGGTTGTGTTAAGTTGAGAAAGCCCATGGCCCACGGTTAGTGTTGGGTAATTCCAGAATGTTCTTTAAGGGGGAATCGTTGAAGGTTATTTGTAAAAGGCCATTTGAGGGAAAATGATGGCCTAAAACGTATTTTGATAATTAATATTCGCTAAGGACATGTTAAGAATATTTGTCAATGCTAAAAATATTCTTAACGGATATTAATTATCAAAACACGTCCTTAGCCATCATTTTCCCTCACAACGAAGAGAATAGGTAAGTGGTTAATCTTTGATTTTATTTTTATTTGTATTTTAAGATCATAACCATGGTTAAAACATGGTGGGCTTCATGAGTTAGTATTAACCAATAAGGAGGTGAGTGATGTTCAACAATAATTTATGTGGGTGAACAAAATCGAACTCCCCGTGTTGCGACTTTATTTGCTATACACAAGACATTAAGCCAACCACCAATTAAGGGGGCTCAGTTGAGATTTTAAAAAATGTAGGGTCTAAAATGAGAATAGGAGAATTACTTCGCTCAAACTTTCAGGTGCATGATAATCGTTCCGTGGGAGTAGACCATGCCTCTTGATTCGTCATTCGCGCCTTTGACAATTTGCCCTAACCCTAGAGCAATCCAGCTCTCATCAGATAAGGCCGATAGGCTTTCAAACTTCAAACCCTTTTCACCACCGGTCTTCAGATTTTTCCCGGGAAAATCCTGGTTAGTGTTCATTCAATTTCAATGAAAGTTCAACACACGAATTGAAGTGTCAATGTACTTTGTCAATTGTATGAATTGAGTTCATTGCGTAATTCATGCCGTAAGAATTACTGACTGGTTAAATAAATCCATGACTTCATAACTAACCTTAGTTGCAATGTTTTAAAAATCAGACCGATGAGAGAATCGGAAAAGAGACCGGGTGGACGGGTCACCGGTTAAACAGCGGTTGAACCGTTATGTCATAATTATGTTAAAAATATATTAATAGTGTAAAAAGAACCGTTATGTCATAATTATGTTAAAAATATATTAATAGTGTAAAGAGAACAATGAATCAGTAAAGAGGTGCAGTTTTCATGTTTTTCCTCCGTCCCACATCGGTTAGAATCCTTTTGGGAGCAACATTTTCAACTATAAAACCATAACAACGCATTACAAAGGTGGCGTGTGAGGATTTCTCTCTATCCATTTCGTAGAAAATAGTACACTTGGAAGAATACCTATTTTTTACACATATATGTATAAATTAATGTATACATTTTAAATAAATTAGGCTGCTTTGATTATTTGCGTGTGATTTCGAGATGGGTTTAACACAACGAGGTTTGCATTGGGTGTACCAATAGTTTTATTGTTCTTGGATTATTGTTCTCGGAATACCGGATGTTTGTATCAGGTTTAGTACAGTAAAAAAGAAAAGAAAAGGTAAGCATATAGACAGGATATCCGGTTGTATAAAAATGAAGAGAGTAGTAAGCATTTAGGCTTCGAAATATATATATATATATATTCGATTAAAAACGGAAGCTTAAGACTTAGATATGATAGTATTTGAAACGGACATTAGAATGCCAGATTAGAAAAATGTAGACTGTCGCGTAAATTTTGCCGCCCATACCAACAGACGGCTACATAAACTTTCAGGTCATGAAAATCGCTCCATGGGAGTCGACCATGCCTCTTGATTCATCGTTCCCGATTTCCGGTCCCTTTGGCATTTTGCCCTAATCCTAGAACGATCGATCCAGCTTTCATCAGATAAGGCCGGCACGTCCAAACTCCAAAACCTTTTAGTTTTTGCACCACGAGGTCTCCAGATTTTTCCCGTGAAAATCCAGGTTAAGCAGAGTTAAAAGCTGCGCGCAATCATCCTCAAATCCCATGACCAAGTCGCGGCTGTAATTTCAACAACACATATTGATAAAGTAACTTGAACTTACATCTGTTAACTTTTGCTTGAACTTAATTAGGAAACAATGAAAATGACATTGAATGAACCTCTATTCTCTTTTTCATCTTTATAAATTTCTTGCTTCAATGAGCATTATTGTTACATTATGTAATTGCATACCTAATCTTCCCTTTTCACATTGGAGCTGATGCTAGTCATCAGTAAAAGACGGTATGATCTGTGTTCTCACAGATATGGGACTTCTCACAATATGCACCCCGTCTGTCCAAGTCAAGCTCCCGAAATAGTATCCTGCGTTGACACGATGGGTTGTGGAGACTGAGACATCAAAGGAAACTTTCTTGGTGGTGGAGTTGAAAACCAACGTATCAGGTTTTACGGCTATTATTACGCCAAGTGGAGGCTCGATTAGAAGTCTGTAAACGGAGTTGGTTGGTCCTACGTTTGTTACGGTTCTACCGAGGGAAGTGGCATTTCTCAAATTTGGGATAGTGATGGAAGGCAGATTCACATCCAAAATGGAGGGCTGAGGATTGAGGCAAACAGTGGATTTGTCTACAAGTTGAGATATAGCTGAGGAGTTGTAACCCATTGCACAGAGATAATGTATGTAGTCATCCGTGCCCATGTCGTAAACCAAACCAGGATTTCTTGCTCTGTTTGGGTTGATAAGACCACCCCCGTAATCAAATGGATCAGCAAGCTTCCGTGGGGACCCCTCGGCAAAAATAGGCTCTCCAGATGGATCAGTTTGCCATGCTGCATAAGTCATTCGATTATGTCAATACACATTTTAGTTGCATTGGGCAAGGAAGTTGGGGACAATTCACTGGCCATGCCAAGCTGTTATTAAACGGAGAAAGGAGTCAAGTCAAAAAAAAAAAAAACGGAGAAAGGAGTACCCGTTGTGATTATTGCTGATTTGATCGCGGCAGGGGACCAATTGGGGTGTAATGATTTGATAAGTGCAACAACGGCTGAGACATGAGGAGTTGCCGCTGATGTTCCTGAACCAAAGGAAAAACCCCCATCCATAATGGGATACTGGGGAGTAACAGCTGCTAATATACTCACACCAGGTGCAGCTATATCTGGCTGTGTAAAATAGTAAGTAGGTTGATGTCAAATGAATCAGAATAGCACTTTAGCGGGGCACAACTCATATTTGATGACTCACAAAGCCGAAACTTACCTTCAAAATAGCTGGTGCAATGGAGCTAGGTCCTCTAGATGAAAAATAAGCAATCTTCGTTGACACAGGTTTTCCTACTAGTGTTCTTGAGAGGCTCAACTTAACTGTGGGAGAACTGTATTTATCTCAAATGACACACAACGTTCACGAATTAGGACAAGAACAAGGTGGACCATGGGGATTTTGCCAAGGATGATGAGGACATACCTTGTTGCACGGATGTAGAACAGTATTTCGGTGCCAAGTTCATAATCCACAACTATACAAGGGAAGTCATCGCTGCATGGAGCCAAGTTGCTTCTCGGGTTTTGAGCGATGATCACACCCAATCCACCGGCTGCTTTGACAACAGATGAAACATCTGTCGGTCGCACCTGAATGGGCACTGTAGTGAAGCAGAGAACCACCTTTCCAACCACCGAGTTGTTATCAAGTGAAAGGGATTCGCAAACACTACAATGAAAGAGAATGAAGTGATGACAAACTTTCATAGTTAGAACCAGTAATCATGTAACCATCAATTCCATTACCCAGCAGCTGTCGCAATGAGTCCTGAGGACTCCGGGTACATCAAACCGGTGAAGCCAATTTCTTTACCTGCAAACATGGCTTGGCCCTATATGCACAAATGGTAAACATAACTTATTTGAGGCTTCTGATTAGGATTCGACAGCAAGGGAAAAAAGAATCAGAAATGCGCTAAATGTGGGTAAGCAAAGATAAGAGAAGGTGCAGTTGAGCAAGGTCTTGTATCTGTTTTTGCAAGTTGTTGCGGCACATTGCCCCACAAGGATATGTATCAAGCGAATGTAAGTCTACGTGATTACAAGTCCAAAAAGAGAGAAGACTATACCCATATGGTTTTGTTGTTTCCGAGAGTAATGGATGTGGGAAAGGACCTATCTATGGTGCTAGCGGCAACGGTTAAGATCCAGGGTGCTGTGTTTAGAACCGTCTGACTAGAAGGCCCACCATTTCCGGCAGCACAAACAACAATGATGCCATTGGCGACAGCGTGGAATGAGCCTGTGGCAATCAAATCACGCTCATCTACATCCGAGAACATAGGAATGGCAGTGCCAAGAGACAGTGATAGCACATCAACCCCATCGTGTATAGCTTGATCCAACGCTCTCAACACATCTGCAGACGCACACTGCCCATTCCAACATACCTTGTAATGGGCTAACCGAGCTCGGGGTGCTCCTCCTCTCGCTACTCCCAGGCCAATGCCTTTGTAACTCACGTTACCCACAAAGGAACCTGCAGCAGTGGAGGACGTGTGGGTTCCGTGTCCGGATGAATCTCTGGGGGACAAGTAATCCTGGTTCTCTGAGGTGTTGAGTGGTTGCTTGTTGGAAGCAAGAAAGCCATCGATGAACCATCGAGCCCCTATTATTTTTTTGTTACAATCTGTAGTGGCGTTGAAGGCTTGTCCAGAGTCGCATTGGCCTTTCCAACGAGAGGGGATGGGACCAAGGTCTTCATCGGTAAATGCTTTGGACTCTGGCCATACACCTGTAACCAATTTTTAGATTGAGTTGAGTTGCCCTTTTGTGTTTGTGTTGCATTAGAGAGAGAGATGAGATTAGACCGGACCTGTGTCAATAATACCGATGATAACTCCATCACCCAAATTGGCTTCATGTAAAAGATTTGTTGGGGAATGAGAAGAAAGGCCTAGGTAGTCCCAGCTTCTAGTCGTTTGTAGCGTGTAGAAGCGGTTGGGTACTACATGAAGAACACCTTCCGATCCTGCATCGGGAAAAGCAAGGAAGGAGGAGTAAACACAGATGGATCCTAGTTCTGATACATATAGCGCATGCTTTGTATCATAAGCTTACCAGTTGATTTGGAGGGATGATGAAATGGTTTTTCACTCATATATTTCTACTTCATCCTCCTAAAGTAGTTAGAAGAAAGAAGAACGACTTTTACTTATCACAGAATTACCTGCTATTTGTTGGGCTTGGGACTTTGTAAGTCTGGCTGCAAAGCCGGAGAAGCCATGTCTGTAACTGTAAATGATTGAACTTCTCGTGGCTTCTTTGCTACAATATGAAATAAATATTCATTGTGATAAAAATATGCATCCATATGATTCAGGGAATACCTATTATCTTTTTGAGAAGCCAATCTTAGAGCGCAACAATTGTATGCAATGAATAGAACGTGATCATTACCTTCCAACTACGGATGTAAGCAAGTCGTGGTGCAAAGCTGTGACAAGCTCTGGATCACTGTGCTGCCTCTTGCCCATATAAACAATGTGAACCTCCTGTGATAATCATATATAGTTATAACCAGTCGTAGACATTGCCAGCATATATGGCTTTGGTAACCATTTTTTTGAGGTTGATAGAGGGAAATTGAGCTCATAAAAAACATGGACTTACTTTGCCATCAGCCTCCACTGGTGCAATCAAAATGTCTTGACCGTAGAAATTAGTCAAGATCAAACTGACCAGAAATACGAACAGAGGTGTTCCGTTGCGTCTTGTTTTCATCAAATCAAATCCCATGTTGCCTCTTTACGGTTATGTGAGAGATGTGGTTTGGGTTGTAGTGTACATATACACAAACATGATATGTGGATAGGTCACAGTTGAACATTCTGTGTACTACTGGTGAACGTTCAAAAGGAAAAGTATACGTTCAAAAGGAGAAGTATATGCTTTGGGCCTCAAGTTCAAAAAGGAAAAGTATATGCTGCTGAAACGTTTTGGGTCGCTTTTGGCGCCCCACAAATCAGTCAAAGGTACCATTCCTAATTGATCTAGAGATAACAGATACTAAAATATTGGTTTTACAAGAAACTACGCATGCTGAGGAGAACATTTTTCGCTTTGTTTTGGACTAAAATCGAGTCCCATAAGATGTCCGTTGATTATATATTACTTTGTTTTTTTAACAGGATTAGCCACAAAAAAAAAAAAAAGAATCCTATAGAACAAACGGCTTTGGTCATCGAAATGGAATCTGGCATGGTTCCACTCGAAGTGGGTAGTATGCATATATTCACTTTTGGATGGGTGAATAAAACTGTACTTCCTATTGAGGGTCTGGTAATCAGAAATTCTTCGATCAAATATTATCAGTTTTTAATCCGCGTGCGGCTGTGCATAAAACATTCCATTGAAAAGGCGGTTGAATATTTCCGGTCCACTTATTTGTAGTTGAAAACTAAAACCTTCTAGGAATCGGATGTCAGCACTACTTTACCAGATTTCATACGAAAGAGTCTCTAACTAGAAGTTGTGGATGGAACCCAAATTCCACAACTTCTGAGGGATAACCCAGCTCACCACCCACTGGTACCTTATGGAGCAGGTCACTACCTTGCAAATTAGCCACGTTTGTCGGGAACAAAACAATTGTCAGACATCCTTGCCAAGGAAGCTCTCAATCATGCTTTAGAATTTATCTCTTTTTATGTTCCACCGTTTGTGGTGGCTTTTCAATTTCATGAAGACATTGTAGGGGTTAAATACCGACTTAAGTCTAAAACGTGTGGGATGATTTACTCAATCATTTACTTCGCGGTGAATATCGTTCAAATTCTGCTGTGAAGTAGTACTAGGAAAGAGCATTTTCTTACCGGATACATTTGCATGCTTTTTGTTGTTTGAAACTCACAGGTACGCAAAACTCCCTCTCCATTCTGGCAAGTGGCTGTGCATTTAACAATGTTGATCACTTTATGAATTTTAACAAATACTCTACACTTTCACTCATTTAACTATAATGTCAGTCAATATATAGACCATTAGATTGAGAAGAAAAGAATTGACCGTTGAATTTGAATTTTTGCCCACTCATTTTGATTAGGCCATTGTGGAGCTTAAGGATGCACTAATTGGGTAATTGATTATCCCATTTTGATTAATCCATTGCGGATGCTCTAGTCGCACTTTGTCTGCTCTCTACAGCTACTCTTCTCCGACCGGATGACAAATGGGTAGTTGTTAGGAGGGAGTAGTTGTCAGCAATAAGGTTGATATAGAAAGTGACCAGATATTTAGAAAGATCAAGCATGCAGAGCAATTTATGTCAAGGGGAGTAGCCTGCTATCGGTGAACTTGAAGTCATTGTCTGATTGACGATTCAAATTACGTATATCGTTGTAAGATCTGTGAGTCGGTGATAGTACTAGTGGTATGTTTTGCTGGGCGCTTAAGATGAATTTGTTTAGAGCATCTGCACCAATAAGAGAATATCTTTTTAACGGCAGAGTTGTGAATAGTTGTTTACGGAGCCAATTGCGACCGTCCAAAAATATTTTAAACCGTCTGAATGTCAATGAAATATTTTCCGAGAAAAGTTTTACTCCTCCAAATTTTTTCTATTTAAATTCAAACCGTTCAAAGTCGAAACAGACGGCTGAGATTGCGTGGAGCCTTAAATAACTTCTTAACGGCTCACTCGTGAATTTGTTTCTCTCGCACCAACAATAAGGTACAATTTTTATTTTATCTATCTTCCTTCTGCTTCCACGCTCTAGCAACCTTTCTATAATTCTTTGATTCTCTCTATCCATTAAGTATTAGTAGAAAATATTACACTTGAAGAATATCTATTTTATACGCATATATATATTGATGTATACATTTTAAATAAATTAAGCGGCTCTGATTATTTGTGTGTGATTGTGAGATGAGTCTCACACAATGCGGTGTGCATTTGGCGTACGTACCCATAGTTTTATTGTTCTCGGAATACCGCATGTCTGTATCAAGGGACATCCAAAAAAATACTTCATAGTTTCTGATCAAATTTTGATGATCCGAGCCGCTCAATGTGTCAGATGTGATTTTAAGACTACTTGCGAGAAATCAGCCAAAAAACAAACCGGGAAAAGTTTGATCTGAGCAGTTTTTATCTTAGATTTAATGAATGGTTCAATTAAAAACTGCTCAAAACAAGCACTTCCCGGTCATAATTTTTGCTAATTCCTTGCGGGCACCCTTAAAATCACATTCTGCACACATTGAACGGTTCAGATCATAAAAATTTGATCGGGAAATATGATATTGAGATTTGTGGTGTTTTTTTAAGTATTTTTTTGAGTGTCCTTTGAACCGCCCCGATATATATATATACTAGTGAATGCCCGTGCCTGAAGGCACGGCGCGATACGTTTTGAAGACAACTAAAGCTACGGATCGAGCAATGAGCAAATGGAGGACATGTTGAAAAAACGGGTAGGAACAAAGTAAAATATGGTATATTTTTGTTGTTGCAAAACTTTGATATGCTAATTACTCATACTTGCAGCACTCTGCAACAAAAAGTTTTATTTGTTAAGCCCCTACCCGTGTGTACATCACCACCAATGATAATCCCAATCACATATACCGAGTTAATTGCATTGATAGGATACACACTGCACTATATTAATCCAGACCATAAAACTCAAAACCAATACCATGTTGCATTCATAGAATCCAATTTTAACATGCATAAAAAATCTAAAAATCTATATAGAGTCAAATCTGATACACAAATGTAGGGGGGAAAAGTGTTCAACATAGGTCTTATTGTCTTGAAATTTGTCTCTCCATCTGCCTCCCAAGAGTTTTTGTACCAACGCATATCTACTTCATCCAAAAAGCACAATTAGGAACATGAATAATAGCCTAAAAAAATAATTAATGAGCAAGAACCCCTTCTTGTAAAAGTAAAATGATGACTAATAATATTTACCTTAATTCTAGATCTCGTTTATTCGTCTCTCAACACCATCATGGTATGATCATGACTTTTGTAGATGTACTTGTGGATATACTTAACAGATTTTATTCCAGGACAAACTTCCACATTGATATGAGAATTATATTTTCTCGAAAGGTATGCATTGTATGGCACCACATCCCTTTTATCAATTCGTTGACCCCTTATAGTACAGAGGGAGTAAAGTAATAATGGCATTGGTAGGCATACCCCATGCATAAAAATACGATTAACTTCTTGCTCATCATGAATCACCACAATTACATTTTTTTCTTGAAGACACGTAACCTTTGTACTGAAAAAATAAAACAAAGCAAATATGAATCAAATATATAAAGTCAGATAAAGCAATGCAATTGAGTAAACAGTTCTTACATTTTCTGCAAGTTACCGTCGAGCTGCATAAGAAAATGAAGAATTCACCGAATGCATAGGAAACAATTAATTTGATTATTACGACCAAGGTATATAATGAAACGGTTCAACTCACATGGCCATAGATGCTTAGATTGTCCATGATTAGTTAAAGTCCCAAGAAATTATCTAAGATTTGAAAGAGAGTAATAGTCAAAAGTTATCATGGGAATAACAACAGAAAACGTTTTAAAGATATATATAGACTCCCATAATATTAAATGAGTGACAACAAAACAAAGAAAAAAAAGAAACACAAAACTCCAATTTGCGGTGTGTTTGGTTAACATCATAATATTTGCATTGATGCATATATGGTAACGTTTAAAAGAGTGTTCGTAACAACACATGTTCTAAAAAAATGAAAATAAAGGTTTACAATTATTCCATGTGTTACTCTTGCAACAACAAAAAAAAGGGTGTTGCCGTTAAAAAAAGAAAAAAGAAAAAAGAATAGGGCGTTAATTAGTTTTGCACTCTTTCTTTTCCTATGTCGGTAGATATTAAAAGACATAAAAAAAATGCACCTAGTCTCAAGTAAACACCCCAATTGCTTACAATTTTCTGTAAACATGTCTCTCATCGTTCTCTTCTCTGTCATTTTGATTTTAGACTTTCTAGACATCTAGAGCCGGCTTCAAAACCAGTCTTATCTCCTTAATTTTAGGGTGTAAATATGGCCGATCTTCTTGTTCTCTTGTACAATAATACAAATCTTAGGAAAAGAAAGGACATGTAATCTCATACCTATTATGATTTATTGCGGACCCCGACGATGGCGCAAGAAATCCTATTTGGTATAACATTTGTATTTCCTTTCGTACTGTTTACGTATTTCCTTTAGTACGTCAATTTTATTCATATGTTTTGACTCAAAACCCTGCAAATTTTTTGCGATAATAAAAAAATTCACAATTTTGAAAATTGAATTGAATATTTTGTAGTTAGCTGTACATAGCACGGGATTGTATAGATGTTCAACATTTTTGTTCAATTGGAAATCTCATAAGACCCGTGCTATGCATGATTTAGATGATGGCAAATAACTTGAAAGTCGTAGAATATGTCATAACCAAATGGATAGAATAAAAGTAAATTCATCATGAGGGGGCAATCATGATTAAACTTTTACCAAATTCTGTGTTATTGTGGGGGTAAAAAAAAAAAAAACTTCTTCATTTCAATCCTATAGAATGAACTTCTTCATTACCAATGCACTTTTGGATTGCTCGAATTGAAACCATCTCCCTCCTTGTATGTTCTAAAAAAAAAAAAAGATTCAAACATTTTAGTTAGTACAGCTGTCACTCCGATTTGAACCGAGCGTAATCGAATTTTTTTGGAGTTGAACTTAACAAATAGAACTGGAAAAAAACGAAGTAAAGAGCCATACCTATGGTGAGAGAATTGGAGAGAGGGCGAGAGTCATGGAGACGGAAAAGAGAACTGGAAAGAAAACGTTTAGGGTGAGAGAGAGAAAGAGAAAGAGAAACGATTAGGGAGAGAGAGGGAGACAAAAAAAAAAAACACATGAAGAACTGGAAAAAAACGAAGTAAAGAGCCATACCTGTGGTGAGAGAATTGGAGAGAGGGCGAGAGTTAGGGAGACAGAACGGAACTGGAAAGAAAATGTTTAGGGAGAGAGAGAGATAAATAATTAGGGAGAGAGAGGGAGATAAATTTGTTTCAACAATTTGTATTTTTCAATCAACGGCAAATTTGCCTTACCCGATTTGTATTTCCATTATAGCACTCACCCAATCAACTACAACTTCATAAATCACCCATTTGTATTTTGGAAATACTCACCGAACCAACGGCAAGTCTTTAATTCCACCGAAGTCAAACACAATTGGCAATTTCGGAAATCAGTACAATCAACTACAATCGGTAATTTCGAAAATTTCGGAAATCATTACCATCCGCAATAGGTAAATTGGATAGAAAAAAAGTAAGTCATTACAATCGAAAATCAATCAACGGCAAGTCTTAATTTAACCAGGGATAAATTAAGTCAATCAACTTTCTTAATTTAACCGAGAAAGTCGGATCTCTAAGTCAATCAACGGCAATCGGATCTTTAAGTCAATCAACGGCAATCGGATCGAAAGTTAGGTTTGAAAATATTAGATTGATATTTATCAGTCGAAGATTTGTAATATAAAAAAGGAATGGATTTTAGATTTCCTTTCCAAATACTTATCTTTAGATTAGGAAAATAAGGAAACAAAATTAGTTTGAAATTAAGATTTTTTATTTTAAGGGTTTAAATGATACTGTATAATTATTCATGTTGAAATCAACCAATTAATTGTTTCCTTTATGCTAATTGTTTCCTTAAATGATGACCGAAATCAATCAATCAATTAAGTCCTATAATTGTTTCATTCTCATGCTTTCATTTGATGACCGAATAACTGTTTTCTTAATATTAATAAGATTTCCAAATTAGGCACGGGAATATGTGAGTGAGAATGCTCATAAAATGCTAAGTATTTACGGGCCTGCCATTGTAGAATGAAGGGTGGAGATTTATGTAGACATGAGGATAAATCTGGAGCGTTGGTTGTCTTTGGGATTCAAACACAGCTCTGTTTTATTATATATATATATATATATATATATATATATATATAGCCATTATTCGATTAGATCTGATAGTATTTGAAACAGACATTAGAATGCCAGATTAGAAAGCTGTAGCCTGTCGGGTAAATTTTGCCGCCCATACCAACGAACGGCTACATAAAAGATTCGTTGATCAATTTGATCAGGTCAGTTGACTCGGTGGTTTTTGGCATGAGACTCGGTGGTTTTTGGCATGAGATTTATGCGTTTGCTCAATTCTAACATCAAAGGTTTAATTCTCATTGCTACTAATTAGCTTTAGAGATCCCTTCACCTCTACACGTAAACGTTTCAAGCGGCGGTGGATACGTCCACATATATTAGGTTCGAGTTGCGTGCAACTAACCCATAACTAGACAGTCTGCATTACCAAAAAAGGAAAAAAAAAAAAGTACTTGTAGTCACCGAAAGGTTCAAAAATGGTTTAGGGTTTAGGAAACAAATGATGTATCAGATAAGGCTGATACGTCCAAACACCTTTTAGTTTTTTCTCCATGAGGTCTCCAGATTTTTCCCGTGAAAATCCAGGTCAAGCAGAGTGAAAAGCTGCATTCATACTCAAATAGTCAAATCCCATGACCAAGCCGCGGCTGTAATTTCAACAACACATATTGATAGTAACTTGAACTTACATCTGTTAATTAATTTTTGCTTGAACTTAATTAGGAAACAATGAAAATGACATTGAATGAACCTCTATTCTCTTTTTCATCTTTATAAATTTCTTGCTTCAATGAGCATTATTGTTACATTATGTAATTGCATACCTAATCTTCCCTTTTCACATTGGAGCTGATGCTAGTCATCAGTAAAAGATGGTATGATCTGTGTTCTCACGGATACGGGACTTCTCACAATATGCACCCGTCTGTCCAAGTCAGGCTCCCGAAATAGCATCCTGCGTTGACACGATGGGTTGTGGAGACTGAGACATCGAAGGAAACTTTCTTGGTGGTGGAGTTGAAAACCAACGTATCAGGTTTTACGGCTATTATTACGCCAAGTGGAGGCTCGATTAAAAGTCTGTAAACGGAGTTGGTTGGTCCTACGTTTGCTACGGTTCTACCGAGGGAAGTGGCATTTCTCAAATTTGGGATAGTGATGGAAGGCAGATTCACATCCAAAATGGAGGGTTGGGGCAAACAGTGGATTTGTCTAAAAGTTGAGATATAGCTGAGGTGTTGTAACCCATCGCCCAGAGATAATGTATGTAGTCATCGGTGCCCATGTCGTAAACCAAACCAGGATTTCTTGCTCTGTTTGGGTTGATAAGACCACCCCCGTAACCAAATGGATCAGCAAGCTTTCGTGAGGACCCCTCGGCAAAAATAGGCTCTCCAGATGGATCAGTTTGCCATGCTGCATAAGTCATTCGATTATGTCAACACACATTTTAGTTGCATTGAGCAAGGAAGTTGGGGACAATTCACTGGCCATGCCAAGCTATTATTAAACGGAGAAAGGAGTCAAGTCAAAAAAAAAAAAAAATGAAGAAAGGAGTACCGTTGTGATTATCGCTGATTAGATCGCGGCAAGGGACCAATTGGGGTGTAATGATTTGATAAGTGCAACTACGGCTGAGACATGAGGAGTTGCCATTGATGTTCCTGAATAAAAGGAAAAGCCCCCATCCATAATGGGATCCACGGGAGAAGTAGCAGCTAATATACTCACACCAGGTGCAACTATATCTGGCTGTGTAAAATTGTACGTAGGTTGATGTCAAATGAATCAGAATAGCACTTTAGCAGGGGACAACTCATATTTGATGTCTCAGAAAGCCGAAACTTACCTTCAAAATAGCTGGTGCAATGGAGCTAGGTCCTCTAGATGAAAAATAAGCAATCTTGGTGGACACAGGTTTTCCTACTAGTGTTCTTGAGAGGCTTAACTTGACAGCGGGAGAACTGTATTTACCTCAAATGACACAAGACGTTTACGAATTAGGAAAAGAACAAGGTGGACCATGGGGATTTTGCAGAGGATGATGATGACATACCTTTTTGCCCGAATGTAGAACAGTATTTCGGTGCCAAGTTCAATTCATAATCCACAACCATACAAGGGAAGTCATCGCTGCACGGAGCCAAGATGCTTCTTGGGCTTTGAGCGATGATCACACCCACTCCACCAGCGGCTTTGACAACGGATGAAACAAGTGTTGGTGGCACGCAAATGGGCACAGTACTGAACCAGAGAACCACCTTTCCAACCACCGAGTTATCAAGTGAAAGGAATTTGCAAACACTACAATCAAAGAGAATTAAGTGATGACATAAACTTTCATAGTTAGAACCAGTAATCACGTAGCCATCAATTCCATTACCCCGCAGCTGTCGGAATGAGTTCTGGGGACTCCGGGTACATCAAACCGGTGAAGCCAATTTCTTTACCTGCGAACATGGCTTGGCCCTATATGCACAAATGGTAAACATAACTTATTTGAGGCTTCTGATTAGGATCCAACAGCAAGGGAAAAAAGAATCAGAAATGCGCTAAATGTGGGTAAGCAAAGATAAGAGAAGGTGCAGTTGAGCAAGGTCTTGTATCTGTTTTTGCGGGACATCGCCCCACAAGGAAATGTAGCAAGCGAATGTAAGTCTACGTGATTACATGTTCAAAAAGAGAGAAGACTATACCCATATGGTTTTGTTGTTTCCGAGAGTAATGGATGTGGGAAAGGACATTTGTGAATAAGTTGCCTTAACAGAGACGACATTGATGCCTTAAACTTTTGTTAGTTAAGTTATATTCTACACATTTATATTCATAACATTTTACTATACAGGTTTATAAGTTTTGCACGTAAAGTCATAACAAATTGAAAAAAAAATTCATGACATCAACATCAAGATTATAAATTCATTTGACATTGATTTTTATTAATCCATGCCCAAAGATTACAAATTTTTATTTAATTATAGAGTGCCTAATGCATTATATTTCTGTATAGTCAACCGCTCTTCTTCTCTCTCTCTCTCTCTCTTTTTTCCCCGACAATCAAGGGTGTTCGACGTGCACGCGCTAGCACTAATTGAAGGATAATATAGCATTATGTAATGGACTTTGCTACTGGTACAGAAATCTGTGCACAGATTGTGCACAGATTTTTTTTTGGGACCTACTATGGGTCCCATACAAGTGATCCGAGCCGTTCATTATGTTTAAAACATTTTTTCAAGTGCCCCCGCAAAAAAATCAGCTTAATCCGATACCTATAAGTGCTTGATCTAATCATCTAACTTTTCATTCGGGTTTTTAGATAATGAAAAGTGTTTTTAGATAATGAAAAGTTAGACGATTGGATCAAGCACTTATAGGTGTCGGATTGAGCTGATTTTTCACAAGGGCACTTGAAAAAATGTTTTAAACATAATGAACGGCTCAGATCACTTGTGTGGGACCCGTAGTGGGCCCAACAAAAAAATCTGTGCACAATCTGTGCACAGAGTGCTGTACCAGTAGACTTATTGTTATGTAATAGCGTTTTTTTAGGAATGCTATGAAAGGGAACCAATTATAGCGTTCAGTGACGAGAAGCGGAGGAAAAATTGGTGCTTAAAATACTACTAGCGTTCAACCCGTTCTATGCACGGGCAAAACCAATTCATTCTAGTGTTGTGCCCATTCGAACCTACTTTTATTAATTGTCCTGTGCATCGAACGAGCACAACGCTAGAATGAGTTGATTTTGCCCGTGCATGGAACGGGTTGAACGCTAGTTTATGAAAAAATATAATGGTAGTATGTGAACATTAAACACAATTACTGCTAGCAATCATGCATAAAATGATAAAGCTAATATATAATGTCCTTACAACTTAGAAAGTGTTTTAAGAAACTATTTACAAACTAATCGCCATTGTTTTGCTAACGTCGCTTCCGCCACCGATTTTGCCACGATCTAAAACCTAAGTACTCTTCAATAAGATTTCGTAAATCAATTGTGTTAGCTCTCACGGAGAACATCCATTTTGAACAATAGATGCCTATCTTTACTATCCGGGTAGATTGTGAAGTCAAAACCTGTCATTCGATGAAGAATATAGTGTTACTTACAAAATTTTCTAAATAGTTTTCTTTTAATGCAATAATAACCCACACAATATCGAATAAATAAATTTACTTATTACCTGTTGTACATCTGTTGCTTCATCAGTCATAGCACTCTCATGTTGACAATTTTCTCAAAGTTGAAATACTATTTTTCTATGAGACATTCCTACATAGTAACAAAAAAAGATGAGCAGCAGAGATGTATATACATGTTCAATAGGATTTCGTAAATCAATTGTGTGATAGATAAAACAGTGGCTATTAGCAATAATTGTGTGAATAATCATGAGTAGGATCTCCATTCAAATTTTCCATGGTAGCTTCTATCATATTTTTTGGTTGAAAGGAAAGAGTGTTTAAAAAAGATTAGCAATATTTAATTGCGGGAAAGGTACCTACCAATTGGATTTCGCTCATTCGATGTTGGTAGTGGAATATTGACAGATTGTCCTCCAATGGGGATGACATGAGCATTTGCACTATTGCGGTCGTTCCGGATCAGAGAGGGCGCACGCCGCAATCGTCTTAGACGCAAGTATGCACTTCCCAAACGTCGCGCCTCTCTTTCAATTTCTAAGAAACGTTGATTCATTAATGGGTCGTTACGTTGAGTCATTAATCTTCTCCTGCGCATGAGTCGAGCCATTTTGGCTTTAATTCTTTGTTCGTTTATGTCTCTACCATACACCGCATCCATCCTGAATATATAAATTCCAGCTTATAAATTTTTAACTATAAAAAGTTCCAACTGGATTCAAAGCAACGTGGGCACGAAGAGACTCAAATAACAAACAGCCGGACACCCTAAACCTTCACACTTTTTTTTGTCTAAGGTCCTAAAAACAAATCTAGACCAAAGTCAAAAAGGAAAGCAAATCAATAGTAAGCCTATGGAGTGCCAATATGTTTGCCATCAAGCATATAAGGTAAACAAAAAACAGATGAAATGGTAACGCAGAAAAGTACAGAAAATTGGACCCCTGTCACCAATGATTAGTGATTACCTTCCAACGGTTAGGCAGAAAATTGTTCAGTTCAAAGACTAAACTGGTCTATCACTTCGAATAGCATGATGTTGTGATTCATGAAGTGTTTCCTAAGATGAATGTCGGGTAGATATGAACACACTTGGGCAGATATAAACACACCTAAGTCGGGAAGCATTGGAACATTAGAAAAGCAGGAGGGAAAAACATCTTATTTCCATATGCCTTTAGCCACTATTTTTAGCCTCATGTTTTTCATAGACGTGCATGCAAAAAGCCAATAAGATTGAAGCAAACAGTAAAAGGCCCTACAAATTTTCCTTTCATGTCGGCGAGTACAGAGAACATAAAGAGTGCAAAAACAAACCTAGAAATAGAGCCTGTTGCAGATCGTTTCAGTCGGTCACTCCGGCATTAAATTGACCCCTCATCCCGCTCCTATCATGGTAGCATTCAAATAGGAATTTAGCGCGAACAGTAAAAGGCCCTACAAATTTTGCTTTCATGTCGGCGAGTACAGAGAACATAAAGAGGGCGAAAACAAACCTAGAAACTGAACCTGTGGGGATAGTTTCAATCAGTCACTCCGGCCTAATTGGCTAAAAATGGTGGCTAAAGGCACACCTATTTAGTCAGTAGGTTCACAACATCATGCTGAACAGTTGTGGCATTATCAACAATTTTATATTCACACATAAAGGATGAGTGAAGCATTCTGTCGAGCACAAAAAAGACAATCAATTGTAACCAAAGTTTTTTTTTTTAAACTTCATGCGATAGCTATGGTCAATTTATTCAAGTTGTTTCTATGACCTACAATAAGCAAAGAGGATAGGCATTTCTTTGTGAACAGGGAAAAAATGGAGACTTTGAATGACAAAAATATAGAATCCAACTACTGTAGTCGCATCTGAACATTTTAAGTGTACAAAAACACAGAGGAAAGTGAAGCATTCTGCCGAGTATGAAAAAGACAGTTAATTGTATCCAAAGTTTTTTTTATAAACTTCATGCGATAGCTATGGTCAATTTATTCAAGTTGTCTCTATGACCTACGATAAACAAAGATGATAGGCATTTCTTTGTGAACAAAGAAAAAAAGGGAGACTTTGAATGGCAAAAAAAATAAAATCCAACTACTGCATGCATATATAGGCAATAAGTAGGAAGAGATTAGATTCCAATTCCCATATAACTTAGCTCCCCCACATACACCGTATCATATCGACTTCCACAATCATATAATATTTCTACGAAAAAGACAGTCAATTGCAACCAAAGTTTTTTTTTTTTAAACTTCATGCAACAGTTATGGTCAATTTATTCAAGTTGTCTCTGTGACCTACAATAAGTAAAGAGGATAGGCATTTCTTGAAAAACCCATCAATCAAAATGTTATAACTCCTCATATCAGGACTCACCCCTCTCTCAGACATTTCGTCAAACACCTTCAACGCGCCCGACAAATCCCCACTCTTTGCGAGCCCGTTAATCACCGTACCGTAGCTAACAACATCGGGCTTCAGTCCCCACACCCACATCCACTCCAACAACTCCCTCGCCTCACTGAATCGCAACTTCTTGCACGAAATCTTAACCAAGACATTGTAAGTCTCCAAATTAGGAGACACACCCATTTTCTCCTAGTGCTTAAAAAACAACTCCACCCTGTCCCACTGGTTACCCACAATGAACGCGTTCAACAAACAGTTGTAGGACCTTATACCCGGTTCGCACCCGAAAAACTCTTTCATCCTCTGGAAAACAAACATTTTCGCCAGGGTTCATGGCAAAAAAATAGAATCCAACTACTGCAATCGCCTCTGAACATTTTAAGTGTAAAAAAACACAGAGGAAATCAACTTACTTGGTTGAATGCAAGAAACCTATGTAGGCTCGTAATCAACAATTGACTCCCTTGCCTCTCGCCTCTGAAAAATAATAGATGAAAGAGAGGATTTTAGATGGGGAAATACAAAAAAGGGAAAGTAAAAGAGTGAAGGAGGAGTAGTCCTTCCTACCTTTCTGTCAAGGGCGGGGGGTGGGCCTGTTCTGTCAAGAACGGAGGGCGGGACGGCAATTGGCGGCGGAGCTAATCTGTGAAAGATTGAGGGAGGAGTGAAGATGGGGTATTCATAGGCCATGAGAGAGTGAGGGGGTGTGGCAGAGAGGCGTGGGGTGGTGGTGGCGGTTGAGGAATGAGGAGGGAGAGAGAGAGAGAGAGGGAGAGAGATGGATGCGGGAGCTAGGAGCAATTGTTTTCAGCCGAATTGGTGAAGTGAAGAGGGCTAGGGCTGAAAATAGTGAACGTGGGCAGTTACGGAATTTTTAAAAAAAAAAGAAAAGAACGTGGGTAGTTGTTTTTTGTTTTTTTGTTTAAGTGGAAAAACAGAAGATCGTGGGGTTTTTAAAAAAAAAAAAAAACAATTGGATAATATAGGAAGTGTGAGAGAAATAAAATGGTGGGGTTTTTTTTTGTTCTTAAAGAAAGTGGAAAATCTAGGAATTAAGGATTGGAGGTCTGGAGCGTCTAGGAGGTCTAACTACATTCCCTTAGGGCCCGATTGGATGCTGTATCCGTCGGGTGTATTTCGTAATCCGGGTGTATTGGATCCTTACTCCACCGTTTGGCAAGATTTAGGGCACCTGTATTCACTTCTCCCCTTCTTCATTAACACAGGCCAGAGGGTACTAATTTATGCCCACCTCCGGAGGTAGGCATAACTAATCCGAGGCAATACATGTGAAATCTTGCCATTTCTGCCCTCCCTAATCCCCCCTCTCCATCTCCTCTTCGGCTTATCCTCTTCATTGTACGAAAAAGCAGAAAATACGTGGGCTTTGTGGTGCGATTCTGGTGCGATTTTTTGGGCGATTCTGGTTCGATCCTTGGTCGATTTGAGGTTAGTACTTAAAAGGGTCTTCATTTCGATTCACAGTCATGCGATCAGTAAATTATGAGATTTCTGGTTAGGGTTTTGATTTTGATTTTGATTTTGATTTCGTTTTCGATTTGTGGTTAGGGTTTCGATTTGAGTTCGATTTGATTTCGTTTTAGTTGATTTGAGTGTTGTCTTCCGTTAAACCTAGAACACTGCTCTGTAAACCCAGAAATCCTAATAAAAGTTTTGATTTGGGCCATGCATAACACGGGTTCAAAGCTGATTTTCGATTTGGGGCTTGCATGTGTGGTGTTGCTGTTGTATGAACAACTCTGTCTATGTGTGTGTGTTGAACTCTGAGCAGATTTACTTCCAGTTTGTGGAAGTACACTAAAAACTGTAGGTTTACTTCCCACTAAAAACTGCAGATTTATGATGTGCCTTTTTGTTTGGAATCTCATCTTCCATACATTTGTGGTCACTGCTAATATTTTTCTCCTGTCCAGAGTATTTTTGTACCATGTCACGTGAATTAGAATGAATGTGAGTTTATGACTCCTTAATTGGAGGAAATTTGCAGATTTCTGTAGCATGCAAAGTCTTTATTTCCTGAGGGGCCATTGCTTGTGCAATCGTAAAAACTCAATGTGGTAGTTACGTATGATATTTGTAATCGCGCATAGATTTTCAAAGTACTTTACGTAGTTACGTATGATATTTGTCTCGGATTAATTCAATGAGGGAAGTACTATCCTAGTAGCTAATTGTCGTAGGTTTGGACAGAATACCACAATTTTCTATGTCTTCTATTCCAAGTTTGCTAATCGCTTCATTCGCTTGCATATTAGCTGATTCTGGATACGTATTGGTTGATTCACTAGCGATATGGTGACTCTAAACCAATATGGCCAATTTGGTTGCTTTAAAGCTCTTTTTTTGCTGCTGATGACTTCAATGAAGTCACAACTGTAGTTACACTGTATCTTGATAATGCGCTTTTATAACCGTGCTTCTAATGCCAAAATATTGCGTCTAATATTAACACTCTTGTATGTTGTGATTTATTTATGAGCCCATGGAACACCTATTAAGACCGGTAGACTCCATTCAAACTTTTTGGACAGTGACCTACAATTATAGAATAGATTGTGTAACTGCAATGCTATATTTGTAATAGCTGTTAGGTATGATAAATTTGTAATAGCCATTAGGTATGATAGATTTGTAATACATTTTGACTTGTGTTTTTTAGTTCGTCAGATTCAAGTAGATGTTTGTAAGTGCATATTACTGAATTGATGACGAGTACGAATTAATAACTTAGTATAAGATTATAGAGGATACTATAGCTTGGATATTATCAATTGGTGCTCTGATCAGTTTAACCTATAGCCATCTAGAAGGAATAAGTTGCCATGTATATTCTGCATCTCTAACCTATTTCATTTATGTGCTAATTGAGTGTCTGATAGGATGGCAAGATTAAACAGAACCCAAATAAGGAGAAGAAGGAACGAAAAGGCAGTCATGGCGTTATTTGCCTTTCTTACTTCTACATTGGCTATGTTTCGCCTCTACTTCTTCATCACCTCCACAAAACGACGTCCATGTCCACACTTGTCTCCTAATCCAAACTTTTACCAAACCCAAGTAGATAACCTCAATAGGCTGGTGAGGGGTAATGAAAGTGATTGTTATGATCAGTTGAGGGTGAATAGACATACGTTCTTGAGGTTGTGCTTTTTAGTCCGAGGTGTTGGATTAGGGGACTCGCGTTACGTATGTCTTGAGGAGAGGGTTGACATACATTCTTGTGTTGTTGCTGCTGTTCTAGCAGGATACACCTGTTATAAAATTGCAGTGTTACTGTTGTGTCCAAACAGGATACACCTATTAGAAAATCTGGTACTGCTACTGTTGTTTTCAGAGAGAGAAAAGAAAGTTCGATCGAAACGAAGGAGAATCGTAAGGATCGATTCCAATAGTTTTTGAAGAACTATATCCTATGTATGTGTACTATATATATAGAAACTCTAACGAGAAAGTGTAACAACCCGGATTTTCAACCCAATTTTTTTTTCAAATAAAGAAATTTCTTTTAATCCAATAGTCGATAGTAATCGATTAATTATTTAAAATTGTAATTAGATTAAATTAGAACCTAGAATAATTTTTGGTAATTAAAATTAGTTTAGCATATAATTATCTTATCTTGTCATATTCTATTTAAATTTATTTTTTTTTCTTGTTATACATACATATAATTGCATGCATGTACACTCCTACTATCCCTCCCTCTCCTACTCGATCTCTACCACCTCCGTAGCCCTTAAACCGAGCTAAATTCGTCCAATTAAAAACCCAATTCGATTAGGACTCGATTTGATCTTTCCACATCAAATTCACCTATTAATACACCATCCCATTAACCCACGAAGCCACCACGAAATTCCCCATGCTCCATTAGTCCAGAAAGAGGAGAAAATTACAAGAATTCGGAGCTCCAATCCATGGAGTTCTAGAGAGAGAAAGAAAGAGAGAGAAAAGTGGGTTTGTGATCAAGAACCAACCAAAACCCGAATTGATTATTACAATCCCTTCCTACAACTCCTAGCATCGCCAAATATCATCCAATTTGGTCCCAAGGTCCCTCGATCGAAGAACCCGAAACTTTCTTCTCAAATTTTCAAGTTTCAATCGAAAATCAATTCGATCCAATTCAAGGTATTTTAATTCATTCTAACCTCTCCTCTAAGTATATATTATGTTTATATGCTTAACTTTATGACCCAATTGGTCCCATGCATCAAAAACCGAGCCAAAACGAAAAAAATAGAATTTTCGGCCAGATTTACCAAGGTGATATTATTTTTGAACTCGACAGTCTATTTGTAATTATTTACGTAGAAGATGACCCTTCTGATATTATTTTTAAAATCTTTTTGATATTAATATTATAAAAAACTACTGAATTGATATTATTTTTTACAAAATAATATCATCTTAGTATCAAAACTATTAATTATATCAGTTTAATTTATCTGGTAGATTGAATTGATAAAAAACGTTCGAAATGACTTTTCGACATCCCGAACAATGTTTTCGACCCCCGATTTATTTTTCTAGCCTTTTAACACTTCAAAGATCATACCTTGTTAATTTCATATTTTTTTTATTTAATTATCTATTTATTTGATTTTAATTCGTTATTATGAAAAAATTTACAAACTAAAAATTATTGCAACCTTATGAACTACTTTATAAATCCCCAAACTATTTTTCCTAGATTCCTAACATATCAAAGATCATAAGTTGCTGATTTCATATTTTTTTATGTTATTAAATATTTATTTTATTTTTAATTAAAGTTATAAACGAAAAATAACTGCGACCTTACAAATAATGTTTTTAACGTCTAAAATATTTTTCCTAGACTTCTTACATCTCAAAGATGATATTTTATTAAAATAAGATTTTATTTATTTCATTAACTAATTATTATTATTTACGCATTGTTTCTAAATAAAAATACTTTAAAATATTATAAAAGATGTTGATAATTCCGAATAATTTTATTTAGACTTCTTACAGTCCTAAGATGATGTTTTATTAATGTAAATATATTTTTAATTATTTAATTATTTATTATCTATTTATTCTTCTTTTGCCTATTAACTAAATCTTTTTATTTAAAATAATTCCGTGAGCATCCAAACCCAACTTTTAAGACTTGAACTTATTATAGAGGACTGTTAGGACCTTTATTAAGGTCACGATAATTATTCTAAATTAATGTGTTTAATTAGTGTTTAATTGACTTAATTACTTATATTAATTAACGAAAGTCCAGAAAATTATTTTTAAATCTTAATTAAATAATTCTTACATTCTTAATGACTTTGTGACCATATGAGATTAAGGGCAACGGTCCAGTTATAAAAAGTTATGTGATTGCGTTGCCTAATAATTATTTTGACCTGTCTATTATTCGTTTTTATTTATTTATTATTGAGATTGATATTGTGTTGATGCTTAATTTGAATGTTAGATTGGACCCTAGGGACATGGGGTGGTATACGATATAGAAATCACTTAGACGATGCTAAGTAATGGATAAATTGTGAAGTTTGTTTCTGTTTAGAGGTTGCCTGCAGGCGTGATGTTGTGATATGATGAGATTGTGATGAGAATTGAAACTGGCGAGAGTCTAGTAATGAATTGAAACTGGCGAGAGTCCAGTGATGAATTGATAGACTGGCGAGAGTCCAGTGATGAATTGATAGACTGGCAAAGTAAGCCCAGTGATATTGTGATATTGTGATATTGTGATGATTGTGAAGTGGTATATAAGATAGGCGAACCCTAGCGATGTAACGGCATGATAAGCTTACCCTTTGTTGTAGTTATTGGGATGCACACTCGGTACATAACTTAGGTGTATCTACGACAGCAAAAGGAAGTGATCTCATGGGACAGGATATGATTAGTGGTTGGGGAGGAAAGATCTCGTGGAGAGATCTTAGATTTCATGTTAAGTTAATGGATAGCAATGAATCAAGTTATGTGAATTATCTCTGTTTTACTTTTTCGCACCATATATATTCTGTTTGCCTGCTAGCTGTAAAGTAAGAGGGTTGGGTTGGATTATTTTATTGGGTGATTTATCACTCACGGATACGTCTGTATCCTGGCAAATCGATTGCTTCGGCGATCAATTTGCTAGAGGGCGCAGGATTCAATGGAGGAGATTCAACGATGATGCAGTTCGACACGAAAAGAATATCAGTAACGAAGATCGAGGATGCTTAGGATTCGTATCAAGATTAGAGTCAGTTCTGAAGATAGTGTATTTTGATTTAGTAGATCTATCTTGAAATTGTAATGGTTAAACCATTGTTTTGAAAAATTATATTTATTTAGCAAAATTTTCGCAAAGAAATTATTTAATTTGCACCCGAAAAGTCGGGGCGTTACATTAAGTGCTATTTTCTGTTGTTTAAGTGCTGTTTTCTGCATTTACCATGCAGTTTTTTGCTGTTTAAGTGCTGTTTTCTGCTGTTGAAGTGCTGTTTTCTGCATTTACCATGTAGTTTTCTGCTGTTTCAGTGCTGTTTTCTGCAGTTTTCTGCAGTTTTCTGCTGTTTAAGTGTTGTTTTATGCATTTTCTGCAGTTTTTGGTACCCATAATAGGGCGATGATGAAACAATTACAAAAATGAAGGTAGTGCCTTGGCTGGGTAACTTTTGTTGCCGCCATGAGTACCCTCGTGTTTTCCCTAATAATTTTCTGAGCCCACTGGACTACATTCTTAGGGGTCAACTGCATTATATGGATTGGGGGCTTTGGTTGCTTGCTTAATTGGTTAGTGGAGTTTGAATGCAGTTTTGGACTTGGGTTTATGTGCACCTTACTGCAATTTGAATGGATGGGCATATATTATTGCCTATTGACACAGTTTGGACACAGTTTAACACTTTCAAAAATTAGCTTGGGAGGTTATATGTGTGCAAAACTTGCACTTGTATGCTTGAAAATTGCATTTTGTGTCCAATCTGTGATGCTCTGTTTGTGTCCAAACTATGTCCAGGTGTTTGAGGGGTAGACAGTTGGGCTGTGTGTGGTTGCAGCATCCAATCGGGCCCCTTTTCAATATTTTTTTGGCTGTGATGATAATTTTTTACAAGACGCATTGGACTTAGGCGGGGCAACATTAGAAGGTCAGATTGACAACTAATATTGCAGCCTACTAGTCTTTCAAAAAGTGGTCGATCTGAACTTACAAATTATCTGAGCCAGTTGTTTTTTGTCTTCGTGTTGGTCATAGGTTTTGCTTTTTTTGGTTGTGTTTTTGGTCTCTGAACAGGTGTTGCGCTCTATTTCGACTAGTAGATGATGATGGGAATATTTCTTCTTTGATACTCCTTATACCCTGCCACAACTATCAAGCGTTCCAAGTTTTGCAAGGCTTTGGATGTTGGAAAATGTCATGTGGATTGATAACTGGCTCTCTCCAATATCATTAAGGCGTGTCCAGACATCTTGAATGGACACGAGTTGTGATCAGTTAGATAGAATTGTGTTCATTTGTAACATGTTATTTGTTAAAGAAATTGTTTAATTTTAATTTATTTTTATGAATTTTGTGAATAGACACGAGTTATTAATTTCTTCAATGGAATTTGAGTTGTTAATTTTGAATTTCTTCATTGGATCATTACTATAACTCTTTTTTTAGACGAACGATTAACCCACGCGATGGGCCTAGCTCTTCAAAGTTCATGGTGTAATTTTTCATCAAACACTACATTTCACAAAACACATACAATTAATTTAAACAATTACTAAGTAACTTAAACAAATTACAAAACACATACATTACAAGCGTACGAATCTAACTCGTGGATTCACCTAAAAAAACACATGAACAATATGAAAAATCTTTACTAAACAAGAGTGTTTATAGAATTGTAACGTCTCCTCCTCCTCCAGTCCTCCTCGCTCCAAACTCAGCATGTCATTCAAATGATGCCAAAAAACAAAAATATGAAACTAGATATTTAAATGGAGATATGTGAGATGAGATAAGAAAAATGAGTGCTATTTATAATGAAATTAACCAATATTAATGAAATATAACAAAAATATAATAAACCATTTTGAAAACCATTTTTTCATATTATTATAAAAATGGAAACATGTGGGTGGTATTTAACTAATTTAAAAAATGAATTATATGTGTAAAAAATGAATTTTTAATAGTTTTAATATTATTATATTAGTTAACTAATTTATTATTGATTATTTGTGAAAAAATTTAAACAAAAGTTGAATTTCATAATTATATGTTTAATTTAACAAATAATCAAATAAAACACTGCACAAGGGCAAATAAGTTATTTGACAGCTTTTTACCTCATACAACCTTCCTTATACACCCAATTTATCCTTCATCCAAACCAAGTATTATTTTATCCCCTTCTCTAATACATCATCCAAACCATCTACTTTTTAATACACCCTCTATAAATGTCACATCAATGTGGGTCCTCCCTTCTTAACTAATACCCCCGACTATCTTATTCCCCTTCATAAATAATACACCCAAAACTCATACCGCATCCAATCGGGCCCTTAGTATATAGATAGATGGATAGATAGATAGGTAGCGTTCATTGAAGGATACATAGGCTGTGTTCGGTTGCAATTTCCGGCAATTTCCGGAAAACATTTCCGGAAAAAGTGTAATCATTACCCCTATTCACTTTTCTCTCATTCCAATCATTACTTTTTCATCCAATCATTACCCCTATTCTCTTCCAATAATTACCCTATTTATCTCTCTATCTCTCTCCAAACATTACCCTATTTTCAATCATTATCCCTATTTTTCTATCAAATCATTACTCCAACAACCATTTTTAAAAACCAAACCAATCACTAACTCAAAATTTGTTTTTCAGATCATTACCCAGAAATTGCAACCGAACTTAGCCATAGCGTTCCAAAATTTTTTTTACTTGGCGCCCTAAATAGCACCCCCGTTCTGAAAATTTCAATCTTTCCTCCGAAATCAGAGGCGCTCCAAAATCAGAGGCGTAAATAGATCTTCTTCTTCGTCGGCTGAAACCCTAGAAATTGGGTTTCGATCAAGCTTCTCCTGGCGATGCCAAATCGAGCGAGGAGATCTTCAGGCCCAAGATCAGTTTCACACCGTCGAGAAAGGCGCTGGACACACACAAGGTCTCTCTCTCTCTCTCTCTATGAAAAACCGTCTCCCCCTCTCCTCCTTCTCCTCTGTTTGTGTGTGGGTGTGTCGTGACAGGAAAACGAGGATGTAACTGGAATTGAATTTCCATATCGATTTTCTGGGTTGGGGTTAGATTGTTTTGGCCCTTTCTTGGGGTGATTGTCGGGTAATGAATGGATTGATGTGGGGAGACTTTATGGGAAAAAGCCATGGAACTTTTCCCAACTCAAGTATGCGGAATACTGAAACCGTGCTATAGATATTAGTCCTGGTTTGGCCGAAAAAATACTCTGAATTACTAGTATTGACTTATTGAAAACCAGTATTCTTATATGATTTGGCTTATTGGTTTGTTTGTGTAGCCAAATCAGGCCTAGTCTCCTTCTTCTCCTCTCTTGGTTGCTTTTCTCTCTCTCTCTCTCTCTCTCTCTTGCTATATATATACGGGAAAATCTATAACTCCCAATTTCAGAAAATCCTAGTTTTTTTCTAGAAAAGAAACCAGATTCGAAAACCCTCAATTGTTTCCAGAAATTAGGCCCAAAGTGTAAACCCTAGTTCTCTTATCCAGCCCTAAATAAAACTCCTGGTTCTTATAAATTTGTAGATATGGCCTGGATTTCATTATGTGCTTATGAGTAATTTATGATTTCACGGAGAAGAATTGATACCTTGACCTGTTGAGAGTGTTCTGCCCTAGTTCCTTTCAATAGAATGTCAAACATCATATATTGGGTTCTCTTGATCAAGTTTTTTGTCACTTTAATCTATATAGGCAACTGGATGGCTTAATATTTTGCCGTTTGGGGATTTGCATTATCTAAAAAGTGTTGATACTCTATGAGTAAGGCCATCTTCCCTTTTATCTCTTTAATGGGTTTTATAGTTTAGTACTCATTTTGTTAGCTATATGAGCAATGGGTGTTTACTAGTGGCTGGAAACAGAGGTGTTACGGCTAAATCATCTTCGGGATTGAGCTAGTGAAAAGGGGCATAAAAAGGGATATCCTTTGTTTATTGAGTGTTTTTTGAATATTTCATAGCTCATATCACAAGATCTAATATCTTATACCTGATAGAAAGATCTTTGCATCAACTTGAACTATTTAGTTATCAGATTGAACTATTTGTATAGATATGATGATGTGGCTGTTGGAAGAACCAGCTGAAGCAAAGAGAATGAAAGGAATAAAGAAAAGAAAGGCAGTAAGTTAAGGCTTTTGTCTCTGTTTGGAAATGGAATTGAGGGAGTGTAAAGACAAGACCTTTACTTGTATATGCAGAGATAGAACAAGAACTTGAAGGCATCTTGGAACTGAGGATAGTGCAGTTGACCCTCGATCCTATTCAACTTATCTGAAGACTGGGCCTGCTTCATGGTAATTTATTTTTAGCATTCCCCTCAGAATTTATTTTAATTTTTTCCTATTATCAATGACTTTTAGGCTGTATTACGGCTATTAGTTTATTGTTTAGTTCCCTTCTAGTTGCTTTCTCCTTAGCAAATATGTCCTTAATCCATGGTCCAAAGATAGCCTTAACGTGGAGGTTTCGATCAGTGTCTATAGTTCTCTGATTCTTAAATTGTTTGAAAGGCTGCTATGTTGTACCCAAATAGAAATGAGAAAGTTGAGTCATTTTGCGCTTACCTAGTTGAACCCGGAAAGAATGAAGGGAATGTGTTATTTGAATTTTGGTGACTATGTTCACGTCTCTGATTTGAATGATTTAAGTAAATTTCATCTTACATGAATAGTAATATTCACCTTGCCCGCTTTTTTCTTTTGACTGCAGGGAAGAGGCAGCTATTAGAGAGCTTTTAACAGTAACAAATGGTACACGGACGTACTGGTGGCCCTGCTGAAGGTGCTCATCTTCACATCGTTCATTTGTCTGATGCTAGATCTTCCTTAGAGCTAATTAAGGTACTTCAGACTTCAGAGTTCTTTTTTTATTTCAGATATGGATGGAGTGATGTAAAATAAAATATGCACTACCAATTGTGGATGGCTCTTACGTGACATGTCATTGATTAAAAAGAGCACTGATTCCGTACTAGCCCCAGAAGATTTATACCAGTTGGGGAGGTAATAACTAATCAATGTGGGGCAAGCCCTAATAACTTCTCATTCAGTGGAATGTTTACCATCAGCTTTTTTATGAAGTTTGAAATTCACTTTTTCAATTCATTCTTTTATGTAGGAAGCAAAACGTAACGGCGATAGCATAACTGTTCTTTCTTCTCTCTTTTTATCCGATTTAGCTATTACTCGGTTAAAAAAACCCTTCTTCTGCTCGATCCCTTCTTCCAGAGAAAGAAGCAAATCATGGAGACTTATTGCACCAGGTAGAACAGAGGAGCCCTAACCAGGTTGGCTTCGATTTTTTCCTTGATTCTTGCCTTAATATAGATAGGGTTTAATATTCACTCATTGGCTTGTGAAAGGTTATGATCTACAGGGGGTTTGCATAGATTATAGATAGGGGTTGAATCTAGTTTTTTATTTTCATTCTGATAAGAATTGATGTTAGAGATAAAGGAAAAGTGTATAGGGTATATGTTGATCACCCTAACACACACATTTATATTACTCTGGAGAGTTACATGTACATTAGATAGGCGATGTGGGACAAACCACATATTCTACTAACGCTTCTAACACTCCCCCTCAAGCTGGCGAATAGATATCACAAAATCCCAGCTTGTTACATAAAAACTCTAAACGAGGTTTAAATAGCGATTTGGTAAAAATATCTGCTATCTGAGCTCCTGTGGACACAAAGGGTGTAATTAACACAGCACTGCCAATCTTCTCTTGAACGATGTGACAATCTACCTCGATATGTTTGGTTCTCTCATGAAACACCGGGTTCGAGGCAATATGTATCGCAGCCTGATTGTCACAATACATAGGAATAGGTAACTGTACCCGAAATCCCAGCTCCTCGAGAAAGGATCTCATCCAAACAACCTTCACATGTAGTATGAGCCATAGCACAGTACTCAGCTTCTGCACTAGATCTTGCAACGACAGTTTGTTTCTTACTCTTCCAGGTAACTAGATTGCCACCAACAAAAGCACAATAACCAATTGTTGAATGTCTATTAGAAGGTGACCCTGCCCAATCTGCATCCGTAAATGCCTTAATACGACAATGACCATTAGGACAATAAAACAAACCGCGTCCAGGATGGGCCTTAAGATACTTGACAATGTGAATACAAGCTTCCCAATGTGGAAGGCGAGGAGCAGACATAAACTGACTCACCAAACGAACAACAAATGAAATATCAGGACGTGTGCTGGTAAGATAATTTAACTTACCAACCAAGCGGCGATACCGGTTTGGATGAGGAAATACCTCCCCCTGATCAATGCAGAGTTTGACATTAGGATCCATTGGAGTTTCCACAGGTTTAGCTCCCAATAAACCTGTCTCCTCTAGAATATCTAACACATATTTCTTCTGAGACAAACTGATCCCATCCTTGGACTTCGCTACCTCAATACCCAAGAAATATCGCAACTTACCTAAGTCTTTAGTGTGGAACTGACTGTGTAAAACTGTTTCAACTCATCAATCCTTTTCTGATCATCTTTAGTAATAATAATGTCATCTACATAGACAATGAGCAATATTTTCCCTCGAGCCGACATAAGGGAGAATACAGAGTGGTCTGACTGACTCCGACGCATGCCAAATCTCATAACAACGTCACTAAACTTGCTAAACCACGCTCAAGGAGATTGCTTAAAACCATAGAGTGCTTTGCGAAGACGGCATACCTTATGACGCTCCCCCTGAGCAATAAACCCTGGTGGTTGCTCCATGTAAACTTCCTCCTGGAGATCGCCATGGAGAAAGGCATTTTTGACGTCGAGCTGGAACAACGGCCAACCCAGATTGGCAGCAAGAGAAATAAGAATCCGCACGGAACCGAGCTTGGCAACGAGGGAGAACGTTTCTGAATAATCAACACCATAAGTCTGGGTGTAACCTTTGGCAACCAGGCGAGTTTTGTGACGCTCAATAGTACCATCAGGAAGATACTTGACAGTATAGACCCAACGACAGCCAACAATAGTTTGACCAGCAGGAAGAGTAACCAACTCTCACGTGCCATTATTATGAAGAGCTGACATTTCATCCTCCATTGCTTTACTCCACTCAGACCGGGATAATGCCTCTTGAACAGTGTTAGGAACAAAAATTGAGGAGACAGTAGTAGTAAAAGCACGGAGAGATGATCATATGAGATAACTCGTGAAAGAGGATGAGAAGTGCGAGAACAATTAGAAAAATCATATTTTATCGGCGGGTGGCGATTTTCAAGAGTTGGATACCGAGGAGCAGGCGGATCTGGGGGGGGGGGGTGGGGTGGTCGGAGGTGCTGACGAAGATGGTTCGGCAGGTGGGGAGGGTTCCAGAGGCTGGGGTGGTGGCAGTGCATAAGGTCGCTGAACATAAACCTGTAAAGGGTTTGGTAGAACAGTCCTAGTTGGAACAACCATTGGTAACACAGACTCTAGGGTAAGGAGATAATTGGTAGTAACAGGATTTGAGTAATATGGCAAGGGCTCATTGAACGTGACATCAGCACAGACAAAGTGACGACGTAGAGTAGGAGAGTAACATCGATACCCTTTCTAAGTATATGAGTATCCCAGAAAAATACAGCCGAAAGACCGAGGATCAAGTTTACTCCTATCAGGGTCAAGAGCATGGACATAACAGGTGCACCCAAAAACTCGAGAAGGTAATGAATGGAGAGGCCGATCTGGAAATAAGACCGTATGGGGAACCTGACCACCTAAGACCATAGATGGCATGCGGTTGACTAAGTAACAGGCAGTGAGGATAGCATCATTCCAATAGGACTTAGGAACGTGCATTTGAAATAATAAGGCACGCATAACCTCAGATAAGTGACGAATCATGCGCTCAGTAACTCCATTTTGTTGTGAAGTCCGAGAACACGACAATTGGCGAATAATGCCATGATCATTAAAAAATTGAGACAGTGTACCATGAAAATATTCACGAGCATTATCTGAACGAAATATCTTAATGTATGTATCAAACTGATTCTTAATCTCCATGTGAAAGGATTTAAAAACAAATTTCAATTCAAATCGCTCTTTCATTAGATAAAGATATGTGATACGAGAAAAATCATCCACAAAGATAACATAGTTCTGAAAACCAGAAATACTAGGCACATGAATAGGCCCCCAAATGTCTGAATGAACTAACTGAAAAGGATGTGGCGCACGACGCTCAACTCTAGAATAAAAACTGACTTGATGGTGTTTACTAAACTCACAAATTTCACAAACCAACTTATGAATGGAACGACACGAGGGCACAAGACGCTTCAAACTCTGAAGAGAGGGATGACCAAGATGACAGTACTGTTGATATGGAGACTCTGATGTCTGAAGGGCAACGGGTTGAGACTCTGTCAAGTAATATAGGCCACCTCGCTCAATGCCCCCACCAATCTTCCTCCCCGTCGTGAGATCTTGAAAAACACAGCCATGAGGAAAAAATATAACGGAACAATTTAAAGATTTTGTAAGACGGCTCACAGATATAAGATTAAACAGAAAACGAGGAATATGTAATACAGATGTCAATGTAAGAGAGGAAGAGACAGGAACTGAACCCAAACCAATAACAGCAGTGGTAGATCCATCAGCTAAGGTAACTTGAGATGATCTACCAACTGGCTGTCGATCACAAAGAAAAGCAGGTGTACCAGTCATATGATCTGTAGCTCCTGAGTCAATAACCCAAGGAGAGGAAGAAGAGGAGGCAACACAAGCAATAGATGGACCGGTCTGAGCAAGCGTAGCAGTGAAAGATCCTGTCGCAGTCTGAAATGACAATAAGCGTTGGTACTCATCAGCTGAAACAACCACACTATCAGCAAAAGATTGAGCAAACCAGGCCTGATAGTGGCCTGATGCGCCTGAGGGAAGCCATACAACTCATAACATGTGTCCACCCAATGAATGGTCCCCCCACAGTAAGTACACAATCGAGCACCACGACCACAACCGCGGCCTCCCCCTGTCGTGCGGCCACCACGACTAAATGTACGATCACCTTGACCACCAATAACAGTGTCTGAACGGCCACCAGAACTACGGCCATTCATCCTAAAATCGCGGCCACGACCTCTAAACCCAGAATCACAGCCGCGACCACGGCCACGGCTGACTGAGAACACTGAGCTATCAGAAACAGCAGAAGTCAAAGCAGAATGGTCAGGAGTCGGTGTAGAAATAGACGATGACTGACGGAGACGACTGAATACCTCGTTGAGAGAAGGTAAGTCACGATTCCCCAAAATCTGATTACTCACAGGATGAAACGTCGATGATGCACCGGATAAAAAACGAGTAACCCTCATACGTTCACGCTGGCGCCGCATAGTCTGAATATCAGCAGTTAGAGGCTCACAGATATCCAATTCATTACAAATGCGCCGAAACTTAGCATAATAAGCCTCAAAAGAATCATCACCCTGAGATATATTAAAGAAAGACTTGATGAAGATTATATGTGCGACGGAGATTATCTACACCTGAATATAATTCTTTGGCCTATGTCCACACCTCTTTAGTTTGTATCCATTTATAATGCATGCTTTTCGTTTTGTGCAGCATGTCCCAATACCTTGAAGACACTAAAAATGATGTGCTTGTGAAAGCGTCCATCGGTAGCGGGAGGCTCATCAGTCAAATAGGAGTCCTCACAATCACCCATATAATACAACTCAACGGCTTTAGCCCAAAGAACATAATTGCCCCCATTTAATGGTGTGGAGGTAATAGGGCGTCTTTCGCGAGACCGAGAACCACTCGATGAGCTACCAACAATAGTAGAACTAGAGCTAGAAATAGTACCAGAATCAAAATCCTTGGGGAGGCAACCACTAATAACTAGTAAATAACCAGTACGCAACCAAAGTAATATCAACCAACTGGTCTATCGTTTTCGTACCAAAAAATATAATTTATAAAACAAGGAATTAACTAATATTCCAAAGAAAAGCGATCAAGTCCGAGATTGTCCACGGAGAGTAAAAGGCTAAGTTACGATACTTTCAATTAATTTCTAACTTAATTCTGAAACTAAAAGGGAGTTTGGATTTGTAATTGATTTTATTAAACTAAAACTAAACTTAAAAGCAGATTAAAGGAGTTGTAAACTGATTAGAGAAGGGACTAGGGTTTCCGATTCAGTCGATCATGGAGTGTTGTGCGTTATGCGAAGTCGTGGCCACTACCATGGCCTGTTGGTGCGTGGGAATGAGATCCCTCAAAACAGAACCCTTGCTTTCTTTTATAGTTGTTGCTGTAAACCTCTTCGACCAGTAAAAGGGATCACTGGGCCGTCATATATGTACGTGCAAACAAAGGTTTGTTGGCCCATTTGTTTCTTTTAATTCAAATACCCAAATGGCCTTTCACTAGCAACACTTGGAAATTATTCCATCAGATTATTATGTTCCAAATATCCATCATGTAGGAATTTGATTAGGTGCTTCTCTCCTTCGTTCATTTAAACTTGGTCGCATCTCTTGATTAATTTGATCGGCACCGTATAAAATTCTCCATTTAACTCAAATGCCATCCAACAACTCCGTAGGTTCTGAAACACGAAAAATGAGTATCAAATCCCAAGTAGTGCAGTAAAAAGACATAACGAACCTAAATTAGGGAGCGTAATGAATAGAACCAACTGAACCACTAGTCATAAACCAATCAACAAGTATACTAAACCAATAATCAAGAAGCAGCCACTGGAGCTACGAAGGGGCAGCAACAAAAATGCCCAACAGCCAACATAGCACTAGAGAAATTATTAGTAACAAATGTGATCTCCATGAAGCTAATGGGAAAGTATAAACAACCGACGGAGCAAATATCGAACAATGGGAGAAGTAATTACCACCTGGACGTCACGCCACAAATCATTAGAACCAAATCAGAGTAGCGTAAGCAGCGGAACACGAGTAAGAGAGCATCCGAGAGAAAAGACAGCAGCAAAGCAACCTGACAGGACTGAAAAGGAGCCGACAAAACACCTAGTTCGGCACCAGCGAGTACTGTTCAGGCGCCGACGAGTCTGGGTCTTGGGTTTCGAGTAGTTCCGAGGTCTGGGTTTTGAGGTTCGAGTAGTTTCGAGTCTGGGTTTCGAGTAGTTCTTGTTCGAGTAGTTTCGAGTCCGAACAGGTTTTGTTTTTCTCTCCTTTTTTTTTTTTTTTTTTAAAGATGGGATAGGGATTTTAAGGTTTCGGCTGGTGGGTAATGGGTCAGATTAGTGGTGGTTTAGGATTAGGGTTTAGAATAAGCTCCGATACCATGATGTTAGAGATAAAGAAAAAGTGTATAGGGTATATGTTGATCACCCTAACACTCACATATATTTATATTACTCTGGAGAGTTACATGTACATTAGATAGGCGATGTGGGACAAACCACATATTCTACTAACGCTTCTAACAAGAATTTTGGGCTCGCTCTAAAAAACAGAATACAACATGAATGTGTCTTCATTGTTTGCCCATAAAGCACAAGAAGATTATTGTGGGTTTTATATTTTCTATGAAAAAGGGAAGTCGGATTAATGGTCTTGGTACCTTAGGCTTTACTTTTACAAATTCAAGTGTTGAAGAAGACGGTAACATTTTCGTGTAGAATCTGAACTATTTGAGGATGGTCACAAAAAAACACTGTTGTTAGCAGTCTAAATAGAGCTTTTTTCGGGGCACTCAACTCAAGGCGTGCGTCGCGGGGGGCCCCTCCTCAGACTGTCAGCATTCCGCGATAATCTACAGCATGTGTTTCCTGATTGACATTGTGACTTGTGTTAATGTTGGATTCTATATGTTGGATGGGCTTTTTAATCTCTGTTCACAGCTATTATAAATTGGATATGGATCTATTTGGCTTGATGCAGTAGACGATAGGGTAGTATTCTACCTTTGATACTACATCTGCGGCTGCCCATGGGTTTAACTGCTATCATTCTTAGATTGGCTGGGTTCTTAGTCAGCTCCTGCAATTTCTATTTAATTGTTGTGGCGATAATGGTTTAGTCATTTGGTTGCACACTCCTTCAATCAAGCTGGTGTTGCTCATATGGGATAGATTTATGCTTTGGTTCTGCTGCTGCTGAGTTCATCTGCTATAGTTTTTTTTGGTTTGTCTCTCTGCTACTAATCCTATTGGTCAAAGTGTCCCTACCCTTTGTTTCTTAATATATCTTCTTTTGCTGATTGAGGAAAAAAACTTATCTTGGGGTGATTATGAAATATTTCTTTTGTTGATCGTGGAAAAAAACTTATCTTGGGGTGATTATGAAACATACTGTTGAACCCACCAAAAAAGCTGTTGATCGACACCTAATGTGAAGCTAAATATCTGCTTATGTTTTCCTGTTCGATTGAGGACCCATCATAGCTTAATTTCCATCTCAATTCCCACCTTCTCATGGACTCATGGTGAGATGGAAACTTGTACTTGAAAAAAGCAAACCTGAAAACTATTGGTCCATTAGTCTTATCTTGTTGATGTTTGTCTTTTTGAGTTGTATTGTTTAAGAATTTAAGATACTAAAGAAATTCAGTCGCAAAAAATGTTACAATAAGGATTATATCTTTTGCCTGTGTCTTATTATTTCGTCCTTTACCAATCTTGAGCATTATCTTAACTGATTATCCTAAATTCCACACTATTCCCAATTTTGGAGGGATTTAGTATGATTATACTAAAGTTCACTTTGATTAGGTGCAAAATGGGGACTTTGTCCCTTTGCTAGGTGAAAAAAGGGGACTTTCTCATTTTTCTGATGTTTATGTATGTTTAGAAGGTTAGTGCAATGGACAACACCATGAGCATTTGGACAAATTTGGTATGTTATGGTCCTTTCATCTTTGTATAACAAAAGGACTTCTCTTTGTTATTTTGTCATTCTATAATACAACTTTAGATGGATAGGCTCTAATCATTTGGCCCATAAGAGCAATTGATTGTTTAGGGCTATTAATGTCTTAAAGAACTGTTTGTGATGAAGTGAAGGTTACTGCCACATTCTTTGGCTATTACTAATTATTCTTCTATGTTTGTTGTAGAGAGCTGGTGATGTTCTATTCGTCCCATGTATCTGTAACCAATTGCAAGATCATTGGGAAACTTCATGCAGGTATCTATATTTCCGATGCTATGGATCTACAAGTCATAGGTCGGGACCATTTTGTTTTCTCTTGTTCATAGTTTTGTGGCTGCTCATATTCTTCTTTGCGGGCCGCATCTGTGTTGATTCATTTCATTCATTCCAATGATATTGGGACTTTTGTGCTGATCCATTCTGAACTATTTGTTATTTGTTTTAGGTCTATTATGAGTTGTCTTTCTATATTTTGGCAGGACAAGGAACCTAACGACAGAAAAACCAGTAAATTTTGTGAATATGCTTTAAGAAACCCTTTCCAGATTCCTAAGGTATGAGCGTTTTTGTATAACCTGAAGCTTTAACACCGAAGATGGCTTATAAATTGTTATTGTGAAGTATATGCTATGTGTAATAGAGCATTTTCAACATAGTTTTTTGCTGTTGGTAGTGTACTTAAAATGTAATGGCCCTAATGGTATGGAGACGAGCAGCCTTTACTTATCTTGGAGTAAACTACCTTCAGTAATTTACTAGACTAGTCACACCACTTCAATGAACTATATATCTTTTTCCTTTTCCTCTCTTTTTGACAGTTTTGTGCTTGATTAGTGATTACTATGCTAATTGAGTTCCAAATCTTATTCTCAGATCACGAGCTCTCTTGAGCAAAGGTGTTACACAGGGATTTAAGAAGTGTGTTATTAGTAGTTTGATTCTTCTTTTGTGGTGAATGGTACAATTTTACGAGAAGTAGTTCAGTGTGTGTTTACTTTCTTCTCATTTGAGAAGTTCTATATGGAATCCCATCCTCGATTAGAAATCCTCCAGCATACTCTTACATGATTCTAGTACTGCGGTTTCTTCCATTTTAGAAAAGATTTTTGAGAATCAGAGCAGTTTATCTCAATTATTTTGATTTCTGTGTTAACAGTATCAAATGTGGGTTACGGCTACCTCTTATTATTGATGAAATCTTTGCCATGATAATTTCAGGAAGTACAAGCTGCCTATGTCATAGATCATACATTTCCCAAAATGGATTATATATGTACAGGTATGTGGATGGCTTTGGGAGCAGAAAAGGGTATAAGCTTGGCAAAGAAGTAAGATTCAATTAAAGAAATTCTGCGGATGAGATTGTTGATTACATTTTAAGGAAGGAGGAATTACATTAGTTTTTTTCTTTCAATGAGTCTAATTAGTCAGACTCTTTTATGTAGTTTTTGTAGGGGAATTGTTTTCCCCGCTAATGTAATGAATCTTTATTCAATGGTTGAATTGTATATTGTACATTGACGTTTGGATATAGTTGTTGTTGAATGGAATATTTCATTTTTGTTTTTTCTTAAATGAAATTACCATGATCTCATTTGAAAATACTAGCACATTGGTATTATAGAATATTTAAAAAAAAAGGCCAAAAATTGGCTAATATAGTGTTCATTGCAAGCTATAAAAAGTAGTATAGGATAGCATGCAAAGAACCCAATGGAAAGTATAAGACAACCCGCTATTAAAAGTTTATGTACAACAGCGGTCTAAGAACGCTATTAAAAGTATGTTAAAGACAGCATGGAAAGAACGCTGTAAAAAGGTTACATACTATAGCGTGCAATGAACGCTATTAAAAGTCTTGCATCGCCTAATAAGGCGTTCTTCGGAACGCTATCTATGACATTTAACAGCGTTTTTCGCATGCTATAAAATGTGATTTTTGTTGTAGTGCTTGTACCAAATTGCCCTTCTCCAACCTTGTAGCTCGTTGGAGAGCCAAATCCTACGTCATGGTCCACATTACATTTGGCAGCACTATATACTTAGTCATGCAGTTCTCAATCGATTCAATATATGTACAAAGTGATTGTCCTTACAAAGTTTTAGCACTAAAATATCAAGTCTCATATACCTCATAAAAGGGCACGGCTATTTGCAGCCGCTTATTTGCTAAGCGTAGCCTGTATATAATATGGTACACACCTGTATATAATATGGTACACAGGCTATGCTTAGGAAATAATGGGTTGCAAATAGCAGCGTCCCTCATAAAATTGTGGAACCAAAGGGATGTTACACGGTGGATCCATAAAAACGACATAGTTTAGCCCACATTAAAAGCTATTTATAAGTTGTTCCAAAGTAATATAAATGTCATTGTTTCCCGGAGATCTACAAGATTGTATACAATCTTGTAAGTCCTCGTCACAAGCTATTAAAATCAACTCATCTTTCTCATCTTTATACTTGATATAATAAGTTCCAGCTGTGAAATTCAGCCTTTTAGCCACTTCTTGCTGCAGCTCCACTAATCTAGACGACAAAGGCAAACGAAACTTTATCGTATTCTTTTCACATTTTGCCCTAATTGTCACCATACCCGCATTTTGAAAGCCCGTCTTAATGTTAGCAACACTACCTGAGGCTTCATTAGAAGGCGAATCAAAATTTAATTGTGGGGTTTTTCCCTGGTTCTCAACAGGTGAGGGCAGAAAGGGCTGGACCTTTTCTATGTTGCGAGGTGGCCACCGATTGATACCATGATCCCTACAGACACGCTTGAATGTAGATATGCTAACTGCAAGAGGAAAGTTTCAGATCAGAAAATATAAGTGTTCTCTACAGCCAAAAGCCCTCAAATTCTTTATTGAAAAGAGTCTGTCTAGTTGAAAATGACAACCAAGAAAAAAAGCAAACTTGGATCTTAAATTTAGGGGGTGTACTCTTACCGTTGAGTTGCATCGCAGCAGAGTCACGCTTCATGTTCGAACATTTGAGGATCTCCTCTAAAGAAACTTCAATTCTTACTCCAGCTTTTTTATGTTCTCTATCTTGCATCTTTCTTTTACCTTTTTTTGAACTAGAAGCCACAAGGATGTTTCGCTCTGCAGTGACGACATTCTGTCCATTGCTTGAAGGATCCATTGACGGCTGATCCAGTTGGCCTTGCTGCAAAATTACTCCTCCATCCTCTAAGAGTTCACGACTATGAATAGATCTAGTAGCTGGGATCATTTGAATGGAACTACTTCTCTGATGATTCTGAAAGTCGATGACTTCTACGGATAATTCTTCTCCCAATTCTTGCCCAGAAGCAAGCTTAAAAGTTTCGAAATATTCCTCCATCGTTTCCAATATCAACCTCAATTTGGTCAATATGTTCTCATCATTTTCATCGCTTTCGTTCAAAAAGAACTCTAGCACGTATAATTCATCTCCAGTGTAACTACTTTGCAAGCACATTGTGAACCAACCATCTAATTGGCAATGTCGGGCATAGGGTACTAGCGGAGACTCAGCTATGTTGAATTGCTTTACGTCCGAGCAGTATAACAAGTTAGGATATGGAAGCATCCTCCCAGTAACCTGTCCCTTTCTTAAGTGATAAGATTTACTGGCATTTACGAAATCCCGAAGGACTGAATAGAAAACCACTTCTTCCGAATCAATTCCATCAGCATACTTCAGAGCCGAGAGTTGGTATTGGCTTTTCAGTAAATTGTCGCAAGAATGGCAGGAGGCCCATGCCAAAGCCAAAGGGAGGTCATGAATTTTACTAACAGATTCACACACCATCTCGAGTTCTTCAAAGGCAGCTGTAAGAGCTTTATTCTTGTCCCCATTCTGTTACAAATTTATTGTCACGTTAGGATACTTGTGAGAACATATAACTTCTAGACATAATACAAGGGGGAAAATCCAGATTAAAATTGCATCAGGGTTTGCCACTCACTTGCATTTTGTAGTGTTTGTATCCATCAAAACAAAGCAGACCAAACTCCTGCAAAGGAATGGAAAGAAACAACTCAGGAATCTTGAAGATGCTCAATATACTATCTAAGAAACATATTCAATCTACAAGTAGTATCAAAGTACAATGAAGTAAAAAAAATATAGTGTTGCCTATATGCTTGCATGATATTCGGCTCACAGAAATAGCAACTTATGGGAAAATCATCCTGGGTATTTAGTGTGTCAGTATTCAGACATATTAATAGTTTCTTAGATGGAACGCAAGCTTCCAATGAATAAGAGCTTAGTAACTAACAGTGGAATTGTTGCCATATCATCAACTTTAAATGTCGTGTATTAAACTGGCCTTTCGTGATTCCCTAATATGACAATGTCAGCTTAAGTGTACTCATGTTGTCCAAAGCACCACTTGTGTAACCCATAAGAAATTGGAGGATACCAGTTTTTCTCGTCTCCACTAAAAGAGATGAAAACTTGAACAAAAATAAAATAAAAGGACGTACAACGTATAACTATTGAGAGTTGTACCGAAGGAGGTTTGATATCAATATTTAGTTCAAACATTTCCATGACAGATAATGTACACAACATTTGTCTGCAGTGGGTACCCTTATCAAGTGGGTACCCTTATCCAAATAGCTCCTCTACAATCGTAAAAAAACTGGACGAATTTAGTTTTGACACTGTTGGGTCGATCCATACACTACTACAAAAACCTTAAATCATGACAGTAAAAAAGTGTCATTAAACACAAAAGATGACAGTTTTAAAATTGTCATCTTTAGAGCAGTCATTAAAAGTCTAGATTTATTATGACAATAAAAAACTGTCATTAAATATATAAGAAGATAGTTTTAATCCGTCATCTTTAATCGCAAAGATGACGGATTTAAACTGTCATCTTATCTGTTCTCCATTCAAGGAAAAAAAAAAAAAACCAATTCTATTTTGAATGCGTGGCCACCCACGTGGCACCCACGTGCCTCTCGCATGGCCGCCCAGTGGCACTTGTGTGTCGCCTACTTAGCACTTGTGTTGCCAGCAAATATTTGCTTGCCCCAGGACTTGAACTCAAGAACTTAAGTTCCTCGCGCGCGTGTTACCAACTGAGCTGGCATGCTTATTGTTAACAAAAGACAAACAAAAATATGTATACTATATTTTCGAAAATTTTAAGATGAGCACTTTTAATGTCAGTTTTTTATGAAACTGTCATCATAGACATTGAAAGTATGAGACATCTTTTATAATCAACTGCAATGTCAGTTCTAATTAAAACTGTCATTAAAAGGGCTTAGTTTCAATGTCGCTTTTAAGGAAAACTGTCATTAAAAGGTTTCCCATGGGCTTCCGGAAGCGCCATGTTTTAATGTCGGTTTTAAGCAAAAACTGACATTAAAGAAAAAGATAATAATGTCACTTTTATTCTAAACCGTCATCTTATATCGCAAAGATGGCAATTTGTAAGATGGACTGTCATCAAAAGTCTACCATTATATTTTCGATGACAGTTTTACAAAAACTGTCATTGTTTCAATTTTTTGAGCGTCATCTTTTAAGGTTTTTGTAGTAGTGATAGCTCAATTGGGTGATTATAATCATTCATTTTGTTGAACTCATTGACAAGTTTAACCAAGCCAAAAATTACGTTGATTGCATGTTGATTGATATGATTTAGAACACATTCATATTGAAACAACTAGGCGCATACACCGATTTGGAGCCCATATATTTGAAGATTCATATGAGCAAGCAAATAGATTTTGGCCAGATTATTCTACTTCACGAGCTCTATACGATGAACTGTTCAAATCATCAAAATGAGTCCAGTATATGTCTGAATTTCTCAAAATTGGATCCGTCCTGTTTTTAAACCAACTGGAGATGATCCAGGACCTTAAATAAATTATCAGAAGTGGTATAAAAGTTGGAATTTAACCTTTCAAGAAGTGCAACATTAATTTAAAGGGCAAATTTTCGTAGTCGTCCATCTAGTTTTACGGTTGTCTCAATTTCGTCCCTCTAGTTTCAATTGTCTCAATTTCGTCCCTGTAGTTTGTTTTACGTTCCAAATTGGTAAAATCGTTAACACCGTTAATGAAAACTAATGGAAAAATATGATTAAAAAATTAAGTGCTCCAATTTTTAATCCGGTTGAACCAATGCGAAAATCTTATTTTTTTGATGATTTTATCTTAGATGGTCGTAATGAATTTTTGGCTCTAAGGCCTTTCAATAAGCACCCTAAGAGAGTCTTGAAACTAAATAAGAAGTCTTCGGGTGCTCGTTGAAAGGCTTTATAGCCAAAAATTCATTACGACCATCCAGGCTAAAACCATCTAAAAAATAAGATCTTCGCACTGGTTCAACCGGATTAAAAATTGGAGCACTTAATTTTTGAATCATATTTTTCCGTTAATTTTCATTAACGGTGTTAACTATTTTACCAATTTGGAACGTAAAACAAACTAGAGGGACGAAATTGAGACAATTGAAACTAGAGAGACGAAATTGAGACAACCGTAAAACTAGAGGAATGACTAAAAAAATTTGCCCAAATTTAAAAGGACGTGCATTTACCTTAAAAGTTGAATTCCCAACGAGACAAACATTAAGGGGGACAAGGGAGTAGAAAACAGGCTTATTAGTTGAGAACAATCAATCATTAATAATCTACAAGCTGGAATTCATAAATGGCTCCAGTTTCGTGAAAAAGGAAGGCACATCATCATATCCTTTGCCTAACAAACAATAAAGTAGTAAAATAAACAGGGAAGAAAAGAAAAAGAGAGGGAGTAGCAAGGAATGTTAGTAACAAGAATAGGAAAAAGGCTGGCTAGTGACAAACCTGAAAGATATCATACATGCAGCCCAGGAATTGTTTGTCAAACCAATCGTGAGACCTAATATATCTAGAAACAAACTCAAGTACCCCAACACAGGTGTTGCCGGAATGTTCAAAAACTGGCACAGCCCAAGATCCTCGTATTCTGCAACGTAAAGCAAGGTCGCGTTGTGGATACTCTTTTAGAGTGTAAAGCCCCACATTCGGAGTGGCTTCGGGGAGTTTATTGAGGAAGACACGGCCCAGAAGCCCAAGTTGTTCTTCTTCACTCTCTGCATCTGCGTAGAAGTAGTTATTATACACCCTACACATCCCCATCCTATACTCACAAAGCCAATGTCTCGTACTCTTGTATTCTAGTGTGCCAATGGCAAAAGGTTGGAATTGAGTTGTAAGCAAAGTCCGCCCCTCCCTTGTTTTCGTGCATGCCCAAAATTGAACTAGGGAATAACTAAGTTCAGGGTGCAATATCAATTTATGGAGAGCATCTCTGACATCTAGTCTAACTTTCCGACTCTCACAAACATCGGACATGAAGTCCACCGAATGATCTGTAAATGAAAATTGAGGTTGAGCAACGAAAAAAAAAAACAAGAAAAAGAAAGAAGAACGCATAAGAGAGAGAGAGAGGTTACTTGCCGTAAGAGAGAGTACGGTCGTCGTCTTGTGGGTTCCAGAAAACCCATCTAATGCCTTTCCACTCGCGCTTTGGCATACGAGACTTGTAGCCAGGGGGTTTGTCAGAAATCTCCAGTCGAGAATATCTGAATTTCCTCCCCATGTACTCTTTGAAATTGGCAGGGAAATCGTCTATTGGTTCATCGTCACTATCTTCGACATCGAGAAGGAAATCTTCTGCTTCTTCTTCTTGAAGGCCGCACTCCGCCATCTTGTTCAATTTTGTAGACAAATCCTCAAAAGAAGAAATGAGAGAGCTCCTCTCAGTTCAACTTGCTCTAAAAAGTCAACTACTACTACTAAAAAGACTTGGTCAAATGACATTTGCACACTTGAACAAGTTTAGAACGTAATCATTTTATTTTATTACAATTTATAATTCTCTCTGAGCATCTCCAACCCAATTATTTATTTTGAAAATCCAAAATTATTTACTTATTAAAGTATAGAAAAATAATTTTCACACTCCTTTTTTTACGATCCACACTCCATCTTTTTTCTTTATCTACATGAATTTACCATATTGCTTTGAATGTGTGAAAAAATGTATTGAAAAAAGGCAAAATAGTAAATTCATGTAGATAAAGAAAAAAAATAGAGTGTGCATTGTAAAAAGAGGAGTGTGAAAATCCCTTTCCTAAAGTATGCCACTATTCTTGGACCCGGTAATTGCACTTTTTCCAATCAATCCCGTGGATCAAAAGGTTTTCCTGCATAGTTCATACGGTTATCATTTTTACTTTCCAACTACTCTTCAGCCCAAAGGGTTATCATTGTCGTAGTCTATCTTTCTCGATAGAATATTACTTCCTCCGTCTCAAATTGTTGGTCTTTCTTTCCTTTTATGTATGTTCCAAAATGAATGTTCATTTTGAAAAGTCAATGTAAAAAGTTGTGCAATACTCTCATCGTCCCAAATTGAATGTCAATTTTTGATATCCGTGTCAATTTCAACTCTTTATATCTTTCAATATGGATCTCAAAACATATGCAATATAGATCTTATTTGATAGTTTTCGATAAATTCTATTATACAAAATTTTCAAACTCATGAAAAACATTATAGATTGAAAAATATAAGCGATGAAAAATAATACGGATTTCAAAAATTGTCATTCTTTATGGGACGGAGGGAGTATTATTCTTTCCACCTTTTCTTTTCTATAATAAGTGTCATGTTAACAAAGCATAAAGTAAAGACAAATTGAAAAAGTCAATACCAATTATATTTCTATTTATACCTATTTTTGGTACTGTAAATCGGGCTAGCTTTGAAAGGCCATTTAATTAAGTAATTAATTGAATTGGGCCGCGCACATGGGTTTGTTGGATTAAAAGTATATGGGTCATGTTTTTGTATCACCTTTGGGCCCAGTTATTTACTCATTCAAGGCAAAATATGGCCCAAAGAATATGGGCAAGCGGATGGCCACAGCCCATAGAAGACGGAGCCGACTTGGATCATGAGGCCGAGCCCACAAATTAAGGAGAGTTGGTTATTTTCATGAGGCAGTTATTTCCCTCCAAATACAAAGGCTGAGTGATCAAATGGCACCATGTTTAACATTTGCACGAAAACAAAAATGATATTCACACAACATCAAACACAACCTCTTATATTCATGTGGGTCCCGCACACACTATTCTGTGTGAGTCCCACATGTATGTGAGAAGTTGTGTTTGTATTGTTGTGTGTGTAGCACTTTTGACATGAAAAAGGGAGTGGGGAAATTGTATTTGTCTATAAATACTACTCCCTCCGTCCCTAAATAAGTGTCCGGCGTGCAAACCTAGCCCTTCAAAAAAATGCATTTGTTTTGTTAAAAAAATTAAAATTTTTTCACAAATCAATAGATAGCAACGTGTTCTATTAGATTGTGAAAAAAAATTAAATTTCTTAATTAAAAACATGCATCTTTTGTAAGGCCTAGTTTTGCGCGCCGGACACTTATTTAGGGACGGAGGGAGTAGTTTCAACGAAGAAAATAAGGTCTAGCATCATTCAAAACCTAGTGCGTCTACAAACTTTCCTACTTTCAACAAAGTAGACATATCCGAGTACCGAGTACTCAACCCCATTCCACTTACTTCTTCAAGTAATTGGGATTTTACTTTTACTTGAACCCTCAACTTTATTATTCCGATATAATAAAATTTGCGTTTTACGTTATCTTTCCTATACAATTAGGAAATTCTAAGTCCAGAACCGTGTGACAAGTCACGAACCAACTTGTGGTCTTTACCATTTAGACCACACACAACCGGTCTACGAGTTAGAAGTCAAGATTCACGGCAATCTTCATTCAAAGTTAGGCGCTACAAGTTTTGGCATACCCGCACTTACCCAATCAGCGCTTGCGAACGCTCTCACACCTTGCACAGCGTATGTGTGTCAAAAACGAGAGTTTTCAATTTCACTTCGTTCTACCCATAAAAACTCGCTTTCCCAAAAGGGACAAGCAAATTGGAACAGATGGAGTACTACTTTTGTGGTGCAACGAATAATTATGATAAACAATAAACATTCACGTGTCCATGTGCCTGTTTCGCTAAAAACTAACAAAAGTTTTTTCCTTCTGATGAGCTAATATTAAATAGGAGTAGTTGTGAACCAGACGAGGTTTAAAAAGACTCAAATTCTTTGAGCTAGTCTGGCCTGCTAATCAAAACTGCCAAAAAACCAACCCGTTTGTTTTGATGGTTGGCAATTTGGTGACAGGTTAAGAATCGCCAACCCGCCAAGGACTGGTTAGTTGAAAAAATACACCTCTAACCAACACCCAACTCCGACATATGCGCACCCCTTCTCTCTCTCTCTCCTACTATTGACTTTATATAGATTCAGGAAAAAAAAAATAAAGAACGAAGTTTGAAAACCATTATTCCTATTTTTTTTTTTGGTAGTCCTATGGTACAAACCCACACCCCTTAGGGGGCGTACCGTATGCACCATAATTTTAGACTCTTGAATTTAAAAGTGAATGATCTGTTGGAAATCCGGTCTTCAGAGGACTTCAGAACGATGAAAGTAATGGGATCGTCTCTTCAAACTTGGAACGATATATAGAAGCATTCGAGTCGCGTTCAAGAACGCTTTCCTAAATACAGCATTTGCCCCCACCAGAAGGTGTGCACCGGGTTACAGCAAATCCGCCTTCAAGATAAATCGAATCCGAACTCTAGGTTCTTTCTGTTTGCGTTTGCACAAACGAAAACAGACAGAATATCCACTTAACGAACGTAAAAGAACCAATGACTAATATTCTATTTCTATGGAATAATAGAATATCAATTTGCCATTCTAGAAAGAGAATGTGTTGAGAGGAAGAGAGCAATTCAGTATGGAATTTTCCGATTCATTGAAAGACTTTACAAATGGCCTATTTATAGACATATAAGCACCCTTGTATGAAAGGTTGTGTCTCTAGTAAACAGCCATAAGGAATTGTCATGTCTTTTGAAGACACCACTTAGAAAAGATCATGCCCATAGTAGGCACCCTTTAAACAATTAATTAGGAATGATCATGCCTCTTGGAGGCACCCCATGTATTACATCCATTCCTAATAATCACATCTTTTCCAAATGAACGCACCCCAATTCAATGGGTGTTACAACCATTTATATAAAGTCACAACTCATGTGAAAAAGTGTAACAACCTTTCACAAAATTCTCACTTAGTACCTTTCCAAAAAATTCTAAACTAAAATCCAATTTATTTTGAAAAAACTCCAACATGATCCGGACCACTCATTTATTAAATCCATTCATAAAATGAAAAAGGGCTTAGCATGTAATAAGTTGTTTTCTCTTCCTTAACTCTCTCTCCCTCTCCCTCATTTGTAAAATACTGCAAATTATATAACATAACCAGAATTGTTATGACAACACAAAAAATTGTCATTTTCTTACCATAATGTGTCGTACGAAAAGAACATTTAGAATTGTACATTCAATATACTTGATATGAAACCAATTTCTCTATTATAACTGAATGTACGGTTGACTTGCAACCACGATACAATAATGACGATCAAAACCATTGATTTCGTTATATTTGTTGATTAAATAATTCACATATTTTTTGGCTCGATAGGGTTTAGAAAGCCCTTTCATCGGCACCCGAATTCAATAGTAAACGAATTTTTTTTTGTCTGATTAAGGGTCTAATGATAATCGATCAACTTCATTCTTGGTACACGTGATCTATTCATATTATGTAAAAGATAGACGGTTCCGATTAGAAAAAAATGCTTTGGATGGGACTCGGGTGGTGCATTGTTAGACTTTTAATATATTTTGATACATTAAATATTTTTCGATTACACAGTTGTCTTCTGATGATATCTAATTTTCGTGACAATGCTAAATGTCGTATGACTTGATATTCGAACAGTTGTGATCGATCATTTTAAGAATATACTCACTAACAACACTTAGTTATGATATAGTATTTTGCCGATTATAACTATTATTAACTGAACATTTTGATTGAATTTTTTTATACGACACGTTGTGGGTATGAAAACGTCAATTTATGGTGTTGTCATAACAAATTTGATTATCTTATTGAATTTTTGGTATTTTAGACATGTATTTTGCTTGGGTATAACTATTGTTGTTCGTGTTACGACATATTTTGGTCTTATTACGAAATATTTTAATCAATTTCCTTTGGTACGACACATTGTGGTAAGAAAACGTCAATTTATGGTATTGTCATTACAATTATGGTTTGTTATATAGTTTGTGGTATTTACATATATTTTCTTTTGACACGACACGTTATGGTAAGAAAATGACAATTTTAGGTGTTGTCATAATGATTGTGGTTATTTTATATAATTTGTAGTATTTTAAAAATATTTTTGGCTTGGGTATAAATTTTGATTTTGGAACGACATATTTTGATTTTGTTACGGAATATCATACGAGTCAAAGAATTTTTGGTATGACTCATTATGATAAGATAATGCCAATTTATAGTGTTGTTATAACATTTGTGGGTAGCATTATTTAATTTTTGATATTGAATACATATATTTGGTTGGGGTACAAGTATTTTGGATTCTGGTACGAATAATTATGGTTACATAATAACAATGGCTTTGTTTGGATGAGAGTTTAGTTTAGTTTAGTTTTGGTAGTGGGTAGAAAACCAAAAATCGACATAATGAAAATCACAAATTGTCATACTTTAGGCATATGGTATACCTTGTGTACCATAGCTTTCTCCTTTTTATTTACCCAAAAGAAAGATAGTAAGTAAATTGCGGTATTTACTTGAATAAGAAGTGAAATGAAGAAAAAAGGACTAGGTGGTTTCCTTGATTTCTAATTCAACGCCTTTGTGGTTTCCTTGATTTCTTCCATCCAAATGAGAGCTAACCCTTGATAGGATACAACAATAGAGGCAAGAATGGTTATTGGTTGCTTTGGCTCAAGCATTAACAGAATCAAAGAGTTGCCCAGAGATCTACAAGTTTGTATACAATCTTGTAAGTACTCATCGCAAGCTATTAAAATCAACTCAATTCCTCATCTTTATATTTGACATAGTAAGTTCCAGTCTCCAGATTCAGCGCTTTACCACTTCTGTAAATGAAATATCAGGTCAAGCCAAAAATAAGGAAAAAGAAAGAAGAAAGCATAAGAGAGAGAGAGAGAGAGATCACTTGCCGAGAGAGAGAGAGTCAGTTTACTAACTCGCATTTCATGGTGTTTATATCCATCAAAACATTGCAAGTGTAGCTCCTGCAAGGCATGGAAAGATGCAAATGCATAATTATATCATAAGATGTGTTGAATACATAAAACAGGATTGGAGTAGAGCTCATTGAAGAAAACTTTTGTCTAAATATGCAACAATTGTTTGCACACATTCACCTCACAGAAAGTCTCGTCAGGAAATGTTCTTGGGTATTCAGTGGGTCAGCATTCAAAGATACTGGAGTAATTTCTTCCAAGGAACACAAGCTCCCAACAAATGCAAGTTTGGTACCTTTATTGAAATCTAAGGAGGACTCTTCTTACGAGTTGTTCAACTAGTATGATAGTTCAGATTTGCTTTCTGATAATTAAGCTACGAATATGTTTCGCATGATATGCCTGTTATGATCCTTGTAACAAGGTGGATATTCCTGAATTTCTTACTTGGAGTTCTAGCGACCGCATGTTGCTTTCATGTGGAGTATTATAGCAAATCTAACACCTTCAGTCCTTCCACAAGTCGTCGGATCCCAGCATGCTCATCAAGTTGGCCGACACTTGACAATTTGTTCAGCACATCATCTCAATCATATCCATGATTTCAAACGGAAGTTTGTCAACCTTAAAAACACCACAACTATGGAAGCATATCTGGATTCAATTAAAGGCATTATACAGAAATTAGCTGCATTACGTATATAAATTGATGATGAAGATCTTGTATTCTGTGCAGTATTCCATGTGTGTTTATTCCAGGCAAATACTGGTGAACTTCCTCAATCATATGCTTCGGCCTTCTAGGCGGTTGAATATTTCTATTGAGGGCCCGGGTCTGATAATCTCAAATTCATCGATCAAATATTATCAGCGGCTATACTAAAAGCATTAAATTTTAGTCTAAAACGCGTTGTTGAAAACTAAAAACTTTCTAGAAATCAGAAAGGCGACAAGTACGTACAACCCTTGACAAGGATCAGAAATTTTTAGTCTAAAACGTGTGGAATGATTTACTTCATCATTTACTTCAAATTCTGTTGTGAAGTAGGAGTACTGCTTTTCTTTTACCGGAAACAAAGTCCATTTGTATGCTTTTTGTTGTTTGAAACTCATTCTTCATAAAGTAATAATGTTGGTCACGTTACGGATTGTCATTCAATATAGACCATTAGATTGGACAGAAAAGAATTGACTTGTTGGATTGAATTTTTGTCAACTCATTTCGATTATGCCATTGTGGAGCTTAAGGATGAATTAAATGGATAACTTTTGGTTATCCAATTTTGGTTAGTCCATTGTGAATGCTCTAGTCGTACTTTCTCTGCTCTCTACAGTTACTCTTGTCCAACCGGATGACAAATGGGTAACTATTTGGGACCCAGGGGTCCTGTAAGGCGCTCTGCCCTACAAGGGTTGCAGTGCAGCGCACAACCATTCATCTCATCAATCAACGGTCCAAATTAAAAATCAATTTTAACCAGTAAAAATTATTCCTTACTAGTAAAAATTAAAAACCACATCTCAAACATTCATTGCCGAGATTGACGACACGTGTGCGCCTCGCAAAGTGCCCTACAGGGTGTTGCACTATAGGATTTCTCAATCCAATTGCAATAAGTCTACAATCACTGCACGGGGTGCGTTGGCCGGCCACTGAACGGGTGTGGGGCCCACTCCGAGACCCTCACGAATGATCTGAGCCGATCAATTTTTTTTTTTAAAAATTCGAGCGTGTCCCATGAAAAATCAACTCAATCCAATATGTGTAGGTACTCGAGCACCTACACATCCAATAGAAATGATTTTTTGCGGGGACCACTCAATTTTTAAAAACAAATTATTGAATAACTCAAATCATTCCTATGGGATCTGAAGTGGGTTTAGAATGAATCCTACAAAATTATTGAATGACTCAAATCATTCGTACTAATCCAATTGTTAGGAAGTAGTTATCAGCACTAAGTTTGGCATAGAAAGTGGTGTACCCAAAATAAAAAATAGTGGGGAAAGTGACCAGTTATTTAGAAAGATCAAGCAGAGCTATTTATGTAATTGTGTTATGGGGAGTAGCCTATCGGTGAAGTCATTGTCTGATTGACTATTCAAATTAGATATTTCAAAGAAAGCTATGTGAGGCTCCGTTTTCGAAAGGAAAATAAGTACTATATATATATATATATTTTTTTTTTAAAATATAATTTTAAGTTTAAAAATTATTTCTATCAATATGGATCTTATTTGATAGATCTCATTGAGATCTTTAATACGGTGCAAAAAAATTGAAAAATTATTTTTTATTTACATTATTTTTGAGTTTGAAAATATAAAATAAGTATACTTATTTTTTAAGAAGGTGTTTTGGAACGGAACCTCAGAGTTTTTTTTTTTTTTATAACTCACCCAAACATAGCAAGTATGTTTTAGTGGCCACTTTTAGAACATGTACACCAACAAAATTGTAGTACAATTTTTAATTTTTATTTTATCTATCTTCCTTTTGCTTCCAAGCTCTAGCAACCTCTCTATAATTCTCTATGTCCATTAAATATTAGTGATAGAAAATACAGTATTACACTTGAAGAATATCTATTGTATACATATGCATATTCATATATACATATAAAACTGTATGCACGAATAGATAAGCTTCATCCAGCCAAGAAACAAGATCGAGGAAGTCTTTGGACACTGGAACCAGGCGAGATCAAGGTCGCCGGACCTCGCCGTCGAAGATCGACGCCGGACCTCCATTGTAGATCATCATCATCAATTGAAACCCAGATGGACAGAAACCCAGATCGGAACCCAACGAACGAAGAAGAATAAGAGAAAGAACGAAGACGATTTGTATGTTTGCAGTCAATTGATTCCCAGATTGGAGTCCATCGTTTGTTTTCCTAGTCAAGAACGGAACCATGATGGTAATCTGCCGTAAGCTAAAATGGGTTGGTGGGTGGAATGTGTTAGGCTAAAATTAATTGGATTAAATTTTACATATAATCTTTTTTTCAAAGTTGAACTGAGCTACAATTCAACCCACTATGAGTATAATTCAACCCTTGTTCCTGGTCAAAGTGGCTCAAATTGCATGTTTGCCTGTGCTAGTTCACATGTTTTTTGGTTCTTGAAACTTGATTCGACTTTGGATTGTCAATTTGCTTACTAGTATGTACTTAAACAAGATTGTGAGGATAATTGGTGATGTGAATCATAGGATGTAAGTGTCATGCCATGTGCAAAACCAATGCAATCCCATAAAGTGTTATGCCAGAGCGGCTAATCCGATCGTTAATTTCGGCATGAACGACTCGAATATGGGCGCACATACAAATCTGACATGTCCATTGTTCGGTTAAGATTCGAGCCGTCGATTGATTCAATTACAATTACAGGATAGAGCATTAAAATTAGTGTCAGGTATTTTCTTTGAACAGATATGCTCAGAACAATACAAAACTATATATAGATATCACCAACTCCTATGAATCTATTGGGAAAAGAAAATAATAGAACATTGATTTAGATTATTTTGAGAATCAAAACTAATAACTCCTGTTGTCAATCATTTGGGCTAATTTAACATGAAAATTTTGCAGATATTTTTTTGAAGTTTGAATTTTTGAAAAATTGGTAATCTTAGGGATCCGTTTGCTTGACAGAATTGAAGTGAAGGGGTTAAAAAATCTCAAAGGATATATCTTATCGAACTAACGGTGATCCCATTAATAATGTTAGGGAAAAACAGATTATAAGAATAATTACAGTAACTAATTTAGAATAGAATTAGAAACTGTAAAAAGATCAAAGAAAGCAAACCGAGGCCCGTGTTTCACACGGTGCCCTTAAGACAAATTCGCTGCCTCACCGGAGGTGCAAGAGGTTGTGTCGGCGTTCGTCTCTCAGGAATACTCGGTCAAACTCAGTCGCAGAAGCACCGCCTGAACTGCCCGTCGAACCGAACTGTGTTTGTACTCTCACCCACTGGAATAGAAGAATATTTAGGAGTGAAAACTCTTTAGAAAGAAGAAGTTCGTATTTGCTCTGTGTCTGAAACAAGAGGACTAGAGTGCCTTTTATAGGCCAATGGGATAGACAGAGTATAGCATGAGGGACCAAATACAGCTGAAGGAATAGTTGGGCAATTGAATTGGAGCTGCTGGTAAGGAACATCCTTCAATGAACCTGATAAGAACCAACTTCATACCCAATAATAGTTCTGTATAATTGAAGCCTATTATTGTGCACGGCAATTTCAATTCAATCCAAATATGGAAGCCCAGTTCCAATAACAAGCTTTAGGCCTAGCAAGCCTAAGCCCAATCAAAGCCCAAGTTCATCACTTAGAGATTTTAGACCCTTAGCCCAAATCAGTACCAAACTATCCCAGACCAGACCACAGACCACAGGCCGCGGGCCCACGAATCCTGAGTCCTGGCCCCAGCCCCAGCCTCGTCCAGGTATTTGGTGACGGCGAGCACGCGCACGTCCTCCCTTAAAATAAACTTGACTTTTGCAATTCCTATAATGAGACAATTCTCATTCATCCTTAAAATGGATTTTGTTCATATTTTGGCTCACCAAAATATTCAAACAATTCTCCCATTTTTCCAACAAATAATACTGCATTCCTCATGGTATTGTATATTTGAGATGATCCTATATAAGAGATCATACAAACTACTGAACACAGGCTCCGCTTGTTTGGGCGTAAAATATTTTCTTAGAAAATGTTTTACTTATTTTTGGATTTTTGGTTGTGCAAAAGACATGAATATTTTACTAGGTAAAACATTATTTCATATGGGTGAAAATGTTCTCCCGTTTGAAAAGGTGGTTCATTTTCCAAATTTTGGCTTCGCTGCTCAACTAATAATTACGATACTTTACTGAGCTCCCCAGAGCACCAATTTCATCCACCTATGACCTAACCCTGTTTTCTCATCAAATATGACAAAATTTTGAATGTGATATATACATACATACATCATTTTCCAAATATCAACCAAACAACCGAAAATAAAAACGAAACTTCTGTTTTTTGCAAAATCATTTTACATCAGAAAACATTTTACTTTAAAACAAACGGAGTCCTAATATGTGATCGTTTTGAATGCAACTATATCAATACAGAATTAGTCGATCAAAAAATGAAAGCTTAAAACTTGGACCTGATAGTATTTGAAACGGACATTAGAGCAACAACATCAGAGTCGGTATATACATGAAAGAAAATGTACATGAACGCAGGGCGGAGGCACATGGGTACAAGGGAGGGCGGCCGACCCCACTGGCTGCCAAATTTTTGTAGGGATAGGTATAATTTTTACCCTATTTTTACTAAGTTGACCCCAATTTTTCATAGGAATAGGTATAATTTAGTTATTTTGACCCCACAAAAAAATCCCTAAATTGCCCCAACTTGTTTTAAATGCATAGAAATTTCAAAAGTTCTCTTCTTTTCGAGAGTTGATAGTGCTAGAAATGAGACTATCATGTATTATTTTTCAAATATAACAAGTCTTTTGGGACCAATTATGAGGCAAAAATGAATTATTAGTGCATATCAATCTTATAATTAACCTTTTAATTTAGTTATTTTTGGACTTGTGTGTAGAAAAAATATATTGCATATGAATTTAATTTTTGACTCCACTAACCAAAATTTCTAACTCTGCCCCTGCATGAACGGCTCAGATTTACTGTACGCTGTAAATATATTTTCTTGTTCATTTTCTTTGCACTTAACATTTCCTGGACATATCACTTTGGAAATCCCACATTTTCTACTGTATAGAAGTCATGTATTTTGTTTATTGTTTTCCTGGGCATATCTCTCTCTCTAGCAATGCATTGTTTATTGTTTGTCTGGAAATGAAATACTAATATTTTAATTGAGAAGAGATAAAATAGATAAATTGATGCAATATTAAAAGAGATGTGAATAGGTAAAAAGAAAAAATGTACGCTATTCACTTGGATTTTTGGCTATCAGCCGATAAAGTTGCTCTTTAGTATGCCGGATTAGAAAAGCCATAACCTGTCCGGTAAATTTTGCCGCCCATACCAACTAACGGCTACATAAAAGATTCGTTGATCAATTTGATCATGTCAGTTGGCTCAGTGGTTTTTGGCATGAGACTTGCGCGTTTGTTCAATTCTAACCTCTAAGGTAATTAGCCTTAAAGATCCATTTACCGCTACGCGTAAACGTTTCAAGCGGCCGGTGGAAAAGGCTGTAGAAATTAGGTTCGAGTTGCGCGCAACTAACCGAGAAGGCGAGAACTAGACAGTCTGCTTTACCAAAAAAGGAAAAAAAGTAGTCGTCACCGAAAGTTTCAAAAATGCTTTGTGTATATGCCAACAAACGGCTCTCGCTGCAGTCCAACAGTATACTATAACCTGTGGACCAGGAGAGAGAAAGAAAGAGGAGATGGTCCCAATAAAGCCAACCTGCCCTGATGGAGAATGGCGGCCATGTGAAGTCTGTCGGTCGAGAAATTTTCAGTACCGAATGAGTATTACGTGGTGTTAACTCGGCACATTTAAGTCGTTCATTTCGGATTTAAAAGGCTCAAATTTAGAGAGAGAAAGAGGGGAGAGAGTAATGGGGTGAGAGGAGAAAAAAAAAAGTTTCAATTTGAATCATTCAATACACTTTTGAACGATCCGAATGGACTGATTCGGGCACCACACATGGTACCCAACCGGTATTGAAAAATTTCTCCGGTCGGGGCATAAAATACTATTCCCTCCGTCCATTTTTAAGTGTCCTGCTTCGTAACTCTAACTTATTAAAAAGATATCATCATTATATTTTTCACATCAACTTTTTCCTCTACTTTCCCTACTTACCCATCATCATTATACTTTTACTCATTTAAATTTTCAAAATGGAATATACTTTTACGGACAAAATAGACAATGCACCAACTTTTACTCATTAACTTTATAAAATGGACACTTATTAAGGGATAACTCAAAATAAAATACTGGACTTTAAATAAGGGACGGAGGGAGTATGCTTTATTTTTACCCACACCTGTTGCAGCAGATGGTCGTTTAATGAGATGGCAGAAATATTTATGGCTTTTGGATAGTTGAAGAAATGAAGTGCTCTCAAGGTTCAAGAGGTGTGTTAATTTACGTAGAAAATCATAAACTTAATTAAAATGATGCTCTATCGAAATACCATGAGTCCTATTATTTGCAAGAAAGATTTAAAAGGATATACTAGTAGAAAATGTGCGATTTCAATATACATACTTCCATGTGTTGGTGTAAGTACAAAAACTATGCATTGAGAAGTGTGTTGGTTTGAAAAAACAGGATAATTTCTCAATTATTTGACTGTTGATTAATCAGTTTGATTATTGACAGATCCTATGATCCTAGTCTCTCCCCGACATTATGATTCATGGGATCTACTATGCTAAAATAGTGATTTTCATGGAGTAATACTTTTTTGAAAAAATGCTAGAAACAGTATCTACATTGAAATGCGTGCATGAGAACTATATGGATGTATATTGAAAAAAAAAAAATTAACCAAAAAAAAAATGTAAAAAAATGTATTGGAATCTGTTTTTTTCTTTTTCATAATTGTTTAATAATTAAAAAAGGACGTAATATGCACAATCTTTTTTTAACCACACTCCCTTTTAGTTTTCTTTTTGAAACTGCAAAGTGAATTTAAAATGCTATCCTTGCAAATATGAAAGAGCATATAAACGAAAGAATAATTTGTAAATTGAAGTCACAAGAAAAAAAAAAAATAGAGTGTGATTTCAAGGAGCCTTGTTCCTTTCACTTTTCAAAAAGTATTTTTCAAAAAATACCTACTAGATTTCCCCATTTCTACCATTTCTCTTTCTATCTCTCTCCACTTATTACCTCTACTATTTTTCAAAAAACTTTTTAAAAACCAAACCAAACACAGTAATGCCTTGTTCTTTTTAATTTTTAAAAAGAATTTTTCAAAAAATACCTACTAGATTCTCCCTACTTCTACCATCTCTCTCTATCTCTCTCCACTTATTAACCCTACTATTTTTCAAAAAACTTTTCAAAAACCAAACCAAACCCAAAGAGTGAAAATCAAGAGAAGTGATTTTCACACTCCCTTTTTTGATATTTATATTTTTTTCTATATTCTTTTTTAATATTGAAAGTGAATTTCTTTGTTTTTTGTTTGGAAGACAAAAAAAAAAGAAAGTGTGAAAACAGAGAGAGTGTGAAAATCAATTAATGGTAAAAAATTGTAATCCAATGTAACGGTGCACTAGAAGTATCTCTCCTCCGTACCTCACAAAACTTTAAAGAAAGGAGGGATAAATATCTGGTAGCAGCCAGCCAGTGCAAATATAGTAGTAGTAGTAGTACATCACTGGTCAAGGTGGTCAAATTAGTCAAGGTGTCAGTCACTAAAGCGTCAAGATTTTTCTCCTCCTCATCAAACTCCATTTTTACTCCATCCAACGATATCATCCATCCGCCTTCTTCTAAGCCGCCCTCAAACCCCGTGCGCAGCCGTAGCCCTCAAACCTAACCCAACAACATTCACCACAGGTGTCGCTCTTGACGCCGCCCGCCCTCACGTACCTCATCACTCACACTACTACTCCCCCTGCATTCTCTCTCTCTCTCTCTCTCTCATCATCACCTCTTCCATGGACTCCAACACAAGTCCAATCAACTCTCCCTCCTCATTACTCCTATTCATCTTCATCACAGGTACCTCGTGATCTTCTTGTTCTATCGCTTTTTCTTTTTCTTTTTTTGAGAACTGTGCGGGCCAGCTAATTCTACACTTTCAAAATGTGCAGGTTTTGTGATTCCTTCAACGGTTAACGCCGTCGGCATAAACTACGGCCAGATCGCGAACAACCTCCCGCCGCCGGAACACGTCATCCCCCTCGTCCGCTCCGTCGGCGCCACGAAACTTAAACTCTACGACGCCGACCCGCCCGTCCTCAAGGCATTCGCCAACACCACCGTCGACTTCACCATCGGCCTCGGCAACGAGTTCCTTTCCAAGATGAGAGACCCAAACAGCGCCCTGGCCTGGGTCAAGACAAACGTCCAGCCCTACCTCCCGTCCACTAAAATCACCTGCATCACCGTCGGCAACGAGGTCCTTACCTTCAACGACACCTCTCTCAACGAAAACCTCCTCCCGGCCATGCAAAGCGTTCACAGCGCCCTCGTCCAACTGAACCTCGACAAAAACGTCACCGTCACCACCGCGCACTCCCTCTCCGTGTTGGAAACCTCGTATCCGCCGTCGGCAGGATCCTTCCGGCGAGATCTGAGGGCTTACATCACTCCGATCTTGGATTTCCACGTGAAAACCGGTTCGAACTTCCTTATCAACGCGTATCCGTACTTCGCGTACAAGGGGAGCCCGAAGCAGGTCCCGATCGACTTCGTTCTGTTCCAGCCGAACGCTGGAGTGGTAGATCCTGTGTCGAACCTTCACTACGACAACATGTTGTTCGCGCAGATCGACGCGGTGTACTCCGCGCTGGCTTCGCTAGGGTATAAGAAAGTGCCGGTGCAGATATCGGAGACTGGATGGCCGTCCAAAGGAGACGAGGACGAAGCAGGGGCAAATCCGGAGAACGCGAGGAAGTATAATGGAAATCTGATGAAGTTGATTGCGCAGAAGAAGGGTACGCCGTTGAGGCCGAATAGCGATTTGAACATCTTTGTCTTCGCGTTGTTCAACGAGAATATGAAGCCCGGGCCGACATCGGAGAGGAATTACGGGCTGTTCAAGCCTGACGGAACACAGGCGTACGGTCTCGGACTAGCGGGAGTTAGCGCCGTTGGTGGAAACAGTAGCAGCGGCGGCAGGAATGGGAGTTTCGCTCCGCCGCGGCCGGCGAGCTCTTCGACGGGGTATTTGGCGATATCGGAGGCGGTGAGTTTTTTTGGCCTTTTTTTAGTGTCTAACGTGCGCAGGGTTGCTTTATTCGATTTGGTTGATTTTATATGATGCGTATTTTAGCCAGCGTGATTCGTTTTTGAGTTTCGAAGGATTTGTGGACACGTGTCCGTACGGTGCGTTATTCCTCCGTAGAGTTCCTTGTCCAATTGATCGGACATGTCAGCGACTATGGGTATGGGTTTGAGTACAAATGATGCACGTGAAGCTTATTGTACTCGATCCCCTTCCGATAAGGAAATACTAATAGCTTATGAAAAAATGCTCTGTCTTGTAATACGAAAAAAAATATTTAAAAAATAAAAATTTCAGCGGAATAGAACCTTAATAACGTGAAAAATCAAGATTTTGGATATTGAGATAAGTGCTAGATCGATTTGTTCAATTTTTACTTTAGAATTTAGAGGTAAGAATTCTAAACCAAAAATGGAATTTATTAAGCACTTCTCAACATATGGATAAATTGATTTCTTATCGAAATGGAAGCCGGTATCAATTGCGGTTAGTTTAGGGATCGGGATGCTCTTCGGTTACCGTAGGATTTGGATTGGTTTTATGGGCATCTTTGAGTCTACTTCGATGATTGAAGCTCTTTACTTTGTAAAGATATCATCGAGAACACCACATTTATGCTTTAAAAAAAAAACACATTTTTTTGGACTTGGTGTTTAGTCTCTATTGTTTTAACATAAACCTGTTCCAAAAATAAATGTTGCACTCGATGAACATGATTTTGGAAATGATTGATGATAAACTTATGAGTAAAAGTGAAGGATTGATGATTGAAGAGGAGCTGAATCCTCTTAGTGTAGATATTGTGTAGTCTTGCATGTCTTTGGTGCAAAGGTGAGAGTATTTTAGGTGGTGTTTCCACCGATCTAAAACTTGTTTGTTTTGTTCTTATGCAAAAAAATTTCGCGTTTGTTATTTTTGTGCCAAACTCTTTATGCATTATTGATTTGTCTCGACTAGATAAATTGGGAAAATAAAAAATTATAACTTTTATACAAGTATATTTGGCTTTTTATTAGATATTTCCCAATTTTTTTTTGGATAAAAGTCTATATATTTTTTACACATACCAATATTATATAGAATTTTGGGGCAAAACTATCACATGCAAAAAAAGAAAACAGTTGTAGCCTACAACGTATAAATTAGTGGAAACATGGCCTAATGTTTAAAGATAAAAGAGCTCTGAATAATCTTTCTTACATAATGCTCATAAATTATGAGGTACTCTTTTCATAAAGTTACACTTCTCAACTAATGATGTTGGCAGTTTTTTGTGACGAGACATCATGATTGGATTATTGGTAGGAAAAAAAAAAAAAAAGTAACTCATGCAGTGGGCTTTTCGGTTACCCTCTCCAAGAGTACGTAATAATTTTCCATGAGTTTCCTGATTTCTTGGATCCTAATTTTCCTATCAATCATTGAAATTAAAGTAAACCCACATTATATCGTGTCATTTTCCAAAGATTTTCTATTGGAGTCATTATTCTATTATGAGCTTTTGGTGTTGTGTGATATCTTAGAAAACTGTTGTCTTTGATTTCAGGGAGGACTACATCTTGGCAGCACTTGCTTGTTTTTCCTGCTGGTGGTTGGGTTAGTTACTCTACTATTCTAGGTTTTACTTTTCTTTTTTTTCATTTTTAAACAACAGGTTTAAGTTCAAAATTCAAAACATCAGATGACCATCAAAGCAATAGCAGCTCTAGCAGGACAGAACTTACTGTTGTTTCCAGTTAGTTGTAGTAGCTTTGATGAAATTTCCCCCGATTTTTATTTTAAGGAACCGCTACCTTCACTCATGTTGAATTTACTTGGAGAATTTTAAATAATCTCTCGATCATTGTACAAGGCTTCTCTAGTTAATTTATCTTCTCTCTTTCAATCGGCGTTGATTATTTTGATATATATTTCTCTTCTACTTTTATCTTTTGCAAAGAGCTTTCGTGATAAATATAAATGGCATGATCTTTTGCAGGGCTATTCATATGGGGTTCTTTGAATTTTAATATAGTTCTTCGTTAGTATGCAGTGAGATTGATCGAGCTGAAATAAATGAATCAAAGCTGACAAGAATAACTTGAGTTGTAAAAAATATATGCACAATTGAAAGATCTCAAAAGTGGAGTACTCCTATAGAAAAGAAATGTCATTAGCTTAGTCAGGTCCTCTACTTTTCTTTTCGAAAGAATGAGGCCATTAAATTGAAAGATTGGAGGCTACTTTTTCTCTTTTATGGTTGGCATTGATGTGTCACCTTTTGTCTCAACGTTGGATTGTTTTGCTGGAGAGAGAAACAAACAAAGGCTAAACTTCTAGGAGAGACTACTAAGTTACCCGTTAGATATTTTTCGAGATTGCTATTTGTTGTTGGAAATTGATTTTGGTACTTTATCTTTTTTTTTTTCTATTTTAAATTACAAGAATACCCGCCTATGTGTAAGAAAGTAGATGAATATTAACAAAACAAAGGATAATTTGGTGAAATGCAACCTTTTTAGTTCGTGAGCGTTAGTAGCATCTTGCATGGTACAATTAGGTACAGTCCCATCTCTCATGTTGAGCTAAAACCAGAAATATTTAACTTCTAAATTACAGAATTCAGTGGCATGTTAAGATGTAGTACTACTAGTATATGCCTGTGCCTGAAGACACGGCGCAACACATTTTGGTCATGTGCTTGGCGATAGGGGAGAGAGCAAGGGAAAGGGATGTGCTGGTCCTGTAATGATCTGATCACATTGTTACCTAGGAAAAGAGATGTGTTGGTCAGATCAAACAATACATTTCAAATGAAAGAGGAACAAAGTTCACAACAAATAAATTTCCAATTGGGATACTTTTTAAGATACATATGTTATCCTGGCAAAGCTTTTAAAATTTTAAAATTCACTTTGCCATGTCCCTAGCATGTCCTTCGATAAAAATATTTAAACCTAATGGATACCTTATGTGGTGTGTCTATACATGCCTCCACGTGTCGCGTGTCCTTGCAGTGCCGGAACATAAAGTCTATCCAAAGTCAATGAAAACAAAAATTAAGAGAGCTACGAAATTTGCTCCTAAAAATGAATCATAAAAGAATTAATTCACTCCCCGCTATTTTCACTCCCTCAAACATGCATTTTAGCAAACATAAAGTGGGCATCTTTGAAAGACACACGTGTTAACTAGGGACAAAAAATATAAAGGGTAGAAATACAAATAACAAAGTTAACTTAGATCAAAAAATTGTCATCCTCATTACATGAAGAATCCATATTCTACCAAGCCTAACTAATGCACAAAATCTTCAAAATCTACCAAGCCTAACTACGCGTAAAATCTACCAAGCCAAACTAACCCATCTTGTGGCCATGACATGACCAAGATTTTCTGTCAGGTATCCAAAAACAAAACTATAGAATTTGGAAACGACACCCGCCAACAGTTTTCAAAGTTCAAAACCGAACGAAAACCCATGTTGAAAAACTTCATAGGCCGTGTATTAGCAAAAATCAAACTCCCAATCAAAGGCAGTGTATTAGCAGAAACAACACTTCCAATCAAAGGCCTTGTATTAGCAATGAGAAATCAAATTCCCAATGTCACATAACTTCAACAAATTTCCAATTTCAGAAAACCCTAGTGCAAAATTGAAGATGAGGGGAGTGTTACCGGAGAGGGAGAACCAAATTGATTTCGTGGATATGGAGAAGATGTTTACAAAGATTGAGGCGATCAATCTCCGGTTGATTGGTGGGCGTTGAGCTCTTCTTCGTGCGCCTAGGGGTGGGTTCTGTAGAGAGAGAGAGAGAGGTATTTGAGAAAAGAGGAAACACGATGGAAAAGAGGAAAACGCTTGGTAGATAGGCATGAGACTTGGAAATAGGTTGGAATCAATGATTTAATCCAACGGCTGTAATCTATTGAAAATGCAATCCAATGGTTTCAGAGATGCTCATGTTTGTATGGGTAGACAAAAAAATCGCTCTGTTTTATAATATAGATTTATCAAACCTTTTTTTTGGTACATAACTATTTATCAACTTCAATTTGCATAGGACATGATTTTTCACACTTGAGCGCAATGTTCAAGTCATAGAATGGCAATTGCTGCATCTTTTTTTTTTCTTTCTTTTTTTTGGCGCTTTTTCCAATTTCGGAAGTTGTGAAGAAATTGCTCATCCTTTGTGGCCTACAATAGTTTTCTTCCTCGCCACCATGATGTCAAATGTATGTATTATATGATATGATAAATGAAGCTCTTATTATGGTCTGACAAAACACCCAAAAGCGTCCTAAAACGAAAGCAACAGATTGGATATTTAAATTAAAGAATATTTGGCAGCTCTTAAAGTTGGTTTCAAAATTTTGGCTCCTAAAATTGGCAGCAAGCTTGGAACGATGTCAGCCTTCAAAAATTACCGTTGCATGTGCCACATCGAACTTCACACCCCTGGTTTGAGAGGTGCCCTTTGTATATTTTTTTAGGAAGCACAAACCTATGATAATGAACCAATACAAATCCAAAGGACATTGGCCCAAAGAATACAAGAAAACAAAATCAAAATCAAAATAAAAGTGAAAAAAGTCTAAGAAAACCAGTTTTGGTGTCCAAACTCAAAACCTATGTTTATACCCATTTTTGGATACATTCTCCGTTTCGTTTAAGACCCGAAGAGTTTCTTGATTGCAGAAACATGACGATTGGTGGGATTGTATTCAAGAACGTATGCGTCAAAGTCATATGCCTCCTTTTTCATTAGGTATGGCTCTTCTTTATTGTTGGTGGATTTGGCGAGTTAGAAATGATTTTATTTTTAATGGTAACTGTTGGGCTACGGAAGCGGTTAATGGTAAAGCGCAAGGAGATTTCTATGAGTTTCAGGATGCTAACTCTAAGATTCTATCACCTTTGTCGAGATCCACTCGTAATGGGACCTTAGTGTGGTAGCGCCTTGGGATGAATATAACCAAGATTTATGTGGATGCTGCTGTCTCTAGGAATTCAAATTCTATTGGTACAGGAACAATAGCTCGAGGTCATGATGGCAAGGTCTGTGGTATCTTCTTGAGTATTCACACTGGTATTACTTCGTCAAGAATTGCCGAGGCTATGGCTATTCGAGATGGTTTGAAGCTAGGGATTGATCTAAATCTTTCTAAAGTGGTTATTGAAACGGATGCAGAGGCGATAGTGAGGAAATGTTCTACACCTCTAGATCCTCCTATTGATATAGCGGTTATTATTTTTGATTGTTTAGCTCTGAAAGAATCCTTTTCTTCCTGTGAGTTTGGTTTTGTTAAACGTGATTGTAATCGGGCTGCACATTGTTGTGCTCAAAAGGCTCTTTTGAATGGTTGGTCCGGTCTATGAACTTCCATTTTGCCCCCATGGGGTTCCCAACTGTCTGATGTTTAGGCTTTTACGCCTTTCAGATTAATAACACTACTCTCCTTTTGTCAAAAAAAACGCCCGTTTTTGGCACCACGAATCGGGCTGGCCGTGATTGGACTTTTAATTGATTTCTTAATTAAATTGGGGAATTTATTTTGCCACACCTTTTTTTACTATTGCCACACCCTGCAAGTGTATTTTTTGGTGCAAAAATAAACTTGCAGGGTGTGGCAATAGTAAAAAAAGGTGTGGCAAAATCATCTCCCTTAAATTGGGCCAAAGATGTGTAATTGATCGGCGATTAAGTATTGGGCCATGGGGGCCCAAGGAAAATGCAACCCATGAAAAGAATGTAGCCCATGATTTTTGGGAAGGAAGCCCACGGCTGGGCCCACAAAAGAAACGCTGATTTGGCCCGCAAAAGCAGCCCACGGATTTAGGGAGTTGGTTACTGCCAGGGGCAGTTATTTCCCTCAAAGTTCAAAGGCCAATTGACCGCCAATTGCCTTGGTACAAGTCAATTAGCCATGTGTCAAATACGTACAAAGAGAGGATAGTGGAGAGTTATTGCCACGTCATCATGATCCATCAACTGCCAGAAAACTGTCCATGATCTTGCACGCATGAAAGGAGGAGCGCTTGTGGTGCAAAGCAGAATTCGGATTTAACCTTGAATTAGCTTACTGCTGTGCCTCTAAATACAAATTCACAAGATGAAAAATGGATCCAACACCAATCAAAACCCAGCGCTTACAAACATTTTCCTACTTTCAGCAAAGTAACTTATCAAGTATCTCGTGCTCAAACCCCATTCGAACTCACTTTTCCAAGTAGTTTGAATTTTACTTTTCTTGTACAAACTTTATTATCCTGGAGTAATAAAGTTCACGTTTTACATTCCATTACCTATATGACTAGAAAATTTTAAGTCCACAACTGTGTGGCAAATCACGAACCTCATTGTGATCTTTAACCTTTAGGTCACGCAATCGTTCATACGTTAGAAGTCAAGATTGACGGGAATCTTTATCAAAAGTTAGGTGCTACAAGTCTTAGCACGCCCGCGCTCAACGCATTCACGCCTTTGCCAAAAATGAGAGTTTTCAACCTACAAATCTACTCATCTTCGTGGGTGGAAAAATCTACGCCTTTGCCAAAAACCAATGTATTCGAATACAAAACTCAAAATATGAGCACAGCAAACACAGAGACCATAAATTGGCGGCGACAGTAGAACCAAAAATGGTTGGTCCAATTGACAACAGGGGAAAAGCAAAACAAGTTCCTCCGGGCAAGTATTTGTGAAAATTGCCTATAGGTGAGAAGGCTTTACAACAATCATATATCCAGTATCTATCAGCGTACTGCAAACCCGCCCTAAATTTCTTCCTAATCATATCGTAAAAGGAAAAAATTAATCTAGGCCTCTTCCCATATTGTCTGGATCTTTTTAACCGAGATAAGCTGCGACCAAAAAGAAACCTTGATACTGTGCTTCATGCCTACCCACCGTCGTCGTCTTCAACCGACAGCCCAGCAGGTTTCCTCTGCAACCCCAAAAACCCCATGCTGGAGAGACAATTCAACCACCAGAGCAACTTTCTGAAGCATATGCATGAGAGCTGTGAAAAGGAAAATTGAAACACAAATACACCTAAACATGGACTTTAAATATTCACTTGACCCTGGGATGGCTCCCCTGATTCAGCGTGTCCAACTTTAGCTCTTTGGTAGAACAACACATAAGCAGCAGAAGTCTTGATGTCACCTTCGCTAACGGGCGAAACATGGGAATCATCAAAATGATACCATCTGTCCTCATCAACTAACTGCAAATTCAAAACGATGAATGCCCCAGTTAAATCAGAGTCCTATAAAAAGAATAATCACATAACATGGCATGACAATCACAGTTAGTTTGCATAATCCAATTTAGCATCGTTAACTAAAAAAAGCCGATTTGCCTTGTCCAATAAAAAAAGAGTCAAAGAAACAAAGAGACTACAATCTTTCATAGTCTTCAAAACCTAGTAATTCTACGTAGACATGGCATTGCTTTCCCCACATTTAGTACACAATGGATAATTGGAACACTTTAAATACAACAAGGGTGTACTTCCAGTAACGTTCCTTTTTCAGTAAAAACAAATGCTTTTGGTTTAGATTATTTAAGCTGATGTAAAAAGATCAATCAATGTCAACTTAATGAACTAAACTTTCTTTCTCAAACAATGTAAACTAGATGAGCAACACCAAAAATCTCAGTAAGAAATAAAAGTCCACACCGACAACCGAAATGGAACATTCGGTGTCTCAGCCAGTAAAAAAAAATGAATGAGAAATCCAAGCACGCTTTGTTTTTACCTTAGCATATGCAGAGTAGTGCCCTCCGCCAAGGCCACCATAATGGTTGCTAATGGCATAGAGCTCATATACATGAGATTGTCCAAATCCATCATTGCATTTCACATACTTGCTTAAGTCAAGGTTGTGAATCGGGAAATTCACAAAGGTGTCCAGTTTGTTCTTCAGGTATCGACTGTATGAAAATCTTTTCAAGTGAAAGACTAGTATATCCGGCAACCTCCACAAATCTAACTTTTTGGTGGCTTGCCTGTGTTCCTTGCAGCGAGGACAATACCTGCAGTGAAATTACACAACACCAAAAAATAAAATAATAATGAGGCTGTAATATTTGAGGTGATTTGGCCTGAAAATACATAATATTCATGTACGAAAGTGTTTTAAGTATTCTACCACATATCATCAGGCCCTAAAGGTTCCTCCTTTAGAAAGGAATCCAAGCATGAAAACAATGAGACAGCTTCTTGCTTAGTTTTCTTCATAGTGAGCCCGGTCTTGCGAACCTCGGGAAGATTCTTCAGGTAGTTGGTATCATATAACTCATTTTCTTTGTCAGTCCAATCTAGCATAACCTTAACCGGTTGTCCGGTTTTTACAGGTGTATCCTCTAAAATGGGCCTGCAGTTCAAACCCTTATCATCTGTTAGGAAGAGCTGAAAAGTCAACTCCATGCCGGACATCTCTTCCACTTCCACATTATCCATCGAATGGTTTCCAAGTTCAGGATGAGTAGCACAGCCATCTGTTGATTCGACAATAGATTCCGAGGCAGAGCCATTTTCATTGATTCTACTCGGAATACTAGTTGGACTGCAGTAAGTTTCCCTTTTGAAAGGAGACAGCACTGTGCTAACAGCAAGTTCAATGTCAGCTCCAGTTAGTGGACCCTCCAGATAAGTAACCAAGGGTGTCAAGAAAAGCTTCCTCTCACTTTCCTTCAAATTATCTGGCAAAAATCTGGAAAGCAATGAAATGAGGCTTTAGTTAAAACCTACACGGAAAGTAGTACAAAAATTTATAGTTGTTCCTTTAAAGAGTGTGCAATCTATCCTATGACATATGCCGCCTTTTCTCGCTTCTGATTGTCCTTTGCTTCTTGGGTTTCCTCAGACCAAAGTGTCCATGAATATGGAATTTGACATCCCTATAGAGGCAACATCACTATAGACTATCGGCATAGACATAAGATTGTGTAGAGACAGAGACTATCAGACTAAATATCGATATGTAAAAAAAAAAAAAAATGCAGAATAGACCCAAAATGAACATACTGTTCGTTTATCAAGATGAGGAAACTTCAATCAAGAGGTGTTTTTGTTTACATACCACCATCAAGAATTCATCCGGAAGGAAACAGGTCCTTACAGGACCACAACACATACCAAATTTTGACAAATCCAATTGAACAGAACTGCGGGATTCCTTGATTTCTAGAAATCGAAGACTGTAAAAATAAGTGGCTGCAGCACCACATGCTTGTATTACATAACGAGTATGTAAACTATTGTCAACACCACAACAGACAGTCATCCTCCTAACCACAAGAAGATAACTGAACCCTCATGTTCCACTTAAAGACCCAATCAAACAAGGCATGCAAGGACTCAATAGCTGTCATGTTCAGGAAACTTACTTTTCTATGCGTCGATGAAATATCTCTAGCCTTGTCAAATCTGCCCGCTTAGGAAGTCTGTAGGCTACAATACATTCATCATCTTTTATAGAAGGCAAAGGTTCCAAAGGACTATCAAAAAAACGAAATATTCCATGTTCATAGACCTGCAGTTAGAAGTCAGGGGTTTCAGAAGGGGACAACAAGAATAAAAGACAGATTAATTAGAATACAGAAGCCTAGAACATATATGTTACCTCTGCAAGCAACAGGGTTTCATCGCTCCTCAAGCCACATGCAGTACCCAAAGCCATACTGAGATCCTTACAAGAGCCATGTTTCAGGACAGTAACCGTGTATGGCATTGGGAGAGCACTCCCATCAGCCGAAAATAAAGTCACCGTCATTGTCCGAGTGACCGTAGAAGGAAGCGGTAAGGATAGGTACATGAATGGGTCAAATGTTATTGAAATTTTGTTGCAAGCTGGGCAAACCAAAGTTGATTTATATTGACCCTGAGGATTTTGTGAACAAGAGGTCAGCATTGTTGATAAAACAGTATAAAATGGAATGCACGGCTACTCTTGCACTACCACCTTCGGAAGACAAGTACACTAAATTTGAACTTTATTAGCCTGGTAAAAGGAGGAAAAAAACTCCCTTATCCAGCATTGTTTTAATCTGATGACAACCCAAAATGTAACACACTGAACCACAACATGATGTCATCAAGAGCACCGGCAAAGATAAACTGAAGCATAAAGAACATCAGTGTTAAACTAACAGGCCCGCCAGAGAGGAGGGAGTATCATATATCAGCGGATAATAAGATTGGTAAGGAATCAATTGTCAAAATGAAATAGTGACTAATTGTCTTAAACTAGAAGCATCCTTAAGGATGACCAGAACAGGTAGATTACACCTTAAAGACTGAAACTGTCCAGCAGTAATAAATTTTATTACCATGACCAAGTTAGCAGTGAAAAAACTCAGTCCTATTCCTTGTAAATAACAATCTACATATGTTTGTTAAAAGAAACTTGGAAAGGAAAACGTACTAGAATAAGCTGTTCTACAATATTTATACAAGTACAGAACTCCAAAATTTTATCTTAAGGAAACATACTCAACTAAGCTGTCCTACTGTATTTAAAGGACACACTAAAAATTAAGTCTCACTTCGTCTTATGCACCAATACCAGTGTAAAACATGAACACCTAAAGAATGTACTCTGACTACTGAGCAGAAATAAATAAAAAATGGATGTACTCACTTGGCAAACATCTACGATTATGGAGTCATTCCGAGCCTTGTGATATCTCCAACACTCATCCGCAACCTCCTCATCAGGGCGACCATCAGTATCTGTCGCTTCAAAATATGGTTTTTGCTTAACACGATTCAAATCTTCATGCAGCCCATCCAGCAAGAAGGCAAGGAGTTCCTAGAGTACAAGTTCATTTTTTCTTCAAGTTATTGACAAGGAAAAGGACCACGTCGTAACCAATGCAATTGTGTTTTAAGCATCTGATGCAGCAGGTCAAACAAAGAAACAATGACCGAACAACACTAATACATTGGATAGCTAGAACCAAAACAATTAACAGAGCACTAACATGCTCTAAAGCACCAATGCGAAATAGTACAGCAACATATTGTGGTGATTAACTGAACATCTTGATATCTGATAAATTTCACTCCATCCAACCCAAGAAACGAGTAGCTCACCATGCAATACAAACATCCTCTAACGCATAGACTAAAAATCTTGGAGGGCCATGATTCATAGGTATATGTAATCTTCGTCAGCATTAGCTGACTTTTAAAAACTGGAATTACCATCCATACAGTGCAAGTGATTACGTTAGAATCAGTCTCTTCATGGAACTTCATCAGTTGTTTCTTATTTGCTTCTCCAACTTGCAGACATGGCAGAAGAGCCTTGAAGAGTCACACATGAGCAATTCAAGTGCGAGTATTATAAGCAAGAGTAAGAAGTGGTAACACAGTACTAACTTGAGAATCATGCTGATTGAATCCACTAAACTGGGGAGCAAATCGAGCAACTTTTCCCTTAAATGCACGAGGCGCAATTGGTGTCCTTCCACAAGACCATAGTTTTCTCAGTAACTCACCGAATGCAAGTGCAAGCTCACCCTGCAGGACTATAACAAAATTAGAGACTTTATGCTAAGTGCACTCTACAAAAACAACCTTTCACAAGTAACCACAACAGCCACATACATGCAAACCTAACGGATTCTGTTTGTTGATCTCCTCAGTGTAATCTTGCAGAAAGTACTCAACAAGGGGAGGTGTATGAACTAAACACTGAAGAGAACTATTCATAAAACAAGTATTGCCCAAATTCTGCAATCCTGCCAACCCTCCCCTATCTGCTTTTGTGGCAGTCCTTGAAATGTCAAAAGCACCTTCCATGTTTGCAGAACCGGAACTTAGAGTATTTGCATGATAAAAACTCGAACCATAACTTGTTGAATGACCATTGGACAAAGCTGGGCCACCAGCAATCGTCACAGATGATCTTGAGGGTTCTATTGGAACCAAAGCCAACTCATTTCCCGTTGAATCCATACCAAATCCAGGGGGCCAAAGTCCATCAAATTGGATCTCCAGAAGAATCTGCATAAGTAGCCACAGAAGTGAGACTCAAAATTTCACATATTTACAGCAGTATAAGGGGGAAAAAACCACAATGGTAGCAATATTTAGTTTGAGTTGAGTCAATTATCAGATCAGGAATGAGCAATAGATACAATCATACAGCATATAAATATCTTCTTTTTAGTCATATGTCAGAAAGAATCTACACAACCCAAACTCTGAAACAGCCAGCAAAGGGAATCAACCTCCTCCCCATAGGAATTGAACCCACATCCCTACTGCAAAAGTGCAGCTACAGTGCTTCACAATTGATGGGCCGACTGTTCTGCTCAGTAACATATCAATTAGATGTCCCGAAAGTTTATGAAACAGCGTTATGATAAATTTCAATGAAACAACAAAAGGAACACAGGTCAAATGATAAATGATTAGGAAGGGGTGTCACGGAAATTCAAACCGAACGAAAGATGGCAGATTAAAAGAATATTGAAATCAGAGAATATACCTTTAAAGCATAAAATTTCCTTCTGAAAGGAGAAAGGAAAATGAACTTTTGTGTTGTTTGGTTATTTTGTTGTACTCTATTTATTTCTTTTCAATCCGTTAATTTTATTGTTTTCATTTTTGTTTTTGTGTGCGTGTGTTTTTTGGGGGTGGGGGAGAAAGGAACCAGAGGGAATGTTTTAGGTTATTATCCATGCTTAACTCAAAAAGTAAATTTCCATATGCATTCAAATGTTTGTTTCATTTATCTATTCCACGATTTCTTTAATTTACGTCTGGAATTACAATAACTCCTAACCAAAAGATAAAAGATTTCCCATTACACTCTGCAAGTTAAAAACAAAAAAAAACTTTTTTTCCAACTGAATTCTACAGAACTAACCTCAAGACCTAGTCAGGACCCGACAACCAACAAAGTAGTCTCAGAAGTGGAGCTATACTGCAATAGTCTAATTTCTTGTATGAGATGCAGTGAGACTATGTCAGACTTCATTCACAATGCTTGGTAAACTCAAACTGGTTGAATTTGGGACATAAGTTTACACTGCGAATGTCAGATGCATATGCTGCACATTGAATTAGTTAAGCCCTCTCGCCAAGAATACTTTTCCTCTCTTCAGTGAATTGCAGGACTAAAGCACCACAAATACAAGTCCTCAAATCCCCTGCCATTCCTTGCAAATTTTATTTTTTAACACTAAATGAAGCTTCTGGAGTTCTCACTAATATGATCAATGACAATGTTCAAGGTTCTTCAACAAGGGCATAGAAATAACAATTTTTAGTAATTCCTACAATTTGAAGGCGCCATCTAAGTTTCGTCTCCTTCCTTGCTAGAAATGATGTAGTTCCCACTCCCAGGCAACTCAAGTTCAAAACAAATTTTACAGAAAAGCTATCAAGTGAGTATGTATAAATACAAGGGGTGTTTGTTGCGGCTTAAATGTGCAGCTCATGGCTTTTCATTTTGGCCTCAGAAGCTTTGCATATCTGTTTGGCATGGCTTCTGATCTTGGTGCATGGGGCCAAAAAACCTTTGGAAAAAATTGATTTTTGGGGAACTCCATTTTGATGCTTTGTGGCTTCTAATTCCCTAATAATCAGCTTTTCCCATGAGTTCAGTGGCAACAAGCACCCGTATATTAAAGTTCTACGAGATCATGAGATGCCATACACTCAAGTGACTACAGAAACTCGTATTCACAAGCATGTACCGCAACAATTAACAAAATGATGTATAAAGTGATAATAGTAGAGTAAGACATATCCAACACAGTATATGGTTAGTGCATGAGCAAGGTTTACACTCATTACAGATATCAGCACTGAACTAAACAATTATCCTCAAAACTCTACCAATACCAAAGTAAATTCATCATCCAGATGACTTACCTCTTGATCCATCTGCAATTCAGATTTCTCAAGGGTCTGGTTTGAATCCTCCAGCATCGACTGTTTCTGTTTATTGAAATAATCCCAGATTCGTGCCTGTTGAAATTTTTATGTAAGTAGAGAAAACAAAACGGAGATGGAGTTCTCATCCAGAGAGAGAGAGGGGGGGGGCGGGCTGGTGGTTTCATAGAACATACCTTTCCTGTCTCTATACCTTTGATTGTACACACCCTCTCATAAAGATCATGTAATGAAGCCTGAACAAATCAAACCAATAAATATGTTATAAATGACGAAAAGATAAACACTTTGTTTGGTTGAGATTTTAGAAAGTTGTTTTAGAAAGTTGAGTGGTAATGAGTGGAGAGAGCTAGAGAGAGAACTTTATTGGAAACTGTGCTGAGAGTTAAAAGTTACTATCAAAATGGTGAACCAAGCGGAGTGAAAAGTTTCCTCTTTGCAATAAACACGGATTCCCATTGTTAGAAATAACTAGAGTGAAAGAAAGAGACTGAATGAGGTAGAGAGGAGTTGCTTCCAGTAAGAGAAGCAACTTGGCATCCCACAAAACTTCATGATTACCCAGAAGAAGTGAAGTAACAACCATAACCATTCAAAACGGGGATCTAAGGATAGAATATTACCTTCTTACTGAACCTTATAACTGTTTGACTGTGGTCTCTAGAATCAATTAACTTTAGACAAAGGGGGTAAACCTCCACATTGAATTGCTTGTTAACATCCCCCTGGGAAATCAATTTCCGAGGTAATGCTGGCCCTCCCTTGTACCTAAAAATGAAATGATAAAGAATATAAGACACAAACAGCAATATAATTTTCACTCTTTGCTTATTTGAACATGAGAATCATACTACCCAACTACCACCTGCGCATTGACTTATTTATCACCAAAGTAATCTCTAGGGTAAGAGCAGCCACATAACTATAAAGTTGAAGAGATAATCCTACGAGACTATCTCCAACCCTAACATCATTTATCCAAAACCATTCCTCAAGCCTCTAAAATGAAGAATGCAAGCTCCTCAACCACACTTCATTTGCATTCTTCAAAGTGAAGAATCAAGTTTGATTTTCCACATACATTTAGACAATAAAAGTTATGTAACTTTTTATATCGTGAAAGTAACATCAAAAAGGTGTTTACAACATCTTTACAACAAGACCAATTTGTGAATATATCTGGTAAATGATTGAAATTTAGAGATGACTGCTTTTTGGAGTGATAAGAGTGAGTTGTTTGAAAAATAAAAATAGAGATAAGAAGTTGTGGTTGAAGTATGAGTGAATAGAGACATCTAGCAGTCATAAAGACAAGTCCGAAGTCCCAACTATTTAAACATGAAATCAAGTGCATCAAGTGCAGTAAATAACAAAGTGATTGCTCCCTTATCTCACTAGTCTGCTTAATTCACCTACCTATTCTTTATGAGCACCCATAAAGAAAAACAACACTGTAAGCACAATCCGAATGCACTACATGCACAAGAAGGGAGTATGCATCAAAATCATTACCAGTCGTAAAGCTTCTCCCAAACTTGTTGAGGAACTAAAACATAATCACATCCTTCAATCAAATTTCTAGGAAGCTCTAGATCATCAATCTCGGATTCATTTCCATTCAGAACTATATCAGAATTATCAATTGGTCCAGGTCTATCCGCCGGCTTTGACGAAACCAAAGACTGAGAATTGTCCAGCAAATAATCGCCAGCATCTTGCCCGGTGAATTTTTGCCAGCTTGTGAACCACCTGCACAAAAAGTAAAAAAAACAGAGACAAAATTGTAATAATCATTTTGATCACAGTACAGTTTTCTAGTGAATACAATGCCTTTTTGCAGAAGTTTTCCAACACGGCCTAATATAAGCACCAGAATGCTGAAAAAACAACAGCGGAAACCTCTAAAATTCCAAGTTGGGCCTAGATAAATGTTGCCACCATTACCATTTCAAATAGTCAGTACTCTCGACTGCCACGTCGATAATGATTTCATCACAATACATAAACGTGAAAAAAAAACCTCACAATGTCTTAAAAATTGGGTTTTAACCCTAAAATTCAACAAAACTATTTTAGGTTATCCCTCTAAGCATCCATCAAAGCCATTTTCAGCATTTAAATTAGTTAAGAGTTTCAAAAGATACCTCATAAGTTGTCCCCATGAAATTTCACGTACATAATGGCCATAGGCCCATAGCATGGTTCGTATACATAAAGACAGACATCTCGGATAGTTTGGATAAGGAAACAATTAATCTCAGAAACTCGTAGGGGTATATTGCATAAAAACATATTAACACTTCAGTTTTGAATACCAAGGCTGCGTTTAATAGTTATCCCCCACTGATAGATAACACCAGTGAAGGGGTACTGTGAGGCCCAATTGTGCTTCAGATTTACAATTCCCTATATCCTCGGCATCATACCTGAACTCCAGACGGTTCAAACTCGAACTTATGCAAGACAAAGTGTCAAACTACAACAGCGCATACGCTTATGTTAGTGTCCTCTGTTCTAAAAATCAGTTTAGGCAGCCGACTAGTTGGTGCCTAGGCGCCCCTCTTCCGCCCAACTAGCTCCTAGCGAACACCGGTTTACACCATAATAGTCTTCCCCAAACAAGATCAAGCTTAAAACTTCAAACACAGATGAACTTAAGCAATAAAGTGTTGTGCATACCAATACAAATAGGCGAAAAGACACCGATTCGAATTCGCACAGGATTTGGCGAGCAAATAAGAATTGAAAACATGAATAAAAAGGGCTCAGATTGAACTACCTATTGGAAACAACGTAGTACAAGTTGCCTTCTTTCAAATTAGACTCTGCCTCGTTCGTTAACTCGGTCACGATCCGTTTCTCTTCCTCCGGCGTTAACGGTATCCCTATCGCTCCGTTTTCCTCCATCATGTAACCCGAATCTGGAATCGTCATGGCCGGCGCAAACCTAAAATCAACAACAACAAAAAAAAAATCAGGCCAAGATCTTGAAATTTCAGCGTCAAAGCTAGGTCAAATGGGGCAATCGTATAGTAATCGATTAAAAAGCATGGAAATTTTGAAATCTTCCGTGACAGATTGGTGTGGTTATCTTGTTCCATCAATAGAAAAGGAGAGATTGGACGAACCTTTTTGAAAATGTGAGACCAAAACGGATTGGAGAAACGCTAGATTGCAGCCTTGCGGGGAGGGGTGGGGTTTGATTTTGGATCCCTCGATACACGGGAGAGAAAATCGTTCTACCAGTCTCGTCTCTTTTCAACGAGCGATCCGTCTGTCCTTCTCTCTCTCTTTTTCATATATATATATATATACCCACACATAGGAGGAGAAATGGTTCTTTTGCACCCACGTATATCCTCTTGAATTTCCCTTCCCTTTAGACATTGATTGATTTTAATATTAGTTATGTCATTTTGTCATTCCACTTTTAGCCGGTGATTTTTCACTTTTTTGTTCTGTAATCTCACCCGATTAATAAGACACAAAGTAAAATATCAACAGTTATAATTAAAGTGTCAAAATCAATTTCTTAATATTACTTCCACCTTCCTAGTTTAAATGTCCTCTACATAAAATCAAACTTTTTAAAAACTCTAAATTTCTCTTTAAATTTCCAAAATTAATCTTAAAGACTGTTAAGTTAATTATAGGTATTTAAATTATTTATATCTTTCAATATGAATCTTGAAAAATATGTGTAATATCAACCTTTTTTTATAGATCTTAATTATTTTATTATAAAAAGTTTTCAAAAATCATGAAAAATATGCATAGATTGAAACACATTGTCTCGATCTAAAAATGACATGAATATCAAAAGCTATCAAATAAAAACTGAAAGGGTACTTTTTATGGGTAAATTTGAAATTTTGGCATATTTTGATGGTTGTTTTTAAAAAGTGGACACTTATTTTGAAACTTTACAAAATAGAAAATGTAAACATTTAAAATGAGACGGAGGGAGTACCATTTTCTACCTTGCAGATTATTTTCAAAATCCTTTCAATCGTTTTGTTTTAAGACCAATTTGTTTCAATGATATGATTTTCGGTATCCACTTGAATTAGTTATACGATTATGCATTGGACGATATTTAAAAATATCCGATTCAAATCAAATCACTAGACTCAAGGTGGGCTGCAGGCTTGAGAATAGGCTCACCACACCAAAAAAAAAAAGAAAAAAGAAAAGACCGGGATCTGTTTTCTTGTGGTCGAAGAAAACTTCTTCACATAAAGCATTTGGTTAAAAACAAGCATCTAAAGGAAAATGCACGCGGCCCCATGATTGAAAATGACATGAAAATTCCGAAATTGAATTTTATTTGAAAACATCTCAGGTTTGATTTTTCTTGTCAACAATTTTTGTCTTTTAGAGTCACCTCATCTTCACATTTAAGTGTGTGAAACGGCTATAGAAAGGACTGTAGAGATTATTCTAAGGCGCTCGTAAACTGGTCCGAGACATCCTGCATTACTTAAAAAAAAAAAAAAGAAAGAGGAGTTAAACTAAAGCGATATATATTGACATGTATTTTGGGATAGATGAAGTAATCAAGAATTGAAGCAATTTTCTATAGTACTAACAATTTTGGCATAAAAGGTCGCGGGACGCCAAACAAAAAGCTTCAGAAAGAGGCGAAGATCGAAACTTCTCTCCGTGGTGAAAGGGACCAGCCAAAAATAATTCTCCACTACTTGGGTTGGGGGGGGTTGTGGTGGAAAAGTGAGGCCGTACATTAACAGGACAAAATGAAAACTTAAAAAGGTCTTTTTATTTCAAAAGTGATTACCACGGTCTAGGGCCACGAAGGAAACAGTTTGTTTATGCTATTAAGGATTGGTTACGCAACGCAATGGTCAGGAGTGTCTGAGCTAACTTACGTACACCTCGATTAATCCCCTTTCAGGTCTGGTAAAAAATAAGCCATTCACGCCCGGATGAGGGAAGTTACAAGAAATATCTTCCTTGCAGTCCAACATCAAGAATCGAGCTCTGATCAATTGTGTGAGAAACATACCCACCAACCAACATGAATAACCGTTGGGTCCGAGCCTACATAATACTATTTATGTATGTATTGCGTGTCTAGCAACCAAAGATTCACTTGCGAGGCACGAGTGCAATGGGTTTGGATAACAAGTTGCGTGCCGTGGGTATCACCGCAAATTGTTGTTCCGACTCCCCTCTCGAGTCTTGCTGCCTCATTTCTCAAAGTTTTCTTCTGGGAGACTACTACTAGCCTACCACGTTCATCGGTCCAAAACCCCAAAAAACAGCACAAGGAAGGTAGATACGTTCCTTGTTGGTGTCAAATTACGTAAGACAGGTGCTCGTTTCTAAGAATTCCATATAAAAAAATTACAAGAAATACGCACCTCAGTTACATCCAAGGACCAAGCTTTAGCGAAAATCCTGCTAAGCTCACCGTCCCAGGAACTTTTCTGAAACTAGTACCCACTTGCAAATCGTTCGCCCAGGCGGGTTAAAATGCATATCTATCCCATATGTAGTTCTCCGTTGCTCGTCAAAGGACTCAAAATCAAGAAATGGAAAAAACAAACGAAATACGAACAATGAACAGAAAAAGGCAGTGAATGGAAGAGATGGACGTGAAGAAGACAGTCTCCACATCAATTCAAATATGAAGGCACCCCTTTCAATACAATCTTTCTAAACAAGTACAAACTACAATCGGTCAACTACCACTGGAAACTTTATACTGCTGCACTATGGCAAAATTGGCTTCTGGAAATGTTCCTACAACACGCCATGAATCAAACCCATTGAATTGTAAAGTTAAGAGAAAAATAGACGCGACAAATTGCAAGTGAGACGCATTGCACCGTAAGCATCCATCTGATAATCTGCCCAAATCGGTATTTGCAGGTGGTTGATTCTGCTTGAGGGAGAACACTGCTCTTCTGCTCGTCAGACTACTTGAATGGCTATATGTCAGAGAATGAAAAAGGCCGCCTAAAACATGTTTTCAGTCAAATTCGATATGTACAAATCACTATCCTATTATTACACTTTTCACATCACTATCCACTAAGCACTCACAATTTGCCACCAAACGCTAATCAGTTACATCACTATCCACTAGCAATCACAATTCACCACTCAATGCTGATCAGTTGGGAGAAGGGAAATCAGGAGAGAGTCAAAAGAAGAAGCCCTCGCTCTAAATGGATAAGCCTAGGTGTTTATATGGACAAGCCTCTATCCAGGCTCATAAACAAATAGTAACTATGACACAGTTCCCCTTTCATCCGAGCTAGCAGATGCCTCACTCGCACCTCCCTGAGTCTCATCATCACTGAACACGCTCGCCTCACTAGAACTAGAAAATGAGTCAACATCGTCATAACTGAGTGCATCTGCCTTGCGTTGCTTCCTAACATCTTTAATGCCTCTTCCTTTCAGAGCCAGTCGCCTGCGTTTTCGAGCTTTCCTCTTGCCCTTTGGGAATTCTTCTCGATGTGACTCAAAACTCTTACTTTCTACTTCCTTCCCTGTTGTGTCCTTGCCATACTCATTATCTTCTGACTCAAGACTTGGAGCATCAGCATCAAGCTTGCGTCTCTTTCTACTGGCATTAGTCTGGAATACAAATCAGTCTAAGTATGAGTCTTATGACCACCTCAAGGCGGGGTCAAGTCAACAAAAAGCTTTCTATCACTGCCCCAACCAGCAAAATTGGTAGAACAATTCCAAATTCACATTTACTTGCATAAGAAGCTAATAAGTGACCAGCAGATGGCCCTCAACCTGATTGTCTTTCATATTGGCAGTTACACTTTTCCTTACAGTTGTATAGATTAACTGAAGTCTGTGATTTACGGAAACAAGCTGTTCAAATTTGTTGATTGATATACATGATACTGCGGATAGGTTCATCTCGTGACAAAACCAAAAAGGCAATGTGATATATGTAAACCAGTAGAATTTAAAGAAAATGCCATTAAAGTATTTCTGTGTCATCACTAATGAAGTCAAAATAAAGCAGAGAGAAGATAAGTAGAATATATTCACGGCTACATAAGTGTAGGTTTACACACCATTCTTGAGTAGCATGCCTACACCCATACGCGTTAGTGTTATAATTATTCCATTCACTCTGGCATACCTTGGGACCACGATCAACCAACTGAGCCCATTCATGTCGGTTCCTTAGGCAATCTAGAACAGCCTGTGAGTGACTTGAATATGCGTAGCGCTCTCCATTATGTTTCCTCAAGTTAGGCCAGTGCTGCACACACAACAAACACAAAAATAAAATACGGGAGAGGGAGAGAGAAAGAGATAAATGACTATCCTTTAACTAACTTTCAATGAAAAGAAACTAGCTTATGAAAGCAGTAAGCATTCTACTAAATGAGAGGAACCATACTGGCAGCACTGCACTACAGAGTTCTTCATACGTCATTCGTTTGCCTTTGCTCATAATCTCAGCAATCAAGCCTATGATAATTGCATAGACACGATCAGGAAATCTTGAATGATGAAGAGAAAAGAAAAAAAAAACTTTGGAAGGAAAAACTTCTTTAAAAGGCAACAACCTGGTAAAGTGCGATGGTTACGATCCCTGACGCTGCCAGTATCATCATCAGAGGTATTTCGTGGAGAGTTACACATGGACGAAAAATTCTGTTCATTAGCCTCGTTGGAGGATGATGGACCACTGCTCACAGTCGCAGAGGAGACAGCAGGTGCACTCTTCTTGACAACATGAGGTCCTTTCCCTGAACCACTGTCTGTCTCCCTCTTGGTAATAACATCTGCCGTGCATGCTGAGTCATGTCTCCTTGGGTCACGTGAAGGAGGCAGTCTGTCCATCTTAGCCTCATCATCAATCTCACGAGAAGAACGAGACTCGTGTTTAGGTAAATCTTTTGCTTTTCTTCTGGCAAACTGAAGGGTAACAAGTAACAAAGAGTGTATCAGGGGACAAGCTACCGAAACCAGATTGAGTACTACTGTACTACACAAACTCTGCTCCAGAATTCTGTGAATTAAGGAGCTACTGACTTGGTACTTGGTCCAAGTGTTCTGTTCCTAAACAAAAGCAGTAGAACTTACCACATTGTTATCTCTTCCTCCAGAACTAGATGTCCGCTTGATCAGCATGCTTGTAGCAGTAGGTGAACCCAGCTGAGGTAAGCTACCAGTATGGCGCATGCGTGGCACCCGAGGAACTCTAGGAGAACTGTTGAGTTCTTGATGCAAGAGTAAAGCAAGCTGCAAAAGAACCACACGCACACACCCCCCCAAAAAAAAAGAGGTGAAGGCAAGGACTATGGAGAAAGAAGGCATGCCAACAACAAGAAGAACGTCTAATGAAATAAATAGCAGCGTTCATACCTCTTCATCACTTAGTAGTGCAGGAGAGTTTGAAGGTCCAGGAGGGTGCACTGGCATTGAATGGTGCAGCTTAGTTGATGGCTGGCTATTTGACTGGTTAACCTTTTCACCTTTCTGTGGTAAGCCTGAAGCTGAAACCTTATTTTGTACTTGTGAACCACTCTGAGATTGCAATGAATTGGAAGTCTCACAAGACCCAGAAGTAACTCCAATATTCTCTGTTGAAGAAGCTTTAGAAGTTGCAAAACGCAGACGATCCTTTGAATCTGACACAATTTTCCTGGAATCAGAAGCATGTGCAATCTTGTTTAAAGGTGACGCTTTCGGCACAGAACTGACGGAAGATTTTAAACCATCTTTCCATGTTTTCCTCGGCATTTCGTGCCTTTCTTCACTCCTACCCGTGTCGGTTGAACCATTATCTTTCTTAACGCTGACTGATATTCCCTTTTTGATAATAGGATTATGATTCTGGGCATTTGAAGTTGAACGGTTATCAAGAACAGAACGTTTTGAGATCATAATAGCTGATGAAACTGAAGAATGTGTTGCTGATTTACGCTGACTGTATGGGGCTTGAGGGATTACTGTTGTACTGCTTCCTTTTGGTGGCTCCTCGGCAGATCTTGAGTCCTGTTTAAGTTCTGAAGTACTTTTCCCCACCGCGGTGGAAACTTCCATGCCCTCCAACGGTTGATCAGGTTGACAGGGAGTAGAAGAAAATTTATCGGCCGTGTCAGTCTCGCAATTATTGGTTGTTTCTGTAATTCTCTCACAATTTTGCATCTTAAGGTCCCCAAATTGTGAACTGGTCACAACTGTATCACTAGTTTTAAGATTTGCAGATGAGTTAGCAGAAGCCCCAGAAAGTTGGGTAGAGTGGTTTGTGCCATCGAGCTTTACATCATTGATAGTAGAGTCAACTTTGAAGGTCCCGCCCGAGTTATCAAGATCTGCTTCTGTTTTCACGTCAGCTTCAGGGCCTAAAGAGCTAGGAGGGCACATGTCGACACTTCGATCTTGAGCATTCTGATGATCTTCACCCTCAGCAACAGCACTTGGGGCATCTTGGGCAAGGGGATCTGATTTATGAGGATCAAAACCAGGATCCAACGGAGAACCTCCTCCATTTCCATTGGCACTATCATGAAAAACACCAACCTAGCGCATAAACAAGAACATGTCATTGCACCAGCAAAGCATATTGGTATAACAAAAAAGAGCTAGCTACTTCATCAAGTTTCAAGAGCATCATCAGACAGTTAACATGACTGAGAGTCCATTGAGCATGTACCTTCAAAAATATTACCCAATGAGTAATTGGACATTGTAACAAGTGACGGTTGGAGAGTTACCAAATCAAGAACTAATCGTAGATTCACCTCAATAAAAAGCAAGTGGAAATTAAGAGATGGGAACCCTCACTGTGACATCTGACATTGCATAATAGCAACACTAAGCAGCATTAAACAAAAGACACAAGAGCCCTGAAACTTGCCCATACACTGGGGATTTATATAGTAATTGAATTACCAATTTCAAAACCTCGGTCCAATGAGTGTGGCAACCCCCACCCAAGAACCTCTCCAGAAAAAAACAACATGAAGTATGTAACAAGACTCCAAGAGTAACAAGAAGAGGAAGAACAGCCCATTACAATTACAGCTGTTGTTCAAAACTAATCGTACTTCACAAATTTCACTAAAACCTATCACCATCAGTGTCCAAGTTAGCATGTACTTGACCATCACCAGTACTTGTTTATGATCACCAAATGTGGGTGGGACACTCACTGAAGGATAGAGAAATATGATTCCAAGAACAAAGTACATGAAAACATCCAGCAAAATTTGAAACATTGTGTCCTGATTACAGTAGAATACTGCAAGGAGCTGAGAAGGGCATTTTTACTAGTCAGGAAATACTTGAAATCAAATGGGGTCAATAGGAAAAGGAGAGTTGTATACCTATCCATGAAATAAACAAGTGGCAATTACTTGGTCACATGGCCTCGAGGTTGCATAGTAAGCTGAGCTGAAGGTTACATCTGAATCAAGTCCTACCTCTCTCACTACCATCGATTATAAAGGCCAAGAACTTCAAAACAACCTTGTTTTCATCCGTGTAAGAAGTAAGAGACGCTTCTTTAGGAAGAATTCTTTAAAAGCAGCTATGAGCTTCTTCTTGATTCATCATCACACATCATATGAAGGACTAAAGTGTTCGAGTTTGGTATGGAGGGTCAAATACTCAAATGCATACTAAAGTGTAGGAGTCCTTGTAACACTGGTCAAAATTTCATAACTACCTATCACCATTCCCTGAAATGGTTGAGCTTTTATGCAATGGAAATTGAACAGTATTATGCTTTCGGTTCTTAAGGGTCCGTTTGGAACTTGTGGAAATGGAATGAAAATGAAGGAAAATGGTTAAGAAGAAAAGTGAGGAAAATTGACTCTGCTCAAAACTTAATTTTCATATTTTCCTCTCACTTTCTTTCTAAACCAAACAAGGGGAGGGTTTTTTTTTTTTTAATTTTCCTTTCCTTTCCTTTCTTTTCCCTAGGTTCCAAACAAAGCCTAAATTTCCATTACAACCTTTTCTTGGCGAGGAGAAATCCAACGTTGTATTTAGAGTGTGCCTTCTTCTTTTGGTCTTTGGCCCTTTTCCATTTTGTTAAAAAAAAAATTGTGCATGTGTGTCATCTCCTGATGATCTTCTTGTTTTTATCCTAAAATTGATACTGTGCTCGTTGCGAACTAAAAAAGGATTCATTTATGTTTCCTGTTAGAGGTTCAGATTCCTATAGTTCTCGCTCGAGTTGTAATACCTACTATATGCAAACCCATTATTTCAACCATTTTAAAATACAGGTGTCCACTTAACACCACAATCTAACAAGTCTATAACTTGATTAAAAAAAATACTAAGTTTTTATTTCATAGTTGTCAAATGGATCCTTATCACAAAGGAAGCCTATTAACCTAAAGCAGAGAGATTTGAATCAATAAGAGGTTAAACCCAGCCATACAATACCTAAAGGGAAGAAGACAAGAAAAGAAAAGAACATAAATCTAGTAACGTTTTGATTTTTTTAGAAACAACAGTGTGAGATGGGCACAAGTTGCCAAATTTGCCAACAATCCTCCTCATCTCCTTTTCTGCTCAATCAACAGTTGCACTGCATTTGCAGCTGGACAATTTAATAAAAGAAATATATAAAGGGCAGCAAAAACTTTCAGCCTCAAGGCTGTAGGAAATGAACCAGCTTCAATGATGCTCATTTCATCCTAGTAAAAATTACATGATCAGCAGTAAGAAAAACCATGAATAAATTAAAGTATTGCAACAATAGGTTACACTAAGATATACCTCTTCTTTTACAGGAGCACTGCCAGCATCATTCTGTTCTAATGATGATGCCGTGCCATCATCAACTCTATAAGAACGATCAGACCTTGCAGAAAGTTGAGGACCAATCTTCTCTTCCATTGATCCTGCTCCAATGGGAAAATTATGTCCAGACACATCAGAAACTAAGGTTTCTGAAGGATTCTCTCTAGCAGCAAGGTTGTCATTTGGCTTGTCGATGTTGTTCTCCACCACATGATGAGCACTCGGTAAAGGATCTTTGACCATAGTGCCCCTTAAATCCTCATTCTTGATAGTTTGAGAATCGGTCTTGATAACCTTAGGACCTCTGTCTTCACAAGATTCTAATTGTCTTGCATCACTTGAGAGAATCGAAGCTAGTAATATGATAAAACAAAATTTTGGAGTCAAAATACACATATAAACTTACGCAGTAAATCACATTGCAAGAGAAATGTTTCCACCAATGATGAAAAATTGGTTATTAACCATCAAAGGACACAAAATTACATCACAATAGCTGATAGAGTAGACGCATGAGTATTATAAAGACAACTAAATCACCTGTTTTGGAAGCCTGTGGAGCTCTCTTCTTAGGATCTCCATCTCTATCAACAACCCTGACCTTCTTTCCACTCCGATCCTTGGATGCCCCAGAGTCCTCTTGTTTGCGCTTCCCTGAGTGCACTACAAAAGGTCGCAGTAATTTCCTATCTTTCTTAACCCCGTTCCGTGGGGACCTCACATCTACACTACCACCTGCCCACTTCTTCATATGTTTTGAAGGTGATGATGGCCTGTTAAAGCTACTGTCGTCAACCCGTCTTCTCATGCCAACCGAGGCCGCCACAGGTGCAGCCATGACATTCTTCTTGGACAAAGAAAACAAAACACCGGCACCCTTGTCAACAGGGTTTTCATTTTCAGGACTATCATTTTCTTCTTCAGTTTTAGCAGCAACCTCTGCCTTCTCCTCATCCCAACAAGGAAACTCCCTGTACTGAAAGTTGAACTTTTTTGGCACATACCCCGTGCTTTTCCACAGCTGAGGAGTGAAGACAGACGACAACCCACCACCGCCACCCCCAAACAAGGTCGGTTCACCACCGGGGACCCCATGCACATGGACTCTTTCCTGAATCGGTATATCTGTCCAAAGCCTAGGCCTACGGTGGGGAGGATGACTACTAATCGGGGGCGGATAAGGCGTTTTGTCCATCTTCAACGTCGTAATTGGGAACTCAACCAACAACTGAGCAACCTCAGTCTCCTTGCTATCATTATTATTACTACTACTACTATTCCTATTGTTGTTGTTCTTGCTCATCTTGCATTTATGACAGGCAAACGATTTCTCGCTCTTGACGTAGCGCGAGCACCGCGTGTGGACCCACACGCCGCACTCGTCGCAGTTGACCATCTCCTCCCCGTCGTCGAAATTCACCCCGCATACACAGTCCACCGTCCACGAACCGTCCACCCAATCGTCGGGCGTAGGGTCCGACGTCGGCAGCCGGCCGTGCGAACGGCTCTTCATCCCTTCCCGTTCTATGCCCTAACTAAAAACCACAAACAAAAACAAAAAAAGAAACAAAAACAAAAACACTACAAACCTAATAACAATCTATTGAACTAGCTATCCAACCAAACGCCAACCTCAGACATAGCTCCCGTCAAACTAACAACAACGGCATCGTTTTCGCTTCTACCACCGCAATTAGAGTAGTGAATGGAGAGATTTACGAAGGTTGGAGAGAGAAACGAATCGGGCGATTTGTACCTGGAAATCATGTTTCCTGAATCTGCAAAGGCCGTCGGAGATTGGTTTTGCGAATCGGAGGGTGACTGGAGAACACCTGCAACAGGTCGTCGGGAATTGGCTGCTTGTCTTTCTGAATTCTGATGAATGGAAAGGGCGGAACGGAGGGAAGTGATTGAATTCCGGTTAAGGGGGGGGGTGGCGTCCGCGTTTTGTTTGATTTCGATGAAGGCGTCGTCACCCGCGTGGATGGTTTTGTTCAAAAAGCCGTGGGCCCATTACGCAGACCGGCCCATGACCCGTAGTTGGTTTTTTGGCCCAATTGCCCATATTTCTTGGGCACTGTTTGGATGTCAGAGAGTCGTTGGCCCATTACGCAGACCGGCCATGACCCGTCAAAGACTTTTGATGGCCGGTAGTTGGTTTTTTCAGCCCATAAGTCTTGGGCTGGGTTTGGATGTCAGAAAGTTTCAAAGGAAATGAGAATGAATTCGACTTTTTTCGCTTTTGGTTTTTCAGAACCACTCTCTCTCTCTCTCTACCTGAGAATGGTCTTCAATAAGATCTTTTTAATTATTACTCTCATTTTTCAATCCATTGCACTCCATTTTTTTTGATAAACAGACAATTTCATTGCTCATTGAAGAACAGAACAATGACCGCGTGAGGTTACAGACTCCCAAACACTAGAGCCCGTCGTTGGGTACACAGACCTTAACGACTGGGTTATCCAAGGACGAATCCCCAAGGCGAAGGAAAGACATTCACAAATGCACAAGAAAATAAGCTCCACATAGGTATAATATGCTAAAGGTAATGAGGGCGGCAGCAGTAGTTTGACCAGCCTCACCGTCCTCCCCGACGTGCAACTCACTGAGGGAACAGAAACACTCACAGAGGGTGGAAAAGGTTCCACGCAGGGAACAGACCGCTCCGAAACCGGAGGGAAACTGAAAACAACAGAAAATAAAAGCTTTGGTCACCAACACTGTCACCGGAAGCGCCGCCACTGGTCCAACAACTTATTCGCCGGAGGAGCCAAGCCACCCAAGCTACGACACAACACTCTAACCAACCTAGCCCTAACCCGCAGCAGAGAAGAAGGAAGGGCGGAGCGGGGGTTTGAGAGGGGGAGACGGAAAGGGATCTGAATGGAGTGGCGGAAGAGGGTGGCGGAGGAGGAGTGGCAGAAGAGGGAGGTGGAAGAGGAATTGATTACCCAAAAAATCTCCTTCAGAACCTAAACCAAAAAAAGTCAAAAGTTCGGACTCCATGATTCTTATGATTGAAATTAGGCATGTCGATTGGATTTGATCCGATTACGAGAGGAATTCGAAATAGTCCAAATCTGATCCGGATTCGGTAAATCCAATTTCAGTCACTGGAATCCTCAAAATCAAATATCCGATCCAAATTATATTTATCATGCTCTAATTCTGATATACTAATTTTAGTCTAGATGCAATCACTACAACAAATTCTAGATTTGGCTACCAAATTTTTTGTCACTACATGTTAGTTTTTTGTCACAACATAGCTATTGTGACAAAATATTTTTGTCGCCCTTTTGTCACGACAAGCCCGTAGTAATAAGTTTGTTGTGACAAAATTTCAAACCCGTCACAAGAAATCAAAATTTATGTTGGCAAAAACTTTTGGTCACAAAATGTTTCATTAGTAGTGACAAAATATTTCATCACAAAATGTATTTATTTTGTTGCCATTAGGTTGGCGTTTGTCACAATAAATTACTTCTACAAGGTATAAAACTAACATTGGTAGCAAACAATTTTGTCACAAAAACTCAAACTTTGTCGTTAAAAAGTTGTTGAGGCAAAACAAACTTGTTACAATTGGTACTCAATTTTTGTCATTATAAGCTTGTCGTGAGAAAATACCCATTCATCACCAAAAAAAAATAGAACAATTGTCACAATTATTTTGTCACAAGTTCACAACCAATTCAGAACCTAATTTCAGTAGTCCTGTATATAATACCATAAACAGAATTCAAACAAAAAATTGGATCCACGTACTGAACAGGTAGTCAGTTAATAATTTAAAACTTTATTAATCATCACAAAATCAAGAAAGAATAGATTGAAATTCAATAATTGTCCTCACACATAATCTGCGTGGTCACTCCTCTTTGAAAAGAAAGCAACAAAAAAAAGTACTAAATACAATGAATGACCCTAACAATTAGTTTGTCGGTCCAGCTTCCTTCAATGTCCCAAAAGAGTTTGCATTGCCTAGCACATATATGCTGCATTAAACAACATAGGACATGCGTTAGAATAGCGAAGGTGCTGAGATTATGGTTATCTTAGTCGATTCTCAACAAGAAAATAGTAAAACAACAAATACCATGAACTCACCTTAAAGATAATACAACCACAAGGTAGAACACCAACCATACTTAGTAGTGATGGAGCACATTTCTTTGGTCAATTGTCTTGAGTTCTCCATATTTGAAGTAAGGGAGATAGGTAGAAACATAAAAGATAATTCTACCAGTGTCCGTAGGTAGCAAGATCTGTTTACAACGTAATTCTGCCTACAACCTATGAGTCAAAAGAATATCAAATAAAGAGATGAACGGGCAAGGTTGAAGCAAGGAACACTAAGAAGTATTGCTGGCTATATCAATTTTATGAAACCTATCTTAAGGTACTATCTATAGCAATGTTCTGCCACTTAAACAAAGGAACCCTTGTAGTAGGGCATCTAAAATCCTCACCTAAACATTTGTACTTCATCGCCAATCACTTCAAGATGTTTCTGACATCAATTATTGGAGTAGTGTTTCTTGCACCCGATTCTCATTTTCAGCAACTGAGACTCATATGTCTGATTCACATTTTCAGCAAACATCACCAAATTTTGGGCATGTAACACCAGTTTCCTGCACTTATATCACAGTTTCAAGCACTCAAATCAACCTCCTCTTTCCATACACAAATATTTACAGCAACAAGAGTTTAGTTTCAGTAGTGAAGAACATATTTTCAGGAATAATCAAACTGCATCATGTTTGCAAGCACTTTAAAGATGTTAATAATGGCATGCTCAAGAAGAGAGAGTTAAAGAGCTAGCTTACATGTAATATGGGGTACTCCCCCCATGGCATAAAAGAGCTGCTCATATTTTTTCATGGCTAATTTTATCCACTCAGATCGCTAGCTTGGGGAGAGACTCTATGGAACCATAGCAGCACACATTCTTCAAGCAGCAAGTCAACAAAATTTTATATTGGACATCAAATATGACAATACTTCAAACAAGCTGGTTACGATTTGAGCGAGCAAAAAATTTTTTGGGTTCAAGCCAATGTGAAACTTGATATAAGTAAAATAGGAATAAAGGCCTATTAGCATTAGAAATCACCATGACATACTCTTATTCTTGCCAGATACAAATAAGCTCGCACTACCTAGTCTGACTTTGCAACTCCTCCATGAAGACTCTAGGAACAAGGGAAATATGACACCAATTGGTTTTTTTTTTTTCTCCCAAAGAGAACAACTAAAGGTGTACCTTAAGTGTAATCAATCTGCAACAAAAGTGATAACATAGAGTATTTGAAAAAGAAAAATATGTAGACCATTTAACTAAGACCAGTAGCATGTATAAGCCCATTATATGTAGATTGGAGAAAAAAATCATGCCCATTGCAGACAAGTATAACAGAACAATCAAACAAACTTAAATGATGTCAACAAGCGAAATGTTACGATTGACTAAGTTTGAACGAACACCCCACTTCCCAACAACTTCATCGCCAATCAGATTAGGTTTTTCAAAATAGGGAAAATAGGAGAAAAGGACAAAAAGGCAGCACTCCAAGTTTTGAAGACTGCACATAAAATTTCAAAACAATACATTGATAAATTCATGGATTAAATGCAAAGTTCAAGAAAAACAGAGAGAAATATGTGCAGTACTTACTTGTCAATATCTAAACCTGCATACTTCAAAGTCTAGGGTGTTAAGGGATCACTGACATTCTAAGAACACAAGTAGATTGATTAAGAACTATGTAGAAGAATTATTAAGTTAAAAGGAAACATATCCAAGATTTGACAATTGAAACAAAGGAAAGAAAAAGAAGATGACCAACTATTTTAGCCTACTTCAGGGGTATCATGCAGAGTGGCCTTTTCCAACTATTTACTTGAACAATGTCAACCATTTTCCATGTTCTCCCCCCTTCCCCAAATAAAAGTCAGTTGATTGAGCATGCTATTTTAATCAGACATCTCCACAGACTCGCCACAAACAATGGCAAAACACTTTAAAAACTTCAGATATGCATTACAGACTAAGAAGCACGTTTTACTTCATTTAATATGGCAGATGCTTCCAAACTCAAGTAGGAATACCTCTGTGGATTTTCTCCACATACCTAAATACCAAACATATGTACCTCCTCAACTGATGGGCTCTAGTTGATCCATTGAAAAGTTCTCTCTCTCTCTCCCCATGGATGATTGCGTATTTGCGTTTCTATGTGTGCAAAATTTTGTACCTTAATTTCTCTTGAGTTTCTATGTGAACTTTTCTAGCAAAACTTGAAATTCATTCGAGTTCTGTTTCTAATTTGCACATTTTAGTTATCATCTAATAACAGAACCAGAAACCATAAACCATAAACCACCAAGTAACATTGTTAATGGTGACTACACTAAAAAATTCCTCACGGAGAAAGAAATAGTAAATGCTATAACCTGGGGTTATAATTAAATGTGTTCCAACCTAATTAATGCAAATTACCATAGATTAGGCAATGGGCTGTAGAACGTTTTGAAGTTCAGTTGGGAACAAAATATGAGCCCCCTGGATTGGGGCTGAAGCACAAAAAACCTATTAATGTTGATCGAACTATACCAAGATGTCAATAGGGCAAAAAATCAAGGAATAAACAAAAAAAATGAAAAAAAGGGTATCCGGTTCCAAGAGTGCTGGCCGAACAGGGCGTGGTTTGCGACCGACGTCGGTGGGGTGCGTGCATGCGTGTGTGTGCGTGAGAGAGAGAGATGCGTCACTAACTGTTGGGAACGGACGATGGAGGGCTTGGAGGACTGTGACGCACGAACTGGTGGGGATGGAGGCCGTTGAGGGAGAAGGAGGAACTGCTACTGTGCCCTAGGGATTTGGGGATTTCTCTTCAGCGCACGATCTGTTTTGAGCGAGAGGCGCGAATAGATTTTGGAATTTCAATTATTTTGGACAATTAGGGTCAAAATAATTAAGCGCCCTCGTATCGCCAAATACCACCAAATTGTAAACTTAATCAACCAATTATATTTTAATAATGGTCAATCTGAACCATTAGGATTTCATGTCTTCCTGATTCTATCATTAATACCAAAATCGAAGATCATCAAATATCGGCGATCTCCTAATCAAACAACAGTTGATGCATCTCAAGGAATTAAAGTATTAGATTGCAATACCTGACCCCACCTAAGTCTTTTTTTTCGATTGGAACCGTCCATCTTTTACATATTATGGAGTACATCATCCGTACCAAAAACAAATTTAATCGGGTATTGCTACACACTTGATCGGACATAAAAACCAATTTTTTAAATGAAATTGTGTCACGATAAAGTAGTTCTCTAAACTCGATCGAGACAATTTTTTACGAGAATGATATAATCAACAACGAAAACAAAATCATCAATCTGGATCGTTGTAATTATGTCACGGTCAAATGGCTACCATACGTTCAAGTACATCACAAGACTTAGTTTGTTAACAATTATATTGAACGTATAGAATTTAAAGGTACTAACCAACTCAATTTTTACAGTGGTCAATCTGAACCGTTAGGATTTCACGTCTCACTAATTTCATAATTGTCACCAAAATCGGAGATAATCGAATATCGGCGATTGACTGATCGACAACACTTGACGCATCCCTAGGCATTAAAGTATAAGATTGCAAGACTCGACCCCACCAGAGTCTTTAATTTTCTATCTGAATCGTCTATCTTCTACATATTACGGAGTTCGTCAATCATACCAAGAATGAAGTTGATTGGATATCACTACACATTTGATCGGACGATAACTATCATCCAAAAAATAAATTGCATCCCAATCAAAGAGTTTTCTAAATTCGATCGAGTCAAATTTTTACGATAATGATTTAATCAATAAGCACAACGAAATCAATGGCCTGTACTGTTAAAATAGTGTTGTCTTATTGAGATCCGCTAAATAATCGTATCGAAGAATATTAGGAAATGTTTAACATATAATATAATTAGACATTGTTTGAGCAGCACGTGTTTTTTCTTTGGGTCTATTAATGGGTCTATTCCAATGCTTTTCTTGGACTGCTGGTAAACTCCGGGTTAATTCAAGCGTTTTTTTGGGCCACTGAAAAACGGTTGGTCTATTCCAGTGCTTTTGATTGGGCCGCTGGGAAAGTCCCATTCTAGCAGCGGCTAGAAAAAGTGTTGGTGTAGACCTTCTATTATAGTGCTTTTTCGAGCTGTTGGTAGAAAAATCGCTGAGAGATCTCAAATTTATAGTATTGAATCATTTTCCATTTGATCATATGGCTGGTAGTCTGGGATCAAGTTTATTATGACAAGGCCTTTTCGGCCTTTTTTGCGGATAAAAAAAGGAGTTTATTATGACAAATAATTTCTTCACAGTTAACTTCTTCTTTTTTATTTTATTTTGCAAGGAAGTTTTATTAAACTATATTGCCAGAAATTTTTTGTGGCAAATATATGTACTTAATTAGCATGACTGAATTTCTACGAAGGGGATTAAAATTCCCCACCATAGTTGTTGTGACAAATTATCATGACAAAATTAATGTCGTTATCACAGCTCTCATTTGTATATTTGTTGCCATGCATGAAATTTTGTCACAACAACTAAATCTATTGTGACAAATAATTTTTTCGCAACTAGATGCATCTGTAGGAAGGAATTTTTTTTTGTTCCTATAAGTACCATCACAATCTTTTGCAACAAAACAAATCGTGGCAATAATAATTTCTTGTTGTGACAAACGATATCATCACGGTATATCAAAAGCAAGCCTTTATTGTGACAAATTAATCGTGACAAAATTATTATGTGGCAAGATTTAATTCCTGTAGGCAAAAAACTTTCCCGCCGTACTTATGGTGACAAAATACCGCAACGAAATTTATTTTGTCATAATAACTCCATTGTCGGTGGCTTGATATTACAAAACTATATTTCGTCACAACAAGTGAACATATTGTGACAAAAATTATTTTTGTAGCTAGAAGTAGAATTTGTTGTAGTGAATGAAGTACTTGCTTTAGAATCATCTCAATCTCAAGACTTAATGTCCTCTGCATTTAAATGGTACTTATTAGATACTGAAAAATGTTAGGGACAAAGAAAATTTATCCTGAATGTATCTCGAAAAAAGCAACTAATGGTTAAGATTTACTTTGATGTGTGACCCAATCATCAAAATAATTCTCAACCACGAATTATTTTTTTTTGGAGTACTTTTGAAATAAATTTTCTCTTCGCATTACCATTCTAATTAAGGAGGGTATCTGGTATTTTATGTTCAATTGTTCATTGTCCATCTTACATCCGAAAGCAAAGGTTTTTCTCTTTCACGGTAAAGAATTGCATTGAATTAGCTATTGTTCCCCTCCCTTCCTCTTAGGTTTATACCCAACTTTGGAAAGCAGGAGGGGAGGAATCAATATCTGCCATCAGATCTGGTTTTCCCTTTCCCTTTATCATCCAAACCGCTTTTCATTCGCCACTGCTCCGCTCGTCGCCGCACCACTTTTAGGTTTGCAGCTGCGTGGTCGCCGGTGATTTCTTGAGTCGTCGGCTTCAGATCTTTGATCGGTAGGGGGTTAGGCAAGAGAAAGGCTGCTCAATGATGGAGGGGAGTATATGTTTTGTTTTATTTTGTATTTGTCCGGATTTAATCCGATGGGTTGTTGATTTCCATCGGTTTTTTATGTTATCTTTGAAATGGAGTACCGCCATCCCGAGGCGTCTGGTGTCTAGGTCCTATGGCTCCACATAAGCCGATCCTTATTGATAACGGTGTGAAATGAGCGATGGCTCTTACTTAGGCGTTAGATATCAGTTTCGTCTCTTTATTTTTCCTGTATATCGTTAGCTTTAGGGCTTAGCTATATCTTTGTATTCGGGCAGGAATCTGTAAATGTCGTATATCCTGATCTGTATTCCAGTAATAATCTGTAGATGTCGTATGACTTTTTTAAATGAGTATGTTTCTTCCGTTTTTTACAAAAAAAAAAGAAGAAGAAGAAGAAGAAGAAGAAGAAGAAGAAGAAGAAGATATAGCTAAGTGAACATGAAAATAGAAGTTCCAAAAATTCATCGTTATTATTCTCTTTTCTTTAAGAAGGAAAGGAAAAAAGAGTAGGCCGCAGATATCTAGCAGGCGAAATGCCCAACAATTAGGCTATTGCACACTACACATGCATTATTCAATATTCATTGTACTTCACCCTTCATCTAATGCTACAACCATATCAGGTCAACGACTTCTTTGACCAATTAGTAAGACTAAATATTCAACGATCTTGGGTCGACGCTGCCCTCTAGTAGTATATATTCGATAGGGTACCTTTATTTTGAATCCACACAGGAGGTGTAGAGTGGTGGCCAGTGATGAGCCTATGTTTATCGTTGGATCTGAAACTAGTGGGTGAAGCTCCAAAAGCGAAAGGAAAGAAAATTTGAAAAATAACCTAGAGTTACGACGGGTACAACATTCTCGTTAGAAGTTTTTGAACTATTTGCAAGAGTATGTTTGATGGGAGAAAAAAAAAACTATTTGCAAGAGGCAGGCAAATTTATGTAGTTTGCATGCATTCACACAAAATCACACCAGGTAAACAATATTATAGAGGTTAATACATAAATTTGTGTCCTTTTTCCTTTAAAATAAAAAACAAGTGGTGATCCCATGCGATGCACCGATACATATAATACATGCACACGCTCACGTACGCTTGCTCGATCATGATCAGGCTGTTGGAGTTCAAAGATGAAGAAGGCACCTCAGCGACTTCCCGTCGATTAACAACTGGAAAGCTTCGTTGATTTGGCTAAAGGGAAGCTCGTGAGTAATGAACTCCTCCAAATTCACTTCCTGAAAAAATAAAAATAACCAAATTAACCTGGCAATATATTTCTGAATAATATACTTAGAGAGAGAGAGAGAGAGAGAGAGAGAGAGAGAGAGAGAGAGAGCATGGGTAGTTACGCCGTGCGTGCATTCTTTGACAAAATGGGGGAGCTGTGACTTCCCTTTGAAGTCTCCGAAGACCGATCCCACGATTCTACGACCATCGAACAACTCCATTGGATGAAGAGGAAGCATCCTCGGGGTTGGATGAACTCCTAGTACCACTGTTAACCCCCATCCCTGCATGCCACATATTTAAATTGGAGTAGTTTTTAATAACTACTACTACTTAATTTCCATAATCTAAATATGGCCTTGTCCCCAATATTGAATTCAAAATAATTGATCTCATGTCAGTACAGAGATTTAGCTCCAAAGAATCAAGCAAAAGAGAGGTATCGTATTCTCGCCGATACAAGTTTTGGACTGGTGAAGATAGTGAAAAAAATTTTGGACCATACTTTGGGATAAGCAATGGTTCTGATTTGTTCAAGGACTCTTTTTGGGAAGAGCACTGTGAACGGTCTCTAAATAAATTAGACTATCGATTACAGCAATAAACGGTCCAGATCTGTCTCCTTTTAGACTTTCCAAACGAAAATAAGTCAATAATTGCTTGTTGAAGATAGTATAATTGCTTCTTGAAGATAGTATAGAAACATAATAAGAAATTCGAGCCTAATTAAATAGTAGTAAGTAATAACTTCGCTTAACCTTGATCCTGCCTATTTAATTATTTCAAGAATTTATTAGTTGAACCAAACAGCCCCTTAAAAGAGTGGAAATGCTCCCACCCCATTTTATAGATGGACCCACAAGTACGAATCTTCATTAGGTGACCCCTCGAATTTCCTAATCACTGCCAGACGTATGCAGTCATCTCGTAATCTGAGTAATTGACTTGCCGTTTTTTATTCCACGGTCCAAACATAGCCTGCAGACATCATCTGCATAATCTTTTGTTGCTTCATTAATTAAATAAAACTACTTATGTCACGGTTGGATAAGGCCGAACGGAAACCGTCCATTTCTGCAATGAAAAGAAGAGATTGAAATCTCGTTTTCAATCAACTCGAACCATTGATTATGTCAATGGACGTCCAAATCATTGAATTGGAGAGGATTCGGCCCCTAGCGAAATATTGAGTAAATTAAGGAAGAAAGACATACGTCATGGGTAGACAAGAAGGCTTCCCGGAGAACATCCACGTTTCCGGCGCATTCAAAGCTGTAGTCGACTCCTCCTCCCGTGATTTCTCTAATTTTCTGCATCCACCACATGTGCACAACTGCTTTAATTTTCAATCCTTGAATAGCTCTCAATACATGTTAATTTATTGGGTGTTTGGAGATAAGGACGGTTACGTTTAATGTAGTTTTAAATGGACAATCTAGATAAATAGTTTACTCCATGTCCTCAATTGTTGATCTATCTTAGCAGTACGTCCTCGCCTTCGGGTAAAAACCATGTACTTTCATGAGAAATATTTCAAAAACTTTAAGAAAGAAATCACGAAAGTACATTAGTTTTTTTGAAACGAATGCGAGTATCTGCCGATAAACACGGCAGAAACTGGTAGATAGTTTCAATTCTTTTGCACTAACCTCATGAACCGGCTTGTCGAGGTCCGTTGGGTTAAAGAAATCTGTCATTCCCATTGCCTTCCCTGTGCTTTCAGAAAGACTTGTATTAGTGCATGTCACAGTAGTGTGCTATCTGTTTGAACTGTTTTTTCTTTTCTTTTTTTTTTAAACAGCAAAAAGTTTATTAAAGAAATTTGATAGGGTACATCAGGTGGAGAAGAGAAAAGGGAGATGCAACCAAAGGTTGGATAACGAGCCGAGGTCCTAACACCTGAGGGGTGTAGCCCAAACAACGGGTCAGACCCGAATACCTAGGGGCAAAGCCCATAAACACGCTATGGGCCTCTTTTTGAACTGTTTTCTTTGTTCTTTTAGCTAGATAAGTCTACAACACGAATTAATGGAGAACTTTGTTAAGGAAAATGAGTGAGAGCACAATAAATTCAAGTGGTAGTCATTTATGTACATGATGAGGTACCTTTGATGAATTTCTGAGAGTTAATATCAACTCCTATGATTTTAGATGCTCCTCTCGTTCGCGCTCCTTCGGCTGCCTGCAACAATTATGGTGTACGCATACTAAGCATGCTTTCTTTTTGAAATTTATTTTACATCGGAAAATTGGCGTGCACCAAATACGTAATACGACTTCTTATTTTCTATCTGAAATGTAAAAATGTATTTGGTGCACGCATATGTATATATGTAGGGGCAAATTTAGAACTATTGTTGCATCTAACGCAATCCTTTCACAGGGCAGGCCATTGATTGGTATCGGTAAAGAATACAGATAATGACAGTTCTTACGAGATAAGGAGAGTATGGATGAATAATACACTCTCGAAAGATACTAAGAAAAATAGAACGGAAGCCGGAATCCAACTTTGGGGCGACTTGATGAAAACCAAATTACATTTTCAAGGAGAAGTTGACATCTCTATTATTATTCTGAAAAGTACTTCCAAAAATCTACAGGTAAAAGTGATTATTACTACTTCTAAATTCTTTGGAAGTCAACGGAGGAATAGCCTCCACTAGTTTGCCCTCGCTCGTGTTCATGTTTTTACCCACATAAGACTTGTACGGATACTTTTAAAAAAAAAAAAAAAAAAACCCTAGAAATTTACTACTGTGTATTCATGATTAACATCTTCTGATTACTCATATGATACCTTATGTGATGGGAAATAAATCTATCGGTACAACTTATTTGATGATCCAAGTCGTTCATTCTATAAGTCTTGATTTGGTTAGTCCCATACAAACTAAATTAAATTGATCAGACCTCGAAATCTATCTGTACGAAGTGTATTTGCCGTACGAGAAATAGATAGATGGTCAAGCATTCTTTGTCTGACAAATACTCCCCCGTCCCAAAAAGAATGACAATTTTTGAAATCCGTGTCATTTTTCATCGCTTATATCTTTCAATCTATAATGTTTGTCATGAGTTTGAAAATTTTGTATAATAAAATTAATCGAGAACTATCAAACAAGATCTATATTGCATATTTTTTGAGATCCGTATTAAAAGATATAAGGAGTTGAAATTGGCACGGATATCAAAAATTGACATCCATTATGGGACGGAGGGAGTATAATTTAGCGAAGCCTTTACAGATATATAGTTAGTGTAAATTTTTTTACGTGATAAGTTACATTGAGATCATAATGTCCACGCATTTCGCATCATGTGGCGGAATCACGTAACAAATATTCAAAGAGGTCTCAAATATGATGGGGCTTTCTCCATGTTACCTAGGTAGTAGGTTTTGAATAATGCATGTCCAAAATTGTGGAATAAGAAAATGAATTGAAGCCTCATTAACCGATGAAAAAGATTTGACCTGACTAGAAAAAAACTGACACATGGAGAAGTTTTTGGGTATCTGACGGGTACTACATGACCGTATCCGTCGGCGATCTTAGCCGTCCAAACGTATTTTGGACAACCTAGAGTTATTTTCCTTTCTCTCTCATTTTTTTCTCTCTCTAAGACCTGGACCATCCAAATGTAACACGTTTACGACTGAAATCGCCGATGAGATATCACGTGTGTGGTTCCCGCACGGTAACCAAAGACTTCTCCATAAGAAGACCGACTCATGAGAATTGTCCAGGGGCAGGGGCAGCTAAGTCATACTTACCGCAAGTCCCACGGCGCCCAACCCGAAAACAGCAACTGTGGACCCGGGCTTCACATTAGCAGTGTTCCACGCACCACCAAGACCTTCATGTCAAATTTTTCAAGCATCAGAATCATCAAATTTTGAAGAGAAAACTGAAAATTTTGTTCACCTTTCGCTTTCTTCACTCTCAGCAATGGTATGCTCATTTCATGTGTCACTTTGCTGATAATCGTTTAGAGTTCAAGATTCATTTTTTAGGAGACCGTGACAAATATCAGTTCAATCCAATCTCGATAATTACTTCATCTAAGTGTTTATTTAATTTCTTTGAAATTCTTGACTGAAAAGTATAACTTTTAGATCAAATGCTTACCAACATCCGATTAAGCTGAATTTTTGCATGGTCTCTTAACAAATAAATTTGGACAAAATGAACGGTTTTGATTACCATAGTGAAACACGGAATGAGCATGTCCTTGCTTGGGTGAACAAAATCGCTCTCCTTAGATTAGGATAGAGTAGGTTTTTGCAAAAAAACAAAAACAAAAACTCAAGTATAGTACACTCTCCGTCCTAATTTAATTGTCAATTTTGGGAGTTAGTGTCACTTTTCAGTTGATTATATCTTATAATTTATACAAGATCCATATTGGATATAAAATTTATTATCAATTTAAAGATATAACTAGTTTTTTTATCCAGTTAGAATAGAATTGAGACAAGTAAATTAAGACGGAGGGGGTAGTACTGTATATAATGTCCAAATTAACTACCCAAAAAGGTTCAATAATAAAGCCAAATGAAAATTGACAACTAACGGAATCAAATGGCATCTCGAACTGCGGGCTGTTATTATTGTATATAGGGGTTTAGAAAATTACTACTATAAAGTATGCCATAATCAATTTTGATGCACATGCTACCTTTTTGAAAGGCAAAAAGAAATTTCATTAATCTCTGAAATTATTACGAAGATTAGGAACAATGAGTGAAAATATCAAATTCTAAATCCGAAACCCAACCGAGTAAACAACGCTAGAAATATGTCCATCCGAGACCAAACCTCAAGTTCAGCAAGAAGCCAACCATGAGAACTAACATTAGGACAAATCTCAAACGCACATGCTGCCTACCTGTACCGATTTAGTAATAATACGAATAAAAGACTTGCAATGAGGAAAGAGAATGAGGGAGGAGTGGTCCAGAGTTTCTATCTAGGCATAGTGAGATATAGGCATAATAAGACATATGAAAAGTAGGTCCTACCACTATAATCTATCACAATTTCCCAGCAATTATCGGAGCGCGCATTCACTTTCTAATTTTAATCAACACACAAATTCAGTCATTGGAAGGGGCGGTAGGGATAAGTTCTAGGTGGGCGTAAACTTTCTTGCGACATCTTGTATTAATACCAAAAAATAAAAAATAAAAAATGCTTACCGGTAGAAACGCCGCAGCTGAGCAAGGTCATCTTCTTTAGGGGAGCTTCGGGGTCGATCTTGACAACACAGGCAGAGTCCAAGACCGTGTACTCGCTGAAAGTGGATGTGTTGAGGAAATGGTAAATGGGTTTCCCGTCGGACCTGGTCGAGAACCGGCACTTCCCGTCGTTCACCATCACCTTGTTGAACGGGTTGACCCGGAACTTCTCGCACAGGTTGGTTTTGTCGTGCTTGCAGTAGACACAGTCCCCGCACTCCCCGTTGAATATCGGAACCACATGGTCCCCTTCTTTCATATCCGTAACTCCCTCTCCCACACTCTCAACTATTCTATAACCAGCACAAGAAGAAACACATGTCTTTTTTTTTGGGTAAAATTCAACCGAGATTAAATAAACGTATCGTTGTGCCAGAAACACGCAAACACCCAAATTGAGGCAAAAAAAAATTCGCAGATCAAACCCTTTGTAATTTTTCTCCTGTTATAATCAGTTCCCCATGGAGTGGAGTAGGCGTTTAGTCGAACCAAGTAAAATTGTTGTCTTTTTGTTTCGGTGTGTGCATGTTTCTGGTCACAACACGAATATCTGAGTGTGATAATGCATTACCCGGAGGCTTCGTGGCCGAGGATTCGAGGATACGCCCGATGAGCTTCACTCTAAACCAAACACGATCGTAATTTTTTACAAAAAAAATTGGGTTAGAGATATGGAAAGATACGCTGAAAGCATGCTTGTATACTATTCTAGAGGTAATTAACATGCTGCTGTAGTTCGTTTGAAAAGTATTACTCCTACAAAAGATATCTTCTAAACTGTGTTTTAGTAGTTTCTAATGTGATTCGTTAGTAGAAGTAGTTGAAAATGATCTCAAATGTTATTTTGGAGAAATCCAAATTTCGTACGCTTTTAGAGTTCATTAAAAAATCGCTTTGAATTCGATCCAAAATATCTATACCTCATGATTTCGAATCAGAGACCATTACTTCTTTGAATCTAAACCATTAAAATGCTTATTTCTGTCTTTTGCAAGACCTACTAACCTTCACTGAAATCTCTCATTCATAAGGCTAAAGCTCACGGAAAAACACAAACTTCAAGAAAAGTCATTTTTCACACATACATCAATCAACTAAAATAGATAAGTTTGCTTATCTTCGAAAGGGTTTTCGAAATTCCAAGTATTTTAAACACCCCTGTCTGTGTAAAAAGAATTTGATTGATTTGAAACGTGTTTTTGTCGATTCGGGTTCGGAGGAGTACTACGTACCTCGCCTTGCCAAGCACTGAGATCAGTATGGCAGATGGAGGTGAAGAGGATCTTGACTCGGACCTCCATTTTCTGAGGCGGATCAACGCAGACATCTTCAATCACCAGCGGCTGCCCCGGACCCCATGCCACCGCAGCTGATACATATAAAAATCCACAGAAAACACTTTCAGTCGATTAAAATTCAGTTTTTTTCACCGTATATTATAAACTAGACGAAGAAACCACTAGTGGGTAAGGAGCAGTATTTATCAGTTACCTTTGCAAGTTATGACCTTGCCATCTGAAGCGCCATCCTGCAGACTGCCCATATCTCTCTCTCTCTCTCTCTCTCTCTCTCGTTTCGTGTTTGCGGAAAACTCTTTCGCCTATTGGCGTTGAGACGCTACTTGCTGGTAAGTGTTCGAAACAGGACAGCGATACTTATAGGGACCCTCAGGGGCCCAGAAACAGTTTGTACAGATCTGGAGGAAGAAGACTTTCACTTTCCGAGCTTACCCCGTGTGATGATCAAATGTCGGTCCAGTCCTGACAGTTTCAACGCCGTCTCATTTTGATCTGGTCAATTGTTCATCAGTTGTATAAATATAGTACTATAAAGTAAAACAAAGAAGCTATCTTAGCAAGGCGTCTAGCCCAACGGTATTACGTGCTAAGAGTAATGAGATGATCAGAAGTTCGAACTTTTTTTCCAAGGTGCCGCTAATCTAACCATTAAGAGTAATGAAGTGATCAGAAGTTCAACTCTTTTTCCAAGGTGCCGCCAATCAAACTTTCGCCGGGCCAAAAAAAGCAACAAAAAAAAAAAAAAACATTCAGCATATACGCGTGCACATATGTTTGTGTGCGGATTTAAACACACGTAAATTTCACGAAATAGGAAAAATCTACGGTCAATTTTGAAAACGCTCTGTCCGTCCGGATGTTTTCACAAAACTCTGTGCTGCGTCAAGTGCTTTGTGGTCTTTCAGGAGAAACAACAGACACTGGTTGGCTAAAATTCTGGCCGTGTCTCCAACGGCTGCTTTAAAGGACTTGACATAAGTTGGGCGGAATTTTCCCCGTAAATTATTAGAACTCGTACATGCTTACGGTTATGTATTGTATCGATAATTTGTATTAGCTCTGCACAGTATATTAAAGTCTGACAAGATAACAAAATCAAATCGAGCCTTATGTCTCAATCACTGGAGGTTGGTTACGTGAATTTTTTTCCACTATTGAGCTCTGTCAATGACTAATGTCTGACAAGATATAAAATATTTTAATTTGTCTATTCGGAGTAGTAATTTTTTCTAATAGAGAATCAATCAATCATGACCATATTTAGGCTGAGTTTTTCCTAAATTATTGTTTGGAGTTTTCTTCGGTATTTACGTACATTTTGTAATCTTTTTTTTTTTTTTTATAACCTTTTTGAAGGAGCAATCATTCATTTCAACAAGAAGGATCGGGAAAACATAAAAAATGAATAAAATACAAAAAAAAAAAAAAAAATCAGCTAGGAGAACATTAATGACAAAAAAGACAATTGTTTCAAATTTTTTCATCTTTAGCCAACATTTTTTTGTTTTAAACGTAATTTTTTATTCTTCAGAGTCACTCGACGAGATGAACAATAAATCCAAGATATTTCACGTAAATCTAAAAAAAAATTCCAGCAAGGACGGGGAAAAAAATACCAAAACAATATGTAGCTTAGGAAGAAGGGGGCCTAAGCATGACATAAATTAAATACTCCTATAAAGTTTCCATCATAGAGTTGAAAAGTAATGTAGAGGCCCATTACATTTGTCACCACATATGACAAACAAAGTTAATATGATATTGCCCAAATGGCATAAACTAATTTACTAGTAGTACTTAGATTTAAAAAAAAAAAATAGAATGAAATTCGAATCAATAATTTTCTAAGATACTATACGGTTGTATGTGAGACACGACCTTAACTGACATACGCTTTTATCTACAAAACATGTTTTTTTTTTAACCGAGAAGTACTGTGTAACGGAGCAGAAAATTACATCGCGGGTGAAAGAAATCAGAGGGAAAAAACACCATCTTCATTATTCATCACGTCGAAAAGGACGATGGAAGCAACTGGATGGAGCAGTTGTGTCACGCGAGATGCTTGTGAAAGTCAAAAGTCAACTATTTCGTGTTGTAAAACTACAAAGCTGACCATAACCCGCATCCACTCCTTTCGGCATGCCTATGTGTGACAGCTAAAGCTATATATAAAAATAATTATTACATTCACGATAAATCAAGCGGAGAAATATTGTTGCAAATACCAAAGAGAATAATATATATTTACTACATATATGGGGGAAAAAATCTCCATTTACCAGAATTACCGAAATGGAATCTCGACATCCATTTCCCCAGTCTTTTGATCAATACGATCATCACAAAAACAACATTTGTTATTTCTGAAAATATTCACGAATAACCTAATTCAAATAAACACGTGAATTTGTTGTTAAGGATAGCTCAGACTAAAAAGGAATCGTTCGGTTGTCAGAGAACCCATCACTGGAGTACTAAACATCATGGGGCATAACATACTCTCTCTCTCTATTATTATTTTTTTAAAATTATTTAATTGCACGCCATAAGCACAGAGGCCACAAGAATTTATTATATAACTCATAACTCATTATATTAAAGGATTTTGAGTTAACAATAGAAATACAATATACTTATTGAAGGACAAATATCGGTTATAGGTTCTATTCACTCTCCCCTATTAAAAGTCAACGGGAATACCGGGCCCGTGGGATGTCGAATTTCCCTGGTATTAAAAGGCTAGACCAACCAACCAAACTAATGTGGTGGATTTTTCTATTCCAAAGTCCAAACAGCAAATTTATATATATATAAAAAAAAAATTAGTACATAAAATTTCAAGATTTGTTCTCCTCCCTACATAAATCTTCACCTTTCATCCTACCTTCCTTTTAAATTTTACTCCTACATGTTTCCTTAATATGTGAGAAAACGAGATTAGAGGAATAAGAAAAAACGGAATTAAAAGAATAAATGGAATGAAAATCTGAACCTATATCTAAAAGAACCTATCCCGTGCAAAACCATTTTGGTAAAAATCGGAATTAGAGAAATAAGTGTATGTAAAGAAATGTATATTGCACAAGAGATTTTAAAACCCTAAAAAAATTATTCTTAGATTTTATATATCTGCCTCCCGATTTTCATTATAATGTCATAGGAGTGTCCCGTTTTTTATTCTTTGCATAACCGATCCCTACTCGTCCATTGTTATAATGGACGGTCCAGATTCGCTCAGAGAATAAATAAACTATTCACGCGAATAGTTTACTTAAAATCTGGACCGTCCAAACACATCTGAACGGTCAGAATTTGTTACACAACCCACACAACGGTTGTGTGTGTAGCATTTTTCTTTCACTACTTATGGAATGATTACTATCAAAATGAAGATCGATTTGTGCACATCACACCCTATTGATTTTGGTATGATAAGTGTCAATATATGGACTACCATAATTAACTCTAAAAATTCCGCCTTGGGTCGATTTAAGCCGTGATTAGGATCTTTAAAAAGAAACCTCTAGGACTTTTTCTCTCTTCCACCATTTATGCTTCCATATCTATATGCATATGCTACCACCGATTTCTTTATTGGTTTATTCCATCGAAAGAAGAGACACCAAGAAACAAAAGAATGGAGACCATGCTGGTAATGAAATTTTCTTATAAAAAAAAACGTACAATTCAGTGATGCACCGTGACTCTTAACCACTAAGATGTGAAGGTATGCTGTGAAGTAACACTTTAAATACTTGTGAGCAACAAAAATATTGTATTGTTTTTTTAATCTATCCAAATATTATTGTATTAATTGTTTTTTTTCCTTCCTTCGATCTTTGGTTGCAAATGGACCCTTTTGAGCTCTCTCTGTGTGTGTGTGTGTGAGATGGGAGTTTTTGAGAAGAAATACAACTACATAAATTTTGGAGAATAAATTTTATCCACCGTCGGTGTCAAACCTCTCTTTTTACCACCGTCTATTTTGGATTCCACCGAGCGTCTATTGTTGTAATATGGACCAGTTATATTTTAAGACCTGTAGTCTAATATTACCATGCAAAAAATCAGCTTGATTGAAAGTCGATAGATATATCAAAATTTAAATTTTGGTTTATAAAATGAACGATTTGATTCTGTCAATAATAATGAAGAAAAACTATCCAAAATTCAATTTTTGATACTCTTATCGATATCCGATCAAGTTCGTTTTTTGCGTGGATACATTACTATGTGGGATCTACAAGATGAACGATTCAAATTAACAATTAACACACGGTAGGATCGAAAAAGGCGGCGGTGAAAATTTTCACTTTTTCACCGGAGATGGAAAGAATTTATTCTCTAAATCTTGAACTTCTCCTTCTTTGGACGATTTCAGTAATATTTATTAGATTGAATAATTAGAGAAATATTTGCATGCTTTGGAAGTTTTATTTGAAATCTTACAGTAGATTGTTTAACCACAAATTTATTTCCCTACAGATTATAAAATAAATATTTTTTAAATATCAAAAAAATCCCGTTCAGCATAAGAAAAGGTTTGAGTTTCCTCAACACGGATTATAAATGAGTGCCTAATTGATACTCTAAAATTTTCTTTCATTTATCCAAAAATAAGGTCTTCTAGCCTTCAATTGGAAATTTGATAAAAATTTCAGAATATATTTTTATACTCCATACTACTATTTTCTTTGCCTTAATATTTTCGCAGAACATTTTAGTGGTACTTTCTATTGTCTTTGTTTCATTCTTTCCTCCAAGAGTCAATGACTATCGTAGATTAGTTTCTGGCTTAAGCCTAGAAGCAAATTGAATGAGACATAGTTACGGTAGTGTTTTATTGTGTTTCTGAACAAATTTTTTTAAACAACAATCAAATGATCCTATTTAATCCTATTGCACCAATCCAGAGATGGAAGGTGGTGGTGGACGTCATACTGTTGGCTATCATCTTCCTAATCGTTTGGATCTTTCGAATGACTCCTGTTCTATCTTCTTCTTCTTTTTAGACTGTAGGCTACCATTCTATCTTTACTGATGGTAGCTAGCTGACTAGCTGTTAAGTGCGACATTAACTATGGTGGCTTTGAATTTTGCTGGGTAGGCACCCACTATGTACTAAATTTAGTAATCTTTATTGATGTATATTGAAAACTTTTTCAATTACTTATTGAAAAATTTGTGATTTGAATAGCAGCTTCGAAATAGTTTTGATTCCTTAAGTAATAATATCTTTGATAAGGAGCGCAATTTTATTGTTAATAGTGCACGAAACTTTTACATTAGGTTAACACTTTTTAATAAGTGCCTTCAGGCACGGGCTCATTTGTTGAAAACATGTTGTGTCATGCTTTCTGGCATGGGCACAATTGCTATAGTTAAATCTCAGCTCAAATTTTATTTTTCCTTGGTAGGTTTTCTGATTTCAAATTCTTTTGAGTTTTAGATTTTATTTTTCCAGGATTTATGTCCATTTTGTCGATTCTCTATATTCTTTTCCCTTTGTGGTTATGTGTGATCCTGATTTCCATTTTGTGGTTCGTGCATATCTAACTTTCGGTGAATTATACAAATTCTTATTTGTTGGGTTGCATTTGATGTGATACTCTTTTAAGGAGCAGGCTTAGTTTGGTTGGGCGTGGCAATGCGTAAGATTAAGTTGTGTAGTTAGATTTCATGAAAAGTTTATTTTTATTTGCATATAGCTTAAAAATGAAATTTGATGGTGTTAAATTTCATTCGTAGAGTAGGAATTGTTAAATCATGTCAATTAAGACAAAATTACACAGGTCACTTCTTGAACCCGTGCCTTCAGGCACGGGCATTCACTAGTACTCCTATATTGGTCATATATATATATAAAATTAGTACATAAAATTTAAGTCATCACAGGTCGGGTTTTTTTTTTTATTTCCTTCATTCTTCAGTGAATTTTTCATACATTTGATTTCTCAAAATTTATCGTTCATTGAGTCGATAATTGGATAGAAAAACTTCAAAAACTATTTTAATTTAGGACAAAAAAAAAAAAAAACTAACTAAATTGTTAAGCTCGGTCAAATTTAGCCATGCCGTGCCGACGAAAAACAAGACTCCTCCTGCAAGCAGAACACGGCAGAAGGTACCGTCCCTTAAGTGCTCAAGATTTTTCTCTGGTTTTTTTTTTTTTTTTTTTGGGGGGGCGGGCTCGAGGTGTTGGGATATTAATTTAAAAGTATCTAATAATTTTCCTGTAACTCTAAGCATTGAGTTTGAGCAAAGATATGAATTATATTCCTAGCTACCAGTTGGTTGACTACTTGAGGCCCCAAATAATTGATGGTGGGTGAACGTTAAGGGGGTCGTCGAGAGTAAAAATATGGTTTGTCTCCGATTCAAGTTTGGACGGCAGAAGTGCGGTCCAAGTGATCGCAATCGTCGAATAGTATTTTTAATGATTCAGATTTGTTTTCAATCTCTTACCGATAATAAAAGACTTTTACCGGTAAAAGATTCAACAAATCTGAGTCATCGATTGTCAATATGAACGATTTAAATTAAACTGCACATCCTTCTCTACAGTTGACTTTAGATAAACCGAATCCTTTCATGCTGGGGCTTTTATGCATGTTGTGCAAGAAAACAAAAGGATGGGTAAAATCAGACCCATCGTGTGGGAAACTTGTTAGTTTGTAAGTGAGTGGAGCCACAAGCCACAAGGGCAACTTGGATGGTGATATTGTTAGATTGTTCTATTATGAGTGTGGGTGTGTGAATGGGTGTATAAATGGATGTGATATTAGAATTATTACAAAACGAATTAGTGTTAGGGAGGATTCCGATTAAGTATGTTATGACATTCAACATCAACACACCTGCAAGTCTATTTTTAAAACGATCATCAAGGGTGGCTTCGTTCAACCAAAATTCATGGGGGCACGACAGTTAATCCCTCCCCACGATTCGAACCCGTGACTTTCTGACTCTGATATCACTAATTAGACCACTTGACCTCCATCGCAGCTAAAATCAATTGGAGTACTTAGAGAGGGTTTGAACTAAAGTTTTTATTGCGTTCCATGTCGTATCCAGTAAATCTTTTGTTAAAGTGGTCACGGAGTAACATTTTGTAACCAAACTCGTGGAGCACTCAAGGACAGTTATACAATACAAGACAATCTCGCGACATAAATGAAACATTATTGTCGAATAGACCTGTACTGTGTATAGATATAATTAAATAGTACTAAAGAAATCTAGCGGGTCATGATCAGCGGGGACGGTCTTGATCATTTTGTAGACTGGATCTTTCACGAGCCCACATTTATATAGGTAGGTACGCTAGATATATATAAATGCAATGGATCTGGCTTCTCGAGCCCATGCAGTTGTATTACACCCGTTCATCTTTACATTTAACGATCCAAATTTTAAAAAACTTTTCTGGAGAAAAGTCCCTTTTTTTTTTTAATCTCGATCGTTAAAAACATCATCCGACGGTTGCGAACACACCAACCACATTTCTGCAGTCAAAACGTGGACTGTAGACAAGCGTTGTGCAAATGCAATAAATCGTTTTTGGTTGTATGGGTTGAATTGGGAAAAAAAAAAAAAATATTGACTTTGGTGCACGGGACTCATAACTCAAGATGAATCTTGGGGGTCTCTTTGTCCTAAATTAATAATGGTACTGTCTGTTGTATTTGTTCTGTTTCCTTTGCAATCTTTTTTGAATTCACGTCAATATATTTTGATGAATTGTCTGTCTTGACAAGAGAAGTATCAGTACTGAAAATTGTAACGAAAGTTAAAAGTTCAATGAAAAAAAAAAACCCCAAAAAAAGATAATTTTTTGGTCTTATTTTCTTTATTACATTCGAAAATTTTCAAACATTTGATCTATATCATTATGGTTTTCTAATTTATTTCAATAAGACAAATGCTTTAATATCACAAATAATTGACCAAAAGCTTAATTTTTTTTTAAACTAAAGGTGAAGAATATTAATTGTTTTAAAGAATAGGTTTTTTTATTATTTTTATTATTTTTATTTTTATAACTGGATGCTCAACCCAACTTGCGCGCAGCTCAGCTAATTCAAGGGCCATGAAGGTAACGACTGGGCATAACCCCCAGTGGTCCCTATGTTTGGAATGTTTGGCCTCCGTAGAAATAGAACTTGTGACCTCATGACGGAGTACTTATTGCTTTTTCACAATCACTTGGCCAAACCCCTTGCAGTAATCTGTTTTAAAGAATAGTTAATTTAGTATAAACTCTCTTTAAGTAAATTATCCGCTACTTGCATTTCCCACATGTAAGTTTTGAATTTTTTATTGCAGAAATTAGATGCATGCCGTCCATGGTGAATGTGGACATATTCAATACAAATGTCGCATTCATATAGAAGTATTGTAATTTTATCTCAATAGAATTAATTTGATAATAATATAGACTCTTACAGTCCCTTTGGATTGCGAAATATGGGGGAAGATCTAGGCCTTGTGGATATTTGTTCCTGGCAGGCGGCTTAAGTCTCGCTACCGTCCGTTGGATACTTAGTTACTTTGTCAATCTCCTTCTCGTTTTTCAGTTGCTTGCACCCACCATGCCTTTTCGCCACCGGCGCTAGTGGCTTCTTCGTTTTTCGGCTTTTGTTGGTTTCTCTTGGTTTTCTTCCTGGCAGTTCTCCTGGCTCTCGGCTTTTGGCTATCATAACCGTTTCTTTCCTGGCTTGGCTACTCTTGATTTCTCTGGGGGTTTTTCAAACTCAAGTTGGTAAGACTTACTTGAGTTTGAGGGGAGATGTTAGAATAATGAAAATATTCTGATTGATTATTGTTGATAGAATCGATTGTAATTGATTAGGATCAAGGATTTGATTATCTTTCCATAATATTGGATTTGATTTTGTTTCCCTATTTTAGGATTCCACTCTTGTATAAATACAAGAGCCAATGTAAATGTTGTAATCAAATTCAATATTTCTTCTCTCATATTTAACAAATACAAAAAAAAAAAAAAAAAAAGGATAAGCGATTCACTTAATGGTAAAAAAGGATGAGAGATAAAGAGAAAAGATGAACTTTTATTGGTTTATTTTCTTTCTCTCCAAAATTTCATTTATTTTTGGCCAGAAACCACACCCCCCTCACCCTTAGAGCATCTCCATTTGGTTCCTTATTTCATTTATAGAGTCAACTTTCTGCAGTTAGAGAAAACTTCTAATACTTTTGTAGCTCTATTTGGATATTTTAGTGAGAGAGGGGGGGTCTGCATTTGGCAGGTCGATGTTTGCAGAATGGCAGGGGGGAGAGAGGAAGAGATAAAGAGAGAGTCCGCGCATGTAGGTGGATTCCATTTCCTCCTCCTCTATAAGAAGAGGGAGTTCAGCCCAATTTTTCGCTAGCCACTTTTCCAATTTGGACCAATTTTAGCCCTTGATTTGGATGAGTGTGTTCTTGGCATTTTGGGGCAATTGGTCATTTTGCATGTGCCATGTAGTGGGTTATTGGGTAGTTTGCTGGTGCCATGTGCTGGGGTACGTGGCGGGAGGTGTTAGACAGGTGGATTTGATGAGGAGTTTATAGCAACAGAGCAATTGGGTAGTTTGCTGGTGCCATGTGCTGGGGTACGTGGCGGGAGGTGTTAGACAGGTGGATTTGATGAGGAGTTTATAGCAACAGAGCAAAACAGAGAGGCTCAGTTCAGTCTTTGGTTCATGCAAGGTCCTCAACTGGTGCTTCGCGTTCCTTTCTCAACTGGTGCTTGGCGTTCTTTTGTGGATACTTTCTAATTTGATTGTTTGATTTTCATGCTGCTGTGGTTGTTGTCGTTGGTAGGAGGTAATGTTCTTGCTCTGTGTTTGTTTGATTTTCATGCTGCTGTGGTTGTTGTCGTTGGTAGGAGGTAATGTTCTTGCTCTGTTTTTGTTCTTCGACAGGTATTTGATGAGGGGTTTACAGGAGAAGAGAAATGCATTTGATGACGGGTTTAGAGAGAAGAGAAAAACAAAAAGGCGTAGTTAAGCCTTTGTCTTTGGTTCATGCAAGTTCCTCAACTGCTGCTTCGTGTTCCTCCGCCAAATGATGTTCCTTCCTCAAAATGATGTTCCTTCCTCAAACAGAGAGGCTTAGTTAAGTTGTAGCTGTAGGTAATGTTGTTGCTCTGTTTTTGGACTTCGGCTGTTTTGCCAGTTGTGCTTCTCGGATGTTTCTTTGTTCGCCATTTGATCTTTTCTATTTCATCTGCTCTTCTATTCATGTTGCATGTGTGTAGGATAATTCGATTTGCTCATGTTGCATGTGTGTAGGATAATTGCATTTGCTCAGTGTGGAGTGAAGAGTAGTATGAAGCTATTGGTTGTGTTTGAGTTATTCCGATATTTATCTCCTCTTCTATTGATGTTGCATGTGTTTGGAGTGAAGAGTAGTATGGAGCTACTATCTCTGGATGTTTGTTTGTTTGCCATTCGATGATTCAATGAGTTCTGAATCCTTTGTTTAATGATTTTTGACTTGTGCAGAGCTATTTAGCCCACTAAATTTCTACATTTCCATGTCCACGTAATTTCAGTGAATATCTTCATTCCAGAACATATTCAATGAGTTCTCCATGCTCTTTTAGATGATCTTGACTGATGATTTGTATATTTCCATTTGCCATTTAAAAAAACCAATGAGTTCTCAATCCTTGGTTTTATCATTTTATTTTTTTGACTGATGCATATCTAAGAAGATAGTGATGCATATCATTTTATTTCCTGAATTCTTTTCCCATTTTCTTGACTGATGCATATCTTCATTTTAGAGGATATTGAATGAGTTCTGAATCTTTAGTTTCTTGATTTAGTAAGAAGATAGTATTAATATAGTTAGGTATATGGACTTAATCTGGACGTATATCTTCATTTTAGAATATATTGAATGAGTTCTAAATCTTTAGCTTTATTATTTAGTAATATGGCTGTACGTGTTCCATTTCGCCGGTGGTTGCATGTGAGGCATCGAAATCCTGAAACTCTGCATGGAGGGTTCTATTGCCTCCTTCCCATTGAAGGACGAAGGGTGATTGCTGCTGTCACGAGGTATGCACGTTCTGGGCACCTCCAGTATAAAGCATTTAGTCTTTTCGTGCGCGAGTACAGAGACATATTGGGTTTGGATGAGAATTTGGAATGGGCTGTACGGGATGATTTAGTGAAATGGTTGGATGCTCTTGTGCATAATTCCTTCATGCGTTATAGCACTCCAGGTATTTCCTGAGCCTAACATATAATACATAGGTTACGGTTAATAGATTCGTGATGTTTTACCGTGTGTAACTGTGATGATATTGTTGTGACTGGCAAGTGCTTATGATTTGAATATTCTTTTTGCTTTTGCATTTTGCAGGTGTTGGGCGGTGCTGGTATATTAAGCATATGTCCCAACTTCACGTGTTTGCTCCAACTATGGTGTGTTTGCTGTCTTTACCGTTGTCATTATTCAAGCCAGTCCTGCTTAGTCCATACTTAATTATCCATAGCCCACTAATTCCCCAGAATATACTGTTTTGACTTGGGCAGCTATTGCCTGACGGCTTACGCCCTTCTTTCGAAGGCATTGGTAGGACTACTTGGATCTTGATAAAACATGGATCTAAAGCTTGGCCTATTGAAGTTGTGAATGCGGTCATGCAAACGGGTTGGCGTGAATTCAGCACAACTCATGCTCTCACAACTAACTACAAGCTAATTTTAGCATGCGAGCGAAGGTGGATCTTTAATGCAATAATTCTTGATCAAAATGATGTGGAAGTTTCATATGATTGGACAATGTTACTGAATCAACATTGGCGGACATTCCATGCTTGTGACGGTTAGTAGTTTTAAAAAACCATCTAGAGTTGAAAGTTGATTTAGTAAAGTTTATTCTGATACTTTTGTTCACAACCTCAGGTAATTTTATAACCGCTTGTCTACCATCAACAATTCAACGTAATTCATCACTCATCAAGTCTGGATATTGGTGCATCCCACACACAAATTATCTGCGAGTATGATTGAATTACTTATCTTTATGCACCAATCTTATTCCATATACAACAGAGTCAGTGGTTTGATAAAGAGTATGCATTATGCAGGAGTTCCAAACTAGGCTCGAACCAGTGCTTCAAGATCTGAATTTGAAGCTCATCTCAGTTCGAATGGGCAATAGAACTTGGTCTATATCTGTTCATGATGCTCAATTGGATGCTGCTATGTTTAACATAGTCTTAGATGCTCTGCGACTTCAGCTCTATGATTATGTGCTAATCATTATGTTACCAAACTTTGACGTCAGAGTTGTCGTTCTTGATTCTCCTAATGACAGAGAAAGGATCTATGACTGGTTTTAGTTTGAAGTTTAGGTCTTTTGGTTTTGGAAGATTATGTGAGAAGCAACTAAGAATGCTTAGCTCACTATGTCTCTTTTGCCAAAGCTTAGCAGTGCTGCTTTATTTCTGTGTTCCTTTTCCAGTAAGTGGTTTTAGTTTGGAGTTTATGCCACAAGGAATGAAGGGTTTCCATTTTGTACCACCAGAAATCTTTCTTGGGGAATTCTGATAGACTATTACTTATGTGTTAGTAAACAATGCCAGAACTTATGCAGTTGTATTCGACTTTATTGTGCCGCTTATGTGAATTTCAAGAATGTTCTCTTTCTTACATATTGCTGATTCATCTAATTACAGATATGAATACTGCAATGCTATTGTTTTTTAGGATAGTGAACAATTTCAAAGTACATTTTCCCTTATTATGCATAACAGGTACTTGATGGCATATTACAGAATTGATCTTCAGAACTAATTTAGATTACAGACAAGAGGAGAACCAAAAAGGATGACAAGGAGATTACTAAGATCAAAATTTTGACCAGTTATTGCACCAGTATACGGATGGAAAACCAGACTGTTGTCATTTTGGGTGTATTGTTGTTCATGTGATGTGTTATCTTCATGGTATGTAAAAATTCAAGTATGAGTTTGTTCAGGCGTTTAGGCTGCAAAGTTCATATGTAGATTGAATATTCTGGCAAAAATGAGGCTAATTTGAGTGTAACATGATCTGGGAAAAGCCACACAATTCACAGCACAAGTATTTGGTGGTCAAACTCCAAATTATCTTCGTTTATCATGGACATTACAGAATCCATGTTTTGGAGTCATTTAAATTATAAACACAGGGAAAACCAAAAACCAAAGCAGATACACCATGCAGGAACAAAACCAGAAAAGATGAAAAAGTGAGTAGTAAGACTCAGATTTGCAGTAGCCATTCCAACAGGATTACACACAATAAATATATATTGCTAAGACTCAGATTTGCTCAAAAGAGATACAGAATTATTAGACAGAATAAATATATATTGCTTTCTCTGGTAGACAAAAGCCTACTTTTCGTTCCCTTTCACGTGCAGAAATCAACTTTTCACCTGCCATTATCTGCCTCTTTCTCTTGAGGAATACTAACTTTCTACTCTACCTCAAACATGCAGCTTCCTTTGTAGCTTCCTTGAGTGATGCTGGTTCTCTATTGTGCCACGTGCACGTTGAGCTTGCACTATCTGCCTCTCTCTCTTGAGGAATACTAGGTCCATACTCTACCTCAAACATACAGCTTCTGTTGATACTCCTGAACTGTTGCCACGTTTTGCTTCTATTCCTTGACCCTCCATATTTTAAGTCCATTTCCTTACCTTGAGAATCCAACAGAACCTAGAGTTTTTCCGCCAAAGAACTTTTCTGAAATGTTCCCTTCTACATCTAACTCCTGCAACAAAGTTCTGATTAGCATCTGGTGTTCAGCTAGGAGTTCAATAGCTGAACTTCTACTCACTGATCTTCAATTCTTCTAATTTCTGGTACACGTGCTGTTCTTTGCTTTTTCCCGTGCTATAACAATTATTTCTCTACATTAATACACTAACTTATCATATACATTTCCCTTATGGTCCTTATCAGACTTGAAATTGTCCAGTTCTTATCAGAAAATGAAAGTTTATCTATTCCATTTTTCCTCAGACCATGCATATTTATTTGATGAATTCCAAGTTTGATCATCTTTAGATCATGCATGCATATTGATATCTCCTTCCAGTTCAAGAGAGTCTAAATTTCCCCACCAAGAAGACAAAATTTGTCACTAGATCAAGATTTCTTGAAACTTCTGCTTATGATCTCCGCATTCTGGTTTCATTAGTAAGTAATTCGACATCATCAAAACTGAAATAGCAGACTTTAACTATTAGGAAAAAAACAGCTACATTACTATCCAAATTACTGAGAGAAACAATACGTATTAACAATGCAGCTTTGCCTCTTTGTCCAGTTAGGTATAATGAGGGTTCCAGAATTTGCATGTGGAAAGTTTCATGCATGTGGTGGGTTATATGTCTTTATGAGGTGAGGGGATGTAGCTATTGTAGGCTTGGGTAGGGTGATTATTTTTTACAAGATCAGAGAGAGGCTTGCCTGTTTTGTGCTCTGAGCTGTTTGCCGTCGCATTTTTGGCGTGGGATGTAGCTTGCATTTTATGATCTTTGGGTTTGCATGTTCCCTTTTACATCTAACTCCTGCAACAAAGTTCTGATTATCATCTGGTGTTGAGCTAGGAGTTCAATAGCTGAACTTCTACTCACTGATTTTCAATTCTTCTAATTTCTGGTACACGTACTCTTCTTTGCTTTTTTCCATGCTATAACAATTATTTCTCTACATTAATACACTAACTTATCATATACATTTCCCTTATGGTCGTTATCAGACTTGAAATTGTCCACTTCTTATCAGAAAATGAAAGTTTATTTATTCCATTTTTCCTCAGACCATGCATATTTATTTGATGAATTCCAAGTTTGATCATCTTTAGATCATGCATGCATATTAATATCTGCTGCCAGTTCAAGAGAGTCTAAATTTCCCCACCAAGAAGACAAAATTTGTCATTAGATCAAGATTTTTTGAAACTTCTGCTTATGATCTCTGCATTCTGGTTTCATTAGTAAGTAATTCTACATCATCAAAACTGAAATAACAGACTTTAACTATTAGGAAAAAAACAGCTACATTACTATCCAAATTACTGAGAGAAACAATACCTATTAACAATGCAGCTTTGCCTCTTTGTCCAGTTAGGTATAATGAGCGTTCCAGAAGTTGCATGTGGAAGGTTTCATGCATGTGGTGGGTTATATGTCTTTATGAGGTGAGGGGATGTAGCTATTGTAGGCTTGAGTAGGGTGATTATTTTTTACAAGATCAGAGAGAGGCTTGCCTCTTTTGTGCTCTGAGCTGTTTGCCGTCGCATTTTTGGCGTCGCATTTAGCTTGCATTTATGATCTTTGGGTTTCCATGTTTGGTTTTGCCCTTTTGCTGATTCCTTCTCCTATATCATGGAACTATTTCCCGTTCCATATCTACTTTTGGAAAAGAAATAACGCTGGTCTTCTGGTGAACAAGAATAGGCATATACAGGTATGTCCTCGAAATTAATGCTTCCCCTTGAATTTTAACTAAAATCTAATGCTCTTTGAACAAAAACTTGCAGAACTAAAATTAAGAATCAGGAGAGGGCAAAAAAGTTGTGCAGTGTAGAATAGCGCCAACATCTAAGACCAGTATTGAGAAATAAAGACTAAAAAGCAATGCACTTCATTTATTATGCCTTTTATGATTTCATGAATTGTTAATCGTAAATTTGCTCATGCAGTATCGTGGTAGTCCGTGTCCCATTGGACCGGTGGCTGTGTGTTATTCTTGCTTCCATGTTATCAAGCTATTTCCCACATACCTAAGTATATGGCTTTTGGTCTGGTTGTTGAATCAATATTCATATAGCTAGATATATTCAGTTAATCTCGCGAGTAACACTTTATTTGTGTTTACCTAAAACTTGTGATTCATTCATCATACCTTGTACAATTCAATGAATCGTTAATCTTAAATTCAGTGCTACAGTATCATGGTTGTCCGTGTCCCATTTCACCGGTGGATCCATGTCAGGCACCGAACTCTTCAACCTGTCCATGGAGGTTTTTATTGTCTTCTCCCTATTCAAGGCCGAAGGGTGATTGCTGCTGTTGCACGGTATCGGCATTCTGGACAATTGCAGTATAAAGCATTCAGCCTCTTCGTGCGCGAGTATGCAGAATTGTTGGGTTTGGGTGACAATTTAATATGGGCTGTCCGCGATGATCTGGTTAAATGGTTAGATGCCCTTGTGCATAATTCATTCATGCGCCATAGTACTCCAGGTAATGGTGTAATTTAACATATAGAATGCATGAAGTTATAGCTCAGAGATGCATCATACTCTTTCTCCCTTTTCATTTTGTAGGTGTCCAGCGGTGCTGGTATATCAAGCAGATGTCTCAACTCTATGTCTTCGCACCGACTATGGTGTGACCATTTAATTTATGCCTGTTATTATTATGATTGGGTGCTTGCATCCATATGTTATTATTGCTATGCTATCCCTTCTGAAAAGTATATTGTCTCCTGCTGTGCAGTTATTGCCTGAAGGTTTGCGTGCTTCTTTTGAGGGCATCGGTAGGACTACTTGGATTTTGATAAAACATGGTTGCAAAGCTTGGCCTATTGAAGTTGTTGATGGTATGATGCAGAATGGTTGGCGTGAGTTCCGTACAGCTCATGCCTTAACAACTAATTATAGGCTGATTTTAACATGTGAGCGGAGGTGGATTTTCAATGCAATTATTCTTGATCAAAATGATGTTGAAATCTCGTATGATTGGACAATGTTACTAAATCAACATTGCCGTGAATTACATGGTCTCCAAGGTAACCAATTTGAAATTTATAAGTAACATTTGTTATTTCCCTCGGGTTAATATTCATACTATCATTTCCAAAATCAGGTAATTTTCTGACGGCTTGTTTGCCATCAACATTTCGACATAATCTCCCACTGTTAAAATCTGGATATTGGTACATGCCCCAGACAAATCATCTCCAGGTATCTTTTAAGTCTTTATGCTTATTATTCATTTTTATTCGAAATATTAAAAACTCGATGCCTTCCTAACGGAATGAATGCATTGTGCAGAACTTTCAGGATAGGCTCCAAACTGTACTTGATGATCTAAATTTGGAGGAGATTACAGTTCAAATGGGAAATAGAACCTGGTCGATATCTGTTACTAATGGACACCTAAATGATGCTATGTTTAATCAGGTTCTGGATGCTCTGGAACTTCAACTGTTTGATTATGTGTTCATTACTATGTTACCAAACCTTACTGTTAGGCTTATCATCCTTGATGCTACAACTGACAGAGAGAGGATTTTTGACTGGCTTTAGTTTGGAGTTTGTGTTTCCTGCTTTTGGGATCTTGTGCAAGGAAAAATGAAGAGTTCATGCATGAATATGCTTTTGCTGGAGGACCTCACGATAGTGAGTTTGTGTTTAGTGCTTTTGCGATGCTGTGCAAGGAAAACTAAAGAATTCCTCCATGACTATGCTTTTGTAACACAATGAGTATGCTTTTGTCGGAGGCACTAGCAGTACTGATTTATTCCCCTCTTATCATTTTGGTTCGATTTTGTGCTACTCTGAATTCGTGCTTCCGGATTCTCATAGATTGTGGTACCTCTGTCTGAGCTGTTGGAAAGCAGTGACCAAAGACAATTTATCAGGCTGAACTGTATCACTATGTGTTTATTAATGTATTACAGAATCTTTAACTAAAAGTCCTCATTGTTCATGCTACTACTGGTAAACAAAGGCTATGCGAATGGTTTTGCCATAAACTTAATGTGTTCTCTAGATTTTAGTTACCACAACCAGGCAAATTCATCTGTTTTGGGCTTCTTCTGTGCAATTTTCCTCCATTATGCTCAGGGGAAAACTGAAAAGAAGGGCTATGTGATCATCCAACTGAAGTTTCCAAACTAAATCCACCCACTATCTCCTCAGGCCTCTTAAAACTTATGAAATTTCCTTCACTTAACAAGATGCTTGGACTGATTTCCCTCTTCCTCTCTTCACGTATCTTCATTATGTGCAGCAAAAAGATGAAAATAAAGAATGTATGTATAGTCTTCCATCTGAATTTTCGAAAAAAATCCCACATCAACTGGAGTTCTTTCCCCCTTCACAATGGAGGCATATAATTTTATACATGCACAAACTTTCCCACTACATGCAAAAAGCACAGTAGTCATTATGCAGACAGTAATTAGAGTCCTTGAGTGTTAATTACTCCACTGTTTTGGTCTCCATTATCTCCTTAAACCTGTTACAATTTACCATGTTTTTACCTTCTCAATTAAGCTTCCACTTTCTCTCTTCGTCCCTTGATATATGTTCATTATATATTCAGAGGGAAAATCAAAAGAAGAAGTCTATGGTATTCCAATTGAACTTTCCAAGAAACTTCCACATCACCTTCACCCCTTCACTCTCTCGCAAAGAAAGCACGTAATTCTTTACATGCAGAGACCATTGAGTGTTACTTACTCCACAGTGCTACCCTCCACTATCTTCTTAAACCTCTTACAGTTTGCCACCTTCTTATCCTCCCACTTAAGCTTCCATTTTCTGACTTCAACTAGCTTTGGTTTGTCCGCAAACAAAACCATGACTTCTTCACTTTCTAAGTCTGCTACACACAGTTTTATCTCCTAAACTTTGTATAACCTTTAGGCCATGCAATTACACAGTGGTGAGACTCTTGACAGTAAGAATTGTTCCCCATGAAAAACTCTGGATTTCTGCTGTTGGTGATCTAGCAGTTTCGTCCATCATTTGCGTTTTCCTAATTCTCAGACCTCTAGAGATTTCCACTATCTGGTATATCTAATCTATTCTCATTTCTTTTGGCCTTAATTACTGCTACTTAATCTCCAAAAACTCCTATTCTTATGCTGCTTTATTATAATGCAAATCATATTCTCCACTTTTGTTGTTCAAACAGAGTTCCAGTTCGTGCACATAGGATTCCTTTGGATTATGCATCCCTAGCTATACCACGTATTGCTGTTACATTTGCTTTACGTTATTCATCTACTCTACTTTTGTTTCCACGCTTTTACTGTAAATAGATCCTGGATTTCTTTTCTTGCATTTTCTCTACTAATCCCTATTACGTTTTGCCTGTTACCTCATACATGGATTTCATGCATATATCTTTTATTGACATCATGCATGTTCATCATTTGTCCTATGAAATGTATTTCTATATAAGTAATTTTATTCCCATGCCTTTACAGTCAAAAAATATTTGATTTCCCCTGCTGTCTACTTATAATGTTGACTGTTGATGTATAGATTACAAATCATTAGTACATTGAATGGCAAGGTTGTCTCATCTTGCTTTGTCGCTAAAGTATGCACCATCTGTTATGCTTGGCCCTAAACTAGCCTCTTTTTATTAACTTAATCTTAAGAAGAATAAGGAAAGTTCTTCACACTCCAGTTTTCTGTTCAAAAAAATAGAACTTGACATCAGCTATGATATATCTGTCTTGAGAAGTGACTAATGACTACATGCAGATTTTTACATGTTGTACTTATAGTGTTGATTGTTCATACATAGATTACAAATGACTACTACATTGAATACCAATGTTGTCTGATTTTGCTTGCATACTTCAGTCTACACCATCTGCTGTGGTTAACCCTCTTCCACTCTTTGGAAATGAAAATATCCACTAGCTACACATAAGGTTTTTCCCTCTGTCTTACACGAATTCTTACCCTATATTACTACATTAACTTACCATACACATTACTGGTATGCTATTCATCAGACTCCAAATCCCTTCACTTCATGCCACAGAATCCAAGTTTACCTCTCTGATATCTTCTTACAGCATAGGTGTTTATTCAATTTATGTGAAATTCCATTCTGTTTACATCCAAAGATAATCAGGTACGACTCAACTACTATAAGATACTAATCTAACTATAGACCTTTGGTATTCCCATAGCATTTGGACAAAAATGCCTCCGAAAAAACGTGCCAGAATTCCATATTCTGAATTATCACAAGAGGTAAAGGACAGGTTAAATACGAGGAGGAGAGCTTTATATGCAGAACGAAGAACCAAAAGAGAAAATACACTCATTCCAGTTGAAATACAAGAACAAGTTAGTGCAGAAGAAAACATTGAGTCAAGCTTAGCACAGAGCTATGTAGCAGACAATACTTCCAAAGATCAGCACATGCTGGATGGCTGTAATCCTACTACTATAGATTCTTCCACACTGCCATCAAGTTCAAGAAATCCTGATGAATGTATGATACATACTAACCCTATATCCTTTGTTCAATCCAAAAAGTCCAATTACTAATATAAATTCCATATTTAACGTTCCAACTTTCTATAGGTATGCTATATGACGTCTCGATAGGTATGACCATAAACCTTCGTCTTATTCATTCGAATTACAAAACACAATTGATAATTTGATAAATTCAAATATAGGTGTAACAGTAGGCACTTTCATGCCTATCGCAAGGACACCACATCGACCTATCCCAACTGAAGCATTCAAACTACCAACTGTACAAAACTGTCGGCATTGTGGTGCCAAAAGATTTCCTTACGAAACGGCAAGATTTTGTTGCTCTGGTGGAGAAGTTTCCCTTTATCCAATTGCTATTCCTCCTGATCTTCAACAGTTATACTCAGGCTTGGGCCCAAACTCAGCTCATTTTCTCCAATACATAAAGCCCTACAATGAGATTTTGGCATTTACATCAATGGGAGTGCATCTAGATCCAACATATGCCAAGCGAGTTAATGGCATTTATACTTTTCGAGCACAAGGCCAAATCTATCATTTCATTGATAGTCTATATGCTTCGGGACAAATGCCATCATATCTACAACTATATTTTTATGACACACAAAAGGAAGCTGAACTCAGGAGAGGTGATAAAGACAAATTGGAGCCACATATTATCTCCACATTGATCAATGTGTTACAAGCAAATCCATATTCCCAATTCTTCCGTAGTCTTAGTCATCTGCCAAATATTGATCAATGCCAAATCATATTAAAAGCTGATCCTAAAGTAGAAGATCAGAATGCTTTGCCACCAACTGTGCCACAAGTTGCTGCCATTTGGGTAGAAAATGAGGACGCCCCAGAATTGCAAGAACGCGACATAGTTGTCCAGAAGCATGATGGCCATACTCAGACAATCAGCTATTACTATGGTTGTTACGATTCTCTTCAATATCCACTCTTGTTCCCATGTGGTGAACCAGGATGGCATCAGGGGATCAAAAAAATTAAGCCATCAAGTACCTCACAGGCTTGTTTGGGCCAAGGCAAAGTCTTGCCACAGCACTCATCAACAGCAGAAGAATTAATAGCAAATGAAGCAGCAGGTAAATTCTACTACTTTCTAGATTCACTCCATTATCTTATGAATATGTCCCAATTTATACCAAAGCTCAAATTATGTCATTTGTTCAGTCCGCCAGGAAAATGAACGCAAAAGCAACATGGTTTCCGCACGAGAGTTCTACGCATACAGATTGCAGATCAGAAGAAACAGCAACTCAATACTATTAGAATCTGCGCGGCTGCTACAACAGTTTACAGTTGATATGTATGTCAAGATTGAAACTTCAAGGTTAGACTACTTCAGAAACAGACAAGAAGAGATCCGAGCAGATTTATACCAAGGAATTGTCGATAGCATCGGAAATGGTGAGTCTGATCCTGCTAAGATTGGAAAACGAATTGTTCTCCCAGGTACTTTTATTGGAGGGCCAAGGGATATGAGAAAACGATATTTAAATGCCATGACATTGGTAGAGAGGTATGGCAAACCTGACCTCTTCCTCACGATGACATGTAATCCAAATTGGCAAGAGATCAAGAATGAAATGAAACCACATGAAGAAGCCCAAAATAGACCAGATTTGTTATCTAGAGTGTTCAGGAGTAAACTTGAGCATTTACAAAAAGAAATAGTAAAGAATCAGCTCTTTGGTCCAGTGGCAGCATATACATTTGTCGTTGAATTTCAGAAGAGAGGTCTCCCCCATGTGCATATGTTGATAATTCTTAAGAAGCTCTTCAAACTCGACACGATTGACAAGATTGATGCATTCATTTCAGCTGAAATACCAGATAAAAAGAAATATCCTCATCTACATGCAATCGTCCTAAAACACATGATGCATGGACCATGTGGAGAAATGGATATGACAAGAACATGCATGCAAAAAGGAAAGTGCAAGAATCATTATCCAAGAACTCACTGTGCAGAAACTTCTATTGATGCTGATGGCTATCCAATATATAAAAGGCGTCTAACTGGTGAACAGGTGGAGATTCGTGGCCATATCCTCGACAACAGATGGGTCGTTCCATACAATCCTTATTTGTTAGCTATGTTTGACTGTCATATTAATGTTGAAGTATGTTCCACTATCAAAGCAGTCAAATATCTCTACAAATATATATACAAGGGGCACGACAAGATCATCTACCACTTGGTAACATCAAAATTCCCTCAAGATATTGATGAGATCCAGCAATACCAAGCAGCAAGATGGGTATCACCACCAGAAGCAATTTGGCGAATATATCGCTTCGCTCTCCACGAAATCCGACCAGCTGTTATACCTTTGCAGCTACACCTAGAAGGTTGCCAGTTGATACAGTTGAAGAAGGACACAAATCTACATAACATAGCTGATAATGAGTTCATGTCAAGAACAATGCTAACGCAATTTTTTTGGATGAACGCGCATAATGATGAAGCTAAATCATTAAAGCTATTATACAGAGACTTCCCACAGCACTTTGTATGGAATGGTTCATCCAGGACATGGACACAACGAAAACAACAAGAAGTCATTGGCCGGATCGTGACAGCAAATCCAACTGAAGGTGAAAGATATTATCTCCGGTTATTGCTCACCTACATCCCAGCACCTACCTCTTTTGCACATCTCAGAACAGTCAATGGAGTCACCTTCAATTCATATAGAGAAGCAGCTATTAGCCATGGTTTATTACAAGATGATAACAGCAATGAAAAATGTATGGAGGAAGCATGCTTATATAGAATGCCATTATCACTGCGGCAACTATTCTCCACTATCCTTGTTTATTGTGCTCCAATGAATCCGTTGGAGTTATTCCTCAAATTTGAAGATGATATGATAGAAGATTATGTTTCCATCCAAAAATTAACCAAAGATGCTGCACGACAAGTTTTACTCCAAGCACTTAATGCAGAGCTTGAATCTATGGGCAAGAAGCTAGAAGATTTCCAATTATCCCATCTTCTTACTTCTGATTCGACAAACAAAGCAATGCCAAAGGAAGTCCAGGACGAAATCAATATTCAAATATCAGAAGATGATCTACAGGCCCCAAATTTGTTCAATCTAGAACAAGCAACAGCTTACAATGAAATTCTAACTGCTGTTCTCAACCGGTCTCCAAAAAGCTTCTTTATCGATGGTCCTGGAGGTACTGGCAAAACATTCCTTTATCGAGCGTTGCTTGCAAAAATCCGTTCACAGCATTTAATTGCGCTAGCAACAGCCAGCTCTGGGGTCGCAGCATCAATTTTACCAAATGGAAGAACAGCCCATTCCCGCTTCAAAATCCCAATAAATGGCGACGGGAAACTCTGTTGTAGCATTTCAAAACAGTCTGGTCTTGCTACTCTTATCAAAGAAGCTGTACTTATCATTTGGGATGAAGCATCAATGGCCAAAAAACAATCAATTGAAGCCTTGGATTACCTCCTACGTGACCTGACAGAAAATGATTCACTGTTTGGAGGGAAAGTTGTCGTTCTAGGAGGCGATTTCCGGCAAGTTCTACCTGCTATACCCAAAGGAACAAAGATTGATTGCATTAATGCAAGCTTGGTCAGATCATACATATGGCCAGGCCTCATCAAATTCAAGCTAAGGGAAAATATGCGAGCAAAGACTGACCCAGCATTCAGTGCATACATTCTTCGAGTTGGAAATGGTGTGGAGAAACAAAATGAAGCGGGAGAAATCAAGTTGCCACCATCCCTAATGCTACAACCAACCACAAGAATCGAACCTTTGGATTACCTAAGCCAATTTGTTTTCCCCTCCTTCCATCTACACAACGTCGACCCGCTTTCTTTAACCAACTCAGCCATTCTCACTCCCAAAAACCAAGCAGTCGATGAAATTAATGAAGCAATGATTGCCAAATTCCCAGGGAAAGAGCAGACATACTTAAGTTTCGATGAGGCATCTGATCCTACTCAACAAGGACTCTATATTGACTTCCTAAATTCTGTAACTCCTCAAGGAATGCCAACTCATCATTTGAGATTGAAGAAGAACAGCCCAATTTTGCTTCTCCGAAACATAAATCCTTCCCAAGGATTATGTAATGGCACAAGATTAATATGCAAAGAATTCAAGAGTCATTTGATTACTGCTCAAATAGCAGTAGGTGAGCGAAAAGGCACTACAATTTTCATACCAAGGATTCCTTTGCAGCCAAATGATCCCCAACGTTACCCAGTCCAGTTCACACGGCGCCAATTTCCTGTCAGAACATGTTTTGCCATGACCATAAATAAAGCTCAGGGTCAAACATTAAGTACTGTTGGTGTATACCTGCCTGAACCAGTTTTTGCTCATGGACAACTCTATGTCGCTTTATCTCGAGCAACAACAGCAGCCAAAATACGAGTGCATCTCAAGCAATCAGAAAATCTCTTATTACCATGCTACCGCACTAAGAATATTGTATACAAAGAGCTGCTAGATGAAGCTGATTGCTTATAGTTATACCAGATAAGTTATCATGAAAAACATAAATACATAAATAGTGAAGGAACAAAAAGGTATATTTCATATCATTCATTCATTTATCCATTCAATTGCATGCTATTCACCACTTACTTGCACTGATTGTATTGAGAATATTCTAACTTTTACAATCAAATTAACATACTATCGTGTTCAGTTTAAATCCAACTCATTTCTAATCTTATTATTGACTCTATGTACTCCAATGTATCTTAACTTGACAGGACTGGATGGCTCCAAATATCATACCGCTGAAGAATGTCACCTTGACAAGCAGGAACTACACAGTACAAGCTATGGTGATTGAAAAAAACATTCCAAGAATGTCAAAAAACAGCTCTTCCCTTTATCAAAGGATCATGTTACAAGACAGAGAGGTAACACTTAGAAAAAAAATTCAATAAACATTCCTTCCACACATACAAATATAAATCCTTTACCAATTTAACTCCTCTATTGAACAGGGAATAAAATGCAGGCTACAATCTTTGGGTACAACATCAAAGTTTTCGAAGGTTCACTGAAGCTGTATCATGTATATTCGATAACAAATGCTACAGTTAGCAAAACTCTGGATATATTCCAGTTTCTAGAAAATCCAAACCAATTGCATATCAATGGGCACACACCAGTTGAAGAAATACAAATTGATGGACTCACAATGAGGACGATGCAATACAACTTTACTCCAATCAGCGCTCTCCCACAAATCAAACAGTCCGATCCAAAACTAGGTAAGCCTCCACTCTAACAAATTCACATAAATAATAAATGATTCATATCTTCATTGTATTACAGATGTCGTGTTTGCAATTCTCAATGTTGGACCACGCAAATACATAAACTATTCATATGTCGTGGATGTCCGAATAGTCGATCAAAGGTAAATACTACATAAAAATAGAAATACTGACTTATGCTTACAAAAGGACCATTACTAACGACATTAGTATGCAATCTTGCTAGCCTCCAACCGTCAATTCTATCACTCTGGGACCAATTCTCTGAATATGAAGCACCTGCAATGGCAAATTTACCAGGAACTTTCCCAGTGGCAATTGGTCTGCGACTCAAAACTTCCAAATACTACGGTACTCTAACCCTTTCTTACTAAGTCCTTCTATTGTGTCTTCTGTCTTCAGTCAATCATTCTTCTTGTTTATTCACTTATCACAGTCATTTACATTATGGCTACACATCAAGATCAATAAATTTCAATCAACGAAATTCTCATTTCCTTGTTTATAGCTGTAGACAACAGGTTCCTTTTCCTCTCATATTGCTATTTCTTTATGGCAGTCCTATCCCAAAGTTCTCACGCATGTCAAGATCATTCTTGTTCATGATCTTGAACCTTCAGATATCTATGAGTATATTAACTTTACATATGTATGACTATATTCGAGTTTGTCTACTGCTCTGCCAAGTAACTATTAGTGCCCCAGTCAACTTTTCATTCAGCTCCAATTGATTTGCAAGATCATTTTAGTTAACTCCGTTGTCAGTTTGTTCTGCTTCTGAGATATTTGTACCATCTTGCCAATATTCTAAGGATGTAGATCTTTGATAGTAATGCTGCCTTTCCCATTTCCTTTTAATCTAGCAACCTATTGTACAGGAACAACACTTGCAACACGAAACACATCAAGTTTCATCTTTGACACAGTCATACCAGAGGCAACTGCACTCCAGTCATGGTAACTACTATAATACTTAAGTAATCAAAGGCCTGCCACAATACGATTGTCACAATTCAGAAAACACCAAGTATATACTCTATTAATTTATTTCTAACTATTGCAGGGCTCTTGCAAATACAGCAAAACTCAGACAATTGGCAGCAACAGAACCAGGACAAGTTCCAATACCAAGATTGGAAGAAAATGCAGCAGATGATACCATCAAAATCTCGAACCTGCCCATATCAGTAGAAAAGGTACTCATAGGTGTATTGCCCTATCAATTGTTCATTACAATCTATTTATCTTAAACCTTTTCTACTTATTAAACAAACTAACCCTAACCATCCTTTCCTATTCCTCTTCTGCAGACACAGTACCTCAATGTGCAAGCTACGGCAACAGTTACTGATTTCACACAAAACTTCTATTACCTAGCTTGTTCAATCTGCAAGAAAGCAACAAAAGCATATGAAAATGAAGATTTCTGGTGCAACTACTGCAACCAAAAAGTCTCAGCACTGACAAAGTAAAAACGCCTCCCTCCACCTCCATATGATTCTCATTCACAGCAACACAACTACACTAAATATCCACTATTTGCAGGATCAAATTCAACATCCAACTCACAGATCCAACTGGAACAATTGAGGCCACAGTCTTTTCAGAAATAGCAGCAGAGTTCTACAACATCTCAGCAACAGATACAATTGATGTAAGAAAAACAAACTTCACACATTCAGAACAAAGTCAACTACTTTACATTACAAAATTTCCTAACCACCAACTAAATACAGGGACAGCTCACCCTCCCAGTGCTCCATATGCTAACTGAACCAAAGAAGTGCATCGTCACATTGAAAGCATATATGCACAGCTATGCCGGAATCAGTCAATTGAAATTCACCGTCCATGCCATCTCTCTTGACAACAACATGCAAGCAACAGATCGCTCAGAGGCACTCCTTGCTCTGCCGCCAAATACTCCGAACAAAAGAACCAAAAAAACAGACAACACTTCAACCAGCTCAGCCTCCAACCGAACAACTGACACACCAACAGACAGCTCACCAGCAGCTGAACAAACTCCAAGCAGCCCCAACACAGACAAGTGATCGTCTTCCACCAGCTCCAGCACTTCTCAACCTTTTGGCATGAAGCAGTCACAGACCAAGAACTTTTGCTTTATCTAAGTACAACAAACTCTACCTTTTGCTTGGTCTATCCCTTTAGCAATTGTATAAAAACCCCTGTACCCAAGGTAATCCAAGAAACAAAAGAACTTCAGCTCTTGTCTTTAGCACAAAAACTTATCAAAATCATAACTACTACAACTAACTCCTTGTATTCATACACTTAACCAAATCTATTCCGAAAAAAAAACAAAACCGTTTACGCAACGGGCATGACTAACGTGCTATGCACGTTGGCATGCACCTAGTTAACTTAAACGGTAAACCAAAAGGGAATGGATCCTCTCCGGAGGAGACCGTCCTGATCGGGACTGTTCATTTGTTGTGATCAATGGATTAAATGTATTTTTAAACTCTTATCAGTAAGAGTTTACGAGAAAATCTGAACCATTGAATCTACCAGTGGACGGTCCAGATCAGGACTGTCTCTCCCGTTCAAAACATGGACCGGAGAGACATTGAATCAATTGGGCTATTATACGTGGCTCATAGCCCATCTAATTGTACCCATTGGCTTTTAAAGGGAGAGGTATGAGGTTCAAGTATACAGAGAGACTTCCAACCTTCTCTAAGTTTTAACCTCCTAACACCCCCTGATGTATACCATCTGAGAGGGGAAAAATAAAAAAGCTGTTCGGCCTCTGAAGTAGAAAATCTGGACTTGCCCATTTTCAAAGATTTTGTTGGGCTTAAAAAAGGCCCAAAAGCGACGGTGTTACGCTGCAAACGTAGTCATGGGCTTAATTGAGTTGATCGTCTTCTGGGCTTCTGGATCAATTAAGGGAAAATGACGATCAAGGGTATTTTGATAATTAATACCCGCCAATGATATTTTCAGCATCAATAAAATGTCTTAGAACATCCACAAAGTAATAACCAAAATTAGATAATCAAAAGTTGTCATATCACCTTTTGGTTATCCATTTAAGACATTGCTAAGGTTAACAATATAGAGGTCCACAACGTAATAATCAAAATTTGATAATCAAAACTTATCACATCACCTTTTCAAACGAAAAAATTCTAAAAAATAAAAACCGTGATAATAATTTGAATAGTTTTTTTCGAAAAATAATAATTTTTAAAAAAAAACTGTTTAGTGAAAAATATTTTTTTTGAAAAAAAAAACTGTTTTTTTCAAAAAGAAAACAATTTTTTTTTTAAAGTTTCTAAAAAAATAGTTTTTAAAAATTATTTTTTGAAAACGTTTTTGAGAGAAAGAGAGAGAAGGTTTTGTTTACTGATGGGTGTACGTGATTGAGAAAATGTGGAGACCATTAGATTTGATTATTGACAGAAAATTGTTAGTTTTGATTATTCAAATGCCAAAATTTGATGAGTTGTTAAGAGGTTGCTAAGTTTGGTTATTACAATGTAAGCACTTTTTTGAGCAAATATTATTAACTTTAATAACCTTTTGATTTTGATTATTACATTGTGGATGCTCTTAGCTTGTCCTTGACAAATATTAATTATCAAAACACGTCATGTGCTATCATTTTCCCATCAATGAACTTTGCCATAGTTCATTCTGATTTTTGCTTATGGTCTATTATTCCTAATGTATGGGTATATTTGGTGATAGGTTCACTATAGAGATTTTATAAACCCACAAGTTCACCTACTAGTTTTGTAAACCCACAAGTCCACACGTTAGGCTAGGGTACTTTATAAAAGTATCTAAATCTTATGGTATCTTATGAAAGTGCCAAAAATCCTAAACTTTATAAAAGTGTCTAAACAACCTACAGTAGGAAAGTGCACCCTAAAATCTTATGAAAGTGCCTAAACCCGGGAGTACTCTATCCTATAATAGGAAAGTGCACCCTAAAACCCATAAAAGTGCCTAAACCCTAGGGTACCCTACTCTGAGGACTTGATACCTTACAAAATTAATAGGTAGACTTGTAAGCTTATGAAATTCACATAATAGACCTATGACCAATTTTTTTATAATGTAAAACCATACACACGTATTCAAATAACCCATGATATAAATGTGTGATAAAACTACGGTGCTGCAATAATTCCTAGCCTCCATGAATGATCACATGCCCAATTTTTTGATAACTCAAGTGTCCAGACCAATTTATATACATCTCGATTAATCCGGGGGCATAATTCTACCGTCTACTTTCGGGGAGCCTAATGCCGTAGCAAAGCTCCACATGGACTGCCTCCAAACGAGATGATAAGTTTGGATTCACTCAGTTCACTTAGGATTACGAGAACTCATCCCTCTCTCAGCACGGTTTTCAATAAATTTTATCTCTACTTATTACTCTCATTTCTTTATCTAGCTTTATCCTTTTATTACCCAAAAAACCTCCCTCAAAACATTTACCAAACAATTCCAGTTTCCGTTCCAAAGATGCAAATTCATCCATTAGACAAAATGATTTAGAAGGGCCACGGCTGCCCCTAAGTATATGATGGCCTTTGAATCAAACAAATCAGAAGTCAAAGGAAACCACTTCGGATCTAAATTTAGCAGGGGAAAATGAGAAATCAAATCAAATAAGTTGAAGTGAAACTATGGAAAAGTCTAATAAGACCCATAAAACGTTTTGATATGCAATTTTGATGGAAGTAACTTTACACTACGCACGAGGAAATTATTTGGAGGGACCAACTGGGTTAGCTTAACCGAATTAATCTCCTCACCTGCGTGTGTGTTCTTCCCTTAAAAGGGTATTTCGTTTCTTTTTTCATTTCTACCCTATAATGGGCTTATTTCTTGTATTTGGTGAGTTGTTGATTTTTGGTTGTCTCGTGGGCTTTCACAATTGATGTAGTGTCGCGAATTTGTATTTTGTACTTTATATATATAATAATGTAAATGATCTATTCTATTGTTTGAACAAAAAAGAAGTTATTTGGAGGGAGGGAGTGCAACCAATGAGGCGGCACTCTTTTTCTTTTTTTTAACAAGAGATAACAAACCAAGCCTGAACAAGTTTTTAACAAACGAACGCAAACTTAGACTCGAATAGTTTGATTCATTTAGCAATCCTACATAGGACCATATATCACGCAAGGTAACTTATTCTTTCCCTTTCCTTCTTATCCAAAAAAAATTCGAATTCCGATCTCCAGTGATTGACTCGTCAAAGGGTCCTTCTAGACATCATATTCTCTGCATTGCTCCAATTTTATCGGATGTTAGCTGAGGGACCTAGTAGACACCATATTCTAGCTGTGTCCCCAAGGCTTTCTAACTCTCTTTCTTTCTCGGGACCTCTGAACTCGAATACACATATTTATGCATCATGTCATAATTTTAAGACTATATATTAGAACGATGTCGAAGTTATTTCAAAAAAATTAAATCCAAGGAGTTGACTTGGTGGCTAAGGCCTGAGATTTAGTAGTTTGTTATCTTCTAAGGTCTTGGGTATTATTTCAGGTGGTATCAACTCTTATGTGACCAGTCCGCCCCGGTAGTGGAAGGTGGTAGGTTTGGTCCTAGAGGTCAACCAACGTGCCCGTAAGTTGGTCCGAGCACTCCAAAAAATATATTTTATTTCAAAGAACGTTCCCCCACAGGACACTTACTAGGTCCGCCTGTGCATGCAACTACTAAAAATGAAAAAGTGTTTGAAAAGCATTTGAAGCAACATCATGGAGAAGACATGCTAGCCACGTTAGGAGTTTTTCTGAATGTGGACACACACAAAGTTGGAGGAAATTAAGACCCATTGCGTGCTAGTCGTGCTGCTTATATAGCTAGTTAGGTGGAACCTTACATACAAAGGTATTCCGTGCATGAATAATTAATCAGTCATCGGTTCATCGTCGGCTCGTTTTCCCCAAGATCATGGGCGGCGCATGCAAGGATATGAACATGAGTGCTACCGACACACGTCTTGTCACGGAGCGCAACTGCACACGTACTCACATTCAGTACATAATTTACCCTAATACATTGCACTGAGATTGCGAATTAATGATGCTGGATGTAGCTAGTGCAGTGTGTTTGGGCTCCATGTGCACTGTGATTATGATTGTACGTGGAAGTATGTGTGTAGATAATTAAAAAAAAAAAAAAAGTACGGTTGTGTAAGTGTGATTGCTACACTTTTTTTTGAAATAAGAATTGTTCTACTGTGGGAGCGCGTATCTAGTTAGAATGATATATTGCTTTTTTTTTGGATGTATTATAAAATTGAAAAATTGATTAAGTTCAAGTAATTTACTAGTCTACATTATTTTATATTTTTTTGGATAATACATGTTTTTTAGTCTATATTTTGAAATAAACATTTAGAACTTGTACAATACTAGTATATACCTTGATTTTTTATGGCCATATAATTAAGTTAATGTTTATGAGATGAAATGAAATGAAATGAAAATTCATTGCAACAGTGATGTCACCTAATTACTGGTAATATTCTTCCGGAATTCAAATCGTAATTCCGTGGAACAGACGCTAACATAATAAATATTTTAGTAGGAGTAATAAACAAAAGGGTTGCCCTTTTAATTCAGGGGCCTATTACGGAAAAAATAGGCTACTGCACCGTGCAGTGGGTTGATTGTGAACCCATACTTGGTTCACTCTTGTGATCCGAACGGTTCGCATTGTGGAGATTATCGAGAATATCATTGGCTAAAAATCATGTGAATTAGATACTGATTAGAGTATCCACAATGTTATAATCAAAAGTAAAATATTTTAACAGTTAACAATGTTGGTGCCAAATATGGCTCACAATACTATAATCAAACTTAACAACCTCTTTAGAAATAATCAAATTTTGGACTTAAAACTAACAACCTTTTGACAACAACCAAATTTAATACACCCTACATATTCTCAGACCGAGGGACTATGTTGCGCAGCATGCTGTGTGGGCAAATTGCCGTTGCTCCGGTCTCGCTCTGATGATTGAAAACGTTTACTTCGTAAAGCTCGTCGAGTTGAACAGGTGTACCAAAAATCAGTTTGATCGGATATCATTAAGTGTCTAATCCGAACATTATTATCTTGAAATGAATGGATCCGAAATACTAGATTAAAATCCACTGTTTTTTGGTACACTTAATCGGATATCATTAAGTGTCTAATCCGAACATTATTATCTTGAAATGAATGGATCCGAAATACTAGATTAAAATCCATTGTTTTTTGGTACACTTAATAATTTTAAGATAATAATGTTCGGATTAGGCACTTAATGATATCCGATCGAGTTAATTTTTGATACACTTGTTCTACTCGACGAGCTCTACGAAGTGAACGTTTCCAATCATTAGAGCAAGACCGGAGCGGAGAATATTTGCCCCGCACAGCACGCTGCGCAGCACACTCCCTCAGTCCCATATTCTCAATCAAATACACCAATCATTATACAAAAATATCTTATTTCTCTTCCTTTTTCCTCTCTCTTTCTTTTCGAACAATATTTTTGGGAAAAAATATTTTACTAATGAAAGCAGTTTTTTTTAAATATTTTTTTCCCAAAAAAAAAAAGTTTCAAGAACTATTTTCTATTTCTAGTAAATAGTTTTTATTTGTTTCAACCTCTTTTTAGAAAAACTATTTTCTACTGTTCACAGTTTTTAGTTTTTTGTAGTTTGAAAATATAACGTGATAAGTTTTGGTTATCTAATTTTAATTATGCCATTGTAGACATCTACATTGCTAACCTTAGCAATTTCTTAAATGAATACTTAAAAGCTGATGTGACAATTTTTAGTTATCAATTTTTGACTATAACATTGTGAATACCCTTAGTCCTTGATGTGCGTACAATTATTGTATAATAAAATGGGTTTTATTTAACGTGCCAAATCCATTCTCGCAAACTAGAAACCACTTCCCTGCAGAGCAGCATTATCGATGATTCTTCTTCTAATCAGGAAAAAAAATGTCTAGCTAATTAGAAGAACATCCAAGAGAAAAGACAGTATCGATGATTCTTCTTCTAATCAAAAAGAAAATGTCTAGCTAATTAGAAGAACTTCCAAGAGAAAAGACAGTATCGATGATTCTTCTTCTAATCAAAAAGAAAATGTCTAGCTAATTAGAAGAACTTCCAAGAGAAAAGACAGTAGCGATGATTCTTCTTCTAATCAGAAAGAAAATGTCTAGCTAATTAGAAGAACTTCCAAGAGAAAAGACAATATGACAACGACGCTTAAAGCCACCAGGAAAAATGTCCACACACGCGATAGCGAAAAATTTCCCAGAAGAAAAAAGATCATCAAACGACAGTGGATTTGAATTCACGACGATAACTTTCCAAGAATGGTAAATAGTATACGTGGACTGATCAAGATTCGAGACTCAGAGATTTCGCTCCCTCCTCTCGAGTGATATCAACGCCTTTGGGGTCAATGGGATTTGGTCTTCCAGAATTAGTCGAGGTTTGAGTAACCTGACCGAACACCTGCTGCTAGTGGGAGGGGGACACGTTGGCAATAAAGTACGGTAAATTATAAAACACACAATATGGTATATCTGTATGTGTGTGAGTTGTGCGTTGAACGACGATTAACCAACTATATAGTGAGTGCCGGTCAGTAAAAGAAGTGGTTGGTTCGTCAATTGTTGGCTCGAAATCATCATTAGAAATAGAAATTGGGGAGAAATGAGATCATGATTAGAGTTGAGACAGAGTGACCTCATAACGGTTTCAACACGTACAGCACTTGTCGTCTTCAGAGAGAGAGAAATCTTAGCATTCATGATTGAACATTGAGATGTATTAGCACTACGCAAATGGGCCTAAAGTATGTCGGCAGTATTTGGTGTAGACCCACGATCATCGATAGGGGGGACGTGACGGGAATGCTAATTAGCTATTGGTGGGTAATTTTTTTGAGTAGTTTTAAAAAAAGCTGGGGTTTAATGATCGTCGCAACGTAGTGGTCCAACCGACACATGTTCAAGCGGTATGTGGATGATTTTATCCCTTCTTCGCAAGCGAATCACGTCATAAACTATGATGATATAACTGTATCACTCGTCGTAAAAACTCGACTCAACGCTTGAAATCATGTCTCAAGTCTTGAGTTCAACGAGCAACGTACACCATCATGTTAATACAAAACGCCGATACGTGCATTGAAAAATGCTGCGTGTTGTATTGCTTCTGTTCTGTCGACCGGCGCTTCTAGATGGACCACCATGTGATTAAGTGGCCCTAGCTAAGGTAGTGCAATTAACAAGCTATCGCACTAATTAATTTACAGGACTGCATTTTGCATGTGTCAATATGTGGTGCCCCCCATGGTCGGGGATGGCAATGATGGGAAAACAAAAAAGTGATTATAACTCAGGTGTCCGAGTCAATTTACGAGCACCTCGACTAATCTTGAGGGTCCAATTCCGCCGCCTACATGTGGTGAACTTATCTAACGGCACCTTTGGCTACTTGGGTGAGAAAGGAAAAGAAAGGGGTTGATTTCTCTTAAGGAGTGAGCCCCTATCAGAAAAAGCCATTTTGCGCTAGCCTAGCTAGCTAACGTTTTTCAACTAGCTGTTACCCCTACCTTGAACCTGATTCAATGGTACCCAGATTATTCTCTTAAGAACTAGAATGAAAATTGAGACGAAAACTCATAGGGAATAAAATGGATTGTCCCTCTTTCTTTTAGAGTGGGCGAACGGCGGGGTTCGTTCGAACCACTGCCTTAACCACTTGGCTACATCTGCCCCCTTTTAATTTTGACAAAAGAAAGGAGTATGTTTTCTCACCATCTCATTTGGCTAGATCTTCATCCTTCTCTTCTCACCAAATCTCACCACTTTTGATAAAAAACAAGAATAGCTTCATAAGGGGTTCTTGGTTCTCACAATCTCTCACCCTTTCTCACATCTTTAACCATCTAAATAAGGGAGAGAAAGCGCTTTTCTTCCGTTCCTTTTTCTTCTCTCCTGTGAACCTCCCATCCAAAGGGGCTGTACGAGATAAGATTTTACGGTCGAACGTCATAGTAGAGATGGAAGGCTTGCTCCCACACCTTTTCATTTTTCCACTCTCTAACGCCCTTGGTGGGACCTACTAAACGCTACCCTTTCTCTGTCTAGGGATAGGTGGTTGGGGACTTCTCATAAACCCAAATAATTACCCATCACCCCAGTCCAAAAGCACTCCACACTAATGGCCATTTTACCAAACCTTTTGCATGCATTTCTGGACCCCTCCCATGTCCAAACCACCCCAATATAAATTTTCATGTTTGCATTCCCATTTTTCGCACTACCCTTTGGTTTCCTATACTGGCTAACCCCTATTTCTCATTCCTAACCAGACCCTCTCTTCACAATTCTGCAATGCCATTTTAGTGATTTGGCCAAAACTGTACTCAAACGGGCAGTCCAACAAATTTTGGCGACCGTACAGCGAGAGAGGACATGAATCTATCCGTAAATGGCCAGTCCTCTCAGATCCCGCCTGGTTTCCGATTCCATCCAACAGAAGAGGAGCTTCTGCACTACTACTTGAGGAAGAAAGTGGCCTCTCAGAATATTGACCTTGATGTCATTCGCGACATCGATCTTAATAAGCTCGAACCATGGGATATTCAAGGTGAAAGAACCTGTAACACCTCATAATACCTGGATTTGGTAAATCAATACATAAGCTGATCTATCTGTGTATAAAATTTGCATAGTAATATCTGGTCTGTGTGTTTTGGGCTTTTGCAGAGAAGTGCAGAATAGGATCCACCCCACAAAGTGATTGGTACTTTTTCAGTCACAAAGACAAGAAATACCCGACGGGAACTAGAACAAACCGCGCAACCGTGGCTGGTTTTTGGAAGGCCACCGGCCGTGATAAGGTCATATACAGCAGCTTCAGCAAAATTGGAATGAGAAAGACTCTAGTCTTCTACAAAGGACGAGCGCCCCATGGACAAAAATCAGATTGGATCATGCATGAGTATAGGCTGGATGACGCCACCCATGACGCCAGCGTAGGGGGATCTTCTTCACGTCCAATACGAAATACAAGCCATGCCCTCTCCCTCTGCGAGAAAGTATTATGAAACAGTGACACCACAGGGCTGAACTGTCATGGCGTCGTGTTCTACTCATGCTTTCGTTATGTAAAGAGGGGCAAACTTTGTGGTGAGTGGAGGTCCAGCTCATCCTCAGGCCCCAATTTACATCACGTGACTGAGCATGGGCGGAATGAGACACCAATCAACTCGGCCACACGGTATCACTGCTGCATAATATACTTCCTCTTCCCTTTATACACCCCATCTCTCTCTGTCGCGTGCACGTGCGCACACACTCAAAACTTTGGGAAGTAGACAAACAACACACTTCAAAACAACAACAGAACCCATGCAGTCCCCAATCATTGGGGCGGGGGAGAATAAGGGACAGACCTAACCTTTGGCAATATGCACAAAGTGGCTGCTCTCAAAATACCACCGAAACAGTGGCCCCCCTATACCTGTTTTGCTGCGGAACCATGCCCCCAAATCAAAGCCAAATGGCATTAGAGAGGACAGGCCTAGAGACCCAATTCAATTTATGTGTACACTTAAACACAGTTATACTGGACCATCGACCTTTAGATTTGATTCAGTCTTTTAGTATTCTTCTAATTCTGTTGGATGACAACACTGAATCCAGGCAAATAATCTAGAAGGAGATGCAGTGCCACTAGAAGAAAGCTGGGTCGTTTGCCGTGTTTTTAAACAGAAAAACGACCGCAAGGCCGTAGAGAGAACTGCCCAAGGCTCCATTTCGCAGATGCAGTTCCGCAATTCAAGCAACAACGACATCACACTTGATCAGATAGTTCAGTGCATGGGAAGATCTTGCAAGCAGGAGAATGAAACAATCAACAATCATGGCGTCAACAACTTCCAATACCTACCCTCAGCCCTCAATGGGTTTCCCAACAGATTTATGCATCTACCAAGGTTGGAGGATGCTCCCTCTATGCATTCACCTAATAGTAACTACCCCTGCAATAAACAAGATAGTACTACTTCCAAGGCTTGTGCTCCAGAAATGGATGGGTTGCTTACCGAAACCACATCTTATCACAACACACACACTACCGATGGCCAGAGAGATGGGCAAAATGAGTGGTTTTCGAGTGACCAGCTCACTGACCAAGAGGATACGAACAATTATTTCTGTTTTCCAATTTACTCCGATGTGCTGCATCCAAATGCACCAAATACTCAAGCTTGTGATCAAGTCTGCAGCAGCGAGATCGATCTGTGGAGCTTCATGAGATCATCGTCATCTGACCCATTTCACCACTTGTTGGTATAACTGAATTACTCCAGATATCAAATGATTGATCGTATTATTGTAGTTTTCCTTAAGTAGAATATACTATATGTATGTTATATGGATAGATGATGGTGTCCGTAAATAACAGAGGGTTATATTCAAGAAGAGGTGGCATGTATAATAAAGCACTTTCCCTCTTCTTGATAACGATGTTTTCCATTTCAACCATTGTTGTGAAGTAGAATGATATGTTCTAGTGAAGCTTTGGGATAACATTCCGACAAACATGAGACATTATTTTGTTGTTGAACATTGAAAATAATGCAGTGGGGAATGATTGTCTTTGCAATTATATCATTACATTGAAATGTTTTTCTTTCATAAGAGTATGACTCATGCATTAATAAGAAAGTCAAAACATGAAAACGAAAAACCTAATCAAATCAATAATATTCGGGTGAAAAGATCAAGTTACTTAGAGTCCACAAAACTAACATTGTTGTTGGCTGTCAAGAGGTCACAACAAAAATTGAAGGAAAACAGGGGTGCGTTGCACAATCCTTCCTAAAGTCTCCATTTTGAGCCCTACCAATTCAGTTAGTTCCTAGTATTAGTATGAGGTACTATTAGCAAGATTCTCTCTATGATTTTTCCTTTGCCTACGCACATGATGTAACTTCCTTGAATGGTGGGGCTAGTGAAAAAGTCACTCCACCAAAAGTATTATCCTGTTAGGCTAGGGGGGTCGTACCAATGCCAAAAGACATTGTCTTGGAGGTATATATGGAAGCCCTTTATCATAATGTTAGAACGGTAGGTGCATTAGGTTTTAAATTGTTTAATCTGGAATACCAAATGAGCTAGAAGTAGAAAGACAAGCCCTGAAGTAGAAAGATAACCGTAGATGCCTTTTTAGAAAATGAAAGGACCATATTTTGAGCCATCACGACATTTAAAAAAGACTTCCTAAGAGCAAACACACCATGCTATTTTTCATTACAAACAACCAGCATAGGCCAAATGCTTATTGTTTGTGTTTCACATAACACACTAGAACGCTGGATTAACAACACACTAAGTACCGAGCTCGACCCATTTTTCATCAACCATGAATGCAAGAAGTTCTCCGAGCCCAATGATTCTGCAGGAAACTATCTACATATCACCAGAACTTATTAATGTAAGACATGATGTCCTTAGCCACTAAACAAGCTGTCGTGGGCTAACTGTCCAACGTTATGGGCCTGACGATATGGGCAACCCATTCCCTGGACTCGTTTGGTCCAAACACATGTGGCTGGGTTGGACAACCCATCCATTTGTTGAAGCCCATGACACGCGAGTCCAGTTCATGGAAGCCATAGGGCCGGGCCAGGCAGGAGAACATCCGACTGAAAAGGTGACTCAGCAGCCAGAGAAGTGCTTCAAGGCGTCCCACTGGTGCGTTCTGAACACATCTTCGGCCAAGTGGACATCGAGGGTCATGCATGTCATCACTCATCACCTATTTGACATGGTTACAGGTGACATCATAGGGCTCATGCCTAACACAGACTTATTCGAGGAGCAAGGACAGACTTTCTATAATCCCTAAGGGAGGTATGCCGTTTCTAGTCCAGATCTGAGATTTGTACTTTGCCCTCTTCTCCCAGTATCTAACTTGGGCATCAGAGTGCCGTCCGACTGAGATCAGGCAGACGGCACCGGTTCCTTGTTTTGCAGACAAACCCAAGAAGGACGAAGGCAAGTTCATTTGGATCAATCCCATAGAGGAGGTCCAGAAGGGACGAACGGATCTCCAACCCCACAATAGCTAGTGTTGCCTCCATAATTATACAACATTGACTCTTTTCTCAGTGCGAGTTCTTCAACTTTACTTCTTACTCTTACATGCTATGTCAAAGTAACCTCGAACTTGAGCCTTTATCAAAGATGGCAACCTAAGTTGCGTTCCCCAGTAAAAGAGACTGGACTGTGATTCTCCAACTTATCTATCAGAGACATTATTGGGTGAATAACTCAACCTTGACGCTTTTAATATCAAGCACCGTGATGTGTGACACATATGACAATTGCAAAACTGGTTGTGAGTGCCTTCTGTATGATAGTCCTGTAAGGGGTAAAGCCTCCAGCCTATTAGATAGCCCTTTATCCAAAACAACAATATCACTTCAAATGAGCAACTGCGTTCCCCGTTAGGCTTTTGTTCTGCTGCAGCAACTCCAAAATTTCTTCAATTATTAAAGCTACCATATTGTCGTTAGTTTTAGTAGCTTCCATGATCTTAGCAGGGCAGCAGCCCACCTAGAGATGCCTCCATGCTAAGAATAGAAAGTTGTGCAACAAGAAACCAAAAGCATCATCAACTAAATTCACACTTCATATATTAGTTAGATAGGAGGCCTACCACTTCCTTCACATAACTAAAAAACCAGCAAGCAGCACAGAACTACACATTCACTGTAAGGTGGGAAAATGCAAAAGGCGGACTTCATCTCCAAGACCCAAGGTGAAAAGTGGTTTCACTTGTGTTTGCAATCCACTCATTGTCGGCCCATCCTTCGTAGTATTGTTATCTTCTCGAACTTTGGCTGAACTAATAAATCACTATTATGCCAGCCAACCCCTACGTTGATGTGATACTCATCTAGATCTTTGAACATATGACCTTGTTCTGATTGTGCTGCTAGCAAAATCTCTAATCCACTGATCTAATTGTGTTCATTTACTTCTAAAGGAGAAACGAAAAAGAAGGAAGAAAAAACTGAGCTTTAATTTGGTAACACAACCACATGAGGCCAAAGCAAGTGAACATAAATCACAACAACATGGATACATCAAAAAGAGTAGAATACATTTCAAGATTAGCTCAAACTAGCGATTTGAGATATCTCAGTACAATAGATAAGGACATGGGACGGACCCGAAGAAGAAGAAGACGAACACGGTCCACAAGCCGGATCAGCTGCAGATGGGGCAGAGCACCAACCCATTTTCATTACAATCAGGGCACCTCACCGCAACCGTCCGGCCATCCTTTTCTTTTTTCTCTTCTTTCACTTCCATAACCATCTTACAACTCCCATTACAACTAAAACAAGGCAAGAATCTCGCACCCCCACACCCCTCACAAACTACCCCAACCTTCACTTCAGGCAACCCTTTTAACAACTCCCCCAAACACCCATCTTCCAAAACCCTCATAACCTCCTCAGCTCCACCCACATACCTCCCCCTCACAAACACCCTCGGCGGCACCAACGCCCCGCTATCCTTACCCTTCATCAGCTCCCTCAGCTCCTCCCTAAACCCTCTGTCCATCGAAACATCCCTCTCGCACACCGCCACACCGAGCCCTTCAATAGCCGCCCTAACCGCATTGCACGCCTCGAAAGTCTTCCTCACCCCCCTCAACGTCGTCGTGTAGATCACCACCCTGTTTTCCCCCTTTGGCGGGCACAACTCTTCTAACCCATCCAGCGCGTACTTTGCCGCGCAAGTAGCATTCACTCTGTTTTCCCCCTTTGGCGGGCACAACTTTTCAAACCCATCCAACGCGCACTTCGCCACGCAAGAAGCATTCAACGGCTTGTAAAAAACGCTCGATCTAAAATCGACGCTACGAGCCGTTAAATTAGGGTTTGAGTTTTCCCCCTCTGGTGGGCACAACTTTTCAATCCCATCTAGCGCGTACTTTGCCACGCAAGAAGCATTCACTCTGTTTTCCCCCTTGGTTGGGCACAACGAAGCATACAGATTAGGGTTTGAGTTTTCTATGGAAGGGGGGAGGAGGGGGTTAGAGAAGCGGAAGCTGTTTTCGGAGGTGGGGTCGAGGCCGGCCATGAGTTCCCATGAGTTGATGACTTCCGGGGAGTCGAGGCGAAGGGATCGGGGTTCGGCGAGGGGGGTGAGGGTGAGGCGGGGAGGAGGGGTGGTGGGCAAGTGGTGGTGGTGGTGGTGGTGGGAGGGGGGTTGGGGGTCGAGGGAGAGGAGGCCGTAGGTGGTGGAGGTGAGGGAGACAATGTGGTGGCCGAGGGATGCGGTGCCGATGTGGGTGAAGTCGTCGTCGGTGTTGAGCAGAGTGGAGGAGACGCAGCCCATGGTTTTTTTCCTTGCAAGTTTTGAATTGGAGGAGAGAGAGGGAGAGGAGAGAGGGAAACAGAATAAGGTAGTAGAGTGAGGGGAGAGTGTGACCTAAGGATTGGGATCCAGGAGACGACTTTAGCCCTTCAGGGGGCTGATGATCGGATCAGTTAATACTACTACTTGTTTAATTAGAAGATCTGTGGAATTAATGGAGTAAATTAAAAAGAACTGGATTATTAGAATTGTGAGAGGTGTGTTTGGTTCAATTTTCAAATCTGGAGTAGGTGTCTACAGTGTAATTTTAGCGCCCAATATTTTAACTCACCTTTGAATGGAAAGTGTCGAGTGCAGTGTGAGAGAAGTAAAGGGGAGCCTCTGTTTAATTGATTCTGCCAAGGCCTTGTTTGAGCTATCTTTAATTCTTGAAATTTGTTTTTTTTTTTTTTAAATACAAGATGCATATTGACAGTTTAACTTTAAAACTATTGACCGTCCATTTTGTAAACGAAAATTCAAATTTTAATACTATAACTATTGATTTACAAACAATTTTTTTTTATTTATTTTTGCATGGGTAAAATAGTAATTTGTTGGTTCTAAAAGATGAATGATTTAGATTACAACAACAAACGCATGGGTGGAGCCCACAATGGCGTTGGTGGATAGAATTTATTCTCTTTTAATTTCAAGTTTTCCGAAAATTTTCAGGTTTTATTTAAAATTTTGTGACCCTTTATGTTAATCTTCAATGCGTGGATATGAAAATTAAAATCCTAAAATAATGCACTAAAGACATAAAAATTTAACCTATTTCCTTCAATCTTCTTCTGTTTGTTGGATGGTATCTTTTCTGTTCTTTCCGGTCAAAATGGACCAAAAAAGTAAAAAGAAATGATCAAAAAAAGAAGACAAAGACTAAAGATGAATAATTTGAAGAAAACGAAATATGTGTTTGTAATACTACTCCTATCATTTTCATGACCATGATCAAACACGACTCAAACATTTTGGGTTTGGCCAAGAGGTCTTTGGCTCAACGGCATCAAAATGCACCTAGGCACTAAGGGGGAAAAAAGGGTCAGTAGTTCAACTCTTTTGACGCTACTGGACAAGAAGAATAACAAGAAAATAAGATGAGATTGCAAGCTTCAATGTAGAGAATAGCAATTAGGCCCAATTTGGCTTCATAACTCAAACATTTTTTTTATTTTTTGTCTTTATTCAATTTTTTTCGTATTTAATAATTTTGTATCAAATTTTTGTTACTTACTGACTCGTCTCGTTAAGAATTGAATAAGTCTGAGTCTTTCTATAATTTTGGCTTCAATGTAGAGAATAGCAATTAGGCCCAATTTGGCTTCATAACTCAAACATTTTTTTTTATTTTTTGTCTTTATTTAATTTTTTTCGTATTTAATAATTTTGTATCAAATTTTTGTTACTTATTGACTCGTCTCGTTAAGAATAAAAAAAGTAAAAAATTATGATCGAAATTCATAATTTTTTTCAAAAAACAAGAATAAGTAAAAAATACTGTCTTATTGACTTAGTTTTGTCTTTATTCAAAAAATTATAAGTTTTGATCAAATTTTTTTACTATTCTTCTCGTCGAAACGAATCAATAAGTTACAAAAGTTTGACGCAAAACAGAAAAATGCAATTTTTTCTTGAATAAAACAAAAAAATAAAGTCACTTAATTTTTTAATCCAAACCCACATTTAACAAACCATTGAAGGTGGTATAAGATCACTTTTTGGTTATTTCTCTCCATTTTAAAAGGTCAATAGTAGTGGTTCAGGGGACTTATTACTCCCAATTTTAGGGCTAATTATTCTAAATAAGTTATTTGACTTATTTTTTTGGTTTTATTCAATTTTTTTTTGTATTTGTTAGTTTTTTGCCGATTTTTTAACGATTATTATTTTGTCATGACAAGAGAAATTTAAAAAGTAAAAAATTATGATTAAAATCAAACTTTTTTTTGAATAAAGACGAAAATAAGCGTCTTTGTTCGTGTTCGGAGCAGTTCGTGCGAGGACAGCACCATAATCTACTTTAAAATCTGTATAAATTGTACTCGAAAGGGAACACACCAGTTGCTTTTACACAGTTGATTTTCCTTCTCTTACAACTTTTATTCGGAAATGGAAACTATATATCTATATGGCTATCTCCTTATCCACTTGAAATAAGGAATAATCAAGATGGTATCGTTAGCTTGCCGGGGATTTGGCCGAGAAGAAAGCCAGAGCTCCAACGAACGGCGCGTTGATATAAGTAGCCGGTTCGGATTGCTGATAATTATTCCGATCATCGGCGAATCTGTCCTTATCATCAGGACCCCCCAAGACGGCTCCAACGAGCACGTTCGGATCGGGCGAGCCGGAGTTCAAGTAACGGAACCCGTCACCACACGCGATATGAGCAGGGTGTTCGTGCACCGACGGCAGCGAGGATCCTCTGTGGTGGGCGTGGAGCGGATACTTATTTCCGAATCCCACCATGTAAGACATTTTCGCCGGGTTGTCTCCCAGTACGTAATCGACTTGCTTCTTCGCCATCGAAATGAGCTTGTCGGCTGTAACGGTGGTGCTCCCGCACGAAGCGAAGCCGCCTCTCGAGGCTAGGTAGTTGGCGTAGGTTAGGAGGAGGAATGTTGAGGAAGTGACGTACTGGAGATTGCTGGAGCTTGTTTTGTAGAAAAGTCCACCTGGGGTGTATTGGGATTGGAAATTAGGGGATCCCTGAATGAAAGAACATATGTAGTTGTCCGAGTGTTCTTTATATGCTTGAAGTTCTTGGATATCGTTCTCCAAGAAGCCCTGAAAGAAAGCCAAGAAGAGTAAGTTTCGATCTAATGGACGCGTTTGAAATCATCATACTTTATCTTTGGGCTGGACTATACATCTATAGTCCAGCCCCAGCCTTCTTTTTTTGTTTCGATTCCCAGATGGGAGAACTGATTACTGGCCAGTGAATTTAAAGGCCATATTAATCACTCCCATCCGAAGGGTGGTATTATTTTGGTGGGTCAAAACAAAGAACGAACTGCCTTCATCTTTGTCATAGGGCGGTTAATCCTAGGACGTACGATTAGTCCTGGATTGCGTACTGGAGGCTGAGTTGTAGAAGAAAACCTTGGAAAGAAGAATCTTTGTCCCAGGTCGCTTGTCGTCCCAGCTGAAGGAGTAGGCATCATCCTCTCCGCCCATATCGCGGCCATTGGACTCGATGTAAGCCAAGTAATAATCGTTCTGCGAAGCTTTGTGAAGCCACGATGCACCCCACAGAAGCTCGTCCTAATTGACAAAAAAAAATAAAAAAATCATACGAAATCGCTAAGATTGATGTTCCAATTTAAAAGAAGAAGAAAAAGGTTTTGTGCATACTTGGTACCCTGAGTAGGAGCAGTAAAAAGGGCAGACTACTGAATTGAGAGGTCCGCTGTAAGCTCCTCTGTACTTGTCAGCAAAATCGAACACCTGCGCATTACAGTAAGGCTTATCAGTAACGCAAGTTGTCAAACAAGAGAACTGGACAAAAAATCGAATGCGAAAATTTGTAGGGTACGAGGATTTACTTTCACGGCCGTTTTAAGTAACTTGGCGGAGTAAGAAGGATCAGACTCTTTGAAAACAATCGAAGCTGCAGCCAGGGCAGCAGCCGTCTCTGCTGCAACATCCGATCCTGGGCTTTGAGTGGAGACTTTGTACGCATTCCGCGGTGTGTCCATATCTTCAGGCCTTTCCCAACATTGGTGATCTTTGTTTGGATCTCCCACCTGCACCATTGGTAAAACCCATCTTAGAGAGTTGAGCCTTTGTCTATCTATATGATAAATCACAACCGGACATGCGAACCCCCAGAAAAGAAAATATTGTATTGAAACGGTTGAGATTGCTTCAATAGTGCCTCTAGGCACGGGTTATAGCTAGTTTGAAACAATGAAACGGTTCTTGTAAAATTTTTATGGTTCGAGCTAGCGTGCTGTATCCAAACTTAAGACATATTGGTATTCCTGATATTAATTGCTGTTTTACTGTGTCCATGTAGAAGTAGTGGCCTTGTTCGTTTACCATATTTACTTTGTTTTAATTTTGTTTTCCAATCATTACCCTACATCTTTCTCCAATCATTACCCTATTTTTTCAATTATTAATTTTATTTCTCTCTCTATCTCTCTCCACTCATTACCCATCTTTCCAATTATTACCATATTTCTCTCTCCACCCACTACCAAAACTAAAATACCCAAATAACCCAAACGAACATGGCCAGTAACTTTAAAATGTACTGATTCTGTAGAGGAATGTCAAAAAAATGGATTTTTTTTTTTTCTCGTCATTTCTCACTTGGACGTATAAGGTGCCGGGGGAAGCCGTGGCTGCTTTTAAGAGATAATCAGTGCTCCAACGGATGGCGGCTCTGGCGTTGTGGATCTGATTACCCATAGAGCCGCCAAATTCAACAACACTCCAGGATAGCATCGTAGTTGTGAAGGCCATAGGCAAACCAAACTTGACATTGTCTCCGGCATCATAATAACCACCCACAAGATCTACCTGAAAATAATCCAAACCCAATTTTAAGTACAACCTTTTTTTTTAACACCAAATGTATGCATATAACAAAATAACGAAGGAAAAAGGCATATGCCAATGGTTTTTTTTTTTTTGATCTGCGCATATGCCAATGTTGTACTAGCATACATTGTTAGAGGAGCCGTCCGAGAGCCCAGAATCGCCCCTCCATTTGAGCCTTTGGTCAGGGGGTAATTTGCCAGACCGCTGGCCCTCGTAGAAGAGAATCGATTTCTCGAGGGCGTCGGAGTAGTCTTGAGAAGTGAAAGCGGAGGAAGATAAGGCAATGGCACAAAAGATTAGGCACAGAATCGGCAATTTCAGTGAATATGGTCCAACAAAAAAGGCCATTTTTGTTTTTCACAAGGCCTGTATTATGTTTTTGGTTTGCTAGCAGTGTAGCAAAATCATGCAAAGCAGCTACTGCTAGACTACTACTACTACTAGCAAATAGTGAGGGCCTGGGGAGGGTGATTTCGGTTGAGTATATTTTTGGGTCTGTGATTAGATTCTATTTATAGTGGGGAGATGGGAGTTGGGAAGTAGTTGGAGAGAGAGAGAGAGAGTAATCTCCCATTCACGGGATCAACTGCAGCAAACCGGACGTTTTTGTCGCAGTGTGGAGGCAAACAAACAGATAGAGAAACACAATCAACTGCCAGAGGTGGCGTATGTCAATAGTAATGATGGCTAGTTCTTAGAGCAAGTTTACCGGATTCGGTAAACAAGCTATATATCTATTTTACCTAACTAAGGGCATGTACATCAATGTAACTATATGTGATAAATTTGGTAAAATACCTAATCAAATCCACAAAAATCAATTGCAGCAGAGTAGCAAAACTGGAAGGTAAATTACCTTGGTGGAATTGCTCGGGGAAACTACCGAGGTACTGTTCATAGCTATGCATTAGTTTTTTATTATTTTTTCTCTCTCTCCCCCTCATTCTCTCTTTCTTTCTCTCTAGTTTACTGTTCATAGTATATTTTATATTATTTTATAAAAATAGAGATAATAATAGAGAGGATTGGTGTGGGGTCGAGAGAGATTTGAGTAGGTAAAATGAAAAAAGTGGATTATTTGATAGGTAAAATACATTTTGTTGGTGTACATGCTCTAAAGTGGAAACTTTTCAACTGCAGCAGCATAGATAAAGTACAAGGTAAAGTTCCATTGTGAACAGTTCCGAGCTTCTTTTACCGTGGAACTATTCATTCGGTTCCCATTGTCTATTCTTTTTTTTTTCCCTTCTCTCTCCACAACCAAGAAAGAAATGGTTCTGGAATGAAGAAAGAAATGATATTTTAATACAAGACAGGAAAAACAGATAGTATTGATGTGGTGTTAAAATAAATATGAGAAGGTAAAATGAAAAATCTCACTGTTCACTAGCATTTTTACATAAAAAACTGGGAAGAGCATGTACACCAATGATTTGGTAAAATACCTTGTAAATAGCTCACAATTCTAGTTTAGCTATCACTTTTTTCTTTCACAACTACACCAATACTATCTATTTTACCAAACATCAATTAAAATATACATTCTTCCACCTTTTTTCTTTATCTTTATCATCTTTTTCCCGAGTTTCTTCCACTTTGGCAGTGGAGAATCAGTTTTTGTGCACAAAATTGGGTTTTGATCAAACTGATCAGTTTTTTGTGCTGAAGCTGGGTTTTGATCAAACATGGGAAGAATTTTTTCATGGTGATGAGCACTGAGAGAGAGAGAGAGAGAGAGAGAGAGAGAGATTGGTAGGGAGGAGAGAAAAAGAAACAATTACTTAACTCGTAAACAGTTATTAGGTAGAAGTAGGGAAGAACTGTCCATAAATAGGAAATGCCTACTTGTTTGCCTAATCTACTGCAACCCTCTTTTGGTGTCTTGAATACGTAAAATAGCTACAAAAGGTGATTTACCTACTCACGTAAACTTGCTCTTACTAAGCAATATGCACTGTGCAGTTTGTAACTAGGGTTTCAAATCAGGCTTGGCTTGACAAGTGCTTGTTTAAGTTTTGTTCGTCAAATTCGTTAACTGGCTCGAGCCTCGAATTCGAAATTGTTTTACGAACGAATCGAGCTAGAGTTGGCCGAAGCTCGGTTCGATAAGCCTCGCTTCTAAGATCATTCTACAGGGTAGAAAATAGTACTCTCTCTGTTTTCCCCAGATGATGGTATTGACTATTGTGTTTAGTTTCACATGCTTGTTATTTACGTGTACGTAACATGGGATTGTTCTAGCAAATAGTAAATGTTGTGTGTGTGGTGGATGAGTCAAACTGCTCAACAGGATTATGGTAAAACGTCCAAGGTAAAAATTCCACAAGAAGATTATAAAGGGGATTTAATGTCATTTTCGTTTTGAAATCTCTATTTTACAGATTACGGAGATAATCATGCAATCAACCTAATTGGAGGAGAGCAGATTAGCTTGACTGCCAAACGAATCATGTTGGCTTGATTGCAGGCAAAGATTTTTTTTTTTGCTTTTTTTGATCCTGCAGGCAAAGATTGGATGCACTAATTAATGAAAACTGACTGCGCCTACAATTGTAGTAATTTCTTTTTAATTATGATACAATTAGTAAAATTCCATGTAAATTACACGAAAATTGAAGTGATTTTAGGGAGTCAATTTGGGGTTTTAGACTTTAGAGGAGTACAACTTTTAACCCGGTTTGCTCCCTGTCAACTTGGGTTCAAAACTGACCTCCTAAGTGCTATCAATTTTTATGGGGCTTAACCTACACAGGCTCTGTTCTGCTGACAAATGAGTCTATACGGGGCTACTAGATCGAAGGATTAGCTCCCCAAAAATTAGTAAAGATGCGCTGAACTAGCTGGGACACGAATTATCAAAAGTTCATGTATTTTTGTTTGGCGTGATGAAAGGCACATGCTGGCAACTTGGCACCAGTGATGGAATGTAACTGGGCATTGGAATTAGTCAGAGGAAAAGCCAAAGATGAGAAATCCATCAAGGAAAAAAAGGGTCAAAGATAAGGATATTGATCAATCACGTGTGGTGCATATACAGAAGTCGAAGCTAATGACAGTTTGAGCGGCAGGGGAGAAGAGAACATGTTGCGTTTCAGAAGCAGATTGCGTGAAGGGTTTTATTAAAAAAAAATCAGGTATAAATCATGTGTTTATCTCACGTGATTGGTGGGTCATAGTAAATATGAACTCTTCACATGAACCAATAGGGAATGTGAATGTTTGTTTCGTAATGCAGAGTCAAACTCAAAAAATATTGATTACCCATGCCCCGGATTTTCTCGATCAATCAGTCGTTTAAACTCTCCCAAGTCCCAAGGAATTACCTCTATTCCATCATGAGTAATGCGGTTCAGTCAAGAAAGCGCACTTCGGACTAATCTCTACAGCTCCTATAGTTGTTTCAAGGACCCCTTTTCAAACGGTTACACATGGGGGAATGTGAATGTTAACTGATGTAAAATCAAAAGATATGGCTGGACTAATGAGAGATAGGAATTTGCTTTTGACTTTTTGGATCAATTTCCTTTGGACAATGGAGAGTTGAAATCCCATTATGAGATGCTGAAATAGGGAAGAATTTGACGTGAGTTGAATTATGGATCGTCTTGTTTTTGGACTTTCTAACGGATCGACAAGACAAGAACAGGGAGTCCTAATCTTCTTCTCCCTCGCCTTCTGCAGACCATAGGCCTGTTTGATTGACGGATTACTATGGGTTTCCATTAGAAATCTCTTGGGGCTCGCAGTCTTTAGATTTTTCGGATGGACCTTACATCCGGATTTGCTCATTTCACACATTCTAAGTATTAGTTTAGGAGTCAGAATTTAAGGCTGAGCCGAGCCAAGTTTTAACATGTTTGGACTCGGCTCGCAAGAATAAAAATAGGCTCGAGCTCACAGCTCAAATTCGTGTTGAGTAGCTAGATCTCATGGCTCGAGCTCGGCTCGCAACTCTATATTGAAGCTCGAGCTCGGCTCGGGCAAACTCGGTTGTCCCACGCCGGAGGTACAACTTGAAGAAGGTCGGGTTGGGTGTTTGTACTTAAAAGAAGATCCTTTGTACAACAGCTATCAATTTTTCAGATGTGGGACTAGCAACTTCACCTTTTCCTTCTTTTGTGTTTCTCCCACATCGACAAAACAAGACCCGCCATGTACTCCCTCTATTATAAGGGCATGTACACAAGTCTCTTTAAATGGGCTCTTTTAGGTAAAATACCTAACCAAATCTACAAAAATCAATTACACCAGAATAGCAAAACCAAAAGGTAAAATACCTTTGAAGGATTTGCTCGGGGAAACTACCGAGGAACTATTCATAGGTATACATTCGTTTATTATTTTTTTTCTCTCTCTCTCTCCCCCTCATTCTCTCTTTCTTCCTCTCTAGTTTACTGTTCATAGTATACTTTATATTATTTTATAAAAATAGAGAGATTGAGTGAAATTTGAGTAGGTAAAATAGAAAAAGTGTAGTATTAGGTAGATAAAATACATATCCTTGATGTACTTGCTCTAAATCCTTCATTTCCCAAAGTGAGGCGGCTGGAGGTCTTTGCACATGCTCCTCTGACAAACGGCGGCCTTGCGTGGTTGCCGAGAACAAGTTTGAAATTTTATTTTATATATATATATATATACCTACATACATATGTAAGGATAAGGATGGTAATGTATAATGTGTAATATACATAGTATATATATATACCTACATACATATGTAAGGATAAGGATGGTAATGTATAATGTGTAATATACATAGTATATAATATGTTTATAATATATAATATAATATATATATATAAAATATCTGGCTCGTGAGTCTATACGAGCCGAGCTTCCAGGAGCTCGAGCTCGGCTCGTTAAGCAAACGAGCTGAAAAAGTGGGCTCGAGCTCGTTCGTTTATATGTCGAGTCGAGTTTGAACGAGCTCATCTCGAACCGAGCTACGAGTGGCTCGGTTCATTTGCAGTGCTATCAGAATTCCATTGTCATGACTTGGTTTGCAGTTTTTCTCTATATCCACAACTTACATTCATCTCTAGCTACTTTTGAAGTGAAGCCAAACACATCATGGGCATTAACGATTAACTGAAGTCTACATTAGCTGAATTTCATTTTCCAACATCGGTCAATTTTGCACATTAAGCTAACTGACTCTCCAATCATCAGAAGGAAAGCAGAAGCAAGAAGTTGCAGGCGAAGGGTGGATTTCATGAACTTTGAACCACAGGATTCATATCAAGAGGCGACTCCATTCAAAGTGGAACAGTAACACTGCTATTAGCAAGATAAATAGTGAGTGGAAAAGATTGTGTCTACAAACTAGGATGAATCATAAACCACTATCAAAACGAGATTAGAAAGAGAAGATTTTTTTTTTTTTTTGTAGAACATTACAATTTATAATGTTCATATGACATATGCTTTGTTGTTGCTCACACATTTGAATGGGATATAATAATTCTAGAAGGACACTACCGAGATTGTCTCCCAATTGTGCCAAATGAGAAAACGTAAATTGTTTTCATTCATAGTCTTGAAGAGCATATATCGGTAATGGCTCTATAGTGGAATGTGGTTCTGTTTGGAAAGGCAAACAAGAAGGAGGACGTGTACAGATGATGTGATGAATCTCAATCACCGGGCATTCTCAAGCTTGTAGTTTAGGACAGACGGTGGAGTTGGGATTTGCAATGGAGCCTGCAGATAGTAAAACAATTTATAGTATCATCCACTGCATAGTTTATACTACATGGGTACGTTGAATTCTGCAAATACTTGACAACTTACAAATATCTGCATAACATGGCTGTTTGGACACAGGGTCCTCTTCAAATGGTGGTGGGACTTGGCCATACACCATTTCGCAACTCATGTCTTCAAAATCTGCACCTCATGGGCAAGGTTGTCTTTAATTCCAAAACAAAAGAGATTAGGTGGTAATCACAGCTCTTTTGGCAACCTACTTGGGATCATGGTTAACGGAAGCCCGAATTCGTTGGTGAAGAAATCTTGGGTAGGAATTTTGCACATATTCACACACATTCCAACGCACCCGCTGTTTTCCAGGTACCTTAATAGGGAAAAAATGTCCAAAATGGGAATTTAGCAATTGGACATTACTCACAAGGGAGTAAAAACTGATAGAATGAGCCAATTGTTACCTGCACTTCTTGATATGGACTCCACTTCTTTGCTTTAACCCGTCTATCTCCACTTCCACCACCTATGCTTTCCCAGCACAAGTTTAGGATATGATATCATTCATGCACATAATGTTCGAAAAAAATTATTTAGTGGTCTTCAGTACTGTCACGTGGTGTCCCAACATCCTTCTCCACCGCACATTCTTGTAGAGCTCAGTACTAAGTGTATGGAACCCACAAGAATGTGCCGTAGAAAATGGGTTTTCGGGCACCACCAAAACCACTGAATAATTACTCCATAATGTCCCATTTGTTTTGGGTATTTTTACCTCAGAAGGCCCAACTAACCAGTGGAAGAAAGGCACCGTTAAAGCAGCATTGAACTCTGCAGCCCACTTTGTAGGAGGAAACAGTTTCCTAAACTGCAATAGTTTAAAGTTTTTGACCACCCCATCATATAATTATCTTAAAGATCACATCACGTGTGTTATATAAAATGCAATAGGGACAACTGCGCAAAGAGTATAACAAATATATAAAGCACATATTGGGAAGCCAGCTGGTTTGCCCGAGAGGTTAAGGGGGAAGACTTAAGATCTTCTGCACATAAGTGCGCATGGGTTCGAACCCCATAGCCAGCAAATAAAATAATTATGGTTTAACTTTTTGTTTTTGGTACTCTCTCTCTCTCTCTCTCTCTCTCTCATACACACACAGATGGAGATAAAGACAGAAGTGAGAAAGGGTGTTAGTTGTGGACCTGAGCAGGGGCACCAGGAGGGAGCATAGACAAGAGCACCTCTCTAACCACTTGCTGCTGCTGCAAACGATTCCTTCCTAGAATTACACTCTTAGACACATCCACAAAACTCTCGTAGTCATAATCAAACCAACCCTTCTTCTTCTTATTACTATCCGCGGCTTTAGGCGCATATATCTCCATCTTGCGAGCAAACAGAGTCATGAATGCCTTCTCGAAAAACCCATCGTTGTACTTGGTTTTCTGCCCCAAAGGTGCTGGCTCCCCCGACGGCTCTGCAATTCCACACCTGATAGTAGCACAAGTACCGCGGCCGCCACTGGCTCCCCGCCGTCTCTGTAAGGAAGTAGTTGGAATTAACTGAACTGGTTGGAAGCTTAGAACCACCATGAATCAATTTTGCAGCAGAAATGTAGTATGCCCCCTCCAGTGCATACAGCAGCTGTGAGTCTCTTGAATTGGTCTTCTCTTCTGTTTTGCTCCTTGTCTTTCACCCTTTTTAGTTTAGTATCTAGATTATGCAGCTTCTGGGGATATGAGGAGCAGAACTAGAAAGGGCCCAAAAAGGCCTGAAGGAGCATAAGTTTTTTTTTTATGGCTGGTTGAGCTTTGAAACGATTATGGCCATACAATCTGCCACATCTCTATGATGAAATTGCTGGCCTCTTTTTGTTCCAATGGCCTGACCACAAAGTGGTGGCACACATTCCTCGTGGGCCTCTTCCATTTTATCTTTCATATGTCATTTTGTTTTGTTTTTGTGTCAGCATGTCATTGGCGAGTATTAATTATCAAAATGCATCATTGACCATCATTTTTTCTATGAATTTCGAACAAGCAGCGCCACAAATTTCTCCACTATGGTTTAATGATTACATATAAGTGGACTTCTAGCTAGTAAACAAATTACGTTTAATTCCAGCCCAGAATATAAAACCACAATTTTTTTTTCTGGGTATAAACAACTTAGAATCTCGACCTAGGGTTGTAAACGAGCCAAAAACTTTAGCTCAAGCTCGGCTCAAGCCTTAATGAGCCGAGCCCTTAACGAGCTGAGCTTTTGTCGAACGAACTGAGATGCACTCGGCTCATTTAGTACGAGCCGAGCTTGTGAGTTGCTCGGCTCATTTACAACCTTGTGGCCTAGCCCAACCGTAATGGAGGGGTATTTAGCGTCCATGGGAGAGGAAGAGGTCTCAAGTTCGAGTTGATGAGTTGTAACCCACGAACCATTCACACACTAACGGTATACTGGGGCAAAAAAATAAAAAAATGAACAGCTTTAGAATCTCAACCTCAATTAGAGCATCTCCATGGTTAGAACCAAATAGTGAAAAGCCAAATTTGACCGGAGAAATGGCTTACCGTTTGGAGGAGTAATTGGGTCAACAACTTAGAGTCTCAAACCCAAAATTCGAGCATCTCCATGGTTGGAGCCAAATTTGACATAAGAAGTGGCTTTATCATATGTAGCCAGTTCATGAGAACTCCTGCCCTTTTTTGGCTTTGGCTTGAAAAATGCCTGACCAGGCAAGCCATGACATTACAAATTGTGAATCTTTACATTGGCGAAGGATCGGTTTAGATTGCACTTGCAAAATGAGAAGATATTGGTAAAAACAACTTCAATGGCCATCATTGTGCCTCAGATTATAAAACTTATACAGCTACGGGCAAGATTTTCCTTTATTACATTGATGCAGTTCACAATGCTAAGTGCAAAGTGCTGTTGTACCAACGTCGAAAAAAGTTAAGCCTTCAGCGTGTTGCAATACATTTGAGGTCCATCTCATTGAGGTTGCACATTGACCTTCTACTACATCAAATCACATGAACACGGGTTTCTGCTTCACTCTGCAGCATCTACCTGTTTTGTTGCTTCAGCTTCTTTCAACTTCTCCAATACTGATACACGCCCATCTAGTGATTCATAGATGCCCTTCATCTACAGAATATCAAGATGAATTGAGAAAGAGAAATATCTTTACCAAGAATTTCTACAGAAGCAAGATCCCAAGATGTTATCAAATTACTCGTCGATAAAACTTTTCATAAGTAATATCAAAGCACTGTAACAAAAAAGAATCTAGCAAAAATTGGTGCTATGAAAGTGCAGCAGGGGCACGGTGCAAATACTTTTACGAACATAAAATATATTGTCAATAAAAAAAATTCATGTCACCAGCTGAAAGAAAGAAAAGATTTTACTCCGTGTATCACACCAAAGGTAAAAGTCGATTCTAGGTTGGAACTCAAGAGAAAAGGGAAGATACTGGTCTGCCAGTACTTCTTCAAGTCGATTAACTCAGGATTAATTAACTATTCCTGTGCAAGGCATCGAGGTATACAAGAGAATCAAACATACAGGTTATAAGCATTGAAAATAATATCACATTCTCATGATAAATTTTCATTTTCAGACGATGATAAATTTTGAAAATTCATTGTCTTGAATTAATTTTTTTGAAAGAGTGGTATCCATGTCAACTATTTTGAAAATTTTCATGTCAAGTATTGACAACATGAAGTACAGAGGTTCTCTAAGTAAGAAGGATTACAAATGCCTCAGACAAAGACTGGAGCGGGGGAGAAATGCAGAATGATAAATGTTGAGGTTTTCTTTCTTCGATTTACTAACAAAGAAAAATAGGAGAGTCCTTTTTCTACCTGTATGGACTATTTGCAGGTTCCAACAGTCACTGGCTTTGGGAATGGTATTACTTGTATATTCGACCACACCCCTTCTCTCCAGGATTAAGGGTATGGGCGGACAATGACTCTATTTCTCTAAGGCTTAGGTGGACTGCTGATCCTTCTTACTTTGGCAATCAACCAGCCCTGGCCACCAAACCACGAGATTCCCAATTCCCAACTAAGGTCGTATGGCTGCCAAGGGTGATACTACTTGCTCACCAAGCTCAAGGAGCTCCTTAGGCTTTGCCTCTGATCTACGCAGGCAATTGGAAATATGGCTATCTGAGGGGTCTTATTGAAGATCTCCTCTTCTTGGTTTAGAACCAAGGCAATATAGACTTGCTTCATCAGAGTTGGAGGCCCTTGAGTTGTCAAATAGACTTCCTTTTGTTCACAACCAAGGTAGAACTGATTACCGCTAAAGCTTGCACTACAAAAGAAAGCTATAAATGATCACGTACAATGAAATCAGAGAGAAAGGTCGCTAGAGCCAGGTGCCTCTGATATAGGTGGGTAGCCAGGTGCCTCTGATATAGGTGGGTTATTCAGAGATGCATAGTGCAACTGGTTCAATGGCTTGGGAGAAAGTTTGGCGTATGCATTATCACACTTCCTGAGTTATAGGCCTTGAGACTTGGTGTTTTCCTAGCCTGGGAAATTAGGATTCAGTGCATTGTTTGGATTGACTTGGAAACTGGTATGTCATACATCCAGGAATCTAATGATGGTAGCCAACCTGCACGAAACTTATAACCAACTGATGGAATCTCCTCTGCACGCCATAGAGGCCCTAGCTCGCCACATTTAAAAGAAGGCAATAGAAGTGCAGGCTTTCTCGCTAATGAAGGGTCATGCCAAGGACTTTGATATGATGTCATGCATAGACTTCTACAAGGGCTGCTCAACTTTTTCTGAGGGATGATAAAGTTTGTGAAAGCCCCAACGACTCTATGAAATAGCATCCTCCCAAGTGTCAAGCACTGTAGTAAAAACTCTATTTTTTTCCCCTAGCTTTGAATCATTAAAATCTAACATTGCAAGACCATGCTAAGAGAACACTATGCCTGCAAAATCTGCGTAGGCCCTTTTTATTCATCTAATCCAATTGTCCAGAGTCTCTAGTATACATCTGGTATAGGATAAGTGACAAAAAATACTATAGTCCGCTTCTCCAAGTGTTGGGCGCAAAATTAATAAGGAAAACTGGAAAAGTAGGACTTATGGGTTTGACGTTAATCGGGTTTTTTGGTTATGAGTTGGTGAATGTATCTTTTAAGCTATTGTGTGGGCTAACAAAAGGGTAAGGTTTTGGGGTGCAATTAGGAATACAGGGACCTTTTGGGCAGTGTGAACGATACCTATTGACAGTATAAAGGGTTCTTATGCGTAGTCTTGATAGGTAAGAGATTGTGGTACTGAATAGGATTCTTAAGGCTAGGAAAAAGACTTTAACTAACCATGATTCTAGAGCATTGTAATCCAAAAGAGTATACATATAGAGAAAAAGGAGACAGTATTAAGCATTGCACCTGACCCATAACTATTACTCCTTACTGTTAGAGTGGCATCACATCACACAATCCAAATTAACCTCTAACAAGATATCACAGATTCACTAAATCTTGTTCTCTGTTGAAAAGAATTTAGAAGCATTAGCACAAATTTCTATAAACTACAGGAAAACTCCTTGTTCTAGAATAATTTTGATTCCTATTTCAATCAGTGGCACATTACCTTCAACTGTTTGGGAGAACGAGATGAGTTGAAGGCGTAACGCCCCATGTACACTACTGGCCCAACAAAAATGTTCGAACCTAACAAAACGACCCAAAATGCTTATGCCCAAGTTACCCGTAGCAGCTAACATAATCCCTTATATTCTCAAGATCACCAACGTAGACTTCAATGAGGGAGAGGGTATCACAGAAAGGAACCTAAGGCTTTACACAACATTAATATTTCCGAAACTCCAGAAAAATCCGCAACCGAATAAAGTCTGCAAACTGAAACCATCATGAAAGGGGGAAAAAGGAATCTTTCAGAATCAGTCTCTTCAAATGGATTCAGATCATAAAATCAACGAAATTGAAACCCAATCTAAGCTCGTAGGGTTTGTATCATAGGAAAGATCAGTAAATACAAAAGCCAATTTTTTGTTCGAGAGCCTTAAATTTAACCTCGATAATTTAATGCGAAGAGGGGGTGCCGAATAAAAATGGAAAAAAGGGATTATAAAGAAGAAAACCTGTTGGGAGATGGAACGATGGGCAGCCTTGTAATCGTCGCGAAGGAGGTAAAGACCCATAGCCGACGCCACCGCAGCGCCGGTAAAGAATGACGCGAACCTCACCCTCAGCACGTACCCCATCCTTTCTTCTTCTTCTCTACTCCTCCTCCACCTCCTCACAGAACTCAATCGCAGGTTTTCCTTTCTTTTTCCCACGAATTTTCTTCTTCTTCTACTTTTTCTTTTTCTTTTTTTTTTATCATCAGAAATAGGAGTAATATCTGTTTACGGCCCGGCCCATTAGGGAGAGGCAAAGCCGAAGCTCGAACGGCCCAGGTAGACAGCCCAAATAAAGTTCCAGTGGGATGAGCTAGGCAGGCCAAGGGTCACGAGGCCACTTAATTGATTAGGATTCGATGTTTAGAATTTAGTTCCAAGAAAATAATTTCTTGACTCTTGTAAATTTTTTAGTTCGGCGTGAATGACCTGCTTTTGACCGGACCAAAGAGAGTATTAGTTGAGGTGTGCACAGACTGGCTCAAACACCCCTAACCATAAAAAAACATTAAAAAAAAAAAAACCCGAGTGAGCTAGGCTTTGGATTCTGATACGGCCGTGGCACTATAATTTATTTATACAAGTATATAAAATCGACATGTTTGTGAATTTAATTTTAATATCAATACAACTCACTATAATCCGTAAAGAAACACGCATGAAAAATAATAAACTTATGGGGAAAAATATTAGTATTAATGTCCAAATATGTTGTGTTTCTCTCCAATTAATTAAAAAAAATACAACCCACGTGAAAATTCTTAATAGAAATACTACCTCATCACTAGTTAGATAATACAATACATTGGGCGTATGTGTAATGAGTTGTCTCATTTATATACTAGTGCTTGCTCGTGCCTACGGCACTACGCATCCCGGTTGAAATTACCCGTGCCTACGGCACTTGCTAGCTAGTGACTCAAACACTAAATCGGTTCATTAGTGTGTAATTAGCAAATAATGTCTTATTCGTACTTGCCTAATATTTTCAAGGCCATCCATGTACTCAACGGAAAAATTAAATCATTACCAAATCCGGAAAATAAAATACCAAAACTGAAAGAATCAGTACTCAACCATTTATTCTAGAAAATATAAAGTATTTACGAAAATTCAATTTGTTTGTATGTGAAGGGTAGAGAAATCTAGACCGTTGGATTTATTTGTATGGGTAGATAAAATTTGTGTTAGAGAAAAATCTGAACCGTTGAGAGAGAAATATTATTTAGGAATATTTCCATAGGAAAGGATGAGAACTATTAGGTAGATACTATTACAATCAATTAGGTAGATACTATTAAAATCAATTACTGTATCAATTAGGAAATGATGAGAACTACAATTATGGAATTTGACTGATTCTAACATATGTGATTGATAAGTGGTGGGTGCCACCTAGGACAAATGGTGTCACATGGGTGCCACATAGGACAAAGGTGTCACCTAGGACAAACACCCTTCTGCTTTATAATATAGACTAGTGTTTACCCGTGCCTACGGAACTATCACTCCGGTTGGAATTGTCCATGCCTACGGCACTTACTAGCTAGTGGCTCAAACATTAGTGTGTAAAATGTGATCTTCTTCTGAATGGCACGAAAGAGAATTACCCGTGCTTAATTATGGCACTCCCTAAACTATACAGTTAAGCTAGCTACAAAGAACTATTAATTTGCTTATAGAATTCCAGTAAATAATAGGTAAAAAGTTAAAACCAAGCAGCACATCAGTTAGTGCTCTGCATCAATGAAATCAAAAAAAATCTAAGCACACCAGCCAGTGCTCTGCATAATAAGGGAATACTTACAAATCTGAAGCATCGCGATTCGACATACTCTTTCCTTCCAATGCGACCTTCACTTTTCTTCCATTTCACTTTTGTGCAAGCTTCCAAGTGAAATAGCAACCAACTCGGGCTCATGAAGTTAATTTTTGGTTGGTTGAGACATTTAAAAGTTGATTACAATACGAGTTTTAGATGAATCCCCAAATCCACGCTAACTACCAATTCCTGTCCCTTGAGTTACTAAACAATCCAAATTAAATTATATCTATATTTATTTTCCTACGGTTAAAAAAAAGCTTATACCAAAATTTAGGGCACAAATTCACTGGATGCTTCACATCAGTGCCGAGTGCCATGCCAACAACTATATGGGACATTAAGTGCATTCGATTGACATTTTCAATCTTCTTTGAAACATTGAGAATTGCAAAAAGTAATGAAAAAAGGTACCTAAAATTTGAATAATGATCAATAGATTGGGCACATTTTAACTTAAATACTAATTAAAAGACAGTAACATTTTATGAAAATCATGAAAACACATGATTTGCCGCTCGATGCCACATTGAATAATGTTCAGAATATCAATAGGTGGCAATTCGTTGGATTTCCTCGTGGGTGAGCTTAAACACCAGCCCTTTGAAGGAACCTTTAATCCTAACTCTACCAGGAGTTTGATTGAAGGGTAATCAAAGCCTCAATTACTTATTAGGATGAGCGTGCGGTGCGTATGACTAATTAGAAGACAATAATATTTGGTTGGGACATTTAATCAAACACTTAGGATGCTTACCCTAATTTAAAAGTTGTTTATAATACTGGTTAAGACAAATCCACAACTCAACGCCATTTAACAGTTTTACAACTTCAAATGGTGATTTGAGTGCGTATCTTTTAGGTTTTGTCCAAATATTGGGAGAGGATATCTTACCAGTAAGATACGGAGATGGTGGGAGCAGTACCCTAGCGTGAAATTGTGAGAGCAGTCCGTAGCGTGAGATGGTGATAGCAGTTCCCAACCGTGCCTTCAGGAAAGTGGGAGATCTGAAGGAAGGATTTGAGATTTTGAGGGAGTCTGATGGAGCTGGTGGTGGTGGACGGCGGTGGGAGTGACGGATGATATGGTTAGGATTTCAAATTTTGAACTGAGTTCTACTAATTTCACATTGATGGCAATTCTGTAATTAAATAAAAGAGCCTGGACAGTTTAATAAAAGGGAATCTCACCTCAACCCTTGGATCAAATGAACCTCAGCCCTTCGATGAGTTTGTGTTTGTGTGGAGGCCAACGCCGTTGTGTTTTATTAGGTAGATAGATAGTTCTCAATCTTGGAGTTGTATGTGTAATTAACGAGACCCCATAAATATATATATATATATATACATACATACAGTCAGGTTCAAGTTCACACCCCTTTTCGTCCGCACTCGTTCGCACCTCCCCTGTCCCGATCAAATTTCAATGATCCAAAGCGCTCAATGTGATCAGAATGTGATTTTAAGGGTACTCGCGAGAAATCGGCAAAAAAAAAAAAACACCAGGAAGGGCATGATCCGAATAGTTTTTTATTGAATCGGTTCAATTAAAAATTGTTCGGATCAAGCCCTTCACGGTGTTTTTTTTTTGCCTATTTCTCGCAGATACCCTTAAAATCACATTTTGAACACACTGAGCGGCTCGGATTATTGAAATTCAATCGGAAAAGGGGAGGTGCGGACGGAAAGGGTGTGGATAGGAACCGGACTGTGTGTGTGTACATATACATATATACATGTGTGTGTAAATACACACACACACACACACATATATTCATGTTAGGGGAAGCAAAGCATGCCATGAAAAGGGGACACTCGGACAGTGCCGGCCCCGACATTTAAGTTGCCTAAACCCAACCTCATAATATAACAAAATCAACATCAAAATATAACCCGTTATAATGCTTTATAATTAGGATGATTCGATTCAAATAAAATAACTTTTCCTTGCATTTTTTAAAGCAAAATTTGTCAATTGAGTCATCGTACTTTATTTATCCAAGAACTCGGGGTCCGTTCATCTAACTTTTGATTATTTGACTTTTTGTGCTTTTTAGTTGATATATGTGACAAAAATGGTCTGTCTCGAAAAGCATAAAAAGTTAAAAAAGTCCCAAAATGCTTTTAATGGAATGATGCCTCAAATTATTTTTTTTTAACGGCAAAGAAAAATTTATTAACCAGAGGTTAAAAGGATAGAAAGTACAAGAAACATAACGACACCTCAATTCAATTGAGATCATAGCTAATCTATTTAATCTCTCTAGTGAAATGGTAGTTTGAAGGTAAAAAAAATCGTCTTTAACTCTCTTGATTTTATTTTAACTATGACTTTTGTTTGGAATCAAATGTAAGAACATATCACATATACATTACTCCACTATTGTGTTTGTTGAGTTGAAAATTTCCAAAAATGTAATTTAGTATATTATTTTTTTGTAAAATTGTGGGTTGGGAGAAAAACAAAAAAAGATAGAACAAAAATAGAAAAATACATTGTGGGTTAGGAGGAAAACAAAAAAAGATAGAAGAAAAATAGAAAAAGAACTTGTGGATTGGGAGAAAAAACAAAGAATAAAGGGGAAAAGGGAAGGAAATGACACGCCAAGGGATCGAACCTGGACCGCTAGGACTCATATCAGAGTGCGGTGCCGTAACGCCAAGCAATTGCCTTGCGCCAGATATGAGAAACTTGTTAGTAGTGTTTATATCTAACTTAAGTTTTATTTTTATTTTTTTGGGATGCCCCAGCCCGGGGGTTGTCCAAGCCCGAGGGCTTGCGGAGCTTACCCCGGGGCCAGCCTGATCAAGCTCTGACAGTGGGCGCCAGCCATGCATCTTTGCTTAATTATTTGACAACTCACATTCGCTAGCTAGCTTTCATCAATATTGAAAGATTTCTCCTTAATTACCAGATCGAGTGTTTGTTTTTTCGTAGAGAGAGATGACATGCAGGAGATCGAGCAACTGGAAGAAGGGCAATTTACCTCTAGGTCCAGAAAATAGAAAGTAATTCCCACCAAGTTTCCTCTAATTAACGAAACACTAAAATCCTATGAAAGTGCCTAAAACCCCCAATACTGAAAGTGCTTAACTCTTAGGGCACCCTATGAAAGTGCCTAAACCCAAAACACTATAAAAGTGCCTAAAACTCTAAGGTACCAAAAATGTCTAAATCGCTAAAACCCTATAATAGGAAAGTGCAAAACTCCTATGAAAGTGCCTAAACCTAAACCCTGGCTCTCTGAAATCACCTAAACCTAAACTCTAGGGTACCTTAACCCTAGGGTATCCTAAAATCTAAAATCTTAAGGTACTAAAACTCAGGGTACCTTAAAAATCTTAAAATCCTGGGTACCCAAGGGTACTAGGGTACTCATTAGGGTACCATAAAACCCTAGCATACCCTAAAACCCTAGGGTGACATTTCTATTAATGGTAAATGTATTTTTGTAAAAGTGGACTTAGTGGTAATTAAGTATTTAATCTATCCTTAATGGGAATTAGTGTCGACAGAGATGACATGCAGGAGATCGAGCAACTGGAATAATGGTATACATATACATCTTCGTATCGTACGTGAAGCCGCGTAGGGTGATTGGCCTACCAAATATCATTGATGATTGTCGCCCTTTTCCACGCACGCAGAGAGGGAGAGTCAAAAGCTAGAATGGGCAACTTCACTCGGAAGAAGTATTAATGCCATTTGTCAGAAACCGTTGTAGAGCTAGCTAGCCTAGCTAGAGAGACTAGAGTCTATAGTTGAACTGCGCTTGATATACTCCATATAATTAAACCCCCAGTCCCGGCCAGCTACGAGAATTTCTAGGAATCTTCTTCAACTTTTCTTCTTCGATCATCTTTTCTTTATTGCTCTACTGTATATTAGTATCATGCATATGCCTTTCAAGTTTGAACGAGTAATATATAGGCCGGTGAATATGAAGAAATTGAGGTTGTACGTTGTGTCAGGACTCAGGACTCATGTCCGGGGTTTTTGTATATGACACAGTTTTAAGGGTCGACTTTGGGCCCGTCCCAAACCCTGCCTGCAGCTAATTCGAAATGTTCTATCATTGTGCATTCTAGTTATGGTTCATGCACAAAGTAATATATATATATATATATGTGCCGATTAAGTAGACAGCATGATCGAATAACAATTGCCTATACATACATCTACAATTTCTAGAAAAACCACTAATTTCTATTCAAATATACGTAATGTCATCGTCCAGCCAATGGTGCATGTCTGGTTAATATAATTTGACATGAACCATTTTCTTTACAATCCTTACAATTTGAAATGTTTGGATTACCAATGCGAGATAGGGATGATCCATAACGCATCCGCCAACTTTATCGTAAGATTTATGACTACTTTACCCATTGGAGAAACTTAATTTGTTCAAAAAAAACACTAACCCACAATCTCATGAACCCAAATTCTATGAGTGACCTACTGAGTCAGAAATGACTGAATTCAATGTGTATAGCAGTGGGACGCACCGTTTATAGAAATAGTTTCAAATGGAAAAACTACCAAAAATAATACGAAATAGCTAGCTTACAATATCAAATTTTGATCTCCATTTTACGTACACCACAATTGATTAATCAATCAGGAGAGAAAATATAAATAAACATATATCTAGGCCCAAAGTTCACGAGGGACTGTAACGATAAAGCTCGCGAATGTTGATCGGAGAGCTAACGCTTTGACCACCATTCAGCAAACTTTCAGCAACGATGATATTAGCAGCTTCTGTGGGGTGATATGCATCCCAAAACAGGTACTTTGATCGATCTTCACAGAGAAAAGAGCTCGTGTTTGCATCGCTTCCCTTAAAGCAAACAAACGGTGGAAAATATCCTCTGCAACACGGATCTTCAGCATTCTCGAATCCTGACATTACATGATAAAAAGATATTGGTGAAATGTTTTTCTAAAAATTTTCGGATCAAATTAGGGTGCACGAAGGGGAACATGGAGATTGGGGCCTTACCAAACTGACCATAATTTTGTAATATCCTCGAGAAAACATCGTAGGAATTTGCATGTACGAAGATGGCTTCGGGTCCCAGTTCTCGATTTAAACGGTCAAGAGCTGCTCTTAGCTTTTTGTTATAACCTTGAACGAAGGTGTTGACCTCAGCTGAACATATCCCGCCAGGCAAAAGAAAGAGGGCCCGGACAAATGGTATGCACCCAAGAGGTCCAACCCCTACCACCACGAATTTTCGAGCCCCCAAGCCATAAAGTCGCTTCACAGTTCGCACACAATTTGCAAAGCAATTAATCATCAAAAGAGGGCTACTACGGTCCAGAACACTCGGTCTATAAAAATACTCGGAAAAAAATAAATGATCTAAATTCACAGTGCAGGACATTCGGTATTCTAGATACTTTCATGAATTGAGTGTCCTGAATCCTAACACTTTTGTTATCAAAATTGATAGAGTAGTTCCTCAATATAAAATTAAAAAAATGGGTTGGTAAAGTGAGTAAAAATCTAACCAGCTAGCAATTTACTCCCAATTTGTAAATTAAATAACTAACCACAGTTGACAGAGTGAGTACAATCGTACTAGCAATTTAATTCTTCATTTGTTTGGCCTTACTTTGGCTTCTAACCCTTTGTTCTTATTTTTATCTTTTTCTTCTCACAACAAATAATTTTTTGAGTCAAGATTTTCCCCTAATTTGAATCATCTAATGAGCGTGAGGAATAGAGCCAACCATGAGCTAAACCTAAAAGTGCGACCGATTTAGGCTTCTAAAAATTTACGAATTTTAGGGCTTTGGGGACCCTCTATTTTATTACTTCCGATAATAATCCAACAACAACAAAAACTCTATACATAAATTACATAAGCCAAAAAAAAAAAAAAAAAAAACTCTGCTAAATTAGAGTACCTTAAGTTGTATGGTGAAGTTGGAAACCATGAAGTCTTGGAACGCGGTAGCAGAAACCTTGTTTTCTTCCCCGAGAAACGGAACAGAGGGTTGGAAATAGTTCAAAACATCATTAGATCCTATGGTAATTGACAAAATAGCTTCCCTCAGGAATTCCCTCGTTCCATTTTCTCCCATTGCACTCACCATGTAGCTTCTGCTCTTCTGGAAATAGTCAATTTGCGCTCCAAGTGGGATTCTGCCCATCTGCGTTTCAAAGCGCCAAAAATCCCAACTCAGTTAATCCTCCAAAATTGGATTAAGACTTAAGAGCGATGCCAGGGAAACAACTTTGTCGGATGCAACTGTGTCGAAAACCGTTCGATGCACGTGGCCTTGCATACGTCGGACGGCTCCGAACACAGTTGCGTTCCTGGACTTTTTTGTTGGATTAAAATGTGGAATGGTCATTGAATTTAATTCCTTACAAATACGGTTCCTGTTTCATCCAGGATTCCTGAAGCTCCAGAAGCATAATTTATTCCCACCGTAATTGCATTAGATGCAGAGCCAGGGGATAGATAAGGGGGAGGAAATGTCTTGGCCCCAAGAGCTTGACCTGAATGCACCGCACCAAGTGCAATTGATTACGGTTAGGATCCTACCACTTTAATACTCACCTATTACTTCGTATATGACTTCATTAGAAACGTTGGGGACACAGAAAATGCAAGCCGCGTTGTACGATCTAGATTTATTTGGACTGTGCCCCACAGTTAGGGGCGCAAACGAGCCGAGCCGAGTTTTATAAACTTGCGTAAAAGTCGAGTTCGAGCCCCGTTTCAATTACTAAACAAGCTCATATAAACGTGCCGAGCCTATACAAATAAGCCGAGCTTTAAAGTGTTGACTCGGCTCGTATACTACATGAGCCTAGAACTTGAGCTCAGTTACTAAAAGAGCCGAGCCTCGAGTTGCTTGCGAGCAGCTCGGTTGGTTTGCAGCCCTACACACAGTATAGATAGGATGAATTTGAGTCACAAAGTAACGTAAGCTCTTTGTGATCAAGAAAAACAACACCAAGACATTATCAGTTCACATTTTATGAAGCTACTTCTGGGAAAATTCTGAATGCAATTTATTTGCAAAAAATTTAGTATAATTGAAGCAACTTAATTAATTAAAATTACTGGAAGTGCAAAAATCAATATAAAATTGGATGCATGGTTTTAATACCTAAAATGTCAGAGATTGTCCGACCGTTAGTGAATCTACCGGTGGGCCGCCCACCAGAAGGCGTAAAGTCGATGCCATAAGGAGGGGAGTCTGCCTTCGAGAGGGTGAAAAGATAGTCATTGTTTCCAGCATCAACCAAGGAGTCTCCAAACACGAAGGAAGTGAAAGAAAGACATGGCCGAACATGCAACAACAACGAAACCATGAAGAAGAAAAACAGGGTAATTTTTAGAGTACTCTGCATTGCCTTGAATTCGAGCATGGGCAAACCAGCTGGCAGAGAGATGCATTTAGACAGCTATTTGTAAGCAAATCCAAAGCAATGACAAATATGCTTACACAAGGTTGGTTTCATGTCCTGCAAGGGCAGGTAGTAATACATTTGAACAAGTCTCAGATTGAACTAGTCTATTTCAGTTTTCTCATCATCACGACGGACATGTCACATGATAATTGACATTGTTTGGACTGATTATGTAGGAAAAAGATGCAGCGGGGAAATAATTTGGACCGAGTAATTGTACTCGTTATGGAACTTCAAGAATAGAATGGCGAGCTATTAAATCGATCTGATTTGGGTCTAACCGTGGTTTTCCGCATAGAACTAACAACAATTCCAAAATGGCCGTTTTAATTTCCTCCGAAGTATTGACCAGCTTGCTAAGCCGTAAAGCGAGACCAAATAAAACAGTTCAGCCCCATTTACCGATAGTTCTTTCGATTTTCTTGGGCAACCCTAATAATCTATCTTCTAGGACCACATGTCAGTTTTTATGTTTTTCGAAAAGGTAAAAAACCTCCTTTACATGGGAATCAAGACAGAGGAATCTCCCGACAAGCACCTAAATTTGATGCAGTCGTCAATGTCGATACAAAAATTAGCTGAGTCCAAATGTCATGATTAATTACAGCATACGAATGAAGGGTGATCAATTAATACGATGATGACACTATGCCCTTGTTCGGTTTGGAATTCTAAATCCAGGGTTTTGGATAAAGTAAGTTTTCTACTTTTTCTCTCTCTAACTTTTCAATCATTACTTTCATTTTTCACTCTATCTCTCTCTACTTTTTACCTCTCTCCACAATCATTACTCTCATTTCTCTCTCTACCTTTATTCAAAAACACAACTCAAAATCCACAACCGAACAAAGCCTATATTTCTCCAGAGCCCTGCCATTTGCAGGGAAGTTTCACAGGGATCTACGCAAGAAAAATTGTGTTTGGGCCTATTTCGGATATCAAAAAAAAATTTAAAAAAATATTCATAAATTTTTAAATATTATTTTATGGAGTCCTGTAAAAAATCAGCTCCAGCGGATATCGATAAGTATTACTTTTGGATTCGTAGGGCGAAACTGCTCAATTCGCCCCTACGAATCCAAAAGGATTACTTACTGCTGGAGCTGATTTTTTACAGGGCTCGATAAAATAATATTAAAAAATTTATGGATATTTTTCTAGATTTTTTTGGGATCCGAAATGGGCGCAAACACAATTTTTCTTACGTGGAACCCTGCGAATCTGTCCTTACGATTAAAATTTCCGATTTCTCCATCACCTAACTACTAAAAGAGGTGCTCCTAAATGTGGTTGTACGAGAATTAATTACTGTTGATTTTGCCATTCCTTATTAAAAACATCAAAATCATAGCTTTTCGGTGGCAATAAAATCCCATCAAAATCATAGTACTGGTGGTCTTAATCCGTAGTTTGAGAACTTCGAAACTACAATTTTTTCCTCCAGCCGTACCATTAACATCAATAGCTTGACCGACATTGGTCCATATCACTGTTTCTCTTAACAATCCGAGGGACAGCCCAAGGAGTCCGGTTACATGCTTGCTCCCTCCTAAAATTTCAGGTTCGAATCTCTTTGGTAGTTGATGTCAGTTCATACAAAGCTAATTTGCTATGGTTTTACTTGGGATCGACCTCTGCAGGTGGGAGGTAGAATTGGTTTCCCAAGATTAATCTAGATACGCGTAAACTAATTCGGACACCCGATTCTCAAGAAAAAATGTATGGTATTCAGACATCACTCTAACGAGTAGTTAAAAATTGTTTGCTCTTTTCCATCAAAAAGGAGTTGGTGCAATCTTTATTAAGGAGTATTGGATCAGTCGATTAGTTTGAGCGACTATTCCTTTCCAAATACAAGTCCCTACGTACGTAGGCCTTTTAGTGGCAAAAGGGCATGAGGAAAGAAATCAGGACGAACCGGACCATGAAATCCTCTAGGACAACAAATGAATGGTCTAGATTTAAAAAAAACTCCAGAGAAGAGTTTTGATCTTTCAGAGAAGAGTTTTGGACCGTTGATTTGTTGTCATGGACAAATTCCTGTTTTCTCTTTTGGCCGTAATTTTCGCAGCTTGATCACAAATAAAGCTAGTAGTAAGTACTTATTGTATGTTTGGTGTTCTGCAACTACTCCAATTAACTGCAGGAATCATTAAATAGCAAAACAAACAATGTACATTAAACTGATACCCTTGGCCACTTTATTGACAATATATACGTTGAGAATATCTCCTTTCACGGAGCTTTCCGTGAATAGCTGTTTACGGAGGTAGATCTCGCGCGTCCAAAGTGTTTTAGATGGTTTGGATTTTAAACAAACTTTTTCGGAAAAGAGTTAAACTTTTCTCCGAAAAGTTTCAAAAAATTCGGATCGTTGATTACGGAGACGGACGGATGAGATTGTCCGCCTACGTAAAAAACATACTTGCAACGGCTCCGTGAATAAACCAACCTCACATACGTTATATGCTACTTAGTTCAAAGTATAATGATCTGATGATGTAACCAAATCCTATTATTATGTTGATTATATTCTTTTACTTCACTTCAACCTAAATTCTTTAGTACGATGAAACCACACGAAAATGTACCATACTGCGTATCGTCATATACTGTAGTAAATATAGCACGGTGAAAAATATTAATCATCATAGCCCTACTGAAAAACATTTGAATGAAATTAGACACTTCTCTTTTTAAACCCCCCCCAAAAAAAAAAAAACGTAACTTCAAAATATTCATACACTTCGGCACAGTCCAATTAGTACTCCTAGAATCCCAATTCGATCTTTAACGAAAACATTACTCCATCTGTTCCAAAATTTTAGTCCCTCGTTGTAATCTAATCGTATAAAAAATTGGTTATATGCAATATGGATCTTATTTGATGGATTTCAATTAAGCTAAGTTCCGCTAAAGGTTTTTTTTTTAAGGGTTTTTGGGGTTTTTCTTATTTTGTTTTTATACAAAAAAAAATTTGCGTTTATTAGTTTTACGTCTAAACTTTTGTAGATTATTGACTCGTTTCGTCAAGACGAATCGGAAAAATAAAAAAAAAAATGACTTTTACCCAAATATTTTTAAAAATACCCAAGATAAAGCCCAAACAATTTTCACTTCAAATTTTGTACCAATCATTTGTATTATAACACTAGAATTTAAAGAGTAACAGATTGTTATCAACGTTCAAAAGTATTGAAAAGCTTACAAAAAACAAAAAGAAAATGAAAAGAAAATTTTCGCTATTTTTAGTATCTTTACGGTCGTCTTATCTTGATTTTTTTTTCCCTAGTTTTTGGTATATTCTTATACTACATTTTTGCTTCTTTCAAAAAAAAAAAAAAGCCTTTGACAAGAAGCTAAGCAGAATAATCTCTAAAAATCAATAACACCCTTGGTGAAAAAAATTAATTTCGTCCATACACGCCCAATCTTCATATGTCTTGGAAAAAATCGATTAAAAAAAAAAAAACTACCTCTACATTTATAAGGGGCAGAGGACGGTGATGAAGGGTTAGATCATTAGGGGATGAGGGTCACGTGTCTTGCCAATTTTGACTTTGAGGCTCTGAGGGGGAAGGATATGGCTTGTCTGCCATCCAGATTTGGACGGCAGATGTGTAGTTCAAGCGATCGCAATTATTGGTTAGTGTTTTCAATGGTTTTTAACATATCTGAACCATTAATTGTTAATATGAACGATTTAGATTAGACTGTACAGCCTTCTCTACAGTCAACTCAACTGTGGAGAAGCTGGATCGAATGGGGAAAGTAATTGAAGCTTTTATATTCTTGGAAGGGCAAGAAACCTTATATAATTCTGTCATTGATTGAGTAAAATACAGAGGACGGTACCGTTGAATTAATGCTGTCAAAATACAACACAAAATTAAAGGGAGGGAGGCTGATTTCTCCCGTCTCTGGAAAGGACTTGATGATCGTGAGGTTAGGTTTTGGGTGGGTCTTCCTCGGCTCATTGTAGTGTGAAAATCTATCCCTGTCAATGTTCATGTCGATCGTGTACCGGTTAGTATGATGTATGAGCACTTTTATCTTGAAAAAATAATATATGCACACAACGAATTAGAAATCATTTTTTCAATACAAATATGTATCGTTGATGTACTGATTGATGTTTGATCGATAGACGTGATTGTTTACAAGATTAAAGTTCTGGACGGAATTCTAAAAGATCAACCATTTTCATTATTGAAGTGAGCTCGAGAGAAGGACTTACAATTAGCCACGACAACATGGAATGAACTAGAGAAGCTGGTTCATAAAAAGAGTGAATGGAAATAATTTCAGGAAGGAGGATTGCTATGCGCAAATGTGCAAACAAAGATCCGGACACAGATGTGTTAGATGCGTTTACGACTGTTCGATTCATGTGAGAATTACAAAATTGTTGGATTTTATCCCACATCTTTCACTTTAGCCATCAAAACTTTAGTTAATAAAATCTAGATATTACTCTACCTAGCTGCTAACTGGTTTCGGTTGGAACTCTCCGAGAAATGTAACATGATATATATCAAAACTAGATCTTCCGTGGACTCATTCGTGTGGTCGAGTCTCCACCTCCACCTTCTACAAATTGATTTTAGGTTCAAACCCTCAAAAAAAAAAAAAAAAAAAATCTAACAAAAACATTGAATTATTCCAAACTCATTCGATTTCACACATGCGTTCTTGGCATTATTAAACTTCTAGGAAGGAAGCTTGTAAAGGCTCATCATACCCTTGAAGAGAATTGTTTGCTGTACCTTGGAGGGAGGTTGAACCACCACCTACTCTTTTTTCCCTTGCCCAACAAACCATTTAATTGTGCCATTAAATTCTATATATTATATGTCTTAGTACCCCTATTGCATGTTATTCTTACTTGTTAGCCTCACCTTAATTCGCCTCTCTCTCTCTCTCTCCCCTCTTCCCGCTAATAAGCTTCACACAGAAGCACTCTTGCACGCCTTACTCAAACCAAAGAAGGTCAAGTTGGTTGTAGCTATAGTGGGTTTCTTCCAATTTCCATAAACCCATTTGACCAGTTCCAGAAATTCTAAAAAGCCACCCAAAATCTTCCCCTGCCTTTTTCCCTTCATGTTTGTGTTGTCATTTGCGCATTAATAAGGCACAAGTAAGCCAACAAGTGGCCTCACACACACCCATCATCAACAATGGGTGCCTCGAAACCATTTTCCTGAATCTCGCACCCCCCCTGTTCTCCCATTTCTTCACCAAAATGGAAGTAGTCATGGCCAAAACCAGAGCATTTTTCGCATTGACAGGGAGAGCCGTTAACGAAGTCTTGAGCTTCTTCGTGTTCTCCATCCTCGACGTTCTCGACTTCGTTCTCTGTTACGCTTACAGAGTCGCCGATTTCTTGATCGAGGCCGAGTGGAAGCCCTGCTACTGCTCACCAGCCAAGGAGGCCATAACGGGCGGCGGCAAGATCCTGGTGTCCGAACGAGGTGAGTCGAAGGTCGTCCGGCTCACCTCGTCGAGCAAGTTGCAGCTCGAGGAAATCTCGGACACCCTCTATGCGCGCCCCTCGTGCGTGGCCGAGGTGTCGAAATGCACGGAGAGGAAGAGGGGGAGGGGGAGGTCGGTGTTCGCGGTCAATGCGGCGATCGTCGAGATGCTGCAGGGGAAGATTGGCGGGCGGAAATTCAGTCCGTTTCCGAGGTGGTCTGATTGTGACTGCGAAATCTGTAACTCTTGGGCGTCTTCTTGCAAAGAAACGCTTTTTGTTCGTGCTGATGGACCCAAAGGTAAATAAAACTTCTCGTAAGAGTCGTAGTTGCTGGTTGAGTTCAGTGGACTCAGCTCCCGTCCAGTTTTCTTCCATCTAGTTCTGTTCAGTTTTGAATTTTTATGGCCTCATCCCGGACTCACTGACAAACTCACGAACAATGATCGGAAGATTCGGAACCGTTCATTTTATAGAACTACTCGTTGAGTTCTTCTAGTATTGAAAAATTCAAGTTCAGTGGATATCGGTTAGTAAAAAATCATTGGAATTTAGAACAAGTATGTCTAGAAACAAATGCACATCGGACCTATTTGTTCCAAGCTAAATGTGTTCCAGTAACTTATTGGAATTTGAAACAAGTTTATCTTAAAATAAATGTACGGCATGTAGGATCGGACGCAATGATAAACGTGTGTCATTAAACCAGTGATTTCGTTAAAGCATTGCTTGGTTTTCACTGAACTTGAATTTTTTCATGTTTTAAAAACTCGACAAGCTACATAAAATGAACGGTTCAAATTATTGTCCGGAATGAGCCCAAAAATATTCAAAACTGGATGGAACTGAACCGATGAAAACTGGGTAGGAGGGACTCCAGGCGAGTCCCTAGGTGGGTTCGACTGTTGGAGGTGTAATTTCCAACACGGCTCCCGCATCTGATGCGATCTGAGGCCCCCACTTTGATGGGTCGTTGTTTCACTAGGTGAGTAGTATTTTGTAGATCATCGATGTAGCTTGATCATGTGTGATTTTCGCATCCCATTGCGAGAATTTTATTTGTGGTCCATTCTTGGAGCAGGACTCTTACGAATCCATGTGGCAGAGTTAGGGTCGTTAGGCTAAGTTCTGCTAAGTTTTTTTGGGGTTTTATTTTGAATATTTTCAAAAAATATTTGAGTTAGTCATAATTTTTTACCTTTCCGATTCATCTTGACAAGACAAATCAATAATTCACAAAAATTAGACGCAAAAATAACGAATGCGAAGAAAAAAAATTAAATGAGGACAAACTCCCCCAAAAGCTCAAAAAACTTAACAGAACTTAGTCCTGTTTTTAACATAGAAAATGACAGTAAGTCAGTAAGCACTGTTTTGATTGGATTTTTTTTTTTTTGTTGAAAAGAATATATCATTTCGAAAAAAAACATATGTAGGAAAAATTTATGTTGAGCTTTTTCTCTATGAGAATATTTTGTTCTAATTGGTACCTTTTTGTGTGTTTGATTTTCCAGATTATGTGCAAGAAGATGTGCTATTTATCCATGGATTCATCTCATCATCTGCATTTTGGACCGAGACCTTATTCCCAAACTTCTCCAAATCTGCTAAATCGACGTACCGGTTTTTCGCGATTGATCTGCTAGGGTTTGGGAGAAGTCCAAAGCCAGCTGACTCTCTTTATACTCTGAGAGAGCATTTGGACATGATCGGACGCTCTGTTCTTGAGCCTCACAAGGTCAAATCGTTCCACATCGTTGCGCATTCGTTAGGTTGCATTTTGGCCCTAGCACTCGCGGTTAAACACCCGGGGTCCGTGAAATCCCTAACCCTACTTGCACCGGTAATTTCTCAATCACTTTATCTCTCCTTATTATTTGAAAAAAAAATTACTCACTATTGCTAACTATTTCGAGAGTCATATATGTTTATTTCTCTCACATGATTAGTTGGTTCGATGGTAAGTTGATTTAATGGGACCCACAATTGTAGGCGTGAGGGGTCTGTGAGAGCAATGCTTCCTGATTTTATTTTATTAACAACATGTGGTATGCTGATATGATGTTACTTATTCATTTACGTTCGGTAGTATGCACCGGAAGCGAGAAAACAAGGCCAAGTGTGAGATGTCAACTAGAGCCATGTGCTCCGATTAAGTTTTCAAACATTGGGACATAGTCACACATATGTCAAAAACACAGATCCGAACACAGATGTGTTAAGGAGCCATGTGCTCCGATTAAGTTTTCCACCCCTGTTGGATGACACGAGGGAGCATCTATTTATCTTGGATTCATTTTGTATCTCCAAATTAAATGGATTTGTTTAGAAATTAAGCAGAATTGATTTAAAATGGGAAACAAAAACATTGCAGCCATATTTTCCGATACCAAAGGGTGAACAAGGAACACAGTATCTGATGAGAAAGTTGGCTCCGAGGCGGGTTTGGCCACTGATTGCGTTTGGGGCGTCACTAGCTTGTTGGTACGAGCACGTCAGCCGGACAATTTGCCTCCTCATATGCAAGAACCACCGAATTTGGAATTTTATCACTAAACTCATCACCAGAAACAGGTATATATATGCTTTCTACAAGTTCACTATTTCCTGCATAATTAGTTAATACTACTCCGTACTTAGCTAGCATCTCTGTTACATGGCTCGCGTACGGGTGTCGAATGCAGGTATGTGTCTAAGTAGCGGATTGATGTAGTGTTCATTTCAAGGATATATGTTTAAAATCCTTAATAAATAATCTCTTTTTCTTGCGTAAGTGGTATTTACGAGATTTTTTTTTTCTGGACTCTTTCATGCATATTATTGGAGTTCTTGTATAGCTCGTGAGAAATTTGAATTCGAAAATATGTTCCCCAAGTAATTATCCAACTAAATGTCTTTCACGGATCCCACACCCTTATTAGAGAGTAATGTTACGGATACAGATTTATGTACACAGATCCGGACACAGATGTGTTTGGACCTGTTAGATTTGGGGCAGAACCTGTTCACACATATCTGTTTGCACGGACTTTTCCATATGTGGCATGATTTGGCTAGAGGACTCAGACGATTAGCACTCAATAACGAGATAACCAGCTCTCCAAGCCACCCGGTGTACTTATAGATGACTCAAGCATTGGACTATTTATTGCCTAAGACCTCTACAAACGTTTCCTGATCGAAAACGCTAGTCGTCCAATGACTCGATAAATAGCTCTCATTGTAGTACTCAAGTGTATAAAAAACCGGCTTGTTACTAGTTTATGCACATAAGTTTTTAGTCTTTTGGTTAGATGTGTACAGGATGATGATTGAGCAGGCCAACTATACCTGTTGATGGGTGTATTGATGAGCCACCCCCACCATTTGAGTTGAGGAAATTGCTAAATTAATTCAGACCAGCAGACAATGTCAACCGTGCTCATTTTCATTTTTCTTGATTAAAAAAGGTAGAAGAAAACCTAACAGGGGTATCTCAGTCAATTCAAATACTACGTCGAGTAAGCATGGTCAAATGTCGTTCAGAGACAATTTCCTACGGTTTCTACTCTTTCTGGATTTCCAGTCAACAAAATTATTAGTTTCTGACCAATTTCTACACGACAGTGACTTGTCTCAATTATACAGCTGTTGCTTTTATCAGTTGTATAACCTAATTTGGTGGGAAAAATACAACATTTGCAGGATCAAGACGTTTCTAATTGAAGGATTCTGTTGCCACACCCACAACGCGGCATGGCATACTCTACACAACATAATATGCGGTACCGCAGGGAAAATCGACAGTTACTTGGACACCGTCCGGAACCGCCTGAAGTGCAGCGTGACAATATACCACGGCAGGAACGACGAGCTCATCCCCGTGGAATGTAGCTATAACGTACAGTCAAGGATTCCAAGGGCCCGGGTTAAGGTGGTTGAGAAAAAAGACCACATAACCATTGTTGTCGGGAGACAGCAGGCCTTTGCAAGAGAACTAGAGGAAATTTGGAAGAGTTCGAAGGGTAACTAAGACCTCTGGCTTTAAATTCCTATTCCAACCAAACGCTGGAATTGACAAAGCCCTCGCCGCCTCCCACAACCCCCTCCTCCTCATTTTTCTTTTTTGCTCAGCAAATATTGCAAGCTTTCTCATTATCTTTTCTCCATCAAGCGTGAAGCTTTTGTTTAGGACTTGTGAAGGATTACACATTACTATTATTGGGCTGTGAATGGTGGTGCATATCATATCAATCAAGACCCAAAAAACAGAGCGGAAAAAATGCAGAATCGGAGAAAACCCCTTTTATTCAATTTAGTAATTCAGGGATGAAAACATACCTGTTCGAAATAATCAAAATGTATACTTACGGCTCCCTACGAGAAAGGATGAATATTTAAGTACCCCTATTTACAAAGGATGCTTGGTCTTCCCATGTTTATGAACATTTGCTTGTTGTGAGAGCATTTTAGTTGCTTATTTTTTCAAGTACCAGTATTTGTTTTTGGTGCTTTCAAGTAAGGGTGCTTTCGTCCCAACCACGAAACTGAACCGCCCGCAAACTCACCCGAGGTATGGTATGGACGGATACTGTAACGCCCCGACTTTTCGGGTGCAATATAAAATAATTTCTATAGAAAATTTGCTAAATAAATATGATTTTCCAAAATAAAGCTTTTGCTAATACAATCTCAAGATAGTTTTACGGAATCAAAATACACTAACTTCAGAGCTGACTCTAATCTTGATACGAATCCTAAGCATCCTCGATCTTCATTACTGATATTCTTTTCGTGTCGAACTGCATCATCGTTGAATCTCCTCCATTGAATCCTGCGCCCTCTAGCCAATTGATCGCCGAAGCAATCGATTTGCCAGGATACAGACATATCCGTGAGTGATAAATCACCCAGTAAAATAATCCAACCCAACCACCCCTCTTACTTTACAAATAGCAAACAAACAGAATATATATAGTGCGAAAAAGTAAAAGCAGAGATAATTCACATAACTTGATTCATTGCTATCCATTAACTTAACATGAAATCTAAGATCTCTCCACGAGATCTTTCCTCTCCAACCACTAGCCATGCTCAGTCCCATGAGATCACTTCCCTTTGTTGTCGCAGAACACCTAAGTTATGTACCGAGTGTGCACCCCCAATAACTACAACAAGGGGTAAGCTTATCATGCCGTTATATCACAACTAGGGTTCGCTATCTTATAAACCACATCACAATCATTTCACAATTATCACTTTGGACACCCGCCGATCTATCAATTCATCATCGACTCTCGCAGTTTCAATTCATCAACTGGACTCGCCGGTTTCAATTTTCATCACAATCTCATCATTTCTCATATCACGCTTGCAGGCAACTCTAAAAAGAAGAAACTTCACAATTTATCCATTACTTAGCATCGTCTAAGTGATTTCTATATCGTATACCACCCCATGTCTCTAGGGTCCAATCTAACATTCAAATGAAATATCGATACAATATCAATCACAATAATAATTGAAAACGAATAACAGACGGATCGAAACAGTTAATAAGCAATGCAATCACATAACTTTTTATGACTGGGCCGTTGCCCTTAATCTCGTATGATCACAAAGTCATTAGGAATGTAAGAATTATTTAATAAAGATTTAAAAATAATTTTCTAGGCTTCTATTAATTATTTATAAGTAATTAAATTAATTAAACACTAATTAAATACATTAATTAGGTAAAAATATTAGGATAATTATCATGATCCTAATAAGAGTCCTAACAATCCTCTATAATAAGTTCGAGTGCTAAAAGTTAGCTTTGGATGCTCACGGAATTATTTTAAATAAAAAGATTAAAGTTAATAGACAAAACAAAAATAAATAGACATTAATTAATTAAATAATTGAAAATATATTTATATTAGCAAAGTATCATTTTAGGACAGTAGGGAGCCTAAATAAAATTATTCGGAATTATTAATGACCTTTATAATATTTTAAAGTATTTCTATTTAGAACCATCGCATAAATAATAATAATTAGTTAATTAAATAATTAAATTATCATTTTAATAACATATCACCTTTGAGATGTCAGAAGTCTAGAAAAAAATATTTTAGACATTAGAACAATATTTGTAAGGTCGCAACTAATTTTTGTTTGTAACCTTAATTAAAAATAAAATAAATATTTAATAACATCAAAAATGTATGAAATTAGCAAATTATGATCTTTATCATGTTAGGAATCTAGGAAAAATAATTTGGGGATTTATAGAGTAGTTTATAAGGTCGCAACGAATTTTAGTTTACAAACGATTACATAATAACGAATAAAACTTTAATAAATAGATGATTAAATAAAAAAAATACGAATTTAACAAGTTATGATCTTTGATGTGTGGGAAATCTAGGAAAAATAATTCGGGAGTCAAAATCCCTGTTCGGGACGTCGAAAGGTCCATTCGAACCACAACAACACAAACCGCGCGGCTGGGCTAAAAGGGAGTTTGCGGCCGCGAACTCCGCGTGTCTGGTTCTAGCGGCTGGGCCGCCCGAACATTGCGGCCGCGAGGTCGCAGGCTGCCTTGATTTTTTTTTGTTTTCGCGATGGTTTTTGATGCATGGGGCTACGGGATCTATTGGGTTATGTCTATAAACATCAAATATACTTAGAGGAGGCTTCGAATCGAATTATAGTACCTCGGTTCGGATTAAATTTGTTTTCGATCGAAAACTTGAATTTGGAGAAGACGACTTCAATTCCGTCGATCGGGGGACTTCGGGGCCGAATTGGTTGATGTTCGGTGATCCTTGGGACTGTAGTAAGGAATTCAAACGATCGATTTGGATCTCGGACGAACGAAACCAAGAAACCCACTTTTCTCTCTCCTTCTTTCTCTCTCTAAAAATCTATGGATTAAAGCTCGGTTCTCTCGGGTTTTTCTCCTCTCTCTGGCTCCGTGGAAGGTGGTGGAATAATGTACGTGCCCTAGGGTTGGAATAGTTATATATTTATAGGAGAATTTTGAGGTAGAAGAATGAAATTGAGTCCTAATCGAATTGGGTTTCGAGATGGACGAATTTAGCTCGGTTTAAGGGCTACGGAGGTGGTGGGGATTGCGTAGGAGAGTGAGGGAGAAGAGAGACGTCCATGCATGCAATTACTTGTATGCGAAGTAAGAAAGAAAGAAAATAAAATAAAATAGGATACGATAGATAATTATTTTTTTGTATAAATCTCTTAAGGGAAACGATTTTATTATTACTAATAATACTTTTTAATGATCTTATAAATAATGAAAATTTTCGGGCTGCACAACACTTATATGCTTACAAGGTAATTATATTTAAATAAATTTTAAATCTCCAAACATAAATTTAGGTTTCAATTATATTTTTACATTTAATCCATTATTATAGGCTAAAATAATAATTTCTTATTTGAAAAAAAATTGGGTTGAAAATCCGGGTCGTTACAGATACGGATCCTAATAGAGAAAATAACAAACTGCGGTTAGCGGTTCAAAACTGAACCGACCGCCCAAAACCGTCCGCTCCCTACTTTCAAGTATCAGTATTGCCAATCTGTAACACATTTTTTTTTCCTCTTCTTTTCAATAAAAAAAAAAATTCTGAATCTATAACAGATCACTTGGAAGCAATAGTTTTTCTTTCTTTCTTTTGGATATTAATTGACTCATTGACTGTATTTCATGACAGACTGCAGAGTTCGTGCCAATGTGCCATAAATATAAGAATAATAGTACTGTGTAGAGGAAATTGGTACCCCTTTTGATCCATGGCCAATACAGCTGACAGCCTGACCTTCTCTTTTTTTTTTTTATACACAAACTTCAATCATTCTTCCAAGCTGTTTACAGTTGTTCCTCTTCTCCATCTTCTTCCATATATACCATCTGGCAGAATTTTTATAACTAGTGCTTGCCCGTGCCTACGGCACTACGCATCAGTTCAACCGGATTGAAAAATGAAGCACTTAAGTTTTTAATCACATTTTTTATGTGTGAACAGTAAACGTGTGTGCTGGCGTGTGTGAACGTATGTGCATGTACGTGGTGGATGCTATCTAGGACAAATGGTGCCACATATGATAACCTTTCTGTTTTATTAGATAGATAAGCCTTCTGCTTGCCAATAGCTTGAAGCAGAAGTACTAATTGATGATGGCTAGCTTACCCTTTCCCTGTATTATAATCAAGCCTCAAAATGCATGTCTACCTCTTATATACAGTATATAAGAATGGAGGACAATTACACACTAACTACTAAAACCGGTACGGGTGACGAATGGCGATTAATTTCACCGTCAGGTCGACGTAGACGCTGGAATCCTAATCCTAATTGATCGTGAGAGTATAATGCTTAAAAAAGATCCAACCTTGTGCAACAAAGGCAGTCATTTTTTGATCAAGGCTATAGATTTTAGGGTAAAATACGGAATACCTCCCTGTGGTATGCTTGTTTGGCAAATGATCTTTCTGGGATTTACTAATGATCACATCATCTATCTGTGATTTTGGAGTAAATTGCAACTCGTAACTCCGTTAATGGCAGAAGTAAAAAAACCGTGCTATCCTTTTTTAAAAGGGCCTTTGACTCTACTCTCCAGCACCCTTTCCTAGGCCAATCGGAGAACTCATCTTTTTAATTGACAATAACTCATCTTCTCTCGGTCTCTCTACAAATCGGAAAACCATCAGCTGATTCCGGCCATCCAAAACCACCTCTCTCTCTCTCTCTCTCCCCGTGATTTTAGAAAGAGTAGTTTTGGTTGGTTTTGATTTCTGGCTTTCGATATACTGAAGTAGAAAGTAGCAATTTTTGCTTACTGTTCGGAGTTTAGTTCCAGCAGATAGAGTCTTGCCATTCTGTGATTTATGGATCTTGTGCTTCGTTTTTCTTACTTACAGGAATATCTTTTTACTTATAGTCTCTGTTATGACGCAAACCAAAGCTATGAAGATAATCGGAAAACCCATCTTCTGCCGCCGTCGCCGTCGAGATGTCTATTTACGCCGTCGGTGAGTTCGTTTTCCGCCGTACCCAAGCTCGATTTTACCGTCTTGCAGATCGATTCCGCCGTCGTGGAGTTCTGTTGTGCTGTAGTTGTCGCCGGCTAGTTCGAAGTTGGGTTTGTCGTGGAGTCCGTGAGCTGGAGTTGGTGGGTAGGGGAGATGAGAGACGAGAACCGAGAGACCAGCGCTATGTTGGTTCTGTTTGGTGGGGAGACGAAATGGCCACCATCCCTTGGTATTGAAGAAGATGGGCGAGAGCAATGGATTGGGTAGGATTAGGGTGCGTTTCGACAAATAAGTCGCTTTGGCTTATTTTTTGTCATTATTTAAATTTTTTTCGCATTTTGTGGTTTATTGTCAATTTTTTGGGGATTATTGCTTCGTTATGACGAGACGAATCGGAAAAGTAAAAAATTTCGATCGAAATCCAAATATTCGTCCTTCCGCCAAAATTTGGCTTTCCCGCCAAATCTCGTCGAAATTCCAAAAAAATTGGATTTCGATCGAAATTTTTTACTTTTCCGATTCGTCTCGTCATAACGAAGCAATAATCCCCAAAAAATTGACAATAAGCCACAAAATGCGGAAAAAATTTGAATAAGGACAAAAAATAAGCCAAAGTGGCTTATTTGTCCAACGCCCCCTTAGTTTCAGCATTGTTTTGGAGAAGATGGGTAATGTTGTCTTTTTACTTTGAAAGTCAACTTTATTTAATTTTTTAGTTCATAACAAGTCTCGTATAACAAGTCTTGTAACTAGGGCGTGTCTTACCCTTTCCGTTAGTTTGGATGAAAAAGCCAACGGTGACATTTTACTCCAAAATCATAATAAGGAGGCAAATTGATTATTAAAAAAATTCAAAGAGGTTATCTGTAAAAACAGACGAACCTCAAAGAGATAATCCGTGTTTCGGTCTAGATTTTAATGACCTCTGCATTTAGGTAGCTCGCACCATCTCAGCCATATAGTAAATCACAATTAAATTCAACACCCGTTGTATTTATGAGGACCCCCATAGTCCAACTATGGTTAATATAGAGATCAGATAATGTTGGTTGGTAGACTTATTTCTCTCGTGTTGGACAGCTAGCCTACGGACTACCAGTGCCTTGGTTAATAGACACTGAATGAGTAATTGGCATTCGAGGAATTAAGAGCATTCACATCCCAAGGGTTTTATCAGTCTCTATTGGTGGAAGAGTAAGAAATTCATTGATAGCAATGATACTCTTAACTGTGTGCAGCTATTATACGAATACTGTAAAAGACAAGGCTTAATGCACAACAAATTAATTGAGTGCAACAAAGATGTTTTTACGAGAACTTCATATTATTTATGGAATTCCTGTTTTGTTATTGATTTTTTTAAAAATGAGAGAGAGAGAGAGAGAGAGGGAGAGGAGTTTTGGAATCGGATTTGGAATAAACTTTTGAGAGAGAGAGATTGATTTGTATTGTTTCCAAAAATGGTCGGCCCAAGAAATCAGCGGCTGAATTTAAGGAACCACTTTCGACCGTTAGATATATGAAGGTACATAAGATTCAAAAATTGAACTCGGTTATTATATGAATTTCTCTTAATTAAGTATACTGTTTAGTATACCTTTTTTCTCTCTCTTTCATGTGGGGAACTACATTGTTTATAGTTATCTAAAAATAAATTAATAATTTGGAATGTGCTCAAAAAAGAATGAAGGGGGATAAAAGGCCACGGTCCATATAATCAAACCCAATTTAGAACAGGCGCAGCTTTGAAGTCCAAAGCCCACTTAAAAGTCCAAAGCCCCCGTTAGATTAACTAAGCCCATTAGAAGTTACAAAGAGAGTCTGTGCTCTTCGGTTTTGATGGGCCGATCTGTGCTACCTACCAAATAGTCCGTGTACCCATTTTATTCATCTCCGTCATGTCCTGAGTGGCTGATTTAGAAATTTTCTCCAATGCAGATCATTGAAACAAGAAAATTCCCTTCTTCCTTCACATTAAATGAAATAACCTCCACATCTGGAGTTACAGGATCAATTAATAGGATCTTCAAGCAGAAAGGTGTGGAGAAGAGTGGCAAGAGATCGATCTTTCATCAAATTGTGAAGAGTGTTAGAGTTGGCGACTTGTGCGGTTAGCGTAATGTTGAACACTCTATCAGAAATATCTAGAGTCTTGAAGGGTCCCTAAAATATTCTTAAGAACCTGTGTAGTATATTGAGTTCCTATTGGCCTAGTTTGTTTTGGCTTAATTCTATTTGGTCGTATTTTGCCTTTTTTGTTTGGGGTTCGAGTGTATGCCCTTGCTCTGTTCTTCTCCTTTTGGTTATAATCCTAAGAGGACCGATGGCCGCCCTACCGATGGAGTACCGACGGGCACGTGGGGCCCACTTCGGATCCCACACAGATGATCCGAGCAGTTCAATAATTTTAAAAAAAACCCCGAGAAATATGAATGAAAAAATGGAAGTTTGGATCGAGCACCTACATATATCAGATTGAGTTGATTCTCACCAAGCCCACTCGGTTATTTTTTAAAAAATTATTGAACAACTTAGATCATCCGTGCGGGACCCGAAGTGGAACCCGCGTGCCCGTCTGTACTCCTTTGGTATATGTATGCTTGGTACGTATAGCACTACTCAGTTATTAAAAACGAAACTTTCCAAAGAACCCCCCACCCACCCACACACACACATACACACACAGAGCCCCCAAGGGCTTTTTTGGTAATTTCACTTCCTTATTTATTTAGAATAAATGAAATTCAAACGATGTCCGAAACCAAAAAAAAAAAAGAAGAAAGAAAGTAAAATCACGACATTTTCTCTTGTAAATGCAAAAAATACGACGGCAAGATTTTACTTGACTTAGGTAAATAAGATATAATAACCAATGTGAAAGGCCAACGCAATTATTAATATTAACAGAAATGGGGCAAACTCAATTCACTTCCCTCCAACATTTTGAAAAACAAAAATAAAACTGTCAAGGGCTGCAAGGAGATGCTTTGTTGACATTATTCATCGAGCTAGGTTGAAAACTTGTGATGGACTTGTGCCCTAGCCAGGGCCGGATTCAGAACTTTATGGCATTGGGGTCAAGTCTTATGTCAAAACTACTATGTACCCCGATGGTGCATATACTGGCACGCGAGTCTCACTCCGATTCTTGCATGGATAATCCAAGTCAGATATGAATAAAAAATTGAAAGATTGATCGAGCACCTACATATATCCAACTAACTTGAGTTTTCAATAGCCCAATCAATTTGTTTTTTAAAATTATGGAATAGGTTGTATTTTTCGTGTGAGACCCGGAGTAGGACATTCATGCCGCCATGTGCACCGTCGATGTCTTTAGGATTTTTGGTCATATGCCGCCATGTGCACCGTCGATGTCTTTAGGATTTTTGGTCATATATAGGAATATGTTTCATGAGCTCTAATGGCATGAAAAATAATTTTGTTTACTTATATTTTAAAATACTTGCAATACAATTTCTATGTTTATTTTCTGAATTTGTTAAGGGTCTCATTTGAAAAATTCACTCCGGACTTTGGAAAAGCTCAAATGGAACTTGGAGAAAAATTTACCTATAATACAACATCTACTTTGACTACAATTTTGCCCTGATTAATTCAGGTTTCGAGCTTCCAAATTGGAGCCCATGAATAATAGTATTTTACAAGTATCTGATAATGAACATGGTAGTGTTATTTTATTTTTTATTCTGTTTTTAAAGTTACGGGTGTTGCTTTGCTTTTTGCTACTTCTAGAGAGATAGGTTTACTGCGTGGGTAATTTACTCATGGACAGACTCCAAAGTCCAATCAGATCACATGTTTTGAGAGAGAGAACGGGTCAGACAGGCTTTTGTGAGGGCAAGGATTGTAATATTGTTGAGGTACTTGGGCAAGGTATAACCTCTCTTGGGACAAATTTACCAAAATGACCCAAAAGTGTGTAACCATCCTGGGGTAATTTCAAACTCAGTGGGGTCACCTGACCCCACTTGCCACCACGTGCGTCTGCCCTTGGCCCTAGCCTACCAAGTACCAAGTTTACACTACACATTATTACAAATATGCTTCATATTTTCACTTCCAATCAGCAAAGTTATATCATAGATGGATATGTTGGAGAAAATATATCCGATATGATTTTCTGGTAGAATAATAATTCTAAATAATATTCATCAATCCAATTGACAAAATTAAATAGATAGAGAAAGGAATAAGAATAGCATGTAGGGCGGTCGAGGCACGTGATAGCGCTCTCCTAAGGAACGATATACCCCCTCTTGCACAGGGAACATCGACCTTCAAGTTTCCTTCTGTGCAGTGAGGCAAACTCACGAACCATATAGTTTCCCGACACTCAAAATCCGTATGAAATCAGTAGCAAATATATATATGGAAATCATGATGAAATACGAGCCGAACATATAGCAGTAGTCTAAGAAGACATAGTGGAGCACAAGATGTTTTCATGAAAAAGAGAAGAGTAAATTCTGCCACATAGAGAAGTCAGATCAAGTATGGAATTAAGAAAAGTAATCCTTTTTTTCGGCTTAATTGCAAGAACACCTCCTAAACTATCATTTTTTTGGCAACTTCACCCCCTTAAGTTTAAAACTGAGCAACTTCACCCCCCTAACTACCAAATTTGAGCAACTTCACCCCCTCCCCGATTTCCCGTCCAATTTTCTTAGGGATTTGGATGGAAAATTGGATAGAAAAGTAATTTAACATATCAAAATACTCTTTATACACCCATTAGATACCCTCTCTGTCTCTTTCTCTCCTTCCCTCTCTCTCTCTCTCTCTTTGAGGTTCAGAGAGAGAGAGAGAGAGGGGGGGAGGGGGAGGGGAGGGGTCTATAATTGGTGTATAAAAGGCATTTTGGTACTTTTCCATCCAATTTTCCATCCAAATCCCTAAGAAAATTGGACGGGAAATCGGGGAGGGGTGAAATTGCTCAAATTTGGTAGTTAGGGGAGTAAAGTTGCTCAGTTTTAAACTTAAGGGGGTGAAGTTGCCAAAAAGTGATAGTTTAGGGGGTGTTCTTGCAATTAAGCCTTTTTTTTTGCAAACACTACTCCCATCAAATTTATGACCAACGTCCAAGACCACTTGGTTTTTATTTGTAACAAACCATTCCTATAACTTTGCAAGAAATAATAGGAGTATTAATAGGATAATGGTTTGATTAATTCGAGTAAAAGTAGGAGACTAAGTCAATAAGAGGGTTTACAGCTAATTTTTTTTGAAAGATGTGGATAGTGTGATTTTGGACATCATTTGTGGGGCGAGGGGAGTATGATGGAACTTAAATCAGAAACCTTCTCACAATAGCGATTTTCAAGGCCGCCTCACTTCTCAATCCATCAGGAACCTGATCAACTACAACGTGTTGAAGCACCAGCTCCTTCACTTTGGATATACTGGCATGATGAACATGACACTCGAGGGCTCTGATTGCATCCATCAACCTGGCAACCGGATAATTCACGTCCATGCATTGCACTCGAATCACGGCTTCCGACCCGACAACCTTCACGTCTACTTCCGCCGACATGATTCCATTTCCATTTCCAGACAACGATGTCGGCCTTGAATGACGATGATCAACACGGGTGATTGACGTGCTTTGGTCGTTGTGCATATTGGGAAAGGATATCTTCGTTTCTTGTGACTTTGCACAAATTAGTTTGGCCTCGAGTTCTCCTACATTTTCTTGGAGCTCTTTGATGTACGCAACTGTATCTGCAATAAAAGTAAAGAAAAACATTTAATCTTACATAATCTTAATAACATCACTCTATATTTAATCTCCATTTTTTTTTGTCTGAATGAAAGTGTAGAATAAGAAAAATAAGGCTAATAAACAGGATTACCAAACAGGTCCCTAGTAGTATTACCAGCAAGCAAAGATGCTCTGTCCATTTTCGATACATTGGGGACTATGCCCCGAAGCACGTAGAATAGGCTGTTCAGCTTGTGTCTTCGTTGTTTCTCTGCCTCAACCTGATTTAGTGGTGTTTCTCCCCGTGCCTTTGAATTCCTTCGTCTCTTTGTCGAACGCAGGACCACTTTCGAGTCTGATTGCAACAGACCCTTGAAATTAGAACGTCCAGAATACGATTGACAGGTACTTGCCGAGGTTTCTCCTGGGCCACTAGGCTGTTTTGTTACACTGGTGGTATTATTAGGGCCAAAAAGTGACTTGGCTAGTAGCAGTAAATCCAATTCCTCTTGGATAATTTCTGTGGAGCCTAATTCAACAACACCATAGGCAGTTGAGATGCAAACCAACGTTTGAATCCCATGCTCATTAGCTTCTTTTGCTCTCTTGCAATCATAAAGCTTAAGCTCGTGCTCACCCGCTAGCCATGCGTACACACTGCCACTAAAAGTCTGACCGAGAATGCCATCCCCAGCTACAAATGAGTTGGTGGTAGACATCATGTAGAACCACTCTGGGTCAGGGACATGACCGTTTACAAGACGGTCAATATCCGAGTAATTGTCTTGAATTCCATGCTTCACCCCAAATTTGTGTTGGTCATGTCCATTGTTTGCCCACTTATTAGGCACAGAACATAGTTTGGTGCCTTGGAAATGGCCGCCACCCCATGATAGAAGAAAGTTTCCATTGATATCTTTAGTTGCTTGCCAAAATATGGCATAGGCCCACCATTCTTTCCGGCTTTGAATGATGAATTGGAGACGTTGTTGAGGACTTAGTGAGGAAGAAGGATGAATAATCTCATTCATGGTTAGCTGCTTCTTTTTTTTTTTTTTGGCTAAGTAGCTAGCTGCTTCTTGTTTATTACTATCACTAGCTTTCTTAGAGAGAGAAGGGAAGAGGAGGAATGAGTTGAGCTAAAATGATACTAGTGATTCTAAGGCATTTTTTATGCCCGGACTAAATAGGCCAGGGCGATTAGGGTTTGGGGGACTTGTGTGGTGGACCTGCTCCCGGTACGAGAAATTATTGGATGTAAATTGGGTATTGCTAGGTATCCGTGCAGCGCATCCTCGCCTTTTAGACGTTCGTTTTGAAAGGGCAGTATATTTAACACCTTAGATATTGTAATGGATTTACCAAATGTTACTGACACCACATTTTTTATTCCATAGACACAAGGCTCCGTTCCGGAAAAGTAAATAAGTACTTTTTTTTGTGAAAGGCAATAAATACTTATTTTTTAAGAAGGCAATTTCAAGCTCAAAAATTATGTGCTTACACAAATAATTTTTCTATAAATATGTATCTTGTTTGATAGATCACATTGAGATCTTTTATACGGTGCAAAAAAAATTAAAAAATTATTTTTCATTTACATTATTTTTGAGTTTGAAAATATGAAATAAGTACTTATTTTTTAAGAAGGTGTTTGAAATGGAGCCTAAGTGTGGTAAGCTCTACACAAAAACTTGTGTGTGGACCGGAACGTACACTTGAGTCCATAAAGTTCAAAATACGGTGTTTCTGGACTTTTTCATTTGCTTACCAACTTCCGCAAGCAACATAACATAAAAAAAAACAATGGCTTAGATTGTATTAGCATTGTTCCAAAGTTTTTCCATTCAATGCACACTAGCGTTCCCATGTATGTATATATGTATCTCATAAGGGATCCCCTATTTTAATAAAATGTGGACCTCCCATTTGAGCAGTTTTTCAATGAACCATTCAATAAAAATAGCTTAGATGAAGCACTTCTCAGTCTTTTCTTTTTTTTTTTTTATTGATTTTTCACGGGAACCTTAAAATCACAATCTGAACATATTGAAAAGTTCAAATCATAGAAATTTAATTAGAAAATAAGAGATCCACATTTTATTAAAATAAGAAATCCCTTATAATCCGTGGTTCTAGATTAAATAAAGTACCAGATTAATTATTTACTGAATATATAGGAGTACCAGATTAATTAATTAGTACACTCTTCAGTGGACCATACCCGCACTACATATATAGTGCAAAAAGCTATAGGGATCGACGGTCCCCATACCCAAACCACACCGACGCAAGATTATTAATACCGTTCCGTACCGGTCAGCACGTACCGTTTTTTACAGAATTCGGTACCTTGAACCCCATATTCCGTTCCGCTCTCAATGCCGATGCTTACCGGAGAATACCGGCAATTTCGGACTATACCGGAAGAGATGGTGTTACCGGAAATTCCGGCCTGTATTTTGCACTGACTGGGTTTCAAAATGAACGGATCAAAACACTTACGATGATAAAGCCAAACGTACAGATCTGAAACTGAAGACCTCAATTTGAAGATCGATGTTGTCGAACTCGGTTTGGTTGTACTGGTAGGCGTAGAATCTTCATTTCCACAGGCGACGATTTTGGGTTTCCATGGTATCTCTGGGTGAAGTTGGAGAGAGAGAGGACTGTTTGTTTTTCCAAAGGTTTGGTCGACGACGAGGAGTAGAACAAAAGATTTGGGGAAGACAAAAGGTTACTCCTATACAGCTGTCTGCTTGTATCCTCTCCAAAACAAAAGAAAAATAAAACACGTGTCATCCCCAAAGCAAAATTTTCATATGTCCAAGCTTATTTTTTGGTTCATGTTAAAAAAAAAAAAGCTTATTTTTTGGTTTTTTGGCTGGTATATCCAAGCAGATAAAAAAAATTGTATATATGTATGCAAGAATTTTAAGAAATTATTATTTTTAACGAGAAATCCGAAACGAATTTAGAACCTTGTTAGAGCATCCGCAATGGGAATAATCAAAATCAATAATCAAAATGTGTCACGTCAGCATTTGATTATCCATTTAGTTCATAATCAATCTGAACAACTTCTATCTCCACATTGGTTATTTTTATATCCCTAACCAAAAAAATTCTACAATACACAATGCACCTATATCCAACCGCAAACGAGTTCCAATCACGCACCCGACCACACCAAATTATTCGTCTCGATGAGACGATTCCAATGTAAGGTGTTTTTGAGTTATTGAGTTTTGAGTTTGGTTATTAGGTTTTGTTATTGAGTTTTGGTTATTGATAAAAGTTGTTAAGTTTGGTTATGGAATGAGTGGAATTTGGTTATTTGCTAAAATACTTGTAATTTTGCTTATTACAATGTGAGGTAAGTTTTTGAGTATTGTCGTTAAGTTTGCTTATACATATTTATTTACTTATTATAATGTGGATGCTCTTATAACTAAATGTATATATACATATTTTTTATATTTTAACGACAAATCGGAAACAGTACCCAGTACTATACCGGTACCGGTACGTACCGTTCCAGTGATAAATCTGGTACCACGGTATTCAGAACTTTGCACCGACGGCCACGCCGAGCCATCTCCGACCATCGGACAACCAATCCAAGCCGTCCAAAAATTCTATAAAATAAACAAGGGGGTCCACGTGGGAATCAACAGTATCCGATGTGTGTAGGGTGCTTGATTCAAACACTTTATACACAAAAAATAGGATGCTTGGGTCAAGCACTCTACATACATCGGATGCCGTTGATTGCCCGTAGGCCCCCCAATTTTTGTGTTAAAATTTTTGAACAGCTCGGATCGAGCGTTACGTGGCCGAAGATAGCCCGACATAGTCGTCGATACGATTTCGGAATGGAGACCGTCGGTCCCTATATAGTGAGAGACAATTGAATTTGGTCCCTCCAGTCACATGGTCGTCCCTCCACATCCAATTCCCAGATCGATTGTTAGTACTCTGTTTGGATTTAATAACGAGTAGTTCTTTTTGAAAGTTTGTGTCATTTTTTAATCGATTATATATTGTAATTTATACTTCTTCCGTTCCTTTTTAGGTGTCTTACTTCGTAATTCCAACTTATTAAAAAGATATCATCATTATACCTTTCACATCAACTTTTTTATCCACTTCTCCTACTTACCCATCATCATTATATTTTTACTCACTAATTTTTCAAAATGGAATCTACTTTTAAGGGCAAAATGGAAAATTCACCAACTTTTACCCACTAACTTTACAAAATAGACACTTATTAAGGGACAGCCCAAAATGGAATATCGGACTTTAAAAAAGGGACGGAGGGAGTAATGTTTTATGTAATTTTGAAAACATTGTCTTATAGAATTAATTGAGATCTATCAAATAAGATTTATATTGGATATAAAATTCATTATCAATTTAAAAATATAGTAACTCATTTTTTATCCGATTAGAATTGAACAAGTGACTATTAAATCCGGACAGAGGAAGCATATATACTTCTCTCGTTTACGAATTTACTGCATCTCATAACTTTTATTATATTGAAAAGTCATTACTTTTTAGTAATGAACTTTGTATCATTTTCTCTAAATATGCTAAAAACTCGTAACCTTTTAGTAATAGAACTCTTAATATTTTCACTTGGAATCAAAAGTATTTTGGTGCGCCTCACAACCTTTATATTGAAAACTCGTAACTTTCATCATTAGGATTCGTAACAACTTCATTCAGAATCATAACATTTTGATCTGTCACGTTACATCTTTGTACTACAAATTAATAACTTCTCCGCAAAATATGATCAATTGGTAATAAATCAAGATGGTGTTGTAAATTGAGTAGGAGTATTAAAAAACGATTGTCAACAATCGATCAATTAATAAAATATTGTAACCCATTCTGTAAATAGTAATCAATTCCATTCTATAATGATAATCGATTACACAACAAAGGCGATAACGGTGACACCTGGTTCGGCCAATAACTTTAACGGACGAGTATCTTTAATTAGCAACAAGATATATTCCACCCTTGCACGCTAGCTTCCTGTGATAGCACAGAAACTCAAGTCTATTTTGCAAAGGTTTTTAAACCTTTTGTTTGTTCGGTTTAGAGTTTGATGGTGATTTTTGAAGTAACGAGTAGAGAGATAGAAAAAATTTATTGGAGACCATGTGGAGAGGGTAGCTAATCCCTACAAAAGAGTGTACCTAATCCCGGTAATTTCGGGAAGTAAAAAAATCGTGGATTTAATTAGGAAATATCTTAATTAAATAATCAAGACAATTATAGATAAATGAGTACTTAAGGGTATAATGGGGCATATATACCATTTAAGAATGAGAACTTAAATATTTAAACTAGGGTGTATGGCCACCTAAATAAGTTCCCTTAATAAGATGCCAATTTAATTTCTTCTTTACGAGTAATACTCCTTATTAATTAGTTAGAAAAACTTCTGTAAAAGGTTCCTCTCAAATTAGCCTTGCTGGAATTCAATACGGAGGAAAATTTCCTCCCAACCCATGGAGCAGGGAGTTGAGTTTTGTTCACCATCTACTTAAAGGGGTGATTATTACCTTCTTTCACTTTATGGTGAAATTAATACTATTTCAACCAATAGGAAAGATAATAATGATTACCCTTTTTTAAGGAGGGTTAACAAAATTGAACTCTGGAGCAAGTGTTTGAGTTTCCCACAAATCCTATGTGTTTCACGTGAGATAGCTTTCCACAACCAGCCTTTATTTTTATTTTTTTTAAGGAAACATAAACGACTTTTTGTTAGATTTGCGTGATAGGAGTAGAAAATAACCAGTACAACCAAACGAATACGAACCATACATACAACCTGGCAAACAAGTCAAAGAAAAGACCCAACAAAATCAAATCAACCAAACAAGGACAATCGAAACACCCTCACCAAACCCAAAGAATACCACAAGCATGGCTTCAACGCCGAACACATGCAAAACAAGGATAACGTACAAGAGATAGACATAAATATCAATATAAAGTACGGCGTTGAGGGATACAGTAAGTATGAGGGTCGCCACAACTTAACTGTCATCAATAATCCTTACTCCCGTTAAAGTCACTCATCTCCCTCTCCCCCCTGTCTCAGTGAGTCACTCTCTCTCTCTCTCTCTCTCTCCAAAGCACATGTACCCTTTGAAGTAGGATCTGCTACGGGTAGCAACAAACAGCGGTGGAGTTAGAATTAAAATTTAGAGATGACACCCAAATTTAATTTACATCATCCGTCCCACAAAGAGACTCTAGTACGATAAGATGTACAATTTTTGGATAAAAATTATACTTGTATTTTTGTGCGTAAACTTTTTTAAATTTCTTGACACCAAAGTAAAGATCTCAATAGTTTTTTATTTTGATTTAAAGAAATGTTACAAAGTACACATGCAAGGATTTTAATTTTTTATCCCACGTTTCTTAGTAATGGACTATAAAAGTATTCTAAGATTAATTATTGATAATACCCGAAAAGATAAATATTTTCATATGTTAATCATCCATCAACATACTTAATACTAAACAACAACAAAAAATAGACGTGTTCTAAGCTTAGCTATTCATAATACGCACACACACACACAAAAAAAAAAAACACATTTTTTTAGCAGAATAAGTACCCATTTTTTACCCAATAAGACCCATGTTCTACTAACTTTTTACCTCCTTATTTTGCCTTCTTATTTCTACATTCCAAAATTTGTGCCATTTTTTGATCGCTTATATTTTTCAACTTATAATGAATTTCATGATTTTGCGAACTTTGTATTATAGAACTAATTGAGATCTATCAAACAAGATTCATACTGCATATTTTTGAGATTCATATTGAAATATTTAAGCAATAAAAAAACGCATATTGAATAAGTACTTATTTCTTAAGAACTAATTAAGTACTTATATATTGAATAAGGCCTTAATAGAACGGGACTCATCAATATACATTATTTTGGCAATAAAAAATAGCTTTTTTATTTGGCCGGGGTGTCACGTGACACCCGGCCTCCATACTGCCTCCGCCTCTGGCAGAAAAACCCCGTCGGGGCAGTACTTCTGTCCCCATTATACCTTTGGGAAAAATTCTCTCTTCATCGTTAAAGATGAAACTTTTACAACAAAAAAAAGTTTGGAACCCACCGGCCTCCACAAATTTACAAAAGCGATGTGTGGTGTTCCATTCTCTGGATCGATCATTCAACACGCTGTTTTTCACATGCATATTATTATGCACAAAGGTTTTGGTTTGGTTACTTTGGTAGGTCCCCTGATACATATAGCTCAACCAACATATATGGGAGTATTTGTGGTGCATGCTTGCAGGGGTAGGGCTGCGTACATCAACTCTTTCGTAGATCTCGTAATGACGGGAGCCTCGATCGTGTACTGGGTTTCCAAAAATATCACGCAAATCTAACAAAATTTCAGAGAAAAAAAACGAATAAAACACACAAAACAAAGAAATAAGTTAAGTTTAAAAGAACCCACCATTGTAAAGTTCAAATTCATGATATGTGTAGTGGAAATAGCATCCTCAGATGACGATACTTGAGTGCGTACGTAGTGAGAGACCGACAATTGAATTTGGTCCTTCCATTTGCATACATGTCAAGTTCAACTGACTCGGAGGTTCTTTATTTTACATGAGGCCGCATGTTAGAATTCTATGGAGGTCAAACATTTCAAACTTTCGGCCCACTGGAGGACTTTGTCGTTTGTTAACTTCAAAGCTCCGGAATTATTTGAGGTGTGCACAAGCTGATTGAGATACAAAGGGGCTATCCTTGGCGACGAAAAATATATTCGTCACCTTTTCAACGTTGTCAGAGACGAAAATGCATTTCGTCAGCAAATGGGAAGAGAAAAAGCAAACCCTAAACCCAACCTCACCTTTATTGGCCACACCATCGACCGCCACTCGCTGGATCACTGCTCACCACCTTCCCTGTTCCGATCTGAACCAGAATCGCCGAACAATTTGGACGAGAAACCATCACTGGAAGGCCGGGCCACTTTCTTTCCATGCCCAATTTAGACCAGGCCCAGCTTGAAGTCCGAAGCCCACTTAAGAGTCCAAAGCACCTCGTTAGATTAATTAAGCCCATTAGAAGTTACAAACAGTCTGTGCTCTTGGTTCTGTTGGGCCGATCGATCTGTGCTACCAAATAGTCCGTGTACCCATCTGTTCCATCTCCAATGGGTTCATAGAAACAAGAAAATTCCTTCACATTGAATGAAGGAATTGCCCTTGCTCTCCCCCTCTTCTTTTTGGTTAGTTTGGAATGAAGAGAGCTTCTAAAACTCGCTTCGTTCACGTCTACGCTATCGCAGAAGTCTTTTTGGTTAGTTATAAAAAAGATGTAAACTTTCCAAAAAGAAAAAAAAAAACCCTCCACTAATGGCCTTGTTATTTGGATTGAGACATGCTGCCAAGCATCTTGCCAAGCGCAGTCAGACCGTCTAAAAAACGAACTCTTCCAAGGAAAAGTAAAGAGTTCTGGAAAAGTTTGTTTTCAATATAGACCATTGATTGTTGAGATGCGCTCGCCAGGAGCTTTGCAAGGTCCCTAGGTCCTTGTTATTCAGGGGTACGTATATCAGTGCCCGCATATATAAAACGGATCCGCATAAGTCTCTCTTTATCCTCGTATGTAATTTCCATCGTCTCGTTGACAAAAAGTGTAACATTTAAGTGCGCCTTAAGCTATAAGTGCAATATTGAAACAAAAAATTTTATGAGTACGAAAATGAAACGGAGCCCCTATTTTCTCTAGGGACCATTTAAGTAGATAATAAGTCTTTTCATTGTTCTTTGTTACATGTAAAGACTTTAGTCCTCTAGTTTCCTACTGTATTTAATAAAGGAGTACTCCAAATCCAAATTTAATTGACCAACTTAAATATGATGAAACATTGGGTCTCAATTAAGGAAAAATCAAAATTCAAAGCATTTCAGAGATGTGTCAAGTGTTAAACGTAACACAAAAGCCGTAATTTATTCACTTGTTGAAAGATTATTGTCATATAGACTTTGCCCATTTCAATATTTCAATAGCTACGACGGAGCATGCATACTCAGTTATGAACTCGGAAGACTAGATTCCGAAGTAGGATGGATGATGAATTTTCAAACTTGATTAGTATTTACATTGTAATAACTCATGATTTTATTTTTGGCTAGTAGTGTTAAATCCACGAGACAATTTTTTAATGTCACAACAAGATAGAAAGTGGGACAATAATGCCCTCAGGAGAGTCTACATTCATCTCTCTTTCAAGACAGTGGCCAATGACAAACCCATGGCATAAGGGGCGACAGTACCTCCAATTTGAAATAATCCTAGAAATACTATGACTTCCCTCATTCAAAATTGAAATTCTGATTGTTTGATGGGTTCGATTGTTCCCTGGCCGGATTATGGCGGGGAGATAAATGGAGATACAAAAGAGAGAGAAAAGCGGGTGGAATGAAAGTGGGTTCTTCTTTTTGTTGAGGGAGGAAAAGGCAGTGATGAAGAGAGAGAAGTGAGAGGTTTTGTCTGACTCCTTCACTTTGAAGGGCATAATGGTGATTTTGATTGACTTTGTCGTGGCACTAAAGAAATGTCTGGTGGCATTAGCACCACCCTTATTTTTTTTAGGATACATATGTCTGCCACCACTAAGATAAAATTCGGACTCAGTTCGAGCGAGGGAAAATGAAATGGGAGGTGGCCATGGATAGTTCAGAGTTGATACCATTAAAGGCATTAAAGTGCTTTGAGTGTACGAGGCTGGCTGGCCTCTCCTTCTCTGGGGAATTGACTGAATCTTTATGCATTGCATGCATGGGGCTGATCAGCTCCCTCTAACACTCCACCCAAATCCAGGCTTGTCAGGGCCATTGTCCCACATCAGATTCCTCTACAGCTCTCTCATTCATTCATTCATTGGCTTATTTGTACCGATGGTCTTCAAAGTATTTTTCAAAATGTCAATTTGGTCCTCAATATACAAACGTGTCTATTGCATCCCCAATATTTAAAATGTACGTTTAAATGGTCCCCGAAGCTAACTCCATCCCCATCTACCGTCACTTACAAGGGCATATTCGGAACTCTATCATAATATTATAAAGTCACCCTCCTTCCACTCTTGGGGCAGTCATCACCCATTACCACCACCTTCTTTTCCGGCGACAATCCACCATCACAAATTCTACACCCACCACCTTCAACCACCACCACCCATCCATATTCAACCTCCATCCCCTTCACCAATCACCACCACCCAAACCCAGAATGTACAACAGAATCTTAAACATAGACAAAACTCGCACGGCGTAAATCGATCAACACTAGAATACCAACATTTGACGCCACAACCCACCATCCGGCTCGCATACTCACAATCGCCCGGCAGCCCACCCTCCGGATTGCCCTTGACGCCACGGCCGCTGCTCGTGTGAGATGGTTAGGGTGATGCAAACACTCCACAGTAAAATGCAAACATCTAATCAATTATTTTTTCGTTTTCGATTTCAAAAGCTAGCTTACTGTTTTGAGAGTTCTTCCCAACAGATTCGGAGTAACAAAACATCAAACCCCATAAATACAGGGGATTTTCTTTAGCATTAAAAGTCTTGAATGTTTACAACACGTAACCCAGCACCAGTAAGATTGAAAGCTCTTTTTTTTTTCTAATCTCTTTTAATCACAGAAGGCGTTGGGTTTGGGGAGGGGTTACTGTGAAAACGTTTAGTTTTTTAATCGGTGGTAGTGAAATAGGGAGAGGAGAGGAGGCAGCCTCCTCTGCCCCGATTAGAGCCCAAAGATTAAAGAATAAGTTTTTGGGAGGGGGTGTCGGTGGGGGTTTCAAGGTAGATGAGGGTGGCGGTGGGGCGGATGGGTGTGGGGGAGGAGATGAGGAGCATGCAGATGGAGACCGGGGAGATGATGGTGGTGATTTCTTGGCCGATTGAGTCAAGGATACTGCTGGTGGTGGTGGTTTGGTCCATGGTTTTGGTTGGGAGGTTATGTCGAATGGGTGGTGGGTAATTAATTGGGTCTAGGGTTTTAAGATTGAAGGTGATAGTTATTTAAAGAGGAAGTTACAGAAATACCCCTGCCTTTAATGGTCAATATGGACGGAGTTAGCTCCGGGAACCATTTAAACACGCATTTTAAACGTTAGGGATGCAATAGACACAATTTGTATGTTGGGAACCAAATTGACATTTTAAAAATACTTTGGGGACCATCCGTACAAATAAGCCTTCATTCATTTGATTTTTTACTTTTGTACGGCAACTGTCCTTCACAATTAAAAACCCTAATCACGTGATAAATGGTATTGGAAGAAATGGTTTTTAGAATATACATATACTCGATTTAATTTGTTATTTGTTCAAAATCATTTACGAGGGGATGAGAATTGACTTCAATGGTGTCTCCATTTAATTATTTGTTCAAGAAAGCCTATGAAGATTGTATTTTCGTGGACTTTATTATTGTTTTGATGATTTGGTTACTTACGTAGAGTTGCGTCTACTCGTTGACATTTGTTTGGAGGAACAATTGTGTCCCTTCTGTTCGTAACTATTTGGGATAGTCCTGAACACTTTTATATATGTGTGTGTGTGTTTCCATCATTTGATTTACTTTGACATTAATTGATAGTCGCAAACACCTTTATATAGTTAGTCTAAATTTTGCACGAAAAGTTAGAAGATTTTATCAGGTATTTACATATATTCAATTGACCTGATTTTTATCGAGTCACTTGAAAAAATATCTTAAAATTTACTAATGGATCTGATTACTACGTAGGACCCGTAAGTGGGTCTCACATGTCGATGAACAGCACCCCATCGGTACCCTTAACAAAATGCTATGAGTATGTATATGTCTTGGGGATTTAGGATTATGGCAGAGAAATACTGCAGTAAATCTTTTCTTTTTCTTTTTTTTTGGAAAATTTATATAAATGATCCTTCTAGTTTCATCCGAGTCTCCTTTTCGTCATCCAAGTATCAATTACAACTCTTTTGACCTTCAAGTTTGATTTTTGTACCAAATTAGTCCAATTGATAACATCTGTCAGCCAAACTAGACGAAAAAAATCAGATTGATGGTAGTTTGGACGTTGCAGTTCATACCAAGTTGGTCCAATTGATAACGTTTGCCATAAATCTGATTTTTTTCGTCCAGTTTGGCTGAAAGACGTTATCAATTGGACCACCTTGGTACGAAAACCAAACTTGAAGGTCAAAAGAGTTGCAATTGATACTTTGAGGACGAAAATGAGACTCGGGTGAAACTAGGAGGATCATTTGCATAAATTTTCCTTTTTTGCCATACGATATAATGTTATGAGCAACTTCCTGGCCGGTCCTGTCTGGGTGAAGTATAGTCCACTAGGTCCTGTCCAAAGAGCCCATAGTCTAGTAGGTCCTCTTCATTATTTTGTTGACAAAAATACCTCTCGCAAAAAAAGGTGATTTGAGAGAAACATCCAGCTACCACTGCCGCTGGCACCATCACCACCACCACCACCACATCGCCACCACGCCGCCGCCGCCACCATCACTACCACTACTGCCACCACCACCACGCTGCCACTACCACCACCACCACTCCACCACCACTACCACATCACCGCCACCACCACGCCACCACCCCCACTGCCACCATCACCACCACAACGCCGCCGCCATCATCGTCACCGCCACCACCACTTCACCACAACAATTAACAGTGTTATTTTTTATCTAAATTAACAGTGTTAATTTTTGTCTAAATTCACATTCCAATTAATAGTATTTTTACCCGGATTAACAGTGTTAATCCGCCATGATTAACAGTGTTAATTTTTGTTTAAATTTACATTCCAGTTAACGGTGTTAATATCAGGATTAACAGTGTTAATACCCGGATTAACACTGTTAATTGTGGTGGTGGTGGCGGCGACGATGGTGATGATGATGGTGGTCATTATGGTGGCGGCGTTGTGGTGATGGTGGCAGCGTGACAGCGGTGGTGGTGGTGGTTTTCGTCTAAATTCACACCCCAATTAACAGTGTTAATCCGTCACTATTAACAGCGTTAATTTTTGTCTAAATTCACATCTCAATTAACAGTGTTAATACCAAGATTAACAATGTTAATACCCGGATTAACACTATTAATTGTGGTGGTGGCGGCATGGTGGTGGCGGTGGTGGTGGTGGTGGTGATGGTGATGATGATGGTGGAGTGGTGGTGGTGGTCATTGTGGTGGCGGTGATGGTGGTGGCGGCGTGACGGCGTGCTGGTTGTGGTGGTGGTGGTGGAGTGGTGGTGGTGGTGGCGGCGGCGGCATGGTGGTGGCGGTGGTGGTGGTGATGATGATAGTGGAGTGGTGGTGGTCATTGTGGTGGCGGTGATGGTGGTGGCGGAGTTGTGGTGGTGGTGGCAGCGGCGTGACGGCGGTGGTGGTGGTGGTGGCGCTGGTTGTGGTGGAGTGGTGGGGGTTGTGGTAATTATGGTGGTGGTGGCGTCGGTGGCATGGTGGTGGTGATGATGATGGTGGAGTGGTGGTGGTTGTCATTGTGGTGGCGGTGATGGTGGTGGGCCGGTGGCGGAGTTGTGGTGGTGGTGGCGCTGGTTGTGGTGGTGGGGGTGGAGTGGTGATGGTGGTGGTGGTGGTAGTGGTGATGTAGGAGGTTGTGTGGTTCATTTGTTTCTAAACGGGGATAAAAATGTGAAATACACTCCACAGGATCTATTAGGAATTGCACTCTATAGAAAAAGGATCTAGTGACCTATGAAATTGAAAAATAGGACCGGCCCAGAATTAACTCTAATGTTAGAGCAATGTTATTATGTTAGTAGAGTTCGATAAGAGCCGGCCCACCCCCAAGGCCCAAGAGGCCCGGACCTTGGGCATCTCAAAAATCTCAGATTTTAGGGGCACTCCAATATTTTTACTACATAGGTTTGAGTAGGAGTTTTTTTTAAGTCCAATAGAAAAAAAAAAAAAAAAGAAGTCCAATTGGAGGTTATGAGTTAGCCCAATAGAATGAAATATTTTTACTACTTGGGTTTGTATTCATATTTAATGCATGATTAATAGAACATCATAATGGTTTTTTGATCCGCAACTTCATATTGGTTTGATTTTCTCAAATTGTGATGGTTGTTGTAAAAATTATTAAGTATTAATTCTTTGAGTGTATACTTTTTTTTTATTAGGCCTTGGGCACTAAAAACCCCACGGTCCATCAATTGCATATTCTCTTAAAGAGTTGAGTTTTCTTTACCAAACGAGTACTACGGAACGGATCAGGAAGTATAAGAATGGAGGACAATTACACATGTATCAACGTACTAAAACAGGTACGGGCAATGAATGGTGATTAATTTCACCCTCAGGGCGACGCAGGGATCGTAATCGATTGTTAAGAGTATAATGCTTAAATTAGATCCAACCTTCTACAACAAAGGCAGTCCATTTTTCAAGAGGGGCTACGGATTTTAATGACCTCTGCATTTAGGTAGCTCGCACCATCTCAGCCATATAGTAAATCACAATTAAATTCAACACCCGTTGTATTTATGAGGATCCCCATAGTCCAAAGAGATCAGATAATGTTGGTTGGTAGACTTATTTCTCTCGTGTTGGACAGCTAGCCTACAGACACTGCATGAGTAATTGGCATTCGAGGAATTAAGAGCTTTCACATCTCAAGGGTTTTATCGGTCTCTTCTTTTTGGTGGAAGAGTAAAAAATTCATTGATAACAACGATACCTTCAACTCTGTGCAGCTATTATAAAAATACTGTAAAAGAGAAGGCTTAATCCACTCCGACAAATTGAATGCAACAAAGAGATTTCTATGACAACCTCATATTATCTATGGAATTCTTATTTTGTTATTGATTTTTTGAAGAATGAGAGAGAGAGAGGAGTTTTGGAATCGGATTTGGAATAAACTTTTGAGAGAGAGAGAGAGAGATTGATTTGTATTCTTCTCAAAAATGGTTAGCCCAAGAAATCAGCGGCTGGATTCAAGGAACCACTTTCAACCGTTAGATATATGAATGTACATAAGATTAAAAAATTGAGCTTTGTTATATAGACTTCTCGTTAAGTACACTGTTTAGTACTTTTTTCTCTTCAATGTGAGGAACTACATTGTTTAGCTATCTCATTTGGATGTGCTTAGGGTGTACACGGTTCGGATTAATCCGCTTCTCTAGAACACCATTAACTAGAGCATTTCAAACGATTCTAGAAAATCTGAAATCAACACTTAACCAGTATATGCATGGAACCTAACCTAACCAAAACCAAACCGCAAGACCGGTCCGATTTTGGTTCAGTTCCGGTTCTATCCAATAAGTATCCAAACACTTATTCACAAAATATGAACACATAAAATTAAAGAAATAGGAAGATAATCTGGTGGAATAGGAAAAGAATAAAGAAAATAAAAAAACTTTCCTAACAAATGATATTTCATCTCTAAATAAATTAAGTTTAGCAAGAAAAAGATTAACCAACCAAATTCAAATACATATTTAATTACACACACATATGTATTTCTGTACTTATCTTAGTTTTAAATGGTCCGGTTCGGTTTTAACCACGGTTCATTAATTGAGAACCAGTAACCGAACCAAAATTAACTGTTCTTAATTTTTTAGAACCATAACCTGACCATAGAACCGCAGAACCGAACCGAATATGACAATTCGATTCGGATCGGACCGATTTTATAGTTCGGACGGTCTTCTTGAACACCCCTAGATGTGCTCATAAATGAATGAAGGGGATAAAAGGCCACGGCCTATATAATCAAACCCAATTTAGACCCGGACCAGCTTGAAGGCCAAAGCCCACTGTTAGAGCGCAAAGCCCAATTTACAACCAGTCTGTTCTCGTGGTTTTCCTGGGCCGATCTGTGCTACCAAATAGTCCGTGTACCTGTCGCTTCCATCTCCGTCGACAATGTCTATTTGTTTAGGCTTAAAAAGCCAAAATGATTTTTTTTTTATTCAAAATTTTTTTCGTATTTTTTAATTTTTTATCAAATTTTTGTGACCTATTAATTTGTTTCTTTGAGAGAAATTGAAAAATTTTTAAAAGTTTGATCGAAACTCATAATTTTTTTAAAAAATACAAAAATAAGTTAAGCAACTGTTTTTTATACTTATTTTTGTCTTTATTCAAATATTTTTACTTTATTAATTCCTTTCGTTGAAACGAATCAATAAGTCACAAAAGTTTGACGTAAAACAAACAAATGTGAAAAAATAATAATTGAATAAAAATAAAAGTAAAAAAGTTCCCTTCTTCCTTCACATTAAATGAAATGACCTCCACATCTGGGGTGAGCGGAACAATTAATAGGATCTTCAAGCAGAAAGGTGTGGAGAGGAGTGGCAGGAGATCGATCGATCTTTCATCAAATTGTGAAGAATGTTAGAGCCGGCGGTTGGCATAATGATGAACACTCTATCAGAGATATCTAGAGTCTTGAAGGGTCCCTAAAATGTGCTTAAAAAACTGTGTAGCAGATCGAGTTCCTGTTGGGCCGTTGGCCTAGTTTGTTTCGGCTTGATTTAAGTTTGATCGTATTTTGTTTGTTTTGTTTGGGGTTCAAGGAATCAAGGGTATGCCATTGCTCTGTTCTTCTCCTTTTGGTTGGTTATTGGAACTTAACTTTCCAAAGGGAGAAAAAGACCTCCCCTAAGGGCCTCTTTGGTAATTTCACCTCCTTATTTATTTAGAATAAATGAAATTCCAACGATGTCCCAAACAAAAAAAAGAAACACTACTACAATAAACGATAATGATCACAGTTATTAATTGTGATGATCGCATGTCTTTAATCACGGTTTTAAACCATAATCTTTCGGGGTGTGATTTTAAGTCCTTTACTTTTTTAGATCACGGTAATAAACCATGATGAAAAATTCAAAATGATCACACTTATTAAGTGTGATCGTAATAAACCGTATTGAAAAGTTCAAAATGATCAGCGTGATCTTTTTCTTGGCACCTGCAAGACCATCTTGTCTTGATGTTGCCGAGTTTTGAACCCACGTACCATTGGTTGAAGCACTTACCACTAAGCTAGCCAATAACTTCTACTTCATTAGGATAATAAAAATATTTATACTTACTTCCGAAAGTGAGAAAACTATTCTTTTTCTTAAAATTTAGGACACCCCTAATGCCACGACATATTTGTTTAGTGCCACGAGCATTTTTGCCGTTTGCCCCTTTTACCCTCAAATTTCTTTCATGAAGAATCTTTCTTCTCTTTACATTATCCATCCATGGCGCCTAGGAGGCTCCGCCTAGCTCCGATCCAACCCGACCATGCGGATTAAAAAGCCTTAGGCTCTGTTTGGAACCTAAGGAAAGGAAAAGAAAATAAAATGGAAGGAAAATGGGAAGAAAAATTTACTATTCACAAAACTGAAAATTGTTATTTTCCTCCCATTTTCTCTTCAAACCAAAAGAAGGAGAGGAAAATTTTTTAGTTTTCCTTTCTTTTCGTCGGGTTCCAAACAGACCAGTAATTCTTTCTTCATAAGTAAAATTGAATTCAAGAATAGATGCAAACCATATATAACTATTAAAGAGCTGACGCAAACATTCCCCCCTCACTTTCTCTCTCTCTTTATATATATATATATATATATATATGAACCCATATACACACATAATTCTAGAATCACACCACAAAGAACAGAGAACCAGCATAAGATTCTGACCAATAATGTCGTCATTCAAGATTTTGCTTCCGTTCGACTGTCCCACTCGCGAATAATCAACACCCATTCTCCGCGAGGCCGATCCACCGCTGCCTCCCTCCGACGCTGCCGACGGTATCAAAATCTCCCTCGGAGAAAGAACTCAAGTTGTATCGTTTCACAAGTTTCACCATTTGACTTCTACGGAGTTTTCAGTTCATCAAAAAAGGACCGTTGTATTTGGATTTCAATATTTACCACAAGAGAGAAAAGTTGAGATGTGAATCTTTGGAGTAAACTACTAATCCGGACCCCACTCCACACACACACACGCACACGCACACGCACGTACGCACGGCCCTCCTTTTCCCGCTTTTGTCCCCTCTCTCTCTCCCCCAGTACACTCTCTCTCTTATTTGATTTTGTTGTTATAAAATTTGAAATGCTAATAACTTTTTTTCACGTATATTTTTTTTAATAAATTTCATATTTCTGACATCTACTCGACGAAATCTATCAAACGAGCCTAGTATTGATGGTGACATAATGTAAAACGGAAAAATTATATTTTTTACGTAATTTAAACTGTCTAAAGAGGTTGAAAAATGTGTTCCAAATTTCAATCCGTTTTTACGTAGTTTAATTATGGTCATTTAGGATAAAATCAGCAGAAAACTAAAATCTTTCCACTAGTTCAAACGGATTGAAATTTGGAACACTTAATTTTTTTTAACCTTTTTAGATAATTTGTATAATAAAAAATATAGTTAAAAAATTAGTGTTCCAAATTTCAATTCGCTTGAACCGGTGGAAAGATTTTAGTTTTCTGATCATTTTATCCTAAATGGCCATAATTAAATTTTGACTCTAGGCCTCTCATTGATAAGCCCTAAGAAATATTTAATTCTACGAGGTCAAAAATTCGTAATGACCATTTAAGATAAAATGAAAAAAAAATAATAATAAGATCTTTCCACCGATTGAACCGGATTGAAAATCAGAACACTAAAATAATTTTAAATAAATTTAAAAAAAAAAGATACAAAGTATAAACATTATTAATTAAATAAAAAAATAACAAAAAATAGGTTCTCGATATTTTTGGAATGAAAAGGTTAAAAGTTGCAACAGTTGGAATGACAAGATCTTTAGTTTTTTTTTCTTTTTTGATCCGACAAGATCTTAAGGTTGAAAGTTGGGAAAAAATTAATTGCACCATTGGTTGAAAGTTGAAATAGTTGGTCCAAAGTGGTTCAAAGTTGGAAAGATTTTATTTTTTTTGATTATTTTATCCTAAATTGTCATAATTAAATTTTATTTATAGGGCTCTCGTTGATTAACCCAAAGAGATATTTGATTATACAAATTTCTTAGGGTTAATCAACGAGAGTCCTATAGTCAAAATTTAAGTATGACTATTTAGGATAAAATAATCAGAAAACTAAAATCTTTCCACCGGTTCAAACGGATTGAAATTTGGAATACTTAATTTTTCAACATCTTTAGACTGTTTAAACTATCACAACATAGAGTTTTTCCGTTTCATATTATTTCACCATAAATATTAGACTCGTTTGATAGGTTTCGTTGAGTAGATTTCAAAAATATAAAATTTATTTAAAAAATGTAAACAAAAAGTTATTAGCATTTAAAATTTTACAAAAAAAATAAAATAAGAGAGAAAAGCGGTGAGAGACAGAGAGAGAGAGAGAGAGAGAGAGAAAGAGAGAGGGAGAGAGAGAAGGTGGATGGGGTAAGGGGTAAAACGGGTAAAGGATGGGCCCGGTGTCAGACTCCCCTGACACGAGGGGTGTGATTAACAGCTCTCATCTTTGGAGAGAGAGAGAGAGAGAGAGAGAGAGTTTGGAGAGAAAGAGAAGAGAGAGAATCAGGCTAGGCAGTGTCAGGTACCCTTTACGCTCAAGGGTAAAACCGTCAGATGGCTAGAAAGATCGTGGCAGTAGAATTATGTGTCGTGGCATTATTGAATTAATGCAATTAACATGATATTGAAATATATTAAAAAAATACATATACATATATATATATATATATGCATGCATTGTTTAAAAAAATTCAAAAATATGACAACAAATCTTTTGCCAATCAAAACTAGTTGTTGGTCACCAAAGGATTTTCTTGTGGCGAAAAAATTAATTTTAGTCGGTAAATTTAGGTGACAATAGGATTTTTGGTTGTAGTGTGCGAGGTCTTTTATCTCGCCAAAAGAGCGAGGTCTTTTATCTCGCTCTTTTCTGCATGTCAGTCTTTTATCACACCACAAGAGTGAGGTCTTTTTAAGGTTTCAATCGTTTATCTCATCACAAGAGCGAGATTTTTTATTTACAATCACAGTTTTTAAATAACTGAGATAAAATATATTAAGCGCCACTTTTTATCTCACCTTTTGGCTTAAACTGAGATAAAAAGTTTAGCTTATAATTTTTTTGTCACACTTTTACTAAAACCGTAATCTTTGTAAATCTCCTTAGTGTGACCTTTATCTATTATTGTAGTACGCAGTGAAAGTAAAATCAAGATGGCAAGATTTTACTTATTTTAGGTAAATAAGATAGTACTCCAATACCCAATGTGAAAGACCAAAGCAATTATTAATATTAACAGAAATGGGGCAAACTCAATTGACTTCCCTCCAACATTTTGAAGCAAAATAATAATACTATCAAGGGCTACAAGGAGCTTGACATGATTCATCTAGGCTGAAAACTTGTGCAGGACTTGTGCCCTAGCCTACCAAGTTTGCACTGCACATTATTACAAATATGCTTCATATTTTCATTGAATTTGTTATAAAATTCAATAGATGGACATCCATAGATATTACTCCCCCGTCTCACAAAGGATGTCCAAAAATTATTAGTTCTAGTAAACATAGTTTTTAAAACCTTAAAAGGTATTTATAAGTTTTCCAAATATAGATAACTTTTTAAAAGACGTGAATAACGATTTCGGACATCCTTTGTTGGACGAGGGGAGTATAATAGAACTTAAATCAGAAACCTTCTCACAATAGCGATTTTCAAGGCCGCCTCACTTCTCAATCCATCAGGAACCTGATCAACTACAACGTGTTGAAGCACCAGCTCCTTCACTTTGGATATACTGGCATGATGAACATGACACTCGAGGGCTCTGATTGCATCCATCAACCTGGCAACCGGATAATTCACGTCCATGCACTGCACTCGAATCACGGCTTCCGACCCTATAACCTTCACGTCCACTTCCGCCAACATGATCCCATTCCCATTGCCAGACAACGATGTCAACCTTGAATGACGATCAACACGGGTGATTGACGTGCTTTGGTTGTCGTGCATATTGGGAAAGTATATTTTCGTTTCTTGTGACTTTGGACAAAGTTTGGCCTCAAGTTTTCCTATATTTTCTTGGAGCTCTTTGATGTACGCAACTGTATCTGCAATAAAAGTAAAGGAAAACATTTAAATCATACAGAATCTTAATAACATCAAGATTTCAACATGAGTACGTCTATATTTGTTTTCGCAATCTCCATGTTTGCACAATCTCCATATTTGCACAATCTCCATGTTTTTTTTTTTTTTTTGTCTGAATGAAAATGTAGAATAATAAAAACAAGGCTAATAAAAAGGATTACCAAACAGGTTCCTAGTAGTATTACCAGAAAGCAAAGATGCTCTGTCCATGTTCGATACATTGGGGACTATGCCCCGAAGCACGCAGAATAGGCTGTTCAGCTTGTGTCTTCGTTGTTTCTCTACCTCAAACATGATTTTGTGGTGTTTCTCCTCGTGCCTTTGAATTCCTTCCTCTCTTTGTCGAACGCAGGACCACTTTCGAGTCTGATTGTAACAGACCCTTGAAATTAGAACGTCCTGAATACGATTGACAGGTACTTGTCGAGGTTTCTCCTGGGCCACTAGGCTGTTTTGTTACACTGGTGGTATTATTAGGGCCAAAAAGTGACTTGGCTAGTAGCAGTAAATCCAATTCCTCTTGGATAATTTCTGTGGAGCCCAATTCAACAACACCATGGGCAGTTGAGATGCAAACCAACGTTTGAATCCCATGCTCATTAGCTTCTTTTGCTCTCTCGCAATCATAAAGCTTAAGCTCGTGCTCACCCGCTAGCCATGCGTACACACCGTCACTAAAAGTCTGACCGAGAATACCTTCCCCAGCTACAAATGAGTTGGTGGTAGACATCATGTAGAACCACTCGGGGTCAGGGAAATGACCGTTTACAAGACAGTCGATATTTGAGTAATTGTCTTGAATTCCACACTTCACCCCGAATTCGTGTTGGTCATGTCCATTGTTTGCCAATTTCTTAGGCACTGAACATTGTTTGGTGCCTTGGAAATGGCCGCCACCCCATGATAGAAGAAAGTTTCCATTGATATCTTTAGTTGCTTGCCAAAATATGGCATAGGCCCACCATTCGTTTCAGCTTTGAATGATGAATTGGAGACGTTGTTGAAGACTTAGTGAGGAAGAAGGATGAATAATCTCATCCATGGTTAGCTGCTTCTTGTTTTTTTTGGCTAAGTAGCTAGCTGCTTCTTGTTTATTACTATCACTAGCTTTCTTAGAGAGAGAAGGGAAGAGGTGGAATGAGTTGAGAGCTAATTCTAAGGCATTATTACTAAATAGGCCAGGGCGATTTGGATTTTGGGGACTTGTGTGGTGGACGTGTTCCGGATACGAGAAATTTTTTAATGCAAATTGGGTATTGCTAACGTGGTATCCGTGTAATGTTTTCGGGCCTTTTGGACGTTTGTTTTGAAAGGGCAGTATATTTAACACCTTAGATATTCTAAAGGATTCACCAAATGCTACTGACACCACATTTTTTTACTCCATAGACATAAGTGTGGTAGGCCCTACACAAACACTTGTGTGGAGACCACAACGTACACTTGAGTCTACAAAGTTCAAAATACAGTGTCACTAGGCTTTTTCATTTACTAATACCAACTACCGCACGCAACTTAACATAAAAAAACAATGGCTTAGATTGTATTAGCGTTGTTCCAAAGTTTTTCCATTCAATGCACGCTAGCGTTCCCATTCTATGAACAGAAAGACAATATAAGGTCCGTACTTAAGGTCCTTGATAGAAGATCACTGTATGTATGTATCCCATAAGGGATTCTCTATTTTAATAAAATGCAGACCTCCCATTTGAGCGGTTTTTTATTGAACCAGTCAATGAAAACTACTTGGATGAAGCACTTTCCGGTCTTTCTTTTTTTTTTTTTTTCTGATTTCTTGCGGGAACCCTTAAAATCATAATCTGAACACATTGAACGGTTTGGATCATCGAAATTTGATTGGGAAAGAGGAGATCCATATTTTATTAAAATAAGGAATCCCTTATAGTCCGTGGTAACAAATTAAATAGTGTACCAGATTAATTAATTATACTGTCTGTCCCATTTTGTTGGTCATCTTTGGGAGCGTGTGTCATTTTTAAATTGATTAAACTCCATTTGTCTCATAATGTTTGTCCGGTTCGCAAAACAAAGACGTAAAAAGAATACAATTTTTCCGTAAAATTTTAAATTTTTTTCAACAATTCACTAGATATCGATGAGTTCTTTTTAATTTATGAAAAAGGTTTGAATTTTTTTTGAAAGAAATACATTATTTTGAGTCCTCATTTTGCGGATCGAACAAATAATTTGGGACAGAGAGAGTATCTTACAATCTATAATCTTTTAGGTGATTTTAAAATTTTTGAGGTATATAAAAGAACTCATTGAGATCTATTAAAAAATATTCATATTTGATATAAAAAATATTATAAATTAAGAGAAATAGCCAATCTTTTGAGATTTTCAAAAAATAAAAAAGGACCAAGTTTGATATTTGAAAATGAGAGAGTACCTAACCAGTTTCCTTATATAGTAACTAGTAGTTTCCTTATAGAGATAATTTTCTTTCCACCAGTGGAGAAAGCCATGGGTTTTTCATTACGGGTTCCACAAGATATCTTTTGTTATAATCTGAACTGTCCATTTTATAGGATCCGTAGAATAATATATTCACGCAAAAACTGAGATTTATCAGACGTCAATAGGTATATTGAAAATCTACTTTCGATTTAGGAAATAGACAGTCATGGATAGTTTAACTTCAAAATCTATGACCGTCCATTCTGTAAACCAGAATTCAATTTTTGATATATCTATTGATATCTAATCAAACAAATTTTTTTTTATAGATATACTATTCTATGTACCCTACAACATGAACGGTTCGGATTAGAACAAAAAAAATTCTATGGGGCTCACAGACAGTGATGGAAACCATAAGAACATACTCTCTTCCTTATATAGTAACTACTAGTAGTACACTCTTGAGGGGACCATACTCGCACTACATATATAGTGAGAGAAATTGAATTTGGTCCCTCCAGTCACATGGTCAGTCCCCCCATATTCAATTCCCAGCTGGATCGTTAGTACTCCGTCCGGATGTAATAATTCTTTTTAAAGTTTGTGTCATTTTTTAATCGATTATATCTTGTAAGTTGTAATATTTTATGTAACTTTGAAAATATTGTCTAATAGAACTAATTGAGATCTATCAAACAAGAGTTATATTGGATATAAAATTCATTACCAATTTAAAGATATAGTACTTCATTTTTTTATCCAATTAGAATTGAACGAGTGACTATTAAATCCAGACAGAGGGAGTATATATACTTCCTCCGTTTACGAATTTTGAGTCACTCCGTTTGGTTTAACACTTTGAGAGTAACTTTTAACTCTCAGCACAGTTTTCAATAAATCTTTCTCTCCACTCATTACCACTCCAATTCTCAAAAATAACTTTCTAAAATGTAAACCAAACAAAGCGACATCTCATAACATTTATATTGAAAAGTTGTTACTTTTCAGCAATGAACTTCGTATCCTTTTCTCTAAATATGCTAAAACTTGTAACCTTTTAACAATAAAATTCTTAATATTTGCACTTAGAATCAAAATATTTTGGTGCGCCTCACAACTTTTATGCTCAAAACTCGTAACTTTCTGCTTTGATGGATTCGTAGACCTAAAATAATGATTTGTCCCAAGTATAGAGTTGAGACCAATATAACACAATATCCGATAAGACTGGAGTCGAATACACAGAGACGATAATGTGTGATGAACCAAAAACTCGGCTTACTACTATTTAAATTGGCTGTGTGACCCATGTGTAATTATTGTGCTCCCGCAGCAACTGAAAGTGAGCTGAAAAAATGATCCAGTGCTATGCGACGGCTAATAGATGGTTGGATAATTTTACTAGTGTCCTCAATGGACTTTGACATGCCCGACAATTGCATTATTTATCTACAGCAAATTCAATGCACGTTTCATTAGTCCAATTTCCGTTCCTTCATATTATCTCTACTGACTCTGCTCTACAGTGTTCCGTTTTGTGTTCGATTGGGCTTGGGCTTCGAATGCAGTCAAAATTTTTATTTTAATTTGGATTTTATGGTGACGATATCGGCGTCATTTTTGCGCGCTTGAATGGGTGGTTCAAATTGAATGTGAACAACAACATTTTATTTTAAATCACGTGAAATCAGGAGAAACGTGCTTTTTTTTGGTAAAAAAAAAAGAAAAGAAATTACGTTTAACAATAAACATAATTATATAAAAAAATGAGATATATTAAACACAATAATCTGTCGTATAGTGCCAAGAAGTGTCGTGTAGAAAATAAGATATATACCCAGAATCTGTCGTGTAGTGCCAAGAAGTGTAGGTGGGTCCCTCCCATTAACCCAAGCAAAGCCAAACAAACTCTTTTCTCTCTCCAGTCCTCTCCCTCTCTCTCATACACACACAACGGCTTTTACTGGGGTAGCTTTAATTTGTCTTACCTCTGTCTCCTCTATCTAATCCTTGAAAGAGGTGGAGGTTGATTTTTTTTTGGCATGCAATTGGGAAGTTGGTTGCCAGATTTGGTTGATATGTGAATTTGATTGGTTTTAAATTGCCCTCCAAAATTATGTACTCATTTGAGTCTTTACATTTAAAAAGTAAACTGTAAATTGCTGGTGGTAGTGCTGTTAGAAAATCGCTGGTGGAACCGTGGAAGAGGAGGGGTGTGTGTGTGTGTGTGTGTGTGAGAGAGAGAGAGAGAGAGAGAGAGAGAGAGGAGTTCGTGGAGGCAAGGGATGGAAGGGGGAGACTGGAGAGAGAAAACAAGTTTTGTTTTTGTTTGTTTGGCTTTGAGTTTATGGGAGGGACCCACCTACACTTCTCGGCACTCCACGACAAATTCTGGATCACCTCCGGGTACCTAGCATTTCGCTTCCGGAACAAAATATGATCAATTGGTACTAAATCAAGATGGTGTTGTAAATTTTGAGTATTAAAAATCGATTGTCAGCAATCTATCGATAAATAAAATATTGTAACCCATTCTGTGAATAGTAGGCCCCGTTCCAGTTTCCCAAAAACGAAAGTTTTAGAAAATAAAGATAATTTCAAGCCCAAAAATCATGTATTTACGCAAATAATTTTCTTACCAATATGAATCTTATTTGATAGATTTCATTGAGATCTTTTATACGGTGCAAAAAAAAATCAAAAAATTATTTTTCATTTTCATTATAATTAAATTTAAAAATTAAAAAAAAAAATTTTTTTAAAAAGAAGGCTTAGTGAAAAACCCCGGTAATCAATTCCATTCTATAATGATAATCGATTACACAACAAAGGCGATAAAGGTGACACCTGGTTCGGCCAATAACTTTAACGGACGAGTATCTTTAATTAGCAACAAGATATATTCCACCCTTTCATGCTAGCTTCCTGTGATAGCACAGAAACTCATGTCTATTTTGCAGAGGTTTTTAAACCTTTTGTTTGTTCGGTTTAGATTTTTTGGGAGATTTTTGAAGTAACAAGCAGAGAAATAAAAAAGATTTATTGGAGACCATGTGGGGAGGGTAACTAATCCCGACAAAAGAGTGTACCTAATCCCAGTAATTTCGGCAAGTGGAAACATCGTGGGTTTAATTAGGAAATATCTTAAATAATCAATAGAAGGGTATAATGGGGCATATATACCGTTTAAGAATGAGAACTTAAATATTTAAACCACTGTGTATGGCCACCTAAATAAGTTCTCTTAATAAGATACCTATTTAATTTTTCTTTATGAGTAATACTCCGTATTAGATAGAAAAACTTCTGCAAAAGGTTTCTCTCAAATTAGCCTTGCCGGAATTCGGCACGGAGGAAGATTTCCACCCAACCTGTGGAGTAGGGAGTTGAGTTTTGTTCAATCTCAAATTAAGAGGGTGACCATTACATTCCTTCACTTTATGGTAGAATTCATCCCATTTTTAAGGAGGGTTAACAAAATTGACTCTGGAGCAAGTGTTCAAGTCTTCCACAAATCACCAGTTCAACCAAATGGATACGAACCATACAAACAACTTGGCAAACAAATCAAAGAACAGACCTAACAAAATCGAATCAACCAAACAAGGACAATTGAAACACCCTCACGAAACCCAAAAGAATACCACAAGCATGGCTTCAACGCCAAACACATGCAAAACAAGGATAACGTACAAGAGATAGACATAAATATCAATATAAAGTACGACGTTGAGGGATACAGTAAGTGCAAGGATTGCCACAACTATCTTTAATAATCCTTACTCCCGTTAAAATCACTCATCTCCCTCTCCTTCCTGTCACAGTCAGTCAGCCACTCTCTCTCTCTCTCTCTCTCTCTCTCTCTTCAAAGCACACGTAGTCTTCGAAGTAGGATCTGCTATAGGCAGCAACAAACAGGGGTGGAGTTAGAATTGCAATTTAGAGATGACGCCCAAAATCAATTTATGCCATCCGTCCCACAAAGAGACTCTAGTACGATAAGATGTACAATTTTTGGATAAAAATTATACTAATATTTTCGTGTATAACTTTTTAAAATTTCTTGACACCAAAGTAAAGATCTCAATAGTTTTTTATTTTGATTTAAAGAAATGTTACAAAGTACACATGCAAGGATTTTAATTTTTTATCCCACGTTAATTTCGTAGTAATAAACTATAAAAAGTATTCTAAGATTAATTATTGACAATACCCGAAAGATAAATATTTTCATATGTTAATCATTCATCAACATACTTAATACTTAAAAAAAAAAAAAAATAGACGTGTTCTAAGCTTAACAATTCATAATACGCCCAAAAAAAAACACATTTTTGTAGCAAAATAAGTACTCATTTTTTACCCAATAAGAACTCATGTTCTGCTAACTTTTTACCTTCTTATTTTGCCTTCTCACCAATTCAACCAAACGGATACAAACCATACAAACAACTTGGCAAACAAATCAAAGACCAGGCCCAACAAAATTGAATCAACCAAGCAAGAACAATCGAAACACCTTCACGAAACCCAAAAGAATACCACAAGTATGGCTTCAACGCCGAACACATGAACATTGATACCTGCAAAACAAGGGTAACGTACAAGAGATAGACATAAATATCAATATAAAGTACAACGTTGAGGAATACAGTAAGTGCAAGGGTTGCCACAACTGTCTTCAATAATTCTTACTCCCGTTAAATCACTCATCTCCCTCTCCTCCCTGTCTCAGTCAGTCAGCCACTCTCTCTCTCTCTCTCTCTCTCTCTCTCTCTCTCTCTCTCTTCAAAGCACACGTACTCTTCGAAGTAGGATCTGCTGCAGGCAGCAACAAACAGGGGTGGAGTTAGAATTGCAATTTAGAGATGACGCCCAAAATCAATTTATGGCATCCGTCCCACAAAGAGACTCTAGTACGTTAAGATGTACAATTTTTGGATAAAAATTATACTAATATTTTCGTGTATAACTTTTTAAAATTTCTTGACACCAAAATAAAGATCTCAATAGTTTTTGTAACGACCCGGATTTTTGACCCAATTTTTTTTTTATGTTATTAAAAATTATTTTCCTAATACAATTGTTATTATTATTATTATTATTATTATTATTATTATTTTTAAGATACAATTATGCATGCATACTTTTATTTTTCCTACAATATATGCATGCATGCACGCCTATATTCTCCCTCACTCTCCTATTCAATCTCTACCTCCTCCATGACCCAAAATTCGTGCGTAATTCGTCCATGCAAAAACCCGATACCGTTAGGACTCGGTTTAATTCGAAACTCATCCAATTCTCCTATATATACACACACCAGGCCACTGAGGCGCACATTACACTATTTCTACCACCTCACTGAGTCAGAAAGAGAGAAAACGGGAGAGAAATCAATTACAATCAATAGAATTTTAGAGAGAAAAAAAAGAGAAAAGTGGGTTTCGAGGTTCCGTTCGTCCGAAACCCAAATTGATCGTTCAAGTTGTTTACTACAGTCCCAAGGATCACCGTAGATCAAGCAATTCGGTCCCAAGGTCCTCCGATCGAAGGAATTAAAGTCGTCTTCCCCAAAATCACGTTTTCGATCGAAAACGAAATTAATCCGAACCAAGGTATTATAATTCAATCCGAAGCCTCCTCTAAGTATATTTATGATTTATAGACATAACCCAATAAGCCCCGTAGTCCCATGCATCGAAAACAGTCAAGAAAAAGCAAAAAAACCAAAACTGTACAGCACCTCGCGGCCGCAACCTGCGGGTTTCGAGCCGCAAGAACCAGAGCCGCGGACCTCGCGGCCGCGAACTCCACTTGGCCGACCGTGCGCATGTTGTTGTTTCCGTTTCGAATTGATCGTGCGACCTTTTAAACATCGTATTTGATCCCGAAATTTTTATCCTAGGTTGCCCATCCTCTAAAGATCATACCTTGTTAGTTTCATATTTTTTTTATTTAATCTGATATTTATTAAATTTTTATTCGTTATCTTGTAACAATTTACAAACTAAAAATCGTTGCGACCTTTTAAATTATTCTATAAATCCCCAAACTATTTTTCTTAGATTCCTAACTTCTTAAAGATCATAAGTTGTTGATTTCATAACTTTTTGATGTTATTTGTTATTTATTTTATTTTTAGTTAAAGTTTCAAACGAAAAATAGTTACGACCTTACAAAAAAATATTTTTAATATCGAAAATATTTTTCTTAGACTTTTGACAGTTCAAAGGTGATATGTTATTAAAATAAAATTTTATTTATTTTATTAACTATTTTTTTATTATTTAAGAGTTGTTTCTTAATAATAATACTGTAGAATATTATAAAAGAGGTTTAAAATTACGAATAATTTTATTTAGATTTTTTACAGTCCTAAGATGATATTCTGCAAATAAGAATATAATTTTAATTAATTAATTATTTATTGTCTATTTAATTCAGTTTTGCCTATTAATTTTTTATTTAAAATAATCCCGTGAGCATCCAAAACCCAACTTTTAGCACTCGAACTTATTATAGGGGACTGTTAGGACCTTCATTAAGGTTACCTATAATTATTTTAATATTTTTACCTAATTAATGTATTTAATTAGTGTTTAATTAACTTAATTACTTTTAATTAATTAACGAAAGTTTAGAAAATTATTTTTAAATCTTAATTAAATAATTCTTACATTCTTAATGACTTTGTGATCATACGAGATTAAGGGCAACGCCGAGTCATAAAAAGTTATGTGATTGCATCGTTTAATAATTGTTTTGATCCGTCTATTCGTTTTTAATTATTATTGAGAATGATATTGTGTTGATCTGGATTTGAATGTTAGATTGAACCCTAGAGACATGGAGTGGTATACGAAATAGAAATCACTTTGACGATGCTAAGTAATGGATAAATTGTGATGTTTATTTCTGTTTCAGGCGTGATTTGAGATCCGATGAGATTTGTGATGTGATTTAAAACCGGCGAGTAAGCCGGAGATGATTTAAGGCGCGAGTAAGCCCGGTGATGCTATGATTTAAAACCGGCAGAGTAAGCTCGGAGATGATATAAAACCTGGCGGATAGTCAGTGATGTTTTAATAAAACCTGGCGATGGTCGATGGCGTTTACTGGTGATCCAGCGATATTTTGTGATATTTTGTGATGTTAAAACTTGGCGGTCCAGCGATATTTTTGTGATGTTAAAACCTGGCGAGAGGTCCACCGATGTTTTGTTGACGATAAAACATGGCGGATGTCCAGAGATGTTTGTGACGATAAAACCTGGCAAAATAGCCCCGTGATGTTTGTTGATAAAACCTGGCGTGTGTCAATGATGTTTTGTGATGGTGTCTGCTTGCGACCTTAATGATGTCCTGGCGAAGTCCAATGGAACAAATTGATGTCCTGGCGAGAGTCAAGTGGAACAAATTGATGTCTGGCGTGGGTCAGGTGGAACAAATTGATGTCTGGCGAGAGTCCGGTGGAACAAATTGATGTCTGGCGTGGGTCGATGGAACAAATTGATGTCCTGGCGAGAGTCCGGTGGAATAAATTGATGTCCTGGCGTGTGTCAGTGGAATAAATTGATGTCCTGGCATGTGTCGGTGAAACAAATTGATAGGCGGCGTGTGTCCAGTGATTGTGATGTGGTATATAAGATGGGCGAACCCTAGTCGTGATTCAGCGTGATAAGCTAGCCCCATGTTGTAGTATTGTAACTTAGTTTATCTGCGACAAAGGAAAGTGATCTCATGGGACCGAGCATGGCTAGCGTTTGGGGAGGAAAGATCTCGTAGGGAGATTTTGGATCACACGTTAGGCTAATGGATAGTAATGAACTGGTTGACGTGAAAAATCTCTGTTTTACTTATTCGCATCATAATTATCTTGTTTGCTTGCTAGCTGTAATGTAAGAGGGGTGGTTGGGTTGGATTATTCTACTGGGTGATTTATCACTCACGAATACGTTCATATTCTGGCAAATCGATTGCTTCGGCGATCAATTTGCTAGAGGGCGCAGGATTCAATGGAGGAGATTCAACGATGATGCAGTTCGACACGAAAAGAATATCAGTAACGAAGATCAAGGATGCTTAGGATTCGTATCAAGTCTAGAGTCAGCTCTGAAGTTAATATATTTTGAATCAGTAGATTCCCTTGAGATTGTAATAACTAAATCTTTATTTTGGAAAATTATGTTTATTTAGCAAAATTTTCTTAAGAAATCATTTTATTTTACTCCCGAAAAGTCGGGGCGTTACAGTTTTTTATTTTGATTTAAAGAAATGTTACAAAGTACACATGCAAGGATTTTAATTTTTTATCGCACGTTTCGTAGTAATAAACTATAAAAGTATTCTAAGATTAATTATTGATAATACCCGAAAGATAAATATTTTCATATGTTAATCATTCATCAACATACTTAATACTTAAAAAAAAAATAGACGTGTTCTAAGCTTAACTATTCATAATACGCCAACAAAAAAAAAACACAGTTTTGTAGCAAAATAAGTATTCATTTTTTACCCAATAAGAACTCATGTTCTGCTAACTTTTTACCTTCTTATTTCTACATTTCAAAATTTGTGCCATTTTTTGATCGCTTACATTTTTCAACTTATAATGAATTTCATGATTTTGCGAACTTTGTAAAATAGAACTAATTGAGATTTATTAAACAAGATTCATACTACATATTTTTGAGATTCATATTGAAATATTTAAGCAATAAAAAAAGGCACATTGAATAAGTACTTATTTCTTAAGAACTAATATATATATTGAATAAGGCTTAATAGAACGGGACTCATCAACATACTTAATACCCAAAAATAATGCTCACGTTCTGCAAAAATTACATTATTTTTGCAATAAAAAATAGATTTTTTATTTGGCCGGGGTGGCACGTGACACGCCGGCCCCCACGCTGCCTCCGCCTCCAGCAGAAAAACCCAGTTGGGGTAGTACTTCTGTCCCCATTGTACCTTTGGAAAAAATTCTCTTCTCACCACAATTTACAAAAGCAATGTGTTGTGTTCCATTCTCTGGTACCTGGATCGATCATCCAACACGCTGTTTTTCGCATGCATATTATGCACAAAGGTTTTGGTTTGGTAGGTCCCCTGATACATATAGATCAGCCAACATACATAGGAGTATTTGTGGTACATGCTTGCAGGAGTAGGGCTGCATACATCAACTCTTTTGTTAACCCCGTAATGATAGGAGTCTCGATCGTGCACTGGGTTTCCAAGAATATCACTCAAATCGATCTAACAAAAATTCAAAAAAGATGAATAAAACACACAAAACAAATAAATAAGTTAGATTTAAAAGAACCCACCTGTGTAAAGTTCAAATTCATGATATGTGTGGTGGAAATAGCATCCTCAGATGAGGATACTTGAGTGGGTACGTAGTGAGGGATCGACAATTGAATTTGGTCCTTCCATTTGCATATATGTCAAGTTCAACTAACTCGGAAGTTCTTTATCTTACATGAGGTCACATGTTAGAATTCTACGGAGGCCAAACATTTCAAACCTTCAGCCCATTGAAAGACTGTCGTTTGTTAACTTCAGAGCTCCGGAATTATTTGAGGTATGTGTAAGCTGACTGAGATACAAAGGGGCTATCTTTGGCGATGAAAAATATATTCGTCTCCTTTTTAAAGTTGTCAGAGACGAAAAATGCATTTCGTCAACAAATGGGAAGAGAAAAAACAAACCCTAAACCCAACCTCACCTTTATTGGCCACACCATCGACCGCCGCTTGCCGGACCACTGCTCGCCACCTTCCCTGTTCCGATCTGAACCAGAATCGCCGAACAATTTGGACGAGAAACCAACACTGGAGGCCGGACCACTTTCTTACCATGCCCAATTTAGACCAGGCCCAGCTTGAAGTCCGAAGCCCACTTAAGAGTCCGAAGCTCTCGTTAGATTAATTAAGCCCATTAGAAGTTACATCAGTCCGTGCTCTTGGTTTTGTTGGGCCGATCAATCTGTGCTGCCAAATAGTCCGTGTACGAGTGGCGGAGTCAGAATTTTCGATAAGTGGGGTCAAAAATTTGAACTATGTATCATTCACTTTTTCTAGATGTTAATCGAAAGAATTTAATCAAAAAATAGATATATATTAATAACAAAATATAGCTTCGATTCACAATTGACCTCGAAGACTTTTCATACTTTGAAACGATGGATGATAGCTTCGTTTGTAATAGTTTCAAAAATATTTTTATCTATATACACAACCAAACTATCAAGAAGAGAAATACTTGTAAAAAATCAAGAAGAGAAATACCTGTAGACAATGAAGAATCTCCAAAAAGGCAGAAGCGAAGGAAACCTAGTTTTTTCTGAAGAACGAATGAAATCGATGTTTAGGGATTTTGTGGGTGGTGATTGTATTTTGACCTCTCTTTTCCTCAAATACAAAACCCTTATGTGGGTTGGGGCAAAAATAAATTTTAAAATGGGGTAAAAAAAATTATACCTATCTCTAAGAAAAGTTGGGAGGCAGTGGGATCAGCTGCCTCCCCTTGTCTCTCACTGCCTCTGCCCCTGCGTGTACCCATCTTTTCCATCTCCAATGGAGTCATAGAAAGAAGAAAATTCCTTCACATTAAATATTGAAATAACCTCCACATTTGGGGTGAGAGAGGAACGTACAATTAATAGGATCTTCAAGCAGAGAGGTTTGGAGAGGAGTGGCTGGAGGAGCTAGCTCTTTGATCAAATTGTGGAGAGTATTAGAGCCAGCTTGTGTGTTTGCGTATTAGAGTCTTGGAGGATAGATCCTTGAGTTTGTGCTTGTTAAGGAAATAGAGTCCCACATTGCTTGGGAGTGGAATGAGTGATCACTTAATAACATCTGGGATCTCTCCACTCATTGTCAATTGGTTTTGAGATGGATATAAGGTTTTCACATGGTATCAGAGCGGGGCCCGTTCCACCCCACATTTAAAAAATTTACAACACCCCACGATGACAGACCAGCAAAAAGGCTGCACGATGATAGAACCCAAAAGTGGCCACACGTGACAGACCTCAAACGCGGCTGCACGTGAGGGGGGATGTTAAGGAAATAGAGTCCCACATTGCTTGGGAGTGGAATAAGTGATCACTTAATAACATCTGGGACATTTCCTCATTGCCAATTGATTTTGAGATGGATATAAAGTTTTCACAGTGCTTAAAGATGTGCAGTAGATTGAGTTCATGTTGGCCTAGTTTGTTTTGGCTTGGATTTGTTTGGTTGTACTTTGCTTGTTTCGTTTAGGCTCTGTTCAGTTGTCAAGAAAGGACGGAAAAGTACGAGAAAACCAACTTTCCCATAATTTTCCTAGTGTTCAGTTGACAGGAAAATAGTGAAACTTACCATTATAAGTTTTCCTGCAGGATTTACTTTCTTGCAAAAGTGGTCCTGTAAAAAACACAGAATTTTGCGTCGCGAGAAAAAGAAAATGAGTGAACACTCACAAAACTTTCTCATAAGTTTCTTTTTCCTAACAAATGAACAACTAAACCTTAATTTTTCTTGCAAAATTCTTTTGTCAAATGAACACTCACGGAAAAATAATTTTCTTTTTCTTTTACTTCACCTCACTTTACTTTTCCTGGGAATCAATTTCCCACACAACTTTCCCGACAACTAAACGGAACCTTGTGTTGCCCTTGCTCTGCTCCCTCTTCTTTTTCGTTAGTCATAAAAAAGTAAACTTTCCAAAAAAAAAAAAAACCTTCACTAAGGGCCTTGTTATTGAGATTGGGACATGCTGCTAAGCACCTTGCCTAACGCATTCAGACCGTCTAAAAGTATTTTTCGCGATTCAGATTAAAAAACGAACTCCTCCAGAGAAAAGTAGAGAGTTCTGGAAAAGTTTGTTTTCAATCTGGACAATTGATTGCTGAGATGCGTTCGGCAGGCGCTTGGCAAGAACCTGCTTGACAGGGTCCCCGGGTCCTTGTTATTCAGGGGCACGTATATCAGTGCCCGCGTAATACAAAAAGGATCCGCATAAGTCTCCCTTTTATCCACGTATGTAATTACCATCTTCTTGTTGACAAAAAGAGTAACATTTAAGTGCGCGATAAGCTATAAGTGCAAAATTGAAACAAAAAATTCTATGAGTACAAAAATGAAACGGAGCCTATTTTCTATAGGGACCATATAAGTAAATAAGTCTTTTCATTGTTCTTTGTTATATGTAAAAAAAGACTTTAGTCCTCTAGTTTCCTACTGTATTTAATAAAGGAGTAGTCCAAAACCAAATTTAATTGGCCAACTTAAATATGATGAAACATTGGGTCCCAATTAAGGAAAAATTAAAATTCAAAGCATTTCAGAGTTGTGTCAAGTGTCAAGCGTAACACAAAAGCCCATAATTTATTCACTTGTTGATAGATTATCGTCGTGTAGACTTTGCCCATTTCAATGGCTACGACGGAGCCTGCATACTCAGTTATGAACTCAGAAGACTAGATTCCGCAATAGTATGGATGATGAATTTTCAAACTCGATCACTATTTACATTGTAATAACTCATGATTTTATCTTTGGCTGGTGTTAAATCCACGAGACAATTTTTTAATGCCACGACAAGATAGAAAGTGGGACAATAATGCCCTCAGGAGAGTCTGCATTCATCTCTCTCTCAAGACAGTGGCCAATGACAGACCCATGGCATAAGGGGCGATAGTACCTCCAATTTGAAATAATCCTAGAAATTCTATGATTTTCCACCTTCAAAATTGAAATTCTGATTGTTTGATGGGTTTGGTTATTCCCAAGCCGGATTATGGAGGAGAGATATATGGAGATACAAAAGAGAGAGAAAAGTGGGTGAAATGGAAGTGGGTTCTTCTTTTTGCCGAGTGAGGAAAGGCAGTAATGAAGAGAGAGAAGTGAGAGGTTTTGTCTGACTCTTTCACATTGAAGAGCATAATGGTGATTTTGATTGACTTTGTCGTGGCACTAAAGAAATGTCTCGTGGCGTTAGCGCCACCCTTATTTTTTTAGGATACATATCTATCATCACTAAGGTAAAATTCGGACTCTATTCGAGCGAGGGAAATGGGAGGTTGATGGTTCATACAGTAGTTGATAGGCATTAAAGTGTTTTGTGTGTACGAGGCTGGCTGGCCTCTTCTTCTCCGGGGAATTGATGACTGAATCGCTATGCATTGCATGCATGGGGCTGATCAGCTCCCTCTAACACTCCACCCAAATCCAGGCTTGTCATGCCCATTGCCCCACATCTGATTCCTCTAAAGCTCTCTCATTCAATTCATTCATTCATTTGATTTTTCACTTTTGTACGGCGACTGTCCCTCACTATTAAAAACCCTAATCACGTGATAAATGGTATTGGAAGAAATGGTTTTTAGAATATATATATATATACACACACTGGCACACACGTGCGATTTAATTTGTTATTTGTTCAAAATCATTTAGGAGGGGATGAGAATTGACCTCAATGGTGTCCCCAATTAATTATTTGTTCAAGGAAGTCTATGAAGATTGTATTTTCGTGGACTTCAACATTGTTTTTACGAATTGGTTACTTGCATAGAGTTGCGTCTACTCGTTGACATTTGTTCTTGCAAACAATTGTGTCCCTTCTGTTTGCAACTATTTGGGATAGCACGAACACTTTTATATATGTATGTGTTTCCATCATTTGATTTACTTTGACATGAATTGATAGTTGCAAGCACCTTTTTATAGTTAGTCTAAATTTTGCATGAAAAATTAGAAGATTTGATCAAGTATTTATATATATTCAATTGAGCTGATTTTTATCGAGTCACTTGAAAAAATATTTTAAAATTTACTAACGAATCTGATCACTATGTAGGACCCGTAGTGGGTCTTACATGGCGATGTACACCACCCCTCGGTACCCTTAACATAATGCTATGAGTATATATATGCCTTGGGGATTTAGGATTATGGCTAAGAAATACAGCAGTAAATCTTTTCTCTCTTTTTTTGCCAGACTATAAAATGTTAATATGTTAGTAGAGTTCGATTACTATTTACCACAGCAAGCCAACATCGTTCCACCACCTCTTTAATCATTATTCTCATTTCTCTCTACTCATTACCCATATTTTCAATCATTACCCTAATTCTCTCCAATCATTACCCAAAAATCAAACCCAAATTTTTTTTCACAAAGGGAACCAAACACAACATCAGCTTCTTGTTATTCTTCCAAGTGGGGACCATACGTTTGGCATTATGAGTACTTCTTCAAGCAATAGAAATATCTTTTATTTTACCTTCAAAAAGTTAACAGCATCTTTTTCAATAGGCTTCAAAAGCCTCATTTTAGGCCAATCTCATCAGGCAATGCCAAAAAACATTAGTTTGAAGTTTTGGACGGGGATTCGGCTTCTCACCAATGGTATGTTGGGACTAGGGAGATTTTTGGGCTCATCTGATGCAGGGAAGCGTAAATTAAGAAGATTGAACGCGCAACAAGGACAATAATAAAATAGTACAAAGAGAAACTCTCTCTAGCCTGATGCAAGAAAGCGCTATTGGAAAAGCAAGAGCAATACGAAAACAATTCCACAGCTCACAATATAAAGAAAGCACTTTGTTTTCTTCACATTCAAACTCAACTCAAATTGTCCCAAGACGTACAACTCAATTTAGATATACACAAAACCATGTATTTTCGTAAGACAAAGAAAGGAGTGATAAGGATCATCTATGTCACGCACGAGATTCTGATGATATCCGATCACAAGGAATTTTTACATGAATGGTCTCCTCGGAGGGCCACAAAAATTGAACGGTTTAGCTCATCGGAGCGGGCTGCAAATAAGAAACCTGCAGCATGAAACGGTACTAGAGAGAAGCCTTATTTAATCTACACTACTGATAAAGAAGGACAAACAATTACAGGTGGCACTGCTCGAGATGCTTCAGCTAACTATCAAATGGAAGAAAGCTCAAGCCTCATGGACGCCTACAATCACGCACCGGTACCACGAGGGAAATTTGTGCGTCAATAATATTCTCCGTGATTTTTTCGTATTAAAGTGTCAAAAGTTAGGTCTGTCTCCAATCATTCTCCGCTCATATCCCCAATAATTGAGGACTAGATGGATTATGTTATATTGTTTTGTAAAATGTCAAAGACCGGTTTACGCTCACATCGACCGACGGATCTCGCCATCAACCGGCAGGCCCATAGATGGCATCATGATGCAATGATGGAGCTTCTAAAGTCAAATCAAACGTGGAAGGTAGTAGGAGTAGTAGAAACGGACAAGGGCTGAAGCCATCACGTAGAGCCATCATCGGCGGAATCAGCCTATAGAATTCTACGGTGGAAACTGACAGAAGGCAAAAAACAAAAAAACGAAACAAACTACTGTACCCACCAACTTCACCCATGTTTTTATGTCAGAAAATTTCAAAAAACAAATAAAAAAAATCAAAAAAGAAAAAAACAATTAGGATAGCAATGATGAAACCTTTCCCTCAGAAAGTAGTCAAAATTGTGTCATGATTGCACCAATCTGCCCTTGCCCCCCCTAAGCAGTCTAATTTCGTCATAGCTGAGCAAAAAGCAAAGGAGATTAGCAGGACTGCAACGCTCTCCAGGAAAGATTTCTTGGGAACTCGCCAGTGATTTTTAGCTAGAAGAGAAAAACTCACCTTTCTCATCTGGAGTCCCATTTTGGGCTGTGTCATCATGTATGGAAGCAACAATTTGGGGGGAATGAAGCCTGGTCCGAAGACACAGAAAACCCGATCGTTGTTTTACGCATCGGGAAGGACGTGTAGATCTGGTTTCGTGACCTCGAGCCAGACAACATTCCCCTCAAAATAGCGTTATCGAAGCTTCGATTTTCACTCTTGCGACGGTCAATGACTAGCACTGTAATTCAACCATCAGACATGGGGATGGAATGAAGGAGATGAGGATATGAGAGAATGGTGAATGAGAAATGAGAAGAGGGTCTCTCGAGTCAAGATGAGGTGAGGGCCGAGGGGGGTAGAGTTATAAGTAAAGAAAGGGAATTGAACAGTAGCAGTGGAAAGGTAATTGGGAAAAAGGACAAAAACAGAGTCATAAAAGCAGGGGAACAGACACCTCCGACCCTACAGCTCCAACAACTGGCCAGAGGGTGGTTCCAGGCATGATGACCATGACCAACATGTTCTCAGAGTAGTGTTATACACACAATTTTAAAAGCATAATTTTTCGGTCGCATCTGTGTTTGAAATCGTTTGATACACAGAGATCTGCGTATATTGAACGATTTTTGAACAAAATTGTGACCGAAATTGTGTTTTAAAATTGTGTTCGTAGATTCTCTGATATCCAAAACCTCTCTTTCTCCCCCTCCCACACGAACACTAATGTCAAAGTAAATTGATTCCGTATTTAACCTCGGGAATCATGATCATTATGTCCTAATCACAGAAATACTTTTTAGCGCAGAGTTAACCAATCCAACAAATTCTGGCCCATGCAAATCTCGTAAATTCATATTAAGAACAGAAAGTCTGTGGAAACAGCAAATTCGTGCACAGATTTTTATGTGGGGCTCACTACAGATCCCACACAAGTGATCCGAGCTATTCATTATATTTAAAACATTTTTTTAATGGCCCCCACGAAAAATCAGCTCAATCCGATACCTATAAGTACTTGATCTAATCGTCTAACTTTTCATTCTCTAAAAACTTGAATGAAAAGTTAGATGATTAGATCAAGCACTTATAGATATCGGATTGAGCTGATTTTTCGCAGGGCCCTTGAAAAAATGTTTTACACGTAATGAAAAAATGTTTTAAACATAATGAACGGCTCGGATCACTTGTGTGGGACCCATAATGGAACCCACATAGAAATCTGTGCACAGATTTGCTATGCCAGTAGAGTGGTCCTATTAAGAATTGTAACTGACTAATGTTATCAACATACTCTAAAAAAATTCATGTTACCTACAGACTCTAAAAAATACTAGTAAATGTTTTTTGTTATCAAAATGTGATCAAAATTACCTTACAAAGGGGGCCTGACTAGTGAGGAGAGGATGCAATCGCTGCAAAAATAATATGTTTCCATGTTAGAAAGATTATTGATACATAGATATTCGGATACAAATCCAAGCGCAGACGCATTCAGACTTAATCTTTTTTAAAATCGCGAAGTTCAACTCTCAAGGGAGGTTTGCACATCGTTAACTTAGAATTCTGAAATTAGTCGATGTTCACATATGTTAGTCCAGACCTAATTATTAAGAAAGACTTGAAAGTCTTTGAGTAAAAACACCTCAAATAAAATTATAAAATCATATAAAAATTGCGTGGCCCGTGAGCCTAAATAACAACAGATATAAACAAAGGATTCAAAACAGGGGCAAATCCCAAGAACAAGAAGAAGAAACCAAAAAGACTTGAAAGGTGAAACCTCACCTCTAAACATAAAATCAAACAGAAGTCCACCACCAACAAAAAAAAAAAATAATAATAATAATAATAATAATAAATTTTGAGTCAGAAGACCACTGAATAAATAATTGGTGCCTTTTCATTGTAGAAAGCAATATTAGGTGTCTTACATGAAAAAGGGAACCCTCGTTCAATGCGTTAACTCCTCTTTCTACGCTCCCGGGGGATAATATCGAGAGAGAGAGAGAGAGAGAGAGATCATAGTCAGCCGTTCCTTTCAAAAAAAATAAGTCAGATGATAGCTTCTGATCAGGTCCAGTTACACCAATATGGGTGGTAGCAAATCTGATTCATAGCTTTCACATGTCATAACCATTTTAGGGTTTCGGATGACTTTGGTCCCATCCTATGTCACTGTTTTAGTTTTTTTTTTTTTTTTAATTTATTTCTTTTCACGTATTGAACAGTGAATCCCAAATCCCCTTTAGATTCTCTGATATTGTTTACTCGTAATGGACAAATAAATTAGGAATATGCTTTAGGAGAAATCAGATTTCTTTTTTATCAGGGAATTAGGTAAGGAATTACAGAAGTGGAAGTAGTATTTAGAAATTGCAAAAAGTAACTCTTCAGCATGTACCAAAGTTGAAAAGGAATAGTTATTTTTCCTGTTTAAAATGGGAATAGTTGTTTTTTTAAATAAAAAAAAATTCAATCAGTAGCTCTGTTATACACAGTTCACATGATCGGTACTATTTTTAAGTGTATTAAATCGTTGATAACTCCATTTGCAAACAAAAACCGTTGCCGACATTTGACCAACTAGGATTGGTCTAATTGGTCGCACTTGTGATGAAAAGCCAAATTAGTCAACCTCGTGTATTTTCTATTGAGAGATTACTTTTTTTTTTTCCCTCGGCAAAACGAAACTTTTTATTAATCTCGAAGGGGTACATCAAGGAAAAAGGAAAAAGATAAAGATAAGACAGCAAATCATCCAACAGAGAGTTGGATGACAACACCTCAGGGTCCTAAATCTTGCTGACGGCAAATTTTGATTATTGAATCTACTGCATATGAGTCTTTCTTTGGTAGTTTATGTCGTCCTTGTATGGATCTAATTCTTAGATTAATGTTATGTATTAGGCTTAATTTTAGTTATTAGGGACACCGATGCTCTGCATACCTCTATCGTAACTCGTTAAATATATTTTTGAACTAAAAAAATTTACTGATATTTTAGTTTGCGTAGGGTCATACACTCACAGTAGCAAAAGTTGGCAAGAGTATATACCCAACAAAAAAAAAAATTTGGCAAGAGTAGTTGAAAAGTGGAAAAGGTGTGACTCCTTTAGGCTTATCTTTCCTCGCCGGTCGGTGGTCGCAACCAAAGTTAGGGTTCTTGATTTTGAGACAAGAGAAAAGAGAAGATTCTCTACGTACGCATAAAAATAGCAAAGAAGACTACAAGGAAAAAAGAAAATCATGGTGTCGTTGACGTCAGAATTACAGCGAATTCAATTTTGTTCATATTTTTCCTTAGTTGGAGGGTCTTCGGGAGATATTCTGAGTCCTGATTCTGGATTCTGGAATGTAATATTTTTGCATCAAATGTTTGGCAAGGAATTCTGGAAATGCATTCTGGCAGAATGGATTCTCAAAACAAACATAAGGAGCTACAGATGAATAATTTATTTTTCAAACACTTATAAATACTTTCATAGATCCTGATTGTGAGTTTTTCATAATCCAAATTCCACAATATACCATCCAGAATCTATAATTCACCAAAATAATCTGTGCCCAACACCCTCTTTGTTTCTTTCTATTCACATTGGGGAAGGGTGTTTGGGGGGAACAACTCACATTGAGAAAGTATTGGGCCGAGTCATGAGGTTCAAAAGATAAAAAGCCCAACTCCATGTCAAGCTATGGAGGCTTATCCCTTCAAAAGGTACAAATTCCTTCTCCAACCCAACTCTTTTTTTATACCTAATAAAAATAATCAAAAATACAAGAGGCACATTTTGTTTATCTTGCTTATTCACGATTTCATCTACATACTTCAATCATACTTTTTATTTTTTCTTATCTATCCCATACATCAAGGCTCCGTTTGTGCTTCGTAAATTGAAATGGGATAATCTAGACCCTTCACACTATTTATCTGGTCTCTCTCTAGGCTGAATAAATGCAACTAGTAAAATTGGGATGTCGCAAAATGGCTAACCATATAGAGACCCTATTCGAGCGAATTGGGCTAAACCATTTTTCACAGGCTCATTTACCTAGTAGATTGGAGACGCTCGTTAGGAGTTCTGCCAGTCAACCATAACATTATTTTTGTCATGTTTAGACGAATAATTATCTCGTACAAGTAAGGCTAAACAAAAAAGATATACTTTCCACGTTATTTCTTCTTATCCTTCATGGTTAAGGCAACGTTTGTTTTGGGTTGACCTAGTGAACTATATATACCCGCGCTAAGAGCATCCGCATCAGGGACGCAACTTCCCTGATGCCGCTATAGTAACCAGCCAAAAGAGGGCATTGGCCTTGCATCAGCCTCTCCTCTCTTGGCATCAAACTAACATTTGCTACAGCCCCTCGTGGGAAACGAGGAGGAACTGTTCATAGGTTAAAAAATTAATTTAATGTTTTCAATTCAAACTTCGTTATTTACCCAAAAAGATTCAAACTTTTCATATTTGGTTCTAGGGCTGTCTTAGGGAGCTCGTTGAAAGCCTTAGAGCCAAAAAATACATTATGACTATTGAGGATAAAAGGATCAGAAAAATAAAATCTTTCCACCAATTCAAATAGCTTAAAAATTTGAACATTTAAGTTTTTAACCATATTTTTTAATATATAAACAATGTAAAAAATTAAATTCTCCAATTTTTAATTCTTTTCAACCGGTGCGAAGTACTTTTTTTTTTTTAATATATCATTTTATCCTAAATGCGAATATTTAATTGATAAGAGAGTGAGAGTAAAGAGTCTGATGCAGTGGACATTGTAAAAATGGCGAGCTAAAATAATAAAGTGGGTTTTTAAGGTGTAATTTGGTCCAAAAGTTAAAGAGTCTTATGCAGATGCCCTAGTAAATACCTTTAGGGGGTTTTTTTTTTTTTTTTCCCTTGTTTGCGTTTAGAATGGCAGAAACTACCTTTAGGGTTCGTTTGGTATGTATTTTATTACTTGCTTATTTACTTAAAATCTAACTAAATCCAGACACCGTGAGAAACTACCACTTTTCTATCAAGTTGTTGTCAATACCGCCAATTGGAAGTTGAAATGTCAAGCTTCGATGTTTCGTTTGATGTTTCCAGGAAATCCGCTTTCAGGTGAAGAAAAGCTGCAGGACAAAACGAAGAAAAAGGAGATGAAGAAAGGAGGAAAATAGGCAGGAAAGTACTTTCTTCACTCTTTTTTCAGATTATTTTTGGCTCAATTTCTAAGAGTAATCCTGTCTTGGTGTGAATGCAGAGTCTATAAATCGGCGCATTTCAACTAAAGCAGAAATGCCCCAAACCCCACAAGACCTCGTAATCCAAGGCACAAATCTTTTCTTTATTGGCAAAAGTGACATTTTATTTAGAAAATTTTGACAAATGGTACATCAAGTGCCGAAGTCCAAACACCCATGGGTCAAGGGCTTGGTGAGATTACACAAGTCCAACATGAACACAACTCCATTTCACAAAATTGTGTCAGCAAAATTATTTTTAAACTTTTACAAAATACTCCTATATATGGACACAACTCCATTTCTTGGAATAGATTGAGAGATTGACTTGTGTAGCCAATGAGACAAAGGGATTGGTTAGGCAATCATATAGCAGCACAAATTGCTAGTCATGCTTGGAAGGAATGGAATTATATGTACACCCCTCGTAGCAAGGGTGCAAACAAGCCGAGTCAAGATTTGTTGTGTTCGAACTCGGATCATTTAATACACAAACCTAAAACTCGAGTTCGGCTTGTTGACAATCAGGCAGAGCCATTAACAAGCCAAGCCGGGTTCCTTTACTAACGAGCCTCTATAATCCAAGGCACAAATCTTTTTTTTATTGGCAAAAGTGACATTTTATTTGGAAAAACTTAACAGCCGAAGCCCAAACACCTGTGGGTCAAGCCCAAAACACAGAAGAAGGGCTTGGTGAGATTACGCAAGTCCCATATGAACACAACTCCATTTCACAAAATTGTGAGTCAGCAAAATTATTTTTAAACTTTTACGAAATACTCCTATATATGAACACAACTCCATTTCTTGGAATAGATTGAGAGATTGACTTGTGTATCCAATGAGACAAAGGGATTGGTTAGGCAATCATATAGTAGAACAAATAGCAAGTCATGCTAGGAAGGAATGGAATTATATGTACACCCCTCCTAGCAGGGGTGCAAACAAGCGGAGTCGAGATTTGTTGTGTTCGAACTCGGTTCATTTAGTACACAAACTTAAAACTCGAGCTCGGCTTGTTGACAAACAAGCAGAGCCATTAACAAGCCAAGCCGGGTTCCTTTACTAACGAGCCTCTACAAACGAGTCGAACCTATACAAATGTGCTGAGCTTTAGAGTGTTTAGTTCAGATCATTTACTACACAAGCCTAAAACTTGACTTCGAGCTCGACTCAATTACTTAACAAGTCGAGCCGAGCCTCGAGCTACTCGAGTTCTTTTGCAGCTCCACCTCGTAGTACGGAGTAATTTGATTTGGGAATTCACAAACGCGTACAGAGGTAAAAGGAACTCGTGTGTGAACAAGCATTTTGTCTTTCATGGGAAAAAAACTACTCCTAGATGCAATCAAATCGACTTTGGCTGAAGACAACCAAAATCTTGTGCCCCACACCGCGTTTCTCAGACAACCCCACGCCCTTGCTTTAAACAAACTCCAAATATGTACCTAAAAACTTTACATTCAACACAAGAAGCTTTATAGCATAACGCAATCACTCATTATCTGATCACTTCCATCCACTTTAAGAGCAGATAAATTTTAACCACGAGGAGTTGGCCTAGTGATCAAACACCGAGAATTGAAAATTTAACCCTCGTAAGATCTTAGTTTCGAAATCTCTCAGGTACTATCAATTCTTTTGAGACCCAGTCCATAGAAAGCTTTCCTCTGTAACTTTAATTGGAATCCTGCAAATGGGCTGTGAAATTGATCAATCGTTATTAGTCGATGTGCACATAAGCTGACCTGAACAGCTGTTTTACAAGAGATCCTCATGCACTTTTCTATAGAATTAAGAAATAAGAGACCTCATACGGTCATACCTAAAAAACGAGATCTCTTAGGGCTTGGGAAAGAATTACAAAATGAATATTTTGTTCATCCACATTCAAATACTACACGATTACTTATGGGTTTTTTTTTATCTGCCATTATTATCTTATGTTGTGAACGGGCGAAAAAAACCAGGAACTTTCCAAAGGAAAAGAATGACCACGTAAGACGGGTTACTGAGGTTGACCGAAAAGAGTTGGCAGAAGCTGATTGGTTACCTGGGGACAGCAATACCATGGCTTTGTCTGGACGCAATAATCCAGTGAATACCACTTTCGTATGTCTTTCTACAACGTGGCACTCTATGATCGGCATAGGACGAATGTTTTCTCTGAGAACGACAAAAATACTCTTAAAACTCTTTTTCTTTTTCTTTTTTTGGTAATGCAGGGTGTTACGGACCAGTTTACGCGTACCTTGAATTAATCCTCACGCTTACGAGTGGAATGAGGTGACTCCAAGAGTTATTAATAAGGACAATCGAGCATGAGACCTTATAATGGAACAAACACCTAAGTCTCAAGCCAAGACCACTTGGCCAACTCTTTAGAGTTAATACAAATGCTCTAAAACTTTCCTAACTCAAAGACTAATATTTGACCCCTAACCACAAGAAAGCCTTTTCTTTTAACGAGATAAATTTTCATTCTACTCTTTCATAACTCTTTATCCAACCCACAAACTGAGAGACTAGTTCAACGTCCACTAGTGAGAGTCTCGATTAAAAACGAGACAAAGTTAAGTGTCGTATGTAATAACTCAACACAAAAATTAAATAACACGTGAGTGACAGTCGAACTCCAAATTAAAAACTTCCTAAAGTCCCTGGTGCGTCAGTGCGCTAACTCTTGGGGTTTTCAATTTCCATTCCATTTTTAACATCCCAACACTCCACTATTTTTATTTATACAGTAGGGAACAAGGAATTGACTATCAATAGTCAGGAAACCATTTCTTGAAAATCTACAGCTGAGGGTATTTCAGTGGTTCAGGTCTTAATTTAGATATTTTTTTCGACCCCAACACACAAGAGAAAGTGGCTCCTAATTATAGACTGGATTAGAACGTGCATAGAGACACCAAGAACAGGTGTTCGAATGGAGAAGCAACTGAGGGGGGAATATCAACATCATGGGTGCACAGCTGGTACCTCACCAAAAACAGCCCAAGCCCCACAAGATTAGATAGACACGGCTTCCACTGCCATATATAGCTCATATAGTCATATCTCACACCCAGTCCCCGCTTACTTCTCTCTCTCTCTCTCTCTCTCTCTCTCTCTCTCTCTCACACACACACACACACACAGAGCTAAGAGAATGCTGGCAATGAGAGACACCTCTCCTGCAGCAGCAGTGGCAGCCGCCTTGAAAGCAGAGGTTTCTTTGTCATCTGGGGATTCAGAGCTTAATGTGATGGCAAACATATGGAAGAGCAAGAGCAAGAGCAAGAACACAAATAGGAAAAGATTCACCGATGAGCAAATCAGGTTACTGGAATCTATGTTCGAGACGGAGTCGAGGCCTGAGATGGAGATAAAATACAAGTTGGCGAATGAACTAGGGCTCCACCCTCGCCAGGTTGCTATATGGTTCCAGAACAGAAGAGCCAGATCCAAGTCTAAGCTGATTGAGCAAGAATACAACCTTCTAAAAAGAAGTTACGACAATCTCGCTTCTAAGTTCGACTCCTTGAAGAATGAGAATCAGCGTTTACTCATCCAGGTACACACCGTTCTAATCCAGTATAACATCGTAGACTAACACGCATTTAGACACTTACACAACGTATTTTTGGTGATCAACAGCTGCAGAAACTAAGAAATCTGATGGGAAAGCCACAAGATCCTGGAAAATGCAGTGACGAAGAATGTGACAACATGGACACCCACAGTGACGCAGAAGAGAAAATTAACCATCTTTTGGATTGTAACCAACCTAAAAACAGAGGGCCTTTACGTGATGATAGTAGTGAAAACCTAGAGTACGTTACTGAAGAAGCCGATATTCTGAAGATGGCTGAAATAGTACCCGATGGATCCTTCATATCAACTGGAAACTGGTGCAGTTTTGAGTTGAACTTCGAGTCCGGTGGTGTTTTGGACCACCCGAATTGTAGTTCAGAGTGGTGGGAAATTTAGATCAGTTTATATCAATAGCTCCGTCATTACCCATAGAGGGACCCAGAGTGACATTGAGATAAGTTTAAGAATGCAGGAATGTAGTCGTGGCCACTGGCGAGTCACTAGGGCATGAGTCCATCCCCTTGCTCCTATGGTGCCTCCAATTGGGTCGAGGATTAAGAACTAAAAGAAGTAAGCAGATGAGTGTAAAATCCTAGTTACATGTATTCAAGGGATGTGAAGGACCTACATATTTTGCATATAATTCATGCAGCAGGTGTCTGTTTGTTTATATACTTGTCTGTGTGCATGAGAGAGAGTATGTCATAAGGTACATATTGAAGTACAAAACAGCAAGAACAAAATTTTGACAACTGAAGTTTAAGAAAAACAACAGTTCTATTTTGTCAAAGCCCCGAAATAACTTATTAATCACAATTATGAAAGATCTTTCCCACGTTACTCTCTCTGTTCTTTCTTCTTTCCTACAAATAATGACATACTAGGCAATGTCTGAGGACAATCGGCCCACCTAATCTTCGCCCCAATCTTTCAATCAGAGACATTTACATAAAAAATCATCTGGATAGATTCAAGATGCGAGAACTTCTGACGTGATTTGGTCTTGATAGATTTCAAAAGCAAAAAACCTACTGAATTGACTTTTCTTCTATGGAGCTCAACAATCAGGAACTTCACCGCCTTAAGAAAAGGAAAAAAATTTCAAAATTGTTTCCCTTAGTCAGCTACCCATTTTTCTCCTCACCACCACCCAATCTGTTGAGGCCACTGTGACCTCGTTGGTCATCCAAATAAAATCACCCTTTAACCAACCAACCAACTTAATCAACACGGAGCAGCAGGGCAAACTTAAAAGGACCCTTAATCTAATATTTCAACACTCAATGATGCACCTCTATTCTAGCGCCACCCCTTGGTAAGTACCTTAAAATACAAAGATTTCACATGGTGTGAATAATGCAAGCTAAGCTATGGCTGGTGCACATAAAAGTCTCCGGACATAGATTTTCTTTAAAAGGGGTCAAGGTGTTCTTTTACTCAAGCTAAGCAATCAAATTTCACCTAAAAGGCCAAAATTTAAATGTGCATATAGAATTGTTAATTTACCAGTAGCCCCCAAAGCTTAAGCTATTAGGAAATGGACCCAACAATGTATATCAAGCTATTCAACATCCTCCTCATGTGCAATCCCGTCTAGCACATGGAGATGGAAATTTTTTCATAGACAGGGCAAAAGAGAATGCGAAGGGGAGAAGCAGAATGCCAATGGAGAACAAATGCAAATCGAGAGACTTGAACCCAAGATCTCTCCCAACCTGAACTCTGCTACCATGTTACACAGTCTTGGGTAGAACTCAACCCCAAAAGTTGGCTATTGAAGTGAGGGTGCCCTCACACTTGTATACTTCATATTACTTTGTTACCTCAACGATGTGAGACTTAGCTTCACACCCTTCCTCAAGCGTACTGCCCACTAGGTGGCACCTGCTGTGTACAGGCCGAAAACACGCACCCTACCCATCTCTGGTACCCAGCTCTGATACCATGTTGCACAGAACTTGGTTAGAACTCAACCCCAAAAACTAGTATAAACCCCATAACATCCTCAATTTACAGGGAGCCCTATGGAATGAGCTTTTATTACTGGATTGATATATAAACTCATTATTCATAACATTTTGCCACATAATGGACATTCGACTTGGTTTTTAGCAGGTTTATTTACACAATGACACATATATCAAGTAATTAGCAAATTGTTACACCTTGAAATTGTCCTCAGTCCCCCTTGGCAAAAGATCCATTATTTCTTTCCTCCATCTCAGAGTGGCAATTCCAATTGACGTTTTGCTAAAAGAAGAAACCAGCTCCTGCTTAGTTGCCTCACCATGTTCTAAAGGGAAGATGGCATGATAATATCGTAGAAGTCAGATGAAAACATATAAAATATATAAAAGCATGTTGAAAGAAGTTGACAATTCATCATGAGAGTTCTTACACAACGGGCGAGTGATTGTGAACCAGTACCATTATCATGATAATTACAACAAACACTAAACTCTTCTTAAAATATTTGCTTCAGGAATTTAAAAGTAACTACATCTAGAAAAGATCTACACCTATCGTTTTTTTGAACGGAAAGATCTACACTTATCGTAACCAGTTACGGACAGTAAATAGATGTGTTGTCGACAAACTCTGAGATTATGAGTATGCAAACAATACAAGTATACTAAATTAACCTGATTCATTCTAGCAATGGCTTCAAAGCTCAGGCTTGACTTTAACATTACCATTCGGTAATATGCTCTGTGCTTGTGCAAGCTGGTTGGATTCCTGCATTAGATGTTTGGAGATGAGAGCTGATAACCAAACACCCCAACCAGCAACAAAGGTAACATAACTCATCTACATGCACTATCTAGACATTTTTGTCAGTATGAGAAAATTTTCAAGGTTTTTTTTTATTGGCAATAAATAAAAATAAAAATTTCAAGCATAATTTAAATGATAACAAAAATGCATATACTTATCGATAAGTAAATAGGGCCTCAAGAATTCATTCTTCCATAGTAAACTACAACATCAACAGTTCACGTCAGCCATAAGTTTTTTGGTAAACTACTTCAGCATAAGTTCACTAGCTTTAACCAATTAAAGTTTCCAAATTGTTAGTATTTCATCAAATGTTTTCCATCACATTCCTGAAATGCATACCTCCATCAATGCCTTTCACGAAACCAGTTCAGTCACTAAGCTTGACCATTTGGATGTCTCATCACAATACACTTGATAAACAAGAAGGCAATATAAGTATTATAAAAGGAAATTGAAACACTTTAAGTGTAACTTACAGCTGCAGAAGATGCTCGTATCTCCCTGTAAGATTCCACTTCATCTGGAAATGCCTGTTCAAGTTCCTGAATAAGATGCCTTCGGAAACCCTACGCAGGACGATGATAATGACTTAGCGATCAAAAGTGCATGCAAAAATATGGCACTATCTTGTCTAGTAAACAAGATTTTCCGACACGTTTCTAAGTAAGTGAAATGCCAGTTCAAGTTCCTCTAGAAGGATGCCTTAGTAAACTCTGTACAGGACACAAGCAGGAAAATGGTCATCAAACTCAAGGTCAAAAGTGCATGCAAAATGCTGACACTATCTAGTTAACAACATTCTTCAACAAGATTGTAATAACTGAAAACATGTTAGGCTCAATTATACATAAAGAGTGTTCTTTGAGACTTGTACCTTCTACTGTGACATCAAAGTTGAAATTGCTGTCATTTGACGTTAGGAGAAGATAGGAAACATGGTACTGAACACCCCTTTTGATTTTTTCCCCAGGAGGTGATCTTTCAAACACTTTCTTAGAAGCAAGTTAAAAAGATTAAATAGAGAAAGATAGAATCCATGTGCAGTTGTGCCGTAAGTTGGTTTAAAGAAAAGCAAAGATCAGATTCACTAGACAAAAAATTTTACCTGTTTTAGAAACTAACAATACAAAGTAAATGAATTAAGTAGACGCCACAGAGTTTGCAGTCGTAGTGGTGTAACAAAATAGCTATCACCATTCACCAGTACTTAACATTTTCAATTGGTTATGTACAAACTTACAGATACATTCAAGATGAGGTCACTGGTCAGGTCATGTAAATTCTAAAATCACAAGTCACAAATAGGTCTGAAGTTGTGTCTAACGAAGGCTGTACCAAATGCAACTCCCAAATCAAAGGTGAAGTGAGCGATGCAGCCACAACTAGCCAGTCGAGTTAATTACTATGAAGAAGTTAATATTAGAGAGCACCTTATCGACACCATAAGAACATAACCCATTTTTTTGTACATTGTATTACAAAAGACCCTATGAAACTGCTTCAACTGCATCCATGACTCACTCAACTGCCATGATCATAATGCTGGATATATTTGAAAATGGCAACAATTTCCTTTTTCTAGCTTAAAGAAACAAACAGGTCTCGCCAAAACGTTGAATCTCATAGTGCCCCAATGGACAAAATCATAACATTCCCACCAATTGAGGACTAGACAAATCAATTTTCATTGCGAAAAAGTCAGGAGATGAAAAGGCAAACCTTGAAAGCATCGGTTTTGCCTTTGGTGACCTGGTTTCTGGCAATGAAGTCATTCAAAATATCCCTCGTGTATTCATCCGGATTCTTGCCGTCATCAATTAAACTGAAAAAAAATACCAACACCACCCAATGTCACAAAAAACAAGCGAACCTAGAATTAGAGTATTATCATTTTTTTATAGCCGATTTCAAGTCCGGATAAAGGAGGAGAGTCCTGTGTTAAAAGAGATTTTTCAATGCAACCGTCATAACGCCCCTCATATGAGATGGGACCACACATACATAGAGCCCATATAATGTGGGAGGGCGTTACAAATAAAGGTTGTGTTAAAACTTTTTCTGTGTGTTACGTTGCTGCTGACAGCCAGCACACCCGTTAGATATTTACAACACGAATCCAGGTTTGGTTTAGGTTACAAGAGTAAAAAACCTCACTTGAGGACATGCATGGGGACCTGGATATCGCACTCCTCCGCCAGCTTCGTCATGTTGTCGAGCTCCGAAACCAGCGAATTCCTGCAAAAAACCAATCCGATTACGAACTCGTTGTTCGCATAGTGAACGAATCTAGGGTTTTGAAGAAAAGAGAGGAGGGGCGTACAGGCGTTGGAGCAGGGGGAGCTGGGAAGCGGCGTTGAAGGAAGAGACGGTGAGGGAGAGCTGGTGGATGAGTCCAAGCGTCTTCTGGATCGAGCTTATGACCTGGCTCAGGTTTTGCTTCGGATCGTCGCTCGTTTGTGAGGACCTCGTGGCTGAGGCGTCGCGGTTTTGGGATATAATTGTACCGTTTCCGCCACCAGCGACGGCCGGCGCCCAGTTCTGCGACGAGTCCATAACTCGGCGACTGGCTCTGCCGCCGAGAGAAGGATGCGAACGCTTTGTCCGTTGGAAATACTGTCTGCGTTGACGATGGGCTTGGACACGCTTTTTGGTTGGTCCGATAAGTGGAATGGTAGAAGAAGCTTTTGAGCCCGACGTTCGGTTCAAGCCCAACCACAAAAGTATCTCCATCGTGCATATTCAGGTGGAGAAAAGCCCAGATGCACCGCGAGGGCTCGGCTCCGCTCGACTCGACTCGTTTAGTAATCGAGCTCGAGCTCGAGTTCAGGCTCGTAAACTGAACGAGCCGAGCTCAATACTTAAAAGCTCGCCTCATTTGTATAGGCTCGTTAAGGAGATTAGCCATATTTGGAGATTAGCCATATTTGGCTCGTTTAGGGCTCGACTCTTTTACACACGAGCCGAGCTTTTATTTTTTTCCCGAGCTTGCACGTCTTTTTGTAGCAGACATATATTTTAAGGACGGGGAGTAATAAACTGACATATCTAGCATGGTTCATGATCTCTCTATATAAATTCCAAGGGCAATTGTAAATTTGTTAAATCATGTGAACTCCATTATATGGTGAGAAGCAACAAAGGGAATGAAAAGCATGTCTTTTTGACAGACAGAGTGAGATTCACCAAACGACTTTCGACATCAAACTTCCACAAGTTTCCAAATTAAGAGACAAGTGAAGCAGATTTAAAAAAAAAAAAAAAACAAATAACAAATAACAACCTTATTAATCAACTTGCAAACAATCGAAATTCAGAAAGGCCCGAAAAAGTTTACTCATTTTTCTCATTCCTCTGCATTCTCCAAGAACTTCTGTTTTTCCTCCCCGGTCATGAACGACGTGACCGGGAACGACTTCCCGATCCCCACCGGAGTCTTGAAGTAGATCTTCTTGCTCGCGGGATCATCGATGCTCATCTCGACGATGGGCACCCACAGCAACAGCTGCTTGCTCTTCACGCCCGTCATCCTCTTCATCTTGCCCTTCTCGATGTACGAAGTCACCTCCGCGGCGTAGCTCACGCGGGTGTTGGTACCCTCGAAGAAGTGCTCGTACGGGGCCTTTTGCTTCATCCACACGAACCCGGTTTCCCGGACCCTTCCGCACTCTTCAAGGTCCTTCAGGGGAAGGACTCCCTTGGGGAATCCCAGCTCTTGTAGGAGATCCAGGGAGTGTTGGTAGCATTGTTCCGAACCGTGCACGATCTCGGCTCCTGCTCTTTGATCATTTTCGACCTTGGACCTGGAGCTAGCCATCTCTTGAACGGACGGTGTATATTATCAGTTTTGACGTTCTATTGTTGAGGAATGGACTGTTGAATTGTGGTTAATCTGGGGTTCATGTTATATAGAGATTGGTTGGAACATTAGTAATTTGATGGTTGTTAAGGGAGGTTGAGCTGCAAAAGGCTTGGTTCAAGATGCTGTTCACCTAACACTTTGTCAATGGTGCAGAGTTGGCGTGAGCTGAAAAGGCTTGGTTCAAGATGCTGTTCACCTATTTCATGATTCCTAATAATGAGGAGAAGAAGAATAAGTTATAGGCTCATATTGGTTGGACATATTCGTTTATTTATCGTTTTTCTTCTTTTATATGGCAAGTATAAATGTTTTTTTCTTCATGTACATACTAATAGGAAGTATTGCGAATTTTCAAAATATATATATACCGGCACCTTATTTTGCAGATGGCGTTGGTTTCTCTCACATAAAAATTGGCACAAAATTAATCATAGTTTTCACGTGCGCAAATGATCGGAGCCGTTCAATTCGTTCAAAATAGGTTTTTGAGAGTTCTCATAATAAAAAAATCAACTCATTCGAATATCGGTTTGAAACGAAATAGGTTTTTAAGAGTTCTCATAAAAAATCAACTCATTCGAATATCAGTAATACATATTAAACAAATTGAACGGCTCCAATCATTTGCGTGAGACTCCAAATTAAATGGGTCCCATAAAAAATTTGTGTCAACGTTTGTGGGAGGGAAACCGACCCCGAAGAAGATATTGCGAATAACATTTTTATCATTTGAGTGATATTAAACTGGTAAACAATAAATAGATGAATTAGAAGTTATACTCGTTGTGTTTATAATTTCCATCCTCCGGCCAAATATTGAGTATCACCATCTCATCATCTGTATTTGGAGTATCAAAGTTTGTCATCCGAAATGGAGGAAGATTTGGAAGATGGGTGGGAGAGGGTTCATACTTCGTACTCTTTAAAATGGAGATAGAGAGTGTGGAATGGAAATGCCCTTTGAATGTGAGAGACCCCTTCAAAAGGTTGGGTACCGACAATAAAGTTGGGTTCAGTGTGAAAGAAACCTAGATTACTAGAAATTTAAAAGAGGAGAATGAGCGACGCCTGCTAGGTGCTTCGTTCGTCGATATATATAATAAGATCACCCCAAGCGTAGGGTATAAGCGTCCAATTGAAGCATAATAATCCGGAAGACCGGGATCGTACCCACGGGAATAATTAATACGGCTTTGCTGGATTGTTAGGAGTAAGCACAGGTTTTCGGCTTTTAGACAACCAACTTGGTTTTACGTATGCGGTGGAAATTAAAACGGTTAAAATAAACGGGAATAAACTAGGAAAAAAAAAGCAGGTTAGGTCTAGGAATGTCTAACACCCACGACTCGAGCTAAATTACAGTTTCCAACCAACTGCGCGATTTAAGATACTCAATTAAGGTTCTTAAGCCGGAAGATAAGATGGTTCGAAAATCAAGCTAGCTATAGAATTCATTTAGCAAACACCTCGAGCGACAGAGCTCCAAGCATCATGTGTGGTAAGTAGGCGATGCTCTTACCTACACATGATCAAGGAGGTTAACACCTCGGCAATTTGACAAATAAATCCAAGCCCCACATCAATCTTCGACCCAAAGATTCAAACTTTATTGGTGAAAAATGCAATTTTTACTCGAGCCATGGGGTGCTAATCACCCCATGACCTAACCTTGAAAGACTACTCACACATAACTATGAAGTTAAGAGCAAGCAAAAATCTACTTAGCAAATTTGACATAACAACGCTAGAAGGAAATTGGATTAAAAGATAGATCGGGGTACGAGCTACAACTTTAATGAAGACGAAATTATCAAAAACTAACTAAATAAAGCAGAAAATGAAATTTAAAGTGCTGAAAATAAAGAGCAATGAAGAACACCAAGAACAATTTAAAAACTAGATCTAGATCCTAAAAACGTACTCAAAACTAAAAATTACTTGTTTGTACAATGTGAGAATATTCCTATTTATAGTCCTTAAGCACGCGCACGGAATATTCCATAAAGATCCAAAAAAAATCTCGACTATGGCCTTCGGCATCGATGCAATAAATTAGAGTGCATCGATGCCGAGCTGCTTAAGACCGGCCCTCTAAGTGCTTAGGCATCGATGCAATGTATTTTCCTCCATCGATGCCGAACCCCTTAGCTGCTTTTCATGCTAACCTCTTAGGCATCGATGCAATGTATCATAGTGCATCGATGCCGATGTGGTTATCTCCAAAACTTTGACTTTTGGTCTTTGCCTTGCCCACGCCTTGGCGAGCCGTCGGGTCCTGCCTAGGCCACGCCTTGGCCGCTGTTTGGCTGCGCCTTGGCACCTGCTTTTGCCTTGCTTTGCTTGCTTGCCACGCCTAGGCGTCGGCTTGCTTTGCTAGTGGCCTGCCTAGGCGTTGCTCGGGCATTGCACACCAACGGGCCTCAAAACTCCGTTATTAGGCGATTTCCTACAAAATAAAACCAAAATACCACTCGAGCAAGAAAGCCATTAAAACAACTAATTTAAGCTATAAAATTAACCAAATCTAGATACTAGCGCACCCTACATTGCATTATCGGGTGCTTATCACACCCCCCAACTTGAGGTTTGCTAGTCCCTAGCAAATAAAACATGAAAAACTAGAAACAAGCAACTTGCAATTCATTCCGCTATCACAACTTAAAACATGCTCAACATTGTAAACTAGCAAGAGTTTTAATCAATCCTGCTTTTTATTTCATTTCTATAATTCACAATTTCAGCATCCAATTAAACAGGCTAAGTAACAAGCAAGTCTAAGAGCAAGCTAAAAAGGTTTGTGTCCTCGAACAAGGGAAGGATACGGGACACAAGACCTTGCGAATTCAATCTAAACCATATCCACCAACAAAGTGCTTAACAAACAGGCAATAGCGAACAAAGAAAGCTATGCCTCAACAACTACAGCACTTATTCAACAGAGTTAACAACTAGCAGATGATTATTGGATAACGAAAGGAAAACATGCCATAAAACTAATTATGCAACTATCAGACAGTCAATCAAAATGGAATCCATGCGCACAAAAGATCAACTAAAGACTTTTTAGGCTTGTAATGACCTTGGTTACAAAGAAAATGTTAGCACAAAAAGGGCGACGGTCTATACTAGCTCGGTCATCTACCCAAATGACCGCCGCCAACACACAAAGATCAACCAAGTCAAGGGCCAACCCAGCCAAACAAAAGTACGAATTGAGAGAACTACTAGATAAGTCCTACTAAAGCTACTACCACCAACTCAATCACACCAAGTCATCATCCTCATCCGGCTTCTCATGGTATTGTGTCTCGAGCTCTCCTTTTTTCATTGAACTCTTTCTCATCCAGAATGTATGCTAGTCCATATGTCAAAACAATCCTCTCATATCAAAGTATTCAACCCTCTTTCGAATTCACTTTTTCTTTATCATAGTATTTCTTTGATCTTCTTTCTTTGAGGAATAGGGTCATTTGAGGTGAGATTTGTAGTGAGAGAGATATTGGAGCCAAATTTGAAGGCCTTTTGGAGAGGGAGATGAAAATTTGGGACTTTTGCTTTTGTAGTGGGAGAGAAGAGATAAAAAAAATCACGTATCAATTCTTTGCCATTTCGCATGCCAACCACTTCTATCACATTCACACCACCCCCAAATCTCCTTGAACAATGAAAACTCATCCGAACATCCCTCCAAACAATCGGTTCCCTAGGTTAAGCAAAGAACGTACGGGAGAATAACAAGATGCAAAATAGGACAAGTGGACTCATTTGTGGTATCATCATGCAAAGAATGCCTTGTATCTTCCCCTAAGTGCGCTTTGGATTCCAAAATGATTGAAAATCGACATTTAAACACAATTAGAGATGGACATGCAATTATTCACCTAACTACAAGCATTTTATTGGAAAGATGGGGATATGGGCCAAAACTTGCTCAAAAACTTACTCAAAACCTAGACCATTCAATTTTCAACTAAGCATGCAAATCAAGAAGCACAAAATTTCTTAGGATTGCTACGAACTCTTGCCAACTAACAATTATTGAGCATGCAACAAGTTATGAACAAAAACTAAAAATATGACAAAAGGAAAGAATTGCAAGTAAAAAGCTTTATTTATTTTTTAAAATTTTCTATTTTCTCATTTTTTTTGGATTTTCAATTTCTATTGTTTTTGAATTTTGAAATTTCTCACAAAATGACACAAAAGCAAGCAAATAGCACATAAGCTAACCCCTCCCCCCAACTTAAAGCGATGCTATGCCCTCATAGCATAAAGAACAAGAGCAAAGAGAGAAAAGAGGGCGCGAATGTACCGTCCAAGAGGAATGTCAACCCCTAAATACCTCGACCAAGTTGAAGGATTTCATGTCAATGTCTCGTTCCAGCCAGATTAGATGCTTCCAGGGTTTACTCCTTCGGTTCTGCCAACTCGGAACCACAGCTAGTCACACGGGACCATATCCAAAGCTTTATTGGACTAATAACCGCGGCGCATAGCCGCACCCATGCTTAGGGCTCCTGAATGCCTCACTCACTCCGGCTTTAGGTCCAAACTACCAAGGCTGGTGTGGTAGCACATAAACCCTGCAGAAGACTTAAGAGAACGACTTTCCACAAGACAAATGACATTAGAACCACCAGCCCGTGTTATCCGGTTTCAAAACAAAACAAAAGTAAAAGACATAAGACAAAAAGCAAAAACAAAGAACAAGTAAAACATGCAAAACAGAATGCAAAACAGAATGAAATGCAATGCACCACCCGATCATCACGCGATCAAACGAGTCATACTTTTCTTCCCATTCCTTACCGGTGAGGTACGAAATGGGTGGCTATACTAGACCGTTGAAAATGTGTTATGCTAGCGCCCGTAATAAAATTTATCGCTCGACCTCGCCAAACAATTAAGTCCAGCGTCCCCTATGATCAAAACAAAGCAAGATAGAATACAACCTAGCGTGCACTCCAGGCAATATCACACCTCACCCATAGACCTAAGTTGCCACCGATAGGGGCCTATTCGGAGAGCATGGATCGTTACCGATAAACTATTACCAAGAAGAACTAATGAAAGCCCTTTTTCACTAACATAGGTGAAATCTTTTCATGTGAAACATCTCCAAGACTTTATTGAAAGCAAGAAAACATAACAAAACTAAACATGCAAACAAACAAGCTAACACAAAAACTAAACATGCATAGCTAACTAAAACATGATAAAGCAAGAAAGAAAGACAAGTATGTACAATATTTACAAGTTTTGCCCTTCGAACCGGAGCTGGGCACACGATCCTTCTTTTAGTAGCGGCGTGCGAAGCTACATATACCCAAGTCAATGGTGGGTACCCCCTACCTGGGGGCCGGGTCCGACAAACAGTTAAGTTACGTGCTTACGCTTTCGCTCCCCGTGCAAACATAAAGAAACAAGCTAATCAACCGTGTAAACTGGATCGACTAGCTCCTCATCCGGCTCTCCAACCTCGAAACTGCCGAGAAATGGTTTAAGCCTCTGTCCATTTACTTTAAAAGATTTACCATTACTTGGATTCATAACATCAATAGCACTATGATGGTTTCGAATAATTAGCACGCAATTGAGAATTATTAAAAGAAACAGAGCACTCCAAACTATAGTCTTTGCCAAAAATTGAACTCTACCATGCCACAAGATAGGATACTTTGAGTAAAGCAATTGCTGAGTTCGTTTTAAAAACTTAAGTTCCACCAAGTGCATAGCCCAAGCAAAATCAATTTTCAATTTGTTGACAAAATCTACAATATAAGGATGATAAACCATAAGAAAATTGTCAACACCAAGAAAATCAATTACTTCTATGATTGGAAACTTCTCAAGAATAGGCTCACATGCATCTTGTTTTTCTAACAAAGAGTATAAAGAATCTACCTCGCCATCCATTTCCTTAGTAGTGAGAAGATCAAGGCACGGAGAACTCGAAGGGACAATTTTAGCTTCCATGGGCTCCAACTCTTCAAAGATTGGTCAATAAGCATCTTGTTTGGCTAACAACGAATACAAATAATCCACTTCGGCATCCATTTCCTTAGCGGTGAGAGGTTTTGCCAACGGATCTTCATAGTAGATGCCCGACATTTCAAGTATGTTCATCTCGTGAGCAAGGAGTACTTCCGCCGGGGAAGAATCAAGATACGGGAGATCGGAAAAAACAACTTTAGCGGTGAGGCATTTTTCCCCCGAATCATCATATAGAGGGGGATCCACAAGAGAGGGAAGAACCTTCTTCTCGATCGGTGGTAGCTCCTCAAACTTTAGGGTCCAAGCGTTCATAGCACAAGCTTCATCCCCATCAAGCAACGCATGTAAATAACTGACTTCAGAAGATTCGAGAAATTCAGCCTCTTCGGCTGTAAGAGCAACTTCCAAAGGATCACTATAAAGCAACTCATCCACATGTTCCTCCGCCAAAGAGTCAATAAAGCTCACTTCATTCACATTCTCGTCATCTCCTATCTGACTGCTCACATTGAATACATTGACCTCCATCTTCATGTTACCGAAGGTCATGTTGAGCATTCCATTCCGGCAATTGATAACTGCATCTGCTGTGGCTAAGAAAGGTCTCCCAAGGATCACCGGAGTAGAAGCAACACAAGAATCAGTCGGATTTGTATCAAGAACCACAAAGTCCACTGGATAGATAAATTGACCCACTTGTACCAAAACATCTTCTACTACCCCTCTTGGAGTGCGAATGCTCCTATCAGCTAATTGAAGAGTGATTCGAGTAGGCTTCATTTCCCCCAACCCAAGCTCTTGATAAACAGAAAATGGAAGCAGATTGACACTTGCACCAAGATCTAGCAAAGCTTGCTCGATACGCTTTCCTCCAATGGTAATTGAAATAGTAGGACTCCCCGGATCTTTGTACTTCGGTGCGATGTTTGTCTGAATGATGGAGCTCACTTGTTCGGTCAGAAATATCTTCTTTTGGACATTCAATTTCCGCTTCCGAGTGCATAGATCCTTAAGAAACTTAGCATAAGACGGAATTTGCTTGATGGCATCCATAAGGGGAATGTTGATCTTCACTTGATTAAACAGCTTATGCAACTCCGAGTTGAGATTAGGTTTCGCCAAAGCCTTCAAACGATGAGGATAAGGTGCCGGTGTTGGAACAACTTGAGGATCCGGTACACTTTCCTTCTTCTTACCCTTTTCCTTCTCCTTATCTTCTGAATCCTCCTTGCTTGCATCCTCCTTGGGAGATTCCCCAAGGATTGGTGTTGGAACTGAACAATCAATAGGAGTAGGTAACAAAGTAGGCTCCGGAGGCATCTTCACTTGATTATCCACAACCTTCCCACTTCGAAGAGAAATAATAGCCTTTGCTTGCTCGGGGAAAGTCACCGAAGAGCTAGCAAAGTGAACACCTTGAGAAGTCGGAGTGGAAGTCGTTTGGGGATTAGGTTGAGTCTGTGTTGGGAACTTCCCTCTCTCTTGTTGTAACATCCCCACAGTTGTTGTCAATTTACCCAACTGATTCCTGATATCATTCATCATCTGAGTCTGCTGCTCATTGATAGCAGTTTGGCCTTGCAAGAGAGCACTGAACTGATCTTCCCAAGAACGCTTAGGGGGTGGTTGTTGAAACTGAGAGGTTGTTGAAATTGAACAGGTTGTTGCTGAAATTGGGTTGCATGAGGGAATGGAGCAGGAGGAGCAAACCCTGGCGGACCTTGAGCTTGAGGGAAACGAAAAGCATTCTGAGGTTGCTTCCAAGGCAATTGAGGAGCGGGAGGTTGAACTTGAGAAGAACTCCCTTCATTTGACTGATTCCAACGGAAAGCTGGATGTTGACGTGTCCCCTGATTATAAGATTGAGAATAGGGATCAAAACGTTGAACTGCCTGTACCTCTTCTGGAGCAATCCCATTGATTACGTTCTTCAAAGCTGAAATATTAGGACAAGCATCGGTAGTGTGCCCCACCATCTCGCAAATAACACAAACTTCCTCAACTTGGCGAACCACTTTCACTTCTTGAGACTGAGCACTCTTAAGTTCCAACTTATCCAACTTACGGGCAATCTCCTCCAAACGGGTTTCAAAAGCTGTATGCTCCGCTATAGAGAATTTTCCTGAACCAGAAGGCCCCTGATTGAACATCGCCTTATCCCCTGGGTCTGTAAACTGCCAAGCCTGAGTCTTCTCAGCTAGTGTCTCATAGAAATCCCAAGCATCCTCTGGAGTCTTTCCCAAGAAGTCACCTCCTCCCATAGTATCTAACAGCTGCTTGCTTTCTTGGGAACAACCTGTGTACAAGTAGTTAACTCGAAGATACAACGGGAAGTTTTGATGAGGAACCGACATAAGCAAATCCTTGTAGCGCTCCCAATACTTGTGATAAGTCTCCCCATCCCTTTGCTTGAAACTTTGAATCTGATCGATAAGTAACTTTGTCCTGCTGGCTGGAAAGAACTTCGTAGTAAAAGCATCCTGAACTGCTCCCCAGTTGCGCAATGATTGAGGTTTGAGAGAATTGAACCACTGCTTCGCTTTGTCCTTGAGAGTAAATGGAAATAACTTTAAGCGAGCATGCTCAAGTTGCCCCGGAACTGTAACAAAGGAATGCAAGATGTTTTCAAACTCCCGAATATGCAAATAAGGATCCTCCAATTCTCGCCCCCGAAACTCTGGAATAACCCGAAGATACTCGGCCTTGAATTCAAATGTGTTGCCAGCAGTTGGAACCGGAATAACGATAGGAGATACTTGTGGAGCCCTTTCTGGATTCAGATAATCACGAAGAGTACGAACTGGAGCTTCGTCGGCCATTGGGCCTTTGCGAATGCGATTGCGATTAAATCTGCGAGGCGGAGAGTGGGCAGGATACGCCCTGACAATGCTACGGATTCTCGGCGGAGACGAAGAACGATGAAGCCGATTGGAAATTGGGCTTCGGTACACAACAGACATACACAAGCAAAATCTACCAACTAACTAACTAATTAACTACCAGCAAACTAACAGACTGGAGGGGCTAGACCGCCACCTCAACTCAGCAAACAGAATGTGCGAGGGGTTATGCCACCGCCTCGGCTCAGCAATGCAATCAAAGTAAGCAAGAAATACTAACTAACTAACTAACTAGATAGCTCAACACTTAACCGGGCTTCGTTACACCTCAGGTTTGGCATAAGACCAGGTTAGAGGTATCCACCAAGCTAAGTACGACCTATAAGCAAATTAAACTACTTAAGCTACTTAAACTACTAAAAGAAAGAGGCGGAATACTCACAATGGTTTGTCGAACCTCCAAGAAAAGCCATATAAAGAAATCCCCGGCAACGGCGCCAAAAATGCTTCGTTCGTCGATATATATAATAAGATCACCCCAAGCGTAGGGTATAAGCGTCCAATTGAAGCATAATAATCCGGAAGACCGGGATCGTACCCACGGGAATAATTAATACGGCTTTGCTGGATTGTTAGGAGTAAGCACAGGTTTTCGGCTTTTAGACAGCCAACTTGGTTTTACGTATGCGGTGGAAATTAAAACGGTTAAAATAAACGAGAATAAACTAGGAAAAAAAAAAGCAGATTAGGTCCAAAAATGCTTCGTCGATATATATAATAAGATCACCCTAAGCGTAGGCTATAACGTCAATTGAAGCATAATAATCCGAAAGACCGATCGTACCCAAGGGAATAATTAATATGGCTTTGCTGGATTTGTAGATGCAAGTATTGGTTTTCGGCCTTTAGACAGCCAACTTAGTTTTTCGTTTGCGGTGGAAAGTAAAAAGGCTAAATTAAACGAGAATAAACTAGATTAAAAAGCAGGTTAGGTCTAGGAATCACTAACACCCACGACTCGAGCTAAATTACATTTTTTCACCCAAATACACGGTTTAAGATGCTCAACTAAGGCTCCTAATCCGGAAGATAAGATGGTTCGACAATCAAGCTAGCTATAGAATTCATTTAGCAAACACCTCGAGCGACAGAGCTCCAAGCATCATGTGTGGTAAGTAGGCGATGCTCTTACCTACACATGATCAAGGAGGTTAACACCTCGACAATTTGACAAACAAATCCAAGCCCCACATCAATCTTCGACCCAAAGATTCAAACTTTATTGGTGAAAAATGCAATTTTACTCAAGCCATGAGGTGCTAATCACCCCATGACCCAACCTTGGAAAACTACTCACACATATTTATGGAGATAAGAGCAAGCAAAAATTTACTAAGCATAATTGAAAACATAGCACTAAAAGAAAACTAGCTTAAAAGATAGATCGGGCAACAATAAGCAACTTTAATTAAGGCAAGAGTACCAAATATTAACTAACAAGTGCAGGAAATAAAAAAGTAAAGGGCTGAAAAATAAGAACAAGCAAGAACAAGCAAGAACAACTAAAAATCTAAGCTAGATCTGAAAATTAAGCAATACAAACGTCCCTACTTCCTTGTACAAAAATGACCTCACTCCTATTTATATTCCTTATGCATGCGCACGGAATATTCCATAAAGATCCAAAAATCTTCTCCTAAGGAGCTCGGCATCGATGCCAAACAATTTCTTCCATCGATGCCTAAGTGGATAAGGGCCTGGCACCACTAAGGGGCTCGGCATCGATGCAACAAAATACTTCCCATCGATGCCGAGATGGTTAAGGTGCTGGCATGGTTAAGGGCCTCGGCATTGATGGACTAAATATACTTCCATTGATGCCTAACAGCTTAGGGTTGATCTGCTAAGTACTTAGGCATTGATGCAATAAAATTCTTCCCATCGATGCCTAACAGCTTATCCTTGCTTTGCCAATCCTAGCCGTCGGGTCACCGTCGGGTCTTTTTAGGCTTTAATCTTTGGGACTTGATTATTCCGTTCTTGATCATACTTGCACCTTGAATAATCTCGATAAGCTTTGGACTTTATAATTCCTGATTTAAACCATTTTCCTACAAAACAAAACTAGAACACCTTACGAGTAAAAGTAAATAAAATGACAAATTAAACGATAAAATTAACTAAAACTAGACTACTAGCGCACCCTTCATTACATTATCGGGTGCTTATCACACCCCCCAACTTGAGGTTTTCTAGTCCCTAGCAAATAAAACATGAAAAACTAGAAACAAGCAACTTGCAATCCATTCCGCTATCACAACTTAGGACATGCTCAACATTGTAAACTAGCAAGAGTTCAAGCATCCTGCTTTTTATTTCATTTCTACAATTCACAGTTTCAGTTTCCAACTAAACAGGCTAAGTATCAAGCAAGTCTAAGAGCAAGCTAAAAAGGTTCGTGTCTTCGAACAATGGGAGGATACGGGACACGAAACCTTGCGAGTTCAGACTAAGCCCAATATCCTCCGAAAAAGTGCTTGACAAGTAGGCAATAGCGAAAAAGAAGTACTATGCCTCAAACAACTAAAGCACTTTATTCAACAGAATTAACAAACTAGCAGATGATTATTGGATAACGAAAGGAAAACATGCCATAAAACTAATTATGCAACTATCAGACAGTCAATCAAAATGGAATTCATGCGCACAAAAGATCAACTAAGGACTTTTTACGCTTGTAATGACCTTGGTTACAAAGAAAAGGTTAGCACAAAAAGGGCGACGGTCTATACTAGCTCGGTCATCTACCCAAATGACCGCTGCCAACACACAAAGATCAACCAAGTCAAGGGCCAACCCAGCCAAACAAAAGTACGAATTGAGAGAACTACTAGATAAGTCCTACTAAAGCTACTACCACCAACTCAATCACACCAAGTCATCATCCTCATCCGGCTTCTCATGGTATTGTGTCTCGAGCTCTCCTTTTTTCATTGAACTCTTTTTCATCCAGAATGTATGCTAGTCCATATGTCAAAACAATCCTCTCATATCAAAGTATTCAACCCTTTTTCGAATTCACTTTTTCTTTTTCATAGTATTTCTTTGATCTCTTTTCTTTTCTTTTCTTTTCTTCTTTTTGCAATACAATAGGGTCATTTGAGGTGAGATTTGTAATGAGAGAGATATTGGAGCCAAATTTCGAAATTTTTGGAGAGGGAGCTGAAAATTTGGGACTTTTGCTTTTGTAGTGGGAGAGAAGAGATAAAAAAAATAACATATCAATTCTTTGCCTTTTCGCATTCCAACCACTTTTATCACATTCACACCACCCCCAAATCTTCTTGAACAATGAAAACTCATCCGAACATCCCTCCAAACAATCGGTTCCCTAGGTTAAGCAAAGAACGGGGAAATAACAGGGTGCAAAATAGGACAAGGTGACTCATATGTGGTGCAATCATGCAAGAATGCCTTGTATCTTCTCCTAAGTGCGCTTTGGATTCCAAAATGATTGAAAATCGACATTTAAACATAATTAGAGATGGACATGCGATTATTCACCTAACTACAAGCATTTTATTGGAAAAGTGGGGATATGGGCCAAAACTTGCTCAAAAACTTACTCAAAACCTAGACCATTCAATTTTCAACTAAGCATGCAAATTGAGAAGCACAAAATTTCTTAGGATTGCTACGAACTCTTGCCAACTAACATTTATTGAGCATGCAACAAGCTATGAAAAAGAGCTAAAAACCATGATAAAAGGAAGAATTGCAAGCAAAAAGCTTTATTTATTTTTGAAAATTTTCTATTTCTCATTTTTTTGGATTTTAAAAATTTCTATTGTTTTTGAATTTTCAAATTTCTCAAAAATCACGCAAAATGAAGCAAATAGCACATAAGCTAACCCCTCCCCCCAACTTAAAGCGATGCTATGCCCTCATAGCATGAAGAACAAGAGCAAAGAGAGAAAAGAGGGCGCGAATGTACCGTCCAAGGGGAATGTCAACCCCTAAATACCTCGACCAAGTTGGAGGATTTCATGTCAATGTCCCGTTCCAGCCAGATTAGATGCTTCCAGGGTTTACTCCTTCGGTTCTGCCAACTCGGAACCACAGCTAGTCACACAGGACCATATCCAAAGCTTTATCGGACTAATAACCGCGGTGCATAGCCGCACCCATGCTTAGGGCTCCTGAATGCCTCACTCACTCCGGCTTTAGATCCAAACTACCAAGGCTGGTGTGGTAGCACATAAACCCTGCAGAAGACTTAAGAGAACGACTTTCCACAAGACAAATGACATTAGAACCACCGGCCCGTGTTATCCGGTTTCAAACCAAAACAAAATTAAAAGACAGGAAACAATAAGAAAACACAAAGAACAAGTAAAACAAGCGAAACAAAAATGCAATGCAATGCACCACCCGATCATCACGCGATCAAACGAGTCATACTTTTCTTCCCATTCCTTACCGGTGAGGTACGAAATGGGTGGCTATACTAGACCGTTGAAAATGTGTTATGCTAGCGCCCGTAATAAAATTTATCGCTCGACCTCGCCAAACAATTAAGTCCAGCGTCCCCTACGATCAAAACAAAGCAAGATAGAATACAACCTAGCGTGCACTCCAGGCAATATCACACCTCACCCACAGACCGAAGTTGCCACCAATAGGGGCATATTCGGAGAGCATGGATCGTTACCGATAAACTATTACCAAGAAAAGCTAATGAAAGCCCTTTTTTCACTAACATAGGTGAAATCTTGTCATGTGAAACATCTCCAAGACTTTATTGAAAGCAAGAAAAACAAAAACAAACACATAAACATGCAAACAAACAAGCTAAAACAAAACTAACCATGCATAGCTAACTTAAAACATGATAAAGCAAGAAAGGAAAAACATATATGTACACTATTTACAAGTTTTGCCCTTCGAACCGGAGCTGGGCACACGATCCTTCTTTTAGTAGCGGCATGCGAAGCTACATATACCCAAGTCAATGGTGGGTACCCCCTACCTGGGGGCCGGGTCCGACAAACAGTTAAGTTCAGCGGTTACGCTTTCGCTCCCCGTGCAAACATAAAGAAACAAGCTAATCAACCGTGTAAACTGGATCGACTAGCTCCTCATCCGGCTCTCCAACCTCGAAACTGCCGAGAAATGGTTTAAGCCTCTGTCCATTCACTTTAAAAGATTGACCATTACTTGGATTCATAACATCAATAGCACCATGATGGTTTCGAATAATTAGCACGCCATTGAGAATTATTAAAAGAAACAGAGCACTCCAAACTATAGTCTTTGCCAAAAATTGAACTCTACCATGCCACAAGATAAGATATTTTGAGTAAAGCAATTGCTGAGTTCGTTTTAAAAACTTAAGTTCCACCAAGTGCATAGCCCAAGCAAAATCAATTTTCAATTTGTTGACAAAATCTACAATATAAGGATGATAAACCACAAGAAAATTGTCAACACCAAGAAAATCAATTACTTCTATGATTGGAAACTTCTCAAGAATAGGCTCACATGCATCTTGTTTTTCTAACAAAGAGTATAAAGAATCTACCTCACCATCCATTTCCTTAGTAGTGAGAAGATCAAGGCATGGAGAACTCGAAGGGACAATTTTAGCTTCCATGGGCTCCAACTCTTCAAAGATTGGTCCATAAACATCTTGTTTGGCTAACAACGAATACAAATAATCCACTTCGGCATCTATTTCCTTAGCGGTGAGAGGTTTTTCCAACGGATCTTCACAGTAGATGCCCGACATTTCAAACATGTTCATTTCTTGAGCAAGAAGTACTTCCGCCGAGGAAGAATCAAGATACGGGAGATCGGAAAAAACAACTTTAGCGGTGAGGCATTTTCCCCCCGGATCATCATATAGAAGGGGATCCACAAGAGAGGGAAGAACCTTCTTCTCGATCGGTGGTAGCTCCTCAAACTTTAGGGTCCAAGCGTTCATAGCACAAGCTTCATCCCCATCAAGCAACGCATGTAAATAACTGACTTCAGAAGATTCGAGAAATTCAGCCTCTTCGGCTGTAAGAGCAACTTCCAAAGGATCACTATAAAGCAACTCATCCACATGTTCCTCCGCCAAAGAGTCAATAAAGCTCACTTCATTCACATTCTCGTCATCTCCTATCTGACTGCTCACATTGAATACATTGACCTCCATCTTCATGTTACCGAAGGTCATGTTGAGCATTCCATTCCGGCAATTGATAACTGCATCTGCTGTGGCTAAGAAAGGTCTCCCAAGGATCACCGGAGTAGAAGCAACACAAGAATCAGTCGGATTTGTATCAAGAACCACAAAGTCTTAGTAGTAAAAGCATCCTGAACTGCTCCCCAGTTGCGCAATGATTGAGGTTTGAGAGAATTGAACCACTGCTTCGCTTTGTCCTTGAGAGTAAATGGGAATAACTTCAAGCGAGCTTGCTCAAGTTGCCCTGGAACTGTAACAAAGGAATGCAAGATGTTTTCAAACTCTCGGATATGCAAATAAGGATCCTCCAATTCTCGCCCCCGAAACTCTGGAATAACCCGAAGATACTCGGCCTTGAATTCAAATGTGTTGCCAGCAGTTGGAACCGGAATAACGATAGGAGATACTTGTGGAGCCCTTTCTGGATTCAGATAATCACGAAGAGTACGAACTGGAGCTTCGTCGGCCATTGGGCCTTTGCGAATGCGATTGCGATTGCGATTAAATCTGCGAGGTGGAGAGTGGGCAGGATACGCCCTGACAATGCTACGGATTCTCGGCGGAGACGAAGAACGATGAAGCCGATTGGAAATTGGGCTTCGGTACACAACAGACATACACAAGCAAAATCTACCAACTAACTAACTAATTAACTACCAGCAAACTAACAGACTGGAGGGGCTAGACCGCCACCTCAACTCAGCAAACAGAATATGCGAGGGGTTAGACCACCGCCTCGGCTCAGCAATGCAATCAAATAAAGCAAGAAATACTAACTAACTAACTAACTAGATAGCTCAATACTTAACCGGGCTTCGTTACACCTCAAGTTTGGCATAAGACCAGGTTAGAGGTATCCACCAAGCTAAGTACGACCTATAAGCAAAGAAACTACTAAACTAATTAAGCTACTTAAACTACTAAACTACTAAAAGAAAGAGGCGGAATACTCACAATGGTGTGTCGAACCTCCAAGAAAAACCATATCAAGAAATCCCCGGCAACGGCGCCAAAAATGCTTCGTTCGTCGATATATATAATAAGATCACCCCAAGCAAAGGGTATAAGCGTCCAATTGAAGCATAATAATCCGAAAGATGTACCCAAAGGAATAATTAATATGGCTTTCTTTGGATTTGTAGATGCAAATCTTGGTTTTCGCCTTTAGGCGAGCCAACTTAGTTTTTAGTTTGCGGTGGAAAATAAAAGGCTAAATTTAACGAGAATAAACTAGATTAAAAAGCAGGTTAGGTCTAGGAATCACTAACACCCACGACTCGAGCTAAATTACATTTTTCAACCAAATACACGGTTTAAGATGCTCAACTAAGGCTCCTAATCCGGAAGATAAGATGGTTCGACAATCAAGCTAGCTATAGAATTCATTTAGCAAACACCTCGAGCGACAGAGCTCCAAGCATCATGTGTGGTAAGTAGGCGATGCTCTTACCTACACATGATCAAGGAGGTTAACACCTCGACAATTTGACAAACAAATCCAAGCCCCACATCAATCTTCGACCCAAAGATTCAAACTTTATTGGTGAAAAATGCAATTTTACTCAAGCCATGAGGTGCTAATCACCCCATGACCCAACCTTGGAAAACTACTCACACATATTTATGGAGATAAGAGCAAGCAAAAATTTACTAAGCATAATTGAAAACATAGCACTAAAAGAAAACTAGCTTAAAAGATAGATCGGGCAACAATAAGCAACTTTAATTAAGGCAAGAGTACCAAATATTAACTAACAAGTGCAGGAAATAAAAAAGTAAAGGGCTGAAAAATAAGAACAAGCAAGAACAAGCAAGAACAACTAAAAATCTAAGCTAGATCTGAAAATTAAGCAATACAAACGTCCCTACTTCATTGTACAAAAATGACCTCACTCCTATTTATATTCCTTATGCATGCGCACGGAATATTCCATAAAGATCCAAAAATCTTCTCCTAAGGAGCTCGGCATCGATGCCAAACAATTTCTTCCATCGATGCCTAAGTGGATAAGGGCCTGGCACCACTAAAGGGCTCGGCATCGATGCAACAAAATACTTCCCATCGATGCCGAGATGGTTAAGGTGCTGGCATGGTTAAGGGCCTCGGCATTGATGGACTAAATATACTTCCATTGATGCCTAACAGCTTAGGGTTGATCTGCTAAGTACTTAGGCATTGATGCAATAAAATTCTTCCCATCGATGCCTAACAGCTTATCCTTGCTTTGCCAATCCTAGCCGTCGGGTCACCGTCGGGTCTTTTTAGGCTTTAATCTTTGGGACTTGATTATTCCGTTCTTGATCATACTTGCACCTTGAATAATCTCGATAAGCTTTGGACTTTATAATTCCTGATTTAAACCATTTTCCTACAAAACAAAACTAGAACACCTTACGAGTAAAAGTAAATAAAATGACAAATTAAACGATAAAATTAACTAAAACTAGACTACTAGCGCACCCTTCATTACATTATCGGGTGCTTATCAATGTCTAACACCCACGACTCGAGCTAAATTACAGTTTCCAACCAACTGCGCGATTTAAGATACTCAATTAAGGTTCTTAAGCCGGAAGATAAGATGGTTCGAAAATCAAGCTAGCTATAGAATTCATTTAGCAAACACCTCGAGCGACAGAGCTCCAAGCATCATGTGTGGTAAGTAGGCGATGCTCTTACCTACACATGATCAAGGAGGTTAACACCTCGGCAATTTGACAAATAAATCCAAGCCCCACATCAATCTTTGACCCAAAGATTCAAACTTTATTGGTGAAAAATGCAATTTTTACTCGAGCCATGGGGTGCTAATCACCCCATGACCTAACCTTGAAAGACTACTCACACATAACTATGAAGTTAAGAGCAAGCAAAAATCTACTTAGCAAATTTGACATAACAACGCTAGAAGGAAATTGGATTAAAAGATAGATCGGGGTACGAGCTACAACTTTAATGAAGACGAAATTATCAAAAACTAACTAAATAAAGCAGAAAATGAAATTTAAAGTGCTGAAAATAAAGAGCAATGAAGAACACCAAGAACAATTCAAAAACTAGATCTAGATCCTAAAAACGTACTCAAAACTAAAAATTACTTGTTTGTACAATGTGAGAATATTCCTATTTATAGTCCTTAAGCACGCGCACGGAATATTCCATAAAGATCCAAAAAAATCTCGACTATGGCCTTCGGCATCGATGCAATAAATTAGAGTGCATCGATGCCGAGCTGCTTAAGACCGGCCCTCTAAGTGCTTAGGCATCGATGCAATGTATTTTCCTCCATCGATGCCGAACCCCTTAGCTGCTTTTCATGCTAACCTCTTAGGCATCGATGCAATGTATCATAGTGCATCGATGCCGATGTGGTTATCTCCAAAACTTTGACTTTTGGTCTTTGCCTTGCCCACGCCTTGGCGAGCCGTCGGGTCCTGCCTAGGCCACGCCTTGGCGCTGCTTGGCCACTGCTTTTGCCTTCGGGTGCTTTGGCTTGCTTTGCTTGCTTGCCACGCCTAGGCGTTGCCTTGGCGTCGGCTTGCTTTGCTAGTGGCCTGCCTAGGCGTTGCTCGGGCATTGCACACCAACGGGCCTCAAAACTCCGTTATTAGGCGATTTCCTACAAAATAAAACCAAAATACCACTCGAGCAAGAAAGCCATTAAAACAACTAATTTAAGCTATAAAATTAACCAAATCTAGATACTAGCGCACCCTACATTGCATTATCGGGTGCTTATCACTAGGGAATTGCGGGTTGCAGCACAATAAAGAATGATAATAGAAAGTGATTAGGCACTGGCTGCAGTACCTCAAATCATCTAATAGCAGCAAATCACTTTATAACATTGCACTAGCGTGTGTACACGCGATGCTTGTGCAATTTTCACAATTCCTGTAGTCTCTTTTATAAACAAACCAGACTGGAAAAAAAAAAGCAGCGAACAAAACAACAAATCGAAAACCCAAACATTGACTTATGTAACCTGAACATTATTTAGAGAGTGGTCAAGAACCGTCATTGCAGGAACAGAACAATAACCAAACAAGTCTCAAAATCATATCCAGAACCTTCTTGAGGTGTTGTTAGTCATGTGAATCACATGCCGTATGAGATAGTCTTTGCCTTGGTAAGGCGGCAGAAACTTATAGGCGACTAATATCCTCTTCTAGAGTCTATTGCGTGTTTGAAGTCCTCGTCGTCATGTCCAAGAAAGATAGCCACAATAATTGCCTCCTCCTACCATTTTCCTGAGCAAAACGTGCTTTTTGATAAAAGTGCTGAGCAAAACGTACTTCCATTGAGTTGCACAATAGAATTGCTTGAACTTCATTGCACTGGTGTTCTCAAAACAAAAATCGATGTAAAGCTGTATTTACAAAATTGAGTTACGCACAACTTAATTCGGTAAAACAATGCCAATGTCATACACACACGAAGGACAGGATAACTCATTCTTGCCATCCTCATTACCTATATTTGGATACAGAATACGTCCTTATCCATACTATCCAATAAGCAAATTAAGTTCGTACAGCTAGCTTAAGTAGGCTGCTTTGTGCTGCCGAGACATTATCAAATTTATGTTGAGGGGTCTATAAGCACCAGTAATAAGACAGTGTGGAAGGAAAATGTGAGAATGGTCAATCAGGCCAGTATCTCACCACCACCTTCCTTTGCATCTCGAAATACACACGCTGAGAATGTTGGTCTATTGCCGCACGAACAAGTTCACATCTTCCTCTTCACATTGTCATCAAACTTATGGCATGGGAGAAAGGTCAATCAAACCAGTATATACAGGCTTTACCGGCCCAAACTTCGCATATCAATAGATTGAAATCCTACCCCATTGAGTTATTGACACAATACACTACTAATGAAAGGACAAAGAAAATAATAGTGCCGAATGTGGCGGCGGCTTTCGATGCCATTTTGACTAGGTTCTGGAGCGATGCTGATGTCTAATGTCACGCCCCGCCCCGCGCACGGCACCCTATGCGGGTCCGAGCCGGTGCAGCCGCGTGCCCACAACGATCCCATCCATCTTTGTACAATATTGTCCGCTTTAGGCGCCCAAAGACCGTAAACTTCCCAGTAGGATCACCCATCCCTGGACTACCCCAGGGTGAGCACGCTTAATTGTGAAGTTCCTACGTTCTTTGACCTGCCCTCACGGCTTTAAAAGGCCTTGTACAAGTAGGATGAATCATTCCTTATAAATTGTGACATGCCCCTCCCTTAACCGGCGAGCGGGCTGTCACAATCTACCCCCCTTAGAGGTGTAACATCATCGTTACACAGTGCCCAACAACCCTCCCCTGGGATCCGTGGTAGCAGAGCGCATCCTACTCACCACTTTGCCCAGGGTTGAGCTCTGATACCACCTCTCACGCCCCGTCCCGCGCATGGCACCCTATGAGGGTTAGAGCCGGTGCGGCCGCGTGCCCACAACGATCTCATCCATCTTTGTACAATATTATCCGCTTTAGGCGCCCAAAGACCCTAAACTTCCCAATAGGGTCACCCATCCATGGACTACCCTAGGGTGAGCACGCTTAATTGTGAAGTTCACACATTCTTTGGCCCACCCTCACGGCTTTAAAAGGCCTTGTACAAGTAGGATGGATTATTCCTTATAAATTGTGACCTGCCCCTCCCTTGACCGGCTAGCAGGCTGTCACATCTAAGCTGCCGGATAGTTTACCAGATGCTTGATGTTACAATTTCCGATAAGTTTCGATTGAGTCGAGCAGTTGACAAGGTGATCTCCCGCACGAGATGCACAATTTTTGAGTTCACCAATCAGTTTGTGCATTTAATTACTTTTTTTTTGGTGGATATTTCTTCTTTTGAGGGGTTAAAGTTAGACATGTGGTCTAGGGTTTGTGGGTACTATTTTTATTTCTACTCTTATCTTTTCTTTGATTTTTTTTTTTTACAGTTCAACTCTAAACTTAGTTTAAGCTAAGACTTGAAAGTGAGGGATAACACATCAACAAACCTCTGTTGGGGGTATGGATTTGATCGATCTCCTGACTGTCTACTTGGGAGTATGGATTTGATCGATCTCCGACCTGGCTGTCTACTTAGGGCTATGGATTTGATCAATCTCATGGCTGTCTACTTTGATAGTAAGCATCATCCTAGTTTTAAATCTCGTAAAATCCTCAAGCGCACCAACTTGTTCAGGAACAAACGCAGCGGAATACTACGAAAAAAAATACCTCTTTCACATACAACGGATTACTTCTCCACACTGAGTAATCTCCCCCACACCCTAACTCTTGGTACACTTTACTATCTTAGGCACCCTCTCCTAGCACATCTCCAAATTTGCTAGCATTCTCCAAGCTACTCTCTTGTGCACTCTCCTAGGTGCACTCCTAGTGTGGTTTTCCCTTTGCACCATCCTAGGTGCACTCCATGTGAGCTATCTTCAACTGATTTCATCATTCTTTTATATAGTCATCCACATCCTAAATGGATGACTATGATCATTTTCATCCAATTGTCCATATTCTCCTTCTAGAATCCTCCTATCAAATTTCATTCATTCCTTATATTCACAACATTATAAAACTCTCCACAGGTATGTGGTACAGTCTTTCCTAATCATCTAGAATATATTCGTGAATCCCTTGGAACTCTTCGGAATACATACTTGGATTAGGATTCTAATCTTTCTTTTTTTGGTACACTTTGAATAGCACTAGATTTTTTGGTATTAAAACACTTCAAAAGTATAAATGACAATATTAATCAAAAACCATCATTTCAGAAACAAAACAATAACCAAACAAGTCTCAAAATCATATCTAAAACCTTCTTGAGTGTTAGACATGTGAATCACATACCGTATGAGAGTCTGTATGTTGCTTGTGCCTTGGTGAGGTGGCAGAAACTTATAGGCGAATAAACTCCTTCCAGAGTATATCACATGTTTGAAGTCCTCGTCGTGATGTCCAAGAAAGGTAGCCACAATGGTTGCCTCCTCGTCCACCATTTTGCTGAGCAAAATGTACTTTTATTTATTTATAAATGGGCATTTTGTTTTCAAAACTCCATTGAATAGCACAGTAGAACCAATTCCAAGCAAAAATCGATGTAAAGTTGTATTTGCAAAATTGAGTTACACACAACTTGATTCGGTAAACAATGCCAATGTCATTTACACACGACGGGAAAGGTGATAAGCACCCGATAATGCAATGAAGGGTGCGCTAGTATCTAGATTTGGTTAACTTTATAGCTTAAATTAGTTGTTTTAATTGCTTTCTTGCTCGAGTGGTATGGTTTTATTTTATAGGAAATCGCCTAATAACGGAATATTAAGACCCGACGGTGCCAAACGCCAAGGCAGCCTGCTAGCAAGGCAAAGCTGATCAAGAGGCAAGGCAAAGCAAGGCATGGCCCAAGGCACGGCCAAACAGCAGCCAAGGCGTGGCCTAGGCAGGACCTGACGGCTCGCCAAGGCGTGGGCAAGGCAAAGACCAAAAGTCAAAGTTTTGGTGATAACCACTTCGGCATCGATGCACTATGATACATTGCATCGATGCCTAAGAGGTTAGCACGAAAAGCAGCTAAGGGGTTAGGCATCGATGGGAAGGAAATTATTGCATCGATGCCTAAGAGGTTAGCACGAAAAGCAGCTAAGGGGTTCGGCATCGATGGAGGAAATAAATTGCATCGATGCCGAGGGGCTTAAGACGATATCTTCAGAGCACCCATGAGAATATTTCGTGCGCGGAGCTTGGGGCCTATAAATACCCTGTTATGTCACCTTTGCACGATTTGGACAGAAATGTACCCATTTTCTAGATCTAGATAGGATTTGAATTGCTTTTTGCTTGTTCTTCATTGTTCTTTATTTCCAGCACTTAAAATTTAATTTCTAGCCTTAGTTAATTTGTTTTTGCTATTGTTCTCTTAATTAAAGTTGTTTATTGTTGCCCGATCTATCTTTCTACCTAATTTTCTTTGTGTTGTGTTCACAATTATGCTAAGTAGATTTTTGCTTGCTCTTATCTCTCTAGATATGTGTGAGTAATTTTTCAAGGTTGGGTCATGGAGTGATTAGCACCTCATGGCTTGAGTTAAATTGCATTTTTCACCAATAAAGTTTCAATCTTTGGTTCGGAAATTGATGTGGGGCTTGGATTTGTTTGTCAAATTGCTAAGGTGTTAACCTCCTTGATCATGTGTAGGTAAGAGCATCGCCTACTTACCACACATGATGCTTGGAGCTCTGTCGCTCAAGGTGTTTGCTAAATGAATTCTATAGCTAGCTTGATTGATCTTCTGGATTAGGAGCCTTAGTTGAGCATCTTAAACCGTGTATTTGGGTGGAGAATGTAGTTTCGCTTGAGTCATGGGTGTTAGTGATTTCTAGACCTAACCTGCCTTTTTCCTAGTTAATTTGCTTTTAATTTAGTCTTTTTACTTTCTACCGTAAAAGCAAAACAAAGTTGGCTGTTTTAAGGCCGAAAACCCGTGCTTACTCCTGCAAATCCAGCAAAGCCGTATTAATTTTTCCTTTGGGTACGATCCTGGTCTTCCGGATTATTATGCTTCAATTGGACGCTTATACCCTACACTTGGGATGATCTTATTAAATATATCGACGAACGAAGCAAAAGGATAACTCATTCCTCCTGCTGTCCTCATTACCTATATTTGGACATTGGAAAAGTCCTTATCCCTTTATCAAATTAGTGTTGAGGGGTCAATAAGCACTAGTAATAAGACAGTATAAAAGGAAAATGTGACAATTAATAAGGAAAAACAGCCACAGCCTCATGGCAGAGTCGGGGGAAATGGAGACAACTGAAGAACCCCACTTGAACATGCTTAAACAGTCTTCCCGAACCCCACTTGAACATGCTTAAACAGTCTTCCCTACCTTACATGGCTGACAATCACTGCTCAGTGCAGTTGGTAAATCATCTCTCCCCTATGAGAGAGGTTCTGGGTTCGACTCCTGCTGGAGCAATACTCTTGGGGTCCCAAGCTATGGATAGCTTCTGGACCTCGTGCTAATCCTAACACCCCCCACTAACCCCCACTGATGTATGACGATTGAAAAAAAAAAAACTTACATGGCTATCTAAGTAGTTTTTTTTTTTTTAAAAAAAACCAAGCTGAAGGAGTTGACAAGAATTGGGGATGATGCTATATAGTGGTGTGCGCAGCACCGTGCTGCACATCTCCAAGACATCAATTGTTGGTTGTTGAGATGAGATCCGAGCTATTGGATGCATAATCCAACAGTTCGGAGATGCGCAACATGGTACTATGTACCTCACTTCACAACACCAACCCGAAGTCCAGTTACAGTATGAACTGACTTATGTATAGACAAGTAACAACTAACAACCCAAGGTTCATCCAACCGAGTTTAAATTCTACATGACCCCGCCGTGTAGATTGGTTGTGCGGCAAATGAATTTGTAGATGACAAGGCACCAAATGGCCAATTTCAACTTAAAACAATAGTTTTCCCTCTTTCATATCCTCTTCGTCTTAGGACCCTGTAGAGCATAAACTTAATTATGGGAGTTTTAGAGACAAAAATAAAATATAACCCATTAAGATAAAATGATTAGAAAAATAAGATCTTCGCATCGGTTCAAACGGATTGAAAATTGGAGCACTTAATTTTCCCCCCATATATTTTAATATATTAATAGTCCAAAAAAATTAAATATTCTAATTTTCAGTCCATTTGAACCAGTGGAAAATTTTTATTTTTCTGATCGTTTTAACCTAAAATTTCATAATTTATTTTTGTCCCTAGGGCTTTCATAATTAAGTTTCTACTCTATTGGGTCTCAAATAAAGAACATAAATTTAATTATGAGGGCTCTAGATACAAAAATAAATTATGATCCTCTAAGATAAAATGATTAGAAAAATAAGATTTTCGTACTGATTCAAATGGGTTAAAAACCAGAACACTTAATTTTTTTGGACCGACTATATATTAAAAATTATGGTAAAAAAAAATTAAGTGCTCTGATTTTCAATCCATTTGAACCGCTGCAAAAATCTTATTTTTATTATTTTAGTCATTTTATTTTTGTCCCTAGGGCCCTCATAATTAAGTTTCTGCTATACAGAGTCTCAAATAAATAACAGAAAGTTAATTAAGAGAGCCCTAGCAACAAAAAAAAATTATGACCCTTTAGGATAAAATGATTAGAAAAATAAGATTTTCACACCGATTCAAACGGATTGAAAATTGAAATACTTAGAAACATTTTTCATTTCATACCTATAGTTCGGTTTATATATTAAAAATTATGGTAAAAAAATTAAGTGCTCCAATTTTCAATCCATTTGAATTGGTGCAAAAATCTTATTTTTCTGATCATTTTATCCTAATGGGTTATATTTTATTTTTGTCTCTAAAGCTCTCATAATTAAGTTTCTGCTCTACAAGGTCCTAAGACGAAGAGGATATGAACGAGGGAAAATTGTTGTTTTAAGTTGAAATTGGCCTTTAGGTAACGTGTCATCTACAAATTCATTTGCCGCACAACCAATCTATACGGTGAGGCCATGTAGAATTTAAACTCACATCCAACCATAACACGCAACTTGAGCCATTCTTACATATTCGACTCTCGTTAGTATGAAAGAACTTAAGAATTGGAATTCAAAATTGATCGAGGTGCAGATGAAATTTGTTTACAAAAGAAAAAAAATATTCAAATTTTCCATCTAGAAAGTTTATAATAAGCAAGTAATTTTGATCGAATTTACAATGCGGGGAAATGATACCCCACACATCAAATACATTCCAATCATATATATCCCATCTAATTCTAGAACATCTTGACGTGACGTGACGTGATTGAAATAACAACGACTCCGTATTACTTGATAGTATTATTAAAATAACAACTATTATCAACTATTACTTGATAGCAACGCGATGAAATGATACCCCACGCATCAAAGGCTGCGTTCTTGTAAAATTATTCGTCCCTAACTTATTTTGGTAAGTATTTTTTCCTGTTCATAACTTTTTGTCGTAATTTTTAGAGTTGATTATTCGTCTCAGAAAAGTATTAAAATATGAACTGATGTTAAAATAATTCGTATAAGATGACGTTTAAAAAAAAAAAAAAAAAGACAACTATTTAATACTTTTTTTATGTTTAGTAAGCTTTTTTTTTTTTTTGCTCATAATTTTTTTTTACTTTTTTAACTCCTCTCATCAAGATGGATTATTAACCCACAAAACATAATACAAATGCAACAAAAAATGAATAAATAAATAAATAAATCCCACAAAATTAAGGAAAAAATAAGTTAACAACAAACCACCATAGTTTATCAAATTCAAGCTTTTTTTTTTGTTTTGCCTAAACTCCACCAATTCTCGATTGACATCTAACAGTACCGAATCCGTATGGACCGTATCAACCAACAGCACCAAATACCACCCGACCGAAATACCGAAGTTTAAAATCCAATAAATGTTCTTCACTACCGATTGAACTTTTCAAGTGGATCCCAACCCTTCGTTACCCACGTGTCTGAATCGTCTCAACCGAGCTAAACCTATCCACTTTGAAAAATATTTCGGTGAGGGCTGTCACGTGGTGTTCATTCTGCAAATCCAAATCGTTTATTTTGGTTTTGGACGGCCCGGATTCAGATAGAGAAAAAGTAGAGAGAAAGAGGAGAGAGAATGGTGAGATGAGAGGAGAGAAAGAATTTTAATCTGAGCCGTCTAACACACTTTTGAACGGCCTAGATGAGCTGCTCGGGTAACACGTGGGCATGGGCACATGGTGCCCACCCGGTGCCCAAAATTTCTCCTCCATTTCAGCACAAAAAATATATCAATGCTCGCTGACACCGCCGCGTGGTGCTCAAGATCCCTTCTTTACCACATGTTATGGTAGAACCCCATGCAAAATGTCTGGATTCCACCATAATATGTGGTGCAGGAGAGATTAGGGCACCATGTGACGGTGTCACGAGGGATACTAAACAATTATTCCTTCAGCACCCATCCATCGAAAAGTCATTACTAGCTACTTGCTCCTGGAGCACCGCCACGTAATGCTTCAAAAAAATTTTCCACCACACATTTATGCAAAGTGAATTCCCACACAAATACGTACGAGATAGTTCTTAAAGCATCTCCAAGGGAAGAAACAAAATTTTACATCAAATATGCACTTTGATGACCCCATGTAGCAAATTGAAGAGTTATGCACTCAAAGGAACTCATCAAATTTTAAGTTTTGATCACTTTTTTTTTTGTTATATATTATTATTATTACACTATATAAAAGATTCACTTTGCCCACGGCATCAATAATTCACCAATAATAAACATTGAACTTGATGAGGTGACAATTTGAATAGTGCTTTCCCTCTCTTTAGAGTTGAAAAAAGAAAGAGTTACACCAAAATAGTGTAACAAGTTTGCTATCCCCTTGGAAGGTGTCATGCTTATGTGGCTCTTTAAATTTTGGTTGAGCTTTGGTTCTGCTACCTCATTAGAGCATCTCTAAGGGAAGAAGCAAAAATTTACATCAAATATTTATTTTGATGACTCTTATGGCAAGTTAGAGAGTTATATAATTTAAGTGCACTCTAAGGGGCTTTTCAAATTTAAATATTACTCTTTCTTTGACTCCAAAGGTATCCACTATGCCAAAACAATCAATTAAGGGTAAACTATAGTTAACCTCCTTTAACTAAGCCTCGCATGCACTTTGCCTCTTCTAACTTTTTTTTTTTGGCACTTAACCCCCTCTAACTAAATGAAATTCAAACGGTCATAATTTCAAACAGTCATAACTTCTTCGGCCGAAATCGAAAACATGCAAATTATATATCAATTTCGAGGTCTTGAAATCAGCTTTCTAATGAAACCAAAATCACATCACGATTCAAAGCACACAGAAAATTATGATCAAAACGGTCTTTCTGTCTACCAGCCCTTACTTTTTTGATCATAACTTTCTGTGTGCTTTGAATCGTGATGTGATTTTAGTGTCATTAGAAAGCTGACTTCAAGACCTCGAAATCGATATATAATTTGCATGTTTTCGATTTCGGACAAAGAAATTATGACCGTTTGAATTTCAGTTAGTTAGAGGGTGTTGAATGCCAAAAAAAAAAGTTAGAGATGACAAAATGCACGCAAGGTTTAGTTAGAGGAGGTTAACTATAGTTTATCCATCAATTAATTCACCAATTAAAAATATTAGCAGAATTAATGACTTGACAATTTGAAGACTTATTTTTCACTTTTCAAAATTGAAGAGAGAGAGAGAGAGAGCGAGGTATACCAAAATGGTATAGCAAGTTTACTTCTTCGTTTGGAGGGTGTTTTCATGATGTGGCTCTTCAAATTTGGTTCCGTTTTATTTTTGTTCTCTCTCGAGATGCTTTCAGAGTACCGCGTGACAATACTGCATGACTACCGAATAATCACTATCCCCGTCTCGTCTTCCCTATCCCTTTTAACGGTAGTCAACGGATCCCCGAACCATCCCCAACAAATAAACAAATCTCAAGAAACACTGCCAATTAATCGGATCACTGTTTTAATTATTTTCCTAAAAAGGTCAAAAAAAAGAAAAGAAAAAAAAAAAATCTCAATTCAACACAGACAGATACAGTCCATGCCAGTCCATACGATATAACTACAACATCTAACAGCCGTTTCCCGATCACCGTTTGGCGGTTTCACGGCCATGGGGAGGATGGGCACCGCCGGCGGCGGCGGAAGGAGTTACTCGGTGGCTCCCAACGACTACAAGCTTCTAGAAGAGGTCGGGTACGGCGCGAGCGCGACCGTGTATCGAGCGATCTATATCCCTTTCAACGAAGTCGTGGCCGTCAAGTGCTTGGATCTCGATCGCTGCAACAGCAACCTGGTCCGTAGATTCGTATCTTTTTCCTCTCACTTGTTTCCGCTGCTTTATCGTAGTGTACTTGTATGTGCTGTCGTTAGCGCGCAATTGGCGTCGCTGTTTAAGCTGAATTTGCTAAGGTTACGTGAAGCGGTTTTGGCGGTGATTGGATTGAGAGGTTTGGTGTGATTTGAATTTGATGAGTTTGTGTGAGCTTTTGGTGGGGTATTCGTGACTGCTTCACTTGGCATCTTCGATTTCGGTTTCGGTTCGGTAGTTTTGATTGAGGAAGTCAAACCAGGGGAATTAGGATAAATCTCCTCGACTTGTTGTTCTAGTAGATGTTGAGGTTGTTAAGCTTTCTATAGCGGCCTTGGATCGGTGAATTGCTGGATTTTAGGGTGCATTTCCGCCTAAAGCCGTGTTTTCATGGATTTCTAGGCACGTGTTCTCACATGCATCAACTAAAATACCATTTAGTGGAAACAATTTGACCGTCGCTATTAGCCTGTAGTCCATTTAGTTTAGCGGAAATGCACCCTTAGTCTGGTTTTTATTTAGACATGTTTGGAACTCCCAATCAGCTCTTTGCTATGACATGGAGTGTATTGATTTATTTAAGTACTCCATAACCAAGCATTAAACTTTTGCATTGTAGATTGGAGAGCATTGATTGTGTTTTCCAAGTGTCAAATAAATGCATGTGGTGACAAAAGGGGCATAATTTTAGAGGAAGCAACAGGATTACAAGTAGCAAATTCTAAATACATATGCCATTGTCACTAAGTTCATTTGTTCTGCTGCCTGAATGCTACTAAAAGGCAAGGATTGGATGCCGGCAAAACTTCATGAGGTCTTTCACAACAAGATCTACCTATGTAGTAACTGTGCTTAATTATGAAGGTTAGCTGGGTAGCTGACGTTGTTAATCCGTTCTTGCAAGAGGGGAGTCTAATCTTTCTGCTTTAAACATCGGATTTTTCCCATAATCGTTTAATATCAATGGGGAATTTTTTCTCATATTGAATTTGAGGTGATTGGATTGGCACCAATGGAAACCATGAATTTCTTACATTGGAGGGATATCCTGGATTTTCTCATTTTCCGATATTGATTGGGCTTATTCCATATTATCCTATAAATTAGTACTGATTATTGAGACTGGGAGATTAGTTTCCTTTCTTTTGTCCCAGCCCATGACCTAAACGAGTCGCACATACACCATAATACATCTTCCTCGATGCCAAGGGGATGGATTAATAAAATTGCCAACTCTTCTTTCCACCCATTTGTGGTGTATCTTATATTTTTCCACTAGCACATTACCAACATGTTAATAATGTGTAACCACTGGTCTCTTTTCCACTTTGATGGGATTGGCCATGGTTTTGGTAAGGGAAGGGAAGGAAAAATGTCAAGGTGGCACCGTGGCAGTAGCCCGAAAGATCTTTGCATGGGCGTTCGTATCTCCAAAAAAGGTTTAATGGTCTAAAGGCTCACAGGTTTCACAAAAAATGTGGAATCTGGGTTGGTGAGTACAGCCTTATTGCGTAAAGTTTCAAGGTTCAGAATTCGACCTTGCATCAAACATTGAGAACAATTGTAGTTTATGGGGCTTTCCTATTTCTTGGTGACTTCATTAGAGAGACAGCCATAGGGATGGCAATCTTTACCGAACTGATGGGTACCCAAACCGTAACTGATTTTTTTCCCCGAACCATAGCCGATTTTTCCCCTGTGGGTATGGGTTTGGGGGAGGCTATGAGATACCCGATTGGGTTTGGTTAGGTTATGGTTTGTCAAATCCCCGAACCGATCCCCGAACCGAACCGAACGAAAATACCCTCAATACATACATACATACATATATATATATATATATATATACATATATGTTTATGTACATGTGTGTGTATATCTGTGTGCGTGTTCATTCTCTCTTCCCCAAATTCCATTTCTTTCCACCCTTATTTTCTTATGTTGATACTAAAGAACAAAGTTGTCCACAATAAAATTGGGTCGTCCAGTTTGATATTCAACATTAGTCTACATTTGATTGCTGGAAGAATTCATTTTGTACCTGCCTTTCTTGAAAATTGGGAGTTGAGAAACTAAGAGGACCGGGGAATAGAAGAGGGATTTTTGTGGGTTTGGTGATTGGTTTTTCAGTGATGGACAGGAGAGTAGTGATTTGAGGCGGGTGGATTGCATTAATGGTGGTTTCATATGAGCAGTTGCCCTGGTTTCATTGCTGAGTTTGGGTGGAAGTTGAGTGAAGGAGATGAGTACATGAGTGAGATTAAAGAAAGAAGGAGAGCTCCCTTCCTGGGTTTAGTTTTGACCATGTTTACAAGTCCCACATCGGGAGTTAAAGAAAGAAGAAGAGGTCCCTTGCTTTATAAAATGGGAATGTACGCTATGACTTTCCGAACATCTCCTTGGATACCCGTTTGGTACGGATGTTACCCGAAACCGAATGGGTTCAGTTATGGTTTGACATCTCCAATCCCCGACGGCTTTCGGGGAGGATTTGGTTAGTTATAAGTTTTCGGGTATCGGGTTCGGATTTGTGGATATCCGCCCCGATGCCATCCCTAAACAGCCACAATAAGCAATATACTGACCATGGATTCCTTCCCAATTGAACACTATATATGAGGAAGATGTTGCATTGAGAAATTATGAGCATCGATTGAGTGGTTTAGACAATCACTTTATTGCGCTATTAATGTTGTTCCAGTTTGAATAATCACAGCCATATAAATGCATCCATTGTACCCCCATCTAGTAAATTTGTTGCATTATCTCTCTGAATTTCTTATTCTTCTGCAAGCATTCAATAGCTTGTTTACATTTTATGCTCAGTAATTGTACTGCATTTATGTTACCTCTTTCCACCCCCCCACACCCGTTTACCTACTTTGCTTTTGGTACTCACTTTATGCTGTTTCTTGTTTCGAAACAGCATTATTGAGTGTTTCTTTCCCCTTTTTCCTCCTACTTCCTATATCGTCCAGAGTTTGGGTCTAGCATAAATGAATTTATACAGCAAATACTGGTTATGAGCTTTTCTGATGCCCGTAGCGAACTATGTTTACCCTTAGTTTTTTATGCAAAGGCCTCTCTATTTTGCAGGATGACATTCGTAGGGAGGCCCAAACAATGAGTTTGATAGATCATCCCAATGTAATTAGGGCATATTGCTCATTTGTTGTGGACCGAAACCTTTGGGTGGTCATGCCATTCATGGATGAGGGGTCTTGTCTGCACCTTATGAAGATAGCATATCCAGATGGATTTGAAGAGTCTGCTATTGGTTCAATCCTCAAAGAAACTCTAAAGGCTTTGGAGTACCTGCATGAGCATGGGCATATCCATCGTGATGTTAAGGTTGGTCAAATCTAAAGATGTTCGTTGTTTTTTTTTCATTTTTTTCAATTTGTCTTCTTTCCTTCTCAAACAACGTAGGTTTGCTAGGTTGCAATTTGGTTTGTTGAATATTTCTTGTTGCAGGCTGGAAATATACTACTTGATAGTAATGGGGTGGTAAAGCTTGCTGACTTTGGTGTTTCAGCTTGCATGTTTGACAAAGGTGATAGGCAACGTTCAAGAAATACTTTTGTAGGAACTCCATGCTGGTGATCTCTCTCTCTCTCTCTCTCTCGTTTTGACTACTTTTTTCTTTTCTTTTCAAGTTGTCGATGTAGAAACGTTGACCTTTTGGCATTTAATGTATGTGAGAACTATAGTTACTTACCGAAACAGATGAGTGAGTTTTAATTTGTCTCTAATTTTGTAGGATGGCACCCGAGGTGTTGCAGCCTGGAAGCGGATATGATTTCAAGTGAGTACTTTTAATACCTTGAGATTCCATTTTGATAATTTAAAGCTCTAAACCTGTGCACGGCAGCACGGGTACGGGTATGGCTATGGTACGACAAAAACTTAACCAATATATCTTAGTATTTGGGTACGGTAGCGGTACGTCATGTGTGTGGGGATGGGTACTTCAATGGGTATTTTTGTTTTTTTGTTTTTAAAAGAACAATTATTGTTTTCACTAAATGCTTGACAGTTCCTAATGAGGTAACTTATGTGATTGAAGCCTAGGCACGGTTCAAGTCAATTCAGGGAAGAGAAACCTAGGTTTCTTCGCTGCTAACTCCTTGCAGAGAAACCATATCTAAGGGTATCTCTAATGGCATAACTAAAATTGGATAATCAAAACTTGCCACGTCATCTTTTGGTTATTTATTTAAAAAGTTGCTAAGACTAACAATGTGAAGTTCCACAATGGTCCATAATCAAAAACTCATTTTTAGTAGAAGGAGAGACAAAGAGAGAGAGAGAAAGGAAAGAGAGAGTGTGGCCTCCATTAAATTTGGTTATCTAAAGAGAAAATGTTTCTGGTTTTGCTTATCCAAAAGCCAAAATTTGGTTATTGGTTAAGGTGTTGCTAAATTTGGTTATACCATTGTGAGCTATATATCATTTTGGACCAATATTGTTAACTTAAGAAATCTTTTGGTTTTGGTTATGCCGTTGGAGACACTCTAATGGCTGCAATTCCTTCCTCCTTTACCAAGGTGGTTTTAATTGGCCAAACCAGATCTAAATAACTCAAGCCACTGAGCCATTTGGTGGGCTTAGTATATCACAAAAAGCCCAAGTTGGGTCATCTGTACTATATACTAGATATAATGTTCTCAATTTAATTCTGCAGTCCCCATTCTCTCTGTGTGTGTGTGTGTGTAACATAATCTGGAAAAGGTCTTTTCAAAAAAAAAAAAAAAATCTGGAAAAGGTGCTTAATAAGCATTGAATATATCTAGTATCCTCCTCTTTCTGTTTTCTCTTTTTTATTTCCACGTGTAATTCCTAAGAGAACCGTGGCATTCTGATTCATACTTGTAAAACCTTCACCCATTAAACTTAAACTTATGCTTTCTATGCTAATGCTGTCTTTTCTTTTGGGTGCTCTAAAACCAGGTCTTTCTGGAAAACATAGAAGTATAGTTAGAATAGATAGACAAAGCAAGAATTTAGGATCGAAGAAAACAAATGTTGTCAGTGTATATTAAGCATCTAGTACAACAAGATTTAAAAAAAGAAAGAAAGAAAAACAGCAGTAGCAGAACCGTACCACCAATGACCCATTCCCCTTCCCATGGAGTACCCCTGCCATACCCAAATATGCAAACATATTGGTTATGTTTTGCGCCGTCCTGGGTTCATGTTTTGCCATACTGGTACCCAGCACTCATGGTAATATTTTTGGAGTACCCGTGCTTCATAGATCAATATTCAATACTATGTTGCATGGCAAACATGTTTAGGACACAGGTGCTAATTTTGTTGCTGTGTGTTGTTTTAAAGGGCTGATATTTGGTCTTTTGGGATTACTGCATTGGAATTGGCTCATGGTCATGCACCCTTTTCAAAGTATCCCCCAATGAAGGTATATGGATGTTTATTTGACAACTACATAATGTTCACATAGATGCCATACTCCGACTTATCTTTTACTTCCTCTCCCTTGCCATAGGTCCTTTTAATGACCATACAGAATGCCCCTCCTGGACTTGATTATGACCGAGATAAAAAGTTCTCTAAGGTATCATTGCTCATTAGGCTGATTAACAGTTTTGGGGCAGCCATATGTTGTTCATTCCCCTAGGGATATAATAACGTAAAATTGATGAAATGATTGTCTTGTGCAGTCTTTTAAAGAAATGGTTGCAATGTGCTTGGTGAAAGATCAGACGAAGAGGCCGACCGCAGAAAAATTGTTAAAACACTCCTTTTTCAAAACTGCCAAGCCTCCAGAGCTTTCTGTTAAGAAGCTGTTTGCTGACTTGCCACCACTGTGGAATCGTGTAAAAGCCCTCCAGGTGTGTGGTCCTATTTCCCCTCGCACAGGACTTGCTTTTACTTTTCTTGTCATGCCTTTTTAATGGACTTCTAAGGGTATTTCAGCTTAAAGACGCTGCACAGCTAGCACTGAGGAGAATGCCTTCAGCAGAACAAGAAGCAATATCACAGGTTAGAGATATTTCTTGGAATTAATGAGTTGGGTTTCATGCAATCATCTTACCCCTTGTATTTGAACACAAGTTTTGTTGTACGAAATCTCTCTGCCTGCAACCACTTTAAACAGCTGTGTGAGTGCGATGTCGAAATTCCATAAATCAAATAACCAAAGCCCTTCTGAACACAAATCAGATTTAGGGGAGATGATGGAACTTGGTCCGACTGGCGGTATCATAGTCTGGATGGGTTTAAATCAAACAACCGCTCTAAAACTAGACCCGTTGGTGCGATGTCAAAACACCATAAAAGACATAACTTAGCCCTTCCCAACTCCTATTGGTTTTATAAGAGATGGTGGAACTTAGTCCGGTAACTGACAAGCATATGTTTAGAGGTCATAGGAAAATCGGAAGTCAGCTTGAATGATCAGCTGCCCTCTTCATCAGGCGCTTATTGGAAACAAGAGGGGGTTGAATAAGTGGAATTCGACATTAGCTGTACCTTGCTAAAAGAGTAGCCTATTGTAGTATTGTGGAATCTTTCATCGAAATTGATGAGTTATAATTGTGTCAATGAGTATCTGCATGGCGTCAAACAGAAAACTTATGATATTGAATGTAATTGTGGGCATCTGATCTTGTCATTTGTGTTCTGTTTTTGTACATTTCTTCTGGATTCATATTTTCTCCCGTTTCCTTATCAGAGTGAGTACCAGCGAGGGGTTAGTGCCTGGAACTTCGATATTGAGGATTTAAAAGCCCAAGCATCCTTGGTAAATGTCAAATACTTTGCTCGAAATGTTCAGCCAGATACCTGACTCAAAGATGATGATCAGATGATCATCCTGTGAATTAGCTTCTCAAACAGAATGTAGTGAATCTTAACTAATCCTTCTCTTGCTCTGCCAGGTGCATGATGATGACGAAATGCAAGAAATCAGGGAAGATGATGAAAGCATGAAACAAGTTGTTAATAGTAAGGTTGTCAAATTGCTTTGTATCTTTATAAACTTTTATTTGAATGAAAAGTTGCACAAGTTATCCAAATTGTGGTCATTCGCATTACTTCATAGCGATAATTTCTCCCTTGAAGATATTGTATTCTGAAGGAAACATAGCTTATAAACTGCTTGTTATGATTGGCAGAATACATCTTACTCAAGATTCAGTTTGGGGAAAGCAGTTTCCACAAATGAAGTTATTTACAGGTATTATGGCTTTTTAAAAGCATTGATAATTCATTTTGGTTTGAACTAGTGCACCCTAAATGGTTGTTTTTGCCAAGAGGACGGCATAGTTTTACATCAAAGTCAAACATGCAGTTTTTGTAATTGCTGTCAAAGTTAGTGATGGTGTTCTCTATTAGTATTCATTGTGGACTGATTCCATAATATAGTCCGGATGACAATAGACTCTAAAGCAAAACTTCCCTAAACGGGGCACATTATGGATTTTAGTTCCATGGGTTGAGATAGTTTTCCAGATTATTATGCCATTTCAAATAAAAATCCAACACGATTCGATTTTTCAATTGCACAACTGTTGACTAGTATTCATAATTACTGCAAGTTAAGTACGGTTATTTCCATGTCCAACATATGTGTGTATACTTGTTAATTTTTTTGGCTTTTCTTATTATCTGTTTTTTCTTTTCCTTCTTTACGTGCTATTGTTTCAGTGAACAAACAAGTGGCGGTGTATTTCCTCCGGCTGAGTGTTCGAGCAATAAGGAAAAAACTCCAGAAAGGGATATACTTGAGTCCGACTACCAAGGTAAAGTTGAACTGGAGAAAAATGCATCAAGAACCGAGTTACCACCATCACACCCAGAGAAGGATCCTGTACTAGCCAAGATTAAAACTTCAACTGGTAATAGTCGCCTGACTCAGAGTGGGCCACTTATGCCCGGTATTGTGCTAAATCATTCAAAATCAGAAAGGGGGCGCAGCTCTGAAAGGTTCATCCTAGTTTATTTCTTGATTCATCTCTCTATTGAGTTTTGATTTCTTGGTTATATCATTGTTGAAGTAACAGCAAGCACAAACTGTTCTCATGCGTGACATAAGATGAATCACTCTACTAATCTGTTTATTCACTTTAGTCTGAAATTTAGTGTTGTGATGACACTATTCTTAGCTTGCTTTCATTGAAAAAGCTCGCTTATATATTGGAGCACGTCTTAATTGATGTAACCTACTAGGGAGAGGGAAACTGCGATGAAGTTACATTTTGTTTTTCCCGAGGTGGGGGTTGGAGGGAAGAGGTTGTAATCATTTTCTTTCTCTTTATTATGTTGGCCCCAAATTATTTTATCTTCCTTATAATTCTTGTTGGAAACAGCTTCAAATGCGGAATTGATCCATGCTCTCTGCAAATTCTGTCCATATGAAAACTAAGAAAAAATAGTGACTTGTTACTAGAGCTCTGTATAACAGGTTGGGTTGCAGAAGATACAAAATAGGTATCGTCACAAGTTTGGTACTACTACTCTTAGGTATTATGTTGAGTTTTATGGGTTTAGAAGATAAAAAGTAAGTTTTGATCACGTGTGTGCTAGTTAATCTCTTGTAGAGATGAATGTGGCACTTTTTGACGCTAAAATCTGCTAGTACTTTGGTAAAGATAGCAAAGCTAATCTCTTTTTGCTTGGTTTGGAGGCCAATTCTTTGTTCTTCCATTTGTCTTTTTCGGGTAAATAATTTTTTTTTTTGGGGTAAATTTATCTTTTTCTCCCTTGCACGTATTCTGCAATTGAAAACTTACTTCTATGTATACTGATCCGCCTGCATCATTCGAATGTTTGCTACTAGTCTACTACATTAGCTTTTACCAATTGATATTTCTATATGGTCCTGCCAGAGTGTAATTTCGGTCCGGTTATGTTTTATTATTATCAGGGGTGAGAATGAAAATCAACCGTTAGCTGAAAGACCTATGCGCGAGGTACGAAGAGCACCCAGCTTTAGTGGGCCATTAAATCTTCCAAACCGAGCTTCAGCTAACAGTTTATCAGCACCCATAAAATCTTCTGGAGGTAATGAATTTCTGTGTTTAGCGTAAAGACATACCACCAGCACTTTTACTGCTACTATTATTACTGTTCAAGCGGCTACTATTTTGCGGACTGGATGCATTTGTTTTGTGCAATGTGTTTTTGAAAGCAGTCCAACTGCTTCTGGTAAGTTTATTAGCAAGTCCTTTCAAAATGTTGTGAGGAAGTTGCTTGGGCAGCCATGGTTTACTACCTCTTGCAGGGACTCCTAGAGTCCAAATTGCTTGCTGGATCAATTCCTGTTTAATATTGGGTTAGCAGTCTCTTCATTTTGTCTTATTAACGCTTCCAGCCTTAATTTTTTACTTTGTGAAAGTTGGTACATTCCCTGCTGTGGATTTGATCCACATCAGCCTTATTAGTGCCTTTCACCTTTTGTTTTGAATCTTTTGTTTGTTAACAGGAGGGTTTGCCCCCTTGATACTTGCGCTGGTGTAAATAAAAGAAAAATAATAAACTTGCATGTAAGATTGAAGTCAATCATTCTTTTTTCATCTATCGCTTATAGGGTTTAGAGATTCTTTGGATGACAAGTCAAAGGCCAATCTGGTGCAAATAAAAGGACGATTCTCAGTAACTTCAGAAAATGTAGATCTTGTAAAGGTAGAGCTCTATTTTGTTTTTGTTTTTGCTTTTGTACTCTTGTGTTTTCTTACTACGTCTGCTAACTTTATTTGTTTTGTAGGATATTCCACTATGTACAGTTCCTCGAAGATCGGCACAGGTGAGGCGGCCAATGTCGAGTCATTCTGCTGTATAACTAAAATATGATTTTACAGTTCTTGATGTTATAATTGTCTGATTACCAGGATTCACCGCTAAAGAAGTCTGCTAGTGTTTGCGGAGACTGGATAGTTGATTCAAAACAAATGGTTTGTGTACGGACCTCTTAGATTTGTAAATGATATAGCTCTCAGAATGAATTAAAAGTTTTTGTATCGTGAAACCAACTTTTTCTTCTTTATTTGTACGATCTCTTGAGAAAACCACAGTACTTACATAGAATGAAAATATATTCGTAAGGGATGTTTCTCGCGTTTGCATCCGTATTCAACTATTCATGTACATAGGTGTGAGATCATCTGTACGTAATTAAATAGCGTGAGAGCAGCCTATTCACTATTCTAAATAGTTAAAAGGAACTTCTGTGTATATAATTAAGTAACATGATTTTATGTCATTCTGGTCAATAGTTACCTAACTGTCTACCAGCAGAATGAACGTTGCCTTCCAATGTTACATGAGGTGCGAGATATAATATTTTTATTATTTTTCAGCCTATTGGCCAGCAACCTAAGGAAATATGCAACGGTAATGTACCTGCATCACTTATCATGCCCCACCTTCAAAACCTTTTCCAGCAGACCTCAATTCAACAGGTTAGGCAGAATTACTTCTATTTTTTTTGGTTCTAAAGTTGAGTCTTTAAGGCCCATTTTGGCCTAATAAAAAAGCTGGATTATTTTTGTCTGTATTCAAATTTTCTTCGCATTTGTTAAATTTGCATCAATATTTTGTGGATTATTGGTTCGTCTCAATGAGAGGAATCTAAAAAAGTAAAAAATTATTATCCACATTAACAATTTTTTGTATGAAGACAAAAATAATTCAAAAAGTCTTTCTGTTTTGGATTATTTTTATCTTTAGTGAACTTATTAACAATACTTTTTGGATTATTTTTGCCTTTAGTGAATTTTTTAAAGATTTTGATGTAATTTTTGACTTTTAGATTCCTCTTGTTGAGGTGAACCAATAATCCACAAAAAAAAAAATGGACGCAAAACTAAGACGTGAAAATTTTTTTGAATAGAGACACAAAAAATCAAGCTTTTTTATTAGGCCAAACCGGATCTAGATTAAGTTGCATCGAATTACTGGAATTTCGGAATGAATGACTCTTGTGTTGCAATTGCTACTGTCATACCAGGATCTCATTATGAACTTGTTGAATAGCTTGCAACCTGCTGAGGTAGCAGAGGGTGAGTGGAGGATTCTTTTTTGTTTTTTTGGCTCAGTTGAAGAGCGTCTCAGTAAGTCACACTGGATTTTCCTGTGTTTTTTACAGGTTCGCAAAATGAAAAGTTCCCTTCATTACCTCGTAGTTCAGAGAACAATGGGATTGTAAGTGCATTTTCCATATTCTGGCTTACATTCAATTCAGTGCTTAATTTGTATGTTCTTCGGCCGGTCTTTTTGGTCACACATCTGTATTTCTCTATGTATGCAAAGTAAATCCTTGGTTCAGTCTTTGACTCTCTCATAAAAGGTGAGCTTCTTATGTCATTTTTCCCTTGAGGTGGTAGTAGCAACTAGCAAGGTGACATCTGTAATACTTCCTTTCAGTAGTGGTGGTAAATTTTTAGTGTCATTGTTACTGAAACTTCTGATGGTTTTAGTCTGTATACATTTTCTGTTTACTTCGATTGTTGATTATATGTTTAACAACGTTTGCTTTGTTCTGTTGTTTCTTGCATCCATGTGTGCCATCATTTGAACTGGTCTTTGATGAGTAGTAGTTTTTTTTTGATCGGTGGTCTTTGATGAGTATGATAGCATATCCTCATGAGGTATCCAAGTGGTAGGGTTCACATTTCTTCATTTCTCACCCTTTATGCATTTCGTTATTTCTCGCCTTTGTTGGGATGAAACCATAGAGAAAAAATATTCATGTCGTTGGTTGTTTCTGGGATTCTCATCGCCAGTACAGTTGCTCTTTTTTGCTTAAATAATTGATATTTTCATGGTTTATAATTTGTAAGAGATTTTGTATGTAAATGGACCCTTAAATTTTTTTCCCCTATGGAGGTTTAGGGGGGCCACTGTTTCAGTGGTATTCTGAGAGCAGCCACTTTGTGCATATATTGCCAAATGTTAGGTCTGTCTCCAATCATCCCTCCATACCCCTAATGATTGGGGACTAGATGGGTTATTTTATGTTGTTGTTGTTGTATGTAGCCAGTAGGACTTGAAATTTCGTAATCAATTTGAAGCATTGAGGTTTTTTTTTTTTGTTATTGTTATTTCACAGGCCGAATCAACAGCTTCTGACAGGGAACGATCACTTCTGATGAAGATTTCTGAGCTTCAAGCTAGGTTAGTCAAATTAAAAGATAGTAAGATTTAAGCGTCAATTTTTGCTTTCAATCTTTTTGACTTTCCATAGGAAGCTTATACACTTCCCGCTTCTCATGGTAGGATGATTAACTTGACTGAAGAGTTGAATGCTGAAAAATCAAAATACACACAAGTGAGTTGCTTTGAGAGTTCTTTAGTTTTTAGTGAACCGTAATGGTAGTTTACTTGGGTTGGGTTACTGAATCCTTATTTGTGAAGGATGATAATCTGGGTTGCTGGTATTGCGATAATGGTTGACTGTCTTACTTTTGTACTCTGATGGTTTTTCCAGTTGCAACAACGGCTAAATGATGCATCCATCCTGGAGGAAGATGGGTATAGAAGAGAAGGAGATTCTTGATTGCCTATCAATTTTGGCTTAAAGTGTGAAGTCAGATCACCGTGTATATTCTGGTATGAACTTACTTCTGCAGAAGACATTCTTTTGTAAACTTCATCTTCCCTTCTAAGTTGTGCATTCCTTTCCTTTTGTTCCTTTCCCCTCGTAATTTCATCTTCCTGTTAATTAAATAGAAAGAGATGGGCTGGCATTCGTGTTTCTGGAATCGTGCCTTTCCTCAGCTGTGTTGAATATACTTTCTAACGAAGATTCCAGCCTCGGCATACAGATAAGCTGAGTAATCAGCTGCATGTGCAAGCGCTGTTCATTATTTATGAAGGCGAATCAGAAAACAGCTTCTCCTTGTCCAGAGTCATCATAGTTTCTCCCCATTTGGCTGCTGATAGCTTCAAGAAGTGGCCATGAAAATGGTGGTGGTCATTGGGAGGTGTTCAATTTGTATTTACAGAAACCATTATGTATCTATGTGTAAGCATAACATAAGCTGTAACTTATAGTATTATCGTCTGAGCTCGTGTTTCTTGGCGTAATGTATTGTATTTGTGTGTTTGTGTAAATTTTTTTGTATCTGCTGTGATAATGTGGAAATACTGATTTGGGGTTTGAGATTGGTTACATAATTGAGATGATCTCTTGTACCAAAAAGTGATATTGGCAGATTAAAACAGCTGTGGTATGTAGTAAAATCACGCGTTGGATCACATTCAGAAGAGAGTAAAACTACAAGAAGAAAAAAAATAAAATACTTGAATTTCTGTTCGTTTTGCAAAACGTGTTTTTGGCCTTTTCAGTTTTCACAACCAATAACGATATTAATGGTGTTTTATGTCATGTTTTCAATCGATTTTGCCATAACATTCGTGTAAAGTCAAATAATTAGATTTTTCGATAGACGTTGCCGATACACATGCATTTTCAAGGATATCAATGCATTTTACGGCAATCAATGTACTTTCGGTACATTATTCATATAAATGTCTTTTTATTTTTATTCGACTTTCTAGAAATTAGGAGCAACCACCAAGCAATTAGTTCTTTTTTTTTTTTTTAATCAGCCCCAAGCAAAGTTTAATTGTCGTGCTTGAGTTTCTCAGTCAATAATTGGATTTGAATGTCCATATTAAAATTAGTGAAGATAAATATACTCTTTAGTACGTGTGACACATGGTGAGCGTTAGTTTGGGCCAGACATAAGTGTGGTAGGGCTCTGGTGACCATGTGATGTTGAGGACAGTACCCCTGACAGATATGTGCTTGACATCTATATTTACAACCTAAAGAAGAGTAATTTTTAGCATTTGCCATTTATATTATTACCAGTCCTAATAAATTATTGGATTTGACTTAAATTTTATTTTTTTGGTCAAAATGGTAGAGCTTTTATGATAACTATCACAATGAATACATCTAGACATCAAAAAAGTCGGTTACCCAAGAGGACATAACAATCAATCAAAAGGCCTAACTTCTCAAGTCTTCACACCACCGGAGCTTCGCAAACCATGCTTTGCTTAGATGAGGATAAAAATTGAAAACAACTTGCAATTAGGATGCAGTTTCTGAGGATAAAAAAAAAAAAACCCTTCCAATTAGAGATTTCAATTTTTCCTTGTCAATTAGGATTTCGACAGAGTAGGATCCATTCCTATTGCGAGCGAGCATGCGCAAGTGTTTATGGATGGTGGTAGCATTGTTGTTTCCTTATACCCATAAATTGAGAAGTTTTTTTTTTGGTGCTGAACATGTACTACGTGGCGGTACCTATTGGCAATCTGGACCGTCCAAACGTGTTTTGAACGGTAATTTTTTTTTTCTCCCTCCTCTTTTTCCCTCTTTAAAATCTAAATCTGGACCGTCCATACGTGACAGGGAGTGTGGTACGTTACCGGCACCCAACAATTTCTCCCATAAATCTATCCACCACTTAACCCAAAAAAAGGAGAATTTATCCACTTCCAATGGTCGTCTCAGATAAACCCTAAAAACTGGGGTTTTGTTGTAGAGGACATTTATATATAAGCGCCTTTTAACTGTCACATAACCAGAAAGGCATGTTCAGAGTAGCAAGAGGGCTGAACCAGAAGCTATTCTTCACCTTCCCCCGCAAACCCCTCGCTCTCTCTGTAGCCATGGCCAAAAAAGCTAGGGTTTCTGATTTCTCATCCGGCTCCCCCACTCAGCAGCGAGTCGTCGGCACTCACAACGGAAGCTTCCACTGCGACGAAGCCCTGGGCTGCTTCATGATTCGCCTCACCGACAAGTTCTCCGCCGCCGAAGTCGTCCGAACCAGAGACCCTCAGGTAATATACCCGCTTATGCATATATGTACTAGACGCCCGGGATAGTGTTCTGCGAAGGATGGAAAGTAATCTGTAACGAAATCTGGGATGTGAAAGTGAAAAAGGAGGGAGGAGAAATTTGGGGCGGTAGTTTTTACCCTTATTTTTTTATTTTCTTGGTAGTTACTTTATATAGCTAGTTAAAAGGTAGTTTGGGAAGAAAAACTGTGAGGCAGCCTGAAAACTGATGTTCATAATAGTTATGTATCCGTGTGTGTGTGTGTGAAATTAATTGGTGTAAACAAGAGATGAAATGTAGGTTCTGGAAACCCTAGATGCGGTGCTTGATGTTGGGGGAGTATATGATCCGAGTCGGGAACGCTATGACCATCACCAGAAAGGGTTTGAAGAGGTTTTTGGACATGGTTTCAAAACTAAGCTCAGTAGTGCCGGTCTTATTTACAAGGTAAAAAAAGCAAACTTCTTGGCATACGGTTCCGTTTCAGCAATCTGTATAATTTGCTTATAATTGCCCTGTTCACTTTAAGCAGCTCCTTTGGGTTGTGAGAAAGGGAATGATAAGAAAGGGGAAGGAGCTACTTTTCTCTCCATTTCTCACCAAAGTACTCAATCCAAATGAGTGATTTTGCAAGAAACTCTAATCCTTTCTTTTAGTTTCTTATCAAATCCCTTAATCGAGTTGGTGAGAAAGGGTAAGAAAACAAATGGCTGGAGTTTTTCATGAGATCTCACTATTTTGGCAAATAGAACAATAAAAACCTTAAATTATTTTTCGTTCTCATCAATTCTCACACGTTTAATTCGTCTGAACAAGTATTCTCCTGTCATTTATTTTCTGCTCTCACCTTTACCATCCGGAGGGGCTGAATGAGAGGTCGGGTAAGCTTTCAGTTATCGCATTCTTGTTGCTATATAGCCTTTAATGTCTAACCATATAGTGTCTGTGGAGATATGAACACAGAGTTTTGTTGTGTAAGCTTTCATGCTATCTAATTTATTTCCTTTTTATTTTAGCACTATGGGAAGGAGATAATTGCAAAGGAGCTTCAGCTTGACGAGGGGCATCCAGATGTGCATAGGTTATTTTTAGCTATTTATAAAAGTTTCATGGAGGTACTGAACTTTGCACATCTCCTTGTGCTTCTTTCTGCTTTTGTCAACTTTTTAATGCTTCCAGTTATTGTGTAGATGAGACGAAAGTATTCAAACATTTGGATATAAAAAAGAAAAGGAAGAAAACACATGTAACGTGAGCTAACATCTCATTCGGCTGAGTTTCTGTTTAAAACATAACCAATGTAACCATTCATAAGTAGTATTTTTTATCAAGGGTAACTGCTAGCTTAGTACATGAAGAATATCGATAGTGGTACCAAAAGAATAGGACATCCCACCATCATCTGGGCTTGGAAGGGTGGGGTGCAAAGACGGCAGGCCTATAAAATGGGGACAAGAAATCTTTCTTTGATTACTCCTGTCTATATGAGGAAGGAAATTGTTAGAGCTTGCCCCACATCAGTTAATTATCTCCTCCAAAGCTATTATATGAGCCTCGACAGCTTCTCCATTCATTGCCAATTGGTTTTTGAGTTGGATGCTTTAACAGAAATCATAACCTAGGGGATGTAAAATGATGTGTGATTATACAAGTGAAAGATTATGATGAGCTCAAAGAGAGACAAAAGGGTCTTAAGAGAAGTTCAGAGCAATACCTATAAGTCATTATATTGAGGATATCAGGATGGATTTCAGCTTTGGTGCAGGGCTTAAAGAGCATTTCATGAATATAGTTTGAGAATTAGGTGTACACTCCGCGGCCTAGTATGGTGGGACTTACCAATGCGTCCTTTCTAGCTTTATTTTATAATTTTATTTGTTCCATGCACTTTGTTGTTTTTCTCTTTTTGCAATTTGCAATGGCATGATTGAAGCCATATTTTATGTGTACTTGGTAGCATCGACCAAGAGTTTATATTTTTCTTGTTTGCGTGTTACAGGCAATTGATGCCGTTGACAACGGAATTAATCAATTCGACACAGAACAGCCTCCAAGATATGTGAATAACACCCATTTGTCTTCAAGAGTTGGAAGATTGAATTTGGATTGGATGGACCTGGATCAGTCGCCTGAGAAGGAGAATGAAGCATTTCAACGGGCAATGGCTTTGGCTGGCAGTGAGTTTTTGGATGTGAGATATTCTTTAAATCCAAAACTGTCATTTGTTTCAATTAACGTCTATATGTTTAAGGGTTGATGGGTTGTCATTTTATATATGTATATCTGATTAATTCCTGTCTATTCTTTCTGAAGAGTTTAAGGTTTCATGCGAAGTCATGGTTACCAGCACGCTCAATTGTTTTGGAGTGTCTTGCAGCAAGACAAGATATTGATCCCAGTGGAGAAATTATGGTGTTGGATAGATTTTGCCCAGTAAGTTTTCATTCGTGATGCCTCCACCCGCCTTATTTCTCTTGATCTTCCTTGTCAGCTTTTGTCTTAGCTACTTATATTGTAGCTAATTTCTTGGAGTGATGTTTGTATTCTTACTTTATGTGAAATTAAAGAAGTTTCCCATGGCTGTTACTATGTTATTGCCTAGTTCTCTGGTGACTAGCTAGTTGTGTTGATATAATCATAGACAAGTTGATAGCAAAGAGCTGATACCTGAATGGTTAAAATGTGGCAAACAAGGACGAATCGAATTTGGAAAATATGAGAGTTATTGTATTTATATTTCCTATATTTTTGGTAAATGAGGTATGTTGTAAAGAACAAAGAACCTGGGAGTGTGTTGCTGGGGCATGGGTAAGTATTTGACTTAAAATGGATTGCAAACTAGGCTTCAGTAGTTTAGTGGAAGGAGTTTTCCTTAAATGCTCATTCATTTAAGGGAGAAAAGGTTTCTCAACTGTTCAATGTAGTAGCTTATAGCATAATAAAGGAAGTATATTGTTTGTTTATAGTTTAGGGCTGGAATTCTATTGCTGGTACAGTTCTTGAAGTTCTTTGAAGTTTTACTTCATCCAATGTTATTTGTTACTTATTGCTACAGTTCACAAGGGGCCCTGTCACTACTACTTTCCTTCTAAACCTGAACAAAGTCATGCAACTAAGAAAAGTGATATAGCATAATCTTGCTTAATATCCATCAACCAACATGCTCAATGATGCTTTCCAAATTGATGCCAGCTATGTTTATAACAATTCACCACCGTATTTGTATTCTGTTTTCTCTGCCTAACAGTGGAAGCTTCACCTGTTTGAGCTTGAGGAGGAGATGAATGTTGACCCACTCATTAAATACGTTCTTTACCAGGTATTCATCTTGAACTTGAGTCATTCATGATATGAATTTTTTGGCATGACATGGGCTTTTCCATGTTTAAGTATTGCTGCAACTAACAAATTCTCCATTGTCATTTCTTCTTAGGGGAAATTACATTAACCCCCCTTTAACTACCACCCAGCTACACAGTGCCCCCTTTAACTACAAAATCCAACACTTAACCTCCCTTAACTATTATTTGCTGACATTGCCTAGATGGCGTTAACAGAAATACTAAAGTTACCTTATTACCCTTATCCTTTTGGGATATGTAGTACATACAATCATACATACATATATGTAAAGACCCACTATTGAGCATGTATAGCAGAAGGAAAACAAAAAAACACTCTGCATCAGAGGAAGGTAAAACGCCTTTGATGAGCTTCCCCATAAACAAAGTGTCCCTGTCCCCCTCTCTCTCCCGGAGAACAGTTCATCTGCTCTCTCACTCACTCCCTCTCCCTAAAATCCACCACCAACAACGTCAGAGCATCGCTGTCAACGTTGCTCTGTCTCCGCCGATCGTCCACGGCGATGTTCGAGGGGTGCGATTACAAAGATTCGGCGCAAGAATCACGGACATGGTGCGGGCCTCAATGTGCGGGGAGAACTGGAAGAGGTGGGTGAGTTTGGGAATGCTCCACCGCCGCCTCAATGTCGATCAGATGTGGGTCTTCTGCTTTCCCGACGTTGTTGAGGATAGAGAGAGAGAGAGGGGATGGGGTTCGGGGTGGCCACCCACACGAAGAAACGAAAACCCAGTTGAGGGTTTTTGATTTCTTGGAGGACGGGTGTGAGGGGTTTTAATGGATCGAGGAAAAGGAAGGGAGCTCTGAAACGGCGGCGTTGAACCGAAAGGTGTCGAGATCTAGATCCGTCGGTTGCCGCCGCCGGTGAAGCTTTTCCTGCGACTTTTTCGACTGGATCTCAACTGGGTTTGGCGATTGCGCCTTCCGGCGAGCCGAATCGTACACAGAGAGAGAGAGAGAGAGAGAGAGAGAGAGAGAGAGAGAGAGAGAGAGAACTGCAGTTCAGTTCAGAGACCAGCCGTGAGATAGCTTTACAAGGGTTTTCTTCTCATATCATATACTAAATGGGGAGATGAGGGCATATTAGTCCAATATTTGATTTCCAGTCATTTGGCACAACTTTCCGTCCAACACCTTTAACAGATTGCAAACAATAGCCTCAAGTGTGCAGCGAATAGTAGTTAAAGGGGGTTAAGTGTTAGATTTTGTAGTTGAGGGGGGCAATGTGTGGCCGGGTAATAGTTAAAGGGGGGTTAATGTAATTCCCCTTATTCTTACTCGATGATGTTTGACAATTTGTCCATGCAAAGTGTGATTCAAGTTATATACATGATACATGGCTGGAAATGTCAAACGTAATGTAATGATATGGTGAAGCATAAGCTTGTACTGGAATTTTAGCCTTTCTGGAAGGGAACAAAAAAATGCAAGCTTTAAGATGAGGTTTAGCAATATCCTGAAGACTCAAGTGGCTATTAACCCTTAGCATTTGTTTTTTTGTTCTCTTTTTGGATAGGTTCTTCTAGTTTCCCTTTTCTTTCTTCTTTATGTACCATGATATCCCCCATGAAAAAAACATGTAATTACATGACTTCCTGAACCCACGCATGTTTTTTTTTTTCCCTCTCCCGAGTCAAATATTTTATTTTTCTATTTTCACCAATTCTAAAGTGGAAATTTAGTTTGAGAAGAACTTCCAAAATTTCTAATGTGATCATGCCTGCATGAATTCAGGATGACAGGGCCAAACAGTGGCGGGTGCAGGCGATGGCCGTGTCCCCTGATAAATTTGAGAGCCGGAAGCCTCTCCCGTCTCCATGGCGAGGCTTGAGAGATGATGAATTGTCCAAGGAGGCTGGAATCCCAGGTTGTGTTTTCGTTCATATGAGTGGGTTCATTGGTGGGAATCACAGTTATGAGGGCGCACTGGCTATGGCAAAGGCAGCTTTGAAGCTTTAGGCTAGGACTATGGAAGTGATGTGCTTGCATCTTGATTACCTACCGCATTTTTTCATGGTTTGAGGATTTGAGGATTGCCATGCTTCCGTTCCAATTTTGCATGGCAGAGGCAATGACATTCAACACAAACTGAAATTTAGAAGTTATTTACCTTACCGTTGCGGAATTAAAATTTTGATTTGGATAGGATGAAGGTTTCATTATTGTGAGTGGATTTGTGGTGTTCTTTTCTTCTGGGATATAGATTTTCACCTTCTGAATTCTGACGAGTCCTCTTTTTCACTCTTTTCCTCTCATGATGCTGACTGTCGAGCTTGTTACTCGCTCTTGAATTGGACCGATACTCAATTGACCATTTAATTGCAAGATTAGAGATTGATGTCTTTACAGTTGGTCTTGGGGCATCTAATGATGTTTGTTACGCGAAAACTTTAATTGCATGGACCCTTCCATAATCAAATAACTGCAGCTCTAATGATGTTTGAACACTAACATGCGCGTTTAAGATATGGTAGCCAAATGTTTTGAAATGATGAATTAAATGATACGAAGTGATTTCATCTCATTAGCACTTACCTTTGAGAAGAGAAGAGTTTTTTGCAAGTGACATCCTACTAAGTTAACTAACCCTGTTTTCCTAGTGTGGCCAGCCACACTTAATCTAGGCCTTTCTGTCCGTACTCATTTCTCAATCTGTGTTTTAGCTTTTAATCATTTGTCGCAGATTTTTGAAAGACATTGTCACGTTTGCACTCAGCAAGATACTCCACGAACACCGAATACTTTCTCTGTTGTTTGCCTTCCATTTCATGCTTCTCACCGAATCGTACTTGAGGTTCTCAATAGTCAATATTGTAGCAGGCCGAGCGAGAATGGCTCGGGTCGTGCCGATAGTATCTCAAGACATTCGGAGGACTAGCCGGACGTCGAATGGATAACATCCCTAAGCCTCGGATAAACCGAAGGTCTCACGTTCCACCTCTGAACGTATCCGTTACTCGCTCACGACGTTCGGCTCGGCGACCCCCCTTTGACATTCGGCCGCCATACTCGGTCTTGAACAAGTGTGGGGGCCATAACCTCCAGCTCACCCACGTGGGGATAACCACCATAGCCATGATGACCATAGTGACGTCAGCCGAACGGTTATCAAAGATAATGATGAGGGGCACGTGAAGGTGCCAGCTCACCTCCCAAACGGTTGCAAAACCCTAATGTGACATAAGGGTGATGTCAGTCGACGCATGTGCAGTCTTGGAGATTAAGCTACAGGTTCCCTATAAATATAACATGATGCCCTCTGGTGAAAGGTATGTAAAAAACCACCCTAAAACCCTAGCTTTTGCTCTTTACTCTTTCCTCTGCAAGTTGACTGATCCTTGCACCGGAGGGCCATCCCGGAGGGCCTCCGGTGTGGTCTTTAGTCGTGCTCTCTTTTGCAGGGTGAGCAAGAAGATAGGAGCAGATCCCACCTCACGACCCAAGGAAAGTGAACCATCTTGATCGGAGCCCCACAATTTGGTGAACCCGACGTGAACTATTATCTGATCCACGGCGGCTCCTCCGTCTCCTCCCTTCTTTTATTCTCCAAACAACTCTCCCACCATATCTCCACCACTCCACTTCTCTTCAAAATGGGCGGTGCACCACCTCCTTTCAACCCCATTAACCCATCTCTCCAGATCTTTTCAGAAACAGGCGTTAACGCCGCCTCACCATCCCATCCTCCTGGCTTCACTCCTCCTGTTGTCAGTTCTTCCATCCAACGTCCAGCCACCATGACGGAGGATACTCTAGCCTACGTCCAGATGTTGGAACAACAACAAGAACAAACCACTGCAGATGTGGCTATTCTCAAAATGGAAATTGCAAGGATTAAGGCAAAAGAGCGTCCGGCGTCCTCTCGTTCTGGATCTCAGGGAAGACGCCAGAGGAGAAGCCTTCCGCCTCCTCCTCCCACGGCGGACGACGGTGCTCCTCCCAGAATCTCAGTTCATGACCGCCTGGACCCACCACTGGCAGACAATCGAACTAGGGACAACGCTCGCTTTAGGCAGCAACGTTCCCCGGTTCATATGCGTCTCGGTGGTAGTATGGTCCCAAGGGGCGGAAGATCAAGGAGAGAGGGAAGCACCCACACCATTTATTCAAGCTCCTCGGCAGGAGATGAATACTCTCAAGGTGAGAGCTACGATACGGTCCAACTCAATGACCAGGAGAACAATCAGGCTCTGGTCCCTTACGATACAGGACGGCGTTATAGCCGAACGTTTCGTAGGGAGGGCAAAGAACCGGAAGGCTTCCAATCAGAACATGAGGAGGTCCCTCGGGAACAAGGGCATTCTGGATGACCCGACGGCTCACGAAATCCAAGAAAATTCCCTCGGGAGAAAAGTGTGAGTGTGGTGGTCCAGCATGAGGACCAGCCCAGTCGCCAAAAGGTGTACCGAACGGAAAACTTACCCGAGGATGCCCAACATCATACAGTTGTCGACAAAAGGGGCAGTTCCTATCGCCGTCGGCAAGAGGGAACCAACGACTATGACGAAGAGTACCGAACTTCCAAAAGACTTAGAGGTGACAAAGACGGTCGACCTCCCAGGCCAACCCATGAGTATCAACTGAAGAAGCTGACCGAGTCCCCTTTCTCGGCAAAAATCCAGGCAACATTGCCAAAGCCAGGCATGCACCTCCCTAAGTTCCAGAAATTTGATCCCAGCACCACCGAGGCCTACACTCACCTCATCAGTTATCGAAGCACCATCTCCTGTGTAACCGATGATGACGCAATCATGTGCAAAGCCTTTCCCTCAAGCCTCGGACGCCTCGGTCTGCTGTGGTTCAACCAACTTGAGGCAGGATCGATTCACAGCTTTAAGGAGCTTGAAAGGGCTTTTAACTACCGGTTCATCACAAGTAATAAGCAGGCCAAAGAGGAAGATGCCTTGGCCCAGATGAGGAAGCGGCCAGGAGAAACGCTTCGGAAGTACGCCGAACGTTACTGGCAACTATTCAACGAGATACCTGGGGTCGACCAATATTGGGCTGCCAGAAACTTCAAGAATGGTTTAGAAACTGGAAGCAAGATACTAGATGAGCTGGCGATTCGGGCTCCACACGGAATGAACGAGCTCATAAGGACGGTAGAACAGTTCTGCACGTACGAAGAGTTCCTCGCCGAGCGAGAACTTCAAAGCGGACAGACGGCGGCCGTCCCTCAACCTCTTCATGTTCCAACCCCACAGATCGCGGCTCCCAAACCCGCAACGGCTCCTCAACCAAAGAAGCAAGTCAATACAGTCAAGACGGCAACCAAGAAGCCTCCAAAGCCTCATGACTATGTCGCTGAGACAACGGTCTTTAAAGAGCCCATCTATTTTCTCCTCCGAACGATAGAACGAGAGCCCTTCTCCGTTTGGCCAAACCCGCCGAAACTAAACACCGAGGAGGGGAACGACAACAGTCGGAAGAGATGTTCGTACCATAATGAGCTCGGCCATTACACCACAGCATGCGCTCCGTACAAGGCACTCTTGGAGAACTTGGCTGCTCAAGGACTCCTAGACGATCATATTGACTGGACAAAGACACCGAGGCGCCAACCGAACGCTGGTGGACAAGCCCAAATCCCTCGTCCCGTGGGCGTAATTAATGTTATACATGGGCCAGTTACAAAAGAAGCAGCACAAGCATTTCGGATTGAACTTAAGGAAGCACAAAAAATTTCCCAAGTTTTTTTTGTTGGAAGTGTTCCCAAGAAATCAAAGACAGCCGAACGTCCGTGGTCCATAACTTTTACTGACCGGGACCTCCAGCGAGTCCAGACTCCTCATAACGATGCTCTCGTCGTCACGGTGCAAATCTCAACTCATTCGGTGAAGCGAGTTCTTGTGGATCAAGGAAGCTCAGCCGAGATCATGTACTTATCCCTTTTCAATGAGCTGCAGCTCCCCTAGTCTTCCCTCGTGCTCACCAACGTCCCCTTAGTTGGTTTCAGTGGAACGCCAGTCTGGCCTCTCGGGAAGATTGTTCTTCCAGTGGTGTCTGGTTCGATTGCAGTCAACATGGAATTCCTCGTTGTGGACGCTCCCAGCCCATACAACGCCATCCTTGAAAGAAATTGGCTACACAGCATCAAAGCTATTGCCTCAACCTATCACCAGGTGGTACGATACATTGGAGCAACTGGCCGTCAGGAAGACCTCTACGGTGATCAAGTCCAAGCAAAGCAATGCTATGTCTCGGCCGTGGGAAGGGCTCCGAGCCCTAAGCGAGTCCATTGGGTGGAAGTTCCAGATAAACCAGTCCTTGAAGACGCCGGAGCCCCAGCCGAACAGAAATCAGTTGAAGATCTTGTAAAGATCCCTATAAACGACGATGGCTCACGCTTTTTCATGCTCGGTTCCAGCTTGACGGATGATGAGCGTGAAGAGCTTGTCCAGTTTCTTAAAGATAATATTGAAGTTTTTGCTTGGACGCCGTACGAGATGTCTGGTATTGACCCGACTTTCATTCGACATTCTCTAAACGTCTCTAAGTCGGCCAAACCCGTGATACAAAAACCCAGGCTTTCGGCAGCAATCCATGCTGAAGCAGTTAATGAAGAAGTTGATAGGCTCCTTGCAGCAGGGGCTATCAAAGAAGTTCAATATCCAACTTGGCTCGCCAACCCAGTGGTGGTGAAAAAGAAGAACGGCAAATGGAGGGTCTGTGTGGACTACACCAATTTGAACGATGCCTGTCCAAAGGACTGCCTCCCCCTTCCTAAGATCGACCAACTGGTAGATTCCACTGCGGGCCACGCTCGGTTGAGTTTCATGGATGCTTACCGAGGCTACCACCAAATAGCAATGGATCCTGATGACATGGAAAAGACGACTTTCATCACCCCTAAAGGTCTATTTTGCTATCTTGTCATGCCGTTCGGCCTCAAAAATGCTGGGGCTACTTTTCAGAGAATGGTCTACCTTCTCTTTGGTCTCCTTATTGGCGAAATCATGGAAGCATACATCGACGATATGGTAGTCAAAAGTCTCAATGCTGAAAATCACCTCGCCCACCTAGCCGAGGTGTTCGCTATCCTCAAAAAGTTTAAGTTGCGGCTCAATGCTGAGAAATGTGCCTTTGGCGTCGGGTCTGGTAAATTCCTCGGTTATCTCGTCACCCGGAGGGGAATTGAAGCTGATCCGAATCAGATCTCGGCAGTTCAACAGTTGAAGGCTCCTTCTACCCCTCGGGATATTCAGAAGTTAACAGGCATGGCCGCGGCACTGAACAGATTCATCAGTCGTTCCTTGGACAAATGCCATATCTTCTTCCAAACTTTGAAGAAACAAAGCCGCCGAAGCTTCAAATGGACGGACGAATGCGATGCAGCACTCGCCGAACTCAAAACTTATCTGGGTTCGGCCCCACTCCTCGTCAAGCCACATCCCTTCGAAACTCTGTACCTTTATCTGGCAGTTTCTCCACACGCTGTTAGTTCGGCTCTTGTCCGACGGGAAGGCCCAGAAGATCTACCAATCTACTTTGCCAGCCGAACGCTTCTTCCGGCGCAAACCCGGTATCTTCCCTTGGAGAAACTCCTTCTGGCCCTTGTCACGGCTGCTCGGAAGCTCCTTCCCTACTTCCAGGAGCACCCAATCATTGTTCTCACGGAGTTCCCCCTCAAGAACCTCCTGCAGAAGGCCGATCTTTCAAGCCGAGTCTCTCAATGGGCAGTCGAGTTAGCTAACTTTGACATCCATTTCGAGCCTCGGACCGCAATCAAAGCTCAAGTTTTAGCCGACTTCATTGCCGAGTTCACTCCTGGAAGCCCAGACGAAGCAGCCTTAATTCCACCAGAATATGGGATGCTGGAGCAGCATGAAGGTCAGCGAACCTGGAATCTTTTCAGTGGTGAAGTCTGGAAGCTACACGTCGATGGAGCTTCAAATCATAACGGTGCTGGTGCAGGAGTGGTTCTTGTTACGCCATGTGGCGTGCTGCACGAAAGTGCTATCACCCTCAATTTTCCAGCCACAAACAATGAAGCCGAATATGAAGCTCTGTTGGCAGGACTTCGGGCGGCTGCAAAATTGCAAGTGGAAGACCTCCACGTATTTTGTGATTCTCAGCTGATCGTTAATCAAGTAATTGGAGATTATGAAGCTCGGGATCCCAGAATGCTGAAGTATCAAGCTACGGCATTGGAATTAATCCGGCAATTCAAGGGATTCCACATTGAGCAGATCAGTCGAGAGAACAATGCTCACGCCGACGCTTTAGCAAGTTTGGCTTCGGCCAGTAAAGCTTCTGAGTACCGAAACATCAGCCTCGGAGAAATCAACGAACCAAGTTTCGAGGCTCCCGCAGAGATCCTCAACATCACCCTCGGTCCTAGCTGGATGGATGAAATTGTGGCCTTTCTCAAGCATGACACTCTACCCTCAGACAAGAAAGAAGCACACCGAGTTCGGAGTAAAGCAGCTTATTACTGGCTTTCTGAAAGCGACCAACTCTACAGGAAAAGCTTCACTGGCCCTTACCTACGTGTTGTCCATCCTACCGAGGTCCAAACCATACTCAACGAGCTCCACTCAGGAAGTTGTGGCTGCCACTCGGGAGGACGTTCCCTCTGTCAACGGGCACTTAGCCAAGGTTACTTTTGGAAAGGAATGAAAAAGGACTGTGAAGAAGTAGTAAAGACATGCAGACCATGCCAACTTTTCTCTCCCATTCCTAAGCAGCCTGCTCAAGAATTAAAGCCAATCACCAGTCCTTGGCCTTTCGATCAGTGGGGCTTGGATATCGTGGGCAAACTTCCAACTGCTCCTGGAGGTTTTAAATTCCTTATCACTGCAACGGACTACTTCTCAAAGTGGGTAGAGGCCGAACCGCTTGTCACCACAACCGAGGCAGACGTACGAAGATTTGTTTGGAGAAACATTGTAACAAGGTTTGGCGTCCCATACGCCATCGTGTCGGATAATGGCTCGCAATTTGTTGGCAAAGAGCTCACTGGACTATGTGCAGAATTCGGTATCAAATTCTTCAACTCCACGCCCTCTTATCCTCAAGGCAACGGTTAAGCAGAGGCCACGAACAAGACTGTGTGTGCTGGCATTAAGCGACGGTTGAATTCCAAAAGAGGAAAATGGGTTGAGGAGCTGCCTCGGGTTCTTTGGGCATATCGCTCTACTCCTAGACGCTCTACTGGGCAAACACCCTTTGCTATGGCCTTCGGCATGGAGGCCGTCATCCCACTCGAGTCCAGATTTCCCACACTTCGTACTGAAATTTTGACCCACAGACCAATGATGAAGCAGTGGCCACAGAGCTCGTTTAAGCCGAGGAAAAACGAGACAAAGCTCAACTCAAGCTTGCTAGCTACCAGCAAGAAGTCGCTAGGGGCTATAACAGGAGCGTTCGGCTAAAGAAGTTCAAGCCTGACGACTGGGTATGGAGAAAGGTTGTTCGGGCAAGCCAGAAAACAAAGTTCAAACCCAACTGGGAGGGCCCCTACCGTGTCGTCAAAGAAGTTGGCAACGGGTCCTACAAACTGGAGGACAAAGATGGAAGGGAGGTTGAGAACCCATGGAATGCTTTGAATCTGCGTAAGGCATATCTCTGATGTAACCCTCGGCCTGAGTTTGCCTTGGCTCTTATCAGTTTTTCTTTCCTTAGTGAGTTTTTGTACTCCTTGTGGAGTCTAGTGAAATGCAGAAGTCAAGTTGAATGACAGATTCCAAATTCCATTCCTACCACAGCAAAGCTTATCTTTAGTTGCTATCATATTAATCGACTTCGGTCACCTAGTTCAGCCTATTGGCTATTTGAAAACGTTCGGATCTAGAATCCAACAATTATGCAAACTCGGACTACTTGACGTTCGGTTTCACATAAGCATTTAACCTTTTGGTTAACAAATTGATTCGGCTAAGTTCATTGTTGTTTTGAACAAACGGCCACATGTTACTCATTTACTTAGCATTTTATTTTGGCATAAGGTTGGCACATGAGCCGAACCTTACACCAAAATAGGGGCTATTACTAGGTAAATATTTAAAACAGGACTAAATACCCTCGGCACAAAGTCTTCCAAAATATTTCTAAGGCAAAGTGAAATGTTCATTCAATGGAAAACAAGCAGACATGCAAAATTTTCCAAGGCATAAGAAAGTTAAAGGCATGCATTCAAACCATCAGGGCCAATTGTTCGGCAAAATCAAACATCCTACTGTTCAACTATTACACCTGGCACGGCAAACTCCAGATGTTCGGAGCCGTCCAGTCCATTCAAAAAGTTTAACAAAAACTTAAAGAGAGTTCAAAAGAAAGCTACTAATTCCCCAAAAGATACAACCCTTCACTGGCCATCGGCCTCGGTTGGTTTCTCAGCTTGTACCCCCTCGACGGGCTTCTTGGTTGTCTCAGCCTCGGCCATCTCTTTATCATCTTCCTCAGGAGGAAGAGGAGCACATTCTTCCTCGGTGTAGGGCAGCTCGAGGTCTGGAACGATCGGCTCGGGGAGCTTCTTCAGGAAAGTTGAGTCTGCCTCAACAGCCATTTCCCCAGCCATGGCCTTGGCTCCTTCGGAGTACCCGAGCTTGAAGAAGTCGGGAAGCCTCTCCTCCAGGGCGTCATTCACCATTTTATGAGCTATTTGGGTGTACTCCATCGCGGCACGCTTAATGCCGGCCTCGTACCCCTTGGCGTCGGCCTCCCTCATTTTACCCTTCTCCTCCTCTTTCAGCTTTTTCGCCTCGGCTTCGGCGACAGCTGCAGCAGTCCTTGCCTCATCAAGCTGCTTCTTCAGCCTATCCACCTCAGCTTCGGTCTCCTTCGCGCTTGTTTCGGAAATCCTGCACTTAGTCCTCCAGGAGTCCCGCTCGGATCTATAGCGCTCCCGCTCGGCTTGGACCTTGTCAGCCTTATCATAGGCCTTCAAGGCAGCCTGTCCAGCCTGTACAAAGAAAACAAAGAAAATGTAAGGAGGAAACCAATCAAGAAGAGGAATTCTGAAATCAATAAAGACGTACCTGGACTAAGTGGGAGCACATCTCCCTGAGGTTCGGCATGAGGTCGTGAGGGACTTGGTCACAATCCCTCAGCAGTGCCAGGCCCCTTAAAAGGGTGACTGCCAGATCCGGTTCTTCTTTCACCGAATCCTTGAGTTGAATCACCCTACCGTCCGGCAAGGCGTATGAAGGGCTGAAGTGCCTCAGAAAGTCGATCTCCACTGGGGGATCGGTGAGGTCGACACCAGGGTCCGTGTTTCACATGGTGACCTTAAAACGAATTTGCCGCCTCACCGGAGGAGCTAGAGGCTTTCTCGGCTTTGGTCTCCCAAGAATACTCGTCTGAACTCAGTCCAGAAGCACCGTCTGAGCTGCCCGTCGATTGCTGCTCTTCGTTGGGATGACGGGCCTGGGAATGCCTCTTCGTGACATCTCCTCGGCAGTGGGTTCAACAATCTTTAAAGGTACGTTGAGTCCTGGGATCGTCGGCTCAATAGTCTCGTTCGGACCAAGTGGAGTAAGCCACTCCTCGATCGTGTATCCGACCTTCGGCAACTTCACTCCCCGCGGCCTCTTTTGTTGAAGTCCCTCGGTCCCAGAAGCCCCTCTCTTCCTCTTCTGAATAGGGACGGCAGCGGTTCGATCTTCCCTCTCTTGCAGATCTCCCTCGCTCGGCTCTGTGGCCTTTTTCTTCTCTTTCCTTCTTAACACTCCCTTGTTGGAGGGCTCGTAGTCCAGTAAAGTTGGAGCGTGACGGCAACCTTGCGCTCGGAGGGTATCACAAGCCAACTCACGCGACACCGAGTTAAGCGTCTTTGATATGGGACCGAGCTCTGAAAACAAAAAACGAAGAATAATCAGAAACCTTGGCAACAGTTGAACATAAGCGAGCAGTGTTATGAAGAAAAGGTTCGGTCTCTTACCTCTCTCGTCGACAAAACGAGGAATGGGGTGATTGCGGTTGAGTCCGCCGAACTCGAAGTTCCCTCGGACCTCAAGGTAAAAGTTCGCCCATTTGTCCGTATCAGACAGCCCCTCTATCAAGGGCTGCCTCTTTGGGCGCGTGGTTAAGAACCGTCGGTTGGACTTCCCGTGCCGAGACATTGTGTATGTGTGGAACAAGTCGCTCGGCCTAAAGTCCAGGTCCTGGCTCTCGATCAAAGCAATTACCGATATGATTATTCGGTAACTATTGATCGCTAGTTGATGGGGGCACAAACTGAATTTCCAGAGAACCTCCCTGAGGAAGGGATGGAAGGGGAACCGAAGACCAGCTTCGCAGATGGCCATCAGGGGCACGGTTACATGTGTGGGGCGGTCCTCCCTTTTCGCTCAGATATCATCGCTTTTCACTTGGACAAGAAAAACATCACTTGGGATGTTGTACTTATCACAAAAGGCTTCGTACTCTCCGTCGCTCCCAGAGAAGTAGTGAGCATACGGGCATAAGAGGCCCTTGTCAAACAAATCATCGTCCTTTGACGCTGAAGTTGAAGCCTCAGCTTCGGACGTAAACCTCGACTGGGCCTCGTTACCCAACTTGGGCTCGGCTTCAGACTCGGTCTCAGGTGTGAAGTTGATCTCTGGGTCTGTGGCGAAGCCCTCGGCATCATACTCAAAATCCCTCTCGGCGTTCGAGTCGTTGGAAACTGCTGAAGTTGCAGACATCCTAGTAGATACGGACTCTTCAGCTCGGCGCTGCACTCTACGTTGTGTGATCAGTTGGTTGATGAGCTGACGTTCGGATTCAGTCTCCGAACGATCCGAGTCCGAGGAGACGTCAATGACCTCGTGAGCCAGACCTAGAAGAAAAAATCAAAGGCCAAGGATGAAGAATCCGAATCGGCAAAAAGAAGAAAGATCAAAAGTCTCGGCTAAACCCTATAAGCTCACGAGTCATTCCTACTCCATTGAGGCTCGGCACCGCAATGGCCCGTTCTACGTTCGGATGGAGCCTTGAGCAAATGGCTCGGCTCTGCTAAAGGTCCATCTAATCCTAGTACCTCGAAGAGGCTTGGAAGAACAGGTTGAATCTGAGATGAACACCACTGTTCAAACCCAGATTCCACTGTTTGAAACGGTACAACGAAAACCCCAAAGATCCATAAAAAGCTTGAAAAACTTGAGAAAAACAGAAAACAGAAGAAATCGATCACTTACTTGGAAGTTTTGCTGCTTGATTTGGCTTGAAGATAGAGATCTGGATCGAGATCGAGGGCTGGAGCGTCGAGTTTCTAGAGAGAGAAGCTCTGGTTTTTAGAGAGAGAAAAAGTAAAGAGCATTCTCTCTCCTCTATTTATAGAGGTCCAACCGCTTCAAATTTCCCGCGCAATCATAACTCCGCCGAACCTCCAGCCAACCGCAGAGTGACGCGTGTCCTCAGCCAGCTGCAGACTGCTGCACCCGTCCCTTCACCTGCCATGGCGTCCTTTCGACTGACACATCTTTCCCCCTTTCGACACCTGTCCACGTGATCAGAGGCTCGGATCCAACCGTTGCCAAAACTCTCGGCTGGGGCTGAAGCTCGGCCAAAATCCGAAGTCAATTCCTGTCGAATGAAGAGCTTCGGCAAGAATTGAGGGGCTATTGTAGCAGGCCGAGCGAGAATGGCTCGGGTCGTGCCGATAGTATCTCAAGACATTCGGAGGACTAGCCGGACGTCGAATGGATAACATCCCTAAGCCTCGGATAAACCGAAGGTCTCACGTTCCACCTCTGAACGTATCCGTTACTCGCTCACGACGTTCGGCTCGGCGACCCCCCTTCGACATTCGGCCGCCATACTCGGTCTTGAACAAGTGTGGGGGCCATAACCTCCAGCTCACCCACGTGGGGATAACCACCATAGCCATGATGACCATAGTGACGTCAGCCGAACGGTTATCAAAGATAATGATGAGGGGCACGTGAAGGTGCCAGCTCACCTCCCAAACGGTTGCAAAACCCTAATGTGACATAAGGGTGATGTCAGCCGACGCATGTGCAGTCTTGGAGATTAAGCTACAGGTTCCCTATAAATATAACATGATGCCCTCTGGTGAAAGGTATGTAAAAAACCACCCTAAAACCCTAGCTTTTGCTCTTTACTCTTTCCTCTGCAAGTTGACTGATCCTTGCACCGGAGGGCCATCCCGGAGGGCCTCCGGTGTGGTCTTTAGTCGTGCTCTCTTTTGCAGGGTGAGCAAGAAGATAGGAGCAGATCCCACCTCACGACCCAAGGAAAGTGAACCATCTTGATCGGAGCCCCACAAATATGCATATGTATTGTTAACGTGAACGGTTGGGACATTTGTCGGTTTGGTGGGAAGTCATTTTTCATACCAGCTTTTTAATCTTACCTTATAATCTCTCTCTCTCTCTCTCTCTCTCTCTCTCTCTCTCTCTCACGATCTGGGTTGAGAAAAAATGGAGTTGTTCTACTACTTGGTGTTTGGGGGGTTCGGGGTGGTGGTGCTGGCATTGGAGCTCAGCAAAACTAGTAGAGATCGGATCAACAATACACCCGCTGCTTTTAACTCCTTCAAGAATAACTACCTCTTTGTCTACTCCCTCATGATGGGTATGCTCTCTCGAGAGCAATTTTGTTCACCCTCTCCCAAAGAGGGTGAACGTTACCCTCCTACCTCCGGTGCCGACATCGACGATCGGACCCGTTCGTTGTTCAAAACGATTTTCTAAGAGGACATGCAAAAATTCGAAAAAATCCAACGGTGAAAATCGGTTGAGTTTTGAGCTCCAAAACCTAGATTTTTGTTCTTTGGGTATAAAGAACAAAAAATAGACACTTTGAGCTCAAAACTGAACCGCTTTTCACTGTTTGGATTTTTCCGAATTTTTGCATGCCCTCTTAGAAAATCGTTTTGAACAACATGAACGGGTCCGATCGTCGATGTCGGCACCGGAGATAGGAGGGTAACGTTCACCCTCTTTGGGAGAGGGTGAACAAAATTGCTCTCATGCTCTCTCTCTCTCTCTCTCCCCTGTTCAATTACCATAAATGTCGCTTGCATTTTCGTCTGTTGAGGTGATTTTCGATCTGAATTTTTTCCCTTGTTGTAAGAACACAACAATAACAATAACAAAACCCGTCTAGTCTCCAATCATTGAGGTATGGGCAGGAAAGATCGTAGACAGACGTAACCTTTGGCAATATATGCACAAAGTGACTACTCTTAAAATACCACAGAAATAGTAGCTCTTATAGGAGCAAAACTTTGCTATGGAACCATTCCCCCAAATCAAAACATGGTAATGTGCACAGAAGTTGATTGGGTCTCTAGGCCTGCCCTTTCTGATGTTAATGGCGTCGATATTTGTTCGGATTAAAAAGTAGAAGTATTGCCAAAAATTAACATTATTTTTCAAAATAATCTCGGTTGGGCGATTGTCGCATTGGTCAATCTGACGTTGGGCGGACGAACTTATATAATTTTGCAGTTTTTGGGGGGAAAAAACTACTATAATTGATATCAAATTTTGAAAAGTGGGTAGGGTTGCTTGGGCTCATTCGCCCCTTGGTCCGTCCCGCATGGAATTGGGGGATAGGTTTTTGCATCTTTATCCCCAGTTGGTGCTAGGAAACTACTGGACAATGAAATGATGGTTTGGGTTCAATCTTGCGTGCTTATGATGAACCCAACTGAAATCTTATAGCAGTATGAAATATTGAAGCCAATAACAATGGCTGTTTAATAAGTAATTAGTAAATTGGTTTAGTTTTTGTCGTCCTTGTTGTCCACGCAAGGAAAATTTGTTATTTTTATAATTGTTTTTTCAAGCTTCAAAAGTGTCCCACCCCCAAAAAAAAAAAAAATCTGAATCTGATTTGGCTATTACTTTTCCAATTATTTTGCGTTTTGCTAAGAATGTGAGCTTGATTTGTTGACTAGTGAATAAGCAACCTCTTTTTTACACAAATGGTAGCCTATCTGTATTATGCTAAAAAGGAGTATTTGGTTGCATGATTGGAATTATCAACAATTGAAGGTGGCGGCAGATGCTCCATGACTGGATTGGGATGTCAAAGTAGATTTTGTAAACCAATGTTGAATGCCAAACAATGTATAGGATCGTAAACTCTGTTAATGCACTTATACTTGAGTCACAACCGAGCAATATGTTTGTGTTTTTATCAATGGCTGAAGACGTTGCTAAAAGTCTTTTTCAATTGAAGCAAGAATTTTGCTAATAATGAAACTGTGATAGTTTGATTTTCTTGTTCATCCCCGGAGTTGTTAACATTCTTGCGGAAATAGCTGGTGATTGGTTGCAGGGTCCATATGTATACTATCTCTACAGCCAATATGGTTATGGAAAGGGGGAAATCGGGCAGCTGTTTATTGCTGGTTTCGGATCCTCTATGTTGTTTGGTACCATTGTTGGATCTCTAGCCGATAAACAGTAATACCTCCTCTTTTTTTCATTTGCCTTGTATTATTTAATAATGATTTCTTCCTGGCTTTCCCATGACTATTTCTTCACCAAATTCAGAGGTCGAAAGAGGGCATGTGTTATGTACTGCATAACTTATATCCTGAGCTGTTTCACCAAACATTCTCCTCATTACAAAGTCTTAATGTTGGGTCGTGTATTGGAGGGATTGCCACTTCTCTCCTGTTTTCCGCATTTGAGTCATGGCTTGTTGCAGAACACAACAAGGTGAGCAGTCAGCGTGTGTTGAATTTCTTTTATATACCTGTTGATTTCGTTTGATATCAGTCTTTTCACTGTCTGTGCAGAGGGGTTTTGAACAACAATGGCTGTCACTAACTTTTTCCAAGGCAATATTTCTTGGGAACGGTCTGGTTGCCATTTTAGCTGGATTGTTTGGGAATCTGCTAGTTGATACATTCAGCTTGGGCCCCGTAGCTCCATTTGATGCTGCTGCATGCTTTCTTGCTATTGGCATGGCAGTTATATTGTCATCGTGGACTGAAAATTATGGTGACCCTTCAGAAAACAAAGACTTGCTTACCCAGTTCAAGGGCGCTGCGGTAGCCATTGCTTCTGGTTAATCCCTAAACTTGTGCATAAAGTTCTTTGTGGAGTTCGCATGCCCTGGGAAACATACGTACAGTTAGTGCCTCAGACTAGCAGTATACACATGGATGTGTGCCAATATTTTTAGGAGTTCTAAATTAGGTAGTTAACTAGTGCTGGATTGTTAGCACCTACATTGGTTACTTTGCTTTCTACTTACAATTGTCAACATGACACATAGTCTCAAAGTATAGTTCCGAAATCCCAAATTTTCTATTTAGACCACCAAAGAATCCCACTCCCCCAGAGGAAAATATTATGTATAGGACATAAAACATAGAAAGAAAGAAGGAAACATGACATGAGTAAATAAAATCAAAAGACTTCTGAGTTCTGAAACTTTTTACTTTCTGCTTTCTCTTTCTTTGTGATATTTTGGCACACCCAGTTGATATTATTTGGAACATGGACCAGATGAGAAAATTGCGCTGCTCGGTGCCATACAGTCCTTATTTGAAGGTTCAATGTACACTTTCGTGTTCCTCTGGACTCCTGCTTTGAGCCCGAATGATGAAGAGATTCCGCATGGTTTCATTTTCGCAACATTCATGTTGGCTTCAATGTTGGGAAGCTCCATTGCATCTCGACTGATGGCTCGTTCATCCCTCAAAGTTGAAAGCTACATGCAGATTGTCTTTGCAATCTCTGCTGCTGCACTCTTTATTCCTGTTGGGACAAATGTGTGTCGTAACTCCTGATTTTCCATCCTTTTTCTGCAGAAATTCATGAATCTGGTTATTTTAAGTTGTATTCATTTGAACAGTTCTTGGTTCCACCTTCTAATGTGAAAGGCGGAAGCATCTCATTCTCAGGCTGCATTCAACTTGCTGGATTCTGCGCATTTGAGGCCTGTGTGGGGATATTTTGGCCTTCTATCATGAAGATGAGGTCCCAGTATATACCAGAAGAAGCACGAAGCACGATAATGAACTTCTTTCGCATTCCTCTAAACATCTTCGTCTGCGTTGTGTTGTACAATGTGAGTACTTGCCCCTCTCTCTCTCTCTCTCTCTCTCTCTCTCTAATTGAACTTATTTGGTAGGGATGCATTTCCATTAACTTTCTAATATTCATAGATTCATAGGAGAAGTACACCACTCCTAATCCTCCCTTGCTTACCAGATTATAAACTCAGAGCTATATTTCTAACAAGGAGTAACAACTAGATTTTGTTTTTTCCCTTCCTGAAGGTTAATGCGTTCCCGATTATTGTCATGTTCGGGATGTGCTCGATTTTCCTTTTTTCATTGCATCCATCCTGCAGAGGCGTCTCATGAAGATTGCGGACACTCAAACATCAAGTGAGTTCACAATTGCCTTTTTATGTCTCCGTGTTTGTTTTGGTACTGAATTAAGTTTCTCAACGCAAATTGATTTGGGCTGGTACTACAATCTATGATTCTATCCTTTGTCAAAATCATTGTATTACTGGGATGTTTTTGAGTGTGCATGACTTTCTACTGTGAAACAATGCGTTTCCTAACAGAGCCACAAGATTGGATGGGACATGAGGAGAGGCAATTGGAGGCAGAGCCACTGAATGCCTGATGCAAAAATGGATGAAGCAATTGGAAGCAGGGGGGTGTCGAATGTTGGAGCAGTACTATCGTGGTTGCTTATTTTCTGTATGATAAATAAGGGATGGAGCATGGGCTATTTCTTAACTTATGGAAAAAAATTAAGGGTTTTGGGATACCGATCTTCATTGAAAATAGTTGGTGAATGGGAGAGAAGGATTTAGAAGGCAATGGTTATAGGTTATCATAAATGCAGTTGCTGTAAATTGGTGCTGCGTTACTGTTTACCACAATATGGTAACTATGGTCTTCTTTATGGGCCGATAGGTACGTTGGGATCTTTTAAGCAGGATTTATGTAAACTGTAAAGCAAGAAACACATTTATTCAAGAGAAATTTATTTTAGAAGTTCTTCTCTGTCTTCCTTCAAGCGATAGATGAGCAATATGTTGAACTATGTTTTTTCTCTCTCCTTTTTTCCACCCTGAAGGATTAACATAAGCAGCATCTCATTGTTCTGTGAAATGCATAGTCAGTTCTTCAACGAGTTTACCATGTATTCTACCCCTATAATTGAAGTTTTGCTTTAAGCTTTCTTTTCTTACAAAAATGAGAGATTATTCTGTTTTGGGTAAGAATAGAAGGGGAAAGAGAGGGTTGTTACTTATTTTCTCCGTCATAGAATCTGTACACAGATGCTTCCGAAGTCACGTGGACCCCTTGTTTTTTGGGCTCCACGTGCATCTGACGACTCTAGACACGTTTGTGTCCGAATCTCCGGACACAAGTCTTTGCATGTGGCATTGCTCTTTTCTCATACCGATAACCTAGATAACGTAAAAAAAAAATTCCTCAAATTCTTCTTGTTCAACTTTGTGTCTACTATGTGTTCACAAGCAACTTTCTGGTAGTTTATCTATTTCATAACAAATTAGGAGACCACAGGGCAGCCAGACACCTTAACCCCTTTGGCTGTAGGACAGGACGCATAAGGACACCCATCAATATCATTCCCCCACCAGTCAAGACTCACATCTTCCAATCCCAAGCAAAAATACAGGAGCACCCCCATAAAAGCCAGACCAGCATCCAGTGAACCTGAGAGCACATAATTGTATTTCATCCACAAGTCCGGCCTGTATCTATACACAACATAGCCAGACAAGAACCCGATGAGGATCCAAGTAGTGTAGTTAACTGCTGTGGCTGGGGGCATATTCCCAGTGGCCCCTATCAACACCGGCATGTTTATCAGCCGGATCCAGTCTTGGTTTGGAAATGCCTTTTGGGCTAACCAGACTAGGAGTGGGGCAATTGCTCCCCCAAGGAAGAACCAATTGACGGCTCCGTAAGTGCCTTCATTTCCAAATATTCTACGGGGCCCAATTAAGCCCCAGATCACAGATGCGTCGTAGAACACGGTGTCAGCAGGGCAAGTCCAGAGGGAGGATGTTGACTCGCAGATGTCAGGGATTGTTTCCATTAACCACCATGCTGTGCCCAAGTAGACGATACATGCTATTAGGGTTCCCACGACCTAACATGAAGCAAAATATCACCACATTATGCCAAATGCGGTATGCTAAACCAAAGATAGACACTGGCACGACGCACAAACACTTCATCTTTTCATAAATTAGGATATGGACAGGATATCCAACGCTCTATTAACCAAAGAACATACATTCCATGTATGATTTCAGAAGTCACTGACCTGTGCCATGAACATTGTTCTAGGTGGAATTTTCATGTAGTGACCGAGTTTGAAGTCTTGGAGGAAGGTGACAGCCTGTGTCATACTAATGTATCCATACACCTTAAAGCACATGTTAGCGACCGGATATCCTGGGTATATGTATCCAATAATGTACTCGGTGATGATGTTCAGGCCCGGTGTCTGAAATTATTTTCAACAGAGTTGTATTAGATGATTAGTAGAAAATGAATGTAGTGCCATGTGTAGAAGCAATCACAGTGATGAGAATGAAGAAGAAGCAGGAACAAAGAGATTACAAGACACCCCAAAAAAACAAACACTAAGAATAACCACTGAGACCAAAACTTGGCACCGAACATATCCAGCCAAATGGAGAAACAAATGATGGATTTTGTTCACGACTTCAGCTTTCAGAATCCTAACTGAGTAGTTGTTAATGGAAAGTTTGTCCAGTGAAGGAGTGGCATAACCTGGTTTGTGATGGCAGTGATGATCCCGATTGGAAGAGTGAAGACAATGGCAATGGCACAAGCTAGTAAAACACCCCACCATGGCAACTGGAGCTGATCATTGTAATACTCACAGGCAGTTATAGTGGCTGCAACGTTCACAACAAGAATCAACCAAAACCACCACTCAGGCACTTGTCTGTACCTGCTCATGAGTCTTGTGTGTATGTCCGTCTTCTTTTCTTTGAAACTCGACTTGCTCTGCTCCCAAATTTCCCTGCATTTTAAACATACTAAAGTGATGCAGCCGAAGACAGTTCTAAACCTAAAGTAAACAATACTTGTCGTTGTAGTATGTTCTCCTGTTCCAGATGCACTCTAAGCTGCATAATCATGCCTCATTTCTCATGTATTTTGACATTCATCCACCACATCACGCAACATAGAGTGGTTTGGGACAGGAAAATACAAATTTTGCTATCTGATGATCTGACAAATGGCTATGTTAAATTATGGAGCAAGTTACAGTAGTCGATGATCTGGGTACAAGTAAAAGTACAATAAATAACCACATTATTCTTCAAGAATATGATGTAAGGAAATTCTGTTTGTATAGCATTTTCTTACCTTCCATGAAACAGTAGCACGTGCACGATTGTAGCAGTAAGCGCCGCGAAGCCAACACCATAAGTCATGGCAAAAAATGTACTGAGGTATAATGGCCCTTCTGCCTCATAGGCCGCAATGTCAAGGTGGAAATTGGAGTCGATTATACTCGTTATGTTGTACTCTTGGCCGTCGGATTGATAGAGCTCGTCGGAAAAAATTGCAAAAGTTTTGGCCTTGTAGACATCAAGCCAGTAACATATGGGGGTCAACACATACATGATGAACACAAATCCAGCAGCAACGTTGGCCGTGGCAAACCACGGGCTTGCGAGTGGGCTTCCGAGGTAGGAGGAGATAGTGGACCAGTCGAAGCCCAGAGCGCCAATGCCAAGCCCGTAAAGGCCCGAGCCGAGCTGTTGGGCCAGGACTGACGTGGGGAATATCCAGCAGATCCAAGAGAAGGAAGTCAGCATTTCGAAAAGGTAGCCTGGGAAGACATAGTAAGAGAAGCTGCAGGTGAGGGCAATGAGGAAGAATTGGGTTCGGGTCACCCCTCCTTTGGGCCTCTCTTCTTTCTCGTGCAGAGCCCTGTAATGTTGGTCCAGACACAAGAATTATATAAAAAAAAAATAATAGAACAAAATGAAAAATGGAAAAATTCGACTTTCAAATGCAGTCACCTAGTAAACATCCTTGTTATGTAGTGCAAAGAACTCCGTGCCTAAATCGTAAGATTCGAGTTAATATAACACTCAATGTAAAGGGTGTTAAGCTGTGAAGACCGATCAGATTTTGTGACCCTCGTCAGAAAGGTTGTGAAGATCGATCAGATTTTGTGACCCTCGTTGGGACCACCGCAAACACGATTGAAGAACTCGAGCTTCTAGAAATCTAGTCCGGACCACGGTGAAGTAGGTCCGGACGATCGCCACGCGGAATTATGTGAGATGCGCGTTTTTGAAGGTTTTCTGATGTGCTAGTTTGTTTGGACTATAAAAGCAAAGCTAAGGTTGTCTCATATTTTAATGTTGTTAGACTACTTGCTTAAGTCGAAACCATGTATATCGAGTGTCTCGTCTTTTCGATTGTTTGTTTATTTTGCGTGTGTTCTCCCTTGCCCTAACAAAGGGAAAAAGAACTCTTTAATGACCTACCATGGTTCTACTTTAATTATTTTGTTCGTTGTCCCATATTAGTGATTGTATCTGCTTTGTTTTTTTTTGCTTCACAATTATTTTATTTGTTGCCCCACATTAGTGATTGAATCTGTTTTTTTCTTCCCCCCTTCATTTGTAGATTCTGTAAATAAAATGATAAATATATTCCGGTATTTGTAATTATATAGTTTATTGCACTTTTTTTTTCCTATCAAATACTACCTCCGTCCCAAATTGTTTATACACTTTCAATATTTTGGACATCTTAATTTTTTTTCAATTTATAGTTATTATTATATGTAAAAAAAATTTGCTTGATAAATATCGGTTAATTCTATTAGACAAAATCTTTAACATTATGAATCGTAACAAATAGACAATTTTATAAAAGGCACCTATAAGAAATTGACAAAGCGCACAAAATTAACCTATATAATTATTTTTAATGCAATTTAGCAAAGATAATTACACGAGTGTGGGATCCCCACGTACACTGCACCATGAGTGAGTGGTATTGTACATTTTACATGTGGTTTTTTAGAGGGTTTACGTATCAACTTCTTATCCTCTTCAATTATGTACATACGTACACGGACTAACCACATACCCGGTTCGTTTTGGAGTTTTAGATTTTGGATTTTAATTATTATTATATTTCTCTCTAATTATTATTCTCATTTTTCTCTCTATCTCTCTCTAATCACTACTCATATTTTCAATCATTATTTTATTTCTTTCTACACTCATTACCTATAAATTCAAATCTAAAATCCCAAAACGAACGGGGTCATAAGACTTTTCTAGATGAACCAATGAAATTATCGATGCTTCGGTGGGTCCTAGCAAAATCCTACTTCAGAAATTTTTGAGTGCCAAGCGCTGTACCGCTTGGGTACTCGTTGGCAATTTCAGCCGTTTAAAAGTATTTTAGATGGTTCAGATTTATTCTCTCTCTATCAGTCGACCACTCTCTCTATTTCTTTCTTTCTCTAAAATCAAGACCGTCTAATACACATTTTGACGATTGGAATCGCCAACGAATACCATGTGTACGGTACCCGCCCGGCACCCGATAAACAGACGCCCAGCTGTCAGTCCATTAATACCAATAATAGTGACAACTACTCGGTCCCCATAGGAAGAAATAAAATATCTATTGTCAATTGCCATCATGTAATTCAATCACAAACAAGCGAACCACCGCCTAGTCTGTTTCAGTGACTAAAAAGAATAGCACGTCGTTATGCACAGAAAAAAATGAACGAAATGCCTCACTAGTCACTATAAACCCACATCTGCTACGTGCTGTGTGCCTAGTTATTAGTGCCGCCACCGGAGTTTCCTGCAATACCATTGTGAGCTAGGCACCGACAATATCAGTTTAATTAGACATCGACGGGTATATCAGATTACTGCAATAAACGATCGAGGAGGCACATGAGCCGCATGTCTACCGTCAAAATAGTGGTCGAAGGAATTGAATCCCTCTCCTGTCCAAATTTTGGATTGAACTATCTTGTCTGTTCTAAATTTTGGATTAGAGAGAATCCGAACTTTTAGTCGAAATTAACTCGTTGAATCTCCGGATGTCCATCGGAAAACTTACACAACCTTCAACAGAAGTGACACTAGACGTAATTATACACGGGCAGGCAAAACAATAAACGTAAACTAACCATACCTGAAGAGCGAAACCTGGACCAGATTAGCAGGCCACCACATGGCTGCTGGCTCCACCAAGTACCGTCTGAATATCCCAGCCCATCCGAACCCCAACACCTACCAACCATTCAAATTTAACACCCCATCACCATACCATATATTAACAAACCACAACCACCCAAACCAAACCACCAAAATACCAAATAATCAAACACTAAGGCCCTAAAAAACCCAGAAATGTACAGAATCATCCAATGCACGTGGGGTTCGTAACATAACAAAAGCTCAATTTAAGTGCATTCGACAGTCGACTGACCATGTTACATCTGTGTTCAGATGTGTGCACCAATATTTTGTACACGTAGCACTGTTCTAAGTTCTACCTAACTAACCTGCGTGGTTACGATGACGATTAGGGACACGAAGAAGGTGATGTTCTGCTTATAAAACACCTTAACCACCGTAACCACGTGGATGGCGTAAACCGACCCGGCACCCGAGTTCGCGAAGATGGTGATGAGCACGTGTTCCTTGACGTTGAACGGCCCGGGATTCAACGTGAACTCCCACCTCTTCCCCTTGAAGAAAACCCGGTCCGTTATCTTGGCCGCCATCAGCTGTCCCAGCGGGACCACCGCGATCTGGGCGGAGATGGCGGTGATGGAGAGCGGCTCCGTCCGGTACCAGAAGAACTGGTTGAGGAACGACAGGAGCACGCAGGACAAGACCCCGAGGACCCACATGCGGAATGTGAGCACGGGCAGGGTCGGGTCGTCGGAGGTGGGCACGGTGAGGGCCACCTGTCTGACCGGCGAGTTCTCCTCCTCCTCTTCTTGCTCGTGCAGTTGGTGGATTTCCTCTGGTGGCTGTGAGGTGGACGGAGGGGTGTTGTCATCCTTTGGTACTGCGCGCAGAGAAATTAAACAATGGGAAAAACAGGTTCAGAGAGAGTTGTTTACGCAATGAGAGTTGTAGAAGGAGTACTTACTTAGAGGGACAATGATATCAGCTGTGGGTTCTTCCATGGTGTTTGTCTCTCTGGACTGGACTGGACTTACTGGGGGTGGACTTGTAGGTGGCGGTGTTTTTACATTAAAATGTAAGTATAGTTATAGTACTTTTTGGGGTTTTTATTGGGGGGGGAAATCATCAGATCTAGCGAGGGGATCGAGTTGAGGTTACGTACGTAATTGAAGGAAAATTCTATTCTTGTAAGTATAGTACGTTCTTTCCAAATATGTGCTGGTCAAATTATCCCGTGAGAGAGGATGCCCCCAACCCCAACCCACTAATTTATCCCGTTACACATACAATGCATGCGCGCGGTTTTTTTTTACTTATTACTAATAACTACTACTATACCTATAAATTTTGCTTAGTAGTAACAGTCAAACTGACCTACGGTTGAAACCACTCATATGATATTGGAAAAGTAAACATTTATGCTAAAAAAAAAAAAAACCACGCACTTCAAGAACGGTAGGTAGGTAGGTAGCATTTATCATAATTTGTGAATTTACTTCCGAGCTACGGTCGTAGGGAGAAGTTTTTGGTACCCACTGCCAAATCCAGACGTCCAAACGTGATTTGGATAGTTTGGATTTTAGAAAGAGAAAAGATAGAGCGGTCGGATGAGGGGAAAGAGACAATTAAATCTGAACAGTTCAAAACACATTTTAACTCATGGGATAGTCGACAGGTACTGACACGTGATACCCACTCGACACCCAAAATTCCTCCGTCGTAGGTGAGATATACATACTCCATATGACCAGGAAATGTTTCGTGTGACGATACAAAATTGTTGGGCTAAAAAGTTAGGTGAATTGTTTGAGCTGCTGACCTACGTGCCTTCGTTTTGTTTAATAATAAAGGTCATGCAACACGTTCTTCGCGTTGAATGTGGGGTAGTACGATGAGAACTGAGAAGTAATACCATATGAGCACAATTACCAAAACTATAGAAACCAAATTCAAGGCCCGGTGACGGCTTGAAGAAATGGTTATATATGTAAAATCAATAACTGTTTTCATTCCAAATATTCCATGCATTGGTGTCACAACCTTATGGAATTTGCTTCATCGTTGATTTTAGAAATCTCAGAATTAATCGAGATCAGTACAAATTGATTCGAACATCCGATTATTAATTACAAATAAATAAATAAATCAAGGTCCCATTACCTCCCTTTCCATTGCCGGGGCACAGTCACATCATTGAACGTGATCACTGCCAAACAAAATTATGCTTCTACACGCCATGTCCCACAGCCACGGAAAAATAAGATTCGATTCGTGTCGAGCTTCCGATAATTGCTTTGAAATTTAATCATTTTTCAAGTTCATGGTCTATTTTTTTTCCCTTTCCATTTTTTTATTATTCTTGTTTGGATAATAACTAATTAAGGAGAAGGGGTTTGGGGGCTACTAGCCTGCTAGAGTTTTCATAGTAGACGCTTACCATGCATGTAGTTAAATTAAATTAGCCTCATACCCATTCGATGCATGGAGCATGCAAGTTGGATCCAAAGCGTTACCACGTTTTATATATATGCATAGAAAGACTTATATCTATTTTTTTATGAATTAAAATTACAAAGGGTAAATAAAATTAATTTACAATTACAAAAAAATATAGGATAAACAGAGCAAACCAACAAAAACTAAAGCACCAATTCCTAAAAAAAAAACCAAAAAAAAAGATCCACCCCTCCCCATACTATTACAAATGTGCGGTGAGGAGGGATTTGAAGCACTTGTCTACCATGCCCTATGGACACCGAATAATCACACATCTCTCTCAATTCCCCCCTCCCCAAGTCTCTCTCTCTCTCCCTCCCTCACTCACTCAGCTCTCAATCCCCTTTCTTTCTGATCTCCCCTCTCTCTTAATTTTAAAAATAACAAAAATCAAAATTGTAAGAATTTAGAATGGGGAGTTTGAAGACTTTTGAGCCTATCTACATTTGCATATAGCATAAATTGATCTCCAATCTCTTATAACTATTTATTGTAGTATTATACTCAAGATCGAGGTCATAGTGTTAAATATCATGAAAGCCAAGAATTTTAAATCTCGGAGCCACTGAAAGATTATTCGGTCGTTAAGTTTCAGATTTTAGAATTAGTCAGGTATAAGCAAGCTAATATGTACGGACACTTCGGTTATTAGAAAAACCATACACGCCTAGCATCTAGAATCTGTAATCTCTTGACATTTTTTTGGAGCTGGCTCTAGTCTCTAGTTTAGGTCATATTATCGGAAAAACTATTCAATACTTTGGAAGTACACTCCTTCCCTCACATAACATGTATGTGGAGTTACCACGGGTCTACATCCACATGTTATGTGAGGGGATGTAGTATACTCCCCGGAGTAGTGAATTTATGGTGCTCAATAGATTGACAGTTATGACTTCCTAACACCCTCATAGTTTTTTCTGATCCGCAACACCCTCATAGTTGGGTAAGACTTCTTGGGTGTTGACTTCTTGACACTTCTCCGGTTTTCCCCTAGCTACCACTAAGATATTGACCTCGGAATGTGTAACGACCCTGATTTTTGATCAATAAAAATTTCGCTAAAAATTTGAATTTTATTTTAATACTTGGATTTCATTTTAACATCCAAAAATCGGTCGTTATTGACTTATAAAAATTTTGTTATTATATTTGAAAATTCTTTATTTGTTTTATAAATCCCTTTTAGCGATTAATAATCCGTCATAATTAGATTTGAAACTTGTAAAATTGAATCATTTTACTCCGGACAATTTAGTCCTTCTCCCATGACTGGTATACTTGTGAACGTACTCGTATATTTTTCCTAATAAGTAAATAATATCTTTAAATTATATTTCTCGGCTGGAAATTCTACTTAGCAAGCATAGTTAGTTTTAACCGATTAGTTAGCAAACCCTAACTACCGTTTGGCTTAGTTACATTTCCCTAACCTAGAGTGATGCATCGATGCCGGAGTGGTTAGTAGAAAAATTTTGGTCTTTGCCTTGACCGTTGACTTGACTGCTTTTGCTTTGGCTTAGCTGCTTAGCGTCGGGTCGCCGTCGAAGCTGCCTTGGCATCAGTCATTGTCGCGCTTTGCTTCGCTTTGGCGTCAGGCTGCCTCGCTGGCGTCGGCTCGGTATCCGCTTGCACCTGGCGTCGGGCTCATTGTCGCTGCCGCCTACTTAGGCGTCGGGTTCTTGTCGGGTTGCTCGCTCGGCGCCATCGGGTTCGCTTGGCGTCGGGTCGCGCCTTACTTTTGCCTTGGCGTTCTTTGGTGCTGCACTCGCCTTGCCAGCTACACTGCCAGCCATCGCCGCTAACCTAACGGCTACCTTGGCCACCGCCACACGCTAAGCTAACGGGCTACCTTGGCCACCGCTGTTGGCTAACGGGCTACCTTGGCCACACCGCAGCTCACACTTGGGCCACCGCTACCAGGCTGCTTTGGCCGCCGGCTGGCCACCGCTTTGCCACCAGGCTGCCTTGGCCACGCTCACGCCTTACCTTGGCGTTTGGCACCGCCGGATTTTAATATTCCGTTATTAGGCGATTTCCTACTAAATAAAACCAAAATACCACTCGAGCAATGAAAGCCTAGATTAAGTATCGTTAGTCTTTAATCAATTAGTTAGAATAGCCTAATGCCCATTTAGCCTAATCACTTCTCCCTAACTCTAGATGGACCATTTTACCCTTTTTAATGTTTATCCATTGGTTAATACATGCTAGGAAGATCTTTGACCATTGGACAATAGATGTTAGGAAGAAGACCAAGTTTGACTAGTAGTTGGAATAGTCTAGTCAAAAGCAAACATTGTACTTCATGATGACTTTCCTTGGACCATTGGTTATTACATGCTAGGAAGATCTTTGACCATTGGACAATAGTTGTTAGGGAAAAGACCAAGTTTGACTAGTAGTTGGAATAGTCTAGCATTGTACTTCATGATGACTTTCCTTGGACCATTGGTTATTACATGCTAGGAAAATCTTTACCCCTTGGACAATAGATGTTAGGATTGCCAAATAGGATGACAAGACAAGTCATGTGTTCCTTCATCATTACTTCTTTGGACCATTGGTTATTACATGCTAGGGTAATTGTTAGACCCTTGGACAATAACCATTAGGGAAATCATTATCCCTTGGATAATAGTATTGTCCAATATTCCCATGGGATTCTTGGTGAAAGATATGATAGTACTTTCTCCTACAAAAAGAATAATCATAAGCCATGTGTGCATTTAAGTAGTCTTGTCCTTACCTTCCTTGTTCTTTCCATAAATGTGTGTATATATATATATATATACATAGAAGTACTTTGACCAAGAGAGAGAGAGAGGGACGGATGAGAGGAGAGAATGAGGTGCATGCATTGTACTTTGACAACTATTGAACAAGTTGCACTTGTTGTTGCACTTTGGCTTGACAAGACAAGACTTTGAAACAAATCTATGGGAGAGGAGAGAGAGAGAGTGGCCGAATAGGGAAAGGGAGAGTGAGGTGTATGTGAGTTGTATTTTGACATGTGGGTATACTTGGAACACTATTAACCTAGTTGGCAATTGGTTGGAGTACTATAGCATGACAAGACTAGTCCATGGAGCAAATCCATGGGGGAGAGAGAGAGAGAGATATGGGCCGGCCAAGTAGGGTGAGGGAGAGAGCTTCATTTGCCTATAAATAGCCTCCATTCCATGCCTTTCAACTCACACCTTCACCATTCAACTTCTCTCTCTAGAAAGCTTAGTATTCTTGCTTGTTCTTGAGTGTTCTTGAAGTTCTTCTCTTGTTCTTCAAGAAACTCATCCTAAGCCGCCACTAAACCACCGCTCCACTACCCTTCGATCCATAAAAGTTTAGTAGTATAGTCAAGATTTAGTTTCGAGAGAAACCTTTTTCTTTCGAAGCTACCGGAAGTCCACCGTAAGCCGTTACTCCGACGAAATTCCCGTAGCCACCCTACCGCCAAGAAAAACGCTAGATTTTTCTTATGACCTCTAACTCTAAGTATATGTAGAGTATCCTTACTCTCTACCCCTAAGTATAGATAAGATGTGTGTTGAGCTTTTCAAACTATTTTTTTAAGAAAATAAAGTTAGTTGAATGATTTAGCTTGTAGAATTTTCTTGGTAAAAGTACGTAGTTTACTTTGATCTTATGACTACTTGATTGCTCGATCTCGTAGTAGTTGCTTATTCATGTATGAACTCGTCTATAAACATATGTTGTTTTGAAAATTCCACAAGGGAAGAAAGAACGGATTTTGGTAATATATTATTGTCTTGAGGATGATTATGAGCATGTATGTATATTTGTTTGCATTACTTGTTGTTGATAAAGCATAAGTGGCTTTCCACTCCAAGGGCGTCCATACATGTGGTGTTATGCTTTAAGTAATAATTTGAGTACGATTAGATAATATAGAATTGGATGATCTTGCTAGTTTGGTTTCAAGATTACTTTAAAGTGATTTGTTCCGCCGTGGAGTCTATGCATGATTACGAGACACGAAAATCGAGAAAGTAGAAACATGTCACCTAGGGTGTGGATAAAGGAAATAATTGAACTTGGTAAAATACTTTTGAAACTACATAATGGCCGGACTTGGTAGCCTTATGTTGGTGTGCGATGCCAACGGAGCCGGACTTGGTAGCTTCATTGGAGGTGTGTGACTTGGTTATCCGCGGAGAGGAGCCAAGATGTGACACAATGTGCCGGACTTGGTAGCTATTGTGGCCTATAAGCCGGACTTGGTAGCTTATTGGTTATGTGCGTTCACAATGTGCCGGACTTGGTAGCCATTGTGGCCAATGAGCCGGACTGTGTAGCTCATTGGTGTGTGCGTGTGATTTTTGGAAATGATAGATGAGACACAAAACGATGAGTCACGTAGGAGAAACACACGGAAACATGACACCAACGATAGATAGCGAATGCGGATGTATCATTGTTGTTGTTATTATATTAATACATGTGCTGTTATGACTCTTTATGATATATGCATGACTTGCTATTTGTAAGTTAAGGGTTAGCGGGTTTTGGATTATTCTATTGAGTTTTCAAGCTCATGGTGTTGCTTTATGTGATCCTGACATATTATACTGGTGGCGACGCTGGTATAATGTGTCAGACTTGTTAGATGAATAAGGGGAGCTGTATACCTTGGAGGCCTTTGGAGCTAAGGAACTTGCTAGGATGGAAGAAGAGAAGGAGCTGTAGATAACCTTAGATATCCATCCCTTTTGTGTAATATATTGAACCCTAGTGGGAGTTATGATGTAATAATGAGCCAGACTCTCTTTTGTTGTTCAATAAAATGTTATTTAACGTACTCAGAATTCAGGGCGTTACAGAATGAATTTATTAAATGCGTGTACCTTTCGGGAAAAAGACCTTTTCTACACATGATTTTATATAATTTGAAATTAACTAGGAAAGTTTACATTAATCTGTTACATAATGCAGGTATAGTATATTTATTAAGGTGACAATTGAGCTGAAGTGAATCATTTTTGTCCTCCCTGTTAGCGTATATTTTTACATAATGCAGGTATAGTATGTACGTACTTAAGGCTGCGGTTGAGAGAGGTAGATTGAGTTTTTGAGTAGCAGTTTTTTTTTTGGGTAAGTAAAGATTTATTTCACCAAAACAAACACGAAGCTTACAACGAATCAATAGGGGCATCCCCTGGTAACCAATACAACTAATACATCAAAGGTCCAAACAAAGACCAACCCTCCAAAGCCAAAACTGAAAATGACCTATCGACAATTGTTAATAGCAAAAATGCTAGTAGAACCTAAAAGCCACTCATCGCACAACTTTCTGTTTTGTGCCGAAAGCTTAATAGAGAAACAAGAGCTAACCTTAACTCGAACAAAATTGAAGATATCCAGAGCAACCGCACCTTCAATATTCCTGAATTTACCTTGAAATATCCTATTCAAAACTCTCTTAATTAATGCATCCTATTCAAAACTCTCTTAATTAATGCATTTCTCTTCCATCGCAATGATTGACAATGAAATCATTCTTACCGATAAAGAAAGGTACTGTAATACACAACTATATATAATTAAACAGGCTTGTTAAAAGAGTTGATCGATGACAATTGACAACCAATGTGTTATTGGCATACAAAAAAATGCATTATTTTATCGTCCTAGGGATGCATCTTCTGATTCAAACACAAAAATTAATTGGAAGTATAAGCTTTACTACTCTATCATGCAGTTTTGCCAAAAAAATGGATACACGATATCATTATCAGGGTCATTATCAGGGATGGAGCCAGGAGGGGCCAGTAAGGACGGTTGCCCCTGCACGAAGAAAAAGAAACACTATTATTATATGTAAAAAAGAAAAAATCGTAAAAAAGTATATAGGCTTGCCCCTGTGTAGAATTTTGGAAAAAAAAAAATAATAGTAACTTTTGAAATACGATGATACTAACATTAATTACAAAAGGCTAAGGGCTAAAATATAACAAAAAATAAAAATATAGGGTTAATATTGTGAATATTCAAATAATAAACTTTCATCTTTCATTAGATTGGTTCAGTGTTTTACAGCTTTATTGTATTTTTTACCCTAAAATCTCAATGGCACACCAAATCTCCTCTCTCTCTCTCTCTCTCGGCACAAACATCCTCAATTGTTAAGACTTCAAAGGCAATTTCGAGAAAATAACGACGAAGGAGAAGAGATTTTGAAAACCCTAAATAATTTGGTGAAATTTAAATTGTAAGAATATCTTTCCTCAATTGTTGTTCTAAACTTCTACTAATTCTTTGTTTTTTGACTGGTAAAATCAAGTAACATGAATCCATATACCGAATTCGTCCAGTTGTGATAAATGAAAAAGAAGAAGATGAACAATGAAGAAAAACAAGACACATAGTTAAATCGATTTGTGTATTTACAAAATTTTGAGTTTTAATATATTTACGTGATTATGCATGTGTATTTATGTTTTTTCTTGCATGCACGATCGCTCATGTGTAGTGAAATTTCTGACTCCGTCCCTAATCATTATTGCGTATGGGCGTAAATGTCGTGGAGCTTAAACGGTCGTGTTTAGGATTAGTTGACTTTTGAATTCGATTTTTTTTAAGTAAAAAATGATTGTAATCTTTCGTCAGAAAATCCAAAAGAAATAATACAGCATCAATGCACCACCAGAATAATTACACGTATAAAAAAATTAATTCACTACGGATGGCAACAAAGGTTTCGTGGTGTAGTTGGTTATCACGTCAGTCTAACACACTGAAGGTCTCCGGTTCGAACCCGGGCGAAGCCAATATCTGCTTGTGTGCTCTTTTTTGCTCCGCGTAACTATGGTTTCGCGCATTACATACATACGTTAGAATCTATACACTTCAGTGTGAATCACATTCATAAGAGAGAGAGTGAGAAGGGGAAATGGGTCTACTTTCCCACAGAGTGGAAAGAAGCGAGATCGTAGCAGGCGACCATATCTACACTTGGAGAGCTGTGTTTGCTTACTCTCATCACGGTAGCAAATAAAACTCTTTTCCCTCTTATGCTTTTTTTCTTCCATCCTCTTATGCTGAATTGGGTCCTGATTCATCCATGCTGGTTTTCTGTTTACCTGGGTTCATGAAATGGGTATCTTTTACCGCTGTTGAATAACTATTAGGTTTTCGAAATGTTGCTGTTTTAATTTCAGTTCTTATTTGATCCCTTTTTTCCCCCCACCTAAATTGAAATCTACATTTCCTACCATCTCGATTGGAATCTACATTTTTTGATCCGATTTTCGAAATGGGTTTCTCGATAGTGACTTTTTCCTGGTTAGAGGCTGATTACCTTGAGAGTTGGTTTGGTGATTTGCATTGCATCGCTTACTTATATCTCAGTCATTTGATTGCTCTAGAGGCTTTGTTTTGGAACTAGGATTTGTCAAGGAAAAACGAAAACGCGGTGAAAGTGAAATGGAAATGGAAATATATTGGTACAGTTATTTTGTAGTGGTAATTAGACGGAAAATGGAAGAATATATTATTCGGCAAAAATGTGTTCTTTTGCCTCTCATTTTCCTTATTGAACCCTTGAAAGAGAAAAAACAACTTAAGTTTCAGCTACATCTTCGTTTCACATCTTTTCCCTTTCCCCTTTTTTACGACAAATGTAGGATCCCAATATAGCCCAAAGATGTTTGTGTACAATAACAGATGATGCTGCCTGAAATAGAAATCAGATCTTTAACCCCAAGGGGTTGGCCTAGGACTTAGAGATTTGCTTCCTCCTGAGGTCTCAGGTTTGAAACCTCTCAAGTGTTATCGACTGTGTTGGAACTAGTCCATGAGGAACATTTGCTCTGGTTTCAAGTGGGCCCCCGCTAGTGGACGGTGGGGTTATGGTCCCCTAGGATTAGTTAAGGTGCGCGTAAGCTAGCCAGGACACCTGGTTAAAAAGAAAAAGAAAAAAAATCAGATCTTTTGACTCAAAGATATGGGCACATGGGAACTCTGTACTATTGTTTGGTTGTTATCCATGTATTTCCTGCTTTTAGTGCAGCTAATAAGACAGCATTAGCATTTGTGTATGATTCTGCCTCCTCCTTGCAATAATTTGGTTCTGAATAAGAAGAAGTGGTTATCTTGCACACTAAATCCATATCCAGTTTAATTGCTGCATTTAGAATTAACTATCTTTTCCTTCTCCAACAACTACCCACTTCACATGCCTAGTTGGACTTGGACGGTTAGAGAAGCTGTCTCCTCAAAATTGCCATGGTGGAGGTGTCCTGCATTGTAGAACAAGTGAAGGGTTGGAAGTTGCAGTGAGATGAAATATATGCATTATTATGCTAAACTTACGAACTTTCAGCTTTGTGGAAGGAATTTTTCCATGCTAACTGGCCTAGATGGTGGGCTTTTTGTGGATTGCGGAACTCCTTACTCCATTCTCGATATTAAAATGCAGTGTTCCTCCTGCCAACCACCTGAGGGATGTTAATATTGGAAACAGAAAACTATTGACAAGGTCTGGTTTCACATCGCATACCATTCACTTAGGTAGATATTGACTAGATAATTTCAGAAGGATATCCCATGGTGTATGATGTTTGCAGATGACATTGTCCTCGTACATGAAACCGATAGAGGTGTTAATACGAAACTAGAAATTTGGAGGGAAGCATTAGAGTCAATGAGTTTTCGAATAAGTAGGAGTAAAACTGAGTATATGGTGTACAAGTTTAGTGGTACCAGCAGTGTGCACGGAGAAAAAATGATGATTCAAGACCAGGGGATACCTAAAAGTGATCATTTTAGGTACTTAGGCTCAATTATTAGTAGAGATGGTGAGATTGCCAATGATGTGACCCATAGGATCCAAGTGGGGTGGCTCAAGTGGAGGAGCGCTATTGGTGTACTGTGTGACAAAAGGGTACCCATAAAATTGAAGGGAAAATTCTATGGAATTGCCATCAGACCAGGGATGCTTTATGGGAAAAAAATATTGGCCTATTAAGAAACAACATGTGAACAAGATGAGTGTAGCGGAAATGATAATGTTGAGGTGGATGTGTGGTAAGACTAGACGAGACAGGATTAGAAATAAAACTGTTCGTGAGATGGTAGATGTAACGTAACACCCATAGAAGAGAAGTTGAAGGAAAATAGGTTAAGGTGGTATGAGCATGTCTACCGTAGATTAGGAGATGCAGTAGTTAAGAGAGCGGATATGATAGTTTTGGGTAACAATGCTACGGGGAGGAATAAACCTAAATTGACATTAGATGCTGTGGTGCGCAAAGATATGAGTATAATATGTTTGTGTGAACAAGTGGCCTTTGACAAAGCTCAATGGAAGAAAAATATTCATGTAGCCGACCTCAAGTAATTGGGATATAAGGCTTGGTTTGGTTTCCCGCTTTACTTGATGTATTATGTGGTTCAACTCTTCTTTTTCATTTTTTTTTTGCATGGGCGTGCAAGATCCTATTTGTTGGTATGTCAGTCATTTATATAGCAATTCTACAGTACGCTTAATTTATATTTTGGCCCCCGATATCTGGTTAATGTTCTATTCAGTGTTGTCAAACTTGGATAAAACCTTTTGCAGGCATCTATGTTGGTGGAAGCAAAGTTGTCCATTTTACTCGGGAACCGAATCCTGGTGCAAGTGGAGTTTCCTTTCTCAGCTCCTCTGATCCCACTTCAGATCCTTTCTCAACTATCTCTTGTTCAAGTTCAGCGGTGTCATCAACTTGTTCAGATTTTCCGGATTGCGGTTTTCGAAAACCTGGGAGCGGAGTAGTCCTCTCTTGTCTGGATTGCTTCCTTGGTAGAGGATCCTTGTATCGCTTTGAATATGGGGTCACACCATCAGCTTTCCTTACAAAACTCCGAGGTGGCACTTGCACCACTGCAGAATCTGACCCACAAAAAGCAGTAATCTACAGGGCCATGTTTCTACTTCATAATGGATTTGGAAACTACGACGTGTTTAAGAACAACTGTGAGGATTTTTCTATCTATTGTAAAACAGGGCTTTCGATTCTTGATAAAACAGCTCTCGGAAGGAGTGGTCAAGCGGTTTGCGGAATTAGTTTTCCCTTGGCAGCAGTTCTTTCTTCTCCCTTTAAGTTGTTTATGTCAGGTCCGGTTGGTATGGCTGCAGCAATGGCCGGGATGTATTGTATGAGTAGGTATGCCTCTGACATGGGTGTTCGAACTGATACTATTAAGATACCAGTGGAGGACATGGCTTTGTTCTTTGGTTGGGAAGGACCTAACGAGGAATTTCCTGAAGAAAATGATGGTCCTGAGAGACAGAACAGGTTTGCTGGGAATGACAATCCACCTGCTAAGAGACAGAAGTGTTTGTTGATGTGAATCAGTGGGTATCATCCAGTGCTTGTCCCTGATACATCATTTGTCTTAACTTATTTTTATTTCTCGATCTGGATAAACAGAATACTCACAGACCCCCAAAGTATTGTTGAATTCTGTATGTCTGGTTGTTTGCTTGCTCCGAAATTTGTCAAGTTTTAAGTGGAATTTGGTTTTCTTCGTAATGTCATGTGCGTGCTGCTTTTCATGGTATGATCTGTTTCATAATTATGTCGGTATATGACCAGATAAGCAACAAATGCATGAACTTATGATCAGATGGTGGTGGCAGATGAAAGTAAAAGGTGGTTTGGAGTCTTTGGTCATGATGAGTTTCGGACAACAATTATGGTCGGGCTCTCTACTTATTTTATCCTCTCGCTGGTGGCTTTTACCTTATGCCAGCTGGGTGAATGAGGCCATCTGGTAACAGAAACGACACCAGCAGGTTTTCAAAGCTTGCTATGCTCTAAATGGGCTAACCTCAGTTCAGTTCACTATCTGCCAAATCCATTTTTGGATAACTTTTTGGCGGGAGGAGCGTGTGGTGGTCCACCTCTTTTTGTTCTTTTTTGGTTTCATTTAGAACGAAGACCTTCTGTTGTACGTTCTTGTACTAATTGTCTTGTTCAGATGAACGAGATTTACAGGGTCATGGTTATTAATGTTGGCTGCCATCCCCTGTAGAATACTCTCTCTCTCTAGGCTAATAATAGGACGTGAATACAGAAAGTTGAGGGGACATACTTGGTTTCCCATCAAATAGGTTAATGAATGAATATCACTTGGGTGGATCTTTCAACTTCGACTTAAGAAATTGAGTACTTGATTCGTGTATCAAAGAGGAACATGAACGTAGAACAAATGTTTGAGGCCTTATAACTTCTCCTGGGGAATGGACTTCTGACTCGTGGGGGGAGGTTTTAAGTATTTAACCCAACATTCATCTGTCAAAAACAACTATACTGTTGGTAATTTGGTTACACTGCAGATTCAGACAGGAGGAGTTTCCTGAGATGGGTTTCCTATCCCAAAAAATTGAGAGAAGCCAGGTTGTGGCTGGTGATCACATCTACGCTTGGAGAACTGCATTCACTTTCTCCCACCACGGTCAGTGAAACTCTCATTAACACACCACCCCCATCCCTCTGTGACTGTAAGTTTCTATATTTCCTTGCATCAAAAGATGCAACCTTTTCACTCTGCCATTTTTATTTGCAGCCAGAGCACTAATGCTTTGTTGACCATGTCTGACTATCACATTTTGGGGACCATGTGATGTGTCACAACTGTAGTGGTAGAATGTGTCCCATTTGTCAAGGAGTGGATCATATTCTACCAATGTAATGGTGACACCTCACATAGTATCCAAAATGTGGTACATAGACATGGTCACCGTAGCATTGCTCATTTATTTGAGGCCTAGCTTGTTCTTTTCAATTTGTTCAGATCTCCTCCTTTCTCGGTACGGATGCGCCATAGATGAAGCCTATACAGTTGACTATTTCACTTCTTAAGCTCACCCTTTCTTCTTTTTTTTACCAGTTTGATGTCATACCTCATCTTGGTTAGGAACAGTTGGTTCTGATCTGCTAGGAAAACTGCGGCATTTGCTAAGAGCGTAGTAGTAATATCTTCTTGAAGTAAAACCATAATGTTGTGAATGCAGGCATCTACATTGGTGAACGCAGAGTTGTTCATTTTGTTGACACCGACACATTTGGCAGCTCCAGTTCCATTGGTTCCATTCTAAAGCGTTCTTCCAGCTTAACCTCTACTTCAATTTCAGACCCATCGGTTTGTCCAGAATTTCTCGACTGTGGATTTCAACAGCCCGAAAGTGGGGTGGTGCTCTCTTGCTTGGACTGCTTCCTAGCTGGGGATTCCTTGTATCGTTTTGAATATGGGGTCCCTACCCACCACCTCCTATTCAAGCTCAGAGGCTGCACTTGCACTACTGCAAAATCAGACCCTCCAGAACTGGTCAATCACAGAGCGCTGTATCTCCTTCGACATGGGTTCCTGGACTACGATACGTTGAGTAATAACTGTGAGCATTTTGCTATGTACTGCAAAACTGGTCTTCTGTGCATCGGCGGTGGATTGATTGGACAAGCTTCTGCACTCAAGACTCCAATTTATGCAACTGGTACTTGTGCAGTCCTTAAGTGGCTTACACCGGGAGCTCTTATTGTCAAGGCAACTGCTGCAGTTTTGACACATCTGACAAGCAGGTACATAGATGATTTAGGTGTTCGATCAGATGATAGTGGTTCAGAGAGGCCACTTGTTGTGAAGGTGCCAGTGGAGGACCTGTCCACGTTTTGTGCTTCAGGAACATCGGGTAGGTCCAGTTTCAGGGCAGGCAAAAAAACGTCTTATGATAAGCCCGCAGCCACAAGCTTCTCTGCCATGGGGAAAACGATGATTCGACATCCTGATGTTAAGTGGGCTCAGAGGCTTGACAAGGTTTATATCACAGTTCTGTTATCAGATGCTAAACATGTCGAGGTTAATCTGGAGCCTGATGGACGTTTTACATTCTCCGCAATTGCTGGAGTGGAGAACCACCTTTATGGAGTGAAGTTGAGCCTCTATGGCAAAGTTAATCTCAAGGGAGGCCAAATAAATCAACGCAAGAGGAGTATATTGTGTGTTATCATGAAAACAGAGAAGAAATGGTGGAAGAAACTGCTACGTGGTGATGAGAAGATGCCACACAATGTGAAAGTGGATTGGGAAAAATGGGTGGATGAAGAGGACGACGACTTTGATAAGAGTGATGAACACGAAGAACTAGCAAAGTCAGAAGAGGAAGATTCGGCGTAGGCTGGCAAAACAAAGCCAGAAGAACAAGAGGTCAGAAAGGCAGAAGGGGCTTCAGAGGGGAAACTAGAAGCTGAAACCATTCTGTTAGCTGTCTATTGTTGACGATGTTGACGAAAGATAACTTTAGTTTTGTGTTAGTGGTGTTTGTTTTCCACATCTAGTGGTGATTGTTTTCCACATCTCTCAATTGAAGCATGCTTTTTCCCAAGTTGAGTGGGCATTTTGCTGCGAGCTTTGATGTTTCAAATAAACTTTCGAATAGCAAGTAGATCTTTCGTTATTATGGCTATCAACTCGTTATTTCTAAAATGACATCGCCAAAGCAATTTTTTAGCTTACTATAGTGTCAAAAAGCCAAAAAAGAAATTAAAAAATAGCAATGTTGCACCGGGTCGGTGCTATTTTGGCACAACCTCAAATTTAAACCCATAGATTATTAAGGAAATTGATATTCGCGCTCCCTTTTTTTATGGAAGCGCTCCACTTTGTTCATGAAGTTACTAGTAACTTCACGTTGAAAGTGGAGTGCTTGCATCAAAAAAGGAGCGCGAATATCAATTCCCATTATTAAAGTATTAAACTAATCTCACTTGTCAATGCATACAAATGGCTTGGCATAACCAAATTTGTGGTATTTAACAAATGACAATAGGTGGACTGGCTCTTGAGGCATTTTTGTTGATACAAGTTAGTTTGTATCATCACTCAGATATCCAAAACTAGCCCAAGGCTAGGCTTGGTGGTCGAGGCCTGTGATTTAGGTGTTTGCTCACTCCTAAGGTCTCAAATTTGAAACCTCTCAGGTGCTATTAATTCCTTTGGAGCCACTAAAAGCTTGCCCGGTCGTTAACTTTAGGGCCCCAAGATTCGTCGAGGTATGTGCAAGGCTGCAAGCTAGCCCGGACATTTGGTAATAAAAAAAGAGAGATCTCTTTGCTTGAATGCTCGGCCGTCGAATTTTGGGTTTCTGTACATGAATATGACAGATTTCTACTTGGAATTTAGTTTCATTTGATATCAGTTAGAGGTATATATGGATATATAGCATTGTTGAGTAAGCATCAATGATGTTGCTAGGAAAAGATTACAACGTCTAGCAGACTAGCACGCAGTGATTTGGTTTTGATATGATATGATATCTTCCAGGCTCTCATTGACTGTTTGTTATCTTCACCTGTCCAGATCAAATATCAAGAATTAAATTTTTTGTTTTCCCTTTTACAGTATTTGGGATGATGGATGCCTTCAATTCAACAAATGGGGAAAATGAAGGGTCACATTTAGTTTCCCATAATTTTCGTTAATTAACGAGGAGGGTATTGGAAACTTGATTAATTGATTCATGCATGCAAGAGTTAATTAATGTGTATCTACTGGTACACTTCTAATTTTGCCTTGGGAAATGATTTCTCTACTGTTGTTGGGGTTTTTCCCAAAGTAAACCTTTCAACTTCTGTTTTGGAGGATCTTATATATCTGCAGGTATAAGTATGTGTGATTGCAACTTGCAAATCACTCGGTAGGTTCAGATACGAAATGGCTTTTCCATTCCAAAACATTGAAAGAAGCCACTCTGCGGCTTCATCCATGGATGTGATGATAAAGGGATTGGGAAAACCACAAAAGTCGACTGACGACAATGATTTTGTGTGGATGGATGACACCCAGAGATCTTGTGCTCAGAGAGCCTCAGACCATGAAGGAAAACTTCGTCAAGAAATTGTTGGATTTGGATCCACTTTCACCAAAAGAAATGGTAAGGCTTTCCAACTCGTATCTGAAATTGCTCTCTCACTTTCCATTTGACATTGATTCTCTATACTCGTCTGTCAAGAAGTTCATTGTTGGGGCTCGTGAGCTAGCATGTGCAAAAGCAGACGTTGAATTTGTAGATTTCAACACTCTCAATTGGACAAAACTCGGAGGCGGGTTGGAATCTTGACGGCAAAGGCAAATGAAGATCTGAATCTACTGCTCTTCGGGAACCCTGAGGAAAGTTTGAAATCCATTGATGAGGAAATGGAGCCATTGAGATCTGAGCTTTCAGCTCCGGAGGCAAGGAAAAAGGCCTTCCGTCGCATTAAAAGTGGCATGGAAAGTAACTCAAAGGAGCTTTTGGTGGCATATAAGCTCATTGACAAGCTTGTGTTGCCAGCACTCATTTCAGTCTTCAGCTGAGCAAGAAGAGATGTCTGCCCGCCCACCTTGCTGATTTAGAAGCAGCAATGGGAGACGCTAGAGCCCAGCTTCTTAATTTCAAATCAAGAGTCCTATAGTCCTTTGCACTCTTTAAATGTTCGACCTTAACTAATGATCGATGGTAGCTGGTAGTTCTGCTGTTAGACAACATCGAACAATTTTGGTTTTCGTTTAGCAGAATATGACCCATTGTTGCTAATAATTGGTTTTCGTTTAGCAGTTAGCTTGAAGATTATAGCAATCGTTGTTCCGAAAATCAATGACTGAAAAAACTGGGTAGTCTCCTTGAAGACATTTTGGGGTCAATATGTATTCACTAGCTAGAAACTATTCTTCACATGGGCCATTAATTTGTACACTTGAAGAGAAGATCAAACAAACCACAAATCCGCTTGGGCGCGCAACCAGTCTCAACTGCCATTTGTACACTTGAGAGAGCCAATTTTTGCAACAAGAAGTTTCTACTGTAATCCTAGATGATGAACATTAGAAACATACACAAAAAGGTTAATATATATTTTAGTTTCTGTACACCAGAAAGAAAGAAAAAAAAAGGAGAAAAAATGTCATTAAAGATGTTTCTCTATGACACTCCTAGTTTCGAGAAGAAACGTTACCCATCTTTTGATTGGTAAAAAAGTGTGGACTCCACCAGAAAAACCCAATCATAACTGAAAAGGGTATTGATCCAGTGGAGTAATGCTCACCCTCGTTAGAAGAGGGCGAACAAAATTATTTTAAAAAATGATTTCTTGTACTAAAATCATTTTAGACACAGAATCTTTGTAGATTTTTGCACTAAAATTCCGTAAATCATCTGTTTAGTCAAGAAATCAATATCAAAATACGTATGGAGAGGTATAAATTAATGCGATATGTGTGTATGTCTTTATTACCTAATACTTTGGTTTGGGCATTGTTGTCAACATAATATTGACCTAATTAAAGAAATTTTGAGAACAAGGATTTGTCTCAAGAAAACTCGCTATTTCAGGACCCCCAGCCAAATTAACACATAACAATACAAAACTCTTGTAATATTATGGAAATACCTATACCCTACAAATTAAGGCAACTGTGTGTATAACCATAATTAAGGAATTTAAGAATCACGGTAGAAGAAAATAGAATTAAAAGGAAAAAAAAGGTTCAAAAAAGGAAAAAAATAAGGGAAGAGTACAAATAAGAACAAAAAGAGATCTAAAACCCAAAACATTTAACGGGGATACGCCAGAGTAGAGGCAGGTTCGAGCGAATGATTTTGCCAGTCCTTGACTGCTAGCTATACACACGACACCAAATAATTTGAAAGGCATTAATCAATTCAAATTCTTCATTCCTTACGAAAAGAAAATTACCTTCAGTAAATGATAATCTTTCCTATTATATATTAACTTTATTTTAAAAGCTACTTATGACATTCTTGGCAACTAAATTATTTCTGCTTTCGTTAATATATTCCATAAAGTTTATACATAAATTAATTAAGAACGGCACAACGAAATAAAAAAGGCAAACCCAAAACCTTGTTTCGCAAGAATCCACGGCAGAATGCTATAAATATAATCTCATACAGTCACTAACCCTAAACAAACCGAGACTTTTAACTCCAAAAAAAAAAAAAAGGGGGAAAGAACCCATAGACAGAAAGATAACAAGAATGGAGTTCTGCACGAGGATTTCAAACCAGTTGATGCTCAAGGAGATCGACAGTGACAGAAACATTGTAACGTCTCCGTTGTCGATCAACGTGGTTCTAAACATGGTGGCTGCCGGATCAAAGGGCGGTAGTTTAGAATACATGCTCAGAATTCTCGGGTCCAAAAACATCGATGAGATAAACTTCAAGTCCTCGGAGATGATGGCGGTGGCAGCCGGTGGTGGGTCCTCTAACGAAGCCAAAGATGGTCCGAGTTCGGGTAGGGTCGACAATAGAGGTTTTCATCCAGAAGACCACGGGGGTTTGGCCGGCCTACCTTCTCCTCCAACGGGCAATTTGGGTCTACCCTATCAACCTTTTCCTACAACGGGCAATTTAGATTGGCCCTATCAACCTTTTCCAATGGGTAATTCGGGTTGGCCCTATGAACCTCCTTCTCCTCCTCCGGGCAATTCGGATAGGCCCTATCAACGTTCTACAACAGGCGATTCGTTTTGGCCCTATCAACTTTCTTTTTTTCCTCGAAAGAGAAATTGGGATTGGAACTATCAGCCTTCTCAAACAGGCAATTCGGATTGGCCCTATCAACCTCTTTCTCCTCCTCCTTTTGTTCCCACGGCCAATTCTGATCGGCCCTATCAACGTTCCCAAACAGGCAGTTCAGGTTTCCAATCAAAACAAAAAACACGCAATTCGGGTCGGCGCTATCAACCTTTTCCTCCAGTGATGCCGGTGGCAAGGGGTGGTGGGCCCTCTAACAACGCCGAGGATGGTCCGACGGTGGTCATGGTCAATGGAGTCTGGGTCGATGAGCGTTTTCCTCTGAGACCATCTTATAAAGAGCTTATTAGAGGTGTCCACAAGTGTGAAGCAAAAACAGTTGATTTCTTGCATAAGGTGAAATTTCAAAAGTAGTTTCCTTAAGCTTATGCAAAATGGTTTCCTTTTCTGTGTAGAATTCCGTTTGCATGTCCAGAAGTAGCTTTTGAGATAAATAATTTTATGAGCGCTGTAATTAATGAAATAACATTGTACAGGCATCTGAAGTGGTAGATGAAATTAACTCATGGGCTGAAGCAGGGACGGATCCAGAAATACAGCCTAGTGGGGGCACCTGTTAATTATAATTGCGAATTTTTTTTTAGTCAACCATAGTAAGATCGTACACAATTAAAGCATGTATTACTAACTACAAAAGTTTATAATGCATAATTTAAGTTAAATTAGGTAAAAATGAGCACAAAATCTCATACAAAAATTTTAAAATAAGTTTTAAATGAACGTCGACAAGTTTTAGAATGATCGAGCTAATTTTGTTAATGACTTTATTTTAAAATATTTCTCCCAGATGGTTAAAAATAAAGAGAATCAAGAAAGAAAAGTTTCAAATAGACAAACAACTCGTAAAATAACAAATATAAATACACTATATGGTGAAATTCAGCCATAAAACTAATTATTTATGTGCATAGCCACTATGGTAAAAAGAAAAGGGGATAAAGGGTCTCCCTGTCTTATACCTCTTTGGGATCTGAACTCATTAGTAGCAGAACCATTTATAAGCACAGAAAAGGAGACAGAAGAGATACATTCCTTCACCCATGAGCACCATTTGACTCCAAAACCCACCTTGTGCAACAAATCCATAAGAAACTCCCAATTTACAGTATCGTAAGCCTTTTCAAAATCAAGTTTTAGGATCAGACCGCTTTGGTGACTATGCTTCCAGTGATGGATTACCTCATTTGCTATCAAGACCCCATCGAGAATTTGTCTGCCATTGACAAACGCTGTTTGAGCTTCCCCAATCAGAGCTGGAAGAGTCTTCTTAAGTCTGTTTGCTAAAACCTTTGCCAACAATTTGTATAAGCCACCCACCATACTTATTGGCCTGAATTCCTGAAACTTTAAGGGTCCATCAACCTTAGGTATTAAAGCAAGGAAAGTAGAGTTAATACCTGAAACTAGTTTGGCATTGGAGTGGAACTCCGCAAAAAAATCCAGGACATCCTTTTCCATGAAGGGCCAAGCTTTCTTAAAAAAAGAGAAATTAAAACCGTCTGATTAGTGGCGTGAGGATTGGGAATGGGGGTATTACTCTAACACATCTCCAATATGCAGATGACACGATCATTTTCTGCAATAACAACACAGAGGAAATCAGTAATATCAAAAGAATTCTGAAATGTTTTCAGCTGCTGTCCGGGCTTAAAGTAAACTTCTCGAAGAGTGTATTGTGTGGCGTAGGCATTCCAGAAGCTACTCTTACCCAAATGGCCAACATAATGGGGTGTAGGGTGGACAAACTTCCTCTGAAGTACCTTGGACTTCCTCTAGGTGCAAGCCCAAGAAGAATTAGTACATGGCAGCCTATTGTGGATAGGATAAAGCAGAAACTTTCAATATGGAAAGGGAAGCGCACGACCAAAGGGGGTAAAGTAACTCAGATTAAATCATCTCTCAGCAATTTACCTATCTACTTTATGTCTTTGTTCAAAATGCCTATCGCTGTGGCCAAGTCAATTGAGAAAATGCAAAGGCAATTCTTCTGGGGAGACACATTGGAGAAAAAGAAGCTACACTTGGTAAAATGGAGCTGCTTGACGAAAAGCAGGAAAAGGGGTGGTTTAGGTATCAAGAAACTTTTGGATCACAACTTATCTCTCCTTGCGAAATGGTGGTGGAGATTCTACAAGGAGAAAGGAGCTTTATGGCATAAGGTGATCTCTTTGAAGTACGGGCTGGATTATCGTGAATGGTTACCGCAGCTCCCAGTGCCTTCAAGATCGTCAACTGTTTGGAAAGATATTTGTTCAGTGGGCGATATCTCCTCGGAATTTGGCAAGTTCCTTCATGACGGTTTCAAGATTGAGGTCAAATCGGGCAACCTAACAAAATTCTGGGAGCACAAGTGGCTTGGGGAGACTCCTCTTAGCAGCCAATATCCTAGACTTTATGCGGCATCCTTACAACAAGATACCAGAATTGCTGACATAGGACAAAGCTCAACACTTGGCTGGTGGTTACTTAATTTCAGATGGGACTTATTCGATAGGGAGAAGGCAAGTTTGCTTCAGTTACAACACAAGCTGGCAGAGATCAACTTAGTAAGGGATCTAGATGACAGGTTACTGTGGACCAAGGACAAGAGCAACTCTTTCTCTGTAAGTTCAGCCTACACCAAATGGGAGGAACTCAACTGTAATGAAGATTCAAACCTTCACCGTATTTGGAAGAACCTCTCCCCCCCTAAAGTGGAGGTGTTTGTCTGGATGGCGGCTCAAGACAAAATTGCCTCGAGATCTGTTTTGGCGAGCCGAGGTTTAATTTTTGGTGAAGGGGCGCAAGAGTGCCCCCTTTGTGCAGAGACTTGCGAAACCCCAAGACACCTACTACTCCACTGCAGATTCTCGTGGGAAGTGTGGACGAGTATATTAAGGTGGTGGGGCATTCTTTGGATCTGTCCTCCAACAATTATGGACTTCATAGCAATATGGTTTAACAACTCTTTCAAAAACCTGGAAAAGAAATGTTGGGAATCAATTTTGTTTGCAGGTTTATGGTCAATCTGGACTGCCAGAAATGAGTTTATCTTCAGTAACAAGCATCCGGATGTTGCGGAAGTTGTGGACCTGATCAAAACTAGAGTGGCGTTTTGGATCAAGGCAAAGTTTAATATTACGGAATACTCAGTGGAAGACTTCAAAAGGGGCATAGAGGTGATAAGGCGTAAGAGGATTTGACTGTAGAATTTTGGGAGTGCTGTGTTTTCTAAGTTTTGCACCTCCAACTGACTTGTTGGAAGTGTCCCCTCTGTTTTTTTTATAGTTCGTTTCCTTTTTGCCATTTGGTCTCTTGCTCCTTTTTTGGGGTGGAACCTAAGTGGGCTCCTCTCTCGATGTACCCTTGTCGAGCTCAATAAAAATTTCCCTTTTGCCGACCAAAAAAAATGTTCGAGATATATGCAAGTGTGTATATTTATATATGAAAAATTCTAAAATCAGCCTAATGGGCTGACAATAATAAGTGCGTGAATATGTATTAAAAGGTGTAAAAAGTACACAGAATTATGTGTTTTCCTTATTTTTCTAGTGTATTTATGGGTTGACAATAGCAAGACCTTTTATATATTAGCACACTTTCATAATTATGCTAATTTATACAAAATATATATAAAAAAATATTTTAATTTCGAGTGGGGGCACGCGTTCGAGTGGGGGCACGTGCCCCCCTTTGAATCCGTCCCTGGGCTGAAGATGCATCGAGAGGGCTTATCAAAAATGTTCTCCCACCTGGATCCCTAAGTTCAGGAACAGCAATCGTACTAGGGAATGGGCTATACTTCAAAGGACTTTGGGACAGCGATTACAAGTTTGATGCAAGCCGCACTGAAAACAGGGATTTCTATCTTTCCAGTGGCAATATTGTTCTAGTTCCGTTCATGACTAGCCGTAAGAAATACTATTTTGGATCATTTGATGGTTTCAAGGTCCTTCGTATCCCATACCAAGGCCGGAAACTCAACAAGAATTTCTCCATGTACTTCTTTCTCCCAAATGAAAAGTATGGGTTGAAAAATCTTGTAGAAAAGTTCAATACATGTCCATGGTTCTTACAGCAGAACCTTAACTTAAGGGAAGTACGGTTTGATGAATTTTGGATCCCAAAATTTAAATTCTCCTTTGAATTTAACGTTTCTAGTGTCATGAGTGATATGGAGGAACCGTTAACTTTTCTGCAAAACCCAAAAGACTGGTCGGACATGATGCATGTTCCGGAGGACGTCCCAATCATGATACCAAACATGATTCAAAAAGTTTATATTGAGGTAGACGAAAAAGGCACAGCCATTACTATTATGGGTGTGTGTGGGTTTGCGTGCATGTCCCCGCCAAAAACTGAAAGTTTCGTTGCTGATCATCCTTTTATGTTCATGATCAAAGAAGAGACATCAAATTCAGTTTTTTTCACTGAAGCAGTAGTTAATCCCAGCTCCAGTTAGTTCCTTTTAGGAGCTAGGGAATGGTAAGGTTTAGTTGAGTTTGATAATCTTCAGTTTAGAAGTATGGAATTTTACGAGATTATGGGAATAAAGTAGTTTATAATCTAGTTCTTTATGCCAATTTAATTTGCTGCGATATTGAAATCCTGTTTGAGAAATGAAATCTAGTCCTTTTCGAAAAATTTGCTGCAATGAAAATCTTTTTATTCTTTCGTTGATTTTTTTTGTCATTTTTCTTTTGTTCTTTCTTTTGGTATAGTGTTCATTTATATAAAATTAAGAAATTTTATTGGAGAGGCTGATGGATTAATTAGTTGAGTTATTACATTTATTACGCCAATTAGGTTGAGATCCAATGAGTAATAGCAAAAACTAAATTGAGATATTGGTTGTTCCCCGAAGGACCAACACTGTGTTGTCCCTGCATGCCCATATTGGGCACGTTTTGAATACCAAAATATAATCCAAATTGTTAATCTTTTAGAGCACGTTAATTGGATTGTCTTTGAAAAAAAATAAAGTTTAATGATCATATATTTGTAAGGGAATTGATTTTCACACCCCATTTTATTCGTACGCTTTATTTTTCTTTTTGTTTTATAGTGATGTGAAATTACATGATTATCTTTTTCATGTGTGAAGGAAACAATGCGTGAAGGGTAGTTTTGTAATTCTACACGGATGATGTCGTGCACTTGAACAAAAGAGGAGTGTGAGAATGAGTTCCTTGTTTACATATATATAACTATGTCAAAAAAATGGACAGGAGTTATAATTTTTCATATTACACTGTGAGACAAACATGATACGATTACATAGCTACCGATAACCGATCGATGACCTTGATTTTTCTGCAAAAACGTAATAGTTGATGTTCTTTACAAGATGATCGACCGGTTCGAGTCATATTTTTAAAACTCAAAAAATACCCAAAAATAGCAGGGATGGCACGAACGTGTTCCACAGTAATGAGTGCAGTGTAGCCACTCTATTCCCACAAGGGGCACCCGCCCCCACTGCACCTTTTTTTTTTTTTTCTTTTTTTTGAAATTGGTTGTTTTTTTTTTTTAATCATTTTTGAAATTGGTAGTTTGAGTTTACCAAAAATTTAAAGCAAGCACATGTTATTAGATTAAATACTTGTTAAAATACGAATGACTTGTTTGAATTGTTAAACAAATAAGCTCCTCAAAATCAATGTCTGCAATCATATCAAAGTAAAGATTCGGTGAATTTATTGAACAATGAGTAATTTTCACCCAGTATAGACATGCAATGAGTAATACGCACATGTTCACCTAGTGTTTAGGTGCAGGAGTGAACAAAATAGTACTCTAAAACTTGAAAGCTCTCCTTTGTAACATGATGTAACAACCAACACGAAAATCACGCCGCATCACCAACAACCATCAAGTTAGTCATGGGTTGGTGGGATGTCGTCGGAAGTTGGCTCTCGTTAGAGATTTTGTTTTTATAATGCCCCCACTGATGTACATTCTTGACTAGGCCACTAAGTGTACCCTTGGAAGCTCTCGCAGAATTTTTCTTCTTCTGTTGTGTTGATTTCATTCGTTTTTACCATTGTAATGAACAAATGTTCTCCGCCAATACAAAAAAGTTATTGTTATGACTTTTTTTTTCCTAAGCAAAAAGATTTTCTTAATCTTTGAAAAACCATTGTAATGAACAAATGTTCTCTGCCAATACAAAAAAGTTATTGTTATGACTTTTTTTTTTCTAAGTAAAAAGATTTTATTAATCTTTGAAAAAAAAAACAAAGATTACATGGATCTCAGGCGCACCGGCACAAATGCCACCCGAGAACTACCAACTAAGGGATGACAAAAAGACAACCGCACCAAAAACCTTAAACAAAAGGAACACCCTACGGGCCAAGCCCGACACAAAAAGCACCATAACCAAACCACCATAGATACCACCACAACGACAAAAACATGACCCAACTTGATCCTAACACCTGAAAGCGGAAAAAAAGACCCAAACATCTACTGCCAAACCCGAAACACCAAAGAAACAAACAAATGAGCAAAACCTAAAAACCATAAAGAAAACCAAACCAGCAAACCTTGAGCTTAAAATTCCAAAGAAAGGGATGCACCATGGCCTCTTCGAAATCGTCATCATACTCCGGGTCAAACTCATTCTCCAAATCATCAAGAGCGTTAATTCTTTTTTTTTTTTTTCCTGCAAATTCGACCTCTTCCATTTCTACAAACTTTTTTAACAAAAACTTTCTAGTGAAGTCGCTGTTGGCATGGATAAGTAATCATAAGATCACTTGAACGTTCACAACTTTTTTTTTAAACAAAGAGTGATACTGTTCCAAAAAAAAAAAAAAAACAAAGAGTGATAATTTATCATGTCATACCTTTTACGAGAAAAGCAACTTTTAGTACTCCAGTATTTAATTACTTTCATTAACGATTGACAAAAACAATACACTCCTTGACTGCTAGCTAGACATGCGATACCAAAAAATTTGAAAGACATTAATCAATTCAAATTCTTTATTTCTTACGAAAAGAAAATTACCTTAAGTAAATGATAATCTTTCCTAATATTATTAGCTTTATTTGAAAAGCTACTTATGACATTCTTGGCAACTAAATTATTTCTGCTTTTGTTAATATATTCCATAAAATTGCCGAGCAAAAAAAATATATATATATATATATTCCATAAAGTTTATACATAAATTAATTAAGAACGGCACAACGAAATAAAAAAGGCAAACCCAAAACCTTGTTTCTCAAGAATCCAAATTTGGTTTTGACTCTTCCAAAAAAAAAGAGTCAGAGCCAAATATATATTAGCTTTATTTGAAAGCAAGCCTAATTCGACTATGCTTCATATTTCCACGGCAGAATGCTATAAATATAATCTCATACATTCAGTAACCATAAACAAACCGAGACTTTAACTCCAAAAAAAACGGAAAGAACCCATAGACAGAAAGATAACAAGAATTAATGGAGTTCTGCACGAGGATTTCCAACCAGTTGATCCTCAAGGAGATCGACAATGACAGAAACATTGTAACGTCTCCGTTATCGATCAACGTGGTTCTAAACATGTTGGCTGCCGGATCAAAGGGCGGTGCTTTAGAGTACATGCTCAGAATTCTCGGGTCCGAAAACATTGATGAGATAAACTTCAAGTCCTCGGAGATGATGGCGGTGGCAGCCGCTGGTGGATCCGCTGACAAAGCCAAGGATGGTCCAAGTTCGGGTAGGGTCGACGATAGTGGTTTTCGTCCAGAGGTCTATGGGGGTTTGACCGGCCTACCTTCTCCTCCAACAGTCAATTCGAGTCAGCCCTATCAACCTTTTCGTCCAACGGCAAATTCAGGTTGGCCGTATCATTCGGGTTGGCCCTATCAATCTCGTCCTCCAACGGGCAATTCAGAATATTGGCCACCCTATCAACCTTCTCGAACGGGTAATTTGGGTTGGCCCTATCAATCTCCTTCTCCTCGTCCTCCAACGGGCAATTCAGAATACTGGCCCTATCAACCTTCTCGAACGGGTAATTCGGGTTGGCCCTATCAACCTCCCTCCCCTCCTCCTTTCTCTCCAACGAGCAATTCGAATCGGCCCTATCAACCTTCTCGAACGGGCAATTCGGGTTTCCGATCAAAACACAAATCACGCAATACGGGTCGGCGCTATCAGCCTTTTCCTCCAGTGATGCCGGTGGCAAAGGGTGGTGGGCCCTCTAACAACGCCGACGATGGTCCGACGGTGGTCATGGTCAATGGAGTCTGGATCGATGAACGATTTCCTCTGAGACCATCTTATAAAGAGCTTATTAGAGGTGTCCACAACTGTGAAGCAAAAACAGTTGATTTCTTGCATGAGGTGAAATTTCACTGTCTCTCTTTTTTCATCAGTTTTTCTTTTTTCTTTTTCTTTTTTTTTTGAAACACCAAAAAAAAAAAAAAAGTGTATATTAATAGTAACCGAAATGTACTTGTAAAACATCCGAGTGACTTGTTAGGATATTGGATTTAATTGTATATCAAAACCAAAACACAAAATAATGTAACTTTTAATGTTAATGATGAAAAATTCCTCACTTTTTTCGCCCAACACTGCTACACAGATTTTTCTTGTACACAAATCGTGCACAGATCATGGGGTGGGGCCAACTATGGGCCCCGCACAGAAGATCCGAGCCGTTTATTGAATGTAAAACATTGTTTCATGGGCCTTTGCGAAAAATCAATTCAATTAATCCGATATCTATAGGTACTCGATCCAATCATCTAACTTTTCATTAAGATTCTCGAATAATGAAAAGTTAGATGATTGGATCGAGCACTTTTAGGTATTGGATTGAGCTGATTTTTCGCGAGGGTCCTTGAGAAAATGTTTTAAATTTAATGAACGGCTCTGATTGTTTGTGTGGGAACGTAGTGGACCCCACACTGTGATCTGTACATGATTTGTGTGCAAAAAACCTGTGTATAGACTTACTGTTTTTCGCCCATCAAAAAGAATAAAAGAATTCCTTGCTCTCTTTTTTCCCACAGTTCTTTTTTCTTTTCCCTTTGTTTTCCTCAACAGAGATTTTCTAATTCCTTAGAATGCAGGGAAGAGTAAACATGAGTTTGGCTTCTTAAAAAAAGTGGAAAAATACTTGATTTTACAATTCAATGGGATGGAAAATTAAATATATAAACCTTATGAGACTACATTTGCTTCAATCTTATGCTGAATGATTTCCTTTTTGTTGGTGTGATGTAGGACAAAAATGGAGAGTTTTTGTATTTTATTTTTATTATTTTAGAATAAGATTTTGGCTAGGAATATTTTCGTTTAGGTTAGAATTATTAACTTTCCGTATTCAGTTTGATTTTGATTTCTACCTTTATTAGGATTCTTGATCTACAAAAATTAGGATTTTATTTTAATTAATTAGGAAATATCTTTTCTTTAATGCCGCTTGTTTTGGCATGCTTTAATATTTCTTTTACAGTAGGATTTCTAGGGTTAGAGTCTTATAAAAAGGTCTGTAATCTATTCAATTATTCAACTTTTAAAACTTTTCATCAATAATATTCAGAGTTTCTCTCTACTTTTCCTTGTGCGCAAGGTTTGCTCGTGGATTCGAGTTTTATCTCGTTTTGATTAGTACGCAACTAATCTCTTCGTGAATTCCGCTGCGTCATGGTGTGTCTGTATGAAAGTGATTCATGCAAAAAAAAGTAGTTTACTAATTTAAGCTTACGCTTGAGATAAATAATAATTTTCTGAACTCTGTAAGTTACTAATGAAATATCTATGTACAGGTTTCTGAAGTGGTAAATGAAATTAACTCATGGGCTAATGTTGTATCAAGAGGGCTTATCAAAGAGATTCTCCAACCTGGATCCCTAAATCCAGACACAGCAATCGTACTAGCTAATGGGCTATACTTCAAAGGACTTCGGGATGGCGATTACAAATTTAGCCACACTGAAAAAAGGGATTTCTATCTTTCCAACGGCAATATCGTTTCCGTTCCCTTCATGACTAGCGATGAGGAATACTATTTTGGATCATTTGATGGTTTCAAGGTCCTTTGTATCCCATACCAAGGCCGGAAACTCAACAAGAATTTCTCCATGTACTTCTTTCTCCCAAATGAAAAGAATGGGTTGAAAAATCTTGTAGAGAAGTTCAATACATATCCACATTTCTTACAGAAGAACCTTAACTTAAGGGAAGTAGCGCTTAATGAATTTTGGATCCCGAAATTTAAATTCTCGTTTGATTTTGACGTTTCTGAGGTCATGGAGGATATGGGAGAACCGTTAACGTTTACGAAAAATCCAAAAGATTGGTCGGACATGATGCATATTCCTGATGTGTGGCCCGTGGTCTCCGGTTCGAGTCCTTCCTCTGGTTCAGGGTTGATCAAGCTCTCTTCGCCTAACCTGCACCACGAAGCACGACTAAAGACCACACCGGAGGAGCCCCGGTATGGCCCTCCGGCGCAAGGATGAGTATAGTGCAGAGAAAGAGAGAGAGAGCTAGGGTTTTTGGGTCTGGAATGTTGTGTCCCTTTTAGGGTTGTGGGTCTTCTGTATTTATAGCACCTCCTTAGCTTGCTCTCCAAGTACTGTCACGTGCTCTGCACGAGCCGAGTGACGTTGTTGTGACGTCACTAGATTAGATATTTGTAACCGTTCGAGCGTGAGCTGTCCTCTCCCATGTGCTTTCATCATTATCTTTGTAACCGCTTCAGCACGTGAGGAGCGGACGTGTCCCTGGGGGCAGCCGAGCTTGCCTGGGGCCGAGCCCAACAAGAGGCCGAGCCCGTTATTGGCCGAGCCCAGCGAGAGTCCGAGCCCGCTATGGGCCGAGCCCAGCACAGACCATGTGCAGACACCATTTGTTGAGAATCGTCGGCAAGGTCCGCCGTGCGTGAACATCGTCGGCTAGGGCCGTCTCTGATATAGCCGCGTGGGCTCGTCGCCCTTCGGCTAGTAGCCGAGCGTTTTGTGTTCGGCCTACTACAATAGCCCCTCGATCTCTGCCGACGCCGAGCGCGGGGTAGGGATCGATACCTAGCTCTGGCCGAACGTGAAGAGCGCCGAGGATGGATTATTGATGATGAAAATGAGATCGAGCTGGACTTAACCCGTCTTTTCATCTGCACAGGGTAACCGTCAGGGGCGTCCCTCAATGCGAGAACGCCAAGTGTCACTGCGCAGATGGGTACGGCTGGTGAGAGGACGGTTGGCGTGGGCGAGGGACTCTGCAGGCTGTCATTTCAACGCCACGTGTCACACGTTGAATGGATGACTGTTCGGCGATGTAATGATGGGCGGGAACTTCGAATCCCAAACCCTAGCCCTATATAACGGGGTCTCATGAGGAGAGAGAAGCTACCGTTGCTCTCTCTCTCTAAACTTCCATTGCCAGAGCTTCTGCCGCGCCCGTTCATCTTCTGGTTTCAGTTTGCAGCAGATCTTCCATCAGATCTCGTAAAAAATCACAGGTATGGGTTCGCCTTTCACTTCTCTATGCGTTTTTACAGTTTTTGCGTGCTTTTTCTGCCTTTTTCCTGGGTTTTTTGGGGTTTTTTGTTCTGTATGAACAGTAGAAGGCCTGGAGATGAACGAACTGTTCATCTTCGCCTTCAACCTGTTCTTCCGAGCACAGGCCCTCTTTGATCTTGTGGTGGGCTGATGTTTGGGTTGGCCGACGGTAGGCTTGGCCGAGCCCCACTTCATGGTTGTCTAGGCCGAGCCCCCGCTGAATTCCAGAATTTCCCGAGCTTGAGTCTTCATAGGATAGAAATGGTGGGCCAGTAGGTAGCCGAGCGTAGAGATCCTTGCCTTCTGGCCGATGACGAGGTTTCTCATCCCTTTTTCGCTTGTTTTTTCTCTCTTTTTAGGTCTGGCTCACCAGGTGATAGTGATATCATCCGACTCTGAGAGTTCAGGAGACGGCTCTGAGGAACTCTTCATCCGAGAGTATTTGGAGAGGCGACGCAGCCGACGCCAGACATCTTCTATTGCGTCCAATATGTCAGACACCAGTGACTCCAACACCGAGCGTGATCATGAGTACGAGGGCGGGTTCAACACCGAGCCCGAAATATCTTTCACTTTATCCACACCCTCTGACGCTGAACCCGAACTCGGCCCTGAGGCTGAATCTAGGTTTCTTTCTCAAGCCGAGGCCACGACGTCGTCACGCTCGAGGCCGGGTAAAACAGCATCCGAGGATAGAGAGATCGCTGACCTCTACGAGAGGGGTCAGGTTTGTCCACATGCACATTATTTCAGCGGGCAGCCGAACGAGTATGAAGACTTCTGTCGCACCTTCAACATTCCCGCCGACGTTGTCGTTAGCCAAGTAGCCAGTAACAAAATTAGGGATAAGGCAGAGGACTATCCCGAGCATATAACTGTCCCCCTTATGGCCATCTGTGAGGCCGGGCTCCGTTTCCCTCTTCATCCGTTCCTGAGGGAATTACTGGCCAAATTCGGGCTTGTCCCTCACTATTTTGCTGTCAACAGTTACAGAATAGTGATGACCATCATCAAGCTGAAAGAACTCCATAACCTTGAGTTTTCCGTTGCCGACCTCTTTCATTCGTACCAAATGTCCAGGCACGGCAAGACTAACCGCAGGTACTTGTCGACGCGCAGTGGCAAGGAACCCCTGATTGTGGGGCTTCCCGACACCGACAAATGGGCTAACTTTTATGTTGAAGTTAGTGGTAACTTCGAGTTCGGCGACCAGGCAATGCGGTTGTATTCAGTTCCGAGGATAAAAAACTTCCGAGGTTGTTTAATCCTTTCCTTTTTGCCGTACATGACTTCTTCACAGAATACTAATTATGTCTTGCATGCTAATTCTTTTGCAGATCACCGATCTATTGCAAAGAGAGAGCAGGATTTAGCCGACGAAAGTCATATTGATCGGTTGAAAGCTCTTCCCTGTCACGACGCGCCAACGATTTTGGGTTACGACCCTTCTTACAAGGGTAAGTTGAAGAGAAGAGAGAAGAAGACAGGTTCGAGCAAGCGGGCGAAGGGTAAGAAAAACGCTGCCGACGGAAAAAAGGAAAAGGACCCTAAGCCGAGCAAGGTAGCGAAAGGCGAGAGGGTGAAGTTCCCGTCTTTGAAGAAGTCGGCAGATTTCTGGTTTCAGCAGAGCCAGCCTTCAACGTTTGAAGGTATTGATATCGAGCCCCTTCGAACCCTCATCCCCCATTTTGCCGACGACATGGGCCGAAGAAATGTCGTAAAGATGAACATTAGGGACGGCGCCCTGGACAGACAGAAAGCGGCCGCGGACGCTGAGCGTGCTGCCAAAAAGCAAAAAACAACTGACTTCTTCCCTGCCAAGCCCCCAACGCCGCTTTCAAGGGATAAGGATCAGATAGAGTCGTCGGCGGCGGGTGGCTCCCAATCGTTGGAGAGGGTATCTGGCTCGGGTAGCCAAGTGGCTGCGCAGGAGTTCGCTCCATCGTTCGCCATGGCCGAGGGTAGGGTCGTTTCTGTCAACGACAGTGTGAAGCTGGAGCCTGGCCTGGCCCCAACGATGCTGCAAGGTTTGGCACTGCCAAACGATATGATGAAGGTGCCAGAAGAGCTTCAGCCGAGCCTAGTCCACGCTAGTGCATATATTGTTCAGGTACTTGTCTAAACTCAGTCTCCTTTTTAATCCTTCGAATCAAATTTATGAACTTGTATTTTTGCTGCTATGTAGGCTGGCCAGGCAATTCTCCGTGCATACAACCAAGCCACTCTCCTTTCTGCCGAGCGCAAACGCTATCATGCCGATCTGAAGGTCGAGCGTGAAAAATCAAGGAGTTATAAGGGGAGCCTACAGATGGCGAAGACCCAGATAGCGGAGCTGGAGAAGGAGAAGGAGGAGATGGCGGAGAAGCTGAAGAAGACCGAACGTGAGCTTGGTCAGGTTATCAGAAGGGAGAAGAGAAAAATGAAGGAGGTTGACTAGAAGGCATATCAGGCTGGGTATGACCGAGCTGGGCAAGAGTACATGAGGGACGCGCGATCGATGGTCAACGACGCCGTTGAAGAGAGGGTCCCTAAGGCCTACCGACTGGGGTACAAGGCCGGCGTGTTGGCCGTTGGTGAGGCTATGAGCCTTGACCTTGATATGGGTAAGATCCCAGCAGCTGTCGTTCCCGAGCTTGAGCTCCCTTACACTGAAGAGGAGTGCGCTCCGCTTCCTCCGGAGGAGTTTCCCGAGAGCGAGGAAGATCTCGAGGACATGACAGTTGTTGACTTGTCCGAGGGTGACGCGGGCAAGAAACTGGGAGATAGAGCTGATAAGACCGCTGCTAATGCTGAGAAGGATACAGTGGGAGAGCGAGTCAAAGTGGCCGAAGGAGAGGTTGCAGCCGACGCTGAAGACACCAATGCTCCAGCTTGATTTACCTTGTTCTTGTCTCTGTTTAATTTTCGTTCCTAGTTTTGTCAAATTTGAACTTTGAAGTACCTCTTGGACTGGACGGCGCCGGACATGGTGTTTGCCGTTCCAGATGTAATGATTTTAAGGAGTCGACACCGAACGATTTACCATGCCGTACCTCCTTTTAGGAATTTCTGCAGCACTTGTGTTTTTCTTTCGTATGAATGAATCTGTTTTTCTTCATATCCGTGCCTGTGTATTTTGCCTTGTGAATTTTTTGAAGTCTTGTATGTTTGGTTTGGGCCTATCCGTAGTCCCCACTTTGGTATAGGTTCGGCTGTGGAAAAGAACGTGCTGGATATGTGTTGGCTAAAGCCGAGCCTAGACCAAAGTAGAATAGTGACCGATCAAGGTAGAAGAGGTTATTAGATAAAGTAAAATAGTTACCGAATGCGAATAGGTGGGTTCGGCCAAGGTGCCTGCCATGTTACCCTGATACGGAGTATAATCGTGGAGTTGGTGGTTTGCTCACCAAAGTGTGAGTGTAACCTGACTGTGGCCGACCTTACTGTCTTGCCAAGCCAAACCGACGCCCATATCCCAGCCGTAATGTGTGCCATGGGTTCGGTGGACCGTATGTCCTGTTTGCTTCTTTTGGGCAGCATGGCCGAAGCGGACCCTGAGGGCCGTATGTGGGTGTGACTAAAGTCATCGTTGGTTGGTGGCAGAGTTTGCCGAGAGTAAAGATGTAAGCGAGGTTTCGAAAAAATGCTAATTTTCATGAACAAAAAGTGATATTTCCATTAAGCTTTTTGAGACGAAAAGACAAGCAGTCAGTGGCCTAGGCCATCCTTAGAAATTAAAAGACTAAAAAAACAGAAACGGACGAGTAAAAGATGTAGTGAAATGTCTAAGAAAACAGGCAGTATAGCCGAGCATGGAAATGAGGATCACATGTACGCCTTCTTGAGGTTCTGGGCGTTCCAAGGGTTGGTCAGCACCTTCCCATTCATGTCCTCCAGCACGTATGCTCCTTCGCCAGCAATCCTGACGATGCGGAAGGGACCTTCCCAGTTCGGCATGAATTTCTTTTTCTTAGTTGCCTGGACCACTTTTCGCCAGACTAAGTCGTCAGGCTTGAATTTCTTCACGCGGACACTGCGGTTATATCCCTTGGCCACTTGCTGTTGATATTCTGCAAGCTTCAGCCGAGCGTCATCACGCTTTTCTTCGGCAAGGATGAGCTCTTGGGCAATAGCCTCGTCATTGGTGACTGGATCGAACGTCTCAGTCCGGAGGGTGGGGAACTTAGACTCCAAAGGGATGACGGCCTCCATGCCGAACGCCATGGAGAATGGGGTTTGACCTGTAGAACGGCGAGGTGTAGAGCGGTAGGCCCAGAGAACCCTTGGCAGCTCCTCTGCCCATTTGCCCCGTTTTGATGTTAAGCGACGTTTAATCCCAGCACACACAGTTTTGTTTGAGGCCTCGGCCTGGCCGTTCCCCTGAGGGTACGCCGGAGTGGAATTAAAGAATCGGATGCCGAACTCTGTAAGGAGACTGGACAAGCCGTTGCCAACAAATTGCGTGCCGTTGTCAGAAATGATTGCGTATGGAACGCCGAACCTTGTAATAATGTTCCTCCAAACAAACCGCCGAACGTCAGCCTCGGTTGTAGTTATTAAAGGTTCAGCCTCCATCCATTTGGAGAAGTAATCTGTAGCTGTGATGAGGAACTTGAAGCCCCCAGGGGCGGTTGGTAACTTTCCGACGATGTCAAGCCCCCATTGGGCGAATGGCCATGAACTTGTTATGGGGGAGAGGTTTTGAGCGGGCTGCTTGAGTATTGGGGAGAACAGTTGGCATGGTCGACACTTGCGGACAACCTCTTCGCAATCTTTCTTCATATTTTTCCAGAAATAGCCTTGACTTAGCGCCCTCTGGCATAAGGAACGTCTGCCAGAATGGCATCCGCAGCTACCTGAGTGAAGCTCGTTGAGGATCGTTGGTACCTGCGTAGGGTGGACGACGAGTAGGTATGGCCCAGAGATGGACTTTCGATAGAGTTGGCCGCTGTCGGATAACCAATAGTATGCAGCCTTATTCCGGATTCGGTATGCTTCCTTTTTGTTATCAGGTAGAGTGTTGGTCCTGAGGAAGTCCACGATCTCATCCATCCAGCTTGGGCCGAGCTCAATGTTCAGCACTTCTTGGGGAATGTCAAAGCTGGGTTGACTGATGTTGCCGAAGTTGATAGTGCGGAATCCTGAAACCTTAGAGGCCGATGCCAAACCAGCGAGAGCGTCGGCGTGGGCGTTGTGTTCCCGGCTTATCTGCTCGATTTTGAAACTTTTGAACTTGGTGATAAGCTCGGCTGCCGCCGTTTGATACTTCATCATTCTTGGATCCCTGGCTTCGTAGTCCCCTAACACTTGATTCACAATCAGTTGAGAATCGCAGTAAACAATAAGGTTATCGGCTTGCATTGCTGAAGCGGAACGTAGACCTGCTAGGAGGGCTTCATACTCGGCCTCATTGTTAGTGGCGGGGAAGTCAATGATGATAGAACTCTCATGCATTGTCCCACATGGGGAGACTAGGACTACACCCGCACCTGCTTCGTTACTGTTTGAGGCGCCGTCGACGTGCAGTCTCCAGGAGTCGCCCTGAAAAAGTAGCCAGGGTTTCTTAGCTTCCATTAGTTCGGCCATAGCTGGTAAAGGAGGCGTACTGAATTCTGCGGCATCTTCAGGGGTGAGTTCGGCAATGAAGTCGGCGAGAACTTGGCCCTTGATTGCTGTACGAGGCTCGAAGTGGATGTCGAAATTAGCAAGTTCGACGGCCCACTTGGAAACTCGATTGGAGAGGTCGGCCTTTCGAAAGAGAGCTTTAAGGGGGTACTCTGTTAAGACCGTGATAGTGTGGGACTGAAAATAGGGAAGTAGCTTCCTTGCGGCCGAGACGAGAGCTAGAGCCAATTTCTCCAGAGGGAGATAGCGCGTTTGTGCGGGAAGGAGTGTTTTGCTAGTAAAGTAGATGGGCATGTCATCGGCTCCCTGTCGTCGGACGAGAGCGGAACTGACGGCATGGGCTGAAACTGCCAAATATAGATAGAGCGTTTCAAATTCTGCCGGCTTTACTAATAGAGGTGCGGAACACAGGTAACTCTTGAGCTCGGCGAGCGCCTTGTCGCACTCTTCCGTCCATTCGAAACTTCGCCTACTTTTCCCATTCAAAGCATGAAAGAAGGCGTGGCATTTATCCGAAGACTTGCTGATGAAGCGGTTGAGAGCAGCGGCCATGCCAATGAGTCTCTCAACTTCTTTGACCGAACGTGGTGGGCGCAGGTCTGCTACGGCTTTGATCTAGTTGGGGTCGGCTTCAATACCGCGTCGGTTGACAAGATGTCCAAGAAACTTACCGGCGCTCACACCGAAGGCACACTTCTCTGGGTTAAGGCGGAGCTTGTGGAGTTTGAGGACGTCGAATACCTCTTTCAGCTCGGCAAGATGGTTCCCTTCCTTCTGGCTCTTGACGACGAGGTCGTCTATATATGCCTCCAAAATATGGCCAATCTGTTCGTGGAGCATTTTGTAGATTGCTCGGTTGAACGTGGCGCCTGAGTTTTTGAGCCCAAATGGCATGACTCGGTAGCAAAAGATGCCGTGCGGAGTGATGAAGGCGGTCTTTTCCATGTCATCGGGGTCCATGGCTATCTGATGATAACCACGGTAGGCGTCGAGGAAGCTGAACCGAGCGTGACCGGCGGTTGCGTCGACTAACTGATCGATTTTTGCCAGTGGGAACCAGTCTTTAGGACAAGCATCGTTGAGGTTGGTGTAGTCGACGCAAACTCGCCACTTGCCGTTTTTCTTTTTGACTACAACTGTGTTAGAGAGCCAAGTGGGGTACTGTACCTCCTGGATTGCATTGGCTTCGAGTAAGCGATTGACTTCCTCAATGACGGCGTCGGCATGCTCGGGAGCTGAACGTCGAGCCTTCTGGACTACCGGCTTGGAGTCCTTCTTGATGTTGAGTGTGTGGCAGATGAAGTTAGGGTCGACACCAGGCATCTCGTTGGGCGTCAAGCGAAGACCTCCATGTTTTCTTTCGAATTGAAACATTTCTTCACGCTCGGCGTCGCTGGGAAGAGCCAAGCAAGAAAAGCGAGATCCGTCCTCATTTATGGGCATTTGAACCAATTCTTCTTCAGCTTTATCTTCACCTTGTGGCCGACGTCTTCGATGACGACCATGTCGGGACTTCAACCCATTGGACTTGTTTTGCTTTGGAGGACGTGTGTACAGCTGAGACGTAGCATTTTTTGGAGGCAACCTGGTCGCCTCTCAGATCCTCTTGTCGGCCGCTGGTGCCAATGAAGCGTACGACCTGGTGGTAAGTGGAGGCAATGGCCTGCATGCTGTGCAACCAGGCTCGGCCGAGGATGGCGTTGTACGGACTTGGAGCATTGACGACGATGAACTCGACGGAGACGGTCCTTGAGCCGACGATGACAGGAAGATGGATTTTGCCAATAGGCCAGACGGGAGCTCCGTTGAATCTGATGAGGGGAACCTCTGTGTCTTGTAGGGCCGACTCTGGGAGATCAAGCTTTTTGAAAAGGTCGTAATACATGACCTCTGTCGAGCTGCCTTGGTCGATGAGGACACGTTTGACGGCATGGACGCCAATTTGAACAGTGACAACAAGTGCATCAGAGTGGGGAGTTTGTATATGCTCAAGGTCACGCTCGGTAAAAGTAATCGTCCATTTGGGAACATCGTGCGGATACGGGCGTTTGGATCCACAGCCGACAGAGAGTACCTGTTTGGAGGATGAGGCTTGAATGATGTCGGCTCGGAGACTACCTTCGTGTTCCTTTGTTACTGGACCGTGGATAACGTGTATCATCGGCCTTTGTTCGTTGGGATTGGGATTGCCGGTTGGCTGTCGTGCTGGTGTTTTTGCTCGGTCGATGTATTGATCGAGATGGCCCTGGGCGGCAAGTCTCTCGAGGAGTGCTTTGTATGGGGCGCAGGCTGTGGTGTAATGGCCGAGCTCGTTGTGGTAGGAGCATTTTTTCCTTGGATTCTGATCTGGTTGACCAGTGTCTGTGCCGAGCTTACCAGTTGGCCATTCGAACCATGGCTGCCTCATGATCTCTTTCAGGAATGACCAAATGGGCTCCTTGAAGTATGTAGTTTCGGCAACGTAGTCATGTACCTTCGGCTGACGCTTCTTGCCGTCCTTGATATTGTTCACATGTTTCTTCGAATGCTGTTGCTGGGCGAGGCCAGGTGCGGGCAACTGTTGGGTGACAGCAGGGGTTGTTGTATTTGCGCTCGGGATGCCCTGCGCCGCCCTGTCAGCGTAGAATTCCTCTAGTGCGCAAAATCGTTCGACGACACGCATTAGTTCGCCCATGCCGTGGGGCGGGCGGATGGCGAGTTCGTCAAGTATCTTGCTGCCCGTTTCCAGGCCATTCTTGAATGTACGCGCAGCCCAGTATTCGTCGATCCCAGGTATTTCGTTGAAGAGTTGCCAGTAACGTTCGGCGTATTGCCTGAGGGTCTCGGTCGGGAGCTTCCTCATCTGGGTCAAGGACTCAGGCTCTTTGGCAGTCTTGTTGCTGGTGATAAAGCGGGTATTGAATGCTCGCTCGAGGTCGGCAAGATTCCGAATGGATCCAGCGGGCAACTTGTTGAACCACTGGAGTCCAAGGGAGCCGAGGCTGGAGGGGAACGCTTTGCACTTGATCTCATCCTTCTGGGTACAGAGCTCTATTGTTTGGCGGAAGTGGATGAGATGGGTGTAGGCTTCACATGTTGATGGGTCGAATTTGGTGAACTTAGGCAAGTGAAATGTGGATTCGGGTGAAGTGTTGATGATATGGGAAGTGAAGGGTGAAACGCCGAGATCCTTCAACTGCCTCTCGAACCCAGGGCGCGGCGGCTTGCCGAACTCATCCATCTTCGTTCGTTTGGGGTCCCTTCCCTTGGGGTCCTTAGTGGTTGTCTTCCCATCGTTCCTGTGCCTGAGTTTATCCCTCAGGTCTGTTGTTGCTCGCCGTGGGCCGTCGATGGACTTTTCTCGTTCACGACGAGTTTTGTTATCATGGGTACCTTCGTCACCAAATCCTTTCCCGCGTCGTCGGCAGATCTCATTATCCTGGTTCTCGGGTGGGATTTCGCCGAGGTGTTCAGACACGTGGCGCCTGGTTTGTACGGAATCTCGGCTATGGTGCGAGACCGTGGTGCGAGAGAATTCCGCACGACCAGTCGAGTACGTGCTTGTGAACGACTCGGTGTCCCGCGTTCTGGTGCGTTCTTGGTGGCTTCTGGAACGAGGTGCTGGTTGTCTGTAGAGGATGATCTCTCGTGCGTCACCAGGCGCAGGGGCGAAGCCAAGTCTGTCCTTCACAGATCCGCGTTGGCCCAACTCTTGTTGCTCCTGAGGTGGCGGTGGAGGTGGCGTTTGTCCCCGTTGCCTCCTGCTTCCACCAGATCTCGAGGTGGCAGGGATTGCTGTTTGCTGAATGTGCTGCTTCATTTGGGCCACCTCCGCCCTCAACGCGGCCAGCTCGTTATCTCGTTCGTCGTCTCGACGTTGTAACAGGCGGATGTAGGACGCCGTGACTTCCTCCGCGGCTGGTGATAGCCCGGAGCTGGCGGGGATTGAGATTGACATGTGTCTCTCCAGGGGTGGAAGGATGATGTTTCCACTGGCGTCCTTGGCCCCAGAGATGGCTGCGTTCGTGAGATCACCGCCCATTGTGGTTGGATTTGAGGTTGTTTGTGGAGGAAGGGAGGATGGTGTTGGGAGGAGTGAGCCGTTTGGATCAGAAGTAAGTTCACGTCGGGTTCACCAATTGTGTGGCCCGTGGTCTCCGGTTCGAGTCCTTCCTCTGGTTCAGGGTTGATCAAGCTCTCTTCGCCTAACCTGCACCACGAAGCACGACTAAAGACCACACCGGAGGAGCCCCGGTATGGCCCTCCGGCGCAAGGATGAGTATAGTGCAGAGAAAGAGAGAGAGAGCTAGGGTTTTTGGGTCTGGAATGTTGTGTCCCTTTTAGGGTTGTGGGTCTTCTGTATTTATAGCACCTCCTTAGCTTGCTCTCCAAGTACTGTCACGTGCTCTGCACGAGCCGAGTGACGTTGTTGTGACGTCACTAGATTAGATATTTGTAACCGTTCGAGCGTGAGCTGTCCTCTCCCATGTGCTTTCATCATTATCTTTGTAACCGCTTCAGCACGTGAGGAGCGGACGTGTCCCTGGGGGCAGCCGAGCTTGCCTGGGGCCGAGCCCAACAAGAGGCCGAGCCCGTTATTGGCCGAGCCCAGCGAGAGTCCGAGCCCGCTATGGGCCGAGCCCAGCACAGACCATGTGAAGACACCATTTGTTGAGAATCGTCGGCAAGGTCCGCCGTGCGTGAACATCGTCGGCTAGGGCCGTCTCTGATATAGCCGCGTGGGCTCGTCGCCCTTCGGCTAGTAGCCGAGCGTTTTGTGTTCGGCCTACTACACCTGAGGACGTCCCATTCATGACCACAAAAATGATTCAAAAAGCTTGTATTGAGGTTGACGAAAAAGGCACAGAGGCTGCAGCCGTTACTGTTTTAAGGATGATCCCTGGAGCCGAAATGCGCATGCCCCCGCCAGAAACTGCAAGTTTCGTTGCTGATCATCCTTTTATGTTCATGATCAAGGAAGAGACATCGGGTTCAGTTTTTTTCACTGGAGCAGTTGTTAATCCAAGGTCTAGTGATTAGGTTTTTTTTTTTTGGGTAAGGAAATTGTAACTATTACTTGAGTTTTGCGAGATTATGGGAATAAAGTGAGACAAACATGATACATTTTGCCACATCGGGTACTTCAGTCGTGTAGCGTGTTCTGATTTTGAGTTTGATTTTATGCCAATTTGCTGCCATGAAATCTTTTTGTTCGTTTGTTGTTTTATTTTGATGTTTTATTTTTTCTTTTTTCTTTTGGTTTTTTCATTTATAAATATATCTGACTATCTGAGAGGCTAATGGGTAGGTTGAGTTATTGCGATTGGGTTGAGATTCGATCTGTGAGTAACGGCAGTAAATTGGGATATGAATTGATCCCTACAGGCTACGGGGACAACCCTGTGTAGTCCCTACGTACCCATATTGGGCAAGTCTAGTGCACGTTAATTGGATTGTCGCTGCAAAAAAATTCAAGTTTAATTAGATTTCGATACTATCTGAATAAATCGTACTCCTATTTGCTATGCAAAAAAAAAAATGGACAGGAATTATGTTTTTTCATATATATTACAATGTGAGACAAAAATGATACGATTATATATCTACCGATAACCAATAAACTTGATTGCACACGTCATACTTGATTGTCATTAAAAAGATGGGCGGTAATTGAGTCATATTTTAAGACTCAAAAAATGGAGTGGTGGGCCTTATCATCTCTATAAGTAATAATTTTCTCAAAACTTTAAAATCACACACACACACAAAAAAAAAAAAAAAAACAAGTACCAACACGCTGCTCTTCTCAAAATTAACCTCAATTTTTACCACAAGTATCACAATTTCCATGGATTTATTTTTTTTAACAAATCACAAAGGGAAGTGACAAAATCAATTCCCATCACAAATCCCTTAAAAATAAGGAAACTCGGCATATGACAAGTTAAGGAAACGAACTATTCAAAGCCGAGCAAGAAAAAAATGGAAACAAAATCAAATCCAAATCAATAAAAGGACTGAGAGATAAAAAGTTAATTTAAATAGGAGAGAAAAAAAAAAACAGAAGAAAGAATAAATAAACTTATGAATAAACAAAAGAGAAAATCTTTTTTATGAAGTTGCTGCAGCACTCAATCGTGACCGTCCAAAAATATTTTGGACCGTCAACAGGTTAATAAAACTTTTCCAGGAAGAGTTAATTGTGACTAGTCATAATTAAAAATAAATCTCAACCATTAATTGGTCTAATAGACGGCTGAGATTGCACCACTCCGCAAACAAAAACTATCTCTGAACAAAAACTCTGACAACCAAGAAACCCTAGTAGTATATACTGTGTACGGTGCTTTCTCCAACTCCAAACGGAAGAAGCAAATCAGGATCAATATTGTAAGAATGGAGTTCTGCACGCGGCTTGCAAATACGTTGATGCTGAAGAAGGTCGAAGAACACGAGGAGAAAAACTCAGTGGTGTCTCCGGTCTCGATCAACATCGTCCTGAACATGGTGGCTGCGGGATCGAAGGGCGCTACTTTGGACCACATTTTTTCCCTTCTTGGGTCAAAGAGATCAACTCGGAGTCTTCCAAGATGATGGTGGTGGCAGTGGATGTTGGACTTGGTTCCGCCAACAATGGCACGGAGGATGATATTGGTCCGGTTTTGGCCATGGTCAATGGAGCTTGGTTCGATCGAAGGTTTCCTCTGAAACCTTCTTACGGCAAGGAGATTCTCAAGGGGATCTTCAATTGCGAAGCCAAAACTATTCATTTTGCAACTCAGGTATTTCATCTCTCTCTCCTCTCCTAAAACAATATTAATGCTGTATCGCACGTTGAGGTTTTTTTTTTCTATTGTTTTCTCTCTGTTCTCTCCAGGGTGAGTTGCAAATCGAAATAACAATGGGTACATAATTAATTTTTGATAAGCTCTTGAAATTTTTGTTTAATAGGACTACGCAATGGACTTTATTTGCTGGTTACGAGCAGGGTTTTTCTTATCTACCTTTGTGTGATACTGTGATTCCTATCGAAGCATGCATATAGTACTCATGTGTGGGTGACTGGCGGACGATTTTGAAGTAGACTCCCCATTCATTATTGTGCCCCTGGTGGACTAGAATCTTGGCTCCGCCCATCTACCTTGTCAAACTTTTTCACCTTTGGGTACCTCTAAGAAAAATTCAAACTTTTGGAAGCATAAAACTTTATACAAAAGCAAAGAAACACGACAATTCGTAGCATTCGTCACAGACTAATTAATTCTTAACAATTGTAACAATTCTTCGTCACACCTACCACCAATATTTATAGCATTCTTATAGCATGGGTGGATACCATAAGTGTAGAGTTCTCACTTTTGTTGTCAAATTTGACCGAATTAGTACTTTCTTTCTTTTTTTTCATTTTGTGTATTGTGTTTGTTTAACATTTCCAATAATCCTGCATAATAGTATTGTGTATAGCTGCTCTGTGTATCAAATTTGTTTATTGGGTGATATGTCGCCCCAAGCCATTTTTAGTTAGATGTTTGTCATTCATAATAGGCTGAGCAAGTGAGAGTTGAAATTAACGCATGGGCTGAGGCAGCATCAAGAGGGCTCATCAAAGACCTTCTCCCGCCAGAGTCCCCAAGTTCAGAGGCAGCACTCGTCCTTATAAATGGGCTCTATTTCAAAGGAACTTGGGACTACAATTACTAATTCGACTCGAATCGCACCAAGAAAAGAGATTTCTATCTTATGAATGGAGACACGGTTTCAGTCCCGTTCATGACCAGCCGTGCATGTTATCCATGCTATCCATGTCGGTCGTTTGACGGTTTCACGGTCCTCAGTATCCCGTACAGAAGTGGACTGAATAGTAGGAATTTCTCGATGTATTTTTTCCTTCCAGATGAGCGAGATGGGTTGCAAAAGCTCTTAAAGAAGCTCATCTCGAAGCCCATAAAGTACTTCAACTTGTGCCACAACGACAACGAGCTTGACCAATTTTGGATACCGAAGTTTAAGTTCTCGTACGGTTTTGATGTTCTCAAGTCCATGCCATGCGGGACATGGGAACACCGTCATCTTTCTGAAGAATCCCAAAGACTTGTTGGCAATGATGGATGTCCCTAAGGACGTCAACGACTTTGAACCAAATATGATTCAGAAGGCGTTTATTGAGATAGACGAGAAAGGGATGGAGGCTGCAGCTATTTCTGAATTCAGTGAAGAGGAAGAGTTAGACGAAGGATATTGTTCATCGGAGAAGCCAGAAAGGATAAGTTTCGTTGCTGATCACCCTTTTGTCTTTATGATCAGGGAAGAATCTGGGTTGGTTTTTTTCACGGGAGCAGTGCTTGATCCGAGCCAGAGAAATTGACTTGTTTTTTCCTCTGCTAAATCGTCATTTTGGTTTTTTCGTTTTGTTTTGTTTTTGGTCCGTTATGGGTCTTGAAGTTTAGAAGCATATTATTGGGAACAAGGTAGTTTGTGACATATTATGTCTTTATTTGCTGAACAGCCAATATTGGCCCGTATAAGTATTCCTAAGTACTTGTCTTCTTATGGAAGGGAAAGAATGGTTTATATTTGTATCGTATCTTATGTTTGGAAGAAAAAAAAAAAAACAAAGGACTAGTAAAAGTTGAGCCAAATGCCAATGAATGTGTCTCCGCTGTGAGAAATTTTTGGGTGCCGAATGGATACCACTTGGAGATACTCGTTGGCGGACGGCTCAAATTTATTCCATCTCTCTTCCCTCACCCAAACCACTCTCTCCTCTTTTTTTAGTCTCTCTAAAATCCAGACTGTCCAAAACACGTTTGGACGACTAGAATTTCCGACTACCCGTCCGGCACAAAAAACTTCTCCTCTGCTGCACCGTTTCCCATTTGTTGTTTCACTCATCTCTGGTCTCCTACTCTGCATTGGCTTGGGATAACCCAAAATTTGATTGATAATACTACAATCAGACAGGGGAGATTTGTATCGATCTTTGAGCTCTTCAAACTATCCGAAAAGGCCGAGAAGAGGGATAGAGAGAAGAAACAACTACAATTGACTACTGGTTTTTTTGACTCCTAACTGGTCGATCTACTGGTCACTCAATATGTTCTTTTCTTTTCTTTTCTTTTTTTTTCCAATATTGTATACATAGTTAGCAAGGTGTTATTAAGTTAGTTCACAAAAAGTTTCAAAAACTTTTCGTAGTCCTAAATTTCAAACGTCTACGACGAGGTTCAAATCCTGGCTTGCTATCGGGCATCCCACTTGTCGGGAGACAAAAGAAAAGAGGAGAAAGAATGAGCGTAAGAATTAATGGGTCCCATTGATTTATTTGAAAAAAATAAGGAGTCCTTTTTCTTAACTTAAGAGAATCCTAGCTTCCATTGCAGATTCTCTGCCTTTTTTGAATAGCTAGTCTCAATCTCGCAAACCAAATTAATGTTGCTTGTCTTTTCGTTTCCAAGAAAAAAAAAATGAAATTTATAGCTAACCAAAGCATTGCATCCAAACTTGGTCTGACTTCGTAGGCCTGTTTGGTTCAGTTTTCCAAAAAAATAGTGCTGTAAAGTAATTTTCAGAAAATTTTATTTGGTTGGCAGAGTTTCAAATATTTTTTCTGGCTACTTTTAGAAAATGAAAATCTATTTGAGTACATATTGAAAAGATATCCTGAAATTCTCGAAATTTATTTCCTTAGAAGCTAAAAGTTAAAGAACAAACAAAGAAAGTTTCATATTTCTAAGATTGTTTTTAAAAACCAAAGAACTATTTTTAGAAATATAGTGTAGGGGGGCGAAATAACCAAGGTTCATTGAAGTCAAATGGTTCAACGAGTTGACTTATAGTTCAGTTGTCTCAGTTCGTCTGTGGTACCCATTGTACGCAAGTCCCGATTCGGCTTGAAGAAACCCGTCAAGCGATCGAGTACCCTTACGGTCATCACCGAGTGTAGTCCTTCGGTGGACCTCATTACCTCTTATCCTTCGGTAAAGGTGACGGCCTATTGGGTCTCACTGATCGGGAAAATGCTACGCTCGGGAAGTCTTTTCCTTGGAACCGCCAGGCTTGCCAGCTAGCGTACACGCCAGCGGTCAGTAGTGTCTGTAACGACCCGGATTTTCGACTCAATTTTTTATAAAAATATTAAAAGGTATCAATTAATTCTGAAAATAATACTTTCCTTATTTATTAATTAGTAGATAATTACAAAAAAAAAATAAGTATTCTATCTAATTACCTCTTAAAATTTTTTTTGCCATTATATACATACATATAAATGCATGCATGCACGCCTATATTCTCCCTCACTCTCCTACTCAATTTCTACCTCCTCCATGACCCAAAATTCGTGCGTAATTCGTCCATGTAAAAACCCGATACCGTTAGGACTTGTTTTAATTCGAAACTCATCCAATTCTCCTATATATATACACTACTCCGACCCTAGGGCACGCACATCACCCCACCACGTTCCACGGAGCCGAAGAGAGAAGAAAAACCCGAGAGAACCGAGCTTTAATCCATAGAATTTTAGAGAGAGAAAAAGAGAGAGAGAAAAGTGGGTTTCGAGGTTACGTTCGTCCGAGATCCAAATTGTTCGTTTGAAGTATTTTTCTCAGTCCCAAGGATCACCGTAGATCAACCAATTCGGGCCCGAAGATCCCCGATCGAAGGAATTGAAGTCGTCTTCCCCAAATTCAAGTTTTCGATCAAAAACGAATTTAATCCAAACCAAGGTACTATAATTCGATCCGAAACCTCCTCTAAGTATATTTGATGTTTATAGACATAACCCAATAGACCCCGTAGCCCCATGCATCGAAAACAATCGAGAAAACGCAAAAAAATAAAAACAGCACGCGACCTTGCGGCCGCAACCTTCGGGAATTCCAGCCGCGTGAACCAGCAGAACTGAGTTCGCGGCCGCGAACTCCCTTATGCCCAGCCGTGCGGTTTTTGTGGTGTCGTGTCGAATTGATTTTGCGACCTTTTTAAATATCGTTTTTGACCCCGGATTATTTTTCCTAGGTTACCCACACTCTAAAGTTCATACCTTGTTAGTTTCATATTTTTTTTATTTAATATTATATTTATTTAATTTTTAGTTGTAATTGTGTAATCGTTTGTGAACTAAAAATCAATGCGACCTTGTAAACTAATCTATAAATCCCCAAACTATTTTTCCTAAATTTCCAACTTGTTAAAGGTCATAACTTGCTGAGTTCGTGGTTAATTAACATTATTAACTATTTATTTAATATTTAACTAAAGTTATAAACAAAAATTAATAACGACCTTATAAAAAATATTTTTAACATCAAAAATATTTTTCCTAAACTCCTGCCAGTTCAAAGGTGAGATGTTATTAAAATAAAATTTTATTTATTTGATTTACTATTTATTATTATTTATGCATTGTTTCTTAATAAAAACACTTTAAAATATTACAAAAGACAGTAATAATTATGAATAATTCTATTTAGACTTTTTACAGTCCTATAATGATATTCTGTAAATAAAAATATATTTTCAATTATTTAATTATTCATTGTCTATTTATTCTTGTTTTGTCTATTAAATTAATCTTTTTATTTAAAATAATACCACGAACCTCCAAACCCAACTTTTAGCACTCAAACTTGTTATAGAGGACCGTTAGGACTCTTATTAAGGTTATGATAATTATTCTAATATTTTTACCTAATTAATGTATTTAATTAGTATTTAATTAATCTAATTACTTAAGAATAATTAATTAAAGCCTAGAAAAATTATTTTAAATCTTTATTAAATAGTTCATACCTTATTAATGATTTTGTGGCCATACAAGATTAAAGGCAACGGCCCAGTCATAAAAAGTTATGTGATTGCATTGCCTAATATTTGTTTTGATCCGTCTGTTATTCGTTTTTGATTATTATTGAGAATAAAATTGTGTCGATCCTGGATTTGATTGCTAGATTGGACCCTAGAGACATGGGGTGGTATACGAGATAGAAATCACTTAGACGATGCTAAGTAATGGATAAGTTGTGAAGTTTCTTTCTTTTTAGAGGATTGTTTGCAGGCGTGATTCCGAGATATGATGAGATTTGTGGTGAGAAAGTATACAGACGTCTTATTGTTAAAGGAAAAGGAAACAAATGAAAGTCGTGGGCTAAACAGGACCTCGGGGGTGGCCTAACGGGACCTCGTGTGATCGGGGTAGCTTGAGTAGGACATGAGGCGACTGAAAGACCCGGTGTCATTGGTGGCCAGCGGGACCTCGGGTGGCAGACGGGACCTCGTGCGATCGGGGTAGCTGAGCGAGGACCTTGAGGGCAGCTGATGGACCTAGAATTGTGAGAAGGGCCAGCGAGGACCTTAGGGGCAGCGACAGGACCTCGAAGTATTGGGGGTAACTGGCGGGACCTTAAGGCGGCTGATGGACCTAGGATTGTGATTTGAAACTGGCGGGTAGTCCAGTGATATGATTTGAAACTGGCGGGTAGTCCAGTGATGTCTGTGATGATTTAAAACCGGCAGAGTAAGCCCGGAGATGATTTAAGACTGGCAGAGTAAGCCCAGTGATGATATAAAACTTGGTAAAGTGAGCCCAAAGATGTTTTCTGTTGATAAAACCTGGCGGTGGTCCAGTGACGTTTTATGTTGATAAAACCTGGCGATAGTCCAGAGATGTTTTCTGTTGATAAAACCTGGCGGTGGTCCAGCGATATTTTGTGATGTTAAAACCTGGCGGATGGTCTAGTGATGTTTTGTGATGATATCCTGGCGAGAGTCCAGTGGAATAAATTGATGTCCTGGCGTGTGTCCAGTGGTGAATTGATAGACTGGCGTGTGTCCAGTGATGATTGTGATGTGGTATATAAGATAGGCGAACCCTAGTTGTGATTCAGGCATGATAAGCTAGCCCCTTGTTGTAGTATTGTAACTTAGGTTATCTACGACAGCAAAGGGAAGTGATCTCATGGGACCGAGCATGGCTAGCGGTTGGGGAGGAAAGATCTCGTAGGGAGATTTTGGATCACACGTTAGGCTAATGGATAGTAATGAATTGGTTGACGTGAAAAATCTCTGTTTTACTTATTCGCATCATGATTATCTTGTTTGCTTGCTAGTTATTGTAAGAGGGTGGTTGGGTTGGATTATTCTATTGGGTGATTTATCACTCCGCGGATACGTCTGTATCCTGGCAAATCGATTGCTTCGGCGATCAATTTGCTAGAGGGCGCAGGATTCAATGGAGGAGATTCAACGATGATGCAGTTCGACACGGAACGAATATCAGTAACGAAGATCGAGGATACTTAGGATTCGTATCAAGATTAGAGTCAGCTCTGAAGTTGGTGTATTTTGATTCCGTAAATCTATCTTGAGATTGTAATAGCAAAATCTTTATTTTGGAAAATCATATGTATTTAGCAATATTTTCTTTAGAAATTATTTTATTTTGCACCCGAAAAGTCGGGGCGTTACAGTGTCAGCGTGAGGTGACCGTTCTGAACCGATGTGACAGCTCTGACATTGATTAATATGGCCCTGCCATCCTCAAAAGGCGTTGTCCCCATTTTTGGCAAATGACGTCATCCGAGTAGTACGATGCACGTGGAAGAGGCGAAAGACTTGTTTGACACTCCAAGGTATGCTTATAAATAAGGGGTTCCTTCTCTAGGTTATACGATCCTACTTCTTCATACTTTTCTCCCGAATAGTCACTCTCTCTCTTCTCTCTTTCACCTACTAACTAGACCGTCGGAGCTTCTTCTCAGAAGCACACCACCCTCCGGTTCGCAGGTACCCAGGTCGCACCAACTCTACCATCTCACTCAAGTCAGAAGAAGGAAAATGAGTAAAGTGGAATTCACCCCCCCACATATAGTCAGAAAATTAAACCAATTCACCCATAGTTTTGGGTGCCGCTATTCGCAGCTACGTATTTTCTCCCATAGCCCGCTAAAAATTTCTAACTATACTCGACAGTTAGGTACTGAAATTGAGATACATTTTCAGCATCTAATTACCGAAATATAATCTTTTTTTCAACAGCTAGTTACCAAAATGTATGTATTAGCAGTTGTATACCGAAGGTTGAACATATTTTCGACATGCAGTTGCCGAAATATAATTTTCTTTTCAACAGCTATTTACCGAAATGTTATTTATGATTTTCAACAACTACCTACCGAAATATAGCGGGCTATGGGAGAAAATATGTAGCTGCGAATAGCGCCACCCATAGTTTTCTTTCTACAACGTTAGTAGTTTCTAAAGTATAGGAAACGAAAGTATTTGCCCAAATTACAGGGGAGGTCCGTAATAAGAAAAAACTAATGGGAGGTTAGTGTAATTTCACTAATTTGCCTGAGATTAAATTTATTTACACTCCAGTGTAAACATTTACTTTCTCTAAATCAGGCCTGTCAATGGACCGGATTCGATCAGAAAATCCGATCCGATAACGTCGATCCGATAATCTGAATCCGGATTCGGATCGGATCGGATTAAATCCGTTACCAATCCGAATCCGAACTTTATTTTTTTTAACATTTTATAAATTTTTAAAATTTTTTAAAAAAAAATGTAAAATTTTTATTTTGAAAAAAAAATGTTTAAGAAGTTGTATTTTTATTTTCAATTTTTTCTTTTATTTTTTTTGGAAAATAATTTTTTTTTTGAAAAAAATTGTATTTTTTTTAAAAAAAAATATATTTTTTTAAAAATATATATATATTTTTGCTAAAATTTTGAAGTAAAAAAGTTTTCGGATCGGATTCAGATTTTCAGATCGGATCCGGATTACCATTATCGTGAGTCTTATCGGATCCGGATTGGATCCGACCCGTTGACAAGCCTACTCTAAATTAATTACATTGCGCCACGTCGTTATGTTTTATTAATTGGGACCTTGTTTAATTTGACGACGTGACTCAATATAATTGATTAGGAGAAAAAAAAATACGCCGCCGGTATATAGTATAATTTATTCTCAATTTGCCCATAGAAAACAATTAAGAAACCCTAGTCCGTGTTCTAGTACTCCTATATATTGGGTACTGTGCTGTCTCCAACTCTAAACGGAAGAAGCAAGTCAAGGTCAAGATCATAAGAATGGAGTTCTGCACGAGGCTTGCAAATCAATTGATGCTGAAGAAGGTCGAAGAACACGAGGAGAAAAACTCGGTGGTGTCTCCAGTCTCAATCAACGCCGTTCTAAATATGGTTGCTGCTGGATCGAAGGGTGCTACTTTGGACCACTTTTTTGCCCTTCTCGAATCAAAGATGGTCAAAGATATCAACTCGGAGTCTTCCAAGATGATGGCGGTGGCAGCGGATGTTGGACTTGATTCTGCCAACAATGGCGCGGAGGACAATGATGGTATTAGTCCGGTTTTGGCCATGGTTAATGGAGCTTGGTTTGATCAAAGGTTTCCTCTGAAACCTTCTTACGGTGAGGGGATTCTCAAGGGGATCTTCAATTGCGAAGCCAAAACTGTTCATTTTGCAACTCAGGTATTTCACCTCTCTCAACTCACTCCTCTCCTTAAAACAATAACAGAGCAAGAATTCGAGACCCAAAACCGAGATTGGTAAGAAGTCAACTAGGGATATACCCATTGGGACAAACCCATAACACATATTGGGACAAACCCATTTTCAAACATGAAAACTCTGCAGGGTGAGTTGTAAATCGAAATAACAATGGTTACGAGCACGGTTTTTCTTATCTACCTTTCGTGTGATTACTTTCGAAGCATATACTCGGGTCTGGGTGTCGGGCGGACAATTTCAAAGTAGCTAGACTCCCCATTCTTTAATGTTTTGTATCAAACGATGTCAAAGTAGACTCTCCACTTGTTTTGTATCATGTCAAACGTATGCCTCTGCTGGACTAGAATCTTGGCTCCGCCCATCTACCTTGTCAAGCTTTTTCACTTTTGAGTACCTCTAAGAAAAATTCAAACTTTTGGGACCATAAAACTTTGGAAAATGATTATGATTCTCTAATTTTTGATGATGGCATTCCAAAATTTGTCTTTTAGCGTACCTATAATTTTTATACTAAAAGACAAGTTTTTGAGTGCCAAAAAATATGCCCAAAACTTTATAACAAAGCAAAGAAACACGATGATTCGTAGCATTCGTCACAGACTCATGACATAACCACAAACTCTGGTGAGAGATTTTTCTTTTGGTACACTTGCTGGTAACAATAATTCTTAACGATTGTGACAATTCTTCGTAACACCTACCACAAATATTTGTGGCATGGGTGGATACCAAGCTATTTTGGTCAGATGTTTGTTATTTATATGCGAACAGGCTGAGCAAGTGAGAGAAGAAATTAACGCATGGGCTGAGGCAGCATCAAGAGGGCTTATCAAAGACTTTCTCGAGCCAGACTCCCCAAGTTTAGAGGCAGCACTCGTCCTGGTAAATGGGCTCTATTTCAAAGGAAATTGGAACTGCGATTACAAGTTTGACTCCGAGTTAACCGAGAGTAGAGATTTCTATCTTATGAATGGAGACATAGTTTCAGTCCCGTTCATGACCAGTTGTGCTTGTTATCCATGTCAGTCGTTTGACGGTTTCAAAGTCCTTAGTATCCCGTACGAAAGTGGACAACTCAGTAGTAGGGATTGTAAGAAATATTTTAAAGGGCTCACTTGGTCACATTGTGATTAATGGAAGTGCCCACTTACATTATATATAGTTATAGTGGTGGTTTAAAGAAGCTTTTGGCTTTCCCCCTTTCATTATTGTACTTGTTTATTAGTTTCTTTGATGGAAGGAAACTTGAAGGTCTTAAGGAGATATAGGGTCCCTAACCTAGCATCTATATAAGCCAATGATCTCCATCAAATCTAGGCGCTCAAGTCATGCATAGGTTAGAAGACACCTAGATCTAATTCGTGTGTGTTCGGTGTTCAACTTGAACAACAATGACTAGAGGTTAGTACGATCCTAAATTCCGCTGCGTACACCGGTGAGTGTATTATTTATCTTACATGTGGTATCAGAGCCGCCTCTAATTCATTTTGTTCAATAATTAGATGTCGTAAAGTTCCTGCACATCGGTTAAGATTATATAATGTGATCAACATTTCAGTGCCATACTTTACGGTAACTAAAGAGGTGTATATATGTAGTTTGATCTCTGAAGTTTATCAATGCCATGTGTTCACACTTAGCATAAGGTCTAATGCATGGTTAATTTTCCTTTTGATAGTCATTTGTCCTATCTCTGATCTAGCCACGTTTAACATCGATTGTAGAGTGTTACTCCATGAAGATTCAGAGAAGACTAATTTGACATTTGGTTATATTTTCACACGTATAATGTTTTGGTCTTCAGACTGTTTAATTCATAACAGAGGGATAATTCTGTTAGCATGATCACATCCATTTCTGTTTATTGTTTCCACATGTTATCAGTATGATCATCCTATCAATTTAACTGATCAGCTGTGTATGTTGTTACATAAAGATTTAGATTTAATGTTTGGCATGACAAGGGGCCTAATATATTCAGAATCTGATCGGTTCTTAAAATAAAAAAGGGAAGGTTTCTGTTGTGACTCATGTGTTTGATACTGTCATAAAATGGATGTATTCAAGTTTTGGGGAATTTACCGAAACAATTTTGGAGGCTTTGTTGCTGGAATTGACTTGGTCACATGTTAAAATTCTGTCCAAGCTTTTGATCAAGAGCTGGTTGATGCGTGAGTATGTCACATTAAGGATAATTTGATGCCATTTTAAAGGTTATTGAGCATTAGTATTATTTGAGAATAGCCGCAGCATCTTAAATAATAGTGATGTATGATTTCAGTATATAGATATTCACATCTGAAATCCAATATAGTTGTAATACTATATATTTGGCATCTACCCTTGTAGTTAGATTAACAAATTTAATTATTTTTACCCACAGGGAGATAATTACTTTTGTTAATCTCGATTGGGATTACCGCATCAAAACGGAAGCTTGTTAGGTCCATACTTTTACGGAATCAGTGTTGATCCCTAGTTCCTCTTTCTATACGCCACTTTGATGAGAGAGAAATTTCATCTATTGAGTATGGATATACATGCATGTGGTTGATAGCTTACATCTGGTAATGGTAGTGGTCTCAATATAATTTTATTCAGATCCAGCTTTCGTCATGGAGTTGTCATGGGATTTGGTCATATGGCCAGTAAACCTTATCAGGTTATTAGTTTGGTTTTGAGGCTGGTATACTATGTTTGTCCTTTTAAGTTTGGTTTATGCCTTTTGGGGTGACTTGAACGTCATATTATTTTGAGATTAGTCATAGCATCTTGAAATATTATGGTGTTCATATTAAGTATTGTTATATGTATAGCCATTGGGCTATATACGTTGGTGTTATATGGCATCTACCATTAAGCTTGAATTGATAAGATTAATTATTTTTGCCCACATGAGAATAATTAATCTTATCAGATTGTTTGGGACAAAATGGAAAATTCCGCATGAAAACAGAAATTTCTCCGATTATTATGCATTCAAAATTTGCTAGTCTTCTTATTGTTGCAGTAAAGTAGATATTCAATGCGTGTTGCAACCTTTGCCCACAGGGAGGTTTGAATTTACTTTATTTTAGGTACAGATTAGCATAAAGTTGACGTTAAATCATGAAAATAAAACTCAGTCTTGCAAGGAAGTTGTTATTTTTGTGATTTAAGTTTGAGTAAGATAATTTTTTTTTAAAAGGTTGGGAATAAACTTTTCCTATGCCCACAATATGGAGAATTTTATCTTGTTCATAAAGTATTATGTAAATTCATGCGTAATGCACCTCTACCCAAAGGAATGTTAGAATTTACTACAACTAAATTGAGAGTCATTATTTGTTGGTTGTTGTAGCCATTCATATCGCTTATAAATTAAGTTGCTTTTCGCAATCTGCTATAAAGTTGTGGGAATTATATTGACTATCTAGCAATTCACTTTTCTCCGATGCAGGGATCATGATTTTGCGTTATGTGAATGCAGCGTCTATAGTCACATAATCAAGTGCGCAAAATAAAAGTTGAACATTAATAGTGGGAGAGGTTTAACCCCTTAGGATTAATGTTCAGAGTAATATATCCATTTGGAGTTCTTTCTCTATACTAGTGATTTAAGGACTATTTGAAGATCCAATATAGTTTTGGCTTGGATATAGCATTGAGAAAAGAGTTTTGCTCAAGAGAGGAAAAAAAAAGTAGTAGTCATTTTGCTTATAAGTAGAGAAAGGTATACTCCTGAAGGTTAATGGGAGTATATTCAATTTTTTGGGTTATATGGATATTGGTCTAGCGAGTATGATATGAAGTACTAGAAGGCTACAAATAAAGGTTATGAGGTACTTATAAAGAACCGAGCATTTTTAAGTTGATTTACATGCATCTCAATCATGTCTTAATTTGCTATTTTCTATGAATGCAGAAATTAGTGGGAGCCATGCATGAAACTAGATAGCATGTAATAAGGGTCTCAAGTTGTCGATGCTAGGGTGAGACCATTACTAAGTTCACTACGGCTACAATTTTCTTCTCTAATATAAAGTAAAAAAAAACCAAATAGAGTATATCGACATAAAGTAGCTCATTAAGGGAGAGAGAGTTCGAAAAACACTTTTCGTGACCATTGAGTATAAAGTATTGAGCTAATTCTTGCCGGCAAAACAGCGTGTGTCATGTTGTGAAAATATGACATGTTAGCTCATTTTATGATGTTTTCTCTCATTTCTTGCTCAATTCGGATTTTGTCACGCTATAAGTGTTTTTAGAGAATAAACATGTACATGTGCACATAAGGTAAGAAGTACATATAAAGGTTATCCGTTGGGATAAATAAAGAGGACCCTAAATGACTACTAGTTAGTCATTTATAAAGTATATCTTATTCGGTCTTATTTGGTACTCGTTGGGAAGTGTCACACATTGTAATACATGGAAGGGAATGCCTATTAGTTACGGCACTACCGCTGTGATTCATGTTTGATATTTTTCAATGGATTAAGAGGTTTTCGAAAATTCAAGGATAAGGGCGATTTTAGTTTTATGGCCATATTAAAGTATTTATCGCCTAATGCAATATACAAGTGTCTCGTGGGCCAGTGGGAGAATGTAAGAAATATTTTAAAGGGCCCACTTGGTCACATTGTGATTAATGGAAGTGCCCACTTACATTATATATAGTTATAGTGGTGGTTTAAAGAAGCTTTTGGCTTTCCCCCTTTCATTATTGTACTTGTTTATTAGTTTCTTTGATGGAAGGAAACTTGAAGGTCTTAAGGAGATATAGGGTCCCTAACCTAGTATCTATATAAGCCAATGATCTCCATCAAATCTAGGCGCTCAAGTCATGCATAGGTTGGAAGACACCTAGATCTAATTCGCGTGTGTTCGGTGTTCAACTTGAACAACAATGACTAGAGGTTAGTACGATCCTAAATTCCGCTGCGTACACCGGTGAGTGTATTATTTATCTTACAGGGATTTCTCGATGTACTTTTTCCTCCCAGATGAGCATGGGTTGCAAAATCTCTTAAAGAAGCTCATGATCGATCTTGAAGCCTAGAAAGTACTTCAACTTGTACCACAACGAGCTTGACCAATTTTGGATACCGAAGTTTAAGTTCTCGTACGGTTTTGATGTTCTCAAGTCCATGCGGGACATGGGAACATCGTCGTCATTTCTGACGAATCCGAAAGACTTGTCGGAAATGATGCATGTCCCTGAGGATGTCCACGAATTTGTACCAAATATGATTCAGAAGGCGTTTATCGAGATAGACGAGAAAGGAACTGAGGCTGCAGCTGTTACTGAATTCAGCGACGAGATGGGATGTTCATTGCAGGAGCCAGAAAGGACGAGTTTCGTTGCTGATCACCCTTTTGTCTTCATGATCAGGGAAGCTACATCTGGGTTGGTTTTTTTCACCGGAGCAGTGCTTGATCCGAGCCAGAGAAATTGACTTGTTTTTTTTTTCTCTGTTAAATTGTCATATGGGTTATTTTATTTTGTTTTGTTTTTGGTCCGTTAAGGCTCTGGAAGTTTAGAAGCATATCACTGGGAACAATTAAGGTAGTTTGTGACATTTTTCTTTAATTCTTTATTTGCTGTAATCAACTTTTCTCTGCAAGAAATTGCCTTCTTTCGGTATATGTGATAAGATATGATATCATGGAAGGGAAAGAATGGTTTACATTTGTATCTTATTTTAGAAAAAACAAAAAAAAGGATTAGTAAAAGATGAGCCAATGAATGTGTCTCTGCTGCGAGAAATTTTTGGGTGTCATGCGGGTACTGCATGGCGGTACTCATGGGCGATCCTAGTCTTCCACACGTGTTTTAGACAATTTAGATTTATTCTCTCTCTCCTCACACGACCACTCTCTTTCCTCGTTTTTTCTCTTTAAAATTCTGACCGTCCGAAACACGTCTATACGGCTAGCTGGAATTGCCGACGACGTACCCCGTGTGTGGTACCACCTGGCAGGCTGGCACCAAAAACTTCTCCTCTGCTGCACCGTTTCCCATTTGTTGTCTCACTCATCTCTGGTCTCCCACTCCGCATTTGGCTTGCGATAAACCAAAATTTGATTCATAATACTACACTCAGACATGGGAGATTTGTATCGATCTTCGAGCTCTTCAGACTACTAATCAAAAAAGTCCGAGAAGAGGGATAGAGAGAAGACACAAGTCCGAGGATTGTAAGAGATGGTTGTGATATGAGTGGTTAAATTTCAAGCTAGTAAATGTTGATTAAGAGCATCCACAGTGGTATAATCAAAACTAAAATGTTGCTAAGATTAACAACATTTGCTCAAAAAAGAGCTCACAGCGGAATAATCAGATTTAACAACCTCTTAGCAACTCATCAAATTTTGGTCCTTTGATAATCAAAACTAGCAACTTTTTGCCAATAATCAAATTTAGTTGTCCCCATATTTCTTCAATCAAGTACACCACTATTACAAAAAGACATTATCTCTCTTTCATTTTTAACATATTTCTAAGAAAAATACTTTTAAAAAAAGTTTTAATTTTTTTTGCAAAAACTGTTTTTTTTTTTCAAAACTATTTTTTTTGCTAAAACTATTTTATTATTATTATTATTATTATTATTATTATTATTATTATTATTATTATTATTTTGCAAAAACTGTTTTTTATTAAAACCTTTTTTTCAAAAACTGTTTTTTTTTTAACTTTTTCCGGTAAACAGTTTTTTTTTAAATCAAAATTTTCAAAAAAACTATTTTCTCTTTTTCTAATAACTTGTTTTTATTAGTTTGAAACCTATTTTTAAAAAATTGTTTCCTATGTTCACAATGTTTAGATTTTTATAAATTCAAAAAGTGATGTGGCAAGTTTTGGTTATTCAAATTTAATTATACCATTGTGGATCTCTATATTGCTAACCTTAGCAATCCCTTAAATGCATAACCAAAAGCTGATGTGGCAACTTTTGATTATTGTCTTTTAGTTATTCCACTGTGGATGCTCTAACACGACTCCAATTGACTACGACTACTACTAGTTTAGTTGGCCCCTAACTCTATTGGTCAATAAGTGACTCAATATGTGAAACCTTAATTTAAAAAAAAAAGTGACTCAATATGTTCTTTTTTTTTATTATTTTTCAATATTGTCAGCAGAGTGTTAGTATGTTAGTCCACAAAGATTTTAGACGCTTTCTATGGCCCTAACCAAGCGCCTACAACAGAGCTCGAACCCTGACCTCCAACATGGAAAGGACCAGGAGATGCCAACTGAACTATAGGCCATCTAGAGTGTAACAACCCGTAATTTTCAAAATTAATAAAAGCATTAAAAAGTATTAATTATTTCTAATAATATTACTTTCTTATTAGATAATACGGAGTACTAGATAATTACAAATATAATTACCTTATCTTATTCTATTTTATTTAAATTTAATTTCTCTTGATTTACATGCATAAGATTGCATGCATGCACACTTCTCTCATCCCTCACCCTCCTAATTCGTTTGTACTTCCTCCGTGATCATATCTTCGTTCGTATCGCGTCCCAATTCAAGTCCTAAAAGGATACAACCTCTTTAACTCCGATTTTAATTGAAACACTCCTCAATTCTCTATATATACTTCATTACGTCGACCCTAGGGTTCCCCACGAAAATTCTCACGCCCAAATAGTCCAGAAAAGAGAGAAAATCGAAAGGAAATTAAAGCTCCAATCCATGGAGTTCTAGAGAGAGAAAGTAAGAGAAAGAAAAGTGGGTTTCGCACCAAGACCAACCCGGAATCCGAATTGATCGTTCCAATATCCTTCTAGAATCCCAAGCATCCACAAACACCATTCAATTTGGTCTCAAGGCTCCCCAATCGACGAAACGAAGTCATCTTCTTCAAAATCCAAGTTTCCGATCGAAAACCAATTCTACCCAATTCGAGGTATTATAATTCGATTCGAAATCTCCTCTAAGTATATTTAATGTTTTTAGACATAACCCAATGGCCCCCGTAGTCCCATGCATCGAGAACTATGTTAAAAACCCAAAAAAGCAAAACCTGGCAGAAAGGTTGCGGCCGCGATCTTCTGGATTTCCAGCCGCATGAACCAGCATATCAGACCTTGCGGCAGCAAGGTCAACGCAAGGTCCAACCTTGCGGTTTGGACTATTTTAGTTCGAATTGATTTTTCGGCCTCCCGAACTTCGATTTTGACCCCCGAACCATTTTTTCTAGACTTTTCGTACTTCAAAGATCATAACTTGTTAATTTCATATTTTTTTTATTTTATTATCTATTTATTAAATTTTTTATTTATTTTCAATCAAAGTTTACAAACGAAAATTAGTTGCGACCTTCCGAACAATATTTCTAACATCCAAACTATTTTTCCTAGACTACTTACATCTCAAATATGATACTTTGTTAATTTCATATTTTTTTATTTAATTAACTATTTATTTATTTTTCTTATAATGTTTCAATCATAATTACCTTTTGACTTGATAAAATATATTAATCATGCCCGATTAATTTTTTTTAGACTATTTACAGTTCAAATATGATACGTTGTTAACCTCAAAATATTTTTAATTATTTAATTATTTGTTAGCTATTTATCCTTCTTTCGTCAATTATTTTAATCTCTTTATTTAAAATAATCCCACGAACCTCCAAACCCAACTTTTAGCACTCGAACATGTTACATAGGACCTTTAGGACTCTTATTAAAGTTACAATAATTATTCTCATATTTTTACCTAATTAATGTATTTAATTAGTATTTAATCAATCTAATTACTTAAGAATAATTAATAAAAGCCTAGAAAATTATTTTTAAAATCTTATATAAAATTTCCTACCTTGTTATTGATATTGTAGTCATACGAGATTAAGGGCAACAGCCCAGTCATAAAAAGTTATGTGATTGCATTACCTAATATTTGATTTGATCCGTCTGTTATTCGTTTTTAATTATTATTGAGAATGATATTGTGTTGATACTAGATTTGAATGTTAGATTGGACCCTAGAGACATGGGGTGGTATACGAAATAGAAATTATTTAGACGATGCTAAGTAATAGATAAATTGTGGAGTTTCTTTCTTTTTAGAGGTTGCATGCAGCCGTGATTTTGAGATCTGATGAGGTTTGTGATGAGAATTGAAACTGGCGAGAGTCCAGTGATGAATTGAGAAACTGGCGAGAGTCCAGTAATGATGGTGATGATTGTGATGTGGTTTATAAGATAGGCGAACCCTAGCGATATAACGGCATGATAAGCTTACCCTTTGTTGTAGTTATTGGGATGCACACTCGGTACAAAACTTAGGTGTATCTGCGACAACAAAAGGAAGTGATCTCATGGGACGGGATATGGTTAGTGGTTGGGGGAGGAAAGATCTCGCGGAGAGATCTTAGATTTCATACTAAGTTAATGGATAGCAATAAATCAAGTTATGTGAAATATTTCTGCTTTACTTTTTGTACCATTTATATCCTGTTTGCTTGCTAGCTGTAATGTAAGAGGGGTATTTGGGTTGGATTATATTACGGGGTGAACTCTTTCACTCAGGCACGGATTTTCTGGCATCCGTGTCAGATTTTGCAGAAAATCAGGAAGAACCACAGAATCCTGAAGGTGATCAATTCTATACCGAAGAGAATCCGAAAGTGGGAATTGAGCCAGAATACGCCTGGGACCCATATCAATCTTAGAAGACGGCTCTATTATCTGTTTAGTTTATTCATTCAAAGACTATTTTAGTATTTTTGCAATGGTTTGTAATAGATGAATCTTTAGGACGAATTATCTGTTTTGGATTTCAAATTGGATTTAATAAATTTTTCAAAAATTAGTATTTAATACCTCCGATTTTACTTCCGAAAATCGGGGCGTTACATAGAGAGATAAAGAAAAAGAGGAGAAAGAATGAGCTTTGGAATTAATGGGTGTCATTATATATTAATTTAATCACTAAAGTAGTCTTTTTTTAAACTTAAGAAGATAAGAATCCTAGCTTCCATTGCAGATTCTCTAAGAGTGTGTTCCACAAACCTAAAAAGCTCTTTTTTTTTTGTTAGAAAATAAGGGCCGTTCCAGAAAAGAAGCTCTTATTCATAGTCAGTCTCTTGAATTTCCTTGGGTACCCCACGGCCGGAGAGGGCGGCGGCCGCGCCCGGCCGGATCCGGCCACCGGACGGCCGATCCGAGCCGTCCAAAAATTCTAAAAAAAAAAACAAGGGGGCCTACGCGAGAATCAATGACATCCGAGGTGCATAGGGTGCTTGATCTGAGCAATCTTTATTCGTGTATATATCAAAACATATTGTTACTCATATATACATGGAAAAAGATTGCTTGATCTGAGCACCTTACACACCTCGGATGCCATTGATTCTCGCATGGGCCCCCTCGGCTCGGATCGGCCATCCGGCGGCCGGAGACGGCCGGGCGCGGCTGCCGGTCGGTTTCCGACCGCCGGCCCCCTTGTAGTGTACCAATAGTGCTGTGTTTGTATGGGCAACTTCCAGGTCAAAAAAAATAGGGTTACGCAAAAAATTTTTCTACCACTATGGATCTTGTTTGATAGATCTCATTGAGATCTTTAATACGGTGCAAAAAAAAATTTTTTTTTTCTTTTACGTTATATTTGAGTTTGAAAATGTGAAAAAAACTTTTTGTTTGGAAAAAATAAGAAGGTGGAATAAGAAGTTTGAGAAATAAGTACTTATTTTTTAAGAAGGTTTCCGGAACGGGCCCTGAGCCATTTTGAGTCTTTGACTAACTTCCATTATGTTGCTCGTCTTTTCGTTACCAAATGAAAAAACATGAAATTTAGCTCGTCATTATAACAAATTTATATAGCTAACCAAAACATTGCATCCAAATTAATTGAGGTCTGACTTCGTAGGCCTGTTTGGTTCAATTTTCCAAAAAATAGGGGAAAATTTCAAAAAAACACCTGACCTTTCGACCGTTTATCACATAAACACCTGGACTTCAAGAAATATCAATCCCACACTTGACCTTTGGTCTCCGTCATCAAATAACCCTCTCCGTCCATTTTCCGTCCAATACTTAACGGAACGTCCATTTTCCGTCCAATACTTAACAGAGAAGTAGCAAAACGGCGCCGTTTGGGTTAAAAAAAAATTCTTACCACCAATTTGCAATCCTATGGAGCAGAAACGTGATTATGGGAGCCTTAGAGACAAAATTTAATTATGTCACTTTAGAATAATATGATCAGAATAAAAAGATCTTCACACCCGTTCAAACGGATTAAAAATTGGAGCACTTAATTTTTTAACCATATTTTTTAATATATAAACGGTCTAAAAAACTTAAGTACTCCAATTTTTATTCTGATCATATTTGAAGATTTTTTTATTCTGATCATATTATTCTAAAGTGACATAATTAAATTTTGTCTCTAGGGCTCCCATAATCACGTTTCTGCTCCATAGGATTGCAAATTGGTGGTAAGAATTTTTTTTAACCGATAAAAAGATCTTTGCACCGATTCAAACGGATTAAAAATTGAAGCACTTAATTTTTTAACCATATTTTTTAATATATAAACGGTCTAAAAAAACTTAAGTGCTCAAATTTTCACTCCGTTTGAATCGGTGTAAAGATCTTGTTATTTTTATCATATTATTCTAAAGGGTCATAATTCATTTTTATCTCTAGGCCTCTCATATTAAGTATATGTTCTTTATTTATGACCATATGGAGCAGAAACGTGATTATGGGAGTCCTAGAGACAAAATTTAATTATGTCGCTTTAGAATAATGTGATTAGAATAAAAAAATCTTCACACCCGTTCAAACGGATTAAAAATTGGAGCACTTAAGTTTTTCAGACCGTTTATATATTAAAAAATATGGTAAAAAAATTAAGTGCTCCAATTTTTAATCCGTTTGAACGGGTGTGAAGATCTTTTTATTCTGATCATATTATTCTAAAGTGACATAATTAAATTTTGTCTCTAGGGCTCCCATAATCACGTTTCTGCTCCATAGGATTGCAAATTAGTGGTAAGAATTTTTTTTTAACTGAAACGTTGCCGTTTGCTACTTCTCCGTTAAGTATTGGACGGAAAATGGACGTTCCATTAAGTATTGGACGAAAAATGGACGGAGGGGTTATTTGATGACGGAGACCAAAGGTCAGGTGTGGGATTGATATTTCTTGAAGTCCAGGTGTTTATGTGATAAACGGTCGAAAGGTCAGGTGTTTTTTTGAAATTTTCCCAAAAAATAGTGTTGTAAAGTAATTTTCAGAAAATTTTATTTGGTTAGCGAAGTTTCAAATCTTTTTTCTGGCTACTTTTAGAAAATGAAAATCTATTCGAGAACATATATTTTGAAAAGATATCCTGAAATTCTCGAAATTTATTTCCTTAGAAGCTAAAAGTTAAAGAACAAACTAAGAAAGTTTCATATTTCACAGATTGTTTTTATAAAAAAAAAAAAAGAACTATTTTTAGAAATATAGTCAGAAAATTAAACCAATTCACCCATATATTTCTACCACGTTAGTAGTTTCTAAAGTATAGGAAACGAAAGTATTTCCCCAAATTACAGGGGAGGTCCGTAATGAGAAAAAAAACCTAATGGGAGGTCAGTGTAATTTCACTAATTTGCCTGAGATTAAATTTATTTACACTCCAGTGTAAACATTTATTTCATTTAAATCAATTATATTGTACCACGTCGTCATGTTTTAATGTTTTATTAATTAAGATCTTGTTTTGACGACGTGACTCAATATAATTAATTAGGAGAGAATAAATGTTTACACAAGCGCCGATGCATAGTATTTATTCTCAATTTGCCCATAAAAAACAATTAAGAAACCCTAGTCTGCGTTCTAGTACCCGTATATATTGGGTACTCGATCTGCTGTCTCCAATTCTAAACTGTAATCAGTGCGCCCAAGAGTGGGCAACTCAAGGGTTTTCTTGGGGAGCACAAGTGTAATACTGGGGAAACCCAAAAGGGTGATAACCTAAAAATTGATAGCAGAGGTTACAAGCTTTTTGGATTCTCCTGGAGGTTTCAAGCCCTTTGGGTTTTCCTGGTTAATGAGCTATCAATGGAGGAGGGCTTTATAAACTCTTCCGTTGGAACCATGGAAGTGACAAGGAATTCTCTCTCAATCTTGTTGGTCTTAGATTGTGGATATGGGTGTATAACTCTGGTAGTATACACATCACCGGAGTACGCTGGATTCGTGGGATTCCGTCAAGCAAGCTCTCAACGAGGTAGAACGCCTTTGCCGATCCGACGTCGCTATCATAAGGTAACTCGAAATTGAGCTTCCGCTACGTCAATTTCCAACAGTGGTATCAGAGCCGCTTTAAGGTGTTCTCCTGTTAAAGTATGTATTCGACTCGTGCATCTCATTTTAGAACTTGAAGCTGTTAATTCGGATGATACTGTGTTTGGTTCAAAAATGTTGATTTTCTGTATCATCTGTGTTTTGCGTCAAAATTATGCATGTTGTAGTTGATAAGGCAAAGATCAGTTCTGGAAAGTTTGAACAGATATTGTGAAGCCGTTTGACAGGAATTCGTGGTCAAAATGTTAGAACCCGTAATATTGACCCCATATTTGTTTCACGTAGTTTCGATTCTTGCTACAATATTTCCATATTCTGAATCCTTGAATCGATATGAGTTCGTTGATATATAATATGCATTTTCTGGAATAGTATAGAGAGAAATCCACTAAACCCATTTTTTTCTGTTTTTTTCCGCCGATTGTTTTGTCTCGAGGAAGATGAACAGTACAAGTTTTTTATAAAACTAATAAGGCTGTGTTTGTTTGCTTTGCTATTTCCAGAATAGTTTATTGTCCATATCTTGCTTGTCTGAACTCCTTTTGATGCACCGTTTGGACGGGCTTCAAAATTAAATTTTGTATGCATAAAATTTTTCTTCCAAATTCAAGGCCGAATTTTTACTGTCTTACTGAAAGTTCAAATGTTATATCTTGCTGGACATTAAGATATTGGTTTTGAAATTGAGAAGAATCTCATGTTTAAGTCTCTGGAGAGTTTTGTTTTTTCGCATATGCAAATTGTAAATTGAGAAGAATCGCATGCTTAAGTCTCTAGAAAGTTTTGTTTTTTTTTTTTCGCATATGCAAATTGTGTAAGTTTCTAGCTGGGCTTTATACATGATATGCTGTTATCTCGTTTTTTTAGAATTCCATGGTAATTGGTTATATCATGAATAGATATGGTTTCATGTTTAAAAAAAAAAAAGGGACCTAAAGTAGTGGGAGGTTGTTCGGTTGTGTTTGATTACTCTCGGAAACCCAAATTTTGCGCTTGATTGGATTAAATATTGACAATAGTTGCAAGTGGCGCAAGAGATGATTATAAGCTTTGCAAGTTTTCGATCTTGCGACGTGTGAAAATTTGTTTTTGTTTAATTTAGATTGATGCGGCAAAATTTATGAATCTCGTGTGTGTAATATCCCTATGCGCAATTTTTTTGTAGTGAAATGGCCTCCAAAAACATTGTTGCTGATTTGAACAAAGGTGAGAAGTTGGATGGAGAAAACTATGACATTTGGCACCGCAAAATTCAGTATGTTCTGAATGAGCAAGAGGTCTTGGAGACCTTGACCCATTCTCTGACTGAGCCGGAGAGAGGAGATACTGAGCAACACCTGCTAGATCTTGCGGCCTATGAGACCTGGCGCAAGAAAGATCGTTGCGCGCGCTTTACCATGCTGAGCAGCATGAGCAATGATCTGCTTGATGAGTTTGATGAGTATCAAACGGCTGCAGAAATGTGGGAAGCGCTCAAAGTCAAATATGGTGGAACATCAGCCACAAGACTTCACGGGTTAACAATGAAGTTTGACTCGTACAAGATGCGCCCTGGTCATACAATGAAGCAGCATCTTAGGGCGATGTCTAGTATGATCCGCGAACTAAAAGTGGCTGGAAACAATCTATCTGATGAGCAGCAGGTCCAGGCTGTGATTCGCTCACTCCCTTCTACTACTGTGTGGGATAATATGAGCCAAAACTTGACACATAATGAGAACCTCAAAACCTTTGATGATGTTGAACGTCATTTAGTTCTCGAAGCTGAGCGCCAAGAGGCGGCTAAGCCGATTAGTTCGGCAAATATGGTTGAGTCAAGTTCGCGCCAGGCATCCAGGCCTAAGCGCAAGTACTCTGAGATCTCTAACAGAAAGGGAGGGCCTACTGGGCCAGCGCCCAAGAGGGCTAAGATCATGAAGCGCATGAGAGGCAAGCGCGGTGGTCAAAAGAGCAAGGCTAAGCTGGTTTGCTATAACTGCAACAAAGAAGGTCACTTCGCTCGTGATTGTACTGAGCCGAAGAAGGTACTGTCTGACTTTGTTTCTCGCACTATTTTTGTATCTAGTCATGTTATGGTTGCTCACTCTTTCCCTGTGTGGACTGTGGACTCAGGAGCGACTGAACACATAGCGCGGGACCGAGTTGGATACGTGGAGTACCGTCGGATACCAAAGGGGAGTCAAGTCAAGACATTAAAGTGGGGAACGGAGCTAGCGTGGAAGTACTAGGCATTGGTACTTACAAGCTGGATTTGCGGGGTGGTCGCACTCTGATGCTCCATGATGTTTTGTTCGCTCCAGATATTCGACGCAACCTTCTATCTTTAGTCACTTTGCTTAGATTGGGTTTCAAGTTTGTCTTTGAGAATAATGGTATTTCAATTTATTTGGGAACAAGGTTTTATGGTTGTGGTTTTATTTCAGACGGTTTTATAATAATGGATATTGAATATTATGGTTTTAATAATTCAATCGCTTTATTGACTACTTATGATAATGTGTCTGATGGTTCAATTATATGGCATGCTAGACTAGGCCATATAGGAAAAGACAGGATGGCCAGATTGGCAAGAGAATGCCTAATTGGCCAGCTTATTAAAGTGTCTTTACCAACATGTGAACATTGTTTAGCAGGAAAGTCAATAAGAAAACCATTTGGAAAAGCCAAAAGGGCATTTTTTCCTTTGCAATTAATCCACTCTGACATCCGTGGCCCAATGAATTTGAGGGCGAGACATGGGGCTTCCTATTTCATCACTTTTATCAATGATTTTACGCGCTATGGTATTGTTTATCTGATCTCCCATAAATCGGAAGCTTTAGATTGCTTCATGCGATATATGAACTTGGTGGAGAATCAGTTGAACATGAGCATTAAGGCTCTCAGAACCGACCGTGGTCGCGAATATCTGTCTGAATTGTTTAAAAGGCTATGTGATGAAAAAGGATCAAACGACAATTAACAATGCCTGGTACGCCGCAACAAAATGGTGTGGCGGAAAGGAGAAATCGAACATTGTTAGAAATGGTGCGGACTATGATGGCGCAAGCAAATCTTCCAATCTCTTATTGGGGGGATGCACTTTTGACTGCGACATATATTCTAAACCGTGTGCCCTCCAAATCAGTGCCTTCCACACCGTATGAATTATGGACTGGCGAAAAACCTGATCTAGGAAATTTGTGGCCATGGGGATCGACTGGTTATGTTCATGATACTTCTCATAAATATGGGAAGCTAGGTCCTAGAGGGAAGAAGTGTATCTTTATTCGATACTCTGAACACTCTAAGGGCTATGTGTTTATCGGTGAACAAATCGATGGAAGCGTAACTGAAATAGAGTCACGTGATGTGAATTTCATTGAGAATGAATTCCCAAGCAGAGGTGAGGTTGAGAAAAACTTAGAGTTTTATGAGATGGTGGATCAAGATGCTCCAGATAGCCTAGTAGAGACTCTTGAAGAAATTCCTCAAGCTCCTAGGGATAGTGGGAGCAACTTGCCACCAAGTGGGAGCATACCACAACCACCTCAGTTGCGTAGAAGCGATCGTGGTAATATTCCTCGTCAACGATTTGAGATAGAAGGGGAAGCTTTTATGATTGCTACGCATGACGATGATGAGCCACGTACAGTGCAAGTAGCTCTATCATCGTCTGCTAAAGATGAGTGGATGAAAGCAATGGATGATGAGATGACGTCTATGAGGACTAACCAAGTTTGGGACTTGGTGAACCTTCCGCCAGGGCACAAAGCTATTGGGTCTAAATGGATTTTCAAAGTGAAGCGCAAGGTAGATGGTTCAATTGAGAGGTACAAAGCTCGCCTTGTGGCGAAAGGCTATACTCAACAGGAGGGGGTAGACTATGAGGACACCTTCTCGCCTATAGTGAGATTTGCATCTATTCGCCTTATTCTAGCCATTGTAGCTAATTTGGATTTGGAGCTACACCAAATGGATGTTAAAATAGCGTTCCTGAATAGGGATCTAGATGAAGAGATCTATATGGATCAACCTGCTGGATTTGTCGTCAAAGGCCAAGAGCACAAAGTTTGCAAGCTCAAACGGTCTATTTATGGCTTGAAGCAGTCATCTAGACAATGGTATCTTAGATTTCATCGAGCCATTCAATCGAATGGGTTTACGATGGTCGAGGAAGACCATTGTGTCTATGTCAAACGGTCCAACGAAAGTTTCATCATATTATCATTATACGTTGATGATATATTATTGGCTGGAAATAATATAGAGATGATTGTCGCCACCAAAGGGTGGTTGTCCTCCACTTTTGAGATGAAGGACGTGGGTGAGGCAGATTACATCCTTGGTGTTAAGATTATAAGAGATCGTTCGAAGAAACTTCTTGGTTTGTCACAAAAGACTTACATTAAGATGGTTCTTGAACGATTTCACATGCATAACTGTAAGCCCATAGACACTCCTATTGCTAAAGGCGAGACTTTGTGCCGAAATATGTGTCCTAAGACTTAAGAAGAAAAGGAAAGAATGTCTCGAGTTCCCTATGCGAGTGCTGTCAGCAGCCTGATGTACGCTATGATGTGCACTCGGCCCGACATATGCTATGCAGTTGGTTTTGTCAGTAGATTCCAGTCTAATCCGGGACTTGCTCATTGGAAAGCCGTCAAGAGGATATTCAGATATCTCAAAGGAACAGAAGATTACGTACTTTGCTATCAAGGTTCAAATTTACGCCTAATCGGCTATAGTGATGCTGATTGGGGTAGTGATCTGGATGAACGCAAATCAACTTCGGGCTATGCATTTTTGCTTAACAATGGTGCTATAACCTGGAGTAGTAAGAAGCAAATTTGTGTAGCTTTATCGACCATGGAAGCAGAGTACGTAGCTTGCTCGTCAGCAGTTCAGGAAGCAGTTTGGTTGCGAAAGTTTTTTCAGCATCTTGGAGTTATCTCAGATACTTCAGATCCTGTTACAGTGCACTGTGATAGTATGGCAGCCCTTGCCTATTCAAAGGATCAGAAGTATCATGGGAAAACTAAGCATATTGACATGCGCTACCACTACATTCGAGATATGATTGCGCAAAAGGAGGTGGTCCTGAAACATGTTTCTACGAGTCATATGATCGTCGATCCCCTGACAAAGCCTATAGCTAGAGATGCTTTTCAGGCTCATGTTAGGAGTTTAGGGCTCCGTAGATTCTGATTTATTTTTTTTGTTGACCATTATCTGTTGGGATATTTGTTTTTTTTAATTAAAATGATGTTATTTAATAGCATTGTTATCTGCACACACATTTGTCCTGTGATAAGTATGTCAACAGGCAAAGATCAGCTCACTCACATGAGTGATCGCCTCTGACCCTAGCGTGGTGAGCAGAGATGAGACGTGTGTATCTAAACGTCGCCTTAGTTATTTTGACCATACATAGACAACCCACAATCTATGTAGCCTGTGATGTGCCAGATGTGAGTTTTTTATTTAACGCTTAGAGTAGCGAGCGGATAGAGGACTCGGGTGAGGCGCTTAGTTGGCGACTTGACCAAGATCTGTACGGTGTGAATAGATTAGACATACACTCTTTTTTTTAAAGAGAACTCCACCATAGCATGTATTTCATACTACATGTGCCGATTCGACTAGAAATGGAGGTGAATGAATAGATCCCTGCTTCATCACCATGTGAGTCCAACGAGTCACGAAATGACTCAAATTATGCCCTTTATGACTTTTAGCTATGTCGCAAGATAGAGGTATCGGTGTCTGTTGCTTTAGCATGCAACCTATGATCATGATTGATTCGGTCTAAAGGGGCATCACTGGGTAAACGGCTGTACCAAAGTTAAGTGACATGAGAGGGAAGGGAAGACTATTTGATAACACATCAGCAGTAATGTGGCTTACTGTTGACAGGTTATGACGCTAACAGTAAGCGACATAATCGTAAGCACATTATGTGATTTGATGGGTTAAGCATTACTTTGAGTATATGTACTCGAGAGGGATTAAAGATGCTTAATCCGATGTGGTCGAATGAGTCTAGGGCATACCGAGTTTTCTTTAGGATGTTACTATACTGGTTTTATTGGCTAAAATTTAGTATAGTACTTCAAATATTTTTTTTGATGCACTCGGTGGTCGCACGGTCTATTACCAGTATGAACAAGAGTTGTAAGAGAGAACAAGAAATCCATGGCTGAGTCATGCTCACTCTGTGCGAGTGGGAGATGTAATCAGTGCGCCCAAGAGTGGGCAACTCAAGGGTTTTCTTGGGGAGCACAAGTGTAATACTGGGGAAACCCAAAAGGGTGATAACCTAAAAATTGATAGCAGAGGTTACAAGCTTTTTGGATTCTCCTGGAGGTTTCAAGCCCTTTGGGTTTTCCTAGTTAATGAGCTATTAATGGAGGAGGGCTTTATAAACTCTTCCGTTGGAACCATGGAAGTGACAAGGAATTCTCTCTCAATCTTGTTGGTCTTAGATTGTGGATATGGGTGTATAACTCTGGTAGTATACACATCACCGGAGTACGCTGGATTCGTGGGATTCCGTCAAGCAAGCTCTCAACGAGGTAGAACGCCTTTGCCGATCCGACGTCGCTACCATAAGGTAACTCGAAATTGAGCTTCCGCTGCGTCTCCAACATAAACGGAAGAAGCAAATCAAGGTCAAGATCATAAGTATGGAGTTCTGCACGCGGCTTGCAAATCGGTTGATGCTGAAGAAGGTCGAAGAACATGAGGAGAAAAACTCGGTGGTGTCTCCGGTCTCGATCAATGCTGTCCTGAACATGGTGGCTGCTGGATCGAAGGGCGCTACTTTGGACCACTTTTTTGCCCTTCTAGGGTCAAAGACGGTCAAAGAGATCAACTCGGAGTCTGCCAAGATGATGGCGGTGGCAGCAGATGTTGGACTTAATTCCGCCAACAAGGGCACGGAGGACAACGATGATATTGGTCCAGTTTTGGCCATGGTCAACGGAGCTTGGTTCGATCGAAGGTTTCCTCTGAAACCTTCTTACGATGAGAAGATTCTCAAGGGAATCTTCAATTGCGAAGCCAAAACTGTTCATTTTGCAACTCAGGTATTTCATCTCTCTCTCCTAAAACAATATTAATGCTGTATCGTTGAGGGTTTTTGTTTTTCCGGTTTTTCTCTAGTACTGGTTTGTAGTATGTTGATATAAGGTTTCGTCAGTTAGAAGTTTGTATAGATCTTTTATTTTTAAAGTAAATTTATTAATCTTTAAAAAAGATATACAAAGATTACAAGGACTAAACGTACAGTAGCAAGAGCCACCAAAAGCCCAAAAAACTAGACAAGACGATAGAAAAATGCCCGAAACCAAACCCCAAAACACCTATGAGCCTTGGAAACCAACGTAAGCACACCTTCTAGTGCAGAGACAACAAGCCCAAAGCGAAGCCAGACACAACCAACCAACTAAAAGGACTGAATAACAAAACCAAACCTGAACCAGTTTCTATAGGTCATACTTAGGTCTCTGCATTGTTGAGTGTTGAAGCAATAATGGAACCCTAGATGCATTCTCGGTGTCACAATTTGTAATGCTACGTACCCAGGGTTAATAACACAATATGCTCTTAGTGTCGAACTTCTGATAACAAAAAAAACTACCGTGTCGAACTTCTTGTAACATCGTACACACCTCTAAAAAATGCGTACCGGCCATAATCATAATGATTCGTAACCAAGAACCCCAAAAAAGTCGTAATTTTTTTTGTATGTTTACAAACCCCGAAGTAACCGAATTTTGTTGTAGTCCAGAGTAACCGAATTTACTCGTTTTCCTTATTGGGTTATTTACTCCAAAAATCCTGCATGTAATATATTGCGTTTTGCTATTCTTGTTTAGATGATTGTTACTCATATGTAAACAGGCTGAGCAAGTGAGAGAGGAAATTAACGCATGGGCTGAGGCCGCATCGAGAGGGCTTATCAAAGACTTTCTCAAGCCTGGTTCCCCAGAATCAGGAGCAGCACTTGTCCTGATAAATGGGCTCTATTTCAAAGGAAATTGGGACTGCGAATACAAGTTCGACTTGGACTTGACCGAGAAAAGAGATTTCTATCTTCTGAACGGAGACACGGTTTCGGTCCCTTTCATGACCAGCTACCGCGCAAGTCATTACTGCGAGTCATTTGATGGTTTCAACTTTCAAGGTCCTCAAAATCCCGTACGAAAACGGAGAACCCAGTAGTAGGAGGCAATTCTCGATGTACTTTTTCCTCCCAGATGAGCGAGACGGGTTGCCAGATCTCCTCAAGAAGCACATCTCGAACCCCGGGAAGTACTTCAACTTATCCCCCGTCGAGCTTGACAAATTTTGGATCCCAAAGTTTAAATTCTCGTACGGTTTTAATGTTCTCAAGGCCATGCAGGACATGGGAACACCGTTGTCTTTTCTGACGGATCCAGAGGACTTGTCGGATATGATGCATGTCCCCGAGGATGTCGATGTCTTTGAGCCGAAAATGATTCAGAAGGCCTTTATCGAGATAGACGAGAAAGGGACGGAGGCTGCAGCTATTACGGAGTTTGAAGATTTAATGGGATTTTCGATGTACTACAAGCCGAAAAGGTTGATTAGTTTTGTTGCTGATCACCCTTTCGTGTTCATGCTCAAGGAAGCCAAGTCAGGACTGGATTTTTTCACTGGAGCAGTGCTTGATCCGAGCCAAAGTGATTGACTTGTCTCTCCTGTGCTAAATCATCATATGGGTTGGGGTTTTTTCTGCTTATTTTGTCACTCCCTGTTTTGTTAACGCCACTCCATTGCAAGTGTATTTTTGGTGCAAAAATATACTTGTAGGGGAGTGACGTTAACAAAAAAGGGAGTCGCAAAATCATTTCCCTTTCTTCTTGTTTTCTTCCACCCTTTTATTGAAAGGCCCTGGAAATTTTAGAAGCCTACTTTTGCGAATTAGATAGTTTGTGACGTATTTCTTTAAGGGGTTAATCTTACTTTGTTTGGACGGCCAAGATATGTGCACGGGCATCACGTGGCCGTGCCCATCCTGTCACCTGGCACTGAAAAACTCCTCGTTTGGGAGCCAAGTCCATATTTAATAGAGGTCCAAAAGATTAACTACAAAAATTGTCACATTGTTTTAAACGAGCAATAATATATTGCGATTCTTGTTAAAATCAGAATAAGAAAGTAAGAATCAAATTCATACCTAATTAAAACATACTAACATATCTTACCCAGGTGCGGTTTATGACACACAATGTGTGATAATATTCATAGGACAAGGGTAGTACTTACATAAATTACTAGGGATAAGTTTTTATTTTATTTTTATAATCAAGTGTCTAGGTCAATTTGTGCACACCTCGACTATTTTCAAACCTCGAAATTAAAATTCGGTCAAAGATTAATTCAATGGCCCCAAAGGAGTTGATATCTAATGTCATTCACTTTGGGATCTCTAAAACTAATACCTCTCTCTGCATACGGTAACTAGTTTTTCCTCTAATTATTACTCTTATTCCTTTATCTATTTTTGTCAACTCATTACCCCCAAAAAATTTCCTTAAAACCCAAACCAAATAAAAGCCGAACGAGGGAGCAAAATCTTAAATCTCAAGTCTTGACCATGAGACCAATTGATTAGGTTTTTTTTTTTTTGATAATCGAATGTCCGGGCCACTTGCGTGCACCTCGACTAATTTCGAAACCCTGAAAGTAACAATCGGACATACCCCAGTAGCCCTAAAGTTTGAAATATTTGACTTCCATAGAAATAGAATATGTGATCTCAAGAGTCAAGACTACTTGGCCAAATCTTTTTGATTCGTATGTGTTGAAGAATGCCAAATCGGAAATACCAAAAACTCTCATAAAACGATTTTCAAATTGGGACTATATTTTCCAATTTTGAGAATTAAAGAGAGTCGTAATACACCAGAGCAGAGGTTTTTTTTTTTTTTTTGAACTTAAGAAACTTTACACCAGAGGTCCTTTATATTCAAATTTTGATGTGCTCGGGTATCAAGTGAGTTTTAACCGCAAAATCGTGTTTTTTATGTATCGAATGAGTTTTAGCTGCATATGATTGAACACTACTTCCCATTGCATAATTTTCCAAAGATGGTGGGCATTTAGGAAACTTTTTTAAGTCAGCCTACAGTTCGAAAAATAATTTTGGCACATATAAAAATTAAATACTCCGTAGCAGACGGATAAATTGAGACGGAAGAGTAACTTTATACATAGGAAATTGCAAGAAAATAAAATGGGATGAAAGAAAATAAGACAGAATTGGGATGGGGAGTACTATATAAAATTTTCAGTGCCGGGTAACTATCACATAGTACCCGTTCGAAGTATTTGAGCCGTTCAAAAATATTTTAAATGATCCGTATTAAAAACAATATCTCAACTATTGTAGATCATTCAAAATAGTTTTGAACAAAAGGGGCACATCTCTAAAAAAAACTTCAAACCCTAGCCGCCAACAGCCTTTTCCCTCCCCCCCTTCTCAGGCAGTGGGAGGGGAGGGATCCTTTCCCTCCGATCTCTCTCCCTCTATTCCATTCTCCTCACCGTCGAACCGTCTCCTCTCTCAATTCTGTGACTGAAGTTCGGGCGTCCATTGGGAACTTTTTAGCCAGATCGTTTTCCAGCGACGTTCCGGGGCTTCACTTTCAGTGGTTGCGGGTAAGATATTGTCCACCACCTTTCTCAGCCTCCATCTTCTCAGATCTGTGACCTGACGCCATCTACCGCGTTTGTTGGGCGACCACCTCCCAAAGATGTGTTCCTATTTTGTGAAGCAGAGGTGGTGGTTACGAGTCTATCAAGATAGTTGCGAAAGAGTAGCGGCGGATGTCTCGGCGGTGTTTTTTTGTTTTTAATAATGTCCCCTCTTTGGGGGGTTTGTCCTCTTTCGGGAGGTTTTGTCCTCCTCCGGGGGGGTTTCGTCCTCCTTTGGGGGGTTTCTTCTTATTCTGCAGAGCAGCGCATCTATGCGTTTATGTGCTTTTTTTGTCGGAGTGTTCGATCTGTGGATTCCCAACTTGCCTCCATGGGGATTTTTTGATAAATACTACCTCTCAACTTTTGACAAAAAAAAAAAAAACAAAAGGTGCACAAGGACAACCGTACCCACCCGGCACTACAAGATCTCTATGAAATGGGACGAAGGAGATTCCAGTCAGCCCCGCCTTCGTTCAATTCCCTCAGAGTCGCTTCGACGCTTACGAACCCTTGTCTGCAAACACTGAGAGAGAGAGAGAGAGAGAGAGATCGAGACTCTGGTACTACGGGATACAATGAGGGCCCACACCGACTGGGTACCGCAATCGCGACCCCAACCGACAACTCCGACACGATCGTCACCGCCTCCCTCGACAACTCCCTCATCCTGTGGAACCTCACCAGGGAGTCGGAGGACAACAAATTCCACGGCGTCCCCCACCGCCGCCTCACCGGCCACTCCCACTTCGTCCAGGACGTGCTGCCGGGCTTGACCACCATCCAGGCTGATTTTTCAGAAGGTTGATCTTCAAATTTGACTTTTAGGCATCGGGACAAAGGTCCTGACAGTCTGTTTTGACCTCGCAAACGCACGAATTGAGAAATTTGTAAGTTGCAGCCCAATAGCGTTAGCTTTTTAACACAACTTAAAATCACCCCAAGAGAGAGTCAGAGAGATGGTCGGAAAGATCGCAATACCGAGAGCTATGGAAGTTGACTTCATGTTGAATCAAGTTTTTGATTTTTTGTTGTGAATTGGATTGCTTTAGATTTCTTCAGAGGGTACCGAATATCCAAGGCTTCTCATTTTTCGTTTCCAATCTCCTCCAAGTCCTCCCATCTTTGCTCCAACCATCCAAATGCCTCTTGTGAGCCGCGTCTCACGTCCAATGTTTGGCAAAACATGAAAACACGCAAAACATTCTAAGCCAACTAAGCAAGAAGATAAATGGGACTTACCAAAAAAAAGAAGAAGAAGAAGATAAATGGGTAAAACAAATGTAACTTAATGGGCTTCAATGAGTACATTTAGACCCTTATCAGTATATACAATATCTGCTCTGCTCTCCTCTGCTCTGCTCCTACTAACAGGAAATAGAACTATTTAATTACTCTTTTACTAGTGCATTTTAAGGACGATAGTGAAGAGATCAACCCTTAGTGAGAAATAAATTTCTCACTTTCTATCCGTTATATGTTTTAGTTTTACCTTCTTCTTTTTTAATGTAAACCAGAGCTTTGCTTTTCCATCACCATTAGCAAAAAAACGGGTTTTCCTTTTCTATTTTTTTGCTTTTCGTTTGATTATCATATAAATAAGATATTCTATGTGCATCACGTCCTTATTTAATTACCTTGTCAAAAGAATGCAGCTGGAAGTGTATACCGTATAAATTGTTTGGTTAAAAAAAAAAAGGTATCTTTTCCCCATAATTTTAGACTCATTTGGATAGCTCATAGATGTGGCTTCGTAGCAAAGGATTTTTATGTTCAAAATTGGCGCAAATATAAGAGGTATAGCCGTATAGGCTTGTGGAACTAGTTACAGGAGTTGGTAGTTAAAGAGATTGTGTTATTCTTGTATGACTATTATGCTCTCAATTGTGAAGTACTTTTGGTTACTGTTGTTACATTATTAGTTCAAATCCCTTCATTTGCAATCCGTGCGCGGCTATCAAAACAGAGTGATGCTTGATTTTCACAAAAAAACTTTGGGCCAGCAAACTTATGTGATTTGGAAATTTATGGAGGCATCGTTTTAGTTTTATTTATTGCTTGACCATAGGTGAGTGCAAGTACAAGATCCAAGACGGCGACGCACACTCAGATTGGGTCAGCTGTGTCCGATTCAGCCGCTACACGCAGCAGCCAACCTTTGTTTCCTCTTCATGGGATCGTACCATTAAGATATGGAACCTAACTAACTGCAAGATAAGGTCCACCCTCACCGACCACTTTGGCTACGTGAACACAGTGGCGGTGTCCCCTGATGGATCGTTGTGCGCGAGCAGAGGGAAAGATGGGGTCATCTTGCTGTGGGACCCAGCTGAGGGGAAAAGGCTTTACTTGTTCGCTACTGGCTCCATCGTCCATGCTTTTTGCTTCAGCTCCAACAGGTACTGGCTCTATACAGCTACTGAGGCTAGCATCAAGATATGGAATCTGGAGAGCAAGATGGTCGTGGTGGACCTCAAGGTCGATGCTAAGAAGGAGGCTGAGATGAATGAAGGCAGCGCTACCCAATCACCTGGCGTAGAAAACAAGGTATATTGTTATGATTATTATATGTAAATATTTATATGAGAGATTTTGTGTTTCCATTTGATATTGTTGTTTTTTTGGCTCTTGTTGTTGGAATTAGAATCAATTAGGATCCTGAGATTTATCAATCACGGATCATAAGGATTTATTTCGTGTTATTGCGGCCCACTTGTTTTTGGCCTTTTATTCCGTAACTTATGTTGGTAGTATAAATACATATGGCTAATCCTACTTTAGGGTAAGTCAATTATACAGAAAACCTAAAATTCTTCTTGGTATCAAAGCCTCCCTCCTCCTCCTCCCTCATCTACACGTGACCTATCAATAATCAGAAGTAGTTCGGGCAGTCAAATCTACTGCCCCCCTTAAGGGGGTTCCCCAACCCTTTCGAGGCTGCCGCAACTTCTGTAATCAGCCCTCAGCCTCTGCAATTGACTCTCTTCTCGCTCAACCCTTTTCTGTTTCTCTCTCCTGATTTGATCTTCTTTCTTGGTTGTTCTCGGGTCTGTTGATGTGGTGAGCAATTTTTTGTATTAACTTTATCAGTTTTGGCTACCGGTGTGTTCGGTAGCATTGTTTATGGTTCGATCGAGTCTCCGGCCGTTGTGTTTATCAATCTCTCTTTGTTTGTGTTTTACTACACAATATGACTGACTCAAGTAACAAATGTGCAACTACGGTACCCAAATCAGATTTTTCTCTCTCTTAACATACACCTGCTCATCGTGTTACTAGTGTACTGTTGAATGGGAAAATTTTTGCCGCGTCGAGTCGATCTTTCCAGCTCTTTGTTGGGGGAAAAGGAAAATCTAACTGGCTTCTCGGAACTGAAAAGCAACCACCAGCCAATGACCCCAAGCATGCTTAGTGGGATATGGAAAATTGCACTATCTTGGGTTGGTTTTTCAATTCTATGGAGGAAAGTATTTATAATATGTTTATGTATTATGATACTGCACCTACTTTATGGAATGCTCTCACACAGATGTATGCCCATGCTCATAATGATGCCCGTATTTTTGAGTTATATCACCTTCTTAAGAATCCTTGAGATTGTCTGTCACAGAATATTTTGGCTATTTATAGTCTCGGTGGGCTGAGTTGGCTCAATATGAACCTTTGAGTGAGTTTCCTATTGAGGTAGCTTCTATTGTGGTTAAACGACAATCCCGGCAGCATACATTTCAATTTTTGATGGGCTTGAAATCTGAATTTGATCCTCTTCGTATTCATATTTTGAATACTTCACCCATGCCTTCCTTATATGAAGCCTTTGCTACTATTAACGGTGAGGAACGACGTCGTCGCCTAGTTCTACATTCTCTTCCATCCATCTCTGAGTCTTCTTCCATGACTGATCAGATGGCTCTTGCAGCTAGTTCTGGCCCTCGTCCACTGCCTGGGAAAATTGTCTGTTATCATTGTAATGAAACTGGGCATACCAAGGCCCGCTGCTTCAAGCTCCATCCTGAGTTGAAGCAACACTTTGTTAGGAACTGCCCTTCTGGTTCCAATTCTTCGCGCACAGCTACAATAGCAGAGCATGTTGGAAGTTCTAGAGCTTATGCACCATCTGACTTTAGCCGTTTCCAATCTCAGATTGGTCAGCTTCAGGAGCAGCTTGGCTCTCTCACTACACGTGTTCAGGGCATATTGCCCACGCCTACCGCAACCCTTGCTACAGGTACTCCTACTGCCTTTCACGTTCGATCTGAGAAACCTACTTGGGTTTTGGATTCTGGAGCTAATGATCATATGACCGGTGAGTTGTCTTTTTTCTCTTCCCCCCATGCCTTTACTCATAATGAAACAGTTTGTCTTACTGATGGGTCCACATCCTTTATCCGCCATAAGGGTGATGTTTTGCTATCTCCTGATTATTTCTTATCCTCTGTCCTTCATGTACCTAATTTTGCATTTAACCTTTTATCTGTTAGTCGCCTAGAAAAAAATCTTCATTGTGCTGTCATTTTCTTACCCACTCATTGTCTTTTACAGGACCTGAGTTCGAAGAGGATTTTTGTTGGCAGGGGATATGAGCGTGATGGGTTGTTCTAGCCTTCAAGCTTCTGTTTTGCCCGAGTCCAGTTCTTATGTGTTTTCCCTCAAAACTTTGAGTTTGTGGCATGTTCGTTTAGGACATGCGAATTTTCAGTATTTGTGTTTGTTATTTCCAGCATTAATAAAAGCTTGTAAGGATCATAAGTTTCAATGTGTGGTATGCGAACTTTCTAAACATACCCGCACCAGTTATATTCCTCAAATGCATCGTGCTCCTAGCTGTTTTGTTCTTATTCGTACTGATGTGTGGGGCCCTTCCCCTGTTACTGCTTTCTCTAGACATCGTTATTATGTGTCTTTTATTGATGATCACACTAGATGTACTTGGGTCTACTTGTTAAAATGCAAGTCTGATGTGTCGACTCTCCTTACCCAGTTTCTCAAAATGATCAAAACTCAATATAGCACTGTTGTTCGCAATAGACGATCAGATAATAGTGGTGAGTACATTTGTAGTGGCTTTCGTTCCCAACTTAATCAGCAGGGTATCCTACAACAACTCACTTGCCCTTACACTTACGAACAGAACGGTGTAGCAGAAAGTAAGAACCGCCATATAATGTCAGTTGTTCAGTGCCTCCTTTGTGTCATGCATGTCCCCAAGTCCTATTGGCATATGGCTGTCCTAACTACGGTTTACCTCATCAATCGTACTCCTAGTCGAATTTTGAAGGGAACAGATCCTCTTCAGGCTCTCTAGCCTGATCACATTCTTTTTCCTCTTCTGCCCAGGGTCTTTGGGTGTACATGCTTTGTCCAAGATCGTCGCCCCACTCGTACTAAGCTAGATGACAAGTCTATCAGATGTATTTTTTTGGGGTATTCAACTATGTCCAAAGGTTATCGATGTTATGATCCTGTGTCTCGTCACATGCATCACTCTCTTGATGTCACTTTTCATGAGGAAATTCCTTTTTATGGCACTAACTCTGTCTTGCAGAATTTTGTTCCGCATCCTTCGGTGGTAGAGTCCTTACCGAGTGCTCGTCCAATTCCTATTTTTGACTCGGTGATGGACTCGCCCACCATACCGGTACATGAGGCTCCCCAATCAGTACCAACTCCTCCTCTGCAGACGTATTCTCGTCGCCCTAACGCTCCGCCTCCCATGCCAGATCCCTCTTTAGATTCCAGTTCAGGTAATCCTCCATCTCCTATTGTTTTACACCCCCGTCGATATCCCTCTCGTGATCGCAATCCCCCACCTCGTTATGGTTGGATTAGTAGTACTAATCATCCTATCTCCAAGTATATTCTTATGATGGTATTTCAGCTTCCTATCGAGCTTTTCTTGGTCAAATTGCGTCAGTATCTGTTCCCCGATCTGTGTCTGAAGCTCTCCAAAATCCTAAGTGGGTTGCTGCCATGCAAACTGAAATGGAGGCATTGGATCATAATCACACCTGGGAGCTTGGGTCTTTACCTTTGAGTGAGAAGACTGTGGGTTGTAAGTGGGTCTATAGTGTGAAGTATCTTGCTGATGGTTCTATGGATCGATATAAGGCTCGTCTTGTGGCCAAAGGCTTTACCCAAGTTCCCGGCAAAGACTTTGGTGCTACTTTTGCTCCGGTTGCTAAGTTGACTAATGTTCGTCTTCTTGTGTCTTTAGCTGCTTCCCACTATTGGCCTCTACACCAACTGGATGTCAAGAATGCTTTTCTCCATGGTGAGTTACTTGAGACCATCTATATGGATCCTCCTCCTGGTTTTCGGGCTGAGGGGGAGTATGCTGGGAAGGTATGTCACCTTCGCAAGTCTCTATATGGGCTCAAACAGTCACCTAGGGCATGGTTTGGTCATTTTAGAAATGTTATTTTATCAATGGGCTTTGTTCAATGTCACTCAGATCACACATGTTTTATACGTCGGCACTCTAATGGTCGTTGTATCATACTATTAGTTTATGTTGATGATATTATTCTTATTGGAGATGATGTACCGAGTATTGCCAAGGTCAAACAGGATCTTGGAAAAACATTTGACATTAAGGATTTGGGGTCACTCAAGTATTTCTTAGGCATTGAAGTTGCTCGTTCTCATCATGGAATATCTCTTTCTCAAAGAAAGTACGTTCTGGATCTCCTTCAGGACACTGGCATGATGGGATGTAAGCCGACCACTACTCCTATGGATCCCAACCTTAAGCTTTCAACTGATTCTAGCGAGTTACTTCCCAATCCAGCCATGTATCAACGTTTGGTTGGTCGCTTGATTTACTTGACTAATACCGGGTTGGATTTGACATTTGCAGTGAGCATGATTAGTCAATTTATGCATGCACCTTGCACGGCTCATATGGATGCTGTTTTTCATATCCTCAGGTATCTTAAGACTTGTCCTGGTCTTGGTTTATTCTTCTCTGCTGGTATTCAATCCCAGCTTCTATGTTTTACTGATGCTAATTATGCGGGGTCAAAGACTGATAGACGCTCTACCTCTGGTTTTTGTACTTTCTATGGTAATCATCTTATATCATGGAAAAGTAAGAAGCAAGTAGTTGTTTCTAGGTCTTCGGCTGAAGCTGAATATCGCACTATGGCCCAAGGCACTTGTGAGATACTTTGGCTTCGGTCTATTCTAGCTGAGTTGGGCTTTGTGGAAGTCAGATCCTCTCAATTGTTTTGTGACAACAAATCTGCTATTATGCTTGCATCAGATTCAGTTCTTCATGAGCGGTCCAAACACATAGAAGTGGACATCCACTTTATTTGGGAAAAAGTTCGGACAGGCATTATAGTTCCCTCCTTTGTTCCATCATCAGATCAGACTGCAGATGTATTCATGAAGGCAGTCGGACCATCATTGCTCAAGTCCTCCATTGTCAAGCTGGGTTTGATTGATATCTTTGCACCAGCTTGAGGGGGAGTGTTGGAATTAGAATCAATTAGGATCCTGAGATTTATCAATCACAGATCATAAGGATTTATTTCGTGTTATTTCGGCCCACTTGTTTTTGGCCTTTTATTCCGTAACTTATGTTGGTAGTATAAATACATATGGCTAATCCTACTTTAGGGTAAGTCAATTATACAGAAAACCTAAAATTCTTCTCATTATCAAATCATGTTATCTAGTATGCTTATATGAGAGATTTAATTTGTGTTTCCATTTGCCTAAAGTTGCATCTTCTGTGTCCCTTTGGAATTTGTCTCGTTTTTTTTTCTTGTCTAAATCAGACAAGTTAGAAGTTCTTTTAAATTCGGCTTTGATTTGACTTTAGATTTTATTGAATTGGTTTGGAACAAGTTTGACTGGTTGATTAGATAATTTAGATAGTCTACATTCAGGTGTGGGTTTCTCTCTTTCTTTTTTTTTGGGTTGAAATCATAGCTAACACTTTCATGACTTATTCTCACTACTATTTAAAATCAGTAACAGCCGTTGGAAGTTTTCCATGCTTTTCACGCTAGTTGGCTGATTTTGTCTCTTTGTTAATGCATTGTGTCCATGATATTGATTGTTTCAGCTAGCTTACTTTGTACACAAGTGAATTTTGTGGCCAAAACGTCTCAAGTTTCCATTTCCCCCCACCGTTAGTTATGCGTCTTGCAAGTTCATTAACTTTTGATAGTTGTTCACATATTAGACTGAGAAGATTTTGTGTAGTAGCTTTCTCTTACATTTCAAATACTTCCTTCAATTTTAGCTGTTGTCAAATGGAATCCAGTTCGTGTTGGGCATATGATGAGTAGTAGGCTACTGCGGCTTATTTCTCATAGTTGAGTTTGATTTTCTGATTGTTTTGCTTACAATCCTTTGGATTATTATTGCTGTAGTATTTAAGCTTATGGACTTCGTGCCGTTGTATATTCTGCTGCGTTCGTAGCGTAAACCAGATAAGTTTTGATCTTCATTTTTGTTAATGTTTAACCTTGACTTCACTATTTTCAGGTCATATACTGCACGAGCTTGAGTTGGAGTGCTGATGGAAGCACTTTATTCAGTGGATATACCGACAGCATGCATAATCGGAGTTTGGGGAATTGATAGCTGGTAAAATGCTATTTAGCCCATGGATCACCAAGAGCATTTCGCCAGAGTGTTTTTAGGTAGCGTTAGGTTTCAGTTGAAATGTTGGCAAGCCTTTACTGGGTTAGCTACAAGCCTACAAGAAGTGCTGGAATAGTTCCCGGATGCCTGCGTCACCTATGCTTGTGTCTGTGTCTGGTCAATGGTTATGTTGAAGACTAACATATAGCATTGACCAGACACATAGCCATTCATTGCACGTGGACTTCACATGATGTGTGTGGGACCCAAAGGCTACAAACTCATTAGCAGCCCCAAAGGCTGCAAACCTCGTTAATGTCCCACAACATTCGAAAGGGGCAAAAGCCGCAAAACAACGAATTATATAGCTTGAGTTGAGTCAACATGCTTCTTTGAAAAGCATGATTTTCTTTGAAACTCGCAAATCACAATCTCATTCAAGTCGATCGTCCATACCAGTTCAATACATTTACTCTTTCCTTGCATGACACAATTCAGATGTCTTCCTATTCTTCGCAGCGTGATCCCACCAAACATGGTCTATGAGGGCTTTGTTTGACTTCCATTTTGGGGTTGATTTTTTGACGCTGTCCTGAAGCGTAGTAAATCCTACTATCCTGACTTCGTGAGTATTGGTTTGTGTATCAAACAATCAAATAAGCTAATATCAACCGGTTTAGGTGTACTTCTAATTTTTCCTTGTGGAATGATCTCTCAAACTCTTGTAGGAGGTTTCCAAATAAATCATTCAATTTCAAGATATTTTTATCACTCAAGTGTACGATCAATTTATGTGCACATTAACTAATCTTAAGGGACCAATCTACCGTCCATTATTGCAGGAGTTTTTGAACCTAAGATTTAAGGAGGAAGTAAATTTTTAAGTCTCAAATCTTGACCAAGCAGCTAGCCCTTGAGGTTATCAATGAACTTCACTTGTGTACTATATATTAACACTATATAAGTGGGAGTATTTGGTTCCATATTTTCAGATATGGAGAGCTTTACAGAATGGCAAAAGGGACTAGAAAAAACACCAAAGACGGCCCCCTAAATTGTTGGATTTGGATCCGTTGGAGCAGAAGAAATGACTAGGCTTTCCAACTCTTGTTTCAAGCTACCACCCATGGCCCTGCCCCCCCGCGACCCCCTCACACACAATGAAAGGGGAAGACCCTTACCTTTGCATTGGGTTGGACTGCTCTCCAGGGTTGTTACCGTGATTTATATGGCGGGGTAGAGCGGTGATTTATTTAAATTGGAAGTGTACACTCTATGGATGGGTCTAATTAGTGGCCCTCTAGTGGGGTGATTCTTTTGTCATTAAAATAAAAATAAAAATCTTGTCTCAAGTGTGTATTGGATTACCTAAACTCTTTTGAATGTATATAATCTCTTATTGACAAGCTTGTGTTGTCAGCATCTTGCTGGTTTAGAAGCAGCTTTGGGAGATGCCAGAGCCCAACTTCTTTCAAATCAAGAGTCCGATTTCCAAACAACGAAAAAATCTTCAATGCAATAATTATTTATAACGCCCTCTCATATGATGTAAGTTTTATGTATGTGTAGGTTCCATACCAAACAAGAGAGGCATTACAAATAACTGTTGCATTGAAAATTTTCCCACGAACCACGCATTCTCTCTCTTTTTGGTTCTCTTTTTCTCTCTCCTCCATCACTATGAATGGTCCCACCAACTTACATTTATTTTCAATAGGGGTGTAAACGAGCCGAGCCGAGTTTTGGCGAGCTTGAGCTCGGCTCGTTAACTTAACGAGCCCAAAACTCGAGCTCGAGCCTTAACGAGTCGAGCCCTTAACGAGCCGAGCTTAGTCATTTACTAAACGAGCCTCTTTAATCGAGTCGAGCCTCCCTTAACGAGTCGAGCTTTTGTCGAACGAGCTGAGCTCCACTCAGCTCGTTTAGTAAACGAGCCGAATACTCGAGTTCGAGCTCGGCTTGTTTACTAAACGAGTCGAGCTGAGCTGAGCTCGCGAGTAGCTCGGCTCACTTACAGTCCTAATTTTCAACTCTCTATCTCCTACTACTATACTAAAAATGGGATTTTGATAATACACCATTGTAATATTTTACATTATTAATTTAGCAACCTTTTAAAATTAACTTGAAGATACTATTGGAGATACTCTAATACGGGATTAAGGCTCCGTTTGGAACTTATGAAAAAGAAATGAAAGGAAAGGAAAAAAAAAGAGAAGGAAAATGATAGGAAAATAGGAGAAAAAATTTACTATTCGTTACATTTGAAATCTTTATTTTCTTCTCTCTTTCTTTTCTAACCAAACAATAGGACGAAATTTTTTTTAATTTTCCTTTCTTTTCCCTAAGTTCCCAACAGAGGCTCAAGTTTCGAAGGGCACATTATCGAGATCATAAAAAATACAACTCTGGACTTGAACTTTCAATTAGGACTAAAACTTAACGCAAGCTAGAGAATAAGAAATGTATAATTGTAACAGAAATTACATATTCAAGTAAATGATTTTAATGACCAAAATGACCCGAAAAGTTCCACAAATACCACAAAACCACCGTTTAAAAAGGAGAGAAGTAGCCCTCTTCCTCCGCCCCAGCCTCCCTTCCAAACCCTAGCTTGCAAACCCTAGCAGAGACAGAAAGCGAAAATGGGAGAGTCCCTGGTACTGCGCGGAACCATGAGGGCCCACACCGACTGGGTCACCGCCATCGCGACCCCGATCGACAACTCCGACATGATCGTCACCGCCTCCCGCGACAAGTCGATCATCCTGTGGAACCTGACCAAGGAGGACAAGGTGTACGGCCTCCCCCACCGCCGCCTCACCGGCCACTCCCACTTCGTCCAGGACGTCGTCCTCTCCTCCGACGGCCAGTTCGCCCTCTCCGGCTCCTGGGACGGCGAGCTCCGCCTCTGGGACCTCGCCTCCGGCACCACCGCCCGCCGCTTCGTCGGCCACACCAAGGACGTCCTCTCCGTCGCCTTCTCACTCGACAACCGCCAGATCGTCTCCGCCTCCCGCGACCGCTCGATCAAGCTCTGGAACACCCTTGGTGAGAAACTAGAACTATTACTACTTTACCCTTCGGATGGAATCATTTGGTGAGAAAAGCAAAGAATAGAAAGGATTGGGTTGAGTTATTTGGTGAGAAATGTACAAATATGATGTTTATTTTAATTTTTTGTGGTGAGAATTAAATCATTTTATGTTTTGCTTTTTAGTTTGTAGGGTAAACCGGCGTTTTGCATTTCCCACCACGATGAACGTAAATTGGGTTTCCTGTTTAATTTTGTCCCTTGCTTTTTTAATTTTGTCCCTTGCAACCCCTTGGGATCGAATGGTAAGAGAAGCAAAGAATAGAATGGACCAGGGTTTGTGTTGAGTGGATTGGTGAGAAATGGTGATACATGTACACAGATGATGTATGTTTCGATTGGTTCCTTTTTTCATTCTCACGAAATCTCATCAAAATGATGAGATTTGGCGAGAGAGAGTTATGTTTCTTGTCACGCCCTTTTCTCACCATCCAAAGGGGTCTGTTAGTGAGAATTAAATCATTTTACGTTTTGGCTTTTTTTTTTTTTTTTGTAGTTTGTAGGGTAAAGTGGCATTTTCCATTTCCACCGCTATAACCTGAAATTGGGTTTCGTGTTATATGTTGTGCCTTATGTTTTGATTGCTCCTATAAGATATTCTAGACTCCTTTCTAGAGATGTGATTTTGGAATGAAGAAATTTGATGTAGGCTTGTGTTACTAGAGTAGGAAGTTAAAGAGATTGTGTTATTGGGACCATTGTATGACTACTGACTGACTATCCTTTCAACGTTGAACTACTTTTGGTTACTATTGTTACACTGTTAGTGTGAATCTGTTCATTTGGAATCTGCGTGTGGCTATCGTAACAGAGCGATGTTTGATTTCCCCCGAGACCCTTTGGGGAGGAGAACTTATGTGATTCGGAAATATATGAAGCCATCGTCTTAATTTTTTCTATTGCTCGACCACAGGTGAGTGCAAGTACACAATCCAAGACGGTGACGCGCACTCAGATTGGGTCAGCTGTGTCCGATTCAGCCCCAACACGCAGCAGCCAACCATTGTGTCCTCTTCATGGGATCGTACTGTTAAGATCTGGAACCTAACTAACTGCAAGATAAGGTCCACCCTTGCTGGCCACTCTGGCTACGTGAACACGGTGGCGGTGTCCCCTGATGGGTCGTTGTGCGCGAGCGGAGGGAAAGATGGTGTCATCTTGCTGTGGGATCTAGCTGAGGGGAAAAGGCTTTACTCGCTTGATGCTGGCTCCATCGTCCATGCTCTTTGCTTCAGCCCCAACAGGTACTGGCTCTGTGCAGCTACTGAGGCTAGCATCAAGATATGGGATCTGGAGAGCAAGACCGTCGTGGTGGATCTCAGGGTCGATGCTAAGCAGGAGGCTGAGATGAATGAAGGTGGTGCTGCTCAATCCTCTGGTGTCAAGAACAAGGTATAATATCGTGATTAATGTATTCTATGCGTAATTCTATGAGCAGTTTTTGTGTTTCCATTGCTGGTGCTGCTTTTTATTCTTGTTATTCAAATGTAAACCAATATCTTTGGTGTTATGGTTAAGTGGATGAAGTATAGAAGTCGGTCTGTTTTGTTTTCTTCCTTTCCCCATCCCTACAAGGCCCCTTGGATTTCCAAATGCTTTTCACTCCAGTTGATTGAATTCGTGTGCCTGTTTGTTCATCTGTGCCTGTCTGTTCATCTTGTCCATGGACCATGATATTGATTGATTCAGCTTACTCAGATTGTGCTATTTGCTGATAGTATTGATTGGAGTCTTAGGGATATCTGTTATTATCACTTTAAGATCTCTATATAAGTGAATTTTGTGGCCAAGATGTCTGAATTTTTAAAAATTTTCCCCTGCATTATGCATTGCAGTGAATTTTGTGGCCAAGATGTCTGAAAGTTTTTAATTTTCCCAGTATTACGCATTGCAACTTCATGTACATTTGATAGTTGTTTACATATTGTTGAGTTTGAGTTTCTGGTTATTGTCCCGTCAGTGAAAGGATATTGTTGCTTTTGATTATTATTGCTATAGTATTTCAGCTTATAGACTTAACTTCTTGCTGTATCTTCTGCTGTGTTTGTAGCATTCACCACTTAAGTTTTGTCTTCAGTTTGTTCATTCCTTGCCATCTGTAATGACCAAGAGAAAATAATAGAATGTCGTGCTTGTTTTCTGAATATCTCTGAGATAAACCTCGACATCCTATTTTCAGGTCATATACTGCACAAGCTTGAGTTGGAGTGCTGATGGAAGCACTTTATTCAGTGGATATACCGATGGTATAATCAGAGTTTGGGGAATTGGTCGTTAGTAACCTGTTATTTAGTCCATGGATCACCGAGTGCATTTCATTGCAGTTTTTCCCAGTTGAGTTAGGTTTCAGTTGAAATGCTGGCAGGATATTTGGATTCTCTATGTTTGATGACTTTTAAGCCGATGCTATTTTTGGTTTCGGTTATTTTGTTAGTTGATACTGATATTGGTTTTGACTCTACATCCAAGTTATGTTGCTTTGCTTTATATTTATCGTGCTCGGTTTGATAATGTTGATTTAAATTTCTTGTCTTAGTGTCAGATATGATGTGTGATGGAGGTCGTAGGGTTTTCAGTCAGGAGTAAGTAGTCGCTGGCGTTTCACAGAAAATAGCTCATTAATTTGAGTTTAGACATGCCAACTTATTTTGTTGCTTCCAGCAGTATTTTGATTCGGACCAATGAAACTGGATGCATACAACTTGTTATCGCATATGGTTTTCGATCCTACTGACGCGACTGTCTTTGTTTCCATGAGTCTGTTGCATTTACTCCTTTTCGGATGCTGATTGATTTCGATTATCTTTTGAATCAACATGCATCTCTTGCATATAATCTTAATTTCTCTTCGAAACTTGTGATCTCATCCAAATTGATCATCGCTGGGCGTCTGTCTATCTGTTCAACGCGCATACTCTCTGTTCTTTTCAACATGATCCTCACCAGGTTCACTACACTAACCTCCAATTCTCAGTCAACGGTGATTAATAATTTGATTTTGCACATGCTGATTAATACTAGGAGCTTTTGTTGGATCAGTGGGTTTATTCCCCTTGATTGTGGGTTAAAAAGCAGAAATCTTCTATCTAAATTTTCTTTTTGACCTCGCAGTCGCAGAAGAGAGCTCAAAGTATCCCGAAAAAGAGAGAGAGAGAGAGATATCTAAAAAAAAATTAATAATAAAATTTCATGTGTACGATCCCACATAATAGATACTCTTTCTGTCCCAAAATGATACTAATAGATACTCCCTCCGTCCCAAAACGATAGTGTTTCTCAAAACAAAGACTTCAAAAAATTGATTTTTTTTTTTAAAGCAAAACATCAATTTTTATCATTAATCTAAAGAACTTAATGATACGTATAGTAAATTGTAAAAGAAATTAAAAAATTCTTCAAAAAATTGTTTATTTTTAAGTTCTCGTTTTGCGAACCAAAAGACCGAGTGAGTACAATATACTAACAGAACTAGAGGCACGACCCAGCCAATTAAGGCTAGGAGCGCATCGCCGACAGAAGAGATTTTACTTTTAAAAAATAAAATAAAAATGAATTCATGTAGCCAGTCCTCTTGATCATCCTATAATATTCAATATTATTGTTTGTGATAAAAAAATGGACTCATCATAATGTTACTTTATAATCCAAGACGTTCATTCCTTCCGCGTCCGTCGTATGTGCAAAATAATCCAATTGATTTGACATCAACATCCCATTTAAACCGAAATGTAATTGTCAAAGGCGAAATACACGTTCACTCTCTTGTGACATATGATTTGGTCCCGATTCGGTTGATGTTTGATTAATTTAAATTTTTTCGCATATATGATACCATATCTAATCAAACTATTCTTGGATCATCATTCATCAAGTATGACTATAATCGGGTCCCATTTCATGTCGGATAGAGAGAATATCACTTATTTATTTATTAATTATTTTGAACATATTATCTTATGCGCACCGCAGCTATTCTTCTTTCCCGTCCAATAAAAAAACAGACTATTCATGTTGTGACTAGGACCCTCACAAAAGGCTTCGCTCTTTCCGCCTAACTCAACAAGATGGCCAAATTTCAAACTTTGAATTTCTGAATTTACAGGTCATCCCAATTCACTGGTGTAGCTAGAATTTTAACTCCGGGAAGCTGGCATAGTAGACATATATTTTTTTATCAGAACGTATATTGTTTTATATCATAAGGTTTTTGTTTTCCAATTCATTACATTTTTAAATTAAAATGATTCTTTAGGCTACATCAACTATCAACTGCTTATTTTTTCTTTACGAAAGAAATTAAGAAATGGGAATGTAAAATAATGGGTTTTTTTATTAAATCGAATTAAAATTATTGAGATTATAAATAGCTATATATGAATAATTATTAATAATATTTAAAATCAAATATATAGAAGTTAAAATTTGGACACTCAGAGAACTGGGATCGGAGGACCCAACCCCAGATCCCAATATAGCTCCGCCCCTGTCCCTATTGTCATTTCAGCCAACCCACGGGTCATTAGATATCACCTGATACATCTTGATTCCTTCCCTTTCGGAGGCAGGATTCTTTTTTAGCCAAAAATTTCTCTTTTTCCTTTTTTTTTTTTTTTCATGTCTTTTATTTAACGGCTGGAAAGCATCGTTAGGCACATAGGCGTGTTTTCAGGACATCTTGGCACATAGGCGTGTTTTCAGGACATCTTGGCACATAGGCGAGTTTTGAGGATAGAGGAGATCGGACTCTTCCTTTTGAAGTCCTACGACGCTTATATAGTCGCATTTGAATCTTCGCCGTCCATTTATCTGATTATGTCATCAGAATCATCTTTCCATCCACGTATCCCAACTCCCAACCCAAACGAGTAAAAGACCCTTCCCTCCCTCACTGGACCTCTCGCCTGATCTTCATCTTCTCTCTCTCTCTCCGACCGTGCCTTCGTCTTCTTCTCACTCTCTCTCACTCCACCCTTCTACTGGTTCTCCGCAATCCCTCTTCTGTTGCGAATAAGAATTCCTTTGATTCGTATCATGTGAGTTGCGATCTAAGCCCCTTTACCTCTGTCTAGGGTTTGTTTTCTCACTACGTGTTTAAGATACGTGCAACTGATTTTGTGAAGCCCTAATTGGGTTTATACTTGTAGAATTTTTCTAGTTACTGCTAATAACTCCTCTTGAATTTCGTTCAGGCCAATCCTTGGTTCTTCAGAAAGAGCTAGTGTGGTTTTTGGAGGGATATAGAGAGAGTCCAGCCGTTATTAGGCAGGTGGGGAATCGAACGGAGCTTATAGGCCGAAATTCTAAGAGAGTTTGAATGTGGTTAGTTTGCCCTTCCTCTTTTATGTTGTTGAATTTGAAGGTTTTTTTAGGTGTCATATGTTTATTTGAAGTTTGAGTATGAAACGAATACGGCGGGAATAATCTGTCTTTGAGCCTCGACTGTTTGTTTTCTTCTGCCTGTTTATATCTTTCATTATAATGGAAGCATTTTTTTTCCCTGTTTCATGGATGAATTGGTTTATGACACTTATTTGGTTGTTTCTGGTCGTTATTTTAAGTCTAATTATGGAATGGTTACCCTGATAGGCAGTTGCAGGATTTTAGTTCAGTAGTGGCATAAAATATAGGAGTATAAATTTATTTTGTATGCAAAACACTATATAGAATAAAGATACTTATTTTGGATGAAAATTTATTGCGCCTACTTTATTTGATTTTGTTGAGTAATATTATCTACTTACTCACGAATTTAACTGACTTTTCATTTATGCTTCGTACGAATGATCATAGAAAATCAAATTTCATGTCAAAAATTTGTGAAATCATGCATTGTTTGAATCCAGGGGGTTCGCTTGAAGCCCCTGAAACCATGGTGGAGCCGTCCCTGGAGAGCGAACTGTCTTTGAGCCTTGACTGATTTTTTCTTCTGGGTATTTATATTTTTCGTTTGAAGTTTCTTGAGAGTATTTTCCCCCCCTATTTCATGGATGAATTGGTTGTATCTTCGTCTAACCCTACTTCGTTTGAATAAGTAGTTGGATTTTGTGGCTTATTGCACTTGTTTTGATTTGTTTTTGGTTGTTTCCCATCACTTGATTTGGTAGGGTGTTTTGGATTAGGCATAGGAGTAAGGTTTATCTTTCACTTCGGATTTAGGAAGTGTGATGACATAGCCATGGAGTGGTTAGACAAGTTTCATAGGCTTTGGAAGCCTACACCAAAGGCTAAGGATAGCACGAGCATCAAGAAGGCTTTTTGGTCCAAAAATAAGTGTCCTTGGTAGTTCAAGGGTCATCTATGGTAGTTTGGTAGTTAAAGGGTCATCATGAATTAATTCATGTATTTAGTGTTTGCATTAATTCTCATCTAGATGCATTAAACACATGCTAGTAGGTTCAATGTACGCATATATCTAGGTGCAGCCTCACATCTTTTGGATGTATTCATTAATTAGGTTCATTTCATTTAAAGTTCTAGGAATTCGAAGAGTCTTTTCCATGGATTATAAATTGAGATGTAATCTTTCATTTGGAATAGAGTTGATTAATGAATTGAGTTTACAAGGTTAAGGCCTTTGTAATTGGGGTTTGCCTTTGGGCTGTGGTCCTTCCTTGCAAAACTGCCTAGCCCTTGCGAGGGTGAAGCACATCTCTCTCTATCTCTCTTCCTCTCTCGACTTCTTCTATTCTCTCATTTCTTCTACTTTGCGCACTTATTCAAGCAATATTCTTATTTCCCCACCCAAACCACCACGATTCCAGTTGTAGGCAGTGATACGCTAAGGGTTCTAAATCTGTCCTACATCAAAGTGGGTATCTTCTTTTGGTTTTAATTTTGCTTTAAACACGACCTAACTGTTTTTGTGCCTAAATAGTTCTTCTGGGCTGCTTAAATAGTTTTTTTCGCTTACATGATCATGCTTCTTGAAAGTTTTTCTTCTTCTGATTATATGGGTGAATGGGTTGTAGCTTTTCATTTATGCGCTAGAAAATTATTTAAATTGTCGGGGTACTAGAACTAGTTTTTATGATCGACTTCTTTTGTTATCCGATCTTTGGTGTGATAGGGAGTTTTGGAGAAGACATAGAAGGAAGGTTTACCTTACAGTTGGAGTTTTGGGAAGTGGTTATCTTCTCTACAGGCTTTATGATGCTCACATACGTCGGCGTTCTGAACTGGAGAGAGAACTTGCCAACGAGCGGGAAAATGATGAACTCATTAAAGCCCAGTTAAGAACAAAGTTTAAGCTTTCTTGTTATGCGTATTGTTGTCGTTTTGTTCTAAGGGGAAAGTTTGTATGGGTTTCCTGATTTTTTTTTTCAATAATTTGGAAGAATGCAAGCGCATTTTGAGAACATTCAACAAATAGCGGATACAACAACATTGCCTCATGCGATGCTGTATTTAAGTAGTCGGGTGGCAGAAGAGCTAGACATCATGCACTTGACAGAGAGGCTAATAAGAGGAAAGGGTCAGCCCAACACTATGACAACTTCTGAGAAACTTGAGTTATGGGATAGACTCAAAATTCTAAGTACGACTTGTTATTCTTATATTTACAAAAAATATTCTATTTCCCTTGCATATGTGGTGCTTGGTTATATTTTTGTTTGTGTGTTCTTAAAATTTAAGTTTTACAATTGTGTACCTTGTGCAGGTTTCACAAGAATGGTAGTGTCCCTTTGGGCAATGACAATGCTTAGCTTATACATTAGAGTTCAAGTCAACATATTAGGACGACATTTATATATTGACACCGCACGCGATCTTGGAAGTTCCCATCTGCCCGTAAGTTCTATTTTGTTTTTCTATTTTTCTATCTCGTATATGGCTTTTTCACCTGTCCATTATTATTGAAACAAATGTATAGATCCTGCATTCTCTCATTTTTTAGGTGGTAGTTGATAGGAATCTTTCGAATTGTAACCTTGCTATATGTGGAGTATTTCTTGTACGAGCTTTAGTACTTCTAAGAAATACCTCTTCTGATGCCTGTTTTTGGTAGTGCTTAGCCACAGATATGTAAACCTTTCTCTTTCGTTGGTTAGGTGTGAAAGTAGTTGGTTATTGGTTGGCCTGTTACTGAAATCATGTCCTCTCTGTTCTAAGTCTTACGAATTGTGTTGAAGGGTGAAGCATAGATGATCACCCTCGCCATTTATGCGGTGGAATTATGTGTACAATAGCCTAAACTGCAATGGGGAAGTTTGAATTATTAGCAGGGATTGAAAATGCAGACTCCTTATTATCCTTGTATGTGGGAGTTACTTCTTTTGGGTCCCATACTTAATCATTCTATCCCTTCCAAACTGTGCTTTCAAATTATACTTTTAATGTTTATTTATGTTTGTTTGTGTGTTTAGTTTTGCTTGTGCCAATGGGAGAGTTGGCTTTAAGGATTGTCGGGTTCAATTGTTGTCAATCTAGATTTTTGGGGTTTCCTGCTTCGATTGATAGAGAGAGACTCATTCATTCAATATTTGTTTTATCAATCATTTTGGATTGTTTATATATGTTCGATTACACTAAAACCCAAACATTTGATTAATAACATGTTTACCGCTGAAAAAAGTAAAAAAACATATTACACTTCTACACCCGCTGTGTCCCCGAACGTGTCCCAGGTGTGTCCCCCACAAGTCCATGTCGTGTCCCCCGTCAAAAGTTAATTTAATTTAAGGGACACGCCACATGGCATTTCCCATGCGTGTCCCCCCATGTCCAATACGTGGATAGGGTGACGTCTAGGAGTGTCGGTGCACCAATCAGGGATTACCAACATGATTATCAATGTTGTTTGCTTTTGAATCCCTCACATGCCAAGCAGTTTGGAAGTTTATTTGTAAAACCTTCCTGGTCCTATTATTCTACTGGGAATCAGTTAATATAGAAATTTTAAAAAAGAGAAATTCTGTTTCTATTCTCTGATGATCGTCTAGATAATGTTCCTGGGTGGTATTTGATACAAGTTGGAGCAAAAGAGTACGATGATAATTTTTTGTACCTACAATTCTACCACTTCAGTATATATTGGCTGTCGTAATTTTGTTGAAATCATTCCTTTCCTTTTAACCTCGTTTTTACAGGAGGAAGCTGATCTTATTGACAGAAATGAATTGCAGCAGTTCCTGGCAAGTGCTGATTTCCTTTCAAACTATGGGATGTCCACTTTGATTTCTAACATGCAGGCTGCAGCATCTGAAGCCCTCAAGGGGTAAGTCTTGTAAAGTCTGGCACATGCCCATAATGTTACTATGGTTGAAGTAGATCTTTTGGCTTTTGGGTGGAATATTAAAGGAGATCTTACGATTGATATTTCAATCTTGCAAGAGTCAACAATGGAGTGCGAAATAAATGAACACTGCTAGAGATAGCGGGACATAGAGGGTTTATCTTTTTCTGGCCAGTAGTTCTTCAATTTATTACTACAAATCTGCTAAAATTTTGATGAGCATGGCTAACGAAGTTATCCCAATTACCTTCCAGCTATGTAAGGTCTTTTGCATTTCTCAAGGCTAGTGAAGTTTCTTTAGTGACACCACTGACTGCAATGAATGCCCATTAGCAAGGATTGAACTTTCGGTGGACTGAGAAACATTTCGGTTTCGTTTCAGAAACATGGTGGAAAGGGATAAAAAGTTGGAGACAAGGAAATATAAACTGTGATACATGTACATGTATGGGTATTGTTTCACAAGTTTCATGCCTACACAAATACGGAGATAATATATGAGTATGGCCTAACTGATAAGGGGCTAGTTCACAGAACTAGAGAATTGGGGTTCAATTAGCAGTGGAGCCCTTGGCTACGTGTTTGTTTGCACCTATCCCAGGGGAAAAGAAAGCTTTAATGCAGGCTACGAAACTGAAACATTTCCTATGTTTCAAGAGAAACGATGCACAATTTTTTTCATGATATCTACCATTTTTCAGACAAATTTTTTCATGATATCTGCCATTTTTCAGACCTTCCAGTTGCACGGATCTCTTTCTCGGAATTACATGAAACTTTGATGACTGCCCATTAGACCCACAATGTACATTTGTCCCTCTCGAAGAACAGTAGATTTTCTGATGCTCCGTCAGGGAAAATACAGTGTTCCTGATGCTCCAAGAAAACATTACCAGAATCATCAACTATCAGTTATTCCTCTCTGGCTTTCGGGCTAACGGCAATTTAAAACATCTCACAATACCCCCTCACTCAAGCTCCCTGCACCTACCTGAATATGTTGTGCACAAACAAATTTCAAATATCTAAAGTAATTATTGCCTTTCAAAAAAAGAAAGTAATTATCTTATTGTCTTTGAAATATTCAGCACTTTTTTTCATTTGCAGAAAACAGTTGAAGGACTTGTTTAATTCCACTGTAGTTCATGAAACTGTAGTGAAGATATTGGACATTTTCATGAGCATGGGAAGCCCTCATCATTGGGTTGATTATTTAATGCCGGAGGATGCTAGATTCTACAAATTTGTTGCATTCTCGGATAGTGCTGGCACAAATCTTTCTGATGTTACCAAATTTGATCAACTCATGGTGGAGACACGTGCTGTTCTTTCAAGGTACTATAATATCCTCCTGTTTTAACAGCTGAGTATTACTAGTTCTTAGCTAAACAGGTAGCCAGCAAACGTTGAGTTCGTAAACAGGTAGCCAGCAAACGTTGAGTTCGTACTCTTATATTACGTGTAAACACCCCTTGGAAATCAAGCTAAATGAACTGTGTGTCTCAACTGGATTTATTTCGAGTGATGTACTACCATGAGCTGAGGCGGTTTTACCAATATTTACAAGTGGGTGTTTTGAGCAAAAGGACAGAATGCCTTCTAATCACCTCCTTCCAATATCTGATTTCTATATACAAATGAATACTGTCTTTGAATTTTTTGTTTCTTTTTTTCTGGCAGTGTTGAGTTTGCCAATATTGTTGATATATCATTAAAAAGAGCAGTCAAGGCACTGATGGAAGACATCAATGCTCAACTGGGAGAGGGAAATTTGTTGTCTGGGATGCCGCTTGCCAAAATTTTGCCTCGAATTGCACAAATTACTCCTATACTGTTTGAGGAACCAAGCAACAAGAGGTTTATTCAAATAATCCAAAACATACCTGAAGTTGAACTATTTTTCACTCTTCTTTATGCAAACATGCCAATCTCGTAGACTAGAGAGCTAGATTTTTGCATCGCAAGCATTTGTAGCTTCAACGCAAGCGTTCTCCAAAAGAGCAAAAAGATGGATGAAGATGGTAGAGTAAAATTGTAACTTGTTTGCGACTATTTATTGGTGCTTTATATTTCGAGCCCTATCAACATTTTTGGCTTGCTATCCCGAGGGATAACCCGTGAGTTACTGTTATTACGTCATGAAATGTTTTGCCATCTTTGGTGATCCTCTTGCTCAATGTAAGCTTCTGCTTTGTATCATGCTAAAAAGCCACACTTCTTCCATATATCCGTTCATGCTTCCTACCTTCCTGGGTAGTAATACATTTGATTGACTTTGTACACTGCCAAAAATTGGAGCAGATTTGTAGATAGAATTCTTTGTTCCCCTTACTGTTCCCGACACGACTGTAGAATGATATTGCTTCGTTCCTAGATTGTAATTTGTAGTCAGGATTGAGGTTTGATTTCTGTGACTTTAACTTGATTTCCTCGACTGAGGAGTCTCGAAGAAGGCTTTCTGCTTTCAAATCCGAGGTGGCACATGCACAACTGCCGAGTGCGAACCGGATAACGCATTGGTTCAGGGGGCCATGCATCTGTTTGAAAATGAATTCGGAAACTGTAACTTGTGTAGGAATAATTTAGAGAAATATTGATTTGGGGACCTGGATTTACAAATGTTATGGTATACTTGTGGTGTCCTGGGATTTGGGTAATTGATGATGACTTGTTTAGTGCCACTGGTGAATGAAATTCCGTATACTGCCAATGTTTGCTCCTTTTCTGAATGTCGACGCCATAGAATCAGTAAACTGTACAAAAAGTAAAATGTACCATTCTCCTCTCTTGTTGGTCTCTCTCACTTTATCTCTCCGACCACAAAATCTACCCTGCTTGTAAAATCTTGAGGAGGGACAAATATCAAGGGAAAATGACGGTTTATGACATGTTTTGATAATTAATATTCGTCAAGGACATGTTGAGAATATTTGTTAATATTGAAAATGTTCTTAGCGGAAGCATCAAAGGACACAGACTATTTGATAGCGTTGTATTCATCCACTTCCAGGTTAATATCTTCACATTTGCCGTTATGGGCGAATTCTTTTTGTTGAGTAAACTAAAGCCAGTCGTTATTCTTAATGTACAATTTCTTGATTGAAGGAGTTTGTGAGGTTGAATGTTCAGTTTCATCCTAACAACCTTTTCATCAATTACGTTTTCAATAGGAGGGGCGGACATAAAAGAGGGAAAAGACATGCATATATACGTTTTCAATATATATATATATATACTAGTGCTAGCCCATGCCTACGGGAATACGCATTTCAGTTGGAAGAGGATGGTAGTTGTGTGATTTAGATGAAAATCAAGGGCACTTAACCTGAAAGTGAGAGGACGCATTACAGCCTTTGGATCAAATGAATCTAAGCTGTTTTAACAACTTGTCCCCATACCATTCTGTTTTATAATAGAGATAGATTTATAATAGAGATAGATATATATCGGACCGGTTCCGGGAACATCTATAAAAACATCTAAAAAAACACTTCATAATTCTCGATTAAATTTTAATGATCCGAGCCGCTCAATATGATCAGAACGTGATTCTAAGGGTACCCGCGAGAAATCAGCAAAAAAAATGACCGGGAATGGCTTGGTTCGAACAGTTTTTATTGAACGGTTCAATTAAAAACTGCTCAAAACAAGCACTTCCCGGTAATTTTTTTTACTGATTTCTCACGCGTAGCCTTAAAATCATATTCTGCACACATTGAACGGCTCGGATCATCAAAATTTAATCGGGAACTATGAGATTGAGATTTGAAGTGTTTTTTTAGATGTTTTTTTAAATGTCCCTGTAACCGTCCCATATACACACACACACTTAGGACCCTATGAGGGATCCCTTACGGTCTTACCGTAAGGGACTCCCCTTTTCTGATCGAATTGCAATGATCCGAGCCGCTCAATGTGTTCAGAACGTGATTTTAAGGGTACACGCGAGAAATCGCTCAAAAAAATGACCGAGAAGGGCTTGATCCAAATAGTTTTGCATAAAATGCATTTATAGTGTTTTTATGCAAAATTGTTCGGATCAAGCCATTTCCAGTCATTTTTTTGGGTGATTTCTTGTGGATGTCCTTAAAATCACATTCTGAACACATTGAGCGGCTCGGATCGTCGCAATTCAGACCAACATTAATACATTCAAGAACTAAAACAAAGGGGGAAAAACACACGAAGGGGAAAAAAAAAACCATTCAAAAGATGATACTTATCACCCTGATAAGTTGGGAGAAATAAATTAAGATGGTTGGAACATATATATCGTAGACCTGCAGACGTTGAAGCTAAGAAGAGATATTATAATAGTGAATAGTAACGCTCTTTTTAAAATAAAAAGATAGTAACGCTAGAAGAAGTGAAAGACCTAAACCGATTTTTGATTGCGTGATACAGAAGGATTTGGGCTTTACTAAATCCATTTGAACAGATAGCTCAGTACATAGTTCAATCTAAAAATAGTAGTCACGTAGCTGATCGCTCCGATTCATTGGGATAGAGAAGGCCCGATTTGATTTAGTTTGATTTTGATTTGACAATTTAAAGTTTTATTGGAACAAAATCCATAAAGGTGCTAATGAACATATCCCAGAATCAAACAACAAGAGGGTGCACAAAGACGAAACAAAATAAAGCAAGAGAAAAGAATACCAAGTTCACCATAAACAAACAAAAGATGATCAATACTGTATTAATGCTGCATACATTCTGCATACATTTCAATATTTTTTATAACAAAAGATGCTTATCACCGTACCCACTGATTCACATTTAACTACAAAAGATGCTTTGCATGCTTTTTATATAGTCTACACAATTTGGTAGACAAGAAAATCTAGACCAATAAAAAAAGTACGCACAACAAGAACACATAAATATTAGCCTAGCACAACCAGGAAAGATAATATTGAAATCTAGCTAGAAAACATTACGCTAACACACATCAACATCATGATTGCTTCTACCACGTACAAAAGTAATATATATAGTTGGCCTTTCAACCTCAAGACTTTTTGCTTTCAACCCATATGGTGCATTCGAAGGCCCTTTTTTTTTTTTTTTTTTAAATTCCAAGATCATTTTCGTCCTCTTAAACATCATTTTCATGGTCTTGATGCATGAGTCGCATTATCATTGTCTTGAAGATGATCATTTTCCGTGGTCTTGAGTGGAATTATCCGCCACCAAGTCCTCGACAGGCACCTTAATAACATCGGCTCGGACACCAACGTCAGAGCCATACCTTCCCAGTCCCACATTATGCGGAAAATGTTTTGCTTTAATCTTCTTAGGAAGCATCTTCACCAGATCAGCTATTTGACCGCTCCTTCCCGATGCCTTGTCCTTATCAATTGTCAAAAGCCCCGTTTTGCAATAGAGAGCAAAATCCTCGCAGTTATTCCTAAACAGGTTATACTTACCGAATCCACCATTTTCTAACAGATAGTTAGCCCTATGGAGCACTTCGCCCTGGGGGTCCAATTCAGCAGTTGAGCACGTACCACCTCGGAGATGGAACTGCAAAGCAGTTTTCGTGACTCCGTATTCGAAACGGTACAAGGATCCTTCGCGTTCGAAGCATACCAAGCACGAGACGGCTACCCCGCTCCCGGGTTTTTTTTCAATCCCGCAACGAGGGTGAAGATACGGACAAGCTTTTTTCCCCGGAGTTGAACTCGAAGATGAGATTCCTCGAATAGAACTTGAAAGGAAATGGATAACCGTGCCTTCACCAACGTAAATGCCTATAAAGAAAAAACACAGTAATTAATTAATACTACTATATATGATCAATAGAGAGAAGTAGTATAATTTTCGAGTACTCGAATTGTACATTTGAATCACAAAAACATTTCGAAAATAGATATTAAGACTGTTTGTTGCTGACCGTGATGAGCGTAAACAAAGAGTTTTCTCCAACTGTAGATATGGTCGCCGGCTACGAGATTCTCGCTCTTTTTGACTCGATTACAGAGCGGACTCATCGTCATCTCCCTCGATCCTTTTCTTCCCCCTTAGATAATGGTCCCTAGTTAATTCTTCATATCAACAAGGTTACACGGCCATTAGGAGGTGAACATTAATTTTGAAACACTTCGGTGCAATAATTCAATTGAGATATAACAGCTCTTTGTAAAACAATAAAAATAGAAATACACAACTGATAACCAGTACTGGCGGACGTAGGATTTGTACTCAGCGGGAGCCCGAATCACATGTTTTTCTGACATTAATTAGTGACAAAAAAAAAGTCTATAATATAAATATTGATACTTGCTAATTCTGAGAAGAAGATGAAATTGTGTACATATACATAGTCACCTTTAATTTTATAAGTACGACCGAAAATTGGTGGATAACTTGAAATTCGAGGATTTGAGTTCGGAGGGAAAACATGTATCAATCATCACCCATTAAATTAAAAGAGTAGTTAATTAATTAATTTGATGGTTAATTCTACTTCAACGAATTGAATATGATAGTACGTCCTAGCTAGCTAGTAATGCATGTCAGAGAGAATTGAATCGAATCCAAAAGAAATTAATTATTACTGACCTTGATGATACTGTAGTAATTAAGCAAATTAAGGATGCTATATAATATCCAAGCAAGCGTAGATATTGTGAAGCCCCGATCGATCGAATTCATTTCAATTTATAGCCAGGCGGTGACGTGATTAAACCACTAGGGTCTAGGGCTGTACTTGCCACTTGGACCACTTTGAACGTGCGGGCCGGGAAACAATGGAGACGACGCGGTTTCCAAAATTTTGTTCTGATTTGGTATTTTTTATTTTTCATTGTTTTTTTTTTAATTTAGAAAATCATTGAACTTTGGTTTGATATTCGTCTTGACGAAAGAAATAATAAAAAAGTAGGAGTATTAAAATGTGGATCAAGTGACCGGAGAAAACACTAAAAACAACTGTTTGGCATGTTTCATCTTTATTCAATGTTTTTTCATTGGACGATGATTTTCGCGCTCCAAGAATTACTATAGGCGCTCCACCTTTTTATTTTTATACTGTGATGTTGCTGGCAACATCACAGTATATTTTTTTAACACTGTGATGTTGCCAGTAATATCGCAGTGTAAAAATAAAAAAAATAGAGCGCCTATAATAAATCTTAAAGCGCAAAAATCATTTAGTATGATTAATGAAATAATTGGGAGGTGTGCGCTTGCACCCCCTAAGTCAGCCCCTGGTAACTGGGTTACTCCAAACACTAGCCCAAACTAGATTTTTTATTATTAGGGGCCTCACATGTACACATCGAGAGCATCCTTTGCTTTCAAACCATGAAAGAGACGTTTAGTGTTCCTAGAATTTCTTTTTTTTCCTAAAAAGTAAAAATGAATAAAGACAGAGACTGAGAGAGTCAACATTGGCATGATGAAGTCTTTGGAATTTTATTGACTCAAAAGTCTTTGGTCTATGGACGTATACAAAAGAAGCAAACTTGAGGACATTGACTCAAGTCTTTGGTTTTCTCTTGCTCCAACAACTTTAAGCTGTCTGAGTTTCTTTTAATTTTTATAATTTGTTTTTAAAGATTAATAAATTTTTTTCCTTTAAAAAAAAGAGAAGAAGTACGATATGTCTATAAAATGATGATAAAGTACCGTAGTTGTTTTCCTTTATTCGATTATTTTATACTTTTATTTTATAGGGCACATAAAAATTACTCTATGACTTTACCTTTTTTTTTTTTAAATATCCAGCTTTAACATTTGTAGTCAGGCTACAAGTGCTAAAACGTGGATATTTTCAAAAACAATTTGGGTAAAACTCGCATTTTTTTTAAATTTTCAATTCCTCTCGTCGAGATTTACCAATAATCCACAAAAACTAGTGCAAAACTAATAAATGTGAGAAGAATTGAATAAGGACAAAACATAAAAACGTCCGAGACTTATTTTGAGAAACTATGCCTAAAATTGTTCATATGGGAAGTTGAGTGTTTCTACAACGTAAAAATAAAAAGGTTAGAAGACAAAAAAGGCCAGAACCAGGAATCTAAAGTCCTATGGGCTAACCCAAAATTTATTTAGGGAAAAAAATCGAAATGGTCCTTGTAGTTTAGTGTTTGTGTCATCTTGGTTCCTACAGTTTGAATTGGCACGATTTACTCTCTGTAGTTTCCGTTTTGTTCCAACTTGGTTCAATTACTAACTGCCGTTAACCTCCGTTAACCTTAGACACAAATGGGTCCCTTTTCTAGTGAATTACCGAACCCTTTCTTCTCTAACCTCGCAGACCTAAAGCATTTTTCCTAAAAAGCAAAACGGAATCATTTTTTTCTAAAAGCCCGAGACTTATTTTGGGAAACTATGCCTAAAATTGTTTATATGGGAAGTTGAGTGTTTGTACAACGTAAAAATAAAAAGGTTAGCAAGACAAAAAAAGGCCGGAACCAGGAATCTAATCTTCTATGAGCTAAACCAAAATTTATTTATATGAACCTAGAGGAGTTTTACAATTAATGTCCAGCAAATTTGTACTACATAAGGTACGTAAATGTTCAAAAATAAACAAAAAAGTGCAAAAAGTACACTATTAAGTTGTATGTTACTAAAGTTGTTTCAGAAAGTAGAAATCAGATGTTACTGAGTTTGAGTCGATATCTTCAACAAGTTCTCTTTTAATATTGTACATAATCATAGAATCCACAAGAAAATGAGGTGGACTAAAATTGATTGAGCTTAAAAGTTATGAGGTGGGCTAAAAAGAGGTTGGTTTTCGACCAATTCCCAATGGAAGACCTTTGAGCAGATTCACTACTTTTGTAAATTCTGTTGGAGATGTTCTAAGTTATGAATCTGCTTATTTCTCTTTCATATTGTGTGATTGTAATAATGATTTATTAAATTAAGCAATTGGTGACTTGTAACATGTTGGAAACTCAAATCAATCAAAAATCAGCGATCAATGTAAAATACTGTAAATAAACGAAGGGGGCATTTGAGGTAATTTTTTGGGTCGACGTGATCAGGGGCATTGTTGGTAATTGCACGTGCAGAACTATTCTCTTATTTTCCACATACAGTAATTAAACCCGTACAATTTTCCACATACACTAAATGCTCGAATGGAAAGTGTGTTGATCAACTGCGCGCACCACCATCACCTTCTTTGATTCTCTTTTTTGAAAGTTATTTTTATCTAATGAGTAGTAATTAGTGGAGAAAGACAAAAAAAAAAAAATATATTGAAAAACATGTAGAGAGAAAAATGAGATGAGATGAGATGGGAACAAAACAAGGTGCGTGACTTCGATTAGACAACGGACTCATCTCCCTCCTTTTCTTCCCCCTTTGCTTTTGAAAATAAATAAAAATTTATGATCTGTGTAAAATAAATAAACGAAGGGATCATTTTACCAGAGTGACATTATCGGATGACATAAATGGCAATTATATATATTTGCTCAACATTTTCTTATATTCCACAGTATGTAATTGAATTTTTTTTGGTCGGCAAAAGAAACTTTTATAAATCTCGAAAAGTTACATCGAGGGGAACATCGAAAGCACACGACGCTTACGAGATCAGACAAAGAAGAAAAAAGGGAGAAACGCTACAAATAAGCATCTAATAGAGAGTTGGACGGATCACCTGATACACTTCAAACACATATTACAATTTCACCTTTCTAACTCCATCAAGCATAAACGCGTTTTAAATTATTCAAAACCTGCCATACAATGAAGCAGACTTGCAAAGTCTAGGTCAATGTAACTATGTAAACGTGTGAAATGGGTGTAAGAGGTGCTGTTGAAATTAGTTTAAGGTGTATGCATATTGGCCCGAGACACCCTGTATTGCCAAAAAAAAAAAAAAATGTGTCATAAAAAAATTTCAATGATTTACAAATCCAAGGCATGCATCAAGTTGATTTATACAATTAGGCTCCGTTCCGCAACGCTTCTTAAAAAATAAGTACTTATTTCCTCTACTTCTTATTCAGGAATAAGCCACCCTTCTTATTTTTCCTAAATAAAAAGTTCCTGTCATATTTTCAAAATAAAAAATAATGCAAATGAAAAAAAAATTTAAATATTTTTGTACCGTATTAAAGATCTCAATGAGATCTATCAAACAAGATCCATAGTGATAAGAAAATTATTTGCGTAAACACATGATTTTTGAGCTTGAAGTTATTGTATACAAAAAAAGAGGACTGTTGCAATGGGAATGAGGGCCGGCGGATGGAAATCATACAGGTAGCTGCGCCGGGCCATCTCCGGCCACCGGATGGCCGATCCGAGCCGTCCAAAAATTCTAAAAAAAAAAACCAAGGGAGCTGTTGCGGGAATCAACGGCATCCGAGGTGTGTAGGGTGCTTGATCCGAGCATCCTTTTTCCGTGTACATAGTATCGGCCATCCGGTGGCCAAAGACGGCCCGGCGCGTCCGCGGGAACGATTTTCCTCCCGGCGCCAGAGTTCAACGGCAGCAGAGTTCTCCTCTCTTCCAGTTTCAAAAAATAAGAAGGCAACACTTCTGGAACGGGGGGTTCTTTTTACACAAAAAATAAGAACTTATATACCTTAAGGTCATAAAAACCACCATATTTCAATAATTTCCGAATCCATATATGCATCAAGTTGATTTATACAGGTCATAAATGCATGTATCAATCAAGGCATAAATGCATGCATCCCGTACAATTTAACAAGACTCAGCAAAGTCTTGGTCAGTCAACGCACATCCACTCCATTTATACTACCTTCCAAGGTTACATGCACACACGAATTTTTCAGTGTCGAGTGAGTATATCCCACGTGGTATCTGTTCGGCGTATTCGAGCCGTTCGATACACTTTTGGAAGGTTCGGATTAAAACATTCTCTCTCCCCTCACCCAAACACTTTCTCTCTCTTTTTTCCCTCTCCAAATCTGAGCCCTTCAAAAATGCAATGGACGGCTCAGATGCGCTGAGAGGACACTACGTGATACCCGCTCGGCACTGAAAAATTCTTCCTATTTCACATAGTCTTTTTGTGAAAGTTTTTGGATTTTTGGTTTTTGTCCGGCCTTGTTCAATTTTTTCCCTCAATTGTTAGTTTTGCGTCAATTTTTTTTTCCTTTTAGTTCGGCCCATGCCAAGTTAAGATTCTTTTATTCCATCTCTTCTTGTGTTTGTAGAGTGTTTATATAGGGACTAAATCTAATAATTAAATTCAAAAAATCATGGCCTTTGCTTTCAAACACAATTATATTGATGTTACTCCTATTATTTACACAGTTCCAGATTTTCCTCATGATTTCTATATAACTAGAAATCAACTGCGCGCACCACCGTCACCTTGCTTCCGTTCCCCATCTTGATAAAGTGTTTGTTTCGGTCCTTTACGTGCTAGTTCATGTTTTGAGTAGGGTAAATTTTGCCGGCACTGGCTTAATGAGATTGGAAGGGGGTTGGAGACTTGGAGGGGAAGCTGAGGGTTTCCTTCAAGAGAGGAGAGGGTAGTTCGGGAGTTGGGAAGCTTCCCAATCTGAGCCAAAAGCTGGTGTGAAACCACCGTGTGAACACTCCAATGTGAACGCCGGTGGCCCTAGCAAACTTCCGTTTTGCTTCTTCTTCCAAGTCATCAATAAAAATATTCTCTCTCCGCTCCTGTGGACGTGCCCGGTTTTGAGGAACTACGTATATCTCTGTGTCGATTCTTTACTGTTTATACTCGTATATCGTATGTGTGTGTGTTTCGATCCTAACAGATTTGGAGGCCTGGTAATTAGCCGCCCTAGCAAACTTTTATTATTGTGGATATTTTCCAAAATATTTAAGAAAAAGTCATATATTTTTTACTTCAATTTTGAGGCATCCCAGATTAGCATAATAATATGTACTCGTTATGATGAATGTGAGACGATACTGTAGGTTAACATCTTTCTTCTTTCTCAGTTCGGCCCATGCCAAAAGTTAAGATTCTTTTGAACACACGCTAGCTAGCATAGGTGGCAAAATAGATGTTATATATATACAGTGTGCGTCTAGAATTTCCTCACGAATTTTATATAACTAGAGCCTCCATATTGACATCCATGAAGTCTTTCGGAATTTTATAGGCTCAAAGTCTTGGTCCATGCACAGATACAAATCCAATTTGTACACCCCAATTAGGGTTATTCCAAACCCTAGTCGTGCATGGGTTCAAGTGAATCCGCTGGTTTAAAAAAAAATGAACTAAAATTTTATATTTTTCTTACATTTAGTTTGATTTTTCTTTAAGATTGTCAACATTGAATCATTCATGCATAGCCAAAGTAAACGATAATTTACTTAAATTTGTGAGTAAGTAGATACATGTAACTCTTCAAAACAAAATATACTAAGCTTGATATTTTTTCAACCAAAAGAAATATTTTCACTTATGTAGAGCTATGGATACAAAAAAAAAATTTGTATGATTAGTCACCACTGAACTAAAATTCTGGAGTCGCCTTGATAATCATCTACTTTCTACAAAATTATGATAAAGTACCCTTAGTTGATGGAAACTTCGATAAATTCTTTATATAATTAGGGCCCTCGCATCTGCACGATAACATCGTTAATTTGCTTTTTTCTTGTTTCTTCTCTTCTCCAATCAACCGTCAGTTGGATGTCCCCTCACCCTTTTCTCGATGTACCCTATTGAGTTTCTCCTTAATAAATTTATTTTTGCCGATCAAAAAAAAAAAAAAAATCGTTTGCTTTCTATCATCTCGGTCAGTAGTAATGCCTTTACGTTTCTCTCTTGCTTAATTACTAGTACTATTAATATTCCTTTGAGGTATTGTTTGCTCTATTACTGTGATTTTCCTAGACCCGTCGACTGAACGACACGTGGCACGTTGGGAAAAGATTATTAAGGGATTGAAAGGTGATTGAAGTATACCTCAAATATTACAGATAAACCAAATCAAGCAAAATGAAACTATTACAAAGTTTGAAACATGACTGACCCGTCGAGTGGCCCGTCGAGTGGCCAATACATGGTATATTTTCGGTTAATCACTAAGTGTTATTGGACTTGCTACGCGTGACATCTCATGTACAGGTGTTGAAAGGAGAAATGTGCAGTTATTTCCACAATCCAGATGCAGTTATTCATCGTCATGGGAGCAGTTTTTTTTCAACGTGAGCGGTTTTATGAATTCATCAGCCAAAAAGGAATCAACTGCTCGTATAGGCTCAACTGCCACCTTGGAGGGAAGATTCAAATTTAAATTGGAGAAGGCCTCTATTTATGCTTGAAATCGTGACAGATTACACACACAAAGAACGCCAATCAGGCCTTTATCTTTTTCTTTTCTAGGAGTAGCTATAACTTGTAATTGTTCACTCAACTCTCTAGCTCGGTTGATTGTTCTTCTACTTGGAAGTTTAATAAAGTCCATTTATTTTGCTTCTTTCATATTCCACCCACTTCATTGTTTGCTTCCAGAGAAGTCCTGAAACACGGCAAGGAACCAAACTCCACCTTACCATACCCACATTTCAGCAAATCACAAAACCAAATCCCGTCGATCACCCGTCGAGCGGATCCAACTAGGAAAAAATAGTTAACAGGTATAGAAACCTCAAACTAGACCCTTTCATGGGTGGCTGAAAGCACAGAGAACTTGGGGGGAGGAAGGCCTTCCAGTAGCCAGTAGGATTAGGAAGTTTACAACAAACCTGGAACATTCATGGATACAGGACCGCACTGGAAAATCTTCCACAACCTTCCATAGACTGAAAGTTCCTCATATGTCGTTCCCATGCCCACTTCATCCAGCGGTTTCACAGAGTAAATAATATCTCGATTCACTGTTATTGCCATGAGGATGAGATATCAGTGATGGATCGAGTTCTCTGCCATGGCCAAAGAAACAGGCTTAGCGTAACTCTAATGGCTGCTATGAGGCAATGCAGCTGAGCCAATTAGCGGATGGCAATAGGGTGGTCCAAATATATATGAGATGATGCAACTAGCTAGGTTGATGTTATATTACCTACTCACAGTAGTCAGTAGTCAAAGTCCTATATAGCCTAACTCCATTGTTCAATCCAAGCAAAGCCCTTAATGAAACCTAGGCCCATTAATTATAAAACAAACCCCACAGTTAATCCCAAGCCAAGTGATAAGGGTGGGTAAGGGTGCAATGGAAGATGGGCCGGCCGGAAGACACAAACATGATTCTAGCTACATCATCTGATGATTATGATGAGGACTTTCCAGTGAGAGTGATTATAAGATGGAAGATGATATTGCCATGTTTGAGAAGAATGTGGACAAGGGTCGAATTAATTTGGTGGCCTAGAAAACACAAAGGTGCCTCATGATCACTAGGAATATGCTACTATATATGTACATTGGTAAAGGGCCTTATAAATAATATGGATGGGAACGGTGATGTAGTGTCTTTTAATGACCTGAGAAGTATTTGCAGCTCTTCTGATCATGAGGCTAGTGGAGGTAATAAGAAGAAAGATAACTCAGATAAGATCAAGCACAGCACTATTTTCAATGCAAAAACTGAATTGCTAATTAAACCTTGTCTTCCTAATAAAGGATATGGAGCTCAAACGATCACATGATCTCGTTAGGGATGCTATGAAGGCCGGATTAATACTCAATTAAATAGGGTAAACAAATTAATTAATTAATTAATTAAATGACCTGTTAAGAGTGATAGAGAGAATGTCAGGGCTATCTGCAAAGAGGGTTGTCCTTGAGAATTTTATGCTTCTTATGTTAAGTTCGACAGTCTTAATTAAAGGATTACACCATTCATTGACATTAATTCATACATCCGCTAGCTAGGACCTACAAAGTGCCTTGGGTTCGTACCCCAATTGAATTGTGAAAAGGTACGTACTTTGGGAGAATAAGGAGAAATCGCGCGCTCCTGGCCTGTCTCTCTTAACTTGCTAGACACCATATATTGAATTAAAGCTGAATGAACTGTCAGTGGTGATAGACAACGTTTAGGGCAATCGAGGGTGTGGGGGGTGAATTCCACTAAAATCCTTGAACGGTGTGGGGGCGCGTCGAGTCTGGATAGGTTCCTGCCGAGCGTGAGGAGGTTGCTCTGCCGAGCTTGACACCTGCAAACCGAAGGGGGTTCCTCCGGGTAGAGCCTCCGACGAGCTAGTTAGTACCCGAGGAAGATAAAACGAAACGTAAAGCGAAGAATGTAAACTCTTTATGTAAGAGAGGAGAGGAGAGAGATGTACCTTAGGTGGGGGGGGAGCCTTGTATTTATAGAGAAAAGGAGAGACTTAATGGCTAAGTCTCGGCTATTAATAGAAAGTTACTATAAATGGAAGAAACGACTATTAATAGCAGGTTACCATAAGTGGAGGGTTAGGTGGCGAGTAAAGGAAGCTTCTAGAAGGTCGTGACTTGTCGCGTCCATGTACCGAGCAATAGCAGTACATTCCGAGCAATAACGAGCGTCCATATATTTTACCGAACGATAAAGGTGTTTGCCGAGTAGGTGAAGTAATCCGAGCAATACGAAGAACCTCCGAGCGATGCTATGGTCGAAGAAGGCTAAGGTTGGCCGAAGAACCAAGTGATAATAAGAACTCCCGAGTAATGATAAAACTGCCGAGCGATAATAAGACAAACGTTCGGCAATACTTGTGGGATAATACTTGTTTGAAATCATTTTGCGGTAATGACACAACACCTTATGATTCTTCCGAGATATGATGGTACCCCTTTTGGCTTTTATGAACTGAGGGATATTTCGGCCCACTACAATAGCCCCTCAACTCCTTCTTTATCGTTTCGATGAAGGAGGAGTTGAACACAGGTGAGGCCGAATGACCGAAGTGAATTACTTGCAAGATACAAATAGACCATAATTGCACTTCGAATAGATTTAGCATAATTACCCAAGCCGGGGTGATGTAGCCGAGCCCCAGAATGCTAATAGAAGTCCTGTCCTCAGCCAGATTCGGCCGGAATGAGAGAGAGCCCCACGGCCAGATTCAGCCGAAGTAAGAGAAAGCCCCACGGCCAGATTCGGCCGGTTTGTCCAAAGGTAATGAAATTTGAATGTGTGAGGAACACAAAATTCCAAACGCCTTTGAAACCTGAATGTCTATGAGATGATGCATATGAAATGACAAGCATGAAAATGACGAGTATGAAATGAACTAAAAGTGAATAGCTGAGGATATACGCCGCTCGGTATTCCCAAGAACTGAACACAGGTAACATGCCGAAGGTATGCATCGGTTTGTGCCGAGCAACCAAGATAGTGACCGAAAGAGCATCCGAGATGGTAACAATTCTAAGCTGTCTTCATCTGCTTCGTCGCCCGAATGTTGGAGGCCTACAACCTGTAGGGAGGATTTAGTCCAGTCGTGAGAATTCTTCAACCCGCAGGGAAGGCTCAAACGAACGTAGGAGACCTACAACCTAGAGGGAGGGCTTAGTCCGAACGTAAGGATTCTTCATAGACCTTGGTGCAGCTGCATGACTGTTCACCTCAGACCCGCAGGGAAGGCTCAACCGAACGTAGGAGACCTTCGACCCGCTGGGAAGGCTCACCCGAACGTGGGAGACCTTCGACCCACAGGGAAGGCTCACCCGAACGTGGGAGACCTTCGACCCACAGGGAAGGCTCGCCGAACGTGGGAGACCTTCGACCCACAGGGACCGAGGTTAGAGTGTTGAGTCTTCATTGCTCGGCGAATTTGGGCCATCTTCAACTTGTGAACCTCTACTTCGGATTGGGAGAGTCGGTGGTGGAAAGTGGGACCATCTGGATGTGAGACTAAGAGTGAGCCCCAATACTAGGTGGAAGAGTCCGCCGCCGGGAGTGAATGCCTCACCGAACAGTGGAGTTGCATGGAAAGAGCTTGCCATTCTTCAAGTCTGAAAGTGTTTGAGATGTCCGAACGATAGATTTTCCGAGGGCTACGAGGATTTCGCCCGAACACGTAGATTGCCGAGGGCTACGAGGATTTCGCCCAAACACGTAGATTACCGAGGGCTACGAGGATTTCGCCCAAACACGTAGATTACCGAGGGCTACGAGGATTTCGCCCGAACACGTAGATTACCGAGGGCTACGAGGATTTCGCCTGAACGATTAGATTGTAGGGTAGAAAATAAGGTGAGCATATATCCGAACAATTAGGCAGAAAGGCAAGGTAAAAATAAAAAGGACAAAAAACCTGTGCCACGAAAGAGAAGAACGGAGGATCCTAGATGAGGATCCTAAAGCAGACATCGAAGAGAGAACCGCCGCCGTATGATTAGAGATTGAGACGCTCGAAGTCAGATCAGGACGAGCCCCACCAATATATGCCACGTTTCCCCAGCAGAGTCGCCAATTGTGGGGGGGTGAATTCCACTAAAATCCTTGAACGGTGTGGGGGCGCGTCGAGTCTGGATAGGTTCCTGCCGAGCGTGAGGAGGTTGCCACCGAGCTTGACACCTGCAAACCGGAGGGGGGTTCCTCCGGGTAGAGCCTCCGACGAGCTAGTTAGTACCCGAGAAAGATAAAACGAAACGTAAAGCGAAGAATGTAAACTCTTTATGTAAGAGAGGAGAGGAGAGAGGTGTACCTTAGGTGGGGGGGAGCCTTGTATTTATAGAGAAAAGGTGAGACTTAATGGTTAAGTCTCGGCTATTAATAGAAAGTTGCTATAAATAGAAGAAATGACTATTAATAGCAGGTTACCATAAGTGGAGGGTTAGGTGGCGAGTAAAGGAAGCTTCCAGAAGCTTCTAGAAGGTCGTGACTTGTCGCGCCCATGTACCGAGCAATAGCAGTACATTCCGAGTAATAACGAGCGTCCATATATTTTACCGAACGATAAAGGTGTTTGCCGAGTAGGTGAAGTAATCCGAGTAATACGAAGAACCTCCGAGCGATACAAAGAGCTGCCGAAGAAGGCTAAGGTTGGCCGAAGAACCAAGTGATAATAAGAACTCCCGAGTAATGATAAAACTGCCGAGCGATAATAAGACAAACGTTCGGCAATACTTGTGGGATAATACTTGTTTGAAATCATTTTGCGGTAATGACACAACACCTTATGATTCTTCCGAGATATGATGGTACCCCTTTTGGCTTTTATGAACTGAGGGATATTTCGGCCCACTACAGAGGGCACTACCGCAGAGCAATTTGGCTAGCTTTATAGGTAAATGTAGTACACATGATTCCTATCCAAAATAAATTTTGTATAATAATCTATATATTCAAAAATCTTTCTAGTTTGGGCAGTTTTGTGCTTTTCGGAAGGAAAGGAGCCCTTGGGTTCTTGAGTTTATTGACCGGACTTTGTCACAATTTTTTTTTAAACGGTAAAAAAAAATTTTATTAATAAGAAGTTAAAAGGATAAAAAGTACAAAGTATCATAATGAATGAAATGCATCACAATCAACACCCAATGCGTCTGCTAATTCTATGCTGCTAATTACCCTAAGAACCAACCCAGAAACAAAACACTCTGCAACAACACAAGAAAATGACAACAACCAAAAAATCCCTTGAAAAACAACCCACCCTCCACCCAAAAGGTCGCCAAGCAACACCATCAACACCAAATGACGCCCCCCGACGATCTTCTCACCAACAAAACCTGCAAGAGAAACCTCTGAAGAATGTTGGCCAAATTACAGATCCAACAAATGGCAACAAAGAAGCACCTGAGATGTCAAAAGGATGAGACGGATAGCCTCAGACAGGCGCGCGACTCCATATTGGCGTTTGGCCAAAACCGGTAATTGCTTTCTCTTGATCGAGGACTTTTGGCTGAACCTTCCATATAATTATGTACCCGATTTTATCTTCGAGATATCGAAAATGATTTCAAGAGTGCCTAGGAAGTTAGAAATTCCTTTCTCAAATGGTAGAGTTCTTCATCGGTGGAGATTCGGACAAGCATTAATACATCAAGAACTAAAACAAAAAAAGGGGGGAAAACACACAAAGGAAGAAAAAAACACTCAAAAGATGATACTTATTACCCAGATCAGTTGAGAGATATAGATTAAGGTAGTTTGAACATATATATGTAAAGCTGTAGACATCTTAGTCAAGATGAGTGACATGATAATAGTGGATGGTAGCGCTAAGAAAAGAGGAAGACCTAATAAAATGATTTTTTTTGAATGGCAAACTAGCATTTTATTAGGAGGGAGGAGAAAATTTTCAACCAAAAGTTGGAAATAAAGCAAAGGGACAAAGCCCAATGCAACACCTAAGGGTCTAAAGTGCCCAGATATACAATAAACAATACAAAACCCAAGAGGCCAGAAAGCTCAGATACAACAATGAAAGCCCAACCCAAAAGAAACCCAAAACCTAACCCTTAGAGCCACCACCCCCGCCTCAGACAGGGCTACCACCACTGCCAGATTTCACCACCACCAAGCCGGCCACCACAGGCCACCCATAGCAGAGAATCCGAACCAAGAACAAAACTAATCTGTTGCAAAAGCTTCACCAAGCCGTTAGGCAAGAACCGGGCTGCCCAACAATAGCCATGGCAGGAGCTGACGGGTGATGCCGACCGCTCCACCGAATGCACCATTAACTGATTTTTGATGGCGTTCGTGATACAGAACGATTTGGTCTTTACCAAATCTATTTGAACAGATAGCCCGAAACATAGTTAAATGAAAATAGTATTCATATATGTAGCTGATCACTCCAATTCATTGGGACACACAAAGCTCGTTTTGATTTGGTAATTTAAAGTTCTATTGGAACAAAATTCATACAGGTGCTAATGGGCACATCCTAGAATCAAACAGCAAGGCACAAAGGCCAAACAAAACAAAGCAAGAGAAAAGAATACGAAGTTTACCACAAACAAACAAAAGATGATCAATAACGTTACATACGCAGCTTTAATCGTTGTATGGAGGATATGCTCTCTATATTGATGAATAATAAATCTTTTGCTCTTTCTACTGTGTATGGCTTTAATCAAGTAGATGCTAGACGATAGCTGTGGACTGATCTTAGGGATGGGTTTGTTTTCGGGTGGACACAACCTTGGATCATCATTGGGGATTTTAATACAGTTAGGAGGCAAAATGAAAAATCTGAGCCCAGTCATTTTGATACAACTGGGGATTTTAATCGCTGTATGGAGGATATAGAAGTGGAGGATTTAAATTCTAAAGGCCTTTGGTTCACATGGTCGAATAAAAGAGTGGGTCAAGGTCAGAGCAGTTGCAGATTGGACAGAGCTCTGGTTAATTCTCATTGGCAGAACTTGTTTACAGAATCTGAGGTAGCTGTCCTTGTTCTTGGAGTTTCAGATCGTAGCTAGCCCTCTCCTAGTTTCTATACTCCCTTACCATGGTGGGAGAAAACCTTTTAAATTCTTTAATTTTTGGATGTCTCACAAAAATTTCTCTTCCATTCTTACCCAGTCTTGGTGTTGTTCTGTGGATAATGGTGATTCTCCCATGTGGGACCTTTATGAAAAGCTTCGGAGACTGAAGCCTTGTTTGCAAAGTTTTAATAAGGCGTTTTTCAGTGATATTCAAAATAGAGTGATTGCTGCCAGGGAAGAGCTAAGTAGTATCCAGTCACGTTGTGCTAATTTTACATACGAGAAACTATGTCTATTGAACTTTAACGACCTCAGTGCTGCTGAGGAAGCTTGGTGCAGACAGAAATCAAGAATAAGGTGGCTTAGTTTGGGGGATAATAATACAAGTTTTTGCCATAAGAAAGTCGCAAGTCATCGAATGAGGAATAAGATCCTGTCTATTTGTGATGAGGATGGTAATCGTTTGGAAGATCCTAAAGCTGTCAAGGGAGGGATTCTCAGATTCTACAAGCAAATGTTGGGGTCTAAATTTGCTCAGAAGCGTCCTTCGTCGGAAAGATTATGCTTTGTTCATACAGTTCCAAATTCTTTTCATGATACCTTAGTTGCTCCTATTACTCCAGCAAAAATCAAGGTGGCGCTCTTTGCGATCAATGGTGACAAATCCCCTCGACCAGACGGTTACAATTCAAGCTTTTTTCAGAAGAACTGGTGCATGGTTGGTCAAGAGGTAACTGCTGCTATTTTACATTTCTTTCAAACGGGTGTGTTATTGAGAGATGTTAATGCTACTGCACTCACTCTGATTCCTAAAACTAGCTGCCCTCAATCTATGAAGGAATATAGACCCATTGCTTACTGCAACATTGTCTATAAAATAATAACCAAGGTGTTAGCAAATAGGTTACAACCTGTCCTTCCCTTTGTCATTAATAAAGCCCAAGCTGCCTTTGTCAAAGGTCCATCTATATCAGACAACATTTTGCTAATGCAAGAACTGGTGAGGAATTATCAAAGGGACTCTGGTATTGAAAGGTGTGCCATTAAAATAGACTTAATGAAGGCGTACGACTCAGTTGATTGGGATTTCTGGTTTGAGGTTATGAGTGTCATGGACTTTCCTCTCCTGTTTATCTCTTGGATTAGGACATGTATAACCTCTGCTATGTTCTCTGTGGTAATTAATAGGGAGTTAAAGGGATACTTTAAGGGAGAAAAAGGGCTTCGACAGGGAGATCCCATCTCTCCCTACCTATCCCTTTTGGTAATGGAGGGTCTGTATGCCATTCTTCAAAAGAAAATCTCTCAAGGTCAGTTTACATTCCACCCCAAGTGTAGCAATTTGAGTATATCATATTTTGCCTTTGCTGATGATCTTTTTCTACTGGATGGGGCTGATATCTCTTCTATTGGGGTTATAAAATCTACTTTGGAGGAATTTTATCATTCTTCTGGTTTAAAACCTAATCTTCATAATAAGCACTTGATAATGCAATGAAGGGTGCGCTAGTATCTAGATTTGGTTAATTTTATAGCTTAAATTAGTTGTTTTAATTGATTTCTTGCTCGAGTGGTAATTTGGTTTTATTTTGTAGGAAATCGCCTAATAACGGAATATTAAGGCCCGACGGTGCCAAACGCCAAGGCAAGGCATGAGCGTGGCCAAGGCAGCCCGTTAGCAAGGCATGGCCAAGGCAAAGCTGATCAAATGGCTAAGGCAAAGCAAGGCGTGGCCAAGTAGTGGCCCGGGCGTGGCCTTGGCAGGACCCGACGGCTCGCGAAGACTTGGCAAGGCAAAGACCAAAAGTCAAAGTTTTGGAGATAACCACTTCGGCATCGATGGAAAGAAATACGTTGCATCGATGCTGAGGGCCTTAGTAGGGAATTTTTGGATTTTTGAAAAATATTCCGTGCGCGTACCTTGGAGCATATAAATACCCATGATGCCATTTTGTACAAACAAGTAGGATTTAGATTTAGTACGTTTTTTGGATCAAAATTGGATTTCTCTTAGCTTGTTGCTTACTCATTTAGTGTTCTTGAGTGTTCTTAATTTCCAGCTTTATTTTTTTATTTTCTGCACTTGTTAGTTAGTTATTGGTACTCTAGCCTTTATTAAAGTTCTTTATTGTCTCCCGATCTATCTTTCTATCTAATTTTCTTCTGGTGTTGTGTTTACAATTATGCTAAGTAGATTTTTGCTTGCTCTTATCTCCGTAGATATGTGTGAGTAGTTTTTCAAGGTTGGGTCATGGGGTGATTAGCACCTCATAGCTTGAGTAAAATTGCATTTTTCACCAATAAAGCTTGAATCTTGGTTCGGAAATTGATGTGGGGCTTGGATTTGTTTGTCAAATTGTTAAGGTGTTAACCTCCTTGATCATGTGTAGGTAAGAGCATCGCTTACTTACCACACATGATGCTTGGAGCTCTGTCGCTCGAGGCGTTTGCTAAATGAATTCTATAATTAGCTTGATTTTCGAACCATCTTATCTTCCGGATTAAGAGCCTTAGTTGAGCATATTAAACCGTGTATTTGGGTGAAGAATGTAGTTTCGTTTGAGTCATAAGTGTTAGTGATTCCTAGACCTAACCTGTCTGTTTTCCTAGTTAATTCGCTTTTAATTTAGCCTTTTTACTTTCCACCGCAAACGAAAAACTAAGTTGGCTGTTTAAAGGCCGAAAACCTGTGCTTACTCCCACAAATTCAGCAAAGCCGTATTAATTTTTCCCTTGGGTACGATCCCGGTCTTCCGGATTATTATGCTTCAATTGGACGCTTATACCCTACGCTTGGGGTGATCTTATTTGACATATCAACGAATGAAGCACTTCACAAAAGTCAGATCTTTTTTTCTGGGGTTGAGGAATCTGTCAAGACTGACATTCTGAATCTTCTGCCAATTCCTGAGGGTACATTTCCACTTCGTTATTTGGGTGTGCCCCTTATTTCTACTAGACTTCGATATGAGGATTGTGTTCAGTTGAAGGATAGAACCCAACAGAGAATTGCTAACTGGACTAATAGTCGCCTATCTTATGGTGGAAGAGCTCTCTTGATATAATCAGTTCTTTTAAGTATATATGCAGACTTATTGGTGTTCATTGTTTATTCTACTGCAGAAAATTATTAAGGAAATTGAGGCTATGCTGAGAGCCTTTTTGGGTCAGGTATTCATCTCAAAAAAATTGGGGCTAAAGTTAGTTGGATAGAAGTTTGCTCTCCCAAGGTGAGGGTGGTTTGGGCTTGAAGTCCCTGCAGGTTTAGGACAAAGCCACCGTGCTGAGACACTTGTGGGCTCTTTGCAAAAAAGAGGACACCTTGCTGGTCAAGTGGGTTCACAGTTTTATGATAAGAGATCAAATATATGAGCTATGAAGGTGCCTCAAGACTGTTCATAGACTGTTCGAAAATTGTTGAAACTTAGAGGTGTGGTTAGCCTTTTGGGAAGCATATTATTGGATATGGTTGCAATACTTTTATATGGTTTGACAACTGGCATCCCAAAGGCCCCCTGTACAAACTTCTTGATGATCGCTCAGTTGCTACCATGGGAAGATCTTTATTTGCAAAAGTGAGTTCTATTATTCTTAATGGTGAAGGGCGCTGGCCTAGGCCTAGATCCCATCTGATGCAACAGATTCAGCTTTCAATTCCAGACTCGTTGAAGCCTCAAAGGGATAGATGTGATGAAGTGGTGTGGACTATCTCTCCGACTGGTGCTTATACTACAAAACACACGTGGGAGGCTATTAGACACAAAGGTCCAAAGGTTCCCTGAGCCTCTCTTGTTTGGTCTTCAAATAATGTTTCTAAATGGTCCTTTATATATATGGTTAGCATGTTTGAAGAGGTTGGCAACTAAGGAAAGGCTTCGCAAATGGGGCATGAAGATTGAACCTGGTTGTTTTGTGTTCCCAATGCGATGAGACTTTGCAACATTTGTTTTTTGAGTGTAGTTTTTCCAACTCTATTTGGGAAGTGATCTTACATAGATTCCAGATTCACCGGGGAGCCGAGGCTTGGAACATGGAAGTGAATTGGGCAACTAGTTTCTGTCAAGGCAAAAGTTTTCATTCCATGTTGTTCAAATTAGCTTTTGCTGTAGGAGTGTATTTCATCTGGGCTGAATAGAATTCCATAGTATTTGGGGGAAGGCCTGGAAGTGCCAATGAAGTGCTAGCTCATCTTGATGAAAATATAAGGCTAAGGGTCTGTACTTGGAAGCACTTCCCAAACTCACATGAGAATCAAAGGCTTTGTAGCCAATGGAATAGCTCCAGTAGAGTCCTTGGGAATGCTACCCCGTAATTTTGTTTTCTCTTTGTTTATACAAATGTAGATTGTAGTGAGGTTATACTTCTATGTATAGGTACTTGTATTGGGATTTATTCCTTTTGTTTTCTGGTTTTTTTTTTTTTTTGCCAAAATGTTAGGAGTTTTTATTGATAGGAGAAAACAGTACATCAAGAAAAGCAAGATCCCCATAACACAATGGGCAAATCAAGCCACAAGGGAGAGGCTAGCAAGAAAGCATTCCACTCCCACACACAAACCTTTTAGGCACAACATTTACCAAAAATGGTAATAAAATGGTACACTTACCAAAAAAAAAAAAAAGCTTTTAAAAAAAGTAAAAAATGCTTCTCACCGTTCCCACTGATTCACATCAACATCATGATTGCTTCCCCGGCAAAAGTAATAGTTGGGCTTTCAACCTATATGGTGCATTCGAAAGCCATTAATTTTTTTATTCGAAGACAAGATTATTTTCGTCGTCTTAAAGATCATTTTCATCGTCATCTTGAAGATCATTTTCATCGTCTTGAAGATCATTTTCATCGTCTTGAGTGGAGTTATCATCGTCTTGAAGATCATTTTCATCGTCTTGAGTAGAGTTATCATTGTCTTGAAGATCATTTTCAAGACGACGGAAGTTATGCAAGTCCTCGACGGGCACCTTCCTAACATCGCGTCGGACACCAATGTCAGCGGCATACCTTCCCACACCATGCTTGCGACGGCATTTTTTTCCCGATTCCTCGGTATTCGAAAAAAATTTTGCTTTCATCTTCTTAGGTAACATTTTCACACGTGCCAGATCAGCTATTTGACCGCTCCTTCCCTTGTCATCAATTGTCAAAAGCCCCGTTTTGCAATAGAGAGCAAAATCCTCGCAGTTATTCTTAATCAGGTTATAGTTTCCGAATCCACCTTTTTCGAATAGATAGTTAGCCCTATGGATCACTACGCTTGCGGGGTCCGATTTAGCAGTTGTGCACGTACCACCCCGGATATGACACTGGAAAGCAATCTTCGAGACCCCGTATTTGTAACAGTACAGGGATCCTTTATCTTGGAAGCAGTTCAAGCAAGAGACGACTACCCCGCCCCCGGGCTTTTTACCGCAGCGAGGGTTTGGACAAGTTTTTCCCCCCCGAGTTGAACTCAAAGATGAGACTCCTGGAATAGAACCTGAAGCGAAATGATCATCGATTGAAGCCGTGAGTTTTCCAGGGGGCGCTGTGAAATTGATGACTACGCCATCGCCAACGTAAATGCCTGTTTAAAAAAAAAAATACAGTAATACTATGATCAATAGACAATAGAGAGATATAATTTTCCAGTGTTTGAAAAAATCCTGTTCCGATCGGTGAAATGACTGGAGAGACGAATAGAGAAAATTTATTGAAGACCACGCACAGGAGTCTTGAGACGTACCCCAAAACGAACAAGGAAAACATTTCGAAAATAGATTATTATGACTGTTACTGACCGTGATGAGCATAAAAAAAGAAATCTCTCCAGCTGTAAACATGATCGCCGGCTACGAGGTCCTCCTCTTTGACTCGATTAGACAACGGACTCATCTCCCTCCTTTTCTTCCTCCTCTGCTTTTGAAATCACAAGTACTCTGTGAATTGAATATATCCAACAACAAAATTGTCACTCATTCGGTCCATGCAATATTCAATCGAGATATATATAGCAGCTCTTGTAAAAAATAGAAATAGAAATATATAACAGCTGCGGCTGAAAAAAATATTCCAATTTTTTAGTGGTTATTTTAAGAGGTCCTCGGAACCGCCCCATAGAACGGCTCCGGAGACTCCTAAAAAAGCCTCTAAAAAAACCCCTCAAAGTTTCCAATCAAATTTTAATGATCTGAGCCGCTCAATGTGTTAAGAATGTGATTTTAAGGGTGCTCGCAAGAAATTGGCCAAAAAAAAAATAAAATCGGGAAGGACTTCATCTGAACAGTTTTTTTATTGAACTTTATCCGTTCAATAAAGTTCAATAAAAAACTGTTCGGATGAAATCCTTCCCGGTCTTTTTTTTTTTTTTGCCGATTTCTCTTGGATATCTTTAAAATCATATTCTGATTACATTGAGCGGCTCAGATTATCAAAATTCGATCGAAAACTTTGAGAGATTTTTTTTAGGGGTCTTCGGAACCGCCCCAATTGATCTAGTGGTCAGGCATCGAGGTTTACCAATTTTGCATGTACCACTCTTCCGCTATAATTTTCAGAGCGGATTCCAGAAACAAAAAAAGCCCTTTATTTTTTAAGAAGACACTTTCAAGTTCAAAAATTATGGGCTTATTGAAATATAAAATTATGCAATATGGATCTTGTTTGAAAGATCTCATCAAGATCTTTTATACGATGCAAAAAAAAAAACTGAAAAATTATTTTTCATTTACATTATTTTTGAGTTTAAAAATTTGAAATAAACTGCTTATTTTTTAAGAAAGTTTCTGGAACGGAGTTGACAGTCGTTGAATCAACTAAGAAACCTGCGAAGATTTTCACGCGAACCACTGACCAAAAAGGAAAGCACTTAAAACAACGACGTTTTAGGCAAAATTGGGTACAAATTAAGGATTTGAGTTCCGAGGAAGACATGCATGCAAGCCTTGGTGCTTCCTATCACCCATTAAAAAGAAAGAGTCTAGCTAGCTAGTTTGATGTTTCTACTTCAACGAATGATCTATATAGTCCTAGTAATGTAAGAGAGAGAATCGCAAAGAAAATATTACAAACCGTGATGATGGTAGTAAGCGAAGGATGCTATTCGAGCGTAGATACGAGGCCCCTTGATCTTGTTTCTCTCAATTTATAAGTAGAAAAAGTAGGTGGTGATGATGACTAGGGCTCGACTAATCCAACTACCGCGTACGTACAAATTGTATTTGTAGACATTTGCATGGACTAAAACTTTTTTTTTTGACAATCAATTCAATTCTTAACAAAGTCCGAAGACAATACAGATATCATCAAAAGATACAAGAATGAGCCAGAACTACCCAGACTTCGACACAGGCACTCCCTGCAGAAGCAAGACCGGCGAAATCGCCAGATGAAAACCAATCTAGATCTAGATAGTAGAGAATCCCAAACGGACCGGATCTCAGCTCAAACCCGAGAAGCGCATATGAAATCTGGAAGGTTTCACGACCGTGATACCTGCACCCGCCGGTGAACCAGCGGACGATGCACCAACGGCTACTGAATACCGCGACCGAGAAGCCAAATCAAACCAACACCACTCCAATGAAAACTGTCACCGGCACAAGTCCAACCACGGCGGCCATAGATGGCGTCCAAGCACCAGACCAACAAAAATAAAAAACAGGGAAAAACAAACCAACAAGAAAAAAGCTACAGAGCTTAAAGAATAAACGCGTGCCGGGTGCAACATTGGGCCCCATCGTCACAACGCGAATTTCCTTTAGCAGGAGCTCAAAAGCCTACAACAAAATTACAGAAAAAACAAAATACCACAGATCCAAGTTCGAATCCTTTTGGCAAAGCCCGGATAATTGATCTGTCGCTCCTTGAAACCCAAAGAATACCAACTCACTCCAACCATGGCTCGGGTAAACGGTGGACGGCGACGGGGGCTGCAGATGGGGGTGGCGGAAAAGGACAGGGGTGGAAGTAGCGGATATGGTCTGGGGATAGAGGGGGATGGTTGCGGAGGAGGGTGTAGGTAGAGAGGGCGACAAACGGCTGAGTTGATGAAGGGATGGGTTACAGAGGGGTGGTGGGGATGGAGGGGAAGAGCTGGGAATGGAGGGAAGTGGTTGCGGTGGACAACGGCACAGAAGGCGGCCGAACGGCGGAGATGATGGTGGTAGATCTAAGGGGAGGAGATTAGGGAAAACAACCACAAACTAAAAGAAGAGAAAAATGAGGTAAAGAAGAGAAGATAGAACCTCACGGAGGAGGTTGACAAACCCCACAGAGGGGGTAGGAGCTCTTAGATCTCAGGGTAGGAGCTCTTAGATCTCAGCTCCCTCCCGCCGCCTGCAGCCATAGGGAAACCCTAGGTTACAGAGCGTAGAGAGAAAGTGTTGTGAAAATTCGCAAGTGCACGAAATCGTAACAAGTAATATAGTGATAAAGAAAGATGTCGAACCCATGAGGACTACTTACCTATTAACTATTGAAATTGTTCTAGTTCTGAATTATTTGAAATCAATAAAAGTGATGGATTTTGGATTTGAAAAATAAAACAACTAAAAATAATTCAACAACTGAAGATTTTGACCGAACACTTAAAAAAATAAGCTTTCACTCAGGAAGAAAAATACTAAGGCATCCGACTCACCTAACCAATCCAATCCCAAATCCTAACCATGCGATCAGTCAATTATAGTCCTATTTGACAGCGAGAAATTCATACTTTTCTAAGACCCTCTCTCGAGTAGAATTAGAACTACCCAACATACAATAATCCGCGATATGTCTATGCGAATTTAAGAGCATTTGAGCCCATTAAGATTAACAATATTTCTCATACAAGCCGCACAAATCACGTTGGCACATTCCTGTCTTTCGTTCAATTCATGGCATACATCATACGAAGCTAAACTACATGCATCATCTCTCGAATTAGCATGCACAACACAACACTCAAATATTGGCCAGATAATTGAGAGCACTAAACACAATGATGTAAACTCAAAAGGACTGATAAAATTATGATCGCATAAAAATAGGATTCGGAATTGTCATGGAGAGGCTACATCGTAGCCTTAGCGATAGATATTAGTTCATAATAGAATCAAAACAACCCAAAATATTTCTGCTATTCATAATGAAAATTGTATGAAAAGAAGGTGAAGAGTTTAGAAGGAAACTGTATGTAGATCGAAAATCTGTTGACAAACTCCAATTTGGCCTTTGTCTTCTTCTTTCTTTTCCCAAACTTCTAATGCTCTCCAATGGTGAAAAAACTCCTTTCTCAAGGCTCTGGACGTACGTAGAAAAAAAATAAAATCCCGATGCCGCTGTCCCGCCTCTCTTTATGCGTGAGAATTATATATGCTAAACAAAAACCCTTGCTGCCCCCTTTTATTAATTGTTTTCGTGTACACCCTTTTTCCTCTTTTTATTTTCCAAAACTGGATTCTTAATTAGGCAGTTTTCGAACTCTGGCTTGATCCCCAATTTTCGCCATATTACCTTCGATTTTTGGAAAGTCTTCAACACAAAAGTTGTAGGATTCTCTCTTAGCTTTCCGTAGACACCAAGATCACCCTTATTGGATTTCTCTAGCCAAAGATATGCCCCAATTACGGAAGGGAACTTCAGGAATTCCGAAAAAGGATCGAGTGTTTCCTATTCTTTTGATGAAGGGAATTTTTGTTCTTTCTAAAATTATGTTTTCATCCTAAATTCCCATAAACCCTTAAATTTTTTTTTTCCAAAAAAAAAAAAAAAAAAAAATAAAGTAAATTAAAACTCTAATAAATCAGACAATTAAACACAAACTAACATAAAATTAAGAGTAAAAGTATGCCAAAACTTGCATAGAAATTAAGCACATCAAATACCCCCAAACATAAGATTTGCTAGTCCTCGAGCAAAAAGAAATAAATAGAACAAATAACTAGGAAAAAGAAAAAAAACTAATTATCCTTTTTCGGAGGAGTCCGATTGCATTTAGCGTATGCAATAAGCCTTTAAACCCCTAGGTTGCCCTAGTGGACGAGTTATAGTCTCGTGAGGGTTTGCCGTGAATATACCCACAAAATTCCTAGTAAAATGAAACTTGATTAGAACCCCCAAACGTACTCAATGGCATTTCAAAGTAACTAGTGAGAGTATAACTCAAGATAGAAGCAAGATACTTCATCCATTAACAAAGTTAAACAAGTGAACATTCTAATATGAATTTGCACAAAAACTGTTCCTCCCACATATATTTGGATAGAAAGAAATCACAAGCCATGCGTGTAAAGTGAAAAGTCACACAAAGATGTTCATTAACCTCGAAAATAATACACGCACCTTTAATTCCTCAATACTCATCAAAATGCTTATATCAAATTGTAGCCCCTCCCTTTATTTATATATTTTTTTCTTTCTTGTTTTTTTTTTTCTTGTGATCGTGCAATGCCTTGGTCCCTTAAGCTTTCTAATCGACCCTTGTAGCGAGTTTTGGGCCAGTGACACCCAAACCAGATGGCTTTAGGGCACTAGATGTAGAGAACACCCCAACGGACTTAATCACTCGAGTCAAAAAGGCTACGAACCCAAGCTAACCACACATGACAATCGCGGAACTCTCCACCGTTTGACGCGAACACTCACTGCTTACTGAGGCAAGAGGCCCGGTTACTAAGTGAAAAGTCCGAAAATGCATGCTCTTTATTCTTTTTTTTTTTTTTTGGAAAAAGAACATTAAGCATTAATCTAGTAAGACATCTGACTCAAACTAAGGCACCAAAAATATATGTACCGTACTCGAGGTCAAATCCAACTCTAAGTGTGATAGTGCTCGTGCGAAGGCATGTACCAAAGTGATTAGTTACTATCCAAGCATAGGTGATACAAACCAATTAAGTGCCTCTTATCAATACCTATGTTCACGAGTTTAATTCTATCAATGAAATCATATCAAGACTCCAACTTGAGCAACAATCAAACTAGCACTAATTAAGAACCAACAACCACGTCAGAAATCCCAACCAAGCATCCAACATTTTTTTTTTTTAATATAATACTCTGAAAATAATCCAAATTAAATAACCCCTACCCCCAAACTTAAAAAACACATTGTCCCCAATGTGAAGAATTAAAAAGATGAAAAGTAAACTTCCCTGAAAATGTTGCATGAGTTCAATGGTCTTTAAGCTTGACGCGTTCTTTGAATCATCGATCTTGAAAGTCAATGGAGATTTTGTGCTTGTTGAAATCTCCTTCGAAGTAGGGCTTTAGACGTTGACCGTTAACTTTGAACGTGCTATCTGAGTCATTAGAAACCTCAATGGCACCATATGGAAAAACTTTTGTGACTGTGAATGGTCCGGACCATCGAGATCTTAATTTTCCGGGAAAGAGTCGGAGTCTGGAATTATAAAGTAGAACTTTTTGGCCAACCTCAAAGTTCCTTTTCAGAATGTGTTTATCATGCCATTTCTTGGTTCTCTCCTTGTATATACGAGCATTCTCATAAGCTTCATGCCGAAACTCATCCATCTCGTTGAGTTGTAATATCCTCTTCTCACCCGCTGCTTTCAGGTCAAAATTAAGAATCTTGATAGCCCAATAGGCTTTATGTTCCAACTCAACCGGTAAGTGACATGCTTTCTCGAAAACTAGACGATATGGGGACATACCAATTGGAGTTTTGAAGGCTGTCCGGTATGCCCATAGTGCATCGTCTAATTTTGTGGACCAATCCTTCCTTGAAGTGCTCACAGTTTTCTCCAATATTCGTTTCAGCTCTCGATTGGAAATTTCAACTTGTCCACTAGTTTGAGGATGATATGCGAGTGCAACCTTGTGTGTAACACCATATTTGCTCAAGAGTGCCTCAAATTGTCGGTTGCAAAAATGTTTTCCCTCATCGCTAATTATTGCCCTTGGAGTTCCAAACCTAGTGAATATCTGCTTTCTCAAAAAATTCAACACAACTTTAGCATCATTAGTGGGGAGGGCCACGGCCTCTGCCCATTTGGAAACATAATCTACAGCTACTAAAATGTATTGATTAGAGAAAGAAGGAGGGAATGGCCCCATAAAATCTATTCCCCAAATGTCAAATAGCTCAACAACAAGTATATTATTCAATGGCATTTCATTTTTCCAGGAAATATTACCGCTCCTTTGACATTTATCACAAGAAGAAACAAAAGCATGAGCATCTTTAAAAATAGTGGGCCAATAAAAACCTGATTGTAGCACTTTAGCTACCGTTCTATTCACTCCATGGTGCCCGCCAACCTCTAATGAATGGCAATGTCTTAGGATTGACTCTATCTCCTCCTCGGGTACACATCTCCTAATCATTTGATCACTACAATGCTTGTAGAGAAAAGGCTCCTCCCAATAGTAGTGCTTGACCTCATAAAAGAATTTCTTTTTTTGTTGGTATGTAAAATCCGGATTGATCACATTGCTTACCAAGTAGTTTACATAATCTGCATACCAAGGAACTTGGGTTAGAGACAAAGCAAAAAGTTGTTCATCTGGAAATACCTCATTTATTGGAGAAAGTGGGGCTGCCTCCGCAGTTGTGTGCTCTAGTCTAGAGAGATGATCAGCTACTTGATTCTCAGTTCCCTTTTTGTCTTTGATCTCCAAATCAAATTCTTGTAAGAGTAAAATCCACCTAAGTAACCTTGGTTTAGCTTCTTTTTTCGCTAACAAGTATTTAAGAGCAGAATGATCAGTGTAAACAATTACTTTGGATCCAATTAAATATGATCGAAATTTATCAAAAGCAAACACAACTGCTAACAGTTCTTTTTCCGTAGTAGCATAATTCAGTTGGGCATCCGTCAAGGTACGACTCCCATAGTATATAACATGGAGAACCTTGTTCTTCCTTTGTCCTAGCACAGCTCCTATAGCATAATCACTTGCATCACACATCAATTCAAATGGAAGTGCCCAATCTGGTGCACATATTATTGGGGCTGAACTTAGCTTCTTCTTCAAAAGTTCAAATGCCTGCAAACACTTACTGGAAAAGTTAAATGGAGTATCTTTAACCAAAAGAGAACAAAGGGGTTTAGTAATTTTAGAAAAATCTTGAATAAAGCGACGATAAAACCCCGCATGTCCCAAGAAACTTCTCACGCCCTTGACCGTGCTAGGTGGAGGTAATTTTTCAATGACCTCTACTTTGGCTTGATCTACCTCAATGCCCTTGGCAGAAACTTTGTGCCCAAGTACGATACCTTCCTGCACCATAAAATGACATTTTTTCCAATTAAGTACAAGATTAGTTTCTTCACATCTTTGTAGAACTAAAGATAAGTTATTCAAACAATTATCAAATGAAGAACCAAAGACAGAAAAATCATCCATAAAAATTTCAATAAAATTTTCCACCATATCAGAAAAAATGGCCATCATGCATCGTTGAAATGTGGCCGGTGCATTGCACAAACCAAAGGGCATCCTCCGATAGGCAAATGTTCCATACGGGCAAGTGAAAGTGGTTTTTTCTTGATCCTCTGGTGAAATTGGGATTTGATTGTACCCCGAGTATCCATCTAGAAAACAATAATAAGCATGACCAGCGAGCCGTTCCAACATTTGATCAATGAAAGGAAGCGGAAAGTGATCTTTTCGTGTGGCATCATTGAGCTTGCGGTAGTCGATGCACACTCTCCAACCCGTGACTGTTCTTGTTGGAATGAGTTCATTATTTTTGTTCTCTACCACCGTCACTCCTCCCTTCTTGGGTACTACTTGCATTGGACTTACCCATGGGCTATCAGAAATAGGGTAAATAATTCCAGCATCCAACAATTTGAGAACTTCTTTTTTTACAACTTCTTGCAAGTTCGGATTAAGTCTCCTTTGTGGCTGCACTGTAGGCTTATAGCTCTCTTCCATTAAAATCCTGTGCATGCAAAGTGAAGGGCTTATTCCCTTAACATCGGCTATTGTCCATCCTAAAGCTTTCTTGTGTGCTCTTAAAACTCGAAGTAACTTCTCTTCTTCAAGACCTGTCAATGATGAAGAAATTATTACAGGTAAAGAAGAATCATGTAAATAAGCATATTTAAGATGAGAGGGAAGAGGTTTCAATTCTAAAGAAGGGGTTTCAATAATGGATGGCTTTTGTGGGGTAGTGCTTTCGCCCATTGTTAAGTATTCCAGCTTCCCTTTCGGCAAGTAAGGTGGAGATGCTTCCAAGTAGTGTGCACAATTGCTTATTTTGGAATTGTCGAATCGGTGGTTCCGGATTGAACAAGACATGCCTCAAGTGGTTCGTCAGGATGATTCTCTTCAAAATTTTCTACCACAAGTTCATTAATCATGTCTATGTTGAAGCATGTATCAGTTGTTGATGGATATTTCATTGCTTCAAACACATCAAATGTAACTTGTTCATCTTGCACCCGTAGTATTAGTTTCCCTTGTTGCACATCTATTAGAGTTCTTCCCGTGGCTAAGAACGGTCGACCAAGAAGAAGTGGGATTTCTCGATCTTCCTCCATATCTAAAATGATAAAATCTGCAGGAAAAATAAATTTGTCCACTTTAACAAGAACATCCTCTACTATGCCTCTTGGTCGTTTAATGGACCGGTCCGCCAATTGAAGTGAAACGGTAGTGTCCTTGATCTCTCCTAACCCCAATTGCCTGAAAATAGAAAAAGGCATCAGATTTATGCTAGCACCTAAATCACATAAAGCTTTTCCAAAATAAGAGTTTCCAATGGTGCAAGGAATAGTAAAACTCCCTGGATCTTTAAGCTTTGGTGGCAACTTATTTTGTAAAATAGCTGTGCATTCTTCAGTTAACATCACTGTCTCATGCTCTTCTAATTTCTTCTTTTTTGATAGAATCTCCTTCAGGAATTTCGCATAGCTAGGCATTTGTTCCAAAGCATCTGCAAAAGGAATGTTAATATGCAATTTTTTAAAAACATCCAGGAATTTAGAAAATTGCTTATCTAGCTTATTTTTTTGAAGTCTTTGAGGAAAAGGTATATGAGGAACATAAGGAGAAATATGAGAAGAAGAAACATGAGGATTTCCCGAGTTTTTCATTGTTTGGCTCGGAACAGGGGACGGCGTAGCAGACTTGGGTGTGGGCGTTGCGGTCTCAATGCCTCGGCCTTCTTTTTCAGAATTTTTCTCCTTCTCTTGTAAATTAAGCTCCTTTCCACTTCTTAAAGTAATGGCCTTTATTTGCTCTTTCGGGTTCTTTTCTGTGGTGCTTGGAAGTGATCCTTGAGACCTTTCAGACATTAATGTTGCCAATTGACCAACTGTCCTTTCAATGCTCCGCATAGTGTTCTCATTGTTCTTTAGGGCAATGTCATGATCTTGAAATCTAGCATCCACTTTGGCCATAAATTGTACCATTGCCTCCTCCATATTCAACTTCTTCTCTGGTTGTTGATTTTGAAAACCCGGTGGAGGTTTGGAAATATTTTGGGAGTTACTCCATGAAAAATTTGGGTGGTTTCGCCATCCTGGATTGTAAGTGTTGGAATAAGGATTGTTTTGACGTTGGTAATTTGACACAAAGTTTGCTTGCTCTGAATTATTGTTGGCAAATGGATTTCCCACTTGACAGTCTACCCCCATATGATTTCCTGCACAAAATTCACAAATTGCATTAGTATGTTGAATGGCACTCACATTGATATTGTCTAATTTCTTAGATAAAGTTGCGACTTGAGCAGCTAAAGCAGAAAAAGAATCAATTTCGTAAACTCCCTGGATTTTCTTAGATGTCGCTCGATCTGCCGGCCATTGGTAATTGTTGGTTGCCATTTCCTCTACCAATTCATATGCTTCCTCTGGTGATTTCTTCATCAAAGTCCCTCCTGCTGCAGCATCAATTGTTGTACGTGTTGTAGGCTGCAACCCATTGTAAAAGGTTTGCACTTGAATCCAAACAGGAAGGCCATGATGCGGGCACTTTCTAAGCAATTCTTTATACCTCTCCCAAGCTTCGTACAACGACTCCATATCAAATTGGACAAAAGTGGTGATATCGTTTCTCATCTTCACGGTTTTGGCCGGGGGAAAGAACTTTGCTAGAAACTTTTTGGCCAAATCATCCCACGTAGTTATGGTTAATGGTGGAAGTGAGTTTAACCATGCCTTTGCTTTGTCCCGAAGAGAGAATGGAAAAAGCCTTAATCTAATAGCATCATCAGAAACTCCATTATGTTTAAAAGTGTCACATAGCTCCAGGAAATTAGCTATGTGAGCATTTGGATCATCATTTGGCATGCCGCTGAATTGCACCGCAGCCACCATTTGAAGAATAGCTGGTTTTATCTCAAAGTTATTGGCTTGAATGGCTGGTCGTCTAATGCTAGACGTAGCACCGGTGACCAAGGGAACAGCATAATCTCCCAAAGTCCGGTTCTCAACTTGATCTCCCATTATTTCGTTCTCGGTTGTGGAATCCTTCTTCTTCTCCTTGTTCAAACGATGAAAGGTGCGTTCAATTTCAGGGTCGAAGGGTACTAAATCCAAGCTTCGAGAACGTCTCATGCACAAGTCGGGAAACCTGAAAAGATAAATAAAACACAGGAAAGAAGAAAAAAAAAAATCAGACTACAATAACGAAAATTCAAATTAACTTAGAACTAGTTGGTATCAAAAGTAATAGAGAGTAAATAGTCCCCGGCAACGGCGCCAAAAACTTGTTGTGAAAATTCGCAAGTGCACGAAATCGTAACAAGTAATATAGTGATAAAGAAAGATGTCGAACCCATGAGGACTACTTACCTATTAACTATTGAAATTGTTCTAGTTCTGAATTATTTGAAATCAATAAAAGGGATGGATTTTGGATTTGAAAAATAAAACAACTAAAAATAATTCAACAACTGAAGATTTTGACCGAACACTTAAAAAAAATAAGCTTTCACTCAGGAAGAAAAATACTAAGGCATCCGACTCACCTAACCAATCCAATCCCAAATCCTAACCATGCGATCAGTCAATTATAGTCCTATTTGACAGCGAGAAATTCATACTTTTCTAAGACCCTCTCTCGAGTAGAATTAGAACTACCCAACATACAATAATCCGCGATATGTCTATGCAAATTTAAGAGCATTTGAGCCCATTAAGATTAACAATATTTCTCATATAAGCCGCACAAATCACGTTGGCACATTCCTGTCTTTCGTTCAATTCATGGCATACATCATACGAAGCTAAACTACATGCATCATCTCTCGAATTAGCATGCACAACACATCACTCAAATATTGGCCAGATAATTGAGAGCACTAAACACAATGATGTAAACTCAAAAGGACTGATAAAATTATGATCGCATAAAAATAGGATTCGGAATTGTCATGGAGAGGCTACATCGTAGCCTTAGCGATAGATATTAGTTCATAATAGAATCAAAACAACCCAAAATATTTCTGCTATTCATAATGAAAATTGTATGAAAAGAAGGTGAAGAGTTTAGAAGGAAACTGTATGTAGATCGAAAATCTGTTGACAAACTCCAATTCGGCCTTTGTCTTCTTCTTTCTTTTCCCAAACTTCTAATGCTCTCCAATGGTGAAAAACTCCTTTCTCAAGGCTCTGGACGTACGTAGAAAAAAAATAAAATCCCGATGCCGCTGTCCCGCCTCTCTTTATGCGTGAGAATTATATATGCTAAACAAAAACCCTTGCTGCCCCCTTTTATTAATTGTTTTCGTGTACACCCTTTTTCCTCTTTTTATTTTCCAAAACTGGATTCTTAATTAGGCAGTTTTCGAACTCTGGCTTGATCCCCAATTTTCGCCATATTACCTTCGATTTTTGGAAAGTCTTCAACACAAAAGTTGTAGGATTCTCTCTTAGCTTTCCGTAGACACCAAGATCACCCTTATTGGATTTCTCTAGCCAAAGATATGCCCCAATTACGGAAGGGAACTTCAGGAATTCCGAAAAAGGATCGAGTGTTTCCTATTCTTTTGATGAAGGGAATTTTTGTTCATTCGAAAAGGAAGGTTTCCTCCTCAATTCCCATCAAGCCTTCAATGATTTTATTCCTAAACAAAAAAAAAAAAAAATAAAGTAAATTAAAACTCTAATAAATCAGACAATTAAACACAAACTAACATAAAATTAAGAGTAAAAGTATGCCAAAACTTGCATAGAAATTAAGCACATCAAATACCCCCAAACATAAGATTTGCTAGTCCTCGAGCAAAAAGAAATAAATAGAACAAATAACTAGGAAAAAGAAAAAAAAACTAATTATCCTTTTTCGGAGGAGTCCGATTGCATTTAGCGTATGCAATAAGCCTTTAAACCCCTAGGTTGCCCTAGTGGACGAGTTATAGTCTCGTGAGGGTTTGCCGTGAATATACCCACAAAATTCCTAGTAAAATGACACTTGATTAGAACCCCCAAACGTACTCAATGGCATTTCAAAGTAACTAGTGAGAGTATAACTCAAGATAGAAGCAAGATACTTCATCCATTAACAAAGTTAAACAAGTGAACATTCTAATATGAATTTGCACAAAAACTGTTCCTCCCACATATATTTGGATAGAAAGAAATCACAAGCCATGCGTGTAAAGTGAAAAGTCACACAAAGATGTTCATTAACCTCGAAAATAATACACGCACCTTTAATGCCTCAATACTCATCAAAATGCTTATATCAAATTGTAGCCCCTCCCTTTATTTATATATTTTTTCTTTCTTTTTTTTTTTCTTGTGATCGTGCAATGCCTTGGTCCCTTAAGCTTTCTAATCGACCCTTGTAGCGAGTTTTGGGCCAGTGACACCCAAACCAGATGGCTTTAGGGCACTAGATGTAGAGAACACCCCAACGGACTTAATCACTCGAGTCAAAAAGGCTACGAACCCAAGCTAACCACACATGACAATCGCGGAACTCTCCACCGTTTGACGCGAACACTCACTGCTTACTGAGGCAAGAGGCCCGGTTACTAAGTGAAAAGTCCGAAAATGCATGCTCTTTATTCTTTTTTTTTTTTTTTGGAAAAAGAACATTAAGCATTAATCTAGTAAGACATCTGACTCAAACTAAGGCACCAAAAATATATGTACCGTACTCGAGGTCAAATCCAACTCTAAGTGTGATAGTGCTCGTGCGAAGGCATGTACCAAAGTGATTAGTTACTATCCAAGCATAGGTGATACAAACCAATTAAGTGCCTCTTATCAATACCTATGTTCACGAGTTTAATTCTATCAATGAAATCATATCAAGACTCCAACTTGAGCAACAATCAAACTAGCACTAATTAAGAACCAACAACCACGTCAGAAATCCCAACCAAGCATCCAACATTTTTTTTTTTTTTAATATAATACTCTGAAAATAATCCAAATTAAATAACCCCTACCCCCAAACTTAAAAAACACATTGTCCCCAATGTGAAGAATTAAAAAGATGAAAAGTAAACTTCCCTGAAAATGTTGCATGAGTTCAATGGTCTTTAAGCTTGACGCGTTCTTTGAATCATCGATCTTGAAAGTCAATGGAGATTTTGTGCTTGTTGAAATCTCCTTCGAAGTAGGGCTTTAGACGTTGACCGTTAACTTTGAACGTGCTATCTGAGTCATTAGAAACCTCAATGGCACCATATGGAAAAACTTTTGTGACTGTGAATGGTCCGGACCATCGAGATCTTAATTTTCCGGGAAAGAGTCGGAGTCTGGAATTATAAAGTAGAACTTTTTGGCCAACCTCAAAGTTCCTTTTCAGAATGTGTTTATCATGCCATTTCTTGGTTCTCTCCTTGTATATACGAGCATTCTCATAAGCTTCATGCCGAAACTCATCCATCTCGTTGAGTTGTAATATCCTCTTCTCACCCGCTGCTTTCAAGTCAAAATTAAGAATCTTGATAGCCCAATAGGCTTTATGTTCCAACTCAACCGGTAAGTGACATGCTTTCCCGAAAACTAGACGATATGGGGACATACCAATTGGAGTTTTGAAGGCTGTCCGGTATGCCCATAGTGCATCGTCTAATTTTGTGGACCAATCCTTCCTTGAAGTGCTCACGGTTTTCTCCAATATTCATTTCAGCTCTCGATTGGAAATTTCAACTTGTCCACTAGTTTGAGGATGATATGCGAGTGCAACCTTGTGTGTAACACCATATTTGCTCAAGAGTGCCTCAAATTGCCGGTTGCAAAAATGTTTTCCCTCATCGCTAATTATTGCCCTTGGAGTTCCAAACCTAGTGAATATCTGCTTTCTCAAAAAATTCAACACAACTTTAGCATCATTAGTGGGGAGGGCCACGGCCTCTGCCCATTTGGAAACATAATCTACAGCTACTAAAATGTATTGATTAGAGAAAGAAGGAGGGAATGGCCCCATAAAATCTATTCCCCAAATGTCAAATAGCTCAACAACAAGTATATTATTCAATGGCATTTCATTTTTCCAGGAAATATTACCGCTCCTTTGACATTTATCACAAGAAGAAACAAAAGCATGAGCATCTTTAAAAATAGTGGGCCAATAAAAACCTGATTGTAGCACTTTAGCTACCGTTCTATTCACTCCATGGTGCCCGCCAACCTCTAATGAATGGCAATGTCTTAGGATTGACTCTATCTCCTCCTCGGGTACACATCTCCTAATCATTTGATCACTACAATGCTTGTAGAGAAAAGGCTCCTCCCAATAGTAGTGCTTGACCTCAGAAAAGAATTTCTTTTTTTGTTGGTATGTAAAATCCGGATTGATCACATTGCTTACCAAGTAGTTTACATAATCTGCATACCAAGGAACTTGGGTTAGAGACAAAGCAAAAAGTTGTTCATCTGGAAATACCTCATTTATTGGAGAAAGTGGGGCTGCCTCCGCAGTTGTGTGCTCTAGTCTAGAGAGATGATCAGCTACTTGATTCTCAGTTCCCTTTTTGTCTTTGATCTCCAAATCAAATTCTTGTAAGAGTAAAATCCACCTAAGTAACCTTGGTTTAGCTTCTTTTTTCGCTAACAAGTATTTAAGAGCAGAATGATCAGTGTAAACAATTACTTTGGATCCAATTAAATATGATCGAAATTTATCAAAAGCAAACACAACTGCTAACAGTTCTTTTTCCGTAGTAGCATAATTCAGTTGGGCATCCGTCAAGGTACGACTCCCATAGTCTATAACATGGAGAACCTTGTTCTTCCTTTGTCCTAGCACAGCTCCTATAGCATAATCACTTGCATCACACATCAATTCAAATGGAAGTGCCCAATCTGGTGCACATATTATTGGGGCTGAACTTAGCTTCTTCTTCAAAAGTTCAAATGCCTGCAAACACTTACTGGAAAAGTTAAATGGAGTATCTTTAACCAAAAGAGAACAAAGGGGTTTAGTAATTTTAGAAAAATCTTGAATAAAGCGACGATAAAACCCCGCATGTCCCAAGAAACTTCTCACGCCCTTGACCGTGCTAGGTGGAGGTAATTTTTCAATGACCTCTACTTTGGCTTGATCTACCTCAATGCCCTTGGCAGAAACTTTGTGCCCAAGTACGATACCTTCCTGCACCATAAAATGACATTTTTCCCAATTAAGTACAAGATTAGTTTCTTCACATCTTTGTAGAACTAAAGATAAGTTATTCAAACAATTATCAAATGAAGAACCAAAGACAGAAAAATCATCCATAAAAATTTCAATAAAATTTTCCACCATATCAGAAAAAATGGCCATCATGCATCGTTGAAATGTGGCCGGTGCATTGCACAAACCAAAGGGCATCCTCCGATAGGCAAATGTTCCATACGGGCAAGTGAAAGTGGTTTTTTCTTGATCCTCTGGTGAAATTGGGATTTGATTGTACCCCGAGTATCCATCTAGAAAACAATAATAAGCATGACCAGCGAGCCGTTCCAACATTTGATCAATGAAAGGAAGCGGAAAGTGATCTTTTCGTGTGGCATCATTGAGCTTGCGGTAGTCGATGCACACTCTCCAACCCGTGACTGTTCTTGTTGGAATGAGTTCATTATTTTTGTTCTCTACCACCGTCACTCCTCCCTTCTTGGGTACTACTTGCACTGGACTTACCCATGGGCTATCAGAAATAGGGTAAATAATTCCAGCATCCAACAATTTGAGAACTTCTTTTTTTACAACTTCTTGCAAGTTCGGATTAAGTCTCCTTTGTGGCTGCACTGTAGGCTTATAGCTCTCTTCCATTAAAATCCTGTGCATGCAAAGTGAAGGGCTTATTCCCTTAACATCGGCTATTGTCCATCCTAAAGCTTTCTTGTGTGCTCTTAAAACTCGAAGTAACTTCTCTTCTTCAAGACCTGTCAATGATGAAGAAATTATTACAGGTAAAGAAGAATCATGTAAATAAGCATATTTAAGATGAGAGGGAAGAGGTTTCAATTCTAAAGAAGGGGTTTCAATAATGGATGGCTTTTGTGGGGTAGTGCTTTCGCCCATTGTTAAGTATTCCAGCTTCCCTTTCGGCAAGTAAGGTGGAGATGCTTCCAAGTAGTGTGCACAATTGCTTATTTTGGAATTGTCAGAATCGGTGGTTCCGGATTGAACAAGACATGCCTCAAGTGGTTCGTCAGGATGATTCTCTTCAAAATTTTCTACCACAAGTTCATTAATCATGTCTATGTTGAAGCATGTATCAGTTGTTGATGGATATTTCATTGCTTCAAACACATCAAATGTAACTTGTTCATCTTGCACCCGTAGTATTAGTTTCCCTTGTTGCACATCTATTAGAGTTCTTCCCGTGGCTAAGAACGGTCGACCAAGAAGAAGTGGGATTTCTCGATCTTCCTCCATATCTAAAATGATAAAATCTGCAGGAAAAATAAATTTGTCCACTTTAACAAGAACATCCTCTACTATGCCTCTTGGTCGTTTAATGGACCGGTCCGCCAATTGAAGTGAAACGGTAGTGTCCTTGATCTCTCCTAACCCCAATTGCCTGAAAATAGAAAAAGGCATCAGATTTATGCTAGCACCTAAATCACATAAAGCTTTTCCAAAATAAGAGTTTCCAATGGTGCAAGGAATAGTAAAACTCCCTGGATCTTTAAGCTTTGGTGGCAACTTATTTTGTAAAATAGCTGTGCATTCTTCAGTTAACATCATTGTCTCATGCTCTTCTAATTTCTTCTTTTTTGATAGAATCTCCTTCAGGAATTTCGCATAGCTAGGCATTTGTTCCAAAGCATCTGCAAAAGGAATGTTAATATGCAATTTTTTAAAAACATCCAGGAATTTAGAAAATTGCTTATCTAGCTTATTTTTTTGAAGTCTTTGAGGAAAAGGTATATGAGGAACATAAGGAGAAATATGAGAAGAAGAAACATGAGGATTTCCCGAGTTTTTCATTGTTTGGCTCGGAACAGGGGACGGCGTAGCAGACTTGGGTGTGGGCGTTGCGGTCTCAATGCCTCGGCCTTCTTTTTCAGAATTTTTCTCCTTCTCTTGTAAATTAAGCTCCTTTCCACTTCTTAAAGTAATGGCCTTTATTTGCTCTTTCGGGTTCTTTTCTGTGGTGCTTGGAAGTGATCCTTGAGACCTTTCAGACATTAATGTTGCCAATTGACCAACTGTCCTTTCAATGCTCCGCATAGTGTTCTCATTGTTCTTTAGGGCAATGTCATGATCTTGAAATCTAGCATCCACTTTGGCCATAAATTGTACCATTGCCTCCTCCATATTCAACTTCTTCTCTGGTTGTTGATTTTGAAAACCCGGTGGAGGTTTGGAAATATTTTGGGAGTTACTCCATGAAAAATTTGGGTGGTTTCGCCATCCTGGATTGTAAGTGTTGGAATAAGGATTGTTTTGACGTTGGTAATTTGACACAAAGTTTGCTTGCTCTGAATTATTGTTGGCAAATGGATTTCCCACTTGACAGTCTACCCCCATATGATTTCCTGCACAAAATTCACAAATTGCATTAGTATGTTGAATGGCACTCACATTGATATTGTCTAATTTCTTAGATAAAGTTGCGACTTGAGCAGCTAAAGCAGAAAAAGAATCAATTTCGTAAACTCCCTGGATTTTCTTAGATGTCGCTCGATCTGCCGGCCATTGGTAATTGTTGGTTGCCATTTCCTCTACCAATTCATATGCTTCCTCTGGTGATTTCTTCATCAAAGTCCCTCCTGCTGCAGCATCAATTGTTGTACGTGTTGTAGGCTGCAACCCATTGTAAAAGGTTTGCACTTGAATCCAAACAGGAAGGCCATGATGCGGGCACTTTCTAAGCAATTCTTTATACCTCTCCCAAGCTTCGTACAGCGACTCCATATCAAATTGGACAAAAGTGGTGATATCGTTTCTCATCTTCACGGTTTTGGCCGGGGGAAAGAACTTTGCTAGAAACTTTTTGGCCAAATCATCCCACGTAGTTATGGTTAATGGTGGAAGTGAGTTTAACCATGCCTTTGCTTTGTCCCGAAGAGAGAATGGAAAAAGCCTTAATCTAATAGCATCATCAGAAACTCCATTATGTTTAAAAGTGTCACATAGCTCCAGGAAATTAGCTATGTGAGCATTTGGATCATCATTTGGCATGCCGCTGAATTGCACCGCAGCCACCATTTGAAGAATAGCTGGTTTTATCTCAAAGTTATTGGCTTGAATGGCTGGTCGTCTAATGCTAGACGTAGCACCGGTGACCAAGGGAACAGCATAATCTCCCAAAGTCCGGTTCTCAACTTGATCTCCCATTATTTCGTTCTCGGTTGTGGAATCCTTCTTCTTCTCCTTGTTCAAACGATGAAAGGTGCGTTCAATTTCAGGGTCGAAGGGTACTAAATCCAAGCTTCGAGAACGTCTCATGCACAAGTCGGGAAACCTGAAAAGATAAATAAAACACAGGAAAGAAGAAAAAAAAAAAAAAAATCAGACTACAATAACGAAAATTCAAATTAACTTAGAACTAGTTGGTATCAAAAGTAATAGAGAGTAAATAGTCCCCGGCAACGGCGCCAAAAACTTGTTGTGAAAATTCGCAAGTGCACGAAATCGTAACAAGTAATATAGTGATAAAGAAAGATGTCGAACCCATGAGGACTACTTACCTATTAACTATTGAAATTGTTCTAGTTCTGAATTATTTGAAATCAATAAAAGTGATGGATTTTGGATTTGAAAAATAAAACAACTAAAAATAATTCAACAACTGAAGATTTTGACCGAACACTTAAAAAAAATAAGCTTTCACTCAGGAAGAAAAATACTAAGGCATCCGACTCACCTAACCAATCCAATCCCAAATCCTAACCATGCGATCAGTCAATTATAGTCCTATTTGACAGCGAGAAATTCATACTTTTCTAAGACCCTCTCTCGAGTAGAATTAGAACTACCCAACATACAATAATCCGCGATATGTCTATGCGAATTTAAGAGCATTTGAGCCCATTAAGATTAACAATATTTCTCATATAAGCCGCACAAATCACGTTGGCACATTCCTGTCTTTCGTTCAATTCATGGCATACATCATACGAAGCTAAACTACATGCATCATCTCTCGAATTAGCATGCACAACACATCACTCAAATATTGGCCAGATAATTGAGAGCACTAAACACAATGATGTAAACTCAAAAGGACTGATAAAATTATGATCGCATAAAAATAGGATTCGGAATTGTCATGGAGAGGCTACATCGTAGCCTTAGCGATAGATATTAGTTCATAATAGAATCAAAACAACCCAAAATATTTCTGCTATTCATAATGAAAATTGTATGAAAAGAAGGTGAAGAGTTTAGAAGGAAACTGTATGTAGATCGAAAATCTGTTGACAAACTCCAATTCGGCCTTTGTCTTCTTCTTTCTTTTCCCAAACTTCTAATGCTCTCCAATGGTGAAAAACTCCTTTCTCAAGGCTCTGGACGTACGTAGAAAAAAAATAAAATCCCGATGCCGCTGTCCCGCCTCTCTTTATGCGTGAGAATTATATATGCTAAACAAAAACCCTTGCTGCCCCCTTTTATTAATTGTTTTCGTGTACACCCTTTTTCCTCTTTTTATTTTCCAAAATTGGATTCTTAATTAGGCAGTTTTCGAACTCTGGCTTGATCCCCAATTTTCGCCATATTACCTTCGATTTTTGGAAAGTCTTCAACACAAAAGTTGTAGGATTCTCTCTTAGCTTTCCGTAGACACCAAGATCACCCTTATTGGATTTCTCTAGCCAAAGATATGCCCCAATTACGGAAGGGAACTTCAGGAATTCCGAAAAAGGATCGAGTGTTTCCTATTCTTTTGATGAAGGGAATTTTTGTTCATTCGAAAAGGAAGGTTTCCTCCTCAATTCCCATCAAGCCTTCAATGATTTTATTCCTAAACAAAAAAAAAAAAAAAATAAAGTAAATTAAAACTCTAATAAATCAGACAATTAAACACAAACTAACATAAAATTAAGAGTAAAAGTATGCCAAAACTTGCATAGAAATTAAGCACATCAAATACCCCCAAACATAAGATTTGCTAGTCCTCGAGCAAAAAGAAATAAATAGAACAAATAACTAGGAAAAAGAAAAAACTAATTATCCTTTTTCGGAGGAGTCCGATTGCATTTAGCGTATGCAATAAGCCTTTAAACCCCTAGGTTGCCCTAGTGGACGAGTTATAGTCTCGTGAGGGTTTGCCGTGAATATACCCACAAAATTCCTAGTAAAATGAAACTTGATTAGAACCCCCAAACGTACTCAATGGCATTTCAAAGTAACTAGTGAGAGTATAACTCAAGATAGAAGCAAGATACTTCATCCATTAACAAAGTTAAACAAGTGAACATTCTAATATGAATTTGCACAAAAACTGTTCCTCCCACATATATTTGGATAGAAAGAAATCACAAGCCATGCGTGTAAAGTGAAAAGTCACACAAAGATGTTCATTAACCTCGAAAATAATACACGCACCTTTAATGCCTCAATACTCATCAAAATGCTTATATCAAATTGTAGCCCCTCCCTTTATTTATATATTTTTTTCTTTCTTGTTTTTTTTTTTCTTGTGATCGTGCAATGCCTTGGTCCCTTAAGCTTTCTAATCGACCCTTGTAGCGAGTTTTGGGCCACTGACACCCAAACCAGATGGCTTTAGGGCACTAGATGTAGAGAACACCCCAACGGACTTAATCACTCGAGTCAAAAAGGCTACGAACCCAAGCTAACCACACATGACAATCGCGGAACTCTCCACCGTTTGACGCGAACACTCACTGCTTACTGAGGCAAGAGGCCCGGTTACTAAGTGAAAAGTCCGAAAATGCATGCTCTTTATTCTTTTTTTTTTTTTTTTGGAAAAAGAACATTAAGCATTAATCTAGTAAGACATCTGACTCAAACTAAGGCACCAAAAATATATGTACCGTACTCGAGGTCAAATCCAACTCTAAGTGTGATAGTGCTCGTGCGAAGGCATGTACCAAAGTGATTAGTTACTATCCAAGCATAGGTGATACAAACCAATTAAGTGCCTCTTATCAATACCTATGTTCACGAGTTTAATTCTATCAATGAAATCATATCAAGACTCCAACTTGAGCAACAATCAAACTAGCACTAATTAAGAACCAACAACCACGTCAGAAATCCCAACCAAGCATCCAACATTTTTTTTTTTTTTTAATATAATACCCTGAAAATAATCCAAATTAAATAACCCCTACCCCCAAACTTAAAAAACACATTGTCCCCAATGTGAAGAATTAAAAAGATGAAAAGTAAACTTCCCTGAAAATGTTGCATGAGTTCAATGGTCTTTAAGCTTGACGCGTTCTTTGAATCATCGATCTTGAAAGTCAATGGAGATTTTGTGCTTGTTGAAATCTCCTTCGAAGTAGGGCTTTAGACGTTGACCGTTAACTTTGAACGTGCTATCTGAGTCATTAGAAACCTCAATGGCACCATATGGAAAAACTTTTGTGACTGTGAATGGTCCGGACCATCGAGATCTTAATTTTCCGGGAAAGAGTCGGAGTCTGGAATTATAAAGTAGAACTTTTTGGCCAACCTCAAAGTTCCTTTTCAGAATGTGTTTATCATGCCATTTCTTGGTTCTCTCCTTGTATATACGAGCATTCTCATAAGCTTCATGCCGAAACTCATCCATCTCGTTGAGTTGTAATATCCTCTTCTCACCCGCTGCTTTCAGGTCAAAATTAAGAATCTTGATAGCCCAATAGGCTTTATGTTCCAACTCAACCGGTAAGTGACATGCTTTCCCGAAAACTAGACGATATGGGGACATACCAATTGGAGTTTTGAAGGCTGTCCGGTATGCCCATAGTGCATCGTCTAATTTTGTGGACCAATCCTTCCTTGAAGTGCTCACGGTTTTCTCCAATATTCGTTTCAGCTCTCGATTGGAAATTTCAACTTGTCCACTAGTTTGAGGATGATATGCGAGTGCAACCTTGTGTGTAACACCATATTTGCTCAAGAGTGCCTCAAATTGCCGGTTGCAAAAATGTTTTCCCTCATCGCTAATTATTGCCCTTGGAGTTCCAAACCTAGTGAATATCTGCTTTCTCAAAAAATTCAACACAACTTTAGCATCATTAGTGGGGAGGGCCACGGCCTCTGCCCATTTGGAAACATAATCTACAGCTACTAAAATGTATTGATTAGAGAAAGAAGGAGGGAATGGCCCCATAAAATCTATTCCCCAAATGTCAAATAGCTCAACAACAAGTATATTATTCAATGGCATTTCATTTTTCCAGGAAATATTACCGCTCCTTTGACATTTATCACAAGAAGAAACAAAAGCATGAGCATCTTTAAAAATAGTGGGCCAATAAAAACCTGATTGTAGCACTTTAGCTACCGTTCTATTCACTCCATGGTGCCCGCCAACCTCTAATGAATGGCAATGCCTTAGGATTGACTCTATCTCCTCCTCGGGTACACATCTCCTAATCATTTGATCACTACAATGCTTGTAGAGAAAAGGCTCCTCCCAATAGTAGTGCTTGACCTCAGAAAAGAATTTCTTTTTTTGTTGGTATGTAAAATCCAGATTGATCACATTGCTTACCAAGTAGTTTACATAATCTGCATACCAAGGAACTTGGGTTAGAGACAAAGCAAAAAGTTGTTCATCTGGAAATACCTCATTTATTGGAGAAAGTGGGGCTGCCTCCGCAGTTGTGTGCTCTAGTCTAGAGAGATGATCAGCTACTTGATTCTCAGTTCCCTTTTTGTCTTTGATCTCCAAATCAAATTCTTGTAAGAGTAAAATCCACCTAAGTAACCTTGGTTTAGCTTCTTTTTTCGCTAACAAGTATTTAAGAGCAGAATGATCAGTGTAAACAATTACTTTGGATCCAATTAAATATGATCGAAATTTATCAAAAGCAAACACAACTGCTAACAGTTCTTTTTCCGTAGTAGCATAATTCAGTTGGGCATCCGTCAAGGTACGACTCCCATAGTATATAACATGGAGAACCTTGTTCTTCCTTTGTCCTAGCACAGCTCCTATAGCATAATCACTTGCATCACACATCAATTCAAATGGAAGTGCCCAATCTGGTGCACATATTATTGGGGCTGAACTTAGCTTCTTCTTCAAAAGTTCAAATGCCTGCAAACACTTACTGGAAAAGTTAAATGGAGTATCTTTAACCAAAAGAGAACAAAGGGGTTTAGTAATTTTAGAAAAATCTTGAATAAAGCGACGATAAAACCCCGCATGTCCCAAGAAACTTCTCACGCCCTTGACCGTGCTAGGTGGAGGTAATTTTTCAATGACCTCTACTTTGGCTTGATCTACCTCAATGCCCTTGGCAGAAACTTTGTGCCCAAGTACGATACCTTCCTGCACCATAAAATGACATTTTTCCCAATTAAGTACAAGATTAGTTTCTTCACATCTTTGTAGAACTAAAGATAAGTTATTCAAACAATTATCAAATGAAGAACCAAAGACAGAAAAATCATCCATAAAAATTTCAATAAAATTTTCCACCATATCAGAAAAAATGGCCATCATGCATCGTTGAAATGTGGCCGGTGCATTGCACAAACCAAAGGGCATCCTCCGATAGGCAAATGTTCCATACGGGCAAGTGAAAGTGGTTTTTTCTTGATCCTCTGGTGAAATTGGGATTTGATTGTACCCCGAGTATCCATCTAGAAAACAATAATAAGCATGACCAGCGAGCCGTTCCAACATTTGATCAATGAAAGGAAGCGGAAAGTGATCTTTTCGTGTGGCATCATTGAGCTTGCGGTAGTCGATGCACACTCTCCAACCCGTGACTGTTCTTGTTGGAATGAGTTCATTATTTTTGTTCTCTACCACCGTCACTCCTCCCTTCTTGGGTACTACTTGCACATTGGACTTACCCATGGGCTATCAGAAATAGGGTAAATAATTCCAGCATCCAACAATTTGAGAACTTCTTTTTTTACAACTTCTTGCAAGTTCGGATTAAGTCTCCTTTGTGGCTGCACTGTAGGCTTATAGCTCTCTTCCATTAAAATCCTGTGCATGCAAAGTGAAGGGCTTATTCCCTTAACATCGGCTATTGTCCATCCTAAAGCTTTCTTGTGTGCTCTTAAAACTCGAAGTAACTTCTCTTCTTCAAGACCTGTCAATGATGAAGAAATTATTACAGGTAAAGAAGAATCATGTAAATAAGCATATTTAAGATGAGAGGGAAGAGGTTTCAATTCTAAAGAAGGGGTTTCAATAATGGATGGCTTTTGTGGGGTAGTGCTTTCGCCCATTGTTAAGTATTCCAGCTTCCCTTTCGGCAAGTAAGGTGGAGATGCTTCCAAGTAGTGTGCACAATTGCTTATTTTGGAATTGTCAGAATCGGTGGTTCCGGATTGAACAAGACATGCCTCAAGTGGTTCGTCAGGATGATTCTCTTCAAAATTTTCTACCACAAGTTCATTAATCATGTCTATGTTGAAGCATGTATCAGTTGTTGATGGATATTTCATTGCTTCAAACACATCAAATGTAACTTGTTCATCTTGCACCCGTAGTATTAGTTTCCCTTGTTGCACATCTATTAGAGTTCTTCCGTGGCTAAGAACGGTCGACCAAGAAGAAGTGGGATTTCTCGATCTTCCTCCATATCTAAAATGATAAAATCTGCAGGAAAAATAAATTTGTCCACTTTAACAAGAACATCCTCTACTATGCCTCTTGGTCGTTTAATGGACCGGTCCGCCAATTGAAGTGAAACGGTAGTGTCCTTGATCTCTCCTAACCCCAATTGCCTGAAAATAGAAAAAGGCATCAGATTTATGCTAGCACCTAAATCACATAAAGCTTTTCCAAAATAAGAGTTTCCAATGGTGCAAGGAATAGTAAAACTCCCTGGATCTTTAAGCTTTGGTGGCAACTTATTTTGTAAAATAGCTGTGCATTCTTCAGTTAACATCACTGTCTCATGCTCTTCTAATTTCTTCTTTTTTGATAGAATCTCCTTCAGGAATTTCGCATAGCTAGGCATTTGTTCCAAAGCATCTGCAAAAGGAATGTTAATATGCAATTTTTTAAAAACATCCAGGAATTTAGAAAAAACCCTTGCTGCCCCCTTTTATTAATTGTTTTCGTGTACACCCTTTTTCCTCTTTTTATTTTCCAAAACTGGATTCTTAATTAGGCAGTTTTCGAACTCTGGCTTGATCCCCAATTTTCGCCATATTACCTTCGATTTTTGGAAAGTCTTCAACACAAAAGTTGTAGGATTCTCTCTTAGCTTTCCGTAGACACCAAGATCACCCTTATTGGATTTCTCTAGCCAAAGATATGCCCCAATTACGGAAGGGAACTTCAGGAATTCCGAAAAAGGATCGAGTGTTTCCTATTCTTTTGATGAAGGGAATTTTTGTTCATTCGAAAAGGAAGGTTTCCTCCTCAATTCCCATCAAGCCTTCAATGATTTTATTCCTAAACAAAAAAAAAAAAAAAAGTAAATTAAAACTCTAATAAATCAGACAATTAAACACAAACTAACATAAAATTAAGAGTAAAAGTATGCCAAAACTTGCATAGAAATTAAGCACATCAGAAAGCGTAGAGAGAGAATCATGGACTAAAACTTTGAGTCAATAGAATTTTAAACATTCTGTGTCAATGGAGACTCGTAAACTTTGGGGGGAAATTCTTGAGAAAAACTGTAATTAAAATGCATGGAGTTGTACTATTCTTTAATTAACATGTAGGTTTTAAGGAGAGCGTGATCGTAGCAGGCGACCATATCTACATTTGGAGATCGAGCTCTTTTTTCTTATATAACAATCATCTATTTTCGATGCTGGCTTTGCTTTTGTGATCCTTCATTTCATCCTTCTAACATGTGCGTTTCTGATAGACTAAATGGACTTAAGTTCATATTTTTACGGATTTCTGAGCAGCTCATTCTCCTCACATGCATTAACTTAAATATTATTGGGCAACTTAAATAGAGATCCTGCCCTACACATTAACTTAAATATTATTGGGCAACTTAAATAGAGATCCTGCCATACATAAATACTTAAGTCTCCATCCTACAGAGTTTGAAAACTTATATTTTTATCGTCAAATTCAAATAAACCTCACATTAACCTTTCTCTGCCCTAATTCTTCAAATCATTCTCTCTCCATTCACTAGTTTCTCACTCTCTTTCTTCTATCTTTCAAATTTTTTTTCCCCTAATCATCTCTCTCCAATTTTCTCTGCCCTAAAATTTAAATTCAAAATTTAAAATAAAACCACTATTCTCTCTCCAATTTTCTCTTCCCTAAAATTTAAATATATTTCATGACCTATTCCAACAATTATTCATGACCTATATCAACAATTATTTCATGAAAAATCAAGATTCAACAAATGACATGAAATAAAACAAGTGACTTCAAGCATGACAAGTATCACGAACATGACAAATTTTGAAAAACGTGGCAAATTTTAAAAATGATACAAGTGAGTTCAAATATGATATAAGTGAGTTCAAACATGACAAATTTCGTAGAACACGATACATACAATGACTGTAACGCCCCGACTTTTCGGGTGCAATATAAAATAATTTCTATAGAAAATTTGCTAAATAAATATGATTTTCCAAAATAAAGCTTTTGCTAATACAATCTCAAGATAGTTTTACGGAATCAAAATACATTAACTTCAGAGCTGACTCTAATCTTGATACGAATCCTAAGCATCCTCGATCTTCATTACTGATATTTCGTGTCGAATCGCATCATCGTTGAATCTCCTCCATTGAATCCTGCGCCCTCTAGCAAATTGATCGCGAAGCAATCGATTTGCCAGGATACTGACGTATCCGTGAGTGATAAATCACCAAAAAAATAATCCAACCCAACCACCCCTCTTACTTTATAGCTAGCAGGCAAACAGAATATATATGGTGCGAAAAAGTAAAACAGAGATAATTCACATAACTTGATTCATTGCTATCCATTAACTTAACATGAAATCTAAGATCTCTCCACGAGATCTTTCCTCCCCAATCGCTAGCCATATCCCGTCCCATGAGATCACTTCCTTTTGCTGTCGCAGATACACCTAAGTTATGTACCGAGTGTGCATCCCAATAACTACAACAAAGGGTAAGCTTATCATGCCGTTACATCGCTAGGGTTCGCCTATCTTATATACCACTTCACAATCATCACAATATCACAATATCACTGGGCTTACTTTGCCAGTCTATCAATTCATCACTGGACTCTCGCCAGTTTCAATTCTCATCACAATCTCATCATATCTCAACATCACGCCTGCAGGCAACCTCTAAACAGAAACAAACTTCACAATTTATCCATTACTTAGCATCGTCTAAGTGATTTCTATATCGTATACCACCCCATGTCCCTAGGGTCCAATCTAACATTCAAATTAAGCATCAACACAATATCAATCTCAATAATAATTAAAAACGAATAACAGACAGGTCAAAACAATTATTAGGCAATGCAATCACATAACTTTTTATGACTGGGCCGTTGCCCTTAATCTCGTATGGTCACAAAGTCATTAAGAATGAAAGAATTAATTAATTAAGATTTAAAAATAATTTTTCTAGAATTTTGTTAATTAATTATAAGTAATTAAGTCAATTAAACACTAATTAAATACATTAATTAGGTAAAAATATTAGAATAATTATCGTATCTTTAATAAAGGTCCTAACAGTCCTCTATAATAAGTTCACGTGCTAAAAGTTGGGTTTGGATGCTCACGGAATTATTTTAAATAAAAAGATTAAGTTAATAAGCAAAAGAAGACTAAATAGATAATAAATAATTAAATAATTAAAAATATATTTATATTAACATAGTATCATCTTAGGACTATAAGAAGTCTAAATAAAATTATTCGGAATTATTAACCCCTTTTATAATATTTTAAAGTATTATTTTCAAGAAACAAAGCGTAAATAATAATAAATAGTTAATTAAGTAAATAAAATATTATTTTAATAACATATCATCCTTGAGATGTAAGAAGTCTAGAAAAAATAGTTTAGATGTTAAAATCATTGTTTGGAAGGTCGCAATTATTTTTCGTTTATAACTTTAATTAAAAATAAAATAAATAGCTAATAATATAAACAAAATATGAAATTAGCAAGTTATGATCTTTAACATGTTTGAAACCTAGGAAAAATAGTTTGGAAATTTATAGAGTAGTTTATAAGGTCGCAATAAATTTTAGTTTACAAACTTTTATGCGATTATGAATAAAAATTTAATAAATAGCAGATTAAATAAAAAAAATATGAAACTAACAAGGTATGATCTTTAGAGTGTGGGTAACCTAGAAAAATTAATTCGGGGGTCAAAACCATTTTTTGGGACGTCGAAAAGTTACTCCGAACCAAAACAATAAAAAAATCGCACGGCTGGGCGGTAAGGAGTTCGCGGCCGCGCAACCCGCAGGTTGCGGCCGCGAACTCCAAAGCAGTTTCGGTTTTTTTGATTTTTTGCACGGTTTTTCGATGCATGGGACTACGGGGCCTATTGGGTTATGTCTATAAACATTAAATATACTTAGGAGGCTTCGAATTGAATTATAATATATCGAATCGGATTAAATTTGTTTTCGATCGAACTTGAACGTTTGGAGAAGACAACTTCGGTTTCGTCGATCGGGGGACCTTGGGCTCGAATTGGATGATCTTTGGAGATGCTTGGGGTCGAGGGAAGTGATTGGAACGATCAATTTGGATTTCGGTTGATCCTAGGTACGAAACTCACTTTTCTCTCTCTCACTTTCTCTCTCTAAAGCTCCATGGATTGGAGTTCGATTTTCTTCGAATTCTCTCTCTCTTCTGGACTTATAGGGTGTAAGAAATTTCGTAGGGAACCCTAGGATCGACGTAATGAAGTATTTATAGAGAATTGAGAAGGGTTTCGATTAAAAAACGGGTTTAAAGGAGTTGTGTCCTTCTAGGACTCGAATTGAGACGCGATACGAACGAAGATACGATCACGGAGGAAGCATAAACGAATTAGGAGGGTGAGGGACGAGAGAAGTGTGCATGCATGCAATTACTTGTATGTAAAGTAAGAAAGAAAGAAAATAAAATTAAATAGGATAAGATAGATAATTTAAGGAAAAGAATTTAATTGACGCTAATTATACTTTTTAATGATATTTTTAAAGATAATAATTTACGGAAATAAAATTTGTAAATCTTTTTTTATTAAAAAAAATTTGTTCGAATATTCCGGGTCGTTACAACCTATCCCCCTTAAAACAATTTCGTCCTCGAAATTAAAGCGCACTCTCTGGTGAATGCAATTGTCAGTAGTTGGCACGAATCGTGTCTTCTCGTTTCCCTGCTGATTCCTCCATTTCTCGGTGTCTCCATAAAACTCTTTCTAATTTGCTTATTCGTTCTCGGGTAACTTTTCCTCCATAATCATAAATTTCCACGGCTGCTCTTCAAAGGTTGTATCCTCATTTGATGTGACTTCCTTCCGGTTGAACACGTGTGTAGGGTGTGGACCATGTATTTTCGTATCATGGAAACATGATAATGTTGTGAACTTTGGCGGTCTGCGGCGGTAAAGTTGGGCGATAGGCTACCTCTCCAATTCGTTTCGCGATTTCGAAAGGACCAATGTAGCGAGGCGATAACTTTCTTTTCTTGTCAAATCGAATGATCTCACGTAGCGGTTTGAACGAAAAATATGTTGAAAGTCTATGGTCTCATCCTCTTGTTGGCTTAACTCTTTTATTGGCTTCGAGTGATTGGGAATCATCAACTTACCTCCTTCGTTGGTCAGTTCTTGAAAGCTTGGTTCTTTAATCGGTGGATGGTACTTTTCTCCCAAAAGAAACGAGAAGGCAAGAATTTCCAAGAGGTTTCAAACATGACTCAATGCTATAGAACCTAATAGAAAGTATGAACATACCCTCCTCTACGAGTTAGAGGTATGAGTTGTTTAGAATTGAGTTGGAATACGATAACAACGAGGATCAAATTAACCGAAGTCAAACTCAATGATTTGGACTTGAAGAATTTCATAATTGGAATAGTGCTGATAAAAAGATGTAACATGCGAGTGAAACAAGCAAGTATTTGGTTTACCAAACATTGCACTGAAATAATTTAACAAGGGTTCTCATAAGAAATATCGATCTATTGATAGATTTTGAAGGATTACAAGATCCAATCGATGAAACCGAACTAGATATTTATTTTGCACCACGTTGGCCAAACGTATTTCAAAACAAACATCTAACTCTAGTTATTTAAAAGAAAGAAAGATAATGGGCACAAGTGAAGAGTAAATAATGACTTTCAAATCCAAAAAGAAAATAGAAAAATGTCATCAATAGAACAATGATTAGATCTGATTAGCTCGAAACAGGATACAAAGTTTAAGGAAAGTGAAGCACAATGATATCGGTGTTCAATGACTAAATAACTCCAACACTGAAACTCGAACTAGGTTTGTGAATTTAGAGTTTTGAAAGGTCGGAGGAATATTTTGATGTGATATCAAAAGAATTCAAGGTTGTGGATAGCTAATAGTGCGCTGATCAAAATAAACGAGAATTGCTCCAAACATGAAGTATTCAATGGATCAGAGAAGTTAGACTCATAATTGAGCTCACTGTTGACTTCAAATCAAATCAAATTAAGAGGGGTTGGAATGAAATGATTTGTTAGGAATATCCAACTCGAAAGAAAATGTCACGAGAGTTAGGTGCTTGGAATAGACAAGAGTTCAACGATTTGAGATTTAGTTGAAGTTGCAGCTCTAACAATGATGAGTCATAATGAATGTGATTTTAAGAAGAGCCAAGAGAGATTGAACGTAGCGGGCAGTTAAGAAACAATCAATTGAATAAGAATGGAGACTTAGATGAATAATCGTCAATAGCTTGTCTATCTCCCTTAAAAAAATATTTAGAACTTCATTGCAAGAGAATGGTTGCCGCTTTCTCAGATATTTATGACCTTGAGCTCTTCCTGATCTGTTGAACTATGATGGTGCCTTCATCGGATGTAATGGCATAATATTTAGCTAGGTGATGATTTTGAATCTCTGATAACACCATGTTTCTATTCGTCAATCTATCTACTTTCTCAAGGGATCTACGACGCTGAAGGTTAGGGTTTAGGGGTAGTCGGTAATCGTTCGTATGAGTTGCACAACTCAATTGATACTTCGTCTTGCGTTGAGGTTTGAGTTGGTATTGATCTCGAAATTCACGAAAGAATAGTCGTTGTCGTAGACGACGTCGTCGTTGGAATCAGGGCTACGCGTATCGTCCTTACTGGTGGGTTTGACAAAATGATGACGTCGTTGACGTTTTGTACCAATCTTGTAACGACTGCTCCTCGAGGTTAGGTTCAGGGTTATAAGGGTTTCTAAATATCTTGTTCTAAAAAGGGAATGAGTGCAACAATGTTCTTATATTGATCCTACTTTATTGGCGACCGTTATCAACCTATGGAAAGAAGAATTCTTCTTCAACAGGTACTCTATTTACTAAGTAGCCTCCTTCGATAGTACCCTTCCTCTATTGTCGAGATTTGTCTTTTTGTCTTCTTTGGACTGGTGTTCTTCGCTTCGTTCAATTGGACAACCAATTATAAGAGGAATGATTCTTCTATCGCTTCCTTCTGATCGGAATCAACGTTGATTTCGTAACTCATCGGAGTCTGAGTTGCAATAGGTAAATAAATATTTATATGATATACTTAGACAAGTTATATCGTGGTAATAGGTACGGTAAGCGTTTAGCTACTCGGATTTACACTGTCAGAATGTGGTCTACCCAATTTACCCAAGGCCGAGCGTTGAACCTATGCTCTGATACCACTTGTAACGCCCCGACTTTTCGGGTGCAATATAAAATAATTTCTATAGAAAATTTGCTAAATAAATATGATTTTCCAAAATAAAACTTTTGCTAATAAAATCTCAAGATAGTTTTACGGAATCAAAATACATTAACTTCAGAGCTGACTCTAATCTTGATACGAATCCTAAGCATCCTCGATCTTCATTACTGATATTCTTTTCGTGTCGAACTGGATCATCGTTGAATCTCCTCCATTGAATCCTGCGCCCTCTAGCAAATTGATCGCCGAAACAATCGATTTGCCATGATACAGACGTATTCGTGAGTGATAAATCACCCAGTAAAATAATCCAACCCAACCACCCCTCTTACTTTACAGCTAGCAGGCAAACAGAATATATATGGTGCGAAAAAGTAAAACAGAGATAATTCACATAACTTGATTCATTGCTATCCATTAACTTAACATGAAATCTAAGATCTCTCCACGAGATCTTTCCTCCCCAACCGCTAGCCATATCCCGTCCCATGAGATCACTTCCTTTTGCTGTCGTAGATACACCTAAGTTATGTACCGAGTGTGCATCCCAATAACTACAACAAAGGGTAAGCTTATCATGCCGTTACATCGCTAGGGTTCGCCATCTTATATACCACTTCACAATCATCACAATATCACAATATCACCGGGCTTACTTTGCCGATCTATCAATTCATCACTGGACTCCGCCAGTTTCAATTCATCACTGGACTCTCGCCAGTTTCAATTCTCATCACAATCTCATCATATCTCAACATCACGCCTGCAGGCAACCTCTAAACAGAAACAAACTTTACAATTTATCCATTACTTAGCATCGTCTAAGTGATTTCTATATCGTATACCACCCCATGTCCCTAGGGTCCAATCTAACATTCAAATTAAGCATCAACACAATATCAATCTCAATAATAATTAAAAACGATTAAAAGATAGGTCAAAACAATTATTAGGCAATGCAATCACATAACTTTTTATGACTGGGCCGTTACCCTTAATCTCATATGGTCACAAAGTCATTAAGAATGAAAGAATTAATTAAGTAAGATTTAAAAATAATTTTTCTAGACTTTTGTTAATTAATTATAAGTAATTAAGTCAATTAAACACTAATTAAATACATTAATTAGGTAAAAATATTAGAATAATTATCGTATCTTTAATAAAGGTCCTAACAGTCCTCTATAATAAGTTCGCGTGCTAAAAGTTGGGTTTGGATGCTCACGGAATTACTTTAAATAAAAAGATTAAGTTAATAAGCAAAAGAAGACTAAATAGATAATAAATAATTAAGTAATTAAAAATATATTTATATTAACATGGTATCATCTTAGGACTGTAAGAAGTCTAAATAAAATTATTCGGAATTATTAACCTCTTTAATAATATTTTAAAGTATTATTATCAAGAAACAACGCGTAAATAATAATAAATAGTTAATTAAGTAAATAAAACATTATTTTAATAACATATCATCCTTGAGATGTAAGAAGTCTAGAAAAAATAGTTTAGATGTTAAAATCATTGTTTGGAAGGTCGCAATTATTTTTCGTTTATAACTTTAATTAAAAATAAAATAAATAGCTAATAATATAAACAAAATATGAAATTAGCAAGTTATGATCTTTAACATGTTTGAAACCTAGGAAAAATAGTTTGGGAATTTATAGAGTAGTTTATAAGGTCGCAATAAATTTTAGTTTACAAACTTTTATGCGATTATGAATAAAAATTTAATAAATAGCAGATTAAATAAAAAAAATATGAAACTAACAAGGTATGATCTTTAGAGTGTGGGTAACCTAGAAAAATTAATTCGGGGGTCAAAAACATTTTTCGGGACGTCGAAAAGTTATTTCGAACCAAAACAATAAAAAAATCGCACGGCTGGGCGGTAAGGAGTTCGCGGCCGCGAACTCCGTTTGACTGGTTCTCGCGGCTGGGCCGCCCGAAGGTCGCGGCCGCAAGGTCGGCGGCAGTTTTCGTTTTTTTGATTTTTTTGCACGGTTTTTCGATGCATGGGACTACGGGGCCTATTGGGTTATGTCTATAAACATTAAATATACTTAGAGCAGGCTTCGGATCGAATTATAATATCTCGAATCGGATTAAATTTGTTTTCGATCGAACTTGAACGTTTGGAGAAGACAACTTCGGTTTCGTCGATCGGGGGACCTTGGGCTCGAATTGGATGATCTTTGGAGATGCTTGGGGTCGAGGGAAGTGATTGGAACGATCAATTTGGATTTCGGTTGATCCTAGGTACGAAACTCACTTTTCTCTCTCTCACTTTCTCTCTCTAAAGCTCCATGGATTGGAGTTCGATTTTCTTCGAATTCTCTCTCTCTTCTGGACTTGTAGGGTGTAAGAAATTTCGTAGGGAACCCTAGGATCGACGTAATGAAGTATTTATAAAGAATTGAGAAGGGTTTCGATTAAAAAACGGGTTTAAAGGAGTTGTATCCTTCTAGGACTCGAATTGAGACGCGATACGAACGAAGATACGATCACGGAGGAAGCATAAACGAATTAGGAGGGTGAGGGACGAGAGAAGTGTGCATGCATGCAATTACTTGTATGTAAAGTAAGAAAGAAAGAAAATTAAATTAAATAGGATAAGATAGATAATTTAAGGAAAAGAATTTAATTGACACTAATTATACTTTTTAATGATATTTTTAACGATAATAATTTACGGAAATAAAATTTGTAAATCTTTTTTAAAAAAAAAAAAATTTGTTCGAAAATTCCGGGTCGTTACAATGACACCCATTACAATCCAACTTTTTCTAAACCTACTACAAGTAAGTCCAAACATGGAAAAAATTAAAATTGATTGAATACCTGAGATTCGTGACACTTATACATTCATCCATTAAAGTAATCTATCTCCAGTTCGGGAAAAAAATATCTATTTGGAAAAATTCAAACCATACATTTTTTTGTTCTGTCGTCTAAAATTATAACAATTTTATTATAATCGATAAATTCATCATATATGCTAAAATTATCATATTCGATAAATTTCTTGTTGCTGTGCTATGGTAAATATATTGAATATGTAACAATTGTATCATAATTGCTAAATTCATTACATTCGACAAATTGTTGTATTTGTATTCAACAAGTTAATTCATTTTTTGTATTTTTTGTAGTTTGATAGTTTTATGATTTCGTATTTAGGTTTTTTTTTTTTTTTGAGATTTTTAGAGGAATGAAAATATGATAGAGAAGATTAGGAGAGACAAAGAATTAAAAAGATTAGGTGAGAGAAAGATTTGAAAAATAGGAGAGAGAATAGGGATAATTAGAAAATAAAGATAAGGAGAACGAAATGGTATGTAGTTTGAGATTTATTTGAATTTAAGGATGGAAAGATAATTTTTTAAACTCACTAGGATATGGGGACTTAAGTATTTAAATAGAGATCCTGCCCTACATAAATACTTAAATCTCCATCCAGTGCTGTAAATAATAAATAACCGAAGGCTGCATTAATTTGAGGTCATTTTTTTTCTTTCTGGAGTGACATTATTAGATCAGGGGACAATACATAGTAAATGCTAATTGCACCTACTCACCTATTTTCTACTCCTAGATAGATTAGTTGCATGGATCCATCAAAACATAAATGCAATATTAATAATTGTTGAAATAACAATGGACCACCCGTACGAAGAAGTCAAGCAGCCTCGATCGGAAAGGCTTGGCCAATGCGTGTGATCGATCATGTTGATTTCTCAATCAACCACCGCCCATGGAAGTGATACGTCGATAAAGCATTACCCATAAAAATTGAAAGAGTCAATACCAACTAAATTTCCCATTAGTACCCATAAAAATTCGCTTCCCCAGATCAAAAAGAAATTTGAAATTCCATTAGCTTATCCGTCCAACAGTACTAGCTATTTCTTCGGTTTATCCACCCCCATCTATAAATTCATTAAATTAGACAATTGTTGGATTTGTCACGTACATATGTAGTTTGTACTCAATCAAAATTTTATGATCAGCGTAAAAGTAAATAGGAAATTGATTTTCGCATTTCACTTTTGTACGTAGACACTCTACTTTGTACAAAAAGTTATTAATAATTTCACGTTGAAAGTGGAGCGTCTGTTTGGGGGTGAATTAGTTCAATCAAAGGAAAAAGATTGTGTGCGGGCGTGCCAGAAAAGAACTAACTTTACGAATGAAATTATTCTTTTCAATGTGATTTGAAACAACTAATTTATATCAGGCAACTGTGTTATCGGTTCAATTACCTCAACTAAGAGGATTTTTCCTTAAAATGTCAAACCAAGACTAAGGACTGGCTTCAGATCAAAAAAGATGATTGAACATAAACGAACCTGAATCTAATCAAAGGTAAGTTTGTATACAAACACTCTTAAGACCTTACTAAAACCAACGAAACAAATATGAGCACGCTGAATTTAATCAAAGAGCACTTATAACCAATCGAGACGATCGAACACAAACAAACCTGAATTAAATCGAAGGCAAATTTGTGTACAAATACTCTTGGATTTTTCTAAAACTAAGCAGAAATATAAGCACACTGAATTTAATCAAAGAGGGCTTATAAACGATTAATCTTTGGTAAGAGAAAGACTGGAAGAAATAAGAAACTTGAATTTAATCGAAAGTAGTCTTACATGCAAACAAGCCTTCAACTTACAAAGTAAACTAACTAAGTCCTAAACTAAGATAAATCCCTGAGCAATCATATTGAGTATGAGTTGTCAGTGGATGAGATTTTGTCGGGGCTTTTTCCTTCATCTTCTTCTCTTATTTATAGACGCCGAGCCTGCTTTCGAATTTCACGTCTTCAATTAATAGCCACGTTCTACTTTGAACTGCCCATGACTCCTTGAAAAATGGTTGAGTGGAGCCTTCGAACGGTTACTTGGATCCGCTTCCTCAAAATTCTTCTCTCTCCACGTTTGCTAATGCCGATCATGGCTGTTTTTCTTGGTTGTGGGCTTCCTGTTTTTGCGCAACGTGGGTAATTGCAACACACCTGGCTTTGTAAATGATTCCCTGCTTAACTTCTCATGAGTAGAGGGATTAATCATCATTGGATGAGTTTTAATAAGTAATCAACGGCTAAACTTAATTACCATTAAATTACCCTTAATTGAGGCCCAAACGCCGCCGTTTCCCATCAAAACGATACCGTTTAGTACTAAAATAATATCGCCACTAACCCTATGATTCCATGTATCTCGGGCCAAAATGGGATATGTTCTGATAGGCCAAAGCATTGTTTGATGCCACGTGTAATTTTCTCATTGGGTGGCATATTTTAGGATGTAAACACACCCCCCGCATTAACATCTTATTTAAGGTAATTAAATAAGTGTTAATGGTGCATGTATCTGCCCACGTCTCCTGAGAACACGGATGCATGGAGTCATGGGAAGAGTCTGCTTTCATGCACGTCCCTTGAGCTTCTCGAAGAAAGCTGCATTAATTCTTCCATAAATAGTGATCAGAGTTAGGGTTTAACGAACCACAAACCCCTTAACCCTCTTCGAAGCATAATCTATTTCTGTTTAAAAGTCCTTCCAGTCATGGACTCTCTCACAGAAATCAATCTCGTTCTTGATACCCTTGACCAACAATCTCTTTCGTCTCACACATCTCCCCCAAACTCTCCTCAATTGTTGGCAGGAAAAATTCTTTCTGACCGAACCTTCTGCACTCCTGTCCCTTCGCCTACGGGTTGGGAATCCGCCCTGACCCGTTCGAACTCGACCAATGGCTCCAACTGGGGTGCCTGGGAAGACAAACCTATCCATACCTGTCAGGATACTATTCTGGTCAAGTTCGACCAGCCTGACCCGACTCCTAACAAGTTTCACCACTTTCGAACCCTGTTCGCAAGTCAATTCTTGCCCCTGACTAGCAATGACACCATTCACATGGGCATGCTAGAATCCATCTACTCCTCTCTCAAGTACGCTCCCTACTTGAAACAAGAGGAAAACTACCTTGGGCCAGCCCCCCATTGTGACTTCAAACGCATGGCCCAATCTCAGAGAGCCCTCTGGCTTAACGAGGTGAAAACCCCTCACTTTCCTGACGGCTTCGAAGAGTCAACCAAATTGGCTCCCCTTCCAGAAGAAACTGATTGGTTTAATGAGCTATCCAACCTTGCCATCAACCCTCCTCATTTCCAATGGTGTTATGGCTTTCCCATTTATCCATCTGATAAAGGCAAAGCCCTTCAACTCCTTGCTGCCTTCTCCTTCCTGGATATCTCTATCCTGGAGGAACAAGTCCCATTGACCAATTTTAAATGAGCTTGTGAAACAATCCTCATGTGCACTATCCCCTCCACGATATCCTATCAGGTCCACTGCTTCTTGGACTTCCTGCCAGTGATCAGAGCATGGCTCGAAGCAAACGCAGCAGCCTACTGCTTTGACCAAGATCTGCAGGACTATGCTTTGGTCAAAGACAGGATTGAGAAGCTTAACAACCAGATCCAAAGCTTCGAATCCGAGTCCTTCGAAGTGGTGCCCGTCCATGCTGACAAGAAGTTTCGAAGGTGTTTCAAACGAAGACAAATGAAGCGCCCAGCCAAAGAAGCTAAGCTTCAAAAGAAAGCCAAGGCTCTGGTGCTCAGTTTTAGGCCACTTCTGGAGAAGAAACTGGAATCTGATGCCAAGGAAGACATGAGGAAGATGGAGCTGAAGTTTCTCCAATTTGCTTGGAACAAGTTCCACAGCCTTGTCACTTGGTCCTTCCTACACTATTTCGAGAACAAGAAGGCTGCTGCTTAGCACCCAGGCCCTTCGAAGGCCTAATTTGCTCTCGATCAACTGCCAGTAGGAATTAGTATTTACCTTTTGTTGTTTTTCTCTTTTCCCTCTCTTGTAATTATGCAAATCTCATTCATGTAATCCTGGCAGATTAAATGAAATTCCTTTTCGTAACACTGTGCACCTGATTTTTAGTTATTTCTAACTCTGGATAATAATGAACCCAAAACCAGCCATCCCCTGACTTGGGCTTACTAAACACTTGGGCCCAACTGTGGGGGTATAAAAACAAAAACCATTCAAACTGACCCTCTACGCCTAAAATACTCAAGCTTTTCCGAACTGAACCTTCTCTCTTTCTCGCTTCTCTGCGAAACCGTCGAACCAGACCGAATCAATGGCCTCATCTAGTCGACCCGTCGTCGTAGAACATCCAACCCCTTCGCTTGCTCTCAGAAGGTTCGTCGAACAGAAAGATCAGAAACCCACTGGAAATTCCTGCTTCGACAATCGAGTTTTCATCCCAAACCCTAAAGAAGAAGGTACATTTATTTTGGGGCCTCAATTCGTAGGGGAAATTCCTGCTTTCCTCTCCCTCTACTATCCTCGATTATGGGATGCCGATATCAAAGCCTGTTCGCCCCTGAACTGGCAAAATTTTCCAAAGAGATCATTTCCTTGCTGGCCAACCCTAGATCAAGATTGGAAAATTTGGACTACTCGAATGCTGGCCGCAAAATCAGATGATCTAGAAAGAGTAGGCTTGAAGAACATCATTGTTCTCCTTCGAAGGGGGATTCCCCAGAATCCACCTTTAATTCAAGCTGCCCTAGCCTTTTGGGACTCCTCTTTCAATTTCTTTAGATTCAACTATGGTATGATGGCGCCCACAGTGTTAGACGTGTCTCAACTGTTGGGACTCCATCCTTATGGCTCTCAATTCAACCCTACTAAGGAACACAACCCTCCTGAGGGTTTCACCCGCTTGACCGCTTCCAATGGGGCCTTTTCCTAATTCTACTCCAGAGAAGGGAAACTGAGAGGAGAGGTGTCTGAGACAGAGTACTTCTCCTATATACTTTACACCCTCTGCAAACACATCCTGTGTCACTCTGGGAAAAGAGTGATGACCGAATTCATCCCATTGGCTTCAGCGCTATCCAAGGGTGAGGAGTTCGATTTCGCCTCTTACTTCCTTGGTCATGTGTATAAGGTTGGCTCTGATTTCTGCCAAAAAGGTCCAAACTACTCCCAAGGGGGCCCTCAATGGTTCATACAGCTCTAGCTCCATGCCTATTTCCCTGAGTTAGGTCCGTTCAAGGCACCCATGACGACTGCTGATGTCCCAGAAGTGCCCAATGTCCATGGAGACAACTACGTTCGGCCAGAGATCAATGACACCCAAACCTTGGTGTATTACCTCTGCTTCTTTTCTGGCCTCACCTCAGACAGGGAATGGTATAATCCATTTCGAGCTCCAATTGGACCATCATGGTTATTCAACATCTTGACAGATAAACAAGGCAAAATCCTCTCAAGCCCTACAAGCATGGAGTAACATACTTACAGGTAGAGAGATCTTTATCTCCTCATCGAACCCTTCTAAGTCTGTGGCCCATGCAGAGGTATACTGCCCTGCACAATTCGCTAGACAACTTGGTTTGGTCCAGGGCATACCTATCCCTTATTGTGGTTTTCTTAACATTTCCATGTCTGAGCGCTCAAGCATCTCCACTGAGCATTTCAAAACAAGGTTCACCAAATCCAGGGATCTGATAAGACGAGTAACTGTTCAAAGCTTTCAAGAACCAGAGGTGCACACCACCCCTGAATTCGACAACTGGTGGCACACCAATTGCTCCTTCCTTATGGGACGCCCCCCTTTCAAAAAATTCCTTAAGCACATCAATTTTGCTAAGTTTGAGTTTGGACACAAGAATGATGATGACTCGTCCTCCATTTCTTCGGATGGTGGGTTTGGGATAGCTGGAGGCATCGAAGACACCTCTGGAGGTGAAGTTGACCAACAGGCAGTCCCCCTCGAAGCTTCTCCAATAACGATGATTATCCCTTCTCCTCCCCCAAGGAGACAATCCTCAAGAATACCCCAAAAAAGAGGTAACTCTCTTTGCTGTCTTTACTTCTGCTTTTAAGAAACAAACACTTCTAATGGAGATCAACTCATGAAGGTACTTCCTCCCCTCCTCCAATGGTTTCGAAGAGGGGCAAAATGACTTCTCAGCCTGTCATTCCTTCCAAGCATTATCTTGACTCTTCGAGCACACCACCAGGTTTGCCTCTTCTCAACAATTTGTCTTTTATGTCTATAGGTCTTCTGCCCACAAAACAATGTATCGTATCCTCCCTGTTCTGTAGTTTCACAAAGGACCAGGGCCGGCAAACGGCCCGAGCCTTCACCTTCCTCGAATGATGAAGAAGCTAAGGATGATACGGAGAGTTTAGTACCTAGAGGTACAATCCGTTCCTTCCGTAAAAATCTTCCAAGGAGGCCCTTATTGACCTAACCTGTAATCCTTTCAGGTCAAAGAAAAGATGCGTCGAAAGACCTTGTATACGAAAGAAAGGAAAAAACTGTTAAGAAGAGTAAGACATTGGTCGAGCTTACTCTTCCCGATCAGGTATACTTTCATGCGTTTACTATATATCTTAATTTTGTATGGGTTGGATAATTAACATTTCTCACAGCTACAAGGGTCTTCCTCCGAATTGTCTATCATTCCTCACCAAGAGTCTCCTGACAACATACCTGCTCAAGAGACCAGCACTCATCAAGCTCCATTGAAGTGAGTTTTGACATAACAACTCTGCTATTATCCCTTGCTGAGTCCATACCCCATAATCCTTTCCAGGTAAGAATGGTCGTACTAATGTAATCATACGTTGAAAGTTACAATGAGCCTAATGCTGACATTGGAATCTTATAGGAATTTCCGATTTCCGTTACACTACCTAGGCCTAGGAGTGATATGGCCAGCCAGTTGAATGTTGCTGAGCCATTGGGAGTTCGAGATCCCTTGCCATATCCCTTACAAGTTTTGGAACAAGGCTCTTCTTTACCTCCCTCCACTCCGACGTTGCCGATCTGTTTCGAGGAACAAGGCCCTAATACTCCAACGACTTCGAAGGATCAGGTAGTTCTTCAATCTAGACACCCCTTTGAGTGTCTCAGCTGCTCGATTTATTTATCCCTTTTCCTATTGTGACTCAGGTGGATAATACTACTGTTGACATGGAAGAGACTGCCCATTTGGAACTCAGTTCATCACTGTCTTCTGATGAACAATTCTTCCCTTCGAGGGACCTTCCAATAGTAGCTTTTGACATCCGTTTTTTCAAATACCAATTGGGATTGTTCTGTGACAGCATTGCTGACCCTACTCCCCCCATTTCTTCTAATCCATTGGAAAGCCTTAAGCAACTTCTGAATCCGTCCACACTTCCTAATCCTCCAACCTTCAGAATTAAACATGTTCCCACGGGAGATGGGGTTCGAATGTTAAAGCACTACTTAAACGCTTTACACCACCTAGAACTCCCTACTCTCCTCGGACATGGCTTAATTCACCATTTTGAAGTGTGCTACCAAGCTTTGTTTCTTTCGAATGAACTCCCTTCGTCCATCAGGCCCATTCTTCAAGAAAACCTCAATTACCTTGGTAAATTGGTTGCACACAACCAATTCTTATCTGAAGGTTTTAAAGACACTACTGCAAATGTGGAAAAATTGGAAGCTACAGCCTCTAAGATTGCCTCTCAGCTTTCACTACATCAAGCTCGAAAAGACAAGCTTGCAGAACTTAACAAGAGAAAGGCATGGCTAGAAGCAGAACTGCAAAGGGTCACAGACGAGCTCCACGAGACTGCCGCTGAATCCCAATCACTAGAAAGTGAAACTTCGAAGGGTGCACAGACATTGCCACAGCTCATTCCCTCGCTTCGAGTCGAGCAACAGAAAAAAGCTGTCCAAGCCTCACTATTAGACACTAATGTGCATTCCCTTCGAGGTCTAATGTCTAGCATGGGTCTTGTGATTACTCCATATTTGTAATACATTTTTTTTATGCATAATTATTCCCATACAGTAACTCTCCAACCTTCACTGGATAATTATCAATGCATCAATCGATAAGTATCACAATGCATTAACTCGGGATAACTTGATTAGACTTCTTATCTACCTCCCCTGAGATCATTAAATGATTAACTTCCCCTTTTACCATTATAAATAGGGGCTACTAGGCAGGGGAACTCACAAACTTTCTCAATTTCTGATGTCTTTTCTCTCGCTCCCCAAAATTTCTCCAGTCTGATTTATTTGGTTGAGATCTCACCGCTTCAATCCCAAGAGTGGAAATCATGATACGCCCACCAGATCTGGTGAAATATGGCTTCGAAATATAGCCACATCAGTTCTCATGACGCCTCTCTCTTGGGCTATGGCTCCTAGGTATAGACACATCAGCTCTCATGACGTTTTCTCGTCGAGCTATGACTTCGAAGACCAAAGAATCTAACGAGACGGTCTCGGAGCATGTCTACCTACCGATGGAGCTTTGGGTCAAGTTTTTGTATCTCAGCCTGTGGAGACCCACTCTGGGACTGGGATACTTCTTTGCTTAATTAGGGTTTTTTTTTATTCCTCAGATAGACACAATGAATGTAATTTTCCTCATGCATGTAATGATCAGAGAAAAATCTTATTATTGTAACCCTGTTCTAGTTTTCATGGCATGCCGATTGGGCCATTCATGCATTTATTTACTTTATTGGTCTCGAAGTCTGTATGTTCTAAGACCAAATGCTATCAACTGAATTTACGATTGGTTGTGACAAACAGAAACCTTCCTAAAAAGTACTCTCTCTGCTGTCATATTTATTTTGGTGCACCGATTGGCATTCCAATCACAAATTCATCATTTTGAACAGGGAAGCTCCTCTTACGTTATGGGTTACCCTTAGTGACTGACCCTAAGAATCCGAACGATGCTTCGAGGCGTCATAACGTTGGATTTCGTGTACGATTCGCTCTTAGCAAATCCCCAACAGTCTCCTCGTTGGCTGTATACCTCATTATTACAACTGTTGGCGGCTACTTCCCTTAAGCGTTTCGTTCTTCGAGGGCTTTACACCTGCCCCTAATTTAATACCCGTAATAATTATAGGGGATTGCACCGATGCTTTTGGGGTATAAATAAACAACCGAAGCTATCCATACTCATCCCTTCTTATTTCTTTATTCCCACACCAGTGCTACTTTGAGTTCTCCATGGCCTCAAATCCACAAGTCCCTCAGCCCGCTGAAATCATGGAGGGGCTTGCCAAGATGGCAGGACTCATAGAAGAGCTCAAGATGGAGCAACAAACCAAGCTTCGAGCCCTTCGAAGCGAGATCTGCTAGCTTCGGGCTCAGTTGGTGGACGTGGAGACATCTTCACGTCTTTGCTTGGCCCAGACCTGGGACGATCTTACCAATGTCCTGCTGGCTCATGAGGCCAAAAGTCCTCCGGAGGGTGGGTCCTCATAAGGACTCACCTTTGGGACTATGAGGGTGCCAAAACCCTCATTTTGGTTTCTGGGCCGTGGACTGGCCGTTTTTTTCCTTCTTTTTCCTTTTATTTTCAAACCCGCTTGGGACTTTTTTAAAAAAAAAAAACCCCCTTGGGGTTTTCACTTGTACTCGCACCTATTTGGGTGCCACTATAAATAAATAACAGCTTTTGCCATCAGAATGTTGTAACGTACTCTTCTTAGCTACTCACGAACACCTTGAAGCAACCGAGGGTCAAGGTTCAATGGGTGATCGAATAGATGCCCATGATCGAAGCTCTTGCCTCCTTACCACCTTCCCTTCTATCGTGATTACATCAAGACAAGCCTTTGGAGAGAGATACCCCCCGAGCTAGGCTCACCTCTTCGAAGACAGCTGTCTTCTATGGAACGACTCCCATATGGAACGGATATAGGGCTTTAAGTGCCTTCCATTTATTTTCCTTCGATGGACGTAGCCATTTAAATTCCTTAAATGATAAGCTCCACCCTTTAGGACCCTGTGAATTTGGAAAGGTCCTTCCCAAGTTGGAGCCCATTTTCCTAATCCATCTGTTCTAACTCTTCGATCTCTAATGGGTAGAATGACTTTCCACACAAGGTCACCCTCATCGAAGCTTCGAAGAGCTACTCTTTTGTTGTAGCTTCTGGCCACTCTGGCCTTTTGTAGCATGATTTGATTTAAAGCCTTTACTCTCGCTTCATCAATATCCTCAAGTTCCATATTCATGGCCTGATGATATGATTGGGTGTTCAAATCATTTTGGGATGCGACCCTCTGAGACTTCACAGTGATCTCCATGGGTAAAACGGCATCGTGCCCATAGGTCAAAGCAAATGGAGTAGTACCAGTACTAGTCCTTTTTGTATTTCTATAAGCCCACAATGTATCCAATAACAACTCGTGACAAGTTTCAGGGTTGTTACCCACCATTCTTTGAATTCCCCTCTTGATAATCTTGTTGGTTGATTCCGCTTGGCCATTTGATTGGGCGTAATAAGTGCTGGTGTATATTAAAGAAATTCCATGGTTATTAGCAAAAGCTTTAACCAACTTTCCTTCGAATATTGAACCGTTATCCACCATTATGGTTTGAGGGTTTCCAAATCTATAAATGATCCCTTTCATGAAATCAATAACATGAGTTTGCCTGACTTCCTCGTAAGCCTGAGCTTCTACCCACTTAGTGAAATAATCAGTTGCTACTAAAATGAACTTGTGATTTTCTGACGAGGGGGGATGAATCATTCCAATCATGTCCATAGCCCATCCTCTAAAAGGCCATGGTTTTATGACATATTGTAAGTCCATAACTGGCAAATGTTTAAGTGGCCCTATTCGCTGACATGCTTGGCACCCTTTGGCGTAGTCAATGCAATCTTTGAGGATAGTGGGCCAATAATACCCATATCTTCTTATCAACCACCTCATTTTTATGCCAGCTTGATGCGCTCCACAAATGCCTTCATGGACTTCGGCCATTAATTTAAAAGCATTTACCTTGTTCAGGCATTTCAAGAGGAGACCATCCATCCCTCTTTTAAACAACTCATTGTTGTACATAATGTAGTTTATGGCCTTCAGCCTAGTTGCTTTGTCTGTCCTAGCATCTGGTTTGGTTAAGTAATCGATGAGCACTTGCCTCCAATCCTCGTTCTGATTGGGAGGGAGATTCACCTCTAACACTTCGAAATCAGTCAACCTACTGCTTAACATAGGTAAAGATTTCCTCAGAGTTAGCTGACAGAATTCTTTTTCATTTTCTGACACAACTTTATATCCTGATGCCCTTTGAGCCACCTCATCAGCTTCTTCATTGAAGAATCTAGGGACATAAGTTAAAGTGATCATAGAAAATCGATCCGTTAGTACTTTAGCACGTTGATAATGAAGTGCTAAAGCTGGGCTGGTACATCGAAATTGCCCATTCAGCTGATTGATTACTAACTGAGAATCTCCAAAGACCTCAGCAGCACTTACCTTTAATCTGAGTAAGATCTCTAATCCTATGATTAAAGCTTCGTATTCTGCTTGATTATTTGAACACTGTCCCTCATTGAGTCGAAATCCATATTTGGTTTTCAAACCTTGAAGGGACTCTAGAATTATGCCTACTCCAGCCATTTGGGCAGTCTTCGACCCATCAAACCATAGCTTCCATGGTTTGATATCAATCAGACTTGCCTCTAGCGTTTCAGGCACTTTGATTCCGTTAGGGTGGTTAGCCAAAAAGTTGGCTAATGCTTGTCCCTTTACTGATTTCTGAGGTATATACTCGAGACAAAACTCAATTAAAGATACTATCCATTTCCCAATCTTCCCACTAAGCACTGGCTTCGAAAGCATGTGCTTAATTACATCAGTTTGAGAAATAACATAAGTTACTCTAGGCAACATATAATGCCTGAGCTTCTTGGAAGCATAAAATAAAGCTAAACATAGTTTTTCTACTGCAGCATATCTACATTCACAGGAATTCAAAAACCTACTAAGATAATAGACTGCTCGCTCTTTGCCATCCTCATTGTCTTGTGCTAACAATGCTCCTATTGAGTCGTGAGTTGCTGCCAGGTACAGCTTCACTGGTTTCCCTTCAATAGGTGGCATCAACACTGGTGGGTTGGCTAAATACTGCTTGATGGCTTCGAAGGCATCATTGTGCTCTCTAGACCACTTGAATTCTTCTCCCTCCTTCAACTTCAACAAAGGAGAGAAAATTTTAGTTTTTCCAGCAGTATTGGATATAAATCTACGAAGGAAATTTAATTGACCAAGAAACCTTTGCAATTCCTTCTTGTTCGAAGGGGGCTTGGCCTCAATAATGGCCTTTGCTTTGTTCTTATCAACCTGTATTCCCCTTTTGTGAACTAAGTAACCCAGAAATTTACCAGCTGATACTCCAAAAGCACATTTTTCTGGGTTTAACTTCAGTTGGTACAGTTTCAGCTGTTGAAATGTCCTTTCTAGATGTTGCAAATGATCATCATCAGAATCTGACTTCACAATGATATCATCTATGTAACATTCCAGAAAACCTCCTACCAAATCATGGAAAATGGTATTCATAGCCCTTTGGTAGGTGGCACCAGCATTCTTTAACCCAAATGGCATCTTGACCCATTCAAAAATGCCAATATTACCAGGGCAAGCAAATGCTGTTTTGTGCACATCCTCTTCTGCTATGCAGATTTGGTTGTATCCTGAGTGCCCATCTAGGATGGACAATATCTTGTGTCCAGCTGAACCGTCCACAAGCATGTCCACATTAGGCATAGGATATTCATCCTTGGGAGTGGCAGTATTTAGATTTCGAAAATCAATACAGATCCTAATACTCCCATTCTTTTTAGGAACTGGCACTACGTTGGACAACCATTCGACATACCTGGCTGTCCTAATGAATCCAGCATCTAGAAGTCTCTGAATTTCTTTTTTGACTCCTGCAATAGTTTCTGGACTCATCTTCCTGGTTGGCTGCTTCACAGGTTTAAATTGTGGCTTGATAGGCAACCTATGCTCCACCAATTTCCTGTCCAACCCAGGTAGTTCCTTATAACTCCATGCAAAACATTCTATATTTGCTTTCAGCAGTGCTATTAACTTAGCCCTCATCCCTGATTCGAGCTGTTTGTTGATAAACACTGGATTGGGATTTCTCTCATCTCTCAACTTTACTTCCTCCAGAAGATCTTGGGCTTCGAACTGTTCTTGAGACGTTGGACTGTCTTCCTCCTTGTGAGGCTAGTGATTCTGTAGGACGTCTTCCCACATGTTGTCCTCCTGTATCTTCTGCTCAATCCCCAAAGCAACATATCTTATTAAAGCCAATGAGTTGGCCTCTTCTTCCACCTCTCTCTTGGATTTACATCCAAGCAGCATCATCTTTTGGGGTGTCTGATTCATAATCAACAGCTTGCTTCAGCTTGGATTTTAGCTCTGCCAATTCTCCCAATTCCATCTCGTTGGTTGGGTAAGTGGCTGCCTGGAGTAGTTCGCTCAGTGGAACTACGTCTGACTTGTACATTTCTGCTTCAGCAAAATTTGCTGTGGCACTGAATGGATGTGGATCAGCTTTGACTCCTTCAACACCCACTTCTTTGCCTTTATCATACTTGACAATCATCAATTCCTGATGGAGAGAAGAAGGAATACACCCATTAACGTGAATCCAATCTCTTCCTAACAAAGCATTATATTTAGCATATGTATCCACTACGAAGAAAGCAGTGTCTGTTTCTATCCCACCTACTGCCAATCTAATGGAAATTATACCCCTGGCATGTTGGCTTTCCCCTGTGAATCCTGCAATGGATGTGCTGGTTGGAATCAACTTTGCTTTTCCTTTACCCAACTTTTCAGGGTTTGAAAAGGCAAAATGTTCACCGCAGCCCCATTATCCACCAAGTTAAGTGGGATTCCATCGAAGTGTGCGGTAATATATAGTGGTCGTAAATGCTGTTGTCGCATAGCATTGGTAGGTAATTTAAATGGATATGAAAGCTCAACATAATTTAAATCTATTACCAATGGGTATTCAATGTCGGACATTGAATCTGGTACAAAACAAGCACTTTCTTTGGAGCTTACCTCCAAACTCTCTTGATTCTGCTCAATTTCACCCACCAGATTTTCATCCATCTCGATCTGGGCCACTTCCTCCAGGTCACAATCATTGCATATGATGTTCAGTTCTTCATCACTGTGCATCCCCTCAGAGGAATTGGCTTTGACCAACCAAGCATTGCTTTCATCTTTGGACGCCTGGCCAACTTTGAAGGAGTCCATCGAACACGGATAAACCATGTTAACTTGAATCTCTGGCTGGCTTCCAAACTGAATGCTTGCTGCTCCTTTGGTTTGGTTAGTTGCTTCTTCTTTCACTTCTCCCTTGGATTCAGACTCTTGTGCTGAGACTTCCATAAGAGAAGAGTTCCCTTCTGCCCCCTCCTATTCCACCAACATGGCTTCTAATAACCCAGATTGGTAGCTAGCCAACGAGTGGAAGGAAGGCACATCGAAGTCCTCTTCGAGTATTGCTGAAGCCACTTTCTGTAGAGTTTCAGCTTCAGCTTCTTGATACTGTCCTCGAAACTCCTCTGGGTCCCTTTGAGCCCCGTTGAACCTCGGATTAGGCCTTGCTCCTCTTCCGGATTCCTCTCCCGTTGAGGAGTCCCCCATTTGAAAGAGCGAATACTTCCTTTGGAGCTTCCTTTTCTGTGTTCTTGAGAGCAAAGGAACCATCTGTGGGATTTTTGACTTGGGGTCTCGTACCAACACCCAATTTCCAGAGTTTGAGCTTGGTGGCTTAAAGGTCTTGTTTCCCCCTTTGGCTGGGTTCTTGTATCCCTGAAACAGATCAGGCTTAACCTGCTTCAGAAACCAATCAGGGACGCCTTTTACCAGAGTAAACTCGTCTTGCCTAACTTCTTCCTGTGCCTCTGGAATCTGGCCAATATTGGCCTTCTTTAGAGGAGGTGCTTCCCTTTTCTGAGCATAAGATTTGAGGGCATATTCCTCTTCGAAGCCATCCAAGACTTACTCTCATTTGGTTTTGCCGATGCTGGAGCAATTCGCTTCATCCTCTGCCCTTTAGGGAAGAAACTGACCTTCTTTCTGTCCAAATCCTTGAAGACCAAATAGTTGGCCCTGCATCCCACGCATAAACACTCCAAAAACGAGTCTTCGAGCATGGGTAGATGATTTGTCCTTGGATTTTGTGAAGAAAAGTCAGCATTGCTTGATTTGTAATGACTTTGTCTCAACCCCGTGCCTTGAGGATGACTGGCATATGGCTTCCACCTTGTGGGTTGGACTGAGGTCATATTCACTGGTGCTTCCTTGCCTTGCCAATATTTTTTGACAGTGCGAGCCAATGAAGTTGGCACGCTGGTATTCACTTCTTCGATCTTTGGAAAAGGTGTGGCATCCATTCCCATGGCCTTTTCAGGGAATTTGATCCTTCCTTTCTTGATTTGTTCCTGAATTCTGTCACGAAAAACATTGCAAGACTTAGTTGAATGAGACCAAGAATCATGCCATTTACAGTATGTTTTCCCATGCTTTTCTTCTGCAGTTGGTAGTTTAACTTCTGATGGCAGTTTGATGATCTTTTTCCTTAAGAGGTAATCGAAGATTTCATCAGCCTTGGTTACATCGAAAGAATAGACTTTATTAATTTCTTTCTGCTTGAATTTTTGTCCTATAGTAACATTTTTCTGGACTAGAGGCTCACAGACACAAGGATCATGTTCTATGATTTCTGCAGCATCTATTTCATAGTTGGGATCTCTATAATACGTAGAGTAAGAAGAATTATGCCTATCGGTATCTTCTTCCAACAATGACTCATATCTAGTGACTTTGTAGGTTAGGTCTGCAAAGTCTCTAAACTCAGTGGAATCGAACCTCTTTCGAAGTTCCCTTTCTAAACCATCTTGTGCTAACCTCACAAATTCTGCCTCTGGCAGTTGGAGTTTGCACTTGGTTCTGGCCCTTTTAAACCTAGATATGAAGTCTGCTACCTTTTCTTCTGGTTTCTGCCTTAATCTAGCCAAGTCTGCCATTGAGACTTCAGGTTCTGCATGGAAGAATTGTGCATGAAACACCTCCTCCATCTGAAACCAATTGGTTATTGATCCTGGCGGTAGATTAGTGTACCAAGCAAAAGCTGGCCCAGACAAAGAATTTGGGAACAGCTTCAACTTCATGAAGCCATTCTGAGCCAAGTTCTTACATTGGGCAGAAAACCTAGCAATGTGCTCTACGGAAGACTGTCTTCCATCCCCATAAAACAAAGTAAAATCTGGGATTTTGAATTCCCTAGGGATTTGAAATGTTGCGTCTATCCATTCTGGATATGGCTTTCGATAGATCTGAGGTTGCACCCCCCGAGTTCGAGGTCCACAAACCTCTTGTATGAGACCCATAACTTGGTCTCTTAACACTGGGTTATCTACGAGGAGGTTCTGTCCTTGATTTGCTACAGGCTGATCTTGCCTTTCCAAATCATCTTCATGAACCCCACTGAAATCCCCTTGGTTTTCCCTAGGGAACCTCCCATATGGTGGCTGTTGCATCCTTTCAGGCGCAACATGAAGCTGTGTATACCTAGGATTTTTCTCTCGAACGGTGGGGAAAGGGTCCCTAGCAATTGGCAACTCTTGACGAGAGTCTGATGGATTGATATCCCTTCTTTCTGACCTATACCCTTGTTCGAGCTCTACGTCATCCCCCCATCTCCCCAGAACAGGTTCGAAGAGAGGATTAACACTTTGCCTATTCCCAGTATTTCTTGGGGCCCCACTAGTAATACCATGAGACTGTCTAGGGACCTCCAATGGCTTTGTTGGTTTCACTGGCTCATACCAAGATTGTGGTATGTCCTCAGGAAACATTTTCTCTTTCCCTGGTCTAGACTTTATCTTACCCTGTCCAACATCCTCTCCAAGCCTTCCTTCGAAGGGACTTTGGAGAGTGCTAGAGTTGGCTTGGTTGTGTAGTCCAATATTCACTGGACTGTTCCTTGCTACCTCTGGGTTAGGTAATCTAGTTTTTATGCTTTTGATCATGGCTCTTTGAGTTTGAGCCATCTCTCTAAAAGTCATCATCATTTCTCTAAACATCTCATCCCTATCGTGGTCTTTACCACTAGCCTGCCCCTCTTGGACATTCGGAGGGAAAGTCGCAGGCCCTTGATAGGGAGGCATCTCATAAGAAGGATCCTCCTGTAGAGGTTCCTCCATTTCTAAAGCCAATGGTTGAAAAGCTAAGCTAGCAGGCGTACCTGGTTCTATAACCTGCTCTGGCTCAATTTGTTCCCCTGGCTCCAAAGCACTAATAGGTGTCCCTATTGGCTTTCTAAGCCTCGGCATTTTGACACTTTCGAGTCCCACTGGGCGTGCCAAAAAATTGTTTGGGGGTGAATTAGTTCAATCAAAGGAAAAAGATTGTGTGCGGGCGTGCCAGAAAAGAACTAACTTCACGAATGAAATTATTCTTTTCAATGTGATTTGAAACAACTAATTTATATCAGGCAACTGTGTTATCGGTTCAATTACCTCAACTAAGAGGATTTTTCCTTAAAATGTCAAACCAAGACTAAGGACTGGCTTCAGATCAAAAAAGATGATTGAACACAAACGAACCTAAATCTAATCAAAGGTAAGTTTGTATACAAACACTCTTAAGACTTTACTAAAACCAACGAAACAAATATGAGCACGCTGAATTTAATCAAAGAGCACTTATAACCAATCGAGACGATCGAACACAAACAAACCTGAATTAAATCGAAGGCAAATTTGTGTACAAATACTCTTGGATTTTTCTAAGACTAAGCAGAAATATAAGCACACTGAATTTAATCAAAGAGGGCTTATAAACGATTAATCTTTGGTAAGAGAAAGACTGGAAGAAATAAGAAACTTGAATTTAATCGAAAGTAGTCTTACATGCAAACAAGCCTTCAACTTACAAAGTAAACTAACTAAGTCCTAAACTAAGATAAATCCATGAGCAATCATATTGAGTATGAGTTGTCAGTGGATGAGATTTTTGTCGGGGGCTTTTCCTTCATCTTCTTCTCTTATTTATAGACGCCGAGCCTGCTTTCGAATTCCACGTCTTCAATTAATAGCCACGTTCTACTTCGAACTGCCCATGACTCCTTGAAAAATGGTTGAGTGGAGCCTTCGAACGGTTACTTGGATCCGCTTCCTCAAAATTCTTCTCTCTCCACGTTTGCTAATGCCGATCATGGCTGTTTTTCTTGGTTGTGGGCTTCCTGTTTTTGCGCAACGTGGGTAATTGCAACACACCTGGCTTTGTAAATGATTCCCTGCTTAACTTCTCATGAGTAGAGGGATTAATCATCATTGGATGAGTTTTAATAAGTAATCAACGGCTAAACTTAATTACCATTAAATTACCCTTAATTGAGGCCCAAACGCCGCCGTTTCCCATCAAAACGATACCGTTTAGTACTAAAATAATATCGCCACTAACCCTATGATTCCATGTATCTCGGGCCAAAATGGGATATGTTCTGATAGGCCAAAGCATTGTTTGATGCCACGTGTAATTTTCTCATTGGGTGGCATATTTTATGATGTAAACAGCGTCAAAATCAACATCCAAGTAAATAAACGAAAGGGGCATTTTAGGTCATTTTACTGGAGTTACATGAGTAGGTCTGTACTTGTCACTTGGACCGCTTTGTGCGTGCGGGCTGGGAAACAATGGAGACGCGGTTTCCAATATTTTGTTCTGATTTGGTATTATTTTTTTTCATTGTTTTTTTTTTTTTAGAAAATCATTGTACTTTGCTTTAATATTCGTCTTGACGAAAGAAATTGGTATCAGAGCACCGGGTTTTCAATCTGAGGCTTTTGTTTTACGTACGCTGCGTATTGTGCAATTGATGATATATTGTTTCAATGGCGACTCATTTTGAAATTGTGAAGTTTGATGGACAGAGCACCAGCTTTAGTTTATGACGTATTAAAATAAGTAAATGGAATAATTGGGAGGTGTGCGCTTGCACCCCCTAAGTCAGCCCCTGGTAACTGGGTTACTCCAAACACTAGCCGTTCAAACTAGATTTTTTATTATTAGGGGCCTCACATGTACACTTCGAGACCATCCTTGCTTTCAGACCATGAAATAGACGTGAGTGTTCCTAGAATTTCTTCATTTTTCCTAAAAAGAAAAATGAATAAAGACAGAGACTGAGAGAGTCAACATTGGCATGGTGAAGTCTTTGGAATTTTATTGACTCAAAGTCTTTGGTCTATGGACGTATACAAAAGAAGCAAACTTGAGGACTGACTCAAAGTCTTTGCAATTTTGTTGGCATGTGGTTGTTGGAGTTATTGTTTTTTCTTGTGGGTTTTTTTTTGCTCCAGCTTGAAGCTATCTGAGTTTCTTTTAATCTTTGTAATTTGTTTTCAAAGATTAATAAATTTTTCGCCTTTAAAAAAAAGTATGATATGTCTATGAAATGATGATAAAGTACCCGTAGTTGTTTCCTTTATTCGATTATTTTATGCTTTTATTTTATAGGGCACATAAAAATTATGACTCTTACCTTTTTTTTTAAAAAAAATATCCAGCTTTAACATTTTAGTTAGGCTAAAAGTGCTAAAACTTGGATATTTTCAAAAACAATTTGGGTAAAACTCGTATTTTTTTAAAATTTTCAATTCCTCTCGTCGAGATGAACCAATAATCCACAAAAACTAATGCAAAACTAATAAATGTGAAAAAATTTGAATAAGGACAAACCATAAAAAAGTCTGAGACTTATTTTGGGAAACTATGCCTAAAATTGTTCATATGGGAAGTTGAGTGTTTCTACGAAGTAAAAATAAAAAGGTTAGTAAGACAAAAAAAAGGCTGGAACCAGGAATCTAAACTCCTATGGGCTAACCCAAAATTTATTTAGGGAAAAAATCAAAATGGTCCCTGTAGTTTAGTGTTTCTGTCAACATGGTCCCCACAGTTTGAATTGGCTCGATTTACTCTCTGTAGTTTCCATTTTGTTCCAACTTGGTCCAATTACTAACTGTCGTTAGCCTCCGTTAACCTTAGACACAAATGGGTCCATTTTCTAGTGAATTACCGAACCCTTTCTTCTCTAACCTCGCAGACCTAAAGCTTTTTTCCTAAAAAGAAAAACGGAGTCATTTTTTTCTAAAAGCCCGAGACTAATTTTGGGAAACTATGCCTAAAATTGTTCATATGGGAAGTCGAGTGTTTGTACAACGTAAAAATAAAAAGGTTAGCAAGACAAAAAAAGGCCGGAACCAAGAATCTAATCTCCTATGAGCAAAACCAAAATTTATTTAGATGAACCTAGAAGAGTTTTACAATTAATGTCCAGCAAACTTATACTACATAAGGTACGTAAATGTTCAAAAATAAACAAAAAAGTACAAAAAGTACACTATTAAGTTGTACGTTACTAAAGTTGTTTCAGAAAGTAGAAATCAGTTGTTACTGAATTTGAGTCGATATCTTCAACAAGTTCTCTTTTAATATTGTACATAATCATAGAATCCACAAGAAAACGAGGTAGACTAAAATTGATTGAGCTTAAAAGTTATGAGGTGGGCTAAAAAGAGGTTGGTTTTCGACCAATTCCCAATGGAAGACCTTTGAGTAGATTCACTACTTTTGTAAATTCTGTTGGAGATGCTCTAGGTTATGAATCTGCTTATTTCTCTTTCATATTGTGTGCTTGTAATAATGATTTATTAAATTAAGGAATTCGTGACTTGTAACATGACGGAAACTCAAATCAATCAAAAATCAGCGATCAATGTAAAATACTGTAAATAAACGAAGGGGGCATTTGAGGTAATTTTTTGGGTCGACGTGATCAGGGGCATTGTTGGTAATTGCACGTGCAGAACTATTCTCTTATTTTCCACATACAGTAATTAAACCCGTACAATTTTCCACATACACTAAATGCTCGAATGGAAAGTGTGTTGATCAACTGCGCGCACCACCGTCACCTTCTTTGATTCTCTTTTTTTGAAAGTTATTTTTGATCTAATGAGTGGTAATTAGTGGAGAAAGATAGACAAAAAAAAAAAATAATAATTGAAAAACATGTAGAGAAAAAAATGAGATGAGATGAGATGGGAACAAAACAAGGTGCGTAACTTCAATTAGACAACGGACTCATCTCCCTCCTTTTCTTTCCCCTTTGCTTTTGAAAATAAATAAACATTTATGATCTGTGTAAAATAAATAAACGAAGGGGTCATTTTACCAGAGTGACATTATCGGATGACATAAATGGCAATTATATATATTTGCTCAACATTTTCTTATATTCCACAGTATGTAATTGAATTTTTTTGGTCGGCAAAAGAAACTTTTATAAATCTCGAAAAGTTACATCGAGGGGAACATCGAAAGCACACGACGCTTACGAGATCAGACAAAGAAGAAAAAAGGGAGAAACGCTACAAATAAGCATCTAATAGAGAGTTGGACGGATCACCTGATACACTTCAAACACATATTACAATTTCACCTTTCTAACTCCATCAAGCATAAACGCGTTTTAAATTATTCAAAACCTGCCATACAATGAAGCAGACTTGCAAAGTCTAGGTCAATGTAACTATGTAAACGTGTGAAATGGATGTAAGAGGTGCTGTTGAAATTAGTTTAAGGTGTATGCATATTGGCCCGAGACACCCTGTATTGCCAAAAAAAAAAATGTGTCATAAAAAAATTTCAATGATTTTCGAATCCAAGGCATGCATCAAGTTGATTTATACAATTAGGCTCCGTTTCGCAACGCTTCTTAAAAAATAAGTACTTATTTCCTCTACTTCTTATTCAGGAATAAGTCACCCTTCTTATTTTTTCCAAATAAAAAGTTCCTTTCATATTTTCAAAATAAAAAATAATGCAAATGAAAAAAAAATTAAATATTTTTGCACCGTGTTAAAGATCTCAATGAGATCTATCAAACAAGATCCATAGTGATAAGAAAATTATTTGCGTAAACACATGATTTTTGAGCTTGAAGTTATCGTATACAAAAAAAGAGGACTGTTGCAATGGGAATGAGGGCCGGCGGATGGAAATCATACAGGTAGCTGCGCCGGGCCATCTCCGGCCACCGGATGGCCGATCCGAGCCGTCCAAAAGTTTAAAAAAAAAAAACAATGGGGCCTACACGAGAATCAACGGCATCCGAGGTGTGTAGGGTGCTTGATCCGAGCATCCTTTTTCCGTGTACATACATATGTACATATGTACACGGAAAAGGGGTGCTCGGATCAAGCACGCTACACACCTCGGATGACGTTGATTCCCGCAATAGCCCCTTGGTTTTTTTTTTTTAGAAGATTTGGACGGCTCGGATTGGCCGCCCGGTGGCCGGAGACGGCCCGGCGCGTCCGCAGAAACGATTTTCCACCCGGCGCCAGAGTTCAACGGCAGCAGAGTTCACCTCTCTTCCAGTTTCAAAAAATAAGAAGGCAGCACTTCTGAAACGGGGGTTCTTTTTACACAAAAAAATAAGAACTTATATACCCTAAGGTCATAAAAACCACCATATTTCAATGATTTCCGAATCCATATATGCATCAAGTTGATTTATACAGGTCATAAATGCATGTATCAATCAAGGCATAAATGCATGCATCCCGTACAATTTAACAAGACTCAGCAAAGTCTTGGTCAGTCAACGCACATCCACTCGATTTATACTACCTTCCAAGGTTACATGCACACACGAATTTTTCAGTGTCGAATGAGTATATCCCACGTGGTATCTGTTCGGCGTATCCGAGCCGTCCGACACACTTTTGGAAGGTTCGGATTAAAACATTCTCTCTCCCCTCACCCAAACACTTTCTCTCTCTTTTTTCCCTCTCCAAATCTGAGCCGTTCAAAAATGCAATGGACGGCTCAGATGCGCTGAGAGGGCACCACGTGGTACCCGCTCGGCACTGAAAAATTCTTCCTATTTCACATAGTCTTTTTGTGAAAGTTTTTGGATTTTTGGTTTTTGTCCGGCCTTGTTCAATTTTTTCCCTCAATTGTTAGTTTTGCGTCAATTTTTTTTTTCTTTTAGTTCGGCCCATGCCAAGTTAAGATTCTTTTATTCCATCTCTTCTTGTGTTTGTAGAGTGTTTATATAGGGACTAAATCAAATAATTAAATTCAAAAAATCATGGCTTTGCTTTCAAACACAATTATATTGATGTTTTTTTTTTTTGGATAAGCCAATTATATTGATGTTACTCCTATTATTTACACAGTTCCAGATTTTCCTCATGATTTCTATATAACTAGAAATTAACTGCGCACACCACCGTCACCTTGCTTCCGTTCCCCATCTTGATAAAGTGTTTGTTTCGGTCCTTTACGTGCTAGTTCATGTTTTGAGTAGGGTAAATTTTGCCGGCACTGGCTTAATGAAATTGGAAGGGGGTTGGAGACTTGGAGGGGAAGCTGAGGGTTGCCTTCAAGAGAGGAGAGGGTAGTTCGGGAGTTGGGAAGCTTCCCAATCTGAGCCAAAAGCTGGTGTGAAACCACCGTGTGAACACTCCAATGTGAACGCCGGTGGCCCTAGCAAACTTCCATTTTGCTTCTTCTTCTTCCAAGTCATCCTGCACATGGGCGGCTAATTACCAGGCCTCCAAATCTGTTAGGATCGAAATACACACACACGATATACGAGTATAAACAGTAAAGAATCGACACAGAGATATACGTAGTTTCCCAAAACCGGGTACGTCCACAGGAGCGGAGAGAGAATACTTTTTTGATGATTACAGCACATAGGGTTTTACAATAGGGAGTATATATAGCCGCTAATTCTATTTCAACCCTAAACTGCCTTATAATTCCGTAACGTATTGCAGGGGGCTACGTACCCGCACCGCCCCGAACCTTTTGGGCCTTCGCTTCCCTCACTCCGCTCCACTCCGCACTGGCCTTTTACGAGAACTTCTCAGTACCTCTCATACACAACATATGACCCACAAGTTCCAACAAAACCAATAGTTGAAACGCATGTTTTTATTCCAAATCAAGCGTATACATTCAACATCCAAATACCTTTGTCCAACCATTCTTATGACCCATATACTTGGATTTTGATAAACCACATTTCATAAGATTGCCTTTCCACTAGCAATAATCTCTTTTTGCGCCATATCACCTCCTAACCCCTCTGTGTCTGGTGCCCCCATCTACTGAGGAAACAGCTTGCCATGTTTACATGATTGTAGTCGTGCCTCGAATGTTTGGGCTAGTCTCCAAATACCTTTGTCCAACCATTCTGAAGACCCATATACTTAGGGATTTTGACTAATTCAAAAGTTGAGGGCAATCACAATTCGGGTACCCCTTATAATATTGTGTTCCTCTTTGCCATCTGGCACTTCTGAACGGACCGCAACAACTACTTGTTCGATCACAATTCCAACTCGAATGCTACGGACCTCACTTTACTCACTAAGACTATCTTGAGTAAGTCCCTGGAGTGGTTTTTTATGGTTCATCACAAGAATTCGCCTCCCAAAAACGACAGCTTTGTTGGTTGGGTTCCACCATGTTCTAACCATTATAAACTTAATACGGATGGAGCTTTTAACTCAACTTTAGGGGCTGCCTCCACGGGTGGGATTATTCGGGATCACCATGACCAATGGGTTGGCGGGTTTCACAGAAACATGTGTGCTAGTTCCAGCCTTATGGCCGAAATCTGGGCTTTAAGGGGTGGATTAACTTTAGCTAAATAATGCAATTTACATAATTTGGAAGTGGAAGTGGATGCTATGGGTGTCATTCAACTGCTCAGCGATGCTAATGCACTAAATCATCCACTTCGTAACATACTGCTAGAATATTGCAGTTCTCTGATGTTAGAGCTTGATGTGGTTGCCATCAACCATATCTACCAGGAAGTTAATCTCTCTCCGGTGTCGGTAGGAGATTTTCATGTCTACCCTTTTATTCCTAGTTGTATTGCTATATTATTGTATGCGGATTTGAGAGGGGTTGCATGCCCTAGACTTGGAAACGCTTAATTTGGTTTTAATGAATTGTCTTTTACCAAAAAAGAAAAGAAAAGAAAAAGAGAACTCGATATATACTCTCTCGCCCCTTTTCCTCTGGCGGTAGGTACTGAATTTTAATTTCTCAAACCATAACATGTGCCTTCAAGGTAGAAATAATTCAGAAGACAAGCTAGTATAATTTTTAATTGGTCCGAAATTCAAGGTAGAAATAATTCAGAAGACAAGCTAGTATAATTTTTAATTGGTCCGAAAAAGAAAAGGATTTCTAGCAAATCAAAGACTCTAAAATTGACTTGGACCGAGTAATTGGATTTGGAAGGGCTCGTTGCCCTGCATTTTCTGATCTAAGTCGGATTCATGAGTTGGACTAGTAATTGCAAGGACTCTACTACTCCACATTGCAAGGTTTCAAACCGCGTCCATTATGTAGTGCGTCTGCTGCTATGTCTTGGGTTTTTTCGTTTTTAAAAATCGTTGGTATATTCTAATGTGTCGATACAAAAAGTTTATGGAGTATGTATTAGATGATTCCCAAGGGAGGGATCCTACGTAGCTGACTTTCTATGCACTTTACGACTGTTGCAGGCCGATATTCCAAGTATTGTACTACTCCTATGTAGCAGCTGCTATATCCAGTTTATCACGTGGGCTTGGAGGAAATTAATAGGGAATGCATGCAAGCCTTGGTGCTTAATTTCTATTATCACCCATTAAAAAGAGTCCAGTTTGATGTTTCTGCTTCAACTAATGATACTATATATTACTAATGTAGGATCGAGAGAATTAATCGCAAAGAAATTACTATATATTACTAACCGTGATGATATATAGTAAGCATATATATTATGGGAAATGATAATGCCAAAACCGTTTTTGTTAGTGCCAAAACCTAAGTGTATAAAAGTCTTGTACATTGCAAATGACACAAGTCTTTTATGCACTAGAGTTTTGGCACAAACAAAAACGATTTTGGCACAAACAAAAACGATTTTGGCATTATCATTTCCCCATATATTAAGGATGCGATATATATATATATATATATATATATATATATATATATATATATATATATCAAAGTGTCTGTTCTTGTTTGATCTTGTTGATCTTCAAGTTATAGAAATTAGTAATTAAGTAGGTGGTGATGAATATGAAACGACTAGGGTTGGACAAATCCAACCACCGTGTACAAATTGTAAGGTCACGTTTTTATTTGGCAAATCCCATGACAAAAATACATTGATTTGTATCACTTATTATTGAGTTGTATTATTTATTTTCCTTTTTAGAGTGTCTGTTTAGGAAGTGGATGGAAATCAAATATTATGTAATTGACTGTGGTAGAGACTGTTTAGGAAACTGGCATGGAATAAAATCAATATTAGGAAAAGGAAAGATTGTCAAGTCAATATGGGATAGTGAAATCACGTGTGTATGGCAAGATGGATGGAAGATATCAAGGAAATTCGTGATTATGGCTGATGCATAGGGAAAGGGGATCACATAATCAGTGGTGTGAAAATATGGAATTGATTCTTAGAAATAGTGCTCGAGCAACTCCAGCAAAGCATTAACCAGTGCTCGAGCAATTTGACAGATTTCTTCCATCTATATATATATGTGGCTCATTTGGGATTTTGAGGTTACCGAACATATTTATGTCGCCTCTCTCTTGCTCCAAATAAGAGAAATACCTAAGGGAGATTGTGGCTTGTCTTTTGGAATAATTACATGATCCGTTGATCATCGAGCTTTCAGAATAATTCCAAGAGTTCTTTTCAAACTTTGATTCTATTGAGTGAATCGTTCTTCCGGTGGATTCTGGAAGTATCTTGGAGGACTTGTGGATTCAAGGCGTGCGGCAATCAACAGGGTGCGGTGAACGAATGATTCGACAATCAACCTTGGTCAACCGAGAGCGATTCTAGGTTGTAAGTATAGATTTGTTTGTAACCGTACAATGGTTTATAGTGTTTGATTTCCTCCCGTGGTTTTTACCCTTTTTAAGGGGTTTTCCACGTATATCTTGTGTTCGGTACTGTTCATCGTTTATTGTTTTCAATTCCTTTTATTTTGCTTGATTAAGTTTTTAGATAGCGAAAAATTCACAAATTGTATTGGTAGACATGTGCATGGACCAAAACTTTGAGTCTCAATAAAATTCCATATCAATGGAGACTCTCGTAAAATGTGAGGAAATTCTTGGAAAACTCTAATTGGTCAATGCCCATGGAACACTAGTTTATGTGCAATAAATATACCTAAATCTCCAATCTGGAAATTGATTTTAGCACTTCAAAAATTGATGGAGGGGTTTCAAAACGACGTCGTTTTGTGAATCAACACAGTTCAGCTTTGGAGCCTCTCCATCAATTTTTGGAGTGCCAAAATCACAATCCAATCTATAAGTTATGTTTATGGGTACTTAGAGCATCCGCAATGGGGAATAATCAAAATCAATAACCAAAATGTGTCACGGCAGCATTTGATTATCCATTTAGTTCATAATCAAACTTAACAACCATTACTTCCACATTGGTTATTTTTAAATCGCTAACCAAAAAAACCCCCACAATACACAATCCACCTATGTTCAATCGCAAACAAGTTCCAATTACGCACCCGACCACACCAAATTATTCGTCTCGATGAGACGATTCTAATGTAGGGTGTTTATGAGTTATTAAGTTTTGAGTTTGGTTATTGGGTTTGGTTATTGAGTTTTTGTTATTAGTAAAAGTTTTTAAGTTTGGTTATGGAATAGGTCGAATTTGGTTATTTGCTAAAAGACTTATAACTTTGCTTATTACAATGTGAAGTGTTTTTTGAGTATTGTTGTTATGTTTGCTTATTCACATCCATTTGCTTATTACAATGGGGATGTTCTAAAGTAATATCACTTTTTACCACTACTTTCTAAACTAGTCATAAATGTTTGTAATATACTTTTTGTAATGTGCACATTTCCTTTTAGAAATTAGGTAGGTAAAAGGTTTCCAATATAAATAGAACATGTGGAGGGATTAAATAGTTTTTCTTCCGTCGTTCCTCTAACTTGTTTCGAGACAAAACAAAAAAGGATTTTCGTAGTTTGAACAAAGGATCATGATTCAATAGTGTCAACGTATCGGTAAAAACTAATAAATAGAACAAAAACATGCATCCACTACAATTAAGAAGACTTGCAAAGTCTTGGTCAGTCAATGCACATACAATCGATTTATCCAAGAATTCCAGATTTTTGGGCTTGATCATGGATATTTTTCAGAATATTCAAGAAAATGTCATAAATTTTTTACTCCAATTTCGAGGCATTCCGGAATTTCAGTTTTTTGGACTTTTATTATCGTGGATATTTTCCAGAATATTTAATAAAAAGTCATATATTTTTTACTTCAATTTTGAGACATCCCAGATTAGCATAATAATATGTACTCGTTATGATGAATGTGAAACGATACTGTAGGTTAACATCTTTCTTCTTTCTCATTTCGGCCCATGCCAAAAGTTAAGATTCTTTTGAACACACGCTAGCTAGCATAGGTGGCAAAATAGATGTTATATATATACAGTGTGTGTCTAGAATTTCCTCACGAATTTTATATAACTAGAGCCTCCATATTGACATCCATGAAGTCTTTCGGAATTTTATAGGCTCAAAGTCTTGGTCCATGCACATATACAAATCCAATTTGTACACCCCAATTAGGGTTATTCCAAACCCTAGTCGTGCATGGGTTCAAGTGAATCCGCTGGTTTAAAAAAAAATGAACTAAAATTTTATATTTTTCTTACATTTAGTTTGATTTTTCTTTAAGATTGTCAACACTGAATCATTCATGCATAGCCAAAGTAAACGATAATTTACTTAAATTTGTGAGTAAGTAGATACATGTAAATCTTCAAAACAAAATAAACTAAGCTTGATATTTTTTCAACCAAAAGAAATATTTTCACTTGTGTAGAGCTATGGATACAAAAAAAAAAAAATTTGTACGATTAGTCACCACTGAACTAAAATTCTGGAGTCGCCTTGATAATCATCTACTTTCTACAAAATTATGATAAAGTACCCTTAGTTGATGGAAACTTCGATAAATTCTTTATATAATTAGGGCCCTCGCATCTGCACGATATCATCGTTAATTTGCTTTTTTCTTGTTTCTTCTCTTCTCCATTCAACCGTCAGTTGGATGACCCCTCACCCTTTTCTCGATGTACCCTATTGAGTTTCTCCTTAATAAATTTATTTTTGCCGATCAAAAAAAAAAAAAAATTTGTTTGCTTTCTATCATCTCGGTCAGTAGTAATGCCTTTACGTTTCTCTCTTGCTTAATTACTAGTACTATTAATATTCCTTTGAGGTATAGAAACCTCAAACTAGACCCTTTCATGGGTGGCTGAAAGCACAGAGAACTTGGGGGGAGGAAGGCCTTCCAGTAGCTAGCCAGTAGGATTAGGAAGTTTACAACAAACCTGGAACATTCATGGATACAGGACCGCACTGGAAAATCTTCCACAACCTTCCATAGACTGAAAGTTCCTCATATGTCGTTCCCATGCCCACTTCATCCAGCGGTTTCACAGAGTAAATAATATCTCGATTCACTGTTATTGCCATGAGGATGAGATATCAGTGATGGATCGAGTTCTCTGCCATGGCCAAAGAAACAGGCTTAGCGTTAACTCTAATGGCTGCTATGAGGCAATGCAGCTGAGCCAATTAGCGGATGGTAATAGGGTGGTCCAAATATATATGAGATGATGCAACTAGCTAGGTTGATGTTATATTACCTACTCACAGTAGTCAGTAGTCAAAGTCCTATATAGCCTAACTCCATTGTTCAATCCAAGCAAAGCCCTTAATGAAACCTAGGCCCATTAATTATAAAACAAACCCCACAGTTAATCCCAAGCCAAGTGATAAGGGTGGGTAAGGGTGCAATGGAAGATGGGCCGGCCGGAAGACACAAACATGATTCTAGCTACATCATCTGATGATTATGATGAGGACTTTCCAGTGAGAGTGATTATAAGATGGAAGATGATAATGCCATGTTTGAGAAGAATGTGGACAAGGGTCGAATTAATTTGGTGGCCTAGAAAACACAAAGGTGCCTCATGATCACTAGGAATATGCTACTATATATGTACATTGGTAAAGGGCCTCATAAATAATATGGATGGGAACGGTGATGTAGTGTCTTTTAATGACCTGAGAAGTATTTGCAGCTCTTCTGATCATGAGGCTAGTGGAGGTAATAAGAAGAAAGATAACTCAGATAAGATCAAGCACAGCACTATTTTCAATGCAAAAACTGAATTGCTAATTAAACCTTGTCTTCCTAATAAAGGATATGGAGCTCAAACGATCACATGATCTCGTTAGGGATGCTATGAAGGCCGGATTAATACTCAATTAAATAGGGTAAACAAATTAATTAATTAATTAATTAAATGACCTGTTAAGAGTGATAGAGAGAATGTCAGGGCTATCTGCAAAGAGGGTTGTCCTTGAGAATTTTATGCTTCTTATGTTAAGTTCGACAGTCTTAATTAAAGGATTACACCATTCATTGACATTAATTCATACATCCGCTAGCTAGGACCTACAAAGTGCCTTGGGTTCGTACCCCAATTGAATTGTGAAAAGGTACGTACTTTGGGAGAATAAGGAGAAATCGCGCGCTCCTGGCCTGTCTCTCTTAACTTGCTAGACACCATATATTGAATTAAAGCTGAATGAACTGTCAGTGGTGATAGACAACGTTTAGGGCAATCGAGGGTGTGAGGGGTGAATTCCACTAAAATCCTTGAACGGTGTGGGGGCGCGTCGAGTCTGGATAGGTTCCTGCCGAGCGTGAGGAGGTTGCTGCCGAGCTTGACACCTGCAAACCGAAGGGGGGTTCCTCCGGGTAGAGCCTCCGACGAGCTAGTTAGTACCCGAGGAAGATAAAACGAAACGTAAAGCGAAGAATGTAAACTCTTTATGTAAGAGAGGAGAGGAGAGAGATGTACCTTAGGTGGGGGGGGAGCCTTGTATTTATAGAGAAAAGGAGAGACTTAATGGCTAAGTCTCGGCTATTAATAGAAAGTTACTATAAATGGAAGAAACGACTATTAATAGCAGGTTACCCTAAGTGGAGGGTTAGGTGGCGAGTAAAGGAAGCTTCCAGAAGCTTCTAGAAGGTCGTGACTTGTCGTGTCCATGTACCGAGCAATAGCAGTACATTCCGAGCAATAACGAGCGTCCATATATTTTACCGAACGATAAAGGTGTTTGCCGAGTAGGTGAAGTAATCCGAGCAATACGAAGAACCTACGAGCGATACAAAGAGCTGCCGAAGAAGGCTAAGGTTGGCCGAAGAACCAAGTGATAATAAGAACTCCTGAGTAATGATAAAACTGCCGAGCGATAATAAGACAAACGTTCGGCAATACTTGTGGGATAATACTTGTTTGAAATCATTTTGCGGTAATGACACAACACCTTATGATTCTTCCGAGATATGATGGTACCCCTTTTGGCTTTTATGAACTGAGGGATATTTCGGCCCACTACAGAGGGCACTACCGCAGAGCAATTTGGCTAGCTTTATAGGTAAATGTAGTACACATGATTCCTATCCAAAATAAATTTTGTATAATAATCTATATATTCAAAAATCTTTCTAGTTTGGGCAGTTTTGTGCTTTTCGGAAGGAAAGGAGCCCTTGGGTTCTTGAGTTTATTGACCGGACTTTGTCACAATTTTTTTTTAAACGGTAAAAAAAAATTTTATTAATAAGAAGTTAAAAGGATAAAAAGTACAAAGTATCATAATGAATGAAATGCATCACAATCAACACCCAACCCGTCTGCTAATCCTATGCTGCTAATTACCCTAAGAACCAACCCAGAAACAAAACACTCTGCAACAACACAAGAAAATGACAACAACCAAAAAATCCCTTGAAAAACAACCCACCCTCCACCCAAAAGGTCGCCAAGCAACACCATCAACACCAAATGACGCCCCCCGACGATCTTCTCACCAACAAAACCTGCAAGAGAAACCTCCGAAGAATGTTGGCCAAATTACAACAAATGGCAACAAAGAAGCACCTGAGATGTCAAAAGGATGAGACGGATAGCCTCAGACAGGCGCGCGACTCCATATTGCCGTTTGGCCAAAACCGGTAATTGCTTTCTCTTGATCGAGGACTTTTGGCTGAACCTTCCATATAATTATGTACCCGATTTTATCTTCGAGATATCGAAAATGATTTCAAGAGTGCCTAGGAAGTTAGAAATTGCTTTCTCAAATGGTAGAGTTCTTCATCGGTGGAGATTCAGACAAGCATTAATACATCAAGAACTAAAACAAAAAAAGGGGGGAAAACACACAAAGGAAGAAAAAAACACTCAAAAGATGATACTTATCACCCAGATCAGTTGAGAGATATAGATTAAGGAAGTTTGAACATATATATGTAAAGCTGTAGACATCTTAGTCAAGATGAGTGACATGATAATAATAGTGGATGGTAGCGCTAAGAAAAGAGGAAGACCTAATAAAATTATTTTTTTTTGAATGGCAAACTAGCATTTTATTAGGAGAGGGGGGAAAATTTTCAACCAAAAGTTGGAAATAAAGCAAAGGACAAAGCCCAATGCAACACCTAAGGGTCTAAAGTGCCCAGATATACAATACACAATACAAAACCCAAAAGGCCAGAAAGCTCAGATACAACAATGAAAGCCCAACCCAAAAGAAACCCAAAACCTAACCCTTAGAGCCACCACCCCCGCCTCAGACAGGGCTACCACCACTGCCAGATTTCACCACCACCAAGCCGGCCACCACAGGCCACCCATAGCAGAGAATCCGAACCAAGAACAAAACTAATCTGTTGCAAAAGCTTCACCAAGCCGTTAGGCAAGAACCGGGCTGCCCAACAATAGCCATGGCGGGAGCTGATGGGCGATGCCGACCGCTCCACCGAATGCACCATTAACTGATTTTTGATGGCGTTCATGATACAGAACGATTTAGTCTTTACCAAATCTATTTGAACAGATAGCCCGAAACATAGTTAAATGAAAATAGTATTCATATATGTAGCTGATCACTCCAATTCATTGGGACACACAAAGCTCGTTTTGATTTGGTAATTTAAAGTTCTATTGGAACAAAATTCATACAGGTGCTAATGGGCACATCCTAGAATCAAACAGCAAGGCACAAAGGCCAAACAAAACAAAGCAAGAGAAAAAAATACGAAGTTTACCACAAACAAACAAAAGATGATCAATAACGTTACATACGCAACTTTAATCGTTGTATGGAGGATATGCTCTCTATATTGATGAATAATATATCTTTTGCTCTTTCTACTGTGTATGGCTTTAATCAAGTAGATGCTAGACGATAGCTGTGGACTGATCTTAGGGATGGGTTTGTTTTCGGGTGGACACAACCTTGGATCATCATTGGGAATTTTAATACAGTTAGGAGGCAAAATGAAAAATCTGAGCCCAGTCATTTTGATACAACTGGGGATTTTAATCGCTGTACGGAGGATATAGAAGTGGAGGATTTAAATTCTAAAGGCCTTTGGTTCACATGGTCGAATAAAAGAGTGGGTCAAGGTCAGAGCAGTTGCAGATTGGACAGAGCTCTGGTTAATTCTCATTGGCAGAACTTGTTTACAGAATCTGAGGTAGCTATCCTTGTTCTTGGAGTTTCAGATCATAGCTAGCCCTCTCCTAGTTTCTATACTCCCTTACCATGGTGGGAGAAAACCTTTTAAATTCTTTAATTTTTGGATGTCTTACAAAAATTCTCTTCCATTCTTACCCAGTCTTGGTGTTGTTCTGCGGATAATGGTGATTCTCCCATGTGGGACCTTTATGAAAAGCCTCGGAGACTGAAGCCTTGTTTGCAAAGTTTTAATAAGGCGTTTTTCAGTGATATTCAAAATAGAGTGATTGCTGCCAGGGAAGAGCTAAGTAGTATCCAGTCACGTTGTGCTAATTTTACATACGAGAAACTATGTCTATTGAACTTTAACGACCTCAGTGCTGCTGAGGAAGCTTGGTGCAGACAGAAATCAAGAATAAGGTGGCTTAGTTTGGGGGATAATAATACAAGTTTTTGCCATAAGAAAGTCGCAAGTCATCGAATGAGGAATATGATCCTGTCTATTTGTGATGAGGATGGTAATCGTTTGGAAGATCCTAAAGCTGTCAAGGGAGGGATTTTCAGATTCTACAAGCAAATGTTGGGGTCTAAATTTGCTCAGAAGCGTCCTTCGTCAGAAAGATTATGCTTTGTTCATACAGTTCCAAATTCTTTTCATGATACCTTAATTGCTTTTATTACTCCAACAAAAATCAAGGTGGCGCTCTTTGCGATCAATGGTGACAAATCCCCTCGACCAGACGGTTACAATTCAAGCTTTTTTCAGAAGAACTGGTGCATGGTTGGTCAAGAGGTAACTGCTGCTATTTTACATTTCTTTCAAACGGGTGTGTTATTGAGAGATGTTAATGCTACTGCACTCACTCTGATTCCTAAAACTAGCTGCCCTCAATCTATGAAGGAATATAGACCCATTGCTTACTGCAACATTGTCTATAAAATAATAACCAAGGTGTTAGCAAATAGGTTACAACTTGTCCTTCCCTTTGTCATTAATAAAGCCCAAGCTGCCTTTGTCAAAGGTCCATCTATATTAGACAACATTTTGTTAATGCAAGAACTGGTGAGGAATTATCAAAGGGACTCTGGTATTGCAAGGTGTGCCATTAAAATAGACTTAATGAAGGCGTACGACTCAGTTGATTGGGATTTTTGGTTTGAGGTTATGAGTGTCATGGACTTTCCTCTCCTGTTTATCTCTTGGATTAGGACATGTATAACCTCTGCTATATTCTCTGTGGTAATTAATAGGGAGTTAAAGGGATACTTTAAGGGAGAAAAAGGGCTTCGACAGGGAGATCCCATCTCTCCCTACCTATTCCTTTTGGTAATGGAGGGTCTGTATGCCATTCTTCAAAAGAAAATCTCTCAAGGTCAGTTTACATTCCACCCCAAGTGTAGCAATTTGAGTATATCATATTTTGCCTTTGCTGATGATCTTTTTCTACTGGTGGGGTTGATATCTCTTCTATTGGGGTTATAAAATCTACTTTGGAGGAATTTTATCATTCTTCTGGTTTAAAACCTAATCTTCATAATAAGCACTCGATAATGCAATGAAGGGTGCGCTAGTATCTAGATTTGGTTAATTTTATAGCTTAAATTAGTTGTTTTAATTGATTTCTTGCTCGAGTGGTATTTTGGTTTTATTTTGTAGAAAATCGCCTAATAACGGAATATTAAGGCCCGACGGTGCCAAACGCCAAGGCAAGGCGTGAGCGTGGCCAAGGCAGCCCGTTAGCAAGGGATGGCCAAGGCAAAGCAAGGCGTGGCCAAGTAGTGGCCCGGGCGTGGCCTAGGCAGGACCCGACGGCTCGCAAAGACTTGGCAAGGCAAAGACCAAAAGTCAAAGTTTTGGAGATAACCACTTCGGCATCGATGGAAAGAAATACATTGCATCGATGGGCCTTAGTAGGGAATTTTTGGATTTTTGAAAAATATTCCGTGCGCATACCTTGGAGCATATAAATACCCATGACGCCATTTTGTACAAACAAGTAGGATTTAGATTTAGTACGTTTTTTGGATCAAAATTGGATTTCTCTTAGCTTGTTGCTTACTCATTTAGTGTTTTTGAGTGTTCTTAATTTCCAGCTTTATTTTTTTATTTTCTGCACTTGTTAGTTAGTTATTGGTACTTTAGCCTTTATTAAAGTTCTTTATTGCCTCCCGATCTATCTTTCTATCTAATTTTCTTCTGGTGTTGTGTTTACAATTATGCTAAGTAGATTTTTGCTTGCTCTTATCTCCGTAGATATGTGTGAGTAGTTTTCCAAGAGTGGGTCATGGGGTGATTAGCACCTCATAGCTTGAGTAAAATTGCATTTTTCACCAATAAAGCTTGAATCTTGGTTCAGAAATTGATGTGTGGCTTGGATTTGTTTGTCAAATTGTTAAGGTGTTAACCTCCTTGATCATGTGTAGGTAAGAGCATCGCTTACTTACCACACATGATACTTGGAGCTCTATCGCTCGAGGCGTTTGCTAAATGAATTCTATAGTTAGCATGATTTTTGAACCATCTTATCTTCCGGATTAGGAGCCTTAGTTGAGCATATTAAACCGTGTATTTGGGTGAAGAATGTAGTTTCGTTTGAGTCATAAGTGTTAGTGATTCCTAGACCTAACCTGCCTGTTTTCCTAGTTAATTCGCTTTTAATTTAGCCTTTTTACTTTCCACCGCAAACGAAAAACTAAGTTGGCTGTTTAAAGGCCGAAAACCTGTGCTTACTCCCACAAATTCAGTAAAGCCGTATTAATTTTTCCCTTGGGTACGATCCCGGTCTTCCGGATTATTATGCTTCAATTGGACGCTTATACCCTACGCTTGGGGTGATCTTATTTGACATATCAACGAATGAAGCACTTCACAAAAGTCAGATCTTTTTTTCTGAGGTTGAGGAACCTGTCAAGACTGACATTCTGAATCTTCTGCCAATTCCTGAGGGTACATTTCCACTTCGTTATTTGGGTGTGCCCCTTATTTCTACTAGACTTCGATATGAGGATTGTGTTCAGTTGAAGGATAGAACCCAACAGAGAATTGCTAACTGGACTAATAGTCGCCTATCTTATGGTGGAAGAGCTCTCTTGATATAATAAGTTCTTTTAAGTATATATGCAGACTTATTGGTGTTCATTGTTTATTCTACTGCAGAAAATTATTAAGGAAATTGAGGCTATGCTGAGAGCCTTTTTGTGGTCAGGTATTCATCTCAAAAAAATTGGGGCTAAAGTTAGTTGGTTAGAAGTTTGCTCTCCCAAAGGTGAGGGTGGTTTGGGCTTGAAGTCCCTGCAGGTTTGGGACAAAGCCACCGTGCTGAGACACTTGTGGGCTCTTTGCAAAAAAGAGGACACCTTGCTGGTCAAGTGGGTTCACAGTTATATGATAAGAGATCAAAATATATGAGCTATGAAGGTGCCTCAAGACTGTTCATAGACTGTACGAAAATTGTTGAAACTTAGAGGTGTGGTTAGCCTTTTGGGAAGCATATTGTTGGATATGGTTGCAATACTTTTATATGGTTTGACAACTGGCATCCGAAAGGCCCCCTGTACGAACTTCTTGATGATCGCTTAGTTGCTACCATGGGAAGATCTTTATTTGCAAAAGTGAGTTCTATTATTCTTAATGGTGAACGGCACTGGCCTAGGCCTAGATCCCATCTGATGCAACAGATTCAGCTTTCAATTCCAGACTCGTTGAAGCCTCAAAGGGATAGATGCGATGAAGTGGTGTGGACTATCTCTCCGATTGGTGCTTATACTACAAAACACACATGGGAGGCTATTAGACACAAAGGTCCAAAGGTTCCCTGAGCCTCTCTTGTTTGGTCTTCAAATAATGTTTCTACATGGTCCTTTATATATATGGTTAGCATGTTTGAAGAGGTTGGCAACTAAGGAAAGGCTTCGCAAATGGGGCATGAAGATTGAACCTGGTTGTTTTGTGTTCCCAATGCGATGAGACTTTGCAACATTTTTTTTTTTTGAGTGTAGTTTTTCCAGCTCTATTTGGGAAGTGATCTTACATAGATTCCAGATTCACCGGGGAGCCGAGGCTTGGAACATGGAAGTGAATTGGGCAACTAGTTTCTGTCAAGGCAAAAGTTTTCATTCCATGTTGTTCAAATTAGCTTTTGCTGTATTTCATCTGGGCTGAATAGAATTCCATAATATTTGGGGGAAGGCCTGGAAGTGCCAATGAAGTGCTAGCTCATCTTGATGAAAATATAAGGCTAAGGGTCTGTACTTGGAAGCACTTCCCAAACTCACATGAGAATCAAAGGCTTTGTAGCCAATGGAATAGCTCCAGTAGAGTCCTTGGGAATGCTACCCCGTAATTTTGTCTTCTCTTTGTTTATACAAATGTAGATTGTAGTGAGGTTATACTTCTATGTATAGATACTTGTATTGGGATTTATTCCTTTTGTTTTTTGGTTTTTTTTTTTTTTTGCCAAAACGTTAGGAGTTTTTATTGATAGGAGAAAACAGTACATCAAGAAAAGCAAGATCCCCACAGCACAATGGGCAAATCAAGCCACAAGGGAGAGGCTAGCAAGAAAGCATTCCACTCCCACACACAAACCTTTTAGGCACAACATTTACCAAAAATGGTAATAAAATGGTACACTTATCAAAAAAAAAAAAAAAAAGCTTTTAAAAAAAGTAAAAAATGCTTCTCACCGTTCCCACTGATTCACATCAACATCATGATAGGTTCTCCGGCAAAAGTAATAGTTGGGCTTTCAACCTATATGGTGCATTCGAAAGCCATTAATTTTTTTATTCGAAGACAAGATTATTTTCGTCGTCTTAAAGATCATTTTCATCGTCATCTTGAAGATCATTTTCATCGTCTTGAGTGGAGTTATCATCGTCTTGAAGATCATTTTCATCGTCTTGAGTAGAGTTATCATTGTCTTGAATATCATTTTCAAGACGACGGAAGTTATGCAAGTCCTCGACGGGCACCTTCCTAACATCGCGTCGGACACCAATGTCAGCGGCATACCTTCCCACACCATGCTTGCGACGGCATTTTTTTCCCGATTCCTGGGTATTCGAAAAAAATTTTGCTTTCATCTTCTTAGGTAACATTTTCACACGTGCCAGATCAGCTATTTGACCGCTCCTTCCCTTGTCATCAATTGTCAAAAGCCCCGTTTTGCAATAGAGAGCAAAATCCTCGCAGTTATTCTTAATCAGGTTATAGTTTCCGAATCCACCTTTTTCGAATAGATAGTTAGCCCTATGGATCACTACGCTTGCGGGGTCCGATTTAGCAGTTGTGCACGTACCACCCCGGATATGACACTGGAAAGCAATCTTCGAGACCCCGTATTTGTAACAGTACAGGGATCCTTTATCTTGGAAGCAGTTCAAGCAAGAGACGACTACCCCGACCCCGGGCTTTTTACCGCAGCGAGGGTTTGGACAAGTTTTTCCCCCCCGAGTTGAACTCAAAGATGAGACTCCTGGAATAGAACCTGAAGCGAAATGATCATCGATTGAAGCCGTGAGTTTTCCAGGGGGCGCTGTGAAATTGATGACTACGCCATCGCCAACGTAAATGCCTGTTTAAAAAAAAAAAATACAGTAATACTATGATCAATAGACAATAGAGAGATATAATTTTCCAGTGTTTGAAAAAATCCTGTTCCGATCGGTGAAATGACTGGAGAGACGAATAGAGAAAATTTATTGAAGACCACGCACAGGAGTCATGAGACGTACCCCAAAACGAACAAGGAAAACATTTCGAAAATAGATTATTATGACTGTTACTGACCGTGATGAGCATAAAAAAAGAAATCTCTCCAGCTGTAAACATGATCGCCGGCTACGAGGTCCTCCTCTTTGACTCGATTAGACAACGGACTCATCTCCCTCCTTTTCTTCCTCCTCTGCTTTTGAAATCACAAGTACTCTGTGAATTGAATATATCCAACAACAAAATTGTCACTCATTCGGTCCATGCAATATTCAATCGAGATATATATAGCAGCTCTTGTAAAAAATAGAAATAGAAATATATAACAGCTGCGGCTGAAAAAAATATTCCAATTTTTTAGTGGTTATTTTAAGAGGTCCTCGGAACCGCCCCATAGAACGGCTCCGGAGACTCCTAAAAAAACCTTTAAAAAAACCCCTCAAAGTTTCCAATCAAATTTTAATGATCTGAGCCGCTCAATATATTCAGAATGTGATTTTAAGGGTGCTCGAGAAAAATTGGCAAAAAAAAAAAGAACCGGGAATGGCTTGATTTGAGCAGTTTTTTTTATTGAACCGTTCAATAAAGTTCAATAAAAAACTGTTCGGATGAAATTCTTCCCGGTCATTTTTTTTTTTTGCTGATTTCTCTTGGATATCTTTAAAATCATGTTCTGATTATATTGAGCGGCTCAGATCATCAAAATTCGATCGGAAACTTTGAGAGATTTTTTTTAGGGGTCTCCGGAACCGCCCCAATTTATCTAGTGGTCGGGCATCGAGGTTTACCAATTTTGCATGTACCACTCTTCCGTTATAATTTTCAGAGCGGATTCCAGAAACAAAAAAATCCCTTTATTTTTTAAGAAGACAATTTCAAGCTCAAAAATTATGGGCTTATTGAAATATAAAAATATGCAATATGGATCTTGTTTGAAAGATCTCATCAAGATCTTTTATACGATGCAAAAAAAAAACTGAAAAATTATTTTTCATTTACATTATTTTTGAGTTTGAAAATTTGAAATAAATTGCTTATTTTTTAAGAAAGTTTCTGGGACGGAGTTGACAGTCGTTGAATCAACTAAGAAACCTGCGAAGATTTTCACGCGAACCACTGACCAAAAAGAAAAGCACTTAAAACAACGACGTTTTAGGCAAAATTGGGTACAAATTAAGGATTTGAGTTCCGAGGAAGACATGCATGCAAGCCTTGGTGCTTTCTATCACCCATTAAAAAGAAAGAGTCTAGCTAGCTAGTTTGATGTTTCTACTTCAACGAATGATCTATATAGTTCTAGTAATGTAAGAGAGAGAATCGCAAAGAAAATATAACAAACCGTGATGATGGTAGTAAGCGAAGGATGCTATTCGAGCGTAGATACGAGGCCCCTTGATCTTGTTTCTCTCAATTTATAAGTAGAAAAAGTAGGTGGTGATGATGACTAGGGCTCGACTAATCCAACTACCGCGTACGTACAAATTGTATTTGTAGACATTCGCATGGACTAAAACTTTGAGTCAATGGAATTTTAAACATTCCGTGTCAATGGAGACTAGTAAAATTTGAGGGAAATTCTTGAGAAAAACTGTCACTACTACAATAATAGATATGCGTCACACTAAGGAGATTCACAAAGATCACGATTTTCAGTGCAAGCATGATAAAAAATAGTGCTTAAAATTTTTTATCGCAGTTTAAGTCCAAAACTGAGATAAAAAGTGGGTTTTAGCGTGGAATAAAAGATCTCGCTCTTGCGGCGAGATAAAAGAAAAACAATCTCATCCTTGCAGCATGATAAAAGATTTTAAGGTGGAAAAAAATGAGATAAAAGATTTCGCTCTTGTGGTGAGATAAAAGAGAAAAGACCTCACTTTTGTGGCGTGATAAAAGATTTTAGGGCAAAAAGGAATGAGATAAAAGATCTTGCTCTTGTGACGAGATAAAAAAAAAAAAAAAAAAAAACCTCACCCTTGTGGCGTGATAAAAAAGAGAAAAGATCTCACCCTTGTGCGCGTGATAAAAGATTTTAGAGCGGAAAAGAATGAGATAAAAGATTTCGCACTTGTGCCGAGATAAAAGAGAAAAGATCTCACCCTTGTAGCGTGATAAAAAACTTTAGCGTGAAAAAAAAGCAAGATAAATGATCTCACTCTTGCGACGAGTTAAAAAGCTTACCCATTAAGGCACGCGGTCTGAATTTTCACGTGGGCGGGCTGGTACTCATTTAGGCGGGCTTTGAAAAATTATGTGAGGAAAACGATGTCATTTAAGAACTTTGAAAAGTTCTTTTTATTTTTTTACAAAAGGTAAGAAGATAAGTCCTAATTACACTCACCCCTAAAAATTAATAGGGGTTTGTTTCAGATTACCTGAGAAGCTAGCCATCAGAAAGAATGACATCTTGAAATTTGACATCCACCAAACCCTCCTGATAACTCTCCAACCAAATTACTATTAAATATATCCTCAATATTTTTGTTTCCACCCTTCATCTCTTTTTTTTTTAAATTAAATTAAGCTATGGCCACTTTGTTTTAGCACCATGTATGTGTTAATGAACTAGAGCATCTAATAAAAGAGTTACCTCAAAAAAACGAAACTTAAAAATAGATTGAACTAATATGGAACAAATTTGCTCCAGATTTGCAAAAGCACTTGCCCCTGTGATTTAAAAACAAATTACTATTCGGCCTGGCCCACCATCATCCAATTCTCGAAAACCCTTGCCCTTATCCGCGAAACACACAGAAACTCAAATGGGCAAATCACCTTATCCATTCTCATCAGAAACTCTTCCTAATTGGATTAAAATCTAATTGGGAAGTCACTATTGAAATTGAAAGTTAATATAAACACAAAATTTATGTGAAATGGTTAGTTTATAAAAAAAAAAAATCTAAACTTTGTCCATAATGTTACAATCTGCAAGTTGTGATAATTTTCATAAAATTTGTTTATATCATGTTAATTGCATTTCAAAAAATTCAGCAAATTTTAAAGAAAAAAAAGTTTCCTCACTTCACGAAGTAAGTATAAATAGTTTTGTTTTTCTATTGTAATAGAAGTTCTTGGTTAGCTTGGTGGTAAGGGCTTGAGAAATCAACCAAGGGTGTATGGGTTCGAAACTTGGCCATGACAAGAAAAAAAGCTCTAATAGATATAAAGAAAAAATCACGCGCAATGATTTTTTAGCTCAGTTTATGGCGTGATTATTTTGAATTTTCAATCACGGTTATAGACCGTGATCTAAAGTGACATACAATCACACCAAATAAAGAGAAACAATCACGCCCAAGAGAAACAATCACGACTTATAACTGTGATAAAAGAGAAACGATCACAGTTTTTGGCCGTGATTGTTTCTCTCTTTCAATCATGGTTTATAATCATGATAAAAGAGAGTAATTTACAATCACACTCAAATCCATCACGATGGCAGAAGCGTGATGAAAAACTTACAATCACAGCCAATTGCTGTGATCTTTATGATTTATTGTAGTAGTGAGTAATGAACATGCATGGAGTTGTACTATTCTTTGATGAGAAAGCAAAGGTTTTGAAAGTTCTCTTTTATACGGTTTTGGGATCATATTATACGGTGTTAGATCAATGTAACTTGAGTTTTTGGAACGCAAGCAGATACCAACCTTTTTCCAATGTTCTTTTTTCTACTATGGGACTTCAGGTGGGCAAATGATTATCGAGGGTAACTGAGATGTAGTATCCTCGTTTCGATGTCTTTGTTTCATGGCCTAATCTTGTTGTTTGTATGCTTTCTGTCATGATAATAATATTGTTTTTGCATGCCAATAAAGAAAAAAAAAAATACTACAAGCTATTTCGGATATATAGTTGTATTTGTTGTTCCATGAACATGTCATTTAAATTCGATACTTAAATAAGGCGATGTCATAATTTTATAGCCCTTTATAAATTCATTAATGTTAGAACTATGACTCATATGTAAAGTATGGAGAGATACGAAGAAATTCTAGGAAAAGACCAGATGTCGGAGCGGAGTGGAGTGAAATGAGTGGAGCGCAGCGGAAGTAGATTGGGCCGAAGGCCCAGGCGTTTTGTAATTAGGGGGTGCGAGTTGCCCCCAGCGGTATTGTATGGTTCATACAGGGGTATTTTTGGGATACAGACCAAATACCAGGTTAGGGTTAGAATAGAGTCGTTATAAATATTCTATATTGTAAACCTTAGTTCTTAACTGTGATAATAAAAAGAACAGCCGTGGATACAGACCAAATACCAGGTTAGGGTTAGAATAGAGTCTCTATAAATACTCTATGTTGTAAACCCTTGTTCTTAACTGTGATAATAAAAAGAACAGTCGCTCTCGCTTCCATTGTCGTACCCGATTTTGGAGAACCACATATATTGCTGTGTCGATTTCTTTACTGTTTTATACTCGTAAATCGTGTGCGTGTGTGTGACGATCCTAACAATTAACTTGCACAATTATATTTGTGATCGATCACATATATATTTACACTCAATCAAACATTTATGATCTGTGTAAAATAAATAAATAAATGGGTCATTTTACTGGAGTGACATTATCAAGGGACATAAATGGCAATTATATATATTTGCTCAACATTTTCTTATATTCCACAGTATGTAGTTGAATACATCAAAGCATAAACACGTTTTAAATTATTCAAAACCTTTCATACAATTAAGCAGGCTTACAAAATCTTTCTAGAAAGACAACTTTATACAGTGTTGGGATCATTTTATAAGGTGTTGGATCAATTAATGTAACTTGAGTTTTGGCAATGCAAGCAGATACCAACGTCTTCTCAATGTTCTTTTTTCTGCTATGGGGCTTCAGGTGGGCAAATGATTATCGAGGGTAACTGAGATGTAGTATATATCCTCGTTTCGATGCCTTTGTTTCATGGCCCGATCCTGTTGTTTGTACGCTTTCTATCATGATAATAATATTGTTTTGCATGCCAATAAAGAAATAAAAAATACTACAAGCTATTTCGGATATATAGTTGTATTTGGTGTTCCTTTAGCATGTCATTTAAATTCGATGCTTAAATAAGGCGATGTCATAGTTTTAAAGCCCTTTATAAATTCGTTAAATTGCACAATTATATTTGTGATCGATCACATATATAGTTACACTCAATCAAACATTTATGATATGTGTAAAATAAATAAACGAAGGGGTCATTTTACCGGAGTGACAATATCAAGGGACATAAATGGCAATTATATATATTTGCTCAACATTTTCTTATATTCCACAGTATGTAGTTGAATACATCAAAGCATAAACGCGTTTTAAATTATTCAGAACTTGCCATACAATTATGCAGACTTGCAAAGTCTTGGTCAATGTAACTATGTAAGCGTGTGAAATGGGTGTAAGAGAAGCTGTAGAAATTAGTTTAAGGCGTGCGTATATTGGCCCGAGACACCTTGTATTGCCCAAAAAAAAAAAAAAAAGAAAGTGTCATAAAAAAAATTCAACGATTTCCGAATCCATATTTGCATCAAGTTGATTTATACAATTAAGGTCATAAAAACCACCATCTTTCAATGATAGGTGCATGCATCTACCAGAGTTAGCAGCAAGCCGTGATGGGAGCAGAGGTGACACAATTGCAGAGAAACAGAAATTGGGCAGCCAAACCAGAGTGGGGGTCAAAAAAAAGAGAGGAGGAAGAAGAAGACAAGGATCCCAAAAAGTCTCACCAAAATATTACCAGAATATTTGAGAAAAGTCATTATGTTTTACCTCGGTTTCGAGGCATCCCAAATTAGCCTAATAATATGTACTCTTTATGATGAATGTGAAACGATACTATAGGTTAACCTTTTTCTTCTTTTAGTTCGGCCCATGCCAAGTTAAGATTTTTTTATTCCGTCTCTTCTTGTGTTTGTAGAGTGTTATATTGAGACTAAATCAAATAAATTCTAAAAATCATGGCCTTTGCTTTCAAACCACAATTATATAGATGTTATTATTTACACAGTTCTGGATTTTCCTCATGATTTCTATATAACTAGAGCCTCCATTGACATCCATGAAGTCTTTCATAATTTTATAGGCTCAAAGTCATGGTACAAATCCAATTTGTACACCCTAATTGGGTTAATTCCAAACCTTAGTCGTGCATCGCAAACGAACCCGCTGGATTCAAAAAAATGTAGTAAAATTTTATATTTTTCTTTCATTTAGTTTGATTTTTCTTTAATATAGTGTCAAAACTAAATCATTCATGCATAGCCAAAGTAAATGATAATTTACTTAAATTTGTGAGTAAACAGATAATATAACTCAACAAATTAAATAAAATAAACTAGTTTTGATATATTTTTAACCAAAAGAAATATTTTCATTTATATAGAGCTTTGCATATAAAAGAATTTCTGCGCTGTTAATCACCACTGAACTAAAATTCTGGAGCCCCTTTGATTATCACCTAATTCTGATCAAGTAGCCTAACTTCGATATACTATTCTTTATGTAATTGGGGGCTTCACATCTGCACTTGGATAACATCGTTTTGCTTTCTATCATCTCGGTAAGTAGTAATGCCTTTACGATTCTCTCTTGCTTACTAGTACTACTACATACTACTACTATTATTCGTTGAGGTATAGAAACCTCAAACTAGACCCCTTCATGGGTGACTGGAGGCACAAATAACTTCTTCTTCTTCTTTTTTTGTATATATATATATATATATGTTTCCTCCGGTCTGGGATCGAGCTCAAAGCTTATGTACCCAATTTTGTCTTTTGATCGCATGAAAATCTTCTCATTGATCTCTTGAGAATTTTACACGATCTTATGACTGAAAATACATCGGAACGGTCGTACAAACAAATTGGATATAATGAAAGGATTAGAGGGGTTTCGCTTTTTATTTGGAGTGTTAAAAAAGTATAGATTCCTTTTCCATTATGAGATTATTTAATAAAACAAACCTGTCGCCCCCAAGTTGTATCATCCTCGCCTAGCTACTTGATTTGAATAACTAGGAACAGTGCTGTCGGATGGGTCTGTTTTCGAAATCAGAGGGCGAAGAAAAAGGAGGCCCGGAGATGGGTGTGTTTCCTGATCAAGTTAAAATTAAGGAGAGCGTGATCGTAGCAGGCGACCATGTCTACATTTGGAGAGCTCTTTTTTCTTATGCTCATCATGGTCGGTAACAATCATCTATTTTCGATGCTGGCTTTGCTTTTGTGATCCTTCATTTCATCCTTCTAACATGTGCGTTTCTGATAGACTAAATGGACTAAAGTTCATATTTTTACGGATTTTTGGACAACTCATTCTCCTCACATACATTAACTTAAATATTATTGGGCAACTTAAATAGAGATCCTGCCATACATAAATACTTAAGTCTCCATCTTACTGAGTTTGAAAACTTATCTTTTCATCCTCAAATTCAAATAAACCTCACATTAACCTTTCTCTATCCTAATTCTTCAAATCATTCTCTCTCCATTCACTAGTTTCTCACTCTCTTTCTTCTATCTTTCAAATCTTTTTTTTCTCCTAATCATCTCTCTCCAATTTTCTCTGCCCTAAAATTTAAATACAAAATTTAAAATAAAACTACTATTCTCTCTCTAATTTTCTCTTCCCTAAAATTTAAATATATTTCATGACCTATTCCAACAATCATTCATGACCTATTTCAACAATTATTTCATGAAAAATCAAGATTCAACAAATAACATGAAATAAGACAAGTGACTTCAAGCATGACAAGTTTCACGAACATGACAAATTTTGTAAAACGTGGCAAATTTTAAAAATGATACAAGTGAGTTCAAATATGATATAAGTGAGTTCAAACATGACAAATTTCACGAGCATGACAAATTTTGTAGAACACGATACCTACAATGACACCCATTACAATCCAACTTTTTCTAAACCTACTACAAGTAAGTCCAAACATGGAAGAAATTAAATTAAATTGCTTGAATACCTGAGATTCGTGACACTTATACATTCATCCATTAAAGTAATCTATCTCAAGTTCGGGGAAAAAAAATCTATTTGGAAAAATTCAAACCATACGTATTTTTGGCCTTTCGTCTAAAATTATAATCATTTTATTATAATCGATAAATTCATAATATATGCTAATATTATCATATTCGATAAATTTCTTGTTGTTGTGCTATGGTAAATATATTGAATATATAACAATTGTATCATAATTGCTAAATTCATTACATTCGACAAATTGTTGTATTTGTATTCAACAAGTTAATTCATTTTTTTAATATAGTTTGATAGTTTTATTATTTTGTATTTAGGTTTTTTTTTTTTGAGAATTTTAGAGGAATGAAAATATGATAGAGAAGATTAGGAGAGACAGAGAATTAAAAAGATTAGGTGAGAGAAAGATTTGAAAAATTGAAGAGAGAATTGGAATAATTAGAAAAGATAAGGAGAATGAAATGGTAGTTTAAGATTTATTTGAATTTGAGGATGAAAATATAGTTTTTTAAACTCACTAGGATATGGGGACTTAAGTATTTAAATAGAGATCCTACCCTACATGAATACTTAAATCTCCATCCAGTTCAGTAAATAATATATAACCGAAGGCTGCATTAATTTGAGGTCATTTTTTGTTTCTGGAGTGACATTATTAGATCAGGGGACAATACATAGTAAATGCTAATTGCACCTGCTCACCTATTTTCTACTCTTAGATAGATTAGTTGCATGGATCCATCAAAACATAAATGCAATATTAATAATTGTTGAAATAACAATGGACCACCCGTACGTACAATTCAAGCAGCCTCGATCGGAAAGTCATGTTGATTTCTCAATCAACCACCGCTCATGGAAGTGATATGTCGATAAAGCATTACCCATAAAAATTGAAAGAGTCAATACCAACTAAATTTCCCATTAGTACCCATAAAAATTCGCTTCCCCAGATCAAAAAGAAATTTGAAATTCCATTAGCTTATCCGGCCAACACTAGCTATATTTCTTCGGTTTATACTCCCCCATCTGTAAATTCATTAAATTAGACAATTGCTAGATCAATTTGTCAAATATGTAGTTTGTACTCAATCAAAAATTTATGATCAGTGTAAAAGTAAATAGGAAATTGATTTTCGCACTTCACTTTTGTACGTACGTAGACATTCTACTTTGTACATAAAGTTACTAGTAACTTCACGTTAAAAGTGGAATACCAAAATCAGCATCCAAGTAAATAAATGAAAGGGGCATTTTAGGTCATTTCACTGGAGTTACATGAGTAGGACGTTAATGCCAATCCTACGTGCTCAACTACTACTATTTTCTTATTTTCCACAGTTAGGTTCATGTATCTTTCCACGGTTAGGTTAGGTTCATGCATAAATGCATTTTGAAACCCAAACATGCATCCCGTACAATTAACAAGACTCGCAAAGTCTTGGTCGGTCAACTCACATCCAGTTGATTACAAACGAATACGCAGTATAGGCCCTTTTTCACATTGCTTTGTGGGGATGTTTTGGGATTTTTGTTTTTGTCATTATTTAATTTTTTTCATCTAATTTTGTGGATTGTTGATTCGTCTAGAAGAAAGAAATCGAAAAAAGTAAAATATTATGACTTTTATCCGAATATTTTGGGTATTATCCAAGATAAAACACAAAAATCCAATCTTTTTGGGTTTTATCTTGGATATTTTATAGAATATTTGAGAAAAGTCATAATTTTTTACTAAAATAATTTTCTAGAATAATCGTGCATGGGTTCAAGCGAACCCGTTGTATTAAAAAAAATGTAATAAAATTTTATATTTTTCTTACATTTAGTTTGACTTCTCTTTAATATTGTCAACACTAAATCATTCATGCATAGCCAAAGCAAACGATATAATTTATATAAATTAAATTTGTGAGTAAAGTAGATAATATAATTCAACAAAATAAAATAACCTAAACCTGCTATTTTTTCAACCAAAAGAAACATTTTCACTTACGTAGAGGTTTGCATGCACACACACAAAAAAAGATCGATCACCTACTTTCTACACGATTATGATGAAGTACCTATTTCTACTTAAGCAACATTCTGCGGACCAATACTTTTTAGTTTTGTTCTCATTCAATTTTTTTACTTTTGTTAGTTTTGCGTCATACTTTTATGTATTATTGTTTTGTCTCAATGAGATAAATCGAAAAAATATAAAATTATAACTTTTACACAAGTATTTTTGGATATATATCCAAGAAAATTTTCACAAAATCGACTTTTTGAACTTTTCCTTGGATACTTACCAAAATATTTGTGTAAAAGACATAATTTGTACTTTTTCGATTCCACTCGTTGAGACAAACCAATATTACATAAAAATTTGGCAAAAAATTAACAAACGCCAAAAAATATTGAATAAGAACAAAATCAAAAAGTTTTGGTTCACAACTTGTTGCTTAATGGAAACACCCCTTAGTTACGTTGTTGGAAACTTCAATATATTCTTTATGAGAATGAGTTATGTCCGGATGAGGGTTTCTGTAACGACCGGAATTTCGGGCCGTTTTGTTTTGAATAAATATAGATTTCCGTACCAAATTTTATTAACATATTTTAAATCAACGTTTAATACGTCGTATCGGGAATAAAATTTGGATTATTGTGAAATGTATAAAATTTAATAATTTTGAATCTTTTAAAACTAATAATAATAATAATAATAATAATAATAATAATAATAATAATAATAATAATAATAATAATAATATTATTATTATTATTATATATATACACACACACTCATATAGTATATATTTACTAATATATATACTCTTAGATATTCACTTTTATATATATATATATACACACACACCTCGCCTCTCCCTCTCCTGCCGGAGAAATTTTTCTGTGCCGGGTGGGCACGGCCACGTGGTGCCGTGCACCATCTCGGCCGTCCAACGAAGTTTTGGACGGTCCAGATCTGTTCGGCTAATTTAAAGTGTGAAATAACTAAAATACCCTTCAGCAGCCGAACAGATCTCAGCCGTCCAAAACTTCATTAGACGGCCGAGATCGGTGCAAGACACCGCGTGGCCTCCTACCCACCCGGCACTGAAAAATTTCTCCTCCTGTCGACTCTCTCACCCTCTCCCGAAATATCTCTCTCTCTCTCTCTCTCCCTCTCCCTCTCCCTCTCCCTCTCCCTCTCTCGGCCAACCTTGGCCACCAAAGTCTCACCAACCCCGCCACCTCTCCCACTCTCTGCCATCCCTATCCTCTCTCTCTCTCCCCCAGCTGTTTCCCCCTCTCTCTCACAGTCCCTCTCATCCCTCCCGTTTCTTTCTCTCCCATTTTTCTTCCTCTCCAAGAAACTTGACCACCTCACCACCACCCCATCCAACCACCTGCCACCTCCTGTCACCTCCTGCACCTACCATGACTTCCACCTCCATTCATTACAGCCCTTCTCCTTCCTCTCTCTCGCTCACCCATAACTCTCTCTCTCTCCCCGTTTTTCTTGATCTCCACTTCTCTCCCACCCTATAAATACCTCTCCAACCCCCCTTCAAAATCACACAACAACACCAACCCCTCTGGGATCCAGAAAAGAGGAAAGAAGGAGAGAGAAAGCTTGGTTTTCGGCTATGGAGGTCTAGAGAGAGAAAGAAGTGGCATGGGTTTCGATCAAAACGATGTGCTACAGTCAAATTCAAGGTTCCACACTTCTATATCGTCCTCAAGGGTCCCAAACCCAGCAAAAGGTCCCAAGGATACATCCCCAACGGCCCCCGTTCCAGTCGTCTTCTCCAACGAACCAAAAACGCTCTGTTTGCGTTTCGAACTCGTACAACCGAAACTAAGGTAGATAAACCATTAAAATACCTTCTAATAAGTATATTTAAGTGTTTTGGACCTTATCCATAGTCCCTAGAAGGTCCCATGCATCAAAACAAAGCGATACAAAAAGTTGCAGAAAGCTGAACCAAACCTCGCGGCCGCAATATCGAAGCTGTCTGGCCGCGATCTTGGACTGGTTTGACCTTGCGGGTGGAAGACCAACCGCGAACTCCGTACGGTTTAATTAAAATTAGTTCGAATCGATTTTGTGACCTTCCGAACAACATTTTTAACACCTGAACTATTCTTTCTAAACTCCTCACACCTCAACGATCATAACTTGTTAATATTATATTTTTTTTATTTAATTATCTATTTATTAATTATTATTAGTTATATTAATAAGTTTTCAATCAAAATTACTTCGCGACCTTATAAACCATGGTATTCATGTCAAATAATTTTTCCTAGACTCTTTATACTCCTTAGATAAAACCTTGTTAATCTCAACATATTTTATTTAGTAAGATTATTTATTACCTAATTATTTTACTTTCATCGATTTTTCAATAATGTTTTTTATTAAAATGATCTCGCGACCCTCCGGATCCAACGTTTGATACCCGAATATTTTGGTGTAGGACCGTAGGACTCTTTTCAAAGTCATGCTACTTATTTTAATAGTAGTATCTATTATTGTATTTAGTATGTTATTAATCAATCTAACTTTGTAAATAAAAGTACTAAATTAGTAAATTACTATATTATCTTTACAAAGACTAAACCAATCTTTTTAGTATTAATAAAATACTTGTTCATTAAAGAAAGCTTTAGGGCATCGGCCCAAACATAAAATATCAATTATTTTAATTACTTGTAATTTTATTCTCATTACCGCATGTGAAAAGCTAAAGTTATTATTGTTAAATAATGTCGAAATCTGTTTTCTTACCACGTTATGGATTGAATTGATACCTGGACACTATTGTATGATTGAGTTACTGTTATCAATGCACTGTACCGGCTTTAAAGTTACGATTATGCTATATTTGATAAAATGGGGTTAAGATAATTGGGATGGTAAATGTTAGTATTCACTTAGCTGATAAAGGATAAATTAGAAAGTGATTGAGTTAAGATTTGGAGATGGGTGCGAACAGGGCTCAGTCTTGTGTGAAGGTGGGTGCGAACAGGGGCCTAGCCTTGTATTAAGATGGGTGCTAACAGGGGCCCAGTCTTGTTTTAAAGTGGGTGTGAACAGGGGCCCAACCTTGTATTAAGATGGGTGCTAACAGGGGCCCAGTCTTGTGTTAAGATGGGTGCGAACAGGGGGCCCAGTCTTGTAGGAGGATGGATGCGAACAGGGGTCCAGTCCTGTGTTAATAAATGTTTACGGGAGCTGAATTATTTCAATAATTACGGCAATCCTAACTAATGATACGCCATGGGCGGTTCCAAAGAGGGTATCGTGCCCTTGTCTTGACTATACAGAATAAAACCTTTTTAAAACCCCGCGTGCAGGACAGACAAGGGGGGATTGGCCCATGACACGGTCATAGTTAGGGATTGGGGGTAAAATCAAGATTGTGGAAAAGATCGTAGACTCACGTAAGAGAATGGATTATAAGAAATGGTTGACGTGTTATATTTATGTTCTTCAAAGATATTCGATTGTATTATCTCCTAGTTGTAAAGTAGGGGGTTAGTAGGGTAAGTGTTTATCTTCTGAGTTTCGACTCATGGCATTTAACAACACTAGATACCAAAGCGGAGCAATACAACCAGTTGGAGAAGTCGTACGTCACCGAATACCTCCCGGCCCAAGATGGGGAGTATCTCAAGCCATGGAGAAATCCTTAGAAGTCGTTCTGATCTACTTTTAATACCGTACTGTCAATTCTAAGTGATGTGAGTTATTGAGGTAATCTAAACCGTTCATCTTGTAAAGCTCGCAAAAGAGCACATCCACGCAAAAAAAAAAAAGAAGCTTCAACAGACATTCATAGGTCCATCAAAAGTTGAATTTTGGTTTATAACACGGACGGCCTGGATTCTTTAAATAGTAAAATGTGAATGACCATCTGTTTTATAAAACGAAGTTCAATTTTTGATGTACTTATGAATGTCCGATAAAGTTGATTTTTTAAATAGATACACTATTTTACGAGTTCTACAAGATGAACGGTTCAGATTACCCGCAATAAATGCACAATGAGGCTCACAATGAGAGGCAGAAACCCCATGATTTTCACCTCATCCGGAAATAATTTTTTTCTCACCCTTTATATAATTAGGGGCCTCGCATCTGCACTCATGGAACATCGTTTTGCTTTCTATCATCTCGGTAAGTAGTAATGCCTTTACGATTCTCTGGCTCTTGCTTACAACTACTACTATAATTCCTTGAGGTGTAGAAATCTCAAACTAGACCCTTTCATGGGTGACTGAAAGCACAAAGAACTATTTTTGTATATGTTCCCTCCAGGAGGGCTGATTAATCTTTTTGGTTCCTAAAATATTAACTTCATCTCATTTTCGTTCTCAATCTAAACATTGCTGATATTTGGTCCCCAATATATTAATTTTGTACCAATCAAGTCCCCAACTCTAACGACGTTAGTCATGTCCCTCAAAATGAGGGGTATTTTCGTCATTCCAACCTCTGCCAAGTTTCTGTCAAAGGAAAAACGTCAAAAAAAGAGAGAAGAAAAGAGCATGTTTTGCGGCGGCAGCTGCTGCCGATGTGGTCGCCGGCTGCCCCCACCGTCCTCCTCCCCAGCTCCCCTCCTATCTTCTTTCTCTTCCCCTGTCCTCTTTTCCTCCTCGTCCCCTATTTGTACTGTTGTACTGAGAAACTCGCCACCACACCTCAAAACCACTCCAAAAAAAAAAAAAAAAACACGGTGGTGGCCATGGCTGGAAAAGAATTTTCCACTTGAATCGGCCATGGTTTTTTTTTTTTTTTTTTTCAGTTGAAAAAAAACCACGGCAGCGGCCACGGCTGGAAAAGAATAACCTCACATGCTTTTGAATCGAGCTTAAGATTATTCCACTTGAATCGAGCCAAAATCAAAACAAGTTTCAAGACTCGAGAGATCCCCAAAATTTACTCTGTTCCTGCACCAGGACAAAAACAAAATCATTTACCAAAACCCAAATCAAAAGCATATCACCCACAGATGTGCACGGAAATAATTAGCCCATATCTAATTAGTAAAAATCCACTAATCGTAATAGTGGAAGTGATAATAATCGTAATAGTCAAATGCTTAATCACAAACCAAACTCAACTCAAGTACTCAGTTCAGTTGACCTTTCAAAACGGGTGAAGAACTGAAGATTGTTGCTCAACCCGTTCAGATTAGCAAATAACGCAACCAGTCTTATCTTTCGCAAGATTGCGGCCGCCTGTCCCCGTCCTTCCCCGCCGCCGCCCACACCGCAATCATCCCCGTGCGCCGCCGTCACCGGCAAAACCTCAACCCTCACCTTCACTTTTTCCAAACGTCGTTTCCTTCCCTAAAACCCTCTTGTGCTTCCTCTTCGTTGTTGCTCCACTATAGGAGATCCCAATACTCCACCGCTTCGACGACCCCGTCGATCTGGTCTTCTTCCACCTCTTTTCTTTTCTTTCTTTCTTTCTTTTTTTTTTTTTTTTTTTTTTTACGTTTTTCATGTGACAGAAAATTGGCAGTGGACAAAATGACTGGAATGCCCCTCATTTTGACGGATGGGACTCACGGCATTAGAGTTGGGGACTTGATTGGTACAAAATTAATATATTGGGGACCAAATGTTAGCAATGTTTAAATTGAGGACGAAAATGAGACAAAATTATTACTTTGGGGACTAAAAAGGTTAATAAGCCCCTCTAGGAGCTCAAATCTTATGTACCCAATTTTGTTCTAGTTATTTCTTTTTTGGTAAAGCAGGTTGTCCCGGGCATTCGACAGTCGCTTTCACGGCCGTTTCACACGCGCTTACGTGTGTGAGTGAAGTGACCCCAAGAGTTATTGACAAAAAAAATCGAACCTGAGACCTTAGGACGTAGTAAACACCTAAGTCCAGGCAAGACCACTTGGCCAACACCTAGTGCCTTTTAGTCTGTTGATCGCAGAAAAATCTTCTCATCTCTTGAGATTTATACACAATCCTGCGACTGAAAATACATCAGAACAGTCGTACATACAAAATTGGCTATTAAGAATTTGAAGGGTTTCGCTAGTAATAGAATGTTCGCCGCCTGCTTTACCTTTAAGGTAACATTTGTATTTTTGGTGTTAGAATATATAGATAACTTTTCCTTCCTCAGATTACTCAAGAAAAAATAAACGGAGTGCTATTTGAAAAAACAAACCTGCCGTCAAGTTGCATCATCTTCGCCTCCTTGATTTGAATAATTAGGAACATTGCTGTCGGATATGTACACAGACTTCTGATTACGAAAGCAGAGGGTGAAGAAAAGGAGGGCCGCGCGGAGATGGGTCTGTTTTCTAATCGAGTTGAAAGGAGCGACATCGTAGCATGCGACCATATCTACACTTGGAGAACTCTCTTAATTTACGCTCATCACGGTTAGTAACAATCATCTATTTTCGATGCTGGCTTTGCTTTTATGATCCTTCATTTCATCCTTCAACACGTGCGTTTCTGATAGACTAAACGGACTAAAGCCCATATTTTTACGGATTTCTTGGCAAGTCATTTACCTTACATATATCAACTAAAATATTATTTAGCAGAAACATTTTACTATATATTGCAATTAATTAGGAAAAATGATATTCGTACTCGAAATATTAATGGAGACACTTTAACAAACAAAAGAAAGTGGCTTTGGAATTACACTGATTTTGAAGTGCCTGCATTAATTTTCAAAGTGCTAATATTATTTACCTTAATTAGACTGTAGTCCATTTAGTTTAGCGAAAACTCACCGTTTATAATAGTGTTTCTGTGATGATAATGATATCACTGTATTTGTCAGGCATTTACATTGGTGATGGCCTAGTTATCCATTTCACGGCGCCCTCTGGAAAATTCACGGCTTCAAGTCCTTCTTCCAGTCTCTCATTCTCGAGTTCAGCTCCCGGCCTGGGCCCACAAAGAACTTGTCCGAATAACTCTCGTTGCGAAAGTCAAAAACCTGAGGGCGGGGTGACCGTCACTTGCTTGGACTGCTTCATAAAAGAAGGATCCTTGTATCGTTACGAATACGGAGTCCGGTTTCGACTCCGAGGTGGTAGGAGCACAGCTGCTCAATCCGACCCGGCAAGCACCGTCCTCCGGAGGGCCAACTATCTGTTGGAAAATGGATTCGGGAACTATCACTTGGTTAGGAATAACTGCGAGGATTTTGCTTTGTACTGCAAAATAGGGATTTTGAAAATTGATGACGAGGGAGTACAGGGAAGGAGTGGTCAAATAGATTCTCTTTTGTTTCTGTTTCGGCCGATGCCTGGGTTAGAAGCTGCAGTAGGTATTTATTTTATTAAGGTGCCAGTTGAGGACATGGACAAGTTCCATCGTCATTTTGATGGCGTGATAAGTGCTGTAAAGCACCCGCCTAAACCACGTTTTGAGGTTCCGTTACTAGGGTCGTACATGAGAAACCGAGAATTGATGAGAAATCGAGAACTGCGAAACCGGTCCATACCTTTTGAATTTGTAACTACTTGTTAGAGTGATGTCTGAATACCACAAAATCTACCCTGCTTGGGACAAATATCAAAGAACAAAGACTATTTGATAGCGTTGTATTCATCCACTTCAAGGCTACTATCTTCATATTTGCCGTTAAGGGCTATTAGCGGAACTCCACCAAGATCGGGACCATATTTGGCAATCCTATCATCCTATCATCAAGATCACGGCAAGATTTTAGGATCTTCACTTATCTCTTTCCCATTCCTTCTCTTATCTCTATTCCTTTATTAAAGAGTTTTTATTTTCTTTCCTTCTTGATTATTGTAACCTCTCCTATATAACTTGTATTGTGCCGTGAGTTTAGTAATGAGAAAACAACCAAGAACAATTATTTCTTCTTCCGCATACTCTTCTTTATTTTCTTAACATGGTATCAGAGCGTTGATCCGTGTTTTTTTTCTCTCTACCAAACAAAACTGGAGGAACACAAAACCTTCGATTTATCCACCATCTTTACCGACATGGCCGACCCCCAAGAGAAAATCCAGAAATTAATTTCTGACCTTTCTTCACCGTATTTCCTCCACCCCGCCGACCACCCACGCACCCCTCTCGTCGACGTCGCCTTGACCCACACCAATTACGGGTCATGGAGTCGTGCAATCATCATGTCCCTTTGTGCCAAAAATAAATTAGGGTTCATTGACAATACCGTGCCATGTCCTGCAGATGAAGATCTCAAGCCCCTCTGGAAACGCGTCTCCACGATGGTCCTCTCGTGGATGCTTAACAGCATTAGTAGCTCTATTACACCAAGTCTCGCGAGTTGCAGCACGCCATATGAACTATGGCAAGAACTTGAGTCACGGTTCACTCAAGGCAATCATGCTACCGTCTTCAAAATCAAAAGGGAAATTTCCAATCTGGAACAAGGTAATCTCGACATTACCAATTATTATAACACCATAAAATCTCTTTGGGATCAACTTGATGGCATCGACCCCCTTCCGGCATGTAAGTGTGACACAGCTAAGGTATGGCAAAAAAGGGTTTCGGATGAACGTGTTTATCAATTTTTGATGGGAGTTAATAAACCGTTTCATGTTCTCCGCACTCAAATCCTAGCCATGGACCCACTTCCCGACCTTGGAAAAGTTTTTGGTTTGTTGATCTCCGAAGAACATACAAAAAATCCCAACACCACCACTGATGTTCCACCAATTCATGAAGATGCAGCCATGGTGAGTCAAAGATTTCAGACTCATCAATCTCGTCCAAACCCAACCCGACAGCCCACTGCCCGACCCTCTGTTCAGCAGCCCACGGCCCGCCCAAACTCAACCCGACAGCCCACTGCCCGTCCAAACCCAACCCGACAGCCACCCCTTCTACCACAACCCAACTCCACCCCTCGGACCACAAGAGATCCGACCCTTTTTTGCACCCACTGCAATCGTCCGGGCCACCACAAATCGGGCTGCTTCAAATTAATTGGATATCCGGACTGGTTCTATAATCGCCTTCCGAACCGGCCATCCGATCAGTCCAATTATGCGGCACAACCGTCAGGCATGAATCTCAACTCTTATTTGAGTCCAGCTGAGGCATCCGAAGCGCGTGATTTCTTCGATAATCCCTCTGCGTTGTTTTCTGGTAATACAAATCCTCTCTCTCATGATTGGGTTCTCGATAGTGGGGCTTCTTCTCACATGACGCCCCATCTATCGCTTTTTAACTCATATACAGCAACTGATAAAATTTTGCCTATACGGTCTGCGTCTGGTTCCATTCATGCTGTCTCGCACACGGGAACAATTTCTGTCACTCCTTCTATCACTCTTCTTGATGTATCACATGTTCCTAGCTTTCGTTTTAATTTAATCTCTGTGCAAAAATTATCTCGTGACCTCAAGTGTGTTGTTTTTTTCTTTCCCACTTTTTGTCTCTTTCAGGACCTGAAATCGAAGACTGTGATTGGAGCGGGTGAGGCACGCAATGGCTTATACTATCTCCGCACGTCTCCCTCCACCGCCCTCATAGCCACCACTGATGACTTCACCCTCTGGCATCGCCGATTAGGCCACCCGTCCACCGCTAGTTTACCCCGTTCTCTTGTTAGTTCAGTTTCCAATAAAAATTGTCCTTGTGATGCTTGTTTGCGTGGGAAGCATACTAGATTTCCTTTTGACACTGTTCACAATAAAAGTACTGTTCCGTTTGATCGCATATTTGTTGATATTTGGGGTGGTTATCATACTCCATCCACTTCGGGTGCACGTTATTTTCTCACCATTGTTGATGCTTGCACGCGTACTACATGGGTGTACCTCTTACAAAAAAAATCCGATGCTTTTTCTAAAATCGAGTTTTTTATCAACGTGGTCCGAACTCAATTTGGTGCCAAATTAAAATTTTTTCGCTCTGATCAAGGCAAAGAATTCCTGTCCAATGACATTCTCAAATTATTTCATGCGAATGGCATTTTACAGGAACTCACCTGTGTTGATACACCGCAACAAAATGGCGTGGCCGAACGTAAGCATCGTCATATATTAATTGTGGCTCGTTGCTTACGTTTCCAAGCTCACCTTCCCATCAAATTTTGGGGTGAATGCATTCTTACCGCCGTTTATCTCATAAACCGGACACCTTCTTCCACTTTAAACAAAATTTCACCATATGAACGGCTTTTTCAATGCCCCCCAAATTACAACTCCTTACGTGTTTTTGGGTGTTTATGCTATGGGCAAACATCTCGTGTTGGTCGAGACAAATTTCAACCCCGTGGTGTTCCATGTGTGTTTTTGGGCTACCCTCCCCGCCACGGTGGTTATCGCCTTTTCAACCTCGATACGCACACTTTTTTTATCTCTCGGGACGTTACTTTTTTTGAGAACATTTTCCCGTTCCACGACAAGAGCCCTCACCATTTTCCACCACCTCCCAATCCCAACCCGAGTTCCCCTTCCCTATATCCCTATGCGCCTCTTACCATCCTCGACCAACCCCCTCAGCCCCCTCCATCACCTTCTCCTGCCCCCATGCTAACTCCATCGGACCCTCCTGTTGCTCCAACTGACCCACTACCAACTCCATCCGTTGCAACATCCATATCGGCATCCCCATCAACCTAACCACTCCCCCGTTCGGCCACTCCAACTCCTGCCTGCGCCCGGCCAACCCGAGATCATCGACCACCAAACTTCCTTCGTGACTACATATGTCCTACTCTTCCCTCTGCCTCCACTGCCTCCACCTCTGCTTCCCCACAGCCAGGTACTACGGTTCATCCCCTCAGTTCTTTTATTTCCTATTCACATCTCTCTCCTTCACATTTTGCTTTCATTTCCGTTTTATCTAATTCTCATGATCCTTCCTCATATGGTCAAGCTGTTTTGCACCAACACTGGCGTGATGCCATTTCCCAAGAACTCCATGCTCTTGACCAAAATAAAACTTGGGTTCTTTCTCCCCTTCCCCCTGGCAAAAAACCGATTGGCTGTAAATGGGTTTTCAAAACAAAATTCAACGCAGATGGATCTATTGAACGTTATAAAGCGCGCTTGGTCGCCAAAGGTTATACTCAGGTTGAGGGCTTGGATTTTCATGACACTTTTGCACATGTGGCCAAACTGGTCACCGTTCGATGTGTGCTAGCTATTGCCGCTGCTCGCCGTTGGCATTTACGTCAATTAGACGTTAACAATGCCTTTCTACATGGTGATCTTGACGAGGATGTTTATATGTCTCTGCCTCCGGGATATGGAGGAAAGGGGGAGACCCGTGTTTGTCGGTTATTAAAATCGCTCTATGGGCTTAAACAGGCCTCTCGGAACTGGTATTCCAAACTGTCCCAAGTTCTTATCTCTGCTGGTTTTCTACAGTCCCAGGCTGATCATTCCTTGTTTGTTCGGCAATCTGGTTCTACTATTATTGTGGTTCTCGTGTATGTTGATGATTTACTTGTTACAGGCAACGACTTAGCATCCATTTGCCGCTTACAAGAGTTCCTGTCCGATCAATTTCAGTTAAAGGATCTTGGTAAGCTTAAATATTTTTTGGGGATCGAGGTTGCCCGCTCCTCTACCGGAATCTTTATCAATCAGCGAAAATATATTCTTGACATCCTCACTGATGCCGGTCAATCAGGCTGTCGCCCAGCTTCTTCTCCCATGGAACAGCATCTTAAACTTGCGGCGGATTCTGGTGAGCTCCTTTCTGATCCGAGTTCCTACCGCCGGCTTATTGGACGTTTGATTTATCTTACTATTTCACGGCCCGATATCACCTATGCCGTCCATTTGCTCAGCCAGTTCATGAACGCTCCTCGCGTTCCTCACATGGATGCTGCTACTCGGATTCTTCGGTATCTTAAAGGTTCTATTTCCCATGGTTTATTCTTTCCTACAGGGGCGGATCTCACTCTTACCGCTTATACTGACTCTGATTGGGCTAGCTGTCCCATGACTCGGCGCTCAACTACTGGTTATTTCATTACTCTTGGTGGCAGCCCTATCTCTTGGCGTTCCAAGAAACAAAGTGTCGTTTCCCGTTCCTCTGCCGAGGCCGAGTATCGGGCCATGGCCTCCACTACTTGTGAGCTGCTATGGCTACGCACCCTACTTCATGATTTGGCGGTTCCCCTATCCTCTCCAGTCTCTCTCTATTGCGACAATCAGGCTGCATTACACATTGCTAAGAACCCTGTTTTCCATGAGCGCTCCAAGCACATTGAGATCGACTGTCATCTTATTCGTGAAAGGGTCCAGCAAGGTTTCATCCGACTTCACCACATTGCCTCTCTTGATCAGTTGGCCGATGTTTTCACCAAAGCTTTAGGTGTTGACCATTTTCATCGTCTACGGTCCAAGATGGGCATTCTGTCTCTCCATGCTCCATCTTGAGGGGGAGTATTAGCGGAACTCCACCAAGATCAGGACCATATTTGGCAATCCTATCATCCTATCATCAAGATCACGGCAAGATTTTAGGATCTTCACTTATCTCTTTCCCATTCCTTCTCTTATCTCTATTCCTTTATTAGAGAGTTTTTATTTTCTTTCCTTCTTGATTATTGTAACCTCTCCTATATAACTTGTATTGTGCCGTGAGTTTAGTAATGAGAAAACAACCAAGAACAATTATTTCTTCTTCCGCATACTCTTCTTTATTTTCTTAACAAGGGCGAATTCTTTTTGTTCGAGTAAACTAAAGTCATCTTTATTCTTATAATAATTTCTTGATTGAGAACTGCAAATATATGTACTATTTATATTGGATGTAATATGAATCATGTCTTTTCTCATCTTTTAAGTCCGGCCCCTCCTATCGAAAACGTAATTGATGAAAAGGTTGTACGTTAGGATGAAACTGAACATTCAACCTCACAAACTCCCCGAATCTTGAAGTGCTATGAATCATAGAGTCACAAAAACAAGAAATGTTGTGCGTATACGCCTATACTTCACTTTATTTCAATTAGAAACCTTAAGATTACATAGCCCTTTAAATTCGGCACTCGGTGTCTTGTTCAGTTCAAATTGTAATGAAATGCCTGACGTGGCTATATTATACTCCCAACGTTCCAAAATGTTTGTCCGATCCGCAAAACGATGACTAAAAAATAATGTATTTCTTTCAATAAAAAATGCAAACTTTTTTCGTAAATTAAAAGAACTCATTGATATCTAGTAAATGTTTGAAAAAAAAAATTGAATTTGTCTTGCAAAAATTGTATTATTTTTACGTTCTCGTTTTGCAGACCGAACAAACATTATGGGACGAAGGGAGTACCATGAATTAAAGGCCCCCACTTAGCAATGTCAGCGTCGAAAATAGAGTTTTAAACATTCCGTGTCAATGGAGACTCTTGTAAACTTCGAGGAAATTATTGAGAAAAACTATAATTAACATGCATGGAGTTGTACTATTCTTTGGTGAGAAAGTAAAGGTTTTGAAAGTTCTCTTTCTAGAAAGAGAGCTTTACACGGTGTTGTGATCATTTTACACGGTGTTGGATCAATGTAACTTGAGTTTTGGCAATGCAAGCAGATACCAACCTCTTCCCAATGTTCTTTTTCCTGCTATGGGGCTTCAGGTGGGCGAATGATTATCGAGGGTAACTGAGATGTAGTATCCTCGTTTCGATGCCTTTGTTTCATGGCCCGATCCTGTTATTTGTATGCTTTCTATCATGATAATAATATTGTTTTTGCACGCCAATAAAGGGGAAAAAAATACTACAAGCTATTTCGGATATATAGTTGTATTTGTTGTTCCTTGAACATGTCATTTAAATTCGATGCTTAAATAAGGCGATGTCATAGTTTCATAGCCCTTTATAAATTCTTTAAATTGCACAATTATATTTGTGATCGATCACATATATAGTTACACTCAATCAAACATTTATGATCTGTGTAAAATAAATAAACGAATGGGTCATTTTACCGGAGTGACATTGTCAGGGGACATAATGGCAATTATATATATTTGCTTTTCTTATATTCCACAGTACGTAGTTGAATACATCAAAGCATAAACACGTTTTAAATTATTCAAAACCTGCTATACAATTAAGCAGACTTGCAAAGTCTTGGTCAATGTAAATATGTAAGCATGTGAAATGGGTGAAAGAGGAGCTGTAGAAATTAGTTTAAGGTGTGCACATATTGACCGGAGACACCCAATATTGCCACAAAAAAAAATTGTCATAAAACCCACCATCTTTCAATGATAGGTGCATGCATCTATCATGGCATAAATGCATGCATCCCTTACAATTACCAAGACTCGCAAAGTCTTGGTCAGTCAACACACATCCACTTGATTTATACTTTCCAAGGTTACACGTACGCACGAATATGCAGTATTACTGTATAAGCCCCTATTTCAAGAGGAATTTTTCAGTGCCCATATCTCACGTGGTATCTGTTCGGCGCATCCGAGCCGTCCGATATGCTTTTAGACGGCTTGGATTAAAACCCTCTCTCTCCTCTCACCCAAACAATTTTCTCTCTCCAAAAATATAATAGATGGCTTGGATGCACTGAGCGGAGACCACGTGGTACTTGCTCGGCATTGAAAAATTCTTCCTATTTCACATAGTTTTCTTGTGAAAGTTTTTCGATTTTTGGTTTTTGTCCGGCCTTGTTCAATTTTTTCCCGCAATTGTTAATTTTGCGTCAAATATTTGTGAATTATTGGTTTGTCTCAACAAGAGAAATTAAAAAAATAAACAATTATGACTTTTATCCAAATATTTTGAGAATTATAAAGCCCCAAAATCCCAATTTTTTTTGGCTTTATCTTATATATAAGGGATATGTCGATAAAGCATTACTCGTAAAAATTGAAAGAGTCAATACCAACTAAATTTCCCATTAGTACCCATAAAAATTCGCTTCCCCAGATCAAAAAGAAATTTGAAATTCCATTAGCTTATCCGGCCAACACTAGCTATTTCTTCGGTTTATACTCCCCCATCTATAAATTCATTAAATTAGACAATTGCTAGATCAATTTGTCACATATGTAGTTTGTACTCAATCAAAAATTTATGATCAGTGTAAAAGTAAATAGGAAATTGATTTTCGCGTTTCACTTTTGTACGTAAATACTCTACTTTGTACATAAAATTACCAGTAATTTCACATTAAAACCAAAAATCAACATCCAAGTAAATAAATGAAAGGGGCATTTTAGGTCATTTTACTGGAGTTACATGAGTAGGGCGTTAATGGCAATCCCACGTGCTCAACTACTACTATTTTCTTATTTTCCGCAGTTAGGTTTGGTGCATCTATCAAGGCATAAATGTATTCTGAAACCATCCCGTACAATTAACAAGACTCGCAAAGTCCTGGCCATCCAGTTGATTACAAATGAATACGCCGTATAGGCCCCTTTTTTCCACATAGCTTTGTGGGGAAGTTTAGGGATTTCTGTTTTGTCATTATTTAATTTTTTCTATTGAATTTTTGTGGATTATTAATTTGTCTCGACGAAAGAAATAAAAAAAATAAAATATTATATCACTTTTATCCGAATATTTTGGGTATTATCCAAGATAGAACACATAAATCCCAACTTTTTAGGCTTTATCTTTGAATATTTTCCAAAATATTTGAGAAAAGTCATAATCTTTTACTTCAATTTCGAGGCATCCCAAATTAGCATAATAATATGTACTCTTTATGATGAATGTCTACCTTTTTCTTCTTTTAGTTTGGCCCATGCCAAGTTAAGATCGTTTTATTCCGTCGCTTCTTGTGTTTGTACGTAGAGTGTTACATGTAGGTTATAGGGACTAAAATCTAATAAATTATTCTAAAAATCATACCCTTTGCTTTCAAACCATTTCAAACCACAAAATAGGTGTTATATATATATATATATATATATATATATATATATATATAGAAAGAGAGAGAGAGAGTCCGGTTCCGGTGAGGGATCCCGCACTTTCTTACGGTGCGGGACTCCCCTTCCTGATTGAATTTTAATGATTCGAGCCGCTCAAAGTGATCAGAATATGATTTTAAGGGTATCTTAAAGAAATTAGCAAAAAGAAATGATCGGGAAGGACTTGATTGGAGCAATTTTCATTGAACAGTTCAAATAAAAACTACTCAAAACAAGCCATTCCCGGTCATTTATTTTGCTAATTTCTCGCGAGTACCCTTAAAATCACGTTATGCACATATTGACGGCTCGGATCATCGAAATTCAATCGGGAAGAGGAGTTCCGCACCGTAAGAAAGTGCGGGATCCCTCATGAGAACCGTGGTGTGTGTGTCTAGATTTTTCTCATGAATTTTATATAACTAGAGCCTCCATTGACATCATGAACTCTTTTGGAATTTTGTAGGCTCAAAGTCATGGTCCATTCACATAAACAAATCCAATTTGTACACCCTAATTGGGTTATTCCAAACCCTAATCGTGCATGGTTTCAAGCGAACCCGCTGTATTAAAAAAAAAGTACTAAAATTTTATATTTTTCTTACATTTGACTTCTTTTTAATATTGTCAACATTGAATCATTCATGCATAGCCAAAGCAAACAATATAATTTGCATAAATTAAACTTAGAGAAAATTAATTAGCCATCCTATTTGCCCTACTTATTTACGTGCCCATCCTACTAGGTTTGAATACTTAAGTCAACATCCTGAAATTTAAATAACACCTAAAATACCCTTAATCATGACAAATACAGAAATTATGACAAAATCATGAAAAATACAGGAATTATGACAAAATCATCTGGAATCATGACAACCTTAAACTAACTTTTTAAGTTAGTTCTATATCCCGAATTTCATCATATATATAGTCAGGAATTTTAGGACCTTAATCTAACTTTTTAAGTTAGTTTTACATCTCAAATTTCTTCACCTATATAGTGAAGAATTTTAGGACCTTAATCTAACTTAATAAGTTAGTTCTACATCCCGAATTTCTTCACATATGTAGTCAGAAATTTTAGGACCTTAATCTAATTTTTTAAATTAGTTCTATATCCCAAATTTCTTCACCTATATAGTGAGAAATTTTAGGACCATAAACTAACTTTTTAAGTTAGTTTTACATCCCAGATTTCTTCACCTATATAGTAAGGAATTTGAGAACCTTAAACTAACTTTTTAAGTTAGTTCTACATCCCCAATTTCTTCACCAATATAGTAAGGAATTTTAGGATCTTGAACTAACTTTTCAAGTTAGTTCTACATCCTGAATTTTTTCACCTATATAGTGAAGAATTTTATGACTTTAAACTAACTTTTTAAGTTAGTTCTACGTCCCGAATTTCTTCACCTATATAGGAAGGAATTTTAGGACTTTAATCTAACTTTTTAAGTTAGTTCTACATCCCGAATTTCTTCACATATATAGTGAAGAATTTTAGGACCTTAATCTAACTTTTAAAGTTAGTTCTACATCTCGAATTTCTTCACCTATATAGCAAGGAATTTTAGGACCTTAAACTAACTTTTTAAGTTAGTTTCACATTCCGGATGATTTTGTCATAATTCCGGATGACTTTGTCATGATTGCTGCTGCGCGGACCAAATTAACAAAGCCAATAATCCTTATTTAATTGGTCCACACAATGGCTTTATTAAAATATAAAAATTACTATGGGCAAAATAGGTATTATTTAAATTTCAGGATGAAAACATAAATTTTCAAACTTATAAGGATTAGGACTTAAGTATTATGTAGAATAGGACCCCTATTTAAGTTACCCTTAAACTTATGAGTTATGTAGATAATATAATTCAACAAAATAAAATAAACTAAGCCTGCTATTTGTTAATGAGGTTAGGCCAATCACTGATTATACAAGTGTAGAGGATTAAGTTTCCATTGTAACAGACTTAGTTAGTGGAATGTCGGTTTAGTAAAGTAGTTAGGGTAGTCAGTTTGGTAAAGTCATTAAAGGGTATTCTGTTGTGTTCTGTTGTTAGTGGTATAAGAGAATATCGATTCTCATATGTATGATTGATTCAAGAATTCAATGAGAGATTTACGTTTTCGATCACTATTTTTTCAACCAAAAGAAACATGTTCACTTACGTAGAGGTTTGCATTAAAAAAAATATATGATCACCTACTTTCTACACAATTATGATAAAGTACCTCAAGGGGGTATTTCTACTAAGCAACAAGCTGCGTACCACAACTTTTTTGTTTTGTCATTATTCAATTTTTTTCACTTTTGTTAGTTTTGCCTCATATTTTTATGTGTTATTGGTTTGTCTCGACGAGAGAAATCGAAAAAATATATAATTATAGCTTTTACACAAGTATTTTTGGATATGGTTCACAACTTGTTACTTAATGGAAACACCGCACCCCTTAGTTGTTTGAAACTTCAATATATTCTTTATGAGAATGAGTTATGTTCGGATGAGGGTTTCCTCCTCCACCATTTGTGGGCCCTGCTGTGAGTTATTGAGGTAATCTGAACCGTTCATCTTATAAAGCTCGCAAAATAGTGTATCCATGCAAAAAACCAGCTTCATCGGACATTCATAGGTACATCAAAAGTTGAATTTTGGTTTATAAAACCGACGGCCTGAATTCTTTAAATAGTAAAATGTGTATGACCATCTGTTTTATAAAACAAAATTCAATTTTTGATATACCTATGAATGTTCGATAAAACTGATTTTTCGCGTGAATATTCTATTTTGCGAACTCTACAAGATGAACGGTTCAAATTACCGCAATTAACGCATGGTGGGGGCTCACAATGGGAGGCGAAAACCCCATGGTTTCCACCTCATCCGGAAATAATTTATTTCTCACTCTTTATATAATTAGGGGCCTCGCATCTGCACTCTTGGAACATCGTTTTGCTTTCTATCATCTCGGTAAGTAGTAATGCCTTTACGATTCTCTAGCTCTTGCTTGCCAGTACTACTATTAGTACTATAATTCCTTGAGGTGTAGAAACCTCAAACTAGACCCTTTCATGGGTGACTGAAAGCACAAAGAACTATTTCTGTACATGTTCCCTCCGGGAGCTCAAATCATATGTACCCAATTTTGTTCTAGTTATTTTTTTCTTGGTAAAGCAGGATGTCTCGGGTCAGCTTGCGTGTATCTCAGATTAATTCCTACAGTCCCTTCCACAGCCGTTTTATACGCTTATGTGTGGGGGGAGGTGACTCCAGAATTGTTGACAAGAAAAATCGAATCAGCTGAGACCTTAAGATGTAGCAAATACCTAAGTCTCAGGCAAGACCACTTGGCCAACACCTAGTGCCTTCCAGTCTTTTGATCGCGTGAAAATCTTCTCATCCCTTGAGATTTCTACACGATCCTGCGACTGAAAATACATCGGAACAGTCGTACAGACAAAATTGGCTGTAAAGGATTTGAAGGGTTTCGCTAGTAATAGAATGTTCCCCACCTGCTTTATACCTATTCCATTTTTTTTTTGCTCGGCAAAACGAAGAAATTTTATTAGCTCGAAAGGGGTACATCGAGAATAGGCTCACTAAGTACAAAAACTAAGAGCAAAGAAAACAAGAAAAAGGAAAAGAGGACCATCCAACAGAGAGTTGGACCGCCCCACCCCTCTCCAAAGAACTTAAACTGTCACCTTCCTCATACCATCAAGATAACCCTTAAAGTCCTCCACCGAGTGCACCTTAATATCAAACTTTACCTTAATCCACATTGCTACTCTGGTTTTAATTAACTCCCCAAGATCCTCCACTCGCCATGTAGCATTGTTAAACACAAGATCATTCCGAACCAGCCATAAAGACCAAATTGTAGCATGGAAAGTTGTTTCCCACATATACTTCTCCAAGTTTTTGAAACCCATCCCTAGCCACCAAGAAAATAAATCAACCAGAGAGGCCGGGCACACCCAACTAACATGCCACCAATCCAAAATCAAAGACCACACAAGCCACGAGAATGGACAATGAAGGAAAAGATGCTCAGGTGTTTCTAACAGAAATGAGCAGCGAGGGCACATCACCGATTGGCCCTCAGGAATCAAGTTTCTGGAGAGGAGAACCGACCTTGATGCCACTCGATCCTGTAGTGCCAGCCACGCAAATATTTCCACTTTTGGGGGACAAATATTTTTCTAGATTGAACCCATCACCCGATTGCTTGAAAAACCCATTTGTTCCCATTTATTATAAACTGATTTCACGGAGAAGCAGTTATCAGATGCCCATCTCCAACACATCATATCACGTCTAGATTGATCCAAAATCACTGCCTGCAAACGCATGAGTAAATCATCAAATTGTTGGGCTTCCCAATCTCTCAAACTTCTCTAGAATAACAAGTTCCATCTGCCATCACCATTTGCATCTTTTAAATCCCTAATCACCTTCTCTTTTTGAGTAGAGATTAGGTATAATCGAGGGAACTCCTCCTTAAGGGTTGTGTTACCTAGCCAAACCTGATTCCAAAAGGAGATGTCCTGATCGGAATGAACAACTACTCTGAACCCCTCCTGAAGAATTGATCCAATGACAGAGGATGAGTCCCCGACCGAGCAAATGTCTTTCCCAATAGTTGAGGACTTGCCAGAAGATGGCAACTGAGGCAACCAACAACTTTGCTCCAACTTGTATTTACTTTTGCCCACCTTCACCCATAGTGAATCGCTATCTTTATAAAACCTCCACCACCATTTGGCCAGGAGAGCAAGGTTTTGGATCATCAAATTTTTAACTCCTAACCCTCTGAACTCTTTCTTTTTAGCAATCAGCTCCCATTTAACCAGATGAAGCTTTCTCTTATCCATCGTATCACTTCAGAAAAATTGTCTCTGGATCTTTCCCAAAACCTTTGCAACTGCCACCAGCATTTTAAATAAGGACATAAAGTAGATAGGCAAGCTGCTAAGGGAAGAATTCAGTAAAGTAAGTCTTCCCCCAGAAGTGTTGAATCTCCCACGCCACACACTAAGCCTCTTTTCCATTCTCTCCACCACTGGATCCCATGTTCTGATTCTGTTTGGATTAGCACCCAGCGGCAAACCCAAGTATTTAATTGGCAAATGATCAACTTTACATCCCATAACCCGAGCAAGTGAGGTTACCTCCTGATGATTCACTTTAACCCCGCACAATGAGCTTTTGGAGAAATTTATCTCCAACCCTGACATGAGTTGAAAACACCGAAGGATCCTTTTGATGTTGGCCAGCTCCTCCCCATCATTACTGCAAAAAATAATCATATCATCTGCAAATTGAAGATGTGACACAACAACCCCACTTGACCCACTCGCTCCAATTCTAGCTCCAGCAATGATACTCCGCTCCCTTGCTCTTTCTAGCAAAATATTGAGCCCTTCAACCACTATATTGAAAAGAAACGGGGATAACGGATCCCCCTGCCGGAGTCCCTTCTGGATCTGGAATTCCTTTGATGCAGACCCGTTTATCAACACAGACATGGACACCGACGACAAACACTCCTTAATCCAAACACACCATTTCTCCCCGAAGCCCACTTTTGCTAGTAAATCTAGTAAAAATCCCCAATTGACACAATCATAGGCTCTTTCGAAGTCAATTTTCAGGATCAATCCCCCTTGGGTACTATTTTTCCAACAGTGAATAACTTCATTTGCTATAAGAACACCATCCAATATCTGTTTACCTTCAATAAACGCTGCTTGAGATTCACCAATAATTGAAGGTAAATGGCCTTTGAGTCTCTTAGCTAGAACCTTTGATAACACCTTATACACCCATCCTACCATGCTAATAGGTCGGAATTCTTTGAAAGATCTAGGACAATCAACCTTCGGAATTAAAGTTACAAAAGTTGAATTAATACCTCGCGTGAGTCTGCTATTAGCATGGAATTCCGAAAAAAATTGCAGTACCATATCCTTCATGAAGTCCCAGCCTTTTTTAACAAATGAGAAATTGAAGCCATCCGGGCCCGAAGCCTTGACACTACTACAATCCTTCAAAGCCGCATAAATCTCCCCTTCCTCTAAAACTTTACTGAGCTGGGTTGCAGTGGCAGGAGTTAAAACTCTAGGAAGAACACCCCCTAGCACTGGTCTATACCTTATCTCTTCTTTGAAGTTGTTGTTGAAATGATCAGCAGCAGCATCTTTAATTTCCGTGGGGTCTTCCAACACTCTGCCATTCACCTTAACGGATCCCACCATATTCCTCCGATATCTATTATTAGCAATGGCTTGGAAGTACCGAGTGTTTTTATCTCCCAATTTCATCGAGTTTAATCTCGATTTTTGTCTCCACAAAGTTTCAGCCAGACTAGATAGTCTCCAAAAATCTGATTTAGCCTTGCATTTCATAGCTGTCTCCTCTGTATTGAGTGGTCTCTCCTCCACTAAGAGATCAAATTGGTGTAGTTCAGCTTCCTTATCTTGAATAGCTATGTTTACGTCCCCAAATTCCTTTTTGTTCCACACCTTAAGCTTGTCTTTAATGGCTCTCAATTTCTACAAAATAATAAATCCAGCCCATCCATTCACCTCCGTAGACTCCCATGTTTCCTTAGCAATAGCCATGCACCTCGGATTTGAAAGCCAAATATCCATGAATTTAAAATGTTTAGGACCCCAATCTCTACCATCATCTATCAGCATAATAGGACAATGGTCAGATATGGGTCTGTGGAGCCCCCATTGGAGAACTTTAAAGCTGTCCAGCCACTGTTGAGAAAGCAAAAATCTGTCCAGACGACTAAGAATGGCATGGTCTCGGTAGTTAGTCCAAGTGAACTTCCTACCTATCATTGGGATATCAATTAGCTCCATAGAGTTACAAAAATCCGAAAAATCCCTCATTCCTCTTTCCATTCGTTGGCACCCTTTCCTTTCAGTGATGGTTTTGATTTCGTTAAAATCTCCCCCCAAACACCAAGGAAGAGGGGAGTTCCTCTTCAAACTTATTAACTCATCCCACAAAACTCTCCTATTAATCACCTCATTCGGAGCGTACACGTTCACCACAAAGCACGGAAAAGCATTATTGATCACACCTTGCATAGCAATAAAAGACCCGTGGGAAATAATGTTTTCTACTTTGAAAAAATTCCTACTCCAAACCGACAAAAGTCCCCCAGAGTTCCCGATAGCATTGGACACAGCAAACTCAAAATCTCCACTGCCCCACAATTTCTGAATAGTAAATCTATCAATGCTTTCTAGTTTAGTTTCCTGAATGAAAAGCATGTCTGGTTTCCTTTTTTTGATTAGCTTAGAAACAAATCTCTTTTTAACAAAACTCCCCAAACCCCTAATGTTCCAAGAAATAATCAGCATTAAAACATGAAAACCCAAAAACAACAACACCAGGGGCAAGAACGAAGCTAACCTCCAGCTTCTCGCACCAGCGAGGCCGAGTAATCCTGAGCCTCTAGTTCAATCATTCTACCAATAATCACATCATCGTTAGGCCGAAATAAAATACCTAACTGACCTCCAACTGCCATGGTAGCTTGGACCTCCCTGAAGATGGCAGAATCTCCTTGATTAGGAGCGCCGGAGGAGTCCGGAGAACATGGCGCATGCTGCACCGAATTTGGATCAACCTCTTCACTTATACTCATCAGGCTAGATAGCTGTCTTCGTCTCCTCCTTCTACACCCAGCATCATTGAGATCCACCAACAAATTGATGGAGGGAATTTGAGAGATTCTCACCAGATTCGTTGGGCTTTCAGCTCCAGTTCTCCCCTGCCCACCTTCAATTGCAGCAGAGAGCTCACTCATCGGAATAACCCCAAGCTCCTCACCTCTATTATCAGCTAGCAACCCTCCCATAGCTTTTCAACCGACAATAGTGGTCAAAGGCCCACCACGAAGTGGAGAGTCCCCAGCTTTCACCGAATTAATATGGACCGAGAGCCCATCACCACTGTCCAAGTCCACTGCCCCTTCCTGGGCCAAGTAAACCTCTTTGGTTAAAATATGGGCAATTTACGGGCCAGTCCACTTTGTATTACTGTGGGCCAAAAGGCCCAAATCTGCCTCAGCCTTTTCTGCAGCTTCCATCGAGTCCTCAACTCTTGATTCAAAAACCTCTGAGCTGTCAATATTCCATGCTCCATCAAGCATTAAATGCTCACCTGCAGCACTAAGCTTCGAGCCCCCACCTCCTCCATCGGCTATCCCACCCGAAGGGTCCCATCCATCACCACCCACTCTAGTTCGATTAGGCACCTCTTTGCTAGCCACGTCATCATCATCATCTTTCTCTCTTCTGAAACCAGCTTTTTAAATTTCCATAGCCTGAGGGTAAAAAGCTTCAATTTCATCCGGATTAACGAAAGATGAGGTTTCAGATATCTCCACATCATAACCCACTCCTTGAACCACAATATGAATCCAATTATCAATGGTAGAAATCACCTCTGTGGCCACCAATACCTTCCCTTCCGCAAAAGAAAGGTCTTTGAGAGTTGCCTCGTCAAGCGTAATGAACGAGCCCCACATCTTAGCTATCATTTTAAACGTTTCTGCATTCCATACGTTTAACGGGACGCCTTTACAACTAAGCCATACGAATCTCTCTAAGCAAGCCGGTTCACCCCTCCATTGTTGCACACTAGAAAACCAGAGCTTCATCCACGGCCTCGTAATCATCTCATCCCTAACGTCTTGGTTCTGGAAAGTAATAAGAACAGCCCTTCCGCCCAGGGGATGAAACTGCGCCACACTATCTGTTTCCAAACTGAAACTTACTTTCAGATTCAACATGGGTACAACTCTGTGCATGATTGCTACTGCACTCCTATGGAGCCACCCATTGCCACTCGGTTTGATGTTTAGCAAATTATGATGATCAACCCCAGCTCTTGAGGATTCACCTTTTAAAGCTTGGGCAAAAGATCTGGTATTGGCAGCATGACTATTGACTACCATGGACCACAGTCCTATTATTCTCCAAGCACACCTCTTTACCATGTCTTTGGATTGGATTCGCCACTTGGAAGTTTCTATTCTCCTTCATTGATGGACGTTGGGGGTGCTTCACCATAGATTTCTCTTCATTGATCCCAAAACTGGCTTCTTTAACAAAAAGCCTATCCTTCTCTATCCAAACTCCATTCATTCTTGCAATAGCCATGCGAGCTGCCGCACAGCTATCAAACCTCACAAAGCCAAATTTTTTGCCAGCACGTTTGCTTCTTTTCCGCGGTATAAATACATCCTTAACAACCCCAAACTTATTGAAAGCTCTCTTTAACCATAACTGGTCCTTGTGTTCGGGAATATTGTCAATGTACAGAGTGACAATTTCCTGACTCCTCTCCCTGTTCATCTTCGGCCCTCTGTGATTTCTAATCACTGGAATCCATCCTCCTTCCCCCCCGAAGTGTTCTCTGCTTGGCACTCTGTCTCTGTGGTGTCAGAATATATAGATAACTTTTCCATTTTGAGATTACTCAAGAAAAAACAAATGGAGTACTATTTCGAAAAACAAACCTGCCGTCAAGTTGTATCATCTTCGCCTCCTTGATTTGAATAATTAGGAACATGATATGCAGACGACTTCTTGTTACGAAAGCAGAGGGTGAAGAAAAGGAGGGCCGGAGATGGGTGTGTTTTCTAATCGAGTTAAAAGGAGCGAGATCGTAGCAGGCGACCATATCTACAGTTGGAGATTTCTTTTTCTTACGCTCATCACGGTTGGTAACAATCATCTATTTTTGATGTTTGCTTTGCTTTTATGATCCTTCATTTCATCCTTCAACACGCGGGTTTTTGATAAAATAAACGGACTAAAGCCCTATATTTTTATGGATTTTTTGACAAGTCATTTTCCTCACATATATCAACTAAAATATTATTTAGTAAAAACAACTTGACTATATATTGCAATTAATAATAAGACTGTAGTCCATTTAGTTTAGCGAAAACCCACCGTTGGTGTCTAAGTCTCATATTGTAATAGTGTTTCTATCACTGTATTTGTCAGGCATTTACATTGGTGATGGCCTAGTTATCCATTTCACGGCGCCCCCTGGAAAAGCCACGGCTTCAAGTCCTCCTTCGAGTCGTTCAGCTCCCGAGGGCCCACAAAAAACTTGTCCAAATCACCCTCATTGCGGAAGTCACAAATAGGGGTGTACAAAAAACCGACCGAACCGAACCGAATTGCCGAACCGAACCGAATCGGTCCCGAACTGAACCGAATCAAACCGAAACGAACCGGTTCGGTTCTTAGATGTTAAAAATTTCTGAAACCGGTTCGGTTCTCGGTTCTTGAAAATTTCCAGCGAACCGAACCGAGCCGAACCGAACCGGTTTAATATATATATATTAAATATTTTTAAATATATTTTAATATATATATTAAATATTTTTTAAATATATTAAATATTTTTTAATATATTTTAATATATATATATTAATTGCTTTTCCTGAACCGAACCGAACCGGACCCGAACCGGGATCAATATAACCGGTTCGGTTCAGTGAACCTCCCGAACCGAACCGGTTCGCACAAAAACGTCCAAGAACCGAACCGAACCGAACCGGTTTCAGCCCTAGTCACAAACATGGGAGCGGGGTATCCATCACTTGCTTGGACTGCTTCATAGGAAATGGATCCTTGTATCGTTACGAATACGGAGTCACACAACGTCATTTCCGGTTTCAACTCCGAGGTGGTACGTGCACTGCTGCTCAATCCGACCCGGCAAGCACCGTGATCCAGAGGGCCAAGTATCTGTTTGAAAATGGATTCGGAAACTATCACTTGGTTAAGAATAACTGCGAGGATTTTGCTTTGTACTGCAAAACAGGGATTTTGTTAATCGATGACAAGGGAGCGGGGAGGAGTGGTCAAATAGCTACTCTTTTGTCACTGTTTCCTGAGTTATGAGCAACACTTCTTCCTTCTTCCAAGGGAACATTTTCGACCGAGTTCGTAAGTTTAGCCAGGGTAGTTATGCCAATGACATTGGTGTTCGAGAGGATGTTATTAAGGTGCCGGTCGAGGACATGGACAAGTTCCATCGTCATTTTGATGTCAGCTGAATCCCGGCCCACTCTAAGATGAAATCGATCTCGGAATTAGTTGGTTCATTGCGCTGAGGACCGCGTTTTTTTTTTTAATCTGCAAAAGATGAAATTTTATTAAAATCGGAAAAAGGGAAAAAGGAATCCAACAAAAAGTTGGAGTACGCCTCTAAAGGGCAAATGCCTAAACACCTAACGGTCTACAAGAGTCCACAACAATAGAAACAATAGAGCCCAACTCAACACCCAAATAAAACAATAAAGCCCAAACACCCATATACCGGCCCAACCCTAGACCAGCCCACCCAACCCAAACCCCAAAACCCTAACCACAGCGGCAACCCCAGTTACCACTGTGTGCACCCCACCATGTCTGTTTAAATTAAGGCCTTTCTTTTGTGGAAGATACAGTGCATGATGCATCGTTGGGTATGGCAATAAACATCATCCTTTGTTTGATTCTGGTAAACAGATTGTTTTTTGTCATTTTCTTCTGTTTTGTTTTAATGCTTAGTGTAATCTGGATATAAAGATATTATCTACCACTCTATTCCCACAGGGGCACCCGCCCCCACTGCACTTTTTTTTTCTTTTTTTGAAATTGGTAGTTTGAGTTTATCAAAAATTTAAAGCAAGCACATGTTATTAGATTAAATACTTGTAAAAATAGAAATGACTTGTTTGAATTGTCAAACAAATAAGCTCCTCAAAATTAATGTCTGCAATCATATCAAAGTAAAGATTCGGTGAATTTATTGAACAATGAATAGTTTTCACCTAGTATGGACATGCAATGAGTAATACGCACATGTTCACCTAGTGTTTAGGTGCAGGAGAGAACATAATAGTACTCTAAAACTTGAAAACTCACCTTTGTAACATGATGTAACAACCAACACGAAAATCACGCCGCATCACCAACAACCATCAAGTCATGGGTTGGTGGGATGTCGTTGGGAGTTGGCTATCGTTAGAGATTTTGTTTTTATAATGCCCCCACTGATGTATATTCTTGGCTACGCTACTGTTGTCTACCATGCAGAACTTAATTTCTCTTATTAATGAAAGTAATTTAAAACTTTTCCTTGGTTCTCAATCTAAAATATAAGGTGGGCCGGATTTTAGGCCCGAGTTAATATGGTTGATAAGCACCCGATAATGCAATATAGGGTGCGCTAGTTATTTAGGTTTTAGTTTATTTTATTGCCTAATTAGTTGTTTTTAATTACTTTTGCTTGTAAGGTATTTTAGTTGTGTGTTATAGAAAAATCATTCCAAAGCAGGGATTTTAAAAGCCAAGGCGTGTCAAGCAATTCAAAGATCCGACGGTGACCCGATGGCTCGGGCAAGGCAGCCACGCCAAAGCGAGACAAGCAAAGCAAGGCAACGCCAAGCCAGAGCAACCCGATGGCCTGGGCGTGGCCAAGGCAGAAGGCGCAGCCAAGGCAGCCCCTAAACACCTTCGGTACCAATACCACTTTTCTTAGTCCATCGGTACCGAGCTTCACTAAGGCCAGCCACTAATGGTCTCGGTATTGATAACACATTTCAAGTCAATCGGTACCGAGGCCCTTATAAGCAGCGAAGCCCATTCTCCATCGGTACCTAGGCGCTTCGAGGGGATTTTCAAAGCATCTTTGGGGAATATTCCTACGCGTATTTAGGGACTATAAATAGGAATGATGTCACATTTGTACAAACAAGTAGGGACGTTTGTATTGCTTAATTTTGAGATCTAGCCTAGATTTTTAGTTATTCTTGCTTGTTCTTCATTGTTCTTATTTTTCAGCCCTTTACTTTTTTATTTTCTGCACTTGTTAGTTAATATTTGGTACTCTTGCCTTAATTAAAGTTGTTTATTAATGCCCGATCTATCTTTCTAGTTAGTTTTCTTCTAGTGTTGTGTTTTCAATTATGCTAAGTAGATTTTTGCTTGCTCTTATCTCCATAGATTTGTGTGAGTAGTTTTCCAAGGTTGGGTCATGGGGTGACTAGCACCTCATGACTTGAGTAAAATTGCATTTTTCACCAATAAAGTTTCAATCTTTGGTTCAAAAATTGATGTGGGGCTTGGATTTATTTGTCAAATTGCTTAGGTGTTAACCTCTTTGATCATGTGTAGGTAAGAGCTTCGCCTACTTACCACACATGATGCTTGGAGCTCTGTCGCTCAAGGTGTTTGCTAAATGAATTCTATAGCTAGCTTGATTTTCGAACCATCTTATCTTCCGGATTAGGAGCCTTAGTTGAGCATCTTAAACCGTGTATTTGGGTGAAAAATGTAGTTTCGCTTGAGTCGTGGGTGTTAGTGATTCCTAGACCTAACCTGCTTTTTAATCTAGTTTATTCTCGTTTAATTTAGCCTTTTTACTTTCCACCGCAAAAGCAAAACAAAGTTGGCTGTCTTAAGGCCGAAAATCAGTACTTGCATCTACAAATCCAGCAAAGCCGTATAATTATTCCCTTGGGTACGATCCCGGTCTTCCGGATTATTATGCTTTAATTGGACGTTTATACCCTACGCTTAGGGTGATTTTATTATATATATCGACGAACGAAGCATTTTTGGCGCCGTTGCCGGGGATTTCTTTTTATGGCTTTTCTCGGAGGTTCGACACACCATTGTGAGTATTCCGCCTCTTTCTCGTAGTTTAGTAGCTTAAGTAGTTTAGTAGTTTATTTGCTTGTAGGTCGTACTTAGCTTGGTGGATACCTCTAACCTGGTCTTATGCCAAACCTGAGGTGTAACGAAGCCCGGTTAACTATTGAGCTATTTAGTTAGTTAGTTAGTAATTCTTGCTTTATTTGATTGCATTGCTGAGCCGAGGCGGTGGCATAACCCCTCGCATATTCTGTTTGCTGAGTTGAGGTGGCGGTCTTGCCCCTCCAATCTGTTAGTTTGCTGGTAGTTAATTAGTTAGTTAGTTGGTAGAATTTGCTTGTGTATGCCTGTTGTGTACCGAAACCCAATTTCCAATCGGCTTCATCGTTCTTCGTCTCCGCCGAGAATCCGTAACATTGTCAGGGCGTATCCTGCCCACTCTCCGCCTCGCAGATTCAATCGAAATCGCATTCGCAAAGGCCCAATTGCCGATGAAGCTCCAGTTCGTACTCTTCGTGATTATCTGAATCCAGAAAGGGCTCCACAAGTATCTCCTATTGTTATTCCGGTTCTAACTGCTGGCAACACATTTGAATTCAAGGCCGAGTATCTTCGGGTTATTCCAGAGTTTTGGGGGCGAGAATTGGAGGATCCTTATTTGCATATCCGGGAGTTTGAAAACGTCTTGCATTCCTTTGTTACAATTCCGGGGCAACTTGAGCAAGCTCGCTTGAAGTTATTTCCATTTACTCTCAAGGACAAAGCGAAGCAGTGGTTCAATTCTCTCAAACCTCAATCATTGCGCAACTGGGGAGCAGTTCAGGATGCTTTTACTACGAAGTTCTTTCCAGCTAGCAGGACCAAGTTACTTATTGATCAGATTCAAAGTTTCAAGCAAAGGGATGGGGAGACTTATCACAAGTATTGGGAGCGCTACAAGGATTTGCTTATGTCGGTTCCTCACCAAAACTTCCCGTTGTATCTTCGAGTTAACTACTTCTACACAGGGTGTTCTCAAGAAAGCAAGCAGCTTTTGGATACTATGGGAGGAGGTGACTTCTTGGGAAAGACTCCGGAAGATGCTTGGGATTTCTATGAGACACTGGCTGAGAAGACTCAGACTTGGCAGTTCGTAGACCCAGGGGATAGGGCAATGTTCAATCAGGGGCCTTCTGGTTCAGGAAAATTCTCTATCGCGGAGCATACAACTTTTGAAACCCGTTTGGAGAAGATTACTCGTAAGTTGGATAAATTGGAACTCAAGAGTGCTCAGTCTCAAGAAGTGAAGGTGGTTCGCCAAGTTGAGGAAGTTTGTGTTATTTGCGAGATGGTGGGGCACACTACCGATGCTTGTCCTAATATTCCAGCTTTGAAGAACGTAATCAATGGGATTGCTCCAGAAGAGGTTCAAGCAGTTCAACGTTTTGATCCCTATTCTCAATCTTATAATCAGGGGACACGTCAACATCCAGCTTTCCGTTGGAATCAGTCAAATGAAGGGAGTTCTTCTCAAGTTCAACCTCCCGCTCCTCAATTGTCTTGGAAGCAACCTCAGAATGCTTTCCGTTTCCCTCAAGCTCAAGGTCCGCCAGGGTTTGCTCGTCCTGCCCCATTCCCTCATGCAAACCAATTTCAGTAACAACCTGGTCAATTTCAACAGCCCTCTCAATTTCAACAACAACCCCCTAAGCGTTCTTGGGAAGATCAGTTCAGTGCTCTCTTGCAAGGCCAAACTGCTATCAATGAGCAACAAACTCAGATGATGAATGATATCAGGAATCAGTTGGGTAAATTGACAACAACTGTGGGGATGTTACAACAAGAGAGAGGCAAGTTCCCAACTCAGACTCAACCTAATCCCCAAACGACTTCCACTCCAACTTCTCAAGGTGTTCACTTTGCCAGCTCTTCGGTGACTTTCCCCGAGCAAGCAAAGGCTATTATTTCTCTTCGAAGTGGGAAGGTTGTGGACAATCAAGTGAAGATGCCTCCGGAGCCTACTTTGTTGCCTTCTTCTGTCGATCATTCAGTTCCTGTGCCAATTCTTGGGGAATCTCCCAAGGAGGATGCAAGTAAGGAGGATTCAGAAGATAAAGAGAAGGAAAAGGGTAACAAGAAGGAAAGTGTACCGGATCCTCAAGTTGTTCCAACACCGGCACCTTATCCTCATCGTTTGAAGGCTTTGACGAAACCGAATCTCAATGCGGAGTTGCATGAGCTGTTTAATCAAGTGAAGATCAACATCCCCCTTATGGATGCCATCAAGCAGATTCCGTCTTATGCTAAGTTTCTTAAGGATCTATGCACTCGAAAGCGGAAGTTGAATGTCCAAAAGAAGATCTTTCTGACCGAGTAAGTGAGCTCTATCATTCAGACGAACGTCGCACCGAAGTACAAAGATCCGGGGAGTCCTACCATTTCAATTACCATTGGAGGAAAGCGTATCGAACAAGCTTTGCTTGATCTTGGTGCAAGTGTCAATTTGCTCCCATTTTCTGTCTATCAAGAGCTTGGGTTGGGGGAGATGAAGCCTACTCGAGTCACTCTTCAGTTAGCTGACCGGAGCATTCGTACTCCAAGAGGGGTGGTAGAAGACGTTCTAGTGCAAGTTGGTCAGTTTATCTATCCAGTGGACTTTGTGATTCTTGATACTAATCTGACTGATTCGTGTACTACTTCTACTCCGGTGATCCTTGGGAGACCTTTCTTAGCCACGGCGGATGCAATTATCAACTGTTGGAATGGACTACTTAACATGACCTTCGGGAATATGAAGATGGAGGTCAATGTTTTCAACATAGGCAGTCAGATGGGGGATGATGAGAATATGAACGAAGTGAGCTTTATTGACTCTTTGGTGGAGGAACATGTCGATGAGTTACTCTATAATGACCCTTTGGAAGTTGCTCTTACGGCCGAAGAGACTGAATTTCTCGAATCTTCCAAAGTCAATTATTTACATGCGTTGCTCGATGGGGATGAAGCTTGTACTATGAACGCTTGGACCCTAAAGTTTGAGGAGCTACCATCGATAGAGAAGAAGAGTCTTCCCTCTCTTGTGGATCCCCCTCTTTATGATGATCTGGGAGGAAGATGTCTCACCGCTAAAGTTGTCTTTTCCGATCTCCCGTATCTTGATTCTTCCCCGGAGGAATTACTCATTGCTCATGAGATGAACATGTTTGAAATGTCGGGCATCTACTATGAAGATCCATTGAAAAAACCTCTCACCGCTAAGGAAATGGATGCCGAAGTGGATTACTTGTATTCGTTGTTGGCTAAACAAGATGCTTATGGACCAATCTTTGAAGAGTTGGAACCCATGGAAGCTACAATGGTCCCTTCGAATCCTCTGTGCCTTGATCTTCTCATAGCTAAAGAAATGGATGGTGAGGTAAATTCTGTATACTCTTTGTTAGAAAAACAAAATGCATGTGGGCCTATTTTTAAGAAGTTTCCAATCATAGAAGTAATTGATTTTCTTGGTGTTGACAATTTTCTTGTGGTTTATCATCCTTATATTGTAGATTTTGTCAACAAATTGAAAATTGATTTTGTTTGGGCTATGCACTTGGTGGAACTTAAGTTTTTAAAATGAATTAGGCAATTGCTTTACTCAAAATATCTTATCTTGTGGCATGGTAGCTAGAGTTCAATTTTTAGCAAAGAGTGTAGCTTGGAATGCTCTATTTCTTCTAATAGTTCTCAATGGCGTGCTAATTATTCGAAACCATCATGGTGCTGTTAATGTTGTGAATCCTGTTAATGGTCAATCTTTTAAAATAAATGGACAGAGGCTTAAACCATTTCTCGGCAGTTTCGAGGTTGGAGAGCCGGATGAGGAGTTAGTCGATCCAGTTTACACGGTTGATTAGCTTGTTTCTTTATGTTTGCACGGGGAGCGAAAGCGTAACCGCTGAACTTAACTGTTTGTCGGACCCGGCCCCCAGGTAGGGGGTACCCACCATTGACTTGGGTATATGTAGCTTCGCACGCCGCTACTAAAAGAAGGATCGTGTGCCCAGCTCCGGTTCGAAGGGCAAAACTTGTAAATATTATACATACTTGTTTTTCTTTCTTGCTTTATCATGTTTTAAGTTAGCTATGCATGGTTAGTTTTGTTTTAGCTTGTTTGTTTGCATGTTTGTGTGTTTGTTTTTGTTTTTCATGTTTTGAATAAAGTCTTGGAGATGTTTCACATGAAAAGATTTTACCTATGTTAATGAAAAAAGGGCTTTCATTAGCTTTTCTTGGTAATAGTTTATTGGTAACGATCCATGCTCTCCGAATATGCCCTTATCGGTGGCAACTTAGGTCTGTGGGTGAGGTGTGATATTGCCTAGAGTGCACGCTAGGTTGTATTCTATCTTGCTTTGTTTTGTTCATAGGGGACGCTGGACTTAATTGTTTGGCGAGGTCGAGCGATAAATTTTATTACGGGCGCTAGCATAACACATTTTTGACGGTTTAGTATAGCCACCCATTTCGTACCCCACCGGTACGGAATGGGAAGAAAAGTATGACTCGTTTGATCGCGTGATGATCGGGTGGTGCATTGCATTTCATTCTGTCTTGCATGTTTTACTTGTTCTTTGTTTGTGTATTTTCTGTCTTTTAATTTTGTTTTGGTTTGAAACCGGATAACACGGGCCAGTGTTTCTAATGTCATTTGTCTTGTGGAAAGTCGTTCTCTTAAGTCTTCTGCAGGGTTTATTTGCTACCACACCAGCCTTGGTAGTTTGGGCCTAAAGCCGGAGTGAGTGAGGCATTCAGGAGCCCTAAGCATGGGTGCGGCTATGCGTCGCGGTTATTAGTCCAATAAAGCTTTGGATATGGTCCTGTGTGACTAGTTGTGGTTCCGAATTGGCAGAACCGAAGGAGTAAACCCTGGAAGCATCAAATCTGGCTAGAGCGAGACATTGGCATGAAACCCTCCAACTTGGTCGAGGTATTTAGGGGTTGACATTCCCCTTGGACGGTACATTCGCGCACTCTTTTCTCTCTTCGCTCTTGTTCTTAATGCTATGAGGGCATAGCATCACTTTAAGTTGGGGGGAGGGGTTAGCTCATGTACCAGTTGCTTCATTTTTGTGCTTTTTGTTTGATTTTGAGTATATTTGAAAATCCGAAAACAATATAAATTGAAAATTCAAAAACAATAGAAATTGAAAAAAAGGAAAAATGAGAAAATGGAAAATTTTAATTAAAAAAAAAAAGGTTTTTGCTTGCAATTCTTTCCTTTTATCATGTTTTTAGCTCTTTTTCATAGCTTGTTGCATGCTCAATAAATGTAAGTTGGCAAGAGTTCGTAGCAATCCTAAGAATTTTTATGCTTCTTGACTCGCATGCTTAGTTGAAAATTGGACGAGTTAAGTTTTGAGCAAGTTTTGGCCCATATCCCCACCTTTCAATAATCATACTTATAGTTAGGTAAATAATCGCATGTCTTTTTCTAATTGTGTTTAAATGTCGATTTTCAATCATTTTGGAATCCAAAGCGCACTTAGGGGAAGATACAAGGCATTCTTTGCATGATCATACCACAAATGAGTCCCCTTGTCCTATTTTGCACCCCGTTTTTCTCCCGCTCTTTGCTTAACTTAGGTAACTGGTTGATTGGAGGGAGATTGAGAGCGTGTTTAATAATGAAAAGGTATGTTGGGGTGTGGAAGGAGTATTTGGATGTTCAAAGGTGTATGTGGGGGTTTGGGTGAATTATTGGAAGTATCAGAGGTCCAATTGGATGAAGGATCAGAAAAAATTGTGAGCCACGCAATTCAGCATCAATGGAGGGAAATTTGTTGCATCAGTACCTAAGGAAATTCAAGGGATCAACAGTAAGCACTCGGCATCGATGGAAATTAAAGATTCAATCGGTACCTAATGGTTCCATAGTGGGCAATTGTTGAGCTCGGCATCGATTGGTAGAGATTTGGTCCATCGGTACCAAAGCAGTTTCAAGCATTCAGTTCAGCAGGGCAGTCCAGTGCAATCAAACCAAACCCACTTCATCCCTTCAACAGCCGACCCCCCTCCTTCAAACTTCCATTGTTCTACCACAAAACCCTATCTGTAAACCTCCAATAACCTACCAAATCTCCCATATTTTCTCACAAAACCACCAAATCCTTCAAGCTCCTCAAGAGTTCATCCATAAATTTCGGATTTTCAGGCCCTAGTCAAGGTAAACTCACTGCTCTCTCTCAAATCCGAAATTTTTCAATTTCCCCACAAAAATCCCTACGTTCTCCACTCCTCCCACATATATATATATCAACCCCCACCTTATCTTAGCCTACATTTCACCCATTCCAACCAAAAATCAGATTGTAAAAAAAAAAAAAAAAGAGGACCCTACCCAAAAATCCGAAAATCCCCAAAATTTTTCACACCAAAATCCTTTCTTTTCTCCTACTTTCCACTTATATTCCCATTCCCAACCATATTTTCTAGCCTACATTCCATTCTTCCACCGAAAAAAAATCCAAACCCTTTCTTGCTTCAATGCCAAAAGTCAAACAGACCGCGCATCGGGTTATCTCTTCTCAACCAGAGATTGAGGAGGAGGATGTTTTGGCAGAGGGAGATGATATCCAAGCGGATGAGGCCTCGGGTTCTCGGGCTAGAAAAAGGAGGCGTACTCCGGCTGAAATTGCAGCGGACAAAAGGAGGGAGTGGGAGGACAGTTTCAAAACTCGGAAGTTCACGAATGAGAGACAAGTGCAGGCCGGGAAACTCAGTCCCGATCATGTGGGCGTTCAATGCATTATTCGGAAAGGTTTGATCTTTTGGACCAAGCAACTACGTGGTTATAATAAGAATACTGTTATTGAGTTTTATAAATATATGCAAATCCCGGAAGGTGATTGGGAAAATGACCCGGCTGTTAGAATTACTTCTCAAGTGGCGGGTGTTGATGTAGAGATCACCCCTGATGATATTGCTAAGTATTTGGACATTCAAAGGCTCCCTCCTGATTTGGTGAATTACCTTAGGAATGGTGAGATGCTGGATCAACAAGTTGTGAATAGAGCTTTGTATAGTGACCCCTTGCAAGCTTCGATACCCCATGTGCCTGGTAATTTCAAGGGAAGTGTTAGATTCTTAAACAAAGTGATTCATTGCAATCTTTTTTCCTCGAGGCACGGAGCATAAACCTGGAAGGAAAAGTGGAGAAATTCTATTTGCTTTCACTACGGATGATTTGATAGTAGATTGGGCCATGTTCATTTTTACTCAGTTGAGAGATTTTAGGGCCAACACTTTGATTACAGCAAATATGCCTTTCCCTTGCATGATCACTAGCTTGTGTTGGGCAAAAGGAGTTAAAGGGTGGGGTTATGAGAACTTGGAAGAACTTTCTCTGGGACCTTTTGATTATTCATTTGATATAAAGAGCTCATCTCAGACTCATGCTGCGAGTAGCAAACAGGCGAGGGGGGATTATTTGACCATGATGCCAAAGAAAAAGGAGAAACAGGGGTCTTGGATCAAAAAGTTGTTTTGTCAAGGGTTGCACTGATTAGTTCTAGAAGGAAAGAGAAGGCTGAAATGAGACAGATGAGGAGAGAAATAGCTTGGCAGACATCTATTTTAGAGCAGCAGCACGGGTGAAGTATACCCCCGAGCCAGTTGACGAGGGGGAGATTAGTGATGATTTTGTTGGGTATGAAAGCGAGGAGTTGGTTGATTGATGGGGTGGTTTAATGATCTGCTGAGACGATGTGGGATGATGGTGTAGAAAGTCGGTGGCTAGAAATCCCCTTACTTGATCGGGGTCTAGGTTGGTTGACATGCCGACCATTCTATCTTTTATGTTTGTCTTTTGCATTTTATTTCATAGTTTAGTAGTGCACATGCTTAGTTGGTTAGTTGGTTTTGGTTTTGGCCGGCGTGGCCCTGACTTGGTTCATTTCTTTTGTTGGCAGCGGTCACTCGGGTAGATGACCAAGCTAGTATAGACCGTCGCCCATTTTTGTGCTAACTCTTTCTTTGAAACCAAGGTCATTACAAGCTTACAAAGTCCTTAGTTGATCCTTTGCGCGTATGGATTCCATTTTGATTGACTGTCTGATAGTTGCATAATTAGTTGATTGGCATGCTTTCCTTTCGTTATCCAATAATCATCTGCTAGTTTGTTAATTCTGTTGAATAAGTGCTGTAGTTGTTGAGGCATAGTTTTTCTTGTTCGCTATTGCCTGTTTGTCAAGCACTTCGTTGGTGGATATGGTTTAGATTGAACTTGCAAGGTTTTGTGTCCCGTATCCTACCCTTGTTCGAGGACACGAACCTTTTTAGCTTGCTCTTGGACTTACTTGATACTTAGCCTGTTTAATTGGATGCTGAAATTGTGAATGGTGGAAATGAAATAAAAAGCGGGATTGTCTGAACTCTTGCTAGTTTACACTGTTGAGCATGTTCTAAGTTACGATAAGCGGAATGAATCGTAAGTTGATAGTTTGCTAGTTTTCATGTTTTATTTGCTAGGGACTAGCAAACCTCAAGTTGGGGGGTGTGATAAGCACCCGATAATGCAATATAGGGTGCGCTAGTTATTTAGTTTTTAGTTTCTTTTATTGCCTAATTAGTTGTTTTTAATTACTTTTGCTTGAAAGGTATTTTAGTTGTGTGTTGTAGAAAAATCATTCCAAAGCAGGGGTTTTAAAAGCCAAGGCGTGTCAAGCAATTCAAAGATCCGACGGTGACCCGATGGCTCGGGCAAGGCAGCCACACCAAAGCGAGACAAGCAAAGCAAGGCAACGCCAAGCCAGAGCAACCCGATGGCCTGGGCGTGGCCAAGGCAGAAGGCGCAGCCAGGGCAGCCCCTAAACACCTTCGGTACCAATACCACTTTTCTTAGTCCATCGGTACTGAGCTTCACTAAGGCCAGCCACTAATGGTCTCGGTATTGATAACACATTTCAAGTCAATCGGTACCGAGGCCCTTATAAGCAGCAAAGCCCATTCTCCATCGGTACCTAGGCGCTTCGAGGGGATTTTCAGAGCATCTTTGGGGAATATTCCTACGCGTATTTAGGGACTATAAATAGGAATGATGTCACATTTGTACAAACAAGTAGGGATGTTTGTATTGCTTAATTTTGAGACCTAGCCTAGATTTTTAGTTATTCTTGCTTGTTCTTCATTGTTCTTATTTTTCAGCCCTTTACTTTTTTATTTTCTGCACTTGTTAGTTAATATTTGGTACTCTTGCCTTAATTAAAGTTGTTTATTAATGCCCGATCTATCTTTCTAGTTAGTTTTCTTCTAGTGTTGTGTTTTCAATTATGCTAAGTAGATTTTTGCTTGCTCTTTTATCTCCATAGATATGTGTGAGTAGTTTTCCAAGGTTGGGTCTGTAGGGAGGTGTGGACTCCCGCGCCCGAGGATGAGCGCTTCGCTCGAAGAGTCGCCACCCGGATGTTCGAGATGGATGATCCGAGAAACCGAGAGTTTGCTTGAAAAAGGCTTTAAGTCTGGCGAAAACGTTGAGATAATGGGTTCGGGAGCCACATTACGAATGAGGAAGGTTTTTCTTTAAAAAGCACCCCATTCGCCCGGTAAGACCGGTCTCTACTTGTTCAAAAAAAAGGAGATCTTCGGTATCCTTGGAGTATCAAGCTCTTTAATAAAGCACGAAGCAGGAAAGGGACATGGGAAATATATCACATTGGCGTGCAAGTGGTGCCATCTGCAGTCGTGCTAAAATGATATGAATGAATGGAGGTAAGTAACATTCAACAGTGTTTGGACCTCTGAGCACCGCTCACGGCACCCTGAGATGCCGCGAGGCATCTCGGCATGCCGTCTTGCGTGGCAACTACTCTGCTGTCGGACTGTTGGTCCTCAGAACACCATCGCGGCACCCTGAGATGCCGTGCGAGGCATCCCACCATGCCGTGCGTGGCACCTGCCCTGCTGTCAGACTGCTGCAATCTTTCAAAACATTATTTGACTCGCTAGTTTTTCTGTAGATCTTTTAAAAACTCATGAGTAGCCTCACGGCGGTCAGATCATCATAAGAACTTCATTATCCTTCTCAAAACATAGTTTTAAAGTAGTTTTCAACGTTTTTATCGTTTGGAATGATCTTGAAAAGATTTTAGAAGAGCCGGAACATGGCTTGTAGATATGGTCTTATTTTAAGAGCTACAGAAACAGTAAACAACAAAAACAGGTAACCACAGCAGAGGAAAACTCAGATCCAGTCAGCCTTTTCACAATAGCACTAGTGTGCATCATGCCGTCTTGGCCGAGAGTCAAGGTTCATGCGTCGATGAAACAACCAGCGGTTCCCCAACCTCGACCAGTGTTGGTTTTATTTTATGAAAATATGTTTTGAGTCGAGGATCTAACCAAAGGGTTAGATCTGGCGTGAAAGGTCCCCTCGAGGACGAGCGGAATCTAGTCCGAGGAAACTTGTTTATACCTTTGGTTTTGAGCTTGATCAAGGGTCGCGGATGCAAGGATGTGGATGGATCGTCACGGATGTGGATGTGGAGGTTAAATGAGACAAAGAGAGTATGGGTGTGAGTGAAGGTTAGGTGTTTTGGGTGATGGGGTCTTGGAGTCAATGAGTGATCAACTTTAATGATGAGAAGGGGAGTGAGTGAAAGCTCTTAAAGAATCTCTTTTGGGAATGGCATCCTTTAAGGCTTGGAAATGGAAGTGGTGATGAAAAGGGGGTTTGAGAACTTAGAGAGAGAAAGTAGAGTGAGAGAGACAAGAGAAAAGCAAGAGAAGGGACTCAAAAGAAGGGCTAAGAGGGACCCCTTTCCCTTGAGTGGAGGGGTCAATTTATAGACAAATGGCCAAGGATTTTGAATTCAAATGGTGGAGGTATTTTAGGCGGGCGAAGTGCATTTTAATTTGAGCGACCATCATTGTGGCTCTGCTTGGTGTGGCCGACAGCTTTCTGAGCCAGCCAGCTTTTTGCTCAAGGTGTCGTGCGGTTAATGGTTGCCGCGCACGGCCACTCTTGAATTTCAAGGTGCCGTGCGCTCCCATTCCGCTACGCACGGCTCCTCTTCCTTCGGTCCAGGGTTCTTTTGGGCTTTGTTTGGGCTTTTATCTGGGCTTTTCAGGTTTTTTTGGGTTTTTGGGCTCATGTGGGCTTAGAGAGATCCTTTTTCAAGCTCGTAAAGGTACCGTTTCCTCTATTTTATCATTGGGGTGGACAAAGACTCTCCGAGGTCTGGATTGGGGTGTCTACAGTAGTCCCTCTTTAACGTAACTCGGATACCATTTATTTGGTACGAGTGACGCTTAAAGAATAGGCATCCCAATCCGTTGCTCTAGTGCCTTTGGCCATAGACAAAACGAAAATGTAAGTAAATATGACGGTGGTCGCGCTCGGGGAGCTGCCTACGTACCCCACTGTAGGGATCAGACCAGCGTAGTTCAATCGGGACAATGCAATGCGAGAGACCAAGTTCCGGAGTGCAAAAGCGTGCTTGCAGTGCGGTGTGTCATGCAGAGTATTGAAAAACCTGAGACGGGCCCTCGGGAGGCGAAGTGAGATGAGCGCCGTGGCTCGGGAGACAGAGAGGCGTTAGGCCCGTTGGGCGGTGGCTCGGGAGACGAAGAGGCGTTAAACCCGTTGGGCGTGGCTCGAGAGGCGAAGAAGCGTTAGGCCCGTTGGGCCGTGGTGAGACGAAGAGGCGTTAGGCCCGTCGGGCCGTGGCTCGAGAGGCGAAGAGACGTTAGGTCCCTCGAGAGGCGAAAATTTTTGAATTTTTGAGGCGAGCCACCGGAGGCGAAAATTCAATTTAGAATTTTAGAGACAGGCCCTCGGGAGGCGAAAATCAAGTTTGAGACGAGCCCGCTGGGAGAAAACATGTCGGATCCTTGAACCAGTCGCGGTGAGTCCCGGAGGGCGAATACCGAGAAAAAGCGAATCTGGCGAATTCGAGGATTAAATAAGCGCCGTAACCGATGCCACGACATTCTAAGGGATCTTTCCTGCAAAACGAGAACTGGGTTTCCAATAAGATTTTGGAGGCTGATTGTCAATTTTCGAGAAAAGGCATTTAAGCCTCTGAGCCGGTGCCGTGCGGCCTGGATTAGACGCGCGACACCTCGATCTTCTAGGCGCCCTTCGGTTTCAAGGGCGGTTGAAAGTTTTAAGGGTGCCATTAATTCGAGCGTGCCCTTTCGTCGGCCGGGACGTCTTTTAAGTGTGGGGGTGCCACATTCCATGCACCACCACCAAAATCTCAAAAGTTCCTTTACTTTCGTTGCATCAATCTACTTTCGAGCATGGCAAGCGACGATTTGGCAGTGCGTGTTGCTTCCCCAGAGGCCGAGATGGCCTTTTACGCGAGGAGATTGAGCAATTGAACGAGCAAATTGCGAGGCTTATCTCCACTATCCGGACTCTTCGTCGTGCCGTCTCCAATCTTGAGGACTTCGCTTTTGATCAAGCTGGGCGACAAGCACGACCCGAGTCCGTCCTTGGCGTGGCTCGGAGGATACGGCAGAAGATTTCGAGGGCAACCCCAACGGGTCGGATGATCGTTCGGACGGGGCGAATGATGCTTCGCAACGGGGCAGGCCCGAGAGGAGGAGGAGGAGGAAGAGGAAGGAGAAGGAAGAAGGAAAAAGGGCAATAGAGGCCCGTTTTACATTTTGTTGTTTTTCTCTCTTTTTTTGAATGTAATGGCAAATCCGGGGTCCCGGGTGTTATTGAATGAAAAGTTCATTTTCTTCTTCCAAAATATCTCTTTCTTCAACTAAATCATTAATTCGAATGAATCGGCCACAAACTGGAACAATCGAAATAATCCATGATGCCGTGCGAGGTCAATTTAGGGACGCACGGTAGAGTAAACCGGGCGCTGTATGTTCGTCAGGGTGCCGTGCGACTACGCCCAGGTGCCGTGCGGGCCAATTTGGCTATGAACCCGGTCCAACGTTGGTTCCCAGCGGGTTCGAGGGTTATATATATATACACGCGGGGTGTACACAGTACACCCCACTTCATTTCCTCTCTCTCTCGGTCTCTCTCGATCATCTCTCTCTCTCGATCATCTCTCTCTCGCTGCTCCTCTCTCGGTCATCTCTCTCATTGCTCCCTCTCTCTCGATCATCTCTCTCTCTCATTGTGCTCTCTCTCTCTCTGTGCTCTCTCTCTCCCTCACTGCTCTCTCTCGCTTTCTCATATATATCGATCATGGAGCAGGTGACATTTTGGTGACGATCGTTACTCGGTGAGGCCACGCCATCCCTGCTTCTTCCGGAGGATGCACGGCGATTAGAGGCGAGCCAGAGGCCTCAGGCGACTGCATTGGTCGGGAGACGCGGCCATGGCTGCCACGGTGGTCGGCGATGGGCGGTGGCGGCATTGGCGATGGTGTTGGGTACGGCCAGGAGACAGGGACTCCGGGTGGAATGGAGTCGAGGAGCGGCGTTGGGGTTTCGGGCTGGTCGGAGGCGGCGGCCAGCGTTGAGGAGAAGACCACGGAGGGTCATGGTGGTGGTGGTTTAGACCTGGTGGTGGAGGAGACGGAGGCCTCTCCCGTGAGAGAGCCTCGGACTGACTTGGGGAAGGCCCCGTCGTCGAGGGTGAGCCGGAGGTGGAGCTAGCGGTGGAGGACACACCGCCTATGTTTGTGGCCAGTGGTACTGGGTGCAGGGTCGTCACGCCCTATAGGGATGGGCGACTACTTAGCGGCAGCGTCCATGGAGGGCGTGTTGGAGGTGGTGCGGGGTTTTCTGGGTTGGCGGACGCCTTATCGGCGGCCCGCGGCGGAATTACTGGTGGGGTTAGGGCCGAGGTGCTAGGGAGCCGGGGTTGAGAGAAGGCGGCGAGGAGGCGGGGTGATGGCTCCTCGCGCCACCGTGGTGGCTGAGGCGACTCTGGCGTTGCGAGGCGAGGCCCTACGACGAGGCGATCTACGTGCCCTTGCACGTGGTGGTGCCCTCACTTTTCGACCCTACACTCGAGGAGACCGACTTAAGGCGTGGCTCTGGTGTTGAGGACCTCGGACACCTTTCCTTGTGACGAGGCGAGGTATACCTTAAATATCTGTATTTCAAATTCCAATGCATCGTATTTCCATTTGATTGCATCTAAGTATACCACTGTATTGCATGCCTGTTTACCGAATATTTGTCCATTTGTTGTTAACAGCGATTTCGCTCTCGTATTCTGAGGGTTCGGCGGTGTCTGACGTTTTGGAAGAAGGTTGCCCGGAGGTCTCGCGGGAGATAGTTAGGCAGGCGGCTTTGGAGAGTTCGTAGGGGTGTTGGCGAGGGCGTGTGCAACGACCGCCCAATGGTGAGGGCTCTGGCCGAGAGGTGGTGGGACACGACAAACACCCTCCACTTCTCTTTTGGTGAGTTGACCGTGACGCCCCTGGACTTTGCGGCGATCATCGGTCTCGAGTCGAGGTGACCCTATCCGCGCGATCTTTGCCACGGGAAGCGGCGGCGTTCAGCCCGAGCGTCTTTGGGGCACTGGCGAGGCGAGAGGGGCGGCGAAGTATGCCCGGCTCACGAGGTTTTGGGCGAGAGGCTCCCGGCCAAGCGAGGGTGGAGGAGGAAGCGAGAGTGACGAGGTGCTTCTGCTGTACTTGCTTGGTGCGTTCCTGTTTCCCAACAGGCGCAACCGAGTGCACCTTTCACTTCTCCCACCACGAGGGCGTCGGAGATCGCCCGACGGGGGAGGTGCGGCGCTGGGGACGTGCTATGCCTTTATGGGCTCCCTCTCCCGCGGGGCAGGAGTGAGCCTGGGAGGCTATTGGAGGGTCTGGGAGGTATATCTTGTTTCCTTCCTCATGAATAGTTAGCTTTCCATTTATATCTATTCAATGTACATCTTGTGCTAACTTTCAATGTCTTGAATTGCAGCTTTGGACGTACGAGGTGATAGGGATGTACCCTCATGAGACTACGTGTCCTGACGACACGATACTCCCTCAAGCCCTGCGCTGGTCGACGGAGTACAATGGCGTGAAGAGAGGGAGGGGCAAGCTGGACGCCTTCCGTCTTTTCCTGGACGAGCTGCGTCCCGATCAGGTACTAAAGCGCTTGCGTATCTGTTTTCAGCCTATTTTCATTCAATCAGCACCTTGATGTTGCTTATTCTTGATAGCGAGTCCTTTGGCGGGTGTGGGACGCTTGAGATCCCCTACGTAGCCGCAGTAGGGTGATTGCCCGGCCGGCGGTGCTTCTCGAGTCCACTACGGTTGGCGATGGTACTTGGGTGACCGAGTGTCACGCGCCGATTCTTGGCTGGGCGCCTTCGAGTCCCCAGGCTCACTTCTGCTCTGATGCGGAAGGGCCAGACCCGATACAGCGGAGGAGGTCGGCGATTCACCGGCCGACCTCGAGTTAGAGCCACTTTTTGAGCGTGTGCTAGCCTTGCTGCCGACTCACGCAGAGCATCGCTCCCGATGCACTGATGGCGGAGTCCGGGATACGTCTTTGCTTGGGAGGCGCACAGCGCGGCGCGAGAGGGCGCTGGAGGAAGAGAAGGGACGGAAGAGAGACAGGTGCGACAGAGCCAGCGAGGGTCCAGGGTGCCAGAGGTCACAGCAATGGTGCGGGCCCGAGTGGCACTAGTCTCCTGCCCTCTCTTGGGCGGTGGACGTGGCGACCCTCGAGGAGTCCCTGGTTTGGTCAGCGGTGCCACGTCCTCCGTCGAGGCTCGGGGTTTCTTGCTCGGTATATCATGCTTTCAACTTTTCCGTACATTCGCTCCGTTTGCACATTCCTGATCAACTTCCTTCATTGCAGGCTCCTCCGGGTGCGTGAAGGAGATGGCGGAGGCCATGATGGGCTGGAGCAGTTGGTGAGGCAATACGCCATGGGCCACCCTCAGGAAGGTGTTGCCTGCGTGTTGGCGAAGCGATGGTACACTCTCGAACTTTAGTCAATTGCTTTACTCATTGCTTATATTATGATTATGATGCAAATGTTATATGAATGCTTATACCATTGTAGGCCAGAGGAGGGGCTATGCGAGGGTTGCGGCGGAAGTCCGTCCGCCCGATAGTACGACAGGTCTCCTCTGCTGGCTCACGGGAGGAGCCGGCGTCGAAGAGGACACGACGCTCTGTAGGGACCGAGGACGAGCCTATTGACGTCTCTGAGGACGATACACCTGAGCCTACAGACGTTGACCTGGAGGTCACCTCAGGAGATACTGTGCCTAGGGTGACCGGTACTCCAGTGGCGAGCAGCTCTCCTGCGGACGAGGAGATCTCCGTAGAGGACGAGGAGGAGAGCGAGGGCGAGGACGAGGATGAGAGTTGAGCTCCTCTTTTGTCTTGTACTTTTGCCGAGGCCTGCGCGCTTCTTTTGTAGGGCGCCTGTTTGCCCTCGGTAGATAGGACATTGGGCCATCGTGCCCCTCTTTGTACTTCGACTCATGGATGCTTTTGGATTTATACAGAGATTTTGCCCCTTCATTGTTTACGCCATTCAATCTCCTTTGGTTTGTATGAAGAAAATTGAATAACTAAAACATTAACCGGGGTGCGCAACCAACCACTGAACCGAACGAGAAATCAAAACATATTGACAGTGAAATAGAAATCAAAGAAAGCGACTAGATGAATCTTGGTAGAATTGACTCTATACACCAGACCTTATATAGACACCTTCACAACTAACTCCGGACACAAGCATACGGCAATTACGGCCTTTAAATCTTGGCGTGCGACTTGGGAGTTCTACTTTGCCTTTGGAATATACCCAAAAAGTAAGAAAGTGTTGACTTTAACACGCGACCTTCCCGAGTTTTGACTTTGGACACGAACCGGAACTTGGACCAGGTCACTATTGACCATTATGACTTGCAGGACTCGGAAGAATGCCTTGAAACGACCCGAAGTGGAATTTGATACTTTAACATGGCTTGAGAAACGGACATTATCAAGTTTTTGTGCCACGATGACGAACCCTGGGAGTTACCTTGAAGCGAAACATCCCTGAAGTCCCAAATACCTGTTAGAGTCTGTTCAGGTGCTGGTTGGTGCTTCGTAGGGCCTCGATTCTTTCTTGGGGAGTTGCTGCCAAAACTGCAGAAATGCAGAGTCAACATGCCGTGCGTATACCCCAGGGTGCCGTGCGGTTAAGAATCCTTCGCACGGTACCCTAATTGACTTGCCGTGGTATTTCTCTGGTTTCAACATGCCGCGCGATCTCTCAAGGTGCCGTGCGAGGCCGTTTTCCTGACAGATTGCAGTTTTTGCTGATTTCCAAGGCAGATTGCTCGGGTGTTGAGGTTTGACCCATGCAATGGCATTTCTGAACCAGTGCATGTCTGTTTTGGCCCTTTTAGGACTTGACCAAGCCTTTCCCTATGTTAGACTCATGGAAAACTTGCACTTTTGAAACCCGAGGCTCTTTGAAAGTTGAAGTTGTCCCTTCTACTCCTCCTATAAATTCAAGCCTTCTTACCACATTCTCCTCATCTCGTCCAAGTCCCATCTTCTTCCTTTACTCTTTGAAATGGCTCTCCCTTCGGTTTTCTCCGTCCATGGTTGGCTTCTATGGAAGGTGTCGATTGGCTCAACTTTCGAGCTCACGGTCTCTATTCCTTGAGGTACCTTCACAACATTCGCCTTCGTCCCGAGCTTTTGAGGGCAGCCATGAGTTTCTGGGATTCGGAGGTTCACGTGTTCCGATTTGGCGATCAGGAGCTCTGTCCCACTGTCGAGGAGTTCCGTGCATACCTCGGGGTTTTGGTTGAGGAGGTCATCATTCCCCTATACGTGAGAGCGCGTATAGAGTCTTGGTCGCGGCCCTCGGGGTGGGTGAGGGTGCTGCCCGCTACTTGGTCAGAAACGGCCATCTCAATGTCATGCGTCTCATTGAGCTATTCTCTTCTCCTGGCGATCTTAGAGACATGACTTACCAGACTCGACGCATGACTGCTCTCTGTATGTGCTTGCTCGCAGCCTATCTCTTGGTTCCTTCTGCCGGTCATGCTAGCTCGGCGTTGGCCAGCGTCGCTGTTTAGATCGAAGCCCGAAGGGATGTGATTCCGATGGTTCTGGCCGAGACACTGATTGGTTTGGACAAGGTTCGCTCTGGAGAGACTGAGACTTTTGGGGGTAGCCCACTTCTCCTACAGGTTGGCTTCTCACTCAGCTCTCCTTTTTCGGATTTCTCCCACGTTATCTTTTTACCTCAACACTCGGCTTGGTTATCTAAGGCTTCTTACTTGTCTTCTCTCTTTCCCACAGATTTGGCTTTGTGATAAGGTGAACGTGCTGACCACTCCTCCTGGCAACTGGGCATACGAGGCGAGGTTACTCTCGCAACGATGCTTTGAGTTTGAGGATAGGAGCAGGGTGGGTCGATTTTCTCAGGCGCCGGCGAGCGGAAACCATTGCTTGGAGGTGTCGATGGCTGGATCTTCCTCCCATGTGATTGCACTATATGGGCTCTCGGTGGGTTGTTCTTGCTCTGGCTTAGGAGCTTTCACCTTCTATATTCCTTAGTATCCAAGCAGCTAGGTGTGAGACAGGAGGCCCTTGTCGAAGTTCTTGTGGACGTGGTTCTGCCTCTTTTCAGTCATTCAGTTCTTTGTCATTACCAGCGCTTTTGGATGACACGCAAGGTGACCGATGCACATCCCTATCCTTCTGTGGCGGTGCGCGGGAGCTATCGAAGGTGGCTTAGGAGGGACATTGCAGCGAGAGCTGGGGCTCAAGGAAACTGACTCAATCCTACCACCCTGACCGTTGAATAAATTGAGGACCCCTTTTTCATCATATTGCACTTCTTTTGTTATGAAAGCTTTGCTCGACCTTGTGTAGTAGAAGTAATTGTATTAATAAAAACGAGTCTTGGAGGGTTTCCCCCTTCTTGATTTTTGTTCTTCAAGTTTTCTCAACTGATTTTTATTTTGATGGATCGTGACCGGGTCTCATTGTAGAGGCGCCTACGTATCCTTACGGTGAAGGAATCGAGTCATGGCGTGGTCGGTAGGGTTCGCTCAGGTTTTAACACTCTCCTTTGCGCTCTAACTTTTGCCTAGAACCGCCCTTCGGGTTTCGGTCTAGCGAGCTCATTTATTGTTTGCCTTAACTTTTGGCTAGGATGCCCTGGCGGGTTTTCATCCTAGCCAGGCTTTGCTCTAACTTTTGCCTAGGACTGCCCGCCATTGCGGTTTTCAGCCTAGCGAGCTTCTCTCGTGGGGTAATAGCGCTGAGTTGATCCAGGTTAACCAAGGTTGAGAATTCATTTCCGTCCAAGTCGATGAGTTGCGTAGCTCCCCCGGAAAGGATGGTCTTGATGATATACGCCCCGGACCACTTCGGTCGAAACTTTCCTCGTGGGTCGTAGACTGGGGCTCGGATTTCCTTTAAAACCATGTCGCCTTCTATCAAAATCCTGGGTTTCACTTTCTTGTTGAATGCCCGTGCGATCCTTCGTTGATACCCTTGGATATGGTAAAGAGCCCTCAACCGACGTTCGTCAAATAGCATAAGTTCTTCAAATCGGTTACTCAGCCATTCAGCCTCTTGGACGTCACATTCGATCATTGTCCGAAGAGATGGGACTTCCAACTCAATAGGGAGTACCGCCTCCATCCCGTAAACCAAAGAGTAGGGGGTTGCTCCCGTTGGCGTTCGCACCAACGTGCGGTACCCCCATAAGGCCAGGGGTAGTTGCTCATGCCAGTCGCTTGTTGATTGAATAGTTTTCTCCAGAATGACCTTGATCGTCTTGTTTGCTGCTTCCACAGCGCCATTGGTCTGTGGCCGATATGTCGTCGACTTGTGCACCTGGATTTGAAATTTCTCCAGAACTTCCCGGGCCCGTCCTTTGAAATGAACCCCATTATCAGATACGAAAGCTTGAGGGACCCCGTACCGATAAACGATGTTTTGCTTGATGAAATGCGCGACTTGAATCGCGGTCAAAGTGGTATAGGAAGCAGCTTCTACCCATTTCGTGAAATAGTCGACGGCTACCAGAATGAACTTGTGACCGTTGGATGCTGCCGGTACTATCCTTCCGATAACATCAATCCCCCATGTTGAGAAGGGCCATGGCGAGGTCATTTGTTGCAGCTCGTGCGGCGGGACATGCATGAGGTTAGCGTGAACTTGGCACTTTTTACACCTTCGCACGTACTCCACACATTCCGTTTCCATGGTGGACCAGAAGTATCCTTGCCTGAGAATTTTCTTTGCAAGCATTATGCCGCTCATGTGAGGACCGCATACACCCTCGTGGACTTCTTCCATTACCCTTTTCGCATCTTCTCCATGGATGCAGAGCTTATGCGTGCCACAGGGCGATCTTCGATATAAGTTTGCTCCGCATAGAAGGTACTGAGTTGCCATCCTCTGGAGGGCGATTCGGTCTCCCTTGTTTGCTCCCACGGGGTATTCTCCCCTTTCCACGTACCTCCAAATGTCATAATACCATGGGTGGCCATCATCGGGCTCGTCGACTGCCATGACGTGCTGGTGTACCGGTGTATCCCTTTGTTCTATCACAATTGGTCTTAACTTTACGCCAACAGGGATCTCGACCATTGATGCCAAAGTTGGCAAAGCGTCTGCAAATTGATTTTTGAACCTTGGGACATGAGTGAATGTCACTTTGGTGAAGTGGGGAATGAGATCTTCGAGATCCTGGTGATACGGTTTCAGCTTTTCTTCTTTGACCTTCCAGTCACCATTCGCTTGAGACACAACTAAGTTCGAATCCCCCACAACTTCCAATTTTTCTACACCAATTTCGATGGCTGCCTCCATGCCTACGATGCAAGCCTCATACTCGGCCTGGTTATTGGTGACTTCAAAGTTAAGCTTGAACGCCAATGGGATGTGCGATCCATCGGGCGAAATGAGTAATACACCGATTCCGAATCCTTTCTGGTTGGCTGCTCCATCAAAGTACAACTGCCAAATGTCCTCGGTTACCGTCATTATGTCTTCGTCGGGGAAATTGAACTCGGCATCCTCCTCTCCTTTGACTGGGCAATCGGCTAGGAATTCTGCGACAGCTCTCCCTTTTACCGACTTTCGGGTGACGTACTTTAGTTCAAACTCAGCCAACATTAGCAACCACCGTGCCATCCTACCCGTGAGGGCCGGTTTTTCGAATAGATACTTTAGGGGATCCATCCGAGATATTAGCCTGACCGGGTAGGCTAACATGTAGTGCCTCAACTTCTTGGAAGCCCATACAAGTGCCCAGCACGTCTTTTCTAGGGGAGTGTAACGTTCTTCAGGTCCGACCATCTTTTTACTGAGGTAATACACGGCCCTTTCTACCCCATCATCTCCTTCCTGCGCCAACATGCATCCCATTGCGGATGGAGTGACTGACAGGTATAGGATCAAAGGCTTTCCTGTTACAGGCGGTGTCAATACCGGCGGCTTGTGCAGGTAGGCCTTGATGGCTTCGAAAGCTTTATGACACCTATCATCCCACACGAATGGCACTCCTTTCTTGAGTAAGCGGAACAATGGTTCACAGGTTGAAGTCAGTCTCGCAATGAACCTACTGATGAATTGCACCTTGCCGAGAAAGCTCCTTACATCCTTCTCAGATCTTGGCGGCTCCATTTCTAGGATGGCTTTGATTTTTGATGGGTCGACTTCGATGCCTCGGGTGGTGATCATGAATCCAAGCATCTTTCCTGCAGTGACTCGAACGTACATTTGGCGGGGTTGAGACGCATCTTGTACTTCCTGATTCTTTCGAAGAACTTCCTGAGCGCGGAGATGCCCCTCTCGTTCCTTGGCCTTAACAATCATATCATCAACGTAGACTTCCACTTCTTTGTGAATCATGTCGTGTAGTAATGCCGTGGCGGCCCGTTGGTAAGTGGACCCTGCATTCTTTAGTTCGAAAGGCATGATTCGATAACAGTATGTCCCCCACTCGGTGACGGACGTAGTCTTTTCCCGATCCTCTGGAGCCATAAGGATTTGATTGTATCTCGAGAAACCATCCATGAAAGAGAGTAGAGCATGACCAGCAGTGTTGTCAACTAACACATCGATGTGTGGTAGTGGGAAATCATCTTTAGGGCTGGCTTTGTTAAGGTCCCTGAAATCGACGCAGACCCTTATTTTACCATCCTTCTTTGGTACGGGGACGATGTTTGCAACCCACTGAGGGTACTCGGTTACCATTAAGAATCCAGCGTCGATCTGTTTGGTGACTTCTTCCTTTATTTTAAGCACCCAACGGGCCTCATGCGTCTTAGTTTCTGTTTTACCGGCTTTGCATCAGGATAAAGGGGAATCCGATGCTCCACGATTTCGGGATCGATTCCGGGCATATCGGCATGTGACCACGCAAACACATCTTCGAATTCTTTAAGCAGGTTTACAAGAGCTTCGCGTTCTTCAGCGGATAGCGCGGAACCGATCTGGGTCATCCGGGGATTCTCTCCATCTCTCAGATTTATTAAAACAATTTCTTCTTTTACGGGTTGAGCACGCTTTTCATCTTCCCTGTCGATTAGGGATCGAATTTCTTTGGGAATGTCCCCATCGAAATCAATCTCTTCATCACCAGGGGCGACGCAATTTATTTCAAAGTCAGGGAAGTAAGCAGAATCAGATTCATTCATTTCATGATCAACAGTGGCCTCGGGGGCACCATACACACGGGTGGATTCGAATTCGAAGTACAGACTCTGAGAGTTTGGGCCGAGAGGCACCAACTCGGACTGGACAGACTCAGAAGACTCAGAAGGCACAGAAGACTCGACAGACTCAGATTCAGACTCGGACTCTGATTCGTGGTAGGTTGCATTTGGCATGAAGATCCAGTTCTTGTACTCTTCAGCAACATCCATGATAAACAAAGTCGGATCCTCGGGGGTATCTTGTTCCATCATCAGCACTTCTGCTTCCATAGCTGTACCCATTGATTCGTCTTCCCTAAACAGAGTTGCGAGACTACCCATGCTGAAAACCTCAATCCAGTCAGCGGGCTCTTTCTGCTTTTCCTCAACCTCAGTTTCTTCATCACTATCCAACCAGACGTCGTTGGCGAATATCTCAAATCCTGGCAGGAAGGTATTGGTTTCCTCATCCCAAAACGGTTCCGGCTGTCCCTGATAAATCTGCTTTGCTTCTTCTTTGACAAAGTAGTCTTCTAGCTTGTTCCCCCTTTTCACTTTGCTGCTATTTGAGAGTGAGTAACCAAGGCCTGTTGTATGCATCAGAGTGCCCTGGGCTTCGAACTTTGCAGGGCCTTGGAGGTTCTTTCCCAGTCCCAATCCTGGCATGTAGGACATCTTTTCATGATCTTGATGGCGACGTTGCTAATGACAAAGTCGTCGTCGATTCTAACTGAGTAGATAGACCGAGAGGTGTCTAGAGAGAAGCCTCCCAAAGCGATGTCTTCTTCCCCGTGTTGAATTTCCAAGAGTGGGGCATTGTCCTCAACAGGGGCATGAATCCCTGAGTCTCCGTGGATAGTAAGCATTCCTGTTTCCAGTCCCAGCCGAATTTTCTGATGGAGTGTGGAGGGCACAGCCATGATGTCTGGCCGATGCAGCCAGGGCCTACCCAGAAGCAGATTGAAGGAGGCGGGGATATTCACCACGTGGAATTCTACGTCCGTCTGATATGGTCCGAAGGTCATAGGAATCATGAGAGTTCCAACCACATCCCTCCGAGTGTTGTCATATGCTCGGACTTTGACTTCTGATGGGGAGAAGTCCTTATTCTTGTATCCCAAACAGTAAGCAACGCGGAGCGGACAGACATTAATGGCTGATCCATTATCGACCAAGATTGCTGGAACCGACTTGCCATGGCACTTCAAGGTGATGTGCAGCGGACGATTGTGATCAGTTCCCTCGGCGGGTAAGTCTCGATCAGTAAAGGTGATGGCATGTTTGATAGGTATGGTCTTGATTAATGCCACAAGCTCATCGGGAGTTATAGCGGAAGGAACTTTGAGTCGGGAGAGTGCTTGGATAATACCTTCACGGTGGCGTGTGGAGTGAACCAGCACATCCCAGACAGACATCTTGGCATTGGTCTGCTCGAGTTGACGCTTAATCATTCCTTCGGGGTTCTTTTCAGGTCGGGAAGGCTCCTTAGCCGGTGGGTCAAAGGGGCGAAAGGTGCTCTTGACCGGAGTGGTAAAGGGATCAGAGGGCTCCGCGGTTGCAAGGTTAGAAGGTTCCCCAACTTGGAGGTTCGGAGGTTGATAAATACGGCCGCTTCTAGTTAGATGATCAATCTGGCGGTACTTCGATTCCTCACTCCAAAGGTCGGCCAGAGCTTTAAGCTTGTTTCCAATAGTTTCATCTTGTAGATTGGCGGCAGATCGGCGATAACCAAATCATCCCACAAATCTTGGTGTCCATTTTTCAGCCTCCATCATGGCTTTGTTAACAGTCCATTCTTCGTTTCCCACTTTTACGTTAACCACTTCAGTGTCGGCCCACAAGTTTGCCGGTTCATCTTCCCATAAGTTTATCATGGCAACCTCGGCGTCTTCCGGGAAAGTGACTGACGGCTCAGATTCAGCTCCGTCCACGAGGTAGTCCATTGGGTCAAACCCGTTGCTAGCGACTTCCTCCTCGAATCCAGGAAGGTTTGGGTACGGGGTGAGGTCCACGTTTTCATACAGCTTGTTGACGACGAAGTCATTAAAATGAGAGAAATCTGGGCGGAGCGGGGCGAGTTCCGGCCAGTTGTATGTTGCCATCTCAAGTGGGCATCCAAGCTGGTATTCTTCACCGAATAGCGTCGGCAGGGAGAAGGTATCCAATGGGTCGTTCCATGCCAAAAGCTGATACTCATCCGGGGCCGGGTCCCAATCCCATTCGGGTGCATCTCGGAAGACCAAGTATTCTTCCCCTTGATTTTCGAATAGTGTACTCAAAGAGAATCCATCAAGAGGATCTGCCTGGATGTTTTGCCAATCAACCTCCCATCCGGCCTCGAACAGAGGTTCGTCGTTTCTTTGGAAGTTGGCAGCTTCAAATTCTTCCCAGTCAGCAATCAGTTCTCCCCGTGTGTCTTCCCATTCCCACCAAAGGGCGGCAGTTCCCTCGAGAATTTCACCAGCAGGCATTGGTTCGACCTCGAGCAGGGTAGGGAGAATCAGGTTCTGGGAGGCTTGGGTCTTCGGCCTAGGGTGATTTGGTTGATACTGGAAGGGGTATTATGCTTTGGGAGAGGGTTTGAGACAGTGTTTGGTTTATCAGGGTGGAGCATCGACAACCTTGTTGTCGATGAGGTTCTGAATTTCATGACGGAGGCGGATGCTGATTGTCGGTGGTATGGCCAGGCATTTGGTGGAAGTCACAGATAGACGTTTTGGTTTAAGTTTGGCGGAATGGTTTGTGGTGGCGGAAGAGGTTTCGGCACCCCAATGTCCGTGAGTTTCTTGAGGAGAGTAGACCTTGGAGTCTGGAATTAGGTGAAGGTTCGATTACGGGATTTTGGCTTTTGAAATCGTTAACTTCTACGAGTTTTGTGGATGAGGTTCTGCTGATTGGCATTCCCGAAGAGAACATTGCTTGTTTTCTGAATACGCCCGTTTGGATTTGGACCCGGACCCTGGTTCTTTCTTCTCCAAAGTTCCGTCTCACAGAGCCTCCTCTACAGCCAATCCAGAATCGTAAAAAGTTTTGAAATTTGGGGCAGCCTGAGAGAGAACCATGTAAGGTGCAAAAGAGCTTGGCAAGTTCTTGGTTATTATCCGTATTTGTTCCTTTAAGTCAGGTTTATTTTGCATCTGGGCAGCCTTAGCCCTCCAACGTTTCACGAAGTCGGCAAAACTTTCCTTCTCACCCATCTTGGTGCTTTCCAACTCTCTCGTGGTCATTTTCAGGTCAACATTGAAATCATATTGGGCCACGAAAGCTGTCCCGATGTCTTCCCAAGTCCTTTTCTTGGATGGTTCGAGAGAGAGGAACCATTGCAGGGCTGGACCGGACAAGGATTCATGGAAGAGTTGGGCCATAGCTTCTCCTTCGATGCCACGCATGGTGAGGGATCCGACGTACCCCTGGAGGTGGGCTTTTGGGTCACCGGTTCCATCGAATTTTGCAAAATCCACTCCTTTGAACTTTTCTGGCAGCTTGGCATTTGGAAAGAGGCATAGTTTCTTCATGTCGATTTCTCCTTTTCCAAGCCGTTTGGTTTCCTGGACAGATTCCTCCAATTTGCCAATCTTATCCATGATAGCGGCCAGGTTAGGGTCGATTACTGGTACCTCAACTTTAGGTGGTTGCTCAGATTGTAGGGAAGTCTTGATTAGGAGCTTGTCAGTGATTTCCTGCATGCTTTCCATTATCATATTCATGTCATTTTTCATAGAGACTACGGCGACTTTGAGTTGCGCGTCAATGCCGGCGAGGGACGCTTAAATCGAACATCCATGTTGTTGGCCACGTTACTGAGTTCCTCCATTCCGTCTCCATGGTCAGCCATGGGAGGGGTTTTCAGTCGGGAATGAGACCACGGATTCTTCTACCACGTGTTCTTCCTCTTCCTCAATTTGGACCTCAAACAGTGGGGTCCTTCCAGGGTGTCTACTCGAACTAGTCTTTGGGATGGACGGAACCAATTGGGTACAACTTCTTTTCTCCGCGGCGATCAATGTTGGCAACACTGTAACAAGTCAAAAGGAGCAACTCATAACCAATCCGAATACTCGCCCTACTTCTACCCATCTCCTAGAAAGAAGGCCTAAGACCTACCGTGGCTCGAATCTCACTTAAGACATCCGTACAGAAGATTTCCGATAGCCCGGGTAGGTGCCGTCAGGCAGGTTAAATTCCGAACGGGTCGGAACCAGAGCCAATCTCCTTATCGCGACCATCCGAGACAGAGCAATGTGGCTACCAGAATCCAGATACAGACATGCTTAAGGCTAGACCCAAACCAAGGGAGCCGTTCGCACGGCAAACACCGGAGGTATCTCAAACTCCATGGATTTAAAGTCTCTTGGATACTAGTGGACCTACCGTGGTTCAACTCTCACTTAAGACGTCCGTCTGAAGATTTCCGATAGCCGGGTAGGTACCGTCGAGGCGAGTTGAATTCGAACAGGTCGGAACGCAGCCAATCTCCTTATCGTGACCATCCGAGAGAAAGAGCAATGTGGCTACCGGAATCCAGATCTCAGACATGCTTAAGGCTAGACCCAAACCAAGGGAGCCGTTCGGGCACGGCAAACAGGAGGTATCTCAAACTCCATGGATTTAAAGTCTCCTGGACGACCGGAGGTTCCTAAAGAATTCTAAGGAGGCCTATTCCTCTAGCCCACAAGATGCAATGGTGTGCGAATGAGGCGTGTGTACAGGAATAAAAGCACGTAAGCAGAATATAGCACATAAGTCCTAGACATGGGTCCCTGTCCTAGTTGGGAAGGTTCTATGGCTATGTACAAGTGCAAAAGCTGGTTTTGGTCTCAAAAGGGTCCCCTGGACTAGAGCCAAGATGTGCTACCCGTGTCGAGTGTATTGCAAGACAACGGTCGTACAACACGATGGCTCATCATAGTCGAGGGTTGCTAGGCATTCCGGGAGAGCTTGTCACCGGTAAACCGGGCAAGATAGCGAAACACGCATAGCGAGGCTTGTGCGGTGCAAAGTGTACAGGGTAAAAGAGTTTGATCTTCCGGAAAATATTCGAAAATCCCCTTTTAGAAAACACCTTTCAAATTTGGCCCTCTTGTTTATTCAATACATTTTGTACATTCTTTTTTTTTTTTTTTTTTAAAAAGGTATTGAATAAAAGTTGTTCCCCAGCGGAGTCGCCACTGTGGGCCCGCGCCCAAGAATGAGCGCTTCGCTCGAAGAGTCGCCACCCGGATTTTCGAGATGGATGATCCGAGAAACCGATAGTTTGCTTGAAAAAGGCTTTAAGTCTAGCGAAAACGTTGAGATAATGGGTTGGGAGCCACATTACGAATGAAGAAGGTTTTCTTTAAAAAGCACCCCATTCGCCCGGTAAGACCGGTCTCTACTTGATGTTTTCAAAAGGGGAGATCTTCGGTATCCTTCGGAGTATCAAGCTCTTTAATAAAGCACGAAACGGGAAAGGGACATGGGAAATATATCACATTGGCGTGCAAGTGGTGCCATCTGTACAGTCGTGCTAAAATGATATGAATGAATGGAGGTAAGTAACATTCAACAGACTGTTTGGACCTCTGAGCACCGCTCACGGCACCCTGAGATGCCGCGCGAGGCATCTCAGCATGCCGTGTGTGGCAACTACTCTGCTGTCGGACTGTTGGTCCTCTGAACACCATCGCGGCACCCTGAGATGCCGTGCGAGGCATCCCACCATGCCGTGCGTGGCACCTGCCCTGCTGTCAGACTGCTGCAATCTTTCAAAACATTATTTGACTCGCTAGTTTTTCTGTAGATCTTTTAAAAACTCATGAGTAGCCTCACGGCGGTCAGATCATCATAAGAACTTCATTATCCTTCTCAAAATATAGTTTTAAAGTAGTTTTCAACGTTTTTATCGTTTGGAATGATCTTGAAAAGATTTTAGAAGAGCCGGAACATGGCTTATAGATATGGTCTTATTTTAAGAGCTACGAAACGATAAACAACAAAACAGTTTCAAAAACACTTCAGATCCAGCCAGTCTGTTCACAATAGCACTAGTGTGCATCATGCCGTCTTATTTGAGAGTCAAGGTGCCGTCTGGCGTCGATGAACAGCCGCCTTGGTTCCCCAACCTCGGCCGCAGTGTTGGTTTTATTTTATGAAAATATGTTTTGAGTCGATCTAACCAAAGGGTTAGATCTGGCGTGGAAAGGTCCCCTCAGACGAGCGGAATCTAGTCCGAGGAAACTAGTTTATACCTTTGGTTTTGAGCTTGATCAAGGGTCGCGGATGCAAGGATGTGGATGGATCGTCACGGATGTGGATGTGGAGGTTAAATGAGACAAAGAGAGTATGGGTGTGAGTGAAGGTTAGGTGTTTTGGGTGATGGGGTCTTGGAGTCATTGAGTGATCAACTTTAATGATGAGAAGGGGAGTGAGTGAAAGCTCTTAAAGAATGTCTTTTGGGAATGGCATCCTTTAAGGTTTGGAAATGGAAGTGGTGATGAAAAGGGGGTTCGAGAATTTAGAGAGAGAAAGTAGAGTGAGAGAGACAAGAGAAAAGCAAGAGAAGGGACTCAAAAGAAAAGCTAAGAGGGACCCCTTTCCCTTGAGTGGATGGGTCAATTTATAGGCAAATGGCCAAGGATTTTGAATTCAAATGGTGGAGGTATTTTCTGGGCGGGCCAGAAGTGCATTTTCGGCTGAGCCAGCCATCAGCTGTGGCTCACATCTTGGTGTGGCCGGACTTCTGAGCCAGCGACCGACTTTTTGCTCAAGGTGCCGTGCGGTTAATGGTTGCCGCGCACGGCCACTCTTGAATTTCAAGGTGCCGTGCGCTCCCATTCCGCTCCGCACGGCTCCTCTTCCTTCGGTCCAGGGTTCTTTTGGGCTTTGTTTGGGCTTTTATCTGGGCTTTTCAGGTTTTTTTGGGTTTTTGGGCTCATGTGGGCTTAGAGAGACCCTTTTTCAAGCTCGTAAAGGTACCGTTTCCTCAATTTCATCATTGGGGTGGACAAAGACTCTCCGAGGTCCGGATTGGAGTGTCTACAGGAGGTAATCCCGAACAGGTACCAAAGAGGCCCGAACAGGTGGTACGTGGGGTCCGGAATAGATACAGTCGGAACATCCGCCGTGCAGTGAAGTGAACGGCACAAGGACCGGGGACACGAGAGGTCCCAGGTCCAAAATACCCGAGCAGGGGTATGGTTCAAAGAGCAAGGGTATTTGTTGGACCAGTCTCGTGATAAGGGGTCCAGTGATATGAGAAATCATTGGTCCAGAGGGTCTGTTCGGCAACGAGAAGGCCGAACAGTAGCAGCAATCTGGAGAAGGTGCCAGGAGGCGCTCCAGAGTGGTCCAGAAATGGAAATATCCAGTAAGGAAACAAGATCTGGAGGAGATACCCAACAAGAATGGGGTGAACGGCCAGCTTTGGAAAGAGTTCCTGAAAGGTTTAAAAGGAAATATGCAGTTATGGGAATGAGAATCCCTGATATTCTAAGTTCCCTTTACGAGAAAGGAAACTTAGGGCAGCAAGATGGCTTGGACAGCAAGTAGACATGGTCTATAAATATGAGGTAAACCTAGAGGTAAAGGTAGGCAATTCCTGGTTATTTGATTACTACCTACTGAGATTTAGGGTTTTTCACTAGTACGAGATACTAACTTTGGCATCGGAGGGCCTTTGCCACGAGACGGCAAAGGTGCGCTCACATTTTGTTTGTTTTATAGGTTTGACTCCGGCGGCGTAGGAAGTAGCCGTTACGGTTCTGTACTGTTCGAAGGCCTTTTTCGTTTTCTGCACTTACAATTGGCGCCGTCTGTGGGAAACGAAAGAGGTCCCTTTGAAAAAGCGACCATGGTGGAGGAAGATCCAAAGACCCCAGTTGACCCGAATAATCTGCTGGGTGGGGGAGGTGACAAGTCCCCGCCGGATCCTCCAAGAAAGCCCGATGGCGAGCGGCGAAAGGAGGACCACGAGTAAGAGACCGCCCCGGGCGATCCATGGCGACCTAAACAAAGATGGACGGACGGCAACGGATCCACGAGAAGGAGTAAGTCCCGCCGTGAAAGGGAGTCGATGGCACGTAGGAATGTGCACAACAACGAAGATATCCTGGACAAAAAGAGACAGAAGATAGGTACGCTCGCTTGATTAAAAGGCGAGAGTACGAGATTCAACAAATTGCAGAGGATACGAGAACATCCAGAGGATTCGGGGCTTTCACGAAGGAAGTCCAGAAAAGAAATGTTGGATATGGTGGAGTACAGGAGAGCTTCTTCACGAAGAAGAAGAAGCAGGAGCCTCACTCCGAAACGACCGAGGGCTTCTTCACGAAAAAGGAGAAGCAGGAGCAGGAGCTCCTCCCCGAGCAGGAAGCACCACAGGGATAGGTACGAGAGACCTGATTCCGACTGGGAAAAGAATAATGCCAGGGGTGCAAAGGGATCAGAAGAGGGGACCATGTCTGCACGAGAAGCAGCACGGAGAGCCCTTAGCAACATAGCAACTTCTCCTTTTGCAAAGAGATTGCAGGAGGCAAGATTGCCGAGCAGGGTTAAGCACGGGACGTTTATCCTGTACGAAACCAATGCAGACCCGGTGGCACACATACAACATTACCAGCAGGCGATGTTTATGCACGACGGTGATGACGCAATCATGTGCAAGATGTTCCCATCTAGTTTGGGAAAAGTGGCCCTATCATGGTTCCATAAGTTGGGGCCGAACACCATACGAGGGTGGAGACAGTTGGCCGAGGAGTTCACTGCTCGGTTCCTGACCAGCAGGAAACCACCCAAAACTTTTGAGAGTCTCTCGGCTATGAAGCAAGGAGAGAGTGAGCCGATCAGGGACTACGCCAAGAACTATTGGGAGACTTTCAACGAGATTGAAAGTTGCAGTGAAGAGTAGTGCAATAGCAACGTTCAAAATTGGGCTACCTGTTCGGGGAGAGCTGCGAAAGTCCCTAAACATGAATCCAGTGAGCACGCTGGCAAAGCTGATGGAGCGGATTGAGCAGCACGCCAGGAACGAGGATGACATACTACGGGAAGACGGCAAGCTAAGTGACGAGCAAGTCAAGGGACCCGCAAAGAAGGCGGATAAACCCGAACCCAAGACTTACAAAGAAAGAAAGGAGGACGGGCAGACTAAAAGAGAGTCGTACCGAGAAAAGCACGTCCCTGATCCGAAGTCGTTCTTCTCGGTGACAACGGTTTGGAAAGAACCAATTTATCGGGTTCTTTATCGGATAAAGAACCGCCCATACTTTAAGTGGCCTCCACGGTTGGAGGGTGACAAAGATGCAAGAAGGGCTACGAGTCAGCATTGCAGTTACCACAAGGACTGGGGTCATATGACGGAGGACTGCGAGATGTTTAAGCAGCACCTTGATGACCTGGTCTCACGTGGGTATTTGAAGGAGTTCATCCAGGAGGAGCACAAGGGTGCCGAGAAGGCAATGGAACTGGATTACGAGTAAAATCCGAGAGGCGTGATCCACATGATTCATGGATTGGCCACACCTTATACGAGAAATGAGGTGAGATCGTTCCAAAGGCAAGTAAAACACGACCAGCACGTGATGCGGTTGGGAAAGAAATGTGGACGTGAAGCAGAAGGGTGCGACAAAGGCATAGTCTTCACGGATGAGGACCTGGGAGGAGTCCAGGTGCCGCACAACGATGCCTTGGTCATAACCCTACGAATTGGGGAGTATGACATGGAGAGAATCCTGGTGGATTCAGGAAGCTGCACCGAGGTGCTTTATTACGACGCGTTCAAGAAGCTAGGATTGGTACAAGCGGACTTGGTACAGTCGGTAACTCCATTGGTGGGGTTCAGTGCAGGGGCAGTTTGGCCATTGGGTAAAGTGACCCTCCCTGTTCGGGCAGGAACAGTGGCACTGAGAACCGATTTTTTGGTAGTGGATGTGCCATCTTCCTATAACGCGATTATAGGAAGGACTTGGTTGCATAAGATGAGGGCAGTATCATCCACCTACCACCAGATGGTGAAGTTTCCAGGGTCCGCTGGAATCGAGAAAATAAGGGGAAACCAAAAGACGGCCCAACAAAGGCTTGGTTTCCATCATCGAAAGGCACCCGAGGCACGCAGTGCAGGCCGAAGTTAATAATCACCGACCATCGAGGATGCTCTGGGAATCCAATGAGAAAGTGGTGGAAGGATTGAAGAAGATCCAGATCAACCAGAATGATCCCGAAAAGGTATTTCCTGAGTGGGGAAAACTTGTGCAAAGAAGAGGATGAGGAGTTGGTGAAGTTCTCAAAGAGCACGCCGATGTGTTTGCTTGGGTGCCAGGATGCCTGTGGTGGATGCAAATGTGATTTGCCACCACCGAACGTGGACCCACAACACAAACTAGTGATGCAAAAGAAGAGAAGATCTCGCTGACAAAGATGTGGACGCTATCATCGAAGAGGTAGACCGCTTGCTCGAGGCGAAGGCGATCCGAGAAATGTATTACCCAGAGTGGTTGTCTAACACAGTGGTGGTAAAGAAGAAGAATGAGAAGTGGCGGGTTTGCGTCGACTTCACAGATCTAAACAAGGCATGTCCAAAAGACAGTTTTCCCCTTCCACGGATAGATCAATTGGTGGATGCAACAGCCGGATATGGACGTATGAGTTTCCTCGACGCTTACCGAGGATATCACCAGATAGCAATGTACGGTGATGTTCTAACCTTGTACTTAGCAGTATCAGAGCATGCTATTAGCGCAGTCTTATTGAGGAGCAAGGGATCCGAGCAAATCCTCGTTTACTATGTGAGCAAAACGTTATCGACGCAGACGAGATATCCGCCTCGAGAAGTTGGTCCTGGCATTGAGAACGACGGTTAGGAAGTTGCCCCATTACTTCCAAAGTCACAAAGTGGTGGTTTACACAGAGTTCCCGTTGAAGTCATTCCGGAAGGCCGATTTCTGACGAATATCAACCTGGTCGCGGAGTTGAGCCAAGATGATATAGATTATCAACCTCGCACAGCAGGTCAACGGGCAAGTTTTGGCAGATTTCGTGGGCGTAGTTTTCTCCTACGCTTGCTCCAACCGCTTCCTACGAAAGGAGCAATGGGTCGAGCAATCATCTGAGAAATGAAGGGCGCCCGCCGGCAGATCCTTCGAATGGAAACTTTTGTTGATGGATCCGCATTCAACACCGGATCAGGATTGGAGTTGTGATTTTCCCTCCTGAAGGAGTTATGATCGAGTTGTCCTTGCGCCTGGGTTCAGTGCGCCAAACAACGTGGCGGAGTACGAGGCACTCCTCGCCGGGTTAAGGAGCGCAAGAACCTTCAAGGTAAAAAGAATTCGAGTATTCTGTGATTCACTACTCGTGGTGAATCAACTGTCTGGGGAGTATGAGGCCCGGAATGAGAAGATGGCGGCCCCACGTGGAGGCAGCCAAGGATCCGCTTGATACCTTCGAGAAGGTACACATCAAGCAAATAAGCTCGCGTAACGCCCACGCCGACTCAGCTTGGTTGGCAGCGGCTGTGCCAACGGAGTTTAGAAGGAAAGTGGCAGTGGACTATCTTGCTGAGCCGAGCATTGGGAGAAGTGTGGAATTGGTCTTGGACGTGAACCAAGGACCGAGTTGGATGGATCCAATAGTGGAGTTCCTACGAGACGGGACCCCACCGATAAAAAGGAGGCTCACAAGATAAAAACAAAATCTGCAAGGTTTTGGCTATCACCGGAGGGGAAGTTGTACATAAAGTCCTTCACTGGACCGTATTTACTTTGTGTGCATCCCGAGATGGTGCGGAAATTTCTCCATGAAATACGTGAGGGAACCTGTGGGATCATGCAGGTGGGAGATCTATTGCTCACCGTGCAATCACACAGGGGTTATTGGTGCCCGCACATGCAAGAAGATGCAAGGTGTACGTGAAAATCTGCGAGAAGTGTCGGAAGTTCTCGCTATGATCCGAACACCAGCGAAGACCTGGTGCCCTTGACAAGTCCCTGGCCGTTTGCACGAGTGGGGCATGGACATCGTGGGTCCGCTTCACAAGGCTACTGGGAACGGAAGTTTCTGTTGGTGGCAACGGATTATTTTACCAAGTGGATTGAAGCAGAGCCATTGGCGAAAATCACAGAACCTATGATAGAAAGGTTCGTGTGGAAGAATATCATCACTCGATTTGGAGTGCCGTATTCCTTGATCACTGATAACGGGTCGCAGTTCGAGAAAAAGTTCAAGGCTTTTTGCCCAATATGGAATAAGGAACTACTATCCCACACCGGCCTACCCTCAGAGCAATGAAGGCAAAGGCATCCAACAGACTATACTTGACGGATCAAGAAAAGGTTGGACAAAGCAGAAGGCAAGTGGCCTGACGAATTGCCATCGGTCCTGTGGGCACACCGAACAACTCCTAAGAGGTCTACGAGAGAGACACCCTATTCGCTAGCGTATGGAACAGAGGTCGTGATTCCATTGGAGGTTGGTTTATCGACCACAGGACCACATTTGTGGAGAGTGGGGACAATGACAGAGCTCTGGAAATGAGATGGATCTCGCCGAGGAGAGAAGAGAACGAGCTCTGGTGCACCTGGCTTCGTACCAGGAGCAGCGGATGAAAGGCTACAACAAGCATGTCCACCCACGAGAATTTGGTGTTGGAGATCTTGTGTTAAGAAAGGTGCTCGGCGACACCAAAGTGGCCAACGAGGGCAAGTTGGGGGCCAATTGGGAGGGCCCGTATCGAGTTACAGAGGTTGTTGGCATTGGGGCATATCGATTGGCGGACATGGACGGGAACCCGGTACCAAGGCCCTGGAATGTTCACAACCTGAGGAAGTTCTACGTGTAAAGAACTTCGATTCCGTTTCTATTCTGTTTTAAGATGCACATCGTGATTGTGTGGGAATTACGAATAAAATTCCCTTATGTTTTGTTTCACTAGTTGCAAGGGGTACGCGTAACGCCCCCTTGAGTTCTTTGAATTAAGAATAAAATTCCAGGATTTTGGTAAATAAACACCGTTTCTTACGAGTTCTTCTTTCGTTATGCTTTAAATACGAAGTCAAGCTAAATCCTTAGTCCTCACTCCGTATTGGGGAGCAGAGGTGGAGAGGTGTAGGGTAGCTGAATGAAATTTCGAATATTTCAAAATTGTACCAAGTACGAATACGCTTGACTGTTTGTTCGGGTACGAATACACCCAGAATTATGTCAAGTACGAATACACTTGTCTGCTTGCTCGGGTACGAATACACCCAGAATTATGTCAAGTACGAATACACTTGACTGTTTGTTCGGGTACGAATACACCCAGAATTATGTCAAGTACGAATACACTTGACTGTTTGTTCGGGTACGAACATACCCAGAATCGAGCCAAGTGTAAGTATACTTAAGCGATTGCTCGGGCACGAAAACGCCCAGAAAGCATATGAGAATATGCATACTGTCCTCAAACACGAATATGTTTGGAATAATCTCAAGTGCAAATAGGTTTGTTTACTTGTATGCGGGCATGCCCACAACAGAGTCTGGGTATGAGCAAACCCAGGATCACTAGGTCCAAATACAAACACATTTGGGTAACCTAAGAATGGAAGCTTCCAAGCACGAAGCATTTGAGCTGCATACGTGAACATGCAATAATATCTAAAGTCCGGAAAACTTGAAGACTGCTAAAGCATCATTTAAAGGTACAAAAAACGTACGACAGTTAAAAAGTGAACACGATTGGACCATCAATAGGCACGATGAGGCCTGGGGAGCATACGTGAGTATGCGTAAAAGCTAAGTACGAAGACGCATAGCATAAAATATTGGTCATGAGGCGGCCACTGTGTTAAGAAACGGCCCACGAAGGGCGGCCAACGTGTTCGAGGCCACGAAGGGCCAGGCGAGCTAAAAGTTTAGGCCAAGCAGGCCACCAAAGCATAAAAAGCCACGAAGGGCCAGAATCAGCAGAAATTAAAGTGTTTGAAAATGTATCAGCACCGCGCAGGGCAATACCAATGGCCATGCAGGGATAGTAAAAAACTGATTCAACAGGTTTCAAATGTAATCGCTACGAAGAATCCAACTTTCTCTTCGTTGGTCAGGTCTTGGATAACAGGTGGAGAGGCTGGAGCAGTCACGGAGACAGGAGCAGTTGTGTTGTCCACAGCAGTACTTGGTTCAGGTGGACCACCATTGGCTGCCAAGGTTGGTCACTTCTCCAGATTGCTCAGCACTGGCGTCCTGCTGCTCGGGGACGTTAACATTGAGCTCCCTGTCCAGGCCGTCTTCTTCCTCTTCCTGCTCGTCGGCCACCACCTGCGTGCTCGGAAGCTCGATCTCGATCCAGAGTGGAAGATTCTGCTGTGCCTAACTTTTTAAGGCAAGCCAGCCACCAGCCTTGAAGAATTGATCTTGAATCCGGGCATTTGATCCGTGTAACTCTTAGTAGCCACACGAATCCCTTCATTGTAGCCTTCGTTGGTAGGAGGCCTTGGCTTCGTTTTTACTCACCTCCAACTCCGCCAAAGTTTGATTCAGATTGTCCTCGGCACCCTCCAGCTTGTTTTTTAGTCATCCGCAAGCCGCGGGCCTGGTTTCTCTCTCTCTCGACCTCACTCTCTTCTGCAGCTTGGCATTCTCGCTTGCCAATCTGGCACGCTGGGGCTCAGATTGGCCAAGTTTCTGTGCTATGGTCACCATCTTCTGCATTGCCTAGAGATTTTGAACACAAAAAGCAGCATTAGGCATAAAACAGGTATACAAGACTGACAAAGGAAAATGCCGCGTGGTTACCTTGGCATTGTGGCTCATGAATGAGCCAAGGAGATTGTCCGGGGAGCAAGAGACTTCTTTTTGCATATCCCCAGGCAACAGAAAGCTGGGATAGTCAGGTGGTCCCCTCGAATCAACACATCACCAGACGGTGGCATCGCCCGCCGTGCGTCGTAAACTAGGAACCCAAACGGGGTTGGAGGAGCGATGAGTTGAGGGCCGCCGACCAGAGAGGTATCGAGCCGTAGGCGTTTGTCCTATGACTAGCTTCGATCTCCTCGGGAGAAGCCTGGAGGAACGCTCCGCTGAGCTCAGCCACGCGACCATGAGATGGTGCCGCCTCACGATCTGACCGCATTTCTGACGGACAGCGCCGCGACCCTTTCACGGCCAACGGTGGCGATTACCGAGATTGATCGGTGGTCCATCTCGAGGTGGGGAGATGGGGAGTATCCGCTCGAAGATGTGGATTCTTCGGTAAGCTGGATTGATTCGTTGGGAAGAGGGGGGGTCCGAGAACGCCTTTCCTCTTCTTGCTCGGGTTGTTGAACGGGAGGATCTGGGAGCGACGGGTTATCACCGCCGGATTCGTCGGTCGATGAACCCGCCGATGATGCACCTGAATCGAGGAGAATCTGTCTTTGCCGCGCTCGGCCCGACCAAACACGTGCCTTGACCGTTGAAGGCAAGTGCACGGTTGATATCGATGACGTGGACCTGAGGGGTGATGATGGCGTGCCCCTGGTTGGCGTTCGTGGCTGCAAATCTGAAAAATTAGCGGCAATAAGAAAAGCGGAATCAGAGTGCAATACTAAATATTGCTCTGGTATGAAGTTCTACGAAAGAGAACTAACGTGGAGTGCCAAACTGTAAGGCGTGAAAGCCGACGACTTACCGGTCCTCGTCTCTGGGCTTGAAATTCCCTGGGACGATGAGGAAGTCGTCGTCGTCGTCCCTCCTGGGAGTCAGGCAATTCGAGCACCAACCTTTTCCGGAATCCCTACTCTTGAGATAGTAGGTCCGAGCATCTTTGGTTCGAGAGATGCTGTATATAGATGGTGAATATCGTGTAAACCTGGGGACGTGCCTAGCATTTGGTTCAGGCATTGATGCCCATGACGACCACTGAAAAAATTGGTGAGACTGCATAGGAGACAGTCTGTAGTGGGACAGAACCTGGTGGAGCGGTGGTGCCAGGAAACTCGCCGCCCTCAACAGCGGCGACGGCGAGGGATATGAAGGTGTCATTATCGAAACACTCACGAATGGCGTTTCGAGGGCCAGCGGGGTGGCCACATTATCAGGAATCTCGTAACGAGATCTGAACTCAGCCATCCGCCGAGGGGTGTTGCAGTGACTACGAAATCTACCCATACTGAGAATTATGGTTATAGGTTTTCTGAAAAGAGAAATGGGTACGAGAAACCCTAAAGGGACTGTGACAGTTCTAAATTGACGATGAAGACTGAGCAGAAAGGGGGAATAAGAACTACGAATGAGTAGAACACTAGAATCGGAGAAGAATGAGACCCCGAGATGGTGAACAGTGCTTCAATGGCGGGAGCGCTTGGGCGTGCTTTCTGCAGAGGGAAGTTGGGAAAAGAAAAATGGGTTTGAAATGGGGACAAAAACTCAAGAATACCCCGGCAAAAGGGGTGACGTATGAGAAACGTCACCCCAGACGCCGTTTGGGCACTCCGTTCCCCGAAACGTCTGCTCGCATTTAATACGGGCGGCACAGAGCATGCCGCGTGTAAAGGTGTTAGCTGGAAAAGCCTGTGCAGACCAAACGACGAGGTGTTTAGGTTAGGCTAATGATGAGTTTGCACCAAGTACGAGAAACATAGGTGCAGGAGCAAAGGACGAGAACCTTGCTCGGTGTTTAGAAGCTTTACTTGTCATATTAAGAGAAAATAACGAGTAAACCTGGGGAGCCATTGTAGGGAGGTAATCCCGAACAGGTACCAAAGAGGCCCGAGCAATTGGTACGTGGGGTCGGAATAGATCTGATCGGAACATCCGCCGTGCGATGAAGTGAGCGGCACAGGGACCGAGGACACGAGAGGTCCCAGTCCAAAATACCCGAGCAAGGGTATGGTTCAAAGAGCAAGGGTATTTGTTGGACCGGCCTCGTGATAAGTGGGTCCAAAGGATATGAGAAATCATTGGTCCAGAGGGTCTGTTCGGCAACGAGAAGGCCGAACTTTAGCAGCAATCTGGAGAAGGTGCCAGGAGGCGCTCCAGAGTGGTCCAGAAATGGAAATATCCAGTAAGGAAACAAGATCTGGAGGAGATACCCAACAAGAATGGGGTGAACGGCCAGCTTTGGAAAGAGTTCCTGAAAGGTTTAAAAGGAAATATGCAGTTATGGGAATGAGAATCCCTGATATTCTAAGTTCCCTTTACGAGAAAGGAAACTTAGGGCAGCAAGATGGCTTGGACAGCAAGTAGACATGGGTCTATAAATATGAGGTAAACCTAGAGGTAAAGGTAGGCAATTCCTGGTTATTTGATTACTACCTACTGAGAATTAGGGTTTTTCACTAGTACGAGATACTAACTTTGGCATCGGAGGGCCTTTGCCACGAGACGGCAAAGGTGCGCTCACATTTTGTTTGTTTTATAGGTTTGACTCCGGCGGTGTGAGAAGTAGCCGTTACAGTTCAGAACTGTTCGAAGGCCTTTTTTTTTTAAGGTTGGGTCATGGGGTGATTAGCACCTCATGACTTGAGTAAAATTGCATTTTTCACCAATAAAGTTTCAATCTTTGGTTCAAAAATTGATGTGGGGCTTGGATTTATTTGTCAAATTGCTAAGGTGTTAACCTCCTTGATCATGTGTAGGTAAGAGCTTCGCCTACTTACCACACATGATGCTTGGAGCTCTGTCGCTCGAAGTGTTTGCTAAATGAATTCTATAGCTAGCTTGATTTTCGAACCATCTTATCTTCCGGATTAGGAGCCTTAGTTGAGCATCTTAAACCGTGTATTTGGGTGAAAAATGTAGTTTCGCTTGAGTCGTGGGTGTTAGTGATTCCTAGACCTAACCTGCTTTTTAATCTAGTTTATTCTCGTTTAATTTAGCCTTTTTACTTTCTACCGCAAAAGCAAAACAAAGTTGGCTGTCTTAAGGCCGAAAACCAGTACTTACATCTACAAATCCAGCAAAGCCGTATAATTATTCCCTTGGGTACGATCCCGGTTTTCCGGATTATTATGCTTCAATTGGACGCTTATACCCTACGCTTGGGGTGATTTTATTATATATATCGATGAACGAAGCAATGGTCAACCTAGTGGATTGTGCTAGGGTAGAGGGTGACTTAGACGGACTGGCTCGGTTGGGATGGACCGTCTCATTGGATGAAGTAAGTCCGGTTGACGAAGAAATATTCTAGAAAGTGCTTAAGAGCAGTACTGAAGGGTCTAGTTGAGATGGGAGTCAACTCAAATCGAGTAAGCATTATTGAGTATCAAACTCCAGAGATATGGGGATAAGCGCGTATTCTGAATGGACTAGTTATCTTAGACGCTAAGTAAAGAAAGCCTATAAAAGGAGGGTTCCACCCCTAACTAAAGGTATACACAATCTGCTCCTGAAATTCTAGTTTCCTCTCTTCTCCTCCATACAATCACCTACTAAAGAATCGGAGGAGTATTCTGGCCAAATCCGGCCGGATATCCTACTCAGCACGACTAATTCGGAGGCTTGCATTTCTAAGGCGAAAACCTACCCACCACAAAATCATTTTCGATATCTCAAAAAAAAAAAAAAAAAAAAAAATCGGATACATAATAATCCAGGTAAAAGTATAGCTCTCACAATGCAAATGACACTGAGAAAGGAAATGGGCAAATATTAAAGTCCATTTCAGCTTTAGGGCCCAAAATAGTCACTTCACCAAGGCCCATGGACGAAAATGTGGTCCACCCTCTCGCCCTTTGGATCTTGTCAAATAATGGATGGATGTCCAGTCGATTTATACAAAGTCATAAAAACCATGTTTTCCAGTCGTGATGAGCGTTACAAATCACAAATATGGACATTATTACAAATCAAGATTTTAAATTCACCCCATCAAAAAGAGATTTGAAATTCCATTAGCCTATCCGTCCAATACTAACCATTAATTTCAGTTCAGATAGATTGCAATGTTGGTTCTCGAACATGAAATTTAAATTCGATCCTCGAATATGGTGATGTCAATTTTTTTTTGTATTTCTTTATAAATTCTTTATTTTTTTTCTTCCCAAAAGGATGACATTATCATTGATAATCATCGGAAAAAACATACGAAGAGCACATCCATCCTTTAACACAGGCGTGGACTGCCACAAAGGCGGAAAGATAGACTTCCCAAATAGAAGCACCAATACTCCAAAACCTTAACAGGCCAAGCAATGAAGCGGACCAAACCCAACAACTCACACACACAAAAACCAACCTACCAAACCACCAACGGAAAACACCCACAAACGGTTGAGAAAGTCCCCGTGCAGAGGAGAAATACCAACAACATAAACGCAAAACAAAAACCTAACCCTAGCAGCAACCTTCAGCACCGCCGCCACACCACAAGATCGCCATCTTCAATTAAACTAGACAACTTGTAATTTGTAGTAACATAAGCATATATAGTTCTACCCAACCAAAAATTTACCACCAGTACTGTAAATAATAAATAACCGAAGGCTGCATTAATTTGAGGTCATTTTTGTTTCTGGAGTGACCTGATCTGGGGACAATACATAAATGCTAATTGCACCTATTTTCTACTCCTAGTTGCAATATCGATCCATCAAAACATAAATGCATTAATAATTATTGAAATAAAAAACCCCTCATGGCAATTTTTCTTCCCATTAAATTAATGCTACTCCTTCGTCTCAATATTTTGGTATTCAGAGGTCATTTTAATCCCTTTATAATCTATTAATTAGTAGATTGTAGATATTGTTACCCTGATAGATTATCCATTTCTTTTAACATTTCAACTTAGTTGCTATAGCGGGTTACGTAGCCGGGACTTTAAACGGAAATAATTCATTAATTTGTTGTTTAAAATACCAAGTTAATAAAAAACACAATCTTTAATTCGATGTATTTGAAGTAGTCATGGAGACACATTACAGATGCAAATGTGTAGTACTCCTCGTCTCAAATGTGGTCTTTTTCTTTTGTCAATGTCTTCAAACGAAAGTCTATTTTAAAAAGCTAACATAAAAAGTTGTAAAACATTACTCTTTTACTCTTCTTTTTTTTTTTAAAAAGGCGTAAATTGAAAGAGTTAATACCAACTAAATTCCCCATCGTACCCCTAAAAATTCGCTTACCCAAATCAAAAGGAAATTTGAAATTTCATTAGTTTATCCGCCCAACACTAGCTATTTCATAGGTTTATATCACTCTATAAATTCATTAAATTAGACAACTGTTGATTTGTCGCATACGTAGGTGTACTCAATCAAAAATTTATTTATGATCACTGTAAAATAAATAAACGAAGGGGACCCTAATGGCAATCGTACGTGCTCAACTACTATTTTCTTATTTTCCACAGTTAGGTTAGGTGCATTTTGAAATCCAAACATCTTGTACTATTAGGAAGCGTTTCCACTAAAAAATTTGGACTACAAATTATTGCATTTTATCGTGTTCACTCTAACCCACAATTTTTTCCTCTTCATATTTTCCCTCTATTTTTCTCCTCTATTTTTTCTTTTAACCCTTCCATATACCATCTACAACTTATGGGTTAGTGAAAACAATTTAACATTTTTGGACACCCAATAATTGTCCATAACTCATTGGTTAGCGAAGCCGAGCCAAAAAAAATTTATTGGTTAGCGAAAATACCCCTTTTAGTTGTTGGAAACTTCAATATATTCTTTATATAATTAAGAGCCTCGCATCTGCACTCGGATAACATCGTTTGCTTTCTATCATCTCGGTCAGTGGTGATGCACGTTTCTCTCTTGCTTACTAGTACTACAATTATTCGTTGAGGTATAGAAACCTCAAACTAGACCCTTTCATGGGTGACCGAAAGCACAAAAAGAACTTTTTTTGTGTATATGTTCCCTCCGGGAGCTCAAATCCTTATGTACCCAATTTTGTTCTAGTGTCTTTTTGTCTTTTGATCGCGTGAAAATCTTCTCATCTCTTGAGATTTCTATGCAATCATGTGACTGAAAATACATCGGAACAGTTGTACATACAAAATTGGATATAATTAAAGGATTTGAGGAGCTTCGCTTGTAGCGAATTAAAAAGTATGGATTACTTTTCCATTTTGAGATTAATTACTCAAGAAACAAATAACTGGACTACTATTTCAAAAAAAAAAAACCTGTCGTCAAGTTGTAAATATCATCTTCGCCTCTTTGATTTGAATAATTAGGAACATTGCTGTTGGATTTGTACACAGACTTCGGATTACGAAAGCAGAGGGTGAAGAAAAGGAGGGCCGCGAGGAGATGGGTCTGTTTTCTAATGGAGTTAAAAGGAGCGACATTGTAGAAGGCGACCACATTTACAGTTGGAGAACTCTCTTTATTTACGCTCATCATGGTCAGTAACAATTATCTATTTTTGATGCTTGGTTTTCTTTTGTGATCTGTCATTTCATCCTTCAACATTAGTGTCTATGGGTGCTTTTCCTCTGAACAAAATGGACTAAAGCTAATGTGTATACGGATTTTTAGACAAGTAATCCTCCTCGCATACATCAACTGAGTGTAAAGAAATTGATAATTGTCACTAGCCTGAAGACAAATAAAAAATAAAAAAAATTAGTGAAAACGCACCCAAATTCCTCTATTGTAATAATATTCCTGTGATATAATGACATCGATCACTGTATTTCTCAGGCATTTACATTGGTAATGGCCTAGTTATCCTTTTCACGGCGCCCCCTGACAAACTCACGGCTTCAAGTCCTTCCGCGAGTTGACAACCACTGCCTAGTGCAGTTGGTATGTCATCTTTTTCCTATGAGAGAGGTCCTGGGTTCGACTCCTGCTGGAGCAATACTCTTGGGGTCCCAAGCTATGGATAGCTTATGGACTCCGTACTAATTTTAACACCCCCCACTAACCCCCGCAGATGTATGCCGATTGAAAAAAAAAAAAAAGTCCTTCCGCGAGTTCAGCTCCCGGCCGGGGCCAACAAAGAACTTGTCCGAATCACCCTCATTGCGGAAGTCGAAAACCCGGGAGCGGGGTTGCCATCACTTGCTTGGAATCCTTGTATCTTTACGAGTATGGAGTCTCTTTCCTGTTTTGGTACCGTGGTACGGGCACAGGTGAGCAATCCGACCCGGCAAGCACCGTGGTCCGGAGGGCCAACTATCTGTTCGAAAATGGATTCGGAAACTATCACTTGGTCAGGAATAACTGCGAGGATTTTGCTTTGTACTGCAAAACAGGGATTTTGGTACTTAACCAGGGAGTGGGAAAAAGTGGTCAAGTCGCTTCTGTTTTCAGAGGACTGTCTCCTTTTGTTGCTGCTATCTACTTCCTTGTACGAAAGGATGGTACTAAGGTGCCGGTCGAGGAGGTGAACAAAAAAATAAAGGTGCCTGTGGAGAACATGGACAAGTTCCATCGTCATGAGTTTGATGCCGCCTTAATCAGGGCCACTTTTCCGCCTATTTATTAGTTTTGCGTCAAATTTTTGTGAATTATTGATTTATTTAAACAAAAAGAATCGGAAAAGGAAAACAAAATTTACTTTTACCCAAATATTTTGGTAAATAACCACTTTTAAGTTTAAAAAGTCAAAAAAATCAACCTTTTTTTTATACTAAAGTTGCTATTTTTCAAAATACTTGGATAAAAGTATTTTTTATATTTTTTCCATTTCTCTCACCGAGACGAATTAATAATTCATAAAAATTTGGTGCGAAACAAATAAATAAGGATAAAGATTGAATAAGAACAAAAATAAAAAATGTGCTAAAAGTTAAGCAAAATGGGGCCTAAGATGAAATTGATATAATAAAAAATAATGTCAACCGCATGTACGTACCACTGTATGCACCCTACCGACGTCTCTTTGAAAGGCCCTTCTTTTGTGCAAGAAACAATGCATGATGGTGTTGATGTGGGGTCGAGCTCCTGTCTAATAATTATTTGCTCCAGTCCGGTCCAGTGTAGGGCCGTTGTGGGCCCCTCCCGGGTCCACAACAATGATCGGAATTTTTTATTTTGTAGAGCTCGTCGAATATGTCATTCACGTCAAAAATTTGCTTCATCGAACATCAATTGGTACATAGATGAAACAGATTTGTACATAAAAAAAATGGACAATTATTAATTTCAACTTAATTTTTGTCATCGTTTTTTTCATGTCAATTGTCAAAAGCCCCGTTTTGCTTTTTTCATGTCAATTGTCAGCTATTTGACCGCTCCTTCCCGATCCCTTGTCGATGTCAATTGTCAAAAGCCCCGTTTTGCAATAGAGAGCAAAATCCTCGCAGTTATTCCTAAACACTTAAACAGGTTATACTTACCGAATCCACCATTTTGTAACAGATAGTTAGCCCTATGGAGCACTTCGCTCTTGGGGTCCGATTCAGCAGTTGTGCACGTATCACCTCGGAGATGCAACTGGAAAGCAATTTTCGTGACTCCGTATTCGAAACGGTACAAGGATCCTTTACGTTCGAAGCATGCCAAGCAAAAGACGGCTACCCGCTCCCGGGTTTCTGTTCAATCCCGCAACGAGGGTGAACATATGGACAAAGTTTTTTCCCCGGAGTTGAACTCGAAGATGAGATTCCTAGAGTAGAACTTGAAGTGAAATGGATAACCGTGCCTTCACCAACGTAAATGCCTGTAAAGAAAAAACACAGTAATTAATTAATACTATGATCAATAGAGAAGTACGTAGTAGTATAATTTTTGAGTACTCGAATTGTTTGAATCACAAAAACATTTTGAAAATTGATTATGACTGTTTGTTGCTAACCGTGATGAGCGTAAGAAAAGAGTTTTCTCCAACTGTAGATATGGTCGCCGGCTTCGAGATTTTCGCTCTTTTTGACTCGATTAGAGAGCGGACTCATCGTCATCTTCCTCGATCCTTTTCTTCCCCCTTAGATTATGGTCCCTAATTCTTCATATCAACAAGGTTGCACATTAGTTTTTTTTTTTTTGGTTGTTGTTGCCTTGACCGGCCATTAGGAGGTGAACATTAATTTTGAAACACTTCGGCGCAATATTCAATTGAGATACAAAAATTCTAACAGAGACGATTTGCAGAGAATCACGCAGAGAAAAATGCGTTTGGCTCCATTTCGGGTCCCAAAAAAATCTAGAAAAATATCTATAAATTTTTGAATATTATTTTATGGGGCTCTGTAAAAAATCAGCTCCTGCGGATATCGATAAGTATTATTTTTGGATTCGTAGGGGGCGAACTGAGCTGATTTTTTACAGGGTCCCATAAAATAATATTAAAAAATTTATGGATATTTTTCTAGATTTTTTTGGGATCCGAAATGGGGCCAAATGCGTTTTTCTCTGTGTGGTTCTCTGCAAATTGTCTCTGCGGATAGTAGAGCTGATTGAGATATAACAGCTCTTGTAAAACAATAGAAATAGAAATAGACTACTAATAACCAATACTGGCGGACGTAGGATTTGTACTCAGCGGGAGTCTGAATCACATGCATTTTTACATTAATTAGTGACAAAAAAAAATAGTCTATAATATAAATATTGATACTTGCTAATTTTGAGAAGAAGATGAAATTGTGTACATATACATAATCACCTTTACTTTTATAAGTACGACCGAAAATTGGTGGATAACTTGAAATTTGAGGGGTGGGGTGGGTTTCACACAAATATAAAAACTTCATCAACTTTTCTTTTCACCTAAAAGACTTGCGGAAGCCAGTTTTATAGAACTTTTTCAAATTAACCTAAAAATATAGCAAATTATGTTAGTGGCCGGAATAATTGGAGGTGTTGTGGAGGGGCCCGAGCCCCAACTTGGGTACAAATTAAGGATTTGAGTTCCGAGGAAAACATGCATTGCACACATGCGCTTGCTTTCTATCTCACCCATTAAAAAGAGTCTTATAGCTAGCTAGTAATGCATGTAAGAGAGAATTGAATCGCAAAGAAATTACTGTAATTATTACTGACCTTGATGATAGGAGGAGTAGTACGTAATTAAGCAAATTAAGGATGCTATATATCCAAGCGTAGATATTGTTGTTAAGCTCAATTTATAGCCAGGCGGTGATGTGATTAAACGACTAGGGCTGTACTTGCCACTTTGACCGCTTTGCACGTGCGAGGAAACAATGGAGACGCGGTTTCCAAAATTTTGTTCTCATTTGGTATTATTTATTTTTCATTGTTTTTTTTTTAATTATTTAGAAAATCATTCTACTTTGCTTTGATATTCGTCTTGACGAAAGAAATAAAAAGTAGTAGGAGTATTAAAATGTGGATCAGGTAGAGACAACACTAAAGATAAAAAAAAGACAACTGTTTGGCATTTTTCATCTTTATTCAATGTTTTTGCTTTTTTAGTAATTTTCGGTAGATTTTGGACTTCAATACATGGAGGAATTTTTCAGTGCCGAGCGGGTATTGTTCATGTGGCACCCGCTCGACGAATTCGAGCCGTCCGATACACTTTTGGACAGCTCGGATTAAAACATTCTCTCTCCTCTCCCCCAAACACTTTCTCTCTCCTTTTCTCTTTTCAAATCTGAGCCGTTCAAAAAATGAAATGGACGGCTCGGATGGCCGAGCGGGCACCATGTAGTACCCGCTCGACACTGAAAAATTTTCCCAATACATGGCAGTTTCTTGAGTGTCCGTTCCCGAACTCAAAATAATGTTATATTCTCAATTTTGTGTTCGGCACAACAAATTGGTATCAGAGCGCACCGGGTTTTCAATCCGAGGCTTTTGTTTTACGTACGCTGCGTATTGTGCAATTGGTGATTGTTTCAATGGCGACTCATTTTGAAATTGCGAAGTTTGATGGGCAGAGCACCAGCTTCTATTTATGACGTATTAAAAATAAGTATAGTTAATGAAATAATTGGGAGGTGTGCGCTTGCGCCCCCTACGTCAGCCCCAGTTACAAGGGGCTGACCCAGTTATAAGGGGGGTCAGCCCCTTTTAACTGGGTTACTCCAAACACTAGCCGTTCAAACTAGATTTTTTATTATTAGGAGCCTCACATGTACACTTCGAGAGCAAAAATACTACGAGCAGGGACAGTTTGCAGGGATCCTTGCAGAGACAATTGCGTTTGGCCTCATTTCGGATCCCAAAAAAATCTAGAAAAATATTTATAAATTTTTGAATATTATTTTATAGGGCCCTGCAAAAAATCAGCTCATGCGGATATCGGTAAGTATTACTTTTGGATTCGTACTTACCGATATCCGCAGGAGCTGATTTTTTGCAGGGCCCTATAAAATAATATTCAAAAATTTATAAATATTTTTCTAAATTTTTTTGAAACCCGAAATGAAATCAAACACAATTATCTCTGCAAAGATCCCTGCAAACTGTTTCTGCTAATAGCAGGACTGCTTCGAGAGCATCCTTTGCTTTCAAACCATGAAATAGACGTTAGAGTTCCTAGAATTTCTTCTATTTTTTTCTAAAAAGAAAAAAAGAAAAAAGACAGAGACTGAGAGAGTCAACTGTTGGTTAATCTAGCTTGTTTTTAGGTATTTAGTTTATTGTTTTATTTCGTTCCAATACTTATGCCGTGTAAGTAGGATGTAGTTGTTGTTTGTTTTCAGTTAGTGGCTTAGTGGACCTAGTCTTTCTCTCCACTTCGTAGATATAGGAGGTAGTGGTTAGTGGTGAGTTACACTCCACGTTTTCCTTGCATGGGATCGTGGGCTTGAATGTATTCTTTGTTCTTTTTCTTTTGTCTATAAATAAGAGAAGAAAACCCCGGAAAAGCTGCCAAGTTTTTTTTCGCAGCACAAATCTCTTCCAGATATACTTCTTCTCTTTTACGCATTTTCTTCTTGCATATACCTAACATTTGGTATCAGAGCAAGGTTTGTGAGTTCAAGTGTTCTACAAACAGCATCATGTCCGGGACATCTCGCACTCCTCCGCGTCATGAGCGACGCATCTCACACTCCCCTGTTCAACGTCGGGGGCGGCACCGTGACAACGAGGGCCCAGTCGTCGTCCATCGTACTGTCACGGAGGCATCGGCGACTGTAAAGTATCCGATGCTCACTAAGACGAACTATCCGGAGTGGGAGCTCTTGATGACGATCAACCTTCAGGCGCAAGGTCTGTGGACAGCAATCGAGCCCGGCGGTGTGGAGTACAGCGAGGATAGGCTGGCATTAGCAGCTATTGCTCGCTCAGTCCCGCCGGAAATGTTGTCCACCGTCGGGAGAAAACCCACGGCCAAGGATGCGTGGGAGGCGGTGAAGATTATGCGAATGGGAGTAGACCGCGTTCGCGAAGGCAATGCTCAGACCCTAAGACGTGAGTTCAACAACATCACGTTCAAGCCAGGAGAAACCGTCGACGATTTCTACATGCGTATCACAGGCCTTGCCAACAATCTGCGACTTCTTGGCGACACCCTCGACGAGATTGAGATCGTGCGCAAGATGTTGCAGGTTGTTCCCGAGGGGCTTGATCAAGTTGCAATCTCCATAGAGACTTTGCTCGACGTCGGAACAATGACTGTCGAGGAGGTTACTGGACGATTGCGGGCTGTCGAGCAGAGACGGGAAGCTCGGAAGCTTAGTGCAGAACTGGGTTCTCGGCTACTCCTCTCAACTAAGGAGGAGGAGGTGATCAGCCGTATGCGTCGGCAGGAGAAGGAGGCAGTGCGCCGTGGCAGCAGCAACACTGGTGGCAGTAGCTTCACTGGTGGCGGAGGCAATAGCAACAGTTCCGGGAACTATCGTTCTGGCTCGTTTCAACCGAGTCATGCACGCAAGGCACCTAGCAAGGCCACCAGGGAGGATCAATGCCATTATTGCAAAAAGTATGGGCATTGGGAGCGTGACTGCAGGAAGAAGAAGCGGAATGAGGTTGCCAACTTGGTAATTGCGCAAGATGATGGGGAGGAGGAACCGGCTTTAATGATGGCGCAAGCTGCATCAATCACTTCTCCGGTGGTTGGTGAGGTAGCCGAGGTGGATGGCCGAGTCTACCTCAATGAGGAACGGGCCACTGTTGAGTTGGGGAGCACCGGCGGGCTTGAGCAAGCTCGGGGAGTCTGGTACCTCGACACGGGCGCATCGAATCACATGACTGGGGATAGCACCGTCTTCTCTGAATTGGACCATGCTATCACCGGTAATGTGAAATTTGGCGACGGTTCTCTAGTGGACATTGTCGGACGCGGCACGATTATCTTCTCTGCACAACGAGGAAGCCACCGCGTGCTAGCCGATGTCTACTACATCCCAAGCTTGCGCAGCAACATAATCAGTCTGGGCCAACTCGATGAATATGGTTGCCAGGTGCTGATCGACCAAGGAGTTCTTCGAGTGCGCGATTCGCATAAGGAACTTCTCGCTAAGGTAAAACGTTCACAGAATCGTCTTTACAAGATTACACTAACAATTGCGCAGCCTATCTCGCTTCATGCACGCACTGATGATGAAGCTTGGCGTTGGCACGGGCGCTATGGTCATCTCGGCTTCGAGGCACTTAGGAAGCTCAGCCGAGATGATATGGTGCATGGTTTGCCTCAGATAGACCATGTCGAGCAATTGTGTGATGCGTGCCTTGTTGGCAAGCAACGTCGATCCCCATTCTCTCAGGAGGCTAAATACCGGGCGACGGGACGACTTGATCTTGTTCATGGTGATCTTTGTGGTCCTGTCACCCCGGCAACACACGGCGGACGCAGCTATTTTCTCCTCCTTGTTGATGATCTCACCCGTTACATGTGGGTGGTGTTGTTGTCGAGCAAGGATGAGGCAGCCGGTGCTATTATGAAGTTTCAGGCTGGTGTAGAGGTGGAGACGGGACGTAAGCTGCGTGCACTTCGCACTGACCGGGGAGGGGAGTTTACCTCGGTCACCTTTGGGGAATATTGTGCGGGAAAAGGAGTTCAGCGACAACTCACGGCGCCATATTCTCCTCAACAGAATGGCGTCGTGGAGAGAAGAAACCAGTCGGTGATGGCCATGGCGCGCTGTCTACTCAAGGCAAAGGCAATGCCGAGCACATTTTGGGGGGAGGCGGTTTGTACCGCTGTTTTCATTTTAAACAGGTCTCCGACAAAAGCGTTGGAAGGAAAGACACCGTATGAGGCTTGGCACGGGAAGAAGCCTGCGGTTCACTTCATGCGCACGTTCGGTTGCATAGCGCATGTAAAAGTGACTCGTCCACACGCTAAGAAGCTTGACGATAGAAGCATCAAGATGGTGTTCGTTGGGTATGAGCCGGGCTCTAAAGGTTACCGGGTGTACAATCCGGAAAACGGCCGGCTTTTTGTGACCCGTGATGTTATTTTTGATGAGGCAAAAGGATGGAATTGGGAGGACTCCAGTGAGAGTGGTGCTCCAGAAACTTTCACTGTGGAGTATTTGGTGAGCTCCATCTTAAGCGACGGGATACCAAACTCACCTACGGTCTCTAGTGTTACTGCATCCGGCAGGGCAAAGCAACTTACACCCGTGGCTGCCGCACAAGGAGATGAGGGTGTGAAGTTTGTCTCGCCACCGTCACAGATTCCATCCGGGATTGGTTTTGACGATGAAGGAGCTCCACGCCGTTATCGCATGGTGGCGGATTGCATGGAGTCCGCTGAGCCTGTGGAGCTTGATCCAAATGAGCTCTTTCTTGCCGCATCCGAGGAGCCGAACACCTATGAGGAGGCAAAAGGCGATGTCGCATGGCGAGCTGCCATGGAGGAAGAAATGGCGGCTATAGTTGAAAATGGTACGTGGTGCCTTGCGGATCTTCCTGCCGGACACCGCCCGATCGGTCTAAAATGGGTGTACAAGCTCAAGAAGGATGCTAACGGGTCAGTGGTTCGACACAAGGCTCGGCTCGTGGCAAAAGGCTATGTTCAACGGGCTGGCATTGATTTTGAAGAAGTGTTCGCTCCAGTAGCAAGGCTCGACTCGGTGCGTGCTCTTTTAGCCGTTGCTGCGCATGAAACATGGGCCGTGCATCATCTTGACGTCAAGTCTGCATTCTTAAATGGGGACCTTGCCGAAGAGGTGTACGTTTCACAACCTCCTGGGTTTGCCGTGGCAGGGCACGAGCGGCAAGTATTGAGATTGAGCAAGGCCCTCTACGGTCTTCGTCAGGCACCCCGTGCTTGGAACACAAAGCTTGATCACACCTTGGGGAATCTCGGCTTTAGCAGGTGCACAGAAGAACATGGGGTTTACACGCGTGGTCATGGGAAGAAGCGTGTGCTTCTAGGTGTGTACGTCGATGATTTGATTATCACCGGCGCCGATCAAGAAGAAGTGGATGCTTTCAAGGAAGAGATGAAGATCTCCTTCAAAATGAGTAATCTTGGGTGCTTGAGTTACTATCTGGGAATTGAAGTCAAGCAACAACCTGGACGAATCACTTTGTCGCAAGCGGCGTACGCGGCCAAGTTGCTTGAGAAGGCCGGTATGTCAAATTGCAATGCTGTTCACATTCCAATGGAGAACCGCCTAAAATTGAGTAAGCAAACCTTAAGTCCTTCTGTTGATGCAACTTATTATCGTCGCATTGTAGGAAGTTTGAGGTACTTGGTTCACACGCGGCCGGATATTTGTTTTGCGGTTGGCTATGTGAGTCGGTTCATGGAGAACCCAACGGAGGAGCACTTAAGTGCCGTCAAGCATATTCTTCGGTACATAGCAGGGACGTTACACTATGGATTGAGTTACACAAAGGATCAAGGCGAGATCAAACTTAATGGCTATAGTGATGCAGACATGGCCGGAGATGTGGATGATTGTAAGAGCACGACGGGTGTGTTATTTTGTTTTGGGAACAAACCAGTGACTTGGCATTCTCAGAAGCAAACAGTGGTGGCATTATCCTCATGTGAGGCCGAGTACATTGCAGCCTCGTCGGCAGTGTGCCAAGGTCTTTGGCTTGGGAGCTTGGTTGGGAGTTTTTACGGGAAAGCAGCAAGTGTCGCCACAATTTTCATTGATAACCAATCGGCCATTCAACTTTGCAAGAATCCGGTGTTTCATGGCCGGAGCAAGCACATCAAGACACGGTTCCATTTTATCAGGGAGTGTGTTGAGGGCGGTGAAGTCATTGTCGAGAAAATTCACACTAGTGAACAGTTGGCGGATATTTTTACGAAGTCTCTTGGCCGGGTCAGATTTTTGGAATTGCGCTCGAAGATTGGTGTCGTCGACATCCTCGACAACTAGATTAGGGGGAGTAATGTTGGTTAATCTAGCTTGTTTTTAGGTATTTAGTTTATTGTTTTATTTCGTTCCAGTACTTATGCCGTGTAAGTAGGATGTAGTTGTTGTTTGTTTTCAGTTAGTGGCTTAGTGGACCTAGTCTTTCTCTCCACTTCGTAGATATAGGAGGTAGTGGTTAGTGGTGAGTTACACTCCACGTTTTCCTTGCATGGGATCGTGGGCTTGAATGTATTCTTTGTTCTTTTTCTTTTGTCTATAAATAAGAGAAGAAAACCCCGGAAAAGCTGCCAAGTTTTTTTTCGCAGCACAAATCTCTTCCAGATATACTTCTTCTCTTTTACGCATTTTCTTCTTGCATATACCTAACATCAACATTGGCATGAAGTCATTGGAATTTTATTGACTCAAAAGTCTTTGGTCTATGGACGGTATACAAAAGAAGCAAACTTGAGGAAATTGACTCAAAGTCTTTGCAATTTTGTTGACTTGTGGTTGTTGGAGTTGATATTTTTCCTTGTGGATTTTCTCTTCCTCCAGCTTGAAGTTGTTTGGATTCTTTTTAATTTTTGTAATTTATTTTTAAAGATTAATTAAATTTTTGCCTTTCAAAAAAAAGTACGATATGTCCATAAAATGATGATAAAGTACCCGTAGTTGTTTCCTTTATTCGATTATTTTATGCTTTTATTTTACAGGGCACATAAAAATTATGACTTTTACCTTCTTTTTTTAAAAAAAAATATCCAGCTTTTAATATTTTTAGTCAGGCTGAAAGTGCTAAAATTTGGATATTTTCAAAAACAATGAGTAAAATCGTATTTTTTTAAAAAATTTTTAATTACTCTCGTCGAAATGAACCAATAATCCACAAAAACTAATGCAAAACTAATAAATACGAAAAAAAATTGAATAAGGACAAAACATAAAAAAGTCTGAGACTTATTTTGGGAAACTATGCCTAAAATTGTTCATATGGGAAGTTGAGTGTTTCTACAACGTAAAAATAAAAAGGTTAGCAAGACAAAAAAGGCCGGAACCAGGAATCTAAATTCGTATGGGCTAACCCAGAATTTATTTAGGGAAAAAAAATCGAAATGGTTCTTTTAGTTTAGTGTTTGTGTCAACTTGGTCCCTGCAGTTTGAATTGGCTCGATTTACACTCTGTAGTTTTCATTTTGTTCCAACTTGGTCCAATTACTAATTGTCGTTAGCCTCCGTTAACCCTAGACACAAATGGGTCCATTTTCTGGTGAATTACGGAACCCTTTCTTCTCTAATCTCGCAGACCTAAAGTCTTTTTCCTAAAAAGCAAAACGGAGTCATTTTTTTTTTCTAAAAATTGGGTTCTTTGGCCCGTGTTCTTTTTTCTAAAATATTTGAATTGTTCTTCCGATATTCAAGAGGTGACCAGACACACATAAACTCTATGTCCGGTGGAGATTCTAAGTTTTTTTCTAAACCCCTTTTATGGCCCGAACTATAGCCGGATCTGATTCTCCTTTACTTGAAGATATATAGGCAGCTTGACTTTTTAAAATAAATACCCACTTCATTTTCTAAAATTCAAACATTTTTCAAACATATCCGAACCCCTTTAATAGAACACAAAACTCCTCATTTTTCCTTTCTTTTCAAGAACCATGTCGCAATCCATAAGAATCGGATTACTTATTCAGGCCTTAATCTCTCTCACTCCTTCCCCCTGAAGGCGAACGAGACACGTTTCGGTCGAAGGTAAAACCCTGAGTACGACAAATGGAGAATGAAAGCTGTGAAAAAAAATGGAGAATGGAACAATGAAGCTCTGTGTTATGATTCAGAGGTATATTAGGGTAAGAGGAGAATGACAGATTACGGTTTAACCCTAGAAAAAGGGCTCATTCGTGTCTGGGGTTAACGGAGTTTAACAGCAATTAGTAATTGGATCAAGTTGGAACAAAATGAAAACTACAGAGTGTAAATCGAACAAATTCAAACTGCAGGGACCAAGTTGACACAAATACTAAACTACAAGGACCATTTTGGTATTTTTTCCCCATTTATTTATATGATCCTAGAAGAATTTTACAATTAATGTCCAGTAAACTTGTACTATATAAGGTACGTAAATGTTCAAAAATGAACAAAAAAGTACAAAAAGTACACTATTAAAGTTGTATGTTACTAAAGTTGTTTCAGTTATTACTGAGTTTGAGTCGATATGTTCAACAAGTTCTCTTTCAATATTGTACATAATCATAGAATCCACAAGAAAATGAAGTAGACTAAAATTGATCGATTGAGCTTAAAAGTTATGAGGTGGGCTAAAAAGAGGTTGGTTTTCGACCAATTCCCAATGGAAGACCTTTGAGCAGATTCACTACTTTTGTAAATTCTGCCGGAGATGCTCGAAGTTATGAATCTGCTTAGTTCTCTTTCATATTGTGTGATTGTAATAATGATTTATTAAATTAAGCAATTCGTGACTTGTAACATGTGTAGTTGGAAACTCAAATCAATAAAAAATCAGCGATCAATGTAAAATAATGTTAGGATAAAAAAAAAATGTAAAATACTGTAACTAAACGAAGGGGGCATTTGAGGTAATTTTTTGGGCCGACGTGATCAGGGGCATTGTTGGTAATTGCACGTGCTGAACTATTCTCTTATTTTCCACCTCCAGTATTCACCCGTACAATTTCCCACATACACTAAATGCTCGAATGGAAAGTGTCTTGTCAGTCTTGATCAACTGCTTGCATCACCGTAACTTCTTAGCCCTTTATTCGGTTGTGTGTTTTGAGTAGTGTTTTTGAATAAAAGTAAAAAGAGAAATAAGAGTAATGATTATGAAGAGAGGTAAAAAGTAGAGAGAGATAGAGTGAAAAATGAGAGTAATAATTGAAAAATTAGAGAGAGAAAAAATAAAAAAGTTAATTTTTCTAAAATTTTACTTTTGGAGTTCCAAACTGAACAAAGCCTAAATATTCTTACAAATGATTTTTCATCAAGTCGTTCAACTTAATTTATTTGTGGGTACGTGCATCGAACATGTACAATGTGAATCTGCTTAGTTTAGTGTAGAAGTTAATTAGGACATGTAGCATGTACTCCATAGACGATCTTGTTACGAAGAGGGACGCGGGGGCTCTGCTATGCCATAAGGCAAAGTATTCCTTATCTACACCCCAAACGGTACCGTTTTGGAGGGAAAAAAAATCCTTAGGCTTCCTATTTACAATTATATGAAACAAAAACGTGATTATAAAAGCCATATAGATAAAATTTAATTATGTCTCTATTGAACAATATGATCAGAATAATACTCCCTCCGTCCCAAATTATATTCTTGGTCCTCTACGATTTTACCTACAATTTTCAATGGCCTATATATCTCAATGTATATTGTTTTTTCTGTTTAAAACATTGTTTTATAGAAATAATTGAAATCTATCAAATAAAATCCATATTGCATATTTTAAACAATATACACTAAGAGATATAAGCCATTGAAAATTGCACGGAAAATCGTAGAGGACCAAGAATTTTGGAGGGAGGGAGTAAGATCTTCACACTGGTTCAAACGGATTGAAAATTGGAGCAGTTAATTTTTAACTGTATTTTTAATATATAAACAGTCTAAAACATTAAGTGCTCCAATTTTTAATCCGTTTGAACAAGTGCGAAGACCTTATTATTCTGAACATATTATTCTAAAAATACATAATTAACTTTTGTTTTTAAGGTTCTAATAATCATGTTTCTGCTCCACAGGACCCTAAATAAAGAGCAAATACTTAATTATGAGAGTTCTAGAGACAAAAGTTAATTATGATTCTTTAGAATAATATATTCAGAATAATAAGATATTCGCAGTTGTTCAAACAGATTAAAAATTGAAGCACTTAGATCATATTGTTCTATAGAGACATAATTAAATTTTATCTCTAGAGCTCTTATAATCATGCTTCTGTTCCATAGAATTGCAAATAGGAAGCCTAAGAAATTTTTTCCTCCAAAACGGTACCGTTTGAGGTGTGGATAGGAGGTACTGTACCTCATGGCACAGCAGAGCCTCCGCTTCCTACCAAGAGAGGGTGTATTAATTAACTTCGTGTTTTTGGTTTAACAAATTGGGAATGCAGGAGGGTGTAGAAGTTAATGGCGGTGCTCCGCCCGCTCTTTGTAATTTGGTCCGCCAGGAGTGCATGTCCTTTGGAATGAAAGCGTTCACCTTCGATCTTCTGAAAAAAAATCTGGGCATACTTGAGATTAATGACAGGTGCAGGATCTAGCAAAATAACTGGTGACCATCACTCGGCTCAGCTTGGAGTTGGTTACAACACCACGAGTGTACCTACGGCTCTAAGAGCAAGTACACCAATTATAGTTAAAATACCTACTTAAAAAGGTACGAAAGTTATTTTACCCAGTTACTTTTTCTTCTCACTGCACAGCAGTCTCTCTATTCTATACTCTCCATCCAAATACTTCCAATTAATTATAAAGATGGGGATGAATGTAGAGAGAGAGGGGGGATAAAGTGGATGAGAGAGAATCAAATATTAATTATTTATTCTTTGTCAGGATGAGAGAGACTCAAATATTACTTATGTATTCTTTACCTAGCTACAGTCCATCTCCAAAAGTACTGAGTCTTTGCAGCCGAATGTATAATAGCTTTGAGAGTGCCTAGGCTGCTGCAGGTTGTTTTTCCCAAATTTCCTCTCTACTTAAGCGAAAAAGGGAAAGTAAAGAGTTTGGTGTACATGCCCTAACAAACTAGCCATATGCCAGTGGCCTCCCCCTCTCTCTCTCTCTCTCTCAAGAAAACAAAACCCTAGTCAGGAAATTCTTCGAAAACTCTAATTGGTCAATGCCCATGGGACATTAGTTTTTTTTTTTTTTACATAGGGCAAGAGGGTAATTTCACCTACCAAACTCACCTAGGCAATTGCTGACTAGGGAGAGGTAGAGTGAACCCTTTAAACACACACACACGGGACATTAGTTTATGTGCAATAAATATACCTAAATCTATAAGGAAATTGATTTTAGCAGTCCAAAAATTGATGGAGGGGATTCAAAATGACGTCGTTTTGTGTATCAACACAGTTCAATTTTAGAGGTCCTCTATCAATTTTTGGAATTCTAAAATCACAATTCAATCTATAAGTTATGTTTATGGGTACTTATAAAGTATTACTATCACTTTTTATCACTACTTTCTAAACTAGTCATAAATGTTTGTAATACTTTTTGTAAGGCGTAATTTCCTTCTAGAAATTATGTAGGTAAAAGGTTTCCAATATAAATAGAACATGAGGAGGGATTAAATTAGTTTTTCTTCCGTCGTTCCTCTAACTTGTTTTGAGACAAAACAAAAAGAATTTTCTTAGTTTGAACAAAGGATCATGATTCATTAGCGTCAATGTATCGGGAAAAACTAATAAATAGAACAAAACCATGCATCCGCTAGGATTAAGAAGATTTGCAAAGTCTTGGTCAGTCAATGCACATACAATCGATTTATCCAAGAATTCCAGATTTTTGGGCCTTATCATGGATATTTTTCAGAATATTCAAGAAAATGTCTTTAATTTTTTGCTCCAATTTCGAGGCATTCCAGAATTTCAGTTTTTTTGACTTTATCGTGGATATTTTCCAGAATATTTAAGAAAAAGTCATACGGAGTATATTTTTTACTTCAATTTCGACAAGTTTTTCCCCCATTTGAACTCAAAGATGAGACTCCAGGATTAGAACCTGAAGCGAAATGATCATCGATTGAAGCCTTGGCGCTGTGAAGTTGATAACTATGCCGTCGCCAACGTAAATGCCTGTTAAAAAAAAAATACAGTAATACTATGATCAATAGACAATAGAGAGATATAAGTTTCCAGTATTTGACAAAATCCTATTCGATGAAATGACTAGGGAGAGATTAATAAAAAAAATTTATTAAAGATCGTGTCCTGAAATTTTGAGACGTACCCCAAAACGAACATGGAAAACATTTCGAAAATAGATTATGACTGCTACTGACCATGATGAGCTCTCCAGCTGTAAACATGATCGCTGGCTACGATGTCCCTCTTTTTGACTCGATTAGACAACGGACTCATCTCCCTCCTTTTCTTCCCCCTTTTGCTTTTGAAAATAGGAAAATTCTAAAATCAGTTTAATTGACTGACAATAATAAGGGGGCGTTCCGATTTTCCTTCTTTTTTTAAAAATTCTTTTTCTTCAATTTTCAAACTCAAATATAATGAAAACGAAAAATAATTTTTTAATATTTTTTGTACCGTTTAAAAGATCTCGATGAGATCTATCAAATAAGATCCATATTGGTAAAAAAATTATTTACGTAAACACATGATTTTTAGGCTTGAAATTTCCTCCGTTTGAAAAAAAAGAACTTTTTAGCAATCTGGAACACCCCTAAATGTGTAAATGTGTATTAAAGAGTGTAAAATAAATAAGAAAAGCTACGTGCACAACAGCTGTGCATCCCTTTTTCTCCCGCCTCGGGTCGCACAAAGATGATCGGAACCGCTATTTTGGGTGTTTTTGTTAACGCCTCTAACGTTATCGAACGAATCTCATTTTTTACAGAGACCTTAAACGACATATTTTGAACAAAATGAGCGGTTCCGATCATCTTTGTGCGACCCGAGGCGGGAGAAAAAGGGATTTGTGCACAGCTGCTGTGCACAGCTTGCTGTGCACGTAGCACAGCTCAAAATAAATAGGAGTCATGCTATTGGTACCGACCAATAGCGTAGGAAAATCATAGGGACGGCCGCGCCGGGCCATCTCCGGTCACCGGACGGCCGATCCGAGCCGTCCAAAAATTTTATAAAAAAAATGAGGGGGCTTGCACGGGAATCAATGGCATCCGAAGTGTGTAGGGTGCTTGATCCAAGCACCCCTTTTTCGTGTGTATATGTATATATGTGTATATACACAAAAAAGATGTGCTCGGATCAAGCACCCTACACACCTGAGATGCCGTTGATTCCCATGAGGGCCCCCTCGTTTTTTTTAGAATTTTTGGACGGCTCGGATTGGCCGTCCGGTGGTCAGAGACTGCCCTGTGCGGCCGTCCCTATGATTTTGGTACCGACAGTATCATTTTCGAATAAATAAACGAAGGGGTCATTTTACTGGAGTGACATTATCAGGGGACATAAATGGCAATTATATATATTTGCTCAACATTTTCTTATATTTCACAATACGTAGTTCAATTTTTTCTGCTCGGCAAAAGAAACTTTTATAAATCTCAAAAAGTTACATTGAGGGGAACATCGAAAGTACACGACGCTTATGAGATCAGACAAAGAAGAAAAAAGGGAGAAACACTATAAATAAGCATCCAACAGAGAGTTGGACGGATCACCTGACACACTTCATACACATATTACAATTTCACATTTCTAACTCCATCAAGCATAAACGCGTTTTAAATTATTCAAAACCTGCCATACAATTAAGCAGACTTGCAAAGTCTTGGTCAATGTAACTATGTAAACGTGTGAAATGGGTATAAGAGGAGCTGTTGAAATTAGTTTAAGGTGTGCGCATATTGATCCGAGACACCCTGTATTGCCCAAAAGAAAAGTGTCAAATAAATTTCAATGATTTTCGAATCCATATATGCATCAAGTTGATTTATACAATTAACAAGACTCCTAAAGTCTTGGTCAGTCAACGCACATCCACTCGATTTATACTACCTTCCAAGGTTACACGTTCACACGAATATGCAGTATTACTGTATAAGCCCCTATTTCATGAGGAATTTTTCAGTGCGGAGCGGGTATATTCCACGCAGTATCTGTTCGGTGTATCCGAGCCGTCCGATACACTTTTGGACTGTTCGGATTAAAACTCTCTCTCTCCTCTCACCCAAACACTTTCTCTCTTTTTTTCTCTCTCCAAATTCGAGCCGTTCAAAAATGCAATGGACGGCTTGGATGCGCTGAGAGGGCACCACGTGGTACCCGCTCGGCATTGGAAAATTCTTCCTATTTCACATAGTCTTTTTGTGAAAGTTTTTGGATTTTTGGTTTTTGTCCGGCCTTGTTCAATTTTTTCCCGCAATTGTTAGTTTTGCGTCAAATTTTTCTACTTTTAGTTCGGCCCATGCCAAGTTAAGATTCTTTTATTCCGTCTCTTTTTGTGTTTGTAGGCCTCGTTTGATAACAGTGATAGATGGATGAGATTCGTAAGGAGATGAGATTAGGATTTGGATTGGTAATTAGAAGGGATTGATAATGAGTATATTTGTTTGGGATGAGATGAGATTAGATGATGTGATTAATAATATCATGTTTGTTTGGTATGGGATTAGATGATGAGATTGAATTGATAGAAGAAATTGGTAATGAGAAGGGATTGATAATGTGAAGGAGTTAAGATTGGACTATTAATACCCCTTAATACCAAGTCTCACGGGGTATTAACAATACCCCTTATTACCACGATTATTAATCCCATCGGACTAGTAGTCCGAACTATTTTTGGTTACCAAACAAGGTATTGATAATACCCCCACTCTACCAATCTAATTCCAACCCGTTAGAGGGTTATCAAACGGGGCCTTAGAGTGTTATATAGGGACTAAATCTAATAAATTCAAAAAATCATGGCCTTTGCTTTCAAACACAATTATATTGATGTTACTCCTATTATTTACACAGTTCTAGATTTTCCTCATGATTTCTATATAACTAGAGCCTCCATTGATTGACATCCATGAAGTCTTTCATAATTTTATAGGCTCAAAGTCATGGTCCCCGCGCGCGCGCGCACACACACATATATGTATATGTTTCCTCCGGTCCGGGATCGAGCTCAAAGCTTATGTACCCAATTTTGTCTTTTGATCGCATGAAAATCTTCTCATTGATCTCTTGAGATTTTTACACGGTCTTATGACTGAAAATACATCGGAACAGTCGTACATACAAATCGGATATAATGAAAGGATTAGAGGGGTTCGCTTAATGTATTTGTAGTGTTAAAAAAGTATAGATTACTTTTCCATTTTGAGATTAATAAAACAAACCTGTCGTCAAGTTAATTGTATCATCCTCGCCTACTTGATTTTTTGAATAACTAGGAACATTGCTGTCGGATGGGTCTGTTTTCGAAATCAGAGGGCGAAGAAAAAGGAGGAGGCCCGGAGATGGGTGTGTTTCCTAATCGAGTTAAAATTAAGGAGCGAGATCGTAGCAGGCGACCATATGTATATTTGGAGAGCTCTTTTTTCTTATGCTCATCACAGTCGGTAACAAATCTATTTTCGATGCTGGCTTTTGCTTTTATGATCCTTCATTTCATCCTTCTAACATGTGCGTTTCTAATAGACTAAATGGACTAAAGTTCATATTTTTACGAATTTCTGGGCAAGTCATTCTGGTCACATAGTATTAACTTAAATATTATTGGGCAACTTAAATAGAGATCTGGTCCTACATAAATACTTAAGTCTCCATCCTACTGAGTTTGAAAACTTATCTCTTCATCCTCAAATTCAAATAAACCCCAGATTACCCTTTCTCTGTCCTAATTCTTCAAATCATTCTCTCTCCATTCCCTAGTTTATCTCACTCTCTTTCTTCTATCTTTCAAATCTTTTTTTTCTCCTAATCATCTCTCTCCAATTTTCTCTCCCTTAAAATTTAAATACAAAATTTAAAATTAAACTACTATTCTCTCTCCAATTTTCTCTTCCCTAAAATTTAAATATATTTCATGACCTATTTCAACAATTATTTCATGAAAAATCAAGATTCAACCAATAACATGAAATAAAACAAGTGAGTTCAGACATGGCAAGTTTCACGAACATGACAAATTTTGTAAGACGTGGCAAATTTTAAAAATGATACAAGTGAGTTCAAACACGACAAATTTTACGAACATGACAAATTTCGTAGAACACGATATGTTCAATGACACCTATTACAATCCAACTTTTTCTAAACCTACTACAAGTAAGTCCAAACATGGAAAAAATTAAAACTGCTTGAATACCAGAGATTCGTGACCGTTATACATTCATCTATTAAAGTAATCTATCTCCAGTTCGGGGAAAAATAAATCTATTTGGAAAAATTCGAACCATACAGTTTTATTATAATCGATAAATTCATCATATATGCTAAAATTATCATATTCGATAAATTTCTTCTTGTTGTGCTATGGTAAATATATTGAATATATAACAATTGTATCATAATTGCTAAATTCATTACATTCAACAAATTGTTGTATTTGTATTCAACAAGTTAATTCATTTTTTTTTTTTTATAGTTTGATAGTTCTATGATTTTGTATTTAGGTTTAAATTTTGTTTTGAGATTTTTAGGGGAATGAAAATATATATATTTTTTTGCTCGGCAAATGAAACATTTTATATAGCTCGAAAGGGTACATCGAGAAAAGAGCATCTAAGCATAAAGAGCTTGGATACTCCGGAAAATACAAGCATCTAACAGATAGTTGGATAAACACCTTAGACTATGTTACAGCTTTAATTTCCGGATATCATTTAGAAAAACCTTGAAATCCTCCACAGTGTAGACTTTGATGTTGAATTTCATCTTCATCCACATCGCAACCCTAGTTTTGACCACATCCCCCACCTCCCACAGTTGTGTTGTAGGCTTGTTGAAAATGTAGTCTTTTCTTACCAACCAGATGGACCATAGTGTAGCATAGAAGCAAGATTCCCAAATGTGTTTCTCTAGATTGAGGTACCTATTATCAAGCCACCAACTTGCAAAGATCGGAATAGATGCTGGGCATGCCCACTTGACCTTCCACCAGTTCAAAATGATAGACCACACAGACCAAGAAAAGTGGCATTGGATGAACAAATGCGGATGGGTTTCCAGGTGCAGTGAGCAAAGAGGGCATAAAGCAGATTGATATTCACTAATAATGTTCCTGCTCAAGAGAAGTGATCTAGATGCCGCCTTCTCCTTGACAGCCATCCACGCAAAGACTTCCACTTTTGGCGAGCACAGGTTTTTCCATAGAGAACCCAGCAGAACATTGTTGGAATGTAATAGCTGATCCCATTTCCCATATGCTGATTTAACACTAAATTTTCCGTCTGCTGACCATGTCCAATGTAGATAATCAGGCTTAGTTGGATTTAGTGTCACACCTTGAATCCTTTGAATCAAATTATCCAACTCTTGCCTTTCTCGCCCGAACGCCTGTAGACACCCCAATCTGGGTCTTCGAATAATCTTTAAGTTTCCTCGATGATTAAATAAGGAAAAATATACCTTCAAGGCTTGTATTGTTGCTCCCCTCTTACTCCTTCTCTATCCTCAAGAAAATCCCATTTCAAACATATAGGGTGGCCCTTGGTTCAATTAATAAAGAGAAAGATGCGTTTGTGATAAGCCCTCAAAAGTGTAAATAAATGGACTTATCTCTCTCATTTTTGTCACACGCACGCGCGTAACTTGTTTGATTTGATTGATTTTGCGCGAAGGTTGTGTTTTTGGTATTTTCAGGTTAATTGCGTGAATAAGGCGTGCTTTCACGCCATGGATGGCTACCAAGAGTGACCAAGGCCTTGAGGCCATGTGGCACCCTGCCCCGGGTCCCAAGAATCATGAATTGACGTATCGGAGGGTGCTCGGGCCGTCGAATGGCCAAGAGAAGATGAAGTAATGAAGGGTTGAAAATTGCCCAAATGCTACATGTAGCACTTTTACCCTGCTACATGTAGCCAGTGAACAGAAGCTTCAAAATCAAGTTTGCTACATGTAGCGCTTTTACCCTGCTACATGTAGCCACAGATCGGAATTGAAAGTTAAAAAGTTTGCTACATGTAGCACTTTTGCCCTCCTACATGTATCCAATGATCAGAGCCGAATTTAGGAGGTTTGCTACATGTAGCACCTTTACCCTGCTACATGTAGCAACTGGGCAAAATCTGCAGATTTTGTGCCCGAATTTTGGAGATTTTAAGGGCATTTAGGACTTTTGTAACACAACTCCTGGGGCTATAAATACCTTTAAGCCTCATTTTCATAAGGTTATCTTTCATTTTGGCTAACTTAGAGCTTTCTCTCTCTACCTCCCTCTCTTTTTCAACTCTCAATCCTCCATTAATGGCATTGATTGTTGGGTTTTGAGGTAGTTGGGTTCATTAATGTTGTAAGAAATTCTCTCCTCTTCAAGAATCTTGTCTTTATTTCAAGTATTATTGATGTTTAGTTTTCACCTTGTCTTTACCCTTGTTCATTTCACGTCTCCTTTCAATATGTTCGAGTAGTGTAGTGAGGTTAGGTTGTGTGATGATTAACATCCCGTAACCAAGGGTGTTGCTTGTTCTTCTCTTGTAATTTTCGTTTTTCTAGCTTAAGCATGTATTAGGGTTAATTTTATGAATTAAAACTTAGAGGTGTTAATCTCCTTGATCAAATGTAGGCAAGAGTTAGACTACTTGCCACATTTGATGCTTTGAGCTATGTCCCTCCATGTGTTTGTTTAAATGTCTCAAAAGAACCCTAGACATGTTTAACACCTTTGTCAAAAAAGAGAAGAATCAAGTTAGCCTTTGGGTTATGGGTGTTGATTATCCCTAAACCTAACCTTTAGTTTAATCTCCAGTAAAAAATCCGTAGATAGGTTAAGTAACCAGTTAACTAAATCGTTCAGTTGGCCGTCTCAACGCCAAAGTTTGGTTGACGGTCCTAACGCAAAAAACTCTACACAAGCTAATCTCTAATTCGAACTATGGATGCGCTCCCAGTGGAATCGACCCCGGACTTCCGGGTTTTATTATACTTTCAACCGACCTAGCCATACGCTTGGGGTACTCTTATTTCAACACACATTAAGGTCGCAAGCAGTTTGCTTTGTTAAAAATAACTTTTTTCATGACACATTGAGGGTAAAATGGACACACTTTTCAATGTATAAAACGACTTTGAGTAAAACCAATTGGGTTAGAAAGAGGACTTGACAAGCTTTCGAACGCTTTGAACCGCGCCTAAATCCGAGTTCAGGAGTGTCTGGGGCGCCCCCGCAAAGTTCAGTGTGCTGTGCTGTCTAGAAAAACCGCACGGCATTCCAGAAACGCTATGCGGCATTTCAAAAACGTCACGCGACATTTCAGAAAATTTCAAAAAATTGCTCCACCGCACAAGATTTCGATATACAGCACGACATTTCTCATTATGTCGCGCAACGTTTCGAGAAAAAGTTCTGACAGTTGCTGAAAGTTGTCGGTCACGCCTGCAGGTGCAATAATCCGGCTCTCTTGCCTATAAATACACCCCCCTTTAGTTGAGAAGTATCCCTTCAACTCTAGATAAAGATACTCTGGTATTTTTTTAGCTCTCACTCTCTCTCTAAAAAAAATACCCCCATTCTTTTTCTCTTCTTAAGTTCAGTAAACTACTGACTTAGAAGGACCTCCACCTCAAAGCATCCAAACAACCTCATATCCTTCAATCCCCATTCAAGTTCAAAAGGGATTTTCATTCCAAATCAACCTCCACTCTCCATCTTCAAGCACATCCAAGCTTCGATCAAAAGGTATAAATAAAATTCTTGGGCTAAAACCACATTTTAGCCTTGAGGGGAGCTCACCGAGGCCCTTCCCAATCTGTCTATACTGGGTTTGGGTTTTGAACGAACTTTATATTCAAAAAGCACAAAAAATCAATTTTTGCATCGGACACGCTACATCGTGCGGCGTTTTATGACACCGCACGACGTAGTGTATTACACCGTGCATTATTTTATTTCTTGTACATATTCCTTCTTGTGTTATTCTGTTTAGTCTATTTATTACTTTTCTGTGCGGGTGCATTCCAGAATCAAGTTTTATGTTAAAAGTCTTTTTCTTTTTCTTTTTTTTGCTTTATTAAATTTTTTAACATTTCAAAAAGTTTTTAACATTGCTTTACATGACAAGATGAACAAAAGAGTCTTCTGAATCATTTTTCAGATATTCGAAAAATATAAAAAACTATTTTGTGGACCTATGGTTTGTTTTGTCATGTAAAAACAAACTGATTCTGGAATGTGTAGACCAGTACACCGCACGGTGCTATTAGTATGTGGCACGACATTTTAGAAACGCGGTGCGGCGTGTTAAAACACTGCACGACATTTTGTTCATAGTAGCAGTCTCCTGTATTTGTTCAGTTTCATTCTTGCACATTGCTCATCCATTTTATACTGTTCAGTTCGCACCACAAGCACGCCAATGTGTTATATTATACCCCATGCCCCTTTCCCATACATGTTTTAAAGTTAAGTTTTTCAAATGATATTAAATCTCCCATCTAAAATACTTAGTAGAAACCGGTTTTTACTGGGCGAGCGGGATACTTTTTCAACAAAACCTTTCCCATTCGTAACGTGACTCCCGGATCCAAAATCTCAATATTTTCGCTAGATAGACCAAAAGCCTTTCTTTTCAAAAAAAACTCTCGATTTCTCGGATTATCCATCTCAAAAATCTGGGTGGCGACTCTACTTCGAGTGCGCGTCGGGCGCCGGGAGCCCACAACGCCCTTCTTTGGAATAGCACCTCCCAGGAGCCCCCATTTGCCTCACTCCTCATATTGTAAACCATTTCCTCCTTTTGATCTGATAACAGGGGAATGAAAATATGATAGAGAAGATTAGGAGAGACAAAGAACTAAAAAGATTAGGTGAGAGAAAGATTTGAAAGTCAGGTGCATCTATCAAGGCATTGGAAAGAGGGTGCATGTCATTCTCTTTCATCTATTTCGCGACCAATCCGTTGTCTGGATTCTGGACCCAATGTTTTCATTTCATCACCAAAACACTATAGTACCTGTCACTCAATCTCCTGTACTTAATCTATATAGAAACCATAGGCTTAATTTGTAGAATAAAGACGATATGTCACAACTAGGTTGTGATATTGTTGGTTTGATGTGATTTGATTGATGTAACTCTCATCTTCATCCTTTCGAAAACGGAAAATCCGATTCAGTTTAAGAGAAAAACAAAACGTAAGTGTGTTATTTGCATTCAATACTGTCAATTTGTAACTACACAACGGGCTAAGTGGAGATCGCTATCTAGAGAGAAAATGAGATGGAAGGAAAATGGACATGAAATGTTGGATGGAGGAGGTGGATCTCGTGGTGGGTCGAAATTTCGAAGATTGACGGTGGGTGTAATCGAAGCAAGAAAGCCGGAGAAGAGAGGGAGGAGATGGAGGTGGGTATGCCCTATGTATGAGTGGCAAGGAATGAAAAGAGAGAGAGATGGCCATGGGTAAAATTGTAAGGTCACTTCATTGGTCGTGGCATTAAAATAAAGGCTCGTGGCATTAACCACACCCGAAAGATAAAGCCAATCAAGTATCCAAAGTGAAATTGCATGTATCCGATTTCAAATTCATTCAAACGTACATTTGTCGAACTAAGATTGTGAAAACAAAATTTGCAAAGGTTGAATGGTATTCCGCTTTAAAAAGTTGTCATTGTCATAGTTATCATAAGAGAGAACAAATTTATTAAAGTCGTTACCTGAGTAGGGGCGGACGGAAGAGGGTGCTAGATGTTTCTGGGGCCCATACACTACTTCAAATATTTTCTTTAATTGTACTAATTTTTTAGATTAATTTATAAAAGTTCTATAAGATTAACACTGCAAGTCCTTGGATGTAAAAAGTTCTTACATTAAATACACGTATAGAAAAAACTCCCTATGATTCTAAGTTTTCAAACAATGTTCTGGTTGTGCATGTAAATTAAAAGCCAACTTAACTCGTGGTGATCTGAAATGTGTGCGCACAAAAGTATTTCAAGTGAGAATTACGATATACATAGGTTCCATGATAATATAAAATAATCTGATAGAAATATATATAGCATAACCAAAAATGGAATTTGATTTTTGTTAAAACAAACGAATTGGTTATCACATTTAGTTAATCTTGTAATCAGTGATTTAAGAAGTGGAATACTATTGAATAATAAATAAGCGAGTACACTTTCAATTTGGAAGTGATGCTGTAAGCCAACTCACAACTTCGATATTTCATAGATTTTTTATTTGCAAAAATAAAGTACAAGGTAAAAGGGACAGAATCTTAATCTAGTTCGCATGAAATCTTAATTTAGTCATTCTGTTAGGAGAAATGGTAATTTTGCCCTTCGATTCCGTTGGTTCATTAACGCCGTTAGCAAAAGGGACGGAACTGAGAAGCAATGTAAACTATAGGGTTAAGATTGACACAATTAGTACTATAGTAACGTAAATGATAATTCATGCAAACTAAAGGGACTATTTCTAAAATTTACCCTTGATTTTTTAATCAACTTCAAAGGCTAGACCACACCATATAATCTTTCATCCCTCTTTTCTCTCTCTCTCTCGACGATTCCAACTCCCAAAACCGCTCTCTGCTCACACCCCCTCCCAAGAACCCTCTCTCTGTCTCTCACACACAATGGCTTGTTTTGGAGTTGAAATTGTCGAATCAAGAAACGGGTGGAGAAAATGATTGAGGTGAAGGGAATCATTCATGGCACTGACGAGGCCATATATGACGAGGAGAGGACAGTTGATGAGTTAAATGACGAATTAGAAGGTCAATAAGGTGAATTAGTACAAGATAAATTAAAAGAATTGAAACATGCCAAAGACAAAATTCAACATCTTGCCATTCTTGGGCTGAAGGGGATGAGGATGGGTGGCAAGATCAAAAATTGGTTACCCGAAAAAATCCCTCCGTGCCCAAAATTAGTGGAATATATGGCAGCATCAACCCTTTCTGATGTAGCATATGTCAAATTTCATCTCAAAAGACAAGATATTGGTGTTTGTTGAAGATTGGGGGTTATGATTTGTCTACGATTGAGGAACTAGGAGGTTCGATGGAGGTCAATGTAGTGAGGATCTCAATTTTAGAGCACTCATCCACGGAGTATTGTATATTCCCCATGTTTACCAATATTTTATTTCTCTGAAGCACCCGATAATTTTTCTTCCTCTGAAGCACCCGATAGAGAAAAGAAACAAAGGTAACAACAAAACGAAAATGGCAATGCGGCTTATCTCCAAAAGCAAACCCGTGGTTTCTTGCCGTATTTCAGGACTTCATCAGATGTGAAATGGCAGTCGAGTCAAATATATAATTGGTGGTAAGAATGAAGTGTATCAATACATAAAAGAAAATCGTTGATGCAAGGCATACCAATCTTAAAGAACGAAATCGACACAAGAGATGGGAGAGAATCTAATTTATAAGTTGAAGATGAATGAGAGGGATTCTTCCGTCTTCAATGATTGATTTATTGGCATGACCGATAAATCGAATAGTTCCTAATTATAACCCAAGAATTGGGTTAGTAAGACAAAAATTTAAGAACAAATAAAAATAAGACTTTGATTTGTTGGAGAGAGTTTACAATGAAGCCTAAAAAGGCTATTTATAGAAAACAACAAATATGTAGGAAATAACTTCCTAACTTCAACTTCCAAATGTGTAGGAGCATGCCATGCATGTGTCATTCTTCAATACTCTTCATTCTTCCACTTGTCCAAATAACTTTTCTTCAACCTTCAAAGTGTGTAGGACAATGTCATGTGTCTTTTAAACTTCCAAATGAATAAAGATACGCCAAGTGTCCTTCAAAGTGTGTAGACAATGCCATGTGTCTTTTAAACCTCCAAATGAAAAAATATATGCCAAGTGTCCTGCATTTTTATAAAAATTCAAACAATAATAATAATAATTTAAAAAAATAGGTAGCATTTCCATAGTTGCCATTTTTCTGTCGATATCGACAAGCGGTGAATATATGGTGTAAACAATGTCCCCCTTATTCATTTGGATTAAAGGCCAACCCAGTGAATAATTGATCACTAGTTCAAATTTACATTTCTGTCGATATCGACAGTGTAAATAATTTATTTGGCAAAACCAAATAATGCCGAGCAATTATTGAATATATCACCAATTTTCTCATATTCTAATTCATGACATAGCATCTTTCCATATTCAACTGATACAACAAAGCCTTAAAGGCTTAAAAATCACTGTCGAGAATAATCATGGTGACATTTCAAGGCTTAAATGCAACAAAGCCTTAAAGGCTTAAAAATCACTGTCGAGAATAATCATGGTGACATTTCAAGGCTTAAATGCAACAAAGCCTTAAAGGCTTAAAAATCACTGTCGAGAATAATCATGGTGACATTTCAAGGCTTAAATACAATAAAGCCTTAAAGGCTTAAAAACTACTGTCGAGAATAATCATGGTGACATTTCAAGGCTTAAATACCACTGTCGAATGGTGGCATGCCTTTGTCGATTAGTTCCCTTGAAGAAAACTTTGGCCAAATAGCCCACTAATGCCCACAATTGAAAAAATCCGAGAGCATTGTCTAGAAATTTCTTTTATCAATTGTGGATGACCACTATAAATCCACGCTGGGCATATTAATTTCAAACAAAGCCAATACAAGAGGCTTTGAAAAAAATTTAAATCCCTCTTAGCATATGAACAACGTCGATCAAAAATTCGTATTCACGATTCGCAGCCATGATTGGCTTGAACTCATACTTCATGATTAAATTTTCATCTTTCTTAACCGTTATAGATAGAGCGGAGGGATCATTTTCTACTTCGACCATCTATGGTCTAAATTGAAAAACTCTAGTAGACTCGACTTGCTTTGAGTTTCAAACTTTCGAGCCAATTAAGTTTTATAATTGGCTCTTCTAAAGATGAATTTTTTTTCCCCCTAAATTCATTGGCGGCAATAAAAGAAAATCTAAACAGTTACCAACTTGAAGTTACCGAATTATTTGATCAACCACCGGCATTTAAAGAAAATCTAAACAGTTGCGAAAATTTCGACAGCCTCGTCAAAATTTTCTGTCGAGATTGATCTGGGTTATATAAGAGGACCGTTATAATTCAGTAGCGGTTGGTCCATAGCAATGCAATTTTGTCGATGACCAACTAGAATTGCTCCGAATATTAGCCAACGAATGGCATAAATATCAAACCTGGCAAGGCTTTTGTGTCGAAGTATTTTTATGACTCAATTCCCATCAAGTTTCAACGCCAAAGCCACTTTCTTTGCATAATTTGGCTTTCTAAAGATGAGTTTGCCCCCATGCAAATTTAATATCCAAAAGAGGGCTATTTCTCATTGGAGGAAAGCGTATCGAACAAGCTTTGCTTGATCTTGGTGCAAGTGTCAATTTGCTCCCATTTTCTGTCTATCAAGAGCTTGGGTTGGGGGAGATGAAGCCTACTCGAGTCACTCTTCAGTTAGCTGACCGGAGCATTCGTACTCCAAGAGGGGTGGTAGAAGACGTTCTAGTGCAAGTTGGTCAGTTTATCTATCCAGTGGACTTTGTGATTCTTGATACTAATCTGACTGATTCGTGTACTACTTCTACTCCGGTGATCCTTGGGAGACCTTTCTTAGCCACGGCGGATGCAATTATCAACTGTTGGAATGGACTACTTAACATGACCTTCGGGAATATGAAGATGGAGGTCAATGTTTTCAACATAGGCAGTCAGATGGGGGATGATGAGAATATGAACGAAGTGAGCTTTATTGACTCTTTGGTGGAGGAACATGTCGATGAGTTACTCTATAATGACCCTTTGGAAGTTGCTCTTACGGCCGAAGAGACTGAATTTCTCGAATCTTCCAAAGTCAATTATTTACATGTGTTGCTCGATGGGGATGAAGCTTGTACTATGAACGCTTGGACCCTAAAGTTTGAGGAGCTACCATCGATAGAGAAGAAGAGTCTTCCCTCTGTTGTGGATCCCCCTCTTTATGATGATCCGGGAGGAAGATGTCTCACCGCTAAAGTTGTCTTTTCCGATCTCCCGTATCTTGATTCTTCCCCGGAGGAATTACTCATTGCTCATGAGATGAACATGTTTGAAATGTCGGGCATCTACTATGAAGATCCGTTGAAAAAACCTCTCACCGCTAAGGAAATGGATGCCGAAGTGGATTACTTGTATTCGTTGTTGGCTAAACAAGATGCTTATGGACCAATCTTTGAAGAGTTGGAACCCATGGAAGCTACAATGGTCCCTTCGAATCCTCCGTGCCTTGATCTTCTCATAGCTAAAGAAATGGATGGTGAGGTAAATTCTGTATACTCTTTGTTAGAAAAACAAAATGCATGTGGGCCTATTTTTGAGAAGTTTCCAATCATATAAGTAATTGATTTTCTTGGTGTTGACAATTTTCTTGTGGTTTATCATCCTTATATTGTAGATTTTGTCAACAAATTGAAAATTGATTTTGTTTGGGCTATGCACTTGGTGGAACTTAAGTTTTTAAAATGAATTAGGCAATTGCTTTACTCAAAATATCTTATCTTGTGGCATGGTAGCTAGAGTTCAATTTTTAGCAAAGAGTGTAGCTTGGAATGCTCTATTTCTTCTAATAGTTCTCAATGGCGTGCTAATTATTCGAAACCATCATGGTGCTGTTAATGTTGTGAATCCTGTTAATGGTCAATCTTTTAAAATAAATGGACAGAGGCTTAAACCATTTCTCGGCAGTTTCGAGGTTGGAGAGCCGGGTGAGGAGTTAGTCGATCCAGTTTACACGGTTGATTAGCTTGTTTCTTTATGTTTGCACGGGGAGCGAAAGCATAACCGCTGAACTTAACTGTTTGTCGGACCCGGCCCCCAGGTAGGGGGTACCCACCATTGACTTGGGTATATGTAGCTTCGCACGCCGCTACTAAAAGAAGGATCGTGTACCCAACTCCGGTTCGAAGGGCAAAACTTGTAAATATTGTACATACTTGTTTTTCTTTCTTGCTTTATCATGTTTTAAGTTAGCTATGCATGGTTAGTTTTGTTTTAGCTTGTTTGTTTGCATGTTTGTGTGTTTGTTTTTGTTTTTCATGTTTTGAATAAAGTCTTGGAGATGTTTCACATGAAAAGATTTCACCTATGTTAGTGAAAAAAGGGCTTTCATTAGCTTTTTTTGGTAATAGTTTATTGGTAACGATCCATGCTCTCCGAATATGCCCCTATCGGTGGCAACTTAGGTCTGTGGGTGAGGTGTGATATTGCCTAGAGTGCACGCTATGTTGTATTCTATCTTGCTTTGTTTTGTTCATAGGGGACGCTGGACTTAATTGTTTGGCGAGGTCGAGCGATAAATTTTATTACGGGCGCTAGCATAACACATTTTTGACGGTCTAGTATAGCCACCCATTTCGTACCCCACCGGTACGGAATGGGAAGAAAAGTATGACTCGTTTGATCGCGTGATGATCGGGTGGTGCATTGCATTTCATTCTGTCTTGCATGTTTTACTTGTTCTTTGTTTGTGCTTTTTGTCTTCTGTCTTTTATTTTTTGTTTCGGTTTGAAACCGGATAACACGGGCCGGTGTTTCTAATGTCATTTGTCTTGTGGAAAGTCGTTCTCTTAAGTCTTCTGCAGGGTTTATTTGCTACCACACCAGCCTTGGTAGTTTGGGCCTAAAGCCGGAGTGAGTGAGGCATTCAGGAGCCCTAAGCATGGGTGCGGCTATGCGTCGCGGTTATTAGTCCAATAAAGCTTTGGATATGGTCCTGTGTGACTAGCTGTGGTTCCGAATTGGCAGAACCGAAGGAGTAAACCCTGGAAGCATCAAATCTGGCTAGAGCGAGACATTGGCATGAAACCCTCCAACTTGGTCGAGGTATTTAGGGGTTGACATTCCCCTTGGACGGTACATTCGCGCACTCTTTTCTCTCTTCGCTCTTGTTCTTAATGCTATGAGGGCACAGCATCGCTTTAAGTTGGGGGGAGGGGTTAGCTCACGTACCAGTTGCTTCATTTTTGTGCTTTTTGTTTGATTTTGAGTATATTTGAAAATCCGAAAACAATATAAATTGAAAATTCAAAAACAATAGAAATTGAAAAAAAGGAAAAATGAGAAAATGGAAAATTTTAATTAAAAAAAAAAGGTTTTTGCTTGCAATTCTTTCCTTTTATCATGTTTTTAGCTCTTTTTCATAGCTTGTTGCATGCTCAATAAATGTTAGTTGGCAAGAGTTCGTAGCAATCCTAAGAATTTTTGTGCTTCTTGACTCGCATGCTTAGTTGAAAATTGGACGAGTTAAGTTTTGAGCAAGTTTTGGCCCATATCCCCACCTTTCAATAATCATACTTATAGTTAGGTAAATAATCGCATGTCTTTTTCTAATTGTGTTTAAATGTCGATTTTCAATCATTTTGGAATCCAAAGCGCACTTAGGGGAAGATACAAGGCATTCTTCGCATGATCATACCACAAATGAGTCCCCTTGTCCTATTTTGCACCCCTTTTTTCTCCCGCTCTTTGCTTAACTTAGGTAACTGGTTGATTGGAGGGAGATTGAGAGTGTGTTTAATAATGAAAAGGTATGTTGGGGTGTGGAAGGAGTATTTGGATGTTCAAAGGTGTATGTGGGGGTTTGGGTGAATTATTGGAAGTATCAGAGGTCCAATTGGATGAAGGATCAGAAAAAATTGTGAGCCACGCAATTCAGCATCAATGGAAGGAAATTTGTTGCATCAGTACCTAAGGAAATTCAAGGGATCAACAGTAAGCACTCGGCATCGATGGAAATTAAAGATTCAATCGGTACCTAATGGTTCCATAGTGGGCAATTGTTGAGCTCCGCATCGATTGGTAGAGATTTGGTCCATCGGTACCAAAGCAGTTTCAAGCATTCAGTTCAGCAGGGCAGTCCAGTGCAATCAAACCAAACCCACTTCATCCCTTCAACAGCCGACCCCCCTCCTTCAAAACTTCCATTGTTCTACCACAAAACCCTATCTGTAAACCTCCAATAACCTACCAAATCTCCCATATTTTCTCACAAAACCACCAAATCCTTCAAGCTCCTCAAGAGTTCATCCATAAATTTCGGATTTTCAGGCCCTAGTCAAGGTAAACTCACTGCTCTCTCTCAAATCCGAAATTTTTCAAATTCCCCACAAAAATCCCTACGTTCTCCACTCCTCCCACATATATATATCAACCCCCACCTTATCTTAGCCTACATTTCACCCATTCCAACCAAAAATCAGATTGTAAAAAAAAAAAAAAAGAGAACCCTACCCAAAAATCCGAAAATCCCCAAAATTTTTCACACCAAAATCCTTTCTTTTCTCCTACTTTCCACTTATATTCCCATTCCCAACCATATTTTCTAGCCTACATTCCATTCTTCCACCGAAAAAAAATCCAAACCCTTTCTTGCTTCAATGCCAAAAGTCAAACAGACCGCGCACAGGGTTATCTCTTCTCAACCAGAGATTGAGGAGGAGGATGTTTTGGCAGAGGGAGATGATATCCAAGCGGATGAGGCCTCGGGTTCTCGGGCTAGAAAAAGGAGGCGTACTCCGGCTGAAATTGCAGCGGACAAAAGGAGGGAGTGGGAGGACAGTTTCAAAACTCGGAAGTTCACGAATGAGAGACAAGTGCAGGCCGGGAAACTCAGTCCCGATCATGTGGGCGTTCAATGCATTATTCGGAAAGGTTTGATCTTTTGGACCAAGCAACTACGTGGTTATAATAAGAATACTGTTATTGAGTTTTATAAATATATGCAAATCCCGGAAGGTGATTGGGAAAATGACCCGGCTGTTAGAATTACTTCTCAAGTGGCGGGTGTTGATGTAGAGATCACCCCTGATGATATTGCTAAGTATTTGGACATTCAAAGGCCCCCTCCTGATTTGGTGAATACCTTAGGAATGGTGAGATGCTGGATCAACAAGTTGTGAATAGAGCTTTGTATAGTGACCCCTTGCAAGCTTCGATACCCCATGTGCCTGGTAATTTCAAGGGAAGTGTTAGATTCTTAAACAAAGTGATTCATTGCAATCTTTTTTCCTCGAGGCACGGAGCATAAACCTGGAAGGAAAAGTGGAGAAATTCTATTTGCTTTCACTACGGATGATTTGATAGTAGATTGGGCCATGTTCATTTTTACTCAGTTGAGAGATTTTAGGGCCAACACTTTGATTACAGCAAATATGCCTTTCCCTTGCATGATCACTAGCTTGTGTTGGGCAAAAGGAGTTAAAGGGTGGGGTTATGAGAACTTGGAAGAACTTTCTCTGGGACCTTTTGATTATTCATTTGATATGAAGAGCTCATCTCAGACTCATGCTGCGAGTAGCAAACAGGCGAGGGGGGATTATTTGACCATGATGCCAAAGAAAAAGGAGAAACAAGGGTCTTGGATCAAAAAGTTGTTTTGTCAAGGGTTGCACTGATTAGTTCTAGAAGGAAAGAGAAGGCTGAAATGAGACAGATGAGGAGAGAAATAGCTTGGCAGACATCTATTTTAGAGCAGCAGCACGGGGTGAAGTATACCCCTGAGCCAGTTGACGAGGGGGAGATTAGTGATGATTTTGTTGGATATGAAAGCGAGGAGTTGGTTGATTGATGGGGTGATTTAATGATCTGCTAAGACGATGTGGGATGATGGTGTAGAGAGTCGGTGGCTAGAAATCCCCTTACTTGGTCGGGGTCTAGGTTGGTTGACATGCCGACCATTCTATCTTTTATGTTTGTCTTTTGCATTTTATTTCATAGTTTAGTAGTGCACATGCTTAGTTGGTTAGTTGGTTTTGGTTTTGGCCGGCATGGCCCTGACTTGGTTCATTTCTTTTGTTGGCAGCGGTCACTCGGGTAGATGACCAAGCTAGTATAGACCGTCGCCCATTTTTGTGCTAACTCTTTCTTTGAAACCAAGGTCATTACAAGCTTACAAAGTCCTTAGTTGATCCTTTGCGCGTATGGATTCCATTTTGATTGACTGTCTGATAGTTGCATAATTAGTTGATTGGCATGCTTTCCTTTCGTTATCCAATAATCATCTGCTAGTTTGTTAATTCTGTTGAATAAGTGCTGTAGTTGTTGAGGCATAGTTTTTCTTGTTCGCTATTGCCTGTTTGTCAAGCACTTCGTTGGTGGATATGGTTTAGATTGAACTCGCAAGGTTTTGTGTCCCGTATCCTACCCTTGTTCGAGGACACGAACCTTTTTAGCTTGCTCTTGGACTTACTTGATACTTAGCCTGTTTAATTGGATGCTGAAATTGTGAATGGTGGAAATGAAATAAAAAGCGGGATTGTCTGAACTCTTGCTAGTTTACACTGTTGAGCATGTTCTAAGTTACGATAAGCGGAATGAATTGTAAGTTGATAGTTTGCTAGTTTTCATGTTTTATTTGCTAGGGACTAGCAAACCTCAAGTTGGGGGGTGTGATAAGCACCCGATAATGCAAATATAGGGTGCACTAGTTATTTAGTTTTTAGTTTATTTTATTGCCTAATTAGTTGTTTTTAATTACTTTTGCTTGTAAGGTATTTTAGTTGTGTGTTATAGAAAAATCATTCCAAAGCAGGGCTTTTAAAAGCCAAGGCGTGTCAAGCAATTCAAAGATCCGACGGTGACCCGATGGCTCGGGCAAGGCAGCCACACCAAAGCGAGACAAGCAAAGCAAGGCAACGCCAAGCCAGAGCAACCCGATGGCCTGGGAGTGGCCAAGGCAGAAGGCGCAGCCAGGGCAGCCCCTAAACACCTTCGGTACCAATACCACTTTTCTTAGTCCATCGGTACTGAGCTTCACTAAGGCCAGCCACTAATGGTCTCGGTATTGATAACACATTTCAAGTCAATCGGTACCGAGGCCCTTATAAGCAGCGAAGCCCATTCTCCATCGGTACCTAGGCGCTTCGAGCGGATTTTCAGAGCATCTTTGGGGAATATTCCTACGCGTATTTAGGGACTATAAATAGGAATGATGTCACATTTGTACAAACAAGTAGGGATGTTTGTATTGCTTAATTTTGAGACCTAGCCTAGATTTTTAGTTATTCTTGCTTGTTCTTCATTGTTCTTATTTTTCAACCCTTTACTTTTTTATTTTCTGCACTTGTTAGCTAATATTTGGTACTCTTGCCTTAATTAAAGTTGTTTATTAATGCCCGATCTATCTTTCTAGTTAGTTTTCTTCTAGTGTTGTGTTTTCAATTATGCTAAGTAGATTTTTGCTTGCTCTTATCTCCATAGATATGTGTGAGTAGTTTTCCAAGGTTGGGTCTGTAGGGAGGTAATCCCGAACAGGTACCAAAGAGGCCCGAACAGGTGGTACGTGGGGTCCGGAATAGATACAGTCGGAACATCCGCCGTGCAGTGAAGTGAACGGCACAAGGACCGGGGACACGAGAGGTCCCAGGTCCAAAATACCCGAGCAAGGGTATGGTTCAAAGAGCAAGGGTATTTGTTGGACCAGTCTCGTGATAAGGGGTCCAGTGATATGAGAAATCATTGATCCAGAGGGTCTGTTCGGCAACGAGAAGGCCGAACAGTAGCAGCAATCTGGAGAAGGTGCCAGGAGGCGCTCCAGAGTGGTCTAGAAATGGAAATATCCAGTAAGGAAACAAGATCTGGAGGAGATACCCAACAAGAATGGGGTGAACGGCCAGCTTTGGAAAGAGTTCCTGAAAGGTTTAAAAGGAAATATACAGTTATGGGAATGAGAATCCCTGATATTCTAAGTTCCCTTTACGAGAAAGGAAACTTAGGGTAGCAAGATGGCTTGGACAGCAAGTAGACATGGGTCTATAAATATGAGGTAAACCTAGAGGTAAAGGTAGGCAATTCCTGGTTATTTGATTACTACCTACTGAGAATTAGGGTTTTTCACTAGTACGAGATACTAACTTTGGCATCGGAGGGCCTTTGCCACGAGACGGCAAAGGTACGCTCACATTTTGTTTGTTTTATAGGTTTGACTCCGGCGGCGTAGGAAGTAGCCGTTACGGTTCTGTACTGTTCGAAGGCCTTTTTCGTTTTCTGCACTTACAATTGGCGCCGTCTGTGGGAAACGAAAGAGGTCCCTTTGAAAAAGCGACCATGGTGGAGGAAGATCCAAAGACCCCAGTTGACCCGAATAATCTGCTGGGTGGGGGAGGTGACAAGTCCCCGCCGGATCCTCCAAGAAAGCCCGATGGCGGGCGAGCGGGGAGGACCACGAGTAAGGACCGCCCCCTGGCAGTCCATGGCGACTCCAGAAACAAAGATGGACGGACGGCAACGGGATCCACGAGAAGGAGTAAGTCCCGCCGTGAAAGGGAGTCGGTGGCACGTTCAAAAAGCGTGCATAGCCGGGAAGATATCCTGGACAAAAAGAGACAGAAGATAGAAGAGTACGCTCACTTGATTAAAAGGCGAGAGTACGAGATTCAACAGTTGCAGAGGATACGAGAACATCCAGAGGATTCGGGGCTTTCACGAAGGAAGTCCAGAAAAGAAAGGTTGGATATGGTGGAGTACAGGAGAGCTTCTTCACGAAGAAGAAGAAGCAGGAGCCTCACTCCGAGACGACCGAGGGCTTCTTCACGAAAAAGAAGAAGCAGGAGCAGGAGCTCCTCCCCCGAGGAACGAGGGAGCATGAAGCACCACAGGGATAGGTATGAGAGACCTGATTCCGACCGGGAAAGGAATAATGCCAGGGTTGTGAAGGTATCGGAGGAGGGGACCATGTCTCCACGAGAAGCACGGAGAGTCCTTAGCAACATAGCAACTTCTCCTTTTGCAAAGAGATTGCAGGAGGCAAGGTTGCCGGGCAGGGTTAAGCACGGTACGTTTATCCTGTACGAATGCAGATCCGGTGGCGCACATACAACATTACCAGCAGGCGATGTTTATGCACGACGGTGATGACGCAATCATGTGCAAGATGTTCCCATCTAGTTTGGGAAAAGTGGCCCTATCATGGTTCCATAAGTGAGCCGAACACCATACGAGGGTGGAGACAGTTGGCCGAGGAGTTCATTGCTCGGCCTTACGAGCCAGAAACCACCCAAAACTTTTGAGAGTCTCTCGCTATGAAGCAAGGAGAGAGTGAGCCGATCAGGGACTACGCCAAGAACTATTGGGAGACTTTCAACGAGATTGAAAGTTGCAGTGAAGAGTAGTGCAATAGCAACGTTCAAAATTGGGCTACCTGTTCGGGGAGAGCTGCGAAAGTCCCTAAACATGAATCCAGTGAGCACGCTGGCAAAGCTGATGGAGCGGATTGACCAGCACGCCAGGAACGAGGATGACATACTACAGGAAGACGGCAAGCTAAGTGCCGAGCAAGTCAAGGGACCCGCAAAGAAGGCGGATAAACCCGAACCCAAGACTTACAAAGAAAGAAAGGAGCACGGGCAGACTAAGAGAGAGTCGTACCGAGAAAAGCACGTCCCTGATCCGAAGTCGTTCTTCTCGGTGACAACGGTTTGGAAAGAACCAATTTATTGGGTTCTTTATCGGATAAAGAACCGCCCATACTTTAAGTGGCCTCCACGGTTGGAGGGTGACAAAGATGCAAGAAGGGCTACGAGTCAGCATTGCAGTTACCACAAGGACTGGGGTCATATGACGGAGGACTGCGAGATGTTTAAGCAGCACCTTGATGACCTGGTCTCACGTGGGTATTTGAAGGAGTTCATCCAGGAGGAGCACAAGGGTGCCGAGAAGGCAATGGAACTGGATTACGAGCAAAATCCGAGAGGCGTGATCCACATGATTCATGGATTGGCCACACCTTATACGAGAAATGAGGTGAGATCGTTCCAAAGGCAAGTGAAACACGACCAGCACGTGATGCGGTTGGGAAAGAAATGTGGACGTGAAGCAGAAGGGTGCGACAAAGGCATAGTCTTCACGGATGAGGACCTGGGAGGAGTCCAGGTGCCGCACAACGATGCCTTGGTCATAACCCTACGAATTGGGGAGTATGACATGGAGAGAATCCTGGTGGATTCAGGAAGCTGCACCGAGGTGCTTTATTACGACGCGTTCAAGAAGCTAGGATTGGTACAAGCGGAGTTGGTACAGTCGGTAACTCCATTGGTGGGGTTCAGTGCAAGGGCAGTTTGACCATTGGCTAAAGTGACCCTCCCTGTTCGGGCAGGAACAGTGGCACTGAGAACCGATTTTTTGGTAGTGGATGTGCCATCTTCCTATAACGCGATTATAGAAAGGACTTGGTTGCATAAGATGAGGGCAGTATCATCCACCTACCACCAGATGGTGAAGTTTCCAGGGTCCGCTGGAATCGAGAAAATAAGGGGAAACTAAAGACGCCCAACAAAGGCTTGGTTTCCATCATCGAAAGGCACGCACAGTTGGTGCAGACCGTCGAAGTTAATAATCAGCCGACCATCGAGGATGTCGGGGGAATCCAGCCGAGAAAGTGGTGGAAGGATTGAAGAAGATCCAGATCAACGAGAATGATCCAGAAAGGTATTTCCTGGTCGGGAAAACTTGTGCAAAGAAGAGGAGGAGGAGTTGGTGAAGTTCTCAAAGAGCACGCCGATGTGTTTGCTTGGGTGCCGAGGAGATGCCTGGGTGGATGCAAACGTGATTTGCCACCACCTGAACGTGGACCCACAACACAAACCAGTGATGCAAAAGAAGAGAAGATCTGCCGTACAGCATGTGGACGCTGTCATCGAAGAGGTAGACCGCTTGCTCGAGGCGAAGGCGATCCGAGAAGTGTATTACCCGGAGTGGTTGTCTAACACAGTGGTGGTAAAGAAGAAGAATGGGAAGTGGCGGGTTTGCGTCGACTTCACAGATCTAAACAAGGCATGTCCAAAAGACAGTTTTCCCCTTCCACGGATAGATCAATTGGTGGATGCAACAGCCGGATATGGACGTATGAGTTTCCTCGACGCTTACCGAGGATATCACCAGATAGCAATGTACGGTGATGTTCTAACCTTGTACTTAGCAGTATCAGAGCATGCTGTTAGCGCAGTCTTATTGAGGAGCAAGGGATCCGAGCAAATACCTGTTTATTATGTAAGCAAGACGCTACTGGACGCAGAGACGAGATATCTGCCCCTTGAGAAGTTGGTCCTGGCATTGAGAACGACGGTTAGGAAGTTGCCCCATTACTTCCAAAGTCACAAAGTGGTGGTTTACACAGAGTTCCCGTTGAAGTCATTACTCCGAAAGGCCGATTTCTCGGGACGAATATCAACCTGGTCAGTGGAGTTGAGCCAGTATGATATAGATTATCAACGCGCCGCGATTAAGAGGGGCAAGTTTTGGCGTATTTCGTGGCAGAGTTTTCTCCCACAGTAGCTCCACCGCCTCCTACGAGAAAGGAGCAATGGGTCGAGCAATCATCTGAGAAACGAAGGGGCGTCCGCCGAGCGAGGATCCTTTGGAATGGAAACTTTTTGTTGATGGATCCGCATTCAACACCGGATCAGGAATTGGAGTTGTGCTTTTCCCTCCGGAAGGAGTTATGATCGAGTTGTCCTTGCGCTTGGGTTCAGTGCGTCAAACAACGTGGCGAAGTACGGAGGCACTCCTGGCCGGGTTATGGAGCGCAAGAACCTTGAAGGTAAAAGAATTCGAGTATTCGTGATTCACGGCTCGTGGTGAATCACCGCCTGGGGAGTATGAGGCCGGAATGAGAAGATGGCGACCCTCGTGGAGGCGTACCAGGATCTCGCTTGATACCTTCGAGAAGGTACACATCAAGCAAATAAGCTCGCGTAACGCCCATGCCGACTCATCGCTTGGTTGGCGGCTGTGCCAACGGAGTTTAGAAAGAAAGTGGCAGTGGACTATCTTGCTGAGCCGAGTATTGGGAGAAGTGTGGAATTGGTCTTGGACGTGAACCAAGGACCGAGTTGGATGGATCCAATAGTGGAGTTCCTACGAGACGGGACACTCCCCACAGATAAAAAGGAGGCTCACAAGATAAAAATAAAATCTGCAAGGTTTTGGCTATCACCAGAGGGGAAGTTGTACAGAAAGTCCTTCACTGGACCGTATTTGCTTTGTGTGCATCCCGAGATGGTGCAGAAATTTCTCCATGAAATACGTGAGGGAACCTGTAGGAGTCATGCAGGTGGGAGATCCATTGCTCACCGTGCAATCACACAGGGTTATTGGTGGCCGCACATGCAAGAAGATGCAAAGGTGTACGTGAAAATCTGCGAGAAGTGTCAGAAGTTCTCGCCTATGATCCGAACACCAGCCGAAGACCTGGTGCCCTTGACAAGTCCCTGGCCGTTTGCACAGTGGGGCATGGACATCGTGGGTCCGCTTCACAAGGCTACTGGGAACAGGAAGTTTCTGTTGGTGGCAACGGATTATTTTACCAAGTGGATTGAAGCAGAGCCACTGGCAAAAATCACAGAACCTATGATAGAAAGGTTCGTGTGGAAGAATATCATCACTCGATTTGGAGTGCCGTATTCCTTGATCACTGATAACGGGTCACAGTTCCAGAAAAAGTTCAAGGCTTTTTGCGCCCAATATGGAAAGGAACTACTATTCCACACCGGCCTACCCTCAGAGCAATGGACAGGCGGAAGCATCCAACAAGACTATACTTGACGGGATCAAGAAAAGGTTGGACAAAGCAAAGGGCAAGTGGCATGACGAACCACTGGTCCTGTGGCACACCGAACAACTCCTAGGAGGTCTACGAGAGACCCCCTATTCGCTAGCGTATGGAACGCTGTGTTTCCATTGGAGGTTGGTTTACCGACCAACAGACCACATTGGTGGAGAGTGGGGACAATGACAGAGCTCTGAAATCGAGATGGATCTCGCCGAGGAGAGAAGAGAACGAGCTCTGGTGCACCTGGCCTCAGAGCAGCTTATGAAAGGCTACAACAAGCATGTCCACCCACTAATTTGGTGTTAGAGATCTTGTGTTAAGAAAGGTGCTCGGCAACACCAAAATGGCCAACGAGGGCAAGTTGGGGGCCAATTGGGAGGGCCCGTATCGATTTACAGAGGTTGTTGGCATTGGGGCATATCGATTGGCAGACCTGGATGGGAACCCGGTACCAAGGCCCTGGAATGTTCACAACCTGAGGAAGTTCTACGTGTAAAGAACTTCGATTTCGTTTCTATTCTGTTTTAAGATGCACATCGTGATTGTGTGGGAATTACGAATAAAATTCCCTTATGTTTTGTTTCACTAGTTGCAAGGGGTACGCGTAACGCCCCCTTGAGTTCTTTGAATTAAGAATAAAATTCCAGGATTTTGGTAAATAAACACCGTTTCTTACGAGTTCTTCTTTCGTTATGCTTTAAATACGAAGTCAAGCTAAATCCTTAGTCCTCACTCCGTATTGGGGAGCAGAGGTGGAGAGGTGTAGGGTAGCTGAATGAAATTTCGAATATTTCAAAATTGTACCAAGTACGAATACGCTTGACTATTTGTTCGGAACGAATACACCTGCATTATGTCAAGTCTGAATACACTTGATCGCTTGTTCTGGTATGAATACACCTGCATTATGTCAAATCTGAATACACTTGATCGCTTGTTCGGCTGAATACACCTGCATTATGTCAAGTACTGAATACACTTGATCGCTTGTTCGCACGAATACACCTAATTATGTCAAGTCTGAATACACTTGATCGCTTGTTCAGTACCGAACATACCTAATCGAGCCAAGTGTAAGTATACTTAAGCGATTGCTCGGGCACGAAAACGCCCAGAAAGCATATGAGAATATGCATACTGTCCTCAAACACGAATATGTTTGAAATAATCTCAAGTGCAAATAGGTTTGTTTACTTGTATGCGGGCATGCCCACAACAGAGTCTGGGTATGAGCAAACCCAGGATCACTAGGTCCAAATACAAACACATTTGGGTAACCTAAGAATGGAAGCTTCCAAGCACGAAGCATTTGAGCTGCATACGTGAACATGCAATAATATCTAAAGTCCGGAAAACTTGAAGACTGCTAAAGCATCATTTAAAGGTACGAGAAACCTACAACAGTTAAAAAATGAACACGATTGGACCATCAACAGGCACGATGAGGCCTGGGGAGCATACGTGAATATGCATAAGGCTAAGTATGAAGACACTAAGCACATAAAATATTGGTCATGAGACGGCCACCTGTGTTAAAGAACGGCCACGAAGGGCCAGCCAAACGTGTTCAGGCCACGAAGGGCCAGGCAGAGCTAAAAGTTTAGGCCAAACAGGGCCACCAAAGCATAAAATGCCACGAAGGGTCAGAATCAGCAGAAATTAAAATGTTTGAAAATGTATCAGGCGCCACGCAGGGCAATACCAATGGCCACGCAGGGCCAGTCAAAAACTGATTCAAAAGGTTTCAAATGTAATCGCTACGAAGAATCCAACTTACTCTTCGTTGGTCAGGTCTTGGATAACAGGTGGAGAGGCTGGAGCAGTCACGGAGACCGGAGCAGTTGTGTTGTCCACGGCAGTACTTGATTCAGGTGGACCACCATTGGCTTCCTTCTGGCCAAGGTTGGTCACTTCTCCAGATTGCTCAGCACTGGCGTCCTGCTGCTCGGGGACGTTAACATTGAGCTCCCTGTCCAGGCCGTCTTCTTCCTCTTCCTGCTCGTCGGCCACCACCTGCGTGCTCGGAAGCTCGATCTCGGTCCAGAGTGGAGAAGATTCTGCTGTGCCTAACTTTTTAAGGCAAGCCAGCCAGCCAGCCTCGAAGACTTGATCTTGAATCCCGGGCATTTGATCCGTGTAACTCTTAGTAGCCACACGAATCCCTTCATTGTAGCCTTGCTGGTAGGAGGCCTTGGCTTCGTTTTTACTCACCTCCAACTCCGTCAAAGTTTGATTCAAATTGTCCTCGGCACCCTCCAGCTTGTTTTTTAGCTCATCCGCAAGCCCGCGGGCCTGGTTTCTCTCTCTCTCCAGCCTCACTATGGTATTCTGCAGCTTGGCATTCTCGCTTGCCAATCTGGCGCGCTGGGGCTCAGACTGGCCAAGTTTCTGTGCTATGGCCACCATCTTCTGCATTGCCTAGGGATTTTAAACACAAAAAGCAGTATTAGGCACAAAACAGGTATACAAGACTGACAAAGGAAAACACCGCGTAGTTACCTTGGCACTGTGGCTCATGAATGAGCCAAGGAGATTGTCCGGGGAGCAGGAGACTTCTCTTTGCATATCCCCAGGCAACAGAAAGCTCGATAAAGGCGAGGGCTGTCCCTCGAACCAACACTGCCACGACGGCGGTCGCCGCCGCCGTGAATCGGGAGCCCAAACGGGGTTGGAGAGCAAGCGATGAGTTGAGGGGCCGCCGACCGAGGAGGTATCGAGCCGTAGGCGTTGTCCTATGACTAGCCCGATCTCTCGGAGAAAGCCTGGAGGAACGTCGAGTTGGTGAGCCCACAGCGACCATGAGATGGTGCCGCTCGAGTACGCTGACTACGAGCGGTACCGCGACCCCTTCCATCGCCAACGGTGAGCGATTGCCGAGATTGATCGGTGGTCCATCTCGAGGTGGGGAGATGGGAGTATCCGCTCGAAGATGTGGAAGCTTCTTCGGCAAGCTGGATTGATTCGTTGGGAAGAGGGGGGGGAACGCCTTTCCTCTTCTTACTCGGGTTGTTGAGCAGGAAGGTCTGAGGCGACGGGGTTATCGGTGCCGGATTCGCTCGGTCGATGAACCCGCCGTATGATGCACGGTAATTGAGGAGAATCTCTTTGCCCTTGCTCGGCCACCAAACACGTGCCTTGATCGTTGAAGGCAAGTGCACGGTTGATATCGATGACGTGGACCTGAGGGGTGATGATGGCGTGCCCTGGTTGATGTTCGTGGCTGCAAATACGAGAAAAATTAGAATCGAACAAACATGCAGTGCAATACGAAATATTGCTCGGTATGAAGTTCTACGAGAAGAGAACTAACGTGGAGTGCCAAATCAGTGGGGCGCGAAAGCCGACGACTCTACCGTCCTCGTCTCTGGGCTCGAAGTTCCCCGTGACGATGAGGAAGTCCTCGTCGTCCCCTCTGGCAGTCAGGCAATTCGAGCACCAACCTTTTCCTGATTCCTACTCTTGAGATAGTAGGTCCGAGCATCTTTGGTTCGAGAGATGCTGTGTATAGATGGTGAATATCGTGTAAACCTGGGGCGTGCCTAGCATTTGGTTCAGGGCATTGATGCCCATGGCGACCCTGAAAAAATTGGTCGAGACACTGCATAGAGACGATGCAGTAGTGGGAACGAGAACACAGCGGGCGATGGTGCCAGAAACTGGCGCCGCCACTCAGCGGCGATGGCAGACGGGGGATATGAAGGGTGTCATTATCGAAACACTCACGAATGGCGTTTTGAGGGCCAACAGGGTGGCCACATAATCGGAATCTCGTGAACGAGATCTCGAACTCGACCATCCGCCAGGGGTGTTGCAATGACTACGAAATCTACCCATACTGAGAATTATGGGTACAGGTTTTTCGAAAAGAGAAATGGGTACGAGAAACCCTAAAGGGACTGTGATAGTTCTAAATTGACGATGAAGACTGAGCAGAAAGGGGGAATAAGAACTTACGAACAGGAAGAACCCTAGAATCGTAATGAACCCCGAGATGGTGAACAGTGCTTCAATGGCAGGAGCACTTGGGCGTGTTCTCTGTAGAGGGAAGTTGGAAAACGAAAAGTGGGTTTGAAATGGGGACGAAAACTCAAGTATACCCCGGCAAAAGGGGTGACGTATGAGAAATGTCACCCCAGACGCCGTTTGGGCGCTCCGTTCCCCGAAACGTCTGCTCGCATTTAATACGGGCAGCACAGAGCATGCCGCTTGTAAAGGTGTTAGCTGGAAAAGCCTGTGCAGACCAAACGACGAGACGTTTAGGTTAGGCTAATGATGAGTTTGCACCAAGTACGAGAAACATAGGTGCAGGAGCAAAGGACGAGAACCTTGCTCTGTGTTTAGAAGCTTTGCTCGTCATATTAAGAGAAAATAACGAGTAAAGCTGGGGAGCCATTGTAGGGAGGTAATCCCGAACAGGTACCAAAGAGGCCCGAACAGGTGGTACGTGGGGACCGGAATAGATATAATCGGAACATCCGCCGTGCGGTACGGTGACGGCAGAAAGGACCGGGGACACGAGAGGTCCCAGGTCCAAAATACCCGAACAGGGGTATGGTTCAAAGAGCAAGGGTATTTGTTGGACCAGTCTCGTGATAAGGGGTCCAGTGATATGAGAAATCATTGGTCCAGAGGGTCTGTTTGGCAACGAGAAGGCCGAACTTTAGCAGCAATCTGGAGAAGGTGCCAGGAGGCGCTCCAGAGTGGTCCAGAAATGGAAATATCCAGTAAGGAAACAAGATCTGGAGGAGATACCCAACAAGAATGGGGTGAACGGCCAGCTTTGGAAAGAGTTCCTGAAAGGTTTAAAAGGAAATATGCAGTTATGGGAATGAGAATCCCTGATATTCTAAGTTCCCTTTACGAGAAAGGAAACTTAGGGCAGCAAGATGGCTTGGACAGCAAGTAGACATGGGTCTATAAATATGAGGTAAACCTAGAGGTAAAGGTAGGCAATTCCTGGTTATTTGATTACTACCTACTGAGAATTAGGGTTTTTCACTAGTACGAGATACTAACTTTGGCATCGGAGGGCCTTTGCCACGAGACGGCAAAGGTGCGCTCACATTTTGTTTGTTTTATAGGTTTGACTCCGGCGGCGTAGGAAGTAGCCGTTACGGTTCTGTACTGTTCGAAGGCCTTTTTCGTTTTCTGCACTTACAGGGTCATGGGGTGATTAGCACCTCATGACTTGAATAAAATTGCATTTTTCACCAATAAAGTTTCAATCTTTGGTTCAAAAATTGATGTGGGGCTTGGATTTATTTGTCAAATTGCTAAGGTGTTAACCTCCTTGATCATGTGTAGGTAAGAGCTTCGCCTACTTACCACACATGATACTTGGAGCTCTGTCGCTCGAGGTGTTTGCTAAATGAATTCTATAGCTAGCTTGATTTTCGAACCATCTTATCTTCCGGATTAGGAGCCTTAGTTGAGCATCTTAAACCGTGTATTTGGGTGAAAAATGTAGTTTCGCTTGAGTCGTGGGTGTTAGTGATTTCTAGACCTAACCTGCTTTTTAATCTAGTTTATTCTCGTTTAATTTAGCATTTTTACTTTCTACCGCAAAAGCAAAACAAAGTTGGCTGTCTTAAGGCCGAAAACCAGTACTTACATCTACAAATCCAGCAAAGCCGTATAATTATTCCCTTGGGTACGATCCCGGTTTTCCGGATTATTATGCTTCAATTGGACGCTTATACCCTACGCTTGGGGTGATTTTATTTTATATATCGATGAACGAAGCAATGGTCAACCTAGTGGATTGTGCTAGGGTAGAGGGTGACTTAGACGGACTGGCTCGGTTGGGATGGACCGTCTCATTGGATGAAGTAAGTCCGGTTGACGAAGAAATATTCTAGAAAGTGCTTAAGAGCAGCACTGAAGGGTCTAGTTGAGATGGGAGTCAACTCAAATCGAGTAAGCATTATTGAGTATCAAACTCCAGAGATACGGGGATAAGCGCGTATTCTGAATGGACTAGTTATCTTAGACGCTAAGTAAAGAAAGCCTATAAAAGGAGGGTTCCACCCCTAACTAAAGGTATACACAATCTGCTCCTGAAATTCTAGTTTCCTCTCTTCTCCTCCATACAATCACCTACTAAAGAATCGGAGGAGTATTCTGGCCAAATCCGGCCGGATATCCTACTCAGCACGACTAATTCGGAGGCTTGCATTTCTAAGGCGAAAACCTACCCACCACAAAATCATTTTCGATATCTCAAAAAAAAAAAAAAATCGGATACATAATAATCCAGGTAAAAGTATAGCTCTCACAATGCAAATGACACTGAGAAAGGAAATGGGCAAATATTAAAGTCCATTTCAGCTTTAGGGCCCAAAATAGTCACTTCACCAAGGCCCATGGACGAAAATGTGGTCCACCCTCTCGCCGTTTGGATCTTGTCAAATAATGGATGGATGTCCAGTCGATTTATACAAAGTCATAAAAACCATGTTTTCCAGTCGTGATGAGCGTTACAAATCACAAATATGGACATTATTACAAATCAAGATTTTAAATTCACCCCATCAAAAAGAGATTTGAAATTCCATTAGCCTATCCGTCCAATACTAACCATTAATTTCAGTTCAGATAGATTGCAATGTTGGTTCTCGAACATGAAATTTAAATTCGATCCTCGAATATGGTGATGTCATTTTTTTTTTGTATTTCTTTATAAATTCTTTATTTTTTTTCTTCCCAAAAGGATGACATTATCATTGATAATCATCGGAAAAAACATACGAAGAGCACATCCATCCTTTAACACAGGCGTGGACTGCCACAAAGGCGGAAAGATAGACTTCCCAAATAGAAGCACCAATACTCCAAAACCTTAACAGGCCAAGCAATGAAGCGGACCAAACCCAACAACTCACACACACAAAAACCAACCTACCAAACCACCAACGGAAAACACCCACAAATGGTTGAGAAAGTCCCCGTGCAGAGGAGAAATACCAACAACATAAACGCAAAACAAAAACCTAACCCTAGCAGCAACCTTCAGCACCGCCGCCACACCACAAGATCGCCATCTTCAATTAAACTAGACAACTTGTAATTTGTAGTAACATAAGCATATATAGTTCTACCCAACCAAAAATTTACCACCAGTACTGTAAATAATAAATAACCGAAGGCTGCATTAATTTGAGGTCATTTTTGTTTCTGGAGTGACATGATCTGGGGACAATACATAAATGCTAATTGCACCTATTTTCTACTCCTAGTTGCAATATCGATCCATCAAAACATAAATGCATTAATAATTATTGAAATAAAAAACCCCTCATGGCAATTTTTCTTCCCATTAAATTAATGCTACTCCTTCGTCTCAATATTTTGGTATTCAGAGGTCATTTTAATCCCTTTATAATCTATTAATTAGTAGATTGTAGATATTGTTACCCTGATAGATTATCCATTTCTTTTAACATTTCAACTTAGTTGCGATAGCGGGTTACGTAGCCAGGACTTTAAACGGAAATAATTCATTAATTTGTTGTTTAAAATACCAAGTTAATAAAAAACACAATCTTTAATTCGATGTATTTGAAGTAGTCATGGAGACACATTACAGATGCAAATGTGTAGTACTCCTCGTCTCAAATGTGGTCTTTTTCTTTTGTCAATGTCTTCAAACGAAAGTCTATTTTAAAATGCTAACATAAAAAGTTGTAAAACATTACTCTTTTACTCTTCTTTTTTTTTTAAAAAAGGCGTAAATTGAAAGAGTTAATACCAACTAAATTCCCCATCGTACCCCTAAAAATTCGCTTACCCAAATCAAAAGGAAATTTGAAATTTCATTAGTTTATCCGCCCAACACTAGCTATTTCATAGGTTTATATCACTCTATAAATTCATTAAATTAGACAACTGTTGATTTGTCGCATACGTAGGTGTACTCAATCAAAAATTTATTTATGATCACTGTAAAATAAATAAACGAAGGGGACCCTAATGGCAATCGTACGTGCTCAACTACTATTTTCTTATTTTCCACAGTTAGGTTAGGTGCATCTATCAAGGCATAAGTGCATTTTGAAATCCAAACATCTTGTACTATTAGGAAGCGTTTCCACTAAAAAATTTGGACTACAAATTATTGCATTTTATCGTGTTCACTCTAACCCACAATTTTTTCCTCTTCATATTTTCCCTCTATTTTTCTCCTCTATTTTTTCTTTTAACCCTTCCATATACCATCTACAACTTATGGGTTAGTGAAAACAATTTAACATTTTTGGACACCCAATAATTGTCCATAACTCATTGGTTAGCGAAGCCGAGCCAAAAAAAATTTATTGGTTAGCGAAAATACCCCTTTTAGTTGTTGGAAACTTCAATATATTCTTTATATAGTTGAACCTTATCAACGTACAGTCAAACCCTTTCGAGAGTCTCTCTCTCTAAACCTTTCTCCTAGGGCTCCCACTGTTGGTAGCCGCCGCCTGGGGGGGGAGGCGCCTCCCTCCCTCCTCCCCCCAGGCTCCTCTTTGCTCCCTGCCCTGATCTCTGCTCTCCATCCCTCTCCTTCTCAGTCTCGAAACCCTCCTTTTCCCCCTTCTTCGTCGGCGTTTTTTGGGTCTCCACCCTCCTCGGTGTGGGAGGGTGTGGTGGCTGGGCTTTTGCTCGGCCTCCTCCGGCCGGAGGTTTCTTGTCTCCTCCGGGAGCCTAGCGGTGTTGGGTGACCCGGATTGCTCGGTGGCTGCGGGTGGTGGTGGGCGGGGAAGTAGATCTGGGCGGTTGTTGGTGGTAGTGGGCGGTGGTTGGTGGTGGCGGTGGAGGTGTCCTGTAGCTGCTTTTTCTAACGTTTTCTGTGCAGGTGGTGGCGACTGGTTTCGGATCTGGTGATTTTAGGCGGAGGGCGGCCGGTCGAGGCTGTGCTTTTTCTCTGCGGGGTGGTGGCTTTGCTCCTACGCCGGGCCTCTTTGCTGGAAGAGCTCGGTTCTCAGCCTAACGGCTAGTGGTGTAGCAGTGGCCGGTGGTGGGGCTCTATGGGCGTCGGGCGTCGTCGGTAGTCGATTGTTGTATGGCGTTTTGGGTCTTCCAGGTGTGGGTCTCCCGCCGTCTTGAGAAAGTTTTCTGATTTTCTTGTTCCCTCAGCTGGTTTGGCTGGATTCGGTTGGAAATCTTCATCCTTGATCTCGTTCTGCTCATGCTTGTGTTGCATCGACTGGTGGCGGGGTTCTCGGGTTATGTGGAGGCGGTGGTTGGTGGTGGTCGGGTGGTTGTGATGGTGGTGTCTGTTGTTTTTGGTTTCTGTTGCAGGTGGTTGCTGGTGGTGTCTGTTGCTTTTTGTTTCTGTTGCAGGTGGTTGTCGGCGGCTGTTGTTGATCTGCAGGGCCCCGTTTCGTTGTCGTCAAGTTGATGGGGCGTTGCCGATGAATATCGGTCGAACCTGGGTTCTTTCCGATCAGATCTGTTGGTTGGCTAGTAGGTCTGGAGGTGACAATGTCTTCTCGGCGTTGGCGGTGATGGGGTCTCCGGTGGTGGATGTCAGCAATTTTTGGTTTGGGCCAGTGCCCTTTTAGGTTTTGGTGTATGCTGGGCTTGTGCCCTTTTAGGTTGTGGGCCTTTTGGCCCGTTTGGGTGTTTTTTTAATTTTCTTCAACTTCGGTTGGAGTCCCCTCCCCCTTCCCCCGACTTGTAGTTCCCTCTCAAGTCTTCTCTTATTTAAAAAACGTTCGTTTGCCGAGAAAAAAAAAATATATCCTACCTCTACTAAAGAAGAACAGGTTTGAGTGGATTTCGCTTGACATCTTTGGCCCAATTTGGACAATTGTATCCCTCAATTGGAGGGTTGTTATTCTTGGTCTGTTGGGCAGAATGGTCATTTGACCTCTTGTATTTAGTGGGCTACGTGGGGTGAAGGGAGGCAGCCACAGACTCCGCCTCTTTCACATACTCCGCCTCTCTCTCTCTCTCTCTCTCTCTCTCCTGCGATTTTTCTTCAGATTCCCATGGCGCTCTCTCTCTCTCTCTCTCTCTCTCGCTCGCTACTGACGTCGGTCGTCTCATGCTCACTGGACGATCCCACCGTCACATCTTAAACCCTAGGCCATGGAACCCGACCTAAGGCCATCTTCAAGCATCAACTCTTATCTACCACTACCAGGAATCGCACAAGGTATACATATTTTCTGTGGGTGTTAATCATTTCGAATTGTAGATCTAGGGTTTTCTTTGAAATTTGTTTCTATATATCTAATTTACCCGATTTGCATGTCTTTGTTAGTGCATGTATATGTCTGTGATTTCTGCTGGAATTTTCTTTGAATAAAGTTTTTATTTTTTTTGCTTGTTTTCCGGAGTGACTTGCATGTTGTTGGGTTCGAGCGGTGTGTTACAGAAGTGCTCGTGTAGGGTTTCTTACCAGTCGATTCGGTGTGTTTATTTTTTTTTGATCAGTGTGTTAATCGATGGAGGCTTTAGAGCAGCATGGGGTTTCAAACAAAGCACCTCAGTTCCTTAATATGAAACCTATTGGGAAGGTAAAAGTTACAATTTGATAAGTTATGTCATTTTCTAGGGTTTGTGGTGTTCAGTCAGTGGTTTCAGGTTTTGGTGTTGAGAATTAAGGCGGACTCCTCGACAAACTCGATCCAGGATTCACTTGGAACTTGATTTTTAAAGGTGAATTTTCTATCCTCCGAGTTAATTGTGATTAATGCTTGATTAATGAGCCGTGCATGTCTGATGAGTGTAATTTCCTTGTAGGATGGTAATTGAGAGGGAATCATTTGATTTTTTTAGGTGGGATTTGAAGCTGTATGTAAGAAATGGACAGAATTCAGCCACCACTGGTAAGCGGAGTTCTCTCAATAGTTTTAATTGTTGTCATTATAAGCTTTTCTATGTAAGGAAAGCGGTCCATTATCTCACTTGTGTACTGTTTAGGCTGAGCACAATATCCTTATGCAGCCATTTCACATGTTAGGAAGAAGCAAAGGAAGACCAAGAATAAATATTTCTGATAGTTTATTTTTGTTCTCTTTTCTGATAGTCTATTTTAGGTAGTCATCTTTCTAAGGACGCTCTACAATTATGCGTGCCCGTTGCATCCATGCATGCTTATTCTTACATGGCAAATGTATCTCAGAAACTGAGTAGCCAAGAAAATATGTTCAATTATAGAGTGCTGTACTCAAATGCAACTGCACATAGAACATGGATTGTTTAGGGATCTCGTGAAGTGCTTTAGAACTTAGGGTAGTGATCTGTATTATTGCAGATTCTGTCTAGGTTAATTTCTTTCGTAGTTTGGGCAATGTTTTAAGAATTTTCTAATGTTTAATACTAATGTTCTGTTTATTTTTTTTTCTCTTTTGAAAGACCAAATGAAGAAAGCAAAGGAGTGGGCTGAGGATATCTTTTCTGAGTTGGATGCAATTTAGCTTTATACAAACTTTGATAGCTTTCATTTGTGCAGGTGAATTTGATGATGTTTTGGATAGCAGCAGTTCCAAACATCTCTCTGATCCTTTAGCAAAGATTCATCTTATGTATTGCAACGTTAAAAGTTTAACCTCCTCCGTGCAGTCTAATGGGTCCATGCTCCTAGAAAACCGTCAAGAGTTGCTGGATATTGAGAACTTAACTCTACAGACGCCATCAAGTAATGCTACACTCATTAGGGACTTGTCGTTGAAGATAAATGAGAAGGACCATCTGCTGGTTGGGAATCTGTTTGTGTCTTTAACATGCTAAGTTGGGTAGCTATTTTATGTTGAGATATTCACTCGTATATAATCGTGTTCACAGGTAACAGGACCAAGTGAGAGTGGTAAAACTTCGTTGCTGAGGGCCATTGCTGGTCTTTGGAACACTGGAAGGGAGGAAATCAGGTTTTATGTGAAGGATACCAGAGATCCTCAGCCACCCCTTTCTCCAGATGTGGCCCCTCTCGATGGCAGTAGTTCACATGATATACAGGGGAATCTTGGGAGATTTGGTTGTAGAAATTCAAGGGGTGTATTTTTCCTTCCTGAAAGACCATACATGGTTTTGGGAACTCTTCGTCAACAATTGCTTTATCCTACGTGGACTGAAGATTTAGTCTCTTATCTCTGACAACAATAAACCAGCTGGTACAAAGTTTTGAACCGTCACCAGACTTAGCAGATCTCCTTTTTCTGTTGACTATATAACTGACCTACCTTTCTATGACCTTATCTGCAAAATAGAATTGTTATTTGTTTTACCACATTTGTTCAATGCCATTGGAAGCCTATACACAAAAACTGCAGAGGTTATTTTGTTATTTGTCAACATGTCAGGACTCAGGAGATTAAGCTTAGTAAATTCTTTGGGTGTTAATCATTTCGAATTGTAGATCTAGGGTTTTCTTTGAATTTTGTTTCTATATATCTAATTTACCCGATTTGCATGTCTTTGTTAGTGCATGTATATGTCTGTGATTTCTGCTGGAATTTTCTTTGAATAAAGTATTTATTTTTTTTGCTTGTTTTCCGGAGTGACTTGCATGTTGTTGGGTTCGAGCGGTGTGTTACAGAAGTGCTCGTGTAGGGTTTCTTACCAGTCGATTCGGTGTGTTTATTTTTTTTTGATCAGTGTGTTAATCGATGGAGGCTTTAGAGCAGCATGGGGGTTTCAAACAAAGCACCTCAGTTCCTTAATATGAAACCTATTGGGAAGGTAAAAGTTACAATTTGATAAGTTATGTCATTTTCTAGGGTTTGTGGTGTTCAGTCAGTGGTTTCAGGTTTTGGTGTTGAGAATTAAGGCGGACTCCTCGACAAACTCGATCCAGGATTCACTTGGAACTTGATTTTTAAAGGTGAATTTTCTATCCTCCGAGTTAATTGTGATTAATGCTTGATTAATGAGCCGTGCATGTCTGATGAGTGTAATTTCCTTGTAGGATGGTAATTGAGAGGGAATCATTTGATTTTTTTAGGTGGGATTTGAAGCTGTATGTAAGAAATGGACAGAATTCAGCCACCACTGGTAAGCGGAGTTCTCTCAATAGTTTTAATTGTTGTCATTATAAGCTTTTCTATGTAAGGAAAGCGGTCCATTATCTCACTTGTGTACTGTTTAGGCTGAGCACAATATCCTTATGCAGCCATTTCACATGTTAGGAAGAAGCAAAGGAAGACCAAGAATAAATATTTCTGATAGTTTATTTTTGTTCTCTTTTCTGATAGTCTATTTTAGGTAGTCATCTTTCTAAGGACGCTCTACAATTATGCGTGCCCGTTGCATCCATGCATGCTTATTCTTACATGGCAAATGTATCTCAGAAACTGAGTAGCCAAGAAAATATGTTCAATTATAGAGTGCTGTACTCAAATGCAACTGCACATAGAACATGGATTGTTTAGGGATCTCGTGAAGTGCTTTAGAACTTAGGGTAGTGATCTGTATTATTGCAGATTCTGTCTAGGTTAATTTCTTTCGTAGTTTGGGCAATGTTTTAAGAATTTTCTAATGTTTAATACTAATGTTCTGTTTATTTTTTTTTCTCTTTTGAAAGACCAAATGAAGAAAGCAAAGGAGTGGGCTGAGGATATCTTTTCTGAGTTGGATGCAATTTAGCTTTATACAAACTTTGATAGCTTTCATTTGTGCAGGTGAATTTGATGATGTTTTGGATAGCAGCAGTTCCAAACATCTCTCTGATCCTTTAGCAAAGATTCATCTTATGTATTGCAACGTTAAAAGTTTAACCTCCTCCGTGCAGTCTAATGGGTCCATGCTCCTAGAAAACCGTCAAGAGTTGCTGGATATTGAGAACTTAACTCTACAGACGCCATCAAGTAATGCTACACTCATTAGGGACTTGTCGTTGAAGATAAATGAGAAGGACCATCTGCTGGTTGGGAATCTGTTTGTGTCTTTAACATGCTAAGTTGGGTAGCTATTTTATGTTGAGATATTCACTCGTATATAATCGTGTTCACAGGTAACAGGACCAAGTGAGAGTGGTAAAACTTCGTTGCTGAGGGCCATTGCTGGTCTTTGGAACACTGGAAGGGAGGAAATCAGGTTTTATGTGAAGGATACCAGAGATCCTCAGCCACCCCTTTCTCCAGATGTGGCCCCTCTCGATGGCAGTAGTTCACATGATATACAGGGGAATCTTGGGAGATTTGGTTGTAGAAATTCAAGGGGTGTATTTTTCCTTCCTGAAAGACCATACATGGTTTTGGGAACTCTTCGTCAACAATTGCTTTATCCTACGTGGACTGAAGATTTAGTCTCTTATCTCTGACAACAATAAACCAGCTGGTACAAAGTTTTGAACCGTCACCAGACTTAGCAGATCTCCTTTTTCTGTTGACTATATAACTGACCTACCTTTCTATGACCTTATCTGCAAAATAGAATTGTTATTTGTTTTACCACATTTGTTCAATGCCATTGGAAGCCTATACACAAAAACTGCAGAGGTTATTTTGTTATTTGTCAACATGTCAGGACTCAGGAGATTAAGCTTAGTAAATTCTTTGGTTTTTGGGCTGGTCTATGAATTCAAGAACTTTTGCATGTGCAGAAAGAAGAAAAGGAGAGGGAAAGAGAAGGGCATTCTTGGTTGTTTGTGCATGTGAATGTTAATTCACCCCCAAATTCTCATAAACACAATGTCCAATCCTCTTAACTCAAGTTATCTTGAAAAGAATGTTTACATATTACTGAAGTTACTAGACTTTTCTATCGCTATAAGGTTAGGAGCCATAACTAAGAAGTTATTGAAAATTTGACCTACTAGACTCCATAGAGGACCCAATAATATTGTTTGACTTCTAGGATGATCCGTGGATGACCCCAAAGTCCATGTTGAAGGATTTATGAATTACCAAAGTGCCTCTAATCTAGAACTGATTTGAAATTAGAATTAGAACTTACCCAATCATGATGCAGGATTTCTTCTTTCCATGCTCGTCACCAGATGAACACTCACTATCTTTTGATAGTGGAACGAGTATTAGCCTCATAGTTATTTTCTTACTGGGAGAGTTGTTACAGGAACATTTTAGGACTTTAAAGTAACAGTAGATGAGAGTCTCAGTATTGTTTGCTTGGTTAGTGCTTTTTGTGTATGGAAGAATTTAGGAAGCAATTGAAGGAGATGTTGAATCTTGATAATACTTGGAGGGGCTGGTCAGAATACAGTACAATAAGATATGAGTTTTACTTTGTCTGTTAATTTCTCCATGTATTTGCTTTTAGTGTTTTACTTTGTCTGTTAATTTCTCCATGTACAATAAGAATTTAGTGCTTTTAGTGTCTGTCCATCTAGAGAGAAGAGACCTCATAACAGCACTTTACACACTATTAAGGGTATCTCTGCTTGTCATGCCTAACAAGACAAGTTGTTAGGGTCAGAAATTTGTTTTCTTCTCCTTTTTTTTTTTTCTTCTTAAATTTGTTTCCTTCATTATTGGTATCTTCTTTTCGGTACGATTTTGCAGGCTGTTGTGCTTGACCAGGGACTTGAAGTTGATCTTGTGGCTGACATTCAGAAATATCTGGAAGATCTTATTAGTTCTGGGCTTCGACAAAGATTAATTTCTCTCATAAAGGTTTTTGATTCTATTGTCATTCATATTATCATACTATGCCTCGTAAAGCAATGAGTTATTGTGCCATATTGGTGTCTGAAGTTCCTGGAACAGGGACCTGATGTTTCAAATTAGACTCCCTATGACTTGCGCTTTGACTGAGTTTGCTGTGATGGTGTACCAGTATGGATTAGTCTTAAGGTTGGGGTCCAGTGATATGTTTGTTATCACTTATCAGTTGGTTTTGGAAATGAGGATTTTAGCGGACAAGTTGTTAAGATGCCTAATTAGGAACCATAGGGCGTAGAAAAACCACTATTGGAGCTTTGAGGTATATTTGGGTATTGGATTTAAGGAAGGAAATTGATGCGAAAGAAAAAAGATCAGAAACAAATGAAACGTTGGCTGGTTTAGAAAAATGAGGAGAAAATTAATAGGTACTTTATTGAAAATCCATATTTTGTGGTTTGTTAATTCTTGGGTTTTCTTTTTATGGAGATGTATGGTCCTTAGGTTTCCCTTTTGAAACAGTTGCATCATTTCTTTTGGTGACGTGATGCGCAAGCTAAGAAACATGTTTGTTGTGGTGGGATCCATGTATCTCCTTGGAATTCTGCTGAATGCTAGACTGAAGTGGTAGTGAATTTTGGTACATCTGCCGCAAACTTTTTTCCCCTTTTCTGTCTAATGGTTTTATTTCTAACCTTTAGGAACTGAATCGAGAAGAACCAGCTGGTTTGGGCGGGCGTCACTCAGAGCGCTATGTTCTTGATTCAAGAGGTGCTCTTGTGGAGCGTCAAGCAGTTGTTTGTAGGGAAAGACTGATCCTTGGCCATTGCCTTGTACTTTCTATTTTGGTCGTGCGGGCAAGTAAGCTACAAAGAAACCCTTTTATCCATTTTATGCCTTGTTTGAGTTGGTTGCGTCTTGGCGGTCAATGTGTGCATTCAGTGTGCATCTTGATGCCGTATGGAAAAGAACCTTTTGGTTTGCCTAGGATAATCCACTGGAGTTGTATAGCATGTGATGACATTTCAGGGTATTATAATGCAGTAACTGGACTTTGCATTGTTTATAGATTTTCTTTGGATCACAATAACCATGGGTCAACAGAGCCTATCAGTAGATGCAGTAGAACTTCTGACTGAGGAACTTGAAATGTATATGAAACTTATGCACCCTATGCTTTCGGAAATATTTAACACCGTTCAATTCAACGGGCAATCCAACGGACATGACATACGTGCTTTGCACGTAGCAATGCACCTAGTTCTTTATATAATTAAGAGCCTCGCATCTGCACTCGGATAACATCGTTTGCTTTCTATCATCTCGGTCAGTGGTGATGCACGTTTCTCTCTTGCTTACTAGTACTACAATTATTCGTTGAGGTATAGAAACCTCAAACTAGACCCTTTCATGGGTGACCGAAAGCACAAAAAGAACTTTTTTTGTGTATATGTTCCCTCCGGGAGCTCAAATCCTTATGTACTCAATTTTGTTCTAGTGTCTTTTTGTCTTTTGATCGCGTGAAAATCTTCTCATCTCTTGAGATTTCTATGCAATCATGTGACTGAAAATACATCGGAACAGTTGTACATACAAAATTGGACATAATTAAAGGATTTGAGGAGCTTCGCTTGTAGCGAATTAAAAAGTATGGATTACTTTTCCATTTTGAGATTAATTACTCAAGAAACAAATAACTGGACTACTATTTCAAAAAAAAAAACCTGTCGTCAAGTTGTAAATATCATCTTCGCCTCTTTGATTTGAATAATTAGGAACATTGCTGTTGGATTTGTACACAGACTTCGGATTACGAAAGCAGAGGGTGAAGAAAAGGAGGGCCGCGAGGAGATGGGTCTGTTTTCTAATGGAGTTAAAAGGAGCGACATTGTAGAAGGCGACCACATCTACAGTTGGAGAACTCTCTTTATTTACGCTCATCATGGTCAGTAACAATTATCTATTTTTGATGCATGGTTTTCTTTTGTGATCTGTCATTTCATCCTTCAACATTAGTGTCTATGGGTGCTTTTCCTCTGAACAAAATGGACTAAAGCCAATGTGTATACGGATTTTTAGACAAGTAATCCTCCTCGCATACATCAACTGAGTGTAAATAAATTGATAATTGTCACTAGCCTGAAGACAAATAAAAAATAAAAAAAATTAGTGAAAACGCACCCAAATTCCTCTATTGTAATAATATTCCTGTGATATAATGACATCGATCACTGTATTTCTCAGGCATTTACATTGGTAATGGCCTAGTTATCCATTTCACGGCGCCCCCTGAAAAACTCACGGCTTCAAGTCCTTCCGCGAGTTGACAACCACTGCCTAGTGCAGTTGGTATGTCATCTTTTTCCTATGAGAGAGGTCCTGGGTTCGACTCCTGCTGGAGCAATACTCTTGGGGTCCCAAGCTATGGATAGCTTATGGACTCCGTACTAATTTTAACACCCCCCACTAACCCCCGCAGATGTATGCCGATTGAAAAAAAAAAAAAAAGTCCTTCCGCGAGTTCAGCTCCCGGCCGGGGCCAACAAAGAACTTGTCCGAATCACCCTCATTGCGGAAGTCGAAAACCCGGGAGCGGGGTTGCCATCACTTGCTTGGAATCCTTGTATCGTTACGAGTATGGAGTCTCTTTCCTGTTTTGGTACCGTGGTACGGGCACAGGTGAGCAATCCGACCCGGCAAGCACCGTGGTCCGGAGGGCCAACTATCTGTTCGAAAATGGATTCGGAAACTATCACTTGGTCAGGAATAACTGCGAGGATTTTGCTTTGTACTGCAAAACAGGGATTTTGGTACTTAACCAGGGAGTGGGAAAAAGTGGTCAAGTCGCTTCTGTTTTCAGAGGACTGTCTCCTTTTGTTGCTGCTATCTACTTCCTTGTACGAAAGGATGGTACTAAGGTGCCGGTCGAGGAGGTGAACAAAAAAATAAAGGTGCCTGTGGAGAACATGGACAAGTTCCATCGTCATGAGTTTGATGCCGCCTTAATCAGGGCCACTTTTCCGCCTATTTATTAGTTTTGCGTCAAATTTTTGTGAATTATTGATTCGTTTAAACAAAAAGAATCGGAAAAGGAAAACAAAATTTACTTTTATCCAAATATTTTGGTAAATAACCACTTTTAAGTTTAAAAAGTCAAAAAAATCAACCTTTTTTTTATACTAAAGTTGCTATTTTTCAAAATACTTGGATAAAAGTATTTTTTATATTTTTTCCATTTCTCTCACCGAGACGAATTAATAATTCATAAAAGTTTGGTGCGAAACAAATAAATAAGGATAAAGATTGAATAAGAACAAAAATAAAAAATGTGCTAAAAGTTAAGCAAAATTGGGCCTAAGATGAAATTGATATAATAAAAAATAATGTCAACCGCATGTACGTACCACTGTATGCACCCTACCGATGTCTCTTTGAAAGGCCCTTCTTTTGTGCAAGAAACAATGCATGATGGTGTTGATGTGGGGTCGAGCTCCTATCCAATAATTATTTGCTCCAGTCCGGTCCAGTGTAGGGCCGTTGTGGGCCCCTCCCGGGTCCACAACAATGATCGGAATCTTTTATTTTGTAGAGCTCATCGAATATGTCATTCACGTCAAAAATTTGCTTTATCGAACATCAATTGGTACATAGATGAAACAGATTTGTACATAAAAAAAATGGGCAATTATTAATTTCAACTTAATTTTTGTCATCGTTTTTTTCATGTCAATTGTCAAAAGCCCCGTTTTGCTTTTTTCATGTCAATTGTCAGCTATTTGACCGCTCCTTCCCGATCCCTTGTCGATGTCAATTGTCAAAAGCCCCGTTTTGCAATAGAGAGCAAAATCCTCGCAGTTATTCCTAAACACTTAAACAGGTTATACTTACCGAATCCACCATTTTGTAACAGATAGTTAGCCCTATGGAGCACTTCGCTCTTGGGGTCCGATTCAGCAGTTGTGCACGTACCACCTCGGAGATGCAACTGGAAAGCAATTTTCGTGACTCCGTATTCGAAACGGTACAAGGATCCTTTACGTTCAAAGCATGCCAAGCAAAAGACGGCTACCCCGCTCCCGGGTTTCTGTTCAATCCCGCAACGAGGGTGAACATATGGACAAAGTTTTTTCCCCGGAGTTGAACTCGAAGATGAGATTCCTAGAGTAGAACTTGAAGTGAAATGGATAACCGTGCCTTCACCAACGTAAATGCCTGTAAAGAAAAAACACAGTAATTAATTAATACTATGATCAATAGAGAAGTACGTAGTAGTATAATTTTTGAGTACTCGAATTGTTTGAATCACAAAAACATTTTCAAAATTGATTATGACTGTTTGTTGCTAACCGTGATGAGCGTAAGAAAAGAGTTTTCTCCAACTGTAGATATGGTCGCCGGCTTCGAGATTTTCGCTCTTTTTGACTCGATTAGAGAGCGGACTCATCGTCATCTTCCTCGATCCTTTTCTTCCCCCTTAGATTATGGTCCCTAATTCTTCATATCAACAAGGTTGCACATTAGTTTTTTTTTTTTGGTTGTAGTTGCCTTGACCGGCCATTAGGAGGTGAACATTAATTTTGAAACACTACGGCGCAATATTCAATTGAGATACAAAAATTCTAACAGAGACGATTTGCAGAGAATCACGCAGAGAAAAATGCGTTTGGCTCCATTTCGGGTCCCAAAAAAATCTAGAAAAATATCTATAAATTTTTGAATATTATTTTATGGGGCCCTGTAAAAAATCAGCTCCTGCGGATATCGATAAGTATTATTTTTGGATTCGTAGGGGGCGAACTGAGCTGATTTTTTACAGGGTCCCATAAAATAATATTAAAAAATTTATGGATATTTTTCTAGATTTTTTTGGGATCCGAAATGGGGCCAAATGCGTTTTTCTCTGCGTGGTTCTCTGCAAATTGTCTCTGCGGATAGTAGAGCTGATTGAGATATAACAGCTCTTGTAAAACAATAGAAATAGAAATAGACTACTAATAACCAATACTGGCGGACGTAGGATTTGTACTCAGCAGGAGCCTGAATCACATGCATTTTTACATTAATTAGTGACAAAAAAAAAATAGTCTATAATATAAATATTGATACTTGCTAATTTTGAGAAGAAGATGAAATTGTGTACATATACATAGTCACCTTTACTTTTATAAGTACGACCGAAAATTGGTGGATAACTTGAAATTTGAGGGGTGGGGTGGGTTTCACACAAATATAAAAACTTCATCAACTTTTCTTTTCACCTAAAAGACTTGCGGAAGCCAGTTTTATAGAACTTTTTCAAATTAACCTAAAAATATAGCAAATTATGTTAGTGGCCGGGATAATTGGAGGTGTTGTGGAGGGGCCCGAGCCCCAACTTGGGTACAAATTAAGGATTTGAGTTCCGAGGAAAACATGCATTGCACACATGCGCTTGCTTTCTATCTCACCCATTAAAAAGAGTCTTATAGCTAGCTAGTAATGCATGTAAGAGAGAATTGAATCGCAAAGAAATTACTGTAATTATTACTGACCTTGATGATAGGAGGAGTAGTACGTAATTAAGCAAATTAAGGATGCTATATATCCAAGCGTAGATATTGTTGTTAAGCTCAATTTATAGCCAGGCGGTGATGTGATTAAACGACTAGGGCTGTACTTGCCACTTTGACCGCTTTGCACGTGCGAGGAAACAATGGAGACGCGGTTTCCAAAATTTTGTTCTCATTTGGTATTATTTATTTTTCATTGTTTTTTTTTTAATTATTTAGAAAATCATTCTACTTTGCTTTGATATTCGTCTTGACGAAAGAAATAAAAAGTAGTAGGAGTATTAAAATGTGGATCAGGTAGAGACAACACTAAAGATAAAAAAGACAACTGTTTGGCATTTTTCATCTTTATTCAATGTTTTTGCTTTTTTAGTAATTTTCGGTAGATTTTGGACTTCAATACATGGAGGAATTTTTCAGTGCCGAGCGGGTATTGTTCATGTGGCACCCGCTCGACGAATTCGAGCCGTCCGATACACTTTTGGACAGCTCGGATTAAAACATTCTCTCTCCTCTCCCCCAAACACTTTCTCTCTCCTTTTCTCTTTTCAAATCTGAGCCGTTCAAAAAATGAAATGGACGGCTCGGATGGCCGAGCGGGCACCATGTAGTACCCGCTCGACACTGAAAAATTTTCCCAATACATGGCAGTTTCTTGAGTGTCCGTTCCCGAACTCAAAATAATGTTATATTCTCAATTTTGTGTTCGGCACAACAAATTGGTACCAGAGCGCACCGGGTTTTCAATCCGAGGCTTTTGTTTTACGTACGCTGCGTATTGTGCAATTGGTGATTGTTTCAATGGCGACTCATTTTGAAATTGCGAAGTTTGATGGGCAGAGCACCAGCTTCTATTTATGACGTATTAAAAATAAGTATAGTTAATGAAATAATTGGGAGGTGTGCGCTTGCGCCCCCTACGTCAGCCCCAGTTACAAGGGGCTGACCCAGTTATAAGGGGGGTCAGCCCCTTTTAACTGGGTTACTCCAAACACTAGCCGTTCAAACTAGATTTTTTATTATTAGGAGCCTCACATGTACACTTCGAGAGCAAAAATACTACGAGCAGGGACAGTTTGCAGGGATCCTTGCAGAGACAATTGCGTTTGGCCTCATTTCGGATCCCAAAAAAATCTAGAAAAATATTTATAAATTTTTGAATATTATTTTATAGGGCCCTGCAAAAAATCAGCTCCTGCGGATATCGGTAAGTATTACTTTTGGATTCAGAGGCTGCCAGATTTTTTTGGGGAAGCTGATTTTTTACATGGCCCTATAAATAATATTCAAAAATTTATAAATATTTTTCTAAATTTTGAAACCGAAATGAAATCAAACACAATTATCTCTGCAAAGATCCCTGCAAACTGTTTCTGCTAATAGCAGGACTGCTTCGAGAGCATCCTTTGCTTTCAAACCATGAAATAGACGTTAGAGTTCCTAGAATTTCTTCTATTTTTTTCTAAAAAGAAAAAAAGAAAAAAGACAGAGACTGAGAGAGTCAACTGTTGGTTAATCTAGCTTGTTTTTAGGTATTTAGTTTATTGTTTTATTTCGTTCCAGTACTTATGCCGTGTAAGTAGGATGTAGTTGTTGTTTGTTTTCAGTTAGTGGCTTAGTGGACCTAGTCTTTCTCTCCACTTCGTAGATATAGGAGGTAGTGGTTAGTGGTGAGTTACACTCCACGTTTTCCTTGCATGGGATCGTGGGCTTGAATGTATTCTTTGTTCTTTTTCTTTTGTCTATAAATAAGAGAAGAAAACCCCGGAAAAGCTGCCAAGTTTTTTTTTCGCAGCACAAATCTCTTCCAGATATACTTCTTCTCTTTTACGCATTTTCTTCTTGCATATACCTAACATTTGGTATCAGAGCAAGGTTTGTGAGTTCAAGTGTTCTACAAACAGCATCATGTCCGGGACATCTCGCACTCCTCCGCGTCATGAGCGACGCATCTCACACTCCCCTGTTCAACGTCGGGGGCGGCACCGTGACAACGAGGGCCCAGTCGTCGTCCATCGTACTGTCACGGAGGCATCGGCGACTGTAAAGTATCCGATGCTCACTAAGACGAACTATCCGGAGTGGGAGCTCTTGATGACGATCAACCTTCAGGCGCAAGGTCTGTGGACAGCAATCGAGCCCGGCGGTGTGGAGTACAGCGAGGATAGGCTGGCATTAGCAGCTATTGCTCGCTCAGTCCCGCCGGAAATGTTGTCCACCGTCGGGAGAAAACCCACGGCCAAGGATGCGTGGGAGGCGGTGAAGATTATGCGAATGGGAGTAGACCGCGTTCGCGAAGGCAATGCTCAGACCCTAAGACGTGAGTTCAACAACATCACGTTCAAGCCAGGAGAAACCGTCGACGATTTCTACATGCGTATCACAGGCCTTGCCAACAATCTGCGACTTCTTGGCGACACCCTCGACGAGATTGAGATCGTGCGCAAGATGTTGCAGGTTGTTCCCGAGGGGCTTGATCAAGTTGCAATCTCCATAGAGACTTTGCTCGACGTCGGAACAATGACTGTCGAGGAGGTTACTGGACGATTGCGGGCTGTCGAGCAGAGACGGGAAGCTCGGAAGCTTAGTGCAGAACTGGGTTCTCGGCTACTCCTCTCAACTAAGGAGGAGGAGGTGATCAGCCGTATGCGTCGGCAGGAGAAGGAGGCAGTGCGCCGTGGCAGCAGCAACACTGGTGGCAGTAGCTTCACTGGTGGCGGAGGCAATAGCAACAGTTCCGGGAACTATCGTTCTGGCTCGTTTCAACCGAGTCATGCACGCAAGGCACCTAGCAAGGCCACCAGGGAGGATCAATGCCATTATTGCAAAAAGTATGGGCATTGGGAGCGTGACTGCAGGAAGAAGAAGCGGAATGAGGTTGCCAACTTGGTAATTGCGCAAGATGATGGGGAGGAGGAACCGGCTTTAATGATGGCGCAAGCTGCATCAATCACTTCTCCGGTGGTTGGTGAGGTAGCCGAGGTGGATGGCCGAGTCTACCTCAATGAGGAACGGGCCACTGTTGAGTTGGGGAGCACCGGCGGGCTTGAGCAAGCTCGGGGAGTCTGGTACCTCGACACGGGCGCATCGAATCACATGACTGGGGATAGCACCGTCTTCTCTGAATTGGACCATGCTATCACCGGTAATGTGAAATTTGGCGACGGTTCTCTAGTGGACATTGTCGGACGCGGCACGATTATCTTCTCTGCACAACGAGGAAGCCACCGCGTGCTAGCCGATGTCTACTACATCCCAAGCTTGCGCAGCAACATAATCAGTCTGGGCCAACTCGATGAATATGGTTGCCAGGTGCTGATCGACCAAGGAGTTCTTCGAGTGCGCGATTCGCATAAGGAACTTCTCGCTAAGGTAAAACGTTCACAGAATCGTCTTTACAAGATTACACTAACAATTGCGCAGCCTATCTCGCTTCATGCACGCACTGATGATGAAGCTTGGCGTTGGCACGGGCGCTATGGTCATCTCGGCTTCGAGGCACTTAGGAAGCTCAGCCGAGATGATATGGTGCATGGTTTGCCTCAGATAGACCATGTCGAGCAATTGTGCGATGCGTGCCTTGTTGGCAAGCAACGTCGATCCCCATTCTCTCAGGAGGCTAAATACCGGGCGACGGGACGACTTGATCTTGTTCATGGTGATCTTTGTGGTCCTGTCACCCCGGCAACACACGGCGGACGCAGCTATTTTCTCCTCCTTGTTGATGATCTCACCCGTTACATGTGGGTGGTGTTGTTGTCGAGCAAGGATGAGGCAGCCGGTGCTATTATGAAGTTTCAGGCTGGTGTAGAGGTGGAGACGGGACGTAAGCTGCGTGCACTTCGCACTGACCGGGGAGGGGAGTTTACCTCGGTCACCTTTGGGGAATATTGTGCGGGAAAAGGAGTTCAGCGACAACTCACGGCGCCATATTCTCCTCAACAGAATGGCGTCGTGGAGAGAAGAAACCAGTCGGTGATGGCCATGGCGCGCTGTCTACTCAAGGCAAAGGCAATGCCGAGCACATTTTGGGGGGAGGCGGTTTGTACCGCTGTTTTCATTTTAAACAGGTCTCCGACAAAAGCGTTGGAAGGAAAGACACCGTATGAGGCTTGGCACGGGAAGAAGCCTGCGGTTCACTTCATGCGCACGTTCGGTTGCATAGCGCATGTAAAAGTGACTCGTCCACACGCTAAGAAGCTTGACGATAGAAGCATCAAGATGGTGTTCGTTGGGTATGAGCCGGGCTCTAAAGGTTACCGGGTGTACAATCCGGAAAACGGCCGGCTTTTTGTGACCCGTGATGTTATTTTTGATGAGGCAAAAGGATGGAATTGGGAGGACTCCAGTGAGAGTGGTGCTCCAGAAACTTTCACTGTGGAGTATTTGGTGAGCTCCATCTTAAGCGACGGGATACCACAGTTAGGTGCATCTATCAAGGCATAAATGGCAATTGTACGTGCTCAAATATTTTCTTATTTTTCCACGGTTAGGTGCATCTATCAAGGCATAAATGTATTTTGAAATCCAAACATGCATCCCGTACAATTAACAAGACTCGCAAAGTCTTGGTTAGTGCTCATCCAGTCTCACTTCAAATGTTTTCTAAAAAAATTCGTGCATTTTTAAACCCAAAAAAAATATATTTCGATATATTAATTTCTTTATACACTATGAAATAAAGTACTCATTGAATACTATTTTAATTTGGGGTAAAAAATAAAGAGGAATAATACATGAAAATATATTTTTGGGAGGTTTGAAAATGCACGAATTCCCATAAAAAACATTTAAAATGAGACGGATAGAATATAATTAGGGGCCTCTCATCTGCACTTGGCCGGGTGACATCGCTTTCTATCATCTCTGTCAGTAGTAATGCCTTTTCGATTCTCTCTTGCTTACTAGTACTACCATTATTCCTTGGGGGAATTGCATTTGAGAGGCCGGTAGGGCAATTATTTCCCAACTCATGGCCGGACAGGTTTTTGGGTAATTGCTCTAGGTATGAAATAGAGAACAAATAGTTTCTCATACATGAAAACTGAAAGCTAAATGACTAATTATGCTGTGTATGGTTTGGTATTTGAAAGATTTTTTGAAAAATAGTAGGGGTAATAAGTGGAAAGAGATAGAGAGAGAAATGTTGAAAATATGATGAATCCAAGGAGAATCTATGGGGAATTTTTTGAAAAATGCTTTTTAAAACGAGAAGATAACAAGGCATAAGATACCCCTTCCCCACTGACCCGAATTCCCCCCATCTTGTTCTGCCTGTCAGTGCTCTATCTCTCTCTCTCTCAAAAGATCTATTGCATCGATTCTCAAACTTTCTCCCTTTCTCCAATTCTTTTTCAAGATTTCTCTTCTACACATGCATATATCCGTATTTGCTTAGGAGCTAGTATTTGAGATTATCCACATCTCTAGACAAAAAAAAAAAAGAATCCTAGACACTGTTCATCCATGATCTGAAATTTCTAATTTCAAAATACCCATTACATAGTTACTACAGACAAACTTAATACTTCCCCAAAAAAATTCTCTAACCATTCATTCCCATTCAACTTCCATCTTCGGAAAAATCAAAACAAGTTGTGGGCTTATCGGAAAAATCTCCGGCGAATTTGTTCCCAACGAAGAATGGTAGTTTTCCCCTCTTATTTGAAGTTTTAATCTCAGATCGATTTGGGTTTTGAAGTTTTTTCCTCTTTCGTTGTGCGTTTTGAATTTGTTCTCTACTGGGTCTAACTCATATCTCTATCTCTTCACACCTCTCTCTTTCTCTCTCTCGTTGTGGGTTTGGATTTTCAGACGGTGGGTTTTGAAACTTTTTATGCACCTTGTATGGATCTAAGTTACTCTTTTTATGAAACTAAGATGCACCCTGTTTCAACGTGTGTTGCTCCCTGTTTCAAAGATTAAAGGGTATATTAGTCTAAAAAAATAGGGCTTCCAAGAAATACACGCGGTGGAGTGGTGGAGGCTGTAAATGATGGTGAGGTTGGCTGCGTAATGGGAGAGGGGAAAGAGGACTAGTTGAGTGACATATTTTTCAAGTGTATTTTGCTCCTTGAACAAATAATTTCTCATACATGAAAACAGAAAACTAAATGACTAATTATGCTTTCTTTGGTTTGGTATTTGAAATGTTTTACGAAAAATAGTAGGGGTAATAAGTGGAAAAAGAAAGAGAGAGAAATGCTGAAAGCATGTGGAATCCAAGGAGAATCTAGGGGGAATTGTTTAAAAAATGCTTTTTGAAAAGAGAAGAGAACAAGGCATAAGATACGCCTTCTCCCACTGACCCGAATTCCCCCCTTCTTGTTCTTCCTCTCAGTGCGCTCTCTCTCTCTCTCTCTAAAGATCTATTGCATCGATTCTCAAACTTTCTCCCTTTCTCCAATTCTTTTTCAAGATTTCTCTTCTACAAATCCATATAACAGTATTTGCGTAGGAGTATTTGAGATTATCCCCATCTCTAGACCCAAAAAAAAAAAAAAAGAATCCTAGACACTGTTCATCCATGATCTGAAATTTCTAATTTCAAAATACCCATTACATAGTTACTACAGACAAAATTAATACTTCCCCAAAAAAATTCTCTAACCATTCATTCCCATTCAACTTCCATCTTCGGAAAAATCAAAACAAGTTGTGGGCTTGTCGGAAAAATCTCCGGCGAATTTGTTCTCAACGAAGAATGGTAGCTTTCCCCTCTTATTTGAAGTTTTAATCTCAGATCGATTTGGGTTTTGAAGTTTTTCCCTCTTTCGTTGTGCGTTTTGAATTTGTTCTCTACCTGGTCTAACTCATCTCTCTCTCTCTCTCGTTGTGGGTTTGGATTTTCACGCGGTGGGTTTTGAAACTTTTTCTGCACCTTGTATGGATCTAAGTTACGCTTTTTATGAAACTAAGATGCACTCTTTATCAACGTGTGTTGCTCCCTGTTTCCAAGATTAAACGGTTTATTAGTCTAAAAAAAATAGGGCTTCCAAGAAATACACGCGGTGGAGTGGTGGAGGCTGTAAATGATGGTGAGGTTGGCTGCGTAATGGGAGAGGGGAAAAGAGGACTAGTTGAGTGACATATTTTTCAAGTGTATTTTGCTCCTTGAACAAATAATTTCTCATACATGAAAACAGAAAACTAAATGACTAATTATGCTTTCTTTGGTTTGGTATTTGAAATGTTTTTTGAAAAATAGTAGGGGTAATAAATGGAAAGAGATAGAGAGAGAAATGTTGAAAGTATGAGGAATCCAAGGAGAATTTAGGGGGAATTTTTTGAAAAATGCTTTTTGAAAAGAGAAGAGACCAAGGCATAAGATACGCCTTCTCCCACTGACCCGAATTCCCCCCTTCTTGTTCTTCCTCTCTGTGCTCTCTCTCTCTCTCTCTCTCTAAAGATCTATTGCATCGATTCTCAAACTTTTTCCCCTTCTCCAATTCTTTTTCAAGATTTCTCTTCTACACATGCATATTTCCGTTTTTTTTTTCTTGGCAAAGAACATTTTATATAAAAGAAGACTTGAAAGGGATACATCAAGTCGGGGGAGTGGGGTGGGGACTCCAACCGAAGTTGAAGGAATTAAAACCACCTAAACGGGCCGCACCCAAACACGCAAACACCTAAACGGGCCAAGCCCAACCTCCTAAACAACAAACAAAAAGGAACCAAGCCTAAGCCCAACCAAAACAGCCCAAGCCTATCCGAAAACTACCCAAAAATGTCTGATGAAACCAGCCGCCGCCCAACAACCGACCCACCACCACAGTAACCCCAACACCGCCACCATCGAGAAGAAGACGTCACCTCCAGGCCTGCCGGAAACCACCAGATCTGATCGATCAACCACGAGGTCAACCGATATTCATCGGCAACACCACAACAACAATATAATGACGATCCGTGGTCTAGTAACAATAGCAACAGCCAGACAACACCAGAACTCCACCCACCAACTGCCGCCCTTCACAACCACCCAAAACAGGACCTCCAACAAGCCACCAGCAACCACCAACAAGACCTCCAACCGAACTGCTCCAGGACAAAAGATGCGACGAGAAGCTCGGGGAAAATCCCCTTGTTTATTACCCTCCACCGCCACCAAAAGCCCGCCCAAAACCTATTAAACCTCACAAGCTCCCGATGGGAAACCCCCCCAGATCCGCGCTCCAGCAGCCTTTAGGCCAAAGATACAGGGACCAACCAGCATTGCGACCCAGGTGGAACACGATCAAGCCGACATGCCGTTAGGCTTTCCGGCGCACCCAACAGTGCGGCGGCGTCGGGAGGCATTGGGGTGGGCCAAGGAAGAGGGGATCGGGATGGAGATAAGAACCCACCTGCCGACCACAACCACACTAGATCTGCAAACATAGAGCGAGGGAGAACCCGTAAAACAGAAAAAAGAAAGAGAGAGAAAGAAAAAAAAGATCAGAAAGGGGACAAAGGGAGAGGGAGAGAGACAGAGACAGAGACAGAGAGAGGAAAGGGAGGAGGAGAAGCCCAGAGAAAGGAGAAATGGCACATCCCCCCCCCCCCCGGAGGCGGCGGCGGCGAAAAGGGATAGGTTTAAGAAGAGGGGGTTAAAGAGAGACACTTATGCACAAATCTTTGTTAGGGTATGCTTAGGAGTATTTGAGATTATCCCCATCTCCAGACAAATTTAGCCACAAAAAAAAAAAAGAATCCTAGACACTGTTCATCCATGCTCTGAAATTTATAATTTCAAAATACCCATTACATAGTTACTACAGACAAACTTAATACTTCCCAAAAAAAATTTCTCTAACCATTCATTCCCATTCAACTTCCATCTTCGAAAAAATCAGAACAAGTTGTGGGCTTATCGGAAAAATCTCCTGCGAATTTGTTCTCAACGAAGAATGGTACTTTTCCCCTCTTATTTGAAGTTTTAATCTCAGATCGGTTTGGGTTTTGAAGTTTTTCCCTCTTTCGTTGTGCGTTTTAAATTTGTTCTCTACTGGGTCTAACTCACCTCTCTCTCTCTCTCTCTCTCTCTCTCTCTCTCTCTTTCTCTCTCTTTCTCTCTCTCGTTGTGGGTTTAGATTTTCAGACGGTGGGTTTTGAAACTTTTTATGCACCTTGTATGGATCTAAGTTACTCTTTTTATGAAACTAAGATGCACCCTATTTCAACGTGTGTTGCTCCCTGTTTCAAAGATTAAACGGTTTATTAGTCTAAAAAAAATAAGGCTTCCAAGAAATACACGCGGTGGAGTGGTGGAGGCTGTAAATGATGGTGAGGTTGGCTGCATAATGGGAAAGGGGAAAAGAGGACAAGTTGAGTGACATATTTTTCAAGTGTATTTTGCTCCTTGAACAAATAATTGCTCATACATGAAAACAGAAAACTAAATGACTAATTATGCTGTCTTTGGTTTGGTATTTGAAATGTTTTTTGAAAAATAGTAGGGGTAATAAGTGGAAAAAGATAGAGAGAGAAATGTTGAAAGTATGAGGAATCCAAGGAGAATCTAGAGGTAATTTTTTAAAAAATGCTTTTTGAAAAGAGAAGAGAACAAGGCATAAGATACCCCTTCTCCCACTGACCCGAATTCCCCCCTTCTTGTTCTTCCTCTCAAAGCGCTCTCTCTCTCTCTCTCTAAAGATCTATTGCATTGATTCTCAAACTTTCTCCCTTTCTCCAATTCTTTTTCAAGATTTCTCTTCTACACATGCATATATCCGTATTTGCTTAGGAGTATTTGAGATTATCCCCATCTCGAGACAAATTTAGCCAAAAAAAAAAAAAAAGAATCCTAGACACTGTCCATCCATGTTCTGAAATTTCTAATTTAAAACTACCCATTACATGGTTACTACAGACAAACTTAATACTTCCCCAAAAAATTTCTCTTACCATTCATTTCCATTCAACTTCCATCTTCGGAAATATCAAAATAAGTTTTGGGCCTACCGAAAAAATCGAAAAAATTTATGGCGAATTTGTTCTCTACGAAGAACGGTAGTTTTCCCAACTTATTTGAAGTTTTAATTTCTTATCGGTTTGGGTTTTGAAATTTTTCCCTCTTTGGTTGTGCGTTTTAAATTTGTTCTCTACTGAGTCTAACTCATCTCCTTCTCTGTTCACACCTCTCTCTTTCTCTCTCTCATTATGGGTTTGGATTTTCAGACGGTGGGTTTTGAAACTTTTTTTGCACCTTTTATTGGTTTAAGTTACTCTTTTGATGAAACTAAGATGCAACCTGTATCAACGTGTGTTGCTCCCTATTAGTAGGCGTAATAAGTGGAAAGAGATAGAGAGAGAAATGTTGAAAGTATGAGGAATCTAGGCAGAATCTAGGTGGAAAATGGAAGAGAACAAGGCATAAGATACCCCTTCTCCCATTGGCCCGAACTCCCCCCTTCTTGTTCTCCGTATTAGTGCGCTCTCTCTCTCTCTAAAGATCTATTGTATCGATTCTCAAACTTTCTCCCTTTCTCCAATCCTTTTTCAAGATTTCTCTTCTACACATGCATATATCCGTATTTGCTTAGGAGTATTTGAGATTATCCCCATCTCCAGCCAAATTTTGCAAAAAAAAAAAAAAAGGAATCCTTGACACTGTTCATCCATGATCTGAAATTTCTAATTTCAAAATACCCATTACATAGTTACTACAGACACACTTAATACTTCCCCAAAAAAAATCTCTAACCATTCATTCCCATTTAACTTCCATCTTCAAAAATATCAAAACAAGTTGGGGGCTTACCGGAATAATCGGAAAAATCTCCGACGAATTTGCTCTCTACGAAGAACGGTAGTTTTCCCCACTTATTTGAAGTTTTAATCTCAGATCGGTTTGGGTTTTGAAGGTTTCCCCTCTTTCGTTGTGCGTTTTGAATTTGTTCTCTACTGGGTCTGACTCATCTCTCTCTTCACACCTCTCCCTTTCTCTCTCTCGTTAAGGGTTTTGATTTTCAGACGGTGGGTTTTGAAACTTTTTATGCACCTTGTATGGATCTAAGTTACTCTTTTTATGAAACTAAGATGAACCCTGTATCAATTTGTGCTGCTCCTTGTTTCAAAGATTAAAGGGTATAATAATCTAGAAAAATAGGGCTTCAAGGAAATACACACGGTGGAGTGGTGGAGGCTGTAAATGATTGTGGCGTTGGCTACGTAATGGGAGAGGAGAAAAGAGGACAAGTTGAGTGACATTTTTTTCAGGTGTATTTTGCTCCTTGAACAAATAATTTCTCATACATGAAAACAGAAAGCTAAATGACTAATTATGTTGTGTTTAGTTTGGTATTTGAAAGATTTTTTGAAAAATAGTTGGGCTAATAAGTGGAAAAAGATAGAGAAAGAAATGTTGAAAGTATGAGGAATCTAGGGAGAATCTAGTATGAATTTTTTGAAAAATGCTTTTTGAAAAAGGAAGAGAACAAGGCATAATTGTTGTGTTTGGTTTGGTATTTGAAATGTTTTTTGAAAAATAGTAGGTGTAACAAGTGGAAAGAGATATAGAGAGCTAAATATTGAAAGTATGATGAATCTAGGAAGAATCTAGTGGGAATTTTTTGAAAAATGCTTTTTGAAAAGGGAAGAGAACAAGGCATTATCCCTTCTCCCACTGAACTGAATTGCCCCCTTCTTGTTCTTCCTTTCTGCTCTCTCTGCTCTCTCTCTCTCTCTTAAGATTATTGCACCGATTCTCAATTTTTCTCCCTTTCTCCAATTCTTTTTCAAGATTTCTCTTCTACACATGCCTATATATGTATCTGCTTAGGAGTATTTGAGATTATCCCCATCTCCAGACAAATTTAGCGAAATAAAAAAGTCCTAGACACTGTTCATCCATGATTTGAAATTTCTAATTTCAAAATACCCATTACATAGTTACTATAGACAAACTTAATACTTCCCCAAAAAAATTCTCTAACCATTCATCCCCATTCAACTTCCATCTTCGGAAAAATCGGAACAAGTTGTGGGCTTACCTGGAAAAATCGGAAAAATTTCTGGCGATTCTCTACGAAGAATGGTAGTTTTCCCCTCTTATTTGAAGTTTTAATCTCAGATTGGTTTGGGTTTTGAAGTTTTCCCCTCTTTCGTTGTGCGTTTTGAATTTGTTCTCTATTGGGTCTGACTCATCTCCCTCTCTTCACACCTCTCTCTTTCTCTCTCTCGTTGTGAGTTTGGATTTTCAAACGGTAGGTTTTGAAAGTTTTTATGCACCTTTATGGATCTAAGTTACTTTTTTTATGAAACTAAGATGCATCCCTGTATCAACGTGTGTTGCTCCCTATTTCAAAGATTAAAGGGTATATTAGTCTAAAAAATAGGGCTTCCAAAAAATACACGCGGTAGAGTGATGGAGGCTGTAAATGATGGTAGCGTTGGCTTCGTAATGGGAGAGGGGAAAAGAGGACAAGTTGAGTGACATTTTTTTCAGGCATATTTTGCTCCTTGATTAATAGAATAATGTTGCTCCTCAAATGAAATTTTGGTGCACTTTATGTGCAATGTATTGCCCCCAAGTAGAACGAGTTGAATGATTGTCGTGAGTATTTTTCAATACCAATCAGGGATATTTTTGTCTTGGTAAATTATGAATACCATGTCTTAGGAGATAATATTCTCCTTCCCATAACTTATGAATTCCAAAAAAGTAGTCCATCAATTGGGGATAAAAGCCCCAACGCCCATTGATATGTAATTCCCCCTTATTCCTTGAGGTATAGAAACCTCAAACTACGTGTACCCTTTCATGGGTGACCGAAAGCGCGAAAAACTTTTTCTCTATATGTTCCCACTGGGAGCTCAAATCAAATCCTTGTGTACCCAATTTTGTTCTAGTGTCTTTTTGTCTTTTGATGGTGTGAAAATATTCTCATCTTCAGAGATTTCTATGCGATCCTATGACTGAAAATACATCGGAACAGTCGTACATACAAAATTGGATATATAAGTAAAGGATTTGAGGTGTTTCGCTTGTAGTAAATTTAAAAGTATAGATTACTTTTCCATTTTGAGATTAATTACTCAAGAAATACTACTGGAGTACTATTTCAAAAAACAAACCTGTCGTCACGTTGTATCATCTTCGCCTCTTTGATTTGAATAATTAGGAACATTGCTGTCGGTTATGTACACAGACTTCTGATTACTAAAGCAGAGGGTGAAGAACAGAAGGGCCGCGCAGAGATGGGTTGGTGGTCTAGTCGAGTTGAAAGGAGCGACATCGCAGAAGGTGACCATATCTACAGTTGGAGAACTCTCTTTAGTTACGCTCATCACGGTCGGTGACAATCATCTGTTTTTGATGCTTGGTTTTCTTTTGTGATCTGTCATTTCATCCTTCAGCGTTAGTGTCTATGGGTGCTTTTCCTCTAAAAAATGGACTAAAGCCAATGTTTTAATGAATTTTTAGGCAAGCAATTCTCCTCACATGCATCAACTAAAACACCATTGAGCTTAAACAATTTGACAATTGTCACTAGCCTGAAGACCCAAAAAAAAAAATTAAAATGCACCCAAATTCCCCTATTGTAATAATATTCCTGTGATATATTGATCACTGTATTTCTCAGGCATTTACATTGGTAATGGCCTAGTTATCCATTTCACGGCGCCCCCTGGAAAACAGGCTTCAAGTCCATTTGCCAGTCTCGCATCCTCGAGTTCAGCTCCCGGCCGGGCCCAACAAAGAACTTGTTGGAATAACCCTCGTTGCGGAAGTCAAAAACCCGGGAGCGGGGTTGCCATCATTTGCTTGGACTGCTTCATAGATGGAGGATCCTTGTATCGTTACGAATACGGAGTCTCCTACTACTTGGTCCGAGGTGGTACGCACACACGTGAGCAATCCGAGCCAGCAAGCACCGTGATCCGGAGGGCCAACTATCTGTTGGAAAATGGATTCGGAAAGTATGACGTGGTTAGGAATAACTGCGAGGATTTTGCTTTGTATTGCAAGACAGGGAAATTGCTAATTGGTGACCATGGAGTGGGAAGGAGTGGTCAAATTGCTACTATTCGCCCATTTGATGCTACAATTGCTGGTCTATATGTTATTTATGTGCCGGTCGAGGACATGGACAAGTACCATCGTTAGCCACTTTAAGATGAAATTGGTCTCTGAATTAGTTGGTTCATTGTGCTGAGGATCGCGTTATAATAAAGAATGTTGCTAGCCACCTGTACGTACGTACCCAGTTACCACTGTGTGCACCCCACCATGTCTGTTGAAATGCCCTTCGTTTGTGGAAGAAACACTGCATGATGGTGTTAATGTGAATCGTTGGGTTATGGCAATGAATATATATCATATATCCTTTGTTTGATTCTGGTAAACAGACTGTTTTTGGCATGTTTTTTTTTTTGTTTTGTTTTAATTCTTAATGTAATCTGGATATAATGATGTTATCTACCGATGAAGAAATTAACATCCAAACCCATCACCAGCAAAGATAACAAACGTTAATAATCAAGAGATTTAATTTGAAGGTTCAGTCCTCTTTTTGGAGATTCAACAGGACTTTCAAAAATTAACCTACCCTCTTGTTGGGAGTCTGATCCGCCTGAGATTTATCTATGTGCGTAAGCCCCATCTGTTGGGGAGAGTATCCACGGAGTTCACCCCAAATTGTCTTGACCTAATATACATTGAGGTATAGTTCCGCTTATTCAAACTTTTTTTCTGTTTGTTAGTTTTGCGCCAAACTTTTGTCGACTATTAGTTTGACGAGAGGAATCGAAAAACCCAAAAAAATTTACTTTTACTCAAATATTTTGAGAAATATCCACTTTTCAGCTACAAATTTTCAAAAAACTGGCTCTTTTTTTTTTCCCCCTTAATCTTGGTTGTTTTCAGAAATATTTGGGTAAAAGTAATTTTTTTTTACTTTTCCGATTCAACTCATCGAAAAAAAATTTGAATAAGGATAAAAAGTGCTAAACTTTTTCTTAGCGGAACACCAATTGAATGACCCATTTATCCACTTAAAGGGCTAAACCTTGTAAGAGATGAGTCATCCAATTGTATATTAATCCAAACATGGCCTAGCTCGATCTCCCTCGATTTGATCCATCTTAATCCTTGATCTATTGCTAGTCCGCCCATGCATAGATCGTCAGCCATTAGCTCTGATAAGCCCAAATATAAAAGATATTTTTGGAGTAGTCTTAATATCTAACTTCTGGAACATCTAGAAGATCCTTGTCTCTAAATTTTAATTTTAGAGCATATCTATAAATTTAGAATTCTCTATAAGAATATCTTTAGACTAGAACCATTCATAGAGTAGTATAAATAGAGGTGAGTTAGAGTCATTTTGAACAAAGCCCAACCTCATGCTTTGTTGCCCACCTATTATTGCATAAAAAAAATACAAGTACCCAAAAAAAAAAAAAAACATCAAAGTTACATGTTCCTTTAGCTTGAATAATATCAAAAAAATCAACATCAAAATGTAACCCCGGTTATGGTGCTTTATTTAGCACAATCCGATTCAAAGAAAATAATAGGGGGTTTGGGGGCTGTTTTGTGTATGATTCTTTTGTTCAAGGGCTTAAATATTAGGATTTTGTTCATCTCTTAGGGTTTCACTAGGATCCGTTCAGTTGTCAGGAATGTTATACTGGAAAGTTATTCTCAGAAAAAGTTAAGTAAAGTGAAGTATAGGAAAAAGAAATCTATTTTCCTGTGAGTGTTCATTTGACAATTTTTTTTTGCAAGAAACTAAAGTTTAGTGGTTCATTTGCCGAGAAAAGAAACTTATGAGAAACTTCTTTATTTTTATTTCCATGGCTATTTTTAAATAAAAGTAACTATGAGAGCTAAATAATAGGCTATCATATTTCAAAAATTAACACATACGAATAATGTATTTTATCTAATGTAAAGCCTTAACATGAAATGAAAAAATCGACTTGCAATTCCTTATTTTATTTGTTATTTTCTGAATGGTCATGCAAATCTCTCATTTAAATTGACATCCTTTAATAATCAACCGTACAAATAAAGTTTAAAAAATAAGTAGATGATAACTAAATAAACAAATGTTAAACAATCATACTTGGTCAGTTGCCGATGCCAAAACTCACTGATAATTAGTCAGTGCAAAACAAAATTGAACACTAATGACAAGATAAATAAATACTTTAAAAAAATAACTACCAATCTTTTTCCACAACAATTATCTCAGAAAGCACCATAGTAGTTGAAATTGTTGTTGCTCGGGTAAATCTCAAAGTGCACTATTCATTTTTTTTCTTACCCGTCAATTATTTTCGCCCCGCAATGGAGAAAACTTTTCCCGTGACGTAAAATCCTATGTTTTTTGCCGGATCACTTTTGCAAGAAAGTAAATCTTGCAGGAAAACTTAAAAACATATTTTCCACTACTATCCTCTCAACTGAACACTACAAAAGTAATGGAAAAGTTGATTTTTCCATCATTTCCTATACTTTCCTGGCAATTGAACGGGACCTTGGTTTGTGTCTTTCTTTTGGGTTCCACCAAGGGTTTGGTGATTCATTGAGTGTTACGGGTATAGCCGGCTCTTTGTATCTCTTCACGTTTATAGTGAACCATCTTGCTCTTTTTCCCGTGAAATAATGCTCTTGCTTTGTACTTGAGCGGAACCACGTAAATCTCGTGTTCTTATTTATCACTTGTTGGTATATTATATTCTCAATTTTGTGTTCGGCAAAACAAATTGGTATCAGAGCACCGGTTTTCAATCCGAGACTTTTGTTTTACGCTGCATATTGTGCAAATTCATGATTGTTTCAATGGCGACTAATTTTGAAATTGCGAAGTTTGATGGGCAGAGGACCAACTTCAGTCTATGGCGTATTAAAATAAGTATAGTTGATGAAATATTTGGGAGGTGTGCGCTTGCGCCCCCTACAGCACCTGGTAACTGGGTTAGTCCAAACACAAACCGTTCAAACTAGATTAACCGTTCAAACTTCAAACTAGATTTTTTATTAGGGGCCTCACATGTACACTTCGAGAGCATCCTTCGCTTTCAAACCATGAAATAGTCGCAAGTGTTTCTAGAATTTCTTCTTTTTTCTAAAAAGAAAAAAAGACAGAGACTGCGAGAGTCTACAGTGGCGTGGAGTCTTCGGAATTTTATTGGCTCAAAGTCTCTGGTCTATGGACGTATATATACAAGTACAATATGTCTATAAAATGATGATAAAGTACCCGCGCGTAGTTGTTTATTTAGGGGCCTCAAATCTACACTTGGACAACAATCCGGTTTTTTTTAATCAGTAAAGAAGAAATTTTATTAATCAACGAATCGAAGTTAGAGACAACAATTCGTTGCTTACGATCGGCACCAACGGTCAGTAATAATCTCTTTTTGATTCTCTTGCTTACTAGTAGTAGTACTACGTACAATTCCATTGTGGTATATACTATATAGAAACTTTAGACTCTGACTCTTTAATGGTTGATCGAAAGCGGTAATGCATGTTTGTATGTTTTCTTCGGGAGCTCAACTTCTCTACACCAAATTTTGTCCGTAACAGTGTTTAATTCAGTGTGTTTGTCAATCATTAGGGCTAAGTTCGGTTGCAATTTCTGGGTAATGATTCAAAAAAAAAAATTTGAGTTAGTGATTGGTTTGGTTTTTAGAAATGGTTGTTGGAGTAATGATTTGATAGAAAAATAGGGATAATGATTGGAAATAGGGTAATGATTGGAGAGAGATAGAGAGAGAAATAGGGATAATTATTGGAAGAGAATAGGGGTAATGATTGGATGAAAGAGTAATGATTGGAATGAGAGAAAAGTGAATAGGGGTAATGATTACACTTTTTCCGGAAATGTTTTCCGAAAATTGCCGAAAATTACAACCGAACACAGCGTAGATCTCTTGAAAAATGAAAATCTTCTAAAGATTCCTACGCGATTTTAATGTGTGAAATTTGCCGGAAAACTGGTACATAATAATAGGGAACCGGAGGTGTTGTAGTGCACCCTGATGTAGTGCACTTGTAGTGCAGAACACGAATCATTGATTGAACAGATCGACGGCTGTGCCATGCCTTATACGTACGTGCACTATACGGGTGTGCACTGATGCAGACCGGGTTGCGTCAACGTGGATGGACCGGTTGCGTCCACGTAGGCCTAAAAATGCCTAAGAATCAACGTTGTCAGAATGGGCTGAATTTCGCACGGTCCAAAGGAATCGGCCCAAAGATCAATAGTCATGTTGCTATGCAAGATGATGCACGATAGATTTCGGGCGTTCGTCGCTGTTTAGGCCCCGAAAAGGCCAATTTTGCCATTTATAGTAATATTTAGATCGCTAATAACTTTTGTTAGGAAACTCCGTTTTACTTGCCGTTTGTTTTGGCAACCTTATAATTCTTTCTAGTTTCTGATTTATTAGTCAAATCAGAACTTTCCTTTTTTGGTAATTTTTGTATTTAGGGTTGATTAGCGGCCTTAAAGGTTTCCTAAGTTAATTAGGGTTTCTTTTACCCTATTTATATGCTTGTAAGCCCTACGGTAGACTTTGGTTGTTATTGAATAAAGAAAAACGAGATTATTCTCAACTTTGATCGTTTAAAGAGGGAGTACCTCTGGATCGATCTGTTATTTGTGTCTTCTCTTGCACGTTCGTATTTGTGTCATTAGGCTACGCTGCATCAGTTGGTATCAAAGCTGCAAGTTCCAATCCTGAGATGGCTACCAGAGGACGTGCTGGAGGTCGGGGTGGACGAGGCAACCGTACGGCTGTTCTTGACGAAGTCTATGAGCGGGATGAAGTCGCTCGAGAAGCTCGGATAGAGGACGGGCTTCAGCGGATGGGGTTGACACTCGAGGCAGTCATGCAACGCCTTGAGGCCCTAGAAGTTGGGGATCCGCCTCACCGTCGTCCTGTTAGACCTAATCCTCAGGAGGATGAGGGTTTTTCGGATGATGAAGGTTCCAACCCTTTTGCTGGTCATTACCATCAACGGGGGAGGGATAGGGAGATCATGGCTAGAACCCATGACTCTCATTCGTGGGAGAAAAGTATCAAGATTGACCTACCAGAATTTCAGGGCAACCTGTCACCGGAGGAATTTCTAGACTGATTGAATGCTATAGACGAAATCATGGATTTCAAAGGGGTTCCTATGGATAGGAGGGTTCCTCTTGTGGCGACTAGATTCAGGGGTAGAGCTTCTGCGTGGTGGCAGCAACTGAAAATCAGTAGGAGTTGGAATGGGAAGTCCAAGATTACTGATTGGGAAAAGCTGAAGAAGAAGATGCGGGTGGAGTTCCTTCCCCATAACTATACCCGTATCATGTACCAGAGATTGCAGAATCTTCGCCAGAACACGCGTTCTGTCGATGATTACACCGAAGAGTTCTATCAACTCGTGGCCAGAAACGATTTAGCAAAGTCTACGGAGCAGCAGACTGCAAGGTATGTTGGTGGTTCACGTCAACAGATTCAAGATGAGTTAATGATGTATGATTTGTGTTCTATTTCGGATGCCCATCAGAGGGCTTTGGTGTTAGAAAAACGGTTCAATAGAAGGCCAGCAGGTAATTGGAATAGTGATGTTCGAACAACTGTGGGGGCTGCACCACCTGTACGTGCAGTTATTCCTCAACCCGCAGTGCCGGCAACTAACAGAACGGCGACTGCTGGCTTTAAATGCTTTAAGTGTGGCGAGCCAGGTCACCGTATGGCGAACTGCAGAAGAGGGGATTGTCCAGGAAAGGCCTTGTTCATAGATCAGGATGGGATTGCCCAGGATGAAACTGAGGATCATAGCCAGGATGCTGTATACGATGACAATAATGGGGAGATGGAGGAGATAGAATGTGCAGGTGACACAGGGTCGCCACTATTGGTGGTGCGAAGGGTGTGTTATGCGCCCCGAGAATCTGAAGGGGAGTCGTGGCTGCGCAACAACATATTCCAGTCCACCTGCACAATTGGTGCCAAAGTTTGCCGCTATGTGATTGATTCGGGCAGTTGTGAGAACGTGGTGTCAGAAGAGGCAGTGCAAAAATTAAACTTGAAGACAGAGGCGCATCCCAATCCTTACAAACTGAGTTGGTTGAAGAAAGGTAATGAGGTAAAAGTTTCCAAGTGCTGTTTAGTTTCTTTTTCAATGGCCTCTAAATATAAGGACAGTGCATGGTGTGATGTTGTGGCTATGGATGCTTGTCATCTGCTTTTGGGGCGTCCATGGCAGTATGATCGTAAGGTAGCGCATGACGGAGGGTCTAACACTTACAGTTTGATTTACGGTGGTACAAAGATCAAACTATTACCATCGAGGGAGTCAGCCCCTATGGGTCCTAATCTATTAGCAAGAGCGCAGATGGAAGAGGAGATCGCTGAATCTGGGGTTGCTTATGTTCTGGTTGGGAAGGATTGATGCGCCCATTCGGTAGTCGTTGTAGTTTACCAAACGGCCGTCAAATTCAATTATTTATAAACCGGACTATGACTAACGATTTGCATAGTATAGCGGGAAAGTCCGAGTCGATCCACAGGGAGCTCGAATATAGCTTGTTTGGATTGTAGGCTTTATGTAAGGTTTCGGCGTTTAAGACGGCCAACTAGGTTTTCCTTTGAACGGTGTTAAACACTTAAGTAAAAGACTAGAAATGAGTTTTAACTAGATTAAACGAGCGGCAAGGCAATGGAGTTATTAACGCCCGTAATTTGTGCCATCGAACTATTCTAAACGAAAACACAGTTGAATCGCACGGCTTAGGCTATCAACCGGAAGATTTAGCGGTGAAACCATTAAGAGACTTGAAATGAAATATGGAAGACAAGCGAGTTCTTTTGATTCTTTTGGCAAACACAAGGCGAGACATAGCTCACGGAACCATATGAGCGAGCATATGATCACCGGAGGTTAACATCGACAGGTTTTGTTACGTAAAGGCGAGCCCTTTTTATTTTCCATACTAACTCCAAATTTCGAGTCGAGAAAAGCAAGATAAACAAAAGTCACGAGGCGTTAGTCACCCCGTTGCCAAGCCTAAGCAACTACTCACACTCCATGAAAAGACTAGAAAGCATGGTAGAAATGACAAACATGTTTAACCGATAGAAACGGAAATAAACTTGATTTTATAGAAGATCTAAAGAGTAGCAACAACTTTAATACTTGGAAAATTAACAAACAAGAAAGACTTACAAGCGTTCTTGAAGGATTTAACTAAGAAAGCTTGGAAGACATTAATGGAGAAAAACTAACCTAAACTAATTACTTACTAGATACAAATGAGAGAGATGAAGCCCCTATTTATACAAAATGGGTTTCTCTCACTTCAAATATCTGAAAATATCCTAAAAGTGGCAACTATTCCATAAATGGAAGGCCCAAAAAGTAACAAATATCTGGTCGAGAGCTCCACGTATCGATACGGTTCTAGGGAGTGTATCGATACGGAAGGCTCTGATGTCCCACGTAACCTACGCGTATCGATACGCATAAAAAGCCGTATCGATACGGGAAGCTTAATTCCAGATCTTCAGGCCAGCTTCAGCAGACAGCTCCCAGCAACTTCCAGCTTCTCAGCACCTTATTTTCATTCCCTAAACTTAAGTAAAGATTGCATTTTAAACATTTCTTTTACCTTTTCTTTACTTTAATTTATTTAATAAAAATAAGAAAGTACCCCCCATTTGGAAACAATGGCATTACCAGAATTTCAAGATTCCAATTAAATCAAAATGTCAACCCCCCACTTTTAGTACAAAATGAAAAACTGCACATTTTTCTCGAGAGAAAATGGCTCGAAACATGACCTTTCTCTTCGAATAAAACCTTGTAACTTTGTAGTTACTCTTAGAAAAATTCAAGGATCAATTACCGCCATTTTTAATCTCGAAAATCGATACTTTTTCAGAAAGTCATTTTTCATACTTAGACAGATTTTAAAGGGGCCGACAGGGTCTTCGGGTACTTGGAAGCTCTTGGGCCATCTATGGCGTCGAAATGCGCCTTATTTGCACGTTTTACGTGAAACACACAAAAACTAACCTTACGTGCAATATCGTTACAAAAGCTAAATAAATACAAGATAAACAACATAAAACGGGACTAGTTGCACCAAATATCTACAAGATTGGGTGCTAATCAAGGATATTGGGCAGGATCAACCTGAGGCTGCAGTTCCGGCTATTATTCAGCCCTTTTGTCGGAATTTGGGGATGAGTTTCCAGAAGAGTTACCGGAGGGATTGCCATCGCTACGTGACATTCAGCACCACATTGATTTAGTGCCCGGTGCTAACTTGCCGAACCGAGCCCATTACCGAATGAGTCCGAAGGAGCATGAGGAGTTGCGTAGACAAGTGGAAGAGTTGCTGTCCAAGGGTTTCATTCAAGAGAGCCTCAGTCCTTGTGCAGTTCCGGCTTTATTAACTCCAAAGAAGGATGGATCATGGAGGATGTGCGTGGATAGCCGGGCTATCAATAAAATCACTGTGAGGTACCAATTTCCCATTCCTCGTTTAGATGATTTGTTGGATCAATTACCAGGGGCCAAAGTGTTCAGCAAGCTGGACTTGAGGAGTGGCTATCATCAGATTCGGATCAGACCGGGGGATGAGTGGAAGACTGCATTTAAGACTCGTGAGGGTTTGTATGAATGGCTGGTTATGCCATTTGGTTTGTCAAACGCGCCTAGTACTTTCATGCGTGTGATGAACCAAGCGCTGCGACCGCTTATTGGTAAGTCTGTTGTAGTATATTTCGATGATATTTTGATTTATAGTGCTACACTGGACTTACATATGCAGCATTTAAGAGAAGTTCTAGGGGTCCTACGAAGGGAGAAGCTGTTTGGGGGTCTGAAGAAGTGTGCTTTTATGACTGGCTCAGTCCTATTCTTGGGGTACATTGTTTCGAAGGATGGACTTGCTGTGGATGAGTCAAAGGTGGTGGCGATCAAACAATGGCCCGAGCCACGGACCTTGTTTGATATTCGGAGCTTTCATGGGTTAGCATCATTCTATCGCCGATTCATACCACACTTCAGCACTATTATGGCTCCGATCACAGAGTGTATGAAAGGAGGAAGTTTTACATGGACAGAAGAGGCAACAGAGGCTTTCAGGGAGATCAAGTTGAAGCTAACTAGTGCTCCAGTGCTAATCCTTCCAGATTTTTCACAGCCGTTTGAGTTACATTGTGATGCCTCGAAGGTGGGAATTGGGGCTATTCTTAGTCAGAATTCAAAGCCGGTTGCTTACTTCAGTGAGAAACTCAATGGGGGAAAGGTGAATTACAACACGTATGATGTGGAGTTCTATGCAATTGTGCGGGCTTTGCACCATTGGTACCACTACCTCATTCATAGTGACTTTGTGTTGTATTCTGATCATGAGGCGCTGAAACACCTGAATAGTCAGGACAAGCTATCCCATCGACATGCTAAGTGGGCTGCTTATGTCGAGCAATTCACCTTTGTGATTAAACACAAGGCAGGGACATTGAACCGAGTTGCAGATGCCCTCAGCCGTCGTTCTTCCTTGCTGACTCTCATGCGCACTGAGGTACTTGGTTTCGATTCTTTTCGTGAATTGTTAGCTGTGGATCCTTTTTTCTCGCATGTGTTGGATGATCTTTCAAAGGGTGCACCGAGTGCGTTTCACCTTCATGATGGCTTTCTGTTCAAGGGTAATGCATTATGTGTTCCAGAGTCGAGTCTACAGCTCAAAATTATTACTAACTTGCATAATGAGGGGCATGTAGGTCGTGATAAAACCCTTGCTTTGGTGGCTGCATCATATTTTTGGCCTACCTTGAGGCAGGATGTTTACCGGTTTGTGGAAGCTTGTCATATTTGTTGTGTTTCTAAGGGTGGGGCCACTAACGTCGAACTCTATATGCCTCTGCCTATTCCTACACAACCATGGGCGGATGTGAGTATGGATTTTGTCCTTGGTCTTCCTCGTACTCAACGAGGCAAGGATTCTATTTATGTGGTGGTGGACAGGTTCTCGAAGATGGCTCACTTTATTCCTTGCACGAAGACCACCGATGCTGTTAGGGTAGCACAGTTGTATTTTGACAGTGGTTATCGTTTGCATGGGCTGCCTGTATCTATTGTTTCCGACAGGGACACACGTTTCTTGAGCCACTTTTGGCGTTGTTTGTGGAGGTTGGCAAACACACAGCTCGATTTTAGTACTTCATATCATCCCCAAACTGATGGCCAAACTGAGGTGGTCAATCGTTCTTTGGGCAACATGCTACGCAGTTTGGTGGGTGAACAACTCGGGTCATGGGATCTGAAACTGGCCCAGGTTGAGTTTGCGTACAATCATTCAGTGAATCGGAGTACAGGTCGTTCTCCATTTCAGATTGTCTATGGGTGCAATCCGCGATCCCCTGTCGATCTCGCTCCGGTGCCTGATTTGAAGCGCGTGCATTGGAAGGCCCACAACTTTATGGCACATTTGAAGGAAGTACATGAGGCTACTCGAAGGCAGTTGGAGGTCTCTACCTCCAAGTATAAGGAAGCAGCCGACAAGAAGCGTCGTTTGGTGGAATTTGAGGTGGGCGACTTTGTATTTGCTGTGCTGACCAAGGATCGATTTCCGGAAGGGGAATACAACAAGCTTAAGGCCAGGAAGATTGGGCCTTTGGAGGTCCTTGAGAAGATCAATCCGAATGCGTACCGTTTGAATCTGCCTAGCCACGTGCGCACATCGGATGTGTTCAACGTCAAACATCTGATTCCGTTTGTGGGCGATAGTTCATCTTCTGATGATGGCAATTCGAGGGTGAATTCTTTTCAAGCCGGGGAGAATGATGCAGACCGGGTTGCGTCAACGTGGATGGACCGGTTGCGTCCACGTAGGCCTAAAAATGCCTAAGAATCAACGTTGTCAGAATGGGCTGAATTTCGCACGGTCCAAAGGAATCGGCCCAAGGATCAATAATCATGTTGCTATGCAAGATGATGCACGATGGATTTCGGGCGTTCGTCGCTGTTTAGGCCCCGAAAAGGCCAATTTTGCCGTTTATAGTAATATTTAGATCGCTAATAACTTTTATTAGGAAACTCCGTTTTACTTGCCGTTTGTTTTGGCAACCTTATAATTCTTTCTAGTTTCTGATTTATTAGTCAAATCAGAACTTTCCTTTTTTTTGTAATTTTCGTATTTAGGGTTGATTAGCGGCCTTAAAGGTTTCCTAAGTTAATTAGGGTTTCTTTTACCCTATTTATATGCTTACAAGCCCTACGGCAGACTTTGGTTGTTATTGAATAAAGAAAAACGAGATTATTCTCAACTTTGATCGTTTATAGAGGGAGTACCTCTGGGTCGATCTGTTATTCGTGTCTTCTCTTGCACGTTCGTATTCGTGTCATTAGGCTACGCTGCATCATGCACTACAGCACCCCCGGATCTTTAGGGCACCTCCAAGACTCAAATGGATTTTGCCCGCTTCTATTAAACTTGCAAGAAGTGCTACATAGAAGATGAAATTTTTTTCACCCATCTGTATTTTTTTTTTGCTTGGCAAAGAAAATTTTATAGATCTGGACAGGGATACATCGAAGAGTAATAATCTATTAGTAGATCGTATATATTGTTGCCCTGATAGATTATCCATTTCTTTTAACGTTAACATTTCAACTTAAGTTGCTATAGCGGATTTCGTAGTCAGGACTTTAAATGAAAATAATTCATTAATTTGTTGTTTAAAATACCAAGTTAATAAAAAACACAATCTTTAATTCAATGTATTTGAAGTAGTCATGGAGACACATTACAGATGCAAATGTGTAGTACTCCTCGTCTAAAATGTGGTCTTTTTCTTTTGTCAATGTCTTCAAACGAAAGTCTATTTTAAAAAGCTAACATAAAAAGTTATAAAACATTACTATTTCACTCTTCTTTAGGGGGTAAATTGAAAGAGTCAATACGAACTAAATTCCCCATCGTACCCCTAAAAATTCGCTTACGCAAATCAAAAGGAAATTTGAAATTCCATTAGTTTATCCGCCCAACACTAGCTATTTCATAGATTTATATCACTCTATAAATTCATTAAATTAGACAACTGTTGTTTGTCGCATATGTAGGTGTACTCAATCAAAAATTTATGACCACTGTAAAATAAATAAACGAAGGGGACCCCTAAGTCATTTTACTTACCGGAGTGACATGAGTAGGACGTTGATGGCAATCGTAGGTGCTCAACTACTATTTTCTCATGGGTCTTGTTAATATGTGTCCTTAGGGCATATGATAATAACATATTTATTCATCCATTTGGCTCCATTTTTACGGGAAATGTAAGACCAAAAGTCAAGTCATTTATTATATCTTTGAAAAGATTAACTTTTTGATTGTTGGACTAATATACCCTAATTAAAATATCCAGTTTCTAGCATTTAAGAAGCCCCCCTAAGAGCATCCGCAATGAGAATAATCAAAATTAATAACCAAAATGCACTACAAGAAAATGCAGCAAGGGTGACCCAAATGGCGATGAACCAAAAATTGAGTTGTTGTTGGGTATGCAATGGCGACACGCTTTGATAAATGCATCGGCAGTGAATGGCCGCTAATAATCCAATTGGGTCCATTGGTGGGTTTATTTCTAGCAACTAAAATTATAGTTTCAGCGATGAGAAAATGTTGTCGGCGAAAAGCCCGCATTTGGCAACACACAAATTGCATCGCCGAAGTCCAATTTTTTAGGCGCGCTCCACAATTTCCACTTGGCGCTTCTTTTCAATGGTTCACCGACAAAGTGGATGGGTCGGCATAAGTAGGGCTTATAAAACGATGTAGTATTAGGTAATGCTGTTCATTTATATTTTATATTTCAATTTTCTTTTCTACTATAATCTATTACTAAAAAGAACACCCAAGTTCTTCAATCAGTCTGCCGCCCCTCCCCCCTCTCTCTTTAGCGTTACGACCATGGCGAAGTCGAAGCTCCTTCAATCTCCTTTCCAGGTCTCTCCCTCTCCCTCTCCCCCTCTCTCTCTCTCTCTCTCCCTATTTGTCTCTCCCCCTCTCGATCTCTCTTTTCCTCTGTATTGATACAATACGCCATTTTTGGTGCGAGTTTAGGGTTCTCACTGTATCAGGGTATTTTTTTTTTTGGCACCATTTTGTATTTGCCTATCCTAGGTTTTGGTGCGCCGTTTTTGTATTTGCATGTCCTAGGTTTTGATGCGCTATTTTTGTATTTGCCTGCCGTACATGGGAAATCGCTAGAAACTTTTCACAATCTGATTCTCTTTGCTTGAATAGTTGAATTACTAGGTCTAAAAGGTATTTTAAATGGGGGTTTTCAAAGCGAAAGCCAAACCGGCCATGTGTATTTTTTTTAATGATTTATGTATGTGATTTTGCTGTTTTCTAGGCATTGGGTATTTTGATTTCGATGGGAGTTTTGAGATTAGACTAGTAACTTTTAAAATAATCACAGATTGATTCTCTGTACATCTTGCATAATTCCTTTGAATTTGGTGGAGCTTCGTACCATTCTTATACTTACAACTATTGACAACAGAGTATGACAATATTTATGAACTGTTCAATCGTTTCCTGTTGCTCAATTTATGTGTTTTTATGAGATTTTGCTCCATCTTTTCTTTGAATCTGTAATTATGTGTTCATGTGTGTATTTTTAAGTGCATTTTTATGGTGACTTTGTTGTACAACAGTGATTCATTGTAGACAAATTGCTGAATCAATTCCTAAGTTCTACAACAGTTGCTACTAGCTAGCATTTTCCTCCGCTGGTGTCATATTCTTAAGGTATCTTGCTCTTTCACTTTTATTTATTCAATTATTCAGTCCCTATTCTCCATGATTTGGGATCTTCTCCAATGAATAAACCCCACAGTTGGATTTATGTTGTTTGTGCATTGGTGATTAAAGAAGCATTTGAGATGTATAGAAGTATTTTTTAATATTTTTATTTTGAAGTGTCATGACTTTTGCTTGATGCATTTAGCATTTGATATGGATGTATGTGAAGTTTTATGGAATATTTTGGCATGGATTTTGGATGAGATGAACATACAAATAGATTAGGAATGAAAATCTGAATAGCGAAAACAAGTTTATAACCCGAAATGAAATCAATCGTTCCTACTTGTTGCTCTCTTCAAACAACACCCCCCCTACCAAGGCGATGTGCAGCCCCCGGCCCCGCACCTTTTCGTTACCAGGTGTGCCTCTCTCTCTCTCTCTCGATCTACCGTTCACTTTGTAAATTTAATATGTTAATGCAAGTTACAAGTTCCTTTGTGTTCTCTTCCTTTGTTGCTCTAAAATTTTGGCCAGAATGTCTTATGTGCAGATATGGTTTTTGCTTTTTGAAATATACGTACATTGCATTTGACATTCAACTTACTGCTTACAAGGCTGTCAACCTGCAACCAGTCAAAGCACATCAGAGGCAAATTTTTAAAGTGTCGTGGCATTGCTCACTCCCTCTCCTCAGGTGCATTCGATCAAAATGTCAGGTACACACCATCACATGAAGTTCTTACTTTTGAGACCCTATTTTATGCGATCTCTTCTTGTTTTCTCAATTTTACTTGAGTAGAAACTTGGACTATTTTTCACTTTTGTGGTATTTCTGTGTCTCTGTATAGGGAAGCTAGACAAATTCAATAACGGGGCAGTAAATAGATTGTCTTGTATTCTTTGCTGAACTTCCTTAATGTCTTCCCTAACAAACTGTATTTATTTGGTATTGACCGTACCATTTTGACAAAGTTAATTCAACTCAATTTGTTTCAAGGAAGCTATTACAACACTATTTTTTGATCAGCGCCAATGCCAGCTGAATACACGATTTCTGTCCTAAGTATCTTGACTCTTGAGTTTAACTTCAACATGCATTGTGTGTAGCTCTAATTACCTTTCTGGTGAAGGGTATAGCTGACGGGTCTCTAAATATCTCCTCTATTCACACATTTGTTGACATTTAGTTGCTCTTCCAATTCAATTGTGTCTAGGAGCTTATAGTAAGTATTGTTTATAGGGGGAGGTACGGTTCTGGAAAGGTCTTTAATGCATTTTTGTGGAGTTGGTCATCTAAATCACTTCAATGTACAAGAAATGCTCCAGAGTTTTGTGGTCCAAGTGAACCATGCTGCGCAGGTGCTCATTCTGTCATGCTCGAAAAACTATATGCTGAAGATCAAAGACTTTATAAGGATATCAAGGTATCTATGGTATTCCTAAAGTGATAAATTCCCGGAGAAAGATGTATTCCTGTTTGATAATGATCTTTCATGTATATTGTTAGCCTTCATAAACTAGGTGCGAAGTTGAACTTTTCATGAAGTTGTGTAGGCTTAGGATTTTTTGTGTTGGTTGTGCAATGCATACAAGGCAGGAACCTAAAGTTGTACAGGCTTAGTCAATGTACCAAAGTGATTGTCCTGAGACCTCTGTAGTTGTAGGTTCTTTAATGCGTATTGGTCTCATGTTTAGGGGCTGATGTGGCATGGGAATCCTCTTGCAGAAAAGAAAAAAAAACCCATCTTACTAGTGCTTTCCGTTATTTGTTGAGCTTCCTGGAAGGCCGTTGACCATTTCTTTTTTGTTATCTATTTTACATTTTCTGTTTCATAAGTTCCACTCTTACCACTTTACTGCATTTTATAGATAGTTGAAGGAAAACTGAACAGCTCAACTCTTAATAGCTCAAAAGTCCATGTATCCCCAATAACAACAATTAGGCATAGTCTCTTTTGCCAAGGACAAAAAAAAACCAATTAGGCATAGTCTGACGATTACATCTTCAAATTAAAGTCATGTTTATACTGGAGATGGTTAAGAAATATCCACTTCTAGCAGCAATGAACCCAAAAACAAGGATGGAAGGAAGAGTACTGGTGTATTATGTTTCTTTTTTGTCTTTCTTTGTTGTACTTTTGTGATCCTATACTTCTCGTGGTAGTATTATATTGTCCTATAGGATGAAGGGGTCACTAAATTGGAGCATGAGAAGATCTTGCTCCTGCAAAAGCAAGACGATGAAGACCGAGACTGGACAAAGACAGAGAAAACTCGATCAAGTGTTGAGAGTTTTCAATCTGACATAGTATGTCTGAAAGAATCAATTAGTAGGTTGTGCTCATCCATATCGAAGCTTATAGATGAAGCGCTGCATCCCCAGCTTATTGCAGTAACTTCTGGGTACAGTTCTGGACAATCACTACGACTAGTCCTTAGTTTGGTGCTAATTGAGTATTTTTGGTGTGACTGTTAAAGCTGTTTATAGATACATAATTTGGGTATGACTGTAAGTGTAATATGCTGAAAATATTTGCCAAGCTTGAGTGCAAAAACATGACTATATTACTTCGAGACTTTATATAAACTAGAGCATACCTTAAAGAAACTTGTGAGATTCTTTTGATAAATATTACAGTAATTCCACATTGTTGCATTATTAATTGGATGGCTAGTGTTGAAACTCCATGAGAGCTTGCTTAGTGTTGCCTGCTCATGCTTTGTGTAACCTGATTGTGGAGGCAGTGAAGGCATGCTTATGTTCCCTGAGGAATTTGAAACCTAGAGATCGAGAATAGGCTTCTAGCTGGCGCTTGGAGCCTTGGCTCCATGATTTTCTGTCTCAGGTAATTTCTGAGCTCTTTTACTTTCTGTTGCTTTGTTTTCCTTAGTTGATTAGCTAGGTGCTATTTGGCCTGACTGTGCTTGTTTGGATTTCTTCCATTGCTTCTGGTTTGTTTGCTTTAATGAAAGGTTAACTTACCAAAATGAACAAAAAAGAAAATTTGTGGTTTAGATGTTTGGATTATAGTGTAGGGGATTCTTACTAAGACTAGCACCGGATTTTCCACATGTAGTTGCTGTGGGCACACGCCCCTAAAAAATTCTGCATTTTTGGTTTGCGAAAAGTTCGGTTTGCGCCCTTTTGTTTGAAAGCACGACGAAATGCTGTTTTGAGAGAGTCGCCACCCGGATTTTGCGGAAAATACCCAAGAAACCGGTTTGGAAAACGTTTTTGTTCACGTTTGTTTGATTTAAAAGGCTTGTAGACTGGACCGTCGTCACCTTCGATATCTGAGGTTTGGGAGCCAGGTTACGAGAGGGGAAGGGTTTTATGGCACCCCTCTCGCCCAATCCGAAGATCGGTCTCTACTCAGGCATTTTGTAAAACATTTGCATTTTTCTCTCTTTGATCATTTATTAGCCAGTTAGGGCGGGGGAGCAGTTAATGGGGATTCACAAATGGCAAGTTATATTTGCATGGCAAGATGTTATAAATGGCATATGAATAATGATAATAGATTGAGAACAAGCGCTTCTGTGAGCATTTTGAACAAACTAGAACACGCTGACCCTGAACGATGCACGCAGGAGTAAACTTGTATGCACTGGCCATGCCACCGCATACAAAGATCACCTGCATGCGCCACCCTAGGACTGGCGTGCGCCGGTAGGCTCAAACTCACAACTTCTGAACTCAACCCTCTGGGCTCTGGAATGGACTAGTGCACACCCAGGACAAACCACGCAGTTGAATATCACAGGCTATATACAGTTACAGAGTACATCAACAAACCAAACAGAAACAAATAGACTGAAAACCCCATAAACAGTGTGGGGATCAAACAGAGGCCAGGACTAAGTTAAGAAGCAAGGGCCAGCCACTGGAATCTTGGCACAGGTGGCGCACGCCAGTAACGGAAAGCCGTGCGCCAATTGTTCCATTTGTCCAGTGCTTGGCTTTGCTTCATCTAGGTTCTGGAACATGACCAGAAGAAACCCAGAGACCTTTCTGAATAGTTATAGCAGACATCTAACTACACAATTCTAAAATATGGAAAAACAATGAACTGATTTTAACATGCTTCATAGTGATGAATAGGCAAGATATAAAGCATAAAATAGAGATCTGACCCTAATTCACAACTGGAGTACGCCAGTTAATCACTGGAGTACGCCAATTGCGAATGGCTCACGACTGGCGCACGCCACTCAACGACTGGCGCACGCCAGTCGTGCCTCAGACAGATCCCAGAAAGGTCCCAGTCCCCACGCCAGATCTCGTGCGCAACCACGGAGTGGCGCAAGCGTAGTAACAACCGGCGTGCGCTGGTCCCTTGTTCACACGATTTTGTGACTTGCTAGCTTTAGGGCCAGGACTGGTATTGATTATCAGCCTTGACCCCTGCCAGCCCCCCTCAGGGATCAGAACAGAAAAGCAGTGCAAAGATGTTATACCTTTGGTTTGAGTTTGTTGGGATGTTTTGAGCTTTGAGCTTGAAGCTTGAGGGTTGGATGATGGGGGATGATGGATGTTTGACTGTAAGAGGTGTATGGAGGGGCCTCTTGTTTACTCTTTCAATGGATGAAAGAAGAGTAAGCAAGAAAACCAAGAAAAGAGAAAGAAAGAGACTTGGGAACTCTTTTTTGTAACCTTCTAACCCTTTGCAAGGATAAAGAGTGGGGGTATATATATAGGGGGAGAGAGAGGGGAGTAACCAGCTGGTTAAAGGCTGGTCAGATGGGCTGGTTCCTTAGCCCCAAAGGCTTCCCTCTCATTGGATGAGAAGAAAAGGTGATGGGATGGGTGTGTAAGAGATGTCCCCGGTCGAAAATTGCTTTTTCGTCTGATTAAAAGGTTCCCACGTGCTGTAGACCCCTAACCATGGCTTCTGCATGCTGAAAAACACAAGTTTGACCAGAGGTTTGACTGGCGGCGCCAGTGATTGAGTGGCGTGCGCCAGTTGTTTTTGGGTAAATGCTCGATGACTGACACGTGGCAAATCACCGGCGTACGCCAGTTGAGTACCAGTGTAAGCAAGTAGGGTTTTGCTGTGGCCATTTGGTTCTAGTTTATAGAGCTTGAAAAGGATCTGAAAGGGGTTTAGAATGCTCAAAGCTCAAACATGCTAACACTTCCGGGGTGTTCTTGATCCGTTTCATCATCGGGGAAACAAATACCGTAAATAAACTACTCTGGATAGTCCAAAATAGGGTGTCTACAGTTGCGGAATTAGCACTCTCGGATTCATTCTTCCTAACAACAGGGGATTGATTTGCCCACTACTAGAACAAGGACAGGCCTAGCTACTTTGCAAGCATTCCAGGCTAGGCACCTAACTGCGGTTATTCCTCCAACTCCAAGAGGTTATTCTAGGCTAGGCTAAACCTTCGACGCCTTCCACTAGTGGATGAATACTAAACTCAAGATATCCCCTCTGCACGCGGAAAGGAAAAGCAACTCTTCAATGTGCCGAAAATCCTATGTTTGGAGTGACCATGAATACACTGCTGGAGACCCTTCTTTCATGAGACAGTTGTGATTCCGCTTTGACTAATAGACAGATGGGATACTGAAGAAGACTGACTCTCTTAACTGGCCCAAGGGTTAAGGCTAGATGCACCTCACGCATACGCAACGCCCTCTTACGACTGCTCTGCATCTAGGGTTCTGGCTTTCATCGGCGTAATGACTGGTCTTTTCCACTTATACTTGCCAAGGTAAGGTGTTTACTATAAGGAAGAGTCTACGAAAACTCTCTTTGTGGTTTATGCTGAATTATGTACTTATGAGCTTAGATGTTGATCCTTACATGCTGGAAATCTCTTGTAAGCTTAAAGTCTATATGTGTGTGCTGAAATGTAGAGAGTGGAAGCTAGAATTGAAAACAAAATACTGAAATATGCGTTTCAAAGTGTTTTATTATATGCTACTGCATTTCCTAGTTATGAGCTCGTGTGTTGAAAATATTATTTATGTGCTAGATTGTTCACCTATTAGTACACCTGAGATATTGTGGTCTTTACAGGGTCCACGTCACTCTCGAGTATGAAGCGTGTACGGGGTTCAACATTGGGGAAGAATTTGGATGAGATAAGGAAATACTTGGTCATTCTATTACGATTGATAATAATCACGAAACTGTGGCAGTAGAGGTCGAGTATTGAACTTCCTGGCTCGTGCTATCAAGGAGCATGTACGAGATCATCACTAGCTCGAGACATTGCGTGGGGAAAGATTTGGTTTTGGAGTCCTGTTGTTCAATAAGTTGGTGTAATTTGGTGTATTGTATACTTCTTGAATGGATTAAATTCTCGTATGATTTGGAATGAATGTATCTTTTGACTTCGTTATTGAATGAGTTTAGATGGATTGAATATATAAACAGGTTGTACATTTGTGATATTTACAAATTTCTAAATGAGCTTGGATGGGATAAATGCATATGGACAGGTTATTGGGAAAATGGAAATTTTAATAAAAAAAATTATATTGAAATACTATCGCCGACACGAAGTTGGTCGGCAGTGAAGGTTGCGACGAAACTACATAGCAGTGACGGTAACTTTCAGCGGCAAACATAGCATATCGCCAATTGTTTTTACTTTTGCCGATACAAAATCCTGTAGCCAAAAGTTTTGGAGGTCTTAAATTTTGACCCACTTTTGCCGATGTAGTAACTTTTGCCAACCAAATTTGCCGATGCAAGTCTACATCGCTGAAGCTATTACCTTTGCCGACGAGTGCCAGTTCACATCGGCAAATGCCTTTCCCAATATACTAACACCGACAGGCTGCCGACACAACGTTTTTCATCGGCAAAAACCTTTGCCGACCCAATTATACTTTTGCCTATGCGTTATATTGCATCGCCAAATCTGCATTTTCTTGTAGTGATGTGTCACATCAGCATTTGATTATCCATTTAGTTCATAATCAAACTTAACAACCTCTACCTCCACATTGGTTATTTTTACATCCCTAACAAAAAAAAAACCCTACAATACACAATGCACCTATGTCCAATCGCAAACGGGTTACAATCACGCACCCGACCACACCAAATTATTCGTCTCGATGAGACGATTCCAATGTGAGGTGTTTTTGAGTTATTGAGTTTGGTTATTGGATTTGGTTATTGAGTTTTAGTTATTGGTAACAGTTTTTAAGTTTGGTTATGGAATGGGTGGAATTTGGTTATTTGCTAAAAGACTCGTAACTTTGCTTATTACAATGTGAGGTATTTTTTGAACATTGTTGTTAAGTTTACTTATCCACACTCATTTGCTTATTACAATGCAGATGCTCTAACTTGAACTAATTCAATTAAACATCAAAATCATTCGGTCTTTCTATTGTTAGAACAGTGGGTTGACAATAAACACACAAGGGAATAAGAAAAATACATATTTCTATATATATTTTTTACACTTTTTAATACACATTCACACTTCTTATTGTCAGTCCCATTGGACTAATTTTAAAATTTTCCAATTCAATCTTCTCGTATCATTCCCACCCTCAAGCATACTATAAAATTTATATAAAAATAACAAACAAAAATCCCTTACATCAAATTGAAATCCACATCAAATCAAAAGGATTAATACAGTAGTATTTTATAAGGCTGTTTTGGCCTAGTGATCCTGTTGGGTTATTTTTGTCTTTATTCAAAAAATAATAATTCCTTTGCTGGTTTTGTGTCAATTGTTTTTAGATTATTGGTTCGTCTCGCATAGAGAAATCTAAAGTGTAAAAATTTGTGATCAAAACCTTTAAAAAAATTCTAAAGACAGATAATTCAAACAAAACAGAGTTTTTGGATTTTTTTTTTCTTTATTCATCAAATTTTGTTAGTTTGGTTCATGTTTTTAGTTTTTCTGATTCATTTTGTCGAGACGAACGAACAATCCTCAAAAAATTAACGAGTCAAAAAAAATTAAATAAAGAGGAAGAAATAATCCAGTAGGATTATGAGGCTAAAATACTCTTCAAGTTGTGATGGATTTTTTAAATCCACTCTCAACCCTGAGTACCATTTTACCACAAAAATATACAAGAAGAAATAATTACGTAAAGAGGGTATAATGTAAATTCCCCTCCAGATTTACAAGAGAAGGTCAAATGGAAAAGGGAGGCTTTTGAAACGTAAATGGAAAAAATGTTGAAGGGAGCACAAATCAAAATGGAAGCAAGGAGAAGTAAATGGGTGTTTTGGTCTCACCATTGAATTTTTACATAATAAAACACAACACTTCACTTTTATTTCCCAAGTAAGTGGGTTTAATGGCTATTAACATGTGCATAAGTGGCATACATTAACAAAAGCCTTTTCTTATTTTCCACAGTTAGATTACTTTTCCATTTTGAGATTAATTACTCAAGAAAAAATAACTGGACTAGTATTAATTTGAAAAAACAAACCTGTAGTCTAGTTGTATCATCTTCGCCACCTTGATTTGAATAATTAGGAACTTTGCTGTCGGATATGTATACAGACTTCTGATTACGAAAGCAGAGGGTGAAGAAAAGGAGGGCCGCGCGGAGATGATGTCTCGGTTTTCGGATCGAGTTAGGGTCGTTTCACTTTTTTCAAAAAAGTAATTTTTGAAAAGGAATGTAATTTCAAGCTAAAAAATTATGTGTTTACACAAATAATTTTTCTATCAATATGGATTTTATTTGATAGATTTGATTGAGATTTTTTAAAGGGTGTTAGAAAAATTATTATTCTTTATTATATTTGATCTTAAAACTACCTTTTTTTTCAAAAAGAAGATTTAAAATGAAACTAGAATGGGGCCTTAAAAGGAGCGACATCGTAGAAGGCGACCATAACTACAGTTGGAGATCAATTCTCTTACTTTACGCTCATCACGGTCAGTAACAATCATCTGTTTTCGATGCTTGGTTTCTTTTGTGATATGTCCATTCATCCTTCAACGCAAGTGCCTTACGGGCTGTTTGGATGGGGGAATAGCCCCCGGATATACCAAGCGGCCGGATTACAAATCCCTCCTTTGCTCTGGTTGGCCAAAACAGAAGTCGGATTAGAGGTCAGTCTGGATTACATATCCACTTGCGGGGTATATGCGGGTGGATTACCAACGACAAGGGTACCCCCATCGTTGGCTATGCGGCGTTGTTGACGACGAGGTTGCCCTCTCCCCTGGTTGGTTTTCTGGGTCACTGCTTTGATTGATGAGTGAGAGAGAGAGAGAGAGAGAGGAAGGAAAGTCCTGTATCAGAAGAAAGAGAGAAGAAAGTGGGTGTACCGGTCAAAAAAGAAAGTGGGTCGGTAGTGGGCCAAATCATAAATACATTTATAATTGTAGTAATTAGGTTAATTTATTATAATTGCAATAAATACATATTTACATTTTAATGGACAAAGAAAGGGTTCCAAAAGCTCAAACAGCACTTATCAAAAAAAAAAAGAAGCTCAAATAGTCAAAAATGTGTGGATTTTATTAAGAATGTAAAAATCAAGGTTTTTACTATTTTTCCAAAAAACATTTTTTTCTAAATAAAAATTTAGGTTTAAACATTTATAAGACAAAACGAATTTATTTTTTTCCACAATTTATCATAAATATGTATTTACTGGAATTATAATAAATTAACGTAATTTGTCTATCAAAATATAAACTAGGGGCAATCGAGTCATTTGATAACTTATTTCTTCATATCCACCTTTCATATCCCGCTTCTTAAAAAACTATCCAAACACTAGATTATCCTTCTTATGAGGTGGGTCCACCCTTCTTACATATCACCCCTCATTTCATATCCACCCTCCTTCTATATCCACCCAAAATCAAATCCTTCATCCAAACGGGCCGTTAGGGTGTTTTTTTGCTAAACAAAATGGACTAAAGCGAATGTTTATACAGATTTTTAGACAAGTAATTTTTCTCGCATACATCAACTAAAATACCATTGAGCATAGACAGATTGACAATTGTCACTAGCCTAAAGACAAAAATTAAAAAAAATTAAAAAAATTAGCGAAAACAAACCCAAATTCCTCTATTGTAATACGGAAATGCTAACCGGTGCAATATAGCACCCGATAAAAGTACTGTTTTGCAATCATATGCCATCTTTTTCTCTGACACATGGAACAGAAACAACAGGGGAAAATTACTGGTCAGAGGCCTTGACCGGGTCAAATTACAAAATCATGGTCTGGACTCTTGAAACTACAAGTCTCATGACAGGAGGAAAATTATTGACAAATACATGGTGTGCTAACTTGAAATGCCTATTTTACCCTCCTTTATATATCACTTATAAGCCCTAGAACTCATTTCTCCCCCAATTTCTCATCGTTCCTTACACGGCGACACACCAGGCGATAGCTCCATCTGGTATCTCTCTCTCGTTTACTCTCTCCTCTATCTGCGCTCTCCTCTCTCTCTGCGTTCTCTTCTCTCTTCTCTCTCTCTACCGTTGTGTCTCCTTCTCACTGTAATGTTCGGCGATTTGAGACGAGATTTTGGTGATTTTACAGATTCCGACCATGATTGTTGTGTGAAGGGAACCCTGATTTAAGGTTTGACAGACAGTACATTGGTGATTTACTTTGTTTTCATTTGTATAAGTCCATATTTAGGTCACTTTGTTTGATTTGGTTGTTTCGTACTCCGTATTTAGTTCATATCGTTGTTTGGCAAGTGGATTTGTACTGATACAGATATCGTGTAACCATGAGTGTTTTGATCTGGACAGAGTTTATGGTTTCCATGGTCGGTTGTTAATGCTGCCAAACTTTTACAAGTTTGCTGCTACTGCTGCTGCTTCTTCTTCTTGTTTCTTTGGTCTGCTGCTTGTTGTTGTAATACCAATCTCCGAGGTAGTAAGAGCAAGTACATATTACTCAAAGAGTACATTGGGTGTTCACATAGACTACACTTGTCAATCACAAAGAGCACTTATGTTTGTATATAACTGTGGAGTATGGAATATTAAGTGTAAGTCATCCCTTGTTCCACCTGCCCATTTGAAAGGGGCCCAGCTAAGAAGGCCAGTGAATGTTTTCATACCAATAAATGTTGACTAACATTTTGACATTATTTATATATAGTTTCGCCGTAAAAGTACTAAATGTACGTTGGTGAGAAGGAGACACGGCAATGGTGGATGTGGTGGCTGTGAAAATTTTTGCTGATGGGTTGGGGGTTGGGAATTTTCAGTTTGTACAGTAGGAAGAAACAATGTGTGTTGTCCCGAAGTGAAAATTAGTGTGTTGATCTGTATGACATGTGGTTTTTGTTCACGTCATGTAACATGTTTGTTTTTTGCTGAAAATATAATAGTTGCTATTTAAGTTATCTAATGTTAATCCTTGTAAGAAATTTTGTTGCTCTCTATGTAAGAATGGATGCTCCACACTGTTAAGGGTAGTGACCTATATTTTTGGTGTTTTCTCTGTTCTATATATTTGGTGTGTATGAAATGTGGTTCTTCTTCAAAACATATTGGTAAGTATGTGTTAGTTGATGTTGTGCAGCCATGTCGACGACTCCTCGGAAGTTGATGTGTTTTTGTTATTCGGGTGGTGAGCGCATGGCAAATGCGGATGGTAGCTTGGGGAAGTATATGGGTGGTGTATCTGAAGCCACAGTCATAGAAGAGGGCATATCATTTGAGGAGTTAGTCGGCAAAGTTTGCGCTCGCATGGATATGAGCTGTGATGGGAAGTCATTATTTTATAGTACAAGCAGGGACAAGTCGAAGCATTTGCGTATGAGGGACGCAGATGGTGTTTCTATGATGTTCTTTTTGAATGAGGATGAGGTTGACATATTTGTGGAAGAAGAGACCCTTTGTAACACACCAAGACAATGCAACATAAGTAGCAGGTATAAGTGTTGTATTTTTTTTAAGTATGACTCACACACATATACATATATGAGGATTTTTGCATGTTTATGTTTGAGTGAAAAGTGATATTGTTTGGAAGAGGTTACACATGGGGAACATATGGTTTTCAAGAAGAGGTTACTGTTTACAACCTTTTAATTAACTAACTTGGTTTGTGCATAACATGTGGGTGCTCCTTTTCTGCATTTCATTGGCAATTGCTCTCCTCTATGATTTACATGATAAGGTCCCTAGTGAAGTGTTTTATTGAGACATTTTTTTTGTAGGGAGTCGAATTTGTTGAGTAGCAGTCCATCCACTGTCGCAGGAGAACCTTCTTCGAGTACAAAAGATAGTTTGAGTATTTGCCATGAAATGGGTCTGGTGCCGTACTCACAACGGCGAGGTGAAGACATTCTAAGTGGGGATGGTCAGTTGTTTGACAATCATATGGTTTTTAAGAAGGCTGTGGTTCTTTTTGCCGCATTGAACAAGTTCACTTTCAAGTATTTGGACAATAGTCGTCATTATTATAGGTTAGCTTGCGTGGTTGATGGTTGTCCGTGGAAGTTAACAGCTAGGGCGCAAGGCAAGTCTGAACTCATTAGAGTCATCAAGTTGAGGAATGAACATTGCCACACTGCACAGGACAACACTAATTTCAAGCCAAGGATTTGGGCGAAAGAGATGGGTATGATATTCATGGACAAAATAGCGGGGCAGCCCAATTTCCTCCCAAGGAGCATATGCAAGGACCACGAGCTTGCGTTCCATACTCCCCTAACTTACTCGCAAGGATGGAGGACTAGGGAACGTGCCCGTGAGTTGATAAGTGGGCCGGTATCCATGACGTATCACTTAGTGCCGTGGATGTGTCAACGACTTATGGAATCAATTCCCAACACGAAGGCAGTTTGGAGTTGTTCAGAGGATGGTAAGTTCAAGCAACTTTTTGTCGCTTATGGTTGCAGCATTACGGGTTTCTTTGCGGGATGTCGGCCAATGTTGTTTGCAGATGCATGTTTCTTGACTGGTCCATATCGCGGTAGTTGTTTGTCTGCTGTTGCCTATGATGCGAATGATCAATTGTACCCTCTCGCATATGCTATTGTATCATCGGAGAACTACGAGGATTGGTTATGGTTCATGCATAACTTGAAGGACATTGTGGCCGGAAAGAAAGTTGTGATTGTGACGGACCGTAATCCTGGGTTGTTGAGGGCAGTTAAGGAATTGTTTGGCGAAGAATGCAATGCATGGTGTGTTCGCACGTGAAGGAAAATTTTAGCAAGTTTGCCACCGGGAAAGGAATTAAGGGGAACCCCAAGAAGACGGCATTGCATCTTTTCACAAAAATTGCCTACGCTTGCGATGAGCGCCTATATGGGGTGTACTTTACGAAATTGTTTGGGCTATCACCTGAGTTGTCGAAGTGGGTTGAAGAAAATGGTCCACAACACTGGTCGAATGCGCGATTTCCGTATCGGAGGTGGGACAAATTGTACACCAACATTGCCGAAAGCTTCAACAATTGGATATTGAAATTGAGAGAGTTGGACATCATCCAATTCATGAAGGGCCACGTCACCATCACCACTGACATGTTGTATAGGCATAAGATGGAGGCGGGTAAATGGCATCCCTTGCCGGTTGGTCGTAATATCGACGAAATGGTTAAGGAATCTCAGGAAAAATCTCGAGGTTTAACTTGTCGACCCACTTCTCCCACAGAGTTCATCGTATAGCATCCGACTGGAAATCTCATGCGGTCAAGCTCCACCCTTTTTATTGCAGTTGTTTGCGTTGGCAGATGAAAGGCATCCCTTGCAAGCATGCGGTGCGTGCAATACAAGGTTCGTCGTACAATATATATAACCTTGTGGATCCTTTGTATAGGGTGGAGGCACAACTTCTTATTTACACGACCGTAATGTCTCCCGTTCCTTTGCATGACATGCCTTCTTCGACTGACATCGTGCCACAAGTTCCTCAGCTGCAGTACGCTTGTGAAGACCTTGAGATATCCACCTCTTCTTCCACAGCCATGGTACCGCTTCGACCCCCTGCTACAAAGCGACCGGCTGGAAGGCCGAAGAAAAAGAGGATTGAGTCTCAATTCCAAGAAAAACATACTGTTTTTTGTGGGCTTTGCCATGAGCCTGGACACAATCGAAGCACGTGCAAGTCTCCAATGCCTGGGTGAGCCTGGGTGAGCGTTGAGAATGTAATCCAAGCTTTATCTACTATGGTTGAACATTTTCAATTTTTTTAGGTATGCGGTACTATGGATTTTAATCTAACATATGGAACTGTTGTTGCCTATCACGTTTGATTTTGTTGAATGTAATGGTTTCGGACCTTGTCATATTATAATGGTTATGCCTCACCTACGTAAGATTGCAAAGGGATTGTACGTAATTCCAAGCAGTGTCAAAAAGTAGCAGCAACACAAGAATCAGCACTTGTGCGAGTCGAAAATCAGCACTATTGGTTTTCCGTACCAGTGGCTTGTATAGTTCAATTCCATTTTGTTTTGATTTTAAGTTGATGTGTGCCTTCTGGTGATCAGAGTAGTGCCTGCCTGCCATGACTAATCAAGGGTTTGGGTCTCGGATGAATACTTGTTGTTGCTTTTCTCGTTGTTCCTTTTAATACCATTATCCGAGGTAGTAAGAGCAAGTACTTATTACTGAAAGAGCACATTGGGTTTTCACATAGACTACACTTATGAATCACAAAGAGCACTTATATTTGTGTATAACTGTGGAGTATGGCATATTAAGTGTAAGCCATCCCCTATTCCACCTGCCCTTTTGAAATGGGCCCAGCTACCAATAAAACTTTTCATAAAAGTACCCTACGTACCAATAAATGTTGACTAACATATTGACAATATTATTATTTAGTTTCGTAGTAAAAGTACTAAATGTACTATGGAGTTCAAATGGAGTTCAGCACAGCACCTGAATTACCATTCTATGAGGTAGTAAAAGCAAGTACATATTACTGAAAGCGTACATTGTTGTTTCACATAGACTACAACTTTGAATCACAAAGAGCACTTATGTTTGTATATAACAATGGTTTTTGTATTTATGACATGGTAGATCCTTTCCTGAAAAAGGAGATGCAAATTGCGATATATGATAATACCATGTCCCCAGGGGCGTTGCATGACATGCATATTGTTGTTTTTATATATATATATTTTTTCTGGGTTTTGGCCTTTAGAATTTACTTTGACTAAGAAATTTACTTTCAAATCTTTCATATTTGCCATTGATGGAGCTTATGTGTTGTTTGGAGTTCATTCCGATCAGCAGATCAAATAGTCATACATGTAGCCTGTGAACTGAAATGTTCTTTTGGACATTTTGGATAAATATCTATGGTCCCCATACACTCCTGCCTCAACTCCCATTTGTTGTAGTCAATTCATGTCCGCCCGCGTAATTGAAATTTGGTCTTCATTGTTATTTCCCTATGTGTGTTTCCATTATGATCGCTTTCACCTGGAAGCATATCGATATTTTAGGGTGCTTGCACACACTTGTTTATGCTTTTCAATCTGCAATGAATGTTATTATTGTCACAAGTTCACTTATGAAGGACATGAATAGCAAGACTGATATGTATCGGGCAAATGCTATACGTGTCCTTTGTTGTATCATGGATAACGTTTCTAACACAAATGGACAGACACTTCAACCAAGCCATTTTTTACAAAAATCCTGTCGTCGCTAGTGCAGCCCTGGTTAGTGGAATCCATGTACTCCGGGTAGTGTTTAGTCTTACTTAAGAAGTGGTAATATGTGGAATTCGATTGCAATATTCTAATATACGTTACTTATTTGACGGACAATTCCAGAGATTGGGTCACATAGTTGGAGTAACGAGGTAATAGAAGCTGTTCAATCAAGGTCAGCACTCGTGCAGTTCCCCTTGCTCAGCTTCACCAGGTATGATCCATTACTGTTATTGAGGTGTTTTTTGTAGACCCTATTGTGTGAATCTCACCTACGGTAATTAATCTACATTGGTTATACATTGACATTCATTCACTCGTGGGTACTTTTTAGAATTGGTCTTTCCACGTTGACCTATATGGGAATATCTTTGTTATGTTAGGAAGTTGGTTATGAATGCCACACTCTAGGAAAGATATGTTTGACTAAATGGTGCTCATTTACATTGGCATGCTTGAACAATTTGAGTGTCCAATTTGCAAATCCGGCAAAATGACAGATAAGCTGTAAGCAAGCTAGTTTCCACCTAAACTAAAGGAACAGTTCGTTCACCTTTGGCTCAGTGTCTGTTAATTCGTTACACTAGTCAGGTGCATTTATTCCCTTGAAGTGTCTTCTACCTTTCTTTTTCCTGAGTTATGAGTTAACATTTGTATACGAAAATTTGTTCAAGTTCTCAGGAACTCCAAATACAAACAACCAGGTGGGGGACCGTCCATTGTATGCCTTTCTTCAGAATTGTCTTCGACACGAAGCTGATATGGTTATTTTTTTAGGCGGCTAGAGCAATCACGGGATTCCGTGGTGTGACAACTGGAGAACTGCATGCAATTACTGTTCTACAACTATTCTTAAGTTATTCCAAGGCAGTACTATACCACTCACGTTGCTGCACTTCGTATTTTGAACAAGGTTACCATTTTTTGGCTTTTACTGCCATCCAGTTTATTTCACTGACTGCGAGGTGAATGATAAATTCGCGTTGTAATTTATTTGATCTTCGCAATTTTCTGCAGGTGGCAATGACCCATCCAATGGCTGTAACAAATTGCAATATAGATATGGAGAGCTTGCTTTCGGATAAAAATAGAAGCATCATCGGCACTCTGATGAAAACTGGCAATGAGTAGGATCTTGACCGCTTGATGAAACAAATTACCAATTTTATGTCTGACATTGCTGATGAATTTAAGATTGTTGAGTGGAAGCCATCAGATCTTTCTGTTTGAAATTCCCACTCAAGTATAGATCCCTGTAACTCTGGTACAATCTTTCATAATAAGTGAAGATTTATACATGACATTTGTGCATCATTTTATTTGTGAAAGTTTGACTTTCATTTTTCCTTCTTCATATTTGTTACGCATGCTTATTTGTTTTCGTTTCCTTCTTTATGGATGAATTTCTTCAGCAATATTTCGAGGGAAGAAGGTGGTTTTGATTACAAGAAAGCAATCGTTGACTCTATCGTTATCTTAATAAGAGACATCCCTGATGCAAAAGAAAGTGGGTTGCTTCACCTATGTGAATTTATAGAGGATTGTGAATTCACCTATCTTTCTAAACAGGTTGGTTTTGCTATTTTATCATTTCTATTGAGGTTCTGGAGTTTGTTCATTTACATCATCTTTTGTTACCATTTGTCGGCTGGTGAACCAAATTAAGTTAATGTTATGTTGTTAGCTTCTCCATTTCCTTGGAATTGAGGGGCCAACGACATCAGATCCTAGTAAACATATTTGGTACATTTACAATCGAGTAATCCTCGAGAATGCGACTGTTCGGGCCAGTGCTGTAAGCACATTCGCTTAGTTTGGTTGCATAGTTGATTCCTTGAAAGTAAGATTTCTTGACTTTGTTTCATCATAATACATTTTTGGTGAGTTTGGAGATAGTGACATGTAGCAACCTTTCTTTGTTTTGCTGCAGCCTCGTATATTTGTTTTGTTGAGAAAAGTGTTACTTTTACAGTGATGATGAGGTGAGTTTCTGTATTATATTGCAGTTTTTAAAACTTAATTGTTTATTCGTGATGAATTTTTTCAAGTGATTTCTAGATTTATCATAAATGTTTTGAAGCTTTCTGCTCTTTGATTACCATTTCATGACTTCATTTTTTCTTCTAGATCTGGTTTGCAGAAGCACATCTTATCTTTGTGTCCAAATGACGAGAGTGCAATTACTTGAAAACACTTTGCAAATTCCTCTGCTCAAGAGCCATTTACCCCTTAATTCTGTACAGTTCAGTGTAGGGAAAGGTGCCCCCCCCCCCCTCTGGTTTCTTATGTGGGTTTTGTAGATTCCCTACTCTCTCGTCCGGCAATTTTTTTAGTATGGCCCTTCTTTTTGGTTGAATGGTTATAACATCTTTTGTACTAGAGTAGCATCCTCTCGACGCTTTGTCAATAATACATTGGATCTTTTTGTCTTTTAGTTGATAGGTAGCTCTATCAATGTCACCTATACCGTTACAAATCAGAAATATGTTCTATTTTCCTATTCTTTGCTCGTAAAATTGGATGAAAGTACTTGTTTTAATGGATTGTTATCTGATAGTACTGTTGCCCTTGTTATTTTGCTATTTTACTACTGTTGCCCTTATAATTTTACTATTTTATTGTCGCCTTTGTTATCTGATAGTACTATTGCCTTTGTTTTTGGTACTCTACCACTTAAGAACCATGCATTGGCATGCCGTATGAGTGTGTCCATATTCCCCTTGCGTTGTAAGACAGTCTTTACATCTTTGTTGCCCTTGGGTTGATTTTCTAACTTTTGTGGCCACAAGAGAAGTATCTCAGAAGAAAAAGAGCAAATTCTTCTACTCTATAATCGTTTTCGTGTAGGTTTAGGCAGTATCTAACACATTGTGTTTGCATTGTACTTCCAATGAAATTTTTGTTTGACAATATGTATGCAGGTTCGTGATAGGGCTACGCTATATCTGAATATGCTTGGGGGTGAGGGTGCAGTTGTTGAAACAGAATATGCAGTCAATGTTGTTAATGACAGTTTCGATAGCTACGTTCTGTTCCAGTACAACTTGACAAATACAATTCCAGAGCAATTACTGGGAAATGTAATGACCATCTCAAGTAAATGGTAGTTTCCTTTATTCTACGGTTACCTTGCGACAATCTCTCAATTCTATTGTGCACTGTGACAGGTTTCCGTGATAGTGGATGCCTTTGAAGCGGAGGAATTTGCTGAAGTATCAACAAAGCCTTTAAGATCTCTTCCATATGATTCACCAGGACAGACATTTGAAGCATTTGAGAAGCCAGATGGAGTCCCTGCTGTTGGAAAGTTTTCTAACACATTGAAGTTTGTTGTAAAAGAGTTACTGTTTCTCTTCCTAAAGACGCCTGGGCAATGATAGGAATGGAAGCCTGGGTTAGGTTTCGTACTCTGACGGAAGTTATCGCCTGATCACTTATACTGCCCCAAACATCGCCCTAGACTCCTACGAAGATACAATCCAAGTGCTTGACACTATGAAACCAGAACTCGATAGTTTGCTGGTTCCTTTAAATTGTCTGCATCATTTGGTAAATACTTGGAGTGTTTACTTCATTAGATTGTTTGGTTCTACACTGTATACAATTACATATGACCTATTAATGAACCCTATCACTCTCTTATTGGTGGGTATTGCCAGGTTGATCCAACCACAGGCGACGCTTAGGAAGATGGTGTGGATGATGAATACCAGCTGCAGGACCTTGAGGTTGTTGCAGCGGATGATGTATTAAAAGTCGGGGTCTTTAATTTCGAGAATGCTTCGGAAAGCATGGGCCCAGATTATGAGCGGGTGGATGAATATGGTCTTGGTGCAAGGGAAAGCTTGGCAGCAGTCGTGAATAGGTCAAAGGCCTAATTGGCATGCAGCCCTGTGAGGTGAGTTTCTCATTAAAGTTACTAATGGTCCAAATAATTATTGTCCTTCAATTAGTTCACAAGTTGAAGATGGTAGGGCCTTGAAATAATACGAAGCAAAAGGGGATTGAAGATTTTTTTGACGAAAATGCAATGATATTTGGTGTTTAGCCCATTTTATCACATTGGAGTTTGGATGCAGCGTTGTCCTTTCCTTTCTCCAACTGTATTGTATCTACAGTAACGCAGCTTTGTTTTTTCCCGAAACATTGTGCTCCTTCCTTTTTGGTCAGGGGTTGTAGTCATTAGTTCCCCTTCCGTAATGAAGACCAAAATTATGTTATCAAAGTTTTAAATTTGAAGTTAAAAAACAATATAGAAAAACCCAAGTGCAGCACTGCAGCAGGCAACACTTGACAGGAATTGAAAATGACAAAGTTGCATAGTGAGTAGGAACTAGGAACATATTGTTATATACGACTACTTTGTGTCTAAAACTGAATAAATCTCTCTTGTTCGTTGATGGTGTATTTCAGGGCACAGAGGTGGTCCCACCAAACTCGAGATCGCACACTTGCTTATTGTCTGGTGTTTACATGGGCAACTTAAAGGTTCTAGTTCGGATGTCGTTCGGCATTGACGGGCCAAGAGAGGACATCTTCATTCTTTTTACAAGAAAGCGATCGTTCGTTCTATTGTTATCTTAATAAGAGACATCCCAGATTCAAAAGAAAGTGGGTTGCTTCACGTATGTGAATTTTTAGAGGATTGTGAATTCACCTATCTTTGTACGTAGGTTGGTTTTGCTTCATCATTTGTATTGACCTATCTGCAATTCACCTATCTTAATACGAGAATGCGACTGGTCGGGCCAGTGCTGTCAGCACATTAGATAAGTTTGGCATTGAACCTTCGGTGGGAAAATTAATTCTTGAAAAAATTAATTCTTGAAATATTCACTTGCTCTTGTTGACCCGTCTTTGTCCTTCACACAAACATGAATGGTAGTTGAGGTGCTCAACTCCATTGCATAGTACATTTACTACTTTGACAGTGAAACTCTATATATATACACACTTGCATGGTCATTGTTGAAGCATTCCAAACAATTACGCTATGGACCCAAATTGGCGTTTTGGAAGAAGAGTAGAAAAGGGGGAGAGTTCTGGTTCTGGTTCTCGTACACGGGCACGCGGACAGGCACCCCCACCTGTTCAACATCGGAACATCCGCCCTTCCTTTGGTTCGGCAGAAGATGAGGAACTGCACCGTTTACTGCATACAAGAACTATGAGAGTTCTCACAACGAACGGGCTAGTTGTGGAACGACCGATAGATGAATATGGTGGATTATCCATCGACGTGCCAACACCAGTACACCCCCCACCTGTTGATGTACCGAACGACATTAGATTCCGTCGTTTCTGACTACCAAGTGAGATGGATGAAGGGGACGATCGTCAACATTCACGTATTTCTGTTATGGATGCTTGGTTGGCCGACCATAGAGCAAGGACTCGTGAGGATTTGTCCGTACACCTTATGCGGGGGTACCGCGGGCTCATGTCGCGCAATTCATTTCTTAAGTGGCCTAGGTCAGCTAGTGAAGCGCCACCGCCAACGGTAAGTCGCCGTGAAGATCAACGTCGACTTCCAAGATTGGACTATACGCTTGCTACATACGACGGGCGTGGCAAACGAACATTTTTCCAACCTTTGGTGCAATACGATGCAACTGAAGATGAATATTTCAAACTAGATTGGAACCAATCTTCATTTGAGGGTGAAGCCGCTGAGTTACTTAAGTGGCCTAATATGTTTGTACAGAGGAACAAGTTGGAAGCAAAATGTCATAAGTACTTACTTAAGGTGCCTAAAGCACGGTCAGCACAGATGATGGACGGAAGAAGGCCAAACCGTCTCCATGACGACGTGTGCGAAAGGTTGCAGGTTGAGATCAATGCCATGTGCAGGCGAGTAATCCGTCAAGGCCTGATAGTCAAGAAAGTGAGGGAAGCTGAAAGGGACGGCTTCGACCCCAGAGACTGTATTAGAGGAATTCAGAGGGATCCACAGTATGCATCCGATCCCGAAGTATCTGATTACTCAGATGACTGTTACGAGTAATTGTATTATAATCCATTGTAGTAATTATACATTCTCGTACTATTGTTCTTCGATCTATGCAACAACTTTATGTTTGCATCCATACGCAGTTGCTCTTCCAATCCACTTATGTTGCTCCCTCTATGAAATTCCTAATTACGTGGAAATTAAATTGCTCTCTACGAACATAAGTTGTCCCTACGAAACAAAGTTGCTTCAACCATTTATTGCTATGGTACTTTTACGAGAACATTCAGAGGGCTTCGTAGCTGGGCCCCTATTCAAAATGGCTACTTAAATAGGGGGTGGGTCACACTTAATATTCCATACTCAAGAGTTAAATAAAAACATAATTGCTCTTTCGGTTTATAGTTTGTGCTCTTTTTGAAAATATATTGTGCTCCAATTTAATGTTTACTTGCTCTTAATACCTCCGAGACTGGTAGTTGAGCTGCTGACCTCCATAGTAGTTTCAATGGGGCACTATGTCCAGGAAAACCTAAGTGCTCTTTTTGATTATAATTTATGCTCCTTATGAAACCATAATATGCTCTTTCTGTAATACATACTTGCTCCAAATACATCCGAGACTTGTAGTTGAGGTGCTGAACTCAACAACCATTTTTACTGCTTCCACTGGCCCACTATGGGACAAATAATGTTAGGATGTAACTCAACTCCATTGCTAGGGTACGTTTATGACCAGTTTGACTGGACCTCTTGTGGGGGGCCCCCTTGACAAGGGCAGCTGGAATAGGGGATGAATGACGTCATATTCCATAGTCCAATTTTACATAGATATCTAAGTGCTCTTTATGATTATTATTTGTGCTCTTTGTCAACAATAAATGAGCTCGTAATGTAATACTTACTTGCTCTTAATACCTCCGAGACTGGTAGTTGAGGTGCTCAACTCAACAACCATTTTTACTGCTTCCACTGGCCCACTATGGGACAAATAATGTCAGGATGTAACTCAACTCCATTGTTAGGGTACGTTTATGACCAGTTTGACTGGACCTCTTGTGGGGGGCCCCCTTGACAAGGGCAGCTGGAATAGGGGATGAATGACGTCATATTCCATAGTCCAATTTTACATAGATATCTAAGTGCTCTTTATGATTATTATTTGTGCTCTTTGTCAACAATAAATGAGCTCGTAATGTAATACTTACTTGCTCTTAATACCTCCGAGACTGGTAGTTGAGGTGCTCAACTAAACTACCATTTTTACTACTTCAACTGCCCCACTACGGTACAAATAATGTCAGGATGTAACTCAACTCCATTGCTAGGGTACGTTTATGACCAGTTTGACTGGACCTCTTGTGTGGGGCCCCCTTGACAAGGGCAGCTGGAATAGGGGATGAATGACGTCATATTCCATAGTCCAATTTTACATAGATATCTAAGTGCTCTTTATGATTATTATTTGTGCTCTTTGTCAACAACAAATGTGCTCGTAATGTAATACTTACTTGCTCTTAATACCTCCGAGACTGGTAGTTGAGGTGCTCAACTAAACTACCATTTTTACTACTTCAACTGCCCCACTACGGTACAAATAATGTCAGGATGTAACTCAACTCCATTGCTAGGGTACGTTTATGACCAGTTTGACTGGACCTCTTGTGGGGGGCCCCCTTGACAAGGGCAGCTGGAATAGGGGATGAATGACGTCATATTCCATAGTCCAATTTTACATAGATATCTAAGTGCTCTTTATGATTATTATTTGTGCTCTTTGTCAACAATAAATGAGCTCGTAATGTAATACTTACTTGCTCTTAATACCTCCGAGACTGGTAGTTGAGGTGCTCAACTCAACAACCATTTTTACTGCTTCCACTGGCCCACTATGGGACAAATAATGTCAGGATGTAACTCAACTCCATTGTTAGGGTACGTTTATGACCAGTTTGACTGGACCTCTTGTGGGGGGCCCCCTTGACAAGGGCAGCTGGAATAGGGGATGAATGACGTCATATTCCATAGTCCAATTTTACATAGATATCTAAGTGCTCTTTATGATTATTATTTGTGCTCTTTGTCAACAATAAATGTGCTCGTAATGTAATAATTACTTGCTCTTAATACCTCCGAGACTGGTAGTTGAGGTGCTCAACTAAACTACCATTTTTACTGCTTCAACTGCCCCACTATGGGACAAATAATGTTAGGATGTAACTCAACTCCATTGCTAGGGTACATGGTATAAATGTGTAATTTATATAGTAAATAAAGTGTATAAATATGACATAACTGATTTGCATCTTCATACTTTGAGGCGAAGTCTTATAGAAACACTTGGTACATCTGATGAATGGCTCAAACAATGTTTACTGTACTCCCTCAATTCCCATCCCAACTTTCGAAATTTCTATATACCTCAACTTCACATACTCACTTCATCTTCTAGGGTATGGGCGGTGTTGGTAAAAAACCACTAAAGTGACTATCTACATTATTATATTGACTTGTCCTCCCGATCCCCAGCATCTTGATGAAGACCGGTCATGGCGGCCTTCCCAGCATCGTCAAGGAGCTACACTTCTATGGTGTTATGCTTGCAAGCCAGGGTGACCTAAAGTGACTATCTACATTATTATGTTGACTTGGCATGACAATACTATGAGTCTTCATATAAAGACTACTCATGGAAACAAAGTTCGTTCCCGGCAGTGTCAAAGACTGCTCATGGAAACAAAGTTCGTTCCTGGCATGTACAGTTTATGGAAGTTTGATTGACGAAAGTATGTGAGATTATGTCCATCTTAAGGTTGTAACTTATTGTGGCCATTTTAAGGCAAATGAAATCAGTTGTGTATGCAACAAAATCAATTTTGTACGCACCACATGTCCTCCTTTATGTAGTCTACACAGATGTTTGATGTAGTTGTCAAAATTACGGACTTCGTTATTTTTTAATATTCGGCAAATTTGATGTATGATGACGTGGGACCAATTTTGATGCGGACTACTAAATCCCCACCCTCATGGATTGCCTTTTAAATACCACAAAGATGTACCTCATGTTAACAACCTAAGTGCTAAAGGTTCCCCCACTTCAGTGTCATCACTAAAAAACCACTATAAGATGTATTTGGTTTGAATTGTCCACAAACCCACTAACATGCGACTAGTAGAGGAAGTTCATAAGAGGTAGTCCATAGTTACGAAGGTGTGTTATTGAAGTATTCTTCATGTCAGCAAACGGTCTTACAAACAACAGGAAAAAGTGGCCATCTACATTATTACATGACATTGTCTATCTGTCACGATAGTACTGTTTATGTTCGTCTTCTATCCCTCCGTTTGGAGCCAACTTCATTCGGTCGCAGTGGGTATTCAAACCCAATTACGCACCCAGTGGTAGAAGGGACAACATCGGGAAGTCGATTGGTGCCTGGGAAAGTTATGAGTGCCGCTCCTGTTGCGAACGAGTGCCGCATATTGTATTGCCACAGTCTTGGCATGTACAGTTATTAGGCCCCCTCTATCTTACAATTATTGATCACACTTGAAGTGTAATGGTCATATGTTGGAACCATGTCATATGAACTGCTACGGTACATTTATGACAAATTTGTATTCATAATTACTCTTTGTGATTCAATATTATATTCATAATTCCATAGTCCACATTTACATACTAATTAAGTGCTCTTTGTAATCATTGGTGATGCTCTCTGTCACAACATAATGTGCTCTCTGAGTAATATTTTACTTGCTCTTAATACGTAACTGCTCTTTACGATTACAATTGTTGCTCTCTAGGAACACATAATGTGCTCTAAAAGTAATATTTACTTGCTCTTCATACCTCCGAGACTGGTAGTGGGGGTTCTGAACACCATAGTACTACATTCACTGGGCTTCGTAGCTGGGCCCCTTTTGAAAGGGCAGGTGAAATAGGGGATGGATCACACGTCATATTCCATAGTCCAACATTGTAGTACCAACTTAAGTGCCCTTGATGATTATAATTTGTGCTATTTGTGAAACCATAATGTGCTCTTAATCCAATCTTTACTTGCTCTCAATACCTCCGAGACTGGTAGTTGAGGTGCTGAATACAGGATGGATCATACGTAATATTTCATAGTCCATATTTATGTACAACAAAAATTACTCTTTGTGATTCAACATTGTAGTCCAACTGAACAAAACTAGTGTATTCTTTCAATAATATTTACTTGCTCTTCGTACTCCAAAATAATTTTAGCCTTCCTGATAACCTAACAATGGACCATTTCCCTATATTAGTATTTTAATAACTACCTATTTGGGCAATTTTGAGCACCTGACCCCACATGCCCTATGGTGGGTCCGAACATGCGACTAGTATGTATAAATAGTGTCATACTGTTAAATTCAAAAAATTATTGGTAGGGTAGGGTGCATTTATGACAACATTCACTCGGCTTCTTAGCTGGGCCCCTTTCAAAAGGCTTGGTGGAATAGGGGGTGGGTCACGTAAGATTCCATACTCCAGAGTTATATAAACACACAAGTGCTCTTTATGATTCAAAGTTGTAGTCTTTGTGAAACTATAATGTACTCTTGAAGTAATTTGTACTTGCTCTTACTACCTCAGAGAATGTAGTTGAGGTGCTGAAATATTTGGTGTACATCTCGTACAGTCACTACCCCAAAATGTATACAAATAATGTCATAATATTAGTCAATATGTCATAACGTCAGTTCCGAATGTCCTTTGTTTTTATGTTTTTTTGAGGCTGTTTCATTTCAGTGATTGATTATTGGGATCCCTTCATTATTTACACCAAATAAATAAAGAACACTACATAGTTATATAAAAAACCAAATGGTACTCTACATAATCAGGAACCATAGCTCACCCGAATACTAATAAAGTATGCACAAAGACATTGGTACTTGTAGGGGTGTTGGTTCATATTCCGTAGTCCATATTTACTCCAAAATTAGCTGGAATAGGGGATGGCTCACACGATTTACATACAAAACTAAGTGGGCTTTATGATTGTAATTTGTGGTCCCTGTGAAAGCATAATATGCTCTTTCAGTAATAGTTAGTTGCTCTTAATACCACCGAGAATGGTAGTTGGGGTCCATTATTAACAATATTATCCGGCCTGATGAGGTGGGACCCCTTTAAAAGGACAACTGTAATAGGGTATAGCTCACACGACATATTCCATAGTCCAAATTTGCATAAAAAATGAAGTGCTCTTTATGATTAAGATTTGTGGTCTCTGTGATTACATAATGTGCTCTTTAAGTAATAGTTAGTTGCTCGTAATTCCTCCGAGAATGGTAGTTGAGGTGGTAAAACTCCATGTGTATAAATATGAGATAAGGAACTCATACTCACTTCATCTTATGAATACCTCACACAATGTTTATTGGCTCCCCTCAAATCCCATTCAGTATGTACAAAAATCCCCTTTCGGTTCCCCAACGCATAAACAACCAATACAATCCAATGTTCAGAAATGCTCTGCCTTCACAATCTATGGTGAAATACATTTCTTATTGGTTTGATCTTCTTGGGTCTGGCCGGTGTTGGTAAAAACACACTAAAGTGGCTATTTACATTATTATATTGACTCGTCGTCCCGATCCCCAACATCTCGATGAAGCTGGGAAAGTCAGCACGGAGTCGAGTTCTAGCCCCTAGATGTTCTAGGGGGGGATATTTGTAGGTTAACTGCATGCGAGATCCAAGGTAGTGTAAGCCTCCTTGGACTTTCGCGACCGAGTCTTACGGGCCTCAGCTGCCTTTTGTTAAACTTGGTCATAGTGTAGGACCTGAATAATGGGGTTAGTAATTAGGTCCTGTTTTTTCCCCCATTTGGAGCATACCTCACAATTTCGAACATCGAGTTCGATATAAGTGTGAAAACCAAGAAATCCATTTATTTTCATTGACAATGTGTCACAAGCTTTCCCAAGCACTTGTTTTTCCCATAAAATTATTGATTTTGTAGGTTCATTGCATGCGTGACTTCCCTTAGGCTTCATGCTTTCAGGTCTTGTACTTTTGGTGATGTATTGTTTCAGTGATTTTATTTTCTGCTCACTCTTCCATGTAAAATTAAATCCAGATAGTACATCCATATGATCGGGAGAAAATCAGGAACGATACCTCAAATTTGAGTCATAAGTATGCACAAACACATTGGTACTTGTACAATAATCGTTCATTTACATCTACAAAATTTATCCCATCTAGTACAAGTTAGAAATGTTCTCATTTCGGTTCACATGTTCACTACTCCATGTTGACGCAAATTTTTCACATACGAAAGGCTAAAAAAAATTACAATTTGTTCATCCTCTTCTTGGTCTTCCTTTGCTTCTTCTTACTCTTCTTCGCATGCTTGCATACGTGTCGAACAGTTGTCAACATTTGGCTCAGATAACTTGTTTGCAAGGTGAAGACCACTTATTGAAGGACTAGTAGGCTGCACCATTAGTTGCCAAATTGACCTTCTAATGTTACCCCGCCTAAGTCGTCAACGTGTCTTCACAAATTTTATCATCACAGCCACAAAAGTAAGGAAAAAGGGCTGATTGGTGCTGCAACTAAATAATTGGACACATGTTGGAACCAATATTGTATTCAAACCTTGAATCTTCCATTCACGAAAAGTGATGATACACACAACAAATACACCTGCTCATGAACATGCAGTTGCCCATGAAACCTCTTTGGATGGACCAAACCACAAATACACCTGCTCATGAACAGACGCACACACATGCACCTCTACAAACTTTTCAAACACCTGTTGACCACAAAAACTGCACTAAAACAGTCGTACCACATGCACACACCTCTGGCCACCTGTTGAACACAAAAACCGCACTAAAACAGTGGTAGGACATGCACACACCTCTGGACACAGTTTGGAACCTTTCAACACATCTTGGACATAGCAGAGGATGGACACAGATTTGGACACAGCAGTAACAAATAAAATGCAGTAAAACAACCTCCAATCTCCATTAAAACTGCAGATTGGACACACACAAACACAGCAGCAGCAGCATTACTTGCACTTGCATAGCAATGTGCAGTAAAACTGCATTGAAACCTGTAATTTCTTTAAACCATAAACCTGCTGCACAGACAAGAGTCAAGCTGAACAAAAAAAATAACCTGCCATAACAGCATTGACACTCAGCTCAGAGAACAACAAGCTGGTCAAACTCAGACACAATTTGGACACATAGGAAAAACACACCCCTCCATAGCTCAACACACTCACTCACACACATGAAACCTGCAGCCAACACACCCCTCCAAAAATAGCACAAGACACCAACAACATACCCATAAACCTCCTCAATTTTGCATGGTAAACCCATAAACCTGTCTTATAATCCTTTTGGCTCAGATAAAATATCATCATAGCCTTCACGGGATTCATAACAACCTGTCATCACCATTCAAACCAAAGAATAGCCATTCATAGTCGTTTTGGGTCACATAAACCCATAAACAAAAGAAGACAGCATGCTGAACTCAGAAATAGCAGCTGCTCAAATCAGAAATAGCAGAAACACAACCAGTCATGCTTAATCAGCAAAGTCCAGATTTTCATGTTGTTTTCTGCAGTTTATAATTTTGTCAACTGCATATTCCAAACACCCACCCACACACCTGTATTTCACCATAGCCCACAATATATGGCAATGCCATTTAGCAAGTAAATCTAATTTTTTGGCTCACATAAATTGAAATGTTAAGACACTAACGCGGCAACATTAGTTGCCTATTGACCGTCTACATAGATACCTAAGTCGTGAATGTATAAATCATTTTTTTTTCATCATTGCCAAAAAAAGTTGTAAGTACTAGTATGTACAAAAGTACTAAGAAAAGCACGAGGGTACTGATGGCTGCTACCAACACAGTTGTCAACCAAATAGTTACTGCACACACACACACACATCATACACCTCGATCGGATCTAGTATCAGATGGGTGTATTGGCTTATTTATACCCCCGGATGGGATTGGTTTAGGTTGCTTTAGTCCAGTGGGCTCAGAAAAGAATTAGGAAAACCAGGAGGGTACTCATGGCTGCAACAAAAGTTGCCCCGCCAAGGCACTACCTTCATTTACATTGTAATTGTTTCATCATCGCCCTATATTAGAGATACCGAATCACCCATAACGACAGAATTTGAGCTCGGCTTGCAATTAATTAACAAGAATAGCAGGACATGCATAGCTGCCAGCTATACAGTAGCTGTAAGTAGGTATGTGCTGCTTTCGACATGGTGTATCTTGCACACAAAAAGGACGACAATACTCGTGAATGCAGGCTCCAACAGCCGTGAGGTGCAGTATAGGAAAACATAATATGCTCATAGAGCAGTACCTTAACAGAAAACCAGCTACCATACAAAATAACAGATCCCAGCTTAGGAAACATCATCAACATTCACCATTTGACATTACATAAAACCCTTGCAAATGTACTAGTTAAGTTTTTACATATCCTCCTGTTAATAGTACGTAAGAGCAGTACATATCATACACCACTAATACGAACCAATATGTTTACTTCGATTCGAGTATGCAACTAAATTCCAAATAATGTCAAATTTGAGTGACCAAATTTGAAGCCCAGTACGTACATATCCTGCATTTGTTTTTGTAGTCTTCATTTGAGAACCCCAAAAAATTTGGAATTCCGTGCATTAGTTGTAAACTCCCAAGATTTTAAGCCCACAATTAGTGCATCAAATGATGACAGTCCAGACAACATAAAATCATCTACTACACAAATTTGAGTGTCACCAAATTCCATTTGTAATGCATCTTGATCAATTCAGCAATATTGTCTAAAGAACGTCTCCGAAAACCATTACCTTTCACTTCACTTCACAAAATTTGAAACAACTACATCTCGCAACAAGTTGTGCGGGCTTAACAGCAACCATACTAGCCAATCTCTTGCGCACATCAATAGCATCAGCTCCCACATGATCCTATAACGCAACAACATGTCTAAGTTTGTAGACGTCCTAACATTCTATGCAAAGGGAAAATTAAAAATGGTTTTTGGGTAAACATTTCTAACCTCAAGTTCCCGTGTATTCATCCGGCCCCCCGTCCAGTGCTCCATGAACTTTAACGTATAAAATCCACAATCGTGCCTGCATCCACGCAAAGTGCAGTTCATAATCATGCATGCATTATGCCGACATTAGAGTACGAGTAGTATAAGTAACCCCTCACGTGTTCGATTGTTGTGGGACGTGTGGTTCATGCACATGCCAATCATGCCAAGGGGTGGGCAGTTGTTGCGTTGTCCGAGTCCGACTCAATACGGTGAACAACATCCGTACCTGACTCACTCCAACAAAACAGGTACATTACGTATGATGAGTTTGACACTTAACTGAAAATGCGAAAAGGAAAATAACATTCAACAACCATGCCTGGCCTGTGCTTACCACCGTAACAGTAGCAACCTTCTTTACGGTCGATTGTAACGCCATTGAGTCTAGAACTTCAATCCGCTTATCCACCAAGTTGACCACAACACAATACCAATGTTCAATATCAGTAAGCAACACCGGTAAAAACAGCTGCATAAACCCACAACGATTTGCAAATAAGTATAATCGGTACCCAAGCATGGAGTACAAATACATCAAATTGATAGTTTAACAACAAATGACTGTAACACTTGCCATATTGCACATGGAGACATCGTATCCCAGAATGTTTGAATCCACTGGATCAAGAATGACCTTCTCATCTGCTACTTTATCGAAATTCAACAAATTGCACTACAACGGGATGGAATGGAAAAAAAATAAGATTGACCACCACTATAAAAAATTAGCCCAAGGAGTACGGAATTTCAAATTACGTAAATTTTCAATTACCACAAAATAACTTGAGAACATGTGTCGGCTTGGACGAGGGACCCCATCTTTGATTGGGGCCTTCGCATTTTCTTCTTTCATCAACCATTCGGTCATCGTTGTCATCACCTGAAATACCATTCAAACAAAGACAAAATGGAACATCAATATAAGTGAAGTAATGAAGACTGAATATCTAAGGAACACTTGCAATTCATAATGCATGGAATTGTACATAAATTTATGCAATGTACTATAAATTACCATAGTGGACATATGACCCCTAGGTTTGAACACTTCATGTAACATATGATGCGATAAATGGATCCTCCCACCGCCCATTTTAAAGACGTAGTCCCTGCAAATACCAACTTATTTAAATATCGCGTAGTTATGACCACATTGAAAATCACATGAGAGTAGTTTTACAATGTAGGAGTAGTTAGTAGTCATACTCTTCTCCTGTTCTCTTTGGTGGTTGCATGACAGACGCCCACACTTGACGTTCTTGTTTTGTAGGCTTTGATAGTTTTACCTCCGGTGGAGCCACGTACGGCGTTCTTGTCGCTCTACTTGGTTTGAAAGTCCTCGTACCTCGTTTCGTCGATGGCCGGGTTACGGACTTACTTTTCTGAGAACGTGTACGCGGCCTTTTGTTCAATGGCGGAGTCATTGGGACTTGTTCTTCTTTTTCAACCTCTTCATCTCCTTGTCCTTGTCCTTCTCCTTCTTTATCTCCTTCTCCATCTCCATCTCCATCTCCATCTCCATCTCCATCTCCTTCTCCTTCTCCTTCTCCTTCTCCTTCTCCTTCATCATCATCATCATCATCATCACCATCATCTTCTTCATCTTCTTCCTCACCATCCTCCTCTTCTTCTTCTTCCTCATCATCCTCCTCCTCCTCGTCGTCGTCGTCCTCTTCCAGTTCATAATGTTCTTCACCTTCACCTTGTTTGTCACCTTTTGCCACCACAGTTTCTTTTTGTAACTCCACACGTTGTAAAACATCCGCCATGACATGCTCCGGAGAGTACAACGGCATATTCTGGGCAAACAAAAGGCCACTCATGCGGCTGCCATCCATGTCCTCCATGTCCTCCCCATGCCTAACCTTCTTCGCATTGACAGTGGAGGTTGATGGAATATCCTCAACGTCCATATGTACATCACCCATCTCGACATCATCTTCATTTCGATTCTTTCTCTTCGTGGAGGCCTTCCTCTTCGACGGACTTCGTGTGCATGTTTCAGGAACATCACCCATCAAGGCGGCGTCCATGACATCGAGAACTTGCATTTGGTTGATGAAATATTTCTTCAAATCATGAAAGGCAGCATTTGTGTACTGCACATAAGGTTAACGAGTAATGTCATGAAAACAAATCACATAAATGGTACAATTGTATATGAACAACGAAATTAAGTTTCCTCACCGGATGCCGATAAGAAGGCTGAGGGAATCGCTCAGAAATTGGATCTACCAACTCCAATGTCTCCTCCTTTGCAATCCGTTCTTTAATTAATTTTGTTGTCCATGATTGAATTAGGGGTTCACCTTCTTGACCAACCTTCATACCCATTGGGTGTTTGTCAAAATATAAAAGCTGCAGCCATACAAACAAAATTAGTCACAATAGAGTACACACAAATTTTAAACCAAACAATTGACATGTAAATAACACATGGTGATGTACATACCATTAGGAGTAGGACACACCCAGCAACGCCAGCGGAATCCTTCTTACCCTCCACAACCTTTGCACTTCTCTTCTTGTACTTGGCAATTTCAGCTGCCAACCATTGAAGCACAAATTCGGCCCATGCATACGTACGAGTTTGCTTTAAATCATGCACTGCCGGGTAAAATTTCGTCGCGGCCACATCCTTCGTCGTTGGACACAAGAAACAAGACAGCACAAACAGGACGTATGACGTCTGGAACTTCACGTCATGTTTCTTTCCGTCGAAAACTTGTTGCATCATTGCAAAAGTGACTCCTCTCTTCAACTCTTTCTCTTCTTTCCCCTTGAACATATTCGTAATGTGTTCAACGTGCCGGTCTTGACAATCCGTAGGAACTGGTATAGTTCCACAAGAAAGGCCTAACGCCCTTTCAACATCATCAGCCGTGATTCTATACACCCTCGCCCTCCCAAACTCCAAGCTCCTGGTCACAGGGTTGAAGTGCTTAACTAACCTATTTATAAAATCACGGCTTAACATTGTACACTTCAATTGAAGCATTGAACCAAAACCCAATCCTTTAACAGCATCTCGTTGGGCTTTGGTCAATGCCTTATTGACTTTTACCAACTTCAATGGCGAGCACCGACTGCGAAATACCGGCTACACATATAAAGGGTTTACAAATTAATAAAACACATCATTCTTACACAAACATGATACGTTAAAATAAAGATTAACTGTATAAAAAACACCAAATACAAAACCATACCAACGCTTTCTTCTTTTTTCCCTTCGGAATTGGCTTCTTCATACAGGCTTTTCTTTCTTTGGCCATTTCCACGAAGGGCGCTCTTTCCGCATCAGACATATTATTCCATATGTCCGCAGCTGGTTTGCTACACTGGATAATGGAGAAACAAAATTGGTGTTAACACGATCATGCACTAAAGTTTACCAAATAACCATATGAACTACAACCGCATTAACTCTAATCTGTGCAATTTTAAACCTTCGACTCGTACTGGCAGCTTTAGCTTTTTTTTGATAGGCGTCACTGCATTTGCAAATGTAGAATAGGCATTACAACTCACAATCAATACAAACTGGAAGTAAGACAATAACAAAGTAACTATTTTCGTTGTACAAATACGTACAGGAAAAATAAATAAGGATTTGTGTGGGTACTTCCCACTGCTGCCTCTGACCCTTGTTCCCCTGCCGTAGACCCTTCTACAACTCGGGGCTGCTTCTTTCCAATTGTCATCCTTCATATAGCACAAAAATAACAAAACTTTAATCATTGAAACTATTATGACCAACCAGATCAATAGAACATTGAAAATGTTGAACTAACTCTATCTCACTATCTGAATAAATAATTGGACATTACAATCATTAACCGATAAGTTTCAAACCAGGCCAAAAACAATTACCAACCCTTCTATATTTTAAATCTTATTCTATTCATAGATTAACATTGTGAGCCCTATCATAATTTAACGCACGTTCGCCAAAATGCACAAAAATTTAAAAAGTCAAATATACACATTGACGCTATTTATCTTAATTAGATTATTCATCCAAAAATAGCAAGGTAGCTACGAAGAGAACCATAAGGGAGACAAATAAAATTCCACCTCTGCTCATTACAAGAGAAGCTACCACGCCTTTGTCATTTGGAAATGGCACACCATCAAAGTGGGCAATAATTCCACCCCACACCACTGTCCGGTCATTTTCCCTTCTTCCAAATGCTTTAACCAACTTAAAGGAGTGTGTTCCCACATACTAATCTCATCGATCATGCCCCCTTCTATCTTTCATAGTCATTTCTACAGGTGAACTAGGACTTCAAGGCAAGTACAGATGCAACATTGACCACTCAAAGCATTCTAACTATTACATTCTCCACTTCTAGTGCAAATGGAAAGACAAAGTTTTTTCTACAACCCTACAAGAAAAGAAAAACTGATGTGTGCCTTTCTTTCTTATGCATTTTCTTTTCCCGTCTCCCATTATTGTGACTATCAGTTGCATGAAGCAAGGTCCCCAGATAGTCAGCCACAATTCCATAACCAAAATTGATCTTTCCATTCATCTGATCCTAAATCTATGCTTCACTTGTATTGCCAAACAGGCTGGTCAAATTGGTGCTTCTACTCAACTACTTGGGTGACTATAGTAGTACTTCAGAACTTTCTATCATATAATACACCATTTTCTGCATAAAGTTTGTGCGGATGAAAACATGATTTCGATACATCGTGCTCAATATTTTTCTTCTATTTGGCAGGTAATTCATAATTAAAGGTATGACTTCACACCTGGGATATAAAGCAAAAGCTTTTACATCTCCACAGGCTTTTGGCAGGGTTTGATTGTCATTTTGGATTAGGCTCAACTAGGACAAGTTATCAACTTTAGACTGGTTCAGGGACTCAAAGACCAGATTAGTCATAATGTACGAAAAACAGATACTCAAGCTTGCGGATACGACATGAATTGAAAACACATACGGTATTTTCTAAAATGCATGACACAAACAAGTTGGGCATACTCTCAGTTATATATACCCACTTATAATGTTATGTATCTATATCAAATAAACATACCTCCCAAATCATATTAAATCGAATTTACAATACATTATAGAAATCCTCAAGAAATCCTATAAAGTCGATAGGGGACTCAAAAAAGTAAGACATGGGCATAGTTAGTAATCCTCAAGAAATCCTAAAAAATTTCCGATTCAATGCAAATGTGATTAGTCGTAAGAATTACTAGTGCTCCAACTCTGCTTATCATCGTAATATGTCAGGTTCCACAATCTTTGATAACCACATAATAGCAAGTGCCCAAGAAGCTTCGATCACGTCTTTACTTCTAGTCATACACATCAAAAGTGTCGGACACGTTGCCGAAAGAGTGTTGAACACATGTCCGGATTCAGATTTTTTTTTCCCAAAAATGGACACGAAAAGAAGAGTATGAACACATGTCCGAAGAGTGTCGCCACCACACCTTCTTCTACGTGCCCGTGCTTTACAGCCAATATCATTTGCACACTTGTTGTGGTAGTGCCAGGTCGAGAACGAGGCACAATTGAAACACACCTCTACGTCATACTGATATTTTAACACTGTTTCGAAGCCGTAGAAGGAAAATTAAACAGGAGAAAATAATTAAGAAATATCAAACATGAATTTAAAACTTCTTTTTGTTTCTTTTCTCCTCTCTTTTTTCAGATTCCAAACACAATGAGGATTAAAGTAACATACTATCATTCTTCTCACCTTTCCATTTCTATTCAGGAGTTCCAAACACAACATTCATTTCAATGCAAGATAAAGTACATTTCACATGATACACAACTGATGATAAATCATAAACTGAATTAGAGTGTGTCAAAATGGTTGATAGAGAGAAAGAGAGCTACCTGTTTGTTTTACAAATTATAAATGGGAGATAGGACAGTGGGTGCTTTCTAAAAGTGGACTCCTGCACCACAGACGGCAAACCTTCTTCTACTGCCTCCTGATTTAACAAGACCACAACCAAAAAAAAAAAGGGAAAATTTACAATAATAGTGAATAGAAACGGGAAATATGCATACATCGTTATTGTACATACAAAACAATTAAGGTTGGGTCCAGATCTCTCACCTTTTGTTCAAGCTCTCGACTTCTTCGTCACTGACCTGTCATCCGAACACCACCTCACTGATCTAATCTGACGGCTGCCAGCCATTATCCCACACAAAAACACTGAATATTCAACAAAATTACAAATTGACGAGAGAGAGAGGACAGGAGAGAAACATAGAGAGATGGCGGAACCTGGTGGGAGCGGGCGTTCGAGCGACGGCTGGAGGCGGGTGTGTCGGCGGGGGATTTTTTGCACCAGACGAATAGATATGATGTCGAAGTGTGAGGTTTTGGCACAGCAGATGGAGTGCGTTTGTACTGAGCAACTCTTCAGACGATGGAGACCACAAAGGAGATGAAGGGCGACCAAACCCTAGGAAGGAGGAGATGTCGTCCTCGTTCTTCTGGAGCACTGTGTTGATTTCAAATGGTTTGGGGATGGGGCTTCGTTCGCTAGTGGGAAGAAGGGAACCTGAAATTGGGAGACGAACGACGACGTCTAGAATGGATGGGTAATTTTGTCATTTTAGGTCATGGTTACCATGTGTTTGTGATTAAAATAAAGGATACCATGTCTTGGTAATTTCAAAAGTGTAGACCATTGAAGTGGTGATTAAGCCCTTGGCCCTCCACTGACCCGTAATTTTCCCAAACAACAGCACATTCGGTACCTTTCGAAGAATTACACTTTTAACCCATTTTCTTTATTTTACATTTCTTACCCCAAGTTTCTTCTTTCTCTTTTTATGTTTTAACAGCTCCTGCTAATGTTTTGAATATCGTACCGGCCAGGGTACCGATTTTCCTATTGGTACAGTACGTATCGGTACTGATCAAATACCGGGTATCGTTTTGGATTTACCACAACTAAATGTATATAATAATTATATATAATTATATAATTCAAAAAAATCCCTCATACCATGCAATTCATTATAAAATACCTATGTGTTTGTCTCTTGTCCCACATTGCCTAGTTACAAAACTCTTTTCCATCTTAAATAACTTTGTACACTAGTGGGTTTGTGAATGAGGACCCAATGAGAGGTCTCGCCCGCTCAGAAAAATGGGCCGTGGCCGGAGGCAATTTGAAAAAACTGATTCAGAAACCAATTAACCGATTGCGCGTCACGGGTTATTCACGCACAGGGGGGTTGCAAATCCGGAATTTGAGCCTCGCGATTCCTGTATTTTTTTCCTGTCATACCCAGAAAAGAAAAGAAAACTGCACTACAAAATACTGTCCGGCATTTCCGATAACCTCGTCCCGCCTGGTATTTCCCGAAACGGCCGGTAACATGTGGTAACGATCGGTACTGAGTCCGGAACGGTATGGGGGGGTTAGGATACCGATTTCTCTCAAATCCGGTACGTACCGGCCGGTGCGGTGCGGGATTGACAGCTATGGCTCCTACTTTATGAGAGCATGTACACTAATAAATAGGTAAAATATCTTATGAAAATTGCATCTTTTTAGTTTAGCTATCAACTTTTTCTTTCACAATTACACTGATATTATTTATTTTACCTAACACTAATTAAAACATACTACCTCCGTCCCAAAATATTTGTCCAATTCGTAAAACGAGGACACAAAAATAATTCAAATTTTGCAAGAAAAAATTAAAATCTTTTCAACAATTTACTAGATCTCGATGAGTTCTTTTAATTTATGAAACGAAAAAAATTAATATTTTTCTTAAAAGAAATGTATTATTTTTGAATCCTTGTTTTGCGGACCGAACAAATATTTTGAGGCAGAGGGAGTATAATTTTTGTCTGTTTAATTTTTTTAAACTGTTTATATAGTAAAAAATTAAGCACTTCAATTTTAAAGAGTTGTGATTAATTTTTGTTTCTATAAATCTCATAATTAAGTATCTGCTTTTTATTTAAGATCCAATAGAGTAGATACTTGATTTCGAGAATTCTAGACACACTACAAGAAAAAGTATATTTGCTGACGAAAAAATGGTGACAAGATTTAATTTTTACAATAGGTGACGAAACAACAAGATTTTTGTCACCAAAAGGTGCGTCACCCTATAAGTTGTATCCGAAGGACCGAAGTCACTTTTGGTGACGAAAATCTTGTTGTTTCATCAGCAAATATACTTTTTCTTGTAGCGTGAAAAAAATAAGATATTTGCACCAATTCAAATGAATTATAAAACACTTAATTTTTTAGACTGTTTATATATTAAAAAATATGGTTAAAAAATTAAATGCTCCAACCGATTAAAAGATCTTATTTTTCTGATCGATTTATACTAAAAGGTCATGATTAATTTTTTGTCTTTAAGACTCTCATAATCAAGTATCTACTCTATTGGATTCCACATAAAGCGTAGATACTTAATTATGAGAGTTCTAGAGACAAAAATTAATCATGACTCTTTAAAATTGGATTGCTTAATTTTTTAATATAAAAACAGTCTAAAAAATTAAACAGACAAAAAATACATATTTTAATTGGTGTTAGGTAAAATAGATAATGTTGGTGTAGCTGTGAAAGAAAAAATTGATAGCTAAACTAAAAATATGCAATGTTCATGATATATTTTACCTATTTATTGATATACATGCTCTCTTAAAGAATGAGCTGTTAAAACAGAAACAGAGAAAGAAAAAACTTGGGATAAATAAGAAATGTAAAATAAAGAAAATGGGTTAAAGGTATAATTCTTCGAAAGGTGCCGGATGTGCTGTCGTTTCTGTCCCATATGTCAGAGGAAAAGTAGGTTAATTGATTGCAAAACAGTACTTTTATCCGGTGCTATATTGCCTAGGGCTGTCCAGAAATTCGATCCGACCGAAGACCCGACCCGAAACATTGCTGACGGGCGGTTCTGATTTCGTCTGTCGGTCGGGTTCGGGTTCAGTTCGTCGGATTTTTAACCCCGTCGGTCGGGTTTCGGGTCCCCATATAAAGTTTCGGGTGAACCCGACCCGACCGAAACTTAGACATATAAAATGAAAAAAAAACCCTAACTCATTCATTTCCCCAATTCCCCCACAGCCCTCTCTGCCTATGCCCCTCTCACTCTCAGACTCTCCACTCTCCACTCCAGATCTGCTTTCAACAGCTCAACCCTCACCTCACCAGAACCACCGGTCCACCACCAACGTCCATGCCCACCACCATCGGCCACCGCCGTCAAATTGACGCCGAACCCCACGTTTCCCGACGCAACTAGTCTCCCTTTCTCTCTCAATCGATCAATCCCCGTTCTCCCTCAAGTCTCAATTGATCCCCACCGGCCACCGCCATCAAATCAACGAGAGTTACAGTGGTATGTCTCTCTCTCTCTCTCTCTCTCTCTCTCTCTCTCTGTGAATTTCTCTACTAGAGTCGGGACTACAACTGTTACAGTGATTTTTTTCCCCTTTTTGGCTGTAGATCAGTGAGTTTTTGGCTGATTTTTTCCGATTGCTGTAGCTCTCAATCGATCCCCACCGCCACCGGCCACCGCCATCAAATCAACGAGAGTTACAGTGGTACGTCTCTGATCTCTCTCTTTATGAATTTTTTGACTGATAAAGGCGTAAAGAAAAAAAAATATTTTATGATTCTATTTCGAGTTTCGACTGGTGTAGCACTTAATTTTTTCTCCTTTTTGGCTGTAGATTAGTGAGTTTGTGGCTGATTTTTTCCGACTGGTGTAGGCGTGTAACTAATTTTTTGACTGATAAAGGCGTAAAGCAAAAAAAAAAAAAACAGTTTATGTTTATGATTCTATTTCGAGTTTCGACTGGTGTAGCTAATTTTTTCCCCCCTTTTGGCTGTAGTCTGTAGATTAGTGAATTTGTGGCTGATTTCTTCCGACTGGTGTAGCTAATTTTTTGACTGATAAAGGCGTAAAGCAAAAAAAAAAAAAAACAGTTTATGATTCTATTTCTGCTGGTGTAGCACTAAAGCTAATTTTATGATTCTATTTCGATTGGTAAAGCAAAAGAAAACAGTAAAACTATTTTTTTCCATTATTTCGACTGGTGTTGCACTAAAACTATATGCATGACAGTTTTTTGATCTTGATTACACTTGTTGATAGGTGATGGATTCAAGCAATTTTGATTTCACGCTTGGTGGGGAACTTCAGGATGATGTTGAAGATGTTGAACTTGGAGGTAATTCTAATCCACCTATGTCTACGAATGCCGATGTTATTGATGTTCAAGATGATACAGTAGTTGAAGTTGGAGGGCCGAGTGAAAATAGACTGAAAAGAAAGGTTCCACCACTAGAGCCTAAACCTAAAAAAGAGCCTGGGAAAAGATATAGATCTCCTTACTGGGATCACTTCAACGATATTAAAGAGGGTGGGGTAACCAAATGGGCTAAGTGTAAGTATTGTAATAAACGATATGCAATAAACGATATGCGGCTGAAAGTAAAAAACATGGCCTTAATAATTTGAAAGCTCACCTCCCCACTTGCCCACTATATCCTAATAGAGACCAAGATGGACAACAAAGCCTTTCATTTCGGCCCACAGACGGGGGCGGTGTGGACGTTGTTATTCATGTCTTTTCTTTTGACGATTGTAAGAGAGCTCTTGCCGAAATGGTAATTATTGATGAATTACCCTTTAGGTTCGTTGAGGGTATTGGGTTCAGAAAGTTTTGTAAGATCATGCAATCGAAATTCTCACCGGTTTCTCGCCAAACGATAACTAGAGAGGTTGGTGCAATTCATAAAAATGAGAGGGAAAAATTGAAAAAATTCTTGAAGGGTCGTAGGATATGCCTCACGACTGATGTATAGATATCAATTCAAAATCTTAACTACATGTGTCTCACCGCACACTTTATTGATGATGATTGAAAGTTGTAAAAGAGAATCTTAAACTTTTGTCAAATTGAAGATCACAAGGGAGCTACCATAGGCAAAAAAATTGAGTCATTGTTGCTTGAGTGGAATGTTGATGGTATTTTTACTTTGACGGTAGATAATGCAAGTTCGAACACCACGGCTATTGAGTACTTGAAAAGGAAAACAATGGATTGGAAAAGGACTGTCTTGGAGCACGAGTATATACATATGCGATATTGTGCACATATTTTGAATCTTATTGTTGTTGAGGGGTTGAAAGATACTAGTGAGTCAATTCTCCGTGTTCGTGATGTTGTGAGATATGTGAGATTTTCTCCACAAAGAATGGAGACTTTCAACAAGTGTGCGGAGAAAGAGAAAATTAATTCAAAACAAATTGTGTGTCTTGATGTGTGTACTCGGTGGAATTCCACTTACTTGATGTTAGAAGTTGCCATCAAGTTTGAGAAGGCATTCCAAAGAATGGGGGAGGAAGATAATAGTTTCATAACATTTTTTGGCATAAAGGAGGCGAGGAGGATTTGTAATTGGAGTTGGAGGGCCGAGGTGGGAGCCATAGGATTAGTGTCCCAACTCCAAGAAAACCAACTGTCCCAAACAAGCTTAATTGGAAGAAGTGTGGGTTGTTTGTAATATTCTTGAAACTTTTTTACGATACAACCAAGAAATTTTCGGCTTCTCTTTTTGTCACATCCAATGTGTTCTTTCATGATTTGTATGAGTTTCAAGTGAAGATAGATGAATTAATTGCGAACCGAGATCCTTATATGTCTTCAATGGCAATTGAAATGAAAAGAAAATTTGAGAGGTATTGGGGGGATCAAGAAAAATTCAATCCCCTACTTTATGTGGCAGTGGCAGTGGATCCCCGGTTTAAGTTAAAGTTGGTGAAATTTTGCTATACAAAATCTAAAGGAAAGGAGGAGGGTGAGAAAATGGAGAAAAAAGTGAAAGATGTTTTGAACCAGTTGTATGATTTTTATGCAAAAGAGGGTGAAGTTAGACAAAATGTGTCTAGTGCAAGTCCAATGCCGAGAGTGGAGAATGAGGATTGTGATCATCGCTTGAATTTAACTATGGAATTTGACACTTACTTGGAAGAGGAGTATTCTAGTGTTTGTTTCTCGGAGGTAGACAAGTACTTGGGGGACTTGTGTGAACGTAGGGACAATCCGGATTTTGATATCTTGGTGTGGTGGAAGAACAATTCCAACAAGTATCCAATCTTGTCAAAAATAGCGCGTGATGTATTAGCTATGCCCGTGTCTACTGTTGCTTCTAAGTCGGCTTTTAGTACGGGTGGTCGTGTACTTGATCCATTTCGGAGTTCACTCTCATCGTCAATGGTCGAGACTCTTGTATGCACCAAAAATTGACTTTTAAGCACGGTTCCAATCTCTCTTCGCCAGACTATGGATAAAGTTGAAGATCTTGAACGAGGTAATTTAATTTGATTGATCTAGTCTACAATTTAATTTATATGGCCTATTTTGTCAAAACATTTTCTCGTATTGTATTGAATTAAGTGTTTTTTTTTCCCAGAACTTTTACAAACTGATGATGCAACTCATGCAAGTTCCTAGGGATTGATGGGGCTTTGGACCTTGGTAAAACATAACAGCAGATGTTATTTGATGATCTTTGAAGTTTTTACTTATCACAAAAAAAATAATATATGAAGTTTTTTAATTGTCTTGTAATTTTTCTTTCTATGTAACAGGTTTGAACTTTGAACGGACATGGGAAATGTGGGGTTGGGAGCAGCAGCTCTATGGAGTATGGAGTATGGACTATGGAGTATTGGCTAATTTAAATTATTATGGACTTCTTTCAATCATTTTAGACTTGTTTTGGTGGTCGTCTGAACTTGTAATATGGTGGTGGAAAACTGAAAAATATTTTGACTTCTTGTTGATTGGTTGTGCTTGCGTATGGCTGCTGAAAAAACAGGAGAGTAGAGACTAGAGAGCTGACTGCTCTCTGTAATGTTTTCTTTTATGTTTTGGCTGTGTGGTGGTGGTGAAAAATGGAAATGTGTGTGACTGGCACTGCAGACTGTTTAGTGGCTGGTGCTAACTGAGTCATTGCTGGTCATAGCTCATAGAGAAGAGAGCTGAGAGCTAGCTCATAGCTGCTCTACTCTAGTGCTCTCTGGAAAACTGAAAATGTTGATTTTTTTTTTTTTTTGTTATGTGGTTGTGCTTTTGTTTTATGCCTGCAAATCTACATGTGTTTGGAATTTGGATTGAGAAATAAAAAATGTGAAACCTGGAAATTGGAAAACAGGGTTGGATTAAGGCATTGAACTATGGGGCATGGCCCAAAATATTTATATTAATCAATGGGCCATTTGGCCTGCTGAAATGGTAGAAAATTAGCCCAAAATAACTAAAGAAGTTAAAAAAAAAAAATGGCCCAGAAAAATAAAACCGGCCCAAATAGTGGCCCAACAAAACTAGCCCAATCCGATTATCCGACCGAACCCGACCAACTCAACCCGACAACAGTTCGGTCGGAGCCCGACAAATTGAACGGTCGGGTTCGGGTGGCCTTTACTCAATCCGACAACAGTTGGGTCGGGTCCAACCCGACCCGAACCCGAAAAAAATCCGACCGTGGACAGCCCTAATATTGCCCCTGTTAGCATTTCCGATTATAGTGTGTGCGGGCTCCACTCTTGTTGTGAGTGTGGATGTGTAAATGGGTGTTGTGGTAGAAGGATTGTTGTAATAATATTCCTGTGATATAATGATACCGATCACTGTGTGTTTCTCAGGCATTTACATTGGTAATGCCCGAGTTATCGATTTCAAGCCGCCCCCCGAAAAACTCAAGGCTTCAAGTCCTTTTTCCAGTCTCTCATCCTCGAGTTCAGATCCCGGCCAGGGCCAACAAAGAACTTGTCCGACGAATCACCCTCGTTGCGGAAGTCAGAAAACCCGGGAGCGGGGTTGCCATCACTTGCTTGGACTGCTTAAAAAAAAAAGGGAAAATGACGGCCTAGGACGTGTTTTGATAATTAATACCCGTCAAGAACATTTTCAGCATTAACAAATGTTCTTAGCTTGTCCTTAGCGGGTATTAATTATCAAAACACGTCATTACCGTCATTTTCCAAAAAAAAAAGGATCCTTGCATCGTTACAGATATGGAGTCACACGTCGTTTCTTTTCTCCTGGGCCTGGCCCAGCTGGTACGTTCACAGCTGACCAATCCGACCCGGCAAGCACCGTGGTCCGGAGTGCCAACTATCTGTTCGAAAATGGATTCGGAAACTTTCACTTGTTTAAGAATAACTACGAAGATTTTGCTTTGTACTGCAAGACAGGGCTTTTGAAAATTGATAACAAGGGAGTGGTAGTGGGAAGGAGTGGTCAAATAGCTAATTATCCGCCGTGGGCTAGTAAAATTGGTATGAAAAATGTTATTAAGGTGCCGGTCGAGGAGATGGACGAGTTCCATCGTCATCTGATCGCCGGCTTAATCCCAACCACTTTAAGATGAAATTGGTCTCCGAATTAGTTGGTTCATTGTAATGAGGATCGCGTTATAATAAAAAATAGTGCTAGCCGCATGTACGTACGTACCCAGTTACCACTGTGTGCACCCCACCACCATGTCTGTTGAAATGCCCTTCTTTTGTGGAAGAAACACTGCATGATGGTGTTCATGTGAATCGTTGGGTTATGGCAATGAATATCATATATCCTTTGTTTTTGATTCTGATAAACAGACTGTTTTTGGCATGTTTTTTTTTTTGTTTTGTTTTAATTCTTAGTGTAATCTGGATATAATGATGTTATCTACCCATGAAGAAATTAACATCCAACCCATCTCCAGCAAAGATAACAAACGTCAATAATCAAGAGATTTAATTCGAAGGTTCAGTCCTCTTTTTGGAGCTTCAACAGGACTTTCAAAAATTAACCCACCCTCCTGTTGGGAGTCTGATCCGCCTAAGATTTATCTATGTGTGTAAGGCCATCTGTTGGGGAGAGTATCCACGGAGTCCATACCAAATTGTCTATACCCAATATACATTGAGGTATAGTACCGCTTATTCAAACTTTTTTCTTGTTAATTTGTTAGTTTTGCGCCAAACTTTTGTTGACTATTAGTTTGACGAGAGGAATCGAAAAACCCAAAATTTTTTACTTTTACTCAAATATTTTGAGAAATATCCACTTTTCAACTAAAAAAGTTCAAAAAACTGGCTCTTTCTTTTTAGGTTAATCTTGGTTATTTTCAGAAATATTTGGGTAAAAATAATTTTTTTTTAATTTTCCAATTCATTTCATCGGAAAAAAATTTGAATAAGGACAAAAAATGCTAAACTTTTGCTTAGCGGAACACCAACTGAATGACCCATTTATCCACTTAAAGGGCTAAACCTTGTAAGAGGTGAGTCATCCAATTGTATATTAATTCAAACACGGCCTAGCTCGATCTCCCTCAATTTGATCCATCTTAATCCTTGATCTATTACTAGTCCGCCCATGCATAGATCGTCAGCCATCAGCTCTGATAAACCCAAATATAAAAGATATTTTTGGAGTAGTCTTAATATCTAACTTCTGAAACATCTAGAAGCTCCTTGTCTCTAAATTTTAACTTTAGAGCATATCTATAAATTTAGAATTCTCTACAAGAAATATCTTTAGACTAGAACCATTCATATAGAGTTATATAAATAGAGGTGAGTTAGAGTCATTTTGAACCAAGCCAAAAACATTGAGTTCTATTGTAATACAAATATCCCTCTCCATTCTTGTCTTACACCGTCAACTATTTTCGGCCCCGGACACACTATTTCCTAAATTTCCCTTGTTGAGTTTTTACAGTCTCTCGAACATATTTTCAATCTCAAAATGTTCTGAAAGAATTCCGAAGTCACCCGTCAGCCATTTTCGATTGCCAAAGAGGAAGCCGCGAAGTTGGTTACGGTCATTGGAATAGATCTCGGAACAACCTATTCATGTGTCGGTGTTTACAAAAAACGGTCACATGGAGATCATAGCAAATGATCAAGGAAAACCGTATTTACCCCGGTCTGAAGGCTAATAATCCTCCCCTCGTAAAGGTTCCACCGAAATGTACTAGCCCCAACCCAAGACAAGGGTGGACAAAACTTCTCTCCACTTTGAGTATTTACAGAGTATTTTCACATGAGTCCTACAAAGATGTAACGCATCCGTAAGTGACTGATCTAACAATTCAAATTTTAGGTCCCCTCAAATTCTAGTGGAATACTTGGAAGCATCAACCCTAATGTAGCATATGTCAAATTTCATCTCCAGATACAAGACATTGGTGTCTTGGTGTTTGTTGAAGATTGGGGGTCGATGATTTGTCTAGGATTCAGAAAGAGTTTTGTTTCGTTGGGCGTCAATGTAGTGAGGATCTCAATTTCAGAGCACCTACCCACGGAGTATTGTAGGTTCCCCAAAACCCAATCTTCACGGCTTATTTACTTTTTTGGTCCCCAAAGTATTTCCGCTATGCCATTTTGGTCCCCAACATTTCAATTGCTAACATTTGGTCCCCAAAGTATCAATTTTGTCTTTAAATGGTCCCTACGGCTCACGCCATTCCTTCCCTCCGTCAAATTGGAGGGCAAGTTTGGTATATTGGGGACCAAAATGGCACAGCGAAAATACTTTGGGGACCAAAATGACACAACAAAAATACTTTGGGGACCAAAAAAGAAAATAAAGCTATGGGGGAGGGCGGTGAAATACCAAACTTGCCCTCCAAGTTGACGGAGGGAAGGAACGGCGTGAGCGCAGGGACCATTTAGAGACAAAATTGATATTTTGGGGACCAAATGTTAGCAATTGGAATGTTGGGGACCAAAATGGCACAACGGAAATACTTTGGGAACCAAAAAAGTCAAACAGCCCAATCTTCACTCCTTCCATCCCAAATGTTTGTCCGGTTCAGGGGTCTTAAAAATAATACACTTTTTGCAAGAAAAATTCAAGATTTTTTCAACAATCGGTTCGGGGTTCTTAAAAATAATACACTTTTTGCAAGAAAAATACAAGATTTTTTCAACATTTTACTAGATATGAATGAGTTTGTGAATTTCGCAAAAATTCAAGAAAAACTTAATTTCTTGCAAAGATTGATATCTTGGTAAAAATTGAAATTTTCTTTTAATATTATATCTGTGTTAATTAACAAGGATTTGAACGATTGACCTTGTTCGGGTTCAAATTTGAGTTTTTTGGGGTTTGGTTTTTTGGATAATGAGTATAGAGAGAAAATCGGGTAATAATTGGAGATAGTGGCAATGAGTGGAGGGAGATAAGATATAAATGAGAATAATGATTGGAGGGAGGAGAGAAAAATGAGAGTAATGATTAGAAGTAGGGGTAATTAGTATTTTTTGAGTTAATTTTTTTTTTTTTCAAAATGTCATCCAAATAAGGCATAAATTTCTATGAGAAGGAGGTTGAGAAAGAAGCTGTGAAGACTACTGACATGGAGGACAAGGGAGGTGATCCTTATGACCTTATACAGCAGGTATTTGGGCATCTAGTTTTTATTCTTGAGGTTTAAATTTTATTGTGCCTAAATGCAATTGCTGTCTCATCGATATTTCTACTGTGATCATTGAATTATCTGAAATAGAAAAGTTAGTGCACATAGGGTAAGAGAATCTGCCTTGTATCCCAGTTCACTTATGATATGTCTTTGTTTGTCATGTTTTGCTGAATGGTAACAAACTATTCACGAGGCAAACCGGAGTATTACACTTGTGGTGGTTCAAGTTGGAGTGTCTGTTGTGATATGGACCATGTTGGAGTCCAAGTTGTTTCTTAAGTATGAGCTTGATTGTGTTGTAAGGTGTTCCAAGTTATAGTCTCTCGCAACATGCAAGGTTATTTTCTTACAAAAGGAACGGGCAGCTGATCTTTATACGTAGCAATGATCGCTCTGATTTGTTTCAGGCAGTTTTGCTTGCTTCCGACTCCATGAATATGGAGTTTGCCCACATGAAATGGAATTATCCTCGTTTAAAGTTCATTACAAGCAATTGAAACATCACATAGAATGGCCAACCACATCATAGGAATTGATTTACTTGTTATCGTGATAGTGTAAAGGATATGGACTTGTAATTTGCAAATATAGATGACTGTTCTGCTCTTGAAATCTTGTTGTTAGAGGAATTTGGTACAGAAAGCTGTGCTGGCTAGATCGATTTAAGTCCATTTTACCCATTCGATGTCTATTCGCAAGCATCGTGTGAAGCCTACACGTATCTAACGGTCTGAACACATTTTTTTTCGAACCTGCGTTCAGACATCTCTGTCCATCGCACCGCTCTGTGCATCAATGTGTATCTAGGCATTTGCTTTCGTTTCCCATCTTGATAAAGTGTTTGCTTCGGTCCTTTACGTGCTAGTTCATGTTTTGAGTAGGGTAAATTTTGCCGGCACTGGCTTAATGAGATTGGAAGGGGGTTGGAGACTTGGAGGGGGAAGCTGAGGGTTGCCTTCAAGAGAGGAGAGGGTAGTTTGGGAGTTTGGAAGCTTCCCAATCTGAGCCAAAAGTCAACAGCATCGATCCACATCCTGACGTTTCCTAAACTCTCTCTCATTATGTCTCTTAAGTTGCTGGCAAAATTTTGATCTGATGGAGAATTATTTGGTCAGCCATTTTGCAATGTGTGAAATTATTGAAAATTTATCTCTCTAAAAAATTGAAGTTACAAACAGAAGGGGAATTTTACTTGAGTGACATCGGCTCCGTATTCTGGCTCAGGCCTCAGTGACAAGGCTTTCATCTGATGCATTCTAGCTAAGGCTGCTTCCTTCTCAGCAGCTTCAAGAGCAGATTTTTCCCGAGCCTTCTCTTCTTCCTATTAGGTTCAGCAGCTTCCTCTGCCACTGCCAGCCATTCTTGCCCTACAGGAACTCCATCAAGACCATGTAGAGTGCTTGGTATTTCCTATAGTAAAACATTTGCTTGGGCCTTTGAGAGAAAGGGATAAAGCAAAGACCAACTTGAGAAAATGTACTCAATCAGCAAAATGTGCTGCTCGATAAGAAACATCTTATTCCTCCATTGGACGCATGTTGTTTCTTCGTTCTTCTGCGTCTAGTCTTCTGGCATGAAGAACAGGGCCAGTTTCTTCAAGCACCCCCTGAAGCATTATCAGCATTTCTCGTTCATTATGGACTTACTGTTTAAACTTAGTGTAACACCCTACAAAATTTTTGGGGGTGGTAATTTTAAAGAAAAATGGGGGGCCAAGGAGTAACTCTTCATCGCCTTCCCTCATGGACGAGCGTGTAAGGGGGTTTTACGACTTTATGACTGGTTTGTGCTGATTTAACATGAATGGTAAGAGCGCTTATCTGATCTCTCTCTATTTTGGAGCCTTTCCACAGCTTGCACTATATATGTGAAAGGCTAATCCAACTATCAAAAACTTTACAAGTCCATATATTGTTTTCCAACCATGTCCTTATCACCTGCCTAATATAATACTAACATCCCCACTTGCTTTGCCGAAAGCAGATTAAAGTCTCTTTTAGGTCTCCACGTCTGACTCCAAGTTGTATGAGGCCAGCAAAAGTTATCTTCAAAACCACTCCACATAATATGAGAGAGAGAGAGAGAGAGAGAGAGAGCATGTATCATTATCGTGTAAATAAAATAACAACATTTATGAGCTACGAGTATGAACAAGTTTAGGCAGGACGATCCACAAAGCAACAAGCAGAGCAAAAGTAAAAACAAACAAACAAACAAATGCAACTATTTTCCCCTTAACCATGTCTGTTTCTACAATTGAGACCAAATGTAAACAAATAACCTATTTCTACTTCCACTTTTCCAACCAATCGTAGCCCACACCGGTTGAATGATTCAGCCTATTTCTGTTGACACAACTGTTCACAAAAGTACTACTACTACATACATTCACTTCACATTTCTAAGGTTTCCTCGCCTTCGACTTTGATATTTGTATTGTCGTGGCACTTCAAGTAACATAAACACCAATCATCAATCATGTATCCGAGTCTCTTCCAAGCCAGCAAAGCTAGTGGGGAGTGCCGCTGGAGGTTGATGGTAATTGTTGAACATAGTAGTCCCTTGGTTTAGAACATTAGCAAGTTGATCGTTTACGGTGATCTGATCACTTGAGGCTTTCTGATAGAGAAGCTGATGTAGGGACAAATATATTTGCTGTTTCGTCACATGCCTCTTTGCCTGTTAAAACATCAAACATCAATACCAAAAGAAAGAATTAAATGAAATAGAAAAGAGATTATCAAATGTTCCTTTTTAATCCATGCATAATATTCGATATCCAGCAGGAGCGACTAATCCGGAAAAAGTTCTACAGCCACAGACAGTACACACGCAAATTCATGTGGCGGCCTACACACACTGCATGTGAATGTGAATGTGAGTGTGCGTAAAGTCTACTAGTGTGTGTGGTTGTAGCGGAGTTGCTAATCCAGGGGACCAATACCAAGGTCCACTAGCATGACGTCCAAATAAAGTCGGGGCAAACTCTAGTATGGGTTAGCAACTTAGCCCAGCAAAGGAATTGACAGCATGCTGGTGGGATTCAAACCCGGATCAAGGTTTCTTGAGGCCTCTAGTTGCAAGGTGACTAACCACGGGGCTTGAACGTCAAATGCTTATTTTTGGTTCTTTTTTCCAAGTTTCTACTTAATAGTCAAATGTTTACCTCGGCCTCTACAATAAAGCATGCCCATATCTTGTCCTTTCGAACTTCCATCACTCCCTTCAAGATGGTTAAGCCAAAACCTTGAATTATGTCAACAATCTCAAGGAAAAATCCCTTTTCTTCACAAAGCATCTGCAGCAGAAAAGTAAGGTTAAACTCAGTGACACAAGAGTCCAAGACATAATTCTCCATCAAGAAATGGGTTAAGAAATGTTAGACTCTACGAACTCTAATATACCCGTATAATCAATTTTCCATCCTATACCTGTATTAGCTTTTGCCCGGGGATCCTAAGGTCCTTAACATCCACTGGATCCACCATTGTCTGTGCCCCAACTTCAGTTGCCCACATAACATTATAACCACTACTGCAGGAGTTCTCTCTGAGTACTGGTTCATTCACCTGGTCAATCATTCAAAGTCTATCACAAATAAGACAAAAACGCAATGTCCAACACATTCATCATTTCCCTGAATTTCTAAGGTAAATTATAACTGGCCTAAAAAAACTAATGTACCTTTCGCTCCTCAGCCTGTTTCAAATTTTCTGCATGGTTTGTCACACTTTGCAAGAAAAGCATGTGCTTGATGGTTTGAGCCAACAATGTATCAATGCTCATCTGTTACATCAACCAAGTACATATTAAAAAACAAATCAACCCAACAACTCCTAGTCCTGCAAATACAACACAAATTGTAGCCGCTAGTATAAGTGAGTGAAATAAAATAAACTTGGGAGGGATTTCCCTCTTTATTTCCCTCTTCGAAATCTCATAATTTGGAGATAAATTTAATCTGTACTATTACTATAAAAATAAAAATAAAAAGTACCTTCAAGCCATTAGGAATGAGTTTTCTCAGCTCTGCAATACGATCTTGAATCTGCTGGCGGTCCTTGGGCTTTGGTCGAGACCCCGGTCGGGCCTTTTTTCTACCAACCTTCACAGATTCTTCAGGCCTTCTATGTTTTGATCCATAAGTGATGCTATAGCTGTCCCCAACCCACGAACCTGTCTCTGATTTTGAAACTGTCGCCATCATGTTTCCACCACCAAGTGAGCAACTTCTTGTTTTCCTTTTACTTCCAGAAGATAATTCATCCTCAAAACTAGTACTGGCAATTGAATTAGAACTACAGGCAATACCATCCAAATAATGATCTAGTCCTAATTTGGAAAATAACGTTTCCTGAGGTCCCACCGCAGTATTAACACGTTGCTCTGAGATACATTCTGAAGTATCTGCACCGAAATCAAGGACACCACCATTCCCTCCCGGCATCAGAACGTCATCTAAGAAACCCTCTGCCTGTATAAAATCGATATCCACTCCCAAACTTTCAAACAGGTCATTTCCAATAGCACCAGAGGTAAATGTATTTGTGACGGAGCTTTGCCCAGTATTTGATGGATGATTAAACGGAATGTTTTCAAAAACATCAGCTTCATTCAGACTTGATGATACCGATGAAACTTCCACTGCAACTGTGCTATTTCTCTGCTCTGGTGAGGAAAGTATCAGCGGGGAGAAATTATCTACTGGGAAAGGTTTTTTTAGAGCTGCTATGCAATCACCCAGAAGCCTGCTTTGAGATGGAAGTTGTTGCTCAATTGAAGTAAGAGTAGACTGACCACTACTCCATGTACTAATGCAAGGGGATGGAGCCCCTGAGGGAGCAAAACAAGTAGACTGTGCAAGTGGCTCCTGTAACCAAGTATTAGACTTATTACTTAGCTTGAGAGGAGTTGATGTGCTAACCATATGCAGTTGGTTTCCAAGATTGGAAGAGTTCGTCATTCGATGAGACGAATTGAATGGGGATAGCCTTGGAAGGTCTGTTGAAGTAGAAGGTTTTTCCATATAGTCTCTAGAGTTGGCAGTGTGCATATGTCTAGGATTTCCGACAACAAGATCTCCAGATGATATTAAGGAAGCAAACAATCCATTCGGGCCACAATTTCCACTGTTTGAAGATGAAGGCATGTTTTCTGGTAAAACAAATGTGTCGCCATTTTCAATCTCCCGAAACAGTCGTCTCGTCTGATCCACAAATTTCATCGTCTCTGGAATCTGCACAAGCAAGAAGCGGTGTTGTCAAAAGGAACTCAAGGGTGACTGGTTCATCCTGTGCCTTTAATGGACTATGTAAAAAAGACAGGTACAAATCCTACATAAAGGAATGTGACAAGAGCCAAAAATACAGGGAACAGGCCTTTATGTTCCATATTAAGACAAAATTAGAGATCCCTGTCAACCAACTTGGCATATAAAAGCATTGCCTGCTTTAAGAGTTATAAATATGACTGTTACATTACTCAAAGTCTCAAATGGTTCAAGGGTAACACTATCTCATGAGTCTTGTGCACTAAATGCAAGACTAATAGTTTAACCAAGTGCTAATCATGCTAGAGTACAGAATTGCATGAAAAAGGAAAAATTGCTCATGCAAAAGAAAGTACAGACCTTATTGATAGACCCGAACTGTGCCACCCCATGTGGCTCCACAGAGATAACAGCAATTGTCTGCAAAATGAGATCAAATGATCATTTTGCTAACGCTCTTCCCTTAAGACTACTTAAAACACACAGAAAGTAGTTGCAGGGAACCAGCTGTTCAGAGTTCTATGATAAATCTAACTTTCAAGTTCAAATAGTATACCTCTATTCCCGAGGAAAATTGGCAGTGAATATCAGAATTGTCCTGCAAATGAATATGCAACTACAGAATAAGAGGACAAAACCATAATAGCAGAGGGATTGAACAAGAATTGCAGTTTATTTTAAGTTAGCGAAAGTTAACAAACGACTAAATGGAAGCTACAAAGTAGCAAGAGAAAGAAATTCTACGTTCTACCCAAACATGGATAAATCATCTTTATCACAGCAAAAGGATTAATACTTCAGCAAGTTTTCATGAAAATGTTATCAATTACCTGGACTAAATCCTGATTCTCTATAGAACCTAAAGGAATCTGTCCTCCAAAATGAGCATCTGAGAACATCCACCGGTGCCGCTTATTGAAAGCAGCTTGGCCAACAGCACTAAATAACAAAACAATAACAAGGTCAGACTTACAAAAGTTCTGCTTTCTTTGGAGAAAACGAAAATTTCTTTGCAGAATTTGCGAAAGCCTAGAAGCATATCTAATAAACTTCATCAAACATACCCATTGCCGAGCATGTGGACTCGGAGCAGCATGTTGTCTACAAAGACCCCCATTTGCTCTTCATAGTAGGCACCTTCCATAGTCAATAATCTGGTGTTGAAAACAACCCTTTGAGTTAGAAATAAGCAGGAACAGAAGAAATCTCATGAATGTATAGAAAAGCCAATCAACAGCTCCATAATCCACACTACTGACAACTTATTTCTGTTTTCAGAGAAAGGAAAATAATTATGAAGGAAAATGTAAAGAAAGTGCAGAGAAGTATTTAGGATACTGATTTTCGCGCTCCAAGTTTTACCGCAGGCGCTCCACCTTTTTGTGTTTTACACTGGGGTGTTGCTTGCAATACCCCAGTGTAAAAACTAAAAAGTGGAGCGCCTGTGGTGAAAAGTGGAGCACGAAAATCACTGTCCAAGTATTTATTGTGCTCAATTGTGAATTTCTTCTCTTTTTCTCTAGAAACCAAACATTTTCCATATTCCAAACAGGCTCTTAGGCTTGCAAGAGTAATTTAGAGACCAATGCATTCTCCACTACGCCAAAAGTTTAAACTATTTGATCTTCAGCGTATATTCATTTCAGACCAGATATTCTTGTACACAAATACAGATGTAGTATTAGGAGATATATGCATTTAATAAGCAGTATCTACCAAATTCATGCAACCATAACTCTTGGAAGTACCAAACTTGCCGAGAGAGAGAGAGAGAGAGAGAGTATTCTTTCTCTACCTAAATCTCATACGACAAAACAGTAGTAATTTTTGTACTATCAAACAGTGTAAACCCAGAAATCCATGAAATGAAACCCAGAAAACCAAAAGAAAAAAGGGGTAGAACATAGGGAAATAAAATCTTGGAAATGTAAATTAATAAAGTGAAGTATATTCTTTCACCGTTTAATTACGTATATTTCTGCCATCAAAAGAATCAGAATAATACATCAAAATCAGAATCAGGAAAGGGAGCCAGTAAATAGAAACTAAAATTCAAAATAATATCACCCTCACACTAAAAATAGAAGGGCTTGCAAACAAACAAAAAATTCAGAAGATGATAGTAATAAGCAAATCACCAGTATCACACTACACAGAATCGCATATACATACAGGTTTCCACAAAACATGCCAAACATAGATTTCACACAAACACAGAGAGAGAGAGAGAGAGAGAGAGAGAGAGAGGCTTACAAAGAATTCCGCTGATCGAAACGCCAAAAAACACCATAAGACCATCCATTATCGAGGCAGAGTCTCTCAAGCCCCTTGTGAAAAATCGACTCTTTTTTCTCTGTACCCATTTTCCTAACCAATCTTTCTCGGCACAAAAATTGCCAGCGGGACAGAAGAATGCAGTGTCGAGTCAAACCCCACAAAATAGTTTTCAGAAAAACGTTTCTCCAAAGCAAATTTCCCAACACAAGAAACTTCACCGGGAGCAGAGATCACGATCAAGACAAGTCCGAGTAAATTTTTTCTCTTGTAAAAAGATGGGTCTGGTTCCCGTCTTTAGAAGCTTCAGAGTACTGTGGGGAAAAATTGAAGGGAATGGATGGTCCTCTGCTCTTCTTAAAGCTTTTTTTACACCAAAACGGAGTCCCAGAAAAGTTGCTTCTGTAGAATACTGTCCGTCAGCAAACCGGAAAAACAAAAAACAAAAGAAAAAAAAAAAAGGAGAGACAGATTGGTGTAAAGATATTTTATTTCTTTATAGATATAGAAAAATGTAAAAGTAGAGAGAGAAAGAGAGGGAGGGTGGGGGCATCCAGGATCTTCCGCATTTATGCACCTTTTTTGGTCGTCTTTTTCTATATTGTGTGTGGATCTGGGACTTTTCCCCGTAATAGTTCGTTTTTAATTCGGACGATTATTGAAATGAACGATTTGGATGCGTCTGCAAGGCCTCCAGAGAGAGCTATTTTGTCGGATCCACCATATTATGTCTAGATTCAACAAAATTTTAAATAAACACATTGTCAATGTCATATACAGTGTTGAACTAATGTTTGGATATCAATTTTTATTAGGCATTCAACTCAAATAACTCTATTTTCTAGGAATATTTTCCTAATTATTCATAAGTGCTAAAAGTATTAAAGATATTTTTTTTTCCTTCACAAAGGAGGAAAAAAAAAAAAACCATTTGTTATTTTTAGCATTTCTAGCACTTTTGGAAAAACTATGCCTAAATTTCTATGAATTTGAATGTGTTTTGCATTGTTGAGGCCCTGAGGGAATGAGCATCTCAATTCTTTTTTATCGTCAAATTGAGTCCCTCCATGTCCATGGTAGTATCTTATTTGTTCTTCTTCTTAGAGCAAATTCACCTCTTTGTACCAAAATGACATTGCAAAAAATTTTTGTCGGTTATGCTAGAAAAAGAAAAAAAATAAGTAATGTTGTTTGATCGAATCCGCGCCAATTTGGCACAGTCTCGAATTTAGACTTTGGCAGAGTCTCATTCATTTTATAAAGCAAATTAAATGGCATGGATGAAGTTGGAGAAATGGCACTGCCATTTTGGTGTTAATTTGACACAAAGATGGCTTTGACGTTTTCGGCATCAAATAATGACAACAGTGTGCTTAGATTTTATCAAGACAAATGCCAAGTAATGACAGTAATATGGCATATAACAATGGTTGAATTTGCTCTTATCACATCTGGAAACTCACATTCGGCATCTCGTTTGATATTTCGGGATAACAATACAAGAAATAGCATTTGAACCATCGGAACATCATCGTTAGCATATTAAACTTCTCCAAACCAATATTTTTTAAATACAATTATTCCCGATCAGAGAAGAACTATACTTAATTATTAGCTAGGGAAATGGTTTCAATGGACAACAATAATAGGATGGATGATAAATGAAGTACCATAGATACAGGTGATAATCTCATATCTTTATTTCGATAATTCTTTGGTTGCAGTTGAGTGCACATTATTGGGTAGAGCCAATTCATTATCTAGCAAATTTGGGTACATTAAAACTTGAATTAAATGCCAATTTACTACTCTTCAATTGAGTTCGATACTATAAACCTTGTGATATTACGCTTTTATTTTCATATTAAATATTTCATTAAATGGTAGGTATCCCTCTGATGTTACTTTTGGGGGACATGTTTGCCTCATCATATTCGACTAGGACTACGTACGACAAACATGAGATAAGCTTGCATTTATTACATAGGAGGATACTGAACATGTAGCTACACAGCTAGCCATAAATTAATCTGTTAAACCTTCACCGCCATCAACTGAGGGTTGGTCTGGTGGTCAAGACTAGAGGTAAAACCACAGTCCCACGTCAGTGAAAAAAGGAAAGTGTGATTTAATGTTAACTTTTTAAGCGACATGATTAGGTTAAAGGTTAACAGGTTAGCCGACACGGTAACTTACAGTTGAGACTTAAGATTTTCTCCCTTCTAACGTCTAACAAACTCAAAACGCTCCTTTGGGTACATATTTTTGTTCTGATTTTAATTGGGATCGTCGCACATGAGCAATTAATCGAGTTGCGCTGTAAGCTAGTCCGGAGACTCCGGACCCAACCGTCAAAAGTCATATATTCTCAATAGTCGCTACCTGGCTGCCTGCAAAGATTTTTGGTAGTGGCCCAAAGTTATGACAAAAAATGGTCATTACCAATTATTACATTACAATGCTATAGAAAAACAAACAGTGTGCTGAAGAAGGAAAGGTCCATTACAACTTGCCCCCACATCCAGTACCTTACACCCAACCCTAAATGCCTAGCTTCGCTTCCTTTAAAACAACTTTTACACTTGCATAAGTAAACCCTGGTGCTGATGACATATACAGTCCAAGTTTAATAAACCACGATTACTTTGTTTCATTTTTCAAACTTTTGTGAAATGGATCCAAATTAGCTTTAAGGTAAGCCCAAAGGGTTGGCCAAGTGGTTTCGGATTGGGGCTTAGATGTTTGCTTCATCATAAGGTACGTCTCAGGTTCAATTCTCCTTACCAACAACTCTTGGGACCACCTCACATTCACACGTAAACTTGTGAAATGACTGTGGGAGGGGCTGTAGGAATTAGTCCGAGGTGCGCGCAAGCTGGGCCAGGACACCTTGCATTACCAAAAAAAAAATTAGCTTAAGGTCCTTAACAATATTCCCATGCGACGACGTGCAATCCTTCCCTTCGTTGTTTGTCCTATGATATGTGGTGGGGATGTAAGTTGTATGTATGTATATTAGTTTATTAAATTTTTGGTAGTTAGTCCAGAGCAGATTAGATTTTCGGTTTCGCCCTTGATGGTCAACTATCTTTCCATAGGAATTGAACCCTAAAACTCACGCTCCAAAAGCTACAGGACCGTAGGACCAAACTCCACCAATGTCCTTACACCACTGATGTATATTTCAATTTGTACTGAGAACGTAGCCTCCCATATATTGATTTACAATGTCATAATCGGTTAGCCGAAGCTCCGTTGCTAGTACATGCAACTTGCAACAAGAGACAATCGTAGGGAGGCATATGGACGCACCCTTAATACCTATTCTATTTACTAGATTGCAATTATTGGTTGGCAAAGTGAGTCGCTCATATTTGAACCCGATCAAGGAAAATACAATCCCTTCTCTTGAATTTTCCATTATGTTTATAGTTTAATAAAATACCTTATTTTCAGATTAATTAAGTTGCACGCACTTTAACTAATTTGCTAGAGGACAAATCTCACCATTGAGTAGCGGAGAACCAAACTAAAATCACATACATAGACTTGCCTTAACAAAAATTGGTAGCACTTCAAAAGTTTCGAGATCGAGTCGACCAAGAAGATTTTTAGCGAGAGATCAGATAACAAATTTTTTAAGTCTTGAAGTATGGACTAGCATGTCAATTCCTTGGGATTTGAATAGAACCCTTTTTTATCCATATATATATAATTGGTATATTGATTTCTTTTGTCATAGTTACTGACATAAGTGTTAATTTATAGTCCGATAAAGTTCAATAGTTGGTGGTGGTTTGAACTTTTAAAAGAAAAAATAGATGAAGACGCGCGAGGGTTGTTTTTTTTTGTGTTTTTTTTTTTCCTTTGTTCCGGTTTGGTTTCGTTTTCAAAGGTTTGAAGGGGTGGCGACGGCAGCGGTGGGTTTGGGGTTCGTTTAGTAGTTGTTTGGGGTTGGGGTTTTGTGTCTTTTTTTGTTTTTTGTTTTCAGGTTTTAGGGAGCTTGTTTTAGGTCTGTGCAGTTGATTTGGGGCTTTTCAGAGGGGATGTTCTCGGTGGCAGTCAGGAGGCGGTGGTGGAGTTTTTCAATTGCAAGGAGCTTGGCAGTGTTGGAGCATTGGCGGCAGTTCTCGTCGGCGGTTTTGCGGTCCAGTCATGGTGGAGTGGTGTCCCGACGGTAATGCGTGGCGGTTGGGATGCGGGGCGTTTGCGGCTGGTTCGGAGCATTTTTTGGATCAGCGATATATGGCGATCTGCACAACAATAGCGGCGTTTCAAATCCTGATCGAGTTTGTTTGGGCAAGGACTTGTCCAGGTGTGGTGACAGTTTAGGAGTAAGGTGGCTGTTTGGGTTTGGAGGTGTTTTTAGGGTTTTGTTGGTCTTTGACCAGTGCTTGGGTCTCGGGTACATATAGAGATTAAAGTAATTTTCATTTTCTTGTGCTTTTATTCTTTTAATTTCTGTAATTTTTGAATTCGGTAATTAATTAAAAAATTTGCTGATAAAAAAAGAAAAAGGAAAGGAAAGGTGTGTCAGAGGAGCTAACTAGGAGGGGGGTGCCCACCTCGGGAAGTGAGATACTCCTACGGAGTACTAGCTACTAGCAACAACGTGGTGGGGGCCCTGATTGATCTAGAGAATGTGGGGTTTGTAGGGATCATCTTCTGAAACCAGGCTTCTGCCATTGCCCCCCAGTACTCATACCAAACCTCGACTCCTTCTCGATACCTCCAAAAAGATGCACAATCAAGAGAAAAATGTTAGACCTTGTTGATTTTGAGTTTTTGAATTTTGGATTTTTTTTTACATATGATTTTCAATAATTTTTTTTCAAACATTACTTTCATTTTTCTCAATCATTACAAAATCTTTATAGGTACTTAAATGGCCGTCATTTACAAGAAGCAACACGAAGAAAATTCCATCAAAAAATTCAATAGAAAATTCCATCAGAGATTCGGAATACAAACGGAGCCTTAGACACTTCCATCTAAAATTGTGATTCTTTTATATCAGTCCAGATCTAGTCAGGGATATCGGATGTTGGCTAAAATGCGGACTTAATTATTTCTTACCGGTCAAAAATCGTCCACGGATCCTTACCATGAAAAACACATTCGAACGGCTACGATCATAGTCTGCACCAAAGTCAAAATCCAGAATCTCTGACTGGATCCGGACTGTCTTTTATATATATTGGAAACTTTTGCATGATTAGAATCGAACAAATTGATAGCCCACTTGACTCATGGCACTAGCCAGGGAACTCAACTTGCGGCCGCCTTCAACCTCCTGGCATGTACGTAGTTCTATAATGTGAACTAAATCTTCGATCAGTATGCAGAATACACATATATATACCTTGTGAATCAAGTCAAGGTGCAAATTGGGATGCCCTACTGTTTAGATTTTGCTTATAACTATTATCTTGTAGCATGAAAAGAAATGCCATGAAAAAAAAAAAAGTTCATTTTTTGGTATTGTATTTTAATTTATATTCAATCTTAAATTTAATTTGTTCTAAGGGCGCATAAATTTGGGTGCAATGAGCTATAAGTCCATGACTGTTCGGGTTGTACGTCTTAACCTAGCTAGTGGGGTTATAGTTCTTTGGCAATAATGATATTCTACAATCTCCATACATTATAGTAGCAATATTTACACAAGTTAATAAAATCTTTTCATATGTTAAAACAATGGAGAGATCATAAACTAATAAAGAAACAAAAAAAAAAATGGAAAGAATATCATAGTTCGTAGGTCGTACATTATTTTGGAATGGTGCGACTGACTTTTTTTTTCCACTTTTATGTGTGATGGTATAGAATTATGTGTTCCAATATTCTCTTTATTAACTATTTCGAATCAGAGGAGACAGAACATCTGGGTCATATTCACTCCAAATCAAAAGAATGTCTGTATGCAATGAACTCGCTCAATTTAAGCCCTTGATGGTGTTTGATTACATCATTGTTTAAATTTCCTTACTTAGAACGACCGAAGAAAAAGATTGATCAAAATCTAGGGCATATGCAGTTTTGATTCTCTTCGGTCTAAGTTTTGGACTAGACGAGACCGTCCAATTCTGAATGATTTAGTCAGAGTATCTGAGCAACTTTAAACCATGTATTACAGCAATAGAATAGATGTATTGTTCTGTCCAGTCCCAAATCAAGGACTGACGACGATCAAATTCCTCTTGTTTAGATGAAATTAGCACGAACCATTTCCGCAAATCTTTCTATATCAGAGTCAGCATGTTCTTAGCCTGAACTACAAATTGAAGTCTGAAATAGTTCAAATTGGAATCAAATAGTACACCCACAAATGAAAGTTACCATCATACTATATGCAAATTTTCACTCTCCCTCTGTCACCCATAGACATAGAGAGTATCCAATGTCTATGCCCTCTGGCCGATAGGGGACACCCATTATTGATCATGATAGATAGCCAAACGAATGTTGTACACAGAATTTTCTCAACACAATATTTTTTTTATATATATATATATATATATATATATATGTTAAGACACATATATGGGTGGGTCCCCTACCACAATCTCCAATCTGGCATGAGAATCTTGACTTAGGCACCAACTTACCCGCCCCAAATCTCTGCTTTTTTGCTCTCTTTTTTCCTTTTGTATTCTAGTTTTATTTTCTAATCAGCTTTTACGTATCAGTAATGCCAACAAGAACTCCTTAATTATGAACATGACGTTGTTTCCTTGCTTCTATTAGTCTTGTAACAACTTCAAGATTAATGAATTTTTTTTGCCGTTCAAAAAAAAAAATTTTTGTGGTGGTTAATTAAGAGTCATATGATACCCCAAAAAAATTGAAATTTTAATACACTTTAATAAATATTAATATCTTTTTCACAATTATTTGCTTCATTTTCACACATCTTAATACACTTTGAAATGTTAATTAATCACCGCCCGTTAGGAATTAGTTGGCATTTTCTTTTAGATGCTTGTTGGATTGTTCGCATGATCCTCCCACCCAATAACAATCCTTTCATCCAAGCTTTTGCTCATGACATAAAATCACATACATAGGGGACCCCTTGAGCTCTCATTTTACAGCCATTTTAGCGAGGATAAAGCTTCCTTTTGTGCAATAGATGATTGAGGGAATCACCCAATAGTCAAGATAAAGGGTTTTTAAAGACACTTTGATTTCGTTGTTTGCTTGTTATTAAATATTGGTAATTATAAGTCGCGGCTTTAGGGTCCTTGCAAAGCCCACCTTCATCTATAGTGGAGAGAGAGAGAGAGGCCATTGCAGAAGCAAAGTTGCCTTATTCTCATCATAAGAGCCCTCCATTTTTAGCCAACAAAGGCTTATAATATTGTCCCCTGGAAACAACACACGCTTCATCATAGCCGTTGAGAGCTAAGTCAACGGCATCCAAAAAAGTTTTGTTCCCAACCTTTTTTTTTTTTACGAAGAAAAATATGGCAACAAAATCGTTTTAATGTGATATATATATGAACTTTACTTTGCGTGGTGTCCGTACGGCCGGATTTCACTTTGATGACTCGAACCGTTTAATTTGAAACGATTAGTAATTTTTAATGAAATCGTTCGAAAATGCAATTCCGTTGGATATTTTTAAGTAGTTGATCTGGGTATTCAATTCTTGGACCACAATTGTAACGTAACATTGCAAACAGAAAACAAGCACTGTTGTTTGATCAAATACTTATCCACATGAAATTACTTAAACAATTCTGCTCATCGAAATGAGATCCATGATATCCACAAAAATTGAGCAATGAGTTATTCAAAAAAAAAAAAAAAAACAAACAAACAAACAAACAAAAAAGATTTCTAAGGACATATAACTAGTGGTGTTCCGAAAATGCCCCTAGTTACTTTTATAAGCGTGCGTTCTTCTTGGGGAAATATTCCATCAAGCTACAAGAAGGAGGTGGACCAATTTGGGAAAAAGGGGAAAGAATGATGGAGTGAAACTAGCAGTAGCACATGTAATTGTTTTAGCAAAAAGGGATCTATTTCAAGGTCTAAAATTAAAATGGTTTCCAGTTTTCACCAGGCCATCGGGAACGAAAACGACTACGACTGTAAATATATATGACAATGATTAAGCGACACGATGCCTCCTAAACCCTTGTCGACAATGATTTAGCGACACAATGCCTCGATCCTAAATCCCTTGTCAAAAAGCTATATAATTGCGGGTTACATTCAAAGTTCTTGTGTTACTGCGGAAAATGAAGGGAACTTAATTTGTGTTTCGAATTTTGACCATCTTTGGAAAACAAATGGCAAATATGTTTATCGTCGTGGATTTTAAATATGTTACTAGCTAGCATTCTTGCTATTTACCATACTAAATTCATAATATTCAATTTCCATTGTTGATATATATGCTTTTGATAATTTCAAACTTAAAAGATGGAAAATAATTATCATAATGTTTCTGATCTCATGAATAAGCTACTGGTATATATCCAACTCAGGAACCGCGCGTCGAGCAAGTTTAACCATTACAGTGTCGAAGAACAATGTGTACAAGCCCGGCAACAATTCTTTATGGCCGTAAATGTAATCATATGAACGGAATAGAAAATGCGACAAACAAGTTCAATATGTTGTAGTTGTAATGCATATTGATCTCCTTCATGTTATTTTTTGGTCCACAAATTAGTACACAAGTATAAGACCCGAACAAGGTTTTTTTTTTTTTTCCTTCCAGTGTATAGAGAACTCTCTCGTTAAGGCTCCGTTTGTTTCAATGTAAAATATTTTTTCAGAAAACAAATTTCAAACTTTTATTTTGGTATTTGGTTAGCATTTGAAAATATTTTTAAAAATCAACAAAAAAAAAAGTGAGGGGGGGGGCTTAAACGGTGGAGAAATTTGAGAATGTTGGAATTGAACTTAAAAAAATGTTACGCGCACAACCGTTGTGTTGGTTGTGCACGTAATTCTAACCGTCCAGATATATTAGGACGGTCTAGATTTTAAAAAAACTCTTCCAGGAAAAAATTTAACTTTTTCAAGTAAGAGTGAGAGCGAATATTGGCCATTTTTTACAACAATGGACGACTAGAGATTAGTTGTGTGTTGTGTTTTATACAACCGTTGTGTGTGTAGCACTTTTGGGTAAGGACTGACGATTGAGGAAACTGAACAGTGAAAATTGCAGTATAAGTTAGCAAAGTCATTTTGGAAAATAACTTACGGAAGATTTAAGAATAAGTCATTTTCATCCAATTGATGAAAAATGTTTTACATGTAAAATATTTTCTTAATTTTTTACACAACTAAATACCAAAAAATAGATAAAATATTTTACGCCTAAACAAACGGAGCCTAAAAGACCAAACACATAACTCAGTCCAAAAAGACCTACTCACTCCGTCTCTTTTTAAGTGTCATGCTTTCGTAATTCCAACTTATTAAAAAAATATCATCATTATACCTTTCATATCAACTTTTTCCTCCACTATCTCTACTTACCCATCATCATTACACTTTTACTTACTAATTTTTCAAAATAGAATCTACTTTTATGGATAAAATAGATAATGCATCAATTTTTACCCACTAACTTTATAAAATAGATACTTATTAAGGGACAGCCCAAAATAAAATATTGAACTCTAAATAAGGAATGGAGGGAGTACAAACTAAAAATGGTCATGCAAGACCAAACAGTAATCAAACAACACAGCAGCATGGATCAGTAATGGAGTAGCTAAAACTAGGGAATGGATCAGTAACTGTTCCAAACAATTTGCTTTAGTTAGACAAGTTCAGACCCCATTAAAAGAATCTTTGTGAAAATACACTTGCATTTGAAACTACTGAAAGACTCCGTTCCACAAAGATTTTTATTTTTAAGTATTTATTTTTTGCTTTACGAAACAAGTAATTCTCTCATATTACTATCACTACATCACCTTTAATTTAGAAAACAAAATTCCACCACATCAGCCTTAAACGTGAGACCCACTCCAAATCCCTCAACGCTCCATGTGGGGCCCACATGGGCACGAGTACTCCATGTAGTGCGGTGATCGTAACACTTCTGTTTAGTGAATGGAATGATGAATATACTAGTCTCTGGTGTGTGTTGAAGGACGTTACCTCGGAATGTAGGATTAAGTTAGCCTTAGCAGCGCAATTCCCAAACAAGTGAGAGGTCCCCTGCCACAGCCATAGTTGAAAAGCCCAACACTCTCTGACACTTGGTTGCCCCAAACCAACAATACTCAACTGCAGCTCTAAAAGTACTCTACAACCAGAGAATGTCCCCTAGCTAGGACTCTCCCTTGCACTAGGACCCTCTCGATCCTAATGCAACTTTCTCGGTTCAATAATATATCCCCTGCAATTGCATTGCAGGGTTTTATTGTTACTCCATTATACTACATGTACATCGCTCCAGGCCCAGTTCACCTTGACAATCCCGACGATTTTATTACCCCTCACGGTCAAAATTCGCATCGAGGAGCTCGCCGCGCGCTCGGGATGGGAAACTTCTTTGAAATTGCCACACACTTTCTTTGAAAATTAATCGATGATGACATAATCACGACGTCTGCTTACGAAATATTATTCTTGTGTTCGTATATGCTGCAGTGCAGCTGGAAATTGTAATTCTTCTTCCTCGTATCGATTGAGGAAAAAAACGAATTAAATCATGAGTATGTGTAATGGCTAGCTAATACACAAAAGCGACATAAATAAGTAGGAAATACTAATAACAACCAAATGGGCTGTCATGACAATAAAGTACGAAAAACACCACACACACAACTCAATTTTAATTTCAATGTGTTATAATGCTTTGAAAAGTATTAAAAATATATCAGAAATTGTTTTTTTTTTTTTTTTTTTGGTTCTATTGGCATGGCAACCCAATTCAATACTATAAGCCAAAAAAAAAAAACTAAAAAATTGGGTGCGTGTATTTCTAGAGCAATTATTCAATGGTCTAGAGACACCGCCACACCGCTATGTAGTAACTCAACCCTCTTCTTCATCACAAACTCATGTGAAGTGTATAAACTTAGCACAAATCTTCACATCAATGTGTAAGAAATTATATTAGTGCACAACATGACGATGTCCCAATTACCACCTTCAATTTTTTGTATTCCTATTTGCAAATCGAAAAGAATATGAATACATACCCCACGTTACTTCTTTAGGATCCATTTTGAGCTCCACAAAGATGATCTTATTCTAATATTAGTAAGAACATTTACGGAACATTCAACTTTGCTTGAGCATTTAGGCCTAAATTGTAAAGAAAAGTTAGATGTTTTGTAAACATTCGTACCGATATTCAAATGAGATGATATTTTTTTACAGAAACTCTAAACACCATACTATTTTAAACAAATTGAGCTGCTCTGCTCATCTTTTGGGACCCAAAATGAATCTCAGAAAAGTATATACGTGGTATGTACCCCATGTAATGTACTCATAGCACGGCCCTTTGTAAATTGTACTACGTGGTAAATTTATTATCTGAGGCTAGTGGAAATGGGCTGAAAAGCACGCAATAAATACCCAGGGGCTTTCCTTTACTGTCGGGAGACATAGGTTGCATCTGGCTGGACGGTTCAGATGCTTTTACTGACAGTCGCCGGACTGTATAGTCGGGAACGATGGCCGAGATGATGAGGTCCCCCCACAACCCCACCTTGGCCTTGAATCTCCTGCTGCAACGTCACTTGTTAATGATGACTTCTTTGCACATTTAATGATGGCATTAGACGTAGGCTGTGTTTGGCAAAATGAGCCAATTTGGCTTTCCCGCCAAATTTTTTTTATCTTTATTCAAAATTTTTTCGTATCATTTGGCTTATCATCATTTTTTTGAGGATTATTGCATCCTCATGACAAGAGGAATCTAAAAAGTAAAAAATTTTGGTCAAAATCCAAACTTTTTTGAATAAAGACGAAATAAGTGGGTTTTCCCGCCAATTTTCGTCGAAATTAAAAAAAAATTGGATTTCGACCAAAATTTTTTACTTTTTAGATTCCTCTTGTCATGAGGATGCAATAATCTTCAAAAAAATGATGATAAGCCGAGTGATACGAAAAAAATTTGAATAAGGATAAATTTTTTTCGGCTTTCCCGCCAAACGGCTTAAGTAGCCGAACACAGCCGTAATTACTTGTTTGCAAACAGAAGAGCGGGCTGCATGCGGCTGTAGGGCGGCTAATCCGACTGTTCAACTCGGCAATGAACGACTCGAATCAATAGAAGTGAGTTTAATCCGAACCGTCGGTGACAAAATAGACCGTCAGAACAGCTACAACCCTGTAGTGCTGGCTGCACTACCGTACAGGATTTTCAAATTTGTTTTAGAACCCAAGGCGTCCGTTTGCTCTAGGCTATCTAACATTTCTACTGGGCCTCTGTGTGTGCAGAGTTGGCCCTGCCTTTTCGGAGAATTAAAATGAAAATTGAAAATAAGACATCTTTTGTTAGACTATAAAATAAGGGATAAAAAAAAAAAGTAGAAGGAGCCCTTATAATTTAGAATTTCTTGGAGACTTAAAACTGCCCCAACACAAGCTTTAACTTAGGACCGGCTCTGAGAATATAGTACCTTGTCTATGCGAAATCCTACTGGGCCTGGTTTTGCAAATGAATGGGCTGATAAGCTATATTTCAAATATCAGTAACGGTAAAGGTTTGATTAATTTTCATCCCTAATTTCAAAAGGAAAGAATTTGAATGAATTTATCAAAGCCCTTGTCAGATTCCCGAATGAGTTGATTTTTTATAAGAACCCTTAAAAATAATGTTTGAAACATATATTCCCTCCGTCCCTTATTTAGAGTCCAATATTCTATTTTGGGCTGTCCCTTAATAAGTGTCTATTTTGTAAAGTTAGTGGATAAAAGTTGGTGAATTGTCTATTTTATCCCTAAAAGTAGATTCTTTTTTGAAAAGTAAGTGAGTAAAAGTATAATGATGATGGGTAAGTAGGGAAAATGGAGAAAAAAATTGATGTGAAAGGCATAATGATGATGTCTTATTAATAAATTGAAGTTACGAAGCAGGACATTTAAAAAGGGACGGAGGGAGTATAACTTTTTAAAACCGGAGGCATACATTTGTGTTGGCTTTGGGCTATCTAACATTTCTACTGGGCTTCTGTATCTGGTATCTGGGCTATCTAAAATCCTACTGGGCTTGGTTTTGCAAGTACTGAATGGTTAGAAAGTTTACTTATCAAAAAAAACAAGGGAAAATGACGGCCAATGACGTGTTTTGATAATTAATACCCGCCAAAGACATGCTGAGAATATTTGTTAATACTGAAAATGTCCTTGGAAGATATTAATTATTAAAACACGTCTTGAATCGTCAATTTCCCAAAAAAAACAAACATGGAGATGTTTCCGGTTGTTGATCTTGCATGTAGGTCTAAATGGGCTTTATGGTTACCTTGAAAGGCTTACAATCCCAACAAGGGCTTTATTAGCAAGATCTAAACACAAACAATTAAAGAATTCATGCCAGATACGAAGTTCATAGGCTTTTTTATTTTCTATTTTTCTTGTGTATATATCTACGGGGGTTAGTGGGAGAAGTTAGTGAGTTAGTCCAAAAGGGTTCATAGACTTTGAAGACACTTGTTTCTCATCCATCTTGGTCCGAGCTCAAAGTCCTCAGGGACGCCGAAGTTTAGCGTGCATTCCTGTAACTTATAATTAATATGAAATTTATTTTGGTATTTTTTTTATTATTTATAATTTTTTGTTTAGCTTTTCGTCGTAATTTTGGGGATAAATTATTCCTCTTGACGAGAAGAATCGACATTTCAAACAAAATTCAAATAAGACAGCATTTTAGACAAACAAGAACGCACCTTATTCAACGTGGAAGAAAGAAACTACAGTTTTAACTTTTAAGGGTAAAGAAGATATGAAGATACCTTGCATCGCAATTCATCTTATCCTTTTGCGTTCGTAGGTCTCGTGGAGCGTCGTCCCCTGGTAAGTGGCAACAATGGCAACAAGTGTTCTTCTCTTGCGAATGAATGCAGAGAATTGAAACGGTATAGATTTTAAATGATAAGGGATAGAATCATCGTATCTGGTTCGGATATCGATCTTCTAGATTGGAATAAATGAACTGATTAAATTTTTCGTGCCACCCAAACCCAAAAGCATATAGTTGAAGTACGCGACCGCCAAGTGGTTGATTTAATGGGCAAGTACTTTGAATTTCTCGTTCAATGTTTGCGGTTAAGTCAGCTTGGTCAACTCATATTCTTAATTTGCGCTTGTATCGCTCAATGGGACTTCAGTTTCAGCCCAGATATAAGTTTAATAGGTCCATACAAATAGCTATGTTATGTTGAGGGCAATACTTCGATAATAACCGAGTTCAATTTTTGAATCTTATGTACATTCATGAATCTAACGGTCTAAAGTGGTTACTTGAATCCAACAACTAATTTTTTGGGCTACCCTTTTTTAGAATAATTATTCAAATCTCTCTCTCCCTCTCTCTCTGATTTTTCCAAAAATCAATAACAACACAAGAATTCCATAGATAATATGAGATTCTCATAAAAATCCCGATAGGTAAGTGTTGATTGTGAACTTGAGATCATCATATTAACTGGATTTGCAATCATGGTTTTTTTGGTAGGGAGAAAATATTAAGAATACTGCAGTCATCAGTGTTTTGGTTTGTTTAGCATGTTGTAGATCATGGGATGTCATAAAACAACTTTTGAAATGATTCAGGTTTGTTTGTGAGGCTGGTCAATAGTACGGAGGACAATTCATTTAAGCTAAGAATGGGCTACGAAAAATCCTATGCCTGGACGCAGTGTTTAATTGTTGAAAATTGTGTTTATTGTGGACAATTGATGATTAGGCATTCACAAATGCCTTCTAATTGGTGCGTAATTGGTTTGACTGATTCAGTTGTTGCAAACTCAATATCAAGTGTCGCAGGCCTTAACATACATACGGCCGAGTAGTTTGCTCACACTTTACTCAGAACACTCGAAACCATATCGAATACCAAACTCTTCTAGCCATGCCATTAGACACGGACATCCGTTAGTACTTCGATGTACCCTGTCGGCAATCTGCATATCTTTTTTCATAAGAGATAAGAAAAGCGTATGGCTAGAAATGATCGGAACTTCATTTAACGTACATGAGAAAGAAAAAGAAAACCCACTTGAGAAAGGAAAGGAAAGGAAAAAGTATAAAACCCCACGTAACTCAAAGATATATGTTATCCAATTAATTCAGACAGACAGCAGATAATGTTGGAAGTTCCAACTTTAAAGAGGGTTATAGCATGATATGCATGTGCTCATGCAAATGAGCCCAAGAAGTTGCACTTGGGTTTTCACAACTCTGCCGTTGAGAGACAACAAAACTCTTTATTTCAGGGGTAAAACTCTTTTTGTCATTCCACTCTGAAGATTAGAAGAACCCCATGCAGAATATCCACAAGAGTTAATTACCTCTAAGTACAGAAAAGTGACACTTAATTCCCATTAAGGAGAGATGAAGTACTTAATTACCACTAAGTCCACTTTTACAAAAATACATTTATCATTAATAGAAGTGTCACCCTAGGGTTTTAGGGTATGCTAGGGTTTTAGGGTACCGTAATGGGTACCCTAGTACCCTTGTTAGGGTACCCTAGGATTTTAGGGTTTTAGGGTACTTTAAGATTTTAGATTTTAGGATACCCTAGGGTTTAAGGTACCCTAAAGTTTAGGTTTAGGTGGTTTCATAGAGCCCTAGGGCTTAGGTTTAGGCACTTTCATAGGAGTTTTAGGGTGCACTTTCCTATTATAGGGTTTTAGCGATTTAGGCACTTTTATTGGTACACTAGAGTTTTAGGCACTTTTATAGAGTACACTCTGAGGTTTAGGCACTTTCATAGGGTGCCCTAGGGGTTAGGCACTTTCGATATTTGGGGTTTTAGGCACTTTCATAGGGTTTTAGTGTTTCGTTAATTAGAGGAGACTTGGTGGGAATTACTTTCTATTTTCTGGACCTAGAGGTAAATTGCCCTATCCACAAGGGGGGAAAATTACCACAACTTCACTCACCTAGTTTATGTCCTCCCCTCATCTATCTTTACTACTTGGCTACGACGGCTATGACTAAATTAATCTATTTAGTTCAGTGAGCTAGGAGGAACCAAGACAATTAACGAAAACAATAATGCTACGTATACAAAGATTTGCCACAATCAACCATAACTACGTGCTGGGTTAACTCACATAGCTTTTTAAGTGTGCTGAGTCAGCAGTATTTGTGGTTAGTTGTGGTAAATTTTTGTGTGCATAGATGAATGTATTTTTTATAAATCAAAGTGGATATATGACCTTTTGCGTCTAGATTTATTCAGAAGTAGAATGAGCAGATAAGACAGTAAGTAAACAAACAATGATTTCATTTCCGATTTAACCAAAAAACAAAAAAAACAATGATAACCAAGGGTCATGTTTATGAAAAAATTTACACTCCATCCGACCCATTATTTCAATTCCATTATAGTATAATATTTTTACGTCTTTTAAAGAAACATCTAATTAATGCACTTTAATTTAAATCATAATCACTACAACAAATTACATAATTCCCGACCAAAATTGCCGACTAAAAAAAATTTCGTCGCCAAATATTAAGCAATTACCGACTAAATATAAATTAGTCGGTAGAAATTTTCATAATTCCCGACTAAACCCATTTTAGTCGTTAATAGTAGCTTTTTTCCGACTAAAAATAAGTTTAGTCGGCGAAAATTAATTTTTAACCAATTTAAAAAATCAATAAATAAAATAAAATTGCCCGACTAAATATTTTAGTCGGAAATTAATTATATTCGACGACTAATAATACTTTTAGTCGGTAAAATTAATTTTTAACCAATTTTAAAAATCAATAAATCAAATAAAATTGCCCGACTAAATGTTTTAGTCGGCAATTAATTATATTCGACGACTAATAATACTTTTAGTCAGTAAAATTAATTTTTAACCAATTTAAAAAATCAATAAATCAAATAAAATTGCCCGACTAAATATTTTAGTCGGTAATTAATTATATTCGACGACTAATAATACTTTTAGTCGGCGAAAGTTAATTTTTTAACCAATTTAAAAAATCAATAAATAAGATAAAATTTCCCGACTAATTATTTTAGTCGGTAATTAATTATATTCGACGACTAATAATACTTTTACTCGGTAAAATTAATTTTTAACCAATTTAAAAAATCAAATAAAATTGCCCGACTGATTATTTTAGTTGGTATTTAGTGATATTAATAATAATTTTAATCGATAAAATTCAATTTTCTTCGAATTTAAAAAATTAAAAAGAAAAGTTATACTACTTCTTACAGCCAAATCAAAAGAATTAAATAGGTTTTCTAGAGTCTTGATTAAAGATGGATTTAGCTTTAAGAGAGAGAAAAAGAATGGTACCTTTTCTAGGCGATTCTGATGAGTAAATAATCTCCATCTTTCAGACGGAAGTTCGATAACATCAAAGCGGCGGGCAGAGAAAGTGTATTAGCCTATTAGGGCTTCTGATGGCAGCTTGAGGCTTATATACCCTTAAATAGCCGAGATTGTGGGGTGGAGCTCAAGTTGCATTCTTGTAAAATAAAAAAAATTCTAAACATCTTTCAGTAATTGTATTTTTTGTAATTTTTTATTTTGTTTTTTATCTTAATTTTTTTATGGTTAATCGTTCGTCTCAACGAGAAGAATTTGTAAAGTATCAAAATGTGTTGATGAAAATTTATATAAAATGACACTATAGACTAAAAAAAAATGAAAGAAGAAGACAACTATTTCGTACTTTTTCCATCTTTAGTGAACTTTTTTACTGCTAATCATAATTTTTTTACTTTTTAAACTTTTCTTGTCGAGACGGAAAATTAGTCTAAAAAATATACCTCAAATCTAGCAAAAATTCAAAAAAATGAATAAAACACACAAAATGAAATTACATTTTCTGACCAAATATATATTAGTCGGGTAATATTATTTAATCTGAATTAAAAAATCAAATCTATTTCCCAACTAATAGAGTCATGGAATATCAACTTTTATCCCTTTTTAAAAATTTCAAAGAAAAGAAATATTTGTTCCAACTACATTGATCACGATGCAACCTTTCCGATCAATACTGCTCATTTTGTTTTCCTTCTTAATCATAAGATTCTCGTAAAATTTTGGCTCGATCGGGCCAAGGAAGCCCCTGTATCGGCACAAAAATTCTTAAATGTAAAGAATTTTGTTGTCCGATTAAGTGCCTACCCATATGCAGTTAACTTCATTATTGGTACGAATGTTCAAATTCGTATTACGTCAAAGATAGATGATTTCGATCGTGAAAAAATACCTCAGGCGGGACTCAGTTAGTTCACTATAACACTTAAACGTCTCCAAAAGCATTAAATGTCTTTCAATAATGTGGTCGCCAAAACCAAATAATCTCCGATTTTAGTGACAATGCTATAGTAAGTAAAACGTGAAATTTTAACGGTTCAGATCGATCATTATAAAAAATGACTCAACAGTTACCTTAACTATATATATGTTTGATGTATTTGATAGTTAACTACTTCTTATGTTATACCTGTTATTATAGTAGCCACAAGATCGCGAGACAATCTTGACGATCAAGATCGTTGATTTTCTTGGACTTGTTGAATCATTCATTCCAGTAAATTTGCGGCTCAACCAGGTTTAGAATATCCCTTTATCGAGACGTGAATTCATTAGAAAAATAGTATTTTTTGTTCGATTAATTGTCTAATGCAAAAAGATCAACTGTAATATTAGTAAGAATGATCTAACTGATAATATTAGAGAAGATAAATGGTTCTGATCGAGCAAAAAAATCTCAAGTGGAGCTCGAGTAGTGTGTTATAAGACTTTAATGTTTTTAGACGCAGTAAAAGGGATTCCGACTCAAAGAATTATTCCCTACTAAATATTTAGTCGGCCAAGAAAAAAAATTACCGACTAATTATTTTTTGGTCGGGAATGATACAATTTTTTGCGCCAATCCGAAATTTTTGCGAAAAAAATGGCGCCATTTAGGTAATTTCCGACTAACTATTTAGTCGGCAAGTGTTTTATAATATGAAACGGCGCCGTTACACCTTATCGAAACCCATCCAGTTATACCCTTCCCCCATCTCCCTCTCGCATAGTCAATCAGTCCATCCACCTCTCAATCGACCCTCTGACCCTCTCTCCAGCCGCCGTCGCTCAACCCCTCTCTGCAGCCGCGGTCTCCACCGTTCAGCACCGCCGCCGCTGCCACACCCTCGACGAAAATCCCTCACTCCTCCGACTGTGGTATCAGATCCTCCTGCTCCTCTCAATCAAACCCTCCGACGAAAATCCCTTTCCTCCGACTTTGCATCTCCAGCCGTGGTCGTGCCGCTGTGTCTCTCTCTCGCTCGCTCCTGCTAGGTACTCACACACTCTCTCTCTCTCTCTCTCCGCTAAAATCTGGGTTTTCAGTGCTCCAAATGAACAAATCGATTTGGGTTTTTAGTGCTCCAAACGAAAAAATCAATTTGGGTTTACTCGGTTTTCCAATTTGGCAGCTGGGACTCAACCGTAGCTTTCATATAGTTGTTGGCGTGAATGAATATTGCAGGAGAATGGGCGCATAATCTGGAGTTCTCTCTCTCTCTCTCTCCAACGCCCAACACAGCTCTCTGTCTCTGTCTCCCCAATGCCGTCCTCGTTGTAGCAGTGTTCTCTCCTCAAACTACAACAGAAATTGGAGCCCAGTCTTCGTTATTCAAGGCTGAGGTCGCTCTGCTTCTCCTCAACAGGTACAATCCAAGCTCAGTCTTTGTTTTGCATGTGTTGAATATACTGATTATCTACTGATTTGGTTGATTTCTCTCATAATCTGGGTTTTGCATGTGACTGTTATATGGTGAAAAATGTACCACATTGAACCCCCAAATTTACTTTCACATTAATTACTGATTTGGTTTATTGCTCTCTTAATCTGGGTTTTCTTCCATTTTCCTTATATACTAGTTGTCTGTCTTTATGGAATAGGAGTATAGGACTCCTGGAACTGCCTTCTTACCTCTCTCCCAGTGCATTCCATTACATATATTTGTTCCTGAACAGCAGTTATTCAAAGGTCTTGGGATGGGTTACAGTTCTTTGGTCCAAATTGTTATGTGGTGGTTTCTGCATAACGCATTCCCCCTGTTCGACTAAATTCCGCTTAGAGATTTGTGTCAGTTTTGGTGATATGATAACTGAATTCAAATAATGATTTATTGTTTTATTGCATGTGGTAGGAGAATACTAGTATAACAAATAATTCTAAGTGGACATAATTTCACAATAACAGTAAGCCCAACTGATAGCTCCATTAAGGGGACGAATAAGTCAACAAAGAATTCTCATTTGGGAAGAAATAAGCACTCTTTGCTTTAGACAAGGATTGAACTTGACCTCCCAGTTGGGTGGCCAACTAAGCTAACCTTTGTTGGGTAAGCAAATATTGGTTTAGTCGATAAAATTCAATTAAAGCATTGGATTGGAGTAATGCAAAGATAGAACCTTTAGTGAACCAATAAGACGAACATCTTAACTAGAGAGAAGAGGTCAATAGAAAAAACAAAAAAGTGGTCAGATAAAATACCACAGTTCCAATGAGCTTAGAAACATTGCTATGATGTCCTTTTTTCTCCGTGGACTTCACTAAAGTTCTACCAGCTAGAACTACATCAGGTGGGAATACTGCAGGCCAATGTACACCATGACACTCGTGTCTATGTTCAAAAAAATGATGGATGTCTGAAGCAGAAGCATTGGCTAAGGTTATATCCTCAATGTGCTTTTTAACCTCATCTGACAAAGTCTCATCAATAGCGCAACTGTTTGAGTTAATCCCTGCTGCCTGTCTCCAGCTTGTATTTGACATTGCTGAGAGCAATATAATGGTCCAAGCCCAACACATGCAAGTACATTTTTCACCAGATTACTCCTATTCCATTTGCTTTGCTAGAGTTGTAGTATGATGTCTCAACATAACCACTGATCATAGCCATAGTTTTGGAGTTTGAACATGAGCTATGGAACCACTGAATTTGGCATTGATCATAGCCATGTAGTGCTGTACATGGCTGTTTTTTTGGCATTTCAAGTGTTGTACCTTGCTATTTTTTTTGTTTTCCTTAAGTTTTTTGTTTGGTCAGAGTCAAAATGTGCTGCATGTTGAACATTTCTCATTTAGGACCACAGCCTGAGATTCAGTGTCCATGTAATGATTGTCTAAATGGGATATGAATGTGTAGTTTAGGTTCTGATTAGGTCATGGGATATGAGTTTTACTTCAGAAAAATTCGTTTAGCTTATGGGTATATATACAAGTTAGAGTTCAAACAGAAATGAATTTTCCCGATTCTTGATGAACTTTTATAACCAACTTTCCGACCTTGTAATTTTTCAATATTTTTATAGGAGATGCCTCTATATGTCTAATTTATTGTGTAAAATCTACAGAACTGAATTTAAAACGTGGAAGGAATTAAAAATCATTTAATGAACTGCTGTTGCGTAACTCTCAGTGCTGACAGCACCGTCGCACTTCACGGAAACGGCTATAACTCTGCCTAGAAAACTCGAAATCACATTCCGCTTTCTTTGTTGGAAACTAGACACATAGAGCTTCAACTATATGTAAGCCCCGTGCCTTAGTTGTGCTCGAGAAATAACAGATTTCAGTTTGAAGTTGGCCTAAAATCTGTTTTCTGGTCGTCTTGCGATTTCCTTATTCTTTTGCAATAGCCAACATGTGTTCTTGGATTCTTGGGATTACTAGAAGTTGAAAAAGGTCTGAAATATGGTTCTTAAGAAGCTGGGTTTTGGGTTTGGGGATCAGATTTTAGATTTTTGAGTATTCTGAAAACTCATTTTAAGCTATGGTTGCAATCCTCTTGTTCACCGTAGGCCCCTTGTATAAATGTATATAGCATGAATTTATGTATTTGTGTTTGCTTGTGATAAAATTTTGGATATTTGGGGTTTTCTGATACAGGTTTGTTTGGGTCAGTGCTTTTCAGATGAAATACCACGAGTTTGGTTAGCTTAATAAAAAAAAAAACTCCCTTTTACTATATGTGAGTGTTTATAGAAAGTTATAGTAGCATGTTTCGAGATTTTAGCTTTTAAAAAGTGTTGCAATATTTGTAAAAAAATATCAAACAGATTCTTGGATTCCTAATAGCTGAAAAATGTATAAAATCTGATTCGAAAGAAGCTAGGTTTGGTCGTGATTTTCCCCGCCTTTGACTATTAGGGGTGCATTAGCTTGCTGAATGAGTTTTGTAGATGATCCAGGAATCCCTTGCGGGGAAAATTCTGTTATATGTACAAAGAACCATGGGTTGAGGAGAGTTGAAAACCGAACCTCCACTCCCTTAGTTGTGGCCATTACCAACTAATCTACCCCTTGGGGTTTTGGTTGCTAAATGCTAAACTACTTGTTTTGTGTGTATCGATCCATATTATGAAGTTTCTATTTCCTCTCAACATGAAAGGATATAGATGTTTCTTTCCTAAATGACGTGAATTTTCCTCCCTCTCAAATATCATGTGAGTTCAAGGATGTAAATTGTTAGTGTCTATACTGGGTACAAGTGTCAAGACACATGCACATGGCACACCCATACCATACCCATCCCCTACCAATGCGTAAATTGCTTGACACATGACTTACCTTTAGAAGCGTCCAAAACAAAGGGATTCCTGGATTTTGATTATAAAAAAGAGTGGTGAGGTTGCAAGAAAGTGCATATGCTTAAAATCATTTGAATTTTGTACTCCATACGGGGAACTATTTTGCTCTTAATGCTCGTTACAGTGAGTGTTTTGAGGTTTACCCAAATATATTACACACATACCTGAATTAAAAAACTAACCTGGAGTATCCAACGTCATAGGGTTGAGTCGGGCTGGTGCATGTGAAAAGCTGATTTTTGTATGCCCAGGACTGAGTTGTGCACAAGACTGAGTTGAAGGGTGGCCTTTGCCTAGATTGGGGTATTTTTAGCTTGTAGTTGTTTTATTTTCTTTATCTATCATTTCTGCATTTGTTATATGAGAATATGTTTATTCTATGAAGATTTGGCCTAGGATTTTATGGTTTTCAACATTCTGGGAACATTTGATAAAATTCAGGGTCATATAGTCATATTAGTTGATGACTCTACAAAGAGAATATTAGGTCAGGCAAAAGGGCACAGCACAAAGCGTTTGGCAAAAGGTCTCACCTATTTGTTGGTTGAAGAGGTAAAATAAATAAACCGAATCTAAATAACTATTTCTGAAAATTTAGGTTTCCAAAATACGTATGAGCATCTTAACGCCTCCGACACCATACGTTTCACTATGATTTACAAAGGCACCCAATAGTTTTTATCCCAAAAGTATCTTTCATAACTCAAATTGCCACTCGAGAGTGTATCTGTACTTTCACTACACACTCTGCGCTTGTGCCCACAATGATCAAATTATCCCGTATCTTGTCTTTGTCAGAGCTGCTATGAGTACATACATGGGGTGTTGATAAAGGGTTTTCTTGCAAAAAACAAAGTTTAATGGAATTTGAGGTGAAAAAATGTTCTTAGCCAGCTATTTTGCTCCGCATGCAGAAATTAGATTGACTGGACTATGCTTCTAATTCTAACCTTACAGGTGGTAACTGTATTGATTTTGCTGGCATTGGCTATTCACTCTGTTCTAGGGATAAGGTCTACCCGTTAATGTATGGCCTTCTACTAGTTCATGTACGGCCTTCTAATGATAGATTGTTGTTCTTTTTGGGTTTTTTACAGGGACGGCATTTTAATGGAGTATCGTGCATGATGTTGGTTATTGACTATGAAGATTGAAGTTGGATTTTGGTTGTGGACGCGCTTGGATTTTTTTTGGTTATCCGTTTGTTGAAGTTGAGTGTCCACGGGGTTTGGATACATTTTGTTACTGAGCTAAGTTATTTTTTAATTTCCCCCTGTGGTGGACGTGTTGTTATTTTGCACTTTAAGAATTTGGATACAAGTTTTTTAACTATTTGGTGGACACTTCTATTTATGAAAGTTTGTATTTATTTCTTGGAATTTTTATTTTGTATTAATTGCATTAGGTTAGCAATTTTGTGGATTTAATGATTGTTGGATGAAATTTACAGGGAATAATAATGAGGGAAAAATTTGTAGAAAATTTTGAAATGACAAAATGGTATGGAACATTTCCCGACTAAAGTTTAGTCGTCGATAGGCCACAAATTAGTTAATACGAAATGACATTTACCGATTAAACTATTAGTCGGTGATAATTTAAATACATTTCCCGACTAAAATATTTAGTCGGCCAATAGTTGAAACATGCCCCGACTAAACCATTAGTCGGCAAATAGGTTATACATCCCCGACTAAATAATTAGTCGGCCAATATTAAAACATTTGCCGACTAAAAATTTAGTTGGTAAAGGTATATACTTTAGCCGACTAAACTTTTTTTAGTCGGCAACAACCTTTGCCGACCCTCTTCCACCGACTAATGTGCCGACCAAAATTTTTAGTCGGAAAAGGCTTTTGCCGACTAAAATACCTACAATTGCCGACTAAACCGTTAGTCGGGAATGGTGTTTTTTCTTGTAGTGAATTTACTTACTACAAGAATAATCCTTCTACCCAAACATTTCAAACTAGCCCGGACATATAAGTTATCAAAGAATTGGATATTTTCTAAAAACTACAAAGATTATGGGTTTTGACTTTTCCAAATGGACATAAATTTTGAGTCATCACAAAGTATAATGATGGAGCTGCATTATGTGACGAGGGAGCGCAATTACTTAATTAAGGCGCATCTTTGGGAATTTTCACGTGATCTTGAGGTAAACCATAGAGTCAAAATGGAGAAATAAATAAGCTGATCGTGACAATAATTGATTTTTTCTCCCACCCATGTTTTCCCTTTCCCTGGCGCACATTAGTAGACCCCACATCAAAACGCAAAGATACTCCGATCCTCAAAAACTCGAGACACCCACATGGCTAGATACCAGATAGCCACACCCCATGTTGTTCTAACTCATTTATTTTGTTTTTCTAAAAAAAAAAAAAACAAAAGGGTTTAATTTCAAATTATATGGATGCACCGGAAAGATTAGATATATTGGTAATTAATGGGAGAAGTTTAATTAGCACCGCCAACCCAGACTCCCCGTTCCGCTAAGGGAAATATAAGTACCTATTTTCTAAATTAGATGTGATGTATTGTGAGAAAACGATCTGTCTTGTAAAGGAAAAAATAAGTACTTATAAAATAAAAAATTTTAATGGAACATTAATTACCTAATTAGTAGAAAAATAACACTACAGATCTACGAAATAGCAAAATCATATATATAATATACTAAATATAATCGTACATTTTGTAATCACACTTAGCTTCAACACTTGTACAATGTACTAGTATTGACAAAAAGCTCTATACGCGACTGTCTATTTACTGATCAATCTCTCTCCTCTTAATTTAAGCAACCTCTATTTCTCATATACTGTAGTACTCTTCAACTACACGCTTCAGTACTAGTAAGTATGCATTTTCTGTATTTTCAGTCAAAAACTGCTTCTGAGTATCGGGAAACCATGAGCTCGGAGGCGGACCACAACCTCGCGGCTTCGAACGAGTTGGATCCCAATTTAGACGTCGAAGCTTCGTTGCAATCCGCAAAGTACTTTCCGCTCACATTCAAAAGCCTTGGATGGGTAGCAACGTAGCAACTCGTTGCAGCTGCCTGAAACGAAATTGTCGATTCGTTAGAACAAGATGTATTTACAAGTCAAATAGCCAACAATATATGTAAAAGTACGTTTGGATATTTTTCGCGGTCTAAGTGCAGCAGTTTTGTCAATAATTTGTTTAGCAATTAAAGCTCCTGATTTTCTAAAGCTAATTAACTTCCCAAAAGTTGGAAAACGATTCTTAAGATTTCTTTTTGAGTCTTTTCTAACTTAATTCATTCTAGTAAATAATCAGTTTATACGAATGAGAAGAAGTACCTGGGGAATTCTCTTCAAGAGCTTGGAAGCCAAGAAGAAAACCAAATCTGCATGTAATCATCGTACAATCTTAGATCTTCAAGAGACAAAAACTCAACTATTTTCCGGGTAATCGTATACGCACGTTAATTCATATAGACAACATACCAAACGTTACTTATATAAAATACCTGTAATGAAGCCTTCGCGATCTCTGGTGAGTCTGGTCCTAACGATCCCCGGATGAACACAATTCACAGTCACGTTTGCTTCCATCTCCTGCAAATATTCCAAAAAAAAAACAAGCATGCACCATTAACCCTAGAATTGTAAACTTCTGAGAAAACAACAATTTTTTTTTTCCCCTTTTTCACTGGATTAATTGTACTTCCTACTCCGCGCACCCGTAATTTTGTTTCACTACCGAAAACCGATCTATCATTCGGATTAGAAAATAAAATATATGTGTGCAAATTTATCGTATTTATTCGTACCAAATTTAAAATATTATCTTGTCATCCAAAAAATTCGGAATATTTAATCAAAATGAAACACAATTTTTTTATAATCGAATAAAATGGAACGGGGATGGTGTTGTGAGGGCCGCACAACGCCGCGCTGCGCGCCACTCGAGCCCTCCGTTCAACAATCCAACGGTTTAGATCTCATCTGGGCACCATGTAGCATCCGAGCTGTTCATTACCGAGATGAAACTTGAACCATTACACCGCCGAACAGACAACTCGGAGTGCTGTGCGCCGCCCGCGCAACAAACAATTTCAATAATGCTAGAACGTACATACCTTGAGTCTCTGAGCGAGTTCCTTGGTGTGCAAAACGTTAGCCAGCTTCGAGAGAGCATATGCACGTGTAGCATCGTAACCGCTGCCGAGGAGGACCCGACACAAAAATTTCAGAATTCAAGGTCAAACAAAAAAAAAATTTTAAAACCAAATTAATTTCATTTGAGAATCCAAAAGTCAATTTTCCCCTTTATCATCCACATTTAATTTCGAAATCAGAGCACCCGATTTCCTAAGATTTCTCTTCGCCTTTTTGGATTCGTACAAGATTTCTATAATCAATTCGCATTGTCGTTTCTCTTTCTCACCATTTATTTCTGGTAATCATCCCGAGATCACGAATTACGTCGCCGGAGAACCACCCGTGAATGCTCGACGACACGTTCACTATCCGCCCCTGGACGCCGGTGGCCCTTGCCGTTTCCGTCATCTTCTTCAGTAATAACTTCGTCAACAAAAAGTGACCTATAAAAAACATTACAAAGACAAAAATTACTCCTCGAAACGATTCAAATAATTCTTGGCAAAAATTAACGCAAAACTATCAATAATTGAAAAAAAAAAAAGAAAAAGACAACCGGAGATATAGGACGCTCCGTGCGTAAAAAGAAATTTACCCAAGTAATTGGTTGCAAAGGTCATCTCTATTCCGTCTTCGGAGATAGCATGCCCATGCGAAAATTTTCCGGCGTTGTTTCTGAAAACAAATCAAAGAAGTAGATTAATGTAAAATCAAGAGGAGTTCAACTCATCTTTTAATGTACGAATCTAACTATTCCAACAATACTAACTTTTAACGATAAAAAAAACATAAACATAAAATGCCCATGCATATATATATCTACACAGAATTGTATAAAACGACTGGAATTTGGGATTTTACATGAGGAGATTGAGTGGTAAATGGAGAGATTCGAACTCCGCAACGAAGCTTCGAACGGAGCTGAGAGAACTGAGGTCAAGAGCCATGAGAAAAATCTCGGTGTCTGGAAACTCCGATAGGATGCGGGCCTTGGCGTCCTCCGCGGCTTTGAGGCTCCGAGCAGGAAGGACCAGCCTTGCGCCGCGCTTGGCCAACACACGCGCCGTCTCGGCTCCGATCCCTGACGTGGCACCTGGTTTTGAGACACACGAAAAAATGATTTTGGTTTGATTCGATAGAAAATCGATTATTTTATATTATCATTTCTTAATTTCTTTTATGAATAACAAATAAGCACGATTGTTGAAGTAACAAAATGATTTATGTACTTTAACTGCATTAAACTAGAATTATCTCAATATACAAATGTAAATGCATTGAAAAACAAAAAGTACAAGCTATAATAATAATAAGTACATGTTTCGATAAAAATGTCTACTAAGTTAGCTCTTCTTGGATCAAAATTATGATTCCGCCACTGATTACGCTCTTCAGTTGGCGCAGTGGTTGTGTAGCACTGTTAATTTACTATGAGATTACTGACACGAGTTTGATACCTTTTGTGATTGGTTGAGATGGTGTTAAGGTAAAAATAGGTTCTTCTATCATAGGGGAAAAAAAAAAAGATGAATATTATTATCCATTAAAGTCTTAAGGCGGTTCTTTTTGTAGGCTTGATTTCTGAATTTATTTTTTATTTCTAAGAAAACAATCATCAGCTGATCATAAGTTTCCGAATCAAATCCAATCAAGTGCGCATGTGGACCGCTCAAGAAGAAGTGCATGTGGAGTAGTAATCTGGTTTACCTGTGATGATGGCGGTGACGGAGCTCAGATCGGCGCAGCACTCCGTAACTTGCTCGGCCGTCGACTTGGAGCCGTATCCACTCGGTCCGATCGACCCGATCATGTACTTCACCGTCTCGAGCATTTCGGCCGAATAACTCATCGATCGTTTTCTTCTATGGCCTGTTTTTAAAAGCACGTACTTTTTCTGTGTTGACTTGTTTCTGCGTTCTTGACTACGGCTACGCGTGCTACTAAACAGACTACGAGCGAGAGAAAATGGGCAGGCGTGGTTTCTTTTCAGGCTTTGCAGGCGGCTCATCCGTCTGCATTCATTTGGAGAGAGAGAGAGAGAGAGAGAGTTGGGGTTTTGTTTGGTGGGGGTCTGGTTAGGAGCTGACGAATCGGAGTGGATGTGAGAGGAGAGATTTATAATGGTTTTGGATCATAAAGGTGGGGGAGGATTACATATTTGTCATTAATTGATTGCGATTAATTAAAACTATACCCTCCCAAACTTTGATTATATATAAAAACCGTTTCGTATAAACAAATGTTTGATTCCCAATGCGAAAACAAATACGGAGTAATACATTGATTAAGGGTACGGTTGGTAAACAATCCGAGCACTGGATTATTTAAGTTTGTTTGATCATTAAAGAAGTTTTAATTAAAAGTGATCCTATTTATTTTGTTAATGAAACGAAATGGTGTTGTACGAGTTTTAATTGAGACGGTCACGACTCACGAGCGGAACTAGAGTGTAACTTGCATTTTCTAAAAATTATAAAGCTGCTCAAGCTGAAGTATTAGCTAGCTTGTTCAAGCATTGATAAATTTAAATTGTTCTGTTTAGTTTTTTTTTATATTATAATAAACCCGTCGCAAATAAACTTTTAAGGAGACGAGCTCAAATTTAAATAATTTTGTTGGTTTAAAATGTTAGTGCATGAGTTAAAACCCAAAAGAACTAAGGAAGCCATCGACAGTGGGAATCGACAGGCATGCGGGACCCACTTTGAACCCGCACAGATGATTCAAACCGTTCAATAATTTTTATAAAAAATATTGATTGAGGCTACATATATCATATTGAACTGATTTTCCGGTCATGGGTCCACTCGTTTGTTTTTTAAAATATTAAATGACTTGGATCATTCATGCGGAGTTCAGAGTAAACCCTATGGCGGTTGGTTTCCGTGAGTGCAATTTTGTTCACCCTCTTTAAAATATGGTGAATATTACCTTCCTTTCTATTGGTTGAAAGGGTGTGGATCCTACTACAAGGTGATGTCATGCTTACCAAAAAGTGTATTACATGATAAGTATGAGATCATTTTATAGTGAAATTCACATCATTTCAACCAATAACAATGAAAATAATATTCACACTCTTTTAAAGAAGATGAACAAAATTACACTCGATTTCCGTAGTCGGTGGCTCTCGTAGGTTTCCGCAGCAGAATTGAGTGAAAACTCTGGTTATTTTTATACTTGTATAGTGTGTAGTACTACTTGTCAAAGAGCTCATACAGGACGGCCGTGTGTAAAAAGGTGAAAAGGTAAAGAATGTGGAGGGTTCTATTGTCAAAGAATCTCACGTGCAGGGTTAAAAATTGCAGAGAATCAGTCAAATCCGACTGCCTCGAATATGTAACGTCTTTTCTCATGATAAACAAACGCACCGTTCTATGCGTCTGCGATGCATGTGAGGAATTCACTGTACAAGGAAAATTTACAATACATACCTCTTAAAAGGGTGTATCTTATGTATCTATTTTATAGTTTATTCATAATATTTTAGTGTGTTTCGTACTTTTGTTCTAGAATTCATAACATTTCAGCAGTACGATTCGTAATATTTTCATTATGATTCATAACATTTTGGTGTACCTCGTAACTTTTATACGATTCATAACTTTTCAGCAATACGATTCGTAAAACATTTTCTCCATAATTCATACATTTTGGAGGTGCATACAATATACACTCAAATAAGAGGCGTGTATTGTAGTCTTTCCTCACTATATATGATCCCGCAAAAATAATCGGAAGCGTTTATTAATTTTAAAATAATTTTTCAAGTTCTTCTAGAGTGAATCAGTCAATTCTCTAATTTTTCATCCGATCTTGAATTCTAAATGAATTTTGAAGAGAATTTAGACAATTAGATCAAACAGTTGAGTTAGTTTGAGCCGGTTGGTTGCAGAGCGAATAGAAAAAAGGAATGGAAAATGTTGTAGTGCAACCACAGTAATGAACAGCTGATCGAGATTGTCTGTGTGGAAATATGTGCACTTGATATCTGCACCCATAGTAGGAGTACGTTTTATTGTAATTGTAAACAATACTACTAAAATACGCCTATTATTGAATCCTCCATTTGTTTTTCCTCACACTAACAAGTGATTTTGTTTAGAGTTGTATTTAAGTACTAGTTGATATTTCTGATTCAGCAGTGGTATTATCCTCCGTCCGTTATCCCAGTAATTCCAAACAAGTTCGAATATCAACAATTAATACATTTTTTTTTAAATATCAATACATTTTTTTACCTATTATCTTTCACCCTCACAGAGGAAATTAGCATTTTCCAAATTAGATATCTGTTTACATGTGATAATAAATAAATAAATAAATAAATAAAACTCCTATATTCATGTGGGAAATTGGAATCTTCCATTAATCTGTGTTTCTATTCCCATAAATTCGTGAATAAAAGAAGAGTTGTGATAATATCCCCTAGGGAGCTGTATAGCTTTTCTTAAAAAGTGGCTATTTTCTTTACCCTCTTGCTATCTTTTGTCTTTCCATCTTTTATTCTTTTTGCTTGCAAGGTTGCAAATATTAAAAAAAGGCTTCTATTTCCTTTAATCATGATGAAATTTGACTGTACGCTTCAATCATAAGTCAGAAAGTGTTTATTGGATATTGATGATAGATCCTTTGTAATCTAGTGATCACTTGGTATGGACCGTATACCGCTTTTTTGATAATCGTATGTTCAGGTTAGATTGTACTTATATCGATTAATTATGAAACACTAAAATTAATAATTGGACAAACTTTCAGTGGTCCAACCGTATAATTGTTATCAAGTCTAGTTACACTCCTATAATATATCGATCTTTGCCAACCCACAAAAAATTATGAAGAGAGTACTTAAAATTGAGATTTATGAACCAGATTCCTATACTTGTAACCAGTGCCGGCCCAATGGGGAGGCCTAAGAGGCCGCTGCCTTGGGCCTCCATATTTTGGGTAAAAATTGGGACACACCTCTACCTAGATGAGTACATATATTTTCTGAATGCAACTTTAATACAAACTCTTTTAGTGGTTCATTGGTTAAGTGCTTGTTCTTCCACATAAGATGTCTAGGTTCAAATCTTGGTAGGATACTTCTTGAAGTGTCTTTTTACAAAAATATATATATATATATATATATGTAGGGCACTATTCTACCACTTGACCTAGGGTATCCAAATACCTTGGACCGGCTCTGCTTGTAACGCATTATCCATCCATAATTCCACATCACATTACTTTCTAGGCAATTTTTCTTGGTAAAAAGTCTGGACATATAATACTTTGACCTTGGTAAAGATGAAAAGAAAAATGCTGCCAGAAGAGGAAGGAAGAACATGACAAGTTTAAGGCACGTTTGGTGTAGCCCTCTGCAACAGTGGCCATGAAAAAGAGTTGGTACTTGGTAGGGCCATTTTTTTTATATGAGCCAAAAAAGGTTGATAAAGAAAGGAAGAAAGAAGCCACGAAATGGAAAAATTATTCAATACTTTTTGGGCACCGCCACATAGTGCCTTAGGCCTCTTCTCAATCACACATTTTTGTGAAGTCCGAGACTAAGTGTGAGATCTCCACAACAATGAGTGATAGAGAAATACTAGGATCACCGCCACGTGATGTCTCAGGGCATTGAATAATCTCTTAAATTGCCAGCTTTTTGAAGTGCTCTACTTCTTCAGCTTCCTAATTGCCTCCCTGCTGGGACCGCTCACAACATCATGATATATTCCTCTCACCACTACGCTATATTTTGCACCTTTTTGTTTTACCAAGCGAAGTGCTAATTACGTTGATTTGGTTGAGGTGCGCATAAACTGACTCGAACACTTGAGTTATTAAGAAAAAACTTGATTTGGTCACCCCAATTAAAGTGCTGGAGCCTCCACACCACCCACGTCCAAAGATTTTAATAACCTCCCATGTGGTTTAAGCTCTTTACTTTCATAATTAGGTTCACTTTACGTTTACTTTGTTGTAGTGTGGAAGCTAGAATGGGGGTGATATTATTGCCATCCAATTAGGGTGGAGATCAAGTCTCTCCTGTAGGGGACTAGGCTCATTTTCAGTTTGAAAATGTCTAGTGTTGTCCAGTTTAGAATAATTGTGGGGCTGGTAAGAATGATGGAAATTCCGGGCGCACAACAATGATCGAGATCACTTATTTTGAAGCTATTGGGTGAAATGTCAATCACACCAAAAATCAACTAAATCATATAATCGATAACTTTATGAACAACTCATGACTATGCGAGAAAAAAAATAGATGAGTAGCTAGAGGAATTTAAAGTTGAACGGTCTATTCTTTTCCATATAACCGTGAGTTGTTCATCAACTATTGGTAAATCCGATTAAGTTGGTTTTTCACATGATCGGTCATTTATACAAGAGATATTACATGCCCAGTTCAGCCCATTTGCAGGCTCTTTCTCAACCCATTTCAATCGTTGAGGCCATTTACTTTCTAAGCCTCATCAAAAATACTAGTCATGATATCGATCGATCGGATATTATCCGAAATGCTCTTCGAAAACATCTATGTTGCAGAAATTGTTGTGTAAATACTAGTCTGACGGCGTTTGAATCATTGCTTTAATTTCGAGACTATAAGAGCAATAGAAGGCTATATTATCATGAGATTAGGCCATGAATTATATCTAATAGCTGCACATGGTGTGGATTTTGACTTGAAAATAGATTCCACCCAGCGAAACGCTCGAGGTTGTACGTGACCCCCTGACACCCCCCCCCACCCCTTGGCAATTTCCAATACATTTGTTCTTGGTTGAACTGAATTCTGACTTTTAATTATAATCTCACCGAACCTTTTCTTACTCTAATTATTTTCTAGCCTCCCACTAAGCCAGAAAACAGAGGATAAAGGATCGAGGAGGAGGCGATCGGCAATAACAATCTCCTCTAAGCGTGACAAAGACTTAGACCCGTAATGAATCCCAAGATAAACTTGTACCGATCCACCGAAGACCGGTGGGTCGCGGACGGCCGAGCCGAGTTGCAAGTGCTTGATATGGACCTCTCTCTATAAAGTTTTTTTCTAGCCTCCCACTAAGCCAGAAACAGAGGGAAAAAGTGGTTCTTTCCTATCCCTCATGGTTCACGCCAACACTTTTTCTTGTTCTCTTTGTCCCGTGGGATATCTTGAGAATGACACCTTAAAGTACACTTTAGTTCAATATTAACTAAAGTAATTTTTGATCTTAGCATACTGTACCTCGAGTAGTGAGTGATTATGTATCCAATTTGACAAAAGTCCAACATGGATTACGATATTAAGCAAAAAAAGTCTTTGTTATTAGTTGTGATCCATCGCTTAGACTTGTACTGTAAGTCATGCAATTCAATGGGTTGTCCAATATCTTAATGAACGGTCCCGATGGGAGCGGTCTCATTCAGTCCAAAACATGAATCGAAAGAGGATCGATTTCCAATTGTGAAAGAGCAAATGGGAGATTTTTCTTCTGCTAAAGTCACTTTCATATGGATTTGTTTGATATATGGATACAATCCAAACAAAACCAAACCAAACCGAGCCTTATGTCTTAATCACTTGGAGTCGGCTATATATAGATACAACCCGCTTTTGTTAATCACATCCGGGTCCCCATTACACTCTCTCCCACTCCACATTGATTACTTTTTTGTTAGCCAACTCTGTTTGACTAATATGATATGCCTTGAGCAGAGCAAATCCCATAAGACTATATCTCACATTATAGTATGCCTGCGTATGATCCAGCTCTCTTGCCACTCGCACTTTTTCCAATCTAAATGAACCAAAAAAAAACTAGAGCCCACCTATGCGTACACCAAATATATATCTGCGTGAGACCCATTTCACTATTTCAGGGTTCCATACTAATGATCGGGTCGTTCAATTTGCTTAAAGCTTTATTTCAGGGGTGCTTGCAAAAACTTTGTTCATTCTGATATCGGCAAGGGCTTAATTGATTCATTCAATTTTTGTCCTCGGGAATTCAAAGGTGAAATTCGATAAGCTCTTTCCAGTATCCAATTAATAAGTTGATTTCTATAGCGACTCTTAAAAACATATTTTAAACAAATTGAACAAATCCGATCATTTGCATGGGATCCTGATCGAGATAGGTCTCACGCAATCCGGTGTACATATGGTATTATGTACACCAAATGACGAACCATAGTTTTTTTTTTTTTTTTTAAATTTTTTTTTTTTTTTTAAATCTATGGGTGCACCATTTTTATTATTATCGAAAGCACACCTAGATGGTGTCATTTCTTAATCCTATTACTCAATGATTGCAACCCTTTTTCGTGGGAACCACTCCGAATCTTGGCAGGGCCCCTCCTCTCTAAAGGTTAGTTGATACAGGTTCCAAATCTCTAAAATTAAAATTGGTTTTGGTAAGACTAATCATCTTTCCACCCCCTTGATTTGAATATTGTTCTCTGGATGATCATGGGATTACAATTGCTTAACATTTTGTTAACTGGTTTCTTATGGTTTAAGGTTGTCAACTTCTCCATATATATATCATACTATTACTAAACCACCCTTCAGAAAATTATCCATTAATTGCATACGCAATTGCAACCACACTAAGAGACAAGAAAATAACTGTTAATTTGATTTCCGTCCAGTAACTCAGTCGGCTTGAGCTGAATGAAAAGTTGAATTTCGTGGTGCAATGGAAAATGATTCCAATTCCATCAAAATATTAGTAATAAGAACTTCTAGTAATTAGGTTAATGACTCCAACCAGGATTCTTAATGTACGTCGTTATGTAACATAGCCGCCGCTACATAAATGGATTTTGGACTTCTAATAGCGATATCTACCTAAGAATCGATTGCCCAATACTGGCCGAGATATGATCATCCGCCATTACATGAACGGATTTTGGACTTCCAACAGCGAAAATTACTTATGTGACGTCCGATACTAGCCTATATATAATCCTTCCACGGATACAAATACATATCATGATACTGCGTTTTGCAACCCTGATTCCAACTAAATTTGTGTTTCCCAATCAGTTGAGTTCCAAAACCACAAGGCATCAAAGTTTGGAATCTAGTTGATGCCGAATGATCATTTCTCTGTACCTAAATGGCTATGCATTTCTTATTTAAGTCCATAATTGAGCATTTTGGACTGTTTCATATCATTGGCACGAATTGACTGACCACCACACTTCATGCTAATCCCTCCTAAACATTAGGCTTTTTTGGGGGGGTTAAAGGGTGGTTTAAAGGATCTGTTAATGCCCCACCACCTGCACACCCACTAAGTAGGCCCCTAAATCATATGGTGGATCTCGTGTGATGTCACGCATCCACAAAGCTAGCATAAGAGTTTGAAATCAGGCTTATGTGCAACATCTCTTCTGCACTTTGTTATTGTTAAGCTTTTGTTCACCTAAATTATCTATTTGGTGTTGACTAAAAGTCTAGATTAAACTATTAAGTATGATCAGGATACTAACTCCATCGGCTTAATCTGGAAAATCATCGCATGCGGTGGCAGAGCTGGTATTATTGTATGCGTTTGGTAAAAAATACGAATGGAAAGGTTACGTGTAAATTCAGGCCCTTCTCATGAGCATTGCGTTTCTGGTTAAGAAATACAGTAAATAAATAAAGTCAGGCTTTGTTCTGGGATTTGTTATTTGTTAAAACGAAAATAAAGGCTTGATTCAAAAGTCACGTTTTCACCTCTGATTAGTGCAATGTTCTAGCAAATTCATGGGGTCTTCTATCACTTGTCATTGGATTTTATCCCAGGAAAATTCATGAACATGATCAAAAAGTAGAACCTTAAAAGCCAAGAGGCCTTTGGCTCATCAGCATCAAAGGTGCACTTAGGTGCTAGGAGTAAGGAGGCTAGGAGTTCAACTCCTCTAAGGTGCTAATCTAACAATACTAACTTTGGCCGAGATAAAAATTAAAAAAAAAAAAAAAAGTAGAAACTTAAATGGTTATCGTTGAGTGACACGGTTAATAGATAGAAGGAGTGACAACAACAACAACAAAAAAACACTAGGATTTTTTCCCATCAGCAGCAAAAATGAGCTTGAAGACATTAAGATGCTACATAAATACAAATACAGATATATATATACTCCCAAAGATCAAGCTACAATGCATCAGCCCTCTTTCTTGGGGCAGCAGCCAGAACCTGGTGTATAACTAAATTCAATTTTCCAGGCAGCTTTTGAAATTTTACTTCTTTCATGGTAAAAACTTGTACATATAATCCTATGCATGAATGAAAGAAGGAATGAGTTGGTATTTAATTGCTCACTGGCGATATATATTCAGGTTTTGAGGCCATCCGAACTCCTCCAAGAATGCCAATACAACTCCATTCGACCACCCGAATCCTGTCTGCATAGCAGGCACATGAGAAACAGTTAAGTTACCCTGCAGTGTTACAAACTTATGACCATGTTTCTCGATCAAAATACTAGGTAACGTGGAAAAGAACATAGTATATTTTAGAGAGATGTAAAATCTATGATATGACATTAACGAATCCATATCTAATTAGAAAGAACAATATTCATCTGGTAGCCAGTTCCCAGACAAACAAAATAGTAACCTATTAGCCAGTTTCATACTATGGCTTAAATATTGGACGCGAAATTGCAGTGATGTGATATAGTCCTCACCTGGGGATTATATTCACCACCACCGCCAAATTCTCCACATTTTTCGACATCGTATTTTTCATGCATTGCACCCGATTTCTTGTAAGCAACGTAGTTGGTTCTGATCCACCTCACAGCAATGTCTTCTGCCAAGTATCTTGCTTCCTTTGATCCAGACCTCACCAAGCCTTCAACAATCAGGTGCTGAAGTGGGGCCCAACCGTTCGGAAAGTCCCTGGGCAAAACATCATTGGTACGTCACATGGAAAGGGTAGGAAGCATGATAGAATCTGGCGTCATCTCTTCTGGTCAAATTTGTCAAAAAACTACAATTAATCTGTTCAAGAAATCGAAAGGGTCAATTACCATTGTTGTCCAGTGTTGGTTAAAGAAGTTGCGATCCCAGCTACTCGGAGTAGACCTGAACTTCGAAAACTTTGCATAACTTTCTCCACCAATGTTCCATCTTCATATATTTCAACAGCAACATTATTGAAAATCACAAATGCATAACAGAACACAAAACATCAAGAGGACCAATATTAAGCATAGACATTATTGAAAAAATACAGTGCTCACAGTCACTGTGAAGTTCTGGCCAGCCTTACCATCAAATGGGTAAAGGAATGGAAAAATTCAAACAAAGCTCGATGCTTTTTATGAATTTTTTTGGTGGGAGTTCTCTAGGATCCTTATACCTTTAGTATTCTAATGATATATATATCTAGAGTTTCAAGCCTACAATGAGGCTCGTTTCTCTCCCTTCACAATTACATCAACGAAATTGAGCTCAATCGCAACCATACAAGCTCGGCTTGTTAATAGCCTTTTAAATGAATCATGTCTTGGATATTAATCATCCAATACCTGAGTTGAACAATTCAATCCACAAAGGAATGAAGTTTGAAGCAAATACATTCCGATTCTGGTTGGAGGCCTCCCATGTGTAACCATCCTCCTGAAAGCATCAACACGTGAAAATTAGAAAAGTGATAATGCCTTTTAACTTCATAACTCGTACTATCGCATAGATTTTCCACGAGACACCAACCTTGCATGTAGTTCTGTCCCTGAGCCAGTAATCGAGCCACTGTCCCATCTCTTCATTCCAGAAGATAGCGTTCATTGCCCGTTTTCTTGCTTGAGCTGCTTCGATGAAGTGTGCAGCAGTTGTACTGTCTCCAATAACATTCGCCAAGAAGACTATGTCAAGTTCCATCTGACACAAGGTACCAGAATCACGTTACATGAATTTCTGAATTCCAACAAAGCTTTTTTCTATCCAGACTTTTCAATCAAACCTTGAGGATGAAAGAATTTAAATCCACAGGTATAATTGATGTTGTAGCCAATGTTGTGAGATCAGATGCATCCCTGCAAAGAAACAAGAAATCAAGCTATAGAATGTAGATTACTAGATTATACAAGTGTCTTTCCAAATGATTGAGACAAACACTCCCAAATGGCATGGAAAAAAGTGAAAAGACTACCTCATCCATCTTGTGCTAAAATCCCACCCAGTTTCAGCAGCTGAAGCCAGTTCACGGTAAAGATGTCGTTTCTCGGAATCATTCATAAGCTTGGAAGCAGTTTCCTTGTCCTAAAAACGCATTACACTTTTTAAGCTCAAACGTCAAAAGTTTTGTCATGAACCATTCAAATGACACCAATTAAACCTATAGTTCTTCCTTTGACTAATAGGCCAGAGAGGATATACAATGGTCAAAGATTCAGGCCTTGGTTCGTTCCACATTGCATAATACCGACTTAAAGTGTGGTTGTGTCCTTGAGCATCACGAACCACCACTCTGTGTACTCCTGCAAGAGTGTAAGCCAATGCAAATCGAACCAATTACTTAACTTACATATGCTAGCATTGGGCAACAAACCAATTAATTAGAATGATATCACGAAACAAATTCATACACAAAGACTATATTCTTAATACCTGAATTCCAGAAGTCGTGTTCTTTTACCAAGGCCGGAAGAGACTCCTTCGCGAGGTCTATGTCACCAGTCCTAATGTAGATATCATGCACCATTGAACTCAAGAGTGGAGGTTGGCTGCAAAATCTCGACAAACTAGTCCATTAATATCTAAGACAAGAGAATAGAAGTAAATTAGTACTTCAGAATGTACGTGAAACAGAAAATGTTCCGAGGGAATTACCTCCTGTTAGAGTAATATGTTCTAGCACCATTAAGAACAAATCCAAATTCATCTACAAGGTAAACTAGATTAGACAGAATCCCTTTTGCAGTCTCGTACATTTTACTTGCTAACAACCCCCTGTGCGACAAATTGATTATGGTGTGAACAAGATGAATAAGAACAACATCATTAAATGAAAACTAGAAAGAAAGTAACTAAAACTCGTAGAAATAACAAATTTAAACTATGCAATTCAGAACGCAATTGGCTCGCCAAACGACAATAAAACCCACATGGTCACAACTATAATGCATTAACTAACCACCTAGTAGATCATATAACCAAGCATCGGTGATCGGATATCGTAACTATTGCTCTATAAAACTTGTACGGAGTAGATTGTAATCCACTCAAAAAGTATTGCTAATAAGGTAGTTCACTGATGCAATTCTGAATTCAATGAGTCCTATCTATGATTTAACCAAATCATCAACCTTAGTAGATAACCATGATTTTTATAACATAATCAGTAGTTAAGAACAAATATTTTCTTCCTACAAAACCTGCAATAACTTGTACCGCAGAAAATATCTGAAGTTTCCACACCTTTTCTAGTGAGGAAACCATAAAAGGTACCCTTTCGTAGTGAAGGTTAATTCTTTGAGTAAATGTTACTATGACGGAAAACACCATAAATAAGTAATTCTTAAAATGTATTGCCATTTTGATACTGTTATTCAATCAAATTGCGAAATACAGTACTTTTTGGGAGGGGGGGGGTAAATGTTAGGTCAAGAATATTAATTTGGTACGCCCTTATGTGATTGTTCTTATGCCTTGTCAAGATGAAGACAAAATAATCTAGCTAAGGTGACCAATAACATAGAAAGTTAAACGTGTAGCATTCCCCTTTTTTTTGGGTACATTGAATTATGACTTGGACCCTACTTCTCTACATTATAAACTTAGAAGTCCTCGCATCTCGGCTGCAAATCTCGATAATAAATTATCCAAATTTATGAAAATTACTTTTTTCGGTATGTTATGGGGCAAATTTTACCCTTTAAATTATTCAAATTACTCTTGGCCGCGAAAAATTGCTCCTAGTCGCAAAAAATTATTCTTTGGCCGCGAAGAATTACCCTGGCCGCCAATAATTACTCTTGGCCGCGAACAACTACTTCTGGCCACAGAGAATTACACCGAAAATCTACTCCTGGCCGCGCCCAAGGATGAACAGTTGAAAAAGATGATTCCTATGTCATAAACCCAACAGAAAAATCAAGGCTCACCTTATAACCCAGTAAGAATCCCAGTAATAAACCTCCCTAAACCTTGACCCCGGTATCATAACCGGCTTCGGCAGGGCAATCAGAGTATGTTTTTCCGGCGACTCCAAAACCCCTCCGGCGACCCGCCCGCACAAGCTCTTCCACAGCAAATGCACCTCCAAAGCCCACTCCCTCACCTCCGGATTCTCCACCGCCGGCAAAAACCCCTCCGGCTCCGGCGAGAAGTCCACCGGCTCTGCGTACACCAAATCCTCCCCTGCTCCGTTCAAGTAACTCTGCATGAAAAAATCCAAATCGGTAAACGACACCGTTCCGTTCTCGGCCCTTGGAAGCCTGTTGAAAGCGTCTTGGGCCGTGGAGAGGTTGGATTTCAGTGATAAGTCCACGTAGAGTTTTGGGTCGAAGTTTTTTGGGCCTAAGGTTTTGAGTGCAGTTTCTTGGAGTTGTTCGAGAAAGGTGAGTAATGGGTTTGTGGGGGCTACCGGGCCTGAGTCCGTTGGTAGGCACGCTGGATGAGTTTGTGAGGTAGCGATCATGGCTCTGAATAAGAAGAGGAGAGAGAAGAAGAAGAAGGAGAAGAAGAAGAGGAGGAGGAGGAGAGAGAGAGTTGGAGATTATGGGTCAGACATGTTTTGATTGGTGGAATGAATTGTTTGTTTGAATTTCGAAGAAGGCGAGGAAGTGCAGAGGAAGCCGACACGGAATTGGATTCGATTTGGCTTATTTCTTACGAAAAGTAGTACTGTGCTCCGTTTACACACATGCAAATCTACGACTCTATATGCGTATGAATACATACTTCAAGGCCCTGTTTGATAAGGCTCTTGAGGTTTGGGATGGGAGTAGTAATGATGCGGGGTCTCTAATATGTTGCTTGATTAAAAAATTGGTCTAAGGTCTAGAGTAGCATTTTTGTAATCCATCAAGTCCACCTCTCAAGTTTGTAACTCTCTAGGTCCACTTAGACAAGGACCTTGTTTGGTTTAGACAAAAAAAATGTATTTTTATTCTTTTTCAATTTTTGTGTTGCCAAACTGGACCTTTTTTAAGCCAAAAATGAATTAATGTAAGACCAAAATGCCTTTGCCAGCTTTTTTTTGTTTTTTTTTCATTTTTTAAAATTTTGGCAGCTCTCTCCCTCTACATTCTAGATCTCACCCGCTCTGCCACTGCACAGATAACATTATATGTTCAAGTCTATTAAACCGCTGCGCGGATCAATTCATATAAGGTTATCTATGGTTATATATATGATTATGGTTATATATTTATAGATATATATGTTCAAGTTTTAACAAGTAACAATCATTGAAACCATTACATCCGCCAATTAAAATATTTGTGTTCAAAATAAATAAAAAATGGATTCAGAGCCTGCTATTGTTCAACTATATAGTTATAAATTTGATCAATAGATCTACAAAACGGATTCAAAATCTTCTGAATAGCAATATGAAAACAAGATAAAGTGCCTCTTCAACGTGCCTCTTAACCAAATTAAAATTTTAAATCTAATGTTCTTGGCTGTCTTGTCAGACTCAATGATCCTAATGTGCCTCTTCAACGTCATGAGGTACCTTTGGTAGAAGGATTTGATATGGAGCGCTCTTCTGAGGTTGGAGTTCATCCTAAACTCCATTATCACGGTGTCATTGTGGTGATACTTTAATTTGGAATAAATTGGATTTGGTACTTCATGAAACCATACTCCTATTTCTGTTGTGTAGAGACCCGAATAATTTTAATGTTTGAAATATTGATTAAATGCCTAATTGAGAAATTATGGATTAATTGGTGAATTATTGATTCGAAGACCAAAGTGAAAGAATTGAAGTTTAAGGGTGTAAATGTGTGATTTTATGATTTGAGGGTATAAATAGAGGATGTGTGAGTGTAGGAGATCATTTTCCCATCTCAAAAACTCTCGGCTCTCTCTTCTCTCCAGCCGATCTCTCTCTTTCTTCACCTCTCTCTCAAAACTCCACTTCAAGACCTCAAAACTTCAAGGATCAACCTCCCTCAAGCCCTTCAATCGCGTTGTTGAGTCCAAAATTTCGTAGGTCAAGCTCGGAGGAAGGTATTTCTTTGATTTCGACAAATTCGGAGTTAGGGCTCGTTCAAAATCACTTGGGTTTTGCTCCTTGACCCGAGGTAGGGATTTCTTCACCTCATTTATATGTATATGTGTTGATTTTGGTGTAAAACTTGATGCTTGGCTATTGTTTCTTACCATTTCGAAATCTGTCGAGAGTCTGAAAATCGCCTGCTGTAACGCAGTGGTATCGGTACCACCTTTTTGAGGTATCGATACCTCTGGTACCGATACCTACTTTTTGAGGTATTGGTACCTCGATTTAGATTGCTCACTGGAATGGTTAGTACCGATACCTAGTTTTTGAGGTACCGGTACATTTGGCCCAAAAAAACTATTTTGAACCCCGTTGATTGTCCGTCGATTGTATTGATTCCCGACCACTTCTAACACTCCCCTCTCACGTTCTAATCATCTTTAAACTTGATTACTCGCGTCCCAATAGCTCGCTGTTCGTTCCCACTCATTTGGCTCTCTTTATAACAAAGAAAGGTGTAAAACTAAATGATTATTAGACTTGTTACTTTTTTATGTATTCGGATTCATATGTGAGTATCGTGGCATGTTAGTAATGTTTTCGGGACATCTATAGACGACATGTATGAGAGCGTGAATGAAGGAGAGTCTTAGTATGCATAATGGTTAATTCCAAGTGTACGTGAGTCGAAGTTTGGGGTAGGGAGTTCCGTAACGCAAGGGGTGGTAATACGGACACTTAAGTGGATCTCGTAACGCAAGGGGTGGTAATATGGTGATTCAAGTTGTAAGGTTCACTGTAACGCAAGGGGTGGAAATACGATAACTTTTGTGGTGTTGTACTGTAACGCAAGGGGTGGAAATACAGTTAGGAGAGATTTGGGATAGTATGTTGTGTCGAGAATGTTAGAGATGTACGTGACTTGTGAATTAGGTGGCATAATGCGATGATTCAATGATTTAGGATGTTCAAACGGAATAAGTGACACACTCGTAGTTGATTGTTTACCATCTATTGATTCATATCTTCCTTGTCTTCTCTCTTTGCATCTATCAACATGTCTACATATAAATTTGGTAAAGATTTTCCTACTGGGCTATTGTAGCTCAACAAAATCCTTCTTTTCAGGTACTAATGCCGGATAGTAGCATCATGCATTGCGTGCTTGGACTGTGAACGACTTTTGAAAGCTTTTCACTCCTAGTTACTTATTCATCTTGTATTAGTTTAGTTTTTTATCAAGATGGTTTTGTAACTAAGTATTCATGAATTTCTTTTGACAAAGAAGTTTGTAACACTCCGCACATGTTGTAACTGTACCTAAGCTAATTTTGGGCCGTGGTGCCAAGGTTGGATACTTTATTCAAATTGGGAACTTGTCCGTAATTTAAACAGGTGGGATACTCTCTTGGGAATACGTGGCAAATGAGATCCTTTTATTCAAGAATATTGTTTACTTTATGTTAAAAATTCAGGTCGTGACATGTTGGATTTGTCATTTCTGCACATATAAAAAAAAGTTAAACAGATGGAAACGTATAACTTTATATGTTTAAAAAAGGATTTAAGAATTCGTATATTACCATATATGTTTCATGATATCAACTGTCAAACGAAAACCTAAACGTTTTATATCTCATGATACACTATAACAGAAAATCACATATAACCATATATATTAAGAATGATGACATGATACAGGGTACATAATCATATATGTAATCATATGTGTCCCATATACATTGAACAAACCATATTTTCTTAAAATATGGTTATATGTACAAATAAAACTAATAAATTTATACATGAAAACTACTAAATTTATATTATTGAATTGGTCCGCGTAGCGGCCTAATAAACCTAAATATATAATCATATAATCATATTAAGCAGTCCACATGTAACCATATGATGACATGATACAGGGTATAAAATTGGATATATAAAGAACATACCATATTTTTTTATAATATGATTTTATGTACAAATAAAACTAACATATTTTTATACACGAAAACTAATAAACTACTAAATTTACGTTATTGAATTGGTCCGCGCAGCAGCTTATAGACCTGAATATATAACCCTATATATTCACAAAACAAAATAACGACCTTCAGCAATTTACGTTAGTGAGGCCGCTGCACGGACCAATTCAATAAAGTGGAACATATAAGTTATATGTGAGTTTCTGTGTTGTGAAACTCAAAAAAAAAAAACACATAACATTATATGACAGCTGCTGACCTGTGTATCTCCAACAAAAAAAGAACATATAACAACCAAATCAATGACATAATTGGAACCAACCGAACCACTAATCAAATGCTGATTTCAAATAGTAAAAAAAATTGAATTAAATACAAACAAATCAATAACCACGTCTATCAGAATATAGAAAGATAATCACATATGTGGTTATATGGTGAAAGAATGACAGATAACATACACATATAGCATTATATATGAGTTTAATGGAATAAAAAGGATGTCAGATAACCAAATATAACCATATATAGATAGATAACCTTATATGTTAAACAACCAAAATCCTAAACGTTATATACTTATATGTTCTTTTTTTTTTTTTTTGGATTTACAAAGCACAGATGCTCGGATGTAACCATATATGTCACTCAAACAACTAAAATCCTAACTAAAACAACCTTCAACAAATGCCCATATATAACCATGTATGTCACATATAACCATATAACCTTCAACATATCTATCTCTGTTGTTGATAACATGCAGAGACAGATTTGGATATATAACCATATATGTAAGTTATTATCATAAAACAAATACAAAATAAAAACCTAGTTTGCCCCTGCCCAGTTCAATCTCGATTTAGCCTCGAATTCAAATTTCTAATGTCACTAAGAATTGATGTTATTCCCTTCCTCTAATTCTCTAGGCAATCAACTTAATTTTTGCACAAGATAAGTCTACGAGCACTTGCCCAGAACAATTGGCTCGTTGAACCCCATTGATAGACCATCCTATTTTATTAATCCCACAAATAAAGAAACCATAAATACTAACTAAATAGTCCATGCATCTGAGCATAAAACCAGTGGCATAATCACCTTCCATGGGCTGGGGGCGTTCCACTGCCAAATACGCGCGTGCGGGACGAAACCCTAACCCTAACGTTCCACTGCCATCTCCTCGTCATCTTGCTGTTGCTGCTAGATAAAAGAACGAAAAAATAGTCACAAACAGTTCCGGATCCAAGTGCAAACCAAACCCTAACGATCACAATCACATGCACCCTAGAAGGCATTGTGTTGGTGATGGTGATCTATTCAATGAAGAGCGGCGGCGAGGAGGAGGAGGAGTGCGGCGGCGGCGACGGGCAGATCTCCGCCTCTTACCTCTCGCGAACTTCCCGAAGGATTTGCTCCGTGGTGATTTGGAATCCACGGAGAGAGAGAGTGCTCCTAATCTAGGGTTTCTCTCTTTGTGGGTAGTTATATAGGATGGGTATTTTTGTCATAGGAATCATTTTATTAGACTAGTAGACTAGAGGGGTTAGAAACTTAATAAGTGAATTAGTGGGGTTAAAAACATGATATAGTGGACCTCACAAAAATTCTCCCTTGTTTGATTGCACACTTGAGCATCGGACTAGCAAGCTCAAAGGGATTATCAGTCCGGCCTAAGGGGGGATTGGGAAACCTGTGTTGAACCAGGTATTGGTAATCTCATCCGAAGCCACCCTTGTAAAATTACTTAATTACCCATAGTTTCTTCTGCTAATGCCAATATTATCCTTGACTCTATGTGCGACTGTCATACCCAGCTACACTTTAACAAAGAAAGCCTTGACAATTTCTGGGTTTTTTTTTGTCCAACGAAAAGATAAGGAATTTCTGGGTTTGTTTTGGAAGGTGAAGTGCATAACGTTTATGAGTTTTATTTTTTGGTTGATTCTGGAGTATTGTGTCTGATTTTTATAACAACAATTCCAAGGTTATGTTTTGATAAGGAATTTTACTTTTGTTTCACATAATGTTTATTAAAGTAAAGAAAAAAATTCAGAAGGTTTATGGTATTTTTATATTACCTTGATCGAGGGTAAAAGAGGAAATTGTCATCGTAATTCCATCCAATATGGTTCTAAACAAACATGGTATTACTAATCCCATCCTCCAATCTCATGTAAAACAAACATGAAACTTATCAATTCCATCTCATTACCAATCCCAATCATAATCCCATCTTCTTACGAATCCTACTCATCTATCACAGTTATCAAACGAGGCCTTGTGTGTTTAGGTTTTTTGAGTTCTTTCCCCCTTAGCTTGAAATCATGCGGTTTTCACTGCTCATTGCGGGCTCAATTGTGCATTTTCTTTTATAATTTGAACCATTTATCTTGTAGGATCCGTAGAATAGTACATTTACGCTAAAACTCATGTTTGTTGAATATCGATACGTTCATCAAAAATTGAATTTTGGTTCATAAAATAGACGGTCATAGATAGTTTAACTTTAAACTTATTTATCGTCAATTTTATAAACCAAAACTTAATTTTTTATATACCTATCTATGTCCGATAAAGTTAATATTTTGTGAAGTTATACTATTCTGCAAGCTCTACAAGATAAACGGTTCAGATTAATGCAATATATATACGCATGGTGGGACCCATTGATAATGGGAGAAAACTTGGGATTTTAACCTAATGTGGATAGATTTTAAACTCTCTTTTTTATAAAGCGAAGAATGTTCAACTTTATAAAGAAAGAATGTTCAACCTCCCCATGTTAGACTCCCCAAACAAGCACAGTAAAAATTTTATGCAACGGTCACTTGTAGGGGTTTGGATCTCTCCCGCCCTGTTTTGTTTTGTACTAGAGGAGACCGTTCACATCTGGACCGTTCATTGGCATATTCAATGGTTCGGACTTATCATCAATTTTTAACATAAATAAGTAACTCTATCCTGTAAAAGTTTACAAGCAAATCCAAATTACTGAATGTGGCAAATGGACAGTCTAAAGACTCTGAACCATGATTGTTGCCTCCAATCCAAATCCAAAGCATGGATCAGAGAGAATCCATTTCCTATTTGTAGTGTCTTCTCACATTCTGCAATCTCATGTATATATGGACTTACCCATGTGAGAAAAGAGTTATAAATATGAACCAAGTGTAATAAATAAAAATAGCATCCGAGGGGGTGAGGAATGGAATTAGTCATAATATTATATATACACCTCTTTAAAAAAGTCCATGCCTGCTTTTGTTGGGTTTACTCCTTGTTTTTTTACTCATTTGTTTTTTGTGTTTGAGTTTGAATCAACTCGTTAAGTGGTTTATTTTTTGCCCTTATTCAAATTTTTTTTCGTATCACTTAACTTATCATCAATTTTTTGAGGATTATTACATCCTCATGATAAGAGGAATCTAAAAAGTAAAAAATTTTGATCGAAATCCAATTTTTTTTTAATAAAGACGAACATAAGTCAATAAGCCAATTTTTTCTTCTTTATTCAAAAAAAAAATTGGATTTCGATCAAAATTTTTTACTTTTTAGATTTCTCTTGTCATGAGGATGCAATAATCCCCAAAAAAATTGATGATAAGCCAACTGACATGAAAAAAATTTGAATTAGGGCAAAAAATAAGTCAGTTTGGCTTATTTAGCCGAACGGCGCCCCCTAAGCAAGAATTTGAAAAATGAATAAAATAATTAGGAAAAGTCTTCAATACACACCCCTTTAAGATCTGTACCATATGCACATATTATGTGGTTCATATTGTGCTACCTCATAAAAAATTACTTGTATGATTGATCATTCATAACATTTTATTTCCTATCGTAACTTTTATACTAAAAATTCGTAACTTTCATCAATATGATTCGTAATTTTTTAGCAATAGATTCATAACATTTTAGGAATCATAACATTTTGGTGTGTTTCAATAAGGGTACATATGATACACACCCAAATAAGAGATGTGTATTGTAGCACTTCCCCTTTCTTGATACTGCATTGTATCATAGTACATAATTAGAAATGTGGTTGTGGATGCATGTAGCTCCTCGTTCCACCTCTGCGGCCAGTGGGATTTTGTGTTACAGAAGTAAGAATACAGCTTCGATCGATCGAGCATGGAATGCTGAACGGGAGGGTGATCGATGGAAGATCCTCGTTCTGCGATCAATAGTCCAAGAAGGGTCCTCGGGACAGTCTCTCTAGGAAATTAAAGAAAGGGAACTCTGTCCTTTCCAGAGCCTGATAACAAGGCTTCTGGGTTTGCCCCGTCTGGAGATCAGCATGGCCCAAAGCCTTCTAAACTGTAGGGCTTTGTTGGCTCCATATCAACTGTTGTCGCTACAGCCTACAGGTATATATATTTCACCTCTCATTAATTATAGGGCTTTATAGATTGTTTTCCATTTCTTTTGCTAGTTTTTCAGGTTGTGGTTTTCTATATCGATCTGGCATGCACCCATATATAAGATACATTTGGTTGGTATTGTGGGTGATTTTGGATCGGTTCGGTTTTTGTGACATCCCTAATTGGTATATAACAGATTGGATATCATCTTTGTGGATACTTTGATATGCTAGAATGTATTCCGTAGGTGTAAAAGGAAATTGACTACATTTAAAAAGATTTCCTGTTGGAGTGAGCTCGCTCGTTTTCCTCAGGGATTGAAAGCTGTTTTGTAATCAAACCAAACCAAGTCTTGTGTCCCAATCAATAGGGGTTAACAACATGAATCTTATTTTTTTATTGAGCTCTGTCCAGACTAAAAAGTTCTTAATTGTACTGTAATATATTTGATGCTCTTAGACCTTAGTTCTCGTGAGTTGATTCACTTGCCTCGAGTTTGAGGTGGTTCGGACTTGATTATGGTCGTCAAAAGTACGAAGAACATAAGAATACGGGATTTTTGCTTTCTGTTGTTTGGATCTTGAATTTTATGTAGGAATTTTTATTTTTCATATTTGCTAATTAATCAAAACAGTAGAAGAGGTGACGACCAGGCGTAACAGCCCCCTCCCATAGATGTGACCATAGGAACTCTATGGTGGAAATAAAAGAGGATATCACACAAACTCACTACGATTTGTATTGATAAAATTGCAAAATTACATTTCACACAGACTATCACACCCCATTACAATCATACACATTCTCTCACATTTCTCTCTCTCCCCCAAATTACATCTACTACAAGCATAGATTTATACACTACATGACTACATCAACAAGGCACACAGCCATACAACCACACAATTTCTCCACTCTCTAATGATAGAATCACCGAATAATTCAGCTCTGCTCTGGCCCTCTTACTTTATTCTCCATCTCCATTTGTCTCTCACCCAAGCAACACAAAACCCCACTTCAAAAGTTTAATTACCACTTCACAACACTCTAGACCCGCGGCGGGGTTAATTAGGACTTTTTTGAAGCTGTTAATTTTTACTAGTAGTAGTATTTGTCTAGAGTTCCAAGATCCCTATCATACTTAAATATTCTTCTAGTTTTTCCATCTGAATGCTAATTCAGACAATGATTTTGCGAAAGATCCATAATTATTTAGCACCTTTTCAACAGCATCCTGCAAGTCCTTCATTTTTCCACGAAACCCACTCAAAAGTTTAATTACCACTTCACAACACTCTAGACCCGCGGCGGGGTTAATTAGGACTTTTTTGAAGCTGTTAATTTTTACTAGTAGTAGTATTTGTCTAGAGTTCCAAGATCCCTATCATACTTAAATATTCTTCTAGTTTTTCCATCTGAATGCTAATTCAGACAATGATTTTGCGAAAGATCCATCTTTATTTAGCGCTTTTTCAGCAGCATCCTGTAAGCCCTTCATTTTTCCACGAACCTTTTCCCCTTCGTCTCCTTTCATGAGTTCTTTCACAACTCTTGCAATCTCTTCTCTTTCCACTATTCCAACTTCATTCTCTTTAGGTCTGAGTGCCACATTCAAGCCCTCATTTAACATCACAACATTTATCTTTTGCTCTGCGAATAGCGGCCAAGCGATCAGAGGCACACCATAAAAAACACTCTCCAGTGTTGAATTCCAACCGCAATGGGTTAAAAATCCACCTGTGGAGCCGTGGCGGAGCACCTCAATTTGTGGGGCCCAGGACGAGACCACTAAGCCTTGCCCTTTGGTTCTTTCCAAGAACCCTTTTGGCAAGAAACCCAAAGGGTCTGTTTGGCTTTGGGCATCGAAAAAGGCTGCGTTGGACTTGTCACTTGGGCTTCTCACAACCCACAAAAACTTTTGCCCACTCATTTTCAACCCTAAGGCTAGCTCATTGATCTGATCAAGAGAGAGGGTTCCGCCACTTCCAAACGAGACAAATAGAACAGACTGACTTGGCTGATCATCCAACCATTTCAAACACTCGGGCCGATCTGACCCGTCACTCGAACCTGTTTGTATAAGTGGTCCAATCGGGTAAATTGGCGGCTTACCCGGTTCTTGCACTTGTAAAGCTTTTATGGCTCCCTCTTCCAAGTCCAAGAAGCTATTGATAATTATGCCCTCGGATGAAGTGATCCGCGACACATCTTGAAGTAGATTCTTGTACACGATGTGAGACCGGTCTTGAACCGGATCTAGGAGATCCCTACCGTGAACCGGTACACAACCGGGTAATCTCAAGGGTTCGGGCAAGTCTCTATACTCGCACGTAAACATTTTGTCAAGCTTTGGCAAGTGAAGGAGAAACAAAAGTGTCATGGCCGAGGAAGGGAAAAATATGTACGGAGCAACACCAATTTCCTCGGCCACATCAAAGGCGTCGAGTCCGAACGGATCAACGAAAAGGGCCACAAGCCGATTTGTGGAGGTTAACAATTTTAAAGTGTCACGGATGGAGGGGATAGAGAGGGACACGGTGATGTAAATTTGGGATTCGGCATTTGTGAGGTTTTCGGGCAAGTCGACTGGTGGAAGGAAGACGTGGTTGATGTTTTCGGGAAGGGATTTGAGGACGGAGATTTGGGATTGTGGCGGCGGCCCGGTGGTGGGGATGATGAGGGTGGAGGAGATGTGGTGGTGGTGGACAAGTTGCTTGGCGAATTCCACAAGTGGGATTAGGTGGCCCATCCCTGGGCTAGGTAGAAGTGCTACATGGGGTGTTTGATCCATTTTGCTTGAAATCATGCACGTAGTATATGCTGTTTTTTATTTGTATGGGATAAGGATATGCTTGACTGGGCCGGTTCTTATATTGACCAAAAGCCGAAGGGGGAGAGATGTATTGGGAAGGTGCAAAGGAGTCTGAATTCAATTTTGATTTTCAGACTATTTGACCATCGTCTGAATACATTTCTTATCACCTTTGCTCTGGTTTTAATTAGATTTTTTGTAAGTCGTGGCAGGAATGATTTTGCAGAATTAGTCGAGGTGTGAGGACACCTAAATTACTCCCTCCTTTCCCATTTTTTTTTGTCCCTTTTGGTAATCTGCGCCACTTTCAATTGATTATATCTTGTAATCTATAATGTTTTAGGTGATTTTGAAAAAACATCATTTAAAAGAGCTCATTGAGATCTATCAAACAAAATCTATATTGCATATAAACAGTATTACCAATTACTCCCTCCGTCCATTTTTAAGTGTCTTGCTTCGTAACTCCAACTTATTAAAAAGACATCATTATTACACCTTTCACATCAATTTTTTCATCCACTTTCTCTACTTTCCCATCATCATTATACTTTACTCACTAACTTTTCAAAATGAAATATACTTTTAGGGACAAAATAGACAATGCACCAATTTTTACCCCTCCCACTTTACAAAATGGACAGTTATTAAGGGACAGCCCAAAATAGAATACTGAACACTAAATAAGGGACGGAAGGAGTAAAAGTTATAATTAGTCTTTTATTTGGTTTGAATTGAACGAGAAACAATAGAATAGGGACGAAGAAATTATTAAAGAAAGAGTCTGATTTGAATTTTTTTGAGGGGTGATGCAAGTGAAAACGTTAACAATCTTGGATTAGTCAAAGAGTTAGGGCCACGTACGTTAGTATTTTAATCAAACTTTTTCCAAGCTAGAATGGAATGAATCCCTCAAGATTGAATGTAATGGACCTATTATTAGTATTTTAATCAAACTTTTCTTTTTTTTAATCCGAATCAAAGTTTTGTTCAACGCGTGCTTGTCTGGATGAAACTGTTTAAAAAGAGAGAAACTTATTCACAACTTCGCACAATCTCAGCCGTTCAAAAGCATTTTGGACGATCTGGATTAAAAACAATCTATTCACGGCTCCTCCGTAAATAAGATTTTCTCTTTTAAAAAATATAAGTAGTAGTTGAAATTTGTTGAAGTTTCCAACTGTTCTAATAGTGGAACTCGGGCTAGCTCAGCCCTTGCATATGTCACGAAGAAGTTAAGAGTTCAAATCTCTCCACTTGTGTGTAGGTATTCTTTTCGTGTAGATGATTTTTCCAATAAACAAGTGTTAATAAACGGGCATTGTAATTCAAAGGTGTGTTGCGTATATTTTTGACATCGTCGGTAGCCGCAGGTTTTCCAATAACTTGGTTGGTAGCCGAGGTTTTCCGATAACTTTATGCTCAAGAATCCAATTGACTTTATGCATTAGGCACGCGTAAGAATAGCCAAAAACACTTTCGGATGAGTGAAAGTTTAGAAAAATTAGTCGGGGAAATAAGTGGAGAAAGATAGAGAAAGAAATGTTGGAAGTAGGTAGAATCTAGGGGGAATCTAAGGATAATTTTTTGAAAAATTATTTTTGAATTGCAAAAAGAACAAGGCAAATTTAAAGTGACATCATGGGCAGCCTCCAAGTGACATCTATGTCTTTATTATATGGTCAATCGTCTGTCCAAAACTTGCATACGTCTCAAGCATGACAAGAGAAGCCGATTGAAAAAACAAAAGGGCAACAAGAGAGAGAGAGAGAGAGAGATACAAGCAAAAACGAGAGTCAAATTGCGACCATCACATGATTGTATCCAACCAGCCAGTGAAATCTTGCCGAAATTGCCAAATGAACAATCTCGGTTGCAATGATTTTTATAAAAAAAAAAAACTCGTTTCGTTTGTATGATTATGCACTACGCACAGTCGCACACTCGCTGTCCGCGGTCCTCCAAATTTTCCTTTCCTTCGATGATTCAATTCTTCACAAATTCAAAAAGGGTAGAGAGTGATCAATTGCAAACGTGACGATTTATGTACCAAATAGCAAAAGAAAATGAAAAAAAAAATGTGCTAAAATTTCGAAACAATAATTAAGTTTCTGAAAAGAAACATGGGTGCCGAAGGAATCATTTTGAATAGATGGTTCAACAACCGCTAAGGGAATCCAGCGATGAAAATCTCGATACGTACTTGTATACAGGGGTGGAGTGCCGAAATTGCCAAATGAACAATCTCGGTTGCAATGATTTTAAAAAAAAAAAACTCATTTCGTTTGCATGATTATGCACTACGCACAGTCGCACACTCGATGTCCGCGATCCTCCAAATTTTCCTTTCCTTCGATGATTCAATTCTTCACAAATTCAAAAAGGGTAGAGAGTGATCAATTGCAAACGTGACGATTTATGTACCAAATAGCAAAAGAAAATGAAAAAAAAAATGTGCTAAAATTTCGAAACAATAATTAAGTTTCTGAAAAGAAACATGGGTGCCGAAGGAATCATTTTGAATAGATGGTTCAACAACCGCTAAGGGAATCCAGCGATGAAAATCTCGATACGTACTTGTATACAGGGGTGGAGTGCCGAAATTGCCAAATGAACAATCTCGGCTGCAATGATTTAAAAAAAAAAAAACTCATTTCGTTTGCATGATTATGCACTACGCACAGTCGCACACTCGCTGTCCGCGGTCCTCCAAATTTTCCTTTCCTTCGATGATTCAATTCTTCACAAATTCAAAAAGGGTAGAGAGTGATCAATTGCAAACGTGACGATTTATGTACCAAATAGCGAAAGAAAATGAAAAAAAAAAATGTGCTAAAATTTCGAAACAATAATTAAGTTTCTGAAAAGAAACATGGGTGCCGAAGGAATCATTTTGAATAGATGGTTCAACAACCACTAAGGGAATCCAGCGATGAAAATCTCGATACGTACTTGTATACAGGGGTGGAGCTATGTTGGGATCCGGATGCCCTGGCCCCGGCTTCCCGAGTGTTCGAATTTTAAAATTTTTATTTTGTATATACCTGATTTAGAATTTTATTGATAATTATTCATGTATAGTTACTTTTAATCTTAATAATTTTGGTTCAATTTGATAAAAAGCCCCAGTTAGTTTACATTATCATTTCTCAATTTCTTTCATAAATAAAAAATAAGCACGTGATAGTTGATGTAGCCTAAAAGAATCATTTCAATGTACAAATGTAATGAATTGAAAAGCAAAAACCTTGATATAATAAATGTAAGTTCCGATAAAAAATATATATATGTCTTCTAAGTCGGCCCTCGGGTTAAAATCATGGCTCCGCCACTGCTTGTATATACCTGATGTACACATGGATATTGTAGATCCCAATTTATATGCATTCTCTAAGATTGTGATTCAGCTTGATCTCTTTCAGATTTTGATTTTCATCAGACCGAAGAAAACCTGGAAAGAAACAGCAGGAATACTATTCGTAAATTGAACAACTGAAAACAAAAAAAACTGAAAAGCTCCTCAGTTGTCCCTTCAGTTCCACAAGTAGCTCTATCAATTTTGATAGAGCTTCAGAAATTGGAACGATTACAAGGCTAATCAACCACTTCATCACTGGAGCATTTTGTTGGCGGTAAAGAAAAACCTATTCAAAGACTCCATTTTCCATGGAAAAAAAAAATCGAAAAATCAAAACATTGTAATTGGCTGGATAAGCGGAGATGAGGAAGCGAGAGCAAGAAAACCACTACTTTTTTGTGAAGAGCTTATTCTTGCAACTCAAATTTGCACTACGAAACAACCCGTGAATATTTAAGAAGCCGGTAACAGCTGTCTTTCCTTTCCCTTTCCCCCCTTTCTTTGGCAGCAAAGATAACTTCCATGTTGTAAAGCAAATATCAAAAAAGTTCAAGGTTACAAGCACAGATCATACAGAATTGAAACCGATTTGAACAAATCTGACAAGACTGCATTTTTAACTTGTTCTATGACCGAAACTGAAATATGAGAGCTGATCTTATACATTCTTGCTATCATATGCATGAAGCATTTCTGCACTTATCACATCAGAAACTGTCCAAGAACAAGCGACAACATGCATTGGGATCTCCGTAAATTAGGAATACACATATTTCACAACCTAAGAACAACAACTAGGAAATTAAAAAAAAAATGTGCCTGTTGTAAAGCAGTGGAAGCAGGCGATATTAGGACTATTATGAGGACCCAATAACCAGATCAAAAGCTTTTGAAGCCAAAGACATCTAAGGTTTAGTAGACTAAAACGGGGGCCAGACCATTGTCCTTCGCGAGGTCAGCTGGTCAGGTGTGAACTGAGTTTATAAGACACTAGCACAAATGTAAACCTCTCATGTCCTCGTCCTGTCTTTTTGCTAATAAATCAAGGAAACAGAAGGGTGAGTTCAGCAGATAACAAACCTGGAATTCTGACTTACAGGGCAGCGTTTAAAAGCAGAGAACAAGGGTCCCCACGTCCAGTTCACTGCTAAAAGCTTGGCAGCCTCCAATCTTCACACATCTACCTACTAGCGAATTTGCCCGTGTCCTAAGACACTAAACGCAAGATATAGATCAGAATATTAACCAACCATCCCTACTACCCGAACACTCCCATCACCGACTAATCCAACTGATGCACGCAATCTTTCACTCTTACCAAAATTACACAGGATTCTCTAGGTTCAGTAAGCCCATTAAAACAGGAAAAAGAAATTGAGCAACTGGCATCCAATTGATTAATTCACACTTTAAGCATCATGAACAAAAAATAAATTGAACTTAAATAGATTTACGATCCAGAAATCACTTAATCTAAGAAATGAAAGTATTTAATCAACCATCTCCTAGTTGGGTACTTAAATACAACAAATGTACATAATAGCTAGTGCCAACTGTGCCACAGTGCAAAAGGCTTAGTAAAAAGAAATTCACGTTCACCCTATGCTCTGTATCATCCAGAAAGTCCTCGATGCAACCAATGCCGAGAGTACTAAACCAATATCTTTAACCCATACCACAAATCCAATTGCTAAATAACTTTCACATATCAATTGATCAATTAAATTTAAAGAACAAGAAAGTGAAAACATTGGAGAAATTATAACTTTACACAACGAGCAAGAAAACCTGGAAAGAAATAGCAAGAAAAGTATTACACCGAGTGTCTGACGGTATGAAAACCATAACAAGAAAACTGAGAACATAAAATGAAAAGCTCCTCAGTTGTCCCTTCAGTTCCACAAGTAGCTCTATCTATTTTGATAGAGCTTCAGAAATTGGAACGATTACAAGGCTAAAAGCAACTTCATCACTGGAGCATTCTCTTGAGAGTTAAAAAACCTATCCAACGATTTCATTTCCCGTGAAGGGCTAAAATTGTAAAGTAAATGAAATGAGACAAAAACTAAAGAGAGTATTAGGTACTAAAGCAGAAAAGAATTTAGAGAACATGCAAATTCAAGTAACAGTACGAGCAAGGCCAATGCAAAAAAAAATGACCGAGGTCAAACCTGGGTAGCGGTGCGCACAAGGCTCCCACTTCCGGAGAGCCGAAGAGGTAATATTCAGGCAACAGCGTCACAACTTTTTCTGAGAAAGCTTATTCCCGCAACTCAAATTTGCAACGCCAAACAACCCACAAGTATTTTAGAAGCCGGGAACAACGGTCATTTTTTCCCCCTTCTGTTGGCAGCGCAGATAACTTCCACATGCACAAATCAAGTAGTAAAAAAGCCAAGATTACAAGCACAGATCATGCAGAATCGAAACGGAACAGAACAAAGATTACAAAACTGCATTTGTTACTTGTTCTATGACCGAAACAGAAATAAGAGAGCTGATCATATACATTATTGCTCTCTTACGCATCAAGTACAGACGGCATCAGAGCTCCCCATGGACAAACGAGAAATACCTTTGTAACCCCGCAAAATAGAAACACATATTCACAACCTACGGGAAAACCACAAAATATAATATCCTGCCAAAACTAACTATTAGAATTTTGTGCCTGCTGTAAAGCAGCGGAAGCAAGAAAAATTCAGACTGTTAAGAGGACCCGATAACCAGATAAAAAGCTTTTGAAGCCAAAGACATAAGGTTTACGAGACTGAAAAGTTGGGGTAGACCATTGTATTTAAAAAACGGCCCTTGTCTTTTTGCTAATACATCAAGGCAATAGAAGTGTAGGTTCGGGGACAACAAACCTGGAATTCTGGACAAGACATCATTTGGAAGCAGAGAACCGGGGTCCCTGGGTCAGTTCATTGCTAAAAGCTTGGCAGACTCCAGTATTCACACATCTACTTATTTCAACAGCTAATTAATGATTTCAAAAGAACCAGATACAAAATTTTAGTGACTCGCGCACCAATTTCTTACCTGAAAGGTTCTCCATAAGTTGAGAGAAACAAGGCAAAGGGTTGTTGCAGAGGGAATATAGTCATGGATGCCTCTGCATCTTCCCACCAAAGGGGAGGCAGAATTCACACACCCGCGAATAGAAAAGAGCGAGATTGAACATAACCCGCCAATGTGTCTGCATGCTACTTTGTTGGAGGGAGCACAGAGATTCGCAATGCTGGTAAAAAAACAAACACCTGTGTTGCTAGTTTTGTTTTGCAGTACTTATCCCAAAAAAAAAAAGCTTTGTTTTTGCAGTACAAATTATCGAGATAAGCACTAGTTTCCGGTAGGATTCTAGGAAACTGGATTGCATCCGAAGGAAATTTTTTGGCTAGCAGCAAGTGTCATAGCATACATATGACACATAAAGCCCTGGACCCTGTGTAACGTTTGCACATCAATTTACTGCACATAAACTAGAATACAACAGAAAATAAGGAATCTTAATGAAGCCCAAGGCCAGATCAATTTAAAAAAACTCATGCCTGTTTTCACATCAGTTAAAAAACTCGTCTTTTTCACATGCCTTACAAGATATATTCCTATCCTGATTAAGACCATGAAGCAACCATAAACAATGCCACAACACTGTGCCCATCAAGAAATTCTTCCTATTCAATCATGGTTGAACCCAACAATCAAACTTTGATGATAGAAAGAAAAAAAAAAAAAAAAAAAACCCCAATTGATTTGCACATATCCACTCAGAAAAGGGAAGGATGAATGATAGTGCGACTATGGTTTATACCGTTGACTTGACTAAACAATATGATTGAATTGATCATCATCGAGTGTACACGGCATGCATAAGAAGACAAATACTACACAAATGAGATTAAATATACAAGTAGTAGAAGAAGGTAACGAAGCGCTCTAGAATTGTTTTCAATAACTCACGCATACGATACAGCCTCCTTGCTGATCATGGAAGCCATGGAATTAAACTAGTTGCATTAAGTCTCCAAAGAGCATCTACGTAACCAATGCAAACGCTAACACATCCCTTGGGAGACTGAAGGCTCAATTCTAAAACCAAGTTGACAGGCAGATATCATCACAAGATCAGCTTCATAACCAATACATTCTCTGCCAATGATATGTCATAGCAGCTTTTACATCTCCATTATTTATGCCTCATTTTTTGCCTCCTCATCAAACACAGATGCAAGGCTTATAACACGTCGAATACCTTCAAGAAGCCTACGGGTCGTAAAAAAAATGATTTCTTTGGAGGTAAAGGGGTTGCCATTTTTCCAGTTTGAAGAACCGACATACCCTTCAACTGAACTAGCGATTCTAGTCTGAAGGAAACTATTAAACAGTTCGAGTCCCTTCAGAGATAAACCCTATTTCGCAGTGTCAAATTTTCAAAACAGTAGCAAAACCCAACACAGCGCTGAAATATTTTAACCCGTCGTCCCTTGAAGTGACTACAAAATAAAAAATAAAAACGGGAACAAAACCTAAATCAGCGTCGAACCCAGTCACCATTTCTTGTGACTTCAAGATTGAAACACATGAGAAAACACACATCATCAACAACTCATACAAATTATGAAAAAGAATGCAAATAAACTGAACTATTCAGAGCGAAGCGGAGGAGTGAAGAGATAAAGAACAGACGTAGACCTGTTACACCGAGACAGAGAGCAAGAGAGAGAGAGACCTGGTTTTATCGGCAGCCGCCTATCGTGGCCGGAGCAGTAGTTTTTGAATACCTTGAACCCAAATACGAGTTGAGTTTTGTTCACCCTCTGCTTAACATTATCCTCCTCTCTATTTGTTAAAATGATGTAGATCCCATCACAAAGTGATGTCATGCTTATCAAAAAATATATTGCATGGTAAGCATAACATCACTTTGTGGTGGGGACCACACCATTTTAATCAATAAGAGAGAAGGTAATATTAGAAGAGGGTGAACAAATTTCTTTGAAACATCGTATCTTGAACATGCGATTTAATTACGGGGAACCTCCCCGTTCAACCCATAGTAAATAATTGGGGAAATTATAGTTAACCCCCTTGAACTATCACCCGGTGGCACTTTGCCCCCCTTAACTTTAAATTTCAACACTTAACCTCCTTGAACTATTATTTAACTTCAATCTTAGACCTTCCGTTTGCCCTCCGTTAGGGCTTAGGATGGAAAATTCCCACTTGCCGTCAAATTTGAAAGCAAAGTACAATACTGCCCTCCTATGAATGAAACAACACAGCCAAAACAAATTCTTCTCTTTCTTCTACTCATCTTCTCAATTCAAATTCCATCTCTTAACCATTTTCTCCGATGAACTCCGCAATACCACCGCCACTACCTCGAATTTTGTAGGAGACAGAGGGGCAACGAAATGGGAGAAGAGAAGATGTATGTACAGGTCCGGGGCTGGAAAAGGATGGTGTTCGGAGCCGTCAGATTCTATGAACATAATTTTTGTCGACGATTTCGACGTCAACAGATTAGGCTCCGATTAGCTTTCGCTATAGACCTCAAACGCTTCAACGACCGTCGATTGACAGCTAGACTTCAGAGACGAGGGGACGGCGACGGCTGTTTGGATGCCCAGAATTGGTACCGGAATTTTTGCTGTGAGGTCGAAGGAGAGATTGCGACGCCGTTGCTCTGTTGGAGATGAGAAGACTCGAGCTAGGGTTAGGGCTTTTAAGAGCCAAGGACTCGAGCTTAACACTCATTGTGCACAGAATTTGGAGAGAGGAACTGAGAGTTTGAAAGAGAGAAGGCTGAGGACGCCGTTCGGCGGTGCAGATGTTGGGGAGAGGCCGAGGACGGCGTTTGACTTGGTAATGATGGATAGGTCGGCGATTGCGGGGGGAAGTGGAGGAGGCTGCCGAGGATGGGGTAAGATTGGGGGATTGGGTTTTTGTGGTGGAAAAATCTGGCTCCATTATATGCATGTATATGTATATGTATTTGTATATTGTTTATATGTACATGTAAACATACGGATTTTTGGTAAGGGTAATTAGGTAACTTCATCAAATCTGGTAACAGAGTTAAAGGGATTCCAATTATTAATAGTTCAATGAGGTTAAGTGTTGAAATTTAAAGTTAAGGGGGGCAAAGTGCCACCGGGTGATAGTTCAAGGGGGTTAACTATAATTTCCCCTAAATAATTCATTTGAATATGATAATAGGCTACGTTCAGAAAATTTGTGATTGCAAATCCTTAATTAGATCGTATCTTGAACATGCGATTTAATTAAAACGACGTCGCACCATGCAAAGCTCCAGACTTGCACCGTGTGATTGGCGTCAATTGTGAACTCCTTCCCTCCTTTCGGTTTAATTTTTATGATCGAAACTGTTCAAGCCGTAGAGTCTGTTGAGAAGATAAACCCTGTTGAAAACCATATCAATCCAATGCCGATTAGTTTGTAATCAGAGATGATCGGAGTTAATTTATTTTTAAGAATATAAATTTGGCTGCAGTGGATCACACCCAATATTATCTCTAGGAAGACTGAAAATAGGAGTTTTTAAATTCTACACGGCGGGTCTGTTCAAAAAAAAATTCCTACGCGGCGCGGGCCGTGTAGATTGGTTTGTCGGGCAAACGTATTTGTTGATCACACATCACCTAATGGCTAATTTCAACTTAAAACAGTAGTTTTTTTTCGTTCATACTCTTTTTATCTTAGGATGTTGTAGAGCAGAAATTTAATTATGAAAATTTTAGAAACAAATATAAATTATGATCCATTAAGATAAAATGATTGAGTTTAAATTCTACACTGTCCCGCCGTGTGGATTGGTTTGTGCGGCAAATGAATTTGTTGATGACACGTCACCTAATGGCCAATTTCAACTTAAAACAGCAGTTTTTCCTCGTTCATACTCTCTCCGTCTTAGGACCCTATATAGCAGAAACTTAATTATGAGAGCTTTGGAGACAAATATAAATTATGACCCATTTAGATAAAATGATTAGAAAAATAAGATCTTTGTACCAGTTTAAATAGATTGAAAATTGGAACACTTAATTTTTTTACCATAATTTTTAATATATAAACCGTCTAAAAAAATTAAGTGTTTCAATTTTTAATCCGTTTGAATCTGTGCAAAGATTTTATTATTTTATTCTCTAAAAGGTCATAATTTATTTTTGTCGTTAGGGTCCTCGTAATTAAGTTTTTGCTCCTTATTTAGAACCCCTGTAGAACAGAAACTAAATTATGAGGGTCTTAGGGACAAAATTAAATTATGACTCTTAACGATAAAATAATCAGGAAAATAAGATTTTTGCACCGGTTCAAAAGAATTAAAAATTGAAACACTTATGCTTTGTTCTCTTTACAACTTAAAAAGAATTTTTCAAAAAATACTCCCTAGATTCTACCTAGATTCTCCCTACTTCCAACATTTCTCTCTCTCTATTTTTCTCCACTTATTACCCGTACGATTTTTCAAAAAACTTTTCAAATATCAATCCAAACAAAGCTAATTTTTTAAAACTTTTATATATTAAAAAATATGAGAAAAAAATTAAGTAGTTCAATTTTCAATCCGTTTAAATTAGTACAAATATCTTATTTTTTTATCATTTATCTTGATGGGTCATAATTATATTTTTGTCTCATAATTAAGTTTATGCTCGTTAAGCTTGTAATACGGGAGGGTATGACTACTGTTCTAAGTTGAAATTGGCCGTGTCCTACAATTTTGTTTGCCGCACAAACCAAATCTACACGGCCCCCGCCGTGTAGAATTTAAAACTCTATAAAAATAGTCCTCTGTGCAAGTCTTTGTAAACCAAATCCAAATTGCGCGAGTAAACCAACTCCGGTTTCGGTCCATTTCTCGATTGTTTGTCGATTTGGATTCGCGTCGATTCGAGGCTCTTCATACCCAGGCACATCAATCGGGGGAAAAAAAAACCTCGAATCGGAAGATGAGGTTGCTGAAGGTGGCCACTTGCAACTTGAATCAATGGGCTATGGATTTCGACTGCAACCTCAACAACATCAAGGAATCCATTACTAGGGCCAAACAGTCGGGCGCCGCCATCAGGCTCGGCCCCGAGCTCGAAATCACCGGTTACGGCTGCGAAGATCATTTCTTGGAACTCGACACCGTCGCTCACGCGTAAGTCACGTACTGCTGTACATACGCTACTACAACACCTTTTTACCTGGATAAATTGAGTTGACTTTGGCGCTAATTGTTCATAAAAGTTTTGTGTTTTTTTCGGAGTTAATCGGACGTAGCGTTGTTCGCACAAACCTAATTCACTCGTATGTCTCTGTGTTTGTGCTCGTTTCTTGGTCCGCGAAATGGATAATTGAATTGAATTTGGCGCTAATGGTTGAAAATTCGAGTTTTTACTGAGTTAATTGGACGAAGCGTTGTTTGTATAAACGTAATTCGCTCTAATGTCCCTGCTTCTTTTTTCTTTTTTTTCTCGTTTCTCGGTCCACGGAATGGATAATTGAGTTTCTTTCGGGGCTGATTTTATACTAGTTGGATGTTTTCTTTGTTAATTGAACAAAATGATACTCGTAGGTTGTTGAGCACTTACGGATCATAAGAGTCTGCATTCTGGTGAATTCGTTCCTCGGTCCACTTAAATGGGTAGTTGAGGTCAATTTGGCTCAAATGGTGTTTTACTCATTTCTTGGTCCACGTGATGGATAAATTGAGTTGATTTTGGAGCCAATTGAGCACAAATTGGATCATAAGGCTCTGCATTTTGGTTTTTTGTATTTGAATCACATCCACTAGCGCGATCAATTTGGTTGATTATATTGTAGGTTCTATTTGGTATTGCTTTCATACTAAAATCTTATATCTCGTCATACTGTATTTGTACAGTGACAATTGGGTTTACTTCAGTTTTGACACAACTTCAATAAAGTTTTCTTTTCTTTTCAAGTATTTCTCGATTAGGTTTAATTATTTAAAGCAAATTGTTTTACGTAGGTCTTATAAATGCAAGAATTATATATTCATTCAGTTAAGTCTCACATAATATTGGTGTGTCGAACTTTTATATTCAAAGAAAAATTGACGGGGAAAACAGAAAAAAGCCACCGCCTTTATCTTCCATCTTACCTCTAGATGAAACTTACACATACTTGATCGGAAGCCTGGAAAATGGTTACGGCCTACAACAGTTTTAGGGGACAAAATATGATTGTGCCCACTGGCCCTAACGTAGCTTTGCTGCTGTACATTATGATGGGTTAATGATTCTTTTCTGTATCCATGTAAAGACGGCTGTCGTCTCATAACGATGATCCCATCTTTATGTGCTTCTCACCATATTGTCCACGTATCCATGTATATGAATATACCTCCCATTTATCGTGATGGTGCATGCAATCAATAGTTTTCGAAGATGTAGGGCGCCTGCAAGTAGCTATAATTCATTTTTGAGTTCTGACTTTGAAGTAAATCAACTACAGGTGGGAGTGCTTAAAGGATATCTTACTCGGTGATTGGACAGATGGCATATTGTGTAGCTTTGGTATGCCTGTTATAAGAGGGTCAGAGCGTTACAATTCTCAAGTATTATGTCTGAACAGAAAAATTATCATGATACGGCCAAAGATGTGGCTCGCAAATGATGGCAACTACAGGGAACTTCGATGGTTTACAGCATGGAAGCACAAAGAGCTTGTGGACTTTCAGCTTCCTAGTGAAATTTCCACGGCTTTATCGCAGCAAACAGTGCCTTTTGGCTATGGTTACATTCAATTCTTGGACACGTATGTTAAATGTTTCTATTGCTTTCCCTTTTGCTTCTGTCATGTTGTTGCCGTTCTTAATCTGTATTGCAAATGAGATTTTTTTTAAAGGGAAACTATACATTGCTCCCACCCGCATATGAAGAAGGTGATAAATGATACAGAATGTCCTATTTCCTACTATTTTTTGTAGTTTAAGTTTTTCATGCACAGTTGAAGAAATGCAAAACACTAGGCTGATTAAAGTGCTACAATTAAAAAAGAGAACATGTAAAGAAGATTAAGTGGAGGTAGTGTTGATTCCCTTATTTTAGTCTGTTACATTATTTGGCTGCCAGCTTATTTGTACCAATTATTTGTACCAATTATTTTCAATGTTAAGTGGGTAGTTCTAGTATCTATTGACTGCTGCCCTCATACTCGCCAAAGATACAAGATACATGGTGGGACGGCACTGGTTATATGCATTAATAGCCTACCTGATTGGCTTTTTGTTAGTAGTTTTGAGTAGCTGTATGTGACTTCTAATTTTTGGAGCATTCATGTGCTGACAGAGCTGTTGCAGCTGAGGTTTGTGAAGAACTTTATACTCCCATTCCCCCTCATGCTGAGCTTGCATTGCATGGTGTCGAAGTGTTTATGAATGCCAGTGGAAGTCACCACCAACTGCGAAAGCTTGACCTTCGCCTTCGTTCTTTTATAGGCGCCACACATAGTCGTGGAGGCGTCTATATGTATAGTAATCACCAAGGATGTGATGGTGGCCGCCTGTATTATGGTAAATAACAAGTATTTTGTTGACTTCTGTTGGTACGGCTTAGACATGGTGTTCCCTTTTACCTAACCATTTTTCAGTTTATAAGATAATTGAAGTAAGTTTTATTTTTTCATTAATGATCTTATGCATGGCAGATGGATGTTCCTGTGTTGTTTTGAATGGGGATGTGGTTGCTCAAGGCTCACAATTTTCTTTGAAGGATGTTGAGGTGGTGGTTGCTCAAATAGATCTAGATGCGGTATGCTCCAAGTTCACTTTCATGGCTTGAAAACTCTAGTTCTCCTTCACCAATGCTGCTACTGCTTTTCACTTCTTCAAGCACTTGAATTCGTGATTAATATCAATTGTAAATCATTGCTCATGACTGGTGAAGATTTCTGTCAGGAGCAACAAGCAGTCCAAGGAGCTGAAAATTATCCATATCGAGCACATAATGTTCCCATGACCAATACTTTTATCCTCAAGTACATATTTCGTGTTGTTATATTATCCCATTTCAGGTCTTTCCCCTCCTCCCAAAATTTCACTTAGCTGTAATCATAATTCTCTTCTTTTCCACTGCGTTCACCAGTTTGTAATACATGGCCAACCAATCTTAGCTTGTTCTCTTGCAATTTATATTTAGAAGTGTTATTCCTACCATTTCCCTGATGTAATCACTTCTAATCATATCTTTCCTGGTCTTACCACACCCCCATCTTGGCATCCTACTCTTTCTTGGTCTCCTCGATTTTCACAGTCATGAGTTTAGGCGTAGATCAATATAAAAAGCAGCTGAGAACACTATTGAGCTTGAAAGCAACATCACCAGCACCAGTCATCAGAACACCTTTCAAGTGATTTACGGAGTAAAATCTTGGATAAGAGTATGCCACGACAGTGACACTGTCTCCTTTGCTACGCTGGTTGTGGATGTATCATCAAATTTCCACTTTGCTTTCCTTTCTTTTGCTCTTTGTGCAATAGTAACTGTTCGTTGACGTATTAGCTGACTCATCTGTATACTGTGAAAATTCTTTATGTTATGGTTCATGCTGTTGCACAAGCTGTATCCCACGACGGGTTAAATTTCCCTATGACAGGACAGGTCTGTAAGAGAGTGCATCTACCTAACATGCTAATCCGAGTAATTAAGATTTTCTTTGGATATTTATTCCATGGTATATTGGCCCTCTGTGTGGTTTTACAAGCATTGCATGTTTAAACCCGAGTCTAATTCCTCATCAACTACTTGATGTCAGGTTGCAAGTCTAAGAGGATCTATTAGCTGTTTTCAAGAGCAAGCAAGTTGCAACCCAAAAGTTCCATCAGTAGCAACACCTTACAAGCTTTGTCAGCCTTTCAACCTTCAAATGCCCCTTTCAAGTCCTCTTGAGGTAAGTTCGCGGTCAGGAAAAGGTGGTCAAAAAGCATTTGATGGCAATGCTTGTCCTGTTAATCCATCTTGGAAGAATGGTCTTGTTTTCACTTATGGACTACCAGAGGACTGATTTTGATTTGTTTTTCATTTGACAATTCTAGTAGCTTTTCTATGATGTTCTGTATTCTGAATTCTGATTCATGAATATACTGATTGAAGTGTGGCTTTATTCTGTCATATTTCCATTTCGAATTGAAATTTTTATTTGTAGATTAGATATCACTCTCCAGAGGAAGAAATAGCTTTTGGACCTAGTTGCTGGATGTGGGATTATTTAAGAAGAAGTGGAGCTTCTGGTTTTCTGCTTCCACTCTCTGGTGGTGCTGATAGCTCATCCGTTGCTGCTATAGTTGGCTGCATGTGCCAGCTTGTTGTAAAAGGTCAGCTTGATCTTAACACAATGTGGAGTCTTTTGATACTGTATTAAATAGATTGTTGTATCAACTCAAGGTAGTTAATTTAGTTATACCTATCTTTCTATGAGTTATAGTTGTTGGAGGACAAATGGATGCAGTTGATTTTTCATCTGCCACGCTTATGTCAGTGTTGAATCATTAATGGTGCTTTTGCAAGAGTGGTGATTTTTAAGCTACACAAACCCAATTGGAATACAATCACTGATTGCTACTAGTGATGCATTTACTACTAGCAATTGAAAATATGGACATGAAATTAATGAACCCTGTGCATTCTGTAACTATGGACATACTTACTAGCAATGGACCACGATTAATGAGCCATGTGCATCTCTATTCAATAATGTAGGCATGATTGTGATTATGGATTTGAGTTAATGAACCATGTGTATTCTCTATTCAATCATGTAGACATGATTGTAGGCTGTGCTAGGTGGTAGATAGACTGTATCAACCTTCTGATTTCCTCATGTAAGATTTGAGCAACGTTTTCATGTACATTCCTCTAGTAGTGTCAATCATTCAAGTAACATGTATGCCAAAAGATAGGGCCCCAGATAGACCTAGTGACAAGAAACGATTCGTTTATTTTACTCCAAGTGGTGGCCATTAGTGTTGTTTAGTTGGGCAACTGTGGTTAGCAACGGTTCTGGGCTTCTTTTGAGCCTTTATCCTGCAGCACCATTATTTGGGGTTCAGAGAATGAATCAGCTCTTGGTTTCTGGAGCCGATGTCCCTTCAAAGTTGCATATACTATAAAATAACATATAGGAACAGAAAAACAGGTCTTTTGTGACCTAGAACCCTGAAAATATCATTTTTGTTCGTTATTCATTGAATCATGTCTTGTGCATGCAGGAGTTGAAAATGGAGATGAACAAGTCAAAGCTGATGCTATAAGAATTGGTCATTATACTGATGGAGAGTTTCCTACTGATAGCAAAGAATTTGCGAAACGCATATTTTACACGGTATTCATGGGATCTGAAAATAGGTGAGTACATGTAAGCATAACACATGCTCTACACTTGTCATTAATTTTCTATGTGGTTGGTCGTCTCGTCTAACACTTATTTTCCTTTCAGTGGAGCTTTAAGTTCATCAGTGTATCTTAGGCAATACTGAGAGTGTCTATATTTATTGTCTCTGCACAAAAGTAATGAGTCCTTTTTTGAAGGTCATTTTTGCCTCAACGGCAACTTAGCATCTTTGGTTAGTGGCTTCGGGTGCGTAAGCTGTCATTTACTAATAATCTATGTGCTGAATATAGGAACTTTCTTGTCTTGGTATAGTCTGGAAATTTCCTGGCACTACCAATATAGTGTTTCTCTCTGTGTGATTTCAGCATTCTAATGTTTAGCCCTTGGCAAAATGCTGGCTTTGTGGGATTATGGCTCATCTAAACCAAACCGAATTGCCCTCTTTGTTGGATCCAAGGAAGCCGTTGCTTTCGATTTCATGTCAAATGATTGAATAAACAGATATTAAGGGAAGCTAATTTGTTGTTAGGGAGTTTCATGATTTTTCCAAGTTCAATGTTTCTTGGAAAATGTAATTATCCTTCCTATACATTGCAATTACAAGACTAGATCCTTTTTATCTTCTATTGATCAATAACATGGTTTCTTCGTTACAGTTCTGAAGCAACAAGAATGCGGGCAAAGGTGCTGGCAACTGAAATTGGCTCATGGCATCTAGATGTTTCCATAGATGGTGTTGTTTCTGCTCTGCTTTCCCTTTTCCAAACCCTTACGGGAAAGCGACCACGTTACAAGGTAGAGTATACAAGGGTTAAAATTATCTTGAGTAATGTTCTCAACTTGTACGAAATTTGCTTTTTTTGAAATGATAAATTGCAGCTTGTGACCAAAATCTTGGCCATGGGAAGTATCTATGTTTTCATATAGATCTAAGATTAATTTGCTTGGCGTTGGATGTTTTCTTAACGTACTTGGCTGGCATCTTGACCTGATTCTATATTCGTAGGTAGACGGGGGATCAAACATTGAAAATTTGGGGTTGCAGAACATTCAAGCTCGAATAAGAATGGTGTTGGCATTTATGTTAGCTTCACTCTTGCCATGGGTGCATAACAAGCCGGGTTTTTATCTTGTACTAGGTAGCTCCAATGTAGATGAAGGATTGCGTGGTTACCTGACAAAGGTATTTACTTCTGTGAAGAAAATTTTGATATAGCAGGTTTTTGGCTTTGGTGTTATTACTGACCTTGGTTACTTCATGGATTATTTTCCAAAATGAAGACGTAAGATATGTGGTGCCATGAAGTAGGGCTATTTAAGAGGAATAATTAGGGGATACTTAGAGAAATTCATCAATGGTCTAAGCAAATTTATTTTTCTATTCACTTGTGGTGAAAAGTAACGGAGAGTATTGGTAAATAGTTTAGTTTTGCGTTTTCCCATCTTTTGGGATGTTCATATGCTAATACCTCATGTCTTTATTAGAACTGTGTTAATCTTTCTTGTGCAGTATGATTGCAGTTCAGCTGATATAAATCCAATTGGAAGCATTAGTAAGCAGGATCTTCGGAGATTTCTACGATGGGCTGCGACACATCTTGGCTACGCATCTTTAGCAGAAATCGAGGCCGCTCCTCCCACTGCTGAACTAGAGCCTATACGGTCCAACTACAGTCAGGTACTTATTATCGGGATTTGTACGATGTTATTCTTTATATGTTTTCCTTCTTAAATATGTATTTCTTGTGTCAAAAGTTCAGCCATTGAGATATCAATGGTCACAGAGACGTTCTGTTGCAACATTTCCCAACTATGTTCTGACCCTTCATGGCTTAGTGGTTACTTCTAAGATATGGTTTTACTGTTTTCATTCTTGGGTTGAAAGGTACTTGTTGGATTTGCTTTTTCTGTCTTTCTCCTATCCGAACTTCTGATAAGTAGTGTTTGCTTCTATTTTCCCTTCATTCTCTAGATGTCTTACAATACCATAATCAAAAGGCGCACTGAACACCAGACTTAACATACATGTACCTGCTGTTATGAGCTTCATAGGACCTTCCTTTCTTAAGGTGATGCCCAAGTTTCAAGACACCCATCGCATTTTTAAGTTTGTGTGAATGCAGGGCCGACCCCAATATTTGGGTTGCCTGAGCCCGAACCCAAACTTAGTTGCCCACGTATTTTAAATCATAATAAATAGACAGAGATTCCTAAATAATATTGCATTGTGCTTTTAGTTTGAATTACGTCAAAAAATCAAAATCAAAATGTAACCTCGGTTATATTGCTTTAGGATTACTCCTCTCCGTCGAAGCAACTGTAACCGGCCGGTATATAAATTCAATAGGAAACCATGTACCATTTGGAAACCACCACCTTCCCAATAAGACCTTATAATCACACAATTGAGAAACACATTTGAAAGAATTTGAATTACAAACTTAATGAAACTAACTCTCTAAAAATTTAAGAAGTACAAAAAATTTTTGCAAAAGAGCCTCCTAATGTAGTGAGTAATATTTTTCAATATAGATATTTTAACATCTATATCAATTATTGTTATCAAAAGGAACATGAAAGTAAAATAGTTTGACTAAAACATAAAAAGATTTGGTAAAAAATAAATATGAAAGTAAAATAGTTGGACTAAAACGTAAAATGAATTGTTACAACAAAATTTAACTTACCAAATAAACTCTTTAACTCTTAATAGTAGAAAAATCACATGAAAAAATAAAATGAAATGAAATAATAGTAGGAGGAGGCTTAAGCAAATTATAAAAATAAAAAAAAGGAAAGAAAAAGAATAGATTTGTTGAGAATGATGAATTGGGCTCCCTTGGGCAGATCAAAAATATACAAACAGGGGCACCCGTGTGATTCGAACCAGCACCTTTTCTTTCCAAGGAAAGACAGGATTTTTCCGCTGGCCCAAAGTACTTCACTGTTTCTATGTGCTTAGCTTTATACTTATTACATACTTAATGGGTTTTTTTTTTTTTTGGGTTGCCCTGTGGTTGGGGGTTGCCCAAGCCCGAGGGCTTGTAGGGCTTACCCCAGGGCCGGCCCTGTGTGAATGGAGAGCTAACAGTGTAGGATTCATGTGTATGAGCAGCAAGCACATGTCATGGTCCAACTAGGGGAGTGGTTTTCTTCAATGTATTAGAAATGGCACTTTGCACCCTAAAAGAAGGTAAATCAGGTAGATGGGGAGGCTTGACCCATCGAGTTACTCACTACAGATCTTACCGTATTTATTTATGGAGTAATGGACCTGTATCCATCTCAACCCATTCAAACACCTTCTTTTAACACATTGACTTGCATGGACCTCCGGGATGTTGACAACATGCCAAATTTCTTTCAACTTTCCCATTTTTGCCATCTTCTGAAATCCAAAGAAGCTCTAGAGTGATGCTGCTGGTTAGGATCTGATGCCTACACTTATTTATGTATTTACTCTGTAAAACAGCTGGATGAAGTGGACATGGGAATGACATATGAGGAACTTTCAGTCTATGGAAGGTTGCGGAAGATTTTCCGCTGCGGTCCTGTATCCATGTTCCAGGTTTGTTTTAAACGTCCTAATCCTACTGGAAGACCCCCACCATCAGCAGTGGACTCTTGCCATTCAACTTTGTGCATTAACATATCAACCTGGTTCGGTATGCAGTTGGGAAATGAAAGAATGATCTGTTTTGATGAAAAATAATCCTAAAAGAAAAGTCTCTATACTTGCACCCTAGGTGATGAGGATTTGCATGGAAGTTACAGAAGTAAAGTTAACTTGCAACATAAAGATTAAAATAAAAACCAAGATGTTAGTACGTCTTACAAGTGATACTGTTCGAAATTTGCCTTTCTGTTTCAGAGGATGGAGTGAGCCTGTACTTAATATGTTATTTTTTCTTTTGTGTTCCATTCATCTTTCTTCTTCCAGAATCTCTGCTATAAATGGGGTGCAAGTCTTAGTCCAGCAGAGGTGGCCGATAAAGTGAAGCACTTCTTCAAGTACTACTCTATCAACAGACACAAGATGACCGTGTTGACACCTTCCTATCATGCTGAGGTCTCTCGATTTGGACCCAAAGCTACACATTCAAAATTAATCCCATCTTATTTTCACCGATTCCTTTTATGTTTCATGCAGAGTTACTCACCGGAGGACAACCGATTTGATCTTCGCCAATTCCTATACAACGTGCGATGGCCGTATCAATTTCGCAAGATCGACCAACTTGTACGAGAGTTTGATGGTGAAAAGCCGGCTCTTGCTAAATTAAGCGACGAGGAAAAAGTGGGTGTTGCATCAGATGGTGGTATGGGAGTCGTGGCAGCAGGCTCGGATGATCCGAAAGCTGGACTCTAGAATTTCAAAGTGATAGCTGCAGGAAGTTGAAATCATTTTGGTGAAGATAAAATAGTGCAGTATTCTTATTTGATGTGATGATTTATTGGTGGAGCAGGGAGGAACTTTTGGGCCCACCGCCTATTTTTCCAATTGTAAATGTCTTTACTTCCACTTGAATAAAGATAGCAGCCTCTGGTTTTTTTGTATTTCGTCCATTCTAACGGAGTAATAAGTATTCATACCCGATATTTTATATATGTAACAACATTCGACAGAAATGTTCATAAAACCTAGGACCTGTGAATTCGAGGGGAAGAGCATGGTGCTATTTTGTTTAGCCTCTCAAAAAGTGGATGACGAGTCCTTATAAATGAATTCACATTGTTTTTCTTAGAACTGTTCATTTCGCAAGAATTTAGTTTTAAACAGGCATAAAATTGCTTTTTCCGCACATTAATAAATAATTAATATTCAAATAAAAACTTGTGTTGCTTTAATATTTAGGTCCAAAATTTGAATTGTTATATCAAGTCACTCACGGATGAGTTACATCTTTGTAGGACTCGTGTAAAAATACTCCGTAGATACTCATAGTGGGGGAAATTTTTTTGTTCACCCTTGCTTTAATATTTAGGTCCAAAATTTGAATTGTTATATCAGTCACCCACGGATGAGTTACATCTTTGTAGGACTCATGTAAATATACTCCACAGATACTCAAGGTCGAGAGAAATTTTTTATTCACCTTGGGTAAAGGTGAAGGTAACTTTATCTACATTATGTGAAGTCTGTTGCAGGTTCTGAATCAATAATCAAAAATCACTTATCGAAAAATTCATCTCAATTGAATATTCGGTGAAGTATGTTACAGGTTCTGAAATCAGAACTGCTTGTCGAAAAATTCATCTCAATTGAATGTCAATAAATACTTGATCAAAAGATCTAAGTTTGCTCTACTAGGTTCTAAACTCAGACTTTTGGATAAAATACGCGTGCAATATTAAGCTGAGCTGAGTTTTTGCGTGGCCACTTAAAATACTCAATTCATACAATGTTTTGATCACCGAATTGAAGCCGGCAACTTACTTCACCGGATGTGATTAAAGTTACCCTAGTAATGTCCGCCCACTTTTTGGCCTTTTGGGTGAGCCCAAAATAGCACACTCTGAAGAGCAGGATATGAACTGAATAATCTACTGTGTGCAGCTTGCAACACTACATAGTATTCTCTCAATTCTGCAGCCATTTCAATAGAAGTATCACAGACTTGAGATCCATAAGCAGACGCCTAAAAGTTCCAACATCAAAGAGAGGAACACAAAGTACACGTAAAAACAAGAATCACCCCTTGAAAAGTATCCTTCACCTACAAAAAAACCAAGCGAAGAAGAAGGGAGAGCTCTCCCCTTGACATGTTGCAAACAAAAATTAGAGACTAGAAGACTTTCTCGATTATCCTATATCCTCATTTGCTACCCTCTCTCACTCTCTCTCTTAGTGGTCAATGAAATCCCCGACGGTTCCTACAGTTCATCGTGGGAGTCATCATCGTCCTCTGATCCAGCACCGGCACCTGGGGCCCCACCCGATCTCTGATAGACGGCCGTTATGATTGGGTTACAAACGGCTTCCACTTCTTTAAGCTTCTCGTCATAGTCTTCTTTCTCAGCACTCTGGTTGTCGTCCAACCACTCAAGCGCCTCCTTCACGGCCGTCTCAATCTTCTCCTTCTCATCAGACTCGAGCTTTTCCGAAAGCTTATCTTTGTCATTAATTTGGTTCTTCATGTTATAGATGTATGTTTCCAAGCCGTTACGGGCGTCAATCCTCTCTTTCACCTTCTTATCTTCCTCTGCAAACTCTTCTGCCTCCCTAACCATCCGATCGATCTCATCTTGGCTCAAACGGCCCTTGTCATTGGTGATTGTGATCTTCTCTGATTTACCAGTGCCCTTGTCTTCCGCCTTGACGTTCAGGATACCATTTGCGTCCACTTCAAATGTGACTTCAATTTGAGGGGTACCCCTGTACAACCAAACAATCGATTATGATCAAATTTCCAACCATAGCTAAACCAGTTTTAAATGAAATCTTTTAACAAAATTGCACAAGCTAACCTTGGAGCTGGAGGAATTCCGGACAGATCAAATTTACCAAGGTTTCTGTTATCCTTTGTGAGACTCCTTTCACCTTCAAAGACCTGAAATCCAAAGAGGAACAGGTCAAATTAAGAATCCACAAGTACTATTTACTCAGGTTATCCAACTTCATTCTTTTTCAGCATTAGGAAGTAGGAAGGGATGAATAAACAATTTTTTATACTTAGAAGCCAGGCATTTGATACCTGAATGGAGACAGTGGTCTGTTGATCCTGGTAAGTGGTGAAAACTTGTGATTTCTTGGTGGGAATGACGGTGTTCCTTGGAATCAACTTGGTCATCACCCCACCAACTGTTTCGATTCCAAGGGTGAGAGGTGCCACATCCAAGAGAAGGATATCTGCATTTACATTCATCACAAGTTAGTCATCAAAAAAAAAACATTGGTCAATGCAGTTTTCCTATTACATCATTGCAAACAACACATCACATAAAACCAACAAATACCTTTAGTCTCATCACCGCCTTCACCGCTCAATATGCCTCCTTGTACAGCAGCACCAAAAGCAACAGCCTCGTCAGGGTTCACACCTTTGTTGGGCTCCTTCCCATCAAAGTAATCCTTGAGGAGCTGTTGGACTTTGGGAATCCTAGTGCTTCCACCAACAAGAACGATTTCATCTATCTTGTTCTTCTCCAACCCTGCGTCTTCCATAGCCTTCTTTACAGGTCCCATGGTCTTTCTGAACAAATCGTTGTTCAATTCTTCGAACCTAGCCCGGGTCAAGGGTTCAGAGAAATCTGTACCATCAAAAAGAGATTCAATCTCCACCCGGACCTGGTGCTGACTGCTCAAGGCTCTCTTTGCCCTTTCACATTCTCTCCTCAATTTCCCAAGAGCCCTGTTGTCCTTGCTAATGTCCTTTCCGTGCTTTTTCTTGATCAATTTGATGAAATACTCCATTATCCTCTGATCAAAATCCTCACCTGAAGGAAAGCTTAATTTAGCAATAGCAGTAGCACAAACAAATTTCCTACAAACACTTTCCTTGTGAGTTTTCGCACACACGATCAACCAAAAAAAAAGTCATCCACTAACTTGAACAATTTAGTTACCGTGCAAGAACTTTTGTTGTTCAAGGTTCACAATTAGCACTTGTAAAAGCTTTATCATATATATAGATCACAATGAAAGAGTATAAATGACAGACATTGTCCTTACCTCCAAGATGAGTGTCACCATTTGTGGCAAGGACCTCAAAAACACCATTATCAATGGTCAAGATACTGACATCAAAGGTCCCACCGCCAAGGTCGAACACGAGGATGTTCTTCTCGCCACCTTTCTTGTCCAATCCATAGGCAATGGCCGCGGCAGTTGGTTCATTGATAATTCTAGCAACATTCAGCCCAGCAATGACACCAGCATCCTTGGTGGCCTGTCTTTGGGCGTCATTGAAGTAAGCTGCAGTTTGCAATGAAAATATAGGAGTGAGTACCATATAAACAACATTTGTGCATGAGTAAACACAAGATGTAAAGGTGAACCACGTGTCGCTAAACCAACGAAATCACCAGTGCTTAAAGGAGTTCTACGAACCAGGAACAGTTACAACAGCATCCTTGATTTTCTTCCCAAGGAATGCTTCTGCTGTCTCCTTCATTTTAGTTAAAATCATTGCACTGACTTCCTCAGGGCTGAAGACCTTGGTCTCTCCATCCTTGATCTGAACTTGAATATAAGGCTTTCCATCCTTATTCACAATCTTGTAAGGTACAAGCTTCATGTCCCTTTGTACCTCCTTGTCCTCAAACCTGCCAATTAAAGGTAAATAAAAAGCCTTTAAAGATCATTCCCTACCCCTTGTAACTCTAGAAGATGAACAAATTAAGAAAGAAGAATTACTTTCTTCCAATGAGTCTCTTGACATCGAAGATGGTCCTCTCGGGATTGACTGCCGCTTGGTTCTTCGCAGCCTCACCAATCAGTCTCTCATTCTCAGAGAATGCAACCCACGATGGGGTAATACGGTTTCCTTGGTCATTTGCTATGATTTCCACATGACCATTTTTGTAAACACCCACACATGAATAGGTTGTTCCAAGATCTATACCAATGACCGTACCCAACTTTGCGGCTTCCTCTTTGGCAATAGAAATTGCAGATAGACAACCTGTCATGCAATATACGCTTATTCAACAACAGATTTAGAACTTAATCCTTCCACCATTGAGAACTAAGTTCAGTTACAAGCAAGGGACAAGAATTATCTTCGAATATAAACTACTGTAATGTCCATGTTATTCTGTCAGCATTCAGTTTTGGAATCAAAACAGCTATAAGAATGTCACAGGAAAGCAGGTCAATAGCCACATGATTTGACATAGTAAAAACGTGGTGTAGGAGTAGCACGTTAAGTGTCCCATTCCCTCCCAATGCATCTTCAGTGAGCATCAAGAATTGCCCTCCACGTTAGTAGAATAATCAAGAGAAACTCTATGCATTTGATTTCATAAGGCGCCTCAAATGTTAATACAACTTATAGCCCATTGCTTTAATGTCCACCAAAAACTACGCTTGTCCAATATAAATAGGCCTCATTTTAGTGGAAAATGATGGATTGGGACTAGGTCTGTACTATTTCTCGGACTTGAAAATTCCAACTAAAATTACAATTGGGGTTGGCATGTCTATGTGTAATTCAACTGCAAGCTGTAGTGATTGCACATACACTAGAATCTCTTCCTCTCTCCCGTGCATATCATCATTCAGCAGCAGGAGCCGCTCTCAGCATTACTTGAATTACCACTTAGACACACTACCTATGGCCCACTAAAAATAAATCTTCTCAATTATCCCTTTCGTCCAGAGACCTAATAAAACTGGGCCCTTGATATTATTCGACTTGAGGTCTCATAAAACCTCGGGCCACAAATGTTTCAAATGCATTAGAAAGGTAAAATGGTTCTCAATACAATCCCGTTTATAAAACTAATCAGGAACAAGTAGCTCGCATGAATTGGCAGCAGCTCATGTAAGCAATTTACAAAGCACTTAAACACCACACCAGGTGGCTATAATGCAAATAAATAAAACCCTTTTTCAATCCGTTGCACTCCACAACTGAACACGCATAATCCCTAAACCTAGGTTGCTTCAGTAATCACCGACCGATCTATGTCCGAGAAGTGAATGAGATTATGATATATCTACAAGTGACATACAGCGCAAGATCTACAACACACATACGCCAAAAAAAACCCACAGAAAACCACACTATCAAAACCGCATCATCAATTAATACAAACCAGAATCAGATCTGTAACATCAAACAAAAGAGACGCATTTTTTTTTACCGATGAAGATGATTGCTAGCACGATCGGAGAACCGCTCCGCCTCCTCCACGAACCGCCCATGGCTTCTCTCGCTTCCTTCTCTCTCTAAGGCCGATCTGTACGTGTGTATAACAACGAAATCTTGCGCAGGATCACACAGAGAGAGAGAGAGAGAGTGTTCTCGCGTTGATTGCTGTCGGAGTGGCGTTTCGTTTTGTGTTTTTTGCACGAAGGGCCTGGAGTTTAATTGAAGTTGCGGGAGAGGTCCCTGGGAATTTAAATAGGGCGAGGTCGGGGGAGTAAAACTGCTGGCAGTGGATTCGAACATGTCATTGGGGATGACGTGTACCAATCAGAATGGAGTACCGATTTGTACAGCCAATGGGAATAGGTCTCGCGTTGGGATGATCCTGGCCGTTTGTTTCGCTACTACGTGTCCGTCGACTATTCGCTTTCTTTTTCCGGTCGTTAGTTAACTGCTCATATTCATGCAGTAAACAGTTTAGGAGTAAAATGATTGTTCAGAGTTTGCGGCCAGTACGCAACCAGTCGCGGCCAATAGATAAATGTTTGCGGCCGCGAGGTAGTAATTGTTTGCGGCCAATTTCACGTTTTTTTTTTTTTTTTAACAAGATAGTAGTAGTTTGCAGCCACGAATTTCTAATGAAAAATTATTTTCACACTTCCCTTTTAATCATTCGAAATCATTTTTTTTGTTTTTATTCACATAAATTTATAATATTATCTTTGAATGTATGAAAAAGTGTATTGAATAAAAGGCAAAAAAATAATTTTATGTGAATAAAGACAAAAAAAAGAGTGTGAATGATAAAAAGAAGGAGGTGTGAAAATTAATTCCCTTGATAATCTGCGATTGAAAGATTCTAATTTGTGGCCGGTTTCATTTTTTTTTTTTTTTTGAAAGATTCAAGTGCGAGGCCAATTTCAAGTTTTCGATCTTAACAAGATTTCATTTTTTTAACAAGATAGTAATAATTTGCGGACATGAGTTGTGTAACAATCCGGATTTTTGACCCAAAATTTTTTTAATACAAATTTATATTGTTTTTTTTGCTCGGCCAAATTTATATTGTTAAATTTCTAATTCAATAATTAATTAAATTGAATAATTAAAATATATTATTATATGTATAATTAATATTATTTATACTGTCGTAAGTATATATTTATACTTTAGATATAAAGATTCGTATTCATCTCTTATTATTCCTATCTAAACCCTAACTAGAACCCTATTTGAACTAACTTTCCACTTTACTTCCACACTCTACACCTCCATCCTTATCCTCCCACACTCCCACCACCTCCAAACTTGCACTTTTTCTGTCTCTCTCTCACTTCTCTATACATAAACGCATCCACGTTTGAAAACTGTGTCTGATCATATTGACTGATACGTAAGATCGCTACCGTAACGTCTGATCATATTGACTGATACGTAAGATCGCTACCGTAACATCACTAAAATTTTCTTCAGTAGATATTTTGCGTTGGAAATTGATTTTTGCACTCTAGTTTTAGCCACGGACACTCCACTTTTTGTCATGATCATGTGAGATTGCAAAATATAAAGTGGAGTGCCACTGGCTAAGAGTGAAATGTCAAAATCACATCACCCTTCTCTGCAGTTAATTACAGAGAAGCCGGGAATCAAACAAGGGATTGGGCTAGTATATGAGCCTGGGCGGCCTCTCCACTCTTAGCCAATTGGTTTGGAGTTGGAAACTTTAACATGGTATCAGAGCTAGGGTTTCGGAGGCTTTTCCCTTTTGTCTGTGCCATAGTTGCACTTTCTTTCATTGTGATCCGCATGTTCCGGATCCTTTGTTTACCTCTCCACGTGCGAGTCAGGGGTCGCACATGCAGGGGAGTGTTGGAGTTTATCCCACATCGGTTAATTATCTCCTCCAAAACTAGTATATGAGCCTGGGCGGCCTCTCCACTCTTTGCCAATTGGTTTGGAGTTCGATGCTTTAACAATGAGCTTGCTAATCCAATCATTTGGCTTAAGAGAATCATCAAACAAGCCACGGATTAGGGGCCGAAAGATCTGTTTCAGCCATTTGTTTTCCATTAATTTTCATGAAAATGACTGTTTTTTGAAAAAAGAAATGATAAAATTGTGTTTTCAATTTATGGCCATTGTGTTTTTGTCGGGGACAACCTTATTTCTTGGTCAGCTAAGAAACAAACCACGGTATCTCGATCCTCCACCGAAGCCGAGTATCGATTCTTGAACTACAACCATTACCGGTGGCCGAGTGGAAATGAGAGAATGTGACGATTAATTTTGTTACGGGTTTGCCGAGATCGCCGAGGGGGCATGATAGGCTTTGGAGTCAACAAGATTCATTTATTTATTTACCTTCTTTTGGTAGACGCCAAGTCTCGAATTCGAGACCTTGTTGAAGTATTTGGAACAAGCACCCAACCAACCGGGTCATTTTGCAAGAATTGAAAACCCACCAAATGTGGCACTTGTCCTCTATCCCTCTTATCATTATCATTATGCCTCCCCTTCACTCTCTTTCTCTATTCCACCACTTCCACACTTATATCATCTTACCTTTTCACTACCTTATTCTCTCTCATTATACATACCCATATAAATTCAAAAATTAAACACCAGTATATTATTTCACCCCCCCCCCCCCCCCCCCAATTCTACTGTTGAGTCTAGAAGAGAGAGAGGAAGAGAGGGAGAGAAATATATTTCTACATAACACCACTCCGTATATCAAATTCAGATTCCCACTCAACCAATACATCACCAAGCATCCACAAACCACTTTCCATTCAGTTCGACACAGCCCTGGAGTTCCCCGATTCCGTCATATTTTTCATTTTATCGAAATCATTCGGAATCCATTTCTTTTCGCTTTTCAGCTGAATTTAAGGTAGAATAATCGTTTCTCTACTCTCTCCTAAGTATATTATGTGAATACGTATTGATTTTTATGTTCCGGAGTGAAAATAAATCGATTTCGGTGTCGCGTGGCCGGAACTAGTTTTTCTTTTTGTTTTCTCTTCAAGAATATTAGCGATCCCATGAAGTGGGTTTTGAATTGTTTTATTAGAATAACACTTGAGCACTCTTAATGAAAGTGCAACGGATTCCGGCGAGCCTCGCCGATCGGAAATTAGAAATGCGTGACTGTATTTTAAAAATAATGAAGTAATTATAGTCAGCCCCCTGAGTTATTGAAGTATATGATTTCGGCCAATTTGTCAATAACATGTTATTAATAAATTACAATTAGCACCTCTAGATTTATTAAGTTTATGGTACAATCCTAATATGATGTTCATCCTCAAGATTAATGCATTTTATGTAATATATTGTTACAGATAAAATTTTATAGTAGATAATAAATATTAAACTTGACTAGTTACGAATGAAACAAAAGATAGGCATTTTTATAACCTAAACATTAAGTATAATATTTTTTTATGCACAACAAGAAGGCCAGTAGGTATGAAAGAATAAAAGAAAAATAGTGTTAATTAGTAAAAGAACATGCATTTCTACGAACTGATAAAATCACGCTATGGACAAATGAATTAATAGCTGTAGGTTTCACCAACTATAAGGTCATCATAAAAATTATTAAAGTACAATTGGACCTTGAGAAAATTTGTACATACAACCTAAGTCCTTAAATATTTTCATTTCTGATAACATCTTAAGACCTACCTAAATAATCAATGAGAAATAACAGTTTACTAAGTTACCAAATTATCCTAAGGTGTACGAAATTGCTACTGGACAATCTAAGTTAATAAAATTACTAAGGAACATATTTGTTCGATATAAATATTTGAACAATCCAAAAGGCATCGGCTCAATCCAAATCCCTTATGTGTCACGCTCTCGATTTTCAACATAAATAAATAATTCATTTCAATAAAAGATCCTTTGCTTAACATAAATATTACCCAAAAGAGTTCCCAAGTTTATGTAATTACAACTTTGGCATTACGGCCCAAATCAACTTAAATACAAGCATGAACTTGTTTAAGAAATTACATACTTTATAATCAAGAGGAATTTAAGTACAATTAGTTACAAATCCATCTTTGTCAAAAGAAAACCAATACAAGATGTTTAAGTAACTAAAACGGAATTAGCCCCCAAAAGTCTTCATGCCCAAGCACATGTATGCATACAGTCTATTGTCCAGCATCTTGTCCTGAAAGAAAGATTAGGTTGAGCTACACTAGCTCAATAGGAAAATCTTTATCGATTCTATATGTAAACATGATGAAATGTGCAGATGAAATGAAGACAAGTAGTATGGCTCAATCGATAGATAACAATTAATTTAAGGGCATTCCAATGTTCAATATGATCATCCCAACGCATGCCTATAGCTCAATGTACCACCAAGTTCACACGATATTAAACAACTCAAGTGACCTCAACATGACTCACTATCGTCAATCACCTCCATTGGTATTTCCACCCCTTGCGTTACCGTATAACACCACGAGGATTACTGTGTTACCACCCCTTGCGTCACAGTGATCCCTAACAACTCGGTTCACCGTATTACCACCCCTTGCGTTACGAGGCCGCCTAAGTCGTCGTATTACCACCCCTTGCGTTACGAGACTTCCTAAATCACCTTCTGATACAAACAATGATTTCCTTACTCGATATACAAGCTATGACCTTCCCAAGACCACAATCATCCATGAAATATGTTACAACATGCCAACAATATCACAAATAAGCCACAAACGTTCATAAATAATCAATCAATCACAAATTGCATCTTATTGACACTTCAACCAAGTAAACTATTGTTCAATCCTTCCTACGGAAGGCCAACGGGTCAAGAATAACATCCACTAGTCATAGGAAATCGATTAGATAAGCAAAAGATGGACTAGAAGGTATCCGAAAGGGTTTAGAAGCCATTGTGGTTCGAAACAATTGAAGGAACACAAAACAGCACCGAAGCTGTCCAGAACAACAAGGGGTATTGATACCCCTGAATCAGGTATCAATACCGGGCAAGTTGGAAATCCAGAGAAGGATGGGGTATCGATACCCAATATTTAGGTATCAATACCCCGCTGTTTCGAGACGATTTTTTGTAATTTTGACAGACATTCAAAGCACCAAAGGGGGACGATCAAAGCACAATTTCTTCATCATTTCAACATATACACACATAGAGAAGGTAAAGAAATCCCTACCTCGAGTCAAATTTCGAAACCCAAAAGATTTGTATGAGCCCTAGCTCCGAGCTCCTTGAAATCAACCGAGATCTCCTCTTCAAGCTTCACCCAACGCGATACGAGCCCGGGGTTACGTTCTAGAGGTGAAAACAAGATGGATCCTTGAGGTTTTTGATGTATATGGTGGAGTTTCAAGTGAGAGAGCACAAGAGAGAGGGAGAGACAGTAGAGAGAGAGAGAGAAAGGCGTGAGATGAGAGAGAGATATATGGGAGAATTTTATCTCCTACTCACACACACCACTATATATACTAGCAAAAGGGCAAATAACACCTACACTCCCTCTAGTTTTCATTCCATCACTTAAACCCTAAATCAAATAATCTCACCCTTTTCGTATTATCCCCAATTTCGATATTTATAAAACCCTTAAATATTTTTCTGAAAATACGGGTCTCTACATTATGTGTTTAATTATTTGCACCTATCAATTGTTATATTGTTGTCTCATTGAAATGTATCATGTTTGAGCTGTTGTTGATTGTATCATGTCGTACGTGCTAGGATGGACTTAGATTCCTGGGTGGTAACGAGTAGTGGCTCATGTAGACAATGTTAAGTAAATAAAAATTGATAAAGTGTTGAAAGTATGAGTACTATGTGGATTGTGAATTGAGCTATGGCGATAGCAATGGTAACCAATGGGGCCCTATGTTGAAAAAGGTTACATGCGAGACCCGGTGATGAGATATGTTGCGACGCTAACGTATGATATGTCATGGGAAGTTTTCCTTCAAGGATAGGAATGGGTCCTATGAGACGGTTATAGTTAGTGAGACGTTAATATATGATACGTCATGGAAAGTTTCTCTTTGGGAAAGAGAATGGGTCCCATGAGACGGTTATAGTTAGCGTAGGGTAGTGGATGCCTGACCCTAATGTACGATACGCCATGAGATGACTTGATCCTCCTGTTGTGGTCTTAAGTGAGAACATACTAGACACATAATTTAGGTGCGCTCACCTAGAATCCCGGTATAGGATAAGTAAGAGGAAATGTGGACCCATGAGACGGTTGTAGTTAGTGGATGTGGGAGGAAAGAATTTCGTGGAGATGATTCTTAGATTTCATGTAAGATGATAGATAGGAAAGAAAATAATGATGTGTCATTATTCTATACCTCTCGTGTATTATCAATTGTGATATTATTATTATTATCATTATTGAATGCTAATTGTATAGTAATGGGTTGGTAGAATTGAGATTATTCTATTGGGTAAATTATCATTCACGGATATGTTTGTATCCTGGTAAATCGGTTGCTTCGGCGATCAATTTGCCAGAGGCTATAGGGTTCAATGGTCGAGCCGTTTGACATAGGAGAAATACCCAAAGGCAGAGACCGAGTATGCTTGGGATCTGTATCAAGACTAAAATCGTTCTGAAGATGTTCAAATAAAATGATAGATTTTTTGTATTTTTTTAATGTAATTTTGTATAACGAAAAATAGGGGCCTAAAAATTTATAAAATTCAATGTATTTTAGGGTTAATGCTTCCGAAATTCTGTAGAAAATTAGGGTTAACTGGCATACGGCTCCATGTCACTGGCGTGCGCCACTTATCACCTCGCACGATCCTTAAAACTTTACTAGCTTTAGGGTCAGGACTAATATTGATTACCAGTTATGGGCCAGAACAGAATCCGGAAAAAAGTGGTATACCCTCGAATGGAGTTTGATGATGTGCTTAAAGCTTTGCACTTGAGGTTTAGTTGATGGATGAAGGATGTGAGGGTGCTGTGGTATGTGGGGTTTACAAGTTGATAATCTGTAAGCTGAAAGATTCGCATTTACAGTCAATTTCTAGTTTTTTTTATATTTTTATATAACAAAAATTTCATTTTTTAACAAAGTACTGAAAGTAGCAAAATACTTTGTGGCCATGAGTTCATATTCTGCGGCAGAAAATTACGTATACTACTCGTTAACTATTCTGAACCGCCCAATTAACCCCAATTAGGCCCCACAACCCCAACGCCCTCCCTCTCCTCGCTTTCCTTCTCTCGTACCCAAAAATCCACTTCTCCAGCTGCGAAATGTAATGGATGGCAATCCCACGTCTTTCCCACGCCTTCGTTCCAATGACTTCCTTAAATAGTACATAAATCTCTCTCTCTCTCTCTCTCTCTCCTCAAATTGTACGTAAATCTCTCTCTCTCTCTTGAACGGTAAATCATTACAGTTTTGAAATCCCTAACCCCCAAACCTCTGAACAAAACAAGAGCAAATGCCAATCGCCTCGCCCTCTACTCCGACCTTCTCCCCTTCCCTCTGCCGTATAACCCGGTCCGACTCAACTCGGTTCGTTAAATCCTCAACCGTCCGATTCCGCCCGACTCGCCCTCCATCCCATCGCCCACTCACCATCTCCGCCCGTCTCAACTCGTCCACGACATCCAACGGCTTCTTCTCCCCCGACAACAACAACAACAACGACGGCGGCGACCTCGAGCTCCAGCACGGGGTCTCGCTCTCGCGCCGCCTCCGCCGCGGGGGCTCGCCTGTGTTCGTGACGCTGCCGGCCGACGCCGTGATGGGGTCCGGCCAGGTGCGACGGCGGAAGGCGATGGCGCAGTCGTTCCGGGCGCTGGCGGCGGCCGGAGTGGAGGGGGTGGTGATGGAGGTGTGGTGGGGGGTCGTGGAGAGGGAGGGTCCTAGGGTTTATGATTGGGGAGGGTATGGTGAGATCGTGGCGATGGCCAGGCGGTCTGGGTTGAAGGTTCGAGCTACCTTGGCGTTTCATCAGTGCGGTACTGGTCCTGGCGATCCCTTCTGGTTGGTTTTTTTTTTTTACTTATCTAATTTTCCACTTCTATTTTATACTAATAATAATTGTGTCCAGACCTAAGTCACATAATTCACGTGCGTGAGCGTGAGAAACCGTCTTTGATACACGTCTGAACCTATTAAAATGGGTGAGAGCAAGGATTGACTGCGCGCGAGGGATTGAGAGCAGGAGCGCGGAACATTTTGAAGGATTATGTGACTAGGGTCCAGACTGGCTTACGTGCACTGCAAGTTTCCTAGGAGTCCCGTATGGACTGTACCTATAAGAGTTGAAAACACTGTGGAGGTTTCGAATTAAGACCTGATGAGGAAGCAAACCCAAGTCGAAGCCTTGACAACCCGGCCAAACCCCTTGGGTGAATAGAAAGATTCCAACCACCCAAGTAAAAAACTATTACAAATAGTGAAAGAAACTAGTAGATGTAAATACGAAGCAATGTAAAATAAACCAAATTTGATACCCAAATATTTGGTTTTTATAACCTGCTCCGGTGCTTCTTCTGGTTCTGGTAAATCAAAAGGTAATCTCTCACACTTGGCTAAGGAAGAAGTTGGAAAAATGATAAACCCTATGGGTTGACTGATTGACTCCACAAATTCCGTCCCCCCAAACCATATTTTGATTGCGCTTCAACTATATAAACGTACTTGAACTGTTACAGAAAAGAGTTAAACTGATTTGAGATTAGATTAGTAGTGACGGATGGAGCTGTCAAACTAATTCGAGTAATTTCTGCATAAGTATTAATTTTCCACTTTTAAGTTTTAACTATCCCAGCAAGATAGAGACTCAGATAAATTTGCCTTGTTTTGGTTCAGTCTGCTTGGTATAATGTCTAGCAAGTAATGCCTCTGAATTGATACACCTATAGTACATGCATTATGTATAAATGAATTTATTTGGATGTGTGAATTTTAAGCTAGATTTAAGAAGAGCTAATAATGAAAGCTCTAAACAAGGCAAGGAAGATTGGCTTCTCTACTACGCACTTCATTCTAACTGTTTAGCTAATGAAAGAAAGCAAGGAAGATAGAGGTTGATTCCTCTCCCTGACCTCTTGCTGCTGCCGCTCTATGTGCATTAGAAACATGTTCAGAGTATAGGACCACTTTGTTGAGCACTTGATTGTCATTTGTCAATTCAGAGTCGCAGAGCCTTCAACTATCGGTTTTTATATTGTTAGTTTTACATTAGCTTCTATACTGTTAGTCTCTTTGAAACTTCGGGTTGTACCTTCATGGGAAATGGAATAGTGTATCATTTCCAATCTACTCGTCGAATCCTTTGTAGCCTTGTTCCCTATCTCTTCCATTTTACCTTTTGAGTGTGATAATGAATTAATGATGAATATCCAGGGCATATGGAAACTTTTTGGTGGGAGATTTGTATGTGATTGAATTAGCGGATCATGTCATGTGATATGATGAGTAGTTTAACGAATTTTGGGTTGATCAAATTGTATATTTAAACGCCAAAGCAAATCAAGCCAAACCAAACCAAACCGAGCCTTAAGTCCCAATCAATTGGGGTCGGTTACATGAATCTTTTTTCTCTATTGAGCTTTGTCAAGGGCTAGAATATTTAATTGCCAACGAATTTTAAAAATTGCATATTGAACCCATTTACGTGTCCCCGATTTGCCCCCCCTTAAATAATAATTAAATTTAATGGACAAGTCAAGTGTCGTGTCCCATATGTTTTTTGCCGTGTCCCAGTGTACCATAGCTAATTGCTAATAATAGGACTAGAGGGAAGCATAATTTAATAAAGGACGAAGGTAGTTTGGACTTTGGAACATTTCATGTAATTGAGCTATCACTTATGGAAAGTTTTATCACGCAGTCTGCAACATCTGACTGGCTATTTCAATACAGAAAACTAACTTAACTAACACCAAACAGTAAATGTATAAATGACCGAAGTGCTTACTTAGTCTTATACTGTGAATTGGAGCTTCAGTGATTTGCTTGATCCAAAACGTTTTGACAACCCTACACACATTTTAGTTAAGAAAGGTTTCCCAAGGTTCCTTTCCTTGGGAAATTCTTCTGCATTTTAGTTTTCCTTTTGTATTAGCATGATTTCATTAGTTCATGGTATTGTTACTGTTAGTTATTCACTCCTTTCCTTCATTTAATGTAACTATGGTAGTGCCATAATAGCCTACTGGCCAGTAGCTTGAATGAAGAGCCTACCATCATGGTTTGAAATGCATAAACTCAAGTTACTAGTGGTAGCCCTTAGGGCTTCTAGTTACCATACTTCTCTTCTCCCATCGATTTCGCGTGGGATATCCCGATATCTCTTACTCAAATATCAAACATTGCACTACTCCAGGGCCTATACCTTCTCTGGAGGCTCTGCTCCTCTACCGCACCACCAGGACGCAAGACTAGGGTTGGCATGGACTCCAATGGTAGCATCTCTAAGTATCCTATGTACCCAAGAATTTCAATGAAGAGCCTACCAACATGGCCCAAAGTGCTTAAAGCTCAATTTACTAGTAGCAGCCAACATAATTTTATTAGGAGTACTTTTTTTTTTTTGGTAAGTAATATTTTTTTGTTTTTGATATTCGCTTAAAGAATGACTTTCTATTTCGGTCATATTTTAGTAGATCTAATATATTCCCATTTTGTGTTGAAGGATTCCACTTCCTCAATGGGTGCTTGAAGAAATGGATAAAGATCCAGATATAGCATATTCTGACAGGTTTGGAAGAAGAAATACCGAATATGTTTCTCTAGGTTGCGACATTCTTCCTGTTTTGCGTGGACGATCCCCGATCCAGGCATATGCGGATTTTATGCGGAACTTTAGAGACACTTTCAAACCTTTTCTTGGTGGCATCATAACAGTAAGACAGTATCTCGTGCTTTTTTCTCACATGTCTTGATAGCTTAACTTTAAAATTGAGTGTTCATGGTCTTATTTGTGTATTTACAGGAAATTCAAGTTGGAATGGGTCCAGCCGGAGAATTAAGATACCCTTCGTGCCCTATTCAGAAGCTAACATGGGCTTGGCGCTCTCGTGAGCTTGGAGAGTTTCAATGCTATGATAAGGTAGGTAGAAAATTCCCAGCTTTACAACAAGCATGTGCTTGTATCTCTCAGTGTGCATTAGCAGTCGTACCATTCAATTTTGCTCTCCAGTCTCTTCATTCTTATTCTTGGACTTGTTTGTCTACCCAATTTTCCATTTCAATTATATTGTGTTCTTTTTCTTTTTCGTTTTTGCTGAGACTTGTTTTCTTGTTCTACTTTCCAGTACATGCTTGCATCTTTGAATGCCTGTGCTCGAGAAACTGGAATGAGAGAGTGGGAAAATGGTGGTCCTATTGGGACTTCCAATTTGATGCAAGATCCCGAGAGTACAGAGTTTTTCAAGACTGATGGTTCATGGAATACACCATATGGTGAGTTCTTCCTTGGATGGTACTCTGGGATGTTGCTTCTCCATGGGGAGAGGATATGCTTGGAAGCAGAGACAATATTTCGGGGTACTGAAGTTAATACATCCGGAAAAGTTGCTGCAATACACTGGCATTATGGCACTCAATCTCATCCTTCTGAGTTAACTGCTGGCTATTACAATACTTCAAACAGAGATGGATACCTACCAATTGCCCGAATGTTTGGTAGGTATGGGTTTACCTTGTGCTGTACTTCTTTTGAAAAGCAAGATGCAGATGAGAAGCAGATGAACCCTCTTAGTAGTCCAGAAGGTTTTCTTAGGCAACTACTTCTGGCTGCTAGGAATTGTGATGTTCCCATGGAGGGTGAAAATTCTGCAGCTACTTTAGACGATGGATCTTTTCAACAAGTGGTAAAGATGTCGAAGTTCTACTCAGATGATCTAAAAACACCGTCTTTTTCATTCAATTTTGTCAGGATGGACAAAAACCTGTTCGAGTATCGCAATTGGGTTAGTTTTACTCGTTTTGTGAGGCAAATGTCTGATACCGATGTTTTTCGAGCCTACTCAGATTTTGGAGGAGGTGATACAGGCCTTTCTTCTAGATGGGCTGTTGATTGTCGTGCATTTCTTGCATACTAGATGGAGCTCCATGTTACCTGCACATCCATGGTACTCATGCTTCGGCGCCATCGTTTATTGTGTATAATTGATATGCGATGAATTGTAATCATCTGTTGTGAAGTGATTAGTAATTCTGTGATTTTTCGGAGTGTTTTTTTTGTTTTGGGGGTCTATTTTTGGAATATCATTCTGATGTATTATAGACATTGCCTTCCTCATTTTTTTGAATATGGGGTGGCTTTGGATCAGTTTATCCCACTTGAGTGATGACTGGTTGGGGTTTTTTAATCCGGGGCCTTCAGTGATATGGGTTCAACTGGGTGTTCATTTTTACCAAAGTCGACAATTGTATTCTTTTCCAGTGCTCTACCCATGACTAGTAATTGGTACGAATAAGGTAAAAGGTCAAGATGGTCAAAATATGGCCAACTGCACGGCGTGCAGTTTTGTCCCAAACTGCCGACAAGTTAATTTCTTTTGAACTTGGATCCGGTTCGATGATCAAACTATTCACATTTTAGAGTTGAAAGTTGTAGATTTTCTTTTGTATTCCCATTATCAAGAAAGAAAAATGAAGAGACATTCATGGCCATGGGGCTCTGCCAGGGAAATGTCTTGAAAGTTGTTTCACTTTCACCGAGCGACGGATCAAAAAAAAATGCATTAATGGGGGGCACAAAAATTAGTGAACTTAACCCGTGCGTTTATAATTCCTCAATTGATACATTTTTACCGGTAGAAATAACAAGCTGATGAGTATATTTAATTTCATCTCGTGATAAGTAAAAAAGGATGTGTTTGCACAAAAAAAACGGTGTAAAAATTTAGCAGTCAAAGAAATAGATTAGACAAATATGTTCATTATGGAAATCTAGGGTAATTTAACCGGAACACCATCACAACTCACAAGTTAATAGAATATAATTGAAATAATCAAAAAAGTTAGTAATATAATTTTACAAAATCAAGCGGGGCCGTGCCCCTGCGGCCCCCACTCTTATTTGTCCCTGCTTTCACCTATGTAATTATGCAAAAACACTGGGACTGTAAACTGGAGTACCAAGAAAGTAATAAGGGGGGGGGGGGCAGTATCCCATAATAGTACTTAAATAAAGTACTCTTCATCAACGGTCGCGATCTCCGTCCTGTAAAAATTATTCGAATCCAGCGGTTGCCAGGGCTTGCACTCAAGTCACGGCAGGTGGTCTAACCTTTTTCCCAGTTATGTGATCCAACAAAGGACATCATAGTCAATCATGGTCTGAACCCGCCGTGATTACCTGTCACCACCCCATTGGCCTGACCCTCACCACCAAGAAACACCACGTCACCCATTGACCCTTAAAACCGGGCCCCCTGTCTTATCTGGCCGGAGCACGACTCTCCACTGGCAATCCAGCTCTCTCTCTCTCTCCCTCCTCCCTCTCTCTCTCTCTCTCTAGCTAACCACAACAGTAAACATCAACTAAAACAGCACACCAGTTGATGAGAACGGTAGCAAGTTCTAATCCCTGATTAATTAAATTAATCCCCCTATCAACGGCGTCCTCCTAATAAGCTCCTTCACATTAATGCACTCACTCACCTGCATCTGTTGATAGATATACTCATCTATCTACCCGCCTTCGATCTTCTCGGATCCCCCGCATTTTCCTTCTACCAGTCAAAAAACCATGCCGGGTCTAGTCTCAGTCAAGACCCCACCCGAAGCCCCGCCGCTCCGGATCACTGTCCCCGCAGAATCCTCCCCCGCCCCGATCCGGCCCAGCTCCGACAGATCCGACCCGCCGAACCCCAAGACGGCGTCGCCCCTCACCCGCCGGCCCCCCTCCCCGTCCCCGTCCACCTCCCGGGCCAAGCCCTCGCCGGATCGGAGCTCCGGCAAGAAGAAGTCGCCCGAGAAGCCGCTCCTCGACGAGTCCTCGCTCGACAACCCGGATCTCGGCCCTTTCCTGCTGAAGCTCGCGCGCGACACCATCGCGTCGGGGGACGGGCCGGGCAAGGCGCTGGAGTACGCGCTCCGCGCGTCGAAGTCTTTCGAGCGGTGTTTGAGCGATGGGGAGCCGAGTTTGGACCTGGCGATGAGTTTGCACGTGGTGGCGGCGATTTATTGTAGCCTTGGGAGGTTTGATGAGGCGGTGCCGGTGCTGGAGAGGGCGATCAAGGTGCCTGACGCGGCCAGGGGTGCGGATCACGCGCTGGCGGCGTTCTCGGGGTACATGCAGTTAGGAGATACGCATTCGATGCTGGGGCAGCTGGATCGGTCGATCGAGTGTTATAAGGAAGGGTTGAAGATACAGATGGGGGCGTTGGGGGAGACGGATCCGAGAGTCGCCGAGACTTGCAGGTTGATATCTCGTTTTTATTGGTATTCTTTTATTCATATCGAGTTTTAACTGTGGTTTGTGTGCTGCTTTGTGTTGATTGGTACGACGAGTGGTTAAAGTTTGGAAGAGGTTTATAGTGTAGGTTGAATTAGATCTGGTTGAGGTTCAATTGAATACAGAAACTGGAAAGCTCTGATCTTTGGTTTTACATTCGAATTAATTGATGACATTTGGTTTCGTAAATTGGAATAAAACTGATTGGCTTTGGTATTCAGATTTGCTAAGGGATTTAATCAGTATTGAATGGCTCGGTTATATGTTGCGTGGATTTCTAAGTGAAACTAGTAAGTTTTGATGCCGTCATTATAGGGTAGCTTTGTAAAATGGTAGGTGGAGCACAACAGTGCCGTTGGTTATCATCTTTTGCCATAATGAAATATTATTTTCGAATTGTTGGGCTTCGTTGTTGCAGATTTGTGGAATTCAGTGTTTGCAGATTTGTGTTATCTCAGATTTAGGCAGGGGGAAATTTTGGCATGAATTGTGGAAATAATATTTCAGGGGGAGGTCTGAGATACCATAACCTAGGTCAACTAGTCCACCCATGTAGGCACAAGAACTGCACCCTAAATCGCATTCTCATGTAATTAAAGACACCTCGTGTAAAATTTGGAAGATAAGAATAAGAATTCACGAACTGCAAAACAAACTCTATTTAGTCTAATTATTCAGCCATAAGCGTGCCTCATTAAGGAGTCCTACACTTTAATCCAATTGCATACTTCAAAAGAAAAAGCAGGGGGCAACCCGCTGATGCTTTTATAGAAACTTCAATTTCAAGAGTCCATGGTTTTACGTGCCATCAATGTGGGAGTGTCAGGGAAATTTATTGTCTTTTCACATAATTTCCTGACGTTTGTGGAGTCGTTAATCTTGATTAGGGCGTCTTTTTAACATGCTATGTCAAGCACAGTCATGCCATTGGTTATTATCTGTGGCCTTAAAACCTTTTATATCTTCGGAATATTGGAATTAAGTTTGCAGGTTTCTGGAACTCCATCCTTCCAGATTTTGGTCATGTCAGATTGAGGTTGGTGGAGACTTTGGCATGACTTCTGCATATTTAGGGAGTTAGGATCAAGGAGGGTTGATATTGTTGAATTGTAGTTGACCTCTACTTCATCCTTCACTGTGTTTGGTTGCCAACTTTAAGTTGTTCTATTGAAGCGTCTTGGAGTTGATGTAAAGTTCATGGTTTCTTATTAATCTAATCAACGTACTATTTTTGGTTTCTTTTTGTCATCGTTTAAACCTTACCTTGTCGTTTTAGGTTGGCTGCAAACTTCATGTTTCTCTCTTTGAATATCTTTACTAGTTACTGGCAACGTGCAAGGTCATAAATCTATTTCTTTTTAGTCACCCCTAACCCATCTGTGTTGTTGAAAGGACTAAGCCTATCCATGGAGTCAATATTGAATCAGGGTTCTTGGACCTACCCAAGTGACGACTCTTGACTTTAGACCCTTGTTTCTATGTTTACTTTCACTACAATACTTATAAGCCTTGCCATATATTTTAGTGGTAGGGGACTTCGATTATTTCTTTTATTCTTCAACACGTCTTTGGAGTCTGACAATTTTACACTTGAGGCACAACAATGATTCATCTATTTGATGTTTGACAATAGTGGCCAATATATTTATCTGGTGGATAATCTTATTAAAACTTCTGCACACTCACATTCTATGTTCTTCAATGAACTAAATAACTTAATTCCTGATAACTGGTTAAAAACTGACAGGTATTTGGCTGAGGCCCATGTCCAAGCAATGCAATTTGATGAAGCAGAAAATTTGTCCAAGAGAACTCTTGAAATCCATCGTGTGCACAGTCCACCGGCATCTCTTGAGGAAGCAGCAGACCGCCGATTGATGGCCCTCATATGCGAGGCTAAAGGAGATTACGAATCAGCTCTCGAACACCTTGTTCTTGCCAGCATGGCAATGATTGCCAATGGTCAAGAGAATGAGGTTGCTGCTATTGATGTCAGCATTGGAAACATCTACATGTCCCTATCTCGTTTTGACGAGGCTGTATTCTCCTACCAGAAGGCACTCACTGTCTTCAAATCATCAAAGGGTGACAACCACCCTTCAGTTGCCTCTGTTTTTGTTCGGCTCGCTGACCTGTACTACAAGACTGGAAAGCTGCGTGAGTCAAGATCCTATTGTGAAAATGCCCTGAGAATATTTGCAAAACCTGTGCCGGGAACCACTCCAGAAGAGATTGCTAGTGGGATGACCGAAATTTCAGCCATTTATGAATCATTTAATGAGCCCGAGGAGGCTCTGAAGCTCTTACAGAAGGCAATGAAGTTGTTGGAGGATAAACCGGGGCAGCAAAGTACAATTGCAGGAATAGAAGCACGCATGGGTGTAATGTTTTACATGGTTGGGAGGTATGAAGAAGCACATAGCTCTTTCGAGAGTGCTGTGGCAAAACTTAAAGCTAGTGGTGAAAGGAAATCAGCATTCTATGGGGTTCTGTTGAACCAGATGGGGTTGGCTTGCGTACAGTTGTTCAAGATAGATGAAGCAGCAGAGTTGTTTGAAGAGGCGAGAGAAATACTGGAACAAGAGTGTGGACCATGTCATCAAGATACCCTTGGAGTTTATAGCAATCTTGCAGCAACTTATGATGCTATGGGAAGGTAAACTCTCTTTCTGTGCTTTTTCACATGGATTTCTTCTCGAGTCTTCAGTGATAGGAAAACGTTTTTAGGAATCCTATGTAATATTTAGTACTCTGCTTTTCGTGAGCTTGTTGGCTTCTTGTTCTGTTGCTGCACAATTCTTCTGAGCTTAGATTCTGTCTCTCTTAAAAATAGTGTGAGCTGGAAAATATCAGAACCTCATAGATGGAAGACGTAGGGCCATGATTAATCATAGGAATGTTAGCGCTGTAGCTTATATCAAATTATCTCAAGTGGAGTTTTGAGATGGATCGTCTAAGAGATGACTTTTAGTGTTGTTTGGGAGAATAAGAAAAGTGTATAGTGTGTTTAATAAACCCTAACACAAATAACTATTACTTATATTAAGAGATAACTTGATACAAGACTTGTTTAACCAATGTGGGACAAGACTCATAACAACTACTTAAATATTCCAACACTCCCCCTCAAACTGGAGAATAGGGCTGTGTTCGGTTGCAATTTCCGGCAATTTCCGCAAAATATTTCCGGAAAAAGTGTAATCATTACCCCTATTCACTTTTCTCTCATTCCAATCATTACTCTTTCATCCAATCATTACCCCTATTCTCTTCCAATAATTACCCCTATTTCTCTCTCTATCTCTCTCCAATCATTACCCTATTTCCAATCATTATCCCTATTTTTCTATCAAATCATTACTCCAACAACCATTTCTAAAAACCAAACCAATCACTAACTCAAAAAAAATTTTCCGGATCATTACCCAGAAATTGCAACCGAACTTAGCCTAGATATCACAAAATCCCAGCTTGTTACATAGCAACTCTAACCGGGGCTTGAACAATGACTTAGTAAACATGTCAGCTAACTGAGCACTTGTAGACACAAAGGGAGTAGCTATCACACCACCAACTAACTTCTCACGCACCAGATGACAATCAACTTCAATATGCTTAGTCCTCTCATGAAATACCGGATTGGATGCAATGTGAATTGCTGCCTGATGATTATCACAATACAAATTCATTGGCAATTGCACACTAAATCCTATCTCCTCAAGAAAAGATCGCACCCATACAATCTCACATGTCGTGTGGGCCATGGCTCTATACTCTGCCTCTGCACTAGACCGTGCAACCACTGTTTGTTTCTTACTCTTCCAGTTGACAAGGTTTCCATCGAGAAAAACACAATATCCTGTAGTGGATCTCCTGTCAGAAGGTCCTCCTGCCTAATCAGAGTCGGTAAAAGCCTCAATACGTAAGTGACCATTAGCTCGATAAAACAAACCACGTCCTGAATGAGCCTTGAGATACTTTACAATTCTAAGAACAGCCTCCCAATGTGGAAAACGAGGAACAGACATAAATTGACTCACAATACTAACTGCGAACGAGATATCTGGACGTGTAATAGTAAGATAATTCAATTTACCAACCAAGCGACGATATTGGTCAGGGCTAGAAAACAGCTCCCCCCGATCAACACACAGTTTGACATTAGGACCCATAGGAGTATCGACAGGTTTCGACCCCAATAAACCAGTCTCATCTAGAATATCTAGCACATATTTTCTCTGCGATAAACTAATGCCATCTTTAGATTGTGCAACCTTAATACCCAAAAACTATCGCAATCTTTCCAGATCTTTGGTGTGAAACTAACTCTGCAGATTTACCTTTAACTCATCAATACCTTTTTGATCATCGCCCGTAATAATAATATCATCCACATAAACAATTAATAATACTTTCCCTCGGTAAGATGAGAGAGAAAAAATTGAATGATCAGACTGACAGCGACTCATCCCAAATTTCAAAATTGCATCACTGAACTTGCCAAACTAGGCCCGAGGAGACTGCTTAAGACCATATAGTGCTTTGCGAAGACGGCATACCTGATTACGCTCCCCCCTATGCAACAAACTCAGGTGGTTGCTCCATATAAACTTCTTCCTGGAGATCCCTATGAAGAAAAGCATTTTTAACATCCAACTGGAATAAAGGCCAACCAAGATTGGCTGCAAGAGAGATAAGAAGGCAGACAGAACCAAGCTTGGCAACGGAAGAAAAAGTCTCAGCATAATCAACACCATAAGTCTGAGTATATCCCTTAGCAACAAGACGAGCTTTGTAACGCTCAACAGACCCATCAGGATGATATTTGACCGTAAAGACCCACCTACAACCAACAATAGACTTTCCTGGTGGAAGAGGAACCAACTCCCACGTGCCATTGTCATGTAGAGCAGACATCTCAACCTCCATAGCTGTGCACCACTCAGAAACAGATAAGGTCCCCTGAACAGTGTTAGGAACGAAAATAGACGAAATAGAAGTAGTAAAAGCACGAAGGGACGGAGACAAGTGAGCGTAGGAAACAAACCGATCAATAGGGTGAGAAGTGCAAGACCGAATACCTTTGCGAAGAGCTATAAGAAAGACCAGGTGATGATAGAGGTGGAGGTGGAGGTGGAGGTGGAGGTGGAGGTGACGGTGGTTGTGGAACTAGATCTTGAGACAGAGGAGGCGCGACGGAAGGCACTGGTGGGGCTGTTAATACTTTCTGCCAACGAACATACACCTGCAAGGGTGGCATAGATGGTACACAAATAGGAAACACAGACTCAGTCTCAGTCTCAGGAAGGTCAACTGGATTACGGTGATCCGAGTAAAAGGGTAATGACTCATTAAACGTGACATCAGCACAAACAAAATGACGACGTAGAGACGGTGAGTAACACTTATACCCTTTCTGAGTGCGCGAGTATCCCCAAAAAATACGCCGAATCAACTGTGGATGAAGTTTGTCCCGGTCAGGATCAAGAGTATGAACATAACAGGTGCACCCGAATAGTCGTAGGGGTAATGAGTGGAGAGGCTGACCAGGAAATAAAACCGTATGGGGTATCTGACCACCTAGGACTCTAAATGGCATACGATTGATCAAATAACATGCTGTAAGAGCAGCATAACTCCAGTAAGACTTAGGAACTTGCATTTGGAATAACAGAGCACGCATAACCTCCGATGAATGCCTAATCTTGTGTTCCGCAACTCCATTTTGTTGTGGAGTCCGAGCACAAGAAGATTGGTGAATTATACAATGATCATCAAAAAAACTTAGAAAGAGAATTATGAAAATATTCACCTGCATTGTCAGAACGAAATATACGAATGCAAGTATCAAACTGAGTTTTGATCTCTGTATAAAATGACTTAAAAATAGAAGACAACTCTGACCTTTCTTTCATGAGATAAAGATACGTGACACGAGAGTAATCATCAACAAAGATTGCATAATATTGTAAACCAAAAACATTAGGAACACGCATTGGACCCCAAATATCATAATGAACTAATTGAAAAGGACGAGACACGCGACTTTCAATCCTAGGATAAAAAGACACTCGATGATGTTTACTAAACTCACAGACTTCACATAGCAAAACATTAACACAGCTACATGAAGGTACCAACCGTTTAAGGTTTTGAAGGGATGGATGACCAAGACAACAATGATGTTGATATGGTGACACCGAAGACAGAAGGGCAACAAAGCTAGGTGAACATCGTCGGTAAAGTAATACATGCCACCACGTTCAGTTCCACCACCAATTTTTCTCCTTGTCTTGAGATCCTGAAATACACAACCACCGGGGAAGAATGTGACAGAGCAATTTAAAGATTTGGTAAGTTTACTAACAGACATAAGGTTTAATGGAAAACGAGGAACATGTAATACGGAATCTAAAGTCAAAGAAGAAGTGACAAAAACAGAACCTAAACTGGTAATATCGGTGGTAGAGCCAGTGGTTAAGGTAACACGAGATGGTTTATCAATAAACCAATAGCCAGAAAGAATAGTAGATGTACCAATCATATGATTAGATGCACCAGAATCAATGACCCAAGGAACAGAAGAAAAAGAAGATGCAACATACGCAACGGAAGAACCTGTCTGAGTTAGCGTTGCAATAGAGGAACCTGTCTGAAGTGACACAAGGCATTGGTACTCTTTCGAGGAAATAGTCACTGTGGCATCAGTTGGAGTAACCAGCTGATTAGAAGGCCAACCATGAAGATCCCAACTATACTCAACTGTATGATTGTTGCCATTACAATAGGTGCAATGTCGAGGAACACAACCACGACTATGATTGCTACTACCAGCTTGACCAAACTTATGGCTAACATAACGACTGCCAGAATTGGAGTAACGACCACCAAAAACCCTATCACTGAACCCATAATCTTGACCACAAAAATCAGAAGCAAACTCACCACTCTCCTCCATTGCACCGAATTAACAACCACCAATAAGAACCAACTAATAGAATCAACAACGACCAACAGATCACCAAACCAAACGATCACCCAACATCATCAACAACACAAGATCTTGTGCGATCAACCAAACAACCGAAGATTAACTTCGTCTACCAACAAGTCTATGATCAGAAACAAATCATGGAGCAATACTTGCTAATAACAGTACTAAAATCAACAAACCTCAACAATCGAAACATTCATACTACCGACGGTAACCAATCGAGAACACCAACCAATAGGCGACATAGCCAACAACAAATCGAGATTCAGATCAATACCTCATAAAACAACACATAAATCGAGATGCATGTGACTGATCCCACTGTATGAACAACAAGAGACAAATCTGGCTGCCAGCGAAAACCTTTCAGACTATTTTGAACATAAATCATGGGATTCTGGGCTGTTTTGAACATGATTCAGGGGGTTTCAAGCCATATTCAGGAGTTTTGAGAGTTGATTGTAGTGAATGAGGGTCGATTAGGGGTGATAAGGGTTCTAGAGGGTTGATTAAGGCTCGATGGGGGCTGATTAAGTTTCTTTTAGGGTTTTTCAGAAGTTCCAAAGGTTTTTCAGCAGTTTTGAATGGGTTTGGTGCATGGGGTTAGGGTATCGGAGGGATTTCAAGGTTGTATAGTACTCGTGATGAACAGTGCTCGCGTGAACAGTAACCGTATATGGTGATGATGGGTGGTGGGACGTGGGTTACGATTATGGTTAGGGTTATGGTTGGATTAAGGGTGGCTCTGATACCATGTTGTTTGGGAGAATAAGAAAAGTGTATAGGGTGTTTAATAAACCCTAACACAAATAACTATACTTAAATTAAGAGATAACTTGATACAAGACTTGTTTAACCAATGTTGTGGGACAATACTCATAACAACTACTTAAATATTCCAACTGACCTCAGCTCCTCCGAGCTTGTATGATCAAACCAAGGGAGTGACGATTTTCAAATCCCAAGGATGGTGGGATTGCTGTCACCTTCTTATTGGTTGAGGAATGTGTCGGTATAACTTATTTTGGAGTGCTTTGTCATCCATGTTCTCCTTTTTCTAATGAACCTGACCTTAGACAAGTTGATTCGAAATGAACTATGAAAACTTGAAACGCGCACTCTCTGATCGAGTAGAGAATTACTTCTCTTTTGACCCAAGCTTTAGTATTTTCCTTGTTTTAGCGTTTGCTCCCAAAATTGATAATAGATCTTCCCAAATAGTATACTAATCTTACTGGTAGCTTAATATTTCTTTGACCTTGATCGTTGTCATGCTGGATTTTCACAGAGTGGAAGATGCAATTGAGATTTTGGAGTACGTTCTCAAATTGAGAGAAGAGAAGCTTGGAACCGCGAATCCTGATTTTGATGATGAGAAGAAAAGGCTGGCTGATCTTCTGAAAGAAGCAGGAAGGTCTCGAAACAAGAAGGCAAAGTCATTGGAAAACCTCATTGACCCCAACTCTAAGAGGACGAAGAAAGAAGGTTCGAGGAAGTGGTCTGCGTTTGGATTTAGAAACTGATTTAGTACCATTTCCTCCATTTTTTCCTCTATTTTCCTACACATGCACATTTCTATAACATAGGAGATTGTGTATAGGTCTAATTTGTAATTTGGCGATGCTTCTTGTTTATCGGGCTTTGAATGTGCGTTGTTGTTCTTTTTCTTGCTGGTATTGGTTTGATCGGATTTGTATTTGACCTTGAATTATTCACAGGGAATGAAATTGTATCTTACCATTTCTCCGACTAGGTGGAAATTACTGCTTTGAGTTGAGTGAATAAGTTGCTATACATTTACTCTTTTTTTTTTTTTTTGATCAAAATTGTTACTCCTCGTATGGATATATGTTTGCCAAGTCTTCTTTCAGAAATGCTATTCTCCATCTCAAATTCTCTAGTTCTGCCTATTCATTATCCTTTCACTCATGACTCAACCAAACTAAGATCCAAAGCACAGCAAGGTATTCTTGCTTGGTTCCTGGAGACCAAATGAGTAGCCATGTGGTAGAAGGTTTTCTTTTTGTGAGAATTATTCGTCGTTCGATTCTCATTCTGGCCTCTGGGTTTACATTCCCACCTCTTAAGTCGTTAATTTAGGTTTTGTACAAGTATGTTGTACGGTTTTCTCTTTGCGAGAGTATTAGATGTTCGATTATCGTTGTGGGGTCACATTTTCACCTCTTAATGGTTAGTTTTAGGTTTCTTATACGTATTAAAGAAGAAGGGGGAAAAAACTTATAGTCCTAGAAAAGGTAAGGAAGTGATCAATTTCTCAAAAGGGTATTCAACTTAGAGGGTGTTCATTTCAAACACCGGCAATAAGTATCATGTATAGATGTCGTTGTAAAATTTAAGGATGCTCAGGAAATGTAAGGGTGTTCAATTGATCATTCCTTCTAGAACCCGGCTATAATTGATTTCTTAAAAGGTGAATCGCTTTGATGAAAACGGAAGAGAAAATAAGGGTTTAACTTACGGAAACAGGGATCAGGGTCGGTGGTATGTGGCTCCGGTGAACCTCTTGCAGGATTTGGATCACGTAAAAATTGTTACAAAAAATATGCATACTAGAATCAACTTAATCCAATACTAAGAATGACATAATTGATTTCAAATAATATGGGCGACTACTACCAAATTATACTCTTCGTCCGTCTTCTAAAGACAAATATGCATTCGACTATGCAGTTAATAATGTCAGATCAACTTGATTTTTAACATGCGTAATTTGCTCAACTAGTCTTACATAACAAAAGGTTTGGGTGCATCATTGTCTCGGAAGGAGCCCACCAAAACTGCATAAGAAACGTGTCATACATTTGGCGCACAAAACCAACTCCAAATACGTATAGGAAGCACTAAGCAGGGTCCAGGGGCTCGTCCTGAATCCAAAAACTTGATCCGAATTGTTTAAGTTTGTATAACTCAATCGAACGGATAGAAATCAAGTCGTTTGGACATCAATAACTCAATGATCAAAGAACATTGTTCTCGAAAAATTGGACGGCAAATAAAAGTGCAAAATGCACTTTAAAATAGTTTTCATCTGATCATACAGTTCTCATTCTCCAATCAGCTTGATTTTTTGCAAGGATGTACTAATTGTCAAGCTCTACAATACAAACATACCAAACGGTTCGGATTTAGTTTCGACTCGGCTCAGGGTGAGCCCCGTATTTTAGGCACAGCACGATTGCAGCCCTACGTTTAACTTCTCCTTTCATATTGAGCCACGAAGTCTAAAGATGCATCAATCAAGTCAAATACTAGCAGCATCAATCAAGTCAAGTACTAGCAGCATCAATCAAGTCAAGTACTAGCAGGGCTTAAGTTTTAAGCATTCTATTGCAATGATCAAATTTCTATATTTGGAAAAAGTGGGTGGCCAAAAAAGATGATGAAGATGGAGGAGGAGGAGGAGGGGGACCCGAGGATGTTGCCGAGCGGGTGCAAAACGGTCGATCCAGCCGTTCATTTCGGCACGGACGACATGGATCTAATATGAGTCCATACAAATTGCATACAAATCTGAACCGTCCATTGTTCGGTTAAGATACGAGCCATCGATTGCTAAGATAAGCGGCCAGATCGACCGCTCTGCACAGCTTTACAGGGATTTCGAAGGAGGTGGGGTGGTTGAGATTAGGCAAATTAGGGAGGATAATGCATTGCAACGACAAGATTATATAGGGCGGTTGCTAGGGATGGCAATGGGGACGGGTCGGGGACGGGGGTACTACCTCCACCCCCTACCCATTACATCCTATCCCATCCCCATCCCCGACCCGATCCCCAACGGGGATTTGTTTTTTTCCTCCATCTCCGACCCAAACGGAGAACGGGGATCCAAAACGGGGATTCGGGGATTTGGTAAGAAGAAGATGACAAAATGGAGATGGAACCACAGTGAGAGCTGTTGTTTTATCGCAAATCGCGCGCAAGTATCTAGCCCAAGAAATCGTTATTTTGTTTTGTGTATTTTCCTGTCATGAAACTGGAAATTGATGTATGAAAAACAGACCATTAATTGCAATAAAAGATGGCGTTGTAAATTGTATTCAATGAAGTGAAACCATTAATAGAACTCTCCACTAATAGAACTCTTTTGTAGGGAAATGAATGGAAAAGAATGAGAACCCTAAAAAAACATATTATTGAAGGGGTATATTAATATAGTATATATTTATTTATTTTTATATATAAATATATATATTTCGGGGATTCGGGGACGGGGCGGGGCGGGTAACGAACGGGGAACGGGGACGGGTAGGGTTCGGGGCGGGGACAGACCTATCCCCGCCTCCTACCCGATCCCCGAATTTTTTTGAAAAAAATCCCCATACCCTACCCAATCCCCAAACGAATCCCCGAAGTTCGGGGATTTTCGGGGCGGGGAACGGGGAGGGTTCGAACGGGTCGGCCGAGATTGCCATCCCTAGCGGTTGCTAGACTATGAATTATCCCACACGATTAGATGCATGTTGTCGGTAGTGAATTCCATTGAGCTAAAAAGTAACGTCTATTTTCCCGTGTGATTTAAATCCAAAGACATGTTTTTACACTCTCTTCTTGATCACAATATTTTGTCTGTCTTCTTTTCCTCTATTAATTTTCTCTGTTCCTTTAAGAGTGAGAGGTTAAAAATTGATTGTGAAAATTAGTTCCCCTACCATGGTACTATACTTTAAATAATAAATGGGCTTAGTTGGACAGGCTTGGGAAATGAAATTTTAAGAGGATGCACAAGTCTCGTTATTATTTAGTATAAGCTCGGCTTGAACCTAGCCCAAGGTTTTATATAACAGTATCGGGACACATAACGATAATAGTTGAGGTGCAACCTTGACATCTGGAGTAACGAACAACACATAACCGGTATCGGTTGTAGCTATTGTAAATTTTTAAAACTCGTTTTTAGAGGGGGAAATTTAATGCCCAAATCACCCTTAACGGTCGAGTATCGGCTGTAACGTCCGCGAATCAGTTTGTGAATCTGAAACGGATCGTTACGTAATGGAAACCGACTAATACGTATGTGATTTTCCCCTCTCACCGATATTACTAGGGTGTAATAGTATTGAGATGCCAAAAAATTGCTACATGTCAGCCGTTACGTTACGCAACAGACTATTTTTTAAAACCTTGACCCTGCATTGGCAAAAAAAAAAATCATACTCTTAAAATAACGATATTTAGGTGAGATAATGAAGTTTTTCTAAACTAACATAAACTTCTCACTATATCTGCCTCAAATCATAAAGTCCATGTCCTAATCAAATAAGGCCATATAATTAACCAAATTGAAGGGCCCATGCATTTCCATTTCCAAGCACTTTCCTCCATCAAGCTAGTGTAACATGTCATAATCGGATAAGAGACATGAATCTGAGCAGAAAGAGTGAGCCATTTGTGCTTACTTTACCTCAGTCAATTACCTCTAATTTTAGAGAGCCGTGCATCATTTACTCTTTGCCTCTACAAGGGCAATTTTGCTCCTAATTGTATGGTAGTGAAAACAACTTGGAAAGAAAAGCAAAAGAGTCTCTAGTCAAAATTAGGCTGATGGGAAAATCAGATTTTTACGCAACGGGGCATGTCCCTCGTGCTATTTCTGAGGTTGTTTTCTTGTTCCATCATCGATATTCGCCTCGATAACAATAGGGATCCTACGAAAGTTGGGCGACGGAGTTAATTGGACCTCCTCACCCTCTCCCTAGCTTCTTCCAAAAATAGAAAAGGAAATAGTTAAGCTTGCTGGCAAAAGAAACTAAAGCTGTTAGCTAGTTGAACTATAGTTGGTCTGTTGCTCGTTTAAGCTTGTTCGATTGTGCGTGTGAGTTGATCTTGAGCTCGAGCTAAAATATGCCTGACTACCGGCTCAATTCTCACATACACAAATGTCATACAATTAATACATTGATATCCATGTATAATATTGTGATAAGTATTTTTTTGATCGAAAAAAGAAAGTATTGATGTATAAAAGCAACAAGATGATGAATATTGTAGCGTATTTATAATGTAATTTTTGCTTCCGATATGAGCTCCAAAACTCGAGCTTAATAATATTTCAGGAACTAAGTTCGAGGTCGTTCAATTCTGCATGAACCAAAAAGCTATAATCTCAAATTTGAGTTCAAGTAATTAATAAACAAACCAAACTTGAACACAACTCGTATAATTAATTAGAAATTACGTACCCTCCCAAAAAAAAAAAAAAAGTACCTATCGGAATATATATAGCACTCAAACTAAGCCATGTGCCTCATGAGTTAGGCTGAGACACAGGGTGGGGGAATGGCGGAAAGCTGACCAAACTGGCAAGCAGAAAGGGCACCCATAAATGAGGACCACTAAAACAAAATGACGTTTGGTTTACAATTGGTATTGGATGCCACATTACGGACTCATGTGCGTCAAAAAGACAAGTCTACTGGCTTCTACAGGCCATTGCAACGGATTCATATTCCCTCGTGACAAGGCTGGCTCATACATTTTAGAGGTCGGAAGCAAACCTTTTAAATAAAACCTTCCTATATTTTTTTATACAAAAGTGGTTTACAAAAAAGTGTCATAAAAAAACCATTACAAAAGAGTAAGTCCACCATTATATATATATAAAAAAACATTACAAAACCATTAAAAAATCATTACTCTTCAGGCGTTTCTTTTCTTTTCTTTTTTTTGATCGTCCCAGTGTTTCTAATGAGTAATTCCACCGTTTGGACCTATTTTGTAGCTTCTAAATTTCAATTGAGCCTATTTTGTGTAAAAGAGGCTCAGTGCAAAATTTTTTTGGACCATACGTACATACATATATGTAGGGATCTTAGAATTTTGAGAGCCCTCATTTTTAATATTTTGGGCAAATTTTCGTAGTCGTCCTTCTAGTTTTACGGTTGTCTCAATTTCGTCGCTCTAGTTTTAATTGTCTCAATTTCGTCCCTGTAGTTTGTTTTACGTTCCAAATTGGTAAAATAGTTAACACCATTAATGAAACTAATGGAAAAATATGATTAAAAAATTAAGTGCTCCAATTTTCAATCCGGTTGTACCGGTGCGAAAATCTTATTTTTTTGATCATTTTATCCTAGATGGTCGTAATGAATTTTTGGCTCTAAGGTGTAATGCCCCGATTTTTTGGAAATAAAATCGGAGGCATTAAATACTAATTTCTGAAAAATTTATTAAATTAAAGTTCAAAATCCAAAACAAATAATTCAACATAAGGATTCATTTGTTACAAACCACCGTGGGAATACAAAAAAATAGTCTTTGTGGTAATAAAATAGACAAAATAACAGAACCGACTTCTAAGCTTAATACGGATCCCAGACGTATATTGGCTCAGTCTCCATCCCTGAATTCATCCCTCGATAGTATTGTCCTCCTTCGGGGTCCTGAATCTCTTTCTGATTTTCTGCAAAATCTGACACGGATGCCAGACAATCCGTGCTTGAGTGAAAGAGTTCACCCCGTAGTATAATTCAACCCAATCACCCTCCTTACATTACAGCTAGCAGGTAACAATATATTATCAATGTAGAAAAGTAAAACATAAGTAGCACACGTAAACCTATTCATCATTGTCCCAATAGTCTAACAAGAGAAAGCTAGTCATGCCCTGATCGTAACTAGGGTTTGCCTACCTTAATTACCACATCAAAATCACCACTGGTCTTCCGTCAGTTCTATCATCACAAAATATCACTGGACCACCGCCAGATAATTTTATCATCGAAATGTCACTGGACCACCGCCAGGTTTTATCATCAAAATGTCATTGAAGCACCGCCAGGTTTTATCATAAAACATCACTGGACCACCGCCAAGTTTTATCATCACAAAACATCTTTGGACTATCCGCTAGATTTTATCATAAAACATCACTGGACTACCATGCCAGGTTTTAAATCATTACTGGATAACCCGCCAGTTTCATATCACATCATTGGACTATCCGCCAGTTCCAATTCATCACTGGGTTTACTTTGCCAGTTTCAAATTACATCACTGGACTACCCTGCCAGTTTCAAATTACTTCACGAAATCCGCCTGCAGGCATCTTCTAACATTTCTTTCTCCCAAATAACCATGGCCTAGTAACGTCTAAGTGAAATCCTACTCGTAAGTCACCTCATGTCTCTAGGGTCCAATTCTAGCACAATGAATCAAGAGTCGGAGTAGTATACAAATAATCACAATGGTAATTGAAATAAGCAATTAGCGTTGAAATCACGTAACTTTTTATGAATGAGTTGTTGCCCTTAATCTTGTATGTACAAGAAGTTAATAATAAAACAAGAAATTTCTATCTAATTATTAAGAAGACGGGGAAAAAAATAGTTTGGTTTTAAAAAAAAAAATCCAATAGGCCTAGGCTTTTATTAGTTTCATTTAAGAATTTATATAGATTAACAACCATAATCAGTACAACAATAGATAAAAAATATTGAAATAAATAGCATGACCCTAAAAAGGAGTCCTACGATTTTACATATCATGTTCGGGTATCAAAAATCGGTTTTGAAGGGTCGCGGGATTATTTAAAATAAGAATAGTGCTAAAAATTACAGAAAGTAAAATAATTAGGTAATAAATGAATTAGATTTATTAAAAACTAATTACATACATTAAATAGGTAAAAATATTAGAATAATTATCATGACCATTAATAGGAGTCCTAAAGATCCTATGCAACAAGTTCGAGTTTTGATTAACGGTGTTAACTATTTTACCAATTTGGAACGTAAAACAAACTACAGGGATGAAATTGAGACAATTGAAACTAGAGGGACGAGATTGAGACAACCGTAAAACTAGAGGGATGACTACGAAAATTTGCCGTAATATTTTTTGGGGTCCGAAGCACGTGCTTCCTTGGCCTCTCCCTTCAGCCGGCCTTGCCTTGTAAAATCACGAGCAATGCTATTGATACAGATCGATGCTTGAACACAGATTAATGAGTTCCAAATATCGCTCGACGAACGTGATATATATATCCACTCATCAAATGGTTCCAGCAGGCATGTCTGTTTCCCGATCTATGTCCCAAGAATTAAATCTTTTCGAAATCATTTTTTACCGAAGAAATAAAGATGTTCATTGTAGCAGCGGGCTGACCGCGAAATCTAAAATTCTTACGTAAATTGGAAAAGGACTTAAGGGGAGATTTTAAAAATTCATTACAGCAATTTAGTGGAGGATATATCTATCTTTGCCGATCGAATGAATATGGTCAAAACATTGTTAAAATATTAGTACATTTATTGTCGTAATATTTTACTAATCAAAATAACTAGTGTTGGAACTAGATCGATATCATGCATTTATTAATTCCCAGATTTTGGTCATTCGGCATGGAGTAATGTATATAACTTTTTCGTTTCAATACATGCAGATATATATATATATATATATATATATATTGGATAAAATCATTAATCACCAATTAATTAATTAGTCCAAATCTTCATTCCCAGTTCAGACTTAAATCCTTAATTTGGGCAAGAATTTGTGTAATTCTCATGTTCGTACTGTTTTTAGTTGCAGCTAGCTAGCTAGCCTGCATCTCTTTCAGATCAAGGAAACGAATAATCGCAAACGCGCGTACAATTTGCAATTTGGCCGGATCGGAACGGTTACGACACAAACGGTAATGGTGTTCGGAAATTGTGGAACCCTAACACCAGACAAGACATAGGGAATAAGAATCCCCAAGACAGACAAAATCAAAATACAATCATACGACTAAATTTACGTATAAGATGCCCCGATTATGTGGAGGTGTCCAAAATTAATCCCCCCGCCAAGGAGATATATACACGTTGAGACGCACACAAACAAAGCATTTTTTGTCTGTTTGTTGCCCGTATCCGACGCCTTTATTTTTCTACCAAACGAGTCGTGACAACCAAAAACACTACAGTGGGTTAAACAAAAAAAAATTCTCCACGTGGTTTGTTTCTTCGATTTGGGCAGTGAAATTTATTACTCCCTTCGTTCCAAAAAAGATAACAATTTTTGAAATTCGTTTCATTTTTCATCGCTTATATCTTTCGATCTATAATATTTTTCATGAGTTTGAAAACTTTGTATAATAGAACTAATCGAGAACTATCGAACAAGATCCATATTGCATATTTTTTGAAATCTATGTTGAAATATATAAGAAATTGAAATTGATACGAATATCAAAAATTGATATCTAACTTGGGAGGGAGGGAGTAGTACTTTTGATACCTTGTTACATACGGATATGGATGAACTTAATTGACTTAAAGTCGGAGAATCAAACCTTCAAGTACTATGAATTGGCTGTTACCTGGGAAAAGCCAGTGACATGCAAAGTGGCAGTGGCTTGCTGTCTGTAACCTACGCATGCAGCTACTGTTTTGTGTTGGGAAGTGTGCCATCGAATTAGTACTACAAAGTTCTCTCTCTATTCTAGAAATGCACCGGCTAAGTAGAGCCGGTCATGACTTTTTAAGGGCTTAAAACAAAAATAAAAAATGAGGTTTTTTGTCGGATTATTATTAAGGGATAAAAAAGTATGAGGGGCTCTTGAAATTCAAAATTTTTTGGAGACATAAAGCGGCCGCAACACAAATTTTAACTCAAAACTAGCTCTGTGTAAGGATGGAGACAGAGGGGGATTAATAGGGGCGGTTGCCCCTCCTATGATTCTAAAAAAATACTAATATTACATTGAAAAAAAAAATTATTATCAAAATGTATAGTCTCGCCCCTCTCCAGAAATATAGCTCGCCTCCTCTGCGCGTCATGTCAGTAGTAATGAATAAATACTCATTGCAAGATTTTTCAATGAGTCAAGTTCCACATTATACACTAAAATCGATGGAAACGGATACAAAATCACCAATAAATATCCACTATAAAGAGACGTTACTAAGTCTGGGTTGCTTTATGCATGGAGTCTGATTGCAAGATTTTTCTAACGAGTTCTATTCTATGATAATGACACTGAATTAGCTTTGACAAGTCTTTGCATCCTATCTATTTTCTAATAATTACATATGTATTTTTCAAGTCTTTGCGGCTCTATAGAATCCAAAGACAAATACCACGAGTGATCGTAAGATTTTTTGAACAAGTCACGCTCAAATTGTTATACAAACGGAACTAACACGGAAAGATGAGGAAAAACTCTTCTTATCAGTTCTATGATATAATGACATGCGACTTTGCCAAGTTTTGTTGCTTTATGGAGTTCTAGAAACATGGTCGTTAGTGATTGAAAGATTTTTATAGCAGAGTCGAGACTCAAAACCCATCTAACAAACATGAACAAAGAAGTTAAGATTTCTATCAAAATTGATAACTCTGGCGTGCTACCTTGCTAATTAAGTTATTGTCACGTCGTATTTGGTCCCCCAAAGATATATTAGTCAAGGTGCATACACAAGGATGGAGCTAGGGGAGTCTAGTAGGGGCGGCCACCACGACAAGAATTTTAGAAAATGCAATTATTATATGTAAAAAAAGTTATCTCCAACTTATATAGACTCGCCACCGCTAGATTTTTTCAAGAAATGAGATCCAAAATAGTATTCCAAAACTATATTAGTCTTTTTCGTACTCCATGTCCAAACGACAAACATTATTTACTACGTATAGTTTTATTATGTTATTTTAATTTTTCCTAGAATCAATGACTATTTATATTGCAATGCATGTTTTTTTTTAGTATACATTTAAATTTGTAGACTCGGGTATACTTCCAACCGGGGGTGCTTGACAACGGTGTCGAGCGGTCAATCCGGCCGTTTATGTATTTGGATTAGATCCGAGCCGTCCGTGCCGAGATAAACGGCCAAATCGGCCGTTCGGCACCGCTGCCAAGCACCCTCGCTTGGCAGCATCCCCCAATCCTTCTCATTTTGCCACTGCTAGAGTAAAATTCTGGCTCCGTCCCTATCTGTGCCTGAGGACTATGGTGTTTATCTCTCGATTTAAAAAAAAAAGAAAAACAAAAACAAAAAGGACTAGGGTGTTCAAGAAAACCAAAAAATTCGGATCAAATCGTTGTTGTTTTAGTGGTTTGGTTATGTGCTTAGAAAAGTAAGGATCGATATTTTTAATTTGAAGATAAGTTTTTACTTAATAGGAATTACAGTTGATTACCGAACCGGTCTAATCTCCAGGGCTTGTATATATGTGCCATATATTATATATACATTTGGAGGTAGCTGAAATTGAGTTACATTAATAAAACGGATCCAGATCCTCTACAAGGATTCTCAAACAATGGTCCGGTTTGTTATAGAACTATTCTTAGTATTTTCTGTATCGTTCCAATTTTATTGGATGTCTCCGAAAGAAGAACAACTATTCTTAATATTTTGTGCACTAGATACATGGACTATTTTATGATATCGTGATTTTACTCCATAAAATGATAAAAGTGATTTGGGGCTAATGTGATAAAAATTGAGAACCAAACTAAAATTGGGCCGGTCTTCCGGTGTGGTCCTTAAGAGGTGTTTCCGGTAGGCAATAACTTAAGAATCACTTGTTGTTGTCGAAAAATATAAGTTATTTCCACTTACTAATAAACTAAGGAGTTTGCAAGGCTATTAGTCTAGCTTAATCGGAACTTAAGTCTGAAAGGGCTACAACCCTTGATCCAACTTGAAATAATGGGTCGAATCGGGAAGCAGACTGCCTGACTATGAAGAGCTCATCTCTGCTCCTTATTTAATTTTTTACTCAAATTTGAGTGAAAATTTGGATAAAAGCTTCATTTGATATGAAGCAATTTAATGGGCAAATGCAAATCTAGGAATAAATTTGAATAAATGTGTTGGAACTTGTGGCTCATATGTTATTTTATGAGAGGTACTGAGGAGTTCTCGTAAAAGGCCAGGGCCGAGCGGAGCGGAACGGAGCGAGGCTCTGGCCCATCGCAGATTCAGTTGGTTGGGCCGAAGGCCCAAAAGGTTTGGGCGTAGCCCCCCGCGGTACGGTACGGAATAATAGGGTTGAAATAGAAGTACCGACTATATATACTCTCTATTGTAAAACCCTAGTTCTTAACTGTGATAATAAAGGACAGCCGCTCTCGCTCCCGTGGACGTACCCGGTTTTGGGGAACCACGTATATTGCTGTGTCGATTTCTTTACTGTTTCATACTCGTAAATCGTGTGCGTGTGAGTGTCGATCCTAACAAGTGGTATCAAAGCTTCAGGCTGTTTTTGATCTCACGAAGAACGATGTCAGCGAGTTCGTCTGTTTCGAAGTTCGATGTTATGAAGTTCGATGGAACTTCGAATTTCGGATTGTGGCAACAGAGGGTAAAGGATCTCTTAGTGCAACAGGGATTGTACAAGGGGTTGAAGGCGAAACCAGAGGCCATGTCAAACGACGATTGGGAAGAACTCCAGATGAAAGCGGTGAGTACGATTCGTCTGTGTCTTGCAGACGAAGTCATGTATCATGTTTTGGGTGATGAATCGCCGGCTGGGGTCTGGACTAAACTGGAGAGCAGGTATATGTCAAAGTCGTTGACAAACAAACTGTTTCTGAAGCAGAAACTGTTTGGGTTAAAGATGGCCGAGGGAACTGATCTGATTCAACATATCAATGTGTTCAATCAGATTGTGAGCGACCTGAAACGGATTGACGTAAAGTTTGAGGAGGAAGACCAAGCGCTGATGTTACTGTGTTCACTACCGATTTCTCTCGAAACTCTCGTTACAACCTTACTTTGGGGGAAAGAAACCCTAGAACTGGAGGAAGTCACTGCAGCCCTTCTGGCGTATAATCAACGCAAGCAACAAACAGAATCGCTGCAGGGTGAAGGTCTGGTAGTTAAGGGGTACGATGATCGTGGCAGGAAGAAGGAAAGGGGTAAATCAGTTTCAGGGCGTGGGAGGTCTCAGTCCAAGAATAGGTCAGAGGGCACGTTTGAGTTCAAGTGTTACAGGTGTCATGAACCGGGACACATGAAGAAAGACTGTTCGCAGAAGGGAAAGGGGCCTGACTGGAAGAAGAAGGGAAAGGCAGGGGAGAGGAAAGATGGAACAACTTCTGCAAACGTTGTGGAGCTGGAGTCAGAAGATGGTGATATGCTTTCTGTTTCTTCAAATTCAGATCATATGGCAGATTCGTGGATTCTGGATTCAGCATGTTCTTTTCACATATCTCCTAACAAGGATTGGTTCACCAGCTACAGGTCAGTGAATTGTGGTAATGTTCTTATGGGTAACGATGCATCGTGTAAAGTCATAGGAATAGGCACAATTAGAATCAGAATGTATGATGGTGTTGTGAGGACTTTGGGGGATGTTAGACATGTTCCAGATTTGAGAAAGAATTTAATTTCGTTGGGAACATTAGATTCCAATGGCTGTGGGTATAAAACAGAGGGTGGAGTCATGAAGGTAACGAAGGGTGCTATGGTGATGATGAAGGCTTGTAAAGTTCCTGGTAATATTTACAAGTTGGAAGGGAGTACAGTTGTAGGTGGAGCTGCTGCCACTACAACAGACGATACTGATGATACCATGCTTTGGCATATGCGGTTGGGACATATGGGAGAGCGTGGGATGCTAGAGCTGCATAAGAGGAATTTGCTGAAAGGGGTTAAATCATGTAAACTGGATTTCTGCAAGTTTTGTGTTCTTGGGAAACAGTGTAAGGTGCAGTTTAGGAATGCAACTCACGGAACAAAGGGAATTCTTGACTACGTTCATTCAGATGTTGGCCAGTGAGGGTAGCTTCGAAAGGAGGATCTCTGTATTTCTTGACCTTTATCGATGATTTTTCGAGGAAAGTTTGGGTGTACTTCATGAAGCACAAGTCTGAAGTCTTTGCTAAGTTCAGAGTGTGGAAAGCTGAAGTGGAAAACCAGACAGGGAAAAAGATTAAGTGCCTCAGGACAGATAATGGGAAGGAATTCAAGAATGGGCCTTTTCTGAAATTTTGTGAGGAACATGGGATACAACGGCACTTTACTATTCGGAAGATACCACAGCAGAATGGGGTGGCAGAAATGATGAACAGAACTATAGCAGAAAGGGCACGATGTTTGAGATTGAATGCAGGACTTCCGAAGGTTTTTTGGGCAGAGGCAGTGAGTATGGCATGCTTTGTTATAAACAGGTCACCGAGTGCTGCTTTGGATGGGAAGGTAGCTGAGGAGATGTGGACAGAGAAAGAGGTTGACTACTCAGGGTTGAGAATTTTTAGGTGTCCGGCCTATGTTCATGTTCCTAGTGATGAGAGGTCAAAGCTTGATGCGAAATCCAGACAGTGTATCTTTCTTGGTTATGAGAAAGGGGTCAAAGGGTACAAGCTTTGGGATCCAGAGACAAAGAAGGTGGTGATCAGTAGGGATGTGGTATTTGATGAGGATTCTATGGTCAAAGCACATCAAAAGGTCCAAAATTCTAAGCCAGAGGAAGTGAACAGCAGACAGCAGAGCATACAGATTGAGCTGGAAAGTATTGATAGGGGTGATTCTCAGCCAGATGAACAGCTTGATCAACAACAGCAGCAGGAGCAGCAACAAAACTTGGCCACTGGGAGAACCAAGCGCACTATCAAGCCACTAGTGAGGTATGGGTTTGAGGACTTGGTTTCTTATGCATTGACTACTACCAGTGGGGATCCGTCTACTTTTCAGGATGCTATCACGAGTCCTGAAAGGGACAGATGGATGGAAGCCATGGTGGAGGAAATGGAGTCTTTGCATAAGAATAAGACTTGGGAGTTGAAAGAACTGCCCAGTGGAAAGAAACCAGTGGGTTGTAAGTGGGTATACAAGCGGAAAGAGGCAGCAACAGAAAAGGAGAGGGCAAAGTTCAAGGCTCGGTTAATAGCAAAGGGGTATTCACAGAGGAAGGGGATTGATTTTGATGAGGTCTTCTCTCCAGTGGTGAGGCATACGTCAATCAGAATTATCTTGGCATTGGTGGCTAGCTATGATCTTGAGTTAGAGCAGATGGATGTGAAAACGGCGTTCCTCCATGGTGATTTGGAGGAAGTCATATACATGGAGCAGCCTGAGGGGTTCAAGCAGCCGGAGACTGAGCATCTTGTTTGTAAGTTGAAGAAGTCACTTTATGGGCTGAAACAGTCTCCAAGACAATGGTACAAGAGGTTTGACTCTTTCATGATACGGATTGGGTACACACGCTGTGAGTATGATTGTTGCGTTTATGTTAAGAGTCTTGATGATGGTTCCTATATTTTCTTGCTTCTTTATGTCGATGATATGTTGATTGCTGCAAGGAGTATGGTTGAGGTTAACAGGTTGAAGTCTTTATTGGGTAAAGAGTTTGACATGAAGGACTTGGGAGCAGCTAGGAAGATACTTGGGATGGAGATTCGCAGAGATAGGTCAGTTGGTAAGTTGTGGTTATCTCAAAAGAATTATGTGGTGAAAGTGTTGGAGAGGTTTAGTATGGATAATGCCAAACCGGTCAGCACTCCATTGGCAAGTCATTTCAGATTATCTTCAGCTCAGTGTCCGGTGTCAAATGAAGAAATTGAGGATATGTCAAAGGTGCCTTATGCAAGTGCAGAGTGGGTTGCTTAATGTATGCAATGGTTTGTACGAGACCCGATTTGGCACATGCAGTTAGAGCACAGTCAGCAAGTACATGGCCAATCCAGGCAGAGATCATTGGAAGGCGGTCAAGTGGATGTTCAGATACTTGAGAGGTACTTCGGATCGTGGGATTATGTTTGGTAGGCAACGGGATCAGATTTCAGTTGTTGGGTATGTGGATGCGGATTATGCTGGGGGCTTGGATGACAGAAGGTCTACAACTGGTTATGTGTTTACACTTGTGGGTGGGCCTATTTGTTGGAGATCCATGGTTCAACCTCTGGTGGCTTTATCTACTACTGAGTCTGAGTACATGGCGGTGACTGAGGCAGCTAAGGAAGCATTGTGGTTGAAAGGGTTTGTTAAGGAGCTTGGCATAGATCAAGGTGGAGTTCAGTTGCATTGTGATAGTCAAAGTGCCATTTATTTGGCGAAGCATCAGGTGTATCATGCTCGAACTAAGCATATCGACGTGAGGTTTCACAAGGTGAGAGAGTTGATTGATGCAGGTGATTTGATACTTGAAAAGGTGCACACTTCAGAGAATGCAGCTGATATGTTGACAAAGACGGTTACTGCAAACAAGTTCGAGCATTGCTTGGACTTGGTTAATGTCTTCAGGTGCTAGAAAGGAGACGTCCCCCCCAAACTGGTTGGATTGAGATGGTTATCTTCTGAATGGGCGAGGTAATTCGCGAAGGTGGAGATTGTTGGAACTTGTGGCTCATATGTTATTTTATGAGAGGTACTGAGGAGTTCTCGTAAAAGGCCAGGGCCGAGCGGAGCGAGGGTAAAGGACGGCCGGGCTGTGGCAGAGTGCTTAGGCCTTGTGTAGTTTGCATCTGAAAATCAGAGAGACCAGTGAGGTTCAATTGCACTAGCTATATATGTAGAAGAGAGTGTAGTGAGGTATGAGACCTCACTTGTAAAACTTCCCGCCGTATGATAATAGCTCCAGTTTATCTTCGTGGACGTACCCGGTTTTGGGGAACCACGTATATTGCTGTGTCGATTTCTTTACTGTTTCATACTCGTAAATCGTGTGCGTGTGAGTGTCGATCCTAACAAAATGTTTCATTATTAATGGCATAGTTGTAAATTTGATAGGAGAAAATAGCCTTCAAAATTTGAGTAGGGATTTGGTTCTAACCAAATTTCGGTAGAACTCAAATTTGGTATGAATTTGAGTAAGGAGTAGAGTGGTGTTTTGAGTGATTTTTACTCAAATTTGAGTAAGGAGTGGAGATGCCCTTAGAGTCTATCGAAAGAGGATATGGTGGTAACCCCCCAGGTTTGTCAAGAGCCTCGTGTCCAAATGTGACATGACCTTCCAAGTGGATGAATTGGCATTTGAACTAACTTAACCCATATGTCATTACTTAGGTGTACGTAATTTGACATCTCCTCTCATGCCAACTTTGACTTTTGATGTCAAATGATTTCTTTTTCATCACTTTACTCCCCAAAACTTAAATTAAATTGAGAATATACCTAAATAAGAAATTTGATATATTGGTCAGAGTGGCTATTCTAGAGATGCTAAAAAATTCTATATATACTGTCATCAAATTGTCATATAAGCTTTCAAAATGATTTGACGTCTTCACTTTTAACTGCTTTCATCTTTGATTGAAGATGCTCCAAGTTGTTGAGAAATATCACATTGTTTTCACAAACCAATAAGTTAATTGTTGAAAGAGACTAAGGGCCCGTTCCGGAAACCTTCTTAAAAAATAAGTACTTATTTTTCAAACTTCTTATTCCACCTTCTTATTTTTTCCAAACAAAAAGTTTTTTTCACATTTTCAAACTCAAATATAACGTAAAAGAAAAAAAAAAATTTTTTTGGCACCGTATTAAAGATCTCAATGAGATCTATCAAACAAGATCCATAGTGGTAGGAAATTTTTTTGCGTAACCCTATTTTTTTTGACCTGGAAGTTGCCCATACAAACACAGCACTATTGGTACACTACAAGGGGGCCGGCGGTCGAAAACCGACCGGCAGCCGTGCGGCAATCTCGACGGACGGGACGTCCGTCCGTCAAAATTCTAAAAAAAAAAAAAAACAAAGGGGCCTACGCGAGAATCAATGGCATCCGAGGTGTGTAAGGTGCTCGATCGAGCAATCTTTTTCCATGTATATATGAGAGTAACATTATGTTTTGATACATACCACGAATAAGGATTGCTCGGATCGAGCACCTCGCACCTCGGATACCGATATTCGCGTAGGGCCTGTTTCTTTTAAATTTTTAAACGCTCGGATCGGATCTGTGGCGGATCCGGTGGCGGCAGCGCCATCTCTCGTAGTGGGGTACCCAAGGAAATTCAAGAGACTAACTAAGAATAAGAGCTTCTTTTCTGGAACGGCCCTTCTTTTCCAACAAAAAAGAAGAGCTTTTTACGTTTGTGGAACACACTCTAATTGTTAAACAATGTCAAATTGTTTTCACTAACCAATAAGTTGTAGATGATATGCAAAACTTGTTACTTAGTGTGAATAATAAGCTAAAATGCCATAAATTGTTGTCTCAATTTGTTAGTGGAAACATGGCCTAACAACAAGTACTTATATTTTTATATCCACATAGATAGACCATAAATAATACCCCTTTGTTACTTTTTAAGTGTCCACTACGATTTTTTGTGTCATTTTCAATAACTTATATCCCTCGACGTATATTATATTGTACGTTTTTGAAATCATTGTCTTATAGAAATAATTAAGATATGTCAAACAAAATTCATATTGCATATTTTTAGCAATATATATTATGATATATAGGCAATTAAAAAAGGCACGCAAAACCTTAGATGACATTTAAAAAGGGACGGAGGGAGTAATTACTTTAACCCCAGTAGCGGTTGGGGGCACGCCCTCCAAGTGTGCATGTGGAAGTGCAGGTGAAAATACCTGGGGGTGGGAGAGTGGATGGGTAGTTTTTTTCGAGGGTGAAGTGGGTGGTTGAGTTTTAGTGATTTAAATATTTCGTCCTAAGGTTAGTCATGTTACGTGCTAAAACGTATGTAAAATTTGGATTTTGAATAGGACAAAAGTGAAAATCACTTTTGTAACACGACTTCAAAAATCAAGTAACACGAAAGCTCCTCTCCCTTTATACAGATTCGTAGGTGGAATTAATGCTTGACGAACAATTTAGTTTTCCTATCAGTAAGTAATTAAAGGTAGCTAGAGATGCCTGTGGTCTATACAGTTTGTACTTAAAAAAATACTCCGGTAGTAGTAAATTTTTGCAACATTTTTTTAGTTTCTTTTAAACAAGGGTAAATTTCACTCACCTCCCCTGAGGTTTCTGACAAAGACAGAAACCTCCCTCCACGTTTCTGAAATTGCACTGTCCTCCCCTCTGCTTCTATTGTCTGCTACACTTTACTCCAGCCATTGAGTTGCCGTTACGGAAAGCCAGTAACGGTGATGAGGTCAGCATGGAACAATTCTTAAAAGCCAATTTTACCCCTGGAACCCACAGCCACAACCAGTAGCTATCCATCTCCCGCCAAAAACTCCTATTTATATTAAGAAACGAAGCCCTCCATTCTCTTCACATGTGATTTTTGTTATTTTTTTGTCCTTATTCACATTTTTTTCTCATTTCTTAGTTTTGTGTCAATTTTTTTGTGACTTATTGATTCGTGTAAAAAAAAACTATCTTTTTTACTTATTTTTATATTTTGAAAAGAAAATTATGAGTTTCGATCATTTTTTTATACTTTTTTAAATAAGTCACAAAAATTTGACGCAAAACTAACAAATGCAAAAAAATTAAATAAAAACAAAAAAAAAATCACTCTCGACTTTTAATCCAAACCTAGCCCAAGCCAACTACTAATTAAACCAAGCCAAAATGCAAAGAACCGAACTCGGGCATACACATGCGAAATGGACAAATTTTGCTCGAGCAAAGCAGCTTACCTTCACAGGCATACTAAATAGAGTCAATACCCATAACTTCAGTACATCCATAGATTACATATCCTAAAGTCATACTTGCTTACATAACAGTTGATACATATCAATTCCCATTCACCCATTTGTATCTTGCAAGCCCTTTACAAAACAAAGCCACGTGCATCAAAAAGAAAAAAAAGGCCATGTGCATCCATTGTGTTGTGTATCTATACCATACGAACCTGAAATGGAATCATCTCAGTTGCATGCTAACTTCCAAAAACAAAAGAAATGAAGTTAGCAGCAACTAAGACACCAAATATAGCACCATTTACCTAAGCATACTTAATTATAAGTTCAGTCTAATTACTAATACCATTACTTGTCAACAAAAAGGGTAATGGAGCCCATGTTGAAGTTTCAGAACTGAGCATACTCACTGACCCTTGGTGGATCCACACTTCTTCCTCTACCTCTGTTTCTTCCTCCACCTCTGTTTCTTCCTCCACCTCTGTTTCCACGGTTTGCGGTTGGTCCCTCACTTCTTCCCCTACCTCTGCTTCCACTTCCCCTACCTCTGCTTCCACTACCCCCATTCCTTCCTCTGGCTCTATTGCCTCTAGCCGTGGTCCTCCCTCTTCCTCTGTTCCCAACACTCTGCAACATTGGAAGTTTAAGCTGACTATGTATTTGGAATGCATTTAAATTCATTACTGACTATGTGTAACTGATTGAAAAATAAATAAACGATCAACAACAACTGAAACAAATTACCATTAATTACCTCATGTGAACCTCTGAAGGACTGAGATACAACTTGACTTTGTGTAACAGATTGAGATGCAACTTCAATTTGTGTAACACATTGAGAAGCCTGTGTTGGTGTGGCTAGCACCCCTGGTCCCTGAGTTTGCTTATACATAAATAATAGAGCCATTACTTATTGAGTGGTTATTAAGTAAAAATTACTTAAACATTATGGAAAATGATAGATTACCTGCTTTTGAACTGTACTTGCTCCCTTTGCACCTTTCTTTTGTTTCACTGGAGCCCTTTGACAGGTCCTTTTGTTGTGACCAAACTCATTGCAAATACTACATCTTAGAGTTTGAGACCTTTTCGTTTGACTTGTCCCTGCAGGTTCCTCGTCAGCTTCTCTCCTTCTATTCTTTCTTGGCCTTCCAGGCATCCTTCTCAAGGGTGGAGGATCCAGTTGGTGCCCTTGAACAGGTTCCCACATCCTTTGATCCCTCACTGGATGGATCATGCCTCCATGAGTTTTCAAGTAAGCATCTACCATAAAACTTTGATCACAACCCTCTTCAATGTTGGCCCTCTTATGTGTGAGTGCTGCAACAGCATGCCTACAAGGTATTCCAGCTATCTGCCACTCTCTACAACTGCATGCCTTTGTGCTCATATTCAGTTCATAAGTATGCCCATCTTCAATTATTTCATACTCATCACCACCACAAAATAACAATGTACATTGCCTTGATTGTCTTTGTGCTTTGGCTAATCTCTTCTTTACATGTGGTCCAACTAATCCAACCCATGTACTAGCCTTTGCATGCCTCTTCTGGATCCTAGTCATTACCTTTGTTCTAACACCTTCCAGAAGTGAAAGGATAGGTTTATGTCTCAAGTGACCTAACCAGCTATTGAATGACTCAGTGAGATTGTTTGTGATGTGATCATTCTTAACTCTCTCATCAAATGCATGCCTAGCCCACTGATCAACTGAGACATCTGACAACCACTTATGAGCTTCTTTTGATATGTTTTTTATCCTCTCCATGGCTTGCTGGTATTCTACCTGGTTATATGCTCTTGCAGCCTCCCAAAAGTACTTTCTTAGCAACATTCCAGGATGAACTTTTTTAAAGTTGGCAAACAGATGTCGACAGCAAAGCCTATGTGATGACTCAGGCAGAAACTCACCAAGAACTTTATCAATACTCTAACAAGAAACAGCAGAACTTAATCAAGAAAACAGAATAAACACGGAAGATAGAGTACAACAGGGAAACCTGACAAAGTTCATGAAAAAATAGAATACAAAAAACATAAATTTACCTTTTGCATGTCTGACATGAAGGTCCAAGGCTTAGCTTCAGTCCCAGCACCTATGGGTGTTTGCAAATGGTCAATGAAAAACTCCCAGCTATCCCTCCCTTCTTTCTCCACAATAGCAATTGCAATTGGAAACAACCCATTATTTGCATCCAATGCTACAGCAGCCAACAAGACACCTCCATATGGCCCTTTAAGGTGACAACCATCAAGCCCAATGAAGGGCCTACAACTAGCTTTGAATCTAGATATCATGGCATCAAATGCTATGAAAAACCTTTGGAACATAGGATTGGAAGTTGGGGTTAACCATTCTACATTAATCTTAACAAGACTTCCAGGGTCACTCCTCCTAACTTCATGTGCATAGGTTGGAAGTAATTTGTATGCCATTGCATGGTTTCCTTCAATCTCATCCAAGGCCTTCCTTCTTGCCCTATACAAATGAGTAAGTGATGCTTCAACCCCATACTTACGTTGTATTTCAACTTGCATAGCATCTAAGGTCATTTTCGGATTGGTTCTTAGACAACCAATCATCTTCTTACATATCCATGTAGAGTTAGCCTCAGAAATGATTGTGGAAGTTAGGCACGTGTGTTCTCCCTCATATTTCCTAATTTTGTATGTAATGTCATCTGGTAAAGGGGAGGCATGATTTCTCCACTTACAACCAAGGGCAGCACAACGACATGTGACCCTACTCTTCTCATTCTTAACCCTGACAATCTTACATCCCTTTTGGATGGTGTATTGCTTCAAAGCTTCTCTAAACTTGTCTACATTTGCAAACAACAGCCCCTCCTCAAGTGTGATCTCCCCATCACCACCATCAACATGGAATTCTTTCCCGAATTTGCTTATATCAACATAATTCTTTTCTACCTTCCCATCATCGTCACTAGATTGTCTCCCATCTTCATTATCAGACTCATAACTTGAAAATCCATCAGTGTTTTCAGAGTCATTCTCCTCAGCATCCAAGGGATACTGACAATCCTCATCACTGTTTTCAGAGTCATCTTCTTCAATAACGTCCAACATATCATCATAGTCCCCATTACCATCTGAATCATTGAGCCAATTGGCAAAAGGGTCATCACCCTCATCTCTTTGGACATTCTTGCGCTTACCACCAACACCGTCATTTCTCTCAACATCAATAATCTGGCACCCATCATTTTTCTCAAGATCAATAATCTGGTACCCAACACCCTCGTCTATTCCTACCTCAAGTCCTCCATCAACATCACTCAACTCAACAAACAATTCAATCTGAGAAGTCTTAGAGTTTAACCTAAACATATCTAGAACATCTAGATCACAGCCTACAACCATGGTTTCATTACTTCCAGGGATTACACTTTTCAATGTGATTGTACAGCCATTCCCACATGGTACAGTAGACAAACTTTTTTCAGCGACATCATCCAAAAGGTCAATGTATGAGTAACGATTAGGTTCAACGTTCTTAATCCTGGAAACCTTCCCTTTAAAATGCACATTGATGTCGAAATACAGAGCATAAGCCATAACTGGAAAAAAAAAGACAACAGAAATTGATTTCAAAATCCCAAACGGAAACCCCTAAAATCATAGTGTAAACCAAAGCTCTAAAATAACATATTTCATGGAAAAAATCATTGAATCTAGGCCTTTGTATTTGAGTCATCAACAACAATTACAGACCCTATGCATTTGAGTTCACGTGAAAGTCAAAGCATTTGATTTCGGGTGAAAAAATCACTGTATTTATATCCAGTAAGCAGTGTTTGACTAGGGACAAATTATTGTTCTTAACCTCAATCAGAATTTCATAGCAATTTTCGAGGAGGAAAAAAAATGAGAACCCCGTCCAAAACCAGTAGTCCACCGCAATGGCGGGTTCGTTACCCTCGGTTTGGTTCAAAAATCATTCTGAAAGTGTTTTCCTTTTTTTCCAGTTTTTTGGTTCAAAAATCATGTCGATTGTAACTTTCTGTAGTGCAAATACAAAATCAAAACCCCATGCATTTGAGATTGGGTGAAAGTCTTACCTTCTACGACCCAAAACTCCTTCGTTTCTTCGAAATCGCAGGTCTCCGATCAACAATCAGGACGGTGTTGAAGCCCTAACCCATCTCTCTCTCTCTTTCCCAATTTCTTCTCTGCTTTGTTGCTCGTGTTGAGGGGAACGCCAAAAGTGATCAGCCCCTCTTTTCCTTTCCCGCGTATTATAGGTAGAAGTACAACCTCTAGATCGGTGAGATGCATCCCAGCAGTACACGTGTTCTTTTTTTGCAACCTTATGCACTCTTCGTCCTTTTTTGCTTTTCCCCTTTTACTTGTTTTTTTTTTTATTCATTACAAATACATGGGCAGAAACGTAAATTCACGTTTCCCGTTAACAGGCGTTAGCCGACAAAAAGCAGAGGGGAGGACAGTGCAATTTCAGAAACGTGGAGGGAGGTTTCTGTCTTTGTCAGAAACCTCAGGGGAGGTCTGTGAAATTTACCCTTTAAACAATAGTAATTTGTAAAGGCTGACAATCGGCAGCATCACATTTTTACCAGGAAAGTGTTAAAAATGTCGGTCGAATACATGTCATTCAATTTCAGGTGACAAAAAGGGACCATATATGCATTCATGCATCCACTTGTGTTTCCTTTTTCTTTTCATTTTTTTAACAACCCGATGTTGGGCTAGTTTGCACGCACTCGATTAATTCTAAAACTCTGAAGTTAACAATCAAGTAAATCCATATTGTTTGGGAGTGGAATGAATGATCACATAATAATCTTTGGAATCTCTCCACTCATTGTCAATATTGATTTTGAGATTGATATAAAGTTTTCATATGGTATCAGAACGGAGCTCATTCTACCCCACATTTAAAAAATTTACAATCTACACCTCACGATGAAAGGCCAACAAAAAGGTTGTACAATGATAGGCCGGGCCGGCCCAAAAAGTGGTCGCAGGTAACAAATCTCAAATGTGGCTACACGTGAGAGAGACGTTAAGGACATAGAGTCACACATTGCTTGTGAGTGAAATATGTGATTACTTAATAATAATTGGGACATTTTCACTCAATGTCAATTAGTTATGAGATGGATATAAAGTTTTCACATGGTATCAGAACGGAGTCATTCCACCCCACATTTTAAAAATTTACAATCTACCTCCTACAATGACAAACCAACAAAAACACTGTACGATTGATGATAAGGCCCAAAAAGTGGTCACACGTGATAGACCTCAAATGTGAATGCACATGAGGGGGATGTTAAGAAAATAGAGTCGCACATTGCTTGAGAGTGAAATAGGTGATCACTTAATAACCTTTGGGACATCTCCATTCATTGCCAATTAATTTTAAGATGGATATAACGTTTTCACTTGGTATCAGAGTGGAATGCGGCTGCACGTGAGGGGTGATATTAAAAAAAATAGAGTCTCACATTACTTAGAAGTGGAATGAGTAATCACTTAATAATATTTGAGACATCTCTACTTGCGATCTCACAGGAGAGACAAGCCGTTTAGTTGCTTTCCAATGCATACCCGCAAAGTAAAACCCATTGGATTATTCATGCACATGAGTTGATAAGACCGAACCTCCCCTCATCTCTATATGGCTCTATTCCCACTCCCCACCTCCTCCCCCTCCCCCTCAGTGTATTTATTACCTCTCCTCTTGCCCTTCACTCAACAGCATTTCTCTTATTAACAACCTCTCTCTCTCTCTCTCTCTCTCTCTCTCTCTCATGGCGGTGTCAAAAGAAATCGCCCGTACAGCAGTTGGTATTCTTGGTGGGTGACTTTGGTCTTCACATGCAACACATCTAATGTGCTTTCCATTCTTCTGTTTCTTCACAAAAAATTCTAGTTTCAGAGAGAGAGAGAGAGAGAGAGAGAGCTTTCCCATATGTCTTTCTTTCGTTTTTGCCGGAGACAAGACTGATGTGGGTTACTCCTACTAATTTGTTTCGTTTGGTTTTCAGGAAACATCATCTCAATCATCTTGTTCTTGTCACCACTGTAAGCTTCTTACCTTCCTAACCATTTGTGTACGGATGGTAGTATTGATTATGGTCAGTAACTACTAGCCATTAATTAGCCACGTCACTACTCCGTTATTTAAACTGAATGACGTGTGATACGTTTATTGACAGGATCAATTAGACCTTACTCGTTTAAAGGTTTTGAATTTTAATTATTATAATTTTTTTTAATTATTATTCTCATTTTTCTCTATCCAATTATTATTCATATTTTTAATTATTACTTTACACTCATTATCTATAAATCTAAATTCAAAATTCTAAAACAAATTGGGTCTGATTGTTAATAGCCACGTGATGACTACACACTTATTTAAAGTGAAAAAAACGGTTAATATCGGTTTACTACCGGTGATGACATGTGATTCGCTTATTGATCATAGGTTTAATGATTTTAATATCCACGTCAATCTATACATTTTTTTTTTTAAATTGAGGAAACGGTAAGTATCAGTTTATAATTTGCAACGGCGCGCACCATCTTTATTTCATGAAGAATAATGTTTGTGATAATTAAGCCAAAATTTCATTTAGTCGACACCGGTATACAAGTCAAATGGCGTGATAATTTGTTAGATCATGGATTTCTCGTTTGATGATTTGAATTGGGATTCTCCATTTAATCAACGAATAGATTAATAAGATCATAAACCACATTATATATCTACTTTTCTCTGTTAACAAATAATTAATACTATCAGCAGCAATGATATGGGATGAACGTCCCCGAATGATTGGCCTCCTAGGTCTTAGGTCAGATTATCATTGTCAACAATTCTTAGGGTCACCTCAGCTCCCATGCGTAAGCGTGTAAAACGGCTGTGGCGGAGGCTGTATGGATTAGCTTGGAGTGAGTGCAACTGCTAGTTTGGGACAACATGCATTAAAAAATAATGATATTTTTTGGGAAATATCATACTTATTTGAGTTCTACCTGATAAGTACTATTTCGTGATTATGGGACTCATTAACTCATGATGTAGTTAATGCATTCAAGTGAATACACAAATGTGGTCTCAAAAACCAAAAGCATGCTCATAAGATTATTGAGAACAATGTGCTCAATTACATTTATAAATTGGTGGTCTAACCAGAACCGTCTACTGAAAAAAATAATCTTAAGGGATTTACTACTTTAATATGTTTACATCTTCCACATTTCAACATACTTTTACATATTTCAATGCATTTTTATTCTGCGCGCAGTAGACTTTTAGGCCCCGTTCCGTTAAGATTCTTATTTTTTAAGTACTTATTTTTCATTTTACGAGACGAATCATTCACTCAAAATACATCACTTTTAATTCAAAATATAAGCGAAAGGCATTGCTCAATAGGCTCTGATTTATCATTCTCTTCACAATTCCTCAGTACGAAAAAGCCACCACACTTAATAAATGCTGCCGAACCGTTTACATTAGTATGAACCAAAGAGTCGATGAAGTTGAGCCACTCCAACTGAAAAGGTGTCTCGCTCATAAAGAATTAATGAAGATTAGTGCAAGATTTATGTGATTTTTTTCCTTAAAAGTAAATTGAAGATTACGAGGTTGTGAGATTTTATTTGTGAAGATATTGAAGGTTTGCCTTTGTCAAACTCTCAGGCCCACTTTTATTCAGATATGCAAAAAAGGGTCGGTAGAGCAGTTCTCAGCGGCACCCTATTTAGCTACACTGATCAACTGCAGCCTATGGGTCCTGTACGGGCTGCCGATGGTGCACCCGAACCGCACCCTGGTTCTGACCATCAACGGGGCCGGGGTGGTGATTGAGCTAGTTTATCTGCTTCTCTTCTTCCGGTACTCTGATCGGAGGAAGAAACTTAGAGTTGTGGGGATAATGCTGGTGGAGTGCGTAATTCTAGCAGCCTTGGCCATTTTGGTTATGACTCTGGCCCACACGACCAAGGTTCGGTCCACCACTGTTGGAAGTATAGCCTTGGTGGGTAATGTCCTGATGTATGCTTCGCCGTTGTCGGTCATGGTTAGTCTTCCCTACCTTCCCATGATGTAACATCTTGTTATACATTATTTTCAACGATAGAAAGATTGGGAGAAATTACTTGAGCGTCCCTAGACATTGCTCATCTCTATCAGGAAAGTATGCGAAATGCACACGCTTTCCTACAGAGATGTGGCAAGTGGTAAAATAACCTGTGTCTGCAAAAATGAGAGATTTACTATGGACCGCACGCCCTTTGCAACACGCGATGTGAGATTCATATGCCCTTCGCAACACGCGATGTGAGATTCTGCTAAGGCACCGTTTTCGCTAAATTAATTAAAAGTTGAGGAGTACAACTTTTTTGTTTTCTCCTTCTTCAATTTTTTTTGCGGCGTTAATTTTGTGTCAAGCTTCTATGTATTATTGATTCATCCCGACGAGAGGAATTGGAAAAGTTAAAAATTATGACTTTTATCCAGGTATTTTAAGAAATATCCAAGAAAAAGTTTTTTTTTAAAAATGTAGCTTGTTGGGCTTTTGCTTGGATATCTCTTAAAACAATTGTGTAAAAACAATATTTTTTATTTTACCAATTCCTCTTGTCGAGACGAACGAATAATAATATATAAAAATTTGGCACAAAACTAACAAAAGCAAAAAATATTAGAGTAAAGACAAAATAAAAAAAGTTATAGTATGTAACTTTTAGTTTAGTGGAAACGGGGCCGAAATACTCCTATCCTTTTGCATATGAACCTTTTCTTTTCTTTTTTTCCTGTAAACAAATTGCATATGAACCTTACAATTTCTATGGGGGAAATTTCTCGAATAATTTGTTTTTGATATAGTTGATTGATTAAATTACTGATACCATTTATCTTCTTAAGATAAGATAAGAGATAGTCTTATATATATTTAATTTTGTGATGCAGAAAATGGTGATTACGACAAGAAGCGTGGAGTACATGCCGCTTTCTCTTTCCTTGGCTTCCTTAGCCAATGGCATTTGCTGGACTACTTATGCCGTCATCCGCTTTGACCCCTTCATTGCTGTAATCTCTCTCTCTCTCTCTCTCTCTCATTACATAACTAGTTGAGACAGCAACGGCAAACATACTCATAAATGTGTTCTCTTCCCTTTTCAAAAAGCATTTTTTGAAAAATTCCCCCTAGATTCTTCCTAGATTCCCCCTACTTCCAACATTTCTCTCTCTATTTCTCTCCATTTATTACCCCTACTATTTTTTAAAAAACTTTTCAAATATCAAACCAAACAAATTATTTCTAAAATTTAAATCTGATCAAGAATGTTAGCGATACTTTTAAAATGAAGAAAATTATTTTAAAATTTTTTTATGCAAACTTTTAACGATGCAATCAAATGCGGTGGCAATTTCGAAAGGATAAGTCAGCGTGTGTAATGATTTGCAATCTTATTACAACTATATACATATTTACACACATACTTGAGCTCGCACATATGGAGCGTGTTAGTTCTATGCATGGGCGGTGGATCGAGTTTACACACCCCATGAGAAAGAATTTGCACAAGCACGTGCGGTAGACAGTAGCACAGTTTTTGATTGATTAATATGAAACCGAATGACCAAAAGGGGGTATATCATTGTGTGAGAAAAGAAATTAGAGGAGGAAGTAACTAATCACAATATACATTGAAAAATAGAAATCTCTTTGGGTTTTTTTTTTTTTTTTTTGGGAGTGATTTTCGCACTCCCCTTTTGTCTTTTAGCTATGTAAAAATACAATATTGCCCATAAATGTGCCAAAAGATGAGATCATTAAAGGGCACTGTTGTAACTTCACATGAGTAAAGACAAAAGGCGGAGTGCGATTACACAATTATACAAAAGTTTGGTGCGAAAATCATTCCCCCCTTCTTTTTTCTTTTCTTTTCTTTTTTTTTCCCCACTTTGCTACTGCTCAGATGGAAGAAAATGAAATCTTAGCTTGTTTCCTAGCTAAGTGGGCCTCTTTTTTTCTCAGGTACCTAATGGGCTGGGCATGGTTTTTGGGTTGGCCCAGCTTGTACTGTACGCCACATTTTACAGATCAACCAAGAAACAGGCATTGGAAAGGCAAGTGAAATGGGAAATGGGGCTGGCTACGACTACCATTTCTGGACTCGACTCAACCAAAACAAGCAGGGTGGCCCAGAATGGTCATGCTCCATACGTAAATGGGACTTGATTGATTAACTTCTTCGTGCCGAGCTTGGTTTCCCATGGGCCTGGGCCCATTTATAAGGGCCCAGTAATAAGATGCTTACTTGTCAGAATAGAATAGCTTTGTCATATGATAGTTATGTATTGAATCCTGGAGTAGGGAAATGCCATAAATTACCCAAATCTCTATGGTCTTACCATTGGATTCATCTCTTTATCTTAGATTTCTCACTTCTGCATTCGTTTTGGTTTAAACCTCAGCATGCCACTTTTTTCGAGAGAGGAGGGCTTCCAAAGGCAACCAGAATATATGTACAGCTACAATCATAAAAATATGCCCGGGGATAGAGTTGTGAAACGAATATGTTGGGCTGGTTGAAAACTCGTTAGATAGTTGCTTGTAAAGTACATAAGCCAAGTTTGTAGATATTTGAAGCTTGTCAAATTGGGCAATACTCAAACTCAGATTGATCAACTTACACACTCCAAACTAGGGACAGATTGCGTAGCTTGATTCATAATCTGCTCAATTATTTTCCAGATCAGTTCAGAAGATAAACAATCATAATCTTAAACACATTTACAGCATCTTAGTTCAAGCTTACCTGGCTAACTGGCTGTATTACATCTCAATGACCTTTTCCTCTTCAGTCCTCTGCAGCTTTTGAGAGATTTCTCAGCATTGGAAATCTTATCAGTGACAAGTAGTCGGATTACTTGATTTCCCAACAAACTCGAAAATTTCAAACAACCTTGCAAGTCTTCATCACAGGATATCAATACCCACTCTTGATCCTCATCTTGATACTTGACATTGAAGCTACCAACCTCTAACTCCAATCTCTTTGCCACTGCTTCCTTCAAATCTACAACTCCAGATTCCGAAGAAAGCTGAAATCTTGCAATATCTTCTCCATATAATGCCTTTACGGTCACAGCATCTTGTCTTGCACCCGAAAGTGTCGATGTCTCTTTTTCTCCCAGTACTTCAGGAGGTTTAGAGCCCGATGACTTCTGATGGGATTCCATTCTGCCTACAGTAGCGTTTAAACGTAGGTACGCTAACTGCACAAACAAGCACACAAGTAGGGCACGCATATATGGACACGTAACCATATATATTGTTACTTAAAAACAATCCAGCTTTATTCAAGCAGAGGAATTAAGCATGTTATGGAAACAAGAGCAAGACTAGAAGCAAGATCTCCGAATTTAGAAGCTTACCACCGAGGGTCTTTGCAGCGTCTACACGTTTCCGGCCAAAGAGTTGCTGGAGATCATCTAAAGTAATCAAACGCTTAGTCCTATACTTTCTCTTTGGTGTCTCAATTGTTTTTTTCTTCTTTGAATGTGATATAGCGATGCAACTCTTTTCTGCACTTCGAACATTTTGTCCAATGTTCTTAGCACATAATTCCCCAAATATTGGTTCTTCGGATGAATGTAACTGAATAATCTCCACGCCAGGCCGACGCTGGAACGTTTGGTTGTATTGAACCCCCGAATTGAGTTTCTCGTCTATAAGATTGTTGGCTTTAACACGTCTTCCTTCTGGAGAATACCCCTATATTGGTGCCGATTGGCAGTCACGAAGTGTAATTAGTAATTTTGGATTTGCATGTGTTGAAAAATGTATTCATAATAATTTGTGGAAAATTATTTGTATTTTTGATGATGTTTTTTATTCCGCAAAAGCAATTTTATCGCAAAGTCTTTCGGACTAAATTTCTAGGCCTTGAAACATTGCATAAAGTCTCTTGGATTCAATATTTAATATTGACTTAATGAGCTCAATACATGCTTTAACGGGATTATTCAGATCAATTTTTGAGCCACAGCTTGACAAACCGGCTATCTTTACAGAGAGCTGTGACAACCGGAGTGCACCGGTTGACAGGCCGGAAGTCCGCCAGTTCATTTTCTGCAGTTTTTTACAAATCAACTGCTAGTTCCACCACTCCACTCCTCAACGGCTCCATCACTTTACAAAGGGCTAGTAGGAGATTGGATGGCTATATAAGGGTTCAAGAACTCATTGATGAGAGGCGATTTCAAGCTACAACATTCCATATCACTCCAAGAGCAAATTCCCCAAAGATCAAGCCAACACTTTCATATCTATCTTGAGAGAGATCTTTGTATAAGTTGAGAGCTTCCACTTTCATATCTACCTTGTGAGGTTATTGTTATTTGAGAGCTTCAAATTTCTCCACAAACTTGTAATTCCTAAGTGAGTGTTTGAGTCAAACACTTGAAAGCTTAGAAGACCAAATTCAGGTTTGAATTTGGGTGTTATTGTTTTAGAGATTTTCGGAGAAAACTCTTGCGGTTGTACTAGCTCCTCAGAAAAGGTCGTTGTAAGCACCCGCAAGACTTACCGCTTGTAATCTTTTTGAAGATTGAAGGAACCTTCAAATAGTTGCTTAAGGAGAAGTGGACTAGGCCGGACCTTGGACAAATCCGGGCCGAACCACTATAATCGGGTTTTATCTCTCTAACTTGCTCTTACTATCTTGGATATATTTGTTCGAGAATATTTTGGTAATTTTATTTAGCAACCCTATGTTCCCCCCCTCTAGGTTGCCATTTTGGGTAAAGAGCATGATTTCCCAGAAACTTAACAAACTAATGATAACTTCATCTTCATGACAACAATGATAATGAGATGCTAAGTTGCTAACCTCTTATGAGTCATACATATCACAAAAAACTTCGATATTTGCAACAACTACCTATTCTAATATATAAAGGGAGAGCACCAATTCGGCGTCTCCCATTTTTGAGGCCCCGTCACAAAAGTGTCTTCCATAATTGCCCCTCTAAAAAAACAAACAATTGTTACGGGCAAAATAGCAATCAATTTAAAACTACCTATCATAACCACCACCCCACTATTCCCACGGTCCCACCCATCCTAAAAATGTGCAAAAATAGTGTGTGCCCACCTTCTAGTTAGCATAATTTGTTATGCAATTTGATGCGATGAAAAGTGAGAGGGAACATAAATCAAGGTTAAATTATGTTTCTCAAACTGAACTGGAGGCTAATTTGATAGGTAAACAGTTATTGAAAAGGTGATGGATTGTTAGATGCAATTTTGTTATTTGCTAGAATGCTTGCCACCAAAAATATTTCCCAAATCATGCAAATTTTGAAATTCAAAATAAAGAGCATTAAATGCAAACATGGGTGGAGTTGATCCCTACAGAGGCAACCTGTGTACATCAAGCAAAGCACAGTGCACAGCATCCTCAAAAGAAAGCTTATAAGACATCTGTGGATTTTTAATTTGCTCAAGCTCAGGCATTTTCCACATAGATTGAACTCTAAACTATTGAAAAAGGTGGAACTCTTTAGCCTAAAGATGGTTTCCGCCACTCTAAACTCGTCCTATTTTGCACACCCCAAATGATCCACATAAAAGAAGGTTCAAACTTCACAGCCATGCATTCCTCCTCTTTCCCATCATATCAACCCAAAATAATGCACCAGATCGGTAACTCTTCTTAGAAAACTCAAGGCTCCCCATAGTACCCAGGTGCTATCAAGATCAATCCCCACAACTCCCACACCATGCAGTTTTAGAGGAGATGAGGACAACAACCATCTGGGTTGCACCTGTTAATAAGGATTTGTTATCTCTGGAACAATTAAGCAATAGTAAGGATCTTCTCATTGGCTACATACTCACAAAAAGGCCACCTTTGAAAGGAAAGCAAATGCCCGTTCCCCATCAATCCCGAAAATAACATTTCACCTCGACCCTCCATTTTAAGCACAACACATAGAGTCTCAGAAATCCATAGACCAAATTAAAAGTTGCATTAACTGACCCTTTCTTGGGAGTTAGGACATGATTTTCCACAGATGCCTCCTTGTATTACCACTAGGAAAATAGCAGGAAGTACCTCTCAAGAACATCCTACCCACATCATTTGTCTCATTCGCATCAAACATAATGAGAATCATAAAACAGCCTACATAGACAAGTTACGATTTACCAAATAGTCCGGTGGAATAAACAATTAGGCATAAGTCATTGCAAAGGATTACTTCTAACCAAGAATTGAAGGGCTTACATAACCTTGAGTAGTGGCAGACTTATTAAGGGGCACTTGGGGTCACACGCCCCCACTCTAAATGGGAAAAAAATATATTAGTGTTCTTGCATTTGTTGAATAATTGTACGAGTGCTCTGTTAAATCACAACATACCACTTTTGTACATAACTAGAAGATGAATTCATCTTTCTCATTTTCAATTACCCGAAGGCAAAAGATTTTGATCACAAAATACAGGAATGAACCAAAACTACCAAATCAAATACACGAGTTACTGCAAAAAGCGCACAGGCTACAGACTCAAGAACACCCTACACTACGTACCAGAATGAGAATCCTGTTTGTGACTCAGTAGTAGAGGAGCCAAAAGGATCCCCAGCTTCATGCCTCAAATTTTTTTTCATTATGTTGGTTTATTTGAGATTGTTGGTTTATAGATTGTTAATCTACTTGGGATGTTAATCCACTTGGAGAAATTTAAAATGTCACAGATACAACTATCTCATTGCGGTTGATTATGAAAATAAGTTTGCACAGCACAGTCGGGATCAAGAGTGCGCCCTCAGTATGTTAAGCTTGTACGGCTGAGAGGACCATGCAGAATGGAAGAGAAGACTAACCTGAGCATTGCTCTCTTTCTCTTCGATTTCGCCACCAGGACCATCCCTCCACTCAGAATCCTGTTCACCTTCTTCCTCCCATATTTCCACCACTACTTCCTCCCATAGTTCCATCTCCTCCCACGGCATCACTTCCTCCCCCCATGGCATCACTTCCTCCCATTGCATCACTTCGTCCCTCCATAGCATCACTTCCTCCCATATTTCCATCATATTTCACTTGGATCTGACGAAATCTCAAGTGCCTCGAGGATCACCGCATGTCCCCACCTCTCTCTCTCTCGCCCCGGCCCCCTTCTGTATGCAGTATATATATTTTACTCCTACTAGTACCATTTACTTTAGACGGTGTACGCGGTTAGACGCTCAATAGTCAATAGATAAACAGTAGAATAGTCACAGAGGGAGGGGTTCACAAGTGGTTGAATCTTGATCCCTCCGAGCCGAGGGTTCAAATTTCCCAAACCCATATCTTCAGAGCTCCACCTAACCATTGCCTGGAACCTTCCAAAACTTCCTCCCAATTTCTTTTCGTTTTCTTTTCAGTCTTGTTTCAAAATACAGTAAAAAACAACAAAGCAAAAAATAACGAAACACCAAGACGCTGTTCTTACTTCTTCCTCTATTTTTGTCGTCGTATTGATTTTTTAAAATTTTTGCTACATTTTTATTAAATTTTTAAGATTGGTCATTCGTTTTGACGGAAGAAGTCTAAAAGATGAAAAATTAAGATCAATTTTCAAAAGGAGAACATCATATAAGACTACACTTGCAAAGAAAAAAGACCAAAAATAACCCCCAAAAAATGAGACAAAAAATAACCAAAAAAATGATAAAGACCAGAAATACCAAACAACTATCCTTTTTCTCCGTTAGTGTCGTCTTGTATGATTTTTCTTTTTTTTAATTTGATCCATATTTTATATTTTTTTAATTCTTCTTAGCGAAAAGAATTAGAAAAATTATTTTGACACTCCACTTTTTTATAATGACACTCCAAAATTTTTCTTTTACACTAAAAGACAAGTTTTGGAGTGCCATCATAAAAAAAAAGTGGAGTGCCAAAATCATTTGCCAAAAAATTATTAATGTTAAATATTACGGCAAAGAAACACAATAAAAATTATGAAAAAATCTATAATACCGAAAAAATACCAGAAAAATCCTAGCCATTCAGCTTAGGCGGCTGCAGCTTACGATGGGAGGGTTAATGTGAGGGTTAAGCTCGTCTATGTACCTTATTTTAGGTACTTTGTCAATCTCTATTTTCTCGCCTTTATTATGAGGCTATGAAAGAGATCTGAATCGTTCATCTTGTAGTTTCTAAACCCAAGCAATTATGTACAAGAAACCAATCTAATTGGATTTGATAACCCTATAAACAAATTGTTTAAAGTGGATGAATTTAGTTTAAAACCATATGCACCGCTTATTTTATAAAGCAAAATATAATGCATTCATATAATTATCAATGTCCAATTAAGTTGATTTTTCGCACACACATTCTTGGAGATGGAGTTTACAAGACGAATAGTTCTGCCCGATTTCTGCCTGCTTTACTTCTAGATCTACGGACTATTGCGGAAGACATGTACGTTTTCCGCCAAAGATTTTTCAACTATCTCCAAGGTTCAACAGAAGGTCTGCCCGATTTCCTCCAGCCTTATCAGAGATTTATTTTCTCCGCCAGCTTCCCGGGTTACTACCTGGAGTTTGTAAGTAAGTACAGTAACTTTTATATTGCCATTAGATTTTATTTCGTTTTTTTTTCATTAAAAAAAAAAAATTATTTCGTTTACTTCATGGTTAAGTAATGAGTATGGTGTATCACAAAAACACAGTGGTGTTAATCAAGTTTACCTATATTGTAGTGAACAATTTAAACACAATTAGTACCTCCATTGTATTGGATTTGAATAATCTTTCTCAAATGGAAACAAGGCTAAATAGCACAGAAGTTGGACGAACAGTCGAACAACAAAATTGATGATATGCATCTACTCTTCAAGAATTAAGGTACTCAATTTTGTTCCATGAAAAAAATACAAAAGACTATAAGTTCTCATTTGACTAGGAAAATAGAAGCGCCCTGAGATGTCCATAAAAACAGCGAGAAAATTCCGCAAAAGAAAAGTTTAACTCTTGACATGTTTCTATGCCTTCATGCATGCATTTGGCATTAACCTCCCAAGTATTCTTGCCGAAGACTGGCACGGCTGTCCTAGTTTAGTCTTTTCCTGTAAAATATGGATCAGATTTGCATAAGATAATCGTTACAGGGCTGATGATATGCTCTTCTACGGAAGATGTAAAATATGGATCAGATTGCATAAGATAATCGTTACAGGGCTGATGATATGCTCTTCTACGGAAGATGTATTGCTTTCCCAAACACTGATTACAAGAGGATTACAATAAGCAGTTCACTTCCCCCCTTGGGGGTAGGGACAATGTAGTGAACTCTCTTCAACTTCTAACTTCAACTGATATCTACAAGTCATACCCAGCTATTCAATTCTAAATTGAATTCTAACAAGAACCTAAAATCATCACTGCAAACGGGAAGAATAACGAGAACTTCAACAGGTGGTCATTACAGGAGTTTACAACTTTTACACTAGAACAAAACTCTCACAGGAGCTCCCCAGATTGGCCATCACATCATGAACGGACAGTCTGATTATTTTACTGCCAGATAATTTGGATACATCCACACACTCCACTAGGTCTGTATCGCAGGTTATTAAAACCAACTCATTATCATCATCTAGGTACCTGATATCAAAAGTACCCAAGTCCACTTTCAGCCTTTTTGACACTTCTTCCTTGAGTTTGGCAATACCAGAATCCAAAGAAAGCCGGAATCTTATAATGTCATCATTGTACGTCGCTTTTATGGTCACAGTCTCCACTTCTGGCCCAGCTAAAATATGTGGCATTCTGTCAGTAGAAGCTACTCTGCCTTCTCTACATTCCAGTTCAGAACGTAATGAAACCCGGTCATCAAAAAGAACATGCACTGCCGCAGGGCTCAAATCATGTGGGCTTCCGGCATCTCCGATCAGGGTTCCTCCAATTTTTTCTCTACTTTGTGTTGAGACATTAGCATCAGGAGTAAAAAATGCAGCTGCTGGTTGACACGTCAGTTCAATTGAGCTGCAAACTTTCACGTGCTTTTCGTGGAGAGGCGAAACAGCTAGATCGTTTTGGGATGAGTGCTGATTTCCTAAGCAGGGGACACCGAGGGATGAGCCATCGGAAGTAGGGGTCCCGCAGCTCTCCTCTCGTAAGCCACTTCCTGATTTGGATGGGCTCGAGCATTCATGATGTTGGCTTCCAGATTCATTAGGGGTCATAAATTCATGTTTTTCTTCCCCAAGGTTGGGAGGTTTAGAACCTGCTGCATTCTGTCGATTGGGAACATTCAAAGAGGCAGCAACAGGAAGTGAGCTTGCGGCAAGAGAAGCTAACTTAAATTCTCCTCCAGCGCCTGGGACAGATTCCATAACACGCTGTAGCTTAGACAGGGAACGGCTAACCTTGTTGATCTTGCGGGATGGCCAACGAGAGATCCCATGCTGCCGACAGATTCGCTTCATTGTAGTACGGCAAACTGTAGAAATTAAGAATCTTGATGAGAGGTTTGATTTTGGATGCAAATGCTACCAAGAAGTTCATCTTTCAAACAAAAAATCCAACTAGTAAAAACAAAAAAAGAAAGATGATAACCAAAGAATTCTGAATATAGGAACTTTAGATCCAACTCAAAGGTTAAGCTATTAGGTGGAGAGGTCGCTCATTGTATTAAGTGATGGGGTTATATTTTCCAACACTTTCCTTCCTCATGTGCAGCCGTTCTCAAGTCTGTCACGTGTAGCCTCTTTTAGGTCTATCCTTGTGCTGCTGTGCAACATTTTTCTTGGGTCTGTCAAACATGAGGTGTGGATTATGATTTAAATATGGAATGAAATTGACCATGCTTTAACATCATGCAGAAACTTTATCCAACCGAAAAGAGTGAAGAGGTCTCTCATCATATTAAGTGATCAGTTGTTCTATGTCCAAGCAACTCCAGGATTATAACAATAAACATATAAACTTACCACCTAAACTCTTAGCAGCATCTTTAAGACTTCCAGCAAAGTATTTCTGTAACACCTCTAAGCTGATTGATTTCTCAGCTTTTCCACGTTTCCTCTCCGATTTTTTGCTCATGTGTCGACGGTCTGGAAAAGAAACACCATTCTGGATTTCACCTGCTCCACCAATGCTCCCTCCACTGGTAATAGAATCAACTTCTATCCTTAACTGCAGTTGCGGAGAATCAAGAAGTTCCATCTCTGGTCCATTTTGTAAGGTAACGGGGCCAGGTGGAAATATTGCACTTTCTAATACTTCAACAGATTCAATTTCTGAACCAAGTATCTCACCCATCGAGGCTTTAATTATTTCAACACATCTTCCCTCACCTTCATGTTCTTTACCGGACGCAACCTTAAGACTCTGTTGATGCTGCTTCACTGTAACCAATATGGAGCCCAACAACTTCAGTTGGTCTCTTTTGTCCCCGATATCAGGGGGCAGAAAGAATTCCAAAATGTAATCATCGTTTCTAGTGTGAGTGCTTTGTAAGCAGATTGCAAAAGCGCTAGTTAATCCAAACATGCGTGCGTAATGCACCAAGGGGTACTCAGTTTTGGAGAACTGGGTAATATCCTCGCAGAAACATGAGTTTTGGGATGCAAATGCCCTCCCAGCAACCCCCTGCCCCTTTTGCAAGTGATGCTCAGCACATGCCTCCCTGAATCCCCACATATGAGCATCAACTACATAAACAGCTACATCTGTGGTTGACATACAGATTTGTCCCATGCAACTGCCATCAAAGCTACTGCAGCTCTTTTTCAAACCACCACCAATGGCTAGAACATTGCGATGCCTGCAAGGAACCCAGGTCTGAGCCAAAGGTAATTTGTGAGTTTCACACACCACTGTTAGTATCTCCAAGATTTCAGCAAGTGCTTTTTGACGACCTTCATTACAAATCTGGTTCAGAAGCACATTAAAACATGCATTTGTGAGATCACAGAAAGAAAAGACTCCAGGGTGAGTTTTCATATTATTGTTGCTGTTTACCTGTGTGGTTGGATGATCCAAAATCTCCGAACTTCTCAAATTTACCGCCTGCAGCGAAACTGAAATTATGAACTCTGAGGAAGCTTGAAAGGTTTTAATCAAAAAATATTCGGCGGAGCATATACGTAATATTATGTGGCAGCATCACATAAAAGCATCTTATTAGATAGGATGAAATGTGTTGTTCATGCCACTGAACTCAACATACTTTTTTTCTGGCACTTCAGAGTTCAGAAACTACAGAACTCAACGAACTGAATCCAAATTATATCAGCTCCTTTCCTTTCCTTTTCTATTTTTCCATTATTCCAGTATAACTATGTAATTTCTAGCTATATCAAGCTGAGAGGTAACTAAAACCACAAAGAACGTATACATAAAAGAAGCATCTCTGAATTTGTGCCTTGATTGACAAAAATACACTCCAAATTTTCAATCTTAAGAAAGGAAAACACATCAATGCAAGATCTAGCAAGTAAATTTTGCAAATAACTTCTGCACAAAGTTCAAGCTACATCAAAGTCTGTCTGATTGAAGATAATGCATAGGCAATATTTCGAAATACTTCATTGCAAGCTTCTTTTGGGCATTTTAGCATATTATCATGGTAACAAACGCCAAAATTCTAGTGAATAAAAAGGTGACTTCAAATTTTTAATTTGTAATAATCATTACTTATTCACTTATCATTAAATTCGGGAGCAAAATGAAAAGAAGAAAAGAAAAAGTAGGAGATATTCAAAATAGAGTATCCAGCTGGCATATGGTTCAGAATTGGAAGAACTATAGCATTTCAGACGTTTCCCATGACATATTGACCATTCAGCAAACATACATTGGAAGGTTGAACTCCCCCTTCTATCTATTGCAGAGGCATGGAATGGGAAATACAAAATACAATGGCAAACCTCATACTGTTCCACACCTAAACACAGGCAAATCAAAACATAACCAACTACAGCACCGCAAGTTTAGAATACCAACATCAACCCAATGTAATCTTCAATGCTCGGAAATGGACAGAAGAACTTAGACAATATGAATTACATTCTGATTGCTAAGTACTGAAATCAGAATGTAGGATATAGGTGGTGGCACCAGACAACTGGGATGGAACATGTCTCAAACCCAACATAAAGTTAAGGGCAGAAGGTGGGCAGTTTTGTAGCCGATTACAGTTGGAAGCCTCAATCACCACCCACACCGAAATGACATCTTCCACAAAACAATGAACAAACTATATCATCTAAAAAAAATCTCTGTTTACTCCTCACGCACACTCATCAAATTTAATAGCATAATCAACAGTCAACCATCAGGATAGGTAGATATGTATGGCACTCATTCTGGATCCATCATATCATCCGGGAGAAAATTACCAAAAAAAAACAGAAAACTCTTTTAAGGCTTTAACATTCATATTTAGGGTAAGCACAATAGAAGAACGTATTCTTAACAGAATTGTTCTGGATAAAAATCAAAACACCCATGGCTTACGATTTGCCTATGACATAATTCTTTTGTCATTAATAATGGCCAATCCAGGCACCCCTAATAAAGCTTGCTGGAAACTATATTGAATTGCCCAACCATTCTCAAACACTCGCTACGAGTATCAAACAATGACAGAGTCAGGTCAAATTCTCACTGAACATTTCTGCATTTTCTTTTCTTTTACAGGATACAGGGAACTACAAAAACTATAACCACAAATTGACCATGGAACTAAAACTTGAGAATATCCCTGCAAGTACTAATATATCAAGGATTCAACATATCAGTCTGTGGTTGGTGACGATCATAACATGGAACTGGACATGGATATAATAAGAGGAGGAGAAAAACCTCAAGTGCTTTGCAGACTTTGTCAACTTCAGGAGCATAGTTAATCTTCGGTGAAGTCATTATAAGCTCAAGCACACCAACACAGGACTCCCCAGAAGGTTCAAAAACTGGCAAAGCCAAGCTTCCCTTAACGTTGTGAACCAAAGCATGAGTAAGTCGTGGATACTCCTTGGTGGAATAATATTGCACGTTTGGAGTCCACTCCGGCAATTTTTTTTGGAAAACACGCCCAGGAAGGCCAAGGGCTCCACCATCCTCCCCATCCACAGAAAACATATACATCAGCGAGACCATTCTATATTGGTGAAGTCCATTAGTGCGTGGGTCGAGCACAAAGGGTTGGCCAGAAGTTGTGAGCACATACCGACCGCCTCTCTTCACAGGTGCCCAAACCTGAGCTAGAACATGTTGTTCAGTCGATTCTTTGAAGTATCGTAGTGCCTGTGCCATTCTCTCCTTAATCACACAAGACCAATCCAGATAATTCAGTGGTGTCAATCCCAGAGATGGTGGAGGTAGCCTTCTTTTACCACCAATTCTAGGCAGACTTCCAGTAACTGAATCAGGATTACCTGTATCTACTACAAAACCATCAGTTAGAAATTAATAATCTCAGAAGCGCGTGACATTTGAAATGGAATAGTTCCCAATAATAAAGGAGATCGTTTTTATCTGTTTGACTGTACAGTAGGTTGGGCAGGGAGAAGGGGTTGATGGCATGAGTTCTTGACCTTTCACTTTGCTATGACAAATTAAGGTCAAGGAACTAGCAGAGGAGAAAGGGCAAGTGTCTACTTAGATGTTCAGTTGTTGTCTCAAATACTAGAGAAAAATAACGAAAACTAAACTTGAAGCTAGTAACTCTTTAGCAACGTTTGATTTCCTTGAATGAAGCTAGGATGAAATGATACTTTCTTTAAAATGCTTATTACAACATTTGGTTCATTAAATTACAAGGTAGAATTATCATTCCCCAATTTCAGCCGAATGGCCATTCCACTCCTTTTCAAAATCATTCCAATGAACCAAACACTACCTAAGCGAAGAAGCTCCGAGACAAAATGAACGAAAGACACATGGTCTCATCTGCAGAGGGAAAAGGGCAAGTTTCTACTTCGATGTTTAGCTGGCGTCTCAAATACTAGAGGGAAAAAAAAAAAAAACGAAAACTAAACTTGAAGCTAATAACTCTTTAGCAGTGTTTGATTTCTTCGAATGAAGCTAGAATGGAACGATGCTTTTTCTAGAATGCTTATGACAACATTTGGTTCATTAAACTACAAGTAGAATTATCATTCCCTAATTTCATCTGAATGGCCATTCTACTAATGAATGACCATTCAACTCCTTTTCAAAATTGTTCCAACGAATCAAAACACTGCCTAAGCAAAGAAGCTCCGAGACCGATACAACGAAAGACACATTGTCTCGTCTTCTTCCCTTTCACTCCATACTCCACTGGTTCCTAAGCTTCCAAAATAAGTTTAACTGTTTGAGTAACAATTTAGTCTCAGCTAAATAAAATACAAACACATGTACAATCAGCGGTTAAAGCAAGCTACACAATCAAAACGAGATGAATTAAAACCACACACACACACAGAGCTGAGAGATTACACAAACAAGCGAAGTAAATCAATAGAAGCCAAATTGGAGAAATAAACCTACACGAAACTTCTCTACAGTTGTAGAACAGACGAGTACTTCCGCCGCTTGGTGACGGGGGATTTCCGGCGGGTTCGTCGTCGCGATCGTCGGAACAATCCAACAGAGGCGGGCCGGGTTGGTCGGAGGACGGCAGGGAAAACGGCGACGTCGGGTTGGCGAAGAAGATGTGATCGAACTGCCAGGGACCGTCGAGATCGAGGTCGAGATCCATTAGCGACGACCTCTCCGCCGCCGTGTGCGGATTTGTCAACTCGGTGGACATACCGTCGACCGATTTTTTCCCGGCAATTTCTCGCTCTGGTGGGGGGGGGGGGCGCGGGGCGCCAACAGAGGAGGAGAAAGACGTGGTTAATTGGAGTACGTTGGAGTATCTTATGTAAATGGAATCAGATTTTACGGATAATTTAATTTGATTCCTCCTCTTGTCTTTTCTTTTTTATCATAAAAAATGGCTGAGAGATGGCGACTAGCGTACCAAGTCTCCTTGTTCCTCCTCCTTGTTACTTTGCTTTACTTTTTTAATCAACCAATTAGTATCTAATCTTGCCCCTGCTGCTGTTTTTTACTCTATTTGTTTATAATTTGGTAATATCATATCCAAATATCCAATGCGTGTTCAATACTATAAAGGACGGCTCTACTATACATTCAAGGGTTGAAGCGAAACAATGCACTAAGATTTTACATTTACTTACATATAGTTTGATATTCTTGAATATTATTTGTTCTAATTATTCGAACGAATGGAGACTCACTTAAACTTGTGTGGAAGGGTAATGTAACTCGACCAAAATAAATAAAGTAATAACTTATTTTGAACCGAAATAATTATCTTTACTTTCTCATGTGTCTTGTATATATAAAAAATTTATGGACGTTTTAATTAAAATCCTAGAGCTGATCTTACTGGTGCATTTTGTAGCGTGTGATAAAGAACTAAAAATGAATACATGTTTTATGTGTTCCAATAATTTTGCTAGTATTTTGTGTGCTGGTTTAGATGGATTATACAATGTGTGTAAGTTTTTTTTTTTTTTTTACTTAGAGTAGCTAATAAACAATATGTGGGCCCATCTATTTAAATTTAAATTCAGCCTATGAGAAAGAGGCAATTGGCCAAGGTTTTCTCTTTTTTTAAAGAAATTTTACAGGATTTTTGGAATTTGTTTTAAAAAAATAGTACTACTTTTTAAGTAACTCTTTGGAGTACTCATCTACACAATAAATTGGCAATGATTTAGCTCATAAATGCGGGACCTATTTTCATCTTACACTACGCATTTTAATACACAAATTTTATAGATCATGTATTAGCAAACACGCTACGATAATCCATCTCATCTGTGATAAAGGAGGAAGGGGTTGCAGCAAGGAGGTTTGCCTAGGAGAAAATTTAAATTTATCTCATTTTGGAGTTTCAATAAATTCTTTAGAATTCCTAATGAATTTTGAGCAAACTACACGTGTTCAATACTACTAGTATATAGTACTGTAGTATAAATTTGCTTATGAAGTTGGCATTGAGCCCTTGCAATAGTTGGAAAAACCTTTTAAGCGGAGTAATAGAAATATTATGAGGAATAAATGGGAGATCATGATTCATCTTAGCTATGAAATATTTAAAAAGATGGACTTATTTGGTACTTGTTCATAGTAAGACCATTTTGCCGCGATTCAAAATCTGAAAAACTCGATCAAGGCTAATTGTAATGTTTTAGATACTTTCATGCAAGAGTGTTGTTTTACGCACGGTTGATACAACAACAACTGAACCCAATTAGTCTTCAATCATTGGATGTATGGCATGGGAGAGAATTGGAGATAAACCTAACATTTGACAATATGCACAAAATGACTGCTCGCAGAATATTATTGAAACAGTAGCCCCCTTATACCTGTTTTGCTGCGGAACCGTATCCTTAAATCAAAGCCAAATGGCATCAAAGAGTACGTGCCTAAAGACCCAAATCAATTTATGTGTACGTTATCATGCTTTTTTATTAATAACCCAGAGCATCGTTATGCACACAATTATTGATACAAATAAATTAAATTTCGCTGACGCAGTGCTAGTGATTATTAATTTTAGAGTAACATAATAAATATTTCTGGAACTGCTACAGAAGACATTATTAGTGGCCATTTGTCTTCTAGTGTCCCTTCTTTTCCTTCTCGAGAATGATAAGCAAAGCTTTCAAAAGGGGTTGGCTATTATTGAATCTCTTTTGCCATGTCCCAATCGGGGCTGTTTGCCCAAATAAGTCACTGTGGCTTATTTTTTGTTCTTATTTAAATTTTTTCGCATTTTGTGGCTTATAGGTCAATTTTTTAGAGATTATTGCTTCGTTATGACGAGAGGAATCTAAAAAGTAAAAAATCTTGGTCGAAATCCAAATTTTTTTGAATAAAGACGAAAACGTGGCTTTCCCGCCAAATTTCGTTGAAATTCCAAAAAAATTGGATTTCGATCAAAAATTTTTACTTTTTAGATTTCTCTCGTCATAATGAAGCAATAATTCTCAAAAAATTGACAATAAGTCACAAAATGTGAAAAAAATTTGAATAAGGAGGCTTATTTGTCCAAACGGGCAGTATGGCTACTCAGTGATCTCCCAAGCTAAACAGGTTAATATCAAATTATTGGACGAATTCCAAAGGTCACAAAATAACATGTAATAAAAATCATGCTTAAAAGGGGTGTTCCAGTAGGTGTTCTTTTTTAAAAAGTTATTTTCCTTTAATTTTTAAACTCAAATATAATAAAAATAAAAAATAATTTTTTGATTTTTTTTTGCACCGTATAAAAGATCTCAATGAAATCTATCAAACAAGATCTATATTGATAGAAATTTTTTTTTGCGTAAATACATAATTTTTGAGTTTGAAATTACCTTCGTTTGAAAAAAAAGTACTTTTAATGAAAGTGGAACACCAGTTTAGTGATCCGGAACTATTCAAAGGTTATTACTTACTATCATAAATGCAATTAATAAAAATCGCAAACAAAATCATTGGACACTGGTATTCTGAATCTCTTCGTATTTCGCAGGAAAAGAAACATAAGTAACCATTTGTTCTTCACCACCAATGTATGTTATAACATAGTCCCCTAAATCATGCTTCAGATTCCCGTGTAGGGTAGATTATATCACATCAGCTGTTAATAAAAAAAAGAAAAAGAAAAAAGTATTGTTCCTACAAGAGTAGACCTGCAAAAAACAATTAGAATTCCCTCTTCATTGCCTAAAAGAATAACAGTATCGATGTTTTCATAAGCCAACAATCGGAATAAATAATGGAGCTCATACCAAATGTACAAAATAAGCGAAATTGCTCAGAAGAATATTATTGACACCCCCATCGTGAAGCATCCAACAGCCACCCAGGGGCTCAAACGTTCACCTGTTTCAAGCATCACATTAGTCGTCACAACGTGCCAACAGATGAACAAGAAAAGGAAGATGTATAGGCAAGGTTCGACGTGGACTCTGACATGCTTGTCAATCTTATGAGTTTTGGAAGCATATAATGCAGAGAACAAAAGTGGGTTTACATGTGAACTAATTCAAAACTAGCTTACTTGCTAAAACAAAGTATGGACCAATTGTTCCTCAAAAATATCTATTCCCATTCCTGCTACTTGGGATGCTCTCTGTTTATGTAACTTCACACATCAATGACAAAATGAACACACAAAAAAAGGTTTATCAAGGATCTAAGTCGAAGTTTCAAAATGAGACCAAATCTTTTACAAGGGTTCCTAGCAATGATGTGAGTGCCAAAAGCTGATACGAGAAGCTCAATGACAAAAGAAAGTGCACTATTGTGCTAGACATGCTGGAAAGGAACTAGGGATTTATATGCCTACCTATTCTTGCCGCCTTCCAAAAGAAACCCCGAAAGCTGCCAGAGGGAGACACCAAAATTTATCAAGTTGATGAATATTTGTAACAAGGGAGAAACAAATACAATATAACAAAAATAAAATAGCACCACCAAAAAAATAGTAACCTAACAACATGAAATGAATGTGGTCTTGATGGAATATGGGGCTCATGAAAGTCTTTGGTGGAATGCATCAATGGTGTATGAAGGTGATCATCGAAACAGAATTCCAAACAGCTAATAATCTTGCATAGCAAGCAGATCCACATCAACCATAATAACAACTTTCTTCAAGAAAGGCAGTTGCCTTACAAGTCTTGGAATTTCTGTATGGATTCCTAAAAAGCTGTTACCTTGTATAGCAAGGGTATCCCAACAAACCTTGTATAGCAAGGGTATCCCATCAATCCCAACAAATGATATCTTCAAGGATGGCTGTTGCTATCACAGGGTTGGAATTGTCATTTGGTTTATGTGCGGAGGAAAGAAAACATCGTTTTGCAAAGGATGCGACTTTACCAATAACTATACGAAGGTGTTCCATACATAAACCTTACCTACACTAAATTGCTAACCTAAGTAAGCAGCAAACAAGGCTCAATCAACCACATTAAACATTTTCTTCACTGAGGTGATAACATGATTCGTATAGCTGTTTACTTAAGTTGACATGTTCCAAAATGACTCGCCTGCATAGCCATTGTCTCTCTCCCTTCAAATTTCTAATTCTAACCAAGAAAGCACACAGCAGTCACTAGTCAACAGGACTCGCAACCGGGGATCGCAACCAAGAGAGGGCTGGCATAGGTGTCCGGCACACCAAACTTTTTAGTAAATTTCCAAAAGACAACTATTTGAGTCACATTGGTTCACCACTCCAGGTATTAGTTTCGCATCTATCTGCCTCCCTAATATCAAATCCTGCATCCGTCCGTGCACATAACATTACCATGGGGACATTGTGCACAACGAAATTAATATCTTCGAAAACAACTTATATCTGAAAAACTAACAATCCCTACAATGAATTACAATGAATAAAAACGGAAGAACAAGAAAAAAGACTAAATTGTAATGAAACCGGAACTGATAGATTCCAATTAACGGGTACTCTCTGGCAGTGGTGCAGCTATTGTCCCCGGCCCCACCCAATTTCTTATTTCTAAGTATAGTTTGCATAATTTAGGTAGATATTAGGAAAAAGATTTGTAAAATTTCAACCATAGTTAACCAGTAAGAACAATTTTCATCTTGAGAGCATTAAATTATGGTGAATGATACTGTGATGTAACAATGACGAACGTCATTTAACGATACGATAGCAACAACACCCAAGATTAATTCTTCAAATTACCAAAATCGTCCCAAGATATAATCTCGAAAACTCATCGTAAAATTTCTTTCATTGATTGCCCCACTTCGACTTCGATTCCTAGCTCCGCCACTGCTCTCAGGAACGGGAGACAGCAGTCAGCAACAAACAAGCGTATGAAAAAACTCCCGTGCTCAACATATACTCTCCGTGTATGACTATGCATGTATGGCTGGATATATGGGTATCGAAACATACCCAGTTTTCTGTTCCAAGAAGGTGGGGAACTGCATCTTCAAGTATGTGCAGGTGCAAATCATCAGAAGCACCACCGTCAGAAACGAATGGAAGTTGAAAAGCGCTGACTGCGGTTTACAACAACAAAGCAAACAAACGAGTGAGCCAACGATCCAACATCAAGATTGAGTTTATCATCTACAATTTCTAAATACAATTACCAAAAACGAATATATGAATTAGTCGTTGGTTGGCGACAATTACCATGATTCGGATCTTCGTCTGGAATCTAAAGAGTCGATGAATTAGCAAAGAGCGGAAACTGTAAAGGCATAGCTCGCGTTCTAGAAAAAGCCTTTGCGTCGCTGCCGCCTTTATCAAATGGCGTCGTGTATCGCTAGACACATTAAACTAAAGTTGCCAACCGCAGGGACTAGGGAATAGGGATGTCAAAATATCACCCTCCCTGTTATTGATGATCAAAAATAAATAAATCCTCCCTGTTATTGGTATATAAATTATATAGGGTACACAGATTATAACAAATATATATATATATATATATATAGAGAGAGAGAGAGAGAGAGAGAGGGTACGCAGAATCAATACATTTTTTTAGTAAAATGAGTTAGTTTATGGTGGGATCCATACAATTTTCACCATTCGAGAATTGATTTTCCCTAAATTGATAATTACACTTGCTAGGGGAGTGCACTAATTTTGGCACTCCCCTGTGGTTATCAATTTGGGAAGTGCCAAAATCACTCCCCAAAAATTAATGTTCACCCTCTTTAACGTAAGTGAACAAAATTATTAAAATCAATAAAGCTATGGATATATATGAGTTTTTATATACAATGTACATATGATGAGTTTTGTGGGGCCCACCTTGGGTTCTACAAAGATGATTCGAAACGTCAATTATTTTTAAAATATTTTTTTATGGAATCTTGTAAAAAATCAGCTCAATCCGATATCGGTAATGATTTTTTTCTGAATTTGTAGGGACAAAACTACTTAACTATCCAGTTTTGCTCCTATAAATCCAAAACAAATCCTTAGCGATATCGGGTTGAGCTGATTTTTTACAAGATTCTATAAAAAAATATTTTAAAAATAATTGACGTTTCGAATCATCTTTATGAGACCCGATGTGAGTTTCACAAAATCTATATGTACATTGCATATGTACACATAACAGTACTCTATTAAAATGCAGTTTGAACCACCCAAACCGCCTTTACAAAACCAAATTGGGGTTTTTTTAATATTTTTTATAATAAAATTTTGAGTGGTCTAGGCAGTTTTGATTTTGCAAAAATCAAACCAAATTGGTTCGACAACAGTTCATGTACTTGAAAATTATTGAAATCGAAACCGACCGAATATAACATACAGAACACCCTCCCTTTATACACGTTCCAATTAAACAATTAGAGTTTCCAAGCCAAAACTCACGATTGCTTGTTGAGTTGAGTTAGTTATCCACTCTGTAGTAGAGTTAGAAATTCATTCCGTGGGTGTGGCTGCCATGTAAACTAATTTGTTGTGTTGATTTTTTATTTTATGAACTACTATATACTGTATGATTTGTACGTTAGAATTGGTTTTGAATTTGCTGATTTTATTTGTGATATGAATTTGGTCCAATTATGTATGTAAAGTCCAAACCGAAAATTCGCACTGACTTGAACGCTTAAATACAATTCAGTGCACTTTGTTGGTTTTACACAATAATTTGAAAAACCGATAAATTGGTTCAATTTTATTTCCCATGGAGAAAACCGACCGTACCAAACCGCTTTACATCGTAGAGAGAGATATGTTTACAACGTCCTCTTCTTGAGCAGGAACGTCCTTGTCGTGGATATGAAAACGCTCCTTCACCCGCATCCAAACAGACTTCTTTTGGAGCAATAATTTCCCGCTCAAAAGACACAAGGAACACGCACGCAGTAGACGTGTCTCCGTCGAGAGTCTCTCTCTCTCTCTCTCTAGCCCCGCATACCTGAATCCCACAATTTCTCAATTCGAGTTTCCAATAGACGTTCAGATTTGTGGAGTAGATCTTCAACAATGGGAGATGTGAAGAAGAGATGGTCGGTAACCTACACGAAGCACGTTAAACAGAAGCGCAAGGTCTATCAAGACGGCTTCTTAGAGCTTCACGACTCGAGCCACAAGGTATTGCCGTGACCTTTCAATTGTGTTTCTTCAACAATTCGAGTATGTACATTCTTGTTATTGAATTTAGTTTCGATCGTTCCATCGGTGGAGTTCTAGGTTTTTCGGTGAGAACCAAATTTTTTTTTGAAGTTATTGTATGCTGGTTGCATGTAGTGCAATTTGAAGCAGAATAAGTCATTTTCCTGTTCTAAGCTTTTAGGGAAATCCGTTAGTTTAGTTCCGATTTATCCACGATCAGCTCAGCTATTTTGTGGATCAAATATACTGAATTGACTATTGACTATACTTGTACGTGTTGGTTAGTCTTGTGCTTAATCTTCTTGCTCTTTTATCTCCTTACACTTCGCTGCTTGATTGATGATGAGACATGGAAATTGGTCATAAAACTTGGAGCTACACCTTTTCAACTTTCAAATAATACCACGGACTAGAGTTACGATGGAACCAGATTGGAATGCAGCATTGGAAGCTCATTCACGTTTTTTTGATATTTTTTTGTACTTTCTTAATCTGCTGCAGATCATGCTCTATGACGACTGCGAGAAACTCCTGATTTGTAGGATTGTGAAGAACGATGATGTTGTCAAATCTGGTGAAACACTGGAATTCAATTCTTATCTTGTTGACATTGGGGATCTTGAAGGAGATCATAAGAATATACCTAATGCAAATCTACCAGAAAGAGATAAGAAAATCACTGATGAAGCTGGATTGGTTCGCGGGCGCAAGTTCAAGCATAATTCTGTTCCTGTTGGTATCCCCCTAATCCTGCTTTAATCTGTAGAAGTTTGAACTACCTCGCTTGGCACTTTTCTCGTCTCAAAATTTAACTCTGACTATGTGTGCTCGGTGCTCCTAATTCAGTGTTTTTTCACTTCTGAAGATAGGAAACCAGATTCCGGGAAGTATAAAGCACCATCATGTAGTCTAAGTCCATCACAAAAAATTATTAGAGGTTGGTCTGGTAGCATTAATTGTTTCTTCATTATTCTTGTTCACGTTATATGGTTAATCAGCATTCTTCTCTACTTGTTTATAGTCTGGTCATTCAGGATGACAGTTCTAGCATAGATTTCCACAGTAGAAGCCTGTCTACACATCCATTCCTAGTCTTTAAGATTTAACTAACATATAAGGTCCATGAGCTTGGAGAATCACTTTCTTTTAATTGTATCCTTTGTTTCAGAGTTTAAGAAGAATGAAATGAACAAGTATGGAGCACCAAGGAATTGCCCAGATCCTACAAAACCTAGCTATTCTGGTCAGTTTTGTATTGTTGTGTGTGCAATGACAATAAATTGCATGTTATGTTCATCATTGTTAAGAAACGGACACAACTATTGCTTTATGTGATCGCAAATGCTAGATTTAGATCTTTTCTGTTCAGGACGTAGCAGTGCATCATAATATTCTGCATTTGCACGACTGAGCAGTGGTAATAGGCTTAGTTACTGACGTATGGATTCAAGTTGGTACATATTCTTTTATATAGTGTTCTTTCTCTATTTCTCCTTGAACAGTTCTTTCATCACTTTAGAGGACAGAATGCGGAGAGACTATGATAAGAAGGTGTCGAATTGGATCCTTAGGCTGATACTATGCTAAAACATAACATTGAGTTAACCAAACATTTGCCTCTTATTAAATACGCAGGTATCAGTTACAGGCCTAAAACAAGTTGCAAAAATGCTCGGTACAAACTGTTTCATAATGTGTGCCAGAAATTAGTATGGCAACTCAGCTGAACTTCTTGATGAACCAATTTCAAAGTCACTTCTAGCAAATAGATTTTTCGTATTCAACAGTTACTGGATCATGTCATAAACTTGGATTTTTGTTTTCAATCTATTAGGGGATGCACTATGACATGGCAAAATTTTTTTTTTTTCCCTCCTGAGAGAGGAGTGGGAGATACCACCACATTATGGAACTCACAGCTTGGTCAAAAAACCTGATTATTATATTGAATAAATCAGTAAATGGGGAAGGAACATGGTATCATTTCTTGGAATCATAAGAATTTATGATTTCTTGTGCAATTGAAAAGCTTCCAACAAGAGGCAGTGTTCTACTTGAATTTTTGTCTCTCTTTTTCTTGGTTGCTGGAGGAGGAACATATATATCTTGTTTGATACGTCATTAGCAATGCCCTTCCCCTTGGGATCCATCGATAGCAACTCTCCATTTGATTCATACACAGATAGAGAGTTCATGTTTTTCCCTTGGGATCCATCGTCCTTTGTTTTCTCATATAGTTCTCTCTGGTGGTTGACTATTTCTCTTGGTCATTGTAGAATGGATTGTGCTTTATACGACACAAATAACACAAAAGGCCAAGAAGTATCATGATGGAATCTTAAGAGTTGCAACTTGTGGATCGCAGGGGAGGCAGGTTGAATTCTATATTTCCAATTGGCTGCTATTTGGTTTTTGATATGCTTATGACAATCTGGTCAATGGAATTCATAATGAATCGTAACAGTGTAAATAGTAATTTTCTTTGTACTTGTAAAGCTTTACAAGAACATGCAAGGACGAGGCATGTGATGATTCGAAAAGAGAGTAGTGTTACGTGGAATAATGGTTTGGTGCTTTGGTTAAGCTGGAAGGTTTGAGGTAAACCAATGGCGTGCAATGCATGCAATTTTACTGTGGAAGTTACGTCAGAGTGCCATCATACTTACTGTTTGTAGACTTAGAGAGAGCGTGATTAGAGCTGTTTGACTTTGTGAGGACATTTATGCAAAAATCAATGCAGGAGATGCTCCCGTGTGCAACTATCCCATATAAACAGAAGGCTTGGAGGGATACTGTGGGATGTTGGAAAGAGTAGTCAGCTAGGGCCTAGTAGGAAGAGGGATCATTATCTGATAATGTGTGAAAAATCAAAATCGTGGATTACGAACTTATGCAAAATTGAGGAGTGGGGAATATGAACTTTATGTTGCTCATGATTCGTTTTTAGTTTTTGTGTGTGTGTGTTGGACGGGGATAGACTTAAAATCTAGTTCTTGGGTTTCTTGTTCATGTCGCCTTTCAGCAGTATCTATAGATTTCTGGGGTCTGCATACCTGCAATTGAAGTTTCCCTCACGAAATGGAGTTATATAGTGAATGTTGCTGACATCTCTTTCCATTTTCACATTCATGCTCCATCAGATCACTACGGTCCCCTTATGCAACACCACGCCATCCTTTCCAGACAGTAATTCTTCCAAAACTTATTCCAGGCTGATGCAGTTGCCCCATATCCTTTATAGTCACATATTAGTATTTGTTGATTAAAGTGTTATAGCTGTTGTTAAATTCTTCTGTCTTATGTTCTGTTTTCTGTTCAAAATTGCCTTCTGTCTGTGGTAAAGCACAATTAATGCTCACTCTCCTTTTCTTTGTCATCACCTAGGTTACACTGTATGATGTAAGCAAGAGACCCTTGGACAGTAGGTTCCTTAAGACGGGTGAAGCGATTGGATCTGGTGAATCTCTTGCTTTTGATGGCCATTTGGTCGACATTCAAGAACCTGAAGGAGACCATAAGCCTCCAGTGGACTTGAAAGTTCAAGGAAGAAATTGCACAGCAAGTGGCAGGACAGGATTATCGGATGGACAAGAGACTCACCGCAGTTCTATAGGTATGCTTATTTGTGTTAAACTGAGCAGAAGCAGCACATATATTTTTGCATGCTGCTTGGCTTTTGTGTGCTAAATGGATTAGAAGAAGCACTTAATCTTTGTTTTCTTTTCCAACAAAAGGGTTTTTGTATCACTAATTTTTTGTTCTCTTTGATCAGTTTGCACGTCCTTGATTGCTTCTTTTTCTCATTTTCTGTTTTCTTGCTTCGTTGTCTAACAGAGATTGGAAGGTCTGCTTCAAGTGAGAGTGTGTTGCCGCCACCAAATTGTCTCAAACCTGTTAAAACATTCATGAGAGGTAAGTTCAAAGGTGGATGCATGTTGTTTAATAGATAGTTTCCTTTTGTCCATTTGTCGTGAAAGAAGTTTTATCAATTCAAGTCCTGATGTTTTAGAGAGCACTACTTTTGCGTCTTGAATAATAGAGAGCGCTACTTTTGTGTCTTGAATAAATTGATTTCTAAATGAGTTATCATTAGTTGGGTATGCCAAGAGATCTTGCGAGTTAAATGTCACTTTTATACCTTTAATATCGCTGACACTGACATATTCATCTCCTCTATGACAATACAGAATGGCATGCTCTATACACAACTCAGATAAGTCAAAAAGCAAAAAAGTACCATAGTGGTATCCTCAGACTTGCCTCATGCAATTCCTACCAGATGCAGGTTGGTTATGTGAATTCTACACTCCCTACCTTTAAATGTTTTCTGTAAGTCAGCTTTGTGGGGTGTAATCAGGCAACTGCTCTGCTGATTAACCTGAAGTTTTGCGACATACTTCCAAACCAAACCAAACCAATCCGAGCCTTATGTCCCAATCACTTGGGGTCGGCTACATGAATCTGTTTTCTCCATTGAGCTCTGTCGAGGGCCCCTTGTTCGCACAAACCTATTATACTCAAATCTTTGCGGACCATAGCATCTAATGTCAATTTAGGTCTACCCCTCCCTGTAGCATTGCTACCCAAAGCTATCCTATCCGCTCTCTTTACTATTGCATCTCCTGGTCTACGGTAGACATGCCCAAACCACCTTAGCCTATTCTTCCTCAACTTCTATTCTATAGGTGCTACACCTACTATCTCACGAACCGTTTCATTTCTAACCCTGTCTCACCTAGTCTTACCACACATCCACCTCAACATTCTCATTTCCGCTACACTCATCTTGTTCACCTATTGTTTTTTAATAGGCCAACACTCTGTCCCATAAAGCATCGCTGGTCTGATGGCAGTTCCATAGAATTTTCCCTTCAATTTTGTGGGTACCCTCTTGTCACAAAGTACACCAGTAGCACTCCTCCACTTGAGCCACCCCACTTGGATCCTATGGGTCACATCATCGGCAATCTCTCCATCACTACTAATAATTGAGCCTAAGTACCTAAAATGATCACTCTTAGGTATCTCCTGGTCTTGGATCATCACTCTTTCTTTGCGACATACTTCAGAAACTATAAATGAAAACAATCTCTTGATCAGTTGAGGAACATATCTATAGTCACCAATGTGTTATTTCCTTACAAAGCTGTTATTTCTGAATAAAACGATACACCTCTTTTTAGTTTAATTGATACTGATGTTGCTTCATTTGAAATGGGTATAGCATTCAGTCCATGTAACGGCTCTTCATATACTTGTGGAATTTCTGTTTGCTTGCTTGTATGGTTGTTTTTTTCTTTCCTGCTTAAATGTATGTTATTTGTACGGTTCCCCATGGTCTCCACAAAATAATTAAAAACTTCAACAAACGATAAAAGAGGAAAGAATAGCTATGTGGAATCATTATTGGAGAAACTATTTTCTCCCCATCTTTAACACGGTACTCATCTTTAACTTGTTTCTTCTAGCTTTTGCATCACATAGGATTGTACAGTTAAATAACAATTGCCTGGCCTGGAGCATTCTCAATAATTCTCATTGAGCCAAGTATATTTTCAACACTATTTCCTTGTACTCGCTAGTGTAACTAATTGAAAACCTGTTTTGCTTGTTGCTGCTATAACCATTTGAAAAGCTCTTGAGATTTCTGATAAACAAAGTACTTGCCTTGTTGTTGAAACCCTGAAAACCACTCTTCTCATGTGGCCCTAAGGTCGAAATTTCTTAATTGGCCTTTTATCCTAGAGACTTAATTCCATGGCCAGCCTTCATTGCTGTGTATCTTGATTACAACAGATGTACTCAAGAAAGGCTTTACTGAGTTATAATTTGTAACGCAGATTGCCTATTTATGAATTCGTTGGATGGCTCCAATGCCATGAATTACTAAGTGGATTAAACATCAGGTGTTCTCAGTGCACAATCTAGACCGCAAACTATTTTATTTGGGATTAGTTAGTGATGAGAGGAATATTCAAGTTCTGTATACTTGCCGTCTTGCCCTTTCTGCTTGGCTAATCTTGTCAGTATGTCAGGCTACTTTACTTAATGAAGATGGAACCATTCTGAGCCATAAATATCTCAAATCATTTGAAGATGTGAGAAGTGGGAGTACATTTGAACTCCCAAAGTATTTGGTGGAGGTTGGTGAGCCACGGACATGTCCTGAAGGTAAAATTGTTGCCATCCAATGAGCATCTTGTGTCTCATATAGCATTTTTTCCGATTAGCACTCATTCAGCAGCCAGTTGTCATATATTCTCTTTACGAGTATATATCTAATATTGAGTGTGAAGTTGTACTTGTTTTTGTCTTCCTATCCACCTATTGGGCTTTGCAGGTCCTGATCGTCTTTTAAAACTATAAACGTGGCTATGTAGGGGAACCTCCAAAAAGTGATTCTTCAGGAAAAGACTTGGATACAAATTTTAGTGGCTTTCATGTTGAAAATTTCAAATTGGAAAGGAGTGTCCCGATAGACAAGCCTTTATGCGATGGTAAGGTGTTCACCTTACAAAACAGGTGTCTCCGATATGATTCTGCTTTATTTATGTACTTCTTTCATGGTTCATTTGTTTCTCGCTGTATCATCACCCCTCACTTCTGTACCACAGCAGAGGTTTGTAAATAAATCCTTGTATTTAACTCGCATGTAATGTCAACGAGCTTATGGAATGATTTACTTCATCTCAGAGTTTAAGAAGAATGAAATGAACAAGTATGGAGCGCCAAGAAATTGTCCAGATAATACAAAATCCAGCTTTTCTGGTTAGTTTTTATTGATGTGCCCATAATGGTAACTAATTTACATTATTGTTGTTTCATTTAGAGAGAATAGTTATTCTTTATTTGATTGCTACAATAGTGTGGCATCATAATATTGTGCATTTGCATGACTGGCGAGTGTTAATAGGCATAGATAACTGTCATATGGACTCTGGTTGTCGGTTAATAGGCCAAAGGCCTAGCTAACTATAAGGTGGACACTAGTCGGTTTATAGGCCTAGTTACAGTGTTCTAAAACAAGGAATTAATTGGCAGGTGGGCCTATCCGATTAGGTCCGACTAACGATTAATCACTGATTTCTAATCAATATGCATCGATTAATCGCTCGAAGGTGACCGATAGCCCGACTAGCGCCTAGCGACTTTTAGAACATTGCCTAGTTAACTGTCATGAAGACTCTAGTCGGTTCACATGCATTATAGTTGTGTGTGCGTGCAAGTAGTTCATTCAACATTTTCTTTTCTTGGAGGACAGATTTTCCATTTAGATAGTTACGCTCACATGCATGCAAGCAAAGGCACAATAGACATGCAACGAGAAAAACGGAAAAGAAGGCAGAATAAAAAGTATAGCTTACCGGAAAGGGAAACTGTTAGATATATGTATAACCATAGTGCGGAAGCGGGTGGTTCGGGTTACCTTGCGAACTTTAACCGAACCAAACAGTTTTTGATATTCCAACTGAAGGAGAACATGAAGTCAGCTTGGGGCGCACAATATGAACGCTGCCATACCAAGCATGTGAGATTAACTAACGTCTGGAGATATCTTTAACTGGACAACGCTTGTGTCCCATTGGCACGTTCTGAAATACGTTTTCTTTGTTGAAAAAACCCTTTGCCTCTTGTCCAGTATGCAGCATCATTTAAATACCTGATGGCAGGATGCGAAAATGCTTGGCACAATCTCAGAATTGGAAGATGACCTTTGAAACAAAATGACTGGCAATGGCATCAGCAGAATTTGTTTCATTGACTTCTCTGATTCCCAACTCAAGCCTTATGGCCATTATCTGGACGGAAATTTCTGTGACTAATCTTGAAATCAGTTCTCTTGAAGAATCAACTCAGAAAAATCTACTGAGAAAAAAAAACTCAGAAAAAATCTTTGCTCAAGTTCTCTTCATATGATTTTTTATGCACATGTTATCTGAGCATATCTTATGCTTCTGTGCTCAATCTAGTAGGAGATGCCTCGAGAAAATAGCAAAACGTGGTTATTATCTTCAAGATTGGAAGGAACATGGTATTATTTCTTAGACTCATATTTATACTGGTTAGTTAACTGAGAATATTCCAACGAGAGGCAGTGATTTACTTGTCTTTTTTCCTCTTTCTTGGTTGTTATAGGGGGAATTATATGTCTTGCTTGTTACCTCATTAGCTGCAACGTCCCCCCAGCCTCACATTCTTCCGTTCAGGGTCCATTGTCTTTGGAGTATTCATCTACTTCAATTTACTTTTCACAGTTCTGTTTTGCATTGTAGAATGGATCGTGCTTTATACCACACAAATAACCCAGAAGGCCAAGAAGTATCATGATGGAATCTTAAGAGTTGCGACTTGCGGATATCAAGGGAGGCAGGTTGAACATCTATAGGTCCTATGAGCCTGATATTTCTATTGTTCTTGTTAGGTCAATTTGATATGTTTTTGACGATCTATGCAATTAAGTCAATGATGCATAGCCAAAGAATATGGTGTAGTTCTCTAAGTGATGTGATGCTATAAAAGAATATTCAACGACTGGACATGGTGCTACTATGAAAGTGGCACTACAGGGAGTAATGGTTTGTTTAAGCTGGAAATAGGATGTAGTTATCTTGCCAAAACTAATAGCAGGCAATGCTAATTTTATTGTGGAAGTATACTCTTATTGTGCATCGAGTTAATGCCAATTCTAAGTTGTTTTCTAGAGTGTTGGGTCAGAACCGCTTTTTGACTCTTATAGACTCTGAGAATTGAGAAAATGAACTCTAAACATGGAGAGAGTAGAGAGCAGAGAGAGCAGTTTGCTTTGGTGAAAATGTAACTTACACAATAGATTCATGAGGCGGGAAAGGGATACTGTGCGATGTTGAAAAGAGGGTCAGTTGAGGAGGAGAGGACGGGTATGAGGGAGTATGATACCTTTTTTGTTCACATTCACATTTAAAGACGTCCAGGATTGTTAAACCTAAGGGAATCTTAAAAATGCTAACATTGTGGGTTCAGATTCTGATAATATGAGATTGACTATATTGCCAAGATTTTCTTATCCAAATCATGTTGGGCAACTAAAGCGATTCATAATTTTCTATGCTGCTAAGATATTTGATCTCACTATGCTTTTCCACGGCTTTAAAAACCTAATCAATAATCATCGCGTAAGAACTCACAACTTCGACTTTCTCAGGCTTTAAAGTGTTTCTTTTTTTTGGGTGATGGGTTGGGGTGGGGAATACCGTTCTTGGGATTCTTATGGATTTGGTCGTTCATCAGTTTTTCAAGTTTCTAGGTCCTGTATACTTGCAATGAATGGTTCCCTTGCGATAAGGGCTGCAGTTCTTTGTTTAGAGGTGCTTGCCATCTTTTTGCTTTCTCTCATCCAAGTCGCATCATGTGCATGTGGCATCTTCTTTAAAGTGATATGTTAATATTTATTATTTCCAGGCTTACTAGGGCAATTGTTACTTCCAACTGTCTTATTTCTTGTTTACAGTTCTCTGCCTAGCACAATTAACGCTTCTTTTCCCTTCCTTGTCTTTGTAATCATTCAGGTTACACTGTATGATACAGGCAGGAGACTCTTAGATAGTAGATTCCTCAAGAAGGATGAAGTGATTGGATCTGGTGAATCACTTGCTTTAGATGGCCATTTGGTCGACATTGGAGAACCTGAAGGAGACCATAGGCCTCCAGAGGAATTGAAAGTTCCAGGAAGAAATTGCACAGCAGGCGGCAAAACAGGATTTACGCATGGCCGACTGACCCAACCCAGTACCTCTGTTGGTATTCTCGTTTGTGTTAAATTGATTATAAGCAGCACCTAATCACTGTGTACTTTTTGAGCAAAAGGGTTTTTGTCTGGCCAATGTTTTTTTCTTCCATTCCTTAATTTATGTTTGTCTTGTGTTGTTATCCAACAGAGATTGAGAATTCCAGTTCAAGTAATAGTATGTCTCCACTGAATGGTCTCAAAGCCATCAAAACATTCACGAGAGGTCAGTCTAAGCTCCAAGGATAAAGCATCTCTGTGTATAACTAAGAGCTTTGGCGTTTTACTTCTTTGCTTTTCCTTTCCAATATTTGCTGCTTTCAGAGGTCCTAATCTTCCGGTCTAAAACTATTAGCTTGGATGTGTAGGAGAACCTTCAAAAAGTGCTTCTTCAGAAAAAGACAGGGATTGTAGTGCAATTGATGTTGACAATTTCAAACGGGAGAGGAGAGTCCCTATTGACAATCCTTTACGTGATGGTAAGCTGATTCTCACTTGGCGCGCACCTGCCTGACAAAACATGTGTCTGCGTTATAATTTTTCGTCCTTTATAGTGTATTGATTTGTCATATTATGTTATCAAATACGTTGAATGTGCGCCCCTACTATACAAATAAGTGGACAAATTTCTAAATGGCAGTAAGCATTGCAGACCAGGTTCATAGATTAAACATAGCATGCTGTACCACAGCATTTCTTCCATTCGAGTAAAATGTGATGATTCGAGAAGATATGGCATGCTTTTTACAGCCTTTCAGCTGCATATGAAGCATATTACATCTCAAAACCGTGGATGTGCTCTTCATGCAGTTTGGTATAGTTGCTATATTGTTCGGTTGACGTGCTCTTCATATAGCCTTCGATGGCCCTAGGCCCCTAGTAAATATACAGAAGGCAGAACTCATCATGATTGGTAGAAGTATTTTTGAAGATGTCAAAGCATTACTAACAATCCGATACAAAAAAAAGGCATTCTTAACAGTCTCCTTAAGGAACAAAATTAATTTATGACAATTCCACGAGTTTTTATTATCACATACAACTGAGTCAATCGTTAACGTTAAAAGATTGCTCTACAGTTCCCTCTTAAGATGGACAGCAGACTTCGCAATTGTTAGACTTAAATAACTGTGATACAAATGACATTGCTGTATATTAGTGATCTCTTAAGGGTATTGATTTCCTTTTATTGCAGCCAGTGGAATTTTGTCTATTCTGAAGAAAACAATGACTCAGGAAGGTAGTGTGCCCTTAATGAGCACATCTGTGAAGGAATGCCGTGCTTTGCAATCTTCAGAGTTTATCCAGTTCGATCCTCATCATCAGGTAGAGAGACATCTGGTGCGAGACTCCAATTCTGAGAATAGTGAGGCAGACAATCATGGTGAAGAAACTTGCAAAAGGCTGAAACCAGATACACTTCTACCAATTCAGATTACCAAATCCGCAGACTTTGAGAACATTGGAGAATTACAGCTCAAATATACTTTCACGTCAAGTTCTTCTGTGCGGTATGTACCTGTCGTGGTTTAGGTGAGGTAAAGATTCATGATGATAAGGAAAATGCAAATACCAAGAGGGATGCACCTGTAGAAAAGATCTTAGGGCCAAATACTTGTATTCATGAAGCAAGGGGTTTCTTTTGTGTCATGGGCTCATGACATTAACCATACTTTGACAACCAAAAAGTCTCATTGCATGTGGAAAACAGCTTAAAGGAAATGCAATGAAGGACCATGCCAATAGTTGTGACGCATGAGATCACATAAAACAAGCGACTTATCTGAAAGCAACTATTACTTTGCCTCTTCATCGATACCCATATTCAGAGATCTTTATTTCTTTTCATTATTTATTACTCAGGGTGCTTTGACATTCACAATAAGTGAACTAATGCTTTTTGTCTCAAAACATTTCTAGAAACTCAGAGAATGTCATCTGAGTTGGGTCATAAATCAGTTCTTTATGTGATTCCATATATCTGGTAATAGGATGATATGTTTACAATGCATAATTGAAACTCAAATTGTTTGGTCCAAATTCATGGAGTGTGCAAAGGTTTACTTGATTAACCTCGGCCTCCTAGACTTCACACAAGTGAAACTACTCTATGCTCCTTTGGTTATGAGCATTTTATAAGTAGCCGAGACAGTGACCTCTTTACTGGTTTGCAGATCAAGAGCATCAGACATCTCTAGTCCCACAAATTCTGATCCAGAGTGCACTGATAAGAGCATCTTGAGGCCAGTTTCTTCTGTTGAGAAGCCTCAAGTTTTGGATGCTTTTAAATTGAATTGTCCTGATAATTTCCAACCACCAACTGCATCAGTGCCAAATGATGGCACAATATGGAATTTCCCAAAATCAATATCTTCTAATGGTTAGTTTTACTTGTCATTTTATGGAGTTTTCAGAGTGATCATTTAATTTGCAAATATCCAGACCTAACCTGAATTTTTCTGTAGTTTCCTCGAGCTGCCATGGCAACCCATTCTCCGAGGAATTGAATATTAGAACTTCTCCCCCGGTCGGTGTTTTAGTGCTTCTTCCTATCTATTGTCTATTTGTCTCTATGTAATGTTTGTTTTCAGTTTTGCTAGATGTCTCGCCTTCTAAACTGAATTCAAAGTTTGGAGCTTTTGTGAACCTCCAAAAATATGTTTGATCATGTTTTATGTACAAGATTGATGCTCCGGTTCTTTCACAGTAATATCCACCAGTATTCTTTCTTTTTTTTCCCTGCTGGGTCAATGACTATGTACTTGTGCTTCTCTTGGTATTTTGTAGCCAGAAGAGACTAGATGGCATGATGGAGATTGTTCCGGTGGTATAATGAATTCCAATGGTTGTAAATCTCATGAATCCAGTGATAGTGGAAGGCAGAATTCCAAGGAGAACAAGAGCACATGCAAAATGGATGAAATCCCAAGTTTTGATCTTGGGTTTTGAACAAGGCAGCTTCATCTTATTTTCCTCTGTGTGCACCTTCTTAATAGCATAACTAGTGGTGTTCTCTCATACAGAAACTGTTATTGGCTCGGATAGAAGGCTCCAAAGCACTATGGTATGTGAATATAAGCTTTTCCAGGTCTTTAGTTAGTCCTCAACCTCTAAGGAACATTTTCATGCCAAAAGTTTTAATCCTTGGCATCACAAGAATCCGATCTGCTATATTCCCTTATGCTGCTTTAGATTTCCCTGTGAATGGAAGAATGATATGAGGATAAAATATTTTTGCCTATTCAGTACTTCAGTTTTGTTAATCCCAGAGGGGAGTCTAAATGTAACCCTGATCTCCGATATCATTGCCATGTGGATACAGAATTCGAGCTCTTCAGCAGTTGTTGTCTGAGTCTCTGATGCTAACTGCTAAGAATGCCCCTGCCTGATGTACAAGATCCCAATTTCATATATAATTTTACATGAATAATGAGTTGCATCTTTACTTTTAACGACTACTGATGAGTACTAACATCCACCAATCATTCACTTGTGTGCTTATCTGTCTCATTTGTTTATCAGATATCTGCCCACTTTTTCATATTGGAACAAAAACGATAATTTCATGGAATTCTCTAATCTCTGCCTTGGCCTTTTTGACTTGCTTCTTGTGAAGTTAGATATGTGATTTGTAACAGCTACAGATTTGAATGTGGCCAGAGAAAATTTCTCAGTGTTTACTGTATCTGATGCAACAAAATTGTATGTCCAACTATATACACATGATAGAACCATGTCAAGGACCTATCTTTCCAGGCACCGAAACGGAGTCTAACAATTTTGCCCTACCGCACACCCCATATGAGAGTTTGAGTAAAGGCGTCTGTAAGTGTGTGTAGTACTGTAGTTGTTGAGTTTTTGCCGAGGCTAATACCTTAAGACGGAACTGCATTGATGGAGATACTGAATATTTACGCCTGAAAGGACGGGAATGAAAAGGAAATCGATTGAATGAAAGCCTTAGTATTTTATCCGCATAGCTTCCCATCTCTTTTCTGCTTTAGCATGGTAAACAAGGCCTTGAAGAGAGGCTTGCTCTTTCTGGAGTACGGTTGAACATCTCTCGTCATGCTCCTTCCACTATGGGTGGAACTCACTGAAGCCGATCTCCAAAGCTCCTCCGGGCACTGTCAATACAACAGACGAATTCCAAAGGTCACAATATGGACCGAAGGAGTCTACTGGGGGCGACCGCCTCCCCGAGACTTTCTAAAATCCTACTACAAAAATCATTGTTTGTAACTCGTTTCAAGGTAGATCGGTTCCCCAACCAAATCTTTTTACTGAAACGTAATATCATCTACTACCCCAAACGTAATCTCTCGTGTTGTCCATAGCCACATCCATGACATATAAGAAACATAAACTGATAAATAGGGTATTATGACCCATATGTACTGAACAAACTCGGGTTTGACATTGCTTACCGGCTGTTTGGCATTGGAATTTGTCGAACTGATCGAATTCCCGACGAGAGTTCCTGACCGCTTGAGTTGTAAGTATTTTGGTGAATCTGTTCTTCTCACTGTTCCCAAACGTGATAAAAGTGTTAGAAAATACTTTTACTGTAGTACTTTTTCTCCTACTTTTAGTACTTTTAGCGCATTTGGGAAACTAGCCCTAAGTATCGTTGAATCAAAATTGTTAAGATTGAAAAACAAGCGCATTTGAACGAACCTAGTTCTTTGTCGGAAACAATTTTTGAGAAGGAAAAGGCTCCAGGCCTAGAAGGCTGCAAACTAGAATGCCCTTTTCTGCAAACGTCGAGCATGAACACAATAATGAAGGCCAAGGCACAATCACAAAACCAGTCAATCATATTGATAGCGTTGCAAATGACCATTCAACACATTCTGTACCTAAATGACGACGAATCGAGCTCCACTCTTTTTGCTCGAACATCTTTTTTGCCAACATAAACAACACAAGAGATCATTTAGCTTTGTCCCTTAACTCGAAAATCGCAAAACCTAACGATCATTATCAGAAACATAAATTTGTCTGCGCTTTGATATTTACCAGGAATTATATATCTCTTGTGGCAGGTGGGAGTTTTTGTCAGCAGTGAGTGTTGCGAGACACCAACGCGGCTACTCAACTCTTGGCACGCTTGTAACCTCTGACATACCCCCCCAAAAAAACAGAAGTTATTGTAAACAAATTTTCATTTCGGTAAAGTTACCAATCGTTCCAAAAACTTAAATTGTTTAAATATAGGCTCAACAATATATATCAAGCTATTCAACATCCTTGCATGTTACTCGTCTCTCGCTTAGAGATGCAAATATCCATCCGTAGAATGAAACAAAATTCAGAGGAGAGGAGCAGAAGAGTGCAAACGAGGAGCAAGCAGAAACGGAGGGACTTAAACTCAAGACCTCTCTCAACTAGAGCTCGGACACCATATCTTGTTACTAATTATCGGGTGTATCTAGTTACTAATTATCGGGCGTAGAACGTGACAACTGAATTCAAGGAGTACCTGTTCCATACAAGAGAACTGAAGCTCTGTTCCAGAAAATTCATCAACCTTTTCATCCAAGAAATTTGTGACCTTATATGCAACCGAACCCAAGTGGTCCACGGTATTCACGATTGCAGTGGTGACATATTCTTTTGCAGTTTCCACCACTCTGCAACATAAGTAATATCGAATATGGGAAACAGTTCTGATATTGTGAATAAGGCCAGAAATATAGAGTTCACAATTCGGCGCGCATGGGAGATCGAGCGTCTTTGAAACACATCCCGAAATACTAAAATTCGCGAGAGCGAAGATTGAGAGCGCGAGTGCTATACGAGGATTGAGAGCAAGAGAGCGGGGCATTTTGAAGGATCGTGTGACTAAGACACCCACCCACCCCACCACACACACGGAGAGAGAAGGAGAACTGCCGGTGACTCACAGTTGTTTCCGGTCTTCTCTGGAGTATGAGCGTTCAAAATGCTCTGCTGCCGAGTACAATTGCGTGCTGAGATTCTTCAATTCCTGACCAACAATTGGATTGAAAGAAGTGAGAGTTCATAATTTGAATCTAAGAAACTAGCCAGAGAAACTCTCTTCATTGAGATTATGCAACAATTCAACTAATTTGTAATGAAACACTACTCTGAGATTTCAGTTTCTCACTAATCTGTAATCAAGAAATACGAAGCAGGTATGAAACTCATGGAGGCCAAATATTCCAAACCTCGGGGCCACTGAAAGTTTGTCCGATCGTTAACTCCGGGGTTCCTCCGGTTATAATAAAAAAGGAAGAAACAACATGTACCAATTGCAAACAAAATACAGGCGATCATACCTTGAGATTATCCGCGAAAGTCAAGGTGTGTCGCATTAGGAGTTCATCAAAGTTGGAAGCTTCTTCAGGGGCAGTTATGGAACATGATAAAGTCTTGTTACCATCCATCTATGAAGGTAACAATTTGATCAAAGGTTCCTTCACTTGACAAAGGAATTCAAGTTAGTATTCTGGATGCTTGTCCTAGATAAGAAGCATGTAAAGAAAACAAAGAGTTCCAATGACAAGTTTCAAAAGTTGACTGAAAAATCAAAACAGACAATTTGTTTTAGGAAAAGGGTATATAATAAGAGAACTCCATAATAAGTCTGACCCTTTTTAGCAACCACAGAAAGGACCTTTCTCTTTGATCTTCAACTGAAATACAAAAGCCAGGGAGAAGTAAATGACCAATCTCTAAAGGACTGAATTAGAAGCAAAAGGTATGAAGGAAAGAATTTTCTGCTTGAGTATGGGTTCTTATGGGGGCGGGGAGGGGAGGAGTGTGTGTTAAGAGAGAGAGAGAGATGAAAACTTTGCAAAGACCAATAATAGGAGTGGCGTGGGGAAAGGGCATGGGGTGCGACAGGTTGTGGGGTGGAAACTGGAAAGCAATCTGCAAGCGTTAGCTTTCACTATTGGTATTTGGAGCAGAATTCAAAAACCCAGCTTTCAAAAACCAAAAAGAAGAGAGAAAGAAAACAAACCACCACTCTGATCTCGGTCAATTATTGGGTACTTCCGGAAAACTAGCAAGGATCAATGTCACGGGGTACTTCGGGAGTGTTGAATAAATTACTCCTTGCTAGAAGTCGGGGGTACACCCTCCTGTATGTGCATGTGCAAATGAAAATATTAGGGTAGTGGCGGTGACCGGGTGAGGGTGGATAGTTTTTTCCGGGCGTGGGGTGGGAGGTTGAGTTTGAATAATTTTCCTATTTTGTCCTAAATTTAATTATTGTTATAGTAAAATCGAATGTAAAATTTGAGTTTTGATTAGGAGAATATTGAAAATCACTTTTGTGACAGGTCTTCAAAAAAAAGAGACACCGAGTTATGTTCTTCCTTTAGATATTAGAATAGAAATTCTCTGTCTCTCTATTCTCTTTGTAGTTAGTACGATGGTGGGTGAGCTTGTTTCTGCTCAATTACAAATATGGATTACTTCTAATGCATTGGTATAAGTTCTTTCATAAGCAAACTAACAAAGAAACAGTTAAAAAAGGGGAAAAAAAAAGGAGCATATCAGAGCATAAAGGGGCAAGGTTCAAAGGGATATACAATTATGAAAAGTAGTTGAGAATATCTCAAATTTTTGTCGGCCGAATATTAAAGAAATAAATGGGTGAATGATAGGCATATCCCAATTAATGTCCATCATTCAATTGGTATTTTTAGAGATAAAAAGTCCAGCTGGTGGGGTTGCCGGTCGCCTATAATCCATGCACTTAACCTTAGGACCCTATTCAGCAGAGAGAATAAATAGAGACTATAAACTTCTTCCATTTTTTTGGTCAGGCAATAAACTAAGGGGTGGATCTGGTCAAGTTTCCCTAGCCAGTTTCGTCCATTTTTTTCATCCGGGTTTTTGGATGGTCCAAATTTGTTCTACTTTTGGACGGTCCAAATTTGTTCTATTTTTAGATGGTCTAAATTTGTTCATGGTGTTTTGGATATTTTTTAATAAAAATTACAAGAACAAATTTGGGCCGTCCAAAACACTTTTGGACAACCCGGATGAAAAAAATGGACAAAATTGGTTAGGGGAGACTTGACCGCATCCAACCCCATAAAGCAAAATTACGCGATAATAAGTCTGGGGTACTTCGCTCCTACAAAGTCTTCTTGCAATTGAGGCCCCGTTTGATAACCCTTCAAGGGGTTGGGATTGGATTGGTAGAGTGGGGGTATTATTAATACTACCTTGTTTGGTAACCAAAAATGGTTTGGACTAGTAGTCCGATGGAATTAATAATCCGGGTAATAGGGGATATCGCTAATACCCCGTTGGACTTCGTATTAAGGGGTATTAATAGTCAAATCCCAACTCCTTCACATTACCAATCCCTTCTCATTACCAATTTCTTCTATCAATCCAATCTCATCATCTAATCCCATCTCAAACAAACATGATATTAATAATCTTATCATCTAATTCCATCCCAAACAAACATACTCATTATCAATCCCTTCTCATTACCAATCCCATCTCCTTACGAATTCTAATCATAATCCCATCTCTTTACGAATCCCATCCATCTATCACTGTTATCAAACGGGGCCTGATTTCACAGCACCAATGTGCAACAGCAAATGAAATAAAAACCAGATGGCTGGGTTAGAGTTGTCTTTAACTACCTCTTATTAAATGAGATTGTTTGATCATCTACGTGGATCCCTGTAGACTTTTCCTTCCAATGGACAGTTAGCCTGTGGTTGGTTCCTTGGTGGTGTGAGTAGAGTTGATACAAGGTACTATAGTTGGATATTTTGGAAGTGGAAGGAAAAGCTCTTGAATCTTAGGTATTTGATTCAAATGAGTTGTTCTAAACCAGTTTGCTAACAAAACATTGAGTAGTAAATCACTGGCACAGTGTAGTAACAACACAACCAGGAGACTCAAGAAACGTTGAGTACGAGATTCAATTGAGACTTTAGTATAGAGTTCGACTCCAACCTGTGTGATATCACTGTAAATGTTGGGTCAACTCATACGGAGCTTCGTTTCAGTTTTAGTTACGCCCCCAAATGGTAATGGAATAAGTCCTCCGATCTAATCGGTCTTAGTAAAAAGCTGGATGCAACGACCCAGACGGGTTGGTAAGTTGTGTGTTGACTCGTTGAGCCAACAAACACATCTTTACAAAGGCCAAACCAACCTCTATCGATGTTCGAGCAACCTGATCTTTTTGCATGGATGGCATATGCACATCAGGGCCTAAAAACCAAACAAAGACACCTGTGGGTCCCACTGTACTATCTTTACCAGTCGTTGAGGCCAGATTCTTAAGAAAAAATCGTAAGCAGCTACAGCGATGCCTTAACATCCATATTTACCAGGATATTTTGCAATATCCAATTCCTCTAATCCAGGGGAAAAGAAGTCAACTCCAGCGAATTGTCATCTGCTATCGGTATCTAATCCTGGGACCATTTCAAACTATGCAACCGGTTGTTGATGCTATTACTAGCCAACCTAAAACTGGACCATTACAAACTGTCTGTTACCGATCATGGCCTTGCAGTCAAGCCATTGCATACGTGGCAATCCTTCAAAAAAAAATTGAAACAAAAACTCACCAAAATAAGTATAAAATGTAATCCAGACAGATTAACCTTTTTGTATCTAGTTCAGTTCAGGCTTCCCCAACCACCAACCTTGTGGTTCATAAACGTACCGTTCCAATTCCACAGAGAGAGAGAGAGAGAGAGAGAGAGAGAGAGATTGATTTTGAAGATGTAATCCAGATAAGGAAAGCCAAGGCAACAGCTCTAAATGTGCGGGTTCAACAGTGAACAAATTGGAATTCCGAATGTGATCCTAGCAATACAGCCCTTCTTTTTTTCCATCACCGTTAGTTCTGCAATGAATTTCAAAGGGAATAAAGTCTGAAAAGTTTAATAATTAGAGTACAAGCACAATTGAAAATAGCTGCAGAACACGCATTTCACACTATCCGCTCCAGCTCCCTCGCATAACTGAGTGTCTGATTGATTAGTTGTAGAGACGGTATCTCCTTGCAAGGTGCAGATTCTTTCGCCCTTTGGAAAATTACATACCCATTCTTTATCTCCCACTCAGGATGATCCTGCAAATTGCAGATCAAACTTTGTTTCTCAAGGAACCCTGGGAATGCACACTAGGCTCACACTACATAAAATCGAACAAAGCTACAATGTTTGGTTAAATACTGTACAATCATCAACATCACACTGAGTTTTCTTTCAAGTATACTACCATGTTTATACGAACAAAGCTACCTTATAAGGTATTCATACTAGTATACTACATCTATCACCTCTTCTAGGCGTCGGGACTTTCTTTTCATTTTTGAATAAGTCGAAGGACACCTTTTTAAACCCTTAGTTACCACTTACAGCTATTGTGGGTCCTTTGCCTTCTTTACTACATCCTAAATTCCAAGCCACAACTCAAACTTGCATTCTGATTCGCCTTTCTTTTTTGCCCCTTTCATTTATGGGGAGCAAATTGATTACCCTCAAAATGTCACCTCTCCTTACAGCTCAGCAGCCGAGCAGGCTGACATTGCCACAGCACTACCTTAAGCAGGCCGAATTTGTGCACCTTAAAGTTGTCAATAACCCAACAAAAAATAAATTCTGCATTTCGATCTTCCATAATTGGATACTTCTATACTGAGAAGCACAAATACATCTTGTCATATGGACACGGAGACAGATAGCATACAGAATGTGTTACATTTAGCTTGTTCATTTTTCACTTCTCGACAATGCCAATCCTACATATTTGCTTATTGCAAAAAAGAAAGTGTGTTTCCCAACAAAATTTGAAGTTGTAAACTTTCAGAGTTGATACTACTAAAATAAAAAAGTAAACAGCACACTTTGATTAGTTTTTGTATACAGAGTGAAATTCCATATCAACCCCCACCCCAGCCTATCCAAAATAAAAATGAAATATTTTGCACAATACTGCTCTTGGCTCGCAGGTGTAAACACAGTACTACAGTAAGAATGATTAGGCAACATATAAGCACTCAAATAGCAATAAGTTGAAGCAAACAAGCAAACCAAGAATAACATTTCATCATATGGTCAGTAAAGCCCTTATGCCCTGTACAATCGAGTAGATCCAGCCACAGATGTATTACGTTGATCAACAAGACAGATGAACTAAGCAGCAGGAAGTTTACCTCCTTGATGTATTCAAAAAGTTCTTGGTCAGAAGGGAACAACAATATTCGTCGGGCATCATTAATTGATAGCGAATCATAAGCCTTTTCACTACATCCAGCTATTTCATCTCTGCAAGAAACAATGAACTTCTAAGCACGTAGTTACAACCACCGACCATTGGCAAAAATCTCAATCATGCACCTTCTTCCCATAACTAGCAAGTGTTATTATGGAACCCCTACCCCGAGGAATAAATGACTAAAATCAAATAAACCCCGTAAACTAGCAGCGACGTCTGTAACTTTGACTGATAGTTTTAACACTTGTGCGGAAAAAGAAACACATCAACTCCTGTGCTATCAAAGGAGTTAGTGCCATGGGTTAGGTTGCTCAGTTTACCTGACTGTCTTTGCCAGCAGATCCATGAAATAAACGTAAGTTTCATGGGGTACAGTTTGTCTTGCACTCAATACACGGTTATAAGCCCCTTCCATGAACGATTGCTCCAATTCTACGGCATGCTTGATACAAAGATTCTCCAGTGCAGTGGCTGAAAGCAACTCCAATTCAGTGTGGAACTCTGCAATTCTATTCTGCACAAGGAGTCTCAGAAGGTTGAGACCTAAGATGGGATACTCCTGAGCAGATGGTGGAAGACGGCCACTGCTCCATCAAAGCAACAAAAAGTAAAGGGAAGGTTGTGAACATTAGTTTCCGAAATTCCAAAATGTTGACAAGTAAATTAGGAGAACTGATGGCACAAACTTTGCCAGTAGCAGGTTCTAGAACCAGATAGAGATCGACATAGCATACGCCTGCCTCAATTGCCTTATATTTTTTTGGGGGATCAAATTGCCAGATATTTGGATCCCAAAATCCATATTGAACATTGAGACCCCCCAACGCACAGACAAATCATCCAGTCCCATCAACCCTAGAATAGGGTTCCTTTCAACATCTCTTTTCAAGAAAGGGACTAGTCTTGTCTTAAAGCCAGAAGCCGAAGGCATAGACAACAAGGGACATGTTCCAGCTTAGATACGGGGTCTTAAGGCAGCTAGGAATAAAGCACTAGTCGGACATGCTTCTCCTAAGGGTAAAACAACAAGAAGCCAACAAGAACGGACTTCTTTGAAAAGCCAGCTAGAAAAACACTAGAATTTCAAAAAATACCACCATGGAGTTAACGAGGTAGGATGGTTTTACTTTGCATAAACCGCTACACGCATAGACAAATGGATGAGACATTCAAGACCACATATGCATGTTCTATAATGACATGCACAAACTTACTCTGTCAAGTCGTGCAATTGCCAAGATAAGTTACTATGACCCGAGTACCAAATGTACAGTAGCTCTTTCTCCATGTCCACAGTCAAGATTAGCTAATTAAGTTATAATCTATACGCAAGTACAAGTGACTAAACTTGAGATGGCATTTTGCACAGCTACTTATCTGACTGCCATTTCCACAATCAAAACATGTAGCCTGATCAGAAAAATCATATGTTTTTTTTAATTGGCAAAAAAAAGATTTTCATAATCTTTGAAAAGATACAAAGATTAAACGGATCTTGGGCACACTGGCATAAGCCCCCGAGGAAAATCATATGTTTATCACTGATAACCAAGATCTTTCAACAATACCCAACAGGACCGACACAAAACCAAACATGAACATAATTCCAGCTTTGTTTTCTGATCTTGCATAAACTTTAGAGAAAGGAGCATCCCTACAAAATTTCCCCAACAATATGGCTCCAATTCAATACACTTCAGACAGCACAAAAAATTAATGTATGATCTCTTTTGTGCAGCCAAGACCGTGCAGTTCAAGAATTCTCTCATCTTCTGCCACTCATTCTTGTCAACAAGTTAAAATATATGAACGTAATTCAGATGTTTGAAAGGAAAAGACAGGAGACAGTTACCGTGCATCTGTATAGTAAGGTTTCAGCTGAAAGAAATCCCTCTCAAAGGCCTCCTGGTCCTCAATCTTCACACTCAAAACGACTGCATGCTCATATATATCCCCTAAAAATTGTTTTTGTCAGAGAATCAGTCGAAACAGCTTGGAGACGAAAGTAATTTGAGTGATTTACCAATTTTGTGCATAGAGGATTGCAATTTCCTTAGAATGTCATTGAGCGACTTTTACACAAGCTATGATGAGATTGCAACATCAATCAAATCTAAGCATCGGCTAATTGTATAATAGAAAGGAATGACAAAAAAAGTTAGCGGCATCAACTTGTCTAACATTTTGCGTCATACAATTCCCATGTTAGAGCATCCACCATGAAAAAGAAGACCTCAAAACCAAGTACTTCACAAGCAAAGTTTTAAAAAATGGGTGAGAGAAGACGGATACATGATCACAACTGGTTCTTTTTATCTCTTTGTCCCGCTTCTCATACTAGCAGAACCACACATTGCACAAGAGGAGATGAATATCATGAAACAATAAAATAAATTGCTTTATGACCAACAACAATCAAAGGGGGAAAAAATAAACATGATGTCTCTGATAGATAGAGTCAACTAAGTTACTTGCTAATGTCAATTCATGAGTCGCGTTGGGCGTATCCACAAACAATGGGGGAAGGCTTCTAAACTGTGTTAGCGAGACCTGCAAAATAAAAGAAGATAACTCAGACCATATGGCAATATCAGTAATGTAAACACAATACGCTTAAAAACAGTAGCTGTGGTAGTATCAGCTTGAAGTTCCTCCTGAATAAGAAAATAGAGATTTTCCCACATCAAAGGTCATCCTAATGATATTCACAACTAGACTCATCTTACTCGCATGTTGTTTCTTCATAGCCTAACAGTCCTTGACATAACAGGGTTAGTCTTATAGATGTGTGGTAAAATGTTTCGCTCAACTTTGTAGGTATCACAACACTCTCAAAGCACTCTGCCACTTGACGTATCCGACTTGTCTTTTCTGCGTCATAGCCTCCGTAATCTCTATATCCTTGCTAAAAAATGAGCCAATATACTTAAAATGCTGGCTTCTGATTTTGGACAGTCACTATTAACACAATTGCGCTGGCACTTTGATTACCAATATACTTACACTCCATGCATTCTCAATTTTATGCTACTTTGGTATTAAGATAGGGTGCCACAGAGGCTAGATCAATCACAAAAACGAATTTGTTAATTGTGAATGGTGATTTGACTAGCAACAAGACAAGATAAGAATTTGGTCAAGGGAAATGAAACCTCCTAGGGAGGTAACCCAAAAGGAGGTTCAATGGGTCAAAAGATGTCATAATTGATAGCAACACCTAATAGATTAAGAGACACCATTATAGAGGCAAGTAACTTAGTACGTCTTGGATCAATAAAATACTGACTTTCTTCTCCAATTCAACCATAGAGGAACCAAAAACCACGCCTTCAGCCTTCCACAAGGACCACAACTAGACTATTACTTTTCAAGAAGTAACTTACTTTATCTTGTGAGTATAAAAGACATTATGACTTGGTCATTAGAACAATGCCATTGTTTACCAGCTGACACGATCACACGACACATTACCCTCAGAATTCAGGCAACAGGTGAACAAAGATATCGAAACTCTTCGGATTTCTTTGAAGATATAATTTTTGATAGCTACAGTGTATAAATTCAATAGGTACCACTAATCGAGACAACGCATATTTTTTTGTTCCTCGAATAGTCAAAACCTTTCAAATTTTGTAGCTAGTAGCCTTACTACTATGAATCACACTCTAGGTGAACAGTAGCCAACTACCAAGAACGACATTTTGGGGTCAGTAATCTTACTTCTTCCAAAATAATGCTTCGCAAAGACCACATACGTCGGCCATTAGTCTCATTAATTTACTAGGAACCATGTTATCAGAAATACAATTTATTCCATCTACCAAGTAAGCAAAATCGTTTTTCTTTCCAATTAATGCAACATGTGATACTGGATCTACAAATAAATTTGATCCAATTCTTTCGATGAGGCAAGCTTCAATCAAAGCACCATATAATCGACCCAACACTTGGTAACAAATAGCAAACTACTAGGAACTACAGTTTCACGTCACTAGTCTTATCAACCTACTAGAAACTACTTTTAAACTGATAACACACAAAAAACCACATACGGACCATTAGTCTCATTACTTTACTAGGAACCACATTTCTCAAGGGACTCTTGCAATTTATTCGATCAACCAAGTAGACATGATCCTTTTTCTTTCCAAACGATGCAACATGTAATTTTGGATCCATCATATGGATTGGATCATACTCTTTTAATGAGAGAACCTTCAATGGAAGCATCATATAATTGAGTCAACATATTCTTTGGATGCGTTATCTAGATCTCATACAATTTCAATACCAAGGCAACCTATAAATAAGACATAATAAAATCGAGCCGATGCATATTTTGGATCCTCCAATGGCATCAATACCTTTCAGAATTTGTAACAGCAGCCTTACTACAGGAATCAGATCCTTGGTTACCAGTAGCAAACTAACAAGGAACTACGTTTTGCAGTCAGTAGTCACAGACTCACACTACACTACTAGTACCCAATTTTATTAAATTAGTAACTCAAAAACCCACATTTGGTGGCCATTAGTCACACACTAATAGGTACCGTTGTTTTCCTTTCCTTTCCCTTTACAACATAGGCACGTATTTTCATCTACTAGTTTATACAGCTAAGCTTATTTACTTTCCCCCGCTGGAATAGAGGTCTTTTCACTACTAGAAGCACCAATGCACCATTCGAGTTCGTCTTGCATTGAGAAATCTGGAATTTCTTTCCCTACAACCAAATTAGGAGCCAAAAACCACGCCTAGCACAACTATAACAACTAGCAATGGTCACCGGAAAAGCACCATTGTTTACCAGTTGACACGGCATCATACAATCCAAATTTAAGCAACAGATCCAAAAATACGTCCAACATTTTGGGACCGTGTACAAAACAACAGATACTGATTGTGAAATATCATCGATCCAATAAATACTTATTCAAAACACAAGCAGTCAACAAATTAGGGTTGCGCATAGAACGTGTACGATTTTCTGGAAAACAAGTGTCAAAAGAAAAGAGGTTAGGGTTTTGGAATAAGGTTAAAAGATGGAGCGGATTTGGTTACCTTGAGCTGCGAGAGGAGTCTCTCACAGGTATCGAAATCGTTCCGAATGAAAGCGGCTTTGAATCGCTCGAACTGCTGCGACACCTCTGTGAGCTTCGGATCCATGCTCTCTCTCTCTCTCTCTCTCTAAAGAAAACTTTCTTTTCTCTCTCCTGATTTCTGTGTATTATCGAACTCTTCTTCTTCGCAGTTGTCTCTCGTTGCTTCGAAATTCCCTTCTTTCTTTGCAAGAAAAGAGAGAGAGAGGTGTTAAATATTTGGACCTCGGTGCGGGTTGCCCTGGTTACCTGGGCCGGGATGTAAAGTGGGCTTCTGAACGGGCCCGGATCGCCTTTTTATTCTTACCATTCCGCCCCTAATGTTTTGACTATTTTTCATATCTTTTTTTTTTTTTTTTTATGGGCAAAAGAAATTCAATGTTCACATCATTACCATTTTCAATTCTTTTTTTATTTTGGCTCCATTCGTTTTGAAGTTTTGAATTTGGATTTATAGGTAATGAGTGAAGAGAAATAGAGTAATGATTGAAAATATGGATAATAATTGGAGGGAGATAGAATGAGAATAATAATTGAAGAGAAATAGGATAATGATTAGAATCTAAAATCCAAAATTTCAAAATAAACGGGATCATGTTTTTACTTTAATTCAGGGTGTTTTCAGTCAGCTTACTTATACCTCAATTAATTTGAGAGAAATTAATTATCCTTTCATTTTGTCTTTCGCACTTGAATAAGGAAATCAATCCAACGTTTACATTCGATGAAACGAATGGGTTCTTGCACTAATGGTTAATTCTCATCTAAAACGAAAACCTTTTACACGTTTATGTGTCTTGAACTAATCGTTCCAGAATAAAATTCGCAGGTTAACTTTTGTTCCTAATTTTATGTCATCAAAAGCCCAATATACCTACCTCAGTCACATATTCTTCCAAAAATGTAATACACTCTCGTTCTCCATTCTCGCACTATGCTCTCGTTTTCAATTTTCGCTCTTACAATTTTTAGTAGATTGAGATTCGTTTAAAAAACGCTTTCAGTTTAAAAAACGCTTTCACTTTCACGCTCATTCACGTGAATTATGTGACTTTGGGCCACTCTGCAGTGAAATTGGGCCAGACCTATGACATTGGGCCCGTCCTCACTTCTAGCCCTAAACAGAGCTCAAGAGCAGAGAGAGAGAGAGAGAGCGCAATCCGGTGCCGTCTATCACTCCCGCCCTCGCTTCTCCCCTTCGACACCTTCGATTTTCACTCTGCAGTCTGCCTTCTTCTCCCAAAAAGGTCGAGCCTTTTAGGAAGAACGAACTCCTCTCTGTTGGTCAATTTTTCGGGCTCGTTGTTCCAATGGAGATTTCGTAGGGTCGTAGACAAGTCGACCCGCCAACCACTATCGGAGCCCCAGCGCCCACCTGACCACCGTTTTGAAGCCCTACATCTCCGAAGTCCGACCAATCCTGTATGTAATTACTCCGTTGATTCGATTCAAAGGAAAATCCGGTGCCTACTGCCTAAACAGATGAAATGAACTCTGCCAAGGAATTTCATTGGATATGGATTAGTTGCTCGTATACTTTTGGATTGACATGTTTTATGCGAACAATTTGTAGGGGCATGCAAAAGTGGTTAAAAGACTTGTTTGAATCAAAATAGCCTACTAATCGTGTGCGAAATCGCATGATCAAACATAACTGGCCGGTTTAGTTGATGTTCTAAGGCAATTAGAAGACAAGAAGAGCACGGAGAAGGTATGCGCATGTTCCAACTTACTGAACGGAGATACATAATCTTGTTAGCGATAGGAAGTTAGACGAGAAACCTGATTCAATTGATGGCCACATCAATTTGGTTTAATTTTTCCGGCGAAAAGAGATCCCTTTTCCTTCGTATCTTGCTAGTCTGCTAGGCCTCAGCAGGAATGTCGATCACTCTCTTGTGACTGATTACTATGAGTGCTTACTCTGATGATTCATCTACACTGATAAATGTAATACATCTGAAGTCCTTTAGCTAAAGGCTGCTGAAAGGATTTCATTGATACGTCAGATGGCAATTTCAATATGCTGGCGACATGGGAAATTGGAAATGTGTGACAAATGACAATAACCTGCTGAACATAGTCAGAAGCCTTCCGGGCCAAAGAAGAACTTCCACTAAACGGAACTTGCGGCTAACCATTTGATTGCCCTTGCAGGGGTGGTGGTATCGCTTCTTGTTCTTGCTTTTGGGAATCTTTCCAAGTTTGTAAGATTACCTTGAAATAGTTCTTATGTTTCTAGAATCATGATTGCCCATCTAAGTTGCACTTTTCTAAGGGCCTCAAATCTAGAGTCTGTTCAAATGTTGGTTAATTGCAAGAGATGAGTCATCATGGAAGTGATAGAGTGATGAACATGCTTAGTGGTGAAAACTTTGTTAGAATTGACTATTCCAGAGCATGTATCATTAATCTTTCCTCTTTCCGCTACTTGGAAGGGAAGTAGATGCAGACTTGCAGTGTAAGCAACCAAACATTCTACCACTGAGTTATTTTCGAACAACAGACTTAAGGAAGGTGGCTCTCATTCTTTGGGCCAATCTATGACTGAACAAAAATGAATTGGTCTCTCTTTTTCTCAATACAGCAGCAGAAAATGTTACGATAGCTTATGTTTGTTATCTTAACCTCTGCTTATCGTGGAAACAAGGAAACTCCAAAGTGGGATGTGTTTAAATGAGAGATACCAAGGTTCTATTGCAGGGCCTGATGTTTATAATGTTAAATGGGCTTTAGTTATCTATTATTTTTTGGTCCTCCATGTAAGTTCATTTATACAGTTCTTTAAGATAAATTATTTAGGGGAGCCACTGTTTCAGTGGTATTCTGAGAGCAGCCACTTTGGGCATATATTGCCAAAAGTTAGGTCTGTCTCCAATTATCCCCGCTCATACCCCCAATGATTGGGGAGTAGATAGGTTATGTTATGTTGTTTAAGATAAATTATGGAACTGTATAGTTTGGTGCCAATTATAAGGTGGGATATGTTTGCCGTTCAAAAAAAATAAAGCCGTTCAAAAAAAGGTGGGATATGTTTGGTGCCAATTACAGTCCTGTGACTCCTGTTACTATAACTTAGCAAAAAAAAATTATAATCCTTTTATAGTTTTATTGTTCCTATTTATGAGCCGTCTTTGCGAATAATGGTTTTAAATGTGAAATAGGAAATCTGCAATTTTGTGTATCTCGTAAAATGGAAAAACAACCATTATTAATTCCATGGAGTACTTGCCCTTGTTCGGTTTGGAATTCCAAAGCTAGTGTTTTGGATAAAGTAACTTTTCTACTTTTTCTCTCTCTAACTTTTCAATCATTACTTTCATTTTTCACTCTATCTCTCTCTACTTTTTACCTCTCTCCACAATCATTACTCTCATTTCTTTCTCTACCTTTATTCAAAAACACAACTCAAAACCCACAACCGAACAAAGCCATGTTTGCATCCATTCGACGACCTTGCGCACACAGAACAGTAGCCAAATGGATGAATTGTCATGAATTTGTGTTGATGTGTTGCTTTCTTTAATAAATCAACATAACAAGCACCTGAACTGAGGGATATGCCAATGGTGCTCATTTTGCAGTTGCTTGTTGCCGGGCATGGATTTGTTCAACCCCATAAACAATCATCTAGATTTCGGTAGAGGCATATTCCGCTTGCCTACAACATCTTGATTGCAGAAGCAAAACAAAGCAGGACAGACTTAACACATACCTAGATGGTACCTACGTCCTCCTCCACCTATTTCACCGAACCTGAGTCCATGGCAGCTCTTAAGAAACACTGCAAGCAGCCGATGAGGAAATTCAATGATGCAGTTTTAAAACTAGTTAGAGAAATTACTGAGGCAGGGACCTTTGATTTAGTTGTGTAGTTCAAAGAGGAAGATGGACTGGAAACCAGATCTTTTGAGTCTCACATATGTTAGACCCTATTTTCTTGCTTGCTGTTGTGAGAAAATTAACTTGTGTAGTTCAAAGGAAGATGGACTGGAAACCAGATCTTTTGGGTCTCACATATATCAGACCCTATTTTCTTGCTTGCTGTTGTGAGAAATTAACTCGCTTTATAACATAATCATATTTCTAGCAGTAAGAAGACACGATGTTCGCAACTTCTTAACGCTAGAGGTTCTCCTTTTGTCTTTAAGGTACAGGAGATGAGATAAATTGCCAACAGGAGTATCGGTATTGATCCCGGTAACCCTGAACGATTCCCCAAAATAAGGTAGGATAACTTTTTCAAGTGCCATCATTGCTGTAATCTTTATCAAATATGAAATATCCTACATCCATGACAGGGGTTCATGGACTGTTACCTTTGATATAGCACTCATCATAAACTAATTGTTTTTTATTACTTTTGTCAACTATAATCTACCCATAAAGTGCTCCATTGTTGGCCTCTCCCAATGATAACCATGTGCCTTTTAGGCTAAAGCTGGTCTAGATAGGATCTTACACATCATAAGATAACGGTAGTCTCAGTATCATTTTTTTGTCTTAAAAAATTCTACAGCTGCCAATCTCCGAGGATTAATCAGGAATGGAAGCACTTTCTTTTTTCCTTTCTGTGAAGAACTTTATTCAATTAAAACAAATGAGTAAGATTGAAGTGATGCATTGGCAACCGTATCTTGAGAATCTGATTCAGTGGTGCAATTTGAGGTCTTACCCCACCCCCACTTCCAGAGAGAGAGAAATAAAGGTAGGAAATTCCCACACGAAATCTATCTAGTTGCTTAATAAGAAGGCAAGTTGCACCATTTAGGATCACGAAATAAACACTACAAAACTGGTATGGTGCAGAAAAGTGAACTAGGGTCTTGAAATAATGCACACCAAAGTATGTTAACCTTGTTTAATTCTAGTCCTGGTCATAATCACAATACTTAGTCATGAACAACCCATTGTGCAAGGGGTCTAACAACACATGTCCAGGAACCCAACCACCACAACGTCAACACAAGAACGAGTTCCATAGTTCCAAGGAAACAAACAGCTCCTAGGAAACCTTATACCAGAAAAGATATAATCAATCATTACTCCGTTGAAAATTGATCCTCCAACCTCGTAGTTGAGAGTGGGCCTCAGTGCACATCTGACGATGGCATAGTGTATGAGTAATTCGTTATCCATGGAATCAATCGATATAGGTAACCACCTTTAGCGCATTAGAGTCGTTAGAAAGTTGAGTTTACATCTAGGACCATTGGCTTTGTGTTTCAAATTTTGAGACTAGTGGGCTCAAGTACTACATTTTTTGGTTGAAATAATGAACAAGGACACCTATAATTCAGAAAACTGTCAAATGTGAACCTACCTTGCCATTCTCCTGATATTTACTCAATTGAGACCTTCCAGTAACCTAACTGAAAGATAATTAGCTTCTCAAAAGGTGAGTTCAATAGAGACAAATTTGCAAATATATGGTTTGCTTCGGCAAACAGAGTACCAAACCCAAATCTTAACTTTCTTTTGACCAACCAAGCTGTTAAAGGCAGATTGCTTGGCATTTAAAGAATGCCCATTTGAGTTCATGCTTAAAAGATAAAGACAAATGTGCTTAGTGCTTGGTGTTGGGGCCTAAGATCTTAGTGGGAATTCATGAGGCTTGTCCCCATCATGGAAAAAGAGAGGAAAAGTCATCATGTGTTGTTTGATCGGTTCATGTTAAAAGCTCTTAATAGTACACATATTTTTAGCAAAGTCACTCAAATCAATTATTAATGCACTTTTGCCCAACATTCTTAATACTCATCTCTCTCCCTTAGCTCTCATCTCTCTCTCTCTCTCTCTCTCTCTCTGCAACAGTTCAGAAGATATTTCTCCTCATATAAAATCAACGAGGCCTTTGTAAGAAGCAAGTTTTTCGACGGGGTGGTGATTAAATAGTAATGACTAATCCTCAAGTTCCAAGCCCTCCTCACTTGTACCCTGTATCACTTCAAATTAAGCTTTACCAAGCTTTTATATTCTCAATCCCGATTCTCTTCTCAATAATTCTTTTCCTCTTGTTTTACTTGTTCTATCTCAAGAGGAGGGCTCCCCCTGTTTCCTCCCCCCAACCATCACTCCCAAGAACCTCACTTGACGCCCCCTTGGGCTCTTCAGTAAGATCTCTCTCTCTCTCTCACACACACACACGCATGTTTATTAGTCAGTCCAGTCAAGGAAGTCATGTAAGCAGAGTTGCATATAAGCTTGTGTGATTTGATCTAACTGTACTCTTTCTTTGCTTTGTTTGTGTGTAGAGTGTGATTGGTTTGAAGGGTAACAACAAACAGAAGCTGCCCGTAATCTTGTTCGATGAAGATACAAGGACAAGGGAATCGATGTAAGTTTTTTCGAAATTACCTGATGAGTTTGGAAAGACAATACCTTCTTAGGTGTATCCACAATTCCGCACTACCATCTGAAAAGATAATATGAACTATAATGCCACCCGAGAAACCACACAAGAGATCTTATGAAATAATTGGTAAAATCTCGAATTCCTCTATTTGCTTTGTGTCCTTCAACATCATTTTTCTTCAATTTCTTAGATGTAAAAAGGAACTAGAAAAAACCCAAGCATACCCAAGCGTAGGATGCCCTGAAATTCAACATAAAATATTACATACGTACACGCATAATCACCAATATCCTTTTTTCTTTTGGTGCTTTGGGAAAACATAGTTACCATATCGACACAAGTAGTGAAAAGGAAGTAGGGTGAATTGCACACACGACATCGCACCCCGGTACAAAAGTGACTCATCCACCATGCAAACGGCTTGGTCTCACCATGAAATGACATGGTGGAAGGCCATGTACACTTATCACCTTAGTTGTTGCTTCTCAATTATCCCATAGTATTATGTTTAACTTTGAGTTTTTTTTGCTCGGCATGTTTAACTTTGAGTTAAAACACACAGTTTAATAAGAAGGGATTCAATGCATTGTGTGTTCTATTTACTGTTACTAAACCTCATTAAATATCTGAAATTTTGCAGGTGTTGCGTTTGTTTGGGAGAATTTGAGTTGAAAGAGGAGCTGAACCAGATCCCAACATGTAAACACGTGTTCCACATCGATTGCATACGTTTCTGGGTCCGTTCAAACCCAACTTGTCCACTATGTAGATGCTTCATTGGACTACCCACCAATAGAGCACATGCTCCTGTTGGACCCGACCCAATCGGGCAAGGTAACCAGGACTCCGACCCGAACCCACAGATGGTTTATCAGGAGCAATTACAAGAACAACAAACGGGTAGACTCGACGCAGATGTGGGTAATGATTCAAGAATACATGATCAAATGGAAGGATCGTCCAGCTCTATTGGTATTGAATCAACTTGCATGGAGAATGAGATGGGTACTTGTTCACATCAAGATTATGTGGTTATTACTATTCATACACACAACAGTTAAACGTCTACACCAAGCTTATTTTGGAACGGAAAGAATAAGATTCGGTCCGAGGGTTATAGGAGAAGGGTAACCCTTTGCAAATCGTAGCGATGAGACTCGAACCCTGGCATATAGGGGATTGATTTACCCAAAGGATCAGTATTCAAAGCTGGTCCTTGGAATGGACCTACGGGGATTAGCACAATGCTTATGGAACCCCCATTTGCAGTGGGATTAAACATCTTGTGCTCCCTCACTTACCAATTTCAAAATTGGCGAACGGTGACCCAATATATTGCTTGCTTTTGTACGTATCTCAAATAAACCTTCTTCCCGGTAGTGAGATACATTAGTACGAGTGTTTTATGAAATGAGGCTTTTTTTCTCGAAAGAGTTATGCTGTAAAGACACATTGTATCTAGAGAATTGAATGCAGAGTGATGTTGAATGCTGTGCTCCTTTCATTTCAAACTACATAAGTACCCCTCCTCGGAGCTTATAATTTCTGAAACATCACTCGCTACATCGTTTCGTGTATGGATATGGAGATGAGAATTATCATTTTAAACTTTTGCTATTCTGGAAAATATGCGAAATCGGAAGTAGAAAGAAGCCATGCCGTTAATAATCAGCTTGAATGATATGCATACAGAGACTAATTCCTTTCTTATTTCTTTGAAAAGAGAAGTGGAATTACAGTAACAATTATCCCAACACCCTCAACCTTCATATATGTGGTGTGTGAGAAGCTGCTGTGTATAAAGCCCAAGCAAGAAATGTGGAAATGAGGGTAGTCTTCGTAGGCATTCTCCCTTTATCAGTCCTCAAAACCATGGCTTCATAAATTGGCCAGCAATTGACCACCACAAAACCAGCTACAAAAATCTGGACAAACAACCCGTCGAAATCTCCTCCCCTGAAAACTCCAACCAACCCTCCGAAAAACGCAATTAGATTGACTATTGCTGCCGTTGACAGTGGCACAAACATAGGGGATTCAACTCCGAACTCAAAGGTCCCCTGATCGTACCTCTTGCTCTGTTCGCCGTCAAGTACTTTGCTCGTGAGGTTGAATCCGTGTGTGGCAATGCCTAAGCACTTGGTTAAGAATTCAATCGATCCGAAAAGGTAAGACGTGACTCCCCGTAGCATCCACATCCTTTGATCGCTCCACCACCTTAGGAATGTCCCTTCGCATAAAATGAAGACGAGACAATCTTGTGCGTAGGCCCCGAGAAATAGAAATGCATACAAGAAAAACCAAGTATCCGATACCTGGAACATAAAAATTTTCACTTTGACCAAGACATACATTTATATGCGAAGTCTTATAGTTTCGGTTCATTGACGAAGAGTGGAGACATTAATTTGCAAGGTACGATAGTAAAAGGCCAACTTGCCAAGCATGAGAATAAAGGTTTGCATTCGAGAGGTGCAAACCATAAATAAGAAAGAACATAGATAACTCCATTTTAATTAATTCATAGAAAAATGGACAGGGAGGACTCAAGAAAGAAGCCCATAATCATATGAACAAAAATATGTTTGTCTCACCAAAAATTACGCTGAAAAGTGAGTGAAGCGTTTGATAATAATTGGACAAAGACAAAGTGGTCTCAAACACTGGCTATTGAAAAGTTTTCACTTTAGTCGGGTTTGGATCGACTTTCAAATCGCACAACCCTGCCCTTTCAATGTGTTCTAGCTTTACGATAACCAAATAGATGAGAGCGCTGGAGTGGCATACCTTTGGGAAAATGGAGACTCCATTGAGGAGAGCCAGCTGAGGGAGGAAGGCATAAATGGTGAGTGGAATGGACCAAATGGGCCAAAAAGCTAAGTGTGCATAGCAATGACCCATTATTGGGCCCATAGACTGGACACCGAACGTAACTGGACTGTATTTGGAGAAGGCCACCTCAAGAAGGCCCACGGACCATCGCTTGTTTTGATTTAGAACGTCGTTGAGGGTGATGGGTACATCCCCTAAAAATGCAGGCCTATTGGGATGGCAAAACACGGACTGCCATCCCTCACACTGCAATCGGTAGCCCGTATAATAGTCCTCAACCAAAGACCCATATCTGAAGCCCACCTGCAACATTTGGGCCCAATCAAGGTTTCAATACCACTATATAGTGATTGTGAGCAAAGTTATAATGAATATGATTTGAAACAACATGGCAATAACCCCTTACATATGACTAGCTTACCTTGGAACCCCAATTGCTCTGGTCCTCATACTTGCAATCTGCTACACGGTGTGCCATAGCCAATATTGATTGGGCCTGAATGGGCTCTTTTACGACATGGTCGGGCCTCAACTCAGGTAACTCGGGTGACACGAAAGACGAGGGACCTCCGAAGAAAACTCGGCGAGAGAAAAAGCATCCAGTCCCAACATGATTGGGGCCAGCTAGACCGTCCATTCCCATCGGATGGATTAGGAACAAACGTTTAAACTCACAAGCATAGATATCGTTCTTATTAAGTCCATGGAAGCGTTGCGGAAACTGAATGTACCCTACTTTCGAGCAAATTGTGGCGTCAGAGAAATAACATAGTACGCGATGAAGTGTTTGAGGATCGTTTGAGTACATGTCGCAATCCAGAGTCAGGATAATAGGTGCATTGGTCATGACGGCTGATACTCGAAGCTTCAAAACATCACATTCAAAAGCACATAAAAAAATCTAACATTAACATAGCACATGGACTCCACAAACTATGCAAATGCGCTATATTTTATTTGATACAAAATAAAGTATACTTGATTTTTCACATGAGCTCATTTAGCTTACCAGGGCATTAAGAGCACCGCCCTTAAAGTGATGTGGTGAGTTTCTGCTTTTCTGTCTGGAAACGTAGATAAGATTGGGCATTGATTCTCCAGTGATGTCTTTGTCTTTACCTACCTCCGATAGAACCTATTTGGCAGAGTTGCAGGGAGTGTAGATAAATTGAGGAATAGAGGAAAGATCTTAGGAAGAAATGTTCAAAATTTGGACCTTTTTTCCTGCTCTTGTAAATGGAGCCAAGAAGAACACGTGAAGACGGTCATGCCAGCAATTTTAAAAAAAAATTATGTAGGACTCCACCAATATATTTAATGCATAAAAATTGAATAACAACTTTTTAATATTAGGAAAGCTTGAGCTATGAAGCACTAGTACTCTAACCTGCGTGTACCGATCAGATTTATTTACAACTTGTGGTGTAAAACGATTGCAAGGCCTATTTTGTAAAAGATAAGTAACTTTGAGAGTTGTAGACTACACCACTCGTAATTAGGCTATCCCTGTCCCTGTGAAATCATTTATAAATCTGTTTGTTGGAATGGAGTGAACAAATGGGATTGGAGTAGTAAACTAAACCTGGATAACGGTGGGATGATCATGACGGGTAAAGCCTCGAGTCCATTTGTTAAAAGCTTGGCGTTCTTGTTCGTTAGTGATGTAGTCATCGGTAACCTTTCCTGAATCGACCACGTTCTCTACCCATTTCTTCATGCTTTCGTACATCACCTGTAACATGATTGATGTAGCATAAATGATTTACCTATGGTCGTATCAATGTTTTGCCAGAGTAGTACAAACATGTGGGCCGGCCAGAGGTCTTTTCATTCCATCTAATGGGCTGCCTTGCAAAGTTTGTTTCAATTTTCTACTACAAGTCTACAACCAAGAGTACTTTTACAACGATGATCTAAGTTGCTCACTTGTAGGGTTCACTGGTAGATTATCCATACAATAAATGGTAGATTGAATGTCATTAGATATTGGGTGCTGAGAACGTCGTGTATATATAGATCGTTAATGTTTTCCTTCGACCGTGTGGCTACCGCGCGACAATCAATCACCCATGACATGGATGATCGATCTCCTCAACTATAACCTTCCGAGATAAACGTACAACTAGAAGGATTGAGTACAATCCCAAATTTGTTTGGGCTTGAGGGGGTATTTTGGTAATTTTGCACTAAAAAATTATCCAAACAAATCTAGGCACCATGTGGCCATGCTGCCCGCCCGGCACTGAAAATTTCTCCAATTTTGGACTATTGAGAAGAATCTCAGTCAATTTACATATTGCATATACAGACAGGAACATAGAATAATAGCTAGAAACAACAACGGCTTATTAACTTTTTTGGTCCCCAAAGTATTCAAAAAATCTCAATTTAGTCCCCAATCTACAAATAGGAGACATTTCGTCCCCAACGTTAGTAAATTTGTACCAATGTAGTCCCCCACCCCTCACGCCGTTACCCCAGACGTCAAAACCAGGGACATGTTTGTCATTTCCCCTCCCCCACGGCACCTATTAGGATTGGGGACTAAATTGAGATTTTTGAATACTTTGGGGACCAAAAAGGTTAATAAGCCCAATTTTTGTCTTTATTCAAAAAATTACGATCGAAATCTAATTTTTTTTAATAAAGACACAAAAAAGTTACCTCGCTGTGTCGACCCTAATCCCTCTAATGAGGTGCGCCGATCCGTGAGCTCAAGAGACGTCGTCTAAGCCAAGCCAAGTGGCTTATTTTTTGTCCTTATTCAAATTTTCTTCGCATTTGTTAGTTTTTTGTCAATTTTGTAGGGATTATTATTTCGTCATGGCGAGAGGAATTTAAAAGAGTAAAAATTACGATCGAAACCTAATTTTTTTGAATTAGGTAAAGGTATTATTGTATCAATCGAACACTTTTACAGATTCTAATTACATTATAAAAATCTCTAATCTACAATTTAGAATTTTAAAAAGTAATTAACTCATAAACACTCCATTTTGGAAAATATACTTGTGAAGGAAAAACAAAATGGTTAAGAAGGAAACTGTTATAAGTATAGAGGAAAATATACTTGTTATCAGAAGTTGGATTTATTTATTTTTTCTTCTCATTTTCTTTCTACCGAACAAGGGAAAGTAAATTTTTGTAAATATTCTTTCCTTTTTTTTTCCATTCTTTTTCATATGTTCCGAACAAACCCTAAGAACTCCGAGAAATTTTTTAATGCAACGGTAATTTATAACTTCTCTTTCACATGCGTTGAGATCCACACGTATATGGAGATGACATATGAGAAAACATTAAAAATAACCGTTGCATTAAAATTTTTTCTACAAAACTCTATAATGATATGTGATGGTGCAGGAGTCTAGGAGAGCCTCAAAAGCACTAGATAGTTTCTCAAGAAATCGGGACAACCACCATTGCTGCCCCACCGTGACGGTGTGCTCCTGGGCTCACGGATGGGCACACCTCATTAGAGGTATTAGGGCCGGCACAACGCCCAACTCCGCTATTAAAACCTTTTATTCAAAAAAATTAGGTTCCGATCGTAATTTTTTACTTTTTAGATTCCTCTCATCATGACGAAATAATAATCCCCAAAAAATTGACTAAAAACTAACAAATGCGGAAAAAAAATTTGAATAAGGACAAAAAATAAGCCACTTGGCTTATTTAGCCGAACAACCCCTCGGTAGGGCCGTGACGACGTGCTCCTGGGCTCACGGATCAGCGCATCTCATTAGAGGGATTAGGGCCGGCACAATACCCGACTCGGCTATTTTTGTCTTTATTAAAAAAAAATAGATTTCGATCGTTATTTTTTGAATAAAGACAAAAATTGGGCTTATTAACCTTTTTGGTCCCCAAAGTATTCAGAAATCTCAATTTAGTCCCCAACCCTAATAGGTGCCGTGGGGGAGGGGAAATGACAAACATGCCCCTGGTTTTGTCGTCTGGGGTAACGGTGTGAGGGGTGGGGGACTACATTGGTACAAATTTACTAACGTTGGGGACGAAATGTCTCCTATTTGTAGATTGGGGACTAAATTGAGATTTTTTGAATACTTTGAAGATCAAAAAGGTTAATAAGCCAACAACAACGGAGATATGGCAAGTAATGCAGCCACAATAGCTACTCGTAAGCCTCAAGAAGACTGTGGACCAAAATTGATGAGGATAGAAAGCAGTACATAGAAGACATTAATTCCGATCAGTCTAGATTGGGACCCCAGGCCACCATCGTCTGTGTTGTTGAACAATCTCATCTCATATAAGCCAAGTGACAATTTGCACAAGGTAGACTCGTGATGTATCGTTTTGTATTGATTGTACTCGAAAACAAAATTGGCGACGACTGAAAATGAAGGGGTAATCAAGTTTTTGGTCTGGCGGGTGAAGACTAATTACTTAAGAGTTTCTATTTTCTTAAAGTTTCAGCATCATTCTGAGGCGGTTGCTCCGGAGTTTCTGTCTCGTTGAGGATTACAGCAGCCAGTCCCATCACCAGTAACGGTGTGAAAGCTCCCTTGCTTAAAACGCGGAGGGAGATGCAATTTTCCCTACCCTAAAGGGCAAAGCAACTTGATTGAGAATGAATGGCATCGTTGCCAGCGAATTCCGTGCAGTAATGAAAACATGACTGCAGTGATGCCAATTGGCCTTCTCCTATTCCCCTTAACCCTATCGATTTGAAACCTTCCACGTTCTATCAACTTATATAGGGGGATTTGTTTGGGGGCCTTGCCTTGTTTTTAAGCAAACTTCCCACTAATTGATGATGAAATTGGATCTCCAAAAATTATTTGTGGTGTGCATATATATAAGCTGGCCCGCATAGATACTTAGGTTTTGGGCTTTTTTTGGCTAACCATTTGGATTTTTTTTTGTCCTTATTCAATTTTTTTTGGCATTTATTTTTGGTTTTTCATTCATTTTTGTGGATTATTGTTTCGTCATGACCAAAGAAATCTAAAAAGTAAAAAATTAACATGGAAACTCAATTTTTTTGTATAACAACGAAAAACAATCCCTGTTTGATTGAAAAAAATGCATTCGTTTTAATGCCTAGCTGCGGCTTTTCCTTTTTATTCAAACGGAAAGCTTGGTTGAGGCTAGATAACGGTTTATTGACTTATTATCGTCTTTATTTAAAATATTTAGGTTTCGATATTAATTTTTTTACCTTTTTGATTTCTCTCGTCAAGCAATAATCTACAAAATATCGACAAAAAACTAGCAAATGCGAAAATTTTTTTTTGAATAAAAACAAAAAAATAATACAAAAAAATTATTTAGCAAAAAATGCCCGAATTCCTATATAAAAATAGCATGAAGGGGAAAAACATAGCGTCTTGGCTAGTGGCTTTCCCCTTTCTTGTTTTTTCTTCCTCTTTCTTTCTCTTTTGAGATTTTTATATTTCTGCTCTAAACTTTATCACAGTAGTGATTGCAAAAATCCCTATCAAATACTGTACTAGTTTAGTGGTCAATTCTCATCCACGTATGGGGCCCTAGCATCTGCACACTTCCCACCCTCTGGTATACGTTAAGAGGAATTTTTCGGTGCCCGGTCCACGAGGTACTCGCTCTGCACATCCGGGCCATCTAATACTTTTAGACAGCTCGGATTAAAACCCTCTATCTCTTCTCATCCCAACACTTTCTCTCCTTTTTTTTCTCTCCAAATTCAAGTTGTCAAAAAATGCAATGGACTGTTCGGATATGCCGAACGGACACCACGTGGTCTCCACCCAGCATTGAAAAATTTTCCGTTATTTAGACCTGGTTCCGATAGTAACTTTTAGGACTTTTTTGGGTTTTGTCTTTGTTTGAAATTTTTTCGCGTATATTAGTTTTACGCCTCATTTTTTTACTTTTTCGTTTCATCTCGACAACCAAAAAAAGTAGAAAAAGTGTTAATGAGATGTGGTCTAAAATATAAATAGAACCTTACAATATCAATAATTACACAACCATGAAACACAAGTCCTCTCTAAAATGGTCCCTCATTACTTATTGTTAGTTACACTACAATTATTTTTTAACAGATCAATGTAACCAGACTACGCAATTTGAAACCCCCCTTTTTTTTTGTTGTGTGTGGGGGGCAAATACGCAATTTGAAGGGTTAACTAGATGGTCATAAATAAAGAGTGCTGATTTAATTTTTAGCATTATGAATCAAAATCCAGACGTCTTCCATTTCTTGGGCTCATCATTCATCAACAACCCTAATTGTCATGTTTAATGACTTCATTCAAAAACATCATCCACGATAAAGGAGTGCTGCCCTTTAATAAGCTCTTTAATTTGCATGGAAATCGATGATGTTGTCATTAACTTGACAATACTGTCATTTGAGGTGTTTTCGTTTTAGTTTATCGTAAACCTTTTGAGGATTATTATCATATATGGACGTAACCGAAGATTATTGTCCGAATAATTCATTCGGACAAATATGCATATTCTTCTTTTGGAAAGAAAAGAGATGAGGGTTCGAACCGTCGGAAGGGATTCCAATAATTCATAATTCAGCAGCAGATATTTTTTCAAACGTGGTAGGTCTCTTTCTGCTAGAGACGTCAGAAAATTGCTCTGTTTTATTGGTCGCACCTATGTCCAACATCGAACCGTCCTTTTCTTTTTTCTTGGGCCATAAATTTTTTCTTTTGTCTCTGTGACCCATGATGGGCCCATGTTGACGTGTAAGATTTTATTTTTGGAATGACATTTGTAAGAATGTTGTAAGTATGTTATACGATTTGTTGTAAGACTAGAATAATACTATAGGGAATGATTTTGGTGTTCTCGGTTATTTTAGGGATACCTTAATTTTTGGCAAAACAAAACAATTATGAGTATAACCAAAACTCATTACAAGCATAACAGAACCATAGCAAGTCATAATTGTTCGTTATGCCCTGATTGGGTTTGGTTATGCCTTGGTTGGTTTTTTGGATATGACTTTGGTGTTCCCGGTTATATCCTGATTGGGTTCATTGTGGAATTTGGATTTTGGATTCTCCACTCTTTACTTCTATATTTAATCATTACTTCCATTTTTATCTCTATTATCATTATCTCTATTTTTAATTATTACTTTATTTCTCTTCACATTTATTACTTACGAATCTAAATCTAAAATCCCAAAACAAACAGGTTCTAAAAGATTGAAACATGCAGATATATCATTTTAGCCAAAAAAACATGAACGGAAGGAAAACAAGTCTCGTGAGTAATTGTATATTAGGGTGTGTCTTTTATTCAATAATAATAATGCATGTGATGGCTCTAAGTCTGCTGGCGGACACATGGAGGGGCCACAGGGGCCTGGTCCAGTCAAAATATTTGAATCTTAAAACTCAGACAGCTTGGTGTGACAACCAAACCAAACGAGACTGAAAGGAATAAAATATGATATTGCGGAAAAATGAAGGGAGAGATTTTCAAAAGAAAATACCAATAATGTTCTCTTGTTTTCGTTTCTATGGTTGACTGAGCAAAAAAACAATTGGTATTCTCTCTCTCTCTCTCTCTCTCTCTCTCTCTTATATGCAAACAATACAGCAAAATTAAACCTAATTAGTGATATTCCTCTACGTAAGCAATGAATCAGTACGCGGTAATAGACGGACTAAATCCACAATAACAATATTGGATAAAGTTTTCATTGGCTAATTGTTGTGTGGATTCCCATTTATCGAAGATTACTCTGTCAATATGATTAATTACTAGCCAGAATCCAGACTTGAATTTCTATAGTAGCATTACTAGTTAAAAATAAAAAGGAAAACACACGCACTCAAATACTAGTTTCCGGTGTGTTATTTTATCAACTGACTTCGTTTCAAAATGATACTTTCTAGTGAAAAAGCGTGTAATTTTTGAATAAAAAATAAAGTACTTTTGCACATAATTTTCTTGAGTTTCTTCATACCAAATTAAACATCAACAATTGTTTTTTAATTTGGTGTGAAATTCAAAAAATTATCCATGAAAATATTTTTTTTTAATCCGAAAATTTCACGTCCTTCTCGTTTATCAAATGGGACTGAGGGGGGTGAGATATTATGCCAACTCAATCTGCAGTCTTCATGTTCTTCGCTTAACTACGCCTGTGATTGGATTATATACTAGTACTATGTGAGAGAAACATTATACGCGAGTAAAAACAAGCATAAGACTAATATTAAATTATTAATACCTTCATTTGCTTTGATTCATTGGACTGAGGGTAATTCGACTCGAAATAAGCCTCGGGACATCTCTCCACTACTTTGTTCCTCCGGCAAAAGGGCAACCAGTGGCTCCCGAACTTGGCAGCCTCCACTAAAGCAAACAGGGTCAAATCCGACCCGCCGTCGTCCGACACGTATACCGACAGCTTCTCCGCCGGGTAGTCGTACGCCATCACCGACAGCGCCGTGTTCACCACGCTCACCGGCGGCTCCTTGTGCGGATCCGCCGTGCATATGAACACGTCCATGGCCGGAAAATCCTCCTCCCTCATCACTTTTCGGAGGTTTTCCGGGAAGACGCGGCGGTGGGCCGGCCTCATGAGGAAGCTCTGGGTGGTGGACCACATGAAGCCGAAGACAAAGTCCGAGAACAGAAATGCGAGGGAGAGAGAGAAGGAGAGGAAGGTGGTGGAGCTGAGGGCTGTGAGTGCATGGTGATAGAGAAGAGCGAGGACTGCGCACGTGTAGATGGCCGCGAATAAATGGTTCGCGACCATTGCACGTGAGAAGGTGAGCGTGTGGAGAAGGGGCTTGGCTGTGGCAGCTGCAGCGGGAACCTCCATTTTTATGCTGCTGCTGCTGTGTCGCCGAGGTGACGCCGGGTTACCGTGTCTGTATTTATAAGCCCGTTTGGAAGTGTTTCCGCACAGGCGGAACAGATAATATCGCAACACACGTGCGAGCCTTTATATTGAATATTTTCAAAAATATTTTGGTGAAAATAAAAAATTTTACCTTTTCAAATTCTATCATCGAGCCACATCAATAATTCACAAAAATTTTGCGCAAAACTAACAAATGCAATTTTTTTTAATAAGAACAAAACTCTAAAAAAAACCTAAAAAATTTAGCAGGACTTAGCCTAGTTCAATACGAATTGGGGGTAATGCTGTGTAGTGGTGTACGCAGTACGGTGTTGTGCACTTTCAAACTGTCAGATCGTGCATCCGACAACTCGGATCTCATCTCAACAATGAATAGCTCTCGATAGTTGATTGTCGAGATAAGATCCGAACCGTCAGATGTACGATCCGACGACTCCGAAGAGCACAGCACGATACTATGCACCTCACTTACGATCCCATTTATCACATGCATCAGATGATGATCACATATTCCAACGGTCACCATCTTTAGTGGCAACTAAAACCCCTTTTTTTTCTTCCAATTAATTAAAATTTACCACTCTTTTGATCGCGCAAACAATAACCAAAGAATCTTTCAATTAATTAAATTTGAATTTTGATTTATTAAATGGACGATCTGATTTTTGTCAATAATAATAAGATAAACTATCCATTTTGCAAAGCAAAATTCAATTTTTGATACTCCTATCGATATCCGATTAAGTTTATTTTTTTCATAGATACACTATTATGTGGGTTTTACAAGATGAACAGTTCAAAATAACAATAAATATGCGGTACAATCGAAAAAGGTGGTGGTGAAAAAATGGGGTTTTCCACCACCGGTGGAAAAAATTTTGATCTCTAAGAAAAGAATGGATCGCAAGAGATTGAAAAGAAAGTTACTAAGGCCATCCACAGTGGTATAATCAAAAAAGAATAATGCGGATTTGGCGACACAACGAAGTACATCGGCAAAAGTGTATATGGGTTGGCAAAAGTTTTCGCCGACGAAAAATTTTGTGTCGGCAAGTTGTCGGCGTTGATGTGTCGGGAAAGGGTTTCGCCAACGTGAATTGTCCTTCGTAGGCAAAAGTATAGCTTTAGCGATGCGAGTTTGCATCGGCAATACCTGTCGGCAAATGGTATTGTGTCGGTAAAAAGGGTATTAAAATCAAAGAGAAAACACTTTTGCCGACGAGATTTTTGTATCGCCAAAAGTCAATTTTAAAAAAATGCACATCTACTACTTTCGTTATAATTTTGCATTCCCCGTGTTTCAATCTCCAGACCCCAAGTCTCCATATCTTCAATCTACCAACTGCACCAACATACACTTCATTAATAATTTTGCAATATCTAATATATATCACTTACATACGTAGTACATATACCATTTTACACTAGATACCGTATAACATACACTTATGTATAGTGTATATAAGTACTTTTTTTGCTGATTTGAGCAGTTTTTATTTGAACCGTTCAAAAAATAATTGTTCTAATGAAGTTCTTTCCGGTCATTTTTTTTTGCTGATTTCTCGTAGTTGCCCTTAAAATCACGTTCTAATCACATTGAGCGACTCGGATCATTAAAATTCAATCGGAAAAGGAGAGAAATGGGGAGGTCTGCATTTTTAACTGAAATGAGGACCTTCTCATGCGAAAGGGACTTTATATATATATATATATATATATATATATATAAATAACAAACCACTTCTTTCATTCTCAACGTCAGAGAGAGAGAGAGAAAGAGAGAGAGAAAACAGTTATTTTTTGATTTGCTAAGAACACTTGGATATTGTATTTTTTATTGGATGTTATTAGACATTTAAATGAATGTTATTAGACACTTGGATATTAATAGTAGTTGTTTTTTTTGTATTGGATGTTATTAGACATTTCATATTGCGTATACTCTCTCTGTCCCACAAAGTTTTTTTTGTCCACAACTTAGAACCTAAAAAAATGCATTTAAAAAACAATTCAAACTCTCTTTTTGCAAATTACTAGAAATCCATGTGTTCTTTAAATTTTTGCAAAAAGTGAAAATTTAACTTTTGCCGACACAAAATTGTCATCGCAGAAAGATTTATCTTTTGGCGATGCACATTCTATCGCCAAAAGTTCCCCTTAGGACTATCACCGACGCAAAAATGTCGTCGCCAAAATATTGAACTTCTGCCGATGCACATTTTGTCGCTAGGAAAAAAAATTCGTCGGCACATATTTCGCGGGAGAATATTTCCCGCCAACCTTACTTTTGCCAACAAAATTGCCGATGCACTTACTTTCATCGCCAAAAAATCTACATTTACCGACACGAACTAGTTTTGCATCGGCAAAAGCATACTTTTGCCGACAAAAAATGCATTGCGTCGGCAATCGGGTCGCCTTTGGTGCATTTTCTTATAGTGAATCAAAAAAGAATAATTAAAAGTTGACACATCTACTTTTGATTATTTACTTAAGAGATTGCTAAGCTTAACAATGTTGAGTTTCACAATGGTTACTGCTAGTCCATAACCAAAATAAGAGTCCACTATAATTTCACTCTCTCTCACTCTTTGTTTTCTGCCATTCACTTCCCTCCATTTACGTTTTTTTTTTGGCAAAAATATATTATTCCCTCTTCTAATTTTGGGGAAAAAATTGATGACTTTCTTCCCTCCTATTATGAATTTTTTTTGGGAAAAAAAAAAAGAAACGGGAAAGAAAAATAAAATACCATAATCCGGCGATGATGAGTTGAATTGTAGAAGATCGAGAGATATGAGTTTCATTTTTGAGGGAAAGAAGGAGAAATAGTTTGTGGGTGAAGTGAAAAAGATATAGAGTAGGCGAAGAAGAGAAGAAAAAAATACTTATTGAAACACACGTGTATACAAATTTTGGAACTAGTTAACTTATGTGGTGTGGAATCCACAAATTTTGATTATTGAAAAAAGTTGCCAGTTTTGGTTATTCAAAATCCAAAATTTGATTATTTCTAAGAATGTTACTAAATTTGATTATACTATTGTGAGCCACCTTTTGCACCAATATTGCTAACTTTAAAAACAATTGGTTTTTGATTATACCACTGTGGATGGCCTAAGAGCATCCCCAATATCAATGGATTAAGCTTTTCATCGAACAAACGCTCTCTCTCTCTCTCTAAAAGCAGAAACCCATCCTCGCTGCTGCTAAGGGAGGAGGCCTCCGCCTCACTCTCCCTCCTCCCCCCCCCTGTTTCGTTCCCTCTCCCCTTTTCGCCTCGCTCTCGCCAGGCGCGCGTTTGGAGTCCCGTTCTCTCAGTTTGGGCGCCTGCGTGCTGCCGTTGGTCCGGCGTGTCCCCCTTTGCGACGGCTTTGTCCGACGATCGGTGGTGTCTTACAGTCCGTTGGCTCGCACGGCGATTTCAGATCTGTGATGCTCGGGGCCGATGTCGTGGAATAAGGTGTGCGGTTGCTAGGGTGAAGGTTTCCTTTTTTTGTTTTCTTTTTTCGGTCGTTTGGCTCGGGGTTTACCGGCTGGTCTCCCCAGTCCGATCTGTACCAGTCTAGTGCTCTAGATTCAGTGGGTGTTGGGTGAATAATTTTAGTTAGGGTTTCGGTGGTCTAGCCGGAGAATGGGATTTTGGTGGTTTGACTGCGGTCGTGGGGGAGTTCCGGGGTTTATCCCGGTAGCGACTGTGGTGTAGGTGGTGGCTGTGTTGCGATTTTCGAGATTTGTTCCAGTTCCATTGGTCAGCTGATTCCCTCTGTCTTGGTTGGTGGTCAACAGTAGTTACAGCGGGAGGGAGTGTTTGTTCTTCGGCCGCCGTAGGCGCGTTCGGCCTGTCGGAGATCGTCCTCGTCATTCCTCAGCCTTCGCACCCGGAGCCTCGCGTGGCAGTGGAGGTTTTGTCTCGAAGCCCCCTGGTGGATTCCACAGCTCTGGATTGGGTCTCCCAGTCCAGTTCCGGCCAGCGGCTCTTAAGGCATGTCCTTGGAAACAGATATTTGTTTTCGCTTGTATTCTGTTGATTGTGTGATTACATCTGTGCTTAGTGTTTAATGGTTTGTGCTGGGATCCCTTTTTGGTATTTCTCTATCTAGTCCCGGATAGGATTTCTAAGCCGATCGACACTTGTGTCGGGTGCTTATGCAGGGTGTCCATGAGTCTGTAGCCTGTTGTGGTTAATGCAGTACTCGTGTCTCGAATTAGGTGGTTTGGTGCATTCCTGTTATTTTGATATAATTTTTGCCTTCGGGTATGAATTAATGAATTCATTGACATCTTCAAAAAAAAAAAAAAGCATCCCCATTGTAATAAGCAAATGAATGTGGATAAACAAATTTAATAACAATGCTTAAAAAGTACCCCACATTGTAATAAACAAAATTACAAGTCTTTTAGCAAATAACTAAATTCCACCAATTCCATAACCAAATTTAACAACTTTTATACCAAAACTCAATAACCAAACTCAAAACTCAATTACTCAAAAACATTTCACATTGGAATCGTCTCATCGAGACGAATAATTTAGTGTGGTTGGATGTGTTAGGTTTCGTTCCAGACTAAAAAATAAGCAGCTTATTTCACATTTTCAAACTAAAAAATAATGTAAATGAAAAATAATTTTTTAATTTTTCTTGCACTGTATTAAAGATCTTGATGAGATCTATCAAACTAGATCCATATTGGTAGGAAAATTATTTACGGAAACACAGTATTTTTGAGCTTAAAATTGCCTTCTTAAAAAATAAGGACTTATTTAAGATTCCGGAACGGAGCCTTATTGAAACTCATTTGCGATTTGACAAATGTGCATTATGTATTGTGAAAGATTTTTTAGTTAGGAATGCAAAAATAACCAATATGAAGATACAGATTATTAATATTAAATATAAACTAAATAGATAATCAAACGCTAACGTGATATATTTTAATTATTAATTTTTATTATTACCATTGCGGCGGATGCTCTTAACTTCTTTCCGAAATGAAAGTAGTACTACCAATTAACATGCTTTATTGCATTCATAGTCAAGTACCAACTTCAACATATACTATATATGCTTCCTTCTACTTTCCCTCTCGCCCACGCACCAACATCAACATTTTCTCATTCTTTTCCTCAGAGGATCTTTTGCCAACTACACAAACTCAGAGATCAATCACTGCGTACATGTGTGCCTGGAGACTTTCCACGTCATATGTCCTAGTTCTAGCTAGCTACCACTTCTGTTTGAACTCGTTAATTTCTTTATTCATCGTTTCATAGCTATTTAACTTGTCTTGCTAGCAAAAAAGTTCTTAACAAATATTCACCGAAATAGAAATGTCGCCACTAATGAGTAGAAGATGGCGCAACAATGCAGCGTTTGTGATTGGTTCCCCGAGGTTAGGTTGCGTTTTTCAACACGTTATGCTTTTTGGGAGTAAGTTCTCTTTTAGGGTCTCAGATTCGAAACCTTTTAGGTGTTACCGAACCAGTCCATACATACCTTACCCTACAAGAGGAATAATTTATTGAGAATAATAGGAATAACATGCATAAAAAAAAAAAATTGTTCCTTTGTTTTACATTGAAATGAAAATCCCCCGAACCTTTCATGTATGTGGTGTGTGAGAAGCTGCTGTGTATAAAGCCCAAGCAAGAAATGTGGAAATGAGGGTAGTCTTCGTAGGCATTCTCCCTTTATCAGTCCTCAAAACCATGGCTTCATAAATTGGCCAGCAATTGACCACCACAAAACCAGCTACAAAAATCTGGACAAACAACCCGTCGAAATCTCCTCCCCTGAAAACTCCAACCAACCCTCCGAAAAACGCTATTAGATTGACTATTGCCGCCGTTGACAGTGGCACAAACATAGGGGATTCGACTCCGAACTCAAAGGTACCCTGATCGTACCTCTTGCTCTGCTCGCCGTCGAGTACTTTGCTCGTGAGGATGAACCCGTGTGTGGCAATGCCTAAGCACTTGGTTAAGAATTCAATCAATCCGAAAAGGTAAGATGTGACTCCCCGCAGCATCCACATCCTTTGATCGCTCCACCACCTAAGGAATGTCCCTTCGCATAAAATGAAGACGAGACAATCTTGTGCGTAGGCCCCGACAAACAGAAATGCGTACAATAAAAACCAAGTATCCGATACCTGTAATATAAAAAATTTCACTTGGATCAAGACATACATATATATGCGAAGCCTTATAGTTTCAGTTCATCGACAAGGTCAACTTGCCAAGCATGAGAATAAAGGTTTGCATTCGAGAGGTGCAAACCATAAATAAGAAAGAACATAGATAACTCCATTTTAATTAATTCATAGGAAAATGGACAGGGAGGACTCAAGTAAGAAGCCCATAATCATATGAATAAAAATATGTTTGTCTCATCAAAAATTATGCTGAAAGTGAGTGAAGCGTTTGATAATTATTGGACAGATCGAGATGAAGTGGTCTCAATCACTGTCTATTGAAAAGTTTTCACTTTAGTCGGGTTTGGATCGACTTTCAAATCGCACAACCATGCCCTTTCAATGTGTTCTAGCTTTACGATAACCAAATAGATGAGAGCACTGGAGTGACATACCTTTGGGAAAATGGAGACTCCATTGAGGAGAGCCAACTGAGGGAGGAAGGCATAAATGGTGAGGGGAATGGACCAAATGGGCCAAAAGGCACTATGTGCATAGCAAAGACCCATCATTGGGCCCATAGCCTGGACACCGAACGTTACTGGACTGTATTTGGAGAAGGCCACCTGAAGAAGGCCCACGGACCATCGCTTGTTTTGATTTAGGACGTCGTTGAGGGTGATGGGTACATCCCCTAAAAATGCAGGCCTATTGGGATGGCAAAACACGGACTGCCATCCCTCACATTGCAGTTGATAGCCCGTATAATAGTCCTCAACCAAAGACCCATATCTGAAGCCCACCTGCAACATTTGGGCCCAATCAAGGTTTCAATACCACTATATTGTGATTTTGAGCAAGTTATAATGAATATGATTTGAAACAATATGGCAATAACCCCTTACATATGACTAGCTTACCTTGGAACCCCAATTGCTCTGGTCCTCGTACTTGTAATCTGCTACACGGTGTGCCATAGCCAGTATTGATTGGGCCTGAATGGGCTCTTTTACGACATGGTCGGGCCTCAACTCAGGTAACTCGGGTGACACGAAAGACGAGGGACCTCCGAAGAAAACTCGGCGAGAGAAAAAGCATCCAGTCCCAACATGATTGGGGCCAGCCAGACCGTCCATTCCCATCGGATGGATTAGGAACAAACGTTTAAACTCACAAGCATAGATATCGTTCTTATTAAGTCCATGGAAGCGTTGCGGAAACTGAATGTACCCTACTTTCGAGCGAATTGTGGAGTCGGAGAAGTAACATAGTACGCGATGAAGTGTTTGGGGATCGTTTGAGTACATGTCGCAATCCAGAGTCAGGATAATAGGTGCATTGGTCATGACGGCTGATACTCGAAGCTTCAAAACATGACATTCAAAAGCACATAAAAGAAATCTAACATCAACATAGAACATGGACTCCACAAACTATGCAAGTGCGCTATATTTTATTTGATACAAAATAAAGTATACTTGATTTTTCACACAGCTCATTTAGCTTACCAGGGCATTAAGAGCACCGCCCTTAAAGTGATGTGGCGAGTTTCTGCTTTTCTGTCTGGAAACATAGATAAGATTGGGCATTGATTCGCTTGTGATGTCTTTGTCTTTACCTACATCCGATAGAACCTGTTTGGCAGAGTTGTAGGGAGTGTAGATAAATTGAGGAATAAAGGAAAGATCTTAGGAAGAAATGTTTGGAAAAATTTGGACCTTTTTTGCTGCTCTTGTAAATGGAGCCAAGAAGAACAAGTGACGGCGGTCACGCCAACAATTTTAAAAAAAAATTATGTAGGACTCCACCAATATATTTAAAGCATAAAAATTGAATAACAGCTTTTTAATATTAGAAAATCTTGAGCTATGAAGCACTAGTAATCTAATGGTTCTTGTGTGTACTGATCAGATTTATTTACAACTTGTGGTTTAAAACGATTGCGAGACCTATTTTGCACAAAAGATAAGTAACTTTGAGAGTTGTAGACTACTCCACTCTTAATTAGGCTATCCCTGTCCCTAGCTACGAAGTCATAATTAAATCTGTTAATTTGTTGGAATGGAGTGGACAAATAGGATTGGAGTAGTAAACTAAACCTGGATAATGGTGGGATGATCATGACGGGTAAAGCCTTGAGTCCATTTGTTAAAAGCTTGGCGTTCCTGTTCGTTAATGATGTAGTCATCGATAACCTTTCCTGAATCGACCACGTTCTCCACTCGTTTCTTCATACTTTTGTACATCACCTGTAACCCAATCGATGGAGTAGCATAAATGATTTACCTACGGTGGTATCAAATTAGGGCACCACGTAACCGTGCCCCATCCCGCACTGAAAATTTCTCCAATTTTGGACTATTGAGAAGAATCTGGGTCAAATTACATATGCATATACAGACAGGAACATAAAACAATAGCTAGAAACAAGAAACCCCCTACTGATTATAACGGAGATATGGCAAGTAAATCCACAATAGCTACTCGTAAGCCTCAAGACTGTGAACCAAAATTGATAAGGATGGAAAGCAGTACTTGGAAGACTCACTTCGTTTGGTTCTTCTTTCAGAAATAATCTCTCCAAAATTTTTGACTGTTTTGTCATCCATGTTTTTTCGTCTTTAGTGATTCTTTTGCAAATTTTTTACTCTTTGGATGTACCTAGCACCTTTATTCAAAAAGTAAAAGAATTTGTTAAAATGTTAATTTTTTTAAATAAAGACGAAAAAATAAGCAAATCTATAGAACTTTTTTATCTCAAAAATAAATTTCAAAATTGCAAACCAAACACAGTTCATGCATAATCAGTCTAAATTGGGACCCCAGGCCGGCCACGATCGTTTGTGTTGTTGAACAAATCTCATCTCATATAAGCCAAGTAACAGTTTCCACAAGGTGACCCATGATGTATTGTTGTTTGATTGTACTCCAAAACAAAATTGGCAACAACTGAAAATGAAGGGGTAATCTAGTTTTAGGTCTGGCCGCAAAGACTAAGGACTTAAAGAGTTTGTCTTTTCTTAAAGTTTCCGATTCGAAACCTTCCAAGTTCTATCAATTTTTACAGTGGCATTCGTTATGGGACTTGCTTTGCCTTGTTTTAATTGACGGTGAAATTGAATCCCCAAAAATTATTTATTGTGCACATATATATAAGCTGACCCAAATAGATCCTTAGTTATAGGTTTCGGGCTTTTTTTGGCTAAACAATCCATTTTGGATCATTTTTTTGTCCTTGTTCAAATTTTTCTGCATTTTTTTTTGTTTTTCGTCAATTTTTTATACAATATTAACATCAATACTCAATTTTTTTTTTTAATAAAAACAAAAAGCAATCCCTGTTTGATTGAAAAGAAATGCACTCCTTTTAATGGCTAGCTGCGGCTTTTCCTTTTCGTTCGAACGAAAAGCTTGGTTGGGGCTAGATAAAGGTTTACTGACTTATTTTTGTCTTTATTCAAAACAATTAAATTACGATGTTAATTTTTTTAACTTTTTAGATTCCTCTTCTCATGATGAAGCAATAATTTATAAAAAAAAAATGACAAATGCAAAAAAAAAAAAATAAAGAACAAGAAAAAATAATCCAAATAAATTATTTAGCCGAAAAAGCCTGAATTCCTTTATAAAAAAAATTAGCATGAAGGGAAAAAAACGTAGCGTCTTGGCTAGTGGCTTTCCCTTTTTAGTTTTTTCTAGAGGTGGCAAACGGACGGGTTTGAGCGGGTTGAAACAGGTCGCGGTCAAATATGGGTCAAAAAGTAAGCAGGTTGAAACGGATCGGGTCGAATATGGGCCGAGTCAAACCCACCCGACCCGTTTTCCTTTCCTTTTCTTTTTATTTATTTATTTATTTTATATATATTTAAAAAAACCACTAATTCCCTCATATCGAAACTGAGATTTGCTAAACAAAAATACCACATCTACGAACCTTTCAGAATCAATAAGGAAAAAAAAACCCCAAGTCATGCCTTAAAAAAAAACAAGAAATCGTCTCTGATTTTACTATTAAAATCAATGAAGCTTGTATAACAATATGAGTACAGAATATGATTAGTTTATGTATGCAGAGAGAGCGACTTACGAAGAGCCGAAGCCACCGCTTAGGTTTGGATTAAAAAGTTAAGTAACTTTTTTTTTTTTTGTCTCTATTCAATTTTTTTTTTTTTGTATTTGCTTGTTTTGCGACAAACTTTTTACCCCTATTAGTTTGTCTCGACAAGGGAATCGAAAAGTATTTTTTTGTCTTTATTCAATACTTTTGGTATTTATTTGTTTTGCGTCAAGTTTTTGTGATTAGGGAATGCGAAAAGAATAACTGAATACGTGTGCGTGCCCGTGTGGTTTGTAAAGATTTGGGTGGTTGCATTCCATTTGAAAAAAAAAAAAAAAAAGAAGTTCGGCTGGTAAAAGTGTGGAATGTGGACCCCATTTTCTAAATTTTTTTTGAAAATTCCTTACCTTGGAGTAAGAGTATCTCCAACCCATTACTCCATTTGAGAGTATCAAAATAGTATTTTTTACTCATAAAGTAATTATAGAGGAAATTACTATTCATGTTTACACCAACCACAAACCTCTATTTTTGTCTCTAAAATCACTTTAAGAAAAAAAAACCTTTTTTTATACTCTCATGAGGATATGGTTGGTATAAAAATTTAGTAAGAAAAGCAAATAAGGACAAAAATCTCTTTTAAAAAGATGAATAGTATTTTACAGATAATCTCTATATTTTCTCTTACCCTCTAAATATAGAGGATCGAAATCTAATACTCTCAAATGGAGGAGAAGTGAGAGGATGGGTTGGAGTGCTTTCATACTTTCAAATAGATAGAGATATAGAGTATGGATTGAAGATGCTCTAAGAGCATCTCTAATTCACCTCTATTTCTCTAAAATAGAGAATGGATGTGACACATTGAGGGGATATTTTGTAATTTATTTCACTTTTTCTTCACTTTTTGTACTTTTTGGAAGAATTTTCGAGGGACCCACCGTCCTTTTTAGAGTTTGGTTCTCCAAAAGTAAATTTGGTCCTCTAAAAATGAAGGATCAAAAGTAAATTTGGAGTACAAAATTTCTCCATACTCTAAAAAGGAAGATGGGTCCCTCAAAAATTCTCCCAAAAAATACAAAAAGGGAAGAAAAAAGGGAATAAATTACAAAATCTCCCCTCAATGTGTCACATCCATCCTCTATTTTGGATGGATTGGAGATGCTCTAAGAGTATCTCATCTCCAACCCATACTCTATTTTTTCATTTGAGAGTATGGAACTCCTCCAACCCATCCTCTCAAGCCTCCTCTATTTGAGAGGATGAGATTTTGATCCTTCATATTTAGAGGATGAGAGAAAATATGGAGGATCCCCTCTATAACACTATTCATCTTTTAAAATGGCATTTGTATCCATGGAGCATCTCCAACCAATGCTCTATTCCTCCATTTGAGAGTATGGAACTCTTACAACCCATCCTCTCAAGCCTCCTCTATTTTAGAGGAAAATATAGAGGATTTGTGGTTGGAGTAAATAGGAATAGTAATTTTCTCTAAAATCACTTTATGAATAAAATAGAGTATTTTGATACTCTCAAATAAAGTGTTGGATTGGAGATGCTCTAAAAGAACGAGAGGGAGGGAAAAGTGGGAGGGCCCCCCTACGTGGATCATTGGCTGGTGGGTGGGAGTAAAATACCAGTACGTACGTGAAAAACCGACTTACGGGAAATTTAGATATGAGCTTTCTTCGGTTCTTTTAACTTCAACCCATATTGAACCTATTTTCAATCCATTTAAATCCATGTAAATATAGGTTTATATGGATTCAATCCATACCAACCCATTATATAATATGGACGGGTTGAATTGGATTATAAGTGGACGAATTAAACGGGTTCAAAAAATATGAATTAAGATTGCCACCTCTAATTTTTTCTTTCTCTTTTGAGATTTTTATACTAGCATTTCGTTTGTAAGTGCAAGTAAAGTAACTATGCCTAGCTTAATTATGTATTTCTGCTCTAAACTTTATAACAGTGGTGATAGCGAAAATATCAAATAATAAAGTTTAGTGGTCAATCCTCATCCACATATGGGTCCCTCTGCACGCAGCACACCTTCTGGGATATGTTGGAGTACTATTAGGCCCCGTTTGATAAATGGATTGGAGGTTGGGATTGGATTATGAAGGTGATGGTATTAGTAATACCTTGTTTGGTAACCAAAAATGGTTCGGACTAGTAGTCCGATGGGATTAATTGAGGGGGTATTAGAGGGTATTGCTAATACCCCGTGGGACTTGGTATTACGGGGTATTAATAATCCAATCCCAACTCCTTCACATTATTAATCCCTTTTCATTACCAATTTCTTCTAACAATCCAATCCCATCATCTAATCCCATCTCAAACAAACATGATATTAATAATCTCATCATCTAATCCCATCCCAAACAAACATACTCATTATCAATCCCATCTCCTTACCAATCCCATCTCCTTACGAATCCCAATCCTAATCCCATCTCCTTACGAATCCCATCCATCTATCACTGTTATCAAACGGGGCCTAAGATATACTAATACTAGTATATAGAAAAAATGGAAGAACCGTAATTTTGATATTTCACATCTAGTCTCATTGATAACTTTTTGTCTTTATACTTTGTGAAATTATTAAATTACATTTTATTTTGTGAGTGTTCATCAACTTTAAAAAATATTATTGTAATTTCAAATAGAAAAAGACTGAAAAGTGAACCGTCGACAGGAACTCCAATAATTCATACTCCAGCAGTAGATATGGCGTTCCAATTTCAAAAAAAAAAAAAAAGAACAAAAAAAAAAGGAGGGTAATTTTAAGCCCAAAAATTATGCATTTACGCAAATAATTTTTGTGCCAATATGAATCTTGTTTGATAGATTTCATTAAGATCTTTTATACGGTGCAAAAAAAATCAAAAAATTGTTTTTTATTTTTATTATATTTAAATTTAAAAATTGAAAAAAAAAAAACTTTTACAAAAAGTAGGAAAATTGGAACACCCGATAGCTGTTTATTGGCCGCGACTATGTCCCATCATCTAACCTGTCCTTTTTTTTTTATGGGAAATTTATAGAAATGGTCCTCCTAGTTTCATACGAGTCTCATTTTCATCCTTCAAGTATCAATTGTAACTCTTTTGACCTTCAAGTTTGATTTTCGTACCAAGTTGGTCCAATTGATAACATTTGTCAGCCAAACTGGGCGGAAAAAATCAAATTGAGGGCAAACGTTAACAATTGGACCAACTTGGTATGAACTGCAGCCACCAAATTGCCATCAATCTAATATTTTTCTTCCAGTTTGGCTGACAGAAGTTATCAATTTGACCAATTTTGTACAAAAATCAAACTTGAAGGTCAAAAGAGTTATAATTGATACTTGGATGACGAAAATGAGACTCGAATGAAATTAAGAGGACCATTTATATAAATTTCCCTTTCTTTATTGGAACACCCTATAGCTGTTTATAAGTAGGGTGCGATTATTCGCAGCTACATATTTTCTTCCATATCATTATATTTGAGAGGTAGTTGTTGAAAATCATAAATAACATTTCGGTAAATAGTCGTTGTTGCAAAATTATATTTGATGCATGTCGAAAATATGTTCAACATTCGGTATCCAACTGCTACATTTTCGGTAAATAGCTGTTGAAAAAAAAATTATATTTCGGTAATTAGGTGCTGAAAATGTATCTCAATTTCGTTAACTAACTGTCGAGTATAGTTGGAAATTTTTAGAGAGTTATGGGAGAAAATACGTAACTGCGAATAGCGACACCCTATAAGTATGTTGTACGATATTGTTGTAAGACTAGAATAATACTATATATATTTCCTTCTTATAGATATAGATCTTATATTTGCAAATTAATACGAGTATCTTCTGGGAGTCTTGCAAAACTTAAGACCTTGTTCGTTTTGGGATTTGCATTTTGGATTCTCTCTTCACTCTTTATTATTATCTTCAATAATTTTTCTCATTTTTCTTTCTATTATTATTACTCATATTTTCAATCATTACTTTATTTCTCGCTACACTTATTACCTATAAATCTAAATCCAAAATTTCAAAACGAAAAGGCTCTAAAAGATTGAAACATGCAGATATATCATTTTAGCCAAGATACATGAACGGGGAAACTAGTCGTGAGTAATAATTGTATATTTGGGTGCATCCTTTTATTCAATAATGTGATGGCTCTAAGATTTGTTATGCACATATTGGTGTTTGGACAAATAAGTCAAAGTGACTTATTTTTTATCCTTATTCAATTTTTTTTTGCATTTTATGGCTTATTGTCAATTTTTTGGGGATTATTGCTTCGTTATGACGAGAGGAATCTAAAAAGTAAAAAATTACGATCGAAATTCAATTTTTTGTGAATAAAAATGAAAATAAGCCAATAAGCCAATTTTTTTCGCCTTTATTTAAAAAAAATTGGATTTTAATCGAAATTTTTTACTTTTTAGATTCCTCTTGTCATAACGAAGTAATAATCCCTAAAAAATTGACAATAAGTCACAAAATGCAAAAAAAAATTAAATAAAGACAAAAATAAATAAAACTTAACTTATTTGTCCAAACAAGCTAGTGGGAGTTGAAAGATCCAATGATGGGAGAGATTTTCAAAAGAAAAAACCAAATTGTTCTCTTGTTTTCGTTTATATCATTATAAGGTTGACTTGGGCAAAAAAACAATGGTGCTGTATTTTCTTTCCCCGCCCTCCCCCCGCCCCTTCTCTCTCTCTCTCTCTCTCTCTCTATCTCTATATATATATATATATATGTATGCAAACAATACAACGAAATTAAACCAAATTAGTGATATTCCTCTACGCAAACAACGAATCAATACGAGGTAATAGACGGATTAATCCCCAATAACAAATTTAACAATATTGGATAAAGTTTTCATTGGCTAATTGTTGCGTGGATTAAGTCCCATTTGATCGAAGATTACTCCGTCAACATGATGACTAGCCAGAATCCAGACTTGGATTTGGCCCTGATCATAAATAATGTGTCCGCCACCGATCCCCTTACGAAAAAGACGTGCAATTTTTGAATAAAAAATAAAATACTTTTGTTCGTGATTTTTTGAGTTTCTTCGTACCAAATTAAAGACAAACGATTGGTTTACTAATTTGGTGCAAAAAAATTTAAAAAAAAATATGCATGAAAGTATTATTTTTAACCGAAAATTCCACGTCCTTCTCGTCTATCAAATGGGACTGAGGGAGTGAGATATTCCGCCAACTCAATCTGTGATTGAATTATCTATTAGAGAAACATTACGCGAGTAAAAACAAACATAAGACTAATATTAATACCTTCATTTGCTTTGATTCATTGGACTGAGGGTAATTCGACTCGAAATAAGCCTCGGGACATCTCTCCACTACTTTGTTCCTCCGGCAAAAGGGCAACCAGTGGCTCCCGAACTTGGCAGCCTCCACTAAAGCAAACAGGGTCAAATCCGACCCGCCGTCGTCCGACACGTATACCGACAGCTTCTCCGCCGGGTAGTCGTACGCCATCACCGACAGCGCCGTGTTCACCACGCTCACCGGCGGCTCCTTGTGCGGATCCGCCGTGCATATGAACACGTCCATGGCCGGAATATCCTCCTCCCTCATCACTTTTCGGAGGTTTTCCGGGAAGACGCGGCGGTGGGCCGGCCTCATGAGGAAGCTCTGGGTGGTGGACCACATGAAGCCGAAGACGAAGTCCGAGAACAGAAAGGCGAGGGAGAGAGAGAAGGAGAGGAAGGTGGTGGAGCTGAGGGCTGTGAGTGCATGGTGATAGAGAAGAGCGAGGACTGCGCACGTGTAGATGGCCGCGAACACACGGTTCGCGACCATTGCACGTGAGAAGGTGAGCGTGTGGAGAAGGGGCTTGGTTGTTGCAACTGCATCGGGAGCCTCCATTTTTATGCTGCTGCTGCTGTGTCGCCGAGGTGACGCTGGGTTACCGTGTCTGTATTTATAAGCCCGTTTGGAAGTGTTTTCACACGGGCGGAACAGATAATATCGCAATACACGTGCGAGGCTTTATATTGAATATTTAAAAAAATATTTTGGTAAAAGTAAAAAAAAAAATTACTTTTTCAAATCCTATCATCGAGATAAATCAATAATTTATAAAAATTTAACGCAAAATTAACAAATGTGATTTTTTTTAATAAGAACAAAACTCTAAAAAAAAACCTAAAAAATTTAGCAGGACTTAGCCTAGTTTAATACTAATTGGGGGATAGTGGTGTGCAGTCTTGTACGCAGCACGGTGTTGTGCACTTCTGAGTCGTCGGAACGTGCATCCGATGGTTCGGATCTCATCTCAGCAATGAACAACTCTCGACAGTTGCTTGTTGAGATGAAATTCGATCCGTCAGATGTACGATCCGATGGTTCAGAGGTGCGCAACACAATACTATGCACCTTTCATACGATCCCATTTATCACATGCATCATATGATGATCACATATTCCAACGGTCACCATCTTTAGTGGCAACTAAAACCCCTTTTTTTTTTCCCAATTAATTAAAGTTTGTCACTTTTTTTATCGCACAAACATATATAACCAAAGGGTTTATATTGGCAGAGTTATTTCCTGGTCCTCCCACAAGAGAGACCAATGTTTGAGTCTAGGCAAGCGTTTGAGTTTTAAGGTTATAGATAACTTCTGGACCTTTAACTCCCGTACTAACTCTCCACTGATGTATAAAATATTACTTTCGTAGACAAGTACCAACATCATTATATATAGGCTTCTTTCTACTTTCCCTCTCGCCCACGTACAACCATCAACATTTTCTCATTCGTTTCCTCAGAAAATCTTTTGCCAACTAGGCAAACTCAGAGATCAATCACTGCGTACATGTGTGCCTGGGGACTTTCCACGTGATATATGTCCTAGTTCCAGCTAGCTACCACTTCTGTTTGAACTCGTTAATTTCTTTATTCATCGTTTCATAGCTATTTAACTTGTCTTGCTAGCAAAAAAGTTCTTAACAAATATTCACCGAAATAGAAATGTCGCCACTAATGAGTAGAAGATGGCGCAACAATGCAGCGTTTGTGATTGGTTCCCCGAGGTTAGGTTGCGTTTTTCAACACGTTATGCTTTTTGGGAGTAAGTTCTCTTTTAGGGTCTCAGATTCGAAACCTTTTAGGTGTTATCAACTCTTTTGGGACCGAACCAGTCCATACATACCTTAACCTACAAGAGAAATAATTTATTGAGAATAATAGGAAAAACATGCATAAAAAAAAAATTGTTCCTTTGTTTTACATTGAAATGAAAATCCCCCGAACCTTCATGTATGTGGTGTGTGAGAAGCTGCTGTGTATAAAGCCCAAGCAAGAAATGTGGAAATGAGGGTAGTCTTCGTAGGCATTCTCCCTTTATCAGTCCTCAAAACCATGGCTTCATAAATTGGCCAGCAATTGACCACCACAAAACCAGCTACAAAAATCTGGACAAACAACCCGTCGAAATCTCCTCCCCTGAAAACTCCAACCAACCCTCCGAAAAATGCGATTAGATTGACTATTGCCGCCGTTGACAGTGGCACAAACATAGGGGATTCGACTCCGAACTCAAAGGTACCCTGATCATACCTCTTGCTCTGCTCGCCGTCGAGTACTTTGCTCGTCAGGTTGAATCCGTTTTTGGCAATGCCTAAGCGGTTGGTCAATAATTCAATCGATCCAAAAAGGTAAGATGTGACTCCCCTTATCATCCACATTCTTTGGTCATTCCACCACCTTTGAAATGTACCTCCTGATAAAATGAAGTCGAGGCAATCTCGTACGTAGGTCCCGAGAAATAGAAATGTATACAAGAAAAACCAGGTATCCGATACCTATAACATGAAATTCCATTTTGATCAACAAACATTACATGCCAAAAAAGAAGAAGTAGATAGTAGACATTGTTTTGCAAGGTACTGTGGTGTACGTGCAAGTTCGAGCTGCCATGCTTGAGAATAAAGGTTTGCTTTCGAGAGGTGCAAACAATAAAGAGTATTAAAAGTTAGGTATGTACTTAATCTAATTCGGCTCCTAGGATCCTTCCTTCATACTAATAATAAAAAAGACAAGACTCGGGAACCTTTTCAGTGTAGGAGGCTGTTGTGCCCTCAGTTCCGGTCTCGTCTCGAGCTTGAAAACATAGTCCAAAATGTTCACTATTTAGAGCTAAACGTGAACAACATTTGTAAGACCAAGTCAATTGGGCAGCAGTAGCTTACTGATCGAATCAAATAATCTTTGTTTTTTTATTTTTGATACATTATTTGCTGTTATTTTACTGAATAAAAATGCAATAAGTCTACCAGGTAAACGATGTCCAATTGACTTGATTTTTAATGAGGTTGTTATTCATATCTATCTCTACAAAGTAAACGTACGGTTCGGATTATGTTTTCGAGCTCGAGACAAGACTTGAATTCAACGCACATTAGTACCCTTGAGTCGAAAAAGAATATAGATAAAACCCTTTTAATTAATCTTCATAGAAAAAAAAAAGGCAGGGAAGATTTAAGGAAGAAGCCCATCGTGATATTAATAAAAATACACATGTTTGTCGCTGAAATTGAGTGAAGCGTCTGATAATTATCGGACAAAGATGAAGCGTTCTCAATCATTGTCTATTGGAAAGGTCACTTTAATTCGTAATGGATTGACGACTTTCAACTTGTAAAGGCCTTTTCGATGTGTTATATAGGAATCTAGTTATTGAGTACCACATCGGTGAGAGCAGTGGGGGAGTGACATACCTTGGGGAAAATGGAGACTCCATTAAGAAGAGCCAGCTGAGGGAGGAAGGCATATATGGTGAGTGGAATGGACGGAATGGGCCAAAAGGCATAGTGGGTATAGCAATGACCCATTATTGGGCCCATAGCCCGGACGCCAAAAGTTACTGGACTGTATTTGGAGAAGGCCACCTCAAGAAGGCCCACGGACCATCGCTTGATTTGATTTAGGGCATCGTTGAGGGTGATTGGCGCATCCCCTAAAAATGCAGGCCTATTCGGGTTGCAAAACACGGACCTCCATCCCTCGCACTGCAGTCGGTAGCCCGTATAAAAGTCCTCAACCAAAGTCCCATATCTGAAGCCCAACTGCAATATTTTGGCCCAACTCAAGGTTTCAATTGATTGTTGAGTATAATTTGAACAACTTTAGAACACCTACTCCATATACAAGTGTGTCTGGAGCTATTCGATGTATATGGGAGCATGTACATCGAACGGCTCGAGATAGAGTTGTGTCCGAAGTTGTATTCCAAGACTTTTTTGTTTGAAAACTAAAACCTTTTTTTACGAAGGGAAAAAAAAAAGAAGAAAAAGAACAATAGCCCCTTTACAATAAACTAACTTACCTTGGAACCCCAATTAGTTTGGTCCTCGTACTTGCAATCCGCTACATGGTGTGCCATAGCCAAGATTGATTGGGCCTGAATGGGCTTTTTTACGACATGGTCAGGTCTCAATTCGGGTATTTCGGGAGACACGAAAGACGAGGGACCTCCGAAGAAAACTCGGCGAGAGAAAAAGCATCCAGTCCCGACATGATTGGGACCTGCCAGCCCGTTCAGTCCCGCCGAATTAATGAGGAACTCACGTCTAAGCTCAGAAGCATAGATATCACCTTTGTTGAGTCCATGAAAGCGTTGTGGAAACTGAACGTACCCTAATTCAGGGTTAATTGTGGTGTCAAAGAGGTAACATAGCATGGAATAAGGTGTTTGGGGATCGTTTGAGTACATGTCGCAGTCCAGAGTCAGGATTATAGGTGCATTAGTCAAGACAGCTGATACTCGAAGCTTCAAAACATGACATTCAAAAAAAGCAGGAAAACAAGGTTAACATTAGAACTGTTATAATTTAATCCAAATTACTTGTCATTGCATCAAAGTCATAATTATTATAGTTAAAGACTAAAGAGGACACATATTGAACATGGTATGGTTTAATAATAGTGGCAATGACACTGGATTTAGACAATTAAAAAAATAATAATATTGTACATCCACTTTTCGTTTGTTATTTTATTCGATACGAAACGTATTTTAAAATCAAAGGATTAATTAGGCTTACCAAGACATTTAGAGCACCGGCCTTAAAGTGATGTGGTGAGGTTCTGTTTTTCTGTCTGGAAACATAGATAAGATTTGGCATTGATTGTCCTGTGATGTCTCTGTCTTTGCCTGTCTCCAACAAAACCTGTTTGGCGGATTTGCAGTGGATGTAGAAAAATTGAGAAGTCATAGTACAATGCATAGAGCTTGGAATTATTTTTGGGGTAAAATTTTGGTTTTTAATCTTCTTTTATATAGATTATTAATTATTAAAGCTGTTTATTTGATTGGAGTGTAAAACCTCAACAACGGTGGGATGCTCTTGACGAGTAAAGCCTGGAGTCCATTTGTTAAAAGCTTGGCGTTCTTGTTCGTTAGTGATGCAGTCGTCGGTAACCTTTCCTGAATCGACCACGTTCTCCACCCGTTCCTTCATGCTTTCGTACATCACCTGTAACATGATTGATTAGTAGATACAAAATCATCATTAAGACTCTTTTTGGGACTTGATTAATGTATACACAGCGTGATTCTATTAGAACCCAAACAATTAATTATCCATATATAAATCCAAATTCTCTCAACACCCGATTAATTAAAAAACTTTATATAGTCTCTTACAAGTCTTCTTTAGTGGTCAATCGTTGGGGCATGGTACGTAGGAGGGAAGGGTTAGGGCTGCAATTGGTGGTGAGTATATATACAAGAAAATTAGTAGGTTTTTGAATATGTAGATGATGACATTTTTGGTCATACAGTATTAAATTAAACTTCCCTAAAAATGAGCTTGAAAAGAAATTTGGGATTCGTCATTCGAGACAATCTTCTGCGTCTAAACAGAGGTTTTTTTCATAAATATATATATATACTCATAGGGGTTAATCTCGACACATCACCAAATAGGATATTGACAAACGACCCAATTAAGTCACATGGGTCCTGCTAATGACCGCCTATTAAACTATTGGTAGGGAATAAATACTAGTAGTATTAACGATTGGTAGGGAATAAATAAATAAATAAACCTTCTCCTCGTTGCATGTTAATTAAATTGTTAATGTGATTGGTATCATGCTTCTAGGTTTGGTGGAATTATTCAGGGCCAATGGTATGAGACTCGCACCAACTAGGAGGAAGCACCTGTCCAATTTTTGTTTTCATTCCAGTTTTGAGTCTCTGTATGCCCCTTCTCGGTTCACAAGAATAATCGGAATCATTCATTTTCGTAGATTTCATCGTCGTTATTGATTACGTTTTTTTGTTTTGTCAAGACCTGCGTGTAGCCATCCCGCTAATCGTTTGGAAAGACGGGATCGAACCGTCGAAAGGAACTTTCAGTCTTCGGCACCTTTCATAGATTTTAGTTCGATCCTACGGATTAACGTGGTTGGTTGGTCTCTTGCTGCTAAAGACCACAGAAAATTAGCCGTTTATTAGCCGCAACTTTACCCATCACCGAATTTGTCTGTCCTCTTTTTCTTTTCTTTTCTTTTATTTTTTTTAGCATAAATTTTTCATTTTGCTTCTTGTGGATTGTATCGAAGCATCAGAATTAAATATCTTCAAGAACAGAACAGTATATCCACTCTAATTTACTTGCACGGTTAAGCTCTAATTTATGTTTGGAAAATATAAGAAAAACTAAATAAACTGAAACAGAAACATCATTTTAACAAAGAAACATGAAGAGAAGGAAAAATGGCTCCAGAAGTAATCAAGTGTTCAACTACTAGTAATATGACTACTGCTATATATGTTTACATATGCCATGTATATATGAATTTTATGGGGCCCACTTCGGTTCCACAAAGATGATTCGAATAACTTATCATTTTAAAAATATTTTTTATGGAGTCCTATAAAAAATCAGCTCAATTCGATATCGGTAAAAAAAAAAATTTGAATTTGTAAGAACAAAACTGAGCAGTTAAGTAGTTTCACTAGGCATAAAAATAAAAAATAAAAACTAGGGTACGTACGTTTCTAAAGGTAAATTCCTTTTGAACTAAAATTAAGGAGAATATTACTCAGTGATTCATGAAAACTTTGTAGCAATTATTAACAAAAAGTACAGCTTATTCACCGAGTCGCCGTAAATAGGTAATTTACGAAATCGTTTGATCTCAGCAGTCTATTCCGGCATTGGATAGTCCAGATGTGAAGGAAATTTTTCGGGGGAAAAATAAAATCCGAACTATCCAATTCACTTTAGACGAGGAGCATGATTCACCTCCGTAAATCACTATTCACGGCAAGCTCCAGAAAATAGTTTTTCTCATTAACAAAGTACCTTTATTTGATTTGTTTCATTGGACCGAGGGTAATTGGATCTGAAATAAGCCTCGGGACATCTCTCCACTACATTGTTCCTCCTACAAAAGGGCAACCAGTGGCTCCCAAACTTAGCAGCCTCCACGAAAGCAAACAGAGTCAAAGCCGACCCGCCGTCGTCCGACACATAAACAGACAGCTTCTCCGCGGGATAATCGTACGCCATCACCGACAGCGCTGTGTTCACCACGCTCATCGGCGGCTCCTTGTCCGGATCCGCTGTGCATATGAAGACGTCCATCGCCGGAAAATCCTCCTCCCTCGTCACTTTCAGGAGGTTTTCCGGGAAGACGTGGCGGTGGACCAGCCGCATGCGGAAGCACTGGCCGGTGGCCCACATGAAGCCGAGGAGGAGGTCGGCGAATAGGAAGGTGAGGGAGAGAGAGAAGGAGAGGAAGGTGGTGGAGTTAAGGGCCCTGAGCGCATCCTGATAGAGAAGAGCGAGGACGGCGCACGAGCAGACGGCCGCGAACACACGGTTCACGACCGTTGCACTTGAGAAGGTGAGCGTGTGGAGAGGGGGCTTGGCAGCGGTAGCCTCCATTCCTATGCTGCTGTAGCTGTGTCACAGAGGCCACACCGGGTTACGGGGTGTGTGTTTATAAGCCCGTTTGGAAGTGTTTTCACACGGGCGGAACATAATATTGCAACACAAGATGCGAAGGATGGAGGCGACTAGTGGTGGAGGCCGTTACGATAAGAATTTTAGAAAATATAATTATTATATTTAAAAATAATAATTCCTAATTTATATAAACTCGCCACCGTTAGATCTTTTTTCATTATTTTTTGCTGTGTACATTTTTTTCAAGAAAGTTTGGGTTCTAGCTTTTTTATTTGTTAACATTGTATACATCAGCCAGGGTTAGTAAATGTGTTAAAGTTAGTACAGGAGGGTTCAGAGGCTCTCCGTAGCCCTGACCCCCCAAGCCCTCCTGTGAGACTCGAACTCGAACCCTGGTTACTACTAGGAGAGAGAAATAAGTAACCAATTTTACTAAAAATGATTCTCGGTTTCAGCTTATTTGAGTTAGCGGGAGGGAGAAAGGCCTGTTCAATCGTACACTAAACAAAAAGAACAGATCGATCCTTTCAGAAAAAGCAAAAAGAAAAGATAGGATTATTTTTTAAAAAGAAGATGCGTGAGCTCCAATGGCAACGGACACGTTTGGTACCAACTTACTTAAAATAGTTTTATGATTTTGGCAGACTTTATTGAAGTGGGCCTGCGTGAGTGATCATAGTACCCCCGTAATTCAATTTGTTTTATAATTGCGTATGTGAATTTTTGTAATGCTTTTAGTTTCTTTGTTTTGACCAAAAAAGACAAATCCCGCGCAGACTAAGGACAAGAAGTTCATCAAGAACGATTAATCTAATGTTCATGATAATCTAATGTTCATGATTGATCGGGTCCTATAATACGATTCCAAAAATCACATGCATGCATCACACATTCCAATGCTCACCAATTCTTTTTTATCGGCAAAGAAATGTTTATTGGAGCTCGTACACGAGTACATCGAGAAAGGAAGAATCAAATTAAGAACATCATTGTAGCCAAAGGAACCAAAGCAAGAAACAAGCATCCGATCATACAACTGATCACTTTGGTCCAGAATGCCCCGGGAACCTTATGCCTTGTTTATTTTAGTTTTTGAAAAGTATTTCAAAAAGTTCTCTCTAAATTTTTCATACTTCCAATCATTTTTTTCTCTCTCCACTTATTACCCCTACTATTCTCAAAAAAAATTCAAAAATGAAACCAAACAAAGCATTAAACATCCAAAATCAAGACAACAAATAAAGTATTTGTCTACTTTAGCTGTGTTATTTGTAGCTTTTAGGATTAACCAAAACCAAGTTTTGTGCCGCTCCAAGGAGCTTCTAGCTCGATGGTATTTTACCCAAAGGCCCTTTTAGTGGAGGCCAGATTCAAGCCCCACAAGAGAGGTGTTGTGGATGTGATGCCACTTTCCCTTCCCCTTCCCCTAGAGTAGGTTCTAAAGATTGACAACAAAAAAAAACTTGGAAGTTGCCTTTTTTCACCCCTTTTATAATCAAGGACACAAATACATGCATGATCAGAAATCCTATAGGTATACATGGGCTCCCCAACCGAAATCGTACCGACGGCCACGCCGGGCCGTCTCCGGCTACCGGACGGCTGATTCAAGCCGTCCAAAAATTCTATTTAAAAAAAAAAAAGGGACTACACGGGAATCAACGTTATTCAATATGTGTAAGGTGCTTGATCCAAACATCTTATTTTTTGTGTATATATACATGACTATATGTTAACTTTGGGTGGCTCCCATCCTCACTGTTGCTAGCACACCAGAGAAGACTAGTGTGCCATCCACTTCACTGCCAGTCATCTTCAACCAGCCAACTCCTTCCATACACGGGCACACGGCTCACCTGCCCCGGAAGCTGGAATGCCTTTCTAAAGGAGGCTCCCCGAGGAATCGTTTGAAGTGGGATGTGGAATGTGATTGGTGACGTCTCAAGTCACTCTTTTTCTTGCACGAGCAATGTAAATTATTAGAGCATGTACACGAATGAGTAGGTATTTTAGCTACCGAACAAGGCATAATTCTTTTTTACCTAGGCAACTTTTGTGTCAGATTTACAGAAATCTTTTCCATTTTACCTATGATTTATTAAAATATATATTCTTTCATTTTGCGTCCATCTCTCTAAAATGGTAATCAAGATAATCATTTGAATAAATGTTCTTTTCAGAAAGTCCTACAATATCTGTGGTTTAGATCAAAGGGATATTGGGCACATAATTCTCTAACATTTCGTCAAAAGTCATTCAGAATTTAGGATCCTATATTTTGAATGAAAAATATAAAGATTGGATCAAATACTTATACTTATTTGATTGAGCTAATTTTTTACTAGATCACTCAAATTATTATTATTTTTTTATAGGCAAAAAAGATTTTTAAAATTAATGAACAGATCGAATCATTTGTGTGGAACCTTAAAGTGAGCCTCGTACACTCATAGTGTTTTTGAGTACAATCATTTTACAACCACAAGCACTTACACAAACTCACTTACATTGATAATTGTTTTTGCGAGTAATTTTGAACCCCACTCCTTCCTTCTTTTTCGCAGACAATTGTTCAAGTTTTAACAAAAAAATGATTTAAGACTGCTTTTTTCAAGACTCCAACACAACCTAATGGTTGAGGACCTATTCTTCACACACCGACCACTAAGCCACAGGTACATATTAATTTTTTATCCCACAACTAATATATATAGAAAAGATGGGAGGCCCCATTTTCTCACTCCACTTAGGGCCTCGAAAATCTCAAGGCTAGACTTGGTGAAGTGTATACCAATATTGATCATGCACGAGCGATCGTCATCTTATTCTAGCTTTCTTTCCTTTTTTGGAAGCATTCCTGATCCTTCCCCTCTTTCCAGTGGTCAAAGCCGGCTAAGGAAATTCCGATGTATCCAAAAAAAAAAAAAAAAGCCGACTAAGGGCCATTTCCTTTGCCAGGTCTCCAAGCTCAGTCTATAAATGGAGCTTCTGTCTTTGTATTCTGTATCTCTCGAGTGAGAGACCTGATGAGAGAAATTCTGAGTGTGAGGCTATAGGGCTACCTTAGGTCAGTGAGGATAAGCACTAAGCAGTGCAGATAGAGAGAGAGTGCAGCGAGTTTGAGAGTGAACTCCCTTGTAAAGTTTGTCCCCATAAATATTGCTCCATTTATCTCCGTGGACGTACCCAATTTTGGAAAACCACGTATCTATCCTGTGTTCGTGTTTGTGTGCGTTTGTTGTGGCTCGGTTTGATCCACTCGGGAACAACACTATAATGCATGCACTGAAACCCAAATTGCATCTAATTAATGTGGGATTACTTCCAAACCAACAAAACAAATGAAGAAAAAAAAAGTCAAACATGATGGAACATTAAAACTCTATGAAAGTGCCTAAAATTCTAAATTTTGAAAGTACTTAAACCCTAGGGTACCCTATAAAAGTGCCTAAATCTTAGGGTATCCTATGAAAATGCCTAAACCTTAGGATACCCTATGAAAATACCTAAATGGCTAAAACCCTATGATAGGAAAATACATCCTAAAATTCCTAAACCTAAACCGGCCTAGGGCTCTAAAAGTGCCTAAACTTAAATCTTAGAGTACTCTAAACCCTAAAACCCTAGGGTGTCCTATGGTGGCACTTCCCTTCCATTAATGGTAAATGTATTTTGTAAAAAATGGATCTAGTGGTAATTAAGTACTTATATTCTATCTTACCTAATGAGAATTAAGATGTGGTTTTCTGTACACAGTGGTAAAAATCCCAACATGTTACGTGTCATTCGCTATCCCAAATGTAGACTACGAGCTTAAACTACGACTATGAGTACATAAAAATGGAGCAAGAGATAACATACACTAAGTTATAACATTCACTGTTTTTTCTTTGATCTATGTCACCATCCCAACAGGAAAGCCATATATGTACATACACATTTGGTTTTTCAGCAACAACAATCAAAGGGGAAAAAGGAAAAGAAAAGGAACATTACACATTTGGTAGACGAGTCATCTAAATTAGTACTTGCTAAGGGCATCCGCATCAGCCTCAGCTAATTTTGGACCAAATTAATCTTTAAAATCCACTTCTCTACTTTAACTTATCACTTTTTCACAATTACATAAAATCAGACTCTTTTAGTCTCAAATAAAAAAAAAAAAAAAGGAGTAATTTACTCTCACTCCCTCTACCCCAACCCCTGCCCACCAGCCAAACCAGCAAAACAGCAACAACGAATAAAAAAAAAACCCCTGGCAAAAAAGGAACCTCTCTCTCTAACTTTACTCTCTCACTTCCTCTCAACCTCAACCCCAACCCAAAAAACCAACAAAATTGAACAGAACCCCAATCTCTCTCTCTCTCTCTCTCTCTCCCTCCTCCTGAAACAAGAACGGAAACCCAATCTCTATCTCTCCCTAGAAACAAAATCCCCAAATCAGATCTTCCACTACTGCGAAACCATGTATAGTTTTCAATTCCGACTCAAACCGTTCGGCATCATCGTTTGCGTCGTGGTCTTCATCTTCAACGGCTACTTCCCTAACCAGGTCTTTGTCATCATCGTCATCAGAGAGAGGGAGTGATTAAAATATTCCGACGCGAGTGAACAGTAGCTCTGTAAAGGAAAAGAGTCACCGTAGAAATTGTTAATTATTTGTAAAATAGTGAGGGAAGAAGAGAGGCTGATATTGGAGTATTTTGGGGTGTTTTCTCAGTTTTGGCTCTTTAATTTAGTTTGGAGAGGGAAGAAGAAAGATAGATGTGGATGCTCCAATGTCACAACATACGAATAAAATAATGACTTTAATTAATTAATTTTGTCTGTGATCTCTGCTTTTGAAAATGCATGATGACCTTTACGAAATGAACGTCCCAACATGCTTATTGCTTTCCTTAAAACTTTTCCTTTCGTCCATGTGCCAACACCTTCTCATGCCTTTTCTTAGAATCTTTGGTCATGCCTTTCCTCCTAATCTTTTACTAACTATATATGCAAGCTCATACAACGGATCGCTGCACATGTTGTAGAGGGGTGTGCGCTTGAGGTTTTACAAGTGACATGTTCTAGTTGATGACCTTTTGGAGCGACATTTTTTTTTCGCATTTTTGCTCTATATCTGTTTAAGATGTACTTGTATATTTCTTTTTATTTTTTCGGGTCCTTTTGCACGGTGCTGTATGTGGGCTCGGGCTCCCCAGTCACGTTCTGAATACATTGAGCGGCTCAGATTATTGAAATTCAATCGAAAAAGGGGGTTTCCGCATTTTAACTAAAATGAGGACTCCCTCATTTGAAACAACCTGCGTGTGTGTGTATATATACTAGGTGGATTCCTTCGTGCTACACACGAATAACATGATCGTTGTCGTTTTTCAAGTGAATATTTTTGTTTTGGTGTAGATAGTAAACGGAATTATGGGTATGCAAAATGAAAGATCGGATTTTTACACACATTTAAGTCCTTATATCATTTGTAGATGTTGTGGGAAATACTTTTCAAAGCCATTCTTTTTTTTGGAAAAAGATGGGATTTGAAAAGGTAGTTGTTGGAAGTTTATATTTACACCTTCCTGTGTGTCTGGAGTTATGTTTCATATTACAATGTTTCGAAGCATATTAGTTGGAGCCAAATTATAGCAGTAGTGTTTTGGATGGTTGATGCAAGAACCATAGTCTGGGTTAGCTTTCAAAAAGTGTTGCAATGATTCCCCTAATCATTCTTCTTTGCATGCCCAGTGGTTTCATCTCCTTCCAGTGCATTTTGCATTATGATGTTTCCAGCTTCATCTTGGTCTGTTGGTGTGGTGGATGAGGATGCATGTTGCCTTTGTATTTTCCTTGCTTGGCTTTTTCTATGGTGTCTCAGGATAGAGAGTGAGGCTATCACCTTGTGCTGTGATTTGGGGATCTTCTATGTGAAAGATGGAGTTGATGTTGAATTTGCAATGATTGATTCCTCCGTAGTCATAGTTGTAAGCTTTGATGTTTGTGCTGCACCTTCTTGGAGCACTGAGTTTTTGTAGCATTGGCAGAGCAAGAGTGTCCCCAATTGTGTTGGCCTCTAGTTCTTCTGGGGTTATTTCTTCATAGAACTCCTGTGCAACTTCTGCAAAGATTGCTGCTTCTATGTGACCAGTTGGGTCGGTAATTTCTATGTTAAATTTGATCCTGTATTATCCTGTATTAAATTTGAAAACTGAAGGTTAGAAGTAAGTTGAACTTTTTACGCTAAAAACTGTTAGATGAAGAGGGAAAATGAATTTTGGGTAAAATAGATTTTCCATTTTCTTGTTTCTAGAGTGAATCGGAGAATCTGGGATTTGGAGCTTTTTCAATTCCCATATTTCCATTTTGGAATCCAGCCATGCCAAAAAGACAACTCTACCCTCTCTCTTTTGGGACAATTCCCACTTTGCCATCGTTTTGCTGTTCTGTTGTGTGATTATTCCATCGGCAGCTAAACAAACAGTTTTCTTCATCAACATTTTGGATTCCACCACCAGCCGCAGCAAAACAAGAACAAGAAATGTCGAGCTCGCAGATCTGCTGGCCCTTGGCCGTCCTGGCCCTGTTCCTCCTCTCATCGGCCTTTGCCGACGAAGTGGTAGTCTTGACGGAGGACAACTTCGAGAAGGAGGTGGCCCAAGATCGCGCCGCTCTCGTCGAGTTCTACGCTCCTTGGTATTATGCAAAACGCATCACCAATCTCTAAGTTAATAAGTATTTATGTTGTTTTGCGTTTTATGTAAGTGGTTGATGGGAATTCAGATTGGTTTCGCGTGCTTGATGGGTTCTTTTTGATTTGTTTGGAAATTCTTTGGTGATGTTGTTGACTGTACATGGATGCTTAGATCCGTGCTTATTCGAGCTGGTAATTTGGGTTTGATTGACATGTTTTTGAGTGGAATTAGAAGTTCTGGGTTAAATTTATGAATTTGATGGAACGATAGTGCAGTTCACAATCTGGGTTTGAATGATGGATGATGGGGGCAAAATAGTAAAAAACCAATCCATAATTCATTTTCATTCCATATCTTCCAAACACTACTCCTACTGCAAAATGCATTCTGCACATATCATCCAAACACTCTACTAAATTTTTTCTTTTGTCTCTGTGACCCATGATGGGCCCATGTTGACGTGTAAGATTTTATTTTTGGAATGACATTTGTAAGAATGTTGTAAGTATGTTATACGATTTGTTGTAAGACTAGAATAATACTATAGGGAATGATTTTGGTGTTCTCGGTTATTTTGGGGATACCTTAATTTTTGGCAAAACAAAACAATTATGAGTATAACCAAAACTCATTACAAGCATAACAGAACCATAGCAAGTCATAATTGTTCGTTATGCCCTGATTGGGTTTGGTTATGCCTTGGTTGGTTTTCTAGATATGACTTTGGTGTTCCCGGTTATATCCTGATTGGGTTCCTTGTGGGATTTGGATTTTGGATTCTCCACTCTTTACTTCTATATTTAATCATTACTTCCAATTTTCTCTCTATTATCATTACCTCTATTTTTAATCATTACTTTATTTCTCTTCACATTTATTACTTACGAATCTAAATCTAAAATCCCAAAACGAACAGATTCTAAAAGATTGAAACATGCAGATATATCATTTTAGCCAAAAAAAAAAACATGAACGGAAGGAAAACGAGTCTCGTGAGTAATTGTATATTAGGGTGTGTCTTTTATTCAATAATAATAATGCATGTGATGGCTCTAAGTCTGCTGGCGGACACATGGAGGGGCCACAGGGGCCTGGTCCAGTCAAAATATTTGAATCTTAAAAACTCAGACAGCTTGGTGTGACAACCAAACCAAACGAGACTGAAAGGAATAAAATATGATATTGCGGAAAAATGAAGGGAGAGATTTTCAAAAGAAAATACCAATAATGTTCTCTTGTTTTCGTTTCTATGGTTGACTGAGCAAAAAAACAATTGGTATTCTCTCTCTCTCTCTCTCTTATATGCAAACAATACAGCAAAATTAAACCTAATTAGTGATATTCCTCTACGTAAGCAATGAATCAGTACGCGGTAATAGACGGACTAAATCCACAATAACAATATTGGATAAAGTTTTCATTGGCTAATTGTTGTGTGGATTCCCATTTATCGAAGATTACTCTGTCAATATGATTAATTACTAGCCAGAATCCAGACTTGAATTTCTATAGTAGCATTACTAGTTAAAAATAAAAAGGAAAACACACGCACTCAAATACTAGTTTCCGGTGTGTTATTTTATCAACTGACTTCGTTTCAAAATGATACTTTCTAGTGAAAAAGCGTGTAATTTTTGAATAAAAAATAAAGTACTTTTGCACATAATTTTCTTGAGTTTCTTCATACCAAATTAAACATCAACAATTGTTTTTTAATTTGGTGTGAAATTCAAAAAATTATCCATGAAAATATTTTTTTTTAATCCGAAAATTTCACGTCCTTCTCGTTTATCAAATGGGACTGAGGGGGGTGAGATATTATGCCAACTCAATCTGCAGTCTTCATGTTCTTCGCTTAACTACGCCTGTGATTGGATTATATACTAGTACTATGTGAGAGAAACATTATACGCGAGTAAAAACAAGCATAAGACTAATATTAAATTATTAATACCTTCATTTGCTTTGATTCATTGGACTGAGGGTAATTCGATCCGAAATAAGCCTCGGGACATCTCTCCACTACTTTGTTCCTCCGGCAAAAGGGCAACCAGTGGCTCCCGAACTTGGCAGCCTCCACTAAAGCAAACAGGGTCAAATCCGACCCGCCGTCGTCCGACACGTATACCGACAGCTTCTCCGCCGGGTAGTCGTACGCCATCACCGACAGCGCCGTGTTCACCACGCTCACCGGCGGCTCCTTGTGCGGATCCGCCGTGCATATGAACACGTCCATGGCCGGAAAATCCTCCTCCCTCATCACTTTTCGGAGGTTTTCCGGGAAGACGCGGCGGTGGGCCGGCCTCATGAGGAAGCTCTGGGTGGTGGACCACATGAAGCCGAAGACAAAGTCCGAGAACAGAAATGCGAGGGAGAGAGAGAAGGAGAGGAAGGTGGTGGAGCTGAGGGCTGTGAGTGCATGGTGATAGAGAAGAGCGAGGACTGCGCACGTGTAGATGGCCGCGAATAAACGGTTCGCGACCATTGCACGTGAGAAGGTGAGCGTGTGGAGAAGGGGCTTGGCTGTGGCAGCTGCAGCGGGAACCTCCATTTTTATGCTGCTGCTGCTGTGTCGCCGAGGTGACGCCGGGTTACCGTGTCTGTATTTATAAGCCCGTTTGGAAGTGTTTCCGCACAGGCGGAACAGAAAATATCGCAACACACGTGCGAGCCTTTATATTGAATATTTTCAAAAATATTTTGGTGAAAATAAAAAATTTTACCTTTTCAAATTCTATCATCGAGCCACATCAATAATTCACAAAAATTTTGCGCAAAACTAACAAATGCAATTTTTTTTAATAAGAACAAAACTCTAAAAAAAACCTAAAAAATTTAGCTGTACTTAGCCTAGTTCAATACGAATTGGGGGTAATGCTGTGTAGTGGTGTACGCAGTATGGTGTTGTGCACTTTCGAACCGTCAGATCGTGCATCCGACAACTCGGATCTCATCTCAACAATGAATAGCTCTCGATAGTTAATTGCCGAGATAAGATCCGAGCCGTCAGATGTACGATCCGACAACTCCAAAAAGTACAGCACGATACTATGCACCTCACTTACGATCCCATTTATCACATGCATCAGATGATGATCACATATTCCAACGGTCACCATCTTTAGTGGCAACTAAAACCCCTTTTTGTCTTCCAATTAATTAAAATTTACCACTCTTTTGATCGCGCAAACATATATAACCAAAGAATCTTTCAATTAATTAAATTTGAATTTTGATTTATTAAATGGACGATTTGATTTTTGGCAATAATAATAAGATAAACTATTCATTTTACAAAGCAAAATTCAATTTTTGATACTCCTATCGATATCCGATCAAATTTATTTTTTTCATAGATACACTACTATGTGGGGTTTACAAGATGAACGGTTCAAAATAACAATAAATATGCTGTACAATCGAAAAGGGTGGTGGTGAAAAAGTGGGGTTTTCCACCACCGGTGGAAAAAATTTTGATCTCTAAGAAAAGAATGGATCGCAAGATATTGAAAAGAAAGTTACTAAGGCCATCCACAGTAGTATAATCACTACAAGAAAATACGGATTTGGCGACACAACGAAGTACATCGGCAAAAGTGTATATGGGTTGGCAAAAGTTTTCGCCGACGAAATATTTTGTGTCGGCAAGTTGTTGGCGTTGATGTGTCGGGAAAGGGTTTCGCCAACGTGAATTGTCCTTCGTCGGCAAAAGTATAGCTTTAGCGATGCGAGTTTGCATCGGTAATACCTGTCGGCAAATGGTATTGTGTCGGTAAAAAGGGTATTAAAATCAAAGAGAAAACACTTTTGCCGACGAGATTTTTGTATCGCCAAAAGTCAATGTTAAAAAAATGCACATCTACTGCTTTCGTTATAATTTTGCATTCCCCGTGTTTCGATCTCCAGACCCCAAGTCTCCATATCTTCAATCTACCAACTGCACCAACATACACTTCATTAATAATTTTGCAATATCTAATATATATCACTTACATACGTAGTACATATACCATTTTACACTAGATACCGTATAACATACACTTATGTATAGTGTATATAAGTACTTTTTTTGCTGATTTGAGCAGTTTTTATTTGAATCGTTCAAAAAATAATTGTTCTAATGAAGTTCTTTTCGGTCATTTTTTTTTTGCTGATTTCTCGTAGTTGCCCTTAAAATCACGTTCTAATCACATTGAGCGACTCGGATCATTAAAATTCAATCGGAAAAGGAGAAAAATGGGGAGGTCTGCATTTTTAACTGAAATGAGGACCTTCTCATGCGAAAGGGACTTTATATATATATATATATATATACAAATAACAGAAATACATATACAGAGACAGAACTACGTACTATGGGGCTTGTGGGGGCCAAGGCCCCCGCATTATTTCTGGAATTTTATTAGTTATTTTTTGATTTGCTAAGAACACTTGGATATTGTATTTTTTATTGGATGTTATTAGACATTTAAATGAATGTTATTAGACACTTGGATATTAATAGTAGTTGTTTTTTTTTGTATTGGATGTTATTAGACATTTCATATTGCGTATACTCTCTCTGTCCCACAAAGTTTTTTTTGTCCACAACTTAGAACCTAAAAAAATGCATTTAAAAAACAATTCAAACTCCCTTTTTGCAAATTACTAGAAATCCATGTGTTCTTTAAATTTTTGCAAAAAGTGAAAATTTAACTTTTGCCGACACAAAAATTGTCATCGCAGAAAGATTTATCTTTTGGCGATGCACATTCTATCGCCAAAAGTTCCCCTTAGGACTATCACCGACGCAAAAATGTCGTCGCAAAAATATTGAACTTCTGCCGATGCACATTTCGTCGCTAGGAAAAAAAATTCGTCGGCACATATTTCGCGGGAGAATATTTCCCGCCAACATTACTTTTGCCAACAAAATTGCCAATGCACTTACTTTCATCGCCAAAAAATCTACATTTACCGACACGAACTAGTTTTGCATCGGCAAAAGCATACTTTTGCCGACAAAAAATGCATTGCGTCGGCAATCGGGTCGCCTTTGGTGCATTTTCTTATAGTTAATCAAAAAAGAATAATTAAAAGTTGACACATCTGCTTTTGATTATTTACTTAAGAGATTGATAAGCTTAACAATTTTGAGTTTCACAATGGTTACTGCTAGTCCATAACCAAAATAAGGGTCCACTATAATTTCACTCTCTCTCACTCTTTGTTTTCTGCCATTCACTTCCCTCCATTTGCGTTTTTTTTTTTGGCAAAAATATATTATTCCCTCTTCTAATTTTGGGGAAAAAATTGATGACTTTTTTCCCTCCTATTATGAAATTTTTTTGGAAAAAAAATAGAAACGGGAAAGAAAAATAAAATACCATAATCCGGCGATGATGAGTTGAATTGTAGATGATCGAGAGATATGAGTTTCATTTTTTAAGGGAAAGGAAGAGAAATAGTTTGTGGGTGAAGTGAAAAAGATATAGAGTAGGTGAAGAAGAGAAGAAAAAAATACTTACTGAAACACAAGTGTATACAAATTTTGGAACTAGTTAACTTATGTAGTGTGGAGTCCACAAATTTTGATTATTGAAAAATGTTGCCAGTTTTGGTTATTCAAAATCCAAAATTTGATTATTTCTAAGGATGTTACTAAATTTGATTATACTATTGTGAGCCACCTTTTGCACCAACATTGCTAACTTTAAAAACAATTGGTTTTTGATTATACCAATGTGGATGGCCTAAGAGCATCCCTAATATCAATGGATTAAGCTTTTCATCGAACAAACGCACTCTCTCTCTCTTTCTCTCTAAAAGCAGAAACCCATCCTCGCTGCTGCTAAGGGAGGAGGCCTCCGCCTCCCTCTCCCTCCTTTCCCCCCCCCGTTTCGTTCCCTCTCCCCTCTTCGCCTCGCTCTCGCCAGGCGTTAGGAGTCCCGTTCTCTCAGTTTGGGCGTCTGCGTGCTGCCGCTGGTCCGGCGTGCTCCCCCTGCGACGGCTCTGTCCGGCGATCGATGGTGTCTTACAGTCCGTTGGCTCGCACGGCGATTCCAGATCTGTGATGCTCGGGGCCGATGCCGTGGAATAAGGTGTGCGGTTGCTAGGGTGAAGGTTTCCTTTTTTTGTTTTCTTTTTCCGGTCATTTGGCTCGGGCTTTACCGGCTGGTCTCCCCAGTCCAGTCTGTACCAGTCTAGTGCTCTAGATTCAGTGGGTGTTGGGTGAATAATTTTAGTTAGGGTTTCGGCGGTCTGGTCAGAGAATGAGATTTTGGTGGTTTGACGGCGATCGTGGGGGAGTTCCGGGGTTTATCCCGGTAGCGACTGTGGTGTAGGTGGTGGCTGTGTTGCGATTTTCGAGATTTGTTCCAGTTCCGTTGGTCAGCTGATTCCCTCTGTCTTGGTTGGTGGTCAACAGTAGTTACAGCGGGAGGGAGTGTTTGTTCTTCGGCCGCCGTAGGCGCGTTAGGCCTGTCGGAGATCGTCCTCGTCATTCCTCAGCCTTCGCACCCGGAGCCTCGCGTGGCAGTGGCCGAGGTTTTGTCTCGGAGCCCCCTGGTGGATTCCACAGCTCTGGATTGGGTCTCCGAGTCCAGTTCCGGCCAGCGGCCCTTAAGGCATGTCCTTGGAAACAGATATTTGTTTTCGCTTGTATTCTGTTGATTGTGTGATTACATCTGTGCTTAGTGTTTAATGGTTTGTGCTGGAATCCCTTTTTGGTATCTCTCTACCTAGTTCCGGATAGGATTTCTAAGCCGATCGACACTTGTGTCGGGTGCTTCTGCAGGGTGTCCATGAGTCTGTAGCCTGTTGTGGTTAATGCAGTACTCATGTCTCGAATTAGGTGGTTTGGTGCATTCCTATTATTTCGATATAATTTTTGCCTTCGGGTATGAATTAATGAATTCATTGACATCTTCAAAAAAAAAAAAAAAAAAAGCATCTCCATTGTAATAAGCAAATGAATGTAGATAAACAAATTTAATAACAATGCTTAAAAAGTACCCCACATTGTAATAAACAAAATTACAAATCTTTTAGCAAATAACTAAATTCCACCAATTCCATAACCAAATTTAACAACTTTTATCAATAACCAAAACTCAATAATCAAACTCAAAACTCAATTACTCAAAAACACTTCACATTGGAATCGTCTCATCGAGACGAATAATTTAGTGTGGTTGGATGTGTTAGGTTTCGTTCCAGAAACCTTCTTAAAAAATAAACAGCTTATTTCACATTTTCAAACTAAAAAATAATATAAATGAAAAATAATTTTTTAATTTTTCTTGCACCGTATTAAAGATCTTGATGAGATCTATCAAACTAGATCCATATTGGTAGGAAAATTATTTACGGAAACACATTATTTTTGAGCTTAAAATTGCCTTCTTAAAAAATAAGGACTTATTTAAGATTCCGGAACGGAGCCTTATTGAAACTCATTTGCGATTTGACAAATGTGCATTATGTATTGTGAAAGATTTTTTAGTTAGGAATGCAAAAATAACCAATATGAAGATACAGATTATTAATATTAAATATAAACTAAATAGATAATCAAACGCTAACGTGATATATTTTAATTATTAATTTTTATTATTACCATTGCGGCGGATGCTCTTAACTTCTTTCCGAAATGAAAGTAGTACTACCAATTAACATGCTTTATTGCATTCATAGTCAAGTACCAACTTCAACATATACTATATATGCTTCCTTCTACTTTCCCTCTCGCCCACGCACCAACATCAACATTTTCTCATTCTTTTCCTCAGAGGATCTTTTGCCAACTACACAAACTCAGAGATCAATCACTGCGTACATGTGTGCCTGGAGACTTTCCACGTCATATGTCCTAGTTCTAGCTAGCTACCACTTCTGTTTGAACTCGTTAATTTCTTTATTCATCATTTCATAGCTATTTAACTTGTCTAGCCAGCTAAAAAGTTCTTAACAAATATTCACCGAAATAGAAATGTCGCCGCTAATGAGTAGAAGATGGCGCAACAATGCAGCGTTTGTGATTGGTTCCCCGAGGTTAGGTTGCGTTCTCTTTTAGGATCTCAGGTTCGAAAGCTGTTGGGTGCCATCAACTCCTTCGGGGCCGAACCAGTCCATATATACATACCTTTATCCACCCTACAAGAGAAATAATTTATTGAGAATAATAGGAATAACATGCATAAAAAAAAAAAATTGTTCCTTTGTTTTACATTGAAATGAAAATCCCCCGAACCTTCATGTATGTGGTGTGTGAGAAGCTGCTGTGTATAAAGCCCAAGCAAGAAATGTGGAAATGAGGGTAGTCTTCGTAGGCATTCTCCCTTTATCAGTCCTCAAAACCATGGCTTCATAAATTGGCCAGCAATTGACCACCACAAAACCAGCTACAAAAATCTGGACAAACAACCCGTCGAAATCTCCTCCCCTGAAAACTCCAACCAACCCTCTGAAAAACGCTATTAGATTGACTATTGCCGCCGTTGACAGTGGCACAAACATGGGGGATTCGACTCCGAATTCAAAGGTCCCCTGATCGTACCTCTTGCTCTGTTCACCGTCTAGTACTTTGCTCGTGAGGATGAACCCGTGTGTGGCAATGCCTAAGCACTTGGTTAAGAATTCAATCAATCCGAAAAGGTAAGATGTGACTCCCCGCAGCATCCACATCCTTTGATCGCTCCACCACCTAAGGAATGTCCCTTCGCATAAAATGAAGACGAGACAATCTTGTGCGTAGGCCCCGACAAACAGAAATGCGTACAATAAAAACCAAGTATCCGATACCTGTAATATAAAAAATTTCACTTGGATCAAGACATACATATATATGCGAAGCCTTATAGTTTCAGTTCATCGACAAGGTCAACTTGCCAAGCATGAGAATAAAGGTTTGCATTCGAGAGGTGCAAACCATAAATAAGAAAGAACATAGATAACTCCATTTTAATTAATTCATAGGAAAATGGACAGGGAGGACTCAAGTAAGAAGCCCATAATCATATGAATAAAAATATGTTTGTCTCATCAAAAATTATGCTGAAAGTGAGTGAAGCGTTTGATAATTATTGGACAGATCGAGATGAAGTGGTCTCAATCACTGTCTATTGAAAAGTTTTCACTTTAGTCGGGTTTGGATCGACTTTCAAATCGCACAACCATGCCCTTTCAATGTGTTCTAGCTTTACGATAACCAAATAGATGAGAGCACTGGAGTGACATACCTTTGGGAAAATGGAGACTCCATTGAGGAGAGCCAACTGAGGGAGGAAGGCATAAATGGTGAGGGGAATGGACCAAATGGGCCAAAAGGCACTATGTGCATAGCAAAGACCCATCATTGGGCCCATAGCCTGGACACCGAACGTTACTGGACTGTATTTGGAGAAGGCCACCTGAAGAAGGCCCACGGACCATCGCTTGTTTTGATTTAGGACGTCGTTGAGGGTGATGGGTACATCCCCTAAAAATGCAGGCCTATTGGGATGGCAAAACACGGACTGCCATCCCTCACATTGCAGTTGATAGCCCGTATAATAGTCCTCAACCAAAGACCCATATCTGAAGCCCACCTGCAACATTTGGGCCCAATCAAGGTTTCAATACCACTATATTGTGATTTTGAGCAAGTTATAATGAATATGATTTGAAACAATATGGCAATAACCCCTTACATATGACTAGCTTACCTTGGAACCCCAATTGCTCTGGTCCTCGTACTTGCAATCTGCTACACGGTGTGCCATAGCCAATATTGATTGGGCCTGAATGGGCTCTTTTACGACATGGTCGGGCCTCAACTCAGGTAACTCGGGTGACACGAAAGACGAGGGACCTCCGAAGAAAACTCGGCGAGAGAAAAAGCATCCAGTCCCAACATGATTGGGGCCAGCCAGACCGTCCATTCCCATCGGATGGATTAGGAACAAACGTTTAAACTCACAAGCATAGATATCGTTCTTATTAAGTCCATGGAAGCGTTGCGGAAACTGAATGTACCCTACTTTCGAGCGAATTGTGGAGTCGGAGAAGTAACATAGTACGCGATGAAGTGTTTGGGGATCGTTTGAGTACATGTCGCAATCCAGAGTCAGGATAATAGGTGCATTGGTCATGACGGCTGATACTCGAAGCTTCAAAACATGACATTCAAAAGCACATAAAAGAAATCTAACATCAACATAGAACATGGACTCCACAAACTATGCAAGTGCGCTATATTTTATTTGATACAAAATAAAGTAGACTTGATTTTTCACACAGCTCATTTAGCTTACCAGGGCATTAAGAGCACCGCCCTTAAAGTGATGTGGCGAGTTTCTGCTTTTCTGTCTGGAAACATAGATAAGATTGGGCATTGATTCGCCTGTGATGTCTTTGTCTTTACCTACATCCGATAGAACCTGTTTGGCAGAGTTGTAGGGAGTGTAGATAAATTGAGGAATAAAGGAAAGATCTTAGGAAGAAATGTTTGGAAAAATTTGGACCTTTTTTGCTGCTCTTGTAAATGGAGCCAAGAAGAACAAGTGACGGCGGTCACGCCAACAATTTAAAAAAAAAATTATGTAGGACTCCACCAATATATTTAAAGCATAAAAATTGAATAACAGCTTTTTAATATTAGAAAATCTTGAGCTATGAAGCACTAGTAATCTAATGGTTCTTGTGTGTACTGATCAGATTTATTTACAACTTGTGGTTTAAAACGATTGCGAGACCTATTTTGCACAAAAGATAAGTAACTTTGAGAGTTGTAGACTACTCCACTCTTAATTAGGCTATCCCTGTCCCTAGCTACGAAGTCATAACTGTTAATTTGTTGGAATGGAGTGGACAAATAGGATTGGAGTAGTAAACTAAACCTGGATAATGGTGGGATGATCATGACGGGTAAAGCCTTGAGTCCATTTGTTAAAAGCTTGGCGTTCTTGTTCGTTAATGATGTAATCATCGATAACCTTTCCTGAATCGACCACGTTCTCCACTCGTTTCTTCATACTTTTGTACATCACCTGTAACCCAATCGATGGAGTAGCATAAATGATTTACCTACGGTCGTATCAAATTAGGGCACCACGTAACCGTGCCCCATCCCGCACTGAAAATTTCTCCAATTTTGGACTATTGAGAAGAATCTGGGTCAAATTACATATGCATATACAGACAGGAACATAAAACAATAGCTAGAAACAAGAAACCCCCTACTGATTATAACGGAGATATGGCAAGTAAATCCACAATAGCTACTCGTAAGCCTCAAGACTGTGAACCAAAATTGATAAGGATGGAAAGCAGTACTTGGAAGACTCACTTCGTTTGGTTCTTCTTTCAGAAATAATCTCTCCAAAATTTTTGACTGTTTTGTCATCCATGTTTTTTCGTCTTTAGTGATTCTTTTGCAAATTTTTTACTCTTTGGATGTACCTAGCACCTTTATTCAAAAAGTAAAAGAATTTGTTAAAATGTTAATTTTTTTAAATAAAGACGAAAAAATAAGCAAATCTATAGAACTTTTTTATCTCAAAAATAAATTTCAAAATTGCAAACCAAACACAGTTCATGCATAATCAGTCTAAATTGGGACCCCAGGCCGGCCACGATCGTTTGTGTTGTTGAACAAATCTCATCTCATATAAGCCAAGTAACAGTTTCCACAAGGTGACCCATGATGTATTGTTGTTTGATTGTACTCCAAAACAAAATTGGCAACAACTGAAAATGAAGGGGTAATCTAGTTTTAGGTCTGGCCGCAAAGACTAAGGACTTAAAGAGTTTGTCTTTTCTTAAAGTTTTCGATTCGAAACCTTCCAAGTTCTATCAATTTTTACAGTGGCATTCGTTATGGGACTTGCTTTGCCTTGTTTTAATTGACGGTGAAATTGAATCCCCAAAAATTATTTGTTGTGCACATATATATAAGCTGACCCAAATAGATCCTTAGTTATAGGTTTCGGGCTTTTTTTGGCTAAATAATCCATTTTGGATCATTTTTTTGTCCTTGTTCAAATTTTTCTGCATTTTTTTTTTGTTTTTCGTCAATTTTTTATACAATATTAACATCAATACTCAATTTTTTTTTGAATAAAAACAAAAAGCAATCCCTGTTTGATGGAAAAGAAATGCATTCCTTTTAATGGCTAGCTGCGGCTTTTCCTTTTCGTTCGAACGAAAAGCTTGGTTGGGGTTAGATAAAGGTTTACTGACTTATTTTTGTCTTTATTCAAAACAATTAAATTACGATGTTAATTTTTTTAATTTTTTAGATTCCTCTTCTCATAACGAAGCAATAATTTACAAAAAAAAAATGACAAATGCAAAAAAAAAAATTAAAGAACAAGAAAAAATAATCCAAATAAATTATTTAGCCGAAAAAGCCTGAATTCCTTTATAAAAAAAATTAGCATGAAGGGAAAAAAACGTAGCGTCTTGGCTAGTGGCTTTCCCTTTTTAGTTTTTTCTAGAGGTGGCAAACGGACGGGTTTGAGCGGGTTGAAACAGGTCGCGGTCAAATATGGGTCAAAAAGTAAGCAGGTTGAAACGGATCGGGTCGAATATGGGCCGAGTCAAACCCACCCGACCCGTTTTCCTTTCCTTTTCTTTTTATTTATTTATTTTTTTATATATATTTAAAAAAACCACTAATTCCCTTATATCGAAACTCAAACTTGCTAAACAAAAGTACCACATCTACGAACCTTTCAGAATCAATAAGGAAAAAAAACCCCAAGTCATGCCGTAAAAAAAAACACGAAATCGTCTTTGGTTTTACTATTAAAATCAATGAAGCTTGTATAACAATATGAGTACAGAATATGATTAGTTTATGTATGCAGAGAGAGCGACTTACGAAGAGGCGAAGCCACCGCTTAGGTTTGGATTAAAAAGTTAAGTAACTTTTTTTTTTTTGGTCTCTATTCAAATTTTTTTTTTTGTATTTGCTTGTTTTGCGACAAACTTTTTACCCCTATTAGTTTGTCTCGACGAGGGAATCGAAAAGTATTTTTTTTGTCTTTATTCAATACTTTTGGTATTTATTTGTTTTGCGTCAAGTTTTTGTGATTAGGGAATGCGAAAAGAATAACTGAATAAGTGTGCGTGCCCGTGTGGTTTGTAAAGATTTGGGTGGTTGCATTCCATTTGAAAAAAAAAAAAAAAGAAGTTCGGCTGGTAAAAGTGTGGAATGTGGGCCCCATTTTCTAAATTTTTTTTGAAAATTCCTTACCTTGGAGTAAGAGCATCTCCAACCCAATACTCCATTTGAGAGTATCAAAATAGTATTTTTTACTCATAAAGTAATTATAGAGGAAATTACTATTCATGTTTACACCAATCACAAACCTCTATTTTTGTCTCTAAAATCACTTTAAGAAAAAAAACCTTTTTTTATACTCTCATGAGGATATGGTTGGTATAAAAATTTAGTAAGAAAAGCAAATAAGGACAAAAATCTCTTTTAAAAAGATGAATAGTATTTTCCAGATAATCTCTATATTTTCTCTTACCCTCTAAATATAGAGCAAATGGAGGAGAAGTGAGAGGATGGGTTGGAGTGCTTTCATACTTTCAAATAGATAGAGATATAGAGTATGGATTGAAGATGCTCTAAGAGCATCTCCAATTCACCTCTATTTCTCTAAAATAGAGGATGGATGTGACATATTGAGGGGATATTTTGTAATTTATTTCATTTTTTCTTCAATTTTTGTATTTTTTGAGAGAATTTTCAAGGAACCCACAGTCTTTTTTAGAGTTTGGTTCTCCAAAAGTAAATTTGGTCCTCTAAAAATGGAGGATCAAAAGTAAATTTGGAGTACAAAATTTCTCCATACTCTAAAAAGGAAGATGGGTCCCTCAAAAATTCTCCCAAAAAATACAAAAAGGGAAGAAAAAAGGGAATAAATTACAAAATCTCCCCTCAATGTGTCACATCCATCCTCTATTTTGGATGGATTGGAGATGCTCTAAGAGTATCTCATCTCCAACCCATACTCTATTTTTTCATTTGAGAGTATGGAACTCCTCCAACCCATCCTCTCAAGCCTCCTCTATTTGAGAGGATGAGATTTTGATCCTTCATATTTAGAGGATGAGAGAAAATATGGAGGATCCCCTCTATAACACTATTCACCTTTTAAAATGGCATTTGTATCCATGGAGCATCTCCAACCAATGCTCTATTCCTCCATTTGAGAGTATGGAACTCTTCCAACCCATCCTCTCAAGCCTCCTCTATTTTTGAGGAAAATATAGAGGATTTGTGGTTGGAGTAAATAGGAATAGTAATTTTCTCTAAAATCACTTTATGAATAAAATAGAGTATTTTGATACTCTCAAATAAAGTGTTGGATTGGAGATGCTCTAAAAGAACGAGAGGGAGGGAAAAGTGGGAGGGCCCCCCTACGTGGATCATTGGCTGGTGGGTGGGAGTAAAATACCAGTACGTACGTGAAAAACCGACTTACGGGAAATTTAGATATGAGCTTTCTTCGGTTCTTTTAACTTCAACCCATATTGAACCTATTTTCAATCCATTTAAATCCATGTAAATATAGGTTTATATGGATTCAATCCATACCAACCCATTATATAATATGGACGGGTTGGATTGGATTATAAGTGGACGAATTAAACGGGTTCAAAAAATATGAATTAAGATTGCCACCTCTAATTTTTTCTTTCTCTTTTGAGATTTTTATACTAGCATTTCGTTTGTAAGTGCAAGTAAAGTAACTATGCCTAGCTTAATTATGTATTTCTGCTCTAAACTTTATAACAGTGTTGATAGCGAAAATATCAAATACTAAAGTTTAGTGGTCAATCCTCATCCACATATGGGTCCCTCTGCACGCAGCACACCTTCTGGGATATGTTGGAGTACTATTAAGATATACTAATACTAGTATATAGAAAAAATGGAAGAACCGTAATTTTGATATTTCACATCTAGTCTCATTGATAACTTTTTGTCTTTATACTTTGTGAAATTATTAAATTACATTTTATTTTGTGAGTGTTCATCAACTTTAAAAAATATTATTGTAATTTCAAATAGAAAAAGACAGAAAAGTGAACCGTCGACAGGAACTCCAATAATTCATACTCCAGCAGTAGATATGGCGTTCCAATTTCAAAAAAAAAAAAAAGAACAAAAAAAAAAAAGAGGGTAATTTTAAGCCCAAAAATTATGCATTTACGCAAATAATTTTTGTGCCAATATGAATCTTGTTTGATAGATTTCATTAAGATCTTTTATACGGTGCAAAAAAAATCAAAAAATTGTTTTTTATTTTTATTATATTTAAATTTAAAAATTGAAAAAAAAAAAACTTTTACAAAAAGTAGGAAAATTGGAACACCCTATAGCTGTTTATTGGCCGCGACTATGTCCCATCATCTAACCTGTCCTTTTTTTTTATGGGAAATTTATAGAAATGGTCCTCCTAGTTTCATACGAGTCTCATTTTCATCCTTCAAGTATCAATTGTAACTCTTTTGACCTTCAAGTTTGATTTTCGTACCAAGTTCGTCCAATTGATAACATTTGTCAGCCAAACTGGGCGGAAAAAATCAAATTGAGGGCAAACGTTAACAATTGGACCAACTTGGTATGAACTGCAGCCACCAAATTGCCATCAATCTAATATTTTTCTTCCAGTTTGGTTGACAGAAGTTATCAATTTGACCAATTTTGTACAAAAATCAAACTTGAAGGTCAAAAGAGTTATAATTGATACTTGGAGGACGAAAATGAGACTCGAATGAAATTAAGAGGACCATTTATATAAATTTCCCTTTCTTTATTGGAACACCCTATAGCTGTTTATAAGTAGGGTGCGATTATTCGCAGCTACATATTTTCTTCCATAGCCCGCTATATTTCAGTAGGTAGTTGTTGAAAATCATAAATAACATTTCGGTAAATAGCTGTTGAAGACAAAATTATATTTCGGTAACTGCATGTCGAAAATATGTTCAACATTCGGTATACAACTGCTAATACATGCATTTCGGTAAATAGCTGTTGAAAAAAAAATTATATTTCGGTAATTAGGTGCTGAAAATGTATCTCAATTTCGTTAACTAACTGTCGAGTATAGTTGGAAATTTTTAGAGAGTTATGGGAGAAAATACGTAACTGCGAATAGCGGCACCCTATAAGTATGTTGTACGATATTGTTGTAAGACTAGAATAATACTATATATATTTCCTTCTTATAGATATAGATCTTATATTTGCAAATTAATACGAGTATCTTCTGGGAATCTTGCAAAACTTAAGACCTTGTTCGTTTTGGGATTTGCATTTTGGATTCTCTCTCCACTCTTTATTATTATCTTCAATAATTTTTCTCATTTTTCTTTCTATTATTATTACTCATATTTTCAATCATTACTTTATTTCTCTCTACACTTATTACCTATAAATCTAAATCCAAAATTTCAAAACGAAAAGGCTCTAAAAGATTGAAACATGCAGATATATCATTTTAGCCAAGATACATGAACGGGGAAACAAGTCGTGAGTAATAATTGTATATTTGGGTGCATCCTTTTATTCAATAATGTGATGGCTCTAAGATTTGTTATGCACATATTGGTGTTTGGATAAATAAGTTAAAGTGGCTTATTTTTTGTCTTTATTTAATTTTTTTTTTCATTTTGTGACTTATTGTCAATTTTTTGGGAATTATTGCTTCGTTATGACGAGAGGAATCTAAAAAGTAAAAAATTACGATCAAAATTCAATTTTTTGTGAATAAAGATGAAAAAATAAGCCAATAAGCCAATTTTTTTCGCCTTTATTTAAAAAAAATTGGATTTTAATCGAAATTTTTTACTTTTTAGATTCCTCTCGTCATAACGAAACAATAATCCCCAAAAAATTAAATAAAGACAAAAAATAAGCCACTTAACTTATTTGTCCAAACAAGCTAGTGGGAGTTGAAAGATCCAATGATGGGAGAGATTTTCAAAAGAAAAAACCAAATTGTTCTCTTGTTTTCGTTTATATCATTATAAGGTTGACTGAGCAAAAAAACAATGGTGCTGTATTTTCTTTCCCCGCCCGCCCGCCGCCCCCTCTCTCTCTCTCTCTCTATATATATATGTATGCAAACAATACAACGAAATTAAACCAAATTAGTGATATTCCTCTACGCAAACAACGAATCAATACGCGGTAATAGACGGATTAATCCCCAATAACAAATTTAACAATATTGGATAAAGTTTTCATTGGCTAATTGTTGCGTGGATTAAGTCCCATTTGATCGAAGATTACTCCGTCAACATGATGACTAGCCAGAATCCAGACTTGGATTTGGCCCTGATCATAAATAATGTGTCCGCCACCGATCCCCTTACGAAAAAGACGTGCAATTTCTGAATAAAAAATAAAATACTTTTGTTCGTGATTTTTGAGTTTCTTCGTACCAAATTAAAGACAAATGATTGGTTTACTAATTTGGTGCAAAAAAATTTAAAAAAAAATATGCATGAAAGTATTATTTTTAACCGAAAATTCCACGTCCTTCTCGTCTATCAAATGGGACTGAGGGAGTGAGATATTCCGCCAACTCAATCTGTGATTGAATTATATATTAGAGAAACATTACGCGAGTAAAAACAAACATAAGACTAATATTAATACCTTCATTTGCTTTGATTCATTGGACTGAGGGTAATTCGACTCGAAATAAGCCTCGGGACATCTCTCCACTACTTTGTTCCTCCGGCAAAAGGGCAACCAGTGGCTCCCGAACTTGGCAGCCTCCACTAAAGCAAACAGGGTCAAATCCGACCCGCCGTCGTCCGACACGTATACCGACAGCTTCTCCGCCGGGTAGTCGTACGCCATCACCGACAGCGCCGTGTTCACCACGCTCACCGGCGGCTCCTTGTGCGGATCCGCCGTGCATATGAACACGTCCATGGCCGGAATATCCTCCTCCCTCATCACTTTTCGGAGGTTTTCCGGGAAGACGCGGCGGTGGGCCGGCCTCATGAGGAAGCTCTGGGTGGTGGACCACATGAAGCCGAAGACGAAGTCCGAGAACAGAAAGGCGAGGGAGAGAGAGAAGGAGAGGAAGGTGGTGGAGCTGAGGGCTGTGAGTGCATGGTGATAGAGAAGAGCGAGGACTGCGCACGTGTAGATGGCCGCGAACACACGGTTCGCGACCATTGCACGTGAGAAGGTGAGCGTGTGGAGAAGGGGCTTGGTTGTTGCAACTGCATCGGGAGCCTCCATTTTTATGCTGCTGCTGCTGTGTCGCCGAGGTGACGCTGGGTTACGTGTCTGTATTTATAAGCCCGTTTGGAAGTGTTTTCACACGGGCGGAACAGATAATATCGCAATACACGTGCGAGGCTTTATATTGAATATTTAAAAAAATATTTTGGTAAAAGTAAAAAAAAAATTACTTTTTCAAATTCTATCATCAAGATAAATCAATAATTTATAAAAATTTAACGCAAAATTAACAAATGTGATTTTTTTTAATAAGAACAAAACTCTAAAAAAAAACCTAAAAAATTTAGCAGGACTTAGCCTAGTTTAATACTAATTGGGGGATAGTGGTGTGCAGTCTTGTACGCAGCACGGTGTTGTGCACTTCTGAGTCGTCGGATCGTGCATCCGATGGCTCGGATCTCATCTCAGCAATGAACAACTCTCGACAGTTGATTGTTGAGATGAAATTCGATCCGTCAGATGTACGATCCGATGGTTCAGAGGTGCGCAACACAATACTATGCACCTCTCATACGATCCCATTTATCACATGCATCATATGATGATCACATATTCCAACGGTCACCATCTTTAGTGGCAACTAAAACCCCTTTTTTTTTTTCCCAATTAATTAAAGTTTGTCACTTTTTTTATCGCACAAACATATATAACCAAAGGGTTTATATTGGCAGAGGTTATTTCCTGGTCCTCCCACAAGAGAGACCAATGTTTGAGTCTAGGCAAGCGTTTGGGTTTTAAGGTTATAGATAACTTCTGGACCTTTAACTCCCGTACTAACTCTCCACTGATGTATAAAATATTACTTTCGTAGACAAGTACCAACATCATTATATATAGGCTTCTTTCTACTTTCCCTCTCGCCCACGTACAACCATCAACATTTTCTCATTCGTTTCCTCAGAAAATCTTTTGCCAACTAGGCAAACTTAGAGACCAATCACTGCGTACATGTGTGCCTGGAGACTTTCCACGTGATATATGTCCTAGTTCTAGCTAGCTACCACTTCTGTTTGAACTCGTTAATTTCTTTATTCATCGTTTCATAGCTATTTAACTTGTCTTGCTAGCAAAAAAAGTTCTTAACAAATATTCACCGAAATAGAAATGTCGCCACTAATGAGTAGAAGATGGCGCAACAATGCAGCGTTTGTGATTGGTTCCCCGAGGTTAGGTTGCGTTTTTCAACACGTTATGCTTTTTGGGAGTAAGTTCTCTTTTAGGGTCTCAGATTCGAAACCTTTTAGGTGTTATCAACTCTTTTGGGGCCGAACCAGTCCATACATACCTTACCCTACAAGAGAAATAATTTATTGAGAATAATAGGAATAACATGCATAAAAAAAAAAAATTGTTCCTTTGTTTTACATTGAAATGAAAATCCCCCGAACCTTCATGTATGTGGTGTGTGAGAAGCTGCTGTGTATAAAGCCCAAGCAAGAAATGTGGAAATGAGGGTAGTCTTCGTAGGCATTCTCCCTTTATCAGTCCTCAAAACCATGGCTTCATAAATTGGCCAGCAATTGACCACCACAAAACCAGCTACAAAAATCTGGACAAACAACCCGTCGAAATCTCCTCCCCTGAAAACTCCGACCAACCCTCCGAAAAACGCTATTAGATTGACTATTGCCGCCGTTGACAGTGGCACAAACATAGGGGATTCGACTCCGAACTCAAAGGTACCCTGATCGTACCTCTTGCTCTGCTCGCCGTCGAGTACTTTGCTCGTCAGGTTGAATCCGTTTTTGGCAATGCCTAAGCGGTTGGTCAATAATTCAATCGATCCAAAAAGGTAAGATGTGACTCCCCTTATCATCCACATTCTTTGGTCATTCCACCACCTTTGAAATGTACCTCCTGATAAAATGAAGTCGAGGCAATCTCGTACGTAGGTCCCGAGAAATAGAAATGTATACAAGAAAAACCAGGTATCCGATACCTATAACATGAAATTCCATTTTGATCAACAAACATTACATGCCAAAAAAGAAGAAGTAGATAGTAGACATTGTTTTGCAAGGTACTGTGGTGTACGTGCAAGTTCGAGCTGCCATGCTTGAGAATAAAGGTTTGCTTTCGAGAGGTGCAAACAATAAAGAGTATTAAAAGTTAGGTATGTACTTAATCTAATTCGGCTCCTAGGATCCTTCCTTCATACTAATAATAAAAAAGACAAGACTCGGGAACCTTTTCAGTGTAGGAGGCTGTTGTGCCCTCAGTTCCGGTCTCGTCTCGAGCTTGAAAACATAGTCCAAAATGTTCACTATTTAGAGCTAAACGTGAACAACATTTGTAAGACCAAGTCAATTGGGCAGCAGTAGCTTACTGATCGAATCAAATAATCTTTGTTTTTTTATTTTTGATACATTATTTGCTGTTATTTTACTGAATAAAAATGCAATAAGTCTACCAGGTAAACGATGTCCAATTGACTTGATTTTTAATGAGGTTGTTATTCATATCTATCTCTACAAAGTAAACGTACGGTTCGGATTATGTTTTCGAGCTCGAGACAAGACTTGAATTCAACGCACATTAGTACCCTCGAGTCGAAAAAGAATATAGATAAAACCCTTTTAATTAATCTTCATAGAAAAAAAAAAAAAAAAAAGGCAGGGAAGATTTAAGGAAGAAGCCCATCGTGATATTAATAAAAATACACATGTTTGTCGCTGAAATTGAGTGAAGCGTCTGATAATTATCGGACAAAGATGAAGCGTTCTCAATCATTGTCTATTGGAAAGGTCACTTTAATTCGTAATGGATTGACGACTTTCAACTTGTAAAGGCCTTTTCGATGTGTTATATAGGAATCTAGTTATTGAGTACCACATCGGTGAGAGCAGTGGGGGAGTGACATACCTTGGGGAAAATGGAGACTCCATTAAGAAGAGCCAGCTGAGGGAGGAAGGCATATATGGTGAGTGGAATGGACGGAATGGGCCAAAAGGCATAGTGGGTATAGCAATGACCCATTATTGGGCCCATAGCCCGGACGCCAAAAGTTACTGGACTGTATTTGGAGAAGGCCACCTCAAGAAGGCCCACGGACCATCGCTTGATTTGATTTAGGGCATCGTTGAGGGTGATTGGCGCATCCCCTAAAAATGCAGGCCTATTCGGGTTGCAAAACACGGACCTCCATCCCTCGCACTGCAGTCGGTAGCCCGTATAAAAGTCCTCAACCAAAGTCCCATATCTGAAGCCCAACTGCAATATTTTGGCCCAACTCAAGGTTTCAATTGATTGTTGAGTATAATTTGAACAACTTTAGAACACCTACTCCATATACAAGTGTGTCTGGAGCTATTCGATGTATATGGGAGCATGTACATCGAACGACTCGAGATAGAGTTGTGTCCGAAGTTGTATTCCAAGACTTTTTTGTTTGAAAACTAAAACCTTTTTTTACGAAGGGAAAAAAAAAAGAAGAAAAAGAACAATAGCCCCTTTACAATAAACTAACTTACCTTGGAACCCCAATTAGTTTGGTCCTCGTACTTGCAATCCGCTACATGGTGTGCCATAGCCAAGATTGATTGGGCCTGAATGGGCTTTTTTACGACATGGTCAGGTCTCAATTCGGGTATTTCGGGAGACACGAAAGACGAGGGACCTCCGAAGAAAACTCGGCGAGAGAAAAAGCATCCAGTCCCGACATGATTGGGACCTGCCAGCCCGTTCAGTCCCGCCGAATTAATGAGGAACTCACGTCTAAGCTCAGAAGCATAGATATCGCCTTTGTTGAGTCCATGAAAGCGTTGTGGAAACTGAACGTACCCTAATTCAGGGTTAATTGTGGTGTCAAAGAGGTAACATAGCATGGAATAAGGTGTTTGGGGATCGTTTGAGTACATGTCGCAGTCCAGAGTCAGGATTATAGGTGCATTAGTCAAGACAGCTGATACTCGAAGCTTCAAAACATGACATTCAAAAAAAGCACGAAAACAAGGTTAACATTAGAACTGTTATAATTTAATCCAAATTACTTGTCATTGCATCAAAGTCATAATTATTATAGTTAAAGACTAAGCCCTTGTTCAGTTGTGGGTTTTGAGTAGTGTTTTTGAATAAAGGTAGAGAGAGATGAGAGTAATGATTGTGGAAAGAGGTAAAAAGTGGAGAGAGATAGAGTGAGAAATGAGAGTAATGATTGAAAAGTTAGAGAGAGAAAAAATACAAAAGTTACTTTTTCCAAAATTTTGAGGTTTGAGTTCTAAACCGAACAAAGCTAAAGAGGACACATATTGAACATGGTATGGTTTAATAATAGTGGCAATGACACTGGATTTAGACAATTAAAAAATAATAATATTGTACATCCACTTTTCGTTTGTTATTTTATTCGATACGAAACGTATTTTTAAATCAAAGGATTAATTAGGCTTACCAAGACATTTAGAGCACCGGCCTTAAAGTGATGTGGTGAGGTTCTGCTTTTTTGTCTGGAAACATAGATAAGATTTGGCATTGATTGTCCTGTGATGTCTCTGTCTTTGCCTGTCTCCAACAAAACCTGTTTGGCGGATTCGCAGTGGGTGTAGAAAAATTGAGAAGTTATAGTACAAAAGATAGAGCATGGAATTATTTTTGGGTAAAAATTTGGGTTTTTAATCTTCTTTTATATAAATTAATAAAATTATTAATAATTATTAAAGCTGTTTATTGGATTGGAGTATTAAACCTGAACAACGGTGGGATGCTCTTGACGAGTAAAGCCTGGAGTCCATTTGTTAAAAGCTTGGCGCTCTTGTTCGTTAGTGATGCAGTCGTCGGTAACCTTTCCTGAATCGACCACGTTCTCCACCCGTTCCTTCATGCTTTCATACATCACCTGTAACATGATTGATTAGTAGATACAAAATCATCATTAAGACTCTTTTTGGGACTTGATTAATGTATACACAGCGTGATTCTATTAGAACCCAAACAATTAATTATCCATATATAAATCCAAATTCTCTCAACACCCGATTAATTAAAAACTTTATATAGTCTCTTACAAGTCTCCTTTATTGGTCAATGGTTGGGGCATGGTACGTAGGGAAGGGTTAGGGCTGCAATTGGTGGTGAGTATACAAGAAAATTAATAGGTTTTTGAATATGTAGATGATGACATTTTTGGTCATACAGTATTAAATTAAACTTCCCTAAAAATGAGCTTGAAAAGAAATTTGGGATTCGTCATTCGAGACAATCTTCCGGGTTTAAACAGAGTTTTTTCATAAACACTCGTAGGGGTTATTCGTCACTTCACCAAATAGGATATTGACAAACGACCCTAGTCACATGGGTCCTGTTAATAACCGCCTAATAAATTATTGGTAGGGAATAAATACTGGAGTATTAACGATTGCACCCTTGAAAACACTAATTAACTTCTCGAACCTCTCAAAAATAAAAAGAAAAAAAGAAAAAAGGATGCATGTTAATTAAATTGTTAATGTGATTGGTATCATGCTTCTAGGCTTGGTGGAATTATTCAGTGCCAATGGTATGAGACTCGCACAAACAAGGAGGAAGCACCTGTCCAATTTTTGTTCATTCCGGTTTTGAGCCTCTGTATGCTCCTTCTTTGTTCACAAGAATAATCAGAATCATTCATTTTGTAGATTTCATCGTTGCTATCGATTACGTTTTTTGTTTTGTCAAGACCCGCATGTAACCATCCCGCTAATCTTTTGAAAAGACGGGGTCGAACCGTCGAAAGGAACTTAATTTTAGTCTTCGGCACCTTTCATAGATTTTAGTTCGTAGATTTTATCGAAGCATCAGAATTAAATATCTTCAAGAACATAACAGTATATCCACTCTAATTTACTTGCACGGCTAAGCTCTAATTTATGTTTCGAAAATATATAAGAAAAACTAAATAAACTGAAACAGATAAAATCATTTTAACAAAGAAACATGAAGAGAAGAAAAATGGCTCCAGAAGTAATCAAGTGTTCAACTACTAGTAATATGAGTACTGCAAAGTGTACATATGCCACCTACATATGAATTTTGTGGAGCCTACCTCGGTTCCACAAAGATGATTCAAATCACTTATTATTTTAAAATATTTTTTATGGAGTCTTATAAAAAATCTGTTGAACTCGAGATCGGCAAGGATTTTTATGGAGTCTTATAAAAAATCAGCTCAATTCGATAATGGTATGGATTTTTTTATAAATTTGTAGGGACAAAACTGAGCAGTTAAAGAATTTCACTAGTCTTAAAAAAAAAAAAAAAAAAAACTAGGGAACGTACGTATCTAAAGGTAATTTCCTTGTGAACTAAAATTAATTAAGGAGAATATTACTCATTGATTCATGAAAACTTTGTAGCAATTATTAACAAAGAGTATGGCTTATTCACGGAGTCGCTGTAAATACGTAATTTACGGAGCTGTTTGATCTCAGCGGGCTGTTTCAGCATTGAATGGTCCGGATTTAAATGAAATTTTTCGGAAAGAAAGTTAAAATATGAACCATCCAATTCACTTTAGACGAGATCGATCCACCTCCGTAAACTACGTACTATTCACTGCAAGTTCCGTAAAATAGTTTTTCTCATTAACAAAGTACCTTTATTTGATTTGTTTCATTGGACCGAGGGTATTTCGATCTGAAATAAGCCTGGGGACATCTCTCCATTACTTTGTTCCTCCTACAAAAGGGCAACCAGTGGCTCCCAAACTTAGCAGCCTCCACGAAAGCAAACAGAGTCAAAGCCGACCCGCCATCGTCCGACACATAAACCGACAGCTTCTCCGCCGGATAATCGTACGCCATCACCGACAGCGCCGTGTTCACCACGCTCATCGGCGGCTCCTTGTCCGGATCCGCCGTGCATATGAACACGTCCATCGCCGGAAAATCCTCCTCCCTCGTCACTTTCAGGAGGTTTTCCGGGAAGACGTGTCGGTGGACCAGCCGCATGCGGAAGCACTGGCCGGTGGCCCACATGAAGCCGAGGAGGAGGTCGGCGAATAGGAAGGTGAGGGAGAGAGAGAAGGAGAGGAAGGTGGTGGAGTTGAGGACCGTGAGCGCATGCTGATAGAGAAGAGCGAGGACGGCGCACGTGTAGACGGCCGCGAACACACGGTTCACGACCGTCGCACGTGAGAAGGTGAGCGTGTGGAGAGGGGGCTTGGCAGCGGTAGCCTCCATTACTATGCTGCTGTGGCTGTGTCCGAGGGGCCACAACGGGTTACAGTGTGTGTATTTATAAGCCCGTTTGGAAGTGTTTTCACACGGGCGGAACATAATACTGCAACACATGTTGCAAAGGAGGGAGGGACATGTGGTGGCGGCCGTCATGACAATAATTTTAGAAAATATAATTATTATATATTTAAAAAATTATTTCTAACTTATATAAACCCAACACCGTTAGATTTATTTTCCTTATTTTTTGTTATGTACTAATCCCCTTAATCCTCTTCTTTTTTTTTCACTAAAGTTTGGGTTCCGGTTTTTTACATTGTATACATCAACTAGTGTTTGCCCGTACCTACGGCATTATGCATGTCAGATGGAATTGCGTCGGCGTGTATGAACATGTGTGCATGTGCATAATGGGTGCCACGTAGGATAAAGATGCCACGTAGGACAAAGGTGCCACGTAGGACAAACACCATTCTGTTTTATTATATACATCAATGAGAGTTAGTGAGCGTGTTAAAGTTAACACGGGGGGTCCAGGGGCTCTCCATCGCCCTAGCCGCCCAAGCCCCCCTATGAGACTCGAACCCTGATCACCACTAAAAGATAGAGATGAGCAACCAATTTCACTAGAAGTAGTTCTCGGTTTCACCTTATTTGAGTTGAGATTAAATTTTACACGGACCCTCCGTGTATACGGGAGGGTCCGCCCAACCAATTACAAAATGACAGCTAAGCTTTTGGTCAGCTTTGTCTGGGTAATTTGCAATTTTTTTTCCCATTTAGGATCCTATGGAGCAGAAATTTGATTATGAGAGCCATAGAGACAAAATTTAACTATAACACTTTAGAATAGTATGATCAGAATAACAAGATTTTTGCACCGGTTCAAACGGATTGAAAATTGGAGCACTTAACTTTTTAACCATATTTTTTAATGTATAAATAGTCGACAAAAATTAAGTACTCCAATTTTTAATCCGTTTGAATCGGTAGGAAGATCTTATTATTTTGATCATATTATTCTAAAAGAACATAATTAACTTTTATTAGGACAGATTTTTTTTTTGGGAAATGATTTTCGCGCTCCAAGATTTACCGCATGCGCTCTACGTTTTTGTTTTTATACTGTGATGTTGCTAGTGTATTTTTTTTACATTGTGATGTTGTTGGCAACATCACAGTGTAAAAACAAAAAGGTGGGACGCCTGCAGTAAATCTTGGAGCGCGAAATCAGTACTTTTTTTTTTTTTTATCCGACATAAAGAACAGATCGATCCTTTCAGAAAAAACAAAACGAAAAGATAGATATTATTATTTTTTAAAAACAAGATGCGTTAGCTCCAATGGCAATGGACACGTTTGGTACCAGCTTACTTAAAATAGTTTCACGATTTTGGTAGACATATTGAAGTGGGCCTGCGCGAGTGATCATAATCTCATAGTACCCCCATAATTCAATTTGTTTTATAATTGCGTATGTGAATTTTTGTAATGCTTTTAGTTTCTTTGTTTTGAGCGAAAAAGACAAATCCCACGCAGGACTACCCAAAAAAGGTACATCAAGAATGATTAATCTAATGTTCATGATTGATCGGGCCCTATAATACGATTCCAAAAATCACATGCATGCATCACATATTCCAATGCTCACCAATTCTTTTTTATCGGCAAAGAAATGTTTATGGGAGCTCGTACACTGGTACATCGAGAAAGGAATCAAATTAAGGGTCTCTTTGGCCAAAAAAGCCATTTGGTTTTTTCGTCAAATTTTGTTTTGTTCTTATTTAAATTTTTTTCGTATCACTTGGGTTATCATCATTTTTTGGAGATTATTGCATTCTCATGACAAGAAGAATCTAAAAAGTAAAAAATTTTGGTCGAAATCCAAATTTTTTTGAATAAAGACTAAAAAAGTGGCTTTCCCGCCAATTTTTGTCGAAATTCAAAAAAAATTTGGATTTCGATCAAAATTTTTTACTTTTTAGATTCTTCTCGTCATAACGAAATAATAATCCCCAAAAAATTGACAATAAGCCACAAAATGCAAAAAAAATTGAATAAGGACAAAAAATAAGCTACTTTGGCTTATTTATCCAAACAGGCCCTAAGAATAACATTTGTAGCCAAAGGAACGCATACCAAACGAAGTTAGGCATCCAAACCAAAGCAAGAAACAAGCATCCGATCATACAACTGATCACTTTGGTCCAGAATGCCACGGGAACCTTATGCCTTGTTTGTTTTAATTTTTGAAAAGAATTTTTGAAAAGATTTTCTTTAGATTCTCTATACTTTTAATTATTTCTCTCTCTTCACTTATTATCCCTACTATTCTCAAAAAAAAATTCAAAAACGAAACCAAACAAAGTATTAAAGGTCGGAAATCAAAACGACGTACAAATAAAGTATTTGTCTACTTTAGCTGTGTTTTTTGTAGCTTTTAGGATTAACCAAAACCAAATTTTGTGCCGCTCCAAGGAGCTTCTAGCTCGATGGTATTACCCAAAGGCCCTTTTAGTAGAGGCCCAGTTCAAGCCCCACGAGAGAGGTGTTGTGGATGTGATGCCACTTTCCCTTCCCCTTCCCCTAGGGTAGGTTCTAATGATTGACAACAACAAAAAACTTGGAAGTTGCCTTTTTTCATCCCTTTTGTAATCAAGGTCCAACCGAAATCGTACCGACAGTCACGTCGGGTCGTCTCCGGCTACCGGACGGTCGATCCAAGTCGTCCAAAAATTCTTTAAAAAAAAATTTTGAGGGGACCTCGCGGAAATTAATGGCATCCAATATGTATAAGATATTTGATCCAAATACCTTATTTTTCGTGAAATATACATGACTATATGTTAACTTTGGGTGGCTCCCATCCTCACTGTTGCTAGCACACCAAAAAAGACTAGTGTGCCATCTACTTCACTGCCAGTCATCTTCAGCCAGCCAACAGTCAAACCCCTTCCAGACACGGCTCACCTGCCTCTGAAGGGGAGCACTTCAGCTCCAGTTTATAGTTGCTCCAGTTCGGTCCAGTTTGGACCCGTTGTGGGCCCCTCCCGGGTCCACAACAATTATCGGAATCGTTCATTTTGTAGAACTCGTCGAATATGTCATCCACGCCAAAAATTAGCTTCACCGAACATCAATAGGTACATGGATGAAACAGATTTGTACATGAAAAAAGCGATGACAAAAATTAAGTTAAAATTAATAATTGCCCATTTTTTTCATGTACAAATCTGTTTCATCCATGTACCTATTGATGTTCGGTGAAGCTAATTTTTGGCGTGGATGACATATTCGACGAGCTCTACAAAATGAACGATTCCGATCATTGTTGTGGACCCGGGAGGGGCCCACAACAGGTCCAAACTGGACCGGACTGGAGCAACTATAAACTGGAGCTGAAGTGCTCCCCCTCTGAAGCTGGGATGCCTTTCTAAGGGAGGCCCCCCAGAGTCCAGATCCCCATCGGAGTCCAATCTGGACAGGGATTTGTCCTACCCCTCAGAGTCGTTGATTTTGCAAATCAAAGGCTGAGATGTATTGAGTCAAAAGACATCGTTTTAGAGCAAAAAGTATTCGATACATCTCAGCTGTTGATTCACAAGATCAACGACTCCGAGGGATGGGACAAGCCCCTGTTCGAATTGGACTTGGACAGGTGATACTCGGTGGGCTCCCCGAGGAATCGTTTGAAGTGGGGTGTGGAATGTGACTGGTGACGTCACAAGTTCCTCTTTTTCTTGTAGGAGCGATGTAAACCATTAGGCTAGCTTTCTAACAGCCTGTTTGGATGGGGGATTTGCCCCCGGATATGCGACGCGGCCGGAGATAAAATCCGGCCTCTGCTCTTCTCCGGTCTTTGGATGCAAAAAACTCAACCCCGATTTGTCCTCTGATTTGGGGACTTCGGATTCGTAATCCACTTTCGGCCGGATTTGCTAATGACAGGGGTACCCGTGTCGTTAGTTATGCGGGACTGTGAAAAGGCGACATTGCCCTTGCTTATCTGTAGAGAGAGAGAGAGAGAGTGTGTACCTGCTGCTGGGGCGGCGAGAAGAAGAAGAGATACGAAAGAAAGAAAGAAACCGTAGCCCTAATGAAGAAGAAGAAAGCACGTGTCCTTCACGTGAACGATTTTAATGAGTTTATAGGAAAATTATGATTTGCACCCTGTAATTTAGAGGTATCAACTGTAGCACCACTAACATTTACGTGAAACAATGTTTCTATGTTTCAAGTATTACTACAAATTTTCAGGTACCAACTGTTCCAAAATTTATTTAAAATTTAAATGAGCTATAAAATTTGTTCAAACTAAAATATATACGTTGGTTGCCCTTGAAATCTCTCTTACATTGTATTTTAAATTAAACTAAAACTTTCCAAGTAGTACGTTATTTTAATTTTTTTTATAAAATAATATTTTCTAATAAAAATAAGGTTTAAACATTTAAAGTTAAAATGATTTTATTTTATCCCATAATTATTGACAAAACCGTATTTATTCTAATTATAATAAAAATAACCTTTTTTTGTCCATTAAATAACTAAAGGGGCAATTAAGTAATTTGACACTTTATCATATCATATCCACCTTCCAAATCACCCTTCTTGAAAAACCATCCAAACACTGGATTATTAATCCACCTTTCTTATGAGGTTGGTCCACCCTTCTTATATATCCACTCTCATTACATATCCACCCTCAAATCCACCTTCCTTCTATATCCATCCAAAATCAAATCCTCCATCCAAACGGGCCGTAATGGCTATAAGGGTCTGTTTCAAAATACCATCTTAAAAAATAAGTATTTATTTCATATTTTTAAACTCAAAAATAATGTAAATGAAAAATAATTAAATTTTTTTTTGCACCGTATTAAAGATCTAAATGAAATCTATCAAATAAGATCTATATTGATAGAAAAATCATTTGCGTAAGCACATAATTTTTGAGCTTAAAATTGCATTCTTAAAAAATACTATAAGTACTTATTTCCCTTTCAGAAACGGGGCCTAAGTTACCTTTCTTTGTCTTTATTTACTTTCCCTGCTCTCTTGCATCCAGTACTAGCTTTCTCTCTCAGGTAGTGAAGTGCAGGGCTGGCACTAGTTATTGGCCCACCAGGTTGGCGCCTTGGGCCTCTCATTTTCAGCCCAACTTTAGGACCCCAAAATTGTGGAATATATTAAATATTATGTATATTCAAATTTCTATAGAGAGGCTAGTGTAGCTCTAGTGGCAAGTTCTTTGTTCTTTCACCATAAGGATGCGAGTAAATTCGAACCCCACTCCTTCCTTCTTTTTCACAGACAATTATTCAAGTTTTAACAAAGAAAATGGTTTAAGACTGCCTTTTTTAAGACTCAAACACGCAACCTAACGGTTACAGACCTATTATTCACACACCTACCACTGAGCCACATATACATTTTAATTTTTTATCCCACAACTAATATATATAGAAAAGATTGGAGGCCCCATTTTCTCACTCCATCTAATGCCTCGAAAATCTCAAGACCGGACCTGGTGAAGTGTATACCATTATTGATCGTGCAAGAGCGATCATCATCTTATTCTAGTTTTCTTTCCTTTTTTGGAAGCAATCCTGATCCTTCCTCTCTTTCCAGTGGTGAAAGCCGGCTAAGGAAATTCCGATGTACCGAAAAAAAGAAGCCGGCTAAGGGCCATTTCCTTTGCCAGGACTCCAAGCTGAGTCTATAAATGGAGCTTCTGTCTTTTTATTCTGTATCTCTCTTGAGTGAGAGACCTGATGAGAGAAATTCTGAGTGTGAGGCTATAGAGCTCTGTAAAGCTTAGGTCAGTGAGGGTACGCAGTGCAGATAGAGAGAGAGTGCACTGAGTTTGAGAGAGAACTCTGTTGTAAAGCTTGTCTCCATAAATATTGCTCCGTTTACCTCCGTGGACGTATCCGATTTTGAGAAATCACGTATCTCTCATGTGTTCGTGTTTGTCTGCGTTTGTTTTGGCTCTGGTTTGATCCACTCGGGAACGTACAAAACTATAATGCATGCACTGAAACCCAAATTGCATGTAATTAATGTGGAATTACTTCCAAACCAACAAAACAACTGAAGAAAAAAAAAAGTCAAACATGATGGAACATTAAAACTTTATGAAAATGCCTAAAATTCTAAACCCTGAAACTGCCTAAGCCGTATGGTACCCTATAAAAATGCCTAAACCTTAGGGTATCTAATGAAAATGCCCAAACTCTAGGATACCTTATGAAAGTACCTAAATCGCTAAAATCCTATGATAGGAAGTACATCCTAAAATTCCTATGAAAGTGCCTAAACCTAAACCGGCCTTGGGCTCTAAATGTGCCTAAACTTAAATCTTATGGTACTCTAAACCCTAAAACCCTAGGGTGTCCAATGGTGGCACATCCATTAATGGTAAATATATTTTGTAAAAAGTGGACATAGTGGTAATTAAGTACTTATATTCTATCTTACCTTAATGAGAATTAAGATGTGGTTTTTTGTACCTAGTGGTAAAAATCCCAACACGTTACGTGTCATTCGCAGTCCCAAATTTAGAGAACGAGCTTAAACTACGATGAGTACATAAAAATGGAGCAAGAGATAACATATACTACTAAGTTATAACAATCACTGTTTTTTCTTTGATCTCTGTCACCATCCCAACAGGAAAGCCATATACGTACGTACATACACATTTGGTTTTTCAGCAACAACAAAGGGGAAAAAGGAACATAACACATTTGGTAGACGAGTCATCTAAATTAGTACTTGCTTGTCACAACATGTATACATACGAATAAAAGTTAGTAGTAGTGATAGTACCCCTAATAATGATAGCTGGCAATATTTGCAATGGTATCGGCTTAGTTTAAATGACATTAATTAATTAATTAATTAATGTCTGTGATCTCTGCTTTTGAGAATGCATGATGACCTTTTCGAAATGAACGTCCCAACATGCTTATAATTGCTTTCCTTAGACTTTCCCTTTCGTCAGGCCATGTGCCAACACCTTCTCATGCCTTGTTTAGAATCTTTTCTCATGCCTGTCCTCTTAATCTTTTACCAACTATATATGCAAGCTCATACAACGGATCACTGCACATGTTGTAGAGGGGGTGTGCGCTTGAGGTTTTACAAGTGACATGTCCTAGTTGATGACCTTTTGGAGTGACATTTTTTTTCACATTTTTGCTCTATATCTGTTTAAAGATGTACTCGTATAGTATTTCTTTTTATTTTTTCGGGTCCTTTTGCACGGTGCCGTATGTGGGCTCGGGCTCTCCAGTCACGTTCTGAACACATTGAGCGGCTCAGATTATTGAAATTCAATCGAAAAAGGGGGTTTCCGCATTTTAACTAAAATGAGGACCCCCTCATTTGAAACAACCTCTGTGTGTGTGTATATACTAGGTGGATTCCTTCGTGCTACACACGAATAACATGATCGTTGTTGTTTTTCAAGTGAATATTTTTGTTTTGGTGTAGATAGTAAACGGAATTATGGGTATGCAAAATGAAAGATCGGATTTTTACACACATTTAAGTCCTTATATTATAAACCAACATTTCTAGATGTTGTGGGAAATATCTTTTCAAAGCCATTCTCTTTTGTAAAAAGATTGGATTTGAAAATGTAGTAGTTGGAAGTTTATATTTACACCTTCCCGAGTGTCTGGAGTTATGTTTCATATTACAATGTTTCGAAGCATATTAGTTGGAGCCAAAAGATAGCAGTAGTGTTTTGGATGGTTGATGCAAGAACCATAGTCTGCTTTAGCTTTCAAAAAGTGTTGCAATGATTCCCCTAATCATTCTTCTTTGCATGCTCAGTGGTTTCATCTCCTTCCAGTGCATTTTGCATTATGATGTTTCCAGCTTCATCTCGGTCTGTTGGTGTGGTGGATGAGGATGCATGTTGCCTTTGTATTTTCCTTACTTGGCTTTTTCTATGGTGTCTCAGGATAGAGAGTGAGGCTATCACCTTGTGCTGTGATTTGGGGATCTTCTATGTGAAAGATGGAGTTGATGTTGAATTTGCAATGATTGATTCCTCCGTAGTCATAGTTGTAAGCTTTGATGTTTGCGCTGCACCTTCTTGGAGCACTGAGTTTTTGTAGCATTGGCAGAGCAAGAGTGTCCCCAATTGTGTTGGCCTCTAATTCTTCTGGGGTTATTTCTTGTAACGGCCCGACTTTTCGGGAGCAAAATAAAATAATTCTTTAAGAAAATTTTGCTAAATAAGTAAAATTTTCCAAAATGAGGTTTAAATATTACAATCTCGAGATAGATTTACTGATTCAAAATACATTAACTTCAGAGTTGACTCTAGGCTTGATACGAATCCCAAACACACTCGATCTTCGTTACTGATTATCCTTCCGTGTCGAACTGCATCATCATTGAACCTCTGCCATTGAATCCTGCGCCCTCTAGCAAATTGATCGCCGAAGCAACCGATTTGCCAGGATACGAACGTATCCGTGAGTGATAAATCACCCAGTAGAATAATCCAACCCAACCACCCCTCTTACAAATACAGCTAGCAAGTAAACAGGATAATAATGATGCGAATAAGTAAAACAGAGATTTTTCACGTCAACCAGTTCATTACTATCCATTAGCTTAACGTGTGATCTAAAATCTCCCTACAAGATCTTTCCTCCCCAACCGCTAGCCATGCTCGGTCCCATGAGATCACTTCCCTTTGCCACAGATAACCTAAGTTATATATTGAGTGTGCAACCCAATGACTACAACAAGGGGATAGCTTATCATGCCTGAATCACAACTAGGGTTCGCCTATTTTATATACCACATCACAATCATTTCTCAATCATCACTGGACACACGCCAGTCTGTCAATTCACCACTGAACTTTGCCAGGACATCAATTTACCACTGGACTCTCGCCAGGACATCAATTTACCACTGGACTTCGCCAGGACATCAATTTACCACTGGACTCTCGCCAGGACATTAATTTACCACTGGACTCTCGCCAGGACATCAATCTTTCGCTGGGCTTACTTTGCCAGGTTTTATCATCACAAAATATCGCTGGACATCCGCCAGGTTTTATCGTCACAAAAATATCGATGGACATCCGCCAGGTTTTATCAACAGAAACATCTCTGGACTACCACCAGGTTTTATCCACATAAAACGTCACTGGACCACTGCCAGGTTTTATCAACAGAAAATATCTCTGGACTACCGCCAGGTTTTATCCACATAAAACGTCACTGGACCACCGCCAGGTTTTATCAACAGAAAACATTTCTGGACTACCGCCAGGTTTTATCAAAACATCACTGGATCACCCGCCAGGTTTTATCAACAGAAAATATCACTATTCCAGGTCCACACTGCCCTCAAGGTCCTGCTAAGCTACCCTCAATACTTGAGGTCTTGTCAGGCTGCCCCTAGTAGGCTCCTCTCACAATTCTAGGTCCATCAGCGGCCTCAAGGTCCTGCTCAGGCTACCCCGATCACACGAGGTCCTGTCAGCCACCCCCCAGGTCCTGCTTGGCCACCCTAGCGACACTGGGTCTTTCAGTCGCCTTGAGTCCTGCTCAGCTACCCCGATCAATACAGGGTCCTGTCAAGCTACCCCCGAGGTCCTGCTAAACCCACAACTTTCATTTGTATTTCCTTTTCCATTAACAATGACAACGTCTGTATACTTTCTCATCACAAATCTCATCATATCTTAGAATCACGCCTGCAAACAATCCTCTAAAAAGAAAGAAACATTACAATTTATCCATTACCTAGCATCGTCTAAGTGATTTCTATCTCGTATACCACCCCATGTCTCTAGGGTCCAGTCCAGCAATCAACTCTAGCATCGACACAATTTTATTCTCAATAATAATCAAAAACAAATAACAGACGGATCAAAACAAATATCAGGCAATGCAATCACATAACTTTTTATGACTGGGCCGTTGCCCTTAATCTTGTATGGCCACAAAATCATTAATAAGGTATGAACTATTTAACAAAGATTTAAAATAATTTTTCTAGGCTTTAATTAATTATTCTTAATTAATTAGATTGGTTAAATACTAATTAAATACATTAATTAGGTAAAAATATTAGAATAATTATCATAACCTTAATAAGAGTTCTAAAAGTCCTCCATAACAAGTTCGAGTGCTAAAAGTTAGGTTTGGAGGTCTTGTGGAATTATTTTAAATAAAAGGATTAAGATAATTGACAAAAGAAATTTAAATGGATAATAAATAATTAAATAATTAAAAACATGTTGATATTAACAAATTTTCATCTTAGGACCATAAGAAGTCTAAATAAAATTATTTGGAATTATTAACATCTTTTATATTATCTTGAAGTATTTTTATTAAGAAACAACGCGTAAATAAAAATAAATAGTTAATTAAATAAATAAAATATTATTTTAATAACACATCATCTTTGAGATGTAATAAGTCTAAGAAAAATAGTTTAGATGATAAAAACATTATTTGTAAGGTTGCAATTATTTTTCATTTGTAACTTTAATTAAAAACAATAAATAGCTAATAAAATAAAATAAATATGAAATCAGCAAGTTATGATCTTTAACATGTTAGAAGTCTAGAAAAATTAGTATGGGGATTTATAAAGTAGTTTCTAAGGTCGCGATGATTTTTAGTTTGTAAACGTTTACATGATAATGAATAAAAATTAAATAAATAGGTTATTAAATAAAACAAAATATGAAATTAACAAGGTATGATCTTTGAAGTGTTAAAAGTCTAGGAAAAATAGATCGAGGGTCAAAAACGAAGTTCGGGACGTCAAAAAAAACGGTTTCAAACCAAAGCAGGTCAAACCGCAAGGTCTGACCCGTTGACCTTGCGGCGGGGGACCCTGGTTCTTGCGGCTGAGCAACCCGCAGGTTGCGGCCGCGAACTCCAGTGCAAAATTCATTTTTTTGTCTTTTCGTCATGGTTTTCGATGCATGGGTCTACGGGGGTCATTGGGTTATGTCTAAAAACATTAAATATACTTAGAGGAGGTTTCGGATCGAATTATAATACCTCGAATTGGTTCGGATTGATTTTCGATCGAAACTTGAATTTTGGAGAAGAACGCTTTGGGTTCTTCGATCGGGGGACCTTGGGTTCGAATTGAACGATATTTGGGGATGCTTGGAGTTGAGGGAAGAGATTGGAACGATCAATTTGAGTTTCGGTTGATCGTAGATACGAAACCCACTTTTCTCTCTCTTTCTTTCTCTCTCTAAAACTCCATGGATTGGAGCTTTGCTTTCCTTCGATTTTTCTCTCTCTTCTGGATAGTTGGGGAGTGGAAAATAATGCGTATGCCCTAGGGTCGGAGTAATGATGTATTTATAAGAGAATTGGGATGAGTTTCGATTAAAATTGAATCCTAATGGAATTGGGTTTTGAAACGGACGAATTGAACTCGGTTTTAGGGTTACGGAGGAGGTAGAGATTGACTAGGAGTAGGAGAGGGAGAGATATAAGAGTTGCATGCATACATGCAATAATAAAAATAATTAAAAGAGATAATGAGATAGAATAACTATTTTTTTTTGTAATTATCTACTACTTATTTAATAAGGAAAGTATTATTTTTAGAATTAATTAATACCTTTTAATATTTTATTTTAAAAAAAATTGGGTCGAAAATTCGGGTCGTTACATTTCTTCATATATAGAACTCCTGTGCAACTTCTGCAAAGATTGCTGCTTCTATGTGACCAGTTGGGTCTGTAATTTTTATGTTAAATGGGTTTTGGTGATGCAACCAAAGTTACTCATAGATTAACTTAGAGAGAGAAACTCCCAAAAGGGATACAAAAGAGACTAGCTCTTGATAATATTGTTCAAAATGATAAAAGCTAGTCAAAATAAAGGACTCCAACACCTATATATAGACTCAATACAAAAGACATAAATGCCCTTACTACATACTACATCATACTCCCCTACTAAAAAAAGAAATTTGTCCTCAAGTTACGGTAGTGTCTTTCGGCAAATAGGGCACCAAGTGTTGCACATTGAATGTGTTGGAGATGCTCAAGTGAGAGGGTAAGCGAACTTGATAAGCATTGTCATTGATCTTGGGCAAGACTTCACAAGGACCCACTTTCCGATCGTTCAACTTCATGTAAGTACCGTGAGGATGCCTATCCTTGCTCAAGATAACCCAAACAAGATCCCCTTCTTTGAACAAAACCTCCCTTTTGTGTGCATCAACGGCCGCCTTATACTTCGCATTAGACTTCTCAATGTTGAGTTTAACTTGAGAGTGGATATTCTTCATAAACGTAGCCATATCTTCCGCCTTAGAGTGTCCCTTCTTAGGAGTTGGCAAAGAAACGAGGTCAACCACACTAGAAGGTTTCAATCCGTAAACCGCTTCAAATGGGGACGTGTGGATGGTGCGGTTTAGAGAAGAATTGTAAGCAAATTCCGCCAAGGGAAGAATTCCATCCCAACTTTTTGGATGTTCACCAACTAAGCATCGCAACAAATTCCCAAGACTCCGGTTTACCACTTCCGTTTGACCATCGGTTTGAGGGTGAAAAGAAGTACTAAAGCATAAGTTGGTGCCAATCTTCCTCCACAAGGTCCTCCAAAAGTGGGTAAGAAACTTAGTATCTCTATCGGAGACAATAGAAGTAGGAACGCCATGCAACTTGTAGACCTCCTTGAAATAGAGATTGGCAATGTTAGTCGCATCCATAGTCTTCTTACAAGGTATGAAATGAGCCATTTTTGAAAACCGATCCACTACCACCACGATAGAATCACTCCGCCTTTGCGTAGGAGGAAGCCCCAAGACAAAATCCATACTCACGCATTTCCACGGACTTTCCAGCACCGGTAAAGGCAAATACAATCCCGCATTAGTGGCTGTTCGCTTACTCCGTTGGCAAGTTTGGCACCTTTGCACATAGCCCCCCACATCTTTACTCATTCCCGGCCAATAGTATGCATCTTGAAGCAATGCTAGCGTCTTATCCTTGCCAAAATGACCCACCTTGTGACTTTCGGCCAACAATTGCTCCCTTAAAGAGCATGTAGGGACACACAACTTTAATTCTTTGAAAAGAAATCCATCCTTCAACATGAAACATGGATCGGTAACCTTATTACCCCTTTGCAAAACATCGATTATCTTACTAAAGTAAGGATCTTCGGTATAGAAAGTGCGAAATTCTTCAAACCCAACAACCTTGTTCTTCATTTCCACCAAGAGAGCCACTCTTCTACTCAAACCATCGGCCACTTTGTTGAGAATCCCCGATTTGTGTTTCAAAGAGAACGTGAATTGTTGTAGATAAGCCACCCACTTGGCATGCCGTTTATTGAGGTATTGTTGGCTATTGATGTACTTAAGAGCTTCATGATCGGTGTTGAGGACAAATTCCTTGTAGACAAGGTAGTAACTCCAATGCTTGATGGCTTGGACAATGGCATAGAATTCCAAGTCATAAGTAGAGTACTTGAGTTTAGCACCATTCAACTTCTCACTAAAGAAAGCAATAGGTTGACCACCTTGGCTTAGGACTCCACCAATTCCAACTCCCGAAGTATCACAATCAAGTTCAAAAGTTTTGTCAAAATCGGGTAAGGTCAAGATAGGAGCTTCCGTAAGCTTGGACTTCAACAATTTGAAACTCTCGGCGGCTTCTTGGGACCATATGAACACCCTTTGCTTGAGGTAATCGGTAAGAGGGGCCCGATACTACTAAAGTTGGCAATGAACCTCCGGTAGAAGGTAGCTAACCTATGAAAACTCCTCACTTCATGAACACTTGTAGGCGTTGGCCACTCCACAATGGCTTTAATCTTGTCTTCATCCATGTGAACCCCTTTTAAAGACACCACATACCCTAAAAATACCACCTTATCAACGGCAAAACTACATTTCTTCAAGTTCCCATAAAATTTCTCTCTTCTCAAAATTTCAAAGACTTAGTGGAGGTGGGATAAATGATCTTCAAAACACCGACTATACACCAAGATATCATCAAAGTACACAACTACACATATACCCAAGAGAGGTTGAAGCATTTGAGTCATTATCCGCATAAAAGTGGTTGGAGCATTGGTAAGCCCGAAAGGCACCACAAACCATTCAAAAAGGCCATGAGGGGTCTTGAAAGCCGTTTTCCATTCATCTCCCGGGCGAACTCGAATTTGATGATAACCACTTCTTAGATCAATCTTTGAGAAGACCTTTAAACCGGCAAGGCAATCCAACATATCATCTAGCCTCGGAATGGGAAAGCGGTACTTGATAGTGATCTTGTTGATAGCTCTACTATCCACACACATCCTACACGAACCATCTTTCTTCGGAGTCAAAAGAGCTAGCACCGCACAAGGGCTAAGGCTTGCCCTTATGTAGTCTTTCTCTAAAAGATCCGCAACTTGTCTTTGAATCTCTTCCCTCTCCCTTGGAGACATTCTATATGCGGGCTTGTTCGAAAGGGGCGCCCCGGGTACCAAGTCGATACAATGTTGAATATCTCGCAAAGGAGGCAATTCGGGAGACAACTCTTGAGGAAACACATCAACATACTCCTTCAAAAGTTTAGAAATCGGATTGAAAACATCTGACACACCCATATCCGCCATAGGAACCAACACTAGAACATACTCGGTTTCATGACTTTCCTTGAGAAAACCTTTAGAAGCAAGCAACGTAGTGGGAGGAGGCTTGGTAGTCACCTTCTCCTTCATAGGTAATAAAGTGAATTGCCGCTTCTCCTTAAGGACGGTGTAGGTATTCTTCTTTCCATCATGGATGGAATGCCTATCATATTGCCACGGGCGACCAAGTAGTATATGACAAGCATCCATAGGAACCACATCGCACCAAGCTTCATCAAAGTATTTTTGCCGAATGGAGAAATATACCAAGCACTTTTTAGTCACCTTAATTTCATTACCCTTCTTGAACCAAGAAAGGGTATAAGGATGGGGATGCTCCTTCACTTTAAGTTGTAATTTGTCCACCACCTCTTGAGAGACTACATTCTCACAACTTCCACTATCAATAATCATGTTGCAAACTTTAGCGCTAACATTGCAAGTGGTGTAAAAGATATTGGTACCCAACCAATCTTCATTACTAGCCTCTTTAGGAGTAAGGAGAGTCTTCTTGATCATCAACGCATAGCTTTCTTCCTCCTCATCATCACCTCCAATTTCTTCACATATTTCTTCATCATAAACGGTAACATCATCCTCACAACCTTGCTCCGTAACCTCCTCAATGAAAAGTGCCTTGTTACGACCTCCGGAAGCCTTACGACAATCCGAAGACTTGTGACCCGGTTCCCCACACTTGAAGCACTTAAAGCCTCCACTTTGAAATTGATTTCGAGCCCCCGAGGCACCGGATTGAGGCTGATTTTGAGCGGGTGTTGAAGCCTTATCCGCTCGATTTTGAGTACCAACCCCGGAAGAAGCACCTTGGCCACCACTAGAAGAAGAACCACCCCTAGCATAAGAGTAAAAGGGCTGCCCGGACTTGGAACAGCTTTGATATTGTTGCCTGGATCTCGAAAACTTCCTCTTTTCTTGCTTTTCAACCACCAAGGCCCGATTGTAAGCTTCCGAAACCGTCCACAAAGTTTGCATAGCAAGGGCATCTTGGATTGTGAGTGTCAACCCACTTATATACCTTGCAACCATTTGATCTTCACTTTCATTCAAATCAACTCTAGCAACAAGTTGATGGAAAGCCTCCGTATACTCATCCACACTTTCAACTTGTTTGAGATTATGCAAATTCTTGTAGAGGGTTTGCATATAGTTGAAAGGCAAGAATTGCTCATTGAGTTTCTTCTTCATCTTCTCCCATTCTCTAATCTTTCCTTTTCCTCTCCGTAGCTTAGTTCCTTGTAATTGCTCCCACCAAGCGGAACTCTTCCTTTGAGACGGATAGCCACTAACTTCACTTTTTCTCCTCGGAGACATCTCCATAATTAAACACTCTTTCAACGGTATTTATCCAATCGACAAACTCATTCGGGTTAAGACTTCCATTGAACTCGGGAAGTTCAATCTTGATGTTCCGCTCCCAGCCATAAGGAGAATGAGTGGAAGGTGACTTACGCCAATTCGGATCACCAAAAGGATTGTCAAAATGACTTTGAGAGTCCTCGGACCCTCCACTACCCGCACGCGACACTTGCAAGCCTTGCGCCATCGCCGTTAGGGTAGCAACTTGTTGTCTCAACTCCTGAATCTCATGGTTTTGGTTGCCAAACTCATTCTCTTCACCATTGTTCACTACGAAGCCTCTACCTCTACCTCCTCTTCTACCTCTAGCCCGATAAGCCATTACAATACTCAAATTCAACTCCAAACAAGTAAATCAACCCCAAATAATGAAAATCCAGTCAATTCAACCACCAATTTCAATAGAAACAACACCCAAAATACTTAATCAACAGTAATTACACTCAAATCGACAACCACGGAGCAATCTAGCAACAACCCAGCAAAGAAGTGAAGATTCGACACTTACCCACCTCAGATCTGGTCCGAAATCAGCAGAAACAAGCTGAAATCAGTCCGAAATCACTGTAGCAGGCTCCGAAAATACTGTAGCAGTCTCGAAATCACTGTAGCTGGCTCGTAATCACTGTAGCTGTACTCGAAATCACTGTAGCAAACTCCGAAATCACTGTAGCATGCTCGAAATCACTGTAGCAACCTCCGAAATCACTGTAGCAGCTCCAAAATGGTCTGAAATAGGCAGATCTGAAGGTTTTTGGTTCGATTCAGGGCTGAATAGGGTCAAAATCAAAGTATAAGGTGTTGGGTTGGATAGATTTGAGGATTTGGAGTGATTTGGGGGCTCCGACGAGATTTTCGGCGCCGTTTTGGGTTTTCGGCGAGATTTTTCGGCGAGGGTCAGGTTTCCGGTGAGGGTTCCGGCGAGATGAACGGTGGGGATCGAGCCTAGAAGCTCTGATACCAAATGATGCAACCAAAGTTACTCATAGATTAATTTAAAGAGAGAAACTCCCAAAAGAGATACAAAAGAGACTAGCTCTTGATAATATTGTTCAAAATGATAAAAGCTAGTCAAAATAAAGGACTCCAACACCTATATATAGACTCAATACAAAAGATATAAATGCCCTTACTACATACTACATCATTTGGGCAAATTTTCGTAGTCGTCCCTGTAGTTTTACGGTTGTCTCACTTTCGTTCCTCTAGTTTCAATTGTCTCAATTTCGTCCCTCTAGTTTCAATTGTCTCAATTTCGTCCATGTAGTTTGTTTTATGTTCCAAATTGGTAAAATCGTTGACACCGTTAACGAAACTAACAGAAAAATATAATTAAAAAATTAGGTGCTCCAATTTTCAATCCTGTTGAACCGGTGTGAAGATCTTATTTTTTTGATCATTTTATCCTCGATGGTTGTAATGAATTTTTGGCTCTAAGGCCTTTCAACGAGCACCCGAAAACTCTTTATTTAGTTTCAGTGCTCTCTTAGAGTACTCATTGAAAGACCTTAAAACCAAAATCCATTATGACCATTTAAGATAAAATAATCAAAAAAATAAGATTTTCGCACCGGTTCAAACAAATTAAAAATTGAAACACTTAATTTTTTAACTATATTTTTTTAATATATAAACGGTGTAAAAAAAATAAGTGTTCCAATTTTCAATCCGTTTGAACCGGTGCGAATAACTTATTTTTCTGATCATTTTATCTTAAATGGTCATAATAGATTTTTAGCTTTAGGGCCTTTCAATGAGCACCCTAAGAGAGCCGTGAAACTAAATAAGAAGTCTTCGGGTGCTCGTTGAAAGGCCTTAGAGCCAAAAATTCATTACGACCATTAAGGATAAAATGATCAAAAAAATAAGATTTTCACACCGGTTCAACCGGATTGAAAATTGGAGTACTTAATTTTTTAATCATATTTTTTAGTTCGTTTCGTTAACAGTGTTAACGATTTTACCAATTTGGAACGTAAAACAAACTACATGGACGAAATTGAGACAATTGAAACTAGAGGGACGAAAGTGAGACAACCGTAAAACTACAGAGACGACTACGAAAATTTGCCCATGTTAAATTTGATCTTGTATTAAATTTGAAAACTGAAGGTTAAGTAAGTTGAACTTTTTACGCTAAAAACTGTTAGATGAAGTTTTTAGGATCTGAGCAAATGGAGTGGAGTGCAGTTGGTGCCTCTCTTATACTCCCATGCACATGGGCATGGTTCAATTTCCGTAAGCCCATTCCCCTCTCCAAGTCTCCTATTATACAGTAAATTAGGTTTAATGAATGAAAAAATAAAATAAAATTTAAGAGCTGAATTAAAAACAAGTGAATTGATACAAAGATAGTAAGTTTTGATTATTTAATCTGTGTTAGTTCTCTTTTATTTTAGTAATGGTTGTCATGTGTTGATGGTGGTGGACCTGGTGGTTAGTGGTGGCGGGAGAGATGACGGTGGTGATCAAGGTGAATGACAGTAGCTAGTGGAGGGGTGCCGTCGACATTCAACCTGGATATAGAACTTCGATTTAAAGAACAAAAACTAGTTATTAGTCCTTGTTCGGTTGTGGATTTTGAGTAGTATTTTTGAATAAAGGTAGAGAGAGAAATGAGAGTAATGATTGTGGATAGAGGTAAAAAGTAGAGAGAGATAGAGTGAAAAATGAGAGTAATGATTGAAAAATTAGAGAGAGAAAAAGTAGAAAAGTTGTTTTTTCCAAAATTTTGGGTTTGGAGTTTCAAACCGAACATGGCCACATGTGTAACTTCTTGTTTGAATCTCAAAAAAAAAAAAAAAAAGGTGTAACTTTTGTTCCTCCTTTGCTTTTTAGGGTCACAGGCTTTACAATGTTTTTTTCATTCTTTTTGTTTTTAGTGTGCGATGCTCGACTCTTGTCTAGACAAACAAGCCAAATATGTGATTGATTAAAACTTGGTTTTGAAAATTTAATGAGCTTCAAAAACATGATCGTGCTTATCTTGTTTGTTGAAATTATCTCAAACGAGATTAATTTAATCAAGTCAGACAGGAGCTCATCTCGAGTAGATTGAGTTTTTTTTAACTTTTTTATACATCATAAAGCTAAACTAACCGAGTTTTAGCTTGTTTGAACTTGATTTAAAACTTTAACGGAATACACAAATATATTTAAGCATAGTTTGTAACTAACCATAATAAATCAATTTTGAACAAGCTTTTGACAAGCGAATACAAATTCAAACTCAGTTAGTTTGGTTCGTTTAGCATCCTTGCAGACGATATTCGTTTTAAAGAGAGAAGACCTTTCAGAATGGGCCCATGCAAACCAACCAAACAGGGCCTCTTCATTCACCTTTCTTCTTGTACATCAAAGGGTCCAATAAAATGGAGGCCCAACTGAATCCAAATTAAAAAGAAGGCCCAAGCCGCCCAACTGAACCCAACCATCGACTGTATATCGTGGCTGTCGCTGGCATTCTTGAGGCCCAATGCGAACTTTAAATACGGAGTCCACACATATTACGCACATGAGTACACAAAATAAACAGTAAATCAATAGCAAATGAAAACAACTCGTAATAAGTTAGGTAAAAAAAAAAAAAGAGAAGTGATTTCTTACAAGAAGTGATTTCAAAAGTATAACTTGCGTATCACTTTTCTTATATTATTTAGCGCAGAAGTAGTAGCAATAATCTTAGTAGTATAACCAATCTTTCTCGTTTATAATGAACATTTTTATTATACACATACTCCAGTATAACGGTCTATAAATTTTAGGGGTCCCTAATTTTTAAAAAATTGGGAGCCCGATACGCAAGCTTTCCTCGTCTTCCCTCGGGCTTGCTTAATAGTATATCCACTTGTGTCCGCAAATTGTATGACACCTGCGAAAATACAAAGTCACGGGGTGTGGAGAGAGACTGACCTTATCGCACTTATAAAAAAAAATTAAAAATTAAAAATTAAAAAAGGGAGAGAGAGAGACTTTTTACCTTAGCACCTAAGCAAGTCGAATGAAAGCAGCTCCCAACTCCCAAGTGTGAACAGAACCTACCACAAAGAGAAGACCTTCTAGAATCCCACTCAGAATTCAACCACCCCATTCCCCCCCTACCGAAGGACCCGGCCCACTCTCCCCTCACCAGCATGCTCCCTTTCTCTCTCCTCACATGCGCGCTCTCTCTCTCCCTCTCCCTCTCCCGCTCCCTCTCCCTCTCTCTCTCTCCACGTGTTGATTGGTTCTATTTCAGGATAAATACGTTTCGACATACATACTCCCTCCGTCCCATAATGGATGTCAATTTTTGATATCCGTGCCAATTTCAACTCCTTATATCTTTTAATACGGATCTCAAAAAATATGCAATATGGATCTTGTTTGATAGTTCTCGATTAATTCTATTATACAAAATTTTCAAACTCATGAAAAACATTATAGATTGAAAGATATAAGCGATGAAAAATGACATGAATTTCAAAAATTGTCATTCTTTTTTGGACGGAGGGAGTAGTAATTATTACTTGACCAACATAATTTTGAAAGTCAATTTCAAAATCGGAAAAAGTTATTATCGATATCCGATTGAGAATTTTTTTTAATGAACCTATAAAAAAAAATTAGAAATAACGAGCGGTTTGAATCATATTTGTGGGACTCAAAAATAAGCTTTACAAAAATAACAATAAATTGTGCATCAATTTTATGTAAATTCATGGCTATCTCTACTTCGATGGTTAGATAAACCTTCAATCTGTGCGGCTTTTTTTTTGAGTTACTCAGAATTGACCGAATCGTGTATTAACAAAATTGATCCGATAATTCAACTCTTGGTCTAAAGTTTTAGCAATATTAACTAAAAATCCAAACTTCATGAAATGAGACTTGGTATGAACTTCACTCTTACTTCACATAAAGTGATAGTGATATTCACTTATTATAGGTGAATGACCAAACTTGATACTTTACTTTTTCAGAAGAATAACTTTTTTAAGAGTAAATTACACTAAGCCCCCCTCAACTAACACCCATTTTCACTTAACCCCCTCAGACTACAAAACTCGACATCATGCCCCCTTTAACTATCCAGAGTTGACACTTAACCCCCTTCTGTTAGGTCAAAAGGCAGTCAACTTACATGGGGTGTTTGGATCGAGCACCTACACACATCGGATGCCGTTGATTCTTGCGTAGGCTCACTCGATTTTTTTTTTATAAAATTTTTGGACGACTCGGATCAGCCGTCCGGTGGCCGGAGACGGTCGTCGGTGGCTTTAAGGCTATCGTAGGGAAAATGCACTGACGACCGTTTTCGACCACCGAATGACCGATCCGAGCTGTCCAAAAATTTTATAAAAAAAAACCGAGTGGGTTTACGTGAGAATCAACGACATCCGATGTGCGTAGGTGCTCGATCCAAACACCCCATGTAAGTTGACTGCCTTTTGACCTAACAGAAGGGGGTTAAGTGTCAACTCTGGATAGTTAGAGGGGGCATGATGTCGGGTTTTGTAGTCTGAGGGGGTTAAGTGAAAATAGGTGTTAGTTGAGGGGGGCTTAATGTAATTGGCTCCTTTTTTTAATAGATGTTAGGAAAAAAAGCTTCACCTTCAAAAGACCGGAACGGGAGACGATTTGGCTCTCCGGGTCGATCATGACTTTTCGAGAGTTTAAAGTAAAAATTAAAAATAAAGTCTCTTTCGTTAAACTATAATAAAGACTAAAAAAATAAGAGGGGCTCTTACAATGTAAAATTTTTTGAAGGCTTAAAATAACTACTCCACAACACTTGCTTTAGGTCAAGGCCGGCTCTAGCTCTCCCTATTCATCACCTTTCTCAATCTCTTCAACAGCCAGATTTGGACCAACACTGGTCATCGTAAATTTTTAACAGTAATTCTTTTGAGAGCGCCATGTGATACTTCAACGACCTCCACCACCTCACATTCATATGAGATCTATAATTAAAATATAAAATCTCATGTGAATATATGGTGGTGAAGGCAATTGAAGTAGCGCACCACAATCACACCACAAAGGGATTCAAGGGTGCTGTAGTGCACTACTTATAGTGTGCATCTAGACCATCCGTTTCTTCAATAAATGGTTCAGATTCGTTGAAGAATTATTACCGGTCAAAGTTAACTCTTTCTGGTAAGAATTAACAAACATATCCGAACCATAGATACGGAAATGAACGATCTAAATACGCACTAAAACTAATTTAAAAGTTGTGGGTTACAACTTTTTTGTTATCTTTATTCAAATTTTTTTTACACGTGTGTTGATTTTGCTCTAAACTTTTATGTACTATTAGTTCGTCTCGATAAGAAAAATCGAAAAAGTAAAAAATATTACTTACACAAGTATATTTCTAAAATATCCTAGAAAAAAAAATCCAAAAGTCAATTTTTAGAATTTTTTTTTGGACATTTCTCAAAAAATTAGGTAATAGTCGCTTTTTTTATTTTTTCGAATTCTTTTGTCGAGACGAATCAAGAATACATAAATATTTAGCACAAAATTAATAAATACGAAAAAAATTTAAATAAAACAAAAAAAAATTGTAATCTACTACTATAACTTTTATACATTGTAGAGTAGAAAAGAGGCCAGATATTCCACTCCTCCAGATAAACGCGTTTATTGCCGTCATCTACACTCTCTCTCTCTCTCTCTCTCTCTCTCAAGTCGCAATCCCCTAAAAAAAACGTCACTATTTACGTCCTAATAATTAACACTCTGCTTTGACAATTCTACACGCCATTCCACCTCACCTCCCCCCACCTTCTCTTTCCCAGAAATTTCTCCATTTTTTCCTTCTCTCGTATTTATACCCTCAACCCCACTCCTCCCTTACAATAATCCCACAATTCTACTGCGTCTCTCTCTCTCTCTCTACTCAAAGAAAGTCTGGTCTGAGATCTGAACTGTACTACTGCGCAGATATGGAGAACAACCAGCAGCAGTCCTTCTGGAAATTCAGCGACCAACTCAGGGTTCACACCAACAACCTCAGCCTGTCCAACCTTTCCCTCAACGACTCCATATGGAGCAGCAACAACAACAAGCGCCCCGAGGAGCGCCGCAACTTCGACATCCGCGTCGGCGGCGACCTCAACTCGGCGGCCAATCCGAAGCTCATCAACGAATCCGACTTCAATTCGCTGTGGAGCACCAACTCGTACGCGTCGGCGAAGAAACCCGCCGAGGAGAGGCGGAATTTCGCCGCCAGGGTCGGCGGCGAACTCAACGGCGGCTCGGCCAACCCGACGTCGCTTTTCAAGCAGAACGAGTCTGATTTCAACGGGTTCAACCACGGCAACCTGGTGAACCCTTCGTCTGTGTTTAAACAGAACGAGTCGGGTTTTAACCCGTCCCGTTCGGTTTTCGAACAGAACGAGACGGATTTCAACGGGTTCAATTACGGGCTTGGTGCGGTTGCCCCGTCGAGTCCGTTTAAGCAGAACGAGTCAGACTTCAACGGGTTCAACCACGGGTGGAAGATCAACAACGGGTCGGATTTGAACGCGTTTAACGATGGTTGGAAGCAGCAGCAGAATAATAACAACATGGTGGGGCTTAACAACGGTGGGTTTAACAAGGGGGTTTATTCGAAGCCTCTGGTGAATTTTAATCAGAATAGCAACAGCAACAACGGTTTTTTTGTGGGTTCGAAGTATAACAAGGGTGGGAATGGGAAGGGTGTGGAGGATCAGCACAATAACCATCATAACAACGGGACTAAATTGGGGAAGAAGAACAAGAATGGGAATGGGAATAAGGATAAGGATAACGGCGAGAAGAATAACGGTGTGGATAAGAGGTTCAAGACGCTTCCCCCGTCGGAGTCTCTGCCGAGGAATGAGACGGTTGGTGGGTACATCTTTGTTTGCAACAATGATACCATGGAAGAGAATCTCAAGAGGCAGCTCTTCGGTATGTCTCTCCTAACTCTTTTCTCTATTATGCAGTTTGTTTTTCCTTTCTTTTTCTCGCAATTATATGTTAAACTAGATTGATATCATAGAAGGATCCATTGATTCCGGTTGAATAGTGACAAATGATTTGCATACTAGAATGATTTTTTGATTCATGGGTTCGATGAGTTCTCCTTCCGGGTGATTTGGGCTGACCATGCCCTGATCTGATACAGGAATAAGAGTTTTAACTATCGACTCAAGGCCCCGTTTGGTTATCGTTTCTTATTTGCTTATTTTGTATCTCAATTAGAATCTGAATTTAGATTCAGACAAAAATAATTAGACGGGCCGATTTTGTTGACCCACCTAACATGGAGGGGTATTTAGAAGGTGAATGAAACCTTCCATGCTCCAATCACATGGAAGGTTCAACTTTTTTGTGTGTAGGTTATGTGGGTTTGGAGGGTTGGTTTAGGGGGGTTGGTTTAGATGAGCTTTTCGTGGTCACTAATTCAACCATCCAATTTTAGTTGAAAAGTTATTTCATTTCTCATATTTGACGGGATTGTTTTGTCGAACCATTCAAAGTAACAAAATACTCATCTAACCAATTCAAAGGAACAAAATATTCTTATGGGTTTGGTGGGGGAAATCCATAACTAATTTAGGATATGCCTTGTTGTGGAGAGGTCGATTTCGGATTTGATCCGAGATTTACATAAATGATAAATGATATCCTAGACTTGGGTTATCACGATGAATCAAACTAAGAAGTTTCAGATTGACTTAATCGCCGATATGGCCTATCTTCCAAAACAAATATGCTTCAATGACAGCCAAGCACAGATTACAGTAGTTGATGCCTTTGTTAATCCATTTGTCCTCTTGAGTTTTTTAGTTGAAGACTTTCTCTCATCGTATCCTCTCCTGATTAATGTCTTCCGTAATGAACTTCCAGGTTTACCTCCCCGCTACCGTGATTCAGTTCGGCAAATAACCCCAGGCCTGCCCCTTTTCCTCTACAACTACTCCACCCACCAACTCCATGGCGTTTTTGAGGTTTGTATTTATTTCTCTTCTAAATCTATTAATAGCAATTTCAATATTCTTGGTTGGTAAGAACTCTATTCACGATTTAGTCGTTGAGGATTGTTCAACTAACTTAGTTGAAAATGGTCTCCTCAGGCTGCAAGCTTTGGTGGAACAAATATTGATCCAACAGCATGGGAGGACAAAAAGAACCCTGGCGAATCACGCTTCCCTGCTCAGGTATTTTGACTGGATTTCGATGAGTTTTAGATCATGGTTTGCTAATTTGACATTTCTAGCTATCTTGCTGTTGCAAATTTTTATATTGTTTCGTTATGTTCTGCTTGCAAAACTCATTTGGGAATTTGCTTTGTGTTTGTGGCAGGTGCGTGTTGTGACAAGGAAACTGTGTGAGCCATTGGAAGAGGACTCCTTCCGCCCGATTCTCCATCATTACGATGGCCCCAAGTTCCGCCTTGAACTAAACATTCCCGAGGTATTAACCAGTTTAGATCTGTTCAGAATTAGCGCATCGATCATCATAATTGGAAATCCAACGATAAACTAAACTATCGTCTTGAATTTTGCAGGCACTCTCTCTGTTAGATGTTATTGCAGATAACTCCTAAACAACATGCCGTAAAGGCACAGAGGCACACATACACAAAAGGAACAACAGGAATGAGAACAACAGTAATGAAAAGCAAAGACTAAAATATATAGATATGTTGGAGGTTGAAGAGTTTGTAAGAGGAAGAATAGCAGAGGGTCTCTGATCTCTACCCAATCTGTTGTAAAACTGTTTTTCGTGTTTGGAGGCTGCTGTCATGCTTCTTTTTTGTTCTTCGGCTTCCTGAGTACTGTGTACAATTACAATGAATAAGTATACATGGTGAAGAATGTCTATGTTTGTATCTCTGGCTTCAACATTTCTTTGTATCCGTTGGTAACTGCCCAATTACATATTTAAGCCGTTGACACTTTTTGGCTAGTCTCCCGTCAGGAGTATTATCCTTTGCATTGCGAACCCACACCATCTTCCTCTTGGTGATGGTAGGGGTTGCAGTCTTTATATTCTTGAACATAATCTATCAACTTGTACACTGGAAGTTGTTCGGTAGCCCGGGACTACCATTACAGGGATCACCATGTTGCTGCCGTCTTTGGACGGACAGTTTTTATGGTTGTCTACACAGAACAATGTAAATGTTTTACTCCTACCAGACTGGAACCTACTTCTCGAATAGAATAGCCTTCTTAAAAAGGTGAAAAGATGGGGTTTTGTATCTCAATCTGATGCCGCAGAACGTGGTGATCTGAGTTTTAACTTGGTCCTAGCTAGTCTCCTAAGATTTGGTTAATACCAGAACAAACGGAATCGAGGGTTAGCAAAGGTTAGGGGTCAAGCTACAATGCACCCCCTATTTTTGGGATACATGATATTCAGGGGTGGCTCCAGAATTATATATCGGTTGCGACAAAAACGTGAAAGAAAATTTTTGTATACCACGCTCTACATAAGATCAGCATACTCCTATTTATTTTGGATCACGAACTATTAGGCCTATCTTATTTCATCTTAAGAAGTCATACCATTCGCCAAATATAGCCGTAATATTTTTCAAGAATAGCGGGTGCGTATTGAAGTATTTCCCGTCGGCAAATATAACAGGAGTGGTTAAGAACCGCGAGCACGAAAGTCCATACCATGTGTCGGTCTAAAAATCTACGGATACTTTTAATGGAGAGCAGTTGGCAGTCCAAAAGAGAACAATGAAAAATCATGATGGAAAAGTTGAGAGGAAGCTTTCTCGAATGATCAGATTGGTCTTACCTACTGGACTGGAGAATGGGGAGAGGATAAGGTTGTCGACCGACTCTCTCTCTTTTTCTTTCTTTCTTTTTTGTATTGGGTGATCACATACTCTGACCTTGTCAAATGCGGTTGTTTGCTACGTGCTTTTTTCCTTGACGTAGTAGCAAATCTAAATTTATTAGGGTCACATTATAAGTTTAGACAAGAAGCTCTTGGTGATCAATCGAAAAGAAGTGGTCATGTGGGGCCCACAAATTCGAGTGCTAACCATTATTTTTTTTTTTAAACTCAATAAGAGTCGGTAACACTCGGTAAGCACTATTCATACATGAGATAGTGGATCTGTGAAACATAACTAAACCAAACCGCGTTCGCCTTTTACTTTGACTGGTTTGGTTTCACGCGTTGCAACGGTTTGATTCGGTTTACTATTTCCTTGAACCCTTACCAACGGTTCGATTCAGGATGTTCGCAAAAAAGTCGTACTAATCCGAAAACCCTGTATTCGCGAAGAATTACTTTATCACTATTCATACAGGAGATGGTGAATCTGTGAAACCAAATTAAACCAAACCGCATTCGCCTTTTACTTTCGACTCGTTTGGTTTCACATGTGCGACAGTTTGATTCGGTTTTACCATTTCCATGAACCCTTATGAACGGTTCGATTCAGGATGTTCGCAAAAAAAGTCGTACTAATCCAAAAACCTGTAACAACTGTAGTCACGAAGAATTAATTTATCAAACACCCTTTCTCGGCCTTGTTCGGTTTGGAACTCCAAACCCAAAATTTTGGAAAAAGCAATTTTTCTACTTTTTCTTTCTAACTTTTCAATCATTACTCTCATTTTTCACTCTATCTCTCTCTACTTTTTACCTCTCTCCACAACCATTACTCTCATTTTTCTCTCTACCTTTATTCAAAAACACTACTCAAAACCCACAACCGAACAATGGCGAATTCATGTTTTGACCAAAAAAAAAAAACACCCCCTTTCATGTGCTAATTTACTACGTAAAAGTCCATTCCCTAAACATTTGGAGCATGAAAATGATGCAAGGGCATGCATCATCATCACCATTCTCGATATAAGTATTGCTGTTAAATATACTTATAGTAGTACATGTGTAAGGAAGACCATGAAATGGAATCCAAAGAACTGTATTGATGGCTCGATGCCAACCGAAGGCATCTTCATGATTGACACTGGCCCGGGGAAAAACCTGTCCTTGGAAGCAACTCCACCGGGCAGCTACGGTGAACAGCCATATTCTTTGCCAATTTGTCAAATAATTTGGCGGAAAATTTGGCGAAATTGGATCCACGTACCCAGTTGTCGAATCTGCAGCCAAATTTCGGAACCAAGAATGGATTTATAAAATACTGCCACATCAGCTGCAAAGATCGCGGCGAATACTTGAGCGTATCGCATTGACAAAATGGCATTAGCTGGAGAGAGGTAGTTGAAAAGCGAGGGAACCGTAGTTGTGCGCGTTGCATTGGTGGAGCAAACATGCTTTTTTTTTTTTTTTTTTTTGGGCAAAATGGAACTTTAGTTAACCAAAATATGAATTTGAGAAAACCATTTTCGGCACTCAGGGGTGGACTTTGCTCTTATAACCAATACTAATCTAGATTGTCATTCTAGTCATGTGCCTGGGGATCAGCTAAAAGTTGTGCTTTAATTGATGCTTCCAAAGGTCTAGCTAGTTATACATTACGTTCAAACTCTCAAAACAACAAAGAATGAGCATGCGCGTCAACATACATTGCAGCTTCACTTGTTTTCTTCCTATATATAATGAATCCTTGGCCACTTTGAAATAGTTCAGATTCGTGGCATGTGAATATAGGTATGCAGACATACATGTACGCGTGCAATCCAAGTAAGCTATAGCTTCCCAAGAGAGAGCATGCACCGATTAGCATTTATCAGCTGTTGTAACAGGAAGAAACAATACATATGTACATGCAGATGTATATCATCAGCAAAAGATGGAAAATCCGCAATGGTCAGCCTCAAAACCTTAAAATCTTTCTTGATATGTTAGGGACACAATTTTTTTTTTTTTTTTTTGTTTCGATCACCTAGGGACACTTCGTAAACCGCCGTGCCATACTCGATAGTCTGTTGTGGGGCCCACCACACTTGCGACTGTAGTGAGGTCACTAGTTTGTTGTGGGTCTCACCACAATTGCTACTACAACTGCAATATTTCAAAGTAAGAGCCAATTACCAACAACTGCCATATTAATAGCGAAGCTGGCTAGCAATCGTTTGGATTTGGTTTTCGCGTGGGTCTCACCTTAATCCTTATGTTGAAATAATAAAGGAACTGGTTACTAGCTCCATGTGATCTGTTTCGAGTCTTTTGACTAAAGGTACCCTAAAACTTCCCGTGAAAGTTCTCTTGATATCTCCTAGGTCCTCACATAGTTGTCTTTTCTCTCTAAAATTGAGATGGCAGAAGACGTTGCGCCATTAATAAGTGTGTGCATTGAGAAAACTAAACTCCAATCTGTCTGCGCAAGCCTAGTGTTGCTTAGGGAATGCAAGGGTCCTCGGTTGGTTCAGCCGGTTGGCACACAAGGAGCGATAATAGCCATGAACTTCACCTTTGTAGAGATTTTAGAAAATTTGCCAAGCGAGGCCTAAGTTGTTGTTTTATTCACTAGTAACGCCCCCTTGCAAAATAGAAAAAGGAGGTCAGCCCATCGTGTTAACTTTAGGACCTCAACATCAGTCAGGGAGCTAGTAACTGACCTGAATGCGTGTTTATCAATGACAATGATAGGAAAACAGAAAACCGGATACCTGTTGATGTTGCTTGGACGAAGATGAAAGAAGTTTTGTTTGGCCCTTATCAGTGAATTTCCTCCTGTTACTAAATGCAGTCCAATTGAGATTCTAGAGGAAGAGCCAGAATTTCCAAATGCAGTCCAATCAATTCTAGGAGTTAGATTTTAACAGCTTCTTTGCAACACCTATATCCTCAATGCCAGCACGCACACTTCCCCTCCTTTTACCATGCCCCAACCTTTTCTCTCTGAAAGCATATGAGAATGGTCAACACTTGATTAACTTCACACAGGGCCGGCCCTGAGATTTTGGAGGCTTAAAGCGACTTTTAAAATTGAGGCCTTAGGTTTTCTACCAAAAAAAATCCAATATAGGTGATTAGTATAAGATAAAAAGATTAAACATGGTATATATTTTAGTCTTCCAATTTAACTAAAATAAACTTTTAAAATGTTTTATACCATTAGAGAAAATAATCAAACATGACGAAGTACCTCTCATACACCATGTTTTTTTCTAACTAATCATGTTATTAACTTTAAGCGTAAGAATACTATTTTTAGCAATGAGAGAATTATTTATTTTAAGCATTTTTTTTTATCAAAGTTTGTTGAGTGAAAATTAATTATTATGGTTTATTTATAGTCAAAAGCATTTTATTTGTGAATTTGATATTAGAAGTTGAAAATAAAATTGAAATAAATGAAAGGGAAAAAAACTTATCAAAACACTTATCGTGCAAAAAAATTGAATATAGACTTTGAGTAATATCTATAACCACTTAAGCATAACTAATTTAGAATACAAGTGATGCAAGAATAGTGTAATACCGACCTAGATCTAATCACAGAAAGTAAAGGAAAAAAATTAGCTTGCCAAAAGTCAAAGGGCCTCTTGAGAGTGAAAAAGAATTAGTTTGCCAAAAGAAAAAAGAATTAGTTTGTCAAAAGACAAAGGCCCTCCTGGGAGTGAAAAAAAGTGAGTTTTGGGGGAAAAAAAAAAGGATTCCCCTGGGAGTTGAACCCGGGACCCTATGCTTTAAAAAGATTGCTGGACCATCAGTGCTACCGCTCAAAATTGTTAAAGCATGGAACAACTTACATATATATATTATAAAAACTCACATATGGAAAATGAGGCCCAATATTAGGCTAACTTTCAGAGGCCTAAAGCGGCCGCACCCTGAGCTTTAGCTCAGGGCCGGCCCTTCACATCCTTTCAAACAGAAGTTCGTAATGCAAACCCTTGCTTGCTTAGCGAAGGCACGATCTTCCCAGGAAATCCTGTTTTTTTCAGCCAAAAATCAGTACCCGAACAGCTAACAACAAGCAGAACTAACAAACTTCATCAACTCAATCACCACGAAGCACCTGGCTCGTCCTGCGATCAAACAAGATCAAGAAAAAAGCCAGCATTAACTCTGTGGCTCAAAAATCCAGATTTGCGGTGACCTGCATTATATTTCAAAATCTGTTTTGTCTAGACAATGGCTGAGGGATGCCCATACATACCAGAAAATCCATCAAAAATCATACGTGGAAGAATGAAGTAGATTCAACAAGGTTTGTCTCACTCAAACTCCACCAGCATCCCTAAAGGCCGGGCTAGAAAAAGCAGATTGTGAAGACTTAAATTCTTTTTTCCTCAGGAGAAGACACTCCTTGTCGGTCAAAATCAAAATCGGCATGAAATATTCGAATAGTGCTTAACAAAGCATGTAGTAGCAAAGAATCCAAAATTACAAGTCACCCTTAAATGTGTATGCTAGCGTTGGCTAGGAGTGGATGAATCCGCACATTGAACACTTAGGCATACGAGACGAACTATGACTTGTTGAAAATGAGGCCCGAGTTTTAGACTGATAATTTTTAAGAGGTGCACACCACTCTGATGTCAATGCTTTTATTAAGACTGAGCAATGTGTTCCAGGATCGGGCTAACCCGCCAAAAATGACAATCCAGAATTAACTTAAGAAAAGACTTGATGCTGCTCTTCACAGTGAGACAAACGATATTATTCCTACACCAATCCAGAGTTGTGGGGGAACCTCACCACTTCAGTCTGTTTTCGGATATCTTGGCCGCTTCTTGTTACCCTTGGCCGCATCTTATTATTCCTGACCGCAATTTTTTACACCTGGCCGCGATCTTATGAAAGCGGGGTTACGGAACACGCGTTTCCTTCTTGCTTTTTTTTTTTGGAAAGGTTTTCTTCTTGCTTGAGTACCAGTAAAAGCATGATTAGTGTATGATCTGTTTTCGGACATATTGGCTGCATCTTATTACTCTTGGACTCAAGTTTTGACACATGGCCACGATCTTTTGAAAGCTTGGTTACGGAACAAGTGAATCCTTCCATAATGGACATACAATAGTATAAGGTCTTCAGAAAAAGTACTTTACCAGAAGCGGACTTTTTGCGATTAAGAAAACTAGGCCACGAATCGAACTCTAACCAAAGTAGCTTGAACCAAACTAACAACTTTGGAGGTTCTACGCATTCGTTCGTTCCACATGTCAAAGGATCACATTCTCATTATGTGTGTCGCCGCATGCAGGTTTTGAAGGGTTAGCCACAACGTCCGAGTTTGTCACCGCAAGGTTATTGTTTATGGCCGTATGGTTTCGGTAGGTGGCCGCAAGGTTTTACTAAGTGGGCGCAATGTTAAGAGTATGTGACAAAAACATTCAATCTAGGCATCACTGGTTTCCGCCAAAATGCATTTTTTTCCGTTCGAAGGTCCGTATATAAGGGACACGGGAAATGGTTTGTGTACGATAAATCTACCTCCCTCTCAAAGATGGATTCAGGACCCTGTTGTCTGGGTGTTGTCCCTATCTAAGCCGTCTAATTTCGGAGTGGACGGGTCAGAAAATCTCCGGCAATGAACCGAATGATAACTCTCTCTCTCTCTCTCTCTTTCTCTCTCCAGATTAAGCTCCACCCCATACCTTAAACCTCTGTACTCCTTCGAACCCACATTTTTTGGTTCCAAGGCAAGCTTAGAAAAATAATCCAAACCGTTCAGCAAATATAATTGTGAACTTAATTTGCCAGCTATAAACGATTAGGTTCTATACCAATCGGCAATCAAAGCAATTTTTTTGCCAACACAATCCGAACCGTTCAGCAAATATAATTGTGAACTTAATTTGCCAGCTGTAAACGATTAGTTTCTATACCGATCAGCAATCAAAGCAATTTTTTTGCAAACACAAAGGTCTTGACAGGACCTATGAGGTGAAGGGTTCATATTATTTTTGTTGGCCTGTTATGGAGCAAAAAATATGAGCTTGGAGGAATATAGAGGATAACTGGACAAGGGTATTCAAGAGAGCTTAACCCTTGTTAAATATTGCATGTTTTAGGTGTAATAAGTATATAAAAATATAGGAGTATGTATATGTATGTGCACACACATCACCCACCTTCACACATATATGTACACGCACAAATTATCAAATAGAGTACAGTATAAAATAAAATGCAAAAACTCCTTATACACAATAGCAATTTTTAATCTACAAAATATTTTTAAAAAACAGGACCATTACAAATTCAAAATTTTAAAAAGCTCCATATTTCGCTTCACTCTATTTATTTACCTCAAAAATTACTTGTAAATCTTTTCGAAATGCTCTAAATAACAAGACAATGACACATCAAAGGCAGATAATACAGAAGTTTTCTTTTGTGCATAATGTTTTTCCCAAGAATTCTTTCTCGATTATTCCGCATTTAAGTATGTGCTAACCAAACCAAAAACTATGGAGAGTGATTTTCACACTCCACAAATTGTTAACCACACTCTACTCATGTTGACTTTCACACTCCTTAAAAGTTGACAATTTGGATAGTGTGAAAATCAACTCTGTATTGATTTTCTAACAATTTGGGAAGCCCGAAAAATCACTGGCCAAAACTTTTCAGGTAATTCTTGCTGGATTGAAAATCCAATGGATTTGTCAAAGACGAAAGAATCTGAAAAAGGATACCAGATTACGAACAGATTTTCTCTATCTTCGACTGTCGGCAAAGGTTCCAAACTATGGCTCAAGCAAAACCCATGAAACACTACCACCGCCAAACAACAGAAGGTTATCAAATTGGAGGGGCAGAGAAATCGGTCTCAGAACGCCCAAGTCGAATGCAACCCCATTAGCCTGCCCGGGGACGAAGGCGAAATACCAACGAATCCGGTGACTGAACTTCACCTCTATTAGACTTGATAAAAGCTAGAGCATCCCCTCCCACATCAACAGCATCCCAAGACTATCGCCAACACAAATGCAGGTTTGAGTTATTGTGTCTGTGTCCATAATTACGCTATTAAACCATAGAATCCTGGCTACGTTGAAAATCAAATATGTCAGACATCCAAAGGAAAACCAATAGGCGAGTGAATCGTAGTCTGTTGAGCTACACACTACGTTGAAAATCAAATAGGTCTGGTCGCACAATGCTTAGTTGGTGGCTTGGTGCACAGAAACCACTCCGTAACTAAGATCCAGAAATTGAAGCTCCATACAATTAATGCATTTAATAACAAAATAAAAATAAAAAAGCAAGCTTGAACAGAGGGAACGGCATGCAAGAACTTATAAACCCAAGAAAAGATGACTCAATGAAGGAGAATAGAAATGATGAATTGGAGGGAAAATAAAAACCAACTTCACCGCAAAACAACCAAAACTGAGGTTGAAACCAAAGATTACACAAGATCTTCGGAAGGAAAAAAATCATAGACAAATTTCAGAGCTCCTCGGTCCTAAGAACAGATAGGCTATATCGTCTTGTTGTAGTTACATTTATATCCCTATCCTTCAACTCATCTTTGTCTTGTTTTCTTTTATCTCCTTAACCCTGCACAATTTGTTGCTCCGGTTCTCCATCAATAAGCACCAGAGAGCTATGATGGTGCACCATGTACCACCGGCCGTTATGGAACTCGAAAATATTAGACATATTGAATAGCCGATTGTCCATGTCAACATAGGTTTTCATGGTAACCCAAGCCATTTCTGTAAGTACCCGTGCACGTACATCCCTAACCTGGAAGCCACCACCATGATCCCAATTAAATGCTAGCAGCCAGCTCTCCATAACCGCATTGTAACTGCATTTTGTGCCCCAAAAAAAACTGGTAAATGTAAGTCACCTGTTCATTTTGTTGCATGAGAAGCAAAAACTAAATCAAATTATCCTAAGTGGGTGAATCGATTTAGAATCAAGATACTGCAAAAACTCCAGTTGACTCATCCTTAGAAAAATATTGACTGCAAACTGTAACAATTCTTCATACCAATACACCCTCTTTTTAAGACCCACCATTGCATGACCAGTACTAAAACACAATGTTTTCACCAATGCAAATTATGATAGTTTGTCCTCTTCTCTACGTCATCTTACATGCTTCAACAGAAGCACCAGATCCAACTAATAGCTAAGCACCAAACCAAACCGAGCCTTGTCTCCCAATCAATTGGGATTAGCTACATGAATCATGTTTCTCCATTGAGCTCTGTTTAGGGCTCCCTCTTCACTTAGATTTAGTAAGCTCAAGTCCTTCCCATCCCGGTATATCCAAAGTCAGTTTAGATCTTCCTCTTCCCCTAGCCCGACAATCCACTACGCAGAACCTTTAGAAAAATATGTTTCCTTCCAGGTTAACATCACCGATTTCTATAACAGCAAGGACCCACTACCCCCAAAGTTTCAGAGAGAAGGCAAGCACAACGGCTTGTACTTCAAGAAATGCATTTGTACCAGCAATACCGCAATTACTATGGATCCTAGGGTATTATTCAACCAAACCACAAAACTAGTAATTAAACCAATCACTTGAACGATATGTTTCCCCCAAAATCCAAATCCAATAACAAAAACCAGACAATAACATAATCTACTATAGTGAAGCTTTTAAAAGAGGGATCAGTCAAAATTCAAAAGCGGTAGCAAGAATAAAAAGATTAGAAAATTAGTCTTAGGTCCATTATGTGAATTTCATAAGCCCACAAGCCCACCTATAAATTTTATAAGGCCTCAAGTCCATTTTAGGGTACCCTAGAGTAGGGTGGGATACCCTAGGGTTAAGGGATTTTCATAAGATTTTAAGATGTACTTTTTTATTATAGGGTAGGGTACCATAGGGTTTAGGCACTTTTATAGGGTTTTAGGGTGCACTTTCCTATTATAAGGTTTTAGTGGTTTAGGCACTTTCATAGGGTTTAAGATTTTAGGCACTTTCATAGGATACACTAGGGTTTAGGTTGTGTGGACTTATGACTTTACAAAACTATTAGGTGGACTTGTGGGCTTATGAAATGTCTATAGTGACCTATCACTAAATCTCCCTAAAAAGATAACAAGAATAATACCCGGTAAAAAGCTCTCCTGAGGCATGAACACACTTGACATAGTCTGCGTTAAGCCAAAGGCGACCCATTGCTGGAAGTGATCTTTCTCGAATAATGTTAAAAAATTCTGCATTGACATTCATAATAGCTCTTGTAGCAGCATAATACGCCTTCCACCCATTAACAGGTGTTATGTTATCCTGTTCCAATGTGAAATCCTACAACAAAGAGAAATAGATGGTCCGTTCAACATCTAGAAAATTGCTTAGAAGTTAGCGAAGCAGTTCAAAACAGTCCATAAATGAGGGAAACGCTTAGCAAAAGAGGCAATGTCAATCAAATTTGCAATCTAGATGTCCAAACCCAAAAGGTAGAAAAAGTTTCGGTCATGTTTTTTTTAGGAGAGCTGCTAAGGGTACAGCAGGAGCGGGTACAGACCCCGTTTGCGGCTAAATTTTGAAGTGAATTTGGATGATTTGTAAACACCTTTCCCGATATCGGATTGAGGTGATTTTTTACAGGGACCATAAACGAAGTATTTTGAACAAAATGAACGGCTCCGATCGTCTTTGCAGGACCCGAGACGGGCGCAAACGGGATCTATACCCGCTGCTGTACCCGCTCCTGCTGTACCCTTAGACTTTCTGTTTTTTTAGCTCAACTCCATGCACTTGTGATGCCAAAGTGAATGTCAAGCACAGCTTCCCTAACCTTATTCACAAGGTTAGAGAAGTATTGTCTGCAGACTAAGGGTTAGAGGTGATCTTATAACATTCACTCTTGTGCGAAAAGATGTGACATTATCCAAAATTCGGTTCAAGCAAACCCAAAACACAACTGCTAGAACCACTCATTTACTTTTCCAATTACAAACAACAATATGCAAGAAATCCTCAACATAGTCTGACAGCAAGCATTTCCAGACAGCATGATGGTCATCAACATTAAATCAAATTAGACACTGGCAGCACTTAAGATGAAACACAAATACTAAATTTTGTTGCATTCCATGCAGTCATTCACACCAGACAAATTTGATACAACATACCAAATTCAATCAAGTTTTACAATCATTCTCACCATACTATCCATAATCACACATATACTGAAGGTATCATAAAGGCCCATCATCATTCACCAACCTTGATCACCTTCTTTACATCCTCTCCTTTTCTTTGCAACTGACACAACTCACAGTTTTTGGATTTCTTAAAAGTCATGTTTGATTGACTGGATGAATAATGAGGGTTACATACTCTCAAATAGTAATACCAATGGACTAATAGTCGGGGATTATTAACACATCGTGGCCTGAGCTAATCTATATCCATGTTCTGTAGGATTTTCTGTCAAAAGGGCATGTAATCCCTCTATGTACTCTTGCATTCAAATGGTGGATTAAGATTTGTAATCCTATTCCATCCCTAAACCGGCCAATCAAACTGACCCAAAACGTTCTCATGCAGTTCCATTACCAAACAGCAACCAAAGAGTGTAGTAGAAATGCATGAGTTTCCACCACTCTAAAATTTGATAGTTGCCATCTTGCAAGCCTAAGCTGACCAAACCTCAAAGTAGAACAATGAACTGCAGAGGGAAAAAAAATTTACATTTTCAAATCAAAAGCATCTATTACCATGACAAAGCAGAACCCCTTCTGGTGCGAACTTCAGTTTTTTGAGACTGGCTCACAATTTAGCTTTATAACTACCCTTCAACTGCCCAAAGAAATTGCCAAGAAGGACAAAACAAAAAATAACACCCTAAATTAACACCAAGGGGTTGGCCTAGTGGTCAAAGACTTGAGACTCAGGTGTTTGCTCCCTCCCGAGGTCTCAAGTTCGAAACCTCTCCTCAGGTGCTATCAACTCTTTTGGGGCCGGTCAATACGGAGCTTTGCTCCGGCTTTAATTGGGCTCCCGCAATTGGGCGGTGGGACACCTGAGTTACCAAAAAAAAGTTCTCCCCTCATTTCTACATTCACATCTCAAATTTCATCAGAGATTAATCTCAATCGAAGATTTTTCTCTTCCCATCTTTAGCATAGGACCATTTGCACACGCAACGGCATCTATAAAACTAATTATAAAATAAAAAAAAATTAAAAAAACCTAACAAGTTCAGATTTTACCACAAAAGAAGAAGTAACAACCTTGTGATAAAGCGCTTTCCAGGCATTGTCATCGTTGGCAGCCCTCCTCATCAACGAATTGGTCATCGAAAGGCGGCACAGGCTCGGAAAATCTAAGTAAGTCAGAGCATGAGTCGTGATTTCCGGCACCAACTGTTCCATCATGGATGCACCCGTCGTCTGCCGCTCCGACACGGCCGCCGCAACCGCAGCCGGCTGCGCCCTCTCCAACACCTCCCCGTCGCGATCGCTGCCCCCGTTCAGATACAGCTCCGCCGTCGCCGCTGCGGTGGCCATCACGGATAGGGAATCCAGGACGCAATTGCGATCCCTACTCCACCGGGTTTAATCGAACGGAGTGCGGGGCCTGGATAGGGCTATGAAGACAGCGGCAATCTCCATCCGAAAGACATGGGAGCGTTGCTGGAAATGAAAAACCTAGGAATCAGAAGCGAGGGCGTTGGAAGTTTGCGAATGAGAGAGTGAAACTAGGGTTTTATGGCAGTGGGATGTTGTTATCTGTGCATGGGTCTGTCTTTCTCTCTCTTGATTGAAACCCTAGCGCACTCGTATATATGGAATTAGGGCGGAGAGAGAGAGATCTCTGTAACAGTGTGCAGAACTAGAAAGTCGGAGGCGGATTGGGGGTGAAACGGTTTGGGTTGAGTGGTAAATAGGGAGGATGTTGAAGGGCAAATCGCGAAGCCAAGCTTCGCCTCATTTACGGAGCTACGACGTCGTCTTTATTGGGCCTTGTTTTTCTCTTGCTGATGCTGTATATTCCACATTTATTGAGTTTCCCCAAGCACATTTATTTATTGAATTTCCTATTTTGTCATATTTTTCCTAATCTGGGCCTGCAGAGGGAATGGAATGGAATTTATTATTACGAACTACATTTTCAAAAGGGCAATTTACCTCTAGGTCCAGAAAATAGAAAGTAATTCCCACCAAGTCTCCTCTAATTAACGAAACACTAAAACCCTATGAAAGTGCCTAAAACCCCAAATATTGAAAGTGCCTAACCCCTAGGGCACCCTATGAAAGTGCCTAAACCTCAGAGTACCCTATAAAAGTGCCTAAAACTCTAGGGTACCCAATAAAAGTGCCTAAATCGCTAAAACCCTATAATAGGAAAGTGCACCCTAAAACTCCTATGAAAGTGCCTAAACCTAAGCCCTAGGGCTCTATGAAACCACCTAAACCTAAACTTTAGGGTACCTTAAACCCTAGGGTATTCTAAAATCTAAAATCTTAAAGTACCCTAAAACCCTAGGGTACCCTAAAACCCTAAAATCCTAGGGTACCCTAAGATTTTAGGGTACCCAAGGGTACTAGGGTACCCATTAGGGTACCCTAAACCCTAGCATACCCTAAAACCCTAGGGTGACACTTCTATTAATGATAAATGTATTTTTGTAAAAGTGGACTTAGTGGTAATTAAGTATTTCATCTCTCCTTAATGGGAATTAAGTGTCACTTTTCTGTACTTAGAGGTAATTAACTCTTTTCAAAATTATATTTGTGTTTCATTTTTTACAAGAATAATAGTCAAAATTTCTTCCATGCCCCACAGTAAGATTGAAAAAAATGGATGAATCGCAATCATTAGATCAAAAACACTCACAAAAATAAGTTGGTTTTATGATTTTTCAATAAATAAATTCAATTTTACATACCACACGAACTGGCTTTACATTCCATTTACTATATTCACACTTACCATAAATATATGGCGAGAATGTATACCCCACAATTATTACAAGTGGGATGGAACCAATAGTTGAAATTGAAAAACAGAGATCCAAGAGTTGAGGGAAAATGGGGGGCATCAAATAGGACTGGGGCATCATAGCCAGATTCAAATAATGTACTTTGATCGATCACTGAGTTATCAATATTTATTCAACATGATTTCTACAGACTCGGGAAGAACCTGCAAATAGCCCAACTGAGGTGCAATTCGCAAAAGGGATGAAACCGGGGTCAGTTTGGATGGTAGGAATCTTGAGGAGGAATGAGAATGTGATACCATACTTCTATGATTTCGACGTTTGGAAGGAACATGAATAGGAATGTGATGCCACACCCTCAGGATTCCCATGTTTGGGAGATACAGGAATAGGATTGTGATTCCTGACAACACATTCGACCAGGAATCACATTACCAGATAGAGTGGGAAATTAATCCCTCCCTTACCCCATGGAAATCTTAGATTCTTGACTCAATCAATAAAAAAAAAAAAGAAATATTGACTTTGATAATTTCCAAAAAAAATTGATTCATGCAGAAGATTACTAAACTAATTCAAACACTAGAATGAAATTACTTCAGATTTCTAGGAATTTCATTCCTAAGAGCTCCGCATTATAATAATCAAATGGATGTGAATAAGCAAACTTAACAATAATGCTCAAAAAACACTTCACATTGTAATAAGCAAAGTTACAAGTCTTTTAACAAATAATCAAATTCCACCCATTTCATAACCAAACTTAACAACTTTTACCAATAACCAAAACTCAATAACCAAACCCAATAAGGAAACTTGAAATTTAATAACTCAAAAACACCCCTCATTGGAATCGTCTCGTCGAGACGAATAATTTAATGTGATCGGATGCGTGATTGAAACTCGTTTGCGATTGGACATAGGTGCATTGAGTATTTTGAGATTTTTTTTGGTTAGGGATGAAAAAATAAACAATGTGGAGATAGAGGTTGTTAAGTTTGATTATGAACTAAATGGATAATCAAATGCTGACGTGGCACATTTTGGTTATTGATTTTGATTATTCCCATTGCGGATGCTCTAACAATCATATTCCTATTCCCACCCAATAATATTCTTAGGAATTTGATTCCTAGTAATCATATTCCTATTCCTATTGAAGATTCCGGTCATCCAAACTGAACCAACGATAGTATCTTATAGGTTAATATTTGAAATTTGAATACTTGAAAACAATTTTGGACATTCAAATCGGGTGCTACAGGAACCCCAAATCCAAATCCAGGCAATTCCTTTTTCAATAAAGTATTTTATTCATAAATGGGAGTAATGATTTAAAGTATATTGAATAAATTTTCCCTAATTGTGTGGACAAACATGCCAAGATTTTGGGGTAATTGCCCCTTGAAGATACATACTAAATGCACACTGCGTTGTGTGGGACACATTTTAGAATTTCAGACAAATAATCGGAGTTTCTCAATCTATTTAAAATGTATTTTGAAGGATCCTTCTGCAAAATCAACTCAATTGGGTATCCATAATTGCTTGATCGGTTCTTTGCTTAATTTTCTAACAGTAAATTGTGCACATAATCGATCAAGCCTTTACCTATATTCGATTGAGCTGACTTTTTTTACAGGGTATCTTAAAAACATATTTTAAATAAATTAAGTGGCTTCGATTACTTGTGTGTAATCTCGAGATGGGTCTCACACAACGCTGTGCGTAAATGACGTACCTCACAACCGACACACTGGTATACCTTCAGAGCCTAAGTTTGCTGCTTGAGAAACATAAACTGGGCAAAAGTAGACACCACTTAAAACTGCAAATCTTAATTTTTAAATATACAAACTTTTGCCAAAACCCCTTAGAACAGCTCCGGTGGCGAGCTATATTCCTTGCCAAAGCTGAAATTTTGCTACAGCTCACCAAAATAGGAGCTCCATTTGGTTGAGCCAAAGTTCTTGCCAAAATTTGTCAATGCCTAAATTGCCACATCACTGTCAATGCTTTTGATCACCAATGCTTTCGATTGAACATTAGAAAATGGGTATTTGTGTCTGATTAGCATGGGTAAGTACACAAATAAATGTATCAGAAGATGAGTGCATCCAGTAGGAAAGCCTCAAATGAAGAAGAAATGGTCCCTCTAAAAGTGAAAACTTCTCCTCATAAAACTTGAAAGATCATAGAGACAACTTCGAAAACAATACAGCTAAATTCGCCTGAAAATGGAAAGCGTGCCACTATTCCTCAACCGTGAACAATGTGGCAATATTGTGTCTATACAAATCGACATTCCACCTCTGAATTGGAAAAGGAGAAAATCTATCAAATGCCAGCATATAGTAGCTTACAATGCTATCCAGTATCCTATATATTCCTATTTACTTCAGTCGAATCAGATCGCAGGAAGTCTACATACCAAGAGCTTATCTGGTGTTTTTCACCTCAGCTAATCGTGAACAACTTTGTCAAACCGTTTTTGGCCTTCTGAGCTATCATGTTCTGCAAGTTCATGGGATAGCAAATCTCAGTGTGCAATCCAGACCACACATTGTCCGCCAAGATTTCATTCACTGCATCCGTGGGATGGAACTGGTCCCACCAGATATGATTGGAAGCATTGCTGCAAGCCATCTCAGGTGTAAGGCACATCATCCAACCCCTGTACGGTCCTAACCCGCAACAAGCATCCGCAGTTACATTGAAACCTGAATAGGAAAGCAGCACATTGTGGTTTTAGATATGGATTCTACTTATTCCCACAGAATTCCGAGCATAAGTATGTGCAGATTAATAAGTTACTGTCAATCTGATAAAAAAGAATGAATTACCATAGAGGAGATTATTCGTCATTATGTCCATGGATGCTTCATAAGCATCGCAGAATATGACGTCGACATCGATGAGCTCATGAGCAAGCTCCTCAACCATGTATCTCACAACAAAGTTGAACTCAAGTATCATGTCGTTTATCATATGGACACACTCCCCATTGTTACTATCGTACAGCGACAAGTAGTAAGGAGCACAACCAATTGGAGCAAGTCCCATTAACACTACTTTCCTCACATTTGCGTTGTACAAGTTCTGCATCATTAAAACAAGGGCCCTTAAAACAATGTAAAATACAGACAATCAAACAAAAAAGCTGCATAGACATAAGGTTGTGCTTCGAATTTGTGAGAGGGAAAGAGAAAGCAGGTGCGAGTGGGAGATAAATTTAATGGGAAGTAGTTACTTTTCTACGGCAGGTTTTGCAGAGATAGAAAAACCAAAGCAAAGAAGGAAATAATCTTCCCTTGTGTGAGTTTAAAGGAAAGAGAAGAAAATGACAGGATAACTGAAGGTCTTATAATAAGAAAGAGAAGAGGAAAGGAGAAATGAAAGGCAAAGAAAGGAAACTGAAGGAAATAACTTGCTACGTGTTTTCCTTCAGGCTTTGTTTGGATCAAGGATTATTGGAGGTATGTTTGATGTTTTCCTTCACAACTAAAGGTATGTTTCCCTCAACAAATCCCTACGCAAAATCCTTCACCGAAACACAGCCTCAGATTTTTTCCTTTTTCGCTTAGAGTTAGAAACCAAACAAGAGTAAGGAGTATCATGGCTTTCCTTCCCTTCCCTTTCTTTTCTCAAATTCCATACACACTGTATATAGCTGAAAGTTAAGACATGTTCTTTTGTATTACTATACATTAACGTTAAATCTCATTAACAAGGATAGAAATATGAGGGATAGTCACAACTCACCTTAATCTCCTCCTTCATTGAACTTGCTAAGAACTGGTTGAAGCTCCAAGGTAGATACAGATTTTGCACATTGGATATATTACGGAGATAGTAATGAATGTAGTCATTGGTTCCAATCGAAATGTAAAATATCGAATTTGAGATATGTTCAGCTGCTGCACCCTCACCCATGCTCAGCGTAAACTGCTGGAAGGTATCCATAACCTGCTGAATTTGCTGTGAAAAGGAGATGTGTTGACCCTGAACAATATCACTTCATGAATTACTAGCCTTTCGTGATGATGATAGTATTAAAGAAAAACTATACTCAACTAGTTTAAAGCTTTTTGGAAAAATGAACTTTCAGATTTCAATTATGCTCTATTTGATCCACAAGAAAACTAAGGAATAAGGCTAAAACTCGGCAATCAAACTAATCAGTGAGATATTGAAAATGAATAGGTTGGTCGTCCTAGGACACCTAGATGCCCTCTTTGTTGTCTTGTCTTACAATAATCGCATTTTTCTCCACGTATGTTGTACAGAAATGAGCAGTTGATATTGATCTAACAAGTACATTTAGGGTCCGTTTGTTTGACCGGATATGAGTGTCAGATTGGACTTTATATCCAAGGGGACCACATATCTAGTGTTTGGTTAAAAGTTGCATGAGCGGGACCAATGGGCAATGATGTTAGAATTGCATTAGACAATATGTGAATGAAAGATTGATAACACAAGAAGTGGAAAAGCTACCAATTCTGATCCACTTGAGAAAATGATTCCAGCACCAGCAGATGCATAATTCACCCCATGAACCATATCTTCGACACTTCCGGTCTGTCCAAGATAACTCGGTACGAATGGAAGCCCAAGATGCAGAGCTGATCAAAAGTAAACGAAATATCAACACTGGATACCAAATTCCACCCATAAACATCAATGCATATGGCAGACAAACTCCTTAAAAGAAGAAGAGAGAAAAGATTCAGAGTTGCTCGAACCAAGAACTTCAAGAATACAAATTCAGACATGTTTCGATTCGAATTACAAGACGCACGGCTCAGTTCACATAAATATAATCCCACAGTAGATACACACGATTTCCAAAAAATTCATTTTTGTTTCCATTTTGTTCTCTACAGAAAATCAAGAAATCCAATAATAATACCAAGATAATCAACGGGAAGTCTTCCATTGCTCAAGAATTGTTTCAATCTCAAATTACTGGGAAATTTTCCTAGCGAAAAAAATTCCCCGCTTTGGTTACAGAGCAAAGCATTGAAATCTAGATTACCCAAGAATAACAAAACCCATGACACGACGCACAAAAATCAAACACACAACCAAGAATCACTTTACCCAAAAAAGAAACAAGAACCAAATTGCAATTTTTGCTTCATTTTCTCACAAACCAAACAAGAAAATCAAGAAAGCATATAATATTTACCAAGATAATCAACGGGGATCCTCCCGTTACAGAACCGTCCAGTAGGCATATGGGTGTCGAAATCTCGCCCGTAAGGAAGACGATCGGCACGCGCAAAAGTACCGAGGAAGTTGTTGGTCCCGCAGTCGACAGTCGAGTCGCCAATGACGAACAATGCCGGAACACGGGGGGGTGAATCTGGGGTCGGTGGCATCGGGGGGTTTACTGATTCAGGGGGAGAAATCGTTGGGCTTGTGCGGCCGATGAAGTTAGGTTGGAAGCGATTGATGAGTTCTTGAGAGTACGGGTAATTGTATTCTAGAGATTCTATTCTTGGTAGAAGAAACGCGGCGGAGATGAGGGTGAAGAGGGCGAGAGTTGCCGGAGAAGCCATTGCTGGAGAGAGAGAGAGAGAGAGAGAGAGAGAGGAGTTGGCGGGTAAAAGGACGGTTGAATTGGGCAAAACTCGAAAGTGCCCTTCGGTAGCTCGGTATGGATTTAATACAGGATGAGAATTGGAGAAGGGCTTTTTAAATGGGCTTTGTTGATGCTTTGAGCCCAAGTTCATGTACTCTCGGCCTGTTTTAGCCCAATCGATTTTTCCAAGCATAATGCTGAAATGGATTAAAGTTGTCCACAGTAAAAGTCTGGTTGATTTTTTGGGTGTGCCAATATTGTATATACATTAGTGGAGTTAACGAGGTGTTATTAGGGAACCCAAGGTTCTTGTTGTCCGCAAGGGACAACATGTGTATCATCCCCATCCGAGCTACTCGGTAACAAACGGCTCAGATTTCATCTCGATGGACCCCAATTCGTTAGTAGGTTAGTCTACTGGAAATTTCAAAGACTATCCATACCCTTGAATCCCAAAATTCCAATAACAGGGCTCGAACCCTGGTCCGCTTGCTTATTTATTTATTTAATATTATAATTTAAGCAATGAGTAAAATTAAGAAAAAGTGTTGATTTTCCCATTGGTTCATATTTTTGACTTTTTTTTAATAAGAACCATGAACTGTGCCAACACTAGATTGAGACAATGCATGGTGCTCCTTGGAGTTTTATAAAGGGTACAAAGAAAAAATACCCAAAAATTATCTGGAACAAGGTATTTATGATTTATTATCGGTTATAAATACCTCTACAAATGTATTCCGGATAATTTTTGGATACTTTTTCTCTGTTCCTAGCACTTTTGTTTTTTAAAATCCAAATCAGATCAACCTTATCTCACCTAATAGAAATAGGTCATATTCGTTTTCAGATCTACAATTCATGGAAGAGGACATACTTTAGACTGGTTCTTTCTCTTTCTATTCTCCAAATATTTATTAATTTAAAAAACAAAACAAAACACCCAACTAATAAAGGATCTATAATAACTTTAATTATTTTTCAGCTTAACATTTTTTGCCACAATTTTTTTTATTTTTATTTTTGACATTTCAAACAGAGTCTTAAGTCCATGGTTCCAGTCAATGCCTCAGATAATTTAGCTAAAGTTCATTTCGGTGACTGAGCCTACAAGACAAAATGGGCCAAGAAAGTCCAGTTGTCTACTAGTACAAAAGTAACAAAAGCTAGTAAAGTCTCCCCTTTCATACTTTTCTCCTATTCCCAAATAGGCTCCCTTCCCCTAAGATTTCTATGATGCCCAGTGAGATATTGGGACATTATGTCCCCATTTAATATAGACCATTAAATTAGGTTTTAGGTTAATTTAGGTTATTGGATCAAAATCACCTCCTAAAAGTAAGCTGGTTTTACATTTTTTCAGCCATTATACTTACCATGAATACTGGCTCTTCTTACCATACTTTATGCTGATACTTACCACAAAATAAAGCACACTTATCAAACCTAAAGGCTGTACTTCAACGTTTTTAGGTGTTTTCAAAATAATTTTAGGAGACAGGGAGATGGATCCAAGGGTTAATAGAATATAGAGGGATGAATCTGATTAGCACCCGAGATTGTAGATCTCGGGGGCTCAAACTCTTCGTGTTGTGTCGTTTTTTTGTTTATTTGTTCGTTATTTGTTTGATTTCGCTCGAAAGGTATTTTTGTTAGGTTTTGTAGGTAAATTGGGCAACTCAAGGTGTTATGAAGCCAAGAAATGCTTCTTGAGTACGTGGGAAGCAAAGGCACCTCAGGAGGCAAGGAGGGACCCACCATTGCCAAGTTTTGCTTAGACCATGCCAAGGCGTGCCAAGCAAGCCATTTGCTCTGTTACTACTCCTAAAGGTGTCCAAGTGGCCAAGGTCGTGAAGAGTGGTGTCACCGAGCCCGGGAGATCAGGAAATGACGATTGGAGTGAGGCTCGGGAAGGGGCAAGCCAAGAAGAGCAGTCTGCAAGCCTGGTTTTTGCATTCTTCCTGAAGGTTATCGATAACAGGCATCATTGTTATCGATAACGTTTCCCAGTCTTGGTCCAGCAGATAGATGTTATCGATAAGACCCATGAAGGTTATCGATAACCACGCGCCAATCTTGGTCCAGAAGACTCCAGCCTTGGGAGTATCGATCACCTCTCACCATTGTTATCGATAACAAGGTCCATTCGAAGGGTGTTATCGATAACACTCCTGTATTGTTATCGATAACAGTACGTTTCCAAGAGGCACTTTTGTTGACTTTTCAGACTTTCCATTTATGGAAAGTTACTACTTTTGGGATGTCTTTAAGATATTTTGGGGGCCTTTTGGTCCATTTTAGGGCTGATTGTTTTGGCCTTTAAATAGCTTTATTTGCCTTTAGTGGCCATTATGTACTCTATTCCAATTCCTAGTTTTTTTTACGTTTGAGAGCTCTTAGCCATTTCTTTCGAGTTCTAGCTTCAATTCCTTCTCAAATTCAAGTAAGTGTTGGTTGTTCGTTAAAATCTCGTTTGTTAATGTTATTGCTACACGTTGGAGCTTAATAGAAATCAAGTTTATTTTCGAGATTATTGGTAAATCATGTTTTCTCTACTTAGCATAATTTCTAGTCTTTTTCCAATGTGTGAGTAGTTAATCGGTAGGGTCTCGGGGTGAGGTTTATGCTATGATTTAATCGATCAAATGATTCCGCTTAATCTTTAGCTCAATTTCAACATATTGAACGAATTAAACCCATGATGTCTTGAGTTGATCATGGGATTGGTGGCTCCTTTGATCAATGGAGTCTATCGGTCCATGCTACGTGCTTAATTAATCATACGCGTGCGAACGATCCTTTTTCGTCTCTCACTTGCGTTAAATGAGTTCAGTTCGAATTAATACTTTGAATCGAGTTACAAGTAGTCTTCAGCGTAAATGCCTTTAGTGGAATCCGGACGGTTTCGGTCCACTCTTTAGTTAGATAAAGGAATCGTTTGATTGGCCGAATCGTAGGTAGACCGAGCTCTCTTGACTCGACCACCTTAGTCTAGTTCAAATCCAAGTCAATTTTCATAATTCGAATTAAAACGTCGAAGTTGGCTGCTTGAAAGCCGAAACCATTTTCATTACATCTAATCCAAATTAGCTTAAAAGATTTCTTCGTGGGAACGATCCGGTCTTGCCGCTATAATATACTTTACAACGACCTAGCTCTTGTTTTATTTGGAGGGTAGGTTGCGGAGTTAAGCAGAATCCAAGGGTTGAGATTGAAAGAAGAGATTCAAAAGTGTTTAAAAAAACGGGGGTGTAACGACCCAAATTTTCGACCCAATTTTTTTTTATAAAAATATTAAAAGGTATCAATTAATTCTGAAAATAATACTTTCCTTATTTATTAATTAGTAGATAATTACAAAAAAAATAAGTATTCTACCTAATTACCTCTTAAAAATTATTTTGTCATTATATACATACATATAAATGCATGCATGCACGCCTATATTCTCCCACACTCTCCTACTCAATCTCTACCTCCTCCATGACCCAAAATTCGTGCGTAATTCGTCTATGTAAAAACCCGATACCGTTAAGACTCGTTTTAATTCGAAACTCATCCAATTCTCCTATATATATACACTACTCCGACACTAGGGCACGCACATCACCCCACCACGTTCCACGGAGCCGGAGAGAGAAGAAAAACCCGAGAGAACCGAGCTTTAATCCATAGAATTTTAGAGAGAGAAAAAGAGAGAGAGAAAAGTGGGTTTCGAGGTTACGTTCGTCCGAGATCTAAATTGATCGTTTGAAGTATTTTCTTCAGTCCCAAGGATCACCGTAGATCAACCAATTCGGCCTCGAAGATCCCCGATCGAAGGAATTGAAGTCGTCTTCCCCAAATTCAAGTTTTCGATCAAAAACGAATTTAATCCAAACCAAGGTACTATAATTCGATCCGAAGCCTCCTCTAAGTATATTTATGATTTATAGACATAACCCAAGGTCCCCCGTGCCCCCATGCATCGAAAACCACGACGAAAAGCAAAAAAATAAAATCTGGGCAGCGACCTTGCGGCCGCAAGGTTCGGGATTTACCGCCGCAAGAACCAGCCCAGCGGACCTCGCGGCCGCGAACCCTCCTCGGCCAGTTTTTGCGGTTTGTTCTATGTTGTTTCGAATGTGTTTTGCGACCTTTTTAAACATTGTTTTTGACCCCGAATTATTTTTCCTAGGTTACCCACACACTAAAAATCATACCTTGTTAGTTTCATATTTTTTTTATTTAATCTGCTATTTATTAAATTTTTATTCGTTATCTTGTAAGAATTTACAAACTAAAATTCATTGCGACCTTGTAAACTATTCCATAAATCCATAAACTATTTTTCCTAGTTTTCTAACATGTCAAAGATCATAACTTACTGATTTCATAAACTTTTGATATTATTAGCTATTTATTTTATTTTTAATTAAAAATACAAACAAAAAAATAGTTGCGACCTTATAATTAATGATTATAACATCTAAAATATTTTTCCTAGACTTCTTACACCTCAAGGATGATATGTTATTAAAATAATATTTTATTTACTTAATTAACTATTTATTGTTATTTATGCGTTGTTTCTTGATAATAATACTTTAAAATATTATAAAAGAGGTTAATAATTCCGAATAATTTTATTTAGACTTCCTACAGTCCTAAGATGATACTTCATTAGAATAAATATATTTTTAATTATTTAATTATTTATTATCTATTTAGTCTTCTTTTGCCTATTAACCAAATCTTTTTATTTAAAATAATTCCGTGAGCATCCAAACCCAACTTTTAGCACTCGAACTTATTATAGAGGGCTGTTAGGACCTTTATTAAGGTTACGATAATTATTTAAATATTTTTACCTTATTAATGTATTTAATTAGTGTTTAATTAATTTAATTACTTATAGTTAATTAATAGAAGCCCAGAAAATTATTTTTAAATCTTAATTAAATAATTCTTACATTCTTAATGACTTTGTGATCATACGAGATTAAGGGCAACGGCCCAGTCATAAAAGGTTATGTGATTGCATTGCTTAATAATTGTTTGATCCGTCTGTTATTCGTTTTTAATTATTATTGAGATTGATATTGTGCCGATGCTTCATTTGAATGTTAGATTGGACCCTAGGAACATGGGGTGGTATACGAGATAGAAATCACTTAGACGATGCTAAGTAATGGATAAGTTGTGAAGTTTCTTTCTTTTTAGAGGATTGTTTGCAGGCGTGATTCTGAGATATGATGAGATTTGTGGTGAGAAAGTATACAGACGTTGTTATTGTTAAGGGAAAAGGAAACAAATGAAAGTCGTGGGCTAAGCAGGACCTCGGGGGTGGCCTAACAGGACCTCGTGTGATCGGGGGTAGCCTGAGTAGGACCTTGAGGGCAGCCTGAAAGACCCAGTGTCGCTAGGGTGGCCAAGCAGGACCTCGGGGGTGGCCTGACAGGACCTCGTGTGATCGGGGGTAGCCTGAGCAGGACCTTGAGGGCAGCCTGATGGACCTAGAATTGTGAGAAGGGCCAAGCAGGACCTTAGGGGCAGCCTGACAGGACCTCAAGTATTGGGGTAGCCTGGCGGGACGCGAGGCGGCTGATGGACCTAGGATTGTGATTTGAAACTGGCGGGTAGTCGTAATATGATTTGAAACTGGCGGGTAGTCCGGTGATATCTGTGGTGATTTAAAACCGGCAGAGTAAGCCAGGAGATGATTTAAGACTGGCGGTAAGCCCGGTGATGATATAAAACTTGACAAAGTAAGCCCAATGATGTTTTGATAAAACCTGGCAAAGTAAGCCCGGTGATGTTTTGATAAAACCTGGCGGTGGCCCAACGATATTTTGTGATGTTAAAACCTGGCGGTGGTCGGCGATATTTTGTGATGTTAAAACCTGGCGAGAGGTCCGATGTTTGTGACGATAAAACCTGGCGGATGGTCGGTGATGTTTTATGGAATAAATTGATGTCTGGCGAGAGTCGGTGGAATAAATTGATGTCCTGGCGAGAGTCCAGTGGAATAAATTGATGTCTGGCGAGAGTCCAGTGGATTGATGTCCGCGTGTGTCCAGTGGTGAATTGATAGGCTGGCGTTGTCAAGTGATGATTGTGATGTGGTATATAAGATAGGCGAACCTAGTTGTGATTCGGGCATGATAAGCTAGCCCCTTGTTGTAGTATTGTAACTTAGGTTATCTACGGCCAAAGGAAGTGATCTCATGGGACCGAGCATGGCTAGCGGTTGGGAGGAAAGATCTCGTAAGGAGATTTTGGATCACACGTTAGGCTAATGGATAGTAATGAACTGGTTGGCGTGAAAAATCTCTGTTTTACTTATTCGCATCATGATTATCCTGTTTTACTTGCTAGCTGTAATTGTAAGAGGGTGGTTGGGTTGAATTATTTTACTGGGTGATTTATCACTCACGGATACGTCTGTATCCTGGCAAATCGATTGCTTCGGCGATCAATTTGCTAGAGGGCGCAGGATTCAATGGAGGAGATTCAACGATGATGCAGTTCGACACGGAACGAATATCAGTAACGAGGATCGAGGATGCTTAGGATTCGTATCAAGATTAGAGTCAGCTCTGAAGTTGGTGTATTTTGATTCCGTAAATCTATCTTGAGATTGTATTAGCAAAATCTTTATTTTGGAAAATTATATGTATTTAGCAATATTTTCTTTAGAAATTATTTTATTTTGCACCCGAAAAGTCGGGGCGTTACAGGGGGCATGATGCCCCAATACCGCTTTGGGGCATGGTAGCCGATGCCCCTTTCCCCCTTTTTACAACTGTTTAGTTAACTTACGCGCATCTCGATAATTTTTTAGAATTAATCTCATTGTCCATTTTGTTGTAAGGCACCCCACCTTGCAGCATGTAGTGTGGTTAATCCAGTCGTTCAATTCGGTATGAACGGTTCAAATTTAATCAGAACTCCTACAAATCTAAACCGTTCTTAAAATTCGAGCTATTCATTGCCAAAATGGACGGTCAGATCGGCCACACTATACGCTGTAGAGCGGGGGTGCCCTAGAGCATCCCCAAGTCTGAAGAAATTTTTCGATGCCAGGTTAGTATATCCTACGTGGTACCCACTCAGCACATCCGGGCTATCTAATACACTTTTGGACGACTCGGATTGAAACCCTTTCTCTCCTCTCACCCCAACACCTTCTCTCTCCAAAACCAAGCCATCCAAAAATGAATGGACAACTCAAATACGCCGAGCGAGCACTACGTGATACCCACCCGACACTGAAAAGTTTTCGCCAAGTCCCACTAGCATGGACCCATTTAAAATTGAGACAAAGTCTCGTATAGATTGACCTCATCCAATTAAAGCACAGAGTTGTAGATTGAACCTTTAATCTAAAGATGTTGATAGCATCTGAAAGATTCTAAACTTAAGAGTTGAGAAGAAGCAAATTCTTAAGGAGATGGTTTTACTGCAGTTTGGGAGAAAACCGCACAATGTGTAGTTCTGTATTTTCAGTGCCCTTTTCGGGCCTCACTTGATGATCGGAATCGTTCATATGCCAGAGCTCGACAAGTATTTTGACCATACCTAAATCATGTTCATCGGATTCCAATTGATATCCTATTGAAGCACGTTTATCTTCATACAGAAGGGTTGAATATGGGTTTAATTCAGTGTTTCAATTGGATATCGATTGGAATCCGATTGGCATGGTTTTTGGTATGGTTGAAGTATTCGTTGAACCCTATTTTATGAACAATTCCGATAATCGAGCTAGACCCGAAAAAGGGCATTGAAAATGCAGAACTGCACGCTATGCAGTCTTCTCCCAAACTGCAGCCATCTCCAACTCTTAATCCCAAGTTTTTACCACCTGATGGCCTGACTAACCCCCTCTGGAAGATCACACTTCTTTCCGTGTCCATCATTTTACCACTACGCTCCAAATTTTCCTCATTTTACAAACACTCTCGACACTGCATCCCGAGGGGGTTAGTTAGGTAGTTGATAGATACCGAATATTGTGTGGTAGATGGATAAAATATACTCCTAGCAGACATAAACACAAAGATCAGCCATGAGCAAACCATGGCGCGCACCATTACCAAAGTCTCGGGGTTTAAAATATTTCGACATTCACGCAAGTGAGTTGAACATACGATCTCGTAAAGAAAAAAAACACGTACTTCCTCCGTCATATTGAGAGTCCCATTTTTTCTCTTTTAACATTTTTTAAATTAAAAAATCACTATTTCTGTGCATAATTTTTCAATTTTTTCGCACCGTATTAAAGATCTCAATTAGTACTTTAATTCGGTGTGAAAATTTCAAAAAATTATATACGGAAGTAGTTACAGTAATTTTTTAATTTAAAAAATGATACTATTTTTCATAATGAACTCTCATTATAGAACGGAGAGAATATTAATTTTCCCATGCTTACTTGGTTAAATTCGAAATTCCCTTTCCATCATTTACCCACTAGATGTTCAAAAAGAACAAATTCACTTTCCAATTTTCCTCATTTTACCACCACGCACTCTAACACTGCAGCCAGCCAGTCTTGCCTCTCTCTCTCTCTCTCTCTCTCTCAATTAAGACACACATCACATCCCCACAACATCGGTTGGTTGATAGATACCGAATATTGCGTGGTAGATAGAAAATAGACACATAGTAGTAGATCAGCTAGCCATGAGCAAACCACGGCACCAAAAGCCCCCACCGGGCCGCACCAACCTCGCGTCGTGCGTCGTCGCCACGATCTTCCTCGTCTTCGTCGTCATCGTGATCCTCATCGTGTTCTTCACCGTCTTCAAGCCCACCGAGCCCAAGATCTCCGTCAACTCCGTCCAGCTCCCCACCTTCTCCGTCGCCAACAGCACCACCGTCAACTTCACCTTCTCCCAGTACGTCTCCGTCAAGAACCCCAACCGGGCCTCCTTCGCCCACTACGACAGCACGCTCCAGTTGCTGTACGCCGGCAGCCAGGTGGGCTTCATGTTCATCCCGGCCGGGACGATCAGGGCCGGCGGGACCCAGTACATGGCCGCCACCTTCTCCGTCCAGTCCTTTCCGCTGTACGCGGCCGGGGCGGCGCCGGAGAATGTGGGCCCGGTTGTGGTCACGGACGGCTCGAACGGCCCTCGGGTGGGGCCCACGATGGAGATCGAGTCGAGGATGCAGATGGCGGGGAGGGTGAGGGTTCTGCATTTCTTCTCGCACAACGTGGAGGCTGTGTCCGACTGTCGGGTGGCGATTTCTGTGAGTGATGGATCTGTTCTGGGTTTTCATTGCTAGCAGGAGTAGTAATTTCCTTTTTTGTTTTTTGGGTTAGTTATTGGTGATTCTGATGAAGCAGGATTTGGTTTAAGTGTGTATGTACAAACTGAAATTTTGCTGACATTGCGAACTGGGTTTAATTTGATGCTCGATCTGTACGTGATCTATATTCAGTGTACTTTTAAGTTCAAATTCTGATTTTTTTTTAGCTTAAGCTCATTAATTGTGAGGTTGATTTAGGTGATTTTTTTTAGTTAGAGTGAGAGTGAGTGGATGATTTGCTGTCCTGCAAAAGTGGAGAATGGAACGAGCTGTGATAGTTGAGCTTTTTAGGAGTAGCATGTTTTGTGGGAGTTTTTCCTTTTCCTTTTGTTGATTCAATGGCAGTTCCATCTCGGGGAGGGCTAGCTTAATTTAGTACAGTACTCATTAATGTTATACTAGTGTTTTGTTTTTGTTTTTGTTTTACTGAATTACGAGAAATATTTGGATACCGAATAAATACCACGTGGCCATGCTCACGTGGTGTCCTCTCTCCTGAATTACTCCATAGTGTAATAGACTGGTGAGGGATAAGGTCTGAAAAGAAAGTTGTGGAGAAAGAAAGGGTGAAAAAGAAGGAAAATGGAGTGTATTAATTTGTGCTCTAGAGATTCTTTTCTCAATTTTGTTTTTTCGGAAACAGAAATTCAAGTTTAGAAGTGACGTTGTTTTGAAGACTGAAGTGATTGCAGTGGTGCTCATTGATAGGGGTGGACCCACGCACTCCAGAAAGTGAAGACTTGAATCGCAATTCTCGATTCATCAAGAAATCAAGAAAGAAACAATGAGCTTTGGGATTCGAGCAAAGCTCCTCCTCGTCTTGCGGCTCGTGATACCCACTTGGACACAAGGCCACACAGGAATGGTGCAATTATTGCCCTGGATTGAGGCAAGCGACAAGTTTTTGGAACCAGGCGGGTACCACACACACGCAAACCCGGTACTAGTGGGTGATCTCAGCTGTTCAAACGTGTTTTGGACAGTTTGAATTTAGAGAGAAAAAGAGGAGAGAGAGTGATCGGGTGAAGGGAGAGGGAATAAATCTGAACTGTCTAAAACACATTTGGACGATTGAGATCGCCGTAAGTACCACCACGTGGTACCCACTCGACACCCAAAAATTTCTCGTGGCAAGCAATTTTAATGGATTCTTTTGTGCAAAATATACTCCTTTAAAATGACGAGTTATGAAGCCGGCTGCAATCACACCAATTTGAGGTCCTCCTTTCATTTGATTCTCACACAAAAATGTACTTACTATAATTTCCGTTTGATCGGAAAAAAAAAATATTACGATAATATTAAGCGGAACGAATTCTCCCTCCATCGAGCAATTTTGATTACTAAGGTACAAGAGAGAATATACAATTAATGTATGTCTCCATAGAAATTTGATGAGATTTTTCTCTACTTTTACAACTGTTTTTAGTCATTTATGAGGAGATTAGTTCATGAAATCTACAAACTCTTTTTACTTTTCATGGAAAAAAAAAACGCTTTGTTACATCCCAAAATAATACAGTAAGCAAACAAAATGAGACGAAATGAGCAGCTCTCATAAATCCAGAAACATGGTTCAATCCACCCTTGCTAGAAGTTGAAAGTGAATTCGACGTAAAACGTGCCCACAGATTGCTACTCCAAAGGGTTGGCCAAACTGCAACAAATACATTTTCTGAAATTAAATACCTCTTCTCAAATGCGAACTGGTTATCATCTCTGTAAATAAAAAAAATGTAGCACATTTTCATAGATAACTTGCATCCAATTTTCATGTCTGAAACCAATTGAACAAGATGACACAATGGATTTAAATCAATGCCTCGTCACCCATTACAAGGTAAAGAAAAGAAAACAAATCAATGGATCATGACCCGTTACACCGTTAAACGCCCGAAATCTATCAATACACCAAACTCCACAAATACAAGTTAAATCAGATACAATGACAACAGAAGAGGATATCGTTACCTGTAATTGTACACCTTGGACTGCAACTGCAGATCGGGTCTCCACCACTGGTGAATTCCGTGAGCTTGTTTGAAATCTTCCGCGGGAATTAAATTAACAATTAAATGAGCTGAGGGAATAAGGTGCAACGGTTCTTCAGTCTCCTTCCCAATTGCACTCATCACGAGACCCCCAAGTGAATTCTGGGTGGCCAACCTCTCGATACCCCCGGCTCCTATATCCTCCATCTTCTTCCTGTGATCGAAATACCCGATATACTCCGAGCAAATGTGATCACCCGGATGCACATACAGACGTGGGACCCATTCCGACAAGGCCACAAAAGGATCTTCCCTCTGCTGCTGGTGGCCGCGACGAGCCTTCAGAGCAACGGTGAGCCCTGCGGCTAGAAAACTGCTCGCAATTCGGATCCCATGTCTCACATTCTTGTCTTTAATTCTCTCAATAGGTGCAGAAAAGAAAGGCGGATTAAAGAGAAAAGCTTCAAGAAAAACGCCTGTTTTCGCCATGGTCTTTCCAGCGAGCATTGCCATGGCTGCCCCCATTGAATGGCCAGTTAACCATATGTTCGAGTTTCCGAATGCAGCAACTGCATTCCGAACGGATTGCATGGCAATCTCAAAACGGGATGTCTGGTGCAGCCCATTTTTGATGATGTGGAGGTCCAGTTGGAAATCCCTTAAAAATGCATCTCCCTTGGTTAGGGTGCCTCGGAAAGCAATTATGTAACGCGGAGTTCCTTTTACTGTTAAGTGCTTGGAGTAGGATGGTGGCATGAGTTCATAGATGGCGCCAAAGATGGAGTGGTCAGCATCATCAATGAGCTGAGTGTGCAATCGCAAACCAAAGAACTCCCACCAACGAGAAGCTAGAGCTTGGGGGCCTTGTCTATTTTCCTGGCGGTCTCGCTCCAAGATGTAGACACCCTGAACCAAGCAAGCAGCAACAGACCTTCGGTGATCCACATTGCTCCTGCATAAGATAACATAGGAATAAACCTTTTCAAATTTCCATTTTGAGAAAGCTACAAGTTCCTCCTATATAAACCGCAGCAGAAGCAACCTTAGATTGACATCGTAATCAGGGGAAATGCCAATACATCAAAAAACCATCAATTGTGCAAGTGGATTCATCTGTGATCCTGCAGGCTGCTACGTCAATGCATAAACTCTAAGAACTGGGGATGGCAACGTAGTATGTACTTGTATCTATTTTCGACCATCCCTTCATATTTTTCTTTTTGCATGTGTGTGTGTGTATCTTCCGAAAGAACGCAAGGAAATGAACATTAATTTTCAAGTAACTACACACTGCCCTACTATATAAGCAATACCATGTTGGGTTTAAGACGTGCGCAAACAGGTCTTCAATGGTAGGACACACTAACAGAAAATGAGGAATTGAAAACATGCCATAGGAATTCCAAAAGTTCAACACAGTCAGAACAAGAAGTCAACGGCTTCCCAAGAGTAGCCATCTCAGAGATGATTCTGATATTAGCGTAGAACATCTGTCTGGGTTATCCATAATGACTTCAATATTTGCGTCATCATCAACACACTCCACGTCCACCTCCCAATAGCTTCTCATATCCTTCAAATTCAATGCCATAAGAATGAAGGAGAAAAGGTCTTACCAGTCAACACAAGTTAGGTGTAAAGGTCCTGAAAGATCAAAACTTTCCTTTTCTGAGGTCATTGCATCTTAGTCGTGATGGTCTCTTCCTTATAATAGGAACATCTCTGCATAGCAAAGGGAAAAGCCAGTCACTATTCAGAACAAGAAACATTCTTCGTGCAGTGTGATATGTATCAACTAATGTAAACAGAATCCTTCATATGCAATTTGATACGTATCAACTCACGTGACTTTCTAGTAGCTGAATCGGCATATTCAGAAACAAAACATGAATGGGGCACCAGATGAGACTTGGGAAAAAAAACACGCGCACAGACTAGCATATCCAGGAAGGAGAATGATCGAACCTCTTTGACAGTTACCAGTTCAACAAAATTTGACTATTGCCTTAACAAAAATAAAGCAGAGTTCATACTCTACTTCTTGAACTCTGAAAAATATTTTCTTAGAAGGGACTTCTTATGTTTGGACGTATGCTATATTCTGGATATACAAATCTCTCTTTCTGGTAGTGGTAGTCAGTCCAATAGTCTTAGTAGACTAAATTAAGTCCCAGGAACCCTCGTGTTCGCAACACACATGACTTCAACAGAAATTCAAGCTCGCCAACATGAATTAGAGTGGGGGCAAAAACCAAAAAATATCTGCCTTCCATCTAATAAAGATTTGCAGAATTTGGTTTCAGTAATATCACATAGATAATATTCGCGTCTGGAGCATAATTGCCTTGTTTCCATCAACCACAGATTGTCAACTTTGATCCTGTCCTGATGTTTTAACACGTGACCCAACTTTGAAGAGCTGAAAACTCCATTTTGAGTCTAAAACTGAGAAGATTATCACAAAAGAACTCTACAAATCCCTTAATCATCACTAGATCCATTTGAGCCCTGTCACCAAAATCTTATTCTTAATTTCTTTATACAATCGTGGTAGGACAAAGAATCAAACTGCGACATAGACCGATAAGGAAGGCATTATATCTACTAATCCAAGCTACTGGTATCGGAGACAAATATAAATAACACAAGAAAACAAATACTCCTGGAAGAAAAAACCTATCTGCATCATAAAAAAGGAACCTACTCCTACTTTTGAATCGTAATCTCAATATAGAAATATCGAAAAGCAATCTAGAAAAAAGAATAGTACAAAACACAAACAAACAAACAAACAAACAAACAAAAAACAAGAATGTTAATTAGATCTCATTTGTGCCTTAGAAATGGTATGGAAAAGATGTAAATCTCACCACATTTCGTGACCCCAAAAGCGATACACATGGCCCAGAAGGGGAGAGAGAGGGTATGGCCTAGGCACTCCTTCAATGGATGGATCTTGTTTAAATGGGAATTAGGATTTAGGGTATAAGCAATGCATTAGTAATTGAACATGGAGTACAAATTTAACATTGCCGGGGACGGCGAGGAGGGAGAGAGAATATACCTTGATGGATTTGAATCTGTCGCTCTGTCTCTCTTTCCTGGGTCCGGGGAGAGACGAGCGGTTCAAATGTCGTTATCAATCTCAATGCAGAAGTTGGACCCCTCCCCTTTCTCTGCCGGAGAAACCCGTGCGATGTCCGAAAATTGTTTGCATACGACGTCGTTCGCAGTACTTGTTTTTTGACGATTTTCCCAAAACAAAAGGCTATCAAAGGTGGCGTCAAATCAGAGAGGGGCAGTTTCTGGTTGGCAGGCTATCGTTCTTTTATTTTTAGCAATATCTTGGGACCTTCAACTTTTACTATAAAAATAATCAAATTTCAGTTTTTTAAATTGGCTAACGTGGTGTTCCACGTTTTGTAAAAAAATTCTTTTTTTTTTTTTATAAAAGAAAAAAATATTTTTTCAATTTTTTTTGCACCGTTTAAAAGATCTTAATGCGATCTATCAAATAAGATCCATATCAGTAGAAAAATTATTTGCATAAACACGTGATTTTTGAGCTTTAAATTACCTTTTTTTTTCTAAAAGTTCTTTTTTGGAGAAACCGAAACATTCCCTAAGACCCATTTCATTAACGCTTTTTCTACTTTTTCTCTTTTTTTGGGTTTTGCCTTTATTCAAATTTTTACAGCGTTTATTAGTTTTACGCATCACTTTTTTACTTTTTTGATTCGTTTCGTAAAATTAATAAACCCGAAAAAAATTCAAATAAGGACAAAATTGAAAAAAGTCCTAAAAGTTCCTATTGGAACAAGGTCTAAAAGTCAGGGGTAGAATTTCCGAAGACCAATTCGGTACGGGTAAATATTTTCCGGACCGATCCCAACCGGTGTTGGAATTCAGTTCGGGGTGGAGTTAGTTCAGTCGGAGATTTCAGCCCCCCAAAATGGGCCTTAGTTGGGCCCATTTGTAAAACAGTGGACCAATGCGCCTAAGCCCATACCATTTAAATTAAATAAATAAACTCATACCATTCTCTCCCAACTTGACAGTGGGCCAAATGGCCCAAACTGCCAAACCTGTTTTTTATTTTATTCCAAAGCAAACACTACTAATATAGTATATAAAATAAACGGTCAAGATTAAACACAATAAATTAACAGTCAAGATTAATGCAAATTATATAAAAATATAGTCGGTTCGGTCCGGAAAAATCCCGCCATCACCCTAATCAAAAACCGATCCGATCGATTGGTTTTTTCGGATTTTTTTGGCTTGTCGGTTTTTGTAACACCCATAGTTAAAAGTATCAAAAGTGCTTTTTTTCATCATTGAAATAGCCTTTTTCCTTAACAAAAAGGAGAGTAATTTTCTACGCAAGTGGCACCCTGTGTGATGCAAAAGAAATGGAGAAAATGAAGATTAAACTCAAGCACTAGTTATAAATGAGGATGATTTTTTTTAAACCCAAAAATGTTATTTTTTATGTTACAATAGGGGAGTAAAAGAGAGCTCATTTTTCCAATTTAGCACAGTGATAAAGGTTGTATTGTTGTAGGTACGTCCATCCCATACACACCACATATCATCAAAACTCCTCCTCCTCCTCCATTTTTTTTTCTCTTTTAAACCGGGAAAATCCTAAGTCTATACCATCATAGGGAATGGAAAATGAAAAATTGCAGTTTCTTGAAATTAAAAATACCTCTTCTCAGATGCAAACAGGAGATGTTCTCTGTATATACTACAGTATTGACAAAGTAGTCATCTGATTCAACAAAGGGCCGCAACCTACTCACAAGCACTTTTAAAATGATTCGCACAGGTAAACATTGCGCAAGCCTTATCGGTCTAAAATGGGCTAGCGCTTCGGGATGATCCTGCTTGGGAATTAAAGTAATAAGAGTCTGATTTATACATTCAGCCTTTCTTAAATACCTTGCACCAAAAAAAAAAAAAAAAAAACACTCCAACATTGTGCTGTGCACCATCCGAGCCGTTCGTTGGTAATCCGACGATCCAAATCTCATCTCGGCAACGAACGACTCAGATGCTACACGGTGAAGATGAAATTTGGACCGTTGAATTGCCAAACGAACGGCTAGAATGGTGCACAACACCAAACCAATTGAACAAGCAGATACATGGGGAAATGAATCAATGCCTCATCGCCCATTACAAGGTATAAATCAATGCAGCATCGTAACCCATTACACGTACGTAAACCCCAAAAATATGATCAATCCACCAAACTCCAAGTTGGTAAAAGAGGTACGATCGATGGCAACACCTTAAATTAACATTGGCGAATTCCATGAGCTTTTTTCGCCGATGTTAATTCAATGTCATTTACCTGTACTTGTACATTACTTGTACTTGTAAACCTTAGACTGCAACTGCAGATCAGATCTCCACCATTGGCGAATCCCATGAACTTGTTTCAAAGCTTGTGCAGGAGTTAAATTGACAATTAAATTAGCTGAAGGCATAAGGTGTAACGGTTCTTCAATTTCCTTCCCCAATGCGCTCCTCAAAAGACCCCTAAGCGAATTCCGGGTGGCCAACCTCTCCACACACCCAGCTCCTATCTCCTCCATCGTCTTCCTATGCTCAAAATACCCTAAATACTCTGAGCAAATGTGATCGTCCGGGTGCACATACAGACGCGGGACCCATCCCGACAAGGCCACAAACGGATCTTCCGATACATCCGTTTGCTGCCGGTGGCTGCGACGGGTCTTCTGAGCGACGACGGAGAGCCCCGCGGCCAGAAAACTCTTCGTGACTCGCAACACATGTTTCACATTCTCGTCCTTGATTCTCTCTATAGGTGCAGATATGAAAGGCGGATTAAAGAGAAAAGCTTCAAGAAAAATGCCTGCTTTCGCCATGGTCTTTCCGGCGAGCATTGCCATGGCTGCCCCCTGGGAATGGCCAGTTAACCATACGTCCGAGCTTCCGGATACATCAATTGTGTTCCACACGTATCGCATGGCAATCGCAAAGCGGGATGTCCTGTGGAGTTCATTCTCCATGAGGTGGAGGTTCAGTTGGAAATCCCTTAAAAATGAACCTCCGTTGGCTAGGGTGCCTCGGAAGGCGATTATGTAACGCGGAGTTCCATTTGTTGTTAAGTGGTTGTCGTAGGATGGTGATGTGAATTCGTAGATGGCACCGAAGATAGAGTGATCGACATCATCGATGAGAGGAGTGTGCAACCGGAAACCGAAGAACTCCCACCAAGGAGAAGCTAGAGCTTTGGGGCCTCGTCTATTTTCCTGGCGGTCCCGTTCTAAGAAGTAGACACCCCGAACAAAACAAGCAGCAACAGACCTTCGGTGGTCCACATTGTTCCTGCATGAGATAAAACAGGAATTAACCTTTTCAGATTTCCTTCTTCAGATATAGTAGAAAGAAAAAATTTCAGCAAGCTTTGATTCTTCATGTTAGGATCGTCACACACACGCACACGATTTACGAGTATAAGACAGTAAAGAAATCAACACAGAGATATACATGGTTTTTCAAAAACCGGGTTCGTCTACGGGAGCAAGAGCGTACGTCTGCTGTTTTTTATTATCACAGTTACAAAATAGGATTTACGCTCCGCTCCACTCGTTTCGCTCCGCTCCACTCCGGCATCTGGTCTTCTTTCTAGAACTCCTTAGTATCTCTTCATACTTAACATATGAGCCACAGTTTTAACACTTCATTCATGGGATTCACTGCTACATTGAAGCTATGTAGAAAGACATTATAATAAGGAGAAATGTCACAAGTATGACGAGAGAAAAGGTCTTACCAGTCAACACAAGTTAGGTCAGAGGGTCCTGAAAGATCAAAACTTTCCTTGTCTGAGATCATCGCATCTTAATCATGATACTCTCTTCCAAATTGTAACAGAAACATTTCTGCATATATAGCAGCGCGAAAAACCAGTCATCGGTATTCAGAACAAGAAACTTTTCTGTGTGCAGTTTGATACCGACTAATCTACCAACATAAACACATTCATTCCTTTGATCATACGCAGGTTGATACATCACATGGATTCTCATTTCTGAACCAACATGTTGAAAAATATATATGAAACCAGCACCAATTGAGGGACATGGGGATCTTGTAGTGCGGGGTGCAATACAAGGTGTAGTGCGGCATCTCAGTCGTTCGTCTCGGCTATCAATAGTCCACATCTCATCTCGATAATGGACATCTCATGCCAAACAGACGGCTCAGATACCGCACTAAACCTTGTAGTACACCCCTGCACTACAAAAATGAAAAACACAAAAAAAAGCACAGCAAGGAAGGCGAATGATGCTGAGTTGCTGGCTGATACCATTAGATGGAAACAGTATAATTCCCAGCTCAGCAAAATTTTGATCTGTTACCTTAACAAAAATAAAGCAGATCGAGTTCATACTCTACTTCTCGAACGCTGAAAATCAATTGCTAAAAAGAGGGACTTCTAGTGTTTGGACGCATGCTTTACTGCGGATAGACAAATCTCTCATTATGGTAGTTCGAAAAGTCTCAATAGAGTAAATTAAAGTCTCAGGAACCACAGTCGTCATTTCAAAAGCAATATACGTGTGGAACTTGACAAGAACAAAACCGCAAGAGCGGTCCGGTTGTGGTTCAGTTCCTAGTCTATCCAATTAGCATCCAAGCATATTTTCGAAACACATGAAGTCAGAAAATAATTGAGAATTTAAAGCACCAAAACAACTCATAAAATAATTAAAGAATTTTACTAAGATTCCAAACCCACTTGAAAAAATATTGGAGTAGGGAAAAAAATGAAATTGGGTACTGGATGTACGTTGAACACTCAACACCTTAAGAATCCGTAATGGTTTGCAATCCCGTAAAATAAACTTCCTAGCACATGAGATTTCTCCTTTGAATATCCCAACTTACGGAGAAGCAGTATTGAAAGAAGAAAGTGGAAAGGTAGAAATAGTAGGAGAGAGAATCAGACAACATAATTAAGGAACAAATGCGAAGAAAACCCATCAGCATCCTCAAAAAAGGGAAACTACGTACTTTTAACTCCTACACATGGAATCACGATACTTTTACTTTTTGTATTGACGTTTTTGTAGTGGAAAAGATATCGAAAACCAACCTACCTACCTATCGGCAGAGAAGGAGATCTCAATCTCACCAGACTGCATCACCCCAAACCAACAGTGCTCTCTCTCTCTCTCTCTCTCTCTCTCTCTCTCTCTCTCCGTGGAGGTGGAGGAGAGACGAGCGGTTCAAATGTCGCCACCAATCACAATTCAGAAATTGAGCCCCGTGTTTTATATTTCTCCAACCTTATCTGCTGGAGAAACCACTGGCATATAACGAAAGCTAAGGTTGTCAAAAGGTGGACTCTAAAATCCTAGAAAGTTGTTGCGTATAATAGTTTAATTTCTACCACTTGGCAAGTTTACTTTATTAGGTTATCTCTCAATAAAATAAGAAGCATTAAAAAAAAAAAAAAAAAGAGGGTACTTTTAATAGTATTCAAGTCACTTTTATCACAATAGAAATCGCTTGACAAAAACAGATAGATACGAGGACAACAACAGGAATTTTCACATTGGCGAATTCCAAGAGTTTTTTTCGCCAATGTTAATTAAATATACTTGTACACCGTGGACTGCAGCTGCAGATCAGATCTCCACCACTGGCCAAGTCCATGAGCTTGTTTGAAAGCTTGCGCAGGAGTTAAATTAACAATTAAATCAGCTGAAGGAATAAGGTGCAACGGTTCTTCACTCTCCTTCCCTCTTGCACTCCTCACAAGACCCCTAAGCGAATGCTGGGTGGCCAACCTCTCCACACACCAAACTCCTCTCTCCTCCATCGTCTTCCTATGCTTAAAATATCCTACGTACTCTGAGCAAATGAGATCGCCCGGATGCACATACAGACGCGGGACCCATCCCGACAAAGCCACAAACGGATCTTCCGATACATCCGCCTGCTGGTGGTGAGCCTTCCGAGCAACGGTGAGCCCCGTGACTAGAAAACTCCTCAGGATTCGGACCAATTGTTGCACATTCTCGTTTTTAATTATCCCTATAGGTGCAGAAACCACAGGCGGATTAAAGAGAAAAGCTTCAAGAAAAATGCCTGCTTCCGCCATGGTCTTTCCGGCGAGCATTGCTATGGCTGCCCCCTGGGAATGGCCAGTTAACCATATGTCCGAGCTTCCGGATACATCAATTGTGTTCCACACGTATCGCATGGCAATCTCAAAACGGGATGTCTGGTGGAGCCTACTTTTGATGATGTGGAGGTTCACTTGGAAATCCCTTTTACGTGCACGTCTCTCGGTTAGGGTGCCTAATAAACATTCAGGTCCCTTGTTTAGGGTGCCTCGGAAGGCGATTATGTAATGCGGAGTTCCATTCATTGTTAAGTGGTTGTGGTAGGATGGTGATGTGAATTCGTAGATGGCGCCGAAGATAGAGTCATCGTCGATGAGACGAGTGTGCAATCGGAAACCGAAGAACTTCCACCAAGGGGAAGCTAGAGCTTGGGGGCCTCGTCTATTTTTCTGGCGGTCTCGCTCTAAGATTTTGACACCCTGAACCAAGCAAGCAGCAACAGACCTTTGGTGGTTCGCATTGTTCCTGCATATAGTGGCGTTGCCAGAAATTTAGGATGGTGAGGGCTTGTTAAACATGATTTCAGAATTTTCTATCTTTTACTTTGTAAACAAACATAATATAAAACAAATTAAGTTTAAAACATAGAATTTGCTACAATATACATAAAGATAATGAGTCTTTATGGACAACAAAAACGTAAAAGATAACTTTTTTTAAAAACTTGACAAAGATAATAGGGAGGTAAGTGTTATAAAAGAAAATAAGTGTCATTTTTTTATACAAATTATCACGGCATTTATAATTTGCAATAAAACTGAGCTTGGTCCTATTGTGGCTCCAGCTTCTGGCGCCACCGCTTGCATAAGAAATATACTATTTTTTTCGAGGGAGAACTTTTATGTTGAGTTCGAATCATGAATTTTGATTAAATATTACTTGGGCATACATTATTTTCTTTGTGTGAATTTAATCTAGGGACCCCATAATTGTACAATTTTTATAATGCATAAAGATATTTTGATAACTGTAGGTCGCAATTAGTCCGAAAGGTCTATAAATATACAAGAGAGCCCTTATTTCTATCACTTTAAGGGGTATTTCCAATCGTGATTCTCACGTAACATTAATATTAAAGAGAGATCGACGTCATGCACCTATATAAGTTGTAAATATATGACCCGATCAACCACAAATTAAATACATACCATTTTTTACAAAAATTTTTGGTGAAATTCTTATTGTCCTTTCACCTTTTTTTAAAACATTCGAATCTTTACTCATTCTGTGCGTATAGTACGGCGCGGGTTTATTGCTATTGCTAGTAAGATACTAAAATAGTACTAGTAGAAATTAGCTGTTTCAAATACTCTTTTCAACCACCGAGGTGGTAGCCCAGGTGGCAAAGGGCATCACCTCTCCCCAACACAGGGCCAGGTTCGAGGCCCCGGAGGCACTTTTGTGTGCAAATTTCCGGTGGTGCCATATGGCTTAATTTCGAACCCGCCTTGTGGACCAGAGAGGGGGGCTTCTTTGCCAACTGTGCACTAAGGTGGTGCCATGGTGACGGCCCGTCCTCCCGGACGGTAGCTATAGCTCGAACCGGACATTCCACAGGCGGGTTTGGAGCCCCTATGGTCACGCCCAAGGGGGGTTGCTACGCTGGTTCCCCCCCCCAGCCCTTTCGTATATCAAAAAAAAAAAATACTCTTTTCGTATTAGGGTTTGACATTGGAACAAGACGTCAATGATTTGCCAAGAGAAGCCATCTCAGAGATGATATATCGGGTAGGTAGAACATCCATTTGAGTTCTCTTGAATTAATGGCTTCATGAATATTTGCATAGTCATTTAGCAGTTAGCACGCGTACTACCATTAAATCGTCTCCTATCCTTGAAATCAATGCCATAAGTATGTGGGGGAGAAAAGGTTCTTACCAGTCGACACGACCAGTTAGGTGGGAGGGTCCTGAAAGATCAAACCTTTCCTTGTTTGAGATCATCGCAGCGCGAAAAATTTCTGCGTACGTAGCAGCGCAAAAAACCAGTCATCAGTATTCAGAACAAGAGAACTTTTCCGTGTGCAGTTTGATATACCTATGGCTTATCTACTAACGTAAATAAACAGATTGACTCCTGGACATGGTTTCTCATTTCTGAACCAAAATATTGAAGATTTTATATATGAAACCAGCACCAATTGAGGGAGACGGGGATCCTGTAATGCGGGGTGCAATACAAGGTATAGTGCGGGATCTCACCCGTCCGTCTTGGCTATCAATAGTCTAGATGTCATCTCGATAATGGATAGCTTAGACTTGCAGGATACCGCACTACACCTTGTAGTGCACCAATGAACAACACACGAAAAAGCACAGCAAGGAAGGCGAATGATGCTGAGTTGCTGGCTGATACCATTAGATGGAAACTGTATAGTAATTCCCATTTCAGCCAAATTTTGAACTGTTGCCTTAAGAAAAATAAGCAGAGGTCATACTATACTTCTTGAACTCTGAAAATCATTTGCTAAAGAGGGACTTCAAAGTTCTTCTTTAGCAGGTAATGAGTGTAGAGAGAGAAAGAGTAATGATTGAAAATAGGGATAATGATTGGATAAAAATAGAGAAAAAAATGAGAGTAATGATTAGAGAGAAATAGAATAATTATTAGAATTCAAAATCCAAAACTCTTAACCAAACAAACGGGGTTCTATTGTCGGGATGCCTGCTTTGTTGCTGGTAAACGACTCTCATTATGATGGTTCCAGAAGTCTCAATAGATAAATTAAGTCTCCGGAATCACAGTCCTCATTTCAGAAATAATATATGTGTGCAACCTGACAAGAATAAAATCGCAAGACTGGTTCGGTTCCAAGTCTATTCAATTAGCATCCAAATATTTTTTCAGAACACTTCATAGTCAAAAAATAATTGAGAAGGGCACCGTGTTGTCCCGACCGAGTGGGGCCCTCTCCCGTCTCGATCCGTTGATCAGAAACGTTCACTTCATACAGTTCGTAGAGCTCATCGAGTAAAACAATTATGTCAAAAATCAGCTCGATCGGATATCATTAAGTGCCTAATCGAAATATTTTTATCGTGAAAATAATAGATCTAAAACACTGGATCAAATCCATTTCAACTCATTATTGAAAACATGAAGAATATTTCGGTTCTCCATTCCCGGCCCAAATGGAGAACGGAGATCCGATCGGAGATTCGGATATCCAAATTTGGAAAAAAAAAACCAAATTTTTTATCAAAAAAAGTATTCGGGGACAGATCGGAGGCGAATTTTTGATTATTTAAAAAAATAGATTTTCGGATATTCGGGGACAGAACAGAACGGGCAGATTGGGTCGGGGACAGATTTACCTCCGAATCCGATCCGATCTCCGAATTTTTTTTTGAAAAAGAAAAATCCGAATCTGCCCTAATATCCGAAAAATCCGATTCATTTGGGACGGATAACGGATCGAATACAGACGGATTGGCCCGAGATGAGCATCCCTAGTAGGAAAAGAATGAAATTGGGTACTAGATGTTAAATACTCAACACCTTAATTAAGAATCCGTAATGGATTGGATTCCCCTGAAAAACTTCGTAGCAAATGAACGATATTTCTCCTTTAAAGTTCGGTGAGAGAGACACTGAAAGAAGTGTAAGTGGAAAGCTAGGAATGGACCAGTAGGAGAGAAAATCAAACCGGGAATAAAATAACATAAAGAAAGAAACAAGTACGAAGAATCTCGGCATCCTCGAATGTGGAATCACGATACTAAAACTTTTTATATTGACTTTTTGTAGGGAAAGAGTTATCGAAAACCAACCTATCGTATCGGCAGAGAAGAAGATCTCGATCTCACTCCAAAACCAACACTGGTTGACGGTTGTATCTCTCTCTCTCTCCCCCTCCCTCTCTCTCTCTAGAGTTCATATGTCAGTCACCGATCGCTATTCAGATATTTAAAGCCACATGTGTTTAAATTTCTTCGTACCCTCTAAAATGAAAGAGTCTTGCTAAATGAAAGAGTCTTGCTGGATATACCGACTCCGTCCACTCTAAAATGGAAAAGTCTTGCTAGATGAAAGAGTCTTGCTAGACATACCGACTCCTTCCGCTCTAAAATGAAAGAGTCTTGTTATAAGTACCGACTCCAGCCCACTCTAAAATGAAAGAGTCTTGCTAGACGAACCGACTCCTTCTGTAGTGTTAGGAAACATGAAGAATGTTCTCAGAAAAGTGTCGTAACACTTTCGTGTTTCGTTATCATGGACCCTGTCAAAACTCCGGAAAAATGTTGTTAGACTTTGTTTGTTTAATTTGGATTTCGATAGAGATTTTCCAGAGTAATAAATAATAGAGAGCTAGAGATAGAAAAAATTTATTGAAGACCGAGCGTCCTAAGAATTTTGAATCTTCCAAACAAACAAGACCAGTTTAATTTCTACCACTTGGCAGGTGGAGTACTTTTTTTTTTTTCCTTTCATTTCGTAATTATACTGTTAACAGCCTATTAGGTTATCAGTAGAGTGAAGAAGCATACAAAAACAAAATCAAATATTTTTTCAATGCACTTTTAACATTATTCAAGTCGCTTTTATCACAAAATAAACTGCCTTTTTCTTTTTTTTTTTCTGTCTTATGGACAACAGCCATTATTAGCATTGGAGTACTTTCTGTCATCAATTTTCTCTGAGCTTTGAAATTCTTGTTGATTGTCTGAAAAGAAATATCCTCCTTTTTTAGGAAGACAAAAAAAAAAAAGCAAAAAAAAATACTCCACTTCTTTTTCCTTCCTATGCTTTGACCTTCAACTTTAAATAATCAAATCAAAGAAAATCGAGCCGAGTGTTTTTTTAAAGGCTAGGACCCACAGTTCGGTGGGAGTTCACCGACTTGAGTTCGGTGGGTGTAGTGTTAGTTTTCTCTTAACACAAAAATTGTTAATTTCTAGATTACGTAGTTAGTACAGATCAAAGAGAGAATCCGGTGGGCTCTGCTCATTTTTTCTAATTTAGCCCGGTGTTCAAAGGTTATAGGTCCATTTCGTCCACAAAACAATTATCGAAATTCTTTTTTTTTTTTAAACCAAGAAAATTCTAAATCTACACTATCCCTAGGGGAGGAACGGGGTTTGAACCCTAGCCAAATGAAGAGCCTATTACCTAATCTACTTGACTGATTGTGGGCTCCGGGCGCCCGAGGCGCTCACTCGATGAGTCGCCACCCGAAATTTTGAGATGGATGATCCGAGAAATCGATAGTTTGTTTGAGAGAAAAAAGGCTTTTGATCTAGCGAAAACGTTGAGATTTTAGATCCGGGAGTCACGTTACGAACGGAAAAAATTTTGTTGAAAAAGCACCCCGCTCGCCCGGTAAAACCGGTCTCTACTAAGCATTTTAAATGGGGGATTTAATATCATTTGAAAATTTTAACTTCAAAACATGTACAGGAAAGGGACACGGAATTAAATATAACATATTGACGTGCTTGTAGTGCAAACTGTACAGTATAAAATGGATGAACAATATACAGAAAATGAACTAACAGCGTTACAACAAACTGCTAATATCATGTGAAACACTGCGCGATGAACAGAATACATCACACGGTGTAACTAAAACACCGTGCGGTATACTTGTCTATGCATTCCAGAATCAGTTTGCTTTTACATGACAAAATAAATCATAGGTCCGCAAAATAGTTTGTTATGTTTCCGAATCTCTGAAAAATGATTTACGAGACCCTTTTGTTCATCTTATCATGTAAAATAATGTTAAAAACTTTTTGAAATGTTAAAAAATTTAATAAAGTAAAAAAAAATGGCTTTTAATTATGAAACTTGATTCTGAAATGCACCCGCACAGAAAAGTAACAAGCAGACTATACAGAACAGCACAAGAACGAATATGTACAAGAAATGAAATAATGCACGGTGTAATACGCTACGCCGTGCGGAGTCGTAAAATGCCGCACGATGTAGTGTATCAGTGTATTTTTTGTATTTTTTGAATATAAAACTCGTTTAAGACCCAAACTCGGTAGAAAGACCGAGAAGGACCTTGATCAGCTTCCCTCAAGGCTAAACTACGTTTATATTTTTTGATCAAAACTTGAATGTGCTTGAAGATGGAGAGTAGAGGTTGATTTGGATTAAGTTTTGAGGGACTTGTGAGCAAATGAGTGTAGAGAGAGAGAGAGAGAAATCAATATGAGATTGATTTTGTAATAGCCTAGTTTGTGGGTTTATATAGAGAGAGGAAGAGGTACATATAGTGGTGATGGGTGTACGGAGTTGTAGAGATAGAATCAAAATGGGGTATTTTTAGAGAGAGTGAGTGAGAGCCAAAAAAATGACAGAGTAACTTTACTTGGAGTTGAAGGGGTGCTTCTCAACTAGAGGGGGTGTATTTATAGGCAAAAAGATGCTTGGAGAGCACCCAAAGGGAAAAAAAATGTAAAAAATATCTCTGGCCAATCAGCTGACGCGCATGGGAATCCGTCAGACGCTCCTCCTGAAGGCTGCGCGGTGGAGTAATTTGTTGAATTTTCTGAAATGCCGCGTTGCGTTTTGAAATGCCGTGCGGTGGAGTAATTTGTTGAATTTTCTGAAATGTCGCGCGACGCTTTGAAACGCCGCGCAGTATTGTGCGTCAGCACAACACACCAAACTTTGCGGGGGCGCCCCGGACACTCCCGAACTCGAATTTGGGCACGGTTCGAAGCGTTGAAAAGCTTGTCGAGTCCTCTTTCTAACCCAGTTGGTTTCACTCAAAGTCATTTTATACATTGAAATATGTGCCAATTTTACCCTCAATGTGTCATGAAAAAAGTTATTTTTGACAAAATAAACCCATCTTTCTCTTTTGCAATTGAACCAAGGGCCACCCTATATGTTTAAAATGGGATTTTTTTGATGTTAGAGAAGGAGTAGCAAATGAGCAACAATTCAAACCTTGAAGGTATATTTTTTCTTACTTCATCATCGGGGAAACTTAAAGATTATTCGGAGGCTCAGATTGGGATGTCCAGGGACGGACGTACACAGGGGCACGTGCCCCCACTCAATTTATTTTTTAAAAAAATTTACTCGGAAACTTTAAATATAAAAATGTGGAAATACTACACAAGTAGAACTTTGGCTCAGTGGTTGGTGATTGTGTTACAAGTTGCCCAAACGGGTGTTCGACTCCCACTGCGTAACACCATTATCACCTTTTTCCCCCCTCCCCAAAAACTCTCTCTATAAATTCTCACTAATTAGAAATAAAGATGATTCATTTAGCATTAATTTTTTTTCACAATTTATATTTTTACTGTATGTTTCATTGCAGATTATGATGATGTTAATAAACACGCAAATTAAATTCACAAACATGTCAATTTATAGGCTTGTATGAATAAATTACGAATTACAATTCCTTCCTTTTTTACACTTGGGGTGAAAGAGGGTCTCTCATTTTTCCCGGCATCTCTTCAAACTTGTTAATTTATTTGTCAAATCTTTTTGGTGCTGGTGGCTCTTTCTCTTAGAGATTTGAATTTATGCTATTTGTTATGGGAGAAAATGGAATGCAGCGACTCCCCCTACTAGAGATTTGAATTTATGATGTGTGTCGGGAGAGAAAGCGGGATGTAGTGATTTTCTTGATTTCAATTGGTATCACCCCGTATTCAAATTCAAGCTTCGCCACTGATTGGGTGGTTACTCTTTTTTAAATATAAATTGGTATCCCCACTATAACAAATTTCTGGATCCGTTCCTAGGGTGTCTGCACTGATACATGAGGCATTTTGATGGAAATGCCATTCACACCGTCTTAATTTGACAATACCGACTCCAAAATTATTTATGACTCATAAATACCAAACTAACCCCTCTTTTCATCAATACTCACCCTCTTCCCTCCATCTTTCAGCAACCACCACCACCACTAGTCTCCACCCTAAAAATGAAACCTTCACAACCACCAACACCACCAACCCACCCTTTCCCCACCGCCATACCACCACCTTGAAGCACCAACTCCTCCTCCTGCCACTGCCCCCCGTCTCCCGAGATTCCGTCTCCCCCAATTCTCACCACCTGGAAGTCTTTTCCATATCTACCACTGTAACAATAATCCTAAGTCCGCACATGGTGACGTGAATCAAAATAAAGCAACAATCAAAAAATTCTAAAACACAAACACAATCCTGAAAATTTGACAATCGCCAAAGCTAAAATCCAGAGCCTAACTAAATCCACAGTCTGACTACAATGATTTCTCCTCTGATTGACTTTGTTTAGCCACCAGGGATGACGAACCATCAATAACTGAAGCTCAAACACTTGGGACATATCACTTTCGATAGAATCTTAAATGCAAACAAACATACTCCTATGTGATACCGCTTCTGTTCGGAACCATCTCAATGAAGCGAAAGATCGCCAAGAGTTCAATGGAGCACCGTACCCAATGTCAGCACATTCACTTTGTCCGAAAAAATACATTCCTTGACAATCTTAAAAGTTCATTTCTCATCATCTGAACGAACTTAGTTGAAGCAATTATTTAGACGGAGAAGTGGGAGAGAAGACCTATATTTGCTCATGACTCACGGTCAGAAGGGATGGTCACTTGTGTATTCTCTGAGCAGGAAATTCGGAATGCAACCGAAGGTTTCACAGTTCTGGGTGGGTAACACGTGGTACCCGCTCACGCATCCAAGCTGTTCTTTGCATTTTTTGACGGCTCAAATTTGGAGATAAAAAATGAGAAAGAAAGTGTTGGGGTGAGAGGAGAGCCGTGGAAGAGGGAGAAGAGAGAACTCTGGTCTTATCACTTAGTTAAGTGCGTAAAAGTTCTATATTAGGCTATGGTTAAACCGTTAAAAGAATTCTTTCTTTCTTTCTTTCAAGCGGTATACATCAGCGGAAGTATGGGTAGTAAGTAAGTTCGTACGTCCAAACGTCGTCCATAATCCTAAACCACTAACGCCCCTGACAAATTCAAATCCTGGCCTCTCACAAAGTAAGGACCAGAAACAAGCCCTTTGGCCTGGACCTGGTTAAAGAATTCACTTCCAACGAAGTGTGAGAATTCGGCTTTTTATACGTGGCATCGATGCTAAGCAATTACTAGTATCTCATTTTCCAAAGCAGATCGACCCATTTCGATTTCAATCATTCTACAACCACAAACACTTACATATAAATTTACTCACATTCACATTGGGACTCAAATACACTACACCTCCAATGTGTGCGACCCCACCAAAAGATGTGCTTGTGTGTATTTGTGGTTAAATAATACGTAATTGTTTCAATTTTCTTCGCAATTCTTCGGGTTCTTTTCTTTAATCGGAATCAAAACAGATTTTTCATGTGGGTCATTGTGCTTTCAAAATCTGATTATGCTAGTGTAATTGCTATTTTCACCATTAAAAAATGTAAACAAAAAGAAAAAGAAAAAGAAAAGAGATATTTAAGTGATACTTGTAAGTTCTTGTAATGATTACTAGTACTTTGAGAATTCGAACTACTTTAATTTTTTTTTAAACTCTTAGAATAATTTATACGTTATTGTTTTGCTAGTATAAATACGTAAGGAGTCCCGATTTTGAAGTTCATCTCGGACTCCCAAAATGTCATGGACATCCTTGTGTACCATGCCTTGGTAATAGTACCCAATTGATATTTTGTAACTTTGCCCATTATAGACAAAAACAATACTGTAAAAGAAACATAATTGAAAAAGTGGAGAACGGCGGATCAAGAAAAAGTGGAGAACGAAAATCTACCAAAAAAGAACGTAAAAGGCTTTTCGCAATAGACTATGGATTATATTCATCCCTAGCCCCTAGTTAGAAGTACTCACGTTGAATATAAGTTCAAGGCATATCATCTGGGGAATCGGTTTGAAATTCCAAATCCAAAATTTTAGAAAAAATAACTTTTCTACTTTTTCTCTTTTTAACTTTTCAATCATTACTCTCATTTTTCACTCTATCTCTCTCTATTTCTTACCTCTCTCTACAATCATTACTCTCATTTCTCTCTCTACCTTTATTCAAAAACACTACTCAAAACCCACAACCGAACAAAGGCAAACTTTTCCTCCCCCCCCCAAAAAAAAAAAAATGTCCATTTACATTATCCAAGCCCTCCAAAAAAATTATCTGCATTTGTGATTTATAATATTTTTTCATAACTTTAAAAATTTTGTTGAACAAAGTCAAATGAATCTATCAAACAAGATCCATATTGCATATAAAAAAATATTATACATTAACAAATACAAAAAAAAAAAATTATAAGATATGTGAATACTCAAAATGAGCATCCTTTATGGGCCGGACGGAGGGAATACAAAACTATGCTTCAAGATCTTTTCTCAGGAGCAGCTAGTACATTCGAACAAGAACAAATCATTTTAACCCTCACTAGAATCCTAACAAAATGAATAAACTTGTGACCTTGAAACTTTACTTCTGGTAAGAAGTCTACAGACCCAAGCTTGGCTTCCAGTCAAGAAGTGGAGTCTGGAGCTTCAAATCCGTAAGGGTTCTTGCTTGCCCAATTCCACTGATCGCGACACATATCTTCGATTCCATATCTAGCCCTGCAAAGACATGCCAAACCAAATCGAGTCTTAAGTCCCAATCACCTCAGAAGATATCCGAATTGTCACTGTCCAAGAAATTCACCATCAAAATTTGAAGGTTCATCCAAGGTTTCAAGTATCAACAGAAACCATACTTTTCCTTCCCGCCAATATCACTAGAGTAAGCCACAATAATATAACAAGTACTCAGAACTCAAGAGCGAATTTAACCCCTTTTTTTTCTTTTTCTTTGGCATGAAAGAGGCACGAAGGCCAAAAGGAAGACAAAAGAACGATCTTGAAGGGCTGTTATTCAAGCAGTAAATTCCTTCGAGAAGCATGTTTAACTTAGGCAAGTTTACTTCTTCTTATAGACATCATCAAGCACGAAATTGAAAAATATTCTCAAAGGCGTTCTCAGAATGTTTATTTGCAGAGTGATTGGCAAGGGGCTTCACACTTACTTCCAGTTCAACTCATGTTCTGCTTTCTCAGTGGATGCATATACAGTTTCAGCATCACCAGGCCGCCGCCCGGAGAAGACTAGAGGAATTTCCTGAAGAAAGAAAAAAAAAGAGGAGACAAAAATCATGGCAAAATACGAAAAGTGACAATTAAATCATAAAGCCACTTCTTTGGGGGAAGAAACCCCTCTTAATATGTTAGGAGCAAACTTCTGTTACTATCTTTTCCTCTTTTCCCAATTAACGGGGGCAGTAGCACCGTCAACTCAGGTTGACATCTAGGAGGAGTCCAATGTATGTGTTACTACATTTCTTTTCTAAAGAAAAACGAGACAGGGGCACCCCGGGCTCGAACCCCGGTACATGAGCTGGACAACACTTAAGTGCTCAGCTTGCGTCATTGTTCTATTGTCCTAGTGCATTATGTATTAGAAGGGTTTAGACAGCACCAGAACTGGCAATAGGCACTTCTAAAAAGAAGTTATTAAGTTTAAAATGGCATCCACATGTTCCTCATTGCTTTAATTTGTAAAATAGTAACGACGAACTCTATCTCTTTGTCCCAGCACTTGCTTAATTGTGAACCATAAGAGAAATTTCATTGTTTGAAAAAGAACGTATGAAGAAAGATCAAAGAAAATGAACAGAAATTTCTGATTTACCAAAAAAAAATGAAAATGAAAATGAACAGAACTAGAACATAAATCTTGCATGAACAAAACAAGATGTTCCATCGAGGAGAAGTTCGTTCATTTCTATGATTTTTGCAGAAAGAGTATATCTCAATTCTCGAAAACAGGGGCAGGTACCTTTCCAGATGCCTTCTCAAATGCTGATACCATTTCCAAAACCGATGTTCCTTTTCCAGTACCCAAGTTGTACACTTCACAACCTGCAGGACAAATTAAACAATTCATACATTCAACCATTCAAGAATTTTCCTGCCAAGCTGGCAGTTTTTAAGTTCATGTAATACTAGCAACTTTTTCACTAAAAGCCTTGGACTAACATGACCGAGTTCTTATAAATTGCCAATCTAGAGCTCAAAGCCTTGCACTTACTATCCCTACACTGCATGGTCACCTCAAGTCCTATGTGAGACAAATCCAATATCTGGAACTGTTTATGAAATGGCACCCGTGCAATGTAAGATACCAACATTCCTTCAAGGATTTCTGTGTACATAGTACTACATGCAATGCCATAGGTCACGCTTTTCACATAAACTTTTACCCTAACTTGCTATAAAAAGGTGCCGCATTGAGGGAAGGCCAAAAAGCCAATTGAGGACATTTGGTCTGTGAAGTGTGAAGATTCTTGTCCGCCCTCGTGCGGGAGCTAGATCCAAGTCTCAGGCCCGTTAGTCCGATCATTATAATCCTACAAGTATGCGGGTAACGCTCTTGGGCCTGTGATCTGGGCTGGCTCCCATATCAGGAGTTTGGGTTAAGTGTGTGTGTGCGCGCGTTTGAGAGGGTCCTCATATTCCTCCCTAGTCAGCAATTGCCTAGTAGAGGTGGTCAATGGAATTACTCTCTTACGCTTCCGTGTTAAAAAGAAAAAAGTGTGAAGATTCTGAATACATGGATGAACATAATGCAATCAACAAATACAAACTCCTTGCACACAATATTGATAGATTAATACAGACTTTTATGAAAGGATACACAACCTAAATATTTGGGTGAAGTATAAATTTCAAGGATTTTCTTATGAGAATTTATGTGCTAATTATCCCGTATGACGTACAAGCTTTTTTTTGGTAACTATATAACGCGTAAGCTGCTATAACAGTCCAATAACGTTTAAGATATGTTTCTCATGTGTTCTAAACATCCAAACAACTCCCCGAATTGTTTAACGATTTGTCAGAAGTTTTGTCTAAGCTTTCCACTACACCAAATGGTTATAAATTTTCTATGCAATTAACCTTTTAACAATCACGTGGCAGCATACCTTAAACTAACACAACTCCTGTTGCATGTACCTACTCCATCTTTCATTTAATCTGAAGAACAGTGGCAACAAAAGAAATTCATAGACTGAAACACACATTTTCCATTACAACCAAAGAGAATATGACTGACCTACGGAAGGATCCGATAACTTGTTCAAAGCAGCAATATGGCCATCGGCTAAATCCACAACATGAATGTAGTCACGGACCTACACCATTGTACCAAATAAGCACCATCACAATCCAATCATGATTAGCTGTAGAAAAACAGAAAGAAAAGGAGAATACAATAACAAACTACTTAGATCCGAAAACTTCCATTGATGCCAGGGGATCGATACATACTAGGAACTCAAGTTCACAAAAACAGTTCAAGCAATTCTATGAAGTTTCATTGCTCGACAACTGTCCAGAAACCACATATGCCCAACCATATGAGAAATTGAGATGCATTTCATACCAAGCATGATGCAGCTAACTAAACCAGTCTTTGCAGATAATTTCAGGTATTTGGGCAAGCAGTTGGCACTATCAAAGTCCAAATTGTGGGGGCAGCTCAAAAACTAGAGCACGACGTGTTTTTTTAAGTGTAGCCAACCTATCAAAGCAACTAAGATTGGGGAAGTCTAACACTAAGCTCACTTTGGAAAAACCCAAAATAAAATGATGAGAATCAAGGATGCATACCCCAGTACCATCTTTTGTAGAGTAGTCAGTTCCAAATACTGTAAGTGCAGGTCGCCTACCAACAGCTACTTGTTGTACAAAAGGCATGAGATTGTTTGGGATACCACGAGGATCTTCACCAATATAGCCACTAGTATGTGCACCAACCGGATTGAAGTAACGCAACAGGATGACTTTCCACTCTGAGTCTGATCGGTGAATATCTCGGCATATTTCCTCAATGGCTAGCTGAAATAACAAACACATTAGTAGAATTCGTGTAAATTCTATAAAAGAAGGAAAATGCTTATTGTTGAGAGAGAGAGAGAGAGAGAGAGAGACCATAAATTCAAGTTAATTCACATGAGACCCACCAAGTGAAGCAACAGAAAGAAAAATTATGCTAAAGCTTGAACTAAATATAGGAAATGATTTTGGCACTCTATATTTTCATAACCACACTCCAATACTTGTCTTCTAGTGCTCATGCTATGTGTATTTTGAACACTAAAAGACAAATAATGGAGTATTATTATCAATAAGTGGAGGGCCAAAATCAGTAAATGCACTTGAAGTTTGCTATTTTATCGAGTGTTCATCCATCAACCAGCCTTAAGCACCAAAAATGTGGTCACGGACTCACGATATCATTGCCAAAATGTACCTTGGTTCGTCCATACGGGTTTGCAGCAGATAGGGGAAACTCCTCCGTACACGGTACCATCTCCGGCCAACCATAAACAGTTGCTGATGATGAAAACACAAGCTGGATTTTTTCCAAAAGAAAGTTGAACCAGCCAAGAAGATCAAAACATAACACTAAAAATAGAAGAAATGACAAGACTGAAAACTGTTGTGTAAATTCATTAATCGGAAATAACACCTAAAGCATATAGTTTCAACAGATTTATCAGATAATGCCTAGAAAGCTACAAGATTCCTGCCCCAGAACTTAGATGAAATCCTAAGCAACCTGGTGATGAAGGTTCCAGGAATCGGGATTAGAACTTTAGAACTGAAAGCAAAACAAAATGGTCAAGTCCATAAGCCATAAACCGGAGTGGCCCGGACACCTGAGTTATCAAAAAATAAGCCATAAACTGGAGCTGACTTTCTGGCTTGATGTTCCTAAAATTTAGTCCAATTTGAGCTTTACTATGGGACTAGAAGCTAAGCAATGTGAACTCCACTGAGAAAATAATAAGTGAAATACCTTTTTGCATCCATGGGCAGCCATGACTTCCAATAGAGTGATCGTACCGATAAGGTTATTGTTGTAATACATCAAGGGTTTCTGCACACTTTCACCAACAGCTTTCAATCCAGCAAAATGGATGACAGCATCAAACCTGCAGTGGAAACAGGATTAAGAGGAAGGAAAAAGGCAAAATGTTCATTTAGTTGGGCAATGGGAATAACCTTCATTTACCAAAACCGTGGGTTAGTAAAAAGCCAAAACAATTAGAATCCTGTTGAACACTTCATGTGTTTTCACTATTCATGCACTTTTACAAATTTCTACACGTTATTCAAAGTTTCTATACACTTTTTACCTACACATAGAGCTTATCCACTGCCCTAGGGAAGGTAATTAGTATTTTCCTAAAACCACTTAATGTGAACAAACATTGTGTCCGTAGAAGACAGTGGTTTCCTGTCATGACAAACATATTGACAGTGGCAAATGGTTCACAGGGTATAACTATGCCCCTTAATGAATCGAATGGTCCTTCAACCTTCGTTTGATTCCGACGGCCGGCATAGATCTCATGAGACCCGCCCACTATATTACACATGTCCACGATAAAATATCACACATCTCACAATCCAAACTGATGGTTGAAACAATGCGATGTACTACACAGCATAAGCAAGGCTTTTCATACAGGTTGTAAAGCATGCAAAAACAACAAGCTTCTTGATACAGGTTCTAATGTGACCGATGAAGAAAATTCTGCAAATACTCATATATATGCCAGAACTATGATGCTTAAGAACAATAAAGGTTTAGGCAACCCAAGTGTCATGTTAGTCTACACCCGTTAGAAGACTACTACGTTCCAGAAACCTTCTTAAAAAATAAGCAGTTTATTTCACATTTTCAAACTCAAAAATAATGTAAATGAAAAATAATTTTTTATGTTTTTTTTCACCATATTAAAGATCTTGATGAGATCTATCAAACAAGATTCATATTGGTAGGAAAATTATTTGCGTAAACACATTATTTTTGAGCTTGAAATTGCCTTCTTAAAAAATAAATACTTATTTAAGGTTCCGGAACGGAGCCCTCTTTGGTTTCTTTCCTTGCACAGCTTGAAAGTGACAAAGTGCTAAATATAAGATTGTACGAAATATGGTGAGCTTACTTTGTGGAAGCAAAAAACTTCTCTAGTGCAGGCTTATCTCTAAGGTCCATCTGCAGGTGACAGCAACATAATAGACATCAGGGCCATCGATTACAAAAACGAAGGCTATGAGCAATCGAATTACAACCATCAAGAATATTTCAGGTGCTTAATATCGGGTTATCAGCTGCAGGAGCTCAGAAACTCAAACTGCACGCATGTCTTTGTTGCAAATTACAATAGTTGCCTGCAATGGGGTAATTTAATAGCTAAATTGAAAACAGTTTATCCGATCCCTCTAACATAGATTATTAACCGGTTCCACTTTCCTCTCATGTCTTTGTCACACAGATATTCGCCACCCAGGGTATAGTTTTTCATAGCTTAAGAGAGCAAAAGCTCATAAAATTTATGGCCTTCCCTTTCAGGTTGCCGTGAATCAGAACATCTATAAAAGGGTTTCACAACTTGCATCTAAACTAGTGATGTTGAATGTTACAGTCTGCGAATGTGCTTACAGCAAACACAATCCTTGATTTGGTACCGTTGCCTCTCTTAATACAGTTTTGAACATAGATTGTAATCGGTTTCCTAAACAGTTTGTGAAATGTGTTCTTTAAGACCCTATACCCTAAACCACATTTCCTCAGTTCGAAAAACACAAAAACCACAAAGACCATATTTCCTTGTTGGTAGGTACACATACCCCTCATACTCTCGCGCAAACAGTAGTTCGCTGAGGCTGCTGAGCATAACATGGCCAAGCAAAAAATTAAGGCAATGTAAAGAGAAATTCCCCTAATCTACACACTAACAGTGTAAGTTTTTTGAAAAAACAATTCCAAAATTGTACATTGACGAAAACAATCTGAGATCAAGCACTAAAACTACGCAAACCAAGACGAAACTTTTAACTGCTAAAAGTAACTAATTCGCCAAACACCAACTCATTAATAACGAAAAAAGGAGGACAGAAACTTTGGGCGCAAAAACCTGAACTTTTAAAGGCAAAAAAGTAACACGGACATATTGACAAACACCTTATGGAAGGTAAGGTTGGGGCCATATTCAGCGGCGAGTTCCTGAACGCGGTCGATTGCGACGGCGGAGGAGTTGTCGAGATTGTCGATCACCACCACGTTGTAACCGCCCAAGAGGAGCTGAAGCACCGTGTGGCTTCCTATGTAACCGGCGCCCCCCGTCACCAGTATCTTCTCCCCCATCTACCTATTCGCGTGAATGTATGTACATACACACACGCACGCACGCAGAGAGAGAGAGAGAGAGAGCTTGGATCTAGGGAGGAAAGAGGAATCAAATCAGGAATGGGATTTGAAGAATTGGGACTTGGAATCGGACTTGTGAAAAAGGAGTAAATGCGTGAGAGTGAGTCCAAAAAGGGTGGGCAGTAAAGTGGGAGTGATCCGAGATTTTAATTGAGCAAGTCCGGAGCCTTTTATACTCCTGCCATTTTCAAGGAAAAGGAGAACGAAAGAGCTAAAACTGCAAAAGTCATCTACAGTATCTTCTGTGCTTTAAAAAGAAGGAAAAAAAAGGCGGTGGAGGTGCGGGGAATCGAACCCCGTGCCTCTCGCATGCGAAGCGAGCGCTCTACCATATGAGCTACACCCCCGTTTTGTTGGTTCTATACTAAAATCACTTATTTATAATGTATATTTTCAATGAAATACTATTACGGTACTAATGATCTTTATCTCAAGGATTCAAAGAAACCTGAAAACCCTGTCTGTGTACTTTTTTCTTCTTTCTAATTTGCATTGTGCAGTGAGTAACTCTGAACTAGATTATATTGTTTTGAGAAAGTTTACACACGCACACCTTCAAAAACAAAACACAATTGTATTCGCAACCATTCGATGCGTGTGAAACCCATAGGCATCGAACGGTTCCGAAAAAAACTGTGTTTGTGGCATTGTTCTCATTATTTTTAATTCCATGAAACTAGGCGAAGGGAGCACATTAGTCGAGTTAAGTAGAGATGATGTTTTAGACAACTTACCCAACTAAACTTTCTGACGTACAACAAGTTTGAAAAATATCAAGGGATTCAATTATGTGCTGCGAGACTCTAGATTCAATTCTTATGGATAAGAGGTTGTTGATTCATGTGTTGCAAGCTGGATTGCGGTTGGGGTAATGTAATTCTTCTACAATCTAAATTTATTTTTACGAATAGTACTAGTAAAAATATACTCGTACTGTATAACAAATGGAAAACAATTACCAATGAGTGTTTAGTGGGAATAAAATATTAGTAGCAAATATGAGTATTTTTGGGTGCTCTAATGAGTGTAATACTTGTGTAATAGTACGTCCTTTAACTCGAAAATTATTACTAGGGCTTTTTTTTGCCGTCTCCCATAAATATTTGTCTTCTTTTCAAACATTATTTCTTATTTTTCAAGCCTTAGAGCAAGTGTATCAGTGAAGCAAAAATAGCTTTATAGCAAAAATAGCTCACCAAAAGGGATAAAGTTGTCCTACAGCAGAGTAGTTAAAAGCAGAGGTAAAATGTATTTTTGAATAGTGCTTCGGCACTTTTAGCTATCAACTGTTCACCAGGCATGTAATTATTAATATTATTTTCTCTCTCCTCTCTCTGTCCCTCTCTCTTCCTCTTTCTTCTTTTTTTTTTAAAAACGGTACTTTGGGCCACTATTGGAGTAAGAAAAAAATATATTTTAATAGAGAATATGTTAAATAGATAGTGTTGGTGTAGTGTTGAAAGAAATGTAATTAGGTAAAATGAAAAAAGTACACTGTTCACGGGGCATTTTACCTTTTAACTGGTGTACATGCTCTTATAATCTGCTAAGCAAACCATAATCTAGGTGGGCTGCTGCGTCCTTACGAATGCCAAACTTCAAACTAAATAACAACCGTAAAAAACTGGATCAAAAGATTCAAAACATTGCATTTAGACCACTTTAACGAACGTCAAAAATAAATTCAACCTTTTAGTTATTCATGTAAAACACTTCCTCTGCAAAATTCAGTCGCTGTGAAAGCTTTGATCGGAATGGTACCAAAGATCCATCGTAACAAGAAAAAGACACTTTCCCCGATACTTGGTAGAAATACAGCAGGAAAATTGGAACTGTAAAACAAAGAGATACAATGGCTCATTGTGGCGATTTATTTCACTGGGAGTCCGAGAGTCTGCTTTGCCCGAAGTAAAATCGCTTTATTCTGACAATAGTATTCTACGCCGTGAAGAAAAGAACCAAAAACTCAGTTGTCTCCATAGATCCACTTCTCCGCATTGCTCATGTAACTAACCAACTCTTCGGGTTTAAACCACAGCTTGATTTCATCCTTGGCTGTCTCAGGGCCATCACTTCCGTGGATGATGTTTCTGCAGAAACAAAACAGCATTCAGATTGCAGTATAAGATCACCAGTCCATGTACTATTTAGAACAAACTTACAAACATTATGAATCCAAAAACCAGATTGCCACCTTCATAAATTTAAAGGCCATTTGGCGTGAGATTTACGAACGGAAAAGGAAGACCAAGGGAAAAGGGAAAGAGAACAAAAACTGAGGTGGGGCGGAGTTTATTGAAACACCACTTGGAAAGAGTAAGAACAAAGATAACGAATGGCTGCACTGGTTCAAAACAATACCTTCCAACAACAACAGCTAGATCACCTCTGATGGTTCCAGGTTCTGATTTCTGTGGGTCCGTGGCTCCAATGAGCTTCCTCCCATATTTTATCACTCCTTCACCTTCCCAGACCTGTAGAAGTGAAAATATTGAGTTCACTAGAATTCAAAAAGTACGAGGAAATAGGAATCAAAGTTATACCAACCATAGCAATAACTGGGCCAGAGCTAAGGAAGTCGCATAGGCCATTGAAGAAAGGTCTTTCACTGAGATCATGATAATGCTTTTGGGCAAAGTCCTTTGAAGGAACTACTATTTTGATGGCCACAAGCTTAAAACCTTTCCGCTCAAAACGCGATATGATTTCGGCAATCTGAAATACAAAGCAGAAAGGAAAAGATTCAAGGTTGAATTTAAAAACTTCATCAGATAGTAATAGAGAAAAGAATTTTAAATACCAAATTGGATTCAGGTCTAAAGGGTGCACAATTCAAAATCTTTTATTTTCCGCAAATTTTAATTGATGGATAGGAACCAGAAAAAAGAGATTTTTATTTTCTACTGGCAAATTCTTTTCCAGCTAATGATTAGATGCTCTGCTGTACACCAGGTCATGTGTCTCACGTAAGGTGAGTGTTCCACAGTGTGACCCCGAGGTGAACGTTCTTAAATGTACTTGGGTGTTTTCCAGAAACGTGATTCGCTTGAACCCAAGCTATGTATATACATACACACAACCATTCTGTAGTGACAGGGCAACACCAATGTTTTCTTCATTATCTTAATCATAACGATGTTGTTGGAGCACCATTGCACTTGGCTCCCATATGGTGAACCACGTAAATTTGATGTTCATTTTTACTTTCTCTATTTCATGCATTTATATCCCTAGATCTGGTGTTACAGTGTTGGAATCCGCCAATTCCTAACATGGGGTCCAAAGGTAACACACATATCTCTCTTGGACTGTGCCCAGTTATAGTTGTCCAGGAAGGATGGGTAGAGATAACCATTGAGCAAAGTAGCAAACACTAACGACAAAAAAATCACATCGAAAGCACCTAAACATACTAACGGAGCAAAAATTCAAGATCAACACACTGAATTAAAATTCCAATGCAAATGGCCTAATATATTGAAATGTCAAGGGTACCTACCAGCCCTCTCTGCACTCCATCAGGCTTGATAGCAATGAAAGTGCGCTCCATCTGAATGGGAAAGAAAAGAGGGTAAAAAATATAATCAACAGATGAAAATAAGTTAATGAAATGAAAAGGTACTTGAAAAATCAGAAAGAGTAAATAATCAAGTGGTAGATAGCCTACCTCCGCAGCATGTGCCTCCTGCTCCTGAAGCATGTATGCTGCGTTGTAAAAAACAAAAAAGACAAGACCAAATGAGGACTTGCAGATTAGCCAACAGAAATCCAGTTTGCCTGGCTATCATACAGTTAATCTCCTAACTGCATGTAGATATCCAAACCTTCTAAACAAGTACAGAAGAAATGGCTCTTCTTCTTAAGTCTAAGCACACATAGCTAATTTCTTTCGGTAATTTCGAAAGAAATTAGGTCAGTACTAAAAATGGGTATTCGAAACAAAAGTATGTGAGGCCCGGGGCGGTCCTAAGGGGGACCCAGGCCTCTACACAACTTCAAATATTCTCGCGTACTCTACTAATTTTCAATTTAATTAAGAAAAATTCAATGGGATTGGCCCCTGCAAGTCCCTTGAATGAAGAATTTTCTTGAAATTTCGGTGTGTGGAGTAAAAATCCCTAAAGTTTCAAGTTATCAAACATTTTTTAAGTTGCGTGTATAAAATTAAACGGTGGCTACGCACATGCACACAATATCTTGTCTCTTCTTCGGACCTCACAAGTAGCAATATATACCTATAAAAAAAATTATGAATATGAAAATACATGTGATTCTAGCTCCTGCTAGACACAAATCCCGCATCCGCAACTGTTTGAGGTACAAATCACGTGTGAACGTCATAGCATTGATGACTGATCAACAACTATTGGAGTTTCTTCTTAACAAAATAGGAAATGAAATCAAAGGTCATCAACTTTGATCAAACTACCAAATATAAACTGTTGAAGGATCAGAAGTTTGCTGCCAAACAGTAAGTCTTTGAACTGGGGATTTCGGGAGAAAACGAGTGAAAGGGTTAAGTTCAAAACTAGAAAGACCCCCATCATATTGTTTCAACCCATTACCATGCTTAAGCATTGGGTAATGAATGTAGAAGAGGTCCCGGATGCCACAATGCTAAATCTCCAACAAGGGACATGGCTCCTCTTCCTTCTAGTCCAACTTACAAAAAGCATCTGTTTTTACCTTTCCAGGCAGAAATTTGGTCAACTTAAGAGAGGTGCATACAACTATTTATTGCAACAATAGAAAGTCATAAACATAAAGTAGCAAATTATAAAACAGAGGAAGACACTAAAAGACTAAAACCTTTGAAATGATGTTCATCTACAGAAACAGTGCTTCTTATGCTAGAAGCCTATAACTATTGCCTATTCAATTTCAATGAATGAAGCTGGATCTCCAACAGGCAACAGTCAAGCACACATACTTATTTCAAGCTCCAAAACATAGTTAGAATCTCATAATAGACGGACATTAAGGACTGGACCACACATGGCTCAATATCAAAGATATGAGATTGTGCACAATTCACAAACATGTTCAGGTGTAATCCAGTACAGATTTTGGTGAAAAACAATAAAGTTCCACTACTTTCTTGGCTACCTAGAAGCACATTTTCAAGTATAAACACTTGCACGGAGATACAGAAGTATAAGAAGTTTTTGCACAAACCTGCTGCAGGAAGGGCAAGGGCCCCAGAAATCCATCCTCCGGACGCATTTCCAGAATGGGTCCTCCCATATGACGCTAGAAATGGCACCTTTCCTCTGAATACAACTGCTGCAGCCGAAGCTACAGCTCGACCTTCTATAGTTGTAGACAATTCCATCAGTATGCGAAATTAAACATTTATCGTGTTATCCAAGCAAATCTCAATTTCATCTACATCCATTAAACGAACTTATAGAACAACATTCAGTGGAACATATGGTAATTGGTAAGTAACTATGTCAACAGATTGACTTTATAGTTCTTGAATTGAGAATTACTGTTGAGTGGAAAACCCAGTACATGAGAAACGAAAAATTCCAGATGGATGCACTACACAAAAGCTAGAGGTGGCACTAGTAACTAGACCAACAACGGTATTATCGTCAACAGTTCAGGGAGTTGGGACTATCGTTTCAGAATCACTCCCTCGTAACTTATTGATGGATGGATAACACACGAACTCAACTGTAAGCATCAGAAAGATTCTCCAAACAACTATGATATGGACATCTTATCTCCAAGATCTAAAACAATTGGTGAATCCCCATATGAATCAGCACATAAAGCACGTGAATTAAACATAACATTAAAGGCAACAGCATTTACAAAAGGATCAAATCAAAACCAACTCCAAAAGAAAGGAACTGAAAAAGTGAGAGAGAGTCGAAAATTTACCAGCGAAAACGTGAGAATTCTGCTTTGGAGCGGAGAGGAGAGTCCTCGCAGCTCGATAAGCAGATCTGCGTGCCTGAGAGCTCATCTTCGATGGTTATGGAGAGAGAGAGAGAGAGAGAGAGAGAGGGGACTGAGAAGAAGGTGCTGCGTAGTGTATCGAATGGAAATGGTCAACCCGTTAACTAAACTACTTACGGAGAGATGGAAACGTGATCTGATTAGTCAAAAGCATCATTGTAGGGCGTCTAGCAACGACGCCGTTTCCCCACCGACATGGCTTTTTTTACTATTTTTTGGCGGGACACTGCTATTTGCAGCCACTTATTTGCTAAGCGTACCCTGTATATAATATGATACACACCTGTATATAATATGGTCCACAGGGTACGCTTAGCAAATAAGTGGCTACAAATAGCCGTGCCCTTTGGCGGCCTCGTTCTTTTACGTCTCAGGTGTCGTTTCACTTTCTTTTTCAACCTTCTTTTTTTAAAAAAATGTAATTTTAAATTCAAATATAATGAAAATAAAAAATAATTTTTTAACTTTTTTGTACCGTTTGAAAGATTTTAATGAGATTCATCAAATAAGATCCATATTGATAGGAAAATTATTTGCGTAAATACATAATTTTTGGATTTGAAATTACCTTCATTTTCTAAAAGTTCTTTTTTTCAAGAAATTGAAACACATCATACTTTTCAAATGATGCCAATTTCGGTCACATTCTCAGAATCTGTTTTTTGCAAAAATTGAGAACTTCTGAATTATAAACATGAAAGTGTAGGAAGAAAACCTATTGATTCGATATATATTGGGTTAGAGTGATGTGGTGTGAATACTTATTACATACCGGATTGGGCATAAGTACAACAGCCTTTGTGGATCAAAACCCCAACAATTAGTAATTAGTGCCAATGGCTGACGATCTTTGGGTGAACTCCGCTGAACGCATCAATGGTCATGGGCTAGTACCGAGACTCTCAGAGGAGCATGAAAATCCATAGCAACTCTAGGTGCAGCAAGAGAATTCCTAGTGTGGTCGACAACAAGGTGGCCCTCGTGGAGCATGATGGCTCTCGATCGAGTATCATAGGGGGGTTCAGACATAGTGAGGGGGAGATTGTTGGAACATGTGTAAAGGATTTGAGTCTCATGTCTGATGAATAGAAAAATGATTAGACCTTAATATATAATAATTGAGTAGCTCGACACTGCGAGGCTTAAGCCTTTAAAAAAATTTGAGTCATTTAATACATATTGTACCCAAGTGATATAATTTGTATTGCGTGGATACTCTTCAACGAATTAGACCTACGCACACATACAAATCACCTTAGTAGATCAAACCCCGGACACATGGTAATACAAATATATGATTGCATATGATCTTCTGTAGAAGAACAAACAAAGAGTTACTGGGTCAATTGGAGATTTACTCGATATCTAACTTCACGGTTTTTAGTTAGTCGAGATATGCGTAAACTGGTCCGGACATGCAATTATCAAAAGATGACACTAATTATCTTATATATTTTAATTTTGCACAACGAAGGTTGAATTACATAACTCAGTTACGCTGATGGACAGGCAATTGAGGTGAAGTGAGCTTTGGGCCATAATTCAACAAATTTTGATATTGGGTAAATTTCACTGATCTCCCCTGAGGTTTCTGAACCTCCATGTTTCTGAAATTGCACTGTCCTCCCCTCTGCTTTTTGTCGGCTAACTTCCGTTAACGGGAAACGTGATTTTACGTTTCTCCCCTTGTATTTGTAATGAATAAAAAAAATGAGTAAAAGGGGAAAAGCTAAAAAGGTCTGAGGAAGAGGAGAATTGTTCTATCTGCATAGACTACTTTTACACATACATTGCACAGATTTTTTGTGGGGCCCACTACGGAGTCCCACAAAATGATCTGAGTAGTTCATTAATTTTAGGGCAAATTTCACTTACCTCCCCTGAGGTTTCTGACAATTACAGACACCTCCCCTCAGGTTACTGAAATTGCACTTACCTCCCCTGTCAGGGTTAGCAGGTAACAGAACCTAACGGGGGAAGCAAAATACTTATTTGCCCATGGTATTATATTGAATAAAGAAAACCGGATAAAGAAGAAGAAAAAATAAAAGAAAATGTAAAAAATAAAAGAGAAAAGTGTACGGTGTTTCAGCTACCTACCAACCACGTGTAGCCCCTACCCACTGTGAAAAACGTTGCCGTTTTGTTTAAATAAAAAATTCTCACCACCAATTTGCAATCCTATGGAGCAGAAACGTGATTATGAGAGCATTAGAGACAAAATTTGATTATATCTCTTTAGAATAATATGATCAGAATAGAAGATCTTCACACTCGTTCAAACAAATTAAAAATTGGACCACTTAATTTTATAACCATATTTTTTAATATATAAACGGTCTCAAAAAAATTAAGAGCTCAAATTTTCACTCCGTTTGAATCAGTACAAAGATCTTGTTATTCTTATCATAGTATTCTAAGGGGTCATATTAATTTTTGTTTATAGGGCTCTCATATTAAGTATATGTTCTTTATTTAGAATCCTATGGAGCAGAAATGGATTTCTGTTGGCCAAGGGTAGATTTGTCATGGAAAAATGTCTTTATGCTGACCTCATCACCTTTATTGCTTTTCCGTTACGTCCGACAAACGGATGAGCTGAATTGCAGCCGACAACTAAACCAGAGGGGAGGTAAGTGCAATTTCAGTAACCTGAGGGGAGGTATCTGTAATTGTCAGAAACCTCAGGGGAGGTAAGTGAAATTTGCCCCTAATTTTAAAATAATTTTTTAAAAAACCTCGTACTACTAAATTAGCTCAATCGTATACATATAAGTGCTTGAACCAATCTTACAACTTTTCATTCTTCGAAATTCAGAATGAAAAGTTGTAAGATTGGTTCAAGAACTTACATGTATCCAATTGAGCTATGTATGTCCAAGTTCGGTTCTTTGCATTTTGGATTGGTTGAATTAGTAGTTGGCTTGGGCTAGGTATGGATTAAAAGTCGAGAGTGATTTTTTTTTTTATTTAATTTTTTTTCCTATTTGTTAATTTTGTGTCAAATTTTAGTGATTTATTGATTCGTCTTGAAGGGAAAAATAAAAAAAAGTATAAAAAAATGATCGAAACTCATAATTTTCTTTTGAAAAGACAAAAATAAGTAAAAAAGGTACAGTAGTTTTTTTTTTTACACGAATCAATAAGTCACAAAAAAATTGACACAAAACTAACAAATGAGAAAAAAAATGTGAATAAAGACAAAAAAATATAAAAAATCACATGTGAAGAGAGAATGGAGGGCTTATCAACTCAATGTATATATACGTCAAATCGAATGTATAAGGTCTCGTTCGGCTAAAAAAGCTAATTGGCTTATTTTTTTGTTTTTATTCAATTTTTTTTTGTATTTGTAAGTTTTTTGTCAATTTTTTAGGAATTATTGCCTCGTCACGACGAGAGGAATCTAAAAAGTAAAAAATTATGATCGAAATCAAATTTTTGTTAATAAAGACAAAAATAAGCCAATAAGCCAATTTATTCAAAAAAAATTGATTTCGATCATAATTTTTTACGTTTTAGATTTCTGTCGTCATGACAACGCAATAATCCCCAAACAATTGACGAAAAACTCACATTTACACAAAAAAAATTTGAATAAAGACAAAAACTAAGCCACTTGGCTTTTTTAGCCGAACAGGTTAAATGGGAGTTCTTGGCGGGAGATGTGTACTAGCTGAATATGGTGAAAAGAGAAAATGGGGGAAAGGTTAGACCTGTGGATCCCATGGGTAAAATTGGCATTTATGAATTGTCAGAAACCTGAGGGGAGGTAAGTGAAATTTACCCTTTGATATTTCAAAGGCCGAAGACCTTTCGTGCAAATCCAGAACCGAATTAGAAAATTACTATAGAATATTCGGCCCACGGGCCTAGTACAGAATGACATCTTTGTACTCCGCCCACAAAACGGTCTATGAAATCACCGAGTGCCATTAATTCATATGAAGTCGGTCAATACGATGCTTTGATCGGCTTTTAAATGGCCTACCGTAAGTGGACGGTAAAATTGGTCCTTCTGAAATGGGAAAATGACGGCTCAAGACGTATTTTGATAATTAATACCCGCCAAGAACATGCTGAGAACAATTGTTAATGTTGAAAATATCCTTGACGGATATTAATTATCAAAATACGTCTTTGACCGTCATTTTCCCTTCCGAAATTTAGTCAAAAGTACACGTGAAATGGCCTAAACACCCCTAAAATATCTAAATCAACAAAGTTGATAGCTCTGGCCTGGGCATCCAAGTTGACCAAAAATAAAAAGAGCAATGCCACTGGTACAGCAGAAGTGGGCACAGACAGCGCGTACAGCGCGCGTTTGGGCCCATCTCGGGTCCAAAATATATAATTGGAGCCGCTCATTTTGTTCAATATATTTTGCTTAAGGTCTCTGTAAAAAATTAGCTCCATCTGACATCGATAAAAGCGTTTACGAAGCATCCAAAATTGCTTAAGAAAATTTCTAAAGCAATTTTTGACGCTTCGTAAACACCCTTATCGATGTCGGATGGGACTGATTTTTTACAGGGACCTTAAGCAAAATATATTGAACAAAATGAGCGGCTCCGATTATTTTTTTGACCCGAAACGGGCCCAAACGCGTACTGTACGTGCTGTCTGTGCTACTTCTGCTGTATCAGCAGCATTTCTGAAATAAAAAGTAGTTACAACTGGGTTCATAGGAAAAGAGATTACCACGACCAACAAAGAGACACTTCTTTGATTTTGGTTCACATTCGGTTCATTTATCGAACAGTAAAGTTGCTTGCTCGGAGTTCAAATCACCCCTGGCTCTCTTTTCTTTCCATTGAAATCCTACTTTCACTTCTACGCCCTTCTCTCTGTCTCCAGACTTTCTTTGCATCCCACCGTTTCTCTCTTCTTTTCCTCCTCTCAACCCACTTTCTCCCCGCCCCTCTTTGCTTCATTCTCTCTTTTTCCTCCTCTGCTTTTTTTCTTTCTCCCATCTATCCCACCCTCCTGGCCGACCTTGTTTTCCTGGGCGATAATGACAGAACCAGAGACCATAGAGCTAGATCCTAGTTTCGATGACTCTTCTCTCAAATCTAAGTTTATGCTGGTGGGCAAGATCCTTACTCCCAAGAGTCTGAACAAGAAGGGGGTGGCAAATGTTATCGCTAAGGCGTGGCGAACCTCGGAGGAGGTTACCGTAGCAGCTTGGGGAGACAACATCTACGCCTTTGGTTTCAAGGCAGAAGATGATGTTACCAAGATTATGAGCCTAAGCCCCTGGTCCATTATGGGGTGCCTACTAGTCCTCCGAAAGTGGGATGGCCAAAAAACCCTTGAAGAGATAGATTTCAGTTATAGCCCTTTCTGGGTTCAGATTCAGGGCCTCCCTCTTGGCTTTCTGAACGTTCGTAGCGGGATGAAGATTGCGGAGACGTTGGGGGAGGTCATTGCAGTTGAAGACCCGGATGGAAGAGGTAAACCCATGAGATTTATTCGAGTTAGAGTTTGGATTGATATCACTAAGCCCCTCAAAAAGGGTTTCTTTCTCAAGCGTAATGATGACGAGAATGCTTGGGTGAAATTCAAATATGAACGTTTGTCGGACTATTGCTATGGTTGTGGAAGAGTAGGACATAACTTCAATGACTGTGCTAATATTGGTGGGGTGCGAGATAACAACGGACCTTTCAAAGATCTTAGGGCAGAGATCTCGTGGATGGATACTATTCAGCATGGTGATAGAAAGCCTATTGACCTGGTTTATCCAGCGAGCAGGGGTAATTTGGATCGGAGAAAAATTGCAGATGGCGGCGCGTGTAGCTTGGAGCGTGAGAAACGCGCGGAGGAACAAAAAGGACAATTGGTACGTACGGATGATTGTGGGGGAAACATTTTGGATGATTTCAAGGATGATTCAGAGGCTGGACAGATGTCAACAGCGGGGGAGAGCACGGGTAGAATGCAAACAAGGCCAGCTGGTTTCACTATAACGACAAATTTGGAGAATATTCCTTTTTCGAGAGATCCGTTTTTGTTTGTGGAAGGGGCTGCGGATCCGGGTACCCTGGCCTCTACTCATAGGCCCAAGGAAGTGAACCATCTTTATTTTGTTGAGGAGCCTGTAAGCCCAAACAGCAAGACGGACCCGGTGGCTGATGAATCAATTGCCCAGAGCCCAGTTGGAAGCACTGAAGACAAGCCCCCTAGCCCTAACCCGAGAGATGTGGGACTCTCTCAAATCTTTAATCGTCTTCTTTGCCTCAAGCGTAAACACCCAGAGGAGCATAATTCTGAGGTTAGCAATTCTAAGAAGCAGAATCTTGCGATTGAATGGGATGGTAGTTCGGCCAATAAGGGTGTTGGGGAAGCATCAGCTTCTCTACCTTTGAGTCAAAAATCTTCTGCTCCTGGGAGGAGGGCTTTCAGAGGGGCGGGCAAGCTTAAAACGATCAAGAGTCCAAAACGCAGTGGGCGGAGGAAGGTGGGGCTTACTTGGAGCAGTGCCGACACAGAGTTGGTGGAGGTAAATGCTTCTCCATCTCTTGATTACTCTGGTGAACGAATGCTTTATGATGTTACTGTGGAAGAAGCCCTCTCTGATGGCGATTCTGATTTGTCTATTATTCCCTCAAGGGCTCCGGTGGCTGGCCCTAAACAGCCACGGGGTCAATGGTAATTCTCAGCTAGAATGTTCAGGGAATGGGGCGACCCCTGACATTCCAGATCTTACGAGGGTTGTGTACAACCCATCGTCCCCTAGTGGTATTTCTCATGGAGACGAAAAATAAGAGAGATATCCTAGAAGGAATAAGGAGAAGGCTCCACTTCTCAAATAGTTTCTATGTAGATCCTGTTGGTGTGTCTGGTGGTCTGGCTCTATGGTGGAAAGATGATGTTTCGATAGATGTAAGGTATAGCTCCAAAAACCTTTTACGTTGTGTTGTTTCCTGGCCTTCGACCTCCTCTAATTGGTTATGTTCCTTTGTATATGCTCCTCCGATTTGGCAACATCGTTTGGAATTCTGGAATTTGTTTAAGACTATTCACCAAAGTAATCAGTACCCCTGGTTGTGTTTTGGGGATTTCAATGAAGTGGGGTCTATTTGGGAAAAACAAGGAGGATTACCATGTGTTAGTTCTAGATTAGAGAAATTCCAGGAGCTGCTGTCTGATTGTGATTTAATAGATCTTGAATTCAAAGGGCCTGCTTACACGTGGACAAACAAGCAGGGAAGTGATAACAATATTAGGGAAAGACTGGATAGCGCCGTGGCTAATGTGGAATGGAGGAATTTATTCCCTTTTGCTCAAGTTTTCCATGATATTCTTGTGGGTTTTGATCACTGCCCCCTCATTCTCAATTGTTGCTTACCTCTCAAGAAAGTCCCCTATAGATTTAAGTTTGAATCAATGTGGTGTACCAGTGAAGAATGCGGTGATGTTATAGCAAGTTCTTGGAATACCAGACAAAGAGGTTCCCCTCAGGTTGCCTTAGTGGAGAAGCTCAAGCACTGTAAGGCGATGCTCAAGCCTTGGAGCAAAAGAACCTTTGGAAATAATTTGGAGAAAATCAGAAGCCTCAAGTTGCAGTTGGGTGAAATCCAAGATAAACCCTATTCTGTCGAGAATTTTCAGAAGGAAAACCAAATCAAAGAGGAGCTGGAACTGACTCTGTTAAGGGAAGAGATGTATCAACACCAAAGATCGAGGCTAAATTGGATCATGTATGGGGACAAGAATACAGCTTTCTTTCATGCTACTGTTATCCAAAGGCGTCAACGTAATCAACTGACTAGGCTCAAAAATTGCGAAGGGGTCTGGCTTTCGGAGGATCATGAGATCAAAAAGCATTTGTTTGAGTATTTTTCCAAGTTATTCACATCCACGGGGTCCAGAGATTTTGAGGAAGTTCTCCAGAAGGTGGATAGGTGTGTTACAGATGAAATGAATAGCAAGCTGATTCGGTTGGTTTCTGATGAAGAGATCAAGGAGGCTGTCTTTCAACTTGGTGCCATGAAAACTCCAGGTCCTGATGGCTTCCCTGGACTTTTTTTTCAAAAATTTTGGGTTACGATGGGAAAGGATGTGTGTGAGGCAGTGAAGAGGTTTTTTAGTGATGGATTCTTGATTGAAGAGCTAAATGTAACCAATATGGTCCTAATACCAAAAGTTCAATCGCCAGAGACTCTCTCCCAGCTTAGACCAATCAGTTTGTGCAATTTCTGCCTCAAGATTATCACAAAGGTTCTGGCTAATCGTCTCAAAGGGATTTTGAAGCATTTGATATCCCCAAACCAATCTGCTTTTGTTCCGGGGAGGCTCATCCAAGACAACATCATCATTGCCCATGAAGCTTTTCATTTCCTTCATCGTAAGAAGAAAGGGAAGGAGGGTTTCATGGCAATAAAATTGGATTTCAACAAGGCCTATGATCGAGTGGAATGGGATTTCCTTAAGGCTCTAATGGTGAAAATGGGCTTTGCTACAGACTGGATTAGATGGACTATGGAATGTGTCTCCTCTGTTCAGTTTATGATTGAAGCAAATGGGGAAACAAGAGCTAAAGTATCTCCTCAACGGGGCCTTAGACAGGGGGACCCCCTCTCCCCCTACTTGTTCCTGCTGGTCAAGGATGTCTTATCCAAGCTCATTCAAGTGGAGATCAACAATAATCAATTGTCAGGTATGCGCATTAATAGGCATTGCCCCGTCCTTTCCCATATTTTATTTGCTGATGATGCCTTACTATTTCTTAAAGCTGATCTGAAAGAATGTTGTAATGTTTTGGATATTCTTAAAAAGTATGGAGAGGCTTCTGGCCAACTTATTAACTATGAAAAGTCTGGTGTTGCCTTTTCTTCTAATATGTGTGCCATTGATAAACAATTGTGTTGTGACTTTCTGAATATAAGCCCCATGAAAGGTGATTCAAAGTATCCGGGATTGCCATCCTTTTGGGGTAGATCCAAAGCAGAAGCATATACTTTCTTAGTGGAAAAAGCTTTCAGGAAAATGCAAGGATGGAAGACCAAATTAATTTCTATGGCTGGAAAGGAAACGCTCATCAAATCCCAAGTCCAAGGTATTCCTACCTATGCGATGGCATGCTTCCTCCTCCCCAAGAAGTTATGTGACAAATTGGATTCCATTACTCGTAACTTTTGGTGGAAAGGAAACCCTGAAGATAGAGGCATATGCTGGAATTCATGGGACTGTCTCACTACTTCCAAGTCTCAAGGAGGAATGGGATTTAGGAACTACAGGTGCTTTAATGAAGCAATGTTGGCAAGGCAAGGCTGGAGACTCTTGATGAACCCTCATTCCTACTGGGGAAGATTTTTGAAAGGGATCTATTTCCCTAATTCCACCTTTCTCCAAGCTTCCAGAGGCAGTCATGCATCTTGGGCTTGGTCCAGTCTCTTACATGGCAGAAATCTTCTTACAAAAGGGCTGAGGTGGCAAGTCCAGAATGGCAAGAATACTGATTTTTGGAAAGATCCTTGGATCCCGACCCTCCCAAATTTCAGAATTCCTATCCTTCAGCCGCAAGGAAGCGCCATTAGACTGGTAGCAGATGTTATAGATAAGAGGAATGGGTCTTGGAATCGTCAGAAACTTGATAGAGAGGTCCCTCCAGAGGTGGTGGAGGCCATTCTAAAAATCCCTTTGCCGTTGGTGGAGAGACAAGATCAACTGGTTTGGCACTATAATCAAAAAGGAGTTTACTCGGTTAAATCAGGATACTTGGTATCAATGCAATCACATCTGAGCCTAAGGAATGAGAAGGCTGAATCCTCGTTCAAGCCAAAGGAGGTGTTGTGGAAAGTTTTGTGGAAGATGAAAGTGCAAGGGAAAATAAAAAGCTTTTGGTGGAGGGCGTGTATGAACAGTCTTGCTACTTGTGAGAATCTTTTTAGAAGGAATTGCTCTCACTCTGGTGTCTGTCCCATATGTGAATCAGAAACAGAATCTGTGGAGCACATGCTTTTCAGGTGTAGCTGGGCAAAAGTAGTTTGGTTTGCTTGCAATATCAAGGTGTGTGGAGATTTAGGTGGTAATGCTTCGGTCCTCAAATGGGCAGCTGATATGGTGGACAATATGACTGCAAATGAAGCTACAGAATTTATGGGATTTGCAGCCCTCATTGCGTGGCACATCTGGAAAACTAGAAACAACTTTTTATTTTGTAAATTCAAGGTTGATCCCAAGAACACTTTGGCAGCAATTAATCAAGCTCGTATGGAAACTTCTGGTATCTTAGAGATTCCTAATGTCCATATGGACACCCCATCAACCCAAGAGGATACTTCCACTTGGAGGGCTCCGGACAGAGGTCATTTCAAGGCTAATTGTGATGTTGCCATGCCTACAGGAGGAGGGGAAGGAAAATTAGCAGTGGTAATTAGAGACTGGAAAGGAAAAATTCTTGATGGTTTGACCCAAACGATAACAGCAAGCTCCTCGCTTAGCGGTGAACTCCGAGCAATCAGACAAGCTTGTGCAATGGTAATCAGCCTGGGAATCAGAGGTGCTGAGGTGGAAGCTGATAATAAACGAGCAATTCTTCTTAGTGTCTCCGAGTCGGTGCCTCCATGGGAGGTGTGTTCTGAAGTCTTGGACATCCGTCATTTTGCCAAGGAAGGGGATATCAAACTCAGATGGATTCGCAGAGGAGCTAACAAGGTGGCACACGAGATTGCAGCCCTAGCAAAGAGAAATACTCTCCCATGTAATTGGTTTATTTTCCCTCCGTTGTCTTTGTTTTCCATCCTTTGTAATGAAGAACCTTTGTAAGCCTTTTCGGCCTCTTTTGTGGATCAAAAAAAAAAAACATGTCTCTATATTTTTCATCTCGTGCAATTTCAACCGTAGATTACAGAAGGTTCTAACGGGCAGGAGCTTTTTGTGCGATCGTGTGGCTCAAATCGCACGGGGATCAAAAGTACAAAGGCAAAAATGCAGATGGCCTGGTGAAACTGCTGCTTGACTATTTTACTCAGCTAGCCGACTAGAGACAAGTAGACTCCATTTGCACAGTTGCGAACATATGTGTTCATTCATCATTCAAATAATCTTCGTCACTGTTAGGGGCGGAGCCAGAAATTTTGGTCGGTGAGATCAAAAATTAAATTCATATGTAATATATTTTTTCTCCGCAGAAGTCCAAAAATAACTAAAGTAAGAGGTTAATTATAAGATCAATATGCCCTAATAATTCCTTGTTGCCTCATAATTAGCCCTAAAAGATTTGTTATATTTGAAAAATAATACACGATAGTCTCATTTTTAGCCCTATCAACTCTTGAAAAGAAGAGAATGCTTGAAATTTCTATGTATTCAAAATAGTTGAGGCAATTTAGAAATTATTTGTGAGGTCAAAATAGTAAAATTTGGTTGCAAATTGTCAAATGTTCTTGTGGAAAATCAAAGTGAGTGAGGTCACTAGACCCCCCTTGTCCCTTACTCCCTCCGCCCATGGTCACTGCTAGCATTTCAAAGCTTTAATGGTCTATTTTGTTTGGTAAACGTTGCTATTTTTTCAACGAAAGGAAAAAAAAAAGAAGGTAAATTGACTGAATTTCTTTATTTTCTTTCTATGTATTCCTGTTCTTTTTTATTTGGTATCTCTGAATTTTCTATTGATTGACATTTTAAGATTCTGCTGCCTCAATATTCCATTTTCCACCCATATATCTTACTTCATAACTTGACAATAGTGGTATAAAGAAACTTCGGAAAACGATTTTTTTCCCCAAGTCTATATTGAATTAGTTGGCTCGAGGATGTTGATCAAGGCCGTGTTTGGTCTGTATATGCCTTCGTCATTGCGCGTGCATACATAAATCAAACTAAACAAAAGCAAAGTGAGAATGATAATCATTCTTCCGAGAGAGAAACTTATTCACGGCTCTGCCGGGAACAAGTTCTTTACAATAGCAACTAGGTCTGTCCAGCGGATCAACCGAACCGCCGAAACCGATCCGTCCATGAACCAAACCGAGGTATGTGACGGACGGAAAAAACAACAAATCCGCCGCGAGCGGATCGGATCCGCCCAAAGTAAAAAATGGAGTAAAAAAATATGAGAAAGAGTTTAAGCCATTCACAAAAACTATTAGCCCCACCAAAATAGTACCGGTAAATTCGACAGTACTCCATATACCATGCTGCTTGTTATTGACATAGAAATTTCAACGTTATGTCAATACGAAAAATTATTGGCTAGTCTTGGGGCAATACGGAGTGGTATAATATTTTAGTGTGCTACTATACTTTTTAAATTTTTGGTATTTTTATAAAAAATAAATTACAAGCTTAAATCCGCCCAAACCACATCCAAACCAATTCGACTGAATAATGCTCATAGACGCGTGGTGGATGAGGTAAGTATGAATGTGTGTGTTTTGCTCTACAATTTTTGGGTTTCAAAGAGTTTTTTAGAGCAGATATGAACGTACTTTATTTTAAAAAATGTTACTTGAGTAATGTAACGCTTTTACAAATGCAAAATTTTGAAAACTTTTTTGATTTTTTCGAAGTACTTAGGTTGTTTCAAATCCGCTCAAACCGACCAAGTCGAACCGCCTAAACCACAAACCAAACCAACCGAACTGTGAAACACTCACAGACGGTTGCGGATGGAAAAAACAACAATTTGGCTGATGCAAATCCGCCTAGGAAACGAACCGATCCGCCCAAAACCGAACTGCGAACAGCCCTAACAGCAACCAATCCAGACCGTCCAAAAGTGTTTAGGATGGTCACGATTGGCTCCGTAAACAACTTTTCATGGCTTTGCCGTTAAAAATATTTTCTCTTCTTCCTAAATTGGTTTAAAGAAAGAAAAAAAGAAAACAACGGTACAAACAAAAAATAAATAAATTTAAAAAAAAAACCATGAAGAAATATTCTTCTTTTTCAAATCTGTCCCACGCTGGAGGGAGAAAATTAATGGAGCACTATCAAATTTTCTTGTCTTTTATTTTTTTTTTTTAAAATCCAAACAGAGTCTACCACCATATAAAATTTGTGAATTTAAGTTTCAACAAAGGTATCATAAAACCAAAAAAAGTTTCAACGCGGTTTAATTTTGACTAGATATGGATCACCCGTTAGCATGAATGAGTACAAAATAAGAGAATTTAAGAAAGTCATATCTTATTTTTATTTTAATGTATTGGCAGAAACGGATTCATGTAACCGATCCCAAGTGATCGGGACATAAGACTCGGTTTAATTTGGTTTGGTTTGGTCCCCGTTTGAAATTTTGAATTGGTCTTCTTGCCTTCTACCCACACACAATTGTCTTCTACCCACACACAATTGTGCCAAGAGGACAGAAAAAAAAATTCAAATCACACTCTGAATTTTGATGGGTAACACCGTAGAAAAGGAGAAAGTTGACTAATAAACGGATTGAATGCGCCACTCTTCCATTAATCCCTCAATCACTAGCGGTGGGATTATATGGTTCTTACCATCGCTTTGAAAACTTCTCAAACTCGGTTTCATACTCCCGCCTTGAGGGAAACGGGAACCAAGAAAGAAAGCAAGGGCGAAGATTAACTGATTCGTTCCACTCGAATAATCCTTTTGACAAAGGAATTGACGGAGGAGCCTACCGTGGAGCATGTGGTCCTTTTTTTCGAACAAAATAAGATGGCTAATATCTTTCTTTATTTTGACAACTTTAAGGAAAAATTACCTAACTGCAAACAAAGTTGATGTATTAGCAAGATTTATCTGGAAAATCTTTTACGTAGTTCGGCGTAACACCTCCATTTGTAAAAACAAATAAAAGAGAAGGATTCCGTTTAAAAAAAAAAAAAATGTTCTACGAATCTACTATGTGCATTCTTTCTCTTAGACTTGTCTTGAATTTAACTTAAATCTGAAAGTTTTGTCATTTTTGAGCTAAAAAATGATTGTTTCTCAAAATACTTGGGTAAAAGTTAAAAAAAAAAAATTTTACTTTTTCGATTCTTCTCGTCCAGACGAATCAATAACCTACAGAAGTTTGGCGCCAAAATTAACAAATGTGAAAAAAATCAAATTATTATTTTTTTTTTTTCAAATTTAAGTTAAGTTTAAGTTAAGACAAAGTGAACGCAGGCTGAGAGAGAGAAAGCTCGCTATTCCCAAATATAAGACCATGTAAGTCAACTCTTTTTTTTAAGGAAAAAAGTCCACTCTGTTCGAAAAACCTTTTGTACGAAAACCCTAGTTTTTTTTACAAAAATAAAAAATCAAAAGTTTCGAAGAGAGAATCAAAAACCTAGAAGGTCAATGAAGGACCAGAAATAGTCTCACGCTCATGTTTATGGCCAAAGGAGCCTTCCTTGTACTTATTTCAATTTAGATTTTCTTGCAATCCAAAGTCCAACCAGAAAATGGAACACCTCTAGGACTTTGGATTGGTACTGTGCTGTGCAGTGCACAAAATCGTATTGCGCACTTCTGAACCGTCAGATTATGCATCCGACGGCTCGGATCTCATCTCGGCAACTAACTATCAAGAGCCGTTCATTGCCGAGATGAGATCCGAGCCATCGGATGCACGATCCGACGATTCAAAGGTGCGCGGCACAGTGCTGCGCATACCACAACACCATAGCATGCATACATTCTACGTACATTTATTCTTGTAAGAAAGTAAGCAGCGTAACCGATCAATTGGGACTAAACTCAAATCAACAAAATTCTTATCCTTTACGAGAAGGTCCAAATTAAGTACATTTTCATATTTTTCTTAACGTATGCAAGAATTTCTCCTGAAACTTTAACCTCTTTTCTATCCATGAAAATAGAAAGAAAAGCAAGTAGCATGGATAGACAAGGGCTGGCTCTGATCTAGTTTGATGCGGTCCAGTTTTGTCCGGTTTGGAATTTTTTATATATAGGCTTGTTCGGGACTCATTACGTATGAGTGACACGTGACTCGATTTGACTGGACATCTTTTCTTCCATGAAATATAAATTGGTTGATTCTGAGCAGTCAAATGTGGTTTGAAATTTCAACGGTTTATGAAGAAATTAATATGATTTGCCCATTTTTTCCCAATCGATCCATCTAATTTCCTCATAAATCTTGTCAATAAGGTCTACGAATTCAACTATATATTTCAATATGAAATACAACCCAAAATAGACGAGTCTGAACCCTATCAAAATGGACCTACTCCTAGTTAGGGCGACACTCCTCTCTCTCTCAAAGTATGTGAGGCTCACCGACTTGAAAAATGAGATCCATGCCCTTACGCGAGAGGAGAAACATTGCTCCTAGGGCAGGAAAATACTCCATAGAAAATAGTCCCACAGACACAGCCGCAAGAGGTGGTGCACCATCCTCGCAACTAGCAATCCGGAGATGGGGGATCCAAAACATATGGAGAGAGAGAGAGAGAGAGAGAGAGAGAGAGAGGAGAGTTGACTATGAAGTGGCGCCCAAGTTGCCCAACCAGTGCCAATAAACAGGCAACAGCTGTACAAAGTCCCGCGCCGCAAACAAATACTAGCATGGAGCTTGATGAGAGATTATTCCATGTCCACCGCCACGTGGCACCGTATATACTTTTAACCACGTACTGAATGGACCCATGCTAAAATGTGTGGTTGAAAAAGACCTGGGGTACCACATGACAGTGCCTCCAAGAGCATTGATGGTTTGGATTAAAAAGTAGATGTGACTTTTTTTTTTTGTCTTCATTAAAAAAAATTAATTTTGCGTTAAATTTTTATGACTTATTTATTCGTCTCGACGAAACGAACTGGAAAAGTATAAACTTTTTTATCGGAACCCATAATTTTTTTGACGGCATTTTGACTAGTTTTTTTTTTTTTTTTTTGTCTTTTCCAAAAAAATTATTCCGATAAAAAATCTATACCTTTTTTATTTCTCTCGTCGAGACGAATCAATAAATTACAAAAGTTAGACGAAAAATTAAATAAACAGTCATGCTATTGTCAGCTCACTCGGCTAACGATAAACACATTAGAAGACAAGAAAAATACATATTTCTAAATACTTTTTATACCCTTTAATACATATTCATATACTCACTATTATCAATCCATTAGACTGATTATAAATTTTTTCTTAAATAAAAACGGAAAAAAAGTTGCTGTCTGCTTTTTAGATTCCTCTCGTCTTATAAAGATGCTCTCATTCCACACTGGCGAGTTAAACCCTGCCACGACAGAGCCGTCCAACCTTTTTCCAAGTCAAAAGACTCGAAACCCCGACGTCGGTACTTGTGTTTTTGGATCCGCGATGTCGGCATTTTAAAGTACCTCGTCCTATGAAAGTTTGCCAGGGCGTAGAACGAAACGATCAACATCATTGTACCACAACCACAAGCTCCACCAACCCACGTAGCACAACACACTTTCACATTTATTTATAAGAAAAGAAAAGAAATTTCTTTGGCGTAGAAATCAACTCTGCCATCACCCTGAGCAAATCCGTGCCATATCAGAGATCATCTCGCGTAGCGATTCATCAACGTACTAAAATTTTCTAGACTCGCCGCAATTTTATTCGGAGTCGAAGGCTTGAGAGCCGTTAATTTTCTAGATTTCGATGCGTACGTGTATACATGCTAAAAAGGTCGAATAGCGATCGATGATTTCCTTCTGTGCAAATAGCGATACATGTTTAGCTGAATTGTGTTTGTTCGGAAAAAAAAAAAAGCTCCGTATAATTACCATCCATTCCTCCGACAAAAAATACGATTTGCTCGAATAGGTATCAACTTAAGATCGAGTTAATTCTTTTTACAGACAATTAACACGTCGAAATCTATAAAATGAAATATCTTGGCGGATCCGATCAATAGTAAAAAGCATGGTGGGTCTTGGGCCTAATTTTGCAAAGAAAAAAATAATTTACTTTTAGCACTTTTGAAAATTCCTGCGTGCTATTTTTAATAAATTTTATCTATCTATATCTCTTCACTTATTACTCTCAATAGCTCTCTCAAAACCAAAACCGAACAAGATCCTCAATATCTAAGCTAAAGAAGTTTCTCTCATTTTGCGTGTGTAGTGTTTTTACTAAACATACAGAATGTGAGGTAACTTGATTCCCCAAACCAACCCATTAAAAACCAAACCCAGACCATTTAGGCCCCGTTTCAGAACACCTTCTTAAAAAATAAGTACTTATTTCATATTTTTAAATTCAAAAATAACGTAAATATTTTTTTTTTTTGCTGCGTATAAAAAGATTTCAATGAGATCTACTATCAAACAAGACCCATATTGATAGAAAAATTATTCGTGAAAGCTCATGATTTTTAAACTTGAGATTACCTTTTTAAAAAATAAATACTTATTTTTCTCTCGGGAACGGGGCCTTTATTAACTCCATTAAACCCGAAGGCCGAATCATTTTTGTCCCGAAAATAAATTTACCGTATAAAGTACCATCCGTTCCTCGGACGACAAAATGCGATTTGCCTAGATAGATATCAATTTCAGATCGAGTTAAACTCTTTTTACAGACGACTAACACGTAGAAACTAGGGCTGCACAAACATCGGGCCGGGCTGGGTTCGGGCCGAGCTTACACTATATAATAACGAGATTTGCTCATACCCAAGCCCGCCTAATTACTAATCGGGCTTCAATTTATGATCCCAAGCCCTGTCCAATTAAGATTTCATTTCCCAAACCCGTCCAATAAACCCATTAATTTTTCTAAAGCATTGTATCCCACAAATAAATTAATCAAAAATAACTATCAAAAATTTGAATTCACAACCGAAATAAATAGACTTCAAGTTGTAAGTCATCACACCAATATTAAAACAGACCCGTAAAAGTTCTAATAATATTTTTTTTTCCAAAAAAGCAATTAAAGTGCTCAAAAAGTTGAAACTCTCCAACATCCACAAACTATAATGTGCAGGAACTTCTCTCGGTGTCTCTTCAGTAGAATCACACTTGTTCATAGCATTTCCTGTCAAGCGCACAAAAAATAAGACAACTATGATCAGTTATTAGCTATTTTTATAAAATAGTAGATCAGATTAATATATATATATACTAGTACTAGCAGGCGGGGGTTTTGTAAATTTATTGTTATCGGGCCGGGCCGGGCTTTAAAGGTATTTTCCAAACCCATCCCATTTACTAATTGGGCTCAAAATCTCAACCCAGCCCAAACCAATAAGCCTAAATATTTATCCCGAACCCTAAAAATAACGGGCTGGATTGGGCGGGCTGGGCGGGCTACCGGGCCGGTGTGCACCCCTAGTAGAAACCTATATAAAGTGAAATATCTTGGCGGGTCCGTTAAAAAGTAAAAACCAGGGTGGGCCTTAGGCCTAATTCCTTAAATAAAAAAAATTTAAAAAAAAAAAAACACAAACAAAAACAAACACTTTCAGGGTTTATTCGTATGGGTATGGAGTACTCAAAATCTCTGCGCATGATTCTTAATAAATTTTATCCATCTATCTTTCCTCTCATTATACTTTAAAATCTCTTACAAAACTCAAACCGAACCGGATCTCAGCGTATTTTTTGGAAAACTGTCTAAACACACACAATGAGAGGAAACTTGATTCCTCAAACCAACCCATTTAAAAACCAAAATCCAGGCGCATTTATTCAACTCCAAATTACGAAACCCAAATGGAGACCACAGTACTCCCCTCCTTCCTCTCCATTTCCATCTCCTTCCTCTTCTTCACCTATACAGCTTCGTCCGTAATCATCTGTCCTCCTACCTCCTGTGACGAGACCGGACCCGTGATCCAATTCCCCTTCCGGATCAAAGGCTTCGCGCCCGACCGTTGCGGCTACCCGGGCTACGACCTCACCTGCAACAATATCAACCAGACGATCCTCACCCTCCCCTACTCCGGCGACTTCGTCGTCAAGGAGATAGACTACTACAACCAGTGGATTTACATCAACGACCCGGACTCGTGCCTCCCCAGACGGATCCTCCTCGACTTCAACCTCACGGGATCCATGTTCAGACCGAACTACTCCGAAAACTACACTTTCTTCAACTGCTCGGCGTCCAATTGGCCCGACTACATCATAACCGGATCCGGGCCCGTGTTATGCCTGGGGAGTGCCAACTTTACGGTTATAGCGTTGGACGCCGGGGATATGGAGAACGCGAGCAGCAGTGTGCCTCCGTTTTGTAGGGAGCTCTCGACGGTCGCGTCTCCGGTTCAGCTGACGCCGGTGAATCCGATCCCCGATGCGACGCTGAGGTGGCAGATGCCGATTTGTTTGGTTTGTGAAGCCGAGGGTGGGACCTGCGGGTATGTGGGGGAAACGGGGAGTGAAATTGGATGCTTCTATTTTGATGGCAGCAGCAATACTGGTTATAGCAGCCGTGGTAAGTTTTCGTTTTTTCCCCATTTTTCTTAATTTGTCAATGGGAAAATAATCTGTTGAATAGATAAACAAAGAAAAAAAAAAGAAGAAAAAGTCCATCAAAGAGAAGAACACCCACACGCATAGAGAAGAACATCTACATGCATGAGGAGAGATTCAAACTCTTGATAGATTCAAGAGTCCTCGCTAGCCCGGGTGGTTCACTGGTTCTGTAGAAGAGAATTTATTAGTGCAATGTTTTTATTAATCATTATAGGTTTTCTCTTCTCTATTGGGAACATTCCCTGGTCCTACTCTTTGGTCCCGTAAAGTAGCTTGGTTCTGTTCCAATTTTAAAAGAGAGAGAGAGAGAGATAGAGAGAGTAAAGTTTTTCAGTACTACTATTAGAAGGTTTGCTTTAGCTGCTATGGTCTAATTCGATTTGGCAAGAAAGGTATAACAGAATCTTCGAGGGCATTTTACATTTTAAGATCCACTAACTCTGTTAATTGGCTAGCATAGGGGGCGAACAATTAAATCTATAACTACACACAAATACAAAAACTTCTCTCACATGAGGAGGTGAGGTCCAAACACGCTGCGTGTGTGGCACTCCTCATGTGAGAGGAGTTTGTGTGTGTGATTGTAGAAGAGTTGCGGGGGCAAAGAGGCTTTTTGTATAACTTCCATTAGACCCCCAAAGATTATACATCTTTCGCTTACTGCTTTTAAAAATTACATAAGTGACCTCAAGTATTTTGAAAGTTTCCAATTAGTCTTCAATGAGCTCCTAATATTTAGCAAGCCATTTGTTTAATTTTGGTCTTCAATGGGCTCTCCAAACAAAGGCTCCAAAGTTAGGCTCTCAAGTCTCAACGCATTAGATAAGTTCAGGGAGCCTTCTTAAATCTTACTAGCCTTTAAGTGGGGGCCGTTGTCTCAAAATAATCAGTTTTATTTTTTGTGAAGCGTTTTTTTTTTCTTCTTAAAAATAGCTAATGGTTTAACTAGTCCGTTGGCGCGCATACATGCTTCTAAATTAGCATACTCCTAGGATTCAAAATAGGAGAGTGGTCCTAAGTCCAAACAAACTTCTAGTGTAAACTCTGAATGAGGCAAGAATGCTCTCATACAAGTCAAAATCTAGCAGTGACATATAATGGCTCCAGATGGCTACAGCTTAGGGCCTGTTTGGATTGGGGCTACCGAAGGGGTATTAGTAATACCCACTCTTAAGACCGTGGGCCCATGATTAAGCCATGGTTTGGGAAACATTTTGCCGGGGTATTAGCTAAGCCCCGAATTCTCCAATACCCCCGGCAGGGGGATTATTTATGGGGGGTTGGGTTGTTATTACATAATACCCCTGGATAATACCCTCTCTCTTTTTCATTTCAACTACAAAACAACCTTATCTCCCCATTTTATCCCTCATCCAAATCAAATACTATTTAATCCCCCCATCACATCAATGTGGGCCCACCATTCGTACATAATATTCCCTGCTATTTTATCCTCCTTCATAACTAATACTTCCAATCCTTATTCCACATCCAAACGGGCCCTTAGTTTCCAAACCTATATGAATAGAAATCATAAAAACCAACTTAAATATATTACTTTAAATATACACATGGGTTAGAGGGTACCCATCGCGTCGGGAAATGCGCATTCAAACAAGTTTTCCATATTCAACTCTCATTAATATGTGTCATGGTGACTCCAGGGAAAGAACTCATCAGTTTCTTATAGAGAACTATCTTTTTTGCTCTCTTTATTTATGCCTTATTACGTGATTAAGTGTACCTAGCCTTCAAAAGTAACTGTTTAGACCTTTTATTTGTACACATGGGGGCGTAGTTCCCTGGGGAAGGGGTTTCTGTAGTGAACGCTATATTTGTATAAAAAATGACGTTAATTAACCAGACACTGACAACCACATGATCATGATCATGATAGATTTATCTATGATTCAGTTTTGAATTTGAAGACCATTCATTTTTGTATACCAAAAGTTGTCTAATCAAGAGGTTAATCATATCCGATCAATATAATTTTTTTTTTCCTGAATAATCTACTCAGTAAACTCTTCAAACTAAACCGGTAAAGCCCATCGACGCCTACTACACCCTATATAGCACATCAGCACTCTTATGAAAACTCCTTTTGTCATTTGGTTTTAGATTTGAGCAGAAAAGCAATATGATAATAATAGAAGACTAGAAGTGTGTAGCTACAAAGTCACCAGCTGTGATAGTTTTTTCTATGGACTTTTTCGTTTGTGTTGTGACTTGATAGAATGGCGTATTTGCCACAGTACTGCTGCTTTCATGATCAACCTTGCCCGGATTTGGAATAAGTCAAAATAACCAGATAGGTACATGGCTTTCAAATTAGTAATTAGTAAGAAATGGAAGATTCCGATGACTAACAATACGGTTGACTTCGCAAAAGTTAGTATGGCGGATCATTTATTAGTAAGAAAATGCTAAGATCCGTTCATATGGCGGTGGATAATTTTAATATATACATGAAGTTATATAGAATTTCATTAGACAATTCTAATTTACACTGCTTTATTGTCACATTGACTTTCATTCTATGGATAGTGTCATAGTAGGAAAATTTAAGAGAGAGAGAGAGTTGTGATGGTCCCAACTTCTTTCTTTTTCATTTGGAAATATTAGAGTGGGCTGCATTATTCATCACCCACTCTCACCTGCCCCCTCTGAGCTTTGTTGGCAAATAGTAGCCAAAATTTTGAAGCACTAGCATATGGTTCAAATATTGTGGAGTTATGTGAATAATGTCACTAAAAAGTTACAGCTTGGTTGATGTGAAATATTTACAAGTATTGCAACTTCATTCAGTATGATAAAGACAAGACAATACAGATATTGTTGAGTCTTGACGCATAACGTTCAACCCACAAAATGTGGCAATACAAATGTAAGCATAAGTCACCTTGATGGTGATAAAACTTGGAAGTATGTCTCATGACTATTTGTACGATTTTTCTGTTTGTCAACTTTTCTAATTCTCAAGCTCACTTCTTTCATGGTTAATTTTGCTCTTGTAGGCCTACCAAGGAGTGCAAAGTACGGGATCATCATAGGCGTTGGAATACCTGGGCTTGTTTGCCTTATTGCGTTTGTATGTTACTGTTGTGGCAAGGTCAGGATGTACGGTCAGCGTCGCCGACTTGATGCTCAACTCTCTAATTTGACGAGCAATCCGCAGCCCATGGTCATCATAACGGGCCTTGATGGGCCCACAATAGAGTCATACCCGAAGACGGTGATCGGAGAAAGCCGGAGATTGCCCAGGCCCAATGATGGCACTTGCCCAATTTGTCTGGCAGAGTACCAGCCCAAAGAGACCTTAAGAACCATGCCGGAATGCAACCACTATTTTCATGCTAAATGCGTTGACGAATGGCTCCGAATGAATGCCACGTGTCCCTTGTGTCGGAACACACCGTCAGAATCATCCGTTGTGACACCCTCCTCATCAGTGTCATCATCGTCGTCGTTGTCAACATCCTAGAGTAGCTATATTTTTTCCATCATTCAGTCAACAATATTGTATGTATAGAGTGTAGCATAGAAAATTTCCTTTTTGGAGGGAGATTTGAGAGATTGCTTTTTATATGGTTGAGAAAGAGGGTGATTTTGGTGATCCATTGCTTGATTATGCAAGTGGCAAATAGATTAAAGTTGGGAGAATCAACAAAAGTGAAGTGGACAACTAGGATACTTACAATCTGGTCCATTTTGTTTCACAGCCAGAATATGTTTTGTCACTATGAAGTCCCATAATGGGCCTGTCTTGATTGGTGGTGTCTTTGGACTTGGTCACTTGTACAGCCCAGACCCGTTTTTATAAGCATTTGCATATTTCATCATCGTCTGCTGATCAACATTGAGGTATTAAGGCATATGGTATCAAATGGGGAGTGAATCCTGATTATTATCACCTCTAATTGGGAATTTGGAATAAGGATGTGTGGAATCTTGACCTTTCGCATAGATAAGGCTTGTAACAGCAAGTGTAGATACACTCATCAAAGAAAAGTGTTCGAATACCGATGTGTCCGTAGCTGTCTGATGTGACGTTCGTCGGACCGATTTGTTTTCACTTTTTCTACAACACGACGGACCTCAATGGCAACAAGCTTGGGGATGCATGTCTTTCCTTCAACAATATCATTCTTCCAGAATACAGTGGGTTGAAATATGAAGCCATGACAAAAAGCAAGTATGGGAAGTTAACGTGGCTCTCCTGAAGATGCTTTTCTGAGAAAGTTCTATGACAATCACAAGGCAAACATAATTCTGGCAATCAAATGTAAATGTTTCAATGGCTCCAAGTCAACCCTTGTATATTCAAAATACACCTGATACTAATACTACTAGTAATCTCAATGCAGCCACGAAATGATATTCCTAGGACAACTACAGACTAATGAAAATTTGAGCTAGCACTCATGTCAGCAACTCAAGATTTCAATTAAAATATCCTACAATGAAAAGCCCCGACAATTTCAATACCAAATTGGGATTCAAGAAAATTCAAGACTTTTACTTTTCCACTGTGTAGAACAATGCAACAGGGAAGAATTTCCGTTCTCTAGAAAAAACCAGGATGGTCAGAACATACTCTATTTTTTCCGTCCTCTGAAACAACAAACGACCAAAACAGTACCGTTGTGAGCCAAACCACTGTGAACTTTTGCTGTTAACCCAACTTCCCATTATCTTCACAATAGCCTGCTGAGGGACTTGATAAGCAATTTTAAATCCCGTCTTGTAGCTTCATCACCCGTGAATCCCAAAATATCAGAGCTTATGCTCTGCAATTACAGAAACACGATCAAGAAAAACAAGAACAATGATAGAAGAAATCAATAAATATTGTACCGTGTAGTTGGATAATAATGTAAGGATCAAGCCAATTTAAAGCACACCTCAACGTTCTTCAAAGTGAAAATAAGGGTATATATGGACTTCCGGATCAGTTCCGTGTTCTCTGGAGTCAAAATGGATGAATGCACCCGTCTGCAGAGAGAGAGAGAGAGAGAGTTAAGGGACCGTATGCCTAAAGCCACATCTGGGTAGATACAACAACTTGCAAACATTTAACCAGGTGATTATCATTTCATCAAATCATTCTCAACTACAATGACACCTAAGCCTAATCACAGAGGAAGACAAGATTAAGTTCTGTTATGACATTTATTTACCTCAAGTCCACAGAGGCTTCTGTCAGGCTTTTGGTTAAACCCTCAACTTCCTTCAGCAAACCACTGTTACGAACCTCTGCCAGCAAAGGTTGAATATCTTCGGCCATGGCTTCAATCTGAGACATCACTACATCAGAAATAAATTTTCCGTGCATTAGGATATACAAAAAGAGGGTACAAGAAAGGATCTTGATGCTCGCTCAGAAACTATATTCATATATTCCTACCTGTCTCACGACAACAACCAGAGATCAACAACAAAAAGTTCCACACCGCCAACCTCAAAAACTCTATCTGTAATTCCCTATGCATGTTGCAAATGAAACACCTCTAAAGCTGTATGCAGGGAGCAAATGAATCTAATCACCACAGTTCATCTAAATCCATCTAATCACCACAGTCATCCAAATCCTTGGAATTATTTCCACTTACTTGGTAAGTTGGGACCATATACCCAATTACCCGGGAAAAATGTCCAGGGGAATCAGGCCAATACAGTGACATTTCTGCAAAAATGCCCAGTCTCTAAGTTGGATAGCAAATACTTAATAGAACAACTCCCACTTAGTTTTTCAGGCCACTCTACTTGATTACCACAGATACATATCTGTCATTTACAATGCAAATGGTTGTCTACAAAACTCTCTGAATCCTTAACCTATCTCGGAAAACTATGAGAATGAATATGTCCTTATGTGAGAAGTAGTTTCTGGGTTTGTTTATTTTCAAAAAGTACTTAGGGACTCAGAGGAGTAGAGGACATATATTGACAAACAGCCCAATTCAGTTTCCATGGCAAATATGCATTTCAATGAACTGGAATTTCTAGGCATAACAGCAACTATACGATTAGTACACTAGCTGCAGCATTCACATCACACCTTTGCAAGCAGTGGCCGTGCCTCTTCAATAACAGATGAAACTCGTTGAGCCAACGTATAGGCGTTGGCAACACCAATCTCTTCTACCTCACGTCCAATTCGGGTAAATATCCCAACCAATGCATCCAAACTTACCCCTTGATATCCCTTCATCTTCTGTTTGTCACATACAATTAAACCTTCTTTAGCACATTCTGCGTGCAGAGGCCCCACTGAAGGTGCCGGGACAGGATCTCGAGGGGTAATATCAATCAGAGTCTCCATGAGAAGGCCAGACTGGTTCACCTCAACCAATGAATTTCGCGGTATGATTATTTTATCATCTTCGACCTACCAACAGAAAGGAGATGCATATATGAGCAAAAGTCCGCAGCTTAAATCAATCAACAAGGTTTGAAATTCAATAAAGCCATGTGACAAACCTCAACGACGGCTTCAATGTTTTTCAAAGAAGGGTTAACGCGAATGACATTGCCGACAGTGACCCCTCTAATCCTAACCGGAGTTCCTGTTGAAATCCCACAAGCCTGAGCAAACTCAAAAACAGCCAAATACTTCCTGAATTTAGACCGCACTTGAAACCCCCTCAACCAAGCCAAACTAAGCGCGAGGAGGACAGTCCCAGACACGAGAAACAATCCAACCCCACCTTCCCAAATGCTTCTCTTTCCGAACCCAAAATCGCTCAGCGGACGAAACGTTTGTCTCCAGATGGTACGAGGAACGTCCAAAATAATCGCGAAAGGGTTCTTTTTCTCGTCTGCTTCGGACAAGGGCGGTTTGCTCTGCCCAGTTTCAGCAGACGATGTGGCTCTTATCGTGGACAGCTTCTTTTGTGATTTTGGGGGCAAATGCGGCAAAAAGTTTGTGGAATTACGAGTGCTGGTAATTAGAGACGAAGATACAAGAGTAGGGCATGTAGAAACCTGGACCAATGAATTCCCAACCATATCTCTAACAAAATTTGGTCTCTTTTACTCTAACGAATTCACTTCTTTTTCGATTCCAATGAAACAAGGTAAGCGGAGTCTACAAAGTAAACACAACGGTCAAAATTTGAAATATTGTTACAAAATATTATTCCAAAAATACTGTAGAGAAACAGTAAAGATCAACTGCAGATTAAGTAGAAGGATCAGAATCGAGTGATCAAAGTTGGGGGATAAGCGTGAAAGAGATGGAATGCGGTTGCGAAGATTGAGGAAGTGAGTAATCAAGCGTAAAGAACGAGAATCAAGTTAACGGGATTAAAAACCGGAAACCCTAATTCAATTGGAGAATGGAGAAGGATACGTACCAGGGGGGGCGAGCGAAGAGAGGTAACGACGGAGGACCGACCACCACCGCCGACGACGAAGCTGTGGTGGTGTTGGGACTGCTGCTTTGCGAGTGACGTCGGCGGAGAAGTGAGAGGAGAGAGAGGAAAATGGAGAGCTTATTTTCTTTTCTTTGTTTTTTTTTTTTTTTTTTTTTTAAAGAAAATCAATGTAAAAGTAGAGCTTCTCACCGTTAAAGAACTCACTGCAAAGTGGGTGAGTTCCACTCAAATTTTTGGATTTTTTCTTATTTTATCCTTATTCGAATATATTTTCAGGTTCCGATAAATTTTTTTTTTTTTCAGGCTCGGTAATTTTGCACCTAACTTTTGCGATTTTTGCGATTTGTCTTGACGCCCAAGAGTTAAGAATAACTTACATATATAGAATAGCCCCTTAGAATAATGAAACAGATTAGATTTGTCGATAAATGCAAAATCATATGGATACAATCATCATTGTATATCTTAATTAATTTGATCATTTCTTCATGGATTCCTACAGCCCCTTCCAATGGAGGGGTGAGGAAAAAAAAAAAAAAAAAGAAAAGGATGTGTTCTCCCTTATTAGTGTAAAAAGAAAAGAAAGAAGTGTGATTTCTTACGCTCTCATCCAAATAACAGTGAGAAATCAAATTCTCACATATGATTGGTCTCTTTTTCGGCAAGCTGAAACTCTCTCCCTTTCTCCTTTGGCAAACTTGGTACTCTCTCTCTCTCTCCTCCTCTGACGCACAGCCACTCGGCCAATGACGATCCGACGAGGGGGTGGACCACACGTTCCCCTTTCTCACGGAATCTCGCCACTTTTGGCGAGAAACGGAACTGGGCTTGGGAGGGGTTCTGGTCTCCCTCCATCTCTCACCCTCTCTCACCTTGTTCCCTTTCCAAACGAGGGAGAGACTGAGCTCTCTCCCCGTCTCTTTTCTTCTCGCGCGAACTCTCGCGTACCAAACAGGTTGCTATAGAATAAAAAAAGTAAAAAATCAATTTTTATCCAAATATTTTTTGAGGTATCCAAGATAAAGCCTACAAAGCCGACTTTGAGTTTTTTGGGCTTTATCTAATATTTTCAAAAATATTTGGATAAAAGTTATAATTTTTTACATTTTTGATTTGTCTCGTCAAAACGCATCGACAAACCCAAAAAGTTATGGGCAAAATTAAGAAATGCAATTTTTTTTTTTAATAAAGACGGAAGAAGAAAAATCCCAAAATTTCCTTGCGGAACTTAGCCGTAAGGCTATTGTTCAGTTTTCAATTTTGCCACAATCCAATTAGAAATTATCATTGAGGACATAACCCAAAATGGAACTCCTCGCCACTGCTACCTCCAACTCCACATACTTGTGAGTTGCGAGTAGGAGGTTTGATGGTCCATTGTTCCAGTTTTTGGAATTGTTAAAACGATGCTATGAGTCTAGCCTTCCCCAACGTTTCTAAACACGAATGTCGCACATTCCCAATTCATCTGTTCTAAGTCATCCCAAATTTTGAAGGAAAGAAACAGTAATCTTACCATTCTCGCCTTCTCGGTCTTTTAGCTAAGTTCAAGTGAAGGAAATAACGAGTTGGTTCATATTGAATATTTTGCCATGATTATAAATTAGAAACTTTAAACGTTGTCGTTGTTTATCTAAACAATAAACACTATAAAAAAAAATAGTACTAGCATATTCAAATAAAGTTAAAAAGGTGGTCGTTGTTTGGGTATATGGTGGCCGGGGACTGGAGAGGTAAGGTTGGAAGCCGTGGTTTTGGGTGGGTGTGGATGCAGAAGGTAGAACTTAGAAGGTGGGATTTCATATTTAAGGGCACCGTAAAAATTTGATTGGATTCTGTCTCAAATTACTTGTTCACAACGAAAGATTTGGAACTTTAGAAAAAATTGATGGAAAAAACCTTAAAAAATCAGTTTTTTGAGTTTTATCTTGGATATTTTAAAAAGTATTTAGTTAAAATTCATAATTTTTTATTCTTTCGATTCGTTTTAACGAGACAAATTAATGATCTCAAAAATTAGACGAAAAAAAAAGAAGAAGCTAAATGAGAAAAAAACAAAAAAAAATTCCAAAAATCTAAGCCAACTAGCCTTCATACAATCTAAAATAAATGCTTATTTTTTAAATAAGTATCCATTTTTTTGAATTAAACATAATAGTATATTTAAGAAAATGACATATCTTATAAAACAAAAAATAAAATTACTATTTTTTTAACAACCTTCAGCGGAACTGGGTAGCCACGCCAACACCAAGGTCTACGCACCGGAGTTAACTCCCAAACGGGCCAAAACCCTCAAAACCACGGCCCGCCCCGCCCCTGCCCCTGCCCCCGCTCTCTCTCCTCCGCCTTCAAAAGACGGTGGTAAGTTCTCTTCAGCTCCTCCGCCATGGAGTTTTACTACATCACTGTTCTACGATCTCCCAACATGATCACGCCAACTGAACTCAAAACAAATCACCCCCAATCCATCTCTGTTTAACGCGCACTTATTGATTCAGTTTCCACGAATCCATTTCTAATCTGTTACTAATTCATCGCAGCCGGCACCACCGCGCAATAAACAATGGCGTACAGGCGCGCCCTCTCCACAGCCAGAGCGACTCTCCTCGCCCGCCAACCACTCGCCCCATCCTTCTCCCACGTCCCCCACGACGACGACGATCAGAAACGCCCCGAATATCCGAACCCTAACCCCGCCCACCGCCACTTCGGCAGTGGCGGCGGCGCGAACTCGTTACTGGGGTTCGGCAACTCGGTTCAAAACCGGAGGTGTTCTCAGTTCTATCTTCCTCCGACGGCGGGAGTGTTTTTCGGGAGAAACATGTCCACGGCTGTGGACGGAGGGGCGGATAAGATCGAGTACATGAGCGACGTGGCTGAAGTGCTCGCCGACAAGACGGTCGAGGCCGTGGCGGCGGCCGCCCCAGCGGTTAGCGAGGTGGCGGTGGCTGCCGCGGATTCGGCTTTCCCCGTGGCGGCGTTGCAGTACTTCATCGATAATATTCATTCTTTCACTGGATTCAATTGGTATGGAGCTATTTATCTTTACTTGTTGCGTTGACAAAGAAGGGCAGTTTTTCCCGTGATTGTATACACTAGTGTGTTTGGACTTTTGATTCTGTGTTATTATAGAGTTGGTTGTTGTAGTGGTTTTCGTGAAAACGTAGTGTCTCCCAAGAGTGTGATCCATGGCGTAGCAAGGAATATGAATCAGTGGGGGGATGGGAGCTCGATTTCATAGTTAATGACCAAGCGACATTAAGAACTTTTTTCCAATCCCAATAATAACAAAACCACCATATTGATCAATAGTTTGTTGTTAATGCTTTCAAAAGAATCTACTCTCAAGTATGCAATTATATTGTCTCTCATCAATTATCACCCATTCAATTGGGTTACGGATTTTTCACATGGTTCATAGTCGCAACGCTCTCTCAATAGTCAATGGTAGTGGGTTTAGCATCTAAAGTTCATGCTAAATTCAAGAGCAAGTAAACTGATGGATAAATCTGGTCTCTTCCAATCTTCACCATCAAAATTATTAGAAGTATTTTGGTAAAAAGAACAGTAATTTTTAAACATGATTTTTTAAAGAAGTCCGAAAAACAGTGAGGGCATGTGTCCCCACTAGGAATATCATAGCTCCGCCGCTGAGTGTGGTTGCCATGGTGACTATATGAAATCATCAGGCATTATGTTGCGCCATGCAACTTAGTGGGGTTGAAGCCAGAAGACTGGAAAGTACCAAATGATATGAGATTTCATGGAAGAAAGTATTTGTTTTTCTTAGGTGGGCATCAATAGCCGTGGCAACTCTTCTGATTCGAGGAGCAATGGTTCCACTTTTGATAAACCAGCTTAAGGCCACTACAAAATTGAGTGTAAGTTTATGTGTTTTTTTCCCGCATTTGCACTTCTGTTTATTTATTAGGTTGAGTTTTAGAGTTCTAAAGTCTGGCAACCCAATAATCACTGATCTGTACTGCAGAGTGAATGAGTTTGTCCACAATACTACAGTTATATGGTTCTACAGTAGGTTTTCTTAACAATTAAATTATTTGTCTATGTTTCTGCTATACACTTCTAGGGAATGATGCATTATAAAGGGTGATAGAGAACAAAAAGGGTGCAATGGTTTCTCTCCAAGAAAGAAAGGGAAAATGGAGAAGAAATCAGAAGGGTGAAGTTAATTGCCACTTCATACTGCATAAATTGCTCCAACATCTGTATATTTGGTTCCCATCCCCAAACCATGGGCTTGGAATGCAATCTTTACATCCATCTCTTAGGTTTCCATATAGGTGAACTGGTATGGATTGCAGTTTGAATTGAGCTTGAGAAAGCTGTTAGAAAGATACATATTGATATGATTAAACAATGTTGAACTTCGTTGAAACACTAGCTAAATTCTAATGGTTGTTTAGGAGATTCATATATTACTTTCCTTTAGATGGAAGAATAAAATGTGCATTGCATTTGTCCATACCTCTTTATCTATGCAATAGTATCCATGGAAACAAGACTCCAAAAAACGATGAAAAGTGGAACTTGCATGTTCTTTTAATATGCTTAGCAAGTCATTTTCTCAAAAGTAAGACATTAAAGTAGCTTTCTTTCATGCATATCTCTTGTTTATTATGCGTTAGGGATTTGGTGATAGCTAGTGATAGCACATGTATGTTGTATACGCTTATAACCCATTGAATTTGGGGGAATGTTGAAATAATATCAATTGCGTCTTAAAGTTTTACTTTGACCTTAACTTTGAGCAAGTCTTTTGCTAATTAGTAATGCACTTTCTTATACAACATTTTGATTAAGTGGTTTTTGTTTATTTGTAGACGTTTTAACTACCACCTCACCCAAATGGAGGGAAAAAATTCGAATCAGAAGCCATTTTATGGTTTGATTGACTCTTATATTTTGTATATTTGGATTATAATGTTGTATGTATTGGAAACCTTTAAAGTACAGGCTTAGCTAAGGATGCTTCAGTTTGCTTGTTTATTAATTATTATTATTTTGGCCGTTAATGAAGATGTGTCGTTCGTTACATGACTTGAGGGGTGGTCAATCTTTTTTGAGTGGAGAATCAAATTTCATCATGGTTATTTTGTTGTGTGTTGGTAGACATGGAAATGTTAGACAAACAATGCTTTTGTTGAGAATCCCCATTTAGAAAGACACGGCAATTCCAATTTCAATCTTACTCGTGGTTGTTTTATATTTTTAAATTTTCTTTCTCCATAACATTCATATGGTTGATATGTCTAGGCACTTCATTTTATAGATATTTATTTGGTCCTATTTCTATTTTGATTATCATGTAGCATTATTCTCCAATTGGGAGGAAGATAAACACTGCGTTTTGTGACTTGCTTCTTTTTTGCAGCTTTTGAGGCCACACTTGGAAGAGATTAAGCAAGAGATGCAGGACAAGGTATGTGAATCTTTCCTTCGTTGTTAATTTCTTATGGACCAGCCTATGCCCTTGGATTTTCATCAATTTAATACAATGTGGTTTTATTATCTAATATCTAATGCCTCGGTATTGTTGGCTGACCACTCACTTATTGTATGAAGGTTATCGTTTCCAATGGACCTGGTTCATGTACTTCTTCCCTCCTGGTTAAACTTATATATGCAGATTACCTACTTATACCACGTAAACGAGCAATATAAACTGAACGACCTGAACATCAGAAAACGATTGACAAAAAGGTCCTATGCATGAATCCTAAACCGATGCAGGAAAAATCTCTGTAAACCACTATACCCCACTATATTGACAAAATATCTACCATGTCAAAAGTAGTCAAGGGTTGGATTGCATACCCTTGACTCCTAACTAGGATAATTAGATAGGAAAAGACTCTTAAGCCTTGCCTCTCTCCACCCATCAAAATGTCCACTATTCTGCTCTCTCCAAATAAGACACATCAAGCGAAGGTGGTCTTCGTCTACCCTTTCTAGTCGAACCATTCTCGAATCAGCTTTACCCCTGAACATGGAAAAACACACGACATATTCCATCATACAAGCACCTTAAAACAGGTTATGGATTTATTAAACATAGTTGACTGTACATAGCCCTTATCAGAGCAGAATGGAGAAAAAGGGTTCATGTAGGCTCTATTGATTGGGCACAAGGCTTATTCTTTTGATATATCAAACCATCAATCTAGTAGCATAATTTCATGTCTTCTACTTTTTCCCTAGATTGATTGGTATCTTAGCATGTAAGTTTTCTACGTCCGATGACTTTTAGTTTTTTTGTTTTGTTTGCAACACTTGTGTTCGTTTCATTTTCTCATACTATAATAGTTTATTATCCCATATATTCTTACTAGAAATTAATTTCTTTTCCACAGGGCATGGATCCTAAAGCAGTGGCTGAAGGTCAGCAACGAATGCAAGCCCTATTTCGGGAGTAAGCAACTATCCATGTACTTTATACAGATAAGCTATTGAAATCAGTTTGTTTGACTTTCTTGTAACTGATAACAAATTTCAAGTTTGATGCATAACTTGGTATGCATTGATCCAACTTTAAGCGCAAAGATACTCTGTATAACTAAGAGTAGTGTGCATCAGTAAGATGGTTTACATTTAAATCTCTAAATACAATCTCTTGTGTGTATTCTGACATTGATTGATGAAAGGAACCCTATTATATGCCTTGATAATCTTCCAAATGCCTTTTTTTCTTTTATGTCGATGGGACAAGGTCGAATACAGTGCATGCTTATGAACCCTAGATCTGAAATTTCACTGTCTCAACTTTGGCCCTGTTAAAGGTTTGATTAATCTTATCGTACATAAGGAGTACCGTACGGAACTTTATTGTCCGTTAGCTTGGGAGATTTACACTTTGGTTTATCTTGGTTTGGGTCTATCTGGAGGGAGTTTTCAAACTTCTACATAGTTGGAGAGGGATTAAGGCGGGGAAGAGAAGGAGAATTCGGGTGATGATTCCTCTTTGTTTAAGGTGGCAATAATTGGCATCATTGCAATGGTAGATAGATAAGGGTGGAGGGCCCTTTTGTTGTAGGCCTTTATTGCATATGGGTGGCATTCTGCATGCATATATATATATATATATATATATAGAGAGAGAGAGAGAGAGAGAGAGAGAGAGAGAGAGGCAAACACTGTTAGCAACATATTCAGAAATATGCAATTGATTTTAGTAAATCTTTTGTAAAGACATATGGCGAAAAAATAATTTTCTTCACCCAACTTTAGAGCTTCGAATCTGTGGATTGGATCTCACATCTAGGTTTAAACGTATATTATTACCACAAACACATCTAAAAGCTTATGTTGTCAGTGAAATGGGTAACTGAGTCAGGTATATCATCAGCACACCCCTTCACCTTTGGCCATACAAATGCACCAAACATGTGCCAGTCCTATGTTGATAGGGTGGCAGTGAGGTTTGAATTGAATATCTATTGGATGCTTTCGTAATATGTAAAATAGTATTCACCAACTTATCTAAAAGCTTAAGCCGTTAGAGTTGGGTAAGTAACTTTTGTTCTTTATATCCACAGGTTGTATCCCTATGTAAGTATACGCCGTAGTTGCTTTTTAAGGTTGAGTATTTCAACATAGGGTCAAGTATATTAAAAGTTTGTAATCTCCTTGTGGAACTTGCAGTTCCACACACTCCGATTACTTCTTTGTTGTTTCACAGTTTCAATGAAGGTTATAACTTGGGATTTTGCAGATATGGCGTTTCTCCTCTTACTCCATTGAAGGGTCTCCTTTTCCAAGGTCCTGTCTTCATCAGTTTCTTCCTTGCTGTAAGACAAATCTCTGTTTCTTGTTGTTTTAATTGCTAGGAGTTCTGTTCGTTTAATATAGTTAAATGTTTGTTTTTCTCTTGATTTGTACTCACTTTGATATTTTGTTTGTAGATTTCGAACATGGTAGAAAAAGTACCTTCTTTTAAATATGGTGGAGCGTACTGGTTTACTGATTTGACCACTCCAGATAGTTTGTACATCTGTCCAGCATTGGCGGCACTGTCATTTTGGATAACAGTGGAGGTAAGCAGTTTCTGCTTATCAAACTATGCTTTCTTGTTTCTATGGTATTGTAGACCTTGCTCACATTAGGCGGACCACTGGTGGAAAGGCTTTAGTACCGGGTGATGTTAAGGTTGTATTTGTGGATGAGATAGAAGCAACTCCTGAACAGGCTTTGTTCTTTTTCTTCCCTATTAGAGCTGGCCACCGATCATGTTTGGACAAAGGATGTAGACAAGAGTTTAAAACAACCTTTGAGAAACCCCACTGGTTAATGTTAGTGGAAGGGAAAAAAAGACAGACAACAATTTGGTGGAGAACAATTGGAAATGCTCCATTTAGGAGCTAAGCTTGGAACCCAGTTAAGTTTGGAAGCTATGCTTGAGATTCAACTCATTTGTGTTTTGTGCTGTATATTCTAAAGTTCCTTCACATGTGAAAACACATTTTGGAGAGTTAAATTAAGCTACTAGACATATGAGTTTTGATGGTTCATGTAACATAGCTTTTAGGTTAAATTCAGTGGGCCCAAAATTTGAGAAACTACACTTGACAGACTAACTAAATACCTACATCCGGGCATCCTTCACCCATCAATTGGATTACTAGTCGAAAAGAAATATTGGAATTTGGTGTAGACTGTAGATTATTATTTGCTTTGTGTATACTCCCTCCATTCCTAAATGAGAGTCCCTCTTAGAAATTCTAACTTTTTTAGGAAACATGTAATCATTACACCTACTTTCCACCATTTTCCCTATATTCTACCTATATTACACTATTTTTATCCACATAGGAGGGACACTTTTGGAATTTTATCAAATTTCTAATTATATTTTTGGAAAGGGACAATCATTTTGGAACATCCCAAAATGGAATAAGGGACTCTTAATTAGGAACGGAGGGAGTATTATCTTACCTGACAAGGAAATATTTTAGATCACAAGCCTCTTATGACAGGAAAAAAGGTGAGAACTTGGAGCCTAGCATTTCCAAAGGGGCTGTAGTTTTTATCTTTTTACTCAATCAACTAGCCTCTTTGGGAAAGCCGAGGTAGGAGATTCTATGATGTGAAATGGAATAGGAGGTGGATTTAAAAGTCAGCAAACTAAAGAAGATTGGATGCTCATAGGCAAAAGCTCCTTTTTCAAACACATATACAAGATGCGAAATCTTCTTTGTCTTGTTTATGTGTTATCTTCATACTTTAGGAGAGAAGGCTGTATTTGCTACAATTCTAACGAAAACAACTGATGCTCAATCAGTTTGACATTTCCTGATCTTGTTATTTGCTTGGAAGATGCTACCAAATGCACTGGTGCTACATTTACTGTGTTGATAGCTGCTTAAATCAAAACATTTCTTTTTCAATAAGATGGCAAGAAGAATTAAATTAACACGAGCCTGATCATGTCCATGTTGTTTTTGTTCTGGATACTGTTTGGCTGTTTGCTCACCATAATGTGCTGCATACTGTCCGCTTGCCATAATGATAACTCAGTTTTCCTTCTGCTTTGATGTGTTTGAGTTTTCTATTAACTAAATGCATCCTTTTCTCAGTGCAACATGCAAGAAGGCTTGGAGGGTAATCCTGCTGCTAAAACAATGAAAACTGTTTCAAGGGTCTTTGCTGCTCTTACTGTTCCACTTACAATGACTTTCCCGAAGGTACGTGTTGGCAGCATTTTGCACAATGAAGTATTTTTATGGACCACCATATAATGATGTATTTATAGATAGTTGCACAAGCAGTATTCTTTGGATGCTGGTCAGGTGTTATTGTAAGGATTTGTATAGAATGCCATTTTCCCTTTGTTGGATGGAGGGGTAGTAATAGTGTATGCAACTATGCATCATTCACATAGTTTTTGATTTTGTGTGTGGCTATATACCTTACGTCAATTAAGACAGACAAGGTCTCCATTACCAAACACTTTGAAAGCGGAATTGTGCAAGAATCGAGAAGGTAATTGTAAGGAGAATTTTGTCCATGGCCTAATTTGCTTCGCCACAACCTAACTGTTGAATAGGTTGAAAACCCCAAGCGTAGGGCTAGGTCGTCGTCAACATAATATCCGAAAAGGCCAGGATTGTACCCACAGGGAGCTTCGAATATAGCTAGTTCGGATTGTAAATTTCAGGGTTTGCGGCATTTAAACGGCCAACATTTGGTTTTGCTTTGAAAGGTGGAGATTTCTCTCTCGAAAAGACTAAAAACGGATTTGATTAACTAAAAGAGGCAAGTCTAGGTATCATCCTTCCCGTGACTTAGGCCGTTATCGATTCTTGAATAAAACTCAAGTGAGAGTCACAACCGCACGCTCCCACTCGGAAGATTTAGCTTTGAACTTTGTTTAAATCAAATGATATGGTTTTCCAGAATAGAGATAAACTCATTTGAACACATTTATCGAAACCTATGAGTGACAGAGTTCCAAGCATGCCATGTGCCAATGTTCACTGTCTACACGGCATCAAAGAAGTTAACAACTCTAGTTTAGACCGAAAAAACACTAGTTTATTCTATTCCGAAACCCATTCTTTAAGCCGGAGATTTCGAGAACAAAGAACAACCTAAATCATCGGGAAAGAGTCACCCCAAGACTTAGCCAATAAACTACTTACACATACTTAAAAGAACAAAGCGTGAAGATAAAAAGAGACATGAGATTTAACCGTAGAAAACGAAAACAAACTTGATATTAAGGAGAATCTAGTTCGTACAAACAACTTTAATAAACGAGAAATTAACGGACGACAAATACCTTAAGGTATTTTTGAAGGAAATTACACTTAAAAGCTTGAAGGAAAAGCTATGGAGTTCCTAGAGAGAAAAGAGAAACTTAAGCACAAAGTAAGATCCCATCTAAGGGGGGAGAGAGGGGTATATATACATCTCACCCTCCCTCTCTATGAAATATCCAAAAACTTTCCTAAAGTGGCAAGTATTCCATATGTGGAAAGTCCAAAGAGTAACAAAAATCTGCCCGGAAGCCTGTGGTATCGATACTTGAGGTAAAGGGTATCGATACCGAGAAGTTGACCTGTGCTGGATCTGCTGTAACGCTTCTGTATCGATACAGCTCTCAGTCCAGAAGATAATTTAATAGTATTGATACAACCGATACAGCACTGATAACTCCAGATCTGCCTTCACGTTCCCCTTATTGGCATCCAATGGGCCCGAACACCCTCTGGTGCTTCGTTTCTTCACTCTTGGGCCTCGGTGGCATAGCGCCACTTGGTCTTGGGTCCTTGGACACGACTGAAGGTTATCCATGGCATCAAAACACGCCTTATGGCTTATTCTCATGGTTTACTTGAAACACTTAAAAAATTACCTTACGTGCAATATCGCATAAAAATGACAACATATATATAAAAACGTAACATGCTAGAGGACTTAAGCACCAAGAGTCTACATTATTGGGTGCTCATCACTATTCACTTCTTGGAAGATGGGATGCTGATTTTAGTTGGACTTTTAACACTTTAAATAGTTGAAAATTTGAAATCGCAGCACTAGATGTTTATGGAAGCTCTTTCTACAGCATATATTGTGGTTTTATACTTAAGCTGTCCTGGGAGATAGAGAAGTGTGTGCATAGCATGGTCATGGTTTGAGAGGGTACCCTGCAGTGGGTCCCCGCCCTTGGTGATAGTGCTTTGGAGATTGCTCCATTGTTGCGATGGTGATTGAAATTGGAATTTTGTCGCAGTTAGAAATATGTACTTTATATAAGACTGTATTCAAGTAATGAATACTGAGAAATGAGAATAAAACACTAATTAGGGAATGATCAGCTACTTGTAGTGAACATCTCATTGAATTTCCAGACCCATGTCTCATTTAGCCATTTGGACTCGCGTCCTGCCCCTTCCATTTTGAGGTTGGCAGGGATTACCCCTCAAGCTAACAACTTCTCTGCAGCAGGCTAATGTTTCTCATCACTTACCATTTCTTCTTTTTTTATCATCAGTTTGCTTCTACTTTGGCGATAGTTATACTGTTTTATATACCATGAGAATTTCACCTTCACATTTCAGAGGAAGGTCTTTAATGTTATATGATATTCTTGTCTCTCCAGGCTATATTTTGTTATTGGGTGACCTCCAACCTCTTCTCGCTTACATATGGATTAGGTGAGTCTATCTAGTTCAAATTCATTATGGATGTTCAATACTTCCCTTTTTGCACCATAAAGAGCATACAGAACCATTATGGATGTTCAATGGAGTACTTGGATTTTGCGCCATAACGAGCATAGATTTCAGGAAACTTCTCAAATAGGTATCTAACTATCATGTGACTTCATCCACAGTGCTTCAAGCTCCTGGGGTGAAGAAGTTTTTGGGTGTTCCTGAAATACCTATAGCACCATCGTCTGCTACTTCTGCAGACAAACCTGCCCTCTCTTTTTTTGAATCACTCAAAAAAGTTGCGGCAGCACAAAAATATTTTGCAGAACAGCAGGCGGCTCCCCAATCACGCATTGAAGCATCAACACGTGCAGCAGATCAAAAAACATCTTCCTCCTCACTAATTAATCATAGGCTGAAAAGCTTGGAAAAGCAAGTGAAAGGAAGAAAGAAGAACAAGAAGAGGTGATTATGTGTTGAGATATAAATGTTGAACCGTATCGGTTACTAAATGTTTTGTCCAATAGTGCGTATCAAAATAAAGGAATTCTTTAACTGGCGATCCAGTCATAGTATTACTTTTGAGACGCTGCTTTATAGAATGCCTCTGAGAGACGGCGAGAGAGAGCCGCTTGTAATTCTTAAATTTTGATAGGTTATGTAGTGATGGAAAGTGATGAGTTACAATGTTGGTAGTTGAAGCTAGAAGATTGAAAATTCTCACCTGTTGCTCGAGTGGGAATATTCTTATTTGCTATTATTTCATGCTCAATGACCGAGTCTAATTTTTTGCTAGACCAATTTCTTTTCACAACACCATGATCTTTCCACTGGTGATTGGTCATCTCTCTCTCTCTCTCTGGAAATTTGCTTCTTAATAGAGGACCAGACTTCTGAGACGGCTATGACCAACGATCGGGTCTCCGACGTGAGTTGGCAAATAACCAAAGGAAGAGCAGAGAGAAAACTCGCCCAAAGGACCTATTTAATCAAGTTGGTAAGGCGAGGTCTCTCTCTCTCTAAGCTCTGGACTTGTAAAAAAATATTTTCTCCAGTCGTGGGGATTTTAGATATATTGGCGATGGGCAAAAACATAAACGTAAATAAGGTAAATCTTACACTGGACATTATTATTATGAATAGATCCAATTTTTTGCATGCCATAAGGTAAATCATTTGCTTGCTATACGAGGCTCCGGCACATAAATTCCTCTGGTTTACTTGGCAAGATCCACATGGTATGTGGCCGATTATTAAAAGAGAGAGAGAGAGAGAGAGAGAGAGAGAGAGAGAGATTCGTGTGGTATCTTATTTTTTATGATCCTGAAGCCAGATAGCATGTGAATCTTTTTTCTTCCGATCGGCTAGATACCATGTGAATATTTTTCTAACTCTAAAACTTACGTCCCATTATCTTGTAAACGCCTAAACTTTCTTTTATTTCAATTAAACACTTGAACTAATATGCCAATGTTAAATTGGGCACCTGATGCCAATTTTCATCCATTTACTAACAGAAATTGCACACCTGAACTACTAATCTGCCGTTATTTGAATTTTTTTTTTTTTTTTGCGTTATTTGATGTTATTGAAGTATCGATTCCAACGTTTTTAAAAGTCACGCAGTCATGACGAATTCAACGCATTTACCCCTAAATGCAAAGGTCAAGGACGTTGGGCAAATGACCCAGAAGCACCCCACCCTAGCAATGAATTAAATAAATAATTATTAGGAGAATTGTATGTCCACGTTAACTTAGGCCTAATCCTTTAAATTTGAAAATGATGTTTTGTTCTATCTACATTTGAAAATGATGTTTGAACCCTTCAAATCCACTCGTTGCATTTAATATTTTGCGAGGAGAATAGGAGACTTTTTATTTATTTTTATAGATAATATTGGAGAAAAAGGGTACAGCCGATCGAGCAAAAAGATACTACCATATATAAACATTAGTACTACTATTTAATTGGCATTCATTTACTAAATGTTTTACCTATTCTTTTTTTTTTTTAGATCTAAATGTGAACGCTATTGTTACTAATTTAACTCATGTAGACCTTTTTCTTATATATATTATTTGGAATGATCTGGTTTTTCGGAAAAAAACTCGTAGACCAAGTCGTGCAGATTTGATCGAAGTTTATCATTTACAATGACGAATATGATAGGAGTAACTTCTCATGCAAGTCTATTTCTTTGACAATATTTTTAAGTTTTAGTCAATGAGTAAAGGGTCCCCAAACTTAGGTGACTTTTCTACAAGGTATTGATTTGTTTTAGTTGAACAAGTTACTTATCAATGATTTATGCAGTTACGTAGGTGAGAATGATAGAAGCATAATTAATAGTCCAAACTTGGGGAAAGATATTTTGGTTCGCTACATAATTTCTATGAAAGCACACACGCAACATCTTAAGGATACAAACGTTAACCATCTTTATAGCCGTCTGATTATTTGTTTTTAAGGTTGTGGCCATCTGAATTTCTATGCATGAACACTCGTAATAGTAGTCTAGTAGAGATGATCAACGTCAAAGGGGAATTAGTAATTCTATGTTTTTTATTTTTTTTAACGCGCGGGAAAGAGGATTTTTATGTTGATTTTAGTAATTCTATGTTGGTTTAGTAGAGGTTTAGGGTTCGATTCCTATGTATAGGAGGTTGACCTTTGTAGTAATCTAACAAATTTTAACATATATTATTGTCTGTAAAATAAAGAAGAAAGAATAACGATCAATCGAATAAGAAGCCACCTTACATTGTAATAAGATAAACTTTCACTATCACTCCGTTAATTTCAATGAAATCACACCACATACCCCTCTAATTTTTCAAATCACACCAAAACAACACGACTACGGATTAAATGCCAATTCAAAGTCATGTTCTTCCGGCAGAAAGTAGCCATAGGATTCGGAATAGAGAAAATATAATTGTCAATGGAAATTGAATTTTTGGGGTCAAGTCTGTTTTTTCAGGCTGTAGCCCCATTCCTACCCAAAGTACAGCTGCCCATTAAATGACCTTCTAGATGACAATGTGCACAACAATTTCTTTGGGTGGGTTTTTTTTTTTATCTGCTTTGGCGGGCTTCGATTTGGCAAAATTGGGAAAACTCAGAGCATCTACAGTGGTATAATCAAACCTAAAAGTTGCTAAGGTTAGTAATATTTGCTCAAAAAAGAGCTCACATTGAAATAACCAAACTAAGTAATATCTTATCAACTCATCAAATTTTGGTCGTTGGATAATCAAATCTAGCAACATTTTGCCAAAAACCAATTTAGTTGTTACCACATTTCTTCAATCAAGTACACTATCATTACACAAAAACTCTCTCTCTTCCATTTTCAACATGTTTCTAAGAAAATACTTTTAAAAACAGTTTTTATTTTTTTGCAAAAACAGTTTATTTCAAAAGAGTTTTTTTTAACTTCTTTTTCAAAAGCCTTTTTTCATTCAAAAACTATTTTTTTAACTTTTTCCCTATTTTTTTTTTAAAATCAAACTATTTTCTCTTTTTCTAATAACCTGTTTTTGTTAGTTTGAAAATTATTTTAAAAATAATAATTTTCTATGTCACAAATTTTAGATTTCTATAAGTTGAAAATGTGATGTTGCAAGTTTTGGTTATTCAATTTTGATTGTACCATTGTGAACCTCTACATTGTTAACCTTAGCAACTTCTTAAATGGATAACCAAAAAATGATGTGGTAACTTTTTGTTATTCCACTACGGATGCTCTCATAATTTTAATTCAAAGTACTTAAATAACCTAGTAAGTTTTAGTATTCGATTGCAACAGTAGACGACGCCAATCACATCTCAAATTTGAGATCGCGATTCTTGATTATTGCAATTACCTATATTCCTTTGAATTATCTTTTTCGGATCCACATCAAAGATCAATAAGTGTCTTCGTGAGAACAACATCTCTGCAAGAAATCAATTTGAGGGGAAGACCGATAAGGATATGTGAACTTCGCGTAACTTGCTTTAAGAAAAACGGACGAAAAACACAATTTTAGTCTTAAGTCACTTATTTTTTTTTTATAGTAAAAATACGAGTCTTCACATACTTATTAGATTTACTCAAATTAATTTTACAAAGATTCTTCTCCACATAATGTATGAAATTTAGTACTATTTAAAGAATCAATCAATGTGGATTTGGAATGAAATTCACAAAGACAGACTTGACGGACTATGAGGATAGGATTATAGAGGAGGAGCGCCAAAATATATGTCTTATATCGTTGTGAAGCAACTTCGATTGATAAAATCCGATCCGTAGACAAAGTTCGTCCAAAACGAAACTAACAACTCTCATAATAACGAGAAACAAAACGCTCACAGATTACAAGTCGTTGATCTGGAGAGACGGAAGAAAAAAAAGGAATAAGCAAAGAAAGTGAGTCGAAACAGTACCATGACATTCTCCTTCTGCCGCTGCACACGAGTACGAAACCCAGGGGGTGGAGAAGGGAGAAGAGAAATTATGGTGGCTAGGGTTGAGAAGAGGGAGAGAGTGACAGATATAGGATCGGCTATTAGAGAAAATGACCGATAACGAGCCCCAAGTTACTCTTCTTTTTTTTTTTTTTTGGGCAATCCTTCTAGTAGTGTTATTAGAAGTGGATTTGGACTTTATTATTATTATCTTCCCTATCAGGAATCTTTATTTACGTATCAAAAGTTTTATTATTATTATCTCCTCTATTAATAAAGGTCTTATTATGGGAAATTCCTACTTTTATTTGCTTATTATTATTATTTGTTCTTTCTTTTTCTCAAGGAAAAAAACAAAAAGAAATCCCTAATAAAACACCAAGAAAGCCGCGTGCTTGGAGAAAACGACAGGACCCTTCAAACAAACCACCAACTCCTTTTTAACGGTGGATCCACCCACTCCGTCACCGTCCGATCAAATCCAACGACCCGATCCAACAATCGCGGTCTAACAAATCAACGGCCAGAAACGGATCCCTAACCCTTCCCGTCTTCTTTGACTATTAAAAAAATCCCCCCCCCCCCAAAAAAAAAACCTAGAAACAGCTCAGCATCCTAAACCCTTCCGTCACTCGAATCCAAACAAAAGGCCTCTCTCTCTCTCTCTCTCTCTCTCTCTACTTGTCAACCAGTCTAAAAAACTCGCGCTAGCCTCATATGCACTCTCTCTCTCTCTCTCTCTCTGTCTTTATTTCTGTCCACCAGTTGACACCTAACCTCTATGCTAGTCTAGAGAGAGAGAGGATTCTATACGTATATAGCATACACATTTATACGTAGAGTGAGAGGGAGAGAGGGGGAGAGAGAAGAGAGATCGGAGATGGCGCAGAGGAAGTTTCTGATCGAGGTGGAGCCGGCTAAGGAGGCCAAGGACGGGAGGCCGTCGGTCGGACCTGTGTACCGAAGTGTGTTCGCCAAGGACGGGTTTCCGGCGCCGATCGTAGGCATGGATAGCTGCTGGGACATTTTCCGGTGAGGCTTTTTTATTTTTTTTATGGACTTTTTTATTTCAAGTTCGGTGGAGTCAAATGCGTTTAGATTGTATGCTATCAGGTAAGTCAAATAATGCGCGTGGGAAAGCGCGAGAGGCGAGAGCGAGGATTGAGAGTGTGAGGGCGGAGCGAGGATGGAGAGGAAGAGATAGTTATCAACTTGATTGATTTCAATAGAAATCTCATGATTAATTCGATCATATATTATTCGATATTAATTTCGAATTTTTAATTAGAATTATTACAGGATACCTGTATAACAAATTCATAAATTAATTATAGTACAAGGATTATGTGACTAAGCTCCTGCATGATAGAATGGAGTTGTGGAATGCAGCGTTGGTACTCTGTTTGTGGTTGATTTTGGGGACATAAACGGTTCAGTTTGATGACGTGGCATGGATTGATTAGCTTGCTTTGTGTGTGTGTGTGTGTGTGTGTGTGTTTTAATCTCTGCATATTTTCAAGAGGAACGTAGATTTGTTTTGGTGTGCTTATGCTGCATGGTAGTATTTGCTAACTGTTTAGTTTGTATGAGCTAAACTGAATATTGACTTCACTGTTTGGAGTTTGCATGGAGATTCTGAGTGCTCCAAACATATAGAGTGTTTAGTTCTTACCAAATTATCAGTAAAGCTTCTGGAATTCAAATACAATGAGTACACGACTTGGATTATTGCAAAGAACTATCCCCTTCATGAGAAATTGTAGCAGAAATAGACTCACAGCTTAAGTCATGTAAGGTGCGTGCATGGGCATGAAAGCGTATTTTAAAAAACATTCCAAAATCCAAACCACTGGAATTCGTGAGAACAAAAAAATTGAGAGCGCGAGTGTAGAGTGAGGATTGAGAGCCCGAGCTTAGGGTTCTATTGAAGAAGTGTCAAGTGTGTGACCAAGACTCACAGGTGTGCACAATCACAAACATGGACATCGACATATGCTCTGTTGTCGGAGTGGTTTAAGAAGCTTCCCTGACCATTCCGTTAGTAAATCAAACTAAATAGTGACTTCACTAGTAGTTTGGGTAAATTAGATGAGGAATGCTGTATATATGCATATATCGACTGCTTAATTTTGTGCTGAACAAGCCTTAAGCTTATGCTTGATTAAATAAAGAACACGAAGCTTATGGAATCAAGATACAATCAAGTTGACTGTGGAGTTGAGTTACCAGTATGGACATTGGACAGAGACCCTCCGAGCACAATCCATGCATTAGTATAGTCGCTATGCACTCGCATGCGCATGTGACACTCAACATTCTTTGGTAGTTTAACAAGCTGTGTTGCTGGGAAAGGTTACTTCATACAGAATTATGGTTTGTAACTTCCCAAGCAGGGTAACGTTTCATACCAAAACAACTAATTTAGGAATCCAAATCAATTCTCAAGGTTCTTCTAAAAAAAATAAACATAATAAGCTGAAACTCTAGAGAGAGTGGAGTTCTAACCAAACCAATTACTAATATTTGCTAGTACCAATTATTATGCTTCTAGTAATGTGTGTTGCATGAATAATTGGAAAACTAAGATTTTGTTTTTTTGGTTGTTAAGTGCTTGAAAGAATTACATCCTAATTTTGTAATCAGAAAACCCTCCCCCATTGTACCACAATTTAGGGCTTGTGGAGTTCTACATTCCCCTTTCAGTTCCTTGTAGTGATACAATCCACATTCTGGGAAACAAGAGCTCAGCTCTGTGCTTCCTGTGACTGTGAGAGACACTTAAGTTTGTGTCTTTTACACGTTATGCCATAGCTGTTGCGTTTATTCCAAGACTGCTTAGTTAAGAGCTTGCTTCTTGTTCTGAACTGGAGTTGGTTTACTAGTCAATTACATGTTATAGTAGCCCTTAATCTTTGCAAAGAGAGATTCTTTTTGGTGATCTCTATGTTCGTTATCTGTTACAGAATGTCTGTAGAGAAGTATGCTGATAATCGGATGCTTGGTCGCCGGGAGGTTGTGAATGGGAAGGTATATTCACCCGCTAACATTTGGTTTTCTTGTCCATAGCTTCAATCATATTTTTGTTCTTGAGTTTTTCCTGACAATTATATATGATTCTCTCACTTTGCAGCCTGGCAAATATGTGTGGCTTACCTACAAAGAAGTGTATGACTTAGTAATAAAAGTTGGAAATTCAATTCGCAGCTGTGGTGTTGAGGAAGTAAGTGAATATCTACTAGTTAACTACTGACACAAGGGTCTAAAATTTGTCTGTTTGAAAGTGAACTATCATGAACTCAGCCTAAATTAAGTCCTGCTCGCACCACCTTGGGTCTTCAGAGGCAAAGTTCGATCATGAACTCTCTTCTGAAGGCCCTGGTACCCATTGTGCCAATTTACATTTTTATCTTGTTTACCTTATGTGTTGCTTACTATCTATTCAATTCAAACTGTTCTCCTTGCATGGTAATTTTAAGCAACGTATACAACTAATCTGCAAAATTTCCCTTTCTTCCTCTTGCATTCGAGAAATGAGAAGAGGTTGAGAGATTCTATCTCATTTATGATTTGTGAACCTGTCATAAAATATGTTGATTTCTTGTCTTAGGGAGGACGATGTGGTATATTTGGTGCCAATTGCCCAGAGTGGATTATGAGCATGGAGGTACTTCTTCTCTACCTCTTGGGAAAAAAACTGCCTCTTATCCTTTCGATATCTCGTATTGTTTTTCCTAAAGTAAATTTACATCCACGAGTTTGCAATCCTGAGGAATTCATATGAATGGTTATCAATTTGAGATCATTAAATTCCATCTCAAGACGTAAACCTTTTTATCCTATTTTCATTCCTTGAGTGCTTCAAGTTTCTTGGTGTTTTGTTTACTTGTTTCATCTTGTTTTCCCAGGTAATTAGCGTATTTGTTCGGCCCACTGAATGCATGAGGATATTTTCTTAAAATCTTATTCTTGGTCATGCAAAGGGAATTTGCCACTATTTCTTGTATCCTCTAACCTTTGTCAATAAAACCTCTAGAGAGCTGCGCTTCCACCAATGCGTTGATCACCATTGGACCACTTTTTTTTGGGCTGCTGCTGAGGCCCTGGACTTGTATGATGGTTCCATAGATTTCTTTGAATGTATTAGTTGAATTTGGATTTTTGCCATAGGCAGTTTGGAAGGCTCTCGGCTGTTCTAATTCTACTACTTGTTATCATTTGAGTGAGGATGTGTAGATCACCCCTAATTCTATTTTAACATTGTGGATTTATAGGTAAGCATTTAGCTGACAGACAAATGATTGAAAGTGAGTCGTTACGCATTTGACTGGCCATCTATCTTCAACACCAAAAATAGAATGGAAAAAAACTTTACTTTGTACTCTTAAGTTCTTAACAAGTTGCTTTGGGATCTAGTTTTTATTTGAGTTGTGACTTGCTACTGTACTCGGGGCTTGAATCCCTTATAGTTTTGAGAGATAGATTAACTACTCGTTTTCCATTCTTAAACATCAACAAATTGCCTTTTTCTGTTCTGTTATTCCATCTCATTTCCTATGGTGCCTTTTCATTGACATTTCTTCTCTAATAGATGGCATTTTTTTTATAAACATACTCTGCAGTTCTTTTGAGACTTATCCTTAACATTGAAATCTTATGCAGGCATGCAATGCTCATGGACTTCATTGCGTTCCTTTATATGACACCCTTGGTATATCCTATCTCTACTAGTGCAAAGATGAGCATAAGCATGCAGTTGATAGATGTGAATTATGTGTTATGCATGCCTTGCAATAGCTGTGCAGTTTGATGACAAATATAATGTTGAGACTTTAGAGAATCTTGACTACTTCTCGTACATGGTTTAGGTGCTGGTGCCGTGGAATTCATCATATGCCATGCAGAGGTCACGATTGCTTTTGTGGAAGAAAAAAAGATTCCTGAGGTAATAACTGTTCTTTTTGTTTTTGGTTTCCTTAATAAGGCTGTTATGAATTTGTTAAATTGATTCCAAAAATTGGTGCATCTTGTGTGAACCATCACATATAGTTTGGTACTCCGAAAGAAAACATTCCCGAGTCCCTGACATGTTAATATTATGGTAGGTTTTGTTGTAACTGGTGCTAAGTTGGTTGCGGCAATAAAACAAACTATAGTATGAGACTATGAGTTATCTGGGTAATATGCCTTCATTTGTCCAATGCTTTTTCAGGTGCTGAAAACATTTCCCAACACAACACAGTACTTGAGGAGTAAGTTGCATTTGATTGAATATTCTGTTTGCATTTGCAAGACGCAGTAAGAATTATATTATAATCTGCAATTATTTTTCCTTGTAGCAATTGTGAGCTTTGGCAAGGTTACTCCTGAACAAAAGGAGGAAGTTCAAAAGTTTGATTTGGCTATATATTCCTGGGATGAATTTTTGTTATTGGTAAGCTACTTGATTAATCTCCGATTAGTCTTTGTATCTAGCCCTTTTTGTAATGATTGTGTAGTTTTGAGAAATTCCTGTTCACATAGACATAGTACATGATTTTGTTTGTTATTTGTGATCTAGGCATAAGTAGCAATCCATTCTATAATTCTTCTCATTACCACTCGTGTGAAAATGATCCCACAAAAAAAGAAGAATTGTACCGTACAAAATAACATAAAATCAAATTTATTTCACGAACTTTTTTTACCAGTTGTTCACAAGAAAAATTTGTAGAAAAATTTGTATCTTTTGTGTCTTTAGCCCCCAAGCCTTGAAGGAAATATCTTTCTTTGATGAAAACTTTCTTTCTGGTTCGAATTGCTTGGTTTTACCTATCCAATAATCTTAATTGGAATGACTTGCTTATCACTTTGGAGATTAGCACTATGGCTACTGCTGTTACATTGCTTCAGGAATCTGATATGAGGTCCACCATCAGAATATGCTTCAACAGGGTTCGATATTTCTTTTATCATGGCAAAGATGTTCCTATTATGACAACTCTGTTTTGATAGAGGATGAGTTAACTATTAACCTTAGGCTGATGGTCAAATGAAATGTTAATGGTATCCTAAATGCTTCCGGAGGTCATATTAATCTGGTCTTGGCAATGTAGGTTTTCAGTGGATAAGTTTGTAAATTACCAATAGAGACGATAGCGGTTAATCAAGGAGCCAAGTATTGAGCCTAAAAAACAAAGAGGAGCCCAGTATTGATGATATATACTTCTGTTCTTTGTCATCACAATTTGGTCTTGGACCGTGGCCCAAGTTAACTTTTTTAATGGGAAAAATGCTCCTAAAATGCCATTTCATCTTATACATGTAAACCTCGAGCCAAGAATATCTTGTTGTCTGTCCTTCCCCAAAATTGATTTAGGTCCATCTTCTTGCAGGGAGATAATAATCAGCATGATCTTCCAGTAAAGAAGAAAAGTGACATTTGTACAATAATGTATACTAGTGGCACAACTGGTGACCCAAAGGGTGTTATGATATCGAATAACAGCATTGTTACTCTTATAGCCGGGGTGAAGCGCCTGCTAGAGAGCGCCAATGAAGCAGTAAGAACTCAATTCAATTTACTTTCCTACCTCTTTGATAGTGAGCACTGCTAGAAAGTAAATGAGGAAGCTGAAGTGTTGTGTTCTTCCTGCATAACTATAAAACGCCATATATTCGTCTAAGGATTTATGCTTAATGAGATATCTTACACGACTGTTGGAAATCTGTACAGTTGCATGGTGAGGATGTATATCTTTCTTATCTTCCTCTGGCGCATATCTTTGATCGGGTGATTGAAGAGTGTTTTATCAACCATGGAGCCTCAATAGGATTCTGGCGTGGGGTAATATGACTACCAATTCCTTTCCTCCCACACGAGAGTTCATTTTAACAACTACGCTTTTGTTTCATCTTCAGGATGTTAAATTATTGATTGAAGATATTGGGGAGCTGAAACCTAGTGTTTTCTGTGCTGTTCCCCGAGTATTGGATAGAATTTATACAGGTGAGTTTACTTTCCAATGGTATGCAAATGTGCGTTGGTAGACAATCTGAGCAATATAGAAGGGATACTTTCATCATTGTCGGTGGATGTATGGTGCTTCAATGATGTTTGGCTTTCATCACTCTGGGGTTGTTGATCCAACACGTAATCAATTATAAGTATGCAAATAAAAAAAGATTAACTTTCGTTGTTCACTTTTTGGGTTTTCAACTCCAAGAATAAAAACAAATCAGAAAGAAAAGGGCAAACTGTTTTAGTCTATGCTTGGTATTTTCCCATTTATTTTGGAAAGTGCCATGGGAGTAGGGACTGTTGAAATGTGCAAAAAGAAGACACTAAACCTTCTTGTGTATGAGGGAAGAGCTAAATTAATGACTATTGTGCCTGTTCCATGGGCCTGTGATGTTCTTTATTTCTGTTCCCATATTAAAATGTATTAGATCTTTAAAATGCCCTCTGAGTTTCAATCATTTTTCTGTTTCCCATTCTTATTTTCAGGTTTGCAACAGAAACTTTCATCTGGAGGTTTCTTAAAGAAGTCTCTGTTTGACTTTGCATACAAATAGTAAGTTCTTGTGATACGTGTCAAATTTATAGGAGATAAGTATGGTGCTTCTGATTTGAGGTTCATTGTTATTGGTTAACTATATATGATTTGGATAGAAAGGAAAAAGATGTATATGTAGTAGCAAAATGGTATATTTGCATGGAGAACCCAAGTGTTAAGTTGTTGGTTTGGGCCTTTTGGGTGCACGTGGGTTTAAGACCATGTGCGAGTTGGGAGCCATATGGTATTGGTATGAATAGATGGGACCCATTGATGGGACAAAAACAAAATAAAAAATAGAGATGAGTATGTGAGAAATACTAATATATTAAGGTACTAGTACGAATTTTGGAGGTGAATGCTACATGAGTCAACCATTTCTATAAAGAGAAGTTCTTAGGCTGATTGTGGGGGGATGGGATGGGGGGTGAAGGGAGAAAAAGAGCCGTGAGGAAATTAGAAGGCTTCAAGTGGTTGGAGCTGGGTTATACAAAGGGTAACAAGGAGGGAAGAGAAAGATGAGAGAAGGTGAGTAAGGTAACCAGAAGAAGATGGGTACGTGTACTGGAAAGTGTATATGAAGAGTTACGTAAAAATATTTAAGGAAGTGGGAGATGACTTTTCATTAATTGTTTGTTGTTTATATTGAGTTGCTGGCGTAAAACATTTGATTTTGTTATGTCTTGGTCCTGGTGCTTGCGCATCCCAGGTGTTACAGTTCTCGTTTCTGACCTTCTGCTAGAATGGTTGTATATAAACCAAGCTACACAAGCTTGAATCATGTTTGGCTCATCAAACATTTGGATGCACAATAATATTCTGAGCACGGGCCAAACTGACCTTAATAAGCTTGTATGCATTATGGAGTGAAGCTCAGCTTGATTGACGACACAGTTAATATCAGCTTGAAGTATGAACAAGCCAAGCTTGAATAACACAGTATTTGGTTTACTAATTTACAGATCTGCCTTCCAGTTATAAAAGGAAGAAAAAGTATAATGGGCATTGTCTCGTGGAACCACTCTTTTGTGCATCAACTTTTTACATTTCTTGTTTGTATTAACTTATGAACCTTTAAATTAAGGCCTTCTTTTAACTACTTAAAGGGCATTATTGGGGCCACCTGGATGGTCAAAATTTGATGGTTTCTTAGTGTTCCGCATTTCTCCTTTTTCCTTGTGGGGGAACACATTTCACCTTGCATTCAACAGCTTGTACTATATCCTTCACATTTTTAGCGTCATCTCATTCTTCAGGTGTAGTTCTCCAGGAACTTGAATTTTTTTCCACATTTTGTGTTTTTATTGTAAGATAATCTAATACATTGGGGTTTTGTGCTGTCTAATTTTATGCAAGTATAAAATTGTTGCAGCAAGCTACATAACATGAAGAAGGGGAATAAACATGAAGATGCTTCTCCACTGTGTGACAAAATTGTATTCAGTAAGGTGGTGGACATATATTGTAGAAGCTTCCATATCTTCCTTTCCTCTTTTACTTTCTGATGGTGCAACGCACAAACCTTATTCTTCAATGCTCATTTGTTTGTTCTATCCTCAGGTAAAGGAAGGGCTAGGGGGAAATGTACGAATAATTTTATCAGGAGCAGCACCTCTTGCTACCCATGTAGAAGCTTTTCTACGAGTAGTGGCATGCTGTCATGTTCTTCAAGGATATGGTATGCCATCCTTGAACATACCAACTGATGTTTAGATTGCTTTCTCTGCTTTATTAGCGTCCGAATTTCTTGAATTCAGCAAATGGCTTTTTGTTACTTGCTGGCTCTTGTAGTCTTTTGAGGCAGCTTGCTGATATATGTCTACTTCTTGCTTAACCACCATTTGTATCTCATTTTTCATTAAAGAATTTTGAGAAAGTTTAATGCAACTATCTTTAGATCCATGTCCCTCTGGGGCAATGTCCCCAGTTAAGTTGCTAATTGTCCCCAAAGCTTAAGCTGTTAGAAAAGTGACCCAACATTATATATCAAGCTATCTAACGTGGATGTCCCTCACATGAACCTTTGTGTTGCACGTGGATGCAAATATTCATGCATACTGCAAAAGAATGCAAAGGGGAGAAACACAATGTAAACGGGGAACAAATTCAAATAGAGAGACTTGACCATGACATCTTGCAACCTGAGCTTTGATAGCATGTTAAGATACCAATTGTCCCAAAAGCTTAAGCTGTTTGGAAATGGACCCAAAAATATATATCAAGCTATCTAACACCCCCATGTTTTCTGCCTATGAATAATATGCAGTTAACTTCATTCTGGATATTGTAATGTTGTTAGATTTTTCAAGTCTATAGGACTTTTGGTGAAAGACTTTACCTGCATTTGGTCCTTTACCCATATCCAAGTGTCGCATACATTGACATGGGTATTTCGTCTATTTTTAGTAGAGTCCTGAGTGAGAACCAATAATTTCTCATGTTTACTTTAGGTTCTTTGTGGTTTGGTGGTTTCTGTCGGACTCCTTCGGATCTTTCCTCTTCTGCTCCGCTGTGTACCTGCACCAAGGCGCAAGGCGGTGGGCCGCCCCACGCCCCTCCAACGAGCAAGTTAGTATACAAGAGAAGGACAGTGTACTTTAGTAGGGTATGAGATTGTGTACCTTTCTTAGGGTTTTTCCTCTCCTATTTATAGGCAAACATACTTGCTCTCCAAGTTAGGTGTGCACAGCATGTGCCCAAACCAGCCCCAACTCTGGAGTGTTCTAGAAGCTTCTAGAACCGACTGGAGGGATCTCTACGTAGCCCCCGCCGGGGTCGAACCGACCCTCTAAGCCCAACCGGCCCATTTGCCCGACCCAAAAAGTTCGGTCATTGGGCTCGCGAACTGGGCCTTTGACACCAGTGGGCCGAACCCTTTGGTCTCTTCTCGGCTCAACCTACTACACGCACAGGGCCTAGGTCCAAACCACGTGCACGAGTTCAACCTGTCACGCTCATCTCCTAGCCTCGCCGAATCAACCTTCGGGCCAACCCGTGGCCAAACTATATTTGGCCCACCACAGGCACATAAATGTTTGTAACCTGCTGTACTACTGAATTGTAAAGTGGTGGAGGCTGGGTGAGCAGATTCTAAAGTTCCCACTTTAAGCAATAGAACCTCTAATTTACACGATAAGCTATAAACCTCATTAGTAACTTCCATTCCTATGGATACCTGATACATGACCCCCTGGATTGCGGAAGCGGGGATCCTGCAGGGCTGTGCCCCTGCAGGTCGTGCAGTTCTCCAAATACGGCACCGTTTCATTCATAAGGACACTAGGTCCTTCATCAGCAAACTGCAAGCCAACACCAACACTACACTAAGTTTTAAAAATATATTAAAAAATATGGTTAAAAAATTTAGTATTCCAATTTTCAATCCGTTTGAACCGACACGGAGATTTTATTTTTCTAATCAATTTATCCTAAATGGTCATAACGAAATTTTGGCTCGAAAGCCTTTCAATAGTGTCACAAACTCCTTATTTAGTTTTAGAACTTTCTTAGGGTACCAACATTTTATTATGACCATTAGGATAAATTGACTAGAAAAATAAAATCTTCATATCGGTTCAAATGGATTGAAAATTGAAACACTTAATTTTTTAATCATATATTTTATATATATAAATGGGTGTAAAAATTAAAGTTCTCCAATTTTCAATCCATTTGGAGTGATATGAAGATTTTATTTTTGTAATCATTTTATCCTAAATGGTTATAATGAGTTTTTGGCTCTGAACCCTTTTAAAGGCCTTAGAGCCAAAATTTTGTTGTGCCTATGTAGGATAATATGATTAGAAAAAGAAAATCTTCGTGTTGGTACCCTAAGAAAGTTCTAAAACTAAATAAGGAGTTTGTGACACTATTGAAAGGCTTTCGAGCCAAAATTTCGTTATGACCATTTAGGATAAATTGATTAGAAAAATAAAATCTCCGTGTCGGTTCAAACGGATTGAAAATTGGAATACTAAATTTTTTAACCATATTTTTTAATATATTTTTAAAACTTAGTGTAGTGTTGGTGTTGGCTTGCAGTTTGCTGATGAAGGACCTGGTGTGCTTATGAATGAAACGGTGCCGTATTTGGAGAACTGCACGACCTGCAGGGGCACAGCCCTGCAGGATCCCCGCTTCCCTGGATTGCATCTTCTCTAATATAGATATTGCTTCTATGGCAATGCAGGCCACCATCTCAATGGACATCGTATGAGAGTTATTATTCCAAACATCCCACAAGCTTGGTCCCAACATATCCTTAACCATGATATAAAAGTCACCTTGTCGACCTTTGTAATGTGCTCGAGGTACACCATGACTGCCACCAAGAGAGTCGTAAACTTGCCATTCATATGGAGGTCCATAGTTACATCCCCGGCAACGGCGCCAATTGTGGGGTGGTGGTTCCTCGTCACAGCTTCTCAGGGGTGACCCTCTTCTACTTCGTGGGGTACCTGCACCAAAGGCGTGAGGCGGTAGGCCGCTTCTCGCCCCTCCGACGAGCAAGTTAGTAAACAGGAGAGAGGAGAGTATTTAGAGTGTATTCGGTTGTGTACCTCGTTTAGGGTTTATCCCTCTCCTTATATAGGCGACGTACTTGCTCCCCAAGCCAAGGGGTACCATGACGTCATTGGTAACTGCCTCTCTTCCCAGACATTCCATCACCCTTTGGAAACAGGAGGAGGTTGCTCCACGTGGTCTCTACCCGGGTCTCAACCGACCCGACCCGCTATGACCGACCCGAGGCTTCGATCAATGGGCTGCTCAACCAGAATGTTTAACCAGTGTGGCCGACCATTCGGTCCGGCCCAACTACGTTCGGTACCCTCGTTCGGATTGGGCCCGCTTTCTATTAGCAAGGCTGGTAGGTGAGCCCATACACTGGCAGCACCTACTTCTATCTGGGCCCACCATGGGCCTAGGTACGGGTCGGCCCACCACACTCTTGATGGCCTACCACATGTACATTGGGTAGTCATCGCCGTGTGTACCTTACACGTATATGTGATCTTCTGTGGGTCTGCTTTAACAAAAACATACTTGGTGACATTGAATGAATACCTTGGTGCTGATGTTAGCCTAGAGCATAACAAGAACACTCCACTGGCACACAGCTTGTCCCTTGATCCCATGCTTTAGGAGAGCTGTGCTCAATCCCACTAGAGGAGTTGTAATGAGTCTAATGACACCTCGAGATGTAGGGTGGGGGTAACAACCGGATAATCCGTAGGACGAGGTCTTATGGCTTGGTGGCTGGAGATGAAGGCTTGCCTTGTTGTGTAGCCCATGTGAAGTGTCTTATCACGCCCTCCCTATAGGGAGAGTCTTACCTAGTCCCATATCTGTATCTCCTAGAACCTTCTAAAAGCTTGGCTCCTTGGTTTCATGTCTAAGGAAGCACATGGGGCATCTAATTGTTTCCTTACATGTACTGGTGCAGCTACATGCATGTGCTTTATTGCTTTAAAAGGAGTGGTGTTCTTCTTCAAAAATGGAGACTATCATCATCTTTCCACTCTTAAGTTCACAATACTCAATGGGACTTTGACATTCTCCCTCTCCTGGTGTTCCTTTTGAGTATAACGCACTCGGCTACTCCACTTCAAAGTATTCTTGTCTCTTATGCGCTCTGCCACATCTGTGGAAAATTATCCATCTACCATTTTTTTTCCCACCGAATTCTTCAGAACCATAGGAATGTGTAAAACGGATGCGGAGTCAATTGATTATCTCCTCATTCATTGCTCGGTGGCGTGGGAGCTTTGGGCTTTGGTGTTTTTTTGGTTTGTGTTGAAATTGGCTTTCTCAAGGAATGTGATGGATCTTTTAATATTGTGAGGAGAGGTGCTAGGGTGGGAAAAAGAAGGAAGTGTGTTTGGGGCCTTTGGGCTATGATTCCTCTTTGTTTGATGTGGATAATATGGCGGGAGAAGAACATGAGATGTTTTGAAGGGGTGGATAATACTTTGTTTAGAATCTAAAGTTTTTTGGTTAGTAGCTTGTGTAGTTGGGACAAGAGGGAACATAATCCATCACTTGACCAATTCTTCCATTGGTTAGATATTTTCCATTCTCTTGGTAGTTTATTGGGCCTTTTTGTCTGTGGCCATTTTTTGTATATGGGCGGCATTCCCTTAAGGCCTTGTTTTTAATATAATTATGTACTTATAAAAAATAAATAAAAATAAGGAATGAGATGTTTTTTTTTGTAGCATTTTTTTCATTTCTTCCGGGGGGGGTAGGTGTATTTTGTCTTTTTATGGTGGTTGGTGACTCAGATCATCGAAGTTCAGTGAAGTCTGGACTAAGTGTCCAGAATCGCGAGTCTAGTTAAAATTTTGGCAGCTAGATTGATTTTGTGCAAGTGTACAACTGACCTCATAAGGTCATTGGAATTCATGCATGGTCCGGAAAGACAGTTCTTTACTTGTTCTACTTCTGAGTTACTTGTGCAACATAAATTAGATGACAAGTAGATCTACTGTTCCACTTGCACTTCTAGCAACACTATGAAACAATGGAAGCTAGTTGTCTAACTTGCTGTAGTGCACCCAAGAGATGTTATGTTTACTCCTGCAACAAAAGCATGACTACGTTGAAGATTTTATGTGGATTAAAATTTTGCCCCATCATTTAGCTATATACTTTACTTAATACACAATTTAGTGCATAGTTTGCGTAGATACTGATTACTGAGGTATTGTATTGGGCGTAAGAAATGAAGAATAACCAAGTACATTCTACAGGTGGAGGAAAATGTGTATGCACTATGCAGTTATTTTGGACGTGGAGAACTACTAGACTTATTCATATTTACAGGATTAACTAGATACTCTGGATGAGATTTACTGACAACATACCAGAAGGCACACTTGCCTTTGTTTTGGCTGCATTGTGGCTAGCTGTTTGATGTTAATTTTAAGTTCGGCATTGAGCTCATGGGAATATGTGGAAGCCAGGTCTACAAAATACGAGTAGAGACTTATACGGATTCATTATTGGCAATTGGCTTGCATTCTATTTATGTCATAACCTCTTTTACTTCTACTAACTTTTTTTCTTTGTTTCTGTGGTTTAGGTCTCACTGAATCCTGTGCGGGAACATTTGTCTCACTACCAAACGAGCTGGATATGCTTGGTACAGTGGGTCCCCCAGTACCCAATGTGGATGTGTGTCTAGAATCTGTTCATGAAATGCAATATGATGCCCTTTCAAGCACACCTCGTGGTGAAATATGTATAAGGGGTGAGACCTTGTTCTCAGGGTACTATAAACGTGAAGACCTAACCAAGGAGGTCCTGGTGGATGGATGGTTCCATACAGGTCCGCCAACACAATTCTCTTCTGGAATGAATTCGGTATCTACTTTCTCATAGATTGATGATTATTGGTGACCTTTCCCCTAACAATGCTTGCATCAGGTGATGTTGGCGAGTGGCAACCAGATGGGAGCATGAAAATTATTGACCGGAAGAAGAACATTTTCAAGCTCTCACAAGGAGAATATGTCGCAGTTGAAAACTTGGAGAATATTTATGGCCTCGTTCCTGATATTGATTCAGTATGCCTCTCAACTGTCTAAATGCATATGTTATATAAGGCTTGAGTCGGTCAAATACCAATTGAATATGGGAAAACAACATTGTGACTATTGATATTTCAAGTAGCAAATTAGGGATGGAATGGCCATTACTGCACTCAATTTTGTTGGAATTAGCATTCCATTTCAGGAGGGAGGAAACACCATTCCATTCCCATGTGGCATGATTGATGCCGCAGATGATATCTTACAAATAACTTGTTTAGTATTGTGCATAATAAATATCTATAGAAAAGAATCAGTGCTATCATATATCTTGGTATCGGCTAAGTTCATCAGTTGGAATGCCTTGAGACAGTATTAAGTTCATGAATTGGAAGATCAAGGGTAAGACAGTCTTTGTTTTAAGTTCAATAGCAGTATGATAACGTCGACGGCATGGTTATATTCAAACATAACAGTATAAACATTTCATTCAGAATCTTTATGTTCTATATATACTACACAAGCTTGGTTTAAAAATTTCATTCCATTCTAGCTGCTTAATAATTGGAAGTAATTTGGAATCAAACATAAGATGACCTGCTTGTGTACGCTTATCGATCTGCTTAGATTGTTCATCTTGTCACCTTTGTGCTCTTATCCTATAGGAAACTATCCTTAGGAGTGACTTGCGAGTCCTTGCGGTGATAGTGCGCTCTTTAATTTGACATCTTTTGTTGTTTGCCTCCTAACATCGGCTTGTTCATCCTACCTGTCTTTCCACCTCAGATATGGGTTTATGGGAGCAGCTTTGAGTCTTTCCTTGTTGCTGTTGTTAACCCAAATAAGTATGCACTCGAACGTTGGGCTGAAGAAAAAGGTGTAACTGGGGATTTCAATTCCCTCTGTGAAAATCCCAAGGCAAAAGAATACATACTTGGAGAGCTCTCAAGAGTTGGAAAAGAAAAGAAGGTTTATACGTGTTACCTTTGATCAATTTTTTTTTGATCGGTTGTTTTCCTTTTGATCATTGAGCAATGTTTGACTCTTTTGGAGGTGGGTGAGAGGGGAAAAACATTCTTTACCTTTGGAAGATTCCTAATAACTTTTATGATGTGCTTGGCAGTTGAAAGGCTTTGAGTTTATAAAAGCTGTTCATTTGGACCCTGAGCCATTCGACATGGATCGCGACCTTCTGACACCAACATTCAAGAAAAAGAGGCCCCAGTTACAGAAATACTATCAGGTAGCTCTACCCGATTCTCTCTAGGAATCTTATGGCATACTAAAATGCAACTATGGTACTAACTAGGTTTTTTTACCCATGCTCCTTTTTGGAGTGATTCTTGGACTTGAGCATGATTCTATATCAGATGATTGTTTAGTCTTTTTGTTCCAACGGGGAGAGGATTATTTAGTCATCATCTACAGAATCTGCATCCCCTACACTGTTAGGTGGGGATTGCTTTTCTCCCAGTGAACACCGACAGTAATACTTTCACCTACAAAAAGCACGAGGATGGTTTGGTCACATGGGGATGTAACTTTCAATGGGTCCCAAGTGGCTAAATTGATGTGGTTTTATTTGTAAATAATATTTTAAGGTTTGGTTAAATAACTTAAAAAAGTGGAATCTGATTCATGCTGGTTTTCGTTACAATTGCTTCTTATCGAGGAAGAGAATTTCTGAACACTGGACGTCGTCTGCTCACACCTTGTTGCCATTTTGCAACTAGTCATGCATGAACCATTCCTGAGACTAATATTTCCGATCAAATTATTCAGAATCTGTCAAGGGTTTTTTGTGGGGGTTCTTTTTAGTACGTAATTGTTGTACTAAAGAGGTCTTGTATTGCAGCGCTTCATTGACAACATGTACAAGAGTTTGAAGTAAGCCAAATGCATGAAGATGGTATCTTCCGAGTTAACAGCGCTAAAAGTCCTTTCATTTCCGTGGTACCATTGCCAACTTTTTTCTGTCTTTTGGAGCCCTTTTTGTACTTGTGACTGTACATAAGGTTAATTATATACCTGATGATTAGCATAATTTGTGGAATGTTGAGCCTTGGAAACAACCAAAGTGATCTTATTTAAATGTTAACTGAGGGAGGCAAGATGAGAGGTCCTCCTCTGTTTTTGGTTTTTTTTTTTTTTTTTTTTACCTTCTCGCTAATGTTTTGTTCATGGAGCAACAGTTCCAGCATGTTTGGTAACGCTAGTTTTTTTGGTCTAGGATACTTCGGAAACTGGGAACGATAGCTATTTGGAAATGTCTATGATTTCTCTTTTTGTTTAAATTTTGGAAAATCGGTAGCTGACACACATTTACAATCGTTTTTTTTAATCTTCAGAGAGTAGGTTTCATCAAAATTTTAGGAAACAAAAAAAAATGGTATTTTCCCTTGTGTTCAGAACGAGCTTGTATTTACCTCCTCCCTCCATGTCCACCTCATGCAATCCTGTCTCAGGGGCAACCCCCTTTGTCTTCCTTGTGCTTCAAATCGGAAGGCTTAAACCTTTCTTCACAGCTAGAAACAGTATTCATGTGAAGGCTAAATTTTTTGGCGCAAATCTTTTGCCCTTCAATTTTGAGGTTCAGACCAGATAGTTAGTCTGAGCTTTCGAAGGGTATGAGAAAAGTAAAGTCCTCTGAAGTGTGATCACAGAGATCATAATATTTGAATAGAAGACTTACCTTCTGACATCGAGAAAGCTCAAAACAGCATTATACAAATTTACAAATTGAATTTTGAGACATTGTCCATGTATAAGCAACATTCGTGTTAAGAATTGGTACCTTGTGTTTACTTGGATGCAACTTGGATAAGTAGAGAAGTCGGAGATGAGATATTGGAGAAAACCAAACAGATTTGAGCATGAAATTTACAATATCAATCTGATTGGTATCCTCCAATTCTCACCTTCGATTTGAACATTTGCAGCCATTACATGAGTTTGAAAAGGGGGCAGGTAAGATGTTGGAGGAAACAGAGCCTTTTATAAGAAACATAGAGAGGAAGGCAGGTAGTTTCCCATAAGAAAAGCACACACAATTCTCTTTCAAGCTTCTGTTGGGGGTCACGAGTTGCATGCTGCTAAGCGGTTCAAGAACACACTACTCCTCTCTCTCTCTCTCTCTCTCTCTCTCCATATTATATGTGTGCGCGTGGTGTTTACATCCTAAAATATTTCACCCAACGAGAAAATCACATGTGGCACCAAACAGTGTATCACTCAATCAAAACATGTCGTGGCTAAACCTAAGATACAGAAGATTAAGGGGTTTAATGAAGATGTTATTTTAGTATTATATAGTATCGTTTAGATCGGAAACGACCACGTTTAGTCATCGACAAATAGAAATTAGAATGATAATTAAGCATAACCGCTGATCAACTCTTAAAATCATGGAATGGTGTCATTAGAGGTTTACAGGGAATCATTTGACTAATTCATATCAAAGCATTAATCCATGTTGCACAAAAACAGGAACCCACTACTCAGCAGTTAACCTCGATCAACACTAACGAACGTGGAAGGATAAGAGTTTTCTGAGAAGACCAAGTCAAATAGTAGTTCGAAGGCCTTTGCAACCGTTTTGAGAGGTAATGAAGGGCAGTTTAAATCAATTTTGAATGAAGACTTGGGCGCTAAAAGAAGACGTGGAGATACAAATCGAAGCCAGACCATTGTCTATAAATAGAAGAAGCAATTGAAGAGAAAGACCCCCGACAAATTCATTATATTACAATTCATACAAAATGATTGCTCAGAGATCTATCGTAGTTTAGGACTTAGATTAATTTAGTTAGTTTAGTATTTTGCAAGTTTGAAAACTTATTTGAATGTAAGCTCACTTTTCATTAAATAAATCAAGTTATCTTACATCTTTCTGTCTTTTTCTTGCCAAAGAGTAGTCAAGTATAGGTTTGCTTTCGATGCAATTCAAGTGTGCCTATATTCCTGCATTATTCTTGTCGAAATCTTAAGATTAATTGTATATAAACTTGCTTTTGATTAAATTCAAGTTTGCTTGTATTCAATTATCTTTTCTGATTGAAGAGCGTCGGTCTATTATTGATTGATACCTTTAAAAAAATCCTCTTAATTGAGGTAATCGAACAGATAACACAATTGCCTGATTAAATTAGCTATTTTGAGATAATCTAAAAATGATAAATTCTATTCTTTTCTGGCACGCCCGCACATAATCATTTTGCCAAAGATTGAAGCTAATTTAGCCCAAACACCCGCCCAATTTGTTTCATTAGTTGGCTGTTAGAGTTTAGAAAACCACCTTAAGTATTATTATAGTATATATAGGACTATAGGAGCAATTTTTAAGTTTGTCACGAAACTATAAGGCCTCGCACCTGGAAGATTAAAATCCTAGACTCATATTTGCTCTGTGTGATACTAGTAGTAAGCTAGCTCATAACTCCTCTTGTGAATTGTGATATCCTCTTCTCGTTCTCTTTTTCTTAACTATACAGTGACAATTGGAAACTTAGGTGTCCGGGCCAGTTTCGTGTATCTCGACTAATCCTAGGGGACTAATTTGACCGCCCACTTGCGGGGGTCCCAATTGAAGCCAGAGTGAAGCTCTGTATGCATTGGCTCCCAAAGAAGTTGATAGCATCAAAGAAGTTTCGAACCTGAGACCCTAGGAGAGAGAAACCCCATAAGTCCCAAGTCTTGACCACGAGACCAACCTCTTGGGGTAAAGTTTGACATGAGTTTTGAATGAAGAGGGTTTTTATGAAGTCGTATATTGAAAGTTAGGTTTGAGTTAAGATTTGGGTAAAGATATAGAGATGCCTGTATTGATTTCTCGTAAAGTTAAATGGTCAATAAGAATAAAGCTTATCTAACCCGTATCAAACGCTCCAAACACAATTCTTGTTACCACGGAGGTAGGAGTTAAACCCAGGTCAAAGGCTTCCTGAGGTCTGTAAGCTGTAGGTGACTACCAATGCGCCAATCCATGACGTTAAAAGAAATTGCGCAATGTAGCATGCATGATTCTTGCATAGCGAAGGAAAGATAAGATGGAGGAATACTCAACCAGAATTACATGAACTTGAAATAGAGATGCACAATAGGTGATAAAAGAAAGGACCTTAACACTTGAATCAGAGTTCATCATTAAGAAAGCAACTATTGTCCTTGCACAAGCTATATTCATATTGCTTACAATATCATAAGCACACAACAAAAAAGAGATTTAAAAAAAAACAAAAGGGAACATTTTCAATTACAAGGAAACAAAAGACTCCTTGCATTTGGTTGAGTATTGATTTCCTTCTCAATACTCTTTGACTCTTTCAATTTCTGGGCTCTCTCTCAAACCTATCTTCTATGAAACTAATGAAGTGGAGGAGAAAGAGGATGAGCACACCTGTTTTAGTCCTCTCTTCACTCCTTTCTTCCTCCTACCTTCAACCTTATTTATAACCTAAACCCATTCTAAAACCTACTCACCCCAAATCAACAAGTAATTGAAAATTACTAGTAACGCAAAAGAAACACCTTTTCTGGACTGCACCTTGTACAGCTGCACAATTCTTATACACGACAATCCCAGGAAAAAAAGTGCGAACCGCTTCTCTTCTTTACTTAGTCCAAATTGTAGCTTGAGACAGAAACATCCGCTTGAGAGGCAGAATGGATATAAACAAACTGGAGGCTCTTTCCAGCAGGTAAGGAATTGATCCAAGCTGGGAAACCATATGAGTCGCCGGACTTTGTGAGTCCCCACAGAGGACCATAGAGCTTGGATATTGAGAGGTTGATACCCTCGAGGGTTTTAGGAGATTTGTTGGTCACTGTTGTTGAATATCTGTAGTAGGTCTTCCCTTTGTCAGTCCATGAAGTTGTCATCTTCTGTTCAATGGAAATGGGAGCAGAAGATGGAACTGCAAAAACAAGCTCTTGCTTTAGATTTAGTTATCGATAAATCACATTCTAGGAGCCGATTATGGACACGGAGTCATTAGAAAGAGGTGCAGAAAAATACCTTGAGCTGGTGCGGTTTTGGTTTCTGGAGCTGGCTTTGGTTGGGCTTTAGGCATTGGAAGGACGACTGTCAAACAATTTTATTGCACATTGTCAGTAACAATGAAAATGCTTTTGTTGATCTATGCAACAAACAAGCAAGCAAAAAACTTTCGTTATACACTGGAAACAGTGGAAACGAAAGAGAAATGACATGGGAATTTATTATGTCCATTCCATTTCTCCTTCTTTACGTAAGTTCAAAACGCATCCGTTTAGGATTTTCAACCCATATATACCTGGAAGGAGCTGGTTATAGCCGCTATGACCACCATGGAGTCTTGCCAATAAGCCTAGAAGAGGAGCATTGTTGTAAGTTGCTGGTTCCGTTTGCTCATAATTGTCTCTTTCGTCGGCAAAGTTGTCATAAGCATCAGGTCCACCAACAACGGCACCGGTAAGAAGATTTGGATCGCTTGCTTTCCTGCTATACCAAGTGGCATAACCTCCCCGGCAAGTAACGAACGAAGGATTAACCTTTACAGAGACAATTGAGGAAGCTCTGTGATGAACCTGTTGCGGGTAGTTGCTTCCGTATCCTACCATGTAACTTGTGGCTCTTGGGTTGTCTCCCAGAATATAGTCCACCTGAAGGTTCAATTATTGCAAGAATTAGAGACCTCTAATGGCCTAGGACCTAGGTACAAGGTATGTGTAATGTGAGTCAATATGACCATCGTTTTCGATTTTCGTATCAAAACTAGGGGCATTGGAGGTGATGACTTTGGGATATTTGTTTGAGAACTAGTTTTTTCTGAACATGCTTTAGAAACTGTTTTTGATCAAGTATTTCCGTAAATTATTAATTTTTTGCTGAGATAGTTCCCGAGAACAAAGAAACATCTCTTTCATGATGTTCCAAAAATGTTCTTTTAAATCTCAGAAAACAAATTTCCAAAACTTTCAACCGACCACTTATTTTGTGTTTTCTGCTAATAGACAAGGAGAGAACAGATTCTAAAATTTGCAACAGAAGATGGCTACAATATGGACTTCAAACAACTACATTCCTACTATAAAAATAAAAATAAAAAACTACATACCTAGGCACATTCCAACACTTTGCAGCTAGATGTATTGCTTTTAAAATGGCAGTAATACCTGAGATTTTGCGAAAGAAAGAAGCTCAGACGGTGCAACCCTGCCGGATTGACAATTCAGGGTCTTCCCAGCTGAGGTCAGATAATCGGAGTAGACACTGAGGAGGAAAGAAGCGCTGGTTACAAACTGCAAGTTGTTCCATCTCTGTCTGAAAATAAGGCCTCCCGGAGTCTTCTGAACGTTGCGGCCGCCCTTTCCAAGACACGAACACATGAAAAACTCTGCCTTCTGCTGGTACTCCCCAAAGACTGATGCATAGTTACCAGCCTTGCCTCCCATTAGAAACTGAAAAAATATACAAACACACCAAGTATTATTAGTTACCTCTCAAAAGTAAATAGTTATTCAGCAATTACTATACACACCTGATTTTCAAGTAAATGATTAAAACCTGTATCTACTAGTATTTGATTGAAGTTTTTGCGGGCCAGTTTAAATGTCTGTCGAATAAATAATCCCGTAAAATTTAGAAATAATCTCGTAAAATTTAGACGGACAATACTATGAATATTGTGGTATTGATCTCATTGCTATAGATTTTAGGGCAATTTACCTCTAGGTCCAGAAAATAGAAAGTAATTCCCACCAAGTTTCCTCTAATTAACGAAACACTAAAACCCTATGAAAGTGCCTAAAACCCCCAATACTGAAAGTGCTTAACTCTTAGGGCACCCTATGAAAGTGCCTAAACCTCAGGGTACCCTATAAAAGTGCCTAAAACTCTAGGGTACCCAATAAAAGTGCCTAAATCGCTAAAACCCTATAATAGGAAAGTGCACCCTAAAACTCCTATGAAAGTGCCTAAACCTAAACCCTATGGCTCTATGAAATCACCTAAACCTAAACTCTAGGGTACCTTAAACCCTAGGGTATCCTAAAATCTAAAATCTTAAGGTACCCTAAAACTCTAGGGTACCCTAAAATCCTAAAATCCTAGGGTACCCTAAGATTTTAGGGTACCCAAGGGTACTAGGGTACCCATTAGGGTACCATAAAACCCTAGCATACCCTAAAACCCGAGGGTGACATTTCTATTAATGGTAAATGTATTTTTGTAAAAGTGGACTTAGTGGTAATTAAGTATTTCATCTCTCCTTGATGGGAATTAAGTGTCACTTATCTATACTTAGAGGTAATTTTCTCTAGATTTTATGGCAGTATACATCTTATGCAATTATAATTTCCTTCCACTTTTATTTCTGTGGAGAGAACAATTCATTGTACTCAAGTTGATGGAGTATAAAACATGATAAATAAATCAAAACACACAGCCAAGGAATTGAAATGACAAGTTCCCAAAAATTTTACCTTGGCAACGAGAGTCTGAACACCGGCATATTTGACGTCCCACCCAAACTCAGTCATGGCCCAACTGGTACCACCAAGAGAACCACCATTGTTGCCAAGGTAGCTCAAGTAGTACTGGTTGTTGGTTGCCTTGTACAACCACGCAGCAGCCCACAACAACTCATCCTGTATTTTGGCATGAGCGCGCACAAGAAAGAAAAAAAATCAAAAATTTTGCGCAAGTAGGATAAGCACATATTTTTTTCTGATCAACAATATGCACATTTATTAAGTGTTAAAGGCCTTAGAAGTTACAACCCCCGCACGAGATCGACTTATTCATGGAGCGGCCGTGATTCCCTTATTTAGGGAAAGAGAGATTAATTTAAATCCGAAACGTCCAAAACCGAAACAGACACACGTGATTCACCTCTTTAAAAAACTATTCACGACAAGCTCAATTAAACAGATATTCTCCCCACGCACATATTTAGCATATTTTCACATAAATTTTGGAGCCCACACACAATTCCATACATTCACAACACACATTGTTCAGTGCCCGCTGGCTACTGTCACGTGGTGCCCTCACGTTCTTTCTACCACACAATCATGTTGGGTTCGCAACTTGAATTTTAGACCCCACATGATTGGGTTGGTGAATGGGTCGGGGTACCACATGACGGTGAACCTGAATAATTTTCGTCTTGATCATGTGAGTGTGGCCCCAGTGCATGAGGGTGTGGGAGTTTGGTGTCGTTCTGCTTTCTTTTTAAAACCTCTTTTTTAAAAAGAAAATAATTTCAAACTCAAATATAATGAAAATGAAAAATAATTTTTAATTTTTTTTGCACCGTCTAAAAGATCCCAATAAGATTTATCAAACAAGATCCATATTAATAGAAAAATTATTTGCGCAAACACATAATTTTTGAATTTGAAATTATCTTTCTCTTCTAAAAGTTTCTTTTTAAAGAAACAGGAATGTGGCCTTTGTGTGTGCACAATACTCCATTACCCCAAAGGGAGTTTAAGAAGGTAGTTAGAAAGAGATGGGATCACGTACGGCGTATCCACTGACAGATCTGTAGTACTTCTGAGCCACAGTAATACTGCTGTCGTATTTGCCCCTGTATTTGTCGGCGAACTCGAACAGCTGGAAAAGCAAACGCATTAGTAAAACAGCCGTGAATCAGTCGTAGGGTAGATATAGAAATAAAGCTCAACATTCGAGGGTAAAATGGGAAACAAAAATATTATTACTACTAGTACGAACGAACGAGTGGGTAGGGAATATGTGGTGGTACGAGACCACCGACGGTTTCATCACGTGACAGACCATAACTGTGAAGCGATTTGTTTGTTTAGATCGTCCACGTGGAGGGCTGATATCTGAGGACACACGGATCTGTACGGTATGGACGATACAACGTGTGATATGTACTGGAAAATCCGGGTCCACCCAACGTGAACCTCGTCGTAGATACGGAAAACCCGGGTCCACTTGGCATATTTTTTTTTCAGTCTTATAATTTTTTGCATTTTGTAGTTTAGCGTCAAATTTTTTTAGATCATTGATTCATTCTGACGATAGGAATCGAAAAAGGAAATAGAGTAATCCAAACTCAATTTTTTTTGAATAAAGTAGAAATTTGGTCTTTTTTAATTGTTTTTTGTCTTTACAAAAATAATTTTAAGTTTGGACTATAATTTTAGGGGAGGAAGTGATTTTGTACCTAATTTTATAATTTTATAATTCCTCTCATCGAGACGCACAAAAAATTCACAAAAATTTAATGCGAATCTAACAAATGCGATTTTTTTTTGGTTGATAAAAACAACCCTTAAAATTGTGGGTGAGGTTATCGAAAACAATTTGGACATAACACCCTCTAAGATGGGGTGCAGTTTCATGTATTGTGTATGTGTAAATCGCATTTCAGATGGAAGAACGTTACAAATAACTGTTATTAAATTGAAAACTTTTCCAAGGTTATCAAGGCTCCATCTCAAGTTAAAGTAACCATGAGACATGGTCATTTCACCCCGATGGGACATGTCCGCCTCTATCTAATCCTTGTTCGGTTGTGAATTTTGAGTTGTGTTTTTGAATAAAGGTAGAGAGAGAAATGAGAGTAATGATTGTGAAGAGAGGTAAAAAGTAGAGAAAGATAGAGTGAAAAATTAGAGTAATGATTGAAAAGTTAGAGAGTGAAAAAGTAGAAAAATTATTTTTTTCAAAATTTTGGGTTTGGAGTTTCAAACCGAACAAACTATAGTGTCTCCTTTTCTTTCAACGACAAATGCTAGAAACAATACAGTGAGCTATCGTAAAAAATAAAAAAGAAATTGAAATATGTGAAAAATGCTCAAAATCATGCTACTCACAAAAGTAAAAAGTATACTGAAGTTAGCCCCCTTCCTTTTACTTTAAGATTAACACAGTGACAGCATATTATTTTTTTTTAAAAAGCCAACGAATACAACTTTAAAACACAACTATGTGAAAACCGTTCCATATATGTGGAGTCATGTGCATTCAACGACTCAAAACACAAATGTTTCTAAAATTGTGTTTTAAATATCGGAACCGTCCGTGCCGGAACGGCCGGGGTCCGGATCCTCCAAATTGCTGTATTGTTTTTTTTTTGGATCAGAATTGCTGTATTGTTATAAACCGTGAAAGTAGAGTCATAAATGTGGGGGGCCACGCTAATCTACTCCGGCAACCAGACAGCCTTGACATAAAGGCGGTCGAATCGCAACGCCCTCTATTAACTGCGACACAGCCCTTTACTCATCAACACAAAGCGGGCCAGCCCTGACCCAGTCAGGCCCAACCAAGTTGGCCCGCCCAAAACAGAGAGAAGAGAAGAAAGGGAGTAAAAACCTGATGGGCATGGGCGAGGAGCTCATTGGAATAGGAAGGGTTGGAGCGGCGGAAGACGATGGAGGCGGCGGCCATGGCGGCGGCGGTTTCCCCGGCGAGGTCCGAACCGGGGTTGCTGGGGTCGATCTTGTAGGCCTGCCGCGAGGTGGTCATGTCCTCCGGCCTCTGCCAGCAGTAGTGGTCCGTGTTCCCGTCTCCCACCTGGAAAAATCGCCATCAATTCAGTTACCCACCAACCCCCACAAGAAAATTCAAATGAATGAATAGACATTTCAGAGTTGTTTATTAACAATTTTTTAATCGTAAAGTAGTATTTAATTTGGGTTTAGTAACGGGATAATCTCGTTGAAAACGACAAGCAGAAGGAACCCACGAATATAAATATGCTTTTGTTAAACTTGTGCTACTAAGTAAGAAGTGGGGGTTGAAGTCGAGAATTCATTTTTTGAGTTTATTCGACAGGATTTAGAATAAAGAATCAAATGGAGTATTGATAACACATCAGTCGAGGAATATGGAATCCTAACAGTGAAAATTCTTATTGAAAATCGAATGAATGCGGGCATAGAACGATCCGATTATATCTGTCCAAATAAACAAATCGAAGAGAAAGAACAATTTCATGCTCTCTTAGGACCAGTCACTCTGTCAACTGACCCTGAATCAGTTTAAAACACAACAAGAGAGAGAGAGAGAGAGAGAGAGAGAGAGAGAGAGAGAGAGTACCTCTCCATAGAGGACAAAGGGCTGAGGATGAGCCTTGATAAGGTAGTCAGTGCCCCACTTGACAGCATCCATGGCATGGCTGAGCTCTCCACTAGCAGCCATTTGCCTCCCGTACTCCACTATGCTCCACGACATCATTGTCACTGTGAATGCCATTGGCAATCCGAATTTCACATTGTCCCCTGCATCATAGTACCCTCCCACCAGATCCACCTGCACCACCACCAACCCAATTCACAGCATAAACATTTAGCCAATTCATTCCCATTTTTACCCCTAAATACTTTTACCCAAATCAGAAACACAAATTGGGATTGTAAAACAGGAAAAAAACCAAAAATGAAGAGAGAAACAGAGGAGCATACCCCATTGGCCTTGCCATCGTTGAGACCGGAATGTCCCCTCCAATTGACTCTCTGAGTGCTGGGAAGGTACCCAGATCTCTGAGCTTCAAAGAAGAGAATGCTTTTGCTCAGAGCCTGGCCGTAGTCATGGCCGGCCAAAGCAAAGGGAAGTAGCCCCAGAAGCAAAAACAGAGGAGCCATGCAACAGAGTCGCGCAAACTTCTGCATTGTAAATTAACCCTCAAGTAGACAATAACAGAAACAAAAAAGAAGATGGTAGAAATACAGATCTACTTTTCTGTAGCAGATGGGGTATGTATTTAAGAATGTATATATATGAACAAAGAGGGAATGCTGGTATGATTTATCAGCCAAAAATTCTGATAAATCTACCCAAACAGAGAGAGAGAGAGAGAGAGAGAGAGGACTGCAGGAAGAGGAAGAGCTTAAGCCCCTATATATGGAAGTTGGGAAGGTGCCAAATGCGCAGAAAAATGGCAGATATTAATGAATGCTGGTGGTGGTGGAGTATTTTACTGCATCGATAATTAAATTCCCTTTTGTTTTGTTTTGCTATTTGGGGGGGGGGGATATGCAGTTGAGAGAGAGTAAAGGCATGTGGGCTTGTTGGGGGCTCTGCAACTCAGGAAGGGTCGGTGTTGGAAGTTACTGCGGAATCAGGTGAAGAAATTTCAAGTCTTTTCAAAGAACGAAAAAAAGTGAAGAGATTTTAGTCAAATTAAGTGAATCAAAGCTTAATTTACTTAGCAGTTAAGAGACTCCTGTGGATGTTAAATATACGAGTTTAATCACTTACCAATACTGGAAGGTGGGTTGCGTGCGGTGAAGAGGGTCAAAACGTTTCAAATAATAGTTTTATGAGTTTTTTGTACACTCTTTATGGAGTGGTTCCAGAGCATCTCGAAAGCAAAATCTCCAAGATAGATACTCAAAAGATTTTTAAGCCCTTGTTCGGTTGTGGATTTTGAGTAGTGTTTCTGAATAAAGGTAGAGAGAGAAATGAGAGTAATAATTGTGGAGAGAGGTAAAAAATAGAAAGAGATAGAGTGAAAAATAAGAGTAATGATTGAAAAGTTAGAGAGAGAAAAAGTAGAAAAGTTGCTTTTTCTAAAATTTTGGGTTTGGAGTTCCAAACCGAACAAGGCCAATTTTTCAAAAAGTGGTTATCATAGAGTATGGTGTTTTTTTTTTTTTTTTGATAACTGGATGTCCATATCAGTTTTCACGCACCTCGATTAATTTTGAGGCTCTGAAGGTAACGATCGGACATAATCTTTAGTAGCTCCAAGATTAGAGTATGATGTTATTCATGTCATCTTCTATCAAAAATCTCCATAACACTTTGTTTGAAAAACATAAAAAGTCAAATGAAACATAAGGGTCTCTAGAATGTAGACTCAATATAGAGCTTGATTCAATGTCTGTGAATCTCTATTTAAGAGAAATAAAGTGTTGGAGATTCTCTTAATAGCCAAATCAAACATGTAATTTCTACTTTTATTATGTAGCTTTTATGTTTTACCATAAAAGAGTTCAATTAATCTCAAAAAAATCTCATGAGAAGGTGATATTGCAAAAGAGGTAATGAGCATTAATGCAAGAACAAAGCGAATAGGCCCAAGCATGTGGAGATGAGGGTGCGTGTCTGTTGAGCCAGTTCAGAAAAGACCTTATTCAATATGAGTGAGTGTTTTCCCACCAAATGAAGACGATTGAAAGCATGGCTCAATCATGTGACAGTCGTCTACTTGGCAAGTCAGCGATCATCATGAATGATATCTTTTGGAGAAGAAGTTATAAATGACAGCACATGGACACAAACTAGGCATGGGATTAATATTTGGAGCCCAAGTATGACTCTTAATATAAGCACACAATAAAACCCTAAAGAGTGTATGCCATCATTCTGATTCTAAATCCTAACGCTTTGTAGATAGATGCACTGACTTAGGTATCAGAGAACCCACCGATTGTACTCCCGCCGATTGATATAATAATAGCAAGTTGCTCTTCTTACACCGAGCCATAGCCATCTTTACAACTCTGCCTGGCCAATTGGAGCATCCCAATTCAATGCCTTGTGCTGAGAGAGTTCTCCGAATAGAAATCAAATTGGAATTATTAGTACTGTATAAACTTCTATCGTGAAAGCGAGCACCGACAGAGCATGGGTAAGTTCAAGTTAAAGCGAGCGAAACAGAGTGTAGGGGCAACCCTCGTAATACCACTGGAAACCAATGCCCACTCTGATAACATTTACTGGTACATCCGAGGAAAAGGGGAAAAAGAAAAAAGCGATAAAAGCCAAAGGCAGGCAGGAGATGTCGAAATGTGGGTCCCACCGGAAGACCCCCCTGCTTTATTCCTAACCGCAATCAACGGTCTCCGCCGGAAAAGAGATAAATCTCCATTTTTCTTTGCACTTTTCCTTTCAGCCTCGAGAAAAATTCGATTTCGAAGGGAGGGAAAACATGTTGGACTTTTTTTAAAAAACTGGAAATCAACAGGTTGGAGTTACCGGCTGGGACCAGTTGTGGTAGGTACGGTCGCGACGACTTTGTCGCCGGCTGTTGGCCGTCGGGTGTTGATCACCTCTTTCTACTAGTATGAAATTGCGAATTAAGAACTCTCACCCGGTAGGAGAATTGGTTTGCTTTATCGCTCCAAGAGAATACTCTTCTTTGGAAGAGTTTGTTTTACATCTAGACCATTGAAAACACTTTCGAAACATTGAAAACATTTTTAGACGGTTGGTGTACTATACTACACGACGCACTACAACACTCCTGATTTCTAGTCGCTCTCTAGTAGAATTTTAACTAGTTAAGCACGAGTTTGAACATGAATAATTTGGTTCTTTTATGAGCCTGTAGATAAAGCTCAGCATTGCCGTGATGGTTAATAATAAAATAAGAGCAATAATAGCCAAAGGGTTGGTCTTCAATATTTGTGTGGCCTATGGCAGTTGGGTAGCTGCCCTTCCATTTAGGGCTATTAAGGGAGCCCTAAAATTGCAATGCCACAGAGTACTTAGGTGTGTTGGCACTGCTTTATAATTGGGGCGTTTCACGTTTGGTAGTTGAAAGTGGTAGCTCTGTGTAGCTGGAAGACTTGAATGAGAACCCAAAAAACCCAATCTCTTGAATTAATAACGGACGCTTTGTTATTGTATGACACCCAAACACTGTCCCCAAAAATCAGAAAATAATACATACTTCCACACTGCCCTAATTCATGTGTGGCCTGGTACAATTCAGAACACTCGGTCCATGAAAATGTCCCAGAAAAACATTGAATGGTATTCACAGTACTGTGAAATCCGGATCATCCATTTTCTTTTCCGGACATTGTCATGGACCGAGTGTCTTGGATCCTAACACTTTCGTATTCATGCTGAGAGACACCCTTTGAATTTGAGTATTCACTATTCGCACTAGACATTGTATGACATGACACAAAGTCCAAAACTCAAGTCAAGTTCACATTGCTATCGAAGTTAATTTCAACTTCAAAGTGGGTTTTGACCCTTAAGTGTTTCAAATGGCATCGAGATTGTGTTAAATTACCAAACTAGTGTCAATCAAATCAAGAAATCGGATTTGCATAAATTATTAATGGATTTGAGACCAAACATTGACAAGGGATAGTGACATTGAAGAACGTAATCTATGACCAATCAATTAACCATATACTGTAATTCAACGAATCGATGGGACTTTGTGCTTTTTAAAAAAATTTAATTTATATATAACGCCCCTAAACAATCATAGAATTTGGCAAACACCGTACACATACAAGGGGAGGCATGTCTTCCGGGATGGCATTTAAACTATTTTAAAGAAACCCCACTAGTTCATTAATTTGTGGTTAAAGTTAATTAAAACTGATATGGCTAGTTTTTCTTTGTATTCAAATAAATACTATACAGGATTTTCTATTTTTTACGGCAAAATTTGAAACAAATCTTATAACATGACCGTGAAGCAAGGCACCATTGCTTGGAAACCGCGCACATATATGATTCACACCGACGTCAACGAAGAAAAAAATTTTGCCCCTCAGGATGGGGAAATATAGCGTATTGGGGTGAGAGAGAGGATGAATGGTTGTTTCGCCCTTCACGACTCAAAAATATCCGCACGTGGGATGTTTTCCGTGCAAATTTGGGGGGTCTGTTAAGTATTAGACCAAATAGAAACCAATGAGGAAGTTTAAGGATGAAATACGTGAAATTGATAATTTCGAGACTAGTAGACAATCGGTGCAAAGTTCGAGGGATGTTTACATAAAAAAAACTCAACATATAAAGGGCGTGGCCATTGGATAAGTTTTACAAACCACCCAACCTCTGCAAAGCCACCTTATCGTGTCATCTTATTGTTCGTCCATTATTCGTTTCGTCTATTTTATATCTATTGCCTATATCTTCGTTCATACAAAACAGTCCTTCTCCACCCCAACAAAGCGCGGATCAAAAAAAAAAAAACCCAACAAAGCTGACTTGACACACAACGGCGTGATTTAATGCGAGGACAGCGATAACAATGGGGAAAGTACGCAAGAGCTGAGCTGCAGAGTATTGGTCACAGCATGTGATTACCAGATCACTCTGTTCCATATTTTCAAGCCAGAGTCTCTTTCTTGTACCAATTTTTAGGGTCGACTATCACATGCATCTCCCAAACATCTCCAATGTACGACCCTGAAATGCACTAGGAAACAATTTTCCTTTAACATTGTTGCCAATGCCAAATTATTTACTGTACTTAGCTCTCTTCTGTTAAAACTCTTGAGCAGCGTTCCAATTTGCCAAATAAAAAGCTACCCGCCACTCTTGTTTATGGTAACTCAGGTCGTTCAGATCAACTTATGAGCACTTCGAGTAATTTCTGGGCTCAATTCTATCATTCCTTAGCAAAACTCATTTAAAGTTGAGACAAATTTCTGACTTGAACTACAAGAGTTGATAATACTTACAATGGTTTTGAACTTGAGAACTAAGAAATTCTCCCATGACAATATGACATACATCTTAATAGATCAACTGAACCAACACACTCTAGCACGACTATTGGAGGACCTAAAGCATGCATTTATTTGGCCTTTGAACGCCATGCCAACCTTTGAAGTGATCACGGACCACACTTTTGGGAGACGATCGATTATTTTGTAAAAAAAAAAAATCTTTTTCCTTCTCACTTTTAAACTAATAAACTCCCCCCACCACTGATATGTTTTGTGTCCATGCTTGTTTCTATAGTTTTTCCAATTCATGAAAAGTATCCATCATTTGATAGGGAAGCGTGAAAATAGGCATCAAAGCATTAAAGTGTGTAGCTATAAGCATGGTCCAAACCCTATTTTAATATATCACCCTACTGCCTTGCCCCAAAAAGAATAACAAAACAGGCAAATATTTCCTTCAAATTCCATGTTCCGTGTAACAAAATTAATAAATAAACCCCAGAAAAAAAAAAATTAAAAGTTCTCTTTTTCGACGATCGACAATTCGTATTACTACTTTCAAGGTTCTGAAATGAGGTCCAATATCAGTTTCGTAAGCAATTAATGGTCCTAAGGCTTAAAGGCATCGAACCCTCCAATTTTAACTACCCCAACAGAAGCAGAGACTTCAGGGCTTAAGCACAAGTTGGCGGGTGGTGAAAACGTGGGGACTTATGGATTTGTTCCCTGTTAACGTTTCACGTTCGAAACTTATTTGGTGCTATCAACACCTTTGGGGGCTAGTCTATATGAAGTTTTTCCCTTGATTTAATTGAGACTCTAGCAAGTAAGCAATAGGGTTGAGGATTAGTCGAGGTACGCTTAAGTTAATTAGCCCGAACACGTGAGTTATCAAAAATAAAATGGAGGGATTCTGCAGTAAGAGATAAGAAGAAGAATAACCACCGAGGTGGTAGTTGAAGTGGTTAGAGCAGCTTACGTAAATGTTGCTTCTCTCCCATCAGTTCAGAGTTCGATACTTGGGATCAAATGATCGGGAGAGAAGGCTTCAATTTAACTTGAACTTCGGTGGGGACTGGTGACGGAGAATGCAATGTGGTGTGGGATCTAATATTTCCTCCCCGGCCAGATCAATTATGGCTTTCCAAACATCCCAGGTCGGATGAGTTTCCCAAGTTAAACTGTTTCAATCCAGCCCACTCTTTTTACTTGGCATTAAAAAAAACAAGAGAGAAGAACAGTTTTGTTTTTGGGTTATATAAAGGCACAATAACAAACATGACCTAATTGGGACCCAGTATCTCACGTGCGTATCATACTCAGACAAACAGAGTTTAGAGACACAGGACCCCATATAGATCTCAATATGATATTTGCTGAGAGAGGCCTTCAAATTTTAATGGCCCAGGAGGGGAGACTACCCTCCCCTTATCCTCTAAAGCAGTTGTAACATGGTTATTTTTGTTTGTTTAGGGAAAGTAACATGGTATTCGAGACTGGAGAGGCATGGAAGCCTCTATACAAATGGGATTTGTCTTCACCGTTTCATCAATATTAGGGTGGGATTGGTTAGGTCTCTCAGTATCAGTCGACTTGTACGTAAGTTGGCCCGAACACCTGAGGTATTAAAAAAGACTATTGTGAAAACAAATTGTAGAGGCGTGAGAAGACGAATTAGTTGTGTGATATTTACATGAAAACAAGGACGAATTTGTAAGCTGATTTAGTTACCATGTTTATAATCATGCATGCATAATCTCGATCTCTTGTAGAATCACAAAGGAAGATACCTGTATATATTTGCTCTTGAAGAAAGGGTATTGTGTATATTTAGACATTTCCTTTTCCATATTTTTGTGATAGCATATCACGGTTAATTTTGTCAACAGGCTGGGCCGGCCGTTCGCTAAATGAGTTTAAAAACTCGACCCAACCCTTCCTTGTGGACCTAAACACATATGCCAAAACCCTAGCGAGCCGGTGTGGACTCCTAGAATTTTAAGCATGCCCAGCCAAGTATGAGTACCATTCTATGGAGCTATGGGTCTGCTTCTTTTAGGGCTAGCGCAAATCAAGGAAGATCCATGCTCTATATTGTCCAGGGTGGTCCCACGCCTAGTTAGCCAATCACGGTGGCATGTGGTGGCGCCGGCTACACCTTTTGTCCTTCTGTATGCATTCATTTTCGATTTCCACATGCATGTCTAAACCTTGGGACCACCCTGTGTTGGTCACCGATATCATTATTTGTTATTTTTTCCTTTGATCAAAAAAATTTTTTTTTTTTGATCCGACCTTTGATCATTTAGTTAGTGCTTTTATTTCGTGGAGTGTAAGTCCGGCCCCACTCTCCTTTGAATTTTTGGTTTGGTAGTTTTTCGGCATTTCACTTTTCGTAATTGTCCGTGTTACCGTGTAGCTTTTCGCCATCGTTTTTAGATTAATCATTTATCTCAACAGAAAAATCAAAACAGTATTTATCGAGGTTAGGGAGAAATCAAAGACCTAACCTTTAAGGATCGGTTTGAGTCCAAATAAGTCAGGACTAGGGCCGACCTTATTTCCAAGTTCAGTTTGCCCTATGACAACTAAAGTATATTTATCAAGAATAGAGCAAAGTTCTAACTAACTATCGACTAACTTATTTTACATTCGCAACCCTCCAATCAAAACTTAGGATTTGTTAATTAGATCCCAAAAAGCGGCGATGTCTGTTTTTGATAACTCAAGGTGTTCAGACCAGTCTTACGTGTAACCCAAACAGAAATATTATGATTCATGTCAATAGAGATGTAACGGGGTTTTTACTACCTAACACATAACTCTCATCCTTTATCCAGGCTTGGGACCAGCTGTAAAAAAGATACAAGACTCTAAGGACGCGTACCTCAATAATCATTAGAACCAATTTTGCCATCCTGGGCAGGATGCATTTAAAATCGGAGTAAAACCCGTATAGAGTATTGCCACACGTTATACGTCAGCAGTGTTTAGAGGGGAGTTGTAAGTTAGTCCAATGGGGTCCAGAGGCTGTCGATAGCCCTAAATCCACAAACGTCCACGACAGAACTTGAACCCAAGAAAAATCATTGGACTAGAAGCCTTTTAGCATCTGAGACCTCATGTCTTAATATGTTGTGATCGATATTGTAGGTCTGTTGACCTATGGTACCCAATTAATACATGTTTAACTAATCCGGAGAGAATGTTCCCACAGATTAGTCAGTTAGTACAGTAGAAATTAAACAGACACATGGGAAAAAAGAAAAGAAGATTGGCGCTCAAAGGGGAAAGAAAAAAGAAATTTACTTTTAATTGGACAAACCCCCAACCCCACCATGAAGATCTTGTATCAAACCACGACCTCATGATGAGATGATCTTTACTTTTGATTTAACATATATATAAGTCAAAAGCTCTTTAAACATGGAGAAACTTTAGCCACCAAAGACCGAAAGGAACCCGGTTTCTTTGTAGTTAGACTGTAGGGAGGCCTCTGCCGTTACGTCGTAGCTATTCATCTTTGTATTCAATGGTTTCTCTGCAATTGAACCGTTTGAAATACTTTTGGACGGCTAGAATCACGCGGACGGCACTATCTAGTCCAATAACAGACCGCAGAGAAACCAGATTCAAGAACAAACTCTCTTAGTAATAAGAAGTTGCATAGCAGCTAGAGATGGAAATTGTTCAGTCAAAAACAGACAACCTGCATCTTAACTGGCCCTTCTTAATCTTCTTGGATAGGTATTTTTCTGCTGAACTCTTATAAAGTGATTAATTAATTGTTTGTGAGTTTTTTTTTTATTTTAATTACTTTTAACCTCGATCATTCGGTCATGATTTCATGAAGAAGAGTTGCGGATGAGCCTTGTGTGATGGTATGGTTGTTAAGAGTGTTAGGCATCATGTGATTGCGTCTCGTGGCTGCTAAATAGTTACTCCTAACTGAACAATAGATGAATAAGAGATGACTCCCAAATGCATAGAGCCGCATAATATGGAGGCCTAGGCAGGATGGTCGCAACCCTCAATGTAGGGGAATGTAAATAAAAATACGAGAGAGAATCTTGTTTGGTTCAACTACCATCTCAACTCATTTTTCTCTGTGCACGTTTCTCAATATCTTTTTCTCCTTATCTCTCTCCACTCATTACCACTCATTACTTCAAAAATAACTTTAAACCAATCAAAGTGCCATTTTCGATATTTAAAATACACCAAACAGATGAAGAATAATTTAATTTGTTCATCCTCGGGAAGGGCATGCTCATTGAGTGTCCCATTTCGGTCACAGAAAATCGTTCATTTTGTCAAGATTCATTTGTTAGGAGACCACGTAAAAATTCGGCTCAAATCAGATATACAAATGTGCTTATCTAGGAATTTTATCTCTGGATCTGTAAATTCTCGACTAAAAAATTCAACGTTAGATCAAGCGACAAGCGCTTACAGAGATATTCAATCAAACTCGATTTTTGAATGATCTCCCAGCAAGTGAATTAAAATAAGCTAATTTGGCCATCAAATTAAGATCGAAAATGAGTACACCGTCACGAGTGTGAACGAAAAAATACTCTGAAAAGGATGATAAGAAAGCCGAGGGGTTCAATCAAAAATCAAATTACAAAAGCCGACACCCGAATCCCAACGATCGACCTAACGTCTCCCACTAACGTACTAATGGATTTTTTGGCCCATACTGCTTTGTAATTACACACGAACGAATTAACTTTTTATTATTTCGCATGGAATTTACAAAAAAAACACCACAAATATGTTCGTGATTTTTAAAATAGGTGGCATGGGGCTTGAATAATGACCGCTATCTGGTGATCTTATTTTATTATTACAGTTCGTGCCTATTTTATTTTATATATTATTTACAGTTCGTGCCTATTTTATTTTATTTTGTTTCTGCTATTGATCTTTAACGTCCCAACTTACCTGATAACGGATTTTTTGGCTCTAGCGTTTTGTTATTATACGTTAACAAGTCGTGCAATTATTTGGAAGTTTTCTTAAATGTGATAATTTGAAAATCAGGAAAAACTTTTTAACGGGGCCTTCCGTAAATAAAATTTACGGCGCTCTATCTCGCGCGTCCAAAAGTGTTTTGAACGGTCCAGATTAAAAACAAACTATTACCGTTAATAAATCATTTATTACCGATAATAGTTTAAAAACATATCTCAACCATTGATTATCAAAACGGAAGCCTAAGATTGCTCGGAGCCCTGAATATGCAGCAGGGAACAAGCTTCTCTCTTTGAAAATATAGCACCCAAGTGATTTTTTAACACAACCACACGTGGTGACTTATGAGACTTTAATTTCGGTACCGACATACTAAATGCGTTAAAGGTCCCTTACACGCAATTATGTGATGTCTTCTTTACCAAGGTGTTGATATACCATACATGTACTCCCATTTTAAAGCACTTTGAAGGGACGGTCAAAATAAATCAGCCGTTGACCAGTTACAAGACTTTGGCTAGCCTCTTGTGACACGACGCGTGGAAAACAATTGGGAAACAACAAGTATGTAACCACTGCTGCGACAGGCCCTGCGCGCGTGAGGGTGGCGCGCGCACATGCCTGCCGCGCGCAGGGGGCAGCGTGCGCACGTCTACTGCGCGCGGGCCCAGCGCGCAAACGAACGAGAGCTTAGATAGGCGAACAAGCAGCGAGAGACATCGTAAGGAGGAGTCGGTCCGGCGGACCATAGAGGGGTCCCAGAGCGCGAACAGGACCGAGATACCTACCAATTACTCAGACTTCAGAGTGCGCCCTAGTCAAAGGCAGGACCAATGGGCCCAGAAGAGATACGATCGTTGCAGGTCGCGACCTTGCTCCAACGGGAATTGATCAACATCGGCGAGCCCGACCACTGGATTGTGTTCTCCGCTCGAGCGCCGTCGAGCGGGAGAGCATGGCCACGAGCGCCACCGACCTGGCGGGGAGAGCAGGGCCACGAGTGGTCGGGCCATCCGGACCCTGTGCCCGTGAGGCCTATAAATACGCACCGACATCCCCTTCCACAAGGAGAACGGCACACAAAGACATATGTACGGATAGAGACAGAAGTTGACTATCTCAGAGAAAAGATTAAAGGGCACTAGACTGGGAAAGAAGAACATTCTTCTCGGGCTGGTGTCGCGCGATCCATTTGGGAAGAACTGTCAGTGACACTGCCTTTGTCCTTTCCGCTCCCGTGTCCTCTTTCTCCACCTCACCGATCTTTCCCCTTTTCCCCATCTCTCTCAACAATCGCCTAATCGCCTCACCATAGATTCACACGCCGCCACCTTCACAAAACAAGTGACTCCACACACTTTAAAAAGGGAAAAATTCAAAAAAATCCCTGAACTTTGAACTCATTATCAAATAAGCACCTGAACTTAAATAAACTTCAAAAAAAACCCCTGAACTTTGAACCCAATGTCAAATAGGCACTTGAACTTAAATAAACTTCAATTGAACACCTGAACTTTTACTCTGTTATTCAATTTACCCCCTTCCGTCTTAATCCGTGACTTTCCTAAAGGCAATCACCGAGCTGGACACTAACATGCGTTATACACATGACTAGGCTCAAATGGGAAGGAAATGATAAATCCCTAGAAAATTTCCCCCCATGTTAGATCTGATTCATCTGCATTATTCACACTAATAAATAGAATGAACTAATGAGCTCTTAGCTCTATTGGTATGCCTCCCTCAATGGAGGCATGGTTCGAGCCTCGTAAGAGGCGATTCTGGGTTCAGAGCTATGGACAACCTCTGAATTCCCTGTGAACTAACCCTCGCTGACTCCAAGCTGATATATACAAAATTGACAAAAAAAAAAAAAAGAAAGAAAGAAAGAATGGGGATGCAGAACTTCTCAATTATTTTGAACAACATGCAATGTTGCCACTACTTGTTAACCAAAAAAATTAGTAGAAATAAGGACAAGTTCACGCTAACGATTAAAGTTGTGCAACACAACTTAATTACAAGTTGTTCACACTAACGATTAAGTTGTGAATGTGTATTTTTGACCTCATTTTTTTAATTTCAAAACAAATAATCCAATAATTAGTGCAATTACCAATTTGCCCTTAAAGTACACATACAATAAAGTGGAGAGGGGCAAATGGGTAAATTTATCCAATACAGTCCATTTTCCCTTCAAATGGGGGAAAATGGAAAGTCACGGATTGAGACGGAAGGAGATAAATTGAATAACGGAGTAAAAGTTCAGGTGTTCAATTGAAGTTTATTTAAGTTCAGGTGCCTATTTGACATTGTGTTCAAAGTTCAGAGATTTTTTTAAAATTTATTTAAGTTCAAGTGCCTATTTGACATTAAATTTAATGTTCAAAGATTTTTTTGAATTTTTCCCTTTAAAAAAGAGAAGATATCGATTGCTAAGATTTGAGCCGTCGAAGCCCCCCGGAAATTAGCGTCGAGCACCGTGGGTCCCATATTCCGAATCAACGGTAATGAAGCATACAGCGGGTCCGGGGAAATCGGTGAGACATGCGCATTAAATCTACGGTGGACCCACCACGTGACACCGACGGAGAGAGAACAGGCCACAGTTGCACGTGCTCCGTCTTGGATTATCAGTAAAGAACACGTGGTGTCATGACATGCTCCGCCTCACATGCCGCAACAACCAATTTACGTCGGCCGTGAGCATGTACAACAAGAACAAGTAATTTCGACCCGTCTCCGATTTCACAAGGATGATTGAAGTCATCGATTTTTTATTTAGAATCTTTGTAAAAACTCAACCCAATTAGGTATTTCACGTCCAATTTTGTTTTAAAATTTAAACTTGAATTTTAGAACACAATCGGATGTTGCGTAAGCGCACCCACCAACATCCAATTGAGCTGTTTTTTTTTTTTTTTCTCAATGGGACCTGAAACAAGATGTTCTACAAGAAACGAACGACTTTGATTACCTTCGTGAGATCCAACATGTGTCCCAAGGAGATCTATAAAAATTTGGGATTTGTACCTGTTTACACCACGGTACCCATGGCATCATTAAATTAGCTAGTAAAAAATCAATGATATCAACATGTTTTGTTGATATCATTGATTTCTCACGCCCCTGGTTTTTCTGTTAGCGCCTGGTTTTGGGCGAAGGCTCCTCCTCCCCCCTCCTCGCCTCTCCTCTCTTTTCTTTCTCGTCCGTTCTCTTCCTGAGATCCCCAGTTTGGGGCGACGGTGTAGTAGCAGCCGGCGTGGAGTTTTTTAAGGCTGGCCTTGGCGGCGTTTTGGGGCTCCCCAACTCGTCTTCTCAGCCGGAGTTCCCTTTTCGAGGGACGGCAGCGAGTAATAAGGTGTGCAGTTGGGTTGGAGTGTTTTGTTTTTTTGTTTTCTCTGGCCGGTTTCGGCCTTTTCTCCGGCTGTTTTTTTTAGTCCAGTTTTGTTTTCCGATCTGGGTTTTCCCCAGATCCAGAGGGTGCGGTGGTGGGCGAATAACTTTGCGTCCAGTTTTCCTGTGACTGGTTTGGTTTGGTTGCTGCCTCCGATTCAGTGGTCTGCCTGCCGTGACTTCGGAGCTGCGTTGGACTGCCAACGGTGCCCTTCCGTGGCCAGAACTCCGCGTGCCAGCGGGAGTTCGCATTTTGGAGTGGCGTCCTCACCGACGAAGGAAATTCACTTTGTGTTTTTTGCTTCGTGGTTTCGCCGGTGATTTGGCGCTTGGATTACTGTATTGGCGAAGACAGATTTCTCTGTGCTACTGTCTTCACTTCGATTAAGGTTTTGATCTCGAAGGGAAATGTTTGTCTGGATGCATACTCCACGTGTCCCGACCCTGCCTTTGAGTATGTGGCGGTGTGAAGATGTCCCTGCTCTCAGGCTTCAATTAGTCCTTCCGGTTATTCTTGTTGTACCCTTTCGTGGTTTTGATTGAAATCCGTAGATGCCGTATGGCGTTTTTAATTATGAATGACTTTCGTGCGGATCAAAACAAAAAAAACATGTTTCGTTTGCCTTTAAGGCGTGTTTGCAGATTAAAAATAATAATACATGTTTTGTTTTGCCTAGCCAATTACCCTTCAACACTCTAACAGTACTCTCTAATTTACGTAAAATTCAATAACTTTTTTTTTTCCCTTTATTTCTCTCTCCTTTCTTTTCTTCAACTTGAAATTAGGGCTTCAACAAAATATGCTACATTGGAATTCAACATATCCCATGGATTTATAATCTGATCGTTGCTCTGCTGACAGACAAACAAACTAACTTATGATCGTGCCTGCTTTGGGTCTCTAGAATTTTGTCTGCGCACAGTACCTTCTCTCCGGCCGTAACTCACTTTATCCATCTTTCCACTTATTATCCAAAAACTAAACAAAGTTTATATAATTATATGTATTCAGAAACTATATATGTTCAAAAATTGGGTTTCGATCGAGTGTTTGATTTTTAGTTTTTTAAGATAGATGCGATACTATATTTCATCAATGAATATCCGATGAACACGATTTATAATATGTTTGATATTTATTGTCAAATTTTTAAAAATGAACGAATCGTCGAAACCCGATCCACACAATAGATCTGAATAAAGGGGCTCCAAAATGTAAAGAGTCTGAAATGATTTAGAGTGCATCAAGTTATGGGCCGCTCAAAGTCGTCAATGTAATATATAAGCCCATTTGTGAACCCCCTTTGGTTGACTAACGCAGAACATATGTGTGTAACGTTTTGGGCCGATTTTCTTGAGATTATTGGGCCGTTCAAAGTCGTCAATGTAATATATAAGCCCATTTGTGAACCCCCTTTGGTTGACTAACGCAGAACATATGTGTGTAACGTTTTGGGCCGATTTTCTTGATATTATTGGGCCGATTTCAGTATTGGGCTTTCGACCTCAAACATGTTCTTGCAACGAACTGCTGGGAAGGAGGAAATACTTCTTCTTTTCTTTTTTTTTTTTGGGTCAACATTGTATACATCGGCATGGGGTTAGTCAGGGTGTTAGAAGTTAATAGTACTACAAGGAGTTAACTTTAGGTTATGCTCTCACTCTCAAAGAGAGCTACACGACCAACTGGGCTACGCCCAGAGGTCAAGGAGGAAATACTCCTATTTGTAATGAGGAGGTGTTTCCTAATTAATAGCGTTCGGGGCAAGCCAGCTTACGCGTATCTTAGCTAATCTCAAGACTCTTAAGGCCTCGTTTCGCTTAACCTTTTTTAAAAATTAACATTTTGTCCTTATTTAAATTTTTTCTACATTTGTTCGTTTTGCCCCAATTTTTTTTGACTTTCCAACGAATCGGAAAAGTAAAAAAAATTTACTTTTACCCAATTATCTTGATCAAAAAGTCGACTTTTTGAACTTAAAAGTGGTCCTTATACAAAATATTTGGCTAAAAGTAAAAAAATTTTACTTTTCCAATTCGAGACGAATCAAAAAGTTAAAAAAAATTGACGCAAAACTAAAAATTTAGGAAAAAGTTCAAACACGGACAAAACAAGAAAAAACTCAAAAAGCCCGAAAAAACTCAAAAAGCCCAAAAAAACTCAGTATAAGTCAACAGCCAGACAAATCTCCAATAGTTCAAAGAATTTTCATTAATTTTTTCTTCTTTTTCCTAGCGGCGAGAGCAAAACCTAAAAACTTTTGGGAATAAACTCTTTACGGTTATGCTCTCACTCGACCAACCCTTTAGGTTAACTTAGACGCGCGAGCACATTGTTTTGGTGCGGGCTCCACACGCACTCCACAGGTCCGTCGTATGTACTAGGTAAAAGAAAACTCCTCAATCAATTAGAGCATTTAGGTATTGGTTGACAAGGACCCCAATTCAAGTCAAGTTACCCCAGTCTTGAGGGTATATTGACAACGGATCACACATAGACGGATAACTCATAATGAAGAAAGAAAATTCTAATCGGGCAAGCAAAATTAAAGCCACTCCAAATAGGTGGCCAACCATCTCTCGAATCTCTCCATTATTAAAGTGCTTAGTAAGTGTTTGAAATGACTTCTGGAGTATTATGAAAAGTTGATTTTATCCCAAGTTAGAAGAAATAATTTGCCGAAGAGGCCAGCTTGGTCCAAAATGAAATCTTAGAAATACTGTCAGAGGAACCCTCCAGCACATTGAAGCAAAATCTGGTGACACTAATAAGACTTTAGGTGGGGAATTATTCTCCTGTTTTAATTCAGTGATCACCCGATGTTTATGATGATCACGTTTTGATGACCATTTGATGTGTCACCATCCCCTTGGTAGAAGTTGTTCTGTTACAAGACAAATGTGACACATTCTGTACCAATACATTGAAGACATATCACATAGTACCCCAAATATATGTGGTCATCGAAGTATTAGTGTCTCCGAAGTGTGCAATCCCAACATCTGCCAAACAAGATATTTAGATTCTCTTAGAGCACCCTCAATGCACTCTCTACAAATGGGTCCTAAAATATTGTATCCTAAAGTGTACACATAAGCATAGGAGGGTCCAAAATTCACTCCTAAGAGCTGGTTAATTTAGGGAGAGTGTGCATCCAATGGACTAGCAAGAGCATTGCCAATTTTGTGCAAAAGACCCTTATCTTTTGAAAATTTCATGATAGTAAGAAAATATTTAAAGAGCTTGGGTTCCACTTAAAGCTAGCTACAATGCTACCTAGCTAAATTTAACAAATGTCTTAGGAGCCATCCTTGAGGGCTTGTTTGGATTGAAAACCACACACCGTACGATGCAAACTGTGGATCCAACAAAAGGAGTCCATGCATATGCAAGTAGCAAATTGTTGTAAAAACCTCTCTCGAATCAATCTTTTTTCGCACCACAACCTTACTAATAGAAGTCTGATTTTGTTCATGGTATTCTATACAAAATAAGATTTATCACGGTCTCATATAATCCAAGTCGTTACATTGAGGATAGCCGGTTCCGCAACTACAAATTTTTTGTGCTTGGTGATCTGGTTAAGATCATTTGCTGTTGCTGCTTCTGCGTTTGGTGCTATTGCTGAATATTGCTCCTACCGAATGGTTTCAAAGATTATATGGAGTAACGAATGGGGCAAGTTTTTGGGATTGAATTGGGGAGTTTCCTATTGTGGCTTATTATTGAGTTGGGGGGGGGGGGGCGCGGGGGAATTTGTACTATTCCTTGGTATGCTTTCACTCGTATCTTTTTTCGCCGTTCAAAAAACAAAATCATACATATATGCTCTATTTAGTTTGACCTTCCATCGCTCTTAAAACAAATATGATTCACTCCATTACACATCGATATCTAATCAATCTAGCTAGTTTTTATTAGACCAATTACATATCGAGACCTACATAGTGATCGAATGACGTGAATTATCAAATGGGACGCTCCCATGATAAGTCAGATTTTACATTACATGATGATAATCACGTAAGAGATTAACCGTCTACCTTACCTTTGTATAAAAATCTATCTACGTATGTATGAATTCAAATTTATGTTACAGGGTTCCAAATTATCAGCTTGTCTCAATCATGTCTTTGGTGGCCTAGCTTGTTTTTGTTTTTCTTGTGTTATAAAAGGTGGGTAGCTAGATCCTTGAAGGAGATCATGTCTCTTTTATCTTACTTATATAGAAAGTTGGTTTTGACCAATCAGATACCACCACGCTAACACTTTTTCACATGATGAGAGAGAGTATGCCACAAAAGTAATTTTTCATTTCAGATTCTCTCCATCTAGTAGTTTTTGTTTTTTTTGTTTTTTATATTTATTTTTGGGTGAAATGAACTCCCATCTACTATTTCAGTACGATCATGAATATGAAACATACGGATCCATAAACACATCATCCCTATATATAGAGAAATTATTCCTTGCCCCAAGGGCAGGGACACGTGGTGCCTCTTGGGCACATCCGAGCCGTCCGTTCGGATACCGAACGGCTCGGATCAAAACACTCTCTCTCCCTCTTTCTCTCTCTCCTTTCTCTCTGTATTTTCTCTCACGAAATCCGAGCCGTTCGGTACCCGAACGGACGGTTCGGATGTGTTGAAGGCAGGGACACGTGTTGCCCCAAGGGCACCGAATAATTTCTCCTATATATAAGAGTACAACTGACCACCTAGAAAAGACCTGCGGAGAGTTAAATACTGCTTCGGCCAAACATGAGTTTTGCATTCAATATTGGATGGATGTCTTTCGAAACAAAAAAAAATGCTGGCGACACAAATATCCTGCATGTGTTCGTTGCATTGCTCCTTCCAAAAGGACATTATTATTATTATTTTTTTTTTTGAAATTTTTAGTTTTTAATCAATAGTAAATTCGCCTTCGAAAGTTCAATGTTTAGGCGTTGAAACATGGCAAATGATTTTGGCACTCCAAAACTTATTTTTAATTATACTCCTATATAGCAAACATATTAAAAGACAAAAATTGGAGTGCCAAAATCATTTTCCTTGAATTTATCTCAATTAGATGAACTAAAATAAAGTAAAAAAGAACAGAAATATACTACTCCCTCTGTCTTCCCATTTTCATCGCCCATTATTCTGTCTGTTTTTTTTTTTTTTTTGCGTGTCTATTGCGTATATCTTTCAATCTATAGAAGTAATATTTTTCATGATTTCGATAATTTTGTATTATACAATAAATTAAAATCTATATAAAAAAATTCATATGGCATATTTTCGGATATTTACATTGAAAAGTATACTCTTACGTACTAGGCAAAAAAAACAGAATAATGGACAAATAAAAATCAGAAAATATGAAGGAGGGAGTATGACTTTTTTTCCTATGAAGTCATCACGACGCCACTGTGACCGAGGGATGACGGGCACCCTTTTCCGAAATCCTAACCTGAGACAATGAAGCGCCACCGTATGATGTAAGAAAGCCTCGACACGACGACGTGCGAATCTGCATTCCGAAATCCGGAAAGGAAATCACGAGATATGGTCAATTAAAACCTTTTTGACGGAGTTTTAATAAACGACACGCTCTGTCTGCAGAATGCAGATAACGTCAACACGTGTCGGCCGTAGGGGTATAGTGGACCACAGCAAGTCAACGTCGCCAGAAACTTTATTGCTGACACAGGACCAAGTCCATAATGCTGCCAAAACACACCTTTTTGAATGGTTCGATTACGAGAATGCCCTCTGTATTCTGATCAAATTACTCTGATAGCATGTCCTTGTGATTTGAGAGTTTCTTTCGGTTGGGTCCATTTTAATCGGCATCGAGAAAGTGTTAAGGTGAGCCCCATGTATATATTACTCCGGTTAATTGGTGAGTTTGTTCTTCACGAACACAATTGATAAGGGTAGATCCTTGATTTCATACCGTAAAAAAAATTAATTTCTCTTGTGAATTTTATTGTCACAACGTGGACGATACGCATCTGATTGGACTGGAGAAGAGATTAGTTGATTTGTGCATAAGATGGCCAAAACATCCTTACCGTCGAAACAAACAAAAAAGAGTTCAAGGGATGGGGAGGGAGAGCAATGTGAAATCGTTGACACAATTTTTCAATAAAGTCATCTGTAAGTTTTGAGATTCAGAAGTTTGTTTTTTTTTTTTTTTTTCTAAAGTCTTATATGTGCTCGAATATCTCTGTTGATAACATTCGGAGTCTGTTCCCTCACGCGTAAGCGTGTGCGTGGATTGTGGGAGTAGCGTAGAAATGAGGACGAGGCAAACATCCCACAGTAGCAAAAGAAAGAAAAAGATCGAAAGGGGCGGTGGGCACTGTACACGGGAGAGGGAGAAGGAGAAGTAGTAGTAATAGTACTGCAGCCAGCTAGCAGCTAATCTAGGGATTGTGCTGCTGTTTGACTTTTGATGCCCACAAAATTAGGTATGCGTTCACATGCAAATGCTCCACAAATTGGGAAAAGGCTTTTTGAGAGAAAGAGAGAGATATGGGGTCGGCCATCACAAGCTTGCATGTGTCTTTTCTTCCTTTCTAAAACACCAAAATGACAGAGCCTAACTTTACGTCTTAAATGAGCCTCTCTCTCTCTCTCTCTCTCTCTCTCTCTCTCTCTCTAACTAGTTCAACACCACCTCCTACTTCGATTGTGTGTTGAGTATCTATCTACCTCTCTCTCCTTTTGATTCTATCTTCTCGAAGAAATGGTTGTCTTCGATCACTTCACGCACTGTACGTAGGGTTGCTACGTGTACACTTGTTTGCCCGAAGTAGTAACAATTGGAGTAGTAAAAGAACTGGAGTTGTCACTTCACCATATTTCAGAATTACTTAACGCTAAAAATTTCCCTCTCTTTTGTCTCTAAAACTCTGTCCGTCAAGTTCCAGATTATTTTGAAATGAAGGTGGCTCGATCGAGAGCCTTGAATTGTAGTGCGGGCATGGCCTGATCCTAATTACTCTATGTTTTTTTCAGATGCATTTTTTTTTTTGGTATATATACTCGCGCACTTATTGACATGACTTGTATAAAGAGTGCATGTTAGCGTTATTTCATGTTTTTTACTTCATATATCTATCAAAGGGTAATGATGATTACGAGAATCCACTTACTGGCATCCTTTTAGGAAATTTTTCGTATGATCAACATTTATATTCTTTAAGAAACAAATTTGACCAGGAATGCTCCAATTTGAAAGATCTACGGATTCTGGGTGCGCATGCTGGAGTTTTTTTTTTTACTAGAATTGGCTCATGTGCATCCAAGTTTGGAAGGGATCAATTCATGAACACGAATAATTGATCTATAAACAAAACTGGCCAAGCTTTTCTCCTAACAATGGTTTAAGGGGAGACACGTGTGTTTGCGAGCCACACTTCGGAGACCCTTTTAAGAAAATATATACTAGTAATCAAAGAATTTGCTCCACCGGCCGTTAATTGATTCAAAATATCAACAAAACGTGCAAATGGAAAAGAGGGAAAGTACTGAAACTTAATTTGGAGATCACACTTTTAATTACATGGTGTGGTGTCCTTAATTTTTGGTCCATGTTAATTTAGGTAGTGGTCATGGTCCATGGAGTATAGTACTGTCCGCCGGTTAGGTTGCTTTTGAAATTTAGTGCCTCTTCATATGGCTTGTCATATTCTATTAAATTTGTATCAAAGAAGATTTACCAAGAATCTTACTTTAATTATATCGTGGTTACTCCATCGTAGGATTAATCGAGTTGACCTTCATCGTGAGTTAGGAATTTGTCGATTTACTTAGATTCAATGTTGTGATTGTGATTGTGTTTTTTTATGATCTTGGATTTCGTAGAAGGAATATGCGGAGGATATATATAAAATTCACTAACTAGTAAGTTCTTTTGATGAATTGGAAAAACTTTCATACCACTACCCTGATTACCGTATATGTAAGTATTTAGAAATAAAAAATAAGTAAAACACAGCATTCAAGGGGAAAGGAGTGGAAAGCAAATTTCTTCTAGGATGCTGATTTTGACGCTCTACTTGTGTACGGTGACGCTCCACTTTTAACTGAAATTACTAATAATTTCATGTAAATTACACGTAATTTTATGTACAAATTAAAGTGCATGTGTATAAAGATAAAAGCGCAAAAATCAATTTCCTCCCTCCGGGAATGGTTGAGAACGTAATGAATGCAAATCTGTACACTGAACAAATGGAAGAGACGCGTGTATGGACTTTATACGTACACACAAAAAGCCTCTTTTTCTTGCAATTAATCCAAAAAGTTAGCTTTTTTGCCCCTCTTCCAGTGTGACTGATTTGTGGACTGTGGGGGTCCATACATGAACAAAAGTCAAATTATTTTACACCCCATTTGCTCTATCCAATTGTTGGAACTCCTTGAATTTTTCCTGGTTTTTCTTTTCATTTTTTTTTATCGGAGTTTTCTTTTTCTTTATGAAAATAATTTTTCACACACTCTTATTTTAATTAATGCCAAAAAATGGAGTACACTCAACAAACAAGAGAGTGTGAAAATCGTTACCTTTTTATTTTTATTTTTTAATGCGTGACTCACATTGTTATCGAACTTGTTTTCGATCTGCTTCGCTACGAAATTGGAGATTTGAATATCCTCATGTGAAGATGATTGATAAATGGCCGCTCATTTAACTCCCTCACGATTTATTTATTTGTTGTTTAGTAAGAGTAGGTTGTTTTTTGGGTTCGTGTTTATGTCTTCCATATGAATTTTTATGTAAGTGTCGTTGGACTTAAAATAATGATAATCGTTCTTCTAATAAAATAAAATAAGAACCTCTTAAATCTTTAAAATCGAAATCTTAAAATCTTTTGTTATTTACTAATGGAGTGAAAATACAGTTTATCAATACTATTTTTTGGAAGTTTCATGTGGATACTCATAGGATTAATGAACCCATTTAAGCAGCATTTACCTGTTTAAATCTTTTTTGATTAATTTAAATAAGTAGTTCTCTTCTGTTCAAATACTAAAAATAAAATACTACAGATAATAAAGAACAAAAATAAAGTTATAAATGGGACCCTTTTTTTTTTGGAACACGATAAAAATTCATTGATAATAATAAAGTGAAAAATACATCTGTGTTGTAGCCGTTACAATAATGAAAATATGCCACCGACGAGCAAAGGCCAAACTAGAGCCTAAAGAACAGAACACAGCGTACGAAACCGCAAAACACGAAAGACACAACAGCTATTGCTGATATGAGGGCATTTTAGTCCGTGCAAAATCTCATACTTTTGCCCGTCGGGCTATAAATATAACCGTGTGGAACAGAACAGAAGTTCCAGACCACTTCTCTTCCCCAAATCCCCCATTTTTCTCTCACAATATTCCAATCCTTCTCTCTTCAATTCTTGCTTACTTCTTCTTCTTCTTCCCATAACCTCTGCTCCTCATACTCTCATCTTTCATCTCTATTCCAACCAATTCATTTCTTGACGCCCAAATCTCACTTCAGTTCTTCACTGTCCCCACTTTTTTCTTCGGATCAGTTGACTTTTTGCCACCAATCATCATCTCTTCTCTTTGGGTTTTCTCTGGTTTTAGGCAATCAATCTTCAATCATTTCGTGTTGATTTTCCATCATCTATATAGCTTTCCGTGTTACAAACTGTAGTGTTCCCTTTTTAGAAGGAAAAAGGGAGCAATTTTTCATTACCCTGTTTCCCCTGTTCCAATTTTCCGGGAAAATCAGAACCACTGCCGAAAATGCAAGGAAACAAAGCTCCCTTTACATTCTCCAATGGCACCAATACTAAACCTTCACTTTCAGAAATCATATTAACAGGTGGCACAAGCACCTTGGATTCAATCTTCTCATATTGCCCCCAGTCGAATCCCACCACCAACCCAGTTCTTGGGCCCTTAGGCTCCTCTGTATATCTCAGACAAAAAGACTTACTTCAAAAATTCTGCGACGAAAGCCGGGCAAATGCCGCTATTTCGCAGCTTTCCGTATCGAACCCATTTCAGAACTCTGTATACACAAGCAAGTATAGCAGTCCAATCAAGAAAAAGCTGTACAGAGGAGTGAGGCAGAGGCACTGGGGGAAATGGGTGGCTGAGATCAGACTCCCCCAGAACAGGATGAGGGTTTGGTTGGGAACTTACGACACCGCTGAGGCCGCAGCCTACGCGTACGACCGCGCGGCGTACAAGCTCCGCGGCGAATACGCCCGGTTGAACTTCCCGAACCTTCGGGGCGCGGCGGAGTTGGGGTTTGGGGATTGTAAGAGGCTGAGTGCTTTGAAGAGTGCAGTGGATGCCAAGATTCAAGCAATATGCCAGAAGATGAAGACAGAGAAGGGTAACAAGAAAGGGAAGAAAACTGGGCATTGTGGGGGTAGGAATGGAAATACTGGTGATGAAGCAGCAGTGAAGGTTGATTCGTCTGCTTTGGTTGGTGATGACAACAGTTGGAGTAGTGGAATGGTATCACCAACTGTCTCTGAAGATGGGGTTTGGAAGGGGGAGGGCTCGCCGGACTCTGTTTCCGGCAGGTGTCCGGTGGCGGTAGTGGAATCGGAGGAGTCCGAAGGCTGCTCGCTGGCACACATGCCGTCGTTCGATCCGGAGTTGATTTGGCAAGTTCTAGCTAATTAGAGGTTCTTCATTTTCACACTAATTCTGGGATGGGTCTAAACACGCTCAAAAAGTGGTAAAATGTGAATTGTAATTTTGTTGTTGATGTATTATTGACAGTTGCTCTTGTCAAATGTGGTTTCTGGAAAATTTGGGTACTTCTTTGTGGTGTCTATAGGGTAGGAGTGTAATCGATTCGGTTGGTTCGGTTGTTCGTCATTTTTACAACCAGCCCTTGTTTTTTTTTTTGGAGGGGTCTATAGTATTAGGGTAATTTAGATTGCCTTGGGCCCTTGTTTTAGTTTGGAGGCATTCAGAAGGCTCTTAGAAGTTGTTTCCTCGCTATTTATAAGCACATAATGTTTTTTTGTTTTTGTTTTTTTAACAGCAAAATAATAGGTTTCAAGTTATGAGCATAATGTTAACTACATATTTCCATGTTAATTTACAATATTTCAGTACTTGCTATTTAATTTAGGCTTAGTAATGTATTAACGCTCATGTGGTTTGGTGGCAATCCAATTACTAGAATTTATTTTATTTTTTTTGATGACACAGTGCCGGATCAACTTATTCGCTTCTCGATCTAATATTTAAGGGCCTATTCCATCCATTATAGTAGAATTAGTATTTCAGTTGTTGAGATCTTCAGGTTTTACAATCCATCGATAGGTTTCACGATGAATTAAGACCTCAATTTACAAACCTAGACCGGTTTTTGATTGATCTCTAGCTAAACTAGGCTACAAGAGGACTGCTATGATAGCAATAAGTAGGAAATCCCCTTCATAAAATGACTTGAATCCTTAATCTCATTATCACTTAAAATTCAGGTCAAAGTATTTCTCACTTGGAAAATCCAGCTTTAACTTGCGAAGTAGGTGTTCATTGAAATTTCACAATTATTACCTCATTCTCATTGCACTATTGCATCATTCTCGATAAGCTTCAAGAAAAACTCACGTCTCGAAAATTCATGAAAACCAATCCATATGCCACATCTCTCTACCCATTCCTAAATGTTTCTTGGTGATGCAGTGGTGATCCTCATCCTGCTGGCAACATTACCACACATACACATGTAGCATGTACAATTACATGTAATATATATATACATGGGGCACGTTTAATTGCCGAATTATTTTTCAAAAAGATTGGATAAGATGAGATTAAGATTAGAAATAGAGAGGACAAGTGGCATCCACAGAATAATAGATGAGATTATATTAATAGTGAGATTAGTTATACTGTATTCAGTTAGAGTGGCATAAAGATGACGGAAATTATTTTTGACCGTTGGATGTGGAGGATAATAATTGGGAGAAACAGGGCTAGCTAATATCGCCCCTCCCCCTCCTATTAGTTAATCCCCTGAATGATAGTCCACTCTTGTCCAATCCGGCCTCAATCCCGTGTGCAAACAAACACGGGATTATGGGAAAAGTGGAAACATGTGGACTCGCCCTTAAATCCCTCTCCTTAGTCCCACCTCTCTTGTCCCACCATCAAACACACAAAAAGCAGGTCCTTTCACACTATCCATCTCTTTGATATAAGGCAAAACAATGCAATGCACAACTAAAAAGGACTAACACATTGTACGCTGTTTCGTTGCTGCACCACAATGGTTCGTACCTGATATGAAAAAAATACCGCAACAAAGATACCATAAAGCCATATGATTATACTCACCGGCCTCATCGGTATGTTGCCAAACTTCACCACTTGGTGTAATAATTCTATGGAAGAACATATCATGCACAAGGCCGTCCACTATCTACGCAGCCTTGGTCATTGTTTTTCGCGGTGATTTTCGTAACTTCCATTCTGACGGAAGCAAATAAGGATGAGCTATCACACTAAGTCACGACCTCTATGATGAAAGCTTCCCATTTCCCTTCAAAATGCATGATTGGAAAGCATTCAATCAAGCTCTGAAGATGGCATCCTTAGAATTGCTATTGCTACAAGTGTACAGCTTCCAAGGACCTGTCATATTCCTAAATCCTAACCTTCTTTCCAGTAGAATCAATTGCTTTTGAAGTCTTGGGTGACAAATATCTAACGGGTTCGTGTCTTGTTCCTGTTCCTTTATTGATGGTGCAATCAGAGTTGGTAAATTACACATCAAATGCTGCTATCAAATTCAAATTCATGATTTAAATGTAGTGTCTGGAGACTTGAATCGTTGCGATAATCTAAATGAGATTCTCTTCGATTCTACTGGATTGATTGAGACATAGCTTCACACCCACATAAATAAAATCAGACTCCAGACATTTCTCACTTACATACAAAGCTCAGAGACCAGAACCATGCTGAATAAAGCCTACCAGCTCAGTGAATTTTTTGACTCCTGAAGTTTGGCATTATATGAACTTTCTATCTCCTCCTGAAATTATTTCATAAATAACTTACATCAACGCTGTTGCTTCTGCTATGAAATGGTATGTTTAAAGTGGAAAAAATAGAGGATGAACAACCAAATCTATAACTGTTTTTCTTGATAAAGAAAATGCAAAGGAGGTCACATTCTTCAATCAAAGACTGAAGAGCATTGCATAGCTAATCCGATGTAAAGATGTGCACCTGTGCTGGTGGAATGAGGTCTCTCTAAACCTAATGATTTACATATGAGCTAATAAGATTCAATAACAAGGAAATGTGGTTGCAGAAAGTCAGAAGTGGAATGGATGGAAGATGGGGAAGTTGTTTTGAGTCTCCGCGCTTAGTGTGGCCATGTGCAATGCGAGGACCAGTCATTGTATCAGTAGGAAGGAGTGAATTGATTGACTTTGAAAGTGCCACAAGGACATGTTTAAGGCTGTTGGTATGTGTTGGAGTGAAGAAAACCAACTGAGCTGTTGGATCAATTTATCTGATCTCTAATGGCAGTCAAATTGAGGTAACTGGCTTGCTTTTACCCAGAAAGAGGATATTATACGGGCAAAGTTGGCAGAGGTGGGTTCTAAATTACCTCAAAATGCACACTGAAGACCAGCGGATACCGTAAAATTACGAATGATGGAAACATACCTTGCATGATTTCAAGAGAGGCTGCAGGAAATATGATCTGAAATATCTGACTGATTTTCCAAGTGATGTTTTATCCCATTCTGTTCATCAGCAAACAACATAACATATTTCAACTCATCACCACTTGGGATTTGGACCCGAATATGTTGAAAAGTATAAGCCTACTGAAATTAAAGTTGGCTTACCATCATTGCCATCTGATCTCATAACTCCCATGTTAAGTTCGCCCAGAAGCTGCAGATTGACAAAAGCAAGCAGGAACTACTTAGAAACAACAGAACTAGTTTAAAACCAAACCAGGATGCATTCATCCTGCGCCATCTTTACACATACGGTGAGTTGAAAGTGTGTTTATATACTCTATCGACAAGATCTTTGATGCGATACACTGGCAATAATCGTCGTGATGAAATACACAGTTACGGGATTACATACAAGGCTGCAAAACTCTGGGATGGTCTGGGGCCTGCTAACAGCTCTTACATAATATGTGTACACTGTACAGTTAAGTAGATAACTAATCACAACACTGTATCAGGTGAACTTTGCTGATAAAAAAGATAGTGAATTGGAGTTTGGAAGTAATAAAGGGTAATGTCATAACAAAATAGCCTTTATGCAGGGCAAAGCGATTTTAAATTCTGAAAATGAATCAATATCTAGGTACCATAATTCTTTGGTAGGATCCTCAGGAATTTTAGTAGCTTGGGATGTTTTTGAAAGACACTTTTACAATCTCACGCTCACGAATGCACATTATGTGACTAAGATCATTTCTGGACAAAATAACGAAAACAAGTCCTGGCTGTGTTGCACCTAAACTCCCTAACTGATTGTGAAGCTGAACTTCTAAACATGCATCAGGGGTAAAATATCAATTTAGGATGTTAAAACAGAACAGACAAGCAAGGATACTGAAGACTCCACTGGATGGTAAGTCGCGTAAAAAGTTTAACACCCTCCCAAAAAAGAACAACTACATAAATATCTAAAATAAAAACCAAAACCCAAAGATTCTTTTTGAGAACAAGATCCAGAAAAAGGTAGGGAGATACAGGGGAAGACGAAATCACTTCATTGGAGAAGAGAACACCAAACACCACTGCTTATGATTTTGATGAATAAAAAAACTAAACAACGAAATAAGACGAAATCAACACTCAATGTAGGGACTCTGGTTTCTTTTAAGTGTAAACAGTTCTATTCTCCTGTAAAAGGAAACTGCTGTGGCATACACTGAAAATGAGGAACTATACAGTTCAAGCGAAATGCAATAGATCACCAACAAAGCTACATTGATCAGCGAAGATACTGGTATATGAATACCTTGGCAAGGGTTGGTACAGTTGTAGGATCAAATTCTTCACAACAATCTGGGTCTATAGGAACGCATACACGACCTGGAAAAAAGGTAAGGAGACTAATGACAGAACATGTACAAAGAAGGTCCCAAGTGCAAAAAAAATAAATGTAATCCATGATGCAGGACAGCAAACAACGAGATAGAGAAACAACTCAAGGTATCCCTACATATAAGGACCCCTAGACATGCAATACAGCAAGTGACAAAATCACTAAAATGTAAACAAGCACTCAAGGTTCACGAGACAAGAAGCTGAAAGATTTAAACTTTCAAAATGAAGTATACTTGACAGAACATTCATGACGATTCTTGGCTACATCACAAGTTCCACAATTCGCGATTAAACTAATATATCATTTCTACAACACACGGTCTATACAATTCTTGCCTTATTCTATAGTCTATACCAGGCTGTGGTACCATATAAGCTCACTAAACTTCTTGCTTCCATTTTTATGTTAACCAGCTTCACGAAGTACAGAAGCCATCCAAACTCCCAAATTTCAAAAAGAAAGTCAAGAAGTTAATCTCTGTTGAGTTACCCAAAAACTCACCTCAACAGGTATATAGTATTCAAACCTTCCGAAGGTTAATCCCCACAAAAAGGAACATTCGGATGCATTGATAGTAAAGAGACCAATTTACTCAATTAATTGATCCAGTCATTTATTTCCAGCATCACCCATCAATGCAAGGCCTTAAGTCATTCACCCGACCTATTTGAATGAATAGAGCTTGAATCGAAATGAATTGTATGATTAGAATGGAGAATCTAAGGATTCAATGACTGAAATATTAAAATTACAATTCCTGTAATGAAACAATATTCCCTTCTTTTTGCTTTTCTCAAGCATTAATTTTCTTTTCTTTTTATCTTCAATAAGTAGCTATTCTCAAGCATTATACCAAATACGTCATGCCCATATCTATCAGTATCACTACTGATGGTTACAAACCTGTTTTTGGGTGAATGCAGAATGGTGCCTTCAACAAGTGATTCATATGTTTTGAAACCTGAGATGTATCCAATAAGGTCCACGTAAACAAGTAAACAATATACAGGAACAAGATATCACCAACCCACGCACAGTAACAATTCTGTAAGGAATTAGAGGAAGAGGAAATGTTTAACAAACCTCCATATCAAGCCTGGGATAAGCATAAGAGAACACAATCTCTTCAACACACCTACCAAGCCCTAGTACCTATACATGGAAGTGGATAGAACAAATCATTTTTTAGAACTACAACCACAACACTGGTGCTAAATTGCTCTGTCACAACTTTGGCAGTAATAATCCTCGTGAATAATACAAAACATAAGTGCTTCAGCATTCATAGAATGAGATGCAACAGATTATCTACCATAAACTTGCAAAGGTGTTCAGCGCAAATTCCATTTTCCATATAAGGATTGTCATACTGAGAAAGTCCCTTTGTACCTTTTTACTCCGCAATTGCAGCGTTTTTTTTAGTGTCCCCCATCGAGCAACGTTAATGTCTTCTTTGGAAATAGAGGTACGCCTGCTTTCCTGCCATTTTCCCCGAAGCTCCGACGTAGCAGCTGCAAACATTACTTCTAATTATGCATTATAATGGTTGCACGAACTAATGTACCATGCATTTCTTGAGAACTATTGACATCAATGACAAAATCTGGTACAATTTCACATACTTTCATCAGGTATCATCTCTAGGATCTTCTCAAATCTGTCCTCATGCGAAAACAATTTTTGACTACAAAGCAGTTTCCCCTCAAAGAATTTTTGTAAAACGTCAGTGTATGATCTCCTGCAGAGATTGACTGAAACTTGGTGAACAATCGTAAAATTACATAAAAGAAGACCAACAATATAGAGTGACAACTTACGCAAGGAAAGGGTGAAGTGCATGACCCATTAGAGTAACCTTTTTTTGACTATTTTCATTGCCCTGAACCAGGAATAGGATAAGTTTCCACTGCACGTCACACTACAAACAATTTGCCAAAGCACTTATTCAATTCAACAGTAGCGAACCTTATACACGCGAAAATAATCAGCAATAGCTGCCCTCTGCTCGTTATTTAACCTGGGAATTGATGGCAGAAGATAACAAGCCATCAAAAGTCATAATAAAGAGAGGATAAATGGGACTTCCACTTTCCAACTATTTGAGGAACTTACCTTCTTGCTTTCCCATCACAAACCCAACAATGGACACCACGTCGGCCACTGTACACCCACAAAATGTGATTGAACCCAAAGTCGTCTGCATTAGAAATCAATAGAAGTCCTCTAAGCCAGAATAACAATGCAGCAAATAGTACAAACTAGATTGTAAATACACATGCATACATGCATATACAAGTGCTAAATAGTGGTACTTACACGGTTACACCTATACTAGTGGTTTGCCTGAGTCAAAACTCAAATGTGGAAATTTTCGAGCAACCCCCATTCCCCAAGGCACAAGACTTCACGAAAAGAAAGTTTCAGACCAGAAGATAATGTCACAGCAATATGATAATAGTATCATTTGTAAGAACATCGACTATCCATCAAGTGATAAGCACGACGGAGCATTTTCCTCCATGTAAAAGCTTCAATAATTGAAAATACAAAAAAGTGCTTTAAAAATGTAAAAGCAATAAAGTAAACGCAAAAGATATGTATTGATACAAATGCAGCATGATGTATAAACAGTCCACCATGTGGTGAACACCACAGCAGCGTCAGATAACAAGTCCAAGCTTCAAAATGACAGTTAAGTACATGCATTCATCTCTGTCAAAGATAAAAATCCTCAGCAATTCACTCGCTGATAACTGTTACAGATTTTTATGTTGTGGCATGTAGATCCTGCAAGAGATAACCAACTAAACTTTTGTAAGAATGCTGAGACTAGAAGGGCAAAATGGTCAAACCTCTGAGACCAGAATCTATCACTTTAATAGCAACTGTCATTAACGGCCAGCAGTCCAAACACACATCAGCTCCTGAGCAGCAATATCTAACATCATCGTAATCACTTATATCCTGGGTGGGACATGTAATGCAAGCGTGTCAAGGAATGAAAAATTATATCCCTGTTTACTAGGGTGCAACTCTTCAGAATACGATTCACTTACTACATCAAAAACAAGCTCCCTCTCCACTGGAGTAAAACCATTATCACCATCTTGGGCATAAGCATGTCTCTTTGCAGGCTGCAGAACCCAAAAATATGAAGAATCACCATATGAGCAAGTATGGTGATACGGTGAAGAACTATAATTTGACACAGGAAAATGAATTCTAGAGCATAATTGGTAAGTAATCAATAGCTGAAAACACCATGACTCAGGGCAATTCAGTCAGGCATATCATCAATCACTTGACCTGGTGACTTCACCCATCATGGAAGCAACAAGCAAATAAAAACAAGCAGATCAGATTGACATTCCTTATGCTGAGAAACAACGAGCTACGTGTAAAAACACTTATCATACATATGTAACTGAGAGAACCTTATAAACTGCATCAAAATCAGCTGATAAAATATCTTTACTAGCAAGCATAAAACAACAGCACATGCAGGAGTACAATTCCCAAAACAGTCAATCAGTATGAATTAAGCTTGAGTTGATGCAAAAATGAAGTACGCAAATCTTACATCCACATTGTACACAGGCCCAATATCAATCTTTAATGGACACTTCTCGTTGATGGATTTTTCCATATCAGATGCACTGTTGAAAGACTGGAAGCGCAGATATATGTCGTTATCCAACGTGAAAGAGAATTCTCTCCGTCCAAAGTATGAGTGGTCACATCCAGGATGCTTTCCATCTATAGACATATGATAGTCAAATAAAAATATATTAACATAAGGGTACACAAGTACAAGAAAGGGAAGGGACTGAAACACGAATTTGGGTTACCATTTCCATAAGACATCCATCTAAACATATCGTCATGAGGAAAAAGCTTCCCTGCCGCACACACAAAAAAAAAAAAAAGGTTTAACCTTGTACAATCGAAAGAAACAAATTACTGAATTATCATAAATTTAACAAACCCAGACCCATCTTGAAACATCACTTTAGTCACTATCAGCATTAGGCGTAATTTCAAAACTAATGAAGCTACAAGTTCACATTTCCTTGCAGATATAAGATCCTAAACCAAGCATCTCGTGAAATCCCCAGACCTAACAACCATATCAATGCACTAATAAAATTCTATTCTACACCCATTACAATTTTACTCGATTCTTTCTTTCATCAAATATATCTATTAACATTCACTGGCCTACCAGAGAGGGGGAGATAGTTACTAATTCACGATTAACTTGGTCAGCAAAAGGATAGCCCAAAAGCCTCAATGACAACAATTGTGCCTATATATTAAGAGGAAAATGGACAACAAAAATCATCTCCAACAGGATCTTCTAAAGATTTCAGTTAGGCAAATAAATGGCGACTCTTTTTTCTACTCAACTTTTTCAAGGCCGTCTGGTGGCTTTCAAACCTATCACTATACCATTTTTTTTTTCCAAACGAACCTAACACTATACCATTAATAAGCGTTTACTCCAATATTATGCTTTACTACCCATTGAGTGCGTTTTACTCAAATCTAAGTCAAATTTTGTATGAGCAATTACCGTAGTAAACTTTGAGGTAATCCACGTTGAATCCGTCCGGAACGGCATTTTCTTGCGAAGGTTCACTCTCACACCCGTCGATTAGCATGTCGTCTCTTCCGTTCCCAGCTTCTTCTCCCGTCATTTTCCGAGTTCTAAATCTTTCGAACAAATCTGCATTATCATTTCATCGTTTAACAAAAATGAAAGGATCCTCAGAAGATTTACCAATACGAAGACGAAGTACCAAGCAAAACAGTAGATAAAAACTTGTCTTTGAAGGCTAATCGATCTCCAGTGCTCATAGGAAACCCCAACATAAACAACGATTATGTATGTAAACACACGCAAGCATGAATACCTTACGCAGGGCCAATTACTGACGGATCGAAGGATGATACTTGCGATGTGCTTGAACTCGCGAGGCCTGGTGCAAGCTCGTTGCGTCTAGGGCTAACTGAGACGGTCGAAAATTGGGGGGAAATACTCCAGCGGAGCCTGGTTTTGGCGGGAAAATATTCTGGCGTGGCGCCTATTTCTTACGGAGTATGTAATTTGGCGCAAGGGTAAAATATCCGGTTCACCTCTTAAAAAATAAGTATTTTTTTAAATAATTTTTAAATTTAAAAATAATAGACTTATTAAAATAAAAATATATACAATATGGATCTAATTTTAAACCTTGCAAAAAAAAAATTTTTAAATTATTTTTATGAACCTATTATTTTTAAGCTTAAAAATAAAATTTTATTTTTAAAATATTTATTTTGGAATTTGAAAGGGGGCTCACTGTACCCTGGATTCAATGAAAATCACCCCAACACCCTCATCCTTTAAAATCCCAATCTCAACTCTTCATAGCTAGTGACATGGTGGTGTGATCTAAGTCACGTAATTTGTGTGGAGGTGTGCAAACATAAAAGCGTCTTTGAAACGCAACGCATTATAAATTGTAAAAATTTACGGGAACGGGGATTGAGAGGCATGGAGTCAGGGACAAGTGGTAGCGGCAACCATCGCTACGATTTCAAAAAATGCTATTAATGTACTAAAAATTTATTTTTATTTTCAAATTATATAGACCTAATAATACCACTAGATGTTTTATTATTTTTTGTTATACATGGGAGTAAGTCTTTGACCATCTAGTTTACTGTATTGTTTTCAAAATAGGGGTCAAAAAATAGAGCGGCCCCGTGCTTTCACAGAGCAAGATAAAAAGTAAACTTGGGTTTATTACAAGCTCAATATTTTTAAGCATTCCAAGTTTCAAAATTTGAATGCCATTTTCAGATTTTTGTGTGAAATGTTGGACAAAATAAGAGAGTTCACAATTTTATCTTCTCGTTGATAGATTAATCGGTCTTATATCGACTATGCCCATTTCAATGGTTACAAAGGAGCATGCATTTTAAATTATGAAACTTGTGAAGACTAAATTGCGCAATAAGATGGAAGATGATTTTTTTGCAAGTTTATTTATTATGTAAATTGACAACACATTGCTAGGAGTTAATTATCAATATTTTTAACGACATGAAAGAGCATCACAATCAAGATGTTTTATTGTAACTAAATTAAATTAAAAATTATTGTTCTTTAGACTGTACGTGCATATAACAAACATCGTTTATTATACTAGGTTTTAAGGTAAAATTTTAACTACGTGTTGTTGAGAGCGGGACATTTTAGAGAATTATGACCCCGTTCGTTTTTGGATTTTGGATTTAAAAGCAACGAGTTCAGAAAAAAATAAAATAATGATTGGAGATAAATAGAAAGAAAAATGAGAGTAATGATTGAAAAAAATAAAATAATAATTAAAATTTAAAATTCAAAATCCTTAGGCTCAGTTTGGATGACCGGAATCTTCAATAAGAATAGGAATGAGATTACTACGAATCAAATTCCTATAAATTTTATTGAATGGGAATACGAATATGATTACTAGGAATGAAATTCATAGGAATACGATACCTGAAGTAATTTCATTACAGTGTTTGGATTAGTTCAGTAATCTTCTGCTGGAATCAATTTTTTTGGAAATTATCAAAGCCAATATTTCTTTTTTTTATTGATTGAGCCAGGAATCTAAGATTCTCACGGGGTAAGGGAGGAATCGAATTCTCACTCTATTTGGTAATGTGATTCCTGGTCGGATGTGTCGTCAGGAATCACAATCCTATTCCTGTCTCTCCCAAATATAAGAATCCTGAGAGTGCGGCATCACATTCCTATTCATGTTCCTTCCAAACGTCGGAATCATAGAAGTATAGTATCACATTCTGATTCACATTTCTCCTCAACATTCCTACCATCCAAACTGAGCCTGATGTTATGTGACTGGTGGGTAGTGATCACCGACATGTTTTATCCCAGTTGAGTATGAGTCATGACCAAATAAATTAGATTTTACTCCATTAAATTAAAATATAAAAAGAGAGGCCCACGACTCGTGTCGTCTGCTCACATTTCTTTGATTGCCATAGTTACGTTACGCTTCCGTGTTACTCCTCGTCCTACTCTACTATTTACAGACAGCAATGCGTGTGAAGTCCGTCTCAGGCGCTCTCTCTCTCTCTCTCTCTCTCCATATGTGGGCGGTAGGTCTGATCCCATGATATCCAGTTTACTTTCTTGTTTCCCCATTATTTCCTGATTGCTTTTCCGTTGCAATTTAATCACCATTGACGTCCCTTTTGGAGCTTTCTCTTTGTACCAGTTCTAAATCTACATTAATTAACTACTATTCCTCCTTGCCTCATGTAGGAGTATTTTTTTTAATTCCACCAAGTAAGCTCTCTTGTTCTCACTCCCTCGAAATTATTCTCCCTAAACAACAAATCCACCTACAAAAAAACCCACGCTAATCACCTCCTCCCACTCTCTCTCTCTCTCTCCAAAACCATCGTCCATTAAAAGTACTTTTTGGACCCTTGTCCTTGAACCCATTAGGGTTCATATTATATAATCCTCGGAAAGTGCAAAATGCGTGGGTTAGTTTTGTCAATTATCCTGTGCTTCGCGGCGCACCTGAACGGCGGAGCTTCTGCAGCCGAAGTGGAAACCTGCTCCGGGATGGTGAAAATGAGGGACAGGAACGATGAGATATCGATAGCGGACTTTGGAGGGGTGGGTGACGGGGAAACGATGAATACGGCGGCGTTCAGGAAGGCGGTTCATCGGATAGAGCATCTGAGGCGGAGAGGAGGCACGCTTTTGTACGTGCCCCCTGGGGTGTATTTAACGGGAAGCTTTAATCTTACTAGCCACATGACTCTCTACTTGGCCAGAGGTGCTGTGATCAAGGCCACTCAGGTACTCCAACCTTACTAGGGTGAGGTTGGTTTTGTTAAGATTAACCCAATTGTCTTTGCCTGAAATTTTGTTAATTTTGTGTCCGATTTTTTTGAATTAATTATCCTTCTTGTAAGTCGAAAATTACAGAAATGTTCGGGGAAAAGTTTCCTCGAAAATGTCACTGAAAGTGGAATTAAGTAAGTATTTGAGATTCCATGTGCAGGACCCAAATATTAAAGTAAATCTGAATCATTGATATTTGTTTCGGGAAAACTTTTCTTGTACCGTAACATTGCTCTGAAAATTATCGTGAAAAGCAAAAAAAAATAATAATTCAAGATAAGTCTTGTTTTTTTCCTTTTCGTTTTATCTAAGTTTTTTTTTTTTTTTTCAAGTTCCGTCTATATTTTTGCATTTTTCTGTTTCATCTGGTGGTGACGAATGATTAATTTCAAATATTTTGATGAGAAGCTAAACGAATATTTTTTTAACATCAATAATACCAACATTGTTCGAGAGCAAACCGGTTTATTCCAAACCCACCCTTTGAGTATCATATTAATGGATGGTGCAAGTTGCTCAGCAGAATGACTAGTTCATTTGCAGCTATTAGACTAAACCATACCCACCCGTATTATACGACCATATTTATTGATGGTTGAAAGTTGGTCAGCTATTAGATTTAGCGACAACGCACTAGATTGAGTGCGCATTGAAGAACTATCATGTTTGTGTCAAAGTGTGAGTTTGACAGGCTCACACATGGGTGCTTCATCCTTGTCTTGGCCAAATACCAAATTTTTGTGGAGTTTCATGCTTAGGCAATTTTTGGGTGACTGGAATGAAGCTATACTTGAGCGGTCGTTTTTTTGGGATGCTTGTTCCGATTTTTCTTTCTAGTTTGCTAGCAATAGTATGACACAATGCACATTTAAATTTGTTACACGGTCTTGGGTAGAGCTTAACCCCAAAAGCTAGCTATTGAAGTGAGGGTGTCCTCACGCTTATGTTCTTCTTATTACTTTGGTACCCAAGTGATGTGGGACTTCGCTTCACATGAGTTCTACCCAAGATCGTGTAACATGGTATCAGAGCCAGGTGTGCCAAGGATGGGTAGGGTGCGTGTTCCTGGCTAACACGCGGCAGGTGCTGCCGAGTGAGCACGCTGGGCCTGAGGGAGGGTGTGAAGCAAAATCCCATATCGCTTGGGTACCAAAATAATAAGAAGAATATAAGCGTGAGGGCACCCTCACTTCAATAGCTAGCTTTTGGAATTGAGTTCTACCTAAGACCTTGTAACAATATTGAGTGAGCAATTTAGGTGAGCGGTTGTTCCATTAGATGTCTCAGGAACGAGCCCAATGACCACTCCACTCTTTTCTAACAAAAACTGAAGGGATCTTTAGACCACCAAAGCATATTGTGTTAATGTTTCCTTGCACAAGAATTGGATTTGGAACGTTAGGCATTCTTGTGCTTATTTACTGGTCCGGAAGGTATATTGACATTGGGATTGTGTGAGGGTTGCATTCGCTTTGATCTTTCTTGTTCCATACAAAAATAAATGTTCACAATATGAAAGGTATTGGATTTGAAACTCTTGTGGATAATGTGCAACTACATTATTCGTGGACTGGAGTGTGCCAAAAGTGGTGCTTAGTGTCTATCTGTGGAACATTTGCGTTTGTCAATTTGTATGGGATATTTGGAAATTAAGGGACAGCCATAACCGCATGGGGGTCCAAGGGATGAATGGGGTGGACCTGGTTGCATGTGATGCAATTATATTAGTGACAACCAGTGGACAGCTATATAGAATAAGAGACATCTTGGTATTATATTATATAATGTGCGGATTCCACAGCCATACCAAAGTGACATTATTGTCTTATTTGCTGCTACTTACAGGGGAACAGTGTCACCTTTTTTTTTTGTCACTCAATACATACTAGCCTGCTCCTAAGGAGATGGGGAAGGGATACCGCTAAGCGGTTTACAGGTGGGGCAAGCCCAAAGGGCATCAACTATCACACCAAGCACTTGCGCTCCCGGCGAGAATCGAACCCTCACTTTCCATGTGGAAGAGGTGAGGAAGTGCCACTGGGCTACATCCTCATTGGCCGGGGGAATAGTATCACTAAAGAAGTAAGAAAAATGATTAGAAAGGACAAATCAGAAGGTTTTGATTCTTACTTGTAATTTAGATTTCTACCAATAAAAAACAGACTAACTTTTCCATTTCTCATGTCAAACAGTAGATTACCTATGTTACATGAAGTAAATAAATGAAAATTGAAGATAGAAAGACTATTTTTTTCCCTCTCTCCAAGGGCCAATCCCCATGAAAAAGGGGTGCTCTAAAATCCATCCGTCAGATTTTTTGGTGCATTTAGTTGTTTAATCCCTTTGGATGATAAAATAAACTGTTCTCATCCAATGACATAAGATCAATGGATTCCAAGAAACGATAATATTTAATTATATTCTCTCTCTCATTGTGCCTTTTCTGGAACTGGGTTTGGTTGTGGGTAAATATTATCTAATGCTCTTGGTTGCACGAGAAGTCATGAATGTTTCCTTAAGCAATCTCGGTGTCAATCGATACACATGCTTGACACTGGAGGTTACGATCTTTGTTCTAAAATTTGTTTTGTTTTGCTGGATTCACTGTGCCATTTGCGCAGTTAGATTGTTGTATGACATCTAACAAGTGTGCCCCTTAGTGAAAAACGGTTTGGGAAAGTTACACGTGGTATAAGTGGGATGGCTTCAGAACTTTTGTTATTACTTTTAGAGGCAACTCCTCACCTTTTTGGCTTTGATGCTTCAGGATACAACAAATTGGCCTTTGATTGCTCCCTTGCCTTCATATGGACGAGGGAGGGAGCTTCCTGGAGGAAGATACATGAGCTTTATCCATGGAGATGGGCTTCGTGATGTGATAATTACAGGTCAGAATTAATACAATGGCTCTTATAGTCTTATTATCAGATGATGGCTTTCCATGCCTACACCAATTTGTGTTATCCAAAAACTTTGGACCTACTGTTAGACAATGACACAACATGCTAGGTTTTTGAAAACAAATATCAATAGGTTTTGATAATTGCACTACACAACATGCTAGATTTTTCATCTGTGTGGGTTCTGATTAGTCTGAATGCTTGTTGCTTGTTCATGTTTGTTCTCTCCTCTAAAAAGAACTCGTTAACAATTACAAGGATCTTGTTTTCCCATTCTTCTCATTCAAGGGCCATCATATGTTTTTTTCCTTCATGCTGCAGTATTACAGGTTTTAGTGAAAGATGGCTTTCAGTCTATTAGAACTGTTAAAAACTGCAATACAAGGCTATCGTACATAACTCTACATGGTTGGTCTAGCACTTCTTGAATTGCATTTAATTTCTCATATGCAATCTTTGCCCGGGTGAACAATTTCCAAGACACTGACAATTCTCCCTCATCTCCCCTTTGTGCAACTTACTTCTTTTCTTACCATTTTTTTCCCGTCTTGGTCTACTCTCTCGTCTCTTGTTTTGTTTGGGTTTGATGGAGTGGTCCCCCCTTAGGTGAAAATGGGACTATTGATGGCCAGGGAGACATCTGGTGGAACATGTGGAGGCAGAGAACCCTTCAATTCACCAGACCCAATCTTATTGAGTTCATGAACTCCCAGAGCATCATCATTTCCAATGTCGTTTTTAACAACTCACCCTTTTGGAATATTCACCCAGTCTATTGCAGGTAATAATCGAACTGGTATTGTGCTTGAATTATTGTACAATTTGTTGTTGGACTCAATTACTCATAATATGTGCGACCACCTGGTACTCGGCTAGCCTCACATATCTGAAAAAGTGTGGTGTTTGAAACTAGGACCGTACCTTTATTCCCGGGAACTTACCCTTCGAGCTACCCCACTTACAATATCTTTTTCATTTTTTCTGTTTTTTTTTCAAATCCATTTTTCACCCCTCATTGATGCCTTAGTATGTTTACTGCACACTTCTAGGCTGCTGAGATGGGACAAGTCAGTTGGCCCTTTCTGAATGTTCCTGTTCTTTTTTGGTTGTGTTCCGCCTCCTTGTAATACTTCTTGATATTAGCAGGATTTTTAGCGAAAAAATGCAATGGTGGCACAATTATTTGGTCCAACAATTGAATTTCCTTCTAACAGGAATGTTGTTATTCACCATGTGACGATATTGGCTCCACCAGACTCTCCCAACACTGATGGCATTGATCCGGGTATGCAGTATAATCCAGTTTTACTCTTTCCTTTTTTTGGTTCTCATCTACTTGTGAGGTATTTCTCAAATGTAAGAGTGCACATTTCATGAACTGAGTCATAAAGTTTAAGCTAACTAGCACCCATGATAATAAGTATTTAGATTTGCCATGTCTTGCATATGGAAGACGAGTTTCTTTTGGTTGGGTGGTGGGGAAGGTGAGACTTTGTAATGCACATTAAATGACTTGGATGGTTCATAATAAATGCTGCTTCGTAACCCTCAGGATTGGTGCAGTGCACCTGGCAACTAGGGGCCTCAGGAAGCCTTTGGTCTGAGGTTCAACTCTCACCTGCGTGCTATCCATTGTTGTGTTGGGCCAATCCTTACGAGATTTCGTCCCAGCTTTAATTTAGCCCCTGCTAGTGGACGGTTGGATGGTCTCCCGGATAAGTCCATTCATTGGACCTGATAGTGAATTATAAGAAATGATTTATGCTGCTCTGTTCTCCCACCATTCCCCACCACTGTGACTTTAGGAAAGTATTTGTGCATAAAGGGGACCCTAAGATTATCAGGATCATCTTGATTGATGAGGAGGGTGGATTATTGTGGTAATCTTTGTCTCAGTGGATAAAATTAGATTCTTCATGTCAGTTAGGTCAGTTGATCTGTTGGTGCTGGGTTCTTCTTGTTTAATTAGGAGTCTTTTTTCTCTCCCTGTTATGAAATTTTAACCCCATTTATTCCCCCGTAATCAAGACAGATTCAAGCAGCAACGTATGCATTGAGGACTCCTACATTTCAACTGGAGATGACCTTGTGGCAGTGAAGAGCGGGTGGGACGAGTACGGAATCGCTTACAACCGGCCCAGCACCGACATCACCATCCGACGGATAACTGGTTCTTCCCCTTTTGCCGGAATTGCAGTCGGAAGTGAAACATCAGGCGGAATAGAAAACATTTTAGCAGAGCACATAAACCTTTCCAACATGGGAGTCGGCATCCACTTGAAAACAAACGTCGGCAGAGGCGGCTTCATTAAAAACATTACAGTCTCCGATGTGTACATGGAAAATGTGCGGAAAGGGATAAAGATTGCGGGTGATGTTGGTGACCACCCCGACGATAAGTACGACCCGAAGGCTCTTCCCGTGATGACAGATGTCGTGATTCGAAACGTGTGGGGGAAGAAGGTCCTGCAGGCGGGTTTGATACGTGGCTTAAAGGATTCCCCGTTCTCTGGGGTTTGTCTCACTAACATTAGCCTTGCTGCCGCAGTAGGAGAGAGAACCCCTCAGTGGCAGTGCTCTGATGTTAGCGGTGGTGCCATGGACGTCAGCCCGTTGCCATGTGCAGAATTGTCCAGCACCAGTCAGAGTGGTGGGTGTTCCGTTCCTTCTTGAGATAGGTATGATTTTGTAACAATGTCCACTGAGTAATGAAGACCCAGTTTTTCTACTAGAGAAATGAACTATGAAGTGGAGTAATTGTTTTGATCTGCCTATCTTTTACTAGTAGTACTAACCTTCGGTCTGGAACCTCCTTGAATTGGGAAACAGCGGTAAGTAGAAAGTTTCGATATTTTCAGACAACACCGCTACGGATACAGACACTGATCACACCCCTCATGTGCGGGTGAATGTGCCTCACATGCACATGAGAGGTGGGTGTTTCGTTCAATCGTAGGATAAGTCCACTAGTTTTTGGGGGTTCAAAACATATAAGTTGCTTTAGCCCTTTTCTCACAAAACTCGAGTCGTATTACTCTCTAATTTTTATTTTTTATTTATGTACACAAGGAAGACGAGATATCATTTGTAACAAACACTAGGAACTCTGGACTGTAAAACAAGTTATATCATACATGTTCTCCATTGTTTGGGACGCCAAGTCCCTGCTGTGCTCAATTCTAGCTGCAAGTTGCAGCCCGTAGAAACGCTGTCTTGTTAGGGGCAACCCCAAGAACAATTTTTAAATCCACTTGGTTGTCGGATACACATCACATGGTCGTGGGGCCCACTTCGGGATCTCACACCCCGAACCGTTTAATAATTGTAAAATAATTATTCAAGCGGTCTTGAAAAAAATCATCCCAATCGGATATTTGTAAGTACCTTTTTAATTTGTTCAATTTTTCATTTAGAATTCAGAACCCTAAACTCTAAAAAAATCTTGAAGAAGACAACTTTTTGTTTTGTATTCCCTTGATTTGAACCGCACATGTCGCAGGGCTTGTTGAGAAGAGTATATATTAAATAAATTATCTTGATCAGATATCGATAGGCATAAAAACAGTTTGTATTTTTTAAATAATCTTTGTGTTTTGATACCTATCGATATCTGATCAAAATAAATTATTTAATATTTATTCTTCTCAATAAGTCCTATGACATGTGCGGTTCAAATCCAGGGAATACAGAATACATAATTGTTCCAACTTTTTGTCAAGATTCTTTATTAAGAGTTTAGGATTCTGAATGAAAAATTAAACAAATTAGACAATTACTTACAAATATCCGATTCCGATTGGGTTGATTTTTTTCCAAGACCGCTTTAATAATTATTTTACAATTATTAAACGGTTGGATCGCTTGTGTGGGACCCTAAAATGGGCCCCACATGACGACGACCAGGACCACTTTAATAATTATTCTACAATTATTAAATAGTTGGATCACTTGTGTACCACGTGTCACGGACTTAACTTGTTTCAAGCAATCCGTGCGGCACTTAGACACTCACGCTCGATCTTGACCCGATCTTGTGATGCTAAGTAAGCCTTTGTGTGTAAGAAGAGTCAGACAAGTAACACTTGAGAATGGAGAGTGTATTGCACAAAGAGAGAATACAAGTGTGATTTCTAGGTGCCTTGGCCAAATGAGGCCTCACCCCTTTTATAGGCACCAAGGGAGAGTTCTAGAACAAACTCTAGAAACTTCCCACCTCCTCAATTGGGTCTTTCTAGAATGTGTGTGGAGGGTTCTTGAATCCTCCAACACTTACAAGACTTTCTCTAGAATATACACCTTCTTTCTAGAGTATTCTACAATGTACAAGAGTATACAAGAAGTCTCTAGACAAATCTAGAATATTCCGGAAGCTTGAAGACGATGACCAAGTGGAAGTAAACATTGTTCTTGGGGTTGTCCCAACACACGGCATTTCTAGGGGCTGCAACTTGCAGCTAGAAGTAAGCACTGCAGGGACTCGGGATCCTCTTCTTGATTTTGTTTGATAGAGGAATGGAACAGAACCCCTGTATGAGCCTACCAAAGGATGTTGCATTAGGTGTGGAGAAAATGCGAACCCAATTGTGGGGTATCCATTATCTTGAGCTTGGCATTTTTTTTTTCAGACCATCTGATTTATATTAAAACAAAAACATATTACAACTAGAAGAAAAGCAAAATATAACAAAATAAAATACAAGTAAAAGCGGTATTAAATCAGTTTTAGTGTCGGACCCATCAATTCACTCAAGAGGTGGGGAAGATCATGGTTTGCCCCATGCCCTTTCCTGCCGCAAGTCGAAAGATCAACGCCAGATTTGCTGCAAACGCCATCACTGTTGCCGTTGGGAAGCTCAAAAAATGCTAGATCTTAAAATGCTTTGCTAGATCTGGAGTTTGGGCTGCATCCCATATGTTCTTTATTGTTCTACTGGGTTGTGTGGCTTTTTAGGTGTTGGGCTTTGGCTCTTGGAGTTTTGCTATTTGGTTGGCATCTTGCCAATTAAGGATTTGGGTTTCGGATAGGCATTTGTTGCTTTTCTCTTTGTCCTTTTACTCTTTGAAATCCTTCAAAAGATTAATAAAACTTTTCGAGCATTAAAAAAAAAAGAGTCAAATAAAACATGGGGGAGTGGTGATCATAAAGGATCAAGCAATCAACCTATTGCCAGCTTGCTACATCTTCAACTCCAAGTCCAATTTGCTCAAATTACATCTGAAATTGAAGGTGGTTCATGAGAAGATGAGAAACCTTCCATGTGATAGATATGCCTAAAGCTTTGCAGGCCAAGGGGGGAAAAATGATTGGATCCCACGATCAATGACTAGACAAATTACCAATTGTTTTTGATAAAGTAATGAGAGCAATGCTAATGCGCACCCAGATCTATGCGGTCGCCTGATTCTCATAAGTCTTACACAACAATAAGGGGGTTAACGTGCGTGCATCGACCGGTCATAAATATTTGTGTTTCTGTTCACGTAAGCTTATGCACCCTGGCTTTCCGAAAGTGTAATAAATAAGTTCTTGGACATCTGGCTGTCCAAAAAACAAAAGAAGTTCTTGGACATCTCTCGTCCATATAAAATCTAGTCCGCGCGTGAAAGGTCTTTGCAGAAATGATTCCATTCTTGACATTATCCCACAATCAAAGGTCCTTCCCCTTTTCTTGATTAATTAGAGCGTCATAAGTACCCAACGACATGAACAGTTTACGGTTACCGACAGAATTGTACTGATCAGGTATAGGTCAGCGTGCGGGGCCTACTTTTAGGTTCTACACAAATGATTCGGATCGTTCATTGATTCAAAAATATTTTTTTTTCTGAGTGGCCTTGCAGAAAATCAGCTCAAACGGGTAACTGCAAGTGCTTAATCCATTGTACTAATTTTTCATTCCGAATGGATTGATTTTTCACGGGGCCACTCAAAAAAATAAGATTAATGAATGATTTGGATCGTTTGTGTGGGACCCAAAAATGGGCCTCGCACCGATCTATGCATGGTTGATACGCATTTCATAGGTTACCATAGTCAATCATGTAAGGAATCCTCTTTTGTTCTTACATTATAAGAAGTCTACAAACACAACTCTGAACAGAAATGCATCTGGCCGGAGCCATTCAATACATGTGGTCTCATGTGCATCGAACACCTTCAGACACTACTGCAGTGTCCGAATATGTGTTTTAAAGATGTGTCGGTAGCATTGCTATACCTCTTAAAACCAATAGCCATTGGGCCCTTTTTTCATGGAACTTCATTTTCTTGGAATTGTATGAAGCCATGTTACTTTCATCAACTGTAAACCCAGGTGTTTTATATATATATATATATATATATATATATATATATATATATGTATTTTTTTGGGTCAAACGGAAATTAGGTGTTTTATATTCAGTTCCCGTTAGCTCCGTCTTGACTTGTTACTCCGGTTGACTCCTTGTTCGCCCATGTCGGAATTCAAGACAGTTTCAAGCAGCTTCATCGGTCTGGCATATATAGAATCAAAGATTTCGACTACTGAATAAGAAAACTGTTCCTTAACGACGGCTGGATCAAATTAAGATCCGATTGGCCTTTAAGCCGACATAATAGTATTTTTTTTTCTAAGTTCGCAGAAAAGCATAGCCGTCATGCCCAGTCCAAAAAATAAAATATAGTTGTATTCAATAATCTCAAAGTCATTTAACAGTGAATGGAGATGCAATACAAACTCATATACTAGTTTCCAAGCATCATATAATCAAAGATGATTTCGAAACCTTAGTAAGGTTGGTTTTTTTTTTTTTAAACCTGCAAAGCAGCAAAGATGAATCAGAAGTAATATATATGTGTGTGTATATGTATATATATGTGTATATGTATATATATATCGGGACGGTTCAAAGGACACCCAAAAAAACATCTCAAATCTCAATCTCATATTACGCACACACACAGTTAGGTTCAAGTCCACACCCTTTCTGTCCGCACCCGTCCGCACCACCCCTTTCCAGATCGAATTTTGATGATCCGAGCTGCTTAATGTGATCAGAACGTGATTTTAAGGGTACCCGCGAAAAATCGGCAAAAAAAATGATCGGGAAGAGCTTCATCCGAATAGTTTTTTATTGAACGGTTCAATAAAAAAACTGCTCAAATCAAGCCCTTCCCGATGTTTTTTTTTTTTGACGATTTCTCTCGAGCACCCTTAAAATCACGTTCTGAACACATTGAGAGACTCGGATCATCGAAATTTGATCAGGAAATGGGAGGTGTGGATGGGTGCGGACGGGAAGGATGTGGATAGGAACTGGACTGAACTGCGCATATATATATATATTTGAGCAGCATACATATAATAATTATTAGTACAGTACTCCAGTGGATAAATTCAACTGTTCATGAATTTATTTGTTAGTTTTATTAGGACTGGACCCATCTCTGCATCTTATCTCAATGTATGGAGAGAATAAATTAAGTAATTAAAGGCCAACCTATTTTAGGAGAAGACCCATCACTGCATCTTATCTCAATGTATGGAGAGAATAAAGTAATTTAAGACCAACCTTTGTTCCAGAATCACAAATAAATATTTATTTTTTAAAAATATGCAATATAAATTTTATTTGAAAATTTTCATTAAAAATTTTTGAACGATGCAAAAAAAATCAAAAAATTATTTTTTATTTACATTATTTTTGAATTTGAAAATGTGAAATAAATACTTATTTTATAAGAATGTGTTCTGAACCCAGCTTAGCCTTTTAGGAGAAGACGTCCCATCACCACAGCTTAAATCTCATTTGTTTTGGGGTCTCAAAACTCCTGGGCAATAAACACGGTTTTTAATAAACCTTCTTTATCTATCTTTCTCCGCTCATTATTCTCAAAAATCCCCCTCAAAATTCAAACCGAACAATTAAAAACCAACCTAAGGTGTAGACCTAGCGGTCAAGGGTTGCGACTTTGAGATTTAGGCCCCGTTTGATAAACTTATTAGACCTTGGGATTGGACTACCAATCTCAAGGGACTACCAATTCTTTGTTTGGTAACCCAAAATAGGTTAGGACTATTAGTCCCTTGGGACTAGTACGGTGGGGTTTAGGGGGTATTATGAATACCCCGGGGGAGTTGGTATTACCAATCCCAACCCAACCCCAACGCATTTTCATTACCAATTTCTTCTATCAATTCAATCCCATCATCTAATCCCATCTCAAACAAACATGATATTAATAATCCCATTATCTAATCTCATCCCAAACAAACATACTCATTATCAATCCCTTCTCATTACCAATCCCATCTCCTTAGAGCAAGTACACTAGATGAGCAAAAATACATTTTTTGCTATTTTACCTAAGAGAAACATAAAAAATAGTCTACACCAAATGAGCTAAAAGAGGAGCTAAAATGCATTTGTGAATAGTTGTTCTCTATTTTTACCTAAGTACTATTCATACTCCTTTCTTTTTTTATTATTTCTTTCTCTCTCTCCTCCCCCCTTTTTCCTCTCTTTAAACAATAAAGATAATAAAGAATGAGTAAAAAATATATATTTTAATTGGTGTTAGGTAAAATAGATAGTATTAGTGTAGTGTTGAGAGAAATGTGAGTAGGTAAAATGAAAAAAGTGCACTGTTCACCATTTTTTTTACCTAATGACTGGTGTACTTGCTCTTACAAATCCCAATTATAATTCTATCTCCTTACGAATCTCATCCATCTTTTACTGTTATCAAGCAGAACCTAAAGTTTTAGTTTATTTCAAGGCTTCAGATTCGAAATCGCTCTTACTTTAATTCAAATCCAACAAACTGACTGTGGAATAGTTACCCCAAGACTAGTCGCGCGAGTTGCGTGCTGCTGAGTTATCACCCAAACAAAAAAAAGTAACTGAAGACCCAGCCAAAAATGTTGAAGGTAACTACAAGTCAACTGCCGAAGTCTTTCAAGAACGTCTGGTCGTTACACACCACCCGCCATTCCATCAGCTAGCTTGCTCTTATCAGAGAAGATTTTCCACACCCCCTCTTAAATCTCTCGATCTCCAACTCATCTCTCTCTCTCTCTCTCTAGAAATCTCAAAGGACTTGGTTAGCTGTAGGAGAGAGCTAGCTATGGACAGACGTAGACCCAGAAAACAAGCCAAGACCACTCCTAGTACAACCTCAGAAGGCAATTAATACATCATCTTTTTATTTGGTTTAATCTCCCCTTTTTTCCTGCCGTTTTCTTTGGCCCATAATTAATTCTGTTTTCTTCTTCTTCTCCTTCTTCAATTCTTCCAGCGCTTAATTACCATCTAACTGTTGTATTGTTTTTGTGCAGAAGTGAGCAGTATTGAATGGGAATTCATACGCATGACTGATCAGGAGGAAGACATCATCAACAGAATGTACAGACTAGTTGGAGATAGGTACGTAATTATATAGTACAAATTAACATTTGTGTTTTCGAATTATTTTTTCATGATTTTTTGTTTGGGATTTTGGTTAGGAGGAATTAATTTATTTAGTTATTTCAATTCACACACCAATTCAATTCAAGGCCTTCTGTTATGGCTGCAACTAGTGTTTAGCTAGCTAGGTTTGCACAGAAGAAGAAGAAGTTGTTTCAGATCAGAATTGAGATAGCAGATAAGAACACAATTTTTATCATGGGTTTCGAGTTTTTGTGTTTCAGAGCCCTGGAATTAGTCGAGGTGTGCGTAAGTCAGTATGAACATCCGGTTATAAAATACTATATGTACATAATACATGTGGTCAGAATGAACATGGGCCCATGTGTCATGCATCACTTCGCACTATCGCACGTACGTACGTATATTATGATCAGAATACGACTTTTTCTTTTGGGTTATTTTTATAGAAATGGTTTTCACACTCTTCTTTTTACAATCTACACTTCTTTTTTCGGTCTTTATTCACTTGAATTGACAATATTGCCCTTAGATGTGTGAAAAAAGTATATTGAAAAAAATGGTAATATAGTAAATTCACGTGAATAAAGATAAAAAAAGGAATGTGGATTGTAAAAAAAATAGTGTAAAAATCACTTCTATATATACACATATTGAAGTCCATGAAACATAGTACCGGATGGAAATTAATTATGCAATGTGCTATTACTTCATGCACTTAATCCGCATTGAGATGTAATCAATTATTACGGGGCCAGATCATATGGAACTTGGTCAACCCTTAATCAAATTTTCGCTTGCGATCGAGAACACACTGTTGGATTGTTTTTTTTTAGGGCTTTGCCAAAGTATGCTTAAATTAGCTCGGACACCGTAAATTAGTAAAAAAACATTAAGATCGATGTCATCATGTAAATGAGCCAAGTGATGTAGCACCGAGTACGTAGGAGGTCATTTGAATTTGACATGCATTACCGTAGTCTTAAACAAGTTTAAATAGAGTATAAAACAAGTCATTTGTTTTTAATATAAAATTTTATACTTCATGTGCGTGTAAATAAGATTTGCGGGGCTCAATCTCCATCATCCAAAAGCGTTTTGGCGATCTGGATTAAAAACAATCTATCACCGGTCAAAAATTTTAAAAAAATCGCAACCATTGATTCACCTTGATGATTTTTTTGAAGTGAGATAATTAAAAAAATCTTTACATTTGGTGTAAGATTTGGCTTCTCCACTTTGATCAACAGGTGGGATTTGATTGCCGGACGTGTTCCAGGGCGCAAGCCAGAAGAAATAGAGAGGTTTTGGATTATGAGACACAATAAGACCTCTCTTGAAAGAAGAAGCTAGAGATCGATCGAGTACAGTAGAACAGAATTTCGATCCTTTTTTTTGTTTTTGTTTTTGAGGAGTCCTACTGGGAATCCCATCAGAGATCCAACTGCATGGCCCAGCAGAGAGCAAAGATATGCATGCGCGCGCACGATATTTTTTGTGATTCTATGTTTTCTTGTTTTACTTATTTTTATTGTCGTATGGATTCGATTTAGTTGGGGGTTCTTCCCGGCCGGCCCTGCGCGAGTGGAATATCATGCATACTTTGACAGGAGAGATGATATCGGAATGTTCGTAGCGCTCATGAAGAGAGCATGAGTTGAATTGCTGACCGTAGCAAGGAGATTTCATCATCAGATTTGTTTTTATGGTCAAGTCAACGGTTTATTTACAAACTTGTATTGTCGTCTGTCCTGTTTTTTAAACTTTTTTTTTTTTTTTTTCCATGTGATTGATCTTTTGGTCAATATTACCTAATCAATCCGCGAGCAGTCAACTTACACAATTCGAATCATCAAATTGAGATCCCGTCATTACCCCCATTTATCTAGATCCATCCGGTTCATGGTGTGAATGCCAGAGAGAATCCTCTTTTCTATTCAAATGCGGTTTCCATAGCATTTGCTAATTACTATAATTTACGCCAGAAATCCTATAAATGCCAGTACGCGCGTGGCCTGTAATTTAACTTGTAGCAGTAGCAGTTGTCGAAGTTAGTTCGATTCTGTTCTTGTTCTTGGATTCGATTCAGAGTGAAAGAAGCATTTGGATATATTCCTCATTGAAATTTAGATGAAGTGTGTATTTTGCGTTTTTGTCCTTTGGGCTCTCTTTGTTTCGATGTAAAATGTTTTTTCAGGAAAAAAAAAATTTTAACTTTTATTTTCCGATAAGTTGACACTTGAAAATATTTTCAGAAACCAACAAAATAGTTGGGGGAGGGGGGGTTAAACGGTGGAGAGATGAATTGAATGTGGGTTAGGATTGACGATCAATGAAACGGAGCAGTGAGAATTACAGTAGAAGGTAGTTGGTTTATTTCGGAAAATAACTTACGAAAGATTTAAGGATAAGTCATTTTTATCTAATTAATGAAAAATGTTTTACATGTAAAATATTTTTCTCATTTTTACACAACAAAACAACAAAAAATAGACCGAAAATATATTTTACGCCTAAACAAACAGAGCCTAATTTCATGTTTTAGTTGTTTTCTTTGTTTGCTCGCTAATATTTAAGTGAAGATTATCTCCATCAAGGTAAGAGAGCAAACAATATAAACGCCTGTGAGGGTTCCTTAAACCGAAAAGGACAATTAACTTTTTTATCGCACACTCGCATCAAATAATAGAATTAGGATATGGTGTTGTGCAGTGATATGCGCAGCAGCCGTCAGATCGTGCATTTGACGGCTTGGATCTCATCTCGATAATGAACGGCTCTCGATCATTAGTTGCTGAGATGAGATATGAGTTGTCGGATACACAATCCGATGGCTCGGAGGTGCGCAGCATAGTACTGTGCACCTTACTGCACAGCACCAAGCACTAAAATATTAGTTTCGGGGAATATTGATTTAGGCCTCGTTTCACTTTACTTTGGGAAATGATTTTGTCACTCCCTTTTTTTTTAACACCACTCTTCTACAATTATATTTTTGCACAAAAATTACACTTGTAGGGAAGTGACGTTAACAAAAAGGCAGTCTTAACTTTTTGGATTTTTATCTTTTTTTAGTTTTTTTCCGCAATTGTTAGTTTTGCATTAAATTTTGTCAGTTTGTGGATTATTGATTCGTCTCGTTGAGAGAAATCGAAAAAGTAAAAAATTATAAATTTTACTCAATATCCAAGATAAAACCCAAAAAATCTAAGTTTAACGTAAAACTAATTAACAAATTCAAAATTTTTTGCATAAAAACATAAACCAAAAAACCTAAAAAGCACACAAGTTTTGAGAATGAATTTATTGCAATCAAATTGCAAGTTGTTTAATAAGTTATTTGTTCGCAAGTCGTTAGTTTTCGAAAACTCCTTGGTAAAAGGCCAGAATTTGTTAATTTTTGGGAACGATATGGTAAAAACGTCTGGCTTTGTTCGTTTAGGTTATTTGGCTATTTTAGTTTTGGTAGTGGGTGGAGAGAGAAATAGGGTAATGATTGGAGAGGGAGGTAATGAGTGGAGAGAGATAGAGACAGAAATGAAGTTAATAATAGAAAAAATAGGATAATGATTGGAGAAAGATGTAGGGTAATGATTAGAAAACAAAGTTAAAACAAAGTAAAAATGGTAAACGAACAAGGCCTACGTTTTTTTGTCACCGGAAACATGGCCTAAAGTGAAACAAAGGTTCGGCTAACAACCACCGGATCATGGTGGGCCGACGGGCGTAAGGACAGTGGGGAGTTCAACGGTGGTGGCTGCATCTAGAAGGACATTTATATGACCTGTTTGTTTTGGCCATTTGCAACCCATCGTTTTCTCAGTCACTGTGTCATCTGTCATCATCAAAGTGAAATCATTTTCCACAAAAACACGGCTAAACTACGGAGGTTTTTTTTTTTTTTAAAATGGACCAGTTCTAACATGTATAGTACCTTTCGCGTACGCATTGTCTTTTTGTGGTTAAAAAAAAAAAAAAAACAGTACTGGGTCATTCACCAAAAATCTCTCGGATCATTTAAACAAACTACTATTAGCGCGATGGACAGTCAAAGTCCGACCTTGAGATTTTCGAGCCACTTAAGGTTTTGTTCGGTTGTGGGTTTTGAGTTGTGTTTTTGAATAAAGGTAGAGAGAGAAATGAGAGTAATGATTGAGGAGAGAGGTAAAAAGTAGAGAGAGATAGAGTGAAAAATGAAAGTAATGATTGAAAAGTTAGAGAGAGAAAAAGTAGAAAAGTTACTTTATCTAAAACCCTGGGTTTGGAATTCCAAACCGAACAAGGGCTAAGTGAGGTTTGAATATGTGGCATCTCATTCTTTTCTATATAAATTATTTGTTTAATAGGGGGAGTACTATTCAGAAAGACTACTAGTACAGAAAATTTGTACAAATTTTTTGTACGAATTTGTTGTGGGGCCCACTACGGGTCCCATGCAAATGATACGAGCCGTTTATTAAAAGGTAAAACAGTTTTTCAAAGGCCCACCGCGAAGAATCAGTTCAGTTCAATACTTATAGATACTCCATCCAATCATATAATGTTTTATTATCCGGGCATCTAAATCAAAAGTTAGATGATTGGATCGAGCATCTATAAGTATCGGATTGAACTGATTTTTCGCGAGGGTCTTTGAAAAACTGTTTTACATTTAATGAACGGCTCGGATCATTTGTTTGGGACCCATAGTGAACCCCACAACAAATCTGTACTGATTGTTGTACTAGTAGACTTTCCGAGTACTATTGCCTTGTGGCTCAACGGCACAATGCCAGGAACATAATTTTTGTACGCGAGCTCAAAACTCAATGCCATCGGTTTGAATATCCCTTGGTTTTTTGTACAAGTTCAAAAATTGTTCGCGAAAAAATTGAAAGAATCACTGAGGGATTGAACATGCGACCCCAAGGATAAAGGCCGCAGTTCTTACCGCCATACTACACTCAAAAATACTTCACATAAATGATATTTTATATTTAATTATATTTTACTAATTTGAGGCCTTATAATTGGACTGAAAACTGGAGGCCCAAGACTGCTGCCGCCTGGTGGGTCTATCCCCAAGGCCGGGCCTGTGGATGGTATTAGGTTCCTTAGTGATAATCATTCAAAATGTGAAACAGCATTGAAATCGGGATTTGCAAAGAGGTTGTCCTAATCATTCAAGATTTGAGGCCTGATGTTAGGTTCCTCAGCCCGACAACGAGGTTGTCCTAACCAAGTCTCTTTGTTTATTCTGGTTTTGACTCGATAGAAATTGGGATTTGCCTCAAAACACAACTCTGGCCTTTTTTCTTTTCAGAAATATTTTCTTAAAATTAAGTAAAATTACTCTAAAGAATCAACTGCTGCTCCATCAGTACGAACGCATATTGCTCTCAAAACCCAAACCCAGGTTTAAAAACTCTTATTCGGGCCGGGTGCTTTTGCTTACCTAATGGGAGTCCATCTTCATCTTCAAGTACTCTCTCCGTCCGCATTTGTTAGTCCACAAATATGCTTTTTTTAAGTCCCACAAAGATTGTTCTTGTAGTCGCATCAACGTGTAAAAGATGGAGTTTCCTTTCTTACCCATCTTTTTTTTTGTGTAGTCACATTTATAGGAGTATTTGAAACTTAACTTTTGAGCCAAATTTTTTTATTGAAGGGCAAAATAGGAAATTTATCTTACAAAAAACAACATTATTCTGTCCCTTTAATAAGTTGAAATCCCTAAAATGGATCAACAAAGGTGAACGGATGGAGTAGAAAATAGCGAGCGTAAATAGATTACTAGATAGCAAAAGGGTCACCAACTACCCAAAATAAGCATCAACGCGGATTCAGGTTTGAAGATTCTTTGGTCTAATCTTCACTTCCTCAGCTCATCCACTTTTTACTCTCTTTTTTCTTCTTTTTCTTTAGCTCAATAATTGTTGCCATTAAGGATACGCATGAGGGAGAGAGAGGAGAGAGAGAGATTTGATTCTTTTGAATTGGTCAGCATTTGGACGAGAAATTATTCCGTGCCCTTGGGGCAGGGACACGTGGCCGTGCCACAACACATCCGAGCCGTCCGTTCGGTACCCGGACGGCTCGGATTAAAACACCCTTTCTCCCCTTTCTCTCTCCCCTTTCTCTCTCTGGTTTCTCTCACTAAATCCGAGCCGTCCGGATACCGAACGGACGGCTCGGATGTGTTGTGGCACGGCCACGTGTTGCCCTTAGGGCAAGGAATAATTTCTCGCATTTGGACCTCCCAACTTTTTCTCCCAAAAAACACTAGTTTGCGTTTGTGACCGGTAAAAGACCTTTTTTTGGAAAACTAAAAAATTCTCTACCCTGACTGATTCCTATATTGTGGAAAAGAGTTAACAAAAAAAAAAAAAATGAGTCAGTTGCACGGTCGGGGCTTTGATGGGCCGACAACAAGTTACGTTTTTAAGATCAGACTCGTTTGTTTTGTTCTACTACTCTCGGTGTACGAAAGACCTACGGAAAAAAAGATCAAATCGACTTGTAACTGCGAGCATATAATATAAACCACTGTTGTGCTCGAGAAAAAGATTATCGTGATACTTATCGTCTATGTTGCGAAGATAAAACTTATAGTGATTATATACTAGGAGTAGATAATCTTCTTCTTCAACAAGTTATGTATGAATGAATTGCACACGAGAGCATAAAAATGAATGATGTAGCAGGCCGAGCGTTACGGCTCGAAATGCGCTGAGAAAGATCCCGAGCCGTTCCTGCCAATCCAGTGCACCCTCGTGCGGCAGCGTCGCGCCTCGGCATTGGCCGACCGTCCAACAATCAATTTCTCTGTCGTATTCTATCAAACAATCACGTTCGGCCCACCGACTCTCGGAGAGTCGGTTACTACGATCGGCCTTGAACGAATGTGGGGGCCATGGTCCCAGCTCACCCACGTGGGGAATGCAACCGTGGCTATGGTGACGTTCGTGGCGTCAGCCGAACGGTTATCATGATGGGAGCACGTGAAGATGCCAGCTCACCTTATAAACGATTACGAAACCCTAATATGACGTAAGGGTTACGTCAGCAACGCGTGTCGAGCGTACGTACAATCTTGGAGACCAAGCTAAGAGTTCCCTATAAATACATCACTATGCCTTCTTGAAAGAGGTACATTCGAGACAACTCAAAAACCCTAGCTCTTAGTCCTTCTCTCCTTTCGCTGCAAGTGTATTGATTCTCGCACCGGAGCGCCATTCCGGAGAACCTCCGGTGTGGTCTTTAGTCGTGCTCCATTTTGCAGGCTAGGTGAAGGTCAGGGGCTAATCTCGAACCCCAAACCCAAAGGAACGAACTATCTTGATCGGAGCCCAACAAATGACTTAAAAACTTAACGTCATAATGTAACGAGTTTACTAACCCTAATAGAATGGTCCTATCTACCTAAGTGAGTAGTGGGCTGAAAATTAAAAAACCTTGCGGAGCATGCTCACTCTTTGGAATTTCCATTTAATTCATGTTGAAGTTGTACTTAGTCAAAAGTTATTTTCCTTGATATCTCATGTTTGCGCACCTATGACACCTCGACCAATTATAAATTATTCCTCTCTCTGTCTGATTTTAAATGTTCTTACGAGAATCCATGCAATTTTTAATTTTATATATTATGCTTTAATTTTTTAAAACCAAATTAAAGTATCAGTACTTTTAATTTGGTGTAAAAATAATATATAGAAACATTTTCTGATACTTTAATTTGGTATTAAAAAATTAAAAAAATAATATATAAAAACATATATTTTTTAGAATTTAAAAATGCATGAATTTCTTTAAGGACGTTTAAAATAGCACGGAAGAAGTATATTTAACACATGTATCTCAAATGTTTTCTTTAGTCACACGTTAGACAAACACATCAAATTTTTTCAAAAGAATGACAAGAAATTTATAATGAATTAATCATGTGAGACCCCGTCAAGTACTTTCACATTGGCTGAAAATGAAAATTCCTAGCGCCACATAAGTGAAGACTTTAGCTGACTAATCAATAATGTTGCGAAGCAACCCAAAAAAAAAAAAAAAAAAAAAGCCTGATTTTAAACTCACATAAAAGCCCTTCTCCCGAAAAATTCAAAAAAACAAAGCCGTTCTTTGACCACATGAAAGAATGGGTTTAGGACCCATTCGTTACATGTGGCGGACAAAGCAAACACTATTCGTAGCTCCGAGGGGACGGGTCGTTTTACAGATCAAAATCATTTTCCAAGCATATCATCCATGATTTTCATTCGGGATTTTGCTACTTAAATGCCTACCCAGTAAAATTCTCCAACCCCTTTTGGGGAGTTTTGAATGGGTCAGCACTTGGACTTTCCACTCTCACAAATCACCACTATACCACTATGACCAAAGACCGGTCTTAGCAGAAAAACTCGTTTTCTCAGTCAAACCTCTCTCTCTCTCTCTCTCTCTCTCTCTCACCCAAAGCCAGTACAAAAATAACTTCTTTAAATTCAAAATGCCCCACTCTCTGCTTCCTCAGCTCCACTTCTCAGCTCTATTTTTATACTACTCCCTCGACTTCCTACCATCAAACAACATAGTTTTTCCACCTGAATTCAAACCCATTTCCAATTCCCACTTCTTCAAACTACCCAGCTCCGGTTTGGAAATTGTTACTCATATGCTATATATAGGCATATAGCTTTTGTGAAAATTTATTCGAGATGGAATTCGCAATGGAGAATGGTTTGACTTTGGAACAGAACACACTGATCAATGAGCTGACTCAAGGGATGGAGCTAGCCAAACAGCTAAGGGCTCATCTGAACCCAACGTCCTCCAACGAAAGCAGAGAACTTCTGCTTCAAAAAATCTTGTCTTCCTATGAGAAGGCCCTGTTGATTCTCAAATGGAGTGGGTCAGTGGGAAATCCTCAGTCGGTGGCTCCGGTCACCGGATTGCCGGAATCGTCCGTTTCCGGAGACGGGAGCCCTCAGAGCGACGATTTCGACAGGGGGTTCAAGGATCACCTGGAGCAGAGTGATGTCTCAAAGAAGAGGTGAATTCCCAATTCCCAGAAAATTGAATTGTGTGTGTGTGTGTGTGGTGAATTTGGGCACATGGAAAACCTGTTTGGGTCAAATACCCAACTGAAAAACCTGTTTTTTTGAATTGGTCTTGCAGGAAGTTAATGCCTACATGGACTGACCATGTGAGAGTTTGCTCTGAGAATGGGCTTGAAGGGCCCATGGAAGATGGGTACAGTTGGAGAAAATATGGGCAGAAAGACATTCTGGGTGCCAAATATCCCAGGTGAGAAGTCTTATTCCCTTAAGTCTACTTTATAGTAATTAGAGCCACTCGTGCACTCTATATATGTATATTAGACATATGTATCACATAGGTAGAAATTCCACATAAGCATCTATACATATATATATATGCACATACTTATGTTGTATAAAATATTATAGAATGTGGGCCCCGTTCAGAACGAATGTCGTCTGAGTGGTGCTATAACCACAAACACATACACACAGCTCTTGTGTATGTGTTCGTAGTTGTCGAGTTATTGATTACGAACACAGGTGAAAATCCAACGTTCGTGGTCATAGATTTCCACCACCGGAACACACAACCAAATAGACAGGAAGAAATAGACATAACTATGTTCATGAGAGCAATTTTGTTCACCCTCTCCCAAAGAGGGTGAACGTTACCCTCCTACTTCCGGTGCCGACATCGACGATCGGACCCGTTCATTTTGTTCAGAACGATTTTCTAAGAGGGCATGCAAAACTTCGGAAAAATCCAACGGTGAAAAGCGGTTGAGTTTTGAGCTCGAAGTGTCTATTTTTTGTTCTTTAAACCCAAAGAACAAAAATCTATTTTTTGTTCTTTAAACCCAAAGAACAAAAATCTAGGTTTTGGAGCTCAAAACTCAACCGCTTTTCACCGTTGGATTTTTCCAAATTTTTGCATGCCCTCTTAGAAAATTGTTCTGAACAAAATGAACGGGTCCGATCGTCGATGTCGGCACCGGAGGTAGGAGGGTAACGTTCACCCTCTTTGGGAGAGGGTGAACAAAATTGCTCTCCTATGTTCATGGTAGTAGTAAATGATGGTTCTTTTCCACTTTCTGTTATATTAAAGTGACTTGAGATGAGAAAAACGAGAGAGAATCTAATTCTGGGTCGTTTATGTTTGACAGAAGCTACTACAGATGCACATATCGCAGCACTCAAAACTGCTGGGCAACAAAGCAAGTGCAACGGTCCGACGACGATCCAACCGTGTTCGAGATCACTTACAAAGGGAAGCATACCTGCTCCCAGAACCACCATACATCGCCACTTGAAAAGCAACAACTGAAGCAAAGCAACAATGGCAATAGCCACCAGCAGCCACCACCCGAAAACCTGCTCTTTAACTTAAGAACAAACTTGAGAGTTAGTACTGAGGACTTGAACAATAAGGAGGTGGCTTCAAACTTCACTTTCCCTCATTCAGCATCGTTCAAATGGATGAACGGCGAAAACCAGAATCTCGGATTTTCATCCCTTGTCAATGATCATACCCTGGGGAGTTACTCTCCATCGTTCATATCTCCAGCCACATCTGAAACAAACTACTACTCGGTGCCTCCGTTCCGGATGAACAACATGGTCCATAATTTCCAACATTCGGAATCCGAAATTATCTCAGCCACCACTTCGGCTACCAATTCCCCGATCGGGGAACTTGATTTCTCAATTGATCTAGATCCAAACTTCCCATTTAACAGCCCCGGATTTTTCAATTAGTTCCACTTCGAATATCAAAACCAAGCAATAAAAGCTGGTTTGCTGTCAATAAATGACAACAAAAGCTTGTATTCAACAAGTTAGTATATACTAGTAAGTTTCTAGAGGCCAGCCTAGAAAATAGGAACTGAACCTTGTATTATAACCAAATTTTGTATTAATCAATTGGATTGCAGATTTTCGTGTTCCCAATAACTACATCGAAAAATAGCAATCAAATGTCTGAATTGTAAGTCATCAATCTTATGCTACATGTACAACTTCAACTTCTTCATCAGCATAGCGTACCGGTACCAATAGCCAACTTGGGATTCTGTTCAGAGCTATGGCTACTTCCAACAAAACAGCAAAGCAATAATCCAACACGACCACAGGGTCTTAGAGTCGCGTGAGATAAACACATAAGATGCGTCAGCCTGCTGAAGTGTAGTCATCAAGAACACCATCTGGCAATCAAAAAAACCAAGTAGAAGGAATAATCAGCATCAGAATAGCATAAGGCAAAATCATGTTCTAAGGGGCCGTTTGTTGACCAGATATGAGCACCAGATTGGACAATATATCCAACGGGGCCAAAAATCTGGTGTTTGGATAAAGTTCTACGGTCCATATTAAATGTGCATCGGATATATAATCCCGCAAAGTGTGAAATATACAATACCATGAGAATATGAGATGTGTGGTATTATTAGTCTAATCACCATTAGCCCGACGGCAGAACACATCATACGAGATTAGTATATATTATTTTGCCATCAGTCCCGTACAACAAAGGGAAGGAAACTAGGGAAAGAAAAGGGGAGGGGAGGTTCTCTGCACCTATACGGATGAATTCTTCTCTTCAACACTGGAAACCATATCTGAGGTGTCTGATTTCACATCCTTAGTTTTCCTAAGAGCTTCCCTTAGCCCCATCACAATGAACAAATTTGTCAGAGTGAGCAGTGACTCCGCCCCACCGTGCAACCAATCCACATTTGACAAGGACGTGCCGTACTTTACCTTTGCTGGAGCAATACAGTTTCTTGTTAGCAATTCACCACATTCAAGCATTTTAGATTATAAAGAAAACCTTGGTCAGTGATGAGAAATTACCGTATATTCCAGCTGGGACTGCTCAACAGAGGCAAGGCAGCAACAACATGAGGTAAATCAATAGATTATCAACATTTAACCGATCAACGTGGCAATCACAAAAGAAGAATCAGCAATCCACAACAGAATCCGTGGTGATAAGGAAATGATGCTCTATTCATAAGAAGCTACATCAATCAACAGGGTCTTTAAGAAAAAATTGGTATCTAAAAAAAAATGATCCTCGCCAAAGGGAAAGGAGGACTAATCCAAGGGCTAATTAAAAATTTAGACTTGGCTAGGGGTGAAGAAACCAGTAAGTACTGATATCATGCTGATAAAAAAAAAAAGAAAAGAAAAAAAGTACTGATATGAAATCAAGCCCCAACTGAAATGTCTTCGCTAAATGGTTTTATCTCCCCTGCGCATATGCTTTGGAAACCGAGTTAAACCGAGTTAGGTAGTATCCTCAAGGCCACCTAATGGGGGATAGATAGATTATGATAAGTAAAAAACAAATTTTACTCTTTAGTTGGTAAATTGTTAGTGATTATTGTGAATGGGACAAAGAAAAGGGCACTCTTTGAACTAAAACATGTTGACAAAAATGTATCCGAAATAGGATGTGCTTTCATTGATGATCTACTATAGCAAACTCTTTTGTCCAAAGGCAATGTGAGACTAATGAAACTCCGAGAAACAACACAATGTACAACCTATCTCTTGCCTGGAAGTGCACAAGCCTCTTACTCCAAAAGGTAAATTGCAATAAAGGCCTTTGGATTGAGAGAAAGGGAAGGAAAGAAAGGAGTGTGCTTTCTCACCAAATTTCGCTTCTTTTTTGAGGTTTGATGGTATGGTGAGAAAGAAAAACCCATCCTTTTCTCTTCAATTCTCATCATTTCACACTATTTCTCACATTGTTTAATTATTCAAACAAGTGACTTGGTTCTCCTTCCTTGTCTTTTCCTAAAAGTGAAGGTCTCTTCAGAACTCTCCACTAAAACAACAGTGATAGACCTAGCAATTACACAGTGCACCGAATTTTCCAGCAAATGAATTACTTAAAATAACTTTTTTTGGGTTCATACCCAGTAGTCCCACAAACCCTAGAAATTAAAATGACCCAATTCCATCAAACAGAAGAAAAGGTGAAGATGGGAAAGAAACTCACTGGTGGCACCCACAAAGGCAAGCAAGAAGTAGAATCCAAAGAGGGTGAGTTTTGGGGCAGACTTGGATTTGGTGATGAAGTACAGGAAACCAATGTAAGGGAAGAGAGAGAAAGCGAAGAGCTGTGAAGCAATGCTCTGTGAATCAATGGTGGGTGACCATGGGTCAACAGGGAACAGCCCACTGCAGACAATTCCACCTCTCTTGCCACCATATCTTCTGTTTCTGAAACACTTAAAATGAATGGCTTCTCTTTTGGGGTTTGATTGGGTATTGAACAGAAAAGAAGAAGAGGAGAAACCCAGAAAGGTGGGGTTCTTGCAAACGGGTTGGACACAATTAAAATTCATCATAGAGCAGAAGCTTCTTTCTTTCTGAGTCTTCCAACCAGGAGAGCATTCCTTATCAAAAGCTTTCAGAACACCCCATTCTTCCTTAACAGCCCCTTTCTTTGGATGGTTAGAAAAAATGACATAAGAAATGAGAGCTGTTTCTCGTCAAATCTTTATTTCTTTTTATTTCTCGCTAAAATACTTGGGCTGTGCTTGGAACCCAAAAGGAAAAGAAAAGAAAGAAAAATTAAAAAAGTTTCCCTTCCATCGTTTGGTTGGAAGAGAGAGAGAGTGAAAAAAATAAAAATCACAATTCTTTATATTTTATTTTATTTTCCTTTCCTTTTCATGGATTTCAAACAGAGCCTTAACCCAAGTGAGTGATTGGCTAGAAATCACAATCCTTTTTTTTTCTTTTCTGATGAAATCACTCCAGGGTGTAACCGCTAGATTGGCGGTTTTTTGTTAAGAACAATCAACAGTTTTTTGTTAGATTTTGAGCCTAGCCGGGACCCATGTTCTGGTCCAATTTGAGTTGTTTTGGGCTGTCATTCTGACCCACAAGCCCGAAGTTGTTCTTCATATAAAACGTTTTGGCATGGCAACTAGAAATTTCATGGTCAGATCAAAGCTTCATATATTTGTGTTTTGCTTTGTCGTACTTCCTCCGTCCCTTTTCAAGCGTCTCCTGTTCTATTTTGCTTTGTAGAACTTGTGGTGGTTTACAGCTATGTAAATGAGAGAGAACTTTCTTGTTTTTTTCCTTTGTTGGTTTGGGTATGTTAGATGAGTCAAGTTGAAATGAGTTTCAATCAAGCCGAGTTTAAGTAATTTGTTTTATTGACCCTACACGACGAGGCAACGAGGTCACCATCGAGAAAAAACAGATAAAACCAGTGTAATTCAATTACAACATGACTACAACCTAAGATGACAAATACAAGTAGGGGCTTGTCTTGTTTTTTGGTTTTGTTTTGCTTTGTTGTATTTTCTTGGCTATTGTAGTTGTAATCTTTTCGTTTTAATAAAAATGGGATTATCTTTAGCTCGAAAAAAAGTAAACGTGAACAGTACTCAGAAATCAGTATATGATCACATTCCACTACACATCTGCCCCGTTGGGGTGAAGGAAAACTAAAGTGTTGAGTCCAACTGAAATTTTGAACATAAGAGCCAGAATACAACAATAAGTTATGGCAAAAGAGAGAAGAGCCAGGGCTAGGTGGTGGGTTCAAAAACTGCCTGCTCGTGCCAAACGCCATTTAAGTTAGACTGCCACAACCTCACCACGCCATCACCTCCTGTGGTCGCTAGCGTCATCCCACTCATGTCCCACTCCATCTCCCAAACCTGATCACAAAAATAAGATTTGAAATGTGAGATTCAACAAGCAACCCCTCCCCCAACAGGTGACCTCTTTTTTATCGGTAGGTAAAGAATAAATAAGAAAAGAGAGCTTAGTAATATTACCCCGCCTTCATGACCAGAGAGTGAAGCAACCTTCTCCACTGAGAGCCTTCCATCAAGATCGGGGTTCAATCCAAGATGCCATATTGCAATTCCCTTGTGAGTTGCAGTTGCTATTACCTCATATGGCCTAAAAAGAAGAATTTGTTACCCCGTATTAGAGTCATCTAAATTAATTAAGCTCTTCACATTTCTTTTACCAACAAAAAAGCAGTAGCAATTTGAATCATAGCATGCACAAAACGATGCTCTGAATCTATATTACTAAGGGTAGAGAACATAAACTGTTTAAATGTAACACATGCAACATAGATTTATATCAGAAGATGGATACAAGGTTACCTGCCAATATTTGGTGCCCATGCAACTGTATAAACAGGATCGTCCTTTTCCTCAGGTAAAGCCAACTCTGCAACTGGGAGCCATCTTTGATGATCCTGATCAAACTCCCACACCTGCCAAGATGTATTCATTAATAAACAAAAGACGATGTCAGGGCAGATGTCAATTTTTTCCCTGCATCATTGCAGAGATGATTTCCACAAAGATAACAAACATGTCTAGTTGATCATGCACCCAATAAGCATGTATAATAACTGAGTGCAATATACAACAATCTACAAGCATCTTATGCCATGCATGGAGTACATGATACTTTGCATTCAATTATATCAAGAAAACAAATATTTAGCCCTGTTGTGAGTTCAACAAGGGATTAGAAGAATCAGACAGACAGACACGGTTACAGCACCCACTACCTATACATGTGTCAACCTGACAGAGGGTAAATAGCCCTAAAGAAAACAAATAACCAGATATGTAATCTTAAATGCATGAAATCTTTGAATTCAAGAAGCTGTATAGTAGCAGCATGATGTCCAATACTCATCTCTAAAACATGCCAAGCGAGGAGGTCTCTAGATCATCACATAAGCTATGCCTACAAAAAAAACAGTGCGTGTTCTCTGTAATACAGCTACACATATTCCTACTGTGAGTTCCAGTGAATTCTAAACCCCCGAGTAGTTAGAAGAAGAACCTGCCCATATCTTTGGATAAACTGAGCATAACATTCAATACACTTACAATTATGTACTATCCCACATATACATTCAAACACCCTACTTCCTCAGAGTGAGGGGCCTCTTTTCCTACCTCTCCCACTCACTCTTCCTATAACTCAAGAAATCAAATGCATTGCACATGACTCAGAAAGCAAGACATGAAAATTTAACAAACCTTGGCAGAATTGAGTTGCATTATATTTGAATTGAAACCAAGAACAAAACTCAATTGCTGGCTTTCCCCTCTTTCTGGAGACCATGAGACAGAAGCAGACAAGCATGCAGCCTTTCCAAATTTTGACACTGAATCGATAACATTCTGAAACTCTGCCTGAGGAAAAAATTATACAAGGTCAGTGTCAGAATCAGACTGAAATATGCAAGTCAGAAGGCCTACGTACAAGTCCTGTAGCATTACCAGAGAAGCTTGGTGGTAATGCCCGGTAAGGTTAAGAAAAATATGAAACAACAAACAAAAGAAGAATGAGAAGAGGTATCGACATTGTCCCGTTTACTACAATAATCAGGATAAGAACTTCCAATAATAACTTAAGGCCATGTTTAGTAGAGGAAAATGGGCCTGAATTGAATGCCCATCGGCTTCCAATTTACATCCGCACTTCTATGTTACATGAACTGGGACCTGGTTTCTGTTGCAGGTATGGACCTAAGTGTCGGACTTATCTAATATTCATCTCAAGCACACGGGGACATGCCTAAATATTTGTGATGCTTAGTATATATTCTCAAGTTTTCTCAAATAAATGGTGTCTAAAAGGTGCCTTAAAGAATCTCATGCACAACATATGAGTTCTATGCATAGTTCATGATAAATTAGCATTACAAAATATCGTTGCTACGTGGATTTCCAACTGCATATGCAGAACATGGATTGCACATCTTTATCTGAGCGTCGAGCATCCGATGATATGCACTTTACACATTTAGAGTCCATGTACATTAGAGCACGTCTGGTACAGCCAAGAGGAAGTGAGAAAATGAATGACCATTTCCATGACGAAACAAAATATAGGGTTTTAATGTATGGGGTTTGTCCTCTTCAAGACTGATCAATTCACCAGCAACCAAATAGGACACTCGGCGTACACATTTAGAGTCCATGCATGTTAGAGCATGTCTGGTACAGCCAAGAGGAAGTGAGAAAATGAATGGCCATTTCCATGACAAAACAAAATAGGCCCAATAGGGTTTTAATGTATGGGGTTTGTCCCTTCAAGACTGATTTATTCAATTCACCAGCAACCAAAAAGGACACTCAGAGCAAGTACTCAATTCGAATCTCTCGATTATTGTTCCAGCCTGCATTCCATTCCAATTGTTCTAACATACTAACCTGGCTTAAGTGATAGCAAAGTGCACAGGTGGAAAACAAAAACACAGCAACACTCGAGGGGCTCTCCACACACATTGCGATTCTCGACATTCGGATAATATACATTCTTTAGGACTTAAAATTGTTAGTTTTATGAGTAGTATGGAGTACAAATATCACCTGAAGTTGCCAATTCTTCAGTTCTAATGGATCTAGGAGCTCGTAGACTTTCAAGTGGCCATCTGAATATGCAGCAACCTATAAATGAAGTTAAAAGAAAACACCACATCAAATTTAGCTTTCATCCAGATGAAAAGTTACACCTCTAGATCCTCTTGTAGCCATTCAGCACGAAATCTAAATAGGATAATGATGTACACTTCAAAAAAAATTAGTCCTATTTAAAAGGTTGCATAGGTCATAAGAACCAAATACAAGCTTTAAAACCCAAAGCCATTTAGAGTAGAAAAGAGACAAGCAAACTTTTCCCTGTATCGACTATGCATTGCTAAGATGACTTTTGGATAATCTTTGGATATCATTATAAAAACAAAACTATAATTTTTATTTTGACCATCGACGCAATTAATAATTTAATTGCTTCAGAATACAGTACCCCTTTAAGCATTACATCGAGAAAGACGATATAAATCTGACGACAGGGAAGCCAATATAGAACTATTTCCACAATGTTCCCAGTTGTAGGAAAGAAAATTGAGCAACAATAAGTGCTGTAAACCATAAGCTTTGGTGTTTGGATTAGCTTGATTGAGGTACTTCAACAGCGAAAGCAATGCCAGAACTGTTCCCTGGTGTTTTCCACCAACATCACCGTTTCTGGGCAGGTAACCCAAGGTCCAAAACTGAGGCTAGTCAAATCGCTACTCAAAGCAGTCGCATTAATGTGAACAATTCAGTGGTAATTCACACTAAGGAGTGAAGGATATCTAAGTATCTGATTAATTCGTACAGCCATGCTTCGTATGGTGATAACTTAGTGCTCTACACTTGGGTTCTATCCAGAAATGCAGTTAAACTTAAAAATGGAATTCTATTGCCAATATCTACCAAATCATTCCATCATTAGCATATTTCGCTTGAAACTTCAAGCAGTTAAATGAAGAGAAAAACTAAGGTGATAGCCATCGCCAATACCTACCAACTTCAAACCAGTGAGGGAGACTCCAAATTGCACATCTAGCACTTGATTTGAACTTTTATCAAAGTCTTTGCAAAGCTTCCATTGAAGTGGTCTTGAATCTATAGCATTCAAAAAGAAAAAAGTTCAATACAACGTCTATTGGTTCATAGATCACAAAATGGAAGCAAATGACCATATCAACATCAAAAGCAGTATTTATGAAGCAACAAAGTAAACAGGGCAAAGAACAAACAAATCAAATGAAACGCAGAGGAAATAGTAGTTGAGCAAGGCACTATATGCCAGAAAGTTCAAGGCCTGAAATCAAAGTAGATAACTTGCTGCATGAAATTGGTGTACCCTGCAAATGTGTTCATTCAAAGAATATGCGGTAAGCATGCATAAAAAACAAAAGATCCATGAACTACACTTCCTAATTCTAACATGGAAGATGCAGTTGATACCTTCAACAACCTCCTCCCACAATGACAAAGTTCCATCCTTATAAATGCATGCAACTGCATCACCATATTCTGGAGGAACCCAAACAACTTTCACAATGCTTGCTTCATGAACCTAGGAATATCAATGGCCAATTATATCATGACAGATTTTTATATGAGAAACTGGTCAATGCAAAAATAACTCAACAATAAGTAAGGAAAAGCTGAGTTCCCAATGGAACTTCAAGTTCTCAACCCGGGCATGATTTTGAAACCCAGCTCCCAAAGTAAAGTAATTTTCTATTTCTGTAAACGCGGTTGGGGTTGTGGCAGGAGAAGGGGCCAGGGTTAATTCAATGTTATAAAAATCGCTAGGCGCTAGTCGGGCGGAAAAGGGGCGCCGACAAGTCTGCTGCTTAGCACCTAGGCGGCGACTAGGCGCCCGACTAGTCAGCTGTCTAATCTAGGCGTCGGACCACTGCCCAGAGCCTAGGCGGGGACTAATTGGGCTAGGCGGACACCTTTTAGAACATCGGCAATTAAAAATGTGATAATTTTGTGAAAAGTACATGACACATGCTACGTCCTTGAGCAATGTGGAAGACGCAAATCCACAGTTATATGGGTAATGACATAAAAACTACACATTTGCCTCCCAACACGCCAGAATTCAATGAAATGCAGAAAGCCACTTCTCACAACAACTGAACTAAAACCTAACATCACTGCTATTGATCACCACAACCTGATCTTTCCCCATAAACATTCTCGCGACACGGTCGCACATCATATATAATCATACATACTACTTAACCACACCTTTGCGCACCGACTTCACAAGTTCCATATTGCTACAGAGTGTATAAAGAAGAAGACCCTTTGAAAATTAACTCCTTTGTAGCTCAAATGGCTGCACTGACTGGACTTCTCTTCCCTTAAGCCACTTTCCTCATTACAAACAGGTAATTTAGAAGCAAATTTTCAGGTCAAACATGTTGGAGTAAGATGGCATGGCACGTTCAGCAATTATGCCAGGTCAAAAAATTGAAGGCGACTGATTGTTCTAGACAGATCCATAATATGCTCATTGTTGGTTTTGGAATAACATAGAATGGGAAATAATATTAATGATGCAAAGAGTTACCATTCCCTGCCAAAAAAACATTTGATTCAATCATCTTATGAATTAATCCCCCATTCTTGTCATTATTACCAACTCTCAAACCATAAATGGCGTATACGAACCCTAATTTACATGAAATCCAAAAACATAAACTTAAATAATAATAATAATCGGTGCTTCAAATGGGAGTGCAGGGTACCATACACTGTCACCTCCACCAGGGAGGATTGCCCCGTCACGCCACACCACTATCTTTAGGACCCCACCGCACCTACGTCAAGACCGAAGCTAAGATCCCACCATGTGTGGGTGGCGTTAGGAGTATGCTGAACCTGGACCTTGTCCTACCAAGTCCCAGTTTTCACGGCTGAACAAACCCCTAATAACTATAGACTTCCAATTTAAGTATTAACGCAGAAGTAGAACCCTAATCATTAGGTTCATTGCATAACCTGTACCAAAACTTCAGTCAACTGAAAAACAAACAAACGTCCACTCAACTAAAACTACACGGAATGAGTGCATTCGAGAGCTAAATGCGAGTATACTACATAAACTGAACATTCAAGAAAAAGGGGGGAAACTTTCGCTTATAAAAGTAGAGAGAAGAGAAGAAGGTTCTACTTGCGGACCCTGGATTTAGAAGAGCAAGTGAAAGAGGAACAAGACGAGTCGACTGAGTCGAAAATTGCCAAGGTACCGTCGGTAGAGCCGGTAGCCATTCTCTGCCCGCTGTAGTTCCACGACGAGCAGGTCGTCCCTTTGTCCAGAGTCGCCACCAACTTCTCCATCTCTCTTGCTCTCTCTTCCCAACTGATGAGAGAGGCCAAACTATTTCACTGTTTGGAGTCTTTCGACATCGGCTGAAATCCTAGCAACCCTTTCTCTTGGGTTTTTGTCCGACGATGTTTTTCGCTTCCGCAGAGATTACCTCCTAATTGAGCGAATGTTCGCGAATAATTACTACTCCAAATAAATATCTACTTGCCCCTTAAATTATCCAACTTTTGTTTACTTCCCCCTCCAACTATCAATTGAACGTACTTGCCCCTCCAACTACCAAATAGTTTACTCCTTCCATCCAATCCTTAACGCCATCCAATTGTCTAACAGAAAACGTAACCCCTTTTCCCAAAGTGTGGTTTTGGCGCAAAAACAAAGTCACAACAAGGGTAATCTCGACATTCCAAGTGAAACCCTAAAACCTAATGCAACCAAAACACCTTCATCCTTTTTACGGTAATAAAAAAGTAGAATGATCAAAAAACAGAGAGAGAGACCAGTGGACTGTTGTGGTTTATGTAAGCATGATGCCTTATTTTATGCTCCTTTTGTGCTACTGTCATGGACTGTTATTGCATTCATAGATTGGATTCATAATGCTTGGCTATGGAAACCAGTGGACCGCATTCACAATGCTAGAAAAAAAATTCATTCATTCATACTACAAACCCATTACAGATAGGTCATTGGCAATTGGAGTGCATTACATTCATGGCAATGCTTGGAATTTGCCACTTGGAATACTAGAAAACTTAGAAAGGAGTTTAATTTTACTACCTTGTAGTTTATGCAACCTACAAATTTTCTTCCTGGGATCTCTTCGGTGAAGGAGGACCTCAATGGAGACCTTTGACCACAAAGACAAAATTGTTGGTTAGGGTTGAGATCGGGGTTGGAGTTGCTAGAGCTGCTTATTGCCTGGAGAGAGAGAGAGAGAGAGGAACACAGTAGGAATGGGGCGTGTACTGTGATAAACAGATGAGGAAGAAAGTGATATACATACATATACATATAGATTGGTTGGTTAAAGACATAAATAACCTTGATTAGGTAATTGAAGGATGGAGGGTTAAGTTTTCCGTTTGGGATTTGGATGGGAATGAGGGATTGGATGGAAGGAGTAACTATTTGGTAGTTGGAGGGGGAGGTATGTTCAATTGATAGTTGGAGGGGGAAGTAAACAAAAGTTGGTTAGTTTAAGGGGCAAGTAGATATTTAACCCACCCATTTTCAAGATAGATGACAATTTTTGAAATTTGTGTTATTTTTTACCTATTTATTCCAATTTGTTACGCTTATTTTGATTTTCACTTAATTTTAGAAAATATCATAATTATAATGACTTTGTATCAATTTTACCATTTTACTCATTTGTAACTTATGACTTTTTGTAACTTTCTTGTCATGTCATTAATTTGCTCCACTCTCTTTTCAAATCAAGTAAATTTAAATTTGGGAGGGAGAAATGAGGGGTATAACGGTAATGTGGACATCCAAAATTGAAAAGTTTTGAAAGAAGCACATCAATTTGGGACATCCCAAAAAGGAATAATGGCACAACAAAGTGGGATAGAAGGAGTATAATGTTTCTTATGAGTTTGAAAACTTTATATAATAAAACTAACCGAAAACTATCAAACAATGTCTATATTGCATATTTTTTAAGATTCAAATTGAAAGACATAATGAATTAAAATTATCATAAATATAAGAAATTGTCATCCAATTTGGAATGAAGAGAGTATTTTACTAGCTAGGCTAGACCAGGGGTGCTACCGTGCTAGTCAAATCAAACACAGTATTGCTCAAGATGGATTCAACTTCTTATGACATGTGTTTTAAGTTTGGCATGAACCTAAAGTTTATTGAGACTAATTATTCAAGCTCGACTCACGTTTACAATTTTGTGTTCATAATAAACTTGGCTTAGCTTGTGAATATGAAAATCAATCTGCCGTGAAATTTCGAGCATTCAAACTTGAGCTTAAGTTCAAGCTCTATAAGGTCTCATTCCAAAAACCTTTTTAAAAAATAAACAGCTTATTTCATATTTTCAAGTTTAAAAATAATATAAATGAAAAATATTTTTTCAATTTTTTTTGCATCGTATAAAAGATTTGGATGAAATCTTTCAAATAAGATCCATATTGTATATTTTTAAATTTCAATAAATCCTTGATTTTTAAAATTGAAATTGTCTTCTTAAAAAATAAGAATTTTTTTTTCATTTGTGGAACGGGGCCTAAGTTCCAAATTTCCGTATCTCACCTAGGAAGTTTCCTATCTGGGTGCAATAGTACAGTAAAATTGGTGCAAAAATATACTCCTATGGAAGGCCGACTCCGATCTTATATATGGAGATATTTATTAATCCACCCCTGTATATGTAACATTTATGGAATGATCTATTTATGCAGAAATGCTACTGGTATAGCAGTTGAGACACAGATAACGCGTATAGCGTGCGTTTGGGCCCTGTTTCTGATCCTACAAAACTAATTGGAGCCGCTCATGTTGTTCAATATATTTTGCTTCAGATTCTTGCAAAAAATCAGCTTCATCCGACAACGATAAGAGCTTTTACGAAGCGTTCAAATTTGCTTAAGAAAATTTCTGTAGCGATTTTGGACGCTTTGTAATTGCCCTTATTGATGTCGGATGGAACTGATTTTTTACAGGGACCTTAAGCAAAACATATTGAATAAAATGAGCGGCTCTGATTATCTTTGTTGGACTCGAGACGGACCCAAACGCACGCTGTACGCGCTATCTGTGCCCAAGCTGTTGTACCAGTTGCAGGACTCTTGTTTACGTGCCATCGAGCAAACAAAAAATGTGATTGAGTTTGACTTATATTATTTTTAAACGAGTTTGAACAAACCAAAAGTCGAGTCGAGCTCAAGCTGTTTGGTTCGTTTAACGGTCCTAATTATAGCTTCTCAAAATCGGTTTAGAATGTTTGTCAAAAATTCTACACCACTGATTTTTAGCATCTACAGATTTTGAGAACCTGAAAAAGAAAAGAAAAAACCTCAAAATTCTAAATCTAGGTTGGGTAGCTTTTGGGATTCTGCAACCCAAATTCTCAAAAAAAGAATGAAATTCTCATAACCTCTCAGCTGCATCAAACAGGTTTTCTCAACTTCTACTAAAATCTAAAATCTATTGTAGAATCTAAAGTTAAAATCTAAAATCTGTATCCACTACTATCGCAAGTACGCCCTGAAAAAGATGACGAAGAATTACCTGAATATCATTACCCGAACAAAGTTCTCGTTAACGAATAAATTAAATTATGGTTATGTTGTTAATTCTTCAAATTGGAGTAAAATATTACTCCTACTAGAATTTAAACAAAGAAAATAGTTTTCCCTGAGAAAATTAATTTTGGACAGAATGAATACAGTTCCAGAAGTCTTGTTTGTTCTTTTTTTTTTTGTTGTAAGATAAGATAATATGAATCGTTTACTGATATAAGACAATGGAACATGTAGTAGTAAAACAAATGAGGCAAATTATTAAAATGATATATCCATTCTGAGTTTTTTCTTTCTATGTCTTGTGTTGTGAAACTGACTTGAACTGAAGAGATTGTTATAAAAGCACCGCTCATTCGTTCTTTTCTCTTCCCTCAATGTATCCCTATCGAGTTTTTATAAAATCTTTCTTTTGTCGAGAAAAAAAAGAGAGTATGTACCAATTTTAGTTACTCCACTTTATCCCCTTCGCTTAAGTTGTCTTACTTTTTTGAAACGACTTGACAAAGAAGTATCTATAAAACAGTGATCAAATTAAATAATATATATCTTTAAAAATAAACATTTTGGTATTTTATTTTTGTTAAAATTCATTTAAATTTAGTGAATACGTTTACTTTTCTAATATGTCAACATTTGAAAAATGAGCGGTGTGAGAAACCATGGACCTCAACTCAGCAGCGCATACTTTGCTAGTATTTGATTTTGCTAGTAGGGCAACAAGCCTGAACAAACTGAACAGATTGATTCGTTCATAGGTAAAACTGAACAGATTTACTCAAAAGTTCGTCTTGCCTCGGTTTCTTCAGTGACGAGCTGAATTCGAACAAAAATTTTGCTCATTGAATCAGCCGAGCTCGAGTTGTCGTACCTCGAGTTATGTAGACATGTTCTGCTTGTATGTATGGACTCTACTCATTTGTAGAGGTTCGTTTAGTACTCAAACCGAACTCAAACGCCCCGAAGCTCCGCTCAACTCCTTTACACCCTGCTTGCTATAGATCACTTTTGAACTGAAATTTTTACCAGAACAAAATGCTCCGAATAAACGTCCAGTGGCAAATCACGGCCCATTCTCGTAAGCAACTTTTGTCGGTGCTCGGCCTCATATGAAATTGGTGTTATTGTTAGGGAGGACTACATTTTAAAGTCTTGTATGACACTCGATATTGCACCGGCAGATTTGTTTTTAGAGTGGGGTTGTATTCTCGGTCCAAATTTCCTGTAGATAAAAATTCAATGACAAATATGAATCTCTTATTTTTTTCCCATTCAATGATAAGAATTAGATGCTCTCAATTCTTAATTCTGACCGGACGAAACAATCAAAATCTAGATTGTTCATTGCAGCAGTAAATAGTTCAGATTCTCTCAGAGATTTCTACCGGTAAGAGACAATATGGACTGGATAAGACTATCTCCGGCAAGAGTACGCTTGCCTCACAGACTCTTGCCGATAAGAGTATCCTAACCATTCATCATGCCAATATATGGTCCAAATTTAAACAATCCCGTCCAATCCAAGTTTTGGACTTGGACGGAAAAGAACACGAACCCAATAGGGTTTTCTTTTGACATGGAGGCCGACAGACATTGCCAAAGGATAACTGTCACAATTACTCTCCCAGTAGTATACGGTAAAGGTTTCTTGTACTCCTATCTGTGTTGCGATACTTATCACAAGCATGAGGCCCCAGGTGTCTTAAATATTGGCTGTTGGAGTGTCGTTCTCACTTTTAATAGGCAACATTTTATGATCGGGAGTACAACTTCAAAAGCAGATATTCACGCACAGCCCATTAGTAACTTTTTTTTTTTTTTTGAATATGAGTCATTAGTAACTTGGTACTGTATGTTTTTTACCCAAAAAAAAACTTGGTACTGTGCTTTTTTAAAAAAACTAATTAGGTGCTCGGCTCATTTTACGCACATCTCGACTAATATTGGGGTTTAATCCCACCACTTACTTGCAAAGTTCCATATGGACTGACCCCAAATAAATTTATATATAGCACCTAAGACATTAGGAGAAAACAAATTTCTAAATCGCAAGTCTTAACTACTAGGACAACCGCTTGAGATTATTAGTAGTAACTTGCTACTACTTCCCGTTACCTCCACCACAAGGAATTCATAAACCTAGGTCCCAAAAAGAACCAAGTTGTTCACGGACAACTTGAGCGCTTGACTCGACGGTTTCACTAAAATGAATGAGCTCAAGCCAAATTATTAGACTTGTACTAAGCTCGAATATGTCTTAGCTTGGCTCGCGAACACATTAAAATTGGTGTCTTAATCTTAGGCGTGAATTTTCTTTTTCGGTCCTAGTTTGAGCGGTACACCTAGGGTTTGTTTGTTGGGAGGATAAAGGGAGAGGTGGACAAGGAAGAAAGGTGTTAGTTGGCAGGAGAAGGGAGGAGGGGTAGAGCTTATCCCCTTCAAAGGTGTTAGCTAACAACAACTCTCACCCTAGGATTAGCTTATCTGAATGGGAAGAAGACCAAATTATCCCTCAAATCATTTTGTATTCTCAATTAAATGATTAAATAAGGGCAACTAAATAATTTATCACATTATCCACTCTTATTCATCCATATCAATTACTACCCAAACAAAGGATTAGATAATCCCCCTCCTTAAATAATCCCCATCATAACATATCTGCACCTCTTATCGATCATTCTTCCTTAGCCACCCGAAACCTTAATCGTCCGGCAAACACGCTGCCAGTGTAATACTATAATGGTCCCTTTTGATCAATAAACAAGGGCAGTCAGCTGAGTTGGCCCACGGGTATTTTGTTCATTGTTCCAACCGGATAAGATTTGGACACCCCTCCCCCTCCGATCCTAAGGTATACATACACATATCCAAGTCAAATAATATCGAGAAAGCAAAAGCCAAACAAACAATTGATATGCTCTCAATTAACCCGGATATGTATATCCGACTTCTTTATATATCCTCCTGCCGCACAGGTGGCACGTTTCATACTAATTACTAGTAATTACATACAGTTGCTCAATCAATGCACAAGGCGTTTGTTTATTCGTTTAATTATTCCCCATATTGTCACATACAGTGCGATTACGGACAATTCGTTTGCAACAAAAGATGGCAAGGTAACAAAATTCCCCATCAGTCAACTACTAGTATATTAATACATCCATCTTTATAGGGGTTATAATAAGATGATTCACATTTGACAACCGAAACCTTTCATCATCTGCTACCTGCCAAACCTCTTACCTAATTTGGCCCGATTTGCCTCAATAATAAGTTACCTGGATGACCGGACCATGAAACCCTTCAGGAAAACAAACGAATGGTCCAACTTTAAAAGAAGGGAAGAGTTTTGGTTTTTCAGAAAAGAATTCTGAACCATTGATTTGTTGTCATGATCAGTTTTCTGATTTTTTTTTTTTTTGATAAGTGACAGTTTTCTGTTTTCTCTCTTTCCTAGACTGTATCAGATCTTCTTTTTTTTTTTTCCAGTCAGTTCACGGTAACCTCGATAACTAAGTACGCGATAATGAAGTATAAACCAGCATATATATAAGACCAAAGTACAAATCAAGAAGGCAACTAAAGTCAAATCAGATTATACAGTAATAAAGTACCCCTACTTCTCTATTAAAACTTTCTAGTAATTCACTGAGAAAAAGATACTCCTAATACACCCTGCACATGACATGATATTAGTAAATATTACATGGTCAGAGGTTTAGATCTCTATCAAATAAAAATCAAGCACATGAAATACCGACAGAAGTGGCGGTAAACCGCTCAGAAGCCGACCTCTTCACCAACGACTTATCCAAATCCGGCGAGACAACGCCGTACTCCGCCACCTCAGGAATCGTGGAAAGCGAAGAACCGGAGCCGCTACAAACAACGTAAAGCCCGTCCTGCCGTGATCCTTCGAGGCTAAACAACGTCGAGCTGGCGCTTTGCTTCGGGCCGAAGACGGATTTGAGGAGCTTGTGAAACGAGCGAGAGAATTTCGAATATGCCTTTCTGGAGATGGGCTTGGGTTGGGGGGTTGGAGGAGGGAGATGGGCTCGGCGATCGGGTAAGTGGGGCATGGAAAGGGTCCGCGAAGCGATGATGGCGGAGTCGAGCTGGCGTTCGAAGGACTTGAGCTCGAACGAGTCGTAGAGTGAGCTGCCGCAGTCCCATACGGTTGTTGGGGTTTGTTTTTCTTTCTGTTGTTGAATCTTCTCCATTGTTTGTTGCACAGTTGTGGGAGAGAACTCAGAGGAGAAGTACGTAAAGTCGCTTATATTTAAGAGAGAGAGAGAGAGAGAGATGCTTGATGACTTGATGTCACCACTTACCTATTAAAAGGATGCTTCACTCCTGACAATTTGTTTGTTCAATTTTGAAAAAATAAGTCTTTTTAGAGAACATAGACCTTGTTTGTTTAGAGTACTTAAACCTCTTGTGCAGGGTTCTTAATAAATTTTGTTTATTTATCTTTCTTCATTCATTATTCTTAAAAAATTTTCTCAAAATTCAAACCAAACAGACTCACAAGGGTTATGTCTAAAAAAACCTTGAACTTTCCAATATGTACCCTTCGATCAATTTTTTTGAAAATAAGTTACTATATCCAGAAAAAGAGATGGCAAAATGAGAACTTGAAATATTGAAAAGTCAAATTGACAAATATTTTGTGACGGCTAAAAGCGTTAAAGTGAACAAATAAATCGGAATAGTATGATATTGGATGAGGTTCGAACGCGTTAGTTATGAAAAACAAAAAAAACAAAACAAAAAGGTGAAGATCTTCACGTTGTCCTTATGTGGACCGGTAAAATTTTGTGTCCATAGTGGAGTTTTCATACACCCAAGTTGTGTCTCCAGTAGGTGACCTAACTGAGGACCTAAACGACCAATTATGAACTAAAATAAAACTCTCTTATTAACTCTCTCTCTCCTACATGAAATTTTCTCATTTTATCTTTAATTTATTATTTTACACTTTTTGCAAATTGTTAAATAGTAAACTGTTAAGCATAGCGGAAACGTATCTGTCTTAAATATAAAATGTTACACCCATCTTGATCACCATTTGAGTCCAACGATTCTAATGTTTTGATTCTTGATTTTATTGCATTCGTATTATTGGTTTCATCACAAAAGGTAAACATATATTTTATACAATTATAACACTCTAGATACAAAATTGTGGACCTTAATTAGATTATCTCCCACCGTTTCTCGTACTCGTACTTGATTTTTGGGGTGAAAGCTTTATTTAATATGAAAGAACTCCGAAATACAAACTCGTTTTAAAATTTGGGCGAAAAGCTCCAATAACGATATGGTTATAAATTGGAAAGATAAAATATAGTAATGTTTTTAAAAAAAAATTGAAGCAAAACTAATTCTATTAGGCAAATGAAGCCATCCTGTACTAATCAAAATCCTATGAACACATACATACACGTAAACACATTCACAATCGATCAAGTGGGATGTCAAGTAACAGTCACTATGTGGATTGGACATTAATCTGCCTAATTTAATTAGTGAATGGCTTCAAATGGGGTCAAATTAGTCTGATATAACTTTGAATGTTAAAAGTGAATTTTTACTCAAATTTTGAGTTCGAATAAAACAAAGTATGGGTCAGAGATGCTGTTATATATGTAGGTGTGTCGAACAGTTCTATTTTGGGCCGCCGAGAATTAAACCCTAATCTTGGCCCTCTTGGGTGTGCATAGCCTTTGTCTTACCATCGAAACACACCAGACGATATGTATAACAGTACAACGTAAGGCTATTATATACATAGGATCCGGTTCAAATGAGGGATTAAAGTGAGGGACTAAAATGCGGGACTGTCATTTCCCGATCAAATTTTGAAAATCCGAACCGTTCAATGTGTGCAGAACGTGATTTTAAGGGTCCCCGCGAGAAATCAGCGAAAAAAATGACCGGGAAGGGCTTCATCCGAGCAGTTTTTTTCTGAACCGTTCAGAAAAAACTGCCCGGATGAAGCCCTTCCCAATCATTTTTGCTGATTTCACGCAGACCCTTAAATCACGTTCTGATCACACATCAGACGATATGTTTAACAGTACAACGTAAGGCTATTATATACATATACCTTGAAGTTGGGGGCTTTATTTCAGACCAAAAGATTGAAGGCTTCAAGCGACGGCCTCTTAGACCTTGCCCTAGGATCGGGCCTGATCTTGTGCCTTGCACATTTCAGTGCAGAATGTTCCAATGCCAAAAAAAAAAAAAAAGGTAGTACTGTAGTGCATTGTAACGTGGACGATCAAAATGCTTGCATTCAATAAAGTAAATTAAAGTCTACGACCCAAACAATTCCACCTCACAAGATTATTTTCCGCCAAGTATCATTACACATGGATTAGACGTGACCGATGGTGGTGGTTTGGGTGGGGAAGAAGTGACAATTAACAAATGGGGTCCGAGTTTAACGGTCCTAACTCGGTGTTTAATCGTACATGTACTGTGCAAATTAACCACAGCCCTTAATTACCCAAAAAAAAAAATTAACCACAGCTCAAAGTACGTTTTGTAACGACCCTGATTTTTTGTCAATAAAAATTTCGCTAAAAATTTGAATTTTATTTTAATACTTGGATTTTATTTTTAACATCCAAAAATCGGTCGTTATTGACTTCTAAAAATTTTATTGTTATATTTGAAAATTCTTTATTTGTTTTATAAATCCTTTTTAGCGATTAATAATCCGTCGTAATTAGGTTTAATGACTTAGGAGATTGGTATTCATCGCCCGGACATTAAGGTCATTTTCTAAAGACGAGTATGTCTATTAAGACCTTGGTATAATTACTTGGCAATTGTAGTAAATCCTAAAATTACATTTCTCGGTTGGAAATCCTACATGGCAACCGATTAGTTGGCAACCGATTAGCGGCTTAGTTACATTTTCCTAACTTAGAGTGTTGCATCGATCTGAAGTGGTTAGTAGAAAATTTTAGTCTTTGCCTTGACCGTTGACTTGACTGTCTTGCTTTGACTTGGTTAGGCTGCCACCAGGCATCGGGTGATATGGCGGCTGCTTTGCCTTAGCGTCGGCTCATTATCGGAACTGCCTTGCCTTTTGGCGTCGGCTCACGGTGACGAGCCTCGCTTTTGCTTAGCGTCGGCTCATTGGCCGAAGTCGCTTTGCCTTGGCGTCGGGTCATCGGTTGGAGTGCTTTCGCCAGGCGTCAGTCACTGTCGTTGAGCTCTTTCTGGCCGCCATCGGATCTGCCTTGGCTGGTCGCGCGCCTTTTACCTTGGCGTTTCGGTCGCCTTGCTTTGGCGCACTTGCCTTGGCGTTCTTTGGTGCCATGCTCGCCACTAGCTGCCACCTGCTTCGCTGCCTTAGCCATAACCGCTGACCGGGTCGCGCCAGCCACTTGCCACCGCTGCTAGCGAATTTGCGCCACCGCTTTCTTAGCCGTCAGCCACTGCTTATGCTAATGGTCGCCTTAGCCACGCTCACGCCTTTGCCTTGGCCACCGCTTTTCGCCGGCTTTGGCCACGCTCACGCCTTGCCTTGACGTTTGGCACCGTCGGGCTTTAATATTCCGTTATTAGGCGATTTCCTACAAAATACAACCAAAGTACCCCTCGAGCAATGGAAGCCTAGATTAAGTGTCGTTAATCTTTAACCAATTAGTTAGATTAACCTGATTGCCAATTAGCCTAATCAATTCTTCTTAAACCTAGGTGAACCCTTAGATCTTTCCTATAAGAACCTTGTGAACCCCTATGGAACCCTTTGGACCTTTGACTTTACCCATTGGTCAATAAAAGTTAGGAAAACTTTTATCCATTGGACAATAACCGCTAGGGGGGCCAACCATGGGAGCTTAACACTTGGAGCAAGAAGAAGAGAGGAAGAGGGGACAACCATGGGAGCTTAACACTTGGTTTGAACAAGACAAGTCATGGAAGCATGATTTGACAATACAATGGAGCTAACCAATGAGAGAGATGGAGGGAGGGGGGGCTGGCCTTGGAGGGAAGAGGAAGAGGTCTGATTTTGCCTATAAATAGCAGCCCTCACTCTCATTCAACTCACACCTTCAAGCATTGCTCCATCTCTCTCTAAAACCCATTCTGTTTTGCCTAGGCAGCCTACTGTCCTCCGAAAAACTCCATTTTTTCTCCGGGCGAAAGTCATTTTTAGGAACAACGTCCTCCACAAAAGTCGTAGAACACTTCGAGAGCTTCAGTTTAGACCCAAGAACCACCACAAACGGTCAAGAAATGACCAAGATATTGTCATCCGAAGTTCAGTGAAATTCTCGGATTTCCAGTCCAGACAGCTTACTGTCACCTCTTTATCACCATTTTTCTCCGGGCGAAAGTCATTTTTAGGAACAACGTCCTTCACGAAAGTTGTAGAAAACTTCGAGATCTTTGTTTTAGACTCAAGAACGATCCTATTCGGCCAAGTATTGACCGAGTTACTGCCATCCAAAGTTCGGTCTAGATTTGAAAGTTTTACCGCCCGTAGAATTTTTCAACTAGTTTATTCGGCCCCGACTAGTTTCGGATCAAGGTAGATTCTCCTTTACTTGTTAATCCTAAGTATACGTAGAATGTCCTTACTCTTCAATCTTAAGTATATGAAGTTCTCTACTTACTTTAAAGGTTTGAAATGCATGAAAGAAAAACAATGTTTGTTTTCATAAAGTACCAACTTAGTTTGAAAGGATTATACTTTGATCTTGAATTGATTACGAGCTTTAAGGCATGTTTTGCTAACAATACTTGTGAATATTTGAAAGCATGAGTAAAGATTTCTTCGAGAGCATCCGTACGTGTAACATTATGCTTTAGTAATAATTTGAGTACGATTAGGTAAGGTAGAGTTGGATGATCTTGCTAAGATTACAATGAATGATTTATGATTGTCTACATGAGAAATCCTACCGCGGAGTCTATGCATGATAACGAGACACAACAATCGAGAAAGCTAGAAATATGACACCTAGGGTGTGGTTGATATGGATAAAAATGATTTAAAGACAAGGGTGTTTTGAAATCGCAATGTGGCCGGACTTGGTAGCTCATTGTGCGGTGTGTGTTGCCAATGGGACCGGACGTGGTAGTCTCATTGGAGGTGATTTAAATGTTGTGAAAACCACGATGTGGCCGGATGTGGTAGCTCATCGTAAAGATTGCCAATGTGGCCGGACGTGGTAGTCTCATTGGTAATGTGGCTTGGTTATCTGCGGAGAGGAGCCAATGTAAGGTTTTGTGTACCAATGGGAACCCGGAGCGACGGAACCATTGTGAGGATACTCGGGAACCCGGCGCAGCGGAACCGAGGTTGGGTGTGTTGAATGTGATTTTCAAAATGTTGATTTGGAAATGAAAATGAGACACGTTCTACGATGAGTCGCGTAGGAGAAACACATACAATACAGACACCAACATTAGACTATGGAATGTGGATGTATCATGGTTAATGCTTTGTTAAACATGTATGCATTTTTTAGCTGCTTGTGCAGTAGTTGGTATGTTGCTCTTTTACTCTGATATTGGGTTAGCGGGTATAGGATTACTCTGCTGAGCTATCATAGCTCATGGTGTTACTGTTGTAACCCTGACATATTATATCGGTGGCGACGCTGGTATAATGTGTCAGACTTTGTGGTTGACCAAGGTAAGCTGAACCTCTTGGAGGCTTATGGAGCTAAGGAGCTGGCTAGGATGGAGGAGCAGGCAGAGCTGTAGATAGGAACCCTAGTTTTCCCTCCTTGTGTAATTATGAACTCCAGTGAGAGTTATGATATAATAATGAGCTAGACTCCATTTGATTTTATCAATGAAATGTTTATTTAACGTACCCAAAAATCAGGAGCGTTACACGTTTGGTCTTGGAAAATTGGTGTGGGCATCGAGAGAAGAAGCAATAGCATGGACGCCAGCGTGTGTGAAAGTATCTTAAAAACATTTCAAATTACTAAAATTCATCGGAGCTAAGATAAAGAGCAGAACATAGATCGAGAGAACGAACAGATCGAAGATCCTCTGCAAGAAGATCTTGTTTGTCGTATTAATATAACTAGATGATCTTGTTTGTCGAAAAAATTCAATACTCATGCAAGCTAGGTTCATCCGACTCGGGTCTCTATGATTCACTGGTAATGTTTGCCTGTTGCCTCCTTGTGTAATTTCACACCTATTCATTCTCACAAAAATGTTTCTCAAATGATTATAGAAGGGGAAAAAAATAAATCTCGGCATTTAATGCGTTTGTCTTTTATAATCAGGTGTTCGGGTCAACTTATGCGCACCTCAAATAATCTTGAGAGATCAATTCCATCGTGCATAATTACAAGACCTTAACGCAATTGTTTTTGGCACGATACATTTTGATTTTCGCTCCCAAACAGTCATAGTCCGGTAATCTAAAATGCAAAATATGAAAATTGTGCTCCCACAAATAAATTGGGACGAATGAAGTACTTATTTTGCTTCTTGTGTTGTCTGTTTCTTATGTTGTTTAGGAGTACATTTTAACGTTAAAAAAAAACACTAAAAAAAAACATAGGATCACATTAAACAACGGGAAAACAATATACCCCGCAAATGATGACACTTGGATAGAACTCAAGCTCCGTTCCAGAATACCTTCTTAAAAAATAAGTATTTATTTCACATTTTTAAACTTAAAAATAACATAACTGAAAAATAATTTCTCAATTTTTTTTACACCGTATTAAAGATCTCGATAAGATATATCAAATAAGATCCATATTGATAGGAAAATTATTGTGTAAACACATGATTTTTGAGCTTAAATTGCCTTCTTAAAAAATAAGTACTTATTTCCCTTCCGAGACCGGGCCTCAGGGGCGTCCCAGGCGTGTGCCGGTCTCCCTCTCATTGATATGAAACGATCACTTCGTGAAAACTCGTCAATTAAAACAAGTGCGGAAAAAATCAGTTCGATCGAATATCGAAAAATAAATCAGCTTGATATTAGCAATATTACATACATTGTGAAAGCTAGTCTATCGGAAAAAAATAGCACATGAAATACCGACAGAAGTGGCGGTAAACCGCTCAGAAGCCGCCCTCTTCACCAGCGACTCATCAGAATCCGGCAAAACATTGCCGTACTTGGCCGCCTTCTCTGCCACCTCAGGAATCGTAGAAAGCGAACCGGACTTGTCGTAAACAAAGTAATACCCATGATCTTGTGATGATCCTTCGGGGTCACTAAACAACGTGCTGCTGGTGTTCTCTTTCGGGCCGAAAACGGATTTGACGAGTTTGTGGAACGGGCGAGAGAATTTTGACGATGCCTTTTTGGAGATGGGCTTGGGTTGCGCGTGATGATGGGCGCGGCGGTCGGGCAAGTGGGGCATGGACAGGGTCCTTGAGGCGATGGCGGAGTCGAGTTGGCGTTCGAAGGACTTGAGTTCGAACGAGTCGTAGAGAGAGCTGCCGCAGTCCCATACGAGGGGCTTGGTGGGGTTGTGGTCGTCGTTGGCTTTTTGGGTTTGTTTTTCTTTCTGTTCTTGAATCTTCTCCATTGTCTCTGTTGCTTAATTGTGAGAGAGAGAGAACTGAGAGAATTAACAGAGAGTTATTTTCAACAGAGAGAGAGAGAGGTAATGCCGGGTGAGGTTCAACGTTTGGTTATGGAGTAGGAACAAAAGGGCCACATCTTGGAGTTATTATTCAGTGCTAAGGGCACCGTCGTAGTGCTTCAAAACATTTCAGAACCACACATTTATACGGATTCATACACTTAATTATGAATCCCAAAAAAATGTATATATTGATGGAGTGATTCAGAATACCAAGTGGCAGTACTCCCAAAATACTGAATGAGAAAATCTAGTGACACATACACCGCATGTTATAGTCGGTAGAGAGAAGTGTGGTGATGCGGTGTGAGTCGTATTGCTGGAATATGTAAATTAGATGTTCATGGTCACGTCGTCAAAACCCCAAGTCCATGGACCATAGTTGACTTTGCATACGTCTCAAAAAGGATGTAAGTCTAGGGAGAAAAATTTCTTTCTGGAAGAAATGGTTTCCACCACGTATATTGCGATTTGCGGATCCTGCCGTGTATTTTTTTAAGTAATCTAAATCGTTTATCTTGTAAAGTCTGCATAGTAGTACATGCACGTAAAAAATCATATGTATCGGATATCGATAGGTATATTAAAAATTAAATCTTAATTCATAAAATATATGGATAATTTAACTTCAAATTTATCTACCGTCGATTTTTTAAACCAAACTTTAATTTTTTACATACCTATCCATGTCCGATAAAGCTAGTTTTTTGTGAAAATGTACTATTTTGCGAGTCATACAAGATGAATAGTTAAAATTACTAGTATAATATACGGATAGAGAAATGATAATGCCAAAACCGTTTTTATTTGTGCCAAAACTCAAGTGTATAAAAGTCTTGTACATTTCAAATGGTACAAGTCTTTTGTGCACTAGAATTTTGGCACTAACAAAAACGGTTTTGGCACAAACAAAAACGGTTTTGGCATTATCATTTCCCTACGGATAATGGGACCCATAATTGATGGTGGTGGAAAACTTGGGTTTTCCGTTTGATGGAATTTACACTTCTAGTCTAGGATGACCCATTCCACCATACTTTTCCACTGCTCCAGGTGGGCCTCACCCCGGACCCTATAAAATACAGAAAGTCTATGGATACAGAAATTTGGTACAGGTTTTGTACATAGATTTTTTGTGAGATCCACTACGGGTACCATACAAATGATCCGAGCCGTTCACTAAATGCAAAACATTTTTTCAAGGGCCTTCGCAAAAATTCAGATCAATCCGATACTTATAGATATTCGATCCAATCATCTAACTTTTTCATATCCTGAAATCTAAATGAAAGATTAGATGATTGGATTGAACACCTATAAGTATCGTATTGAGCTGAATTTTTACGAAGCCCTTGAAAAAATATTTTACATTTAATGATTGGCTCGGATCCTTTGTGTGGTACCCGTAGTGGGCCCCACAAAAAATCTATGTACCAAATCTGTACCAAATTTTTGTACCCATAGACTTTCTGATAAAAATACATTGATTTCTTGATACTCACAGTCAGTGATTTATCGGAGCGCAGGCTTATTTAGCTCCTGCTGGTCTCATGTTTTGTCCAAATAAAAGTGTGTGCTAATGAATCATCTGTAAAATTTATTGTTAGGTGTTTGGTTGAGGATACTGCATGAAAATATGTGACGTCCTATTCCTTCCGTCTCAATTTGTTTGTTCAATTTTAAAAAATCAATTTTTTTTAAAAACAACATGATGGCACCTAGAAATGCTAATATTTGCCCTTCAACTTTTTTGAAAAGTTATTTTATTATAGAAAAGCAAGGGTAAAAAAAAATTTCATTCATCCAACAAATGGACAAACAATTTGGGACACGAAAAAGTCTAAAAGAGAACAAATAAATTGGGACGGAGGGTATATTTTGGAGGAAAATAAATTGGGACGGAGGGTATATTTTGGAGGAAAGTCCACTTTCACCCCCTGTGGTTATCGTCATGTGCGGATACACCCCCTGTGGTTTTCAAATTGTGCGGATAGACCTCCTGCCGTCATATTTTCCATCCATTTTAACGGAAACAACATTAAAAGACCGTTATACCCCCCATCACGTCCCTTGATTCTTCTTCTTGTTTAAATCTAACCACACCATCCCGTATACCAAAAATTGAATCCAAACCGTTGATATTATAAATTTTGACGAGTACTGCGTCTATGCCAAAATTCAAGTCAATCAAAAAATGAAAAGCTTATGGTCAAATCGATTTTGTTATGAAATTAAAATTTCAAATTTGAATTTACTACAAGTTACATCACTGGGTTATTGATGCCTGATCGAGATGATTTTTTACAGAGATACTCTATTCTTTATTTAATACATTATGAACGACTCAGATTACATTCTAGAGGTGTGTGAGATACACCTCCGTTAAAATGGATGGAAAATATGACGGCAGGGGGTCTATCCGCACAATTTGAAAACCACAAGGGGTTATGTGCACACTTTTAAACCACAGGGGGTGTATCCGCACATAGCGATAACCACAGGAGGTGAAAGTGGACTTTCCTCTATATTTTGGGAGCATAAAATAATTGCTCCAAACCTGAGTTAAATAATGTTGATTTACCTCAACACATATTAAATGGGTCACCGCTTGTATCAAATTTTGAGTTCGAATAAAAAGTGAATTTTTACTCAAATTAACATTAAAAAAAAAGTAAGGGTTACAAAATATGTAAAAGTCTACGACTTATTAAATCAATTCCACCTCACAATATTATTTTAGGCGATCCGTGATTGATGGTGGTGTGGTTAGGTGGGGAAGGAGTGACAATTAACAAAGGGTCCTAATTCGGTGTTTAATCACACATGTACTGTGCAAACGACAGCTCAAAATACGTTTGGTCCTAGAAAATTAGAGTTCAAGTCAAGAGCAATGTCATAATGGGGGTGCACAAGAAAAAGTACTACTAGCGTGAAAGTGTCTTGCAAAAATTTTAAAATTACTAGTAATTGTTAGAGCGAGGAGCACGAGCGAGCGCACCAATATAGAGCGAAGAATTATGTGACCAACCTCAAGAGGGCTAATATCAAACTGCAAACTGCGTGCTTAATTGTTTTCTCCTTGTCTAATTTCGCAGTACTTATTTCATCAAGGACCCAATGACAAACTTTGCCATCGATCGTCAAGACCAAATCATAACCAAAAACTTCTTTTGCCATACAAACTAGTACACTTTCGTTTGTTGGAAAAATTGTGGGAGTTCATGTGAGTTGAAGGAAGACAGCCATCGTGTAAGCCGTTAGTTTGATCTTTGCCATACAAACTAGTACACTTCGTTTGCTGGAAAAATTGTGGGAGTTTAGGTGAGTTGAAGGAAGACAGCCATCGCGTAAGCCGGTAGTCTGAAACTGTTATAACATTGGTCCTACCTGTTCCACGCCTCCTTTTTTCCATTTAGTAACAAAAACATATCCATTCCACCTTCACGTATCTAAATTGTGTTCATGTTTTCGCCTTTCGCCACCCCTGACCACCTTGTCGCTTGTTTTGATTTGAAGTCCTTATTATTTTGGCCGCCTGGTGGTGTCTGTTTCTTCTGTTGCTTAGATTCTGACTTTTAGAACAAGAAAAAATGAGCCTGCTGGAGAACCTTATGAAATGACATCAATACGAATTCCAGACAACAAATTTTTAACATCCAAATGGAAAAAAGACTAACATCAGAAATTAGCAGAAACTAGTTCCGAATAACAAAGATAAGAGGCTGGCAAACTAACATTAATTCAACAATGTCGGTTACCGGAGATATTCAACAGAACCAGTTGAACATCTACAGAGGGGTTCAGTTCAAGATTTACTGTTTTCCTTCACTTCTCCAATTTTGTTGTACTCTTCCAATTCCTTCTTGTATGCCTCCATGGCTTTTGCAGCCTTTTCATTCCATGTTAATTTATCTTGCTCACTCAGTTCCTACAACATCAATTTAACAAAACAAACCAAAATTGTTAGTCCTACATTTAGTACACCACATTTACTTCAAAATACCCCAAAGGATTTCATCCAGTTCAGAGAGATAACATACCTTCCATTTCACTGAAATAAGGGCATTAAGGGTAGAGTTATTAATTCCTGGCCTCTCTTCCATTAAGTTCTTCCTTGTCTCTTTGCTGCATCAAGAGGATCACATAGTAGCGTAAATTACTAACCAAATTTGACTTGCTGAAGCCATACTAAAGATTTTCAATAACCAGGTGTCCAGGATAGATAAACTAAAGAGATACTGTTAAAGTTAGTAACCTAAATAGAAAGAAAGAAGAAGCAGGCTTCTTTGGCTTGTTTGGATCAGCATTTTTCTCTTCCTTCTGCTGCTTCTTCTTTTGGCGATTCTCTTTCGTTTTCTGCATAGCAAACATGCATAATTAGCCACCATTAAAGTCCCAAAAAATTGAAAGGTGTTATCAGTGCAGGTAACTACCTTAATTATGTTTTCTGCTTTCTCTTTCTTCTTGAGCAATTGTAAGGCCTCTTGCTTCTGAATTTTCATCTGTTCCTCATCTTCCTTTTTGAGATTGATAGCCTCTTCCTCCTTTTTCTGCTTATAAGCCTCCATTTCCTCTGCATACTTTTCCTTGTTTTTGTTTGCTATCTGCAATTTTCCCAAATAGTGTCAGAAAAATATAGTAGTGTCAAGAAAAAAGATCGATTTCACTGTCGAATAATAATACAGAAAGAGAGTGAACAAACCTTTTCATAAGGCTTTTTCTGTTTCTCTGTCATGTTCTTCCATTCCTCCCCAGTGATCTTAGCAACCTGTACCCCCAAAACGGTGCCGATTTATGTATGTACATCAGGATTATTGGCAAAAAAAATTCAAGAAATGAGGACAAGGGTTTCTCCAATTACCTCCACAACACTCTTGTTCTCTGCAACCAGAGCTGCTCGTCGCGCATTGGCGAAAACGAAAAACGCTGACATCGGTTGCTTCGGTTTCAATGGATCCTTTTCTTTCCTGTACATAAGCAGAAACCAATAAGGTGAATGAGAGAATGGGGGAGTTTTGTGCAACCAAAAATAGGTATGAATCCAATCCGATTAGTGAATTTACTTCTTCTTCTTGGTCTCCTTTTCGGCTTCTTGTTTGAACTGAAGATACTGCTCAAGCAACTCCATGGCTGTTCTCTGTTTCTGCTCTTCCTCCAACAGCTTCATCGCTTCGTTTTCGCGCTTCTCGTTACCGACAACCTTCAAATAAGCTTCTTTTTCGGCTTGATACTTTTCCTCATAAGGCTTCTTCTCTTCGGCTGTTACGCTCTTCCATTTTGTTCCCAAAATCGTTGAGATGTCCTTGAATTCGGCTTCCGGGTTCGCCTTCTTGATCTAAAACCAATATAACCCAGTAGGCATTCAGTGACAATGTAGTTTTGAATCCTAAATAAAGGAAAATTGAAACATTTTCTTTTAGTTTACCTCATTCCATTGATCTTTACACCATAGGATATAAGGTGGAGATGGCCGTTTCATTTGAGGGCATCCTTTCTTCTTCTCTTTCTTTTCTTGCTCTTTGTCTCCCACAGATAGAGCAATAGGAAATGTCTGGAGATAAAAAGGAGCAAAGAGCAAACACCCATTAAATCCTAGAACCAGAAATCAAGAATCTTCCACCCTGTTGTCTTTCAAAGAAAATAAAGGGGGGAAATCAGATATTTACACTTAGGGTGAGTGAAACCTCAAAATTTTGTCAATAGCTTAAAGACTTCGATTAATGTATGGAAGGAGACCGACCTGTCTCGAAATTCATGTTTTTGTGTCTCAAAATCCATGGTTTTGTGGCCCGTTTAGTCCGTTTGGTAGCCTCGATACACTGATATGGGTCAATTGGGTTATCCTTTCTGAAGTTCGTTTATTTACCCTAATATATTATCATCAACCAAACAGAGATTGAACAATTTGAAAGTGCCTCAAGAAAGATATAAGAAAACAAGTAAACAGCCATCATCAAACCCTAGAACCAGAAACCAAGAACCATCAACCTTAAATCCACTTCCTAGGAGAATATAGGACAAATATCCCATAAGTCAAAACCCTCGATCGGGATTCATTCATTTCCCATTTCTCGCGTTACTCTAATCAAAAAGCATTTTCTCAGCAACCAAACAATTTATTGAGCGAAAAAAGAAAATCAAGAAAACGAACCATGGAGGGTTTGAACTCCTTGATCTTCTGCAACTTCTTGATCTCCTCATCCTTCTGCTTCAGCATCTCGTCTCGGGCCTTCACCATCTCCTCCGTTTGCTCCTTCTCAATCCTCATCTGCTGGAGCTTCTCCTGCATTTCCTCAAGCTCTTTCTCGAAATTAGAAGAAAGGTCGGGTTTTTTCTTGGATTTGGTTTTCTTGGGCTGTGAGAGGCTCTCGTGATTCTCCTTCCCGGCGGCAGAGTCCTCCGGTGTCGTCGCGACGACTCCGGCCGACGTAATGGGCTCATCTGGTGATGGGTTTGTCGGCTTCAATGCCTTCCTGGTTCTCCCTCCTTTCTTTGAACGGGTAGGGTTGGTATTGGTTGGCATGTCGATCATAGTATCGGCCATGATTTTGAGAGAGCAAGATTTTTAGTTGGGTACTGTTCTTTGTTGAGGAAGGGGGTTCTATATAGAGGGGAGAGGAGGAGCCAACGGTAAAGTTTTCAAATTCAAATGAATTGTTGAGATTTGAAGAGGGGATTGAGTTCCAAAAATGGAAGAGTCAGAAATAATTTAACCGTTGTAGTGATGACAGTAAAAAGTTACATAAGGTGGATATCAAGTTTGATGGGTACATAATTCACCAACCACAATCCTCTCACATAAGTATGGGGCTTCATAATTATGTACGTAAAATCCACACATTGTTCTTTCTTTTGGGTCTTATTTGATTTGTTACCAATCTTGTATCAAAATTTTGTTACAATTATCGGATTTGTCTCGATGAGAATAATCAAAACAATAAATGAAAGAGTAGTTTCTCAAAAGTGTTACTCCATAAAAGTACTAAATGAGCTTTTTTTCTTCACAAACTACACAGTGGAAAAAAAAAAAAAGCCTCTTTAGCACTTTTGGAAAATTACCTTGAAATATGAACTGAATTTTGAACGGGTAAGACAAACATAAGATAAGTAGAGAATTTATCCATAAAAAAAATAAGTAAAGAATTTCAGCTTCTTCACAGCTTCCAAATGAGTAATTATTCAGTGGTCTTGCGCCCCACGTGACGGTGTCCTTAAACCACCCCATAATTTTTTCTCCTAAGTACTTAGGAGATTGAGAAGCCAGTGCTCCCTGAGTAGAACAATGAATAATCGAATCGGATTCGAAGGTTGCTATCAACCTCATCGTGAACGAGATCCTTCAAACTCGCTTTTCAGGGCAATAATAGAGAGCAAGCTAGGCGATGTTGTGGAGGACGGGATGCACGCTCAACCACACCCTCGTGAAGGAGATTTGCAGACAGGATGGCCAAGCTAGGAAGAAATCAAAAGACTAAGGCCCGTTCTGCAAGGCAAAATAAGTACTTATTTTTTAAAAAGGTAATTTCAAGCTCAAAAACGATGAGCTTATTGAAATCTAAAAATATGCAATATGGAACTGGTAAAAAAAAAATTGAAAAGTTATTTTTCATTTACATTATTTTTGAGTTTGAAAATGTGAAATAAATACTTATTTTTTTAAGGAGGTATTCTAGAACGGGCTCTAATCCCGTCAGCTCTTCACTCCACTGGAAGAAATTAGGAGTCTGCAAGCCGCGAATGTCGTGAGTGCTGGTTTTGTTAGAGGCTCAGCCTCTTCTTAGTTGTTAGTCTATCTCTGTTGTACCAAAAAAAACAGAATCGAAAGCAAACCCAAATCCGAATGTAACACCGTCGTACCAAAAAAAGAATCGAAAGCAGCAACCCAAATCCGAATGTAACAGCTTCGAGAAGTCCTGTCTTAAGAGGTCCAGGAACATGGATGGTGTACGCCAAAAAGTTTTCATCTTATGAACTCTCTCCCTAGATGTTTTGGAAATTGGATTGGACTAAAAGTGCACTAGAATTCCACATGAAATTGACTGTTACAAGTATAGAGACAACATTGAGTGTTAGAAACCAAACATTCAATCCAATACAAGAGGGAGAAGTGATGGAGCAAGCAACCTAGATTAGGAAATGACCAAAATATGGACATACAAGTAAATCATTTATTAACATACCCCTCAAACTCAAGGTGGTAAAACAGAGACTAACATCGAGTTAGGAAACTAAATTATGGAATTGTTCAGGTGGAGATGTCAGCTGTCTCATTAGATGAAGCAATAGAGACCAAACGAATAGTGCCACAAACATCATGTTGTCGAATGAAATGTCAGTCAACCTCAATATGTTTGGTGCGATCGTGAAAAATATCGGTGCAAACAATTTGAATAGCACTCTTACTATCACAACAAAGCGTGGTGGCAATAGAATGATTGATACCCATATCAACAAGTAACCATCGACTCCACAGGCGCTCTTGCGTTGTATCAGCAAGAGCACGATATTCGGCCTCAGTGCTACATCTAGTAACAACAGGTTGCTTCTCACTACACCGAGAGATGAGAGAATAGCCAAGAAAGAAACAACACCTAGTAGTAGAATGAGGATCAGTAGGATCACCAGTCCAATCTGCATCAGAGTAAGCATACAACTCAAGAGAAGGATGGGTTGAGTAATGCAGACCATGAAATAAAGTGCCATTGACACAGCAAAGGACACAAAGAATGGAAGCATAGTGAGGTGGTCGTGGATCAGACATGAACCAACTTACAATATGGACTGCATAGGCGATGTCTGGTCGAGTAGCTCAAAGATATACAAGACTGTCAACAAGCTGTCCATAAAGAGTAGCATGAGGAAGTGGTGTTCAAGCAACCTATAGGAAATAACCGAAATATGGAAATACAAATCCCCTACAATACATTCTATATTTAAACATTTGGAATTGTTGTTATACCTGAATTTTAGGACCATTAGTTGGGGCAAAGCCCTTAAAGGCTCAAACCCTACAAGATAAAACTAGCTGAAAGAAAAGAAGTTTGTGAAAACTCACGACCCAGGGTTACCATAACGGGCAATGCTCATAATACCATACAAAAGCAAGCCCTTTATTGCTCTTTACAACATCACAAGGCTCGTAAGTATCGAACCAGTTGGCGACAATCGCTGAATTTGAAATCAATCTTATGGAAATCTCCAATTACAACAACATTAGAACATAAGAGGACACCATTAGCCTCAGTTCCTCCTCCAACTGCTGACAAATTTGCATGCAAACCTAAAAAACCCAACACGAAAACCTCGGTGTGAGACAGCCACGAAAACCATGCTACGTTCTTGCCAAAACCAATATCCTCATGCTGTTCAGGATTATAATTCCCACTAAAAATATAGCTATGTCACCAAAAGCTCATGTCGTGATGAACCTTCCGCCATCAAAGAAACTGATTCACTCTTTTTAAGGGACAGATCGTTTGTTGCCCCAAAACTCCAAAACATCATTATAATTTGGTATTGGTTAACCTCTCAACCACTCACCACCATCTCCATGATCAAATCATTCCATGAGTCAATTGGCCCAGGCAAACACCAATGAAGACAATCGTAAATAACCTTAGCATTTTTATCATTCGCAAAGGGGTGAAAGTGTCTATAAGGACCCGGGTGTCCATCCGGTCTGAGTAATGAAAGCTCCATGAGATCAAGAAGTTTAAGATTCACACCCTTTTCTGAAGCATCCGTAGCTGCCTTCTTAAACTCCTCCAATTCGATGTCACGTAGGATTTTGATCATCTGATTCAATTCAAATTTGCCTTCTTTCACAGGAGTCGTTCTCCGGCAACTCCCGCCGCTGAACCATTCACCGTTCTCAAAGTGATCCGGCGTGGTCGTCCTATAGAAAATAATTCCCTTGTGATTGGACGCAATGATGAAGTCGAACAAGTTTTTGAGGACTTTGCGATAGGCGAAATCGAAACCAAGCTCCATTAGGTTTCTCTTGGGACAGTAGTGGCAGCCTAATATTTTGTCATTCTCGTAGTAGATTGCAGTTTTGATAAACCATTTACCGCTTGAGAATATCACATAATCCAAGCTTTTATACAGGTCGGTCCATGTCTTGTCGAGTTGGTCGAGATGCAGCTCGAGTTCAGAGGTTGCAACACCGTCGTAGTTTTCGAAAATGTCAGCTTTTGCTAGGAATGGGGACCAAATGACCGAGATAGTGAGGTTGTGAACGGGGAAGTGCCATCTCCTGGATCTGTATTCTGCATCATGGTAAACTTCGACAGCTGGTTCCACCTTGAGGAGGAAATAGTTTAGTTCGATTAATTGTAGGAATGCTTTGGTTTAAGGCTTTAGCTTTCACGTCAAGGATATTTGACTCACAATATTAAGCTACTTGACAGAATCACATGTCATGAAAGAGATACACAAATAGTATATTGGTTTCAGTGCCAAAGTATTGTTTGAAGATCATCTCCTATTGGTTTCATGCTTCAAAAATCATACGGAACCATCATATCATCTTGGTGTCATATATAGTAGTAGGATATATGAACCAATGCATAAACATCCAGATACAAATGCCAAAGTGAACGTCAAAACACATAAATTAGCAATGAACTAACAAAACCACAACATCAACTAAGCCATGAAAGTCTTACAGCAGTAACAGCAGCCATAAAGATTCAGTGCCTAAGCCAGCAGAACATCAATTTTACGCAGCTTCATTTTGGGAGCATCTCAAATAATAAAATGCAGTTGAGCTCCCACAAGTTAACCCATACAAAAGCCTACTCTTTTCTTTTTTTGAAAAAAGGAAACACGAGTTATTCTGCCTTAAGATAAATTTCACAAAAATAGTATCCTTTAGAAACTTCTACATAAACCAATATGAATGAACCTGATTAGCTTCCAGAGAAGCGTCCACATTCAAATTCATATACGAAACATCATACACAAATTCCTGCATTCCAATACTTGATCCATAACCAATACGCTCTGTCATGCAACTATACATTCTGAAGTAGGACGAAGACAAACCATTCATTTAATGGCCAGCATTTAAACTTTGTGAAGGACGCTAGAATAATAGGAAGATGGGAAATACTAAATTACCATATATCCTAAGTTGTGCAATATATTGTTATGAACCGAGCATACAAACAATACTTCTAAGCATTATACAACTACCACTTAATTCTAAGCGGTAATGCCCATTTCGGAAGCTCCTCACTTTGTAGAAACCTCCTTGTTTTCTATAAAGTTTGATGGAGGATCAAAACTACAAAAAAGGTACACCATATCAATACCTATTCATATTGCTATTTTCCAAGACACCTTGTTAAGCCATACCGATGCTAGTATCCTAGAGAGGACATATAAGCAAGGAATACAACCCATTGAACATCCAGTTTAAAACGGATACGCAGAATTTATCCAACACAGTCAATATTACCTTAGACAGCATGCAGAGCAAGGACTGGACGTGGTTCCGAGATATAGAATCGCCGATCAATGCCCATGCCTTATTCCTCATCATCTCCAGAAATTTCACAGAATCAAATTGAGGAAGCTCACAATCACGAGGATTCCACCTCCAATAAAGATACCCACTGTCCGGTCGCCCATTCTTCATACAGTTCTGGTGAACCTCAATGAACTGGCAACTCTCATTAGTGTAAACAGGACCTGCTGGGTTTGGGATCCAATCCCCAGTGAAAAGATCACATTTTTCTGCATTTAATTTTTGGTTTAAACACAACTTCCTTCAGTTCAACAACCAAAACAATGATGATCGATATTTGATACTTAAGAGAAGGTAAAAAGTACACAACCCAATGAAGGAAGACAAGTAGATCAATCTAATTTGCCAGAAAACTACTCCAATAGAGCACCAATCAAAAAATACAGAATTTGAAACAGTAAGAGTGCATAGCAAAGAAAAACCCATCTAAGATCCCAGTGTTCTAATAATCTAAATAAGAGAAACAAAAAAATTTCCTTTTTTGCAGATCAATACAAATTTTTAAGTGTTTTCTTATCTGTGTTTTTCCTTGACAATGCAGGGCACTACCCATTGAGCCAATGACAACTTCAGAAGTTTCTTCTCTCTTCTCCGTTGATTTTTTTTTTTTTAGACTTTATTCTACATCGCTCGTCCAAACCACCAAAGCTTGATTAGTATATTGTAGAGGCTACTCCCCTATGATCAGTTGATTTTAAGTTGAAACCCTCCAAAAATCTAACAATTTTTTCATAACATAGTGTGCAGGCCCGCTTACACATACCACGACTAATCTGGAAGACCATAATTGATTTGATCTAATGATCCAAGACAAAACTAAACAACATAGACTCATAATAGCACAAAGCTTGAGTACCTGTTCCAGGAATCTGATCTCTTGCTTCCGATAAATCCACAAAATCTGGTGGCACCTGATCCATGTCTCCAACTTTTGGTGGCATCTGATCTCTATCTTCAAAATCTTTCGCAAATGTGGATTCTGGGCTCATTGTTTTTTTATCAATAAAAGGATTTTGTGCAACCTTTGAAAACCCAGTTGTTGATTGCGAGAACAGCAGTCTAAAAGAAAGACCTACCAGCAGAATCGAAACCGCGAATTTCACAAGAAAGTAATTGTTCCTTCGGATGCACCACCACCACGCCTTCCAGTTCCACTTCATTTTCTTATCTCTCTCTCTCTCTCTCTCTCTCTCTCTCTCTCGCCACTAGAACTCAAAAGTTGCCCATTTTTCCTACAAATCTAAACATGGGTTTTGAGCCGAAATCCCAATTAACTGGAAATCAAGACACAATTAACCGAACGGTGTAGAGTGCAATAACTTGTACTCTGTTCTTTTTCAGGTGTACTGTGTTGTATTATTGAAGGGTTAGGGCAGTTGCAACCAAAGCTTTTATTTAAAGTTTCTTATTATTAGGTCCATAAAGAACAAGAGTCTCTGTCACTGTCTCACATTGAATTGAAAACGTCACTGCTATTCACAACCCGCTTCTTGGTACTCGAGTCAATTGCTACTTATAACATATCACCTTATAAAAATTTGCTACCTACAACCAACAAAATATTCCTGATCTCCCCAATTTACCCTTTTATACCTACAACCCACAAAATATACACCCCCCAACCCTTCTATACCTACAAACTCTCCATCTCCTCTCATTTTTTCTACCCCAGGCCTTCTCTTTCTCTACCCCAGGCCCTCTCCCCGCCGCCAGCCACTAGTTCACGCCATTATCGCCACCACCCACCACACGAAACCCATCCCCTCTCACCAGTCACCACTCCCAGCACCAAACCCACCTTGTCTCTCTCTGTCTCCTCCCATTTCTTCTTTTCCCCAATCACCACCACAACACCACTCCCACCACACCACAATAACAGCACAGGTGAAGGAGATGTGAGAGAAGAGCACAACATGCTGGCATCACCAACGATTTCGAAGTTCAAACATCGGTAAAAATTTTACTGTTGTTATTACGTGCCTATGCGGTTTTGCCTCATTTGGATTTTACTATTTGATTTTTTTCTTCAGAAACCCACGAGCGTATTGCTATTTCGTGTATGTATTTCATGTATTTCGAATATAATCAAACATTAGAGTCCGATTGTTTGACACAATTTTGGATATTAAAGTCTGATTGTTTGCCCCCTATACGGATTTTAAGATATGAAATTTATTGCCTCATTCGTATTTTAGTATCCAATTGGTCGATTGGCCCCTATGTATTACAACAGCAACTGAATTTGTAAGCATAGCTCATTCGAAATGTAATATCTGAATTTTTTTGCCCCATTCGGATTTAGTATCTGAAATATTTGACTCCATTCGGACATTAAATTTTACCCGAGTTTGTGGAATTGATTGAGCAACATAAAGAGGTCATATTGTTCTAATTTTTTGAGTAGTTGTTGTTCTATATGTCTAATTTGATCTTAAAAATTCGTGGTTCTTAACTCTGTACGGATTAGTCTTTAAAAATACAACTTTGAGTCTTGTATTTGGGAGGGACATGCATTTCATGCATTCATATGTTGCTTTCTGCAAGTAAACTTGATTTTTTCTTTTTGTAAAGGTGATTTGGTGATATAAATTGTGTACTAGGTGTTAACGAGGTTCCGAGCTCGTCCGCGATACGTAGGCCGTGAGCGACGTGTCGGTGAATCTTTTGTGTAGAAGTTAGAAGTGGGGTTTTGCTGACACTTGGCTCATATTTTATTACATGTGCAAGTCTTATGCCAATTTAATGCTTCTCTAATGAGCTTGAAAGTAAAAGTTTATTGATGGAAAGTTTTTGCCATGTTACCAGGGCTACGACTTCAATTTGTCCGTATAAACTGCGACAAACACTTGTTGAAGTGCGGAGGACTTTGAGGGGACCAGAGACTGCTGAAGCGAGCAGAGCAGGCCCTAGTTCAGATTGTTACTCGAGTCGTTACACTAGGTGTTGGTGCCGTGACCGTACTTGAGACTTGGTGTTCTATGACTTGTTTTTAATGGACTTTATGGCCTTATATTTATTTTGGACACTTATAACCATGGTTTATGGACTACTTTCCGTTGTGGAATGACTTTTGTTTTATTGCGGATAACTATTAGCATATTTGTGATAATTGAATACCATAAAAATATGAATGCTAAGTAGGGCACCAAAACGTAAATTTTATGGTTTGAATCATTCTTAATACTTTTCTAAGCACAAATAATTCGCTACACAATATTCTTATGTCAAAATTTAGATTTAAATGAGAAGTGTCGTACGAACGGACAATGCTCTAGACAAACATAGAACACTACAAAAAAAAAGGGTTTGCATAAATTTCATATTTTACAATAGGATTGCCCTTTACAGCTTTCAATTCAAATAGGCATTCACATTTTTTGGTGCCCATGGACCGCACTCTCATCTTCATAGCTATCTCCTTCCCATCAACATTCTTCACATATGGCTTAAACTTACCGCTCCTTTCACATGAAAATCCCATCCTAGGTGTGCGATTCTTAATACATTTCTCAGAACCCTTAATCACAATGATAAATGTAGACACCCCAATTTGGACAATTTGGATCTCCTTGATTCGTGGTCCGGAGGTTCCCCGATGATGAATATGGGATCGAACAAGCCTTAGACCAATGGAACAATGCTTCTTGAAAGACTTCAAAAGGAAATAAAATGTCAAAAATCATTTTCAAACACTATGGATCAGTCCCAAGCGCTCCAGATCATTTTCAAAATCATTGAACAATCAACTCTCGAGCGCTCGAGAGTGAAGTCCCAAGCGCTCGAGACTTCCGTACTGCCCAATGGATGTGGGAGCCCCCCCCACTATCCATGCAGCCATCATTTCAACCGTTTCAGACTGGTCTTTGCCTTAGACCTCACTCAACCTCAGTCAGAGGTGAGTCAGGGCAGAAGATCTCAGCTGGATTCCCAATTTCATTTTTCCCATTTTAAACCATAGGTTATGTTTTGGCTATAAAAGGAGGCTTGGTCTTCATTTGAGAGCACGAACTCTCTCTCTAGAACCCCTCTCTCTGGTTTTTCAAAGCAGAAAACAAGTTCCATTCTCTCTCAGGCAAAAAAACCCCTTTTCAAAGGCAAAATAACCAAGAAATTTCAAGAAGAGGAAAGGAGTTCAGTCCATGACAAACCTCTGATCCTCACTCCTCTTCCATCCTTCCAAACTTTTCCTCAAGGATCAAAGTTCCAAGCAAAAGGTATAAGTCTCATACCTGGATTTCAAGCAAAAGTGGGGCTGTTTTCCCTTTTGAGGGAGGCTTCCCAACTCACTCCAGTCCTCAATACTGAGAGTGTGAAAGGAAGACCTTAGTATCCAAACAAAGGGCCATGAATGCTTTCCATGCATGCGATCTTTGGAAGAACTCCCAGCGCTAGGATTCTAGCGCTCGAGTGATGCGATTTTGTTTTCCCTTTTCCAGCATTCAAATGGACATGCATGAGTAGGGTGTGTTCCAAAATTGTTCTTAATTCTTGTTAAGATATGTTGGTACAAATGGTCTGCTGTTTTCAGAGAAAAAGAAAATAAATGGTTTACACTTAAGGCGTGGGAAAGAGTTTTGATCAGGATCTAAAGAGAAAAGAAAAGAAATCCTTTTCCACACTTCAAAAATGCGTGATCCAGTGTACCAGCATACTACATGTAATGGATTAGTCGGTTGACATCACCCTGGGGTGTGGAAAACTCCCGAGCGCTCGAGATCACTGCAGAGCGCTCGAGAGTGTTTTGCATGCAAGCTCAATCCATTCTCCTAATAGTTTTAGGTTTATTCCCCTTTTGTATGTCCATGCATGTGTCCCCTTTTGCTCCTCACAGCTGTAAAATCATTTTTCAAAAGGACAAAGATACATGGTTTGGAAGAATGGGGCCTGATCCCAGTTTTTCAAGCCTTCTGTTAAGCCTGTGTGATGTTTATGCTACTTAGGTTTATATTTACATTGTACTCTTTTCATATTCTGTTGTACTAACAAAGTTTGCAGGGTTGGAATTCAAGCACTCCCAAGCGCTCGGGACCACTCCCGGGCGCTCGAGAGTGATTTCAGTGCTTTATCTTGCTTCAATTTGTATATTTTGCATGGTCATTTTTCATCATTCATTGTACAGTTGCACATGCATGCACTCCCTTACCTGTTAACCCCGTAAATATTTGCTAACTGTTCATATGAAACAAAACCATTTTGAAAAATCCTGAATGTTTAGTAGAGACCGATCCGTATCGGGCGAGGGGGGTGCCGTCCTTCCCCCATAATGTGTGGCTTCCGAACCCTTAACAAGTCTCTGGTTTTCAATTCAATCAATCATTTTCAAATCAAAACGGTTTCTCGGGTAGCGAACCACAAATCCGGGTGGCGACTCTTCAAAAAATTTTCAAATCGATTTTCAAAAAGCGAACGAGGCGCTTCTTTTACGGGCCGCCCCGATTCAAAACCCGGGGCTGTGGTAGCCCACAATAAACCCATGTTGTTTACCAGTGCATCTTATCCAATCTATCAACGCTTCATCGGATGGAAAAACCTACACACACATAAAAAAAAAAAAATTATAGCCCGTAATATAAGATTGCACATGGTAAATGCTCGATCAAAAAACACTCACCGTCTCCGTTGTAAAATGCTCTGTATAATCGTATGGAGGACGAGTGGAAGTAGGTATAGTCGATGGCCCTACATAACTACCAAGTGTTGAAATGTCACCCTGTAACACCCAAAGACAAACCAGGTAAGTGCATGATTCTATGAAGTTTCATTTAGATATTAATATCTGAAAACTGGCACCAAATTCGAATATAAGAATCTAACAATGTTGACAATATTCGGATATTAATATCCGAATAGTTGTACATAATTCAGACATTAATATCCAAATAGTTGTACATAATTCAGACATTAGATCGAGTTCGAAAAGTAAGTGAAGTTTTGGCACTGTGTGTCCAACTGTGTCGGGCCATAACTGAAATTGAAAATGGAGGGCGGGCTTACCTCTTGTTACGGTTATTGTTCCTGTAACTTGTTTCTCAACTTCCATTGTGTGATCTTCCGACTCCAAATCGTGGTGTATTGATGGGTCAACTATTTCTTATTTATCAATGGAGGGGGAGGAAGCAATCGAGGTTTTCATTGACAATTTAGGAGGAAGAGGAGGGGAGGAAGATAGACAGACTTGGTTGCTGGTGGGAGGGACCTGTTGGTGGGTGATGGCAGTTGGGTAGGGATGAAAATGGAGGAGTTTGAATAGGGGGAAGAAGGAGACGTGTTCTGGGGAGGGAGGGAAATCAGGAGTATGTGGTTGTATGTATGTAATATTCTTAAAAGGTAAAATGGTCAAATAACATGAGGTCTTAGGGGTATTATGGTCAAACTACACGAGGGCATTTTTGTCCGTAATTGATAAAAGTTTTAATCGGTTGCGAGTAGCAAGAACTACGCTGCGAATAGCGGCGCCCATTGAAAATGACGCCAATTTCAAAAAATAATTAATTAAAATTCCAAGGGTTTATTAATTACGCCATTGCTCCCCTGGTTTTAACAAGGTTCTACTTTGGTACCCGTAGCTATAATTTCTTAGATTTGACCTTTGTACTTTTACTTTCGTGGTAATGTTGTGTCTTTGACATCTACTGTTAATATCGAAAACAGAAAGAAAATGGAGTAATTTAAAATGGGAGATCAAAACAAACACCGATGGAATTAGAAACCACTAGCATAAATGTTTTCTTTGCTGGTCTAGAGTTGTTGCGCAAAAACTAAAAAAAAAAAAAAAAGCCAAAAAAATGAATCACATGAGTTGCACATGTTCTCTTTTGTTTTGAAATGCTTACTTCACCTCTTTTTATTGGTCAATATTGAAATTCTAATTGGTAAAGAGACATAAGAATCGCATATTAAAAAGATTCTAGCTTTTCAAGAATTCCCACTGGCACATTGCATTTCATTCTATGATGTTTTTACTTTAATTCAATGTAGAAGAGCATAAAGGGAAGTACTTATTTTATCCTGTTGACTCATCAAAATATAAATGAGACATCCTAGCATCGAATTAGAAGGCGATGCAAGGAGTAGGGAGTAGTCGTAGAAGGCGATGCAAGGGTTGGTTGACATTGAAATGATATAGTATTTCAAAATTGATGGGATTAAAATTATGACAACAAATGAAGCTTGTTGAAATATAAGGACCAAAAAAGTAGTTTACACACCAAATTAATTTTCCTTCAAAAATATGTTCTATGTTCTGCTATGGGGTGGTTTAGAGTTGTTATGATAAAAAACAATACAAATTGGAATGTGAAAAGTGGAAGCTATTTGCCTATATGTGAAAGTGGAAGTGCCATCAGCCCAGTTTTGTAAGTACCCTAGAAGTTTATCTGATCGGTTTTTCTATTATCAACTCACTGAGCACACAAGAAGATAAGAAACATACGCATTTGTGTGTTTTTTACATAATTTAATATACATTCATACACTTGTTATTGTCAACCCAATTTAGAATTTTCCTTATCTAATTGCCAAATCTAACATCGTACAAAAAATACGGGACAGTTCACATGTTGCTCTTATTTATTGGAATATGTCCCACATTGCCTGGACATACAGTTTCTCTCATCTTAAAGGAGTAGTGTGGGCTGGGCTTTTCAACTTTATTTACCCAACAAAACCAAACAATGCCTTAAGTCCCAATCGATTGGGGTCAACTAAGGATCCCACGGGATATTTTGCGTACTAGCTGTCAGCTACCGAACGCACCAATCATTTACTTCCCCATTGAAATTGCTTGTTCCAGCTCATGCAAAAGAAAGTATACGTTCCAATTTCTATCGATCCAACTCCATACAATGGTCAGGTGAATTAATGCATGAAGGTGGCACACAATTTATAGAAAGAGCGTATCATACCCAAGACGTAGGGAGATAAGCATAACCAAAGCACATAATTTTCACGTAAAATTCTGTTACAAACATTGACAAATCTCAAACAACAACAGGTTACATCGTAATACTAAAACTCCAACGCTACATCTGCATACTAAACGCGTACCACTAATCCAAATGGCAAGTGACAGATTCCTATTCTCGCGAATGACCATACCATACTGCACTTCAACCGAAATTGGTCATTCTGCAAGCGTTCTTGGAGCTTTCATACCAAATCCGTGCTTCGCTTTCTCAACCCTGTCCAACAGCCAATAGCCAATAACGCATCCATTGATGGCAGCTTTAGGTAGTTTAAACAGTTATGAAAGTGATAAGGCAATTGACAGACCAAAAGGAGAAATCATAAAATGGATACAGACAATGTTAAAACCATCTAAGTGAAAGCCAAATGCATGTCATCACGGACAATGATAATACCAAAAGATACTCTACACATGCAAGATGGAGAAGGAAATCAGTGAGGAGTTTAACTTTTCTACAAGTATTAGTAGCACACTGACCTAACCATAATAATGGGGACTAAACTGGGCATCTTCGTTTTGTTATCGAGTATTGGTATCTGGCCTATGATTAGTAGCTATCTTTTGTTTGCATCTCACTCCTCTATATGGGTTTGTCCAATAGCGGAATAGCCTATAATGTCATCTAGAGAGGTTGTTCGTATGCCATTTGCATCCAATTATACAGCTTTAATACGTCGTTCGTGAATACTTGCAATGCAAGAATCCAGTAACCATACTAAGAATGTAAGAGATATAGATTCCTGAGGTTGTTGTGGTTTGTGTACTTCCTTCCCCCATTGGATTGCTTGTTGCAAATATGAAGAGATTGGGAAGCAATCAAGAAACATAATCTGGAGGAGGAAGCAGTCGAACTTACGTAGGAGCAAGTTTGCCAAGGCTATCTAGTTCTTCACCAGTGTCCTCATCCAAAATTCTACCAGAAATCTCAACAACATAAGACCTATCTCTTGCTGTAGGCAGGCCCCTGCCAGCAAGTAAATCCAAATCTTTCTGATGAAGTTCTCGCCCATTTACAAAAACACCAGTGTTTCCAGCAGCACAATTCTCTGGCATTGGATAATCGAATTCTTCAATGAAAGGCTGCAAGGTAATTATGCATTTGCATCAATTATCAGGTCCAATCAAACTCAAGGAAGAGTACGCAGTAGGAACTAATGAGTAAATGATCTCACGGGAATTATGCCACCGCAAGGCTGGCCCATCACACCCCAAAATCCAGCTCGGTAATCGTACCTGACCAAGCAGAAAGAGTACAACACCACCAATTAATTAGCATTGCAGGTTACCCACAACAACAGATACAGCATGTCACAAATACTCAAGTTATACAAGCATCCATCTAGTATAAATTTCTAAACAGAATGGAAAACACTACTTCGTAGAAGGGGAGGGGGTGGGTTGTTAAGGTCCAAGATGGAAATATGGTTAGGGTCTGGGTGGGAGCAGGTAATGGTCTCCCGTGCACACATTTGGGCTGCAACATTGCCGGTCATGAGTTGATTAAAGCTGCATATGCACTTATATATGTTCGGATCTATAGGGTGTGAACAAATTTCATAAAAACTGAAGCCAGGGTTGTCCCAAATTTATCAAACAAACAACACTGATGATTGAACCGCCTGATTAAGCTCTGGAAACCTATCGAAACCAACTTTTTCAGCTGTTTTGTTGGTTGGTCAAGATTTCATCCCTATTTTCAAGCTACTCAAAAAACATTACACATTTCTACTTAGGTATTAGTGTTTTGAGGCTTTTGCCATCCATACATTACAGTGTTTTCAACATATACAGATGATATGATGTGATGCCAGTGAGCGTATTCGTACCAGTAGCTTCCAGGCTGAATAGGCCCTGCCAGCTTCACAGCCTTCTTAACCACACGATCGGGTATAGGTTGCCCATTCACAAAAACATTCGTTCTTCCTGTCTCCACAATTTGGCTAGATCTCGAGAAGTCTCTAAAGCCCTTTTTGATGAGACCTGCAAAGAAGGATTCACTCCCCTTCTTGATCCAAGGTCGATTTTCTTTGTTCACCTCCATAGAGTCCCTGCTATTTGGAAACCCATTGAATGAAACTTCCATCTCAGTTGCAACTGAAACATCCTTTACAGAATTCTGTCGTGAGGTACTTTTGTCAGGGATCAACTTCTCTTGATCATTACGTTTACTCTTGTTTCCCATTCCACATCTGCTAACCACAAAATTAGAAGCAGCTTCGGGATCTATCTGATGAGGTGAATCTGGAAGTCGTATAGGGACATCATCTTTTGCAGGCATATCAGCAGAATCAGAGATTTCCCTCCGAGAAATCGTACTGTCTGCGCTCAGCTCATCCTGCGAAAAACTGGAAGATGAAGACAGAGGATCTTGCCTCTCATCAGAATCATCAAAGTTTAACATTTGCTCCGTCGACAAGACATTGGGTTCACTATCTGTCAAATGGAAGTCATAACCAGAATTACCATAGTCATCGGAGCAGGAGTCCGTAGCACCACTGTCAGGAAAAACTTTCTTCAGTTGTGTGGGAACTGAAGCAACAATCCCCTTTTTCTCAAGCTCAATCAAGATCATGGCAGAACAGGCTCCACATCGCACTTTCTGTTGATTCTTCCTTGTTACTACAGGTTTTCTTGGCAGTTTCAGCAACTCAAAGCAACTGCAGCATGTCATAAATGGAGCACCACCTCTGAGTGGATGACAAAGCCGTTCGCTTCCATTTCCAACCACCACCCTTCTTGGACGCCGGAGACCAAGACCAACAGTGTCTACATCAAAGGCAGCTGAACTTCTTGCCTGAGGAGGATTGGTACCTCTGCCATTGTAACCCTGTGCGACATATGCAGCCGAACTTACAAGACGGTGGAAACTAGGATTGATGGGGTCAGCCTGCGACCTAACAGTGGGATGTGGGACTTTTGGTGGGACTTGAAAATTGTTGTAGCACTGTAAACAAGAGCATGCAGGCATGCGTGAAAATGTTTCACCGTGGTGTGAAGAAAGGGAACTCAGATTAAAATCCATGTTATGTGCAGGAAAATGGTCATGAAAAGGCTGCTTAAAATATTGAGGTTTTGGTTGATGAGGAGGCTGACTAAGCCTTTGTGGGGGATAGGATTGCTCATATCCCGCGAATTCACTTGCCTCATCCCTATGAGAATAAGCACGACCATTTGTGTAAGGAACTGGTCCATGACTATGACTGCAGTAAACGGGTTCCGGAACATGTTTATCTGGAGCAAAGCGTTCAACATTAGCAGAAAATAAATTGCTTGGCCCTTGTGGCACATGATAATCATGTCTATAATAATGATTGGGTGGTGGGGGAGGTGGGGACGGCGGGGGAGCAGTCGTCCTACTAACAGGGGCCCTCACACTGGGTTTTTCTGTCACATCACAGGATCTGCTAAGTTGATCCTTCAACTCATCAAGTTTCCTAATGAGCTCAGCTCGATCATTCTCCAAATTTTCAACTCCACTAGGCCCATCCAAAACATGGTGAATCCTTTTCTGCTCAGTGTAGCGATGAAAGGAACCATGCCAATAATTTGAAGGTCCTTCATCAGGATAAGGCAAAGTCGGAAACCTCCTCCGTTCCTCAACACCTTTGCCATTCCCATAAAATGCTCCTGGTCCGTTGCTCTCCACATTACAGTGGTCCATAATTGGCCTTGGTCTCATTGAACCTGCAAACCTCCCAATTGGTGGTTTATTTTCCTCTACTATAGTTTTCACACATTGATTGCCAGATTCAGACTTTTTCATGTTCGTGTTCACCTCGTCACCTTGTCCATTGACCCCATTACTAGTTGAGCATTTCGAGTATTTCATGTATCTATCACTACGATATCCCCCGTCTCCATCTTGATCACTGTCATCGACCCTTAAATTCGTGGCCTCTATTCTAGTGTTATGATCAAAATTGTTAACAAACTTCCTTTTTTCTGTTGTGGAGGAAGAATTAGTAACCAAACTCACGGATCTTTCTGGAAATTGCTCTTTTTTCCGACCACGTTCAAGCCCGTCATCACTTGCAGACTTGGAAGGGCTTTCTAAAGTACCAGCATGCCCATTCTCAACAGCCCCTCTACCCATCTCCCCATTACATTTCTCCGACGGGCGCTCACCCATGGGCCCCGTCTTCTCCGCTGCAGTATTAAGAAAATGAAAGGGTCTTATATAATAGAAGACAAAAATAAGTTAAACACATTCATACAAGCGCATTTGCTCTTGAGTACAAATTGTCGTGGATATTGATTACTTGTTAGGATTGACAAAATATAGACATGCTTCGCAAACGAGGGCCTCTTCAAACCTCATTTGTATCCCGACTCAAACTTAAATTTGAGGGGGGAAAACTGCCAAATCCATCCCCACTCCTTTACCCAAACGAGTTTGCCATATGTTTTCAAACAAATCAAGGGAGACACTTTTTTTTCCGATTGTTTGAGGGAGCCTCTTTTGATTACTCAAATTCATGCTTGAACATGACCTATTGAAGTGTTTCATATCAGGGCTATGTAGCACCGAAATGACACAACACTGACACTCCGACAAGTGAATTTTCTAAAATTGAAGGTCACGACACAATGGGGACACATTTTAAGAATATTTCCATAAGTTTATCACTCACTTGTGTCTTTGTAATTAATAAACTGTCATCTATCACACACAAAAAAGAAGAGTTTCCTAAGTTCTACCTAGAGTCTAGACCCTGCTGATTCGTTTCAACACTCTCACCGTGTCCTGCAAGGGTCCTGATAGTGACCGAAGCATTTTTAGAGTCTCCAGTGCCATTCAGCTGGGTGGGGGGGGGGGGGGGGGGGGAAGTCAAGAAAAAATGAGATACTTTTGACTTGAGTGTAGACACGTCTGGAGAGTCACTTGACTTTCGAACTCGTGTCTGGAGAGTCTGGGTGTGTCGGCGTCTGTCACTGATAACATTACCTCCGGAGTGTCCGCGGTTCATAGTGTTGAGTCTAGAACATAAATAATGAAGTTATCCATCTCTCACAGCTTAAGCTTTTAGATGAGTTGGTGGTTAATAATGTAATACATAGTAGGAGGGCCTTTACTCGAATTGACTGAAAATCTCAGTATAGGGCTGGAGATAACCTAAATACAGATACACAGGCGCACACATATACGTACAGAGAGGCCGGGAAAGAAGAATACCTCGAAGAATTGCGCCACAGCCACCACACTGATAAACAGAGAAGTCCGGGAGCTCAGGGAGAAGATTTTCGCACTTAGGGCATCGAACTAACCGGACATTTGATTCTTCCTCCATTCAAAACACACACAAAAACACAAAATTCAATCACACCCACTTACCATACACATTAACTCCTTACAGCAACTTCACAAGATCTCAAAATTCAACCAAGAATCTCAAATCACACCAAACACCCAGAGCCCAGATCACAAATTCTAACCAAACAAATGAGAAACTACCCACGAATCAGACGAACCCCGAGATTTTCAATAGCTAAAAAACGAGTGTATGAGTCACATTCAGAACAGTTCTACAAGTACTGGAGCAAAAAAACAAGAACCCATTACTTGGCTTTCTATGATGCTCTCTTTGAACCAGAGGAAAACAACAAAGTTGGGTCTTTTCCCAGTTGATGCAGAGAGAGAGAGGCTAGAGAGAGGAAAGGCGAGCGAATCTGCGCTTCCCGATAAAAGAGAAAGTTTGGAGGGAAGGGAATAAAAAGGGTGTGGGTGGGTGACCAGTTTCTCTGACAGTTCTTTGACTAAAGAAGGAAAAACTCCCTGGAAGAACCAAAGGTAAAATCCTGTAGTATTGATTATTGAATTTGGAGGGAAACGATGTAGTATGGGTATGCTGGTGAGTTTAAACGCTGCCGTTAGGAGGGCCATCCCTGCTTTTCCGAAAGAAATACTGTACACAATAGCTTTAGGAAAAGCAATGTGCTAGCTGGGTTTGAAGAAAAGCAATGTTGTGGATCTACTTGGAGAAGAGTGGGGTTAAAGAGAACGCCTCACTTTGTCCATTCAATTCGTATAAAGTACCAACATTGGTTACAAAAGTAACAGAACTAAGAGAGATTTTTTATTTTTGATAACCGGACGTTCGGATCAGCTTACACACCTCAACTAATTTCGAGACCCTCAAAGTAACGACTGGGTATAGCATAACTCCCCATGGTCCCAAGGTCTGAAATATTTAGCCTCCGTGAGAATGAAACATATGATCTCATGGAGGAACACGTATTGCTTCCTCACAATCATTTGGCCAAACCCCTTGAGGTAACTGGAAAGAGAATTTTTGTTTACCCTTGATGAGGATGTGCCTACTTCGATGTCGCAATCGTTTGTTTTTATCAGGGGACCGACAAAATTCCAATTTAATCAATCTGATATTGGTAAGTGTTTTATTTAAAAATCTATTTGATTGCATGCTCCAAAATTCTCAAACTCAAGAATTGTATTCTTGTATTAAGACTTTTCGAAATTCTATTTGAGTCAAAAGTTTTTTTTGTAGTCTCCTGGTATAAATGAATCTGGACAAATGAGCACCGCCCTCACGAGGATGAGCAAGATTCTTCTCCGTAAGGACCAGAACTACCCCTCCAACCTCAACAAAATCAAGAGTTCTTCTATGATTCAATTTGATGGTTCCAGGTTAAATTGGAAGGATTAAAACAGTCATTCGGTCGCGAGTTCAATTCTTCATGTGAAATTATGAAAACCGGAAAGAGAGACACGAGAAACAGTTACACGATGGGCCTCTGGAAAATTCCCAATGCCTTCAATTATTAGCTCTTATTAAAAAACTTGTCAAGACTTCTGAAAGGAAAAATCTTCCCACCTAAAACTTTCACAAGAATCACGTTCACAACCAACGCTTTTGAAAATGATAACAAATTGGAGGAGAGAGGCCTAACTTAGTGGAAAGAGATAGGGTTATACAGCACTAATGTTAAGTGTTAACTAATCACAATACTCTTAGGTGGAGGCAGGACTTGGTCAAGGGTCTAGCCTTGTCCCTTTTCCCCTTCCATTGCATAATAGTAGTAAAATTAGTTTTTCCCCTTCCATTACATAATATAATAGTAGTAAAATTAGAATCGGAACTCTTGGTAATTAAGGATCACTCACACTGTCACACGGACGAGTATTTGACGTGGTTTGGCCGTAATGTCCGCTTGATCGTGGTTTGGCCATAACATGTTGGTTTATTTGGTTGAATAGAAATCGGCGTCATTTCAACACGATCAATGCTACTCCTTCTAATTTAATGTTGGCTCGTGACTGTCTCTCCCGTGCTGTGGAATGGCATTTCGTCGGCCATAGGCTGCCTTCTAGGAGAACTCCAACCGTTCAGGCGGTCGGATGGTACCCCTCCCATTGGTATTATTATAAATTAAATGTCGACAAAGCTAGTTCTTGTTCTGTATCAGCTTAGCTACGGCCAGCTAGTGGTGTTTTCAGCGATGCAAATGGACATTGGATCCGTGGTTTCCAAAGGAAAATTGGTATACACTCCGGTATTAGGGCTTAATTATGGGCTCTTTCAGGGATGGTCTTTGCCTTGCTGGGGATATGCTCATTGGAAATCTCATTGCGGAAATTTACGGTCAAATTGTTGTTAACCTTTTAAATGCCAATGCAATGTGTGTGAGATCCAGTTTGTGCACCGGAAAGCAAATAGAAGTGTGGACTAGATGATGAATGTTGCTTTTAATTTAAATGTCATTTCAAGGACTGGAATGTTTTATTATTATTTTTTATTTTTTTTTGACATGGGACTGTAATGTTTTATTTGAACCTTCTAGTTTCATGTTGAATCAACTTAGGGACGATGTTGTAGGGTTTAAATATCCAAGAACTATTTATGCTGAGTTTTTATTGAATCTTCGATTTACCAAAAAAAAAAAAAAAAGAAAGACAAGAAAAGAAAAGAAACAACGTTTTGGGGTCTCAAAAGTCTTGGGTATGGTCTCCACAATAAATTTTCTATCTATTACTCTCCACTTATTATTCTAAAAATGGTAAATTTCACTGACCTCCCTTGAAGTTTCTGACAAATATAGAAACCTCTCCTGAGGTTTCTAAAATGACATTAACCTCCTTTGCTTTTTCTGACAATATGCAAGAATCCTCCCTTCCTTAACGGACTGTCAAAGTGCTTAACGGAAATGGCTGAGATCATCAATTTGACTGCATCTAATACCAACATTGCCCTCAGCAATTGCACTGAAGTTAAAGATGTTAATCATGAATCCATCCACCTACAACCCATTACACTTTTTTTTTTATTACACAAATTGATAATTCCTCATCACTTTCTTTTTTAAAATATAAATTGATAATCTCTCGATTCATTTTTAAGGGTATCCAAGAGAAAACATGAGATTTCAGGATAAAAAAATAAAATACTTTCGTGCATAATTCTTACAAGTTTTTTGCCCCCCAATTTATAAAGAATTGAGATATTTAGTTTGGTGCAAAGAAACTTTTTTTTTTTTTTTGTGCACAAAAGTGCTTTACATTTTGATCCAAAAATTGTATATACTATCATAGGGAATACTTAAAAACTGACGGAGGAAGTACATGCCTAGGAATGTATAAAAAAAAAGAAGCAAATATCCTCATTTAGAGTGAGGTCACGCTAGTGTCTAAATGATAATTGTGGTATTTTAGTCCAGAAAGACCCACTATTTAAGACAACTCATTTCTCTTAATTAGCTTTGTTGTGAAAATGGTATTTTTCGTATTTTTAGTAGAAATAAGTGGTATTGGCATCTACCTGATACAAAAGTAAAAAGTGTAAACTCACCCGGCCTTATGCTTATGAATTTGCTTATGGATTAACTATATGTACTACATGTATATGTATGTCTGTATGCTTTCACGGTAATTCAAAGCAATCAAAACACCACCAAGACATACAATCAAGTACTCGGAATAAAATTCTAGAGACAAAGATAAATTTGTTAAAAAACACTACTTGGGTTTCGACACCCACTACAAGCAAATGTATGAAAATGATCAAATTATTAGATTTTTTTTTTTTGGGTAATGTAGGGTGTCTTGGGCCTGCTTGCACGGATCTCAGACTAATCACTACAACATCTTTCACACTTTACGCATGGAGGTGAGATGGATGTAAGGAATCACAGATTCAACTTATAGAAAAACAGAAAGATTACGCAGTTTCACCAACCCGAAAGCTACAGGAAAATAGCACAAATCAGGCCCACAAACAAAAATCCCCAAGCAATTTTTATTCATGGTTTCGGCTTTGTAAAAAGCAAGCTTGGACCCATCTTTGATTTTCCGAATCACCCAGTCTCGCCTGAAGTCCCAAGCTCAGTGATTGTTGGGATGCTTCATACTTACTGCAATAGGGTTCAATCCTCCATTTTTTAAAGGGCTTGAATATAGAGGTTCAGATTTCAAATTGTAAAGATGGGTATGATGTTTTTTTTTTTTTTATTACAGAATATGGATATGGTGATTTACAGAGAATGAAAAAAAGGATGGGTAGGGTAAGTTTGGGGAGGTGAGGTCCATCACAATTGAAAGATACAACGTAAGTATAAATGTGAACTCCAGGGGCAAAGAAGTAAAAAACCAACCTGCTGTTAACACTGTGACCCAAGAGGTCTGACAGGAGAGGTTAGTGTCATTTCAGAAACTTCAGGGGAGGTCTCTGTATTTGTCAGGAACCTCAGGGGAGGTCAATGAAATTTACCCTTCTGAAAAACATTCCTTAAAATTCAAACTGAACAGCGCGAAGGAGTAGACGCACATAAACCCAACTCTCACCGTGTTGGCATGTTGCACAGACTGACAGACCTACGGACCCACCTCTCTCTTGCAGCCAAAAAGAAGAGGTATGGGCCATGATGACCCCATGACCTTAAAGTCCATGGGAAAAAGAGGGGAGGTGGGACCAACATGGGAATCAGGCCCTTTTTTGATTTGTGGAGACCCCAGAAATTAATTCATCACATTAATGGTTGAGGCTCCGTTCCAGAAATCTTCTTAAAAAATAAACAGCTTATTTCATAATTTCAAACTCAAAAATAATGTAAATGAAAAATAATTTTTCAATTTTTTTGCACCGTATTAAAGATCTCAATGAGATCTATCAAACAAGATCCATAGTGGTAGGAAAATTATTTGCGTAATTTCTCTCGACTTTTTGAATTTTTTCTTGTTTTTGTATGTATTTGAATTTTTTTTTAGATTTTTAGTTTTGTGTCAATTTTTTTGACTTTTTGATTCGCCTTAAAAGTAAAAAAAATAATTCACTTTTACCCAAATTTTTTGATTCAACTTTTTGAGCTTAAAAGTGGTCTTTTATCAAAATATTTGGGTAAAAGTAATAAAAAAAATCACTTTCCGATTTGTCTCATTGAGATGAATCAGAAAATCAAAAAAAATTGCCACGAAACAAACAAATGTGAAAAAAATCTAAATAAGGAAAAAATATTTTATTTTAGAAAAAAGTTAAGCATAACGGGGCCTAATTGCCTCATTGGCAACACACAATTTAAAAAAAGGGCCTTGTTAATATGTACCTCTAAGGCACATGTTAATGCTCTATAGATGAAACCAACTAACCCCACTACTATAGGAAATAGTGACATTAAATTGTAATATTGGGCAAAGTGATAAACTTGTTCGATGAGACCAAAATATCCTTTACTTTCTACTGAATGGAGGAAAAAAACTGAATGGAGGGGAGTAGAAAGTTAAGGGTAGTTTGGTCTCACCAAACAAGTTTCTCACTTTACCCAATATTGCAATTATTGTCACTATTTTCTATACTAGTATGGTTAGTTGGTTTCGTTTACATAGTATAAACATTTACCTTAGGGACACACATTAACAAAACCCTTAAAAAAAATATTCAAAAAGGCTTTGTTCGTTTAGCAACTTTGGGTATTTTAGTTTTGGTAGTGGGTGGAGAAGGAAATAGGGTAATGATTAAAGAGATAGATAATGAGTGGAGAGAGATAGAGAGAGAAATGAAATTAATAAGAGAGCTTCGGCCATAGGTCCATACTATAGGGACTTATAATGTAATAAGGACATTAATAAGTTTGTTGCTGCCGCCAGGACAATTGGACCCGGTTTCCAAATATGCCCTTGTTTTGAATCAAAACGGCACACTTCCCCACTCTCTTCCCCACTTTCTGTTCGATCAAAAAGGTTTTCAGAAGAGAGAGAGAGAGAGAGAGAGAACGGTTGCCAAAGTCGCATCCTTCGTCGCCCGGCAAAGTTTCCGTCGTTGTCGCCGTCGCCTACAACGTCGTTGTCGTTCCTTCAACTGGTAAATCGTTCCTCACATTTCCGTATCTCTTGCTTCTCTGCTTATTGCTTCTCTTTGCTTCTCTGCTTTGCTTTTTGTTTCGTTCCACATATTGTTATCTGTTGTACATACTGCGTTTGTAGTCCATTTTGCAAGGTCAGAACTCTGCATTTTGTAGTCCAATAGATTTGTAGTCCATTTTGCAGTCCAATGGATTTGTAGTCCATTTTGCAGTCTGTTGGTACTGATTAGGGTTTACTTGTTTAGGATTTGTAGTCTATTTTGCAGTCTGTTGGTAATGATTAGGGTTTCTTAGTTTAGGATTTATAATCTTTTGCGAGATAAGTACTCTGCATTTTGTTTGTTCTTTCAAATCACATAACAAATGTTGTCATCTGTTGTATATTATGTGTTTGTAGTCCATTGGTTAGGGTTTCTTTGCTTCTGATTATGGTTTTATTTAGGGTTTGTAGTCCATCTGGTTAGAGTTTATTTGTAATTTTGCAAGATCAGGACTCTGCATTTTGACAAGTGTGCCTGGCTTCTTTGTTCTTACAAATCAGATGACAAATGTTGACATCTGTTTGCATACTCTGCATTTTGACAAGTGTGCCTGGCTTCTTTGCATACTCTGCGTTTGTTGTCCGTTTGTTCTCCATGAAACACAAGTTGACTGATGTATTTGTTTGTTTAATTGAGGAACATACATAGAACACAAGTTGACAGATGTCTTTGTCTGTTTTATTGAGGAACATCCATAGAACACAAGTGTGCCTGACAAATGTTGACATCTGTTTGCCTACTCTGCATTTGTGCCTGGCTTCTTTCCATACTCTGCGTTTGTTGTCCGTTTGTTGTCCATAAAACACAAGTTGACTGATGTATTTATTTGTTTAATTGAGGAACATACATAAAACACAAGTTGACTGATGTATTTTGTTCACATTTTGTGCTGTTTTGTTACAGGAAATGGTGAAACCGAAGAAGTCTAATAAAGAATTGGTACTTGTGGATCCTATGAAACCATTACAAGTTGTTTATCCTCCAGAGAGGATGAGAATGAAGCAGTCACCACGGAAAAAAACAGCAGTACAAAGTCGAAAAATGATAGCTGAAAGAATGCCTTCTTCTCAAAAGAGAACTAGAACAACAGAAGATGAAGCTGAACAGAGTCCGACAAAGCGAATGCCAAGATCTGTCACGCAACAAGAGAGAGATTCTCATGAAATGGACAAGAAGGAGAAGAAGAACGACAACAAAGAGAATGATAAAAAGAAGAAGATACAACATGAAGAAGAAGAGGATGAGGATGAGGGAAAGGAAGAAGAAAAAGAAGAACAAGTTCACAAGCCAACGACAAAGGAAGCCCATCAAAAATCTAGGTATGGTTTATGACTAGAATACTAAAGATGATAAAATCTGTCAAACAGATGATGAAATCTGTCATATTCTGTTCTCTGTATTTTGGGAAGAACACATACAGGACTGCAAATCTGTGAAAGTTTGTATGCTTTATTACACCAACTAAACCAACAAAATCTTATCTATCATGTGAACAATACTGACCAAAACTTTGAAACTTATGCAGGTCTAGTCCAAAGACGAAGCGACTTAGCCCTATTAAACAACAAAAGAAGGAGAAAAAGAAAGAGAAGGACAATGTGAAGAAGAAGGACAACGAGAATAAGAAGATACAAGAAGAACAAGAAGAAAGAAGGCCTTCCTCTCAAAAGAGAACAAGAACAATAGAAGATGAATTTGAACAGAGTCCAACAAAGCGAGTGACAAGATCTGTCACGCAACAAGAGAAAGATTCTCATAAAATGGACAAGAAGGAGAAGAAGAACAACAAGAAAGAGAAGGACAAAAAGAAGATACAAGAAGAAGAAGAGGATGAGGATGAGGGTTAGGAAGAAGAAGGAGAACAAGTTCACAAGCCATCGAAAAAGGAAGCCCATCAAAAATCTAGGTATGGTTATGACTGGAATACTAGTGATGATGAAATCTGTCAAACAGATGATGAGATCTGTCATATTCTGTTCTCTGTATTTTGGCAAGAACACATACAGGACTGGAAACAGATGATAAAACCTGTCATCTATCATGCAAACAATACTACAACATATGGTTACTTTGTGATAATCTGCATATATGTATTCATTCATATACTGACCAAAACTTTGAAACTCATGCAGGTCTAGTCCAAAGACAAAGCGACTTAGCCCTATTAAACAAAAGAAGGAGAATGACAATGTGAAGAAGAAAGACAAGAAGAATAAGAAGATACAAGAAGAAGAAGAAGAAGAAGAAGAAGAAGAAGAAGAAGAAGAGGATGATGATGAGGAAGAAGAAGAAGAAGAAGATACTGATGATGATGATGAAGAAGAAGAAGATACTGATGATGAAGAAGAAGAAGAAGAAGATCTTCTCAAGACAACAAAAAAGGCTGGCCATCACAAATCTAGGTATTGTTTATGACTAGAATACTACAACATATGGTTACTTTGTGATAACTCTTTGCATATATGTATCCATTCATATACTAAATAAAATTTTAAACTTATGAAGGAAGCAACAGAAGCTTGTGGCAAAAAGGAAAGCAGTGAAGAAACAAAAGCAAAAGGTGTAGAAAAAAGTCAAGAAAGAGGTGACGAAAGAGGTTAAACCTAAGCCTAAACAAATTCAGTTCAGGTAATCTAAAAATTGTGACATTTGTCTATTTTGTTAGGCAACATTCATATAAGAAAACGAATTTTGTCTGTTTTATTGAGGAACATGTTATCATTTGTTCATGTCTGTCCTATACCAACTTCTTCATATTATTTTGTTCAAATTTCACGCAGGTCGAGTTTTCAAAGTCTTGTGAAACTCTTGAAGGACATAAACTTCACAATGCTCCAGAAAGAGAAGATTAGAAAAATGTCATTTGCTAATCTTATATTTGCTGTGGCTGATGAGTGCTTGACTGAGGCATACCTGAGGAAAAGCGACCTGCATGCTCTTTCACTGATAAGACGATATGAGGGATCGGGAGGGACGTTCAACCTAGGAACCAAATCAGTCAAGATAACAGCACAAGAGTTTGCACTTGTATTCGGCATCCCATATGGGCCCAACCGAATTAAACCATCAACAAAACCGAGGATGCCAGAATCAACGTTTGCTTATAAAGTCTGTATTCAAGGAGGTAGGATAATGACGAATTCAAGTCTGAAAGAGTACTTCCAAATAGCTGTGAAGAAAAAGGATGTACAAAGTGCAAACGACGTAGCACGTGTGCTAACACTGTATCTTATCTCGACGGTGTTTCTCCCAAGCACAGCGTCAAGGGTGAGCTGGAATTTAATCGAGTTCATTGAAGACTTGGATAAGATCAGCTCAGACTGGGCAACATTCTTTACGGACGAGCTCATAAGGCAATTGAACGACAACACTGAAACACCGGCATCAACCGGGGGCTGCATAACATTTCTCCTGGTAAAATTCTACCTTCTTGTGACATCAACTTTTTGTCTGTGATAAACTAGCTACATATACTGGAAGATGTGGTTATAAGATGTCGTTATCTTTTCATAATCTGCCTACATGTATGCTAATAGATGTCGATATCATTGGTATTCTGCGTATTTTGTATTTAAACTAATTTGTAGTTTCTATGAAATACAGTATTGGTTGTGTGAGCACGTCAAATTGGTAAGCCAAGGAGATCCAACAAACTTCCCGAGGTTCGTCAAGTGGAGGCTTACCGACCTTAGTGTTGGTTTGGCAAATAACCCGTTGGATGTTCTTGATCCGTTAATCGTGAACGACTCAGAGTTGGAGGTAACGGAATCCGAGAAAGAGTTGCTCAGATTTGTTGAGGTGCCGGAAGATGATCAAGTGAAGCCAGAAGATGAGCAGGGTAAAAATGGTGATGACCCAAAGCATGATGATACATATACAAAACTTCAAAAAGAAAATGAAATCCTCCGAGAAAGAATCAAAAGGTTGACCGAGCAGAATGAGCAAATCAAAAGGTTGACCAAGGAGAATGAGCAAAAAGACGCTACAATTGCCCAGTTTCGGAGAAGAATTTCAGAGCTTCAAGACGAGACATATGAGGAAACAGTTGATGAACTCAATTTTAAAGTGGAGACTGCTCATGTTGAGAGGGATTTTTTTGTGCAAGAGGTTGTGCATAAGGAAATTGAGATATGCAACGTGCTCGTAGAGAACGACATTATAGCTGAAAAGCTAGACAGAGCGGAGGGAACCATTGACGACATGGAGACACATTGTATTACCCAACAATTCAAGGTATAATCTAAACCACAATTGACTAAACGTTTCTGTTTTTTTTTTCCCCTTTATCTTTCCATATGAACCACACAGATTACCTAATCTTATTTCTTTATGTGGAAAATAGACAAGTGAAAGTGTGGACAAAGAAGCAGAGGGTAAAGATGAAGAGGAGGAAGAACAAGAAGAACAAAGGACAAATATTGAAGAGGAGGAAGAAAAACGACAAGAAGAAGAAGAATGTGGTCCTGAGCATCAAATGGTGCCGGATGAAGTATTAGAAAAGACAACTATTGAAGCTTTCACGGGTGTACTTGCTGAAAACAGTCCAAAACCAACCAAGAAAAAGAGGAAACAGGTGGACCCTTCATCTCTTGTAAAGAATGTGAAAAATGAGACAAGAATAGAGAAGAGGGAGGAAGGTTTTGTATATGAAGACCTGAAGAAGGTGAAGAAGATTACACAGAAGGAGATGGATGTGATACCAAAATGGAACGTTGAAAAAATAAAATTGGGTAAATTGCTGGAAGAAGAAGACAAAGCGTTCCTGAATCTATTTTATGACCTAAACCAGGGGCAAGTCAAGTAAGTAAAGCTACACTTTTTTCATTAATTCCCAATTCCATTCTAACAGATGATAAAATCTGTCATATTCTGTTCTCTGTATTTTCGCAACATAACATACAAGACTATGACTGTTGGCTATGATTGTTTACTGTGATGATAAAAGGCCTGATGTGGGTTTATTTGTGAATGTTAATTCTTTCCTTTTGACATCACAGTGAAGAAGTTTGGACAGATGAAGAAACACGTTATACCATAACTTTCAAGTCAATAATAAAGCTTTTGGATGACCTAGACATGGGGAACGAGGTAATAGACGGGTACACATCAATGCTGAAAAGGGAGCAGCAAGTTAAACGACTGATGCATGAAAACAGTGCATTTTTCACATCCAGCTGCTGGGTAAGTACATTGCCCTTTCCCCACAACAAACTGTTATGTTCACACTGTTTTGATGTCATTATTTGTTAATGTCTGTGCTATACCAGAAATGCTACAGATGATGACATCTGTCATATTTTGTTCTCTGTATTTGCCCTTTTCCCCATAACAAAATACTGTTATGTTCACACTGTTTTGATGTCATTATTTGTTTATGTCTGTGCAATACCAGAAATGCAAATTTTCACATATGTTTGTGTTTATAACTAAGATATTTTATTCCCACAGACACTTATCACAATGGCAAATCAGTCCCCCAAAAAGTACCTCCTTGATAGCAAACTTGAACAACTCTACGGCGAAATACATGATAAGGGCTTAGATTACTTTCAGTACCTTGTTTTCCCAATGAACTCTTCAGGAAATAAGACGAACAAAAACAGTCCATATCATTGGACTGTGCTTGTTTATGATATGCAAGAGGAGGAATGGAAGTATTACAATTCATTGAAACCAAGAAAGAAGGAGAAATAAGGGGACCCTTACCTTAAAGATGTTGCAATAGTGGTAAAAAACCTTCTACCTCTCTCTTAGTTGCTTATTTAATTGCTTATAATCAATGACTGCAACTAATATAAAAAATTTACTTTGAAAACATAGAAAGATGCTGTTGAGAAATACATGAAGGAATTGGAAGCAAGAAGGAGTGATCAGCCACAATTCAACTTGCTAACTCCCATAAAGTCAATCTTCAAAGATGGTGCTCAACTGAGAACAGTGCAAGAAGCACCACAACAGAATAGTGCTTCGTAAGCTTCAATCAAACTTTCCATACTTAACCATATGATGACATCTATTGCAATCTACTAAACTCTATCTCTTGAATATATGCAGGGTTGATTGTGGACCCATTGTTTGTTACATCATCAAAAAGATCGCAGCGTTTGAAGAAATACCACAAAAGCTTGAAAAAGAAGATGTTTCAGCTTTTAGAGTGTATTTGGTCCACAAGATTTTACATGATGAGACTAGATCATGGACGGAAGAAAAGTGGCAAGACAAACAACTGGCTCGACAAACAACTGGCTCATGATTTGAATTCTGACAAGTAGAGAAATGGTGGTTGGTTTAACAGTTTGTAGTTGGCAAGACAAACAATTAGTTCATGATTTGAATTCTGACAAGTAGAGAAATGGTGGTTGGTTTGAATTGAATTCATGATTTGATTTGAATTCTGACAACTAGTTTGTAACCGGTGACAATCTGAATTTTGATAGTAGACAAATGGTGGTTGGTTTAACAGTTTGTAGTTGGCAAGACAAACAATTAGTTCATGATTTGAATTCTGACAAGTAGAGAAATGGTGGTTGGTTTGAATTGAATTCATGATTTGATTTGAATTCTGACAACTAGTTTGTAACCGGGGACATTAATCTGAATTTTGATAGTTACATAGAACTTGGTATTTTGGCTATGATTGTTGACTGTGGTTGTTAGATATGATTGTTGGCTATGATTGTTCACTGATGATAAAAGGCCCGGTGTGGGTTTACTTGTGAATTTCGATTATGAATGGTAATTTATGATGAGAAATGCCCGGAGTGGGCTGATATACACTGTTGTTTGCTGCACATTTGCTGTAGATTGAGACGCAACGCGTCAGGCTAGGCCATAAAGCAAGGAAACCCTGTCAATTTTTTTCCTTGTTTGTTGCACATTTTCATCTCAAAAGTAATCAACGCAAGTATTCTGTTCTATGAATTTTGGCAACAAAACATACACGACTGATTTGCAAACAGATGATGAAATCTGTCAAACAGATAATCAAATCTGACATATTCTGTTCTCTGTATTTTGCCAACAAAACATACAGGACTGAAAATCTGTGAAAATTACTACGCTTTATTACACCAACTAAACCAACAAAATCTTATTTATCATGCTAATAATACTCTTGCAATATCCCAAGAACAATTTCAAATTGAAGAAATCAAAGAATAGTATGCAATATCCCAAGAACAAGTTCAAATCAAAGAAATCAGACAATACTCTGCAGTATCCCAAGAACAAGTTCACTCAATTGGCTCTTTACATCTCTTCCTATTGTGGTTTCCCAACTTTCCACACCTCCCACACCTTATTTGCCTCACTTTCTCTCCCTTTGATCGAATTCTTTGAACCTTAGGTCTGCCCCGCGGCCTTCTTGTCTTTGGAGGAAGAACTACACGGTTCTCTTTTGTCACTTCTGGAGCTCCGAGAGTGGGAATAGGATTTATCATACTCTCATACGACAATCGGAAAGCTTCAACGGTGTAAAAAGGATCTATGTAGTCTGATACTTGTAGGCCAACCTTTTGAATAGCCGTCACTGCATGCACACAAGGAAAACCGTTCAACTGCCATCGACAACATGTGCACGTCCGTCTCTGAACATCAACCACAACTGTCGGAAGGGAGAACACTTCAAAAACATCGTCACTTGCCTTTGCCACAGTCCACGACCGACCTTTGTTGAAACTTGTGACCAACTTCTTATCCATTTCAGGACATACGATGCCGTTCCACTTCAATGACTGTTGCCTCCTTTCACACATTTGCTCCATCAGTTTAACCCTTATCGTGTCAATGGCATTCAAAATTGGCAAATGACGGGCTGCCAAAATCCATTTGTTGAAAGACTCAGCTGGATTTGAACACATGTCCCCATATCTTCTACCTTCAAAATATGCATTTGCCCACTTGTCAAGTGGCAACGATTCAACAAAAGCCTTAGCTTGGGGACCACCAACATCGCAGAGTTCTTTAAAAGCTTCTTCGTAATCAGAAATCGATGGTGCATATGCACAATAAGAAAACAACTCGACTACTCTGTCCCTAAAACCATTAGACAATCTGCCCTTAAACTTGTCCCTCAAATTACCCTTCAGATGCTGCAAACAATACCCATGATATCCACTGGGAAAAACCTCTGGAATACCTTTCAAAAGCCCAGAATGACGATCTGTTATGAATGTTATTGGACAAGATGATAGAATTGTTGACAACTTCCTCAAAAACCAAAGCCAATTCTCGTCATTTTCAGAATCAGCAATGCCAAAAGCCACTGGAAACAGTCCTAATCCAAACAAAAAAAACAACACGCAACATTAATCTATATTATTCTATTCATGGTATAACATAATCAATGCAAATTAAGTCCTTTGTATCTTAGAATCTAAGGGAAAATATAACGTAATCTGTATTTATTTATGAATCTGCTCTGACAGTATATCAACAGAAAACAATAGATGCTGTTATCTATATTAAACTTGTCTCCCAATCTTCCAAATAACTTAAACAGAAAATCAATATTGAACACACAAGAAGACGAATTAAAATAACTAACCTTGATCGCCATCTTTTCCTATAGCTCCGAAAAGGGTTCCTGTGTACCTCCCCTTCAAAAATGTTCCATCAAGCGCCAACAAAGGACGACAATAATTGAAGCCTTTGATACACGCATCAAATGCTACAAAAATCCTTCTAAAACAATTAGTTTTGTCACAATACTCAACATCAATAACACTTCCTGGGTTTTTCGCCTTCGCTTCCTCAGCATACCACCTCAGTAGGTCAAAAGACAGTGCATAATCTCCATACAGCTCATCACCTGCCTTCTCAACCCCAAACCAAGCATGGTGATAACTGATTTTACTCCCATAGTACTTCTCAAAAAATTTCACTGCTTCTATGGGAGCATAGTTTGTCTTAGTTCGAACTTCCTCCATAATCTCTTTAGCAACCAACTTTGAACTCATCCGAGGATTCTTCGAACTAGCAAAAACACCAACACAACTGTGATTCTTCTCAAACTCCCTAATACGAAAGAAACGGTTAGATCTCTCAATGGTTGCGTGAATAAACCATTGACAACCAGATTCTGTATGTTTTTTTGAACACTCCGCCGTTACTCTATTCTTGTCATTCTTCAAAAACTTATATACAAATCCAACTTCAATAGCATACATTGCCAGACAATCCCTAAATTCTTTTACTCCGCCTCTAAACTTTTGGCCAACATGAGTAATCAACTTAGACCAACCAGCAGAAAGACGGACAGTCTCGTGGTGCTGACAAAACCTCTCAAGTGGATCTTCTTCTACTTCATGCATAGTACTACTTTGACCGACTTCAAAACTTCTTCGACATTCAACACTTTCAACAACAATACTCCGATTATTACGATCAGCACAAGAAGAAAGCACTTCAACAACTACATCAATGCAACTAACCCCATACGCACCAGCCAATGCAAACATATTTACAAAATCGGCATCATTATCTAGAATGCAATTGTCATGTCCACCTACGGCATACAAAAGTTGAAAACTAGAGGTTTCCAAACTTGGCCACTTCTTAACCAGACTACGGACAACATCATCAAAGCAGAAATCTCTCCTAAGTGATACGACAAGAGTTTTTGAACCATATTTGCACAGAAGAACAATAGAAGATTCCATACTGGAAATTTAACTCCCTCTGCAAACAAAAAATGAAAACAAAATGTCACTATCTGTGTCGATATGTCCTACGAATCTGCTCCAAAAAATTGAAAAACATTGATCTGTTCTATAAAATGCGTAGTGAGAACAGAGAGAGAGAGACCTTCAACATTGATCTGTTCTCTCAAATTCAGTCCACAAATCACACAAACAGAGACAGAGAGAAAGAGAGAGAGAGACCTTCAACATTGATCTGTTCTCTCAAATTCAGTCCACAAATATGCACACACACTCAAATGCATAAAGAGAGACATTCAAATCGCAGTAAAGAAAATAAACGAGAGAGAGAGAGAGAGAAACCTTCCAATCTTCGTCAGACCTCAAATCTTCGTCAGACCTTCCAACCTTCAAATCGCATTCAAATCGCAGTGACAAACCTTCGTCAGATCCAAGTGACAAACCTTCGCCAGCAATTCAAACCTAAATCTCCAAACCAAACTCGGGGGAGAGAGAGAGAGAGCTCAGCAATTGAAACCTAAACTGTGAGAGCGAGAGAGAGGAAGCATTGATCGTGAATTTGATCGTCCAAAATTCACGACAGTAATGACATGGCCAGATTCAATCTTGCCGTTATATATAGTGAGGGTAGATTGGTCCGTGAATGGACCTAACACTGCATAGAACTTATTATGATGGATCCGCAGCCTGTTAAAAGAATAACCTGGACTATAAGGCCCAATAAGTCTAGACTGTGGACTCTAGCCCAATTTTCTAAATTAATAATTGGAGAAATAGGATAATAATTGGAAAAAGATATAGAGTAATGATTGAAAAACAAAGTTAAGTTTGCAAACGAACGACAAGATCCCACGGTATACAAGTTGGGCCAACTTTGAGCCCAATGTTACTCTAATTGGGTTTGATGGGAGAAAGAAGATAGAATGAGGGAATACTTATTTGTTTATGTACTTATCGATGTTTGATCAAAGAAAAAATGACGGCAATGACGTGTTTGGATAATTAGTAGGGAAAAATTCAAAAAAAATCCGTGAACTTTGAACCCAATGTCAAATAGGCACCTGAACTTAAATAAACTTCAATTGAACACCCGAACTTTCACTCCGTTATTCAATTTACCCCCTTCCGTCTCAATCCGTGACTTTCCTAACGGCAACCGCTGAATTGGACACTAACAGACAAAACAAAATGTTAGAGGGAGAAATTGGAGGAAAACAACAGTGATCTGGCACCTTTTTATGGTCCCGTTCGGCGAAATAAGCCTACTGACTTATTTTTTGTCCCTATTCAAATTTTTTTTGTATTTTTTTTCATTATTTTTTTGGGAATTATTGCATCGTCATGAGAAGAGGAATCTAAAAAGTAACAAATTTCGATCGAAACCTAATTTTTTTGAATAAAGGCAAAAATAAGACAATAAGCCAATTTTTTCGTCTTTATTAAAAAAATGGATTTAGATCATAATTTTTTTACTTTTTAGATTCCTCTCGTTATGACGATGCAATAATCCCCAAAAATTTGACCAAAAACTAACAAATATGAAAAAAATTGAATAAGGACAAAAAATAAGCCAATAGACTTATTTAGCCGAACGGGGCCTTAAAAAGGTGCCAGATCATTGTTGTTTCCCTCCAAGTTCTCCCTCTAACATTTTGTTCTGTCTGTTAGTATCCAGCTCAACGGTTGCCGTTAGGAAAGTCACGGATTGAGACAGCAGGGGGTAAATTGAATATCGGAGTGAAAGTTCAGGTGTTCAATTGAAGTTTATTTAAGTTCAGGTGCTTATTTGACATTGAGTTCAAAGTTCAGGGGTTTTTTTTTTGAATTTTTCCCTAATTATTATTCGTCAATGACATTTTTAGTATTAACAAATATTCTCAACATGTCTTTGGCGGGTATTAATTCACAATAAATAATTCTAATCGTTATTTTGAGCCCAAGCACAATAGCCCAAGACTAGACCGGATTGGACCACAAAAAGATTGGATAGGAGCTCGATCCGCACACCGGAGATCCAAAGACAATCTAGTTTTTCATGGCCAACCACTCTATACATAAGGACAATTTGATGCATGAAAACCACAAAGACATAACAAGCCACATACCATTATTAGACAGACCATAAATCTTAAAAACATCACAAAATCCACACTAATCAGCTTCCAAACCTCCTTTGCGTTTCCCCTGTTTATTTGCAAATCCCACCACTTATTATTACCCTTTCTTCTCCATTCAAAATCCCAGATTCACTTCTTCAAGAAAACCACGACTACTAAAAAGTCTACAAAAGGCACTCCTGATCATGTTTTGGTTTCTAGTTCTCTTTCCTTCCTCCTTTTTATCATCATCTTCCTCTGATCTACCGTCTACGTACCTAGTCGAAGCGCTGGCTCGATGAAAATTCTTCGTGATCTTCACAGCGGTACCGCCACCTTCCGATCTCGGCGCATTATTGGATCGATCAAGAGCCGGAAACGCCATCATGCGCCGTTCAAGGAGGTGGGCCAGTGAAGCCAATTCAACAGAATCATACAAAGCACTCCCACAGTCCCATGTGATTAGAGCTGTTTCTCCCTTTCCTTTCTTCATCTTTCAAGTAACTCTATGGAAATTATGATCAAAAGCTCTCTCTTGTGCCTTATTATATATAGAGGTTGTGGATCTAGCCTATATAATCTTTGTTCTAGGTAGGGTTGTTGGCTTAACAATTTTCTTGTGGTACTAAATGTGTGAAACAAGGCTTTTCTAATTTTGTGTTCTAGTGTGTATGGCCGCGCCAACCCATGGTTTATTAGGTTCCGTTCCAGAAATTTTCTTAAAAAATAAGCAGCTTATTTCACATTTTCAAACTAAAAAATAATGTAAATGGCAAAAAAAAATTATTTTTTTTATACTGTATTAAAGATCTTGATGAGATCTATCAAACAAGATCCATAGTGGTAGGAAAATTATTTGCACAAACGCATTATTTTTGAGCTTGAAATTACTTTCTTAAAAAATAAGCAGCTTATTTGTGTTCTGGAACGGAGCCTATTCTTATCTACCATGGATGACAAATGAGACTACCCTGAAGCATGAATTAAAGAAGCAGCCTTTGCATTAGAGAGAGATCTTCAATGCTGCCTCTCCATAGGCCCTAACTTTTAGTGTGGGTGTCTAGCTAGTACCTAATCTACAAATAAATCCAAGTGTCAATTATTTTTCTAATTCACTTAAAAGAAAAATATCAAAATAGGGAGAGCAAATTCTAAGCTAAAGCATAAGAGGCAATCTTCTTAAATTAGGGGCCTCCAACTGGTCTTACATCGGTGGGAATTGGAAGTGAAAGTGTATCTAATGAATGGTGAGCATACTACTGTGTAACTCGAAATTAACCTTTTGAGCTATATGATTAGATTAATGACAAGCAAATTAGCTTTTGGGAGTAATTATTCCCAACTATTTTCAATACCTAACATATATATAAGCTCAAAATAATAATAATAATAATAATACTCAGCGTATAAGCTCAAAAAGAAAAAACAAGACTTCTTTTTTGAATTCACATGAGACTCCCGTGAAGTTAGGGTCGGCCCTAAAAATAGTTTATGGGCTTTCAAATAAGTGAGACTTGATATCCTTCAATTTTTACTTTAAGGAGCTATATTTTATATAGCTGAGATTTTTCGTTACACTTTCTCCAATATGGCCAATGCGAATGGCCAGGACGGCAAGTGGGGTGGTAGTTCTGTGCATATGTGGGGGTGTACCAAGCATTTTCATTGGAGTTTATGATGAGGATTTTGTGCGGAGGAAAATGAAAAGAAAAAAGAAATTGGGAATTGATCTACTTTTTTGTTTACTGACTCTTCGCATTTCTTTTCCGAACTTGAATTATGGTCCAAATTAACAAAATTGAAAAAATCCAATTGGGAGATGGTATTGTGCAGTGATGTGCGCAGCACCATGTGTAACGAACCGGAATTTTGACCCAATTTTTTTTTTCTTAATAATGTTATTAGAATTATTTTCTTAATACAATTATTATTATTATTATTTTTAGATACAAATACATGCATGCATATCTTCTTTTTATTTTCCTATAATACTTGCATGCATGCACAACTATTCTATCTCTCCCTCTCCTACTCCTACTCCTACTCAACCTCTACCTCCTCCGTAACTCTAAAACCGTGCATAATTCGTCCGTTCTAAAACCCAAATCCATTAGGACTCAATTTAATCCTACCTCATCCAAATTCTCTTATAAATACCCCACTACTCCGACCCTAGGGCACGCACGAAAATTCTCACACCCCAATCGTCCAGAAAAGAGAGAAAATCGAAAGGAAATCAAAGCTCCAATCCATGGAGTTCTAGAGAGAGATAGAGAGAGAAAGTGAGAGAAAGAAAAGTGGGTTTCGCACCAAGACCAACCCGGAACCCGAATTGATCGTTCCAATTTCCTTCTACAATCCCAAACATCCACAAACACCAATCAATTCAGTCCCAAGGCTTCCCAATCGACGAAACGAAGTCATCTTTTTCAAAATCCAAGTTTCCGATCGGAAACCAATTCCACCCAATTCAAGGTATTATAATTCGATCCGAAACCTCCTCTAAGTATATTTAATGTTTATAGATATAACCCAATAGCCCCCGTAGCCCTATGCATTGAAAAGAGTGAAAAAAACGAAAAAAAAAAAAAACAAATCTGGCCGCGACCTTGCGGCCGCGAACTTTAGGAATCCCAGCCGCATGAACCAGCAAAACAGAGTTCGCGGCCGCGAACTCCTTTGTCCCCCAACCTTGCGGCAGTTTTGTTCTTGGTTCGAATTGACTTTTCGACGTCCCGAATGATGTTTTTGACCCCCGATCTATTTTTTTAGACTTGTCACACTTCAAATATCATACCTTGTTAATGTCATATTTTTTTTATTTAATTATATATTTATTAAATTTTTATTCGTTATCATGTAAAAGTTTGTACACTAAAAATCATTGCGACCTTATAAACTACTCTATAAATTCCCAAACTATTTTTCCTAGATTTCTAACATCCCAAAGATCATAACTTACTGATTTCATATTTTTTTTATTTTATTAGCTATTTATTAGACTTTTACTTGTTTTTAATTAAAGTTACAAACGAAAAATAGTTGCGACCTTACAAACAATGTTTTCAACATCTAAACTATTTTTCCTAGACTTCTTACATCTCAAAGATGATATGTTATTAAAATAATATTTTATTTATTTAATTAACTATTTATTATTAATTACACATTGTTTCTAAAAAAAAATACTTTAAAATATTATAAAAGATGTTAAAAATACCGAATAATTTTATTTAGACGTCTTACAGTCCTAAGATGAAACTTTGTTAATATCAACATATTTTTCATTATGTAATTATTTATCATCTATTTATCCTTCCTTTATCATTTAACTTAATCTTTTTATTTAAAATAATCCCATGAACATCCAAACCCAACTCTTAGCACTCGAACTTGTTATAGAATAGGACTCTTATTAAGATTAGGATAATTATTCTAATGTTTTTACCTAATTAATGTATTTAATTAGTATTTGATTAATCTAATTACTTAAAAATAATTAAATAAAGTCTAGAAATTTATTTTAAAATCTTTTATAAAAATTTATTACCTTATTAATGGTTTTGTGGCCATACGAGATTAAGGGCAACGGCCCAGTCATAAAAAGTTATGTGATTGCATTACCTAATATTTGTCTTGATCCGTTTGTTATTCGTTTTAATTATTATTGAGAATGATATTGTGTTGATACTGGATTTGAATGCTAGATTGGATCCTAGAGACATGGGGTGGTATACGAAATAGAAATCACTTAGACGATACTAAGTAATGGATAAATTGTGGAGTTTCTTTCTTTTTAGAGATTGCTTGCAGACGTTGTTATTATTAATGGAGTCGGAAAAACAAATGAAAGTTGTGGGTTCAGCAGGACTTCGGGGGTATCCTGACAGGACCCTGTATTGATCGGGGGTAGCCTGGTAGGACCTTGAGGGTAGCCTGAAAGACCCGGTGTAACTAAGGTGGCCAAGCAGGATCTCAGGGGTAGCCTGACAGGACCTCAGGTATTGAGAGTAGCCTAGCAGGACCTTGAGGGCAGCCTGATGGACCTAGAATTGTGAGGATGGTCAAGCAGGACCTCAGGTATTGAGGGTAGCCTAGCAAGACCTTGAGGGCAGTCTGATGGATCTAGAATAGTGAAGATATAAAACCTGGCAGGTAGTCCAGAGATGTTTTGAGATGATAAAACCTGGCGGGTGGTCCAGTGATGTTTTATGATGATAAAACTTGGCAGAAGTCCAGCGATATTTTGTGATGATATAAAATCTGGCGGAGGTCCAGCGATATTTTATGATGATAAAACCTGGTCAAGGAAGCCCAGTGATGAATTGAAACTGGCGAGTGTCCAGTAATGAATTGATAGACTAGCGTGTGTCCAGTGATGAATTGATAGACTGGCGTGTGTCCAGTGATGATTGTGATGTGGTATATAAGATAGGCGAACCCTAGTTGTGATTCAAGCATGATATACTATCCCCTTGTTGTAGTATTGTAACTTAAGTTATCTACGACAGCAAAAGGAAGTGATTTCATGGGACCGAGCATGGCTAACGGTTGGAGGAGGAAAGATCTCGCAGGGAGATCTTAGATCACACGTCAGGCTGATGGATAGTAATGAACTGATATATGTGAAAAATCTCTATTTTACTTATTCGTATCATGATTATCCTGTTTATTTGCTAGCTGTAATGTAAGAGGGGTAGTTGGGTTGGATTATTCTACTGGGTGATTTATCACTCACGGATACGTTTGTATCCTGGCAAATCATTTGCTTCGGTGAACAATTTGCTAGAGGGCGCAGGATTCAATGGAGAAGATTCAATGATGATGCAGTTCGACATGAGAAGAATATCGATAGCGAAGATTAAGTGTGCTTGGGATTCGTGTCAAACCTAGAGTCAGCTCTGAAGTTATTGTATATTGAATCAGTAAATCTATCTTGAGATTGTAATAATTAAATTTCATTTTGGAAAATTTTATTTATTTAGCAAAATTTTCTTAAATAATTATTTTATTTTGCTCCCTAAAAGTCGGGGCGTTACACCATGTGATAAGCACCTAATAATACATATTCTTGGTACTTAAATCCGTAGTTTTACTGCTTTATATTTAGTTAATTTAGCTTTTTATTTGATATTACGCGTAGGGTATGTTAATTCTATTTTATAGGAAAATCGCTTAATAAAAGGGTTTTAAAGCTTAAAGCGAACCGGAGGCGTCCAAGACTCAAGACGATCAAGGACTGAAGCCACCGGGGCTAAAGAACCAAGTGTTGAAGACCCGTCAGGTGACCAAGACCTTTGAAAGCCAAGTTAGAGGCCGAAAGCTGAAGAGCCTAAGGATTTGAAGGCGGTATCGAGACATAGTTTTCCTGTATCGATACCTAGTTGAAACAAAGAGACTAGGAATTGCCAATTTCAATTTGGTATTGATACAATGTTTTGTTGTATCGATACTGGTTCACTTGGCGGCCTAGTGGATTTGTCTAAAAGCTATCCGGTATCGATACAGGAAAACTATGTGTCGTTATCGCCTTCAAATCCTCAGGCTCTTCAACTTTCGGCCTCCTGCTTGCTTTAACCTTAAGCACCAATAATATGCATTATTGGATGCTTATCACCATGCTGCGCACCTCTGAGCCGTCGAATCGTGTATCCAACGGGCTCGGATCTCATCTCAGCAATGAACGGCTCTCGATTATTGGTTGCCGAGATGAGATCTGAGTCATCGGATGCACAATCGGACGGCTTGTAGATGTGCAACACAGTACTGCATAGCACCAACCCGAAGTCCAAAATGACCCAAGTGGCCATGAACAACTTAAATCAAAATTATTTAAACGATGAACAAGGGGAGTCGGATCCTGTCAAGTGTTCCCTCGACCAGTTTGGTCCATTTTTTTCATTCGAGCGGCTTAGATTTGTTCGTGTAAATTTTTATTTAAAAATATTCTAAACGCCAAAAAATGGACCAAACTGATCAGAGACAACTTGACCGAATCCGACCCCTGAACGCAGGGGCGGAGGCACATGGGTACAAGGGAGGGCGGCTGACCCCACTGGCTGCCAAATTTTCGTAGGGATATGTATGATTTTTCCTAATTTGACCCCCAAATTTCATAGGACTAGGTATAATTTAGCTATTTTGACCCCACAAAAAATCTCTAAATTGTCCCAACTTGTTTTAAGTGCATAGAAATTCCAAACGTTCACTTCTTTTCGAGAGTTGATAGTGCTAGAAATGAAACTATCATATATTATTTTTCAAATATAATAAGTCCTTTGGGGCCAATTAGGAGACAAAAATGAATTATTAGCGCATATTGATCTTATAATTGACCTTTTAATTTTGTTATTTTTGGACTTGTGTATAGAAAAAAATATATTGCATATGAATCTAATCCACTAACCAAAATTCCTAGCTTCGCCCCTGCCTGAACGGGGATACAAGGTTATGTAATAGTACTGTCAGTACATGTAACAGTGCAAAAGGATATAAGGTTACGACCTGGCTTTGACCGGATGAAGAAGAGAAATAATCAAAATGTGTGTAAATTGATTCGGACACCTTAGGCTGTCGGGGAAAAAAAACAAGTACAAAGCTAGCACTTTTTCTTACCGTCTTTTGGGAGCATCTTTTGGCTTTATGTTTCTGAAATCGAATTATTAGAAAACTGTGGGTGGTTTTGTTTGTCGTTTTACTTTTACCAAAGGCTTTTCATCTTTGACATTTTAGCTCATCCTCGTTGTACGACTCTTTTGTTTATATCTCCTGCTGTTTCCTTTGAATCAATAATTCTTCCTATTTTCTCAAAGAATCAACCGTTTACTTATGATTTTCTTGTCTTAAAAAATTACTAATTTTTCAAGTATAGAATTAGTTTTTTTATTTTTTATTTTTTATTCATCTTAAGAATGAAGAATTTAAAAAGTAAAAAATTAGAATCAAGAGTTAAAAAGTTACAAAAATCAATAAATAGGCAAATTTTTCCTTTTTTTAATATCTGAGACAAGCATAAAAATTCTAATACCTTGAAGAAAAGCAAAAAAAATATTTGGTGACAATGAAAATAAACCTAATAGGAAAAAAAAAAAGTGGTTAAGACGGACCAGGCTCCTATCCAGTCTCACTTTCCCTCCAGTTTGGACCATTTGTGGGCCTTTTTCAAGCTCACAACAAGAATCCGAACTGTTCACCTTTATAGAACTCGCCGAGAACTTCAATCATGCCAAAAGTTAGGTCGATCGGATATCGTTTGATATGATGTCAAAATGCATTAAATAATCAAATAATTGTGTCAAATAGTTTGCAATCTAGCGTTGCACACTTTTTTTTACAAGTTTTAATGCATTTCAAAATCATGTCAAACAGTTTTCGATCAACGTGATTTTCGTCACGATAAATGTTCTCGGCAAGCTGCACCAGACTGGAGGCAAGCAAGCTGGACGGGAGCCTGGCCCGGTTAAGGCGCCGCAAACTCAAATACGGCCACGATCAATGAGTACTCGATTCTAACGGCCCAAGCCCGCTCGCAAGAATTGTGCAAATTCCCCAATGCGTTACGATCTAAAAGCCCATGGGCTTTTTAGCCTTGTACTAGTATCTGCAGATTTTTTGTAACTTGAATCTATAGTGCAACTGCAAAATCCAAAGTGCAAACTATAAGATGAATCCCTCACTTCTCCTTTTGGCAATGGAAGGTGTCCCGGCCAGCTTGCGCACACCTCAGGCTAATTCCTACAGTCACTCCCACGGTCGTTTTTACATGCTTACACGTGAGGGTGAGATGAACCCAGGAGTTATTGACATAGAGAATCAAACCTAAGACCTTATGAGGGAGCAAACCCTTAAATCTCATTTTAAGATCGTTAGGCCAACCAGAGGCAATTCCAAAAAATTTGAGAAGGGTGTTCAGAAATTTCTACTACCTCTATAAAAACCACAACTATACGTGCACAAAAATTTATGTATTACTTGGGTTGTATACATTGAATTGATTTGTGGATTGATTTTTGGATTGCGTATTCAAATAATTTGGTAAGGATGTTCAATAATGACTAAAACTATAATAGAATTTTTTTTTGAGAAAACATTAACTTAGATAACTATAATGGAACTAAAAATATTATATGTATTCTATAAAAGATATATACGGTATATTTTTTTTGAGGTGTTCAAGTGACCACCCTTGACAAATGGTGGAGCCGCGACTGAGACCTTCTCCTTGAGGTTCAATCCTTTAATTACTGCCAAACTACCCACTAGACCCACCTCTTGGAGTTCAGTTGGATATATATTAGATCAAGCTAAGGCAAAATTTAGATGTTTAATTTTTCAATACCTTGGGTGGACAGAATTGATCTCTATCTGGGGCTGATGGATAAGTTCGAATTATCGGCATGATTTCATTTTCACCTACCAGTCCTTTCATGGACCATTGGGATCAGGTGTGTGTTTGTGGGTTTGATTAATATTGTAGCACCAATCAAATACCCATGGCTTCTGGTTTCTGGTAAGAAAGATGGTGACATTTGAGATTGGAAGCAGTTTTCGAGTATTCATGGGGTCAAAAAATGGAGTAATCTGCAAACACTATATTTGGGCCAACAATTTGGTAAAGCATGAGCGAAGTCGGTAGCTGATATACACATTAACACATGTTTTGTCTTGCTGAGTCTACTCTAATTACTAAAATTTCAAATAATTGCGTGAGTGTGAAAAATGTTGAGACACCATGTGTCAATGCTGTAAAGACCTCCGAATGATTACGCGCATCGATAAACTTTCGTCAATGCTCAATTACTCGTATTGGTAAACAACTTCTACCAATATTCCACAATCTCATCCGAGAGGTCAGAGAATCAAACCTCATTTTGAACCCTCGTCCCCTATGATGAGAGACAACTTTACGAAGTCTTTAGATAGCGGCTCGACTCGTGAATTTTTATTTTGGATGAGTTGTAATTAATAGTTGTTGGGAGTGTTAGTAGCCTGGTTATTGAGTTGTAATTTGCGTTCTTTGACCGTTTTAAATGGTCTATCTAGTTTGATGCAATTCTAACAATATTTTTACATCTAATGATTGACAAAAAGAGGGAGAAAAAGATTTGTCAAACTCATGAGTTATATGATTGAAAGAAAACTATATTAGTATCCTCCTCCGTCAAAGTTGTCTCTCAATGATGACAAATAAGTGGAGATTTTGTCCAAAAGGCAATTTTCCCTAAAAAAGTCTTTACATTTTTTTTCCCAATTTGTTTTTGCGTTTATAAGTTTTGCTCTAATTTTATGTGAATTACTGATTCGTTCCGATGGGAGGAATAGACGAATCAAAAAAAAACTGAAAACTATGGCTGAACCCTGTTTTTTTTGGGAAAAATTAAGAAACCAGCGAGTTTTTTTTTATAGACAAAATAAAGGTCAAATTCAGCCTAATTATTATTCCGGATGATTTAAAAATCCTTTTCACAATGCAAAAGACTCTTATTTGTAGAGGAAATTGATATTCGCGCTCTCTTTTTTACCGATGACGTTCCATTTTGTTCGTAAAGTTACTAGTAACTTTATTTTAAAATGGGAGCGCCATCAATAAAAAAAAAAAAGGGAATACGAATATCAATTTCCTTTGTAGATATGGAAGAAGATTCGTTTTCAAAAATAAAAATAAAAAGAAGTCAAAACCATGTTTTTCAGATTTCATGAGATTGGACTTGGATTTGTATTAAAAAGTTGACCCACCCCAACCCAACAAATTTTCCATTTGCAACCCTAAGAGGTTAAGTCCAAGCAAAAATAGAAAGTAACCACAAAGCACACTCGTGGCTACACATATTGAATTGAGTTAATTTCTTACGAGCTCATTTTATTTTTTTTTAAAACTTATAACGATTCGAATTATCTGTACGAAACTCGAAATGAACCCCACACCAGACTTTGGGGCCGTGGGCGTATCATCTTTCTCGATAATAATAATAATAATAATAATTCTAACAGAACCCAAAGTAGAATCATCAGCACACACTTCCATACTCCACTACCACACACACACACACACAAATATAACCCTTTGCTTTGCCCATTTCTCACGAAGGCACAAAAGAATCATCTCCTTCCATTGGGATCGCCGGGAAAAATCCCCGACGGCGGCGGCGAGTTAGTTAGGGTTTTCTTGGATGGCCTCCGAGGATGTGGTAGGGAAGACGAGCGAGACGGCGGTGTCGACGATCGTCAATCTGGCGGAGGAAGCCAAGATTGCCAGTGAAGGAGTCAAGGCTCCCACTCACGCCGCTCTCTTGAGCATCTGCAAGTCCCTCGTCGCCGGCGGCGTCGCAGGAGGAGTGTCCGTTCCTACCCTCCTTTCTTCCCTAATTTCATTTCGCTTTCACTTCGCCCTAATTTGCTGTAGCTTATCGAATCGTCGTCATAGAATTGTTCGATTATATCAATTCGAGATCTATTCTGTTTAGTGATGCTGTTTATGTTATTGCTGATTTCGGACTTAATGGAATAATCAGTTTTGTTGTTGGTGCTCCGTGTAATTTGCAACATAGGCATAATATTCTCTGTTCTAAAAACCGGTCCAGGCGGCCGACTAGTGGCGCCTGGGCGGGGTCCAATGCCTAGATAAGAATTGGCCTAGGCGCCGACTAGTCGTCCACCCAGGAAGCCAGTCGGATGATATTGCTTCATCAGCCCGAACCAAGGAATCCCTTAGATATGATGCTAAACGGATTTTGTTCTATCTCTTGGTGTTAGACGCCCCTCATCCGCCCAACAAGCATCTAGCAACTTTTAGAACACCGATAAAATTCTGCATACATTAAGTACATGTTCTTTGTATTTATAATTAGGTGTTACAAAGTGCAATCTTCATTCGTTTTACATATGTGTGTGTACTGTGTACTAGACGCCGAGCGACTCGTGTGCAAATTGTGTTGTATAAAAGATGGAAAGAGGAAAATCTTGAATTGAGATTAATCTTGTAATGAAATATGGGATGTGAAAGTAGAAAATAGGGGAGAAGAAATTTGGGGTTGGAGTTCTTGACAGTTTCTTTAGGTAGTTAAAGGGATAGTTTGGGGAGTAAGTGTGAGCAGCTTCAAAGCTTACGTTCACACCAAAAAGGTTGTTCCCTTTGTTATAGTAATAGATAGATATTAGGTAGGCTGTACACATGTAGAATTTACACAGAAATCTGTTTGATTCAAGTGATATTATTTAGTTTTAAGATATCGGTCTTCAGTTTCTGTTTGTTTCAATCTTATTTTCTTGTCCGCAGCCTGTTGCAGATAAGTATAGAATTGTAGGTGACTACATAGCATGGAATGTGCAAACCATTGAGGATATTATTTTGCTCTAAGATATCATTCTATAGTTCTCTTTGTTCTATTTTACTTTTGTGTCTGTTGCCCGTTGCAAGAACTGTAGCTCACTTCACGGCATGGAATCATGGATGTGAAAAAACATTGAAGAGAATCCTAATGTCAATTTGTGATGTTTTTAATAGGGGTGTGCTCATGTTGGGTGCACCCTTAAACTGTCGCATTGAGGAGTTCTCAAAGGGCTCTGAAACCTTTTTCTCCAGCCCTAAAGTGGAAGAAGTTTTATTATACAGTCTGGGGTCTGCTTAGCAATAGTAATCTAAGACCATATAGATCATTTGTTGACATCAGAATTACCAAGTAGATCTGTCTCTATGCTATTGTCAAGCTCTGATGATGGCTACTGCCCACGGGGTACATGCATAAATTCTGTTGATAAGAATTGCATCTGTGGGAAACTTCCCTTTATGCTGAATCTATCCCATGTCCTTCATGCTGCAGGTCACGTACTGCTGTTGCTCCATTAGAACGATTAAAGATTCTGCTCCAGGTATGTGTTATGAAGCCCAGTGGTTTCTTTTAGAACCTTGTGTTCGGAGCATGCCTGTAAATTGTTCCCATTGTGGAGTGCTTTCGTTTGTCAAATACGTTGCTATTGGTTTGCACTTCTAAGAGTTCTGTCAATTCATTCTTTTTCATGGTGTTTTCAAAGAGAATTTATGAGTTGCTTGAAGCATTTATGTTTCTAGTTTGTTATCATTTAGGCATTTGAATGAGTTTTCCCTCTTTCTTTTTTTTTTTTTTTATATCTTTATTCTACTTCTGGTTTCCAAAGCCATAAAGGAAGGACAGTAAAAGTAGTGATATTGCAATGGCCTCGTAAACTCTTAAGTCTTCCAAGCTTTCTCATGTTTTTGTATTGACGAGCTGTATGTCACCTTACAAAATGCTCTGGAAAAGAGTCTTCAAGGAGTATTTATGTTAATATTTGTATTTCACATATTGCAGTGGAAAATTGTTTGAAGCAATTGCTTATGATGAAAATCTGTTTGTCTTATCAATGGACAAAGAAGTTAAAAACTGACATGGTCTAAAGTTGTGGTAGGCTGTGCATTTGTATCAACCATTTACGTCTCATTTTGACGGCAGTAAGGAACAAATGCAGCATTTAGTGTATGTTTTTGGTTCTTTGACAACTCGCATGATTAAAGTTGATTTTGTCTAAAACAAAATCCTGTCCTGTGTAAATTAATGCATATGTCTACTTTGAAAGTTTAGTTCGCCATGAGATTCAGCTATTACAATTGCAAAAGTCATTTTTCCTGCCCTCATGTCTGGGACTGGGAGCATTCAGATGGCACAAACAGTGATCCTTGTGCTGCCACATGCTTAGGACCCTAGCCATCATCATTTTTAAGCATGTTAAAGGCTGAATGTCCCTAGCATTTTCTGAGTCTAGTAACTGTAAATTGTGAAAGATCTGGGTTAGAAAGTATACTCTTTGTCCTTTGCTTTTGTCTTGTTTTCTTATCGGACTTTGCATCGAAAAGAGTGTTTTGCATTGATTTGGGCTTGAAAATGCAGGTTCAAAATCCCCATAGTGTAAAGTACAGTGGAACAGTTCAGGGCTTGAAATATATATGGCGAACTGAAGGTTTCCGAGGATTATTTAAAGGCAACGGCACTAATTGTGCTCGCATTGTCCCAAACTCAGCAGTAAAGTTCTTTAGCTATGAGGAAGCGTCTAAGTATGCTACAATGCCCCCTGTTGTTCTACTTATACTCTTCCATTTTCTTATTTTGCTAACATTTAGAGCTTGGTGGCTCATGCATTACACTTTTATTGCCAATGTTGGCTCTATAAAACCCAAAAAGTTGGAAAATTTAGCGAATATGTTCATGGAAGTCTGGGGCACGAGGCATGGTTTTGTTTTGTGTGGTTAGGTGTGAAAATCTATCTGAAAAAAAAAAAGTGTAATAAACTAGGAAAAGTTGAGAAGTTCTTTGCCATCGCAAAGCAGAACCTTTTGACCTGCATCAATGAGTTGAAACTGTAAGAATTGGGGATGACATTTTCTTATTGGGTTTTGGAATTCTTGTATGGCCCTTACCAACATAATTTGAAGCATCCGTTGTGTCAAAGTTGTCCACTTGTTCTCTTACGGACAAAAGCTGGATGATCAAATAAAACTGTCTTACTGAGCAATTATTTGTCAGATAAAAAAAATACTGAAAACTTGGACTATTCTGTGTGCAGGAATGTTAGTATTCCGTATATAAATTCATATATATTTCTATGGCTAATCATCAACCTTGAACATGAAACTAGAAATGGACGTAATATCTTTGTTTGGTTATGAAATGATGGACTTACTTTAGCTCACTGTATGACATCAAACAGGGGAATTCTATGGTTTTATCGACAGCAAACTGGAAATGGTATGACCCTTCCCTATTATTTCCCCCATCATATTAGTCTGACGATCTTTTGACCTTCAAGAACTCTATGATTCTCTTGATATGATTCCTCACACTCAGTAGTCACTACTGGCACTTTTACGAGCGTGTGTTGTATTTTGGATTAGCTGGTTGTTGCAAAATAACCCATTCTAAATTGTGTTAAGTTGGAAGATAATTTGAAGTTGTTTATTTTTTTCTCTCTCTTTTGTTTTCTTATCCTTCTTTTCATGCATCTGTCAGTGCACACTATGCAGTGGCCTGGTTTTTTTTTTTTATGGTCTTTTATAAGAAGTTCAGAGTCATATTTCCAAGTGGAATTTTCTCTTGCAGCGGATGCTGAGCTCACCCCTCTCTTACGCCTTGGAGCTGGAGCATGTGCTGGTATCATTGCCATGTCAGCGACTTACCCAATGGACATGGTACGAGGGCGTCTCACTGTCCAGGTACTTTTTTGAACTTTGGACATTACTTTTGTCCTGGTCCTGTATTCCATTCTGGGTGCAGGCTGTCCTTATTTTTGGAATTGATGATTTCACTTTTTCACCCCTTCCTCATTCTTGCAGACTGCGACGTCTCCTCGCCAATACAGAGGAATTGCTCATGCTCTTTCCACAGTTTTTCGTGAAGAAGGCCCCCGGGCTTTATACAAAGGATGGCTTCCTTCTGTTATAGGAGTTGTAAGTTACCTTGTACTTGTCCATTGATTGCTTGTTTGGGTTGAAGCACTTGTAGACTCCTGATCCTGGTTTGGGCTTGAGCCTTGAACTATTTTATGACGGCTTGGATTTGGTGTCAGTTCCTTTTGGTTATGGGATACACTCGTTGGTCTATTGGTAAAACATCACAGTTTAGATAGGTGGCTTCAACTTTTTGCACGCTTTGGAAACTTAGTTTGAAAGATGAAAGATTTAATCTGCTGATTGAATGTCATTCCGTTTTACCGATAACACATGTAATTAGTGGAGGATTAGAAGATTACTAGTTGCTTGGTGTGACTGGTGCAATAGAAAGTGTTATTATGTGGTTCATCATGATCAGTTTCCTTTTGGCCATGCAAAAGCTAAAGATATCATCCTTTCATCAGACATTTGTCGAGATTGACTTTCTGTTGCTTCTTATGCTAATATTCTTGGCTTGATAACAGCGTGCCTTTATATGTGGTTATTTATGCAAGTTTGGAGAGCTAGAGCAACAAATAAGACATACGAGTGGTATTTTTGTGGGTCCTTTCTGGATTCTTGAAGTAGCTAACTGTCACTTAAGAGAAAAGAAAGAAGAACCCAGTCATCTCTCTCTCTCTCTCTCTCTCTCTCTCTCTCTCTCTCTCACACACACACGCGCGCGCGCACATAGAGAGAGAGTTAGTTGTATGCTTTACCTAGCTTGGTTCCAATGATGACTGAATGAATTAAGTTACATACTGTCCGTTCAAAAAAAAAAGAGTTGCATACTGAAGGTATGCCTTTCGGCTTTGGGGCCATGGTTAGCTCCTTGGTTCTTGGAGGTATAGGGGGGCCACTGTTTTAGTGGTATTCTGAGAGCAGTCACTTTGTGCATATTTTCCAAATTCCAAAGGTTAGATCTGTCTCCAATCCTCACCCGCCTGTACCCCCAATGATTGGGGACTAGATGAGTTCTGGTATTGTTGTTGTTGTATACTGAAGGTGGAACGTTGACTCTAGTTTTTCTTTAAAGATATTGGATAAAAATTGGTTTTGCACAAGTTGATAACACTTGTTGTCTAATTGTCGAGATGATTTTCCCCTGTTTCTATGTCGGGAAGCCTAATTCATACAATAATCATACCTGTAGATTCCATACGTGGGTCTGAACTTTGCGGTATATGAGTCCCTGAAGGACTGGTTGATCAAATCTAGACCATTTGGACTGGCTCAAGATGCTGACTTGAGTGTTACAACAAAGCTTGCATGTGGAGCTGCGGCTGGAACTGTTGGCCAGACGGTTGCCTATCCTCTTGACGTAATCCGTCGAAGGATGCAGATGGTTGGCTGGAAAGATGCTGCTTCAGTTGTTACCGGTGATGGGAAGAGCAAAGCACCACTCGAGTATTCTGGCATGGTTGATGCATTCAGACAAACAGTTCGGCATGAGGGTTTTGGAGCCTTGTACAAGGGTTTGGTCCCCAATTCAGTGAAGGTTAGTATCATCTATCACGATGATCGTCTTCATGTGCTGTTTTAGTTACACTCATCAGTTAAGCATTCTTTAATGTGCTGTTGTAGTTACGTTCATCAATTAAGCATTCTTTAATTGTTTGTCAGGTGGGTATCGAGCTATATTGTGCATATTTGCGTAAAATTCTGGAGGCTTTTGGTTTTTGAGGCAAATTTTTAGATTCTATCTTTTCCAAAAGTTTCGAGTGTTTTCAAAAGTTCTCAACCAGACAAACACAATATAGCACCTCCAACTCGATTTTGGAGAAGCTAGGTCTCGGGTGCTTTTGGAATATATTTTGGATTCTAAGAGAATTTAAAAACTGATTTCCAGCTTTTGCAGCAAACACATTAGGCTTCTCTGCAACTTAATTCGTCTACTCAGAGCTGCAGCAAGAAAATTTTCAGTTTCTACTAGAATTCAAAATCTACATCTACCAAAGAATCTTAAGCTATTATTTCAAATCTCTGTACTTGGCTATTGGACTCATTCTGTATAGCTGCTTCATTTTCCTCTCTCTATTTTTTTGATCAGCACATTTTCCTCTCTCTATAGCGTGTCATTCATTTACAATGGAAATTTTAGATCTACCTTTTAATGTGATTGCCACTCTTTAGGTGGTCCCGTCGATAGCAATTGCATTTGTTACATACGAGGTGGTAAAGGACATTCTTGGAGTCGAGATTAGGATATCTGACTAAAACCGCAGGCAAGTTTGGGTATTTGTTGGACTTCCGCGCGTATTTTTGCAAGGAATGGAGAAGGTAAATTATGGGATTATCTTCTTTTAGTGTTTTCCAGATTGTGAGGAAGTTTAGAAACCAATTTATAGCCAGTGTTGATATTTTCCATCTTATCTTTCTCAATTTCCCTTGTTCTTAGGCTTTTTATTTGTATGCACTGCCAATAAGTTGTCGAGAAGGATGCGCTAAATGCCCTCTAGTAGATTTCAGAAATTTTAGCTTATCCTTTGTTCGGTATTTAGTTCTGTAACTTGTTTTCACATGGAGAGTTATTTTGATTTGTTGTGAAACAGAAATAAATAATTTGGTGCTGCTATCCCTCGTTGCACTTCTGATTTGTTCTTTTTCATGTTTTGTGATTGAATTTTACGACGTAACTCACAAGTACCCTGGCATATAACGTGTCTATTTGGTTGATGCTTCCCCTTCCATGTTGTTTTTGAATTTTTGGGTCGTCAAGCGAAAGGAAATGACTGAAATTAAATTAGTCATTTATATTTATCGTTTACAGAAACTGAACGGGAGATTTTCTTCTTTCGACCAATATTCATTTTACTTGAGTTTATTTTCTGTTTTCTTTCCCTCCATAAAAGCTGAACCATGATCCAAAACATTGCTAATGTGTGTGTTTGCATATCAAACTGTGGCGAAAAGCCTCCAGCTTGTGAAATTTACTGAACTTACGATCTTGCAGCCTAAGTAGGGCACAACAAACAAACTGAGGTGCTCGAGAGTTCGGCTCATTTAGTAATCGAGCCGAGCTTGATCTCGAGTTTTAGATTCTTATAAGAAATGAACCGAGCTCTAGCTCGGGTTGTTTGTATAGGCTAGGCTTGGCTTGTTTATAGAGTCTCGTTCGGAAAGTGAACCGGGCTCTTCTCTATGAGCAAGCCGAGCTCAAACACTAAAAAACTCGGCTCGTATGCACCCCATATGGCCAAGTCTCTTAGAATTTCCATATCAGAGAGAGGTTGCAAACTGTTATGTTCCGGGGAGGTTTAACAGCGAGATAATGGATTCAGTTAAATCTTAGACTTCTACAAACAATAATAGGGATTTTCTATACCGGATGAACTGTAAATGGTGAATTCAATACACCCAACTGGCAAATGCCCAGCAAACACCAAAAATTAAAAGTTACAACTAACAAATGACCTGTCTTGTGAGCAAATAAACCAATCAAATGAAACACTCAAAAGACTACTACTGCTAATTCGAACCGACACCTTGGCACCAGAATAAGTACGGCAGCGGATCCCGAAATCTAAAACCAAAAATGATCACAACGAAAACAAGACGTAAAAAACCAAAATATAAAACTCTCAAGTTGCTACTGGCCTTCTACCAGACCTCTTCAACAGGATTTCCTTGAGGTAATCGCAACGACTCCGATGATAATCAATCCATATACACAGCTGCCTTATGGCCTCCCTCTTCTCCTCGCCTATGCCCAAAATACCTTCGTCTTTCTCACTCATCATCTTCTCAAATGCTTCCGTCTTCTCTTCAAGCAGCTTCAGAGCTTTCATCAGATTCTGCTTTTCCTCTTCAACCTTTCCCAACTTCGCCTCCAACTCTCTGACTCTCTCTCTCAACACTGATTCCTCTTCTTTCTTATCTTCCAGTTGCTGGACAAAGCTTCCCACGATCTTCTTTAGTTCTTCCTTCTCGAAATTCCTCTCCTTCACCCAATTTTTCACCACCTGAATCTCATGCAAGATTTCATATATACGGGTTTCAAAGTGCCCGTAGTCTTCTTCAAACTTCAGGGTAAGAGTGTCCACTCCATTTGTTGTGTTCTTCACTTTTTCGGAAACGTCTCTAATAATCTTGGCTTGAGCTTCCTTGTAAATAGCAACTGATGCAGACAAGGAACCAATCCTTTCTTCAAGCAACCTTAGTCCTTGCTGGAACTTCTCTTCTCTACTCCCCTGGCTCTCTTCTTTCTCTGTCAGTACTTGTTCCGTTACCCTAAGTTTTTGGTTTGACAAACGGTGCTTAACTTCGAGGTTGCGGACATTTTCTACCAATGTACTTACTTCATCTCCTTTCATTTCCAGATCCCTTCTCAGGTCTTCAACTGTTTCTTCCAATTCATCAATCTTCCCATCTTTCAAACTTATCTCTTCTGTGGTTTCTTCAACCTTCCTTTCAGCAACTTCAAGATTTTCCTTGCACTCTTGAAACAGAAGTTCGAGTTTTTTGTGCTCTTCACTCAATTTGTTAAAAGCATCCTCCTTGTCATTAAACTGCAATGTTAAGGCCATAATTTGAGTGGTCGATTCGTTCCCCACGTTCTCATGTTCCTTCTGGAGATTTATTAACTCCTCTCTTCTCTCTGTTAATGTCTTCTCCAATTCGCCAATTCTCTCCTGTAAACCCTCGTTTTCTTTTCTCAATAACTCAATCTCTTGGGTTTGATTTTCTCTCTGCTCTTCTAGGTTGCTTTTCTGGTTGAGTAGAGAATCCACCTCCATTTCTAGATTCTTCACCTGCACTTTTAGATCCTCTCTCTCTTCTAGCATTTTCTGTCCCTCTATGCTCTTGCGTGCTAAATCCTCTTTCAGATTTTCTATCTCATCAAGATACTGCACTATTTCTAGAGCCTTTTTCTCAAGTTGCAATTCTGATCCAGCTTTCTGAGCATTCAAGGAATCCACCTCCTTTTGCAGATTACTGACTTGTGCTGTTAAATTCGCAATCTGAGCAGATGCTTCATTCTCTTTATCTTCGGAACTTTTCCTTAGGTCAGAAATTTCATTCACATGCTCTGCCAATGTTTTCTCCAATTCGATAATTCGATCTTCCAGTTCACTTTTCTGGTTTTGTAAAGATTCCACCTCCTGTTCTCGGCCCTTCACCTGTGCTATAAGACCCTCTTTCTCTTCAAGCATCCTCTGTTGATCTGCACTCTTGTTTCTTGACTCCTCTTCCAGAATTTCTATTCTAGAAAGGTATTCTGAAGTGTCTTTAATCTTTTTCTCCAGTTGAGATTCAAGTTCGATTTTCTGGGTATTAATTGACTCCAGCTCCTGTTGCTTGTCATTGAACTTTTCCATTAGGTCCTTCACTTGACCTGATGCTTCATTCCTTTCATGTACCAGTTGCTCTTTCATTCCACTTTTCTGTTTCTGTAACGATTCCACCTCCTGATTCAAATCATTAATCTTTGTCATCAGATCCTCAATTTGAGACGACAAGTCTCTCTCCTTATCCTCAAGTTTCTTCAGCAGAATGGAAAGCTCATCATCTTTCTGTTTTTCAGTTTCTCTTTTGTGGGTGTGCAGAGCATCCAGCCCCAGTTTCAATCCCCTCATTCGAATTGATGTTTCATTCTTGTGGGCTTCATGCATCTCCGTGTGACTCACAAATTCCCTTTCTCTCTCATCCAATTTCTCCCTCAACTGGCTAGATTCAGCCACAAGATCTTGCATTTTGCTCTGTGCCTCACTAATCTCATTTGAAAGCTCTAAAATTTTTGCGGATAGAGAGTTATTCTTTTCTTCGGTAGCTTTCTGCGTTTGGATTAGATTCGCTACTTCCCGTTCTGAGGACTCAAGTTGCTCCTTCACTGTAGAGAGTTCTACATGCAGTGTTTTGTTCTCATCCTTCAACTCATTAGTCATGACTTTCAATTCTTCACTTATTTTCTCTCCCTCTTTAATTGTTTGCAATGCCGTCTCTTTTTCCATCATTAGATCAGTTCTCTCTCTTGCTATGTCTTCCAGTTTCTGATTCATTTCAGCTGCTGAAGTATTAGCACTGTGAAGTCTTGTACTCAGGTCCCTAATCTCAAGTTGAAACTTCGATTTTTCACCATTAAAAGTTTCAGCCTCAATCTTTAAATCACTAATGATCTTCTCTGCCGCTTGGATTTTGTTCAAAGCCGTTTGGTATTCAACTTCTAAACCTTCCTTTTCTTCTGTGATATCTGTCAGCTTCCTTTTCAGATCAGCCAATTCTAGATGTGCAGTTTCAAGTTCTTGCTTCATGCCATCTGTTACCTTCTGAAACTCATTTTCAATATTCCCATTTTTACTGCCCCTTTCCTTCGATGAATATTCTGATTCTGAGTCTGAGGTAGAGGAAGAAGAGTTACCATTTTCTTGTTTCTGATGAACTTTTTTCCTTAGCTCTCCTGTCAGATGATCATAACGAGCATAGAGCAGATGGTAATGCTTACGGAAATCCTCAATTAGTTCAACAAGTGGCTCTTTCTTCGCGTTTCCTATTCTATTCCCATCTTTTTCGCCCTCATCTTCTTCTTTGATAAGGTCCAACATCTTCTGAACCTTGTCCTCTATTTCTGCAAACCACAAGAAACTTCTAAATATCTACGGTGTGCATTTTAAGTTCTGTACTGAAAACAAAAATTGATGGACCAAAAAAAGAAGCTATCACTCATGATTTCTGCCACCCTTGGGATCCTGGTGAAGTACACACATTTGAGAAGGTGGAATAGGGTTGGAATCACAAACTACAGCACAATATCACCTGTCGCTTCCATTTCTTTGCTCAATATTTTGACCGTTTCGGGGTTTGTTTCCACTCTTTGTTTATTTGGATTGGGAGGTTTTTCTTGCTTTTTAACCACCCTAGAAGCAAGAGGAATTCCCTATGCTCATGCTACAGATTTTACTTGGTGAAACAACGAAGCTACATATCTTAACAGATAAATACCATATTTACTTCATCAACTTATTGCAGATTGATAGCTAGCAATTATTTGCAGGATACATATCTTTTGGTAGGCTAATAATAGATTAAATGCAGGATACATTTTTTTTCCCTGCTGTGCTGAATCATAATTCATTGACTCATTGTTAACTTTTTAAAGGCTCGTGTCCTGTTCTGTTTACTTGAGAAGGATACCTGTTTTAGTTCCCTTTAGCTCTTCATCTTTTTCAGGATCAATGTGACTTCCAAAGAAGGTCTTAATCGATTCCCTCAAGCGATGCTTCGGCATCTTTACCTTGCTCTTGACAGCAAATTCTGCTTAGTTCTGCAGCAGGACAGGGCAATCTCTATCACCAATAACATGGGCTCCAACCCTAAGAGCAATTGAGGAAATGAAAACTCAAACAATGTAGATCACCCATATGCGATAAAAGCTACATACAAAAAATGACACAATCCTCAATTCCTCATAAGCATGGAGTCTGAAACAATCCAAAAAATAAGGGACTACTGAATGAGAAACACTTGGGCTAACTTCTAAAATTGACCGGGTAATGGTTGCCTCAGTTTCTCCTTTTTAAGGCTTTCCGGATGAAATGAGAAAGAAATCATCTAGATGCATAAATAGGCTGGGTATCAGAAGCAAAATTAAATTCATATTATTATTTCCAAAAAAATAAACTGTAAAAATCCTTGCTATTGCCAAAATTAAACACCTAAAAAGTAGCTGCAAAAGGTGATTAGGACTATCACATAGGTATTAATTCCATTGTTGAACATCAGACTGCAATTAATAGTTGTGTAGCTCTAGATGGGAAGGGTAACAACCAGTTTGGTGAGGGAGTCCTTACTGGAATCATCGCCTTTTACATTCATGGCAATAACAAGAAGGAAGTGACTTAATTGCTCGGGGGACACAGATGAGATGCTCCCTTACAGACGCTGGCGTAATACTCGGATTTTCATTTGAGTCTCACAGCTACGAACTGCTAATTTGCCATCACCCTTCTGTAGATTGTAACTAGACGGTAGTAGTAATTTTTTCTCCACCTGATCTTATTTCCCTACATGACCATATTTGTTCCTGCTTTGGCATATTATTGCGAAGGGGAAATTGGACACTGGAGGAGATTGATTCTTACAGCTAGGAAACAATAAAGCCTTTGAGGCGTTGTTGCGCATAAAAAAAACAAAACTTTGTTGTGCCTATATGAGAACTGGACCACGTTAAGGCTGTGAGTCATGTCTCCGAATCAAGGGCTGCTCTGCTGCAAAACAGTACCCACCTTGATCCCGTGACTTAATCGGAACTTTCAATTTGTTGAGATTGTCGAATAGGTAACTCATGCAGAAAAATAAGATCAATTGGAGATTGAGAGGCATAGGATCAATGCACATACAATTTATACTCAAAAAAAATTCTAGCTGGCTTCAAAATTTTCAAGACAAATGCACTCCAATCAACTCGATGTGATATGGAATAAGAGGAGCTGCGGCTCTCTCTCTCTCTAGGGTTTCATCCCTCTTTTCCCTACCTCAGTTAGGGTTTCACCAGATTGTTTCTGGTTTTGATCCAGTTTCACTTTCTTCTCCAGTCCTCCCCTCTCCTCTCGCCCTTTTTTCGCTTTTCTCGGCCTCAGCTTCGGGGAGGTGGGGCCGCCGCCCTCCATGGCCCACCTCCCCTCCCTCTTTGTCTCGCCGGCCACCCATCCTCAACCCCAGGCCGGTCTTCCAGACCAGATCCTCTGCCTCCTTAACCTCTTCCACCGCCTTTCGCTGACCGCCCTCTTCCACCGCCTCCGCCGTTCGTCCTCACCGCGTCTTCCCCACCGCAAACACTTCTCTACACTGCTCTTTCCCCACCACTCCTCCCCGGTGGGTCTGTTTTGGGTCTGATATGACCTTGGGTTGATGTTGGGTGGCTTGTGCCCCCTCCGGCGAATAAAGCCTCCAGATGCCGACGGCGGCGGCTATGGAGCTTGTTTTCTCTTCCGGGGAAGCGGCTGACTGTGAACTCGATTTCACTCGGCGACTCAGTGGTGCGACTCAGTGGGGCGACTCAGTGGGTCAAATCAGTGCAGGAAATCAGTGTTTTTTGGGTTCCTTTCAGTTGGTTTTATTTTCCTGTTTTTTAGCTTTTTGGTTGCATCTGCGTTTACTGTGTAATGGTTTGAGCTTGTTTCATTCCTGTCTTCCGATGTAATCGATGCCGGTTTTGTGCGGCAGTTTGTTCTTGGCGTGTTTGGCTTCAATGACCCGATCCGACAGAGGAGGTGTGCAGATCTTCGGGAGCCATGGGTGAATCAACCATTTGGTGTTTACTCCGGCAGGAGAGCTCTGTACTTTTCTTTAGTTGTTTCTTGGTTGTTGTTGGTTTTTTCAGATTTCAGCTGTGCTAAATGTTTATTGTGGGTTTGAGCTGGGGGTTCGTTTGGATTCTCTACTACCTGGACCTAGATTGGTTCCTAATCTAGGCGTTTCGTCGGTCCTGCTTCTGCAGGGGGTGCCTGTGTCGAAGTCTTGGTAGTTTTGGTTCTCTCCTGTATATTTGATGAAATCTGTATTGCCTTCGGGTATGACATATTCAAAAAAAAAAAAAACTCGATGTGATATTTTGCATGTACAACCAACTCAATTAGCGATCAAATTGGGGACCCTTTGTGGGCCCTGTTCTAAAACGGGAGGACCCAGATTCCCAGTGACCCAAAAGAAAAATGTGATTTATTGATCTTAATGGGTCCTCATAAAATTCGTTCTGGCCCGAAGAAACTACGTCCACAAATGAACTTCATAACCCGATAATAAGCAATTCAGTATAACGACATTCCGTCCAGGGAGCGGATAAAAAAATAAAAATAAAGACATTCCGTCCAGGGGTTGGTGGCACCGCGCTGCGTGGCATGGATGGCGTCCGTTCGGCAATTCAATGGTTCAAATCTCATCTCCACCCATATTGCATCCGAACCGTTCATTACCAAAATGAGATTTGAACCGTTGGATTGCCGAATGGACGGCATCCGAGCCGCGCAGCACGATGCTGTGCAACGAACCCACAATTCGAACATATCTGGTGGTATCAGGAAATTTTTATCTACAGTGGCGGAGCTACCTTGGAGCTCCCGGACCCCTTCCGAGCCCCCGAATTTTAAAAAATTTATTTTGTACATATCTAAATTTTTTCCATAAATAAAAAATAATCACGCGACTGTTGAAGTTGCCTAAAGAAAAAAAACAAAATGATTGGTATATTTCAACTGCATTAAGCTAGAACCCTTTCAATATACAAATGTAATGTATTGTAATTTGTAAAACAAAAAATTTATAATCTAATAAGTATACGTTCCGATAAAAAAATATATGTCAATTACTTCAGTCCCCTCCGAATCAGAATCCTGGCTCCGCCACTGTTTATTTGTTTATTTGCCCCAGGACAATTCTAGTCTGTCCAAAATTAAAACGACCCAAAGGACAGCTAGATTATTAAGGAAGTGTTGTGTTCATTTTGTGAGGATTATGGCCAGACAAGCATCATCATTTCAAAGTAAAGCAACAAACAGGTGTTTTCAAATTTTGGCAATTTTAAATTTGTTTTGAAAAAATTTGAACACGTGAGATTCCCAAGCTCAAACGAAGGAATTCACCTGAATTACTTTGCAAAAATAAAAATTAAAAAAATCGCCTGAAATTGCCTAAATAGTTATTTGAAAAAATTACCAAACTTAAATAGATTAAGGGAAATCCGAAAAATTACCACGCTCAAATATAGAAATATGATTAAACACAAAACAAAAGGGAAAAATAAATTTCGAATGGCCTATGACTACTCTCCTCGATCAAAGCTTCACCAGTAAAATACGTACAGATATCTATAAATCGATTATATGCATCTTGATTGTCGACACTCGACAGTGATATTATATTCATCTAACAATCAAATTATTATTTCGTGATTGTGAAGATTTCAATCTATCAATGAGAAAGGTAGAAACCAAATTTGTGCAGAAATAGTCGCAGGGAAAAAACAAATTCCATCGACAAAAACAGATGAATCGCCGCACACAATCCAATTTCATCGACCAAGCCGTAATCCGATTGATTAGATTTAGAAGTCGATGAAAATTCATATGCAACCAAATCTGAACTTCAATTACCACAAACTAGACCTTAATGATACAACAAGTCCGTTGACATCAGCTTTTTAGTCGAATTTCAAACCAACAGAACTTCAAGCAAAAAGATCAAAACTCGAAGAATAACTGAACTGGAGCTACGCATTACTATCAACCAATCTGATTGCACAAAAGCTCGTGCACATAATCAAAACCAGTGTATGTACATATAGCTCCAGGTATACATACATACATATAATTATATCTTGTCGAGATTGACGATGTACCTGAGAGTCAGAGGAGCTCCAGGGGTTGGTCTTGGAGACAAAGAACGATGATCCAGAGAGTTCAACGATCGAAGATAAGAAGACTTTGAAATGGAGAGAGAGAGAGAGAGAGAGAGAGTGAGAGAGAATTGGTGTGGATGAATCTGATTGAATAATGAAGACCGAAAAGTGATTTTGTCTGGTACAGGAAGGCGAGAAATTGGATTTTTAGCTTGAACAGTAAGTGGTTCAGGCTGTGTTCCAGTTTCATATAACCTTCTTTTTTTTCAAACGGAAGAAATTTCAAGTCCAAAAATCATGTGTTTACGTAAATAATTTTCCTATCAATATAAATCTTATTTGATAGATCTCATCGAGATCTTTTAAATAATGAAGACCGAAAAGTGATTTTGTCTGGTACAGGAAGGCGAGAAATTGGATTTTTAGCTTGAACAGTAAGTGGTTCACTCTTGTGCAGGGGGAATGGGTGTAATTCTATTTCCACCCCATTCTTATCTCAGTACACCCATCCAATAGTCAAGATTCCACCCTAACTTATTTTCAAATTTACCCTCATCTATTAGGACTATTTCAAAAATATAATCCCCCAACCCAAACCACCCCCTAACCCATCCTCTCAAGCCTCCTCTATTTGAAAGGATGGGATTTTGATCCTCCATATTTAGAGGATGAGAGAAAATATGGAGGATCCCCTCTATAACATTATTCACCTTTTAAAATGACATTTGTATCCTTAGAGCATCTCCAACCAATGCTCTATTCCTCCATTTGAGAGTATGGAACTCCTCCAACCTATTCTCTCAAGCCTCCTCTATTTTAGAGGGAAAAATAGAGGGTTTGTGGTTGAAGTAAATAGGAATAGTGATTTCCTCTAAAATCACTGTATGAATAAAATAGAGTATTTTGATACTCTCAAATAGAGTATTGGATTGGAGATGCTCTTAGGACTATTTCAAAAATACAATCCCCCAACCCAAACCACCCCCTAACCAAGGCAATTGTTGCCGACACCCTTAAAATGTCATTGGCCTGTCGAAACATACCCCCAAATCCTTCCCTGGTCACAACACTTGTCCAACTCTGTTCTTGCCACCATAACCCTCTATTTGTCTTTTTCTTTTGATCAATTGTTTATCTTTTCTTTTTATTTTGGATCGCCCTCATATTTGGTAAGGTGTTTACCTAACTCCTCTTCTAAGGTGTTTACTTAACTATTCCAACAGTGCCGACTTTCGTCGATCAAAAAAAATTCGGCATAGTTGCATAAATGTTCATTAGTCGAGCATGACAAATCAATTGATAATCTCATTACATTCATCAATATACAATCCAATAAACTCATTTTGAACAACGGAATTAAACATACTTTTTTGTAATGTCCAAAAGCAAATGTTCTAAACATGTTCCATAATAAATAAATATAAAAAAGTAACCTGAACATGTATGTGGCGGTTAATAGTAGGTGGAAGGATTGAAACAATTATGAGCTACTATTAGATGTGGCGAGGGTGAATTTTGAGCAATGGAGGCTTTTGAATTGACAAGGCTAGCTCAATAAAAAGAGGAGCAAGGAGTGACAAGGGATAGGAGATAAGCAGGATGGCCAAGATAGTATGGTTCGGATGGGTGGCTAGAGACGGGGTGGCAAAGCTGACGGAAGGTCTGACGGGCAGTGGCCTGAATGGATGGCGATGCAGAGTAGGTTGGAAGTAGCGGCAAAAGTGGTGGATTGGTGGGTGCAAAATGGAGTTTTGATAAGAAGGGGTTTCATACTGTAGTTTTGACAAGAGTATGAAATATCAAAATAGAAACCAAAAAAAAAAGGTGGGGATACCGGAGAAGAAAGGGGCTGGGTATAGACCTTCCCATGGATAGTATCTTTGGAGTTTCTTACAGCCACAGGGCGCTTTGATTTCCAGATTATTACTATAATACCAGGCCACGTTCTATTTCCGGCAATGATTCCGTGAATTTCTCGTGAGACATTTGTTCAATTACTACTACTAAACACGCAATTATTCGGCAAATTAATTAAAAGCCATTTGCGCGGGGACGGCTAAATTTCTGTGCCATTGGCTGGACGGCTTAATTAGGGCCTATTCGGCCTAATAAGAAATCTGGATTTTCCGTTATTTTTTTTTTGTCTTTATTTAAATTTTTTTCGTATCATTTGGCTTATCATTATTATTTTTTTTTGAGATTATTGCATCTTCATGACAAGAAGAATCTAAAAAGTAAAAAAATTGGATTGAAATCCAATTTTTTTTGAATTTCTACGAAAATTAGCGAGAAATCCACTTTTTTCGTCTTTATTCAAAAAAATTTGGATTTCGACCAAAATTTTTTACTTTTTAGATTCCTCTTGTTATGAAGATGCAATAATCTCCAAAAAAATTATGATAAGCTAAGTGATACGAAAAAAATTTGAATAAGGACAAAAAAAATTTGGCGGGAAATCCGGATTTCTTATTAGGCCAAACAGGCCCTTAGTGGAGCACCAGTCACAGGGGCTTTTTTGTCCTCCTATTTATTGTTTTTTCTTTAATAAGTGCGGCAAAAAGTAGGAAGAATATCCTTATTAGAACTCCGATTATGCTATGCTTGGATGTAGCATTTGGAGAGAAAATAAATTGAAGGGAAAAAAGAGGAAATAAATTGCAATGAAAAGCTAATTTTGTGACAAAATAGGAAGAAAATAGATGGCTATAGATGAAACGAATCAAATCTCAATAACTAATAGCACCACTAAATTCTCGTATTACGTATGTACATATTCCTATGGTTCGGATGAGTACCATTCTTCTTTATAACGCTACGACTATAAGCACTTTCTTGTTCTTATTAACAAAGCATTTCTTTTTTCGGCCAACAAGTATAAAATTACAAGTGGATTAAATTGACGCAAGAAATGCCATATTTAAATACAGTATTTTTTTATAAGTAATGTCGAACAAAAAATATTTATTTCAAAAAGAAGTATATGACATAGTGAAGATGGATAGAAAAAGTCAAATAAAATCAAATATTAACAAGTTGGATAGCTTTTTTTGGTTAGCCTGGCAGTCCTAACCTTTTTTGAGGTTGTGAGAAAACGTGTGAGGCTTGGGTGCTTCAACATCTTGTAGTACATAGTATTATTTTCCATTCAATAATTGTTCAATTTTTATATTAAGCAATATACTTTTAAGCAACAAAATGTGGGTCGTCGTGGGGTAAATCGTAAAACTAAGGAAAAATTTGTAATACTATACTACTTACATGAAGTATTAAGGGATTGGATACCATTGCAACAAAAATTGTACAAATCAAGATCAATCAAGGGCAATTCACCACATTCATTGAATCCAACGGCTAGTCCTACTAAATTTGTATAAATCAAGATCAATGGCAATTCACCACCTTCATTTGAATCCATGTATAAAAAGCTCACTTTTTTTTTCCCTACCCAAACAAACACATACTTGCCATCAAGCATTTCTTGCATTCATTTTCCAAAAGTTTAAAACATGGCTTCATCATCTAATAGTTGTCCATGGTCGAGTCTAGTTTTTCAACTAATTAGAGCTCATCAAATGAAGATCAAGGGATAATTTCCTGATGCAATTGTAATCGTAATTGGGTGTAGCCGAGGGAATTGGTTTTTTGGCTTGCAAATGTTAACTCAACGATTAGGACTGCATCGAAACCAATATGGAAGGCATGATCGAGAGGAAAGTCAATCACACGAGAAGAAAATTATTTTAACTACACTTACCGAATCTTTAACATTAAAGCCGCTAGTCGAAGTCCTCTTTATTAGGGTTGTAAGTGAGCCGAGCTACTCGCGAGGTCGGCTCGTTTACACCTCTACTCTTTATGAAGCACATCAATACTAAAAATGTTTGTTAACGCGTGCTTGAATAATTGCCAAGCAGTTTGTTTTACTTGTGCCTGAATAACATTACTTTTGGGTGTGATTGTAAACTTGATAACCTTCTAGCGTGGTGATTATGTTGGGCTTTGGGAGAATGTAGGAGTCTGTTGTGCCAAAGGGTGGTTGTGCCCCTAAATTGGCATCGTCCTTTGCCCAAAAATGTTATTTGAACCCTTCATTATATCGTGCTTGACGCGTAAAAAAAGCCTTCAAAAAATCTAGTCGATCGGATGTTGGCAAATCAGTGAACAATTTTACTTCTAGGCAGTGAGAAGGAGAGAAAATTTGGAATCTCAAAATTTATTTTGCTGAACTAAATCAAAATCAGTTGGGTCGATTCACGGTCACACGTCGATCCATGTGTTGCACATTTTGAGAGCGCAGGGTGATTTCAAAGAACAAGAGGGTACCGCTAGTGATTCTAACCAAATTCAGGGGTGTCGGTGTAAATTACCCCAAGAAAAATGAACCAATCCGAAGTCCTTGATCGAGACCACACATCTCACCGCGGCCTCCCACAAGTGTGTGGTCCAGATCCTTGATGAACAATTGCCTGTGAAGCACCGAATAATTTTCCAACTTTGCCACCCTTCACGTCGGACTTGTGCCAGGTACCCCCCATTCATTTCTCTCTCTCTAACACGCGCGCGCTCAAAACAGTTTCTCCTCCCTCCCTCTGTCTACCGGAAGAAAAAGCTAGGGTTTTGAAATCGAAATCAGACCACAATGCGTACGTCGGTCTCCACACAGCCGCCGGCGTCAAACGAGAACGGCACCGTCTCGCAACTCATTTGGCGGCTGAAATCATCGTTCCGCCCCCGCGACTTCGAAAGGGTCATACAGACCCTCACCACTCGCGACGAAGCCGCCAGAAGAGACGCCTCCAACTGGAAGACCCAGTTCGACTCCATGGAGAAGAAACACGGCGAGGCGGCGCTCGCGAAGCTGGTCGCGCTCGACGAGCTGGACAAGCTCAGGCGAGAGCGCGACCTTCTCAAAGACCAGGTCGCACGCGCGGAGAGCGAGCAACACGCATCAATCGAACGGATCGAGAGGGAACAGAATGGTAGGATTGCTAGGCTTAAGGAGGATCAGAAGGCGGGAAGGCAGCGGGAGAAGAATTGGGAGGAGAAATACGGGAGGCTGCGGCGGGATTTTAATGAGGTCAAGCTGGGGAAGGCAGAGTTGCAACGTAGGGTTTCATCGTTGGAGTCGGAGAAGGAGAAGGCGGAGCGGGAGTTGGAGGAGTGTAAGGGCCAATTCGCGGAGTTTCAACGTAGGGTTTCATCGTTGGAGTCCGAGAAGGAGAAGGCGGAGCGGGAGTTGGAGCAGTGTAAGAGCCGGTTCGAATCGTTGGAGTCCGAGAAGGAGAAGGCGGAGCGGGAGTTGGAGCAGTGTAAGAGCCGATTTGAGGAGTTGAACGGGAGGACAGTGCGGTTGGAGGAGGACACGGCCGTGTTGATGAGTGCGGGCCCTGCCGCGGCTGAGGTGGCGTTGGATGGTCGGGAAGGGCGAAGTGGGAATCAAAATTTAACCGAGTTACTGGTGAAAGAGGAATTAAACTGTGGTGAAATAGCCAATTCGTTGCGAGGTGGAGGCGGCTCTGCTGTTGGTTCCAAGAAGGTTGGAAGAAATAGTCATCGAGAGGATGGTATTATTCTTTTAGACTCCTTTCTACCATATACGTACGTTTAGGATTTGTTTAATGCTTATGATGTGTTTTGGTGGTACTTTTACAGTTTTACTTGCATAGTTTGAGGATTGGTATGCATCTCGAGATCAACAGAACATATAGTAATTTATTCACTGGCACTAATACTTTAAAGAGAATTTAGTAGCTGGGGAGGAAAACGATTGAAAACTAAAGAAATTTTCTGTTGATGCACATGGTTTCTACCTAAGACAAATCTACTATGGGATTGGTGGTTTTATATATTATGTTTGATATTTCATTTTCAGATATGTCCACATTGATGGTTCGTTTCGCCAACGACAACACCTTGGCTCCATCATAACCTCAAAAACTTCCCGTTTTAGTGTAACTTAAACCGGTAGCGGCAAGGTTGTGAGATGTTTGAACGAAAAATGACAAGGATGTTATTCCAGTCATTAAGAACTTCATAGTTACAATTTGTGTTATGCGTTGCAGTTTGAGGTATGGCTGAATGATTCACATACTCTTGTAAGAGTTTTTTTGACCAACTTCTCCTTTCTTTGAACTGGCTATGGGTTATCTTGCAGAAATGCCCCTTTGAGAGGCAATTTTTTTGGTTTTTCATTTTCGATTTGGATTTGCAGATTTTGGATTATGGTCTTAATAGATTATGAATTTGTAGAGTGTTTGGGAGATATGTGCAAAATAGATTTTAAAATTGAGTAGGGTTTGGGAGGATAATCATCAAAATATATTAGGGATTGGTTTTTACCATGTTGCCCTTGGTTATTTATTATGGTATTATAATGGGTATGACTAACTCATTTAGATTCACATTTTTTTTTATTTTGTTATTTTGGTCCCCGTCCTTCCACTTCTCAAAATTTGTACAATATATGAAAGTCTTCATTTGTTTCTAACTAGAAAGTCTTAAATATTACCAAAAAATTGAGAGGTAATATTATTTTAAAATGGAGAATGCAATTATCAGGCTCCTAACTGGGCCCTAAAACAATCGAAGAATTAATTTACAAGTAGATGCCGTGTCCGGGCAGTTTCTTTGGCGGAAGGCATGAAAGCAATTACTTGGAGAGTGGGATATTTTGAGGGTGAGGATGGTTTTAGAAGGGAACGTTTTAGTTTTAAGTATCAACACTCTTGCCCCTGGGCATGCGGGCGTTGCCACATTATTCCTTACATGTTAAGTTAGTTAAAAACCCTATCTATGTATAAAGTTTCAAGTTCTTGGTGTATGGCGTTCAATTTAACCGAGCCAATAAATGACCAAAGATGCATGTTAATCACTATGTTGCATGGGCTTTAAAACTTGTAGTCCTGCACTCCATCCTTCTTCTGATTCTGGTGGCCATGGCCACTTGTGGTTGGCACCACTAATTAAGTTGCTGTTGGCTCAAAGAAATTTGTTTCCAATGAATCAATTTTAGAGTGTGTTTACCATCATACGGTGGATTTTCCTACAAATAAGTTGTGAATGTTATTCTGCTCAAGATTTTTTTTTTTTTTTATTGGCTGAAAAGGGAGTTGTTTGTTTCTGTTGTAGGATCTATGGTTATCATCGAGATTGCTGATAGTGATGACGAGATGCCCACTAGAAAAAGAGTTTTATCCAAGGATGATGATGAGGACGCGAGACCAACTAAGAAGCCTCTTCCAAAGTTCCTTGAAGAGTTGACAGACATGCCCGATGGTTCAGATTCTTCTGATAGCGGAGACAGCTCCAGTTCTGGTTCTGATATTGACAGCAAGAGGGAGATTGCAAGGCTCTGTAGAAAGGTGTCTGGAATAAACTATGGGCAGTTAAAGCTGAAATGATTTTGGCATTAAATAGGGAGCCTGAACTTTGCATGAATTCTGTTTGCGCTCTTCATCGGAAGTTTTGTAAGGTTGAATAGTTGGTGGCTCTTCATTGATCATGAATCTCAGGTATGACCATAGTTGTTAAAAATCTACGATACACGTATCTTATGATTTGTATCGTCTCCTCCGGGGAACGATACGTATCTCATCATGTATCCTTTTTGTATAAAAATCTTACGATACGACCGCGTATCCTACGATTTATATGCTTGTCATAATTCTGTACGTATCCTACGATTACGTATTCGAAAAAAGTTGGATCTTATTTCAAGAAGCAGAACCCCAATTGCATTAATCTAGGTCGTTTGATCTAATTATGGTATCCTTCAAACCCTTTGATATATGGAAGAAAGAATCATACTTCGATTGTATTTTGTCTTACTTTTCTTTTTCTAACATAAAGCCTTAAGAACCATACTTCGATTGTATTTCAAGAAAGAACCATACTTCGATTGTATTTGTCTTACTTTACTTTTCTTTTCCTGACATAAAGCCTTAATGTAATAGGCCCCAGTTGAGAGTCTTGAAATTTTGCATCTTAAATTTTTTTTTTTAAATGTAAGTATAGTTTGTTGGTGTTAGTAGGTGTATCTACTTCTTAATTGTATTTTAATTATGATTAACGTTGTTGAAACATAAACTAAATTTAGTATTTTGACAAAACTCCAATTGATAAAACCCAAATATGATAGATATTATCGAAAAAGATATAAATATCTAGTTTTTATAAACTCTAAAATATATAGCTTTAGAATATCCTTGTGAAATATTTAGAGTTTTTTTTTTGTGAGAATTAGGCTCCGTTCCAGAAACCTTCTTAAAAAATAAGCAGCTTATTTCACATTTTCAAACTAAAAAATAATGTAAATGAAAAATAATTTTTTAATTTTTTTTGCATCATATTAAAGATTTTGATGAGATCTATCAAATAAGATTCATAGTGGTAGGAAAATTATTTGCATAAATACATTATTTTTGAGCTTGAAATTGCCTTTTTAAAAAATAAGCAGCTTATTCCCGTTCTGGAACGGAGCCTTAATCTCATGTGTAATTCTAGAATTACCGCAAAGTTTATCTTGTATGAAAATATCTTTGGACTAGAGTCTTTCATGGAGTAGAACAAATAGGGATGAGTTCTAACCATTTTGTATCAAACCAAAAAAAAGTTTGAGTTCAAGTGGAATACAAATACTCTTCTTCCCCATCCTTGTCTTTAGTATTTTCCCTCTTTCAAAAATATTGTTCAACTATACAATAGAAACTTCTACTCTTCTAACGTATACGTACCTCGATACGAACTATACAAGTGGAAAAAAGATACACGATACGTATTCCGATTTGAAAACATTGAGTATGACTAGTAGAAGCTAGTTTATTGTTGTTTCTTTTAGTAATCATCAGGAAATAGTAAATGTATAGATTACTGGGCTACAAAATACCCTCCACCTAGCACATGAAGGATGGCGTCATACCGGAGTACTTCTACGGGCATGGCCTCCCCCTTACCTTCGGAAGATAAAAGGTTAAAATGTACTTAGAGACTAGAGTATCCGGTGGTATGAGGGATCTTCTATTTTTTTGTTCTTTCCTTTCATGCTTTTGCATTCAATATGTATGTTTCTATCTATTGGTGATTTCTTCTAGTTATTGAGTTTGCATAGCATGGTAATCTTTAAATTGTTACTACAGGCCTATAGACAACATTAATATATTGTCTGTCTTGGAAGGTTAATTTATTATATGTACTAGCACAAATACTTCTGCGGTGGTTTTGAAGTGAGTTTAATAGCTGGGGAGGAAAACAATGGAAAACAAAAAATATATTTTAGTTGATGAACATGGTTTATACACCCAGTGAAATCTATTTTGGAAGGGTGGTTTTTATATATTAAGCACGATGTTTCACTTGTAGATTTGTCCACATTGATGGTTGGTTTGTTCAGTGCCAACACAGGAACTTCCCGTTTTAAAAATTGTTATCAGTTTCTAATGAGATAAATGGGTTCAAGCGCTTCTGTAGCTATGTAGTCCATCATAATGAAACTTTTGAGATAAAGATGGGGGTTTTTCTTCAAGCTGGCATGGAAGCTCTGCTAAAGACCTTCTTTCTTGTAGAAAAGAGAGCAGAAACTCATATGCTGGTAAGAATTGGATTTCTTGTTAGTCTCTATTTATTGGTGGTGATTTTTCTTTCTAGGAGAATGAAAATATCACTTTCTGTCAAGGAACACCACAACTTCTGAACCCGAAACCAGCAGAAAGTCTTTGTGCTTGGTTTCCCGGATTGCTTGTTATAGTTTAACATGGTCTCCTGGAGGTTAATATGTAACCTTTGGTCTAGTTTAACATGGTCTCCTGGAGGTTAATGTGTAACCTTTGTTCTCTGTGTTCCTGGTGTACCCTAAGCGCATGTCCAGTAGTGTGAACGGTGGATTCTGTAGACTAAGATGTCTGATCTAATTAGCCAATTAGGGGACAAATGTTGAAAATAGTTTGCGCAGAGATGCTACCTATTTTTCACAGGTCCTAAATAGCAGAAGTTTGTGGTATTACAACCTAATTTGATCTCATGCTCTCTCTCAGTGCGTGCGTGTAAAATAAAGAAACTACTTGCCATGTTTGCAGTCCTGTTCGCCATCCCATGTTTTGTTAAGCTTGCAGTCTAACGATGTTGTCTCCAAGATTCCTTGGTTTTGTCTCTAAGTAGTGTTAATATCACTTTTGAAAGGTAACAACACACTATTGCTATTATTTATTTGCTTTTCCCTATGTTAATTATTGTGTAGATATTTTCAACAGAAGTAGTAGTTTGGGAAAGTATCTGGCTGATGGCGATCCACGAGGAAACTGGAGTGATCTGTTTTGGAGTTCCAGGAATTTGATCCGAATGGTCTAGATGACTGTAAAAAGTTAGCCCTTCATTATTTGGATCAGTTGTTCAAAATTTACCAGAAAAAAACAAGATGTATTTTTCCTCCCCCGTAAGAATCCCCTAATCAAATCATGGTGGTGCAACGATGCCAGATACAGATCTTTTTTAGATGGATCATGGAAATGTACCTACGGACACACCAGCCATGTTTTGTATTTTGTTTTAACTTGAGAATTCATGTTTCTCTGTTGAATGCTGCGCATGGTAAAATCTTGGCCAAGTATAATTACATAGATTCGGCACCGTAATACTTGATTAGTTTTGGAATTATGGTAATTTTCTGAAAGTGAACTATTTTGCACCAGAGATTACATTTGTATCTACTTCCTGGGGAGATAAAGGTACTATAGAAATATGACCTTGTGGATTTTGATATCATTAACAGGATAAGAAGATGGTTGTGAGTCCTTAACCGATTTATGAGCACAGGAAAACATTCTAAAAAGAAAAAAAGAAAGAAAAGATAGTAAAATCCAACTGCCCCCTAGTTTTTTTTGACTCTCTCACTCTCTCTACATGCATTAGTGGTCTCCCTTGTGAGTGGCCAGGAGAAACCGCTGGGCTACAAATGTGGCATGGTAGATAGCATCTTCCAATAACCGCCACAAACAAATGTTATCAAAAGTCCAACTTCTTGTACTGATGATAGGTGGTTTCTCAAGGAAATTGAGAGTACGGAGTCGTCATGACTTGTAGTATAAAATTGAGAGTGGAGATGGAGTCCATTTTATCAAGAAACTCTATTCATCATTAAAAATTTAAATGATATATATATATATATATATTTGGTTAGATGATAGGATGTTAGTAGATGCTAGAGAGTTGGTAATTACTTCGTACAACGGAAGCCGAGCACTTCCTCTGTGGCAACTCAAACTCAAAACCTCTGCTTTAGAAGGTTGAATGAAGAACTAGCCACACCAACCAATTGTTCATAAAATGAAAGGTTAAGGTTCACATAAGGGCCCGTTTGGGATATAGGGGAAGTGTATCAAGAGAGGGAGGGGGATAGGGTAGAGGGTGTTTATTAGGGGGAGAAGGAAGTGGAATAGGTAGAGGGGTAGAGGGGGGGTGGGGGTGTTGTCTTACCCCTCATCTTAGGATAAGCTTATACGGGTGGGAAAAAAGACCAAATTGATCCTTAAATCTTTTTTTTATTTTTAATATAATTATTTAATGAGGGGTATTAAGTAAATTCATACATCATCCACTCTTATCCACCCATATCAATTACTACTCAAATTGAGTACAAGCCAATCATTCCTCTAAGCTCATTCCACCTTATAACATAGTCTTCTCTTATCATTTTTGTTCCTTATCCATTCAAAACTTTATCCGTCCAACAAACAAGCCCAATGTATCGACTCCTAAGGGAGAAATTCAAAGTGAATGAAAACATTATTAGGAGTGTTGAATTGGAGAAGACACGACATCTTGACAACAAAACCCATCCAAATCTGCCTCTACAAATGCTGGTTATTCCAGGACCTTGCTACGGACACCAACCGGCATGCGGGGGTCTCATATAAATAATTTGAGCTATTGAATTAAAAAATCAAGGTAGACTTGTGAAAAAATAGCTCAATTTGACATATGTAAATACTCGATCCAATATTTTAATTTCGTAAGTCCAATCATTTTTTTTAAATACTCAATAGCTCAAACTTTTTTTTGTGTACAACTCAAAAGTGAGCCCCGGGTGCCGGTGTGGGAACAATCGGTCCCTATTTTAGTCGGCATCCATAGCTTTTTGTTTTCGGTTAATTCCACCGCGCCCCTGGGAGCACGAACTCGAAGCACACCTCTGGGTGGGGTGGATGTATGTATATGCAGCCGAAGACCAACATAAATACCATGCGGGAGATTTAATTAAACCCCGCCCCTGATCGAGACCACACATCTGTGCGGGTGCATTTCCTTTATTTGTGCCGCCCCAAGGTGTATGGTCCAGATCCTTGATGAACAATTGCCTCGGAAACACTGAATAATTTTCCGATTCGGCCACCCTTCACATGCATCACATCGGAATCGTCATGCCACCCCGAACTGAACACCCATTCACTTCTTCTGCAAAGCCTGCAAACTCTCTCTCTCTCTCTCTCTCTCTCTGTTTCTACCTTCTCAACCAGAAGAACATAGACCAAGATTTTGAAACCGAAAGCAACCCTTGTCCAAATCACAGCGCTTCACATTCCCCCCGTCTTCTCTCTCTCTCTCTCTCTCTCTCTCTCTCTCAACTATGAGTACATCGGCCTCGACACACCCCCAGCCCCAGGCGTCAACGGAAACCCCCGAGAACGCCACCCTTTCGCAGATCATTCGGCCCCTCGAGCCGAAATCGAAATTGAAATCAACAGCCTTCAACAGGGTCATGCAGGCTCTCACCGCTCGCGACGAGGCCATCAGGAGAGAGACCTCATACTGGAAGACCCAGTACGAGGTAATGGAGAAGAAACACGGCGAGGCGGCCCTCGAAAAGCTGATCGCGCTCGACGAGCTAGCCAAGTGCATGCGCCTGCTAGAAAAAAACCAAGTCCCACGCGCCGGGATCGGCCAGGGCGTGTTAATAGAACGGCCGGAGGAGGATTTCAACAAGGCGGAGAAGCAGAATGCGAAGCTGAGCTGTAAGTCCGAGAACTGTAAGGTCTCGGCGTTGGAGTCCGAGAAGGAGAAGGCGGAGCTCAGCTGCAAGGTATCGGCGTTGGAGTCCGAGAAGGAGAAGGCGGAGGAGGGTGATAAGAGGCGGTTCGAGGAGTTGAACGGGAAGGTATCAAGCCCTATACTTCCGAAACCGGTTTACGGGCCGCCGTCCGGTCCAAGCGTTCCGGATGTCTTCGACCGTAAGCATCAGTTGGGAAAACAGCTCGAGGCATTTCAAATGGAGCAACGTGAATTTCGGGATGAGACTAGAAATCGGTTTGACCGCATCGATGAAAGCTTGCAAAACCTCACCAACTACTTCTCTGCCTATCCGCCTCAAACAAAAACGAATAAGGGTTTGTTTATTTGCTGTTCTTTTTAGAAAATAGAGCTTTAGCTGCTTGTCTGTTTTACTGGCTCGACTCGTTATCAAGTTGCAGAATCTCTCTGACTGTATTATTTCTTACAACGTAGAACCATAAAGGAGCACAGGAGATCCTCTGTACCGAGGAATCTCGGACTGTTGGATTGTGTGAGAATTTCATAGTTTACTTACTCCCTCCGTCCCTTCTTTAGAATTCAATATTTCATTTTGGGTTGTCCCTTAATAAGTGTCTATTTTTTAAAGTTGGTGGGTAAAAGTTGGTATTTTATACCTAAAAGTAGCTTCCAGTTTAAAAAGTTAGTGAGTAAAAGTGTAATGATGATGGGTAAGTAAGGAGAGTGGAGGAAAAAATTGATATGAAAGGTATACTGATGATGTCTTTTTAATAAGTTGGAGTTGCAAAGCAGGACACTTAAAGGTATTCAAGGAAAGAACGTCTCAAGAAGTTCGGTGGGAAGTGGAAGGTGATAGTGACAGCATGTGGAATACCATAGCCGACGGTATTAGAAGAATATCGAAAGAAGTTCTTGGGGAGTCGAAGGGAAAAGGTCCAATTTCTAAGGAGACATGGTGGTGGTGTGACGAGGTTCAAACCATGGTAAAAGCTAAGAAGGAGTCCTTTAAAAAGTGGCAAAAGGATCGGAAGGAGGAAAATTTTCAGGGTTATAAGCAAGCTAGCAAGGAGGCTAAAAAAGCCGTTAGGGAGGCTAAGTTGAAAGCCTATGAGAATTTCTACAATAGACTCGATAGTAAAGATGGAGAAAAGATTATTTATAAACTTGCTAAGTCGCGAGAAAGGAGAACTAGAGGCGTTTCTCAAGTTAAGTGTATAAAAGATAGTGATTCGGTGGTGTTGGTAAAAGACGAGGCGATCAGGGATAGATGGAAGTCGTATTTTGAGAAGTTGTTGAATGAGAAACATGAAGGAGGCTTTGATGGGGAGGAAGTGGATGCACTAGGTGAGAACATAGAATATGAATTCTATCGGAGAATACAAAAGTTCGAAGTGGTTAAAGTTTTGAAAAAGATGAAATCGAGTAAGGCCTTAGGACCAGATGGTATACCTATTGAAGTGTGGAAAAGTCTAGGTGACATGAGGGTGACTTGGTTGACGAAATTGTTTAACAAGATCATTATGACTAGGAAGATGCCCGATGAATGGAGAAGAAGCACGCTAGTACCTATCTATAAGAATAAAGGGAATATTCAAAACTGTAACAACTATAGAGGTATTAAATTGATGAGTCACACGATGAAGTTGTGGGAGAGAGTTATTGAGAATCGCTTGAGGATGGTGACTACGGTGTCAGAGAAACAGTTTGGGTTCATGCCTGGGAGATCAACCATGGAAGCTATCTACCTATTAAGGAGAATGGTAGAAAAGTACAGAGCAAAGAAGAATGATCTTCATATGGTTTTCATAGACTTAGAAAAGGCATATGATAGGGTGCCTAGGGACATCATCTGGTGGGTTTGAGAGAAAGGGAGTGACCAAAGGGTATATCGAGGTGATTAGAGACATGTATGATGGTGCCGTCACTACCATTCGATCACCAGTAGGGGAAACGAGTGAATTTCCAATCACTGTCGGATTGCATCAAGGGTCAGCCTTGAGCCCGTATCTCTTTGCCTTAGTTATGGATGAATTGACCAAACAATTTCAGGAGGATATCCCTTGGTGTATGATGTTTGCAGATGACATTGTCCTCGTAGATGAAACCGCTAGAGGTGTTAATACAAAACTAGAACTTTGGAGGGAAGCATTGGAGTCAAAGGGTTTTCGAATAAGTAGGAACAAAACTGAGTATATGGTGTGCAAGTTTAGTGGCACCAGCAGTGCGCATCAAGAAATAGTAATGATTCAAGATCAAGAGATACCTAAAAATGGTCATTTTAGATACTTAGCCTCAATTATTAGTAGAGATGGAGAGATTGCCGATGTTGTGATCCATAGGATTCAAGTGGGGTGGCTCAAGTGGAAGAGCGCTACTGGTGTACTATGCAACAAGAGGGTACCTATAAAATTGAAGAAAAAATTCTATGGAATTGCCATCAGACATGCTCTACAGGACAGAATGCTGGCCTATTAAGAAACAACAGATGAACAAGATGATTGTAGCGAAAATGAGAATGTTGAGGTGGATGTGTGGTAAGACTAGACAAGACAGAATGAGAAATGAAACGGTTCGTGAGATGGTAGGTATAGCGCCTATAGAAAAGAAGTTGAGGGAAAACAGACTAAGGTGGTTTGGATATTTCTATCGTAGACCAGAAGATGCAGTAGTCAAGAGAGCGGATATGATAACTTTGGGTAGTAATGTTACGAGAAGAGGTAGACCTAAATTGACATTAGATGCTGTGGTGCGCAAAGATTTGAGTCTAATAGGTTTGTGCGAACAAGGGGCCCTCGACAGAGCTCAATGGGGAAAACGGATTCATGTAGCCGACCCCAAGTGATTGGGACATAAGGCTCGGATTGGTTTGGTTTGGTTTGGTTATATGCGATCCAATGGTCCGAGATTCCTCCGTACAAAGGTACAGAGAATTCTCGGTACAAAGGATTAGTGTTCCTCAATGGGGAGGGGATTTGTACATCCTAGAGCCATAAACGAGGATTACGAGTCAAGGGGAGGGGATTTGTGGGAGTTTGTGGGAGTTATTGGGGATCTTTTAATGGCCAAAACTAAACTTCTTTAATTGCAATAGAAAAAGGTTGATTGGCTAGCTTCTTTTTTGTAGAAGGAATGGAAGATGAAATTGATTGTAATAGTCATTGTATTACATGCTTTGGGTAAGCTCTGCAAGGCTGACTTCCTTTGTGTCGATTGATTAGGATTTCACCGGTTAGGTTCATGCTCTTGAACAAGATGTGGGGCCTTGGGTTGAACCCCTCTTTCGGCGTCTTACCGTCTTCACATTGAAATACTTTGCATAACAAGAATCTTCTTGTTTTTTTTGAATTGTGTTGGGAATTGGATAAGATAGGCTTTTCTGGAAATTACTTTCAAGTAATTGTCCCATTTCAAATTAATCTTTCCGTATGATAGAAGTGAAGACAGTTAAAAGAGCGAAAGAACTTGTGCCAAGTGCATCAGGCTCCCCTCTTATAGCAGAGTTCAGGAGAGAAAGTAGGCAATACCACTACACTACCCCCACTTGTTTGTCAAGAGGTGCCAGAACACTGGTTGGGGAAACTTGCCAACACATTCGATGCTAGTATGTCAATGGAAGAAATGAAAACAAAGAAGAAGAAGAATGCTAATGATTTGCAATACTAGTTTCCCAATATCTCCAAATAGGGGGATATGACCTTGTGTAGTTCTTGCTCTACTGATTCATGGATATACAGGGTAATGTGATTGTATATGGCTTTCTGATTACTGTTACATCGAAAGGGTGTAGAGCAGACGTTGGCTCTGTCTTTTGCTGATTTTTTGAGTTTCTTTTTGGAACTTGGGGATTTAAAACTTGTCTCTCTTAGGGCGCTGATTAGGTTGTCCTATAACTTATATTCCATTTATCAATTCTTTTTGAGGTTCTGGTGGGCTGGCCGACTTGAGGTTGGCATCACTAATTAAGTTGCTGTTGGTTCAAAGAATTTTGTAGTCAATGAATCAATTTTAGAGCATGTTACCGTAATACAGTAGAATTTCGTACAATAAGCTATAAACGCTGTATCTTTATCTGATCAAGCTGTCTCAGTATCTCTTCTCTGTTTTTTTCTCAAAAGGGAGTTGCCTCTTTCTGTTATAGGATCTCCAGTTATCATCGGGATATACGACAGTGATGACGAGATGCCCTCCAGAAAAAGAGGTTCATGCAATGATGACGATGACGGCTTGAAACCAACTAAGAAATGTCACGCAAATTCATTTCAAGAGGTGATGAACATCCCTGATGATTCAGATTCTTCTGACCAATTTGATGCACTCAGGTATGACTAGTGGCAACTCCAGGATTTTCGTAACATGGGTCATTCATAAGCATAAATTCTCTTACCAATTATGAATAAAAAAAATCAATATTAATGACAATTGATAATCTAGTTCGATAGAAAACACATCAAAACTTCAACAAGCTTTTCAACTAAAAAATAAATGATATCAAAATGTTATGTACTAATAATCTTCTTTTTAGTTTCACCAAAAAAAAAAAAAAAAAACTCAAGAACTTCTACAATTGCATTCAACGGGTTTCAGCAAGGGGTGCCCCAACACCACACATTTTTGTGGAGTCCATAAACTTAGCGGTGGACTCCACGGAAATGTCTAGTGTTTAGGAGTAATAGTTTTTCTACAAAGGGAGAGGTGAGTTTCAAGTGAGGAAGTAATGTAATGGGGTGTAGTCATCAAATTGTATGGGGAGGTGTTTCATGTTTTAACTTTTACGGAGGAGAGGGTGGATTTCAAGTGGGGAAATAATCTAGCGTGGTCATCAAATTGTAATGGGGTGTAACAACCTTTGACCTTTTTTCCCTTCTGTTTGAACGGTGGAGGAATAGAACGGTGAGCTGGGTACCTGAAAACCGAAGGGGGATGTACCTCCGGAAAGAAACTCCGACGAGCAAGTTAGTATGCAGAAGAAGAGAGTATAAGAACTTTTGAGAGAGAGAATGAGGAAGAAGATCCCCTACCTAGAGGGGTAGTCCACTATTTATAGGCAAACCTTGGAGTGTTGACCAAGTAGGCTGTATGTCTATGTGCATTGTACTGTTCGGATGATGTCATGGGTCAGTCATTAAATGAGCGCCACTTCCCAGGGTCAGCAAAGCCGCACATGCTAATGTCGGGGATGTCACTTCAAGAAGGCCGTTAAACATCCACAGACGAGTCTTACTCCCTAAGTTACAGACTCAACCGAACGATTATATTGCACCGAGTGTTGTCACATTACCCGAATGACAGAAAGACGTGCTGAGCGATGCACATAAGGGACGGAGGAAACGTTCGGCCGAGTAGCTGAGGTTTAGCAAACGTTCAACAAAACAGTGGAAGGTCTTCCCGTGGCGCGCCCGACTTACAGACGAATTGAGACAACTGGATAGTGGGTCCCAACCCGTGACCCCTTTGAACTCTCCAAACCGTGGTTATTTCGGCCCACTACAGGTGGTGTTTCATGTTTTAACTTTTACGGATGAGGGGGTGGATTTCAAGTGGGGAAATAATCTAGTGTGGTGGAATCATCAAATTTTCATGGTGTCATTTAATTTCAGTTTATCAATAGTAGTTTTTTTTTTCCTCCATGGGGTCGCCTGACCCCACGGCTACCACACAACCCTCTGGAGTAAGTAACTGAAGCTATCTGATTGCTGTTTCTTTTAGTTACCATCTGGAGTAAGTAAAATGATTAGATTACATAGCTACAAAATTCAGTACATTCGTCGCAGACTGCATCCTGACCCACCACCTAGCATATGAAGGATAGCTGCGACTGTGTTTGTTTCCAAATTAAAAACAGGCCTAGGAACAACGAGTAGTGTAGTTCTAGGCCTTGTGTGGGCGTGCCAGGACTGGATTGTAGTCCAATTTCGTATCTGACTTATTCTAGAGCGATTGCGTACGACCTAAGGGGTGAGGCCGTATGGTGGTTCGTGGTTTGCCTTTGCGGGATAAGGACTTAGAATTTTCCTAACCGTCGTTAGAAAATGAGAAGAAAGTAACACAAGGACTAAAACGGGAATGAAAAGGTCTTCATTAACGGTTTAATGAAGATGAAACGGGACTAAACTTGGATCAAACGAACTCCATTAACGTTTTAATGAAGGCTGGATACAAGGATTATGATAAAACTTAAACTACTATGAAGTGAATACAAGAGAGGGTAAAAGAAATGGAAATGAAATTGCATAAGCTATGAGCTTTTGAGGTCGTGGACCCTTGCCAAGGCCTCCAGAACTGCGATTTATAGGAGCTACAGGCCTTGAGGTGCTTCACAATGATCCAGTGCATGGCCGCCATGTGGCCTTCTAGCAGAGGCTTGGGCTTGAGCAGCTTCGAAATGCTCCAATGAGGGGCTACTTCCTGAACAAAACGTGTCTTTTACCCCAAGAAAACGGCAAAGGCCTGAGAAATCCTTCTTCTATGCATAAAACTTTGTAAAAGGGCAAAAAGAATTTCAGGTCATGCAGCATCCAGGCCATTTGAGCTGCTTTAAAACTCAAATTAGTGCTTGAATGGACCTCCTTTGGGCCCACCAAAGCCGAGGACCGAGACTTCTTCAGGCCTTCCCACCATTTTATTGGTCCTCGTATCCCTTGTGGGCCCTTAAATCCTCTAATCTAGATCCCTTATGGAAGAAGAATCGAGAAACAAAGGCTCAACCAGATTTGGGTGAGCTGCTTGTGAGCAGTTTGCTTAGGTCTTCATGAGTCATTTGCCAACAGCTCCAAGGGCTGCATGTACGCCACCTGTCCTTGGCCTTGCTTAATGCTGAAGAAAAATGGTTGCAGACCTTTGAGCTGCTTACAATTACCATTAAACAACTTGCTAGAGAGAACTTTCTAGGCCTTTGAGCTGCATGTGCAGGCCTAAGCTTCTTGTGAGCTGCTCGGGATGTCTCCATGCATGGCTGCCATGTGTCCTAAGCCTTGCTTCATGCTGAAGGATGGGATCCACTCAGACCTTGAGCTGCTTGTAAGCAGCTTGTCCAGACCTACCCAGCAAGAACATTCTAGGCCTTTGAGCTGCTTGTGAGCAACTTAAGGCCTTTTCCTGCCAACTAAAGGCCATATGTGAGGTTTTTTAAAGAAATAAGCCCATCTAATTAGGCCTAAACTTGAGGAGCATCATAGGCCTCTTCTCTTTGTAAGTCATGCGAGCCCAAGTTTGGAAAGAAAACTTGGGGGCTTTAACTGATTTAGGCCTACTAGAAGGCCTTATTGTTTCTAAAAACTGGACTAGGCCTGGATAAAATGCTCAGACCAAGTGGGTCGACCCAAGACCTTGGCCAGTGCTAGGCCTGAATTTGTGATAACGAAATTTTAGGCATTAATTTGGCTCAAACCTTTGCAAACTCAACTCGATCAGTGGCGTTCAAATTGGCTTGATTTTGTGGATGACCGATCATGAGGCTTTTCAAGGCCTGAGACCATCATTAAAGGCCTTCTTCTAACCAACAAATTGATTTTCTGAATTTTGGCCAAAAATGGGTATAAACAGACTGTTGACTGATATACTGCTATGTTATTAGGCATGTCCTCCTTCAACGCACTAAGCTGCATGCAAATATTTGAGCCATCATAGTGCAAAGCTCTATATATATACTAAGATATCTCAAAATCTAGTTGCCAGCTTCACAATGCTCCTAGCCTAAATTTGACGTAAATATGCTCACAACTTCCATTGCACGAGCAATTTTCTTTCAGACCATAGCATGCATCAAGCAGCCTGTGTTTGAAGCATGGGGCACTCTAGCCATGCCTTATTGCCCTTCTGCTGTGGCTGCTGTCTGCTGCTTGTTCCTTAGAAGGCCTGAAATGACTTTCCTAGGTTGTGGTAACTGGTTTAGCTCATTACCTTCTCAACATATTCTGCCTATGATGATTCAGCTTTTCTATTCACTTTTTCCGTGCTAATTCGTATATCAATCAAGCTTCACAAACCCAACACTCCCTATTCCTGCAGAATAACTACTTTTTCCAATCTATACCTCGGCTTCTTTTTATGATTTCGATGAAGTTCCGTTTAGGAAAAGCAAGCTGGTTTTCAAGCTTTCTGTCCACGCAATAAATACATCTCCAGGAGATGTTTGTGGTCAATATGTTTTTTTTTTGCTCAGCTTGAGGTCAATATGTTAGTGTCTTCCCAAGTTCCCAACCCCATAACAATGAAGTATAAACAAACCAATAAAAACTGTTATCACTTATCAGTTTTAGTGAGAGAAAGGGATTCAAGCGCTTCTGTAGCTATGTGGCTCATCACAATGAAAATTTTGAAATAGGCATGAAAGCTCTGCTAAAGACTTCTTTTCTTCAGGCTTGGCCATGGCAGCTGGGCACATGCCCCCCTCTAAGTGTTAATATCACTTTTGTTAATTTGTAAGGTAAATCCAGACTATCGCTGATATTTATTTGCTCTTCCGTCTGTTAATTATTGTGTACACATTTTCAACAGAGGAACTAGTGTGGGAAAGTAACTGATGACGATCCACAAGGAAAGCTAAAGAGATCTATTTCGGAGGCGGGTATTCTATCCGAACGGTCTTGACGACTGTAAAAAGTTAGCCCTTTTGTTATTTGAATCAATTGTTCGAGATTTTCCAGAAAAACAAGATGCATTTTTGCTCCCTCCTTAAGAGTCACCTGGTCAAATCACGGCGGAGCAACGATGCCAGACGCAGATCCATTTCGACTTTGGTTCAAATGGTTTTCTCATGTCTATGAAACTCTAATTTATATTTTCTTAGGTTACTTATGTGAATGTCGCGGAAACAGCCTCTCTGCTTGCAGGGGTAAGGCTGCTTACATCAACACTTCCCCAGACCCCGCAATGGCGGGAGTCTTGTGCACTGGGTTTGCCCTTTATGTGAATGTACCTGGGACATACCTGTCGTGTACGTTGTGTAAGTATTTTGTTGTAACATTCTCTGTTGAATGCTGCTCATGGTAAAATCTTCTTTAGTTGGACGAAGTCGAGTATTACGGTGGTAGGTTCTCTCCGAATCTGTGCAATTAGCCAATTACCATGGCCATCATGTTTAAGTAACTTGCTTGATCTAGTTTTGGAACTGCTGATTATGGTCATTTTGCCATATTGAATTTTCTTTTGCACTAGGATAATATAAAATGGTTGTAAGGCCCTGTTTCGCTAAGGTTTCTATTTTTTAACTGCTTATTTTTTGCTTTGCAAGACAGATTGTTCTCTTACAATACATTACCTTTAACAAAAAAGGGAGTGGTAAAATCAATTCATCAATTCCCTTCGGTTATGATCCAATGGCCAAAATTTGGTTAGCGGCTAAGAGATTGCTAAGTTTGATTATTTCAATATGCAATTTTCTAAACAAACATTGCTAATCTTAGCAATATTTTGGTTTTGGTTGCCATTGTGGATGTTCTGAGATAAACATCTCCTACTCAAATTCATCTAATTCTTCTTGCTTTCACTAATGGACCGAGCAGCAGCCCAATTAGTCTATCCTCCAGTTTAATCCAATTTCGGACCGATATGAGCCTACTGCAAACTTACGTTGGTGATCAAAACTGTTTATATTATAGTGTCGCATTCGTATAGAAATGTTAACTCGATCGGAAATTGATAACTGTACAAACAGTTTACAATTGTGAAAGACAAAACAGGTGGTGGAGGTTTGGAAGTCATATTTAAGGGGGCGTTTCCACTAAATTATTTGTCTACAACTTCTTGCTTTTAGCAAACTTGTTTCTACTAAACTATAATTTCTTGCCTTTATTCAATTTTCCTAGAACTTTTTGCCTTCACATATGGTTTAGTGAAAATAACTTGACTACAAAGTACTACAAGAAGTAGTCCACAATTTTTAGCTTAGCGGAAACGCCTGCTTAGCGTTTCATATTGTATGGCAGTTGTTAGCCATCTGGTTGTATCCATTAGCTCCCAAGGAGAAGGTTTGGGTTTCGAGTGTATAGATAGACATACCAAAGATACTGATATCTTGACAGCATTCCGAGTAACTCCTCAACCGGGGAGTTCCACCTGAAAAAGCAGGGGCCGCGATAGATGCGGTGGTTGGAACAAAGGCCACATTTGATTGTTAATTTCAATGTGGCATTTTGAATTTATATACTTTTGCTTTGTGAAATTGTTTTTTTTTTTTTTACATTGAAAAAAAAATAAAAGATTTGCTTACGACTAAAAAAAACTGAGTTTATACTCTTTTGGGCGACCCACTCCTGTTCCAGTCGAACCAGTCGTCCTTTACCTTTCTTTCTTATTGTCATAAAAAGGATAGAACAAAAGGTAATAGAAAAGGTAATTGTTCTTGAATCAATAATCCAAATTTTGGATAAATTGATTTCCATTTCCGAGAAAAAAAGAAACCAAAAAACTAATTAGATCGAGCTAGCATTATTGTTTTCTTGTCTGACTATCCTACCTAGGATTGAAGACGAAGATGATATATCTGCATTAACGTATTCTGTCTTATCGTCTGCATCTAGAACTTCTTCTAACTCCTTTGATGGGTGTCGCAATGGCTTTATTTGCAATATTTCTATCTATTATTTTGGAATGTCTCTTTTGGTTGCTTAAAGGCATCCTCGCAGAAGAAGCCATCTTTCTTATTAGTCAAAAAATAGTCGGACGTCAGCTGAGAGACCGAAGCTGGGCGTAGAGAGGGGCGCTCCTGGATGGGGAGCGACTCCTTTGATGGGTTGAACCCTCCTTGTTGCTACCTTACTAATTTCCTCTAACCCCCACTGATGTAGAAAACAAATTATCACGTCATAAAAAAACAAACAAGAAAATTAGACGGAATCAACTTGGTCTTGTATTTTAGAAAGTATCAGATTCTAATCTCACTCAGGATTGAGGAAAAAAAAAATGATGTTCCAGGAATTAAAAAAAAGATACTATAAAGTAGAAACTACCTAGGGCCATGGCTTCTCCGAATACTATTTTGTAATTAGCCTTTCCGGATGGAAACTAATATTGGCACTCCAAAAAATGATGGAGACACTCCAAAATCAGTGTAATTCCAAAGTCATTTTTTTTTTATTTTTTAGAGTGTCTCCATCAATTTTTGTAGTGTCAATATCATTTTCCTTTCTAGATTTTCAAAACAGGAGTAAAAGAAATCAATAATTCGGCTTTTAGCCCTTCAAGATTTGAACAATTCTAGTTCTGCTTTATGGAGTATTTTCAAAGGGAAGAAGATGGACCCCGTTCTACTAAGGTTCTAATTTGTTAAGTACTTATTTTTCACTTTATGAATATGTTATTTTCTCACAATATATTATATTTAATTAAAAAAATTCAATTAAATACTTATTTTTCATAATGGAACAAGAAAACAATAGTAAGAGTAATTTTTTCGCATGGCCCATGAGGTCATTTAACATTGTACAAAAAGAATATGTATGGCCCCACGAGGTCATTCAAATTAACTGCTTCGTTATTCATGTTTTTTTAATCTTTAGTAAATTTTTTAATCTATTTTTACATTTTAAATGTATATACCTGTATTAAAATTAAAAAAAATTAAAACGTTAAAAAATTAAATAAAGATAAAAAAATATGCAAAATTATGAAGCATTTTTCATTTTTGTTTCAAAAACTTATTTCAAAACTGACAGCCAAACAAAGGCGACTTTTCCATTTGAGTGCATTGTACAGAAGCATATTAAATCGTGACGAGTCAAGGTCAGGCAGAGCCAAGAGGCAAGAGCAATTCCAAATACAAGTAGGAGTAACTCCAAACGAGGCCCAACCTACGAGGCTTGCTTGACGGAAAAAATTAGTTTGTCTTGAGTTTGGTTTTGGTCTAAACAATTGAATTCGAGCTCGGCTCCTTTGAAGCTCGAACTCAACTCAGTTTTTCTCATTTGAGTTTTAAAAATTGAATCAATTTGAATTTAGGTTCGAGTTCAGCTTGTTCAGAATTTTAAAAGCTCAGACTTGACTCGACTCGGCAAAGCTCGTTAGAATCAAACAAAAAAAATTTGCCGCAAGATGTCCATATCACGCCTAATCGAACAGTTATAAAAAAAATTATGACTTCTTACAAAAAATTACGTAATTAAGAGCAGAGATATTTTTTTAATGGTGTTAGTACCACACCCAAACTCACACGAGTGATGAGCCCGTATGCGGCCCACCACTCATGTGAGTATGGGTGTGAGTTTGAGTGTGTCACTAGAATTATTTATATTTTTTTGTCAATTTTGAAATATGATAGAGTTAGAAATAACAAGATAGATGACGAAAAATATTACTCCGATACTACGTACTTTCATAAAAATGTGGGAAAAAATTGTGTGAAAGTAATTAAATATAATATGCGGTGTCTACTTTCCAAATACAGTATGATATACGGAGTACAATAAATTAGTTTATTTTTTTTATTTTAAGAAGAAAAACTAATTACCCTGGTCTTCCACTTCTTCCCATCAGTCCCTCTTTACCAGCGCCGTTTTCCCTACCTCCACGACGATGGCTCTGAGGGCGGCGACGCTAAAAAGCGCTGGGGAGAAAATGATGTCCGCATTCGGACCCAGAAGGTGGGCCCACGCCATCGCCGCCCAACCTCCGCCGCTCGACAGTTCTATGGGTCACGCCGCCGTCACCGCAGTTTTGCCGGAACTCGATCGGGACTCCGTTGACAACAACGGCAACGCGGAGTACGGGTTCCCCAGTTTCTCTTTCGGCGGTGGGTCGATGGAGCTCATGGCCGTCCCCAAAAAGAAGGTTGGTTAATTCACCCTCCCATTTCTTCGTTGTCTTTTTGATTATTTTGGTATGTTGTAAGTTTTCAGATTTTGGGTTTTTATTTGTTTTTTGTTGGTTATTTAGTTTTTTCTTGAGGAGATTGGAAATTCGATAGGGTTAGTAATGCTGTGGCCTGTGGGATTATCAATATGGAGAAATTTTTGTAAAGTCTCAATAGGATTGGCTGTGCAATGGATATGTAATCCCTGTAAAAATTGATGCACTCAGAAGCTGGAAATGACTTCCGTTGCCTTTTTAATCTATTCCGTGTTACAGCCTCTTTGGATGGTGAGAAATGGTGGGAAATGAAAGAAAAGAGAATCCCTTTTACATCACTAAAAGAAATGTGAAATGGTGAGAAGGATGGTAAATAATAATGATATAAGAAGAACCTTTACTGGTCAATTTTTTGCCCCAACAAATCTTGGTGAGATATAGTGAGAAGCCATTAGGCCTGTTACCCTTTGTTTTATCTCTCTTTCTCATAATCTAAAGGGCCGGTTAGTCTGCGCAATCAAATGGACCATTGGGACGGGTACTTTTCATTTCACTTGAGTTGGATGTTCACTCCTACATATGCTAGTTCTTGTACTACATGTTTGATTTGTGTCTTGAAGCTTCAATTTTTGTAGTTAATACTTTCAGTTTCTTAGTAAGCCATATGCCACACTTCGTCTGAATTTCCGGATCCCCCCCACCATGTATCATTAACTCTTTGCAAGTAATTGGACCTAAGGCATTGGGTGTAGGGCACTTCATGATTGCAGTCTTTTTTCTTTTTAAAGTTAATTCCTTGTCACTTCATTTTCATTTCTAGACATCACATAGGATTTGATTTACCCTAAAGTTTGTGCACTTTTGCAATTTGATCATGGTTTTCATAATGTTGTTTTGTTTGAAAATTCTATGGTCTAAGTTGTTTGAAACTCACCACTCCTTACTATCAAAAGTACATCTGAGGTATTGAACACCATTGGCTTACTTTCCACATGGGACCTTCACCTACGACCTGGTTTTTTTTGGGAAAATCCAAAATTTTATTTGAAGAATTGATTACACCCTCCAAATTACAAGGGAACCTCAAATTGGTAAGTTTTCAGCCAAATCAGCTTGGGAAGCCTGTCGGCATAGGAATTCTTTCCAACCTTGGCATACACTTGTGTGGTTCAGCCAAGGTGTGCCTAGATGGAGTTTCATTGCTCCGTTGGCTGTCTTGGGAAGGCTGTCAACAAAGGACAGGTTAGTGAGTTGGAGTATGGTGGTGCCCCCTCTTTGTTCTCTCTGTTTGACTGATATAGAATCCCATAGCCATCTTTTCTTTGAATGCCAGCTTTCTAAGATGATTTGGAGGCAAATTTTGGCTAGAAATGGGATTACTAGGCCGGTTTTGCCTTTGACCCAGGAATTGGAGTGGGCAGTCCAGTATAGAAAAGGGAAAAGCTTGCATGATTCTTTGTATAAGCTGTCTTTGACAGCCTTCATTTATGTTCTTTGGGGGGAACGGAACTTGAGGATCTTCCAAGGCAAATTCAGAGGTGTTGATGGGATTGTGGGTGAAGTCTTTAACTCTGTGAGAGCCAAGGTTGGTAATCTGTCCAATTCTCCATGCAGAACAGGAGGCTTTGTGATGATTGGCTCCTAGATTCTAGGATTTTTTCTATAAATAATTTTTCCTAGTTTCCTTGTGAGGTTGTTTTTTGGTCGTCTCTTGGACCTTTGATGTATGGGTGGCCAGAGGGATGCCCCTGTTGATTCCTTGTAGCTTCGTGTGGGTTTTTTGGTTATATAAAATCTTACTTACCAAAGAAAAATAAAAAATTACAAGGGAACCTAAGAAGAAACTAATTTTAGGTACAAGCTGTTATAGAAAGGGGGATTTGCCAAGAATGGCAAAGAGCAAGCTTTATAGGTAAAGCTTTTACAGAAGAGTATTGAGAACCTTTGATCCTTACATCAAACCTAATCTTGTCAACCACATTCAAAGTTGGCTTTTGAATACCTAGGAAACTTTGTAGTTCCTTTCCTGGTTGATATGATAAACCATGGTTACCCAAGCTGTTTTCCTTATAATGTTGTTGAAGGGACTTCCCACTGAATTTGCCAGTAAGCCAACTGACTTCATTAGGCCAGGAATGTTGAGGCTTAGAATGCCCCATTAAGAGTGAACTTGCTGCCAAACTGATCTTGAAAAGGGGCAGCTTAAAAAAAGGATGAAAAGTCTTTCATTGTCAATCTGGCATAGAGGGCAAGTTGGAGATCTCAGATATGTGAACACCCCAACTTATGATTTCATCCTTCGTTTGGAGGCTGGCTTTGATTGCCAACAATGGAGCATGTATACTGATACGGGTTATAGACAAGATATGCGATAGACGGATAGGGCGATACAAGAAAATCTTGAAAAGTAGGATACGGGTACTGCTAGGATATGTAAGATTGGAAGGCATATTTATAGGCTTGTAGCATTTTATTACCCAATACCCATAATAACAAGAAGAGATATAAACCTATTGTATTTTCCTTATGCAATTTTGTTGTATATAAGAGTACTTGGTTACTTGTTTATTATTGAAGTTTAATTTTATCAAACTCATGCATGACACAATAAAATGAAAAATTATAAACGTCTCTCTCTCTCTCTAGAAAGGAAGTGAAGAGCTACAAATCTATCATTTCCATTATTCCTAACTATTTTACTCTACTACTATGCAAGAATTGTCACAATCTTAATTTCATAAAAGTTCGGATACCTGTCTTAAAGTATCCAAAATGTATCCGATACTCAAAAAATTTAGAAATTAATCTTTATATTATGGATATTTTTGCGATACGTATCCTCGAGTATCGGTATTCAATACGATACAGGTGCAACTTCCATCTAGAAGTATCCGTGTTTCATAGATTGTCAACTGAAGAATGAAGCAATGCCTTCCATCTGAAGACTGAAGGTGTTCTATACATCATTAGGATTAATTGTCTAATGAATGCTTTGTCCCTGTAAAAAATGATGCATCAAGAAGCTGGAAATAACTTCCATAGGTTTTGTAATTGAATCTATGTGTTACAGCCCCTGTGGATGGTGAGATTCGTGAGAAAGGATGGGAAATGAAAGAAAGGAGAATCCATTTTACTAATTTGGATAACTAAAGAGATGAAAAATTGTGAGAAAGAATGAGAAATAAGTGCAAAGATGAATCTTTATTAGTACATTTTTGTTGCTCACCAAATCTCATCCTTGTTGGGAAGATTCAGTGACAAGCCATAACCCTTTCTGTTCTCTCCCTTTCTCACAATCCAATGGGCCTGTTAGTACGGGCAATCCCATGGCCATTGGGCTGGTACTTTGCATTTAGCTGAAAATTCTTCCTATCCATTTCAACACTCATTATTTTTTCAGTTAATACTAGAATTTGAGTTCGATGGTCCCTCCTATAGTTCTATCTGGATCTTGTTTATGGTTCTAGAGTTGTACCACATACGTGATTTGTGTTTTAAAGCTGCAATTTTGTTTGTTAATACTAATATTTCAGTTGCTTACTAAGACCATGCGTTTTCTCTACCTGGGTATTTGAAAACGTATTTTGGCTCTTGGACGTTGAAGAATGTAGCAAAATACGATAATTGGTCTGAGTTGCACAATGGCCCTCACACCATGTATCATTTAGTCTTTGCAAGAAAATTGCGTAGGAATTTATTGGGTCTAGGGAACTTCATGATTACAGATTCATGCTAGTTAATCCTTTTCACTTCATTTTGGTTTATAGACACTGCAAACGATTTGATTTACTCTAAATCTTCTGTATGTTTGCAGTTTAGTCATGGTTTTCATAATGTTTTATGAGTCACGTAGTTTAACTGTTTGAAACCTGTCACACGTTACTATGAAAAGTGCATCTGAGGTTTTAGGCACCCTAATACCTTGGTTGGGCTATGCAGCATTTCGGCCCCAGGTCTTTTATGAATTTTTTTTGTTTTTTACTGTCCATAAGTTATTTCTTTGTTCTCTTCGTTATTTTGATTTCCTAATGAAGAACCGTCTTCACTATCATGAATGGCAATTGGAGAAGGCTGTCATCTTCACGAACATTTTCCATTAGCTATAGATTCCCATGCATGTTGTTATGATATAGACTACATAGTTATGCTTTGTATAGGAAAATTCAGAATTGGTCCGACTGACATCATTAGGAGGAACCGAGGAACCCCTCATTTTAATATAGTGCTCTTGTTTTCCAAAACTTATTCATGCAATAGATCCTTTTTTTGTCAACTAGATAGAGATGCTCTTTCTGTTCTTCTGGCATCTGTCAGTTCCCCTCCTCATGTATCACTGGATAATCTGCCAAATTGTCGTTTTTTTTTTGAATTATCATATTACAATGCCATAACTATTAGTTCAATTTGCACTGTTATGTAATTGTTTCTTGCGGATATTTTGTGGCTGTAGAATACTTGAGTGAAATAACGAGCTTTCATTCAAAGTATCAGTGCAAATGACAGATTTCTTGATCGTGCAGGTTTCTCCACACAAGAGAGGCATTAGAAATGGACCAAAGGCTTTGAAACCCGTTCCTGTCATCATCCGCTGCAAGTAAGGCTCCTCTTATTGTTTCGGGTATAAACTTATGGATGCATGACAACATGTGGTATCCTGGAAGTGTGTTGAAACTTCTCAGTGCAGTAGTGTTAATGGTCTGGTTCACCTCTGAAGTCGGGCACAAAGTCTTTTTCGATGTATAAAGCATATTCTTTAAATGTCGGTTGTCATTCTAATACCACTAATCAGCTACTGGAAGTTCTTGTGGACTTCTGAGCTTTTGGCGTAAGATAACCCACATGCAAATACAGGCATTCATTTGTGGTACAAGTCATAACGAGAAAAGACTTTTACCTAACAATGCCTGGAGTATTAAAGAGGAAAAAGAAGAGGAAAAAGGAAAGAGTATTCACGTGCTCTTGCAAAACAACACGCACTTTGAAATAGATCATCAACTTTCTTTTTTCCCTTCTTTCCTTCCGTACTTTGGGGGGGGGGGCGTGTTAGGCTCCCCATTTGCAGTTTAATTTTGGTAGGTGGATGACTTGTTGGGTGTGAGTGGCGTTCTGAGTTGTAAAACTTCTGATATGCTGTTTGGGCAATGGAGGTGTTGAGTTGAGCAAGTGTGAATGGGTATGGATTGTATTTGGAGCATTTGATATTATTTGCTAGTGTATAACTTTGCGGGTACATTGCTTCACGGATTGAATGTGTTCGTCTGTATATTTAATTTGTTGATTTGAAGCCCGAGCGTTCTGTGATGTTTTTGTTAATTAGTTAGTTATATAGAGAGTTTAAGTCTCAGATCGGGGAATATGCTTATATTGTATAAATGGTGATTTTGGAGCTCTAATCATCATTTTTAACACATGTTACATCATTTGCAGGAGTTGTGGCCGAGTCAAGCTTCCACACTTCTATTGTTGCAGTGGAGATCGAGGAAATACCGGCGAACTGAATAGTTCATCCAGTTGATCCGTCCCGTCGTTTTTTCATTCCGCAGCAATGTTTGTCATTGAACTGAATCCGCTGGTTTATTTGTATCACGTGATCATCGGAAACAGATGATCGACTTACTCGTATACAGAGGTAATGTTCTTGGGATGGAAGAGCTTGGAAAACACCCGAAATATGAAAATCAACCACTGTATCTCTTTTTCACCTCTTTTGAGCCAGTGCCTTAATGAAATAACCAGAAATCGTCCATAATCCACCGGATTTTCACTGAGGATCTGCTTTGTTAATTACTTGGCTTTTTTTTTTGGGGTCAATCGGAAGATTAATTACTTGGCTTTATGGCTACCAAAGCCTGGAAATATAAACCATGGCACCAAAGTTAGTCCAATATTGCTTCATTATATGGAGAGACCGATCGATGCAGAATTTTAATTAATGTCAGGAATGGGGATCATAGGGCTGTGTCCAAGAAAAACCGAGAACCGTGAAATCGATCCGGACTGAACCGATCGGTGCCTTTTGGATTTTGTTCGTGAATTAATGGTCCGGACATAAATTTGAAAATTAAAAAATAGTGAGATACGGATTAGGATTTGATTTTTATTTCTAAATCGTGAATTAAACCGAACAAGATTGTGAGATATTTTAAAAAATAAAATTTAAAAAATATACATGTGTATGTGTATTATTTATAAATAATTAGTATAAATTTACTAATTGTTATGATTTTTTCAACAGTCTTACATTAATATGATGATATATAAAACTTAAGGGATAATAAATGTAATGTTATGGAATGTCATAACTAATAAGTGTTTGCACTTTGCATTTTTAATTAGCCGTAGCATCTGAACCGTGAGACTTTTGAAATATAGATTAGGATTGAATTCATAGAAATCCGATTCAATCTAGACCGTGAACAGTGGACAGCCCTAATGGGGACCTTTAGATAAATTAATTTTTGTGACATGAAAAGACACTAGTAATTATTTCTAGGCAAAATTAAATACGACATCTGTGTGAGTGCAGCGTCTAGAGTTCCCTCCGAAGCACCGAATAACTTTTCAATTTTCTGAACCCCCGTCTCATGCCACCCCATTCATTTCTCCTGCAACCCTGCATACTCTCTCTCTCTCTCTCTTGATCCGCAAACACACTCTCTCTCTTTTGATCCGCAAACACACACTATCTCTCTCTCTGAAGTTTCTCCTCCTTCCCTCCCTCTACCAGAAGAAGGAAAACTAGGGTTTCGAATCGAAATCAACCCTAGTCCAGTTCCACACCACCTTCGAATTCTGTTTACTCGTTCCTCCCCCCCTCTCTCCCTGTCTGTAAACAATGAGTAGTACATCGGCCTCAACACAATTGCTCCCCCAGTCAAAGGAGAGCCCCGAAAGCGGCAACCTTTCGCAGCTCATTCTCCCACTAAAACCGTCCTTCCGCCCCGGCGACTTCGAGAGGGTCATGCAGACCCTGAACGCCCGCGACGAAGCCGCCCGAAGAGACACCGCCTACTGGAAGGCCCAGTACGAGGCCATGGAGAAGAAACACGGCGAGGCAGAACTCGAGAAGCTGATCGCCCTAGACGAGGTAACAAAGCTCAAGCGAGAGCGCGACCTCCTCCAGAACCAGGTCGCTCGCGCCGAGAGCGACCGGCGCCTGCAGATCGAGCGTATGGAGGAGGACCAGAACAGCAGGATGGCAAGGTTCAAGGAGGACCAGAAGGCGGGGAGGGAGAGGGAGAGGGGCTTGGACGAGCGGTACGCGAGGCTGTGGGAGGATTTCAACAAGATGGAGACGGAGAAGGCGAAGCTGGGGTGCAAGGTGTCAGCGCTGGAGTTCGAGAGGGAGAAGGCGGAGCGGGAGGCAGAGGAGAGTGGGAGGCGGTTCGAGGAGTTGAATCGGCGGGTATCGCGGTTGGAGGAGGACGCGGCCCTGTTGATGAGCGCGGGGCCGGGGGTTGAGGAGAGGAGAGAGGAGAGGAGTGATGTTACTGCTGCTGCTGATGAGTTGGTGGTGGATGGGAAAGAAGGGGGAAGTGGCGGTGGTGATGGAAGTAGTGAAGAAATTTTGACTGAGTTACCGGTGAAAGAAAGTGGGTTAAGCTGCAGTGAAAAAGCTGAGGCGGTAGTGCCAGGTCGAGGCGGCTCTGGTCCTGGTTCCGTGGAGGCTGGAACTGGTATGTAGGAGTATATTTTAGATTACTTTCTACCGGATAAGTACCTTTAGGTTTAGGGTTAGTTTAGTGCTTATTGCGTGTGTTCAAAGTTTTAAATTAGTTTTGCTCGTAGTTTTATTATTTGCATTCCGGGATCAGAGGATGTATAAAGTATAGTATATTTACTAGCACTGATACTTTTGTGGTGTTCTTTAAAGAGAGTTTAATAGCTGGGGAAGCAACAATTGATACCGAAAACCAAGTTTTGTTTATGCACATGTTTTTAGCCGGCCAAATCTAACTACGGGAAGGGTGTTTGTGTGTATATTATGATATTACATTCTAAGCTATGTCCATATTATGGTTGGTTTTGCAACGCTAACACCATCATCGTGGCTCCATCATAACCACAGAAACTTCCGTTTTAGCGTAGCTTAAACCGATGACAAGGATGTTAATGCAGTCCTTACGAACATTAGGATTCATTTAGTGGACATCATCCTATTTATGAAAGTGAAAAGGGAATTGATTGACTGATTCCAATCACTTTCTTTCCTTTTGAACTATATACGCACTGCCTTTTGATTGACTGATTCCAACCAATAAAAGGAGAGGTGAAAGGGAAGGGTGTATATTGTTCGAAAGTGCTAAGGGAAGTCAGAAGCAATGAAAATTACTCCATAACACTCTCAGGAGTTTATTAGAAGAATCTATGGGGAAATGTGTTTATTAGAAGAAGCTACGAGGAAACTTTGGCAACACTGTTTTGGAAAAGTAAAAAACTTTGGCGCTTTGATGTCATTCTCAGACCTACTTGGGGTAAGAGGGCAATGGAACTTCTCCCTGTAAGCCATTGTTTGTGTAAATTCTTCAATCTTGAAATTAGGAAATCTCAAATTTTTATTGCATGTTCTGAGAAAGGAAAATTTCAGGAAAGGGTATTTTTGCTTGTTAAATTTGGGCATAGGCCCATAGGGTTCAATGGGCTTTCAATCTTATACCTGGATTTATGTGGCTGCAAAACAAGGACTATATAGGAATAGGATTGGGTTAATTAATCACCCCAAAGACAACAGGGAGTAAGTTTTCCCAACTTTTCCTATGAGCTATTGAGAATTTACCTTTTATGTTTGATTAAATTTCATAACGTCTATTGCTCACAAAGAAAAAGGTTGTGTTTCTTTACTGTTCTTCTGTTACCCGCTCAATTCCTTATCAAGTTGCATCTAGGCTTACCAACATTAGTAGTATCCACTTTCCAGTGGCAGTACTTAAAAACTATGGTTTGAGGTTTCATAGGGGCAGAATCTCTATGACTGTAGCATTTCTTACAACCTAGAGCCATAAAGGGGGATTGTGAGTGCGGTTGGTTTGGAGTTATTGGGGATCCTTTAATGGTCAAAACCTCTCTAATTGCAATAGAATAAAGGTTGATTGGCTAGCTTTTTTTTGGAGGAATGGAAGTGGAAATGATTAAAATAGTTGTTCTTTTACATTCATTGGGTAAGAGCCGTAAGGCTGACTTCCTTCTTGACGAATGATTCGGAATCTTTGTGTTTGTTTGCATTGTTTTTGGGATTGGATAAGATAGGCCTTTTTGGAAATTTCTTTCTAGGAATTATTGCACTTCAAGCTAATTGTTCAGCATGATAAAAGTGAAGACAGTGAAAAGAGTGAAAGAACTGGTACCCCGTTTGTCAGGCTCTCTCTTGTAGCAGAGTTTGGGAGAGAAAGTCCCACTGCCCCCAGAACATTGGTCGGGTAGACTTGCCAACACATTCAAAAGAGTTTTTATTTGTACATCAATGTAAGAAATGAAGAAAATGAATGCTAAAGATTCTAGATACTAGTCTTCCAATTTCTCCAAATATGGGGATATGCCCCTGTAGTTCTTGCTGTTCTGATTCGTGGTTATACAGGGTAATGTTCTTGCGTGATGGCTTTCTGATTACTGTAAGACCGAAAGGGTGTAGAGCTGAAATTGGCCCTTTCTTTTGCTGATTTGTTGAGTTCCTTTCTGGAACTTGGGGTTTTGAAACTTGCAGCCTTTTGGGCACTGATTAGGTTGTCCTATAAGTTATACTCCATCTATAAATTCTTTTTGTGATTCTGGACTTCCGGTGGCCCTGACCACTTGAGGTTGGCATCACTAATTAAGTTGCTGTTGGCTCATAGAAATTTGTATTCAATGAATCCATTTTAGAACATGTTTACCATCACATAGTGGATTTTCGTACGAATAAGCTATGAATGTTATTCTGATCAAGATCTATCTGTTTTGTTCTTGTTTTTTTTTCTTCTCAAAAGGTAGTTGTCTGTTTCTGTTGTAGGATCTAAGGTTGTCATCGAGATAGATGATAGTGATGACGAGATGCCCACTAGAAAAAGAGGTTTATCCAATGATGACTCTGAGGACGTGAAACCAACTAAGAAGCGTCACACGAAGTTACTTATAGAGTTGATGGACGAGCCTGATGGTTCAGACTCTTCTGACACTGGTGACAGCTCCGGTTCTGACATCGATACCAATAGTGAGATTGCAAGGCTCCGTAGAAATGTGGCTGAAAAGAAAACATGGGCATTTAAAGATGATATGATGTCAGCATTAGAGAGGGAGCCCGAACTCTGCATGAATGCTGTTTGCGCTCTTTATCGGAAGCAGTTGTGTAAGGTGGAATCAGTAAGTGGCTCTTCATTGAATCCAGGGTTTAACCAGTTTGATGCACTCAGGTATGACTAACAGAAGCTAGCTGATTGTTGTTTCTTTTAGTTATCATCAGGAATAGGTAAATGAACGGATTATGTGGTCACAAAATTCAATACATTATTGTACACTGCACCACCACCTAGCATATGAAAGATAGCTGTGACTGAAAGACTACTATGCAACTGCTATGCTATTAGGCAATAGGCATGGTCTCCTTACCTTTGGAAGATAAAAGATCAAAATATACTTGCAGACTAGAGTGTCCGGTGGTACGAGGGATCTTTTAAATTCTTGTTTCTTCCGTTTATGCTTTTGCCGTCAACTTGTATGAGTATCGGTTATATTTATTGGTGATCTCTTCTTGAGTTTGCGCAGCATGGTAATCTACTAAACTTTAAATTGTTACTATGGCCCTACAGATGACATTAATAAGTTGTCTATCTTGTAAGGTTATGATTGTTTGCAACATGTGGACAGAATAAAAAGGAAAATTTATTGCAAAAGAAAGGAAGAATAAGAAGAGGAATAGATTATGGTTTTGTATACTCAAAAGAAAAATAGAGTAAAGGATGCCAGCTTTCGTGAGAAACATTTATCGTGGCTTAATTAATATGCTCTGTAAGCACCTGATTCGATGAACTAAGCTGCATGCAAATATCTGAGCCATTATAACGCAAAGCCATATGTACATGTATTGCCTCTAAGATGATCTCAAAATCTAGTTGACAGCTTCACAATGCTCCTAGCCTAAATTGGCCATAAAATATGCTCACAACTCCCACTGCAAGAGCAATGTCTCTTTCAGACCATAGCTCCATCAAGCTGCCTATGGATGAAGTGTGGGGCCTCTAACCATGTCTTATCGCCCTTCTGCTGTGACTGCTGCTTGTTCCTTAGAACGCCTGAGGTGACTTTCCCAGGTTGTGCTTACTGGTTTAGCAAATTCTATGTTGAACCTTTCAACATACTCTACCTGTGATACTTCAGCTTTTCTGTTTACACCGTCCATGCTAATTCCTCTATCAATTAGGCTTCACAAACCCAACATTTCCTATTCCCACATAATTATAACTTCTCTTTCCAATCTATACCTTGGTTTCTTTTCATGATTTCAATGAAGTTCCGCTTGGGAAAAGGAAGCTGGTTTTGAAGCTTTCTCTGTTCATGCATAAATGCATCTCCAGGAGTGAAAAGGAAAGAAACCATCACTTTCTATCTAGAACACCACTGCTTCTGAACCCAGAGCCAGGAGATTGTTTTTGGTGCGCTTAATTTGCTGGATTGCTGTTCTAGTTTTACGTGATCTCTTGGAGGTTAATGTACAGCCTTTGTTCAATGTTTGTTGAGCTTGCTGTATCTTGTTTCCTAGATTTCTTGATTTTGTCTTTAAGTAGTGTAAATCACTTCTGAAAGTCAACAACACCACATTATTACTGTTATTTATTTGCTCTTTTGTATGTTAATTATTTTGTACACATTTTCAACAGAGGAACTAGTTTGGGAAAGTATTTGACTGATGGCGATCCGCAAGGGAAACTGAAGAGATCTGTTTCGGAGTTGCAGGAATTTGATCCGAATGGTCTTGGTGAATGTAAAAAGTTAGCCCTTCGTAATTCGGATCGGTTGTTCGAGATTTACAAGAAAAAACAAGATGCTTTCTTCCTCCCTTCGTAAGAGGGACCTGATCAAATCATGGTGGACTTGTAGAGCAATGACGCCAGATACAGATCTGTCTTGACTTGGGTTCAATGATGTTCTGATGGTTATGGAACTCTTAGTTATACTTTCTTAGGTTAATTATGTGAATGTACCTACAGACATACCTGCCTTCTTGTGTATTTTTATTGTAACTTGTGAATTCATTTTCTCTGTTGAAAGCTGCACATGGTGAAAATCTTGGTTAGTTGGATGTAGTCGAGCATTTTGTGGGTTAGCTCTTTCCGAATCTGTGTAATTATTCTTGGCGATAATGTTGAAGTGACTTGCTTGATCTAATTTAGGAACTGTTGATTATGGCCATTTTGTGAAAGTGAACTCTTTCGCACCGGAGATTACATTGTTGCTACTGTGTAGAGATTAGGGTACTGACAAAATGACCATGTGGATTTGGAGATTACATTGTTGCTACTGTGTAGAGATTAGGGTACTGACAAAATGACCATGTGGATTTGGAGATCGTTAACCGGATAAGAAGATGTTTGTTAGTCCTTTACAAGTTTACTTGAGCACCGGAAAACTCTTCAAAGATAAAAAGAATGGCTTGTAGGCGCCAGCCTTCCCCGGATAAATGATGGCGAAATTCTGGTATGCCTTGTTATCAAGCAGGTATGGTAATTTTTTCGTTGCGGATTTGTTTACTGTTGTTGAGCAGACATTGTTATTTGCTAGGAATTCCAGTTAGTAATGTCGATACCTGTCAAATCTGGAAATATGGTGAAACTGTTAACCTGGGCAGCGTAGATCTTTGTAGAAATAACTGAATGTTCGAAATTGATACCACCCTTTGGATACTAATACAAAAAAAAAAAAAAAAAAAAAAAACCCTTTCTTCGTGGCACCTCTGCGTCACTGTAAGATAATATATACAGCTGAACGACAAACTTGTGTGCAATACTTAAAAACACTTAAGCGGGTTAAAAAAACACATGCAATTTCAACTATACCACATAAGATCTATATTTGAGTTGCATATTGAAGAACCAAAATTGGGTGCGAGTTGTGAGAGCGCCACGGCTGTAAGCAAATTGCGGATTGTGAGTGTGCCGCGGCTGTCCGTTTGGTTGATGATGGTGAGACGAAGAGTTAAGCTACCTCGGAGTCAGAGGCGTGAGTTCTTGGGTGTCTAGTTGGGTTCATAAGCGACGATACCCTGCACTCTCTGTTCAACCTCGAACAACGAGCACAAGGGTTTTGTATTGATGGTCCTGTCGATGGTTGTGGTGGATGCCCTTTTGCTGTCCGTATTGGTGATGATCTTGTTGATTGCCCTTTTGGCGTCCGTATTGGCGATGATCCCGGTAACTGTACTTTTGCTGATGGTCTTGTTGAATACTGTTTCGGCGTCTGTAGTGGTGATGATCCTGATGACGCTGATGGTCTTGTTGAATACTCTTTCGGCATCTGCAGTGGCGATGATCCTGGCGACTGTACTTCCCGTGTCACTTTGTAATGAAAGTCGACATTGTTAGTTAAACACCATACTCTTAGTCCTATTTAGGTTCAACTAATAAGCAGATGAAAACGCTTGAAAAAAATGCTGATTGCAGTAGGCAGTTTGACTAACCTGGACCCTTGCTCCCCTTTGCAACGATGCCGTTCTTTTTCGCCAAGCTTTTACTTTCCGGAATTTCAGCGCAAACCGGCCTGAGATCACTCAATTTTTTCGTTGATCTTCTCTTCTCTGGACTCTCGGAATGAACTGATGAAAACTCTGAATCAGATACTATAGGTGGCAAAACTTTCCTCTCCGGAGTCCTATAACCAACTGAACTGCTCACAGTTCTCGACAAAGTTTTCCCTCGAGTCTCATGACAACTCTGATCAACTGCTTTACTCGGAAAACTAGTGTGTGTTACCGTAACCTTGGAACCAACTGACTTTTGAATGGCCACTGATGTTGAATCAGGCTTCTTCTCTGGAATATCAGAAGCAAGAGGCTTTTCATCCGTCGCGATTTGTGGCGAATTTTTCCTCTCTTCATTTTCCAAATGACCTGAAATGTCATCATCTGCTGTTTTCGACAATATTTCTCTCTCTGATGACTCAGAACTCTCAGACCTTGTGACTGCATGTGTGGGATCTTTCCTCTCTGGAGTTTGAGAACTGATAGACCTTTGATCAGCTGCTACTGCTGTTGTGAAAAACTTCCTATCAGGAGTCAAAGAACCAACCGATCTTTGATCCCTTTTACTCCACAGGAACCCGGAAGAAACAGACCGTTGATCGTTTGCTGTTTTCGATGGAACTCTCCACCAGGGAGTCTCGGAACAAACTGACCTCTCGTCGCCTCCCACTCTTAGGAAAGGTTTCCTCTCTTGAATCTCGGAACAAACTGATCTTTTATCCATTGGAATCAGAAAGGGGTCCTCATTTCCCCAAAGAGAAGGTCCTTCAATACCCAAATCCCAAATCTTATCTTTAAACCCTCCGGAAATCCTCTCTTTCTCAACAACCCTATAAGAGAACATTTGAAATGGAATTTGGGAAACCAAACAAGGACTCCCGTCACTAGGGAACAACTTTGAATACGCTGAATCTATTTCACAGTAATCCACGAGTGGGGGCGGCGATTCAGGTTGACCGTGATCTGGGTTTATCACTAGGCACTTCTTTATGTAACGTAAAATCCTGCATATGGCTGAGAAGCACGGGCGCTGAGTTGGCTCAGTTTGCCAGCATTTTCTGGTCAAGTTTACTAGGAACTTTGGTGTAGTGTAAGGAAAGAGAGGCCTTTCCCCGGCTCTTATGTTCCTGCCCATCTTGTCTTCCTGAAGATGCCCTTCTTCAAACGGAATTTTCCCTGTCAAAATCTCAAAACAAAGCATCCCAAAGCTATAAACATCCGATTTCTCTGTGTATTTTGAACTCAATTTACCACCACCCTGCCGTTCTTGCTCTGCTAGAACTTCGGGGGCATACCATATAATTTGGTCATCTCCGTTTTGGTTTGATTGAGTTCGCGAAGTGTAACTCTTCACGGATGTTAAGCCAAAACCCCTAACTTTTGCACAAAAGTATCCTTCTGGGGAGGAAGTCCTCACATTAAGGAGGATATTAGATGGGTTCAAGTTTCCATGGTAGATCTTTTGGAAGTGGAGATACTCCATGCCCCTTGCGATTTGAAGCATGATATCGACTGCAACCGGGAGAGAGAACGGAATCCGTTTTCTCTGGCCACAGTTCTCTTTTATATGGCTAGCAAGAGACTTGTTCATCAACTCCATAACTAGAAACAGCTCTTTCCTTTCTTCCTCATAAAACCCACAAAGGTGTTGCATTATGTTAGGGTGGGAAAGAGACTGGACCAAAGAGATTTCCTTTTGGATTTGTTCATTGATTTCCACAAAGAAGTTCCTCATAGCAAAACTTTCCCCTAACCAATGGATTTCCTTATAATAACTTCCCCCTGATCCCAACCGTCGCTTCACATGATAATCCTTGGCCCCAACCAAGATCCAAGCCGGTAAAAGCTTTCCCTCAAGCGGCTCCAACCCATTTAGTTTCTTGATCAATAGATCTGCAAGCCTCTGCTCATGTTTTGTCATAGTTAGAGATTGCGAACTCCTTTTCTCCTTCATCATTTCGAGGAGAAACCATCTGTCTTCTCTCCAAGCACTACTCAAGTGATTGCAGATTTCGCGAGGAATCAAGTACTGTTTCCCGAATTTCCATTGGAAAATTTTTGGGTCATTCCACTCCCCATCGTACTTTCTCATAAGCATAAGTCTCCTCTTTTGCATATCGTCCTGGTCAGGTCCGGAGATCTCTCCAGCAGTTTCGATGGCCTCGATGACAATGGTAAAGCAAGAGAGCAAATTGTGAATGTGAAACTCCACACAGTCTTCGTTCTGATGGAGACTCATTGCTTTACCCCACCAGTCTTTGATATCTAAACAATATTTTACGTAGAGTTCACCTTCTTTGAAAATCCTATGAAGCTCCCTTAGAGGGTGTTCGAGTGCTTTCCACTTTGTGTTCTTGTCATCTAATCTCAGGTTTTGTGTGATTTCATCTGATATAGTTTTGAAGGCTAAATTCAAGATATGAAGAAGCAAACTGCACTGCCTTTGATTGATCGAAATATCGTGTTTCAATACCATAAGGGCCTTGATACCTCCCAAAACCTCTCCAACCTGCCGAAACTGCTCCATTATAAGTCCAGAGAAAGAATGTCTAGACGCGGGAGTGCTGCAGAATACTGGAAGCAGTTTAACCCTTTTGGGGAAACCCTCAATTCAGCAGAAACTATAACAGACAATGGCCTGAGAAATTACAGATAACCCAAAATCAGTAAACAGATAACAGCAAAAGGATAAGTGATTCTACTGGCATAGAAATGAATTCGGAACGGAAGACAACAGAGATGACTGGACAAATTCAAGTATTGGATAGGTTCAACAAACAAGACAATTCACTGGGGGAAAAAAGAAAGAAGAAAACCTGAAGGCAACAAGGCACATTTATCCAATAAAAAAAAAAGAAAAAGGCACATTTATGAGGGAACTCCATCGATTACCTTCAACGATGCCATCCGTTTCCAGTTTTGGAAAACAAATTTACGTTGAACCCTTTTCGTAAAACCCTCCACTCAGGAGAAATTAGAACAAGGGTGGCCAAACTAACTAGTGTTAACCCAGAATCAACAAAACAGATCACAAGAAAACTATAGGTGAGCGATGTTCTCGGACATGACATAGCAAGAATTTCTTAAGTATACAGTCAGGTTACAAGAAAATGAAGGCAATAACAATGTGTGAAGAAATTCAAGTGTTGGGATATGATAAACTATGCAACAAAGATAAAGGGAGAAATGGAAAAAATGAAGGGAAACAAGGCATAGGTATGAGTGAACAGATTCAGTTTTGCATGAAATATATTTGACAAGCATTTGACAAGAGACAATAAAACATATGCATAGCCAATAATTCTAGGTATGAAATAACTATGATAATCACCACTCACAAATTTCAATGACTACGCAGATAAATTGCACATAACCACATTTCTAGGAGAGAGAGAGAGAGAGAGAGTGAGTTATCCAAACCTGCAATGAAAATTCTTGTTCTGGAGAGCGGGTTTTGTAACGGACGATTCTTGAATTCCATTGGCTTTATTGAAAAAACCCAATGGAATCCACTCCTATGTCCTCTCCAATTTGGGTATTGCAAAAACAATTTGCAATTTCTCTCACCGGACCCTTAATTTAAAAGCAGAGGTTAAGCGAAAAAGCAACAAAATTTATGGTAGTATAAAGAAGCAAGTAACAAACCCATCAAACCAGTAGATTGAGAGGCAGAGATATAGATGGAATTGATATCTATTTTTCTTTTTCGGATTCAATATCTTGGAAATCCGATGAGAAACTGATGAGAAAAGGGAAACGGAAATTCGGAGTGCAAAACCGTCAGAAAAACTACCCGATTTTTGTCGGGTTTTTGTTTTCTGACTGATGAAAGCAACTTTGTTTGTTTTTTCGGCTTCTTTTTGGAACTGAAAGGGTTGGCCGTTGAAAGATTCCGCCTTCCATGGGAGTCTCTATTTGAACATGTTCCCGCGAATTTCGTCATCTTCTATTTTCCAACCTCTCTCTAGAAGTAACCGCTTTTTGCTGCAACTCCACACTAAAAAAAAAAAAAAAAAAAATCTCTCTAGAAGTGCATTAGAGAGGAACCGAAAAAAGGTACAGTATAAATTTTAGTATTCAATTTAGAAAGTAGTCAGCGACTTTTTTTCGTTTTTTTTTTTTTTTTTTTTTGCATTTATTAGTTAGTTCTGGTTCAAAAATTTGTGATTTATTGATTCGTCTCGATAAGAAGAACCGAAAAAGTATAATTTTTTTTAATTTATTGAAACTCATGATTTTTTTTTTTTTTTTTTGAAAAAGACAATAAGTTGAAAGGAAAAATTACGAGTTGCGATAAAAAATTTATACGTCGCGAGGGTATTTCGCCACATTCAAATCCAAATTAAACAGAAACACAAGTAGGAATAACAACATAGTATGCCGGATCTTGGTTTGCTCAAATGAACTAATGAGTAAAAGGAGCCAAACAGGTCCTAACAAAAGGACTAGCGAATAATTAGGGACGTTGTTTCAGCTGTGGCGCATGTAAGTTTACACTAGATGAGAGAGCGCATCACCCAAAGTGCCATCTTTCTCCACAATTTATTAATGTTTAGTAGTTCACTCTATATTTTTTGTTTTTTAGATAAACATCAAAATACTTGTCTTCACTAAAAATATCAAATACATCATTTAGATCACAAAGTTCCCCCAAATGAGTTATCTTGGATAGTGAGTATTTCTGGACGAAAATACCGTTTAGACAATAGCGTGAACTCACTTAGTGGCTAGATTAGTATTTCTTGATTCGGAGATCTTGAAGATAACGATCAAATAGATCTTTCGTAGTCCCCTAAGGATTTTTCTAACTGATGATGAAGCTGATCTTCCGAACTCAAGAGACAAGTTTTTTTATTTACTGTTATGCTCTCACTTGACCAACCTCTTAAAATTGAACCCAGTTATACCCTTTGAAATTTGGTAAAACTTCGCCCACTGATTGTGCATAAGTCCAAAGGTAAACTTGTTACTATTGACTTGTTCCAAATAATTAAGGTCTGTATAGATTTCCACCAGAAGAAATTACACAATTCTACACCTAGGGCTTAAGCATTTTGGGTACTTCAACACCCCCCTCCCCAAAAAAATTAGACAAATAAACTTAGTGAAGTGGGACTGTGCCCACAATCTGCTGCATTGAGGGCCTTCCAGTGTAATACTAGATGAGATATAGGATTATTTGTGAAGTGTAATACATGAGTTCGAGCCTTATTTGTTAAACTACAAGCTGCATTTTCTTTTGTGATACATTTTATTAGTAGTATTCTTAATCAGCGAGATGGGCGTCACATCTAAATTCTAATTGAACGGGAGAATATGGTACAGCCGTAGCTTGTGAAAGAGGAAAAAAAATTCTGGATATAAATGAAATACAATATATTGTTGAGGGTCCAATTTTAGGAAAAAAATTCCACGCACTTGAAGCAATGCATAGGGTCACGTCTCCCAACCACCGCATCGACGTGAGTGTTGTGTGTAAATCCTAATTCCTCTGCCACTTGGTTGGAAGCATTTCTCCAGGAGCATGGAATAATCTCTTATTTTCTTGGTTTTTTTCTTTTTGGAGGATGCTACAAAGCCCATGGGCCTTGATGGTGGACTAAATTTCAAATAAGGCCCAGTTTGTATTTTAGTCCACAAAGGCGCAAACAAAGAACCAATGCCGTCTTTTCAACGGGCTTAGGTCCATACAAAACCTTCAACAGTTCCAACGTATAGGCCACTGCAAATCTATTTCTTTCAATTTCCACCCCCTACTTCTCCCTCCACGAACCAAAGCTCCGATCAGTAATGGCGACTTGGCAAATCGATGCTTCGTATTGTAACAGTTAAACGTAGAGAGAGAGAGAGAGAGAGAGAGAGAGAGAGAGAGAGAGAGGATGGAATGGTACTTCGTCGCAGCACTCCTCACCATTCTCACCAGTTCTCAGGTTTGCTGTAATATGCATTACCTACCAATGGATATTAAATGCAAAAATTCAGAGATTAGGATTTCGAGATCTTAGAGGCTCCGTATTGTTAGCTTTATTTCGTTTTATAACTTGTGATCAAAAAACAAAACAAAAACCTCGTAATTCCAAGTTCGTTTTACGTAGTCAATTTTAATCTTGAGACCACCTAGGTGGTAGCCCAGTTGGTGGGAGTCACCACCTCTCTTTAACAACTGCGTAGGTTCGAGCCCCGGGAGGCACATGTGTGCATGTACTCGGTGGTGCCATTTAAAGGCTTTGATTCGAACCCGTAGTTGGACCGAAGAGGGGGATTTCTCGCCGCTGTGCACCAGGTGGTGCCGTGGTGACGGCCCGTCCCCCCGGACGGTAGCTATGGCTTGAACCGGACATTCCACGGTGGGTCGGGAGCTCTTATGGTCATGCCCAGGGAGGAGTTGCTACGCTGGTCGCCCCCTCCCACCCTTTTGATTATCAAAAAAAAAAAAAATTAATCTTGAGTGCAATTACCTGTGTTTGTCGTTGCATAGGAAGAGATTGTTACCTATGTTGCGAATCTTGCGACAATTATGGCAGAAAATGTACCAACCTTTTGTAGGAATTAAATTATCAATTGTACCAGCCGTAGGATAGTGTGGGAGGATTTCTGTAGAGGTGTTAGGATCACTTCCGAAAACTAAAAGAAAAAGAGAGAATGCGGGAGAAATTGACCACTTTGAGTGGATAGAGCCTCCAACTAGGTCACTTCGGGGGAACCTAACCTCCAAATCCTTTAGGCAATTGTATTATTATTCTTGCATAATAAACCATACGGCATCTACATAGGTGTACAACTCGAGGTTGACCTTTTGAGCCAGGTGGTTAGACTAAAGGAAAGCAAGTCAACTGGCGCGGGTCATTATAGAAAATGCAATCAAAGGACATAATTGACTACCATAATATCCTAGAGTCTATCACTTAGACCTAAAATCATGCATTGATAGAAATAACGTAAAATAATTTAGGCAACTAAATAATAATCCCCCTAAGAGGAGGGATATTCATTTGTTTTAGCTGTGAACTTGTGTTTTTACCCTGGAATTCTGCTGCGCTTCTTATCTTGGCAGTTAAGTTTTAAGTAAGGATCGCTTCTCCCTTTGCTAAGAGCATTCGTTGATTTTGTTTGCGGTTGGTTAGGAATGGAGTTTAAATATAGATTTCTTGTTTGGGAGATGCTTTTTACACCCTTGTAAAGTAGGGCTCGGTAACTTGATTTTTATTTTTTTTGATAGGCGGGAAACTTGGAATTCAAACGGCCTTGCTAGGAAAATGGATTTGGAGATACAATTATCAGTGGTTTAAATAATGGAGAAAGGTTGGGATGGTGCAGTGCGGCTCTACATAGGGGGATGTGGTTTTCAATGAATGTTAATTTGCCATTTCAAAGCGACCCTTGAAAGGGTATACGTGTAGGTTGCAGTGATTTCAAGGCTCATTCAAGGTTGCTTCTTGGTTATTTTCAACTTGTTCTAGTGCCTTTTAGTAATCATCTTTGCTTCTTTGGTGTGCGGTATAGTAGAGTTTGATCCCCATTACTCTGTCCTATTCTTGTTGACCGAGAAACACAACTACAAGAAACCTTGTAGGGTGATCATCTTATGAAAGAAGGATCTCATGGTTGTGGTGACATTGGCTTTTTCAGAGAGTTGAATGTTTGGGAAGTAAGAGAACTAGTGGATCTTTTCGGGCTTCTGTACACCATTCCCCTAATAGGATAAGGTGAGAATGTTTTGATTGGGAGGAGGTTGAGGTCTGTCCGTTTTGACATGCAATGTCTATGAAGATTTGGCAGGTTATGTATGATCTTTGATTCAGGACGATCAAGAAGAACAAAAACCCCTAGAAATCCATACCTAAGGAACCTTCGAAATCTGCATCTAAGGACACGTTACGTGGACACTGACATAGATATGGACACATGACAAGGACAATAATATGGGACATGGAATTATGACATAAAAGTTACGTCATGGGATTACCAATATAGACATAGAGTCCATGCTCTAGTCAGTGGTGTACTACAGATAAATCCATTCCATGTTGTAAATTTTGTTCAAAGGAGTCCTTTAAATAGGCTCCTCCAATCCATAAGAAAACAATATAGGGAAGACTAACCTGACAATATCCCCAAATGGATAAATCCTAAAAAATGACAAATAAATTACTAAATATTGTGGACAATTAAAGTGAACACAGGGAGAAAATATGAATGGCTCATGTGGTGATCCTTCTTGTTCCCTATCATTCTCCCTTTCCCTGGAGACGGATTTGGTGCTAATGCAGTTTTACCTCTAAAAAATAGCTTAAGCAAGTTATGCCTATCTTATCTGTCTTTTTTCTTTTGAGTTTTCTGAAGAGGTGATTATTCTCCTTTTTGTCTTTGAAGATGTTTCTGGATGTTTTGAGCTTTCTTCTTCTAAGTTACCATTTGCAGCTCTTGTTTATGTCACTCCTACAATTCTTTTTTCCTGTTCAATTCCTAGGACACGGTTATGGCAGTCTATGTCAACAATCAACACTCTCTAGATTACCCTGCGGACAAATCATTTCTTAGTAATTTTCTTTTGAACATTTAATAAATGGAGAATCTTGAAAGTCAGAACTTATTGCAATGACACCAAGTTCTGCATACAGCGTCTACAGGGATTCTCTTTTCAACTGAAAGCTATATTAGGTTTTTAGGTGCTTGGAACCCTGAAATGTGATCCTATATAGGACATTTTCTAGGTCTAAATTATCTGTTTAAGGTGTATTTCTTTGGATTTTTACCTCCTTATTAGTTGCTGGCTTTTTGCGAGTGGGATTGCTTCTTTTAAAGCAAGGTAGCCATTGTAATGGTGGCCTGTCTTTTCCATTGGGTGGCAGGGAATTTTGACAACTCTCTCCCAAAGCAATGGAGGTTATAAGTATGATTATGCTACGGTTCCATTTCTTGCTGAAATTTTCAAGGTACTTTTTTACTCTTAACCTGAAATATTTGAAATGTTGGTCAGATAAAACTGCAGAATGTTGTTTAGATTTTTCTCTTATTTGAACCACAGTCGTATAACCAAGAGTTGTTTTTTTTGGACTTGATGCATTTTTGCCAGTTCGCAAAAGATATCACTTATGTTTATGTTTACCACCGCAGCTAGTGGTTTCTGGTTTGCTTCTTCGGAGGGAGTGTCGAAGATCATCTCTAACAAGGATGACTACACAATGGAAGAGCGTGTGTTTATTCCCCATTCCTTCTCTCATATATCTAGTTCATAATAACGTTCAGTTTGCTACCCTGACTTATGTAGATACATCCACATATCAGATAATGGGAAATCTGAAGATTGTCACCACTGGCATACTGTTCAGGTGCTTCCTCGGTCTTTGCCTGATGGCTCAGATCATATGAAACCTCATGATTTAGATTTTCTTTTCTTGCTCTATTTCTTTCCCTCTTACTTCCCATTATGATTTAAGATTCCATAAACTAAATTTGTGCTCCATTTTGCAGGCTATTTCTTAGGAGGAAATTGTCTTATCTGCAGTGGATGGCAGTCGTTTTGTTGGCTGTGGGAACAACTACAAGCCAGGTGATAATTACTGTGATCAGATGCACTCCCATCGCCTGGGTTAATCAGGGATCAACCTGGGAGATGGTTGTTGTTTTTGCTTCATTGTTCTAATACGGCTTCCAGTCTGTTGAATGATAATTTGAATATAGTCATCAAAAGAGGGCCGCTGTTTTGTTAGGCTATGAGATCCCATATTCAGATGATAATTTTTTTTTTTTTTTTTGATAAACTAAAATTTTCCGGAGGTATTACAGAGAAAGGGAACTATCCCTGGTTACAATAGAAACTAAATAGGAGGATGGTGAAGACACCCAATTAACAGGCAGCACACCCCTAAGAGCTTCGGAAGCTACTTCATGGGCCAACCCATTCGCCTCTCGTTTGCACCAAGCACAGCTAATTCCTTCCTCTTGGCAGAGCTTCCGGATATCCCAAACCACTGCCATTACTTCCCATGGGGGAACAAGCTCAGAAACACTCAATTTGATGGCTGTTTGGTTGTCTGATTCAATGGTAACTCCATGCAGACCCATAGTTTTGACCATCCCACAAGCAATACGAACAGCTAAAAGCTCCCCGTGAAGCGAAGAGGCGATCTCAGCATCAACCACTCTGCCGTCGACAATTGCTCCTCTACTGTCTCTGATAACTCCAGCACACTTCACGTCTCTACCATTTCTCTTGATTGCGACATCACAGTTTATCTTTAGGCCACCTTGATCCGGAGCCCTCTAGTGGGAAGAAGCATCCTCAGCTGTTGGGTTGTCCATGTGGATCAATGAAGGGATCCTGAGACCCGAGATTTCACAAAGAGCCTCAATTGCTCTTCGCACAGTCGCCTCCGGATCAACAGGATTACTATTGAAAACGAAATCGTTTCTCGACTTCCAAATCTGCCACCCAATCATCACTACTTTTCCCAAGAAATTCAGCAGATGGTTTCCTGTCAAAGCTTCAACAACTTGAGAGGTCCATCGAAGAACAGAATTAGGAAGTCCATGACCCATATTAAGCTGAATACTGCACCCAAACCAAACCGCACGAGCCCAGCTACAATCAAATAGCAAGTGTTCAATGGATTCTTCATAATTTCCACAGATAGGGCACATATTGGAAATACCACACCTCCTTCGAACCAAGTTTCCTTAGGTGCAAGACTATTACTGCAAGCCCTCCACCAAAAATGTCTCACCTTGTGCGGTATGTCTAGCTTCCAGATTACTGGCCATAATTTCTTATGGGGAATGAAAGATGAAGAAGGACATACTTTCTCCTTGCTGTGACCTTGAACTGCTATATGGTATCCTGATCGGACTGAGTAAACTCCATTTTTTGTATGATGCCAAATCAGTGAATCCTTATTCCCATACTGTGATAGAGGCATAACTGTAATAGCTTTCAATTCCTCCTGGGAAACCAGTTGCTCCAATACATCGCTCCTCCAAACCCCTTTTTCTTGATCTATCACATCAGCTACCATAACGATATTACAATTCTCTGGTTTAGTGGAAGCTATTCTGAAATTGTTTAAAGAAGGCACCCAACAATCAGCCCAAAAATTAATATCTCTACCATTCTGAACTTGCCATCTCACCCCTTTGAACAACAATTCCCTCCCATGCAAAAGACTAAGCCCAGCCCAAGAGGCCCTACCTCCCCTACTCGCCTCCAGGAAGGAACAATTGGGAAAATATAACCCTTTGAGAATCCTAGCCCAATATGAATTTGGATTCTGAAGGAGTCTCCACCCTTGACGAGCTAGGAGAGCCTCATTCATAGCTCTGAAATTCCTGAATCCCATTCCTCCTTCGGCCTTTGATTTGGTCATCTTCTCCCAGCTACACCAATGAATTCCCCTAGTCTCTGGGTCCCCCTTCCTCCAAAAATTAGAGACATAGGAGTTGAGCTTATCACAAAGTCCTTTTGGAAGCAGAAAACAAGACATAGCATAACCGGAAATAGCTTGAGTAACTGACTTCATCATAGTCTCCTTGCCCTCATGTGACATCTGTTTTTGTTTCCATCCCTGCAGTTTCCCCACAGTTTTGTCCACTATGAACCTCTATCTTTGATCTCCCCCAAAAAGATGGGAGCCCTAGACACCTTGCATCTCCCTTCATCAATGGAATATCCAACAGGTCACAGATGAGTTGCCTATCATTATCATTTATCACACATATTATGGGAGAAAGTGACACTTGACTTGTCCAAATTGATTTTCTGGCCAGAAGCTTCCCCATACTTATCAAGAATTTGCTTAACCCTTGCACAGTTTTGAAATTCAGCTTTCAAGAAAAGCAAAGCATCATCAGCAAAGAAAATGTGACTTAACTTGGGGCAGTGGCGATTGAACCTGATCCCAGAGATATTGTTGCCCTCTTGTTCTGTAGAAATAATGTTGCTATTGCCCAATTTCTGTGTTTTGTTAGGCTATGAGATCCCATATTCAGATGATAAATCAACACAAATAGTTTTGCTATTACCCAATTTCTGTATTTGTACTTGTAGACCTTTTGTGTACACTAGGTGCAGTGTGGTGTATAATCAGAAGTATGTCTTTCTTGGTGCTCCGTTCTTGAAATATTATTTCTTTGAAGGAAAGATTTGGGAGCTCGAGTCTGATGTATAGTTGTTACTGCTATAACCATTTTCTTTTATCCCACAGAATTGTGAAATGGGAAAACAATAGGCACTCAGAAACCTTGTCTTCATGCATCCATTCAACAGTTTCATGCCACTTTCTCTATCACTATGAAATCAATCCCTTAAGGACATTTTGATTGATATCTTTTTGTTCCATATGAAATTAGGGACTGGAAAGCTTGTTCAAAGACCTGATGTGATATAAGCTTATCTTAAATTGTTTACTTGAGCAGTTGAATGAGCAATTCTTTCTTTTATTATCATAGGTAAAAGGTTGTGGGGAGTCTTCATGCGAGTTTCTTTTTTCAGCACCCATCCAGGGGTATATGTTGGGAATCCTATCAGCTTGTCTATCAGCATTGGCAGGTGTTTATACAGAGTTTCTGATGAAGAAGAACAACGATAGTTTGTACTGGCAGAACGTACAATTGTATGCGTAGGTATCATGTCGTCTGTTCAAACTGATAAAATGCTATTATTTCAGCATGCAACGTGCATGTCTTTGCAACCCCTATAGTGTTGCAAGTACAAGTGAAGCATAATGACTGTCTTCACCAGAGGTGAAATGGGTGGCATAGGCTCATTGATGACATGATTAGCAGGAAAAAAATTTTGATGGCATTTTCACAAACCTCTTCTAAAAGTAGATGCTGGGATTGGGAATTTTCTTCTGTATTTTGTGCTGTTGAATAGCTAGTTATTTCCTTTTTAGAGCCTTGAAGTATGAAACGGAGTCAATGAACTTGTTTAGCATGACTGGCATGTGTCATTCAGTAGCATACTAGCATTTACATCATTTTTGCACGTGATGAGATTTGTACAATCACATTCTTTTTCAGGTTTGGTGTGATTTTCAACATGGCACGGCTACACCTGGATGATTTTACTGGTGGTTTTGAGAATGGACCATGGTGGCAACGCCTCTTAAATGGTTACAGTATTACAACATGGATGGTGGTGATAAATCTGGGGTCAACTGGGTTGCTGGTTTCATGGTTAATGAAATATGCTGACAATATTGTGAAGGTAGTTCCCTCTGCTTGAGACTTGTTTCATGCACATTTATAACATGAAGTTGGCTTACAACTTGAGCTAATTGATACCTGCTATAGGGGAATAAGATTTAGAAGGAAGTCGATTGTGATGCTTGCTGTAGTATCCTTTCTTCTATGAACGATTGAACATGGAGTTCTATTCTATTTGGTGCAGCTCATGGATGTATTAAAGCAGAGAGGAGTCTAGCAGAAACCATACAGAAGTTGGATTAGATATTAAATTGTTTTAATTTTTAATTTTTTGGAAAGCTCATCCAGTCTGGACTAGGAAGGCTTCTTTAGAAATGGCTATTGTTGGAAGATGTGGGAAGCTAGGTGTATAGTAGTTCAGCCTTCTAATTTCATAGTTATTGACAATGGACACATATGGATTTTGGGAGTTTATGCTAGAACCCACGACATTCTCCTTGCTCGAGTCCAACTTGTTGGATGGATGAATACGATTCTCGTATTAAGGAACTGGGATATTCTATTGTGTGCGTTAATGTGGCATCAACAATTTGTTCTTTTCTCAGGTTTATTCTACATCGATGGCAATGTTGCTTACAACGGTTTTGTCCGTATACCTCTTTAATTACAAGCCTACATTGCAGGTAATTTCCACTCTTATTTATTTTACAAAGCTCTTTGTCCCTCTCCGCCATTGGATGTTTCAACTCGTATGGACGTGTATGTATGTGTGAGTTAATTCAATATTGTACTCTTTCTTCCTGTACTTTGTTTCTGATCGATTCATCCTCTTATTTTGTCTGCTGCAGCTTTTCTTGGGTCTAATAATCTGCATGATGTCGTTGCACATGTACTTTGCTCCTCCGAACATGCTTGTGGATTTACCCCCCCTAGAGAAAGCATCTCCAGAGAGTATGAATGAAGTATATGTTGAACGAAGAACAGATTCCTGAGGAATTCCACTTCTTAAAGTTGAAAACAAAGGCCACTATTAGATTCCCTATTAAAAAGTGCCAACTCCATACTGTCCTTATAAATGCAGTTATTAAGACGTTATCGAGGTGGGTAATGGATCTCATGGAGAAACATCCATGCTGGAATCGGCGGCTTATTTCGGAAATCTGGATTATGCCTTGGAATCTGTAGTTGATACAAATGGAAGTAATTTGGCCTATCTTCCACTGCAAGAGAATGAAATTAGATCTTTCAGTGAATAGCCGCACAGCAGAATCTTTTTGGTAGTTTTCAGGGTTCAGAAACTTGATATCAGGATTCTGTATTAGTTTTTTGTCTTTTTCGCAAACATTTTGACCGGATATTTTTGTGAAATTCCAGTGGATTGATAACTAATTGGGAAGTCATTGCAGTGGAAGAGATAACTGTACTAATTGATTTCCAAGAGAATTCTTGAACTATAGCTTATGCAGCGATAATTCCAGAAGTCTTTTCTTGCGATATGTCGTCATTTTACGAATTTCGTGGGAATCAGATACAATTGGAAACATTTTTTGGTTTTCAAGATCATTCTTTATTGCTTTCTAAATATCAGATACATCTAGATGCTTATAAAGAGTGGACTCGGTCACTTGGTCTGATCTTCCTAATCTGTCGCAATACCAATATAGCGACTCGAATTTGTGGATATGGTGTAATGGACGCATATATGCCTTGTTCTTGGGATAATTGGAGGACACCATTGCTCTCAATTTTCAAAGCCTGGGACCAACCCAAAAACTACTAGACAGGGCATGCGTTAAATGCTGCTTTTGCTTGCAGGATCGACAGACATGGATTAGTGGTGGACAATTTCATTATAATGACGAGGTTCAGATGGATAATTCTGTGCATGAATGGCTTCTTTCGAAGACTTGTTCAGTGAAACAAGGCTGCACGTCTGTTGCTTAAAAATTAAAAAAATGCCGAAATAAGTTTTAACAAACTCCCAAAACACCAAGCACTCGGATAAAATACCCGGACAGCGCTAAAGAGGAACAAAACTGTATGCTGTAGATTTCAGTTTAGTGTGGCCAGGTCCGGTTCGTAGGAACGATACATTGCTTTTTTTTTTTTGAACTACTTTTTTGTGGCACGATTACGTTTATTAAGAAGAAGGGGAGCGCCATTGCAGAGATGTAGCAAGCAGAAATTCTGTTAGGACACTCCACTAGGACTTCATTTCTCTTGTAGAATTGAATATGTATTGGCTTATTATGTACAATACCATGTATAAGGCCCGCTCCGTTCTGTTAAGGTTCTTATTATTTTTTAAGTACTTATTTCCCGCTTAGCGGAATGGGAAAAGTGACGTTTCCAAATGGATAACCATTCAATCCATTGGCATTTATGGATAGTTTCGAGTTGTAGCACTCACATAACAACTCTTAGACTTATGTGCCACGAAGCTGGTTGAAGCCAACCACTATCTTTTTTGGTGTGTCCCTTTCATGACACTAATTCCTCTCCACGCTCTACTTTTGTCTTGTCCTAGTACATCCTCTAGAGTTTTCCCTCACTTTTTAAATATTTTTTTTGTAGGTAAATGTAGGCAAGTGTTCTTTTCGTGTGAATTAAAGATGACCAACAGTAAAATTACTCCATTCGTCTCAAAAAGGATACAATTTTTGAAACTCGTGTTATTTTTTATCGCTTATATTTTTCAATTTATAATGCCAAAAACGGTTTTTGACATTGTTATTTCCCTATTTTTTATGAGTTTGAAAACTTTGTAAAATAGAACTAATAGAGAACTATCAAACAAGATCTATATTGCATATTTTTTTAGATCCATATTGAAAGATATAAGGAATTGAAATTGACATGGATATCAAAAATTAACATCCAATTTGGGACTGAAGGAGTAGATTTTATTGTAAGTACTCGAAGATATTGAGACCAAAGTTTTGTATGTCACTTCTTTTTTAAAGTATAGAAAATTAGTCTTAGGTCTATTATGTGAACTTCATAAGCTCACTAGTCCACCTGTTAATTTTGTAAGGTCTCAAGTCCATTTTAGAGTACCCTAAAGTAGGGTAGGATACCATAAGGTTTATGCACTTTTATAAGATTTTAGGGTGTACTTTTTTGTTATAGGATATATAAGGTACCCTAGGGTTTTAAGCATTTTTATAGGGTATTCTAGGGTATAGGTTGTGTGGATTTGTGGCTTTATAAAACTATTAGGTGAACTTGTGGGCTTACGTAATGTCCATAGTGAACCTATCACTAAATCTCCCTTTAAAGCATGTAGCTAAAGAGTATTTAGTGACAGTTTTTCACCTATAGTGACAACATCACACTTTTTAGCTACACTATAGTTGAAAAACTTTCACAAAATACTCTTTAGCTACACACTTTAAATGACAACTCAGTGACAACTGTATTGTCATGTCACTGGAGTTCAATTTTTTTGTACTAGTATAAATATACTTGCAATTTGTTTTCTTGTTTAGAAGTAATTGATAAGAAAATAGTAACTAGTCGATGTATTCAAAGGAAATAGCGCAAACAAACCATGGTATATCACTTGAGAAAACATCCTTTCCGGATGAGGAGGAAAAGAGGGGGGGAGGGGGGTTGGTTCTGGCACCCCCCGTGAGCCTCTTTCGTGGTTTTTTTGAGTAATTCAAATTGTTCATCATATAGAATCTACAAAATAATGTATTCACGCAAAAAATCAACTTGTTCGGACATTGATAGGTATGTCAAAAGTTGAGTTTAAGACAAAAGAATAGACGACCGTTGATAGTTTAACTTAAAAAACAGTTGACAGATCCATGTCATCCATATTTCCGTCTAAAACTGAACTTTTGACACACATATCGATGTCCGAACAAGCTGATTTTTTGAGTGGATATATTATTTTAGGACCCTACAAGATGCATAGTTCGGATTATCCAAAAAAATGTGTGGTGGGGGTCTACACTGGGGTGGCGAAACCCCCCATTTGTCTGCCGGCGGCACCAGACATAATTCATTCTCATATCGCTCTGTTTTGTCCACGCTCATATAGTCGTATAAGTTGGCACGAATTATGTATTTTTTTATAATGCAAGGTTTCTCGGGTCAACTTGCGTGCACCTCGGACTAATCCTTACAACTCCTCCCATAGCCGTTTTGCGCGTTTACGCTTAGAGTGAGATGACCCCAATGGTTGTTGGTAGGAAGAATCAAACCTGAGACCTTAAAATAAAGCAAATACCTAATTTTCAGGCCAAGACCACTTGGCCAACCACACCTAGAATCCACTTGTATAGAATTATTCCATGCATTCACGTATGTGAATTCCAAAAATGAAATTTGTAGACTAGATTTTTTCTGGCAGTGTAAACTTAACTTTGATTCTGTCCACCTCACTTTGAGTATGAGATTTTCCACATAAAACTTACGGGTCTCTCTCTCTCCACATAAAACTTACGGCTCTCTCTCTCTCTCTCTCTCTCTCTCTCTCATGTATGCCTATAAAAGGGAGCCTTGGCATTGAGTTTCACCCAACAAATTGAGAACAAAGAAACAGAAAGAAGGGGAAAAAAAAATGAGCGGAACAACTTGCTCAAACCCTGCCTACACAACCACAACTGGTACTCTAAAACAAAACGGGCGCCAAATGATGACTGGAAATGGAACCAAAGGTGATAACCAGAAGCCGATCAGCTGTTCGTTTCAGATGCCACTCCACTACCCAAGGTTCAAGGGAACCGATTACGAAACCATGCCCGAGTGGAAGCTCGACTCCCTGCTCGTTGAGTACGGCCTTCCCGTTACTGGAGATTTGAAGCAGAAGAGGAAATTCGCCATGGGTGCCTTCCTTTGGCCTTGCCAGAATGACTGAACAGTTCGTACTTGAAAGAGTAGAAACACCACACTGTTTAGCTATATTATATTATCTTCTTCTTTGTTTTCTCTTTATAACCCAGGGTGTTCAGACCAGCTGTATAAGATATTTATAGTTACGGATTTTAGTGTTTGCTTATATTGTGCTGTTATTACGATCATTAGAAGCTGCTATAGTAGTAATAAGTTTTTTTTTTTTTTTTTTTCTTTTATTTTGATCCATGAGAACCGCCGTACGTGGATCCGCAGTAGTAATAAGTTTGATGGTGTTGTAAATGCTTTTACAGTGTATGTGTTTGTATGATAAGATCATATTCAATTTCCTTCTTATATATATATGTGTACGTTTTTCGGTACCATTGTCTAGCTAGTATGAACTCTCTTGACCAAAACAATTTCGCCGCTCTGCACAACTCTATACGGATGATTTTCCCGATTCATGAAAGTTGATCGAGAACTTCCTTGTTAACATCTTAACAAGCACTTTGCGACCCTAATGAAGAAATATAGTCTGTAATGTATAAGGTGGCAACCCCTTATCATCCACAAATTAGTGGTCAAGTTGAAATATCCAATAGGGGAGTCAAGCGGATCGATCCTTGAGAGAAAATGGTTAAGCCGGATAAACAAAGATTGGTCATCCCAAGTAGCTTATGCTTTATGGGCTTACCGTACTGCTTATATATAAGATTTCTATAAGCATGTGTCTCCTTACCGATTAGTCTTTGCTAAGGTATGCTACTTACCTGTAAAATTGGAGCATCCGGGCATGTGGGCTATAAAGAGGACACCAGCACACTATGACAAAATCCGGATCAAAAAAAAAAGGAAACACTATGACAAAATCAAAAAAATTACTATATATCTTCAAAAAAATTATATCTTCATTCCTCCAGAGGCGGCGTGGTTGGCGTGGTCTCTTAGCGTCCGATCATGTCGATTGTTGGGGCATGATTTTGTTGGGATTTGTTCTGATTTTGTTTGTTTTGTCCCTGTGTTTCTTCCCTATGGGAGTCTTCCTCACCTACCGTTCAGGGGTGTCGTCATTTTTTGGTGTTGGTGTGTGTGAGATGGGTTATGAGAGATGTTATAGTTGGTGTGTGGTGTTTCACTGCCGCTCGTCTTATGTGCATGTATGGAATTAGGAGGTGTAGATCTTTGGATTGCCTACCCGTCCGTTTGGCTATTTTCTCCCTCAGGAAGAATATGCCCTATATTATACGCTCTTCGTTATCAATGAAAGTCTTAAACTTTTGGCAAAAACAAAAAACTTGAACAATTGCCAACTGTTTAATTTGACCTATCCAAACGCATAGACTGGGGATGGTTTTCCACGTTATCACTATGAAGAAGATATAGCAAAATCTGATAACAAATGCATTAAAAAGGATAGAATGACTGTAAGTTTGGTTGCTGGTATTATAGCTGCCCACGTCTTAAATATATCACGTGTTGCCTTTGAACGAGGGCATGAACATTGCTATGCAGAATTATCTCTGATATGACAGTCAATCAATAAGTTCATTTTTCCGTAACACGGTTCTTACACGACAATTAACTTCCGACAAAATTAACGGTCCCTGAAGTTAACGATGGAGCATTTTGGGAGACGGTTGAATCTAGAAACCAAACAACAAAGTCTAACAAATTAAAGTTTCGATGCGATGTCTATGTTAGAAATATGCGGAATCCTGACTAGGATATTAATTTGAGGATATGAGCGGATAAAGATAATAAGAAACGCAATGGCGTGGTTCACCAACCAAGGCTATGTTCACAGTCATGCTGTTGGGCTTGTGAAGGCCTGATACGTTTGGGTCTGGGGGGCAGCACACCCGAAACCTAAACAGGGATTACGGTAATTAGTTATGTAAATCCTAGGATATATATAATACTTGCCATACGCAGCCCCTGATGTAATTTGGACTCTTTCTTTATTCGATACATTGTGAAACTGGTGTGAGCCATGAATGTACTCAACAATATCTGTTATGGAACCACATAAAATTTCGGTATCTTGCATTCTTGTTTTCTGTTCTCTGATAATTATTTGCACGGTGTGTGTTTCTCGGTTTGGCTGACTTCCCGACAGTTGCGTGTTTTTCTATTGTTAGTGGTAATAACACGTAACATCGGAATAATCCACAACATGAATGGCTCAGTAGTGTACTGATTGAACCATCCATTGCGTGTGAACTGAGATTATCACAAGGGATTTCGTACGTATGGCTGTGGTGGTTGTTATTTAGTTGCTAGTCGGTAGCTAGCTAGCATTGATGATTGAGATGAACCAAGTGGTTGCGGAGAGTGATGGGTGCATTCTTGTGTGGATAAAACATCGTAAAGATTCATTCATTCATCAAGTGATGCCTAACTACCATTTCGATCATTCTTGCCAACACTACTTCATAGTCATGTCAAGCTGAACTCAAGGACAAAGACATAGGGGGGTACTGTATCCTAGTTGAGAGGAGAGAGAATTCATTGATCGTCTAAATTCCTTTCAGTAGTCCGCTAAGGTGTCTCTTGAAGTTTTTCAATATCTGAAAGGCTTTCAATTCTCCAAGTATGGAAATAATTTTACACGCGTAAGTTGGCTCGGACACAGAGTTATTAAAAAAACAAAAAACACCCTTCACATGCAATGATATTTGCTAACAATTACGGGAGGTAATTAAGGGAGTTCAAAAAACTCCAGATTAATCTCATATATATATATATATATATATATATATATATATATAGGGAATGGTTCAATGAACACCCTAATAAAACACTCAACGGGGACACCCAAAATCTCAATCTGATAGTTTCTGATTGAATTTTTATGATCCGAACCGCTCAATGTGTGCAGAATGTGATTTTAAGGGTGTCCGTGAGAAATTAGCAAAAAAAATGACCGGGAAAGGCTTGATTTGAGCAGTTTTTATTTGAACCGTTCAATAAATAATTGTTCAAAACTGTTCGGATCAAACCCTTTCTGGTCATTTTTTTTGCTGATTTTTAGCGTGTACCCTTAAAATCACATTCTGATCACATTGAGCGGCTAAGATCATCAAAATTTGATCGGGAACCATGGGGTATTTTTTAGGTGTCTATTTTCGGAATCGCCCCATATATATATATATATATATATATATATATATATATATATATATATATATATATGGGGGCGGTTCCGGAGACAACAAATTTGACAACAAAAAAACAACATAAATCTCAATCTCATAGTTCCCTATCAAATTTTTATGATCCGAACCGTTCAATGTGTGCAGAATGTGATTTTATAGGTACCCGAAAGAAATTAGCAAAAAATATGACCGAAAAGTGTTTGTTTTGAACAGTTTTTAATTGAACCGTTCATAAATCTAAGCTAAAAACTGCTTAGATCAAACCCTTTCCGGTCCTTTTTTTTGCTGATTTTTCATGGATATCCTTAAAATCACTTTCTGATCACATTGAGCGGCTCAGATCATTAAAATTTGATCAAGAACTATGTGTTGTTTTTTTTGTTGTCAAATTTGTTGTCCCCGAAACCGCCCCTATATATATATATATATATATATTTATATCCTCGTCCAATTCGATCTCCAAGCAAATTGAGCTCATGTGATTACCGCCGGGAAACGAGTAAGGGGCTGTTTGGACAAATAAGCCATTGTGACTTATTTTTTGTCCTTATTCAAATTTTTTTCCCATTTTGTGGCTTATTGTCAATTTTTTGGGGATTATTGCTTCGTTATGATGAGAGGAATCGGAAAAGTAAAAAATATTGATCGAAATCCAATTTGTTTGGAATTTCGACGAAATTTGACGGGAAAGCTACATTTTCGTCTTTTTGTGCAAAAATTTAGATTTCGACTCAAATTTTTTACTTTTTAGATTCCTCTCGTCATAACGAAGCACTAATCCCCAAAAAATTGACAATAAGCCACAAAATGGGGAAAAATTTTGAATAAAGACAAAAAATAAGTCACCGTGACTTATTTGTCCAAACGGGGCCTAATACTAGAGGTGTCAGCTTAATTAGTCCCGCTGATCAGGGCACGACATGTTTTGAAGTCGGTACAAAATAACATAGCACGAACACAATACATAGGCTCAGGCGAACAACGGTGTATGTGCCCATGGCGCGGCCACGGCCTGCATGAGGTTGCAACAATACTAGAGTTTGTTCGTGCCTGAAGGCACGGTGTAACGCATTTTGAACATAACTAAAATAAATAATGAAATTATTGACCACCCCCGCCAACAAAATTGATTTATACGGGAAGATTTTTTCTTAAATTAAGTTCAAACAGAGTTCTTCTAGTGCATGCTCGTGCCTTTGGGCACGGATCGAACAATCAGCACATGCAAATCAACACTGTCTTTGTGAACAAAGTATCAACTTGTTCATTTAACACCAAGGAGTCACTTAAATTCATGTAACACCAACACTTCTAGAGATTGCCGTATTCATGTCAGACATGTGACACGATTGAGACACTTCGCAAGACCCTAGCTAGATCATATGAAACCAGTATCAACGTGTTTATGTTACCACAACCAATTTTTTTCGTTACCACATTAGGTGCGAGAAATACAGATAAGAAACAATTACCAACTATCAAAAACTTATTAATAGCACCCAAACAAACATAAGAGAAAAGAGAGAAAATCGGAAACACAATTTGATTAACATAACAGAGTTACCTTAATCTAACATAAATTGGCTGACTATAACCTTCCCAATCAAATAACTAAAAAAACAAAGTTGTGTAATAGTGAGATGGCGTGAACACGGCTCTAATTTGTGCTCCAAATTGCTGCACATACAGTGAAAACCTAAAAAAAATTACATTAATTGGCTACGGATACACCACCATTAGCTACACATGAAACCATAAAAATATTTAAACCAACCAAAGTAATCAAAAAATGATGAAATGCAGCAATCATAAAATTGAAAGGGAGATTAGTATAAAAAAATGCTTCACAATTTCTTTACTTAACTGTCCCGATAATAAATTAGAACCAACCATCATATGGGTTTTTAATCGAATGAGATATTGCGCCAAATCCATACCACCACACCATCATTTGAACATTGAAAATTCTACAACAACTAAGAAGAGCATTATTCATGGGTACCTTATAAATGTATCTGACCATTATATGTTTTAGCTAAGGTTCTTGGGATTTATACACACAAAATCGGCATGGTCTATAGGCTTAATCAAGATATTGGTGTTTTTTCATTTCCTTTAGGCCCCGTTTGATAAAGGGATTGGAGGTTGGGATTGGATTGTGAAGGTGATGGTATTAGTAATACCTTGTTTGGTAACCAAAATTAGTTCGGACTAATAGTCCGATGGGATTAATAGAGGGGGTATTAGGGGGTATTGTTAATACCCCGTGGGACTTGGTATTACAGGGTATTAATAGTCCAATCCCAACTCCTTCACATTACCAATCCCTTTTCATTACCAATTTCTTCTAACAATCCAATTCCATCATCTAATTCCATCTCAAACAAACATGATATTAATAATCCCATCATCTAATCCCATCCCAAACAAACATACTCATTATCAATCCTTTTTCATTACCAATCCCTTCTCCTTACGAATCCCAATTCTAATCCAATCTCCTTACGAATCCCATCCATCTATCACTGTTATCAAACGAGGCCTTAACGTAAGTTGCATGTATTTTCCTTCCCCTTGGTTGTAGTTCTTGCCCTTAATTTGTGTTTGTTGAGCCATCGATTCTCCTTTTCGTAATGGAGTCATTATAATAAGCATAAGAAATTCAAAAACCCAAAAAATAAAAAAGATATGCAAAACAAATAGCATTCCAAATATTGTAATAATGAATTTGAGTTAGATTAGACAAACTGATTTGTGATTATATATTGTGCTACCCAAAAAAAAACTACATACCAATAAAGTGCGGAATTTCACAAAATTTTACGATGTTCCTTGAGGAGCTTATACTATGCCATGGACCAATGGAAACTGAGAAAACCAACCCATGTTACGAAGCCTCTCAATTCCCAGCAAGGTTAACACATATCTCTTTTAAATACACAGGGTATCATGATCACATACCAACTATTTATAATCCCAATTGCTCTTAGGGTATTGATCACACTACCAAGTATTGATCAGAACTGGCAAAACCAAAAGCAACAAAGATAGCGAAGGCTCCACTCAACTGATACTACACGTAGAAAATATTGTGAAGCAAAAAAAAAAAAAAAAGAACCACTTAAAAGACAATGCAATATAAAATTCTTAAAGTTCTGAATGCCTAAAAAAATTAGAAAGTACATTTTCCTTCTTCCACTTTATTAGCTAACACAAAGATTCAATAACTTTCAAATTTTCTTACGTTTTCACTCATAGTCAAATTTTTTCTACTAATAGTATGATTTCACAACCCTAGACCAACTTCATCTAAAATTACCCAAATCTATTACCCTGTGACCTGTAACCACTCACATGCACTTTCATTCTCAAATCTAAAAATCTCTCAACCAAAAAATAGGACTTCAGATAATCCAATTGGGGCTATAAAAAAAAATCAAGGGTTGGCCGATTAACATTCTTTTGTAGATAAATCCAATGGGGTTTTAACAAATTGAGATCAGATTCGAATACCTTTAAAGTTTTTTACAAAAAAATACGGTAGGGGCAACCAAAAAAAATCAACATAGAACGTAAAATATTAAATTTGTTAGAAAGGACCACCATAGACTTATCTGCACGTTGGGTTTTACATTTTGTTAAAAAAAAAAATATGGATGGTAGGAAAAACAAAAACAAAAACTGTTAATTTTAAATTGCACCTAAAAATTGTAAATTTTAAATTGCACCTAACCAACCACCCACCCCCCCCCCCCCCCCCCCAACCCAAAAAAAAGAAACACAAAAAAAAAAAAAAAGACACGGAACCCAAATGGAGGAAAAATTGAACCAAAAGAAAATAGGTAACATAGAAGAAGAACCCCAAATCTATTTACTCAACTGTTAAAAAAAACAAATTAAACAAAATGGGAGATAGAAAGAAAACCGTGGTTGGGCGTAAACCGAAAGAAATCAATTTCTATATACAGTTAAAATAATGGAGCCACTCACCTTAATTCTTGTAGTCTCGAACTCAAAAGCAAAGTTCGGTGATTTTTAGTGGTGTGGTAGTATTGTAACTGAGGTTGAGAGAGGGAGGATGGGGGAGGAAACAAAAAAAAGAATGTACGCCTCATTTTGGGAAACCCAAAGTCAGCCCGTGACTTTGGAAATAGCTAAGCTTATAAAGATTGATTTTGGCACTCCACCAAATTAATTTTGGCACTCCCCTTTAAAAGTGCGGTTATCAAGTTGGGTGCGCCAAAATCACTCCCCAGATTTTATTACCTTTTTAAGTTTCAGATATACTTTGAAAATCATACACCTAATTTTTCGGAAATAGCACGTGATTTTGCCTTTTCATTGTTGGCCTTAGGATGAAACCAATTCACGACATCTAATAAAAATGTCGGACAACTTCAAATTAGGACCAGATTGGTTTCTCCATAAACTTTCCATTTATTGTTTTGTTTTATTCCAGAAAATGTAAAGTATTTACCAAAATGCTAAGGATTGAAGGAAGGGAGGAGATTTATGCAAAAAAATATGTGTTAAATCCAACGATTAAGATTTATGTAAGGTAAATATGTGGGCTACCATACCGTTGCGATTTGTATTATAAATTGTATCGTATAGGATCATTGAACGCTCGATCTCTCTCCAAGTGAAGGGCAGAGTAGTAGATCCACCAAAACTCTAGGGGCACTTCAGGAACAGAAGAAAATAAGAGAAGTGGAAAAAGTGGAAGTATCAGTAGTTCAGTACCATAGGCCCGCCGTATGGTGCCAACCAAGGGGACAACAGACTGCCTGATTCCTACCGGACGGTTCACATGGGGGTGCCAGCAGGCGGTGGAGAGTGGTGATTCGGTGGAAGTGGGTCCACTCAAACTCCGGTGGTCCCACATTACCGGCTTTTCCCAGCCTCTCTCTCTCCACCTCCTATTTTCCCCGAAGAATCCGAAGCCACCGTTAAAAAGCTGTTGGAAACTGAAAAATCTCACTCCGATTTCTCATATTCATTTTCGGTCATCGTTGTGAGACGGGTAGTTAGAAAGAAATCGGAAAAATCTCTCTCTCTCCCTCTGCGTCGAGAGAGTTGCGCAGAGAGGCCGGGAGAGAGAGAGAGAGCTCTGGCCGAAGGCTTTTACGTTCTTGATTTTTGATTATACGGCGAGGGAAGAATGGCAAAACCTTCGGTTTCATTTGGCGTGGTTGCGTTGTTCGCTCTCGTGCTTGCAATCTCTTTAGCTTCCATTCAGGCCCAGTCTCAGGCTCCGGCTCCTGCCCCTGTAAGCGACGGTGAGTTTTTCTTGTGCTGTCTTCTAGTAATATGGTTTTCCTCTTTGGCGAGAAAAATTAAGAAAATGAAAGATGGTTTTTTTATCTTCCTTTCCAGTTGTAGCATTTGAGTTCCTGAAAATCAGAAATCCTATACATACTGAAGGTTTCCGTAGCTACGGAAACCGTACCGACGGCTACGTCGTCCAAAAATTCTATAAAAAAAAAAATCGAGAGGCTCGGGCGGGAATCAACGGCATCCGATGTGTGTAGAGTGTTTGATCAAAACACCCTATTTTTCGTGTATATATGTATATACGTATAGCATCACTCTGAAAATATTGTGGAATGAAAAAACTTCTTTTTAGTTGGTTTGGGGTACAAGGAGAAAACGAGTTCTTTGTCTTGCATTTTGCTCCTAATTTCCACCCAGAGATTATTCGAGTTGCGCTTAAGCAGAGCTAAGACCTATCCCATTGCATGGTGTAGGTCTTTTCATGTAAAATTTAGAGTAACGCTTTATCAGCAAATATTTTTCTAGAATTTCTGCATAGAATGTGCCTCAATAAATCCTCTCATTTATATTCATTCCTAATATAATAATAATAATAACAACAACAACAACAATAACACCACTTTAACTCATGAAAATGTTATTGAGATCAGAGATTTCTGCCCAAAAAGGGGAGATTTCTGGTTTTTCCTAAATGCAGTGTTATTCTTGTTCCAAACTTACGCAATCATATATAGTGTATACTTGTGATTTTTTTTTTCTCTTTTCCCTGTGCATTACTTTCAGGAACAACAATCGACCAAGGAATCGCATACGCGCTGATGTTGGTGGCACTGGCTCTCACATACCTAATCCACAACTTGGATTCGCCCTCCTCCTTCAGCTTCTAATCAAATTCAGAAATGGCTTATGATTTCAATGCTGTATCATAGAAGGCTGAGAGCCATGTATTGGGAAAATTTGCGCACATGGATGATATTTGTGCCCCTTTGGACATGAAATGTATCTTTGAATGTACTAAGTGGGCAATTGCTATTGTCGTTCTCCGTCTGTTTGGTTGTCTGATCGATTTCGCTTCACCTTCTTATCACGTAATTTGCTTTTCAAAGAAATCTATTACCGTATCTGGCTATCTGCAAACATACCCAAAACGCAAAACATTGTTGCTCGTTAAAACAAGCAAATTACATGGAGGAGAACAACGTTAGTAATTAATTAAGTATTAGGTCTCCCCATATGCTAGGAACCAAACTGATGGCAATCTCGTTTTAGAACATCATTTTTATTAAGGAAACTTGACAATGGGTGCATCAAGTTGGGAGAACCCGGACCAAATGGAACGGCAAACCAGTTGTATAAATCCACCACCGAAATTGCAATTCGGTTAGTAGCTACTCTACAACGCCATAACCATTTTCCTTCCCTTTCATTCCCATTTGCTTGGACCTCTGGCGCAGAAGAAACTAACAGGAACACTACCGAAACAGATACGTATGAACCTGTTGCTTACAATAGACCTTAGATTGAGTAAAACGTTAGAGCATTTGAATAGGATAATGTCAATGATCATAGTCCTTCCCAAATTGAAACAAATGAAGGAATCAAGTTTATCTCATCGTATTGGTAAACGTCATTCTTACTCGTTGAATCCACTTCCTCTTGGCTGAGATGGCTCTGAAAGTGAATACCTTCACTTTCTGTAGGGTCGAGGGAAAATTTTGCAAAACCAAGCTAATGGTTTATGGTGACGACATTGCCTTACAGTGTTCAGATCAATTCTTCTGCTATATATTTCTCATCAGTTTGATTGTTGGCTTCAGTTGCTGACAGTAAAGTTCTATAAGATAGAACGATGACTCTCGATCAGTTTTGAGAGACAAACTTGAAATGGATGTTGAATTCGGACAAGATGACTCCAACCGGGATTTTCCACACGTAAACTGAAAGTTCAGTTCAAAAAAAATAGATGTCAAAAAACAGGTTAAAAGATCCAGAAAATACCCGTACGTAGCCATTAAAGGTATCGGTGAACCTAATAGTTTAAACCTAATAGAAGGGCATAATGGCCACCCAAATCATGATGAGTGCGATTTTGTTCACCTGCTTGAAAGGTGTGTGAAAGTACCCATCTCTATGATAACCTTGCAAACAACGGTATACTTATCCAAGGATCCCTCTGAGAACCTCTATACACACAATCAGTCTGAGGATCGCAATGCAGAAGGAAACAACATAAGCAAAATAGGAGAATGCATTATCGAAGAATGAGCACTTCACAATTCGAGACGCAATGCATATATAGTGTACGTTGAGTGAAGAATCATAAAATTTGAAGAATTCGCAATCCACAAGTAACACAAAATAAATCTCAATTAAGGGATCTGATTGTACTCTACCTTGCTAGATGTTCCGATAGATTAAATGAACCTGAATTTGGTATAAACATAAGCTAGATAATTATGAGCATGACCAAAGACCGTATATATAACACTAAATTCCTGTTTCATTTCCCCCGATTTCAACACACTTTTTATGCAATCCCACGTCGGCTCCACGAATTCGTTAAAAACCAATCTGTAAAAGTGGGAAAAATATGATTGATTCTAAGCGTAATGACATGGGAAACACATTTAGCGTGACAAATGAAATTGTTGATATCTTATTTACAAGGTAGAGTCCACTGATTTTCCCCATAAAAATTGATCACCCCACCCTCCGACCAGGTCTGTGTATTTTTCCTAGGCTTAGAACCAAATTAGTAAATTATAGTCTTTTTCCATCCATAAATATAGGGACCAAACCAATTCGTCCTCTCAAATTAAACCCCCACCATACAATTTCCGATCTGCCTCTGACGCTTCTACCGTTCCAATTGCCAAAAAAAGGCCGATTTCAGCCAATAATGAGAGGCTCTAAATAGTAGTTTGTTCAAGCTAGTTTAATTTTTTCGTGCTATAAATGGTGGAGGAAGCGTTACTCATCGTACAAATAAAATTCCCAAACAACAAGTTGAGAGGCGTTCGGAGGGCCTGAGAAAAATGACGAAGGTTCAGATTTCTTTGGTTCTTTTGGCTGCAGCTTGTTGCCTGATGGTGGCTCCAACCAGCGCCATATACCACATCGTGGGAGGAAGCCTCGGGTGGTCCGTTCCCCCAAACAGGACCTTCTTTGAGGAATGGGCTAAACCAAGGGTCTTTGGCGTCGAGGACCACTTACGTAAGTGCCCTTTGCATTTTCTTCATTCTCATTGCGGTTTGTTTCCTCCTCCCTTCCCATTTTGATTTCGAAAACGATTTCAAATCAGAAAGGTTGTCCATAATAACGTCGTAGGCGCGTATTTTGAATGCACGAGCCCAAAAGTGATACTCAATTGTTTGTACTTCATTCTAATTACGTTTTGTTTCCTTCCTGCCCATTTTTTATTTCGAAAATCGTTGGCGTATTTTGAAATCATGAGCCAAAAGATGGTTTTTTTTTTTTTTCCTTTCTTCTAAAGGAAAGCATCTACAACGTTATGCGCTTTCGATGGGGAATTCCATCGAGGAAACAAGTTTTCAATCACAACAAGTCAAGTCATTTGGAAGAGCAACAATAAACAATGTGCGAAGTTTACGCACGGAATGGGAGATTCTGCCGAGCATCTCCCTGTAGAGCGGTGCAGAGTGGCCAATTCGGCCGCTCATCTCGGCAATTAACGGCTCAAATCTTACCTGAGCGATGGATGGTTCATGCTATTTGTATGCGTTCAGATTCAATTTGAGCCGTTTCAAAAAATTTACATCACCCCATACAAATTATATGTAAAAATGTCACAATTTCATCTTGAAAAGGAACTTTTTGCAACCAAAAAAAAAAAAATATTGTACTAATTACATGTAAAAATATCACTTCATGTGCATGTAACCAATTAGGGCATAACTTCAATTATCTTGCTAACAAGGCCAAAAAAATCTACAGTTTTCCCATTCACGGGACTGCACAACGTGATGGAGGTCTCACGAGAAGATTACTACAATTGCACGCTGGAAAATGTCGTTAAATTGTATCCATTTGGACCCGTCATTTTGAACTTCACACAGCCCGGCGAGCATTACTATTACTCCACCGTCGGGACGCAATGCGAGTATGGCCAGAAGCTCCACATCACCGTGGTCCCCGGAGAGGGCTCGAGCGGGAGGATCTTTTCGACGACAGAGGCTCTTGGGGAAATCTCGGCTTCCCCTTCCCATGCCCCGGCTCCCGCGCCGAATTCCGCGCCGTTGGCGGGTCCGATCGGGGGTCTGGAAATGGTGATTGGCTGTTTGGTTTCTTTTGTGGCATGGCAGTTTGTCTAAGAGAGCACATGCAACATTTGTTGTGCGACCCCCACCCCCACCCAGTGAAGTAGTAAAAATGTTGTTCCATTGGGTTGTAATTAAGCTACAATGGCTGATTCTTTTGCAAATTTTTTGTATGATTCTGCCCGGATTTGTGTACCAGTTTCAATTATTTATGCAAGGATCGGTTCATTGTTTTTGGCTGTTGTATTTTTTTTTTTGACAAAAATCTAGCTTTTTTATATACAGAATGATGGTACACATCTTTTGGTCCAATTCATTGTAAAAAACACATTACTCCCACTTAACAACAAAAAAAAATGTACTCTGTCCGACTTTGAGGAAATAGCCACGTGATGTTGCAACTCCTTTTACCACCGGTCACCACGCATTCATGGGGACTAAAATTAAGTGTATCTTTATAGATATATCATATACGGTGGGAGAAGGCAGGGGCGGGCTTGACCTAAATCCGTAGGAGCAGCGACTTAATTTAGGCCTCCAAATTTCAGTCAAAAAATAGGGTCCGCGCGAGTTGAGTACAAGTAATAATAATATGTGTGCGTGTTAAAAAAATACTAGCAAACAGGTACAAACCATCTTCAATCATATCTATACATTCTTGAACAACATTTCTATATGTTTTGCTCACAAATGGGGACTAGCCGAGATTCCATCCAAATCCGCCACTCATTGGGGAATTTTCCACGGATCGGTTAGTATTTTACATTTCACCTATGCAGCGGCGTCATGTTTTGTGTTCGCCTTACACCCCCGGATCAAGTTCAGGACCAGCCCAGCTGGGAGAAGGAGTTTGGGTATCACGTACTGGTGTTCCATGACTGCCGATTACTTAGAACAACTCCAACCAAGCTCCGTAATACTGTAATCTCTATATTGAGGGGGATTAATCTTGGAGTCACTCCTGCAGAATTTGGTCGATGGGCTTGGACCAACCCAAAGTTAACGAACCTGTGGCCACATTACATGGGCTGATTCGTTGCAGGACCTATCGTACCCTTTTTTTTAATGCAGGACCACAAGAGAAGTGTTTGCTCACGTGCCGGATTTATAACTCGCCATATTTCAGTGTCTATATAAGTATTTTCCAAAAAAAGAAAAAAATTTGAAGAAAGAAGGGTTTCTAGTTATGTACGATTGAATATCATCCACAAATTATTCACCAAGTAATTCTGTTGAAAAACCGTAGGATATTCACATTACTTATTTATCGATATTATGCGCGCTGATCAAGTCTTATTACTAGTTTTTAGCCCCTGAATTTTCCAGAGAATTTTGAATTCTTATTACGATTGAACACATCTGAAAGAGGAACGTGGGCTTTGCTCGAATGGCAAGAGGCTCGGGAGTTCAAGTCTCTAGCTAGCTCCCGCGTCCAATCACCTGACATTTAAATTTTGGTAGCTTTGTACTCTTCATACAATTATTATGGGATGCTCCTAATTAATGACCACCGCGTAGCGTTCCAATATCTTCGGCCATCATATATTCATATAGGTTTTTTAACCAGGTCACCACTGATCTTAAAGGGTGTTAGGACAACACGTTCCAAATTCCATAATTTTCACGTCATTTTGTGTGTGTGTGTGTGTGTTTATCCTGCACAAAAATCTCAAGTTCATGCACCCACGCCAAGAACATTATCAACCCATCACATGCAGGGGGGATTATATCTGTGAGTACAAATGTTAGTAAGAAGCATGTAAGGCACACAATCCGTACTGATAATTAGCCCCACCGGCACAACTCATATGCAAGTATGGTGTGACACGTATTAATATCCCCACGGCATTAAACGTTATATATACATGGATCATGCATGCATTAATTAATGTGTGGTGCATGCATGTACGGATGTACCCAGGTTGTTGACAAATCCTTGGCGTATCACCACCACCCTCCGAAAGATCTTTTAATACATTCCGGCCCGTCGCCGCCCTGTCGGATGGCATGGGAACCACCCTTGAGGCCCCACTTTCTCCGTACTTATTTTGGGTTCGGATCCTCGTCGGTTCAAAATTTGGATTGGAAGAAAAAATCCCAATCGATCTAAGCCGAGGTGCACGTTGAAAAAATTAATGGTTCAAATCTACTTACAAACTCTTCGCGAGGAGTTCTCTGAACAGATCCGAACCGTTGATTGCAACATGGGACGGTCAAGATTTCGACTATCGGCTGCGGTCCAAAATTTGGACCGGAGAGAGAATCCACTTACAGATTAGTTGAGTTAAAGAACAATAAGAGCATCTCTAATGGTTTTAGTTACGTACTTTATAAAATTAAAGCTATTTTTTTATTTGTTACAGTTTTACAGCTTTTTAAAATTAAAGCATCTCTAATACTCGAGCCATTTTTTGGCTCCCAAAATGATTTGGTGTTTTTACGTGTCAGTCTAGAAAAAACAGAAATGCACCGTTAAGTATGTCTGAAATATTAATTTTTTCAAAATTATTGTCCCTATAAAAGTGTCTAAACCACTAAAACGTGCCTAAACCTAAACCCTATGGTACGTCCCTAGGAAAGTGCATAAAACCCTAAACCCTATGAAAATGTCTAAACCTTATAAAAGTGCTTAAACCTAAACCCTAGGGTATCCTATAAATTTGCCTAAAACTCTAAACCCTATGAAAATGCCTAAATCACTAACCTTATAATTAAGGTTTTAAAAATTTCTTGTATTGTAGTGGCTAGGGGTTTCTTAAAGGGAAATTTATAAAAATGGTCCTCCTAGTTTCACTCGAGTCTCATTTTCGCCCTTTAAGTATCAATTGCAACTCTTTTGACCTTCAAGTTTGGTTTTCGTACCAAGTTGGTCCAATTGATAACGTTTGTCAGCCAAACTGAAAGGAAAAAATCAAATTGCGGGCAGACGTTATCAATTGGACCAACTTGATACGAACTGCAACGACCAAATTGCCATCAATCTAATATTTTCCGTCCAGTTTGGCTGACAGAAGTTATCAATTGGACCAATTTGATAAATAAAAAAAACCAAACTTGAAGGTCGAAGAGTTGTAATTAATATTTGGACGATGAAATGAGACTCAGATGAAATTAGGATGACCATTTATATAAATTTCCCTTCTTAAAACACATTTTAATAAGTTATGATAAAGTTGCCTTCTGAATTTTCTCATGTTTGGCCTAAATTTTTTTTATTGGATATGCACCCGCCCCCAAAATATTAATCTGGCGGCCCTCCTTTTTTTTTCTTATGGGACCCACAATATTTAATAAGCAAGAGCTTATGGGTACCTTGAAGATAATATTCAACGACCACTGTTGTATGACAAAAACCGACTCGAAGGAATTTTATAACCAGGTACTATTGAAAGATAGATGATGATGGTGGTGACACTGGCGAGCATCGATATTTTTTCCGGAATAGTTTGTACGTGCCAACTAATAAGTCATAGTGTTGGACAAAAGAAGAATCACAACAAATATGGTAGAAGCCAGTTGATACGGATAAAATAAGTTTTAAAGTGATTCTCAATAGAAATGGTGAAATAATAATAATAATAATAACAGACTTTAAGGGAAAAAAAAACATTTCAAAACGCGATGGTACAACGATAATTGACGAGGTTAGCAATTTTGATGGAACGAAGATAATACATATTGACATAGTATCGCGACTAAATGCATAATTGTGATCACATTGTTTCAATCGTAATCCGACAGCATAATCATTTGTGTACTACTCTTTTTATCAAAAGTCATTGACGATTGGTTTTTAACTAATATGACGATCGATATTGAGCACGTGCCGAGCGCTAGCTAGTCATTAAAAAGGTAAGAGTAGATGCGTACATTCGATACCATTATTCAAAATTAAAGTACATTAAACTTAATTTGAAAAAGAAGATTGGGGATTCGAGTCTTGATCAGCATGTAGTTCTAGTTGCCAATTGGAGTGGGGGGCAGCAGTCATGGGAGACCGTTAAATCCCCCGCTCCCAAATCCGATCGACACGTACTTTTTGGCCATTTTTCCTCGTACTAAACCATACCAAACATCATCATTACTCGTTTGTTTTGACTAATCTCAAAGACGATTCCAACGGGGGATGGTGCACCTGAACACCACTGTCGTATGCGCATTCGGATCGTTGATTTTGACAATTAATGGTCTAGATTAACTATTAGACAAAAAGTTAAAAAACATATTTTAACTATTGATTACCGAGACCTCGTGCACCAGGGGAATTGGATTGGGTTTCTCTCTTTTTTTTTTTTTTCAAAGTTAGGGGATTGTGCTACAAACAAACTCTTACACACACTCACAAAGAGAGTGGACACCACACACACACACACACACTGGAGGTGTGCAGTACTGTATGTGGGACCCACTCCCTTTGTGAGTTTGTGTGAGGTGTTTGTGTGTGATTATAAGATTATTATTTCTAAATTGCCGAAGAGGGGCCACTTGGAATTGTGTCATATTCTTTTTCGTCGTTCTAACTCAATTTTGGCTTCTGATTTTGCCAATCTCTTTTTTGTTAACGTTATTCCCAAAAATACACTTGCAGGGGAGTGACGTTAACAAAAAAAGGAGTGGCAAAATCATTTCCCACAATTTTTTACAAATTTGGCCTATGTTTTTGAACTTGTTCAATTTCTCTTGTCACAACGAAAAATATGAAGCCCAATATATAATATCTATCAACGTATATATGTGGTGTTTGATACAGTATAATTTTGTACATGATAATATCTTTTTGAGAACGTGCGTGTACATACACATGAAAAAAATAGTACTGTATATATTTATGTTGAGTCTCGCTTCGAGTCGATCACATGACATTTCACGTAACACACGATTATTATGACACGAGGGGATGTTCATACCTCCATCTTGGATTTGGTCCTGTTAAGTCGCTAGCTAGCTCTTGCCATTTCCAAGTTTCTATTTCCCTTTTTTGCTGCCCCGATTCTGGCTTTTTTAATGCCAGATGCCAAAGATGATCACATGATCGATAAAATTGTGAGGGAACCAAGACTGTAAAATTTACCAGAAAAATCTCACAAGATATTAACTGGGGTTTTGCTGTCCTCATTCATCAAATTGGGCTTAACCATATCTTACTTGCATGGTAGTCCTCTACCCCACCCGGCCACTTGCAACAAAACCCTCTCTCTCTCTCTCTCTCTCTCTCTCTCCTCTTTAATTTTCTCTCACTAGAAGTCCTGATATTCTGAAAAAACACGTATCTTATCACTGCCCAAAATCTGCTGGAAAGCTACTTCTCTTGCCTCCAATTAAAATCCTACTCCCCGGCTTATACAAACAAACTGTCCCTTGAGTGACTGAATAGATCTCGTATTAAAATTGAACGGGACTCCTAAATAGACAAAAGGTCACATGAAAAATGAAAGGGACGTTTTGGTTTCTTTGTGGGGGTTTTTTCTTTTTTTTTTTTGGTCTAATTATGTCGGTGCCCTCAGGTGTAACACATTGTATAGCTAGTCTGGTTCGTGATGGATCTATGAGATAAGATATATAGTTCGGCTTTGCCATTTGGTAGAAATTTTTTTTTTTGTGTGTGTGTGGATATCTGATATTCGGACCAGCTCGCGTACGTCTCAATTAATTTCGGAGTCGTGAAGTTATCGGCCGGCAAACCTTCCGTTGGCCTAGGAGGTTAGAAATTAACGCGTACGTGTTTCAGAGCTTTCAAGTTTTTCTTACACGGATCCAAGTTGGGTGGCTCAAGTACAGTAGTTTGTCCACGATGCGTCGTACGTACATACGATCATATCGATGCACCAGCTCATTACGGGACCACTTGATCATAGATTTCTCTCTCCTTTTGTGCTTTGCCACTTTTGATATATTCGTTACAAGTGCCTAGCTTCAGAGATTTGTCTTTCTTCACTTTTTGGTGGGGTAAATCGCCATAGTGTCTTGTGTACTGTGGTTGTCTTTTTAAAAACCCGTGTTCGGCCTCACAGATCGATATATCGATATGGACTTTAATTTGGAGCCTCAGTTTTACTGTTCGTTACCGAATTGAAGGATGCAATTCAGATCTGCATGGACTGGTTCGACGCAAGATTGATAACGTTGGAGTCAGATACTCAGAATACCCAAAAAAATTCTCGAAGCCTCTGCTTAATTAATTGTCATGTGATGTGACCCCGGAACCATGCAGTAAGAGTTTTCTGCATTCGATGTTTTGAGTTTCACAGTTTCTGACATTAATCGCCCAAGATTTGGATATCCTGCGCGGGGCAGATTTGGACCATTTATCAAGACAATCAATGGTTTAGATGTGTTTGTTTTTTTTTTTATCGGTAAAAGTTAAGTATTATCGGTCAAAATAAACAATTGATTATCGAGATGGACGATCCAAATCTGTCATAACTAGTGCACTACGGGAGCGCCCCGCAGCATCCTGGGATTGCTCCAGGGGAAAACATGCAAATTAAAAATAAATACTGTATAATGCATGCTGACGTCCCTGCCCATTTTCTCTTCCCAAGACTCAAGTAAATACAGTAGAATATTCAAAATATTAGGATTGCATGCATGCCTTAAATAGGGTGGGCGATTGACTCATGAATCATGACAGTAGGCTCAAAATCATGCACTTCGAATTTACTAACATTTCACAAACAGACAAAAATACCACACAGGAAGGGTCCCCAGAGGAAGCTAAATTCAGGAAACCAACGAATTCCCATCCTCCCATGATGATTTTATGTGCCCCAAAAAGTATTTTCCGAGTAATTATTTTCTTTTTGTTTAAAAGATTAATTCTTTTCTTTTTTCTTGGATATTTTATTTTTTTTAAAATTAATCCGACAATCTGGTCCGTCAATTAGACCAAATGCCTTTCTCTTGCGACAAGATGCGTCAAGTGTTAATACATGAGATAGCAGATATAGGTTAACTCTATTATTTTGCATGATCGATAAACGAAAGTAAGGGTTTGGTGAACAAAAGAATAGTTCCATCGTCGGTATTTCTTTCGGAATTTGTGAATTTGTTTTGATTCCTAAAGTGATAATGGGGAAGATCGACTTAAAATATAGGATGAGAAGGACTTTTCAGAGATAAAGGACTTCACCGATATGTTTATAATTTTAATTTGCATGCATGCACCAAGAGCAAAATAAATAAATTTGTTTTTCTTTTTTGGTAACAGAGGTGTCCGGGTCAGTTTACGCGTACCTCGACTAAATTCTCGGGGGGAGACTAGCACAGCAACCCACCTTCATGGTCCCCCACTTAAATCATTGTTTGCTTTCAAGGGGAATTAATGAGCCCTGCAATGCTAGAGGTGCAGGTTCGCTCTTACCACTGAGACAACCCATTTGTTCCTCGTCTTGATAAGGAGCCGTTTTTATTTATGATTGACTAAAACAATCACATAATGCACTCGAAATGAGATTCACTATTCTCACTCTACGAATTACGGTTTCTAATAATCACAGGTAAAAGGTTCCAATGTTGTTCGGGTTAGGTGACTGAATCCGAAATCAAATTAAAACTCATTGTACGGCTCCATAAAAAGTTCCTTTTTTAAATCTTTAAAAAAAATTACAAAGATTCAAAAGATTACTGGCACACAGCTTCTTACAAGTTGGTGCATTGTTGAAGTTGGTGGATTGTTGTTATTATAGATTAATTAACATAGCTAGGAACAGAGTACGTACAAACAAGGCAGTTCCACTTTCGCTACCCTTTGTGGGTGTTTCTATTTTCGTAGTGAGTTGTTCGGACAAGAGGACAGTGAGGCGCGTCAAATTACAGTTGCCGTCTTCTTCTCCGTTTGCGTCGGCTCCCTGCGTGAAACTTTCTCTACTCTCTTTACTCTGAGTTTGTTTATAAAAAATAACTGTTGTGTTTTGACACTTTAGGCCATTTGCTCATGTGTTCGCCGCACACACGAAATTCGCTGCTCTTTGCCATGTTGATAAACGGTTTGCATAGAGGCATTCAAGTACACCTCCTGTTGTTGCCAAATTCATAATTAAAAAACAAGAAAAAAAAAAGAAAGGGAGCTAAATTGTGTACAACCGTGGAGCCACAAATGTGAGCTGTATCCACTATCCAACCAAAAAATAAGCATCTAATGTTTTTGAATCGTGAACAAGTTCGAATTCGAGTCAAACTTAGGCAAGCTCGACTCGTCAAATTTTCAACGAGCTCATTCAAAAACTCAACAAATTAAGCAAACCGAAAATTCTAAAACCCGGCCTCAATTCGACTTATTTGCAGCCATACTCTCTTTGTATCAACAAAACTCGTCGTCGGTGATACATACACGTAAAAAAGTCCTCTTACACAGAGAACTAAAATTTCAACGGCAAATTTATACGGTTTCTTTTTATAATAAGTCTTCAACAAAACTTTAGGAGCTAAAAATATTTTTGACAGGGACATATACAAGTGTAGATAGGGAGAAATTTTTCAGTGTTGAGTGCCACATGGTGTCCGCTCGGCACTTTCAAGCCGTCTGATTCACTTTTGGACGGCTTAGATTAAAACATTCTCTCTCCTCTCACCCATCCTTTTTCTCTCTCCAAATTTGAGCCATCCAAATTATATCGCATCCGACAGTTCGAATGTGCCGAACAGACACCACGTAGTACCCACCCGACGACACTGAAAAATTTCTCATAGATGGGGAGACATGTAAATTAGGTAACCTTTCTTAATCGAAACTGCTTCTTCCGGGTCCTTGTATCTCAAAGCAAACAAATTTTTCAATGACCGTAATTGCCACGTGGTGCCTCAATTCTTCCCCGCACATTGTCTAGCGGAGACGAGATGAGGAAAACTTGTGTTGAAAAAAGAGTCGGGTACCATTTGACCATTCTCTTGAGTCACTATCCTGTTCGATTTTAATTTTGAAAGAGAATTTTTAGAATAATCAGTAGAGAGGATCTTACTGTCATTTTGAGACCCAAAACGAACAAGAATCACTCTCAAACCAATTGCATATTATCCAGTGCAAAACCATACAACCCACATGGTACATAAATCCAGCTAGCAAAGCCAAAATTGCATTTTCATTCATTTCATTTCACTCGTCCACCTAATTCAAGTCTTTTACAATCCCATGACCACGAGCACGTGCCTTTTAAAGATAATAATAATAATAATAATAATAATAATAATAATAATAATAATAATAAGATATTCACTCAAAATTTAATACCATCAGCCGTTTACAATTTGATTACTAAACTGCTAAACTTAACTACAAACTCAACTAAATACTAATAACAGAATAAATACAAAAATTAAAAGGACGCTAATTGAGAAATGATAATGTTAAAACTGCCCCTTGTTCAAACTCGATCACAACGCAACGAGAGGATCCGACCCAAATATGTCGCCTATATCCTGGAACTGGATATAATCCTCGGTCGAAGTGTTCCACACCGATTGCCCAGACCAGAAATTACAACCCGACTCCAATAACCCAAACTCGTAACCTGAATCGAAAAACCCAAACTCGTCGCAATTCTTGCCCAATATGCTGTTCCCCAAGCCCGACCCTTCAAACAAATCCGGAACCGGATCCACAAAATCAAACAAACCACCCGGAAACAACGTCGCATCGAGCCCCGTTAAATCGGTGGAGTTCCCTGTAGCGGCGTCGTTCGATTGACTCTGCGACGACTCGGCTTCTTCTCTCGTCGGAGTGTGTGACGGCAGAACAGATTTTGGCGATGTGCTCCGACACTCGTCGCCGGAGTTATATCCGGAGTAAGTCGCGGCCGGTTTGATTTGCGGAACGAACATATCGGATTGAACCGGAGGAGTGGAGAAGTTCGTGAGCGCGTCGGCTCCACGCAGCCGAATCGCGGCGTTGTCGTACACAATGGCGGCCTCTTCGGCCGTATCGTAGGTACCTAACCACAGCCGTACGCGTCGCAGCGGATCCCTGATCTCCGCCGCCCATTTTCCCCACGGCCGTTGCCGTACGCCGCGAAACTTCTTCCCTGAGTCTAGCTTCAACCTGTTCACCGTATTTCGCTCTTTCCCGGCGGACTTTCTCCGGCGATTTTTATTCTCCGCCGGTTCTCTCTCCGCCGTCCACGGCCTGATTGTGACCTCGTTAACGAACTTCTTCACCCTCCTTCGACGCCGCGAGATATTTCCTCCCACCTCCTCGTCGCTGGAGGAATCCGTCGCGTCGCCGTCCGTCACCGTTATCCGTACAACTCTCGGACCGAAAGCATCAAGCCCCGGCGTCATGGACGGTGACGGCGTTAGCATTGTGGTTTGCATTCTGTGTTGGGTGTATTTCACTGGAGAGAGGGCAGTTCTGTCCATATCTGGAAGATTTACCAGATTCGCATCGAAACGAAACAGAGGCAGAGTGAAAGACTCCTTGCGTGTAAAGAGGAGAGATTAGGTTGAGATTTGAGTGGAGGAGAGAGAGAGAGAGAGAAAGGAATGTTTCAAAACGGAGATAAACCCTCACAGTAGTCGGACTGAGGGTTTAGAAATATCAAGGCAAGTTACAAGAAAAGGGAAGAGAGAGAGAGAGAGAAAGGAAAACACGGAATACACTTTATTGGTAAATCAATAGTACGGAAAGCATAGCCACAGGCATGCGTGTGTGAGAGAGAGAGAGAGAGAGAGAGTCAGAGAGAGTTGGGTGAAAGAAAAGTGGAGTTTTTTGAGAAAGTTGTGGAGGAAAAGAGAGGGGAGTTTCGTCGGTGAGTGGGTTCGGTAACTGACGACGTGCTTTTTCCGGCGACAACAGTGTACCTGGATGGAACAGGGAGGAAGACTGTACTGTGCTGGTCCTTTCGGGGGACTTTTATTGGGGAAATTTTTGGGAGAGAGAGAGAGAGAAGAAAATGAGATACACAGAGTGTAGAGAGAGAGAGAGAGAGAGAGAAACTGGGGGTATTCTTGGTTCTTTATAAACTCCGAGATCTATTGGGTCAATTTCGAAAACGCTTGTATCGGTGGTGATTTGGATAGAGATTTTTAACTGATTTTGAAGGATTATCGGAGGGCTATCGGAACGTAAGGCTGGGATCAAGGCATAGAGTATTTTCTCTTTTTGACGAGTCGCCGCGTTCGATTTATGGGGGAATTATCCGGTGCTACTCTTAGGCGTAGATCGTACTAAAATCATGAAGCATATTGACTGGTCATGTATATCTGATTTCGGACACGTGGAAATATGAATTTTTGATAGAATGATTTCTCATTTTCTAGATAGTAAATTTTAGTAACAGTACCAAACCTTTCTGATTTGAAAGAGGACTGAACCAGCACATGGATAATAGAGGTTATAATCGGTCAAGTGATGCAGGATTTGTATAAAGTGGGAGCCCGAACCACATGTATTTTTGCAATATTAACGAAATAATGTATAGTCTTATAAGATAAATATTGCTACTTATCAATTTTGAGAAGAAAACGAGATTGTATACACATACATAATCACATTTCATTTTATAATCACGATCGAAAAATACAGTAATCAATAATTTAAAATTTTAGGTATTTTTTTGCACATAAATAGTAACTTTCAAACTTTTTTTTTTTTTTCATTCAAGAGACTTGCACGGGCTGATCTTATAAAACTTTTTCCACGTTAACTTGAAACAATAGCATAGTTAATGGGATAATTAGAAGGTGTGCATGAACGGAGCTCCCGCTTGCACCTCTGCACGTCCGCCCTTAGATCAATGGTTCTTGTGGGCCACGTCACTCCACCTTTGATTGAATACACTGACCATTGATATTTGTGAAAAAAAATTCAGTGTCGGGCAGATATATCTCACGTGGTGTTCGTTGGGCACTTTTTAAGCCGTCCGATGCACTTTTAAACGGCTCATATTGAAACGTTTCCTTTCCTCTCAACCCTCCTCTTTCTCTCTTATTTTTCTCTCTCCAAATTCGAGCTGTCCAAAATTGCATCAGAATGCTCAAATGTACCGAGCAGGCACTACGTGATACCCGCCCGGCATTAGAAAATTTCTCGATATTTGTTACTTAAACGGACCATTTTGCTTTGTTCTCTTTACAACTTAAAAAGAATTTTTCAAAAAATACCTACTAGATTACTCCTAGATTCCTCCTACTTTCAACATTTCTCTCTTTATCTCTCTCCACTTATTACCCCTACTATTTTTCAAAACAATTTTCAAATATCAATCCAAACAAAGCATTAATTACTTTGATAATTACTTTTATTTGTCGTTTAATTACTTGCTGTTAACGTTTTGGGCTAGCTGGCCGTGGTGAATGGGTACAGTATTACTCCTACAGCTGGTAACAACGTGGCAGGCAGGCAACCTCGAATTTGCGGTCTGTACAAAACAATCATGGTCTTTTTAACCTTGTGGACTGTTCCTAAACACCTCTCGTGCCAATTTTTTACTGGTCCAACTCATTGCCCTCCCTAGGAAAATTATTGGGTGGTTTTGGACACCGCCACTTAAACCATGTTCGATTTAAACCATGTTCGATTTAGACCTTAAGGGAGATTTTTAAGAGCCAATGAGTGGAAAGAAATACTCCCTCCGTCCCTTTTTTTTATTGTCCAGTATTCCATTTTGGATTGTCCCTTAATAGGTGTTCAATTTGTAAAGTTAGTGGGTAAAAATTGGTGTATTGTCTATTTTGTTCCTAAAAGTAGATTATTTTTTGAAAAGTAAGTAAATAAAAGAGTAATGATGATCGGTAAGTAGGGAAAGTGGAGGAAAAAGTTGATGTGAAAAGTATAATGATGATATCTTTTTAATAAATTGGAGTTACGAATCAGGATACTTAAAAAGGAACTGAGGGAATAGATATATAGATAGATAAAGAAAATTTATTGAGAACCATGCCCAGGAGTTTTGAGACTCCAAAAGAACAAGTGTATCCCAACATTCTTCTACACCACACAGTTTTGTGGGGCTAACGACAAACGACATATTCCTCCCATAATTGTGTGGTGAGGAAGCCCGTTCCAGATTTGCAAATAAGTACTTACTATTTTTTAATAAGACAATTTTAAATTCAAAAATAATATGTTTACAAAAATAATTTTTTTTAGTAACATGGATCTTGTTTGATAAATTTCTTTTGAATGGTGCAAAAAAAATTGAAATTTTATTTCGCCAATACATTATAATTAAGTTTAAAAATGTGAAATAAGTTTTTCTTTTTTAACAAGGTGTTATTACTGATACCTCTATTAATCTCGTAATCATGAGACCTACATGATTGTGGGGTAGGTAAAAGTGTTACAACACTGTATGGTTATGTCTTTGGATAAAACCGCAACATGTTTATGTAATCTCGAATATTTTATATACTACTATTTGACAAATGAGGTTCCGTTTCACTGAAAGGGAGTACATATGTTTTAAATTAACGATGATATATTGTGAGAAAATGACATGTCTCTTAAAGCAGGAAATACAAGGGGTTTGACTCATTTCAAATCTCGTAGGGCTTGTTTGTCCGGAAGGATTAGAGATGTAATTTTGACGAGGAAAAAAAACACAAGGGACCCACCTTACAAGGGAATTGTCCTCTAATTCCACTGGTAAATAAACAAGGGGTGGGAATTGAAAGGTTGGGACTAATTGGGGCCAATATTTTCAAAATTAGCTCAACCTTCGGATTATCTTATCACTTTATCTAACGGCCAATATTACTTCTTAAAATCTTATCTTATTCTTTATGTCATTCTAACCTAACATAATATAAAGCTAGATATAGTCTCCGCCCTTATCTCCAAATAAAAAAAGCATGTGGACCCAGATCAGTACTAATTATCTCATGATATTAGTACGGCTCCTCTCCGATCGCAGTCCGTAAAAATATCTTACGATCTCACATCAATTATCGAAACAGTTCATTTTGTTTTGCTCGTTGAGAACATGAAGATTGCCAAAAATCAAGTTTATTGGACATCATTAGGTATGATTTTGAAACACATTTGGAAGACATTATCTAGCAAAATATAATATTGCGACACTGAAACAAAACCCTCCCTTTTCTAAATTTTTTTGCAATATATAAATCTGTTTCGAAATCATATCAAACGATATTTGATCAAACTGATTTTTGGGCATCCTTGATGCTCTTAGTAAATTTAAAATTACGAACAGTCCCGATCATTGGAGCGTGATTGAAGAGAAGAAAAAATTTCAAGCCGGGATCGGAGAGAAACAGGCCCGTATATCTCCCAACAAAAAACTGGCCAGATGGTCATTTCACAAGAAATTAATACTGCTACTGCTGCTCGACTGTTCAATACTGATCTGCAAATATAGCACGTTGCGTCATATTTTTGTTGCCTCATTAAAATCTCTGATTTAAAGGGCTGTATATATTTGACTCCCTATTATTGTAGGTTCAAAAAACAGGGCAGACTTTGTCCTGCAAGAGGGAAACAAGCAAATGAATGGAAAATATGTTTGGTGGAAATGATGAACAAACCGTGCCACTTTAAATTCCCCACGCAAACATTGTTGGAGTATATGTCTGGTTCGAATTGACTGAGACCAAGTGCACAATTTTGGTTGAGATCTCCAAAGCATCCAGCTTGCGCTTATGAGGACTACGAAATAAGGGTGTAGGGATCGGAGTTGAGTCCTGCTGTGTCTTCACATGGGCATCATACTGAGTTAATTCTTACGGTTTTTATACTTTAGAGCACAATGAATAGATTATCTCTTGTAAAAATACTGAGTTAATCGGACGTTAGGAACTCAGTAAAGAAAGTGCGTTGTTCTTGCAAAACTGAATGGCAAATATAATTTGGAAGTTTATATGATCACATGGGTAGCTGGTGCCCAATCGATTTGATGTTTTTACGGAAATGTTGTACTCATTGAGTTCTATGAACTGAACCGAACCGTGCGCAATATTTGTGTGTGGACTCAGGATAGAGGCGAGTTTGGAGGGGACACCCTGGCCCTCTCAGATGGCATAACTCACGTGGTCGAGCTTTCGCCTTGGGGCTTTCTCTATTTGCCAGGTTCAGAGTTCAACTCCCATCTACTCTTCTTCCCCTGCCCCTTAGATTACAGTAGATGTCACAGTACAAATTGCCAAATCAATTGACAAGATTTTGTTACGTTAACAGAGGAGCTAGCTTTCATTACTAAAATGAAATTGGCTCTTAGGCCAAGAAATAGCTCAGCAATGGTGAAAGAACTCCATTTTTTTTCTTTTCTCCCTTTTGGGGAGGGGGGTTGATATTGGGGACACATGATTTTCTTAATAAGGTTTTGATTAACCCAATAAGCCCGAAGACCCAGATGGGCTTGATAGTTTGCAGTTTCTATTTGGAGTAATTATGATCATTGAGAGAGAGAGAGAGAGAAAGAGAGAGAATACAAATGCACAACTCTTGAGATCATAAAATGTAAACAAGACCCCGTGAGTAGTTAACTCAAGGGGGATAGCACAATGGCCAAGGCCTCGAACTTACAAAGTGTGGTCTCTTTTAAGATGTCAGGTTCGAAACTTCTTAAGTGCTATCAAATTCTTTGGGACCAGCCCATACAAAATTAGTTGAGATTCAAATAAGCTGGCCTGAGTTATCAAAATGAGAAGACCCATAGTTGCATATTTAAATTAGACATAGCTAGCTGTGTGTTCGTATGATCCAAAAACATTGGCCCAAGTGAGTTGAAGGCCATGAGGATCTGCAAATAGAAAAATAAAGGGAAAATGATGGCCAAAGACGTGTTTTGATAATTAATACCCGCCAAAAATATTTTCAGCATTAACAAATGTTCTCAATATGTCTTTGTCGGGTATTAATTATCAAAACACCTTCCAAACGTCATTTTTCCAAAAATAAAACAGGAAAAAAAATCTTGGCCCGTACCTTTCTTGGACTTCGGCCTCACTTGATCAGAGAGCATATCAAAGCATATATATATAGTAAAAGGCCATTAAAAGAAGCGTACATTTAGATTGGCGTGACAAAATTAATCAATGGAGTTTTTTTGTGTAATGATTTTTAGACTGTGTTTGTAACTACTTGCATATTTGATGTTCAGTTATTTTGGTTTTCAAACCACTGTCTCTCCTCTTTCTCTCTAAAAAATCTGGACCGTCTAAAACACGTTTGGACTTTTGGAAGTCGCCAATAGTGTACTAAGAGTGTGGCATCTGTCCGGAACCCAAAAACTTCTCCAATGGCTGGCACGCCTCCTTCCTTGTGCATGAATCCAAGAGACGGTTATTCGATGGGGTTGGACGTGATGTGCAGAGATTTCTTTCTCTTTTGGAACAAATGAGAAAAGAATCTCTGCACATAATAAAAAATGAAATGAAATGAATCGGGTCATAGGTCAAATGGAGGAGTCAAGTTGGGCTATGGGTCGTGCATTGGTCCCCAACCCAACCCAACCTGTGTAAGAGTGGAGCTTGGGGAGGAAGTCTGTTCCCCTTCCCTCCTCTGGTCCAACCAAGTTCTTCTGGCCACATGATCATCAGTACGAGACACAACAAATGTGGGATGCTGCCAAGCATTTATCTACCGAGTGGGTGTAAAACAGTCGATTCGTTCATTTCGGCACGGACGGCTTAGATCGAATTTCGACGTTTACAAACCTGAACCGTCCATTGCTCAGTTAAGATTTGAGCCGTCGATTGACGAGATGAACAACCGACCTTTGCACCGCTCCACAGGGAGATGCTTGCTCTCATTCCCAAATGCTTTGCTTGTTTTTTTTTCTCTTCACTTTCTTTTATACATAGTGGAATTCATCGATATTAATACTGACATAACTATATTTCACTCCTTAGAATTTGGGTGCGGAAATAAAATTTGCATTTTTTTTTTGAAAAGCAAAAAAATTTCATTAATCTTTAAAATTGTTACAAAGATTAATAGGAGCAAGGAATAAAATTGTTGCATATAGATGCTTCCATGTGAAAAATGTTTAAGGGTATCACTCAGCACAATGGCAAGTCTATTCACCTCTAACTCTATAGTGCGGGTTCAAGTCACAAGAATCAGTTTCTTCATAAAATGTAAGAGCAAGACGGCTAATTATTTGTTATCTCTTTCAAGGTCCCGTGCAAATGAAATTTTTGTGCAGTATATAACAACCACCATTTACTCGTCTTGATGCCGCACACATTGAATTGTCCTAGTCTGAAGTAGGATTTTGTGGTGCTATGTTTTCTCCGGTCGAATTTTGGGTGGAAAGGTGGCTAGGTTGGTGTATCTTGAGTGTAGATGAGACCTGCGCGAGAAGCACCCGCGTTAATGCCCAAACCCGGATCGTGGGAGTCCAGGATAGGCACTCCGACAGACAAGTAAGCAAGAGGGAAGAAGAGCTTTAGAATAGAGTTTAGGGTTTCGGAGGGGTAGAGTTCAATACCTTATTCTCGAGGGGGATTACTCCTTTTATAGGCAAAGGTAGCGTGAAGATCAACCCACGCGCTCGGTGATTGGTCCACCAATCTCGGCGCTGAACCAGGCCTTGCAATCATAGATTTGTTTCAACTCCCACGATCCGCTCCTCCAATAGGGGAAATGGTGCCACATCTCCCACCATTCCTACCCAACTCTTCCTGACTTCCTCTTCAAGCCAGGGAGCAAGGGTGGCTTGGTGGTTGTCGGTTCTGCCAGTCCAAATAGTCCGGCTATACTCGGACTTCTGTAGAATTGCTAACTAGTTCGGTGGGACGCCGCCGAATTGAAAGCTAAGAACTCCTGTCTGGGTCCATGATTCCTCCGAGTGTGGACGAAATTGGTTCCGACACATCAGGTCCGGCAAAAGCCCATTGAACGTTGCACCGCTAACCCATCCGACCCACGAGTCCACAGGTCTGGCTCATTGGCGTGATGTGGCCACCGCCCAGGTCCCTTCACCGAGCCGTGCCCGCCACAGATTTCAATGTTGTGTGAAGTAGATGACATGACAAGCTCACAATAGTTTGATTCATAATGCAGTACACGCGTAAGCTGGCTTGCTTTTTATTGTGGGAGGGAAAACAAAATTATTCTCGAAAACATACGTCATCAACAAACTTGTATATCACCTTCAGTATACGGGTATGGAATTGCATTGATGCTTCAATGTAAACAATTTTAGAGGCCATGACCAAGCCCAATGGCAAGTTTATTTCTCTCTAATTATGTATGCGGGTTCAAGTCATGAGAATAAGTCTCTTAGTAATAAAAAAGCAGGGCTAGACTGCTTACCTCTATTAATTAAATATTGGTGCAAATAAAAGTAATGTGCACTAATAACCATGCAGAATTTATTAGTGTTAATGCCCAATGGCACTCTAATTATCAATGTAGGTTCAAGTCACGAGAATCAGTCACTTCATAAAAAGTGAAGTGAGAGTTAGATTGCTTACTTGTTATCTTTCTTGAATACCGGTGCCTACAAAAGTAATGCGCACCAATAATTACGCAGAACTCACTAGTCTTTAAGTAGAATTTTCATGTTGCATTTAGCAAATCACATCATAAGCTCGCACTAAGTTTGATTCATTGTCAAAGTTCTTCAAACGATTCTTTGTCAGTGTTCTATAAAAGGAAGCACCGTTTTGGAGAATATGAACGCCTTTTGGAGGAAAGAATTTCAACATGTTTTAGACTTTAGATTAGAGGCTTGACTGCTTGAGCATGGAAAGTTCCAGACATGGATTTGAGAAAGATGATTAGTGAACAATATAGGATGTTTTCATTAAATAGGTAGGCAGTCTGGCACATTACTTTTTCACCAATAAAAGGGGGAAAATGGTTCAAATTGTCCAAGTATGTCAGTTCCATTCTGGAAACGGGGATGGTGTTGTGCACCATCTGAGCCGTTCGTTCGGTAATCCGACGGTCCATATCTCATTGCCACCGTGTAGCATACGAGCCGTTCGTTGCTGAGATGAAATCTGGACTGTTGATTGCCGAACAGACAGCTCGGATGGTGCACAACACCTATGCACACTTATAACTAATTGATGCTATTTCATTCTCAAGTCTATGGTTGGCTGGGAACTGGTCCCAAATTATCATACAGCTAGGTAGTCTGGCCACAGGTCATTAGGCAACTTTTTCATATGGAAAAGGCTATACGATTTAAAGCATAGTGCAATGAAAACATGCGGTCGAGATGGGATACTGATCGTGTTCTTCAATTATGCCCTGAAATAATGGAATTCAGGGAGCAGACCTAACCCTTTATTTGGGGAATTCAGGGAGCAGGCCTAACCCTTTTTTTGGCTATCAGAGAGCAGACCTAACCCCTTCAAGTAGGTTTTCTGGCTCTACTCTCGTCTCCACGGCAGTTCTATCACGTTGCAAGTACCTTGAACAAATTCAAATTGACAAATTCTTCTCTCCCACCTCCCTTTCATGTCTAGGGAGGATGAAAAATCTTGAATTCGATGCGTAAGATTTTAAGTACCTAGTAGAGTAAAATCTTTCGTCCTCAAAGGAGTCAATCCAGTCTCTTCGACAATGCGATTTTGCATGATTTTATGCCCTTAATATAGTAGGGTTCCCCCTTTGAGTTATGGGTCACCTTCAGACATTGTCTCATGCCCAAGAATATTGTTACGATTGGTCGTGCACTCCGGCTCGAGGTTATTAACCCATTTTATAAAGTAGTAGTATGAACTACAAAACCAATCCATAACTGCCAGAGCAAGTATCAACACAAGAGAGCTCGCGGAAAATGCAAATTTCAACGTTCATGGGGGCTCTTGAGGTTGTGACTAGGAGCTACGGATATAAAAGAAAATAAAAAACACTCGAATTTTCTGCATAAATTTTTTTCCCCCTTCACAAAATCCTTACACGAGTTCATCCAATCCAGCAAATGGATGGTGTTGCAACAAGAATTGCTTATACCAACAAGACCCATCACCACTAAACCCCAACGAGAACTGCAAGACCTACGAACATCAGAAATGGCTTAAACCGGGGTGTGGTCCGATTACCCATTGCTGAAACAAGTGAAACCGTGACCAGAAACACGAATATGTTGATTCTTCTACACATTGCCCTCACAAAATCCCACCTGCAGATGTGATTGCTCCAACTTCAGCCCAAACAATTTATGCAATAAAAGCTACACCATGTCCATCAAAAACATCACCAGCTATGTCAACTACTTTGTCTATGCCTTTGCAGTATGTTCCAGTTCTGATGCAGATGTACCATTCTGATAAACAGTTTCGTTTACCTCCTTGAGAGGTTGGTAACCAATACCCTTCAATGATTGGCAACGGCAGCTGGTTAGGGAGCACAAACATACACACAAACACACATGTTTTAACCAATCACATATCGGGTGGAAGGTGAGTAAATAAATTGGTACTCGTCGTCTATGTATACAACGATTCGTTAAGCATACGTGTAGACCAGCCACTTTGCCAAATACACTTATCGTCCTCAGGCAAGGATTTCCAGAAGAGAAATGGTAAAAATCTCAGTGAATGCGACGTCGTCACAGAGCAACTATTGAATGTTCCACATTACGCCCCAGCAAAGCCCTATGAGTTAGAATGTTTGGACACAGATTTCATATAGTTTAAAAGGCAAATTCCGATACAAACAAATCAAACACACCAAATGTGCTTTCACAGAGGGCAATCATTAAGCCTTTACCCTTTTTTGTCCATCTTACAACAGACAGATCACACTAGAATCACATATCATAGATAAAAGAACAAAGTCACAAGGTAAAGGAGCCCTCTTCTCAGACCTTGCAGCACATTTTAACCCATGGCGTACTTCTGGGTCCAGCTCCTGGCAGTGGTCTCGTACTTGCTCCGGTCTGTCTTGTACATGTGAGCAATCTCCGGCACCAAAGGGTCATCAGGATTCGGATCAGTTAACAGAGAGCAGATGGAGAGCAACACCTGAAATTAAATACAGGTCATTTAGTCCAGTTTAGACATCAGAAACCGAAAAGAAACAGTGCCCATAATTGAAGAGACACCAAATTCCCCAGGCAAACTCTTCTCGAGCTGCAGGATCATTATTTGTCAGTCTAAACTTCTTTTATTCCCTAGTTCAGATAGTTTTCTTTTGGGAATTGATAGGGTTTTACATCTTGTTCAGTTCAGTCCATGGTGATGAAATTTCTCTCACAAATCCATCAAAAAGTAAATATTCTCGAAAAACAATCCTATGTGATCTCATTGGAACGTATCTGAGAAGCAAGAACATTTCTTGGTGGACCAAATGGAACCCCAAGCACAATGTATGAATATGTGTCGAAGGTGTACTGGAAAGTGGGCACATCCACAAAAGAATGTGCACGTATCAAGTTTTATATCCCAATTGTTCTGGCCGTCATAATTATCCAGGGACATACGTTGACGTTGAATGGGATGGAGTGGCAACAGGGAATGATCTCCGTCCCTCTCTGCATAAAGCCCACCCTCCTCCCATACTAAACCTAAGCTGCCGATGCTCTTGCCTTATTTTATGCAGAGAATCCCCAGTCATGAATACATAATGAAAGTAAGAGGGTGAAAACCTTGGAAATGGTAAGTGCAGGGCTCCACTGTTCCTTTAAAATATCAAGACAAATGCTTCCATTGCTGTTGATGTTAGGGTGAAACACCTTCGTCTTGAATGCAACCTGCAGAAACCATCCAAAGAATATAGATCAACTCAAGCCACTAGCAAAGAAAATATTCAGGTAAACTCACAGTATAACACTTCTCAGACAGTCTGAAATGATATCCATGAAGTAAAGCATGTACAGGGAAGATCAAACCAGTTCCAAAACCCATATTAACAAACATGACATTGGGTTTTTGAAAACATTCTAACTGAAGAGCATGGTATTATCGCTTGAGATAGTATTAAAAAAATTTACATAAAACATGGGACAGGACCACACAAGTGTACGGCACATAAACATGGGTAAGTGTACAATACCAACCAAATTCAAGTAACAAAGAAAGAAAAAGTGTGCACATAATATATTGATCCTAGAGTCTCCCACAAAGGCCATGGGGTATCCACCACTACTACTTCAAAATTTAGCTGAATCTTCTTTCCTGCATACGTTCGACCAACGCACATCCAGGAAATGAGCTGCGTCGAGAAAGCCTTGGGCTTGGACCACTGATAACAGCAGTTTGCCTACTATGCTGGCGGTAAATCTAAATGGCAATCAAGTTACGTATGCGCTGACCTCTTCTGAACAGTGAACTTAAGCATAACAAAGAAAAACAAAATTTTCAACGAAATAGAACTTCTAAAAGCATTCAAGTAACAAAAAGCAAACATAAATTAAACGAATTGCACAAGATTAGCAATCCCTGGAATTTTCAAGGTAAATTTATGGGAGCCCAAAATTCTTAGCAAGGGAATTTAGAAGACTCGATCACAAAATTATTCAGCTCATGTAATGCTAAATTACAATAGATAATCCCCACCATCTGAAATAGTTCCAAGGCCAGATTGAGGCGAAAGGAGGCAAACCTCACCACAGGGGAGAAAGTTTTCTCATCGTCCACACGTGCCAAAAGGGTGTAACCCTCCGCTAGACGAGCCTCATTGCTTAGAGAAGAACCATATGCCTTGCATTTAATCTTGAGAGCCCATTTGTTTCCATGGTCTTGCGCCCAAGAGAAAGATCAACCAAGTCCCAGAGATGGTTTATCTTCAAATACTCCAACTCATCTTTCATTGTAGCAATCCATTCGTTACTAGCAAGGGATGTAAGAGCTTCTCCCACTTATTTGGGCTCTCCTTCATCTTTCGGAGCAATCATGAAAGCCTCCTTCTCAATCTCAAAGCGATGATGAGGGATTGTTCCACAAGAGGATCTTGAGAATTTCCATGATTAAGCAAAGTCGCTCCCATTATCCCCCAGGAGGTAGGAGAATTTCTTCCCCATTCTCAACCAGATGACTTGGTGCGCATTCCACTGGATCTCCCATTTCGTAGAGTTCCAATTCTCTACGAACATCCTCTTTGCTAAGGAAATTCTCCTTGAGAAAATCTACATCTCGTGATTCAATTTCAATCACACTTCCATCTGGTTGCTCACCAAAAAACACAAGTCCTTAGAGTGCTCCCTGTAACGCATAACCCTAGGAAAATTCTGAAAACATGCCTTTTTGAAACTTCTTGGAATCGCTTCAAAATTTTACAGAACGTAGCGCACATCATGTAGATGAAATCTGGAAAGTTTTGTATTTAATGTATTAACGGATTAAGAGAAAAGCCAAACCTTAGTTGCTTTCCCGAAACGGACTGGATAGCCTTTTTTTGTGTTTCAATTCGCATGCAAACCTTATATGAATGCATAGCTCTTGTTTCTAGCTTTTCAATGATACATTACAAGCTTGATTTGAAGTCACGGTTTGAAAGTTATGGCAAACCCTAGTTTTGGAGCATTTTTGTTTGATGTTTTGGTTCCTAGGAGAGTCTGACTTAGGAGTGCAGGAGCACGGTTCCGCGGTGAATTCACCACCCACATAGGAGGTTCCTGCAACTAAGGGCTACACAAATTGTTCAATAGCTAAGCTTTACTATAACGATGCCACCGACACCAGAACATCCACCAAATGTGCCATTTAGTTTGCACATCTTATTGCCTTATTTGCTTCTTCTGGGTGTGAATCCAAGACCCAAAATAAGATGTTACGGCAGAATAAGCCACCACCTTATAACTTTGCAAACCCTTTCTATCACCATCACGCCCAAATCTTCCAACAAGCAACTACTCGTCTAGATTATTCTAGATTCATTTGGTAAGAGATGAAAACCATTAGCATGTCAACCAACCTCATGTTATTAAGTTTGAAAACAGAGGGAAAAAAAAACACCTATGATTGCACTGAATCATAACCATCCATCTTCCAACTTGTGGGCTTTCAGATGTTTTGTCAGGTGAACCCCAAACCCTAAAAACTAGACATCATATTCGGTATACATGTGCCTTAGTTACAGGAAACGCCTAAAATGGAGCCTCTCCCTCTTTGGGAGCCCGCTTTTGTGCTCCCAACTAAGGAGCTTGACGGGAACCCACTCCCATTGAGATAGGAGCTCGCTCCTTACAAAGATGGGAGCTTTTGTATGATCTTTGTATAGGAAAACAGGGATTTGTCACTTGGCTTTATTCATTGATCTTCAATGAACACATGATATCTAGCCCAAGTCATGATATCTTGAAAAGAAAATCATATATTGTAACACTAGCCCATTCCTTACATTTATGGCGGACTTGGCCCATATTTTTACTTCTTAAAATGATTGTACTTTCAAAGTGAATACTCTATGCTACATTATTTTTATAATATATGTACACACTTCTCTCACACTCCCAACCTTGGGAGCTTCTGTATTCCCTCACTCCCCCGCTCCTTCTTCGTGCAACTCAGACCTGTGCCACCATTAGCAGTAGCACTCCTTACTTTATTCTTGTATCATGTAGAATTCCGCTACACAATCCACCCAACTTATTTGCACTGAGGAAAAGAAGTAAAAAAAAAAACATAAAACATTACAGCCAACCAAAATTGGTATCTTAACATACTTTTCCATATCATTTACTTTTTCGAGCTTATGATTCAATCATTCTGGAGGAAAGAACATCAAATGGCACTCTATGACCTGCGATACTTTTTCCCAAGTGCAGGAGAAGAGTAGTCTCATGACAAATAACCAACACAATATTTGGGAATTTTGAAACAAAACAGATTAAAGATCAGAGAAAATAACACAGATGAACAAACTTATTAGCACGACATATAAAGCCCCATTAAATCCTTATGACATGAATATGAGTTGTGCTAGGGCGTTCTCTTCATAGCCGACCTCAATTAATTGGGGCTTAAGCTCAGTTTTGTTTGGTTTAAACTTCAACATGTCAAGAAAGAACCTTTACCCTTCCATAATGTCCGTAACTGAAGAATTGATCAAATGCCATGAAGTCAAGCATGCTTATTACCATAGCATTTAGTACAGTGCAGCACAGCCCATGAAACTGTCTACCCTTCATATAATAAAAAGTAAAGAACAAAAAAGACCAAAAAGACTCCAAATAACTCCTCAAACAGAAGCGTAACAGAACAACTTATCACCCATTTTACAACAACCAGATATGATGCAATACCTTTGGCGGCTTAAATGGATAATCCGGAGGGAAATGGATGGTAACTAGAAACACTCCACCAGCATAGGGACTGTCAGGAGGACCCATAATTGTGGCTTGCCAATGAAACATATCTTCAGCAACTGGGCCTACCAATACAAGTACAAGAGAAGTAAACAGATAGAATAAATCACTGAACCGGTAATCAAGATCCACACAAACACAATGTAAAAGCACATACAGACATTTCAAAAATATTGATTGGTCATGTCTCTGTGTATTATGCACGGAAGACTTCACTGACACAATATGAAACTAGGCTCATGTTCACTAGCAGTATAGAACGTGTTCAGTAGCAGTACCCAATTGCATATGGCCATATTTTGTCATAATACCGCTGAGACATGAAAACTTGCAAAGCATCAGCATCCATTGTTTGCCATCAATAATGTTTCCCAAAGCCTTGTGACTTATGAGTGCATTGATACCACTTAATCAAAGAAGGTCGAGAGCCTAGGGACTTTGCAAGCACGATAAAAACAGGAATAAAATTGCGCAAATAGTACAAATGAATTGCCAAGATCTATCCAAAAATCATTCCTATTTCTCTATGTCTCAACAAATTGATTGTCCATAAAGGGAAAACGCTGAATGCTTACATCATTGATAAAGAAGACAAAATTTCTAAAATGTATCTGTGGTTTGTCAGAGTGCCTGCATTTATAAGGAGAGGAAGAACAAATAACAATCCACCGTACGCTTACGCTACATGAATTACAACGCTCAACTCAGCCTCCGTCTGCTGATCTCTCTGGTATATAAATCCTACTCCAAAACAACATTACATGTACCTCCAAAAGCTTTGGGCAACAGTTGGATACTTGGATGGAATGAAATGTCCAAAGTCACAACCATCCTCACAGGTCATAAATTTGTCGCAATTAAAATTTCCGGAAGCAAGCCGGTAAAGAAAACACCTAATTTAACACAACTGGACTTGAACTCCCAAAGTATGCCAGTAGCCCCCTCAATTGATGAGTTTGAGCAAAACAATCCAAATTGAAACCACCACGTTTGTCGAAATCATAACCTATGATTCATCTCCAGAAAAACTCTCAAACACAAAAAGCAAATCACATGCTAGACAAGACAGCAAAAAAAAAAACCTCAAACGAGCAAACAAAAACGCCTAAGATCGAGATCTGAAATTGAGGAAATCGAACCTGCGCTGCAGGAGGTAGGAGGATCTTTCTGGAGATCCTTGAGCTCTTTCAAGATCCGCTTCGAAGCCATGACGAAACCCTAGCTTACCGAATTCAAGGGAAACATATCAATTCGGTACACACATCTATGTATAAGAAATTAAGAATACGTACACAGAGAGAGGGAGAGAGAGAGAGAGGAACATAGATGATCGGCTACATAGATGAAACGATGATGAGAGAGGGATTGAAGAGGAACGTACCTCAGAGATCTCTCCTCCTCTGCTTTATCAGGTCGTGAGAAGAGAGAACGGAGAAATTGCACGGGCTTTTCGGAGGTGAATTATATAGAGAGAGAGAAGAGAGAGGGAATTAGAAACGGAGGAGTCTGATCTCAGACAGATGGTCGAACGCCATTGGCCAATCCGTTTACAAGGTGGGCTCCCACTGGAGGGGAATTTGATTTTAAAATCCCTGACATTTTTTGAGAGACCGGGTTTTTACCTGTTTTGACCCATGGTAATTGTCTTCGGCTTTCCTTTCTTGTCTTTCTTTATTAAACTAAGCCTGCTTTATACGAATATCCGCCGACGGCCACGTGGGCCCATTCTGGGTCTCGCATGGAAATTCCGTACTTTTCAAAAAGAATCGAGGCTCCGTTTCAGAACTATTCTTAAAAAATAAGTACTTATTTTCCCTATTTCTTATTCAAAAATAAGCAAACCTTTTTATTTTTCCTAAATACAAAGTTTATTCCACATTTTCAAACTCAAATATAACATAAATTGCAAAAAAAAAAATTTTTTTTTTGCACCGTATTAAAAATCTCAATGAGATCTATCAAATAAGATCCATAGTGGTAGGAAAATTTTTGCGTAACCCTATTGTTTTTGACCTGGAAGTTTCAGTATAGAAAACACATGAATGTTTAGACGAGAATGAGAGCCGGCGGTCGGAAATCGACCGGTTGCTGCGACGGGTCATCTCCGGCCACTGGACGGCCGATCCGAGCCGTCCAAAAATTCTAAAAAAAAAAAAAGGGGCTCACGCGAGAATAAACGGCATCCGAGGTGTGTAGGGTGCTTGATCCGAGCAATCCTTTTCCGTGTACATATGAAGTGGGTTTTTTTTTAGAATTTTTGGACGGCTCGGATATTCCTTCCGGTGGCCGGAGAAGGCCCGGCGCAGTTACCGGTGTGATCTCCCTCCCCGGCCGATATTTACCTATACAAATTCTACCAAAATAAGTACCCACCTTCTTATTCAACAAAAAATAAGTTCTTATTTCGTTTGCGGAACGGAGCCTGAGTGGATCTGGGAACAATCAACTCAATTTTATATGTGTAAGTGTTCAATTCAATTTTTCTATTTTCATTTAAATTTTAATTTTTTGTGCGGGACCCTAAGTGAGCCTCGTGTGGCTGTCGATGAAGAATCGGTACCCAACTAGTTGGTGACTGTGGAAGGATTCAAATCTAATTGATCAGAGGTACATAAACACCCGCTCAAATTTGCAATAGCTATTGAAAAAAAGAAAAAGATAGGAGTAGTCAACAATGGCGGTTCATTTCTTTTCACAATTACTACGTATATTTCATTTAGGCCCCGTTTGATAACCCTCCAAGAGGTTGGGATTGGATTGGTAGAGTGAGGGTATTATTAATATCTTGTTTGATAACCAAAAATGGTTCGGACTAGTAGTCCGATGGAATTAATAATCCGGGTAATAGGGGTATTGCTAATACCCCGTGGGACTTGGTATTAAGAGGTATTAATAGTCCAATCCCAACTCCTTCACATTACTTATCCCTTCTCATTATCAATTTTTTCTATCAATCCAATCCCATCATCTAATCACATCTCAAACAAACATGATATTAATAATCACATCATCTAATCTCATCCCAAACAAACATACTCATTATCAATCCCTTCTCATTACCAATCCCATCTCCTTACGAATCACAATCCTAATTCCATCTCCTAACGAATTTCATCCAGCTATCACTGTTATCAAATGGGGCCTTAAAGTGAATACTTCTATCTGATTAATCCATTATTCAATAGAGGTCTTTCAAATAAACAATAAAAAATTGGTTTAAGGTCCACTATAGCATGTTTCTGACCCACTAGATCTACTGATTAAATCTCTAACCCACCAAGTCCACTATTATGTATTTGGTAAGGCCTAAAGTCCACTGCATTTAAAAAGGAAAATAGTGCCTGACAAAATTACCCTTTCCATTCAAATCCCATCAATTTAGCCCATTATCCTCCCATTATCCATTCTTCGTTTGAAATTCCAGCAGTTACGTTGGAATAGAGTGAAAGAAGATTCTCATTTTTCTGATACACTGTATATAACGTTATATACTCATTCATCAGTTCACATTTAACGTGAAATACTTACATGAAAATTCTCCTTTTCTGATACACTGTATATTACGTTATATACTCGTTCATCAATTCACATTTAACGTGAAATACTTACATGAAGATTCTCTTTTTCTGATATATTGTATATAACGTTATAGTAACAATAATACACAAAAAAACCGTAATATATGTGACCAAAAATAATCATATAACCTTATAACCTTATACATGAGATTTTGTCCTTTCTAACTCTAAAAAAAGAAAAAGAAGAGATCTCGTAATTTCTTTCCATTATATTTTCACTTTATTGAATTGGTCCGCGCAGCGGCCTCATTGACTTGCTTCTACTAACAATAATACACACAAAAAATCGTTATACATGAGATTTTGTCATTACCAACTCTGAAAAAATAAAAAGAGGAGATCTCGTAACTTCTTTCCCTTCGTCGTCGTCGCCTTCTTCACATTCGACCTTGAACAACTGCACAAATAACAACCTTTAACAAAATTAATATATAACCAACATTGATATAACCATATATACTATCAATCAAATCCCTAACTTAATTCAACCGTACCATAACATTATATGTTCAGGTCTGTTAGGCCGCTGCGCGGACCAATTCATATAAGGTTATATATGGTTATGGTTTATTATTCTTTTATAGGGTTATATAGCTATAACGAGTAAGGAACAATATGGTTATATGATTATATATTCAGATGGTCAATCCAGTTATATAACAATATATACGAATAGAAAAACATAAGGTGGAAACTGGACTACTCAAACATAAACAACCATTAACATGGTCAATCCAGTTATATAACCATATATACGAACAGGAAAACATAAGGTGCAAACTGGGCTGCTCAAACATAAACAACCATTAACATGGTCAATCCAGTTATATAACCATATATACGAACAGAAAAACATAAGGTGCAAACTGGACTGCTCAAACATAAATAACCATTAACATGGGGTTCCTCAGGAGGTGGTGGAAGCTATAATGGCCATGGTAAGTTTTGTTTTTGATTGCGAGTATATATAGTTATATCACTGTTGGCTATATATTATGATCAATTAAGCCGCTGCGCGGGCCATTTCAATAGTCTAATTTAATTGGTTTAATAGATAAATATGGTTATATAACTTTTTTTTTGAAATCACGCATTATAGCTACAACAACTCTAAATTTACGTTATTGAATTGGTCCGCGCAGCGGCCTGATAGAACTGAATATATAAACATATAATCATATTAAAGTAGTTTATAATATGGGTATATCTACAAATAAAAATAACATATATTTATACACGAAAACTAATAAACTACTAAATTTACGTTATTGAACAGGTCCGCGCAGCGGCTTATGGACCTGAATATATAACCATATATACGATGAGAAACATAAAGTGATCAGAGCAGGGTCTCAGAGTTTGATATAACCATATCTACTTGCAATCAAAACCCTAAATTAACTTAGCCATTTCTATAATGCATTATTAACATTACAATGTTTTATGTTATAACCTAACGTTATATGTTTACATTCGGGGGTGTGGGGGCGGAGCCCCCACGGCACAAAGTGCTGCAGTTCATGGTGCTCCTAAAATCGCACCACGAACTGCAGCGAAAACGATATTTTCAAGAACTTAAGGTGTAATTTCGGCCATAGAACCCGACCTAATTATATTACAGTCGGTTTGTAACTAAGGTTATATAATCATCGACTCTTATATAACCTTATATGAATTGATCCGCGCAGCGGCCTAACAGATCTGAGTATATAACTATATATACCAATCATAAAAAATGCTATAACCAGGATGCTCTGTACAAAAACCCTCAAATAGAAGGAATCAAAGTGGTCTACAAACACTGAACCAGAAGACATTTAATTTATGATATAACAATATATATACTCAACACTGAACCAAAAGTCATCTAATTTATGATATAACAATATATATACTCGAACTTTCAAAACCCTAACTTATATTACCAAAACCGTTCATATAACCATATATACGAATGAGAACGTACCTACTGTTGGTTCAGTGTTGGTGGTGGACGACGACCACGAGACTGAAGAACGGCGACAAGATCGGGTGAAGAACCGGCGAAGAATGGCGATTAGGATCCTACTAGAACGGGCGACGAACGGTCGAAGAACGGACGCGATCGTTGGTGGTGGACGACGGAGATCGATTGACGCCAACGACGAAGATTGTTGACGACGAACGGTCGAAGAACGAGCTTTTCTCTCTCTCTCTCTCTCGTTCGTGCGTTCTGAAAAGGGGGGAGGGTTTTGTACTGATTAGGGAGAAATTTTTGGGAGAGAAATCGGGAGAGATTTTAGGGGATTGGAAATTTCAAATGGATATGTTTGAAATGGATGTAAAGGGGTATATTAGACTAAACATGATTATTATTTCCCTAATAATAGGTTAATGGACTTAGTAGGTTAATAGGTTAATGGACTTAGTAGGTTATAGAATTTAGAAGTGGATTTAGGGGGTTTGGAAAGTGTTATAGTGGACCTGGGGAAAATTCTCCCAATGAACAACTCGTATGATCACCCTAATAAGGGCACCGTTCTTGTTAATTTTTTGGTCGTCTTATCTAAATTTTTGCTAAATTCACGATATATTTTTGAGATCAATCATTCGTCTCAACGAAAAGAATCTAAAAGGCAAAAAAAATTTATGACAAAAAAAGTTCGTTGGAAACGAAAACACACTAAAAGGCTGGTATTTTTATCTTTAATTCCGTTTTATATGAACCATTTTCAACTTCAGTCTACATTTTCACAAAAAATTTACTTAGGAATGTTAATCTTGAAAATTGCGTTTGAAAGATAAAATAAAAAATTAGGAAAAATAAAAACGTACCGACAAAAATACTAGAACGAAACTTCGGGAAGAACGGGACTTAAGTTTCATTTAAAACACATAAGATCACATTAAAAAGAGAAAAGGGAAAAAAAAAAAAAAAGGATCCACGCTCAGTAAATGGGTATCACTATGATTTTTTATTTTTATTTTCAACGGAAGAAGCATATATTCATTTAAACAAGTCATACAACATCTACAGATTAGCACCGAATGCAGATCAGGCCATACGGCAATTACATATTTTCATTATCTACAGATTAGCACCGAATACAGATCAGGCCATACAGCAATTATAGATTTTCGTCCGAATACAGAGAAACAGAAACACAGCCAAACCCTAAAACTAATGAAAAGAGACGAAATTGATGTCTAACACATAAGCAAGAGCTATCGCTCATTCCACACCATAATCAACAAGGATCGGCTTCAACAGAGCTAGTACTCAGACATCAGACACCTCGAGATGGCGGAGCACCATATAAAAGACAGCTTAAAACCCGATGGAAATCAGGTACTAGTCTTGAGAAACCAGATCGGAACAAAACCCCGAGGTTTAAACCCACCGGAATAGAAAATCGAACCCAACATCCGGACAGAAACTGGCCTGAACATCCAGACAGAACCGGTCTAAACAACCGGACGAAACAAAACCAAAAACTAGACTAAAAACCAAAAAAACAGAAAAGAAACCTCCGATCTTGGAGATTGCACAAGACAAGCGCCGCCACTTAAACTGAAGACTTATATGCCGGAGGGAACCGAGCCACCCTAGCTTCATCTCTCCATCAGACTTAGTTCCTTTCTCATCTCAGACGAAATTTACTTTCGTGTTCTTTCCTTTCCCTTTCCATGTTTGACAATTTGGGAGGGGAAAACAATTAAAACTTCATGTCTATGAAGCACTAATAATTCATCTCTCTCTACTCTAAAATTTTTTTTTTTCATCGCTACTATTAAATTATTTGCTGCTACATGTTTTGAAAATTGTTTTTTGGGGGTTAAATTGTCTCGAAAATATTGTTAAATCATTAGTCAACGAATTGATCAACATCATAATCTACTTAACCCTATTCTTGACCGACGAATTAACCCATTTGAAGAAGGGAGAAATGAGTTTATGTCTTTTTCAACACAAGTGGAGTGGATTCCTTTCGTTTCCTTCTCTTGACAGTTCAAACTTCACGTCTTTTCATTTTCCAACCTCCCTCCCTCCATTTTTTGGTTGACTACCACCAATCTGTGGAGGATTTGAATCCAGCGTCTGATGGCTCCGTGTAGACGATGGTGGTGGACAAATGTGGTTTTTCACTTAATGCAGAAGTAATCAGTGGCGGATCCAGAAAATCATAGAAGATGGTTCAAAAATATTTACAATGTCCCACCACCAATCTATGGTGGATTTGGAACACGGCGTTTGATGGCTCCGTGAAGGCGATGGTGGTGGACAAATATGGTTTTCACTTAATGCACAACTAGTCAGCGGCGGATCCAGAAAATCATAGAAGGTTGTTCAAAAATATTTAGGATGTACTATATCTAGACCACAACTACATGAACAAAAACTTTACCTATTAATATCAGCAATTGTCATTAAAAGAAAAAAAGAAAAATACACAAAATATTACAATTGCACTCGACAAGTTTTCATAATTTGTGGACTGATTTTTGGGCTAAAATTCCTACTACTAACATCAACATGATTAGTTAAAACTTAAAGAAAACCCTATAAAAGAGGCTCAAGGAATATCACAAGTATTTTAATCTTGTCACTATTGAGGTTTCGGCTATTTGACAAAAGCTACAGAAGTGAAGAAAATGTATACTTGCAGATCAGATTATCAGCTTGTGGCAACAGAATCCACCCTTGATTCAAGTCTGTGCAACTTCATCGCTGAATCATTAGTTGCAAGGGTCTCACATTCTCTTCAATTGATTCCTATGACAAAAGAGACCGAGTTGTTTAGCATGAATCCATCCTCACTACAATTAGGTTGCCTTGATGCTTCTGGTCTGGTCTCATCTAAAACCATTTCTCTAGGATGGGTAACCTCTGTGGCATTCAACTTCTCCTGCAAGATTAAACTGACATAAGATCCAGGGAAAGATGAAAAATCATAACTAATTACATATAATATGCTAATTCTATTACAGCCCTACATAAACAACTAATCTGACCCGACAAAATTATCAGACACAAAAAGCCATCCTCCTTAGGGTAAGCAGGTCACAACAGGAAGCTAAATGTTTTGTTGCGTTTCAGAGAGGAAAAAAGAAAAGAAAGTGAAGCAAATATAAGCCTACAACAAAGAAAGAGAATTCTACGGTGATAAGTACCATCAATGCACAATTTTCATCCTTCAGTTTCTCTACTTCTTCTGTCAATTGATTTATTTCAGATTTAAGGGCTGTGTTTTCCACTTTCACAGTTTCATATCTCTTCATCAGTTCATCAACTTCAGCCTGGAAGCAGGGCAAAAAACACATTAATTGAATAATAAAGTCACTCGAAGCCGATTTACAAAGGTGAATTCTACTGGAAGAATAGAAAAAATAGCAACTCAACGTGCCTGCTTCTTTAACCTAGACCTACAAGCAGATTCTCTGTTAGCCTGTTTCCTCTTCTCTCGCTTCAGCTGCTTCTGCTCCTGAAGAAGCAGATGCACAAAGCAAACAACAGTATGAAAATAGTACTCCATCGTTACTGCTTTCTACAAACTGTCCTCTGTACAGAAATGTTTGGACTCACATTGAATTACTCAAATAATTTTTCAGAAGTTCAGCAAGACAAAGAGGATTTAAAAAAGGCACTGCTTAGCAATGTCCTAATACTGGCAATGTGTCAACTCAAAATTTTCACTTTGCCCCTGCCAGTTATGCAGTTCATGCAGCGTATAATTATTTGAAGCAAAGGGAACCGGAAGTACATTAGAAAAACTACAAATCAGGACAAGCAGCACCAATCACAGATGAAGGGAAACCCTTGTCCTACTTGTAAAGATGCTTTCAAAGGCAACCCTGCAACAGCAAAAGAAGCAGACCGAGTTATGCCAGTCTCTGATTTTCCATTTGAAGTGTCCACTGGTTTTTCAGGAGCCACAGTAATCCCTGTTAAGTCTATGGAAGCCATGTTGGCATCCCCTTCGGCTGTAGAGTTGGCTTGGGTATTGACTTCAACATCGCGGTCTGTTTAAGAGACACTATAGCAAATAACAAGTTTCGAAATACATCTTATAAAAAACAAATTGAAATTTGATAAGACAGTTTCTTAACTATCTTGGAGAGTAAACACAGCCTGCTTCATCATTATCTTATTTGAAAGGGGAAAAAGAGGGCCCTTTCATGTGCTAGACTGCCCACGCTCACGTAAAGGGAACATAAGCTAAATTTATCTATTCCAGAAGACTGGCAGTAAAGGCAATATCTGCGTTAAACGCAATCCGTATTATTCTCAGGATAATTTCCAACAAGGACTTGATCGTACCAGCGTTTTGCTTTCCCATTGAAGTGCTCTCCCCCTGACTTTGCTGTGGTCAAAATTAGAAAATATTATTTCCTCATAATGCTACAACACATGTTGAAGCCTCATTTGATAGGAGGGATAAAACTGCAAGGTGCATGGTGGAGGGTTGGAAAATGTAAGGGACGTCGGATTTCTTTCTTTCCTCCATTTGTCAAGTTGAGCGAGAAGAGAAGGGAAGGGGTAAGCTGGGGACGTCATTTTGTTTGCTTTCCACCATTGCATGTTGATGTGAAGGTGATGTTGGAAGGGGAAAATGAATAAAGGAAAAGTCTCATCCTTTGCTTTCCCTTCATTACTTTTTGATATATTGAAAATGGTAGGCCAGGAGGGATTTTCTCCCTCTCCACTTTTACTTCCCCTTTCCTTCCAAAGAAACAATATGTCGCCATTAAGCGAGGAAAGCATGTGGTCTTCCAGTCTGTTGGCTTGGTTCAGCTGGTGTTACTTGTCATTTAACATCTATGCTTTAGTTAGCAGTTCTCCTCCCTCCTATCCAGTGAAGCTCAAGGACCCAAAAAATATTAACAGACAACATATAACCCTTACAATTGTGTGACTATCACTTCTATTACTAGAAGCATCACCTTCAGCACTGCACATGGTCATTAGATCCAGCAGTATTGGTTACAGCCAATAGAGCAATAACTGAAATTGTATTCATGTAACCAATATACTAATACAACATAAAATAGAGCATGGCTTCAATGCACACACGAAGAGCACTCGAAGCTAACTTACCATCCTTGCCTAGTTTGCTCCCAGGAAGAATCTAAGTGCTTACCAAAAAAATAAAAGGTTAACAGACCTCTGTGATGCCCCATAGATTGAACCTTCACCATCAACCTCATGAGTGCCTTCAACTATTTGCATATCAACTCTATCCAATCTATCCAACATCTTTGTTATGCCTTCATCCATGCTCTGTGAAAAAAACAGTTGCATACTCACAGGAGCAGTCTGCATGACAGTCACTGTGATGAGACTTTAATTGTTATGCAAACGACAGCTTTTAGTGAATCATCCTAGCCCAAAAGATTCGTGAATCATCGCTCTCACAAGTCATAAGCAAGGAAAAGATTGAGCAAACCAAATAGAGGTAGCTTAGTTGGCCACCCTTCTATCTCTACTAAGAGGGCAAGGGGTCAAATGTTGCCAAAGGCAAAAAATGATCAGTAATTCTCCTGTATAGATTTTCTAAGTTTATAGCTTACCTTATGGAGATATTTCTTGATTGTTTTGTATCTTGCTTGATTTAGTTGTTGCAGACCACAAATGAATGATGTAGTGTCTCTTATTGAACTCTTTGAATGCAATTATCCTACCGCTCGACATCAACAACAAACAGAGGTTGGGCAGATTTCAACTCAAGAGACGGTGTAAGGTGGAGTAATAACATTCTATAGGAGATAAAGGGAATGTACCAAACATGGATTAAAAGCAAAAGTTATAAATCTGGAACAGGTTTTCAAAGGATGAATCTGACTGAAAGAATTGTATTCCATCTCAGACAGAGAAAAGGGATGGGATGCGGTACTTTAGGTGTCTCCTCACTTACATTTTGAGACAAGCAGACTTCCAATAATAGCAGAACATTATGTTGAAGCCATTAGATGAAATCAAGAAGTTGAAATTTGTAAGTTCCTTGTTTCTCTGAAGTAGAGAAGATACTCTCAAACTCTTTCTAATAAACAATCTACATTAAGTAATTACCCAACAAACAAACAATCTACATTAAGAAATTTCGAAGTGGGAAACCATGACTTACAAGAGGAACTGCAGGATGAGCGTAAAAAACTCCGGGAGAGTAGATCGTTGAGTAAGGCACCCCATAGGGTGTCATCACAGGCTGCAGGGGTTCATCATATATTCGAACACGGCTGCTAATCAGGCACATAGAATTTCCATAGGAAGAAACTATAAAGTTAACATAGAAACCCTATTCTTCGTACTTTAACTTTGATTTAGCACAAAACTAAGCAGAGTACCTGGGGTTGGGCCCATGCATCATGATGAGAAGCATGACCAGCCATGACTGCAGAGTTCAGATATGATGGTGGTATGGGGACCTCAGGAGCATAATAAGACTGAAAGCAAATCAGATTGTTAAAAAGTATCTCTACACAGTCAACATAATCTCAACATCGGAAAGGTCCAAAGGACTTGGTTGCTGTGCAATATAGGAGGATGGTTCCTAAAGAGAATAACCTGGCTACTTACCCAGTTGGGATAGAGATGAATGTTTGATTGTTCCTGCCAATGCAAATGGATAAACCATTTTCAGATCCTAAAACCAAAAGTTTACCACCCAGAGGAACAATGCAACAGAACCATCGATTCATTTGTAGACACGTTTGTTTTATGTATGTCAAATGTTGGATGGTTCTAACGAGAATAACCTGGCTAGCTGCCCAGTAGGGATCTTAGTTGCACGAAGCGGGAGCGGGTGCGGGAGCGGAAGCGGGGGCGGGAGCGGGGGAGCGAGGGAATATAGAAGCTCCCAAGGTTGGGAGCGTGAGAGGAGCGTGTACATATATTATGAAAATAATGTAGCATAGAGTATTCCACTGTAAAAGTACAAAAATTTATGAAGTAAAAATATGGGCCAAGTCCTCCATAAGTGTAAGAAATGGGCTGGTGGTACAACATATGATTTTCTTTTCAAGATATCATGACTTAGGCCAGATATATGAGTTCATCGAAGACTAATTAATAAAGCCAAGTGATAAATCCTTGGTTTTCTATACAAATATCATACAAAAGCTCCCATCTTTGTAAGGAGCGAGCTCCCGTCAAGCTCCTTACTTAGGAGCGCAAAAGCGGGCTCCCAAGGTGGGAGCGGCACCATTTTAGGAGCTCCCTGCAACTAAGGTAGGGATACATATGGATGTTTGTTTGTTCCTGCCAATGCCAATGGATAGACCAATTTCAGGTCCTAAAACCCAGAGTTAACCAGCCAGAGGAACAATGCAATAGAACTATCACTCATTTGCACACATGTAGTACGAATGTTGGATGAATTTTTCCAATAAGTTGTACAATTGCCTTATTATAATTGCAGTTTGTGTACTATATTTGGGAAGATAGAGAAAAATATTTCTTTTGAGATTGAGAACGGGGTTCATATACTACAACAACAAAAACATATCAGGAACACCCAACCTGTTTAGATGGAGATGCTTTTTCAGGTTTTGGAGTATCTATGCCTTCACTACTTCCCATGTTTGAGTTCCAACTTCCAAAGAAGAATAGAGAACTTCTGTAGAAGGGAGCTGATGAAGAATCTCCAAAATTAGGTACTTCACTTCTCCTTTACTTGCATTTTTCTTTTTCCACAAGAAACAATACAATTAACCCTCTTGGAACAACAATAAAAACATGATATCTAGAAGAAACATTACACAAGGGAACTGGAAACTGCCAAAAAGACGAACAAATTGGAATAGACAAACGAATACAGGATAGAAAACAAGTACTAGAAAAGAATGGTTAAAACATAAATAAAACGGAACTGGCAGGTATGCACACAATGAAGATTTGCATGCATACATGCATTAACTAGCTTTATTGCTGTTATGGCAGCGTTTATTTTGTCCTTACAAGATTCATTGTCACACCCGTGCCAATTCAAAGAGTGCTCGCGGGAAGTAATACTGTGTGTGCAGGCACAAACACACATAAGGAGAGAGAGGGAGAGACATATCCAGAAACCATGCAGTACCAAGACATAGGTATGCAACTTAGGGGCATAAGTTGGTTGTTTAAGGAAGGTTGATTATGATTTTTCTTTTCTGGGTGGGGATTAGGAGCTAACAGAGCAGGGGATTATCATGTATATTTTGGTCATTTCTGCAGATTTTCAGTTAGGATTAGCGTGACAATGAGATCAAAGTCAATAAAATGACAAGATTCTGAATTAAGAGGACCCCTCCCGATTTGACAGAAGCCAACATGTAATTGAGTGGGAAAAAATAAGAACTCAAGTACCAAAACGGTTATCTTGAGACCTACTTCTATTTAAGTTAAGGAGATACAGAATATGCAGTTCTGAATCCCCATTACTAAATATGGAGCAGCCAAGCAACAAACAACCAGCCGAGTTTGTCCTTGGCGAGTCCTAGAGACAATTAAACTTATTGTTCCACAATGGACTAGTCATCCTATTCTAAAAGACCGTATTTTCCTCGCGCCTATAGTAGAGTAATCCAAAAGTTTTGTGCGCAAAATGGAAGTCCTGTGTGCTGACTCATCCTCTAACACCACACCTTGACAGCTTGGGATCAATTTGTGGAAATTATAAACCCCCATTTCCTCGTCCGCAATTCTTCTCAAACCAATACTCATCAACTTCCCTATGGCAATCAAATGGCATTTGATTCTATATGTTTCCTCTAGTGGTGTGATTCACTGACCGGTTGAAGTGTATGAGTCCTATCAATAAGACAAAGTCACACTTTTACTGCAGTCCCATCAAATAACTATCTCTACCACCGATAAAATAAAAAATAACTGTCTCTACCCAAATGAGTGATTTGGGTAGAAACCCGAGCACTTTCTTTTCTTTTCTTATGGAACCCCTCAATCGAAAGGGGCCGTTAAGTACCATGCATTCAATACTGAGCCAACCCCATAGGCTTAGCCACGTTTACCAAGACGACTACTTCCTTTTCCAATCCAATAACCAAAAAACAAAACGATCAGTGACGAGTTTTTAATCAGAGCATGTAATATACTCGAAACGTGAACCAAAAACGTATACCTGTATAGAATCCGAAAGTTTTCTTCCTCTGAAACGAAAGACACTAGTGTGCTGTAAAACTCAGGGGAAGAAGAAGAAGAAGAAGAAGAAGAAGAAACGAAAAAGAAGAAGAGCCATTAGTCGCGCGAAACCCTATACCTAGCTTCTCGTCGTTTTCGGCATTGCCTATTCGGGTTCCAGCAATCACAGGAAAGGGGGAGCTCTCGCTTTTCCAAAAACGCGTGCGAGCCAGCCAGTATGACGACAGAGAGAGAGAGAGAGAACGAAGAGGCGCCAGAGTCGTGTTGGTTTTTGTTGACGCAATCTATATGGAGGAAAGAGTGCGTGAGTTGGCAGTCTATTCCTTTCAAAAAAAAAGTTGGCAGTCTATTCGTGCCTTCTTGGGCTTTTTCGAAAATACTAGTAGTGGAATGCACGTGCGTTGCACGTTTCCGCGTGCTCATTTGTTGATTTGTTGTTAGAAGTTTTGTTTCGCTGTGGTAGTGTCTGAAGATGTGAAGTTATTAGAGCATAATATTGATAGTTTTGTATGAGTGGTGTAAATGCAGAGGCCAAGTGGATACTTTTCGCAAAATGGATAGTTTCCATAGATCATATTCATTCGGAAGCAAGCTGTGCAGTTGTTAGTTAATTTGTTTTTTAATCTATTGGAGTAGGAGTGTGTTGCCCAAAAATGGCAACCAAGAGGCGGGGTGAAAGGGGTTGATTAATAAAAATGCCAATAAAAATTATCTCTAACAATTTTTTACTCAAAACAATATGCGCAAATAAAAGAGCGAGAGTTAGAGAGATAGAACCCGATTATAGTGGTTCGGCCCGGATTTCTCCACGGTCCAGTCTAGTCCACTTTTCCTCAAGCAACTACTTGAAGGTTCCTTTAATCTTCAAAAAGATTACAAGTAGTAAGACTTGCGGGTGCTTACAACGACCTTATACCTCTAGCTTTTCCGAGGAGCTAGCACAACTGCAAGAGTTTTCTCCGAAAACCTCTCGAAAATAATAACACCCAAATTCAAACCCGAATTTGGTCTTCTAAGCTTTCAAGTGTTTGACTCAACCACTCGCTTAGGAATTACAAGTATGTGAAAAGATTTGAAACTCTCAAATGACAATAACCTCACAAGGTAGATATGAAAGTGTAAGCTCTCAATGTATACAAAATCTCTCTCAAGATAAATATGAAATTGTTGGCTTGATCTTTGGAATTCTTGCTCTTGAAATGATATGAATTGATATGGCTTGTGTGTGTCCTCATCAATGAGTTCTTGAAGCCTTGTATAGCCATCCAATCTCCTACTAGCCGTTTGGGAAGTGAATGAACCGTTGAGGGGTGAAGCTGTTGGAAATAGCCGTTGGAGCTAGCCGTTGTAATCTGCAGAAAACTGCAGAAATGCACTACCGGTCGTCCGCCCGGACTTCCGGCCGGTCTTCCGGTCTGTCAACCGGCCTATCAACCAGAGTGTAGTCCGGTTGTCACAGCTCACTGTAAAGACAGCCGGTTTGTCAACCGGTTCGTCAACCTGTAGCTCAAAAATCCATCTAAATAATTTCGTTAAAGCATGAATTGAGCTCAATAAGTTTTTGTAAGGTTTAATCATTAAATTCAAGAGACTTATGTATTTGATTCAAGGCCTAGAAAATTAGTCCGAAAAAAGACTTAGCAATAAACGATTTTCTTTTGCCAAATAATAAAAACTTCATCATTATAATCATCAAAATAATAAGTAGAAATGCATATAATTTTCCAACAAATTATCATGCATATATATTTTTCAACAGAGTGGTTTTGGAAGTAGAAGTGAAAGAGTTCAGAAGTAAAGCATGGAATTATAAAGCGATTAGTTAAGTTGTGCTGAAATTTTATTTAATGGGTGATGAGAAGAAGTTATTTTACAGCTATAGATGCTGTAAGTTATGGTGCAGGTATATAAAATTCTGAATTCCTATGCTTTGTTGTAGCATAGGAGTGCAGAATTTACAAAACGACAAACTCCTAGTAGTCATTAAACATATATAGTACTGGTAAGTTGAATAAGCTATTGTAGACTCAATAGCTTGGGCAAAAGTTTTTGTGGGTGACTGCATTCAGTCCTTTTTGTTCTTGAGGGCACGGTGGTTTTTGGGATTCTTTGATGCAGCAATCGCGTCTTCCATGGGATCACTCTTTGAAGCCTTAATAGTTGCATCGCTTTCCATGGTAGTGGGTAAAGGCTGGACTTCTGGTCCGAATGGTTCACTTGGTTCAGCAGCTTCTTTGAACTATTTGATGTGAAACAAAAGGGAAGGAAAATTGCATAGTAAAAGAGGAAAAAGTCCCTTCTTTGTGGAGGAAGAGGTGAAAGAGATAGAGAAATAGTTGAAGAAGGGACAACAAGACTCTTCATGCACAAACCACGAGGGTCCTGTACTATATTTACAGATCAAGAGCTTAAAGCTCTTGTGAATATGTTTCTTCTTCTTTCTCCTCATCGGGCTAAACTCTCAATTTTGCAAGTACAGAAACCAAATGGTGACCACTAAACAAAGAAACCAAATGTAGTACTGAAAGATGCAAGCACCCGCAATCCGCCGATCACCAATAGAACTGAATAACTTGGATGAAAAACACAAGAATGGAACTGGTTGCCATTGGAACTAAGCTCATGAATGCACTCCCCTGAGCCTAATGACCAAACCTTGACAGAGTCCTCATTGACAGATGCCAAATAGTCTCCACTAAGATCCCAGCAGAGGCAGTTGACCACTCCGGAGTGCCCCTGATTAAGGGTAAAAAGTCACTCAAATTAATACATACTCAACCTTTCAGGCAATAACATCACCAAGGACATACAAGTATACGCAAACCTGGAATGCATGAGTTTGTCATAGCAGAAATGAAATACAGCATCAAACATTAGTATTAAGTACATTGAACATCATTGGCCACAACATGGCAGATTCACAAGCTAACTAACACAAAAGTATACAAGGAATTCATATTTGCTAATAAGTTCCAAAAGCTTTGCAGACATTGGAGAGATATTGTAGATCATAAATACATTGCCCAAAATAAGCTAATGCATTCCTTTGTAGCTGGTTGATTTGTGTATCAAAACCAATCGCAGATATGATCACAATCATTCCAGCCAAATACCATGCTGTGTAAGTGCAGATACATATATGGAGCAAGCACCAAAATATCACCAGCAATCATAAGATGTGCCTATAGAAACTGAGTCCATCCATCACCGGTGATACAGCCATCTACATACTGAACAACCCATTTTCTGTCTTTCCCACTCTGTGCGACTTATCTTATCTTACCACTGTCATATGATTTCTGATTTGGACAACATCAACAAACCAACTGTAGTGGTGATCTACAAAAGTATGAGCTTGAACAAATTTTAGTTGTTAATTGTCAGCACTTACAAGCAACACTGTAATGTGGTGCATGTTTTCAGCGAAAATTCTTAATTACCAATACCGTGAGGGGAAGTAACAAGAGCAGATAAAGTATTGACCGAACGGTAAAAAGGCTGAATGAACTTTGGCCTTGCATTGACAATGGAAGCCAACCAGTCTTCAAAGTCTCTAGCTTTTTCCCACTGAAACTGCTAACCAAGCTCGAAAACAACCGAATATTTCTTTATGAAAGCCACATCCGCAGTGTACTTTAAGTTATGTGGGCTTCGTGACACTGACTCTCCAACCCTTACAACTGTGTCATTTGAGGTCTTCAGATAGTACACTGCTCCACGTTCAATTCCAAGCTTATAGCGACGCCCTCGCAAAACTTCGACAAAACGCGGGCAAGTAGATGCCAAAGCATCTTCAAAGCTTACAGCCATACCAAACGTGCGAAACCTTTATGGGCAATTCCAAGAATTACATCAAAGATGACTTATATATTGTGAGCACAATAGCAAAACGTACAACAAATATAGCTAAACTATTTTCCCTAAATCATAGAATCGAATCAGAACCGAAAATGCAAAGAAATCAATAAACTCAGACCAGAACTGTGGCTGAATTAATTTCTTAGTTCAATACATCACTGGGAGCTATAGCATTCCTATTCCAGCGACTTGCAAACCCTAAATCTGTCAAAAAAATATCGGCTGAAAAATTCTTTGCCCTAAATCATGGAATCCAATCAGAATCGAATCGAATTAATTAAAACTGAAAATAAATCAATAATTTACCTCTTCTCATGCCTCTTCTTTGATTGCAGCACCACCGGAATGCGGTGAACCAACAACTGATCTCCCTCATCCTTTAAAAACGTAGACCGCCGAAGAAACAGTGGCGTCATCATGACTTAGTAAAAATAAATCGGCTCCTCTGGTACAGAAATTCGGTGCATTAAAGAACCAAAGTACCAACAAGGAAGCTTGCCTCTCATTCAAATACGGTGCCGAGCGCACCAAGTACAAAACATCGGTGAAATAAAGCAAAAGAGTACCAATTTGAAGCGACAAAACCGGACGACCGAGCGTCTGCAAGAATATTAGCGTACAATAATTCCACAAAAACAGCAAGCACAGTACCGATCTCAGCCATGAAAACCGGACAACCAACCAAGCCTCTATCACCTCTCTCACGATCCAGCGTTACCAAACATACCCTACACGGAAACCTGCACGACGAAACACAAAACAAAACCTCAAAGGGCATTAATGTAAAATCACACGGTGTCTTGCCTTACCAACTCAGGATCTTTTATTACAAGTGTATTGATTACAAAAATGTTAGAGGCACGTCAGATCAGATGGGACACACATTTCTCATATATAGGTGGATCCACTGGAACAGATCTTACTTGTATGTAAAATATTAACCCAATCCAAAATGTTTATCCAATCCGTAAAATGAGAACTCATAAATAATAATTTTTTCATAAATTGCAAGATTTCATTGATATTTGATGAATTGTTGATTTTTTTTTTTGAATTTTTCTTGCAAAAATTGTATTATTTTTACATCTTCGTTTTGCGAATCAGACAAATATTATGGGATAGAGGAAGTACTAGCAGTGTTTTTTATGCAATATTTTTTGTCGTTCATTAGTTTTGTGTCAAATTTATTTAGATTATGGATTCTTCCGATCAAGAAAAATTAAAATTATGATCGAAATTCATATTATTTTTGAATGAAGACAAATAAGCAAAAAAAAAAAAATTCTGTCTATTTGGCTTATTTTTGTCTTCACGATCTTAAATATTTTACTTTTTCGATTTCTCTCGTTGAGATGAATCAATAATCTACAAAAAAAATTGACCAAAAACTAACAAATATAAAAAAAAAAATTGAATAAAGAAAAAAAATCCACTTTGATTTGTTTTGCCAAAATAAGCCTCACCCAACTTCATTGAAAATTTGATTCCTGCTTGTTTGATTCCTAATTTTGAAAGGAGCACTAGAAAATATCACTGCAGATAAATGGAACTGAAAATTAACTTTCCTTCAATTTTCCATTTCGTTCAACTTTTCTTTTTCCCTGCGATATTGGTAAAAGTAGTTTCAAAATTCATGTAAACTTTTTGATTTTTCCTTTCAACGCTCTACGAATTCTAAAACAACCGTACCGATATCGGATTCCCTCAACGAGAATGCACCAAATAATTTCCACGGCAAAGGTTTAGGGGCCTATTAGCAATTTCAGAAATTTACAAATCCGACAAATAATTTCCCGTGAGCGCTGCCTCCATCAAACGTTTATAAGGTGCAATTATCTCGTCCTCTTCTCAATTACGATCGAAGAAAGAGAATCACTCCTCCGAACGAAAAGCCCCTCCGATTATCACCACCGCCGGTTTTCCGACCGGTACCCTAACCCTAGATCCGAAGATGAACGACGCAGATGTCTCCAAGCAGATCCAGCAGATGGTCAGATTCATCCGCCAAGAAGCGGAAGAGAAGGCCAACGAGATCTCGGTTTCCGCCGAAGAAGTACGTCTCCTTTTTTCCCCCAACTCAATCTTTCGCTAAATTCTCCTTAAACAAGTTATTTGTGACAGATCTCAGTAAACTCGTTTGGATTTTCTGTACATGTGTCGTGCGTATCTTCAATTGAATGTACTGTTTTCAGTTTTTCCACAATGGCAGATGATAGGTTGTTGTTGACCTAGATGTGTATAGATTGGATACGTGAAAAAATGCTACGTTGTGACAGGAATTCAACATCGAGAAGTTGCAATTGGTAGAAGCAGAGAAAAAGAAGATCAGGCAAGAGTACGAGCGGAAAGAGAAGCAAGTAGAAGTTCGGAGGAAAATGTAATCTGTTTGATCTGTTTACTTTTCACATCTATGTATATATCTGTGATTCTGTATGTATCTGTATCTGCGTGCATGTACGGCTCCATTCTCCTTAACTCTTTTGTTAAGTTCGTTTTGTGTGTTTTGTTATGTCTTTTCTGAATTTTTGTTCGATTCGCATCATATTTTTTGAATTAATTATCCATCTTGGTTAGGGGAGTCTAAAAAGTACAAAATTATGATCAAAAGCAAAAATAGATCACTGAAGATGAAAATAATTACCAAACACCTGTCTTTTTGTCTGAAGTATTGTCTTAAATGAACTTTTTTCAACATGGGCCCCCATTTTTATACTTCTCTGATTTATCTCGTCGAGACGAAGGATTAATCCCAAAAATTACGAAGGAAAGCTCAAGAAAAAGTTACGAAAAAGTGAAAAAAATACCGAAAAAAGTTATAGACAAAAAAATTTAGGAGAATGGCTCCGTATTGGCTAATCCTTTTCTACTAGTAGGCTGTGGGAACTGGTAAGGGGTCTCTGTTGTAAGGGTCCCTGTTGTAGTTGATTTGTTAAGATAGTTTCCTAGCTTTCCTTGCTAAGCTGATACTCATTCACTTGTTCACTCTACCAGTAAGTGTCCTTTGGACCTGAATTCCTTCTCAGATTACTCTCAAGTTTTATGAAAATTTTGGTCCGTAGGTTAATCATCTTCATCTGAAGATATTCTCTATATCATTTTAAGGAAGCCGAAGCCCGATAGGTTGTAAACACGTGCACACAGACACGCACGCACACAACCGTAATCACTTTGTTTTTGAGAACTCTGGGAGGAAAGGCTTATGCAAATTGATCTTGTTAGTAAGTGGCACTACTTTTTGTTACTTTGATATTTTGTTCGTTAGAGCATCTCCAGCCCTTATTGTTTCTATTGACTTAGAAAAAAATTCTGAGTAAAAGAACTGAGTCTAGTCCTTGACTCAATTCATACAAAAATGAGTTTTCGTTAAATTTTTAAGCGAATGAAGGGAGACTCAAACTTTGAAGGCTTCTTTTGCTCTTCACAAGTTACAACTATGCCATCAATGAAGCTTTTACTGAAATTTGTGCTAGATTTGGGTTTGTCAATTGGAATGTTGCATACCAAATGAAACTTTTACTCAAATTTGAATAAGCACCAGAGATGCTCTTAATTGTTACAAAATTGCTGATGTCAAGTTCCTATTAGGATTGCATGAAAATGACTCATGTTGGGCTCTTCTTGTTTAGTATGTGGTAGGCTGATGAAATGTTTCGAGGAAACTTGCAAGGAGTAATAGTTACTGTTATCATTATTGTTTTCTTCTCGTGTTTATTATACAGTGAGGCATATGAAAGTGAAATTTGTGTATATACTTTTGTTGTAGCGAGTACTCTATGCAGCTCAACGCATCCCGTATCAAAGTTCTTCAAGCTCAGGATGATGTCGTCAACTCCATGAAAGAGGCTGCCGCGAAGGAGCTCTTGAAAGTGAGCAGGGATCATAATGTGTATGGGAAGCTTCTGAAAGATCTCGTAGTTCAGGTAGCAAAAATGGACTCAATTCCTTGATGTCATACATATGTTTGTTTCTCTTTGTATGTTGGAATGTACTTGAAGGTAATGGTGAACTTACTGTCAAATTTTAAATGATGGTGCTTGTTTTTGCTAACCATAAATAATCGAAAACCGGGTCAATATTTCTATCTGTGTATCCATTTATCCTTTTGCAGGCAAAGGCTGATCAAAGGATTCGTAACCAGGTTAAAATTTTAGATATTCTGTATTGCTCCAGCCTATATTTCAGAGAAAAGGAAATGAAAGATGAAAGAGTTGTAGATTTTGTAGGTGTACAAACCAAAAACTACCTTTTCCCACGTCTTAAAGATTTATGTTTGGGGTTCTGAGTTCATAAAATAATCACCTCTAAGGCTCTAACAACAGTCCTAGTTCCAATTCCATTTGTTACGATCAAATTATATTTGGCTTTAATGAGATGTTTTGTTTCTTCGTCTCTACAGACACGGTGAAAGAACATGGTTTGACGCAATTTCATTGGGTTGTCAAAGACTCGAAATATCCTTCATGCCTGTCTTTGATTTTTTTTTTAACTGACATTGCTTTTGGCATGTGATGTTAATAGGACGTAATTTTCATGATTATGAATCATTGTAACTGCACATGTTGCAGAGTTTGCTCAGACTCAAAGAACCTGCTGTCTTATTGCGTTGTCGGAAAGAGGACCTAAATGTGGTGGAGAATATTCTGAACTCAGCAAAGCACGAATATGCTGAGAAAGCAAATGTTCATGCACCTGAGATATTAGTTGACAAAACTGTCTTCCTTCCACCTGCTCCTTCCCATCACGATGCCCATGCTCCCTTCTGGTAATTCCATGTTTCAGTTATAAACATATCTTAATTACTCAAACTGCGTCTTTATCTTTGCTACATTTGCTGAGCAGCAGTGACCAAATTCTTGCTCCTATTAAATTTTTGCTGCTCAAACAATTAACTTCTTATCGCAAGAACGATGGTGAAAATCTCTCTCCTCTTTTTTCTTTTTTTCTTTTTCAGCTCTGGAGGTGTGGTATTGGCTTCTCGAGATGGGAAAATTGTATTCGAGAACACCCTGGATGCTAGGTTGGATGTTGTATTCCGCAAAAAACTTCCAGAGGTCAGTCACTTTCTAACTTGGTGATTTGGTCCCTTAGTTGCAGGAAACTCCTAAAGTGGAGCCGCTCCCTCCTTGGGAGCCCGCTTTTGCGCTCCCAACTAAGGAGCTTGACGGGAACCCGCTCCCAATGAGATAGGAGCTCGCTCCTTATAAAGATGGGGGCTTTTGTATGATCTTTGTATAGGAAATAGGGATTTGTCACTTGGCTTTATTCATTGATCTTCAATGAACACATGATATCTAGCTCAAGTCATGATATCTTGAGAAGAAAATCATATAATGTAACACTTGTCCATTTCTTACATTTATGGCAGACTATGCTCATATTTTTACTTCTTAAAATTATTGTACTTTCAAAGTGAATACTTTATGCTACATTATTTTTATAATATATGTACATGCTACTCTCACGCTCCCAACCTTGGGAGCTTCTGTATTCCCTCGCTCCCGTGCTCCCGCTTCGTGCAACTAAGTTTGGTCCTCTTCGAAGCCCCACCCCCTTTTCTTCTCGTTCTATTGTGTAACGGTGTTACTCTGCGCATTGTTCTCATCCTCAACTGTTTCACTAGCTGTTAATTTTTATGTTTTCTATGTGTTCATGTTTTTGTGCTACTTTTCAAATGGATGGTCTTGATGTCGAGATTGAGCCAGAGTTGGGCATCTGTGAGTTAGTTGCCTCTTTGTGCCACGGTGCTTTCAGTGCAAATGTAGTAGCCTGATATCTATTGCTTTCAATGATGCCCCGTGAGGACATTGGCTTCGTTCCTTTTCTTCAATGCTTGACCATGATTTTGATGGATGTATCTTCTTATTGCAGATCCGCAAGCTGCTCTTTGGACAAGTTGTTGCATGAGGGGTTGGAGCACTTTGTACCTATCGTCTATATGGTTTCACTAAGTTGTCAAGGTTGGATTATATATTGGTTGTCGGGCTGTCGGGTGTGTTATCTGGTGGCTTGTTTGTATTTTCAGTTTCCTGTTCCCAAAATCTCCATTTGCTCATCTCAAAGAAACCGTTGGTAGCTTTGTCGCTCATTTTGCTGGGGCATATCAAAGACACTTGTATGGTCCTATATTTGTTGCCTGCTTAGGCAGTTCTTTGTTTTGAATAAAAGGCGGAGCTGGATGGACTCGGCTTTGTTGAGCTACCGAGTATCAAACTAATCTGCTGAAAAACCTGATACATTACTGTTCTTCCAAAATGCAGTTGAAGTTTTCACTGATATATTTGTGGCGTGTGTGCACCATCAGGCGTCACAATACTGTCTCCATTGTAGTAGTAGTAAATCTGTTTTTGTGTATTCTCTGAGAACATGACGGAAAGGATTGCTTCGAGTTTTATTTTCCCAATGCGAATCGCAGTTTTCACCCTTCAACTTTTACCTCATTTTCACTTTGGCCTCTCACCATCAAACTTGAACACTTTAAGTTCCGGACTCGCTGATTATTAAATAGGGGTTGGGCCATTGATGCAGCCAGCGTAACCTATTGATTTTGCTGGTATCTGACTACGATGATCCAGTCCAATGACTGAGAGAGCCTTGTTTTTGGGCTTGTTATAACGTAGCAAAAACAAGACTCCAATATACTCATGGAGTATGAATCATCCCTGTTAGAGAATTTTCTACAGTTGGAGCTAAATTTCCATAGTCAATTCTAATTTTGGTTTGCTATAGTACCAGGGGCGGCTCCAGATTTTGAGTGCTGGACATCCGGCCATGTGGACGCCTGGGGTGAGATCTGGAGTACTTTGTCTTGACCACCCCAAGATCCGCCCTGATATCCATTGGTGCCAGGTGTGCGGGGTGATAAGCAAGCACTGTGTTTCATGGGAATTTGGCAGCAGATGGGCTAAAATGCTGAGTTGGTAGGAAATGGCTTTGCAAAACTATTTTTTGGCCGAAAAAATGACAAGCCGTTGGCTAGGTCTTCTTGGGAGGTTCTCTGGTTCTGCCATTTTATGGTTTCGGCTGGGAAACTGTCTGGTGTTAGAAAATGGTTAGAAAGCTTACCAAAAATAAAAAATAAAAACCAAAAAAATGGTTTTTTTTTTTTTTTTTGATCCGAAAAGAAAATGGTTAGAAAAGCACATATGGTAGTTGAAGTTCACCTTCCTCTTCAAAAGAAAAAAAAAAAAACAATTTGGGCCAGGTTCATTGTCTAGTCAATGATGGGCCGGGCTCATTTACATGGCCACTTTTTTAGTTTGGTCAAAAGGAAGCATCCAGAGCGTAGCAAACAATTCTCATTTTGTGGAACACTAGTAGTATAATTCCATACTTAAAAAAACAAATAGTATAACTTATCACACATATTCAACTCTACTGTTCAGTGTGTGGTGCTTTGGCATAATTGAAAGGAGAATAGAATTTTGAACAGTGCCCTTTCCCTACCCAAAATAAACAGTAAGTTGCGATAAAATCCCGTATCTAACGTCCCGTCGCAAATAAAGCGCCTTTTGTCGTCGAATACCCATCCAATTATTAAAACCCTGAATCTGTCACAAACATCTAAAGTGGAAAAAAAGGCAACCCAAGAACAAGAATAAGGCAGTATAAGTAGAAGAAAAGGGCTGAGGTGATCAAGTGTATTCTACTTTTCTTGATGTCTAAGTACAAGCTTGTCTGCACAACAAATTTCTTGAATATGCTAAATAAGGGTGGTCACTGGTCAGTGACACTTTTCTTGTGAACCCTTAGCTTTTAAAACCGTTGATACTTCACCAGTGTGCATGACTGCATGTTTTTGATGCTCCAACAACAATGCAAAGTTAGATTCTCTCTCCTACACAATACAGTACATTTACGTAATTGGGTATTCGTGGCTGTTTACTCCTATCTCAATTGTTCGAGGCCTAAACCCCGTTCCGCTAACAAAAATAAGTACTTATTTTACTTACTCCGCATTGCTTGAATTAAAAGTGACGTATTGTGACTTGTGAGTGAATAACTTGTCTCGTAAAACGAAAATGGAGTACTTAAAAAATAAAAATCTTGACAGAACAAATTAACAACTGAAAAAACCTCTAATAATTCTAAGGGTTATTCGCTACCGGGAGGTCGAACATGCGACCTCGGATGGATAAATTCCTTATTTGCTGTTATGCTTCGAATGTCCTTTGGGGTTCCACTGGTGGAATTTTCTTAAAATATTGCTAAGTGGCGACATGAGGAATTAAAGATCCATGATACCAAGATCCTAGAGGCCTATGCGCTAAAGCATGCAACCTAAGGTATATCTGCAATCAACATAGATCGACAAGCATTTTAGAATTATTTAAGTGATCAGTGTATTAGACGTGATCTTTATTACGCCATTAAATCGATTTGCACAATTAATATAAGTACCCCACTACGGGGTACCAACCTATAAGGTACTAATGGGTACCGACGACATGTGGGGCACACACATATAATCTGAATCGTTAAACAATTTTAAAATAATATTTGAATAACCCTGGCACTAATCAACTCAATTGAATATGTATAAATGATTAAGATCTTGAATTCTAAATTGAAACATAGAAATTAATTATATCAACCACTTACACATATCCAATTGAACTGAATTGTTTTTTTTTTTGCAAAGCTACTCAAAAAGTTGTTTTAAAATTAATGAACGGTTCGGATTATCCGTGAGAAACCCAAAAGTGGGCCCCACTCGTTGTCGTTAATACTAAGAGCATCAGCAGTGGAATAAGCAAATGTAAATAATCAAAACATGCCACATCAAATTTTGATTATCCATTTAGAGGTTTCTAAAGTTAGCAATGTCAAATAAGAGTATCCACAATGGCATAATCAAAAGTGCTAGGTTTTTAAAGTTAACAATGTTGGTGCAAAAAATAGCTCACAATGCTATAATCAAACTTAGCAACCTCCTTAGAAATAATCAAATTTTGGACTTTCAATAACCAAAACTAACAACCTTTTGTCAATAACCAAATTTAATGAATCTCACATTCTCAATCAAATACACACTTCATTACACACACAAAAACGCATTCTATCTCTTCCCTTTTCCCTTTTCTTTTTCTTTTTCAACAATGTTTTCAAAAACAGTATTATACTTAAATTTTTTTTAAAAAAAACTGTTTTCCCCCAAAAATTATATTTTAACTATTTTTAAAAAACATTTTTATACAAAAAAATTGTTCTTTTTTTTTTTTGAAAAATTATTTTGTACAAGAAAATGTTTTTTTTAAAACATTTTCTTATATAAAAACTATTTTTTCAAAAATCGTAATTACACAAAAGCTGTTTTTCTTTTTTTTTTAAAATCAAAAAAAGTTCAAAAATTATTTTCTATTTCTAATAAATAGTTTTTCATGGTGTCAAAATTATTTTTAGAAAAAACTATTTCTATGTTCACAGTTGTTAGTTTTTTTTTTGTAATTTAAAATGGTGTCATGGCAACTTTTGATTATTCAATTTTGATTATGTCATTGTGGACCTCTACATTGCTAACCTTAGCAATCTCTTAAATGGATAATCAAAAGCTGATGTGGCAACTTTTGGTTATCCATTTTTTATTATAGCATTGTGGATACCCTAACACATTGGTTATTTTTTGCCCATAATCAAAACCAATGGGCCCTCCAAACTTTTTCCCTTTCATTTCATGCATATTTTTTGAAAAAGCGATTTTTGAAGGGAAAAAACAATTTATGTTAGAAACATTTCAAAAAATATATATAGTTTTTCTAAACAAAAAACAGTTTTCCAAAAAAACACACACTTTGTTCACTTAAAAACTGTAAATACAAATTTGGAAATTTTGAAAGAATTGTATTTACACAAATAGTTTTGAAATTTTCAAAACTATAAATACAGTTTTTGTGTAAAAAACAGTTTTTTGAAAAACACACTTTATTTACTTACAGTTTTTAAAATTTTTGAAATTTTGTTTTCTGTAAAAAAAAGTTTCTAAAAAAAAAATCTGAAAGTTACAGTTTTTTAAAATTATTTTTTGAAAACATTGTTTTGAGAGAGAGAGAAAGAGAATGGAAGGGAGAAGATTTTTGTGTAATGCTGGTGTACTTGATTGAGAGATAAAATTTGGTTATTGACAAAACATTGCTAGCTTTGATTATTGAAGAGTCAAAATTTGATGAGTTATTAAGAAGTTACTAGGTTTGGTTATTCCAATATGAGCACTTTTTTAATCCAATATTGCTAACTTTAACAATTTTTTGTTTTGCTTATTCCATTGTGGATGCTCTAAGAACATATAAATACACACCCTCTATGAAGATAACTTCCCCAATAAGCAAAAAATCTAATCCATCCACTGGCAATTTTGTATTCCTTGTTTGTACTATTAGAATAACAATCATCACTAGATTCACCACCAAAGATAAGTTTGAACATTTGATGATTTCATATGTGCGCCATTAAGAAAAAAAGAGAGAGAGAAAAGAAATTACAGAAGAATGCAATTTAAGGGAAAGGATTCTCTCCGATTCTTATTTCAGATTGGACGGAACAATTCAAATCTCGATCGTCATCTCAAAAATCAATGGTCTATACGACAATCGAATAGAGAGGAGGTGGTGTGGGGGGTGTTATGATATTTCGGAGAGCCAGCTGTGTTTCTGTGCTAGTGTGTTGCTGTCGGTAGTGGTGTGATGGCATCTACTCTATTTTTTGTGGCGGTGGTGAATAGGGTTGCTTGGATTAGGTTTTGGTTTTGTTTCTTGGGCTGGGCTTATTATTTTAGTTGTGGCCGTTTTGAGGCCTTTAGGTGTTCGGGCTTTTGCCCCTAAGGTGTTTGGATCTCGGTCCACTATTGTCCAATCTTGGTTGGATTCCCCTCTCCTCCCTCCAACTTGATGTACTATTTGTCAAGTTTTCTTAATAAAACTTTTTTTGCCTATAAAAAGAAATAAAATAAAGAAGATCCGAAGCCATAATTCACTAGCCAACCAGTCATCAGAGCTGTTTTTTGTCCTGATTTTATTAAATTTCTCTTTGTCATGATTTTTAGAAGGAAAAAAACACAGGAAAGAGAAACAAAAATGCATTTACCCTAGGCTTTGTAGCAGTGTTGCACACACATGATTGCGCTTTAACCCTACCTATCTTTTCGTTAAAAAAAATTCACAAAAAAGACAAATTTGCTTTATTGCAGAATATTTCCCAGGGAAGGATGGGAGCCCATATTTATGATAAGCATTCGGACCAACATATTTAAAGGAAAACAAAATTGATTTTGATTTTGGCGTTTCACTTTTGTACCCAGGCGCCCCACTTTATACATGAAGTTAGTAGCTTCACGTTAAAAATGGAACGCTAGCGCACAAAAGTAGAGCGCCAAAATCAGCATCCAAACAAAATGTGCATTTGTGTGGTGCAACTGTGTATTAGTTTTAGCACACCTCAAATGAAAAGTACTATGAGTGAGGTCTCGCCTTATACTTTTCAGGGTTTTTATAGTTGTTTTTTTTTAATTTTTCAAGATTTAAGTCAAATTCTTACATCATATTTTTGGTCTCGACAAGAAGAATCCGAAAAATATTAACACATAGACCAAAGTTTTAAAAAAAAAAAGTTCACATAAGATGAAGGGACTGAGTTTTTCTCATAAAAAGTTTGTCCATAATTTAAGAACTTTAGACAAGTTATTTTCGCAAAATAGACTTTTTTGTTGTGTATGTGAGTTTTACACAAACAAACATATAATTGTGCAGGGGTCGCACTCATTGTTTGGCTAAATAATCCATTATGGATTATTTTTTGTCTTTATTCAAAAAAAATAACATTTGTTAGTTTTTCGTGAATGAAATCTAAAAATAATAAAATTACGATCAAAATCCAATTTTTTTTGAATAAAAATGAAAAAATTGGTTTGTTGCTTATTTTTGTCTTTATTCAAAAAAATTGAGTTTCAGTTATAATTTTTTACTTTTTAAATTCCTTTGTCATGAAGGAGCAATAATTCTAAAAAATTTGACAAAAAATTAACAAATGCGATTTTTTTTGAATAAAAACAAAAAATAATCTAAAATGGATTATTTAGCCGAACAACCCCTCAGTATACTACCAGTGTCTGTAGTCCTATACATTCATGTGGGTGGTTGTGCATTTTGGTGTGTATTGTGAGTGTGGTCATAGCTCCTTTTTTTTTTTTTTTCCGGTCAAACGGAAGTTCGTGGTCGTAGCTTTTTGTTTACCAAGATACATGCAAAAATATAGGAAGATATTAGGGAATGAACAGCTGTTATTCAAATGTATAACTTTTGTATTTTTTGATAAATTTACTTTGAAGTTAGAATTTTAAAATGTAAAACATAATTTTTAAAACGTAGTAGTAGTAGTAGTAGTAGAAAAAAATAAATTAAAAATGTTTAAATACTCATTTTTTGTTGAAAAAAACTAGTAAAAAATATTACTAGTAGAAGGATTCAAGGAGAGGACACCAATGTAATCAAAGAAAAGGTCATTTCATGGGGCAGAAACACCATTTTGTTCAACGCGGGGCATAATATATGCCCACTGGTTAAGTTTCTGCCAAGTGCCACTGCCACCTCTCCCTCTCTCTCTCTCTCTCTCTCTTCTCTGGTTTTGCATTGGTACTTGGTTCTCTGGAATCTCTGCTTATTCTGAGGGTATTCTCTGCAGCTCTCATCTACTCTGTTTTCTTCCTTTCGCCCGATTATGAAGGGCGCCGGCCCTCGTATTGCGATCATGTTAAAACAACCTAGAGCACAAGTTAAACCAGGTTATCTGTTCAAATAGAATTGTCTAGTAGTGCTACATGAGTTCAACACATTTTGCATTTTTTAAAGGGTAAGTACTTATTTTTTTGATTAAAGGTAATGTAGTGTGAGAGAATTATGCAGAAAATAAATACTTAAAGAATAAAAACCTTAACGGAGCAGGGCCTAACTATTAACCCTCTGCGTGAAGTTAGCACAAAATGCCATGCGAAAAATGATTAAGGTGCGCGCGCATTATCGCTCACAATCGCTCTAAACATGTTGTACGAAAATGCGCAGCGCATTCACATGGGAGTGTGAATTCTACGCACTAGCTACCACAGTAGTGGTAGAACTGTGTTGTGACTTGTGAGTAATTCTTGGACTCGTTCAATAAATTAATGAATTGTTAATTTTCTAAAGATTATAGAGTAACATCGTCACTTTAAAACTAGTTATGCTTACCAGATGTCAATCGATATATATATATATATATATATATATATATTTTAAAACAACACATATGTTAAACAATGGATTTTGATTCAATTTTACATTTTGTACCCGTGATTTTTGCAAATTATAGATTGTCCCTTCACGTTTGGGAAATTATAAATCATTTCAGTCGTACAACGAACTATCCCGTCGCAATGTAGATGCTAGAAATTTCGACGGAACCTCTCTGACCTCATCAAATCCTAATTACAATAGAACACAGAAAAAAGCCTTTTGAATAACTACTCTCTCCGTTATTTAATTGTCACTTTTGAAAGTTCGTGTCACTTTTCAATTGATTATATCTTGTAATTTATAATGTTTTATGTGATTTTAAAAACATTGTATTATAGAACAGATGAAAATCTATCAAATAAGATTCATATTAAATATAAAATTCATTACCAATTTAAAGATATAACTAATTTTTTATCTAGTTAGAATATAACTGAGATAAGTAAATTAGAACGGATGGAGTACATTATTTTTTAAATAAGTACTTATTTTCTGAATTAAAAGTGAATTATTGTAATAGAATGACCCGACTAGTAAAACGAAAAATAAGTATTCAAAAAAATAAAATTCTTAGCGAAACGGAGCCTATTGATAATGTTAGGTAAGTGTATTAATTTGGTGACATCCTCAATTTCCGTTAAACAAGAAGTTACGGAAAGGGGGTCTATTGAAAGCCCTGCTATTCGCAGGGAAGGTTTACAGGGATCCGTGTAAGAAAAATTGTGTTTGGATCCATTTCGGGTCTCAAAAAAATTTAAAAAAATATTCATAAATTTTTGAATATTATTTTATAGAGCTCTGTAAAAAAAACAGCTCCAGCAGATATCGGTAAGTATTACTTTTGTATTCGTAGGGTGAAACTGCTCAGTTTGTCCCTACGAATCCAAAAGTAAAACTTACCGATACTCGCTGAAGCTGATTTTTTACAGGGCTCCATAAAATAATATTAAAAAATTTATGAATATTTTTCTAGATTTTATTGAGACCCGGAATGGATCCAAACACAATTTTTCTTGCGTGAATTTCTGCGAATCTATCCTTGCGATTAGAATTTCCGTTTGATAATACAGATCAGGTAAAGCAGGGGTGGTATCTGTATGTGAGAAACCTCACTGGAGGTCGGTGAAATTTGCCCTAAAGTTTTTTACATGCAGGAATACGTGTATACTGGAGTACCATATTGAAAGGTCAGTCAGTGAAGGGATGGATTGATGGATGGATGAAGAAGATAAACAACGATGGGATTGGACAAACGGGGAACATGTGGATATGAAATGTTAGTAAGAATGGAGGGGGAAGAGAAGTTTGGGAGGGAGAGACTGTGGTGAAGGAGTGTGGCTTTTTGCAGACATCCTTTTGGGTTGACAAGACCTCCTTCAATATCAGTAGCAGCTAGCTACAACTACTACCGATAATTTGATGTGATCTTCCCCCACAAACCACAGCACATAAACATCTTTTTTTACTACTTTTCCCCGTTCCCATCATATTCCCGTTGGCCTCTTTCCTGCTCGTTCCCAACACCCCAGTGGCTGGCCATGACCCGGGATGCTGCCAAGCGCCCCCTAAATAAGCGGTGCTAAGTAGTATCCAGGTGCTGTTCATCTCACATGGATGGTTTGGATTGAATTTGAGCGATTACAAGTCTGAATCGTTTATTGTTCGGTTGAGATTCGAGTCGTCAATTGACTAGATGAATGGTCAAGTCGGCCGCTCAGCACCCGCTTGCCAGGGGGTGCTTGGCAGCATCCCCATTCTGCGGCAGTGGTGTCTCTCTTAGGCTCCATTCCAAAAATCTTCTTAAAAAATAAGCAGCTTATTTCACATTTTCAAACTAAAACATAATGTAAATGAAAAATAATTTTTTTATTTTTTTTGCACCGTATTAAAAATCTTGATGAAATCTATCAAACAAAATTCATAGTGGTAGGAAAATTATTTGCGTAAATTTATTATTTTTGAGCTTGAAATTGCCTTCTTAAAAAATAAGCAACTTATTCGCGTTCCGGAACGAAGCCTTAGTTGCATAATTGGGTTTTGAAAACCAGGGTTTTTTTAGAGTGCTAAAAGATAAAAACAGAAAATTCATTGAAAATCGTGTATAGGATGTTTAAGACCCAAGGCAAACAAACTTGCTCAATTGGGATCCAAAAACTACTCCATCTCTCTCGTTACTTCTCTCGCTTATTATTCCCAAAATTTTCCATCAAATCTTTACCAGACAACCCCTATGATTTTTAGGGCATGTTTGGCTGCCTCATTAATGCGTTTTGCATTTTGTAGTTTCACATTTTGCAATATACTTAGGCCTCGTTTGATAAGTGTGTTGGATTAGATGGGATTAGTAAAAAGATGGGATTAGTAAGGAGATGAGATTAGTAATATTGAGTGTAATTCCAAGTGGGTGCTTGATTGTGTAATGATTAAATCATGGGATTGAGATAACCAATCCCAATCCTTTGTTTGATTGGAACACCAAGGGATAGGATACAAATTACATTTTCCAATTATACCCATGTAACGCCCCGACTTTTCGGGAGCAAAATAAATAATTTCTTGAAGAAATTTTGCTGAATAAATATAATTTTTCAAAATAAAGGTTTAACGATTACAATCTCAAGGTAAATCTACTGATTTAAAGTACATCAACTTCAGAGCCGACTCTAAACTTGACACAGATTCTAAGCATACTCAATTTTCGTTCCTGATATTCCTTCCGTTTGAACTGCACCATTATTGGATCCTCTCCGTTGAATCCTGCGCCCTCTGGCAAATTGATCGCCAAAGCAATCGATTTACAAGGATAATCACCCAGTAGAATAATCCAACTCAACTACCCCTCTTACTTTACAACTAGCAAACAGCAGGATAATAAGGATGCGAAACATAAAAGTAAACAGAGGTTTTTCACATAAATCAGTTCATTACTATCCATTAACCTATCATGAAATCTAAAATCTCATCCACGATGAAAAATCGGGGTTCTCTAATATTCCGTAAAAAACCCTAACAGTATAAACGCAAATCACTACGTAAAACTATCAGCAAAAACTACACAATCAATCAATCACAAAACGCAGAGATATACGTGGAAAGCTCCAGAATGGATAAAAACCACGGGAAGGAATCAAATCACTATAATCATTGTGCAGTTACAGATATACCTATCCAAAAGTAGTAAATCCTAACGTTTTAAGTACTACCTGCCGAGTCGCACGTACACCGCACCCAGTGATCTTGATTGCCAACGGCCTTGAGTCCACAAGCCCTCCACAATCCTCCGAAAATCCACCGAAGAACAACTCTAAATTTGTTGAGATAAAACTGTGGACGCCTCTTGGAGTTTTATTGTTGCTTCAACAATCCCACCATTGAATCAGAATTCCCAATGTCCGAAGTCAACCACGAGGAGTTTGTAACTCTTCAATAAACGTTTTGGCTACTGCCCATGTGTCTCCTTAACCCTAACTGTAAATAAAAGATTAGTATTTATAATACTAGTACCTTGTGCACAAACAGATCAATATTCCAATCGATCGGAAACGTCCATCTCTTCAATCCCACACACTGCCTCAATTAGACAGATTACTCCGATTAATCCGTTCCAATCTGGCCCTCGCCAATCGCTTGATTTGATGGTGAAAGTCGTATTGCCTCTTTTTATTTTTTTATTCGATCACTCACGAATACAAATAAAAATGATTCCTTCCACTCTAATCTTAAACAGACTCACTAGCCTATAAAAAATAATAAAATTACAACTCGATATAAAATATGTCTTTTGTCGAACGGAATTGCCAATACAATTAAGACCCTAGAATTTGGCCCTTACACACGAGATCTTTCCTCCCATAACCACTAACTATGACCGTGTCATGGAAAATCCTCCATTTCTTGTCCTGCACCGGGGTCCCAAACGAATTCATCTAAGTTATGTACTTCGTATGAATTCATTTAAGACCATAGCAGGGGGCACGATTACCCTTTGAAACTTTCCATGGCGTACCATACATTAGGGTCGCCACCATCCTTAAGACACTAACTATGACCGTGTCATGGGACAATCCCCCTTGCTGGCCCTCTAAGGCACGATTACCCTTTGGAACTTCCCATGGCATACCATACGTTAGAGTCACCACAAAACATCATCGGGCCCCGCAGGTAAACCCATTTCAACACAGGGCCCAACAGGTCACCCTTGCCATAGCCATCATAATCCAATCTCACAATTCTAACACTCTACGTTTTCCCAATAACTTAGCATCGTCTATGTGAGCTATATTCGCATACCACCCCATGTCTCTAGGCTCCAATTTAGAATTCAAATCAAGTATCAACACAATATTATTCATAATAATAAATAAAAACGAATAACAAGCGGATCAAAACGAATATTAGGCAAATGCAATCACACAACTTTTTATGACCGGGCGCTGCCCTTAATCTTGGATGGCCACAATATCAATAATAAGGTAGGAACTTTTATATAAAACTTTACAAATAATTTTCTAGGCTTGTATTAATTATTTTAAGTAATTACATCGATTAAGAAACTAATTAAATACAATAATTAGGTAAAGATATTAGAATAATTATCATGATCTTAGTAAGAGTCCTAAAGGTCCTATGTAACATGTTTGAGTGTCAAAAATTGGGTTCGGAGGGTCACGGAATTATTTTAAGAAATATATTAATAAAATTGGCCAAAAGTGAAATAAATGGTTAATAAATAATTTAATAATTAAAAATATGTTGAGATTAGCAAAGTTTCGTCTTTGGAATGTAAAGAGTCTAAATAAAATTACTCCGGTATTAATAACATGGTTTATGTTGTCGTAAAGAAATTTTGGTTGAAAAACACTATAAAAATAATATTTAATGGCGAATTAAATAAAAAAATATTAAATTATCAAGATATCATCTTTGAGATGCGAGGAGTCTAAGAAAAATAGTTTGGGTGTTTAAAAAAAAATTGTTCGGGAAGTCGCAAGATTTTTTGGAAAAAAACTGGGTTTCGTTCATTCGATTCAAATTTCGATTTTTTCTGCTTTTAATCATAAAAACCAACAACTGACTACATTAATATATTTAGGGAGAGGTAGGAGAAGAATTATAATACCTTTAATCCGTACGAAACAATTCCCTGGAGTCTGGTGGGTTTTCGTTTTACCGGCGAAATATCGGTATTCTAGCAGCCACTTTGGACTGGAATAACTTGACCAAACCTCTACTGTTTTGGATGATTCTTGTGTTTAACGTGAAGATCTTGAAACGTTCTACAACTTTCGTGAAGGAGTTGAAGCCCGAAAATCATTCGAACTAGGAGAAAAGTGGGAGTTTTCATAAATCCTGTTTGCTGCCTGCAACAGAAATCTGAAAATCTCACTGAACTTTGGACAGCGATAACTCTATCAATCTTTGACCGTTGGGGGTGATTCTTGGGTCGAAATCGAAACTCTCAACACTTTCTACAACTTTCTTGAAAAGACTTAGGCCTAAAAATGACAGCAACTAGGAGAAAACAGGCCGTGAATAGAAGGACGTGATATGGACGAAAATTGAGAGGCTGTGATCCCTCTTTTCTTGTTTCTGTTTTTGTAGTGGACTAGGATTGTTGTATTGTGAGAGAGGAGAGGGGTATTTATAGAGGATAAGTAGGGAGGTGGTGGAATGAAGGAGGAGAGAGAGATATAGTTTAGGAAGAGTTTGGAGGGGAATAGAAGATTGATTTTGATTAGATAGGATAAGAGATCAGTATGGATACTTGTATATCTAAGGTATAAATATATTTCCAACACAAGTATGTAAATAATATCAATTATATACATAATAATGTATTTTAATTATTCAATCTAATTAGTAATGGAATAAGAATTTAACATTTCAAATTTGTATTATAAAAAAAAAGGCCGAAAGTCCGGGTCGTTACAACCCATAGGTGAAAACCTGGTCTATGGAATTGTATGGAAGACCAACTCATAAATTTGTAATTTTTGGACAGTTTCACTACTACAATAATAGATATATATCACATTAAGGAAATTTACAAAAATCATGGTTTTCAGTGAAAGTGTGATAAAAAGTGGTACTTAAAATTTTTTATCACAGTTTAAGTCCAAAACTGAGATAAAAAATGGGTTTTAGCGCGGAATAAAAGATCTCGCTCTTGCGGTGAGATAAAAGAAAAATAACCTCACCCTTGCGGCGTGATAAAAGATTTTAGGGCAGAAAAAATGAGATAAAAGATCTCACTTTTGTGGCGAGATAAAAGAGAAAAGATCTCACCCTTGTGGTGTGATAAAAAAGAGAAAAGATCTCACTTTTGTGGCGTGATAAAAGATTTTAGGGCGAAAAAGAATGAGATAAAAGATCTCGCTCTTGTGCCGAGATAAAAGACTTCACCCTTGTAGTGTGATAAAAAAAACTTTAGCGCGAAAAAATGCGATATAAATGATCTCACTCTTGCGGCGAGATAAAAAGCCTACCCATTTAGGCGTGTGGTCTGAATTTTTATGTGGGCGAGCTAGTACTCATTTAGGCGGGTTTCGAAAAGTTATGAAAGAAAAACGATGTCGTTTAAAGACTTTGAAAAAAAAGATCGGAGCAACATTCTCCGGTGTGAAGCAACTGTTGCCGTAGGTGAAGCGACTGTTCTTCTCCAGCTTGATCGATCCATTTTTCTGAACATTTTTCTCCATTTTGGAGATAAGTTAATGTGCAGGACTGTAGGAATAGAATTAAGTTCACCGAGAGAGAGAAGGAAGTTGGTTTGATGGGTTTTGAACCATTCATCTGCTCCTTAGTAAAAGAGTAAAGTTGTATTGGAAAACCAAAAACCAGTGGTTTTGAACCCACGAATAATGAGGATCAACAACACATGGCAAGAGAGAAACTTGGAGTATTTTGAATATTAAAAATAAATGTTAACTGGATATTTTAAAATTGTAGTAGTCTAATAGGAATTTATGTAACGAAAAACAAGGTTATAATTAAATGTATATATATTTTATATTTTTAACGATAAATCCGAAACGGTACCCGGTAACATACCGGTACCGGTACGTACCGTTCCAGTGACAAATCTTGTACCATATCCAAAACGATATTCAGAACTTTGGTCCATAACGTTACAATTTGCAGGTTGTGATAATTTTCATAAAATTTATCTATATCATGTTAATTGTATTTCAAAAAATTCAGCAAATTTTAAGGAAAAAAAAAAGTTTTTTCACTTTAGGAAGTAAGTATAAATATTTTTATTTTCCTATTGTAACAGAAGTTCTTGGCTAGTTTAGTGATAAGGGTTTGGGAAATCAACCAATTGTGCATGGGTTCGAAACTTGACAATGACAAGAAAAGAAGGTCTAATAGATACAAAGAAAAGATCATGCTCAATGATTTTCCATCTCAATTTATGGTGTGATTATTTTGAACTTTCAATCACGGTTATAGACCGTGATCTAAAGTGACACGCCCAAGAGAAACAATCACGGCTTATAACTGTGATAAAAGAGAAACGATCACGGTTTATAACCGTGATAAAAGAGAGTGACTTACAATCACACCCAAATTTATCACGGTAGCAAGAGTGTGATGGAAAACTTACAATCACGGCCAATTTTTGTGATCTTTATGGTTTATTGTAGTAATGTTTGCAATTTTTTTTTAGCAGCAGAACTGTTATAACACCAACAAGAAAATAGCACTTCAAGAACTTAATTTAGATTCAATACGATTCAATGTACGCAAAAAATGGAGCTTTTTCTGGTTGAAAAATCCATATTAGACCCCAAATATATGCCAGGTTTATCCAAATACCGGACTCCAAAAATCTCCTAACGATTATTAACCTCAGGCAACCCCATATTAGGACTTACAAATAATTCTGATTTCTGAAAATTAATACGTTGTCCCGCTTGAAAACAGTAGACATCCAATAACCATTTCAAACACTAAGCATGTTCAACATTATATTTCATAAAGAGGAAACAACCATCAGCAAATAAAAGGTGTGAAATAGGAGGTGCGGGGTGTAACGGAGGGTATTATTGGTATTGACTTAAAAAATCATGGGCAAAGTGGTCATTTTGCATGAAGGAGCTTGGGAGAGGATTGATAATACCTAGTACCCCATGGTATTAGTAATCCTATACAAGTATGGGATTACTAATCCCATGTTATTCTCAATCCCATCCTTAATTTGCCAATCAAACAAAGAGTTAGAAAACCCATAAGATTAGCAATCTTATCGCAAGTCCTAACACACTTATCAAACATGGCCTTAATTCATTACGTTTTCGGGCATCATCTCCTCCGCAAGAAATTTACTGTAATTTGCCCGATTAAAAAAAAAATTGTAATGCACCAAACAAAAATTGAACTGCTCGTTCTTTTCTTTCTTTTTTTTTTTTTTTTTGTCATTTGTTAATCCTACTTTACTCTATCTTATGAGATTTGGGGAAAGGGAAAGATGCTTACGGAATCGAATCCTGCTCATGTGCATGTGAGTATAAGGGAGATACCAACTGCATTGCACTCCACTCCACTTATAATTGCTCGTTCAAAGTAGGGAAGAAATTATAACTTCGATCCGGAAATCGAGTTACTACAATCGCAACATCAACTATTTTATTCAAAAATAGAATTAAGTTTGAAAATTAATTCCGTAAAATTCAGACACTGTGCATGGATTGGAGAAGCGATTGCTAGCTAAAATGCATGGATCTGTTGGCAACTAGTGAAAAATTGGTTACTCTGGTAGAAACTTGATCAGCTTCCTAGTCAGTGAATCTTTAAGTTCCCATTAGATTGGATAAACATTGTTGGGGTTGTACCCTTCTACTAAATAGATGCCTACGAAGCTAAAGGTTTTCATGGAATCTCTAGGCTCTGTTTGATTTGAATTTTGTGGGAGAATTTTAGAATAATGAGTGATGAGAAGGAAATCAAATCAGAGTAATAATTGAAGATAGAATTTACTAACGAACCTGCACAGAGAAAGGGGAGTATTTGGTTTTAGAGGCCCAACCTGAACACATTCTATGGTTTCAAAACACATTTTTGCTTTGTCTGGATGAAAACTAGAAAAAAGAAAATCAACTCAAAAAATATTTATTTTCCTGTTTTTAATTATTTCTCTCTTCACTCTCTAATCATTATTCTTATTTCTCTCTCTACTTATTACTTCTATTTCCAATTATTACCCTATTTCTCTCTCCACTCGTTATTTCCAATTATTACCCTATTTTTCTCAAAAACCCATCCAAACACAGCATTTGTTACACGAAAATAAGGATTCAACATACTTTATTTTTAAACTCATATTTCGTGTTATTTTAAACTCATATGATTACAAAATCAAGAATTGCAAAAATTAAGTAGAGTGTGAAAATTATGTACGTACTATTCATTTTGGAATGGTGTTGTTATTGCCAATCTATTGGCTGATGATAAACACACTAGAAGATAAGAAAAATACGTATTTCTGTGTATTTTATATGTTTTTTAATACACATTTACATATATACTATTATCAGCCAATTGGACTGATTTTAAAATTTTCCTTCTTATAAAACTCGAGGTTTTTCCTTCTTGTTTCATTAATGGAGATTATGCTCGTTTATTAATGTTGCAAAAAATCATCTAGACATAAATTAGCCACCTGTAAATTAAAACGTCATTACGATGAAATTTTGAACCTTTCAAGCTTGCTATGATATATATATTTTTTTGACTAAGAAAATCACCTCACGGTAGGACCGCTAATTGAACCCACTCGTGGAACATAAAGTCTATGGGTACAAAAATTTGGTACAAATTTTGCACATAGATTTTTTGTGGGACCTATTAAGGGTCTCATACAAATGATCCGAGCCGATTATTAAATGTGAAATATTTTTTCAAGGGCTTCTACAAAAATTCAGCTCAATCCGATACTTACAGGTATTCAATTCACTCATCTAATTTTTCATTTAGATTTCAAGATATAAAAAAGTTAGATGATTGGATCGAATATCTGTAAGTATCGGATTGAGCTGAATTTTTCAGAGGGCCTTGAAAAAATATTTTATATTTAGTGAACGACTCAGATTATTTGTATAGGATATATAGTGGATCCTACGAAAAATCTATGCATAAAATTTGTACCAAATTTTTGTACCCATAGACTTTCTGCTCATGGAACGTAAACCTCCGGGCAAAATAAATAAAGAGTGCCCCACCTGCCATGTACATCCTGGGTACCAACCCCTGTGAGGAATCAAAGCCTGTCAATTTGCAGGCTAGTGCTGCTATGTATACATCTCTATTATAAAATAGAAGGATGTGGGGACAAATTGTTGGAACGGCTTAGATTTATTTGATTCAAAGGCTGTAGTGCATTCTCCTACTTCCCGGTTAAGTGCTCTTGGTTTTCACTTAAATCACACAACTGTCATCCCCTTCCAACCGCGATGCGTAGTGCCATAGGCACGGGGTAGCACTAGTTTCTATTATAAAACGGAAAGGTGTGGGGATAAGTTGTTGGAACGGTTTAAATTCATTTGATCCAAAAGCTATAATGCATCATCCTACTTTTCGGTTAAGTGCCCATGGTTTTCACCTAAATCACACAACTGCCATCCCCATCCAATCAGAATGCGTAGTGCCGTAGGCACGGGTTAGCATTAGTATAAAATATAACATATTATGTATATATGAATTTTATAAAGGCCCATCTTAAGTTTCACATAAATGATCTGAACCACCCATTATTTTTAGGGTAGTCCTATGGTACACACCCCTTATTAGGGGGTGTACCGTACGCACCATGATTTTAAACCATTGGATTTGAAAGTGAATAATCCGGACCACCAATTTATTAAATCAATTAATAAAATAAAAAAATGGCTTAGCAGGTAATAGGTTGTTCTCTCCTTCTTGACTCTCTCTCCCCCTCCCTCATTAGTAACATACTGCAAATTATATAATATGACCATTATTGTTATGACAACACAAAAAATTGGTATTTCTTTACCACAATGTGTCGTATCAAAGGAATATTTAGAATTGTATATTTCAATATACTTGATATGAAACCAATTTCTCTATTGTAACTAAATGTACGGTTGACTTGCAATCACGACACAATAATGATGATCAAAACCAATAATTTCGTTATATTTGTAGATTAACTAATTCACATAATTTTTTGGCTCAATAGTGTTTAGAAAGCCCTTTCATTGGCACCCGAATTTAATAGTAAAAGAATTTTTTTATCTGATTAAGGGTCTAATGATAAGCAATCAACTTCATTCTTGGTACATGTGATCTATTCATATTATGTAAAAGATAGACGGTTCCGATAAAAAAAAAAAAAATGCCTTAGATGGAGTTCGGGTGGTGCATTGTTAGATTTTAATGTATCTGGATACATTAAATATTTTCGATTACGCAATTGTTGATATCTGATGATATCTAATTTTGGTGACAATGCTGAATATCGTATGACTTGATATTCTAACAGTTATGATCGATCATTCTAAAAATATACTCACTAACGACATTTAGTTATGATATGGTATTTTGCCGATTATTGTGGTACACAATTGAGAATTTGAAATTTTGAAGGCTATTAATTATAAAATACTTTCTTGTACGTAGGGGTCCTATTTCCGGCAGAAAATTTGAGAAAGCAGTGATCTGAAATGCCTCCGCCTTAGTGTTGGGCATGCACTTGTAGATCATATTATGGCCTATGTCATTGGTGTAAATCAGTATGTCTACTATAATAATTTTTTAAAAAAGAAAATACAATGACAATAAATTTACAAAATTATTTTGATTGTACTTACACGACCTAGTTCCAAGGACCACCATTAAATTTGGATTTGTATGCATAGGGTGAAGGTTTAGTATCAATCCGCCTGTCAAATATATAGTGCCAATTATTAAGTGCACCGCCTTAAATATCCGTATCTTGAGACAGTTGGATAATTATTTGTTTTAGTGACCTCTCATTTTTCCACGAAAATTTGAAGGAATTTTGATTTTTTGAATTAAATTTTGTAGAAAAAGAACATAATTTAGACTAATATTTTGAGAGAAAATTGTAGCTGTATTCAAAAATTTGGGTATAGTACTTACTTTTTGGTGAATTTATTGGATGAAAATTTTGAGCGAGAACTTCATTTTTAGTTTAAATTATTGAGGTATTGTGTAAGGACAAATAAGAATTTGAAAAAATAGTGTGCAGGGAATTGAAAATTAAGATAATATGGTGAAAATTTTAAAATTGGGAAAAAAATGTGGCGGGAATTGAAAATAATTAGTGGTATGGTATTTTGCTGATTATAACTATCGTTTACTGAACATTCCGATTGAATTTTTTTTATACGACACGTTGTGGGTATGAAAACGTCAATTTATGGTATTGTCATAACAAATTTGGTTATAATACTGAATTTGTGGTATGATATTTGTTGATTATAACTATCGTTAGCGAGCATTTGAATTGAATTTTTTTATATGACACGTTGTTGGTATAAAGCGTCAATTTATGGTGTTGTTATAACAAATTTAGTTATATTATTGAATTTGTGAAATGGTATTTTGTTGATTATAACTATCATTAATTGAACATTCCAATTGAATTTTTTATACGATACGATGTGGGTATGAAAGCGTCAATTTATGATATTGTCATAACAAATTTGGTTATATTCTATTGAATTTGTGGTATTTTAGACATGTGTTATTACAAAATATTTTAATTAATTTCCTTTGGTACGGCACATTGTGGTAAGAAAACGTCAATTTATGATATTGTCATAACAATTGTGGTTTGTTATATAATTTGTCATTTTTTAATATGTTTTCTTTTGATACGACACATTGTGTTAAGAAAACGACAATTTTAGGTATTGTCATAACAATTGTGGTTATTTTATAAATTTTGTGGCATTCTACAAATATTTTTGGCTTGGGTATAACAATTGATGATTCTGATACGACATATTTTGATTTTGTTACGAAATATCATACGAGTCAAAGAATTTTTGGTACGACTCATTGTGGTAAGATAATGCCAATTTATGGTGTTGTTATAACATTTGTGGGTAGCATTATTTAATTTTTGATATTGTACGCATATATCTGGTTAGGGTACAAGTATTATGGATTCCGGTACGAATAATTATGGTTATATCATAACAATATTTTTTAATGTGGGTAACCTGCTAGTGACCTGTTCAACAGGTAAATTTTAAAGTAAAAGTCGTAACTGAAGTCATAAATATGCATTACAAAATCAAAAATCGGCATAATGAAAATCACAAATTGTCATAATTTAAACATACGGTATACCTTGTGTACCATAGCTTCTCCCTTATTTTTAACATATTTTTTTATGGAACTCCGTAAAAAATCAGCTCAATCTGATATCGATAAAGATTTTTTCTGAATTTGTAGGGGCAAAACTAAGCAATTAAGCAGTTTCGCCCTCACAAATTCAGAAAAAATCCTTACCCTCGCCCTCACTAATTCAGAAAAAATCCTTACTGATATCGAGTTGAGCTGATTTTTTTACAGGGTTCTATAAAAAAATGGTTTAAAAATAATGAATAGTTCGAATCATTTTTGTGAAATTCGAGATAGTCTCTACAAAATTCATATATACATGATATGTACATTTCATATGTACCGAGAGCTTTATTGTTTTCAGGCTCCCTTACCGCTGCACAACACCCACGTCTTGTTATGATTTTATAATGAAAGTTTTGCGCCATTCGGAAAAAAAATGAAAGATTTGCGAATTTCCCTATTTGTTTAGCTTTTTTTGTGAGTTCGCAACTGATGCATATGAGATTTTTAAAAGAAAGTAATTTATTTTATGATATTTTGGAATCATGCAATTTTAAAAACAGGACATCTAGAGTATTTAATTTTCCGATTTTTGATCGTTCAATTTTCGTTTCATATTTGATTTTGTCAATAATAACTATTCGGTTTTGACTTTGCAAGTTCCTTTTCAATCTTTCTAAATTTGTTAAGGAAATTGATTTTCGCGCTCTACTTGTTACTGATGGCATGCCAATTTTTTAGTGTGATTTCATGAACAAAGTGTAACGCCATCAGTAAAAAATAGAGCGCAAATATCAATTTCCTTTGTTAAGATTGCTTCAAACATTATCAAGCTCATAAATCTTTGGACAAATGAGCTGAAGATGATTACATAAGATCAATTTTTTTTTCTCGACACAAAAGATATTTATTAATCGTTCAAACAAAGGTTACATCGATTAAACAGATCTAAAACACTAATTGAACTTGATAAAAAAAATTTGTTTTATATTTCGTTTGTTTTTACCATGATCTCTAACTCAAACTTGATCGTGATTTTCATGTTGCTCGATCACTCCCGGCCTTGATATGTTTTCTAGCATTGATTATCTTTTTTCGCGCAACTTTTACATACATATATGACGAACATAATTTAAGTGAGGTGAATATGCTAGTACTACGGATTCATAAGTTCTATTTTTCTTTTTTGATGGAGTGCAATAGTTTAATTATTGTATAAATATAAGAAATTTAGTGTTCCAAAATTAATATTTTATTAGGAAACTAGCTAGTATATTTGATTTCAATAACTTCTAGAAATCTTTGAATAACGAAAGTAAAGTATCCTCAAGTAATTAGTTTTTCAATTGTAGTTGATTTAGTTTTCTTTTAATATTCGTTTGGCCAAGAAAAATAATTAATTCTTATTTTTATTTTTTCATTTTTTATTCATTTTCCAGTATGCATGCATGACTTCTTCTACTATAAATTAAATCCGAGTAAAAAAAAAAATACTATAAATTGATTTGTAAATCTCAACCATAATTTAATTACTATTGATTGAATAAAAAAGAGCATAGAGAGAGTTTTTCGCTAAACGCACCTTATTTTTTATTGTCTTTGTTGCACATCCATCTTTATTTTCATAAGCGTTGGTGCATCACTTTTAAATTTCACTTTTAGGAGAATAATTTTTCCTCACAAGCTTACTGATCGTAAGAAAAAATACAAAAAAAAGGAGGAATATGAATAATATGTACTCCTGTGAGTTGTGAAAGTAATGTCCAATCAGTGCCTTCTTTTGAGCTGTATAAATGCAGTCTTGCACTCAACATATCCCATGAATAACTTAACGCATCCATTGTAGAGTCCTTGAGAGTGAGATCATTCTTTGCAGTTGCTCTCTCTCTCTCTCTCTCTCTCTCTCTCTAACTAACACACACACACACAGAGCCAGATAAGATCTCATCAAACCAAGAATCGAGACATCTTTACGGGTGAAGTATATGCAAAGGATTCTTTAGGGTTTGAAAGTAGTCAATTTCTTCCCCCCTCTGCCAATACAAATTCTATAAAGGGTCTGTTTGTTTTTGTTATTGCTATATATTTGTTGATGATTATTTGCATGAAAGAGAGCTTTCTTCAGTCCACTCACGGGTGGCGGTAGGGTTTAATTAGCTGCCGACTCATTCATCCAAATACCGAGTTGATCGATATAAATACTTCTCCGTAAATGAGTGAATGAAGCGGGAGACAAATTGAATCTTAAGCTTCCTGTACTTGGACTGAAGGGAGCTCCCTTCGTTCCATATTTATTAATTTATCCTAATTACCAATCTCTAATGCTTAAATATAATTTCTTAAGTATTTCATCGTCAATATTTGTTTTTCATTTTTGGTTAGTATTTACTTTACTCTGTCTCATGATCACCTGGGAAAGGGATCTTTCGTATCAAGAAGGTACGTTTCTTTAATTTTCTAAAGGCATACTGGTTCGATGATCTTTATTTTCTTTGTTTATCATATTAATTGTTTAGTTTATTCACTAATTGCTACTTTAATTTCACACAGGTACTTCTGCCGAGCAAATGTTGAAGCAGTTTTAATTTCTGGATGGCTCAGACCAAGATCAACCATTTGTGAATTTCGTGCATTTAATTAGGTGGAGTACTGAACATTAGGGGTTGTCATTAAACCAATGATTCTAGTCATTTGTCTAATTTTAAGACTTGATCCTTGTCGTCATTTCATCGGTCCTAGTCTAGTGAAAATATCTTGACATTTTAACATCATTCGACGTGCATGTATAGGTGTGCGTGTGTGAGTTCATATATGTGTATGGTCCATGACGAATAAGAAGAAGTTGCTATAAAGAAGTCAGATTGGATAGCTATGATCGAAACTGTTCAGCTCGGAGGCTCCGCGAAGCGAAGTTTTCTTGTAAGAAATTACGTAATTTAACCGATGTATTGTCACACAAAACCAAAAAAGATTTTTTCCTTGTACAAAAGTATAAGTAGATGGAGAATATAAGTACTTTAGCTAAGTTTTAGTATGATTTTGAACGAATTATTCTATGTAACTATTGATGTTCAGCTGGAGTTTATTTGTTGCTAATCGGATCATTATTTTTTTATACAGGATGCCCAATACTCTACTAGAGAGAGAGAGAGAGAGAGAGAGAGAGAAAGCAAACAAACAAAAACTTAAGCTTCTTGGGTCTTGAACACTTTTACTGCAACAATTTCCTAGACTTGTCTGAAGGTGCTGCCGACATTGCCAAAAACCTCATTTTAGACAAGAAAAATTGGCTACCAGAGCTCATCCCCTAACGTTTGTGTTCTTAATTTGTCTTTTGATTATGTATCCAGTTTCGTTTGATCTTATTTTGAGGATGAGATCGATGTGGGTTTTTGGAGTACGTAATGTATATGTTTCTCTTCTCATGTTTGTTCTCCACATGTATTACCTCAAGACTCTCTCTCTCTCTCTCTCCCCCCCTATAGCTTCGGATGGGTAGTTTCAGGATTTAATGGTGACAAAAACGTATTGAAAATTTTGAGATACAAAACTCTGTACAAACTGAAACATTAATCATTTTAGTTAGATATTTTTTCTGGGCTTGGTTCATTTTGTTTTTGTTGGAGTATATTGTCCGACTACTCACAAATTTAATTAACTACATTTCATTCGTTTTGACTTTCTATTTGTGATTTATTGCAGACGATATTAAAGAAAAACGAAATCATAAATTGAAAAATACAGATTTTTTTTTTTTTTTACATTTTTCTGCGCCTACTAAATCATAATCAAAATCAAGACTCCTCTCTCTCTCTCTCTCTCTCTCATAACTTCAACTTGGCTGATAGATTTGAAATGAAAATTTTTCACTCGATTGGATGTGTCACACATAACTAATTATATTTGGATCGCAAGTTTGATCTTCCTTTTCCTATCATGGCATAATATATATACATTCCGACCGTGACTCATAAACAAAAGTAACATGTGTAAGTATGAGACAAAAGCTTGAAACATCTTAACGAGATCCAATTTGCACATAGTAACACTTTTGTATCTAATTACATTGCCGTAGTTTGTAAACTATCAGCAGAAAAAATCCTCCATAGTGATCAAATATTCAACTAGCTAGTCTGTTTTGAATAGTTATATAACAAGTGTTATTTTGTTATAATGGTGAATAAATAATATAATCTTTTACCAAAATAGTGAAAATATATGGATAAACATATCCACAAATTTCTTTGAGTATAGTAGTGAAAATATATGGATAAACATATCCACAAAAAACATAAATTTTATATGTGTTAAAACGTTTAGAGGCGAATAAAGGGCCGGGATAAAGTCACCCTGAATGAGATCAAGTTTTCCTTACTTTCCCCTGAACCTGCCCCAGTACCCAAAAACAATAAAAACAGTAAAGAGGGATTTGCTCGGCATGTTCGATTCCAAACAGGCTACACGTTCCAAACCTTAGGGCTACTTGAGTGTTTGTGTGGTCGTTAACTTCAAGACCCCGAGATTATTTGGGGTGAGCGCAAGCTTACTCATATACCCGTTTATCAGAAAAGTTGATTCACAACCTTGTTATCACTTTCAATGACTGCATTCAGATAACCTCACTGCTAAAGCCTCAAGAAAGAAACTGTACAAAGTTTGTACCACCAATTCCTAAATCAGATCTAGGGCAGTATATCAATTCCATATATCTTGGTTTAATGGGCCCTTGGAGTGGGCATGCCATCAAGGCATCAACCAGGCCGGCCCTACTGATGACAGAGAAAAGAGCATCTCTGGTCCAGGCAGCCTGGCCCAGCATAGACCCAATATCTACATCTCTACGGGATCCTAATCTCCTTCAACATAGGCTGTAGTCTTGTAGATATACTATAGACCCCGTTCCGCCTAATTATTACTTCCCTCCGTCCCTTTTTAAGTATCCTGTTTTGTAACTCCAATTTATTAAAAAAACATCATTATTATACATTTCACATCAACTTTTTCCTCCACTTTTCCTACTTACTCATCATCATTACACTTTTATTCACTAACTTTTCAAAATAGAATCTACTTTTAGGGACAAAACAGACAATGTACCAATTTTTACCCACTAACTTTACAAAATAAACATTTATTAAGGGATATCCCAAAATAGAATACCGGACTATAAATAAGGGACGGAGGGAGTACTTTTTTTTGGAGGTTGTCCTTATTTAAAAAAAATTGGGTTTGTTAGTTTTGCGCCAAAATTTTGTAGATTGTCGATTCGTCTCAACGAGAGAAATCAAAAAAATAATAATAATTTTTTACTTTTACCTAAATATTTTTTAAAATATCCAATTTTAAGCTGGGAAAAAAAAGCAAACTTTTTTTTAACAGAAAAGTGGTTATTTCCCAAAATATGTGGATAACAGTTACCCTTTCCGTCCCTAAATAAGTGTTCGATGTGCAAAACTAGACCTTACCAAAGTGATTTTTTTATTATTTTAAAATAGGGACAAAACCAAAAAAAGCCATAAAAGTTCTTTAGTGGAACAACACTTAAAAGTAAACTATACACTGCTTAATGTACTTTAATCTACTTGAAAAAGATCGTCAAGAGGATATACAATGGTGAAATTAACAAGAGGTGCTGGAACGCAACATCTAATTAACCAGAGGTGCTGAAACGCAACATCTTAAAATGTTAAGCTGCGCCTCCATTATTTACCCCACGTACTCAAGTACCGGTTGGTTTTTTTTTTTTTTTTGTAACGACCCGAATTTCTGACCCAAATTTTTTTATATATAAATAATAGCGTTAATATTATTAGGTCTTAATTTTTTTATAATAACAAAAATACTCTTTAATAATTCATAATTGGACTAATTAGACTAATTATAGTGATATCAATTATCTAGTATTTTACTAGGAGAGAATATAATTAGTATTCTTTTAAGAATTATATAATTTGTACCTGCATGAGAATCCCACCAAGGAAGGGATGTACTTTTTCCCTTTTCAGCCGTGTATCTCATCTCTCTCCCTGCTGACTCTCTCTCTCTCTTCCTCTTCTACTCAATCTCGACTTTCTTCCTGACCCTAAAATCAAGCCCAATTCGTCCATTCTAAATTCTATGAACCCAACTCCATGAAATTCAATCCTATTCTACTACTACTTTAAAATTCTTCTATAAATACCCCATATCTTCGACCCTAGGGCACACTACAATCGAAGCGGGGGGCCTGCTCCCCTTTGGGGGAGAGCAGGGCCCTGCTGCCCCCCCGTTTGGGGCCCACTCCGGGCTCTCTCCGATAATCGGGATCGTTCACTTTGTAGAGCTCGTCGAGTAGAACAATCATGCAAAAAATCAGCTTAATCGGACATCGTTAAGTGCCTGATTTTCCAAGACACTGTGCAGTTGAAAGCCATGATTGCTGACCACGTTTTTTTTTTTAAACTGTTCGACCGCCTCAAATTTTTTTTAATTGACACTGCAACTACACTTATCCCCCTGCTCTTTGTAAACATAATGTTTCAGCCCAAATCATTAAATATGGTGGTTATCTTATTGCAGTTACACCCCTGAGGTTGTTTAGTATGGAAATTTGGCCCAATTGAGTTATTGATTAGGCCCTTAGGTTACTTAAGTGTACAGTTTCCACCCCATTGTTGTATTATCATTAATACAAGCCTGGACTTACCAATAATTGAATAAGATTAATTTTCTTTAATAATATTTATTTCTTGGCCATACAAGATTAAGGGCAATGGCCCATTCATAAAAGGCTACTTGAATTTTTGTGCTTGTTATTTATTTCAATGATCATTATGATTATTTGAATATTGCTCCGACTCTTGATTTGAATGCTAGATTGAATCCTAGAGACATGGGATGGTATGCGAATAAAGTTCACATAGACGATGTTAAACTAATGAAAAGATGGTAAAGTATTGAAGTTATGAGATTGTGGATTATGATGGTTATGGCAAGGGTGACCTGTTGGGCCCTGTGTTGAAATGGGTTACCTGCGGAGTCCGGTGTATTATTGTGGTGACCCTAACGTATGGTACGCCGTGGGAAGTTCCAAAGGGGTAATCGTGCCTTGCAAGGCCAGCAAGGGGGATTGTCTCATGACATGGTCATAGTTAGTGGCTTAGGAATGGTGGCGACCCTAATGTATGGTACGCCATGGGAAGTTCTAAAAGGTAATCGTGCCCCCTATTATGGTTGTAAATGAATTCATACGAAGTACGTAACTTAGGTGAATTCATTTAGGATCCCGTGTGCAGGACAAGAAGGGGGGGATTTTCCATGACACAGTCATAGTTAGTGGTTATGGGAGGAAAGGATCTCGTGGATGAGATTTTAGATTTCACATAAGAGAAATGGATAGTAATAAATCGGTTTATGTAAAAAATCTTTGTTTAACTTCTTCATATCATTATTATCCTGTTGCTTGCTAGCTGTAAAGTAAGAGGGGTGGTTGGGTTGGATTATTCTATTGGGTGATTTATCACTCACGGATACATCTGTATCCTGGTAAATCGATTGCTTCGGCGATCAATTTGCCAGAAGGCGCAGGATTCAACGAAGAGGATTCAATGATGGTGCAGTTCGACACGAAAAGAATATTTGGAACGAAGACCGAGTATGCTGGGATTCGTATCAAGCCTAGAGTCAGATCTGAAGTTAATGTATTTTGAATCAGTAATTTATCTTGAGATTGTAATAGCTAAACCTTTATTTTGAAAAATTATATTTATTTAGCAAAATGTTTTTAAGAAATTATTGTATTTTGCTCCCAAAAAAAATCGGGGCATTACATTTTTTGAAAATTAAAAAGAGTGGGAGGGGGCGACCGGCATAACAACTCCCATGGGTGTGATCATAGGGACTCTCTACCTGCCAATGGAATGTCCAGTTCGAGCCATAGCTACAGTCCGGGAGAACGGGTCGTCACCACGACACCACTTTAGTGCACAGCTAGTGAAAAGTCCCCCCTTTTGATCCACAGACGGGTTTCGAGCACCTGCTGAGACTCGAACCTCGGTCTGAATTAAGGAGAGTAGTGACCCTCACCAACTGGCCTACCACCTCGGTTATTAGGTCTGTCATTGTCCATATTTACATGGTTGGCCTATGCACCGTTGTGAACACCCTCGAGAAAAGTTCAAATTTCTTCAATCTCTAACTAATCTTTTCCCCAATGTCTAATCTTTTCTGTACTAAAGACAAGTATTCATTCCCATTTCTGAATAAACGCATACTACTTACATTCGCAAATCCATGAATTATCATGTCAATTATTGTCTCCCTCCATAACTCCCATAAATTTATCGAATCACTTCCCGCATCTTGCATTTTATTTTCAATCCCCTGTAAATAACCTGAATCGTTCATAAATTTAAACACATTTTCCCGAGCGGCAATGTTAAAAATCGACTCCATTGAACAACTTGTCGTGATTTTTTCTTGTACTCATCTGATCCGCTCGCCAACTACCGGTAACCGAACAAGTTGATCTTGTACCTCAAAATGATTCTTTTCCCAAGATTTAGAGCATCCACATCACACTAGCTATTTCCCACCAAAAACTATAGTAACGAGCCAAAGGTGTAAAATGGGCTCACATCAGCCTCTTTAGTGGTGGGGATCAATTGCCAAAATTTGATTTTGTAACGGTGTCTCTTTGTCTCAAGCGAGCCTCTGTTTACCAACTAAGGAATATTTTATTAATTTTTAATCCAGTACTTTTTGTCTCTTCCCAGTCCCTTTTCTTTCAAAAGTGAATCTACAGACTATCTTACGAATTTTAAAACAACTCTTATTGATATCGAATTAATCTAATTTTTTTTAACAAAATTCATAAAAAGATATTTTAAAAATGATTTGCAGTTTGAATCATCTTTGTAGAATCCGTAGTGGCCGGAAAAAAATCAACTTATTGCTCATTTGTAGTGTCTCAAACAAGGCCCTTCGCAAGAAATATTTAATTAAATAGAGAGTAATTGTAAATAATATTTTAAATGGGATAATTTTTATATAAAGAGTCTGATTCGGTAGATATTTTAAAAGTGAATAACTCAAGTAATAAAGTAAATTTTAAAGGTATAATTGGGTCCAAAATTTAAAGAGTTTGATGCGAATTTTCTTACAACCGCTATTGTGAGTCAGAAGAGTGTGCAATTACCCAAAATTGGACGGATTGAAACAGAGTCAAAACAGCTCTAAACTTTGACAAAAAAAAAAAAAAAAAAACAAAGGAGCCGACAAAATTAAGAAACAAAAAGCCATTGATTTGTTATATCCAAGAAATCTTATCTTAATTCTTGTGAATTTTGTTATCCTAGAAATCTTTTCTAAAAATTTGTTATCCTAGAAATCCGGGTTGACCCAGATGCCGTTAATTTTCAAGTGTTGCGAATAAATTTGGAACCAGAATTCAGAGGGTCTCTCTCCGCATTAATTCCACAAGTCTTTCTCCAATTTGCGTTCCCTCTCCTTCTCTCTCTCTCTCTCTCCACCATTCCCTCTCCTTCGCCCTCTCTCTCTCTACCTCTACCTCTACGCACCACGGCACCACCTTCCTTCGAGATTCAAATCGGAGCAGGAGGATTTCGGATAAGAGAAAGGAAAAAAAAATTGCACACATCCATGGGATAGAGACTAGACGAACGACAAATTCTTTTTTCAGATTCAGGTGACTCTCTCTCTCCCTCGATGGATGTGTTCTTTTGGGTAAAATAACCCCACCGATGTGTTTGCATGCATATACGTGTATAATTTTTTTTGGATTCGATTGTTTGTGCGAATTTACGCGCATCTCAATTATTTTCCTCTCCAATCTGGTTAAAGGTAGACTAAGGAGGATTCGAATGTGAAGAAAGATATTTTTTGGAGTGAATTTTATCGTTTTTAGTTTTTACCGTGAACGAAAGAAGAATCTGGGGGAGTTGAAGGAGATCGAAGCGGGGTTGATCAGGAAACGCGGGTCGGTGGGTGTAAATCGCAGGCGAGGGGCAGGGGCATTCTTGTCAATTAGAAGTCGGAAGGTGGCACTGATTCACATGGAACAGCGAAACTAAAAAACAGTCTCGTTCTACGAATTTCGAAAAATATATCATCGATATTCGTTGGAGTTAATCTTACTCAGAGTTTTGTAAAATATTATTTTAAAATTTATAAAAAAAAAATTTAATATTTTTTTAGGGCTTAAAATGGGTTCCAATAAGCGCAGTGAACGGTCACCACATTTTATACCTAGACTTAGGTGGTGTTCTAGTAAAAGTTCTTTTTGTAAAAGTTCTTTTTTCCCAAATTTCAAACTCAAATATAATGAAAATAAAAAATGATTTTTTAATTTTTTTAGCACCGCATAAAAGATCTCAATGAGATTTATCAAATAAGATCCATATTGGTAGAAAAATTATTTGCATAAATACATAATTTTTGAGGTTGAAATTACATTTGATTGAAAAAAAGGAACTTTTAAAGAAACTGGAACACCCCCTCACTATTTTCCTTTTTGGTTTCAGCATCTTTTTGAAAAGGCAATTTTTTATGACCGTCGAATGGGTTTAGGGGTTTGACTTGATCCCTGGTATCAGGTGAGGCCCACATTGCAGATGTTTCCCTGTTTTTTTGGGTCGTATCATGATGGTTGTGGAAGAACTAGCATTTCGTTCACATAGTTGAACAAATATTTAGGCTGAGTTTTGCAAAGGATTTTTTTAATTTTGTCTTTGTCTACTATTTTTTTTTATATTTGTTAATTTTGTGCCAATTTTTTTTTTAAATTATTGATTTGTCTCGTCAAGTGAATCAAAAAAGTAAAAATTTAAGACTTTTATTCAATTATTTTTGAATATATTCAAAATAAAGCCCAAATTGTCACAATTTCAAAAAATTTGGACTTTATCTTGGATATATTAAAAAATATTTAGGTAAAAATCATAATTTTAGGTGCAAAAATGACAAGTGCAAAAAAAACCCAAAAATCTTAGCGAAACAGCCTGACGGGGCTCCCCGCTAGATCTAGTGGATGGTCAATTAGTAGATTAAAATCAATTTTGACCTTTTTTCCAATATATATGTTTTCGGAAATCACATCAAACTATTCGCAAACAATTTGATTTTTTGCATGCTTTATGCTCTCATTGAGTTCCAAAAAAACGAACGGTTTCGATCATTGAAGCGGGCTCGAAAAGATCCTTTTACTGGCTGAAATTGTTCTCTCCAATTGATTCGATGAATTCGAGAGGGGATGGACTCAGGTTTCTATATGTCTCTCCAAGCCTAATAAAATGATAATCTATTTCGTTTATTTAAAGCGCATCTTGTTTCGTTGTGTTTTGCGTTCTAGATCCTTGGTTACCTTTTTCACGTGGAGTTAGAGAACTTGTCCGTCGATCAATTATCACTCCCAATAAAAAGTGGGTAACGAATAGCCGAAATCTGACCTCTTTTTCTCTGAGACTTTGGGTATTTTCTATGGAAGCCATGATTTGCTTTGAGGATTCCTTAATGGACACGCCTCCGTTTCCTTTCCTATACCTGGTTGGATTGTTCTATTGCAATATGGAGTGACTTTTTTTTTCCCAACGGGATGTCTGGGTCAGAGTCAGCTTGCGCCACACCTCGATAATTCCGGGGTTAACGACCGGGACCAGGTTTGTCATATAGATTGTCAGCTTTGTCATTAAAAGAATGGGAGATTTGTTATAAGGTCCACTATAGCAAGTTCCTAACACTTCTAGTCCACCTAATATTATCCTAACACATCCAGTCCACTCACACGTACCAATTACAAGAATACCCCTCACCGTTGACCGGCGTTGACCACCGTTGACCGGCGTTGACCACCATTGACCGGCGTTGACCTGCGTTGACCACCGTTGACTGGCCGTTGACCGGCGTTGACCGGCGTTGACTGGCCGTTGACCGGTGTTGACCGGCGTAGGGTACCCTATGAAAGTGCCTAAACCCTAGGGTACCCTATGAAAGTGCCTAAACCACTAAAAACCCTATAATAGGAAAGTGCACCCTAAATCTAAACCCTAAGGTACTAAACCTAAACCCTAGGATACCCTATGAAAGTGCCTAAACCACTAAAAACCCTATAATAGGAAAGTGCACCCTAAACCTAAACCCTAGGGTACCCTATGAAACTATATTATGTATTAAATTTAATGTGAGGGTGCATTTGTCTATTAAAAATGGAGAGTGGACCTTACACCTTAGAAATTGCAAAAAGGTGGATTAGAGGAGTTATGAAACTAAGAGGTGGACTAGACATGTTACAAAAAGCTATAATGGACCTTAGAGTAATTGTTTATAAAAAAAATCTTATTTTATTTTATTTTTATTTGAACAGTCCAGCGGAGCCAAATCTTGATTGTAAAGCCAAATTCTAGAGAGTCCTCCATTGATTTGTAACAAATCGAGATTTGTTCAAAAGACCCAATCAAGAAAAGACACGTAGGCATGAGGTACCCAAAACGTGGTACTCAGACATGGTTACTAAAGCGTTAGTGTTATGGCCACCAAAGCATTAGTGTTATGTACATTTTGAAATTCCTTTGGGTAGAGGACTCTTCTTATAGAGTCCTCGTAGAAGCAGGACATCTCATGCAAAACAGAACCGCCACTTCTCCTTCTGTTTCTTTCTCGCAATCTAACTGATGTTCACATGATTCAGGCCCCGAACTGAGAGCTTTGAAGGTTTGTGTTTCGCCCGGGATCATTGTTTCTCTGTGAAAAAATGGCATCGAATTCGACAGTTCCAAAGTGTCCGGCCCCGATGAAGGCGACATCCAACGGCGTCTTCCAAGGCGACAACCCTCTTGACTTTGCGCTCCCTCTTGCGATTTTGCAGATATGCCTGGTGGTTGTTCTCACGCGAGGTCTTGCTTTTCTTCTAAGGCCATTGAGGCAGCCTCGTGTCATTGCCGAGATTGTTGTAAGTCAATTTGTTTTTCCCCTTGATTTTATTTTGTTAGTAATTGGTTGCATCTCTTTCGTTGGCTTTTTTCTTGATTACCATTCCTGGTTGTGCGTTATAGTACAGTAGACGATGCCTGTGGGTATAAAACTTTCTATCCTATGTTTTCTTTTCAGAAGAACTTTCACTGACCAATGCATAGTTGCCGATGACTATGCATATCCTTTTCCCTCCTTTCAGAAGAACTATAACCGGCCGACAGGCGTTAACAATACCCTTTCTTCTCTTTGATCCGCCTTTAATCCGGGACTGCCACAGGAATTTTCATTTCGAATCCATAAATTTATTGTAGAAATCAATGGTATTCTGTGAGAGAGAGATGAGCTGGCTGTAAAATAAAAGTTGTAATAGATTGAGCAGCAAAACTAATTTCCTTTACAGGTTGAGCTGTAAAACTGATTATACAGGGGGGACTGTTTCGAGTTTAAGTTGGTGTTTGAAGTGATCGAGTGGTTTAAGATCTCGACCATGTAAAAGGTTCGAACTACAATAACGGAGCGATTAGGGTGTTAATCTTAATTTTCAGGGTGCTCACCCGACTCTTAATCAACACCTTTAATAGATTTCTTGCATATTAGGAAGGTCAATTGACCACTTTCAAATACATGTAGAGCTGCTATTGCCTCGGACACTAGGCCATGTTTTTTTTTTGAACGGCTGAAACTTCACCCTAGGCGATGTTTGACATCTGATGTAGGTTTCGGGGAGCTTACCGTACTAGTATCATGGGATCATGGGGAGGGATTGCTAATGTGTGGATTCGATGGATTGATAATGCTTGGGAGTATTCGTGCTACGATTGATTTTGGATACAATATAGGATGGGACTAGAAGGGGAAAAATATTTTCGAGGTTAGGTGCCAAATCCACGGGGGACTTGTGATCATCCAATTCTGGTCTAGCAATTCACTCAAACTAGTTTTCCAGTCTGTGTAATATGTAAACTACGTTCCCCAGGGTCTGGAGTTGGCAGGCTGCGTTTGGAGTCTAGATGGAGGACTTTTGAAGAACATGACCTATTTCCGTAGAAGTTCAAATCGTAAATATTTTGTTGCTTGAGCAAATCACCGAGCTTCCAACATGCTCCCATTCTACCTGCTATTTGGAACATTAGAACCTTTGAAATTTCCTATTAAATGCCTACACTAATATGTCATGCCCTTTTTTCCGTCCTCTTGGATGACAAACGAATTACTTTAGTTTTTCAGTGGTAGGAATGGAGATTCAAATTCTTTTTGCTTTGCTGCATTAGAGACCATACCGTACATACTATGTACTTCTGCTCAGCATTTCTCTTTTTAAATAGCAAGTCACATAGCTAATATCTGTTTTTGCAGGGTGGAGTTTTACTTGGTCCGTCGGCTTTGGGTCGCAACCTAACTTATCTGCATGCTGTTTTCCCGCCCAAGAGCTTAACTGTACTGGACACCCTAGCCAATCTCGGTCTCCTCTTCTTCCTATTTCTCGTGGGCCTAGAGTTAGACCCAAAGTCCCTCCGTCGGACTGGAAAGAAAGCTTTGTGCATTGCCATTTCCGGAATCAGCCTTCCCTTTGTACTGGGAATCGGATCATCTTTTGCCCTCCGAGCAACCATTTCCGAAGGTGTAAGTAAAGCCCCATTTCTTGTATTCATGGGTGTGGCCCTCTCCATCACCGCCTTCCCTGTCTTGGCCCGCATCCTAGCTGAGCTCAAACTCTTAACCACCGATATTGGCCAGATGGCAATGTCAGCTGCAGCTGTCAATGACGTGGCGGCTTGGATTCTACTCGCTCTCGCCATTGCCCTCTCTGGGACCAAAAATTCTCCCGTTATTTCCGTGTGGGTCCTTGTGTGTGGCTGTGCATTTGTCATTGTTTGTATACTCGCTGTGCCGCCTGTATTCAAGTGGATGGAGAACCGTTGCCCTGAAGGAGAGCCGGTCAATGAAACATATGTCTGCGCAATTTTGGCTTCCGTTTTGGCAGCAGGGTTTGTCACGGATTCCATTGGAATTCACGCGTTATTTGGTGCTTTTGTTATTGGGGTTCTGGTCCCAAAGGAAGGGCCGTTTGCGGGTGCTCTAGTGGAAAAGGTTGAGGATCTTGTGTCTGGTTTGTTCCTTCCTTTGTACTTCGTTTCGAGCGGGTTGAAAACTAATGTAGCCACCATCCAAGGGGCTCAGTCTTGGGGCCTTCTTGCTTTGGTCATATCCACAGCATGTTTTGGGAAGATTGTCGGAACTGTTGGGGTCTCACTTATGTGCAGAGTGCCTTTTCGCGAGGCTCTGGCGTTAGGGTTCTTAATGAACACTAAAGGCTTAGTCGAGCTCATCGTCCTCAACATTGGGAAAGACAGAGGGGTAAGTAAAATTGAACTAAATCTTCAATCTGTTCTTTGGATATTGTGTGTTTTTCAAATTTGGTAATCTTGACATTGGTGAATTTTCAGGTTTTGAATGATCAAACATTCGCGGTTATGGTTCTAATGGCTCTCTTTACAACCTTCATCACAACACCTCTAGTCATGGCAGTATACAAACCGGCTAAGATGGGGAAGTCCGAATACAAGCACAGGGCAATTCAGAGGAAAAACCTGAATTCTCAGCTCCGGATTCTCGCTTGTTTCCATAGCGTTAGGAATCTCCCCACCTTGATTAATACCATTGAGGCTTCTCGTGGGACTGAGAAGAGGGAAGGGTTAATTGTCTACGCCATGCACCTCATGGAGCTCTCTGAGAGGTCATCGGCAATACAAATGGTGCACAAAGCAAGAAGGAATGGATTGCCCTTCTGGAACAAGGGACAGAATTCTGATACCAACCAAATCGTCGTTGCTTTTGAAACTTTCCAGCGGTTGAGCCGGGTTGTTATCCGACCTATGACAGCGATTTCTCCGATGAACACCATGCACGAGGACATATGTGCAAGTGCAGAAAGAAAAGAGGCTGCGATGGTGATTCTCCCTTTCCATAAGCATCAAAGGCTTGACGGGCAGTTAGAGACCACTCGGAATGATTTTAGGCACGTTAATAGGCGGGTTCTTGAGCACGCCCCGTGTTCAGTTGGGATCTTGGTGGACCGCGGGCTTGGTGGGACTGCTCAGGTATCTGCAAGCAGTGTGGATTCGGGCATAACTGTGATTTTCTTTGGGGGGCATGACGATCGTGAAGCTCTGGCTTATGGGGCCCGAATGGCTGAGCACCCCGGGATTAACCTAGTTGTTATTCGCTTTACCGTACACCCTGATGTTGTCGGGGAGATTGTGAGGGTTAACGTGGATGAGAGTTCTAATGGTGAACCAGGTGCGGCAAAGTCCGCGGATGAACACTTCCTGGCTGAATTCAAGGAGAAAAATGTGAACGACGGATCAGTGAGGTACGAAGAGAGGGCAGTGAGAAACGGTGCTGAAGCTGTTGAAGCCATTCGTGAGCACAGTCGTTGCAATCTGTTTCTGGTTGGAAGAATTCCAGAGGGAGAGTTAGTTGCATCTCTGAATGGAAAGCGCGAGTGTCCTGAATTGGGTCCGGTAGCCAGCCTATTGACTTCACCGGATTTCTCAACCACTGCGTCGGTTTTGGTAGTGCAACAGTACCGCAGCAAGTTGTCCCTGGAATCCTTGGCTTCCCTGAGGGTCCGAGATTCGCCCGAGAGAGATTCTGGTGACAGCTGATTTTTATTTTTTTTTTCCCCCGGGTCTTCAATAATTGACAGTGTCGAAATCAGTAAAATGTCAAGTCGAAAATGAAAGGGTATATATGATACGATAATTTTTTTTTGTTGTTGTTATTCCCTCTTCATCTAACTCAAGTTCTATTCAATGATATTGTGAAGTTAATGGTTAGATGAGTTCGTTGACGGAGTTTTCTCGTTTTCTTGGTTTGATGAAGGTCTCAACAACTGTGGTCTCTTCCTCCGGTTTTCTTCTCGTGTCTTATTTGGCCATTGAGGTTCAGATAAGCATGATTTGTTGTTACTGGAATGAAATATTAAGGAGCAGGATTCTTTCTGTTTACTGAAGGGATCACTTGAGCCTTCTTGTGAGCTTTTCCCCGATCGAGCGTATCAATGGTTGGGGTTATTCAGTTTTCAAAACTCATTGAGAACATAGTTCCCGCCAAAAATGACGTTCATCACATTCCATTGATATGTCCTTGAAACACATTCGTGTTGAAATGAGTTTTGATTTTACGGTATCTTTTTATCTTCCTTTCCTCAACGTAGATGTGTTTGAAAAAATATAAGTATCAGTCGATATCCGATAGACAAAAACATAACTGGGAGTGCTTTAAAGCAATGCTTTCGGGTATTGAAATGAGCCTGAAATGGGTCTTCAAAAGGCCCACCAGATCCAATAACCATAGTTTCTCAAGATCATAATTCATAAATAGATGCAATCCTCCAACCGCACAGGCAAAGGCCCGAACAGATGAATCCATGAAGGACAGAGGTTGATTCTGGCGAAGGGAGGCAGGCCGTTGGGGGCGTGGTCGAGAGAAAGAAAAGAAAAGGAAGAAGAACATTTCACAAAGAGGAGATGGGAGAGAGCCCTCACAAAGAGGAAGGAGATGGGCAAAAACAAAGTCGCCGGGAGGAGGAGCTCTCGGATCTAACCTTTTTTCAATAAACTTCCAAAACATAACTTTTCCAAGTACAAATCCTCACCCCTCAGGTTACCCATCTCACTACACTAAGGAAGGAGATAGATGGCCGAACCAAAGTCGCCGGAAGTTGTTTCTAAGGTGAATTGCGATTAGTCCAAACCATAATGCAGGAGAATTGGCTGTTAGTTCTTTAGATAGATAATAATACTGGAATGGGAAGTTGGTGGTTGGATTGGTTAAATCTGCCCAACCACTGTTGGGCATTATTTCCACTTATAGTTGGTAACTGGGCCATATTCCCCACCTATAAACCTCATCCCGAGTACCCGCCCTCCAGTCAAATGGAGTAAGTACATGTCCAGGTCTGGACTTGTAAAAATCTAGCTAGCTAGAAGAAAAGAGAAGTCTCAATATTGATGTGAACGATTGAATGTTCTCAGAATTTGAGCTTTTGAGAGAGACGTTACCAAAACAGATAGCGAAATCAATTGACGGTGCGAATTATTTGAAATGGATGGAAATGACATTGATCGAATTATTCGAAATCAAAATTTTTTTTCCCCGCCAAAATGCATTGATTGATTCCTTATACTCCATGTAGAATACTCTTGACTATTCCCGTTACACTAGCTTTCGTTCCTTTTTCGAATTGTGATTAATTCTTGAATAGATAAGCTATGTTATCTATTGAAACATAGATCATGGAGAAGATTAATTTTATGAGTATATCTGTATATATATATATATAGTAGTAAATGCTAATTTTTTTGATGCTAAAAATACAGGAAAAGTTATCTTTATGTGAATGATTTATGAACATAATTTTAAAGTTTCATCTTATCGTATTGTAGAAATTATGTTTTCCTTTTGAAGTTGATTACATTGCCTTTCGTATCAGTTTATTCGCTAAAATGCATCAACAATGCTACGTACACTCTTACCGACCACTCCTCTCTCATATATATGTCGGCCCCATAAATTTAATTGTGGAATGTGCCTCACACATGTGCGAGAAATGAGTGGTTGGTAGGACGTACCTAGACTTGTTGAAAATGCATAATGATCCCTAATTTTTGGATTCGTTTTGAACACAAAAAGTCAAGGCCGGCCCCGCGCTGCCTAGTCACCTAATTCACTTGCATCAAAATGCTTGCGTTAGTTGCGTATAGCACTCTCACCAAACAGTTATATAATGCATGCTCTATAATGGAAAGGGAGAGGAGGGGCATTGCATTCTAACACAAATCCCTTAGCCAAGCAATTAAGTTAAGTAGCCATGAGGAGGGGTAGTACTACTGCAGAGAAACCATGGATTCTATTGTTGTTGTTCTTCTTCTTCCTTGCCATTTCCTCTCATGTTTTTGCAGCTCGCGACTCGAAAAAAGCGATCAGTTCCAAGAAGCCATGCAAGCGTCTGGTGCTCTACTACCAAGAAACCATGTTCAAGGGCAACAATGTCGGCAATGCCACCGCGGCCACCATCGCTAACACGAACGGGACCGGACTCGGGCCCTTCAAGTTTGGTAATAAACCCAAGTTTCAAAACTCAAATTAGTAGTAGGAATAATTTGTTTTTTTTTTTTAACATGCACGTCTCTATCACAACCATTCTCTATCATATATATTCTCTCATATTGGAGTAGTTATTATTCCATGATCTTCTGGATAGTCACATTGAAGTGGTACATCAACACTCTTCAACATCCAAAACTATTCGAAAAATCCATACAGATGGACCCCGAAAATAAAGCCTTCTCCATCTCGTATTTGTTTGGAATCCATACAATTGATAATTGGATCACATCAACATGTGGTGGGGAGGACGTATTGGGATACCATATGGAGGCTCTAAGAGCACCCAATAATTAAATTTTTTAGCACTGCCTGGAGTTGGAGGGATTAGTTGTCAAAATGCGATCACGCAACTCTGTAATTCTTGACATCAAACCACCCAATTCTTTTGTCTGTCTGGTGGCCAGTCACCAGGCAATACCAACCAGGAGCTTCACGATCTCCGGTTCGACTCTCACCCGCGGGTTATCAATTCCTGTATAGTGACAGTTTGCAATTGACTTCTTTCTCGGATTTAATTGACTCCCCGCTCGTGAATAATAGAATTTGTCTTATGAATTACTATTTAGTCTATTGAGCAGAATACCGAGATATCAAAGAGGGCGATTAATTCCCTCTATATAGTTGGGCTACTTATTTAAGAGTATTCTGACCAAATCTCCCCAAACAGGTAAGACGGTGGTGTTCGACGATCCGATAACGGCAGACAAGCAATACCACTCCGCTCCGGTGGCTCGAGCTCAAGGGTTCTATTTCTACGACATGAAGACCACGTACAACGCTTGGTTTGCTTACTCTTTGGTGTTCAACTCCACTAAGTACAAGGGCACACTGAACATTATGGGCGCAGACATGATGGACGAAGCGACCCGGGATCTCTCGGTTGTCGGTGGAACCGGAGATTTCTTCATGACAAGAGGAATCGTGACGTTCCGAACCGACGAGGTCGAGGGTGTCGATTATTTTAGGGTTGAGATGGATATTAAGTTGTATGAATGTTACTAGCTAGCCAGGAGGGTTGCTGAGCACTGAATAAAGTTCTAGGAGCTTTATTGTTTTGGATGAGTGAAAATGGAGTATGCATGATGATGATGATAATGAACCTTCAGACTTCCTTTAATTGGGCCATATTTGAGAAGAAGTTACATTACCCTAATTCTAACCCTACCAATCAACAACAGTATCATCAACATCTTTTTTAAGGATCCCGGGTATTTACGCTAGTAATTAACTTATGTAGAATAATTTTTTAATTGTCTTTATTCAATTTTTTTTTTTTTTGCATTTGGTAGTTTTACACTAGACTTTTATGTGATATATATAGGTGAGTAAGGACGAGAGGAATCGGAAAAATAAATTTTTTTAGCTTTTACACAAGTATTTTGAGAAATATCCAAAGAAAAGCTCAAAAAGTCAATTTTTGGACTTTTTCTCGAATATTTTCCAAAATATTTGTTTAACAGTCAAAATTTTTTGGGGGCTGAGCGGGTATCATGTGACGGTACCCATTGGCGATCTCAATCGTCCAAACGTGTTTTGAATGGTCTAGATTTATTCCCTCTCTCTCCTCACCCAACTAGTACTCTCTCTCCTCTTTTTCTCCCTTTAAAATTTGGACCTTAGGACTTTCACCGATAGAGTACCTCGTTTGTAGGGATGACAATTACCTCCAATCCGTCCCGATTCGAGCGGGTGTTCCCCGATCCAATAGGCAAATGGGACGGGTATGGTATTTGCTTCCTCCGCCCGTTTTAACCCGATCCGAACCCGATTATAGATATTTATATTTTTGTATTTATATGTCTAAATAAATTTCATTGTTTTAATATAAATAAAAAGAGTAATATACCAATTAATAAGACACTAATTTATGTCTTTGTTTTTTTTTTTATTTCCATTTTTTATTAACTTTCATCAATCATCAATATTTTCTTTTTTCAAAACACTTTAAAAAGAACAAAATTAGTTAAATTATTATAGTGAATTGGGACCCGATTTTTCCCGGACCCGGACAATATCTTCTTCTTTTTTTCTCACCAACTCCGCTAGAATGCAGCCGGACCCACGTCCAGCTAGTCTTAAAGCCTTTTCATGGGCCGAAGGTTTTTTTTTATCCTATGGGCTGAAGGTTGAACTGTCTTATTCGTTTCATTTTTTGAAAAGTTTTTTTCAAAGAATATTTTATACTTTTAATTATTACTCTTCAGTCGTTATCTCTATTTTCAATTATTATTTTAATTTTTCTCTTTATCTTTCTACACATTATTCCCACTAACAATTATTACTTTCATAAAAAATTCATCCAAACACAGAACTTCTTCAATGGGCTAAACTAAAGAGGGGGACAGCCCAAGTGGCCAAGGCTGTTTGCTACAGTAACTCTCAGCCACTTGTTAGAAGGAATAAAGTGGCTTTTTTAATTTGATGGTTTTTTCTTGTTGCCTTGTGGAGGAATTGTCTTCAATGGGGTAAGGTAGAAAGCTGTCTTTTTTCTGACTATAGTTCTCTAAGGCTAACTTTTAATGTGATCCATGGAATCAAATTAGGTGGAGGGTAGTTTCCAATAACGTAACTCTCTGTCTCCCTTTCCCAACAGTCAGAGTAGAATAGAGATTTTTTTTTTTTTTTCCTTGTGAAAAACAAATAACCGACTCCAAAATGTCACTTGTATAAGTTATAACATTCAAGAGGCTCTTGACACTTAACTATCTGATCAATTTATCGCTGGTTTAACTTTCATTTGATTTGTATGCGTTATTCGTCTCACTCGCGTGCGATAGATTTTTTTAATCAATTGTATTAGATGCACACAGTGAATTGTAATATTTCATATTATAATGAATTAATTTCTTGCCCATCCTTCCAAAAGAGAGGCTCTTAAAAAAGAGTCTTGTTACTTAAATAGCTAGTCAATATCTTTCTTTTTCTTTTCTTTTTTTTTTTAATCGATTCAATAGGCTCTCTAACATAATTATTTATGCCTCGTTTGGCTTAAATAAGTTACATGGCTTTGTTTTTTGTTTTGTCTTTGTTCAATAACCCAAATTCTGTTATTTCAACTACATTAAGCAATCTTTCAAATTGGTCAAGACTCTCTAGTTTATGGCCCATTCTCTATGGTACTAGTTGTTGCTTCATTGAGGAAGAACTTGCAAATAGACAAAGCCCGGCGGTCAAATTTTCCATCTCCAAGGAAAAATATTTTGATCTCCTATCAAAAAAATTTCAGCTCTCCTTATGGAGTTTCGGAAGGAAATTGATTTTGGCACTCCATTTTTAACTATTGGCACTCCACTTTGTATATTCATGTGAGAAAACAAAAATAAAAGTGGAGTGTCAAAATCACCTTTCTTTTGGAAAGTTGTGCATTTATTACTTGGACCATATTCACGATTTATTTATATAAACGAACAAATACAAAAGGGCCCCCTAGATATTCTGCAATTGTGGGTATTTTTCCAGATTTGTTAGTTTTGCATCTTTGGCTCATTTTCGTCTTTATTCCAAAAATTGAAATTCCAATAATAATTTTTTACTTTTCCTATTCCTCTCGTCACGACGAACTAAGTAATCCACAAAAATTTATACCAAAACTCACAAATTCGAAAAAAATAAATAAAGACAAAAAAAAAAAAAAGCCTAGTAGTTTATTAAGCAAAAACAAGTCTTAATTAGGTGGGTGGCTACTTGCACTTCCTTGATTCCTTCTACTTTTGTCCTAGTCCCGAGGCATTTTCTCCATTGAGTCTATTCTCTAAACTCTATTTTGACTTAAATGTACTTTTTTTTTAGTAGTAATAATAATACTTATCACCGGATATGTTATTTTTGTAGTTCTCGACTTTTTATTAGTCCACAACTTTTGCTAATGGATGCATTTTTTTATTAGACGTTTAGGAAAAAAAGAAAGCCTTTTTATATGGCTCCCAAGCACGTGTTAATTCAATGGTGACTTTTCCGATATCGGATTTATGGGTGGGGCATGATTAGGTAACGTTTTAAATCACTATCGTATGGTGTTTAATTTATACGCTTAGTCAATGCGCTGAATGATTATTTCTCTGAGAGCACCTAATACCTTACGGAATTTAGAGCATTCACTCTAGAGATGTTAAATTAGTACTAGATGTTAGAGTACTGTCCCCATAGGCGAAATTAATAAATTCCACTTCGCTTAATTAAGTGTTTAATTAGGTAACGGACACTAATTAAATAGGTAATGAACTAATAGAAAATGTTATGGGCTACCTAAAATATTCTTTAGCAAGTAAAATAAACTCATAAGAAACATTTCAGAAAATCAAATTAATACATTAATTGGTTGAGAGGAGTCTATTTTTTGGGTGGCTAGCTAGAAGGTTGGCCAAAATTTGGCCAATACACACCCTACTAGCTAAGAAATTACTACATCTCTTATACGGAGTACTAAGAAATACCCGTTTAACCCATACGTAGTGGATGGAAGCGAATAAGCAAAATCTATTTATGCGATTTGTTTAGCATTCTTTCATTCACTTAGTTATATTGATCCAATTAATTTGAAAGTGCTCGTTAACTTCAGGGTTCTGAACTAGTTGAGATGCACGTAAGCTGATCAAGACATCTGGTCATATTAAAAAACTTCAAAATTCATAAACTTGAGAACACAGCCCGAGTGATCACTCATCGGTATGGGAAATCCACAAATGAGGTTGGCTAGTTACTAAGTTCATATAAATCCAATTCCGGTGTCCTCATTATCGAAATTTAGGATATCTCGAGTGAGCTATAGTTTGCGTGCATCTCAAACTTAATTATGCTCTCTACAAGTCGTCTCATAGTTGTTTCATAATTGGCTAGTTAACAAGTTCATATAAAATCCAATTCTTTTGTCTTTATTATCGAAATCTAGGATATCTCGAGCGAGCTAACTTGCGTGCATCTCAAACTTAATCTCTACGTAAATTGCTAATCCCCCGACCGGCCCCACAGCCTATTTCCCGGATTCCTTCCCCCCCTCCCTTATCGGTTTGCCTTTTTTTTTTTCCCCTTTTCTTTCTTTCTTTCCAGTTTGCTTTTTTTTTTTAATTTGCCGCTTTATTTTCTTTTATTTCTATCTAGTTTGAATTTTTTTTCTTTTTTTTTTCTCTTTATTTCTTTTTCTTTCTTTTCGGTTTGAATTTTTTTTCTCTTTGATCAGTCTTGAACGGAGAAGACGTGTGAACCCAAGAGAAAAACGAAACTCATTTCGAAACCCAGATTACAACGATTCATATAGCCAATCTCTCTCACGCTCTTGTTTATCTGTTTTCCACTCATACAAATTTTACACTAGCTCCCCGAGATTTTGGTTGCACAGTAAATGAAGTGAAACTTTACTCTGATAAAGACATTTGTCCGAATACAAACAAACAATATTACTAGTAATTTGCAAAGAAGATGGTGATTTTTTTTTTATCAAAGAAGATGGTGATTTTTTTGATCAAAAAAAATTATTCAAACTGGAAAGAAATAAAAAGAAATAAAGAGAAAAAAAAAGGAAAAAATTTCAAATTGGGAAGAAAGAAAAGGAAATAAAGAGAAAAAAATAAAAGTAAACTGCAAAGAAAGAAACCGCGCCCCCCCGGGACCCAGCCCCTAAAACGGCAACGTTTGGTTTAAAAACAAAATTCTTACCACCAATTTGCAATCTTATGAAGCAGAAACGTGATTATGAGAGCCCTAAAGACAAAATTTGATTATGTCTCTTAAGAATAATATGATTAGAATAATAAGATCTGCATATCCATTCAAACGGATTAAAAATTGAAGCACTTAATTTTGTAACTATATTTTTTAATGTGTCTAAAAAAATTAAGTGCTCAAATTTTCACTCCGTTTGAATCCGTGCAAAGATCTTGTTATTCTTTATTTTTTGAGACCATTTATAAGATCTTTGCACGGATTCAAACGGAGTGAAAATTTGAGCACTTAATTTTTTTAGACACATATTAAAAAGTATAGTTAAAAAATTAAGTGCTTCAATTTTTAATCTGTTTGAACAGGTGTGAAGATCTTATTATTCTAATCATATTATTCTAAAGAGACATAATTAAATTTTATCTCTAAAATTCTCATAATCATGTTTCTGCTCCATAGGATTGCAAATTGATGGTAAGAATTTTTTTTTAAACCAAAAGTTGCCGTTTGATGGGCTGGGGGGTGGGTGGGTGGGTGGGTTGGTGGGGGTAAATGCGGAACTGGACTGTGGGGCAGAGAGAGCAGGTCTCAATCTCTACATGTTATCTCTTAGTTATTTCATACACTTACGCGTGAAGGGTATCGAGGTGATCAAAAATATCCCTTAGGACATGGAGTACTTTTCAATCTTTCATATGCCCTTTCAGTTTTTGATCAGATTCATACGCCCATCTCTTTCCATGCACCCAATGGCAGAGTTGTTAAGCATCATTTTCACCCATCGATAGTGGGTCTGGGCCATATTTCCCATCTATGAACCTTAACACAAGTACCCTAAAATTTATTTGTCTGGTAGTACTCCGAAAAATTTGTGAGAAAGAGAAGTCTTTTTTTTTTGGTGGTAGTATATTCAGTAAAATATATGGGGTCTACAAATTAAATTAATTACATATTCAAAACAAGTCTACCAAGTACAAAAAATTTATGTTCTTACTTGATCTGAAAAAGTTAAACTCCGCCGCGGATGATTGTTGAAAGACATATTACGTCAACTTTGAAGACGCTAAACATGACGGATCTTTTGATTTTGATGAAAACAATTAGCTACTATTAGAGTTGAAAGTTTTGAAAGAATCCTTACTGAAACATACATCGCGCGAAACCAATTGAAGTGGTGATTTTTTTCTTAATAGCTAGGTTGTTCAACTTTGACCAAATATTATCTTCGCTAATAGTATTGTATAGATTAGCTATGTGATCAATTTGTCCGTGGAAATGCGCAATGGCCCCTACTTTCCAAGGGTCGCTTTGAAGTACTCGATCTGGACGTCAGGGTCGGCCTTAATTGCATACGTCCGTAACAAGTACGTCAACGCATGTATCACTTGCATGAAAAAGTAAGAACGTACATGCTCTATAGATGTTGAGGCAGGAGAGAGAGAGAGGCCAGGGCAGAACTACATTCTAACACACAAACCCATCATTCTTAGCAAAGATAAACCCCAGCACAGCACAGCTAGCTAGCCAGCCATGAAGAATATGGGTACTGCAGGGAAATCTTCTTCTTGCATTCTACTATTCTTCTCCTTCCTAGTCATTTCCTCGTGCGTCGATCGAACTCAGTCGAAAACAGTGATCAGTTCCAAAAAGCCATGCAAGCGTCTGGTGCTCTACTACCACGATACCATGTTTACCGGCGACAACGCCGGCAACGCCACCGCGGCCACCATCGCTAACCCGAATGGGACCGGACTCGGGCCCTTCAAGTTTGGTAATGTCGGAATTCTTCTGATCTAATTAAAGTTTCAAAACTCAACTTAGTAGTGGTAATCAGTTTAATTATTCAACAGACTTGTATTATAAGAAAAACAAATACAATATACTTCATCCGTCTCAAATTGGATGTCAATTTTTGATATATGTGTCAATTTCAACTTCTTATATCTTTCAATATGAATGTCAAAACATATGCAATATGGATCTTGTTTGATAGTTCTCTATTAATTCTATTATATAAAGTTTTCAAACTCATGAAAAACATATAGATTGAAAGATATAAGCGATGCAAAATGACACGGATTTCAAAAATTGTCATTTTTTATGAGACGGAGGGAGTATATGAAAAAATCTCTCCGGCACGGCACAATCCGGCTGCCATCACTCATTTCTCTCTCTCACTCCGGTGCTCTCCTAACAGTATCTCCGAGCCTCTCCGAAGAGCCCGGCTCCCCCCGTTGGGGGAGCTCCCTCTGCTCACACTCTCTCTGCTCTCTCCTCTGTCACTCAGCACACGGCAGTCAACAAAAGGGAAAAAGGGCTAAGGGGAATAATCCCCTGCACTCACACATCACTCCACTTGGGTGTACCCAACAGAATACCGAGTTATCAAAGCGCACGATTCTGTCATTCGCTTCGTGTGGCTATCTGTTTAATTAATTAATAATTCCTACTTATAGTAGAACCCTGTTAACCACACAGATATTTGTACACAGATTTTATTGTGAGGCTCACCACGGGATGCACACAAACTATCCAAGCCGTTCATTAAATGTAAGACATTTTTTCAAGAGTTCCTACAAAAAATCAGCTCAATTTAGAACCTATAGGTACTCAATCCAATCATCTAAATTTTTATTCAGATTTCAGGATAATGAAAATTTGGATGATTAGATCGAGCATTTATAGGTATCGGATTAAGCTGATTTTTCGCCTAGACCTTTGAAAAAATATTTTACATTTAATGAACGGCTCAGATCGTTTGTGCGGAACCTGTGGTGAACCCCACAACAAAATTTGTACACAGATAATCTGTGTGGACAGATTTATTGTTTATAGCAGGTCTACTTAATCAGCAACGTATTAAAAAAAAATTCTACAAACAGGTAAGACGGTGGTTTTCGACGATCCAATGACAACAGACAAGCATTTCCTCTCCCCTCCGGTGGCTCGAGCGCAAGGGTTCTACTTCTACAACATGAAGACCACATACAACGCTTGGTTCGCTTACTCTTTGGTGTTCAACTCAACTCAGTACAAGGGTACGTTGAACATTATGGGTGCGGACATGATGGACGAAGCGACTCGCGATCTCTCGGTGGTCGGAGGAACCGGAGATTTCTTCATGACGAGGGGAATCGCGACGTTTCGGACCGATGAGGTTGAGGGTGCCGATTATTTTAGGGTTGAGATGGATATTAAGTTGTATGAATGTTACTAGGAGGATTAATTAGTTCCTGAGTTACTACTGTACTCTTTTGTTTCCTTTCTAATGGGCAATTAGGTTAAGCCTTCGTTTGAAGTTTGGGTTAATAACTTGCGATGTGAGTGTACTTCTAATGTCCACTATAGTTCAAGCAAATATATAGGAAAATAAAAGATTCGGGAAAAATTCATCCTGTTGGGGAGGTGCTGTTAGTAATCCTATCCCACCTCTTGTCTGTGTATTTTTTTTTTTTCCCCCGTCAATCAGAAATTCATTCAAATTATGAAACAAACCACGGCATGGGTTCAAGTTTAGATAAGTGCATTCTAGCTAGTCTAACACTTGCCTAATATTTAGGCTCTCCCTAATGACAAATTCTCTAGCAGAAAAGGGCACCTCCACTGCAATGACTAATTCTTCGTCTTGTTCGGCTCCCATTCTAGCTAAGTGGTCAGCACATTGATTTGTAGTTCGATAGATGTGGCCAATGTGCGAGTTAGTATGCTGAAGCAGGCTTCGTTAATGATCACACTTTGAGGGTGATTACCAGGATTTCCTTCATTGATCACGTTGACAGGAGAAGTTTTTCAGTGCCGAGCGGGTATTGCCGACGTGGCACCCGCTCGGCGCACCTCAGCCGTCCGATTCACTTTCGGACGGCTCGGATTGAAACACCCTCTCTCCTCTCATCCCAACACACTCTCTCTCCTTTTTCTCTCTCTAAATCTGAGCCGTTCAAATCCGAAATGGACGGCTCGGATGCACGAGCGGGCACCACGTGGTACCCGCTCGGCACTGAAAAATTTTCCCGGTGACAGCCTCAAGCAAATCAGACTGCACATGCACATTAGCGAGCTTCTTGTCAATGTGCGAGTTTGTCTGTGTATTTTCCATGATGCCCAGGCTACTTCATTAAAATGACAAAATGTGCTCTTCCTCTCTCCTCTTCCTCCCACTTGTCTATCAGGGTTCGTTTGGATGCAGGTAAAGAATTGGGGATATTAGTTAATAAGGGGGATAAGATAGTAGGGGGTATTAGTTAATAAGGGAGAGCCCACATTGATGTGATGTTTATGGAGGGGGGATTAAATAGTAGGTTGTTTGGATGAGATATTAGACAAAGGGGATTAAATAATACTTTGTTTGGATGGAGGATTAATAGGGGGTATAAGGAATGGTGGATGATGTAAAAAGCTGTCAAATGACCTTTTTGCCCTTGTGCAGTCCCTAAATTAATTATGTATTATGTTTTATATGTAATTGCAAATTTAATTATTTTTTCATAATTAAGCTATAATAATTTAGGTTACTAATAAATTAATTAATTTAATAAGTATAAAAAATTATAATTCTTTTTTTAAGTATTTTTTTTTGTTAATTTTGTTTTTTTTAATGGGGTGTAATACCCTTATTTAATTTACATTTTTAATTGATTATGAGTGAGGGTGCATGATAACACTTGGGCACACATGCACCTAATAATTTTCATGTTATTGTCCTTGTTCTTATTGAACCTGTCCCATTTCGTTCTTTTGAGAGAGAGAAAGTCAGAGAACGACCGAAGAAGAAGAAAAGAAGAAGAAGAAGCGCAGCAGCAACAGCCGTTGTCCCAGTTCGTCGTCGAGTCGATCGTCGGCGGCTCCTCGCCGTCGTCACTGTACGCCCCTCTCTCTCTCTCTCTCTCTCTATTTTCCATTTACCCCAACAATTTTGCTATCAATAGGGATCCAAATCTCGACCGACAATCCCGATCCGACGTGGCAGGTAAGAGGTCCACTCCTCTGCTTCTCGCTGCAACTGTGTTCCCAAAATTAAAATTCCAATTCAAAACACAGGAGACTCTCTCGGACTATTCTCTCTCCTCTCCCCTCCTCAAAGCACGGTCTCTCCTCCATCTCCGCCAAACTCCAATCGCACTACCACCACCACCACCACCTCGATCTCTTCTTTTTCCTCTCCTCCACCTCACCGACTCTCCTCTCGTCGCACCACCACAGACGGGAAAGCCCAAACCAGCCCCCACAGACTCTCCTCTCATTGCACCACCGACGGGCAACCCCAAACCCGCCCCTACCACCACCGAGGCACGACCACCACCATCTCTTCTCCCTCACAGGTATCTCTCTCACTTCCTTCTCCACTAATCTACATTTGATTCTTTCACTAATGTACACACACGAAAAAAGTAGGGTTTTTTTTTTGGGGGGTTCAGATTTCATAAAATTAGGGTTTTCGATTCTGATGGAATTGATTGTAGATGTTAGCGTTTCTTTTGGCTGTCATTCTATCATCCTAGAGGTACACGTAAATTGGCCGAGACACCCTTCAATATAAAAACACATAAGCGGAAACCAGAGTACCTGATCCTGGTGCCACCATTATTGTACTGCAATTCTCCTTCCCTTTCAGCTTTAACGGATTCAAAATGCCGGGAGAAAGAGTTGTTGAATTACCCAAAAATGAAGGTAGGTTTTTGTAATTCTTACCATTTAAGCTTGTTGGTGAAGAGGAATTCGAGGGAAAACAAGGGCTCAGATGTCTCTGGTTTAGAAGGCCCCACAAGCCTGTCTTTACCTTAAAATATTTAGTACTAAAGTTTATTGATTTTCTGAACCATATTGCCATCAAAAGTACGTATTTACCTATATGTTAAAAATAAATGTATGGGTATATGTGTGTGAGCCGAAGATATTGGAGGTTTTGAAGGGGAAGAAGAGATGGGAAGATGATGTTTTGTATTGGAAAGGGCTTATAGGTAATTGTAGTAGAAGCCCCGATGGTTGGCCTAGTGTTCATGTTAAGACTTACGGGCTTGCTCCTTCCAAAAGGGTCGGGTTCAAAACCTTGCATTCAAATGCTGTACCAGTTACTTTTGAAAAGGAAAAAAAATATTTGAAAGATATAAACCTTGTGGAGTCAATTCCCAATTGAGAGAACACAAGTCTTGTTCAAATGATCCTGTCAGATGGCTTCGTGATTTTTGGTTAGTCTCCACTTCAATTTCATGGAAGGCAGCTCTTTAGGGTGATTTTCTCCTAAGTAATTAGGCTTAGAAGTTGTAGCTTGTGGCCAAACTACAACCATTTCCTATTGTGCTCTTCTCTTGTTGAATTATTTTGGGAAAACAACCTGACTACACATTTCTGTAGCTTGTGGTCTCATTTATACTTCTTTTGATAGAGAATTTGCATATCCTTATGTGCCTAATTATCTCAGTCTGATATTAGAGTTATCTAGTTTGATTCGGCAATCTGACTTTAGTTTGTTAACTTACTAACTAAATAAATTGTATGTCTTTGATGCAGCAATTATCAATGTACCAATGTACCTGAGGCGCAAGACGTACGTGCAATGACTGGTTGATACGGCAATGCAACAAAATTGGTTGTCTTTGTTTGAATGTTTGGATAGAGTTGGGAAATTAGTCTTTGGATAGTAACATGCATTTGTAAAATTGTTTCTGTAGGTAGTTAGGAATATCAGTCAGTGTGGGATGTATTTGAAGTCTTTTGTAATTGATTTGGTTGGAATTCTTCTGTATTTTGTGAAAGAGTTACAATTGAATACAAGTATTAATATATTATTGGCAATAAATAGTGTCCAATTTCAGAATTCTGTTGCAATTAATTCTTTTCATGCGCGTGCAATACTGTTTTTTCTTTTAGTGTATGATGCTGGGTATAAGTGTGTTTGGTAGTCTAGAAAGATTAATTACCTTGATATGATGAGGTCTTGAAGAGGCTCTCAAAGAGTTTTCTGTCTATGATGCTATCTATCATCTCAACAGCCAAGACATGAAACCGAGACTCTCTGGCCAGACCCATTTGCTCCAAATTCAAGATCTCAATTCCAAATTCATGAGAACAAGAACAAGCAGATGAAAGAGGGAAGATGAAAGATATGAGGAGATTTTCTTTTGCTTTCTTTTTTTACTCAAGGAGAAACAACTTTCACTTGCTCTTGTATCAAAATGGTTTTTGTGAATTGCGATAACATAAGCCATTCTGGTGACTATAGAATGCACATTTATGAAGCATTCAAACACATTTCAATCTCAATGGTGATTTCAGATTTAATCTAAATGGCATTGAGTAAAAGGAAGCCTAAATGGTAGAAGAATGCAAGTATTAAAATACAGTTCGGGTATAGAGATTCCAACTTATAGGACACAACACGATACGATACGGTTATAGGACAGTACATGACACGGATACGGATACACAATACACCGGCGACACAACACGATACAAATATAGGATACGACACGATACGGATACGCTTACACAACACGGATACACCGCGACACATTGGTGGATATAGGAATACGACATGACATGATACGGATATGCCGACACAACACGGATGCACCGCAACACGTTGGTAGATATAGGTATAGGACACGACACGATACTGATATGCCGACACAACACAGATACACCGTGACACGACACGATACGATACAAGTATAGAACACGACACGATATGGATACGCTGACACAACACGGATACACCGACATGACAAGCATAAGAGTTCGATTTCATATTAGAGATTCCAACAGAATTTGCTTAGTCATTGATTGCGCTCGCTCTCTCACTCTGCAACAACTTTAATTTGCTCAGTCATGAGTATGGACATGAATTCAGGATCGATTGCCCATGATGGTTGACCCCTACGAATGGTGCGAAAGGCATATTGTACTTGTTAACAAGGTAAGTCGTGTCAAAGGTGACCACATCGCCAAATTCTTTACACAACTCTCTACTATACGCATCGGCCCAAAAGACATTCCGTAATCGGTTATCTTCATCAAGATAGATGGCATAAAAGAAGTTACTATTATCTTTATGCATTTTGACAAAGTACTTATGCATTGCTTCGGCATCCCCTTCTTTGAGCAATGCACGCCTGTCTTTATCCTTCAAATTCCTTGCATCCTTATCTATCCATGGTAGATTATCAGGCCCCCCTGCCTCTATTACACATGAGGCAATGGTTTTGTTCATTGTGATTCCGGCTGCCGCGTGTAATTCAATTATCCTTTGTGAATGGCGTGGGATATTCCGGTAGCACCGAAGATATTTCACTTTTTCTGGATCCATTTCATGGTTGTGGTTCAATTCAATCGAATTCGACATCCACTTCCCATCAACTTGCAAAGAGATATTCATATGGGCTTTACAACCTGTTTTTGGTGTTGGATGGGATTTAATGAGATTCAAACCCGTTGGCCTGGCATTTCTAACCCGATGACAACCATAAGTTATATTCGACTTTATCTTGTCACGCTTCTTAGAGGTTGTTGTGATTACACCGAAACCTTTCGCTTTCGCATAAGTAGCATAACATTCCTGGGCTTTGTATTCAGATTCAAATCTTGTTCCAACCTTAGGTTCCAATACCACCTCCAAATTTTGAGTTTCCTCCAAATTTTGATCTTGTATTTCCATGATTCTACAAATAAAAAATACGAGACTTAAGAACATACACACATAACTATGTTTAAAAAAGAATTGAACTAGTCCACATGTACAATGCACTGAAACATTAAACAATCATACAATTACAGAATAATAAATTGGTCAATGAGAAAACGACGACGTAAATATATGTACTAATATTTTTCTTTTGTCTAGATACAATATTTGCACCATACAACTATAAGTGACCTTAACTGCCTTACACAACCAGTCTAAGACTGAAGCCCCTTCGAGGTCTATATTCAATTTCTACTCATCAGAAGAAACAACAATTATGCATGGAAGCAGGAAAATCGAAAATGAAAGAGAGGAAAGTATGGATAGTTTTGTTTTCAACAAACTTTGTAAATGCCTTTCCAGGTGAGTGAGTGAGAGAGCAAGAAACACAAAGGGTTAACTCGTTATTCAATCGACAACGAAAAAAACAATAACATCTACAATCAATGCCATCAGAAATCGAAAATCCTAATTAAAAATCCTAATCGAAAATCCTAAATCTTTGACATTTGCACACATGCACATGTATTATGTGACTTAGGGTGCTATGTTGGAGGGTACGAGTCTCTGTTAATGCACGTGGTGGTACAAGCAACACTGAATACTTTTCCCACGCCAACCAGGAATGGTAGTCATGTGAGACCCCACTATTACGACGTGCCCACACAGGAATAGGAAGGGAAATAAATAAGGCGCGTCAATATACCCACGACTGCAGATTTCCCACACCCTTTTGTCTCGCTCCAAGTCAAAATAAATTCAGCCAAACAACAGAGGAAGGGAAAGGCCGGAGGAGAGAGAAGAGAGGAGATTGTGGTGGTGTGTTGTGTCGGTGGTGGTGCCCGGCATATCTGGGAGCTCCAGTGGTGGTCAATCGATGGTGGGCCAGCGTATGTGAGAAGCTTCGGTGGAATTTGGTGGTGGATCGTTTTTTGGAGGGAGATAGGAACAGAGAGAGTGATATTCACTTTCCAAAATTTTTTTGAAATGAAAGGGTTTTTTTCTCGCGCGTTTAAACTTTGAACGAAAGGAAGGAGTGGGAGGAGTGGGACCTTTACATCCACGTAGGATCGGGATTGTCGGTCGGGATTGGAGTCCCTACTCATAGCAAAATTGTTACCCCAATCTGGGTGTGCATGTGTGTGATGAAGTGGGCTACAGAAATGGAAGATTGGGGGTGAGGGAATTGGGGGTTATTAGAGTTTTGTAGTTGTGGTGGTGGTTCTGGTGGTTGTGGGGTGATATCCGATTGTGGTGGTGGTTCTGTGATTTTGGTGACCGTTGGGGGCAGGAAAGGGGGATAAGGAGGGGTACAATCGTCCGATATCAAGGGAGATTAGGGGGTATAACGTATGCCCACCTCAAACCCTGTCTGAAATTAAGACCGTCCTATGTCCTCTGCTCCGGTCTTACCCAACGAAGGGGATAACGAAGACCCCTCCCATTTTGCCTTCCCAAACGGAGGATAAGAAGTGGGCCCAGATATAAAAGAGGGGTCTTAACATATCCTGGCCTCTTCTACTGCATCCAAACGGAGCATCAGGGTAAAGGGAAAAATCACTACCATATCGGTACCATTTAATAATTTCATTATCTAATCCGGAGCAAAATAGATGTGAGGTTGAGCTCACGCATTCCTTACGAGTTCCCACTGTAATCTTTTCACGTTAGCAATTCCCTCGTAACTATAACAATTATCAAACATGATAAGGTTTTCGTTTTTAAAATTGTGGTCGACTATTGGGTTTGTTACAGATTTTCCAAATAAATTGAAAAAAGGAGTAAGAATAGTAATGAGCTTAAAAGAATTAAAATTGGAAATCAAATAAGCAACAGTCAACGAATGGTTCAAAATCTATCCAACACAACTCTGTCTTATTCCTTTCTATTTGTTTTGAAGTTTTTAATCCACTTAGAGTGAGTGGTTTCATATTTTTTAATCCACTTTTAACTGCGATCCCAAACCAAACCAAACCGAGCTTTAAGTCCCAATTGGGGTTGGCTACATGAATCCGTATTTTTCATTGAGTTCTGTCAAGAACATTGTGTTCCATGGTATCCAGTAAGTCTAGATCCTTACGAACTACTGCTTCTAAGGTCTAATCAGATTTATGTCATAATGGTCCAATGAGGTTTTTTTATATGTTGATTGTTAGTTAACTAACGCACAAACCTCCTACTTTATCCAGGCTTAAGACCGGCTGTGTAAACGATAAAAGTCTGAGTGTGACACATGCAAAGTTTCATTTTTTGATTGCCATGTTTTTCTTTTTTTAATAACGCGGAGTGTTCGGACCAATTTATCCATAATTTGACTAATTTCTAAGAACTCAATTCCACAATCATCAACTAGCGAGGAGTTTGATTAAAATCAAGAGAAAAAAAAAAAAAGAAACCCAATTTACATAGGCTGCTAGGCCATTTTCAAAGGGCACGGATTTCACAGAATGGGCGATGCTACCAGCGATGCCGACCCATCCGGCCACTCATTTTGGCACCGACATAAAGCCTCCCTGTCTTTGTCAAACCTTTGGCAGCATCCGCATTGATCATGTGTGCGTAAATAAACTCTATTGGTAAAGCCAATAGAAGCACTGAATATTTTGTTAGGTGGCATGGTTCTTGGACTTATATTTTTATCATTATATGTCAAGACAAGATATCAGAATCATAAAAGGTGTTATGGTTATCGCGCGGTAGGTGGCATACCCGTATACTTCCCTCCGTCTCAAAATGTTTGTTCAATTCATAAAACGAGGACTAAAAAATATATGCCGTTCTTTCAAGACAAATTTCAAATCTTTTTTTTTTATAAATTAAAAGAACTCATCGATATCGAATAGACGAATCGATTCTTTTTTTTTGAATTTTTCTAGCAAAAATTGTGTTATTTTTACGTTCGCTTTACGGACCGGACAAACACCAAATGAGTTGTAAAGTAAAATCCTCCGGGATTTGCATTTTGTGGTCCCAAAGCTCGACACATTCGAGTGAATTTCACCAACCTATATTTTACTCTCTCTCTCTCTCTCTCTAGCTAAGCACCCACCTACATTTTACTTCGCGAATATACTAATTTTTACTCGGTTTTTGAAATCATAACCTTTTACAGGGAAAACCGACACTCGGATTGATGACTATTGTTCAACTTTAGTGACGTGCATCTATTCCAATTCACTACTACTATAATTTTTGCTCGATTTACGGAATCATAACTGTATTAGAGGGAACACTCGGATTAATGACTCCTGTTCAACTTTAGTGACGTGCATCTATTCCAATTTATTAGAGCAACCCAATGAGTGATTATACAGTGCTCCGGGTGCATGGCCGCATCCGCTTGTGGTGCTTCAAAAGTTTTTCTATAACCACACAGTCAGGTAAGGTTCATATACTTTGTGTTGAGCCCACGTGAATGTGTGATGGTGGAAGCCTTTGAAAATTAGAGTACTGCGATACAAACGATACTCCAATAGCAGTTACTAATATTTTCTCCAATCCAATGGGGGGCTTGACACCTTCACCTAAGGCCTCCCAAATATGGAAGGCCGCAGCTTTGCCGAGGTCCACAATACTTTGTTTGGTTTGGGTTTGGGTTTGGGGTTGGGGTTGGGTCTACAGACCCAACTCTTGTGCTCTCCTCACAGTTTCAATAAATCATATTCTCAATTATTACCCTCATGTCTTTCTCTTTCTCCCTCTTTACTCCAAAACCTCCTTCAAAAGTTAAACCAAACAAAGATAAAGTCCTAAGGCCTCACCTTTCATACAAGCTTTTATCAAAGTGGTGGTAGTAGAATTTCAGCGCTTCACTATCAATTTCACAAGATGAAAATTTCCACCGGGGAAATGCTACGATACACACTTTCGTATCTTCTGCACTCGTATAACCAAACCATTGAGAAGCTTAACATTTTACAGGACAATAACAATTAAAGGAAGTGTATGATTGTTATTTTCTTGTAAAATGTTACGCTTCTCAATGGTTTGGTTATACGGGTGCATATGGTACGGGAATGTGTACCATGACATTTCCCTTTTCGCTGTTGAAAAAGAAAAACGAATTATTGGAAAACTGGGCCTTTTCTTGTATGGATGGGCCCCTCCCCCATAGGATTCTAATCCGGACATACAAAATGGGCCTTAACTTGGAGCCCAAAAGGGCCCCCCGTTGTGAACCCAAGGCCTTTGACGTATATCTCAGTCAGACACTAATACGTCGGTATATCAATTGTTTATCTTCTTTTTTTTGTGTTGAAAATGTCACTTCATTTTATCATCCGAAGGGAAAGATTTCAACACAACTATAAGGAGAGAACCAAAACTACCAAATCGAGACACGAATTACTGCTTTAAGCACACATGCTACAGACTATAGAACACCCTACCGAAGCAAACGTACACTAAGTGCTGGTATGAGAGACCCGTCAACAACTCAGAAGTAGAGGCTCCAAAGAACCCCAGCTCAGACCTCGAACAATAAGTGCAAGGATGAAATCGACAACCTACCAAAAGAACATAAAAAAGAAAAAGAAAAAAACTGAACAGCCACTAAAAGCCACTGAGTTACTGCCCTGATTTGACTCGCTGAGTTGCAGCAAAGAGTAACAAGCAAATCTGAAAGTTGTTCAGCTTCTTCCTCGGAATGAAACCAAGCTCCATTGCCGGCGGCCTGCGAAATCTGGAGCCTTATTACGTTGGGGGGCCCAAATCACCCAACGTCATCTCCTCGTCGGCCCAAACAGGAACCTTTACCAGAAGAAGGAAACGGTTGGAGGAAGAGGCGGTGGAGGAAGAGGTAGCGGAGGGGGCGAGTTTTGGCAGGGCCATGGAAAGGTCGGCGGTGGCGATGATGGTCGATGGTGGGCAGGGAGGGGGACGGGCGAGGGTGGGGCATGGGGGCGGCACCCCCACCCCCAAAACACAACGCCAAGCCGGAAACAAGAAAAAGGGATGGGGGCTGAGAACAGACGGGGGGTGGATGAGGGGGGAGAGAAGAGGTGCGGAGGAGTAGAGTGGTGGAAAAAAGAGGCAAAAACCGTAACCCTAGGGTGGGGTAAAAGAGGAGACCAGGCGGCTCCTAGAGAGAAAGCCAAAGAGCTGCTTTACTAATCAAGAAAGACATCAATTGTTTAGCTTGGTCACACAAAATTACTAATTACTTGAGGAAAAATTGTTAAAGCATTGGGCAAAGTCTACTTTCACCTCATATGGTTTTGATCATGTGCGAATATATCCTTTATGATTTAAAAGTGTGCACTAATTACTTGAGGAAAAATTGTTAAAGCATTGGGTAAAGTCTACTTTCACCTCATATGGTTTTGATCATGTGCGAATACATCCTTTATGATTTAAAAGTGTGCACACAACTCCTTGTTGTTTTAAAATTGTGCGGATAGATCCCATGCCGTTATGTTTTTCATCTATGTTAGCGGAGGTGTATCTCACATGCTTCTAGAATGTAATCTGAGTCGTTCATAATGTATTAAATAAAGAATAGAGTATCTTTGTAAAAAATCATCTCGATCAGGCATCAATAACCCAGTGATCTAATTTTTAGTAAATTCAAATTTGAAATTTTAATTTCATAACAAAATCGATTCAACCATGAGCTTTTCATTTTTTTGATTGACTTGAATTTTGGCATAGATGTAGTACTCGTCAAAATTTACAATATCAACGGTTTGGATTCGATTTTTGGTATAGGAGATGGTGTGGTTAGATTTAAAAAAGAAGAAGAATCAAGGGATATGATGAGGGTATATCGGTCTTTTAATGCCATGTCCGTTAATATGGATGAAAAATATGATGGCATGGGGTCTGTCCGCACACTTTCAAAACCACAGGAGGTTATGTGCACACTTTTAAACTATAGGGGGTGTATCTGCACATGATTAATACCACATGGGATCAATGTGGGCTTTGTCCTAAAGCATTCCTGGGACACTCACATGGTGCCCTTAAGTCCTTCAGCACCACACATTCGCATTGGACCCCTTTTAAATTTGTGAAAAGCTAGAGGGACTGAAACACTACGTGACTGTGTTCCAAGAGCACCGAATAACCAGTCTATACTTTTAAGACCTCACTCAACTCAAAGATTTGTGCGTTTTGACACTGTATGATATCAGCCTTTTGGCGTTGTCTTACGGAAGACGTGAGTTTGAATCACTTATAGTAACACACGAAACCTTCGTAATAGTCGTTGGGGCAAACTTTACTAATCTCCCTTTTGAGGTTTCTGCCCCCCGGGACTCTGCTTTTTCTCAGACGCCCGTTAAACTTACCCTAGGTCTAATTATCTCCTGAGATGCACAGTAACTACACCTATTTATTTTGGAAATGTAGGTAGATTAGAGATATATAGATGCCTTCATGGGTAAGGGAATGTGACGTCAATGGGATTCAATGTGGAAAATCTTGACTTTAATGGTGGATAGCTGGACCAAGAGTTTGGATTTGCCCCATTAAACGACGCTGTCTAATTGATTTTGACGAAAATGCAAGCTAAGCATTCATTTTGCGGGCACTGGAAGATAGTTACGGAGTATAACTATTTGATAAAGGTCAAATTAAACACTTCATTTTACTGCGTGCCAAACACCTTTATAGTTTTTTTTTTTACAATTTAGGTGTCCGGATCAGTTTACGCGCATCTCAACTTATTCTGGGGGGCCAATCTCAACGCCCACTTGTAGGGATCCCAATTGAAGCCATAACAAATATTTATATGGACCGGCTCCAAAGGAGTTGATATGTAAACCTTGGGGGTTTTGAACCTAAACAACTTAGAAGGGAACAAACTCTTAAACCTCATGCATTGACCACAGGATTAACCCTTGAAGTTCAAATACGTTTTACAGGTACTGCATTTTAATCTAACCGATCAAACCATAGAAAACCCGAAAAGAAAAAAGGGAAGACAAAAGATTGAAAAGAGATAATTGCTGACAAGGCTCGAACCCTGAGATAACCGCTGGATTACAAGCCCTTTGGTTCTATATAACGAGGTTGTCCACTGTCACAATTGTGAGCTAGACTAGCATCTCTTGAGGAAGAGGTATTCTGGCGAGTCAGTGTACCTTCGCTTTACAATCCTTCTAGTTCCATTTTTAAGATGATTAGCTCTTCTATATCCATTCTAGCTAGCTGCTTGTTTCACAGAGCGTATGGTACGACGTCTATTATCGCTTACAAGGTAATTAAAAGCGAACTTAAATAAGCCGGAAGAATTTAACAACCAAAAAGCTCATCCATTTTTTTTTTAAAATTTTTTACTATGCTTTTAGCTTTCGATTTAAGAAGAATGAATTGATCATGATCAAAGCTATTTAAGGGTTTATTTAGATCCACGCAAGATATTCATATACCAACCCAACATTGATTTGAAGAAGCAGCCTCAATAAAGTTGTACATTTGGGTATTGTCGAGCTTGTTAGTTTTTTTTTTTTTTTTGCCACAACGATAACAGATGATATTATATATCCAAGAAACAGTACATCAAGAGGAAACTCTATCTCTAAACAAGGGATCAAGAAACCAAATAGGAGGGGACTCAGTACAAAGACTATACCCAACTCCAGCTAAACTCATCGCTCCAAACAGACGGAGCACTGGAAAAAAATAACCAAAAACACCCACAAAGGGGTGATAGAAGCCCCACAAATAGGGAGAAATCCCACACAGGAGACACCAAAGAAAAGAATCGGAAAAAAAGAGAAAAATCGGTAAGGGAACTGGACAGAGTCCGTCGTACCGGAGCAGACTTCATCCACTCACCTAGATCTCCCACTCTGGCGGGAGGAGGACGCCTCCGACAACCACGATCTGCAGGCTACTATATCCAAAAGCCGTCGGACTGCACGGCAGAAGAGGCGGAGGAGGGGTGGCGGATGGTGATTTGGAGACTAGGAGGATGAGGGTGAAAGGGAAAAGAGAGAAAACCCGGGGGAGAAAAATTTCCAAAAAGAAATGCAAATACTACTGTTTCCTTTATAGCCTATGGGCTGGTCCCCCTATGTCTAGTGCCACCAATCGTCAGTTTTGTCTTGGACTCGAAGCAAACAAAAGCAAATCTAACTAATATGCTACGTGCACATGTTTCACAATAGATATGTGCGGGCTGTCTAAAAGAAAAAAAAACACCGGAACGTATCCCTTAAAAATAATAATGAGAGATTCATATACATCGAATGAACTCTACATACATATGTGTCTGCATTTGAATACACAAGTCTGTGCACACATACATATGTGTCTGCATTAATTTGAATACACAAGTCTGTGCACACACACGTTTCTCAAATGGGGGATCCTGAAGGTCAGCATGTCTTAACTCTTTCCTTAATTGCTGAAATAGACGGTCCACACGGGAACAACACACATGCTGACCACAAAAGGTCAGGATCCCCGGGTTGTAATCCATTTTAATTTCATGCATGAGAATTTACTTTCAAGGCAAGGCGTGAGACCATTTTGTCAGAAAGTAACACTCAATGAAATCCTTATACAGAGCAATTGGACCAAACCGAGACCGAGATCTAGCACTACTACAATATTTCTGTAATGGCAGCTTAAACTTTATTAGTTTCTGCCTTGTTTGGATGATGTTTTGAAATTTTTTGAATTTGGTCTTTGGGTAATGAGTGGAGAGATAGAAAGAGAAATGAAAATAATAATTGCAAAGATGAGAGAGAAATGAGAGTAATGATTGAGAGTATAGATAATAAGCATTTTTTAAGTTGGAAAATACTTTTCAGGAAGCCATCCAAACAAGGCATTCATCTCTCTTGCTCTCCCTCCTGCTCCTCCTTGGATCCTCAAATACACACACCACCAGAAGAAAAGGAAAAGTTAAAAAGGTCAGTGAAAAAGGAAAATACTGAAAAAGGTGAAGCCAATAGAAATTGAAAACAAAAAGCAAAGAGAGTAGGTGATATGCCTTGAATTAGGAGTCTTATCTTTTTTGTCACATGTTAGAGGGGAAACGTGGGTGGGCAGGGGAGGAGGTAATTTTACACTCTACCCCATCAGTTATTTTCTCACAGTTAATTATGTTGAGTTACGTTTTTTTTATTGGAGGGCATTTATGAAAAATGAAAATACATGACAGGTCAAAAAGGGAGACATCAAACTGGTGCTCTCCCTTTATATATTAGAAGTATAGATACTCTACTTTCACGACATAATCTATAACGGCAAGAATTCAAAAAATGCAACTTCTGCAATCGTAGGTGCGCCGGCTTGGGGCAACCGAACCATCTTGGGAGGGCAAAACCACTTTGGTGACCTGAGATAGAGATGGGAAATGTTACTGCTCGCAACCATAAGATTCAACCCCAAATTACATTACGTGTGGTACACCAACAATTCCTCCATCTTCGGTCCCTCCCTCCTTTCATGGTCCAAAAAAGTAACTCGAAACCTTTTGATTTATCGAACCCGAAGATCTAACACCGTATATTGGATAGTTTAACCCTCCTATTAATCTCCTTTTCAAACTCTTCATTCCCTCCCACTTCCTCAACACCACGAAAATATTCACTCTCTTCCCCAGAAAAATTGGCAATAATTTTTTTTTTTACCTATATGAAGATTTAAGTACAAACTTATTTACCAAAAAAAAAAAAAAAAAGGAAAATAGAGGGACCACCCACCTTAGGTCCCAAGAACAGCCCATATGGGATTCCTATGTCTAGTGCCTCCAACCGGCAGTTTTGTCTTAGACTTCAAGCAAACAAATTAAAGCAAATCTAGCTAATGCTACGTGCACATATTTCACAATAGATGTATGCGGATCTGTTCGAAAGAAAAACTTGAACGTACTCCTTAAAAATAATGAGAGATTTATATGCATTGGACGACTCCACAGACAGATGTGTCTGAATTTGAATACACAAGTCTGTGCACACAGACGTTTCTCAAATGGGAAATACTGATGGCCCTCAAAGGTCAGCATGTCTAAGTCTTCTCTGGGAGAATTTTCTTAAAATCCGGACCATTGAATATCGAGATAGACAGTTCGGAAGGAAAACAACACACATGCTGACCTTTGCCGGGTTGTAATCCATTTTAAATATTATCCATGCATGAGAAATTACTTTCAAGGCAAGGCGTGGGACCATTTTGTCATAAAGGAACACTTAGTGAAATCCTTATATAAAGCAATTGAACCATACGAACATCTAGCACTAGTACATTTTTTTCAGTAATGGCAGCCAAGACTTTATTAGTTTCATCTCTCTTGCTCTCCCTCCTCCTCCTCGGATCCTCAAATACACATACCACCAAAAGAATCCGTGCTCACCGCCCATGTAAAAGGCTTATACTCTACTTTCACGACATAATCTACAACGGCAAGAATTCAAAGAATGCAACCTCTGCTATCGTAGGTGCGCCGGCTTGGGGCAACCGAACCATATTGGCAGGGCAAAACCACTTTGGCGACCTGGTGGTGTTCGACGACCCTATTACGCTTGACAATAATCTGCATTCTCCCCCGATTGGGCGCGCGCAAGGGTTCTACATTTATGACAAGAAGGAGATTTTCACCGCGTGGCTGGCGTTTTCCTTTGTTTTCTACTCCGGGGGGCACGAAGGGAGTATTAACTTTGCAGGGGCCGATCCGTTGATGAACAAGACTAGGGATGTCTCCGTGATTGGTGGCACCGGTGACTTCTTCATGACTAGAGGGGTGGCCACTTTGATGACCGACGCCTTTGAGGGGGAAGTGTATTTCAGGCTTCGCGTTGATATCAAGTTGTATGAATGTTGGTAACTAGTTTCTTTTCTTTTTGTATTGTGGCTTACGTTACGTCTTGTGTTGCCTTCAATAATTTACGATCGATAATGTTTTGCGGGGTCTAGCTAACCGCTATGGCCTCTTTGGTTAATGTTTTATCAGTTCGAGTTGATTTCCAAGTTGATCTGTTGGGAAAAGAAATTTTGGTAGTGTTTCTCATCAAAGGGTTTTTGCAGCCCCTGTTGAACTCACGCACCTGACCACCCAAAAATAATCAGTACAATGTGTGGATAAATGGTATCCAATTCGAATGGAGGTCGTTGATAAGGTAAACAAACAGAAACTGTGGTATATTTGAATTAGTGAAACTGACAAAAATGCCCATTTGTTGAATGAAAGAACTAACCCTCTAACTGACAAGGACAAAAAGGTCATTAATGTTGCTACACAGCTATAATTTCATTAGATTGACCATAAAATTGATTACTACTCGTAGTATAAAACTATATGATCTTGAAATTTAGCAAACACAAAAGGGAGAAGTATTTGGGTGCAAATAAGGTATAGTCCACGTGGTACCTGAACATTCAACGAGCTGTCAAAACATGTTTTGGACGATCAGAATTTTAGAGAGAGAGAGAGAGGGGAGAGAGTTGGTTGGATCTGGGCCATCCAGAACGGATCAGATGTGCGTTGGGTATCCCGCGTAGTAATTACCAATTTGCACCCAAAAGCTTCTTAATACAAAGGTACCACTATTAGCCGTGCATTAAGGCCCCGTTTGATAAAAGTAATAGATGAATGAGATTCGTAAAGAGATGAGATTGGTAATGAGAAGGGATTGTTAGTGAGAAGGGATTGATAATGAATATGTTTGTTTGAGATGAGATTAGATGATGGGATTATTAATATCATGTTTGTTTGAGATGAGATTGGATTGGATTGGATTGATAGAAGGAATTGGTAATGAGAAGGAATTGGTAATGTGAAAGAGTTGGGATTGGACTATTAATACCAAGTCTCACGGGGTATTGCTAAAACCCCCTAAAGACCGGATTATTTATCCCATAGGACTACCAATCCAAACCAATTTTGGAAATCAAACAAAAAATTATTAATACTTTTATTTTAGTAATCCAATCCCAACCTTCAATCCGTTTATCAAACAAGACCTAAAAGTTCAAGTTTGATACTATAAATAATATTTTATTGTCAAGAAAGAAGCAAAGCGTTTGTAGTCCAACGGTTAGGATAATTGCCTTCCAAGCAATAGACCCGGGTTCGACTCCCGGCAAACGCAGTTCATTTTTTAATTTTTTTGGCCGACAGATAAATGGTTATGCATAGGGCCAGATACAGGGAAAAGTTTCCTCAGTGGTAGAAGTTTTTCAGTGCCAGTGGATATCGGCCACATGGTGCCGAACATCATTTCAACCGTCCAAACGTATTTTGGATGGCTCAAATCTGTTTGAGTAATTTTTAAATGTAAAATTACCAAACATTCCTTCAAGCCCAAACAGATTTGAGTTTTTTAAAATACGTTTGGACGATTGAGATGCGTGCTTGGCACCACATGACCGGTGCCCGGCACTGAAATTTCTCGCTGAGTGGAGTATACTTATAAAGGAAGATAAATATCTATTGGGAATCTGGGATCAATCATTCATTTTTTTTTTTTTGATCAACGGATCAATCATTCTCAGATAGCTGCAATTTCTAGTCATTGACTTTACCTTCAGAAAGGGCAGAAAAAGATGAGTTTAGTGCGTCTCATGTCAAGGTTGTGAATATCGTTTCATTCCGGTCAATACGTACCGGTTTGGAGGGAAAACGGTACTCCAACTACACAATACCGTCCCGGCCTCAATACCGGCCGTTACCGGCGATTCCGGACAATACCGGGCGAGAGGGTGGTACCGAAAATTTCGGGCGATATTTTGCTGAACTGGTCCAGATGACAACCAGAGAGAGAGAGAGAGAGAGAGCCCTATACTCCTAAGTCCTACCTGTTTGCCATGACCGTGAGAGCGGGAGAGAAGTGAACGCAGCACTGGAACTGAAAGTGTGGGCAGGGCCGGCCCTGAGATTTTGAAGGCTTAAAGCGACTTTTAAAATTGAGGCCTTAGGTTTTCTACCAAAAAAAAATCCAATATAGGTGGTTAGTATAAGATAAAAAGATTAAACATGGTATTTTAGTCTTCTAATTTAACTAAAATAAACTTTTAAAATGATTTATACCATTAGAGAAAATAATCAAACATGACGAAGTACCTCTCATACACCGTGTTTTTTTCTAACTAATCATGTTATTAACTTTAAGCGTAAGAATACTATTTTTAGCAATGAGAGAATTATTTATTTTAAGCATTTTTTTTATCAAAGTTTGTTGAGTGAAAATTAATTATTATGGTTTATTTATAGTCAAAAGTATTTTATTTGTGAATTTGATATTAGAAGTTGACAATAAAATTGAAATAAATGAAAGGAAAAAAAACTTATCAAAACACTTATCGTGCAAAAAAATTGAATATAGACTTTGAGTAACATCTATAACCACTTAAGCATTACTAATTTAGAATACAAGTGATGTAAGAATAGTGTAATACCGACCTAGATATAATCACAGAAAATAAGGGAAAAAATTAGCTTGCCTAAAGACAAAGGGCCTCTTGGGAGTGAAAAAGAATTAATTTGCCAAAAGAAAAAAGAATTAGTTTGTCAAAAGACAAAGGGCCTCCTGAGAGTGAAAAAGAATGAGTTTTGGCAAAAAAAAAGGATTCTCCAGGGTGTTGAACCCGGGCCCCTATGTTTTAAAAAGATTGCCCAACCATCAGTGCTACCACTCAACATTGTTAAAACATGGAACAACTTACAAATATATATTATAAAAACTTGCATATGAAAAATGAGGCCCAGTTTTAGGATAATTTTCGGAGGCCTAAAGCGGCCGCACCCTGAGCTTTAGCTCAGGGCCGGCCCTGAGTGTGGGGCAGCAGCGGCAAGCTAGCAATTGAAAGGAGGAAGAAGGCTTATAAAGTTTTTTTTTTTTTTTTTGTGAAGCCCTAAAACTAAAAGTATTTAATTACCCCTTACTTACTTTTGAAATGGTTGACCCTGGGCCTTCTTCAAAAAAAGGCAAAAGTGGTTAATTGAGGAAGGTTTTGTCTTCTTTTCTTTTTTTCTATTTTTGTGTGCCATTGTGCCCAAAATTGTTACTCTCAAAGTTTTGACAGTTATGGGAGGGTTCATCCTCTTTTTTTTTTTTTTTTTGCTAGATGAGAGTTATATAATGACAATTCTAAAGAAAGAATTATGTTATGATGAATTGGATGTGATCAGAAAAACAATAAATTTATAATTACATGTTGGTAATTACGCTAAATTCAAAACGGTAATGGTATTTGACCGGTACCGGTTACCGGTACGGCATTCAGAACATTGTACTCATAGTATCGGTTTTTATCACAAATAGTAAGCAAATTTTTCCAACAATCTTAAGACAGATTTCATGTTTGCTTTTTGTGATGTTTTTATTCCTTCGTGTTGGAATCTTCTGTAGTTCTATGCGGAAATCGGTTAAAATCGTATTGGCATGCAGATGGAAAATGGCACCGATAATTGTTTACTATTCTGTCCAGAAAATGAATGCTGGTAATGATGTTCTCAAGGCATATGTAAGTATGTGATTAAAAACAAAGCATAGAGCGGTTCAGGATGCCACCGATGCATTTGTTGGTACACGTGTACGTTTGGCTGCAATTGTTCTTGCATGAAGGTTTTTAAAGTCGTGTCTGAAAGGGTTAGATGCTTATTTGTCATAGAGAGTTGACAGTAATAATTTTGGCAATGAAGACAAAATAGATTTGCTAAGTGGCACTCTAACTGTTATAGTTGTTGCATTGGTTGATTACTTCCTCTGTGGAATGAATCATTGTGACTGTTATCGACACCGAGTGGTTTTTGGATTGCGTACAATTTGTTATTTTGACTGCTTTATTAGTTGGCTTTGCAACGGTAGTTTATTTGTTTCTTTGGTTTCGATTTTCTTAAAAGTCGCAAGATAATTGAGGAGGCACGTCTCTTCGGCCATTAGTAATCGGAAATGTACGTTGAGTTTGGTTTCTTTGGCAATTTGACAAAAGCATGGTTGGTGGATTGGTAAAAGATCCTTCTTGTAAGGTACCTTCTGTTGGGTTCAAATTTCAAATCCCTTGGTAGCCTATATTTTTTTTAAAAAATCTCCCTACAGTTTTATGGAAAATTACCCTTGCCACCGTTGTGCCTTTTTACATCAAAAAACTGGTTTATTTTGAAATGGTGCTTTGGCACCTTTTGGTTGTGAACAGTTGTTTCCTATGGAAATAGGTTCCACTTGTTGTCGTAATGGTTGGTTAATGACTATTCATGTGTACTTTGACATTTGAAACCAGTTAACTCAGTTCCAAACTTTGATATCATGTACTCCTTCCATGACATGTTTATCCATGCTCTAGAATTATGTAGTATGATACTAAGGTTTTGGTGTCAGTATTTGGAAAGAGAGCTTTAGCTTTAGCGGTGTGTGTTGGAAGTATTTGAAAAAAAAATGGCTTGTGATAGTTGATGGACTTGTATCCGTCGGGAACAAGCATGACATTACATAAGTTTGTCACTATTTTCGGTTACCGTTGGGAATGGTTTTACAATAACGGTTATTTATCTTTGGTTATTGTAATTGGACTTGGAGGTAGGCCTGTCAATGGACCGGATTCGATCCAAAAAATCCGATCCGAATCCGAATCCTATAACGTCGATCCGAAAATCCGAATCCGATAACGTTATCGGATCCGGAACGGATCGGATTAAATCCGTTATCAATCCGAATCCAAACTTTTTTTTTTTACTTTTTATAAATTTTTGAATTTTTACAGTAAATTTTTTATCTTGAAAAAAAAATGTTTAAGAAGTTTTATTTTTATTTTCAATTTTTTCGTTTATTTTTTTTTGGAAAATATTTTTTTTGAAAAAAAAGTTGTATTTTTTTATAATTAAAAAAAAAAATTTTTTGAAGTAAAAAAGTTTTCGGATTGGATCCGGATTTCCACTATCGGGTTTGAGTCTTATCGAATTCGGATCGGATCCAAGTCTTATCAGACCCGGATCTGTCGGATCCGGATCGGATCCGGACCCGATCCGACCCGTTGACAGGCCTACTTGGAGGCATCGGTTGAATCCTCTGGTTAGTATATTTGACGATATTCTTCTGATTATTCAGTCACATGAAAATTGTTAAAGTCTTCTGGGTTTGAGTTGGATAGTTAATCTCAGTTTTATTTCTTCTTTGTTTCTACACGAGGAAACTTTCTATTGTGGCATTTACATGTTCTGAGTTGCATGCTTTATTATTTTGTTCCGAACTTTATATTCTGGAAACCAAATTGGTTTTGTTTTTGTCCTGGATCTCCTCTTAGTGCCATGTGACATGGAGAGAGAAATTGCATGAGTTGCAACTGGATGAGGAGATATATAGTTGCCTAAATCAAAGCATGTGTTTTGGATTAATATCTAGGTTTTATTTTCGGAAAAAATGAACATACGTGACCATTGATTTGAAGTTGAAACATTGAATGGATGCAACGTACAATTGGCTATGCAATTTTTCCAATTGAATCAGTGTGATCAATTTGTTTACACAACTTCGAAACAATTACGGTGATGAAATGTTATCTATTGCAGAAGATGAATCTATGTGTTCATTTGAAAGAGGGTTTGAATAAGTGTGACTCTCTAGTATGTATGCCTCTAGATATGTGAAGATGTGAGAACGTTGGGATTCAAAAGGTGTGACCTTTAGGTTTACGTCAAAAGACATGATTGTGAGATTTAAACCTAGATATGTGACCGTTGCATTTACACCAAGAGACATGACCCTTGGTGAATAAGCCACCTATTTTTTGAATTTATATATATGAGTAGTCACTTGAGCCAAATTATTGGAAACAACAAACGTATAAATTCATGTTTTGGATTTTTTGAACTTTAGTTTCAATAGACCTAACGGATTGGGTCACGATGTTTGATTTGGCATGGAAAGATTTGAAATATTAAAGTTTCCACAATCTTGAGTGTTTGGTAGTTATCAACAACTACACCCCACAATTGATATTGGTTTTTATGCTATAAAGAGTATCTATCGACTCGGCAAAGATACTTAAATTGCAAGGTGCTGTTAGAATGAAATCATCTAAATTCGAGTATAGAGTTACTTGATATTGGGTGAGGCACTCAATGTGGGGGCTGTTTCTTGCTCCTGTATCTTGGAACACGAGAGATGAAGAGAAGTTTAGACATTGTTTGTGTCTTGTCATAAACTACGGAAATTATTTTGTTGAATTCTGAATTAATTTCAGAATTGTGAGAGAAACAATATTTATAATTTCCACAATATTTACGTGTTGCATTATGGGAGATATTCAACTATACTTACAGAATAAAGTATGGTGATATGAGTATCTAATTTAAAATTTTAGAATCCAAAGGTGGATTTAATTATACAACTGGAGTGCAACAATGATTTGGAAATCCTTATGCGTGTATAGCAAGGTCTACGATGGAGTTTGATCAACTCATTGTATTAGACAAAGAGGCTAATAAGCGGATGGTTGTGCCATTGCTTAGAGGATGTTCCAACGGGGGTCCAATTCTATGCCAAAGTTATAATGTGATGGCCATCAGTTGTTAGAAAGCCATAGAAGACCATGTGTAACGGTAGGTCTTGATATTAAAGACATCGAACCGTTAAACATTTGTTCTCACGTAGGAATGAAACGTCAAAAAATTTGTTACGGATCCGTTGAGTTGAGTTTTGACTAGAGAACAAATGATCATCGAGGAGAATGAGATTAAAGCCTATTATTTAAAAGTCTCTATAACGGCAACCCAACCTAGCTAACTGGAGATCCCAAGATCTAGATTCAACGGGACAACCGAGTTGTATGAGACTTAGGAGTATCACTGAGGAGAAATCTCTCCAACTCATTCCTATGGTGAAACAGTGATGCCTGTAGCGTTTTAGGTTAATTTTAACTTTTAATGATTCTTATACCTTGGTAAATTCAAGTGGGGTATTAGCAGGATACTATTAATAAGAGATCACCTATGTGAGTGTGAAGGGGCCGCTTCTGTGAGAATTTTCTAAAACTGAATTCTCTAAAGCACTCTCTGAAACAAGTCGATGTTCTAGGGCCAAAATGAGCACAACTGTAAGAACCATCTGTGTTCGGAAAGATTCTGTGTGAATTCTATTGTCTTGGTTTACACAAAACGCTGAACAGTTCAAGGCATCGCGTCCACTAGTTAGCAAGTAAATCCGATAGTCTTTCACAAGGGAAGGTTCAAAGCTAAAAGCTACATATCCTATGCAAGAAATTTCCACTTGTACTCTCTCTGTCGTTTGCATTATTTTGCATTGGTTATCGAGTCAATTTCATTCATGTTGGGGATTGTTGAAAAATATTATAGGATATAATATTTTATTTTAAGTGTGAATGAAAATTGATTTATTTTGGAGTTGCATCTTTTCATTGGCATTTGTTCGCCGTGGACGGACGCGTCCTTCACGAACAGATGTGTCTCTTTTCTTGGTGACTTTTCGTAGAGTTACGAGTTGCCCTATAAATATTATTTCCCTAATTCTTTTTTATAAGTTGATTTTTCCTTCATTCAAATTCATTCATATGAGAGAGTTACAAACACAAGATGGTTCGCTAGGCCCTCCAATTGAAGTGATGCTTTGGGGGGATTCCGATCAAATAGTGCTGGGAGACAGTCGTCCAATGCAAACCGTGAGCACCGTAGCGGGGGCTAAATCTGTCTTAAGTACAGAATGTCACACACAAACACTCACCTTGATCACCAATTTGTTTCCATCAATTTCCAGGTTTTAAGTTCCAATTTTATTGCACTCGTAGTATCGGTTTTTATCACAAATAGTAAGCACATTTTTCCAACAGCCTTTTGTCATGACGAAGTAATAATCCCCAAAAAATTATCGAAAACCTAATAAATACGATTTTTTTTTGGAATAAGGACAAAAAAAAAATCCAGAATAAATTATTTAGCTGAACAAAAGAATCATTAAAATCATTCATTAAAGAAAAAATAGCACGAACCCGGATGAATAGCTTGCAAATCTTGCAATTACCCCGATAATGAATCCAAGACCAAGTTTCAAGAGGTAGTCAGTTGGTTGATGTGTTTGCTCCCAACACAACTGATCAAAGTTCGATTCTTGGGGCAAGGCCGCGATAAAGTTAATTATCTGAATTCCATAGCCCCGCTGTATATGGTATACTTTTGATTGGACCGAGGAAAGAATTAGTCGAGATGCATGTAAGTTAATTCAGCCACTCATGACCGTCCAAGAGAGAGAGAGAGAGAGAATATGACCTCATTTGATAACACCTGAATGTAAATAGATTGTATAAGATAATTTTTCATTTTGGAAATTGATATTCGCGCTTTCTTTTTTGAGGCAAGCGTTACACTTTGTTCATGAAGTTACTAGTAACTTCACGTCGAAAGTGGAGCGCAAATATTAATTCCCCTTTTTGAAATGGTCGGCTTTGTTTGGAGTTCAAATCCTTCGTACCAGTATTTCTACCTCTGTTTTCGTGCATTTTTTTATTGTTGGATTAAGTCAGAATATTTTTAGTTTTTTGGGTAAATTCAGAATATTTTTATTCCTTAAGACTTTCACATGATCCAACGAAAAAAACACACCGGAACATAGGCACGCCGTGTTTTCGGTACAGAAGATTTGGTGAGCTTTGTTTGGTAGCGGTATATGAGAAATAGGGACTTCGGGGAGGTGCTGTGCACAGCACCGTGCTGCATACCTAGCCGCCGGATGCTTCGAGTAGGTGTTGTGCATAGCATCATGCTGCTTACCACTGAGCCGTCGGATTGTGTATCCAACGGCTCAGATTTCATCTCGGCAACCAACGATCAAGAGCCGTTCATTACCGAGATAAGATCTGAGCCGTCGGATCAACAATCCGACGGCTTGGAGGTGCGCAGTATGGTGCTGTACACACCACTGCACAACACCATCCCCAATTCGAGAAATAGTCAATGGCAACGACTCTAATTTGCCATATGGCGGATCGATCACAAGGGTCAATGGTAAATGCTATCTGGATGAGTCTCACTTCTCAACAAACAAATATACTACTACTACCAAAGGACATAATCTTTGCTAGTATTTAATCTTTGCCAAATCCCTACGAAATAATGCTAATCCTATCGATCTACTTTGTTAGCAGTTTAATTATACTCTATTGAAGCTTAAAAAAAATCTCCAATAATGTTAGAAGCAATTAAAAATGAACCTAATTTTTTGTCGTACTCTTAACTACCGCCTAATAAGATCCTATAAACTCTTAACCATTGACGCACTGACACCTCAAAGGCTCCATCTCTCTCTGAAACTCAATTCCAGAAAAAATAAGTATATAATTGAAGAGTGTTTTTTTTTTTTTTTAATGTAGAATTTCTATTCAGAATGTCAAATAAAAAAATTAAGAACTTAGGAGCTTTGTTTTGATCTTTATGGGAAGGACAAAAAAAGGAAACTTTAAATTTTCTGTCCTTTTTTGGATTGAAAAGAAAATGAAAACAATTTTTTTTAATGAATTTCCTTATTAACCAATTTTCCATTTTTTCCCTTTCCTTTCCTTTTCTTTCTATAGTATTTTCCAAGCAGGCCGGTTTTTTTTTTATAACAAAAAGTGAAGAGTGTTTTCATCTAAAGGCAAACAGCCTAAACATCAGAGAGTAAGAAACCTCATAAGGGAGTGAGAAACCCCATAGGGGCAAGATGGTTGTCCACAGGTCGGACGAACCACTAGAAAGAGCCTTCTTTTGCACAATTATGTGCGGCTCGATTACAATCACATTTGACAAATTTAAACACACAAGACATAAAAAATTCTCTAAGAGCTATGCAATCATGTACCAAAACACCAATATCAGAAGCCGGTTCTTTGCTGATCAAAAAAGAAGAAGAAGAAGGCGGTTCTTTTGCCGTAAGAAAATTTCTAACAACCGATTCCGAATCTGATTCGATAATAACTCGTGACAGGCACATAGCAATACCCAACTTCATACCGTCACGAATTGCAAATGCTTCAGCGACTCTGGGGGAGCTAACTCCTTGATGAGCGTATAGGAAAATTCCAAGTACCTTGCCATCTCCTCCTTGTGCTATGGCTCCCGTACCACTTCCATTTAACTGTTTGGACACCGCCGCGTACACATTAATCTTTACCACATTAAGATCTGGCCGTACCCACGTTCGATTTTCAGTTGGAGCAGTCTGCAGAGGAGTGGAGGTTTTTTTTAACATTAGCTTCCATAAATTCGTGATAATCACCTTGCGCTTTCCCGTTAACTGCTTCCGTCGCCCATTTGATTCCATTGAAGACAAAATCATTACTCAATTCTCCAAATTCACCACAAAATAAACCAAGCCCAAACCAAAAGAAGATGAGGGAAGAAGTCCTTGGGTAATAACACGGTCCTGGATACATTCCCACCAAATCAGTCAAATACCGAAGCTCCATGAGCTCATCCGATCTTAAACGGAAAGGTAAAAAAAATAGTACTGTAGCAAATTCACATTGAAAAAGGAGATGAGTGATGGACTCCTCTCCTTTGCCGCAAATTGGGTCAGTTTTGATCCTCCTCAACACCAAGGCCGAGTTCGTTGCTACCGCCTCGTTAAAGCACCTTCCAGACGAACACTTTAAATTTTGGATGAATCTTCGGGCCCCCACAATTTCTTCCATACCGAGGGTAACAGTAACACACTGGACGAGCTTGTTTGAGCTGCTGGCTTTCGCAGTACACCGCAGCCCCTCATTTTCCAAGTGATATGCTGACTTGACTGTGAATAAACCGTTTGAAGAGCAGGCCGTTAGTTAGGCTGTGTTGTCTTGAATTTAACTTCAACTTAACTTAAATCTGCGAGTTTTGTTTTTATTTGAATTTTTTTTTTGTATTTGTTAATTTTGCATCAAAATTTTGTGGGTTATTGATTTATCTCAACGGGAGGAATCGGGAAAGTAATTTTTTTTTTTACTTTTACTCGAATATTTTGAAAAATAACATCTTTTTATTCATTTTATGCTAAAAGTAGTTATTTCTCAAAATATTCGAGTAAGAGTAAAAAAAAAAGAAAAATTACTTTTTCGATTTCTCTCGTCAAAACGAATCAATAACCCACAAAATTAGTACAAAATTAACAAATGCAGAAAAAATTCAAATAAGAACAAAATTTTTAAGTTTAAGTTAAGTTCAAAACAACGCAGCCTTAATCAAAATATTGGTCAACGGTCATATGTTTGAGTTGACCAGATCTAAGTTGCTCGTTCCAACGTCAACGAGGTTATTCAAGGGCCGTCACGGTAATTTCACCAAAAAGAAACGAAACCTCCGGCATTGAGAGTTGAGAGTCCAGATTTCAGACCAAAAACCGCGTATCTCTCTCTCTCTCTCTCTCCCTTTCTCTCAGTCCCACCATCAAACACCCCATGGGCAACTTACACGGTCGCCTCCGCCACCGCGACTCCGCCGCCGAAAACCCCCCCACGCCACGCAGTCGCGAAAACCCCCCCACGCCACGCCGCCTCCAACCCCAACCACCCTCCTCCACCACCACCTCCTCCTCCCACCGACACGCCTCCGGCACCGGCCGCGTCCTCTGCCGCCCCATGGAGGATGTCCGCGCCACCTTCACCTTCGGCCGCGAGCTCGGCCGCGGCCAGTTCGGCATCACCTATCTAGTCACTCACAAGACCACCGGCGAGAAATTCGCGTGCAAGTCGATCGCCACGCGGAAGCTGGTCAACAAGGACGACGTGGAGGACGTGCGGCGGGAGGTGCAGATCATGCACCACCTGACGGGGCACCGCAACATCGTGGAGCTGAAGGGGGCGTACGAGGACCGGCACTCGGTGAACTTGGTCATGGAGCTGTGCGCTGGCGGCGAGCTGTTCGATCGGATTATTGCTAAGGGACATTATTCGGAGCGGGCTGCAGCGGATCTGTGCCGGCAGGTTGTTACTGTGGTGCATAACTGTCATTCGATGGGGGTTATGCATAGGGACTTGAAGCCGGAGAATTTCTTGTTGTTGAGCGCCGATGAGGACTCGCCGTTGAAGGCTACCGATTTTGGACTGTCTGTGTTCTTCAAGCCGGGTGAGAATTCTGATCTGAGTTGCATATTGCACGAGCATGGAAGCGTCTTTTAACATTTAGTTCTAAAATTCACGAGATTGCGAGCGTGAAAGCTTCTGTTTTAAAAATATACCAAACTAAGGATTATGTGACTAAGGTTCTAATTGATTGATTTGAGATATAGTGGTATATATGATCAATGTATCACACGCAGAAACTCAATTGTTCACTTATAATCGGGTGATCTATCTTTTATGTTGTATGAAGCCTTCGATTGGAACTTTTAGAGCCCCTTCCCGCGATGCGCTAAGAGAACAAGTGAGAAACCTCTCACTTGTTGGGTAGATAGAAGAGGTGTGAAATGGTGAGAAATGAAGACAAATGGTGGATTATTGTTGGTCTATTTTATTTCTCACCCAATCTCGACATTTTTGGTGGGATTCGGCGAGAAACCCTAATCCTTTCTTTTCCCACCATTGATCAAATATGAGGGGCATGAGGTTGTAAGATTCAACTGCAAAATTAGACTTGATGGAGTTAGGATTGTAATGTCCCTGTGGTTTTGTAGTTTTTTTTTTGGGTGGTAATTTAGGTTCCTTCTAATTTGCTGCATACAAATTGTTTGTTGTTCAGCGACTCGTTTTCACTTCATTTGGGATTCGTTTATCAAATTTCCCTGTCAATGGAAGAATAAATGTAATTGGAAACACCATAAAAATGTGTAGATTCTTCAAAGGCTTGAGATTGCAATGATCAATTGCCAAATTAGAATTCTGAAGGTTCATATTCATATTTTATGTTGATGTGGTGGTTTAGACTTAGGCATTTCGGTTATGGCCCTTATTCGTGGTTTTTTGTGTGTGGGTGATGACAGTCCAGATGTATAATACTTTTCACTCAATGTGGAATACTCACCACTTCATATGAAATACACTGAGTGGTAAATATTTTCAAATGGAATGGTAAGTATCCCACATTGAGTAGTAAGAATTCTACACTTCCCACTCAATGTGGGATACTTACCACTTCTTATGAAATACTTACCACTAAAGTAGGGGTGGCAAACGGGCGGGTTTGGGTCAAATTAGGCAAGTTGTTAGTGGGTTGGGTCTTTAATGAGTCATTGACCCATTTAGACCCATTAATTATTAGTCTAATTACCCATACCCAAACCCAACCCATTTATCTAAAACTCAACCCGACCCGCCTATTAGCCCAATTAAATACTACAAACTAAAAAATTGCTGATTCAGGTTCATCTCTCTCTCCGTGATGTCACCTCATCCTCAATCTCATGCCAAATGAAAAATTATAGAGTGTGGTAAGCTCACACACTCAAAACTTTGATCGATGCATGTGATCTAACCTGACATTGTACGGAGGCTTATTATACCATTATCCGAACCGTCTCGAGGAGACAAACAAGATGGACAGATCAGATTTTCCGTTCAGGCAATTTAAAAAAAAACGCAGATTTTGATCGGAACTCGGTTTGCACTCTCTTGATTTGTGTTCGTTTTATACACTATGGAGTGCTAAAATCAGTCTTAACCTACTGGGCAACAACCAATATACTGGACCCGAACATTTAATTAGTTTTTTACAGCGATTTAAGGTTCCAATTCCAAGCTTTTTCGAAGGTTTACGGTTCGGCAAAGATCGCTACAATCGTCCCCCCTTGAGCGTTCAGCAATGTGAATGCCAACCACATCGACCTCCTGTACTTGGCAATTACTGCGCATGCCGTTTTTCTTGTTAATACTAATTTCAATCAAAATTCAATAAAATGTTGTTTTTCGAAAAACGTCTGTGTTGTGATTCTTTTGGATGATGTGTGACGAAATACTATTATTTGTTAGGCTAATTTGGATAATTCAAAATGGCCTAACGAACAAGCATCGATCGTAGGACTTCCTTAGATATTTCGGTGCACATGACCCACCCAAATTACGGGTGTTTATTCACGGCTGAGCCGGTGGACGGGTGGAGGCTGGGTACAGGTGTGAAAAAACAAAAACAAAAAAATTCGATCAAGCCGAGCTTGTTTTGAAAATTTTAATGATTTTTCAAAGATTTTTTTCAAGCTCATTTTGTTCGGAGCGACGACGGAGCTCGGTCGGATGGTGATGGTGTTCGGCTGTGGAGGTGCGGCAATGGTGTATGGTAGTGGAAATGGTGGTGCTCGGTGGCGGCTGGCGGTGATCCGATTGGAGGAGGAGAAGGTGGTGATGGCGAGCACGGTTGCGACGAGGTGAGGAGGTGGGAGGAGAGTATTGACTGATAAATGGAGTTTTTTTTGTTGGGTTATACTCATGACTTATTGGGTCATTAAAGTTGACCCAATTAAAACCCAATTAAGCCCAATTAATAAATGGGTTAGATGGGTTGGACCCATTCTGACCCAGCTAATAAATGGGTTGGGTTGGGTCTATTTTTTAATAGATGGGTTTGGGTTTCTTAATGGGTCTGGATTCAATTTGCCACCCCTACACTAAAGTGACTTTTTGGGTACTTTACACAAGTTTTTTTGGTCTACCATAGATGGACTCTTTCCCTCATGCACTCTTTCCTACATGGGACGTTGAAGTTTTAAATAAATGAGGGGCAACCATCTTTCGTAGTTCGAATCACCCGTTGAAATCATTTTATGCCCAAACCAAACCCTCTGCTCGAACACTTCATCATTGTTAGTCCTTTTGGCGTTTCCTTTCTCATTTTTAGTTTCGACATGTTATTTTCTGTAATGTATGGCCAACATTTGTGGACAACAATTAGGATTCTCATTGCCATTCATCTTCAGCCAAGTTCCGCACTTTGTGGTAAAATTACACCCAGTTTTAGGCCCATTTTTCATACTTTCTGGTAATGTTTCTAAATTATAGAGTTTTTCTTGTGGGTGCAACTGTGCAGGCGATGTCTTCAAGGACCTTGTTGGAAGTGCATATTATGTAGCTCCTGAAGTATTGCGTCGAAGTTATGGAGCTGAGGCTGATATATGGAGTGCTGGTGTGATATTATACATATTACTTAGTGGGGTCCCACCTTTTTGGGGAGGTAAGTTTTGTTGTCTTTTACACTCTCTTTTCTCTTTTCTGGCTACTAAACATAATGGAATTTCGGAACTTTGATAAGTACCATCTTATTACAAATTTCCTTTGTTGCTTCCATCATGTTCTTAGTGGGCCAGTAACATAGTTGAAGGATTGTTACAATCAGATAAAGTCTTGGATGTTCTAGATAGATTCTAACAGAGGAAGAAAAAATCTGGGGAAAAATGGTTGTGTAAAGTTCAGCCTAAAATTTATTTTTATGCTTCATTAGGAGTGCCTCATGACATTGCTATTTTTTTCTGAGCGGTAAGTTTTTATTTAGTTGCAATCTTCTCATTCTTATTACTTTTCTTTACCTCAGAAAATGAGCAGGGTATCTTTGATGCTGTTCTACGGGGAAATCTTGATTTTGCATCTGAGCCTTGGCCATCCATATCCAGTAGTGCCAAAGACCTGGTTAAGAAGATGCTGCAGAGCGATCCTAAAGAAAGGCTTTCTGCAACTGAAGTATTGAGTAAGTTTCAACGTGGAAGGATTTTTTAGAGTTTACAATGACATAGCCCCTAGGCGGCTATGGAACCAATACAGAATAGGGGGGAGATGTTCCTTATTTTTTGGGATAGGAGGTTGGAGGGCGGTTATACAATGCCCACCAATATGCCCTAAGCTCCCAAGACCCAGACAAGTCATTAAAGAACAATTTGCCGTAGGCCTTGAGCAATGCAATTGACAGTTTTCTGTATTCTGTCAATTACACATTGGGTCACTTTCTTCATATAGTAAAGTTGCTTGGCCTTTCTATATTTCACTGTTGTGAGTTTACACTTTACAGTAATGAAAACATCATAGGGAAAGGTTTAGCATTACTCTTAAGTTTGACCCTGCCCATTCTATTTTGATGGCATGTCAACACCTTTACCATGACTATAATGGAATTTGTGTCATGAGAACATTAACCAGTTATGACGTGCTTACATGCCGACAAGACGTAGAGTAATTGCTGTCACTGTCCATTTGTTCTGTCCTTGTTTAGGGTCCAAAACTATTTGTTTTGCCTCGCAAAATGTGAACTATCTGATTCTTGAATTATATGCCAATAGAAATTTACAGCAAGAGACATAACGGGACAATGAAAAACAGATAATGGAGTTTCTTTTTTATGTTTATAACTGTTCTTTTCTGTTGAGTAGATGTGTTACTTCTGCATCATGCATGGCCACCACTTTCTACTTGCTTCATGACTTGTAATTTGGGTAGAATACTTAACTTTGAAACATTGCAATATCACTCTTATGTGCACTCCAATATGCCAGTACAAGGCATCATACTTGGTTTGAATTGACAATGGATGGGAAATATACTGATTATATAGAGTTGATTCAACTTCCCGGTCAGAAGTATCAGGAAATGCATCTTTAACATTCCACGTTGTATGAAGTGGGAAATTTGTTGAAAAAATTGTACAATCTGTGGATAGAAACTGAAAGCTCAATGAACTGAATGGATGCAGATCATCCATGGATCAGAGAAGATGGAGATGCATCTGATAAACCTATTGATATTGCTGTCTTAAGTAGAATGAAGCAGTTCCGTGCAATGAACAAACTCAAAAAAGTAGCACTAAAGGTAGGATTGAGAGTATCTTCTTGTTTCTTGCTGTTACTACTTTATTGTGGAACTTTATTTTAGTTGGTCGGGTTTTGGTTCTGGTTAAACTTGCGGTGTTTGATTAGGGTATCTTCCTTGCGCTTCTAGGTCATTGCAGAAAATCTTTCTGAAGAAGAGATCGTTGGCTTGAAGGAAATGTTCAAATCTATAGACACAGACAACAGTGGAACAGTTACTTTTGAAGAGTTGAAAGCCGGTCTTCCGAAACTGGGTACCAAGCTTTCTGAGTCGGAAGTGAGGCAGTTGATGGAAGCGGTAGTTTTACTTTTTCTTTCCCTTTCCTATTTTATTTCCCGCTAGCTCTCTGGGTTGTTTATCATATATTGCTTGGTGCTTTACGTTATATTGCTTCATTTCCTACTTGCACATGTGCAATATCATGGTGGCTCAGCATTAGTTTTGTCTTTTTGGTTGGGGTTACTCATCATCTCTCAGGCATTGGCATATTGAGTTATGAACTCCTCAAGTGGATGAGATGTGGCTGAAGGTACTGAAGGCTCCTGAATTTTTTGACGGGCATACTCTATAATTCTAAATATAGGTGGTTACGTATCGCATCAGCCATTACGTAACGGGATTTTGAACCTCTACTACGGATATTTACCCATGGATAGGCCGTACTCACTGGTATCGGCTTATATGTGGCTGTATAATTGATGCCAATGTGTATCCCACTACTGTGATTTAGTATCCACTCATTGCATGGAAATGGTGTTACCTAAAGTCAGATTGAATTTGTAACTCTACTAAACCACTTTTGGAGGTCCACCTCGCAGGTTCTTTATTGCCATTGAACTGTCCAGTTCACGTCTCAATTCCTTTCATTTGCTAGCTATCTTTTGCTATGGCCTTGGTTCACTCTCGGGACCCTCTTTGCCTTGTAGGACCTCCAACTTCAAACAATTTGTACTTGCAGCTACAAGATTTGTCCTTAATGAATGTTCTCTCATCTTGCTCTAGATGGTGCCTCCTGTTCTTGATTGCTAGTATTTGATATTGCAATAATGCTCGTCCTATAAAACTTCCCATTTAGTTGTAGCAAACATTGTGACATGTTGAGACAAGCTAGTTGATTTCAATATATTGTTAGTTTTAGCTGTTGTCGCATGCAGCGTTGCTTCTAGATAAAAATTGGATTCTGTTTGCACTTTCACAAAGCTATTGCACTGTAAAAACTTCAATATCATGGTTTTTGCCAGGCTGATGTGGATGGAAATGGTACAATTGACTACATTGAGTTCATAACTGCTACAATGCACATGAATAGAATGGAGAGAGAAGACCACCTATACACTGCCTTCGAGTATTTTGACAAGGACAGGAGCGGGTAAGCTCTTGAATCAGTGGTCACTTCTTATGTTTCATCGATCCATTACCTTTTGGTCCTATTTTGTTAGACATTCGTAGGACGGACTCTCAAGTAACTTTGTTCTTGGTCATTCTTGCCCCTCTTAATTCAGGTACATAACAATGGAAGAATTGGAGCACGCCCTGAAGAAATATAATATGGGTGGTGAGTCAACAATCAAGGAGATCATTGCGGAAGTTGACACAGATCATGTATGGTTTTTCTCTTTTGTTAGGAATAATACTAACATTCTGCTCTACCCATTTGTTTTCTCTTCATATAAACTACATGTTGGTAAAATAGACCTTTTCTACATTTTTCCTGAGCATCTTCTGATTTCTATGCTGGTCTGACAAAGAACCAAAGAACCAAAGATTGCATTTTGGAAACTCCTTGGCACCTAATAAAATATTTACGTTTCTATTCATTTTGCAGGATGGGAAAATTAACTACGAAGAGTTTGCTGCCATGATGAGAAAAGGCAATCCAGACATGGTAACAAATAGACGCCGCAGATGAGATCCAACATCGGTCACCTGTTTTGGCCAGTCTGAGCTAATGATTTGTTTGTCTAACCGGGTCGTTTTGCAACTGGGATCACAATGTTGTCTTCAGTTCAGCTACCTTGAAACCAATCTTGTCTAGATTGGTTCGTGGGTTCTCTGTGCCTGCTTTCATAGATGATTATCAGCCAGATCGGCCTTAACTTTGCTGTATAATTGTACTCTATTTGGGGCTTCAAATTACGCAAAAAGTCGTACAAGTAAAATTTTAGTACATTTGACATTTACGGAAATTGGATTTCATCTTGCTTCCAGTGGCGGTACTTTCTCAGGACTCTATGGATGCAAGTGCGCGCTCTCTCTCTCTCTTGGGTGCACTAAAATACTAATGGTTTTATAGGCCAATTTATTAGAAGTCTTGATTAGGTTGGAACCGAGCTTTGACACCTGCTTAGATGTGACATTTGAATAGTACGAACTTCTGATTGAGTAAACTTGCAACTTGCTGATCAACCAGAATCGTAGAATCTTATTCGAATACGACATCGTGACAACACCATGAAAGTGTTGATTTTGTCCTATGTATTTACAACAAATGCAACACATAATAGATTCCATTCTATACAGTTAACAAGCTTTGTTCTGAATGTGGCACAATAACTTCGAAAAAGTTAATGCCATACAGGCTCAAGCTCAGAACCGGTACTCCCCCGTAGTGCACCCTACAGTGCAGATTCAGACTGTTTGTCTCGGCAATCAATGGTTCCAATATGGTTGTTACTATCTGTTACTGGTAATAATTTGACTTTAGCCGGTACAAGATAACAAATGTATCTGAACTATTAATTGCCAATATAGACAGTTCGAATCTATCTGCAGGATGCACCACTAGAGAGTGCATATTTCCAATACCCTCAAGCGCAATCTAGAAAATGGCCTCCTTTTGTTAATGCACCAGTGCGGATAACAATCAAATCATTTGCACTCAGGGGTTTATAAAAAGAGAATAACTGATTCACAGAGCTTCATGAATAAGTTATTATGAGGTTCAATCTTGGTTGTTCAAAAGTATTTTGGACGATTCGGATTAAAAATTGTAAGTTAAGATTTTTTTAATCTGAATCATCCAAAACACTTTTGAACGGCTAAGATTGAGTGCTTCCGTCAATATTCTCCCAAAATACTATTCAGTGGTCACTTGATGCATACATGGAATGTGATTAACACAGGGTCAATGAGTAGACATTTTCCTGTCCTGATTTGTGGCTTGGTCTCATCTCATGTAGCCGAGGGACACAACAAATGTGCGCAAGTTCAAACACATTAATGTCCGAAACCCCACGATGCACCCGAACCGGCTTCATGCAGGCGAGTTGCAGCCTGCAATCCGAATTGAGGACGGGTTTTTGGAGTTAGCTAACCCTCGCGGGATCGCGACCCTTTGTCTCGGCCATTGTAGCACGTGCGTCGCCCATGGCATAAGGGGCATGATGACTTGACGTCATCCGCACCTTCTTCCGGCTTATCACCGGCAGGAGTTCTGCACGGTAATAAGCGGAGAGTCCACCACATATATGTGAGAGAGAAGAGGTCGGGGAATGAATGGCCGGTTTGCCTGTCCGTGGCAACATTGATTCGGAAAATCTGGATTATTTTCCATACTCTACCCAAGACCCATCCCATTGGAATCAGAATTCCAACCACATTTTTTTGGTTTTGTGTCGTACCAGAAATCTGCAGAATTTCCCTCACCTTGAATAGTAGCTATCTCGTGTCAACGGTCAAACAACAGCAAATTCCAATTCCCATCGTACAAAGAAGGTGATATATTCATTCATGTCTGAGCTCAACAGTTGTATTTATCACTTCTCAGATGCATAAAATTAGGGCTTGGCATCATCATCATGTTGAGCTCTTGCTCTCCCTCTCTTGCTCAACGCCCATCCCTCCTCCTTCCCTCTCTCTCTCGACTTAGGGTTTTGAACCCTCACTCCGCTTCCTTGCCGCTACCGAGCACCTTTCGGGCCTCTCAATCTCTTCAAAAGTCTTCAAGCAAAGTAAGAAATCTTGAAACTTGCAATTTGCTATGTATGTATATATGTGTAGTTTGGACTGTGTGGAAACTATCTGTAGAGATGTTATGAATTAACATCATTGATTAGGATTTGAATTCATTGGCTGTATTGCCGAAATGGAAAATATCGTGTTTCCGGAATGAAGATTTTGCATCTGGAGACCCAAAACCTGATGAAGATAATGTGCATGAAGAGTTGGTGCCGGTGGAGCCCAAAGTGGAAAGGCCAAGTGAAAGAAAAAGAGATTGGGTTTCAAGTCTCCAAGAGGTAGGGGGGTTAATCAATGTGTTTGTCTTATGATTTGTGAGTTCTCTGGATGTAAGTGTTCTGTGGCCTTCTACGTATGCCAAAGACTGAAAGCTGTATTGTTGCATAAATAAGCTCTGAGCTGAAGAGGAAAGATGTTATAGGAATCCTACAGAGGAGGAATGTTCACTTCACTCAATCAGCATAGTCTTGATAGCTTCAAATCTATGCATAACTGTAAGAAATTGGAATGATATCTAATTATAGGATATTATTCCTAGTCGGTGATGATATTCTCATAAGATAAGGTTGAGAGCGCACCCACCCTTTGGTGCCATAATAGCATTGTCCAGTCATTCTAGCTTGTTACAATGTCAAGAAGTTAAAAATAGCAATGCTACTACACCAGTTTGGTGTCATTTTGGCACAATCTCAAAACCAAACCATTAGATTTAAGTATTTAACCCATCTCATTTTACTATGCAAATCAAATGGCTTGGCTGATTTGGCAAATTTGGCACCAAGAATGGTATTGCCAAAAATTGGCACTGAATTTGGAGATGGTTTTGCCATTGTTGATGCTAAATTTTGGCTTTGGCAAGCGGTAAGCATAGCAGCCTGTCTGGAACTTGGTCAAAGTGAGGGGAAAGAAGAGAAAAACCATTTTTCATCATTTGGTTGGTGGAGAGAGGGGGAGGAAATCAACAAAATAGAGTGTTAAGTACAGTACAATTTCCCCTGCATTTTCCACGTAGTTTCATTCATATTTATCATATTCTCTTTCATTTCTTTCCAAATAACCAAACAAATCCTAAAGTTGTCATTCCAGTTGTTGTCTATCTGAAAGTAGAAGTGCAGCTGACTCAAAGAAATTTCCTGTTGCAACCATTGTCAATAGAATTGTTTTCTTTCAGCATTTGGACTTGTTGAGTCCATCAGTATGAATCACTTCCTGTGGTAACTTATACGTGATAGGGAAATTAAGAAGGGTAACTGGGATGAGTCTACAACACATTTGGCTACCTTAAGAAAGTAAAGAAGGTACGCTTTGACGAAATAGGCTTTGACAATATCTTATGCACATTATACAGATCGATAGATCATTCTGGCTATGCTTTTATGTGTTAGTAGTGTTCCCACTAGCTGAAGTAAACCAAACAGAAAATTGACGTCTGCGGGCATTTTTTAACGCATCGAAGCCTCTTCAACATTCTTTCTTCGACTACACCTTCTCAAACCCAATTGACCCTTTTGCTTATTTGCCTTCCATAGAAACCGAAATATATGCAATCTAATTCTACTTGTGACTAGAGAGTTTATGAACATTTTTATTCAAATGAATATCTTGCCTGAGATTCAACTTATTACTGAAATGAGGTTATGTGTCAAGATATTCGCTTATTGGCCTCTCTGTTTTTTTTCCCTTCTCCTTTTAGGCTCCAGACGCAGTATTTAGAGCTATTGGAAAACCATGGATCGTGCCATGGACAGCTGAGACCATACTCCAGGTAAGTTTGTTTCTTTTGCTCTTAATATTGGTATACTTTGTGGCAACGTATTAAGGGGATTTCAAATGGACAATTTTTATCATGTCATCTGCTATCTAGGGCATGGAAAAGAGAAATGAAAGTAATTTTCTTCAGGAATCAAGAGATACCAAATACAAAAGCTTTTTATTTATTGTTGTTAAATGCAGAATTTCTCTTTACTTGTTGGAACTTGGAATAGTATTGCTCTCCAATCAAATGGAGAAATTTCCAACTACTTGGAAATGCAAGTATTTTTCTTAAATATCCTTTCAGCTTTATCAGCGATGAGGCTGAGGGCAACCTTAAATTTCCAGGCATGGAATCTTTCCTCGACGGCTTGAGGCGTGTTCTTTTGTTTTCCTTTCTGTACTGGTACATCTAACTTGATCGAAATTATTACTGGTGCATTCACTGGTCATCATTGCACACGGCTGATTTTTCTTAATGACACTACCTTCAATTTTGCAAGGCCACATATCTTAACTTCGAATTAGGTTCTTGAGGATATGAACAGAACAAATTATAGTAATGAAGTTGAGTCTATCTGAACTCTTCTTTTTAACTTTGTTCACTTTTGATATGCTTCATAAATGCTATGCACTGATAGAGTATGCTCATAACATTTTGCGTTGAACTTACAAAAATAATGTGCTGCTGTTCAGTATTTCTTTTATTTGTTGTAAATGGATAGTAGAAGGATAATCATAGACAAAAAAAAATCGTCGTGATGCAGGTGACGCTTCTTTGGATTGTCACATTCTGGTTTGTGGGCTCTTGGATGATTCCCTTTGGAGCTCAGATGTTGGGCTTCAGCAAGGAATCTCTAACATATAGAGGACAAGCCTTGTACAGCCTCTTAACCGATATAACCGAAGGCCTTGCTGGAATTGCAATTCTCCATCGCTGCCTGTCTCGCTTTCGTCCCCTCCCATCCGATTGGTTTAGATTTAGCCTGAAAGGAAAGTGGCTGTTTGATGTAGCCCTTGGGTGCCTAATGTTTCCCTTGGTTAACCGGCTTTCACAGTTCAACCTTGACTTATGGCCTCTTATGCCTTCTACACCTTTCACTGTCTCAAACGTCGAACAATCAATTGTGGCACGGGACCCAGTTGCAATGGCATTATATGCACTTGTGGTTTCGGTGTGTGCTCCAGTTTGGGAGGAGGTTGTGTTCCGTGGTTTCCTTCTCCCCTCCTTGACCAAGTACATGCCCGTGTGGTGTTCAATCCTTGTGAGTTCAGTTGCATTTGCTCTAGCGCATTTCAATGTTCAAAGGATGTTGCCTCTTGTTTTTCTTGGGATTGTGATGGGTGTTATTTTTGCGCGATCAAGAAACTTGTTGCCTTCTATGCTGTTGCACAGTCTTTGGAATGGATTCGTTTTCCTAGATTTGATGAAATAGAATTCTTGCTCTGCACATATTCGGTTGGTTCCTACGTAAAGCACAAAATCTGGCAGATTTGGTGTCTGACCTTTGGAGGGTTGCTGCAAATGATACAATAGCAATTTCTGCCAACCGCAGTGCAAATTCACCCAGGAGAAATATAATGGGGAGTGCGCTATTCGCGAATGAACCAGCTGTTTCATTTCCTCTTTGTTTCCTCTGGAAGCATGGTAACAAAGAGAAGATTGCCACAGTCGCCGAAGGAAGTCCAGCATGCAAGTATAGTGATGCTGTCTTACTGTATTTTGCTAGATCAAAAGGTCAGCTTTTTATTTCTTTTCAAAATATCTGTATTTGATGAATATCGTGTACATTGGTACATTATTTAACTTCAATCTATCACACTTTTTTGTCAAGATTGCTAGCTTTGGATTGACTTGAATGAAAGTAAGTTCAGTGATATTGTTGGAGTACGAGAGAGAGCATTTTGATTTGGGATTTGAGTTTCATGGAGCTGTGTTCGCAAGAACTAGTAACGCGCATTGTGTGTAATCATAGTCTCATTCTATCGCCTTCCTGGCCCGCTGGAATTATGGCTATTTCTTCTATACAAATCTGTTTGATGACCACTATAACCAAGTCATTACCGGTGCATACATCTCCTTGGTAGCTGAAGTAACTGGACTACACTCCGAAACAGGGCAACTAATATCTTGAATTGGTTGTCTGGAGATTTCCAATCCCGAACGTTCTTCCTGATTTGGAACTACTACTTACCTGGTCTCTAGTGACACGGGATTTGCATTTGGTACGGTTGGATTGCTGATCTACCCACGTAGAATCATTTCACATAGGCGCCATTCGAGTTCGAATATTATACATATTTCAGTCATAATTTGAAGACATTGACTAATTTTGAGGTCACCGGTACCTCCGTGAGAATGGAACATGCAAAATCTAGGAAAATGAAACCAACGCCACGGCGGTAAGCCTAATAAAGCCAACAAATGCTGGCTTATTTTCCAAATCGGAAAAGACTAGTTGAACTCCCCGACCAATGAACATTATGAACAGAGCCTGCGGCCAGTCTAATACGGCAACTCAAAGCCCTGAGTCTGTGTGCAAAAGTCCAGAAATCCAAAGACCTTTAGTAGAATCTGGGTAGAGATACGTCATTGCAGAAGGAATCCATCGCCTCTTTCCCTTTTTATCTAGGAAGGCTCATTGGGTATTACTTCGGTGGCCATCAAACATAAGACAGTAGATACCCAATGAGCAATAAGTAAGTGGCTTTGAGATTGTGGGAGGGCGGAGGAAGAAAAAAATGTGAGATGAGATATACAAAAATTTTGTACATATTTTGAACTCAGGGGGTTCGCTTGAACCCGTCAAACCCTAGTTGAGCTGTTATGGTGAGCATTGACGCATTACATGTCCATGTCCAAAAACTATCCTCAAGCTTACCACGGGAAGAAGAAACTATCGAACATGTAATAACGTGACGGCAACAGTTATATCGATTTTTTCACTCTATAAATTACTTAATTATGTCAGACGTACCGACACATTTTTCTTTTTTTCCACTTATCCTGACATAAAATTACGTGTTACATAGTAGAATGTGATAAAAATTAGGCTAAATTTTTTGTGCTAATGATTTGTTGGTACTCTAATTCAGAGATGGATGTGTGCATAAAAAGAATATACAACCGTGAAAAGACATTAACGAAATTATTTGCAGATATATCTCTGATGCGCATAAATGTCCCACAATAAACGCAGCATTCACACACATCGAAATCGAATGGTTTAAAACACGTCTGTATGTTACCATGTGCACATTGGTCTGTGTTTGTAGAAATTTTTCTACAAAACTTTCCATCACCCCACCATTTTTTAGTATTTGTTTGTCTGAAGGTATTTTCCGAACAACACCACGCTGGAAATGGAACGAAGCTGGCCCATGGTTAATTGGCGTTGGGGCTTGGCCACACTGAATAATCTTTCCCAGTTACCGGCCCACTTTTCGAAACATGTAGATGACCGCCAAATATTTGCCACGTAAACAGCCAAGTACTGGGCCCAACGCTGTGTTTCCTTTAAAAAACTCGAAATGAGAGAGCGAGAGTATGTGTGCGCAACCGCTTTTCTTCATCCCGTTGAGCACCTCTCCGCCGCCACGAACTGCCGCTTACGGTCACCGGAGGTTTATTTCTTTATTTCTTACGCGGAGTGTTTTCAGGGACGTTAGATCCGCTTGTCTCGCCTCACTATATATAGGTCCGAAAACCTTTTAGTGTGAGACACACACACACACAAAGATGGAGAGAGAGAGAGAGAGAGAAACGGTTAAGATATTTGTTTACCACGTATCCACACTGTTTCGTGTCTGAAAATCAATGAAGATTTATCGTCGTCTTCACATATTTCTCTGTTTTTCGCGTAGAATTTGTTAACTTCAAGCAAATATTCTGAGTTCTTCTGATTTCATGGCCTGATTTTGTGTGTGTGTGTGTGTGTGAGAGAGAGAGAGAGAGAGAGAGTTAACCATTACGTACAGAAGTAATCATCGGTCTTAAGAAACAAATATCGTTTTTCCAACTCGTTTTGATCACGATTCTGTCCCAATCATTTGAAGAGTGTTAGATTTTTGTAATCAAATATCTCGATTTTGTTCACGTACAGAGAGAGAGATAGAGAGAATTGTACAGCTTTGTTCCGTTTTCGTGTTTAGGGTTTAAAGGCAAATGGAACAGAAGCACATGTTGATGTCCGCTTTGGGAGTGGTGGGGATAGGAGTGGGAGTAGGGATTGGTCTGGCTTCGGGGCAAACCGTCAGCAAATGGACTGGCTCCACTCCTTCTACAAACGCCGTTACGCCAGAGAGGATGGAACACGAGATGGTTGGACTTCTTGTTGATGGCAAAGATATCAAGGTCACGTTCGACGAATTCCCCTATTATCTCAGGTGAATGGATGCTTCTCTTCCCACTCTGTTTCTTTTGATTTTTCTACACTTTGTGAGTATTTTACAAAAACCTGGGCCGTTACTGGAATATTGGGTGCCTGAGGCAAACTTCATGGTTGGGGCTCGTAACATGCTTTTACGAGAAAACAAAATAAACGGTAAATCAATTTAAAAGCAAAAAGAAAACATATAATTAGGTAGATTAAATTTCCGACAGTATTGATCGTTACAAGAATGCAAAAGTGTCACTTGAATATAAATTTTCTTACATTTTGAGCTAGTAATCACGCTAACATAATTAGATTCTTTAGTTATACCTAGTATAACAACCTATAAAATGTGGGGCCCCTAATTTTGAAAAGCACTTGGGCCCGAGGCGCTCGCTTTCCCTCAGCCCTGATGAAAATATGTGTTTTTCTTTGTTTCATACTGTTCTTGATATAGATTTCTGTAACAATGTTGACTTGATGCCACCTGTCGAGTTAAGTCTCCCCATTTGTGTCGGCGTTCTTCGCAGTATTATATTGTGTTTCTTATTTTTTTGGTGACTAATGCTGGGTGTGATTTTATTATATGGAAGATATTTTCGTTTTTCCGGTGCATGCTTTTATCACAGTGGAAATTCTTTACCTTTCAAGCTACGTGTCTCACTGTCATGTGCTTCCGGTTTTTGGGTTCTGAACGACTTGTTCTCATCTGCTTTTTTCTTCCATTATTGTCTTTTACCGATATTTTAATGGGTGTAGTTTTTAATTGTGCTAATTTTGTCCCCATCCTGACGAAATAGCTCGGGAAGCAGGGCATTGTTGGATTATCCGGTTATTTTGTTAAAGGGGTATTTTCGAGTCAGATCATTTTTGTATTTTTTCTTGGCTTAAAACGATGCCAAACAGTTTAAAACTTAATCATCAGAAATCTGGCCAGCTGGTTATATTTCAAGTACTGTGCTTATTGAACCATAAAACTATGAGTCGAGGTTGATAACATATGGTAAAATAGCAGCATGATGAATAAACAGTTTATCTCTTCTATCGAATGAATAGTGTTGCGGTGCACAGGAGGTCTGGAAAGAGAAAGTGACAAGGAAATTTTTTCCATTTGATGCAAGAATCATCAGGTTTTAGTTATTTCATTTGTGGAAGGTTTAGAATTATGCTGGGCACGCTGTTGATAAGATGAACTCAAGGATTCGTTAATGTACTTGAGCTAATGGTTGGGTCCATAAGCTTAAAAGTGGTTGGTGGTGGAGATTTAGGAATTTAACATCTAGTATTAAGATAAGAATCCATGAATTGAGGTTTGAACATTAATTGTTGAGGTATAGGTTCTCCATTGTCTTCCGTTGAGAAACGTTGGTTTGGTTGGAGACATAAGGGGAAGGGGCTTCTCATTGAACAGTTCCCTATTTTTGCAAGGAGATGAATCCTAGAAGGCATGTATTTAGGGGTGATACCGGTCCGGTTTCGACCGGTTTTGGCATATTTTTTGGTCAAAACCGGTTATTCGGTTTGAGATTTTTAGAAACCGGAACCAGTTGAGATAATACAGTCCGGTTTCAACCGATTTCGGTCCGGTTTATCTGGTTTTATTCATGGGTCATATTTTGGGCCCAACACATCAAAAAATCCACAATTCAACCCACAAAAATATCAACCAAAAACCCATAATTCAACCCCTTTTTTTGGGCTCAATAAAAAAGGATCAATTTTGAGCTCAATACATAAAAAAAAAACCCATAAAAACAGTTTATATATATATATATATTGTTGTATATTAGTCTAATAAATAAAATCAATCATATATATATATATATATATATATATATATATATATATAAATATAAAACATTCCAGTTCGGTTTTGACCGGTCTTTAAAACACATAAACCGGATCGAAATTATTTTTCCGGGAACCGGATCGAAATTATTCGACCGGTTTGAAAAATGCAGTCCGGTCCGATTTTTCCTGTTTTGATCGTTTCCGGTCTCGGCTAACAGCCGTACATGTACTAATAAGCAGGTGTTTGTATATTTTATAAAGAAGCCTTCTTGAAATGAGGTCTATCGGTTCTACTGAAGTTACCCCAATGTGCCATTAAAGTTTCTTGGACGTAGATTTTGTAGTCATAAAGAAGAGAGAAAAACTACACCCTTTCTAAAGTTAAATGGGATTGGTTGTGACGTGAACATGGGACCCACTTTCTATTGCCTATAGTTAGTGTTGCTTATAGAGCCGTAGATTGTGCACATGCCTTCGTAGAAATAGGCTTGGCAACAATGTATTCCTTGTGGTCTTTAGTTGTGCAATTTGCAGTGTCTCTGACTTCTTAAATTTGGCTAATCTAAGCATCACTAGTAAGCATTGATTACTTAGTTACGAATCTCGAAATCCTTTGTTGCTTGGTTGTTAGACAAGTGAATTTGAGTTGTAAGAAGTGATCACGGATTTTATCCTTCTCAAAAGTATTACTATGTCAGGCATCAATGTGTGTGCACACTCAAGATCTGAGGAATTGTGTGTGTCTGTCTACTTTCACAGTCGTAATAACCATAAATCTTTAATAAATTGATAGAATTTTCCGTTTATGGAATTTTTTTCTTATTGTGGTTTTGCCTTAAATTAATGCCGTACTCTTCTTGATCATGATGATAGTGAGCAGACAAGGATCTTACTGACGAGTGGGGCTTTTGTACATTTGAAGAAAGCTGCCTTTTCGAAGCACACACGGAACCTTTCTCCTGCAAGTCGTGCTATTTTGCTTTCAGGACCTACTGGTTGGTTACCTCAATATGTGGTCAATGTGATCTAGCGTCAGTTTATTACACTGTTTTGTGTATGTCTTCACCAACCATGATCAATATATTTCACATTTTGAAGAACTTTACCAACAAATGCTTGCAAAGGCTTTAGCGCATTATTTTGAAGCCAAGTTGCTGTTGTTGGATGTAACGAACTTTCTATTAAAGGTAGGTGGTAAAAGATTCAGGTTTTCCTTTGGTTTCTCTTTGTACTAGGATTTAGACGTGGTTGGTCTTTACAGGTCCAGAGCAAATATGGGGGTTCGAACAAAGAATCTGTGAGTTTTCAGTATTTACCATTTATTCTGAGCATGCAGCTTCTTTTTCTGCATTTAGATACCTTATTGTCTTGGTTATAAATGTCTTATTTTGGAGGTTATAAACTGTGTGTGCTTTGTCTGTTTAATTTCCGGTTTTGCACCCAGCACATAATCTGTTAACGCAGGATTATGCCTGAGGGATGAAAATAAGGAAATGCTAGATGCTGTTTATTTATAAACTGTGTGTGCTTTGTCTGTTTAATTTCCGGTTTTGCACCCAGCACATAATCTGTTGCGCAGGATTATGCCTGAGGGATGAAAATAAGGAAATGCTAGATGCTGTTTATTTCTTTGCTAACTTCCAATCTTCTTTTGAAGCCATTCAAAAGGTCCACTTCAGAATCAACTTTGGAGCGGATGTCGGGTTTGTTTGGATCTTTTTCAATGCTTCAGCCAAAGGACGAAAAAAGAGGTCCTTTTTTCTTTTCTTTTTTCCCTTTTTCCTGTTTCATGTTGAATATATATATATATATATATATATATATATATATATATATATATATATATATATATATATATATATATATATATATATATATATATATATATATATATATATATATATATATATATATATATATATATATATATATATATATATATATATATATATATATATATATATATATATATATATATATATATATATATATATATATATATATATATATATATATATATATATATATATATGCTTCTTTTAAGACTCGGATTTTTTGAAGAGTACTACTACCCGTACCGACCAAAAACATACCGAAATCGTACCGACGGCCGGCCGTCGGTACGATTTCGGTATGTTTTTGGTCGGTACGGCAATCATTTTCGTTTTTTGAATGCTCTTTTACATAATAATGAATCTGTGAGTAGATTCTTTTGCAGGCCATATACGTAGGCAAAGCAGTGGAGTAGATGTTGGATCAAGGTATGGCTTAGTGTTTGTTCTTGATTGAAAGTGGTAAAAATGTTGGTTTGTTACCTATTTGGTTGCTTCATATTCCTTCTACTTTTCTTATCTTTTCACCTGCAGGGGAACAGAATGTTCTTCCAATGCCCCAAAGCTTCGCAGAATTGCATCTGACTCAGCTAATATGAATTTCCTTGCTTCACAATGCACTTCTTCAAATCCAGGTGCTTATGGAGTGTTCAATATTAAAAGGACACATGATATATGGAAATTGTGTTTTCCATTAGAATTGATAGCCTTTAATATTCAATCCATCTGTTGAATATTTTCCGGAATCCCACATAGTTCATGGTGTGCTACTTCTAGCGCAAGTTGGGTGGAGGAAGACATGATGGTCTATTCAGCTTTATCTGTGCAGTTACTTTTACAGTTTTACGGTTTCCAGCTAAACATGTATCAGGGCCTTGCCATATGATATCTCCAAATTTAGCGCAGAAAAGAACCACTCTAAAGAACACTCTTCCTAGTATATGTGTTTAAGCTACCAGGTGTTTTTTTCTCTTGATGTTCATAGAATTAAGAACAACCCCTTATTGGTGAGCCACTAGGATTGCCAATAACAGATAAATCAACCTTTGGAATCCTGACATATGTCAAAATGACACTGAGAAAAACCACTGGTGTGATAGGAAGTGGTGACACGAAGTGAATAACTGTAGATTGTTAGCAGGTTGAGTAATTGGTGTTTGTTTTCAAGGAAAAAAATGGTCGATTAGCATATCTAAGGCAGGAGGAAATTATTTAAATCTAGGGAAATGATAATGCCAAAACGGTTCTTGTTGGTGCCAAAATTCATATTTAAGATTAAATCAATAGTGGACTTTGTCACTTTGGGCTGATGAACATGTAGGAGATATGTTTCTTGAGATCATCGAGCAATAACACTCACTGTATCTGCTTTTGCCTTTTATTCTGATCTGTAGCTCCTCTCAAGCGCACAAGCAGCTGGTCTTTTGATGAGAAGCTTCTTGTACAGACACTTTACAAGGTATTCCTGCAGCCCCATTTTTATTTGTCCACTTTTCCTAGTTGGGAGGTCCCCAAAGGCATGTCCACTTTGAGAAGTCGAAGCATAAAACTTTGTAATTTTCCAAAATTATTCATCCGAGATGTTTGAATGATTTAAAACAGTGGGGATAAAGGGTAACGCTGGTATGCAATACCTTTTGATTTTACTTTTGTGTCGACTAAATGTATATCAACTTTTACCTTATGATTTACTTTGTGTGAACTAAATGTATGTCAACTTGAAAGGTTGAAACTCACAAAAAGGCCAACGGTGTGATTCGGAGGGGGTAGTATCTATTGGACTGATCTATCTAGAGATCCCAAAGCTTCTGTCTGATTACAGTTGGCTAAATAATTTTTCTGTTTAACTTATTTATACCTTCGTAATGGTTCATGTTAACAAGAACCCAATAAGAAGTGTTGGAGAACTAAATAATGCCGTTAAACTAGAATTTCAATTTCACATATTGTTTCACACTTTTACAAATGTGTTTGCACTTCTAACATATTTTAGTAACCCTTTTTACTAGTCTGACGTGATTTTGATTTCTCTGATAGGTCCTACTATCAATATCAAAAACCAGTCCCATTGTTTTGTATCTTAGGGATGTCGAGAAGCTCCTTTTTAGGTCGCAAAGGATATATACCTTGTTCCAAAAAATGTTGAAAAGACTGTCAGGACCAGTTCTGATCCTTGGCTCACGGATCGTGGATTCGGGTTCTAACTATGGAGAAGTGGATGAGAGGCTTACTGCTCTATTCCCTTACAATATCGAAATCAAGGCACCTGAAGATGAAACCCATCTTGTCAACTGGAAGTCTCAACTGGCAGAGGATATGAAGATGATGCAATGTCAGGACAATAGAAATCATATCAACGAAGTACTTGTGGCTAATGACCTTGAATGTGATGATCTGGGTTCAATCTGTGTGGCGGACACCATGGTTCTCGGAAACTATATAGAGGAAATTGTGGTATCCGCAATCTCTTATCATTTGATGAATATAAAGGACCCTGAATACAGAAGCGGAAAGCTAGTTATTTCATCTGCAAGGTTAGATTAGCATGTTACTTCAGTAGTTTCCGGACTATTGAAGCTTTTATTAACAGACTCTTGTTGGTGTGAACAGTTTGTCCCATGGTTTCAGCATATTCCAGGAAGGCAAGTCGGCTGGCAAGGACACTTTGAAACTGGAAGCAAAGGTTGGACCTTACAAGTTTTTTGTGCTTATTCAACTATCTAAGAAAATGGATCTTGAAGAATTTTCTTGGCATCTTATCCCATTTACATTGCATAGGATGCCCCAAAGGATGAGGCTATAGCTGTGAAGCCAGAGACAAAATCCGGAAGCTCAGTCCCAGAGAATAGAAGTGATGCAGATGCATCAGCTTCAGCAGTGAAGGATGGTAACAATCCAGCCCCAGCATCAAAAGCTCCAGTAAGTAATGCTAGATTTCATGGGAGATATTTATTATGATTTCCTTAATCTCTATCATTTGTAGTACAAGGGTCTACCAACAAGTGTCTGAAGTCTGCAAACTCTCTCTAATCTGAGCAGCATTTTTGTGTGAAGTTTGATGTCTTACATTACCATCCACATACCCTTTGTCTCATCAACCATAAATTATTGCTCCAAAATTTTTGTATTTCTAACAACCCAGTCATTTTCTGTTAAGGGGCAACTTAATTTTTTTGCACAAAGTGACTGCATGGAATTGGGTTCATGGTAAAGAAGTGCACTATTGTGCATACTAATTACTAACCCAGTGTGCACGATATTTACAAACATTTAGCATTCCGTAGTAAGCTTGTCTGTTGTAGCTGTAGGAAATTATTCCTTGTTTAGATAAGAGGGCAGTTGAGTATGTAAATATGCCTGCATCTGCAGCAGCATTGCCGTATTAAAACAGTCCATACTCTTGTTCCCTTGTTTTGTCATTGGTTAGTACTGTTGTTTTTTTGGTTTATTGTTTCTACCAGGAAGTTCCTCCTGACAATGAATTTGAGAAGCGCATAAGGCCAGAAGTTATACCAGCTGGTGAAATCGGCGTGACATTCAGTGATATTGGTGCCTTGGACGAAACCAAAGAATCTCTCCAAGAACTAGTGATGCTACCTCTCCGAAGACCAGACCTATTCAAAGGAGGGCTTTTGAAGCCATGCAGAGGTATATTGCTATTCGGTCCTCCTGGCACGGGGAAGACTATGTTGGCCAAGGCCATCGCCAGTGAGGCGGGAGCAAGCTTCATTAACGTGTCTATGTCTACTATCACTTCAAAATGGTTTGGTGAAGATGAGAAGAATGTACGAGCGCTGTTTACTGTAGCAGCTAAGGTTTCCCCCACTATTATTTTCATTGATGAGGTCGATAGCATGTTAGGGCAACGTTCAAGAGCAGGAGAGCATGAAGCCATGCGTAAGATAAAGAACGAGTTCATGTCTCATTGGGATGGACTCTTGACAAAGCAAGGCGAAAAGATTCTTGTTCTTGCTGCCACGAATAGGCCGTTTGATCTCGATGAAGCGATTATCAGACGTTTTGAGAGAAGGTATCTTTACGCATATCCACATTGGTAGTTCTAAGTAATTGCATAAGCTACCAACATCATGTTTCTCTATTAAGTTATGAGCAAACCAAGGATTCTATAAATATATATTATTTCTCTTTTCTGTGTTTGTATTGATCCTCGTGATTAACAGAATCATGGTTGGTCTACCATCTGTTGCGAATAGAGAGAAGATTTTGAGAACTCTTCTGGCAAAAGAAAAAGTTGACCAAGGACTAGACATCAAGGAGCTAGCCACTATGACAGAAGGGTATAGCGGAAGCGATCTGAAGGTTGTATGTTGTCATTAAGTTACTCGCATTAGATGTGTTGTAAGATGATTTTAACCATGTCCACGAATTTTGTGAGCAGAACTTGTGCACGACAGCTGCTTACAGGCCAGTCAGGGAACTAATTCGACAGGAGAGGCTAAAGGATCTTGTAAGAATATCAACTCATATCCTATTGATCTTCAATTAGTTACACTGTCCACCTACGTTCCTGACCACTTGTTTATCTAATTCGGTGTGATGATTTAACAGGAGAAAAAGCGGAGAGCTCAGGAAGGGAAGAATTTAAAGGATGCTCCAGACACAGAGGTGGAGAAAGAAGAAAGAGCAATCACTATCAGGCCATTGAACATGCAAGACTTTAGGGAAGCAAGAAATCAGGTAAATTAATCTCTCTCTCTCTCTCTCTCTCTCTCTCTCTCTCTCTCTCTCTCTCTCTCTCATTTCATGGTAACAAAAAGGAGAGAATCAAAAGAAGAAATAGAAGTTTAGTTCTTTGTTTTCCTGTTGAATTTACCCTTGGCAGTTCATTTGTCTGTTTTCCTGTTGAATTTACCCTTGTGTATTCCTGCCTAAGTTTTTCTAATTTCCCCTTATATTTTCCAGTTATTAAACTCTGGTGCACGTATGATATATCCAATAACTTTGATGTAGTTAAAACTCATTTTTCCATGGTTATTGCACTGAGATATGGGATATTCTTATTCTTTGTTTCGCTGATGGACAGAGATATTAACGGGATATCTTTATTGCAGGTTGCTGCAAGCTTTGCAGCCGAGGGATCTGTAATGAATGAGATCAAGCAATGGAATGATTTGTACGGAGATGGAGGTTCAAGGAAGAAAGAGCAGTTAACTTACTTCCTGTGATAGTAACGTTGTCTCACATCATCAAGAGAGAGTTGCTTGATCTGTCTGCAGTGTTCTGAAGTTTCGATTTGACAAAATTGATGGAAAGGCCGGTCATGATCATTATCGTGAAATCCTTGTCGAAAGAGTAGCTTAGTGTCTTCATAGTAAAACCAGTAAAGAACTATACCCCATCACTCTGCGGGTTTAGGTTTCGTCACTTGTTTTTGTTCTGGAGTGCTTGTGTCCTTGCGTCTTTGCACTTTGTAACATATGGTATTCTGGCTTTCTTGGGGTTGTTTGACTACACTATTTCTGGAGTGGCTACGTCATGCCGCCTTCAATGTTGTTAACCTTATTGTGAAACTAGAGACTTATTCACTGTCACTGAACATGTTATGCCATCTGTGAGTGCAACTGTTTTCAGAGTTCACTGGAAGTTCCCTGGCTTTGTTCACTCAAGTATGAAGCACACCAAGTACAAAATCCAATTTCAAACTGGACATCATATCCAAAACATGAGTTAAAAACATCATTATCAAACTCCCTGAATGATAATATACTGAATGTCATTTTTTAAAAGCCAAGGTAGTTGGTCTAACGGCTATGTAACTGCACGGCAATTGGGTTGGGATGGTGTCGATTCTTTATAGATGTCACCTTCTGAAGCAAAGGATTGCAGCACACTCGAGAAAGGAGAATAAACAAATTTCCAAATTCCCGTGAACATACGGAATCTCCAAGTTGAGAAAGGCTCCATACCCACTTGGTGCCTATATTGGCCCTAAAACAAGCACAAATGAATGCAAACAACGCCAGGAACACCAATTCTTTAAAAGCAAAAAACCGATCTTTTCAAAAGAGAGAAACAAAAATGAACACTAGGGCAAATGAAGCTGATCTGTCGAGGTACTCTGAAATTTCATCATCTAAAACCTATGGAGCCAGAACATCATTTAAACCAAATGTATTTGACATGCAATTTAGTAAATAACTTGATCACCTTTCATTGACAGATCACACAAAGCGGGAAACCAGCAGATATGCTGGCCCAAGACCCTAGCAAAGGCGAGTATAGAACTACCAGGTTCTTCGATACTGTGAACCCGGATAAAAAAAGAAAAGAAAGATGTGAACCCAAAAACCTTAAAGGACACATTAAAAACAGGGTTCTATCCAACAATAGATGAACAACTCACAACACCTTGACAAAACATGGCTCCCAAATATATCTTCAAACCTAGCAATGGCCTACCTGGGGCCATCCTAAGCTCTTAAGCCTGCTTCTTGTCCTTCAATGGTCCTCTTGGGATCTTACTCAAAACCTTCTCATCAAAGACTGCATACCGTTTCTTGATCTCAATCGTAGCCTTCTCTGAAAAATCATCCACCTGATCCTCATATTTCTCGTACAGCACAGGCACAGTGTGGAGCAGAAAAAATGCTGTCACCAACATCATGGGCTTCAATGTAAAATTCTACACAATCCAACTAATAAATAAATATGTTTCTCTAATAACGTTTTGATTGATTACCTATGTAAAACAAAGTCAAGAAGCTGCAGCAGCTCCCCACAATTGACAAGATCCACAAGCCACCTATCACCTGATACCCAAACAAATGGTCAGCCTAAAATTGTTAATATCATAAGTCTCCCTAACTAAGGGCCACTATGTGCTATAGATTCTAACATATATGTGGACATCAGGTTCTATAAAATGCAGGATTTGCACTTCAATCTCACTGATGCTTCTAGATCAATAACGCTGAAGTTCTACCAGTACTGGCTTTTAAACCCCATGAGATACGAGCACCAATGGAAAGGTCAATTGCAAAAGTTACAACTCAATCAAGTAGAAGGAAGAAAGAAACATACGGAGAGAAACATTTTGAGATCTTTTCCTGAAGCAGTTTCCCTTAAAATGCCAAAAGCCCGATTTATTTCAATCCTGACGGCAGAGGCGAACTCTAGAACTGGCTCCTCAGGAATGTGAACTTCTGGAATGCGCGGAGGAGATCTGAAAAATAGCAAAACCTGGTAAAGACTCCAAAACAAACACAGATGAATACATAACACGATATTATTTGCCTATAGTTTGAATGTCTTACTTGTTGATGAAGGCGCTAGCATTAGACCACAAGAACAACATAGCCAGACCAAGTATCAATGCATGGCAAACTAATGTAAGGAAATGGTACTCAAGCACGTCAAACAGAACCCATAGAGCAGTGGCCCCACCAAGAACGCCAGCAGATATCTTCTTGTCCCTCCACAGAAACACATCAGCAGCTGCACCACAGAGAGAGGAGAAGAAAGAGTTCCTTCTTCAATTCAAAACAGTGCACTTTATATCACAGTGCACTTTATAAATTCATGCTTAGATTTGAATTTTCCCAGCTGGAGTGCTTTTTCATCAATTGAAGCTTTACTCAAATTGCTGGAAATGGTCTTTACCCGTTAGTCCGTTACTGCTTTTCAAGTTTGGAAAAAAGGTGTGTGACCCCAGCAAACATTGCAAAACAAAAAACAAACTTTTCCAGAACCAATCCCATCAACACAGCCAATAATTATAAAACAACCACCACTTTTAACTCCTAAGACCTAAATAACAATAATTCATTCCAAACCTCTGAACATTCTAGATCTAGATCCACCCGTACCCCCACACAACAGATGCACAAGAAAAAAGGGAAAGTTACGCCATTTCTGCTACCATAATACAAATTCACAAATACTAGTAAGAACACAACCAACAATTAGGGTTCAATTTTCATGACCCATTAACTTGAATATCATTAGATTCCTATATAACACAAATACGACAATTTCCCTCAGTACTGAGGGTCTGTTTAGAACACGTGGAAAAGAAGGGAACAAAAGGGAAAATTGTTAACAATTAAGAAAATAAAGTGTGAGTAAATATAGAGTAAAGTTTACTGTGCTCAATTCTTTGTTTTGCTCTTTTCTTCTCTCTTTCTTCTCAAACCAAACAAGGCAAGATTAAACTTCTTAATTTTCCCTTCTCTTCCCCGAGATCCAAACAAACCCTAAGGCAAATCGAACTGCTACAGGCTTGGCACAATATGATGCCCTAATACCCATTTTATTTTACGCACTAGATTCACCCCAAATTGATTTTCAAAACGATAAACAAAAACAGAGGGAGCCCAAAAAAAAAAAACAGTTAAAAGAAATGAACTTTAATGATGACGGTGGTGATAAACGTACGTTTGCCACCGCCGAGGACCTTGTGAAGGGGCTTTTCTCGGCCGAACAGCCTGAACTTATCCGATTTGAACGACGACGTTTTCTTCCCGTCATCGGAATCTGACGACGACGAGGAATCTTCCTCGTGAAACTTCTCGGTTATCTTCTCCATCACCGAGTCCGCCATCCCTCTCTCAAAGCTTTTTCCGATCCGACCGCTCGTTTCAGCAAACACCTTTCTCTCTCTCTCTCTGGAATATGTAACAGCTTCTCAGTACAGAGTGTGTCGTCTTTATTTACTTGCTTGGGGTAATGTAAAAGCGGAACGAGTTTTTATCAGATCAATCGCAGCGCCTGAAATGCACGAAACCGAACCTGAGCTTTTCTGAGTGTACCGAGCCTCTTGGTTCGGAGGCATCGCTGAGAAGGAAAAAATGTTCCTCTGTAACGGTTATTTGTAACACCCTCCTCGATGATGTCGGCCTTGTGTGTGTGTACATAGTCCTTATCTAGTGAGAGATCCCACACAGTTTTACCGTGTGGACCTTGCTTTCTTGATTAATTTTGGATGATTTGAGCCGCTCAAAATGATCAGAACGTGATTTTAAGGGTATCCTGATTAGCACCTAAGATTGTAAGATCGTGGTGCTAAAAATACCCTAGCTTGTGGCGTTTTTATTTAGTTAATGTTGTTTCTATTTGATTTTTGCTCGTAAGGTACTTTGTTTAGTGTTTCAGGCGAAACGCCCTTAAAAGACATATTTTGATTGGCAATCAATTTCCTAAGTGGTTTCGAGCCTTCTTGCCCGGGAGAACTTGTGATGAAGTGACCAAAGATCGAAGGCGTGAGCCATCGGGTGAAGTGGAAGCCATCGGGTGTCAAGAATTGGAGGCTAGCTTTCAATGTCTGAAGATAAGCCAACCGTATCGATACGCAGGAAATCTATATCGATACAGTGCAGTCTCTCAGGGTTCCAGTGAATGATGTATCGATACGGCCTTAACCCGTATCGATACGCGTTAGCTACGGTGTTTAGGGCCATTTGATGTTAATGCTCATTGTATCGATACACCCCTTATTTTGTATCGATACAGGGAGCCTTCGGCCAGATATTTGTTACTTTTTGGGCCTCTTTTAGGATATTTTGAGATATTTGTTGTGAGTAAAACCCCTTTTGTATAAATATGGGCTTCATCTCTCTCACTTTGGATCTAGTCTTTTATTACCTTTAGATTTTACGCCATTAATGGTTTATCAAGCTTTCCAAGTGTAACTTCCTTTGAACACAAGTAAGTTGTTCTCGTTTGCTAATTTCTCAAGCATTAAAGTTGTTGCTACTCTCGAGATCCTTTATAAAATCAGGTTTATTTTCAGTTTTATCGGTTAAACATGTTCTCCAACTTTACCCTGCTTTCTAGTCTTCTCATGGTATGCGAGTAGTTGCTTAGGCTTGGCAACAGGGTGACTAGCGCTTCGTGACATGCGTTAATCTTGTTTTTCTCAACTCATGGCTTGGGGTTCGATGTGAAAAATGGAAAGGGTTCACTTTAATGTAACAAAACTAGTCGATATTAACCTCTGGTGATCATATGCTCGCTCATATGGTTCCGTGAATTATGTCTCGCCTTGTGTTTGCCAAAAGAACCAAAAGAACTCGCCTATTTTCTATGTTTCATTTCAAGTCTTTTAATGGTTTCATAGTTAAATCTTCCAGTTGATAGCCTAAGCCGTGCGATTCAACCGAGTTTTCGTTGAGAATAGTTCGATTGCTTAAGTTACGGGCGTTAAAAGTCCAAATGCCTTGTCGCTTGTTTAATCTGGTTAAAACTCATTTTCCAAACATTTTCATAAGTGTTCATCACTCTCCAAAGCAAAACCGACAATTGGCCGTCTTAAACGCCGCAAACCCATACTTCTCAAATCCTAGCAAGCTATAGAGATTCTCTCAGTGGGAACGAATCCGGACTTCTGGTATCTATGCTGAATTCGACTTAGCCTTACGCTCGGGGTAATTCAATCTTTATTGGAAGGCAATGTTGTGGACGAAGCATATCCACGAGAAATTGGCAAAAAAAAAAAAAAGACCGGATAGGGCCAAGCCTCTCAAAGTAATCAGAATGTGATTTTAAAGATACCCGCGAGAAATTAGCAAAAAAAAATGACCGAGAAAGGCTTGATCGGAGCAGTTTTCATTGAATGGTTCAATAAAAAAAATGCTCAAATCAAACCCTTCTTGGTCTTTTTTTTTTTTGTTAATTTCATATGGGTACCCTTAAAATCACATTCTGCACACTTTGAGCGGCTCGGATCATCAAAATTTTCTCGAAAAATAGGAGGTCTACACAGCAAAACCGTAAAGAATCCCTTATTGGATAATTTGTGTGTATGTGTCCGTTTCACATGGAGGGAGCCTCATTTTAGTTTAAATACGGATCCTCCTTCCCCGATCAAATTTTGATGATTTGAGCCGCTCAATGTGATCAGAACGTGATTTTAAGGGTACCTGCGAGAAATCGCAAAAAAAATGACCGGGAAGGGCTTGATTTGAGCAGTTTTTATTTGAACTGTTCAATAAAACATTGTTCGAAACTATTCGGATGAAGCCCTTCCCGACCATTTTTTTGTCGATTTTTCGCAAGTACCCTTAAAATCACGTTTTGAACACATTAAACGGCTCGGATAATCGAAATTTAATCGGAATAGAGGGGTCTGCATTTTAACTAAAATTAGGATCCCTTATTTGAAACAAACCATATATATATATTCAAAAAAAGTTAAATTTAAGAATAGTCCCATATCATCTTGTATTGACCGGTAGTGAAAGAGAAAAATAAATTTAAAAACAATCCCGTATCATTTGGTGTTCACCAATATTGGCCGGTAGCTGACGTTTCTGGCCAATATTTAATTTCCAATATTTCAGCCGGAACCAAATTGGAGGAGTGAGATGCCAATTTGGTCAATACCATTACTTCCATTGATACCTCCGAGGCTAAACCGGCGTTAGAGTTCACGGTTTACCAAACCTGTTGTTTTTGTCCATATAAGCCAAAAAAAAAAATTTTGAAGGGGTGGGATCCGTTGTCGCTATTTATTTGTTTTAGTATTTGTCAAGATGTTGGATCCTTTGTGCCGAAAACCGATGTGTCATTGTGCCAAGATATTTTTTGGCCGTTATAGTTAAAACAAAACATAAATCACACAATCTAATGGCCGAAAAATTTCTAAGCACAAAGGCGCTGGGATTTTCGGGACAGAGGAGATCGGACCCGTTTATTTGGTTATTTGTCAATGTTGCTCTTATTTATTAATAGGCGGAATGTATGACAATTGTAGCAGGCCGAACTCTGTGACTCGAGCCGAGCCGAGGGATGTTCGAGCCGTTCATGACTTAGCCGTGCGTTTACTTAATGACATCTCCTCGTTTCGTACTTACACCGAGCTCAAGTTCTCAAATACTCACTCCGTTTCATAATGTCTGTACGGTCCGCAAAACGAAAACTAAAAAATACTACGTATTGTATTTCTTTCACGTGGGAATAACAACCGTGGTCACGATGACGATCGTGATGTCAGCCGAACGGTTATCGGGGTAATGATGAGGAGCACGTGAAGGTGCCAGCTCACCCTCCAAACGGTTACAAAACCCTAAAGTGACGTAGGGGTGAGGTGAGCCGACGCGTGTCAAACGCATGTACAATCTTGGAGATCAAGCCAAGGGTTCCCAATAAATACAATGTTATGCCTTCTGGTGAAAGGTACACAATTCACCACCCTAAAACCCTAGCTCTTGCTTCCCTTGCTCTTCTCTTCTCTCCAAGTAAACTGATTCTTGCACCGGAGGGCCATCCCGGAGGGCCTCCGGTGTGGTCTTTAGTCGTGCTCTCTTTTGCAGGATAAGAGGAGGACAAAGAGCAAATCCCACATCCCAGTTCAAGGAAAGTGAACCACCTTGATCGGAGCCCCACAATTTGGTAAACCCGACATGAAACGTTTTTCAGATCCACGGCGGCTCCTCTGTTCCCTCACTTCTTTCATTCTCCAAACTCCTCCTCCACCACATCTCCACCACACCTCCTCTCCACGAAATGGGCAGTGCTCCACCTCCTTTCAACCCCCTCAACCCATCTCTCCAGATCCTTTCAGAAACAGGCATTAACACAGCCTCACCATCCCACCCCCTTGGATTCACCCCTCCTGTTGTCAGCTCTTCCATCCAACACCCAGTCGCCATGACTGAGGATACTCTGGCTTACGTCCAGATGCTGGAACAACAACAGGAACAAACCAAAGCGGACGTAGCCATCCTCAAAATGGAGATCGCAAGGATTAAGGCAAAAGAGCGTCCGGCGGCCTCTCGCTCTGGATCTCAGGGAAGACGCCAGAGGAGAAGCCTTCCACCTCCTCTTCCCACGACTGGAGACGGGGCTCCTCCCAGAGTCTCAGTCCACGACCGCCTGGACCCACCATTGGCAGACAATCGAACTGGAGACAACGCTCGCTTTAGGCAGCAACGTTCCCCGGTTCATATGCGTCTCGGCAGTGGTGCAGGCCTAAGAGGCGGCAGATCAAGGAGAGAGGGAAGTACTCACACTATGCATTCGAGCTCCTCGGCAGGAGACGAATATTCTCAGGGCTCACAAAGTTACGATACAGTCGAGCTCAATGACCAAGAGAACACTCGGGCCCTAATCCCTTATGATTCAGGACGGCGTTATAGCCGAACGTTTTGTAGGGATGACAAAGAACCCGAGAGTTTCCAGACTGAACATGAGGAAATCTCTCGGGAGCATACAAACGTAGGCAGGACCAACGACTCAAGGAACCCACAAGGATTCCCACGGGAGAAAAGTGTGAGCGTCATGGTTCGGCATGATGATCAATCAAGTCGCCGAAGGGTATACCGAAAAGAGAACTTGCCAGAAGATGCCCCCCAGCATGAAACCCTCGACAAAAAGGGCAGCGCGCACCGCCGTCGGCACGACTGAACGTCTGACTATGACAAAGATCGCCGTGCTTCAAAGAGATCTAGAGCCGACAAGGACGGACGACCGCCTCGGCCAACACATGAGTATCAACTAAAAAAGCTAACGGAATCTTCGTTTTTCGCAAAACTTCAAGCAACCCTGCCGAAGCCAGGCCTCCACCTCCCTAAATTCTAAAAGTTTGACCCCAGCACTACCGAGGCTTACACTCACCTCATCAATTACCGAAGCACAATCTCATGTGTAACTAATGACGACGCCATCATGTGCAAGGCCTTCCCCTCGAGCCTCGGCCGTCTCGGTTTGCTTTGGTTCAACCAACTGGAGGCTGGTTCAATCCACAGCTTTAAGGAACTCGAAAGGGCTTTTAACTATCGATTTATCACGAGTAACAAGCAAGCCAAGGAAGAAGACGCCTTAGCCCAAATGAGAAAAAGGCCCGGGGAAACGCTTCGGAAATATGCCGAACGTTACTAGCAGCTGTTCAATGAGATACCTGGAATCAACCAATATTGGGCTGCCAGAAACTTCAAGAATGGTTTAGAGACAGGGAGTAAGATACTGGACGAGCTAGCAATACGGGCTCCGCATGTGATGAACGAGCTCATGAGGACGGTTGAACAGTTCTGCACGTACGAGGAGTTCCTCGCCGAGCGAGAACTTCAAAACGGACAGACGACAGCCGTCGCTCAACCCCTTCATGTCCCAAAACCACAGATCGCAGCTCCAAAACCCGCAAGGCACCCCAGCCGAAGAAGTAAGTCAATTCGGTCAAGACGGCAACCAAGAAGGCCCCAAAGCCTCACGACTATGTCGCTGAGACCACGGTCTTCAAGGAGCCCATCTGTTTTCTCATCCAAACACTCAAGCGAGAGCCCTTCTTCGTGTGGCCGAACCCCCCAAAGCTCAACACCGAGGCGGGAAATGAAAACAGTCGGAAAAGATGTTTGTATCACAACGAGCTCGGCCATTACACTACGGCCTGTGCTCCGTATAAAGCACTGTTGGAGAACTTGGCGGCCCAAGGACTCTTAGACGATCACATTGATTGGACCAAGACACCGAGACGCCAACCGAATGCTAGTGGACAAGCCCAAATCCCTCGTCCTGTGGGCGTAATAAATGTTATACATGGGCCAATCACCAGGGAAACAGCACAATCACTTCGGACTGAACTTCAAGAGGCGCAGGAAATTTCCCAAGTTTTTTCTATTGGCAATGCTCTGAAGAAACCAAAAACAGCCGAACGACCATGGTCCAGCGAGTCCAGACTCCTCATAACGATGCTCTCGTCATCACGGTGCAAATCTCAACTCATTCGGTCAAGCACGTTCTTGTGGATCAAGGAAGCTCGGCAGAGATCATGTACTTATCCCTCTTCAACGAGCTGAAGCTTCCCTAGTCAACCCTCGAACCAACCGACGTCCCCTTAGTTGGTTTCAGTGGAACACCAGTCTGGCCTCTCGAGAAGATTATTCTCCCAGTTGTATCCGGCTCGATTGCAGTTAATATGGAGTTTCTCGTTGTGGACGCCCCCAGCCCATACAACGCTATCCTTGGAAGAAATTGGCTACATATCATCAAAGCCATTGCATCGACCTATCACCAGGTGGTACGGTACATTGGAGCAACTGGACGACAGGAGGACCTCTACGGTGATCAGGTCCAAGCAAAACAGTGCTACGTCTCGGCTGTAGGAAGGGCGCTGAGCCCCAAGCGAGTACACTGCTTGGAAGTTCCGGACAAGCATGTCCTTGAAGACGTTGGGGCTCCAGCCAAACAAAAATCCGTAGAAGATCTTGTGAAGGTTCCTATAAACGACGACGGCTCATGCTTTTTCATGCTCGGTTCCAGCTTGACGGATGCCGAGCGTGAGGAGCTTGTCCAATTTCTCAAAGATAACATCGAAGTTTTTGCTTGGACGCCGTACGAGATGCCTGGTATTGACCCAACTTTCATTCGACATTCGCTCAACGTCTCCAAATCAGCCAAACCAGTAATACAGAAGCCCAGGCGTTCAGCAGAAATTCATGTCGAAGCAGTTAACGAAGAGGTTGATAGGCTCCTTACAGCAGGAGCTATCAAAGAAGTTCAATACCCCACCTGGCTAGCCAACCCAGTGGTGGTGAAAAAGAAGAACGGGAAATGGAGGGTCTGCGTGGATTACACCAATCTGAATGACGCCTGTCCAAAAGACTACCTCCCCTCCCCAAGATAGATCAACTGGTTGATTCAATGGCAGGCCACGCTCGGCTAAGTTTCATAGACGCTTACCGAGGATACCACGAGATATCAATGGATCCTGACGACATGGAAAAGACAGCCTTCATCACCCCTAAAGGTCTATTTTGCTATCTCGTTATGCCATTCGGCCTTAAAAATGCTGGGGCTACTTTTCAAAGAATGGTCTATCTCCTTTTTGGTCTTCTCATTGGCGAGATCATGGAGGCTTACATCGATGACATGGTCGTGAAAAGCCTCAAAGCTGAAAATCACCTCGCCCATTTGGCCGAGGTATTTGCGATCTTAAAGAAGTTCAAGTTGCGGCTCAATGCTGAAAAGTGTGCTTTTGGCGTCAGCTCCGGTAAATTCCTGGGCTATCTTGGCACTCGAAGAGGAATTGAAGCCGACCCTAACCAGATCTCGGCCGTACAGCAACTGAAGGCTCCTTCAACTCCTCGGGAGATTCAGCGGCTCACAGGCATGGCCGCGGCCCTCAATAGGTTTATCAGTCGCTCCTCGGATAAGTGCCATGTTTTCTTCCAAACACTGAAGAAGCAAAGCCGCCGAAGCTTCAAATGGACAGAAGAATGTGACGCAGCACTTGTCGAACTCAAGACTTATCTTGGCTCGGCCCCACTCCTCATCAAACCGCATCCTTTTGAAACCCTGTACCTTTATCTGGCAGTTTTTCCACACGCTGTCAGTTCGGCACTGGTCCGACGAGAAGGTCCCGATGACCAGCCAATCTACTTCGCTAGCCGAACACTGCTTCCTGCACAAACACGGTATCTTCCCTTGGAGAAACTCCTTCTTGCTCTTGTCACTGCTGCTCGGAAACTCCTTCCGTATTTCCAAGAACATCCAATCATTGTCCTCACAGGATTTCCTTTGAAACATCTCCTTCGGAAGGCCGATCTTTCAAGCCGAGTCTCTCAATGGGCAGTCGAGCTAGCCAATTTCGACATCCATTTTGAGCCTTGGACGGCAATCAAGGCTCAAGTTCTAGCCGACTTTATTACCGAATTCACTCCCGGAAGTCCTGACCGAGAAGCCCTGATTCAGCCAGAATACGGGATGCTCGAACAGCATGAAGCTCGACGAACTTGGAACCTTTTTAGCGGTGATGTTTGGAAGCTTCATGTCGATGGGGCTTCAAATCACAACGGTGCTGGTGCTGGAATGGTTCTTATTACCCCTTACGGTGTGCTGCATGAGAGTGCTATCACCCTCAACTTTCCAGCAACAAACAACGAAGCCGAGTATGAGGCTCTACTGGCCGGCCTTCGGGCAGCTGCAAAGTTACAAGTTGAAGACCTCCACGTATTTTGTGATTCTCAGCTGATCGTTAATCAAGTCACTGAAGATTATGAAGCTCGGGATCCCAGGATGCTGAAGTATCAGGCTACGGCACTGGAATTGATCCGTCAGTTCAAAGGATTCCACATGGGGCAGATCAATCGAGAGAACAATGCTCACGCCGATGCTTTAACAAGTCTGGCCTCGGCCAGTAAAGCCTCCGAGTATCGAAACATCAGCCTCGACGAGATTGACGAACCTAGCTTCGAGACTCCCGCTGAGATCCTCAACATCGCTCTCGGCCCCAGCTGGATGGATGAAATTGTGACCTTCCTCAAGCATGACATTCTACCCTCGGACAAGAAAGAAGCTCACCGCGTTCGAAGCAAAGCAGCTTATTACTGGCTATCAGAAAGCGGCCAACTCTACAGGAAAAGCTTCACCGGACCATACCTGCGTGTCGTCCATCCGACCGAGGCCCCAGTCATACTCAACGAGCTCCACTCGGGAAGTTGTGGCTGTCATTCAGGAGGACGTTCCCTCTGTCAGCGTGCACTCAGCCAGGGCTACTCTTGGAAAAGGATGAAAAAAGACTGTGAAGAAGTAGTAAAGACATGCCGGCCCTGCCAACTTTTCTCTCCCATTCCTAAGCAGCCGCTCAAGAACTGAAGCCAATTACCAGCCCTTGGCCTTTTGCCCAATGGGGCTTGGATATCGTGGGCAAACTTCCCACTGCTCCTGGCGGTTTCAAATTTCTTATTACAGCAACGGACTACTTCTCGCAGTGGGTTGAAGCCGAACCGCTTGTCACCACAACCGAGACAGACGTACGGAGATTTGTCTGGGGGAACATTGTAACGAGGTTCGGCGTTCCATATGCCATAGTGTCAGACAATGGATCCCAGTTTGTTGGAAAGGAGCTCACCGGACTGTGTGCCGAATTCGGTATCAGATTCTTCAACTCGACGCCCTCTTACCCTCAAGGCAATGGCCAAGCCGAGGCTACAAACAAGACTGTGTATGCTGGCATTAAGCGACGACTAGATGCTAAAAGAGGAAAGTGGGCCGAGGAACTGCCTCAGGTTCTCTGGGCGTATCGCTCGACTCCTAGACGCTCCACTAGACAAACTCCCTTCGCTATGGCCTTCGGCATGGAAGCCGTTATCCCACTTGAGTCCAGATTCCCTACACTTCATACTAAAACCTTCGATCCACAGACCAATGATGAAGCAGTTGCCACTGAGCTCATTTTAGCCAAGGAGAAACGAGACGAAGCTCAACTCAAGCTCGCTAGCTACCAACAGAAGTCGCTAGGGGCTATAACAGAAGCGTTCGGCTCAAGAAGTTCAAGACAAACGACTGGGTTTGGAGGAAGGTCGTTCGGGCAACCCAGAAAACCAAGTTCAAACCCAACTGGGAGGGTTCCTATCGTGTGGTCAAAGAAGTTGGTAATGGGTCCTACAAATTGGAAGACAAGGATGGAAGGGAAATTGAGAACCCTTGGAATGCTCTCAACCTTCGTATGGCATACCTCTGAAATAGCCCTCGGCTTGAGCTCGTCTCGGCCCCTATCTGTTTTTCTTTACTTAGAAAGTTTTTTTTTTGTAATCATTTTGGCTGTCTGTTGGAATGAGAAGGCCTTGATTGAATGAGCAATTCCACGTTTTATCTCACAAGAACAAAACTCCTTTTTAAAACACTTATCCTACAGCTCGACTTCGGTCACCCAGTACAGCCTTATGGCTATTTGAAATCGTTCGGATCTAGAATCCAACAATCGTGCAAACTCGGACTACTGGAAGTTCGGTTTCACATGAGCATTTAACATATTGGTTAAACATGATTCGGCTACGTTCATTGTTGATTTGAACAAATGGCCACATCTCACTCATTTACTTAGCATTTTATTTTGGCATAAGGTTGGCACATAAGCCGAGTCTTACACCAAAATAGGGGCTGATAGTAGGTAAATGATTTAAACAGGGCTAAAGACCCTCGGCATAAAACTTTCCAAAATATTTCTAAGGCAAAGAGAAATATACATTCAATGGAAAAACAAGCAGCACATGCAAAAATTTTATGGGGCATAGAAAAGTGCAGACGTGCATTCAAAACAAGCCAATTGTTCCGCAGAACAAACTCCTAGTTCAACTATTACATCTGGCACGGCAAATTCCTAATGTTTGGAGCCGTCCAATCCATTCAAAAAGTTTGGGATATTTCTAAGAAAATAAAAACTTGGAGAAAGTTCAAGAGGAAAACTACTGATTTTCGGTTATAGCAGCCCCATGGTGGCCATCGGCCTCGGCAACTTCTTCGCCTTTTTCTCCTTCCTTGGGCTTCTCAGTCAAGGTGTCTTCGGCAAGAACCTCATCTTCATCATCTTCTGGAGGCAGGGGCTCGCACTCCTCCGCAGAATAAGGGAGCTCCAGGTCGGGAACTTCAGGCTCGGGCAGCTGCTTCAAAAAGCTTGAGTCTGTTTGCAGCACCATGACCCCGGCCATCGCCTCGGCGCCAGCAGCATAGCCCCGCCTGAAGAAGTCTGGCAGCCTCTCCTCCAAGGCATCATTCACCATTTGGTGAGCTATTTGGGTGTACTCCAGCGCGGCACGCTTTATGCCGGCCTCATACCCCTTGGCGTCGGCCACCCTCATTTTTTCCTTCTCTTCCTCCTCCAGCCTCTTCACCTTGGCCTCAGCGGTTGCAGCAACAGTTCTTGCCTCGGCGAGTTCCTTCCTCAGCTCTTCTAGCTCGGTCTTATTGTCCTTCACCTGAGTCTCTGAGATCTTGAACTTGGCTCGGTAGGAATCTCAGTCTGAGCGGTATCGTTCACGCTCGTCTTGAACCTTCGTAGCCTTGTCATGGGCCTTCAGTGTTGTCTGACCAGCCTGTGCAAAGGAGACAAGAAAGTAAAAGGAAAAGTTAGAAAGCAGTTAACACAGGCGAAGAGCGGAATTCTAAAAACAAATAGAGACACACCTGGACCAGGTAGGAACACATCTCCCTAAGGTTCGGCATGAGGTCGTCTGGCACCTGATCACAGTCCCTCGGAAGGGCCAGGCCCTTGAGAAGTGTAACGGCGAGATCCGGCTATTCTTTTATCGAATCCTTGAGCAGTACCACCCTGCTGTCGGGGAAGGGCATAGGATGGGCTGAATTGCCTCATAATATCGGCCTCGGTTTGAGGGTCGGTGAGGTCGATATGGGGGTTGGAGAGATTTTTCTGTGGCTCAGCTAATGGGGCCTTGGCCGCCTCGGATGCAATTTGTTTAGGGACACTCGATTGAGGGGCATCCTCAGTGGTCTTCTGCCTCTTCTCCTTCGGCTGCTGATTAGAAGGAGCTTTTGACCGAGCCGCGGGGTTGCCGGTCTTAGTAGGGATCACGGGCCTGGGAATCCCCCTTCTGGACATCTCCTCGGCGCTGGGCTCAACGATCTTTAGGGGAATGTTGAGTCCAGGGAGTGTCGGCTCGAAGACCTCGTCGGCACCAAGTGGAGTTAGCCACTCGGCGGCGGTGTACCCGATTTTTGGCAACCTAACTCCTCGTTGCCGCTTTTGGCGAACTCCCTCGGTCGCGGGAGGTCCTTTTCTCTTCTTCTGTGTAGGGGCAGCAGTCGGATGGCTTCCCTCCTCTTGCTAGACCTCCGCGCTCGGCTCACCTTCCTTCTTCTTCTCCTTCCTCCTCAATACCCCCTTGTAAGAAGGCTGGTAATCGAGTAGAGTTGGGGCGTGTCGGTTAACCTGCACTCGCAAAGTATCGCAGGCTGACTCCCGAGCGGTTGAGTTGAGAGTCTTGGAGATTGGACCGAGCTCTGCAAAAGAAACAGGATAAGAGAAACTTATCATCTTCCGCAATAAAGTGCAAAAAACAAGTACGCTATAGGCAATAAAGAAGGTTCGGCTTTACCTCTGTTATCTATAAACTTTTGGACTGGGTGCCGACGGTTAGTTTCGCCAAACTCATAATTTCCTCGGACCTCGAGGAAGAAGCTAGCCCATTTATCAGTATCCGAAAGACCGTCGATCAAAGGTTCTTTCTTAGGGCGTGTGGTCAGGAATCGTCGTCCGGACTTACCATGCCGAGACATTGTATAAGTGTGGAAAAGATCCGTCGGATTGAAATCTAGGTTGTGGCTTTCGACCAGTGTAATCACCGAATTGATGATGCGGTAACTATTGATCGCGAGTTGATGTGGACATAAACTAAATTTGAATAAAACTTCCCTGAGGAAGGGATGTAGGGGGAACCGAAGCCCCGCCTCGCAAATCGCCATTAACGGCACCGTGATGTGCGTAGGACGATTCGCCCTCTTATCTCCGATTTCGTTACTCTTCACTCGGTGGAGGAAGACGTCAGCTGGAATATTGTATCTCTGGCAGAACGCCTCATATTCACCAGCGCTCCCAGAAAAGTAGTGGGCGTGTGGGCACATGAGGCCCCTATCAAAGAGATCGGCATCACTCAGACCCGAAGTTGAAGCCTTGGCTGCTGAAGTAAACCTCGATTCGGCCTCGTGACCTAATTGAGGCTCGGTTTCAGACTCGGTCTTGGGTGTGAAGTGGATCTCGGGTTCGGTTGTGTAACCCTCGGCGTCGTACTCATGGACTCTCTCGGCATTCGAGTCATCAGAAGCTGGAGAGGTTGCAGACATTCTTGTGGACACGGACTCTTCAGCTCGGCGCTGTGCTCTACGTTGTGCAATCAGTTGGTTGATTAGCTGACGCTCGGATTCTGTCTCCGAACGATCCGAGTCCGAGGAAACGTCGATGACCTCGTGAGCTAGACCTAGAAGAAAAACAAAAGCCAAGGATGATGAATCCATGTCGGCAAGAAGAAAAAATGAATAGCCTCGGCTAAAGTCCTATTGTCTCACGAGTCATTTCAATTCTATTGGGGCTCGGCGCCCCTACAGTCTATTCGACGTTTGGCTATTGTGTTACGAAGATGGGTCGCTCGGTTAGCCTAAGGTTCGGCTACCCCCATAACCTCAGAGGAGGCTCGGAAGAACAGGTTGAATCTGGGATGAACATCACTGTTCAAACCCAGATTCCGTTGTTCAAAACGGTGCAAAAAATCCCATAAAACTCAAAAATTGCATGAAAACTTCAAGGAAAACAGGAAAAGATGAGAAATCGATCACTTACTTGGAGTTTTTGCTGCTTGATTTGGCTCGGAGTCGCAGATTGGTGTGAAAATCGAAGGCTGGGGCGAGTTTCTAGAGAGAGAAGCTCTGGTTTTTAGAGAGAGAAAGTGTAAGGAAGTTTCTTTCTCCTCCCGCTCCGCTATTTATAAGAGGCGTCCCAAGTTTCAACTTTCCTGCGCGATCATTACACGCCGAACCTCTAGCCAACCACAGTCTGACACGTGTCCGCTGCCAGCCTGCAAACTGCTGCACCCGTCCCTTCGCCTGCCAAGGCGTCCTTTCAACTGACACTCCCTTCCCCCTTTTTCGACACTTGTCAACATGATCGGAAGCTCGGATCCGACCGTTGCGAGCCAAGGATTGGACCCTCGGCTGGGGCTAGAGCTCGGCCTTTTCCCAAAGTCAATTCCTGCCGAACGAATAACTTCGGCAAGAATTAACGGGCTATTGTAGCAGGCCGAACTCTGTGACTCGAGCCGAGCCGAGGGATGTTCGAGCCGTTCATGACTTAGCCGTGCGTTTACTTAATGACATCTCCAAGCCTCGACTGGGCCGAAGGTCCCACAGTCGTTTCTCAAATACTCACTACGTTCGGCTTACCAACCCTTTGACGGTCGGTAACCACACCCGGCCTTGAACGAGTGTGGGGGCCAGGGGCTCCAGCTCACCCACGTGGGAATAACAACCGTGGTCACGATGACGATCATGACGTCAGCCGAACGGTTATCGGGGTAATGATGAGGAGCACGTGAAGGTGCCAGCTCACCCTCCAAACGGTTACAAAACCCTAAAGTGACATAGGGGTGAGGTGAGCCGACGCGTGTCAAACGCATGTACATTCTTGGAGATCAAGCCAAGGGTTCCCAATAAATACAATGCTATGCCTTCTGGTGAAAGGTACACAATTCACCACCCTAAAACCCTAGCTCTTGCTTCCCTTGCTCTTCGCTTCTCTGCAAGTAAACTGATTCTTGCACCGGAGGGCCTCCGGCGTGGTCTTTGGTCGTGCTCTATTTTGCAGGCTAGGAGGAGGACAAAGAGCAAATCCCACATCCCAGTTCAAGGAGAGTGAACCACCTTAATCGGAGCCCCACAACAATTAATATAGTACGTGGTGATTGTGAAGATCTTTCGTTTAAAAAAAAAAAAAATCTATGAGAAAACGATTTTCAACTCCGAAGCTGCCACGCAAAATTAAAGTGGATATTTTTAGTTTGACAATTTCGTTCTCGGAATAACTTAGGGGCGAAGTAAAACTACTACTATCATCCATGACTTAAAAAAAAAAAAAAAAATTGAATTTTCCCGGACAAGTGATAAAAAAAAAAAAAACAATCTGATTTAATTTATGCCACTCGAGTCATGTTATTTTCTGGAAGGAAAAATAATAATTAGTTGTCCACTAACTAAAATAAATACTAATTTATTGAATTAAATGTAATATATTGTGAAAGAATAATTTGTTTCGTAAAATGAAAAAAAAGTACTTTAAAATTAAGAACAAAAACAGGGCCTAACACAAACTTTCGTTTTACATAGATTGACGGCATAGTTTGGCTAAAAAAGTAAGCTGAACTGTTGAGTTATTGAGTTGCAATAATCCTACTTATTCGGCTTAAAAGCCCATTTTATTCATCCAACTAAAGAAAAATAAGCTAAACCATTTTACTTGGATTATTAACTTATTGGCTAAACAGGCCAATAATCCGATTTTTTTAATAGCCAAACTAGACCTGCATCATTATATTCGAACATTTACGGTTCAAGAGCACCCAAAAAAATACCTAAAAAAACACCCAAAATTTTTGGGTGTCCCTTGAACCACCCACTTCCTAGTAATTTTTTTTTTGCCGATTTCTAGCGGGCACCCTTAAAATGACGTTCTGCACACATTAAGCAGCTCGGATCATAAAAATTTGATCAGGAACTATGAAATTTATATTTGAGATATTTTTTTGGGTGTCCCTTGAACCACCCCGGTTGCTTAAATAGTATATTAATGCTATAACTTGAACAGGTTAGTCATACTTTTGGTATGTTAGTGCAATTAATTTTCTAGAAAAGTTAGAAAAATTGGAGATTGGATGAGTCGATGACCCTACGTTGGCAAGGCCATCTATCATTGACATGTGGATACCCATGGCAAGACCCCCCAAAAAAAAAAGGTATTGACTCATGAGAGTGACGTTTCTTTTTTTGACTTGTTCGGGTGCGCTTACAATTCTCTTCCCGGTCCAGTTAACGTCGTCTGCGCTGGAACTATGAAATTTTATAAGAAATTACTATCTTGCAGTCTAGCCGACTAATCTTTAGAATCAAACTCCGATCAATAGTATTAATTTGAGTGACCTAATAAATAAGAGAAAAAATAATGATCCATGGCGGAGCAAGATCACTCGTTTTTGCCTATCGAATTTGAATAACAGATACCTATGAGGGTGCGAGGTTTCCAGCAAGAGGGATGATTGACGCACCAAGATCAAACTCGTGCAAGAGATAGCAGAGGTCAACTAGCTCCATCGGACATGAGCAATGTGGGAACCATCTTCCCATAAATGCTCTATCAAAACATGAATATCTTCTCGACGAAACATCAATTGTGAATCATGTTAAGATTTGTTTACAATATTGGCGAAACCCCAAAAGATAATCAAGATGTCAATGCCAGTATTGCCATGCGATGCAAGTGTGAGTAAAAAACGCAAAAAATTCGTTGCGAAGTCTAAAGTAACCCTCCCTCGTAAGAATATTGTGAAGGCACCGAGTATCATGGCTAATCAATGAAAGAGGGAAATCCTGGGATGCATGTCCAAGGTTTGATTAAATTAACTTTGGGATCAAGGCAAACCAGGTATATATATATACCAATAAAAAGAGTCAATTGACTTATCATTTCGATGGAGAAAGTGGAATAATAAACTCTATATTCTCAAGCATATACAACTCTCTTACACAGAGTAAAAATGATAAACAAGCCCAGCCCAGCCCAGCCCAGATAGATGGGCTTTTGTTTTTGTGAGTTCAAAGCCTAAAAGTCCAGCTTTAAAGCTAACAGAAGGGGAGTCCAAATAACCGGGCTATGCGCACACATAACATAGGTGCATAGCATGCAGAGACTTTTTTGGCGGGACCCATCATGGATCTAGCAAAGATGACCCGGACCACTCATTTCTCCATTTGTATCTGCCTGTGAGTGTTGTTCGGTTCGGTCATGGTTTGGACAATTCACATATTAGAAAGCTGGCCAAACCGCCCAAAACAAACCGAAACGGATCTGTAAAAATTCATATTTTAAGATTTGCATCTATCCATAACATATCTCGAGTGGGTTCGCGAGCAGTTTCGTTTGAGGGCAATTGGATTGACCCGTTGGGCACCTGTATGACATTCAGGGGTGTTTTCGCTAAACAATATGAACTAAATGGAGTGAATTCCAAGTTTCCAAAGTTTTTTAGGCAAATGATTCCCCTCAGGTACTGACCAGTGACCAACTCATCAAACTCACCGACTGAGTTCGACCATATTCACACTCATTTCCTTCTAACCCACCAAAACCCTTGTTAACCCCCGCCTCTTTCTCTCTCTCTCTCTCTCTCTCTCTCTCTCTCTAACATTTGTGCATCGCTCCTCCTTCGTTCTCCCTCTCTCTCACTCCACAACCAATGTGGATCCACCGTTCACTCCTCACCCGAACCCTCCACTTCCGCCGCTTCACCCAATCATCCGCCGCAGCGGCCCTAACTCGCGAACCCGAAATCCTAACCATCGAGCAGGAGTTCCCCAAACCGGACCCCAAGTATGCCGAGACCATACGCGCCGTCCCGCGCGCCGCCTCCGGCAAGAACATCGCCGCCAAGGAACGCAAGGCGGGGCGCGTCCCGAGCATCGTGTTCGAGCAGGAGGACGGCCAGCACGGCGGCAACAAGCGCCTCGTCTCCGTCCAGACCAACCAGATCAAGAAGCTCGTCACCCACCTCGGGCGCTCGTTCTTTCTCTCCAGGCTCTTTGACCTCGAGGTCAGGCCCGATTTCGAGTCCGAGGATGTCATCGAGAAGGTCCGGGTGTTGCCCCGAAAGGTAATGCCTTTTGATTTCCGGCTTTTTTTTTTATGTGGAAATATTTGTTAAGGGCTTGCTATAAGTTATAACCTCGAAAAACTATTGTGTGAACCGAGTGGTTTCTGTTCACTCATTAATAATTAGTTTTGAGCTCAATTCTTTGGCTTGATAGCCTCAGTCGAATAAGGGTGGGAATGAAAGCATTTGACACGGGAGCGCCTTTATATACTGAGGGGCAGATAGAATTAGGTGAAGAATTAGCACTAGCTATATGCTGTTGAAAAACTTTAGCTAGCTAGGATCGGACAAGACTCTGTTGATTGATTCCCCTCTGCTTTTACCTGAAGTGCACCTTGTTTTGTAATGAGCCCTATGTCATGAAGCTTTTGTTTAATTCTCCATGTGTGGGTCAGGAATCGTACGTGCGGGAGAGAGAGAGTCTGAAATGGTGAATTGAGAGGTAGAGTTAGAGTAGACTGATGATCTTGACGTGGCTGGCTATTTTCAAAAAAATTAGTGTACGAGCCTGGACAGCTTTTCGTCTCATTGCCAATTGGTTTTGAGTTGGATGTTTTAACAATGTGTATCTTTCTATACCAAATGTTTCAAATTTTCAATGCATGGGATTCCAAGTGAAGGATTTAAGATTATCTGTAGGTGGGCTTGTGAAACTAGTGTGGAAGAATTTGAGGTAGACGTCATTAACTTCGTGTCTTGACAATTTTGAGTCCCATGAGAAGACTCCCAAATAAAATACCGAATTTGAGCTATTCTATCGGATCTGTTGGAGCCTTGGTGTTGTGATTTTTAGTCTCTGACTAGAAATTGGAGAAAAAAAAAGTTTTATTCATAATTCAATACAGATTGGAATGAACAGTTGAGTTGGGTATTTCGGTGGATGCTAACACAATTTGGTTAGTGTAGGGGTATTCATTCGGGTTTTGTAACATTTGGTAGTGAAATTCTATCCTAACTTTGGATAGTGTGCACTGTGCCATAACCTGAAGGTAGAAAGAAGTACTTGAGAGTGTGGAGCTTCCTCACAGTAAAAATGCCACCACTTATACTGCAGGTGCTTGTCATGCTTGCAAAGTTTGTGGTTCGTTAAGTTAAAATCCTTATGATGAAAGTGAGACCTGACGACGCCCAAAAATACAGGAACTCTATGCGCATCGATATATATTTTGAAACTTTAAGAAATCAATACTTTGAGCTTGACGTATAGTGTTTGACATACAGTCTCTTCTGTGAAAGTAAAGGCTTCAAGTTGTGTAATGTCTCTGTGGTCTGCTTCGTTCTGGGTTTTTTCAGTGTTTTCCTTTATTGTGTGGTGTGATGTTGTTTGTTGACTATTTATCTTGTAGGTGGGACTGTCCCCTAATTAACATCACAATATGCGTACAGAAATATGGCAAATGACAGCCACTGTTTAAGATTTCATCTTGGACTATTTCAGTCAAATTTGCATGTCGGCTGTCAAATTATGGGGCATTTAGGTCGCAGAGTTAAAATTATAGAAGTTTGTGCGATAAGTTCAGTTGGAGTTCATCAAAACTTCTGATAGTTTGAATTTAGTTTTGGGTTGTTTACTAATAAATTCTTGTTTTGAAAATCACTTTACACGTATAAGATGGATTCATGATCTGAATTCCTCCACAGTTTGCACTGTTCTGATTTTGTCTTCCTCTAATTATGTCAGCTTCATCTGCATGCGGGTACAGATAGAGTACTCAATGTGACCTTCATAAGGGCCCCATCACATGCATTGTTGAAGGTTGAGGTTCCTCTTGTGTTTAGAGGAGATGACATTTCGCCTGGACTAAAAAAAGGTATTGTGAAGAAGGAACTTTCCTCGTATGACCTGTGTAAAAAGTTGAAATTGCGTTCAAAATGAATATCTGGACAACATTTTTGAAGCCTTTCTTGTCTTGTCTTTATAAACTTAGAAGCTGCTTGGGTTTAATTTACTTTTAGTGCAAAATTGTCCACTGTCAAAGTTACATACAACACAACTGTGAGTAGTGAGCGCTTGTTGTGGAGGTTTTGTAAGTACCTATGTGCTTTTCAACTTATATGGCTTCTGTGGGCCAACAGTTTGGATACCCTGCTTGATTTACTGTAGAGGTTGTCTTGGAAACAAAGTCTTTCTAACAGCTGGCTGCACACCCTTCTTAAGGTTTCCTAATGATGTTCTCAAGCCGAGTTGCTTGTTTAGAGTTGTTAAACTGATGATTATCCTGTGCAGAGGGTTAATCAAAAGACTAACTTCTTCTGGTCTTACTGCTCCTGGATGTTTATATTGCATTTTTCGGGACTTTTGATTGATTATCTCTCAAGCAGTTTCTGTGCTAAGCTTCGGCAAAGCAAGTTTAGGTGCAGAGTCAGAGAGTTGACTAAACTATTTCACTGAATTCAACCTTGAAAATGGTTCTTGTTAGTTTTTTATTATTCTTGCCAAGCCCAACTGCAATTACCTTTACTATCCTTGTCTCAAGAATTGTGCACCCCCCTCCGAAATATGTTTTGGGATTAATGGATAATACCAATCTATCTGAGTAGCTCATAATGTTGTGTCTTTTATGGTTCCATTTTCTTGGTTGGATTTTGTTCCACATTCTTTTGCGGTTACTAATTTAGTGGGATGATGGCCTTGATTTTGAAGTTTTGTTAGGTTGTTTGGTCTGTGATTGTTGTAAAGCGGATATGAAGTATGACCGCTGCTTATCAGCATGTGCAGTCATGGCTGGTCAATTTCTGTGTTAGAATTTAGCTTTGTGACACACAGAAGGAACTAGAAAAAATATGCTATGCTGAGACGAAAGCGTCATGCATAGTGCATGAGGAAGTGGATATCTATGTTTGTGTGTTGCTCACTCTCGGATGCAGATTTGGTAGAAGTTATTCAATTTTTAAGATGATGAAAAATGAGGCGTCTGATAATTCTATTCATTGCGTAGTTTTTACTACTTTTAAGTGGATCTACAGCAGCTTACACTTGTAAACTATGTTGTCAGCGGATTAGAAGTTTAGGTTGGCTTTCATCTTGTTGGCAATTTGATTTGAGGTTTTCTATTTTTCTGTTCACTATTGAAAGTTTCATCTATGGTGTCTTTGTCTTGCTAATTTCCTTGCATCTGGCTGCTCGATTCCAAAAGATAACTGAAATTCTGCTCCTCCGTAGGGATTTATTGTTGGTGCCTATCCTTCTTTTCTTTTCTTTTTTTGGCCTGCTCATATCCCGTTGTCAATTCTATTTTGTGGCATATTTATGGAAACTTTTTGAACTTGCCAGGTGCTTATTTGAACATTATCAAAAGGACGGTCAAGTACCTTTGCCCTGCGGATGTCATCCCTCCCTATATCGATGTTGATCTGAGCGAGTTGGACGTGGGCCAAAAGTTGCTGATGGGAGACCTCAAAGTTCATCCGGATTTAAAGCTTGTTCAGTCAAAAGAGCAACCTGTCTGTAAGATTATGGGATCGAGAGTTTCTGATCAACAAAAGAAATCGAAGTAATCGCCTGATTTCAATTTTTTTTTTGGTTTGGTTTTTCTTCTTTGGAATAGCCCTGCTAACAAAATCTGCATCTGGGCAAGAGGCATCATCGAGCTATAATATATGTTAGTCCAGCTTCATGATTTTCTTTTGATTTTTTCACCCTTTTAAGGGATAGTGTTACGGAGTAATAATGTTGTTTGTGCTTGATTGTCGTTTATTTTTCTTTTCGTTCGTGAAGGAATTTGGAGGTGGGTTGTACTTATTTTGGGCATGGGCCCTCAAGTTTTGCAGGTTTTAGAGGAGGCTTTCCCTGGGAATTGGTTTGTGGTTCCCCGTGGAAGTTTTGGACAATACACTTCTATGCAGGGCACGCATTAACAAATACGTACATGCTATCAAAAAGCATAGAGCACTTGTGTGACTTGAGTATCGAAACTGATGGGTATATTTTCGAGCTACTAAAATTATGTCTAAAAATGAGTTTTTTTTTTCTTTTTTTATCGGCGGGAGTCAGTATTATTTAAATGATTAGATTAGCTCCTTGGAAGAGGAGTTTGACCTTGTTACTCCTGGCCGAGCTTGTGGCAACTTCTGAAGCAGCCAAGGAGGCGGTTTGGCTCAGGAACTTCTTGATAGATCTGGAAGTGGTTCCTTCAATGCAATCAACTATTACACTCTATTATGACAATAGTGGTGCAGTTTCTAACTCTAAGGAGCCAATGACTCTTAAGGGAAAATGCATCGAGTGTAAGTATCACCTAATTTGAGAGATCGTACGGGGACACGACCAAGATTGCATCGGTAAACAACCTAGCAGATCTTTTTACGAACAACTTACAGGCTAAGACTTTTGATAGTCACGTAGAGGGAATGGGAGTGAGATGCATGGCACTGATGGCAGCATGGTTTTGAGTCTAAGGTTGGAGATTGTTAGAAATTATCGTCGGGAATCGGTATTATTTAAATAATTAGATTAACTCATTGGAAGAGGAGTTTGACCTTGTTACTCTTGGCACCTAACTGCACTCCAGGTGTTGTAGGGCCAAAGCTTTATTGGCGAGTGCAATTTTGTTCACTCTCCTTAAAAGAAGGTGAACATTATCTTCTCTCTCATTGATTGAAATGGTGTGGACCCCGTCGCAAAATGATGTCGTGCTTACCATGCAATACACTTTTTGGTAAATATGACATCATTTTGTGGTTGGATCCAAAGATGATAATGTTCACCCTCTAAAGTAAAAGGTGAACAAAACTCTCTAATCACATCTAAAGATAAGTTAAGATGGTGCCATTGGCCCATTAACACTCTCTAATCACATCTAAATGCCTGAGTCAATCAAGGATATGGATCTCATAAATTTCTTCTAAGGGTCTCTATTATAAGGACCTCAACTCACGGGTAAGGGTAACCTCTCACTCATAACTTGAGACTGCATGGTTATCCCTTAAAATCGAAATTCTGTCAGATGATCCTTCTTGACCTGAAGCCTTCCTTCTTCTCCAATGGACCTCTTTTTGCAGGTCACAAAGGATAGAACATAGAGATGGAGCTCAAGTAAATTCATTTCCTTCTCCATACATTTTCCCTGGCAAACCTTTGTAATAATGGTATTGGACCGCAAGCCTTCCTTCCACTCCGATATACATTTTTGGCAGGCTACAAAGGAGAGGACATAGGGATGAAGATAAAGAAAATTCATTTCCTTTTCCAAACATTTTCCCGGTGAACCTTTGAAGTAATTGTATTGGACAGAACCTCTTGATACTATCACAGAAGCCTGTAATCGTTTACATTCACCTATCATGTGGTGAAAGGCGGATGAAATTCACCCTCCACTGTGATTGGTTCAACAGACGGAGCAAGCCCCAATGTGAGGTGAACAAAATCAGACTCGGAGAACTTTTTCAAGTGGATGTTGCCACCGGATGTGCATAAATCTTCTAAAGTACAGTAACTTTCTACAAGTAATTTCTGCCACTGCATACGCCAATACAACATCAAAAGTTGTATATAAATTAAGTTCTCTTTCCTGCTGCACTGCCAAAAAAAAAAAAGAGAAGAGAAGAGAAGAGAAAGAAGATCCTTCTTTCATACAAGTGACATACAAAATATGCTATGCTGCTCTCAGCTACTTGCCCAAATGAGCTAAAATCCTGTTGATCAAAGCCTCTTTTCTCCCAGCAACAGGAAGGCCGTGTGCTGTCAGGTAGTATTTCAACTCAACTGTTGTCAAATCCTTCAGCTGCAAAACACATTCATATGTCACAAATAGGGGTGATTTCGGTTCGGTCGGTTCGGTTATTTAGGATTTTTACAACCGAACCGACTACTTCGGTTTTCAAAGTCTAGTAACCGACACCGAACCGACCAAGTAGTCCCACCGAACCGATCGGTTTATTCGGTTTTAGTCGGTCATTTCGGTTTTATTCGAACAACTCAAATAACTAAGACATATACAGATGTTATACAAAAACATCATATACAGAAACAGATCTGTAATCTTCGTGAGAAAAAAAGAAGCAAAACCCCCAAAATTTGAGACCTTATGGTGCTCGAGAGACAAACAGATGGAGATCCACGAGCTTCAAGGGCGCGTGCAAGACAGATGAAGTCGATCGGTCTTCAAAGATGGAGTCAATCGACCTTGATGATCAATCTTCAGCTTTGTTTTCCGGCGATGTGTTCCTGGTAGAGAGAGAGAGGGAGGGAGAGAGAGAGAAGAGGGCTGCAGTTTTGGATTTGGGTATGAAGTGTGAAGTAATTAGGGTCAGAGGCTATTCAACGGTGGAGATTTCATGTGTCGAAAATATCAAAGGTGGATGGACCGTAGGTGTTTTAGTAAATTCGGTTCGGTTCGGTGGAAACCGATTATTTACTCCTAAAACCGAAAACCGAACTGAATATTTTTAAAGACAAAAATGAAAACCGAACCGAACCGAATCTATCCCCCAAACCGAACCGAACCGATTACTTCGGTCGGTTTTTTCGGTTTTTTCGGTTTTTCGGTTTTTTGTATCACCCCTAGTCACAAATAAGGGTTATGAACATCTTTTAAAATCTGAGATATCTATTCGACTTCAAAGTTCAAACAATTCAAAGCAATTGGAATTGGTAGGCAGGAACAGCAAACCTCTATGTGGTTTACCTTATTTAAAATATCCTTTCCGCATGCTAAAAAAAATTCATCTGAGAACATCCTCCACATTAAACTAATGAAAATTAAGGCAAACCTGACCAATGCCAATCCCCTTCTTCCCCAAAATATTTCCTTAATTACCCTATCTCTCACAACTCCATATGGGATATTGAAGTCAAATCCTATCGAAAGAATTAAAAATGTTCGACATATCACTAAATCCAAAGGAGAAATTAACAACACTGCTTTCCGGTTTAGTTTCTTTCCTTTTTCTTCTCCACGTTGTCCTTTGAACATTGCTAGTGCTTGAAATAAAAGAAACAGAGTGGTAGTGTTCACCCTTTATATGATGGCATAGATATAAAATGCCAGCTTTTCCCATTTCTTCTAAAAATTATTTGTTTCTAGCGTATTGTTAAAGATGAAAACCAAATCAGTTTGAATTAGGCATCTTGCTTGACATTCAATACAACCAACTTGTGCAACAATTGCCAATATTCCATGGTTTTTTAGAACAAATCCAGAAAATGTTACCTTTCCATTGTCCGCAAGGTCGGACCAGTCGTAGTTTGTACACTCCTTGACAGCATTTTCAGCAATAGCTTTCCTTTTTCTGGAAGCCTCACTTACTTTTCCATTGGTCTCAAACTCCTTGGCTTCATCGTAGTTTTCTCCATAGACAGAAAGCTTAAACTCTTCCAAAGCATTGACCACTCCCGTTCTGCCATGGGTAAAGCCAATCAAGTGGGTGATTCTTAGTTAATATCCGCATTAACACAGTAGGGTAGAGAAAAAGGAAAAAGGAAGAAAATGAGAAGGATTTGGATAGATAGAGATTTGAGCCCAAAATTGTGAATATAGCATCATTACCGAGCCATGCCTTCCTCATCAGGAGCAGTTTCATCTTTCACTTCTGGCATCTCGTCTTCATCCAAGGCTAATGCCTGTAGCACTGCATAGTGCCTCTGCAAGGCTGCAAGAAGTTGTCAACCTAATGAAAACAACAACTAGAGGGCACATGACAACACTTGTAGAAACTCTCCACACGGCACCACCACCACCACACACACACACACACACACACACACAAACAGAGGATTAGAAGTCATAGCTAGTAATGTAAGATATCCTGATTTACCAGGATTAGAGAATTGACACACTGAAAAATCTTTTAAGTCAACACGTCGCATTAAAGCAGTAGCCTTTCTAATTTGATCATCATTCGCTCGAGGAGTCTCATTATTTTCGTCTGTATGGATCTACAAGCAGCCATAAGATTCTTTAGTACCAATACTGGAATGAACTTATTCCAGTCCGAAAAGTTTTATAAAACATAACGTGCCTCTTCAATGTGTCTGATGTCATCAGAGTAAGGAAGATATATCATGTGCATTCCAGGCGGCTCAACCTGACCACTAGCAGTGACTATCTCATCCTGCAATTTTTCTCAAAAGCCATTATTCCAACCACGATAAATGTAAAGCTGAAAATCGAAAGCAAAATAGAAGCAACATGATGATGAAGTTGATGGGGTGAAAAAAAACTAGCAAATGGAGGTATTGTCTCCAGAGATCAGCCAATCTTTCTAATGTGGTTTCTTAGAGGATAACATGCTTTCCTAACAGCTTAAGCATTTGGGACAATTGGATTTAACAATGTATATCAAGCTATCTAGCACCCTCCCTCACATGCAACCCCATCTTGCACGAGGTGATGCAAATTTTCATGGAAAGAGAGGAAACAGAATATGAAAGGGAGAAGCATAATACAAATGGAGGACATATGCAAACAAAGAGACTTGAACCCAAGACCTCTTGCAACCAAAGCTCTAATACACGGTCTTGGGAAAAACTCAACCCCAAAAGCTAGCTATTGAAGTGAGGGTGCCCTCACGCTTATATACTACATATTACTTTGGTACCCAGGCGATGTGGGACTTTGCTTCATAGTAAAATATGAACAAACCCATTCAGAGATTAATGAGAAATCGTCTCTTTAAGTTGACATGTTTCAGAAGGTGGGCAGACACCTCCATCCCACATTACCTGGAGATGTAACCATTAATGGGAATATAAGTCCCAAGTTAGTGTGGACTCGTGGGCCCGTGGTGTGTTGGCTAGTGGTTAGGCTTTGGGCCCAATAGTCTCATCTTTTTATGCCCTGGAACTTAAATGAGTTGGGCTTGGACTTGGCCTAGAATTAGACTTGGGCTTTCAGCCCGTAGGCTATGTGCGCAATTGGATAGTCCAAGAGCTGAAGAGTCTCTCAAACTCTTCAGATTTCCCACTTGGCTATGTTTTATATCAGGCTGAGTTAGGGGCTGTTCCAGTTTCCCTTCTTTTTTTAAAAGTTCTTTTTCTTCAATTTTCAAACTCAAATATAATAAAAATAAAAAATAATTTTTTAATTTTTTTTGCACCGTATAAAAGATCTCAATGAGATCTATCAAACAATTTTATATTGATACGAAAATTATTTGCGTAAACACATGATTTTTGAGCTTGAAATTACCTTCCTTTCTTAAAAGTTCTTTTTTCTAAAAACCGGAACACCCCCTTAAAACAGAACAGTTCTTGGAGCTGGAAGGTCCAGTTTAATACCAAAACCGAATGCTTGAATTTTCCCCAAATGAATGTGCCTCCAGCTGAAAGGTCAGACCTTCAGGACATGTCAAGATGTGCTCGTGTCCAAATGTCCGGGACACCTCTACGTTAGCCAGAAAAATATGTCAGTACTTCTCAGGCTGCAAGCATAGCTTTCAATTATCTACAGGCAAATATACTTGCCATCTATTTTAATGCAGCAAGTTGCATGCTCTGTCTACCTAGTAGTCAATAGAAAGTCGAGCCAAGTATGCTATTTATTACATGAAGGCACTCCAGGATACAATAGTATGTTGAAAAAGGAACATGCCCCTCCAATTGAAGAACACAGATGCATGGCCAACGATGGACACAACAAGAAAAACGACATCTTACTTGCGCAACGAGAGCAACCAGTTGAGGATGAGTAGCACTCCCATAGAATGCAACTGCGTAACTGGACAGAAAGGAAATCACACTTTTAATGTTCACTGGTATGATGCAAAGATGAACAAACACATGCATACACACACAAATAAATACATAGAATACATCATTGAAGTATCTGAGTAGATGACAAAACAGCATGATCACAGCTAACTCCTGGCAAAGTTATTGTCTTAACTGTACCGCTAATTTAAGGTTCCATACTATTCCACAAAGGAGTTTGAATTCGAGCATCCTTAGCCTTACAATCAGCATAGTTGAAATGTGTCTACGAGGTGGCTTATTAGTCAATCAACTGAATTGCTTCTTCCAAAGAAAACAAACTTCCACAGACTGAGCCCATTGGGCATCGTTGCTCCATTTAGATGAATGGAAGTAATTGAAAACATGTCAGGTGACCACCTAGAACCAGTTGAAAGCTCAGTCTTCAAATCCATATTACAAAGTATGACAACTTGGAAATCAAAACAACCGGAATTTGGAAATCCAAAAAGAGCATGCACCAAACAGAAATTCAAGAGACAGTCCTACGTGACCATCACACAAGAAGACTGAGAGGCAGGGGCAGCACATCATTAAAAAAGAACCTCGTCAAACAAAGCATAACTTAGCACCAGCACTAAGTCACACAACCAAAGAGTACCAGAACATAAACTGATGAATATGGATTGAACAAAAAACCGATTTGTGAGGAGGGTCCAACCACTTTTTTGCTCTGTTTCTGGATCGAAATCTGAATATGGGGTTTTTATTTTTGATTTGGGGGTCTCGAAGTCTAGAAGAAATTTCAATCCAGGGATTTGCACTTTCAACCTGTTTGGGTTTTCGATGGGTTCTTGCCTTTTTGCTTTCGGGTGTTTTCAATACGGTTGGGTTTTCTAACTGGTTTCGGGTTTTCAAATGTGTTTGGTTAGGGTTCCAACTGGATATATCATATAGGCATATAGCAGTCAGAGAATTGAAAGTGCTGGGCACCTGGGCCATGATGGTTCAGCAGCGTTCATAGCCCTGATACCACGTTCGTGAGGAGAAACTGATATTAGGGTGTTAATTAATCCTAATACACATCGTTGATTATTTTATAAGAGAAATAAAAAGATGAGTAATACAAAGACCATAATACCCCTTGACTAGACTACCAAACAACCTCTGATCACATCAGTCCTCATCCATACATTAGTTTGCATTCCTTGGCCATGGTCAAAGAAGCTTACTCTCAACTTTCTCTTATTTTAGCTTCAATTTTACGACTTCTAACTTCCCAGGATATATACATAGGCAAACAACAGCACCATGAGAATCCTGTTGGAAATGCATAATTTGTTGATCCGCTACTAAGATAAAGATATATGGAGTCCGTGCTGATGTAAGAGTATTGTCAATAGAAATTTAGGAATTCCTTTGTCCTCCATCAAATGTTCGCCCATTGGTCATAGCTCTTTTACACATCATGAATCATGACCAACGACTCATGTGTGGTTAAAAACCAATGACTTGTAGCATAACATTAGAAATTGAAAACTGTATGCTTAAAGTGCATCTGATGTAATGTTAAAACCATGAACTACAGTTATTTACCACTTATATGGTATAACGATGGGAAAAACTAAAGGACAATGCAACAAATATTTAAGGCATTTAAGGGGTAAGGGGACAGAATCATAATCAACTAATGAAAAAGAGAAAGAGCAACACTGATATGGCAGGGAGAAAGTAAACCTGGTCAACAATGACCTAATTTATGCCTTTTTATTTATCAGATACACAACTACACTTGTTGAGGTGATGAAGTAGATCCATAGCTGAAGCATATAAAGATTCCAAACCAAACCGACCCTTGTGTCCCAATCAATTGGGGTCACCTACATGAATCCTTCTTCTCCATTGAGCTCTGTCAAGGGTCATTTGTTCACTCAAACCCATTAGACTCATATCTTTGCCCACGACATCTAATGTCAATTTAGGTCTTCTCTTTCCTGTAGCGTTGCTACCCAAAGCTATCCTATCCGCTCTCTTAGAGTCTTCAGGTCTACGGAAGACATGTCCAAACCACCTTAGCCTATTTTCCCTCAACTTCTCCTCTATAGGTGCTACATCTACCATCTCACGAACCGTTTCATTTCTAATACTATCTCGTCTAGTCTTACCACACATCCACCTCAACATTCTCATTTCCACTACACTCATCTTGCTCACATGTTTCTTAATAGGCCAACATTTTGTCCCGTAGAGCATCACTGGTCTTGTGGCAGTTCTATAAAAAATTTCCAACAATTTTGTGGGTATCCACTTGTCACATAGTATACCAGTAGCGCTCCTCCACTTGAGCCACCCCACTTGGATCCTATGGGTCACATTATCGGCAATCTCTCCATCTTTACTAATAATCGAGCCTAAATACCTAAAATGTCCACTCTTTGGTATCTCCTGGTATCATCACTTTTTCTTCATGCGCATTGCTGGTACCAAACTAAACTTGCACACCATATACTCAGTTTTGCTCCTACTTATCCGAAAACACTTTGACTCTAATACTTCCCTCCAAATTCCTAATTTCGTATCAACACCTCTCTAAGACGACAATAAAAGCATATAAAGATTACACAAAGTAAAACACAAGCTATACAAAAATCTAAATGCTAAAGTACGTTTGGTGAGATTATGATTCTGGACTAATGCTGGAGTTGAAGAGCAAAAATTGTTACAAGTACTAACCGGTTCAGACGCAACATGGATCTGTGGAGAGCAATGAAAATGCAAGTACTTCCGACAACTTCCTGCATTAGATTATTATCAACAATGAAGAGAGCCCATAAGCTAAATAACTCATTCTACAGTAACATATGCAGTTTGGATAGGCATGCAGGAGCTAACACGGAAGGGCAGTACAATGTTCGAGTTCCAAGTATGACATGATAGGATTATGAGCCATTTCCCAAAAGATCAAGACATGGATACAAGGACACACTAACTCAAGAGTGTGAACAACAATAACTTATCAATCTGTAAAGTACACCTCTATTTAGGCTCTCCGAACGAAAATCGAAGAGAGTATTCTTTTCCATATTTACCACCGCATAGATTAGTGAAAAGAAATAGTGAAATACCAATATGATATTTGATCTAAAAATAATACCCAAAACAAAATAGAAGTTTTGTGCATTTGCTGATTTGCATAATTAGTTTAACCTAGACTGTGTAACGAGTTGAAAGCAGTAAACAATATAAACTGTTAAAGGCACCATATTAAATTTAACAACCTGGACGAAGTTCCATAATCCATAACCTTGTAAATAAACTAAAGCCAGAAAAGGGGTTGTTAGAATCAGATATAAACAAGGAGCAGGAAGGCTAACAACAATAGAACAACCTCATCACTAGGAAAGAGAAAGGTTGATGGCCTCAGGTTGTGGTAGTCTTTTAAACAACTCAATGGCTTAAAACCTAGAAGACGAAGATGTCCAGTTGAAACTCTCTTGATTTCTGAAAGTTCCTCAACTGAAAACTTGATATCTTCACTGAAAAATTGAGCAGACAAAATCAGCTGAACGCCAAGTTTATGACCTGAGCGGTCAATGTACAAATCTTAGACATGACATGTATGATAATATATGGAAGATTAACCTCAGTTAGCCAAGTACACAAAAAGCACGAAAATACATGCTTCTGATAATGTCTGAAATTTCCTTTGTATCTTGCACTAACTTGTTTGCCATGCTGCACTAACTTGCTCTCTTCTTTTGTACCTTGGCATCACTATTGTTACTCCTATGCAGATGTTTTATGATAATCAAACAACAATATTTATTGCTAATGATCATGTTCATGAACATTCTAAACATGTTGATGTTGATTTTCACTTCATTCAAGAAAAAAATTGACACTGCATACGTTCATTACGAGGATCAATTGGGTGATAGTCTCCCAAAGCCCCTAGCCCGTTCTCCTTTTAGCAGATTGCCTTCAAGCTTGAGGGAGAGTGTTAAGAGTGTTAGAGAGTGCTTTATCTCTTCTTCCAATCTTATATGGGTATTCTTCTAAATTCTAATTTCTCTGAATATTACAACAAAAAATGTAGCGTGGTAGGGGCTCATTATGTTCCTAACCTGTTTTGTCTGATCTAGTAATCTAAACACAACCCTGGTTCATTTCATGTAACTCCATTGAATGTTAATGAATTGGTCCACGACAAAAATGAGACTTCATAAGTCAAAGACTAGAAAATGGAACAAAAAAATGGGCAGGCTCAACCGTCTTCCAAATAGAGATCAAACTTTTTATTTATTTATTGGAGAGATCCAACAATGCTGAAAACACAACTATACACTTGGAAACAAATCTGGGCTGGATTAAATGTATGGCGGGATTACCCGCTAGATCAATTACGTTGATCTACAAGAACAAGATATGTCTCTTTGAGAATGTATAACTTAGGGAATTCCAAAAAATTAGTCCCACCAATGCAAATCATGACCTCGATCTTGGAGATCTTCCGATCCCCCCGATGATGACAATAGAGCTTCAATCCCACTAATCATTAACAAGTTCATATTCGCAGAAAGTGTGCAGACTCAAATACTGTGGTTGGGAAGATCTGGGTGGTCAGGGCATGTGCTGGCCCTTGGAGGAAAATTCCTAGGTCTGTTGCTAACCAGGATCTCTGTGCTGCTTGGGGAATTCCTATCCTATGTATGTGCTTCAACAAGATCAGTTGGATCTTCACAGCAGTTAGGACTTTGTTTTCCTGTTTTGTTTTGTTTGCCTGTAATCTAGCTTAGGGTGTAGTTGGCATAACTGTTAGTTTGGTCTGTTGCTTATTGTGTTTCAAAAGGCTATCCCCTTGATTCTTTGGGCTTGTTCCCTAATACAGAACTTGTTCCAAAAAAAGTTCATATTTGCAATTTATAAGGGTCGTTCTTGCATATGATAAAGCCCGGGATAATAAGCTAATATTTTCCTTAGGAAACTACATAGATTAAAGGTATTGGTTACTAGTTGACCTCAAAAAATGGATGAAAATAACTACAGGTTCTGTGATTAGTTAGTATTGAAACTATACGATTCAAGTAGGCAAGTTGAGCGAAAGATGGTTGGTTCGTGTTCCAAGCACCTATAGTGGCTCAACCTAATAAACTAGCAATTACAACCCAAGAAGTACAGAGTAATAAGTACTTGGCCATGGGCTTGGATTTGGAAACGTCCTATTTTCCAAGAGAAATGTTGACCTACTTCAACACCAGATATATCGTACTAGAAACTTTTTAGTGTATTTGATGAAACATGGTTCATATTGCCTTTTAACAGAAATAGAACTTTCAACAAAATAAGCCAACAATACACGAAAACTATGTCCAATTAATCTTCAGAAATTATGTCTAATCGTGCACTTACAAGAAACTATGTCTAGTTGTGCACTAACGTGAAACCATGTCATTTATCCAACAAGCTTTAAGATCCATGATACCCAGGACAGAAAATAAATGGCCAATGAATTTAGTGGGCATAGCCATTGAAGTAACAAAAACGTAAACTTACTTCTTATAAGATTGGACACGCTTTGCAGGCTCCTGAATTAATGCACCAGTGTCCGCGCAGAGAAATGATCTTTCAGACTGCACAATGTTTAGAGTCAGAACTAGAGTCAAACTATTTTCTACAGCCACCTTACCATTCGAAAAAATAGAATGACATGAAAGATTTCTATAAAAATCAAAAGACAAACTTTTCGATCGAGTATGTATCACCCCAGATCGAGCATCTTTCATCCTCCCTATTTCTAAATTTTTCTTCTTAAAAGAAAATTAAGGTGTGTTATGACCATGACAGTAATTAGCGGGTGTAAACTTTACAAACAAATTTTGGTAAGCAAAGGAATCACAAGGGAACAAAAATCATGGAATTTGGAAGCTGAATAATGTGGTCAGGAATATATAATAACTGGCACGAGAATTTGAAAGAATGGGACTTTTAGCTCATGTTTAAGTGAAGCTCAGGATCTCTAGTTTGACAAATCCCTGGGGTAGAAAGCCTCACAAAAGTGTATAGACTCTGGATTGAGCGTTAGAGCTTTCCAATACCACTACGATATCTGCGTGAGATTGGGAAAACGAGAGGGATTGTTCCATAAATGAAAATATAATACCTGTAAAGGGACATTGGTCACAGAATCAAGCCAGGTAATGGTCCCTGAGAACAATAACAACAGAAGCAAGGTGTGATGAACTACATTGACAAGAAGGCATCCGGGCAATGAATCATGATGAATTCGAAAAATGACAACAGCATTGACAACCCTGAATGCTACTCATAGGGACACAAATACCTGGAAGTGTTGGGCGAACTAAAGCATATGTATTGAGTTCTAAAGATATCCCATTGGCAATCGAAAATGTAACTCTTCGCACTTTACGCTTCTTGAGCATACGTTTTCTTAATTGATCTTTCATATCTTCCAACCTGACATTAATGATTCAATTCACAATACATAAGTGCGCACACAGAAACACAAATATATATATAAAAAAATGATTACAAATGTGTGCCTATATACATAAACCTACCCCTTGGGCAAAAAGAAAAGTTTAATAGGACTGATCAGTGCCATGACTCATGTAAAGAGCATAAAAAACCTAAATGGGTGGCTTTCATAGTTTTTTCAGAGATAAAAAAAAATCTAAGAGGTGATATGCACCAACTTGAAAAACTAAACTAGTAACAGAAATCAAGGCATATAAACTTTGTAACTGAAATAAAAATTCTGATGAATTAAACACCTCTCTCCTGCCAACGGCAAAAACTGGGAAGCATCGTCACCCTCCAATCCAAGCAAGTCCTGATACACAGGAGAGAAGGAGTTACTAACATAAACAAATGTATCAACTTTGCTAAAGATATAATAATAAGCATGAACATACAGAGTAGAAAAGTGAGATGTTGAACTCCTCATCAGGCCTACTTAAGGGTAGCAGTTCAATTGAGATGCCAAGATCTTGCGCATCCTGGAAAAGAGCACAGTAACTTGCAATTATTCTAACACAAATATGTACTTCAAGAGTGTAATTGAACTTGTACACACATCTGATAGTTACTTTAGCTCGTTGCAATGTTGTCCTTGTCATATCTATCTTCACAACACCCTTGATACTCCCAAAAGGATCGTCTTCATTTGTGAATAAGAGAATTCGTTTGTCAGCTGTTTTTGCAGATCTGAAGTAGTTCAATCAACGTCATTAGCGAAAGCTATTTCATTGGTCAACTCCTACGGTTAACTTAGTAAAAAAGACGCTTTATTAAGTCATACAAATAAACAATGAAGATTTACCCTTTACGCAGAAGCGCTTGTGCAACCCACAGAGCATTGTATAAAGAATTGTCTCGCGATCCAGACAAGATACCGCACTGACTCCCTATTTCTTTAGTAAATGATTCTGCATACATTTAGAAAATGAGGGCTGATTTACATTGATTAACTTTACAAAATTAAAGAGGCAATCAGTCCAGATTCAGCAACATCAATTAATGAATAATCAGGGCGGACAATGATTGTGCACATGAACAAGTGACAATCAATTGTCAGTACTTCAAAAATACACAAATCTCTTCCCAAAAAGTCTCATGCGCCAAGTCCACTAAGGCTCTTATTTACTCCAAGGCTGGCAAATCCAGCTCTAGTTCACAAGTTAGAATCAAATGTGCGGTCACTTCAACAAAATATTGAATTGATTTCCACCAAATTTTGAATTCAACTCTTCGAATTCACTGATTCAAGAAATTGAAAACTCAAACACTGATTGGCTGGTAAAATTTCTTAATATTATTCCCCAACGCAAGACATTCCGTAGCTCAACTGTGCTCTGGCCAATTAGTGAAGCGTGCTATGGTAACACACCTCGACATATTAAACAAATTTCAAACATGAGACTATCAAGTACAAAATGGCAGCGCAAAGTTGCAAGATATAACCTCATGATTACAAGTAGAGGGTCTCAAATCCACTTCCAGAATTCGACATCGGTTTTGTTCTTAAGGTGCATAAATACAGCATAAGGAATACACAGAAATATATTTATATTAACAAGACAAGAACATGTTGTAATAGTTACAAACTGCCGTATAACTCCTGAAGCTCTTCATGCATGCTCAATCATAAGAAGTATCAATAATGGTGCTCTCGTGGTCGTGCTCAATCACCAAGTCCTCCAAATGTGGGTTCTCTAAATTCCATTTAGAGGACTAGAAGTCTAGAATTTGTGTGATTCTATAGGAAAAGATGGCGCAAGACCAAGGTTCTTTTCGTTGATTCTTTTATTATATGATTTAGATTGCATCACTTTTTCAACCTCAGAACTTTTGGGCAATAGAAATTAAGTATATAAGCTCTCTCATGGAACCCACAAGCAATTATCAGCAAAAGGAAAAATAGGAACAAACACACTTACAGAAGGCATTGAGCTAGCTAAAACTATGCTTGAAGAGTCATTTTATTTTACACGCAAAATAAAAAATTGAGAAAACAATGGAAATAAAAATGATTACTTAAAGATAGTGTTGAGCACTTAAACCAATTGTTGTCATCCGAATATTGAAGAATTAAGATAAACACACAATCCAAAACATCAAATGTAAACGTGAAAGTGAATGTAAAAATAAAGTCCCAACGACACTGGGAGGAAGGGAATCTTTGCATTATGGGGTTCTCACTTTCAAGCGGCATGTTAAAGACTTCAAACCACACTTTGTTACATTCAACTCATTACTTTTATGATCTGCGTGAACAAAAAGACAGATTACATTTCAACCCGTTGCTTTTATGCTTTGCATGGAAAACAAGACAAAATAGGTTCATGCTGAGGTTTGAAAAAATAGTAGAAACTGCTACTCGATGTGAACTTACACTTTGCCCACAGAGCTAAGTATAAGCTACCATACAACACATAAAATGCCCGAATCAACAAAAACATACCCAAAACTGAAAAAGCACAGATAAATGTGGTTCAGCCCATTAAAAATCAAGAAGAACTGTTAAGTTGGAAACTTCATTGCAATCAAAACCAGTGATGAAAGTATCCAGCAAAATGTTCTAAACTGTTTACGAAGGAACATGCGATATTTTCTCTTCCCTTCATTCGAAGAAGTCTGCAAGTCTCTGAGATTTCAAGATACCAATAAAACCAAATATTTAACATCCTTTCATGGTCGTGGGGCTTACCTTCTATGCAATCAAAATCTTTTATAAGTCTTGCTGTTGGCCGGTCTAGATCATCTCGTTCAGCAACATTAAAAACATAAACACAATTTAAATCCTGCAAATTCTTCTTTTCTCTCTGCAAATGGAGAAGGAAATAGAGATCGAGCTTATGTGAGATGGAAATATAAAGTTTTGAGGTCTTTAGTGATTACCATCAATACCTTCCATACCAATGTTTCCTAGCAAGGAAATTATTGTGGGCATATTTATACGTCTGAGCGTGACCCAGAATGCATGTCTCTGATGAGAATACTGCATGGATGTATTCTCATTAATGTAAATGAGGGCAAGTATATAGGAAACCCCATATTTCACCCTAGTAACAAATTAAACCTTGACCTTCCTATTTCGTCAATTCCCACCATATGCTTTTCCGATAGTATATACCTCTCTGCTGATAGACTTGAAAGAATTCATCATTTGTTAGAAAGAAAAAAAAAAAGCACCCAAAACACCATTTCCCTGAAGTACCTCCTCACCTACCCCATCTCCCGTCCTCTTTTCCTCACCTAGTAATTGCAGGTGTATATTAGAATACAGATAAGTAAACATGATTTTGTCTATGTACATATTGCAAATATGCTATCAGAATGTAGTATTCCGTTTGCTAGTGTTCCCCGTTTGCTATCTGATTCTTTCCTTTGTATTCTATTTCTCTTGGATATTTGCAACTCCACGACTCCTAGTGCAAGACTTGACTGGTGTGTTTAATAGCTTGACATACATTGTTGAGCCCATTTATAACAGCTTAAGCTTGTAGGACCATTACTGAACATTGAACAAGTACGTGATCATATAATAAATCGATGTTTTGAAAGGCGTTTTTTGGGCTCGCCTTGGGGCGTTGGGGCAGTGAGGCAATGCCAAAACGCCTCAGGGCGTGAAAATTTAGGCTCTGAACCAAGGCAGTCACTTAATTTCCTTAGGCGCACTGACGCCTCAGTCACCTTTTATGCCCCGATAGGTGAGGCGTAAGCCTTAGGAGAAAAAATTTCCTAATCTAATTTTAGTAATTTCCTAATTCAAACCCTCTCTCTCTCATCTAACAGTTGTGCTATGTTTTCCTTTACTAAGAGACGAACAGATGTGCTCTGTTAATAGCTAATAAAGTGACAAGTTAATAAGATAAAAAGTTAACAACTAATAAAGTGATGTTATAGGATATCTCAATTATTTATTAGTTATTAATTGTTAAGGTAATAATAAGTCATTAACTGATAATCTACTTTATGCTATCCTTTTGTATTAATCTATCTTTTACGAACTGTGCATTTTTTGTATTTTTAAGTTATTTTATTTGGGGACGGTTCCGTTCACACCCATTTTGACACCTATTTTTGACACCTCACTCTTTTGGGCCTCACTGTGCTATTCTGAACCGTTGATCTTGTTTAAATGAGTAAAATTGAGGGCCCTACAAAAATTTAGCTCATTTTGATATCGGTAAGGGCTTGATCCAAACAGTTGTGCAAACACCCGTTCCTGTCACAATTTTTGTAAAACTGTTTGGATTGAGCACTTATGAATATCAAAATAAGCTGAATTTTTGCAGGACCCCCTATTTTATTAATTTAAACAAGATCAACGGTTCAGACCATCACAATGGGGCCCAAAACAAAAACGGGTGTCAAAAAAGGTGTCAAAATGGGTGTGAGTGGAACCAGCCCCATTTTATTAATTTAAAAAACAAAAAATCAAAAGGCTTACACCTCATTGCCTCGCGTACGCCTCGCCCCATGGAGGGTCAAGCGCCTCGCCTTGTGCTTTCGCCTCTGAAAACTTTGTAATAAATACAGCAACCTCCATACCTTACCACAGCAGTAAGGAGGTTGGGTGGGGATTTAGCTTCAGGATAGGGGTATAGAAGTAGGGACAACAAAGAGAGGGAGGAGAGGGGTTGGGCATGGGAAGTGGGTTGCGAGGGCTGGAGATTGCAAGTTGAGAACTTGGGGTGAAGAAGAAAATGGGATTCGTGTGATTTTGTAGAAAAAAATGACTCAATCTGTTATAAGATACGCCAGTAGGGGGTGATCCACCTATGGAACACACCACAGGGGGGTAAAGTGAATTCAACGTATAAAATAAATTGAGAGGAGATGAGCCTCAGCTTAACACAGTGACATCTTACCGTGTTGAAGAAGCATATTGCAACTTCATCATAAGACCTGTTGATAATTTGAGTTTTCAGTGACTGGGCAATACAACTGACGGCAACATGAAAGTGTGTTTCCTCTTGATTTTCCTGTATGTGTTGACGAAAATGAAAAACATCAACAGTCAAATCAAATTCAAAATAAATCTCCAGCATATTCTGGACATCCATGTAAAGAAAATCACCAGAATTTTCTGAACAATGAGCAAGAGCAATGCAAGAGCATATTGATATATCCTTCCCCTGTAAGAGAAGTGTGAAAAAACAAATGCTATTTCACCCAGCCACATCGAAAACCAATCATTTGGAGGACTTTCCTCCTCTTTTGGTTTGATAGACATTTGACCCAAAATGTGGGTGACATAAACTCATTTAGTATTCTAAGAGAAGCACCGAATCAATGATCTAGGCCTTTTGCTTCTTCAAGTTCCAATGCAGAAAATTTGCGTCACTAATGGATTAGACCTGATCTTACAACAGTCACATTCTATTTGAGCAAAAATAAATAAATTTCACAATCTAATTGTCTATGAGTAATGAGAAGTTGCATCAGGTACCATACCAACCACCTGACACCTCCACAAAAAATTCTTCACTCAGCCAAAACAAAGTTGAACATTGCTTGCAGGGAATCCTTGAAATCCAAAGAGTTCATGTGAATAATAGACCAGTAGGCCCACTTACTTGCATAAGCAAACTCCTAATTTAAATCCCCATTAAGAGGCACATACAGTACTATTAACACACAGTGATTTAATCCCAACATAAACATTGGGCATGTTTCATTTGGAAGTATGAACTCTTGCAATTGTCCAGAAACATGATCTCTTGTTTGTAAAAAATGTGTGTGTGTGTGTATGAGAGAGAGAGAGAGAGGTTCTCACCACATACAATTATTGCGATGAAAAAACCAGGTCACAGATGGGTGGGCAGAGAAAGCTCCCTTTGATCACCAAGTCATTTTCAGTGAAGACATGTAATTATCTAGTTTACAACTCGTTGACCCATATAAATCTACTTAGGTATCCTTCCAATTTTGGACAAGAACTTAAATAGGGCAACAGCAATGATTGTGGGGTGGCTAAGAGCCTGAGATCATTTGATCTCCAAGACTCCAACCAAGGTAACGCAGCAGAGATGCAACCAAGAAAACCCCAATGAGTCTCGTTATAGGGAGGTCGTCGATCTTTATTACTATAAATCGCTAATACCCACGCAACTTGTGTTTTGGAACACACGTTCAACAATATTCACAACCGTGGATTTTGCAATGAAAATGATCCCAAGGGTTTCATAAGGAGAACAAAATCAATTATAGGTCTAGTTTAAAGTTTTCAACAGCAGGAATGTAATCAAATTGGATATTCAACGCTCCCATAAATAGGTTTTACACAAATTTTATGAAACACGATACTCAGATTTACTTGTTTTACTGTATCACATGGGATTCATTGTTGTAATCTATGAATGCCTACCTCTACCATATTGTAAACTCTTCCTATTCCTGCTCATTCTATTGGCACAATTGTTGTTCCAGGTAACTTAAGGTAAACTTATCAACAGCTATAAATAGGGATTCATCAACCTACCAAGCCTTGCACTTAATCTAAAAGGGAAAAAATCACCCAATAACCCACAGCATATTAGAAATTAATAACAAAGAGCCAAGACCCATTTCCTATTCACTTCCCTGTCACCCACAAGTCAGTGAAGTCACTGTTCCTAATACACATTATTTTTACCGAACACAAGAGAAGAGACATGTTGAGCTTAGACTTACATCATCAAGCAGGATCAGCTTTCTTAAAATACCTTTATAAAAGTGGTGTGGAAGTTGGAACGGGCCAATCTTTGTGTCTGCATGAATTACCTTTACTTTAAGGTATACTTGCAGAAAACTACAAGTGGAGTATATGGCGGTGATTGACAAGAGTCTCAAGACAATAGATGTTACAAACGGTTGTTCTAAAAATGAGAATTCAAAACATACAAAATTATGCTTCCCAGAATTACTTTTAAGTAAATTTAAAGGTTGGGTTTTGGCCCAAAAGAACAAGCACAAGCTTTGGCAAACATAGTCATTAATGAAGGTGTAAACTTGTAAAGACACATGCGTGGGGACAAGAATGTGCCAAACCAACATGGTGTGTGTGCAGGACCTAAACATGAGATATGCAGGATTATGGCCAGACGTAACGGCAACAGTTGCTTAATGTACACAAGGAAGTTGCACTGTTGCAGATGAAGTGATTAAGACTGTTGATGCAACAATGTACACCGCAGACGGAGCAAGTCTTTAAGCTCTTAATTTGGTTAGTAAAGTGATCTCTATGTTTATAAGCACAAATCAGAGGGGCGGAGGACCGATAGGAATTTTGATGGGGACGTGTGGGCCACAGGGGTTTGAGCTTGGCAGAGCAACAATAAGAGGCGGAATCGACACTGGCACTTACCTTTCAAATGACAGGCAGAGGTGAAACTTGAAATTTAGCAGGAATGATCCAAGATTCAAGCTAGGGTGGAGATAGGTGGATGTGTCTTCTATATTACAAGGCCCATTCAAATACGTGTATTCTTTAACCTTAGTATGGGTAAGTTTTGGAGTCCAAAAACGACTAACAATGTGTAGTGGACTAGGATTCTTCATTTGCACACACGTAGGGGACTTACAGGAATTCTATGCGACTTGTAGATAGCAATTAGCAGACAAAGTGGTAGACATGTACGGGGACAAAAACAATGACAGGACATGAGGTTGAACGTGAACTGGTGTTTGCTTCAAGGCTCGGTACTCTTGAGCAGGAAAACGAGGATTATTTTTTGCAGCTCAGGTATTGGTACAGACTCGGGTTCTTCTAAGTTTTTAACCTCGTTATAATTTCCACAACTATCTACCAAAGAGCTTTTCAGGACCCTGCTGCGTAAATATCTGTTTTTCACTCGTTGCCACGGGTTGGGTTCTCTTGGCATCATTTTTGGTGCGTAATTCTCACAATAATTCTTCTATGACCGCGGTATTGAAGCTGCACCAACATTGACAATCCTAATTCCAAAGCCTAACCACTAGCATGTGCAGATACATACATGTGTCTCTATATGGAAACACAAATATACAAACGAAAAATAGACAGAGAGAGGGAACTTTCGGAGTAGAGAGAGATACCCACCTGGAGAGCAGTAGCGCTGAACATTTTGGGGGAAGCATCCACCAGGTAAACCACCATTTCTTTGCTCGCCTCTCTTTCCTGAAATACATTGAATGGAACATATGGGGGTAAAACCATCCATCTTTTATACAATAAATCAACACATGCACATGTATGGGACCAAAATTTTGCGAACAACAAAGAGAAGAAATTGGGATAATAGACGCATTCGGACCTGGTAGAATTCGTTCTCTGGGTCGTCGTCTTCATCTCGGAAGATGTCGTCAGGGTCCAACTCCATCGTAGTGCTCAGACAAATGCTGCGTTGAATGCTCTGCGAGAAATCACTCCTTCAGCTTCAGATGGAGTATTTTATAGGTTTGCGATGGCACCTACATGTATCGTGCAGGCGAAGTTTTCTTCGAGTTCAAGAGCAACGGTCGTCGGTCCCTGTCACCTGTGTGAACGATTTGGAAACAAGGGTCTAGGGTTTTGTAGTAACAAATCGAAAAGATTTTTGTGTCCGAACAAAAATATTCGAAAAGATATAAAAATAAATAAAAATTGGAACTCCAAATTTTGATAATTAGTACTCTCTCCGTCCCAAAAAAAAGGGAACCCGAGGTGCTGTAGTGCAGCGAATTCGATCGTCCATCTCAATGGTTCGGATTTAATTCGAGCTTCTACAAATTCGAACGGTTCATTGTTCATATTAAAATTCAAGCCATCCATTACCGGGATGGATGGCCGAATTGGCCGTGTAGTGCGGGGTGCACTACAGCACCCCAAATCCTAAAATAAGTGTTCGGTCCGCAAAATAAGAACTTAAAAATAATACGTTTTCCATAAAAAGAAATTCTAACTTTTTATAAATTAAAAAAACTTATGGATACTAATAAATTGTTGGAAAAAAATATATTTTTAAGATTCTCATTTTACGGATCAAACACTTATTTTGGAACGAAGGTACTACATTTCAAAAATATTGTGTTGTTTATGTTCAAAATACACATAGTATGAACGCTAAAAAGACAAATATTGTATTGTAATAATTAAACTTTAGAGTGCTAAAATCAAAAAGCTTTGAAAAATAGAAAAGATACGTACAGCTCCCTATGTCCTCTCTTTTTTCTTTATCGAACCTTTATCCTCTCCTTAAAAAGAACTCATTTTGGAGAATGACTTCTCAAAACTCGGCTTTAGAGCAAGTACACCAGTCGTTAGGTAAAAAAAATGGTGAATAGTGCACTTTTTTCATTTTACCTACTCACATTTCTCTCAACACTACACCAATACTATCTATTTTACCTAACACCAATTAAAATATATATTTTTTTACTCATTCTTTATTATCTTTATTGTTTAAAGAGAGGAGAAAGGAGGGAGGAGAGAGAGAAAGAAATAATAAAAAAAGAAAGGAGTATGAATAGTTCTTAGGTAAAAATAGAGAACAACTATTTACAAATGCATTTTAGCTCCTCTTTTAGCTCATTTGGTGTAGACTATTTTTTATGTTTCTCTTAGGTAAAAAAGCAAAAAATGTATTTTTGCTCATCTAGTGTACTTGCTCTTAGAGCATCTCCAATCCATCCAAAATAGAGGATGGATTTGACATATTGAGGGGAGATTTTGTAATTTATTTATTTTTTTCTTCATACTTTTTGGGAGAATTTTTGAGGGATCCATCTTCCTTTTTAGAGTATGGAGGAATTTTGTACTCCAAATTTACTTTTGATCCTCCATTTTTAGAGGACCAAACTCTAAAAAGGACGGTGAGTTCCTCGAAAATTCTTCCAAAAAGTACAAAAAGTGAAAAAAAATGAAATAAATTACAAAATATGCTCTCAATGTGTCACATCTATCCTCTATTTTAGAAAAATAGAGGTGGATTGGAGATGCTCTTAGAGAGAAGGAGTGAAAAGTAGCGCATGAGGTCCTTTTTGCATTTTCACATTCGTGCTCATTTTACCCCAATTCTTGCAAGACCATTTTACCCTCCACTGGACTTGCGCTAGATACATTAATTTGTGCTTCCACTTTGAAAAAAATAATTAGGTTCCTAAGGTTTAAGTTGTTTATATTTTCCTTTCGTTTCTTGCCACCCTTTAACGATAAATTGTTTTTCAGTCTTTTTTTTCTTCTATGACAAATTCTTCACAATTCACAGTCACACACCGTGTGGGTCTACCAATAGGTGAAATGTTTAGTGCCGGGTAGGTACCACGTGATACCTGTTCGGCGCATCCGGATCGTTCATTTCAGATTTGGACGGCTTGGCTTTGGAGAGAGAAAGTTTCAATCTAGGTTGTCCACTACACTTTTGAACGGTCCAGATGGATTGCTCGGGCACCACGTGGTACCCACCTGGCATTGAAAAATTTATCCACCAATAGGATGAAGTATGAGTAGGGGCTTCTGATTTAGGTACTTTATTGAATGAAAAGAGATCACAACTCCATTGGTATTGTCTGTAACTGAAAAAATGAATGAATGGAGGCCAGGAGAGGGAAAAATAAATGCTTTCCATGATGTGGAAACGAACTGCCAAATTCAACTGGTACAGATGAAAAGAGTGGAGTAAATGAGTTCCCAAAGTTTTCATTTAATGGCAAGGGGTGAAAATGGGGAAAATGGTTAGTGATGGTTGGTAGTTGCAGGTTGCCCACATAATTGCTCATGGGATGTTAGTGCAGTCCCAACTCTCTCTTTGACTAGTTAAAAAACCTCTTCTTTTGTGCAAGTTAGTGCCCGAAAACTACTAGGACCACCCAGTTGCGGCAGTCGCTGAACCGAAGGCTCAGGAGAGCCCGGGGCGTAAACGAGCCTGGCCGAACCGAGCTTCGGTGATCTCGAGCTCGGCTCGTTTACTTAACGAGCTAAAAACTCGAGCTCGGCTCGAGCCTTAAGGAGCCGAGTTTAGCCATTTACTAAACGAGTCTCTTTAATCGAGTCGAGCCCCCCTTAACGAGCCGAGCTTGTGTCGAACGTGCCGAACTCCACTCGGCTAGTTTAGTAAACGAGCCGAATACTCGAGCTTGAGCTCGACTCGTTTAGTATACGAGCCGAGCTTGCGAGCTGCTCAGTTCATTTACAGCCCAAAGGAAAGGTTACTCGGTTTTGATCGACAACCCCACAAAGAGTTTACGCCTATTCTTAACTATTTCAAAGGTGGTATTTCCACTATATTATTTGTCTCCAACTTCATGCCTCTGGCAAATTTGTTTCCACTAAACTTTTTAACCTAAAAGATTTTTCTTTCCTCCATTTTTTCTTTGGCCTGGACCCTTCTAGTTCAAAGAATATCATTTGGTTCATTTAATTTAATGATAATGAAAATAACTTGTCTATATATTAGTGTCTACAACTTGTTTAGTGAAAATACCACCTAAGAGCATCCACAGTGGTATAATCAAAACAAAAAAATTTATAAAGTTAACAACATTTGTTCAAAAAAAGCTCACATTGGAATAACCAAACTTAGAAACATCTTAGTAACTCATCAAATTTTGGCCCTTGGATAATCAAAACTACCAACCTTTTGCCAATAACCAAATTAATTGTCTTCACATTTTCTTAATCAAGTACACTATCATTACACAAAACCCTTCTTTCTTCCAATTTCAACATGTTTATATCAAAAATACTTTTAAAAATAGTTTTTTTGTTTTTTGAAAAAATAGTTTTTTTTAATGTTTTTTTAATTAAAACTGTTTTCACAAATTTGTTTTAAACAGTTTTTTTTATTAAGACTTTTTTTTTTCAAAATCAGTTCTTTTGAAAAAAAAAAACTTTTTCTATTCAAAAACTGTTTTTTTAACTTTTTTCCGAAAACTCTTTTTTTTTTTAACAAAGTTTTCAAATAACTATTTTCTCTTTTTCTAACCTATCTTTATTAGTTTGAAAACTATTTTGAAAAAATTGTTTTTTATGTCACAATTTCTAGATTTTTATAAGTTCAAATAGTGATGTGGCAAGTTTTGGTTATTCAATTTTGATTGTACCATTGTAAATCTCTACATTGCTAACTTTAGTAACTTGGATAACCAAATGATGATGTGCCAACTTTTGATTATGCGCTTTTAATTATTCCACTGTGGATGCTCTAAGACACACGTCTTTCTAACTCCTAGTTTTGGAAAGAGTGCCGATAGGAATACAGATGTAGCACATATAGAGTGTCTGTCAATGGACCAGATTGAATCTGAATACAGTAAATCTGAATCTGATAACACTCAAATCCGATCCGAATTTCATATATCCGATAGTGGTGATCCGAATTCGTAAAATTGGATATCCGATCCGAAAATTCGAATCCGAGCTGAAAATTTTTACTTCAAAAATTCTAGAAAAAAACAAAAAAAATAAAAATACAACTTCTTAAACTTTTTTTTTTCAAAATACAAAATTTATAATTTTTTAAAAATAAAGTTCGGATCGGATTGATAACAGATTTAATTCGATCTGATCCGAATTCAATCTGATCCATGTTTGGATTACCGGTTTCAGATTATCGGATCGGCATTATCAGATTCGAATAGAACCCGGTGCATTGATAGCCTACGTGTACCTATAGACTTCTCCTCTCACACAATCACCCCAAGATTACGTGTGTGAAAACAGTGCTAGTATAAAAGCATAGGACCTGATGAGGGAACCAAAATTAATCCACCTGACCGACGAGCAGAAGCCATGAAAACCCACGTCCAAACCCTCTCCCTAACCTTCCTTATCACCATCATTCTCACTGCAACCACCGTCCATTCACTCACTCTCTCGACAAGTTCGAGATGGATCGTCTCTCCGGCCACCGGCCACCGCTACAAGCTGAGGTGCGTCAACTGGGTGGGCCACCTCCACACCATGATCCCGGAGGGCCTCAACAAGCAGCCACTGAACGCCATCGCCAGCCACATTTCTTCGACGGGCTTCAACTGCGTGCGCCTCACTTGGCCCACGTACATGTTCACCAGGCCCAACTACTCTAGCCTCACCGTTGCACAGTCGCTCGACCGGTGGAGCCTTGGCGGCGCCAAGGCCGGGATGGCCCGTAACAACCCGAGCCTTCTGAGCGTCGGGGTCTGGGATGCCCAGAAGGCGGTGATTGACGGGCTTGGGGCTATGGATATCATGGTGGTCCTGGACAACCATGTTAGCTTGCCCAAGTGGTGCTGCGGTCGCGAAGATGGAAATGGGTTCTTCGGGGATGAGTTTTTTGAGCCAGGTGAATGGTTGCAGGGGTTGACTGCGGTGGCTACCCGGTACTTGGGCAACCCTACGGTGGGTGGATTTTTTTTATCAAAACTTTACCAACCTTTTTTTTAACGATGCTGTTATAATTACTTGAAGTGTCACCATGAACCATATAGTCCTCACCTAGTCAGCAATTGCCTAGGTATTTGGGTGTGTGAAATTACCCTTCTACCCCTCTCAAAAAAAAAAAACCGTATAGCCCCCACTGCAGCTCTTTTGCATTCACTTGCAGGGAGGGTGGTCCCAATTTTTTAATGCTCTTATACTGTATTCGGATGAGTTTTTGAGAATTTGAGAATAATAATAATAATAATTGAAGATAAAAATAAAAAGTGAAAAATAACTTTTGTTTTTAGGGCAGTTAGGTCTGCTATTTTAACCACTTAGCTAACTAAACTTTTGTTTGTAGGCAGTTAGGTCTGCTCTTTTGACCGCTGAGCTAGTAGCGGTAGACAGAAGGGGTGCTAGCCTAGTGGCCTCTGCACGACTTCTAATATTCACATATACCATACTAGTTTTCATAGTTAGATTTGAAAAATTCAATGGAATTAGCCCAGGCTCCGTGGGCGAACATAATTTCTTAAAATTCCTATGTGTGGAATTTTTTTTAAAAATTTTAAGCTATCAATCATTTTTAGGTTGCATGCATTAACTTAAATGGAGTCTAAACACATAAACACAATATCGTCTTGTTCTTGGACCTCATAAGTAGCATATATATACTAGTGAAATATTTATTTTGTCATCAATTATTATAAAAATACACATGGACTTTGACCCTTGCTAATCAGTTCACTCTTAGCTTGTCATTTGAGGAGTAAATAGTCTCGAAGTTTATTTCCTGAATGTTGGGTGATATGTAGTACTCCCTCCGTCTCTAAATAAGTGTTCGGCGTGCAAACTTAGGCCTTTAAAAAAATGCATTTGCTTTGTTAAAAAAATTAATTTTTTTTCACAAATCAATAGATGGCAATGGATTCTATTAGATTGTAGGAAAAAAATAGATTTTTTAACAAAAAATATGCATCTTTTGTTAGACCTAGTTTTGCGCGCCGGACACTTATTTAGGGACTCGTTTTTAGTAAGATACTTTGTGTTGCATTAAAACACAATGAGAAATACATGTGCTTAAAGATATCGTTGTTGATATATGTAGAGTTCATACGTTTAGTAGCAAACTTCGTGTGATTATTTGAGAATTAACAATCTTGAGGCGTCACCTGACCATGCTCTAGAAGCCCATGGTAATTTAGAATACGTTCTTGTAAATTCCCCAGAATGCACAACAATAAAATAGCTAATCAAACACTTGATTTGCCCTAAAATGTTTTCAAAATCAACAGGTAGTTGGAATGAGCATGCGGAATGAGCTCCGCGGCCCGCGTCAAAACCCGAGCGATTGGTACAAGTACATGCAGCAGGGTGCAGAAGCTATCCACCGGGCAAACCCAGACGTGCTGGTGATTGTCTCGGGCCTATCTTTCGACACCGATCTTGGCTTCTTGAAGAACAGACCTCTGGAAGCGAACGTAAGCAACAAGTTGGTGTACGAGGCCCATTGGTACTCATTCGGCAACCCAACAGATAAATGGCTGTACCAAACGAACGGGTACTGTGGGAATGTCACCCAGTCGTTCTTGGGCCAGTCCGGGTTTTTGGGTTCTGGCCCGAACCCGGTCCCGCTGTTTCTGAGCGAGTTTGGGCTGGACCAGACCGGCAGGGACGAGGCGCAGGACCGGTATTTGGGTTGCCTGTTGGGCCTCGTGGCGGAGCGGGATTTGGATTGGGCCTGGTGGGCTTTGCAGGGGAGTTACATGCTTAGGGAAGGCGAGGTTGACTCGGGGGAGGATTATGGAGTGTTGGATTTCAACTGGGAGAGTGTCAGAAATTCCTCAATCTTGAAGAGGTTACAGCTGATCCAACAGATCACCCAGGGTATGATTCTTTTTTTCCTTTTGTTGAACAAGTTACAAAATAAAAGTGCAAGTATGACATACGGTAGGTCCGTCGCCTCGGCCAGATTTTACTTTTTCAACCGAGCAAAGTATACTAGATATTGGCAATCAATGGAAAACATACTTCCACAGTTCCACTGGGCATTTGCAGTTTTTACTGGTGCATGGTAGAAATTCAAACTCAGGCCTCGTTCTTTGTAGTTTTTTTGGCGTTTTGTCCTTATTCTTCAAAATAATTCCACATTTGTTAGTTTTGTGCTAAATTTTTTGAATTATTTGATTTGTCTCCACAAGAGGAATCAGAAATTCCAAAATTTTGTACTGTTACCCAAATATTTTTGAATATATCCTCAAAACTCGGTTTTTGAGCTTTATTTTGGATATTTTCAAATATTCCATATTTTGTAAAAGTAAATAAAAAAAATTACCTTGTTTATTTTGCCAACTTGAATTTGCTTTGTTATCTTTTTTCTTATCTTATCAATAAAATTTTTGTTTCGCTGTTCAAAAAAAAAGAAAACACTTCGAACTTCTTTATCTTGTTTTCTCTTTTCGCAGATCCAAAGTCAAATAAACCGAGCTACCAAATCATGTACCACCCACAATCAGGGCAATGCGTGCAGAGCAACCAGCATCTTGTTTTATCCAATTGCCAGAACTGGAGCAGATGGAGTTACGACAAAAACGGTGGTCCGATCAAGTTAATGAACAGCACTACTCCTAGGTGTCTATCTGCTGTCGGTGATGGGCTTCCAGTGGTTTTCTCCGACGATTGCTCGGGCCAGCAGAGCGTGTGGGCACTCGTTTCTGGCTCCAAGTTTCACATTGCTGCCAAAGACAAGCAGGGGAGCCTCTTGTGCTTGGATTGGGACTCTTCCAGTTCTGGCATTTCAATTGTAACCAAGAAGTGTCTTTGCTTGGGAAATGATGCCAGAGATGTTCCCACGTGTGTTGAAAACCCGCAGAGGCAATGGTTTAAGTTTGTCCCATCAAATAAATGATCAACTATTGTTATGGAAAATTACGAAATTAATCAAAAAAAATTGAAAAAAAAAAAGTGGACCAATCACGTAAAAAATGTTAGGATTTGTGTGATTTTGCCTGAGGTTTTACGTGAAGAAGAAAACACAATGAGTTGGCATGACGCAAACAAGTGCGCATACACTCGCAGAAAGTCTGCACTCACACTTTTGCATATGCAATTTGGACGCACACTCACAAACAGTATATTTCTGATTATAAAGTCCTTCCTCACCCCATTCGTCCCCTCTCATTAATCCATAAATTGACCAAATATATGTCAAACCAAACTAAACCTATGTCTTTTTTTTTTTCCGTCATTCTGCTATTTTAGAAACCTTGTATCCAGTTAAATTCAATACTACAGTACTTTTCAGGGATCCGCTTGTCCGGCAATAGGTGTGGACTCTAGTCCGGTGAATTTCGATCTTGCAATGCATTTATTTCAATGGTTCGATTCGTTCACATTGCAGAGCTCGTCTGATGCTACAGTCAATTAAGTAAAGAATCAAGTCAATCAGATACCGAATAAGTAGTCCAAAGTTATTCATCCCGTACCGGTAAGCGTACTGTTTTCACTATTGGAATGGTACCTACCAGTACCGGTGTTTATTCTGGTACTGTTTCAGGCTCATCGCTATATAATTTTAAATAATTTCAATATACATATTTATATGTAGTTGTAAAACTTATAGTTTTAAATATGAATGTCATAAAGCTTCCAAAATACTGAAAATTTTGAAAATAAAACATTACACAAATGATCTTCAATTTCAGAAAATTGGATTAGAACGAGTTAAACTGAAAACACTGTACTACTTCGAGAGGGGACGCGGGGGGCCTGCTCCCCCTTGGGGAGAGCAGGGCCCTGCTGCCCCCCGTTTGGGGCCCACTCCGGACTCTCTCCGATAATCGGGATCGTTCACTTTGTAGAGCTCGTCGAGTAGAACAACCATGCAAAAAATCAGCTTAATCGGATATCGTTAAGTGCTGATCGGAACCTTTTTATCTTGAAAAGAATGGAACCGAAACACTGAATCAAATCCACTTAAACCCATGTACCGAGAGTTATATGAAGCAGTTTCGGTTCCATTCTTTTCAAGATAAAAAGGTTCCGATCAGGCACTTAACGATATCCGATTAAGCTGATTTTTTACATGGTTGTTCTACTCGACGAGCTCTACAAAATGAACGATCCCGATTATCGAAGAAAACCCAGAGTGGGCCCCAAACGGGGAGGCAGCAGGACCCTGCTCTCCCCCAAAGGGGAGCAGACCCCCGCTTCGTTCGAGAGGGTAGGTTGGGCAAAAGTCAAGAAAAATGAGGGCTATTTTTGTACCTATATATGGTGAATGTACAATACTTTGTGCAAATTGCATAACAAAGTACTACACGTGACCCCCAGGCCGGCAGGCCCTGACATTGTACCAGCACTTAGGTGAGGCTATGCGGACCTGTGTTCATGTGTTGGTTTTTGGTACGGTAATTCCATATCGGAGGTTTGGATGGTATGTGTTCATAATGTGCACTCATACTTTATTTAGTCAATAATTGCTTAGGTGTTTGAGTAAATAAAATTACACTTATGACCCTTTATCAAAAAAAAGGTGTTCCCTCTGTCTCTATTTAATTGTTTATTACGGTTTTGTTTATATTTTCAATTGCTTATATCTCTTTATGTATATATTGTTAAAAATATGCAATATGGATTTTATTTGATAGATCTCAATTTTTTATTATAAGACAATAATTTCAAAAATATAAAACATAATATACGATAAGAGATATAGGCCGTTGAAAATACACACAAAATTGTAATGGACAATTAAATAGAAACGAAAGGAGTACTACACGTGGGTGTTCTGTCCTTTCTTGGCCTCACGCCTTAACCCAGGAGATAAGGACATGTTTGTACTGGCCCAAAAAGGAGCGGAAATCACCGGAATGGGAAAAAAATTTCAGTGCCGAGCGGGTATCTCGTGGTGTCCGTTCGTGCATTCAGACCGTCTATTTCGTGTTTGAACGGCTCAGATTTAAAGAGAGAAAAAAGGTGAGAAAAAGTGTTGAGATGAGAGGAGAGACAAGGTTTCAATACGAGCCGTCCAAAATTGAATTGGACGGCTCAGATGTGCCGAGCGGGTACCACGTCAACAATACCCGCTCAGCACCGAAAAGCTCCTCCCGGAATGGGCTGGAACACCCGGTACTTGCCGGAAATAGCCGAGAAATCAGGTGGGACGGAACTAATGAACATGTGTAAGGTTTTGCTCTCAAAATGGGATGTACCCGGTACGGTAATAATTTTGTCTTTATCTCCGTGAGAAACAGAGCAGACAATGGCTTTTCACGCCCATCACCTCTCTCAAGAAATGGCGCTCCAACACTTCTCAGACCAACACGCAGCGCTCTTACGCAACCAGTCCTCACCGGACGCCGGGAAACAGCAGTTGACGGCTCCGACGTGGCTGAACAGCGCGATTCTCCGACAACAGAGCCACGCCCAGCTGTACGGCGACGGCGGCAGCAGGTTCCTCCACAAGTGGCAGTCGAACATTGGAGGCGGTGACGCAAGCAATCGGAGGAGCGAGAGCGATGGAGGTGGCGAAGAGAGAGATTATGGGAGCGCCAGGTGCAAAGCGGACGTGCTGGCGCATCCTCTGTACGAGCAGTTGCTGTCGGCGCACATGCAGTGCCTCCGGATCGCGACGCCGGTTGATCAGCTGCCGAGGATCGACGCGCAGCTGGCGCAATCGGAGCACGTGGTGGAAAAGTATTGGGGGGTATTGGACGTGGTAATAATCAGGCTCTTGATGATAAGGAGCTTGACCAATTCATGGTAATTACTCTATTCATTCTGTTCATAATTCATACGTGTTTATGTCGGCTTGTCCTTTATGTGTTCATGTGTTGAGTAGTGCTTTTACTGAGATAAGGTGTGATTTCCACTAAATCCGGGTACCTATATATCGACTTTCCTCTCACACAGTCCCCCCAAGATTACATGTGTGTGAAAACAGTGCAAGTATAAGAGCAGAGAGGAACTGATGAGGGAACCAAAATCCACCTGACCCACGAGCAGAAGCCATGAAAACCCCCGTCCAAAACCTCTCCCTAATCTTCCTTATCATCATTCTCACTGCAACCACCGTCCATTCACTCACTCTCTCGACAAGTTCGAGATGGATCGTCTCTCCGGCCACCGGCCACCGCTACAAGCTGAGGTGCGTCAATTGGGTGGGCCACCTCCGCACCATGGTCCCGGAGGGCCTCCACAAGCAGCCACTGAACGCCATCGCCAGCCAAATTTCTTCGACGGGCTTCAACTGCGTGCGCCTCACCTGGCCCACGTACATGTTCACCAGGCCCAACTACTCCAGCCTCACCGTCGCGCAGTCGCTCGACCGGTGGAGCCTCGGCAGCGCCAAGGCCGGGATGGCCCGGAAAAACCCGAGTCTTCTGGACGTCGGGGTCTGGGACGCCCAGAAGGCGGTGATTGACGGGCTCGGGGCTCTGGATATCATGGTGGTCCTGGACAACCATGTTAGCTTGCCAAAGTGGTGCTGCAGTGGCAATGATGGAAATGGGTTTTTCGGGGATGAGTTTTTTGACCCGAGTGAATGGTTGCAGGGGTTGACTGCGGTGGCTACCCGGTACTTGGGCAACCCTACGGTGGGTGGATTTTTTTATCAAAACTTTCCCAACCTTTTTTTAATGATGCTGTTATAATTACCTGAAGTGTCACCATGAACCATATAGCCCCCTACTGCAGCTATATATTTTGCATTCACTTGCTGGGAGGACCAGGGTGGTCCCAAATTTTTTTTTTCTCTGTGCTATATTTGGATGGGTTTTTGAGAATTTTTAAATTTGATTTTTGAGGGAATGATTGGAGATATGTGTAATGAATGAGGAGATAAATGATAATAATAATTAGAGATATGGGTAATGAGTGAAGAGTAATGATTGAAAGTAGGGGTAATAAATTTTTTTTCCAAAATGCAAACCGAACAAATAAGAGTCGAAGTAAAAACTTTTGTTTTTAGGGCAGTTAGGTCTGCTATTTTAACCACTTAGCTAATTAAAAACTTTTGTTTGTAGGCAGTTAGGTCTGCTCTTTTGACCACTTAGCTAGTAGTGGTAGACAGAAGGGGTGCTGGCCTCTGCACATCTTCAAATATTCACATATACTATACTAGTTTTCGTAGTTAGCTTAGAAAAATTCAATGGAATTAGCCCAAGCTCTGTGGGCGAACATAATTTCTTAAAACTCCTATGTATGTGGAAAGCTATCAATCATTTTTAGATCGCATGTATTAATTTAAATGGAGTCTAAACACATAAACACTACAATATCATCTTGTTCTTGGACTCATAAGTAGCATATATATACTTGTGAAATAATATTTTGTCATCAATTAATATAAAAATACACAAGATTTGACCTCTGCTAGTCTGGTTCTGTCACTCTTAGCTAGTCATTTGAGGAGTAGTCTCGAAGTTTATTTCCTGAATTGTGGGTGATTTGTACAATATGTTCTCCTCGTTTTTAGGAAGATGCTTCGTGTTGCATTAAAGCACAATGAAAAATGCATGTACTTAAAGATATCTTTGTTGATATATGTAGAGTTCATACGTTTAGTCGCAAACTCATGTGATTATTTAAGAATTAATAGTCTTGAGGCGTTACATGGCCATGCTCTAGAAGCCCATAGTAATTAAGAATATGTTATTGTAAATTCCCCATAATGCACAACAATAAAATAGCTAATCAAACATATGATTTGCCCTAAAATGTTTTCAAAATAAACAGGTAGTTGGAATGAGCATGCGGAACGAGCTTCGCGGCCCGCGTCAAAACCCGAGCGATTGGTACAAGTACATGCAACAGGGTGCTGAAGTTATCCACCGGGCAAATCCAGATGTGCTGGTGATTGTCTCAGGCCTATCTTTCGACACCAATCTCGGCTTCTTGAAGAACAGGCCTTTGGAAGCGAACGTAAGCAACAAGTTGGTGTACGAGGCCCACTGGTATTCATTCGGCAACCCAACGGAGAAATGGCTGTACCAAACGAACGGGTATTGTGGGAACGTGACCCAGTGGTTCTTAGGCCAATTCGGGTTTTTGGGCTCCGGCCCAAGCCCGGTCCCGCTGTTTCTGAGCGAGTTTGGGCTGGACCAGACCGGCGGTAACGAGGCGCAGAACCGGTATTTGGGTTGCCTGTTGGGCCTTGTGGCGGAGCGGGATTTGGATTGGGCCTGGTGGGCTTTGCAGGGGAGTTACATGCTTAGGGAAGACAAGGTTGACGCGGGGGAGGATTATGGATTGTTGGATTTCAACTGGGAGAGTGTAAGAAATTCCTCAATCTTGAAGAGGTTACAGCTAATCCAACAGATCACCCAAGGTATGATTCTTTTTTTTCCTTTCGTCCACAAAGTGCAAGTATGACACTCAGTCAGTCCTTCCCTTCGCCTATACCAGATTCTACTTTTCCAAACGAGGAAATTATACTAGTAGATATTAGAACACACTTCCGCTGGGCATTTGCAGTTTTTTCTCGTGGAAGAAGTGTATGGTTCGCGTTTATTAGTTTTGCGCCAAACTCTTGCGGATTATTGATTCGTCTTGGCGAGAGCAATCAAAAAATCCAAAAAAATTTATTGTTACCCAAACATTTTAATAAAAGTAAAAAAAATATTATAATTCCTCTCGTCAAAACGAATCAATAATTCACAAAATTTTGACGCTTAAACCAAACAAACGCCAATTTTTTAATGAAGAAAAAACGTCCAAAAAGCCCAAAAGCTAAGGAGAACTACGCCTTATTTTGTAAACGCAAAGTTAATCTAGTCAAAAAATCCTGCTGGTAACCCTATTATATTTTACTGTCTATTGTACTCGCATACCAATTGTAGTAGTGCTACCATCTCGCGTTTTCAAACACTACTTGTGAAAAATTTCTAGAACTGTATTAATTTTGATTCATCACATTAATTATACTTTGACTATGGGGACCGAAGTACGGAGTATCGATCCAAATTTGATATTGTGTGAGTCATCCCGAACACGCATCGAATATGAAAATAGATATTGAGTATGGACTCAAATTTGATATTGTGACATTGCGTAAGTCATCCTGAAAAAGTATCTAATTCACGCGTTTTATTTTTCAGGTAGTTATCCAAGTACCATTTTCTTGGGGGCACAAGCATTACCCAGTGCATCAACATTTCTGACTTCTTTGTTTTTATTTTCCATTTTTGCAGATCCAAAGTCAAATAACCCAAGATACCAAATTATGTACCACCCACAATCAGGGCAATGCGTGCAGAGCAATGAGCATCTTGTTTATCTAACCGACTGCCAAAACTGGAGCAGATGGAGTTACGACAAAAACGGTGGTCCGATCAAGTTAATGGACAGCACTACTCCAAGTTGTCTATCTGCTACCGGTGATGGGCTTCCGGTGGTTTTCTCCGACGATTGCTCGGGCCAGCAGAGCGTGTGGACGCTAGTTTCTGGCTCCAAGTTTCACATTGCTGCCAAAGACAAGCAGGGGAGCCTCTTGTGCTTGGATTGGTACTTTTCCAGTTCTGGCATTTCAATTGTAACCAAGAAGTGCCTTTGCTTGGGAAATGATGCCAGGGATGTTCCCAAGTGTGTTGAAAACCCGCAGAGGCAATGGTTTAAGTTTGTCCCATCAAATAAATGATCAACTATTGTTATGGAAAATTACGAAATTAATCGAAAAAATTGACAAAAAAAAGTGGACCAATCACGTAAAAAATGTAAGGTTTTGTGTGATTTTGACTAAGGTTTTACGTGAAGAAGAAAACACAACGAGTTGGCATGACACAAACATGTGCGCATACACTAGTAGAAGTCTATATTCACACACATTTGCATACGTAATGAGCGCCTAATATTGTAGATATTTGGTACGACCAATCCCGTTTTATGTTGTTTTAACTTGCGTTTATTTAGTTTTTATAGCGATATTGCACGTAAAATAGGTTTTTGTGTATTTCAGGTAAATCGTATAAATAAGGTGCGTTTGAATGCCAAGGAATCTCTTTCAAAAAAAAAATGCCAAGGAATGCTCCGGGTGCAACCAAGTACTCAAGGCCACATTGTAACGCCCCTGATTTTTGGGTACGTTAAATAAACATTTCATTGATAAAATCAAATGGAGTCTGGCTCATTATTACAACATAACTCCCACTAGGGTTCAATATTTATACAAATGAAAGGGGTCTAGGGTTCCTGACTACAACTTCGCCTGCAGCTTCATCCTAGCCAGCTCCTCAGCTCCAAAAGCCTCCAAGGTGTACTGTTCATCTTGATCATCTACAAAATTTGACACATTATACCAGCGTCGCCACCGATATAATATGTCAGGGTCACCAAAGGTAACACCATGAGCCACAAGAACTCAGCAGAATAATCCTATACCAACTAACCCATATCTTACCAATATCAGAGTATAAGAGTAGCATACCAACTCTTGCACGATCAGCGGAATAATACATACATGTTTAACAAGGTATTAACAATGACACATCCGCATTCCTTAGTCTAGCGTTGGTGTCTGCATTGTATGTGTTTCTCCTACGCGACTCATCGTAGACCGTGTCACCATATTCATCAACGTTTCCAAAATCCTTTTTACTTTCCAAATCAACATTTTGAAAATCACGTTTAACACACCCAACCTCGGTTCCGCCGCCTCCCCAGTATCCTCACAATGGTTCCGCCGCGCCGGGTTCCCATTGGCACACATTTGCAAATCATTTTTAACACACCCAACCTCGGTTCCGCCGCGCCGGGTTCCTGAGTATCCTCACAATGGTTCCGCCGCGCCGGTTCCCATTGGCACACAACACACACACACACACACTCACATAATGCATCCACATTTGGTCATTATGTAGTTTCAAAAAAATCCTTTTTATCCATATCAACCACATTCCCACAATGGGCAAGTCCGACCGCATTGTGTTTTTAAAACACACCTTGTCTTTAACACACCCTAGGTGTCATGTTTCTACTTCCTTGATTTTCGTGTCTCGTAATCATGCATAGACTCCGTGGCGGGACAAATCACTTTAAAGTAATCTTGAAACAAAACTTGTAAGATCATTCATCTCTATATTATCTAGCATGCTTCAAACAACACATATGAAATCCTGAAACTTAAACTAACAAGATCATCCAATTCTATATTACCTAATCGTATTCAAATTATTATTCAAAGCATAACGCCACATGTACGGACGCCCTTGGAGTGGAAAGCCACTTATGCAAGCAAACATACATACGTGCTCATAATCATCCTCAAGACAATAATATATTACCAAAATCCGTTCTTTCTTCATTTGTGAAAAGTTCAAAAAGACAACACATGTAGAAATCATTTGTTCAACATGTCATACTTTCAATAGCAGGATAGGTTTATTTTTAATATTCATTCGACGTCAAGTTTCGTACCATATTTTTTTAAGTTCAAGACAATCTACATTTTAACATAACTATACATAGAGATAGAGATTAGGAACTTTCTACATATACTTAGAGATAGTGGAGACGAAAAATTCTACCTTGATCCGAAACTAGTCGGGGCCGAATATGCTAGTTGGAAACTTCCACGGGCGTTGAAACTTCCAAATCTGGACCAAACTTTGGATGGCCGTAACTCGGTCAATATTCGGACGAATGAGGTCGTTCTTGAGTCTAAATCGAAGATCTCAAAATTCTCTACGACTTTCGTGAAGGACGTTGTTCCTAAAAACGACTTTCGCCCGGAGAAAAAAATGCAGTTTTTCGGAGGACAGTAGGTTGCCTGGGCAAAACAGAATGGGTTTTAGAGAGAAGATGAAGCAATACTTGAGGTGTGAGTTGAATGAGAAGTGAGGAGGCTATTTATAGCCAAACATTGAGCTCTCTCTCCCTCCTCTCTTGGCCGAATCCCATCTCTCTCTCTCCTTCCATGGATTTGATCCATGGACTTGTCATGTCAAGTATGTCATGCCTTGTCATCCAATAATCACCTCAACCAAGTTGTAACTAGGTCAAATAGTGTCAAGGTACACTCACTCTCTCTCTTCTCCCCCTATGGCCGGCCAACTCCTCTCTCTTCATCTTCCCATGGATTTGGTCCATGGACTTGTCTTGTCATGCAATAGTATATCAACCAAGTTGTCAAATAGTGTCAAGGTACACTCACATACACTTCCCTCATTCTTCATCCATCCGGCCAACCCTCTCTCTCTCTCTTTCTCTCTCCTTGTGTTGTCAAATCATGCTTGGTGGCATGCCAAGTAATGTCACTTTCACTCTTTAGGCTTAAGGCTATTGAATTAGGCTATCATGGAAGATCATGGACTAGTCTTGTCATCTTATTTGGCAAGTCTTATATCCATTAACCAATGGATAAAAATTTTCCTAGCATCTATCATCCAATGGATAAAGATTACCCTAGCACTTATCGTCCAATGGATAAAGAAGTGATTAGGCTAAGTGGGCATTAGGCTATTCTAACTAATTGGTTAAAGACTAACGATACTTAATCTAGGCTTTCATTACTCGAGTGGTATTTTGGTTTTATTTAGTAAGAAATCGTCTAATAACGGAATATTAAAACCCGACGGTGCCAAACGCCAAGGCAAGGCGTGAGCGTGGCCAAGGCACGCCAAAGAAAGCGGTGGCCAAGGCGTAGCCAAGCAAGGCCAGAAGCGGTGGCGCAGCCCGCTAGCAAAGCGGTGGCCGTGGCCAAGGCGACCTAGCTGGTACAGCGAGCTAGCGGTAGCCAAGCGACCGCTAAAGCGGTGACTAAGGCGCCCTACAAAGAAAGCGGTGGCCAAGGTAACCGCTACCAAAGCGGTGGTCAAGGCGTAGCCAAGGCCCAGCAACGGCAAGGCAAGGCAAAAGCAAGGCGTGACCAAACGCCAAGGCGAACCCGATGGCGACCAAGGCGAGCAACCCGACAATGACCTGACGCCAAAGGCAGCGACACGATCCGATGTCAAGGCAAAGCGGTAGCGACAATGAGCCGACGCCGAGGCAGGCCTAACAGCGACCTAATGCCAAGACAGCCTAGCCAAGCTAAAGCAAGGCAGTCAAGTCAACGGTCAAGGCAATGACCAAGACTTTTCCACTACCCACTTCGGCATCGATGCAACACTCTAGGTTAGGAAAATGTAACTAAGCCAAACGGTAGTTAGGGTTTGCTAACTAATCGGTTAAAAGCTAACTATGCTTGCTAAGTAGGATTTCCAGCCGAGAAATATAATTTAAAGATATTATTTACCACAATTACCAAGTAACTATACCAAGGTCTTAATAGGCATACTCGTCTTTAGAAAATGACCTTAATACCCGGGCGATGAATACCAATCTTGTAAGTCATTAAACCTAATTACGACGGATTATTAATTACTAAAAGAGATTTATAAAACAAATAAAGAATTTTGAAATATAACAACAAATTTTTTATAAGTCAATAACGACCGATTTTTGGATGTTAAAAATGAAATCCAAGTACTAAAATAAAATTCAAATTTTTAGCGAAATTTTTATTGACCAAAAATCAGGGTCGTTACACACATGCCACCACGTTGTGGCATCCGAAGAGTCATGAAGAGATGGTTTGGAGGTTACTCGGGATGCCCAAGGGTCAAGGGAATTGAAGGAGAAGTGAGAATTTTATCAAAGCTACTCATCTTCCGACCAACTGAGGGTAGAATTATCATATCTTTTGATATACAAAATACTTTTGATCCAAATCACTTGGGTTAGAAAGTAGACTCAACAAGCTTTCCAACAGTCCAAAGAACACTGAAATTCGAGTTTAGGAGTGTCCGGAATGAGCCCGCAAAGTTGTCCCAAAAATCTGTCTGCAAAGCGGATATCGGTACTGGCCAACTCCCAATACGGGTACTAGATGTCTAGAGATCAATTTTTCCAGCCCGTTGAAGCCTTGTACCGGTACTGAGGGATTTTCAGTACTGGTACTGCAATGAAAAATCTGCAGATTTTTGTTAATTTTTTCAACCTTCCATTTATGGAATATTTTTGGGATATTTTGGTTCTTTATAACTTAACTTTAGAGCTCTATAAATAGGCTTGTATGTTTTTTATGGAAAAGAGAGGTCATTAGTTAGATTTAGGCCATTAATGTTGTAGCTATACTTTGGATCTTTGCATAAATCAAGTTTGTTTTCGTTTTCTTCGGTTAAATCTTTTGCTCCATTTTCTTACCACGTCTAATCTTTTAGCTATGTGTGAATAGTCTATCATGCTTGGCATCAGGGTAAATAACACCTCGTTACTTGGGTTAATCTTACCTTTCTCTACTCAAGACTTGAGGTTCGGTATGAAAAATGTAAAGAGTTCGCCTTTTATGTAACAAAACTTGCTGATGTTAATCTCCAGTGATCATGTGTTTGCTCACATGGTTCCGGAGCGATATTTCGGTTTGTGTTTGTCAAAAGAACGAAAGAGCTCACTTATTTTTCATACTACATTTCTAGTTTTTTCCATGGTTTCATAGTAAATCTTCCGATTGATAGCCTATGCCGTGCGATTTAACCGTGTTTTTGTTGAGAATGGTTAGACGGCTTAAGTTACGGGTGTTAGTAATTCCAACACCTTACCACTTGTTTAATCTAGTTAAAACTCAATTTTTTAGTCTTTTCATAAGAGTTTTACTCACCTTTCAAAGCAAAACCGAAAGTTGACCGTCTTCAAAGCCAAAAACCTTATATAAAGCCTACCATCCGATTAAGCTATATTCGAGCTCCCTGTGGATCGACTCGGATTTCCTCGCTATACTATGTAAATCTTTAGCTGTAGCCTGGTTAATAAATAATTGAATTTGACGGCCGTTTGGTAAATTTCAACGACTACCGAATGGGCTCATCAATACGCAACTTGGATGCGCACTCACAAACAGTATATTTCTGATTATATAGTCCTTCCTCACCTCATACGTCCCCTCTCATTAATCCATAAGTCGAACAAATATATGTCAAACCAAACTAAACCTATGCCTTTTTTTTCCGTCATTCCGCTATTAAGAAACCTTGCATCCAGTTAAATTCAATACTACAGTACTTTTTAGGGAACAGTTTGTCTGGTAATGGGTGAGGACTCTAGTCCGGTGAACTTCAACCTTGTATCGCATTTATTTCAATGGTTCGATTCGTTCACATTGCAGAGCTCGTCTCATGCTATAGTCAAGTAAAAAATCAAGTCAATCAAATACCAAATAAGTAGTCCAAAGTTGTTAATCTCGTACCAGTAAACGTACCGTTTTCACCATTGAAATGGTACGTACCAGTACCGGTGTGTATTCCGGTACCGTTTCGGGTTCATCGCTATAAAATTTTAAATAATTTCAATATATTTATATGTAGTTGTAAAACTTATAGTTTTGAATATGAATGTCTTAAAGCTTCCAAAATACTGAGAAACTTGAAAATAAAACATTACACAAATGATCTGGAATTTCAGAAAATTGGATTAGAACGAGTTAAACTAAAACCATTCGCTCTGTTTCGTATTCTAGTAGTTTCGCCCATAATCTGGCTGTACCAGCCATGCATGTTCTTCCCCCCTCTGGTCACAGTTGATCGGCTCCCCCTTATGGTCTCCCCTTTCCCTATCCGATCAGCAATCCCTTTTTGTCCCAATCGGCCCCTCTAATTCGGCTTCCCCTTCCTCGTTCGATTGGGACTCTCGTTGTTCTTCCCTCTCCCTTCTCTCTTCTCTGATCGGATTTGGCTTCCCTTTCCATTCTCCCCTTTCCTGTCTGATCTGATCAGCTTTCTCAAGTTCTGTCTGTGCATGTATGTTTGGTTTTGTGTTGCAGGTTGAAATTCCGACCTCTTGTCGTTGGTGTTTGATGCTGGTGAGGTTTTCTGTTGGTGGGCTTGGTTTTCTCACAATGGTTAAAATGCTTTGCGTCGGCTGCTGTTAAAAATGGGCGTGATTCGGCCAGCGGTTTGGTCGATTTTGGTTATTTGTTTTATCGTTTAAGCTCATGTCAAACGTTTGTTGAGATGAGTGTGGACTGATGATTGGGAGGTGATGTGCGTAGCTTAGGTGTTGTTTATTTGTTTATGTTGTAACTTAGGTTTGCCACACGCTCATGTACTTTGATTTGTATTATGTTAGTTGAAACCATTCTTGTACTCTTTTCTCTTCATATACATAATGTTCTTCTTTGATGCAAAAAATAAAACACTACCCGACTTCAGAGAGGGTAAGTTGGGCAAAAGTCAAGAAAAATGAGAGCTATTTTTATACTCAAACCTTAACCAAGACGGCAAGACCTTGAGCAAAAAGTCGACCGGCTCGTAAAGTCGGCTGCCACGCTAGTTTCGAGTCTCAACATGAATGGCTCAAAATGCACTTCGCCCGCCTTAAAATACCTCCACCATTTGAATTCAAAATCCTTGGCCCTTTGCCTATAAATTAACTCCTCCACTCAAGGGAAAAGGGTCCCTCTTACCCTTCTTTTGAGTCCCTCTCTTGCCTTCCTCTTGGCTTTCTCACTCTACTTTCTCTCTCTAAGTTTCTACACCCACTTTCTTACTCCCATTTCCATTCCCAAGCTTTAAAGAATATCATTCCCAAAAGACCTTCTTTAAGTGCCTTTACTCACTCCCCTCTCATCATTGGAGTTGATCTTTCATTAATTTCAAAGTCTCATCACCCAAAACACCTAGCTTTCCCCCACACCCATACTCCTTTTGTCTCATCCAACCTCTTCCATCTACATCCGTGACGATCCATCCACCCCCTCATATCAACGATCCTTGATCAAGCTTGAAACTAAAGGTACAAATTAGTTTCCTCGGACTAGACCCCGTTCTGATCTTGAGGGGGCTCTTCTGTCAGAAGGTCTAACCCTTTTTTGGTTAGATCCTGACCAAAAACCCATTTTTCAGAAAACAAAACTAACATCGTCGAGGTTGGGAACTGGCACGGTCTGGCCGATCGACGCTACCGCACCTCGACTTCTCGCCGCCACGCAGACCTTACATCACGATGCTATTGTGAGCAAGTCGCTTGATCCGAAGTTTCTTTTGTTGTGGGTTATCTCAGATTCAATTGCTATCGTTTACATTTGCTCTTCAAAAATAAGACCATATCTACAAGCCATGTTCCGCCTTTTAAAAGCTTTATAAGATCATCCCAAATGATCAAATATGTCAAAACCTCTTTAAGATCATGTTTTGAGAAAGACAATGGCCTTTGGGATGATCTGATTGCCGATGAGTTTTCTAAAAACGCACAAAGAAGGCAAAGTGGTCTAAATAACGCTTGAAAGTCCGCAATGATCGACAGGAAAGAAAAGCGGTACCACGATACATTGAGTAAGCAACATAGGCATATCTTGTGGAAATGTTTGTCGAGGTCCGCATATCAGTTGTTGTTTGTTTTCTCTGTTCACATCATTTTATCACTACTATACAGACAGCACCACATGCACGTCAATGTGATATATTTCCCATGTCCATTCCCCGCTATGTGCTTTATTGAAAGAGTTCGATGTTCCAAATGATATTGAAGATTCCCCCTTTTTTGAAAATATTAAGTAGAGACCGGTTTCACCGGGCGAATGGGGTACTTTTTAAAGAAAAACCTTCCTCATTCGTAATGTGGCTCCCAAACCCAAAATCTCAACGTTTTCGCTAGACCAAACGTTTGTTGAGATGAGTGTGGACTGATGATCAGGAGGTGATGCACGTAGCTTAGGTGTTGTTTATTTGTTTATGTTGTAACTTAGGTTTGCCACACGCTCATGTACTTTGATTTGTATTATGTTAGTTGAAACCATTCTTGTACTCTTTTCTCTTCATATACATAATGTTCTTCTTTGATGCAAAAAATAAAACACTACCCGACTTCAGAGAGGGTAAGTTGGGCAAAAGTCAAGAAAAATGAGAGCTATTTTTATACTCCCTCCGTCCCAAAAAGAATGACAATTTTTAAAATCCGTGTCATTTTTCATCGCTTATATCTTTCAATTTACAATGTTTTTCATGAGTTTGAAAATTTTGTATAATAGAATTAATCGAGAACTATCAAACAAAATCCATATTACATATTTTTTGAGATCCGTATTAAAAGATATAAAGAGTTGAAATTAGCACGGATATCAAAAATTGACATCCATTATGGGACGGAGGGAGTACATATAAATGAAGAACGTACAATACTCTGTGCAAATTGCATAACCAAGTACTACATGTGACCCCAGGCCCTGACATTGTACGAGCACCCAGGTGAGGCTCTATGGGCCTATGTTGATGTGCTGGTCTTTGGTGTGGTAATCCCACTTCAGAGATTTGGATTGTGTGTGTTTATAAGATTCACTCACACTTCACATAGTCAGCAATTGCTTAGGTATTTGGGTAAGTGAAATTACACTTATGTCCCTCATTCAAAAAAATGTGCTCCCTTCGTCCCTATTTAATTGTCTACTACGATTTTGCGTACATTTTTAATAACTTATATCTCTTAATGTATATTGATAAAAATATGGAATATGAATGTTGTTTAATAGATCTCAATTTTTTCTATAAAACAATAATTTCAAAAACATAAAATATGATATACGTCGACAGATATAAGCCGTTGAAAATACACATAAAACTGTAATGGACAATTTAAGAGGGACGGAAGGAGTACTACACTTGAGTGTGCTGGCCTTTCTCGACCTTACACCTTAACCCAAGAGATGAGGACATGTACAACTACTACTCCCTCCGTCCATTTTTTAGAGTCTAGTATTTTATTTTTGGCTGTCTCTTAATAAATGTCCACTTTGTAAAGTTAGTAGGTAAAAATTAGTGTATTTTTCATTTGCCACTAAAAATATATTCCATTTTGAAAAATTGGTGAGTAAAAGTGTAATGATAATGTCTCTTTAGAAAATAAGTAAGGAGAGTAGAGATAAAAGTTGATGTAAAATGTATAATGATGATATCTCCTTAATAAGTTAGAGTTACGAAACAAGACATTTAAAAAGAAACGGATAAAATATTAGATTTGTACTGGCTGAAAAAGGAGCGGAAATCACCAGAACAGGCTGGAACACCCAGTGCTTGCTGGAAATAACCGAGAAATCAGGTGGGACGGAACTAATGAACATGCGTAACGTTTGTCTCTCAAAATGGGATGTAGCCGGTACGGTACGGTATTAACAACATTGCGAATAACATCTATTGGAACAAGTGTACATAAAAACAAAATGAGTTGGACACGATGGGTTATAATTCGGGCCTGTTTGGACAAATAAGCCATTTGGCTTTCCCGCCAAAATTTTTTTTGTCTTTATTTAAAAATTTTTCGTATCACTTGGCTTATCATCATTTTTTTGGAGATTATTGCATTCTCATAACGAGAGGAATCTAAAAAGTAAAAATTTTTGGTCAAAATCCAAATTTTTTTGAATAAAGACGAAAAAAGTGGCTTTCCCGCCAATTTTCGTCGAAATTCAAAAAAATTAGATTTCGACCAAAATTTTTTACTTTTTAGATTCCTCTTATCATGAGGATGCAATAATCCCCAAAAAAGTGACAATAAGCCACGAAATGCAAAAAAAAAAAAATTGAATAAGGATAAAAAATAAGCCACTTTGGCTTATTTGTCCAAACACCCCCGAATTCGTAACTTGAAGAACACAATTCTTTTTTCTCAATATGAATATGCTCCGATCGAATATTTTCGGTATTTCGATTGATTTGATTGTTCATATTACTGTAGTACGTACTCAATGAGTTAAACCCAAAATTCTAGTATACCAAGCAATTAAGTTTATATCTTCATTTTTAACAGTAAAAGACACAAGGATGAAAACTATGCACATTCCTCTATTTTCTGATAATTAAACAATAAACAAAAAAAATACGAAAGATAAAAGCCAGATTTATTGCGCCACAAAAAGGGGCCAACCTTTTTTTGGGGTAAATAAAACAGAAAGTCTAAATAAAAATACCCCACATTATAATAAGCAAAATTAGAAGTTTTTTAGCAAATAACTAAATTCCACAAATTCTATAAACAAATTTAACAACTTTTTTTAATAACCAAACTCAAATTCAATAACTCAAAAACACTCCGCATTAGAATTGTCTCATTGAGACGAATAATTTGGTATAGCCGGGTGTATGTTTGGAACTCGTTTGCGATTGGATAAATATGCATTGTATATTGTGGAGGTTTCTTTGTTGAGAAAGTCTAGGTATACTACATTCAACTACTACACCATCTACTACATATTTGTAGAGCCTACCCCGGGTCCCAAAAAAATACAGAAAAATGTTCATAAATTTTAAAATAATATATTATGGGGCCCTGTAAAAAATCAGCTCCAACAGATATCGGTAAGTATTATTTCTTGATTCGTAGGGGCAAAACTGCACAGTTGAACAGTTTCGCATTTGTTGGAACTGGGTCACATAATATATTATTTTAAAATTTATGAACATTTTTCTGTATTTTTTTTAGACCCGGAATGGATCATACAAAATATGTAGTGGATGGTGTAGTGGTTGGAGGGATGCAAAAATAACCAATATGGAGGTAGGAGTTGTTAAGTTTGATTATGGACTAAATGAATAACAAATGCTGACACATTTTGGTTATTGATTTTGATTATTACCACTGCGGATGCTCTTATTTTCAGAAACCACCTGTTGACGTGCATGTTGCACGGTCACCACCCAAGCATCCATCATGCACGTGAACAATACCTTAATTAACATGTACACATCTATCAAAAGTAGTACTCCTCTATTCAGACAAGTTTACGCGCACCTCTGTTATCCCCCTCTCCTTCCATTTAAAGGTAGTTCATCCATGCTGGAACTAAAAAATTCACAAAAAAAATAATAATTTCTTACCGTCCGACCACAACAATCGTGCAAGTAGCAAACACCAGAGTAAGATCCTGTAGATCACGTAGGGCGCAACGCCCTACAGCCCCTGTGGGACAGATCGGAGCTGTCCATCTCGACAATGGACGGCTCGGATTTTAACCTCCACAATAAACGGCTCGGATCAATATGAGCTCAGATTAATCCATCCCTGCCGTGCCGGCTGCAGGATTTCCCATTCGTTACCCTACCTATCAAAAGTGGGTCTAAACATGACTTCATTCCAATATCATAAACGGACAGTCGGTGGGACACAACCTCACTGCCTTAATTATTCAACCCACCTGGTGATCTGCATGCAACACCAGCCTAAATTTGGAGAGAGTATGGTGGTATTACCAACATATTTTTAATAAAAATATCTAGCAATAGGGATTGGGTTAATGGGAAATATGGGTGATTTCAAAAGTGAGGGGGCAAAGTTAATTGGGAAAAAAAAAAAGAAGGGGGTTTGTAAATAATTAAGAGGTTAAAAGTGCATGATCGCAATTTCATCAAGCCAGCGAAAGTCCCCATAAAGGTAAAGGGCATGCCCACAAGAAAGAAAAACACTCCGTATATTTAGTTCGGCATCAATGCCTGTGTCAACGTAATAAAGATCCCACTCTGATAGAAATAAAGAATATAATGCGATTTTACTCATCTCACACTATATTCTTTGATTTTTCCCTCACATTTTCTCTCACCTCGATCTCTTTGGGTTCCTAATAGAAAAATAAAGCAACACAAGAACAGTTGGAGGGATCCAATCTTTCTCTCTTCCCCTCCCACAATATCACAACCAATAATGAAGTTATTACTCAAAAACATATTCCAAACCATCACTATTCTCTTCTCCCTCCTCTCGCTCACCTCTCTCTCTAACTCCTTCCCTCTCTCCACAAGCTCGAGATGGATCATCGACGAGAACTCGGGCCACCGGGTGAAGCTAGCCTGCGTCAACTGGGCCGGACACCTCCACGCCATGGTGCCCGAAGGCCTCGAGAAAAAGCCGCTCAGACAGATCGCGGCTTTCGTGGCCTCGAACGGGTACAACTGCGTGCGGCTCACGTGGGCCACGTACATGTTCACAAGGTCCAACTATTCTAGCCTCAGTGTCACACAGTCTCTGGATCAGTGGGGCCTGGTCCAGGCCAGGGAAGGCATGGCTAAGAACAATCCGTGGATCATGGGCCTGACCCCTTTCGAGGCTCAAAGGGCTGTGGTTAATGAGCTTGGGGCTCACAAGGTTATGGTGGTGTTGGATAATCATGTTAGTTTGCCCAAGTGGTGTTGCGGTGGTAAAGATGGAAATGGGTTTTTTGGAGACGAGTATTTTGATCCTGACGAATGGTTGCAAGGGTTGAGTACGGTGGCTAAGCTGTACAAAGGTATAGATACGGTGAGTAATAAGTTAATAGTCAAGTTTTGTTATTCCTTTCGTTATGGCAAATTTGGTTTCATTTTGCTTTCGAAGCCGAGAACATATGTGAAATCTCTCTGAAGAATCCCGTCGGATGAGAGTCCCTGGCAAATATGGGACAAATGTGACTCACTTAGGCTACTTGTCAATCCGAGGTTTTAAAAAGAGAGAAGAAATTAAGGAATGATATGAGGAAAATGAAAAGCTATTAAAATTTCCTCATATCTACCTCTGAATTTGGGGAAATTCTTCGGTGTCGAGCGGGCACCGGACAGCTGGTGTCAAGCTCGCATCTCGACCGTCCAAACGTGTTTTGGACGGCCCAGATCTGTTTGGGTAATTTTTAAGTGTAAAATTACTAAAACACCCTCTCAAGCCCAAATTTTTAAGTGTAAAATTACTAAAATACCCCCTCAAGCCCAACAGATCTGGGCCGTCCAAAACACGTTTGGACTGTCGAGATGGTGCCGAACCAGTTGTCCGGTGCCCGCTCGGCACTGAAGAATTTCTCCTGAATTTGAGAAATCTCGGTTTTATTCTCTCACCTAGAGAAGTCCATTCCAATATAAATAGAAACCTCCTTACCGTCACAACAAGTCAAATTTTTAGGGCTTTATTGACCTACTCGTTAGTCAACCATTAAGAGAAAATAACTTAGGTTAGAACTCATCTTTCTTATCGTTATGAAGGCTTGAGTTACCGGTTACGAGAGTAATTGTGTTCACCCTCACCTGTATTAAAAGCAATTAAAACTGTTTTATTAATGAGTTCATCAGTTAGAAGGTAATGCAAAAATTCAGCTCGATCGAAAAACGCAATGTCACTCTATCCATTTCTAAAACCAAGTTTTCCGATTCATAACAACTAGCTTAATTTCACTTTTATATCACTCTTACGTAAGAGTGTAGTCCTCACTAATTTCGGATTCCCTGCCCATGTGTTTTTGGGGGACAATTATTTATTTATTTATTTATTTATGTTATAGGTAGCTAGAGATGAATTTTAAACCTAGATGAACTTATCGAAACAGCCAAATAAATAAGGCCCCTTAAGGTATGGGTAAAAAAGACCCAATTCATTAGCCCAATTGAATATCAAGTGATACTTTTGGATTCTTGTAATGATATTAATATTTCTAATGTAAAGTAATTTACCAAACTCTTTCAAGTTGTTTTAGTTTTTCCTCTTGAAGTTCGCATGTCTCTTGTTGAATTTTATTTCCTGAAGATTGTGGAGGAACCACATTCTTTAGGGTTTCACTTGAATCCAAAAATCTTGGGGCCGGCCCACCAATCAACTGGGTCAGCTTGCTGCCACCCATGTAGTCTTTAGTTGTGTTAGAGTGTTGTGTTGTAATTATGACATAATCCAATGAAAACCGAAGGCAAAATGATAATCGGAACAGGTGAGCATGCGAAACGAGCTTCGCGGACAACACGTCGGTCTTATTTTATTTTTCTCTAGAAATCCCTTCAAAATAAGAGAAAATTTTAAACTGTTTTACATGTTTTTTTTTTTCACAATACGAAAAAGATAATTTCTCCTTTATTTGACTTATAAACAGGTAGTAGGAATGAGCATGCGAAATGAGCTTCGCGGAGAGCGTCAAAACGAGAACGATTGGTACAAATACATCCAAATGGGCGCGACAACAATCCACACAGCAAACCCGGACGTGCTCGTGATTGTCTCAGGGTTATCCTACGACACCAATCTCGGCTTCCTAAAGAAAAAGCCCTTGTCGTTGGGCTCGAACTTGAAATCCAAGTTAGTCTACGAGGCCCATTGGTACTCATTTGGAAACCCAACGGACCAGTGGATGCTGCAAACCAACGGGTACTGTGCAAAGAGAACCCGCTGGTTCATGAGCGGGGCCGGGTTCCTGGCTACTGGCCCAAACCCTGCTCCCCTGTTCTTGAGCGAGTTTGGTGTGGACCAGAGAGGGGCGAGCGAGAGAGACAACAGGTACTTGAGCTGCTTGTTGGGCTTTTTGGCCGAGAGAGATTTGGATTGGGCTTTGTGGACTCTGCAAGGGAGTTACAAGCTTAGGGAAGGGAAAGTTGGGATGGAAGAGACCTTTGGGCTTGTGGACACTAATTGGGATCATCTTAGGAATTCAACACTGCAAGATAAGTTGCAACTTGTTCAACAGATGACACAAGGTATGTATGGTGCCTTTCAATACAGTCTTTGTTGCAACTGAATACGTACGTATGGACACATAAGCTGATCCGGACACCCGAGTTCTTAAAAGGATTGGTACTAAACTTTGACGTTTCTTTTTGTGCAGATCCAAATTCAAAATGGCCGACGAACTACGTAATGTTCCATCCCCAAAGCGGCCGGTGTGCCAGGCTGGGAAGGCAGGGCCTCTACTTGAGCAATTGCCTGCAAACGATCAAATGGAGCTACGGCGGGAATGGAACTCCAATCCGTTTAACGGGTACCTCTCAGTGCCTGACGACCGACGGTGATGGGCTCCCTCCTATCCTCTCCGATGATTGCTCGAGCCAACGGAGTCGGTGGGAATCGGTCTCTGAATCCAAGTTTCACATGGCAGCGCAAGATGGACGCGGGAGTTACTTGTGTTTGGATTGGAGCTCTTCCAACTCCTCTGCTGTTCTTACAAAGAAGTGCCTTTGCTTGGATAATGATCTTAAGGATGTCCCCAGTTGCGGTCAAAACCCACAAAATCAGTGGTTTAAGCTTGTTCCAACAAATAAATAGTGAAAGTATAAGCAAAAGTTTTAAGACTCAATTTTAGTTCTCTCTCTGCAGTAATGGTGCATATGATCAAAGTCTTTTTACAGTTCTATATTGTACCGTATTAGTAATATAGCAGAAAATATTTCTGATGTTGGCTACTTCTTGTTAATTATTGCAAAACATGATAACCAATTGTTGCCACCCAAGAAAGCCCGAGAATAGGACCGATAAACGAACGAAGCTACTCGAGTTCGAGTTCGTGTTCGCCCGTTTAATACTGGCCTTGAACTTTTTTTTTTTTTTTGAGACTCGTTAAGTTTTCAAATCAAGCTTGAACAACATACTACTCGGCTCGTTCGACTTAGGAAGGTGTAAAGAGTTCAAGCTAGGCTAGTCGAGATCGAATCGTGTTCGCCTCGATTAAAGCTCATTCAAGATTGACTCGTATCATAAAACAACCCAAGCTTAAAAAATGTTTTGAAGCTCGCTAACGTTGTCGAGATGCTTCTTCCTCGTTGTGATGCCGTCTTTCTCTCCAAATCCATATAATCTTTGTAATGTTTCCAATGTTAATAAAAATCTTTTTTTGTTGTTCAAAAAAAAAAACAAAAGCTTGCTAAGTTTCCAAGCTTGAATATCTAACTGCTCGGTTCGTTCTTCTCATTTAATTATCATCAATTTTAACAGTTTATAGTTTCCACCAACTTTAGGTCGGCAACGAACGCAAGAAAACAAGTAATAAAGCGTGGAAGGTGAATCAATCATCAATTTTGATAATGGGATGGAGCCAGCCACCACATGCATAAGAATTACTAATTCAAAAAAATGGATTCTTAATTAAATAGATGATCGGCGATCGAATAAGCTCGTGTTGCGATAACTAACGGTAGAAATGCACGATCTCGTTGTCGGAGCTGCGTAGTCGACCGGTACTGTTGGATTAAAATAGTACTCCATTTGATACGGAGTATTAAATAAAATGGTTGCCAATATTTTGAGGAGTAAACAAAATCAAGAACTAATTGTTTTCTTATACTAATTCTCAAACCACAAAGCAACCTACTCACCAAACTCGCCCATAACCATTCGATGTGTGTGGACTTTACGATGCGTGTAGGCTTCGCACGCATTAAATATGGTTGTGCGCATGTGATTCGCTCTACGAACTCTCTAAAAAAACACTTAACGATATTCGATTTCACAAGAAACTCTTAAATACCCTGTAATTATTTTAACAGAAATAAAAAGTTCGGATCATAGTTATGGAACTTAAAGTGAACCTTACAAAAAGCATTTGAGAAGACAAAATACAAGCTAGGCTCCTTATAATAACATAATTTTAGGGTATCCAAAACCGTTCGATACACGTGGGTCTATGTGCATTGAGTGCCTCCCCAACACAGTTGTATATAAAAATTGTGTCTTTGAATTCTATTACTACCATTGTTGCGCCCTTCTCACTATCCTATCCTTTCAACTCTCTCTCTCTCTCTCTCTCTCTTTGCACTATTGTGGCCCTTCCCCCAATGGATACTTTTCGCTTCCTCAAATACTGGAAAACTCACGGTGTCTTCCCCGTTAACGCCTGTTCTACTCCACGCATGACCATTACTTCAACGATTCCCACCGCCGTGAGTCATCATCACCCATCATCAACTTACATATCACCGGACGAAGACCAAAAAACAAAGCACGAAACCGCCAATTGTACGGGAGACGACGACAGCGACGGTGAGAACGAGAGAGACGAGTTCTTCAAATTCACAGAACCGATTGACCTTTACTTCAAAGCCAACGAGGAATCGCGATCATCTGCGGTGAAATCGGCCATGAAGCTTAGAGCACTGATGTGGAAGCTGAAGAAATCGAAGGGAGATGGAACAGAAAAGATAGAGTTTGATGATTCTGTCTTAACCACAGCGAATCAAATGCAGAGAAAACTAATGACGGCGGAATTGAAAGTGAAAGAAGTAACCAAGTCCGAGAAGCTAACTCAGACACCTGGCTCACTTAGGCTAGTTCGGACACCTGGTTATCAAAACAAAGAAGAAGTAACCAAGTTCGAGAAGTTAGCCTGGACACCTAGCGCGCTTAGACTGGCCCGTACACCTAGTTATCGAAACGAAGAAGAAGCAACCAAGTTCGAGAAGCTAGCCTGGACACCTAGTGCGCTTAGACTGGTCCGAACACCTAGTTATCGAAATGAAGAAGAAGTATCCAAGTTCGAGAAGCTAGCTTGGACACCTAGTTTGCTGAGACTGATCCGGACACCTGGTTATCAAAAGAAAGAAGAAGTAACCAAGTCCGAGAAGCAGCACGTCTCAAAGGAATCGGGTCCAAACCAAACCCGATTTTCTTCGGATTTGGTGCAGAAATATATAGAAAAGGTTAAACCTATGTACATTGGAGTATCGAAGCGCTACAACGAGAAAAAAGTGAGGCTTGCAGCACAGCTGAGGGTAAAATCGCCAAGAGAAACGAGGTCCAGACAATCTCCGCCGTCTAAGTCGTATACTAGGAAGTCAACCGCGGAGAAAAGACGGTCCAGGCAACATGAGATGACGGAAGCGCCGCCCCAGCCGGTGGTTTTGAAAAATTGGAAACAGGGGAATTTACCAGCGAGGCTGCGGGTAGGACGTAACCACGGGGGGAAGGGACGATCAGCAAGTTCTGGGTTGACTCAGGAAAAACGGCGGGACGACTCGGTGTTGGAGAAAGAGGATGGGATTCAGAGCGCCATTCTCCATTGCAAGAGATCGCTCAATGGGTCCAGAGGTATATCATCCGTTCTTTGACTTCTTCTTCTTCTTTTTTTGAACTTTGGTGACGAAGAAACCACCCCCACGCTAACGCCACTAATTGGACCCACCCATGGAACGTAAACCTCCAGGCGAGTGAAGCATGCCATCGTCCCACCCGCCATGTACATCCTGGTTAGTGTTTACCAACTCTCGCGAGAAATTGAACACTGCCATTTTCCACGCTATGGGCTCCTCGTCCTCACTGTTGGGGCAACCGCAGGGGTGGTGTTGTTTTACTTCTTGTTTTTACCCAAATTAATTTTTTTTAAACACCAGAAATCCAAATTTACAATCCGAGTTTCAAATTTGATTTAATTTGAATTGTTTTGGGGTCGGTTAGATTCGGAGTCATCGGAAAATTGCTTGGAAGAACCCGAAGAGACCGGCACTGGTGATGGGCCTGAGGCTGAGGTTGAAATGAGATTATGATGAACTCGATCATCTTTTCAGTGGTTCTTTTGGTTTGATTATGATGAAGAGGATGAGTTCTCAACTGTAATAAGCCTGTTCTCTGTAAATTATTCAGAAGAAATTTCAACACTTTGTCAAGTTTTAATTAATCATAATCTGTGAAAATGAATGGAGATTCAAATCTTTATGTACATGAACTTGGATCATCTATGTGTTCTTCTACCATCTCGCAACGTATGGATAGGCCGTACGCGATAAGTTTCTGTTTTGATCTTCATTATTCTCCATCGGCGGCGCTCCCGCTATTCTGAGGCGGCTCAATGTCAGGCAACCTAACATTACTTAAGTCGGCCTTGGGTCGGTATGTCTCAGCAATAACATGTTGGGAGCTTTGTGCTCGTGGTTAGGACTTGGACATGAGTTTGCCTCATTGAGCTTATTGCTTATTCGTAATTTTCTTGATTGACAATTTTTCTTATCTATGTATTTTTGGATGGAATATACCGTATGACTTTTATTGAATGAAGTTATGCATCACATAAATAAAATAAAATAAATCTCCATTATTCTCCAATCATTTATCGAATTGATTGTTTGGAAATATTAAACTAATCAATTATCAAGTGTAGCCCCATTACTTATTGGCTTATTGCCTGTACAGGGGACGGGGGAATGGGGTTATAGAATTTTTTTTATTTTTTATTTTGCCAATACAGACGGGAATATAGATTGATAATGATATTTTCGTTACCGGTCAAAATTTTACAGAGAATAAGGGGACAGGTATAGTATGAGGGGAAATATGGTAGTAGGAGAGATTATTATAAAGGGGTAGTAGAGTTATATGGGGTTCGTTTGGGTAGGGGATACAAGATGGATAACATCATTTTCGTAAATTACCAATCGGATATGGAGGGTCCAAATTTTTTTACATGGGTTGGGGTGTCCGTATCGTATCCCCCTTGGAGGAGATATATTTGTCATGCGAATAAGATATTCAGGGCCAAAAAATGAAACAAACACCGAATTTCAAGCATTCGAATTTTTAAATTCGGGCATCTCGCATATCTGACCTCCTCCCCATTACCTCAGCCAAACAGGTCGTTTGCTCTCAAAAACTGAGAAGTGGTGGTCTTATTAGGGCCTGTGTGGACAGTCTACTTTTCCCATTTTGATTGTTACATACTTGGTACATTTTCCACTTCAAGTTGTTTGGCAGCCTCGCCGATCCGCTATGAATCACATACGATACCGCCCGGTACATATTGTTACTGTTCAAATTCGGTATCCTAAACCTCTAATTTTGTTCTGGTTCAAATATCGGCGTGTACCGATCAGTATCGGTCAATATCGAATGGTACCGGACTACTTTTAAATTTTTTTCCCTGTACTGAATAATATCAGTCGGTAAAGGTCAATACCGGATGGTACCATACAAATACCAAACTACTTTTTTTTATAAATATAAATTTGTATTACACTAGTAAAATTCGTTTAAGCGGGAAAATAACATTAATAGCTATAAATCTAAAACGGTATCCGATATCTCACCGGTAACGGTAGATACCGTACCAATAGAAAAACCGGTACTTTAGTCGGTACGATATTCATAACATTGTGCAAAAGACTTATAAAATGTACTATTATACAACATGGCTCCCCAAACTACTCATGCGGTTAAAATACATTTTGCATATATCTCTTAAATACTTTATAAATTTAAAAATACAGTCTGACCATAATTCAAAATGCAAAATGTATAAAAGTAGTCTCCCAAACACCCTTTTAGGAAAGACACATAATGCGCATGTGCAACCATCCGAATCTCGTTCAATAAATTCCAAGCTACTAAAAATTTCTAAGCGAAGATTAAAAACATGAGCGTAAAGTGAAAATAGAGAACGGAAGTGGATGGACAAAAAATTTCTTAATTTCCAATCACGTATATAGAAACATCAAAGACGATTTTAAACTTTCAACTAAAAATAAGCTACTATTAATTAAATAGTTTTTGTCCGCAAGCTTAGAAAAAGTTACGCCAAACATGTTTACAACTTCCATTAAGTCTTTTAAGTAAATAAACAGAAAATTTTTAATCAGAGAAATTTAAATTATAAGTGATGACAAACATGACCATAATTCAAGAAGAAAGTAGGAGTACCTCCAAAACACCAATGTATATAAAGAGCAAGTTCAGCAACCTCGGTAAAAACCAAAATCAGGTAAATTACCTAGGCAAAAGCAAAAAACTACCTTCCATGAGCCTCCGCCCTCGCCGTTTTCATACCCATAAATCTTCAATCAAGTTGATCTTTTTATGGATGATCTTCTCCATGACATCAACGATATGGGTCATTCGGATCTTCTTGTTATGGGTCCGACTTACATTTGGCACCATATCAGTAAAACACTAATTGGTTGAAGTTATTATTGATATATTTCTGTGGTAATAGTTTGTCTTTGTAATAGATTACTCTTCGAAGCTAGGCCGGGAAAACGGCAGAGATGGGCGGCTTGAGAGATGGTGAGGCGAGCTTAGATGTATGTATGTAGATGTATGTACATTTACTCGTAATGTTTATAGCATCAACCACAATAGAAACATTGTTGGAGCGTTAATAGAGATGTGGATATGTAAAACGAAAATTGTGAACCGTTCATTAGCATTTTGGCTCAAATTTTGTTTAGTTTGGTGCACTTTACTCTAATTTTGGCTCGACGGGGAAAAAAGAAATGTACTGTATATAATTTTTGGGCACGCTCTCTCTCTCTCTCTCTCTCTCTCCTCCCTGTGCATTGAATATGATAGTCTCTCTCTCTTTCTCAACGGCCTAATTATTTGGGAGATTGGGAATTCATTGATTCTGATGCTCCATAATTGATTAAGGCATTGGAGAATCTCAATTTGTCTCCATGTGCCAGCGCTGCAGATTAGGAACTGCTCCTAACAAATAGAGACAAAATTAATTGTCTTGTTTTTTTTTTTTTTTTTTTGTGGTTGGGTTAAGCCCCTCCACAACGTCGCAAGATCTTTGATCACATGGAAACTATTGTCGCTGAAATAAAATAATTCCAGCCATTAGTTAGGTTTGGTGGTATCTGCACAACCAAATTTATTTAATTTGCGCTATGTTTGTGCTATTTTTTTATGGGAGTTTTCGGGGATACTGACGAACAGCTCGTAGAGCGGGTGCAGAACCGTTCATTAATTGGTTAAGATCCGGACCGTCGATTATCGAGATGAACGGTCGGGTTCCTAAAAGTTGATGACAACAAATAAACAACGTATAGTTTTCTTGTTATGCTGCAAATTTTTCCTCACCACAACATGATTCTTGATAATGTTGAGCAACTTTTTTTTTTTTTTTTTCCCCTCCCAACATTGTATACATTATAGGTGAATTATTGGGTTAATGGACAATGAAAGCTCGTAGACTCAAGTCTTAGACCTCCCTTTGGAAGGTAGTGATACTATCAATTGGGCTAAGCGCCACATCTATGTTGATTAGTACGAACCATGTGACGGTGATGCTGATGACACATACTCATTGCTACTACTCTCTTTATTTTTTTTTAAATTTTATCTTGGAGTACCAGCCATGTTAATTGAAAGGAAAAAACAAACGGAGAGCGTCCAACAATTACAAATAGACTTTAGTTTTTTCGACTAAACATAATCATCCTTCCGATAAAAAAAAAAATACAAAACATCTCATTAATATCAAATAAAAAGTACAACCATACCTGACCGTACAACACATGATTGTTAAATTCAATAACAAGTTCGAGATTGTTTCACGGCCTTTGATTTTTTGTTCACTATTTTTGGGCTAACATTTTAGGTATATATAATTGCTCGTGCTAACTTAGCCCAAATTTAAGACACACACACAAAAAAACCCTAAGAGCATCCGCATTGTAATAAGCAAATAGATGTGGATAATCAAACTTAACAACAATACTCAAAAAATACCTCACATTGTAATAAGCAAAGTTACAAGTCTTTTAGCAAATAACCAAATTTCATCCATTCCATAACCAAACTTAACAACTTTTATTAATAACCAAAACTCAATAACCAAATTCAAAACTCAATAACTCAAAAACACCTCACATTGGAATCGTCTCATCTAGACGAATAATTTGGTGTGGTCCGGTGCTTGATTGGAACTCGTTTGCGATTGAATATAGGTGCATCGTGTATTGTGGGGGGTTTTTTTGGTTAGGGATGTAAAAATAACCAATGTGGAGGTAGAGGTTATTAAGTTTGATTATGAACTAAATGGATAATCATATGATGACGTGGCACATTTTGGTTATTGATTTTGATTATTCCCATTGCGGATTGTCTGCCTACTCAAACAGTCCATTTTTTAGAAAGTTTTAGGTGCAAATAGAGTACCACTAATGTGGTATCCGACGCGCATATTTGGGTCATCCAAAAATGCAACTGACGGTCTAGAATTAAAACACACTTTTTCTTTTCTTTTTCTTTTTTTTTTAAAAAGTCCGTTCGATACTTTCAATGCTGACCATCGGTTACATTTTTAGACAGTCCGAATGTGCGCATCGGGTACCACGTGGTACCTGACTTGCAACCAAAAATTTCTCCTACAACTTCTTTCTTAACACTTATCAACAACTTCTTTCTTAACAATTTATTCACTCAAATACACATCTACAACTTATTTATCATAAAAAATAACGTGACATTTTTTACAATTTATTCACTCAAATACACATCTACAACTTATTTATTATAAAAAATAACGTGACATTTTTAACAATTTATTCACTCAAATATCTATAATACATTTCGCGACGGTGTGGTGGCCCACATATTTTTTCTATATAAATCTTGACCGTTAAATTTAGTACACATTTTTCTACATAAATCTCCACCATTCATTCAACCCTTAGCATTTTGGTAAATACCTTGCATTTTTTGGAATAAATGATTGAGTAATGATTTTCAATTTTGGTAATGATTTTTTTTAATGCAGTTTTGGTAAGGAATTCTAAATGGTCAAATACAATTAGTAATAATTTAATGCAATTTTGAGTAATGATTTCAATGATCGAATATAATTATCTAATGCAGTTTTGGTAAGGATAAGGATTGGCCTTGAATTTTTTTTTTAGGGGTTGAATGCTAAATGCATTTTTTTAGTAAGGATTGAATGACGAACGAATTTTTGGTTACATCTTCAATTATTCTCGATAATGAATGCTAAACAAATTAACCAAACTAATTTATTTTCATTGTTTGTTTCCTATTCTATTTCTCTCTCCCTCCTAAACTTCTTTTTTCCAATTCTCTTTCCCGTCTCCCTCACTCTCGCCCTCTCTCCACTAGTATAGCTCTTTTGTTCTCAGTGTTCTAGGAATCTATTCAACGCGTGGTACAAAATCCCTTTCCTTTGATCTTTGCTACATCTTTTGTCTTCAAATAGTGTCTTGGAGTAGTTACTGTGTTTTAAGTGTATTATTGTGATTTTTTGTTTCAGGTAGTTTGATAAGGTCATTGGAGTGGGTTCAATTCCTATTTCTTGAACTCTAATCAAAATACAAGTATCCTTCGGTTATGATAAAAGGTTTTTATTTTGGGTAAGTATGACAACTGAGTTTGTATAGTTTTGATGTTCTCTCAAAATCATATCGATTTTCAGGTTCTCTTGCAAATTTTCATTTTGTTTCTTCTTCTGGTTTAATTAATGGGTAGTTACAAATTCTCTAGAGTGTCATAGGCACGGGCATAAGGTCGTAGTTCTATTGCGAATTCCCACAACAATATCACACCTGTAGGATATATATATATATATATATTGGAGATTGGGTACAATATATGTCAATTGGAGTCAATTTTCTACAAAGGATTGGTGATTTTAGTGGTGCTATATTTTTCTAAATCAATTTATTTAAAGTGAGACGGTAGACATGGTGATGTTAATGGACAATATTCGCCATTGATTTATTCGAAAAATTTAGCAATTCCATCGACCCCTTCCCATAATATTTGCCAATCTGTTTGAATTTATTCTCCTTTTGTATTAGCTTTCTTTTGCTTAAGAACTAATTTATTTTAATCTGCTTTTTATCATTCAACAATATTCGCCATTGATGGTAAAATAATGTTGACCCATTTTAGACAACTCTTTGGGACTTTTAATTTCGGACGATCCAACCATCTATGGACATGAGAAATGATTTATTTTATACCTTGGTCATGGATTTTCATTTGTCCGTTTCCTTTGTTCAATACTGGGAGCGGAGAAAAGAAAAAAAAACTCAAAATCTGCTTCCTTTCCTTACTTGGGAAACCAAAACCAAAGTTTTACAGCTATCAATTCATTAATGTACCATAAATCACGAGATTCATATTATTCAACCTTTAATCGAACGGGTCATATGTGCTCAAAGGAAAAAATGTAGCAAAGCCTCACTCCACGCTCGGATGTTGGTTTTCCAAACACAGTAAATGGGAATCCCAACACTTTCGGCCATTATTAGCCATTTCAAATTTTGAAATCCTAACATTGTAATCTCTTTTGGACCTTCTCTCTCACATTAACATCTCTGTCTGGACACCAACACCAAGTTCAGGTATAACCAAACCACTCACAGCAATGGTTGCAAAGTGAGGTAGAACATCGTATTCTTTCTTCTCGGTTCAAGACTGAATTTCATTGCTGGTACAGTTTTAGATTTGTCCACTATTATTGTGATATGGGCATTTCCATTCAAGATTTATAGTTTGTTCAAAAACTCAATTCACGACAAGGTGATGTTCGTTTTATGTTTTATCTTTCACGCTTGAGCAACATTTCAATTTTCTAAAGGGCATTGTATCGAACCAAGTTCATTTTTTCCACACATGTTATTGAGGGCGAAATCTACGAGATGGGTGGTTTTAATTGATTTTCTTTGTTAGCCTAAGTTGGAGTCATACAATTTGAGTTTGGTAGAGTATCGTAGATAAGAGTATGGAATGGAGCTAAATCAATCTGTAATTACCCCCAACGGGCCCCAAGAATGTACATATCCGTACAACTCCTCCTCTTCCCTTCCTCTTCTCCCATATCCGCATTGCCAACTGAAAATATCGTAGAAATTTTACACCTTTGTAAACTCTGTTTTCCCCCCTATTAACCTGTTTCTTGAGTTTTGCTTTGTTCAGTCCCAATAAACTATATATTGGTGACCTTTGCTTTGGTGTCGTATTAGAAGCATATGGTGGGCAAATCTAAATTGCATAGGTCAATGCTTAGATATACGTATTTCTTTTTCCCTGCTTTAGTATTTGTTTTCCTAGCAAATGCATGCCAGAGTACATATTGTGTGAAAAATATGTTCGCAATTGAAAAATAGATCAGTTTCTCATTCTTTTTGATATTACAATAGATCTTGAGCATCATTTTATTTGTTGTTTGCAGATTCGTAGGAGTGACGGCATATCTTTATTCCGATTCGTAAGAGTGACGGGGTTGTAAGTATTATCATATTTCGATTCTTATACAATTTTAATATTTTAATTTAGAAATTCCTTAACCATTTTGCATTTGATTGTGTATGTACTTAAACTTCTTTTAAACCTTTTAATCCATGGCAGAGTACCATCTCATATGCGGACAACTAATTTGGTCTTTGCAGCACCTTTTTACTTTTCAATGTGGGATTTGGATATGAAGCTATGTTGAGCCACCTTTAAATCTGTTTTTTCTTGCAGATTACCCATTTTGATATTGATTCAACAAATCTTTGATGGTGGTTTACTCTTATGCATGCGGTGTGTATTCATCTTATTTCTCCATAGCTATTCTGTGTAACATTGGGAGATGGACTTTGGATTAATTTGCTTTATTCTCCCTAACAGCTTGCATTGGTTAACCTTAGGACTTTTGCTGGGATCATATTGTGCTCACGTTTGGGGACCCTTACTGATTTGAGCTTGGTATTGGAGTTTAAAGATCATAAGCTTTGCCGCTTATTCAAAGTGGATAAGTTTGCGTGAAAAATTGGTGTGTACAAGTATTTATTTGATTGATGGGCAAATTCGTTATCTTAAATAGGAATGAAATTGTTGCCATGCATTGCTTTTGGTGACTCTTCTTTTTGATCTTTATGTGCTGCCTTTTTTTTTTTGAAATGATTTTGTCACTCCCTTTTTTGTTAACGTCACTCCCCTGCAAGTGTATAGTGACATTAACAAAAAAGGGAGTGACAAAATCAGCAGCCTTTTTTTTTCTTGGTTGGTTGGTTGGTATCTTGGTAGATAGAATGACCCTATTTTTTATTTGTGTCTTGAACAGGACACACGAGTGTGTGTGTGTGTGTTTTGCTCTCTCTTTTTTTTTTGGTACAAATGTTTTGCTCTCTTACTTCTGGGTTTTTTAGAGCATTCGATAGCAGATATAAATTATTAGTGTTGTTTACATTATTAGTCTATATAGTCAATAGTATAATGAGTAATTGGTTTTTCGTGGTGATAAAATTATGTTGCTGGGTCACTCGAAATCATATTGAATAACGAATTCTTTGATTCATGCCTAAACAGGCAAGCCCTAGAGAAACACAAGCTGATCATGCCCGGAGGAGGGTCTCTAAAATAGAATAACACAAGACTCTCATATTGAATTGTTCTCTCTCACTCAAGTGTATCCCAAAGCAGCAGCTCTCTCCCTCTCTCAATCTGTGCGTGCAAATTCAAAATTGTGTGTGCTCTGTTTTATAATGTCGTGTGTGCAAATTCAAAGTTGTACTAACTGTGTAAGAGAATTGATTTCTCACTCATATCAGAAGTTGGATCATTTTCAAAATTTGAATACACATTCATTGACCATGAAAAAAAATTACACTCCTCGATAATTCATTTTAGTTTAAAAATGTGTTGTGCTGTGCCTTCAGGCACGGGTTATATCTAGTACATCTACAACTTATATCTACCTAATAAAACAGGACGGTGTGGGCCTCCACACAAACACAAACACATCCAACGGTTGAAATTCATTTGATCTAAGGGTTGTGGTGCATCCTCCTATATTTCCAGTTAAGTGCCCATAATTTTAGCCTAAAAAATAACCCCTCTCTTAGAGACGCCTCTCTCTCTCTCACCACCGTTTCCCCTTTCCTCCCACGCCGCCTCTTTCCTCCCACACCGACCCCTAGCCACTCCGACACACCACCACCACTGCACCTCTTACCACCACCAACGGCACCACGAGGTATCTATCTATCTCTCTCTCGAAAGGGTTGAGAAGTGTTTGATCTTCACATTAGAGATTTCTCCATCTATCTCTCTCTCTCTCGAAAGGGCTGGGCATTATCCCTATGTTTAATCTTCACATTAGAGATTAATGTCTCTAACAAATACATTGCCGACAATGTTAATTTGCTAATGTTAATGTTAATGTGCTGACAATGTATTTGTTAAAATGCATGTGTAGAGTCTGTTAGGGTACAGGGGGCTTTTTTTGGGACCAAAATTGGTTGATTTTGTGTAGTTTGGCCATTTTAACGTTTCTTTGAAAATAAGCTAAACACAGTTAAATTTAAAAAGAGCTGGGAGGGTTCTGATCATGTCACGTGGGCATTTGTTTCTTTCTTTGTTATACGGGGGTTTTGAACGGACCAATACGCGTCGACAGTAGTCGAGGTGTGCATCGTTGGTCCAGCGATATTCACCAAAAAATTTGCTAGCACCACACCTAAAAATGAATTTGTGAAAAACCACGCATGCACTTGATGCGGAGTTTGGCCTGCACTTGATTCACCAGTCATAACGTAGTTGGTTTGACCCCTGAAGTGGGAAAAAAAATGTGGCATAATCTGAAGTGCCACGTGAAGTGGAAAAAAAAAAATGTGACTGCTTTGTTGGTTTCGGTTGTCAAAACGTAGGCTCTGTTTGAAACTTAAGGAAAAGAAAATAAAGGAAAGGAAAAGAGAGGACACGGACATGGACATGGACATCGACGTTAATGGGTACTATGATGCACGGACATGGATATGGACATGGACAAAGGCTGGTGTGCTTAGATTTTTTCTGATGTCGTTGATGCAGAACACTAACTGATGTGCTGCTTGATTTTAACTTTTTTCCTGGTATTTATTTACTATAATTCCATGAGCAAATTGATAGTTCTTTGTAGCTAGCTTATAAAATGTATAGTTGGGGGAGTGCCATAAGTACGGGTAATTCTCTTTCATGCCATTAAGAAGAGGATCACATACTACACACTAATGTTTGAGCCACTAACTAGCAAGTGCCGTAGGCACGGACAATTCCAACCGGGGTGCGTAGTGCCTTAGGCACGGGCAAACATTAGTATTATAAAAAATAACATGACATTTTTAACAATTTATTCACTATGGTCTATTGAAGAATTAACGACTTGGTTGCAACAAATTATTTTTCAAAAACTTTTAAGATTTCGAGACCCGCTTTCCAGAGGACGACCATTCAATTCGCGCTCCTTTTCAATGCTCATAGTCTACTTTATGTAGTTCCTTCGTCTAGTCATCATCTAATCCGGCATTAAAACTCTTTAAAGCTTCTCTTGTTCGGCGACGGAATGCACCTGATTGAAACCCTAATCTCAGCCAGGTAGTCTCTGTTGTGAATTTCGTGTTTTCTTCATGGATGGTGCTTGTGCATTCTGGTAAAAGTATCTTCACATTATGAAGGCATGCAAGGGCAGGGTAATAGTGTGTCAGTCCCGATTGAGGGGAAGTTCTGTCCGTCATGCTTTGTTTGGTTGATTAGAAAATGTAGGAAAACAGATGAAAGTTAACCCATTTGAACTCTCAAATGTCTGCTTAGTTATTTGCATTTTTGGGTAAATTTATGCTGGTTCTTAACAACAACAACGACACGTGGTAGAAAGGAAGAGTTTGTGTTTCCCCGTTGTGTTTTGGCAGTGATTCCTTGAGAGAACTAAACTTGGTAGCAGAGTGTATTATCAAAGTTCCTGCCTCTTGTTTTTCAAGGTTGGAGATCTTGGATCTTTCTCGAGTTACATTTCTGAATACATGCTTTCCGAACACTGAGGAAATCACTGTGACTTTTCCCGTCCTCAAAGTCTTGACTGTATACTCTGCCAAGTTGGTGAATGTGAAGGTTGTCAATCTAAATGTTCCTGCTCTGCGTAGCTGCAACCTGTATACTTCTGCGTCTCGATGCGTCCCTGATGATTCTCATGATTTGTTAATCAAGATTTGTGGACAAGTATCTTAAGAAATTCAAATGCTCTAGTTCTCTCTCAGAAAACTATGTTCTAGATTGTACATCATCAGTTACTCAGGCTTATATCGGTATATGGGAAGTTGGAACAAGGTATAATTCTCAAGAGAAGACTACATTTGGTTTGCGAGCATGCAACCTTCTTAAAATGTTCCTTGGTGTGGAAAATCTTACATTATCTTGGCATACCATGGAGGTATGCTTCATTATTTTGTACAATCTAACTTTTATAGTGCATCAGGTCAGTTTATAGAAGTAATGATATTATATACCAGTAAGTGCATGCCACCCAATTTGGTGTATATCACATTCTGAAAAATGGTAACATGATATAAATTCCTATGAGTGTCGAATATTTTGAATTTAGGTGTATGGATAGAGATTTGGTTTTGAACGTGCTTTTACTTTGGATCAGTGGAATGTTGGGACCGAAGGGTGACAAATTGTCTAATAGATCATGATTAGTAAAAGAGCATTTAAATGCTACAAAGATAATACCATAAATTAAAAGAAGTATTAGCAAGCAACCCCAAAACAATATACAGCATTGAAGGATATTGTAGTTCTGAAGGGAATTTGACACCCAAACTACAGTACCCAATTGGTATGCCTGCCGTTACTCCACTTCATACTATAATGTCATGTACTACATATTTGGTGTAGATGCCATAAATAAAGTTGTTTCGCTAAGCACGTGTACTTCAAACACTTGTCATGAAAAGAGGTGACACTTTCTTTGTTTAATACATAAAACACGAGATATGTGTGTGCTTTTCTCTTATATGTTGGAAAAATGCATTAGAAACTTATATTTGTATTCCCAAGGAACGCTTGGCTTCGAAAATATGGGGAGCGAGTAGTGATGCCCTGAGAAAATAATAACAGTTTCAGCTCCGTGAACTTGTTTCAACCCGTACAAAATATCTGTAAGAATAAGATCTATACTGAATCTGATGTCCCATTTATTGACTTCTTTCTCTTGGTAATTTGACAAGGTTCTTGCCCCTCTGGAAAATTTACGAGTTCTTCTACCTTCGTATAGTAATCTGGTCCAATTGAAAATTTCGGGGTACAAAGTTTTTGACGGAACAATTATGGCCTTTCTTCGCAGCTCTCCAGTTCTTGAAACCCTGATCTTTGAGACGGTAAATTATATTCCACATTTGGTTTCTCGTCTTTAATTTGTTGCTAGTATTTGTCATTTTCCCAAGGCAGGCACATGAATAGATTAAAATTATAAGTGTTTACTGTTGGACTGTTTAGAATAATTGGTAGTTACTGTGTGCTATGTAATATTATTTGGGTTTACTGTTGTACATATATGTGGCAGGAGTAATAAGCGTAGCAGGTAATGACATGTAAAAGTAGAAGTTGAAATAGTAGTCGTTAGTAAGTCATATGTGTGTAATAGTCTGATGTAAGACTATGAATAGTATGTATCAATTATATGTAATACTGTGTCTGATGCAAGCACTGTCTCTGGCGCCTATAAAAGGAGGCCCCGACCCCTTGTAATATTCAAGTGAACGTAAGTCAGTAATAACTAGTGTTTTCCAATAATATATCTTGCGTCCTGTGTTCTCTCACGATCTTAACCTACTTTGTGTTTGTACCCACTTAGTGTTTGTAAATTTGGTATCAGAGCCATGTTTTTCTTTTTAGCTTAAACCCCTCTGGGAACTTCGTATTCCAAAATTATTTCAAATCTTTTTCCAAAAGAAAAATTGAAGCGTATGCTCTGTGGTTGCCTCTTAAGGATCCTCCACATCAGAAATTTCACTATCTATTTTGATTGAAAAATTTCTGTATCAGTGGGTTAAAAGTACCTTGAGACTTTGGCCATTGAGCGGTGTGTCTCGGTTTATCTACCCTAGTATACAGAATTTTATTAATCAAAATTGGTTAAAGTTCTCACATTAAAAGAAAAAGATTTGTTGTATGAGGAAACGAAGAACCCAGATTTTTCCTACTAAAAATGAATCGTTTGTTTTCTACCTATTTCTCTACTACTTCATCCCTCGTACCTTCTAGTTCATCTACTAGTAGAAATTCCACTGCTTCTTCTAATCTTGAGTATTTGTATGAATTTGGGTATCTTCCTGATGACAGTAAGGCTTTCCCTTACTGATCTTCCTTTTCTAAACCCATATAATGCTTTTGTCCGTCCGCAAACTTCTGTAAAAAAGACTGTCACCCAACTTTTTTCCACAAAGCGTTCAACCTTAGTAAAGGAGTATGTCCAAGCGTTCAACTTTTTTCCACAAATGCGTGGCAAATCAACCGGGATTTCGAGGGGTAAAAGTTGTTCAGCCTCAGTAGTTGCAATGAAACACTGATCAAATTTAGAGGCTTGGACATACTCCTTTACTGAGGTTGGACGCTTTGTGGAAAAAAGTTGGGTGACAGTCTTTTTTACAGAAGTTTGCGGACGGACAAAAGTATTATATGGGTTTAGAAAAGGAAGATCAGTAAGGGGAAATCTTACTGTCATCAGGAAGATACTCAAACTCATACAAATACTCAAGATTAGAAGAAGCAGTGGAATTTCTACTGGTAGATGAACTAGAAGGTACGAGGGATGAAGTAGTAGAGGAATAGGTAGAAAACAAACGATTCATTTTTAGTAGGAAAAATCTGGGTTCTTCGTTTCCTCATACAACAAATCTTTTTCTTTTAATGTGAGAATTTTAACCAATTTTGATTAATAAAATTCTGTATACTAGGGTAGATAAACCGAGATACACCGCTCAATGGCCAAAGTCTCAAGGTACTTTTAACCCACTGATACAGAAATTTTTCAATCAAAATAGTTAGTGAAGTTTCTGATGTGGAGGATTCTTAAGAGGCAACCATAGAGCATACGCTTCAATTTTTCTTTTGGAAAAAAGATTTGAAATAATTTTGGAATACGAAGTTTCCAGAGAGGGGTTTAAGCTAAAAAGGAAAACATGGCTCTGATACCAAATTTACGGACACTAAGTGGGTACAAACACAAAGTAGGTTAGGATCGTGAGAGAACACAGGACGCAAGATATATTACTGGAAAACACTAGTTATTACTGACTTGCATTCACTTGAATATTACAAGGGGTCGGGGCCTCCTTTTATAGGCACCAGAGGCAATGCTTGCATCATACACAGTATTACATATAATTGATACATACTATTCATAGTCTTACATCAGACTATTACAACGCAATACCCTTTTGTGCTTTTTTCATTTCAAGGCTCCACTTTGCAGTTTAACAAGGACGTGGTACAAGAAATGGTACCTCAATGTTTTCTGTCTCACCTTAAGGTAGTTAAACTTGTGTGTATCGGAGGGGCTACGCAAGAACTCGATCTAGCCAAGTTTTTCTTGACTAATGCAATGGTCTCGGAGGTAATGATCATTAATGCTTCTTCGAATCTGAAATATCAAGCTGAAACAAAATTCCAGCCAGTCAAGAAATGGTTCCAAGTCCCTGCAGTGCTGCCAGAGGGCTGCAAGTTGCAGTGCCCTGAAACGGCACCGTCCCATGCAAGTGAAAACCACCGCTCCTATTTATGAAGGGGCTGACTATTTGTAGCCACAAATTAGCTAAGGGTAGTCTCTTCTAAATCTAGCCCATAAATCTTATAACAATTTTCTATATGTAACTTAACAAATATCCCAAAACTTCCAAAAATACCCATTCTCTCTCTCTCTACCGTTTTTCTCCCGTTGTACCCAACACCACACACCCCCCACCACCACCTCCATCACCAGTACCGCCACCAAATTAACCCACCATACCAGTCGGCAGACACCTCTGCCTTGGGTTTATGCTCCAAAAACACCCTCTCCTTCCCCCCTTCTATCTCTCCCGTTTTTCTCCTCTTCTCCCCTGCACCACCACCAAACTCCATAACCACCACCAAAATTTTCGATGCAAGCTGAAACTTTTTCTCTCGTACGGAGATAGAGTGATTTAACGAGCTGGGTTGGTGGAATCTAGGGTTCAAATGAACAGATCTTGAAGTTTTGAGCAAGTTAAGGAGATTTGAATTGAGGGTTTTTGAAAGGATTTGTTAGGTCAATGTTTGCTGGTTGAAATCTGAAATTTGCATTTCTGAAAAACTTCTCCCCGACGTATTCGGATACAAATTTCTGAAAAATTTCGACAATTTCAGATTTTAAAACTTGAAAATGTTTACAAATTTCAGATTCTAAAATCTGAACATTTTATAAACCATCTTGAAGATGCGTCATGTATTTTTTTTTTAAAAAAAACGCAGATTCTGACTGTTAAAAATGCAAAAAACGCAAATTCCGAATGCGTCATGCTCCATAGAACGCATTCACGAAATGCGCGATTCGCGATTAGCATCGCGCATTTTGCTAATGCGCGATGGAACTGGGTTCGTCTGCGAAGAAACAGTCTCCTGTAAATCCGAGCAAATTCAGTAGGAAGAAGAAATAGGAAACCCACTTATAAGAAAAAAGAGAAATACGAAACCCAAAACTCCTTTTTCTTCCAGCTTGGATTTACAGTGGTGGTACAGGTGCAGAACCAAAAAAAAAAAAAGACTGGTAGGTGGGAGGTGGATTGGGGAAGAAGGGTGGGGAGGAAGATGATCTAAAACAACGTTGTTTCATTGGGGGTATTTTTGTTTTTTTTTAAAAAGGACATTTTTGTCTGAAAGTATTTATTTTTGGCCTGGCTAGCCTTAGAAAATAGGTGGTTGTAAATAGGCAGCCCCTTTATGAAGCCCAGTCATCCATATTTGCCTTAATTGGCACCTTTTTACCAAATGTCAATTTTTTTTTTACTTCTCTAAACTCATTTTGATTTGTCTTGATTTTACAAATTTTGATTTGGCTATTTTATTTGTCTCAACAATGTAAACCGAAGAACTAAAAATATATTTACTGACAAATAAGCTGAAAAGGATAACTCAAAACTTGACTTTTTTAGTTTTAAAAATAAAAAAAATAGTCCACCACGAAAATATGTGTAATTCTTAGATCAAAAAATAAGATTCTTTCATTCGTAATATTTTAAGAATCTTGACACTAAATTAAAGTCCTCATTGAAACTTTAATTTGGAGATATCATCATTAGATTTTAAAAGTTAACTTTTAATTGTTTCGTTTATGAATATATTATCGTTACATTGGAATTTTTTGGAATTTACTCGGGACAAAATGGGAAATGCATAAGTTTTTATGTTCCACTTACAATAATAAGTACTTATTTTTTGAATTAAAGGTGATGTATCGTAAGAGAATGACTTGTTTTGTAAAGTGAAAATTAAATACTTAAAAATTAAGAATCTTGGTGAAACATGGCCTAACTTTTTGGAATAGATACTTATCAATTGACACTCAAAATAAAATATTGGACCATAAAAAATGGATAGAGGGAGTATATATAGCCTTATAAGAACATTGTTCGGGCTAAGTCGCTTACTTGCTTTTGTATTCTATCTTTTGACTTATTTTTTGGTCCATATAATTTCACTTTCTAAAGTTATATAGTTGAGACGAGTAGAAGAGGCCAATACTTGTAAAAAAAAAAATTAAAAGGAATTCACTGAAAAGAAGAAATTGATCAACAAAAAACTATACTACGAAAATCAAGACAAACCATAATTAGTTTAAGCATATAGCTTAGAGAAGTAAAAAAAAACAACGTGAGATGGGCAGCTTAGGGTGCCAAGGCAAATATGAATGATTGGGCTTCATAAATGTGAGCAGTGGTTTTTGTCTTGCACAGGACGGTGCCGTTTCAAGGAACTGCAACATGCAGCCCTTTAGCAGCGCTGCGGGGACTCGGAGTCCGTCAAGAAACTGTTATCTACATTTCCGAAGGGTTCAAGTCATGCTAAAATACTGTTCTCTTGAAGGTCTTGCATGCTTTCCATTTGGCTTTTACCAGGTTGTATGTCCAGAAATCACAAACTGTACTATTCCTTTTGACTTGGGTTCTTAACGATAGTTGCAAGTGTTTTGACTGTAAAATAGTTTTTTTGCCTTTGCAAGTTTGCATTGCTGCTTGCAGCTGACAAGGCTTCCCAATACGGGGAGCTCCTGTATTAAGACTATTTTGTGCCCTTTTGGGGTATTGTGGCCTAGCCTCATGTTTTGTTGTTAAATTTCAATGGAATCGTTTTGGAGAATACATCATGGATTGCTTGAGTTTCCCTTGTTTGATTTTGAATTACTATCCATATGGCATTTGTCTTTTTACTTTGCCAACATATGCCTCTTCACTGCGCAAGCGGTGTCAAACCCGTAGCTGGTCTCAGGTTTAGTGTGGGTTCTTATTTTTTTTTCATCGTTTTGTATGTTTTGTCCGTCTTTGAATTTTTGTTAGATTTGCGTTGTATTTTTTGGATTAATCATCCGTCTCGACGAGATAAGTCAAAAAAATTTAAAAAAAATAGGAGTGTGACCAAAAGCAAAAAAAAAAAAAAAAAAGGTTCACCAAAGATGAAAAAATGAGAAATACTAGCTCTCTCTCTCTCTCTCTCTCTCTCTCTCTCTCTCTCTCTCTCTCTCTCTCTTTTTTGTCTAGATTATTGTCTTATATGAATTTTTTTTTAACATCGGTCCACATTTTTATATTTTTTTGATTTGTCTTGTTGAGACGAACAATTTAAATCCAAAAATTATGGCGAAAAACTAAACAAAAAGTTATATAATAAAAATAAAAAAAAAAAAAGGGAAAAAGTTCCAGATTTAAAAGTTTACAAGAACCTAACCTTACATGATGCATAGGGTAAAAAGAAAGAAATTTGGATCATCCATCTGTAATAAGAGTTAAACATATACCCTTCGACTTCATAATCTACCTATTAAAGAGAGCCTCCAAAACCCCGATCCTTATTTTCTAGACTTTTGATATATTTTTATTTATTAAAATAGAGAGAAACTTGAGAGAGAGAGAGAGACGTGGGGCTATGGGCTGAATTGGGGGACGTGTCAAAATGAATTTAGTTGGTGGTTTGTCGAAAAAGAAAAAAAGGTTTTTTTTTTTTTTCTTTTTTAAAAAGAAGGTGGTTTCTTGCGGTTACAAAATTCAAACCCAAAAAACTACTCAATGTTGGGGCCGGGCAATTTGGTTCCGCAAACTAGCGTCGTCTCCGTTCGATACACGGGACAAACAATAAATTTTATGAGAGCTCGATATTTTGTAGCGGAATCACACAAATACTTTGTCCCGTGCATCGAACGGGAAACGAAGCTAGTGGGTTAACTATAGAATAGAAGTTTTGATTAATTTTGTCTGGATTTAGGAGACTTGATCGACTGATAATTAATTTGGTAAGATCTTTGGTAGGAACTAGTTCTATGCTAAGAATCTGTTCCTTTCACGGAGCACTGAGAGAGAGCAGGAGCTAGAAGATATTGATCTGAATACTACTTTTCGAAAAGTAAATGAGATCGACAACGACGCGATCAGTCGCACTGTTTCCAGATATCGCATAACACGGCCGGACGCAGTTAAAATCCTGAACAGTTTCAAAACACAGAAGTAGTCCAACGAGCTAGCCTAGCCAGCCATTGTCATGAGCTTAGCTTAGGGGCGGCGTACGTGTTAGGACTTGATTGGAAGCCATGCATGGGATTTTGATTTGATGATTTCGTCCGGTTCGGTCATTTTTCTTGACTAACGGACAGTAATGTCATAGACCAGACAAATTGAAGCCAGTAAAAGTAGAAGTACTACTATTTGTAGTACGACAATTCTTGGACGGTGCTCGTGCCAAAGAAAAACAAACTACACGTGGAGTGTAGTACTATGATGATGTCTATTGTTACTGTTACGTTCCGCAGAAAATTCTCTAGAAGAATTCAGGGCATGAAGGCTACATGAAACGTCCTAGACTTGTCTAGAGGATTCTGGAAAGTTATACGCTATTGTAGAATATTGTATAAAAGAACTATCCATACAATTTTTCTAAGATGATCCATTTGGACATGTGTGAAAGTTTCTGGAGAATGTTCTGGAAGCTCTGAAATTCGTAGGCGCCTATAAATAAGAGGTGGACTCATTTGGTCAGGACACCATCACGTACTCTACTTCTAAAGCACTTGTAGGGTCTGCCATTTCTTCTCGATCTCCCACCTCTTCCACCCTGCGTGTTCAGATTTTCGAATTCGAATGAATTCTTGTAGATGTGGGCTTATGCTTGTGATCGAATTCAATGAATGCATTGGATAAATATAGATCTGAAAGCTTTGTGGTTTGTTCTAAAGAAGGATTCCATGATACTAATAATTGGGAGGGTGCTTTGAGTTTCTTGTGTGGATAGAGATCCTTGGTCGTAAGATTAACAGGCATAGAATTGTAAAAGGATGCATTATCTCCTATCTCAATCTACTTCTATACGGGACTTCAAAGTGTCTAATTGGGTGGACCTAATTGAAGCAGATCCGTTGACTTTTCAAGTGGGTTAGGCTCACCAATTAATGTTCTGTTAACGATGATGGGCTTACTTCAGCTGAATGGTTTTGAGTTGGTGACATTTCAAGGAGTTTTGATTTAGCTCTGTGTTCAAGGCCTCAACATCATTAAGCTTCTCTTCGACACTATAAATCTCATGAACTGAGGCGTCATAAGCCTTAGTGCTGGAAAATCTTTGTAAGAATACTAGAGGCTTAATTCAACAGTGTCACCTAAGGCTTGAGACTTAACAAGAACGTCCATTGCTTTTTGAAAGGTGGTTATTCGGCCTTAATGGAATGTAGCATTCATGTCCAAGAGAAGAGCATATTTCAGCACCTCCTTGGCTTTAGTAATTTCCTCAAGACTAAATGTGGTCTGGGATGATGAACAAGCATGTTTTTGTTGTCTTGGCGAAGATCGAGCTGAACAAATTGTCTAAGTCAACATCTTCATCATCGGCTACGTCTATGACTTCGTCAGGTTTAGGAGAAACCTGAGTTGAATTAAGGGTCAGAGACCTTGCTTTGTCAAGAGTTTGAGAAGTTGCCTCTTCCTCAAGGATAGCTCGGAGAGTGTCAACGTCGATTGGAGTACCATAAGAAACCTAAATCCACCCACTGAAAAATAGCCCAACTCATTCCCTTCATTAGTTGGGTTAGAATGAGTCTAAATTCATCTAACCCATTCATTGGGTTGGACTGAAATAGAAGACTATTGGACTAATTGAAATAGAAGATACTACCAATTGGTTGCCCATTTCACTAGCTTTAGTTTTGCGTTTTATTTAGTCCTCTACATACTTGATCAATGGGCTTAAAGACATTATAAAGTAGACCTAATACTACAAATACAAGGATAATCCTAACTACTCCCACACAAATATAACTGAATTTTGAAGCTTACATTCCTAATACGTTCAGCAAGTGAAGCTTGTCAAATTTGAAGGGAAACTGCTTCCTATGATTTCTTTCATTCCTTTTGCATCACATGTTGCATTTTGTTTACGACAACTGATTCCTTCTTAGTTGCTTTCAAAGATAAAATTCAATAGCTTTTTCATTGCTTCTCAAATTGTCATATGTCCTAAATTTCACCAAGAGCCTAGCACATTTTAAATGCACGTATGGGACTTTGTTGCTTCTTAAATTGCCACATTTCCTAAATTTCAATAAGAATTTTTAACTTATGTCGTAAACAATAGCCAATGTATTTTAGTTTTTAGGTAGGATGCTCTCCGGCCAACATATCTGTTGGATCAGGTGCTAACCAACTCACCTAAAAACAATTGTTGTTAGGGAAATGCTCAACTTAATCTTCAAAGGGCAGCGCAAAGTCTTGCACTTAGCAGCAAACAGACATAAGGGGCTTCGCAATACTACCTATGCAGCACCGACGGGTGAAGGCAGTTAGTCCTCCCAATACGCTTGTCCCGCGCCAACAGGAAGCGTCTCGAGTATAGGGTGGATGCTGCCCCATAAAACCAACAACATCCTCATACAATACCTAACTCATGCCGCACACAGAGCCGTGTTCGAAGAGCATGTATATGATTGATGATCGATGGTGCATACCAGCAATACCCCCATTATTAATTGTAAAAGAAGGAGATTCAATGGGGCAGTGGTAAGTATCAAAAGGAATATCCTCCAACAGAATTAAGTTAATTAACTTATAAATTATGGACCTTTCAGTTCATTTTGAAAGGTATTTCAATTCACAAGATACGTGGCATCATCACGCTGCTTCCAACAAAAATATTCAACCGTACGTTCCTTCTTGAAATCAATTCAAAATAGGCTTACTAATTTTGCACGTTATCAAGTGTGTAGTCATCTGACTTAGGTGAGTTTAATAAGAAAGGTAATTGATTTTCATGACTCTTTCATTTCATATCACTATTCGTTTTCGAATGTAAGTTTACGATATTACCCTTTTATATGTAAAAAATTGTATACACGAAATGATAATATTGTAACTTCGCATGCGAGAAGACAAAAAATGGAAAAATTTATAAACTAGAGAGCATGAAAATCAAAGATACCAAGTGAACGTTGCTTTCACTATGACTAATCAAAGAAACTACCAATTATCTTCCGATTGACCCAAAAAAAAAAAAAAGAGATACTACCAATTAGGTAAGGTTGTCTCTTTTAGCATTAAAATTCTTTAGGCCTGTCATCCAGATCTTATATTTACCCTTTACCTGCAAACATCTCTCCCAGTCACCATACTTCCTTTACGCTAAAAATACATCGGGGAGAGAGAGAGAGAGAGAGAGAGAGAGAGAGAGAGATGACTCGATGTTTGAAATATATATCAAGAAAAGTTCATGAAAGCCACCAGCAAGAACCAGATAGCGAAGCCGATGGCCCGTGGACAAAGCTAACAGTATGGCGAAAATCACTTGTTTTCAGTTGCAACGGGTTCACGGTGATCGACTCTACCGGTAGTTTAGTCTTCAGGGTTGACAATTACGCCGGACGTCCAGAAGAAGTCACTCTCATGGACGGCTCTGGGTGGCCTGTCCTCACCATGCGTCACCGCAAGGTAACTAAAAAAAAATATTGAGAACATCGATTTATATTATTCTGGTTTTATATATAATGCTTATTTTAATGTTATTGAGTCTACTTTATAATGTTGTTAATTTAAGATGGTTTATTTTGATCAAACAGAAGCTTAGGCTGGTAGATAACTGGCTCGTGTATGAAGGTGAAGTTGGTGACAATTCATCCAAGAAACCAATCAACCGTGTGAGGAAACGTATGAACATCTTACAGCCTTATTCCAATGTACTCGCACGCGTGTACTGTGGGCCGTCTGATAAGAAATCTGCGTACACGATTGAAGGATCGTATGTGCATAGATCATGCCGGGTGTTAGATGAGTCGAAGCAGGTGGTAGCAGAGATCAAGAGGAAGGAGACAACGGATGGTGGAGTTTCTTTTGGGTTAGAGGTTTTTCTTCTGATGGTCCGGCCAGGATTCAGTCCCAGTTTTTCGATGGCTATTGTATTGATATTGGATCAAATGTTTGTGTGAATTCTTCTCCTGTGACCGATGAATACAAAGCTCCTATACCTGCTGTTGAGGTTTTACGAGTTAGAACAGTTGTTTGCGAAAAACTTTAGGACCCAATAAAAAGGTCAAGTGCTTCCTTGAAATGAAGAGATCTGGAAATCAAAGTACACAATGTCTTGGTTTCCAGAAAACTGAAAGAGTAATTTCAGTTGTTTTGTAATTCAAGTTTTCCTTCCCTCCTTACAACCCAACACCTCGAGCCATCCCCGAAACAGGAACCCTCTACCTCCACCACCATCTCCTTCTGACCACCCTCCCCCACCGCAAACTGTGACTACCCACGGAAAAACTAGCAATAGTCGACATGTTATAGATAATTAACACATTTGTTTCAATATGCATGAGCCATTACTTGAAAACAGAGAGACAGATACAGAGAGGAATAGAAATTTGTATTGCCTCATCCAATGCTCTACACAAGGCAAAGATTGGTTTACAATAAAGTTACAACATTAAAACCCTATTCCCTCATTTGAGAGGTGAACTTGCACAATCGCTACTACTTGCAGAACAATATATACAAACCTACCAGTTTCAACAATAACCAACCGCATTCCCATGAACTAAACAGCAGACATCACAAGATAGAATAATCCAACACAATGGTGTCAATTCATCTTCCTCCTTCCCTATTCCATTCCACGGGTAGTAACTTCCTCAACTTCTGCCGACTGTTACAAGACTTGTCCGAAACCCTCACTGGCGGCGGAGGCATAAGGCCCGACTGTTTTACAACATGTGCATTGTTATACAGTTTCGTTTCCACAATGGGGTTTCTAAATGATTTGCAAGGAGAAGGTCCACTTGATCTCTGCATGGACCAATTTATTGGTGCTTTTGTTACAGTCTTAGGACCAAGATCTTTATTCGAGAGCCTAGGTTTCTTAAACGGTGACACCTCGTCAGTATTTTTCACCCGGTCATCAGTTGCAATTACTGGCTTTGGTGCTGCAAATATTTCTCCAGGCTTGCCGGATTTTGACTTGCAAGCTTTCATGGTCTTTTCTAAAGGTTTCTTTGGCCACCTTATCATTCCATGTTGCTTTAGGGAATGCGATGCAATGTCATATAGTGTCTGAGCAGCAGCCAACAATCTAGGAGAATGCCCAGCTGTCACCAATAAAAAGAAAATAGTGAGCAGGTGCTAGTACACCCAGATTATTCTAATTTGTTGATACTTTTTCCAACCTCACAAATAAACTTGAATAAAAAGTGATCGTAAGACAAGTGGTGGATCTATAAATTTGAGTTTATAGTGATGCATGGGCCACCTACTAACACGGGATTGAGTACCCTGACAGTGGGTAAACCGTGCATCCCGAGCACTTCCCAGGTAACCCAGCAGTTAACTTTTTGAGAAGCAGGTGATATCTCTCAAAGTAGACTCACTAAAGGTTTGAATCAACGATAGCTTGTGCATATACTCCATAACATGCACAGGCAGAAATGTCCGTAAGACTTGGATGAAGTTAAAATTGTGCACTGATACTAGTACAAGAGAAATACCATGCAGATATGGAAGAACTACAGTAGGCTTGTCAAGGACTTAAGCTATTAGTCTAAAAATAAGGCTATTAGTATGAAAGCAAATAGCATATCTTACCATCTATTTCACACTTCAGGTTGCTACTAGATTCTGCACATGTAAAAGAGGGGGAAAAAACGTACACATTAAAGCATACTTCAGATGGAAAGCAGAAAATGTACAGATGGAAAGCAGAAAATGTACAACTAAAAGATACCATAAAATTCAAAAGCTCACCAGGAGGAAGCTGGGAAGCAATTGACGGTGCTGCAGATGATGATGAACCCAATTCAAACCAAGGGAAGCTAACAGATGTTGCTGGAGCAATTTCACTTTCTGAAGGGCCACACTTCGGACCTTTCAAAGCAACCAAGTTGTTATCCTTGGTGAGCGACTCTAAATCAGCAAGGAAACCAGATCCCCCTTCGGGAGAAGTAGAAGTATTCCCTATTTTTACCCATCTACCCTGGCATGTGGTCCTGCTAACAGATAACTTAATTCCATCAGCACTAGCTTTGCAATGCCCGCCAGAATTATGTGACCAAGGAAAAGGCGACAAGCTAGCTCGTTGAGATACTTGCTTTCCACGTGAATCTGAATTATTATTTTTTAGAAGTACTGATGGCTTGGCTGCATCCAGGAGCAAAGAATCCAAATCCTTGGGCGAAGGAAGTGCTAGGCGTTCCAAAATATCTTTAGGTTGACGCAATTCCAAATCTAGCACTTTGGCAGGGGGTTCGTTCTTGCTCAAAGAATCTTGAACCTTCATGGACAAAATAAAGCACGAGGAAAGACATAAGCATCAATATTCAGGTTTGAAGGAGACTGGTTGTGAATTCTGAAGAAGTTTAGAATAAGCCATCAGAAGGGCTCAAGGCATGTCCAATATAAAGTACTCCCTCCGTCCCATAAAGAATGACAATTTTTGAAATTCGTGTCATTTTTCATCGCTTATATCTTTCAATCTATAATGTTTTTAATGAGTTTGAAAACTTCGTATAATAGAATTAATCGAGAATTATAAAACAAGATTCATATTGCATATGTTTTGAGATCCATAATGAAAGATATAAGGAGTTGAAATTGGCACGGATATCAAAAATTGACATCCAATTTGGGACGGAGGGAGTATTATTCAACAGAAAAACCACTACTTGATCTAGTCATTTCAGTAAAAGTTTTTAGGAAAAGAATAAAACAGTTTACAAATACAAATTAAATATGTGCACTGTACTTGCTTTCAAAATCCAAATCTAAAGCCGACAAGGCTGAGAATGAGGGTTTAAGATGATTGAAGCTACTATGTGCAAACAGAGGCAGAAGTCCAAATCAACCATCCCTTGTCAATGGTAAAATTGTAGCCCGAAAGGCGCAAACAAATTTTTCTTTGGCAAGGTAATACCTCTAGTAGTTCCAAAAAAAAGTAGTTGACAGCAATGACAAGGTGGGGACATTTTTCTAAAATCCCTAGGGGGGTATCAAGTTTCTAATGCCAGCAATTTCTGTGAAATATTAAATTTCTAAAAAAAAAACTAGTAATTCATGCTCCGCTACAGTAACAGATGATGAGGTTCCTCAGGAACTAATTGACCTATCATCCGATATTATATCTTCAAACTAACCTTGTCATATGAGGACGGATGTACAGTGTTGGTATCTCCTTTATCACCAGCATTTCTGCTCGCAACAGAAGTATCAGAGCTCACCGAGCATGTGGAAACTTTCCGGTTGCAACTATTATCAATCTCAGAAGAGTTTTGGTTATGTAGAGGTTTGTGTAGCCGAAGAATAGAGAAAGCATTTCTAACTGAATGTACAACATTTTCATTCAAATTTGCTGCTTTCTTTCCCTTGTCTTTGGCAAAACTAGGACCCTTATAGCTTCCATCAAGGAGCTCATTCACTGACAGCTCGTCCAGATGCTTTGTAACATCGGAAGTATCTGATTTCAAACCATATGCTCCTGAAATAAAGCCATCCTAGGTCAATATGAACTAATGCATGTGAAAGTGCTGATGAAAACTTCCTAAACAAAAAGTAAGGAGATAAAAAACAGACCAAACCAAACTAAGCCCAATCTAGCGGTCCTCAATATATGCGGAAGACGATTACAAAGGAAATAGAAAACCCATCTCAGGTCAGGGAATGAGATATTAGAAGCACGTGATTCTGTACCTTTCGGTCATGCAAACAGAAAGAGGGCTGAACAATGTAGTCCAGAAAGAACTGGAGTCTCACAAATAAATGAAAACAAAGCAGAAATGTAAACACCGATAAATCACAATTCATGCATGCCAGTGAAAGATACCATGGTAAATTAATAGCAGATTTCCCCCATGTCTTGGAGGAATGGCTTCAGCAACACACCAATGTTTGGGTCCCCATTCCCAAAAGATCGAATTTCCTGGTTAGCTAATATCTGAAATGGATTCCTCAGAGCTTTCGTTTTCCTTCCTCTAATAAAGTCTAAAGGTCAAGTCATTTTTCGCTTCTGGTCGTAAGAGCGTAAACTTACGTTCCTCTTACTAATCACAAGAGCCTGCCCATTCTATATAATTTAGGGTTTCTTTGCCTCATTTTCCCGCATCGAAAGACCGATCTTAGTCATATACTATAGTTAGCTGGAGGAGCATCCACTCATTTGATAGTGAATAAACAGCATATGGTTTGTGCATATCGACAAAAGCTAATCCTGAAAGCAGACATGAGACCGACTAGAGTGTCATATATCCCCCCTCCACCAAAAAAGACTAACAAATAAAGTAAGAGGGAAAAAGCTAAAGTTAAAAATGGTCAAGCATAAATTTACTTACAGATGTTATTGCTAGCTCAAACAGATTGTCCATTAACAACAAAGTACTGTAAAAAAGCTTTTAAGGAAAGAGAAGAGAAAGGTGAATCCTGATACATACGGTTACAGGCAATAGACGCCTCAAAAGGGCAATGACTACAAAACCCGATTCATAATCAGTTACGACTATATCAAGAACAAAAACAATGTCCACTGAATCAGAGGTAGGATAATAATATGTTCTCCACAAATTCACGCAACCTCGAACATTGCAATGGGATAGTATTGTAGAATTGACAAAATTTGTTGAAGTAATGTATCTTCATCAACTCATTCCAATTTCAAACCGCCTTAAGTTTCCTCAAGGATAAAATATAGCAACTCTATGTAGCACCGACACTTTGCCAGAAGCGACGTACAAGTGCTGGACACGCTCCAAACGCAAAATCTCAAAGTATCCTGTTTTTTCCCCAATTGGGAGTTGGACACTCTCCTGAGTCCTGACACTTTAAGGACAAAACTTACAGGCAATAATCAAAGAGTCCCTAAAATGTCCTGTGCATGTCGTTAAAGTGTCGGAGAGTGTCCAACATAGGAAAAAAACAGGACACTTTTACACTAAATGTTGGACACATGTCTGGAGCATATCTGTTTCCACCACACGTTGGACACCAGTACGTTGCTTGCTTCCGGCAAAGTGTCAGTGCTACATAGTGAGATAAATATGTATAAAGAGTCCATCCTATCAGGAACTTCACAAGACAGTAGGCATGGTAAAGAAATACAAGAGATCTTGAAAACTTGATCGAGGAGAAAACAAGATATAGTCTAACTATCTATTCTAATATATAAAGGGGGAGCACCAGTTTGGTGTCTCTCCCCCGTCATGTATTTTCCTTTCCCATAAATACCCTCTTACAAAATTTATTTTAAAAACCTCCGTGGGACAACACTATAGGGGCGCCAAAGTAAAAACGCATCACCAAGACCCCAAAAAAAACTGCCTCCCAACTGCCAACCCATGTCACACTCTCATGTCTCCTCAACTCCTCCATTTCTTCATCTTCACTGGTACTTTTACAGAAAACTTTCACAGAAAAAGAAAGCTTCGAAGAGAGAGATTGGGAGACAAAAGATAGAGAGGAAAAATTAATTGTTTTTGTTAGGACTTCACATTCCTTTAGCCTGCATCTGCTGCCCAAATGTCAAGAGTTTTCACAAAGGTGTAAAGTAAGTTTGTCCCTTATGCTGTTAAAAGTTTGTACCTTCTTTTCTGTTTGTGTTTGTGAATTTCATTGCTGCCAGTACCCATAGATGTTTTTTCTTTTTCCCCTACAAGAGATTTATTGGGTACCTTCTTTTCTGTTAAAAGATTCTATCATCGATGTAACAAGTACATGGATGGAAGCATTATAGGTGTAGATTGATGGGTTTCATTAAAACATTTACCTTAACAAAAAAAAAACATTCATTTTGAGCAAGTTAGTTTCTGTTTGAATTGTGGTTTGGTGATGTTTTTGGAACTTTGCCTGGGAGTGCATTGCTAATAGTGCTTTATGGGCAATTTTGAATGCATAGAAAAGTTAGAGCCACTTTATTAGAATAGACTAGAGGCCGAGGCACATGCGATGTGTGTGCAAGTCGAATTTTCACAACATTTTTGTAAAAATGCTTCCCACTTATTGTTTGATCAAATTTTCACAAACGTTGTGAAAATCTGACTTGCACACGCATCGCGTGTGCCCCAGCCTCTAGTATACACAATAAGGGCAAGGCCCCAAGAAACAAAACAAAATAGATCATGAAGTTGAGCTTAGTATGAGCTCATCCATAATCATTTTTTACAATCCGACAGCTCTTTTTAAACTTGTTCATGAAACAAGGCGAACCCCCGTACAGCCATGGCCTGAGCTTAGCTGAGCCTCAGAGCATTTTGAATAGTACTTGTGTTTCTGTTGATCACTGGACCCATGTATTCACGAGGAACTCATGGTTTTTTACCAAGGACAATAGACGTAGATGTGTGAGTTCTGTCAGAAATGTTGACATCATTCCTCAAATAGGCTGGTGTCACCTTTTCACCTAAAATACACTAAGCTACTTGAGTTCAAACACCCACATTTCTCCTCCTGACAATCTTGATTCTTTAAGGCCCTAATATTCAGCTAGGCTATGTTTTTTTCTGCAGCCCTATATCAATATAACGTTATCATGATGGCCCTACAATTTGTCGATAAGAAAATGACAAAGGCACATGCAGCTTAGGTCCAAAGTTCTATTTGCGGCAGGATAGTCAATTCTAGCCACTCTACATCAGAACATCTATAAAAATAAAACAATACAAAAAATTCATGAACCAGTAACTACATGTCTAGGCATCATACCAAGAAAGTTGTTTCCTCCAGCTCCTGAATTGAAGCCCACCATGCCAGCCTTCAGAGATAAGTAATCATATTTCCCCTTCATCACAACTTTACCATTTCTTTTGTCACCCCGCTTGCCATTTATCGTGTTCCTTTGCTTAGCAATTTGACTTTTTTCTAAAAATATGCAAAGATGTATCAGATAGCCATAGTTAAATACTACCGCCCTTCATATTGAGGAGGACTTATTAAGGTAATTCATGAATCCTTCATTTTACGAACGGAAACAAAGAGTAAAATTTTTGTTAATTGCAAATATCCGTACACGTCAATTGGATTTAAAAACTTTCACAAGCTAGTACATCAAGTCAAGACTCAAGCAACTTTGTCCAGAATAATAAACGCACCAAAATCACCTTGGGTACTGCTAAATCAGCAAAAAGTGTTAATCACCAATGGTTGGAGCTCTATTAACAAGCAGCCTTTAATCATATGGAGGAAAAAGGATAATCAAATATTTTCCGACCCAAAGATAGTTACATGTAAGAGAGATATCTACTTGATCTTTGTGTTTGTCTTAAACTCTGATATATCAACGAACGAAAGGATAGAAGTTCTGATATTAGTTGCACGAAGCAGCGGAAGCAGGGGACGGAGCGAGGGAGCGAGGGAATACAGAAGCTCCCAAGGTTGGGAGCGTGAAAGGAGCGTGTACATATGTTATGAAAATAATGTAGCATAGAGTATTCACTTTAAAAGTATAATCCTTTTAGGAAGTAAAAATATGGGCCAAGTCCTCCATAAGTGTAAGAAATGGGCTAGTGTTAGATATCATATTACTTGGGCTAGATATATGAGTTCATCAAAGACCAATTAATAAAACCAAGTGATAAATCCCTGTTTTCAATACAAAGATCATACAAAAGCTCTCATTTCAATGGGAGCAGGAGCAGGCTCCCGTCAAGCTCCTTAGTTGGGAGCGCAAAAGCGGGCTCCCAAGGTGGGAGCGGCACCACTTTAGGAGCTCCCTGCAACTAAGGTTCCGATATCATGATTACTATCATTAAATGCCTTGTCACCAAAACAAATAAGTTTAAAACTGCCTCCATAATGTTGTGCAAAATAAGTTCCGATATCATGATTATTAGCATTAAGCCTTATCATAACTTGGATAGTTTTAAGTTTCCTTTCTATGACAGATCCTTATTCCAGTATTTACTGTATGCAAAATCAAATAAATATTACAACCCCACTATGATTAAGAATTCTGCCAGTTAGACATGTTTGTTCATACTGAAGTTGTTCTGACATGATTCTATGGAAAGATGAAAGTTGTGAGTGGGTTGCATTCAATTCTCATTTCCTTGTTTTGCCAATTGCACCAACTCTAACGTTAGGGCCAACATTTTTCTCCATGACCAGTGAGTCAGTGACCACCAAGTTTATACCATTATCTAATCCTACATCCCACTTGGGAAAATAAAATTGCAGGAAAACAAACTGGTAAGTTGCATCACATTCAGAATTTTCCACTTTTTTTTTCTGCAATATTTCCTTCTTCTTCCCAAACCAAACATCTTATCATTTTTCAGTCATTTCCACGTTACATAAAGGAACGGAGATATTCTTTCTTTACCTTCTTTCCCCAAGCTTCAAACACACCCCAAAAGAAACATGCATAACACAACAATCATGTTACACTAAAGGTAGAGGCGCTGTTGGAAAAATAAAAACACAACAATAGGAGTGTTTATGGTTCCTTTCAAACAAAAGTGTCTCCTAGAGAAGTTTAACGTTTAAATAATTATTAAAACTGGAAAGCCTTAAGCATGTTTTGAAGCCAAATTTTGCTAATTGGAATTTCCCTCACTCAGAATATGCATTTTGCAGCTAATGCAAGCGCATCAGAACATACCCTTTATATCATCAGCTTCAGCTTCATTTATAGAGACTTCTTTCATTTGTGCCACCCTCGATCTCTTAGAACAACCACTACTACTTCTTGCCACTTTCCCCGATTTCCGTTGTACTTGCTTACCTTCAAGACTGGGCATAGAAAAGGTAGAATTATTTCTGCTTCGCAATTTAAGCTCTTCAGGTGCTTCTTCAGAAGAAAAGCTGGAAATCTGATTAGAGCGACTACAAAGTTCCGTATTTGCCATCTTATCCCAAAAAGATGATTGCGATGTATTAACATCACACATCTCAGCTGTCAACCACATTTCCAAAAGTAATTTTAGTAGCAGAGTAGCATGTAAAAGCAATAAACAACAAAGCTTGTGAAAGATTTGCATCATAAAAGCTCATTTTCATCATGCAAAATAGAACAAGGAGTAAGTAAGAATGCATAGAAGATTTCTCTTGATCTATTTCTTTTCTGCACTACTAAAGAAACACCGAAAATATAATAATCCCAAAAGGTGGCGCCCCAAACAGGCAGCATTTAATGTAAAAGGAGGTCATACTATTATCTATAACCGACCCCAGAGGAATAAGGTGATGAGGATTGGATCATTCAACTGCATTCCCAACCTAAACAGCATAGTTGCCATTCTTAATTCATTAGCAATTTTTGCCAACCTGAATCACTAAGAAGAATATATTAAGAGAAGCATGATGAGCAGAACACAAATTTGACTGCAACTATATTTGGTAAGTGATGTGTGATTAGAGTTCCTAAGAGCATACCAATAACACTATAATGAGAACCTTACATTGAAGGCTGTGAAACACTGAAACCTGTCATGTACAGTGGGAGGCACAGCCTATTGCATTTCAAAAAATCCACCTGTCACTTGATTACGTATTCACGGAACAACTAAATCAGGCTTTATAGTCAATTCTGGGGATCTTTCGGTTTTTCAACAAGATCCTGGCCTAGGTGAGCAACCCCTCAATTTAGGTAAGTGCCTCAGGTAACCTGAGTTCGGCAATCGCCCACGGCCCCGAACTTTTTGAGGAGCCAAAAGATTATTTTTTATCAGTGTTACTAGTTTCCAAATAAAACCAAGTTATTTTATTCAAAGACCTCTGCGAAAGAATTGGTATGAAAAGGAAGAATGCATATTCCAAGCTGCATCAATCTTAAATTGTCTATACTCTATAGGCCCTCAAATCACGGAGTTTATTTCGACACTCAAAATGTCCTAAAATCCCCCAACCTATCCTCTTTATCAAAAGCCCTAGCAATATTTTTAAGAAAGATCTCCAAATACCTCATAAAAGTGGTAGATACAATCTTACTTCTTCTCTAACACCATCTTACAAGATACCCAAGGAAATTGAAATTTGAGGAAATATCTATTGTCATGAGATTCAGCATCTAAATCAAAGAGAGCTTCTTTCCAACATATCACCTAAGGCTACTCCAAGTGACGTGCTTTCCTTGATGTCCACTTACTGCTTTAGGGTTTGTTTGGAATGGAGAAATGAAAGCTAAAAAAATTTCTCTTCCATTGTTTGGTTTGGGAAGAAAGAGTGCAGAAAACAACAATCTGAAGTATTGAGACCAGTATCATTTTCCTCCCACTTTCTCTCTTGATTATTTTCTCTCCTCCTCCCTCAGTTTCTCTAAGTTCCAAACACAGTGTTAATTCCTTTTATAAACCTGTGAAATTAAGTATCTTCAAATGACTGTTATCTCAAATTCCAGAAATAGGAAACCAAAAAAAGTGAATACCAAAGTCTTTGGGAAATTGAACGTTTATAAACAATAATCGTCTTGGAAACAGAAATCTTGAACACCCAAATTAGAAACAACGCGAATACATATACAACAGAAACTAATCAAATTTGAATAATCTCTAAGTTGAGAAGGAAAATGCCCACCTTTTTTGCCAAGAGCCGAGCTATATCTGCCGATTGAAGACGCAACAAGGATAGAAATCCGGTCCGATTCACGAGCCTCGACTTCCGTAACCGTAACCCCTAACCCACCGCCGCCGCCGCCGCCACCAAACCCCTCGGATCCCATAAACTTCGACGACTGAACAGCCAACTTCACCTCATCCATCACCACAGCCAAACGCCAGAGCATTTCACGGCCGTATCAACCCCATTTCCCGACGAGAACGAAACAAAGCGCGTGGATTTGGCTGCGGAGTGGAGAGATTTGGGCGTTTCGAGCGGGAGAAGCATGTTGCGGCGACTGACGGAGAAGTCTAGGGCACCGAACGGGGGGGTGGTTGAAACCAAGAATGAGAAGTATTTATAGTTTTCGGGAAAAGGGCGGAAAGTCTTCGGGTGAAGGGCAAACCCCGTCGAAGGGAATATTCCGGTGCGTTCGCCGTCGGGCTGTTCCAGCTGCATCCTATTTCCCCTTTGTTGTCCTCTCTCGCGCTTTCGTTACACGTGGCGTTATCCGTAGACGGGAAATGTTCAGCTGGTGCTCTGTTTGTCATATTCTTCCGATACAAACCAATGACGAAGTGACACGCGTATGAATAAAGGAGGTTTATGGAGTCGTATAGCGTCTTGGGGCATTTTTAACGAGTTACGAGTTGTAGACTAGAATGCCCCCAGTAGCTGGCTTTTGGACTGAAATTACGATTATAGCCCGCTAACAAGATAAGCATCCTAGGATTCTTGCCAAATAGTAGAATCTTCACGTGAGGACCATAATTGTAACAAGGTCCCTGAGCCTGAGGGTTTTCTTAATTGTACGTGATAACCCACGTAGTTCTGAGAAATACTCCTTGCGCCCTTCAAATTGCCCATCATTATTGCTTTAGTTAAAGTTTTCCCAATACAAGACTTGATCCTAAGGCCCCGCTCAGTTACCAGGAAATGATATGAAAGGGTGAGAAAACCAATTTTTTCATAATTTTTATAGTGTTCAGTTATCAAAAAAATAGTGAGATCCACGTTTTAAGCGTTTTTAAGTTTTTCCGCAAGATTTACTTTCTTGTAAAAGTAATCCGTCCAAAAGCATAAGATTTTGAATCGCGAGAAAAGGTTTTTCGCGTGTGGCGCCAAAATAAATGACGGATAAGGAAAAACACAAAGAATGACACCAACTTAATTTGCTCACCAAGAGAATGGTGCCAGAATATTTTGGCTTCTAGCTTGTGTCCATCCATAATAAATTCTTTGATTTCTTCACTAATTATCATTGTTTTTTTATCAACAACTAATTAAGCACGGTTATTTAACATTTGTTTATATAGTTATCTACCTATTTCTTAAGGTTCATTTTTACAGCTAATTTCAGAGGATGTCAATCTGAAAAGTGGATTTGCATGTCCATTCAAAAGATAACAAATTGAATAGGGGATTGCAAGTCGATTTTTTCTTTTCATGTTAAGGCTTTGCATCAGATAAAAATACATTTGTGTTCCGTATGTGCTTATTTTTTGAAATATGGGTAGCTATTATTTAGCTCTCAATGTTACTTGTGTTTGAAATTAGCAATGGAATAAAAATAAAAAAGTTTTTTGTAAGTTTCTTTTTTTCTGGCAAATGAACAATTGAACTTTAGTATTTCTGCAAAATTCTTTTGCCAAATAAACACTCACAGGAAAATAGATTTTATTTTCCTTACAAGTCAACCCACCATGGGAATAAACTGACACAACCAATATTGCTATCGTCATTCAACCTGTATACCCCGTATTTTATCAAAATTTTAAATCAATTTATGTCAATTTAAATTGAGTTGCAAACATCCAACTACTATCAATCACTATTAATTTTTTAAACAACATTGTTCCTGTTGAATGAGCCTATTTCTTTTTTTTTTGAACAGGAGTGAGCCTATTTCTTAAGTCATGAGGATTTGTATCTCTTAATTTCTTAAATTAAAGAGAAGCTTAATAGGACAACTCATTATGGTGAACCCAATAACTTTAAAATGGTATAAGCAAGCTTATGTTAAATATTGTGTCTTAATTGGAATAATCTGTGATAACATCGTTTGAATATAATCTGAAAGGGATAATCTCTCCGTAAGGTGGTTGAATAAAGGAGATCCAACTCATTCAAGTACTATCCTCCAAATTATAATTGGGAGACCTCTTTCCTTGGTAAGAGCAAAACTTTCTTAAATCTTATCCACCAACTTCACCTATGCCAAGCCTCAAGAAACATGTCATATCAAATACTCCCTCCGTCCCTAAATGATTGGCACTTTTGAAAATTCCAATTTTTAAGAAAAGAAATTTGATGTACAATGGAAATGCGAACCTTCCAAAAATACCCCTGTGTACTATGACCAGTACTTGAATATTTGAAATTTTGGTGGCCCAAATTTTGGCTCTGACGCAAATGGTTTGGCGCCATCGGTCTGAAAAGTGTACTTTATCTATTTGAATTGGTTGTTTCACGTGCAAAAGGAAAGGGTAAAATGGGGCAATCACCAAATTTTGCTTTTGACTTTTCAAAGTAGACAAATTTTATGGGACAAGAAAAAGAATAAAAGTGCCAAACTTTTAGGGACGGAGGGAGTATTTGTTAAAGGCAGTGGTGATAAAGCCTAGCTCAATGCCAAGTCACACAAGTCACTCCCTCCGTTCCCATTCTTTTTTCCCGAGTCCTATCCTAACCGGATAAGAAATTGATTAGAACTATTTATATGCAATATGGATATTGTTTGATAGATGTCAATGAGCTATTTTAAACAATGTTTTCAAAATCACCAAAAAAATTATACTAGATTGAAAGATATAATCAATTGAGAAATGCAAAAGGGACTAAAGAATAGGGACGGAGGGAGTACGAAACTTTGTCTCTACTCTTGTCAGGATTCCGTAAATAAGTTTTACGGAGGTGAATCAAGACCGTTCAAAAGTGTTTTGGACGGGACAGTCCGGATTTTAAACAAACTTTTTCGGAAAAGAGTTTAACTCTCCCCACGAAAAGTTAGTTTAAAATTCGAACCGTTAATTGCCGAGACAAACAAATGAAATTGTACGGCTCCATAAATAATCTATTTACGGCGGCTCCGTGAATAAGTCTCTCTAATATGCTACCGCATTGTCTTCAAGACCATCTACGCTCCGGTTCCTACTGTCTAAAATTATCCACAAAGCGGAGTAATGCTTTTGCTCTAAGCTTTGGTTGCTTTTTTAGATGGCCTTGAGTGTTGCTTAATACACGTAACTGTAAAGTCTTCACAATGAACTGCAATTAACGAGGCATTTGGTCCCGTAAGCTATAGATTGAGGTGAGGCGAAGCGAACAAATGCGCTCTCGACTAAAAGGATGGTTTAACCGGTTTTAGCGTATCCATTCGAGAGTAACGGAGTGAGATCACGAGAACTTGCATCTCGGAACGAAGTAATGTCTCGTCCGATTTCCAATGTGACTCAACCCCACAGTGCTAGTGGTGGGAGAGTCGTGCTCATAATGTCCAACGCAATCCTCGTTAATTCATGCGTATAATAAATCTTTGTCTGAATTTTTCTGATTACTCAAAGAGTCCTGATCAGCTTAATTATGTGTACGTTGACCAATTTCAAGGGACCGATCCTTCGAATAAATACTACGTTTACCAGGAATACCTGATTGAAGTCGACACAGTAACTCTATTGACATCATAACAATTATTAGCATGTAGGAAATTTTGAACATGGATTTATTAGGGCTTGTTCTTCTAAATAAAAGTCATTTTGGCTTATTTTTTGTCCTTATTCAATTTTTTTTTGTATCACTTGGCTTATCATCATTTTTTTTTTGGAAATTTTTGCATCCTCATGACAAGAAAAATCTAAAAAGTAAAAAATTTTGATTGAAATCTTTCTTGTTTTTGAACAAAGACGAAAATAAGCCAATAAGCCACTTTTTTTGTCTTTATTCAAAAAAAATTAGATTTCGATCAAAAATTTTTACTTTTTAGATTCCTCTCGTCATGACGAAGCAATAATCTCCAAAAAATTGACGAGAAACTAACAAATGCGAAAAAAATTTGATCGAAAGAAACAAACTCTAAATATTACTAAAAATGTATTGCTCGAGAGTTTCACAACTTATCACTCCGAGAAAATTTTGAGTACCGGGTGAATACTATGTGGCCGTGCCCATGTGATCTCCGAGCACCACATTCGTGCCGTCGAAAAGTGAAATAGACGACCCGGATACGCTGCTCGGATATCACGTGATGCCCGCTCGGCATCCAAAAATTTCTCTTTTACTCGAGACAGCTCCATAAATCACGTGCAAGTCGCACGTGAGCCACAAATATCCGGATAAAGGGTTCGTAAACTCTAGGGCTACTGTCAATAACCATTTTTACCGTCCGTCATATCATATCATATGAACATAGAGAGAGAAAGTGGTAGAGAGAAACGGCGGCCACTCTACCAAAAACCACCCACTGACCAAACTCCGTTACTCTTTCCGTCGCCGGAATCGCAACTAAAACAACGCTCTCTGTAACTAAGATCCGTTTACATCCCACCGAGCGCTACGAAAACGACGCTCCAATAATGTACAGTTGGTTTTCTTCTTTATCGTCCATTCGTTGGGCCTGATATTTTTTTTTATTCTTTCTCTCGGTGGACGTCGCTTTAGAAAAGCTTATTCCCTGTTGAAAAGGTGTAGGTAGATAGGGAGTGTAGAGAGAGAAGCTAGGGTTTTCGGTCTGCGATGGACGAGGCGTTGCTCGATGATATTATTAGTCGGCTTCTCGACGCGAAGAACGGGCGGGTGCCGAAGCAGGTGCATCTGATTGAGGCGGAGATTCGGCAGCTGTGCGTGGCGTCCAAGGATATATTTCTGAGCCAGCCTAACCTTCTCGAGCTTGAGGCTCCTATAAAGATTTGCGGTAAAGTAAAAATAACCCAGCAGAATCCTTATGTATTGTTTCTGATTGATTCACTGCATGTTAGTGTTTTGTTTTCCTTGGGAGACCAATCCCACCACCCACTTGCAGGGTCCCAATTACAGTAAGACCAAACATTTGCTCTGTATGGACTGTCCTAAAGGGTTGATAGCACCTAAGAGGTTTTTAACGGTGAGACCTTAGGAGGGCAAACCCCTAAGTCCTGAGCCTTGGAACACTAGGCCAACCCCTTGGGGTTATGTTAGTGTTGTGTTGATAAGAAATATCTTGGAGTTTTGAGCAGTTATTAATTGGGTGTTCGTGTTTTATTAATTTGGAAGTTGAGTTTTGAGCAGATATTGATTGGCTATTTGTGGGGTGGTTTATGAATTCAGTATTGATCACTTCGAACTTATCTTATATGCTTATGTGCTCAATTCCAATGCATGCACTAAATTGGGTCAAAAATGGGTTGGGGTAGCTGTGGGTTGTTCGTGATAAAAGTAGTTTCGTCTTCCTTTTCCTTATACAACAACAAACAAACCAAAAGGGGAAAAAACCAGGAAAAACAGTGTTATTGGTGGTCACAAGATTTGGGAGTGTACATTTCCCAGTGTTATGTATGTTTGTTTTTTCTTTCTTTAGTATATGTCACGAAGGGATCGGAGTTAGCTCTGTGTTATAGCGCAACTAACTTATATTACTTTTATACTTTGTTTGGATTGTTTTTTGAAAAAAATTCTCAACTCAAAAAATACTTATTACCCCTACTTATAATCATTATTCATCCCTATCTCCAATCATTATTATCATTTCTCTCTCTATCTCTCTCCAATCATTGATTCCAATCATTACTCTCATTTCTCTCTCCACTCATAAACCTACAAAAATTTTCAAAAACTCATCCAAACACAGCATTAGTTATCAATAAAGCTCTGGATCTTTTGCCCCATGCCGTTACCATCTCTTCACCTTGACCATTTACTTGGACTTTGTTTTGTTTGAGCCATTAAGTTGATCTTGCATGATCTATGAGTTCTCGGTTAAGATCTCCCTGTCCAATATCTACTGAGCAGACTTCATCCCCACCACCTTTGATCTTTACCCATCTGCTTCCCAAATAGTGTGTATTCGTAAAATTGGTATTCTTGTTTGTGATGGGAGAATAGGAGGTATCCCCTGTTTTCCCTCCCATTGAAGATCTCTCATTGGTGACAATGCGTACAGGTAGTGGTGTTCCATCTTTAAAAGGCCTAGTAAACTTGGACGAGCAAAAATCGGGGTGAGGTAGGTTTGGTCATGCCCTGAGCATAGCTTGTTTGTGTGAAACTTTGAGCTTGAAAGTTGGGGTCTTCTTTAGGCTTGTGAATCAGTGAAGTGACAAAACTAGATCTGGGGTTGGCAACCCTTACGTGAGACTGAGCTGTTGTTACTGAATCATGAACACATTGAGTGAACTGTTTCCTAGGTATCTTTCATTATTATGGTTACTTGATAAATTGATGTTTTATTGGAGAAGCCATTTGAATTTTTAATTTTGCTTTTCATTTTTCATGAGAGAATACGAAGGAATGGTGTTCTATGTATCGTATCTTCTCCTATCATGTCACTGCCTCTGGGAAGTGGTGGAGAAATTTATTTCCGGGTTTATCACTGATGTGCATTTATGGTACATAAGACTTTCTCCTGTTTGTTTTACTAGGCACTACAGATTTTCTTTCAAACTCACCTCAGTTTTGTTGAGTTGATTAGATAGTGAGATGGTGTTACTTGTACGACTTGTGCAGGAGATATTCATGGCCAGTTCTCTGATCTTCTGCGACTGTTCGAGTATGGGGGCTATCCACCTGTGGCAAATTATCTATTTCTTGGGGATTATGTTGACCGCGGTAAGCAGAGCATAGAAACAATATGCCTTCTCCTTGCATACAAGATAAAATACAAGGAGAACTTTTTTCTTCTCAGGGGTAACCATGAATGTGCTTCTATTAACCGTATATACGGGTTCTATGATGAGTGCAAGAGGAGGTTTAACGTCCGCCTTTGGAAGACATTTACTGATTGCTTTAACTGCCTGCCTGTTGCCGCACTTATTGATGAGAAAATCCTCTGCATGCACGGGGGATTGTCACCTGACTTAAAAAACCTGGATCAAATCAGTAATACAGCCCGTCCTGTGGATGTGCCAGATCAGGGCCTTATCTGTGATCTGCTATGGGCTGACCCTGATAAAGACATTGAAGGATGGGGTGAGAATGATAGGGGTGTGTCTTACACATTTGGAGCTGATAAGGTTTCTGAGTTCCTTCAGAAGCATGATCTTGATCTCATCTGCCGAGCTCACCAGGTGAACATAATCGAATCTGGTTTCTTGTGTGTCCATGATCATGGTTGTGTATTTTTTAGTATTTTGTCTTTGTATTTGCATCCACTTGAAAACTGGCATGCTGTGATGCTTACAATGTGGTAGACCTGAGGTTGGGGTAGATTACAATTGATAATTTTGTGTCATACTGGATCTAAAACCTCTCTCTTTAGGGTATCACAGTAAATGTGAAACACTGAGGTTCGGGCACCATTGATAAATAGGTAATGTTCCCCATATGGACAAAAGGAAAACACATTCTAGAATGTGGCAAGTGGATGGAAGGCATCTTCAGAAGCCGGGGAAAAAAAGAAAAGGAGAACAGCAACAAATACACAACTACCGATGTTGCTATAGGCTTCTTCAGTTGTTGCTGCCTTTATAGGGGCAAGGGCAAGATGATGAAAGAAATTTGGAGGATGTTTTCTCCATAAGTTAGCGGGTTTGGTGTTTCTTTTTTGTTTTCTCAATTTATTTGTATTGATAAGTTAATCATTGTGCTTTTTACATTTGCAAATGATTATCAGGTTGTGGAAGATGGATATGAGTTTTTTGCAAAGCGGCAGCTTGTGACTATATTCTCAGCACCCAATTACTGTGGCGAGTTTGACAACGCTGGTGCAATGATGAGTGTAGATGATTCACTTACATGCTCCTTTCAGATTCTTAAATCCTCAGAGAAGAAAGGGAAAGGATTTGGCGGATTTGGCATCAACACATCGAGACCAGGAACACCTCCGCATAAGGTATGATTGTACTACATAAAGAGGAAAGGGAGGACTTGGGTTGTGGTTCCCATTGATGAGGAAATCATGACAGGAGCCAATCATGGTTTATCCACATTCAAAATCGTGAGAAATTGGCAACACAAGCATTTTCTCAAAGTTGGAATACGAAATTGTTGTTTTGCTTACAAGTGCGTGTTTGATTGTCCATTTTCAGGGTGGGAAGGGTTGAATAATCTGCAACAGTATTTGCCACATGACCAGGAGAGCATAGAAAGTGGGGGCAGCTGCTAACCCATTTAATGCGTCAACTGCAATCCGCTCAATCACTTTGTACTTCCCGACATGGTTTTCTCAATCGTATGCTTGATGGGATACGTCTTCCATCTATCAGAACCAAAGGCTACATACCAAACTGAAGAAACAGAGTTCCGGCAATGCCATATCGGAAGCTCCGAGATACCTGTTGAACTTGCAATTCAGGTCTTATATTGTGTAGAATGTTTGAATTGTTATTCTTGGTACACCGGTGGTTTACGGTGATCTTTCTATTTTCTGTTACTTGCCCAATGTTAAACTCCTTTTCAATGCAAAAGATAATTTTCAGTTAACAGTTCTCGTGATATATTAATTGTTGGCAGAAGTAGAACTTCACAGAATAGAAAAGAGTTCTTACAAGACAATACAGGCCCGACAACAATTACGAAATTATTAATTAGCCTTTATTGGGGAGAGTCACTTCCTTCCACTCTAACGGTCTAACCTAACATGCTGAGAAAATTTGGATTGATGGAGGTTTCGTTACTTCAAATTAAAACGGTCTGTGTGGTACATATGAGTATGCCAAGAAGCAGGGGCCCGGGCGAGACTGGAAGGAGGAGCCTCTGTGCTTGCCTGGGAAAATACAAAGGGATTGGTTAAAGCATTATGTTGCGGTAATATTCATGTCGTGATTTGGGTTTACTACAATTTTGACAAAAAGCAAGCCAAATGCAAAATAACTTTGGGTCTGGAGGAGTTATTCTAAATGAATTTTTGAAGGGATTAAAGATGTCCTGATAGCTGATGCATGTGGTGGTGAGATCATTGCCCAAGTCACATAATTCACATACGTAAGCTTAACCCTAAAATCATCTTTGAAATCTATCTCAACGTACTAAATTTTGCGAGGCCAAATATTGAGAGTGCGAACAGAGTGTGAGGACAAAGAGCGAGAACACAAAACATTTTGAAAGATTATTCAACTAAGATCAAAGCTCTCCTATTTTCGTATTTCCAGTTCTATAACTAGTTATAACCGCTTAATGCGAATTTAGAATGGAACATCCTCGCTCAATGCATATAGATCAAATGACTAGAGCTAACTGTGTTCACCCATTTTCGTGTTTCCAGTTCTATAACTAGTTATAACCGCTTAACGCAAATTTAGAATGGAACATCCTTGCTCAATGCATAGATCAAATGACTAGAGCTAACCATGTTCACCCTGACAGGCTCCACCTCGAGGCATGAAACTTAGACATCGAGCTTGTTATGTCAACCTTCAATCTATCTTGTATTGTAAAATCCCAAATAAGCCAAGTCAATTTTGATGAATGTTCAAAATATGGACGAGTACTTGTTTGTTCATCAAAACCATTCCATCTTTGTTGCAATTCCTTTCCCAAACTCATAAAGTCAAAAAAGATTGTTACATACCAAAAGCAAGAACTCATGGCAGAAAGAAACCCGAAAAAAGGGCCACTAGAAGAATCCCACCAAGTCAAAACATACATCGATTTCTGTTTTACTCGAAATCAAAACATCTCAGTACTCCCACTTCTTCAGCTCCATACCATCAGGAGGACTGCCTTCCACCTTCTTTGAACCCACATCTTGCCAATTTGTTGACAGGACCGTCCCATTAGACTCCACCTGCAAACCAAGCGCATATGGTTGAAGATAAGAATGATAATCTAAGGGAATAAATGCAGGGCATAATTGGAGAAGTTCCCACTTCCCACACGCAGAATGCAGATTACTTGATACTACTACTGGGCAGGTGAAATCAATTCAGTTTGATCCGGTTTTTGGAAAATTTCACAAACCGGTTAATTTGTTTGGGTTCTCAAACCGAAACTGGACCAGACAAGTTGGTTTTGGTAACTTCAGTTTGGTGGTTTGGTAACACTTAGGTTTGGCCCTGCTTATCCGGCTTCGAAAAATAAATTGCGAGTCTGCAACATTAGGACATCAAGAAAGTATGCCAAATGACCAAATTTTTTTAAAAAAAATCAACTTTTCTTGAAGAGAAAAAAAAGGAAAACCCAAAAGCTTTGATTCATGAAACTAGCAAACAAATTCAAAAAAATAAGCAAAACAAAAGTAAATAAGGTTTTGATCTCATAAACCACCCAAAAAAAAAAAAAAACGGATCAGTTTAGTTAGTGTTTCAAGAAGAATCGGTTCAGTCTAATGAGTACAGTTCTACTTGGATCCAAACTGAACTGGTTTCGATTTTTCTTTGAAATTTCAAAACCAAACTGGATTCAACACTCTGAGAAACCAAACCCACCCAGAACTTTTGGCTGCTTCGGTATTTCCAGTTTTTATTTCACCCTTGTTACTACAGTGGGCATATAGTGTTATCAACCTCAGCAAGATTTCATGACATGATCATATTCATTTGTGACTATTTGAGCAAACCAGTGTGCATAAAAGACGAGTAATGAATATTCGGAGCTCACAAAAGATTTCAGCATGGCTCTTCTCATGTCTTCATCTGCACTTTGATATATGTCTCCGAACAACTTATTCACAGCTGCATCACCATCTAGCTTCTCTTCCTTCTCCTGAAACTCAAATTATCACTTTATGAGTTCCTCACAAAGAGTTACATTAAGAAATGAAATTGCAAAGAAGTTTTGAACTAAACCATAGATCTTAAAAGTGAGGTATTCTCTACTACAAGGATTGTGAAGAGCTCAAAACCTCTTTCTTTACTTGCGCTGCCAACTTATCCCAGTCTTTTGTCCTTGGTTTTGAAGATGGGTAACTCGGAGTCTTTAAAGCTGAAAAAATCATAAAGAGACTCACTCACTACTGGACTACAAATGAAATAACGGGACTACTTGTTTATTTTACTGAACGCACAACATATGTTCAATACTGTTATGTGCTCACTAGGCCCAGTAAAATATTTTGATGATAGCACCAGACTGGCTCAACTTGATGGGACACAGTTTGTCGCTTACCCGGGGGCGCATTTACATGTGGTACAGCAACTTCCTTGCTATATTCAAGAGACGGCCAGTTAATTGCTTCTGCTTTCACAAGTCGTATTTCAACCTTGGTTGACAATACTTCAAACCTGCACTTATCAGGTACGACCTGTTCTCCATACAACCAACCGAAGTAGCGTTAGCACTATAATCAATTTGCCACTGACACTACAAGCTTCACATCTGTAATATTATTTTTCCAGTGCAATTAAAACAATGGCTGAAACCATTTTCAGATTCACACCCAGCATGCAGCCCTTAACAGAGGCTAAAATGGATAGAGACATAGAGTGACATAATGACGCTAGCTACAACAACAACATAACATAACCCATCTAGTCCCCAATCATTGGGGGTATGGGCAAGGGATGATTGGAGACAGACCTAACTTTTGACAATATATGCATAAAGTGGCTGCTCTCAAAATACCACTGAAACAGTAGCCTCCCTAAACCTCCAAAAACCGAGGAGCTACAGGGGCGTTTAGTTGCAGAACCGTGCCCCCAAATCAAAGCCAAATGGCATCAGAGAGGGCAGGTCTAGAGACCCAAATCAATTTATGTGCACATTACCATACTTCCTTCATTAATAGTCTAGAGCATCGGTATGCACGACAATGACGATAGCTACATGGTTAGAAATTAGACCTTCCACCCATCGAAGGCTCTAAAGCTTGTGATCTACCATCATTCAATTATGGGGAAGAATTCAAGGATTCTAAGTTCAAAGACACAGATAACGCTCCATAAAAAAACCCTTCTGCCCAAGCAGTAGGGAACTTTATAAGCATTGGTAGATTGTAGTAAAGGAACAGAACTTGACAAGGAATGGTACAAGTAGAACATAGATACCTTTCCAAACAGCCGAGGCTGGAAATGGTACTTGTCTTCGCCAGGAACATCAATCATAATACTTAGCTGCAAGAAAAAAGATACACACTTGATAAACCTATCAATTTATCCTAAGACACTCCATAGATGCAACTAAAAATCCAAGAATAATGACTTAACAGAGTACTATTTAACAGGCCTTGTCTGATAGATTTAACATACTATTTGTTCACCATAGTCGATGGAAACGCTTTTTGCTGGTACGCCCTTTGCAAATATTGTTACAACCACTTCTTCTGGCTTCTGATAGTATGCATGCCTGTTTAAGAAATCACAGTCAACATATGAAGCTGGGACAATGGTTCACACAGCAGCTCAAAAAGCAGAATACCCCATATCTAGATCGATGTGGGCTATTTTGATTGAACAGAAACCACGAAACATACATGGTTACAGTGGTGGTAACAACCAGAGGCAGTGATAGCATTGGCATCACAGGGAGCAGCCACTAGTATTGGCTAGCAGCAGTAAGATGGAGAAGGAGGCAGTTGAAACAGCAGATGATTTTCATAAATCTAATTCACATGCGAAAATCATTTACAAAAGGAAGAAAAAGATTGTTAAATGGGGGAGTTTGAAGCGTGGAAAAAGGTTACGCCCATAACTTACGAGGAATATAAGATGGACTTTTTCTGTTATTCGACATGGAAGTGACGAACTTATTAAGTACAAAATTGCAACATAGAAGTGACGAGAATATTAAGCATGGAAAGAGGAATTTACCTATACTTTGGTTTGGCTGGTTCCACTTCTTTCCTCTGACATGATTCGCTGCGTCCTTCTTCAGCTTCCTCAAGATTGCCAACCGATTTGTCTGATGACTGTGCAGCAATTGAGGAAACTTCCGGTGTCAAAGATCTAGTCAGATCACTGCTTTCCGCTGAAACAGCATATAGACTCTGTTAAGAAATTGACAAGTAAGCTCTCCTAAACCAACCCCTGGAGGCCATGCCTAGGAGAGACACGAGAAAGAGTGGGAATTTAGGAATTACCAGGTTTAGATAATTCTTAGTCTAAAAAGAGATAACACGTGTTTAATTCCATGAAGAAATTGAAGACACAGTCGAGGGGCTACAGGTGAAATTTCCCCCAAAGCAAAATTTATGTTATTTGCAGATCCGTAAAACTAAGAAACTATGTTTCAGGGACTCTTGAGGATTGAGCTGTATAGATGCATCAAAAGAAAAACACAAATAATAGAAGTCACTATAACTCCCCCGTCGGTTTTCAGTTGGATCCACTGAACTTCCGCAATACTTCTCCACTTCAATCAATTCCACAATCACAACTACTGTTACTTGGTATTTTCAGAAAGCCTTGAGTGCGAGGAATTCTGGCTCTTGTGTCATGTAACCTAACACTCTCCCAAACACCATCAATAACTCTACTATCTCAAACTTGTTCCGAATGTTGACAATAGGCCTGTACATACCTGCAATACGTTCATCGCACTCTGAAATCAGCTTGCTGAATCTTGAATCATTTTGCAATAAAGAAGCACCTTTCTCAAGTGCTGCCTTGGCAGTGTGGTATTCTTCCAGCTTGAAACATGCAATGCTGAAAAGCGGTGAGAGAATAAATAACTGTTGAAAGGTTTGATTTGAAGATAGAGATCTATAATGTGGTGGCAGGAAATTTTCACGGCGGAATTAAATACGACAGAACAAATGTATAAAGAATAACTAAAAGGAAATGCAACTTAGGACAAACAGAAGTTAATTAAAGAGAATAAGCTCCACTGTTCCACACAGGCATTCTGTGTATTTTGTGTTATACGGAGATCCATTTAAAATATGCCACCTTAGCAATTTTTCTCTCCCCACATGGATGCAGCCTCATCTGGTCCTTCCCTTCCCTTTCTTCCTCATAAATCTCTGAAGCATCACTGTCTTCATTCCCGAAACCGGCAACCACCCAGCAACCAATATCGCCCACGAACCACTCACCTTTCAGGCTTTCACCCCTCCCTTCTCTCCCCTCCGTTTCCTCTCTTCATGAAAATATATACGGCTTTCAGGCTTTCACCCCTCCCTTCTCTCCCCACCGTTTCCTCTCTTCATGAAAATATATACGGCTTTCAGGCTTTCACCCCTCCCTTCTCGCCCCACTATTTCCTCTCTTCATGAAAATATATACAGCTTATATAAACAATTAAAAGGTCTATAGTTGCAGGACGCCGACAATCACACACTCGGATCAATGGTATTAATTAGCATGTGTATTGAGTAGTATTTAACAATCATTCGAGTTGTTTAAATTTCTGCTGCCCTATCAGCTGCCTCATTAGCTTCATTTGGGTATCCCCATTGGCAGTATTCTGGTTTTTTCCCTAGACACCCCAAGCCATCTTGGATATTATGGCTACCCTACTTATACTCTGAATTAAATGTACTTTGTTATTGTTTCTTGTTGAGACCATCATTTTCCTTATTTAGTGGTGCATAACAGTTGCTAAGGTGCAATTATTTGTGGATTTATTTTATTTGAGTTTTTTATGAAAACATCCCTCAAACTATCACCATTTTTTCTACTTCGTCCTCGAACTACCAAAACCACCCACTTCGTCCTCCAACTATCCAAATACCACCTATTGAGTCCAATTCCTAACTCCCTCCACGAATTTGGATGGAAAACTCACCACATGCGAAGCACGTGACTTTTTGACAGGCAAAAATGGGATCTTATCTCTATTACTCCCAAAATTGGCTAAGAAAATAAACAAGCACACAAATGCTTCCAGATAAGAAAATTAGACTTTCCATAGCATGGTATGATGGATTTGCGGGGAAAGTGTTTTTGAATCTGAAATTCGTTCTATTGTGCTTTCCCATCACAGATTCCCCTTCAATTTTCTTTATAATTAATTCCTTCCTCACTCATCTCAACGATCCTACAAGTATCATGTTTCTGAAGTTTATAAGTCCTCCCCTGGAAAGCACATGTGATGTGAGCTGCACATGCTTGTGTTCTATGAGGATTACAATGAATACTCAAGGAACTGATGGAAGGACCACATTGGAACTCAGTTGAAGCCACCGATAACCATAAACACCGGCTGGGGATGGAGGCAAGGGGAGGGCTCAGATTTTGGAAGGCATTTGTGGGGATGCAAGTAAGGCCATGGCTTGGATTTCATACTCTCTTTTTTTTCTCCGTCAAGGGATATATAGAACCCAAACTGGGGGGAACCCAATCTGGTTTCGTGCCAGATTGCTAGGGAAAGAGATGAAATCCCATTTTTGCCCTTCAAAAAGTCATGTGCCAGGCATGTGGTGAGTTTTTTGTCCAAATTCGTGGATGGAGTTAGGAATTGGACTCAATAGGTGGCATTTGGATAGTTGGAGGACGAAATGGGCGGTTTGGGTAGTTTGAGGATGAAGTAGAAAAAAGGGTGACAGTTTGAGGGATGTTTTCATACAAAACTCTTTATTTATTGAGTTAGGAGACATGGGGAATGATTTAATAAAGAGATTTGAGTTATAAACTGATGTCCCGGAAAATATGTATGCATGGAAGTTGACTGTAATTATGCAACCTCAATAAAATAGTGGCTCCCACCAAAATTGCAACAGCAACACAAGAACACCCTCCCACCCCCAATCATTTTCCATCCCTTTCCCAGCAGCCACTATCTCACCCATTCACAACGACCGAACGCCATCCCCGCTGCCACAACTCTGCTTTCCAGGACCGTATCATCGGCCAACAAACATCATCACTGCCATCAAAGATCCCCATACCCATGCTGCTCCCCTCATCTTGCTGTTTCTCCCCTTTCCTTTCTCCATAACACCCACAATCGCCAGCTCAAGTCATTGCCTTCCCTTCAATCGGATGAAATATGCCCTTCATCTATTGGAGTCTTCCACTTTATTGTTCCCTCCAGCAACATAATATAATAAATTGCAAAAATAAGAAACTGAACCTATATGGGACTCCATTGAGGAAAAAAAACTACACGTAACTCTTTTCAAGACCTTAGCAAGATGGACAACAAAGCACTGCGAAGATAAATGAATTCATAACTAACCCTATGTGACCACAACAAGGAATCTAGAGACATTCTCACTATACTCTTATTTTAGTTCAAATTCATAGTTTATCGAGTTACATCTTCTAGCATCACCAATCTATATGAATAGGTGGAATTTGAGGGTAGCCAATGGTAAGGGGCCCAGGAAACATATAAAGTCCGAACTAAAGCGGCTCCAAAGCATGGGGGCCATGGCCCTTTGCTGTCTAAACATGAATCCGCCGTCCGTCGTGACACATACAAGATAGTGATGACTTAATGAGCTCCTTATAACAAAGAAGTAGGGTTTAACAAAACGGCCTTACGTAATGGGTTTTCAAAGTTCCAATACAGTTACCGGTGAAAATAAAGGTGATACAAAAATTTACTTGCGTATCAGCCGTTAAGTACCATGTAATGGCCATTACACCCCATTACGCCTACAAAACACTGAGAACAGCTCTTCTTCTATTTTTTTTTTTGGTTCCTTTCTTAGACGTCCATGTGATCCTACAGTGTATCCTTTGTAACTTTGTGAGATTCTTCAGCCTTCGCGTGCTAAACAATTTTTGGGAAACCAAACTCTCATTACTTCAAACAGGGTCAGAGAGATTGAGAAAAAAAAAACTTCAATTTCGTTCTTAAATCACAACATTTGATCAAATCTTACTTGACACTACTTCTAAAAGTCAAATATTTCTTAAAAAACTTTCAATTTAGACATTAGTAAGGTTAGAGCATGTGTATCAATAAAATTTTACAACATTCGCTAGTACTTTGACAAAATTCATGAGTGCAATGTTTGATTTCCATTACACATTGACCGATACTCCTGATATCCGATACTCGCGACTGTTACGCGAGCGATACCGCGATTTAAAACCATGCAAAGGAGAGAGCATAGAATGAACCAATCACACACATGCACACAAATGCGCGTGCGAAACGAAGGTGAAAGGTTGTTGACCTAAAGGTACAAGTAAATTGAGCCTGCTTTTTGCCAGAAAACCAAACTTTGTAAAATTCACAAATTAAAAAAGGAAAGCATAGAACATGCAAAGTAGAATGACAAGCATGAGACCACCAAAACAAAGACCATTACAGGATCAACTTAACTTGGAGGCAAAGGCAGGATATTTCTTGGGAGGTGAAGGTGGCAATCAAAAAAATTTCAGGGCTAATAATATACCATGTTTGCTGATGTTTCCAAAATTCATGTTCGATATGGATATTTAGTTAACAGATGTAAGAAGAAGGTGATGCCAAATATAAGCATTATCAAAACCAGGTAAAGAAAAGAATAGTAACTCACCCTTTCCGAAGGTATGCCTGGGCCATTGAAGGATCAATCTCAATTGCTTTATTCGCATCAGCAACAGCTTCTGCTCATTTGATGCACATAGTAAGCGTTAACATTAAAACTCAAAATCCAAAACCAAACTTGAAGAATTTAGCATAATTAAGTAAATAGACGTAGTGGCATATCCTACTTAATACTACATTAAAGCATTCTAACGGAAAGTCAAAAAAGATTAAAGGTGACTGAAGACCAAGAACATCTGGTAATGGAGCAGGTATGGTAATATGACCAAACTTGCTGATAAGACTGATTATTTATCCTGAAGAATTGTCTTTGAGCCTAAGATTATTAACCTAGATACATTTATTGGACCAACCTCAATCGATAGTCGGGGGAAAAGATATTGGTGACTAAATCCCACATAACCACAATTAACCAATTTAGACATTCAGGGCTGCTACTGACGTGCAATTATGCTGGATTCCAAATTAGCTAAAGGATATTTGGCCTATCCAATACAGTCTTCTGTCTTATCCCCAGCAATACTTAAAAGAGAAAACCTTGTTGTTATGCCTATTATTTTGCCATTGTGGTAGCTGTGAATGTCCCGCCTCTATTGTTTTCCACACAAAAAATTTACAGTCATAAAAATCGTGGTTACATAGACCCGAAGAAGGTTCTTATTCTACGAGTGTAGAGTATTTTCCCAACATCATATCATATAGAACAACGCCGCAAATAAATTAAAAAAAAAAGAACTACTGCCAGGCCTATACATACCGATAGTTGGGGCTACATATAGGAAAGTCCAACTAACAGGCACGAATTATTACCTGAATTAGGGCTACATGTAGTAGGGTAGACTCCAACTAACAAGCACAAACTAGTCACGTCAACCAATAAAAGAATCGCATACTCATCACAAACTATACACAACTACAGATATAAGCGAGAATCGACAGACTTGTGTACAACGAACGCGAAAAGAAAACCACAATTGATTATACATACAGATACTTCTATTAGAGTCCAACTAATAGGGCTAGATGTAGTAGAGCCCAACTAGCAAGCACGAACTAGACACAGACAGTCAACCAATAAAGGAATCGAACACCGACTACTCATTACGAACATACGAAGATACACATAAGAGAGATTCGATAGCTTCGTTTCTCAAAAAAAGAAAGAGAGAGAGAGAATCGATGGACTTGTGTACGAAGAGAAGGGTCATCTGTATTACCTGTGAAGTTGTTGAGCTTGATATTGGCCTGAGCGCGTTCGGCGTAGAGATCGGCGCTCCTAGGATTGAGGTCGATGGCCTGCGTGTAGAGATCGACGGCGCTGCGGAAGTCGTCGTCGACGAATGCTTCTCTGGCTTGGTTTGCCAGATCAGGCGCCATTGCAAAGCTTCGATGGAGACAAATCCGACACGAAAACGAGCGAAGCGGTTTGAGCAAACGAGAAGGCGGTCGAAGACTTGTGTCGCCGTCGATTGACACTACAATATATACTGACGAAGGTGGAGGGAGACTAGAGCGAAGGGTGGAGGGAAATTGTGTTCTAGAGACTTCTATGGAAACGAGACGGAAACAGCAGAGACGTAGCGGTGATCCCGGGTGGGCTTGTTTTCGGGTAATTGTTCCGCGGGTCCCAAAACAGGGTAAATTTTGGATTTCTTTTTTCCGACATAGGAGGTATCCTGTATCTCGCACTTGAACGAGATAGTAACGCCGTGTTTGGATGGCGGATATGAAGGGCGATATGTGAGCCGGGTGGATTTGTAATCCAGGTTCTCCTCAAATTCGGTGTTTGGCTGAGTTTTGGGCAAGGCGGAGATAAACACTGTTGCGGATTCATCTCCGCCTGAAGGTGGATTTGTGAAGGAGAGGTTGGACCCCGTTGTTGGCAAGTGGAGCAAATCCAGCCACGTAGCCCGTGAAAGGGTGATGTCTCCCTACTCTCCAGTGTGCATACGGCGGATTTGACGAAGAGAGAGAGAGAGAGAGAGAGAGAGAGAGAGAGAGGAGGGACAATAGCGGACCTACCGGTGGACCGCCGGTTACAACTCTCCCTCGTCTTCCTCCTTTCACGGGCTGAGGTATGGTTCTGGACTCCATTTGTGATCGATTTGGTGGTTTTTGATGTTTGCTGTGTTACGGTTGGATTGGGTTTGTGATCGATTTGGGGGTTTTTGATGTTGGTTGTGTTTTTTCACCTACGAATCGAACAGAGTACTCCATATTATGATCTGAGTTGCCCTTAATCTTGAAACTGCATCAGAGGTGATGTTGCCCTAATTTGTTGTATGATTTTCTGATCTGAGTTGCCCTAATTGTTGTTCATTGCCCTAATTTGCTGTACGAATTTCTGATCTGAGTTGCCTGCTGTCCATTTCGAAGCACGATTTGGACCGAATACTTATTATTGATATTGTGATCAGAGTTACCCAACTCACGGATGTTTCAATACTGGGTTTTGATTTGCAGCTTTCTTCTCTGATTAGCTTCGGATTGTTTGCTGTAATGGGGGAAACTCAATTTGGAGTAGTAATTATGGCCCTTTTTCATTTGCATTCTGGGCAGTCTTTTGGTTGTCAGTTGTGGCAGTTTTTTCCCTCTTTATTGGCTAGTCCTTGGCTGCATTCTGTTTTGTTTCTTGGCAAGGTTTGCATGCCCTTGTTTGAGCTGGTCACTCATATGGTTGTCTTGTCTGAGATGCTATAGTTAAAGTCATTCTTTCCAGATAAATGGAGTTTAGTGAAGTTATAGGAAGTTTGTTAGTTGGTACCCTCTCAGTTTGAGTGTTAAGTTTTTGACATTACCATTTGCCATGTTTGAGAAAGAGAACACAGTCGTTGCTTGTAAGTGATCAAAATGAACTTTGAGCTTCAAACCAAACAAGACTCCATCTAAACCATTTTGTACCTAGTCAAGTCAAGTCTAGACTTTGAGACGATTAATAAAGGTTCATAACTGTATCTAAACCATTTTATACCTACTAACTGAATTTGCCTAAAACATGATGTTTATTTGAGGGAATAGGCCCCTTTTTTGGCGTTGTAATTAAGCACTACTTGAAAGTTGTTAGGGCAACGATGATAATCCATGTGATACGTTGAGGGGTAAAGGGCACTTTTTGTGGAATGTTATAGGGCAACAATGATGATGCATTGTAATTAAGCACTACTTCAAAGTTCGTACTGATATTGGCAACAATGAAGGCCTTTTTTGTGCTATATATTCTGCCCAGATTCATCTCTGTTTTCTAGTTTTTGATTGGGCAATGATGAAATCATAAATGCAATGTATTAGTTGGTATTGCTTTTGTTAATTTTGACGGCCTTGATGGCAGCTTAATTGCAAATGGTAGTGCTACTTTGACTATGATACGATTGTCTGAGCCCAACACTTAATAACTTGTGCAACTTCCTGACTGTTTTTTGAAAGTTGAGAAGACCCTTCTGTCTACTGTGTGTAGTCTCCTGGACAGTGCAGTTTTGTGTGTCTGTGTGTGTATGCAGGAATATGGGGTGTTTTGAGCATGTTTTATTCTGCAGGTTAATGGGTTACTTGATGGTTTTTGGGCTGTTTATGGCCTGGTTTTTGGACTATTTTTGTGCAGGTATATGGGCTGCTTTGTTGCTGGTTTTTATCAGCATTATGGGTTGGTTTTTTCTGCTTGTTGGCCTGCTATATGGGTTGTGTTTATGAGCTGTTTTTTTTCTGAATTTGGGGCTACTTTTTGGCTGGTTTATGGGCTATTTTTTGGCTGGTTTAAGGGCTGTTTGCTGCTAGGGCAATGATGATGCACTTTTAATTGATTACATTGTGTATTAGTTGGCACTTGTATTGGTAACTATGATGGCCTTTACGGCAACTTAGTTGCTTGCTAGTGCTTCTTTTATTAGATTGAGTACATCTGAGCCCAACTTAGTTGCTTGCTAGTCCCATTTTTGAGTTTTTCTGGTCACTGGACAATGCAGGTTTCTGTGTGTGTGTGTGTGTGTGTGAGTTACTGTTGAGCAAAATGTAGTCATATGCTACATGGCAACTTAGTGGCTGTTTTGTTCATGTATTTTTTAGAGTTTTGGTTCTTCATTGTGGCTATTTTGTTGACAGTTTTGTGGCTATTTTTTGGACAGTTTTTTGGCTGCATTCTGTGCAGTTTTTTGGCTATTTTTTGGCCAGCTTTGTGGCTATTTTTTGGACAGTTTTGTGGCTTCATTCTGTGCAGTTTTGTGGTTGGTTGTCTTGCCAGTTTTGTGGCTGTTTTTGGACAATTTTGTGGCTGGTTTCTGTGCAGTTTTGTGGCTGGTTTTTGGACAGTTTTGGTGCTGCATTCTGTGCAGTTTTGTGGACAGTTTTGGACAGTCATGTAATGTCAATCTGGGCAGTTTTTGGGCTCCTTTTTGTGGCAGTTTTGGTGCTACTTTTGTGGTGTAATGTGGGCAAAAATGATGGTACTTTATGGTGCTACTATTGGGTGGTTTTCGTTAGCCGTAGTCCGGGAATCTATACAACTTGGGAGACCGTGGGACTGCAGGTTAATGGATACCCGGGGAACTTGTTCAAAAGATACACAACGTTTGACGAAGCGGAAGGAGAATTGTTACAGTTCCATGAGGAAAGATACCGGCTCCTTCAAATGAGTTGGTTCGAACTCAACAACAATCAACTCAAAATGGTTCCACATCCGCAACTGCTTTGGAAGTTCAACATCGAACTAGTCTAACCACAAAATTCGTTGTAGTTTTTTTCTTAGGTTTCTTATGTTGTGTAATCTTGGCACATCTATTCGATTCTGATTGAACTTGTACGTTTTGTTTCAACATTATGGAAATTAAGACTGTAATATGAAGACTAAGTAATCATCTCAATTAAATTCAAACATTTAGTTGAGGTACATTACAAAGGGTACAAATTTATTGTCCAACATCTGTCTTAAGCTTCCGGCTTCTCTATAAATGGTCAAGAGATATGGAATGAGATTCTAATATGGAATGTGTGTCTTTTATAGAAAAAATTACCAAAAAAATTTGGTGAACATGTGTTCTCAATTATCACATACCCAACAAATTTGTTGACCATGTGCTTTCATCTACCCAACTAATTTTAACAATGAAACAATTTTTTGGGAAAATTCGCTTTTTACAATTTTTCCGAAACTTGTTTATTCTATTAAAAAAACATTTTAACATTTAACAGATTTATATTCTTCATTATTTAAAAAAAAACGAAATCTGTTTTTCTATATAATTTCATAATAATTGAAATATTTTACAAATATTATACTATCATTTAATCCGTTTTTCTTTTAAAAAAAAATTATGTCGTTTCAACATTTTGAATATAACTTTGTTTAATTTTCTCCAGTTTTTTAAAAAAAAAATTTTTTTTAATTTTTTAATTAAATTAACCTATATTACCCATTAAAATAAAAATATGGGGGCAGTAAAGTCATTTCATATCTTATCCCATCATATCCACCTTCTAAATCCCCCTTCTAAAAAATCCATCCAAACACCTCATTACAAATCCACCCTTCTTAAGAGGTGGGGCCACCCTTCTTAACATATCACCCCTCATTACATATCCACCTTCAAATCCCCCCTCATTACAAATCCACCCAAAACAAATCCTCCATCCAAACGGGCCGTAAGGCCCCATTCCAAAACACATTTTTTAAAAATAAATATTTATTTTATATTTTAAAATTTAAAAATAATATAAATAAAAAATAATTTTTAATTTTTTTTTACCATATTAAAGATCTCAATAAAATCTATCAAAAAAGATCCATATTGATAAAAAATTATTTGCGTAAGTATAAAATTTTTTAGCTTAAAATTGTCTTTTTAAAAAATAAATACTTATTTCTCTTTTGGGAACGAGTTCTAAGACTAGACTACAAATCCACAAAGCGCCGGCGGTAAAGAATCAATATTTACGAGAAGCAATGACGTACAAGCAGAAACAACTTTCATCGGCTACAACTCTCGAGGTGAATTTTGCCTCAGGGTAAATTTTTGTATTTCTTTTTCCCAATATAGGAGGTATCCAATATCTCGCACCTAAATGAGATAGGACTAAAATCCACAAAGCGTCAGTCGTAAGGAATCAATACTCGCGAAAAGCAGTGACTACCAGCGGAGACAACTCTCATCAGCTACGAGCCTACAACCCTCATGAGGTGAATTTTGCCTGGATGCAGTTCTGGGATTTAAATCTCATCCTATAGTCTCATTTTTTACCCCACTACTCGTTCCAAAAGTTTTCTTAAAAAATAAACAGCTTATTTCACATTTTTTAACTCAAAAATAATTTAAATGAAAAATATATATATTTTTTTTTGCATCGTATAAAAGATCTCATTGAAATTTTTCAAATAATATCTATATTGCATATTTTTAGATTTCCATAAACATATAATTTTTGAACTTAAAATTGCCCTCTTAAAAAATAGGAAAAAGTTCAAAAAAACCCCTGAACTTTGAACCCAATGTCAAATAGGCACCTGAACTTAAATAAACTTCAATTAGACACCTGAACTTTGTCCCCGTTATCAATTTAACCCCTGCCGTGACTTTCCTAACGGCAAAGGGTTTTTTTTTTGTTTTTTGACAGATTTTTCTTTTGTTTGGAGACTTTCCTAACGGCAAAGGGGGTTTTTTTTTTTGTTTTGACAGATTTTTCTTTTGTTTGGGGAATGAGAATTTTTTTTTTGGAGGTTTTCTTTCTGGAGAGAAGCAGAGAAGCAAGGATGACAACCAACTTCAAGAACCAATTAACCTCATTTCACTTGCCGACACTCACAAATCAACCCATTTGACTTTTCCACTTTAATTCTCAGCAACATGCACTTCAATTCTGCATGTGATGTTGGTCCGAACACAGTAAAATTTTTATCTTTATTAAAAATAAAAAAAATTGGCTTATTTTTATCTTTATTAAAAAAAATTAGGTTTCGATAGTAATTTTTTACTTTTTAGATTCCTCTCGTCATGACGAAGTAATAATCCTCAAAAAATTGACAAAAAGCAAAGAAAAGTTTAAAAAAATTGACCACATTTGATGAGTGTCCTTATTCAAAAAAAATTCTTAGCTTTTTTTGATGAGTGTCCGCATTGGTCAATTTTTTTTGAATAAGAAATGTGAAAATTTTTTGAATAAGGACGCTCATCAAATGCGGTCAATTTTTTTTAACTTTTCTTAGCTTTTTGTCAATTTTTGAGGATTATTACTTCGTCATGACGAGAGGAATCTAAAAAGTAAAAAATTACTATCGAAACCTAATTTTTTTAATAAAGATAAAAATAAGCCAATAAGTCATTTTTTTTATTTTTAATAAAGAAAAAAATTTTACTGTGTTCAGACCAACATCACATGCAGAATTGAAGTGCATGTTGCTGAGAATTAAAGTGGAAAAGTCAAATGGGTTGATTTGTGAGTGTCGGCAAGTGAAATGGAGTTAATTGGTTCTTGAAGTTGATTGTCATCCTTGCTTCTCTGCTTCTCTCCAGAAAGAAAACCTCCCAAACAAAAATTCTCATTCCCCAAACAAAAGAAAAATCTGTCAAAAACAAAAAAACAAAAAAAAACCCCTTTGCCGTTAGGAAAGTCCCCAAATAAAAGAAAAATCTATCAAAACAAAAAAAAAAACTCCTTTGCCGTTAGGAAAGTTACGGCAGGGGTTAAATTGATAACGGGGACAAAGTTCAGGTGTCTAATTGAAGTTTATTTAAGTTCAGGTGTCTATTTGACATTGAGTTCAAAGTTCAGGGGTTTTTTTGAATTTTTCCCTAAAAAATAAGAACTTAAAATCCATTCTGGAACAGGGCCTAAAAGTCTAAATAAAGTCAAATTATACAGAAAGTCAGTTTAGACAAAGTATTAGTGCACAGATTGTCCACAAAATTTCGTTGTGGAGTCCATCACGGGTCTCACTCTAATGATTCGAGTTGTTTATTAAATGTAAAAAATTTTTTATAAGGGTTCACGCCAAAAATTAGCTCAATCCGATATCTATAGATGCTAGGCTCCATTCCGCAAACGAAATAAGAACTTTTTTTTTTTGTTGAACAAGAAGGTGTGTTCCTGAAAAATGAGTAGGTGGGTACTTATTTTGGTAGAATTTGTATAGGTAAATACCGGCTGGGAGGGAGATCACACTAGTAGCCGCGGAGGGCCGTCTCCGGCCACCGGACGGCCGATCCGAGCCGTCCAAAAATTCTAAAAAAAAAAACACGGGGGCCTACGCGGGAATAAACAGCATCCGAGATGTGTAGGGTGCTTGATCCAAGTATCCCTTTTCCGTGTACATATCGCGTAGGCCCCCGTGTTTTTTTTTTTTTAGAATTTTTGGATTTACGAAAAATATTGCTCGATCTGAGCACCTTACACACCTCGGATGCCATTGATTCTCGCGTGGGCCACCTTGTTTTTAATTTTTAGAATTTTTGGATGGCTCGGATCGGCCGTCCGGCGGCCGGAGACGGCCCAGCACGGCTGCCGGTCGGTTTCTATCTGTCGGCCCTCATTTAGTGTACCAACAGTCCACTGTTTGTATAGGGCAACTTCCAGGTCAAAAACAATAGGGTTACGCAAAAAATTTTCCTACCACTATGGATCTTATTTGATAGATCTCATTGAGGTCTTTTAATACGGTGCAAAAAAAAAAAAATTTTTTTTTTGCAATTTATGTTATATTTGAGTTTGAAAATGTAGAAGAAACTTTGTATTTGAGAAAAATAAGAAGGTTGGCTTATTTTTGAATAAGGAGTAGGGGAAATAAGTACTTATTTTTTAAGAACCGTTCTGGAACGGAGCCAATCCAATCGTCTAATTTTTCATTTAGATTTCACGATAATGAAAAGTTAGACGATTGGATTTAGCATCTATGAGAATCGAATTGAGCTGATTTTTCGTGAAAACCCTCAAAAAAAATGTTTTATACTAAATGAATGGCTCGAATTATTTGTGTGGGACCCATAGTGGACCCCACAACAAAACCTAATCTGTGCACAGATTATCTGTGTGTGGTAGGATTCCAAATTATATTTGCACAACTCATCTGCTCGTGATCTAAAATAATAAGATGTTCAATTGAAGATTAAATAATATATAATCAAATAAATTAAAAGTTGCTGTGGTCAAAGAAGAGAAAATAACCGTTTGTTAGTTTTTTTTTAGTTTTAATAGTGCGTGGGGAGAGAAATATGGTAATGATAGGAGAAATAGAGGTAATGACTAGAGAGAGAAGTTAAAGTAACAATAATTGAAAAAAATGAATAATGATTAGAGAGAGAAATAACGTAACGATTAGAAAACAAAACTAAAACAAAGTTAAAACGAACAAAGCGAATATAGAACTTGTATGTTGTTTGGCTTTAGGTGAAAAAGTTGTTAAGAGAAATAGGTGTGATGTTTTACTTTAATTCACTTGATTGCCATTTTTTCCTTTCTTTTTCTCTGTCCGCTAGCAATCGAACAAGAGAAGTTTCTTTCAAAAAACAATGGACTATTTTTTTATTAATATAGGAAAATGAGCCAAACTTGAAAAGCTCATATGAAACGAACAAAAAGACAATAAATGATTTTTTAATTTTTTCGTGGGCCTTTTAGAACTTTTAATAATAATTTTACATTTTTTATATTTTTTTTATTTGGAAGATTAATAAAAATAGGGCAAATTTCACTTACCTCCCCTGAGGTTTCTGACAATTACAGATACCTCCCCTCAGGTTACTGAAATTGCACTTACCTCCCCTCTGGTTTAGTTGTCGGCTGCAATTCAGCCCATCCGTTTGTCGGACGTAACGGAAAAGCAATAAAGGTGATGAGGTCAGCATAAAGACATTTTTCCATGACAAATCTACCCTTGGCTCAACTTTGCTCCACTTTTTAGTTTCCCCCCAATTGTCAGATTCCCCCCAAAAACGTTGCCGTTTTGTTTAAATAAAAAATTCTCACCACCAATTTGCAATCCTATAGAGCAAAAACGTGATTATGAAAGCATTAGAGACAAAATTTGATTAGACCTCTTTAGAATAATATGATCAGAATAGTAAGATCTTCACACCCGTTCAAATGGATTAAAAATTGGACCACTTAATTTTTTAACCATATTTTTTAATATATAAACGGTCTCAAAAAAATTAAGTGCTCAAATTTTCATTCCGTTTGAATCAGTACAAAGATCTTGTTATTCTTATCATAGTATTCTAAGGGGTCATAATTAATTTTTGTTTATAGGGCTCTCTCATAATCACATTTCTGCTCCATAGGATTCTAAATAAAGAACATATACTTAATATGAGAGCCCTATAAACAAAAATTAATTATGACCCTTTATAATACTATGATAAGAATAACAAGATCTTTGTACTGATTCAAACGGAGTGAAAATTTGAACACTTAATTTTTTTGAGATCGTTTATATATTAAAAAATATGGTTAAAAAATTAAGTGGTCCAATTTTTAATTCGTTTGAACGGGTGTAAAAATCTTACTATTCTGATTATATTATTCTAAAGAGGTATAATCAAATTTTATCTCTAATGCTCTCATAATTACGTTTCTGCTCCATAGGATTGCAAATTGGTGGTGAAAATTTTTTATTTAAACAAAACGCCAACGTTTTTCACAGTGGGTAGGGGCTACACGTGGTTGGTAGGTAGCTGAAACACCGTACACTTTTCTCTTTTATTTTTTACATTTTCTTTATTTTTTCTTCTTCTTTATCCGGTTTTCTTTATTCAATATAATACCATGGGCAAATAAGTATTTTTGCTTCCCCCGTTAGGTTCTGTTACCTGCTAACCCTGAGAGGGGAGGTAAGTGCAATTTCAGTAACATGAGGGGAGGTGTCTGTAATTGTCAGAAACCTCAGGGGAGGTAAGTGAAATTTGCCCATAAAAATATTGGCTTTGTTCGGTTCACAGTTTAGTTTTAGTTTTAGTTTTGTTTTCAATCATTACCCTATTTTTTTTTCAATCATTATCCTATTTTTTCAATTATTACTTCTTCATCTCTCTCTATCTCTCTCCAATCATTACCCCTATTTTCAATCATTACTCTATTTCTCTCTCTACCCACTACCAAAACTAAACTCTCAACCAAACACAACCATTGTCGCGATTCTAAAGGAATTTAAGAAAAACGATAAGGGAAAAACGTGGGCAATAATTAAAAAATTAGTCAAAACCAAGAACATTCTCAAAAAAGGGGGGGGGGGGGGGGGGGGGAAATGAAGTTGGAGTAAGAAAAAAGGATCTTGAACCCGTCAGTCACCGACCCGTTTTGTTTCTGCCTCACTCTTCCAATCGAATGCTCTCCCCCTGACCGGAACCGGTGTCGGACTCGTGTTCGCCGATGAAGTGCCGATCCGTTGCCTGCGTCTGGTCCTCATCTCCTCCGCCTCACAGGGTCACCGCCGCGGTGAGCCTCAGCCAACCTCCCACTCTTTACACCGGCGGAACCGATGGCTCCATCGTCTGGTGGAACATATCTCCCACCGACGCCAATCAGGTGAACCCTACTCGCCTCTACTCATTTGTCGTTAACTGATTCGCACTCGACCGCATTTTTCTGTTTATGATATGCTCTATTTGGTGCGAATAGAAAAGAAAGAAAAAAAGACTCGGCTTCGCTGCCATCGGACTGCAGTCGCGTACGCCCATTTTGGCAATCAATAGTTCAGAATCTAAAATCCGTATTTTCCTTAAAAGAATTTAGGAAAACGTTCAGAAATCTAAATCAGTGGAATAGTTTTCAGCACTTTTGGACGGTTAAGATTACACACTGGGTTACTGACGGCTCTTTGCAGTCCAACCTCGAACCTCAGCCTGCATAGAAGCCTGATTCTTGAGTAATTATTCAGTGTCCCTGGGGCACCACGTGGCGGTGCCTCAAACTCTTCTCTACCACGCATTTGTGTGGCGCCACGTGGGGGAGTGATATACCTTGTAGTAATGAGGTATGCAAAATTAAGTCGCTTTAGTTTACAGAAAATGCTTTCGCTGCAGTCACGAAGATGTCTGGACATAGATTCTGACATATATGTGTCCACAGTCATCCGATGTGTGTGGATCTCACATGCATCGTGTGGGGCCGAACACTTGTCCGTAGCATTGCTCTTAGTTTATTTTTAACCAGAGAAACCAAACAAAGAGTGATAAGAAAATACTAAACTGGTGTAGACCGTTGAATCAATCCCATTTGAGATGGATCACAATTCAGACTGACTATGTTCGTTATGTGCCAGGAAATTAAACCAGTTGCCATGCTATGTGGCCATGCAGCCCCCATAGCTGATCTCGGGATTTGTTTTCCAACAGTAAATTCAGGAGATGGGCAGATAGACTATCTGAGTGATGTCTTGGTGAATTCTGATTCAGCTGTTTCTGGTGCGTTAATCAGTGCTTGTACTGATGGGGTATTATGTGTTTGGAGCAGAGACAGTGGACATTGTAGGCGCAGAAGGAAAATGCCGCCATGGATTGGCAGTCCATCTGTGGTACGAGCATTGCCGAAAAACCCAAGATATGTTTGTGTAGCCACTTGTTTTGTCGATTCGGTTCATTTGTTTGACCACCAGTCACTGGAATCCTCTGAAGGGGGTGAGGCTGCGATGGATAGAGACCAGCGAAACCGAGAACCTTCCAAGTGTACAGTTGCAATAGTCGATTCGTATACTCTTACAGTTGTCCAAACCATATTTCATGGAAATTTGCAAATTGGGCCGCTCAGATTCATGGCCATAGTTCCACCAGTTGAGGGTACAGAAAAGCAATCAGTACTCCTTGGTGATACATATGGTAAGCTACAACGCGTTTCGATGCTAAAGGAACCCAATTCAGATTCGGAAAAGGGGACAGCCTTGCATAAAAACTCCTACAATTTTGAAATGACTGATTGGGCTGAGGACTCAAGTGAGGGGTTACAGGTTTTGGCATTTGATACTGGTGGGCAGGTTTTAGCTCATGTATATAGAACCTTCTGTATATTTAGGTTAGCGATCAGCGGCCGTACAATCGGGGAGATTTCTTTTGTTAATAATATACTTTGCTTTGAAGAGGGCTCTGCTCAATTACATGTTATAGGGGGCATGTTTCTTGCGAGTAATGCTAGGAAAGTAGTGGGAACCCATGATAGGATTGAGGAGAACTTTGCTGTTTGGAATAATAGAGGGTTCGCAGTTGTGTATAGAATAACCTATTCAGATAGTATTTTCAGTTTTGAGCTGCTATCTGTATTACCTGATGTTGCTCATCCCATCGATGATAAATTATTGATTTGTTTTGTCCAGTTGGGTTCTTATCTTATTCGTATTGAATCAATTTGCTTTCACGTTGAAGAACCTCTGCTCTGGAAACCCTATGTCACAACATGGTTACTGCCTCAGCAATGTGATAAGAGTTCAAATTTGCGACAAGAGTGCAAAATGCTTGCTGAAGGTAGCTTTTTTGTTGACTGGGTTGCAAGCTCAACATCTCCTAATGAAACCGCTGGCCTCCATGATACTGGCATTGAATTGGCAGGCAGGGACAAGGTAGATAGCATATGTGCAACTGATGGAAAGTACTGGTTTTGCAAAAAGGAACGAATTATATCTTCATCAATGGTCATTTCGGAGTCCTATTACACTCCGTATGCTGTTGTGTACGGATTTCACACTGGTGAAATAGAAGTTGTCCGTTTTAATATATTTGTTGAGGGCTTTGAATCTGACAATTGTAGTCATGGTCATGAAACCGATTCAAATGTTTCCAAACAATCTTTTTCTGGTCACACGGGTGCTGTTTTATGTTTGGCTGCACATAGGATGGTTGGTAGGGCCAAAGGATGGAGATTCAATCGTGTTTTGGTGTCCGGGAGCATGGACTGCACGATACGTATATGGGATCTTGATTCTGGGAAGCTTATTACTGTGATGCACCATCATGTAGCTCCAGTATGCCAAATAATTCTTCCCCCACCTCAAACTGATCGTCCATGGAATGATTGCTTTCTTTCTGTGGGGGAGGATTCCTGTGTTGCTCTTGTTTCTCTTGAGACTTTGCGTGTGGAGAGAATGTTTCCTGGACATCCATACCGTCCAGCAAAAGTTATATGGGATGGTAGAAGAGGTTACCTGGCGTGTCTTTGTCAGAACCATTCTGGAGCTTCTGGAGCTTCTGATGTTTTGTATATTTGGGATGTAAAGACAGGTGCTCGTGAGCGAGTCCTCCGTGGTACAGCTTCTCATTCCATGTTTGATCATTTCTCTGAAGGAGTCAACACCATTTCCACGTCTGGTGGTGTTCTACATGGAAATACATCGGCCTCCTCATTACTTCTCCCCTTAGTTGAAGATTGTAAACTCTCACGAGCTCATTCCAAAAAGTTAGGCAAGGGGGCCTCTTCATCAAATACGCTCCCTAGTATCACAAGTACGTCTGATCCCAATACTTCCTTAACCCATTCTAGAAAAGGAAATTCCACCAAGCTATTTTCAGTGCCTGTGTCAATTCTCCAAAGCAACAAGCATCCCATCAATTGCTCTTGCCCATTCCCTGGAATTGCTGGTCTGAGTTTTGACCTTGCCTTATTAATGTCTCTATGTCAGAAGCATGAGATCTTGAAAGATAGTGGTGAGAATCAAAGGATTACGCATATGAACGAACATGCAGCTGAAATGCCTAAGAGTACTGTCACCATCCGTGATGAGTCTGGTTTACAGGGGACCTCAACTAATTCTGCTGTGAATGATGACTGGGTTCAGTCACTCGAATTATGCTTACTTCAATTTAGCTTGTCCTTTTTGCATCTATGGGATGTGGATATTGAGCTTGATAATTTATTGATGACTGAAATGAAGGTAAAGAGACCAGAGAATTTTCTCCTAGCTTCTGGGCTGCAAGGGGATAGAGGATCTTTGACGTTGACTTTTCCAGGTTCAAGGGCTACTCTTGAGGTGCATTTGGTTAATTTAAATGCATGTTGCAAGAAGTTGTCTTGCACTTTTGTGTTATATCCTGATACGTTTAAAGGTAACATTGCAGCTTTGGAAATCATCATCAGAGTTTTCTGCAATGAGGTCACTAACCATGGTTTCCCTTGCCCAGCACATGATTAGCTGGTCTCATTCCTGTTCAGCTTCCAGCAGGTAGCTATCACAGTTCTTGGCGGAAGAAATGAGTATGAAGTATACAATATAAATGTATCCTCATCTGAACTATATATCCGTAGCAATGCCTAGTTGTGAATCAAAGTTCCTAAGTCTTGGTTGAAACGGTAGTACTATTCAACTAAACAATCCCCCGCAGATTTACGGAGTTGGATATTTAGCTCATAAAATTTATGTACTTATGAATTAGGATAGATTTGGTCTAGGAAAAAACGGACTTTCACCTCCTATAATTTGAAATATATAGAAATAGATTAACACCGCTATTACCTCAACAGTATCTCAAAGACTCATCCAGTCATCCTGAGGTACTGTGGCTGTATGTTTCTTTATGTTCACCATTTCTTTGGCATTTATGTTCTATTTCCATGACTTCAATCAGATTGTTTGGTTGATGACAAATATTATATTGATTTCTGTACTCTGTAGTATATATTCGCACAAAATATGACCACCTTCCTGCCGCACATATGAAAGAACATGGAGTATTCGTACCATCAATTAATTTAGTTATTTTGAATTATTTTCACCATCATGTGTCAATTTGTGGATTGGTAGCATCTCATACAAGTTCCAACTGACTTTGTTATGGGAACTTTCTTGTGAAATTAATGTATAGTTTGTGTTAGTGTCATGCACGTGTGCCTTCCTATGGCAATGTAGCAAATTATTTCTTTAGCATCCCCATTTTTTTTTTCTTTTCCCTTTTCTGATGATATATATAGAACTGTATCTGTGCAAAAACATTGTTTGGACATGTTATGTGGACAACTTTTTAAGTGCGGTTTCTAGGATCTTTACGTAATGTGTCTTCTGTGCAGTGCTTTGGCAGCATTTTATACTCGGAACTTTTTGGAGAAAACCCCTGATGTAAAACCACCCTTGCTTCAGGTAACTACTAATGATAATGGTTTTTGTTTTCTTGAATATCCAATATTATCTTGATGATTAGGAAGATGGGGATATCCATTTTCGTTCAAGTTGCTTTTCCATTCTCTCTGTGGCATTGCGGAATTGAAGAATAACTATCTTACAGATTGTATTGGTGTGGGTGTGGTTTACTTTGGGTGCCCTTCATTGTGGTTGTATTTTTTCATTGTGGTTATATTATTCATAGAACGTGGGGAGGAGAATTATTGTTTTATACCTCGTACAAGATATTGTCGTTATTATACAAACACCAATAGAAGATAATCTGGAGAGAAGAAACTAAGATGTTATGTTCGTGTACAACGTAGACTGGTGGATGCAACGGTAAGGGAGAGCGATAGGGTCTATGGACCAGGGGGAGGTAAGGAAAATGCTAGGGGGAGGGAAGACCTCAATTGGCTTGGATGTTGTGAGGAAAAAAAAAGGAAATTTTGGGATTTATGTACCAATTTCCTCTGATTTGGGTATTCGTAGGCAGGGGCAGTCCTAAGGGCGTGCAAAGGCGGATCTAAGCCCCTGCACAACTCCAAATACTCTCGCGTAAAATACTAATTTTCAGGTTAATTAGGAAAAATTCTATGAGATTGGCCACTGCTGAAAAAAAATTCCTCAAGTTTCTACATGTGTGGGGTAAAAATCACTAAAATTTCTAGTATCAATCGTTTTTAGGTTGTGTGTATAAAATTAAACAGTGGCTATTCACATACACACAGTATCGTCTCTTCTTTAGACCTTGCAAGTAGCAATATATACTTATAAATGTACTTTTTATGATGAATATGAAAATACACGCGATTCAGGCTTCTGCTAAACACAAATCCTGCGTCCGCCACTGTTGTAGATTATGTTTTTTGGTTAGGTTAAAATGCTCATCCTTGTCCCAATCGTGAGGTCCTACCCCACTCCTCGGATTTCACATTTGGTACTGGCCAAGTCTGATGGTTTTCTTGCATGTCCACTCATCTGATTTTGCAAATTTGACATGCCTGACTGTCTTATCTCTCTGTTTTGCAGTTATTGGTGAGTTTTTGGCAAGACAAAAGTGAACACGTAAGAATGGCTGCTCGCTCTTTATTCCATTGTGCTGCTTCACGAGCAATTCCACTTCCCCTATGCTGTCCAAAAGCAAATGGCCATGAAAGTCATCTGAGTTCTCCAAATGGAACTGTTGCAAAGAAATATGAAATTCCGAGCTTAGAAACGTCATCTGGTATTTGGTTGAAATCTGACACCTTGCTGGAAATGCAAGGGCTCTCTCAGGCGGAGGATTCTGAAATACTTGCATGGCTAGAATCATATGAAGTGCAGGACTGGATTTCTTGTGTTGGCGGAACAAGTCAAGATGCAATGACATCTCATATCATTGTTGCTGCAGCATTGGCCATTTGGTACCCTAGCCTTGTCAAACTGAGTCTTGCCATGCTGGTTGTTCATCCATTAATGAAGTTGGTTATGGCCTTGAACGATAAATATAGTTCCACTGCAGCGGAGCTTCTGGCAGAGGGTATGGAGAGTACATGGAAGGCATGCATTGCTTCTGAAATACCTCGTCTGATTGGGGATATATTTTTCCAAATAGAGTTTGTTAGTGGTCCACCTGCCGATTCGTCATCTCAAAATCCAGCTATACCTCTGAATATTCGGGAAACCTTGGTTGAGATTCTTCTTCCAAGCCTAGCAATGGCTGATATCCTGGGGTTTCTAAACTTTATAGAGAGCCAGATTTGGTCTACTGCATCTGATTCCCCTGTTCATGTAGTTTCTCTGATGACTCTTATTAGGGTCATGCGCAGTTCTCCAAGAAACTTAGCTCAATATCTTGATAAGGTTTGTAATTCTCAGTTTTTATCAGAAGGGGATACTCTTATATTCATTTGGAAGAAAGAGAGTATTTTGGCTTGCATGATAGAGGCTCATAGTTTATGCCATATAATTTTCTTTTGAACAATAATATAGGAAATAAATGAATTCGAAACAATCATGCTAATGGTGGGAGTTGGCACCTCCTTGTGAGTGCTGTAAATAGTCGCTTCTATCTTGTTGCTTATTCTTTTATGTTTTAGTATTTTGGTAGCAAGAATCAAGTGTTTGCTGTGGTAATATCTCTAATGGTTGGACAGATTTGCAGGTGGTTAATTTCATTTTACAAACCATGGACCTTAGCAACTCTGTCATGCGCAAAACATGCCTTCAAAGTTCAATAGCAGCACTTAAGGAAGTTGTTCGTGTATTCCCTATGGTAGCCCTGAATGACACGTCAACAAGATTGGCTGTTGGTGATGCCATTGGGGAGACCAATAATGCTAGCATCCGGGTTTATGACATGCAAAGGTAACAAATGATAAAATGTGGTTTCAATAACCCAACCACTTATTGCTTTGGTGCTTTCTTGGTTTGGGACACAATGGATTGTGTCAAGAAATGTCATGGAACTTCTTATTGCTTGGACGGGTGTTAGTTTGGGTAGGAGAAGGAAGAGTTTGTGGGCCATGATCCTGCTTTTTTTGATGTGGGTCTTATGGCGCGAGAGAAATTTGAGAGTTTTTGATGGGGCAGAAAAACCTCTAGCTAGGATAAAATCTTTCTTGGTGAATAGCTTTTACAGTTGGGACAAGAGAGATTGTTTTCCATCCCTTGACCAATTTTTAGCTTGGTTTGAGCTTTTCCATTCCGGTGGCAATATATAGGGCCTTTTTGTTCTGTGGCCTTCTTTTGTATACGGGTGGCATTTCCTTAATGCCTTGTCTCTAATATAATTAATTACTTATCAAAAAAAAAAAAAAAAAAACACTTGAGGTGAACTTGGGGCTGGATTGGTTTCCAAGTGAAACGTCAATTTTGGCATTTTTTTAACCAAATCTTTTGCAAGTGTTCATAAAGCCTTATGCTGATGTAGGTCTTAAATTAGATGCCAAGGTATTTGGGAAAAGGTTCAGTTTTGGTTTTTGGGGTGCTGATTGATAATGAATATCCATAACACATCATGTAGAGAAGAAAATCCTGCTATATCTCTACAGTTAGATAGCATGCACACTATGCTATCTGAACGTTTCAATTCTCAAGTCCCTTACAATTCAATGGTATTTGTTATAATGGGCGGGCATGTTGAATAGTTTTTTTTTTTTGAATGTATGTTGAATAGCTTGATATTCATTACAAGTGTGGTTGTGCCCACTTCTTAACAAATTAATTTTTTTGGGCTCTCCTACTACCAGTTAGATGAGGACTTCAAGCTTACTGAGACTTAACTCACCACCACTTACTTAGACTCTCCTTATAATGCCTTCTTTTTGCTGAGTTTCTAGTATTTGTTTGACAAGACAATGAATCTGACATCAACAAAGTTTCCTGAAGTCAAAGATCTTATTGGTTCTGTTGGAGTTTGTCCCACAACGGTTAATCATCTCCTCCAAAACTAGTATATGAGCCTGGGCGGCCTCTCCCCTCATAGCCAATTGGTTTTGAGTTGGATGCTTTAACACGGTATCGGAGCTAGGTTTTTGGAGGCTTTTGGACAAGACACTATGTCGTTGATGGTTGTTTCCCCCTTTGTTTGTCGTTGATAGTTGACATATGTGTTGAATCATTTGTTTACCTCGCCACTGGCGGTCGCATGTGTGGGGGAATGTAACCTCCAAACCTAGTCATGAGTCTGAGCGGCCTCTTCACTCATTGTCAATTGGTTTTGAGTTGGATGCTTTAACATGGTTTTGAGTTGGATGTTTTAACATGGTATCAGAGCTAGGCTTTGGAGATTTTTTTCCCCTTGTTTGTGCCATAAGCGCACCGTTGTTTGTTGTGATCCATGTGTTATGGAACGTTTGTTTACCTCTCCACGTGCAAGTCGGGGGGTCGCACGTGCGGGGGAGTGTTGGAGTTTCTCCCACATTGGTTAATTATCTTCTCCAAAACTAGTATATAAGCTTGGGCGGCCTCTCCCCTCATAGCAAATTGGTTCTGAGTTGGATGCTTTAATAGGTCCCTTTTGAAAATCTTCATAAACTGCCCAAATGATTAAGTTCATGCATTCTTTCTCTAAGGAATTAATGAAGAGGTTATAATTGCTTCTACTCTCTCTGTGTCTTTGTTTTCCCAGCGTGGCAAAAGTCAAGGTTTTGGACGCAAATGGACCTCCAGGGCTCCCGAGTCTACTTGGAGGAGCTTCAGAAGTGGTTGTAATTACGTCAATTTCAGCCTTAAGCTTTTCACCAGATGGAGAGGTACATTTAATCAATTCAAAGACGGCCACTAAACATAATTCTGCTACTGGTTTCTGATGCCGTCACTCTGCATGTTTTGGTTCAAATAACATTTGATTTGAACATGCATTCACTTGGCCTATAATTGCACTCAGCTTGGCTTAGAGCTGGCAAATTTTGACTTCAATCTGTGGGCCTGTTATAGATGTTATGGATTTTGGTTTTCGATTCTTATTCTGGTTGACCTGATTTCAACTCTTTTATTATGTTTTAGGTCATTTGTCAGACTGAAGAAACTGTTCCTTTTGAATCTTGTAGATTTATTGCCACAAACTTAAATTTACCTATTTATTTATTGACTGACTGGTTTCTAGCTTCAGAATCCTGATCAGGTCGATTAGTTTTGGTGCCATGAAGTCCAACCTCTCCCTGAAAACTAAGTTGCTTCACTAGTGCCAGCCAGACGCTATAAATTTATCTTCTGGTCATTGGTATCGAACACACGTGATGATAGGATTTAGTAATTTGCTCTGTCTAGATGTGTTCTGTGGTCTATTGTTTTGCACTGCATACCTTGCAGGTCAAGGAGTCAGTATTGGTCTGAACTGTTTTAATGAATTTTTGATTGCTCCATATCCGGCCTAGTGGACCAACTAACCCATGGGAGCAATCCCATCATCCACTGGCGTGGGGCTCAAGTAAGGCTGGGGCAAAGCCCTGTATGGACTGCCCCAACACAGGAATTGATACCATGCGGGTGACATTGTTACTACTATATTGTTTGTGCCTAGCTTATATGCAGTGCAGTTTTAAATTTTGAAGAAAAGCAAAGATAATTATTTTATTTTCTACCTGATTGAACTCTTTGAAGGAAAATCGTTATTGGCTTATTCTTTTAATGTTGGGAACATTCACCCTCTGGGAACCATACCCATTGCTGTCTTCATCGCTAAGTTATATGATAGAACTGCTTCAAGCCAACTGAATTTGGTGGGAACCAAACCCATTGCTGTCTTCATTGCTAAGTTATATGATAGAACTGCTTCAAGCCAACTTTATTTGGGGTCCAGTGTTAATCGCATAGTTAATACATTTCCCGTTTGATAACAGTGATAGATGGGTGGGATTCGTAAGGAGATGGGATTAAGATTGGGATTGACAATGAGAAGGGATTGGTAATGAGAAGGGATTAGTAATGAGTATGTTTGTTTGAGATGGGATTGGATGATGGGATTATTAATATCATGTTTGTTTGAGATAGGATTAGATGATGGGATTGGATTGATAGAAGGAATTGGTAATGAGAAGGGATTACTAATAAGAATGGGTTGGGATCGGACTATTAATACCATCTCCCCCAGGGTATTTCTAATACCCTCTAATCCCCGGCTTGCTAGTCCATTGGATTCGCTAAAGCCCCGTTTGATAACAATGATAGATGGATGGGATTCGTAAGGAGATGCAATTAGGATTGGGATTCATAAGGAGATGAGATTGGTAATGAGAAGGGATTGATAATGAGTATGTTTGTTTGGAATGAGATTAGATGATGGGATTATTAATATCATGTTTGTTTGAGATGGGATTGGATTGATAGAAGAAATTAGTAATGAGAAGGGATTGGTAATGAGAAGGGGTTGGGTTCGGACTATGAATACCAAGTCCCACGGGGTATTGCTAATACCCCCTAAAGTCCGGCTTCCTTATCCCAACGGACTACGAATCCGAACCAATTTTGGAAACCAAACGCAGTATTGTTAATACCTTCGGCTTAGTAATCCAATCCCATCTCCTAAGAGCTTTATCAAACGGGGCCTAAGAGGGTTACCAAACAAAAGTATTGATAGTCCCTTGGGATTGGTTGTCCAATCCCAAGGGCTAAGAGGGTTAACAAACGGGGCCTTTGCGAAATGTTAGTGTTCAATGACTGAACTCACGTAAAATAAATGTTTTTCTAATCACTTGTTTCTGCCAGTGTGGTTCACTCTTTTCTGTACCCAATCCTTATTGCTTACAAGCTTTCCCTAGAGAATCATTTTATTTTTGAGTTGTATCAGACAAATGTTTCTATAGACGTCATGCTATCTAAAATTTTCGGGTTGGTTAGTTCATTCCTATATAGCATTTCTCTTCACGCAATGGCGGCTCCTACAATTTTTATCAAGGTATTCATTCAATTTGGATTCTACCAATTCTATAGCAAAAAATCAAATGCAAAAGAAAAATCTGATGTATTGAAACAATGGTTTTACAAAGGAATACAAATACATAGTATCTTAGAATTGCTCTACCAGTTTTCATGGTTTGGAATTACTGATAATAAATTAGTCATTAATTTAAATTAAATGTTTTTACTCTTTTTCCTTCGTAATTCGAGAGATCATGCGGTGCCCCTAAGACATTACCCCAATCTCTCAGCAAATTTAAGTGGAATCCTTGTATTTGGTGGAACATCATTCAACATTTTTGAGTAGTCGGATCATGTCCCATAAGCACTGAATATCTCTCCTACCCCACACCCCTTCATACCCATCCTAAAGGGTAATGAACACACGTTGGTAATTCCAAATACTTCACTTTTCCAACTTAATCTTGGAATCCAAACAGACATTTAGTTTTAAAAAGTAGTCATCAAGGGTGTTATTTGTGCAAATCCAGGGGTTCAAATTAGGTGAAGTGACGTTCAAGCAAGTAAACTAACCTTTACAATTATCTAGTACTTCTGTAGGGAGGAGAAGCTTAGGGTATTCATGTGAATACCTTCTTGTGGCTGTGGTGCGACCACTGTGTTCACGGGTAGAAAGAATGTGTAAAAGTCTTATTAAGTGATGGGGTGCCATTAAGCGATTATGGTATATTTCTTTTTAGTATCTGAGACATGACATTGAAATTGTAGGGCTTACTTGCTTTTTCTGAGCATGGGTTGATGATCAGATGGTGGTCACTGGGATCTGGATGGTGGGAAAAGCTCAGCCGAAACCTTGTTCCTGTCCAATGCACTAAACTGATTTTTGTTCCCCCTTGGGAAGGATTTTCGCCTAACTCCACCAGGTCTAGCATAATGGCGAGCATAATGGGCGATGATAGACATGCTAATGCAAAGGTGAGTTTCCTCTTTGTTTTGCTATTTCTTCTGGGATACCCATTTACTGTCACATCATTTCCGTAGGCATGGTTTGTATTTTTATTTCCTCTGCATCCTATCTCTTCTATTTTATTCAATGCTTTTTTATTGTGTACAATTGCATGCTGCTTTATTTGCTGTCTGGTAATGAGATGTGGCAGCAAGTTTCTTGTTCCAACAAATTGGTACATCACGGCATGGTAACCAGAACCATTTTCATAGGCCATACCAACTGGGATGTGAGTTATCTAATGGAAAAAGCTTAAGTCTGACAGATCAATCAAAGGATAAAGAGAAGAAAATTTCTCTCCTGGTGTAACCTTCTCAGGACAAGGATAGTTAATTAAAAATCAATTTAATTCCTATTTTCGAGCTGTAAACAATATCTGAATTGTGACCGCTGATACTGAGTTGAGGAGTAGGCATCCAAAGATTTTATATGTATCTAGAAGGATAAAATGTCTAGGGTGAGTGATGAGTTTGAAGGAATGAAACACCTAAGGCTGAGATGTGAGCAGAAGTAAGGTAATGCTCCTATAGAGGCAAGTTCTGTAAATTGCCAAAGTTGGCCCGCCCGTTTGGGTAGCAATGATTGGTTCCTTGTTCACATAAAGTGTAGGGTTACATTCTTCTCCTTTTCTGTTATGCATTTGGAATGGAAAACCGATATCTTGGTGCTTGTTCGTTTTGGTACTCAAAACCCCTGCACACGGTCCCCAATAAATTTTCTCTATCTATCTCTCTCCACTCATTACTCTTAAAAACCTCCCTCAAAACCCAAAACGATGTAATTGTATCGCAACACGCTTGAAGCACTATGGTTGCAGGTGGCAGCTCTGGTTGGTAAGCTGATTCTGGATTCTGCGTGCTCAGTCTAGTTTGAATGGCTCTAGAAAAGCATCCATTGTGCTCTCTGATAGTACCCCTATAATACTACCTTTTCTCTCTCTTTTCACTTAATAAAAGCCTCTTATCCTTTTCTTTTTCTTGATTGTAGGAGAATGCTGCCAGTTCGAGTGATGTGGACAGGTTGAAACTTTTGCTTCATAATCTCGATCTCTCTTATCGATTGGAATGGGTTGGTGAGAGAAAAGTACTCCTAGTGAGGCACGGCCATGAGTTAGGCACATTTCAGTTGTGAGAGTATTGTCGTTCAGATTCTCACTTGGAGATAATTTCTCACGACTTTTGTGAGAATTTTGACCAACTAAATTTACAGATTCTCACATGAGACAATTTCTCACAACTTTTGTGAGAAATTTGACCAACTAAAGTAACAACAATCTTTCAAGCTCTCCTCAGATGCATCTCATGATTTCAAGCTTCTGGTCTGCATGTTTCATTTCATTCTCAAGGCGATGGTGTGCAAGTGCAGTGATAGCAACTCGTTCAGTGTTTGCTGCTGGTGAGATCTAACTTCAGCTCTGATGTGATTTTTGATTTGATTCATGCTTATCAACAATAGTGTTTGCATATTGATTCATTTCATTTTTCGGAATTGCTTATCCTAGAGAATAGCTTAACCATTTTCTTCTACCTTCTGTAAATAGGAGTCGGATTTTTGTGTTCTCTGTATCTACGATATGTATTCAGGCTCTGATGAATCAGTCAGTTCAAAGGAACTTGTACTACCCTGTAGTAAAGAAAGTTATAAAGTTTCACTTTTATGGTTCTGTTTGTTCATCTCGCTACTTAAGATCCGGCTATGATGCCCCAGTCCGGTTTTGGGGCATCCATGCCCCATTTTTCCTCAACCGTTGGAGTATAGATAGTAGATTGTGGTAAGTATGACCATACATTGTGGTACGTGTGAGTATAGATTGTGGCCATACACTGTGGTAAGTATGGCCATATACTGTGGTGTGATCATACATTGTGGTAATTTTGGCCTGCGGAACAATCATAAGACTACCTTGTTTTTAGAGTGGTTTTGATCTAATGGCTGAGATTATACATTTTTCAATCTAAAAGTTCATATTTATGGGAGCATCCGTGCCCCAATACCACTGTGGGGCATCACAGAAAAATTCCGCTACTTCAGGAACCTTTTGTATCAGCATTTGTCATCTCTCTCTCTCTCTCTCTCTCTCTCGTATGTCTCTCTCGTATGAACGCATAGGGGATTTTCACTGGTGGTCATGTAAGAGGACATAATATTCCGAAGCCAAGAGCAGCAGTTGCAGTTATTATGAAGGGAAAAACGCTAGATCAAACTTAAATAACACTTCCCAAATTATGCTCTGTTGTTGACAAAGTGAGAGAGGGTTCGAAAAGAAGAGGTTTCTTGTTCATATACAGAAATACATACAAGTTTCTGAATCCTTTTTCTCTTTCATTTTTTTTGTTCTTGCTTTTCTGTACACAATGTTAGAGAGCGAATTACAAGCTGGGAGTTGCTGCTACCATCTTCAGTTTTGATCACAAATCCTCTGGTTTCAGAATCTAGTTAGAAACTGAATTTGCTTTAGAAGAGGACCCAAGGTCTCCATTAGTTTCTCACAAGGATGGTTGTGAATTCCCTCGTACGTCGTGACAACAATACTTGTATCTTTTGACAGCCGTTGGATCTGCTTCTTCACGTTGCACGTATGATGCGTGCACCGGTAATAGCTCCTTTTTTGTGGGAATTGCATGAAAAAAACAAAAAACAAAATGTCAAGGATCTTGTTTTCTGAGAAAGAAACAGTACTATGATTTTTGGTTAAGAATTTTGTCACCTTTGAAACCCAAATATGTCACAGTTCGTTTAGTGGTACTCCCTCCGTCCCTAAATAAGTGTCCGGCGCGCAAAACTAGGTCTTATAAAAGATGCATGTTTTTCGTTAAAAAATCTAATTTTTTTCCACAATCTAATAGAACCCATTGCCATCTATTGATTTGTGAAAAAAATTGATTTTTTAAACGAAACAAATGCATTTTTTTAAAGGCCTAGGTTTGCGCGTCGGACACTTATTTAGGGACGGAGGGAGTAAGAGTTAGGGCCTTTGAAGGATTCACAGTCTTATTCCCCAAAATATGATTCTGAGCTATCAAACAAAGCATAAATCACACAGAAAATAACACACTATAAACATGAAAGTTTGTTTTCTCTTTCATTTTATGAACATTATTAGCCAAGCTTATGCTACGCCCCTTAAAGTAATTAAAAAGAAAAGCCAAAAATCATCACAATGAAGCCTCGTCAATTAAGAATTTGCTTAGCCTTACACCCGTCCCAAGGTATCATTTCTAATATATCTGTGAGCCAGGCTCAGACACATTGACTACACCCTATACATTTATCATAATTTTTTTTTATATTGTTTTTCAAGTTACTCCTAACGGAAAACAGAAGCTACGTCAAACAAGGTGACACAACTTCTGACACACAAAAGCTATAACGTGAGCCAAGTAATGGAAAACAGAAGCTACGCCAAACAAGCTGACACAACTTCTGACACACAAAAAGCTATAAGGTGCAGCTTGGCTCACGTATTGTGCCAAACTATGGCGGATTCTTTTCGTTGTTTAACAACGCTCTTCATTTTATTCCTGATTTCCCATCCCAAAAAATGAAGAGCAATTAAGGAAATGAATTCCTTTCCTTTCATATGCTTTTGCCTTTCTCTTGTCTTTAATCAGTTTTCTTTTCTCCTTGTACATGTTTGAAATCAATGAACCAGAGCAAGCTACAGTACTACAGCATATTTTTGTCCAAGATAGCATGCATGGGGGTTCAATATAGAATAGTATGTACCTGGGGTGATTGCTGTTCTTCACAGCTTTCTGCCCATATTTCCGCCACCGGTATCCATCGTCAAGAACATCCTCAGTACTCCTCGTATGAAACGCAACCCTCGGCGGAACTGCTTTCTTTGCCCTACTAGCACTCCCTTTCCCCTTCGGTTTTCCAAAATTCTCTCCTTCGTTTGTATTCCTAGCACCAGACGTCACTGACGAAACGGTAGGCATAATCAGTGGCATTTGATCACCATTATTTGTGATGGAAGTGGAACCGGTGAGGAGGCTAACCCAGTCAATGTCCATACCAAGTTGATTAGGGTTTTGTTGTATTATGGGCTGATGAAGTAAAGGTGGAAGGTGGAATGAGGTTGGTGGAAGTGGCGGTGTGAAGAGGTAATTGGGGATGTTGTTTGGTGGTGGGATTGGGAGTTGTTCTTCCCCCATGAGGATTCTTGATGTGCAGTAGTACTTGGATCGGACTAGGAGTATAGGAATGTTTTGGGAATTTATTTTCGAAGCTGAAGGGTGGTGGTAGCTGAGAGGAGGTTGGACAGTTCCATGCAGAGAGAGAGAGAGAGAGAGAGAGAGAGAGAGATTACTTCTAAATATAGGGAGACATGAGACATATTGGCTTGCACCCATTGATTAAACCAACAAAACTTCACCAACTTCTGTTCAACTGCCCCTATTGTTGCAAGGGCTTAGGGAGTGTCAACAATGCATGTGTCGTTATCATCAAAGCATGCAGGAACTTGAGGCCTTTATTACACTTACCATCCTTGCACTCTCACAGAATTACTTCACTTAATTTGGCTCCTCCATCTTCAATTGTGTCATCAAGTTTCATACTTTAGCTCAAGTTGCAATGTCACCATATCGTCTGCATATATTGCCTGATCAAAAAAAAAAAAAAATCTGAATATATTGCTGATGAAAATCGGCACATGTACTACACGTACATGACTTTTTTTTTTTTTTTCTGAGAGCGGGATTAAAGGTGAAGAGACATGAAAAGTAAAATTTCGGTGACAGTGCAAATAAAGAACAAATGTGAGATTTAGTAATTCTTGGCGGCCAAGGTGACATTGAAAATTACACTAAAGTGTGCATATGATTAACGGACACAATCGAAATCGGAGGGGCTAAATTTATATCAGTAAAGCGAGAGGACACTCCACGTAATTAACTAAGAGTAATTAAGAGACTCTCTCTCTCTGGAGCTTGATCCCATGGTAGGAGTAATTGGCAAGCCTAAAGCGTTTAGTGGAAGCTTAAATTTAATTGGCAGAAATGGGAGCAATAAGTACAAGGATTATAGTATATTTTGTTAAACAACTACTGTACTGGGTTAACTTGAAGCACAAGACCCAGTCAATTGTTGTTGCGGTAGATTGGAAAATCCACGACACGAGCACTTCAGTTTGGCAAGATCAATTGGTATCTGAAAGACTTGTGATTCTAATCCAACTATAAAAAAAAAAACCACAATATTGCATAATTAATTGTATTAAGATATTTATCATTACTATTAATTTGGTCACTATCTTGCATGTGTTTAAATATGAGAATAGGGATTAGGGACTCAGACCCAGTCAAATGGCTATCCTATCAAACAAACCAAAAAAAGGTGTATTTCGCATCACAGGACTCTTGTTGGGTTTGTGAAGACTGATTCAGCTTAATTTGCGTTTCCTTAACTGTTCGGGGGAATTGACTCGTAGATATGAAAGGGTTATTGATGTTTGATAATCGATGATATAACTCTTATATATAACTCTCATCATCCAATCCAGTAAGAAATGAAAAATGGTCTAAGCCATTGATGTACTCAATTACTAAATTGGAGAGACGAAAGGGTTATTGATGTTTGATATTTGCAGCAATCGATGATGTAACTCTTACATATATTGTCTTCATCCAATCCAGTAAGCAATGAAAAATGGTCTAAGCCGTTGATGTACTCAATTACTCAATTGGAGAACCACATAAAAATCTATATCTTTGTTCTTCGCCCATTGTGTATTATATAGTGTAGCCGATTACTAAAAAATTCCTTTACTTTGGTCCAGAAGGATTACTCTTTCACATAAGTAGCTATTACTATTCAACCAAGAGTTGGCCTCAAGGATGGAGCCAAGCGGTTTAGTGGCGGTGGCCGCCACGACAAAGATTTTATGAAATGTAATTATTATATGTAAAAAAAATTATACCCAACTTATATAGATCTGTCACTGCTACATTTATTTTATTATTTTTGCTATATACTAGTCTTTAATCATCTTTTTTTTTTCAATAAAGGAGACCCAAAAAAGTATTTCAAATCTAAATTTAATGAGCCAAGGTGAAATATTATAATAGCTAAGGTCTAAATTAAAAACAAAACTTCACGTTAGGATGGAAGATGATTTTTTGACAAGTTTTTTGATCACATACATTGAGAAGGACATAGCTAGAAGTTTTGATGCTTATTCTATCATCGATACTTTTAACGACATAATTGGGACATAAGACTCGGTTTGGTTTGGTTTGGAAGGAGCATCGGACACAATTCAAGATTCATCACTTTAGTGGATGGATTAAGTTAAAATTGGTCTTTTTTGATACTCAATACAAGAAAAATCGCATTTTACAGCGTTTGGAAAACGCTATTAAATGATATATACAACATTTTTTCATACTGCTTAACTCCGCAAACTACCCTCCGAATAAGACAAAGGGCTAGGTCGTTGATAGCAAATAAATCCGGTAAGACCGGGATCGTTCCCACAGAGAAGTCTTTTTTAGCAAATTTGGAATAGAAGGTAAGTAAGTAGCACGGCTTTCAAGCAGCCAACTTTGTGATTTACTTTGAAATGACGATAATTAACTTGGAAATGAACTAGGTTAAGATGGTCAAGTCAAGAGGGATTGGTTTAGCCACGGTTTAGCCATTCAAATAATTTCTTCATCTAACTAAAGAGTGGACCGAAACCGTCCTGATTCCACTAAAAGCATTAAAAGCTGAAGACTACTTGTAACTCAATTCAATGCTCTAATTCAAACTGAACTCATTTAACGCAAGTGAGAGACGAAAATGGATCGTTCGCACGCGTAGGATTACCAAGCACGTAGCATAGGGCGATAGACTTCATTGATCAAAGAAGCCACCGACCCCATGATCAATACAAGAAATCATGGGTTTAATTCATTCAAAATATTGAAATTGAGCTAAAGTTTAAACGAAACCAGTTGAACGACTAATTCATAGAGTAAACCTCACCCCGAGACCAAACCGATATACTACTCACACATGGTAAAAAGCCTAGAAAAAGAGTTAAGGAAAGAAAACATGATTAACCGATAAAAACAGAAATAAACTTGATTTATATGAAGATCTAACTTGTAGCTACAACATTAATACATGAGAAAACATCAAAACACTTAAACTTACTTGAATTTTTGAAGATTGAAAGCTTGAAAGACTAAGAACACAAAATAGAAATCCTAGAAAGCAAGAAAAGACTAAGGCCTAAAAACTAACTAATGGCCATCTCCTTCGTAAATGGCATACAAGCCTATTTATAGGGTTTACAAAATCAGCCAAACAATGGACAAAAAGACCTCCAAAATATCCCAAAAACATGCCAAAAGTGGAAACTTTCCATAAAAGGAAAGTTGAAATGTTCAGCAAAAGGTGCTGGCCAAAGGGGAAAGGTAGCGCTACCTACAAAACATGGTAGCGCTACCATTCTCATTTTTGGCTACTGGGGTGCCATGGTAGCGCTACCCCAAAAACATGGTAGCGCTACCTTCTTGACAGATTTTTTGGGAAATTTCATGGGCTCGCTCCGGATGCTCGTAAACTCGGATTTGAGTGTTATTTGAACCGTTGAAAAGTTCGTCGAATCTACTTTCTAACCCAAGTGGTTTGGATCAAAAGTACTTTGTACATCAAAAGATATGACAGATCTACCCTCAGTTGATCAGAAGATGAAATGCTTTGGTAAAATTCTCACTTCTTCTTCAATTCCCTTGACCCTTGGGCGACCCGAGCAACTTCCAAACCATCTCTTCATGACTCTTCGGGCACCACAACGTGGTGGCACATGGCCTTAAGTACTTGGTTGCATCCGGAGCATTCCTTGGCGTTCAAAACCGCCTTATTAGCACGTTTTACCTGAAATATCCTCAAACAAACCTTACGTGCAATATCGCATAAAAACAACATATATGTACAAACACAACATACTAGAGGACTTAAGTACCAAGAATATGCATTATTGGGTGCTTATCACATACGCTGTATTAGCCAACGTTGTTAAAAGTCTTAGACATAAGACAGTTTTTTTGAACGCTATAGAATGTAAAATTTCTACAACGTTTTAAAAACGCTATAGAATATAAAGTTTTTACAGTGTTTTAAGAACACTATAGAATGTAAAATTTTTTTATAGCATTTTAAAAACACTATAGAATGTAAAATTTTTAAAGCGTATTAAAAACGCTATAGAATGTAAAATTTCTACAACGTTTTAAGAACGCTATATTAGCCAATTGTTTGCATTTTTTTAAAAATTCCATAAATACCAATACATTTGCATTTTCAAATAAGATCATGGTAATTTCATTTAAGAAACAAAAATGATTTATTTCATTCAACAACAACTATATCCAAATGTCAATATACAATAAATAATTCAACCATGAATAAAGATTCATTACATTAGCTTGGAAAACAATTTCCCAACAAAAACTACATAAAAGAGCCCAACTAATTGGACTCATTGAAAAATAACTAATGTTATTCTACTTTCCTGAAAATGTAATCATACACTAGGCCAACCATCTCATTTCGCAGATTTTCTTTACTTGAAACTTACTTTTTTGCTGAGCTTATACCCTTTCTGTTCCCAATGCCAACCACATAAACGGGCTATTTGAAACCCTCCAAAATATGAGAAGCATGCCCGTAGGTTGAAGTTGTAGCAGCAAAAATCATTCCAAAAATACGTAGGTTGTGTTGAATCTGAATGTTGATATTTCGCTACCCCAGGGATTTGCTCGTACTTGTTCCTTGAATGGTGGAGCTTCATACATCAGAAACTGCTATTTCAGACGTCAACACAAACAAAACTCGTAAGCTGCCATTTAAGTAGACGAATGTATACTCAAGAGAAAGTTGCAGAAGTTCTAACCAGAAATTGATTTTCCCTCAGAAGGGTGAAAGGAAATTTGTTCGACTGGAGTTCGCTAACTTCCCCACCTCATGCTTAATTGCACCTACAGCTCCGGGAAGCCAAGAATCATGAGATGGCACCAGGACAGGACAGGATCTGAAGCTGAGAAATAGACTCCAGGCAAAGTTGCCTGAGTCCCAGCAATTGAGTTGCTGCTAGAGCTTGACGTGAGATGCCCATGAGCATCTCCTGTCACAAAGTCAATGGGAGGTTTTTCCATCATGCTGACCGGATGTGGAGGTGGTGGTGGACCGTTCAACTTACTCATATCAGTCGATGAGCCCTCTCCAGACTGGTTGTCCAAACTTACTGGAATAAATGAGCACGTACAACACCCATACTCCCAGGAGCCACATCAAGGGGGCCATTGGTTATGACTAGTCGAGGGCTGCAAAACAGTAGAGTATAAGGATAGTACAATCTGTAACCCATGCAATTCTATAACCAAAGGGGTCAAAAAGAATCATGGTAGAACTTCTTCTTTTTACTTGTCTGTTGGGTCAAAGGAAAATCTAAAATAAACATCAATGAAACTTTAATTGCAGAGAGTAGCACCTCGTGGAAGGAAGGACTTCTTTATTTTTTGACTCCTGAGAGGTGGGCAAGGACGAGAGCCCAACACCCTTGTCTAGAACTTGATTGACTCCATTTTCCTTTTCAGAAGGATGTTTTCTGCCACCACTACCATCTGAAGAGGGATACAGTGAGAAACAAAACAGCTGACATGTGCATGGGAAAACTGACAACTATGAGGAACATTGTATAGCTTGTATGTGTTAAGGCCCTTGCAAATTTATCCATAAAAAGATGGATTGCCATATAAACTTAGAAATATCCATTCATTAGTTTAAGTGCCCAACTTCAAACTGAAACCAAAGCGCACAAGTAACAAGTTACAGTAAAATGGACTTCTTAAATCAGCTATTGTCCAAACGAAAGCACGTGGCTTGAAATCATATTGCCAAAAAATTAAAGCTGACAACTTTGGCAAGCTTAACGCAAACAATCAAGAGGTATCATCATTGTTCAACTAATTTCTTGGTTAGCGAAAGTGAAATGCCAAAATCCAGGAAAGGATTAACATAAGTTGGGATTTACTTTCAAGTTTCGAACACTGCTTGACTGACATTACAGTTATATCCTAGTTAAGCTTGTCATTGCAACAGTTTGACAGAAGTTTCTGCTCTAATGTACTCACACCTTGTTTTTTTTGTTTGTTTTTTAATAGTAGTGACCTTTCCTGTGGAAAATAATACAGACAACCCAAAACAGACCAAAATAATTACAGCAACAAAAGAACATCTGAATCTCAATCTTGTCTCATGTGGTTAACTTATAACACACTAAAGATCCTCAAAAGTGAAAAACAAGCTCATATAATCCAGCCAAAATAAATTAGGTGGTTATTGCGGCTTTAAGTGCCACTTTTTTGCCTCAAAAGCTGTGTCAAATCAGCATTATGCTTATTTGCTGGGAAAACAGCTTAAAATGCTTCGGGTTGGGGGAGGGGTTGTATAACTTTACTAAGTTCATTCTGATGCTTTTTACCCAGTAGGGAAAAATGGGATGTCAGACCTCATGGGTGTATCTTTTGAGCAACAAGACCCTTCGAACGAGATATGCAATCTAGAGGAAATCAATCTTCAGCCCTTTCCAAAACAAAAATTAATGCGTAACAATCTTCAAGTAAAGAGATACAATGCCCCTAATAAGAAGAATAACTAGGCATGTGTTGATTAAGAAATACTGTGAGAATAGAGAATTTCATGGTAATAAACAACACATATTAGTCCTATGCTAGCATATTCAAATACTTTTTATTTGGCTACCCTTATACGTTAAAACTTGGAGACCTGGATGTAGTATGTATGCATCACTTGTTCTGCTTTAACGTTGGAACTTTCGTTACTATGTTCATGAAACTAAGCTACCTTCAAGCCTATTGCATCTGCATTTTCTCAAACACAGACACATGGCACATATAATGAGTTACAACATAAAACTATACAAGCACATTTTCGTCATCAACAAGCATTAAGAAATTCGTATATACAAGCACATTTGATGGCATCTCAGTTATTAGTTATTACCTTACCAAGATACGCATATGATGGTTGGAGGTCTTCACCCAAAATAAGAACTAGGAACTTGAGTAACCTGGAGTGTCCAATGGATGTGGTTGCAACCTTCCTATACAAGAAGAAACAAAAGAAAAGGTCTCTGTTAACTGTAGCTGTAAATAAAATCACATGCAGTTGATGTATCATAGCAAACAAGTGAAACTCATGCGAAGTTTTCTCTTAGTACAATTGTTTAACTCACATACTTTATGAATTATGATGCTTAACCACGCGTCTTCCTCAATCAAGCTGCATTATTGGATTCTCATGAACTCATTCAAGGTAGAATGCAGCAGCCCAACTCTGTAGAATGCTCCTCTTCCACCATAGTTAGGGAGCGTCCGAGTCTGTTTCTAAATGGAGTATATTAGGTGTGCCAATTAGGTCATTATAGCAGTTTAATATAATTTAAATTAGTGGAATATTTACCATATACCTATCACCAAGTGATTAACATAAATTAACAGCAATAGCTTACACTTTTAGCTAAAAAATAAGCAAATAGTGGGAAGGTGGGGAACAAGTTAGAATCATCACATAGCTAATGATAGCCATTAGACCAAGATCATTAAGAAAAAAAAGAGTCCATCCAACTTGAAGAATCCAACTTCAACACAAATATCTAAGCAAAATGAAGGATAACATTTGGCAAACAATATATACCAACTACTCATCCTCGAGAGTCCAGGATAAGAAACTCCGCTCCGGTAAAGGGTACTGGGCATAATGTATCGATCAAATGCAAACTGATCCAAATTAGTGTAATCTATGTTTGATTCCTATGATCAGTCCAATTAGTACTCAATCTACGGGAGTGCGGGGCTCTTATTCTTTCAAACAAGCTATATGCCTTCTTCTAGTTATACTGATACCATGCGATCATCTGTTAAGGGGCTAAACCCCAGTCTAAAAAGGGCGTTGGTGCCTCACAACATATATAGGAAGAGATCCAAGTTGGTTCACCAAATTGATATGTGAAAAGGTTTCTTATTACGTGAAAAAGGAAGGATTCAAGTGCCAATTGGTCCCATACCCATACCCATCTCTTCCTCTTTTGTTTTTCAAAAAGTTAAAAGGATTATAAGTTATAACTCATTTCACCAACCATTTCAAGCATCTGCTAAATTTTCTCTCTAGTCACTATCATCAATGTTTAGATCCACATTTCATGAGGACCCTCAGTTGCATTTCTACTACAGGTATAACAGTTTCTTTCAATGAAGAATTAGCACTTGCTCTAGTGACAAAACTAAGAAAAAAGCGATAATATTTAGGTAGAACAATACTCCAACATCAACAGGAATCTCGATTAAACCACTCATCCAAGAGATGCTGTAAACTAATCACAATCGAGAATTACAATTAATCTCGTGATTAAATCGGAAACAAGCTATTTAGTGAAAAAGGGCTGCAAAGATGGAGCCATGAGAGAGAGAGAGAGAGAGAGGTACCTGGGAATCCAACAAGATAATTCTCCGTTGAAGAAGCGCGTTAGCGGCATCGCGGTCTTAGAATCGGAGCAACCGAGTGGGGCACAATAGAGTAGTTGAGGAACAGATCTGTACAGAAAAACCACCAAGCGGCGCAGATCGCTAATAGATGGATCTGGATAAGTCGATTTCACCATTAGAGACTCCAAATCGCCAGATCTATCTGAAAATTCAAAACCATTTTGCAGAAAATCAACAAGAGAAATAAGAAGATGAAGAGTCTGAAAATCCAAAACCATTTTGCGAAAAATCAACAAGAAAAACAAGATGATGAAGGACGTTTGAGAGTCCAACCTAGAACCGACAGAAGAAACGAGAGGACCAAACTCTCTAGTCTCTACGGAAACATATTGAGAGAGAAGCTCCTCTATCCTCTATTAGGTTTGAGAAAGCACCTTGGGGAATTAAAAAAAACCCATGAAAATTGTGGCGCCCAGCTTTGAGCGCGAGCGTGAATTTTTCTAATTTTTTCAGGTTTTGAACGATATGAAAAAGTCCAGCAAACGCTATCAAAGTGCAAAGCTCTGTTCCGGTACAATCATTTATTGCTTTTCCGTACAAAATGCTATAGATGGACCACAATAGATAGACGCTATAAAATGTAGAATTTGTTGTAGTGAGAAAAATTCTCCCTCCAAGATTTGAAGACATTTCAAAATACATTGCTAGATCAACCCCAATTTTCCATGCCAAGTGTGCAGGATTGGCATAAGATAGTAACAAACTAAGGGAAAAATCACTCATTGAATCAAGTGATGTTCCATCAGAGTCACAAATATACCGGCGGCATAAATCCACTCTACACACTCTGGAGGAATCTACTGGCTTATTCGGTATGCAAGGCATCATCCTGACAAATGGGTAAAGTTTTTATGTTGTTTAATGTGTTCAAAGTATCTCCAATGGTTTGAGCCATTCCATAACCAAATCTATTTTTTGGCATGCTACAGTTCCATTTAACTACAATTTGTAAAAAAAATGCTCCAATGATGCTAAACCTATTTTTTGGCATAAGACATCACAACCATTGGATCTCTAATACTTCACCTAGAGATTTGGATCACAAAGTCATTCAAATGAATTTCAATGCAAAATAGTAATTTGTGATCCGCTTTTTGGGCTTTATCTTAGATATTTCAAAATATATATGGATGGAAGTCATTTACTTTTCCGATTCGTCTTGATGAATCAATAATCCAGAAAAGTTAGGCGCAAAAATGACAAACGCAAAAAAAAAATAAATAAAAAAAAATAAAAATTGAATTAGGACAAAACAAGAAAAAACTCAAAAATCTTAGTGGGAACTTAGCCTCATTAAGAACTTTTATTGTATATTAATGCTAGACCTTGGAGTTTAAAGTCACTACCTCTCCTAATGACTAATATTAACATTCAAAACTTAATTATCTAAAGACCTTACCAATAAGAATAAACAAAATGACCTAAATACCGTTACTTTGAATTATTAGTTTTGTGTAATGACTAATAACATGAAACCTCGTTAGGGAGATAGATTTAATTTAAAAAGCTAGTAAAAGCTCACCTAGGCCAAAAGACCAAAGTACCATAGTCTATAATCAAATTACTAGATTAGTCTTGAAACTTACTAAATTACTATAATACCCTTATATTTTACTACTATCCTATTTGCCTGATTATCCCCGAATTAGGTTAGTATACCATGTTATCCTTATAATTAGCCGATTTACCAACTTACCCTTACCCATGGTCAAATTATTATATTACCATTAAGTTTTAATTAAAGATTACATAAATCCCTCAACGTGACAAATTACTAAAATACCCCTATGGTCTACAAATACAACATTTCAATGCCCAAGTTATTAAAAGACACATAACAAACTTATGTGTGAAAACATAATGACCCAAAAGTCACAAGGACAAATCCAAACACTTTACATGCTACTTGAACGTTCTTATCAATTGTTGTTCTCAGGATTAGGTTACATCTCGGTTTTGAAGTTTACTTTGAAGATATATTGTTGAGATTGTTATATGCTAGAACGGACTTACGTTCATGGGGTGGTTTACAATGAGAACAATAGACGTTGCTTAAGTTAAAGGAAATTTGATTAAGCAAAGGAGGTTGTGAGATGTGATATTGTTGTGATGCCATCGTTAGCGCTAGGGTTACCAAATGGGCCCTGTGATTTCAAGGTTACCATTTGGGCCTTGATGGATCGTTTGGTTACCTGAATGGGCCAAGTTTGAATTGTGGAGATGGTGTACGACCGTGACAGACGGTAACGTCATGGGCAACTGTAGATGATGATCGTCCCCTTGTTATGGTCTTAAGCGAAACCATTTAGGTAAATAACTTACGTGTGTTTACCTAGGACCCTGGTGCAGGACAAGCAATTGTCCAAGTTGGTCCAAGTAACTCCAAAGTTTCAATGTAATTATTTGTCATGTATGATTACTAGTTACTACATGAACTTACAACCGAGGGGTAGTCAAAACTCCCCAAAACATATGGCTTGAAAGATGCAAAACATGCAGCACAATCATAAATCATCAGAACAGCTGTTTTGATATATTAATTCACCAATTCACCAGCGAAAAAACTCTTCATGGACTTACCAAATCCCCGTCCAGATTTTGAACCACAAATGTCACACTGCCAAGCATCCTGAACAGAAAAAGGACACACCCCTATTACCTAGTGAGAAATGCCAAAACAAGAATGGAAGGAAGAATTCACACAAGGGAGATACACCACAAACTCAGTGATAACAATTGATCCTTCTACTACCATTGTTATTCATCAATGTCTTTACCACACAAATAATATCAATGGAAGTTTTTTATTTTTTCAATGAATAGGTTTCCAAATGTCAAGAGAACATAAAGAGGCAAGCATTGCCTTGTTGAAAACATGGCGCAAGGCATTGGTAATTTAGCATTACCTACAACTATCGCAAATCATTTTGTTTTAGGATAGATAAAACTTAAATGCTAGTGTAGCAGATAGGCCTATACACATGTAATGATATAACTATGGAAAACTTGTTATTAGAAATACACCAGGCCTGAGTTGGCATCAGTAACCAATGAACTCGCCCCAACACTTGGCCACGAGCTCACCACACTGTTCAACATCGTATTGCTCGCGTCTCCAGAAATGGGCACCAGATTCGAACGTCGAACGCTCCTGGAATCGAATTCGATGAGTTCCCAAGAGCTGAGCTCAAGTGAGAAGTTCCCAGAGTCTGAGAATTTCCATTTCCTTAGAAGAAGATTCCCAAACTAGCAGAACAATGTGATAACCCTCCGGCCACCTGGGAAGGCGCCATAGGGGGGCACCGCCACCTGGCGATCGGATTCTAAATAGCTCTCCAAAGCCAGCCCTTACAGCTCCATTATTCTAACAAAAGGATCAAATTTCTCTATGCAGACAACAATTTAACCTCAAAGAGGGATCCCCAAAAACTACAGCTTCCAAATCCCCAACCATGCAATACCCTATCGTTACCCTCCTCTTCCAACCAAATAAAGAGTCAACTTGTCCTGAGAGAAACTATTATCTAATCATCACAGTACACCAACAAAATCAAAAGTTCTTTAGGGATCAGACATTTTTTGTTTGACCATTTTAAGTCATCTGTTGGAAATTTTACAGCAATTAATAACAAACTGAAAAACACAGCAAACAGAAACCTTAGGGTTCATACCTGAAAACCCTGTGGTTCGCCAAGGTTCAAGGTTTAAGCATGTTCAACCAAATTAGCAGCAAAGAACTTTCAAGCGTGTCTTGATACATGACGCATCCTCCGGATCAAATATTCCTCCAAACCAGCACCTGCTTCAACTATTCTCATGTGAGGCGTTACCTCCACCTTTAAAATCTCTTCCAAAACACTTTTCATTCTAACCATTTCATCCACCTCACAAATCCTCGGGATAATTTCCATCCAAGTATCAACATGGGGAGATTCCCCAAGGTTCAACATTGTCCCCAACAACCCACAAGCTTCCTCAACCTTACCCACATTACAGAAACCCTTGATCATGGCATGAAACACCGAAAAATGCGGAGAAAACCCCTTGGACATCATTTCCTTGACATAATTCTCCGCCTCATCATACAAACCCTGCCTACACAACCCAGCAACCAAACTCCTATACGAAACCAGATTTGGCAAGCACCCATTCGAGGGCATATCCTCTAAAACCTTACAAGCATCCAGAGCACGACCTTCCCTGCAAAACCCCACAATAACAGTATTATAATGAACAATATCAGGGTTGCAACCCTTAACCTTCATCCTACAAAGAAGCTTGTACGCCTCCTTAAGCTTTTTCTTCCGGCACAAACTATTCAACAACGTAGTATAACTCAACGTATCCGGCACAAACCCCTTATTCAACATATCCCCCAACAAGTCAACAGCCCTGTTCACCTGACTGTTCCTACACAAACCCTGCATTAAAATCCTGTAACTCTCCACATCTGGCACGACATCTCTCTTAGGCATTTGGTTGAACAGGGAGTAAGCAACACTCAAATCCCCATTCAAACAGAACGCCCTCATCAAGATATTATAAGATTTTGCGTTGGGTGTTACACAGTAGCGATCCTGAGCGGTCTTGAAGAGGTCGAAGGCGGGGCGGAGGAGGTGGCGGCGGGAGGCGAGGAGCTGGAGGAGGAGATTGAGGTGTCTGGGGAGGGGCTTGGCGTTGAGGCGGAGGACGGAGGTGTGGAAGGTGGTTAGGGCTTGTTCGGGTAGGTCAAAGCGTGAGTAGATACGAAGGAGGTGGGATAGGAGGGAGGGGGGAACAGGGTGGTTTTGGGAGTGGAGGAGGGAGAGGAGGTTGTGCATGAGGGAGAAGTGGCGGTGGCGGGCAAGTTTGATGATGAGGGAGTGGAATGTGGAGGGTGGGTGGCGAAGGGTGGGGTGGGTGGAGGTGGAGAGGTTGAAGATTTCGAGGGCTAGGAGGGGGTCGTGCTGGGAGGAGATGAGTTTGTGGATTTGGGACGGGGATGGGGGTGGGAGTGGGGTTTGGAGAGTTGGGGATTTCATGGGTTTTGGTGCTGGTAATTATGGTTCCTGTTTTTTGTTGGTTGTTTTTGGTATTGAGAATATCGATGGGGGCTAGAGAGAGTTGGGAGATTTGGAGGCAGGATGGAACGGTGATGACAGTTTCACAGGGAAGAACTAGGTGGGCGGCCTCGTGCTCAGCATGAGTATCATGCCCATCGTTTAATGAAATTGGTGTAATAAAAATCTGCATGAAAGAGATCCAAGTTAAAACTACGGTGAAATAGTTATGGCTTACGCATCCCTTGACTATTTCCTAATAATTATGAAATTCTCAATCCCACCACCAGGAAAAGGCAAACAGTACTGATCAAGAATGTATAGAATTGTTCCAACAAAAGGCCAGTTCACAAATTAGTAATTTAGTTCACATAAATGGGAGCACCATCGAAGTAAATATCTTAACTGACCATAAAGAAGGCAGGAATAAGAAGGGGGAAAACCAAAGCCTGGGCAGAAAAATACCTCAAATTCTCTTCTACCTGTTTGTCTTTTATGAGTATAGCGACTTCCTCAATGCCATTGCACGCCTCAAAATCCTATATATTATTACCAAGAAATTAAATATGCAGGTAGCAAAAGAATTTAATATGCAGGCATTGTAGATAGCAAAATAAATAAGTACATACATTTTCGCATTTCTGAATCCAAACATCTGAAGGACTACTTACATTTCAAGGGCATTTCTACAAGTTAGTTTCATAAATAATAGCTCTACACTGAATCTTAAGACCTTATATTCTGAAAAGGAAGACCGTAGCTTAAGAACTTTATTCAGAACTAATTCTTCTCAGAACTTGTATGACTACCTCATTTAGTGGTAATGGAAACTTTAAACAGAGAGATGGGACAATGTCTACCATTTGGTTGGCAGATGAATCGAGCATTATTGAGATTAAAGCATCCAGACACGCGCCTTGCTCAAATACTCCTCGAGTGGATAAGATATTCATCAATACCAGCAACATATGAAACCATGTCAAATCTGACACTCTAAACGTGAGAACAAAGTGTTGAAACTAAAGGAAAGAAAAGATTAATTTCCAAATTAGTACCAGATGTATGCATAAAGTAGCCATCGAAGTAAGAAATATTTTTTTGTTGGAAATGGCTAAAAGCAGGTGGCAAGGAAAAGCTGCATGACACAATCAGTTGAATGGAGAAACTCAACCAAGATTATTTTCCATGTTTACATGATTCACAATGATATCCTACAGAGAACTACTTTGCACGGTGGCTACCAGATGTATCCCTGAAATCTTACTCATGTCAAACAACTATCCTGCGTTAAGGGGGACTTAACATTCGACAGGCTTGTGATAACTATGTCACAGCTCATATAAAATGTGATTTCTGGAGAAGAACCAAACATATTCACATAGCCAAATTAGGGCCAAGCAATGTGGGGCTTATACATTGAATACAAAAACGATGGCTTCTGGCTTCTTGTTTGCACCATTTGATAGAATGCAACACATTGCCAACCATTACCGAATTAGAAGGCTTCCTTTCCATCGAGTCCTTGAGCAATCTATCATCTTCAGCAGTAAAATGTGTAGTTCTACTTCTCTCACATTTGATAAACAGTATGTCCAAAACATTTTTTTTAAGGGGACGGATGAGGGAAGGAGGAAGAAAGATAAGGGAAGCCGACCCAGTTGTAAACAAGAAACATGCCTAGTACGACATTCTTCTTACAATATCCGAACTGATAAATGATTATAAAACAATAGAGACAACAAATAGGATAACCTAAGAATCTCCATACATATACGTACATATATGCATGCATATTGTTTGAGATGGGGTAAACAAGAGGTTAACCTATGTAAAAGTATACCTGGATTGCCCTGTGTTGATGAGCCAGTAGCGTGCTTTCTGTGCATCAAACAACATCCTTCCAAGACTCGAAGTTGCAACTTCAGAATCAGTTGAAGGTGTAACTATCCTAATGGGTTCTTTGCCAAATATATGATCCAAATTTGCTACCCTCTGCTCCTCTTGCTCTTTTAACGAATGTCGAAACAGTACCGGCACAACTGATAGATACCAAAACGCCCTGACATCAGCCACATCCCAATGTCAAATCATACAGATATTTCCCAAAGGAAAACCAAATTGACGAAGTCTTTGCGCTTCAACAACAGAAACCATTAAATTACCAATTCTCAAAGGTAAATTACCAATTCTCAACCTTTGACGGCTGACTTATAAGCATAGCAGCTATCTTTCAAAACTTCTAAATTTCATCAATCTGAAAACAACACTCAGTTTGGTTGCTGAGAAAACGGAAAGCACAAAAACTTGTACCCAGTATTTCCGACTTTGATTTTCTTTGAGGAGCAAAATGAACAATGATAATCTAATCCAATCATTTTTTACTTATTTTTACTACTTGGCGAAAGTCAGTATGATTGGATCTAATCAAATCATTTTGGCTTGGCAACATTGCAAAATGTCAAATTTTCAAATATTGAACCAAATCAACCATAATATTAGATAGTTTCTCTTTTCTGGTATCATAAGTTTAACTTTCTCTTTTATGGTATCATAAGTTTCCTCCTTTTTTATCTTGGCAACCCAACAATGACGACAACAAGCAAGCTGTAGCTTGTAACACATCCTGAACTTGTATTTTCATGATCATCTATCCAAATCACATAGATGCAAACATCAGGAATGAATAAAAAAAATTAGGATCTAGTACATAAAAACCAATAAGTAAAACAAATTCACCATCCTGGCTTAGCAACAGAGCAAAAACCAAATTTGCCAGAAGATTGGATAGTTTCTCTTTTCCATTCATTCAAGTTTCTCCTTTCTTTTTCAGCAACCAAACAAGAGATGACAGCAATCAAGCCGCAACAAATAATTAACAAATACAGAACTAAACATATTGTACCTCCATTCAATTCCAATCACCACAAACTCACTTAGATGCAGACACCGGGCTCTAGTACGTAAACACAAACAAATAGAAAAAGTTTTACCCCCCTTGCTTAGCAATAGGGAAAAATGTCATCTTTTTCAGAAAACCTAGAATGGATAGTTTATCTATTCTGGTGTTTAAAGTACCTCCTCTCTTTTTTTCTCGACAAACAAACAAGAAACGGCGGCAATCAAGCCACACCAACTAATTACCATCCACAGAATAGAACAGGTCGTTTACACCTTCGATTAGAATCACTACAAACTCTTATAGACGTAAACATCGGGCTCTAGTATATAAACACAAACAAATAGTACCATCTTGGCTGAGCAACAAAGCAAAATGTCAACCCCGCTTTGTCAACCCCAAGGGGTTGGCCTAGTGGTTAGACATAGAGGTTTGCTCCCTCCTAAGATCACACGTTCGAAACCTCTTAGGTGCTATTAACTCCTTTGAGGCCAATTAGAAAGGTTTTTCGAGGTATATTTTTCACAGAGAAAGCAAAATTATATCAGGTCAAAAAGAATTACATCACATAAAGTTTAAGGGCAAGAAAAAGAAGGGTGTGCCTATTTACCTGAGAATCACACAGAGCCGAACCCAATCCAACTCCTAACACTTTCCTTCATGACATGGAGGAACTTTCAAAACTGAAACCAAAATGGAACCCAAAAAAATCAGTTGAGACCAGAATTTTTACAAACCGAATTTAAAAACCTGCGATGGTCACTATCTACAAACATCAATTGGCTAGGGCAATAGAAAATAGACGAGGAACTTAAAAAAAAAATTGAAACACTAAAAGTAAGAGTAAGGGAGCCGGAAGAACCCAAACCTGAGGAGAAACCTAGCTTCCATTCGATTCGTCAAAAAATACCCAGCGTCGATGTTGATGTTCATCGATTTGAAATCTATTTCTTCGAAACGATATTCACCGAGTTGTTAGGATTTGATTTCTTCGCTGAAAGGTAGAAGGAAAAACTCAATTTTGTGATCACAGGAAAGAAGAAACCCTAACCCTCATTCATATATTTTTTTTTGATCCGCAACCCTCATTCAATTCACTGGCATGTTTTGGTGAAAAGGTGTGGTAGATGTAGGGAGGAGAGGAGAATTTCCAGACGAAGAAGGAAGGGGTTGGCAATGGTGCTGGCATGCGAAAACGGTGCCGTTTTGGGGCAAGTAGGTCGTTCCCATTTGTAGGAGTATTGGAGCATCTCCAGTACGACCCAAATCCTTCCTCAAATTCAAAATTGGGGCAAAAATCTTTAAAATCTCTCTCCAATCTTTTACCCAAACCCTTCCCCATTTTTGATTTTACCCATTTCTTTGCCCAAATTTGGTACAATCCAAACCCTTTTAGGCTTTTACCATTTTTTCAACCGCTAGTAGGACAGAGAGAGAAACGTACAGATGGAATGAGAGAGAGAGTTACGTGGTATTATCATCGCCGGAACATATGATCGTTGCCGAGCTTTGGTTGCATTAACGTCAAGAGAGAGAGAGGTACCTGGTAGTTCTTGACTTCGATCGATTTAGGCCGATTGTCGCTGGAAGAGTTGAGAGAGAGAGGAACTGGAATTGGAATGGGAACTCTTGTCTGATCGTCGCCAGAACTGTAGCCGGAGCCGCCGATCTTGGCTTTGATTGTTGGAGCGAGAGAAAAGGATTACAAGTTCTGATGGCTCTATCCCATTTACCATTTTGCCATTAGGAATAAAAATACATATATTTGGGTGAATTAGGAGATGCTCCAACCCAAAAAGGTTGGGAAAAATTTAAAATACTCCACAACCTTTACTAAAATTCAATTAGACTTTTAATCTTTTAAACATTTTAATTTATTCCCAACGTTATCTTTCGTTAATCAAAACGTTTCCTTCCGTTCGAATGACTAACGGATTTAATTAAAAGCTCTGTTAAATATCGTCCCGATCGAATTTTGATGATCCGAACCGCTCAATGTGTTCAAAACGTGATTTTTAGGGTATCCGTTACAAATCAGCAAAAAAAATGACAGGGAAGGGCTTCATTTGAACAATTTTTCATTGAACTATTCAATGAAAAACTGTTCTTCAATGAAAAACTGTTCAGATGAAGCCCTTCCGGCTCATTTATTTTGTTGATTTCTCGCGGGTACCTTTAAAATCATGTTCTAATCACATTGAGCAACTCGGATCATCGAAATTCGATCGGAAAAGGAGGGGTGCATACCAAAGCAAAATTCGGACGTCCGGACTTGAACAAAATCGGGATCGATCTGTACCTCCTTTTTCCAATCAAATTTCGATAATCCGAGTCTCTCAATATGTTCAAAACGTAATTTTAAGGGTACCTGCGAGAAATCAACAAAAAGTATGATCGGGAAGGGTTTCATCTGAGCAATTTTTTATTGAATAAATGAAGCCCTTTCCGGTCATTTTTTTTCTGATTTCTTGCGCGTACCCTTAAAATCACATTTTGAACACATTGAGTGGCTTGGATCATCGAAATTCGATTGGGATGTTATTTAACGGAGCTTTTAACGAAATTTGTTAGTCATTCGGACAGAATGGGCCGTTTTGATTAACAGAAGATAACGTTGGGAGTAAAATTGAAATTTTTAAAAAATTGGGAGTCTAATTCAATTTGGGTGTAAAGGTTGGGGGTATTTTGAAATTTTTCCAAAAGGGTTTTTACCCAAATTTTAACTTAAATTTGAGTAAAACTTAGGGGTGAGCACGGTTGGCATTGGTTCAATTTAATATAAATCAAGGACCAAACCAATACTTATAGAATATGAATTTGAAAAATCAAACCAGCCCACAAAAGATATAAAACCAAACCAATCCAAACCATTAAAATACGTTTCAGTTTGGGTTTTAAACCACAGTTTACTTTGAACTAAGCTATCGTCTTCAAAAAATATTTAAAGTACTTAAAATTACGAACAAAAATTAAAAAAAAACCTAAATTAAAACCAATTCCATTCAAATTACTAAAACACACTAATATTTTTTGAAAATGTAATACACACTAATATCAACCAACTAATTAAGAGTAGAATACCAATAATTGTCTTAAATCTTAAACTAAAAAAATGAAATACTGGTAAGTTACTAAAATGAACCAACTAAGAATGCCAACTACTAAACATCGTAAGATAGTTTAACCAAATAAAATACCAAAAATAATTTCTCAAACTACTGAATTAAAATGAAGCAGAATGAAGCAGCAAAAGGCAATAGCAGCAGCATGGTAGAAACCAATTTGTGAAGATCACTCCACAGCAAGGTTCATATCATTATCTTGGCGGGAAAGGAAAATGAAATATTGCGGTGGATTTAATAGGATCAATAAATTAAGAAAATACTTGATTAAAGCTCCTATATTTATTGGGTGAATCATAATTAAATTAATCTGACTATATATATATATGTATGTATGTATGTATTATACGGTTCGGATCGGTTTAGAACCATAACCGTAAATGTAACAAATCATATAATGCGGTTTCGAATGTTTTTAAACCATGACCAAATCATATCATATCATACTACTTAAAAACCGAACCAAAACCTTCCGGTTTTGATTGGTTTGGACTGGATTCGCGGTTTGTCGGATTTTTTGCTCACCCATAGTAAAAATTTGGGTTAAAGCTGGAGATGCTCTAATGTAGTAGGAAGAAAAATTAACCTATTTAATTATTAGGAATGTTTTGGAGAACTTATCTTGATCCTATGATCAAATAAATCCTAGTCATCCTTGAAGAGGTGGAAGGCTTCATAGGTGCATGAGTCTCGTTTGTGAGACTCCTATTATTTTTCGATGGGAGGCCTCATTTTGGAGAGTTTTTTGGGGGCCTCAAAAAACTCGAGACCGGCCCTGCATATGTTTACTTGCTCCACAATGAGATATAACATAACAGACCATGCACATATATCAAAATATCAAAGGTTAATTAGAATAAAAAGGACAATTCAAAATAGTTTTGAAACATATGTTGCCCCTAGAATGAGCAAATTATAGTAATGAACCTTGCTTAATCAAACTTGTTAGAATATCAAAACATATAATATCCTAATCATATCTTGATATGATATGATATGATTATGATATTATATGATTTGATATGATCTTTTATTATTGTAATTGATTATGATTTGATTGTAATTAGATTGATTCTCTTTCCATAGTTGGGCTCCCTCGCCTTGTATAAATAGGAACCTCATTGTACAGTTTATTATAGAATTCAATACAATATTTCTTCTCTCTTATTATTTCACATGGTATCAGAGCTAAGGTTTCATACTTAGCTTTTTCATCACCGTCGCTTCCGCCTTACCCTTGCCGTTTTCAACATTCCGCAGTCACCGATCATTCTTTTTCTCGGTCTCCTCAATTTCGAAGTCCACGAGATTTTTCAACTATCGCAGCCAACTACACCAAGTCACCAATTGCCACCAGTTTCTAATTTGCCGACCATAATCACAACCTATTGCCTTATCCCATCTCAGTTCCATTTATATCAAAATCATCCCCATTCCAGCAAGTCTAAACCCACTTAAGTCTAAATCTACCAATTCCAAAACCACCATCCGTCTCTGCCGTAAATCCAACGCTATTTCAATATTCAATTCAACCCATCTGACGCCCCTTTTTCACCGACTGGCACCAACACTGGGTTGACCTTCTCACGCCAACCGTGATCTCTATTTTTTTGGCTACATCTGATCTCTGGTGAGCTGTTTCGGTTTGTGTTCGCATTATGGAGCAATTTTCCATAACGCCATATGATAGTATCATTTTGGAAGGTCTCAAACAATACCCTCCTACAACTCGGTTCACCAAAAGTGAATTGCCATTTGTGTTTAAAGATATTCTCTCAAAGTCAGGTATTTTATCCGAGTCTGGTAAGTATTCCACTGCCTTGTCTGCTGCCACGGGTACATCATCATGGTTTTTCGATTCCGCATGTTGTAATCATATGACCTCTGATTCATCCATTTTTTCCTCCAAATCGCATGCCCCTCACACTCCACCCATTCAAACAGCTGATGGTTCACACATACATGCCAGTCACATTGGCGATATCTCTACTTCCACCATATCTCTATCTGATACATATTTGATCCCTAAACTTACATTAAATTTGATATTTGTTGGTCAATTATGTGACCTTGGACTTAATGTTATATTTTCTGCTACTGGCTGTCATGTACAGGATCCTCGAACAGGAAAAACTCTTGGGATAGGCCGTAAGGTTGGACGCCTGTATGAGCTCATCAGTCTTCATATTCCATCTCACTCCATTGCACCTCCCACTCATTCCGTGAGTCAATCAAAATGTTCTGTTACGTCTAATTCCTCTAATTCTCTTGGTATTTGGCATTCTCGATTGGGTCATGCGTCTTTTGGTCGAATACGTACCCTAGTTTCAAGTGGACATTTAGGACATGTAAAAGATGAACACGTAGATTGTCTTTCTTGTCAACTTGCTAAACAACCAGCATTGCCATTTCCTTCGAGTGACTCTATATCCTCTGCTCCCTTTGATTTAGTTCACTCTGATATCTGAGGACCATCACCGAACACTACCATGGGCGGTTCCAAATATTTGTTATTTTCATAGATGATTATTCTCGTTTTACATGGTTATATCTCATGAAGAATAGATCTGAAGTACAACAAATTTATTATGATTTTTCCAAAATGGTTCAAACTCAATTTTTCCGCCCAATCAAAGTTTTTCGTGCTGATAATGCCATGGAATATAAAGAGACAGAATTTTTAAAATATCTTCGCCAAAATGGAACCTTGCCCCATAGGTCATGTTCTGGCACATCTCAACAAAATGGTCGCGCTGAGCGTAAGCATAGACACATTTTGGATACTGTCCGTGCCCTTCTTATAGATGCCTCTTGTCCTGAGCGACTTTGGGGGGAGGCTGCTCTTACTGCTGTCTATACCATTAATCGTGTCCCATCCCCTACCATTGGGAATCAGTCACCTTATGAACGATTATATGGTATATTGCCCGCCTATGATCTCCTTAAGGTTTTTGGATGTGCTTGTTTTGTTCTCTTACAACCCCATGAGCGTACAAAATTGGAACCTCGTGCTCGTCTCTGTTGCTTCTTAGGGTATTCGATTGAGCATAAGGGATACAAATGTTGGGATCCCTCTTCTCAACGCCTTCGCATTTCTCGGCATGTCATATTTTGGGAACACAAAATGTTCTCTTCCATGTCCAAGTTTCACTTACCCCCTATGTCTACTTCATCGTTTTTCACTGACCCTTCTGTAGATATATTTCTTGATGATGTTGATACAGGTTCTTCTGAGCTTTCTTCTACGGTCTATCCCGAGACGTCGATTCTGTTTGATGATCCTACTTCTGCACCTCCTGGCTCTACTCCTACACCTTCTGGCTCATCCCTTTCCGAGCCTTCACATTTTGGTTGCCCTCCGAATGAGCCCTTTACATTGCCTAGCTCTCCTCCTACTGAGCTTCCTGCACCACCTCTATCTGATGATTCACCACTTCGTCGCTCTACTCGGGTAAGGGAAGTACCTATTCATCTTCGTGATTATCATTGTTTCTTTACTATTCTTTCTCAGCATGAACCTCACTCCTACCGTGAGGCAAGTTCTAACCCTCTTTGGCAGCAAGCAATGGCAGAAGAATTACAGGCTTTAGATAAAACACACACTTGGGATATCGTTGACCTTCCTCCTGGCAAGACTCCTATTGGTTCTAAGTGGGTTTACAAGATAAAAACTCGCTCTGATGGCTCTATAGAGCGTTACAAAGCTCGTCTGGTTGCAAAGGGTTTTTCTCAAGAGTATGGTATTGACTATGAGGAAACTTTTGCACCAGTTGCTCGTCTCACTTCTGTTCGGAGTTTACTTGCGATTGCTGCCATACGTAAGTGGAATTTAAATCAGATGGACGTCAAGAATGCCTTTCTCAATGGTGATCTTACTGAAGAAGTTTATATGCAGCCTCCACCTGGGTATAATCATCCCCCGAATAAAGTGTGTAAACTTAATCGCGCTCTTTATGGTCTCAAGCAAGCTCCACGTGCCTGGTTTGCCAAATTCAGCAACACTATTCAAAATTTTGGATTCTCTTCTAGCCAGTATGATTTTGCACTTTTTATCCGGAAGTCTGCACGTGGTATTATTTTTCTTCTTCTCTATGTTGATGACATGATTATTACTGGCGATGATAATGTTGGTATTTCTGATCTCAAAGCCTTCCTTAGCAAGCAATTTCAGATGAAGGATCTGGGTACTGTGAGCTATTTCTTAGGTCTTGAGATTTCATCTACATCCGATGGCTACTATCTCACTCAGGCTAAGTATGCCTCTGATCTTCTTAGTCGTGCTGGTATCACCGACAACAAGACTGCATCTACACCACTTGAGCCAACCACTCGACTCACTCCTCTGGATGGCACACCACTCCCTGATGCCACTATTTATCGCCAATTGGTTGGTAGTCTTGTGTATCTTACAGTCACCCGACCTGACATTGCCTATGCCGTTCACATAGTTAGCCAATTCATGTCTGCTCCTCGATCGCCTCATTTTCAAGCTGTTCTTCGAATTCTTCGCTATGTCAAAGGCACTCTATTTCATGGCCTCTACTATTCAGCACATTCCTCCCTTGAATTATGTGCATATTCTGATGCTGGGCTGGTGACCCCACCGATCGTCGCTCTACCACAGGTTACTGCTTCTTTCTTGGTGACTCTCTCATCTCTTGGGGAAGTAAGAAGCAATCTCTTGTTTCTCGTTCTAGTACTGAGGCAGAGTATTGTGCTATCGCTGACACTACTCAGGAGTTGATATGGCTTCGTTGGCTCCTCAGTGACATGGGTGTTATTCCTTCCACTGCCACTACACTTTGCTGCGATAATCAAAGTGCTATTCAGATTGCCCGCAATGACGTGTTCCATGATCGTACCAAACATATTGAGATTGATTGTCACTTTATATGACAACATGTTGTTCGGGGTAGCGTTCGACTTCTCTCAGTTTCCTCATCCGATCAGACCGCAGATATCTTCACGAAGGCTCATCCTCCTGGACGCTTTCATGATTTGGTGTCCAAACTCAAGCTGGTGTCTGCACTACCACCTTGAGTTTGAGGGGGGATGTTAGAATATCAAAACATATAATATCCTAATCATATCTTGATATGATATGATATGATTATGATATTATATGATTTGATATGATCTTTTATTATTGTAATTGATTATGATTTGATTGTAATTAGATTGATTCTCTTTCCATAGTTGGGCTCCCTCGCCTTGTATAAATAGGAACCTCATTGTACAGTTTATTATAGAATTCAATACAATATTTCTTCTCTCTTATTATTTCACAATCAGAAGCTACATTTTAAGCTTGGAAGAGGATCGTAAGAGAAATATCAACAACAATGCATCTTCAACTATTTAACTATTTTTTTTTTTTTTTTTTGCATTTACATACGTACGTACATAGATCGTTAACAATCTTGTCTAATTCTTTCTCCGGCTAGACATTAAAAATCAAACTCGATTTCTTCCTTAGCATGCCAATTTGCCAAATGAAGCCAAGTTACTGCTTGGCCATGACTCTAGGAAGATTATGCCCTCTCTCTTTTTTGGTGAAGAGTTGTATTGGAGTTTTAGAGACTCAGAATTGAGGAATGCGACTATTTTTTTCTCTTTATCACACCAAAAGGTATTCCTATATAGGCAAAAAGTAGACGAGCGACGGTAGTGTCAGAATATGACAGAAAACTTTTGTTCCTGCGTCATATTACACTTAATACTACTAAAATGGATGCCAGAACATGCACTTGTGGTTCATTTTTACATTAAAAAGGATTATGTCTTTTCACATTTGTCTGAAAATATGCAGCGTGTCTCCAAGTTCCTTTTCCAACTAAGTAGAAATATGGGGGAGATGGAAAAGCGAAGTTGCAAGTGAAAAGAATTGATCCGGAATTGTCTATACTGTGAAGGTGAGCAAACGAAATCATATCATTCGGCTTCAATCTACAAACAATTGCCTCTTGTTAATGCAAGGCGAAACGAGAAGAAGTAGGTATACATGGTTGCACTGGTCAAGCAGCCAGTGTGGTGGGATAGTAACTTGACGCAGTAACATCTGGTCGTGAGGACTCTCTCTTTTTCAAAGGCCCTGGTCAGCTGACCCGCAGCCACCGGGGGTACGTACTCTTCTCTGTTTAATCTTTCCATTGTGTCATTTAATACCGGCTTACAAAATGAGAAATGACTTTGTAAAATAGACGCCAATTTAAGCTCTTGTTCAACCGAGTCCAACAAAGGCTGTGGGCATCCAATTAAGTCATGAATTAGAAATGAATTGGCTGCAAGTCAAACAAACACGAAGAAGATAAGCGAGAAAGTTTGGGCAATGTTTTCTTGCCGATGTAACATAGAATGGTAAGAATGAAATGACTGCTGATGTAGCTTTATGGCGTTGAGCGATTTTACACCCTGTGGAGTCTCTAGTGTAGCTACTTGTAATGACTTTTAATTTTCCTAGATTCAATGACTTTTTCTATTGCAGTTCATCTGTTTAATTTTTTACTAGTATACATACATTTCACCACTGCTAAGGTAAAATCTGGCTCCATTCCTGGTTGGCCTAGTCGTCAAGCTTTGAGACTTATGAGCTTGTTCCCTCCTAATTTTCAGGTTTAAAACCTCTCAGGTGCTATTAAATTCTTTGGGGTTGGTCCATACAGAGCAAATCTACTTGGACTCCCGCAAGTGGGCGGCGGGATTAGGCCTCCAAGATTAATTGAGGTGCGCGTAAGCTAGCTCAAACACCCGTGTTATAAATAAAAGCTGAGAATTTTCAACCCTGATATATTGGGAATATGGCAATCCCACCCATGTGGGTTTGCGTGAGTCTATATGCAACTAGGCCCCGTTTAAGAACACTTTCTTAAAAAATAATTACTTATTTTATATTTTCAAACTCAAAAATAATGTAAATGAAAAGTAATTTTTCAATTTTTTTTGCACCGTATAAAAGATCTCAATGAGATCTATCAAATAAGATCTATATTGATAGAAAAATTATTTGCGTAAACATATGATTTTGAACTTGAAATTGCCTTTTTAAAAAATAAGTACTTATTTTCCTTTTAGGAACAGGGTCTAAAAACGAGCTAGTCCCACTCCTTATCCCATGACAAACACAAATGATATAACCTCACTTCAATTCAATCAATCCAGTACTCGAATCCCCTTCCAAATTAGCACTCGATCATGACTTATTAAACAACTACTAATTGCTCGCGCCGAAAGACACAGCACAATGCTTTCTAAACAAAGTTTAAATGAAGTATCAAAATTCACTTTTCTGAAGGTGTTTTTTGGATACAACGGTTGTTTTTAAACGCCATCTCACATGGGGTGAGTCCCAGATATGTGTATGGTCCTACTTTACGCAAGAGGAGCGTTTCAAATAGCCGTGAATTAGAAAAATTTTCCTTTTCCCATCAAAATCTACTTCTCGGAAATTTTCATTTTAAGAATAAGTTTCAAATATAGTCTAGCTAAGTTCATAAAATAGTCTAACACAACAAATGTTAACAAATCTGTGTAATTCAAATTAATTGCATTCAGGGATAGTATCAGAGATGTTAAGAATGTATAATCATAAGGGATTCCAATTCGAAATCAATTTTCTGAACTTCCACTCACTCAAAAGTGACACCTTTATCGCATTTGTTTCTTTAACTGATCTAGAAAAATAGAAAATCGAAATAGTTCCAAGATTATATATAACTAAGTAAGGAGTAGAGTTAATTCTATCTACCCAAAATTAAGACTTCAACAAAAAACCTACAATCTTCAATTCCAGACAGATCATGAAACTCCAAATCATCTAAACCAATAGCTCAAGTTGTATTGAACAACAATTTTGTTCTCTTACCTATTAGTTAAAAAGAAAAAGAATCTGATGCGAATAATTACTATTGGCCGCAAAGAATTACTTATGGCCGCAAAATATTACTCCGGGCCGCGAAGAATAACTTTTGGTCGCATCGAATTACTCCTGGCCGTTACGAATTACTCTTGGTTGTAAAGAATTGCTATTGGCTGCATTGAATTACACTTGGCCGCAAAGAATTGCGAGGCCAAAAAGTGATTCGATGCGGCCAAGTGCAATTAGATGCGGCCAAGTGCAATTTATGGCGGGAGGAATTCTTCTCGGCCAAGTGCAATTCGATGCGGCTACATGCAATTCTTTGCGGTCAAGTGCAATTCGATGCGGCTAAGAGAAATTCGATGCAACCAAGTGTAATTCGATGCGGCCAAGTGCAATTTGATGTGGCTAATAGTAATTCTTTGCGGCCCCGAGTAATTCATTGCAATTACGAGTAATTCTTTGCGACCAAATGTAATTTTTTGCGGCCAATAGTAATTCATCGCGGCTAGGAGTGATTATTTGCGGCCAATAGCAAATCTTTATGAACTTCTAATATCAGCCATTGGCTTCAATGGGTGAGCTGGAGTGTCTTTTTTTGTGTTCCTGAAACACTCTCTTGGATATATATTCTTCAAATTAACACATAATTTGGAAAGTTTTGGTTTTTTTCTTTTTTCTTTTTGAAAAATCACAGAGACATTAAAATACAGTTGTTAGGAGTAAATAAATCCACACGGCAATTAAGTAATATGTGCAAAAAGTGTAAGTACTTTACTGAAAAGAGGAGAATGAGCCTAAATCATTTGATCAAAATAATCATCCATTACAACATGTCTTTTGTTAAGTATGGATGAGCCCTACACGCTTGTGTTATGTACTATAAAAAATTAAGTTAAATAAGAAAATTAACTCCAATGCGGAAACATAGACACATGTATATTTTCATTGGCTTTCAACTTTCAACCCGATGAAGACGAAGATGAAACTATGACTTAGAATCAATATGCAACAAAATCAATATATTTGCTGTCACTAACATATTGTAATAAATCAAATAACCAAATATATAATTAATCAGTTTTTCCCCTCAATCACTTAACCAACTAAACATTTAGCAATCTATATATATATATATATATATATATATATAAATGTATGTATATATATATATATATATATATACATATATATATATATATATATATATATAGAGAGAGAGAGAGAGAGAGAGAGAGAGAGAGAGAAGTTTTGGATTCAAAATTGGAATTCGTTTTGGAATTAACGTGAGAGCGAGAGAGAGAGAGCCCTAGATTTTGGTAATCGTTTTTAACGGATAACTATTAGGAAAGTAAGGAAAATTCAAAAATAAGGAATCAAAATAAGATTAGGAAACATTAATTTTAGGGGAATTTGCACTTACATCCCTTATACTATTACTGATTTCCACATACACCCCTTGTACTCCAAATTTAGACACTTACACCCCTTGTACTTTGGATTAAAGTGCAACAGTTTAAAAATCCGTTAAAATGGATGAAAAAGCTACTGGCGGGAGATTTCCCTCCAAAATGAGGGAAAAAAATGCGTAAACTAACCCTGATAGTCATTTATAAGCCCTGTCAAACTCTCCTTCCAAAAAATAAAGGATCCAAACCCCTCCCTTCCCTTAACCCACTTTCTCTCTTCTTTCACAAGATGTCTTCTCAAACATCAAAAAGCCCATCAATTTCAACAGAAAAACAGCAGCATTTAGCACTATATCTCTTGTATAATTAGCCTTAAAACATCTGCAAATGCAGCCACAAAAAGGCAACTGCAGTTAGGGGAAGGGAAAAGGGAAACTACCAGGGGGTGGATCACACCAAGGCCCAACTAAACTGGTTTAATTATTGCATATGCACGCTCTGTTTTGGGGGAATTCTGTTCATGTTTGACTTTTGTTTGTGAACTCTGTTTCAAGTCAGTTTGTAAGTATGTGTGACTTCTATTTTGGAAAAGAGCTCAGTTTGAACTACCTGGTATTGAATATCTACATTTGAAGTCTATTTTGTTGTTGTTATTGCTATGTATTTATGTTGTGGATTTAGACAATGTACGTCTTTTTTTGTTTTTTTGCTGCTCGTGTTTCTGTTGCTGCATTTGCAGATGTTTTTGATACTCTATTTTTGGGAAGCGGAGTTTGACAGGGCTTATAAATGACTATCATGATTAGTTTGGGTATTTTTTGCCTCTTTTTGTAGGGAAATCTCCCGCTGGTAGTTTTTGCATCCATTTTAACGGATTTTCTAACAGTTGCACTTTAGTCCAAAGTACAAGGAGTGTAAGTGTCTAAATTTGAAGTACAAGGAGTGTATGTGCAAATCAGTGATACTACAAGGGGTGCAAGTGCAAATTTCCCTTAATTTTAGTTTTTCTTTCATTATTCTTCCAAATATTCATTCTTTTCAGTATATTTCTAGTCTTACTACCCATAAATCTTAACTATAGAAAAAATATGTACAAATCCAATGGTCTAAAATATAAAGATTCAAAAATCGTTACTACATATTATACAGATATGCTGCATCCATATTGGAATAAAAGATGAGAGACTTAGAAAATACTATAGGATAGAGATACATAATTAAGAAGCAAAACTTAAGCCATGCTACATCAAGACTTTTTTGTCCAGAAGATGAGCTTGAAATTTTTGTGATTGACTTTGAGAAGTGGATAAGATACTAAATGAACTAGCCCTGATTTCATGGGAAAGACATTTCTCTCATACTCCATTAGTCCATTTCCATGCTGAGCATGAACATCTCTCCTTCTTTCCATACAAGGCGTGAATATGTATCCAAACATCTTGATAATTAATTACTTCAACGCAACCCCAACGGTTGGCCGGGTGGTGGTTAAGGCTTGAGACTTATGGGTTTATTCCCTCGCAAGGTCTGAAATTTCTCAGATACTATCAACTCCTTTGAGGCGGTCCATACGGCGTCGTATTTAAAGTCTCTGCTGCTGGACTATGGAATTGGTCTCTCAGGATTAGTTGATTGTGCGTAAACTGACACGAACATACCTGAGTTATCACCAATTATTTCAACACCGTATATGGCCCAATAGTCAATAGACCACCATACCATACGTGTGCTCAAATCTTTTTGTCATTGCTTACCCACGGGCCGCGGGACAAGACCAAGGAAACTTCCTCGCCTGAGTGCAAACAGAAACCAAAGGATATTTCAACATCCACATTAATTGAAATTGAGCACGAAAAATCCGACCCGGATCCGGATCCGAATCCGATAACGTCGATCCGATAATCCGAATCCGGTAACGTTATCGGATCCGGATCGGATCCGGATCGGGTCGGATTAAATCCGTTATCAATCCGAATCCGAATTTTTTTTTTTACTTTTTATAAATTTTTGAAATTTTTTTTAAAAATACAGTAAATTTTTTATTTTGAAAAAAAAATGTTTAAGAAGTTGTATTTTTATTTTCAATTTTTTCTTTTATTTTTTTTGGAAAATATTTTTTTTTGAAAAAAAGTTGTATTTTTTTTATAAAAAAATATTTTTTTTGGGCTAAAATTTTTGGAGTAAAAAAGTTTTCGGATCGGATTCGGATTTTCGGATCGGATCCAAATTTTTCGGATCGGATCCGGATTTCCGCTATCGGATTTGAGTCTTATCGGATTCGGATCGGATCCAAGTCTTATCGGATTCGGATCTATCGGATCCGGACCGGATCCGGATCCGATCCGGCCCGTTGACAGGCCTACAAAGGATATTTCAACATCCACATCAATTGAAATTGAGCACATCCGCGATTGATGATGTTAAAGCATCCGATTCATAATCAATTGGCAATGAGTACTGGAGAGGCCGCCCAGGCTGGAATACTAGTTTTGGAGGATAAAATTAATCGATGTGGGACAATTTCCAACAGATGACACATTGAATAACAACCATTTCTGATAATCGATCCAAAAAAAGGCTACTCGTGCAGATCCAAAACATTGTTAGAGACCCACCTTGAAGAAAATACTTAGAGCTCTTGATACTTGTATTTTGCTTAAGCAGGGGGCAGGAATGTCAAAAATATCATTGGATGAGAACATTTTCCAAACTAATGACGTTGAGGAGTGGGTACACTGTCAGCCCTCCATGTCTCTACGCAATCTTTGTGACTCTAGCCTATTCTACCCTCCACAACTCTTTCTCGACTTGATGCGGACATATAATCCGATACTTTGGGAGCACCATATCAGCATGCTGGTCGACCAATAGAGATTCGGGAAAAAACCACCCGCGGTATATTTTGAGAATGGAACATTGGCCACTTTCCTAGTTTTACATCATGCCATATCGCGGCGTTGCCTATTATTGACACTACAATGACATGTCTTTTCAGGCCCATGGAATAAACTGCTCCTTCACGCGATCTCCATTCCATGAATCCATCATCAATCATACCTCATCGAACACATGCATGTAATTTTCGGTTTAAGTAGAAAATTCCACAACTCCTTTCGGGAATGGGGCATGTAGCAGTTAGATATAGCTCAAATTCGAATAAAATGAAGGAAATTATCTATAGTTTCATTTTCTCTATAAATAGCAACCATATAACCTGAACTGTGTACACAGACCCTGCAGCATATAACTGACAAACAATGGCCTGTAGTGGAATGCTGTTGGGCATGCTGCTTTATGGCATTTTAGCCAGTCCAGGTGCACAACTCCTAAAGGCCGACGGGCTCTGCTCTGCAGCTTATGACTACAAAGATGCACTGAGTAAAGCAATCATGTTTTTCGAAGGACAGCGATCGGGAAAATTGCCTGCAGACCGGAGAGTAAAATGGAGGGGAGACTCTGCACTCTCTGATGGCAAACCAGAAAATGTACGACTTTTTCGTTACTAGTCAACTGAACAGAATCAGTTTACATGCACACAACGCAAGAAAAGAACAAGTTTTCACCATCTTTCTCCGAAGGCTGGTGGGCAGACAATCACTCTTTTCGAGCCCATCAGAAAACTGGGAGAGACGATGAAACGTTTGGTGCTTTAAGAGTTTTTTGGGCACCTTACCTATATTTATTTGAACAACAGCTTAGAATTTTGGTTCACTAGGTGACCAATGGCGCTAGAATAGTCAGGCCACTAAGCCTTGATACACTTGCAAACATAATTGCAACTAATGAGCATGTATGGAACAGATCACACTTTTTTTTTTTTCATTACCAGGTCACACTAATATATACTATAACGAGACTTGTACTGTAATATTCCTTCACTTCAGCTCTGTTTTATGCACAGTCCCTACATCTTAGTTGAATCGTTTCTGTTTTCCGTTCCTGGTAAACGCGAAAATTTGTTTGGCAAACACTAGTAGTACTACTCCTAGTAGTAGTAGTGCTGTAGTGGTGGTACTAATGCATATTTCTTGTGACAGGTGAGACTGATGGGAGGATACTATGATGCGGGCGACAATGTAAAGTTTGGGTGGCCGATGGCATTCAGCGTCACCTTATTGAGTTGGGCTGCCGTTGAGCACCAGAAAGAGATATCTTCAGTCGGTCAGATGAATTATATCCACAGAGCAATCCGCTGGGGTTCTGATTTCATATTAAGAGCTCACACTTCACCTACCACTCTCTACACCCAGGTTTAATCTCCCTTTGTTTTACTTCTTCAAAGACTATAGCAGTAAAAACAAGGAACGGACCAGATATCATTCTGCTGATCCACAACAGAAAAGGCTTGCAATATAACTTTGCGTCGAAGCATGAATTGAGTTCCAAGCTTGTTGGAGTTTGTCGCACATCGGTTAATTATCACCTCGAAAACTAGTATATGAGCCTTGGCGGCCTCTCCTCTCATTGCCAATTGGTAATGAGTTGGATGCATTACCAATGCCAACTTCCCCTATGCATTAAGAACTTCTCAGCCGCTGGTTCTACACCATCAAATTAATTAGTTAGAACAATTATTGATCAAAATTTCATGGACCAATACCAGTTGTTTTATTTGAATCTTCGATCAAACCCGTTCCTGGGATTATTCACTGGCCTATGTATGTTAGTCACTGGTCAGTGCTTTTACGTCTTGAATCCACAATTCTAATAAGCACACACACACAGAGAGAGAGAGAGAGAGAGAGAGAGAGAGAGAGAGAGACCCCTAAGGGCCTGAATAGAGCTGTGTTTCCAATCTAGGATTCTAAGTAATTACTGTATGCCTTGGTTAGTTAGTATGTTTCTACTTCTCCGATTTTTTTTTTTTGTAGGTGGGAGATGGAGATCAAGATCACCAGTGTTGGGAGCGCCCCGAAGATATGGACACTCCTCGAACACTCTACAAGATCACTTCCAATTCACCAGGCACAGAGGCGGCGGCTGAAGCTGCAGCTGCTCTTTCTGCTGCTTCGATTTTCTTTAAAGGTGTTGATTCCAACTATTCTGCCAATCTATTAAGCCATTCGAAATCGGTAGGTCTTACAATTTCAGGATGGTTTCTGCTCATCAAGCTCTTATCTGTGTTCATCTAACTCATTAGTCCAAATGAATTTCAGCTGTTTGAGTTTGCTGACAAGTATAGGGGGTCTTACCAGGCTTCTTGCCCATTCTACTGCTCTTACTCCGGCTATCGGGTAACGAAGTTACAATCTTCAGATTTGCAATCATGTTTGTGAGCTTTGCTGGTGTAGGGGAAAATCGCGTCACTCTTCTGTTAGTCTTGAAGATATGAATCAGAACAAAGGTCACTGAGAAAATTCATTAAGCAAGAAATGGCCGTTTTATGTGTCAAAACCAATGATCAAATGGCTGTCAATAGATGAGCAGATTGCTTCATTTAAGCATGGCTAATAGGTCTGCATCAATTTCTCTTTCTGTCACGACTCATGAGCTTATTTAACCTGAATTTCATGAAGGATGAGCTGTTATGGGCTGCGGCGTGGCTATACAAAGCCAGTGGACAAACCAGCTACTTGAACTATGTATCGAACAACCAAGGCTGGAGTCAGGCCTCTTCCGAGTTCAGTTGGGATAACAAGTTCGCAGGAGCTCAGACATTACTGGCAAAGGTGCTGCATTTTTTTTCCTTGTAAAAAGTCTTATTGGTCAATGAAGTAACTCAATTAAGTAGTTGGATTATGTTCAGGAATTTTATGGTGGGAAGTCAAAAAATTTGGAGAAGTTTAAAGGGGATGCTGACTCCTTCGTATGTGCACTGATGCCAGGGAGTGGCTCAGTTCAGATCCATACCACCCCCGGTAATGACAAAAACTTGCAATCAGAAAAAAATGTTACGTTATTGAAACGAAATGAAAAATTAGTCAAGTGTTTCAGAATGCAGCATGGATGACACTGCACGGATCCCCCAAACTCTACCGACTACCATGACGAATATGCAGTGCTGTCATACTGCATTCTCAAATATTTTACATGGAAGGCTTCCGAGCCTACGTTTGCTGCAACTGACATAGAAAAACATGCATGTCTTTTGCCTACAGGTGGGCTTCTGTATACTAGAGATAGTAGTAATCTGCAGTACGTTACAAGCGCTTCCATGGTGCTCTTGATCTACTCCAAGATACTTGATGCGGCTAAAATTCAGGGAGTCCAATGTGGTTCTGCACATTTCTCCCCATCTCAAATCAAGGCCTGTGCAAAAACACAGGTAGACATCTGCCCAGGTGTATAAATAAAACACCATTTTCGTGTTTCCTTGCTTTTGAAGCAATGAAGTGCTATTTTTACACAAAAAATAGAGATACCATGAAGGATAAGAGGCACAAAAAGGTTCACACAAATACACACTTGATCAAAATGATCTTCACCTCTGTTGTCAAATGAAACACGAAAATTTCCCATGTTTTTATTGCAAGAGATGGGACTACAGACCAAGAAAATTGTCGTCGAAAAATGACCATTCCTTGACTAAGATAAGAGTCATAGTTTCTGAGTTTTGCTAGAGAGTCTACAGGCCAAGAAAATTGTCGTCGAAAAATGACTAGTGCTGCCAGCAAAACGTTCTGAACAAATTTTTTAATTTTTTTTTAGAAGCTGTAATTTTTTTTCGCACTTCTTCTCTCAAGTTAAATGTTTTCTTTCTTTCAGGTCGATTACATACTAGGAAACAACCCCATGAAGATGTCATACATGGTGGGATTCGGCAGCAAATATCCATTGCAGTTGCACCACAGAGGTGCATCCATCCCCTCGTGCCAAGCTTACCCGGCCAAAGTAGGGTGCAACGACGGCTACTCAACCTGGTATTCTTCTTCCAAACCAAATCCAAATACTCACGTGGGTGCAATCGTTGGAGGCCCCGACTCCAATGACCAGTTCAACGACTTGAGATCGGATTACTCTCACTCGGAGCCTTCTACCTATATGAATGCTGCTTTTGTGGGTTCGGTGGCTGCTTTGCTTGGCGGAAATGGAGACGACGATCAGTGTCTGCAAATGCCGCAAGATGTAGATGGAATCATAAACAAGGCGGTCGAAGTTTTCTAGCTTACTCAAAATCTGAATCTAACAATAATCAGCATATAAATAAACTTCTAGTCACGGATTAAGGGGTACTGTAGAATTAAATCTACCTCATCAATGGTGTAAAAAAGTTGGTGGTTGTAAGTTCATGTTAAAACATAAAAATGGTAATGTACAACTTAATAATATTTATCTCAAAATCAATTGGCAATGAGGAGAGAGACAGCTGGCTAGTCTCATATACTAGTTTTTGAGGTGACAGATAACCCATGTGGCACACATTCTAACAGTACGCTCGACTGTTTTATTAAGAAGGAATTCATACATGTTGGCCTGCAAAAACTCCGGATCGATCGATGAAAATAGCAAAACAATTGGACACGCTACTTGAATTTGTTTAGTAGAACTTGCATTTTATACACTCTGAATAATCGCTGATTTTTTCCGCTTTTTTTGCAATTTTATTTTTTGATGGGAAAGTCTCGAGCATTTAGAAAGTATCTCGTAAGTCATAATACAACTCTCAGGTCATCTCATTCACGTAAAATAGAGGACAATATAAGAAGGAATTTGAGCTAGCCTTCCTAGACTAATTGATTAGAGAAGATTTTGATTATAATTTGTGTGACTGTAGTTTGGGTTCTGGACTCGTAAGCTATCTTTTGCAAATGGCTGATGTATCATAAGATTTGGCATAAAGATTTTAGTAGGTTATTTTGTAACGCTCCTTTTACATAGGGTGAGACCTACACCTATATGAGATCACCTTATGTGAGAGGGCGTTACAAATAATCATTAGTATATTTTTTATTTTGTTTACAGATTTTGGGATAACGACTTGTTTTTTATAAGTCAATATCTCCGGATCAGTTTATGCACATTTCAACTAATACTCTTGAAAAACTAATCTGAACGAATGACAAACTTATGTTATACAGTAATTGATTAAGAAGATGGCAGTGTGGTGGTTTTGATCTGCAAAAGGAAGAAGGAATACAATAGATCCAAGATCTAAAACTAGCGTGCCTCCCCCTAGGGTTTATCGCTAGAGTTATACAGGTAGTCTATACTTGCTCTCTAAGTTACCCGTGCTAGTCGCGTGTGCCTGACGTCACGTGTAACCGTTTTGGTTAGTGATGTCATGGGTGACGGTTGGTGGACACGTGGGCGGAAGACATCTCCAATTAGAGGTGAACAAAAAATCGACCGAACCGAACCGAGTTCAAGAACCGAACCGAACCGGTTCATTTTTTCGGTTTTTTTCATTATCCGGTTCGGTTCGGTTCTTGAACTTTGTTCGATTTTGAAACCGGTTCGGTTCTCGATTTTTGAAATTTTCGGGGAACCGAACCGGTTTTTAATATATATATATATATTTCTCGGTTTTTGAAAATTTTCGGCGAACCGAACCGGTTTTATATATATATATATTAAATATTTTTAAAATTTCTTAATATATATATATTAAATATTTTTAAAATTTTCGGCGAACCGAACCGAACTGAAGGAGAACCGAACCGACCATCAAAACTCGGTTTCGGTTCCTTCTACTTCCTGAACCGGTTTCATTCGGTTTCATCAAAATTCCCCCTGAACCGAATCGAACCGAACCGGTTACACCCCTATCTCCAATCGCCTGCTAGGTCAGTAAACAGGTCGGGCAACGCTTCGGCCAGGCCCGACTCGGTCCGGGCCACAGCAGGCTCTACCGTTTTGGGCCTCAGTAAACGGTGGGCGGACGATATAGTCATCAAGATGCTTCGGCCATGCTAGCCCAGTAGGGTTTGGGCTGCCCATATCGGAAGGCCCTTTCAGTTAATTTTGCAATGTACTCTTTGGTAAGTGTTTGGTCCAACTACCAAATCTATTTTGGACTGGAACTTTCTTGACTGTTTCTTCCGTTTCTGATATCCAAAATTGGGCTTCACCAAAATTTATTATTATCATTTCTAACCTTAAGGTTTGGCCCGGGACTCAAGAGTTTTGCTTTCGCCTAAGGTCTCACGGTTGATATATACCTCTCAGGGACTCAAGAGTTTTGCTTTCGCCTAAGTTTGCTCTGACTTTAATTGGGACCCCCGAAATTAATTGGGTGGTGGGATTGGTCCCTCAAGATCGATCAGTTAAGGTGCACGTATGTTGGCCAGACACCATCATGAGAAAATCGTAATTTCTACTATTTTTCTCCAAATAATCGGGCGGTGCTTGATAAAAAAAATTGAGCTAGTCTAGTCCCTTGATTAATTATACTTATCCTTGTAAAACTGTACAGAAATTTATGACCTCCGTTCTTTTCTATATAGAGATAGAGATAGAGATAGAGATAGAGATGGATAGAACAGTGAAGGGGGGAAGCCTGGCCCAGAACCAGAAGCGTCCCGGATTCCCATATAAAATTATACAATTGAGGAATTCCAAGTTGATTCCAGTACAGCATATATGCATTATTGAACACAATCTCACCCAATAATATTGCACTATTACCCATTTCTTAGGCGGGATTTTAGGCCATCGAAAGGCCGGGTTGCATTATATATGTTTTTTCAAACCTGCGACAGGAGAAATAGAGACGCCTAATGAATTCTGCAAATGATCCCTTGTTGCAATCATCAGAAATGAAGCTCAACCTTTAGACTCTGTATTATTAGTTTGCGTTTGTTTGACTGAAGATTAAACACCAAAACTTTTGGATGCACAGATCGATCAAACAAGTTTTCTGGTTAGTCCATGCGGGGTCTTTTCTCCGGATTTAATCGGGTTCCCCATTAGTAGATAGTGGGCTTGGTTTCCAGGATCAACTGGTCAAGAGTACGCGTAAGCTAGCCCTGACATATGTAAAAAAATAAGTTCCGGAGTTTTATTTTTGCTGAAATTAAACCCCAAAAAGAGAAGATCCGAAACCCTAATTTGTGGTCTTATACGTACATCTTATGTAGACTAATTCGCGTGACCGATTTCCAAGAGTCACAAAATCCATCTAGAATCTGAAGCAAAATCAACAATCTACAATCTAAAAACTAAGAAAGAATACCACGAAAAAATATCATCCAACGAAGAGCTGCTATCACGATCGGGTTTATGAACTGAAATTCGAAAGCAGTCCTCGTAATCATAATCAAAATCAACATATAGAATACACGATCACTCCACACTGATCGATCTCTATTTATTAGTGTCTGAAAAATAATTACAACAAACTTAGTTATCTCCTCTCAAGTTGGACATTGGACTAATTAACTAGTCACTATATAGTATAAGCTAAAATCAGAAGTTGAATCTATCAAGTTCATCAAATCCCAAAAACAAGTCATCAAACGACATCACATCACACATGTTATCCAGTCCAACATTACTTTTGCTTGCTTCAATATCCGATATTCGTTGCCCATCTTCTACCTTCATTGCCAATACCGGGGTAACGGGTGGCGACAGAGAGCATGAGCCGGAATCCGTGGATATCGATGCGTCGGGATTGCTCGTGGTGGGGCTTTTGGAGAGGGAGAACTTGTGGCGAGTGGTGCCGGCTAGGGAACTCCTGCGAATTGGGTGGCCGTGGCAGTGCTCAGCGGTGTAGGTGATGACAAACATTTGAGGATCGGATTGGCTACGTTCCACTTGCTTTCTGGCCAGACATCCTTTTAAACTGCTGCACCTGTAATAGCTCCTGCTCAATTCACCAAACCAACCGTATATATAAGTGATTGGAAAATAAAAAAGAGCACCATTCGTCTATAATTTGATTACAATTTTTTATCACGGAATGATGCGATTGCTTGTGATCCTGCATGTCATTTGAAATCAAAACAAATACCCACCAGTGTGACATGCAGTTTCCAAAGTTGTCACTGCCGCGTCATTTTAGTATTAGTAATTGGACCAAAAGTTACAAAGTATTTCAATTAATATAAACATAGGTCATATGGTATTTTTGGAGAGAGAGAGAGAGAGAGAGAGAGAGAGAGAGAACTACCTTGGATGGGGTGATCCTTTGATGGGTTTCTGACCATACTTGCGCCAAGCCCACACATCAGAGGAAAGACCTTCGGCTGCAACTTCCACTACCACTCTTTTGTGCTGAGTCTTCCTGATAATAGAAAGTGAAAGATTGTCACCATATAAAAAAAATTCAGCAAACTCAAAAAATGGAACTCAGAAAACTTTCGTTAATTCCAGAATATTATGCTGTGTTCTCTTCACTTCTCAAAAAGAATTTTTCAAAAAATTCTCTCTAGATTTCTTCTACTTCCAACATTTTTCTCTCTATCTCTCTCCACTTATTACCTCTACTATTTTTTAATTTTTTTTTTCAAAACGCAATCCAAACATGGCAGTCTTTAGAAAACTTCCATTGACCTCTCTATACGAACAATTGCATATGCCTTGTTCTCTTTGGTTTTCAAAAAGAATTTTTCAAAAAATTTCCCATAAATTTCCTCTACTTTCAATATTTCTCTCTGTACTTATTACCCCTATTATTTTTCAAAAAACTTTTCAAAACCCAAACCAAACACAACAAAATTTTGAAACATGATTGTGCAATTACCGATGCACTGATCGGTACGGAGACCGAGAACATTTGAACTGGCATGCTACTTTTCTATCTCAAAATGCCCATGTCCTTTTGTTCTCAATTTCATTACCAGCCGCAAGAAGTCATTAGAATCATCCTTGTTCGTTTTGGGGCCTCAAAATTTCAGGACACGATCTCTAATAAATTTCTTTTTATTTATCTTCCTGCACTCATTATTCTAAATTTTTTTTCTCAAAACACAATCGGAATAGGGCCGTGCCATGTTAGTTCTGGATCTCTAAACCCAAACTTTGCTATCTGTGCACGGTCTTTAAAAATTTTTCTCTCAAATTATTACTATCATTTCTCTATCTATCTCTCCCCTATTACTCCCAAAAAATTTCTGAAAACCCAAAACGAATATTTGGAGATAGAGAATCCAGTATTTTTCAAGCCCACTAACCTTCGTTTGTATTTAACTGGAAGAGGAGAAGCAGCAGCAGCAGCAGCAGCAGCAACAACGATAGCGGACTCGGGAAAAGCCTCCTTTTCTTGCACCCTATTGGCCCCTCTTTCTTCATGATCAGAAACAGAAGGAGAAAGAGAAGTTTGTGGGGATAGTTGACTCGACGCGGGGTAAAAGGGCTTGTAAAGTTGCTCCAGTTCGTCGAAAACCACCGTATTCGATTCGAAGAATAAATCAGGGAAAGAGCTGAACAACACATCTTCTTCTTGCACCACCAAAGGAGAAAAACACGTCTGTGGGTAGTCCAGGATTGTACTGCAGGGGGAGAAGCAGTTGTTGAATCCCCTGACCACCGCTTGTAAATCCCCGTCGCCGCCGGTTCCGGTGAATTCGGACATCGAGAAGCACTGGTTGTTTAGCTGAGCGTTGGGTATTTGGAAAGGGAGGGAGGAGACGCAAGACATTGACTTTGCATTAATGTCTGGTGTCAAGAGCTTGTGCATAAGAGATGAAGGAGGAGTTCCTTTATATATTGGATGGAGAGAGAGAGAGAGAGAGAGAGAGAGAGAGAGAGAGAGAGGGGTTGTGAAAGCAAGTGGGCATGAGTTGATGGGTAAAGCCTCCGCAGCTCTCCTTAGAACTAAAAAGTTATGGATTTCCCATTGGATTGAGATTGACTTTGTTAGGATGTCAAAAGGGGCGCCACACGGGAAAAGGCCGAAACCAACACGCATTCAAGAACTTGAAATATATACTTTTACTCGTTTTTCTCGTTCTTTGACGAAATTAGCTTTTCGGATATACAACAACAATATATATATATATATATACATATACATATAAAGTGCTAGTACTGCTTAAATAATAGAGCCAAGTGTTCTTGTAGGGTTCTGTATATTCCATTAATTTCTTTTTTATTACCACTGTGAAGGCGTGCACAAATTCAGACAGAGTTATATGATGCATGTGCCATAAAGTGGAATCTGATTTTATTCGCCCACCTACACATTGAGGATGGATTTATGGTTCGGGCAGGGGAGTGTTGTATTATTCAACCTGCTTAATTTATCCGATCACAAAATTTATGAAAACCTCATGTTTGGGGGTAATAATTTTAAAGATTTCCGCAAGAATATATGTACTCACATCATGAATTATACGACAGTAGTACTGCACTTCAAGGTTAGAAAATTACGACAAGACATTGCTGCAATGTCGAATTTTTGGATAACCTGTTATATTTTGTGATTTGCTAAACTAGTAATAAGGGTACTGTTACTTTAAATTAGTTTATTGAAATTAGAAATCAATATTCTTTTTCTTACTTAGGGTGGGTTCTTTTAAACTTAACTTATTTCTTCGTTTTTTGTATTTTATTCGTCTTTTCTGATTTTTTTGTTACATTTGCACAATATTTTTTGGATTAATCATTCATCTCGACAAGAACAATCTAAAAAGTACAAAATTGAATTGGAGGATGGTGTTATGCAGTGATGTGCGCAGCCACTACTACAAAAACCTTAAAAGATGACACTAAAAAAAATTGAAACAATGACAGTTTTTGTAAAACTATCATCGAAAATATGATGGTAGACTTTTGATGACAGACCATCTTACAAACTGTCATCTTTGCGATATAAGATGACGGTTTAGAATAAAAGTGACATTATTTTCTTTTTCTTTAATGTCAGTTTTTTCGTAAAACCGACATTAAAACATGGCGCTTCTGGAAGCTCATATGAAAAACCTTTTAATGACAGTTTTCCTTAAAAGGGACATTGAAACTAAGCCCTTTTAATGACAGTTTTAATTAGAACTGACATTACAGTTGATCATAAAAGATGACAGTCAAAAAGCGTCATAAAAACATATAAGATGATAGTTTAAAACTGTCATCTCATACCTTCAATATCTATGATGACAGTTTCATCAAAAACTGACATTAAAAGTGCTCATTTTAAAATTTTCAAAAATATAGTATACATATTTTTGTTGGTCTTTTGTTAACAATAAGCATGCCAGCTCAGTTGATAACACGCGCACGAGGAACTAAAGTTCTTGAGTTTAAGTCCTGGGGCAAGCAAATATTTGCTGGCGACACACAAGTGCCACTGGGCGGCCATGCGAGAGGCACGTGTGTGCCACGTGGGCAGCCACACATTCAAAATAGAATTGGTTTTTTTTTTTTTCTTGAATGGAGAGCAAATAAGATCGTGCATCGATCCAACGGCTCGGATCAAACTGACAGCTGTCTCATTTGTCTAAAGTGTAATCTTTTTTGTATTTTTTCGACATCTGTCCATATTTTTATACTTTTTCGATTCGTCTCATCGAAACGAATGAAAAGTTACAAACAATAAAAAAATACCAAAATAAGTTTCAAATTTAAAAAATTTAAAAAATCGTAGCCTTATTACTGAACCAATAAAGATAGGAAAAGAGGGTGCAATAAAACTCAAAAGGCTAGGTTGGACAGTGACACAAGTATTGCTGCAATTATTGGTGGGTAGATATTGATTTGAGCGTGTCTTAAAAACTCCCAATAAACTAATAGCTTAATTAGCTACCTCCCACTGTAGGACAATTCGGGCTAGTTTTTATAAAGCAAAAGGTTTGGCCACACATGTCAATGCGTATGTAATCCAACCCTATGGCTGATGTAATGCTAAAAGTATTAGTACACTCCTAATTATAATATTTGTAAAGAGGCATTAATGATTGAGCTAGCTGTACAAAAAAGCAATTAAAGCAGCAGCCAATTAGACCAGTTCAACAATACCATTAAAGTGGTTATATATACCCGGCCTATGTAACAATATGGTTTCACATTGTAGTAATAATTTTTTTGCCAAGTCGCCTAATGCGCAGGCCGGCAGGTGCCGGAGCGGAGCATGAAAACATCGTTCAAGAACTTTTTAGGCAATTGAAATTCGTGAGTATCAGAATTGAGAGGACGAACGCAGAACGAGGAGTGAGAACGGAAACGAAAGCCCGTTTTAAAGGATTATGTTATTAATGGTTTTGGCCTTTCAACTTTGTGCTTCTAATTTGAGAAACGCGAAAAGGTAGTTTGGCTTGACAAGAAAAACATTTTTAAAGTACTATAGTTTTATAAACTACTACTAATAAGGTCTCGCCAGCTAATGCATATTGAAAGGTCATTAAAAATTCGATTTATAAATTAGTTGAATACATTCTTACACTCGCAAAATTTGAGGGGTCAATTTTGCGCCGGAAAAAAATTCATAATTATTTCTTCTTCATCTGGAGATTTTCGTTGTTTGTTTATTTATTTATTTTTATATGTTATGATATGACTATTGACTGAGTTGTGTAGCCGGTTTACTTTAATCAATCATTGTGAATTCTAACATGATTGACGTAACGTCTCGTCCTCGTTGTTTGATAACATAGATGAATATTGTAACTTTCTTACCATTTGGAAAATTATTTTACATTTAAACCATTATACATCGATACAAACAAAGCCTAAATGATTCTTTTTCATACCTAGATTAACTTGTTTACAGAAGGGTGCCCATATCATATATCAATGTTGAGTAAAGCTAATTTTTTTTTGCATATATACGCTACTCTGCGGGCTCTACAAGATAAACAATTCAGATTATTGCGACAAACTGTTAATGAGGACCACACATGGCGGGTGTGCAAACCCCATGTTTGCACCCTTCCGTAAACAAGTTAGTAATCTCTTCGAAACCATGTTTGTCATGTAAAGTTTGTCAAAGCTACTTAAATAAGCTGAAAAGGCTCCAAGAACAAAATAAGATTTTTGTTAAAAAATCAAACACACTCGAAAAGATGTTAAAGTAGTCTAAAAATGCAGCCAAACTTGTTAGCTTTTAGCCTTTTGATCAAGCAATTTAAACTCACTAGGTTAGCTTCATAGCTTGTTTGTTACTAGTACGTACATGATATGGGCATTACCTAGCTAGTTAGTGTTTATTTTTTAGGAGAATATATTTAATGTCAAGTTGTTGGGAAAAACTCTTAACAAGGAAATCAAGAATATTGGTGCTTTCTGTAACTAGAAATTATCACCCAAAGGGCTAGCTATATATATGTTCGAAAAGATGAAGATTTGTCAAATCTCCGAATGAATGCTACATTAGGGCTCGTTTGGTTTCACATGCTTAATTATTAATAAGTTATAAGTCATAATCTATTGATTTTGTAAGGTGGGAGCTAGATATATATAGTTGGGTGTTCAGAGCAGTTTACGCACCTCAGTAAATAATAGCAAGCATTATTTATAACTTATTAATAATTAAGCATGTACACGACCGTTCGGGATTCAAAAAATGGTTGATCAACAAAAATAGGTTCCAGAAGAGCTCACAGATAAATGTACACGACCATTCGGGATGATACGCCACCAAATTTCGAGTATGGCAACAAAGGCGCTCTTCGGTTCAGGATCGGCTTGCTATCAGAAAAGGGAAAACATATGTATTGTTTTAAATTTTTAATGCTAATTTTAAAAATATCTTATAAGATGGACTTATTGGTTATTATAGGACGAAATAAGAACCAAACAAGCCCTCTGCCAAGCCAAGTTGTTTGACAACCCATGCGTGCAAGTTGGGAGAGAGTGAGCCATTTCTCTCGATGACCTTTGCCAAGCCAAGTTGTTTGACAACCAATATTGAAAACAGAACTGAAGAATAACCCACGACGGTGCTGGATTTTTTTCCCCCCTTTTTTGCTTCTACGAGGTGTCCGGATCAGCTTGTGCGCACATCTACTAATCCCCTTTCCAGTCCGGTCTAAGACAGACCATTTATGTTGGGACTATGGAATTCACAAGAAATTATTTCCTTACAGCCTGACCCCAAAACTCAAACTCTGGAAAGGCAAACCCGCTAATCAACCAGACTAACTCTTGGTCGCGCTGGCGGTGATGAATTTAAGACCATTGAAAATGAATGAAGAAAAAGAAGAAGAAAATTGAGCATCTCGCGTAAAAAGAGGGGAACTTAACTAGACTAGGAAATGGACCACCAATACAATAACCGTATTAACCCCGAGGGGACTGGCAAGCGGGCATGAGAAAACAACTAAAGAGCTTGTCCTTCAAGAGGTCGCAAGTTCAAATCACACCAAGGCTGAACATTTCAAACTTTGGGGCCAGCCTCTGGAGGTTTGTCTAGTCGGTAACTTCAGGGTCTCGAGATTCGTTAAGGCGCGCAAGTTGATCCAAACATCCGGTTATTAAAAATCGAGGAAAAAAAAAAAAACCATATGCACATGCATGGCCACACTAGATAGCATATTTTATTGAAGATATACTCTTTCTTCGTCCCCATTGGACTCTAGTTTTGGCCCAAGCTATACACCTATCTAGGACACAACTTATACTATCAAAGCGTGGAAAGAAGTTTGGAAGCATTCAAGTTTTTGAAAGCTCAGGGATTCTGGTTAGGGGACTGCATGCATTCTGTCTACCTCTCTTTGGAGAAACCAGGCTTTGTAACTGAGTGGGTTTAGAGAGCAACCTTATTTGGACCCATTTTGAGGACAAATTTTTCAGTGCCGGGTGGGGACGGCCACGTGGTGCCCATGTGCGCATCTTGGCCATCCAAATGTGTTTTGCACGGCCCAGATTTGTTTGGGTTTGAGAGGGTGTTTTGATAATTGTGCACTAAAAATTACCAAAACACCCTCTCAAACCCAAACAAATCTGAACCGTCCAAAGCACATTTGGACGGCCGAGATGTGCACACGGGCACCATGTGGCCATGCCCACAAATTTCTCCATTTGAGAAACCGTGTGTTTTCAATTGGTTTTCTTTTGATTATTCTGACGTTCAATGTTTCCAGCGGGAGATTGGTTTTCTATTCCTTTTTCCCTTTCTGGGAACTCTTCTTATATTGACTGGGTATAGTTGCATCTTTTCCTCTTTTTATTGACGAGGGCGAGGGTGTTTGATGCTTGACCGGCCTAATTTCCGAACGTCTGTAGCCTCTCGTCTCGCTGTCCACATACACGATGTAACTTTCGGAGCCAAGTCCTGGAGATAGCGAGGCGGAGCGAGAGATGGATTTTAAACCATTCGTTTGCTAATTTAGATTCGAAGTGATGATAACATCTCTCGTATGGAGGTCAAAGGCTCAAGCCAACTACGACTATTCAGTTGGTTGCGGGGATAATTTACTTACTTTTCCGATGCATCATGATATACTATAATACAGAGAAACTAATAGGAACATCAAGTTTATGGTTTCAAGAATGACAACGTCTATTTAAAATCACTACAGTAAAAACCATGTCAAGGACTCTGGTTCCCGATTAAGTCCACTAATTATTGTCTTGAAAATTTGGAGAGAGAGAGAGAGAGAGAGAGAGAGAGAGCAAAACTATATACATGCATTTAATAATGGGATGATTGTCAAAGCTGGTAAAATAAATCATGCAGGGCTCAGGTAAAATTAACTCAGGCAGGCCAGGCTCAGGTATAGAGGTGTCCAGGGAGTAGGAATCTATGCGTATGCGTATAGGCATTCATTTCTTTACTCTCTGTCCTCCTACATGTAGGAAAATTTGAAGAGTTCAATAACTACTGCAACCAAATCTTTGAACTTTTATAGATAACGTAAGTAAACGAGTAACTAGCCAAATGACATGGGATTGCCATAATCATGACCTAGTTACAAATTAGTACTGCCACAATGGCTAGATCAAGCTTCTCTATAGTACACTTCTTTAGATTCGGCACAAGGTCCCACCTCAAGAATGCATCCGATTATCGAAAAAAGAGAACGCATGATTTTATTGAAACCAATGCCAAAATTTCCCCCAATACCAAACTCTATCTCTCTCTCTCTCACACACACACACACACCCACCCGCCCCAACACTAATCTGGGAAGACCATGCATAGAAGGAAGAGGTTCTGATTTTCTGAATATGGTAATACCAAGTAATCCTCCTACGGGCCATGGAAGCATTATTCAAGACATACATGAAAGAAGCAAAACATGTGACATTTCAATTGTTGAGTCACCAGAACCGTAGCTTCAAACCTGCAAAGAAGTTTGTGCAATTTGTAGGGCCTCTTCAACTGATGATGCATTCTGGAGCTTGGCTTTATCAATCACAGGCTGGCTCCTTGCAAGCTTAGGAAGAAGTTGAAATTCCTAAAATAACAGCGCGACACATTAGTTGAAAGTCTTTATTTATGTATCTCAAACTGTCAAACATTTATCGCAACATGATATACTACGATTCGAACATGTAACTGGTAAGTAATTCAGAACAACATTTCAAACTTTGATTTATTTATTTTTTCGGTTCGATGGTCAGGGGTGTTCAGGCCAATTTAAGCGCACCTCGACTATTTTCCTCCACGGTCCAGTCAAAGACAGGCGGCATGCCATCCATGCCAGGACTAGGGGATTCACAATAGATATCTCTCTTCCAGCCTGACCCAAGAGGTTGCCAAGTTTTGAACTCAGAATGGTTGGGTTTACGTCTCCCTGTTGCCACTTGAGCTACCCCTTGGGCTAAACTTTGATATTTAAATTTATGCAGTAAGCTAAGTAAAAAGTACCTCAGGACTTCCACTTTCAAGAAGAACTCCCTTCAGTTTACCTGTAGGGGAATACAATCCTATTAGTCCTGTTTGCTAAGCAAGTACACGGGCTGGGTGGTTACATTGGGGAGGTGTTCAGCTTAATTGATTAGATTACATTACCGGATTCTATCCAGAAAGAAACAATCTTAGGATCAAAACTTCCAATTTCAACAATCTCCCCAACTGCTCAGTAACGAAGAACCAAGTCAGTGCAAAGTACTAGAAGATAAAACAGATGATTATAAGCAACAAAATAAATCTCTAGGATAATGCAGTGACCTTACCATTGTCCCCATAAAACTGCCACCACACTTTCCTTGGGCTGCCTTCATACTCAAAGACCCTAGAGTAGAAATGTGGTAGATAATCGTACCTAGACACCACGTGGAGACCAAAAAAATCAAGTTTCTGCGCGGAAATAAGATCAGTAGTTAATCAAGTTTTCTGAAAACTGGGAAATATCAAGGAGGATTCCAGCATAGATACGCGTGAGTTTGCACAGTCAGTAATGATTTTACGCAATGCTGAGCAGATTGGCGAGCATGATCAACATGTTCGACCCTTGCAATGCGGTCATACATCTGTTTTGAAGGAACCACACACAAGTTGTATTTTAGCCTATCTTGGAAGAGAAAGGGAAGAAAAGCAATCAATTGACAAAGGCATACCTTTAAGGGGAATGCTGCTACATCTCCAATAGCAAAAATTCCGGGAACACCTGTTCGGAACTGACCATCAACCTGAAATCGAGAGGTTTTAACAATTTGTATACGTAAATATGGATCAGCAAACAACCAACAGAACAGACTTCCTAGAAGAATTAGTTCCAATATTCTTATTGCTCGCTTCAAGAACTCCTATTTTATTAACAATTTAGACAGATACTGAACTCATTCAGCGATATAACTTCCTTAATCCAAGTCCGTTTCTTCCCCTCATCTAATTGTTTTTGTATTAACCCATTAGCAAAACCTAAAATTGATCAAGGTATGCACCAAAGCAATGCTGCCCATGTGCCTTATCTAGCACTCAAAGGCCTTATGAATCTTAATGAAGGATGTGGGGAAAATGCAGTAACAAAGTCTCCCTAGAAAAATCAGGTGGAGTACGTACAACTGTTATTACAAGCAGCAGCTGCAGCACAATTACATGAGTAAATGAATCACACACACACAAAAAATAGTACAAAAATCATACTCCTCAAATATACACGCATGAGTTCTGACTAAGACGAAAAAACCAATGAATACAATTTTTTTTGTAGTGCTGACCTGTATTCCACCAGCAGTGGTACTTAAGCCCACCTTATGAAAAGGACCGACGGCAGGTTTAGCTCCAATGCCAATAATAATCTACAAAAGAAAGGAGGAAAGAGTGTTTTGCTTCAAAAGCTACACCACCTTGTCTTCCAATGTAGAAACAGCAATAACCAAATACATAAGCTCAAAAAGGAAATTCAAAACCATGTAGCCACAGCTTACCGTGTCTGCTTCTATAGTAGACCCATCTTCAAGTTTAACGGCAGCCACGCGTCCATCAGAACCAGCTTCTAAGTTTTTTATGGAGACACCCTTTTGACAAACAGTCATCAAAAAAATCAGTTTTAGGTGGCAATAAAATGTTGGGGGGTTTGGAACCATAAGAAAAATAAACACAAAAATGCCCGGGGTCTCAGAAAAAACCATATCGATTACACAGTTCCAACTAAATGGAGAGAGAGAGAGAGAGAGAGAGAGAGAGAGAGAGAGAGATTTACCTTCAAGAAATTGACTCCGTTCTCCTTGTAAAGTTCTTCATATTTCTGGGCGAGGGAAGGAGTAAACAATCTTTGCAAAAGATGCTCCTCGGGAAAGATGACCTATTTTCACCCCGATAGGTGTGATAGAAGAACTTGCCAAGTCAGAAAGTAAGATAGTAGCCTTTGAGATACCAAAAACCATATATATGCAAATTTTAAAGTCAAACCACGTAACTAATTCATCAGGTAGCATGTACAACTCCACTTTCTTTGGTGCATGTGTGTCTGTGTACTCTTGGTTCTTCATATTAGACTTGTTATGCTTTGCTGCTGCTTCTTTTCTCCTTTCCTCCTGGAAGACTCTCTAGTCCTGTTTGTTGGGAAGTGACTGGGAGGTGTTTGTAGACCAAAGCCTACACAATCACTATTCATCCATCCAGTACAAATATATAGCTGCACTAGGGCTGCAAACGAGCCGAACTGAGCCGAGATTTAGAATATTCAAGCTTTAGCACTCGAGCCTAATAAAAATTTGATGAGCCAAGACCCAGCTCAACTGGCCTTGGCTTCAAGCTCAAGCTTGTTCACGAGCCAAAGAAATCACATATTTGTGTGCACATACAGGCCTAGAGCCGTAAATAAAAGTACAATTATGCACATAAATAAGTTCATACGTATTAAAAAAATACTATAGATATCTAAGTTTATAACAAATGTATAAGTTATATACTATATAAGTTATTTAAATTTTTATCATGTACATATATAAGTTTATACATGAAATTTTCACTATATACATGTATTCTAGGTTCACGAGCCTAATCGACCTGAACACTGACAGGCTCAGGTTTGGCTCATTTTTTCGACGAGCCTAAGACTGAAGCTCATGTTTGGTTCGTTTAATAGACGAACCAAAGTCGAACGAGCCTTTACCGAGTTGAGTCTTGAACAATTTGGGAACAACATGGTTCGTTTGCAGCCCTAAGCTGAACACATAATTTAAGATTGACCCAAGTGATTCCGTATGATTTTCATCTTTCACACAAGGAAAAGGAAAAAGACTAAAAAGAGAGACAGACCACAAGCACAACTGGAAGGACACATCAAACAATATAGATTCACATCAAACAATATAGATTCAAATCAGTCATCCACTCTCAAGCTCACTGGGTTGTGGAGTTCCAAGAAGCTTTTCATAGATACCGTGAGGAGGCATACACGGCCAGACTGCCAGAGACATAAACTTCAATGGAGAGATCACAGCAAAGTAAACTATAGACATACCGTTGTATCGAGTTTCCAACCAACAGTCGCAGCAGCAACCTCCATGCCAATGTAACCACCACCAACGACCACCACCTTCTGTGCTCTCTCCTAGAAAATGAAACTATCGTGAAACATAATCCCCTCTACAGCTCCAAACTTAATCTCTCTTAACTAACGGAAGGAACATGCACAAATCAAGGTACTTCCAAGAGCAACTCTTGACATTAGAGTACCATAGAATCAATGTGAAAATATACAGATACAAAACTCAAGTCCAACATTCAGAAAGAGGAACTTCATCACCAATTTACCATATTACTACTGGAGAATATTGATCAATGTTTCAACTGAAGACGATTAGAAAGAATCATGGATAATGACTACTCAAAACAAAGTACCAGCGATGATATCAGCGAATCAGCATCTGCAACATCCCGAATATAGTGAACACCCGGTAAGTTTCCACCAATCTTCTCTGGAAATCTGAAGCCAAGGAGAAAAGTATTAAGCTTCTCTTCATTTATTCCTATATCTAATTAGCATTATAATTGATCAAGAGAATGCATCCTTCCTCTGCGTATAAGAACATAATAGAACTCACATTAACTTGTACTATTAAGTCAGATAAATGAGTTCCCTATCATTCCTAATTAACACAACACCACAAGAAGACGAAATCGTTAAGCAAGCATTTAACAGAAACCTACCATTCTTCAAAACTGCTGAGAACAGTAATGACACATTTATTTACATGCGAAGGAGAAGGATGTACAACACTTTCCAGCTCGTGCTACAAATCTTACTCTTCAAGTTTCACGCAACAAGCCCCATTTCATAGAATACCATTTAGTGGCGTCCATCTTTACGAGTGGAAGAAACTAACTATAACTGGAAAATCAAATGTAAACCATTTTCATAAGTCTATTTGTTGGAAAAAAAAAAGTGCCCCATTTCTTCCCTGGACAAACCTAGGGGACAAGATCTTCCATGGACAGCTATTTATCCAATATGTCACCATATTTCAGGTGTGTGTTCCTTGGTTGTCAATATTTTCATCACAAGAACTTCTGAACAATCACAATCATTGACGAGGGTACTTGAACAACATTTTTGAAAGCCAAGTGAGAACATTTAGAATGTACCTTGAAGCTGTACATCCTGTGGCAACAATAAGAGACCCATACTTCAGCAATTTGCCTGAATTTGTTGTCAGTGTCTGCTTTTCCATATCAATACCTGTTACTGGATCCTCATGCAACATCTACACGAAATGAAGAAGAAGAATTGCATGTACTCCTAGCATTTTGAGATACAATAAGAAATATGCAGTCTGGGGAGGGGACAGGCAGAAAACTAAATGCGAGACGGTAAATGAGAGACAAAACCCAAAAGTCATCTGCGCGACCTCAGTCTTCAGAGGAGGTTATTCTTCCAGAATATTTTGTGCTTTGCAATATACATTTGAGACAACCTTAAGAGTTTTATCCCACGATATTGCATACCCAAAAAATGAAGGATGATGTTTTTTTCTTCGAAGCAGCACATCCCAAGTCGTAGTTCCATTAACATATTGCTAACTTGGTCTTAGAGCAAGTTTTTCTTCCAAAATATGACATCCATTCCATTCCAGCTATACCGAACAGTTGCTATTACGCTTAGGACAACTCCACCTTTCTAATCCAAATATGTTACATGGAGGTAACATGTACTCAGTTCATCCAGTTTGTCCTATGTTGTCGTTCCACTAATGGACTGCAAAGTCAGCTTGTTTGGTGGCATATTATGTGTACCAATCTTGTATTTTGTGCATTAAGAAGCTAGGAGTCTTTGGCAATACAAAAACATATTTTTTGGCACACTAGTTGAAAAAGGTCTTCATGTTTATTAAGATAGCCCTAAGCAGAATCTTGAAACTTGTCAACAAGCAGGATCAAATTTTCACACATAAATTTCTTTTTTTGCAATTTTTATTTACAGCATCTGAGCTAGAAAACATTCTTGAGAATCAGAATGATCACTGTACATTGAAACGTCCAAACTCCTCCAAAGAATTTATTTTGAGAAGTTCATCTAAGGAAAATTAATGATTTGAGCGAAAGGAAAAGGACAAATAGACACTTTAGAAAGGAAAACAATGGTCAATACCTCAATGCCCTGCTGTTTATACCATTCAGGAGTCTGCCTTTCTCCACCAGACCCAACACAAGTATGAAAACCCTAAGATTACGAATTCCCAAATGTATAATCAGATATATTGTGCATATGGCAAACAAACATACTGAACTCGTAAAATCACAATAAAATTGATGCCACTTCAAAGGATGAGAGTAGGTTGGAATATTTACGCTTACGATCTAGACATGTACGATAATTTCACCAAAATTGTACGAAAGAATCATTGACACAGTGATGGTAAATTGGTAATCCACTCAATAGTTTACATTAATAGATTCCAAATGGCAGAATTCCTTCGTCAAAACCTACCGAGATGCCGGAAAATTGAGAACAAAGATAAACAAACTCACGGGTAAGCGAGCAGGCTTTTTATCGGGAGGGAACAAGTAACCTTTTGTCAAAGCTGGCCGTTCATAAGGTGCATATGCCTGTCACAACAACAACAACAACAACAACATCCGTACATGTTCATAGGAAAAAAGAGATCATTCTCACTAACCCAACTTCAATAATTCCATCAATAGCAATTTCCAACAAAAATAATACTGTAAGTAATTTTGAAATAACAGTCACCTCTTTCGATACAATACACAGCTTTCCATTGGCCATCCCGTGCTCGACGAAAGTCCTAGCTGCATATCCAGCTGCATTTCCACCTCCGACAATCACAAACCTGCATTTCTCAATCCAACACTCAAATAGTAGGTAACAAACAGATACATATACGGTACATAAGATGCATCAACACACGGAGAAATGACTCACTCGTGGTTCTCGTTGGCGAAAGAAGACGAAGAGGCGACGACGAAGCTCCTAGAAGGCTGGTAAATTTGACTCCGGGGACGCCACAGAGAGCGTCCGTGCTTTACGGACAGGGAACTCGATACGGTCGCCATCAATCTACGCACTGCAGCTTCAGTAAGAAAAATTAAGTAAAGCAAGAGTTTATAGGGTTCCGTGGCTGGTTAGGGAGAGAGTCGGACCTGAAGACATTTGAGATTGATCAAACGACAAGTACCACTACACCCAAAACTGAACAATCAATCATTTATGCACTCCAACAAAATCGTTGATTCAGTGGTTTGGGCTGTGAATTTTTTTTTCCTTCTATGTTTTTATAAATCCTTTTTGGGGTACACAAGCACACGAGTTTTTGGCACAGAACATCTCGCTTTCCGAGACGGTTCGTCTCGCTTTCTGAGATGGTCCGATTTCTTTTGTTCTAAAAACTTCTGTGCCGAGAGAATTTTTTTTACCTATTTCTGCGTGATTTCTTGTTTATATGTTTTGAATTCAAACGGTCAAAAAAATTTCTCGGGAGGCAATTGGGTTGTCGGCAAAAAGATCTAGAGACGTGTGTTGAACGAGATCGTTGTTATTGGAACTCAGAGCAGAGCAAGGGGATAGGTGGAGTAATTTGGTGGGGTTCTTCTTTGGGTCTGTTCAGTTGGTTGGGATTTGGGGGTGCCTGCCGTCCGTCGGTCGCAAGACGTATGGCGCTTGGCACGTCGAAAGTGTATTTATTTGCAACGTCATCCCATGTCGTTTTTTTTAGACTTCAATATATATAGCCAAAGCCCAAAGGCCATCAAAGACAGGACACGTGCGATCCGTTTAGAGGTGTTTGGGCTAAAGTAAGCCATTTGGCTCCCCTCTCTCTCTCTTCTTTTTTTTTTTTTTTTAAAATTTTTTTCGTATTTATTAATTTTGTATTAAATTCTTGTTAATTATTGATTCGTCCCGATGAGATAAATTAAATTTTTTTAGTCTTTCTTTCATTTATTTGAGTAAAGCCAAAAGATGTTTTTTAGTTGATTTTTGTCTTCATTCAAAAAAAAAGTTTGGATCATAGTTTTTTACTTTTTTGATTCATCTCGTCGAAACGAGCTATAGTCCACAAAAAATTGACGCAAAACTAACAATAATGAGCGAGCCCTATTGAAGATGGTTGGGTTGGAAAGAGAATAACATACGAAGATCAAGCAGAGGGTTTATATGAATTGTTCGCATGTGTCCTAAAAGGTTCCCCATCTGATTGTTAAAATTCGCCTTTACTCAAAAAAATTAAATAAAGACTAAAACAATTTGATTTCTCTCATCAAGACGAATCTATAATCCACAAAAATTTGACGCAAAATTAATAAATGTGATTTTTTAAAAATGAAGATAAAAAAAATAAACCAAATGACTTTTATTTAGACAAAATATCCCTTAATATAGTAAGAAACAAAATTTTCATAAACTTCTTCTAGGACGGTTTTTTTTTTTTCCCAGTTAGAGTTTTTGGATCAGCTTGCGTAAATCTTTGACTATTCATCTCTTCGATTCGATGAAAGGTCGATCATCCACATTGTGACTAAGGAATTTACAAGAGATTTCTTTCTTACATGCCTTGTGAAAGTTGTCAAGTTTCGAAAGTCGATTCTCTAGTCTCTACATTCTGTTGTGTTTGGTTTGGTTTTTGAAAAATTTTTAAAAAAATAGTAGGAATAATAAGTGGAGAGAGATAGAGAGAGAAATATTAAAAATATAGAGAATTTAGGGGGAATTTTTTGAAAACTAAAGAGAACAAGGCAGAAATAACAATAAATTAAAATAATAATAATAAAAAAAACTTATTGAAATAGCAATGATTATGATCCCTGGCCAGTGGCCCCACTTTTGTCATTATGGACTAACCCAATTCTTTTGGGCATGGGCCGCTAATCGACTCGCCTTGTCCCCTTCTTTAAAAAAAACTACAACTTTGGAGCCCACTTTTTTGGGTCAAAGCAAAGCCCAATGTGATTGCATATTGCAAAACAAAGCCCAGAGTAAGTAGATTTCACTGTACCAGAGACTAACTGTAAGCTACGTGAGAGATCTTGACCTAGATCTCTACGTTAAGCGATGTTAGTAGGCTTTATAGGCCAAGTCTACCCCTATAGTTTGTTCGACTTTAATTCCAGCATGTAGCTAGCTAGCCTTTAATCATTCTCAGCCAAGATTTTTGACACTGATTGTCCCCTTCTATCCTTCCCTAAAATGTAGTAGTAAACAAGAAGAAGAAGAGCAAAATTTCTGTTGAAGGAAAATGGGTCCGTTTGAGGGTGAAAGATTAATTGGATTGGATTGGATTGGAATGGCAAGAATAATTTGTCAACCAAATTACATGACACGAGAGTGAGTGAGAGAGAGAGAGTATTATTCACTAGTTCCGGAGTACAGTCGTGTGGTGCGCTGGATCATTCCAGCACTACACATATATGTGAGTAGGAATGGCAACGGGGCGGGGCGGGTTTTAACGTACCCCGACCCAAAAAATTTTACACGGCCCCGACCCCGACCGAGTATTTTATGGGTATCTCCGTTACTGCCCCGATCAAGGAACGAGGACTACATTCAGACCCCGTTCCAGAAACTTTCTTAAAAAATAAGCAGCTTATTTCACATTTTTAAACTCAAAAATAATATAAATGAAAAATAATTTTTCAATTTTTTTTTGCACCATATTAAAGATTTCAATGAGATCTATCAAAGAAGATCCATAGTGGTAGGAAAATTATTTGCGTAAGCACATGATTTTTGAGCTTGAAATTGCCTTCTTAAAGAATAAGTACTTATTTTTGTTTCCGGAAGGAAGCCTCAAGTGAAAAGGGTGAAATTATTCACTAGTTCAAGAGCACTGCCAAGATGTGCTTCCGACCGCTCTACAATCATAAATTCTTGTGCATGCGGGGTTCATGACTAAGTATATTTCTGTGGTTCTGAAATGCTTCGGGATATCACGTGACAGTGCTCCCACGGAAGCGAATAATTACTCGTAAAAAGGGCTATATGGGGAGAGACATTTTCCATCCATGAGTTACTATTAACCTTAACCAACCTACGCTTTTAAAGGCAAAGTCCCAATTTGTTGTCTTGCTGATTAAAATATAACTAGCTTCGTAATCTCAAAGGTGTGGGTGTGGGGCCCAAATGCTACTCCATTGCTCCCCCTTAAAGCTAAGTATAATCATTACAGTAATTCTCCATATTTTTTTCCCCCCCCCATTTCTTCTCTTGGCTTGCCTGGGCTTAGGGGTCTTTTCTGAAATGATCATGTGAACATTACTTTCAAAGTTAGCTTGCGATCCATTCAAGCAAGAAAAGGTTGCTAATCTTCTTCACATCAAAATGTGGTGGGATGATTTGCATCAATCAACGGACGCTTCATTTCCAACACTACTACTTGTTCGGTTTTCCATCTACTTGGTCTACGTACGTATATGAGCATCGTGTGAATGTAGAAACTAACCAACCAATAATTTAGTCTCAAGTGGGGTTTGGGTTGTCGAGAGGTCCTGGGCAACTCTAGGATTTTCATCTAGCGGTGACAAAATTTCGAATTTTTAAGTCAATGGTTAGAAAATTTTATGATATGTTAGTGACGAAAAACTCTATGAAAAAAAATAAAATTTAACTTGCCAAAAAAAAAAAGAAAGGAAAATGCACATGTAAATCCCCTTGTTTCAAAAAAAAGATCCCCTTAATTAGTATCTGACAATACCCAGGACTAGTCTTCATATATATTAAAAACCATGGATTGTATTATTCAATTATCAAAATTTAATTGAACTTTCACTTATTTTAAATCCGCACGAGCCAGTGATCTAGTTCCGTTAATAATAAAAACAATTTATATGTGAAAAATAATGGTTTTTTTAGTGGTAAAGCCGCCCTTGAAGAGGTCTAAAGTTAAAGTTGTACGGTTGACACCCCATTGAATTTTACAGTCTTATGAAACCCGGCTATGATCCTCTAGTCATCTTTGGGTGGCAAAAAGTTAAGGTACAGCCCTACACGGAGCCGCGAGTCTGGAGTCCTAGTGATAACGTCTACGAGAAGATTTGCTATAGTAGGTCGGTTGCTCACTCTTCCATTTAAATTAATTTGATGAGGAAAAAAGAAGAGAATCCGACAAAAAATATATACAACCCCTCACTTGTTAATATTTTATGCTCAACTAGATTAAGGCTCTGTTCCGCAAACGAAATAAGCTGCTTATTTTTTAAGAAGGCAATTTCAAGCTCAAAAATAATGTGTTTACGCAAATAATTTGCCTATCACTATGGATCTTGTTTGATAGATCTCATCAAGATCTTTAATACGGTGCAAAAAAAATTAAAAAATTATTTTTCGTTTGCATTATTTTTTAGTTTGAAAATGTGAAATAAGCTGTTTATTTTTTAAGAAGGTTTTTGGAACGAAGCCTAACTAATACTCCATATTGACTTGAGAAAAGGGACCGAAGAACCACGCTAGTGTGACCTGACTTGTGATCGACTTGACCAAAATTCATTTGAGAATCGAGCCAACAATTCTGGGGGTCACGTCACTCCCCACGCGTAAGAGTGCGAAACGGCTGTGGAAGGTGCTGTATGAATTAGTTCGAGGTGCGTGCAAGCTGACCCCGGGAAATCCTGCATTACCACGGCCGGGAAATCCTCCCATAGGTCTATATCAAATAACAAATTGATTGTTACAATTAAACGAATATATGTTCTCAAAAATCATGTCACTGTAATGTATAAGCTAGGATTTACCTCGTCTAAAAGTATAGGTTATTGCTTACGCTATTAATGACGTCAGAACGTGCTACTATTGACGATTTCCGGGAAAAACAAGTCTTGATTCTTGTTGATAAAGCCAAGATATATATGATGATTGTCTCCGACAAAATACTCAGAGAATAGTCTCGTTCCCCTCTCTCAATAAAGTAACTTTTTAAAAAAAAAGACAATTTTAAATTCAAAAATCATGTGTTTACGCAAATAATTTTTCTACCAATATGGATATTGTTTGATAGATCTCATTGAGATCTTTTAAACGGTACAAAAAAAATTAAAAAATTATTTTTTCATTTTCGTTATATTTGAGTTTGAAATTACTCTCTTTTTTAAAAAGTTATTTTTTTTAGAAAGGGGAACACCCCCTCACTCAGAGAGTCACATTGTTTGGATATATATATGGAATGTGAGAGATTACTTAAATTATGAAGAACCTCTAGTACCACTCATATCGAGTATTTCACAAATGATTGGAGACGTTGGGATAATAGGGGGAAACCTTGGTTCTAGCTATGGGATTGGAGGATAAATTTAAGTTTTTTCATTTTTCCTCCAAGGTGTGCACTTTTGTAGTGTGAGGATTTTGGGGAAAAAAAAACTCAAGGGAGACACACTTATTCGCAAAGCCAACACTTTTTGCCTTGTTCTTTTTAGTTTTCAAAAAGAATTTTTCAAAAAATCCCCCCTAGATTTCTCCTACTTTCAACATTTCTTTCTCTATCTTTCTCTACTTATTACCCCTACTATTTTTTAAAAAAATTTTCAAAAACCAAACCAAACGCAGCATTAAGTTGTTTAAACCTTTTTAGACAGTCAATCATTACCCTATATATTATAATTATTAATTTAACTTCTCTCTCTATCTCCTCCAATCATTACCCTCCTTTTCAATCATTACTTTATTTCTCTTTCCACTTACTACCAAAACTAAACTAAACTAAACTACCAACCAAACACAACCATTGTAACTCTTGTACTCAGTTCATTCAATCGATGCATAAGAAAATGGTGTGAGCCGTTATGCACTCAACTACACAATTGTGTAACCATGTAAAAATCTCTGGGTTTTATTTTATTTTATTGGCGTTGTTTACTTAATTGTTCTTCCCGCATTATGTACGTGTCTCCTATCTTGGCCGATTTTTTTACAATATTAGTAATGACTTAGAGATAAAAGAATAATTATGAAACTGAGATTTTAACTGTAACATATCAATTAATCTTTCTTCCCATATATATTCTCTTCTAAGGAGGTCGACTCGTCTGCTGATAATATTCTGATCGGTGAGATTCGACCCATTTGAGTATAGCTTCACTCACAATTCCTGTTGGGAAAGCTCCCATGCATACATATTACCCCATGAAACTGAACCGAGTATTGATGCAACAAGCTAAGGGTGTCCATGAGTCGGGTTGGACGAGTTAATAGTGTACTTTTCAACCAACGTACGTGTACTTGGCAGGTTGATAATTAACCTGCCCTGCCAACCCACCGACCTTTAAAATCAGCGGGTGTTTTTTTTTTTGTTTTTTGCGGCTTTGACTCAGCGATTAAGGCAAGTAGACTTGTTTAATATTAGCTCATCAAAAATCAAACTATTGGTTTTTTTTTTTTTGCCCTAATAAAAAAGTCTGAAGAAAGGAATGAGGTGGGGACGGTGGGTTACTACGGTAGGTTTATATATTTTTCTGTATAAATAGGCGGGATTGATAAAGTGTAGTATGGTAAGCATTGGTATGTTAGTATCATATTGTCTATTGTTTTACACATGTAGGTATAGCTGGTTGGGTAGGGTTACGGGTTAGGAAAAAAGAAATTTACCGGCCGCACCTAAATTGACCCACTTAAAATTTGAGTTTTATCCGTCCATGCAACTCTACCCGCTCATAATTAATTTCAACCCATAATTTTTGGCACGTATGCGTCGGTGCAAGTCGGGTCAGGTTGGCGGATTGACAGATGGTTGTTTGCGCCGCACCCTAGATGCAACATGACACTTCCGCGGTAGGAATCATCAAACCAAGGGCTTAGTTGCATCAGGCACGCATGTGTTTATAATTTGAGATTACATACATGCACTAAATTCTGGCATATGTCAGCCTGCCGACATTATACCACGTTTATTGCCAAGAGAAAACAATAAAATCTTTCTCAATGTTAATCACGAGAGAGAGAGAGAGAGAGAGAGAGAGAGAGAGAGAGAGAGAGAGAGAGGTACGTGAAAGTGGTTACAACTACAAACATTATACAAGTCTACGTAGACATATAAATTGATTCAGATGCAATGTCACTTTAGGGTTAGATGAAAAGAAAAACAGGGGTCCTACAAAGGAGAGGGGTGGGGGGCCCCTTCAGTGGAAAAGTAATGTCTGGTCCATATACCACTTCAGAGAAGACATATAAAGGGGCTGGAGAGATAGAGAGAGACCATTCCAGAGACAAACTCAATTTATAGAAGAAGAAAGAAAGAAAGAGATTGAAATGGGACACCACACATGCTGCAATCAACAGAAGGTAAAAAGAGGGCTTTGGTCACCTGAAGAAGATGAAAAGCTCATCAGATACATTACCACTCATGGCTATGGCTGCTGGAGTGAAGTCCCTGACAAAGCTGGTAGAAATCTCTCCTTCTTCTTTGTTTGTTTGTTGTTTTTTTTTTTTTTTTTATTATCTCTCTTCAAAATCACATACATTAATTTGATAATTCATGAAACTATAAATTTACGTACGTACTCTTTTTTTCTTGACAACTTTGTTTGGGCAAGTTTATATGTAGTTGGATAAAACACTCGTTGTGTTGTCTTTGTTATGGTCACTATTTTAAACTATTTCTGATAAATTATACATTTTGCATATATTGCACGATTTTTTTTTTTAAATTTTTGATAACACATACGACAAGAAAATGAGTGTTTTTTTTTTTTTTCTTTTCTCTTTTTTTTTGTGTTTGTGTACAAGAGTGGAGGGTGAAACAATTGACATTCCTCTAACAAGTAGTTATTCATATATATAGCTTAATATACATTATTGGGCGATTCCTAACAGCTTTAGATTTTGGAATTTCTAGTAACTTACTGTAATTAACATGGCAATCAGAGTTCAAGTTGCAAGAGGTCTTGGGTTCAGGCCTCTATGTTTGCATTTATTTTTCGGTTGCATTATGTTTTTCCCTTTCCAATGAAAATTTGCATTCTCACCAACAAGATGGGATTGCACGTGATGAAGGGTATTAGATAGCTTGATATACATTGTTGGGCTCATTTCCTAACAGCTTAAACTAGCTTTCGAAATTACTGGTAACTTAATCCATCACAACCTTAACGTCGGGAATTTCGGCCAGGGCTTCAAAGATGCGGTAAGAGCTGCCGGTTGAGATGGATAAACTACTTGAGACCTGACATAAGAAGAGGGAGGTTTAGTCCAGAGGAGGAGAAGTTGATTATCAGCCTTCATGGTGCTGTTGGCAACAGGTTTGAATTACTAGTACTCCATACGAGTTTTATTTACTAATATATTCTCTGTTTTGTGAAGAAGAAAAGTGAGACTATTTTTCTTCTTCTGGAGTTATTTTTAGAATTTGCATGCAATATTTCTTGTGGTGTTCAGTTCAGTAGATGGCAGAAATGAAGGATATATCAACTCTGAAATGGTGTGGTTTTCATCCTCCTCGTTGCCGAGGGTGCTTTTGCTTTTGCAAGCAACTTCTTAACTACTAGCATGTCGACTTCTATACCCCTAAAAAAAGAAAGATTGGGCATGAAGTTACGTACAGAGTCTACAGACTACTGTATATGACTCACAAGCTTCTAGATGGATTGGTAGGAAGGAAACAATTTCACTGTCAGAAGTAGTTCATAGAATCATAGAGCATGTGGCGCCAAATTAACGACATTTTGGCAGATGGAAACAATGCGCAAATTCATAAGTTGGCTAAAGTTTCAGCTGGAAATCCGTATCGACGTACTCATCAGTGCTATCAAGTCTTTGGAGTTGGCCCGGTGGTGGTCAAGGACTTAGGAATTTGCTTCCTCCCCAGTGGCGTAGCTAGAAATATGCATCAGTGAAATATGCACTATGAAATAAGTAAAAATTACAGTGACAACGAATCTCAAACATTCCATCCCACCGACCCGGAACTTGATACTTTTTGGCAATACAATGGTGGGTTGTGTGTTAATTACATCACGAAAACGAATGTGGCTTTTCAAATTTTAGAGCAGTACTGTTTTGATCAGCCACCGAGTATGAATTATTCCTAAATAAAGTAGACAGTAATGTTGTAATGTTCACCATATTCTTGAGTTGTTGAACAAAACATCCTTGATATGTGCGTATTTGAACGAGCTAGTTGAACTATTATATAAAAAGCAATATCTGTTTCGATTCAAGAAAAACTAAAACTATAAATAATAATAATAATAATAATAATAATAACAACAATAACAATAATGATGATGATGATGATGATACAGTGGGGACCTGTGCCCCCGATGGGCCTACATTGGCTGTCCCTCCCTTAAGGTTTCATGTTCGAAATCTCAACTCGATCCTTTGGGTTAGTCCATCCAGAACTTTATTTTGGCTCTAATTGGAACCCCGTAAGTGAGCGGTAGGATTAGTTCCCCAAAATTAGTTGATGTGCGCATAAACTAACTCGAACACTCGGAGCCGGCCCTGACCTAAAGCCAGAGGTGCGTCAACATACCTTAGGCCGCCAAAAAGTACGAATTTTAGAGTCTGCTTCTACTTTGGTAGCTCTTATAATAGTCCAAAAAAGGCAACATCTTTAAGTATTTGCTTTAGGCCCTCAAAAAGTTAGAACGGGCCTTGCGGACACTAAAGTTATCAGAAACAATCAGTGCTATTATGAGATTATATTATCTATCGAAAGCAGCAGTAAGTATATTGGGTAAGAACTATGATTATCTATCGAAAGCAGCATCGTCAATAATGTAGCTGAATATGGTGTTCTTTTCTCTTTTGTTCCAAAGCTTTCAACTCTTCACATTTGATGGGCGTGCAGATGGGCGCACATAGCCAGTCACTTGCCAGGAAGAACAGACAATGAAATCAAAAACTACTGGAATTCTTGGATCAAAAAGAAGATTCGAAAGCCAACACCAACTCCAGTCACAAATAAACCAACCTCCGATCAGCATTCCCAATTTGGGTTCTACGCTTCAAACCAAGGAGATTTCTTGAATCAAGATTTGGCATCGAATCCGCCCGTTGTTCAGGAAACTTTATTTTCTTCTCCCAGTCCTTTGTTCATGTTTGATACCAATTCACTCGACGGGCAAAATAGTACTACGGATGGGAACCAAACACCCGAGTTTTTCCACGAGTCCGTGGGGTTGAATCCTGATCAAACTTGGCATATGAATCAACAAGATCAAGTCCAGGCATTTCACCCTCCGGCTTGTTTTACGACTAGCTGCACAGGCCCGGATTCGAATTACTTATCACCTTTATTAGAGCAAACTATCGAAAGCATGAGGTTGAACGAATGGGTCGAATGCCAACAGTCGTGCCCAAGTTTTCTATTTTGGGACCAAGCTGAAGGATCGCAAGGTGGGGAGGATATTGCCCCTTCCTCATCAAACATTGAAACAATGCTATCTTCTTATCCTTCATCATTATGAGATGCTAATGATGGCTAATTATTTCCCCAAACAATTTGTTTTTTTTTTTTTAAATTTTTTTCTTGTGTTCTTAATCTAATTTGATTGGTGAGGTGATGGAATGAGAGAAAATGAGAGGTAAAACATGCTTGAATTGTTTCTTGGTTGATCTAATTAAGGAGGCACAAGAGAGAAGGAATAATAGAAGCAAGGCAAAAACCAGCAAGAATGGTGATGAGGTCTCCTTGTTTTGTTTATTCTGTTTGTAATGGTGTTGGCTTTTAATTAATATATATAAAGCTTCTCCTTGTCACATTTTAATTTTTTTTTTCAACCCTGTATTATCAAGGGGCAAGTCTTGTGAGAGAGCCAGCTGCGTATACATCCTATTTGACATGTTTGATTGAAAGAAAGATAAGTATACGGATCCGATCCGTTGACATACATACAGTAAGTGGTCAACAACTCTCGATCCTTATTTTCCTGAATCATGACAACAGTTGCATGGCACTTTTATCAGTAATTCCATGGGTCTCGAACATCATAATCGTGTGCAAAACAAACCAGGGATATAAAATATGAAAAGGCGATACAATCTACAAAGAAACGTTCAAGAAAAATGACCCAATTGTCAGTCACCTAAATGAAAATGGTATTTTCTCTACCTCTGCTTTGATAGGGGCAGGTTTAAGCCATATGAGGATAAATTCGTCGTCTACCTCTCAAATTGTGGAGGATTTCTGTGCTGGTACAACACGCATCGAACTCGGAGACAGAGTAGCAACTATTCCTGTTGGTTATCGACGACATGCAAGCAGGAGAGTCGAACACGCCTTTCATCCTCCAAAAACTAGCAACTAGTCCTGTTGGTTATCAACGTTGAAATGAACTCTCGATGCTCAAGTCTGGGCAACGGGATCATGAGAGATTACTTGAGCATCGGGATCATGAGAGATGGTTCAACGAACAGGATTGTGAGGGATGGAAAAACGGACGGATTCCTTTTCCCTTTCTTATATGGGGGCTATGGGGACGTTTTGTTAGTTGAAACGCGAAGTGGTAACAGCTAGTACTACCCAGAAAATAGCCAGAGAGTAGGAGATTACATTCGATTTACATTCCAGCTATACTGCACATGACAAAAACCTGAAAGGACACCCAAACCAACAACAGCAGAACAAAACAAACTAACAATAGAACAACAAAAGAACTACCTATTCAGATTTCACACACAGACTTCTTCATGTACTGCTATGGAGGGACCCCACCCACTTTCAGTCAACTTCCTCCATTTTGCTCTCCTCATTCCCCTCCTCCAACGCAGGCATCTCACCATCCTCACCACCAGTCTCGTCCTCCTCGATGCTCAACCCTAACTTCAGCATCCTATGAATTCTCCCAGCAAACGTGTTTGGGTCCTCAAGGCTAAACCCGGATTGCAACAGCGCCGTCTCATAAATCAGCAGCACCAAATCCTTGACAGACTTATCGTTCTTATCTGCCTCTGCTCTCTTCCTCAGCTCCTCCATTATGCCATGGTCTGGATTAATCTCCATCGTCTTCTTACTAGACATATATGAACTCATGGCGTTGTCCCTCAAAGCCTGAGCCTTCATTATCCTCTCCATGTTAGCAGTCCAACCGTACTCACCGGTGACCAAAACACATGGGGAGTCCACTATTCTGTCGGAAACCACCACCTTCTCCACCTTGTCTCCCAGAATGTCCTTGATCACTTTGCAAAGACTCTCAAACGACTGCTTCTTTTCCTCCTTTCTCCTCTTCTCTTCTTCCGATTCATCCTCGATTTTCAACCCTTCTTTTGTTGCTGAAACCAGTTTCTTCCCGTCATATTCCTTCAGTTGCCCAACCGCGTATTCATCAATCGCATCGATCATGAAAAGCACTTCATAGCCTTTCCTCTTGAGTTTTTCCAAGAATGGCGAATTCTCAACAGCTTTTTTGCCCTCTCCAGTGATGTAGTAAATGTCCTTCTGACCCTTCTTCATTCTAGTTACATAGTCCTTCAAGCTTGTCATCTCATCACCGCTCTTCGTTGAGTAATAGCGGAGGAGGTCTGCTAGCTTAGCTCTGTTTTGGCCATCTTCATGAATCCCCAACTTGATGTTTTTGGAAAAAGCATCGTAGAACTTGTTGTAATCCTCCTTGTTCTCAGCAATTTCATTGAACATCTCAATACACTTCTTCACAAGATTCTTCCTAATCACTTTCAAGATTTTGTTTTGTTGAAGCATTTCTCGCGAAATGTTGAGCGGGAGATCATCAGAGTCGACAACACCCTTAATAAAACTCAAGTACTCGGGAATAAGCTCTTTGCAATTATCCATTATGAACACCCTTCGGACATAAAGCTTGATATTGTTCGTCTTTTTCCTTGTGTCAAAAAGGTCAAATGGTGCCCTCCTTGGAACAAAGAGGATGGCCTTGAATTCGAGCTGCCCTTCAACAGAAAAGTGTTTCACAGCAAGGTGATCTTCCCAATCATTGGTTAGGCTTTTGTAGAATGCGGCATACTCTTCCTTTGTGACTTCTTCAGGTTTTCGCATCCAAATTGGTTTCTGTTTGTTGATAAGTTCCCACTCATGAGACACCTCCTTGATCTTCTTTTTTTTCTTGGTGTCTTTTTCTTTCTCCTCGTCCACTTCCTCGACAGCACCTTCCTCTTCCTTCTTGGTTTCGTCCTCTTCATCATCACTGATTTCTTTCTCGGTGGTTTTCTCGGTCCAGAGGTAGATAGGGTAACTGATGAACTCAGAATGCTTCTTCACAAGGTCTTTCAACCTCCTTTCCTCTAAGAACTCCAACTGCACAAATCAAATCAAGTTTCATTAATACCACAACCAAAAGGCAGGCATTACAACCCTATACCGCTTGTTTGTTGATGTACATTTTTTCTTAACTGATAATCAACCCCATCAGGAACCGAACCAGATGACATTTTTAACACCCAATTCACGTATGCTAAATTTTCAACATATTATCTGCTTGACAAGTAAATGTTTTCCACCAATAACAAAAACCACCAATCACTTAACTACAACCATGCTAACAACCGTCCACCAACGTGAACTAGAAAACAATAGTTCAGGTGCAAATAACGCAACAGTTTTGAACTTCCATATATATTTGATAGCACTTTAACATACTCATACATTCTTTTGCATTTTCCAACAGCTTTTGCATCTTAGCCCTGAGCTCCGAAGAGCATTTTCTAATCCAATAACTGGATTAGTTAGAATGCTTGGCAGTGAAATTGAAATTGAAACCAGGGCTGATAGACAAAGTCCTAAATTAGAAACGCAGCATGTCAATATCTCTGAGAAAAACACAAAAAAATCCCAAGTCATCACTGCTCTTTCAAATCCTTATTGCCTAAGAGGATAAATGTCACGCCATTTACAATAGCGATAGTTTGACTATTATCATATTTCTATAGAGTTTGAAAACTTACCTGATCTTCCTTGAGGAATAGAGTAACTTTGGTTCCTCTTCCCAGAGGCTCTCCATTAACATCCCTCGTAACTGTGAATGATCCACCAGCTTGAGACTCCCAGACGTACTGGTCATCGTCATTGTGCTTGGTTGTCACAATGACCTTTTCGGCAACTAAATAAGACGAGTAAAATCCAACACCAAACTGACCAATCATGCTCACATCAGCCCCTGCCTGCAACGCCTCCATGAACTCCTTCGTCCCGGACCTAGCGATTGTCCCCAGATTGTTCACCAAATCTAATCACCAAATGGATCAACCAATCAGCTTCAGCAATTCAAAACCAATGGTGGACCCAAGGTGGGCAATAGGGGTGACCGCACCCCATAACTAACAAACCCTCGTAACACACTAAATTTTGTGACATAATCACGAAACCATAAGGGTCTCTACCCCCAAATTATATGCATTGCTTGTACAAGTCAATTAAGGATTCTACGAAATTACTCATTATTAGTCAAGGGATAGGCATGGTTAGAGCATATCTCCAACCATCCATTCAAAAACCATGAATAGATCCTCTCAAGGCATACTTCATTTGCATTCATCAAAATGAAGAATCACAGTTTGAAGAACAGTATTCATGCCATTTTCGCATCATAAACTTTGGAGTACATAACAACCGAAATTACAATCCAATCGTAAAAAATTGGTACCATTGGATAGGCATCGATACCTTTATACTAGTGATTGAAACGAATATATCCAAGAAGTACTTAAAAACTGAAAATTCAAACTTTGGCGGAACAATCGAGTTTTGGAAAGAAATGGATAAGTTTCTAAAATGTAGGGATGGAAGCGACCAATTGAGATTCGAGTGAGCCTGAACAATCATACACTCTAGATGAATACTCAAATTCGGTTCGGGATGCTCTTAGTCCACTCAAATTATTTGCTTTAAGTTTCTAGCCCAACAAAATTGATTATCACACTTGCTTGAAATTAAATTCCTCTATATGAATTCTCAAAAATATCCCTTTACCCTCACAAAGTCTAAACAAAACTCATCTCTACCCAAAACCGCATACATAACATAACATAAACATCATGGGGGACAGAAATCGCAAAACCTGATTTAGTCATTCCAACGCCGCTGTCGATGATGGAGAGGGTCTTATTCACCTTGTCGGGTACGATCCTAATGAAAAGCTCAGGTTGAGGATCGAGCTTGCTCTTGTCCGTCAAGCTCTCAAACCGTATTTTATCCAGCGCCTGTTAACATACCAAAAATCCGCAACCAATTTAAAAACACAGAAAATTGCGTAGTTACAACTCCTGTAATCTGTATATACAGAGAGATAAAAATCGAATATGCATGGTTTATATAAGTATATATATAGTATATGGTTTACGTCAGAGGAGTTGCTGATGAGTTCACGGAGGAAGATCTCTTTGTTGCTGTAGAAAGTGTTGATGATGAGGCTGAGGAGTTGGTTGATCTCCGCCTGGAAGGCGAACGTGTCTCTTTCTTCCCCCATATGAGCGTCTGCCATTGATTCCTAGAAAACTGTAGAGAGAGAGAGAGAGAGAGAGGAAATACTAGTTGTGAGATTGCAGGAGAATGTTGTGAGAGATTCAGAAAGATATGGATACTTGAGACTAGAGCTGAGAAGAAGACAAGTAGGGGATGTATATATGTCAGTCATGTACTGTAGTATTTGTGTGGAGAGAGAGAGAGAGAGAGAGAGAGAGAGAGAGAGAGGTTTCTGGGGGCTTCTGTGATTTGGAAACAGTGAGTTTCCGGAAGAGAATGGCGTCATTCCGAAGTCTATCGAATTCTAGTACTTCCCGCTTCTAGATACCTGTCCAAATTCCTTTTTCCTTTTCTCTGTTGTCCGTTTTTTTTTTGCCTAGACACCTGATACTAGGAATAGGAAATTCTGCAGTTGAGGCGTTGCACTGTAGGTTGTAGTGCGGTGTCCGAGTGTTTGGACCGTAACCTATAGTACACACCAGTAGGGCTGTAAATCTGGGACGAAACTAGGATTTTGAAAGAAACATAGGGGTTGAACTATCAACAAGATTTTGAAATTTCATAGTTTAGAAATCTAATAGTTTGTTTGGTTTAGATTTTGAGAAAGGTTTTTTGGACAGTAAGTAGAGAGAGATAGAAGAGGGATGAGATAAATAATTGAATGAAAAACTTAGATGGCAGCGCAGAGAGAGAAATTGGGTTTTGGGACCTAAAACGAACACATTTTTAAATGATTTAAATGTCTAAATAACAAGCAATACAAAATACAAATTGTTCTTAATTAAAAAACAAAAAAAAATAACTAACATTAATATTAAAATTAAAAAAAAAATCCTTAAACAATGCAGGGACCGTGGCCCTCATACGCCCACACATAGATCCGTCTCTGCTGCAAACAGCCCGAGCCTTGAGCAGTTCAGGCTCGTCTCGCCACAAATAGATTTGGCTTGAGCTCGTGACATGATCAAGCAGGTCAAATAAAAAACACAAAGATTAAAAAAGCCAATACAACAAAATATTAGAGTACCATGGAATAATTGTAAATTTGTACTCCCTCCGTACTTATTTAATTGTCCACTACGGTTTTGCGTGCATTTTCAACGACTTACATCTCTCAACGTATATTATGTTTTATGTTTTTAAAATCATTGTCTTATATTAAAAATTGAGATCTATCAAACAAGATCCATATTGCATATTTTTAGTAATATACGTCAAGAGATATAAATCGTTGAAAATACACGCAAAATCATAGTGGACAATTAAATAGGAACGGATGGAGTAATATTAGTCATTAGTGCATCCACAATGGGCTAATCAAAATTGGATAATCAAAAATTGCCACATTACCTTTTGATTATCCATTTAAAAGGTTGTTTAGCAATGTAGATGTTCACTGTGGCATAATCAACATTGAATAATCAAAACTTGTCACATCACATTTTCAATCTGTAAAAATCTAAAAATTGTCACCATATAAAACAATTTTTAAAAATAATTTTCAAACTAATAAAAACAGGTTATTAAAAATAGAAAATAATTTTTTGAAAACTTTTATTTTGAAAAAACACTTTTCAGAAAAAGTTTTAAAAAATAGTCTTTTGAAAAAAGACAGTTTTTTTAAATAACAATTTTTGAAAAATAAAAGACAATTTAAAAACTAGTTTTTAATAAAAAACAATTTTTGAAAAACAGTTTAACTGTTTTTGCAAAAAAAAAAAAACTTCTTTTAAAAATATTTTTCTTAGAAACATTGTTGAGAGAGAGAGAGAGAGAGAGAGAGAGAGAGAGAGAGAGAGAGAGAAGGTTTTGGCAAAATATTGCTAGTTTTGATTATTCAATGGCCAAATTTTGATGAGTTGCTATGAGAGCATCTACAGTGAAATAAGCAAAACAAAAAATTGTTAAAGTTAGCAATGTTAGAGCATCCGCAATGGGAATAATTAAAATCAATAATCAAAATGTGCCACATCAGCATTTGATTATCCATTTAGTTCATAATCAAACTTAATAACCTCTATCTCCACATTGGTTATTTTTGCATCCCTAACCAAAAAAAAATCCCAAAATACACAATGCACCTATGTCCAATCGCAAACGAGTTTCAATCACGCATCCGATCACACCAAATTATTCGTCTCGATGAAACGATTCCAATGAGGGTTGTTTTTGAGTCATTGAGTTTTGAGTTTCCTTATTAGGTTTGGTTATTGAGTTTTGGTTATTAGTAAAAGTTGTTAAGTTTGGTTATGGAATGGGTGGAATTTGATTATTTGCTAAAAGATTTATAACTTTGCTTATTACAATGTGAGGTATTTTTTGAACATTATTGTTAAGTTTTCTTATTTATATCCATTTGATTATTACAATGCGGATGCTCTTAGATCAAAAAAGTGCTCACATTGGAATAACCAAGCCTAGCAACCTCTTAACAACTCATCAAATTTTGACTCTTCAATAATCAAAACTAGCAATGTTTTGTCAATAACCAAATTTTATCTCTCAATCAAGTACACCAACATTATACAAAAATCTTCTCTCTCTTCCATTCTCTCTCTCTCTCTTTCTCAAAACAATGTTTTCAAAAAATAATTTTAAAAAACTATAACTTTCAGATTTTTTTTTCATAAACTTTTTTTTACAGAAAACAAAATTTTCAAAAATTTTAAAAACTGTAAGTAAATAAAGTGTGTTTTTCAAAAAACTGTTTTTTACACAAAATCTGTTTTTAAAAAACTGTATTTATAGTTTTTAAAATTTCAAAACTATTTGTGTAAATACAATTCTTTCAAAATTTCCAAAATTGTATTTACAGTTTTTAAGTGAACAAAGTGTGTATTTTTTGAAAAACTGTTTTTTGTTTCGAAAAACTATATTTTTTTTGAAATGTTTCTAACATAAATTGTTTTTTCCCTTCAAAAATCGCTTTTTCAAAAAATATGCATGAAATGAAGGGAAAAAGTTTGGAGGGCCCATTGGTTTTGATTATGGGCAAAAAATAACCAATGTGGGATTTGACATTGCTAACTTTAGCAACCTCTAAATGGATAATCAAAATCTGACGTGATATGTTTTGATTATTCACATTTGCTTATTCCGCTGCTGATGCTCTGAGATTGTTAAGTTTGGTTATGCCGCTCTAAGCACTTTTTTAAGGGAACATTGTTAATTTTAGCAACTTTTTTTTATAGCTTTGGTTATTCCACTGTGGATGTGGAGACGTATTAACTTTTAAGTTGTCTTCACCACAAATATATGACACGAACAAAACCCCATTAAAAAAGTACCGTAAAATCTAGTTTTCATGAATATCATTAACCTATTTATGTTGATGGATCTACACAATGGAATTCAAAATTGAACAATTAAATTTGAAACTTACTAAAGTTGATCATAAGTTTTCCATGCTAAACCCGTGCTGTGCAAATCTCAATCCGCGTTTGCACATATGATTCGATACAAACTCAAGCACACACGGTAACCTGTGTCATACACGGGACAAATCCAAGACACATGCAAATTTCAATTCATGTACCCGCTAGTGGTTTTAAACTGATCGATCAGTCTGATTTTGTTTACAGTAATACATAGTTCGCAATGCAAGCTTACAATAATCGAATTCGAGTAATGAACACCGTTAATGTTTGCAAACTTGATTTCTACTTATAAAACAGTTTGTTTTGAGGCGGCGGGTGAGTTTGGAGAGGCAGACCTGCTTCAGCGCCACCACTTGGCTGGTGGTCCGGTGGCCAAAGTTATTTTTTACCTTTTGCAAATCGCAGGCATCTGGTCGCAGGCCTTGGCCGCGAGTCGCGACCCTTCACACTAGTAATTACTCCGTAAATATCACAATTTTGAAATGGGTCCGCATACAATGATTTGAAAGGTTCAAGGAATCGCTTCGTTGACTGACTGTCAAAAAGAGTTACAAATGTTCCTAGCTTGTAAAACACCAGTTGAATAATTGTTCCAGCACACTCTCATTTTTACTAACCTCACTCCCCTTTTGTTTCTAGTGTGTAAAGTTACCAAAATACCCTTCCACTTTTCAAATTTTTGTGTGTGTGTGTGTGTGATAAGGGAGTGTGGCTATAGTAAAAAAAGTGCGACAATCACTAACGAATGCTGTTTCTTTGGACGACTATCACTAACGAATGCTGCCTCTTTGGAATGTGTAGATTGTAAACAATTGCCAATAGAAGAACGATGTCGATTTGTTAACAAGGTCCAACAGAAGCAACAATCATGTTTCAAAAGAAGAAACCTAAGTATAGTAATAGTGACCAAAACATTTTAAAGATCACATTTTAATCATCATGGCATGACGTATTGGCCAGTGTTCTAAAATATCGGCGATTAATTGTTGGCCCCTATCCAATAATTAGGTCCGACAAACGATTAATCACCGATTACTAATTAATATGCACCAATTAATCGTTCGAAAATGGCTGACCACCTGACTAGTGCCTAGCGACTTTTAGAACATTGGTATCAACATATAGGCTGTGTTCGGTTGCAATTTCCGAAAAACATTTCCGGAAAAAGTGTAAAAGATTCCACTTTTTACTTTTCTCTCATTCCAATCATTACTCTTTCATCCAATCATTACCCATATTCTCTTCCAATCATTACCCTTATTTCTCTCTCTATCTCTCTCCAATCATTACCCTATTTCCAATCATTATCCTTATTTTTCTATCAAATCATTACTCCAACAACCATTTCTAAAAACCAAACCAAACACTAACTCAAAATTTTTTTCCCGAAAATGTTTTTCAGAAATTGCAACCGAACACAGTCAGACTTTTAGAACATTGGTATCAACATATGCGACACGAGTTGCTTTTCTCCAGCCATTTATCCAAACAGTTTGCGGGGTATATATTAATACATGAGAGCATGGCATGCGAGTCCCCAGTTTAATAGTGTCCACGCAAATCGCACATTCTTTCTTGTGTCCGAGAGCAACTTTCTCTAGCCCTTCAACGTGTGATTCAATGAAAACCGGAAAGTTGAAACTAGTGCCTTTAATCGCCTCTGACACAATGGACTCGCCCACAGTCAAAGTCAATGATCTCCTCCTCGCTCAGAGTTAGGGATGAAAATTTTAACCGAAAAACCGAACCAACCGACCGAACCGATTAATTTTTTGCAATTTCGGTCGGTTTTAGTGGTAAGTCGGTTCGGTTCGGTTTGAAATTCTAAAAAAAATTGAAGGTTCGGTTCGGTTCGGTTTTTGGGTGAAAAAGACCGAAATGAACCGAACCGAACCGATATATAACACTTAAGCCTTTTTTTCATCCCAGCCGTTCATTCCAAAGCACATCATGTGCTTCCCGTGCACACCCCACATCAGATAATAATCCCCTCATTTAACAACTGTACCCAACTGGCACATCTCGTTCTCTTCGTCTACGTCTCTCTGCAACTCATCGGAATCTCATCGGAAAGCCTCTCTCTCACATCTCTCACTCCATGTTTGATTTGCACCGATCGCAGAGCCCCCCTCTCTCATCTCTCCCTCCATGTATTATTTGAAGATTAATCTCGATCACGTATTCCTCGAAGAAGAAGACCACAAGGGACTGGTTCAGCGGCCATTGACAGGTAAGTTCGTCGTTAGATCTTCTTCTTGTTGCCGGCAACATTCCAAGTCGGCAAAACCGACGAAACCGAACCGATTAAACCACCACCGAACCGACCGGTTTTCTCCTTTACTCAGTCGGTGTCGGTTTGAATTTTTCGAAAACCGACTTGGTCGGTTCGGTGTAAAAATCGGGAAAAAACCGACCGAACCGAACCGATTTCATCCCTACTCAGAGTGATCTCAAGATCCACACACTACAAGAAAATCGCTCTATAGTAACGGTCGAAAGCGTTGCCATAGAACCCAAAAACCGTTGGTATAGACCCGTTCAGGCTATACCAACAGTTGGAGAACCGTTGCTCAAACCGTTGCAATATATCCGTTGCTGTAGAGGTATAGCAATGGTTTTGTCAAGCGTTGGTACAGATTTTTTTTTAGTAACGATTTCTATAGCAACGGTTAGAAGCGTTGCTAAAGGCAAATTTTTTTTTTTTAAATTTGCGGTAAAATATGACATGGCAGCCACGTGTCGCCCATGTGGCGCCCGCGTGGCTGGCGAAATAACTTTGCTCCTCCCGGGAATCAAATCCCTGACCTCGCGTGTGCGCGCGCATGCGCGAACCAACTGTGCTAGCCCATAACTTGTGTAAAAACTTAAACCTTTTAATAGTTATACTATACTAACCGGACTTTTTAAATCCGGTTTATACTATACAAACACTTCTAATATCATTTTTTTTCCCGATCGGAAGCGTCTATTTTTTACATAATAAGGAGTACAATATTTGTACGAAGAATGAAATTATTATTACATAGAATTTAATGCTAGGTTCAATAATTACCTTTTAAAATTGGTATAAATTGACATGCACCTTGTACCAAAAAAAACCTCTCTATTTTCCTTTTTTTTTTCAATATTAATTTTGCCTTTTCTAAATTTTTGTTAGATTCACATAAATTTTTTTGATTGGTCAGCTATTTCTATGAGATGAGTCTAAAAAATAAAAAAAAATGCAATTAAAAGCATAAAAAATCAATATGGGCGAAAAAATATCAAACAACTAACATTTGTTGTCTTTAGTGTCATCTTAATTATATGATTTTTTTTTCAACTTCGGTCCACAATTTTATACTTTTTTTATTCTTGTGAAGATGAATGATTAATCCCAAAATGAATGATTAGTTTCAAAAATTACCACAAAATGCTAAAAAAATACGTTAAATAAACAATACCGGAAAAAATACCAACAAAAATTTAGGAAAAATAGCCCTAACAAAAGCAACGGTCTTGATCATCATGATTGTGTCACGATTGCGTGGCTAAAGGACGTTCAAGAATGAAGTTAATTGAATATCGCTACATACTTATTGGACAGATAAATTCATTTTATTAATGAAATTGTCCATCGATAAAGAAATTTTCTAAATCCGATCGAGCCAAATTTGTATGAGAACGATTTAATCAACATGAAAAATAAAATCAACGGTCTCGATCGTTAGTTCGGGTTTGGAAAACCGATTGCATGAAAGAAAATTGGTTTTGACGGTGTGAAAATCTAGTAACGGTTATTGGAAACCGTTGCTATAGGCTGATTTTTAGTAACGATTATGGAAAACCGTTGCTATAGGCCGGTTTTTAGCAACGGTTATGGAGAACCGTTGCAATAGTCTTGTAATCTAGTAATGGTTGCATGAAAACCGTTGCTATAATCATGTTTCTAGTAACGGTTTGAAAACCATTGCTACACACCGTTTATACCAACAGTTTTTTGAACCGTCGCTAGCAAAACCGTTGGGAGATCTCGATTTTCTTGTAGTGACAACAATGTGTTGTATCTTTCGACGCACTTTGTTATCGAGATCATCGTTCACCATCAAACGGGCCAATTCGAGCACCTCATCCAGTATCAATACCTTAACACCTTTTGGTATAGTAATACCCAGAACGCAACGAAACCAAAGCTCCACGTCAGGGTGTCTCGCTAGAAATCTGTCGATGTCCCAGTGAAACGCCCTCTGATCAGAACGCAGCACTACTCCATCGGTGTCGCGTTTATAATGAAACAGTATATTAACCAGACAGCAATCATACTTCAATGGTACAGAGACAATCCTGCCATACTTCCTACAACTAAAAGCATACCTAGCCCCTGCAGCAGCAGCAATAGCAGCAGTATCCATGTTGTTCTACCACCTAAAATAAATTTGAACAACAAAGTTGTTAAAGTGATTGGTCCTGGTCGAGTACAATTTTGTTCACCATCCTTATACCAGGGCCATTAAAAAATAGCAAATACGGAGAGATGTGATTAGAGATACAAGGAGACGAACACACACACACAGAGAGGGAGAGAGGGTACCTGTTCGATATACCATTTGGGCAGTTGCTGATTTTGTAGAAAACTCCAGATCGCGTAGAAGTTGGATATATATTGCAACATTCTTTCCGGCTTAGGTTTTAACTGGGCTTTAATTCAGCCCCAAAAAAAAAACTATTGGCCCGACATGTTGGACACGAAATACTGGACTGCTGTGTGGGACCCATGTCGTAGTCTCACACAAATGATTTGAACCATGCAATTTAGTATTTAAAATACATCTTTAAGGGTTCATAGAAGACACCAGCTCAATCGAATATTGCTAAGAACTTAATCGATTCATTCAATTTTTGTTTCTAAATTTTGAAGCCACTAAAAATATAGTGAACCGAACAAGCTTTTAAAAAAAATGAACAGCTCAAATCATTTGTATAAGATTAGTGGGTCTCACACAATGTGGTGCACATTTGATATAACCAATATGGCGTACCCATAGTCGCGAGCCTATTATGTCCGGATTATGCTTCAAAGCCAGATCAAATTGTAATCTAGAAAAGGCAAGCACTAACAAAAAGATCAATATGATAAAAAATCACCCATTACCCATACTTTTAATTATAATTCTTATTTCTTTCTCAACTCATTATCCCTCTCTTCAATCATTATTATCATTTCTCTCTCTATTTCTCTTCACTCATTATCCACATTTTCAATCATTGCCTTAATTTTTCTCTCCACTAAAAAATTCTCAAAAATTCATCCAAAGATAGCATACTCTATTTGAAAGATTATGTCTTGTTCGGTTCACTTTTTGAAATAAAATTCCAACTCAAAAAACACCATTATTCCTACTTTCAATCAGTACTCTCATTTATCTCTTCACTCATTACCTTTATCTTCAATCATTATTCTCATATCTCTCCCCGCTCACTATCTCTATCTCCAATTATTACCCTAATTTCTCTCTCCACTCATTACTCTAAAATTCTCAAAAAGCCCATCTAAACACAGCATAAATCAAGAGTTTAATCCCTTCAGGGAGGATGCTGTTGCTATCTCCAATCAAAAATCCCGTAGGGCACTCCTTATAGTGCACACTGCAGGACATATTCAAGCCGTCCACGAGTGTTTTCAATGGTCAAGATTTAAAAATAAACTCTTCACCCTTGAAGCACTTTTGGACGGTTGATGTACACGTTTTAGTGTACATTACAATCCTTAAATTAGTACTTTGTTAAATCTATTTTGTATTCTAAATAATCTTAATTTTAATTATTTTTATGTTTGCAGGTATCAAATAAGGTTGCTTAATAAATTGGAATCTGGAGAAGAAGAATAAGTAATAAACTAGGAGCAATTTAGAATAAGTATTCTTATAGCTCAAGTGGCAAAGATGGGTATTAGGGCTGAAACCGGTTCGGTTCGTGGATATTTTTGTGCGAACCGGGAAAACTCGGTTCGGGGGGTTCACTGAACCGAAACCGGTTATATTGATCCCGGTTCGGTTCGGTTCGGCTCAGGTTGTAATAACCCGAAAATTTAACTAATAAAAATATTCAAAAGAATTTATTATTTATGATAATATTGATTTCCTTATTTATTAATTAGTAGATAATTACAAAAAAATAAGTATTTTATCTAATTAAACTTTTAAAAATTAATTTAGCATTATATACATACATATAAATGCATGCATGCACGCCTATATTCTCCCTCACTCTCCTACTCAATCTCTACCTCCTCCTTGACCCAAAATTCGTGCGTAATTCGTCCATGCAAAAACCCGGTACCGTTAGGACTCGTTTTAATTCGAAACTCATCCAATTCTCCTATATATACACACCACACCGACCCTAGGGCACGTACATTATTCTACCACCTCCCACAGAGTCAGAAAAGAGAGAAAAACCAGAGAGAAATCAATTACAATCGATAGAATTCTAGAGAGAGAAAATGAGAGAGAGAAAAGTGGGTTTCGAGGTTCCGCTCCGAAACCCAAATTGATCGTTCAAGTTGTTTACCACAGTCCCAAGGATCACCGTAGATCAAGCAATTCGGTCCCAAGGTCCTCCGATCGAAGGAATTAAAGTCGTCTTCCCCAAAATCACGTTTTCGATCGAAAATGAAATTAATCCGAACCAAGGTACTATAATTCAATCCGAAGCCTCCTCTACGTATATTTATGTTTATAAGACATAACCCAATAAGCCCCGTGCCCCCATGCATCAAAAACGAGACCAAACGAACAAAAAAATAAAAACAGCGACCGACCTTGCGGCCGCAAGGTTCGGGATTCCAGCCGCAAGAACCAGGCGGCCAACCTCGCGGCCGCGAGCCCCTTCTTCCCCAGCCGCGCGATGATTTCGTTCTTGTTTCGAATTGATTTTGCGACCTTTTAAACATCGTATTTGGTCCCGAAATTTTTATCCTAGGTTACCCACATTCTAAAGTTCATAACTTGTTAGTTTCATATTTTTTTATTTAATCTACTATTTATTAAATTTTTATTCGTAATCGTGAGATCGTTTACAAACTAAAATTCGTTACGACCTTTTAAATTACTCTATAAATCCCCAAACTATTTTTCTTAGATTCCTAACTTATTTAAGATCATAAGTTGTTGATTTCATAACTTTTTAATGTTATTTGCTATTTATTTTATTTTTAATTAAAGATATAAACGAAAATTTATAACGACCTTATAAAAAATATTTTTAGCATCGAAAATATTTTTCCTAGACTTCTGACAGTTCAAAGGTGATATTTTATTTAAAATAAAATTTTATTTATTTGATTTACTATTTATTATTATTTAAGCATTGTTTCTTAATAATAATATCGTAAAATATTATACAGAAAGTTTAAAAATCCGAATAATTTTATTTAGACTATTTACAGCCCTAGAATGATATCCTGTAAATATAAATATATTTCCAACCCTTTAATTATTTATCGTCTATTTATTCTTGTTTCGTCTATTAATTTAATCCTTTTATTTAAAATAATTCCGTGAGCATCCAAACCCAACTTTTAGCACTTGAACTTATTATAGGGGACTGTTAGGACCTTTATTAAGGTTACGTTATTTATTTTAATATTTTTACCTAATTAATGAATTTAATTAGTATTTAATTAGCTTAATTACTTATAACTAATTAATAAAAGTTTAGAAAATTATTATTTAAGCTTAATTAAATAAATCTTACATTCTTGATTACTTTGTGATCATACGAGATTAAGGGCAACGGCCCACCATAAAAGTTACGTGATTGCAATCGCTTAATAACCTGCTTGATCCGTCTGTTATTCGTTTTGAATTATTATTGAGATTGATATTGTGCCGATGCTTCATTTGAACGTTAGATTGGACCCTAGAGACATGGGGTGGTATGCGAAGTAGAAATCACGTGACGATGTTAAGTAATGGATAAATGGTGAAGTTTATTTTCTGTTTAGAGTCCTGCAGGCGTGATGTTGTGATATGATGAGATTGTGATGAGAATTGATACCGGCGGGTGTCCAGTGATGAATTGATAGATCGGCGGGTGTCCAGTGATGATTGTGAAAAGAATTATGATGTGGTTTATAAGATAGGCGAACCCTGGTCGTGATACCTGCATGATAAGCTTACCCTTGTTGTAGTTATTTGGGGTGCACACTCTGTACATAACTTAGGTGTTCCCGCGACAACAAAGGGAAGTGATCTCATGGGGTGAGCATGGCTAGTGGTTGGGGAGGAAAGATCTCGTGGAGAGATCTTAGATTTCAGATTAAGTTAATGGATAGTAATGAATCAAGTTGTATGATTATCTCTGTTTTACTTTTCCGCACCATATATATCCTGTTTGCCTGCTAACTGTATTGTAAGAGGGGTAATTGGGTTGGATTATAGTTCGGGGTGAACTTTTTCACTCAGGCACGGATTTTCTGGCATCCGTGTCAGATTTTGCAGAAAACCAGGAAACACAGGATCCCGCAGGCGAACAGTTTTATGCTGAGGAGAATCCGGAAGTGGGAGTTGAGCCAGAATACGCTTGGGACCCATATCAGACTTAGAAGATGGCTCTAATATCTGTTTAGCATATTCCTTTAAAGACTATTTTCGATATTTTCACAATAGTTTGTAATAAATAATTCATTAGGATGAATTATCCGTTTTGGATTTCGAATTTGATCTAATAAGTTTTTCAAGAATTAGTATTTAAAACCTCCGATTTTACCTTCGAAAATCGGGGCGTTACAACTTGGTATCAGAGCCTTAGGTTCAACCCTCGGCCTTGGGTAGATTGGGTAGACTCACACTAGATTAAGTATATTCTTACGTTTTAAGATAACGTTATCTAAAATTTACCAAAACCCACCGTTAATTAGATTTTCCTTATTTTGTAGATGGACCCCACGTTGGCAATCCAACTAGCTGATGAGTGGAGTAGATTACAAGACCTCTTGGAGAACATAGGACCTGACTTCTCCTTCCTAGACCCTTATGTACCTGCTGCATTCCCGATCCTGTATGGCCAATATCAGCAGCTAATGGCAAATCCGTCAAACCGAAGAGAAGAATACACTGCTCACCATCCAAGCCCATGGAGAAGGATTTATCTAGAGAGGGAAATTCGTGACATCCTAGAAAGCATACCAGGCTTTGACATTAGGAACGAACCCTACTACTTACACTATAGAGATATGGATAACCAGCTTCCGATTCCTACCCTAGACCGAAACCGTAACCCTGCCAATACTCAGGAAGAAGAAAATCCTGAAGAACCACCTGAGGAAGAAGAAGATCCTGAGGAACTCCCCCCTCCAATTCCTGCACCAATGGAAGAATCAGACAGTGAATGTGAAGTCATAGATGCCAATCCTCCACCTCGCCCTAGTATGACTTCCGACTATGGCCCGGGCACTATGGTTTATATACAGTTGGAGCCGCTATACCCTTGCCCATTCAAAATTCGAGCACACTCCGCTTACTTAGGGCCAGTAAGGATCATAGTCCCATGCTATAATGATGGATACTACCTCATGGCAGTACCCCGAGGATTCAAAGAGCATTACACCGACCGCATCCACTATTCTCGCGTCGCAAGGGCCCGCCCCGAGCAAGAGCATCGTATCATTTCAGAAAATGCTAACTTTACCGACCACGTCACCTTTGTAGAGATACCCATCCGCCTAGAGCCCTATAACAACCCAAACTCCCACGGAAGGCAGCAGGATCAACTATGGCGAGTAACATGGCGTTGCTACGGACTCACAGAGGACACCGTTGAGAGGCAGAGTCTATTAGAGGAACACTTTCCAGTTTTATTCGATTGATCGATCTCTTTAGTATCTCCTAGGATTTGTTTTGCACAAGATTTTTTTTAGGAGAACAATTGTGGTAGTGGAAATTAGCTTGACTTTTAGAAGTAATATTTTTGAGTAGTATGTTTTGATAGGAACAAGTTGTTTGATTCGTTTTATTAATAAGAGTAAAGTTTCTTACGATATCCTGTCTTCCATGCATATAATAGATTTATAATATATATGTTCATATAATAAAACCCCCCTTACTAAATTTTTTAACATAACGGTACCTAGATGGAGGGAGCAGAAACCAACCAAAACAACGGGCAGAACAATGGAAACCCTCAACCAAACGGCCAATTTGGGCCTCCTGAGATAGTCCAACTAATGCAGGCGTTTATCGCCGCTGCAACTGCCAACAACCAGAACCGCGGACCCCCACACACACCTCGAGGGCCAATGACTAGGAGTCAGGCACTGAATGAATTTTGCAAGCGTCGCCCGCCCTACTTTCAGGGAGAACCTAACCCCACCGCTGCAGAAGCTTGGTTGGAAGAAATCAAGAAGATTCTTGAAACCCTAGATATTCAAGAAGCTAGCAATCGTATTGCTCTGGCCACCTATCAGATGTAGGGTGAAGCTCAGCATTGGTGGAATCTGATGAAGAACACTCATGACGTGGCGACAATGACTTGGGAAAGATTCGAGAAAATCTTCCTTGACAAGTACTTTCCAACACCTGTCAAACAGGCAATGGCCCTTGAGTTCATGAATCTAGAGCAGGGTACGATGACCGTCACCCAGTACGCAGCACGGTTTGAGGAACTGTCTCGCTACGGTGCAACGATCATACCTACTGATGATGATAAGGCAAGAAAATTTGAGTGGGGGCTCAATGAGACACGCCGAACGGTAGTGGCACAGTCACTTCCCACTTACTCACAAGTGGTGCAATGTGCGCTAAAGATGGAGAGAGAGAACTTGGATTACAAGACAAGGCGTGAGCAGAAGAAACCGATAACCGCAGTTGGAGGACCTATTCGCAACAACCCTACCAGCAGGAGTATCCAAACCTCTCAACCCTACCAGCAAAACTACCCTCGCCCTCAGCCAGCACAATTCAACCCAGTATGGAGGAACCCTAACCCAGTTTCCAATCGAAACCCTAACCCTAATCCAAACCAGATCCAAGTACAAAATCGAGGCCCAAACCCTAACCCTGGACCAAACCGCAACCCTTTCCCCCAGAACCCAAACTCCGACCCCCGCTGCTTTTACTGCCTAGAGGAAGGACATATCAGGAGGAATTGTCCCAAGCTGAACGGCGCTGGAAATTTTGGAGGACCGCCACAAAACTCGATCAGGACCGCAGAACCTGGAAATCAAAATCAGAATCAAGTAAGGCCGGTCTGGAATGGTAATCAACCTGGAGTTCAGAACCAGCCTCGTGGCGGACGGAACCAAGCACCAACTCGCCCTCCTCAAAACAGAGGACCGAACGGGCCAACTCAGCCCAATGCTGGGAGGATGTTTGCACTGAAAGGTAAGAGGAAATGGATCCTGCAGTAATTCAAGGTACCCTCACTCTTTATACTACTGCGTTCAAGCACTATTTGATTCTGGAGTTTCGCACTCATTCATATCTGCTGCATGTGTATCTGCACTTGGATTAAACCGAAACCCTAAAAACAACTATGCATGTGACCTCACCATTAGGGGTAAAATTTCGGTAGAACTAATCTGTAAAGGGTGCGAATTAGGAGTATCGAATTTGCGATTAACGTGCGACTTACGAGTAATCGAAATGAAGGACTTTGATGTCATACTTGGGATGGACTGGCTGACTGCACACCGAGTTGTCATAGACTGCCATCGAAAGATGGTGACAGCTTATTCACCAGATGGGACCTGGTTTCAAATTTAAAGGGGATAGACAAGACCCTTTCGCACCCCACGCGCACAAAACGAAGTGGCATAGGACGCTTGCTGGATGGTTAGCAAGTCTCACGTTGGGGGAAACGGACCGGATGGAATTGGGTCTTCCTCATATCGTCTGTGAGTACGAGGATGTATTTCCTGAAGAGTTACCAGGATTACCGCCGTCAAGGGAAATGGATTTCACCATAGAGTTACAACTCGGCACCGCCCCTATTTCTATGGCCCCATATCGAATGGCCCCATATCGAATGGCCCCAGCAGAACTACGAGAGTTGAAAACGCAACTCCAAGAACTTTTAGAGAAGGGTTTCATCAGACCTAGTACCTCACCTTGGGGAGCCCCTGCTCTATTTGTCAAGAAGAAAGAGGGAACGCTCCGACTTTGTATTGATTACCGCCAACTCAACAAGGTCACAATCAAGAACCGATACCCCTTACCAAGAATAGACGACTTGTTTGACCAACTGAGAGGGTCGACCTGTTTCTCGAAGATCGATCTAAGGTCTGGGTATCACCAATTACGAATTCGATATGGTGATATACCTAAGACGGCGTTCCGCACGCGCTACGGACACTACGAGTTTGTAGTCATGCCGTTTGGTCTAACCAACGCTCCTGCAGTTTTCATGTGTCTGATGAACCAGATTTTCACCCCGTACCTGGACAAGTTCGTGGTAGTGTTCATTGATGATATTCTGATATACTCTCCAACGGAGAAGGAACATGAGGACCACTTGAGAATTGTACTCCAAGTACTTCGAGACAACCATCTGTATGCTAAAGCTAGCAAGTGTGAATTTTGGATGAAGGAGGTCAAATTCCTAGGACACGTGGTGTCTGAGAAAGGAATTTCAGTTGACGACAACAAAGTGGAAGCAGTCATGGATTGGAAACGACCTTCTTCAGTGTTCGAGATTAGAAGTTTCCTGGGATTAGCTGGTTATTACAGAAGATTCATTCAAGATTTCTCCATTTTGGGAAAACCATTGACGAGATTGACCCAAAAAGGAGTTAAGTTTGAATGGAACGAAGCATGTGAGAGATCCTTCCAAGAACTTAAGAAGAGATTGACTAGCGCGCCTATATTGATCGTACCCGAACGAGATGTAGGGTATACCGTGTACTGTGACGCATCCAAAGATGGATTGGGAGCTGTACTCATGCAAACGGGAAGGTCGTTGCATACGGATCCCGACAATTGAGGCCGCACGAGAGGAATTATCCGACACACGACTTAGAACTGGCAGCAGTAGTGTTCGCCCTAAAGTCTTGGCGACATTACTTATACGGAGTGCAGTTCGAGGTATTCACGGACCACAAGAGTTTGAAATATCTGTTTACCCAGAAGGAGCTAAACATGAGACAAAGGAGATGGGCGGAATACCTGGAGGATTTCAATTTCACGATGTCCTATCATCCTGGAAAGGCAAACGTGGTCGCTGATGCGCTGAGTCGCAAGAACCGAGGACAGGTGGCTAGTTTAGCCGTAAGAGAATGGAAGATGATGGAAGACCTTAATGAATTCAAGCTACAGCCAACTGCCGAAGACACCGACGCTTGTCTCTCCGCCATAGTCGCAACCCCAGCCTTACACCGAGAAATTCTTCTAGCCCAAACCTTTGAACAAGAGTGTGATTTCATCAGGTATCAATTGGCAGCAGGAAAAGCCACAGTAGGATGGAAAATCCATGCCGACAAGAGCCTCCGCTTTCAAGGGAGAATTTTTGTACTTGACATTGGTACCCTCCGGGAAGCAGTACTTAAAGAATTCCACCATTCCAATTTCGCCGTCCATCCAGGAAGCACCAAAATGTACCAAGACCTCCGCCGACAGTACTGGTGGACTGGAATTAAGAAGGACGTGGCCAATTACGTTTCGACGTGCCTCACATGTCAACAAGTAAAAGCGGAACATCAAACCGGTGGAACCCTGCAACCCTTGCCTATACCCGGATGGAAGTGGGAACATATCGCCATGGATTTTGTGACAGGACTACCAAGGTCTCCACAATCGAATACCGCCATTTGGGTAATAATAGACCGTTTAACCAAATCCGCCCACTTTTTACCCATGAAGATGACAGATTCTATGGACTCTCTCAGTAGACTCTACATCCGAGAAATCGTGCGATTACATGGAGTACCTGTATCCATTGTGAGTGATCGAGATTCACGATTTACGTCAACATTTTGGGAAAGCCTACAGAAAGCTTTGGGAACCGATCTTCGTCTCAGCACTGCATTTCACCCACAGACAGACGGACAATCCGAAAGAACAATCCAAATCTTGGAAGACATGCTCCGAGCTTGCGTATTGGACTTTAAGGGGGGCTGGGAACGACATCTACCCTTAGTAGAGTTCGCCTATAACAACAGCTATCAATCGAGCATTGAGATGGCACCATATGAAGCGTTGTATGGACGACCCTGCCGATCGCAGTTTGTTGGGCTGAACCGGGAGAAGCAAGGTTACTAGGACCAGAGTTAGTCCAAGAGACGACGGAAAAGATCATAACCATTCGCCAACGGCTCCTGACCGCTCAAAGTCGATAAGAGCTACGCCGACAAAAGGACTAGACCATTGACCTTTCAAGTTGGAGAACATGTGTTCTTAAAGATTAGACCACGAAGGGAAGTTATTCGATTTGGAAAGAAAGGAAAGCTATCACCACGATACATTGGCCCTTTTGAGATCCTTGAGAAAATTGGAGAAGTGGCGTACCGCTTGGCGCTACCACCCCAACTGGACCGAGTTCATAATGTATTCCACGTGTCGATGCTCCGAAAGTACATGACGCATCCTTCCCACATCATCAATTGGGAAAACATCGAACTCAACGATGACGTCACTTTAGAGGAACAGCCGGTGAGATCCAAGATTACAGTGAGAAGTGCATTCGAGGCAAAACGATTCAACTAGTCCGAATCCTCTGGCGACATCGAGGAATTGAGGAATCAACATGGGAAAGAGAGGATACTATGCGCGCCAAATACCCAAACCTGTTTCCTCCTAAAGGTACACTTTAATTTCGAGGACGAAATTTTATTTAAGGGGATAGGTTGTAATAACCCGAAAATTTAACTAATAAAAATATTCAAAAGAATTTATTATTTATGATAATATTGATTTCCTTATTTATTAATTAGTAGATAATTACAAAAAATAGGTATTTTATCTAATTAAACTTTTAAAAATTAATTTAGCATTATATACATACATATAAATGCATGCATGCACGCCTATATTCTCCTCACTCTCCTACTCAATCTCTACCTCCTCCTTGACCCAAAATTCGTGCGTAATTCGTCCATGCAAAAACCCGGTACTGTTAGGACTCGTTTTAATTCAAACTCATCCAATTCTCCTATATATACACACCACACCTACACATGGCACGTACATTATTCTACCACCTCCCACGGAGTCAGAAAAGAGAGAAAAACCAGAGAGAAATCAATTACAATCGATAGAATTCTAGAGAGAGAAAAAGAGAGAGAGAAAAGTGGGTTTCGAGGTTCCGCTCGTCCGAAACCCAAATTGATTGTTCAAGTTGTTTACCACAGTCCCAAGAATCACCGTAGATCAAGCAATTCGGTCCCAAGGTCCTCCGATCGAAGGAATTAAAGTCGTCTTCCCCAAAATCACGTTTTCGATCGAAAACGAAATTAATCCGAACCAAGGTACTATAATTCAATCCGAAGCCTCCTCTACGTATATTTATGTTTATAAGACATAACCCAATAAGCCCCGTGCCCCCATGCATCAAAAACGAGACCAAACGAACAAAAATTTAACTTTGATTCTGCTAAACGAGACCAAACGAAAACCCTATTCTTCGTATTTTAACTTTGATTCTGCTAAATTAATTACTTGTTAACTACAAATTTTCTATCTTATCTTATGCAGTTCCAAAGATAGCGTACAACAAAACGTAAAGAAAATTCAGAACACAAGTAACTTAAAATAGTGTTGTCATATAAACCACGGCCGCAAGGTTCGGGATTCCAGCCGCAAGAACCAGGCGGCCAACCTCACGTTCCCCCCAGCCGTGCGGTTTTGTAGCATCGTGTTTGAATTGATTTTGCGACCTTTTAAACATCGTATTTGGTCCCGAAATTTTTATCCTAGGTTACCCACATTCTAAAGTTCATAACTTGTTAGTTTCATATTTTTTTTATTTAATCTACTATTTATTTAATTTTTATTCGTAATCGTGAGATCGTTTACAAACTAAAATTCGTTACGACCTTTTAAATTACTCTATAAATCCCCAAACTATTTTTCTTAGATTCCTAACTTATTTAAGATCATAAGTTGTTGATTTCATAACTATTTAAGGTTATTTGCTATTTATTTTATTTTTAATTAAAGATATAAACGAAAATTTATAACGACCTTATAAAAAATATTTTTAGCATCGAAAATATTTTTCCTAGACTTCTGACAGTTCAAAGGTGATATTTTATTTAAAATAAAATTTTATTTATTTGATTTACTATTTATTATTATTTAAGCATTGTTTCTTAATAATAATATCGTAAAATATTATACAGAAAGTTTAAAAATCCGAATAATTTTATTTAGACTATTTACAGCCCTAGAATGATATCCTGTAAATATAAATATATTTCCAACCCTTTAATTATTTATCGTCTATTTATTCTTGTTTCGTCTATTAATTTAATCCTTTTATTTAAAATAATTCCGTGAGCATCCAAACCCAACTTTTAGCACTTGAACTTATTATAGGGGACTGTTAGGACCTTTATTAAGGTTACGTTATTTATTTTAATATTTTTACCTAATTAATGAATTTAATTAGTATTTAATTAGCTTAATTACTTATAACTAATTAATAAAAGTTTAGAAAATTATTATTTAAGCTTAATTAAATAAATCTTACATTCTTGATTACTTTGTGATCATACGAGATTAAGGGCAACGGCCCAGTCATAAAAAGTTACGTGATTGCACTGCTTAATAACTGTTTGATCCGTCTGTTGTTCGTTTTTAATTATTATTGAGATTGATATTGTGCTGATGCTTCATTTGACTGTTAGATTGGACCCTAGAGACATGGGGTGGTATGCGAAGTAGAAATCACGTAGACGATGTTAAGTAATGGATAAATGGTGAAGTTTATTTTCTGTTTAGAGGTTGCCTGCAGGCGTGATGTTGTGATATGATGAGATTGTGATGAGAATTGATACTGGCGGGTGTCCAGTGATGAATTGATAGACTGGCGGGTGTCCAGTGATGATTGTGAAAAGAATTATGATGTGGTTTATAAGATAGGCGAACCCTAGTCGTGATACCGGCATGATAAGCTTACCCCTTGTTGTAGTTATTGGGGTGCACACTCAGTATATAGTGTTCCTGCGACAACAAAGGAAGTGATCTCATGGGATCGAGCATGGCTAGTGGTTGGGAGGAAAGATCTCGTGGAGAGATCTTAGATTTTATTAAGTTAATGGATAGTAATGAATCAAGTTGTATGATTATCTCTGTTTTACTTTTCCGCACTATATATATCCTGTTTGCCTGCTAATAAAGTAAGAGGGGTAATTGGGTTGGATTATAGTTCGGGGTGAACTTTTTTTCACTCAGCACGGATTTTCGGCATCCGTGTCGATTTTGCAGAAACCAGGAAACACGTGATCTCGCGAGCAAGTTTATCTGGCGAGAATCCGGAGTAGGAGTTGAGCGAGTCGTAATACTGGGACCCATATCGGACTTAGAAGATGGCTCTAATATCTGTTTAGCATATTCCTTTAAAGACTATTTTCGATATTTTCACAATAGTTTGTAATAGATAAATCATTAGGATGAATTATCCGTTTTGGATTTCGAATTTGATCTAATAAGTTTTTCAAGAATTAGTATTTAAAACCTCCGATTTTACCTTCAAAAATCGGGGCGTTACAGAAACTGTACATAAAACTGTAGAGGATCAAGAAATTGGAACAGAAAGATCAAGATATTAGAGTGGAAAAAGTATTTAATATATTTTAAAATATTTAATATATATATATTAAGAAATTTAAAAATATTTAATATATTTAAAAATATTTAATATATATATTAAAATATATTTAAAAATATTTAATATATTTTAAAAATATTTAATATATATATATATATTAAACCGGCTCGGTTCGTCGAAAAATTTCAAAAACCGAGAACCGAACCGGTTTCAGAAATTTTTTACCTCTAAGAACCGAACCGAACCGGTTCGGTTAGGGGCCGGTTCGGTTCGGTCGATTTTTTGTACACCCCTAATGGGTATATAAGAAGCAAAAGGTCTAGAGTTCAAGACCTTGAAAGTAAAGATTTTTATGCCTTTTTTTAAAAAAGTAAAAGCGCAAAGCACCGAATAATTTTATCCGATTGCACTATCATAAAAAGCATGGAATAATTTTCCATGCCGGCCATGGTCTACGTACAAATCCGGATGTCCCATATTTGGTTCCCTCTTCCCAATTTCCTTATCCCTCTCATTTACTCCCTGTATCTTTTCATTTTCCCAATTTCTTTCCCCATCCCCCATTACTCCTTTCATTTACTTCTATTTACTACACTGACTCTTCCTAGAAGGCAATAATATACATCTTTAAAAGGAGGAAAGCTTCGGTAGTGAATGGGAGTGAGCGAGGAGACCAGAGAAAAATCCTACTCCATTTTCTATTTGTTTTTTTCTTTTCTTATTCTTTGATACTTTGTGATCAAAAAAATCAAGGAAGACAATTGCTTGTAAGTTTATCTTCTTAATGCAATTCAATAAAGTTGTGTTCAATTATTGTCTTTCATTTTAATTATGAGTAGCTGAATTCGTTGCTAGGGCTATGATGAAATTACATGCTTAATTATCTATTTTATTTATGTGACTTAATTTCTCCAAACAAAAGCATGATTTAAATTGTTAAGAGTTCTTCTTGTTCACTTGCCTATTTTTCATCGAACAATTAAAATTGAATTTTCATTGTGTTTTGTTGGATTCAATTTATGATTTGTGAAAAACAAATATAAATTGTGTTTTGATGGATTCAATGAATATTTTGATTTTATACATCTGTTTGGTAAAAGAAAAACTAAAATAGTAAAAGCTAAGAAAAATAGTTGTCTTGTATATTTTCCACAATAAAAGAGTTTTGCCGCCAACTTATTGTGTAGAGAAATTGGAGAATTGAAAAACATAAATATTATAGATATGATGCATGTAATGGATTCCAATGCCCTAGTATTTTTATCATCATTTTAAGTACTTTTAATTCTTGTAAGCTTATTTTTCTCAACCCAAACAAAATATTGTTGAACTAGATTAGGAAATTTAATTTGAGATTTTTAGAGTTATTCAACTGCGATCTATCCGTAATAGTCCCTGTGGGTTCGACTTCGCACTTGCTAAACTATACTTTGGTACGATTCGTGCACTTGCGAGTACAGTAAAATTTGTGTCACAACAACGGTTGTAATTGTGCCCTTCAGGGTGCCCTGATCCCCGGATCCGTTGTTGTCAATCTCCCAAGGTACACGGGCAAAATCTCAGTCTCAAAAGCACAATACTGGATTGATCCGTTGAATTGAACTGAGTATGCTCTCTAGATTAAAATACTCCTCGAGTAGAGTGTACTTGATGCCTCCCTTATACTTTCATGAATATGAACAGTGTTTGATTTCCGTAATCGCTCATCCTCTCATCAAGTCCCTAGATAGAGTAGATTAAAATTAACGAAAGGGGGAAAAAAACATGGGTAGGTATGTAAAAATTTGAAGTTTGATTTATAAAATCGACGGTAGATAAGTTTAAAGTTAAACTATCCATGATCGTCTATTTTATAAATTAAAATTTAATTTTTAGTATACCTATCAATATTCGATAAACATGATTTTTTGCGTGAATGTACTATTCTACGGGCACTACAAGATAAACAGTTTATATTATTGAAAAAATGCACGATGAAACTTGCAATAAGTTGTGGAAATCATGGGATTCCAGTTGAGGAGGTCGCCTCCCACTACACAATGATTTATCTTTGTTAACAGTACCCCTCTGTTCATCTTTGCTGGTTCATTACAAAAATTCGTGCCATTTAAAAATCATTTTATCTTCTAATATATAATGTTTTCCACAATTTTGAGAATATAGAATAATAAAAAATAAGATCTATTGTACTCCGTATCAAATAAAATCCATATTGTATATTTTTTAGAGTTCAAGTTAAAATATATAAATAATTAAAAATGACACAATTTTTCAAAAAGGACAAACACAAACGAAGGAAAACTTTTTTAAATGCACAAGAGTGCATAATACCCATTACCGATGTAATTACGAGTTGCCAGACTACACGATGATTGAGGGGTCTTCATGTAGGAGGCTCCCATCCACATCCAGTGTAGCAATGGTTCAGTCCTGTCGAGTCTCGGTCAATTGTGAGTCCTTTTCGTGTCCAAAAAATTATCGGAATCGTTAACTTTTCAGTTCTCGTCGAGAACATTGGCTACGTCAAAAATTATGTTGATCGAATATAGTTTGATATCATTTCAAAATGCATTAAGTTTCATAAAAAAATGTGTTAAGGGTTGCAATTTTTTACAAGATTAATGCATTTCAAAATGATATCAAACGATATCCTATCAACATAATTTTTGGCGTGGCCAATGTTCTCAACGAGATCTAGGAAGTGAACAATTCCGATAATTGTTTTAGGAGGGCTGCTTTGCCCCCCGGCCCCACAACAATTTCCCGGATTACCCCTCCTCTCTCTCTCTCTCTCTCTTACGGTTTGCAATTTTTTTTTTGTCCCCTTTTCTTTCTTTCTTTCAAGTTTGCCTCTTTTTTTTTTTTGCCGCTTAATTTTCTTTTTTTTCTATCCTGTTTGAATTTTTTTTTCTCTTTTTTCTTTTTCTTCCTTTTCAATTTGATTTTGTTTCTTTTTTTAATTTCCAATTATTTTCTTTATTTTTTTCTTTTTTCCATTTACCTCCCTTTAGTTTTTTTTTTTTGGGTTAACTCAATCCGGTTATTAAAAAAAAAGAAGTGGTCAGTGGTCTAGGCAACCGAGCAACCGAATAATTTTTCCTCCTAGGTTCCGCAAAAAATAAAATTTTATTGCCGATCAAAAAAAAAAATCTCTCAAAAAAATTTCAATGCAACGGTTATTTATAATACATATCTCACAAAATATGAGGATAACATGTGACAGCGTTACAAATAACTATTGCATTGAAATTTTTTTTCGATAGAGAGACTAAGAACTCCTCGTAAACAAACAAAAGGGCAACTACTAGTAGAGTGTATGTTTCCGTAGAACTTCAAATTTCTCTTTCTAATTTTTCTAAGTCCATATTAAATAAGACTTCAAAGTTTGGAAGAACGACCAACTCAAATCACCATCTTCTTTGATAAAAAAAAAATCACCATTTTCTTTGCAAATTACTAATATCGTTTGTTTGTATTCGGACAACTATCTTTATCAGAGTAAAGTTTCACTTCATGTACAACGCAACCACAAAACCTCGGGGAGCTAGCGTAAAATTTATATGAGTGAAAAACAGATAAGTGAGAGAGATTGGCCATATGAATCGTTGTAATCTGGGTTTCGAAATGAGTTTTGTTTTTCTCTTGGGTTCACGCGTCTTTTCCGTTCAAGACTGATCAAAGAGGAAAAAATTACAAACTGAAAAAAAAAGAAAAAGAAATAAAGAGAAAAAAAAAAGAAAAAAAAGAATTCAAACTGGATAAAAATAAAAGGAAATAAAGCGGAAAAAAAAAGGAAAAAAGATTTCAAACTGGATAGAAATAAAAGGAAATAAAGCAGGAAAAAAAAAGTAAACTGGAAAGAAAGAAAGAAAAGGGAAAAAAAAAAGGCAAATTGAAAAAGAATTTCTTTTTCTCTCGAAACTAAAGAGGTTGGAAAATTGGAAAAACTATACATTTTTGTGGTAGTTTAAACTGTATAAAGAGGTTAGAAAATTAAATGTTCCAAAATTCAATCCGTTTGGACGGGTGAAAAGATTTTAGTTTTCTGATCATTTTATTCTAAATGATCATAATTAAATTTTGGCTGTAGGGCTCTCGTTGAGTAATCCTAAGAAAGTCGTAGAATCAAATATCTCTTAGGGTTAATCAACGAGAGCCCTACAGTCAAAATTTAACTATGACCAATTAGAATAAAATGATCAAAAAACTAAAATCTTTCCACCCGTTCAAACGGATTAAAATTTGGAATACTTAATTTTTTAACCATATTTTTTATTCAGTTTATATATTAAAAAATGTAGTTAAAAAATTAAATATTTCAAATTTCAATCCGTTTGAACGGATGGAAAAATTTTAATTTTCTGATCATTTTATTCTAAATGGTCATAATTAAATTTTGACTATAAGGCTCTCGGTTATTAATCCTAAGAAAGTCGTAGAATCAAATATCTCTTAGGGTTAATCAACGAGAGCTCTACAGTCAAAATTTAATTATGATCATCTAGAATAAAATGATCAGAAAACAAAAATATTTCCACCAGTTCAAACGGATTGAATTTTGGAACACTTAATTTTCCAATCTCTTTATACAGTTTAAACTACCACAAAAATATATAATTTTTTCATTTTCCATTATTTCACCATTAATATTAGGCTCGTTTGATAGGTTTCATTGAGTAGATTTCAAAAATATAAAATTTATTATAAATAAATACGTCAAGAAAAAGTTATTACCATTTAAAATTTTATAACAAAAAAATAAAACGAAAGAGGGGGGGGGGGGGAAGCAATTTGCTTGTTTTAGAGCATGTACACCAGTTGTGAGCAAAAATACCCCGTGAACAACATTTTACCTACTCATATTTCTCTCAATACTATACCAATACTATCTATTTTACCTTTTTTTATTAAAATATGAATTTTGACAGAAACCCAAAAGCTTGTTACACAGTAAAAAGCAAGAGAGAGAAAGAACATTCAAGAAAAAAACTAATTAAAAAAGGGTTTCATAGTGAACAGTTCTTCTATATTAGTAGCGAAGGACTGTACATGGAGGGACTTTATAGCCTGTTTTACAGAAGCTGGTGCAAGGATTTTTTCTCAGTTTGAATAGCAAAAATAGCTAAAAAGTCATTTTTCCCTCTTTGGTGTACATGCTCTTAGGTCTGAAAAGGACCCACAATTGACCGAGACTGAATGGGCTGGACCATTGCTACAGTGGACGGGAGCCTCTCCCCTCCATGTAAGGAATAATACTAAAATAAATGAGATAATAGCAAGAAAAGGTCCCCTTTTTTTTTTTTTTTAATCCGCAAACACGCCTCGCTTTGTGTGTGTGTGTGTGTTTGGGAAACTGACCAAGAACACGCCTCCCATTTTAATTACCACAAAATTTTGTTTTGGAACGTTGACGTCCACTTCATTTCACGGATTTTCAAAACACGTGCACTTTAACAAAGAGAGCTTTCCGAAAAGCCTCAATGCGACGAACCCAAATAAATTTTGACCCCTCTGCTAAAACCCACCACCAACTATCCTCCCTCTGTTTCAAAGCTTGAAGTTTCGAGAACCCAGACAATCTTTTTGTGCAGAGATGAAGGCTATGGAGTCGAGCGATGGCGGTACCGGTGGCAAAATAAAAGGGGTGCCGGTTCACGGCGGCCGATACGTCCGTTACAATGTTTACGGCAACTTATTTGAGGTCTCTAACAAGTATGTTCCTCCCCTTAGACCCGTCGGAAGAGGTGCCTATGGTATTGTTTGGTGAGTTATTAATCACTATGCGTATCTTTGTTTGGAATTGAATGTTTGGGTATTTTAATAAGTTTCTTTCTTTGTGGGTCGGTTTTCCTTTTTGATTTGGGTTTATTTTTTCTATATATTTCAGCGTTTTAATGATTATAAGGGTCCAAGGCAGTATCTTTTTCATGCTTTTATTGATGGGTTTTGCTTTATAGTGAGTGGGGTTTTGGGAGATTTGTGATATTTGTTGGGTCTATATATGTGATGCATTCAAAGAGGGATCTTTTGCTCACTTTGAACATGCAGAAACTTCGAAATATTAAAAGGTGTTGGAGAGTGCGAGCTGCTTGTTGCAAGTTTAGAGCTTCGAGTTTGTGCACTTTGATGCCCTCAATTTTGGGGGATTTTATTTTTGATAAACAGGTGTCCGGGCCAATTCATGCGGACCTTGATTAATCTTGGGGACCATAACCCACCGTCCACTGGCACTAGCAGGGGCGGTTGAAGCCGGAGCAAAAATGCTCCATATGGAGTGGCCCCAAAGGAGGTTTTAAACCTGAGCGCTTGGGAGGGAGTAAACCCCTTGGGGTTATTTGGGTGATTTTGATTGTGGAATAGATCAAGGGATTCATGACTTTAGGGTTATTAACAGATTTTTAGGCGCGTAATCAGCAATAACTTTTTTGCTGCATTATGTTGACACTTTGGAGATATTGTATTTGGGATAGGAAAGAAAGAATTTCATGCCCAAGTTATGAAATCTTGCAAGACACAATTACCTCCATCAAATAACAGATATTGCAGATACATTTTAGGAAGTTATTGTGGACAGTTCACTGTTTATCGAAAACTGCGACAGAACCTCTTTGTATATGCAAGCAAGTCCAAAAGATTACTTACATTTTTTGTTTTGTTTTTGTTTTCAGCGCTGCTGTGAATTCAGATACTCATGAAGAGGTTGCCATTAAGAAGATTGGCAATGCATTTGACAATAGAATTGATGCCAAGAGGACACTAAGAGAGATTAAGCTTCTTCGCCACATGGATCACGAAAATGTAAGTTTGGTCCTCTACAACTCTTTGACAACCAACATTGTAGTTAACTTGGTCCTCTATTGTTTTTTCGTGAACTCTTGATCTCCTATTCTCCGTCTGCATTTGCGCACAAAATTACGTGTGGCATGGTCTTTCTTAGGACGCATTGACTTAATTAAACGGCCGTTGTTAATGGTTTCCTGATTTCTAGTCTAGCTCTACTTTTTTTGGTAAAGAAATGAGTTTTTAAAACATACAAGTCCATGTCAACCATAAATAACTTGGAGGAGAATGCTAGGATTTCTGAAAGAGTTTTGCATCTTCAAATGACTGATTTAAACGTACATCTGCAACACTGATTGTTTTTCTCCAAATTTAGAGCATGCTTATACTGCCTTTTTGTTATTCTGAACTGTAGTTTGGTGGGGGATTTTGTACCTTTTTGATATCCGATATAATAAAAAATAATTAGCTGGGCTAAACATATATCAAAAGTATTTCTGTAGTGCTAAGTTGGACATGAACATTTGTCTGATATGGGCACAAAATATATTACATATGTTTTAAGCTTTGTTATTTTCGCTCTTGAGATGTCAAGGCCTAGGTACCCCGTCAGGGTTGGTGCCATATTTTTGGGAGCCACAGTGAGGGGCTCCCGTTAAAACAAAGAGGGAGGGGTTCCTACCAATCCAAGTCAACCCAAATTATGCTAAGTTATTCCCTGTCACAGGTTATTTCCATCAAGGACATCATAAGGCCGCCGAAGAGGGACACTTTTAACGACGTTTACATTGTTTATGAATTGATGGACACTGATCTTCATCAGATAATTCGTTCTGATCAAACATTGACAGATGACCATTGTCAGGTGAGGCAGTGATTGCATTGTGTTGGTTTTCTAAATGGGTTTGAATCCTCATTTTTCATCTGTTTGTCTCGGACAAGTCTAGAGACTAGATCAATAACTCAATGGCATACATGGCTTTTCTTTCATTTTAAATGACAACTCGGTTCCTTTCTGTTTTGCGCGTGTGTCTGAAAAAGTTACACAAGGATTTAGGTGGATGAAATGATCGAGTAGAGTGGATCAAGCAGTTTTCTTAGTCACTTACTCTGTTGGAAAGCTTGATCGACACTGTATGTAACTAGCATTAAGGAGCCACTGCACCATCTGTGGTAGGGGTGACAAATTAAACCCAGACCCATTAACAAATCCAGACCCATCAACTAAAAAATAGACCCAACCCAACCCATTTATTAGTTGGGTAAGAATGGGTCCAAACCCAACTAACCCATTATTAGTTGGGTCTTAATTGGGTATCAATTGGGTCAACTTAAATGACCCAATGGGTCATGAAAGTAACCCACCAAAATTTCTCCTCAACCAGTCAAGAATTTAACAAATGTCCGTTCAGTGGAGAAACCGGGGAAATAAGATTTCCCGTCTCTCTCTCTCTCTCTCTCTCTCTCTCTCTCTCTCTCTCTCATTCAATTCTTTTGTGCTAAATTACACACATCTAAAAATGTTTTGAACGGTCCAGATTAAAAATCAATTGTAACCTACTGTATTTTTTTGACCAAGCAAAATTGAAAACACATATGGACCGGTGATATTGCGCCCGTCGTGAATAAGTTTCTCTCATGGTAGTCCCGCATAGGATTTAGATTAAAAAGTTAAGTGACTTATTTTTTTGTCCTTATTCAAATTTTTTTGCATTTTTTTTGGTTTTGCGTCAAACTTTTGTGACTTACTAATCATTTTCGACGAGAGGAATCGAAAAAGTAAAACAAATTGATCGAAACTTATAAATGGAAAGTTGGCTTGTTTGTGGCTTATTTTTTTGACCTTATTCAATTTTTTCACATTTGTTTGTTTTTCATCAATTTTTTATGGATTATTGCTTCGACATGACAGGAGGAATCTAAAAAGTAAAAAATTTATGATCAAAACCTAAATTTTTTGAATGAAGACAAAAATAAACCAATTTTTTCGTCTTTATTAAAAAAAATTTCAATTGTAATTTTTTACTTTTTAGATTCTTCTCGTCATGACAAAGTAATAATCCTTAAAAATTTGACAAAAACTAACAAATGCGAAAAATATTTGAATAAAGACAAAAAAATAAGTCACTTGGATACGCTGCGATTCGATAATTAAGAGCGACCAATATGGTAATTAAGTGTACAAGGATAATCTGGTCATTTTTGTAGCAGAGAGATAGTATGGTAATTTATAGGGGTAATATGGTCAGTTCAGTATACATTAGTATTTTAGTCATTTTAAATTTTAGTATATATGTAATTGGGTTAATGGGCGGGTCGGGTTGGGTTTTAAATAAATGGGTTGGGTTGGGTATGGGTAATTAGACTCATAATTAATGGGTCTAAATGGGTCAATGACCCATTAAAGACCCAACCCACTAACAACTTACCAATTTAACCCAAACCCGCCCGTTTGCCACCCCTAATCTGTGGCAAGTATCATATTCAAACATGATCCATGAGGTGTTTGTTATCGGTTTCCATATAGTTGGTGTATATTTTGATTTTCTAATCAACTTGACAATTTCTTTGAGCTGAGCGATTCTGGAAAACTTATCACCATTGAGGACTTGAATTCACGGTCGAATTCTGAGTGGATAGAAATTCTGCGAATGCTATATTTGTTGCTATTCGAAAGTTTCAAATGATGAACCAATCATTACACCAATTGAGTCCTGCTTAGGATTGTCTTTTTTTTTTTCCCTGAGAAGGAGAAGATTGTTCTCTCTACCTACTTGACAATGGACGGAGTGTAGTTGTTTATGATATTCAGGGCCCGTTCCACTAAGGGTTCCTTTTCCAAAAGTATCTTTTCTTTGATTTTCAAACTCAAATATAATGAAAATGAAAAATAATTTTTTGATTTTTTTTGCACCGTATTAAAGATCTCAATGAATCTATCAAACAAGATCCATATTGATAGGAAAATTATTTACGTAAACATATGATTTTTGGACTTGAAATTACCTTCCTTTTCTTAAAAGTTCCTTTTTTAGAAACTGGAACACCTCCTCATTACTGTTGTTTCTTGACAAGTGCTCCAATACAACATTAATTAAATGGCTTATCAGTGGACCAAAATCAACATATTAACGTTTAGGTTTAGAGAGCAACCTTTTTTGGTATAGAATGTTGAACTGAAATCCCATGTATATGTTAAATTTCTTGAACTGACAAACAGCATTCTCTTGATCAAAACTTTTGTTCTAACCATAAGGGGAAACATGTTCGGTTTTGAGTTTTTCTAGTGGAATGGAGGGGCTGTAGTGTAACCGCCGCACTACACCGTGTAGTGCGGCCGATCCGGCCGTCCATCTCGGCACGAACGGCCCGGATTGGCCGCACTACATGTGTAGTGTATGGGGTGCACTACAGCACCCCTGGGTCCTTTTCTAGTACCTATATGGAGCTGAAATTGTACATAAGGCTGATTTGTCGTGGAACTTCTCCAGTATTTTTTGTACCAGCTACTACGTGGACTGAAATATGTGCACTCAGCGAATGTTTTGCACCGTGATCTCAAGCCCAGCAATTTGTTTCTAAATGCAAATTGTGACCTGAAGATTGGAGACTTTGGACTGGCAAGAACAACGTCAGAGACTGACTTCATGACTGAATATGTTGTCACTCGTTGGTATAGAGCACCTGAGTTACTTCTTAACTGTTCAGAGTACACTGCAGCAATTGATATCTGGTCCGTTGGTTGCATACTTGGTGAAATCGTGACAAGAGAACCTTTATTCCCTGGTAAAGATTATGTTCAGCAGCTGAGGCTTATAACAGAGGTATGATACTTCCAAGTTGATTTGATTTGTTCATGCTTTTTATTTCCCACCAAGGCACCAACCCCTGCCTACATACAAATACAGCCGTCTTCTCCTTTCTCAACCTCTCTTCAGCTTTGACCTGTGCTTATTGGGGTGGACCGGTGGTAGCAGCCAACGTAGGAGTCTGATTCCTTTTTGACGGCCCACGTGATCATAAAGTCATCGTTTGAGTCAAGCTTGTTATTAATTGGGGCATCAAATGTGTTTTTACACTATCTTCATCATTGGTGTACATAAGAGTGTTTTTCAATGTATTTTAGAAAGGGACATTTCAATCGTCGATTTGATTCATGATGTTGTGTGACGATTATGATCTATGAAGCTGAAATTTGCTTGTCCATGGTTCTTAAAGCTACTAGGTTCACCCGATGAAACCAGCCTTGGATTTCTCCGAAGTGATAATGCTCGAAAATACGTTAAGCAGCTTCCCTGCTACCCGAAACAACAGTTCTCAGCGAGATTCCCCAATACGTCTCCTTTGGCTGTCGATTTGCTAGAGAAGATGCTTGTGTTTGATCCTAACAAGCGCATTACAGGTACAAAAGAGTTCAACTTTTTCACTATGCTGTCATGAAATAGTAGTTGCCCGATTACTTGTTAACTTTATGATTCTTTACTTTCCCGATATGGTTGCAGTTGATGAGGCTCTCTGCCACCCTTTCTTATCATCGCTCCACAATATCAACGATGAGCCAATTTGCCTGAGTCCATTTAGTTTTGATTTTGAGAATCTTTCTTTCTCCGAAGAGGACATTAAGGAGCTCATTTGGAGGGAATCACTGAAGTTCAATCCTGATTCCTGATCCAATTCTTTAGGAGTCTCAATGCTAAATGCTTAGCAGAAACTGAAATAAGAGTTGTTTGCTGTTATTTGGGAACTTAAACATGACTCTTGTGCTAGGAGATGGAAGTTAATCATCTAGAGGGATTGTTGGTCTCGAGTTCACCAGCACAGAACTCGTATCACCACTTCCGGCTGTGTTTACACGGTTTCGACTAGCTGAAAAGCTTCAGAGTGTACGGGTATGTGTAAAGCTGATGCAGATCATGTCCATGGTTGTTGGGAGCTTGAAATAGATTCGGTAGTGTTTATTATTTAGAATCCTAACTTGGTACAGTAAAGTTGTTTGTAAATTCAAGGAGGGTCTTTCATATTTTTGTTCTTTGCTTCAGTTCAAAACAGAAAATGCGAGACGCAGAAAACAGAAAAATAACTTACTACTGTATTTGTTTACGTATTACGCCAGAATTCAGGAAATTGTGTAATAAAGTATTTGCTTGCTAAGGTTCTGCACTGGCGACATTTTGTTCTGTAAATTTTTTCTCAACAACCGAAGCAAAAGCAATTTTGTAATAGAATGGATTTTACAGACCACTCTTTCGAAAACCTAACAGAACAGAAGGACAATATATAATGGTGATAATGGTTATATGCCTTGTACGTTTTGGGGTCTCAAAATTCATAGGCACGAACTCAAATAAATTTTCTATATCTATCTATATCCGCTTATTACTTTCAAAAATTTCTCTCAAATCGAACAGGAGTCTCGAAACACAACGAAATGAGTTGCGAGTTTGGGGTATAAATTTTGAATGGTAGAGTTAGGCTAAGATACCACTAAAATTTTCCACTACAACTTTGTGATTTTAGTTAAGTTTTTGTACTAAACTAAATGTTCTTGCTCAAATTAAGTTTTCACTGGACTAAAATGGCTGACAATTTTTTAACTTAATCACAAATTCTGTAGAGAAATGATAATGTCAAAATTGTTTTTGTTAGTGTCAAAATTCAAGTGCACAAAAGGCTTATACCATATGTAATGTACAAAATTTTTATGCACTGAAGTTTTGGCATCAACAAAACAGTTTTGGCATTATCACTATCCTTTCTATAACTTGTAGTTTAGTCGAAATAACTTGACTTTAAAGTACTATATAAAAAGTAATTCACAACTTCTAACTTAGCGAAAATGCTCCTGGAATGGACTTTAAATGATTAAAAAAAAATGTCAAGTTCAAGTAGTTTGACTCATTTGTCCAGCGCCAATTTTCATAGGACATAATTTTTTTTCTGACAAATTGATGTCGTCTCAAAAATTTTATTTTATTTTTGTCATGGGCGATATACATCAATAATAGAATTAGTAGTCATTAATTAATACTCCCTTCATCCCTATTCTTTAGTCCCTTTTGGGAGTATATATCACTTTTCAATTGATTATATTTTACAATCTATAATTTTTTAAGTGATTTTGAAAACATCGTTTAAAAGAGTTTATTGACATCTATCTCATATTGTATATAAATAATATTATCAATTAAAAATTATAATTAATATTTAATCCTATTGAGAGACAAAAGAATAAAGACGGAAGGAGTAACACCACAAGAGATTGACATCCTCTCCATAGAAATCGAATCCGTGACCTTTCACTTAAACAGGGGCTACAGACAGCCCAAAGGTCTTGTCTCAAAAACTTATGCTGTGTTTGGATTCATTTTTTAAAAGCATTTTTCAAAAAAGGTAGGGGTAATAAGTGAAGAGAGAGATAGGGAGAGAAATGATTGAAAGTAGAAAAAATATCGGGAGAATTTTAAAAAAAATACTTTTCAAAAATGGATCCAAACAAGGCATTTGTGTTTCTAGAATTTTCGTAAACTAGTGGAATTAATTATGTATTTTGTAAAAAAAAATAGTAACACAAATATGTTTATGATACCTGTTTAAAAAAATATCAAAAACAAAAAACTGCAAATAAAAACTTTTCCAAATAGAACTTTAGGCTTGGCCTTTGGACTCCGAGTCCCTGCAGCGAGGCTTTCTCACTGGAGATTGCAGCACATCGTTTTGAGGGCGTTTTAGGGCATCCGCACTAGCTTCTCTATATTTTGGACCAAATTACCTCTTAAAAATCCATTTTATTACTTTAGCTACTTACTTTTAAAATGTCTCCTGCATCAGGCTCTCTATATTAAAATATTAATTTTTATTCTTAAAAAATAAAACAAACAAACAAAACAAAACAGGGGCAGCAATCTATCTCTCTCTACCTTTCGGAAAATTTTCCTCTCTCATTTCCCAAATTCAATCCCAGAAAATCGGCAAACAAAACCCCAAACCAGTCTCAACCAAAGATCAACAACACAAACCCCCCTCCCCCGCGTCCCCCACCTCACCTCACACTGGCAAGTGGCAACCAACGCGGTGTCGTCTTCAGAAATTTGTCATAGGGTGTTCAAAAATTACATTAATTCAACTAACTCATATAATTGTATAAATAGTACGGTCAAAAAAACTTATCTTCTATTTTTAAAAAATTAACTACAAGGCGAGATGAGAACTTAAAAATATATACTATTTTTTTAACAAAAATTTAATTTTTATGAAAGTTGTATTTCGCGTAGTAGATACTGTTTCGAGATTGGAGGGGGTAAAAATTTTACAGTTGTCCTACATGAGTTTTCGTATTTTGTGTCAACATTTAATCAGCGCATTAATCTACTTGGAGTTGACCTTCTCAAAAATATGTTTTTTAGGATGACATGATGAGATTTTATATCATAGTCTTAAATTTGAAGGAATACTATTCAAGTTAACGGGATTTACAATAGAGTTGAATTTTTTTTAAAAGCTTTGTCCGTAATTTTATAAGCTAACTAGATCCAAAAAAAAATAGTTATTGTCATAAATGCGAAATTAACACATTTAGACCATCGACAATAAAGATGGAGAGAAAACATAGAGCATAATACTTACACCAATAGATTCTACTTTTCACTTTCTTTTTACAAGCCTTTTATTATGATTATGAGCTTTATTGATGTAATGTGTTAGGTGTTCAAATATGAATTATCTGATTTTTTTTATTAGAGAATTACCTGAATTGATGGGCTGTAAATTGGGTTGTGATGGAGTGTTCAATTAGTTTTGGGTTAGATGGTCAATTCTTTTTGGGTTAGGTGTTCAAGACTTTTAGAATTAGGTGTTCATTGATATTTACTAGATGTGGCAAACGAGCGGGTCTGGGCGGGTTGAAACGGGTCGTAGGTCAAATATGAGCGGGTCAAATATGGGTCAAAAAGTATACGGATCGGGTCAAATATGGGTCAAGCCAACCCCAAACCCGCCAGACCCGACCCGTTTTCCTTTCCCTTTTTTTTTTTTTCCCCCCTTCTCTGATTTGTCTCAATAAAGGGATTCAAAAAAGTAAAAAAATTTATGATTAAAACTCAATTTGTACGTTCCACTTCAATTTTTGGCCGATTATTGGTTCTATTCAAAGAGACGAATCGAAAAATTAAAAATTATGGTCCAAACCCACCCGAGCCGATCTGCTTTACTTCCTTTTTCTCCCTAAGCTAAAATATCTGGTATACCAACGCCGGCTTCGGGTGCATTTGGATAAAAAATTGAGTGACTTTTTTTTCTTTATTTAATTTTTTTTGTATTTGTTTATTTTGCGTTAAACTTTTGTAGTTTATTGATTCGTCTCGACGAGAGGAATCAAAAAAGTAAAAAATTATGATCGAAACTCATGATTTTTTGAATAAAGATAAAATAAGTAAAAAAATAATCTTTTTAGTTAAAAAAATCTGAGTTTTGATAAAAAAAAAATTTACTTCCCGATTCTTCTCGACGAGAAGAATCAATAAGTTACAAAAATTTGAAGCAAAATTAACAATTATGAAAAAAAAAATTGAATAAAGACAAAAAAATCACAAACATTTGACGCAAAATTTGCAAAATGTAAAATTTTTATTGTCTTTCAGTAGGGAATGCGAAGAGAATAATTGAATTAGTGTTTGTGCCTGTGTGGTTTGTAAAGGTTTGATTGGTTCCATTATGTTTGAGGGAAAAAAAAAAAAAGGAGGTTTCTCTGGTAAATGGGATCCATGTGGACCCCATTTTCTTTTTCATTTTTGAAATTCCTTTCCTGGGAGTAAAAGAACGAGAGCCGCCGAGAGGATAGAAAAGCCGACATACGGGAATAAAAGTGAAATGCAGGCATTCGAAAAAATTAGATTTTATTTGGGTCTTTTAACATCAACCCATATTGAACCCATTTTTAACCCATCTAAACCCAATGAAATATGGGTTTATATGGGTTCAACCCATATCAACCCATAATATAATATGGGCGGATTGAGTTGGGTTATAAGTGGGCGAGTTGGGCGGGTTAAAAAAATATAGGTTGAGATTGTCACTTCTAATATTTACGTTGAGTGTTCAAAAAAAGGTTTGGCCCATAATTTTTACATGTAATCTAAGCAAAAAAATTTGTTCGGGTGTTCAGTTGACCATGGAACATCCCATGTGGAGCCGCCTCTGAACCAACGATCAACCCCTCCGATCACCACCCCACCTTCTCCCTGCAAACCCATCTCAACCAAGGCATGCATCATCTCTTCAAGGGCCGACCTCAAAAGCCATGGGAGCAGGTGAACAGTAAGAGGGCCAAGCTCAAAGCCAGTGGATCTGCGGCAAAAAAAGCAGAGCCTCCGAGCACGAGCAGCCATGGGAGCAGCCTGCTTCAAGCAGGTAATTAATAAAATAAGGGATAACTTATGAACAATGCCTTGTGAGAAGAAACGAGGTATTGTAGCAAAGCTACACCAATTGCAAAGTAGAGAGGGAAGTAGTGAGCCTGATGCAGGAGAGTTTTGGGGGTCTTGCTCTTTATTATAGTTTGATGGAGGAAGTAACAAGAGAGATGCAGATGCTTTAGGACAATTTGAGGATCCGCTGTATAAAGCACGTGAGCCCTTCTGACCCAGTTCCACACCAATCTCCTCTCTCTCTCTCTCTCCAACACCCCTTTGTCATTTTCTTTGTGTTCTTCTCCAACTTTTCTTCCTCCACCTCACCCTTCAACTCCACGAATTCTTTTTCATCTGTCTCCAAAGTGGTACATGAGCAACAATATTGCCAGAGAAGAACCAGAAAAAATCTGAGTAATCAAATTAAACATTTGATAAAGATTTGAGGAATGAAAGAAGATCTGAGTAATAGATTTGTCTGGATTCAATTAGGAGACACAAGACACCATGGACATAGGGTGGGTTCTCCCTCTTTTCACAATTACAAGAATTGAATTTTTTCCGGCGGGTTCTCTCTCCTTTCACAATTACAAGAATCGAATTTTTCACTTCTCAAATGTAGTTCTTAGTTAGAAGCACTTTTTCATGAAGAACTGATTCAGAAATGAATTTCCATAGTAAAATCCTTTTGCGTGATGACAAAATTAAATCAAAGATAAGGGGAATGATTTTTCATTATGGAGTACTCCATTAGTGTATTTTAGTCCTTGGAGAAGAAAACGAAGAGGACAGAGGAGAGGGAGAGAGGGAAAGAGAGAGAACAGGCCGGGTGAGAGAGAGAGAGAAACTGAGTGGGGCTGGATGGGAGAGGCCGAGAGGGGGCTCACGTGTTCTGTACCTTGTGATTCTCAAATTACTCCAAAACGACGTCGTTTTGAGGGGCTGCAATCTCCGGCGAGAAAGCCTCGCTGCAGGGACTCGGGATCCTTGGCTTTTTAGGTAACAATAGCAATAAGTACGGGACGAGGCGCCATTGGAGAAAGAAACCCAACCCAATGTCAGGTGAAAGAAACCCAACCCAATGTCAGCAAAGGGCTTCGGAAAACACCCATAGTTTCGAGGTCGAGCTGTGGGCAGCTCACGGAATTTTAAGCTAGCCGAGCTTGAGCTTCGCTAAATTTTAAACGATCCGAGCATCCTAAAGTTTGGCTCGACTTGATTCGTTTGCACACCTAGTTATACTACTTTGCCCTACATGACTGTGAGGCTACTTTGCCCATCCCTCCACCTTTCCCTACATAAACCATAACTTGATCATAAGAATTGGCAACCATTAGATCATGGTTATGATGGGTTTGGATAGCGACTGTTGTAAACCAAACCAAATCAAACCGAGTCTTGATTGCGACCGTTGTAAATGTCGTCCAGAATTCTCGATTCTATCCCAGCATGAGTCCAAACCATGGAGGTAGAATACTCAAATAGAATATGATTATGCAGGCTGTATAGACTGAAATTGCATTCTTATTATCAGTCGCAGGCTAAGAAGAAAAATAAACAAAATTCATTCCAAAAGAAAGATTCGATAATAAATTTCGCTCGAGGCTGGCGAGGGCATGGTGCCTAGACCCAGCCCAAGTTTGGAAACGAGTCGGGCGCTTCTACGTGGTCCCTTGTTCAAGTCCTCTAAACTACTACTTTAGGACCAAATCTTTTGCATAGAAAAACCCTCTATACTCTATACTTGCTGTTCCTGTGCCCTTTTACAATCCCATGGCGGAAAATGCATGGAAACAGAGATACAGAAATACAAGAGATCTGGTGGGTGTTTGAGATAAGCACATTTGACTAACACAACCCTTGAATTTTACCCGATTTCCCCAATTCTTGGCCTCGTACATTAGGTGACTCAGTTATAAGCAATTATGCTAGATCAAAATAAGTTGTAGCAGTTATGCTGGAATGAATGCTTATGGATATTTAGATCATCGAATTTCATTGAAGTTATCGAACTTCACACGTTTGCTAATGTATTGAATTTCACTTTAACATTATTTCATACTAAACCATAACATCCAACTGAGTTTACATCCAATTTGGAATTCCAAATTTCTGCAGTAAGATGACAAACACAATAACACCCCAGCTAATTCCTACTCTCCTCTTTGAGAAAGGGAGCATTCCCATGGGCCAATTATACAGACCAAACCGATGGATCCAAACAAAATGAAGAAACAAAAGATATCATATGGCTTTCTTGGTATGGTGAATCTGTGAAGAGGCTTTGGAGAGAACTGATGCAATGGAATGGAAAGCATTTGAAGCCATCCTTGACTTTACATGCCCCCTCTTGGGCATAGACCTAACTGTGCCTCTGAAGCTTTCACCTGTGGCTGCTGCAGCAGCAACTCCACTGATCATCTTGTTCATTATTGAAACTCGAGCTCTGTAACAGATGTAGATGGACAGGAAGTGAGATTTTGGCTTTGGTGATGTGAGTTTGGTGTTTGGATCATCTTGGAGAGTGTGTGTATATATAGGCAAAAAAATGGCTGATTAATTGCAATACAAGGTGCTGGGAAAGAGGGGGGAAAACTTGGAGCGGTCTTTTACTCATGGGCAAAGAGGAGGTTGGGGGGCGATGCCAGCTTTTAGTTGTCTGGCTGTACAAGATTCCTTCACCCCCAACTTAAGACAAATTGAATCAGAGGGTGGTTTGGTTTAGTGATTCACCAAAGGATTAAATATGTATGTGAAATATGGATGATTATTCAGTACTTTGCAATGATGATAAAGCACCGAGGACATGTTTGGTTTGACGCATCTTTTCAATCTATTTGCTTAATTTGGAACCAACTAAGCCTAAATTTAGTACTAAGATTTTAAGCAAATAAGTAAATAAGACGTCAAACCAAGTAGGCTGTGCAAGCATACTACTAAAATTTTATTGAATTCAGTGACGAAAATCGATGGAGGATTCACTAGTAAAAGGCCTCCCATGCATATATCGACAACCTTCTCACATACAGTTAACAAAACAAGACAACGAATCTGAGTCAAAATACTCAATATCGTACATCACGTGCGAACTAGCAATTGAATGAGTCATGCAAGTCTCAAATGGGTTAAAATCATAATCGACATTAAATTTGAGACATGATTTTCTTGACCTTATTTGTCTGGAGCACCACATCGACATTGGTTTGGTGGTTTGAGTTAACTGAATACGTTTCCTTTGTTTTACATGATAGAACAAGATCACTTGGCCCGAAACTCCTTACCTCCCTAGCCTCATTCATCTGCACGACGTGGTGGCAAGTTTCTAGGAATAAATTATTTCCATGCTAGGAGATTTCGAAACAAGGAAATCACATTTCAGAGTCCAGAGTAGATGTATGGCAAAAAATAAATTAAAATAAGGAGTCCAGAGTAGATTCACAGAAATTTTCAGTTCATCAGATTTTCTATTCCTCCACACTCTCTTTCGTATAAAATTGACAGAAAGATAAGTACGTCTTAAAAAATGCAACTGGTGCTCTGCTTCTGGGGGCAACCCTCCAATAGTAAATTCTTTTGATGGCTGTCTATGTTTCTAAAGGAACAAGCTATTCGAGTTTGAACTCGTAGTTGCCCTCTAAAAACTTATTCGAGATCTAATTGTTAATAGAAACATACAACATGCTTCAATATTTTTTTCCCAGCTTGTCCAGCTTTCGAAGGAAACTTGAACAAGCTACTATTCGCCTAGTTTGACTTAAGAGTGCATAAGAATTCCAACCACTAGAGATCGGCTCGTAATTGGATCGATTAAAGCCCTTCTAAGATCAAGTCATCTCATAAACAAGTTAAGCTCGAGCAAGTTACATGTTCAAGCATGGTGGTCTAATCGTCTTGCAAATCAAACTTGTTTGGTTTGAGCTTGTTGTACCGAGGTGGACTATAATACCATGGATGGCTGTCTTAGAAAGGCTATCTAGCAAAGAACAGAATGAAGGCCTTGGGGGTCATTGGCCATTGCTGATGACAATTGTGTGCTTTGTGATTGCCGGGTGGGTTTTGGGTGTTGGGGCAGCCATGGCCATTTGTTCTTTGTTTGCCCTTTTTCTTGTCAAGTGTGGGGGCATCTGTTACAGCCCATTTGTAAACTCTCTCTTGCGCCGCTGCTCTGTATTATTTGTGGAGGGAAAGGAATGCTAGGATCTTTCAGAACAAGATGGAAGGTGTGGACGGAGCTTTGCACAAGATTATAACTGATCGATATGAGATAGTGCGTAAGTTCTTGTAGGAATGTTAACAGATCCTCCACCAACCAACACTTGTTGCATGTTATTAGGATTAGGGGTTTTTTTTTTTAGGTTCTATTGTGGTTTGGGTTGGTTCCTTAAATTGTTGGACTTTTTAGGGTTTTTCCTCTTGGTTTGGGCTCAACTTGTTGGGCCTAAATCCAGGGGCGGAGCCACCTTGAGACAAAGGGTGGCATCCGACCCCCCTGACTTCCAAATTACAATGGAGATAGTTATAGTTTTCACCCCAAAATTGCTTACTTGACCCCACTTTTACATTACAATTTGCCCCAATCCGTTTAAAAGTTTGGAACTTTAGGAAAAAAAAGGGGGCAAAGTAAAATATTCTCACTTCTCCCCCCCAAAAATATCTACTTAACTCCTTTTTGTTTACCATTTCAACGTTTTTTTTTACTATCAAGTAGTATGAAACAAAATTTTTTTGTGCTATAGGAAATTGACCCCACTGCCAAGAATTTCTGGCTCCGCCCCTGCCTAAATCAATTTCCTCCGTGTGGTTAGGAGAAGAGGGTCTTGGGTGGTCAGGCCGGTGTACCCAAACCCGTATTATCTCTGTACTTTGTGTTATGAGTTAATGAAATTTTTTTTGCTAATCAAAAAAACCAACCACCAACACCTGTGTCTGGCCTTTGCTGGCTCATAAGTCTTGTTTCTAACTTGTTGTTAGGTTGTTGTGAGCCTTGTTTTCTATTATTGATTGTGTTCTAGTTGCGTTGGTTTAGGCCTTTTGCCTGTTTTGCGGTTGGGTTCAGTGTGCTTGCCCAGGTTTCCTTTCGTTTGCTTGTTTGTTGTAGCCTGTGTGCCTGGTTTACAGGGGTATGCCCCGGTTGTCATGTTTTCTTGTTCTAGTTTTGATAAAAATTTAACTTACCAAAAAATAAAAACTTATGTACGTTCTATTTGTAAACCAAACTTTAACATTAACTCGTTGGTTTGTTTATCAACCCTATCGTTAACGAGTCATCATTGGAAATATAACATGGAGGTGGTGTTACCTATAAGGCAAGAAAGGTGTCTCCAAATTAGCACTGGTGCCCTTGTTCAAGTCCCCTAAACTAGGACTACTGTTGAACTTCCTCAGAATCTCAAAATGGATTGCTACGCTGATTTTTGAGACGAAAGCTCGTGATGTGTTGCAAGTAATTAAGTGGATCTCACATTGTTCGATTGACGTCAAATTCTGGACAACATCCGGTCTCGATAGCAATGTGGTCATTAATTTCCTAGATGCGCATTTGAGGTGTTCCAGCGCTCACGAACTTGGGTGTGTTTTTCTGAAACAAAGTTAGTTCAAGATTTGCGAATTTGAATTAACTCCCCACTCAAATTTGACCAAATTGATTTTGTAGGTTATGTGACTCAGTTACAGCAGTTCCTGTAATCCTTATGCATATAGTCAGATCATCGAATTTCTGGTGAAGTACTTTTGCTAATATATTGAAAAAAGGTAACTGCATCATATAGATCAAGTAGAGGGATAGCCCGGTCGTAGGCACCATATAGTATTCCAATACATGTGCCGGGATTCAATTCAAACCTCAGTAATTACAACTAACACAATTGACTTTCGCCGAGGGAGAAAAAAATGGTATCATATAGCTTTCTTGGTATGGTGGATGAGCGAAGAGGCTTTGGAGAGAACGGATGCCACGGAATGGAAAGCATTTGAAGCCATCTTTGACTTTATGTGCCCCCTCTTTGGCATAGGCCTAATTGTGCCTCTGAAGCCTCCACCCATGGCTGCAGCAGCAACGCCACTGATCATCTTGTTCATTGTCAAAACTCGAGCTCTGTGTGACAGATGTAGATGGACAAGAAAGTGAGATTATTGACTTGGGTACGTGATGTGATGCGGGTTTGGAGTTTTGATCATTTTGGAGTGTTTGTATGTATATATAGGCACAAAAATGGCTGATTGCAATACAAGGTGCTGGGAAAGAGAGAGACCTCGGGATTACAGAGAGGGGAAAACTTGGAGCAGGTTTTTTGTTTTTGGTTTTTTTATCAAGCATTGGCCAGCTTTTAGTTGTCTGGTTTGAGAAGATTCCTTTCACCCCCAACTTGAGACTAATTGAATCCGAAGTCAATGCTGCCGAGAGGCATTTCTCAAGGCAGTATCAAGCGGCCAATCCGGCTGTTTATCTTGGCATGGATGACTTGGATTGAATCTGAGCTCATATAAATTTGAGCCGTCGTTGTTCGGTAAAGATCTGAGCCATCGATTGTCGAGATGAACGGCCGGATCGACCACTCTACGATCGAAGGACGAATTCTATATATTTGATAATAATGATTACATATATACTCCATAGAAGTCTCACGCTAATAATCGAAGCCATACAACTTATTTAAAACATGTTTTCTATGGAAATGTAAGGGATTATAAAGCACCAATCATCATGGCTATTTGGTATACTTATTTATTTATCTATTTGCTTGCCACGTGCTCACAAGTCACAAGGGGAACTCAAATAGAATAAATAAGGAACGCTGCTAACCACACAAACAAATCACGCATAGATTGTGCACAAATTTTCTTGTGGGGGCCAAAGGTCTCACACAAACGATCCGAACTGTATATTAAATGTAAAATATTTTTTGAAGGATTTCTATGGAAAATCAGCTCAATCCGATATCTATAGGTTCCGATTCAATCATCTAACTTTTCATTCAGATTTTCGGATTATGAAAAGTTAGATGATTGAATCAAGCACCTATGGTTATCAGATTGAGCTGCTTTCTTGCCAAGATTCTTGAAAAAATGTTTTACATTTAATGAACGGCTTGAATCGTTTGTGTGGGACCCGTGATAGGTCTCACAGTAAAATCTGTGCACAATATGTGTGCGATTTGTCTGTGTGGACAAACTTATTGTTAAATAAGAGCATTATTCACAGGATGGGTAAAGTCTTGCTCATGTCGATCGATTAGTATTGTGAGAGACAATTAATTATTTTTCTTAATCCATTCTCTCTCTCTTTCTTTTTTTTTCTAACGATTGAATAAAAATCGAAAATAGCAAAAAATGACGAGTCTAAATTCATGCTTTTTTCTTACCATGGAATGAAAAAAAGAAAACCCCAAAACATGAGCAATCTCCGAAAATACCAAACTACGACGCTAAAAATTTAAATGGTTCGATTTCAAATCTTATCCGTAGACGAAGTTCTACGGAGGAATTCACTTAGCAAAGAGCCCCCAATTTTCTCACATAAAGTGCTAGACCTGCCAGAATCACCATTTGTGTTACAAAAGATACAAGGTAGCGAATTGAGTCGAAATCCCCAAACATCACGTGCCAGGTGGAACTAGCAGCAGAATGAGTCGCGGGGACTCTCGAAAAGGGTTGTGGATCATAATCTGCGCTGAATTCGAGACGCCACTCCCGATAGATTTTCCGCGCGCCTTCATTAAAATCTGGAACACCACGTTAATTTTGTTGGTTCAACCTTTCCTTTCGTTTAGATGGTAGTACTAGAACAATACTATCACTTTGCCTAAGTACTCCTTGCCTCCCTGTCCTCCCACTCATCTGCACGACGCGGCAAGTTTCTATCTATCTAGAAATAAAAAAAAAAATTATCATGCTAGGAGATTTCGAAACAAGAAAATCACATTTCAGAGTCCAGAGAAGATAAGAGTCAGAGAAATTTTCAATTCATCATGTTTTCTGTTTCTCCACGCTCTCATTAGTATAATCTTTGACAGAAAGATATGTTTTAAGAAATGCAACTGGTGCTGCTTTTGGGGGGCAACCCTACAATAGTAAATTCATTGGATGGCTATCCCGGCCTGTTTCTGAAAGGAAACAAGACATTAGGGTTTCTTTTCCGCTGATTCTGCCAAGCCCATTTTCTTGGTTGCGGTTTCGTGGACAGTGGAAATCTCGTTAATCCATTCATATACGTCGCTAATTAGATGACGAGAGTCGGTGCTAAACACAACAGTGTTAGACAAGTTTGCAAATTTGTTGCTTGGTAAGTTTCCACAATGATTCTTCGGCATGGTTCACCTACAAAAACTTGGTTACGACTTCTCCTTCCTCTAAATGATAAGGTTCGGTGGCGCTCTTAAAAAACTTGTTCAAATATCGAAATTGTTAAAAGACACACAAACTTCAAAAAAAAAAAAAAAATCAACCTTGTTAAGCTTTCAAAACAAACTCGAACAAGATGCTAATCACCTAGTTTCAACTTATGAGAACATAAAAAATTCAAACCGCTAGAGATCGGCACTAATCGAATTGATTAAAACACTGTTGAGATCAAATCATCTCATGAACAAGTTAAGCTTGAATATGTTATACATTCAATTTTTTAAAAAACCAAACTTCAACAATTAATTTATTGGCTTGTTTATCAACCCTATCTTTAACACATGGTGCTGGTGTTACCTAGAAGGCAAGCAAGGTGTCTCCATAGTAGAGATCCATCGGATGCTTCAGCACATGTTGTTGGTTATGAGGAAGCTTAGGCTCAAGTTCTGCTAAGGGATTTTTGAAAATTTTCTTATTTTGTTTTTATTTAAATTTTTTTAGCGTTTGTTAGTTTTGCACATAACTTTTGTAGATTATTAATTCATCTCATAAAGACGAATCGAAAAAATAAAAAAATTATGACTTTTACCCAAACTTTTTTTAAAATATCCGAGATAAAGCCCAAAAGCCTGCAACGAGACCAATTAATAATCCACAAAAAGTAGACGCAAAACTAACAACCTTAAAAAAAAAATTAAATTAAATAAGGACAAAATAAAAAAAAATTCAAAAAACTTTGCGTAGCCTGGATGGGGGAAGCATCAAATGCATTTATTGGTCTGGGGTTAGGAAAGAAGGTGACTTTAGAATGACCTAATGATGATGATGATGGAAGCAAGCCTTCCCTGTATGGCTGTATCCATTTCTCCAAATTTGTTTTGATCCCGATACAGTGCTCAAAACAGCCCAAAAGCACTTTAATTCATAAGCACATGTGGTATATGTTATCAGGAGCTAAAATATTACCCCCTGGTTTTCTGAACCCAGTTTCAAAACCAGAGAGAGTCTTGTATTTTCCTCCTACCTATTGTAGGGGCAAAAATAAGGTAAAAGGTCTATAAAAACACACTTCATCTAATCCCAACTTCAGTTTAATAATACCCAAGTTGGCTTAATCAAATACCCTAAATCACTTTTACACTTTCTTCCGCGTATCATCAGTGTCTTAACTAACCCTACCCAACTTGTCAAATCCGAAAACCGGTCCCAAGTTTTGCAGGACTTGATCAAAAGAATCCCCCACATCCAAAACACCAAACTAGCACTAAAATCGGTGTCCTGAGACATTTCTGTTCAAAACCACCATGCCAGTAGAGCTGTTCAACAGATATTCATTTGATCACGGGCCAAAATGCACCCAAATCCGAGGTTTTAAAATCTTTCTCCTTCATAGCCTAGGAAAAATTTAAAAAAAAAAAAAAAAAACCTTCTATGTAGAAAGAATCGAATAAAGAGTCAACAAAATTAGCTGGCATGCCTTCCCACCTCCCTGTCCAGCTAAATACCCTGTTCCTAGAGTCTCCCAATACATCACAGGCCATTTCTCAACCCCCTCCTATATAAGCTCTTCATATCAAGGCAATCTGTACGAACTCTAACCTTTATTAGCTCAAACACTTCACAAAAGAAAGTGACATCATCTGAATTTAGCTAATGAGGAACAAGGTCAACGATGCCGAAGCTGCAGCTGCTGCACTGAACAAAACTGGAAGAGGAAGAAGGCCTCTCCCCAAGAGGGGGCAGATTAAATCGAGGATAGCATCGAAAGCATACAGAGCTATTGTACTCTGGTTCACTCCCGCCTCTTCTCCGCAGAAGAAAATCATATTCAAGGAATGCAAAGATGTTCAGGAAATCATGATTTGTACAAATTGTTAGTTGTATGGTGACACCTTCTAAGTAGTTATCATCTTCTTCCCATCTTTTTGCTATTGCATTTAGAAGAGCGTTAAGCATCAAGTTCAATATCAACTTGCAAGTGATATCATACGGGTTCTAGTAATCGGAATCAATCTCTCTATAAAAAGTTACTGCTACTCACGTATCCTGCTATATGTCAGACTCCTCATTCTTGCTACCCTCTTTAGTTTCACTATTCCGTATCAATAACAAAGTTGACTTGCACCATTAGCAGGGCAATATGCCTTTGAATTTTGAAACAACGGGATATGAAAAGCAGTTACCAACTGATTTGCATAAGAATCCAAACGTACGCTGTATTAGATGTGGGAAGAACAGTTTGCCGAATTCACAGTGAACTAGAAAATGCAATATGACTAGTCAAATAGGATCGGATAGGTGAATCGAACATTATACCCGAGAGCTTGAGTTTTTGGATCAGGCCATCATAGAGAATCAAAAGAAGCAATGATACTGTAAGTTCAAAGAGTACATCTCCTCATGAAGATTGAGACTTGCGTCATTTCATTAAACAGAGAGTGGAATCCTCAACAAAATGGGAACTACAGTAATTATGGTTGTGCAGCTATGCGGTAGTAGTAGGACCATGATACAGGAGCATGAAGCATTCAATAACGGATAGCTTCCACAGCAACTATTTGGTTTACAAGGAAAAAAAAAAGTGAGAGAAATAACCCTTTTGGCAGCAGTGGTGCCCCAGATAACATGAGGGGGTGTTAAGTACTAACCAGTGGTTCTTTGATTTCAGGCCAAGGCACAACATGTTCGATGCAAATTTGAAAAGACCTAGAAACAAAATAGTGATTCCTTGTTTTCAATGCCAAGAAACAAAGATGCACCTTTATCCTTTCCTCCAATCTATCAACCTTACTTTATTCCATAAACCTTCCAGCATTTATAAATGTCTAAATCCTTTAGCAATGGCCTCTCAATTAGCTCCAATGGCTTTCTCAGGCCAAGCCACAGGGTGTAGTACGTCTTCCAACACAGAGATATGGGATCACAGCTTCTTGCCTAAGAAAAACTGTCGATTTAGGAGTAATAACATGAAGACCTCAAGGCGTCAGATGTGCATGAGAGCAGAGGCAGGGAAGCAAACATGCACGAGAGCAGGGTCATGGAAGAGACGCTACACAGACCATAGGTTAAAGGTACTGAGCAGTTCCGATATAATACCTAATCCTCCCTCTCCATTCGAGACAATTACGCAGTTCTACGCCTGCATCAATAAGAAGGACTTGAACCAACTGGGCGAGTTCATATCTGACGATTGTTTCTTTGAAGATTGTTCATTCTACAGACCATTCCAGGGGAAAAAGGTATCTTTCTCTTCTAAACATCAAAGCAGTATTTACCCAAAAAAACCCATCGAAGCAGGTGTTTTTCTGCTTATAATTCTAAAGTTGCTTCTATGAAACACGATAGGAGGTTATGGAATTCTTTGGGCAACTACTAGCTTGCATGGGTCCGAATATAGAATTCAAGATACGACTAGCGTCTGGAGGAAATGATTTTACAACTGGAGTAATCTGGCATCTAGGTACTTTCCATCTCTATTGTCTTAGAGGATTTGTTTCTAACATGTGTGGTACATGAACTTTTAAGTTGATGCTTAAAGCCTAACATAGATTTCTTCTATAATGGCAGAATGGAACGAGAAAAAGATCCCCCTCAGCAAAGGCAGCAGCTTCTATGAGTGCTCAACAGAGGGAACAAAACTACTCATCAAGTACCAAATACTCATTCTCAATACTGACCTACATTTCTATCTCTTTTGATTAAATTATAATGGAGAATACTAACATATTGGTGATTAAATCCAGGAGAGCTCAAGTAATAACCGAATCACCAATGAAACCAGGACGCTCTGCACTGGTAATTTCTTATTGCCTTTCTTGGAACCTTGATGATTCCAGTCATACTATGACAAGCTGATCTACTTATTTTTTAGTACTCCGATATATTCATGTCTTATTGTTCTTCTATTGAGAAAATTCAGGTTTTACTGAAGTTTTTGACTTCACTATTTGACGCATTTCCAAAGGCGACTGAATGTATGTAAACTTCTACTTACACTTTATAAGCTAAAAGTTACCATTGAGACATCAAATTCCAATATACATCGAATATCTGGGTCCTGCAGGGTTCCTAGACAATTTCCATCTTATACTACAAGCAATACTGAAGGTCTACAAGATGGTTTTAGAGCCATTTATAAAACCAGTTCTGGGATGGTACATTAAACTCTGGAAATTCACAAAGCACTTGCTCATCAGCACACTCAAGATATTCATCTTGATCTCTAAGATCTTCAACTAGTGGACACTTGAAGGATAGGCTTCACACCACCTGTCAGTCATCATCACTATACCATGATTCCACTACTGAGAGAGCAACAAATGGTCCGAGAACAGGAAGAAGCGGTGGGGGTTTGCTGAAAGCAACAATAGGATCAACCCTGTCATTAGTAATCCTTTTTCCTTCTGCCCCTATGTCATTGCTTGTTTGCTTCTTCGGGGTTGAAGTAGCCAATGTACCTGAAGCAAGGATTAGAACTGAAGTCAATAAACAAGTTTCTTAGTGAAAATACAAAAGAATGCAAAACAGATAAAGGTACATTACCCCATGCTCCTTTCGCAGGGCAGATTTGCTTGAAGATATTTCTTGCGGACAAAAAGCTAGCAGTTCCACGCATAGGTGTAGCTATTTCCTTTATAAACAGGCCAGAATCAGATGGTGACAAAAAAACAATCCTGCCATCCGGAGACAAGGGGAAAATGAGTCGAATTCACTATTACAATGAAGAACTGTTTACACGGTTTGCATAGGTGTAGCTGTAACTTAAAAGAATATATCCAGAATAGGGAACTAAGCTTCTGAAGCAAGTTGAATGCAACAAACCATTATTTGGAATTTTTCATGCAGCAATTCTATCAGATGCAACAGCAAACGAAAGCGACATAACTGTTGATGGAGTAAAACATCAAAATTGATGTTGGATGCTGTGGTAAACAGTGAAATCAATATATTACATTGAACTGAACATACAGACCTTGATAAAGAGAAATGTCAAAAAGTGATTCCAGTAGTTGACCCCAATTTTGTAAGGCTGGCTTAGTTTGAGTAGATTATTCAATCAGATATGACCAACGTCAAAACATTCTGATTACGATAGACGAATTTTGAAAGCGAGTTCATGCAGCATGTGTTGGCAATTGCAGACCATGTACTGGACAGGGTATTCTCGGTGGAAAGTTCATGAAGATTTCGTATCTACATTCATCACAGAAATTAAAAAGAACAGACAAGGGCTGAAAAGAGAAGTCTGAAATTGCCATATTATCGACAATGACATCAATTCTTCTTCAATAAATGTTCATTCTAGCAAGCATACACATTACACAAGCAACATCATCGCCTCCTCCTCAGGGAAACAAGCAACAAAACTTCAACTGACAAATGAGCTAAATGATGTTGACAATCCATTAGGCTTCACCCAAAGAAGACCACACAAAAAATTGAACTTCACTAAAAGAAGTCCCTTTTATGTTTCCCCCCTATGTTTGGAACTTGTGGAAAGTGAGAGAAGAGAAGAAAATGAGAGAAAAGAAAGTGGAAAATTTTACTACTATTCTAGAACTCAATTTTGCCATTTTTATCTTCTCTTTTTTCTCAAACCAAACAAGGGAAAGGGAAAATTTTCAAACTTTCCCTTCTTTTCCTTCCCTTTCCACATGGTGATCCTCCAAAAACCCATCAAATCAACTGCAAAAGCATGCTTTTCCGCCAAAAATTCAGGGAATATCATAATTATTTGTCATTTAAAACCATTATCTCAGAGGGTTTCACGTGGGTTTGTTTCAAATCAAATGTCATTAGAGAACGGTTGGTAAAATTTTCTTAAGAAAACAGTTTGCTTATTCATTCAAGGTTACTTCACCATGCAAACAAAAGATAACGAAAAAACAGCGTAGGGAACCGACATCTAGTTGCTGATCACATAAAAGCTAAAACTCGAGTGAAGCTATTAATGATGGAAAACTTTGGGGGAGATTGAGATGAAAGAGGGCGTTGCTTTTTCTCGTACCTGTAATAAGTCTGTAATGGATCAAAGAGGGCGTTGCTTGCGATTAGAATTTCCGGGTGGAATTATCAAGGGCTAGTTCTTCCGTTGCAAAGACACGCACAGACAGACAGACAGACAGACGGGTGGCGTCTATTGTTGAGAGATAGATGGAGTCTGGGGAATGTTCGGGAACTTTCGGGGTCTCGCGGAAGATATTTCGGCTAGTTTTCTTGGGCCACTTTTTTAAAAAAAACTTGTTTCTTTAACTTTTCTCGAGTAAAAATTGTATTTTCATTTGTTTTGAAAACACTTTAAGCAGCTCAAAAAATATAAATAAATAAAAACTATTTTGGTCACCAAACATTTTTTTTTGCAGTTGATTTTGCCACTCCCTTATTTGTTAACGTCACTCCCCTTCTTATTTTTATTAGATGAATTTACTAAAATACACATGCACTTTATGATACCAAATAAAGTGCAAGGGTATTTTACCAAATTCACCTAATAAAGTGCAATGATGTTTTAGTAAATTCATCTAATAATAAAAATAAGAAGAATAAGAAGAGGAGTGGCATTAATAAAGAGAGGAGCGACAAAATCAGCTGCCTTATTTGTTTAAATAAATAAATAAAAACTCATTTCATGTTTTTCATAAAAAACAAAACTGACAATTTTACCAAACATAACCTAAAAGAAACGCAAAATTATCTTGACTCTTGAGCTACCTTGATAACGTTGTTCTCTTGGACCCGGCTATGTTTTGGACTCATACTAGGCTACAGTAGGCAATTTTGGTTCAATCCAGCTGCACCAGTCTCTGTTTCTCATCCTCACACCTTTTCAAGACAAATTATGCTATGGTCTCACACAAGTGAAAAAGACTCAGGGAGTCTCGCGTTTCCATTGTTGCAGTTCCTGTGGCGCAAATTTTTGACGTGGGTTCCTCTCAAGCCCTCGAATATGATTGAAATCGTTTGCTTTTTAAATCTTATCGAAATTGAGCTAGGTTAAAAATCACGTCGAACGGAATTTAGTATGTATAACTTTGCATTGCATTTTATATACATGAATATAAAAGTATGTTAGATGTATTGGATTCTAACTCATTTAACTCACTTATCTCCGTAAAAATATACGCATAAATCATATGTGCTGATCAACATGATTTTTAGCATTGTTCACGGTGTAAGCGAATTCTAAAAGTTAAAACAACTCTAATCATTATTGAGGCTTGAAAAGGGATGCATGCTCGAGGGAACAGTAGACAAGCTGGGAAAAAAAAAAACCCGGATTGTTCGGATAGGGAATTTTTAGGGATTTTAACTCGTCTATCCCTTCAACTATTCAAAATCTATTTACTTAGACCCTAATCTATTAATTTTGTCTACTTCATCCTAATACTATTAGATTGGACCCGATAACAAAACCCTGTACACTATTAGATTTGTGTTAATTAAGGACAATCAGACGCAGACCCAGAAATTCGGATTAGTGGAAGCACAAATTATTATTAGTAGTAAACTTTTAACTCGTAGTCTCGTACGTTAATTATTTCTTACAATACCACATTTTTTTGCCAGTAAAATAACATATCAATGACTATGTAGTAACTTTATGTTGTAATAAAGAGGAAGTGATGAATTAGCACAAAAAGATGGTGTGAAAATTTTAACACTCTAAGAAATAGATTTGACAAATATCCATATAGAGGGAACTTAGAGTAATCTTACGAAACTGATTTTCGTGCTCCATTTTTTACTGATGACGCTCCAATTTTAACGTGAAGTTACTAGTAACTTTATGAACAAAATGGAGCGCCATTAGTAAAAAATAGAGCGCGAATATCAATTTCCTAATCTTATTGTAACATTATCATAAATTTATTAGGTATAATTGAAATATCCAAGTATATTATTATTATTTTACGAAATCGAGTGGGGCCCGTGCCCCATAGAACCCCACAGGTACGCCCCGAAGGACAATATGTGAACAGCAGCCCACAAAATGGACAGAAACTGTCTCAAGTGAGCTTGAAGATAAATTTGAGATTTAAATAATAAGCTACAACTACAAAGTATTGAAGAGAGATTTAAAAACTAAATTATGAAACAAAGTCGTACTCCATTTGAGAACATAATTTGTACTATACTATAGATTTTTAACAATGCCTCTTCATACTGTTTATGGATGTGAAAATAAAACATGTATTTTTTTTGGTCAATCGATAGGAAGGAATAGGAGAAGGGGTGCTGCCAAGGACAGACCGAAATGCCCCCGTTCGAAATTAAAATATTTTTTTGATATAAATTAGCATAATTATAAAAGTGTGCTAATATATAAATATACACACTTGCAGATATCTCGAAAAACACATACAAAATTAGTTTTATGTCTGAATTTCGGAGGAGGGGGGCCTGCTCCCCCCCTTCCTGCTCCGCCCGGAGTGGGGCCCACTCCGGGTCTCGCTCCGATGATCGAGATCGTTCACTTTGTAGAGCTCGTCGAGTAGAACAACCATGCAAAAAATCAGCTTAATTGGATATCATTAAGTGTCTGATCGGAACCCATATAACTCTCGGTAACTCTCGGTCCATGGGTTCAAGTGGATTTGATCCAGTGTTTCGGATCCATTCTTTTCAAGATAAAAAGGTTCCGATCAGGCACTTAATGATATCCAATTAAGCTGATTTTTTGCATGGTTGTTCTACTCGACGAGCTCTACAAAATGAACGATTCCGATCATCGGAGCGAGACCCGGAGTGGGCCCCACTCCGGACGGAGCAGGAAGGGGGGGAGCAGGCCCCCCTCCTCCCTGAATTTCATCATACGGTGTATTTATACTTGTTGCTTTACGAGCTTTTTGTCTATTTGGAGCCATTCTTTTGTGATTCTCTTTATCTTTAATCGTCTGCGAGAAATATTGTAAAACAAAGTCATTAAAAAAACTAACTCGATCATTCTAAAATTTGTTGATGTTCATTTAAAACATACTTTAAAAATTCTGTATGAGATTTTGTGCTCATTTTTACCTAATTTAACTTAAAGTACGCATTACAAAATTTTGTAGTTAGTAATACATGCCTTAATTTTGTATGATCTTATTGTGGTTGACTACAAAAATAAATTTTTGCCTTTATGATTAACAGGTGTCCCCATTACACTATATTCCTACATCCGTCCCTAGGTACTACGATCGATTCGTGGCGATAAGACACGAACCCAGATATTTTACATGATAAAGGAGTGCCACAACCACTAGGCCATTTCCTTGGTCTTAAGTTTAGGGTTAGTTTATGAAAACGGTCCTGCTAATAGGTGCCACAGGGGCATAAGTTTGGGGCACTAGTTTACGGTTTCTTAGATGCTCTAGGTGTAATAAATATTCCAAATCCATGAGTTGTTTTTATGGGTATTCACCACTGTTTTTTAAACTACCCATAAATGTTTGTAATACAATTTTTTTAATGACAATACTACCCTCATTTCTTTTTAGTAAAAATTAGGTAGGTGAAAGGTTTTCAGTGCAAATAAAAAGATTACGTACAATACAAAAGAAATTTTTTTTTTTTTTGGGTCAATTACAAGGAGAGGAAAATACTTTTCGATTTGGTGACATGAGAAAAATGCTCTATCAGTTGGGTCAACTAAATCAAAACAATGATCCGAAAAAAAAACTAACCTTCCCCGGACACGTAGTAGTGGTTCAACCACTGTTTAATGGTTTTAAATAGAGGTGGCAATTGGGTCCATCTAAATGGTTCTGTCCAAATCCGCTTATTTATAACTCAATCCAACCCACCTATATTGTATAATGGGTTGAATCCATATCAACCCATATTTATATGGATTTAGATGGATTGAAAATGGGTTAATATGAGTTAGACTTAAAAAACCCACGCTATTAAATCCCAAAGATCTTGCAGATTAGTCCACTGTCCACGAGGAAAAATGAAAAACTGGCCGACGGCCCCCGCCCAAACCCGCTCCTTTCTTCTGTTTCAGTGTTTTGTTTCAAAATCAATTTGACCCAAATTTTTGAACAAAACATTCTTGCTCTCTCTCTCCTCGTCTCCCCACCCCCGACGGCCCCCACCTCCATCACTTTTGGACCGTCCGACCACCACCTTCTCTCCCTGACATCTCTCTCTCTCCGTCTCCATCTCCATCGTCAGAACTCAACTCACAAGTTGTATTTGTTGGAGATTTTTTTGAGATCCAGTAAGACCGCTTGTCGGTGTTATTATTTCCGGCGAGTTACATTACTGTTGGGAAATGGAAAAAAAAAAGTAAAAACCTTATTTTTTAAAGTTTTTTTTAGCGTCTAATCGCTTCAATACTTCTTTTGTTCCCAAAAGGTATGAGACAAAAATAAAGTAAAATTGGATTTCGAAATTTTTAAGCCAATTTGACTTTTAAGCCTAACTAAATCTCCCAAAAAGAAGGTAGGAGAAAAAATTATTTTTTTGATTCCTCTCGTCAAAACGATTGACAAGGGTAAAAGTCGCAAAACGAACCAATGCGAAAAAAAATTGAATTAGGACAAAACGGAAAAGGGGAGAAAATGGAAACGGCTCGGGGGAAAAGAGGAAGGAAAGGAAAATAAGGGAGGGGGAAAAGGAAAAAAAAAAAGGGGGGGGAAGGAAAACAGGTCGGGTTGGGCGGGTTTGGATTTGTATTGACCCATATTCGACCCGACCCATTTCAGCCCAGACCCATTTCAGCCCAGTACTATTTGACCCGTATTCAACCCGCCCATATTTGACCCGCGACCCATTTTAACCCGTCCAAACCCGCTCATTTGCCACCTCTAGTTTTGGAAAAGCCAAGAAGTCGTAAAATGATTTTTTCACAAATTTACAAGAAGACTTTTGTAGTTTGATACGCATATGAGCTTAACATCCACATTTCAATGATGGTATGTTATGTTGTTCTTTGGAAGGTTCCATAATTTTCAAAGGCGTCTTTCCTTCACGGTGCAAAAAAAGTCTCGCATTTGAACCTCTCCATTTTTTGTGATGAATCGGCCTTTTCGGATGGCAAAACCGTTTCTATTGGCATAATTTTTATAAAAAAACAAAAGCCTCCTCTTCACTGAAAAAACATTGTCCGGAAAAAGGTTGAAAGCCATTCTCCACTAAATTGCTCATCTCTTCGATACTTTCACCGGATTCTATATTTTCATCTTCCTGAGGAATTTCATTCAAATCAAAAGTATTTTTTCCTTTCATTTGGTTTAACTCACTGTCCAAATATTCATCGTCTATTATCCTACAAATTAAAATACCAATATTTGGTAAAAATAGCAACACACACAAAAAAAAAAAACTCTTTTTGGTTTGAAACCACCGCTCCTAGGCCCACCCACGGCGGCCGGGTAACACCCGGTTTGGCACCAAAGGGGAGGAACTAAAGATTGCTCCAATTACCTGCTGTTTATAGAGAGAAAACTGGTGCCAATTACCCTTCCGAATAACTTTCATATGAAGAGTCACGTGTTAGAACTAAAATTTCCCTCCAAAACAATAATTATTTTCCTCACTTTAAAGAGTGAAGAATGAGAAGACTCACATGGTCATTTTTGTCATTCAAAATAGTATTGTTTGACTTATTTTAATGGAGTAGTTTATATTTTTAATGTCATTAGTAGTAGATGTTGGAATGAATATTAAAAAATACTTAAAGCATTGAAAGTGCTTCAAACTAGTACCCCAAATTTATGCCTCAGGATACCTCGTAGCATTTGTCTTGTGAAAATCAGAATGTGATGGTGTTGATTGTGCTATTTTTATTGTTCATGGTGAATACAAAAAAATAAACACGGTGAAGAAGGTGGTCGGCATTTATGTCGTTTAAAATACCAAAGAGCTATGCCCTTTTTCACTTAGATCAAGGCAAAGGACAAACAAACCATAATCAAAATTGTCGACTGTATTTAAAGAAAATACTCCAACCTATTCCACTCCACTCCACTCATCTGCAAAACACTGATAATAACCATGTGACTCGTTATTCTGATATACTCCTATTATGATAATCCCAAATCATAGATTTTTCAAATAGTCCCACAAATAGTACTATAATACTCCTATATGTGCCATACACTCTTCAGTTCTGTGCAATCTCTGACTCTTTTCTCACTCTAGCCATCCGTCCATTTATTAGTCACAAGAGAAAAACTTCTTTACAGAACATCCCGTAAATAAGATTTACGGCGCTAAATTACGCGCGTCCAAAAGTGTTTTTGACGGTCCAGATTGAAAACCAATTTTTGAGTCAAAAATGAAAACATATCTCAGTTATTAATTGCGCGAATGACCGTGTGAGATTGAGCGAAGCCATTCCCGGCTCCGCCGCAATTAAATTTATCTCTAACCACAATTCGTCTTTACCCCTGCCTTCTGCTGTTCAAAGAACCGTATTAACTCTCAATAATAAAGAATGTCCGGATCAAATTACGTGCATTTCATTAATGTCCCTCCAAGTTTAATCAAAACTAGATCATCCACAATACATCCGAGTTAGCAGTATTCTACCGCGTGGAAAACCAAAACCAAAAAAACAAAAACCAAAACCCAAACCCAAACAGCGGTATGACTCGTATGGCATGACTATTCTTGGCAGCATACATACCTGTCACCAATGCACGCTTTTCCCCCCTCTGATTTCTGTGACGCTTTCTCTTCTTTGCAAAAAACAAGAAAAAGAAAACAAATACTTCTTCCGCTCTCATCCCTCCATAAACTTTTCATCTTCTTCCTCCTCTAGGCTCCTCCTCTATCAACTGTTAAATCTCCCCCCTCGCAACAAGAATTCCCCACAATTTTTCAGATCCCCCATTATTACTCCCACCCCACAGATCTCGTACCCATCCTCGCAAAATCCACTCTGATTCCCCAAGAAAAGCAACCAAAAGGGATGAAATTTGCCAATAAAGATTCGGATAAAGTACCCATTATGGTTTCGGGCTCGAACGCCCGGCCCGCGATGCCCAAATTCATGGCCTACCTCATCCTCTTCGTCTCTGCCACCTACGTCGTCTACACCCTCAAGCTCCTCTCCTCCCCTCCCCACAACTGCGACGACAACCAGCCATTGTTCAGAAACAGCCACCTCTCCCTGCCCCAGCAGCCTAACACGACGTCGCTCGATCCCCAGCCTCCCCCGCCCCGAACCACCCGCCTCCGCCAAACGACGCCGTCGGGCCGGAACCGTCAGCTGGGGCTCGAGCACATCGTCTTCGGCATTGCCGGCTCGGCCAAGCTGTGGGACCAGCGCAAGAACTACATCAAGCTCTGGTGGAGGCCCAAAGAAATGCGGGGCGTGGTCTGGGTCGACAGCCGGGTCAAGACCCGGCCCGAAGAGGACCTGCCCGCCGTCAACGTCTCCGAGGACACCACCCGGTTCGCTTATTCGAACCGGCAGGGCCACCGGTCCGCCATCCGGATCTCGAGGATCGTATCGGAGACTTTCCGGACCGTAGCGGGGAGGAGATCCTCTTCCGGGGAGGAGGAGATAAGGTGGTTTGTGATGGGGGACGACGACACCGTCTTCGTGACGGACAACTTGGTTAGGGTTTTGTCCAAGTACGATTACCGGGAGTATTACTACGTTGGGGGGTTGTCGGAGAGCCATATGCAGAATATCTATTTCTCTTACAGTATGGCGTTCGGCGGAGGTGGGTTTGCGATTAGTTATCCGCTCGCGAAGGCGGTGGAGAGGATGCAGGACAGGTGTATACAGAGGTATCCTGGGTTGTTTGCCTCCGATGATCGGATGCAGGCGTGCATGGCCGAACTCGGCGTCCCGCTCACTAGAGAACTCGGTTTCCACCAGGTCTGTTTATGTTTTTTTTTTTTTAAATGTTCAAAGAATCATTATCATTGACTACTAAGTCAGAAGAATAATAACTCGAGAACTAACCCCACGCGGGGAAAAAATAAAGTAACAATGGAATACTCCTATAATGAAGAACTAGTAATGAATGAAGTCTGGCCTTCAACAAGATTTGACCTCTCAACCTCTTAGGTGTGTTCGGGTGACTTTTGCTTCCATTTCCAGTTTCGGGTGCTTTGATTTTGGTTTCATTTTTTGCTCTTTGTTTAAATGACAATGCAGGGAAGTCCACTCGATTCTGCTGCGGGGTAATGCATATTCTTGTTCCCAATTCTGTTTTCAACAAGTTTTGGGTTGTGGGTTTTATTGGTTTGGCGTGCTTTTGAAGTTTTGTTTTTTGGGTGTTTGTGCTTTTGGGTGCTTGTGCTTTTCAATTCTTGGTGTTCTTGGTTTCTGTTAAAACGCAATAAGCCACCGATTCTATCTGGGGGAGGTGCGATTCTGTCTGAAAGGATGAGTCTCCACCATATGCATTCTTACCCAAATGAGATTTGAAGGAAAGGAGAAAGATTTCCGATAAAGTGGAGCCATACAAACCCATACGCCTTGTTTGCTTCAGTTACCTTTTAAGGTGGTGGTTTTGATTTATCAGAAATGTAGGACATCGAGTCAATTGGCTTCTAACTTCTTGGTTACCTTTTGCACTGCAACTTTGGTTCAATGTTCTTTTTACCCTCTGGGATATATTTTTGGATCGAATCTCTACTTGTACGAGAAGTGCCAATTATGTAGGAAGATAGTTGGATGTGCTTTGGAAATTCAGCATTTGTTTTGGTTCTTAGATCACTAATGTTTTTGGTCTTTGGTCCAATTCTTGGTAAATTGCTGGAATTTAATGCGCGTAAACAATGTGTGAACTTGAACAGTTTGACGCAAGTTTAGCTAGGGTTACTACATGATGCAAGTTGACCCGTTCTTAACTTGGATCTATAGAAAATTCAAGGTCCTGCTGAGCAAAGGGAGTCCACGTGAATTCAAATGGTTACAGAAATGGGCTGCCAGTATTTATTTTCCTCTGGAAATAAGGATTGTATTGAATACTGGAGGTACCAATTATTTAGGAAAAGGGAGTTCGATCTATTGATGAATTTACAATTTTTTCTAGGAAGGGATTTTCTTTGATCACCTGTTTGTATATACTACTTGTGCTGTTCTTGCATCTTATTCTTTATTAAATTGTTGGATATTAGAATTGGGAACATAAACAATGTGTCTACTTTACTATAGTTGCATGTTTTTTTGTTGAACAAATTATGATGCAAGTTCAATAGTCCCTAACTTGTATCTGTCAAACTTTCAAAGATGACAAAAAGTGAGTCAAGAATTCAGTGCATCTGGTTGGTATCAGTTTTAGGGAAGTGCCGGTGAAAAGCTTTGATAAGTGTAAATCTAAGTATTTTGAAGTTGAAGATTTTGGAGTGTATGATCATAGTTTCGTGAAGAGTAGTCGTTCTTTGGTGAGTCCTAACATTGATTCTATTCTATTTGGATGGCAATGCAGTATGATGTGTACGGGAACCTATTTGGACTCCTTGCGGCACACCCAGTAGCACCATTGGTGTCGTTGCACCACCTTGATGTGGTGGAACCCATTTTCCCTAACGTGACTCAAGTAGAAGCCCTGCAGCGGCTGCAAGTTCCAATGAAGCTCGACTCAGCAGGTCTCATACAACAATCTATTTGCTACGACAGTGAGAAGAAGTGGACAGTGTCTGTATCTTGGGGATATGCGGTTCAAGTTATCCGTGGGGTTTTATCGCCACGGGAGATAGAAATGCCATCGAGGACGTTCTTGAATTGGTACAAGAGAGCGGATTACATGGCCTACGCATTCAACACGCGACCGGTGGCCCGGAATCCTTGTCAGAAGCCCTTTGTGTTCTACATGTCAAAGGCTAGGTTAGATTCTTCCACAAACCAAACAGTGAGCATTTATGATAGGCATCGAGTTCCTCATCCTTCATGTAGATGGAAGATGCCAGATCCTGCTGACCTTGACAGAGTGGTGGTATACAAAAAACCTGATCCTCATCTATGGGATAGGGTAAGCAATGTCTCTTAATAGAATATTCGTAACCCTGAACTTCTATCACCGTAGTACGTAATCCATTTGGTAAGCAACTGCAACCTTAAGAATACCATTAGGTTGTCTTTGAATGTTGGATTTTTTAAGAGAACAACCAAATTTTTGGGAGTTTCTCCGCAACTTGGAGACTTCTGTGACCTTGCCTGTTCTTTTCCTTCACTAAGTCCCCTCACAATTCAAGTTCCAAACACAAACTGACATATGGAGGAGCATTTTCGAGCTGGAATTCAAAGAAACGGTTTTTCGTTGTTGATCACTTCAACGAACATGCTTTGAATCATAAACATGTATCTATGTGTGAAATGAAATGCGAATGTCTTGAATCGTTGACCTTATCGGTTTGGTCATCTATGACAATGGGATAACATTGAATGTGGGTCCTATTGATTAGTTTGTTTTATGTAACCTGAAATGTGGGTTTAATTGGATCTTCCTTGACTTGTATTTGCAGTCTCCACGTAGAAACTGTTGCAGGATCTTGAACTCGAAGCGAAGAAGCATGGTGGTGGATGTGGGTGTGTGTAGGGAAGGTGAGATCAGTGAAGTACGGACATAAACCAACAGATGAACCTCTTTTCCTTATTTTATTGTTTGTCATTATCTTGATCCTCAGCCCTATTAGATACCTTAATTGGTAAACCCACGCCTTCAAAATTTCTTCGAAGGTTCTTTTTTGAGGCGACTAGTACGCCAATGTGTACAAAGTTGTATTTACACTTCAAATCATATAATACATGTTACCGCAGTGTAGTTTCTGAAGTTAGGAGATCCTAGGAATTGGTACAATGTTCATGCCTTTTCTTGAGGTATTTTATTTATACGTTTGCGAATTTGGCATTTTTGTTATGGTCATATCAATTACCAATTCATGGGTTTGATTGTCACTATTGTAAGTTTTTACTGCAAATGAATTAGCTGGCTGCTGTTTGATGCCTAGTTAGAAGAAGATCGCTGCCATTGTTATTATAAAGAAGAGATTCAAGCGGATCAAATTACAGAGATACAGGACAATAAGACACAGGGGACAAAGCAACCCAAAACAAACACTGATAATTCTGTAATACAACCCTGGATAAAACAACTGAAGCGCACTCAACAAAAGTGCTAATTTTGTGAGAATCTTCTCACATGTACATGGCAGAGAGTTTTACAATGTTTGAAATGCTGGTATATATCTTTGTCAAATGTTTTTGGTCCTCTGTCCAAGAAAACCAGAAACAGGGAAGTCTTCTTCTTGAGACCTTTCCCTTTCTAGCCACTCTGGTCTGGTCTTGCGCTGTGGTTCCTTTTGCATTGATTTGCTACCACTTGTTTATGTATCTATCTTGGCCTCTATCCTTTGATATGGACATTTGATTTGATTTCCCTATTATTTTGTAAACTGGGTCTTAATCAGGAGGCCCAGGTTTCACTGTGTGGTTAGTGGGAAATCCTGGATTTATTTACTATTAATCAGGTTTATTGTATTGGAGTGATTGATACGGAGTACTTGACTGTTCCAGATATGGCCTTTCAAATATAGTTTTACTAGGTCTGGTCGACTACTTTTTTTATCATTTTCATTTAGATAATTAATTATGGCACTCTAGTTTTTTTATAATCATTCTCCCCTATTTGTCTTTTAAGGGTGGTGATTGTTATACCCCTTTTTGTATAATGCTCCCTCTGTTCTTAAAAGATATTCTCTGTCCCAAATTGTCCACCCCCTATGAAAAGTTGTGCAATTTTCGGTTTGAAAAATAAACTACTTTTAGGCATCATTTTTCAAGTTTCTTTACAAAGTATTTTTTTTATCTTAAAATTACACGTCTTTTATAGGGAGCAAGCAATTTGGGATAGAGAGTAGTTGACTACGAAAAAATGTCCATTTTTTATATTAGAAAACAAAGTATTTTCTTGCATAATTTTTCAAAGCTTTTACATCAAATTAAAGATTTCAATTCCTAATATTTTACTTAATTTGGTGTCACGAAATGTAAAAAATTGTGCATGCACGTTTACATTAATGTTCTCTTATGTGTGGAATTTTGAACATATGAAAGGGCAATTCTGAATTTCCTCTCAAGAGGACCCAAAAAAAAAGTTGACCATAAAAAGGAGGTGTGTGAAAATTAATTACTTCTTTCAAATGTTTATTTCTCATGTTAACTTAGCCACTTGCAGTCTTGATGAAGGTTACTATCTATACTGTATAGTAAGATACGACACACGATAAACGCTCTTATTTTTTCGAAAAAACGTTTAAAAGTATCACACAAAAATCCACCTCAGCCACTAAAATTTATATCCACTCTTCGTTATTTTTCCCACTTAACAAGCAAAAAAAAGCTTTTAAACTTTCTCTCAAGTTTCTTCTCTTGTTCAAACCTCATATCTTAATAGAATTTTCACATTAATCAATATTATAAAAATAACAAAAAAATTTACTGGACTCTTGTGCATAGTCTAGATACCGTGCTTGTAATGCTATATAATAAAATTGTGTGGAATGTTATGCTAAAGAAGGTTAGTGGAAAAAGCTTTCGACAGATGTGGACTTCAAAGTGGTTTCATATCTCAGGAGTTAAAAAAAAAAAAAACTTAGTTGGAACTCCGCAAGTGGATTTAAAATTGATTCTTCAAATTTAGTTGAGGTACGCGTTAACTGACCTGGACATTTAAGTTATTAAAATAAGAAAGTGAATCACACTTTACTTTGTATGTTGACACTAGTGCCACCAAGGCTTGTACGTGGGAGTGATATTGGGCAGAGACCATAGCAAGATTCAAAGAATGAGCTAAAAAAACCCCTAGGATATGCCATTAGTAGGTGTACAAGCTTTCCAAGCCACATATTGTGGTGCATCCCATGGTGCATTTTTTCGGAGTTGGGGTGGGTGAAATCTGAAATTGGGCTCCACTACCCCACCAAACTGCCTAGCTTTTGTCATAGAGATTCAGGGGAGTTGGTCTCACTCTCACCTTTAGAAATTTCTATTTTCAAACACACTGACAATATTGAAAAAGAAAAAGAAAAAGAAAATATACTTTTGTCCCTCATGTTGGCCTCCTCCATTTCATTTAAAAGGAAAGAACTGCACCATCCTTTTATGAAAAATATACTTTCTCCCTCCCTATTTATTTATTCAATTTACAATCAATAAACTTTAAAAATTCAATTTTTCGCAAATGCCCTTCAATTCAAATTGTACTTGTCACATAAATTCAAGAAAAAGAGAAGGGTAAAATAGTATTTTTTTAATTAGAACTTCCTTGGTCTTCAAAAAGTGGACAAATAATTTGGGACAATGAGAAGTCAAAAAGGTGACAAACAAAATAGGACGGAGGGAATAGCATTAATAATTCATTGGATTGTTGTTGCTAAGATTAAAAAGCGTGGTTGATTATGTAAAACTATTTAGAAATGTGCTTTGAGAAGTGCACTAATTGAAATATTTGTTGCTTTGGTGACGATAATAAGACCGTTGTCGCTAGGGATGCACACCGGCCCGGTAGCCCGCCCAACCCGCCCAACCCTGCCCGTTATTTTTAGGGTTCGGGATAAATATTTAGGCTTATTGGTTTGGGCTGGGTTGAGATTTTGAGCCCAATTAGTAAATGGGATGGGTTTGGAAAATACCTTTAAAGCCCGGTCCGGCCCGGCCCGATAACAATAAATTTACAAAACCCCCGCCTACTAGTACTAGTATATATATATATATTAATCTGATCTACTATTTTATAAAAATAGCTAATAACTGATCATAGTTGTCTTATTTTTTGTGCGCTTGACAGGAAATGCTATGAACAAGTGTGATTCTACTGAAGAGACACCGAGAGAAGTTCCTGCACATTATAGTTTGTGGATGTTGGAGAGTTTCAACTTTTTGAGCACTTTAATTGCTTTTTTGGAAAAAAAAATATTATTAGAACTTTTACGGCCTGTTTTAATATTGGTGTGATGACTTACAACTTGAAGTCTATTTATTTCGGTTGTGAATTCAAATTTTTGATAGTTATTTTTGATTAATTTATTTGTGGGATACAATGCTTTAGAAAAATTAATGGGTTTATTGGACGGGTTTAAATGAAATCTTAATTGGGCGAGGCAGGATCATAAATTGGCCCGTTAGTAATTGGGCGAGGCAGGTATGAAAGCAAGTCAAGTTATTATATAAGTGTAAGTTCTACTAACCATTCCGATGTTTGTGCAGCCCTAGTTGTCGCTAGTGAAACCACATCGGCATATTAGGCCTTGTTTGAGATTTGTTTTTATTCAAAAACAATTTCACATTTTTTAATTTTGTTTTTGGACTGTATCTTGGATATTTTAAAAAAATATTAGGATTATAGTCATAAAAACTACTTTTTGACGAAATAGTAATCCACAAAGCGAATAATCATTGTCAAATAAGCACAATCCAAACTGTCTTCGTGCCTTTGTTTCCATCCGTCACATGTTTCTGATGGAGGACAGCATATACTCTCTTTTTTTTTTTTCTTTCATAACTCAGGTGTCCGAGTTAGCTTACTCGTATTAATTTCGGGAGACCAATCTCATTGCTCACTTGTGGATGTCTTAATTAAGGTCAAAGCAAAACTCTAAATGGACTATCCTCAACGGAGTTAATACCCTCTGATTTTGAATTTGAAACCTTAGAAAAGAACAAATTTTAAATTTCAGGTCTTGACTACCAAAACCGTGTTGATTATAGCATTAATTATGCGAAGTGATTTTCACACTCCCTTTTTTACAATCCACAAACGTTTTTTTTTTCCCTGTCATTATTCAAATGAATTTACTATTTTGCCCATTTTCAATACACCTTTTCAAACACCCAATTAAGGGAAATATTATGAATTCTCATGGATAAAGATTTAAAAAAAGAAAAAAGAAAGTGTAGATTATAAAAAGAAAAGTGTAAAAATCAATGCATCATTATTGGTAAGAATTTGATTATTTTTATATCATCAACATCAGTGAAGTGTTGCTGAGTTTCAACAAATATCCTGTTCCATTAATTATTACACCCTCCGTCCCTGAATAAGTGTCCGGCGCGCAAAACTAGTTTTACAAAAGATGCATATTTTTCGTTAAAAAATCTAATTTTTTTTCCACAATCTAATAGCACCCATTGCCATCTATTGATTTGTGAAAAAAATTGATTTTTTAAACAAAATAAATGTATTTTTTTAAATGCCTAGATTTACGCGCCGAACACTTATTTAGGGACGGAGGGAGTAATTAATAAGCTACACAAGTTTGAGAATTCTGAAGGTGACTGATCTTCTCTGGAGGTTTTTTTTGTTGGGATCTACACCTGCTTCCAACTTTGACCTTTTGTGTTCATCATCGCCGACAAAACCGCCAAAAGATCTCTTGTATAGGAATACCCATACCATGTTCAAAATGACCAAGAAAATCGGTGAAAGCGCCCACACACCACCAATTTCATTAGAGAGCAATGCCTTGGAATTGAGAAATTTTCGGGCTGCTGAGTATCACGTGGTGGTACATGTGTCTGATCCCAACACGTTTAGACGGTTCGGATCGCCGACGGAGTATCACGTGTGTGGTATCCTACCGACACCCAAAAACTACTCCTCGGAAACAAAGTGAGACTTAAAGTTGCTGTTAAACTCTCTGTGATTGTTTGTATCTATTTCGCAGAAATTTACTCATTAGTTTGTGTCCATCACAGTACTTCGACCCTGGTTGATTTTTTTTCTCGATTAATGGGTTTGTGAGTTAGATTACTGCAAAAGTGTCGATACTATTCTACTATTTCGAACTCAGAATCCCCTTAGCACGCAAGTACAAATACATGAACATCGAACTAGAGGCTCAGGTCTCTCAAGTCACCTTTTCAATTAACTAGATTGGAGATGGGTCCGCAACAGTCAAAGCAAGTGGAAATAGGTTGAGCATTTTTCGGCCCGACAATGGATCCAATTCAATGATCGGAATCGTTTACCTTGTAGAGCTCATCGAGAGCATCAATCCCATCAAAAATCACTTTGATCGAATTTAGATAATTAATTGCTTGAAACATATTGATCTCTACGTTTCTTTTTTAATTTTATCCCGTGTTCTAATTGAAATTCAATCAGCACAACGATTGTTGCGATTGACACACAAAACAAAGCTCTACAAGGTGAACAATTCCAATCATTGGATCACACTCATCCTCGGGCCAAAAAATTCTCAACTGCACAATGCGCAGTTTCCGCATTAACTCTTGAGAATCCATGACCAACTAGATTACACATAAAATCAGATTACAAATCCGTATTTTCAGTGTTTGAACGCCATAATTAATCCGTTGGACATCAGTTTTACACCCAGTTTTTCTGATCATAAATTTAAAGAACAGAAAACCCTAGACCTCAAAACTTACCAGACATATGAGCGAGAGAGAGAGAGAGAGAGAGTTGACAGTTGTAAACTTGAAATTGTAATTCGGGCCAGTATAATCTCTGGACTCATCCTTGTTTCAGGCCAGATCACAAGAAATCTCAATTGGGCCCTTCTATGCAAAAGCCTAGTTTGAGGTGCTTCCCTTTATTTGAAGTCCAAGTTCTTGCAGGCACTTAATATTGGAGTTCATTTTGCAGGCCTGAAAGCTACATGCTCAGATTATTCATAGCAAAACGAGATTGATCCGTTAAGCGTAGACATATATCATCTTATCGCATTTGACTGCAAAGGATTGACGAAATCACGAGGCTAAAATTGGTATCGGATCAACCTGATTTCTTCATTGATGATCCGCACAATGGAATCTACGATATCAGGAGTTGGAAAAATGTTTCTAGCTATATATATCAGCATGACTCGCATCATTTTTTCTAGCTGAAGTACGAAAGGAAAATCAATTGACAATAGCAAAGTATTGCGTTGTAGCGATAATAAGACTCATACTCAACTAAAGTATCATACTCATACCCAATATCAAGGTGTTCAACGTTAAACACTCATAAACAGTGGCGAAGCCAGGATTTTGACTCTGGGATCAGATTAATAGAAATATTTTTTATCAGAATGTATACTTACTATTTCATAGTAAAATTTTTGTTTTCAAAGACATTACATTTGTACATTGTAGCTTTTTTTTTTTTTTTTGCACGGTACATTCTAGCTTAATAGGGTCAAAATATACCAATCATTTTGTATTTTCTTTAGGCAACTTCAACAGTCACGTAATTATTTTTTATTTAAGAAAGAAATTGACCAGAAATGAGAATGTAAAATAACCGATTTTTAATAAAATCAAGCCAAAATTATTAAGATTATAAGGAGGATACACAAATAATCATCACTAATATTTAAAATCAAAATATATACAAAATAAAATTTTTAAAACTTTAGAGTTCGGAGGGGGACGGGGCCATCCCGGGCCCCAACATAGCACCGCCAATGCCCACAAACAATCTTTTTAATTTGTAAACTGCAGAATAAGATCTACAGTAATGATTTTGGATCGAGTGTTCTGACCAAACAAAGTATATGATGGCTTAATCCCATGTCCAATTCACACATACAAAGGTTGTTCGATCTACCTGATATGTTTAATTATGAGTACGACCGGGCCTACCTGATGTGTTTATAGGTATGATCGGGCATGAAAGACGCTCCATCCATCCTCTGGATTTTCAAGAGCCGCTGGGGCCGGTGTCCGGTGCGACGTTAATTCGATGGTCAAGGGTCAAATGACCTCTCTATTCCTAGTGCCTTGGTAATAATTCAAGTGACTTTTGGAGGGGGTGGGGGTGGGGGTGGGGGTTGGGGTTAGGTAAATTTAGGTACAAGAACACCAACATCCCACATGCCACCGTGACCCACATGTCTCTGCTGTGATCATTTTTGTTATCTGTCAAATATTCAACAACTGTAAATCCCAGAAAAAAACACCTCCGCCCCATTCCTTAATTCTTTCTGGCCATTTCCCAATCAGACAACCCTAACCCTAGTGGGGGGGTTCACTTTCTAGGTTAGACTAGGCCTAACAAAGGATCAGTAGCAATGAGCTTCAGCCTTAATTAATTAGTGAGTAAATGATTAATATTGCGCTAGCTGTAATAAATTTCAGCCTTAATTAACAAAAAGAAGTCGTTAATTGGACTTCGAAGTTGGTCCAATTGGTTGGGTGCTCGTTCCAAGTTCACCAAGGTCTCGAGCTCGAGTCTTGTATGAGTTGGGTCTCGTTCCAAATTGCACGTTTCCATCGTCAAAACCCAACGGAGGAAAAACAAAATGGACAACCGAGGAATTAAAATTGTATGCGAGTGAAACGGCTGTGGAAGGGATTATATGAATAGTCCAAAGTGCACGCAAAATGGTTCGGGATGTTCTGTATTTAAAAAAAAAAAAAGGGGGAATAAAAACTGTGGATAAATGAAAGCCTAAAAGCGAAGGATTTGGCAGGGGAGAAAAATGTATAAACTTAATTGGAAAACTAGTGGAGGAAGAGGGAAGACAAGTTGCATAAAAAAAATAAAAAAATAAAAACATCTCTAGAAGTTGATTAATAAGTACCACTCAGTGTTATATATGAAAGGAAAGATTAGAAGTGGACATGTCCCTCAAAGGAAACTCCAATTCAAGAGTCAAAAGGGAAATGGACCTAACCCACTTGATGAACAAAGATAATGTTTTCATGGATCCTTTTTGGGATTTGGGAGATGCTGTCAAGAGAGGGTGCTTAGCAGCGATGTCGAGTGGTCGATTCAGCCGTTCATCTCGAGAATCAACAGCTTGAATCTTGACCGAGCAACAAATAATTCAGATCTGTATACGTTCAGATTTAATCTGAAACGTTCATACCGAGATGAGCGGCATCCCGCTTGACATGGGTGCTTGGCTTTTTGGTGCGCACCCTGAGAGATTTAAACAATGAATTCTTACTTTTTATAAATTTTTTGGGGGTCCCCTGATCCCAATATATTCCACTGATGCATTGGAATTTTTTATCTGTGGAAACAAAACGTGGGGGTACAGTGGAGTTGTGAGCCTGTTACAGCCAATGGTTGAATAGCTTTGTCTGGAAACCACATTAAAGACAGAAGAGGGAAACAACACTGGTGGTACTGTGCGGCACCGTGCGATTTACATGTCGTCGGTGCATATCTGTAAACATGCGATTTATAATTATGTGTTTTAAACCAAAAAAAAAAAGGATTTATAATTATGTGTTAGAAAACAATTTTTGGAGGACACTTGTAAAAAGGTGGAGGGCAAAAGTTGTAGGTCTCTTGTTTTTACTCTCTCTTTTACGCAAGAGATAATGCATCGGGTAGAATATTCATGCAAAACATTAGCTCGGTCGAACATTGAAAGCTATATGAAAGAAATAGATCTGTGGAAGGAAAATAGATGGACGAAGTATGATAATGCAATAGGATGAACAAAAGACATTACTGGGGAAAAAAAAAAAACGAAAAAAGCACCGTGCTGGGATGGTGCTGTGCAGGGGGTGCACAACACTGTGCTGCGAACCATCCGAGCCGTTCGTTCCGCAATCTTACGGTCCAGATCTCATCTCTACCGCATAGTATCCGAGCCGTTCATTGCCGAGATAAAATCTGGACCATTAGATTGCCGAACGGACGGCTCGGATGATGCACAACACCCACCCAATTTCCGCAAAAAAAGAGTGTTAAATAATTATTACGTACAATATACTACAGCAAAGACAAGTTTGATGTATGAAGAATCTAGCTAGGACCCCATTATTTCAATGTGTTGGTGCAAGGAAAAGCCTAGTTCTTAATTACAGTAATAACAATTAATTATCTCAGATTAATAAGTATAGGTGACATGACAATATATAAAGTAGTATAGTACCTCCTCTACTAGCTCGACGAAAGATCGAAGGTGCGCCAAAGCTACTTTTCAAATTCATAAGCACCATTGGAATCATGCTAGCTAGCTAGCTTTAAAAAGTACATCGTGTCTCACGCCCTGGCCTCTCTCAAATTTCATGTACAAATTACTCATATTATTATACTGTATGTATGATAAAAACAATTGATTTATTCACATTTGAAAGTACGTGATCGATGTAGGAGTAGTAATAAATTGTACTACCATATATGTCTATGCATAGGGAGGTAGAATTGAACCACTACTTTTTCTTTTTTCCAGGACCCCCCTACTAACAGGGTCTACTTCAAGCCAAGGCAACGAACTCGTATGGGCAGATTCCCATACGATTGATATATCTCCAGAAAAGAAAAGTTTCGAACGTGAGACGTACTCTGGGGGAAAATTTCTAATTCTCGAGTTTTTACTACCGTCCGACAAATTAAACCGTTTGGGTGCTGAACCTGTACTTCATAGTTTGGTGATGACATGTAATGGTGGTTCAACGTTTTCAATTTAGATGATAATTAAATGCTTGTAATCTTAGGTTATCGGATTGGGTAATGGAACCGTAGGTGTTGGGCTGTGAACTAATTGGAACTCTTCACCTTCTAGCTAGCGAGGCGTGTGTGAAAAACTAAAATGGATTTTCCTTTCATATTTTTTTAGTATCATAGTTTTTTCCCTAGACTGCCAGACATGTCACGTGACGAGTAATTACTGCAAGATCGAGTGAGTTCTATGCTCATCCTATAACTTCAGAAAAAAGAAAAAGAAAAAGAAATTAAGCAGAAGTAGTGAGACAGAAGGGGAAACGGCAAACATGTTCACATATGAAATCATGCAAAGACAAAGGAAGCGACAAAGGGGATTTGGCTGGTAGGCTGGGTGGTAGAATGGTCGATCGAGAGAGAGAGAGAGAGAGAGAGAGAGAGAGAGAGAGAGAGAGAGAGAGAGAGAGAGAGAGAGAGAGAGAGAGAGAGAGAGATTTGATGAGGAATGAGAAGAGGATTCGGTGTTCATGTAGCGACTACACCCTGTAGTGCGTTATTCGAATCGTTCGTTTTCGCAATCGATGGTTCATATTCGTTGAAACACTCTAATCGGTCAAAGTTAACTCTTACCGGTAAGAGTTAAACAAACATATCTTAATAATTGATTATCGAGATGGACGACTCGAATGCACACTACATGATGCAACAACTTGAGGTCGCTACAGGGACCTTGAAGCCACGAGGATGATAATGTATGCTGCTTTCTCTTTTTCTTTATTGTGGTGTTATTTGGGTATATGGGAGCATGGGACCAATGTACCGAGGCAGTATAAGACACATCCTTTGTGGGTGGGAGTCGGGGGGAAAGTTATATGATTCTGAAGCACCATTATGTGGTACTTGGTACTACAGATTTTTTTTTAACCACAAATCCATGTGAAGCCCAAGACTCTTCCGGAAACAAAAATAAGTATTTATTTTTTAAGAAGACAATTTCAAACTCAAAAATCATATGCTTACGCAAATAATTTTCCTACCACTATGGATTTTGTTTGATAGATCTCATTGGGATCTTTAATACCGGTGCAAAAAAAAATTGAAAAATTATTTTTCATTTACATTATTTTTGAGTTTAAAAATGTAAAATAAGCTGTTTATGTTTTAAGAAGATTTTTGGAACGGGATCTAATATACAAATCTCACATGTATGGTTGGTGGGGAGAGCATTAGGGCAGCACATAGAGTGTGCCCAAGGAGAACTAACAATCTCTCACAATCCACGTTTTTAACCTCACAAACTGGCATCACCTTCGCACAAACTGTCATCACCTTCACAGATTGTTCTTCGAACATGTTTGCTGTTTCCTTTACTTCTATTAGTCTTGCAACAATTTCGAGATTAATAAAAAACATTGCAGTTAAAAATAAAATAAAAAAAACCTTCGCGGCATCATTTTTCAAATAATTCTTCAGTTTTTGCGGAATCAATATTGTATATTTGCTTTTGTTCCGATTATTACTAGTCAGACAAATAGACCTCGAATTTCGCATTTTTATGATATGGCCGTAACAAAGTTGACATGATCATTGCTAAACTTTCAAGTAATTTAACTCTAATCCTTAATTTTATTTGTCCTCTCTTGCAAGTGATAACTGATTAAGTCTTTAATTAAATAGGCTGAGAGAGACCTGGATTTTTTTTTTCTTTCACTTTAATTATGAGGAACTCTCTAAACATAAACATAAATTCTAATAACAAGTATGATAAACCCTAAGGGGTTGGCCAAGTGATCTTAGCTTGAGATTTGGGGGCTTCCTCTCTTTGAAGGTCTCAGGTTCAATTCTCATTGCTAGTAATTCTTGGGGCCATCTTATCCTCACACGTTAGCGTGTGAACGACTGATGGACTACAGAGATTAATTCGAGATACGCACAAACTGACCCAGAACACCCTACATTTTATTTTAAAAAGAAAAGTACTATGATTCTATAGCCAAAATCCCTAAATTTGTTGGCAAAGTACGTTTTTACTAACTTTCAAAGCCATTTTTAATGGTGTTGCCCCCTTTTAACTTGAGGCGCAACGGAAAAAAGTATAACTTACTTTTGGAGCACGGTTACGTAGTGCTCCAAAGACCTTTAATCCTCTACCATCATACATTCACAAGCGCCCAGAACTTTAGTGTATGGATCCCGTGTGAGTGAATGCGCGTCTCTAAAGCATTACAAGGCGGTGTTTCAGAAGCGCCGAATAATTACTTGCAACAATGACACATGTGGGCCCATGGAGTTCAATATTGCCACTATCCTCACTTCATATTCTGTTCACCCCCATATATTTATTGATTTTTGTTTTTCTTTAATGTCTTAGCTTGTTTTGTGGGATTCTCAAAAGCGATGATTGGGTGTGTTCTTTTTCCATTCATTTGTTGTTCTCCAATGACGTCTTCCGGTTTCCCTCTCCGGTGTCCCTAGCTAGCTAGTGGGCTTCTACAGTAATGATTGGAGGTATCAATACGATCTATAGTCCCCACCAATTGCCATAGGTCACTGCAATACAAGAATGAAGCACCCCTGCAGGGCTACGGATCAGTTATGGACGGCTCGGATTTTTGTCGAACAATCGACAGCATCTCCTGTCCTGCAATACAAGTTACTAACTTTTTCTCTCTTTTAGTTCCAGTTTTTTATTATATTTGATCAGGTCCCATTAGTTGATGATTGATTGATCCTCAACAATTCTTTGGCCCCTCTTTCCCAGGAATTGGCCGTCTTCGGTGGTTTCACTGAGGGGTTTCTTATCGCCTTGAGATTCAGAATTTTCCTTATAGATTGTTGAGTTGGCTCTTAAGTTAGTGGAGATAATACAAACATCGTAACCCTAGATGATGGTAAGCATATACAATGAACAATTATTCGTATTCGACGTGTTAAGACTACATCTGAAGTTGCAATTTTTTTTTGTGTGCTGATAAGCCCAAATTCGGATACATTTTGAAACTCACTATTTTTCATCGCGTAGGAATAAGTTAGCTTATATGCTGATCAACTTTGTAAACTTACGAGGTATAAGACAACCATGGAAGCTACTCGACTTTAACTCGCAATCGGCTTGATTGGAACTCACGCTGAGGAGTATTTTTACCTAATGCCTTATTTTTGTTGGATTCTTATTTTCGAGATGAGTCAGATCACATAAAGTTTTTGACCCAAACTTTAAACAAAAAAAAAAAAAGTAAAGTCACGGGACAAAAGAGAATAATAAATGCAAAAGTTAGAGCAAATTGGGACATATATTAAACCCTCGTTAAGTTTAGTTAGGGAAATGATTTTGGCACTCCAAAATTAGTGTAATTTCATAGTCATTTTCCTTTGTTTTTTGAAGTGCTTACATCAATTTTTAGAATGTCAATATCATTTTCCTTTAGTTATTGGGCAAAACTTAAGAGCTCATTTATTTGCTCGACTCATCTCTTCTCGAAGAGGAGAATACAGGCGTTTTCGGGAAAAGTCTTAGATTTTGATTGCTAGCTACGACCTTTAATTCAATTTATTTCTCTTATTGACATTCTTTCCTGCCTTATTAATCACATCCTCTCAAATATCAACTCTACCAACCCTCCTGATAATGCCTGTTCTTGACAATATACACTCTCTTTTTTCTCGCATGTAATGCAGAGCGTCTCGGGGCAAGTTGCGCATCTTTCGGACTTATACCTATAATTCCTTCCACAGTTTTATCACACGTCGACGGTGGCGATGAGGTGACTGCAAGAACTGCTGGCAAGGAGAATTGAACACTTTAAGTGTGAGCAAAATCATAAATCCAAGTCAAAACCGCCGGACCAACTCTTGGGCTTGACAATATATACCTTCTCAAAGTGCAAGTGGATATTCTGATATTTCTCTAAAATTGATTATTTGGAGCCATCAATTGTCTAGAATGATGTTTGAGGAATAAAAGACGTCATCCGAAGCTATCAGTAAATCCCACACCAGCAGTGAATGAAACAAACAAGGGAAGCTTCCATAAAAATGATAAATAAATAAACAATAATGCTACATACACAAAAGGAAGAAAATAAAAAACCTCACCAGACCTAACGCGAGTACAGAGAGAGAAAGAGAGAGCATCGAGAGAGAGAGAGAGAGGAAGAGGAAGAACGATCACCACCTAGCCACACCACCGGCAACGCCGACCACCACCAATTAATCATGACACTGCACTAAACGGAACAATGTCAAAAAGGTTTTGAGTACCTAACGCGGGCAGTGATGGAAAACCCCATATTGCAGTAGCCACTTGCCAGATCACCCCATGCCATTTGAAGTACACTTTGTGACTCACAAATACTGTGAACCGACCAAACTTGAGAGTTCTGATTATTGTGCTCAAGTCAAAATAGCCATTTTTTAGAAGTAGGGGACTTTGGCCCCCATCACCAGTCCCAAATCCACGGTGGATTATATCTTTGTTGTTATTAATGAATTTCTTACTCTTTCAAAAAAAACCTGTAAAATTATAATTTACGAATATGAATGTGCAATTGACGATTAAATGTCTATAAAACTATATACAGTAGCAGCTCTAGAAATTCTTTGTTGCGCTACTCTAATTTTTTCCCCATATGTTAAAAGGAATCTTATTAGGGTCTAAAATTTGATGAGGGAAAGAAAACTGACAAATATTTTCACAAAGAAAGTACTATACATATAATTTATAGTCTTGTACTCCTCCGTCCCCACTTTGTTGTGCCTGTTTTCTTTTTGTCACCTCACAAAAAATTGTCTATATCTCATAATCTATTGTACGTCTTGATATTATAAATTAAGAGATATAATAAATAATTTTTTGAGACGTCCAAAAAAAAGAAACAGACACAATAAAATGGGACGGAGGGAGTATTACCTTGAAAATGTATGATGCCTAGAACTTCTGCACGTAGAATAATAGAATCAGCATTGCCTCCTAAGTCCTAACTCATTTTGTAGGGCAGATAATGGACACTTCGTTCAATGAGTGTCCAATCCGCACCTTCTGAATTCCTTTTTCCTACAACTATATATATATATATATATATATATATATATATATATATATATATATATATATATATATATATATATATATATATTAATTAAAATTTTCTCGGATAAAAAACCAAACTCGAGAATAACACAGTCATTAGAATACAAATAATCGTATCAAATATCAATCTTTTGCGCGTCAAAATTTATCATTCTAGATTTTGTTTGCGTTAGAATTGTTCAAAATTAATAAAAGAAGACTTAAAGCATCTCCAACCCATCTCTCACTCTTTCTCCATTTTGGAGACTTAAAAAAAAAAAATCCTATTCAAAAAGTTATTTTGGAGAATTAACAACTCCAATTCAATTCTTCATTTTTCACCTCCAAAACTCCCTGCAATTCTTCCTCAATTTATTGTTCGATATTTTTTTTTTCCCTCCTTTCATTAGATGCATGTGTTTTTCTCATTTCAACTCATTATCCAAACCAATACAATGATAGGATAATGTAAATGAGAAAAAAATAATAATATTATGAGTTCAAATGGTTTGAATTTACATTTGATGTTATTTCAAAATGCATTTACATATATACTTAATATTAGACTCATTTTGAAGGTATTATTATTGTCTTTTCCAATAATACCAATTTTGTAGAAAAAGTATGCGTAATGTAAAAAAAAGTTATATGTAATTGACAAAATTTTAGCAAAAAAGTAAATAGAATATTAGCGAAGAGAAACGGAGATGGGTCTCCATTTGGGAGGTGATTCTCCGGATCCAAATATGGAGAATGAGAATTCAATCTCCAAAATGGAGACTCCAAATGAACATGGGTTGGAACCTTGAGGGCATGAATTCTCCAAATTGGAGTTTTGGTGCCCAATTGGAGAAGGATTGGAGATGCTCCTAGTATTACTTATACGGATGTCTGCATATAGACTTTGAACACAAATATTGGCGGAATAATGTGTTACACTCTAACGAATAGACGTATATGACACACATCGAATGGCTTAGGTAATTCAGCGTACGATCATCCTTATAGACGCATTTTCCGTTAAACAAAGGAGAGTGATTGGAGAGTAATTTTGCCATTATCATTTTTATTAATGTCACTTTCCTGTATCTTTATTAGATAATTTATTTTGTAAAACATAAAAAGAAGACATTAAAAAAAAGAATGGTAAAATCAATTCCCTGAACAAAAGCTGTACATTAGTGGTGCGAATCCCACGTAATTCTCAGCCTGATTCACACGGCACTCTCTCTCTCTCTCTCTCTCTCTCTTCCCCGCCCTCTTCTCTCTGTACAAATTGCCTATCCCTCACTGGTGACTGGCCTCGTACCTTCAACAGTCCGCACCTCCGCACGTATATATCACAAGCAAAATTACACCTCCAGAAACCAAACTACACCTAACAACTTATCCACCCACAGACCTGATCCTTCGCGGTGCCTTTATTTTTTAACAATTCAGGTGTGCAGTACAGCTCGCCTCGATAAATCCTAGGGGCTCAATTCTACTATCCATTCTTGGGGAGCTGAATTATAGCCGGAGCAAAGCAGTTCTCTCCCTATATACATTTCTCTAACCACCTAAATTAACTCTCTCTCTCTCTCTCTCTCTAAAAGACATGGGTTTCCCAGTCGGCTACACGGAACTCCTCTTCCCAAAACTCCTCCTCCTCACGCTCTCCGTCCTCGGATTCATCCGGAAAATGATCTCGTCCCTCTTCAAATCTCTGGGCCTGGGCGACTTTCTGGAGCCCGACATTGCGTTGCCGGCCCAACCCGACTGCGCAGCGCTGGAGCCCCGATCCTTGTCCGCAATTCTGATCCGGGAGCTCCTGCCCGTGGTGAAGTTCTCCGATCTGGTCGACCCGCCGGAGAGCTGCGCCGTGTGCCTGTACGAGTTCGACGGCGGCGACGAGATCTGGCAGCTGCCCAACTGCTGCCACATCTTCCACCGGGGCTGCCTCGACCGGTGGATGGACCACGACCAGCAGACCTGCCCGCTTTGTCGGACCCGGTTCGTGCCCGATGACTTGGTGGAGGGGTTGAATGAGAGGCTTTGGGCCGCTGCGGGTATTTCCGACTTTCACGGCGAGTACTCGCCGATTTCCTCTGGTGGTTTGTTGCAGTCAAGGTAATTGTTTCTCACACAATTTTACAAACAAAACCGCAAATACAATTGTGTTCAGAATCGTTCGTTACACTTGGGCCCGCAAGGCCCACAACTATCGAACGAATTCAAAACACTATTATACCTGGAGTTTGTGTTAAAGGATTGTGTTTTAACTTTTTTTTTTATTTTTAATATTTTATTTTTATCCTTTTTTGGGTGACTTTGGTTAGTTGGATGGGAGGGATGGTTGATATGTAGGAGGAGGGACACAATGGGGAAAATATATGGAGGATAAAATAGGAAGACAAAAGTTGTACATATACAATGGAATCTACTTGATTTTTCTTTTTTATTACACTTTGTAATTCAATTTCGTTTTGTAACTTTATTTATTTATTTTTATTATTATTATTTTTTTGTAAAGGCTTCATAATGAATCAAATCTTTTTACGTAAGAGATTTGAACCGATGCTCTGTCACTAAACTACCAAGGAACAAAGGAAAAACAAAATCTCCGTTTCCTGATTCTATAGTAGCTAAATTCTTCGGAGCCATAAGATTGTAAGTGCGAAATCAAAATTATTTTATTTAACGTCATTTTTTTAATATTTTTATATGCCGCGGAGCTACAAATTTAGATGCGCTTTGATCTCATTGTTAGAGGTTTTTTTATTTGCGCAGAGTCTTTATTTGCATAATTTGTTACCCCGGGGCCATGAGCCGATCAGCCAACGCCACCATTCGTTAATTCTATGAAATCTGCGACTCGGGAACATGAGGTTGGAATTGCTAGTAATCGCTTAAATACTAATCCTATCAACGTTAGATCAAACATGAGGATAAGTTTGAAAGATTTTTTTCCCCTAATATTTTATTTAGCTTATGATATACGGTATATGAAGTGTGAAAATATTTTTGGTTGTAAAATGTTTTACATCGAAATAAACGGAACCTAAATAATGGAAAATATGCTAGTATATTAGCTTGTTTTTCCTAGTAATAGGAGTAGTAAATTAGCATAGTTAGCACAGATAAATAAGGAACATGATCCTCTGCAATCCCTTCAAGGGACTCGACAGTGTTGTCCAGATCAATTCGGGCCCTTCTCGGCTCCTTACCGATGAGTAGTGGAACCGTTCATATTTCAGACCTCATCGAGAGCATTAGCTAGGCGCATCAAAATTCATGCTAATCAAATATCGTTTAATATATTTACGAAACACGTTTATCGTTTAATAGATACATGCGTGGGCCCTATATTTATTGTACTATTCCTGATGATATTCCTGTGCTGTGTCCTATGTACCCGTGGAGATTCTGGGTGCGCACATGAATACTCTGCGCACATTCATCGGATCTCGTCACCGAACCTGAACCACCACTTTTATATCATCTTGGGATTCAGAGCACTTGTCTATTTTTTGGAAAACATTGGCACGACAAATAATGAGCACTTCAATCGGTGAGGGTTCAAACTCCATTCCGATGTCGGTTTATGGTGGGATAGAGTAGGGTAGGATTTTCTTGGATTTGGTATAATGGCATTCATGCACATCTCATGAAACGCAAACATTTCAAATATTGAGGTCAGTGGAGGTTTGCACGGTCGCTAATTTCAAGATTCCAAAATTTTAGTCGATGTACGTGCGAGCAATTTGGCCCGAAAATTTAATTTTCCAAATAAAAAAGTTGTAAAAACATGCACAATTACGGCGTATTTATTACCGGAATAAGTTTTGGGGTATCGAGATATGATTTTTCTGTGATTATTTTTTATAAGGCTGGTATGATTAAGGGGGTGTTTGGAAGCCAACTTTTTGGCTTTTCATTTTCCACTTTTTGGCTTTTTGGATTATGGTCAGAATATATTTTGTATTTGGTAGAGTGTTTGGATGATATGTGCAGAATGCATTTTGCAGTAAGAGTAGTGTTTGGAATATATGGAATGAAAATGAATTATGGATTGATTTTTTTACTATTATACCCCCGGTTATTAATAAAGAGAGAAAATGTATACAAATAATGTTTTAATCAATTTTTTTAAAATGTACTTTCGAAGCACCATGTTTGCTGCTTGTTTGCTGAAAAGTGTCCCCCTTGAGTAATTTATTTATTCCATTTATAGTTTGCTGTTTACTTGTCCGTCAAATTTTTTTTTGAATTATGAATTAAATTAATAATGAAGTTTAAACCAAATAATGGAAAAACCCAATAGTACAATAAGCGATGAAATTTATAATCTAAACATTAAAAAATGACAACACAAAATATTACTTGAATCCGGATTAAACCAAATTACAGAAAATGAACAAACATACTAGAAAATACATAAGAATAGCAAATATTACAGAACTTCATATTTAAAAAAATTACTCCAATGGAACAAACATACTACAATTGTTGAAGAACTCATCTAACGGATAAGGTTAGCGACAATCCAATCCCGAATTCCATGTCACAATATGCACTTGTTAACAAGCAGTAAAACAAAAAGAAAAAATAAAAAAAGATGACAAATTGAGACCGAGATATCCAGTTCGTTGGCTCCCTCTTGGAATGGTAAAATGTGATGCACTGTTAAGTTATGAAGGAAGGGAAATAATCCAGTTCGTTGGCTCCCTCCTTGAGTATCCTTTATTAAGGCCGAAATAATCCTTTATGCCATGGGTAAAGTGGGAATTATCCCAAAAGAGAGAGGGTAGCCTTGTCTATTTGCCATGGGTAAATTCGAAAATGGGAAACCAAGAATTGGAAAAGCTCCTCAAACCCACTTTTTCCGTTTCTTATTAGAAACCACAAATTGGAAAATCCATTTTCTCAAAATACATTTTCCCTCTTCCTCCCAAACACTCAAAATGCAAAAATGACAATTGGAAAATGCAAAAACTCACCAACCAAACACCCCCTAAGAGCAAGGTTGTCAAATTGTCAATTGAATTGAATCCTGAATCGCTCCGATTCGGTTATGATTTATATAATGCATGAAAACATATATTTATTGATTTGAGTAACAAAAATGTATACTACAAATGAAAGTTGTAGGCCTAAATCAATAAAAACTTTTTTTTCTAAATGATGATTTGACAATAATGTGGAGTATTGGGTAAGCTGTTTCTATTGCGACTTCCAAGGGATGAGGGTTCGTGAATCCTACTTTGTTTTTGTAGAAAAGAGTAAAAGTACAAAACAAATCCTTAGAAGATCTATAATTAAGGTGGTTGTATTCTCTTTATTTTTGCCATTTTTGATCTACTTTCGTAATAAATCTTATTTTCTTAATACCTATAATACTACATTAGGGGAAACATAGACAAAAGATGACATATAACAATACTAAAAACCTTAAGAAAATAGTTATTTTGAACCTTTTTCCAACAACAACAAATTAAAAAAAACAAAGAGTAAAGAATAAAGTCTTGAAAATTTAAGTGAATCCACCGATTCACTTAAGATTCGCCGTTATTTCCGACAACTATGGTCACGAGGATTTAGATGAATAATATCACTTTGGATTGTGCTAAGGACAAAAAAAATGAGTAAAGAAAATATCCTTAAAGTGTACATGAATGGCTCAGATTCGTTGTGCAGTGAATCTGAGTTGTTCATGTACACTTTAAGGGTCTTTTCTTTGCCCATTTTATTTGCACTTAGCATATCTCATATCACTTCCTTACAAATGGTAAGGGTTTTGTACACATCTCATACACTAAGGTTGAGTTCTTTTAAACTTAATTTATTTCTTCGTTTTGTGTGTTTTGTTCGTCTTTTCTGGATTTTCGTTAGATTCGTGTGATTTTTTTGAATTAATCATTTGTCTCGATGAGAAGAATGTAAAAAGCACAAAATTAAAAACAAATGCCAAAAATAATAGGTTTACTGAAATGAAAAAATATGCAATATAGATTTTATTTGATATATAGATTTCAATGAGATCTGTCAAAACCTGCCAAAAAATTAATTCTCGTAAGCTCGATATTTTTAAGCTTAACAATAAATTTTTATTTTTTAAGTATTTATTTAAAAAAACGGAATTCTTTGGATAGTGCCTACGTGACAGAGGAAGTGAGACACGCAACGCAACCGTCAGGGGCCTACCCTAAGAAGAGGTAAGCATTGACCAAGTTACTAAACGAGTCATCCTACCCACTACACCAAATTTTACCCATAGAGTGTGTTTGTAACAGATTTTGTCTTGGGAGAATTCGTAACGAGGTGAGATTAAAATTGCAATTAGTAATGAGGTGAGATTATTAATGAGAAGATGAATCGTTTATTATAGTTTCTTTAAAAGCGTGATTGACAATTTCATGGAATAACTAATCGATCCCCTCCACAAATACCAAACCAAACAAAGTATTACGGGTCCCTTACCTTCACAATCCTGATCCCCCTCCAAGAGGGGTTATCAATCACGCCTTTAAAGAAACTATAGTAAACGAATAGGAACCCTCCTGTTGTTACCTTCTTGCAAAATTCAAGACAAACACCCAAAATTGTTGTTGTTTAACCCCTAGCTGAAGCTGACGGTTTAGTGCGTCTCCTTCCGATTTGAGAGAATCAGACCCTCTCTTAGGCTATCCAGCATTTCCTCGCTTGCTTTCGACCCTTAGCCTAGTGGTCAAGACTAGGTACTTACGAAGAGATTTGTGTCCTTTCCTCCTAAAGTACCAAGTTCAAAGCATCTTTAGGGTTAGTTCATACAAAATTTTATTTTTTCTTATTTTAGGATCCCGCGCGCAACTGGGCAGAAGTATAAGTCCCCCAAAATTAGTCGAGGTGCGTGTGGTGCACGCAGACGCAATGTACTACGATAACTATTAGCAAGAAATCCGTATATGTACGAACTACGATTGTTTTTTTTTTTTTTTTTTAAATACTGCATTAATAAAGACCAACTGGATAGATGCATTGTACGAGATTTATTGAATTCATGGAACATGTTACTTTACAGTACGTTTACAAGCGTAAATATAAAATTAATTAAGCAAGAGAGATGATCAATCAACGCGTCGTAGGGAAAGGGTATCCTTAACGCGGGATGTGTTTCATTAAGCCTGCACGTGGGCATGCCGAGAGGGATTAATGTTCAATTTGTTGGTTGTTCATCAGTTCATGTTGAGACTCTTTCATTTATTTAGCAGTGCAAGTTGTTCAGCCGGGATTACGTGCACTCCGACTAATCTCCTTCGTGCATTATCGGGTTACCGGTAGCCTGTTCACATAGAGAAAGCAAGAAATTCACGAGGAAAAAGCTCTCGCGGACTAGAGAATTAATACTGCTAGATTCGTAGCGTTGTTTAATTATTTTCCTCATTTTCTTCGTACGTATATGGTTTTTCCACTTGGATAAATACATTCTCAGTGGCTATGCTTTTCGGAACGAAATGGATCCTCTCCAATCCTTCTATTGAGAGATTGTGAGGATCTTGTTTGGCCTAATTTTTGGACCCTTCCCGAGCCCCGGCCACTCTGATAAGAGGGATCATTTATCTTTCAGAACTCGTCGAAAACAACATCCACGCTAAAAGTGATTTGATTAGATAACATCTCATATGCTTTCGTAAGTACATTTATCTTGAAAAAAATGAATTTTGACCTAATTTTGTAATATTTTTTTTTTGAAGATAAAAACCATCTATAAACACATATCAAACAATAGCTGAAGAACATAATTTTTGGTGCGGTTGATGCACTTAGTAGAATTTAAAAGATAAACGGTCTCTACCATTAGTGTGGGCTCCACAGTCAAACCGTCTAATCCCTTTAGGGACGGAAGAGGATGAGCACTACTACACACCCCGAAAAGATAACCTGAAGCCACTAATTTCTCTTAATCTGAACCACTAATTTTTATTTTTATTTTTTAATTTTCGGACCACCTTTTCGGGGTCCTAACAATTATCCGGATAAGATTCATATCCTTTTCAGAACAGTGAGGAAAACAAGCTCAAGTCGCTGGTTCACTAAAAATAATGTCCATGTCAAGTGGGATCCCAACTTTTCAATGCTTGGGAACTAGAGCTTGTGTTGTCAAGAAAACAATGATTTGTAGGTGAGCAACATCTCTAGCTCCGTCAAGTTGATTTATCCACAAAAATTAAAACATCTCCCCGTCAAAAGCAGTTGAAACTTTTTAACCTAGGAGGATTACGTTAACCACCAATCAAATGGGTGAACAAAAATGAAATAAATCTCTCTTTGTTTTACGAGTTGCTTCGTTCTCAAATGGTAAACATTCTGGGCTGTTTAACTTTCCAATGGTGTTTCGCGGCCTTCTAAATTAACGATGATAAACCGACCGGCCAGACCATATAAATATGTACGTACAATGTTGATATGCCTCATCTACTCAATCAAATCAATTAACAAGAAAGAATTACGATGTTAAATATATAGCTGGAGTTGGTCTTATGATACTTATCAATTGACGAAGACAAAAACTTTCTTTGTGACGTTGGGCTTGTAATTGATTTGATCTTTGTTTTGATTTGGGCTTGTGTTTTGGGCCAGGCCCATGGAGTTTAGGGCTTAATTGTTAGGGGCCTGGCCCTCAGGGCGTGGTTTGGGACACGGTCTCAAACTGCATTTTTTTTTTCATTCAACAGTTTGTTGGATTTTCCTTCCCCTTTCTCCCCTCGATGTACCATTTGTAGAGATTTTAATAAAATTTTATTGCCTATCCACACACACACAAAAAAAAAAAAAAACCTTCTTTGTGACAATGTCACAGACTGCAGGCTGAGTAAGAGAACCATAGTACTATACGGATTCTATCAGCAAGAAAATGACAGTCAAGGATAGTAATCAGGAGGAGACATGAGACCATGACCATGGGAAGATGATCAAAATGAGAGTCAACGATACAGGTCATGACGTGAAAGAGTCGGATGGGAGAATTTTCCCGTATTGGCTGGTTCTCGATACGTATGGATCACGTACTAAAATAGCGATAAACTCCTGTGATGGAGTGATACTATGAAGATCGAGTATCATCCTCAATTCCACGGTGCAACAGCTCGGATTGCCCTTTAATCGTAGAAAGAGAAGTGCTTCAAAAAAATGTTAAGAGACTAGAGAGAAAACTACAGAGAGAGAGTTTCCTAGGTAGAACTCTTTTTGATCTTTTTGTATATCTCTTGAGTGTGTATTATGAATATCATGCAGGAATTATATAGAGAGAAAACATAATGATTACTTTAACCTCTATCTTATGGGACTCTCTAATAATATGGGTCACCGAGTCATGCCCACATGGGCGACCCGATTTGGTCTCGGACCCGGCCCAAATTCCACAACTCTCCAAATGAGCTTCCATTTATTTGCAATGAGAATATTTTTTAAGATACAAATTCATGGCATGGGGACGTAAAGGGCAATTGCAAATCTATACGCAATTATGCATTAATTCTGCCCTAAATACAAATCCACAGACTAGCATAGCATGCTTGTTTTTGGTAGATTATATAACATAGAAGTAAAACAGTCATTGCGAAAACATAAGCCAGATTAATGTTTGAATCGCTAAATAATACGCAATTGATGCTCCGTGTGACCTTTGGCCCTTTTATCCGATAGAAAAGAACACGGCAATTCAACAACCTGAGCAGACAGCCAGTTTAGTATACCCATCTCGCAGAAACAATCCATGCCATGTTTGCACAATTCATTTTAGGCAATCAACAACATTCGGGTATCTTAAGGGTCTGATTGGATGAAGTGAAAGTTGGAGGGGAAAAATAAGAGGGGGTAAATGGGAGGGCCCCACCCCACTTCCCCCGTTTGGCATTCCATTATTTGCCCCTGATAATTTACTACCCCCTCGTCATTTTCCCCTGTTCTTGGGTTTCTCAGGTATTAAATTTGGGCTCTTCTGGAGGTCCCCAAAAATAATCCGGGTTTGGAAGGATATTTTGTGGACGAAAATACCCCTCGTTATCCCTTTTTTCCATCTACCATTCAACCAACTTCTACTCTCCATTCTACCCAAAATCATATTTTCCATTCAAACATATCCTAAGACTCCATATTTAGTTTTAGAGCCAAAAAACCATTATGACCGTTTAAGATAAAATGATCAGAGAAATAAGATTTTTGCACCGGTTCAAACAGATTGAAAATTGGAACACTTAATTTTTAACTATATTTTTTAATATATAAACGGTGTAAAAAAATAAGTGTTCCAATTTTCAATCCGCTTGAACCAGTGGGAAGATCTTAGTTTTCTGATCATTTTATCCTAGATGGTCATAGTTAAATTTTGACTTTAAGGCTTTCGTTGATTAACCCTAAGAAATACGACTCTCTTAGGGCTAATCAGCGAGAGCCATATAGTCAAAATTTAACTATGACCATCTAAGATAAAATGATCTGAAAACTAAAATCTTTTCACCGGTTCAAATGTATTGAAATTTGAAACACTTAATTTTTCAACCTCGTTAGACAGTTTATATATTAAAAAATATGGTTAAAAAATTAAGTGTTCCAAATTTTAATCCGTTTGAACCGGTGGAAAGATTTTAATTTTATGATCATTTTACCCTAAATGGTCATGATTAAATTTTGACTCTATGTCTCTCATTGATTAACCCTAAGAGATATTTGATTTTAGAGCTAATCAACGAGAGCCCTAGAGTCAAAATTTAATTATGATCATTTAGGATAAAATGATCAGAAAATTAAAATCTTTCTACCGGTTCAAACAGATTAAAATTTGGGACACTTAATTTTTTTTAAAAAATCAAATTTTATTTTAAAAAAATTGTTTAATAATAATACTAAATTCGTTAATTTGTTAATAGAAATAAATATTACGGCTTAAATTGTGAAAGAATAATTAAATTTGCAATTACATATAAAACGTACAATACATAATTAATTTAGTGACTGCATAAGGGCAAAAGGGTCATTTGACAGCTTTTTATATCATCCACCATTCCTTATACCCCCTATTAATCCTCCATCCAAACAAAGTATTATTTAATCTCTCTTCTCTAATACCTTATTCAAACAATCTACTATTTAATCCCCCTCCATAGATATCACATCAATGTGGGTCATCTCTTATTAACTAATACCCCCTACTATCTTATCGCCTTATTAACTAATACCCTCAATTCTTTTCCCGCATCCAAACTGACCCTAAAAGTTTAAAACCTAATTATGCTCGACACAGAGACATGCATTATGCGTTGCATGAGTTACATTTTATAACCAGACGAGGGATAAGCAGGTGGAAGATAATTGGCAGCTGGTGCTAGCCTTTAGCTAGGGGTGATTGGATGTTGGTTGAGGCCCAAACATTCCTTTCCATTTAGCCATATTCTAACCTTAAGCAGTGCCGGCGACAGTTGGGTCGTCCAAACCCGACTTCAAGTTTGGTTGCCCACTTAGTATTAAGTATAAAAAAAAAAAAAACCCATACAAGAAAAAAAAAACTTACAATATTAACAATAACAAAAACAAGATTATATTGTGCCTTTAACTTCAATTACATCAAAAATTCTAAATCAAAATGAAACCAGGTTATAGTGCTATACGATTAACATAATCTGATTCAAAGAAAACAACTACTCTTGCATTTTCTAAAGCAAATTCTTCAATTAAATCATCGTACTCTAACTTATCCAAGTACTCATTTTCAATTGAGATTATAGCCAATCTACTTAATCTCTCCTATGACATGGTAGTTCGAAGGTATGTTTTTATCAATTTCAACTTCGAAAAACTCCTCTTCGTCGAAGCAACGATGTCTAGAATAGTCAACAAAATTTGATAAGCAACCCAAACCATTTGGAAACCGCCATCTTTCCAATAAGACTTTATAAAATCAAGGATGTCGATCGATTTTGTTATTTCTCTCGCAAATATTGTTTTCAAATATCTAAGTTCTTGAAATAACTCATTCCCATAAATATATCACCACGTTGTTTGTATTCCAAGAAACTTTCTAGTTTAGTGTAATGCTCCATCAATTGCTCTTCACTGACACTTATGAATTTCGCATTAAACAAAAATCCAAATATTGAGTCATAAAGTTCAAATTGCTTAAACCGATCCTTAAGTGATACAAGAGCTTGATCTATGATGTGGAGGAAATAAGAAGTTCTAAAACGCTATTCTGGTGATTGACTTCCATGGGTATCATCTACCACATCCTCATCAAATCGTTTCTTTCTTTGAACAACTCTTTTTTTCACAAATACCAGTTCAAAACCAATATTATGAGCAAGTTCTTTGGCTTCCTTCATCAAGTCTTCAAAACCATCTTCTCTAAGCTCTTCAAAGAATAAAATCAACCCTATTTTATCTTTGTAATTGCATCTTCAATATCCATCTGTTCTCGTTGAAGAATTTTGCTAACTTGATTAACTTTGTCTAAGATTTTGTACCAAATACATAAGCTAATCAAGGACTCAAATCCTCCAAAGCATTCTTGCACAAGCCTTTAGCTTCTGAAAACACAATATCTTCTTAAGAAACATTTGCAATTTCGATCAATCCATCTCTTAATTCCGATACTTGATTTCTTGTTGCTCTAACACTCTCAACATGTTTCCCAACGAGTAATTGACAATGTTTTGGTGTCAAACCCTTCACATATGCTCTAAGAATAGCCCACCATTGTGTTGAACCCAAAAACAAAGTATAAACTTTTTGCACATATCCAAAAAAAGTCTCTTACTTTTGCACTAGATTTTGCCATATCACATAGTGCAAGGTTTAAGCTATGACAACCACTTGGAATATAGAATGCTCTGGGATTTACATCAAGTAGCTTTTTTTGTACACCTTGATTTTTACCTTTCATATTTGAGCCATTGTCATAACCTTACCCTCTTATATCAATATTGAGTTTGAGATCAATCAAAACTCCTTCAAGTCGCTTGAAAAGCCCAAGCCTCGATGTGTCATCAACCTTAATAAACCCAAGAAAGAATTCATCCACCTGGACTTTACTTTCACCATCAACATCCACAATCTTATAACAATCGACATTTGTTCATCATGACTAAGATCCAGAGTACAATCAAGGATAACCGAAAAGTACTTTGCTTTTAAAATCTTCTTCAAAATTTTATCTTTAATCTCTTTCGCCAACAAACTTATCAATTCATTTTGAATTTTGTGGCTAAAATAATGATTTTTAATTTCTTTATCTACCACACGTCGAAGGTGCTCTTGCATAATAGGATCAAATTTTGCAACAAATTCAATAAGTTGACAAAAAAGTCCATTATTCTTCTCATAAATCTTCTCATTAGTTCCACGGAATGGCAAACTATTTCGAGAAAGAGTCTTCACAACCCCAATTATTCGAACTAGTATCATCTTCCAATGAATTCTCTCTTTGTCGATTAGATCTTCCATTTTCTTGTCAATTGTTGCTTTTTGTTGAAGTCCCTTTTGCAAGTCCACCCACCTCACGACATTGGTGATATGTTCTACATTCCTTTCATGGTCTCTAAACTTTGTGGGAAGGTTATGCCAATCACTAGTTCCCTCTCCGGCCAAACTAGTTGTCCTTGTTTTATACTTGAATAACTTACAACAAAAACAAAAGATCTTGTTCAACTCATTTGAATACATAAGTCACTTCCTTTCTTGCTTCTTACCATTTGGAAGATCACAAATGTAAAGATGGGAAGAAAAGTGTCTCCCACGAGTACCTTCTTTTGGAAATGCATCATTCTCTCTTACAATCTTAATAGGACCTCATAGAACTAACATTATCCTCTTCGAATCATTAATGCTTCCCCACAATCCTGGATCGTAGTTCACATCAACATCTTTCTCAACGTCAAGCATACTCTCATGTTCTTCATTCCCTACATTTTCATTCATATGAGTAGGGCCTTCATTATGCCCCTCTCTAGATTCTTCATTTGTTACATCAATATCTTCACTCATAAGTTCCTCATGAACGTCACCCGTATTTGCGCCACTAACTTCTTCATTAACATCTTTATCTCTAAGATTATCATTTGCATCATCCTCCCCAAATTCTTCATCACTCGAAAGATGAGATTTTTATTTTTCGCATTAAATATACTAGATATTGAACCCACTAGTTATTTTTTCATTGCATCTTTCCGTTGCCTCACTTTTCTATTTTGAGACCCGATTTTTTGTTTGCGCACTCTCACTCTATTCTTGTCATTCTCGTTGTTCGTCATAGTACCTATATTAATACACTTTACCAATCAAAAACCCAATACAAGTAATCTTTAATCCTACTAATTACTAAATCAGTCAACTATGAGATTAAAAAAAAAGTCACATTTCATACTTATGCCGCTATGCTCTGAATTTATTATGCATAAATAGGTATGAAAAAAAAACAGTCATAATCCCTATGAATTTATTATGCATTTATGCTCCATTACCATTTTTATATTAATTTAGTCTCTACTCTCCACTACTCCTCCTGTCCTCCACTAACCACTTTAACTGAACAAAACAATCAAAGAATAAAGAAAAAAATCAATTACTTATTCAAATGAAGAAGAAAGAGTCACAAGTGCCATTTACTGTTAGAGTTTAGATTTCTTAGTCGTTTGTTACTAACGAGGCCGGCCAGACGACTCAGGCAAGATGAGTTTCATGAGAAGACTTCGATTGACTTTGATCGGCGTCGGCGACTCAGGCAAGATGAGTTTCATGAGAAGACTTTGATTGACTTTGATCGGCGTCGGCGACTCAGTATCCGCAATTTCAATTTGTTTTTTGCCTCTTGCCTCTTGACTCCTTAGATGTTCGTTATTACCGTCTACTGCTTCGTTCGTCGATATATATAATAAGATCACCCCAAGCGTAGGGTATAAGCGTCCAATTGAAGCATAATAATCCGGAAGACCGGGATCGTACCCAAGGGAATAATTAATACGGCTTTGTTGGATTTGTAGGAGTAAGCACGGATTTTCGGCCTTAAGACAGCCAACTTTGTTTTTCGTTTGCGGTGGAAAGTAAAAAGCTAAATTAAACGAGAATAAACTAGATTAAAAAGCAGGTTAGGTCTAGGAATCACTAACACCCACGACTCAAGCGAAACTACATTTTTCATCCAAATACAAGGTTTAAGACGCTCAACTAAGGCTCTTAATCCGGAAGATAAGATGGTTCAAAAATCAAGCTAGCTATAGAATTCATTTAGCAAACACCTCGAGCGACAGAGCTCTAAGCATCATGTGTGGTAAGTAGGCGATACTCTTACCTACACATGATCAAGAAGGTTAACACCTTAGCAATTTGACAAACAAATCCAAGCCCCACATCAATTTTTGAACCAAAGATTGAAACTTTATTGGTGAAAAATGCAATTTTACTCAAGCCATGGGGTGCTAATCATGCTAATCACCCCATGACCCAACCTTGAAAAACTACTCACACATATCTAGAGAGATAAGAGCAAGCAAAAATCTACTTAGCATAATTGTAAACACAACACTAGAAGAAGACTAGCTAGAAGGATAGATCGAGAGATAATACGCAACTTTAATGAAGGCCACAATAGCAAAAACTAACTAAATAAAGCAGTAAATTAAATTCTAAGGGCTAAAAAAAATAAGAACAATGAAGAACAAGTAAGAACAATTCAAAATTTAGGCTAGATCTCAAAAGTAAGCAATAAAAACGTTCCTACTTGTTTGTACAATGTGATAACATTCCTATATGTAGTCCCCAGCTCGCGCACGGAATATTCCCAAAAAGATCCAAAAATTCGCTGCTAAGGCCCTCGGTATTGCTACCAAGCGAAAAGTGGTAGCAATACCGAAGTGGTTAAGGGTTGACTGCTAAGAGGCTCGGTATTGATACCATTTTTCGCTTGGTAGCAATATTGAAGTGGTTAAGGCTGCCTTGTCTTGCCTTGGCCACTCCTTGCCTGTCTTGGCCACGCCTTGCCTGCCTTGGCCACGCCTTGCCTGCTTTGGCCACGCCTTGCCTTTACTCGCTGCTTGTCTAGGCCGCGCCTTGGCGTCGGCTTGCTTTGCTAGTGGCCTGCCTAGGCGTTGCTCGGGCATTGCACACCAACGGGCCTCAAAACTCCGTTATTAGGCGATTTCCTACAAAATAAAACCAAAATACCACTCGAGCAAGAAAGCCATTAAAACAACTAATTTAAGCTATAAAATTAACCAAATCTAGATACTAGCGCACCCTACATTGCATTATTGGGTGCTTATCATCTACCGAGGATATTGCTCTTCTGCAAAATTGGGTTTAAAGGAGGTATGAAAAATTTGGGGGCAAATGAAAGTGCCATCCGGCCTTCCCTTCTAATTTCCCGTCCCTTTTTTTTTTTCTTCTTATATCTGGTATATGCCCTTTTAATTTGCCTTCTTAATTTTTGCCCTCCTAATTTCTTTCTCTCTCTCATTTACCCCAAGCATAGAAAACTCTTTGTTTGCCCTCCTAATTTTTTCAAGTATCATATTTTTTTTGGAAACTATACATCTTTACAATTTTTTTTTTGAATTTTTTAAAAAAATTTGTATTATGCCCCTACATTTTTTTTCTGTTGGATTTCAAAATTTTTTTTAAATATATATACTTTTTTTTTTTGTTGCCCCTTCGCCGGCGGGCTTGCGGGGCTTACCCCCGGCCGGCCCTAACCTTACGTCATATCTAGGGCTGCTCAAAAAATCCGGTGAACCGTGAAACCGGTCCGGACCGAACTGATCCGTACCTTTTGGATTTTGTCCGTGGATTAATGGTCCAGACACGGATTGAAAAATTAGAAAACCGTGACTCGCGGTTCGGTCCACGGATTTTCATTACGAAACCGTGGATTAACCGAACCGAACCGTGAGATATTTATTTTATATAAATAACAAATAAATATATAAATATATGTGTATTTATATAATTAATTGTTAGTAATATTAAAACTTTTTTCTACCAATTTTAATATTTTATCTTAATAATAGGATATAGGGTAGATGTACATAAAATATATGGGGTAAATAGTACCTTTTTATATAAGTTACGGGTAACCCTAGTTTAGTTTCACTAGTTCATTTTTTTTTCAGTTTTCCTAATTTCCATTTCTTGTTCAAATCGCCGCCGCACTGTTCTTCCTTCTTCGCCTCCTCCTCCTCCTTCTCCTCCTCCTCCTCTCTCTCTCCGTTTCTTCAAAGTAACAAATACTTTCTGGTGACTGGTATTAAACTTACTTCTGAATGTAACCTTTTTCCATTTTAGTGCGGGATATATGTTAAACTTTATTTTTGCTAAAATCCGTGGACAAAACCGTAACCGATCCGCGAGTCACGGATTGGATTGGAACCAAACCGTAGGATTTTTGGTCCGGACATGGATTTCATTTTATAAAAACCGTGACTAGCGGTTCGGTCCTCGGATTCCTAAAAATCCAAACCGAACCGGACCGCGAACACCCCTAGTCATATCTGCAATGTTCCACGTCGAAATCAATTACTCATGTTAGATTTCTTGGAGGGTTCCAACCTAAGACCAATTGGCTAAACAATAATTCTAATACCACACCCAACTACACACCCAAATACACATCCATACTCACAATAAAGATGGGATCCACACACACTGAGTGTGTAGTGTGTGTGGGCTCCATCCCTATTGTGACTGTAGATGGTTGGGTGTGGCAGTAGAATGGTTGTTGGCTAAATCATTCCCACGAGAACATAGTCCAAGCAGCGCCGATTCACGTGGAATTTTTCATCCAAAATAGATTTGAAAGCATTAATTTCCAATATAGTAATTAACGTAGTGTCCTTATTTTATCTAATGAGATAATGAAAATAAAGCAACAAATAAGTACAATAAATTTTTGAAGGGACTTCATGTGAGTTTTCAGTGGGAAATCGAGAAGGGAAACCTCACGATCAGCAATTAATCATATCAGCCAAACAATACAGTAACTCAGAAGCCTCTTCCAACCACCACTGCACCTACAGAAAATATGCATGCTCTTCGTTGGAGGCAGAACATTCAAGACTGGATATCTGTGAAAAGAAAATGGAAAATGGCTGTGACACACACGCAGAGAGAGAGAGAGAGAGAGAGAGTCTTAATGCAACTACACCACATTGTGTTTTCTGTATGAACCTACAAAATTTCCGAATCATAAATAAGAAAACCTGGAAAATTTGCCATAAGATTAGTGTGAAAGAGTTACATGGGTAAACTAAACGAGAAACAAGATCAAACAATGATTGTACCTAAGTGAAAAGGCAAAGAACCAGGCATAAACTCCATTCCGACCGCTCCAGGGCATATAACCACTAACCCGGCAGAGCACGTGTGTTGTCACAGGGTACTGATACCAGGACTTTTCATCAAAGTAGTGATAAACTCAGTTGCGTTAACATATCAGTTTAGAGAGCCTGCTTGCGCGGAGGTACAGGCACATGGACCACCGGGGTGTAGAAGAATCTAAATCAATTGTAAAACAGCAGAGGTAGAAAACATATATGGAACTAGATAGCTTGCAAGCTAATGAGGTAAATGAATTCCAACTGCACATAGAGACAAATACGATGCAGAAGATAACTTTTTGTCGAAACAAAAAAGGAAAAAATTCAAATGCCTTGTTATGAACTTGTTCAGAAGGCTGATGCAGAAAACTGTCATGTTAAAGACAGCAGAGTTACTATTTCCTTTTGCAATACCGCACCATTACTGAGGCAAAAAGGTCACACTAGCTAGCTTCCATCTTGCAAACATGAGCTATGTTTGGTTGCGCAAGGAAAGGAATGAAAGAGGGCGGGAAGAGGGAAGAAGGGTCCTGGCCTGTCAGCAGGAAGGGGGAAGGAACTCGTTTCCTTCCTCTCGTTCAACTGGGGATATTAGTAGTAGAATACTAGCCTTGGCATTATGTCGCGGTCTAGGTCAGAATAAAAGATAAGACAGCTGCACTAGTTAGTTACAGCTAGTGGCTGTTCCAGCTCCTTAAGAGCCAAGTAACCACTAAAAGCTTAAAAGCAATCTCTCAATCGCCTGAGGCGATTGGCAGTCCCTGCCAAATGACCCAAATCCTAGCCTACTAGAGCAGCATTCCTAGTCGAGTCGTGACAGTCATTCTTATAATATTACAAGGCCAATTCTCAGAGCGTGATGGGATTTGACTGATCATAGACCTAATCTTTGGCATATATGCACAAAATGATGGCTTTATTCTTGAACAAATGTTCTCATATTTGGAAAACCAAGCATGTCAGCACGGCACCAAGCAATGGCCCTTCTTTGTTGTTGCACTCTACTTTCCTCATTTAATACGGCTAACTGATAACAAGGGCTTGCTCCAAATGTACTCATCACAACCCCCCATTTCATGCTCATGATTGGGAGGTGTGCATGATAGCAGAGTACGTGAAGTCCTTATCGCAACAAAGAGCGACTTTAAAAGTTTGAAGATGCTGCCCCAATCCCCGTTAACCACAAATACTCCATTTCTGCAGCAGCAAATTATCTCAGCATCTCTGCTGGCCTGTTTGTTTTGGAGAGAAGATCACATACCCCGCCTGACTACAAACACCTTAATTAGAGTCTATCCGGACTGCATTTCTTCATGGTGATTTGAAGGAGACTTCATACTAGTCTGGAATGTTCCGTTTCAAACTCCAGTTCGAACAAGACGAGTACCTTCAATCATGCGCTTAATGGCGGGGATTTACACGTGTTGGAGGACAAGGGAGACTTTACTAAACAAACTGTTACGGCTTCTTTTCTAATCAGTCTTTCCAGTCAGGTATTACCGTCTTATGCCAATTCCGGCTTAGCTCCTGAAATCGGCTTGGACCATCAAGAGACCTTCACATCCTTCACAAAGAAATGCTATTTCAATAGAAGATTACGATCTTCATTAGAAGTGCTTAAAAAGTTGTACTTGTCCAAGTAAAAAACTCTTCTTGCAGCGGTTAGATGGTTCTGGAGAGAAATGGAGGACGTGATCTCCGCGCTGGGAAACCTCCTTCATGTACACCTTAATGTTCGAGGAAGCTAGCATCGTGTTATGGTGTAGTATTTATTTTCTGATTCTTCGGTTAGCTAATTTCTTTTCTTGTTATCTTGCAATGTCTTGAAGATATATCAGGAGGATGTCACTGGCTAATACAGAAGCAATAGCCACCTTTCATAAAAACAGACTTATGGGTGCGATATTGAATGTCATAAAACATTTAAATTTTTTCTAACACTTATTGATTTTGCGAGAGACGGTGGAAAAAGCAGTCCGACAAGAACCTCAAGAGGCCCCCTACCCCTTTATCTCGATGTTGACATTTAATTACACCAGATAGAGTTGGGACTTGGGACCTTTTGAATATTACATTAGTTAAAAGATAAATTATAATTAGTTGGATTATTAATTATAATTATAGCTTTAAATTTGAAGAAATTAAATAGGCATCCTCTTTACTAGACTTATTTAGGTGTTCATCCTAACCAAACCAAACCAAACCAATCCGAGCCTTATGTCCCAATCACTTGGGGTCGGCTACATGAATCCGTTTTCCCCATTGAGCTCTGTCGAGGGCCCCTTGTTCGCACAAATCTATTAGACTCAAATCTTTGCGCACCACAGCATCTAATGTCAATTTAGGTCTACCCCTCCCCGTAGCATTGCTACCCCAAGCTATCCTATCCGCTCTCTTTACTATTGCATCTCCTGGTCTACGATAGACATGCCCAAACCACCTTAACCTATTCTCCCTCAACTTTTCTTCTATAGGTGCTACACCTACTATCTCACGAACCGTTTCATTTCTAACCCGGTCTCGCCTAGTCTTACCACACATCCACCTCAACATTCTCATTTCCGCTACACTCATCTTGTTCACCTGTTGTTTCTTAATAGGCCAACACTCTGTCCCATAAAGCATCGCTGGTTTGATGACAGTTCCATAGAATTTTCTTTTCAATTTTGTGGGTACCCTCTTGTCACAAAGTACACCAGAAGCGCTCCTCCACTTGAGCCACCCCACTTGGATCCTATGGGTCACATCATCGGCAATCTCTCCATCACTACTAATAATTGAGCCTAAGTACCTAAAATGATCACTCTTCGGTATCTCTTGGTCTTGAATCATCACTCTTTCTTCAAGCGCACTGTTGGTGCCACTAAACTTGCACACCATATACTCAGTTTTGTTCCTACTTATTCGAAAACCCTTTGACTCCAATGCTTCCCTCCAAAGTTCTAGTTTTGTATTAACACCTCTAGCGGTTTCATCTACGAGGACAATGTCATCTGCAAACATCATACACCAAGGGATATCCTCCTGAAATTGTTTGGTCAATTCATCCATAACTAAGGCAAAGAGATACGGGCTCAAGGCTGACCCTTGATGCAATCCGACAGTGATTGGAAATTCACTCATTTCCCCCACCGGTGATCGAATGGTAGTGACGGCACCATCATACATGTCTCTAATCACCTCGATATACCCTTTGGTCACTCCCTTTCTCTCCAAAATCCACCAAATGATGTCCCTAGCACCCTATCATATGCCTTTTCTAAGTCTATGAAAACCATATGAAGATCATTCTTCTTTGCTCTGTACTTTTCTACCATTCTCCTTAATAGGTAGATAGCTTCCATGGTTGATCTCCCAGGCATGAACCCAAACTGTTTCTCTGACACCGTAGTCACCATCCTCAAGCGATGCTCAATAACTCTCTCCCACAACTTCATCGTGTGACTCATCAATTTAATACCTCTATAGTTGTTGCAGCTTTGAATATCCCCTTTATTCTTATAGATAGGTACTAGCGTGCTCCTTCTCCATTCATCGGGCATCTTCCTAGTCATAATGATCTTGTTAAACAATTTCGTCAACCAAGTCACCCCCAGGTCACCTAGACTTTTCCACCCTAGCATGTCGCGTTTTCATATTTGGATTCATGTCATAAAGATCTGACGGGTTTTTTTTTTTATGTGCTGGCTGTCAGCTACCTAACGCACAACCCTCCTCCTTTATCCGGGCTTGGGACCGGCTGATAACTAAAGATATGGCTCTAAGCATAAATCAGGCGGAGTTATTTAGGTGTTCATCCTATTGATTTTAAATACTTATGTTCTCATCCTCAATTGTTATTTTGCCCAATTATACCCCTATTTATATATTTTTATAAATTATATCTAAGCTTTAAAACTAAGAGGCTTTAAAAGCCAATTGAACGTTTGCCACTTTTTCAATTTCGGACGAATTTACCCCACAATTGTTGGGCCTCTCTTCGTAAGTGGATGTCCTCAGTTGTAATTTCACCTGTTTTCCAAATGTGGGACACGTGGTGCGTTAAAGAAGAGAGAATACCTGGGTTTCCGGAAGTCTCCATCTTCTCGCCGAGAAGTACACCGCTCTTGCCCCTGCCGCAGACCTAGCAGCCTCCCTCTCTCTCTCTCTCCCCTGCGATCCGTGTTCACGATTCCATGGCCGCACTCTCTCTCTCTCTCTCTCTGCGATCTTTCTTCGGTTGAACTCCAAGCAGAATGGCCAAGCATTTGGTCCATTGCTTTGCTAGATGGGAGGAAGAAGGGACGGTGATTCTTCCCAAATCGATGGGTTCGATGGCGAGGAAGATGAGAACGATGAAGATGGATGATCGACCGGGGTTCTCATTGTAGGTACCAAACTCCCTTCTTAATAAAACCCATACCCAGCATGCTTGGGGTTGGGTTTTTTTCCATTTGGTCTTCAATAGCTTGATCTAAAGATAGGAAAGTGTCTCATTCTCAGATAGAGAAAGCCATGTCTTTGCCTCAATCAGCACCGACCTCACGTCGTACAAACTCAGCGTCGACCTCTCGGCCTCACTGGTACCCATCCGCATCTCTCTCTCTCTCTCTCTGTTGCTCACTAATAAAGTATCTCTTTAACCAAATCACTGTATTGAATTACGTATTCACCTATTCGGGATCATTTGGGCACTTCTTTCACAACACATGCGTGCAATTTTGTGTGGGTAATCCTTGCTCTGCAATTTTGTCGATGTTCTTTGTCCTTGTAGTGATTAGTTTTGTGCGGTTGGCTCTGGAGCTTTGTGTAGTTACGATGTCGTTGTTTTGGCTTTGGCATTTGTTTTTGTATGTTTGAGCTTTGTAAAATCTACAGTTCACCCAAAAACATATGCGTGCACCCACATAGATACATGCCGTGTTGAGTCAAACTTGCAGTTCTTAGATGAATAGCCTCTAATCAAGTCTATGAAGACTGATAAAATTATTATAGACTTTTAGTTTTGGGTTTTTAGGTTGTGTTCAAACAGTTGACTTCTTCTCCTTGGAACAATACGCTTTTAATGATATACTACAGGTTGGTAGTTGAAGGTATGTGAGTAGTTGAAGTGATTGCTTGGGACAGGAAATTCTTATGATGCAGTCTTTTGTTATTTTCAATGTCTGTAATTTGGTTTCCAGTGATTTCATAGTTTGATATTCGAGACATGGATTATCTGGGAATTATACTTTCCATATATGTTCTTTCATAGAGGTGTCTCCCTGGGACGAGATGTCACTGCTTAAACTAAAGAGTCTTTTTCTTTATTGCTGGTATAGCTAAGAGTCTGTTTGATCAATTCCTTGACATGTTGTGTTTTCATAGCTTATTATAAAAAGGTGTTTTTATGTCCTGAATTTTAGCCTCTAACCTCATTCTTGTAGCGACATAAATTCACTTAGTGGAGGATGTAAGGATTTCGGTGGCAATTGTTCAGTTGTATAAATATGGCAAACAGTTTAAGTTTTAATTTTGTTGACTTCATGCTTTGCAACAATAATTCGAAAGGCTTAAGCTCAAGCTTTGGTCAAAGCACCCTGATTGCATTTTTCCTCCTTTTTTCACAGCCTCTTTAAGGTAAGTAGAACCCAGAGGCCTTGGCCCAGGGAATTTTTGTTTTATTTTATTGTGTTCATCATAGCTATCTAGCCAATGAATGCTCAGATCTCTGAAACAACCAATATTTATAGTTTGTTGATTAGAAATTTTGACTCTGAAAGTGTAGAAAGGGTGTTTGTTTGTTTAAGATTTTGGTATTACTCAATTATAGTTTGCATTTTTATGATACGACTTGAGATAAACATTTCGATTTCCTTAATGGTGTATAGCGCCTTTTTGTATATGGCCTTTTTTGTATACAAGCAGGCGGCATTCCCTTAATGCCTTCTACTAATATAATTATTACTTAGCAAAAAAATAAAAAAATTCTTTAACCATTAATTTGTCCGTATTAGTGGTGTGGTTATTATCCCTTTCTTTTGTACAATTTTTCCTGGAATCTTTTCATTTATTTGTCTGACACTTCTTAGTAAGAAAATTATAATCTATCGTATTTCTTTACAGATTGACATCTTCAAGAGAAAAACAACGGTGTTCTGATTCGAGAGGAACGAGACCTTCAAATGGCGTAGGCAAAGTCCAAGGGAAAAGACAAATTAATCTCTGCAAGTAAGGGAAAAAATGATGCATTTTCAGTGGTATGATTCTTTACCCATTATTTCTTTTTAGGTTCAATATATCTTGAAAAGAGAAACCGCAATATTGCGCTTCGAGAGGAACGTGATCTGAATCTGAATTTCTAGATGTATTCTCTTGATTTAATCTGTTTTTTTATAAAGCTGTTCCGACCCTTTTCCTGAATATCTAGATTGTGCAGTGTAGTAGTTGCAACCCTTTTCCTGGCTGTATTCTCATAGGTCTTTGCTAGAGGAGTAGATGTAGATACTGTAGTATTGATGGCTGCGAGAGCCTCCAGAGTGGAAAACCAAGATGCAATAGACACTGCTATTGTAGGAACATTGAGCTATTGCAGGAACATTGATCGATCTGAAAAGGGGCATCTTGATTAGTATATGAACTTTATATTACATAAGGTTGCAGTAGCTGAAAACAATGCATGTAAATTATCAATTGGATCTTTCATTGGATGATTTTTTGACCATTTCTTCTCTTAATGTGTACTTTTATATTTCCCCTGCATGATTTGTGCTGAACATAAGGCAAGGGCTGGTATTTAATCTCGCACACAATAAATCAGAAATAGAGCGGAGAGTTCATGCTGTGATTGACAAGTTTGTAGAGCAGTTGTGGTTTCCAAAAAGAGTTAAGTTACCATTGAGATCAAGTTAAAAACAACCGTTGTATCCATAAATTTTTTTGGAAAAAGTAGAGCTTGATACTTCATTAAGGCTGTGGTTAGAATGCGTTAGATTTTAGATGGAGTTAAGTTAAAAATTGCTGCAATTCAAACAATGGAGTTCAACCATGAGGCTTCCAGTTCTAGGAAATGGAAGATGCACAGTTCATGTATCCCCTATATTGTTGCCAAATGCTATTAGTTAAACATGGGCTTGTGCCACTTTTCCCTTTCATAACTGGTAAGAAGTTTAAATATTTACTTGCATTTCATTTCCTTGTCATTCTATCTTGTAGAGGTATTTGATGCAGAGTGCCATATTTTTTTGTCACAAACTGCAACAAGTGGATAGCAAATCTGTTGCCATGTAGAACTTCCAGTTGAACAAACTTTACTTTGATGCTAGCCCTTTCATCATAAATTCCAGGTACTTATATATATATATAAAGCCCTTGATCAAACTTATGTAGATTGCTTTTGCTAGACTCGTCTGCTTTTACCATGGCTCCCAACAAATTGATTAAACCGAATATGCGTAAAACTATGACCCACCTAAACAAACAAGAGTACTTATTCAAGTGTGAGTGCCTTTGTTTTGAACAAGGACATCCACAATTGAGAGGTAAAAAGCAATAGCTAGATGGATGGCATATTCATAAGTGTCCATATTTAGCTGTCAATGAAGTGTTCGATACATCATGGACAATAGTGAGTGTTGTTTTAGTCTTTATCTAATAGTAGCTGCTGTGATTTGGTTGGCAAGATTCCTTTGTTTTTGGGGCACTGATGATACCTAGAAAATTCATTTTCGCAATATATTTGTGGTAACTGAAATACGACAAAGTTTCTATATCAATTTAGAACATGCCAACAGTTGCTTGTGAGATCCGTAATAGAAATGTGTATATTTTTGCAGTTCTTTACCACGAGACTGCTTACCGAGACTATATGTTTGTTTGGCTTTGTGGTTAGAATGAGGACTCTACATCTGTTGCAATTTTTGACTAAAAGGGACTTGCTGGAAGGTCTAATGTCAGAGCTTAAAATCTTGGTCTTCAGCTCATCGCAATTTTAAATTCAGCTTAGATCTGGCATTCCCTAAATTCCAAATTAACAGCAGAATAATATTCACCTTACCCTGTCAGGTATACCTTTTGTTTTTGCTGTGGATTCTTTCCAACCCACTCTGATGATCCAATTCCTTTAGGTCTGTACTGCCATACTTACTTCTATGAAAAACTCAATCTGATAATCAAAGTTCCATGATTCCAATATCTTTGCTGTCAGGGAAAAAATGGATAGTCTACATTCAAACATTAGGGATTGGAAAGCAAGAGGAGGAGGATCATTTTACTGCAGAACAAAACTCGATATAGAGTTAGAGGGAGACAGAGGAGATTGCAACGAAGCAGGAGGTATGGATGAGAATTTTCAATCCCAACTGCATCTACATGCATTATAGTTTGAGGATGGTTCATTCAAATGTACACATAGCTCCATAAAACTTTGCAAATGTGAACTGATGGTTTAAGGTAGCAGGTCTGGTCTTCTGATAGTAAAGAAGTGAGAATTGGATTGCAAGTTCTGGCTTGAAACTTTAAGTGATTATCGCATGTCTTGATCAGTTCTAAGGAATGTATTCAGTCCTTAGACAACCTGAGTATCTCAATAACTAAATCTTTTTTCCTTATTTTATTATTTCGTAAGTTGTTCTAAGAAGCTGTTTTCCCCATCTACAAAAAATTACATTCATAGTAGCATGCAAACCAAATGATACCTTCCTAAATCCCATCAAATCTGTCTAATAGTAGTACAATGCAAAAGATAGTAGAAGTATTCATGTAGAGAAATATTGACACTGGCCATTGATAATAGCTGTCTGCATTACCATCTTCTCTTGGATTACGCTAGCTATGCATGTAGAGAAATATTCACAAATTAGTGTTATGTGATGTGCATTTTTGGACAAGACACTTTGCCATCGTCTTCCTTGCTCATCAATGTTTGCTTTTTGCAGATCATTATTTTGCCTAATCACTATTAATAAATATTCATCTCCATATCTCTTGCACATTTCCATAACTCTATGTTTGCACGGGTTTTTAAAAGTTCGTGTTGTGTAATCTCGGTATATGTTGACAGGTTTAGTTGATTTTTTCTACAAATGAATTGTTCTCCTACTCCTTTCCTTTGACAGCAACTTTCTGTGTATGGAAAGTCTTATTTGCAGCTACCTCTTCTTCTGCTAATTTATAGTAACTATTTGCACAAGGCTTCTTCTTCTAATCATTAATACTGACTCTATGCTTAGGCACCTCTTGTCCAAATCAGCCTACTGCAAACTACATCCTTCACTCGGAAGGTACCTCATATGCAAATGTTTCGCTTGGAAGGTACATCGTTTCGCTTTTCTGAAAAGATATGTAAGGAACATCAATTTTTTTTGGCCATTCTTTCAATTGGACTGGTCTATGTTACAAATAGGATGATCTCTGATCTTGACTCTACTTTAGCTCTTCAAATAGCAACCCAAATTTCCTGTTCTTTTGCCTATGCTCTTGTATCTCTTGGATGTAGTGGCGAAGAGTGCCTACAGTAGAACCCAAGTGTTTGGTGAGTAAGTGAAATAGTCTCACCTATTGTCCATCCAACCTTTTTTTCCACGTTTAAGTGATATACTTGATATAATGCTATGAGTATGTTACAATATTGATATTGCAGTGAGGTGACACTTGATGATGGTGCTATGAATTCTTTGACTCCTTTGGCAAGTTCAATTAGTGTCGGACTAATTGGTGTTAATATTGTTAGCCTCTTTAAATGGGAGGAAGATATAAGCGTGATTTTAGATTATGCAAAACCAAGAACAGCAAATTATGAATGAGACCATTGATAGTACGTGATAGTATTTCAGGCATCCCATTATTGTGCCTTTATTTTTGGGCACGGCTATTTGCAGCTCATTATTTTCCAAGTGTAGCCTGTGTACCATATTATATACAGGCTACGCTTGGAAAATAATGGGTTGCAAATAGCAGTGCCCTTATTTTTTGGGCGGAGCTTTGTGGGTTTCAAATTGTTCTTCACATGGTTTCGTTCTGGGGTTGTGCTATGGTGATTCGAGCCCCATTTGTCCGCTGGACTGTCAAGAACCATTTAACTCGTATGCATGGTGTTCAGCCAACATATTTACTTCCTACTACTGATGGTCAAAAAAAGGTTGCGGCGATATCATATCCAGGGGAAAATGACAATGTAATCTACAGAGCACATGATAGATTCATTCATGACTATGGCCAACGCTTGGGACTGCATGCTAATTTGCAATGGACTTCAGAAGCTGCTTTGGCAGTTTGGTTAAGTGCTGTTGTGTACAATTCCTTCGTCTATTGTAGCACTCTTGGTATTTTCTCTTCTATCTTCTGCTGTTAAAATATACATACGGTTGGTTTATGTTGGTTTGGTTTTTGGCAAGACCAACAAAATATGCTCAACTGTGATTATATGAACCATTAAAAATTTGCATAGGCACATATTTCTTTTGGTAGGTATAGGCTCCAGCTGATATTTAAACACCCCTAATTACTTCAGTGCACATAAACACCTCCTACCGATACCAGGCATGAGACACCTCGTGCTGGCACGAGCCGCTTACCTAGTATATAAACAATATAGGATATACGTAGGTTTTCAATCCCACAATTACAGGGATTATGCAAATCCCCTCTCCCACCCAACCGCCACTTACTGTCCTCTACATCTCCACAATTTCCGCCCATGTATTTATCTCTGTCCTCCTCCAATGATTAGATTTTTCTTCCCAATTTCTGTCTACTAGTTGATAGTCCACACTCTCAATTGAAACCTTGATACGAGTACAAATTCTTGTGCCTAAACCCTACTTTTCTTTCACCTCTGTTTAGCGGTCAATCATGCTAATTATTTCTGGGTTTTGGCCTACAAGTATGTTTTCCTCCTTTTGGTTTATCATGGAGGGCGCCCGTTCATGACAGATTCTTTTGGGTGATTTTTGTTAAAAGTAAGACTAACCGCCGCTGTAGTTATCGGGTTCCATCCTCCGCCGTTCCCGGAATCTGTCCTCAGCCACCATTCCCGAAATCCGTCCTCTGCCGCCGTTCCCGGGTTTCGTCCAAACATGATTAAATGGTAATTTGCAAAAATCTGTCATAATTTTATTGATGTGCTTTTAGTTGAAATTTGATGTATTGTGTATTATTGATTTTATTTGATATTTAAAAACGAGAGTGGACAACATCAAAATAGTCATGAATGGTTGAGATTCTAAGGTTGAGTCACATTGCTTCCGTCCTATTAATCGCCGCCGTTACCGGATTCCGTTGCCGGAATATCAATTTTAAATATTATGTTTTTCGATTTTTGTCATGTTTGTGAATTGATGATGTTTTGTTCATTTACTTCGATTAAAACCTACACTTTTCAAAACTTTTCATGTTTTCTAATTTTTGTCATGTTTTTTATTTGATCATGTTTTGTTCATCTATCTTGATCGAAACCTACATTTTTTCGAAACTTGTCATGTTTTCCGATTTTGTCATATTTTTTAATTGATCTTGTTTTGTTCATCTATCTCGATCAGGTTTTGTCATGTTTTGTGAATTGATCATGTTAATTTTGCCATGTTTTTCGGCTTACACATTCGTTTTTGTAAGAGTCATGTTTTCTTTTTAGATTTTAGGGGAATGAAAAAATGAGAGAGAAGATTAGGAGAGAGAAAAATTCAAAAGATTAGGTGAGAGAAATATTTGAAAGAGGAGAGAGAATTGAGATAATTAGAAAAGATAAAAAAAGAGAAAGATTTAAAAAATTAGGAGAAAGAAAGGGTATTTTAGGATTTAATTGAATTTGATGATAAAAAGATAAGTATTTAAACACATTAGGATGAACACCTAAATAAGTAAGGTGAAAAGAATGGCTAATTAAATTCCCCTCCGTGGGAGAACCAAAAAACTTGCTCAATATTTAATTTTGTAAGAGCAAAGTACTTCCTAGTACGATCATCAAGAAAAACCTTTTTTTGACTATCGTAGGGTTTGGAATGAAAATGACGAACCATGAATATAAACCGAATTAGTCCTGGTCGAGCTATTTGATTAGGTTTTTTTTTTTCCAATATTGTGCCTGTTGAAATATGAATAATTGAATTCAATGGATACAAATATACATTTTCTTGCAAACACCCTTCAAAAGTAAAATTCATACATAAAATGGCGGTTATGAGATTTCAATAGCGTTTTTCTTATAGATAAGTTTTGAAGTGATTATTCTACATATATTTGTAGAGCTATAAATAGTTTATAAACATAATAACGCAACTTGAACCAAACCGTAGTTCAAATCAAAATCGAGCCGCTGATAAAAACGTTTGGACCGGTCCAATTTTATGAGTTTCGCGGATCAATTATTACCAATCTAGGCGAATTAATCTCATTCTTGATTTAACACGAACGCAAATTAATGTGGTCAGTGCTCATCCTGAACGTTTGGGGTAAAATTGAAAGAAACCAAAAATGAATTGCTTAAATACGAACACGAGAAACTAACTGCCTTCCCCATGTAGCAAATAAGGTAAACTTTGGGGGTATCAGTACCAATGCCTCCTAAATCAAATTAAACCAAACCGAGTCTTATGTCCCAATGCTTCCTCCTGTTAAATTAACGTGGTCCATGCTCACCCAGAACACCTGCAGTAAAATTGAAAGAAATCAAAAAGAGTTGCGTAAAAACAAACACGAGAAATTAATGGCCTTCCCCATTTACCAAATAAGGTAAACTTTGGGTTGGGGCATTACTACCAATGCTGCCTCCTTTGAAATTAACGTGGTCCATGCTCACCTTGAACACCTGGGTAAAATTGAAAGAAACCAAAAAAAAGTTGCGTAAATACGAACACGAGAAATTAACTGCATGCCTTTCCCTTTTAGCAAATAAGGTAAACTTTGGGGGTATCAGTACCAATGCCTCCTCCATTTAAATTGACGTGGTCCATGCTCAACCAGAACACCTAGGACTCGTTTGGATGCTGGAGTAAGAAGGGGTATAACTTATCACCCCTCAATTAGACCTAGGCCCATCTCTAAGTCTTGGTTTGGGAAGCCAAACTCTAGGGGTATTTGTTTATCCCGCTCCTTGGTAAGACCAAAGAAGTGGGGATTCGGGGGTTAATTTTCGGCTGGGGTTTGAGGTATCCATATTTTATCCCCCATAATCCCCCCTCAAAATTTGACGATTCCACCCCTCTTTATCCCCCTTCCCCCACTCCTAGCCTCCCATCACACACATGCACACCCAGACAGATTGAAAAAAATGGAAAATATCAAGCAAGAGAGAAGGGGGGGGGGGGGGGGGGCATATCGTCGACGATCGTGAAGCTCTATTCGTGTGTGAACTGGGTTTCTTCTTCTTCTTCTTTTTGTCTTTTGTCTCTCTCTCTCATGGCAAGAATAAGGAGAATAAAAAGATCTAAGGAAATTTATTATGTGCATGTGTGCCCATGTGTTCTATACAACCCCACCAATTCACACTTAAAAAAAAAAAAACAAAATTAGCAAAAAAAATTAAAAAAAAAAGAATTTTAATTTTTTTATACTTATTAAATTAATTAAATTATTATTGCTTAATTATGAAAAAGTAATTAATTTTATTAACTTTTGAAATTTTATATTTAACTTAATGAATAATCTAATTTATTACGGCATAAGGGAAAAAGAGTCATTTAGCATCTTTTTATATCATTCACCCTTCTTTGTCGCTCATCCAAACCAAGCACGTACTATTTTATCCCTCATCTCTAATACCTCATCCAAACCAACTACTAATTAATCCTCTTCCATAAAATTTCCATAAAAGTCACATTAATATGGGTCCACCATTCTTAAATAATCTTCCAAACTATCTTATTCTCTCTTCATAAATAATACCTCAAATCTTTATCCCACATACGGGCCCCTGGGGAATATTTGGAAGAAACCAAAAAGAGTTGCATAAATACAAACAGGAGAAATTAATTGCCATCCCCATTCAGCAAATAAGGTGAACTCTGGGGGGGTATCAGTACCAATGCCGCCTCCTTTATACTGGTAGTAGTGCACTAGTTTCTGATTTTGTTGTCTGGGGCCTGGGCTTTGACGAGAGGCCGTTTTCAAATTGGTTTCTCTCACTCCACTCTTGTAGAGAGAGAGAGAGAGAGAGAAGAGAGAGTGAGAAATTGCTTTCTTGTCATCTTGCTCTGTTTCGATTCAACAACAACCCAGAAGCCAAATTGTCCTCACTCCAGTTCTTTTGTCTGCTTCAAAAACCAATTTCAACACATACACATACACTCATATTGAGTAATTCACAAAAAATTTCCCTCAAAGTAGCCCAGAGCTTCAAAATACTGGTTTTTCCAATGTCTTCTGATCTCTTCCTACTTGATGAATCGTTCTTCTCCGATGAATTCCTAGACTCACCCGTTGAACTCCTCCAAGCAATTTCAGACCACCACCAAATCTCCCAAAACCCAGTTCAAGAAACCAACTATTCTTCTTCCGACCAGATGACCCACCCCATCTTCTCAACCTCCCCCCCCAGCAACCAACTGGAAAATCTCTCGCTCTACCAGACAACCCAGTTCCAAGATTTCTCTTCTCTTGAGGTGAAAACAGAGGAATGCCATCAGTTCCCGCTGAGTTCCCCATACGGGTTCGAGCCGTTCGGGCACGGAAATGCCGCTGAGAGCGTGGCGAAAATGATGCAGAGGAGCTTCAGCAGCCACTCTTTCGATGGAAATAAGCCCAGCTTCTCGTTCCAGCCTCGGTTTGATTGCGTTGCTCAGTCTCAGCATTTTCAGCCCCAAGCCATGAGCTCGCCTGAAAACAGCTTCTCCGTCGGACAAATGAGGAGGGTTCACAGCGCTGGAGATTTACAAGTGTGTTCACCGTCTCCATATCTTTACATGCATACGTGTAGATGTTGTCTATGTGCATCGGTGTTTTTTTTTTTTTTTTTATGTAATTGGATATTTAGACCAACTTACGCGCATTCCAACCAATTACGAAAACTGGAGTTAAGAAGCAGACAAATTCTGTCGGATGGTCCCCAATTTTCGAATGCATGTGCGTCGGTGGTGTTTTTTTTTTTTTTTTTAATCTCTGTTTGTCGTTTTCCTTGTTTTCTCTGCTTTACATTTTTAATTACTCCTATTAATTATGACGCAGGTGTGTCATCAATTAAACCCAACTTTTGATTTCTAAGTTATTTGGGACCCTGTTATTAATTCAACTTTCCCGATTTGATTTTAATCGATTTGTCACTATTGGGTATTTTGATGACGACATCCGCTACAGGCTTTTTGTTTCGTATTTCTTATTCCCTACGCAAAGAGGAATTTTTCAGGACCGAGCGGGTATTGCCCATGTGGGATTCGCTCGGCGAATCCCAGCCATCCGATACACTTTTGGACGGTTCGGATTAAAATACCCTCTCTGCTCTCCCCAAACACTTTTTCTCTCATTTTCTCTCTCCAAATCTGGGCTATTAAAAAATGAAATGGACGACTCGGATGGCGGGCACCACATGGTGCCCCCGCTCGGCACTGAAAAATTTTCCCTACGGAAAACTCAACTTTAGTAGCATGCAATTAATGCACGTCTCTTTTCGAAAAAGTTTAATCTGATTTTTAACATTAACCTGATTTTATACTCGTAAAAGTAGTTTAAATCGTCAGTTTATCACAACTAATTCGCGAAAATCTACTCATGATTTTTTGGACATTTCAAAGGGAAGTAATATTTTTTCAAAAAAGAAAGAAAGAATAGCTAGAGGATCAATAATATGGGACGGGAAGGAGTAGCATTTCGCTATACAAGGAGAATTGGGAGTTGTGTGAGAGTTAGAACTTTACCAGTAAGAAATTGTTTACCAGACCACGTAAAATTCATTGTGTTAATGGAAGATAAGGTTTTTTTTTTTTCTTTTTTTTTTTTCGTTTTCGTTTCTTATTCTTCCATAATTAACCTTTTTTTGTGCTCTAATTCTTGTTCAGAGGATCAAAACAACACAGGCAAACCACAGGCTGTCGTCAAGCCCATTGGCAACAGAGAGCTCATTCATTGAGGAGGCAAATCTCAAGGTGGGGCGTTACAGTGCAGAGGAAAGGAAAGAGAGAATTCACAGGTACAGAGCAAAGCGTACCCAGAGAAATTTCAACAAGACGATTAAGGTAAATTGAGCAGAGGTTAAGAAGACCACAATTTCAAAACAATGCGCGTCCAGAGTCGGTCGATGCGTTCGATGCATGTATTCGTACATCGAACCCGTTCGGACACAGTTGTGTCCGGAAGGCGAGTTCCCTAGCTAGACCTGGACAAATTGATTTGGGAATTGAATTTGTTTTGTTTTGTTTTCTTGCGTGACTATAATACGAATGTTGGTTGGCAACTTTGTTTGTTTTGGCGTTGGCAACGATAACAACAGTACGCATGCCGGAAAACACTAGCTGACAATCGGCCGAGGATTCGTGGCAGGTTCGCGCGCAACGATGAAACTGGAGAGATTCCCAAAGCTTCAAATTTTAATCGATACGAAGACGAAGATGATCTCTGGGTAAATTTTTACAGTATTTTCTCTTCATTTTACTCCTCTGTTCTCTGTCCTTTCAGAAATACCAGTAGTAGTTTTCACTTTTCACGTGCCACTTTTTATAACAAAAAATACTATAATGAACAAATAACCGAGCTGGGACAGCATGCGTGTTGGCCTATCCAGGCCGTCCATACTCGGCGATGGACGGTTCAGATGGGGCCAACACGCGTGCTCCCCGGGTTCCAATTAACCACAATTTTTTTTTTTGTCGTTAACACGCGGGAGTTTCAAAACGCGAGAGAATCACTCTCCGTCAAATGAGATGTGGCAACGCATTACGAGCGTCACCCATCGTGTACCCCAACCATCCAATACGGGTGATTGTCGACGGGCACAAATTAATCTGAAAATCTAGTATTCGAAAAAGATAGCAAGGGTGGGAAGTCTCACTTGTAAAATTTATTGGGAGCATCACGGGGTAGTTCCACGCAGTACTACGAGAATTACTCTTTTTTACCAAAACATTGTACATAATGTTTTTTTTTTTTTTTTGGAATTTAACGAAGTTGAGTGTGATGATACAGATCGAAGGGTACAACGAAGAAGATGAGGAGAGAAGTCTAATGGCAGTGGGTGGAGGAGGTCCATTCTTCAACATGTTGGGTCCGACCCAGATTCAGTACTACGGCTATTGATCATGACTGCAACCATCTACTCTGGAGTACTAGATTTTCACAAGGATGTTCACCAGCATGTGGACCACATGGCCATATGATCAAATGCCCTAATATTCTCTCCAAGAAATTCAGAATGCTCGAGCTTGATTGATGAATAAAAAGTTACTATAGTAGTTTTCTTTTATAACTCTGGTGTCCGGATCCGGATCCGGAGCCAGCTTAAGTTGGTAGGGCTTTTTTTTGGTAGACTAGTAGTAGTCGTTTTTTTTATGATTTATGATGCATCAACTGTAGCTATGGCACCATATGCATTTTTAATGCAGCTATTCTCGCTATGGTAATAATCATCTCCCAGCTCTGTATATATGGTAATCAACGTCTCTCTCATTTTTTTTATTTGATTACAAATGATGGAAGAATACAAGTATTTGGAATTATGTTAAACGGGACATAAATCCACAATTACATTGTGCTCAACTGGTAGTCCATTAAGAGGGCAAAGAATTGAAGAATAAGTGAATAACCCCGTCGTTGCCTTTGGCAAGGATCGACCACTTGAACTCCCTTACGAATGTGTAAAAAAGGGTGACCAAATATCAGTTCCATTTTGAAGATGGATAGTGTTTCCAGATTAAAAAAAAATGAATTCTAATGGATACGAAATACTGGATCAAAACCACTGAATCCATTCTTTTCAAATTATGTGTTCCGATGAGGCACTTAACAATATTTGATCGAGTTGAGTTTTGGTACACTTATAGTACTTGACAAGCTCTACGCAGTGGACGTCTCCGATTGTCGGACCGATGCCGCAAGGCGGCGCCGGCGACCGCACAGCACGCTGCGCAGCGCACTCTCCCTGTCCCATTTTCATATATAGAGCAGATTTTAAGATTGTAGTTGAGTATAACTAACTTTTAATTGTATACTAGCTTTTGTCAACGTATCTTACGAAATGCGATACGTATTCCGATACGATTCATAAACTGAAAAAGCTCTACACGAGACATATTCTGACTTGAAAACAATAGGACTCACGAGCTTCCCAGCACACTTTTAGGGGACATTTCAAACCGTTCTGAGTTCCACGGTGTCCAATAAACCTTCGTACTTCGAATTAAAGCTCACGAGAATCTTTTTGTCATCGGATTCGCCTACGACGGGACTTAAATATTTACGAAGCTAAATTAAGGTGTCTACAGCCATTTCATCACAATTAATGCATCCTTTATCGTTCGATTAAAAGTATTGTGGAATGAAATTTCAGAGTTTGCTAGCTAGTGGTAGTTAAACTCCCTATACTTCTTCTATAGGGTGTGAAACTCTTTACCACTTATAGCTAGGTTACTTTTACAATTGAATTTTACTTTCTTTACTTGGAAAGAAAAAGTGAGAAATCATTGAGAATAAAGGCTTCTTTTGAAAACATTCTTTCTGATTCCCTTTCTTACTGGGCAAAATGACTGCCTATTTTTCCACAAATCGAATTGAATTTAGTGAAAAAGGCAGGTCAAATTCTACCCAACATGACAACTTGCTGTAAAAAATAAGCTTTCATCACAGTAATGGCACTGTAAAAAATAGTACTCCTATATAAAAATATAATGGACAGCAGCCACATAAAGTGCACCTGTTATTTTCGAGTACTTGGGGCCTAGGTTCGATTGGCTACTTATTTTAATCAGGCCACAGTTATGATAAGCCTTCATAGAGCTGGCCTTGAGAGGTAAACTTCAAAGGTGCGGCCGTTTAAGAGCCCTGAGAATTTAAAATGTTAGCGGTTCGCGGGTCTCCTATTTTGACATTTTTTATAATATTCCAACAAAAAAAGGTCTTCGTCGTTAATCTTCGTTTTCGGCTTCCGAAAAATCAAGACCAGATCTGGAGCTTCCGAAAAATCAGGACCAGATCTGGAGCTTCCTAGCTAGATGTTAATGGTGGATCAACCCTATGTTTGACTGGAACTCTGAGTGCTAATTAAGAATAATCTGCAGCCATAGCACTCACCTCTTTTTTAGTGTGTTTGTAATGTGGGATTCTCTTTCTCATGATATATTTTGAGACCGTACGTAGCTTTTTTCTTTTAACATTCTGGTTTTCTGTTTTTGGTTTTTTTTTTTTTTTCAGGGCCTTTCTGAAAACACGAATTTTATTCAGGAAACGCTAAGTTGTTAAGCTACTTTGAGAATATATTTGAGGGTTTTTCTAATAACACAAACTTTATTCAGGAAATCGATAAAAGTAATTAATGTTTGAATCTACTAAAGGGAAAACCGCAAGGCCCTTACTATGTTCTTATTTCTTGGAATTTAAATTATTTTTTTCCGCACAAATGTGGGGCTTCTCAGAAATTTTCTGGGATTCAGCTCCTACTTCCACCCTCTCCCTCCTCCACGGATGTGAGTTGAGAAATTAGTGCTTCTTATAAACCAAAAGTGAGGGTATCGCTATTTTTCTTCTTCTATCTCTCCCGAATTGTGTTTTGAAACGGATCCGTTATTTGTATTAGCATTACTACGTCTACTTACGCTAGAATCATTTTTACTTTTTTTTTGCATCTTGCTAAAGATTAACCGAGACAAAATTGTGTCTTCACTGTAGAGACCAGTTCTCCAACATGATTGGACAGAATTCGGACCCAAATTAGGGAAAGTAATTAACAAGGACAAGACCAAATTGTTTTCCAAAACCGAAAAAGGAAATGGAACCTTCCTCTTCTTCTGTAAAATAATTGGTCAAGGAATTTCCGAGGCTAGAGCCTAGAAGATAATAATAATTTATGAATTAGGTTTTCCGTACCCTTTTGGTGCTGTCAAATCCATGGTGATAATTCTTGGCGCAAATAACTTGAAGATCAATGGAGTCTCATTAGAGTGGGGAAAGGCAAGGTCACAGCAGCCCATTTTCTTGGACTCTCAATTCCACGATCAGAACCATTCATTTTCTTAATTTGGCTCGTCAAGTTTATTAATAATGTTCACTCAAAAAAATCTGGTTAATCAAATACGGTTAATCCTATGATCGAAGCATATTTATCTAACACCACCTTTTTTCAAGATCGTACTAGTCGCCCAAACTATCTAAGAACATGTGTTCCGAGCATACTCATGTCCAATCAAATCTAGTATTTCTTTTGCGATGGACCAACTCATTAAGCTGAACGAAATGAACGGTATCGGATACAAACCCGTCTTGCGAGAGATGGTCTTTCCCCAATTCTAAAATTGGGGAGTTAATGACGGTTTTGAATTATGTCATATTGACAAGTATTAGTAGTAGGTTTCTTGGGTGGTTCCATTTTCAAACCTAAAATCAATTAGTAACGAATGGAGTAATCTTTAGATTATATTAATCGAGCTTAAGTGGCTTAGATGAGAGATGTGAGATAAAATCTAATTCCCCTCACTTGCTTGCCGAAACCGGGTAAAAGTAAAGTCCCGCCTGCTAAGCCGCAAGGATGCCATCTTTTGGGTCAGGGGACACTGCTAAGCAGCATCCCTGTAAAGTGGCTGATCCGGCTGTTTATCTCGGCAGCTCAGATTGAATCGGAATGCCTACAACTCTGAGCTATTAATTGCTCGGCAAAGATCCGAGTCGATAGCTGAGATGAACGGCATGATTGACTGCTCTACACCCGCTTTGCAGAGAATACTTAGCAACATCCCCCATTCCCAGTCTTTTGTGGTCTTGGAATATTTTAACACAAGCATCTTAAAGAGATGCTCTGATTGTGTAAAGTGTAACTTTGTACTAATTGCACAGGATCTTTTAGTCACTGCTTTCATTAAGTGTGGCATCTTCAATCATAATTTGACCAAATTCTTTATCAAAAGTTATGATTGTTTTCCAGTTCATGAAGAACCCCAGAAAGTTCCCCTGCTCAGCTTAGCTTGACACCTACTAGGCTACTATCATAGAACACTTAATCACAACTGCCACTGAAAGCCCATAAAGAAACAATGAGCATCCCAAAAGATGTATCCCAGTTTACATTTCTTGGTCTCCAAAATCAATCCTTCATCAACACGTTATCTCTTCCACATTCTTCTTGCTGTGAGAAAACCCCCTTGTTTTGTGAGTTTCTGTGGGACAGCTAAAATGGTTTTTGAGCAGAAAGACGAAAAAAGAAGAAGAAGAAGAAAAAAGAATGCTTATTAAATTGAGCAGCTGCACTAAAACTAACCATGATTCCAAAGGAACAGTTTTGACCAAGGCAATAAGAGAAGGGTTAACAAGAAAAAGGACAACTTCAGTTTCTTTATCATTGCACTACTATAGATGATGAGACATTTGGTCTCTCGCATTAACTAGAATGATACCCAGGCAGGGATCGGAGTGATTGGACCTAGGATTTTTGTTCAGTGGAGCCAAAACTTAATTTATATCTTGGAATCTAACTTAAAAGATCGATTAAATTTGAGAGACCAATCATGCTGTTCAGTCACAAGAGCAAAAGCATGATAGTCAGACATTGACGGAACAAGGTCCGAGGTGTGGACCAACAGTGGCAGCAAAGAAGCCAATGGTAATAGTGGTAGTTCCAAGAGATAGAGATATGACTGATAAACGAGTCAAACGAGATGGGTAGATATTGATCGATCTTGATTTGGTTACAAGGTGAACTGATCCCAAATGAGCTGTACTTGAGCTGACCACGAGCCAATCTAAAGAAGCTTTGAGTTTCTTAAACATCATAAGTTGGACCATCTGAGTAGTAGCTTGTTCGAGCTTGATTTGAAAGGTTAATGAGTTGCCAAAAATCGTCCAAACTTGAATTATTTCTATAACAAACTGGTGTCGAACATGCGTTTTAACGAGTGAATACGAACTCAAACTAGATCACTTGGGTTCGACTATCGGCCCTGAGAAGAGAAGGATTAGAAGAAATTCAAGGGAAAATGACGGTTCAGAACGTGTTTTGATAATTAATACCCGCCAAGAACATGCTGAGAACATTTGTTAATGCTGAAAATGTCTTTGACGGGTATTAACTATCAAACACGTCCTTGGCTGTCATTTTCCCAAATTCAAAGGGAAGGCAAGAGGGCTTAAGCAAATACTCCTATTTGAGAAGAAAACTTAATGGCGGGAGATAGACAAGGGAATTTAAGAGATGAAACAGAAAATAATGGAGAAGAGAGAAATTAAGAGCTTGATACACTGGGAAGAAACTAAGGACCTAAGGTAAACTTACACCAAGAGTTTTATTTCATATTCTATTTTGTATATTGTCCTTCCAATTCCTTGTTTTGTTGTCCAAAATCTCGTTCCTCAATTCTGAAATACATAGTATATCAAAAGACAATGCCAGTGGCTCTTACTAGTGACAAATGATTGTGTGACGGTTATTCTTGCGACGCCAAAATGAAACTTATCTCACGTTTTTGTTTTTCATCATATGAGAAAATCTCGATTCCTTACTTGTCCTTGTAAGGTCCATCCAACTAACAAGAAAACTAGGTTGATATGACCGTAGCTAAAGGTATTGATTTGGACACATAGATGTTGTAAAGAATGGCACATACCTTGTAAAGAATGACCCTACGATACTGTAAAATACGTCATTTTACGAGATATGTGCGTTTAAATATGTGCACACAAAACTGTTGAGTCACGCCAAGGTGAGACCAATTGAGATGAACGTAACGGTTGAAAAAGCTGTCCTCTTGCAATAAAAAGGGCACTATTTGGTTCATCGAAAATTTCAAAGTTCTTTCAAACACTTTTTTGACAATTTGTCTTAACAATTACTATAAAAATAAAAATAAAAAGGAGATAACCATACTTTATATGTGCACGGCCGGTTAATGACCATTAAGTGGACCTGATTAGTATTGTTTTAAGAATGTCCACATAGCAGACAAGAAAGAACCAATCCATAATTTACCATGATTAAGCTTTTGATTGTTCCCTAAACGACTCATTAGAAAAGCAAGTGCTTGGATTTTGGACAATTAAGAAAAGGGAGCTTCTAAATTCACCAACTATGTTTCTGAGTGCACTGACTTCACGTATCACAAGTTTTGTACGTTTCGTAAAATTACTTGTACCTCATGAAAAACGCCGGTGTAAATAGAAATTTGACGAGTTTTGTACGTTCAGTAAAATTACTTGTACTCAAGAAAAATGCCGGTGTAAATAGAAATTTGACGATTGCAGTGAGAACCATAGGAAAGAAAAGAGAGGAAAATATATAATCTGAAGGATTAATATAGATAAGAATCATTTTCTTATTACCTTTTTAAATTCTTTCTCTGGTTAATATCAATATATATCTGTATTTTTTCTTTAAGACTGCCACGACATCATTTGTTAGTGCCACAAAACTATACACTGTTCTGACACTTTTGTCCTTTTTTCGCGTTTTCATCTCTCTTGGCAACTTGTGCAAAGCAAGGTAGCAGAAGTATAACCCCCCCTCTCTCTCTCTTTCTTTACTGTTTCGATCCATGTAGTACCAAAGCATGTACACTATAGTTGCGAGAAATTTTCCGATCATTTGACGGGAATGACGACGGAAGCCCAGCCCAGCTCGAACTCAGATCTCTATTCAGATCGATGGGTCTGAAACAAAGTTCAGACCAACTCGAAACCCTAATACAGAAAGCGGGACAACAACAACGGCCTCATGGAGTTCTCCAAGTTCGTGTCGCTTGCATCGATGGGTACGGATATTTCACGGCGGCAGTGTTGGCTCATGGGGATGATCAAAGAGGCGGATTATTCATTGTTTATTGAATTGATTCCGAACATATATGTATAAACTTGTGTTTCATGTATGTATAAAACCCCAAGTTCAATGAATCTACAATCCAATTCATTGTTGAATGAAGTAGCATTGTCGCATATGAGGATGAGCCGATGAGGTTTGCTGCGATTATGGTGCAAGACAGAGAAAGGGTGAGATTCAATTCAACCCTTTTGCTGCGAGTTCTAGTGAGAGAAAAAGTTAAAGGAGCAAAGACTCACTGCGAGTTAGTGAGAGAAGAAGTTTTAAGGAGCAAATTAAGAGTCCAGTCAGATGAAGAGACGGAGGGCAAAAGTGTCAGAACAGTGTATAGTTTCGTGGCACGAACAAATGATGTCGGGGCATTATGGCGGCCCTTTCTTTAATTAATAATTAACTCCATTCTCTCTACAGTTTAGTCAAGCTGAAGTGGTTACTAATGGCTTATAGTTGACAAAACCTTTTGGGATTCTGGTGGAATTATTGATATTCTCTTCAAAGACTTTCTTATGATTTGCGCACTTAGGTCCATCTTTTCTGCAAATAATTGTTTATTCTCCTTTATGAGGCAAAATTTTATTTTATTTCTACTTTGTCTCCAGGCTCTGCTCTGCTATTGGGGACTTGGTGTGGTGGGTTGCGTGTTGTAATTTGCGTCCTACACTCTCTTCCGTTCGACGGTTAGGGGTGTCCGGGCTAGGTTAAGACTGCCCGGCCCAGTAAAACGCAGGTCATCCACGCTGGAACTAGAAAATTCACAAAAAATTACTTTCTTACTACCTGATTTCAAGAATTGAACTCTGATCAAGTGGGTGAGGAACAAATCCACCAATAAACCGGACTAATCGAGCTTCTCTCTCTGACTTGAGAAAAGTGCAATAAGCAATAAGTTTTTCGACGGTTTGAAGTAAGATGGCAAAGAGGAGTCCGTGTGTATCATTACTTGCAAAAATGAACGAGTGCATAAGCTTCTCTGCAATTCGACTGCAAAGAATCGGGGTCTTGTAATAAAACCAGCCCTTTGGGTCCACTGTCAGGGCTTAATTTGGTGAATCTTTGGCCTGCTGTTTGTGGGTTGCTTTTCCTTTCTTTTATTTTTATCTAATTGAGGAGCTAGCTAGGTGTAATGTTTATGAATTTTTGTGGAGTGTGAATTATGTACTGCTATGTGTACATATGTAATATACATACCATGTACATATGAGTTTTGTGGGTCCATCTCAGGTCCTACAAAGATGATTCGAATCGTCTTTTATTTTTAAAATATTTTTTTATGCAGTCATGTAAAAAATCAACTCAATCCGATATCGCTAAGGATTTTTTCTGAATTTGTACGAGCGAAATTGAACAGTTAAATAGTTTCGTTCCCACAAATTCAAAAAAAATTCTTACCAATATCAGGTTGAGATGATTTTTTACAAAACTCCATAAAAAAGGTTTTAAAAACAATAAGCTGTTCGAATCATCTTTGAAGGACTTGAATAGACCTTACAAAACTCATATGTCCGTTATATGTACAAACTCATACGTACTGATAGTTTTATTAATTATTTTATGAAAAGAGAAAAGGAATGTCCAAAAAGCAGTCAAATGCTAGAAAAGCCCCCCCTCCTAGGGCCTTGGCAAACAACCCAGAAAATTCCTTCAACGTGTGAACTGTCGAGAATCCATAAAGGCGACCATCAACTCATCCTCTCTCTTTCCTCAACAAAATTCTCTCACACACTCTCTCAATCTAAAGTGTGTTGGTCTGTGGGGTCCCTCACCAACTTCATAGTCAGTGACGAGGATTGTTGGCGCTGAATTGTCTGCCGGCTGCTCCATTTGTTTATAGTACCAAACACAAGTTGTATTCGAATACACTACCAGATGCATGAATTTGAGAGGACCAGATTTTGATGGTTCTATGCGAGGTATGAATACACGCACTCGACGAATTCGGAGATGTCACGAACTAAGTCACATAATGTGCACGCGTTGCGAAAATGCTTTTTTTAAAAAAACATCTCAAACTACTAAAATTCGCGAGAGCGAGGGTCGAGAGCGAAAAAACGAATGATTCAGTTAAAGGATCATTGGACTTGGATCATGACCGAGATCCGCCGGGCAACTCCTCTCTTCTCCCTTTGTACCGAAAAGAAAGACACTTATTAGCGCTTTCGGCAAATTTGGCTAGGGAGGGGATCCTTTGCCTAGTTAATTTGGATGAAATAACGAAAAACAGAGATAAGAGAAGAGTGAGTGAATGAGTTAAAATATCCCTCTCTTCTACAGATTACCTCTCCACTTCAAGTGAGCTCCCTCTCAGGCTCCAAGTTACCAAGAGCGCGAGAGAAACAATCGTTTAGCATATGCTTGTAGTGGCATCACCCTTGGCGGGGACTACGAGTCTTTTTCGAACTCATCCATTCTAGAGGATCCTCTAGCCTATGCACGATCAACCCTTTCCCTTTCTAAGGATTTCGTATTGGAGTATGTGCATATTTATCTAATCTGACAATGCCAAGTTCCTTAAGCAACGAGTCGAGCTTCTGACACAGCTCGGGATTTGGTCGCTCTAGCCATGTTCAGAATGGGCCGGTCAGGACCGAGCCTCATATCCAAGGCAGAACCACCCCCCCACCCTCCCCCCCGCCCCACCCCCCTTACTTGGGCTCAGCAGCACAATGGGTTGTTCTTGGCCCAATCCATATTGGGCTCACTTATTTTGACCACCCACAGTTGTTTATGAACAGGAGGGCTGAGATAATAAAAAAATGAGAGGAAAAGTCCCTTAGCTGGGAAACAAAACTCCCGAAGGACAAGTCCAACCCAGACCGAACCAGCCGGTTAAACTGGTTGTACCGTCGCCCAGTAGATGTTAGTGTTTTTACCAATTTGTTGTGTTGGTAGTGCTTGAAACCGTTTGAACCAATGGTCAAACCGCTCAACCCTGTGCCGGTTTAGCGAACTGACCATTCTGGCAATCTTGACGGACAAGGGCTTTTCCGGCTGCAAAAGAAATGAAAGTGCCACTTGTAGTAGGCGAACACAAAACGCTCGGCTACTAGCCGAAGGGCGACGAGCCCACGCGGCTATATCAGAGACGGCCCTAGCCGACGATGTTCACGCACGGCGGACCTTGCCGACGATTCTCAACAAATGGTGTCTGCACATGGTCTATGCTCACGTGCTGAAGCGGTTACAAAGATAATGATGAAAGCACATGGGAGAGGACAGCTCACGCCAAATATCTAATCTAGTGACGTCACAACAACGTCACTCGGCTCGTGCAGAGCAAGAAGGTGCTATAAATACAGAAGACCCACAACCCTAAAAGGTACACAACATTCTTCATCCAAAACCCTAGCTCTCTCTCTCTTTCTCTGCACTATACTCATCCTTGCGCCGGGGAACTCCTCCGGTGTGGTCTTTAGTCGTGCTGCGAAGAGAGCTTGATCAACCCTGAACCGGAGGGGACTCGAACCGGAGACCACGGGCCACACAATTGGTGAACCCGACGTGAAGTTACTTCCGATCCAAACGGCTCACTCCTCCCAACACCAACCTCCCTTCCTCCACTAACAACCTCAAATCCAACCACAATGGGCGGTGATCTCACGAACGCAGCCGTCTTGGAAACATCATCTTTCCACCCCAGGAGAGACACATGTCAATCTCAATCTCCGCCAGCTCCGGTATCACCAGCAGCGGAGGAAGTCACGGCGTCTTACATCCGCCTGTTACAACGATGAACGAGATAACGAGCTGGCCGCGTTGAGGGCGGAGGTGGCCCAAATGAAGCGGCACATTCAAGAAACAATCCTCGCCACGAGATCTAGTGGAAGCAGGAGGCAACGGGGACAAACGCCACCTCCACCGCCACCACAGAAGCAACAAGAGTTGGGCCAACGCGGATCTGTGAAGGACAGACTTGGCTTCACCCCTGCGCCTGGTGACGCACGAGAGATCATCCTCTACAGACAGCCAAACGCTTCTGGAGCACATCGTTCCAGAAGCCACCAAGAACGCACCAGGACGCGAGACACCGAGTCGTTCACAAGCACGTACTCGACTGGTCGTGCGGAATTCTCTCGCACCACGGTCTCACACCATAGCCGAGATTCCGTACAAACCAGGCGCCACGTGTCTGAACGCCTCGGCGAAATCCCACCCGAGAACCAGGATGATGAGATCCGACAACGACGCGGGAAAGGAATTGGTGACGAAGGGGCGCATGATAACAAAACTCGTCGTGAACGAGAAAAGTCCATCGACGGCCCACGGTGAACAGCAACAGAGGATAAACACAGGCACAGGAACGATGGGAAGGCAACCACTAAGGACCCCAAGGGAAGGGACCCCAAACGAACGAAGACAGATGAGTTCGGCAAGCCGCCACGCCCTGGGTTCGAGAGGCAGTTGAAGGATCTCGGCGTTTCACCCTTCACTTCCCATATCATCAACACTTCACCCGAATCCACATTTCACTTGCCTAAGTTCACCAAATTCGACCCATCAACATGTGAAGCCTACACCCATCTCATCCACTTCCGCCAAACAATAGAGCTCTGTACCCAGAAGGATGAGATCAAGTGCAAAGCGTTCCCCTCCAGCCTCGGCTCCCTTGGACTCCAGTGGTTCAACAAGTCGCCCGCTGGATCCATTCGGAATCTGGCCGACCTCGAGCGAGCATTCAATACCCGCTTTATCACCAGCAACAAGACTGCCAAGGAGCCTGAGTCCTTATCCCAGATGAGGAAGCTCCCGGCCGAGACCCTCGAGCAAGACGCCGAGCGTTCTTGGCGCTCTTCAACGAAATACCTGGGATCGGCGAATACTGGGCTGCGCGTACCTTCAAGAATGGGAATTGGCAGCAAAATCCTTGACGAACTCGCCATTCGCCCACCCCACGGCATGGGCGAACTAAAGCGTGTCGTCGAACGATTTTGCGCGCTAGAGGAATTCTACGCTGATAGGGCGGCGCAGGGTATGCCGAGCGTAAATACAACAACCCCAGCTGTCACCCAACAGCTGCCCGCACCAACCCTAGCCCAGTAGCAACAATCGAAGAAGCACGTGAACAATATCAAAGACGGCAAAAAGCGTCAGCCAAAGGTACATGACTACGTTGCCGAGACTACATATTTCAAGGAACCTATCTGGTCCTTCTTGAAAGAAATCATGCGACAGCCATGGTTTGAATGGCCGACTGGGAAGCTCGGCACAGATACGGGGCAGCCAGATCAGAATCCAAGGAAGAAATGCTCCTACCACAACGAGCTCGGCCATTACACCACAGCCTGCGCCCCATACAAAGCACTCCTCGAGAGACTTGCCGCCCATCTCGATCAATACATCGACCGAGCAAAAACACCAGCACGACAGCCAACCGGCAATCCCAATCCCAACGAACAAAGGCCGATGATACACGTTATCCACGGTCCAGTAACAAAGGAACTCGAAGGTAGTCTCCGAGCCAACATCATTCAAGCCTCGTCCTCCGAGCAGGTACTCTCTGTCGGCTGTGGATCCAAACGCCCGTATCCGCACGATGTTCCCAAATGGACGATTACTTTTACCGAGCGCGACCTTGAGCATGTGCAAACTCCCCACTCTGATGCACTTGTTGTCACGGTACAAATTGGCGTCCATGACGTCAAACGTGTCCTCATCGACCAGGGCAGCTCGGCAGAAGTCATGTACTATGACCTTTTCAAAAAGCTCGATCTCCCAGAGTCGGCACTACAAGACACAGAGGTTCCTCTCATCGGATTCAACGGAGCTCCCGTCTGGCCAGTTGGCAAAATCCATCTTCCTGTCATCGTCGGCTCAAGGACCGTCTCCGTCGAGTTCATCGTCGTCAATGCTCCAAGTCCGTACAACGCCATCCTCGGCCGAGCCTGGTTGCACAGCATGCAGGCCATTGCCTCCACTTACCACCAGGTCGTACGCTTCATTGGCACAAGCGGCCGACAAGAAGATCTGAGAGGCGACCAGGTTGCCTCCAAAAAATGCTACGTCTCAGCTGTACACACGTCCTCCAAAGCAAAACAAGTCCAATGGGTTGAAGTCCCGGACATGGCTGTCATCGAAGACGTCGGCCACAAGGCCGAAGATAAAGCCGAAGAAGAATTGGTTCAAATGCCCATAGATGAGGACGGATCTCGTTTCTTCTTGCTTGGCTCTTCCCTGAGCGACGCCGAGCGTGAAGAAATGTTTCAATTTCTAAAAGAAAACATGGAGGTCTTCGCTTGGACGCCCAACGAGATGCCTGGCGTCGACCTTAACTTTATCTGCCACACACTCAACATCAAGAAGAACTCCAAGCCGGTAGTCCAGAAGGCTCGACGTTCAGCTCCCGAGCATGCCGACGCCGTCATTGAGGAAGTCAATCGCTTACTCGAAGCCAATGCAATCCAGGAGGTACAGTACCCCACTTGGCTTTCCTGTGGTTGTCAAGAAAAAAAACTGCAAATGGCAAGTCTGCGTCGACTATACCAATCTTAACAACGGCTGTCCGAAGGATTGGTTCCCGCTTCCAAAGATCGATCAGTTGGTCGACGCAACAGCAGGACACGCACGGCTGAGTTTCCTGGACGCCTACCGTGGTTATCACCAGATAGCCATGGACCCAGAAGACATGGAAAAAACCGCCTTCATCACTCCGCACGGCATCTTTTGCTACCGAGTCATGCCATTTGGGCTCAAAAACTCAGGCGCCACGTTCAACCGAGCAATCTACAAAATGCTCCACGAACAGATTGGCCATATTTTGGAGGCATATATTGACGACCTCGTCGTCAAGAGCCAAAAGGAAGGGAACCATCTTGCCGAGCTGAAAGAGGTATTCGACGTCCTCAAACTCCACAAGCTCCGCCTTAACCCAGAGAAGTGTGCCTTCGGTGTGGGCGCCGGTAAGTTTCTTGGACATCTTGTCAACCGACGAGGAATTGAAGCCCCAACCGTATCAAAGCCGTAGCGCACTGGCGCCCACCACGTACGGCCAAAGAGGTTCAGAGACTCACCGGCATGGCCGCCGCTCTCAACCGCTTCATCAGCAAGCTTCGGGCAAATGCCACGCCTTCTTTCATGCTTTAAAAGGGAAAAGTAGGCGAAGTTGAATGGACGGAAGAGTGCGACAAGGCGCTCACCGAGCTCAAGAGTTACCCGTGTTGCACCTCTATTAGTAAAGCCGGCAGAATTTGAAACGCTCTATCTATATTTGGCGGTGCCCATGCCGTCAGTTCCGCTCTCGTCCGACGACAGGGAGCCGATGACATGCCCATCTACTTTACCAGCAAAACACTCCTTCCCGCACAAACGCGCTATCTCCCCCTAGAGAAATTGGCTCTAGCTCTCGTCTCGGCCGCAAGGAAGCTACTTCCCTATTTTCAGTCCCACACTATCACGGTCTTAACAGAGTACCCCCTTAAAGCTCTCTTTCGAAAGGCCGACCTCTCCGATCGAGTTTCCAAGTGGGCCGTCGAACTTGCTAATTTCGACATCCACTTTGAGCCTCGTACAGCAATCAAGGGCCAAGTTCTTGCCGACTTCATTGCCGAACTCACCCCTGAAGATGCCGCAGAATTCAGTACGCCTCCTTTACCAGCTATGGCCGAACCAATGGAAGCTAAGACACCCTGGCTACTTTTTCAGGGCGACTCCTGGAGACTGCACGTCGACGGAGCCTCAAACAGTAACGGAGCAGGTGCGGGTGTAGTCCTAATCTCCCCATGTGGGACAATGCATGAAAGTTCTATCATCATTGACTTCCCCGCCACTAACAATGAGGCCGAGTATGAAGCCCTCCTAGCAGGTCTACGTTCAGCTTCAGCAATGCAAGCCGATAACCTTATTGTTTATTGCGATTCTCAACTGATTGTGAATCAAGTGTTAGGGGACTACGAAGCCAGGGATCCAAGAATGATGAAGTATCAGACGATGGTAGCAGAGCTTATCACCAAGTTCAAAAGTTTCAAAATCGAGCAGATAAGCCAGGAACACAACGCCCACGCCGACGCTCTCGCTGGTTTGGCATCGGCCTCCAAGGTTTCAGGATTCCGCACTATCAAACTTCGGCAACATCAGTCAACCAAGCTTTGACATTCCCAAGAGTGTCGAACATCGAGCCTCGTTCCTGGATGGAGATGAGATCAGGACTTCCTCAGACCAACACTCTACCCGACAACAAAAGGGAAGCATACCGAATCCGAATAAGGTCGTATACTATTAGTTATCCGACGCGCCAACTCATCTGAAGTCCATCTCCGGGCCAGATTACTGCCGCCCACCCTACGCAGTACCAACGATCCTCAACGAGCTTCACTGGTATGCTGGATGCCATTCTCGCAGACGCCTCATGCCGTAGGCGCCAAGTCAAGGCTATTTCGAAAAATATGAAGAAAGATTCATGAAGAGGTTGTCCGCAGCGTCGCACTCATGCCAACTGCTCTCCAATACTCGCCAGCCTACAAACCTCTCCCCATAACAAGCCTCATGGCCATTCGCCCCAATGGGGCTTCGACATCGCTGGAAGTTACCAACCGCCCCTGGGGGCTTCAAGTTCCTCATCACGGCGATACTTCTCCAAATGGATGGAGGCTGAACCTTTAATCACTACAACCGAGGCCGACGTCCGGCGCGGTTTGTTTGGAGGAACATTATTACAAGGTTCGGCGTTCCATACGCAATCATTTCTGACAACGGCACGCAATTTGTTGGCAACGGCTTGTCCAGCCTCCTTACAGAGTTCGCATCCGATTCTTTAATTTACTCCCAGACTCGTGGAATCCGCCGTGCCGAGGCCTCAAACAAAATCAGGCCGGGCATTAAACGCCGCTTAACATCAAACGGCAAATGGGCGCGTAGGAGCGCCAAGGGTTCTTCCGGGCCTACCGCTTCACACTGGCGCTTCTCACAAAGCCAAACTCCATTCTCCATGGCTCGGGCATGGAAGCCGCATCCTTTGAGTCTAAGTTTCCACCCTCCGGACTGAGACGTTCGATCCAGTCACCAATGACGAGGTTGTTGCTCCGTGAGCTCATCCTGCCGAGGAAAAGCTGATGGACGCCACCAAGCTTCAGACTTATCAACAAAGAAGTGGCGGGGTATAACCGCAGCGTTGGCAAGAAGTTCAAGCCTCGATTTACTTAGTTTGGCGCAAGGTGGTACAGGCGACTAAAAAGAAGAAATTCATACCGAACTGGGAAGGTCCCTTCCGCATCGTCAAGATTGCTGGCGAGGGCGCGTACATTCTAGAGGACATGAATGGAAAGATGCTTACCAACCCCTGGAACGCTCAGAACCTCAAAAAGGCGTACATGTGATCTTCAAACCTATGCTCGGCTATACCGCCAGTTTTCACAAAAGCTTCTCCACGCCTTGGAAAGCTTCTTTATCATTTACTCGTTAACTTTTCTGTTCGTGTTTCTTCATTTCAACGAATGGCCTCGGCCACTGACTGCTTGTCTTTTCATAACTTAATGGGAGTGAATCTTTTCCGTACGGCAATCGTTTATTTTCATTTAATTTAGCATTTTTCAGATTTTTTGCTTAATTTTTACTCTTGGCAACGTCTGCCACCCACAAACGATGACTTCGGTCACACCCACAAACGACCCTAAGGGTCTGCTTCGGCCATACTGCCCAAAGAAGCAAAATAGGACATATGGTCCACCAAGCCCATAACACACATTATGGCTGGAATGTGGGCTTCAGTTTGACTTGGCAAGACAGTAAGGTCGGCCACAGTCAGGTTACACTCACACTTTGGTGAGCAAACCACCCACTAAACAGTTGTATCCTAAAATAGCTAAACCATCCTACTTTGGTCAAGGCCCGGCTACAACCACCCTACGTCAAGAAAACACTATCACACCGAACCCAGACCAAAGTGGGGGCTACGGATATCTACCAATCCAAACATACAAGGCTACAAAACAAATTTTCACAAGGCCAAAACACAGATTGATCAGGCACGGAAAAACAAAGGTCATTGAAACAAAGGAAAGCACACATTCATTCATTCAACGAAAAGTGTAGCAGAAACTCCTAACAGAAGGTACGGCGTGGTAAATCGTTCGATGCCGACCCCCAACAACTATTACATCTGGAACAGCAAACACCGGTGTTCGGCGCCGTCCAGTCCAAAATAGTTCAAAAAATTCAAAACTAAAACTCATAATGATCAAACTAGAGCAGTGGCATCTGCAGTAGTATCAGCAGCGTGCTCGGCAACAGCATTATCAGCCTCCCCAGCATCCGCCACCTTCTCTTTTTCCTTCTCGACGCCCTTACCGGCATCGGCAGCAATTTCATCGCCATCGCCCTTTTTCTTGTCATTATCATCCTCAGATAAATCAACAACAGTGAGGTCCTGGAGATCCTCCTCGCTCTCAGAAAATTCCTCGTCCGGCAACGGGGCGCACTCCTCCTCAGTATAAGGGAGTTCAAGCTCAGGAACAGTTGGCGCTGGGATTCGGCTCAGGTCAAGCTCCAGCTGCATTCTTTCGCCGACGGCCGCAACACCGGCCTTATATCCCGCCTTGTAAGCAATGGGCAACTTTTCTTGGAGATGGTCATTAACCATTGACCGAGCGTCCCTCCTGTACTCTTGGCCGGCAGTCATATCCTGCTTGATACGCCTTCTCGTCAACCTCCTTCATCTTCCTCTTCTCCTCCTAATTCACTTGACCGAGCTCCCCAGAAATTTCAAAACCCATCTCCTCCTTCTCTCCCTCTCGAGCTCGCAACTGGTCTTCGCCCGCAGCTCCCCTTATAGCTCTCCTGATTTTTCACGCCGACCTTCTCGACGGCTGCAGGCGCTTACGCCAGCAGCGATTGGCTTGGTTGTAACGACGGAGAATCGCCGCCACCCTTATAATAAAGAAAATACAGCTCATAAATTTGTCCGGATGGAAAAATGAAACCGGCTTAGGAGTAACGAACAACATACGACCGCGTGAACTGTGCTCACCTGCCTCCTGCACCTTTCATCATGTCGCTTGGCAAGGCCAAACCTTGAAGCATTGTCGGGGCTAAGCCTGGCTCCAGCTTAACGCCGCTGACGGATATAATCCTGCCTTCGGCCATGGCAAACGAGGGAGCGAACTCGCGGTGTCGCCTGGCTACCCGAAAGCCGGTCGCCTTCCACGACTTTGGAGCCCACCTGCCACCGAGACTCGCCTGGTCCTCTCCCTGCCCCTGGGGCTTGGCAGGGAGAAGGTCGTGGAAAGTTTTTTGTCTCTTGGCAGCGCGCTCGGGCTGCTTTTTGTCTGTCCAGGGCGCCGTCCCTGATGTTCATCTTCACGACATTTCTCCGGCCCATATCGTCGGCAAACTGGGGGATGAGGGTTCGAAGGGGCTCGATATCAATACCTTCAAACGTTGAAGGCTGGCTCTGCTGAAACTAGAAATCTGCCGACTTCTTCAAAGACGGGAACTTCACCCTCTCGCCTTTCGCTACCTTGCTCGGCTTAGGGTCCTTTTCCTTTTTTCCGTCGGCAGCGTTTTTCTTACCCTTCGCCCGCTTGCTCGAACCAGTCTTCTTTTCTCTTCTCTTCAACTTACCCTTGTAAGAACGGTCGTAACCCAAAATCGTTGGCGCGTCGTGACAGGGAAGAGCTTTCAACCGATCGATATGACTTTCGTCGGCTAAATCCTGCTCTCTCTTTGCAATAGATCGGTGATCTGCAAAAGAATTAGCATGCAAGACATAATTAGTATTCTGTGAAGAAGTCATGTACGGCAAAAAAGAAAGGATTAAACAACCTCGGAAGTTTTTTATCCTCGGAACTGAATACAACCGCGTTGCCTGGTCGCCGAACTCGAAGTTACCACTAACTTCAACATAAAAGTTAGCCCATTGTCGGGAAGCCCCACAATCAGGGGTTCCTTGCCACTGCGCGTCGACAAGTACCTGCGGTTAGTCTTGCCGTGCCTGGACATTTGGTACGTATGAAAGAGGTCGACAACGGAAAACTCAAGGTTATGGAGTTCTTTCAGCTTGATAATGGTCATCACTATTCTGTAACTGTTGACAGCAAAATAGTGAGGGACAAGCCCGAATTTGGCCAGTAATTCCCTCAGGAACGGATGAAGAGGGAAACGGAGCCCGGCCTCATAGATGGCCATAAGGCGGGATAGTCCTCTGCCTTATCCCTAATTTTGTTACTGGCTACTTGGCTAACGACAACGTCGGCGGGAATGTTGAAGGTGTGACAGAAGTCTTCATACTCGTTCGGCTGCCCGCTGAAATAATGTGCATGTGGGCAGACCTGACCCCTCTCGTACAGATCAGCGATCTCTCTGTCCTCGGATGCTGTTCCATCCGGCCTCGAGCGTGATGACGTTGTGGCCTCGGCTTGAGAATGGAACCTAGATTCAGCCTCAGGGCCGAGTTCGGGTTCAGCATCAGAGCGTGTGGATAAAGTAAAAGAAATCTCTGCCTCAGTTGAACCCGTCAGACTTCATGATCACGCCGCAGATTGGAATCATCACCGCCTCGACATATTGATGCTATGAGATGTCCGCGCGCCTACCGCGTCAGCTCTCCAAATATTCTCTGATGAAGAGTTCTCGAGCCGCCTCTCTGAGCTCGTCAGAGCCTGATGATATCACTATCACCCGTGAGCCGACTAAACAAGACAAGCGAAATGGAATGAGTAAGCCTCATTGTCAGCTTGGCCAAGGCAAGGATCTCACGCCGCTACCCATCGCCCACCATTTCTATCCTATGAAGACTCAAGCTCGGGAAACTCCGGGACTCAGCGGGCTCGGACCAAGCAACCTTCAAAGGGGCTCGGCTAAGCCCACCGTCCGGCCAAACCCTTTATTACCTACATGGGGCCTGCCAACCTAAAACATCACCAAGCACAAGATCACGGAGGACTCGTGTTTCAAGAACAGTTGAAGGAAGATGAACAGCTCGTCATCTCCAGGCTTCGCATCGCTCACACGTAACAAAAACACCAAAACCCGTGAAAAGATGTAAAAAGCACGCTAAAATCGTAAAACGCATGTAGGGTAAAAGGCGTAACCCATACCGTGATTTTCACGAGATCCGATGGAAGATCCGCCGCAAATCGAAACCGTAAGATGAACGGGCGCGCAGCTCGCAATGGAAGTTTAGAGAGAGAGAGCAACGGTAGCTTCTCTCTCCTCACGTCCCCCCTTTATATAGAGGCTAGGGTTTGGGATTCGAAGTTCCCGCCCATCATTACATCGCCGAACAGTCATCCATTCAACGTGTGACACGTGGCGTTGAAATGACAGTCGCAGAGTCCTCGCCCACGCCAACCGCCCTTCACTGCACTTATCTGCAAGCAGGGACACTTGGCGCTCTCGCATTGAGGACGCCCGACTGCTACCCGCGCGTATGAAAAGACGTTAAGTCCACTCGATCTCATTTTCATCATCAATAATCCATCCTCGGCGCTCCACGTTCGGCCAGAGCTAGGTATCGATCCCTACCGCGCTGGCGCCGGCAGAGATCGAGGGGTTATTGAGGGTCAACAAACGCTCGGCTACTAACCGAAGGGCGACGAGCCCACGCGGCTATATCGTAGACGGCCCTAGCCGACATGTTCACGCACGGCCGGACCTTGCCAACGATTTCAACAAATGGTGTCTCGACATGGTCTCTGGTGGCCGGGCTCGCCCATAGCGGGCTCGACTTCCCTGGCTCGCAATAACGGGCCTACTTCGCCGGGCTCGGCCCGAAGCTCTGGTCGCTTCAGTGGACACGCCCGCTTCCTCACGTGTCAAGCGGTTACAAAGATAATGATGAAAGCACATGGGAGAGGACAGCTCACGCCAAACGGTTACAAATATCTAATCTAGTGACGCCACAACAACGTCACCCGGCTCGCGCAAGCACGTGTTCGTATTTGGAGAGCAAGCTAAGGAGGTGCTATAAATACAGAAAGATCCACAACCCTAAAAGGTACACAACATTCCAGACCCAAAACTCCTAGCTCTCTCTCTCTCGCACTATAAGTCTTTTTCTAGTGGCTCCTCCGGTGTGGTCTTTAGTCGTGCTTCGTGGTGCAGGTTAGGCGAAGAGAGCTTGATCAACCCTGAACCAGAGGAAGGACTCGAACCGGAGACCACGGGCCACACACCACTGCTAGGGAGTTGAACACAACACATATGGGTTAAAACCCTGTCCGCCCCCTGTAACTAAACCATATCATCCCCTTTGAGAAGTACCGTATAATTATGTCATAACGGTTCAACCGGAATCATAACAACTTAATAAGCATAACAGGCTGGATAGCTGAAAATAAAATAAATAGAAAAATGTTTGACATGTACTTCTCGAAGGGGACGACGATATGACAGTGCATCCTTAGGGCACTCCAAGAATGGGAAAAAATAAATAAGAAGTAGGAGAAATAAAACCTACTTCTTAATGAGAGAGATGAAGGTTGGGCTGAAAAGAGGGGTGCTGAAACAAAAGAGGGAAGGCCAAGCCCATCTATGGTTGCAGATAATTGCAGACATCATAGAGCATGGAGACAGCATACTTGTTGCGTGGAAGTGTTGTGCAAAAATATAAAAACATGACTAAAATGTGTTCCAAAAATTCTAGATACATGTTTCCATACGCCAAACGCGCTAGGGAAAGGGTAGGTTGGTTAGTAAAGCACATAAGATTTGGACTAGCTGATGGAGATCGAATAAGACCGACGATCACCCGCGCATAGATGAGGCGTGGACGAAAGAATTAATATCTATTGGTCTTTGATTTATCTGTCTTTGATTGTATTTTATTTTATTTTAGGAATCTTTTGTTTATTATTATTTTGGAAACTTTGTGTTGTGCCTAGCCTATAAATACTAGGCTTGGTTCCTTCACAAGGACTTTTTGATATTTTGAGAATAAAGATTTGTTGGCACTATGGTTTTCTTGTCTTTTGGCTTCCTTTTCTTTTATTTTGTGGGTACAAGAACGTCGGCTGTCCGGCATCACTAGCTATGGGCTAAAAATAGTGTTCAACTGTAGCGTTGCAGATAAAGGATTTGTTAGTTGAAACATCTCCAGGGGAATAGAAAAAGGCTAAACAGAAAGACCGTGGATCCTAATCCAGAAACTGTACAAGAATTCACAAAAAATAAAAGAAAACAAGATTTAAGGGGGTCCTGAGGAGTACTTAGGCGAAGCGGTCCTTCAACCATGGATGATGTCGATCTCTTGGATGGATATATGCTTAGGTTTACTCTTTATCTTACCATGCTGCTCGTGCCGTCCAGTACTGCAGACAACAAAAATGGTATTACAACGAATGTGAGCAGAAAAACGTTGTGGACAAGGAAATGCAAGTAAAAAAAACTGGAAACAGAGAATCATAGGCTCAAGCTTATGTTACAAAGTGAAAAATCAAATCCTAAGAAAGGTTAAACGAAGTAACCATACTTGTATTCCATGTAAACCATCCCACTTGCCCCCAGACATGGCACTCGTAGATTTCATCCAGAGATGTGATTTATGAAGGGTTATGTCATCATCATCTTCTTGTGATTTATGAAGGGTTATGTCATCATCAACTTCTTGGAAGGATGCGATACCGTGCTCCATGGCCACCTTCTCACCTCCTCCTTCGTAGTTAAAATGCCTATGTGGCTATGAACAAATTGAAAGAAACTTAACATCCCAGTCAAAAATCGTTTTGGTATCTTATAAATTAGGGGAAATGACGGCCAATGACGTGTTTTGATAATTAATACCTGCCAAGTATATTTTCAGCATTAACAAATGTTCTTAACTTGTCCTTGACGGGTATTGATTATCAAAACATATCATTGACCGTCATTTTCCCTATAAAATTATCTGAATTTCTTTTCACTAATTGAGTTTGACCTAACTTTACAATAAGATCATTTTTTTTTCTAAGTTTTTCATCTTTTATGAATTTTTGTCCGTCTTGCATTACAATTGTATAGATTATTGATTTGTCACAAAGAAATAAATCTACAAAATAAAAATATATATATATCAAAAAAACTTTTATAAGTTAAAGATAAAAGTAATCGAAAAGACAAAGGCCTTGTTCGTTTAGCAACTTTGGGTTTTTAGTTTCAGTTTTGCTATTGTCAGCCCACTGGGCTGACAATAAGTACACTAGAAGATAAGAAAAACACGTATTTCTGTGTACTTTTTTCACCCTTTAATACACATTCACACACTTATTATTGTCAGCCTATTGGGCTGATTTTAGAATTTTCCTTTTAATTTTGGTAGTGGGTAGAGAGAGAAATAGGGTAATGATTGGAGAGATGGGTGATGAGTGGAGAGAGATAGAGAGAGAAATGAAATTAATGATTGGAGAAATAAGATAATGATTGAAGAAAGATGTAGGATAATGATTAAAAAATAAAGTTAAAACAAAATAAATACGGGAAACGAACAAGGCCAAATTCTTTTACAATATTTTTGTCTCGAAATGACAGGGGCTAAACCGAAATTATTTCTACATTTCAGGGTCAAGTCGCAACACACAAGTGGAACCGCTACACAAAGCGGGTCGTTCACCGGGTCGGTCATAACTATAGTCCGACTCTTCCAAATTGGATCGTCACTGCAATTGCCATTTTCAACATTCTCTCCGTTGTTCCGTCGAATCGTCCACCCACAGAGAGTCGCGAAGAGAGAGAGAGAGAGATGAGCGGGCACGACTCCAAGTACTTCTCCACCACCAAGAAGGGCGAAATCCCCGAGCTCAAAGAGGAGCTCAATTCTCAGTACAAGGTTCCTCTCTCAATACTTGTGCTTGTATTATAACAGTATTCTCTTTTTTCCATGTATACGTCACAAAGTTTTGATTCCCGCGGCCTTGATCTGATTCAACTGCACTCTTGATTTCACTGCTGACGTGTTTCTACCACGATTGACGGGAATTGTCATCAGATCTATTGCTTTCCTGCTTTGATTTATCGTTCGGATCGCCGTTAATAACTTTCTTTGACTTGCAACTCCCGTCCGCACGATTTGCGTACTGATGTCAATCGAGCCCGCGATGCAATTCCCCAAATTCGGACGCGGAGACGAACACAGAACACCTTCTCTTTGTGTGGTGTTATATTGCCTACCTCACATTTATAATTTCCTCCGGGATAATAGTATGAGATCGCCGTGATGTTTGCAAAATTTACTGAGTTGCTTTGTCGACACAACTTATGACGTAACGAATAGGTCCAATATGCTTTTTTCGAAATGGATCGATTCTCGTTTTAGAAGTTTATTATTTGATTCATGTTTGTTAGAGCTTGTAACAGGTTTTTACTGATTCGGTTCTTTTATGTGGCACGGTATACTAGTTTGGCAATTTGCTCTACTTATGGGAAGTGTTGCAACTTGATTATACCATGTCTTAAAGACAGTGTAAAGGGTGCAAGTTATGTTTCCTGCTTCTTGGTGTAGCTAGAATTTGAGCTTGTTTCACTTCATTGATATATGATATTTGTACAGAGTAGCTCATTTGAATACTTGACATTGCATTATTAGGATGGTTTTGCATACAAATGCCAAACTTACTGGGATTCGAGATAGTGTCATCAGGACTTATTAGCTGTAACATGGTGATTTGGGGAGGCTTTAGTTTGGTTTCGTTACCCTTTCTTATTTTCTCATGCAGGACAAAAGAAAAGATGCTGTTAAAAAGGTGATTGCTGCTATGACTGTAGGCAAAGATGTTTCATCTTTGTTCACAGATGTTGTCAACTGTATGCAAACAGAGAATTTGGAGCTCAAAAAGCTTGTCTATTTGTATCTGATAAATTACGCTAAGAGCCAACCTGACCTTGCGATTCTGGCAGTTAATACGTTTGTCAAGGTAAGAACTGTGGTGAACTTTTGTCCTCCTGCATTTTATATTTTTGCATCAACCAGATAGAACTCGGCATTGCCAATTTTCTTTACTGATTTGAGATTGTGCTTCATAAGGTGACTGTTGACCTAATAAGTACATCACTTCATCTTCTAATAGGGTAAACTTTTGGGACATTGGGGATCTAACATGATTTCGCATTGGTATCGATACGTATAGCTATATCTGTATATAAAATAACAAATGGCACTAGCTGTCAGTTCTGTAGTTTGGGTTTCATGCCATGATCACTCAAACAATTTTGTTTCCTTCCCTTTTATTTAGAAATTGAAAAGCATCATTTTCTATAACATCCTTCTATAGATATTTTCTTCTTCAAGTTTCTTTGTTTCCTTCCATTTCCTCGATGGTAGATCAATGAATCCCGTGATACCTCATACCTCGCCAATATTTCAAAGTTACATGTTATACCTTTATGTTTTCCTTTCAATCCTTTTTAAGCGGTTTCTATGGATCTCCAACCAACTGTTATGGATGGTTTTGCAGGATTCACAGGATCCAAATCCTCTGATTCGTGCTTTGGCTGTGAGGACTATGGGATGCATCCGCGTTGATAAAATCACTGAATACCTATGTGACCCCCTTCAGAGGTGTCTTAAGGTTGATCTTATTGTAGTTTATATTTTATTCATGCTGTCAATTGGAACCTTTTACTAGTCTTGGACCTCAGGAATTTATAATTACGTCCTTCAATTTTCTCCATTGTACCAATATTGCAAATGTCTTATAGTTTAATTGCACATGTTTATATTGTGTTATGGTTCTCATATAGTTGTAACTGTTGAACTTCTGATTATCAGGACGATGATCCCTATGTTCGCAAGACAGCAGCTATATGTGTTGCTAAACTTTATGACATAAATGCTGAGCTAGTTGAGGATAGAGGGTTTCTGGAAGCTCTCAAGGATTTGATATCAGACAATAATCCAATGGTTGTAGCAAATGCTGTTGCAGCACTTGCGGAGATTCAAGAGAACAGTAGCAGGCCCATCTTTGAGATCACGAGCCACACACTTTCAAAGCTCCTGACTGCTCTAAATGAATGCACGGAGTAAGTTGTGTTTCTACTAGTATGCTCCTTGTGGTGATATGAAATTTATGTTTTGCAGTGCTGATGTTTGAAAAACAGAACATTTTACATGGTATCCAAGCAATGAATCTGTTCATAACAATTAGTTTTTGAAATTGGTGTGATACTGGTTCAACTATGAGCTACTATAATGTGATATATGCTGTTGTTATTTGATGTGTGAGTTTAGGTGGGGTCAAGTTTTCATATTGGATGCCCTTTCCAAATACAAGGCAGCCGACGCTCGTGAGGCTGAGAATATAGTCGAGCGTGTTACTCCAAGACTACAACATGCAAATTGTGCGGTTGTTCTTTCAGCTGTCAAGGTGACATTGCATCATGTTAACATCGATAATGACATTCCTGGTCATTTACTTATGTTTTGGTTTATGAAAGTCATACTTTACCGCTGCCTTTCTAAATTTATACCAACTTCCAGATGATCCTCCAACAAATGGAACTCATCACAAGTACTGATGTCGTTCGGAATCTTTGCAAGAAAATGGCTCCTCCTCTTGTGACGTTACTATCTGCAGAACCTGAAATTCAATATGTTGCATTACGAAACATCAACCTTATTGTGCAAAGACGGCCTACTATTCTTGCCCACGAAATCAAGGTGATTTGATGTGAATCAATAACCATGAGTTTGGTGCGTGGTTTCTTCTAAGTCACACTTTTAGTAGGAAGTCTTGTTTATGAGACACTTAATGTTTGTTTTAGGTGTTTTTCTGCAAGTACAATGATCCCATTTATGTGAAGATGGAAAAGTTGGAAATCATGATAAAGCTGGCTTCAGACAGAAATATAGACCAGGTATGCAGACTTTAGTCTTTTCTTCTTTAGATATTTTTTTTTTTCTGTTGGCTGAAATAATGCTCACTTGGTAGTTATTTTTCAGGTTCTGTTGGAGTTCAAAGAATATGCTACAGAAGTAGATGTAGACTTTGTTAGAAAGGCTGTTCGCGCTATTGGTCGATGTGCCATCAAGTTAGAGAGAGCGGCAGAGAGATGCATTAGTGTTTTGCTTGAGTTGATTAAGATCAAAGTAAACTACGTCGTTCAAGAAGCTATCATAGTCATTAAAGACATATTTAGACGATATCCGAACACGTAAGATTTTGTGGCTCATCTTTGTGTTTTCTATGGCTTTTCCCCAGAGATTCATGCTGTCAATAGTGTCATAAACTACTTCCTTTTACTCTTAAGTTTGGCTATTTTATTGTCTTAGAACAATTCGTATTGTTCCGAGCTTAACTTTTATTCTTTGTTCCCCTCAGCTACGAGTCCATCATTGCTACACTTTGTGAGAGTTTAGACACTTTAGATGAGCCCGAGGCTAAGGTGCTCCTTAACAATTTCATGACTTTTGTCTTTTTATAGTAGCTTATTCTTTTACAACGTATATCCTATGTTTCTCACTATTGATTGTCTCCTTTAATTTATGTAGGCATCGATGATCTGGATAATTGGTGAGTATGCAGAGAGAATTGACAATGCTGATGAGCTCCTCGAGAGCTTTTTGGAGAGTTTCCCTGAAGAACCTGCACAAGTACAACTGCAATTGTTGACTGCAACAGTCAAACTTTTTCTTAAGAAGCCAACTGAAGGCCCACAGCAGATGATCCAGGTGTGCAGTTTTGACCTTTCCATTGTGTTTATGACGTGCTCATTCTATGAAAATGTTGTGACTACCCCTCAGAATCTATTGCCTTCTATTCTATTGCTTTATAGTGGTTCTCACTGCATGTTACCATCTTGGTAGGTTGTGTTGAACAATGCCACTGTGGAGACCGACAATCCTGATTTGCGTGATCGTGCATATATATACTGGCGTCTGCTTTCAACTGATCCTGAGGTTTGTAATTGTTGGAAATAGTTTCTCTCTTTGCGTATATGATATGCCTACAGTTCTCAGTTGTTTCTCTCTCTCTCTCTCTCTCTCCATAACATTTTACATGATGGGTATGTTGCTGCAAAAGTTGCTGTTGGTGTCCATTTATATTGGCATGCTTGTCACACCTTGTAGGTTCACTTCTGTGGATACGAGAACTTCTAGATTGTAGGAAAAGTGGACAGTTGCTACATAGTTTGGAGTTTAATTCTTTAGCACGTTATAGACTTTTGGATGGCTATGTTTGTAAAAGTTGGCCTTGGAGTGAGAAGCCTTAAATATCCGTTATAAACCTGCTTTTTCCTTTCCCCTCTTTCAGGCGGCCAAGGATGTTGTGTTAGCTGAGAAGCCAGTGATTAGTGACGATTCAAACCAACTCGATCCTTCTCTTCTTGACGAACTTCTATCCAATATTGCTACTTTGTCTTCAGTGTACCACAAGCCACCAGAGGCATTTGTTACCCGTGTGAAGACTACCCAAAAAACTGACGAAGATGACTACCCTGATGGGGGTGAACCAGGGTACTCCGAATCTCCTTCTCATGCTGTGGACAGTGCTGCATCACCACCAGCTACTTCAAGTAGTGCTCCACATGCTGCGGCAAGGCAACCAGTCCCTGCAACTCCTGCTCCTGTGCCAGATTTACTCGGTGATTTGATAGGCCTTGATAATGATAATAATGGTAACGGGGCTATTGTACCAGTTGACATTTTACATGAAGGGTAAGTATTTTGGAAAATTAGAATGATACATTGTCCATGTGCGGTAATTAGGCTTCTTAATTAACTTGCTCGTTGTAGATTTATTGTTTGTTGAAAAATTTGAATGCGGTTACTTGGAAGTTGGAAGTTACATAGAGGCTAAAGATTAGTGAACTTATCCTAAAGTTGCAATTCATGGGGTTTTACATTCTGATGATGAATAAATTGTGCAAATGTTAAGATTAAGTTCGTTTGAATGCCTGATTTGGAGTTGTGACTTCAATTGCAGCCCTCCTTTGCCTGTTGTATTGCCAGCATCAACTGGTCAAGGTTTGCAGATCAGTGCACAACTAGTACGGAGAGATGGCCAAATTTTTTACAGCTTATTGTTTGAGAACAACTCGCAGATTCCCCTCGACGGTTTTATGATTCAGTTCAACAAGAACACGTTTGGTGTTGCTGCTGCTGGACCACTTCAGGTAGTTGTGACTTCCACCATCATGAATCAAAAGTTTTTTTTTTTAATTTGCGCATTAGATTGATTTCTCAAGTTCTTAATGGCTATTCAGGTCCCACAGTTGCTACCTGGAACATCTGCTTCGACTCTTCTGCCTATGGTTTTGTTCCAGAACATAGCTCCTGGTCCTCCGAACACACTTCTGCAGGTTGCAGTGAAAAATAATCAACAGCCTGTGTGGTATTTCAACGATAAATTATCATTGCTGGTGTTCTTCTCTGAAGATGGGAGAATGGAGCGTTCTGCTTTCCTTGAGGTAGCAAAACAAAAATAGTTTCAACTTTTCAACTGCATATTTTGTATGCTGTACTGCTTCAGTAACCAACTAACCATTGTAATGACAACTCCTTTGGCAATAATTGCTGGTGGAAATTTGTTTTAACTTGCAGAGACTATAGGGATTTTCAAATATTTTGGTTATTTCATCTGTCCTAGCTATACTTAGTGTAGTTTACGAGCAATCTAAGGAAGGCTCATTTGTGTTTTGGTAGGAAAATTGAAACCATTTTTCAAGTTTAAAATGTTTGGTGATGGTGACTGGATCCTGATTCTTTTGTGTTTTGCAGACATGGAAGTCCTTACCTGATTCAAACGAGGTCTCAAAGGATTTTCCAGGGATAGTTGTGAACAGCGTGGAGGCAACTCTAGACCAGCTAGCGGTATCCAACATGTTCTTCATCGCAAAACGTAAGCACGCAAACCAGGATGTGTTGTACCTCTCTGCGAAGATCCCTCGGGGAATCCCGTTCCTGATTGAACTCACAGCAGTTATTGGAATCCCCGGGCTGAAGTGTGCAATCAAATCTCCTAGCCCTGAAATGGCTCCTCTTTTCTTTGAAGCCCTGGAGAATCTTCTCAAGAGTTGATTTCTGCGTCTCTCTCTTCCCCTCCCACCTTTTTTGGTCTCTTTGGTTATGTTCCTTTTCCGCTTTCCCTTTAACTTATTGGGTTTTGCCCCTGCAATGTTGTATAATTCTTGGAGTACTGAGATCATAGCTGGTCTTTTTTTATTTCAGAGTTTTGGCAGCTATTCAGCTCTTCTGTTGTTTTCGTCATTTATATTGATTTGTTGAGATCGGTTGGACAACTTTTGCGGGTTGTAGACTTTGCTGCATATATTTGACAGCTCAAAGGTTTCTCTTATGCAATGCATGCAATGAATAGTAGATCATTGGGAGCTTTGACGAATGAGTTGGTGCAATGCCATGAAACAGGCCAAATACTGCAACAACCTTTTAGCGACACCATATCTAGCAATTGCCAGAATGAAGAGGCTCCATTGTCTTGATAGATATCGTGACCTGAACCGATAACATGTGTTATTCAGTCCTACCCAGCCTCTATCCGCCCAGCGTACTACAGTCCGTGCGCTCATTCTCAAATCATCCACAACCCATACCTGTTTGTTGGCACCAAAGTCAGTCTCTTAAGTTCTTCGCCCTTGGGTGAGTAGGGCTTAATCTTTCTTGTGCAGCCAAAACGATGTATTCTTACACATTTAATTGTGTTCTTACCCATTTAATTGTGTCTTTGTATTTTAAAGTTTTCACCTATGCTATCTATCGACCAAAAATATTTGGCCAAGGGGTATAGAGAAGAATCGACATATTGGATTTTGTTTTTTACAAAGCAAGAAATCTATTTACTCTAATCTAAGGAGTTAAGGATGACTAGATGAGATTGACGAAATTTGAAACTTACGCTTATTGCCTGAGAGTACATGATGCCTATAATTCACTCCATTCGAGAAGGTTTGATAACTGGTTGATTCCCCGTATTTCAGTCCAATTAACTCGCCTGGATCCACTTTGTTGGTGGATATAGTAACAACGTTAAGTTCTGTTGAGATTTTTGAATTTTTTCTTATTTTTATTCAATTTTTTTTTGTTTTTTAGACTTTATCTTGGAAATTTCAAAAAAAGAAAGTAAAAGTAATAATTTTTTACTTTTCTAATTTGTCTTATCATTTCGTCTTTGACAAGACGAATCAATAATCTAATAATCTATAAAAGTTAATCGTAAAACTAACAAAAACGCGAAAAAAAAATTTAAATAAATACGAACAAGAAAATTTCCAAAAATCCAAAAAAAAACACCTCCTAGCCTGTCAGTGTCAAGTCGATAGCACCTCCTCAGTGCAAGGGTGGGGACAGGAAAATATCGTCCGTTGTTGCGGGCCTCTGATTTCTCTCTCTCTCTCTCTCTCCCTCCCCTAATTATCCAACCGAACTAAAGGTGAGCTTCGATCCTCTTCCTATTCCAAAAATTTATGGGGAAAACTTGTACATATACGCTAATACATATGCATACTGTAGCTATGGCTCAATAAATTCTAGGTTTTGGTTCGAAAACCGCTCGAAATTTCAGTGACCATACTTTACTAAGGTGAATCTCCTGATTCTCCTCCTGTTACATAATCATCTGGAGTAATTATTGTTTGATTTATTGCAATTCGTTCATCTATTCGTTTACGAAAACTAAAAATAGTTGGAATCTGTTGGAGTATTTTTGCCAAGGATGTAACTGCGTGTTGGGAGCAGGAAACAGAGATCTTTACTGCACCCTTTAAGAAAAGTGTGCTGAGACCGTAAATTTTTCCTACTTGTTTATCAGGCTGTGTTTGGGTTAAGAACTTTGTTGAGGAAAGGGGAAAAAAATGTTAGCAAAAAAGCTAACCCGCTCTGCTGAGGAAAATAAGTACTTATTCAAATAAATACTTATTTTTTGAATTAAAGGTGATGTATTGTGAGAGAATGATTTGTCTCATTTCTGCTTTTCCTTCCATTAGTGCCTCCAGTAATGTGTGATTCAAATACAACTTTAAAGTTTGAGATTTTCGTTTCTTTACTTTTGGAATTGTTGTTTAGGTAGATGTCATACTCAAGACAAGGAAGGTGAGTATCCTTCAAAACTCTAAAGGAGTTTTATAAGTGCAACATAATTGTCAGTTGTGAATCACTAGCTTTTTGTTATGGTTCTAGGTCTGGTTCACCACCCGACTCTAGGTCACCAAATGGGGACCGTAGATCAAGATCATTGTCAAGGTCTAGGAGGAATCGCTCCAGGTAAAGTTCATAAATGTCGTAGTTTCACATTATGGTGAGGAGAAAATAAGCGCCATGTACAAGTCAAACGGTGCAGGATTGATATTGATTCTGAAAGAATACTAAGCATTTGAAGAAGTTCCACTAAGCTAGGTTATTTCTGCATAAAGGGAAGCACTGTCCCGGTTGGCATACACATCTGGAAGGTTAAAAAAAGAAAAGAAAAAAGACTTGAGCAAAAAAAGTTTGAATACCCGGTTTCGCGTCTCAAGTTCGCATGCAGATGGAGTAGTGCCCAATATATATTCGACTAGAACATGTTTTTTGAAGTACCCATGCTCCATATATTATGACACATAGATATTTGTTACAACGGTGATTGTTTTTGTTGGACATTTGTTCCATGTGACAGTTAATTTCTATTTTTTCTCCAGGAGTAATGATTCTGATGCTATTGCCAATCCTGGAAATAACCTGTATGTAACTGGTTTATCTACGAGGGTTACTACCAGTGCACTTGAGAAGTATTTTAACAATGAAGGAAAGGTATCAGCCCCCTTAAATATTGTTTCTAGATCTTTATAGCGTACAGATTTTTCTTTTATGAGACCTAAAAGATGTCCAGTAAACTTGTGATGAGCTAACCCTAATGGTTAAATCAGTCGGTAAAGAGCCAAATGGCCCAGACCTAAGGAAGTGGATGTCCAGTAAACTTGTGATGATCTAACGCTATTTTGAGTGCCCATGGTAATGGTTGGAAGAAATTCATGTGAAAATGAATGGACCTTCCATCCATTGATTGACAGTTATATGAGTGTCCAAGCTTACATCCAGTATATCTCATTGGCATTTTTCTCTCATTCACAGAGGTCAATATCTAAACTATTTTGATAGCAATAGCATGAAACCTGCAGATTGCATCAATGGTCACTTTAGGTCTAGCATTCTGTTTAACCATATCAGACTAAGTGAGCATTTTCAATACCATGTCAGATCACTTGCTGATACCTTTTCGTTTGCAGGTCACTGATTGCCATCTGGTTACAGATCCTCGCACCAAAGAATCTCGTGGGTTTGCTTTCGTTACCATGGAAACAAATGAGGATGCTAACCGCTGTATCAAGTATCTAAATCGTTCTGTGCTTGAAGGTCGATTAATTACTGTGGATAAGGTATTGTTTTTCTCTTAACAAGTACAAATAAACACTATATTGGGGGCCTAAAATTTTTAAGGTCACCATTTGTATTATTCCTCGTCTTCAGAATGTTGCCTGATAAATCTTGGCAGCAGGTCTGACATGTGTAGCGCCACCGATTCACACTTTAAGCTCCACGGTCTAAACAGTGAATGTACACCGTTATGCTATGAGCTCTGCATCGACACCTCATCGATCCAAGTTCGACTATTTTGCTGAGGGTTGTATGGACTATGGCCTTATTACTTTCTCTGCCCTCCTTCATATTATTTTTCTTATTTTTAGGTTATATTCTGGAATAACATTAGAGGCATGCAGATAAGTTTTATTTCGTCAGTCCTTCTAGTCCTCTTTCATATTCTCTGCCTATTCCTTTAAAGGTGGGTGCCTTGGGGAAAGAAAAAGGAAAATAAAATAGGAGAGATGATAAGGAAAGAGGAAGAACAGAACTGCACATCAAGTAATAAGGGGTTGGGCGAAACTATAACAGTATCAACATGGTTGTTCTACTTATGGTTTGGGAATCCTCAAGACAATGAATAACTCTTGTTGCAATAGTAATTTGGATGATGACTTTTGTTAGATGGAAGAGAATAATCCTTGAAGTTGTTAGACCCTAGCCATATGGATCATCTTATTGGAACATGTTAACTTCTTAGAATTCTTAAATGTTGAAATTTTCTTTTATCAGTTGGTGCACGAGCTTTGTCATTCTTTCTGAATAGAATTGTCTTGCAGGCCAAAAGGAGGCGTGGGAGGACACCAACTCCTGGAAGGTACCATGGTCTAAGAGAGCGAGAAAGAGGAGGTACATATACTGTTCAAGAATTTATGTGATTCATGTGAAAACTATTTTTATTAAAACCAATTCATATCAGCTTAACTTGCCCAAAAGACTAAATGGATCTACGGCCATTATTATGTTCAAACGTACCAGCCTCAAAATGCCTGTTCATAAAGGCTGTGACTGGATTTCCCTCAAGAAATCTCTTCACAAAACCATGATGCAAAACCCATCCTAAATGTTTGTTTGGGCCTAGACCCTGCTTCAAATCTGACTTCCATCATTTAGACCATTACTCTATCATGTCATCCCTGGGGGTTAGACGTAAACTCTGCCTAATAACCTTGGTTGGATCCATTTTAGAAGCCATCGGATTGGATCTGAAGTGAACAAAGTAAGCTGTTGTTCCAATATGAGGAACAATAAAAAGGAAGTATATGCATTACTATGATTCAAGGACATTTTCTCCTCATCCCCAAAGCGGTCATTGTTTACTTGGTCTACTAAATCGCGACTTGGTTGACTTTTCCGATGGATTAGAAATCTAACTGATTACTACTACTATTTAGCAAGAACCCATGATACTATATTTGTGCAGCATAAACTGATCTGCTAAGGCAATCTCTAGTTGTTTAATTCAAATTTATCAGTGATTACGAATGTGACAGGAAATCACTCGTGTCCACTTTTATCTGTTGTCTTTATGTTCTTATGCAGGACGCGACCAGAGGCAGTCACGTGGTTATTCTCCTCGCCGACGGGATGAGAGAGATCGCCGAGGAAGATCGCGCTCCCCCAATGATAGGAGGTTCGATGTTTCCTCCGACTCTTATAGGAAGCACAGGGAACGTTCCTTGTCAGCTGGTGGTAGTGGCCATAGGAGAGCATAATTACAAGTCAAGCGCAAAGTCTCATCACACCAATGGAAACCGTTATTCTCGGCTCGTGATGGTGGCTGCCTGCAACCAACGTCTGTTTAGGTTGCGAGTCCAGTTGCCCCTTTTTGTGTGTACTTGTTCATTAACTTAACTTTGAAATCGACTTTTTTTTTGTTTAATTGTGGAATCATCGTTTCGTTGTGATATACCTCCTTTACAAACCGATACTCTTATTCGATGCCTTCATCTTGGTTTTGAGTTTTACTGTATTTGTGTGTGGCTTGGGTTCAATACTTTCAGTTGTAGAGTTCTCCTTTTTCTTTTTTGGGCTTGACCGTTATGTTAGGTGAATTATTCGTGTAACTAGCGAGTGCCTCTATATTCACAAAATTTAATTGCTTAATAGCATCCGCATTAACCAGTCACTTTTTTAAAAGTACATTGCATCACTCTCTACTCTTAACTTGTATACTAAAACTTTTCAATTTAAATGTCATATTTTTCGTACCGGATCTATTTTTTAAGGGCCATATATATAGCCGTTATATTCCAACGGTCGTATTTCATAATGGCTATATTTTAATGGTCAAAATTTTGTTACGATTATATTCCAATGGTCATATTTGTGATGGTTCATACCTGTAACGGTTATATTCCAATGGTCATATTTGTGATGGCTATATTCTCTAGTCTAGTCTAACGTATATATAAGATCATATATTGTTTAACTTTCATCTACCACGACCTAAACTTTCTTTCATTTTATCTTCTGTTTTCAAAATATGGAACTTGAGCATCTAGACAATGTGATGGAACGTTACAATTCCGATTCCAATAATGGGTTTGATATTATTGCAAAAGCTGCTATGGAAGCAGAACAATTGGAAGCTGAGAGTTCATCAAGAAAACAACCGAGATCTAATCAATGCCGCACTTTTATTCGATTTTGATTCCAATGGATGAGTTTGATATTTTGGCTGGCCGAGTTCATCCATCTCTGTTGTCACTTTTATTTTCCTCTGCACAAATTCTTATGCGAAGTGAACATTTTCGATCATCGAAGCGAGCCCCGCTCGGCTGGGACAGCAGGCTGCTGTCCCTTTAAGGGGCAGCAGCTCCCCAGCGTCGACCAAAGAAAGCTCCCAATCCAAAACTTTGATCTGGGTCTGTGCTGTGCAGGGATTGTGGGCCCGTCCGGGGGCCGGAGATGTTATCAAGTGGTTCAATCTCGTAAGCTCGTCGGGTAGGTCATCAAGGTAAAAATTCAAATTGACAGGATACCAAATGTTATAATTCAGATCAACTGAATAACGGTAAGTACGTGCTCATAACATATTTATCTAACATTGTTTTCTCAAATCTCATTTTACCTGTCTAGATTTTGCAACATGTATTGATGTATGTGGTCCGATTCCAGACCTTCACGACGAGCTTAAGCAAGTGAACTTCCCGATTCCAACACCAGACCCGAGACAAACTCAAAATTGCCGCTCAACACGGGTTCTGTTCGCAAGCGCACAACACATTCCCCCATATCAAAGCCCGGGCGGTATCACAGTCATTTCTCTGTCATTCTTCTTGGTCAAGGATTCCCTTAAGTTTAAGAAAATCCTATCCTTGGTTCATCTACATACCACATCATTTAACTTCCCCTCTTTTACTAATTGATGCTTCAAACCAGATGACCATTGTCTAGACAGATATATACCAGCAGGAAGAAAGATATGCCTACGTCGTTTCTGCAAGAACAGGTTAGCTCAATAACGATACAACCCAGATCAAAAAAAGAAAAAAATTGATGCAACCGAAAAGCTTAACAGCCATCCATAACCAAGCGAGAAATGTGAGAAACCAGAAAGTCTTGACTAAACTGGCATAAATAAAATGTGTCCAAGTACTAAAACACGTGAAACAGAAGGGCATATGAACATCACCAGAATACGCTGCATTGATAAGGATACAATGGTAGCACGAGCTTTCACCAAACTTTCAAACATTGCAAGAGATCCAGTTGTTCGGCCACGAAAAAAGAAAAGTAAAAGAAAACCTACTTCCCAGTCGAGAATACTCCTATTTTACATTAAAGTGAATGAACCATGCACATTCAAGTTTTTTCATTGTTTCTCATCAACAGCTTACCTGGTCTCAATGTCTAACAGTCCATATAAAATCCCTGAATTTCTATTGACAAATCACTTTCACTTTTTATGAGTATAGACCTTATTAAATTGTTAACCACCAACTCATCTTAAAACTTAATCTGTTAGAAAGAATGACAACTTTATTACATATACCTCAACATGCCCCCTCATGTGTAGCCAGACTCTCCTCTATAAGCGGGCTAAACACGTTTAAATATTTTAACATTAGGTAGGTGGTGAGATTCGAACACAGGATCTGCTCTGATACTATATTAGATTGTTAACCACCAACTCATCTAAAAGCTTAAGCTGTTAGAGAGAGGGGCAACTTTATTACTTATACCTTCAACAGACCCAAAGAACAAAGGCAAGATTCTTAGGAAAGCAACAATGAAGCACAACAGCTCCCGTGTAGAATATGGAAAACATTAGAAAATGAAGCCAGTGCGACTTATCCAACATCATTCAAATAGAAGGGGAAGAATAACTATAGCACATTAACACGGCCATGTGAAATTCAAAGCAACATACTGTCAGAGAGGGAGTGCATGAAAATAATGTGAGATCAGCTAAGTACAAAAGACAAGGCACAATGTGATTTCAGATAACTATACAGAAAGTAGAGAAAATTGAAATGGAAGAGCAACTCACTGAGATTAAAAAATTGTATGGACAAAGTTCTGTTTGAAATGCTTGAAAAGTTTTATTCCGAGCCTTTGTATAAAATCTGATGTAAACTCTGTTTACAAGAAAGAAAGATGTAGAATCTATGCTGAAGTATGCATTTGAAAATTGGCAATATGCCTTGTGAGCTTGCTCAGAGTTTCGCGAGCAGCTAACGTATCTGGATGATCCTCTCCGCAAATTGAAGTTCTAATAAAGATTGCCTTCCTTATTAAATCATCGCCTATGTCAAACTGTCCTCCTCTTAGCATTAGCTTTGCCCTAGTTTCTAGCACAGTGGCTCTTGATAGTGCCAGCTCCTGCCAAAGGCAAGGATTCAACTGCGCATTTGTCCGGATAGGTTTCCAGCAGAGAGAATTATCTAGCCACTTCTCAACTGGCGTGACTAAGGCCTGATCCGCAGCTTCTAATGCATTTGTACACAGGCGAAGGAGTTCTAGAGCAGTGCTGCACCTTGAGAAGGTAATGAATGTCCGGATTGCGAGCGGTAAAATCACTTGTTTTACGAGACATAACAATTCTGACACCTTCAACTCAACAATTGTTTGATCCTTACCAAATCCAAAAAGCAGAAAACATGTTGCCCATATATGTTCAGAGTGTTGTGAAATAGACCCACGGCTAATGACAGCTTGTACCACAGCTTGGGCTACTCCTGTGACTCCTCTCTTCCGCCCATAAAGCTTGATGACTTCATTTAACTGGATATGGCCTTCCTTTGTACAGCTTCTCGCCATATTAAATCTCAACAACATTGAAGATGCTTCCGCTTCTGATTTCCTGAGGTAGGATGATGAAAACCCACAAGCTAAGGATCTCAAAAACATTTTCCATACCCGGGTATGGGGGTGTTTCTCGGGTATCTTGTGAGCAGCCAGAGCTAACAGAGAAACTGGAATGGCCGCAGGTGCAAACCAACCACTTGCCAACACCATTCTAGTGGCTAAACTCCTTGGCTTATCCGCATGGTCAAATATTGAGAAACAAACCTCAAAGAGTTGCAAGAGGAATTTATTTCTCCCCAATGAATGACTATCCCTTCCATTCCCTGCTAAGTCCCTCAAAGGCATGCGATTAATGGTGTCCAAGAGTCTACAGGGGTTAATGGGAAGTTCAGATAAAATTGCTCCAATGATGGCAATGCCAAAGGTTAGTCTCCCAAGTTTTTCTTCAATAGCACGAAGAGCATCAATCTCTGCAACCGGGTAATCCTTGACTCCTCCCAGCATTAAAGACATTGCCTCAACCCCAGACAGGTAAGAAAGCTTTAAAGGCTCCAAATTCATTACACGAGGGAGACATGTGGATATCAGAATGTGGGTTTCTCCACCAAAACGGGGAAGAAGATCCATTAATGGCTTGTGGTCCCACCAGTCCTTCTCACTAGCTAAGTTATCAATTACCACTAAATAAGGAGTGTTTCGCATAAGCTCCTTTCGGACTCTGGCTATGGCTGACTCTTCTTGTTCTTCAAAGCTCTTGATCCTGTTTTTCTCCAACCCACTCTCCACCCCCACATCAACCTCTAGGAATGGCCAAAGATTCAAATAATTCTGCCGGATATACCTGTTTTCTCCTCCTATCCATAGAACCATTTTATACCTCTGATGGAATCTGTATGCAAACTCAAGAAGCAACTCTGTCTTTCCAATTCCAGAGTCTCCCGACACGCAAGCAATCCCTTTCCCATAAACGACATCAGTAGATCTTCTTCTCCTACCTTGCCTTCCACCATTCTTTGGCTTCGGTGATTGGTGTTGAGTTTGTGGAGATTCGGTGCTTTGCATCTCTATCTCCCTATCAGACTCTTTCCATAAAAATGGTTCTTTTCCCTTCCTTCTACAACTCTCCTTTTGTCCTTCTCTCTGTCTTTCCTCTGCAGCTGAACTGCTCCTTCCCCAACCAATCTTCACATTCTTCCGTCTATGTCTGGCCTTGAGTTCAAAATATTCTCTTTCAGCATCTCCACTAACATCGCCAAAAAGCATAAACTCAAGCTCGGAGAGCTCTTTTTTTCTTCCAATGAAATTCTCATTTCGAGGGAAAGGGAACTCCTCTTTCTCCACCTTCTCCTTCCATTTAGTTAATCTATCCACAACACTTCTCCTACCCAACCTCAAAGCCAAAAGGGTAACGGCCTGCAATATGCAATCTCTCCAATTACCTTCATGACCCTCCAGTTTCCACTCATCAACACGAGATAGGGCGCTAACAGCATCTTTCCATTCCTTCTCTAGTCCTCCATATAGAAGCCAGAGTTCTCCTCCATGTTTTTCCCAAAGCTCCCCCCTTCTCTCAACTATATCTCTCACAAGGCAATCATCGGGACCCAAATCAAAGTACACTGGAACCAAATTCTTCTTGCCTGAGAAGAAGAGAAGCTCCTCTATAGTATATGGATTCCGGAAGGATTTCCGGGTTAAAATTACAACTCCAAAAGTACAAGCATCCATTGTCCGCTCAATGATTCTGTGTTTCCGAGAGTTCCTACACCTAGCTCTGTCTGTTACAAAACAGCTGACCCCTTGAACTTCCAATTCTGCGCACAGCCAGTTAGTAAATCTTAGTAATAGAGGCTTCCGGCCATGAAAGCCTATATACACATCACAGCTCCTTAGTCTGTTCGAGGAAAATGTAGTAGATGTTGGAGAGTAAGAAGTCCCATGGTATTGCCCTAACTTTTTTTGCTGCTCTCTGCACCTGAAATAATCACTGCCACTGCCTATACCATAACAAGAAGGAGTGCTGTTATAATTTCCAGCAGGGGAAGCAGCACGGTTTAACTTCTGGAAGTCGCTTGAAGTGGATGTGGCTGGGATAGGTGAAACATCTGACGATGGAAATCTGTCATTTGTTAAAGGTTTTGGATTTGGAATTTCTAAACCGGAAACCAACAGATCACCACCATTACTGGAAATATTGGACGGAAGGTCGGACTGTGTCGGTATCTGACAAATTGAGGTTCTTGGAGAGAAGAAGGGAGACTGATTTGCTGAAAAGAATGCCGAAGATGAAGATGACAGATTCCTTAGAATCATGCCACGTAATGATCCAAATCTGGAGCTTTCTTCCTGGAGATCCATATTTATTAAAATGTCACTGGTTTACGGCATGATATCCGAAGCATTAAACGCGTGAATAACCACTCTGAAACCAAAAGATTGTATTTGTAATCAGTCACTCATGTACCAAGAATAGGACAAATAGAATTCATATCGGAAACTGACTGCCCCTCCTTCACAATTTTCTGTTGAAGTTTAAAAAACAACATCAACCTTTTAGTAAAGAAATTCTTTTAGGTATGGGTAATAGATTAATCTAACATTCAGAGGAAGAAGAAAGAAGGAAAAGCTTTACATGTTCACTTCTAGGAAAGAAATTGCGGTCTTTAAATGCTACTGATGTCACTTAATACAACATACAGCTTCTCCCTGAAGATAACAGATTCTCGCTGAAGATGACAGATTCCATAAAGTCATTCCACGTGGGGATTCAAATTTGGAGTCATGCCATGGTCACTGGTATTGGATCCTCTAAGGCATGATATCCCATGCATACAACACGTGAATAGCCTCACTGAAACAGGTGAAGAGTATAATCAACACCAAGTACCCAAAATTGGACTACAAAATCTAACTATCCGAGATTGAATGCTTCGATCACAATAGTTCTGAAAGTCAAGAAACCAACATCAACTTTCTAGCTAAGACAACAATTGGAAAGCTTTACATGCTACAAGCAGTAAGATAAAAAATTGTGTGTAGCGCAATTCCATTTTCTTTTGCATGTTATAGCCATCACTTAATACCACATTCAAGCTTTCTTAATACCACATTCAAGCTTTCTAACTTGATGAACAAGATTAATGGATTTGCCATTATTAGATGCACGTGAAATGGAATAAAAAAGAAGAATCTGACCCCATTTCCTGAATTCCAAATGCAGAATGCTAAGCACTAACAAAAAAAACCAAGTATCCTATTTCAATGAGACCTTGATGAGTCAATTCACCGACATGTCTTGCTTTTACTGCTATATCGGGAATTACTCTATCCATTGCGTGACGTAAAACAAAAAGTGGACTTTCTTTTGTCTTTCGTTGAATGTCTTTTCGTGGTTCACTTTTGCATGTTTCACAATACGGTTAGCCAATGCATTAACTGGTCAATTACCATAAAATGGATCAGATTTTGCAGTTTTTCCTCTGGCAGCCACCGGAGGCAACATGAGCATGAAAGAGGTTCAAGAATCATTTTTCCTCCCACAAAAATGGGCATAGAAAACTGGAGATCCACAGGACCGTGCTTCTATGATCCTTGTAAACAAATCCAAACACACCACACCAATGCATGCAAAAGCAAAAATTCAAATTCTGCAATCAAATACAAATATTATATTATCTGCAGCCAGTGGAGGTTGAACTCAGGGCTATATAGATCTTGAATAAGCACTTCAAAAAAAAAAAAGGAGCTAAACAAAAATCTAGAGAAAGACTTACACAAATTAATTATAACAAGCTGTAAGGCTTAAATCAATTCAGATCTGAAGACTAACTTGGTCCAGTATCATGAAGATATGCTTCTGTTTCTATCTTATCCTTTTAAATCAAGCAAACCCAGATTCTCAAATCGAATGACGTCCAAGAAAATCATTGACTGAAAGCAACCAGCAACCCAAATCAATTAAAAAAAAACCCACAGTTCAAGATCCTGCCCATGGAGTTGAAGAGTTGAATAAAGATACAAACTCTTTTGCTTATCAAAAAAGATACAAAATTTGTGGGTACCTACAAATTTGTAGTCTAAAAAGTGTGTGAAATGTCAATTGAGGAAGTGATAAATCCATTTAGATATGGATTTTTGACAGAGACCCATTTCATGATCAAACAAAAAACGTGACAGAGACCCACTTGATGATCAAAAAGTCAGACAGAACTAGTAAGATTGAAAATGAAACGGGTAAAAGGCACGTTCAACAAAAATTTGGAAAATGGGCTTACCTTTTCTGAAAAATGTGGATGGTTTTTACTTTTCAGACCGTCGAGGCTGTTTCTGAGATAGTCCACCGTATCTCTCTCTCTCTCTCTAGAACTTGGAAAAATGGACTAGGGGGGAGTGACCGGGGAAAGGAGCAACATTGTTGCCGGGATACATGGGAGCCAACACAGAGGACGGATCTGATTTTTTCTCAAATAAAAAAAATAAATAGTAAAGCCAACTTGTTTCCCCACCCACACAATCCAGAGAGTCGCTTTAGGGCAACATTAAAAATGGACCGAATGAGCTGAACGGTAATTTATGTAAGTTTCATTTGAAAATTTAACAAACTTCAAAATAGTTTTTTTTTTTTTTTTTAATCCGGAACTGGAAGATGGTTTTACGATTTGTGTGTTGCAAAAATAAGTCAATCCCAAAACAGATTAATCAAAGTCACTTTTGGGTATTTCGAAATCTTCATACGAAAATAATTGAATGAGACGCGTAATAACTTGATTTGAATGAATTTTGAAGGTGAAAACATGAGCTCAAACCGGGGATTTTGGCTGGCTTTACTCTATCCAACACCAAACTACAGTACTAGTACGATTTTTACTGTGCTAGTTATGAACCAACTATAAAAGTACAAACAAAGGGTTCATCATCACATGCACCGTTATCCGTATCATTAACTATCACATCTCATACAGTCATTGCCCCCATCATTTTGAACTTAAGGGCTCAATTGGATGCGAGATTAGATTTGAAGTATTATGTAAGAAGAGGAGATTGCATAGTAGGAGGTATTATGTAAGAAGGGTGAACCCACATTGATGTGACAGGAGGATTACATAATACTAGGTTTGGATGAAAGATAAAATGAGAGGATAAAATTGTTTTGTAGTTGAAATGGAAGAGAAAGGGGGTATTAGGAAGGAGGATTCCACAATGTCAGCTCACACTCTAGCCATATGTAAGCCTCCCTCATAGGGTATTAGGGAGGGTTATGGAGGATGGGGTATTATCAAATCCACGGGTTTTGGTCTTCCCAAACCACACCATAGAACTGGTCCCACGGATTAGAAGGGGGGATTAGATAATACCCTTTCATAGTGTGGCATCCAAACGAGCCCTAACAGTCGTTATATGATAGTCATCATTCCAAAGAAGAAGACGAGATGCTACCAAACAGCATTCCTGTAAAGCGGTGCTAAGCGGGACGATTCAGTTGTTCAATTTGGTACGGACCACTCGAATTAAATTTGAGCGTATACAAATCTGAGTCGTCGATTGCTCGACAAATATACGAATAGTCAATTACCGAGATGAACCACCGAATCGACCGCTCTGAATCCGCTTTCCAGGGCTGCTTGGCAGAATCCATGTTTTCTATTTGTTAGGAATGTCAACTTTTAATTCCCATTTTTGAAGAGCATTTTCATTTGAGATTCCTGGGAAATACTCCGTAGATTGATTTTTCTTACCAACCGGATACAAGATGTTTGCTTTTTGATAGTTCAATTGATGCAGATCGGGTTGCGTCAACGTGGATGGACCGGTTGCGTCCACGTAGGCCTAAAAAAGCCTAAGAATCAACGTTGTCAGAATGGGCTGAATTTCGCACGGTCCACTGGAATCGGCCCAAGGATCAGTAATCATGTTGCTACGCAAGATGAAGCACGATGGATTTCGGGCGTTCGTCGCTGTTTAGGCCCCAAAAAGGCCAATTTTGCCGTTTATAGTAATATTTAGATCGCTAATAACTTTTGTTAGGAAACTCCGTTTTTTTTTGCCGTTTGTTTTGGTAACCTTATAATTCTTTCTAGTTTCTGATTTATTAGTCAAATCAGAACTTTCCTTTTTTGGTAATTTTCGTATTTATTCCGATTTAGGGTTGTTTAGCGGCTTGAAAGGTTTCCTAAGTTAATTAGGGTTTCTTTCACCCTATTTATATGCTTGTAAGCCCTACGGCAGATTTTGGTGGTTATTGAATAAAGAAAAATGAGATTATTCTCAAACTTTGATCGTTTAAAGATGGAGTACCTCTGGGTCGATCTGTTATTCGTGTTTTCTCTTGCACGTCGTGTTCGTGTCATTAGGCTACGCTGCATCATCAATTTTGTATATTAACTACTAGTATATTTATGCAATTAGTTATGATAGTGAGATTCACAATTTTATTAACTCCTCCTAAAATGCCCTCTCGAATCAAAAATTATCATAGAAACTCTCTCATATTAAGAAGTTGTATGAGTAAAACTGCAACTCGGTATTCCAAAATTAATTGCTCTTATGATTTGAGTCTTCTCAATGATATATAATTAATTAACCAAGGTAGTGCCATTGACGATTGTTTTGCAAACATTTCAACAATAATTAACGAATGTGCATGAAGATATTATCAAACATCCAATCCTATTAAGGTATGATATGAATATCCAATTGAACATCCAACTAATAAAAGGCATAACATCCATAAAACACACACACACACACACACACACACACAAAAACTATTTTGTAGCGCAAAAAAAAGTGCTTGAACCTTATGAAGTGTAAGATTAATCATACAACGACGGTGCACACCCATTCTTTTTTTTTTTTTCTTGACTTGATGGGATTATCTTCAAAATAGTCATACATGATACCCTGAGTTAAAGCTTAATTATCAGTGAGACTCCAGTAGTTATTATATGTGCATTTTTAAGGTAGTGGAGTACTTTTTTTTTCCCTATGCATGATCATCATTTGGGGTCTTATTCATATAACTTTCAAATGTGAGGGGGCGACCATATGATGGTTTTCATATGTGAAGGGAGTGGATGCGACATGTCGTCAAAGGGGTGTTCCTGATTTCTTAATTCCAACTGTGCCTACGATTCGAGCTTGAACTCGACTCGATTGCTGAATGACCCAAGCCAAACTAAGTCTCTCGGGTTGCTCGCGGGCAGTTTGGTAATTCGTTTGTTATAGAGTAAATAAAGACCAAACAAAGAGTAAAAATGAGAAGTCTACAAACACAACCATTTATACAACATGCTTACGAGACGGTATTTTGTTGGTGAATGAATTTAAAGAAAAGAATTGCAAATCATTTACTCACCAATGAAAGAATGCCACATATGATTGTATTTTGTACTATATATTCATCTGTATGTATAATTGGATTGCTCAGTGCTCAGGGGATTAAAACTTTGGGGAACACAAGGGGCCATGCTGTCTTGGCTGCATCACTCATCAACAAACACACAATTGTTCTGCATCTGAATTTGAAACGTCTTTCATTTCTCTCTCCTCCAGAAATCGATGAAAACATTCCTATCTACTACTAGTATCTAGCAAAGAGCTGTTCAGTTGATTACTTCAATGGGTGGGGGGTAGGGTAGCTACTGGATTTGGCTGCTTCAAACATGAGTCCAAAACACTCCTTTGGTGCTACCTTCGAGCTTGCTAGCTAGCACATGTCCGCATCTGAGAGATCCACAAGAAAATGGATGGCTCGTTTACCTCTTGCTCTCTTTCTTGAGACATCCTCCTCCTTCAGATTTAGTGACGGCTCCAGAAATTTCCTTAACTACTTAGAAGTAAGTTTATAATCAAACGCAATGAGAACATACGAAACTCAAATATTCGTCACCAAGCAAAAAGAAGCGTAACACATGCTTAAAAATATTTCTTTCAATTCCTAAAAGCCAAAAATTTTGATATGTCTCAAAAGCTTTTCATGTATACTTTTGCAGTAGGCTTCTAATGTTCCCATCTAATTAATGTTCGTTCAGGAATTTAAAATGTACATAATCAAGAGTGCTAAGCATAAAAATAATTTTAATTACAGCATAGGCAAGTGGTTGTGTCGTCGTCCTTTTAAATTCGCAAGAGAGCTAATAAGAATTTTTGAATATATTGATGAAAGGGCACTACTAGTATATTTTGTAGAAGTCAAATGAAAATTGTATTTAATACTTGCGGGAGAAACATTGGCATTGTCCAAGAGTCTGGGGTCACATGCCCACCCTAAAGTCTTCACAGATCCACCGTTGCGCTCAATAAACGGGAAGTCCTTCTCTAACTTACGGCCTATAGTGGGCCAAATCCGAACTCGGCAACGAGCCGAACCTATTTGGCAGCAAGAACCCCACGAAGGCGAGATGGGCTCGACTAGTAGACCAAAAGGGCCGAGCATAGTGGGCTGAGCAGTGGTGGGCCGGTTGGCCCACTTGTTTGGCGGCCCAGATTCGGTCCGGTCATTAGCCTCCTGAGGGCTCGGTCATCGTCGGCTCGGCATGATGTGCCGACCCGCCAGCCTGTTAGGGATCAGAGGATTCTAGCGTGTTCTAGAAGGTCCCAGAGGCCCACCTGTTGAGCATGGTCTGCTTGGGGGCCAAGTATGCCATCCCTGTAAATATCAAGGCAAAGGTTGAGAGGAGGTAAGTCCTAAAATTCGGTTTTCAGCTCTCATCCTCTCTTTCTCTCTGATTGATACTGACTTGTTCGTCGGAGGGGCGTAAGGCTACCAACCGCCTATGCCTTGGTGCAGGTACATCGCGGCGCGACGGAAGGAGGATCCGAAGGAGTCAAGCAAAAACCACCCCACCACAATTGGCACCGTTGTCGGGAATATTCTAGCTGGTTTTCTAAGACTCTCGGTGGGATCGGGGTTGGGTTTTGCGGGACACACGGCGGCTCAGACAGGCTGCCATGGACAGAGCCACGATGGCTGGGCCAACCGTTTGGAAACAGCGTGAAGGAACGCTGCCTCTGCTGGGTTTTCGTATCAAGCCGTCCGAAGTTCGATCGGACCAGCAAGGGTGGTGCATCTCCCTTGGACGAGCTCATAGGTGGTGTCAAAGTTGGGCTTCGACACCGGAGGAAGGCTTGGTAGATGGTGGGTTTTTACCAATAACTTTTTCTCAACAACTTTTTCACTCACATATTCATCAACAATTTAGGGGGTTTTTTGATAGTGTCAAATGACAGTGGTTTGTTTCCTTGTGAGTGGTCAAAACTTGTGATTTCTTGGGATCAACAAGTCACTATCATTTTTCACTATTGGAAACACTCCATAAATTGTTAATGGATATGTGAGTAAAAAAATTATTGAGAAAAAGTTATTGGTAAAAGCCCACCATCCACCGAGCCTTCCTCTGGTGTCAAAGCCCAACTCCGACACCACCAACGAGCTCATCCGAGGGAGATGCAGCACTCTTGCTGGTCCGATCGAGTTTCGGATGGCTTGATCTAAAAACCCAGCAGATGCAGCGTTCCTCCACGTTGTTTTCAAACGACTAGGCCAGCCATCGTGGCTCTGTCCATGGCAGATTGTCCGCGCCGCCGTGTGTCCCGCAAAACCCAACCCCGATCCCACCGAGAGTCTCAGAAAACCAACCGGAATATTCCCCGGCAATGGTGCCAATTGTAGTGGGGTGGTTTTCGCTGGACTCATTCGGATCCTCCTTCCGTCCCTCCCTACTTCCTAATGCTGAAATAGAATGAAGTTGGATAACTTGAATTCATGAGTAATTGTTGATTTCCTCTTTCGATTTCAGGTTTTTGAAGGTGAAAGGAGTCTCACGAAGGGTAACAGAAACCCTGGTAAATTTGATCTGATTGGAATTCCTCTAGCATCAAGGTTAGCTTGTGCATTTTTGTTAAAGATTTTAGTTTAAACTGGTTTAGCTATTGTTGGAAACTTGATCGTAATTGATTCTTTGGTTGAACAGGGGTACCCCTAAAATTGAAGTCACATTTGAAGTGGACGCAAATGGTGCACTGAACGTCAAGGGGCACTGGTAAATCCGAGAAGACCACAATCACCAACGACAAGGGCCTTTTGAGACAAGATGAGATCGATCGGCTGGTTAAGGAAGTGCTTGAGTGTTTGGGCGCGAACCCGACTTCTGAAATAGAAGAGTATAAGGAGCTGCTTGCAAACGTTGGGGATTTTTGATATAGCAAATGAAACTTTTTGACATAACGCAATCATCAGAATGTCCTATTTGTTACTTGTAATTGCAATACCAGCGGACCCCTCATAGGGAATGCTTGCGTTTGTCAGAAGAAAATGCATTTCTCTAGAACGGATTAACTGAGTCAAAAGAATTATAAACTCCCCAAAATGGGTTTAACTTTTCAAATATTTTTTTAATTAAAAACGAGTGTTTAAAGGGACATAACAAGGACTAGGGACTCGGGCAGTGGGAGCGCAACATAACTAAGAGAGTCGTTAATTTCATTTAGGGCGAGACCGAATGGGAAGGCACCAGCAGTCTACAAGTCTGGTGTCCAAGTCTATTGGTGAGATGACGACTACTTTACTTATTACATGTGTATTCTCTGCCAGTTTGCCTACTCAGATCGAATGGGATGGGATGGAACCCATCATATGCACCCACGGACACATGTGAGTGGCTTGTGAGTGATTGAGTGAATCTGTAATGGGTGTTTAAAGAAAGAAAAATTTATAGAAATGATCTTTCTAATTTTATCTGAGTCTTATTTTTGTTTTCCAAGTATCAATTACAACTCTTTTGACCTCCAAGTTTGGTTTTCGTATCAGATCGGTCCAATTGATAACTTCTGTCAGATCGGTCCAGTGTGGCTGGCAGATGTTATCAATTGGACCAACTTGGTACGAAAACCAAACTTGAAGGTCAAAAGAGTTGCAATTGATATTTGGAGGACGAAAATGAGACTCGGATGAAACTAGGAGGACCATTTCTATAAATTTTCTTAAAAAAATTCTACAACCACACACATTCACACATGCTCACATTTAGATGAGAATCCACACACGCAACACCACCATTCCCCTCATGACTCTGAATGTGTGTAAAATATTTGTGTAAGTATGAGTGGTTGTAGAAGAAATGTTACTGTTTTTAATAATGGATTTTTTAAATAAATAAAAAATGCCACAAATTTGAAGCTAATATGGTTCAGGTGGTTGTGATTTTGCATGTGAAGGGAATATTCACCGTTTGTACATAGGGTACAAGAACAACAGGAAGTTTTGCTTAAATCCATTAATTTTTTTTTTTTTAACAAAACAATGACAGTTTTTTATATTTAGTGATTTTTCAGTTTTATATGAAACAAAACTTGTCATATGCAACTCGACAAGGGAAATCAGACAAGTAAAAGAGGCATGTGCACTGAAATTAAAAAAAAATTAAAAATTAGGAAAGATTTCACAACTTGTTAAATCATTCATTTTAATGATTTTTTTAATGTTTTCCTACATGATGTCTGATGGGCGGGCCGACATGCTAAAATTGCAATGATAAGCCTTTTTAAGACATGGAAGTGAGGTTCAATGTGAAAAAACCTTCATTAGCGTAAAAGCTAATCCAAGTGAAAGTTACCCACAAATTTGAAACTTGTCCTTGTCGCAACAAAAAGGTTTTAGTTTTTCTTTTTCCTTTTCTTTTTCCTTTTAAAGGTTTAGTATTTTCTTTTTCTTATATACTGAGAACCTTTTTTTAAGGTAAGTCTACAAGAACTCCCCACACAAACACACAAGAGAGAGAGAGAGAGAGAGAGAGATGAATGGTACTATAATCTACTGTATAAAGTAATGTTTGTTATGACTTGGTCTTTAATTTTTTTTCGGACTCTTTCCCTATGTGAAAAGGTAATGATTTAATTAAGCTCCAAACGTCAATCCTGATATGCAAATCAGAAAGGGCAAGACCCAACTTAGTAGTAGTAAATTGTTCAAGTTAAAAACTGTTGGATCAGCTACCCACGGAATTATACTTTTCTCTAACTATGGCCGTGCCATTTGACATGTCAAACAATTATACTACTAATTAAAATATTGTTTCCGGCACAAATGTACTTTTATCATTGCAGTACTATAAACTATTGATCATAATTCTTGGCTGCTGGCCAAAACCAGGCGGCGATGGACCGGCCCGAGCTAGAGGAGGATCCACACCCCATACGCACTGTGAAAGAAAGACCTGAGCTCAACTCCTTAGAGGTGGAGCCGTGGTCTCCATTAACTAACTTCACTCATTTTTTCCTCATAAGAGCAAGGAATTTCGGTAAATCACACTCCTAAGTCCTAAAATTACTAACTGCTTTGTAGATTTCGTGCGCGCGGAGGAGAGCGCGTGTTAGTTGGGGCTGGTATTTATATCATGGATGTGGAAGTTGGTGTTGGTGCTTTGGTATTATATCATGGATGTGTGACATTTCATTTCTAGTGTGTGATGGATGTAACGACTTGACCCGATCGACTAACCATGAATCTTCTTTCGGCATAAACACTTGGCCATAAAAAAGATATACCGAAGAATGTATTACTGGTTAGCACTATATAGTAATTGGTGTGTGCTAATATACCAAGTGAGGATCTTCCCTCCCAACTAATTTGGACTAAGCACTCACTTCCCCCAAATCTTGAGGTATTACGATAAGAATGTTCTGCTCTCGTACTAATATTTAGGGGTTTTGTAGACTTCGCGTATGTAATAGTAAATTCTTTTGTATTATTTTTTGGTACAATTGTATGACTAAGCATTGGCTAATATTTTCTCGTCACTTTCGCATTACAATCTATAATTATTTCTAATCACATATTAGCACGGGCTGAATTAAGGGAGATCTACTAGCCGGTCACATATTCTAATCGTGATTTTAGATCGCGACAATTGGCAGATCAGATTCAGACGTCATTCAATACTATCGACAACGAAGAAAAAGGAATCATGATCTCATTTCAAAAAGGAAAATTTAAAATAAATAAAAAAAAAGGAATCATGATCTTTAATCTTTATACATCATTTTCAAAAAGTTTACTTTTAAAATCTAAATTGGAAAGGCGAGAGAGAGAGAGAGAGAGAGAGAGAGGAGCCAACCGTGCAAGTTCGTTCAAGTGCGCCGGTAAACAGGGGGAGAAAAATTCTGGGGGGTGGTGGGGCCAAACCGTTGCGCGGACTCAAAGCCAAAGCGAGGAAAAAGTGGTTATGGCCGCACGTGCACACAACTGATAAAAACAAAAGGGCTTTGTCTCGATACTAAAAAAATACTACTACTTAATTAAAAAGCTCCCCTCAAAGTGTGATTATTACACAAATTGTACTGTGCTTCAGTGTGGATTACATATATTAGGACGAAACTACCCCTAGAAGGGAGTAATTAGTTACTAAGCTCTCCTCCTTCACCATAACACCTTAATTTTATATATACCAGAATAAGGCATCGACTGCAATTGCCTTTGGTAAAAAAAAAAAAAAAAAAAGAATATTACAGAATTCGCATTGCAATTTTTAAGTTGTAAAACCAACCAAGGATAACGATGTATACGATGTAATAACACATGAGGAATCTTTGTGAGAAGAGCTATGAGGGCGACGTGTGGCATAAATATATCAGTCCTCGATTTACATTGTGCTATTGAACTCTGTGTCCACGAAGCTTAAATAATAAATAAAAATAAAAATTTGCAAACAACAATGCATGTGTATACATTTTAATTTACGATCAACCGTGTCATCGGCTCATCAATGACTTACGTGATGACATACATGTAGTGTGTGACATTAATTGTTTAATTTTTTGATCATGTCTCCAGTCATTTAAAATACATATTCGATTATGAAAATGGTGTTAACTATAAACCTTAGGTACTCCTATTTTCTTAATATATACAAAAAAATAAATTATTTTATTTTGAACGATGCCAACTCACAGAATATAATATGATAAAAGATAGACCATAAGGAATTCGGCCAAATGGGTATGACAAAGCTAATAATCAGTGTTGTATAAGGTCACACGTTCGAAATTCATAGACGTCAAACATTCCAAACTTTAAAACTACCGGATGGTTTGTTCAAACAATAACCTCGGAGCCCCGAAAATAGTCCAAGTGGGATGCACGCATGTACACCTAGACAGGGTACATGGATTTACTTACAACACACATATCTACACCTATCCCCCCCACTTGCAATTAAATACAAGGCACATTTGGTGTGACCATCCACACAGAGCAGAAGGTATATCATTCAATGTGCAAGTATTTCAGGTGAGTCTATTAACTGTCCTCCCCTAAGGTGCATTCAATTTCATCCCAAGGCCATTCAGGTAATTTCACCTCAGCACTCAAGGAGTTAAACGAGTTCTCGGGGTGTTTGTTTTTGTTTTAAAGTCCCTTCCCTTGCCGTGTTTGACCTCCAAAAGTGATAGTTACAGCTTGGTTTAGAGAGAGAAAGCTGGAGATTAGATTAATCGATTCGATTTCGATATATATCTTCTTCGTGTATATTTATCGTACTGTTCGCATATATATATATGTATATATAGGTGGTATATGCATTTCGTGTATTCTTACACTTCTCTCTCTTTCACGCTCAGATTCACATGAGAGAGTTTGACAGTTTGATCGGTGAAATTAGGTTAAACAGTTGATCGTTGAAGAAGAGGGAGAAGGAAAAAAAAAAAACAGAGAGATGAGAGGCGCGAACAGCAACACGCTGGACACTATAAGCGCGGCCGCGACTGCGATCGCGTCGGCTGAGAATCGTGTGCCCCAAGCTTCAGTTCAGGTGTACTATTTGATTCGACTGATTCATTTTGGTTTTGCTAAAATTTGATTATGCTAGTGATTATGTGGAATTGAATTTTGAATCTCTATTCCGAGGTTCGTAAGGAAATGATTCTGTAGGTTCTGGATCTGTTGATCGCATGTGATCGTTGTTAGTTGATTGATTTGACTTTGTTTCAGGCAGTTTTCCGAAAATATGATAGTGTTTTGATTGTTGTTAGTTGTTTTTGTTCGCGGTGATATTGTTTTCGGTCTTTGAAAGTTGACCTTGGATTAAACCTTGGGCACTGGAGGTTTGGCCGGTCGGTGGTTAACTTCAAGGGCCCCAGGATTAGTCGAGGTGCGCAAAAGCTGGTCTGGACACCTGGTTATTAGAAAAAGAAAAGTTGACCTTGGATTCCGAGCGAGTATAAGGTTTTGGCTTGTGTTGGGTCTGAAATTGCAGTTCTTTAGTTTTGAAGGTTGAGGTTTACGTGATTAATCTGTTTGTATATATGTGGTTGACTTTGTGTTGTTGCATGGAAGATAGAAGGTTGGGTGGTGAATTTGTAGTGACTTCCCGTTAGGATCGAGCCATTTGCTGGCTTCCAAACAATCTAATGTTGGGGTGGAATGTGTCTAGTTTCTCTTTTTGGCGTTGACTCCTCTGCTACTACGTTAGTGTTAGTACCTTTTTTCTGTTACTAAATTTCGAAATTCTGGTGCCTTTGCATCTTGAATATGGTCTATAATATGACTCGACTTTGAGTGAGAAAAATGCTTTTACATATGCTTTGGTGAAAGGCACGGTGCATTGAATGTTTGTTTCTAGAAATGGAGTTAGCACTATTAGGGGAACTGTAAATTGGCATCAGTGTTTTTGAGTTGATCTTAGCTTTCCTGAACTTAGTGGTTCCCACTCAATGCTGTAAACTGGTAGGTTATAGCTAGTCGGTTGATTTTATTTCCTTCTGTTTTTGCGGGGTAGGTGTGGAAAATTATGGCCATTTTCTCTGATGCTCAAGCTAGGTTTATCCTACTTATATCTTACCTGATAGAATCTTTGAATAGAGGGAAGAGTTACAATTTGGAGCTATCAGATCATGGGTAACCTGCAGCAACAGACAGATTATAAATAAATTGAGTGACATGGACGTTTCATCTGGAAGAGAATGGCTTTTCAAAAATAAATTGAAAACTTGATGAATACATATCCACGTTAGTAGATTTATAGGTAACCTGCAGCAACAGACATATTGTACACAGGGCTCACTGTAGACAAAAATCTATTGTGCTCTGGAATCTGGATAAGGTGATTGCTACCATTTTAGTGGCCAGTGGGATATGCTGAATCGTGATCCTACTTTCTTTGTCACATATAACAGGCAAATTTTTTGCTCTACTGTAAAAGTGGACCAATTTCTTGCACTTTTTTTTTTTTTTTTTAAATATCTGATGGGTTGTCACATATTTGCTTCAAAAAGTGATTCTTTTCTCAATATGCTTTATGTTCCTACAGTAAAGCAACGTTTTATTCGTCCAGCACTGCACGTTATCTATGGCAATGCTATATGGTTTTCTTTCATTTTAGCCACTATATATAGCTCTTTCAATTCCAGTATCTATATAACCTAGCAGACTATTTGTCTTAGATGACGACATATGTTCTCTGCAGACTGCCCCCGAGGGATTAGTTTGACATTTGATTTGGTAGGGTGTTCTCATGAAGTTTACTCCTGTTTGGGGATGGGTGCTTCTATCTACCAAAAAAGAAGAAAAGAATGAAGCATTTTTATATTTTCTGGACGAAAAAATTGTTTTGGGCTTAATGATTTCGGGTTTACACTATTGCCCTGCTCATAACATTTGACCTGACTGGTGTTATTTGAATTTTGAGCTTAATGTTTGAGGCTTCACTAGAGTTTTGGTTTGGGTGATCATGCGAGTTTCTATTTTCACCTTTAGTTCTGTCTTTTTTGTTATATTGGTCAGAAGTCTCAAACACATTTAACCATGTTGAAATTCTCACTACAGGCAAGGGATATACACAAGAAACAAAAGAAACTTAAGGGGACAAAAAACCTATCAGATGGAATTTGTGCTTGTCGATTTGTGAACCAACATGTTAACTTAACCAGTCAATTTCTTCAAGGAATTACTTTAAAACATAAGAGTGAAGAGTGTGAATTCCATGTACCTGGTCGTAATCAACTTTTCTTATGATTTAGGTATTAACTCCATTTCAGTTGGGTGCACTCTGTACATCTGATTGCGATGTAGGTAGTTATTTACATAAAGGATTCTGTCCAATGAAGGAAGATAAGATTCTTGTTCGGTTTGTTCCAAAAGCGTAGGCTTGGTGCCCACCAAATTTGAGTTTTGAATAGGGAAATTTATACAGCACGTCTAAATCACGGCTTTATTGCTGCATCCATGTGACTTCATTGTTATGAGGTCCTGTTTGCTTTGTGGTCTTATACCATATGTGATGAATTCAAAAACTGATGGAGAATCTGGGGAAGCTTGCTTTACATAACCTGATGGCTAGGGTTACTTTGAATTGCAACATTTGTCTTTACCTTCTTAACATATACAAAAGACATCTAGCATGGTTCTGATAATCAGTGGTCCATGCAGAAAAGAAGGTGGGGAAGCTGCTTGAGCATACCCTGGTGTTTTGGATCTCACAAACAAACAAAGCGAATTGGGCACGCAGTTCTTGTTCCTGAAACAACAGCCCAAGGAACAGAGGTTTCCGGCGCTGAAAATCCATCCCGAGCACCTTCCAGGGTACTTCCCTTCATTGCCCCTCCCTCCTCGCCTGCTTCTTTCCTTCAGTCTGAACCCCCTTCTGGTTTTCATTCACCCGCTGGATCGGTATCCTTTACCTCTATGTCTAACTGCATGTGCTCACCCGGGCCCGCCTCCATGTTCTCTATTGGACCTTATGCACATGAAACCCAGTTAGTCTCACCCCCCGTCTTCTCCACCTTCACCACTGAACCATCCACGGCTCCTTTCACTCCTCCTCCCGAGTCTGTTCAGTTTACCACACCTTCCTCACCCGACGTTCCATTTGCTAGGCTTTTTGACCCCAATCACCAAAATGGCAAAGCCGGTCAAAGATTCCCTTTTTCCCAATGCGAGTTTCAGCCTTATCACCACCAGTATACTGAAAACCCTGCCAGCCACTTGATCTCACCCGGTTCAGGTATCTCTGCTTCAGGAACCTCATCTCCTTTTCGAATTGGAGATCCTCCCAAGCTCTGGAACCTTGACAAGCTGTCTGCACTTGAGTGGGGACCGCGGCAAGGATCTGGTTCACTGACCCCTGATGCTGTGGGACCCAGATCTCAGGACAGTTTTCCTCTGGGCCAACAAAGTTCTTACCTCCCACCACGCGCGAATTCATTAAATGGACGGCGAAATGGTGAAGTGACATTTGATCATAGAGTATCTTTTGAGATTACAGCTGAAGATGTTCTCAGATGCTTGGCAAAGGAGCAATCCATGGCCAGGGCTATGTCCCCGCTTGTGGAGAATGCAGAAGTTGCTGCTGTAGAGGATGGAAATTCAACGGAGGTGCCTAATAGTCATGAGGAGGAGAAAGCTTCCTCCGATGGGGAGGGTGGGCGTCGACTTCAGAAACATCAGTCCATATATCTTGGTTCTGTTAACGATTTCAACTTTGAAAACCCAGATGGGGGAGGAGACTCCGATGAGCATGTTGCTATTGGTTCTGACTGGTGGTCCAATGAGAATGTACTAGTGGAGGGTGGACCTAAGAACTGGTCCTTCTTCCCTATGATTCAGCCAGGAGTCAGCTAACCGGGGAGTTTAGGTGGCTTGGTTTTTACATCTCCACCAGGCTAGCAGCATTTTTGTCGTCAATTATCAGGTCAAATTGCAGGGAATCGGGCTTTAAGCTGAAAGAGATGCCTTGCTGGACTGACTAATACTTGGAAGGCTGTTTTTGAGCAATTCAACGTCGGGCCAATATTTTGTTTAGAATTGATAGTGCATTACCTTCTTTTCCCTTTAGGTAAAAAGATATAGTTATATAGTATATACTAACTGAAGGCTTATTATACGTTCTTCTGTGTACTTTCTTTTCTCTTTCTTGGAAATATACAAGATAGTTTACACCCATGGCTATAGTGATGCTAAGGATGATGAGCTTTTAGAGGATCCTTTTGCCACTTGAATGATGCCATTGTGGGAACTCACCAAGAATGTGCCTTTTGGGGGCCTTCCAAGTGATGTGGGTATCTTGATACTTGTTGCAGTTAAGGAAACAGAAGGGAAAAGATATCAATGTGCGTGTAATTGGAAAGGAAAAAGATAGATGTGCACAACTCCGGACATAACTGCATTTGAAGCCGTTCAATGCACATGGGTCCACTTACATTGGACGGTTTTGAACGTAGTTGTGTCCGGAGTTATCCGGTAGTTGTGTTCCTAGAGTTTTTCTTCTTACAAGGGGGTGTCAAACGAGGGTGACGCACGCATAACGGTTCTTCTGACTTCCCCCGTAATTGGTCCCCATTATGGCTGTTTGGTTAACTAATTAAGCCAAAAAGAAGAATAGTTATGGGCATTGTGAATTTATTCGCACTCTAGTTCTATCCCTGCCTGAAAACCAAACCAAAGGTTTTGTCTTTGAAAATTTGTTCCCAGTTCAGTTCAATTTGTGAATGATGACATTAGCAGAAGATCATGTCTCGTTACAAGGACTGAGGACTTTTAGGACGTACTAACCTAAACATACAAGATAAAGGTCACCTTGTGTACTTGAAGGAAACAAGATTAATTGACCCGTCCGGTAGCATCACTTCAATTAACGCAGCTTCAGTATCAAAATAGTGTTAGTGCATAACTAAGTCACCAGTAACATTATTAATTACCGCGTACAAGAACTAGACGTCCCGGTTCGCCTTGAGAATTAACCAGAGACAGCTGCATCAATAGAAAACGCAATGCACACACAGATTCTTGAAAAAAAAAATTAAAAAAAAATCAGCAAGTAATAGGAACTGATTGAATTTGAAAGACCAGATTGGTGCCTTTCATTCGTTTCCTGTCTTTTTTTTTTTTCCCCCCTTTGGAGTTGGATGGGGGGTTTAGGGTTTAGCAGTTTCCCAAACAACAACTCCTTCACTGACATAGGACTACAAACCATAGTATAAGTTAGGACAGCCAAAAGGGGGCAAGGTCCTATAACTTTTAACAGTCAAAGCAACCTGCCATTGTCCTTAAACGGTTAGACCCTTGGCAAAACTTCTACCCAAATCTGGCCAATAAAGACTTTACCCCTTCTCATATACTCCTTAGTTGATTCTATTTCCTGAAGAGCAGTGGAAAACTATACATAAACCATGAGAAGTAAGTACTTACCAAATTGAAGCTATAAGTAGGTTTTCCCTCAATTTGACCTCTTGTCCATTGAGTCTGCCCCTAACTCTTGAGGTTCTTGCCCAAATGGTGGAGGCCAAACCCACCCTTAATACAAGTTTTGGAGGTAGGTAAGTTAAAATATGAGTCAACATCCCTCGTGTGACTTAAAATGGCACCTGCCGTGTTTCCGTTCAATGGTTTTGAGCCATTCGTTTTGTAACCGTCGACGTGTTAATTGCTCATTCTAAAAATTAAATCGATGGATATCGGGAATGACTTGGTTTAACCATATTTGCAAGAAGAGAAATGAACAGCCCGAGCCCTGCCATTCACATCTCTTGTGGTGACAAATATGGTTCTCTCGGACGACTATCATCAATTAATCACCAATCAACCTAACTTTTTACAAAGAGCAAAAATACATCGAGGGCTACAAAATGAATGACTCGGATTGTTAAACAAAATTCCCATAGATCACATTTTGTGTCACATGAGAAATCATGTGAGGTATCGTCACATGAAAGGATCTAAAATAATAATAAAAAAATTCAGGTGAGCATTTTAGCTCGGGTAGAAGGTTTATATGAGGATTCAGCGATTCACAAAAATATATATAGGCAGGACAAAGAAACAAGGAGTCATACGCGAGGAAACCACATTACTCTCGAAGTAGCCTAGCAAAAAATGTTCATATACTCTTACAGCAGAAAAAATCAGAACACTAACAAAAGCATAGGGGAGGAGGAATGATCAACGACACGAAGGCATAACAAAGGTAATTTGACATTAGCAACGTAGTTTTCAAGGTATTTTGATCCAAAGCTATGTCCAACCGTGTACAGCAATGAATCCAAAACAAAATCGACCAATATCCCTCAATGCGTGGGCTCGAATTAGTAATGAAGAGGAAACGCGCATAAGAGAGAGATACAAAATCTATGGCTGAGAGGCCCGATGATAGAATACATAGCAAATCTGAACTTGTTAAAGGAAATAAAAGGAATGGTGCCTTCAAAACAAGAGAGCAAATTGATATGAAATTCAAAACAGAATCGCATAAATATTCTCTGACATTGTTTTGTCAGTGCTACAGTGCAAATACTTGGCAAGGATAAATGATCACAGCCAGTGTTACCAGAAGTGATATCAGAATGGAAATTGCTCGTTGAGAACTTACAAGAATCAAATCAGCAATGAAAGCGAAGGAAACAGAAACAGATTAGCAAATACATTAAGCCGGATGGATGACAACAGCAGTTCAAGTAGGAAGAAACAAGAAATGGATAATCCCAATGTGGTGGAGCTGAGTGTTACGAAAAGCCCTCTGACAACCAAGCCAAGAACTGAGAAAGCAAGCTTAATTAGTTGAGTTAGTTGTCTCGTTTCTCTCCCCAGTGAGGCCCACGGAGAGCAGGTTTGGGATTCAGGCTATGGATTGCCTCTATAGGTAGTTTTGTTTCCAGTTGCTTCGCACTTTCTCTAGCAGCTAGCACTTTTTCTGCAAGAAAAGCATCACTGGCAAAATGCTGGGTGTGAGGATCAGTAGTTATCCTTTGGAGGCGCAAAGCAGCATTCCCTAACAAGTATACGGCAAGCTCAAGCTCAGCTGGATGCCCAGAAAAGCCAACTAATTCCACCGTCTCAAGGCACTGATACAAAAAATTCTGGTTGTGGTGGTGTCTTGAAGGCGTGGAAAGTTTGGGTCCATCGCCCTAAAACAGCTTATATCTGCTGCCATCGTTGGCTTTCTTTGTGAAATCCTTTTCCACAAATCAGGCAAATCTTCGGAGCGCCCTCCATGAAAACAGGTCAGCGCATAATTAGTCACCTCTAGCCTAAAAATCTGCAAGCAAGGGCACGCTTCTATCAAGACAATGAGGAATAGAATGCTGTGCTCAACCAGCTCCTGAAGAAACACTCGCAATTCCAAATATTTGACTCTAGAGAACTCGACAAAACCTCTGAGAAACACCTTCGTAGCATCCTCCATTTACATACAGTTGAGGTCCAAAACGAGCCTCTCCAATTGGCAATAGTAATTTTTTGGGTGACAATAGGATTTTTTTTTTCCCTCTCCTGATTTCAGGCATATTGATAGTGACAATTAATGGGTTTTTCTTGGTGACGAAAGAAGGTGATAAAGTAGGAGGAGGAAGGTGGTGGGTGTCAATCAAGTCTTTTTCTTGCAGTAAAGGAGGACATGTGCAGTAAAGGAGGACATGTCGAGTTATTATGGTCACAGGTTCTAATTGCTGCTTGAAAGAACGACAGATGAGTCCGAGAACAGGGTCTTCAGAAAGAACCTATGGGGATCGAGTTCCAACTTTCAAGGATGCAGGAGGAAGGAGGATAACACCTTGCGTTTTGGAGGGGAGCACATGCAATGTTCATGGCGTGGAAGCTGTGGCAGATCCAGAAATTATTTATAATAGGGACACATAATCATTCATTTATAACCTTAAAAAGTTTCACCGTCAACTACAATTATACACAATTCCAAAAGTTTTTAAACATATCCGCACATGTGTAATCTCTACTGGAGTAGATTTTTTCGTTTGAGTGGTGAAGCGGCAAAATATGTTTTTCAAAATTTTGCTTAAGCACTCTGTTTTTCTTTTCTAACTTAATAAAAAGACCCAAATTCCCTGCAAGTGCAATTTGTCCACAAATATATCTCCTCTCATCAATCCGAACCGTTTATATGATAGGGCTCGTCATATAATTTGCCCATTAAAAAATCTATGTTGATTAGACTTTAAATTGAAACAACTCCATCGAAATACTTATACTCATAAAAAATACACCGTCTAACAATTTTTTGCATAAATAAAATGTTTTTATCAAATTGTTATCCGCGGCCAATCAACTTGATTTTTTGTGTGGTCAAGTTGTTAGACGATCTCTACGTAATACACTTCTTAGATCATCGAGAAAAGATTCATAATTTTGTGAAATATACTTCGCACCTCTAAATCAAACAAGAAAAAACCTTAGCTGAAAAAAAATACTCCAAGTATGAGAGGGTGTGGGGGCACGTGACCCCACGTGCCCCTTAGTAAGTCTGCCTCTGCGCGGAAGGACCAGCAATTTGTTGAGGTTTGGCAGAGTATTTTTTTTCATCATAGATTTGTTTCGGTCATCTAGCTAGCAATACCCGATCATTATTTGTTCGTTTTGGATTTCAAAATTTCTGCGCACAATTTTTAATAAATTTTCTCTATTTATCTCTTCTCATTGCTCTCTAAAACCTTCCTCAAAAGAGTCAAAATCCAAACCAAACAAGTGATCTGGATTGCTATTTTTAGCCAAGCCCATGTAATTAATCATATTTGGTCCTCCTGGCTTGCTCCAGCTTTTCTCATCTTCGTTGCCTCTCTGTCGATCATATCTTTAACTCAGAACTTCATTGGCTTAGGTGCCGTTTCGCTTTCTTTTTTAAATTTTTTTTTTTTGAAATAAGATAATTTCAAATTCAAATATAATAATAATAAAAATAAAATTTTTAAATTTTTTTTGTAACGTTTAAAAGATCTCATTGAGATCTATCAAACAAGATTCATTAGCAGACAAATTATTTACGTAAATACATACTGTAATTTTTTGAGCCTGAATTTATTAATCAACTCCCAAGTTTGCCGCCTAACCTGCAGAGAATATTACTCATGGTAAAAGATTATTAATTAACGGTTGACTTGAAACTTGCTTGAGATCTTGGTTTCTGCTATCTATGAATTTAAGCGTGTTGACTGACTTGACCCCTTGTACTATTTCAGACTAACTACTGTCAGATTTCAGGCTGGCACAAACCGGTACCCCAAATTCAGGCAAATTATCAAATGTTTCGGAAAAGAAAATAAATATTTATTTTTTAAAAATGTAATTTTAAACTCAATAATCATATGGATCTTATTTGATAAGATTTTATTGAAATTTTTAATACGGTGCAAAAAAAATTAAAAAATTATATTTCATTTACGCTATTTTTAAATTTGAAAATGTGAAATAATTACTTATTTTTTAAGAAGGTGTTTTGAAACGGAGCCTAATCATGTTTCATCGTATATAAATACGTGATTGTGGAGATCGGATTGAAGCATCACATACATCAAGTAAAATTTTATGCGTTACCCGGCGATTGACGGTCGTTTTCCAAAGATCAAAAACATCTTTTTTTTTTCTTTTTTTTTTCTTTTTAAATTCCTTTGCTGCCTCTTAACTACTAAGGTTGCAATTAAATACGAACTTTAATTAAGGCCACCAAACCCCTTGTCACCTCTTTTGTGTCATAGGTAAAGTCGCCTTTTGACGAAGACGCGATCGAGCAAGCAAAGTCTTCTTAGCCGGAGATCAGTGGAGTACTTTATCAGGGCCACGCGAAACCTGGTCCAACTCCCGCCACTCCTTCAACATTTTGGTGGGCTCGCGACGTGCTTCTACTGGCTTAAAAACTATAGCCCGTGGCGGGTTAGGGTTTTAAGTTTGGAGATTGGCTTAGTAGATATATTTTTTTTATCAGAACGTATATTTATTACTCTATTCGTCCCGATTTGTGTGTCTCCCATTTTGACTTTTTGAGAGCGTTTGACAACTAAAAAAATTGTCTATAGTTTTCAATTCGTAATATTTTTTTTTAGTATGCAATATAGATTTTGTTTGGTAGATTTCAACTAGTTTTATTATACAAAATCTTCAAAATCATAAAAAAATATTATAAATGTAAGATATAAGTATATTTTTGAAAGACACGAATTTTGATAATTGGACAAACATATTGAGATGGAGGGAGCATATCATAAGGTTTTTGATTTCCAATTCATTACATTTGTACATTGAAATTATTCTTTAGGCTACATCAACTATCACATGTTTTTTTTTTTTTTGAAAGAAATTGAGAAATGAGGATGTAAAATAATCGGATTTTTTTTTTTATCAAATCTGAGCCAAAATTTTTGAGATTATAAGTAACTATACATGAATAATTATCAATAATATTTAAAATCAGATATATACAAAATAAAAATTTTTAAATTCGAATGCTTGGAGGCCTGGGCCCAACATAGCTCAGCCCTAACTTCAGCATTTTCATCTTGTATTGGAAAACACCACAAGATGAACTTATCTCATTAAACACACCGAAAGTACTCTAGACATGGAGAGAGTCGTTTTGTTTGGGGGTTCTAGCGTCTAGACTAGCTTACGCGCATATCGACTAATTTCCTCATCGATTTGGTCACAAGAATTATCAAATAGTATTTTCACTAATTTTTTTTTCCCATTTGTTCTTTATTTTTTGTATTTGCCTCAATGTTTTTGAATTAGTCGTTCCTTTTGACATACAAAATCTAAAAAGTGAAAAGTTATTATCAAAAGGGGCGAGAAAAAGTTTGAAAAAACTCGTTTTAATAAGTGCCTTAAAGATCGTCTTATATGGATTTTTAACTTTGGTCTTTAGGTTTATACTTTTTCAGTTGCTCTTGTCTAGACGAACAACTAATCTTTAAAATATTGACTTAAGTCACGTAACATTAAATAAAATCTACTGTGAACCCCGTTAACTCTACTGATGTATACAATATTTGGGAAAAAAAAAAAAAAAAAAACTGGACGCAAACTAAACCTATGACTCGCCCTTCCAAAGGCTTCTCTAGTGATTGGACCATGTATATATGTTGTTGGGTTTGCGGCACTATTAAACAAATGTTTAGATTATGTATGAATAAATTAAGTAAATACAGTAGAAACGAGCCCGAAAATATGTGGCCTCCGTTACTTAATTTGGCAAAGATCGATTAAGAATAAAACAATACACTCATTCAGGATAGGAACCCTAGAAAAGAAATTAATATTCGCGCTCCACGTTTTACTGATGACGCTCCACTTTGTTCATGAAGTTAATAGGAACTTCACGTTAAAATTGGAGCGTCATCAATAAAAAGTGGAGCGCAAATATTAGTTTTCCCCTAGAAACTATGGGAAGCATATTTTTTAAAATTTTAAATTGGATGTTCGAGGTAGTTTGCGTGAATCTCAACTAATTTTGAGGTTCTGAAATTAACGATTTTACAAGTTTGGCCTTAATTTTAAATTGGATGTTCAAGATAATTTGCATGAATCTCGACTAATTTTAAGATTTTGAAATTAATGCCTGTACAAACTCTCGAGTAACTCTAAGTTGTTCATAATATTTCGTCTTCATAATATTCAAACTTACTATGCTTCCGACCTCACGAAGACAAGCAATTTGGTTGACAGATTTTTTCCACATCATCCTAACTAGCTAGAGCCTAGGGGTAAAGACAAGAACAGTAGTACTATAGCAATAATAAGCGTTGATGGGTCGGCCACCGAACCCCAACTGCCGGTCACATGAAACCAAAAAAGATGAAAAATACAACCCAAAAAAAAAAAAAAATTTAACGTCCTCCCCAAAAGCAATCCATTGACCCGTTCCTCTTCTTTTATTTTTTAAATAAAAAAGTAAAATAGTGTAGTCCCTCCGTACTAAAAAGTTGGACACTTTTAGGATAACATGTTATTTAAATCGCCTATATCTTTCAACCAAGATTATTCTAAGGTCCGCCCAAAAAAGTGTAAGACAATAGGTAAAAGGTGTATTGATATTTATGAAAGTATATTAATATCTGTGAGATATGCATTGATATCCAAACTTGTTTGGAATTATGTGTATATTATCCTCCGTCTAGTGGGCGGAGGTTAGCAAAAACGATTTTTCAACGTGAATGCTAAAAAATATGCAATATGGATTTTGTTTGACATATTTTAGTTAGTTCTATTAACCAAAATTTTCAAAATCACATAAAAAAATTTTCAAAATCGAAAGATATAAGCAATCTAAAATGGCACGAAGTCCCAAAAGTGTCTTACTTTTTGGGATGGAGGAATCAGTAGGAGTACACTACATTTTTTTGCAGGCCCCACCTCGAGTTTCAGAAAAATATCCATAAATTTCAAAATAATATTTTATAAGGTTCTGTAAAAAATCAACTCTAATAGATATCGGTAATAATTATTTTTGGATTCGTAGTGGTCACTTAAAGGGGTGTTTCCCTTATCAGATCACAATTTTGTGATTTTGTCTTTATTAATTTTAGTAATATTTTTGCGCTTGTTAGTTTTGTGCAAAATTTTTATGTATAGGTTTGTCTCGATGAGAAGAATCGAAAAAATTAAAAATTATGAGTTTTACACAATCTTTTTTTAAAAATATCCAAGAAAAAACTAAAAAATTATTTTTTTTTGGATATTTTTCAAAATACTTGTGTAAAATCAAAGAAATTTACTTTTCCGGTTCTTTTATTCAAGACAAACCAATAAATAGAATAGAAACAAAACCAAAAAATTGTTGTCAACAACTTTTTGGTGGGCGGAAACACCCCCTAAAAACTTTTTCAACCAAAACCCATTTACCTCCCCTCTCTATCTCATTCATTCAATGCCTGAATTTATAGAAGCAGCACCCCCTATCCTAGCAAAATTAGGTGAGCATTTGTTTAATTTAGAAGTGTTTGAAGATCTAGAATGAGTAATCTCTGGCTTGACATGCCATGAGATACTTCCACTTAAGCGTTTGCATGTGTTTATGGGCCCCGTCGCTTTGAAACTCTCCAACGACCTCCGACGGCATTTATTATAATGCCTTCATCTTTCAATTAATCTTTTCATTACTAATTACGGTACAATGTTACTCATTCATAGGTTGTCAATATGATAAGAGCGAATTTATGCTTGCAACATTACAGGATTCCATTTCCTCTGAAAGAAAATCATGATTTAAGTAGAAGGCCATGGCAATCAATTATTGTGCTAGTCTTCTTGAGGTTTGGATCACAGCTAGCCAGCAAGTACACCCGGCCTCCCATATGGTTTCAACACCATTGTTCACAGTTGGCCTTCACCCTCCCCTCATTCATTGCTTCTCTCTTCCCTTCGCTTCCCTCTATAAATACTCAGTCCCCTTTTCTTCCACTTGCACCACCACACCTCTCTCTCTCTCTCTCTCTCTACTTTGTTAGTGTCAGATATACCACTAACCATTATCCAAACTAACATTTCCCATCTGGGTTTCCACTCTTCAACCCCTTTCATACCTCCCTCTCCACATCCACATTCTCTAAGGTAAGGCATATCAGAACCCGGTGTCTAATCTTGGTTACTCATTCAGTTGGTTTACCGGCGACCGGCTGGGGAAACAAAGTGGTTTGCCGGTGTCTTTAACTTATTCGCGGTGGGGTTTGGTGAACAGAGTGGGGGCCCGCACACATCAAATGGACATACCAACTCTCTTGGTGGTACTGTCTGTTACAGTGGCTTACTTACTGTGGTTCAAGTCCCTCACGCGGTCCCTCAGGGGCCCACGCGTCTGGCCCCTGCTGGGCAGCCTGCCCGGCCTCGTCGAGAACGCCAACCACATGCACGACTGGATCGCCGACAACCTCCGCTCCTGCGGCGGCACGTACCAGACCTGCACCGCCGCAATTCCCTTCTTGGCCCGCAAGCAGGGCCTCGTGACCGTCACGTGCGACCCCAAGAACCTCGAGCACATACTGAAGCTGAGGTTCGATAATTACCCCAAGGGGCCCAACTGGCAGAGCGTTTTCCACGATTTGCTGGGCGAGGGGATCTTCAACTCGGACGGCGACACGTGGCTGTTCCAGCGGAAGACGGCCGCGCTGGAGTTCACCACCCGGACGCTCCGCCAGGCCATGGCACGGTGGGTGAGCCGGTCGATCAAGCTGAGGTTCTGCCCAATTCTCGAGACGGCGCAGCGCGAGGGCAGGGTGGTCGACCTCCAGGACCTCTTGCTCCGGCTCACCTTCGACAACATTTGCGGCCTGGCTTTTGGGAAGGACCCGGAGACACTGTCTCCGGAGCTTCCTGATAACAGCTTCGCCTCGGCTTTCGACCGAGCCACCGAGGCCACGCTGCAGCGCTTTATTTTGCCCGAAGCCGTTTGGAAGCTGAAGAAGTGGCTTCGGATGGGGATGGAAGTCAGCTTGAGCCAGAGCCTTGAGCACGTGGACGAATACCTGACCAATGTCATCAAGACACGTAAGCTCGAACTGGTGAGTCGGCAGGAGGGTGGGACCCCTCACGACGACTTGCTGTCTAGGTTCATGAAGAAAAAGGAGTCCTACTCTGACACATTCCTCCAACACGTGGCACTTAATTTCATCCTAGCTGGACGCGACACGTCATCGGTCGCGCTGAGCTGGTTCTTCTGGTTGGTCACTTTAAACCCGAGGGTGGAGGAAAAAATCTTGACCGAATTGTGCACCATTCTGATAGAGACACGTGGCGGAGACGCATCCAAATGGATCGACGAGCCATTGGTGTTTGAAGAAATTGACCGGCTGATATACCTTAGGGCCGCATTGTCTGAGGCCCTCAGACTATACCCATCGGTACCCGAAGATTCGAAACAGGCCATCGCGGACGACACATTGCCCGATGGCACATTCGTGCCGGCGGGCTCCGCCATCACCTATTCGATATATTCCGCCGGCCGTATGAAGTTCATATGGGGCGAGGATTGCTTGGAATTCAGGCCAGAAAGGTGGTTGTCGTCCGACGGCACCAGATCCGAGGTACAAGATTCGTTCAAATTCGTGGCGTTCAACGCGGGCCCTCGCATCTGTTTGGGGAAGGAATTGGCCTACTTGCAGATGAAATCGATCGCGTCGGCAGTGTTGCTCCGCCACCGGCTCGCGGTGGCGCCGGGGCACAAGGTAGAGCAAAAGATGTCACTCACGTTGTTCATGAAGTACGGGCTTAAGGTTAATGTGCACCCCAGGGACTTAACGCCCACTGTGGCCAGGATTACCAAAGAACTGCATGGGTGATGTTGAGGAGGTATATGGTGACAGTGACTGTCATGTTGGTGTTTGAGATTGAGTGAGTTTTATCATTTATGCATGATATGTAGATATGTATATGGGATTTTTGCACTCCACTTTTGTACGTAGGTGCTTCATTTTGCGCTAGATGTTAATTAACATCCAATATCCAGTGCAAAGTGCGTACATTTTTGGAGCGCCAAAATCAGTGTCCTCCATATATGATGCATATATAGTAGTAGTAAAGTACAATGTAGAGTGACAGATCTAAGTCTTTCACGGTTGTTCACGATATATAGGCGTCTTCTCTTCAGTGCATATGATCAAGAGAAGAGAGCACCTGTCACCGTGGATCTTTGCCTCTGCGTTCGATCTGAAATGACATAAACGGTGTCAAACACTTTGAAAATGGATATTGTGGGTGCAATAAGAAATTAATAAGTAGATGAATTTAGAAGCTCAATAATACTTTCCAAGGCTGAAAGCTCAATAATGTGCTTTTATTTTCCTTCTTTAAATACGGTTTAATTATCTGTATTGCTATTCTTCTTTCTTTTTACTTGTTGGTGGTGGTGGTAAAAATATATGTATTCCTCTGGTTGAATAAGGAATTAATGAGAAGGACAATGATTGACTTTGAATAAGTTTTTTTTTTTCTTTTAAATTTTTTTCCCTTTCTTAGAATAACAAGATCCGGGCTGGAGGGCGGTGCTACGCAGCATGCTGTGTACGGCAAATCGCCGTTGCTCTGGACTCACTCTGATAATCGGAATCGTTCACTTCGTAGAGCTCGTCGAGTAGAACAAGTGTACCAAAAATCAGCTCGATCGCTTTCATTAAGTGCCTCATCCGAACATTATTGTCTTGTAATTATTAAGTGTACGAAAAACCAGTGGATTTTATGTAGTGTTTCAGATCCATTCGTTTCAAGATAACGATATTCGGATGAGGCACTTAATGATATCCGATCGAGCTAATTTTGGCGGACTCATTCTACTAGATGAGTTTTTATGAAGTGAACATTTCCGATCTTCGAAGCAAGACAGGAGCGGCGGTGATTTACCATGCACAACACGTTGCGCAACACGGCCCTCCAGTCCGACAAGTTCCACAGTTTGCTATGAGAAGTAAAAGAATGCATGGTTGAGTACTGAGTACAATCAACATATTCTAAAGCCCTCTTTAATTTTTTTTCTGTTTTAAAATTTTGCTTTACTAAGAGAGAAAAATTGCTTTATTCTAAAAAAAATTTGGGATCCTTTTTATACTAAAGATACTTTTGAAAGCATTGACAAACATTTTCAGTTGGAAAATTTAATTTTCACCTCAGAATTATGAAATGAGAACTTTTTTTCACTATATACATAATTACGAATAAGATGTCTTTTTTTTAAAACAATAAGATGTCTTTTGATTTTCAAATAAGAGTTCTAAAAAATACTGTGAGAGGCCATGAAAAAGCCATTGAAAGGCCATGAAAAAAAGCCATTGAAATTAAGGTCACGAAAAAGACTGGTTTTGAAAGGCCATTGACTGTTTTTTGTTTTTTTTGTTTTTAAATACACTCAAGAGTTGTCCTAGTGGTTTGGGCGAATGCCCAGACTTTTTCGATTTTCCACTGGATGAGAACCCTACAATAACTGGGGAGCCGTGACTGGTGTGCCTGCACCCGAAGATTTGAGTTGCGTAATCGAGTCCATACAGTACTTTAGCTCTAGGGTTGTTCCTCCGCTAAAAATAAAAATAGAAAATTCTACTGAGTCGTTACTATTTTCGTGATCATTTACTACCTTTTATTCTGGTTTATGATCATTTACATATTTCGTTTTGCACATTCTCATTTGCGGGTCCTGTCTCCAGTCCAGAACGTTAATCCAAATTGTTCATTTTGTACGTCTCACGAAGCGATATCGAACATTCAGTATTCACTTGAACAAGATACACTTCGTTCGATAATAAAACGGATAGTCTAACTTTAATCACAATATAATCCGCTAGTTCATAATTATTGATCGATATCCAATTAAGTTGATTTCTTGTACGGAGTTTCTATCATTTACTACCTTTTATTCTGGTTTATGATCATTTACATATTTCGTTTTCCACATTATCTACAAGATGAACGATTTGGATCATCATTTAAATCTGGGATCGAACCCACGAAAAGGGGATGGAAGGCATGGAGAGAGAGAGGAGGGTATGGAGCGGGCTGATCCCTATATATTTCCCGAGAATTTTTTCGGTGCTAGATGGGTATATCCTACGTGGTACTCTCTAAGTGTATCTGGACCATTCAATACACTTTTGGACGGTTCGGATTGAAACCCTCTTTTTTCTCTCATCCCAGCATTTTCTCTCTCCAAATCCGAGCCGTCCAAAAATATAATAGACGACTCGGAATGCGCCGAGCGGACACCACATGGTACCCACACAGTATTGAAAGTTTTTCCCTATTTCCCGCCGTTAATTACTACTGACTATGACATCTACCAAAATTGCCAGCCTTGAAAGTTGAAACCCATCGTGGATTGTGGGACTCTGAAGCAATTAAGGATTCATATTACTATTACCCAAATTTTCGGCCCTTAAATTCTAGTGGATATATAGATGCCCAATTTTTGAGTTGAAAAACACAACCTAAATTGTATACCATTAATTTTAAGTATATATAGAAACGTCAAGGTATTGACCTAAACTGAGAAAATAAATTGGAAGAAGTGTCATAAAATCTCTCTTAAATACTGATGTCGATTGTCGGGAGCTTTTGATCTTTTTCAGTGAGAGTGTTCAGATTTGTATCCGCTCTTCTATGTGTCAGAGAGGTTTTCTTTTTCACGGTCTCATATATACCGTTTTTTTTTTTTTTTTTTTGAGGAGTGGTGCGGTCCAATTATCTGGTCGTAAACATATAGTTAGAATCAATTTAAGATTGTGTTGGGACTGACTGATTACATGTTTTTAGCTTTTTCATCAGAATTTTTGAGATTAATTATTTACCTCGATGAGAGTAATTGAAAATGTTTAGACAAGACATAACTAAGAGACCGTAAAATTGTCATTTTTTGAATATATGAATTTCTTTGTTTATCATAATTGTTACTTAATAAATTCTCTTGTCAAGACGAATAATTAATTCCAATAAAAATAGCGCTAATCTACAAAAATTTGAAAGAAGAAACCCCAAATAAAAAGACACCAAGGATATTTTAGGCGAAACACGTCCTCCTATCTATTAATCCATCATTTGAGTAATTCGAAAGCATGACTTTTTCTCAAATCGTTTCAATTTTATCGGATGTCCTCAAAGGGACAAAGCATGACTTTTCTTATAATCTATATAGGAGTCATAGGCTCCGGCCGGCCATTGGGAGAAACCCAACGAGTAATTCTGGCACCTGAATTTGTATTTGTATTTGATACTTGATTCTTTCCCTACAACCAATTGTCCAAAACCAAACCATAATTCACTTAAAATTGTTGTGAGGAAATTAAAATTGTTCGGGGTTATTTTTTCTCTCGATCTCGATCCAAGTCCATGAGAAAGTAAAATAATCCAAACCCCCACAAACTATTTATCAAATACTCTACTGAAGAGTGAGATTGATCACCACCCGAGAAGGTAGCCACGATGGCCATGGCTTACTCTCATTGGCTTTGTCTCTCATGTTGTCACGGGTTCAAGGAGCGTCAGCGCCCTTTTCACTCCTTTTGCTCCCGTAAGAATCCCATGATCCGCCTATTTCTTCCTTCGGCCTCAGGCGGGGCGGGGCGCACCTATGGGTTTTGGGTCTCACTACGGGTTTGGCAACGCTCAGGGAAGGGTTGCGATGCCTAGCTAGTCGCCTCCTCCTCCACCCTCTTCGCCAGGGGAAAAAAAGAAGAAGAAGACTGAGATTGAGATTGATCACTATTTCAAATTATGAACTACTACTGTTTTGTTGAATTTTTTAAATCTGTGCATGGCTCGATAGAGTGGGTTGGAGCTGCTTAGGCTAAGGCTCTACCATGGACTAGTGGAGACAAATGCTTTAGTGATAGTGAAGGGCTGAAAGCTTAGTTTGGGGAAAATTAATTAATTGAGACGATTTACTCATTCTAATTTAATTAGTGCTTTACATTTGGCAAAAAGGATTAAGATCCTATGGAATATATATATATATATATGGTAACCCTCAAATTAAGAAAGCATTAGTGCTTCATCTTTTGCAAATTTTTCAAACAACTTTATGTCACACTCTGATATTTCTTGCAAGCTAGACATATGTGCATCAGGATAAATAAAAGTATAAAAACTATAATAAATCCATCCAATATCGCTCAATGCACCATTTTGTCATCATTACGCTAGTATCTTACTTTCTTGTGTTTGAGATTATGTATTTTTGTATATATATATATATGTAATCAGTCTTACTGTATATTTTATGATTTCAATAATAGTAGGGTGATCAGGTTTGGTGACCATGTTTTTAAAGATGGATACTACTCCTTCCATACCCTCAAGTCATCTATCTATTCCTCGATACTCCTCTTTTATAGGCCCATGCGGGACCCACGTTAACCATCCAAACACTTTAATTTCAAACATTCCGCTGAGAATTAGAACCTCAATAGAAGAAATCAACTCATTGGATATTGATTATGTGAGTTACTTGAAGAAAATGAACGGCAAATACAATTATAAAATCCTTAAACTATTGTACGTCTCTGTACGAGTTCTTCGAATACGTCTCGATATCCAATCATGCTAATTTTTACACAAGACATTCTGTAGATGATGTCCAAATCAACGGTTCAGATCATTCATTCATGCGGGCTCAGTGGGCCCACAAAGAGGGAGTATGGCGGATGGGGGATGGAGGCGAGCTGACCCCTTTAATTACCAGTCACATGACACTTTTTCTGCGCAACAATTCACATGATATTCAAAACATGATTACGGAGCATAAGATTGCAGCATTTATAAATTAAGGAGGCTACAAATGGTCCAATTAAAACTAGCCACCGAGCTACATGTAGGTTTTTCCGGCTAGTTAATGAAGCTGTTGCTTGGAGAAGTTATATATTGAGATCAATATAGTACTATTGTTTTTGTCAACTCACTTTTTCCACTTAATTGCAAGTGATTGAATTCGTATGTCGGGTTGCCGTTGAAATATATGCGTAGGCGTAATAGTGGACACTGTGTACATGTTAAAACCAGCAAATTCAGTATCGGCCTACGTATTCTGGGGGATCAATCTTGCAGTTTTTTTAGAGAAACGCTCAATTAAAGCCAACAAATTCTCGTACAGACTAGTGTAATATGTTCCGCATCCGTGTAACCTAATTTTTCTTAATAAATTGAAAAATTAATTTGGACCTAGTCACATACTAACATGATTTTCCCTTCAATTAGTATTGACTTGGAGACAGAAGATATGATTCAGACGAGAAAATTAAGTTGGGGAGCCACCGCCGAGATAATGTACCAAAATAGCCCAATAATATAAATATGCATATACAAAAGAATTATCTTGGGCTACTTGCAGGGCTGGATGGTTGGTTGGGGATCTTACGGTTGGGGAATATTTTGGGCTGCTACCATCAATAGGGCTAAGAGTTCATAAATCACAGGTCATTTATTTATTTATTTATTTGTTGATCATTAGCTTGTTAAGAGTTCAGTGAGTTCACTTTAACCCTCAAGAGTGGAGGATTTCCCTTCCTCTAGCTGATAATTAGAGGTGAATTGCGACCTATAAACCTGTTTGTTTGGTCGGGTATGAGCAACAGATCAAATTATATATGCAAGTACAAATTTAATGGATGGATTATAGGTTTTTCATGTACCCCCTGTGGTTTTGGAGTAAAGTGCAACCGTAACTCTGTTAACGGAAAAGAGCAAAAAGACATTGTTACCCTTGTTAAATAAAGCAATTTTGTATTTCCCACCCCTCCCGGTGCTCTCACCCCATACCAGATCTGGAGAGAGAGGGAACAAGGAGCAGCCCACTTCTTCTTCAAGTATTCACACAGAGGGAAAATACATCAATGGCCAAGGCTTTCATCCTCTGTTTCACAACAACCCTGATATTCTCCTCACTATCAGGGACCACGACCAGCATCTAGTCGGGTGGGGGCACCCCAGATCCGGCTGCCTTGGGACCATCGCCGAGTGCCACGCCAACGGCGATGGGGAGATCAACCTTGACTCCGATCCTTTGCACATACCATTCTCTCTCTCTCTCTTTCTCCGTCCGTTCGTTTTCCAGATCGAGTCCAATCGGAGCAAGTCCATCGCCATCAAGAAGTTCAAGCAGTCCAAGGCGGCGATGGCGTCTCCCCCACCGCCATCCGTGAAATCATGGTCTCTCTCTGTGAAATACTTGAATTCTTAGAACCAAAAAAAAAAAAACTGTCTTTTTTTGTTGTTTGCTGCGTATTGGGCTCTTGATGATAATGGAGAACCACTAAATTCGACTCAATTTACAGAGAAATAGGAAAAACTCTGCACTCCTTGTACTGGGTTTCTGATAAAATCCAAATGTAACATTTTTCTTGGTTTCTGATAAAATCTAAATGCAATTGAAAAATGCACAACTTTGTCTGATATTAATGCACGAGTGTTTTGGTTATGAAGTTTGTGTTTTTAGTGCAAGGAAATTTGTTAAAACCACTGGTTTGGTTTGCTCGTTGTAGCTAAAATACAAGCAGCATTTTTTTTTTTTTGAGCTGTTGGGGTGTTCATGATTCCGGTCGGATTTGGTATGATTGACATCCTAATTTGTGGTTGTGGATTCCGGTTCGGATGGTGGTGGCGGTGAAGAGGAAGGGGTTTTCCGATTGTGGAGAGAGAAGTTTGGGGGGAGAAGAAGATGGGCATTGTAGTCTTTTCGTATACAATTTTAATTTTGTTTTTAATTTTTAGTCTTAAAATATGCGTGTGGGATCCACTTTTTGTTAACTTAGACGGAGTTTTTAACGGTAGGGAGGTCAAGTGCAACATATCCAAAACCATAGGTGGGCGATGTGGTCATTAATAAAGCTCAGGGAGGTCATCTGCCAAACGGGAAAACCTCAGGGAGGTAATCCGTACTTTACCCAATTATATATGCAAGTACAAGTTTAATGGATGGATTATAGGTTTTTCATGTACGTACTGGATTAAATGTGCATCGAGTGTATAAATTCACAAAAGCGTCGGGTAGTGTGCACAGTTAATCTCCTCAATATTAATTTTAAAGGTCTCATGTGATTATAATCATTCCAATAATGGTCCAGTCGAATAAACAGATAAGTTAAAACAAGTATGCAACTCTGTAAATAGAAAACCCATATATAGTTACATATATCACTTGTATCCTGTTTTTGGTAGATCGATGTAATCAGCATTCTCAACCTCAAGACATAAACATTACACATAATTCCACCATTACTTAAGTGTCCAATGTTTCTTCAAGATACCAAATTTAGGCTTCCAACCAGTTATTTAGTATAACAAGTTTTTTAACAGAATCCAAACTGATCTTTTTAACTCAGATGACCTTAAAATGTAGGACAAAGGGATTCCAGACATCAATTCAAAAAGGCCATTTTTATCACTTGGTATCAGTCAAGCTCATGCTAAAATCCCAAAGTTTCTTTGCCAGTTCGTCGTCTTTGGCTAGAGCGCTCGGTTTCGCTATGTTACAGTCCGAAAAATACTCTCCACTCTCCCCTTTGACTTGTGGATTCAGTGCTACATAGCATGTAGTTGATGCTCCCTATAACCAAAACCAAATGAAATTAATTAGCAAATGTCTGGAGCACTTTGTCACTGTTCATGGAAATCATCCTTTTGCGCAATCTTACATCTAAGATGAGGACAAACCTGTGAAGTGTTTTTGACTAGATATTTAGCAATTATAGATAAGCCTGCAACCGGATTGGAACCGAAGCGTTAGAATAGTACAGAAGGCTTAAAATGCAGCAAAAGCCGATTGCATTTGATCTATGCAGGGCTTGTTTGGACAAGGACTAATTGAATTCAACCATGTTTGTAACAACACTTCAACTTTAGCGGAAGGGAGAAAAAAAAACACTTCAACTTCAAGCATAGTTACTATTTATCTGTAAAATATCCGAGATAAAACCAAAGAAAATGTTACCTACATGCTTCCAATTTTGAGAGAAACAAAGTAAACTGCATCAAATTCTAGCTATAATTGGTTGCGTTGCATTGATGTTTGCTACGTATCTCCAATATTTGTATGTGCTATCTTGTAAATGATTTTTGGTGGACTGACTAATGGAATCCTCCTTCCGCAAGTGCGACTGATACCTAATACAACTAGACATCTATGGCGCTGAATGCAAATTAAGAAGCCTGATCAAGTGATCCTAAACAAATGAACTCTGCTTTTTGTGGAACTGAGCCACAAATCCAAAAACATGTGAACTTGCATAGATATGATTCAGGAACATCGCTAGCCATATAAGCATGGAGTTTCAACGGTTTACCATTAAGAAAGCTCTGGTGACGTACAATGTTGGTGTCAACGGCTCCAGGATGAACCGAATTGGCAGTTATCTCCACCCCTTCTTCCTAGTTAGTAACATAGAGAAGAAAAAAAATGAATCCCCAACTTTGGTTATATTCCGCTCAGTGTTTTGCCATGTAAAAAGCCAGAAGGATGAAGCAACGTTATATGCGATTTTCTCAACCAACTGATAGTACCTTTCATGATAACTTACAGCAGTACATGAACTCCGTATTCAATGACAGACATATATCAAAGATTGTGTACCTAATTACTCTCTTAAGAAGCAAATTTTGCAAAATCGTCTCTAGTTCTATACGCGTAGGCATAAATAGTTTTGCAGCATAACTACTGAATCTCTCAAAGTGGTACCATCCAATATATGGGATCAACTGATCAACATCTACCTAGCTTGAAGAAGTCTCACAGCCCAAACCCAAGGGAAACTTAAGGAACACATTGTCAACACCTAAAAGTCAGCAAACTGTGTATGTAAATAACGTAAAAAGGGGTTCCTCCACGTAAAAAGTTCACATCTTTCTTTCACTCTACAAGTTCTACAGATGCATGCATCATGGCCAAAGAAAGGTCATTTCTTCAGTTCTTGTTACATGAATGGGAAAACAGATACAAAGACCAAATTATGGAAGAGCATGGTTTGAATAAGTTATGCACAGAAATATCCTTTTACTATGACGTTTTCTTAATAGCATGATATACATCTCTGAAAGCAAAAACAAAGAAAACCAAACTGCTCCCCCCTTCGTATTGAACAATTCCCAAATTAGTTGAAGGACACACACGTCTTCGAAAGTTCGACAACTGGGACTATATTGATTACCTTTAAGCGCTTAGCAAGCTCTTTGGCATGCAATATGTTAGCAAGCTTTGATTGTCCATAAGCATACATGCTATTGTACCTGGAAAGCACATCAGTGAAACAAAGAAACCAGCTTTTGTTGATTGGACTCTCTAAAATTTAATAAGCACCCCAATAATTGACAAACGAACGTGCTACTTCATTTTCATAAATACGAAACCCCAAAAAACTACGAAACAGAATTAGACATCAGATGGTGAATATTGAGATGATGCAGATACGGAAAAGGAAATGGGATATCGCCGATTAGTGATTACCTAGATTCATCATTGATTCTATCAAACTGAATTCCACGGAATGCAAACCTATGACCTTCTGATGAGACGTTAACAATCCTTCCTTCTTTGTGGCTTTGACGTGCTGTATTTTTCATGGTCTCCAGCAATAGATTTGTCAAAAGAAAATGACCTGTAAATGCGAAATAGAATTGCTTATATATGCAACAGTACGCTTTATGCGATTTGCTCAGAGGCTAAGGGATGTTGTGAAAGTGATGATATGTAAAGAGAAGTAGAGAACAAGGCATGCATTCCAAGGATCTCTAAGAAAATTACCCTCAAAAGAAACATCAGTCAACCTCGATGACCTAGTAAAACTAAGGTTTGGTCATGATTTTGCCTAATCAACAAAAACTGCTGCGATGAATATGGTTTGGAACTCCACTATTTCAAGGTATGGTGACGGAATCTTCCTTTTCTTTGATAACTGAATCTTCCAGCATTCGCTGATGGTTGCCATTAAGCAACAATATGTTTATCTATCTTTTGGCACCCACCAGGAAAACATCAAATGATTAACGTAACTTACCCAAATGATTTGTCCCAAACTGCAATTCTATTTTGTCTTGGGAAAGCATGAAAGGAGAACCGAAAACTCCTGCATTGTTACTGAAATAACAAAGAGAAAATCTCAGTCTTGGTAAGTAAGTTTCAAAGTGACCTCTGAAATGTTCACAAGAAGTTATGTACTTCATATTGCAAAAGGGAAATCAAAAACCGACTGCAAATGAGCATCACAAAATTCAATTGCATCTTCTTCTTTTTTCTTACATAAGGAGGTTCAAGGGAAGGCCCAAGGAATTGAATTCTGAAGCGAAATTCCTTACAGATGCCATTGAACTGAGGTCTAACTCCATTACATCAATTTTAGCATTTGGGTTTTCCTCAAGTATAGCTTCTCTCACTTTTCTGCCGCTATCTGTATTTCTAACTCCCATAACTACATGTACACCACGCAGAGCAAGGACACATGTCGTCCCTTTGCCAATACCACTTGATGCACCTGAAAATTAGACTGGAATATAAGAGATGTGATTAAAAAAAAAAAATGCCCAAATGCGACCACGCTCTGAAGTGCACATCCAATGAAATGACCCTCCTAGTCATGACAACACGCGATTAGTATGATTGACAAACTATCTCAAAAATCATTTGGTTGTTTCAGTTAGTTGCAAGTCCAACACCATCGAGTAAGCCTCTGAACTTATGAATCCCTTCGAAAAGCTGCAAAAGTACCTGCCCCAAAAGTCTCAAAATGGTTTGGCACATCCTTTGTACGATGATGACAATATTGCTTGACTCAACTAAATTACCGTGCTCCAGGCAACTAGCAGTAACTAAAACTCAAAACAACATTTGTACATTTCACTGAATAAGAATTCCAAGTAGCTTTCTATGTATGTTGAGAAACACGAAATGATGTATTACAGATTGTGTGTAAAACATAGGTCTAACATGCCTAGGCTATAGGACTTGTAAAAATATAAGGAAAAACAGGCATAACAAAGAAACATAGACTAACTAGGAAACATAAATAAAATCCTAAACTAAACAGGAAATACAATAATTAAACCGAGAAAACTTGGTAACATAATATTCCTAATATTATTCGAACAGATAGGATGAATTTTTAAGTTGAAGATGATAACCGGAACTCTCTATCCTTACCCTTCGTGTAACAAATTTGTAACATCCGTGCATACATACTGATAACAATATAAAGCAACAAAATTTTCATCTTTGCCACATTCTTGAATCAGAAACACACAACATAAGGACATTGATAACCATCAAATGAACACAACACTTCAGAGATTGTATTGGACAAGACCAGTTGAAAACTCATTAAGTGATCATAAGCATTTAGCTATTGGATAGGGAGAGGGAAAAACAGAAGAGACCCATATGAGAATAAGACCTGTAACTATGGCAGTGAGGCCAGTTCCATCAATCCCTTGGGTAACTTCCTCAGCTGTAGACCATTTTGAGAATCCAGATGACCCTTTTCTTCCAAAAAACCACATTAGCTCCAAAGGTGAAAATCCGAACTAAGTCACACAGTGGTTGCTCTTACAAAACCAATGTAATAGTATGAGCCCCACGAGGTACGGAGAAGATACTATATATAAGATGGACTATATAGGGACAGGACACGGCAAGAATGTTTGTTTTGGTTCAGTTACCATTTGTGGTTGTATGACATTCCAGGAGGAGGTAGAAAATGTAAGCAAGCTTATAGCAGCAGGGTAGTTGAGAAAATGGTAAGTCCAAGGTATTACAGTGGAGTGAGAAGCTGCTGCTAATCACTGAATTCCCAGCCAATAAGGGCAGTGGTGGGGGGCTAATCTACGTCACAGCGGAGACTTTGGAAACAGATTTTTTGAAGTTGGTGATTCAAAGGTATTTTGGCCTAATAATCCTGTCTTTATTAAAATAAATAAATAAATAAACTTTTGTTAGTTTTGCATCAAAATTTTTGTGTGAATTATCTGTTCATCTTGACGAGAGGAATATAAAATGTTATACAGTATGATCAGAACCTTAAAAAATTTAATAATGTTTGGGAATTATTTTTGTCTTTATTTACAAGATTTTGAGTTTTTTTTTTACTTTTCTGATTAGTTTCGTCGAGACAAACCAATAATCTCAAAAAATTTAATGCAAAAATAACAAAAAAAATTAAAGATAAAAGACAATCAAAAAGGATTATTGGGCCAAAAGACCGAGGTAGAGGTAAAACAAAAAAGAGAGAAAAGATTCCCATTAAACAACTTATGATTTATAATAGCAGTAAAGATATGAACACCGACCAGCCGCCTACTGAAATCGTACCGACGGCCGCGGCCGGCCGTCTCCGGTCACCGGACGGCCGATCCGAAAAAAAAACCGAGGGGGCCTACGCGAGAATCAACAGCATCCGATGTGTGTAGGTGCTTGGATCAAGCACCCTATTTTTCGTGTATATAAGCACCTACACACATCGGATGCCGTTGATTCTCGCGTAGGCCCCCTCGGTTTTTTTTTTTAGAATTTTTGGACGGCTCGGATCGGCCGTCCGGTAACCGGAGACGGCCGGCCGCGGCCGTCGGTACGATTTCGGTAGGCGGCTGGTCGGTGTAAATAGCAGCACTCTTATAATAGTTGGTTGATAACAAGTTATAATAGTTGGTTGATAACAAGTCAAAAGTTCTTATTATTAAGTGCTGCAGTTTGACAATTGTACTTCAGTGGAAAAAAAGAAGTCAAAAGTATTTGTAAGTGCAAAAAAGACGTCAAAAGTTCTTGAGATGGACGCGGATTGATCGTTGTGCGGCTGATTGATTTATGACTGTTGGCTGTGGTTGCCCTATTGCTAGTTTACATTGGTTGCGAGTCTTCTCGTAGATGCATGTAGATTAGTTCTCGTTTTATGTACATGTTGTTTCGGTGTTGTGTTTTGGGGTTGGGAGTTGGGTTGGTGGAAGTTTTCATTGTAATTTTTTGCTTTCGTAGTTTCTCTTGCAATAACTATGATTGCGATGTGGTTCTGCATTTGTATCATCGATTCTGCGCTATAGTTGGCTTTTTGGCCATTTAGTTGCATGATGTTTTATACCATACACGTGGTGCTCTCTATCGGAAAGAGTAAAAAAAAAAAAAACCAATCTTTGATTGGCATCGGTCGCACTAGGTTGGCATCAGTCGGTCTCTGTGTGACGCATCATCAATTGTGGAACTATAGTGATAGCTGGATGTCGGCATATAGCATGCGAAGGCTCTGACACCTGACCACCTAATCAATTTATTGTTGGACCCGTCTTCTTCATTTGATTTGAATGTGTTAGTTGTCTCGCTGTGTGTTAGCTTGTTAGTTTACCATTGCTTGCAACCCGTGTGCGTCCGTGAGCAGAAACACGAGCTTGCTCGAGTCTTTCAAAAACATTCGAAATTATAAAAATTCGCGAGAACGCGAACATAGAGTGAGAATCAAGTGCGAAGGTCCTACCGAAGGATTATTGTAATTAATAATGCTTTGTTTGGATGAGTTTTTGAAAAATGTTTGAGAAATTTTTTATGAGAGTAATGATTGGAATTAGGGGTAATGAGTGAAGAGAGATAGAGAGAGAAATGAGAATAATTATTGGAGATAGGAATAATGAGTGGAGAGTAATGATTGAAAGCGTTTGAGTTGAAATTTTTTTTCCAAATCTTGATCCAAACAAGGCATAAAACTCGTAACACCTCGTACAGTGGTCGACAAATACTTGACAAAGCTTAATTAACTCAATTTAAACAGGCAGTGGGAGCAGAATTTCATGATCCAAAGAACAATGAAAGCTATACAAATCCAACATCAGCTGACAACTGGTTTTGAGTTAGGGCTGAACCTGAAAGAATGGAAGATTGCTGCTTCAGCTTTCTGCAGCCAAAGTGACGGGTTTTTTTCCCCTACATTTACCACTTCTCTCTTCTCTTCAAATCGTCTTCTATTGCTTTTACGCTTTTTTTTTTTCTTTTCTTTCTTTCTTTCTAATTTCCCTCAAATACGTACAAATCCTGTGTATGCGTATGTATATTTGCGTATATGCATGTATATGGAGGTATGGTTTTTGCCCATTAGTGCTATGTTCCTTAAGAAAGAATTTTAATTTTTGATCTTGAGAGAGATTGATGAGTTTTTGCAATCTCTTTAGGCTGTTGTGAAAAATATAGGGTTAAATATCTACTTGCCCCTTAAACTATCCAACTTTTGTTTACTTCCCCCTCCAACTATCAATTGACCATACTTGCCCCTCCAACTACCAAATAGTTACTCCTTCCATCCAATCCCTAACGCCATCCAATTGTCTAACAGAAAACGTAACCCCTTTTCCCAAAGTGTGGTTTTGGCGCAAAAACAAAGGCACAACAAGGGTAATCTCGACATTCCAAGTGAAACCCTAAAACCTAATGCAACCAAAACACCTTCATCCCTTTTTACGGTAATAAAAAAGTAGAATGATCAAAAAACAGAGAGAGAGACCAGTGGACTGTTGTGGTTTATGTAAGCATGATGCCTTATTTTATGCTCCTTTTGTTTTACTGTCATGGACTGTTATTGCATTCATAGATTGGATTCATAATGGTTGGCTATGGAAACCAGTGGACCGCATTCACAATGCTAGAAAAAAATTTCATTCATTCATACTACAAACCCATTACAGATAGGTCATTGGCAATTGGAGTGCATTACATTCATGGCAATGCTAGGAATTTGCCACTTGGAACACTAGAAAACTTAGAAAGGAGTTTAATTTTACTACCTTGTAGTTTATGCAACCTACAAATTTTCTTCTTGGGATCTCTTCGGTGAAGGAGGACCTCAATGGAGACCTTTGACCACAAAGACAAAATTGTTGGTTAGGGTTGAGATCGGGGTTGGAGTTGCTAGAGCTGCTTATTGCCTGGAGAGAGAGAGAGAGAGAGAGAGAGAGAGAGGAACACAGTAGGAATGAGGCGTGTACTGTGATAAACAGATGAGGAAGAAAGTGATATACATACATATACATATAGATTGGTTGGTTAAAGACATAAATAACCTTGATTAGGTAATTGAAGGATGGAGGGTTAAGTTTTCCGTTTAGGATTTGGATGGGAATGAGGGATTGGATGGAAGGAGTAACTATTTGGTAGTTGAAGGGGGAAGTATGTTCAATTGATAGTTGGAGGGGGAAGTAAACAAAAGTTGGTTAGTTTAAGGGGCAAGTAGATATTTAACCCAAAAATATACTTGTGGTAGAGTGACGTTAACAAAAAAAAAAGTAGTAAAACTATTTCCCTCTCTTTAATTCTCTCGCAATAGGCTTTTTGTCCCCGCTAAAATTCTTAATTTTTAAGTACTTATTTTTCGTTTTACGAGGTCATTCTCTCACAATATTTATTTTGAATTGAACGAGGTCATTCGCTTTTTGCCCCCGCTAAGGTTCTGTTTTATAATTTGAAAACAAATGAACCAAGACATAGCATTGGTGTAAGAAGGCCAAAAAATTCCCGAACATTGTTTGAATCGGGTCTTTACAAAACATCAGAATTGAATTTCCGAATTTCCATTTTTGTTAATGTAGTATTCGTGAAATTTTTTTATTTTTTGGGCAGTGTGTGTGGAAGCAGTTTTTGAAAAGTGTCCTCAAAACAGCAGCTTGGTTTTTTTTTTTGGCTGGTAAAAACAGCAACTTGTTGGATGAATTTTGGTTTCAAGAACTAGAACGAGGACAGTATTTTTCCCTAGTTGAATTGGCTGTATCAAACTATCCAAGTCACGTCATGCGCATGTGCAAGCGGGGTGGAACACGAGCGTGAAAAGAGCATTTTGAAAACATTCCGAATTATCAAACTGTACGGGAGCGAGAATTGATAGCATGAGCTTGACCGAAAATTAGAGCCCAAGCGAAGGTCTATCCTAAGATTATGTGACTTTGCCTTTCTCCTTACTTCGTTTAGTCTTTGACTTAACGTGGCAAATATTTTACTGAAGATACAAAAATCTCCAATTTTTTTACTTCTAATGTAATGCTACGAATTTTGGGAATATTAAATAAACATTTTTATTGAAAACTTAAATAGAGTCTGTCTCATTATTAAAGCATAACTCCCATAAGAGTACTTTTTATTATACATAGGGAGGGAAAACTAAGGTTCCTAACTACTGCTCCGCCTGCTCCTCCATCCTAATCATCTCTTTGGCTCCGAAAGCCTTCAAGGTGTAGAGATCGTCATGCTCATCTACAAAATTTGACACATTATACCGGTATCGCCTCCAGTATAATATGTTAGGGTTACAACAGTAACACTATGAGCTACAAAAACTCAGTAAAAAAATTTCATACCCGCTAACTCATAAATCACAAACAACAGGTCATAGAAGTAGTATACTATTTCATGTAACCCCAATGATTTCTAATTAGTACATGCATATTCAACAAGGCAATTAATAATGACACATCCACATTCTCTATTCAACTAACGTTGGTGTCCGTGAGATCTGAGTTTCTCCTACGCGACGTTTTGTAGACTGTATCACATTTTCACTTTTCATTTACCAAATCAATATTTTGAAAAGCATTTTTACACACCCAACCTCGATTCTGTTGTCCCGGGCTCCCGAATATCCTTACAATAGTTCCATTGTTCCGAGCTCCCATTGGCACAAAAAATTTTGCATTGGCTCCTCTCCACGGATAACCAAATCACACACCCAACCTCGGTTCCGCCGTTCTGGTCTCCCAAGTATCCTCACAATGGTTCCGCTGTCCCCGGTTTCCATTGGCACACACACACCACCACACAATGGGCTACTATGTCCAACCACACTGTGGTTTCAAAATATTTTTCTTTTCAAAACACGTCTTTTCATTAACAACACCCTACATGTCATGTTTCTAACTTTCTCAATTTTTGTGTCTTGTTTTCATGCAATGACTTCACGACTAGACTCTCTATATGGTGTCACGTAAATATGTATCATTGATCATAATCTTAAAACTAAACTAGAGTAGGCATACAGTAAGATCATCCAACTCTATATTACTTTATCATGCTTATTTTATTCCTAAGTTCATGAAATCATATTCAACAACTATCTCACAACATAAAGCATAGTGTCACATGAATAGACGCATTTGGAGTGGAAACCACTTATGCTTTAATACACATCAAGACAAGTAATCCTAGTAACCATGTATACATGCTCATAACCATCTCAAAGATCAAAATACGAATACTTTCAATCAAACTATTATTTCTTATGTTTCGAAATCCATTCTTTCTTCCTTTTTGAAAAATTTAAAACAACATATGTTTTTTAAAAATAAAAGTCGAGTTATTCAACATAATCATATGTCTTTTCAAAGTTTTAGTAAAACAAATTTATTAGCCATTTTCTTTCATGCATTCAACATACAAGCAAAATACAAAATTTCTTTTATACTTAGAGATAGTGAGTGCGGGAAATCTACTTAGTCATATATTATTTTAAAACTTAAGTTTTCTAACTCTTCTTTCACCCATTTCAAACATACAAGTAACATAATTTTTTTTTTATATTTAGAGTAAGTGAGTACGGAAAATCTACTTAGTCATATATTATTTTAAAAATTAAGTTTTCTAACTCTTCTTTCACCCATTTCAATCATACAAGTAACATACAATTTTTTATTATTTAGGGTTAGTGAGTACGGTATTCTACTTAGTCATATATTATTTTAAAACTTAAGTTTTCTAATTAATTCTTTCACACATTTCAAACATAAAAGTAACATACAATTTTTTTATATTTAGAGTTAGTGAGTACGAGAAATCTGCTTTGACATATAGTATTTTAAAACTTAAGTTTTCTAACTATTCTTTCACACATTTCAAACATACAAGCAACATACAATTTTTTAATATTTAGAGTTAGTGAGTACGAAAAATCTACTTGCTCGTATATTATTTTAAAACTTAAATTTTCTAAGTATTCTTTCACACATTTTAACAAACAATTTTTTTATATTTAGAGTTAGTGAATGCGAGAAATCTACTTAGTCATATATTATTTTAAAACTTAAGTTTTCTAACTATTCTTTCACACATTTCAAACATACAAGTAACATCCAATTTTTTTATGTTTAGAGTTAGTGAGTGCTGAAAATCTACTTAGTCATATATTATTTTAAGTTTTTTTAGCTATTCTTTCACACATTTCAAACATACAAGTAACATACAATTTTTTTACATTTAGAGTTAGTGAGTGCGGGAAATTTACCATTCTTCTTGGTGGTAGGTACGGCTACGGAAAAAGTAAGTACGTCAGCTATCGAACGAAGTGACCTCCTACGGTAAGCTTACGGTAATTTCGAAAGCGAAAATATAAGACTTTCTTTTTCTCTCGAAACTAATTCTTGACTACGCTACCAAACTTTTTGGATTGAGAGAGTGGTCGAGAGGTGGTTTAGTGGCGGTCTTGGATGAGTTTCTTGAAGAACTCAAGAACAAAGAATGAACTTTAAGAACACTACGCAAACACTGAGAATTTCTAGAGAAAAGTTGGAGGGTTTGAAGGTGTGAGTTCAAGGCAAGAGTGGGGTACTATTTATAGCAAAAGTTTGGCTCTCTCTCTCTCTCTCCTCTCTTGGCCGGCCCCCCCTCTCTCTCCCACCCTCTCTCTCTCTCTCATTTTTTTGTTCCATTGTTTTGTCAAATCATATCTTTATAATTAAGCATGTCAAAGCCTTCCCCTCTCTTGTCAATCCATCCTAGGTGCAAGGCTATGTGATCATGAAGATTTTCTAAGATTTTAAAGGAAATCCTAGGTGATTATACCCTAGGTTAGCAAGTCTTGCAAGTTTAAAGATAATGATGGTTAGGCTAAAAGAAGTAGTCTTCTATGTTTAATTAGTCAATCCTAGGTCTAGTTTGTATATATAATCTAGGATGATTAATGACTAGATTTTATGTATAAAGTGGCCTAAAGAAGGGTTGTAAAGCAGTACTTGGCTTGAGTGTAAGGTTGGCTAAAGGGGTGTAAGTAGGTGACTTGCTAAAGTGATCAAAACACAAGCGCGCGCGCGCGCACACACACACACACTCTCTCTCTCTCTCTCTCTCTCTCTCTCTCTCTCTCTCTCTCTCTCTCTCTCTCTCTCTCTCTCTCTCTCTCTCTCTCTCTCAATAGATATAACTATATATATGTATACTTAAGTATTAAGTAGTCTTACTAGGTCTAAGAAATAGAAAATGATGAAATGAAAAGTCTTTCCCTTGAAATGACAACACAATGAGAGATATGGTTAAGACTTTCCTAGAAAGTCTGTGTGTGTGTGTATGATTAAGGTAGGCTATTATGTATATATACCTAGAAAAATCTAGAAAAGGCTAATTGGAAGACAATACTAGGTGCAAGCTATTACTTTTAGGTTTGCATGCATGACAAGCCTAAGTATTCTATTTTTGGAAGCATAATGATTACTTTCCTAGGTCTAAAAGGTTCAATTAGGGTTTGGAAAGGTTCATAAGGTTCAAAGAGGGTTGCAAAGGTTCATCTAGGGTTAGGAGAATGTAACTAAGTTGAAATAGTAACTAGGTTTCTCCAACTAATTAGTTAAAAGCTAAATATAATTGCTAAGTAAGATTTCTAATCAAGAAATATAATTTTAAAATTTTATTGCATTCACTAAGAAAATATACAAGTGCTTCTATTAGCATACTTGTCTTTAGAAAAGGATTAGATCGTCTGGTGCAAAGAGATTTAATTTTATAAGTCTTAAATCTATTTATGACGGATTATTAAAGTTAAAAAAAATTTATAAAACAATCCAAGTATTAATAAAGGATTTTCAAATATTTAAACAAGATTTTTATTTACTAAAAATCGGAGTTGTTTCATCTAATGTCGTCAAATTCAATAATGTAAGAGAGAGAGAGAGTTCAATGTAGTATTTTATTTGAGTTATTGATTAAACAAACAAACTCCCTAATTTTTTAATACACCTAATGTCATCAGATTCAATAATGTAAAAAAAAAAAAAAAACTTAAATGTAGTATTTTATTCGACTTACTGATTAAAAAAACAAATTCCAATTTTTTATAGCCGTAAATCTCGTATTTTCTTGGTACAACTACAAAAAACTCCAATCGAAGTTTTAGGGTTCCAAATCATACATTTCTAGTCCCAAAACATATACATTTACAACCTAAAGTTATGGATAAAGAACTTACAACTTACAGTTTTGAACGAGGAGATTAGGGTTTCCAAAGTTTGAAATTGTACGGTTAGGAGCGAACGTGATGGAAGAACGAGGGTTTCAAACATGATGGAAGAACGAGAAGTTAAGGGTAGGGTTTTGAACGTGATGGAGGAAGAACGAGGAGATTTAGGTTTTGAAAATGAGTTCGGTTGGGTTCTAGGGTTTCAATTTTATGGGTTTTCATGTCGGGGGGAGAGAGAGATAGACACAGGAGAGAGAGGGGGAAGAGGAGAGGAGAGGAGGCGTGTTATGTTTTTGGAACTCCCCAAATCCTAATTGTCTTTTCGTGTGTTTCCGTCCAAGTTTTTAATGGATATAACGGGAGGGGATGTAGTTGATGAGTTTTGATAGTTGAGGGAGTCAGATTGATGAGTTTCAAACATGAAGGAGTCAAGTTGACAAAACGTGATAGTTAACGGGATGTCTTTGCAATAACCGTTATTTTTCCATAGTCGAATTGGTTTTTTCCAATCCAATTATTCAAGTCACGTCTTGCACATGTGCAAGTGGGGTGGAACGCGAGCGTGAAAAGAGCATCTTGAAAACATTCTGAATCACCAAACTGTATGAATGCGAAAATTGATAGCACGAACTTGAACCGAAAATTAGAGCCCAAACGAAGGTTGTATCCCAAAATTATGTAACTTTGCCTTTCGCCTTTTAAAAAAATAAAAAAATTATATGTGACCAAGATTGTATCCCCGCGACTGCTTTCCTGGGCACTGTTGATGCTGGAAGGTCGATGGAACACAATAATGTTTTAGAAAAATGGTTTAAAATAGTATACTAGAATAATTAATACTCCGTAGAGATTTGATTGAGAGGCTCCTAAGACCAATTTTTTATAATTTAATTTAATAAGCACCGTATTAAACGAGATACTATATTTGTTGGGGGCGGTTCCGGGGACACCCAACGGGGACACCTAAAAAAACACCCCATGGTTCCCGATCAAATTTTGATGATCCGAGCCGCTCAATGTGATCAGAATGTGATTTTTAAGGGTACACGCTAAAAATCAGCAAAAAAAATGATCGGGAAAGGCTTGATCCGAACAGTTTTGAACAATTATTTATTGAACGGTTCAAATAAAAACTGCTCAAATCAAGCCTTTTCCGGTCATTTTTTTTGCTAATTTCTCGCGGACACCTTTAAAATCACATTCTGCACACATTGAGCAGTTCGGATCATAAAAATTCAATCGGAAACTATCAGATTGAGATTTTGGGTGTCCCCGTTGGGTGTTTTATTAGGGTGTTCATTGAACCATTCCCATATTTGTTTCTAGGATAAGTTCAAGACTCGAATAAAGTGGGGGCAAAAAGCTGAAACAAAATTGAAACCTCTGTCAAAATGAAAAAAACCGTCAAGAAAAATAAAGTTAGAAAAAGGGGAGGAAAAAAAAATGAAGAAAAAAGGGTGAACAAGCATTGAAACCCTTTCTGGTTTTCAGATAACTTCACTTTTTTTTTTTTGGACAGGATCCTTTTTTTTATTGGCTAAAAGAATGTCCGAAATTCAAAAAAGGGTGTAACAAGAGGACTTTTCGGGAGGTCCCATCCGAGTACTTGGGATTCGGACAATCGGTACATTAGTGCTGGTATAATCGCACCCTTTTGGACAGGATCTTTCCCTCACCACATATGTGTGCCTTTTGGCACAACAGAACCAAAGCAAATAAACCAACAATGTCTTCTTCCATTACCCACCGCTTCCCCAAGCCAACCAAAAAAGGAAACAGTAGGGGATCACTAAAAAATGGCAAGGAAGAGAAAATCTGGTGAAGGGGCAGCTGAAGAAGGTCTTCAAGTTTATAATAGAGAAGTTTATGAAATAAAAAACTAGGCTTCTAGGGCTTCAAGTTTCCGTATCAATTCTTGGCAAACAGCTATATCTGTAACTCTCGCAAGTTTCCCAATTCATCTTGAATGCACATGACAAAAAACACAAAACAGAAGCAAGTGAAGGGGCAGACAAGTGTCAGGGATTCAAACCTCACCAAGTACAATTAACAATACTGACTTTCGCCAAGCAAAAAAAAAACAGAAACAACGTAAAGAGGACTTCAGTTAAAGTTTCACGAGCATTTTAGAATGTCAGAAACAAGGGCTGAAACTTCTCTTTGTGACGTTCCAAGGGGGAGAAGAACCAAAATTAAACACTTCAGATGATAATATGTAATGCCAAAATGGTAGAGGCTCATCAGAGGATAATAGGAAATGCAAAAATGACCAAAGAGATTAGGATTCAATCATAGATGGAGCCTGAGAATGTTGGGCAACTGGAATCAGGAACACTCACTCATGGCGTAGTCGAACTGATTGTTATTCTTCTCCATCTGTCATTTTCAACATTACTGTTTAGTATCAAAATGACTTATTAGTTTATTATTTTCATCATATAGGTAAAAAAATACTTGGACCGGTTACTCCCCTCCATAAGGGTTCTTTGGTATATCCATAGTGAGACGCGAGTAGATAACCACTGAAGATCAACTGCATAGTCAGAGCTATACCATGAATGTATCGATCCCAGGTTCTGAGAGGAGACATGGGCAAAACTAATAAACCTCATGGATTCAACTGTCCCTTGAACCAAAGGTAAGTCTACAATTGATCCCCAAAACAATATACTCTCAATCCTTTTTTTTTTCAATAAGCAAACTGTATGCTTCTATCATCAGTTGATCACCGGTAACCAGATAAGGGTATATGGACTTGCCTCAAAAAAGTAGTTAGCGGGAAAGAGTCTCAGCTTTCCTAAAGGCTTGAGCCTGCAATTCTTGTATCCTCACCAAGGATCATTAGCAGATAATCATATCAAACATTCCAAATATGCAGTACAGCATCTTGATGTTAAACCATTTCCCATAACAAGCCCAACTCATCGGGGATGTGGATCAGTGTATAACTGAATTCAGTACTTCACATTGGCATCAGAAAGACATACAAGATCAAAAAAGCTGAATACAGGTGAAATAAGCATTCCAGTATTTTCCAAATACAGAAACTTCACTAGGAACGAGTTTGAAAGTATTAAAGCAAACAGATATACACTGGCCTCCCTGATTACACAAATTCTGTCAAAAAGTGGCTGTCTCCACCGACAATATACTTCTATTAGTTCAAGTAATCAATAGTCAGGAATGGAAGCAAAGCGATACCCTGCAGCACCCCTCCATGAGTAATATGCGATTCGAGTCTCATAAAATCCTGCATTCGAACGAATTGATCATAAATTTATGAGATTTTACTCTTTCTTTCCCTTCTAGGAAAGATAGTAAGTGTAGATAAAATGGAATTTCCACAATGACAGCAAATCCCTCGGATATAATTTAAGGATAAAAATCTGTTTTGTACCCCAAAAATTTATTTTGGTTAGAATCACTAGCAGAAAAAAGAACATATTGAATCTGTCTATTACCACAGCTTACTTCGACATTCTCAATTTCGATCAATATCAGCAGGTTCTCCAGTGGCTGATGGGAAACAAGAGGATACAGCGTGCACAAATACATTGAATAATTACCAAAGCTATTTCAATATCATTTCAAACAACTTTTCTGTGGGAGAGCATTCCAATAACACAGACTGTAGATGATCAAATAGGTTCAATTTAGAAACAACTTGCAGTTCACCACTGGTTGGGATAGAGACTTCTTTTCAGACATCATATAATCCCTTAAAGCACATAGTATAATCTATTTAACTTGAGAGGGAGGTGGCGTGGAGGCTAGGAGCATTCCAAGGGAATGTTGAGATTTGAAAAAGTTTGAAATCTAATTCCTACTACTTAGAGCAACCAGTCTTATCAGAATACTACATCAGCAACAAAGGAAAAGTTTTAATGTCTTGTAATAATTGGCCCGTATATTATGTTTCTGGTATTTCAAAACACAAAGTATGCACAACAGAAGGAGGAGGACCCAGGAAGGCAGGTTTCTTTTCACAAGCCAATATCATTTAAGGAGAAACAAAGGCTCAATTCAATTTGTCAAGCTAAATAGTTTTGATTCAACGCATGGTTCATCAAGGAGCAAATAAAAAGTAGTCCAATTTGAGACATACGTACTATTTTAACATACCTGGGAGGAAGGTGAGAATTCCAAGTCCTAAAAGGCCATAACCTTGAGACCGATCTCCTCCCATGTGGCCTGTGAAGATGAAGTAGGAGAGAAAGAGAAGCATGCATCCAAGAGAGAGCAAGAAAAGTGCAAGGGCAATGGATTTCCAAGGTACTTTGTCAAAGGACTTCGGTGCATAGTCATATCGAGGATCGTGTCCACCAACAACATAGTCATCTTCATCACCAGCAAGACGAGTATAACGAACGTTGCGCTTAGTTGCCATACTTGTCATATTGCAACTTTTCTAGTTGTTGATAAAGACGTGCCTGTGAATACCTTGAGCTCTACAACGCATGAACCAAGCTGCTTCAGAAACAAAGGAATAAAAAGAACAGCTATACAGAATGCCATGAGAGCAATAAAATGTGAGCCAAGAGGTTAGATTTTTTACCAGCCCGTGCACGAGTTAAGAGAACCAAGGAGATAAACATAGAGACCGGACAAGTAAAATCTAAAAATGCAGGAAGGCAAGGCAACTCAGTAGACAGAGACCACTGTGGAAATTGATTCTCTCCTTAAGAAGAAGTGCATGACTTGGTGCAATGATGAATATGTAAAACACCAACTCAGCCTTCAATGTCTTCTTCCCATTTCAATAACACCTTAAACCTCCACAATATCCAACAAAAGTGACGACCAAAGCAAAATTGGGTGATTTTTTCGAATTCTCTAGTCCTTGTAATTCATCCTATTTGTTGTTAAGTTCTCGACGCAGTTGTTAACATAGTGATACAGATCACATCATACAAACATGATACAATCCAATATTGATCTAACTTACCATAAAAATCAAAGTAGAATCTAACAACTAGTATAATCTTATTTCAACGATTAAGATTGCAGGAAGCAGAACTAGAATCCTACAGTTCACACTATTATTTGTGAATTGTGATCTTGTTTCCATCTCTCTAATTTTGTTACAGTCCCATTTACTGAAATGATAAATAAAACTCACAATTCAATAAACATGGCGAGTCAATCAATAATAATTTGCACATTTTGAAGCTAACTTTAACATATTCAGCTTCTTGCCTGAACCTAAATTTGGTTTAACTCGTGAAAAAAGCAGATCAGTTAGGAAAGCAAGATCCACAAACTCGAGGGCTGGCCCAGGGTAGAAGCCTAGAAAGCAATTGCTTCAGACCCCCTAAAAGAATGGTTCTACTTTTTTTTGGCTAAGCGAAAGATTGGGAGGGGGAACCTAGCTTTGTTTGGATAAGCAATTAGAAACCTAACTTTATTATAGAAAACATCTCTCTCTCTCTCTCTCTCTCTCTCTCTCAGCCAAAAAAAGTAGTACCATTCTTTTAGGGGGTCTGAAGCAATTGCTTTCTAGGCTTACCGAAGCCTAGAAAGGTTGGAACGGTCTGGCTTTTCTCTGGCTATGGAAGGGGTATTTATTGCTTGCTTGTATTCCCTCCTAATTGTTCTTGACACAATTGCAAGCTGCCTTTTTTCAAAAGCACCAAAGAAGATACACAGAAGATTATGCTTAAGGGAGGTATTATTTCCAGTTCGAGATTGTCAAGAAAGAAGACCAAGCAGATAATGTTTGAAGTTGATGAAGGTTTTGTACATCATTCCATTTAGGCATTATAATCAAACAGCAGTTGTGCAAATGGTAAACATAAAGAAAATTCATAATTTGACTCACCAATCATTTCTGATCAAAATTAGTCCCAACTGGGAGACCTCTGACTTGTTGTGCTGCTCATGTCAGTAATGAAAACTATTACTCCTCCCTGTTGCGACTTGCGAGGAATGTGTAAATAGAGAATAGGCCATGTTTTGTTCATTTGTGCCTTTGGCGATATATCAATTTTGCTTCGATATATCGTCGGTCAATTGAATTTCGCTTTGATATCAACTGAATTCAAGCAATTAATTGCACAATAGTACACTTTAAGAAGCTAAAGCGAATCAATTTAACAACTGTAGAATGAACAGCGAGATCGAAGAAAGTAAACCTTACAGAGTTACTTGCTCTGCACTCCGAGAGAGAGACATACCAGTTTATAGTCGAGGACTCGAGAATCAATTCGAGATCAGGCCAAGCGTCTGACGATGGAGAGAGAGAGGTGGAGGTGTGTGGGTCATCGCCGGAGAAGGAGGAGATGGTCGGAGAGAGGAGAGGAGGGAGACTGGAGAGAACGCTAGGGCATTGGTCTTTCGGAATGAGAGGAGCCGTGTGAGGTGTGAGTGGCGGACGGTTCCGTTTGAACCGGGACCGAACCGGATCTGCAATAATTATTGGCCTTGTTCTTTTTCTTTTTTTTCAATCGTCGTACATCAGCGGGGTTAGAGGGGGGTATTAGAATTAGTATGGAGTCCAGAAGCTATTCATAGCTTGGGACCCCAAGGGTATTGCTCCAGCAGGAGTCGAACCCAGGACCTCCCTCAAAGGGGAGAAATGACATACCAACTGCACTAGGCAGTGGTTGTCGAATTAAGGATCTTGTTTGTTTGAAGGGTAAAGATGTGGATCTTGTTTGTTTAAAAGATTTTAATGAGATTTTTAAATGACACGGATAAAATTTAAAAATTATTTTGTAATTATTTTTAAGTTTGAAAATTATAAATAAGTACTTATTTTTTAAGAAGGTTTCTGAAATGGGTCGTTGCCTCAGTTCGGTTCGCAAGCAATTTGGTTTGGACGGTTTGGTTCATCCGCTAGACAACCTAATAGATACTAGTAATATTAAGGAGTTGGCTTCTTCTTGTAATTTTTCCTTTGATTGGGTTCCTAGAAGAGAGATACTTATTCACGGCTCATTTGTGAATAAGTTATTTATGGCGGAAGATTTCACTTGTCTGTCTCAGTAATCAACGGTCTAAATTTTATTTTTAAAAAATGTTGAAAATGCGATCCAACAAGTGGTATTAGAGCTAGAAAGTCATGAGAGCGTCATCATGAGGGAGGGATTGTTGGGCCCGGAGTGCCCTCGGATTTGATTACACAATGTCACCTCATGTGACCGCTCTAAAAATAAACCTGCGGGTCCGATGTCGAATGCTATAAAAGACTCAATTGAAATCCTCTCCAACACCAATTGGTTTCAGGAGAGATGGTGAAAAAGCGATCCGATAAATTCTTAACTAGAAGAGTGTTTTTAAGATCCGGATCGTTGAAACATTTTGAACGTCTGGAATTCAACGCTATAATCAAGGAAACCTCCGTAAAAAAGCTTTTCGCTTCCAATAATATGAACGTAACAGAGCACCCAATTGAGTGGCTACCTCAGTTACGAGAGTTGCCATCCCTCCTGACTGGGCTTCTCTAATCCCCCTGCCCTCCCCATTTAGCTTTGATCCGTAACGTTTTGTTTTGTTTTGTTTTTTTTTTTTTTTTTTTTTGATGTCTCTTTGGGGGCTTGTTAGCCTTTAATGAATGTTTTGCAGTTAAAACAAAGAAAAGAAATTTCATTAGTATTAACAAAAATAACTGGCTTGGAATTCGCGGTGAGGTGGCACCTACCCCATCCTCACCACTTAGCTTTGAACCTGCTTCCAAGCGATCCTGTTCGTTTTGGAATTTTGGACTTTGAACTTTCTATCTGCGCACGATTTTTAATAAATTTTCTCAGTATTACTCTAATTTCTCTCTCCGCTCATTATCCAACATCCAAAATCCAAATCCTAAAACGAACACGGCCACTTGGAAACACAGAAGATATATGATTCAAGTGGGTGAGTTGGAGAGCCTCCACCAAGACAATGAACCAAAATAGTCCAATATACATATGCAAATAAAGCAGAATTGAATGTTTAATTTTGGGCTGACTGGGGTTTGGACGGTTGGTAATTTTTTGGGCTACTTGGATCACTAGGGCTAGGAGCATATAATTTGGGCTAACAATTTATTCAAGAATGTGGAGGCGCCCCTTCCTTCAGCCGATCACTAGAGGTGAATTGAGCATATTTATTTGAACGGATATGAGCATCAAATTGAATTCAACTACACATTCTAGTAAATTTTTACTCTAACCGGATATACTGTTTTCCATATAAGGACTTGAGTAAATGAACATCGGATCTATAAATCCAAAAAGTGTGGTGTGTACTATTATTCTTATCACTATTAGTTTAGGGCATCTCCAATCCACCTCTATTCCTCCAAATAGAGGATGGATGTGACACAATGAGGGAATATTTGGTAATTTATTCTCTTTTTTCTTCATTTTTTCTACTTTTTGGGAAAATCTTTAAGGGACCCATGTCCTTTTTAGAGTTTGGAAGGATTTTGTACTCCAAATTTACTTTAATAGAGGACCAGAATTACTTTTAGAGAATCAAACTCTAAAAAAGACAGTGGGTCCCTCAAAGATTCTCCCAAAAAGTACAAAAAGTGAAGAAAAAAAAAAGGAATAAATTATAAAATATTCCCTCAATGTGTCACATCCATCCTCTATTTTGGAGCAATAGAGGTGGATTGGAGATGCCCTCACAATCCTTCCAGTAATGGTCCCGTCAGAATAAACAAGTAAATTAAAAACGGGCTACGCACATTTGTAGATATAAAAACACTTGTATCCTATTTTTGGTATGCAATTATCGAGAAAATGATTTCTAGTGTTTTAGATGAAGACATTACCAACAGATGATATATCCTTAAATACATGCCCTCATATAACCTTAACATGCAGGACATCACTTTGCATCAGTCAAACTCAAGCTGAAATCCCACATTTTCTTTGCCAGTTCTGCATCTTTAGCTAGAGAGCTCGAGTTTGCTATGTTGCAGTCCGCGAAATACTCTCCACTTAATCCCTTAACTTGTGGATGCATTGCTACATAGCATGTCGTTGCTGCTCCCTATAACCAAAACCAAACGAAATTACTTACCAAATATCTAGAACACTTGTTTCTTGGTTTGTAGAAATAATCCATTTTTGCAATCTTACATCTAAGACAAGAGGACAAACCTGAGAAGTGTTTTTCACTAAACATGATGAAATTGTAGAGGAGCCTGCAACCAGATCAGAATCTAAGGTATCAGTCCAAAAGGCTTAAAACACCATTTATTTTTTTGCTTTGAAAAATACAGTATAAGCTATCCATGGCTTGTCTGGACAATGACATACTAAATTCAACCATGTTTGTAACAACACTTCAAGGACACGCCTCTTCCAGGCTTCCAGCACAATTTTTATTTGTTCATAAAATATCCTAGATATAAAACCGAAAGAAAAGGTTGCTTACCTGCTTCTATTACCAAATTACCTTGTTTATGTATCATATCTCCAATATCTAGTAAATCCATTTCAGGTGGCATGAATAAAGGAGTCCTTTCGTCAATGTTATATGCTTTTTTCTTGCAGTGGCAATAGTTGTGTTTGTATAAAATGTGACTAGTACGTAATAAAACTAGAAGTGGATGGTACTGACGCAAAAAAGGAAGCATCACATGATCCTAAACAAATGAAACTTCGCATTTTATTTAGTTGAACTACAAGCAAGACAAAAACAACATGTGAATTTTCATAGATATGATCTAAGAATATCGCTAGTTACATAAGCATGAAGTTTCACTGGTTTACCATCAAGAAAGCTGATGTAACGCATAATGTTGGTGTTAACGCATCCAGGATGAACTGAATTCGCAGTTATCTCAACCCCTTCTTCCTAGTTCATAGCATAGAGAGAAGGAGAAGGGAAAAAAAAAACCAACTTTCATTATTCCGCCCAGTATATTCTCATGTAAATAAACCACAAGGATGAAGCAAATATACGTGTGACTTTTGTCAACCAACTGATTGTACCTTTTTCATGAAAACGATTTTTTTTCTCGGCAAAAGTCAATATTATTAATCGTAGTTAGTGAGGTTTGAACCCCACTCATGGATGGCAGTACGTGGTACTGGTACATGGTGCCAACCTTTTTCATGAAAATGTTGCAGCATTTCACGAACTCCGTATTCAATTGGAGGCATTTTATCATCAAAGATTATGCAACTAATTACTTTCGTAAGTCGCAAGAAGCAATGTTGTTGCTAAATCATCTCTATTCTATGTTTGCTAAGCATATCTAATTTTGCTAGGGAGGCTGTTAATGCCACAGGAACATTTGTTCGTGCCACGCTCATTGATTACCCAGGGTGCTAGAATGACCCAATTGCCCATTGGTTAACTTTTCTAAACTATCCCTTCTAGTACAGAAACATTTCTTCACATCTTTGTCATTGATAATCTTGTTTTTTGTCCACAACAAAATGATAATCTAATTTGATACTATTTTCTTCATTTTATTGGCCTTCTATATCCATTCTTGTTCAATTTGATTACTTGAAATTCCATTGATACTTTTGAATTAATTGTTCAATATCCATAAGTTCTGTAAACTATCGAATCAACATGAGAAAATGAGAAAAAGTTCGAGTGAGATAACCACATTAACTTGAAAATGAAATCACTAAAACTAAAATAGATTTCTAAAACTACATAGCGCCATAGCGGTGAAAAAAATTACAAAATCCTAACTCTAAATCTTAGAACCCACACAAAAAGTAAAACAATAAAATGTACCCTAGGCAGCGGCGGAGCCGTGTGATGCCACCCCCACTCCCAATCTCAAACTCTTTCTTATAGTACATGCATGTAATATGATTAGGCATTTATGAACAGATATCCAAATAACTTTATTTCTTTACGCAAGTGATGTAGAAGTTGCGGTTTGTTAATTGAGTGGTTCGGCTCATGAAAATATTAACTCGATGGTTTTATTTAAAGAATGCAAGAGAGTTGGACGAAACCTTTATTCTTCTCTATCAAAAAACAAAGATCTGGACAAAGGCCATGCAATTATGACTTTTCATTCTGTCTTAGTACTTTTACTAGCAACAACACAATCACACTCCCATCGAAGAGTGCCACATGTCGATTCAAATCCTGGCTTGCTGAATCTAGGTATGTAAGACAACCACAAGAACTACCTTACTGTCCTAAAAAAGTGGACCTTGAAAGTTTTTTTCTCAAGTTGGAAGGCAGAGTAGCTATTCTTCGTTGGCTGCTAGGATAGGATCAAATTACATTTGGAAATGGACAAAATTAAATAGGTATACAGGCACGGAAAGTCCGGTAAGGGGTATAGGAAAAGCTACTGAGTGAATGATAAAGGAAGTCAAAAGAATTTTGATTGCATAAGAGGACAATTGGGTCATTCTAGCACATTAGGTAACCAATGAGAGTGGCAGGAAGAAATGTTCCCGTGGCATTAACAGCCTCCTTTTGCTAGGGGCGACTTCACAAAATCCAAATGGTACCATCCAATGTATGGAGGAGTAACAATTACCCAGCTTCAAAGAATGTCAAAGTACCGACCCAAGGGACAACTTTAGGAACGTATTCTGATCCAAAATAACCAAAATATCTCATACACTAATATTTCGAGTATGCTTTGAATAAGTTATGCAAACAAATTTCCTCTTAGTATTACATTTTCTTAACAGCATGATATATCTCTTAAAATGAAAATTATACCAAGACCCAACTACATTGAAAGTTCGACTGCAAATAATATATATATTGATTACCTTTAAGCGCTTCGCAAGCTCTTTAGCATGTAAAATGTTAGCAAGCTTTGATTGTACATAACCATAGATTCTATTGTACCTGGAAAGCACATCAGTAAAACAAAGCAATCAACTTTTGTTGACCGGACTCCATGAAATCTAGTATATATGCTCGGTATGCAAAAACAAAAGTGCTACTTCGCTTTGATAACAACAAAAGCCAAAACAACTATGAAACAAAAAGTAGCACCCGTCTGTGAATATTGAGATAATAAAATAAAATGAAGATATATTGCTGATTAATGATTACCTAGATTCATCATTGATTCTATCAAATTGAATTCCACGGAATGCAAACCAATGACTTCCTGATGAGACAGTAAGAATCCTTCCTTCTTTGTGGCTTTGAAGTGCTGTACTTTTCATGGTCTCCAACAAAAGATTTGTCAAAAGAAAATGACCTGTAAAAGCATTGTAAAAGCATAGCAAAAACGCTTACGTACATACATATGCAACAATATGCTTTACACAAATTGATAGAGTAAGGTTCCTAGGGGATGTGAAAGAGAAGATACATCAAAAGAACAAAGGATGCATCACAAGGAGCTCTAAGAAAACTGCCATAAAAATTAACATCAATCAACCTTGGTGACCTAGCAAAACTAATTTTTGGTCATAATTGAGGTATGGTAACTGAATCTTCCAGTGTTCATTGATGGCTGCCATTAAGCACAATCTGTTAATCTATCTTTGAGCACTGAACCAGAAAACATCGAATAATTACCTAAATGATTAGTTTGAAACTGAAGATCGATATTGTCAGGGGAGAGCATGAAAGGAGGAGCAAAAACTCCTGCATTGTTACTGTCAACAACAAAGAGAAAAACTCACTCCCCTTAAGTTTCAAAGTGAATTTCTGAAGTGTTCATGCGGCAAAAGGAAAAATTAAAAACCAACTGTAAAGACAACAGCAAATTCTTTTTTTTTTTGAAAGGCAAGACAACAGCAAATTCAATAGCATCCAAATTAATATCTTACATGAGGAGGTTCAAGGGAAAGCCCAAGGACTTGAATTCCGAAGCAAAATTCCTTACGGATGCAAGTGAACCGAGATCTAACTCCTTTACGTCAATTTTTGCATTCGGATTTTCCTCAAGTATAGCTTCTTTCACTTTTCTGCCGCTATCTGTATTTCTAACTGCCATGACTACATGTACACCACGCAAAGCGAGGACACGTGTAGTCTCTCTGCCAATACCACTTGATGCACCTGAAAATTAACAACAAATATGACAGACAAGCAGAAAAAAAAATGCCCAAATTTCACTAGGCTCTGAAGTCCACCCCTAGTGAAATGTCATTCAGGTCATGCTAACGGGTGATTAGCATGATTAACAACCTAACTCAAGAATGGTTTGGTTGTATCAGTTAGATGCAAGTTCAATACCATCATGTGAGCCTCTCTTTTCAACTGATAAATCCCATCGAAAAGGTTATGAAAATACCCTCCAGTGCCCCAAAAGTCCCAATACTGTTTGGAAGTTATAATCTCAAAACAACGTCTGTACAATCTACCAAATTCTAGTGGAAGTCACTCAACAAAGAAATTTTACGGATTTACAATTCCAAGCAGCTTTCCAAAACCTATAATCGGATGAATTTTTTAAGTAGAACATAATAAACCAGAACCTATCATTACCAACGAGTTAAGGGAAAAAAAAGAAGAAAGAACTCTATCATCAGTGAAGGACACAGAATTCTTGATGTGGGGGACCGAATCACATGTATTCGTAAATTAATAACAAAATATCATCCTCATATAGCAATGACACAATTTTGAGGGGACCTTTCTTCATATTTTTTATATACAAAACCTAAAATATAGTAGAAATATTACGATAATTGGGGGGTTTGCAAGGACCCAGGCCCCCACTTGCACCCCCTGTGTCCGCCTCTGTCTATCATTACCCTTCGTGTAACAAGTTTGTAACATGCATCCCTACTGAATTTTTTCGACCAGCGTCGGTCGGTCAGTATTTATTGTTAGAAGAGTTAGATTAACACCTTGGAGGAGGACTTGAACTCAGGTCTTCCGTTCTCCTAGATCTGAAGTGCACCCCATGATGCCGTTTGGCCAAAGGCCTCTTGGCATGTGTGCACAAGAATGGGACTAGGGGTCTAGTGGCGGCGACCGTCACAACAAGAATTTTAAAAAATACAATTATTATATGTAAAAAAAAAAATATGCACAACTTATATAATTTCGCCACCACTAGATTTTTTTAGTATACATTTCGCCATTGCTAAGGTAAAATCATGGTTCCGTCCTTGTACGTGCATACCAGATACTGATCTGCACCAACCAATTTTTCATCCGTTCCGCGTTCTTGAATCAGAAACACGCAATATAAGAACATTAATAACCATCAAATGCATACAGCGTGCACTTTCGAGATTGCATTAGACAAGACCAATTGAAAACAGATTAAGTGATCATATGCATTTAGCCATTCAGTAGGGGAAGGGAAAACACAGGAGAGACCCATATGAGAATGAGACCTGTAACTATGGCAGTGAGGCCAGTTCCATCAATTCCTTGGGTAACTTCCTCGGCTGTAGACGATTTTGAGAACCCAGATGGCCCTTTTCTTTCAAAAAAACACATTAGCTCCGGGATTGATCGCCGTAAAGGCAAAAACCCAAACAAAGCGAAAGAAATTGTGATTTCTCTGTAATTTGATCTACAAATCGGAAGAAACAAGAACAAGAACAAGAGAGAGAAAAGAAACTAAGAGAGAGAGGGAGAAGGAAAATCATCTTTGCTGTTTTATTCTAGTACTATTTTTTTTCGATGATTACAAAGTGATCCCAGTTTGGGCTTCTATACAATTCAAGATCCACTAACTAAATCCCACTTCCTTTAACTGCCAAGTCTCAAACAACTGTCAACAGGCCAACAAACTACTCCCACCTAGGGCTGTACAAGTAAAATCGAGAATCGTGAAATCGGTCCGGACCGAATTAATCCGTGCTTTTTGGATTTTGTCCGCGGATTAATGGTCCGGACACGGATTTGAAAATTAAAAAACCGTGAGATACGGAGTAGGATTGGATTTTTATTTCAAATCCGTGGATTAACCGAACCGAAAAGTGAGATATTTAAAAAATTAAAAAAATTAAAAATATATATATATATATATATGTATGTGTGTGTGTGTAATATTTATAAATAATTATAATTCTACTACTTGTTATGAATTTTTTTTAACAATTTTAAGTTCATAACAATGACCGAAGGAAATCTGCTCCTTATCTGAAATTCCTTACTTTTACTTCACCTGCCTTCCCCCTCTAATTTATAACTTGTAGTTAGCTACTACCACTGCGTAAATAGAACCTCCTGCTGCTCCGTGGATGTAACAATGGCTGATGAAACCTGGATAGAATTTTGGACTGAATTTTGAACTAGAAATTTGAAATGATTAATACAGTAGTTGAAGTAATTTTGCGTTTTTTAGTGTTTAATGTTTATGGAAGGCAATCCGTGGATAAAACCGGGACCGAACCGTGACTCACAGTTCAAAATCCAAACCGAACCGTGAGACTTTTGGATTAGGATTGAATTGTATTTTCTAGAAACCGTGAGATACAGATTAGGATCGGATTCATACGAATCCGATCCGATCCGGACCGTGGACACCTCTACTCCCGCCGTCGCAATCCCGCAATTTAAACATTCCCTACCGCGTAATTTTGACCTAAGAAATAAATGTATTTTCGGAATTAGTTTTAATTTTTTTTTTTTTAGGCACTCTTCAAAGGATCTTAAGTGATTACTTTCCAACAGTGCAAAAAAAGCTCAAAAAATGCAATTTTTTTTTAATGTCAAAGTTACACGATTTTAGCATTTAAATTGAAACGGAGGGTGTAATATTTAGGCTTATTTCGGCTAAATAAGCCAAGGTAGATTATTTTTTATCCTTACTCAAAAAAATTCGTGTTCATTAGTTTTTCGTCGATTTTTGAAGATTATTGCTTCGTAATGACAAGAGAAATCTAAAAAGTAAAAAAATTACGATCGAATAAAAAATTGGTTTATTGGCTTATTTTCGTCTTTATTCAAAAAATATTAGATCTACTTTTTAAATTTCTCTCTTCATGACAAAACAATAATCCTCAAAAAATTGACGAAAACCTAACAAATGCAAAAAAAAAATTGAATAAAGACAAAAAAATAAGCCACCTTGGCTTATTTAGGAGTTGTTTGGCTACATAAGCCAAGTGGTTTTTTTTTTGTCCTTATTCTTTTTTTTTTTTTTTACATTTGTTAATTTTTTTGGAATTATTGCTTCGTCATGACAAGAGGATTCTAAAAAGTAAAAATTACGATCGAAACCTATTTTTTTTTAATAAAGAAAAAAATAAGCCAATAAGTCAATTTTTTCATCTTTATTCAAAAAAATTGGATTTCGATCATAATTTTTTTACTTTTTAGATTACTTTTGTCATGAAGAAGCAATAATCTTTCAAAAATTGATAAAAACTAATAAACGAAGAAAAAATTTAAGTAAAGACAAAAAAAAATAAAATAAAAAGCCAAAGTGGCACAGCTGACGTGGCAACTGAAACCGAGCTGAGATCAGGTGTGGAAAGACCAGCTGAAACCTGTGCAATTGCATCCTTAGCATGAGTTTGGATTTGAGCTGTTGAAATCTAGAAAGAGAGACAAAGCTTTAGGGAAGATATCAGCTATTTGAGCCTCAGAACTGGTACGATACAGAACAGAACAACTTGATTATGTAGCGCTTGTTCTCGAATAAAATAATATTCTATCTCAATGTGTTTGGTTCGTGCATGACACACAGGGTTAGATGCAAGAGCAATGGCAGATTTATCATCACACCAAAGTGTTGGGAAAAATTGAAGATTTGTTCTAATATTTTGGTGCGCCTAAATATGAACAAAATTCATTTTAATGTGAATGAGAATTGTCTCATTATGGGAATTGAAAAGGCAAAGGACGTGCGCCCGCTCGCCATCGCCGAACAGCTAGATGAGACAAGGACTGGGACTCAGGATTCGTGGGCCCGTGACCTGTGATTCAAGGTATGTGGTCTATAGTCTAGTCTAGTCTAAGTTGGTTTGGAATTGATTGTGCTTTATTGGGTCTAAACCGTTTACGTTTGGATGGTCCCTTACAGGATCAGTTGTGTGCGACTGATTAACACTAGATAGAAAGGCCAGATTAAAACCCACAATTTGATTATAGAATGAATAGCTAGATTAATAACTGCAGGAGTTTTTTTTCCAAAAATTGAATTCCCCGAATTCAATTCCCTTCATACATTATGAAATATTGAATTGGCCCTATTAAATGGGTAGACTCCCCCTATTGAATTTTCGTATTCAATGAGAAGGCTCCTCTTCGGCTATATTAAAGCTCTCTTTGTTTTCATAGTCTCTCTTTGTTTCAACACACCAACAACAACAAAAGCTCTTCTACTTCTTTTGCAATTTTATTTTTTTTCGAGAGAGAGTACATGCGACGGATAGTCTACGGCGGTATTCAGGCGGCAAGTGAAAATCGAGTCAATTCTGAGAGATGAACACCGACACAACCTCTACCACCGGTGAGGCGGCGAATTTGTCTTAAGGGCACCTTCATGTAACACAGGTCTCAGTTTGCAATTCTATTTCTCTGTTATAGTTTTTCTTAAAGTTCAATTTTGTTCTTATAATTCCTGTTCAAGTTATAATTTCCAGAAATTAGTAAAATTGTGATTTTTGTTTTTCCGCGCTGTGTTTCATACACAAAAGAACTTATAGTATAATATACGCTATCAAAAAGAGAAATAGAAAATAGTCCGATATTTGTTAAGTAATGTCCGGTATTTGTTAAGTAATGTCCAGTATTTGTCTGGTATCGACCGGTATAGTCTGATATTTGAAGAAAAAATATATATTTAAAATTAGTCCAGTACCAACCGGTACTGACAGGTATCTCCAGTACTATCCAATATTGGCAGATACCGCCCGGTACTGACAGGTATTTGAACCAACGAAATTAGAAGTATAGGGTACTGAATCTAGACAATACCAGTACGTAACGGCTGGTACCGTACGGGATTCATAACCTTGTTTAGGAGTTCATATAATTTGGGCTGACAATTTATTGAGGAAGGAAATTAGTTTTTTTTTTTTTTTTTGACTAAATTTTTTGGAGGTCATTGAGTTCACTTTAACCCTCAAGAATGTGGAGGCGCCCCTTCCTCCAGCCGATCATTAGAGGTGAATCGAACCTATTTATTTGAAGGGATATTTGTATCAAATTGAACTATATATTCAAGTAAATTTTTACTGAACCGAATTTATTCTTCTACTATACGGACTTGAGTAAATGAACATCGGATCTATAAATCCACAAAGTGTGACGTATACTAACCACACACCTTATTAAGCGAAATTCAGCTTTGCAGCCAGTTATTTCCTATGGCAAGTTTTAACACCCCTTGCCCTCGTATAACCTTAAGATGTAGGACATCACTTTGCATCAGTCCAACTCAAGCTGAAATCCCACATTTTCTTTGCCAGTTCTGCATCTTTAGCCAGAGAGCTCGAGTTTGCTATGTTGCAGTCCGCGAAATACTCTCCACTTATTCCCTTAACTTGTGGATGCATTGCTACATAGCATGTCGTTGCTGCTCCCTATAACCAAAACCAAATGAAATTACTTACCAAATATCTAGAACACTTGTTTCTTTCTTCGTTGAAATCATCCTTTTGTGCAATCTTACATCTAAGACAAGAGGACAAACCTGAGAAGCGTTTTTCACAAAATTTGTTCCAATTATAGAGGAGCCTGCAACCGGAACAGAATCGAAGGTATCAGTCCAAAAGGCTTAAAACACCATTTATTTTTTTGCTTTGAAAATACAGTATAACTATATGTCCATGGCTTGTCTGGACAATGACCTAAATTCAAGCATGTTTGTAACAAAAAAAAAAAAAAAAAACTGCATCTATCCTCAATCCGAATATCCAAACTTTCACTCAGGTTCTAAGGTGATTCACCACCTAGATAGGAGGTCACTGCAACTAAGGTTTAGTTCTTGGCAAACCTGATTTGAAATCTACCAGAACATGCCAACCAAAAACAAAAGCTACCAGAACACAAGTACTTATGACCAATTTGACACGGGTGAGTGGTACCCACCCGGCACTGAAAAATTTCTCCTGTCCAGGACAATCAATGATGGTTTGGCAGCTATTAATTAACAGACTGCAATTTCTCTCTTTAATAAGCAACAAGGTCAGCCTGATTTGTGGTTGTATGACATTCCAAGAGAGGTGTTTATAAACCAAGCCAATAGCAGTAGGGTAGTTGACAAAATGGAATGGCCAAGTTATTAGTTATTACAGTGGAGTGAATAGCAGCAGCTCATAAGTGAATTACCAGCTGATGAGGGCAGTTGGTGGGGGCCTAACCTATGTCACAGCCTAAAAGAGAAACAAATTTTGTGAAGCCGGTGATTGAAAGTTGTTTTGGCCTAATCTTTATTCTAAAATTTTCTGCCTTTGTTAATTTTGCATCAATTTCTGTGGGTCGTCTCGACGAGAGGATGTACAATATACTTGGCAGAAAGGGAACTAACCAGATGAACTACAATATACTTGGCAGAAAAGGCAGTGCAGCACGAAATAGCAAGGCAAAAGTAAAATCTCACAGTAGTATCAGTCACATATGAACCAAAATAGCATAATCCAGACATGAGAAGGTTAGGATTATTGAGAGGCTAAGATTCGCAAAGTGAACAAAGTTTAATCCGAATGTCCAAACTTTCGCTCGGGTTCTAAGGTGATTCACCACCTAGATAGGAGGTCACTGCAACTAAGGTTTAGTTCTTGGCAACCTGATTTGAAATCTACCAGAACATGCCAACCAAAAACAAAAGCTACCAGAACACATGAGTACTTATGACCAATTTGACAACAATTTTTGCTCTTAAAACTGATCATAACAATCTTATACCACAGCTTTTAGGGTTGAAGGCAACAAAGTTCCATTCAAAGAAATAACCCACTCTCCTGATACAGAATTATGCTAAGACAAAACAATTCAAGAATTCCTCATTCATAAACTGTCACAAGCTTAATACAAATAATTTACACACAATTAAGACCTCAACGCCAAATCCACATGGAGAGGAAAAGAAAAATACACAGAAAAGCGAGTAAAACGGCACGACGATGAGACATGGTGAGATTCATATAGGCGTGAACTCAGGCCCTGGACTTGAAAGGAATGGCTCTGATGACAATCTGGTGGTACAATGCTGCAAGAGCTGCTCCAATGAAGGGTCCGACCCAGAAGACCCACTGAAAGCAGAAAGATACAACATTAGTAGCTCTTCTTACTTACAATAAACTTTGAAAAATCCCCAAGCGATTTTAATCAATGACTTACTTGATCATCCCATGCATGGCCCCTGTTGTAGATGATGGCAGCTCCAAGACTCCTAGCTGGGTTGATGCCAGTTCCTGTGATGGGAATGGTTGCCAAATGGACCAAGAACACGGCAAACCCAATGGGAAGAGGAGCCAAAATCTGCATTGAATTGTGAGAAAAGGATATCAAAACCATAGATAAGTGAGGTGCTGCCCAATTACGCTTTCTGCTAAGTTATGAGAATGAGTAGAAGTTAACGATAGAAAGTTCTACACACTGCTATACGAAGTGTTAAGGTCAAGTGGCCAACAACTTCAATGTTTCGCAACATGACATTCCAGTTTAGGAAACTTGAAAAGAACAGCCCACCATAAATCATGAAATGGTGGTGCGGAATCGATGTCGACTTCAAATCCACTGTTCATAATATCCAAAGCGAAGATACTACTCATTGCAAATTGAAACATGTCTATAAGTCGAGCAGCTTATTTTTCATTATACATTGACATGATTGACCCACAAATTACCAAGAACATGTTTGAGGGTAGAGAGTAGATACAAACTCACATTCCTGTCACAACCATTTCAACACATGGACCGAGAGAAAAAGAGGAAACAAGTGGGAAAGCGTCTCATAGGTCTAACCAGGCACACAATGATTAATCATCCCATTCTAAGTATAGCTTTGGAGAGAGCATAATCCACTCAACTTGAATACAAGAACTAATCGCCAGGGCAACATGCAAAACCCTAACTTCTACTAACCGATGGGAAATGTATGCACGAATATAGATCATCAACGTATAGCAAATTGACCAGCTCGTTTACTATTTTCATATCTCATACTTAAAACAAATCAACCCTTTTACCAAGTGCCCCTGCCTTTAAATAGGAGCTCAACAAGTTGATGATTCATACATTCAATCTCCAATAAAATTACACAGAATAACTTTTATCATAAAACATGCACAAAAAGCCAATTGCATGACCTACATTTACCTTGAGGTTGATGTGGACCACCCACTTTACTTTAGTTACTAAAACTTATGTATTGAATAATGTCCAGAGTTCCCTGAGAATTCCCATGTATTATTCATGCAAACTTATGTTGGGTGTGTTAATGAAGTACATATGAATATTGGAGGTGTAATTGAATTACGATTGACCTAGATGCAAGCAGGAGCGAACCACTAGTAATAAGGAGTGATATCACCCAAAGCCACTAGTAATAAGGAGTTTGCCCTACATAATGCCCAATTCAAATAGAAGATTTCAACCACTAATAATATCAATTCAAAAAATGAAAATAAACAACAAAAACACTAAAGATTCCCGAAAAGGGGTCTGCAATTAGGAATATTATACTGATAGAATACTTGTTATCTATTTTGGAAGGAAAAGGTGGACTAATAGTCCAACGGAATGACTAACAATTCCCATATAGGAGGGATTATCAATACCCCGAGCTGGTACTTCTAATCCAAAATTCCAAATTCCAATCCCCTTGTTTTCACCCTGCATATATAGCCACTCTCATCTCATCCAATGATCATGTTACAACTTATAACCTTTCCAAACCCATGCTATATACCCTACCCCAACAAAAACTTACTACCGCATAAACTACCCCAAGTATTACTAATGCCATCCAATATCCTTCCCATAATTTCATGGTATTTTGAATCCGGTCGAACCCCCAAATAAAATATCCTATGCCAGTTATCAAACTTGACAACACCAATTAACACGATAAGCGCATAACACACACGTACCGACCACAAATCCAAACAACTTCATCTATACACAGGACCCCAAAAAATACAGCATGAACACAAGAGAAACCAGATCAAGCAGAAACAACAGAGATATCTCCTAAAAGTGAATCCAAGTAATAGACAAGAACCCAAATCAAGCAATTTTGACTTAACAAATTACTAAATCAAAGCAATAGAGAAGTAGAAAGAACACATACAGGGACATGCGAATCACGGGCACTTCTCTTAGCATCAGTGGCAGAGAAGACAGTGTAAACAAGGACAAAGGTGCCAACAATCTCAGCACCAAGGCCATCGCCCTTGGTATATCCAGGAGCCACAAAGTTGGCCCCACCATTCAACATCTGGTACTGAGAAGGCTGGAAGCCCTTGACAACACCAGCACCACATATGGCACCAAGGCACTGCATCACTATGTAGAACACAGCCCTGGTTAGGGAGAGCTTCCTTGCCAGAAACAAGCCAAAGGTCACAGCTGGGTTAATGTGTCCTCCTGTTACAAAAGTCTTGGATCAGCTATGTTTGGACTAAGATGAACAAGAGGAAATAGACAATCAAAGAGAAATCAAAACTCTAGAGCACAGATATCCAATTTACACAAACTTGAACAAGTACCCACACAAAAATTCCACCCAAAATAGTGATCCAACTTCTAGAGTGAACAAAAGAACAAACTACGGAAAACCCAGAAAAATAGGACAACCAATTAGTGATACAGCTTCAAGTGACTAGCAAAAGGGAGAAAATCTAAAAGATCTTATTTTTAAGATTGAAGAAGAAGGAAAAAAAAACTAAGCAAGAAAGCTAAAAAAGCAAAGGGGGAGGAGACTTTCTAACCTGAGATACCAGCAGTGCAGTAGACAAGGGCAAAGATCATACCACCAAAGGCCCAAGCAATCCCTTGGATACCCACAGAAGCACACTTAGAAGGTGCCCTATTCACACCCATGACAGTCAAAATGGTGATGTACAAGAACAAGAAAGTGGCTATGAACTCAGCAATCCCAGCCCTGTAAAAAGACCATGAGGTTAGCTCCCCAGGCTCAAACAAGGGAGCTGGCGGTGGCTCCTTGTAGTCTTTGTCTGTTTGAGCAGATGTGCCTATAGGCTGCCTCTCTGGGAACTTGTTAGCTCCAAGCTTAACATCCTCTTCCTTACCCTCCATTTGCACTCACCAAAGCTTTCTCTCTCTAGATCTTTCTCTATTTCTCAGACTGAACTTAGAAGCAAGCTACTGGGAGTTGTGAGGGCACAGAGGATAGGGTTTGGGTTTTTTTTATAGGTGAGAAGTCATCATTTTAACTGAAAAGGAAAGCCACTCCCCTTTTTTTCTTTTTTCTTTTTAACGTCTTCTACAAATATATTTTTGAACCAAAAATATATTTGTAGGTAAGTGACGTTAAAAAAAAAAATGTGACAAAATCAACACTCTTAGTTTAACCCTCTTTTAATTTTGCTAGTAATTGCTTTGTTTATGAGACTTAGGGTAGGTTTCCGGAAAATTAAATAGACTAGAGTTAATATTTTTATATATTTCTAAAAGCATGTGCATTCTTTTTATGCATATCAACTAAAATACGATCAAGGATTAAAAAAAACTAAAATACTATCTTGCAAAAATAACTTGGTTATTGTCACTAGTCTATTGTATATCCAATTTAGCGCAAACGCAGCCTTAAAATCAACTGAATTAATTAGTATTTGTTAACCACCTGAAGGAGAGGATTATTAGGGACAGCGAATGTTCTGGAAAAGAGCAAGGGGCGTCTGACACTTGACGGGTACAGATGAATAGTTTATTTCTTGTTCTTATCTCCTACACATAGAGTGTCGCCATAGTTTTTTAATCAAAACGAGTGTGATTAGCTGTTATGGGCCGTTTTTTTCAGGGAGAAAAAAAATTTATTCTGGCCAACCAAAGGTAAGACAAAGGATCATATTCATCGTGAGTGGGGCTTTTTTTATTTATTTATAAATTCTCAAACCAAAAATAATAATCATGGGTGGTCTTTGTTTTCTCAAAAACTCTAAAATCACACCTTTTTTTTTCATTACATAAACTTTTTCGTAACGCGATCATATGAAAATAGCAATGGAAGTATTTGAGTATTTGTTTTGGTACATAAAACCAATCTGTAATTCGAACGTAAAAAAAAAAAAAACAAAACAAAACAAAACAAAACAAAACAAAAATATGTGCCGAACGAAACGGAAAACCAAGAAAATCTGCCAAACAAATCCAAAAGCCTGAGAGAAAAAAGTGCCCGTTTTTGTGACCGTTGGAAAGGCGACAGACAGGCTCGAAGGACCACATGGGGGGGCCGGCCCAACAACGGCTACAAGAAGCTGAAATTTACTGTTGCCACGTTTTTACTATGACATGATGATAACAGCGGTCCACTTGTTCCGAAAACAAGTAAAGGCAGTACGCTCCATTCTTATAAAAACAGAAATGATATTTGCACCGACATGGGGAGAGAAAACGTACCGACGGCCGCTGGCTGGCCCTCTCCGGCCACCGGACGGCCGATCCGAGCCGTCCAAAAATTTTATAAAAAAAAACCGAGGGGTCTTTCGCCAGAATCAACGGCATCCGAGGTGTGTAGGTTACTTGATCGGAGCACCCCTTTCTCGTGTATACATATGCACACATTTATATGCACGAAAAAGAGGTGCTCCGATCAAGCAACCTACACACTTCGGATGCCGTTGATTCTCACGTAGCCCACTCGGTTTTTTTTAAAAAAAAATTTTGGACGGCTCGAATCGGCCATCCGGTGGTCGGAGACAGCCGGCCGGCGGCAGTCGGTACGTTTTCTCTCCCCGCATTTCGGTACATATAGCATTAATAAAAACCATTTTGGTATGGGTACTACACATTTTTGTACCGAAGATGTACAATGCTGAGGTGGAAGGGAGCTCACACTCAAAATTTTCAAAATGAAGGCAAAAACGCAACCCCGGGAAGGGAAAAAAAAAAAACCAGCTTTGACCCACGCCCAACCAAAACACCATTGATACCGACGAACCTCTTAAAACGCCATTAACGGCGACCATGGACCTTCTCTTTCTCTCTCCCAAACACCCATTTCTGTCTTTCACACCCTCTCTTTTCTCAAACCAAACTTCTACCTCCCGGTTCTCTAAGTCTCTAAACACCATTTGATTTACTATACAGGAGTACTAACTCTTTCTCCAATATTCAACAAGATAAGAAGCCAAAATCCATCAATTAAAGTTATAGTTCTGGAAATCTTAAAAAAAGAAAAACCACAAAAAGAGAGCGAGGAGAAAGTGAGATTTGGGAAAAAGTTGGGTTTGGAGGGCCTGTCGCCGTAAATCTACAGCTTTGTTAATCTACAGTTTTGAAGTTTTGTCGGCGACAATGGCGTTTGGGTTGTGGGTGGGATTTAGTATGATTGGGCCATTTGGAGAAAAGTTGGGTTTCTTTTTCTCCCAAATTGTATGGGATTCGGTACAGGAAGTAGAAGTTTGGTTTGAGAAAAGAGAGGGTGTGGAAGACAGAATGGGTGTTTGGGAGAGAGACAAAGAAGGTACATGGTCGCCGTTAATGGCATTTTAGGAGGTTCATCGGCGTCAATAGCATTTCGGTTGGACGTGGGTCAAAGCTGGGTTTCTTTTTCTCCCGGGTTGTGTTTTTGCCTTCATGATGAAAATTTTGGGTGTGGGCCCCCTTCCACCTCAGCATTGTCCATCTTCTGTACAAAAATGTGTAGAACCCATAGCAAAATTGAAAAAAAAAAAAAATTGTTCTTTTTTGTTTTGTGTGTATTTTGTAGTAATTAAAAAAAAAAGTAAATTAAAGACGAAAAAAATATCAGATATCTTTTTTTTTTTCTTTCCCTAAGTGTAGTCTTATATGAATTTTTCAACATTGGTTCACATTTTTTTACTTTTATGATTCCTCTCGTTGAGTCTAATGATTAATTTTAAAAATTACCACGAAAAATTCAACAAAAAAATTGTGAAAAGTAAAAATTACCGAAAAAGTTTTATTTTTATTTTTTATTTTATTACAAGAATGGGGCCTAAAGTCCCACTTCCAGAGTCGTCAGCTTTATGATTCGATCAAGAGAAAATAAAACCCCATGCTTAGGTTAGGTGTTGAATTAGGAACCTGGGAATCCTAAACATGCACAAAATAGGATGTGCCTTCTGCATTGATAATCTTATCCTTTTATATTTGTGCGGCTCATCGGTGATGGTGTTTTCATATATAAAAAAAAAATGAAATTGATCGGTTATCCACGCTCAAAAAAGTTAAACAAATCTTTTACCTGTAAAAATATTGATGTTAATTATGATTTTGAGTACAAATTTCAAACCAAATATATGTTCGTTTACGTCTGTATCGTGTACGTTATCATTTGTACTTTGACATGAATAACAAACTCGACGAGCCAGGTGAAGTAAATGGTTCCGATTACACTCATATAGGCTCCGAAATGGAATTCATCTAAAAGACAAAGCAATCTAAATGTAGTAATGTGTCTCTAGTTCTATCTATCTGTAATCAAAAGAAAATAGAGTAAAAATACACGAAAAATCGAATATAACATGTGGGTATCACATGACACATGATGTAATATTTTCCAACCGACATGGGTAGGAAGTTCCCATCTTTTTTTTCTCTCCATCTCTTCTTAGGACTATATCTTAAATCGCCCTTTTATTTCTTCATCTGTGAGTCCAACTCTAAATCTAATCATCCCTTGCCCTTGAAACATCATTTCCATTACTGTATTTTCAAGATATACAGATGAGATGTGGGACCATCGTCACATGCCCCGTTCCTTTTCTTTCTTTCAAAGAGTCGTATTTGTTTGGAATTTGTTTTGGGCCTAATTATCATCATCTTGATTCCTTGTTCCTTACTACATGATGTAAAAGAGGTGGCCTGGCCAATCATGCTAAGACATCAGACCCAAATGGGACCCCCCCATTAGGTAGTGCCTGCCTCTGTCACAATCACCTTTTTGGCCCACCTGCCACCCACTGTGACCTGTGCAAGAGCCAGGACCTCAAACAACAAGAAAAAAAAAAAAGAAAAGGAATAAAATAAATGAATTCCATATATAAGGATTGATAATGTCACTTTTAAATTAATAATCGCACTTTCTTTTAGGAGTGATTTTATAAATTTCGGGGTTCACATTAGAAATTCCCAAAAAGAAAAGTAGGAGTAAAATAAAACCCAAAAACATTTAGGGTCTGTTTGGAACCCATGAAAAGGAAAGGAAAGGAAAGGAAAATAAAAAAAATTTCCTTTCCATTGTTTGATTGGAAGAGAAAGTGTGAAGAAAATAAGATTTTAAGTATAATGAACAGTAAATTTTCCCTCCCATTTTCCTCTCATTTTCCTTCCCTTTTATTTTTTTTTCCTTTCTTTTCTTTTCCACCAGTTCCAAACAGAGCCTTAGGAAATGACATGGGAAAATGGGTTTATGGGATTTTTCATGTTTAGTTATTGGCTGTGAAAACAATACGAATCGATCTACCATGCACGGAGGAATGCAAAGGTTTCCTCGGTGCGGGGAATGATCAGAGGGTTAACACGATAACACAAGATGTACGTAGATTTACAGTGTGCCTCTATTGGAAGGAATTGTAGGAAATTTACTACTACTATGCAATATAAGAATTTTAAAGCTCCACTGTCACTCTAACAACAATAATCCTCTGTTTCTAAGAAGTTTTCGTACCAATCCCTAGCTAAAAAAATACATTATGTACTCCCAAAAATTTCGAGCTCTCTAGGCCTAGAGCTCTCCTACTAGATAAAAAAATGCGTGGATCGCCGAGCGGATTTTGCTTTCCCATGCGCAGGAGCCTATCGTGGCAGTGGGGACTTGTCCTGGAGTGGCGTTCATGCTCGAGACAAAGAAGGGTCGCTGGCTTTCCATTGGCATTGTCTCTTTCTTCCAAGAGTCGGCCCGCGTGCAAACTATGGTCTACCATTTTCGTTTGATGATTTCATTTGGGTTACCTGGCCATGGTATGATCTGGGGTTCCCTTAAGATCCTCTACTACTAAGTTGAGGACAGACTCTATGTGGACACAGTGTTGGTCTGCTTCGGCAGTGCGTGTCGTAGAGCCTATTAGTCTGGTGTGCTTTTTGCAGTAGCTTGTGTCTTAGACATTGTTCCACTAAAAGCTTTTTTGGGACCTTTTCTTATTTTGTCCTTATTCAATTTTTTTTTCACATTTATTTGTTTTGCGCCTAATTTTCATAGATTACTTATCCGTCTCGTCAAGACGAATCGGAAAAGTATAAAATTAGTATGGCTTTTGCCCAAATATTTTCAATAATCCACAAAAGTTAAGCGCAAAAAAAAAATAAAAAATTGTACAAGGACAAAAGCCCAAGAAACTTGGTGGAACAAGGCTTTAGATTTGGTTGTTTTGGTTCATTCTTGTTTATTGTGATTGTGATGAAATCTTTATCTTCGAGCGTTGAAATGAAATGAATTGCCTATTGATAAAAGGGAAAAAAGAAAAAGGAAACCATCCTAGGCCCCATCCACTAGCCGCGGGGCTTGGAATTCATTGTTTAATTTTGCAGGTCACTGTGATCAAATCTTGATAACATCATCATCATCGCCTTATTAAAAGGAGATGAAGGTTCTGGTTTTGAAAGTTGACAATCGGTTCGCAAAAAGATCACGTTAAATCACATTTATTTGAGTTTCGATTTGGTTTGGTTTGGTTTGAAGGCTAAGTATGGGAATGGAAACTTTGTTGGGTTAACACAGTACTGTGTGGCCTGATCCTTGTATCAACTTGATTACGATTTCTACAATATTATTATCATACCTAATCCATAATAAGCAAACATTGCACGCATAAAAGTGCCCAGCTCGGAAATTCTTCTTTTCCAGCCAATCATATACCTGCAATTGATTACAGAGTAAAAGACTCAAGACTAGCTGGAAAAAAAACACGTTTAATGTTAGCGCCAGTTGTTAACGGGTTAAGCTCGATCCGTTCCATGCCTTTATCCTCCATACCACATCAAACTCAATTATTTTGGCTCCATTCCGGGCCCGCGAATTAAAATGATCCAAATCGGTCATCTTGTAGCTCTCGCATTCATGAACGTGTGTATGTGAATTATCAGCTTGATCGAAAAATCGGTATTATTGAATGAAAAAATGGTTTTACAGTGGATAGTGGTTTTGAGCTTAATAAGTCTTTAAACGATTTGTGCTGGATCAATTTTCTATGAACCAAGGCCCATATCCACGGGATGTTTGGGCTCCAATATCTCGTAAAGCCCCAGAGGCCTGAAGTTCGTTAATGTCATCCCAATCAACCCACTTCTTTCACAATTCCTGAGACAATTTCGTCATGAATCTTTTCTCAATCGGGTTCGGATTCGAAAGACCCAAAGCTCACAAAATTTCCTTCCGCTTCATGGCAATGGCCTCATAATTTTTGGCCGGAAGTCCAGTACATACAGTACTGTTGTAGACAGATTCTTATTGTTGGCCGGAAGTCCAGTACATCCAGTACCGTCATCCCAATCAACATTATTGTTGTATCGTTCCATTTATGACCATTGCTATCTGCCACTGTCCTCTGATGCATCCAGTACTGTTGTAGACAGATTCTTATGTAGGGGCACTTCAATTTCATTTCCTGATTACTTTAAGATTTAATGTAATAAAATTAGCCTTTCATGCATTTCTCAAAAGGAAAAAAAAAAAAAACAACAAGAAGAAATTATTAGATCAACAATAAGCCTGCCGACAATGATTTTACATACATACACCCTCTTTGCAGGTATGGCCAAAATAAAAATCTGATCCCTTGGTCGATATATATATCTATCTCTGCTTCTCATCACCCTAGAGTTTATAAAGTTTATGAACTTAGAAAAATGAGGTAGGTGTCTAGCTATGGCCTACTAGCTAGGGGGGATGGTTGATTGATTGATTGAAGGTCGAGCCCAACTACTAATATAAAATGGCAACGATATACAAACAAATTTCTAAAGCATCTTTGTCACGGATCATGACTTCTTTTTTTTTTTTTGTGGATCCGGGTCACGGATCATGATTGGTTGTCATCAGATCAGTACTTTTGGTCCCATGACGTTAAAGTTTGTCGGCCCCGTTTCAAAAACCTTCTTAAAAAATAAGCAGTTTATTTCACATTTTCAAACTAAAAAATAATGTAAATGAAAAATAATTTTTTTATTTTTTTTGCACCGTATTAAAGATCTTGATGAGATCTATCAAACAAGATCCATAATGATAGGAAAATTATTTGCGTAAGCACATTATTTTTGAACTTGAAATTGCCTTCTTAAAAAATAAGCAGCTTTTTTCTTTTCTGGAACGGGGCACCGGGGGTTAAATTCTCATGGAATGGATCGGTCGAGTGAGAGCATGACAACAAATAAAAATCTTATTCTTTTGAGCTCGTAGGTTCAACTCCCATATAAGAAGAAAACTCTAAGGCTAGTAAAGGTTTGCCCGGTCTTTCAGTTTAGGACCTCAGAGTTAATTGAGGTACAGATAAATTGGCCCGAGTGATGATACTTGAATGATGCCATAAACAACTAGAATTTTAATGTACATTTTTTTTTTATATGTATATTCTCATCCATTCAATGTATTGCCCTGTTCTTCTGCAGTTTTTTTTTCCCACATGCACTTTTTAAACATAATTCACCAGAGATTGAGCGGCGGTTAGTGTTGTGCCCCAACGATCAATTACATTCAAAAACCAAACAAAAAAACATACTGAACACACAAACATAAAATTTTACGTGATTCTCTAAAAACGGGTACATCTAAGAAGGAATTGGGGTGATCTCACTATTAAAGGGGATAAGGTTTACAAGGAATTCTCTTTGTTAGCCCAAAAGGTTTCTATGAATACCTTAATTTTGATGATAACAAAACATAAATTATTGAAAGAGAAATATAGTAATTGTTTTTCGTGATATTTGATATTGATTTGTTTAAATGCTTTACTTGTAGGATTTGACTGACGTACACAAGGACATACTCTACACAAATCACTATCTCTAATGTTCAATTTAAATGTTCAATATTTAAATTGAAGGAAGAAAGATTAAAGACAAATCTTTTCCTAACAAAAGTTATCAATCTCCTAGCAAGGGTCCCTGTTTTTATTGGAACAGTATGTACTGGTACTTACTGGTACTGCTGTGTATCTCTGTACCGTTCCGGATTAACCGCACCATATATTTTACTATATATATTTTTAATATATTTACAAAGAACCAAAAAAACTCAAAGTACAAAAATAAACTAAATTCTAACACTATCCTATTATAGACTCCAAATTGAATAATCTTAAAATTCAAATAGTTTTTAAACCAAAAAAAAAATACACATTTTTTTTGTACCAGTCGAGATTACAGTACAAGTCCGTTGTCAACGGCCGGTACACCCGGGTATCAACCAGTACAGGCCGGTATTTTGGACGGTACGGAGCACTCATGTATGTGTACCATATTATGTAGTTACGGTACGAGAATGAGAACATTGCTCCTAACTTAAATGGCTAGAGATTGATTGCTCCCAATGGAAAGTAAAAGGCTATAAAGCTTTACAAGGGAAGTTGGATCAATTTGACAATCATTGAAGGTCTTAATGGTATGGCTAGCTAAATGGGTTCAAACGTAGTGCAAAAAGGAATCGAGTTGTGCTGACTTGGATTTGTTTCAAATCAAGGCCATAATGTATTGACACTTGATATTTATACACTTGTGTGAGAGTTCTTATTTTGATCTTCACTGGAAAAAAAGATTGTATATCCTTGTTCATCTTCCTGTGAGAGATCATCTTTTTGTGAGTGTTTTGGAGAGTAAATCACTTAGAATTAGGTGTTAGTAACACCAGAGCAAAAACTAGTAGGGTTAAGTGTGACTAGTATCGGAGTCAAAATTAGTTAGAACAACTGGGGTTAGATTGCGTGCACTTTGTAAAGGTTAATCTAGCACCTGCGAAGGACTAGGCTGTGGCGTTACGGACCGAACTACGATAAATCTTTGCGTTCGATTTTTCTCTTTCCCTTTACTCTTTATTTTCTGCCATATATTACTGCATATGTGAGCTTGAATCGATTTAATTCCATCGCTTCGTTTTCAATTGCAATTACCTGGCTTGACTGCAATCTCCCAACAGTTAGCAATTTCCTATTCACAGTCGTGCTTTCAAGTTTTGTACGTGGAGTTTTTCCTTCCTAGACTAGATACCAAGTAATGCCGTCATCCTAACAAGACTTGTGCATTGTGTTTCATCTTACACATTGCATTGAGGGTGGTTCTGTTACTTCCTGTAAAAGTGGCTTCTCAGTTCTCATCACACATAGAAGACTCACTATTGGTATTGTATTGTTAGGACTGTGGACCCAATTATAAGCTCAGGCTCTGCTGCTCCACACTTTAAAGTTTAATGGGCGACAGAAAAGGAGGTACTCTCTCTCTCTCTCTCTTTCTCTCTCCTCTGATCAGGACAACCATAAATGGTTACTATGTGACTGTGTAGAAGCTGCAAGTTTTGCAATGAAAGCTGGAAAGTTGCTCCTGCAAAGTTTTAACAGTTGCTCTTGCAGAGCTCGTTAGTTAAAATGAACATGTAAAAGGTATGGGGGATCGATCGGGTATTGTGGCAATATGCTCAAATGACCATCGCCGGAACAAAAAAATATATATATCAATGCTAATTCTTGTCTATTTTCCACAATAAATGATCTGATCGCATAATTACCATATCCGATTCACCTTGTATTTTTTGTGGAATAATCTAACATGTACCAAAGGAAATTTACGAAATTCAGGGGTAGTTAATCAGGAGATTCAGGACCTTGTACTGTAGGAAAATGGTTTTCATGTCCAACCAGACATATTCATTCACACACGAAATTGTTGATCAATATATCTAAGTATTTATGGAGTTAGGTGTAGCAACTCTTTAATAATATTTGATGACAGAGGGTTGGGATTGAGGACATACAAGGATGGAACCGGGGGTCTAGTGACGGCAGCCGCTACGACAAGAATTTTAGAAAATGCAATTATTATTTGTGAAAAAATAATTTTATCCCCATATAGGGATCTGGAGAGTGATATTATAAATTTGGAGAGTGGCATTATCGATGCCTAAAATTAAAGCTAGTCTTTTTTCACATTCCATGTGCAAAAACATCATTTACTATAGTTCTTGTTATGCTATTTTAATTTTTTTTGGAGCCGATGACTATTAATATTATAATGCATCTTTTTATTTTTTAGTATATATTTCGGCACTTCTAGGATAAAATCCTGGTTCCATCCCTGAGACATATTCTATTCTCAAAGTTTAATCCCCATCAAGCGGATTGAGGGAGTGTGCTGTACAGCACACTTCCGAAGTGCGCTGCGCGCCACGGATGCCGTCCGTTCGGCGATCCAACGGTTCAAATCTCATCTTGCAATGAACGGCTCGGATGCAACGTAGGTGGAGATGAGATTTGAACCGTTGGATCGCCGAACGGACGGCATCCGTGACGCGCAGCACGCTTCGGGAGCGTGCTGTACAGCACACTCTCTCAATCCCCATCAAGCATGTATAGATCTGAACGCTGTTTTTTAGTGCGCAATTTGCAGTTCCAAAAGGATCTCTGTCTTTTACATGAACATATCTACGTCGCTGGATTAATGCTGCATGTGTTTCTATCAGTATCATGGAACTTTATTATATGGAGAGAGAGGAGAGAGAGATGATTGGGTGATGAAGGCTAAACGTGGAATTTCCTGCTAACACACGAATTTGCTTAGGGTTGAAAGCTTTCTTTCTCTTTTTTCCGACGGTTAGGGGTGTCAAATCAGTTTATGCTCACTTCAAACTAAATTTTTTCGGTCTGATCAAAGACAAGCCTTTCATACCTGAACTAAATGTTTCACAATAAATTGACTTCTTGCGACCCGACTCCAAGACCTGCACCATGATTAGCAACTTCACCGACTAATTGTACTAACCATAGGGGACTTGGGTGAAAACTTGAGGCAGTAGTGGATGCAAAAAATCGTGTCTTGTCGTTTAGGTAACCAAATAGTCAAACAGTCAGAGTCTTACTTCAATTCATCACAGGAATGCCACAAACTGCCCTTTCTTCCTCTTCCTCTTCCTCTTCTCTCTCTCTCTCTCTCTCTGTGTCTGAGTTCATGAAGTGATTTTCTTGTAAAATTTTCCGGGTAATTTCTGTTCCCGTTCAATAGATAAACACCTCACATAATCCAGAAGTAGATAAAGAGCAGAGCTAAGAACAGAGCTGAGACAGACCAATGTTGAGGTTCTCTCTGCCTCCTCCTTACCTTCAACCCTCAGAAACTACTCCCAGTTTTCTGCAAAGTTTGGTTATTAGTTTTATTTTTTCCCAGATTTCGTCTGATTTTCAGGGTAGATGATGATGTATTGATTAGAGTGCTGTTCTTTTGACAGATCCAAATTTTGGGTGCAACAACAATGCTCAAGGGAATTGGGAGGCATGTGACTAAACATGTTCCTGGTAAGAACTAATTCCTCATTATTTTAATTTTTGGATAGCCAAGTGTCCGGGCCAGCTTTTGCGCACCACGACTGATCTGGAGAACCAATCCCACTGAACTTCCTCACTTACGGATTGATCGAATCTAATTTCGTCAACCTTTGTATATCTGACATCTAGCCTGTTGAAGTTACGGACTTTGAGCAAGATTTTTCTTCTGCAGGCAAAGGGTACCCAGAGAGTACACTCAGAGTGCTAAGCAACTTTAAATGATAGAAAATGCCAAGGCATGAAGTGTATGAACTAGCAACCAGATTTTTGTGATCGAATTTAATGGTATATCTAGAGAGTCATGAAATTCTGGGCAGGGAAAAAAAAAAAAGAAATCCCATGATTCAAGTTCCTTTGGAGCTTTTTTGTGTTCCTCTAATTTCGCAATCCGTTTATATACAATTCATCTTGTATTCGATCGAAAACTAGAATCAAGATAACCTTTTTCCCTCCCCGGGTTTGGCTTGCTCGAAAATCGAAATGATTTTCCACACTTGAGCTGCGTTTGGATCGACGATTCATGGTGACGAGGAAAAGATGAGTGAAAGCTCCAAATACGTTCTTAGATTTCCCTTGTCATTTTCCTTTCCCTTGATAACTTCCTAAAGAAATCCATGATCCAAATGCAGCCTTAAAAATTTAGTCTCTTTTGCAAATGAGTGATCTTTCGGCTGGCGGTATTACGGAAATGGATATTCAGAATCACCAGTTCGAAACAAACATGAAAAATTACTAAAAGATGTATATTAGGGGCTAATTGGGTACGTTGAATGATCGCAGGATGGAGCAGACGCGAAATCCCTTGAGAACTAATGGTGGTAAAAGAATTGTAAAGAAACTCATGGAAGAAGAGGCCTCCTCTCTAGGGCTAGTTCAGATGAGTGAAGCAACCGAAACAACCGTTGATCAGATACTCAGACAGTACTGTAGCAAAGAGGGGCAAAGCGACCAGTCTCATCGATTCTGGGACACCTTAAAGATTCTGAATTCGAACAGGGAATTAAATCTGATACTCCTACAAGATCCAAACCCACTTTTGGCGGATTGCCTCCAGAAACTACCGAAGTTACAGGCGGAGAAAGAAAAATGTAAATCTGTCCGAGAGACCAAATGCAGAGAAAGGGGGGTTATAAGAGGAAGGAAATCTGTTGAGGTTGTATGTACCAAGAAGTTTCAGAAGGAAAATATTTACCATTTTCTCTGGAATAAGATCAGGAGCTTGAATGGAGAACAATCAACTGGAAGAGAAAATCCTCGAACCCCAAGTAGAATAGTAGATTTAAAGCTGCGGAAGGGGAGAACGGAAATTTCTGAAAATGTAGACTGTCACTGCTCCTTTGTGCACTCGCCCCATCGCTTGAAAAATCAAGGGAAGAGTGTCAAGACGTATTTTTCCTTCAGGGGTATAAAAAGGAAGATGAGGCATGCAGGAGTAGATGATCGAAAAGTGCAGCATTGGATTTCGAAAGATGGCGGTAAAGGGATTGGTGGGAAGATAGCTGATATAAATGACAAACCTTCCGCTGATGTCAAAATGAAGGATACGCAATCGAAGATTAGACTTAAAATTGCTTCCCCCAAGGAGAGTTCCCATAAAAAGTTGAGTTCCTCAAGTGTCCATTTTCCTAAAAGAAGAGATTTCGACATATATTTGGAGGCTAGAAGACATCTCTCTGAGAGGCTCAGCCATGTTCAGAAGGATGAGACCTTCTCAGCCAAAGAATCCCCAAAAACATTAGATAGGATGCTCTCTTCGCACCAGCATGACTTGCGTAGTCCAGAATGGGTCATTCAATCCGATTTCGTTACCTCACAAATGAGAATTTTCCCCTACAGTGATTTTTGTGGGCTTCAAAAGGAAGATAAATCAAGCTGCCTAAGCTCATCAACGCAGAATAAAGGACCTTCATCCTTTGCTGATAATGGGAAGTTCAATGATCAGCCGCATATCTTCGGCTCAAAGCCAGGCAATTCAGAGAACCACTCACCTGATACTGAAGGACACAAGAGCATCAGTTCTGTTACCAATGATTTTAGTTCTAACTGTAATTTCTTTTCCCCAGACTTGCTGTTATTTCTTATGCTTATATGTTATACATTTCTTTAGCAGTGTAATGCATTTTTAGGTTACGTGAAGAAAGCAGAAACAAACGATGATTTCAACACTATGGAAGATCCAACCACTGCATCAAGTCGCACGTGCATTACAAGTCCTAGACAAAGCACTGATACAGCCAATATGAGTGAGGAATTTGGATATTTGGAGTGTTCAAGACCAGTAAGCTTCTGCACCCATAAAGATATTTTTTTTCCCTTTGATCAAGAGATAATTTCATTATCAAAAAGCCCAAAGGCAATACAAGATTTCATCACAAGAAATAGGAATAAAGATAAATTTGATGCTTAGCACTTTTTGCACAAAGCATAATTTATCAGACAATTACCTGCTACTGTTTTTGGCCTTCTTCAGGGGTCGCCTTCAGAGAGTCGGCAGCTAATATCTTCACTTGATGTTTCTTCACCAAGCCCTTCAAGCATTCAGAAACTGGGATTTGGCGATAGCATTTATGAAAGAATAGAGAATCCGAGCCCAGTTTCGGTTCTTGATCCAGTTTTCTTAAAGGATATCACCAGCCCTCCAAGAACCACAACCAAACCAGGTAAGTCTAATTGCATCACTGAGAATATCAGTGTTTAAGATGTTCAATACTTCTCATTTCTTTTTACCTTCCATATCTACTATTGAAAACAATCACAATAGTGAATGCTGCAGCCAACTCAACAATGCAACCACTTCATGTTGATTTTGAAGAACAATATGGGTACCCAAATTGGGATAAGCTCTTCTTGAAGTGGTATTCGCCGGACCAACTTCTTAGCCCATCCTTTTTTGATGAATTAGAATTACCGTCTCTCGACTCTCTGTGTGATCAGAAACTCCTCTTCGATTACGTCAATGAAGTCATATCAGAGGCATATCAATGTTACTTCAGCTGCTCTCCCGTTCTTTCATTTCTCAAACCCAAACTCCAGCCAATTCCAGTGGACAAAGTAGTGGGTCATGAGATCAAGAAAAGAGTTAATCTGTACCTTCTTCTATCCCCAATGGCACCACGGAGACTAGATGAGATTGTGGGAGAAGATTTGGCTAGCTCTTCAACATGGATGGATATTCGGCGTGATGTTGAAGTTATTGCAGTTCGTATGGTGGAGTCCATTCTCGAGGAACTGATACCAGAAGCATTACCTGAGTTCCATATCTGAAAGCATTTGATTTTGTTCTCCTTTTTTGTGATTTTCCAATGACAATTGTAGGTTGAGTGGATCTGATTGGAAAAGAGGCTTGAAATTTAGCCGTACACGCACATCACGGGCTTTGATGAGCGGTTGGGCAGTCCACTCAGCCCATGTATATTTGGCCCAAGCAAGCCCCATTGAAGGGGACTCTATTGACAGGCCCATGTGTATTTGGCTCGGTTCGGCCCACAATAGGCATATTATTTCTACAGTCGTAAATAAAACAAATCCCATAAGGCATAAAAAGTCTTCAATTGAAGTTGATTTTTGATTTCTGAGATTATGTGTAAGCTGTGATTTTTTCATCGCCATCTCAGACCAGGAAGGAAATTATTTCTAACGGAATGTACAAAATGAACGGTTCTAAACCCATAATTAGATTTTTCAATCAAGTGCAATCTCCGAATGAACTAAACTTTTCCCACAACAATTCTTACGAAATGAACAGCTTCTATCATCGAAGTAGGACCCAAAATATAACTCACCAAGAGTTGTTGAAATTATCTCTTCAAGGTGAGGGTGAACAAAGTTAAACATCTCAGCGTCTTATAAAACAACTGCATTAAGCACCCTGTCATTTTCTAAAACAGTAATTAAAAGACTGCACAAGTAAAACTAGGACATGCTGATACGCAAATGAAACATAAAGGAATGAAAATTCCATTTGACAGAACAGATGCCGAGCAGAATACAATCATGGGAGATAGAGTTGCCGATTTACAGCTGAGTCCAAAGCATCTACATTCCTCCTCAGGATTTTTCTTCAAAAAGCATTAAGGAAGCAAACCAGTGAAACTGCGGAAAGAAAACACCAGTACAAAGGAACGATTTGCATAAATGCTACAAAGTTTATGTGCTCTGGTTTAAAAGGCAGAAATTTCACTTGTTGAAGATTGGTGTAAAAGCTAATCAAACCCTATTAATTTTCTCTGGCCCTCAGTGTCAAGTATGGGTTCGGATTTCTTATCAGAAATGGATTCTAACCTCTCCATATTCGAGCAGTAGCGAGCAGGGATGGACATGGGGGCACGTTCCCCCACTCAAACACCCAAAAAATATTTTAGTAATATTTTATATTTAGCATAATTATGTAAGAGTTCTATATTTAGCTCTCTCTTTTTTGGGTGCTTCAGAAAACTTACCGGTTCAAATGAGAAACAAGAACAGACACAGGTCCAAGGATACAAAACACCAGTCAAAAGACCCTAAGATGTCCAATCCCTATGTCATCTTCCCACACAAAATGCACAGTACATATAGCATACGCACTTGTATATATCTCGAAAATGAAGGTATAGAATTAGTTGTATTCTTCAACTTCCGTTTTAGGGTTCAACTGTATTGGTTTATAAACTGTTTGTACTTTTAACCATCGTGGAGAAATATCTTAAAACAAATTCATAATAAGACCATCATGATCATTTTAAAAACTTGTCAATGTCAATGTATATATTCTAATAGTCGTCTAAGATTTTGTGCTCAACGACGGATACTTTTACAAAAGTATGCATATGCATTATAAACTTTTGTAGTTAGTAATGCTTGTCTTAAATGTAGTAGGATCTTATTATTGTCTGCTAGGAAAACAAATTTTTACGAATATGATTAATGAAGTGCCCTCACTAGCCTAGATTTGTGGATCCTTCGCTGGTAGCGAGTTGCTTAAAAGAAAGGCGAATTACAAATGGTTACTCTACCTAAGAGCAAATAAGTGTGTATGCAATAAAAACGCCAAAAGAAACCAAGGATACAGTTGTTTGGCAAGCCCATCAACATGCTTCATTTCCTTGTTTAATCTGCAGCAATAACTTCCAAATAAGAGAAAAACAGTATGAAGGAAGAAAGGTATAATTGATTAGATGTACGGAATACCATAAACGTAGGAGTTCATCAAGCAGAAGTAATAAAAGCTTGTGTAACGAAGTACACAGAAATATCTATGAAAAACATGCATCTACATGTATAGGCTGATCAACAACACATCGCCGTTTCAGCTCAAGTTCAAAATCAGAACAAAGCAAAAGATCCTTTTTGGGATATCCTAGGAAAATTGACTGCAACAATATAAAATTAAAATGTTCGGGCATCAAGCATTTATCCTAATGGCAAGGTACGAATAAATTTATATACCTGAGACAGGAATTTATATATCGATTCCCTTTTGAGGCTGCATCAAGTGCTGCAAGGTAAGACAAGCAGAAGAAGGATACAATTCAAAACAGAGTTACTTGTTACATAGCTCAGCAACTATGGAGTTGTCAAGCACAAGTTGCCAGGAAAATGAGTCTCCCTCACATAACAAAAAGGAAGAGGGAATATAAAAAGAGTTATCATCTTGCTCCTCTATACGAACAAGCAGAAACCCTTGAATGATTGAGGTAAGAATAAATACAGGCAGCAGGATCTTTGCATTCATGAAGTGAGGACCAGAGGGGGACATTCTATCAACTGACACTATCTCATTGGAAAATCACGACGTAAACGCAATACCAACAAAAATTTGGAGTTCAAAAGAAAATGCTACAAATGATTCTGCGGATTCACTTGTAGCAAGATCAATAAAGTTGTATTATGCTCCATTACAACCTACTGCACCAATTCCTGCCAACAATCTAGGGTTAAGCAACCGCAAATGTAGCAATTCTGGAAAAAGTATTGGTAATTGACGTGTGTCGGACACCAACACAATCGTAAAGTGTTTGTACTTCTTAAAAACTGACCAACTGAAGCCAAGGGAAAGATTGTGATTGTGTGGTTTTATTAGGCCAAAAAGTTCCATTCCCTTCTCTTGTGCCCTAACAAACACTATATCACACATCATCTGAGCACCCTAGAAGCCATAATCACAAAGGATTGCTGACCAATCACATGAATGGAAATGGCAAAAGACGCAGAGATGACGATCCTACATGCTACTCAATTATACCAGAAGAAATTGATGTAATCAAAGAAGTAAACAAATTAACCACCACAACATCCACATCCACGCTTTACATACCGCGTTCTTGAATTTGGCCTGCAGCATCACTAAAGCACTGCATGTGGTCAACCGAACTACTTGTTGCCTGCCAAATTACAATGTCTTGTTAGCTGGGAACCCATTTTAATCAAAATACTCAGCTATCTTTCCTTTACTTTTCTTTAAGACAAAAAACTGAAATTGAGTAATCATACTTCCTACAGGCTATATATTTGGGAAAATGACGCCAAGAACGTGTTTTGATAATTAATACCCGCCAAAGACATTTTTAGAATTAACAAATGTTCTAAGCATGTCCTTGGCGGGTATTAATTATCAAAACACGTCCTGGGCCGTCATTTTCCCTATATATTTTAACCGTGCTCATAGTTCTTTAGGTTGAGGCTATGATTTCTGAACTGGAGCAACCTTATACTCCTGGTGACAAAATACGCAAACTTCAAGGTAATACTAGAACTCATTGAGGATACACACTATTACGTACCCAACAATGCACGTGTTTCTTCCCCTTTAATACTGATTCATAAGGGTTTGTAAAAAATCCGCCAAGCCGCAAAACCAACCCTACCCAAACAGACCCATGCCGTAAATCAACCATATGGTCTTGTTTGATTATTCGAACTATTAATGCCGAATCGATAATCTCGTAGCATGAGTAAAATCCCATCGGCCTTGTACTAATGGCGATCCTAATACTTGCCTAGTTATCATTAGTACCAATGGATGCATTCAAACACATATAAATAAAATAAAATAAAATATAAAAACCCAATGGGCACTGCACAAGCCAATTGACTAATCGAAGAGGCAAAACGGTCATAAAGGGCAGACCTCGGAGAGAGCCAAGCGGAGGGAATCGAAGAGAGAGGTGAAACTCTCGGAGATGGCCAGGGAGTCCCTCTCCACCATCTCGATGGCTCTGCAGATGTCCTTGTGATCGAGCGACGTCGGTTTCGATCCTGCGAGTGGGTTCTCTCCTCCGTCTTCCGCAGCTTCTACGGAATTGAGGCCTGGTTCTGAAACTAGGGTTTCGGATTTGGTGGTGGTTTTTGATGACAATGAGGAAACTGCAGCGGTGGTCGACTCCTCGTCTTCCATTTTTTCCCCGCTGTTTTTCCGTCGCAATTGCGAACCGACCGGTAAATCAGAATTTTTTGGTAAATCATAATTGGGTTGCATTCGTCTTCGGAGTATGGTGGCTGTTTGCAAGAGTGCGCAACACCGTGAACCATTTCAGCCGTTCCTTCCGTAATCTAGTGATCCAGATTTTATCTCGGTAATGAATGACTCGGATGTTATACGGTAAAAATAATGAGATCTAGATTGTTAAATAACAGCTCAAATGATGCACTGCACGGTGCTGTACAACTATCCTCCTTTACTTAAAGTTTATTTAACCTTACTCGTAAAGCATGCGTGAGCAAGAACGGGAAAACGGGTATGGAAGTGATTTCTGGAAACATTTCAAAAGTACTAGAATTTACAAGAGGTAAAATCGGAGCGAGTTGGAACGAGGATTGATATAGTGAAAAAGCATTTTGGATAACTTTTAGCATTACCGAGAAGACAAGTTTTTTTTTTGTTTTTGGGTAAAAATAAAGACAAGTTGTTTCTATTAGATTTATTGTTTGACCCAATTAGAGGAAAAATTAGAGGGAAGACAAATAGCTACTAGCTAGGATCACTATCTCCTCCGTTCTAAAATTACAGTCCTATTCTTTTCTTCTTCTTTTTTTACCTTTTTTCAAATTAAAAAACTAACTGCTTCCGTGCATAATTTTTCAAATTTTTTTATACCATATTAAAGATCTCGATTAGTACTTTAATACAGTATGGTGCAAAAAAATTCAAAATATTATACACGGCAGTAGTTGATTTTTTGATTTGAAAAATGTCACAACTTTTCATGGTGGATTTTCAATATAAAACGGAGGAAGTAAAAAAACTTGCAGTTCGTATAAAAAAGGGGAGCCATTCTCACAAAATCTCAACAAAAAAAAAAAGTGAATGTCTTGTTTGAAATTTTTTTTTGAAAATGTACTAGGGGTAATAAAAGGAGATAGATATAGAGAGAAATGATTGAAAGTACGAGGAATTTAGGAAAAAAATTTTGAAAAATACATTTCAAAAAATGTTCCAAACAAGGCAGAAATTTGATGAGAAAGGTTGAGGAATTGTTTTATTTTGTTTATAATCAGATGATAGGTAGTAAAATAGGGAACGAAAAGTTACGTCGCAACTTGGGTTGGGGATTTTGTTTTATTTTATTTTTAGGATCAAAAAAAAAAACTTGGGTTGGGGATTTTTTACCTGGGCTCAGTTGTAGACTTCACCAGACTTGTCTTTTTTTTGATTCGTAATTAATAAAGTCTACCGATTTACATCAATGCCTAGTACTGAAAGAGATGCCTCGTCCACCAACAATCCATTAGTCTTCAACATATCATGTAATATAGTACTATTTCACAGACCTTTTTGTAAATAGTGATTTACGGAGGTGAATCGCGTCAGTTTAAAGTGTATTGGACGGTCCGAATCCTAATGGAACTTTTCTGGGAAATAGTTGCAAGATCCGAAAAAATTTCATTAAAATCCAAACCGTCCAATATCGAAACAGACAGCTAAAATCAAGCGTCTCCGCAAATACACCGATTCCGTAAATAAGTCATACAGCTAATAAATATAGATAAAAAGTTCACAAAGGCTGTTAAATATGAGTACTTTTTCTCTTTACACTTTGGGCCAACTTCCCCAAAGTTAATTATTAAAATTAAAATTTAAGTAAAATAGAACTTCTATCCCAGCGCCAAGGGCAACTTTTCTCTCCTTTCGTGCCACCATAACTTTTCCTTCAACCTTCCATGCCCTCTGTACTTTTTCTTGCTCCACCATATGTTCTGCATCCTCTTTTGAGCAGCGCTATATATGTATTCCGACAACTTATTCAGAAAAAAGAAATTAATGGTTCAGATTCATTTTGAATTATTGCACTCTTTTATACTTTTTTTTACAAGTCACACTATTCTCGAAGTGTTGCTGCGGAGGTGACTCTTTAACCTAATTAACTCGGATCTTATTATATTCATGCCAAGACTCAACTCTTAGATCGATTTGATGCTCTGAAACTCTCTCGTTTGATGCTATCATACTGCGTCAATGGTGTATCCTACCACCTTCATGTCATTGTCATTTGTCATTGTTGCATATGGAGATTCTATATAGCCGTATAGTTATGCTATATTTATTTGTGCCCATGCCAGTAACATCACAACTAATGGTTAGATCATCTATTTTCTCACTCCTTGCCTCAATTTCTGATATTCTATCGAATTCAGACCAGTACTAGCATCTAAAATCCTCATATATATGTGTTAAACAAAGACCTTAACTAGTGGTAGGGAGGGGTGGCGGCAAAAAAAGTCGACTGCGGTTGGTGGTACGTTGGACTGTTCGACTCGTTTATCGAACCTAGCAGCTTGCGAGCTTTGCTCGGTTTTTGTTCGACTCGTTTGGTAAACGTGCCGAGCTCGAGTTTTATGCTCGTTTAGTAAACGAACGAGCTAAGTGGAGCCCTAGGGTACGATTGGGATAAAATGGCAACATGGCATGTTTGTACGTAAATTTTAATAGATTAAAGAGAGTACTGGAAATTTTGTGGGAAAAACAAAACGAGATCGTGAATTTTAAGTTCAGGTAATGAGATTCCAAAAAGGTTTAAAACATGTGCCCCATGGAAAAGCTCCCCTAATTGTTGCCTACGAAACCACACCTAAAAATTGTCATTTTCGTCATAATTAACAAGGAAATACTTTATATAACGGTGATACCACTTTATTGCTAACACATACAGGAGTAGCATCTAATAGTGGTAATTAATTATAACATGCATGGTTTTTGTGATTGAAATCGGTAAAGAAGAGGGATTAGTACGTAGTGACGGAGGTAGTACTCCCCACCTCTTGTTTAATTTGCAACGGATTAAGGCATTGGATCGCCAGATCATTTTGATTTCAAGTTGTTGTGAGGACCTAACATTATCAATACTTTTCGGTTTCGCCTTGAAACGCAATCAATATTTAAGAGTGCCACCAATATTGAATTGTTTCAAGATTACAAAGTCAAGACTCTATTGGGCTTTTATTTAACCTTATACTAAGATGGACAAAAAAAAAGAAGTACACCTATTTAAATAAGTGTGACGAACATTTCAAGGATCTTTTTCCCTTCGGGAAGGACAACGGTCATTTGGAAAAGTTGATTTATATTGTCTATGAACTTATACAATCAATGACCGATTTTACCAACCAATATTGTATGACAATAGCGTATATATATTCAATAACCACCACTACTAATAAGGAAAAATTACCAATTTTTTTTCTATACAATTACTGCCAGTAACAATTGGGTTGTAGTTAAAACTCTACAATTATTATTCAACTCTACAAGTAGAATAGTTCTCCCATTCAAAAGTTCAAAGAATTGCAACAGTAAGTTGAAAACTGTATCAATATCAAAAGTCTTCCTCAAAAAACAGAGTTTGAGGGCAGAAGAGATACAAAGGCAGAGAAAATGAAGGCATTATCGCAAAATATGATACTAGTAAATCCTAAAAAGCTGGCAAGTGGTCTTTTTTTTTTTTATCGGCAAAATAAATTTTATTAAGGAAACAAGGGGAAAGAATCCAACCAAAAGTCGGATATACACCAAAAAGGCAAGAGCAACTTCCTGGCCGGTTCTGTCTGGGTGAAGTATAGCCCACTAGGTCCTGTCCAAAGAGCCCATAGTCCAGTATGTCCTCTTCATTATTTTGTTGACAAAAATACCCCTCGCAAAAAAATGTGATTTGAAAGAGACATCTAGCTACCACCACGCTGCCGCCGGCACCATTACCACCACCACCACCACCACCACCACCACCTCGCCACCACCACCACCATCGTCACAATGCCGCCGCAGCCACTGCCGCCACTGTCACTCCACCACCACCACCACTACTGCCACCACCACCACGCCGCCGCCACCACCTTCACCATGTCACCGCCACCACCACGCCGCCACTACCACCACCACCACTCTGCTACCACTACCACATCACCGCCACCACCACGCCACCACCCCCACTGCCACCATCACCACCACAACGCCGCCGCCATCATCGTCACCGCCACCACCACTTCACCACGAAAATTAACAGTGTTATTTTTTGTCTAAATTAACAGTGTTAATTTTTGTCTAAATTCACATTTCAATTAATAGTGTTTTTACCAGGATTAACAGTGTTAATCCGCCACGATTAACAGTGTTAATCCGCCACGATTAACAGTGTTAATCCGCCACGATTAACAGTGTTAATTTTTGTCTAAATTTACATACCAGTTAACAATGTTAATATCAGGATTAACAGTGTTAATACCCGGATGCTGCTAATTGGTGGTGGTGGTGGCGGCGATGGTGATGATGACGGTGGTCATTATGGTGGCGGCGTTGTGTGGTGGTGGCGGCGTAACGGCGGTGGTGGTGGTTTTTCTCTAAATTCACACCCCAATTAACAGTGTTAATCCGTCACTATTAACAGCGTTAATTTTTGTCTAAATTCACATCTCAATTAACAGTGTTAATACCAAGATTAACAATGTTAATACTCGGATTAACACTATTAATTGTGGTGGTGGCGGCGGTGGCGGTGGTGGTGATGGTGATGATGATGGTGGAGTGGTGGTGGTGGTCATTGTGGTGGCGGTGATGGTGGTGGTGGCGTGACAGCATGCTGGTTGTGGTGGTGGTGGCGGCGGCGGCATGGTGGTGGCGGTGGTGGTGGTGATGATGATAGTGGAGTGGTGGTGGTCATTGTGGTGGCAGTGATGGTGGTGGCGGAGTTGTGGTGGTGGCAGTGGCGTGACGGCGGTGGTGGTGGTGGTGGCACTGGTTGTGGTGGAGTGGTGGGGGTTGTGGTAATTATGGTGGTGGTGGCGTCGGCGGCATGATGGTGGAGTGGTGGTGGTTGTCATTGTGGTGGCGGTGATGGTGGTGGGCCGGTGGCGGAGTTGTGGTGGTGGTGGCGGTGGCGGCGTGACGGCGGCGGCGGTGGCGCTGATTGTGGTGGTGGTGGAGTGGTGGTGGTAGTGGTGGTGTAGGAGGTTGTATGAGTTCATTTGTTTCTAAACGGGGGTAAAAATGTAAAATACACTCCACAGGATCTATTAGGAATTGCACTCTATAGAAAAAAGTCGGATATACACCAAAAAGGCAAAGCCCAAACACCTGAGGCCTAAAAGCCCAAATACAACAGTAAAGTCCACACCCAAAGGTCTATACACCCAGATTATTACAAATAAAGCACAAAAAGGCCTAACTCAACTGGCCCAACATCAAGAAGCCCCAAAACAAAAAACCTAATGACCGAAACATCTTCCACCCACAGCCACCCATTCTGCCACCGTCGCCATCATCAATCAGACTACCACCACCACCACACCAGACAACACCTCCAGAAGAACAACACCCCACGCCACCACTGGCCACCGCCGGAGGAACATCAAATAATCCAAAACATTTAAGATCTGATGCGAGTGGTCTTGACATGAGACTTCGGTGTTTGATCTATCCTAAGGTCTCAAGTTCGATTTCCCTTGCCAATAAATCTTGGGGTGACCTCACCTCCACACGTTAAAGTGTAAAACGATTGTGGGGGGAGTTATAGAGATTAGTCCAAGGTACGCGCAAGCTGGCCCAAAAAACCCAACATTAAAAAATATGATACTAGGAACCAAGATTGTTGTTGTCCTGTGTCTTCGTTTGTCCAGCATAACCTTTCCAACCAATTGAGGGATGACGTTGTGCAGTGGTGTACGTAGCACCATGCTGCGCACTTTCGAGCTGTCGGATTGTGCATCCGACTGCTCGAATCTTATCTCAGCAATGAATGGCTTTTGATCGTTAGTTGCCGAGATAAGATCCAAGCCGTCGGATGCACGATCCGACGGCTCAGAGGTGTACAACAAATCTCACTGCATAACACCAACCCGAAGTCCCTTTCCTACTGTAGTGCACGCTAAAGTCTAGAGGGCTACACATACATCGGGCTTGGCTTACTAGGCTTGTACTAGATAATAACAAGATTTGTGTATGCCCAAGCCTGACTAAAAATCGGACTTCATTTAATATTCACAAGCCGCCCCTCTTTTTTTTCTTTTTTGTAATTTTTGATGTCATTATTTTATTAGGCCGAGCTGGGCTTGATTTTAAAAAATATTTTCAAGTTCATTTCATTAACTAAACAGGTTTAAAAATCCAACTGAACCCAATTCGATGAGTCCAAATACATATCCCAAACCTTTTAAAAAATAGGCAGGATTAGACGGAGGTAAGGCAGTCTAGCGGGCTGGTGTGCACCCATAGCGTAAGCTAATCTGAACAACGTAACTTTATCTTTAAACATAAGGCAAAATGATGGCTTATAACGTGTTTTGATAATTAATACCCGTCAATAATATGATAAAAATATTTGTTAATACTGAAAATGCTGTTAACCGATGCCCATCTTTTTTTTTCCCTTAAATAAACATACTCCATCTTTTCTCATTTTTCTATGGGAACAATAATAATAATAATCTTCCTTAAAATCTTCCACAACCAGACAAAGCTACACGAGGCGGGAATGCAATGCAATTCCAAATATACTGTATTCCATTGTGCGGGTGAGGCCCACGTCTAATTCCCTTCCCCCCAGAAAACAATTCATCAGCTAGAAAAGAAAAACCCAAACAAAAAGAGGAAAAAGTTTCGCAGACCCAAGTACCCAACAACACCCCCCTCGAACGCCCATAACTCCACTACCACCCCCCACGTCCATTTCATAGATTTTTCCTCAACAATGGCTTTGCGTCATCCCTTCCCAATCTAAAAAATCTCGGACGCGGACCGCTCTCCTTCCCCTGTAGAAGCATTTCTTGGTGGATCGGTCGGCAGCTCCAAAAAAAAAAAAAAAAAAAAAGAGGAAAGAAACCCGACGTATTCTCTCGATCTAAAAGCGCCAATAGTCTCGGCGGATCTCAGCTTTGGAGTCTCCGCCTCCTCGGGTTCGTCTTTTTATCTACGTTTGTTTGAAAATGTCTCTAGGAAACCTAGGGTTTTCCGTGGATCTATTTGGTTTCCGCAAGCGTTTGCGCGTTTGTGGAAATTGGGAATGTGCTATGTTTGGTGGGTTTTTTTTTGGCTGCCGTGTTGCGGTGTTATAATAGCAATTTGCTTGATTTTTTTTTTTTGTGTGTGTGTGTGTGTGGCTGAATTGCATGTTGTGCTGGGTAGGGTCAAGGGTGGCTGGGGTTTGTATTTCTATTTTCTACTCATGGGTTTTACTTAGCATTTTGATTCGGAACACATTAACACATTAAATTTCTAAGTAATAATAATGACAGTAAATTGGGGTCATGTTGTAGAGTTTGTTGGTGTATCTTTGCTGGCTAGGTATTTTCTGGTGGTTCAAATGATTTTCATGAATACATGAGTTCCCTCCACCCCCCCGAATGGATGAGTGTGAGCTGGATTCTACTTAGCTTTAGAAATTCTGCCAATCTCCATATGGAGATCTCAATGGACTAGTCTTGTTCCATAAGGTCATCGCGAAAGTAAACACACAGAAAAGCTAGGTTCCAGCGACGAAAGGGCAAAACTGTGGAAAAGCTAAAGTACTATGCTTGGAATTGCAGGATTCTGGGGTGGAAGGATTGTTCAGTAGGGTTTACTTGAAATCCCAAGAAATATTATGCGGTTTACTGGACCACACAATTCGTTAACGGCAACTAGTTGTGGTTGACCATTCATTCTTCTTGGCCCTTCATCTGTGAAAAAACCTTACTTACGGGTTCTTTTTTCTGTCATGAAGTAAGATTACAGTCACACTTTGGTGTACCTGTTTATTCTTAATTAAGGATTATGGTTTGCAAGGAAGGAAGTGTAATCTTCCATCAGAAGCTTCTTTAGGCCATAAGTTGATTGTTACTAGAGGAGTTTGCTTTGTTATGACATATGATTTATGTTGTTAGCATTAATCATGTAAATGCACTGAGTCATATCCACTCTGAAAAAATGCAATGAATAGTAACTTAAAGATGTTTGAGCAGGTACAATGACTACAAATTAATGATAGGTCTCCATATTTTTTTCGATTAAGGTTATGTCAATGCTCATTCCACAGTAAAGATTGGCAATGATAATACAATGATGTAGGCATGTGATGATGCTTTCCCTAGCCATCCTGATTTCTGATATGAGTGATGTAACTGTTGATATGGGGATTGTAAACCCTTGAGGCTTTCATAGATGGTGCATGGATCACTCATTGGTGTCATTTTGTGTTGGAATTTAAGACAATCAAGTCTTTGTCTCAGTTCCAACATTTGGTATTGAAATTGAAATGCTTAGTTTGGAACTCGCTGCATTATTAGTGAAGCATGCGTTGTTTTCAAGATCAGCTTTGGCAATCAACATTTCTTCTAGTTCATCAGAGTCTACTTTTCTGTGAGGAGTCCATTTATCTGATTGGTGATGTAAGTGGAATTGCCTTTGTAGGGCTGTGTTCCGTGATTGACTTGTGAAACCAAGTATCTCCCAACTTCTTGTCATGAATCAACATCTTGAAGTTCGTGGAAGTGAAAATGGGGAAGCCAACAGTCTACGTGAAGCTCGCAATGGAGGCTTTGCTGAAGAAACTGAAAATAAATTGGATGAAGTGTCCCTATTGAAGAATGGATCTTGTGCTGACCTTCCTACTGCTAAGATTTCAGAATTGATGAAACTGAAGAGTTTGGAGGTAACTTCTTGCAATTTGCCTTAGTAAAAGAAATTTATCTAATACATGGATCTAATGCATATAGACTCCAACCCTTTAGTATGATGCTGCTTAGAAACATTTTTTTATTTTTTTCTTCAAATGTTGCTCTAACATTTGTTTAGCAATGTCTACACGCAGAATTCTTCAACTCGGTCACTTTTCACTGTTGTGAATAAGGTCTTGGATGGCAGCATTGAAAGAAAGAATGGTGATATACCTCAGGTATCTTGATTAGCTGGTCCATAGATGCTATATCTCTAAAGCATATAGATTCTTTGTTAATGAGTAGTGCACACATACATCCATAAAGTATCGAGCTTTTCTTTCTTCAGGTAGGTAAGTGTCACCTATCAAATTTTTTACCAGTGGTTTGTTTTACTATTTGCCCAGTGCACGGCATTTCTGTTAAAAAGAGTCATGCAAGAGATTGAGCAGCGGGTTTCAACTCAAGCAGAAAATTTCAAAAAGGTAAGAGGAACTAGGAAATTACTCCTGGTTTATTGTTTTGTTTACTGCTTCTGAATTCACTTCTAAGTGCCCGCAGCAAAACAATCTTTTCAAGATTCACGAAGAGATGTGCAAACCAAGAACAAGAGTTCTTGAAACCCTCACATCTGGAATCTCTGAAGAAAATGAGGTATTCTAATGAAAACTTGCGAAATCTGCCCAAGCTTCTACTGGTTTCACAAATCTGCAAATTTTTTGTTAATGTAATTTCAAGTCTTTGTCTCTTTATACAGGTTGTTTTGAATCAGCTTCAGCGAATAAAGGTGCAATTCTTATCCTTGAGCTGAATACTTTATGGTGAATATTGATGCATGTGTCTTACCAATTCTTGATTTCGGATTGGTGCTCCTTAGTCCATCTTCTAAAATTACGAAGTGCATGGCTCAGTCGTTCTTTTGTAGTATTTTAAATTAGTCCATTACTCTTGTCCCTCATTGTTCAGCCATAGTTATCCAAGCATTGTGGACTTCAAAAGGTTTTTGCTGGCCTATTGCATTGATGGTAATCCGCACTTAAATGGGCTTGTTAAGTGCCTGAATTTCTCAATCATTGCATATACCATGGAGCTTTTTGATGGGATAAAAGTGGAATTCTATTTTTGACCATGATTATCAGATTGGGTAACGTGCCTAATCCCATTGAGTAGGATTACCAATCCCACAGGGGATTTCTATTGCTAATCTCACTTCGTTGGGTGATAGATAATCCAGTCAAGCACTTAACCCGAGCTCAACGTCCCAGCGAGATTTGGATCAATTACTCATTTGGTGGGAGACAACAAATGACAATGGCTCCCTTGTGTTGGCTAATCCCGATCCTATTATACACCCCCAAGCACTATATCAAGCGGGACCTGAATACGTATGCATTAAAGCACTTAATAGCATTAATCCATGGGCAACAAGTTATGATAAGCTGATGAACTATTGATTTTTATTCTGTTTCTTATTGTTTTCAGGCAAGCAATTCTAGTAGTTTTGCCACAAAATATCGTTTCTGGATTAGTAGAATGTTTCTATTTGTTGCTTGTGAGATCTTCCTTGCATTGCAGCTATCAAATTTTTAGTTAATTGTTGCAGATTGAGAAGATTGAAATCGAGGATAGGAAACAAGTGGAAGAGCAAGACATTATTAGACTAATGAAAGAGAGAGAATACAGTGATATCCAGATTTCAGTACTCAACCAAGAACTAGAACTGGCCAGAAATACATATGACAAACAGTGCTTGCAACTTGAAACACAAGCTAAAGAGACGAAAGTAGAGTTAGAGAAGAAGTTAACGGATCTTGAGGGCCTTCTAACTGATTCAAGGAATAAAGTTAAAGAACTTGAGGTGTTTTCAAAATCTAAAACACAAAGATGGAGAAAGAAAGAACTCAGCTACAAGAGCTTTTTAGATTCTCAGTCTGGAGTTCTTCAGGTTTGCATCAGCTGTCACTTTTGTTGCTTAATACTGCCTCTTTGTTTAGTTTGTGACTAGAAGTCATTATATTGAACTGCCTAGGATCTAAGGGTGGCTTCTGAATCCATAAAGCGAAAAGTTTTGAAGACACAAAAGGTCTACTCTGAAGAGTTTAATCACTTAGGTAGGAGTGCTTAACTAATAGTTTAAAATTGGATTTCCCTGCTACTTAAGCTTGTGCATTTGTTATGGGCATGACATTCCTCATGTTGTAATCCTTTAACAAGGACAGGGGTGAAGCTTAAAGGACTAATTGATGCTGCCGAGAATTACCATAACGTCCTGGCTGAAAATAGGAAACTGTACAATGAGGTGCAGGATTTGAAAGGTACAAAGTTCTGCGTGTGACTGCTTGTTTGTTTGTTTAACATCTTCAACGTAGCTAACTTTGGGTCTCTCTTTGGTAGGCAATATTAGAGTGTATTGTCGAATAAGGCCATTCCTTCCTGGACAAAGTCAGAAACAGACTACGATTGAATATGTAGGTGAGAATGGGGAATTAGTTGTTGCGAATCCTTTAAAACAGGGGAAAGATAGCCATCGACTGTTCAAATTTAACAAGGTCTTTGGTCCAACAGCTACTCAAGGTACCATTTTTTTTCTCTTAATATGTGTTTGTTTCTTAATCTTTATTTGCAACTTGATGAAGTTGCTCAATTTGATATACAACCTTAAGTCATCTCTCATATTAATATTATCAATGTATTGGCAGAGGAAGTGTTTGTGGACACACAACCATTAATTCGATCTGTCCTTGATGGCTATAGTGTTTGTATATTTGCCTACGGTCAGACTGGTTCAGGGAAAACTTACACAATGGTATGTGGCATTTTTATGATTTATGGTGGCTATCATTTGCTTTGTAGTAATATATCTTATACTTACTTTTGTTCTCGTAGACTGGCCCAAATATACAATCTATGGAGCATTGGGGGGTTAACTATCGAGCTCTGAATGATCTTTTCCTTATCTCTCAAAGTAGGAAAAGCTTCATTGCATATGAAGTTAGTGTTCAGATGATTGAAATATATAATGAACAAGTGCGCGATCTACTCTCCGTTGGCACTTCTCAAAAAAGATATCCTTTTTATCGATTCTTCTACCCGTGAGATTCGTTGAATGTCACTTTTGTATATGTGTTCCTTGTTCCTTTTAGTCTTTGTAATGCTTTTTCAAAGATTAATAAAATTTTCTTTGCCCTTCAAAAAAAAAACTTTTGTATTTGGCATGTTTCCTTCATTATCTTTTTACTTTTGTTTCTTTGCATCTAAAATTGCATGGTTTGCCCTTAAACCTTATTTACAATGTTGTTCATTGCTTTTTGTTGTTGTTGTCCATGCAGACGGTTAACTTAAATGTTTCTTTGGTTTTGGCCTTCAAAATTATTGTGTTTCCTTTGACTTGCACACACTTGGGATTTGGAATACTGCTCAACCAAATGGGTTGGCTGTTCCTGATGCTAGCATCCATCCTGTTACATCAACTGCGGATGTCTTGGAATTGATGAGCATTGGACTAATGAATAGGGCTGTAGGTGCTACTGCCCTAAATGAAAGAAGCAGCCGATCACACAGGTTTTTTCTTGTACATTTTTTTTCTTTATCTCCAACTTTGTAGACATTTTTAGGGTTGTTTCTTGTTATGTTTACCACTTTGTATGTGGGCACTACTTTTATCGAATTCTTATGTTTCAGTGTCCTTACTGTTCACGTTCGTGGCGTGGATTTGGAGACTGATGCTGTTTTGCGCGGTAGTCTACATTTGGTAGATCTTGCTGGCAGTGAAAGAGTAGATCGCTCGGAAGCAACGGGAGACAGGCTACGAGAAGCTCAACATATAAACAAATCTTTATCAGCACTAGGAGATGTGATATATGCTCTAGCACAAAAGAGCCCACATATCCCATACAGAAATAGCAAATTAACTCAAGTTCTCCAAAGCTCTTTGGGTACTTCTGTTATTTTTGCCATTCAGTCATATAAGTATATGAGATAGCTTATAGGCTTATTACTTTGTAGGACATCTCATATTTTTGCTTAATCCTTCTTTGTCTTCTTTTTAAAATGGTGGGTGTACATTATAGGTGGTCAAGCAAAGACTCTCATGTTTGTACAGCTTAATCCTGATGTTGAGTCCTATTCCGAAACTATAAGCACATTGAAGTTTGCTGAGAGGGTCTCCGGTGTTGAGTTAGGTGCCGCACGGAGCAACAAAGAGGGAAGAGGTGTCAGAGATTTCATGGAACAGGTTCATATTGTGCTTTTTCATGACTTTATTCAACCCAGAGAACATATACTAAAGTTATTCATGCGGATTTCTTTTATTCTTTTCAATCCAATTGCAATTTACTCTGACTTTATGTTGATTTCACAGGTGGCTTTACTCAAGGACACAATAACAAAAAAAGATGAAGAGATTGGAAGGTTGCAGCTGTTGAAAACTAGTGTAAATGGTGAGAGACGTGATATGAGCTCACCAAGGTATGGGTCTTCCTCTCCGAGAAGGCATTCACTAGGCATCCCACAGCCACGCCGTTCTCTATCAGGGGGAAAAATCTCTGGGCTCATTGAGAAATCAGTTTCTGACAAGGACAATAGCTCAGAATACAGTGACAAACATTCTGAAGCTGGTTCTCAGCAATCAATGGATGACTTTAAACACCATAAGGATTTCTTTGCACAGTCGAGGCTTGCGGTGACAGATGGAGGTCAAAGTATCTCCGAAGATATTGAATCAAGGCTTGGTTCAGTGGAGGGACATCAAAATACTACAGAGGACGTTGAGCTTTTGGGCTTCGGGGATGCAGATCTGGAGGAGAGATTAAGTGACATATCGGATGGTGAACTTTCAATGGGTACAGAAACTGATGGTTCGATAAATAGTATTGTGGAGTTAACTCTTTTCCCGGAAACGTTAAAAGCACCAGCAGATAGCAAAGAAAAGTGAGTATTTTCTTCCCCTTTTCAACAAGTGCTAGACATAATGATCAAGAAAAAAAAACAAGTGGTGGACATTTTTCATTTTGTTGGCATAAAGAAAGCATTAATACTTCGATATTTTCAATTCTAATTTCTAACATGCTTTCCTTCTTATTTTGTCCATTTAAAAAATAAATAAAAATCTGGAATAATGGGTTTTGCATACACAGTAGACATCTCTCCCTTCTCCAAACTCCGTACAATGAAAATGATGTCCCAATTCCCACTGTCCATTGAAATAAAATTGAATTCTTTCCCATTAAGATGACATCTCAAATTATTTTTGCCGTAGGACAACTTATGCTTTGGGGAAGTTTTGGGGGGAAGAGGGTATCATCTTTACTCTGTAGTTTTATCGCCCGTAATAGCCTCACTTTCTGAAACAGGATGTATGGCAGAATTTTTCCCTGGTGCAATATATATTGGACTTGGGGAGAAATGGATAAGGAAAGTGGTTTTTTTTGTGAAATTCCTCCTCTATTTGCCGCGATGACTATGGTCATTTGCTCAGGCCTTTCTCTTAGTTGGGATGGAGTAGCCACCAATTACAAAACACTTGACATTCCCATGGATAACAGATGACCCACTGGTATCTGATTGGTGAGAACCCAGGAAATAGTGTTCCTTGTTCTTTCTTTTAAGTTTCTGCTCTCTGTATCTCTGACTCCACAACGGATTCCGTAAAATCTGAAGTTTTTGCTTTCCTTCCCTTCCAATATGGGGTATTTACTTATTTGTGAATGCAAACCGTCACTAATACCAGATCAGGTTTCCTCATCAACCGTCACAATTGCTTTCGTCGTATTTTTTGGATTTTGGGAGATCTCCTGGAGATCACTGTACTTTATGCACTTCACTGGAGTTATCCTTCTGCGTATGATTGCAGTTTGACAATTGCTTGGTCTTTGTTCGTGGTTTCATTAGACTAATTTGTAATGGACAACAAATTTCCTCATCTCCACAATGGAATGAACTGCATAATCCTTCTCTTCTGTAATGTTCCTTATGTTCGCTTCTCTGTAGTGTTTGTTGTCATGACCAAAGCTTCGCAAAATGCATGTTTTTGACACCGATTGCACAATCACAGTTTTACTTATCCGCATGCTTTTGTTTGTTCGCAACTTGGAACATTACATCCTTAATTTTGCTTTACAACATATTGAACTGCCATGGTTTTACAAGTCTAATTCAATTTCTATCGTTGGTCCATTGCAGGCCCAGCTTGCCGTCTAAACTTCCCAGACCTCCACAAAAGCCAGGGCTAAAAGGATCTTCTCGCTTGTCATTGCCCAGGGGCTCCACAAAAGTTTCATCAAGTATGTAATAGTCTATTGCCAGTAGTGCAAAACTCTTTCTTTTTTTGTGTCAATAATGCAAAACTCTTTTTAGTTCCTGGAAAAATGCTTTCTGTCTTTTCCCCATCTTGCAATGTGTTTTCATTTGTGTTTTTCCTTTTCATTCTACTTTTCTAGTATGTTAATAAAAGAGTTACTGTCTCGACAAGTCATCTTTTGCATCCGGAGTGCTTAAAAAACCAGTGATAGTTGCTGGATCTCGTAGCTCACTTTTACAGAATAATGTAAACCTCAACTCTTTTGTGTGGCCTAATGGCTAAACTATGAACCAGACAGCCTGTAGCTCTATAATACTGTAATTAGTTCGAAGCTCTTGATACATGCTAAATGCTAATGTTTATTATAATTTTTTTTTTAACCTCTCAGGTTCTAAGAAACCAAGTGCTAGCGGCTCCTCTTCGACCAAGTCTGCCAAACAACGGCAGTAAATTAGACGGCGAATTCGGCAGCAAAAGACTCCTTGCAAGCCTTCCCGGTCTTTAACATTTACCAGTCGTTTGGGCTAGCGTATTTGGAAAACGATACTTGCTTATTCTTGTCTTCCATTAAACTTAAGCGTAGCCCGTTCGCATGATTCTCCAGTATTGTAGGGGTTAACTACAGTTTAGTATGTAACTATGTATAGGGTGTCGATCTTGGTGTAACTTCCACAAGAGGAGATTTATTATTATGCCCCTCTTCGTGTACGAAAAGGGTGTGTTCAGAACCTTAAAGTAACGACCATTAATTCTTCGTCCCCGTTGAAAGATCTTAAAAACACACTAATTTCACTGCTTGGTATAGTCGTTGCGATGGGCCTAGAAGATAGAAGTTATTTGTCTACGTTTTCGTTTTGCTCTTTTTATAGGAAAAGAACCAGGCTGAGTGAACTGGAAAATAATTATGCGGAAAAGAACCAGGCTGAGTGAACTAGAGCACATTCAGCCAGGTTTTGTTACTGAGCTAATGAAAAAATTCGTCAAGTGAAATGGAAAATAATTACGTGGACTGTTTTCCATTCACAAGGCCTCACTTCAAACCTAACTCCATCATTGCAATTCGGACTCTTAAAACTCTGCCGAAAGGCCATACTAGTATTGTGATTCATGAATAATGATTCCAAGCCCTAAAATTGCCAGTCGCGAATTGCCATGGTGTATGTAAGAAAATTCTCGTCTCACGAATTCTGAATTTGGGAATTTTTTTCTATCAAACGTTCATATGAACCATTCTCTTTGTAGACGAAATTGTATAACAAATTTGCAAACTCCACAAACATATTAAAAAAATGTCTGATAAACAAGTGAAACATATATCTCAAAATCATATATAATTGTGTTAATATTCATCCCCATCTTAAAACAATACTGAGGCCATCTCAGAATCTTGTATTTATGTATCCGATTTCGGGTTCTTTTTCTATTCTGAAAATCCCTCCACGATACAAGATGCAAACACGGCCCAACTCAACGACTCTACTAGAGCAAATATTAGAAATGATAATACGATTTTTTTTCCCCATTTCTTGATAATAATCAAGAATCTAACATCGCGGAGCCCAAGAAAGAATGCAAAAGCAAAATCTCGACTCCTGCGAATCTCAGCTAGGGATGGCAAACGTACCCACCCCGCCTCGAACGGGGCGGGTTTTCCACCCATTTTCGGGTGCCGGGTAAAAAAGTCCCAAACCCGACCCGAAATTACCCGACCCGACCCGCGCATATATATATATATATATGTATATATACTTGTATACATGTCATTTCATTTTTTTAGCAGTAATCCAAAAAACAATGTCTCTTTACTGTCAAGTAGCCTAATTAAATTTAAAAAAGAAATAAAAATTGATATTTATTGGTGTTTAGTGGATTTTTAAAAAAGTTTTCTTCAAATATTTAGAATAAATTCTACACATAAAGAAATGGAATGAGATATCTAAAATATTGATCACAATTAAAAGTTTAGATAAAACTACAATACCAAAAGACACAAAAATAATTTCAAAAGTTTTATTTTTTAGATAATTTTATTCTTATTTAGCATTTTTTTATAAACTTTTTTACTTATCCTTTTATTATTTTAATTTTTATTGGCGGAGCGGGTAAACCCATTCCCCGATCAGGGCGGGGACGGGGGTACCAAAAAAAACCCGGTCGGAGTCGGGGGCGGGTAATGATTTTCGGGTCAGGGTCGGGTAGGCAAAAACCCGCCCTGTCCCGCCCCGTTGCCATTCCTAATCCCAGCGAAGCCCAATCTTGTCTCCTTCTGTCAACCCCCTCCTCTTAACGAACTGGGTCACCCAGTTATGAGTGAAAACAAAGCTCCCACTGGACTTCCACCTTTTGAACGCCACTTGATGCACGGTTGCAGTATCCGCGTCCCAAACATCCACCCTCACACCCCGTTCTGTTTCCATAAATGTCCTCCTCCGTTCTCCGCCCACTTACCGATTATGTGCTCCTGAACTGCGTTCCTTTCCAGCAGAGTTGAGAAGGGTGAACATTACCAAAAAGTGTATTGCATGGTAAGCATGACATCACTTTGTGGTGGAATCCACACCACTCCAACCAATAGGAAGAAGGGTAATGTTCACCCTCTTTTAAGGAGGGTGAACAAAATTGCACTCTTTTCAGCATGAGCCTGTAGAGATCGTTCACATCGCTTTTTGTCAGAGTTTTTTTGATACTCCAGGGATCGTTATAAGCGAGTACTGTCGGCTCCAGTACTGGTACCGGCAGTCCAAAAGTGCTCCCGTGTTGTTCTTGGTCAGGCGTGTGAACGCTTTCTTGATTGAGACGCGAGGAGTTATCAAGAAAAGATGGTGTTGGAAAAAACTTGATTTTGCTCAACTTTGAGCTATTTATTGAGTGGGTCCCACGCGTCCACATGGACCGACACACATACCGTTGTGTTCGTCTTGGTTAGAAGATTAAGATTAAACACATAATTGGAGAAAATCAAGTCATGTTGAATGAGAAATTGCCATGTCAAGTTACCTCTCACATGGTGTTTGGAGGAGTGGGAAAGGGTAGTCCCACATTGGTGGGAGGAGAAAAACTCATTGGGAATAAATAACTCAAGTGGAGCTCAAAAGGTTGGCCCTTTGGGTCATAGAAGTTTTGTAGGGGGAGATGGCATGGACAAGTATGCTTTTCTCTTATAAAACACATGCGCTCCGAACCAGGCTGAGTTGGTCAAAAGACTGGGCTATTATCTTTTTGCAGCTTGTCTGTTTCGAACTGGGCCGGATCAGAGCTGACCGTCCATGCCCAACCGTTATCCGCCGGTTCTTTCCTCGCTTTTGTTCGGCGAACAGATTCCGGCCAACCGCGTTTGTTCGGCGAACAGATTCCGGCCAACCGGTACCTCTGCTCCGAACAGTCACGCCTCCCTTTTCCGGCCAACTGGTACCTCTATTCCGAACAGTCACGGCTGTTGTTTCTGAACAGGTGTCTTCATGCCTATAAATCAGACATGTTTATGCATCATTGATAACGGAAAAAAAAATTATCTTGCATACATTCTGCATTTCACACATTGATTCTAAGAGTTCAATACAGTTTTTGTTCGCCTACCGACCAGATTGCAGTGCTGCTTCCGGTTGGTGAAAATCGGGTAGTCCTGGGAGGCAGACGTTCGCGGATTCCATTAGCACCGTAGTGGAGGGCGAATTTGCTTTAAGGACAGAGTGTTACTCGCCTCAATTATTCTTTTTCCATTGCCAATTTCCGGACGCCTGAAATTGGCTAAGTACGTTTCGCATTCTATAATCCATGTATGTTTATTTCCAGTAATTAGATGCCAAGGATTTAACAGATGGTGCAATTCGCCCGTTCTGGTGCCTGTTGTCGTTGTTGTTGTTGTCGTCGTCATCCATCGCATTGGATTGAAGGAGGTTTACGTTGTGAAGAAAAGGTGGTGGTGATGGTGGTGGTAAAGAAGGGCCAACCCATACGCCAAAGATTAATATTGCCATTGACGAAGTAATGGAAAAGAAATTTGAGAGAATGCAATTACCAAAAAAAAAAAATTTGAGAGAATGCCAAGTAATGACAATGAAATAGAATTTAAATATAAATTTTGAAAAGAAGAACAAGTCGTAGAAAATATGTAGGTGCATGTGAATAAATATATAGGTGTGGGGTAAAAGGGAAATCAGAATTTCAATGGGAAGTGGAAAACTGGAGTGTTATTCATTTTGGGATTAGGAGAAGCTATGCTTCACACTCAAGAAATATATATATTTTTAATTTACAACTAATTATTTAAATAATTCCTGTATCTGATCAAAATAATTCGTAATACAAATCGTGCGTACACACTATTCGAACTAATAGATATATAAAGTCATAATAAACGAACCACGAAAATTAATTCGTAAACTATCAAACTACAATTGGGAGATCTAATGGAGTAACTAAACTACTTGGAAATCAAGTTTCTGAAATATGGTTTCAAATAGAAGTAGGAATGAGATTTCCGAGCTTGTGAAAGACTAGGAGAGTAGAAATAGGAATTAAAAAAAAATAGCTTTATTTGATCCCGATATTTTCTATTCACCTGGATCATCAAAAAATTTAAAATATTTTAGTATTAATTTTCTTGATTTCATCAATTTCATCAATACTAATTAATTGATGTCCTTCTCCACGATTGGTTCTAGCTACCTCTTTCATTATGACAATAATTGTTCTCGTTGTTTTAGCATTATTTCACAATCCCTTGAATCATCATCTAGATTTATATATCGTTGTAAAACTCGGGCTCCTCATAGATGGGACCCAATTCGTCATTCAAACCCACATTTTTTAAGGCTCGCTAGACCAACAGCCAGACCAATAACGAATGTGGTAATGATGGTGAATCCACATAGAGGTATATATCAACACTAATAATAAACATTTCATAAGAACATCTTCTCTCTCTCTCTTTTTTTTTTTTTTTTTATATCTAAAAGGTATAGATAGTAAAATTTTGAACAATTATCTCAATTATTTTTATTCCAAGAAAGAGAAATCCCGAAATATTCATCAATTATATTAATATATGATGAAATTAGTGGCTTTTAATCTTTTGGAACCTTAAAGGAATCGAATGACGATTCTTCCTCCCAAGAAAGATGTGAAAACATTTCCCTCACTTCCAAACTTTGTACTTGGTTTAATCATCGTTGCGACGACGATGAAGATAGAAGTTATTTTTCTAGGGTCTGGCTCCTCTCCATATCCATGGTTTGGACTGGACGAGACAATCCAGATCGAGATCATCCATTGGTAAATTCAATGGTTCAGATTTTCTCATACACTTCTACCGGTACTGGTAAGAATACAGTTCTCTTGCTGGTAAAAGTGTAAAAAAACTATCCAAACTAGTGGTTACAACAAATATATGGTCCTGATCAGAATTGTCTCCTCGAGTCCAAACATGGACCGGAGAGGATCCATTTCCATTTTTCTGTGTTTCGTTTGTTCTTTTATACGAAAAGAATCAGAGCACTTCCAGCCGGGTTTTGTTATTGAGCGTATGAAAAAAATCCGTAAGTATTCAAACTTACTAGAATGGACACCTAAATAAGACTTGTAAATACGATGCCTATTTAATTTCTTTAAAAAAAATACTAAATTATTTTGACAATTTATCTTTTTGTCTTTGCTTTCCTAGTTCATTAAAAAAATGAAGGCCTCTCTTCAAACCTAACCCCATTTCATTTCGAACTCTTAAAACTTTGCCCAAGGCCAAAGTTGGATCCCAATTCATGATTTCCTCGTTCATTCTTATACATTGTGATGATGAAATCTTTGTAATGACTCCGTGCTTTTGAAATAAAATTGCTTCTTGCTCAAAAAGAAAAGAAAAAGACCGAAAATAGCCAGTCTCGAGTTGCAAGTGGAGATGCATTCTTATCACTAAAATTTTGTTATGGGCCACCATTCACGGCTCGTTAGTGTTCTAAAATGGCAGCACATAAGGAAATTCTGGATTTTGAAATTTTTTCATCAAGCTTTAATTATGAAACGGAGAAGTTTTTGGGTGCAAATTGGGTACCACGTGGCGATACTCTATCTCCTGTTTCTTTCTGCTCGGATCTGGACTGTCCAAAACATGTTTAGACGGCTCAAATGGGCTGCTAGTTACCACGTGGACTATATCCAATTTACACCCATCTCTATGAAACAAGACTATATTACAAGTTTGTTCAAATATTGAAAAATCATGTCTGATAAACAATAATGTAATCACCCAATAAATCTAAGGATGCAAATGGAACAGTATAGCAAGGAATATATATTCAAAATCATATGCCACCTTTTCGTTCATCTCATATATATTCAAAATCATATGCCACCTTTTGGTTAGGCCCTATCGGATCTCTATGCACACAATTTTAAAACACAACTCCAGATATAGTTGTGTTCGTGCCCGTTAAGCACACACGAGTACACATGCATCCAACGGTTTCAGATACAATTTCATCCGGCATTATGTTTTAAAGTTGTATACGTAGAGTTTCTTTTTACTTTTTCTTTTTCTGACTAACGGAGTACCCTAATCTAATACTAGGACAATAAACAATCAAGAAACCGGAACCGGATCCCCTGTCCGACTCACATCCGGACAGGCGCCTGTTCGACCCTCTCTCGGCTGTTGATCTCGCAAATTAATGGCTGAGATGAGCCGAGTACTTTTTGCTCTAAAACAATGTCGTTTTTGAGCAAAACGTGTTCGGCTCATCTCAGTCATTGATTTACGAGATCAACGATCGAGAAGGGTGGAACAGGCCCTGTCCGGATGTGAGTTGGACAGGGGATCCGGCACCCAAGAAACCAAACTCTTACCGATATCCAAATGAGTTATTTTTTTACGAGACCCCTTAAAAACATGTTTTAAACAAATAACATTCCTAAGCCAAAGAAAGAACGCAAAACAAAAACATCGACTGTTCCGAATCCCAGTCGAGCCCAATCTCGTCTCCTACTTTTAACCCCCTCCTCTTGACGAACTGGGTCACCCAGTTGTTGGTGAAAACAAAGCTCCCACTGGACCTCCACTTCTTGAACACCAACTCGTGCACGGTATCAGTGTTTATATCTAACACACTCACCCTCATACCGTGCTCTGTTTCCATTACTGCAGTCCTCTGGGCCGCACCCCACTTGCTGAGTATGTGCTCATGAACCGCGGTCTTCTTCAACATCAGCCTGCACAGGTCGTTCACATCGCTGCTCTTCAGAGTTTTCTTGATGTTCCAGTCATAGCTGCCGGGTGTCATCAGTACTAGAGACAGCACCAGCGGCGGCCCCGGTCTCCTTGCAATACCCTTCTTTTCTTGCGGTTCTTGGTGCCGGGCGTAAACGGCTTCTTGATTGAAACGCGAGAGGATATCAAGAAAAGGAAGTGGTTGTGGTTCTTGGTGTTGAGCGTAAACGGCTTCTTGATCGAAACGAGAGAGGCTATCAAGAAAATGAAGTGGAATTCGCACATCTCGGTGTTTGTTGTTGTCGTTGTCCATGGCGTTGGATTGAAGGAGGTTTGGGTTGCGAAGAAGAGGAGGGTCATCAAGCCTTACGCCAAAGAGATATGTTGCCATTGATCGATTAAGTAATGGAAAAGAAAAAACTGAGTAGAATGTATAATAATCTGTGAAGAAGAACAAGTCGTAGAAAATACGTAGGTGCAAGTGAATATATATAGAGGTGTTTTGTAGAAGAGAAATCAGAATGGTACTAGGAAGTGGAAAAACTGGAGTGTTGATAAGTTTGGGATTGGGAGAAGCTATACTTGACACTCACGAAATATTTTCTGTAAATAATAAAAATAATTCGTTTGACAAACTAAAATAATTCGTTTGACAAGCTATACTTGATGTAAAATGTTTTACGTTGTAAAACGTTTTTTTTATTATTTAGAAAACAGACTTTAAACTTATGTTTCGATGTTTGATTGAAATGTGAAAAATATTTTTCAAAACAATGGTTATCCAAGTGTCTTGGGCAATTTATTTTTTTTGGGTGTTTGGTTGACATTTGAGAAATCATACAAAAAAAAAAGGGGGCCACAAAATAATCAAATGTCGGTGGCACCATTTTCAGAAATCGACAAAATAATGTAGAGAGAGATGAGAATAAAGGATTTGAACTTGGGTTAGAGAAAACTGAGCTGTGAAATTTTAAGCGTAAGTCATTTTTATCCAATTAATAAAAAATATTTTTCTCATTTTTTATACAACCAAACACCGAAAAATAGGTAAAACATTTTACCAGAAAATATTTTATACCCACACAAACAGAGCCTTAGCGTACACACTATTCGTAACTAATGTTATATAATGAGCTAAACTTTTACCCGGACCCTCCGTGAAAATAAGTTTTGCACCCACCAATGAACAAGTGACATGTCATACAAAATACATTCCCATCAAACACTCACATAAGCACATACACCATCTGATCCTCATCCCCTCTCTCTCTCCCCCAAATGGTTTCCTCGTCTCAGCCCACGGTGGAGCACCGCCGGTCCACCACCAGCCACCACCTCCTCTCAGACCTCCCTTTTCCCTAGCATCAATACCAACATAAATTTGTTTTTTCCACAAATTGGGTTTGATTAATCATTTTTAAAAAAATTATTCGTTCTCAAAAACTAAAGATTCAAAAGCAAAGGAAATTGGAAGGGGAAGATAAGTATAAGGTCTGATTTTGTAGTTAGAGAAGACTTGTGGTGGAGTCTAAAATACAAGGGAAGTTTTAGCTCTGTAACAGGCTCCATTTACATGACCTAATTTTGAATTTCGGCAGTTCAAGATGGAGGATTTGAGTACGTTTTGTCGGGTGTGATCTAAAATTGGGGATTTCTTGAGGATTGGTGTCAACGAGCAATGAATCAGTCACCTGTATAGTTGTCTTCGCTGGTCTCGGTGGGGAGACGAGTGCTACCGTTGTAGATCGAAGAGGACTCAACGGATGTTGCGGCCGGTGGGCTGCGTGTAAGAATCGTCGGTGTTGATGAGCACCGTTGTTCCAAGAGCCGTACCTCTCCACAAAGCAATTGTACATCTTCCTCACATCATATACACAGTGATTGCTAGCGGTGAACCGTCGTTCTGTCGTGGGATGAGATGAGGAAATGGGGAAGAGAAAGAGGATTAGGTGAGGGAGGGTGTATGTGAGTGTTTGGTGGGTGTAACGTATTCATTGGTGGTTGCAAAATTTGTTTTCCCGAAGGGTCCGTGTAAAAGTTTATTTCAAGTCGTAATAAATGAACCTAGAAAATTTGTATAAAATCAAACGAACAAAAATGCATAACGATTGAATTATAAAATTCTTAACTAACGAAAAATTTGCAATTTAGTCTCTCTTTTTCAACAGTGCATGTATAACGACATTAAAACAACATTAGAGCTTGTTTGAGGGCACTAATTTATCGAATTCTTATTTATGACGAGAGGAATCTAAAAAGTAAAAAATTTGAGTCGAAATCTAAATTTTTGCACAAAAAGACGAAAACGTGGCTTTCCCATCAAATTTCGTCGAAATTTCAAAAAAAATGAATTTCGATCAAAATTTTTTACTTTTCCGATTCCTCTCGTCATAACGAAGCAATAATCCCCAAAAAATTGACAATAAGCCACAAAATGCGAAGAAAATTTGAATAAGGACAAAAAATAAGCCACATTACCTTATTTATCCAACAGTGCATGTATAACGACATTGAAACAACATGAGAGCTTGTTTGAGGGCACTAATTTATCGAATTCTTATGTTTCAGTGTCCTTACTGTTCACGTTCGGGGCGTGGATTTGGAGACTGATGCTGTTTTGCGCGGTAGTCTGCATTTGGTAGATCTTGCTGGCAGCGAAAGAGTAGATCGCTCGGAAGCCACGGGAGACAGGCTACGAGAAGCTCAACATATAAACAAATCTTTATCAGCACTAGGAGATGTGATATACGCTCTAGCACAAAAGAGCCCACATATCCCATACAGAAATAGCAAATTAACTCAAGTTCTCCAAAGCTCTTTGGGTACTTCTGTTATTTTTGCCATTCAGTCATATAAGTATATGAGATAGCTTATAGGCTTATTACTTTGTAGGACATCTCATATTTTTGCTTAATCCTTCTTTGCATGTCTTCTTTTTAAAATGGTGGGCGTACATTATAGGTGGTCAAGCAAAGACTCTCATGTTTGTACAGCTTAATCCTGATGTTGAGTTCTATTCCGGCCGAAACTATAAGCACATTGAAGTTTGCTGAGAGGGTCTCCGGTGTTGAGTTAGGTGCCGCACGGAGCAACAAAGAGGGAAGAGGTGTCAGAGATTTCATGGAACAGGTTCATATTGTGCTTTTTCATGACTTTATTCAACCCAGAGAACATATACTAAAGTTATTCATGCGGATTTCTTTTATTATTTTTAATCCAATTGCAATTTACTCTGACTTTATGTTGATATCGCAGGTGGCTTCACTGAAGGACACAATAACAAAAAAAGATGAAGAGATTGGAAGGTTGCAGCTGTTGAAAACTAGTGTAAATGGTGAGAGACGTGATATGAGCTCACCAGGGTATGGGTCTTCCTCTCCGAGAAGGCATTCACTAGGCATCCCACAGCCACGCCGTTCACTTTCGGGGGAAAAATCTCTGGGCTCATTGAGAAATCAGTTTCAGACAAGGACAATAGCTCAGAATACAGTAACAGACATTCTGAAGCTGGTTCTCAGCAATCAATGGATGACTTTAGACATCATTAGGATTTCTTTGCACAGTCGAGGCTTGCGGTGACAGAGGGAGGTCAAAGTATCTCCGAAGATATTGAATCGAGGCTTGGTTCAGTGGAGGGACATCAAAATACTACAGAGGACGTTGAGCTTTTGGGCTTCGGGGATGCAGATCTGGAGGAGAGATTAAGTGACATATCGGATGGTGAACTTTCAATGGGTACAGAAACTGATGGTTCGATAAAAAGTATTGTGGAGTTAACTCTTTTCCCGGAAACGTTAAAACCACCAGCAGATAGCAAAGAAAAGTGAGTAGTTTCTTCCCCTTTTCAACAAGTGCTAGACATAATAATCAAGAAAAAAAATAAACCAAGTGCTGGACATTTTTTGTTTTGTTGGCATAGAGAAAGCATGAATACTTAGATATTTTCAATTCTAATTTCTAACATGCTTTCCTTCTACTTTTTCCATTTAAAATAAAAATAAAAATCAGGAATAATGGGTTTTGCATACACAGTAGATATCTCTCCCTTCTCCAAATTCTGTACAATGAAAATGATGTCCCAATTCCCATTGTCCATTGAAATAAAACTGAAGTCGGTTCCATTAAGATGACATCTCAAATTACTGTTGCCGTAGGACAACTTATGCTTTGGGGAAGTTTTGGGGGGAAGAGGGTATCATCTTTACTCTGTAGTTTTATTGCCCTTAATAGCCTCACTTTCTGAAACAGGATGTATGGCAGAATTTTTCCTGGTGCAGTATATATTGGACTCGGAGAAATGGATAAGGAAAGTGGTTTTATTGTGAAGTACCTCCGCTATTTGCCGAGATGACTATGGTCATTTGCTCAGGCCTTTCTCTTAGTTGGGATGGAGTAGCCACCAATTACAAAACACCTGACATTCCTATGGATAACAGATGACCCACCGGTATCTGATAGCTGAGAACCCAGGAAATAGTGTTCCTTGTTCTATCTTGTAAGTTTCTGCTCTCTCTATCTCTGACTCCACAACGGATTCCGTAAAATCTGAAGGTTTTGCTTTCCTTCCCTTCCAATATGGGGTATTTACTTATTTGTGAATGCAAACCCTCACTATACCACATCAGGTTTCCTCATCAACCGTCACAATTGCTTTTGTCGTATTTTTTGGATTTTGGGAGGTCTTCTTGAGATCACTGTACTTTATGCACTTCACTGGAGTTATCCTTCTGAGTATGATTGCTGTTTGACAATTGCTTGGTCTTTGTTCGTGGTTTCATTAGACTAATTTGTAATGGACAACAAATTTCCTCATCTCCACAATGGAATAAACTGCATAATCCTTATCTTCTGTAATGTTCCTTACGGTCGCTTCTCTATAGTGTTTGTTGTCATGACCAAAGCTTCGCAAAATGCATGTTTTTGACACCGATTACACGAGCACAGTTTTACTTCTCCGCATGCTTTTGTTTGTTCGCAACTTGGAACATTACATCCTTAATTTCGCTTTACAGCATATTGAACTGCCATGGTTTTACAAGTCTAATTCAATTCCTATCGTTGGTTCATTGCAGGCGCAGCTTGCCATCTAAACTTCCCAGACCTCCACAAAAGCCAGGGCTAAAAGGATCTTCTCGCTTGTCATTACCCAGGGGCTCCACAAAAGTTTCATCCAGTATGTAATAGTCTATTGCCAGTAATGCAAAACTCTTTCTTTTTTTTTTGCTCTCGACAAGTCATCTTGCAATGTGTTTTCATTTGTGTTTTTCCTTTTCATTCTACTGTTCTAGTTAGCTAATAAAAGAGTTACTGTCTCGACAAGTCATCTTTTCCGTCCGGAGTGCTTAAAAAACCAGTGTTAGTTGGTGGATCTCGTAACTCACTTTTACAGAATAATGTAAATCTCAACTATTTTGTGTGGGCTATTGGCTAAACTATGAACCAGACAGCCAGTAGCTCTATAATACTGTAATTAGTTCGAAGCTCTTGATACATGCTAAATGCTAGAAATGTTTTTTTTTTATTTTTTTACCTCAGGTTCTAAGAAACCAAGTGCTAGTGGCTCCTCTTCGACCAAGTCCGCCAAACAACGGCAGTAAATTAGACGGCGAATTCGGCAGCGAAAGTCTCCTTGCAAGCCTTCCTGGTCTTTAACATTTAGCAGTCGTCTGGGCTAACGTTTTTGGAAAATGATACTTGCTTATTCTTGTCTTCCATTAAACTTAAGCGTAGCCCGTTCGCATGATTCTCCAGTATTGTAGGGGTTAACTACAGTTTAGTATGTAACTATGTATAGGGGGGTGTCGATCTTGGCGTAACTTCCACAGGAGGAGATTTATTATTATGCCCCTATTCGTGTACGAAAAGGGTGTGTTTGGAACCTTAAAGTAACGACCAATCTTCGTCCCCGTAAGAAGATCTTAAAAGCACACTTCTTTCACTGCTTGGTTTAATCGTTGCGATGGGCCTAGAAGATAGAAGTTATTTGTCTACGTTTTCGTTTTGCTCTTTGTATAGGAAAAGAACGAGGCTGAATGTGAATGAACTAGAGCACATTCAGCCGGGTTTTGTTACTGAGCTAATGAAAAAATTCGTAGAGTGAAATGGAAAATAATTATGTGGACTGTTTTCTTTCTCTTTGCTGTCCTAATATCCATTCACAAAACGAAGGCCTCTCTTCAAACTAGGGGTGGTAAATTGAACCCAGATCCATTAAGAAATCCAAACCCACCTATTAGGAGATCCATTAAGAAACCCAAACCCACCTATTAGGAGTGGCAAATTGAACCCAGACCCATTAAGAAACCCAAACCCATCTATTAAAAAATAGATTCAACCCAACCCATTTATTAGTTGGGTTAAAATGGGTCCAAACCCATCTAACCCATTTATTATTGGGTCTTAATTGGGTTTCAATTGGGCCAACTTAAATGCCCAATGGGTCATGAACATTACCCAGCAAAAAATAGAACTACCACAGAAATGAAAAAAACAAAAGTAAACATGTTACGTGAAACAAACCTTTTTCTTGGTCAAATCGGGAACTGGAGACTCGGTTTGAACGGTTTCATATTACAAATTTCAATTACAGTACAAGCCGAGTCGCGCGAGCCGAGTTTTGTAGTGAACTCGTACACTAAACGAACCAAAAATTCGAACTCAAACTTCGTTTGTTGTAAACAAGCCGAGTCCGGTTCGAGCCAAGCTTATACAAAACAAGCTGATGATTTACAGTGTTGAGCTCGACTCATTTACTGTACGAGCCTAAAACTGAAGGATAACAGTAATTTTAATATACAGGTCGACTAAAATTGATGAGTGCATTTTCGTTTTCTCTCATCCCCATCCTTATCTCTCGCTTTCCTCTCGCATCGCAAATCCTCTCTCACTAGAACCCTTCTCTCAATCACCTGTCGCTGGGAAGAGTCGGTGGAGGAAGGATGAGATGCATCTGCCAGATTTAAATGACCAAATGAAGGATGAACTTCAGTAATCTCGCGTGGGAAATGAGTTGAATTAATTAAAGTTTGTCGATTGGGTTTCTCCATTCGGTTCAATAATTTGAATATATATGGGTAATTTGAGTATTTAATACGTACAATATATACCGTATCTCCTTTTTTATTTTAGGTCCGTTCGGCTAAATAAACCAATTGGTTTCATTTTTTTTGTCCTTATTCAAATTTTTTTTTCATATTTGTTAGTTTTTCATCAATTTTTGGGAGATTATTGCATCGTTATGATGAAAGGAATCTAAAAAGTAAAAAATTCTGATCGAAATTCTTTTTTTAATAAAAACGAGAAAATTGGCTTATTGGCTTATTTTGTCTTTATTCAAAAAAATTATGTTTCGATCGTAATTTTTTACTTTTTAGATATCTCTTGTCATGACGATACAATAATCCCAAAAAAATTGACGAAAAATTGAAGGGTAAATTTTAGACACACCCACTGTACTTTGGTCATTTTTGAACTAAACCCCCTCTACTTCATTTTTAATCACTCGCACCCCTTGTACTTAAGACTGGTTTGGAACTGTTAGTATTTCCGTCCAAAGTAACGAAAAAGCAGGTAATGGCTTGTTGGCGGGAATTTTCCCTCCTAAAACATTTTTTCTAAGACCAAATTGCCCCCAAAGGTTATTTACATCCTATATATACCAATGTCCTACAGGTTAGAACACCCATGAACACCCACGGCTCACACACTCACGGCTAAATCGGCTGGCCACAGAAGGCGCGGTGATAGTGGGTACGGGCTGGAAGAGGTGGGTTGCGGTTGGGTGGTCTCTGTGGTGGTGGGTTGGTGGTGAACCGAATGGAGGGGTGGCGGTTTCGGTGGAGGTGGTGGCTGCTATGGAGGAAGTTGTGGTGACCGGAGGGGCGGTTGATGACGAGTCGGAGGAGAGCTGGAGGTGGCCGAGTGATGATGGTGGAAAGGTGGCGGTTATGGTGGTGTACGGTGGTGGCGGGTGTGGTCCACGGTAAAGGAGGCAGAGAGGTGGTGGAGGCCGAGAGGGAGGTGGAGCTGAGGAAGTGGGGTGGTGCGGCGGATGATGGTGGTGCCGAGGAGGCTAGAGGTGGGCCGGAGGCCGACGAGAGGTGGTCTCTCTCTCTCTCTCTCTCTCTCTCACTCTCTCTCTCTCATGTGTGTAATGTAGTGTGTGGTGTATATAATGGGGAGGGAGAGGGATAAGGTGGGGAATTGAGTAATGGAGGTGAGGTGGTGATGGAGTGATTTCTCTGCAGAAAATCAGAGGAGGAGTTGGGAGGTGGGAGAGTAATTGGCGTGAGGAGCAGGAGAAATTAAGGAGGGCAGAGGGACGGGCTGACGTTGAAAGAAGCAAAGGAAGTATATCCGCAGACGCGGAAATGTATTTCATGGTGTTCGGTTTTCGAGTTTGAAAAAATTTGCAAATTAAATCCTAGCATAATGAAATATTTTCGAGACTAATTGCGGTCTTTGTTTATGAAAATAAAAAAATCTCGCTAATAAAAAAATAGATTTTTTTTGTGTGAATACAATTACACCCAATTCAATTTAATCAAACTAATTAACTTATCAACTAATTAATCAACTTAATCAATTTAATAAAATAAAACAGATTATTAACAAAGAAAATGATTTTTGAAATAATATCACGAAATTTTTATTTATTAAAAATTTTGGGATATTACAGAGAGAGAGGATAATACGCAAATGAAAAAAGGGAAATAAGAAAGGCGAATACGAATGGGTATTTCGGTCTTTTCGTTACTTTGGACGGAAATACTAACAGTTCCAAACCAGTCTTAAGTACAAGGGGTGCGAGTGATTAAAAATGAAGTAGAGGGGGTGTAGTTCAAAAATGACCAAAGTATAGGGGATGTGTCTAAAATTTACCCAAAATTGAATAAGGACAAAAAAAGTGGCTTATTTAGCCAAACGGGGTTAGTATATAGGGGTATTATGGTAATTTTAGTATGCAAGGGTAATTTGGTCATTTAAATGTACAAGGATGATATGGTCATTTAGTGTATACGAGTATTTTAGTTAGTTTTAATTTTAATTGGGTTAATAGGCGGGTTGGGTTTGATTTTAAATAAATGGGTTGGGTTGGGTTGGGTATGGGTAATTAGACTCCTAACTAATTGGGTCAAAATGGATCAATAACCCATTAAAGACTCAACTCACTTATAATTTATCCAATTTGATTCAAACCCGCTCATTTAACACCTCTACTTCAAACCTAACTCCATCCATTGCAATTCGGACTCTTAAAACTCTACCGAAAGGCCATACTGGTATTGCGATTCATGAATCGTGAATTGCCATGGTGTAAGAAAATTCTCATCTCACGGATTTTGAATTTGGGAATTTTTTTTTATCAAACGTTCATACGAACCATTCTCTTTGTAGAAGAAATTGTATAACGAATTTGTAAATTCCACAAGCATATTAAAAAAATGTCTGATAAACAATTGAAACATATATCTCAAAATCATATATAATTGTGTTAATATTCATCTCCATCTTAAAACAATACCAAGGCCATCTCAGAATCTTGTATTTATGTATCGCTTTCGGGTTCTTTTTCTCTCTCTGAAAAATCCCTCCACGATACAAGACGCAAACACGGCCCAACTCAACGACTCTACTAGAGCAAATATTAGAAATAATAATAGTACGATTTTTTTTTTCTTCCCATGTCTTGATAATAGTCAAGAATCTAACATCGCGGAGCCCAAGAAAGAACGCAAAAGCAAAATCTTGACTCCTCCGAATCCCAGCGAAGCCCAATCTTGTCTCCTTCTTTCAACCCCCTCCTCTTCACGAACTGGGTCACCCAGTTATTAGTGAAAACAAAGCTCCCGCTGGACTTCCACCTTTTGAACGCCACTTGATGCACAGTTGCAGAATCCGCGTCCCAAACATTCACCCTCACACCCTGTTCTGTTTCCATAAACACCCTCCTCCGTTCTTCGTCCCATTTACCGAGTATATGCTCCTGAACCGCGGTCTTTGTCAGCATGAGCCTGCAGAGATTATTCACGTCGCTTTTCGTCAGAGTTTTCTTGATACTCCAGGGATCGTTATAAGCGAGTACTGCCGGCTCCAGTACTGGTACCAGCAGTCCAAAAGTGCTCTCGTCGTGTTGTTCTTGGTCCGGGGCGTGAACGCTTTCTTGAGTGAGAGGTGAGGAGTTGTCAAGAAAAGGTGGTGGAATTTGCCCATCTCGATGTTTGTTGTTGTCCATTGCATTGGATTGAAGGAGGTTTACGTTGCGAAGAAAAGGTGGTGGTGGTGTTGGTGGTGAAGAAGGGTCAAGCCATACGCCAAAGATTAATATTGGCATTGAAGAAGTAATGGAAATGAAATTTGAGATCGAGGTCGAAGGCCAAGAAATGACGATGAAATAGAGTTTAGGTAGAAATTAATTTGAAAAGAAGAACAAGTCGTAGAAAGTATGTAGGTGCATGTGAATAAATATAGAGGTGTGGGGTAAAAGGGAAATCAGAATTTCAATGGGAAGTGGAAAACTGGAGTGTGATTCATTTTGGGATTAGGATTAGGAAAAGCTATACTTCTCACTCAAGAAATATTTTTTTTTTTACAACTAATTATTAAAATAATTCATTTATCTGATCAAAATAATTCATAATACAAATCGTGCGCGCGTACACACTATTCGAACTAATATATATATATATATATATATATATATATATATATATAATAAACGAACCACGAAAACTAATTCGTAAACAATCAAACTACAATTGGGAGATCTAATGGAGTAACTAAACTACTTGGAAATCAAGTTTCTGAAATATGGTTTCAAATAGAAGTAGGAATGACATTTCCGAGCTTGTGAAAGACTAGGAGAGTAGAAATAGGAATTAAAAAAAAAAGAAGCTTTATTTGATCCCGATATTTTCTATTCACCTGGATCATCAAAAAATTTAAAATATGCTAGTATTAGTTTTCTTGATTTCATCAATACTAATTGATGTCCTTCATCACGATTAGTTCTAGCAACCTCTTTCATTATGACAATAATTGTTCCTGTTGTTTTAGTATTATTTCACAATCATCATCTAGATTTATCGTTGTAAAACTCGGGGTCCTCATAGACGGGACCCAAGTCGTCATTGAAACCCACATTTTCTAAGGCTCGCTAGACCAACAGCCAGACCAAGGACGAATGTGGTAATGATGGTGAATCCACATAGAGATATATATCAACACTAATAATAAACATTTCATAAGAACATCTTCTCTCTCTCTTTTTTTTTTTTATCTAAAAGGTATAGATAGTAAAATTTTGAACAATTATCTCAATTATTTTTCTTCCAAGAAAGAGAAATCCCGAAATATTCATCAATTATATTAATATCTGATGAAATTAGTGGCTTTTAATCTTTTGGAAACTTTAAAGTAATCGAATGACCATTCTTCCTCCCAAGAAAGATGTGAAAACATTTCCCTCACTTCCAAACTTTGTACTTGGTTTAATCATCGTTGCGACGACGATGAAGATAGAAGTTATTTTTCTGGGGTCTGGCACCTCTCCAGATCAATGGTTTGGATTGGACGAGACAATTCAGATTGAGATCATCCATTGGTAAATTCAATGGTTCAGATTTTTTCATACACTTTTACCGGTAAAAATACACTTTTACTGGTAAGAATACAATTCTCTTGCTGGTAAAAGTGTAAAAAAACTATCCAAACTGGTGGTTACAACAAATATATGGTCCAGATCAGAATGGTGTCATCTAGTCGAAAATATAGACCGGAGATGATTCATTTCCATTTTTCTGTGTTTCGTTTGTTCTTTTATATGAAAAGAATCAGAGCACTTCCAGCCAGGTTTTGTTATTAAGCGTATGAAAAAAATTTGTAAGCATTCAAACTTACTAGGATGGACACCTAAATAAGATTTGTAAATAGGATGCCTATTTAATTTCTTTAAAAAAAATACTAAATTATTTCGACTATTTATCTTTTTGTCTTTGCTTTCCTAGTTCATTCACAAAATGAAGGCCTCTCTTCAAACGTAACTGTAGATACCCCAATCCGGACCTCGGAGAGTCTTTGTTCGCCCCGATGATGAAATGAAGGAAACGATACATTTGTAAACTTGAAAAATGATTTCCCTAAGTCCATATAAACCAAAGACCAAAAAATCCAAAAAACCTGAAAAAACCCGAATAAAGCCCAGACAAAACCCAAAAGACCCTGGACCCAAGAAGGAGGCACCGTGCGTAGTGGCACTGGAGCGCACGGCACCTTGAAATTCAAGGAGCCGTGCGCGGCAAAACTTCACCGCACGACACCTTGACCAAAAGGCTAACTGGCTCAGAAAACTGTCGGCCACGCCAGTTTGAGCCACAGCTGATGACTAGCTCAGCCGAAAATGCACTTCTGGCCCGCCCAGAAAATACCTCCACCATTTGAAATTCAAAATTCTTGGCTTTTGCCTATAAATTAACCCCTCCACTCAAGGGAAAAAGGTCCTTCCTTTGAGTCCCCTTTTGGCCTTTCTTTTGGCTCTCTTTGCTTTTGGGTATTCTTACTCCATAAGTTTTCTCTCTCTAGTTTCCACACCCACTTTCCCATTACCACTTCCATTTCCAAGTCTTAAAGAATGTCATTCCCAAAAGACATTCTTTAAGCACCTTCACTCACGCCCTTCTCATCATTGAAATTGATCACTCATTAACTTCAAGGTCCTATCCCCCAAAACACCTAATCTTCACTCACACTCATACTCCATTTGTCTCATTTAACCTTTTCTATCTACATCCGTGACGATCCATCCTCTTCCTTGCATCAACGATCCTTGATCAAGCTCAACACCAAAGGTAAAAGCTAGTTTCCTTGGACTAGACTCCGTTCTGGTCCTGAGGGGACTTTTCTGTCAGCAGGTCTAATCCCTTTTGGTTAGATCCTGACTTAAAACTCATTTTCATAAAATAAAAACAGTACTGTGCTGAGGTTGGGGAACCGCGCGGCTGGATGGCCAGACGCACGGCACCCTGACCATCAGTGCACGGCAACTGTGTATGTTGGTGTTATCACAGGCAGGTTGTCTGGATCTGAGTTGTTATCTGCTGTGGCTGTCTGCATCTGCTGTTTACTGTTTCATTTCTTTTAAAACAAGACCATATCTACAAGCCATGTCTTGGCCCTTCGAAAAAGGTTTTCTAGATCATTCCGAATGATCAAATACATCAAAAACCGTTTTAAAGACATGTTTTAAGGAAATAACAAGATGTTTGGGATAATCTGTCTTCCATGAAGTCTCTGATGAGTTTTCTAAAAGACGTACAAAAATAGCAATGAGCTAGATGATGTTTTGAAAATCTGCAACAGTCTGACAGCAGAGTAAGTACCCCGCACGGCATGTTGAGGTGCTGCGCGTGGCATCTCAGGGTGCCGTGTACAGTATGACTGAGGTCCAGATAGTTTGCTGAACGCTTTTATCCCTTCTGCATACATCATTTTTACCACTACTGTACAGACAGCACCACACGCACACCAACGTGATATATTTCCCATGTCCCTTCCCCGCTATTTGCTTTTATTAAAGAGTTTAATCTTTTAAATGATACTCGAAGATTTCTCCTTTTGAAAACATTAAGTAGAGACCGGTTTTACCGGGCGAGTGGGGTGCTTTTTAAAGAAAAACCTTCCCCATTCGTAACGTGGCTCCCAAACCCAAGATCTTAACGTTTTCGCTAGACCAAAAACCTTTTGTAAGCGAGTTCTCGGTTTCTCGGATCATCCATCTCAAAATCCGGGTGGCGACTCTTCGAAAAAGGGCGCGGGAGCCCACACTAACCCCATTTCATTTCAAACTCTTAAAACTTTGAATAGTGTATCTTTTTTTTTAACCCCTCTCTCCTCTCTCTCTCTCTCTACTTTCAGGCGGCTAGGGTTTTTTTTTCCTGCTTGGGGGGGGAGGCGCCTCCTCCTCCCTCGTCCCCCCAGGCTCTCCTTTCCTTCTCTTCTCCCCCTCTCCATATCCTCTGATGTAATTCTCTCCTCTGTTTCCCCCTTTTCGGTCCCCCTCAACCAAGTTTTGTCCATCTTCTGTTTTTCGTCGCCCGCCGGTTCCTTGGGCTTGCGGAGGCGGGGATTGGCGAAACTCGCACCTCTCGCCGGCTTCATCTTCTTGGGGTTGCTGGACTGCTTAACGGCGAGCAGAGGTGGCGGTTGGTTTGGGTCTTCTGCCCCGGGCGATGGTATAGGTGATGTTCAGTGGTGGTGTGGCGGGATCTACTGTTGCTTGGGGCGGTGGTGTGTGGGTGGTTTTGGTGGGGATCAAGGCATCTGTTGCTGTTTGATTAACTCTTTACAAAGAGCTTCTCATTTACAGGGGTGCCATGGTCCAAATATACATATGTTAGTTCCATCAGAAATTTGAGTTAGTGGCTGCCGGCTGTGGTGAAGGTTTCTGCCGTTTTGGGTGGCTGCAGTGTCGGATTTACTAGTGGATTTGGAGGTTGTGGGCGGAGATGTGGATGTCGATTGTAGATCTGTTTTTTTCTAACAGCTGTTTGTTGCAGGTTATCCCTAAAAAGACAGGCAAAATGGTTTGTTTTTGCGGTGGTTAGCGGCAGTTTGGAGGCATGATCATGAAGGGTATGCAACCCAAATGGTCTGCAGTTTCTGGTCGTCTTTGTGTGCTGATTTCGGCCGGAGATCATTTCAGAGGTGCAGCTCGGACGAGGGGTCGACTTGGCGGTGATGTTTCCATCTTTTGTTCTCGATCGTGATCCGAGGGTTCGTAGAGAGGCGGCGTTAGGCGGTAGTTCTTGCTCTCCCACTACCCTCTCTTGGTTTTCTCTCTGTTGTCGCAGGCTGTCCGCATTACCTTGGTGGGTATGTTGGTTTTCTTCCTGCCGCCGGTCATCTACATCTGGGAGTGATCGGATATGCTTAACAGCGAGGCGGTTGGGTGGTGGTGCTAGTATGGGCGGTGGTGCTTACAGTTTTTTGTGCGATAGCAGTTAGATTGCGACTTAGAGCTTTGGGGCTTTGGGGCTTTGGGTCTGCCAGGCGGGTCCTTTTGGGCCGATTTGTTATTTTTGGGCTTTATTGTTTATTTGGGTATCGGGTGTGCTAGATTGCTGTATTTTTAGGCTCCCGAGTTAGACCTTTGGGGCTGGGCTTCGGCCCTTGTGGTGTTCTATCCAACTTTTTGTTGGATCTCCCTTTTCCCTCTCCCCGTTTTTAATAAAGTTTTGCCTATAAAAAAAAAAAAAACTCTTAAAACTTTGCCCAAGGCCAATATTGGATCCCAATTCATGATTTCCTAGCTCGTTCATTCTTATACCTTGTGATGATGAAATTTTTGTAATGACTCCGTGCTTTTGAAATAAAATTGCTTCTTGCTCAAAAAGAAAAGAAAAAGCTCGAAAATCGCCAGTCTCGAGTTCAAGTGGAGATGCATTCTCACTAAAATTTTGTTATGGGCCACCGTTCACGGCTCGTTAGTGTTCTAAAATGGCAGCACATAAGGAAATTCTGGATTTTGAAAATTTTCCATCAAACTTTAATTATGAAACGGAGAAGTTTTTCTGTGCAAATTGGATACCACGTGGTTATACTCTATCTCCTGTTTCCTTCTGCTCGGATCTGGACTGTCCAAAACATGTTTGGACGGCTCGGATGGACTGTTAGGTTCCACGTGGACTATACCCAATTTGCATCCACCTCTATGAAACAAGACTGTATTACAAGTTTGTCCAAATATTGAAAAATAATGTCTGATAAACAATAATGTAATCACCCAATAAATCTAAGGATGCATATGGAACAGTATAGCAAGGAATATATATTCAAAATCATATGCCACCTTTTGGTTCATCTCATATATATTCAGAATCATATGCCGCCTTTTCGTTAGGCCCTATCGGATCTCTACGCATACAATTTTAAAACAAAACTCCGGATATAGTTGTGTCTGTACCCGTTAAACACACACGAGTATGTACACATGCATCCAACGATTTCAGACGCAATTTCGTCCGGCGTTATGTTTTAAAGTTGTATACGTAGAGTTTCTTTTTACTTTTTCTGACTAACGGAGTACCCTAATCTAGTACTAGGACAATAAACAATCAAGAAACCAGAACCGGATCTCCTGTCCGACTCACATCCGAACAGGCGCCTGTTCGACCCTCTCTCGGTCGTTGATCTCGCAAATCAACGGCTGAGATGAGCCGAGTACTTTTTGCTCAAAAACGATGTCGTTTTTGAGCAAAACGTGTTCGGCTCATCTCAGCTGTTGATTTGCGAGATCAACAGCCGAGAAGGGTGGAATAGGCCATGTCCGGATGTGAGTTGGACAGGGGATCCGGCGCCCAAGAAACCAACATTCCTAAGCCAAAGAAAGAACGCAAAACAAAAACATCGACTGTTCCGAATCCCAGTCGAGCCCAATCTCGTCTCCTACTTTTAACCCCCTCCTCTTGACGAACTGGGTCACCCAGTTGTTGGTGAAAACAAAGCTCCCACTGGACCTCCACTTCTTGAACACCAACTCGTGCACGGTATCTGTGTTTATATCCAACACACTCACCCTCACACCGTGCTCTGTTTCCATTACTGCAGTCCTCTGCGCCGCACCCCACTTGCTGAGTATGTGCTCATGCACCGCGGTCTTCTTCAACATCAGCCTGCACAGGTCGTTCACATCGCTGCTCTTCAGAGTTTTCTTGATGTTCCAGTCATAGCTGCCGGGTGTCATCAGCACTAGAGACAGCACCAGCGGCGGCCCCGGTCTCCTTGCAATACCCTTCTTTTCTTGCGGTTCTTGGTACCGGGCGTAAACGGCTTCTTGATTGAAACGCGAGAGGATATCAAGAAAAGGAAGTGGTTGTGGTTCTTGGTGTGGAGCGTAAACGGCTTCTTGATCGAAACGAGAGAGGCTATCAAGAAAATGAAGTGGAATTCGCACATCTCGGTGTTTGTTGTTGTCGTTGTCCATGGCGTTGGATTGAAGGAGGTTTGGGTTGCGAAGAAGAGGAGGGTCAGCAAGCCTTACGCCAAAGAGATATGTTGCCATTGATCGATTAAGTAATGGAAAAGAAAAAACTGAGTAGAATGTATAATAATCTGTGAAGAAGAACAAGTCGTAGAAAATACGTAGGTGCATGTGAATATATATAGAGGTGTTTTGTAGAAGAGAAATCAGAATGGTACTAGGAAGTGGAAAAACTGGAGTGTTGATAAGTTTGGGATTGGGAGAAGCTATACTTGACACTCACGAAATATTTTCTGCAAATAATAAAAATAATTCGTTTGACAAACTAAAATAATTCTGACCATAAGGCTGCGTTTGTTTTGATGTAAATTTTTTTTTTTAGAAAACGGACTTAAAATTTTTTTTTTCTGTGTTTGGTTGCACTACAACACGAAAGGCCTATTGCGAGGAAATATGGCGAGGAAACTAAATTTCGTCCCTAAAAGTACACAATCTGCGAGGAAATTCAATTTTGTCGCTATTTTTAGCGAGGAAAAACAGATTTCCTCGCAAAAGGGTTACATTTAGGGAGGAAATCTGTTTTTCCTCGCTAAATGTAACCCTTTTGCGAGGAAATCTGTTTTTTCTCGCTAAAAATTACCTTTTCATGAGAAAATATTTCATCACCTTTTTTAGCCGTCATTATTAATTATGTTCATGTATTTTTAATATCACGATGGTAAGAGATAATCAACTACATATTTCAATATCATTATCAAATTTATTAAAATAAAAAAGTGATAAAACGGGAAATAATAGTTTCCTCGCCCATTGCATTGAATTGATGAAAATGAAATATATGTTTCTCACTAATTATATGAATTCACTTTTTCTCAAATAAAATTAATTATTAACGATGTCAGTTTGTTCAAATTGCAATAAAATTTATTGTTTGAATAAAAACATTTTAAGGACATGCTAAAAAAAGTTCATCCCATAGTTATAAACCCAAAAAAAAGACCGGACATAGGGATTATAAGTTTGTGGATGAATGATATGCATTTCATAAAAAGAATGGGAACTATGGATTGCTTTTCCTAGAGATAACTGAATATTAATTCATACAAAAAAATTAATGAAAAGCTAAACAAAAGATAAAGTACTTAATAATCGATGCAGTGATGTTTTGTATTAAAAAATATCTCAAAATTAGATTGCACTAATCTATTTTCAAAATATGTAAGGTTAACCCCATTTAAAAATAAACATAACAAAGTATCATTGTGAAATATAGTTGAGTTAAGATTGTTATGGACGCACGTATACGCAGTAAGAACATATTCACCCACCAAAAAATAATGTTGTATTTGCAAAAAATTAAAGTGCTCAAACTAATTTAGGCATTACAAAAAGTTACTAAATTTGGAGAGATTTAAAATTAAGTATAAAATAAACAAAGTTAGAAAGGTATAAAGATTTATTAAAGATATATAAGAAAATATTAAATTATAAAAAAAATTCATTAAAAGAGAATAGTGTTCAAGATTTAAAAAACAAGTTTAAAGAAACACTACAAACAGATTAAAGTTAGAGAGAAAGGTTTAAAGAAACAAATTTAGAGAAGTGAGAAGACGTCCAAAAGGTATATATATAAAAGAAGGCGAATGTTTGAACTGGAAAGGAAGTTGGTGTGATGGATGGAGCAAATGCCTCCGCAGAGGAGGACACGGTTCGAGTTCGCGCGGAAGCAAGGAGCTGGGAATTGGATTGTTTTAAGAGATTTAGCGAGGAAAAATTTCCTCGCCTAAACTATAATTAGCGACGAAAAAATTCCTCGCCTATTTTGTAAACCTGGCAGTAGTTTAGCGAGGAAAACCTATAGCGAGGAAAACATTCCTCGCTAATTGTGTCAGAATAGGCGAGGAATTTTTTTTTTCCTCGCAAATACTTTTTGTGACAAGGCTTTTGCGAGGAAAACGGGCGAGGAATTTTTTCCTCGCAAATGCATTTTGCGAGGAAATCAGGTGCTTTGGCGAGGAAATTAAATCCTCGCTATAGGCCTTTCGTGTTGTAGTGTTGGCACGTGAAAAATATTTTCCAAAACAATGGTTATCCAAGTGTATTGGGAAATTTTATTACTCCCTCCGTCCCAAAATGATTGTCCGGTCCGCATAACGGAGTGTTAAAAATAATACAATTTTTGCAAGAAAAAATCAAAAGTTTTTTAACAACTTACTAGATATCAATGAGTAGTTTTAATTTGTAAAAAAAGTTTGAATTTTTTCTTGAAAAAATTGCATTATTTTTAACACTTCGTTTTGCGGATCGGACAATCATTTTGGGACGGAGGGAGTATTTTTTTTTTGGTGTTTGGTTGACATTTGAAAAATCATTAAAAAAAAAAGGCCACAAAATAATCAAATGTCGGTGGCACCATTTTTAGAAATCGACAAAATAGTGTAGAGAGATATCTTAGAATAAGGGAATTGAACTTGGGTTAGAGGAAACTGAGCTGCGAAAATTTAAGAGTAAGTTATTTTCATCCAATTAATGAAAAATATTTTTCTCATTTTTTAACCAAACACCAGAGAATAGGTAAAACATTTTACACCCAAACAAACAGAGCCTGAGTTTATGTACCGTGCGTACACACTATTCGCAGGGCCGGCTAAAGAGGTAGGCCAGAGAAGCACGTGCTCCGGGCCCCAAAAAATGTTAAAAACGAGGATCCCAAAAATTCTAGGATTCATATATATGGCCCAAAAATTTTTTTTGCATTGAGCCTCCATTACACAAAATAGGCCCAATTGAAATTTAAGAGCCACAAAATAGGTCCAAACGGTAGAATTACTCATTAGAAACACTGGGGCAGTAAAAAAGAGAGAGAAAAGAAACGCCTGAGGAGTTGGGGACTATGGAGTCTTAATTAGTACGTTTGCAGCAAAAAGTGCGAGAAAACTAATTTTCAAATGACGAATTTTGAGGCATTGTAATAGTTGCATTTTTTTTTTTTTGAATAATAAGCTTCTACAGTATTTCATAATGGTAAATCTTTTGTGATGGTTTTTTTTTTTTATGAGACTTTATGTAGACCACTTCTGTATGAAAAATATAGAGAGGCCTCATTCAAGAGGTTCGCTTCCGACCTCCAAAACTTATCAGTCGTCCCCGACTATTCGTAACTAATGTTATATAAAGTCTTAATAAATGAACCTAGAAAATTCGTATAAAATCAAAAGACAAAAATGCATAACGATTGAATTATAAAATTCGTAACTAACAAAAAAAAATGCAATTTTGTCTATCTCTTTTTCAACAATGCATGCATAACGACATTAAATTAAACAATTTGTCACAATGCCGATATATGTAACAATGATCAATTTGTTGTAAATTGTCGACCAAAATGTGTTTTCTAAACTTGGTCAAATTACGAAAAGGAGGGCCCTAATGCCACTACGAAATACTTCTGGGCCACCAAGTTTTAGTTAAAAGGACATAATTGTGCCTTTTATGAGATTTAAGCTTCAATTCTTAGACTCTTTTACTTGAGCATTGAGCTTCTTTTGAAATGTTTTTCTACCCGGTTTAGGTCTTCATATACCATTTATTAGTTTTTGGATTAGATCGCATTTTATCTATTCAAATTTGGTGAATCAAATAATCGGAATCAAGAATCTTGCAGGGCACTTCCTGTGATGCACCCTATAGGGAGGGCACAATCATGTGGACCGGCCACGAGTGTTTTCAATGATCCGAATTTAAAAATAAACTCTTCCCATCCCCGGATCCGAAAGCACAAGCCATTTGACTAATGTCATTGTCTAGGGTGCCAAAATTTGGAGGGCTTTAAACACATATATGCTTCTAGATACTAGTGTATGTTGTGTTTTCAAAATCTAACTAGTTTCCTAAAACTGTCTTTGTTGAAATAAAATGGCTCAATTGGCGGTGGTGATGGTGGAGGATTAGACCGGTGGCATTAGGGGCCCCTTTGGGAATCCAATCACCTAACTAGTAATTTTTCTGTTATCCGGATTTATCTAACTACTTGGAAGTCAAGTTTCAGAGATGCAGAAAACTGCTGAAAACAAAGAATGTTGGAAATTTTCAGAATTTCGGATAAATGAAATCGGGGCAACCATGCTCGGGTTCGTTGAATCTGGACGCACCACACCACAATCAATAGACGTATTGAATTGTGGGTGTATAATTCCCGTAACCTCCCTCTTCAATGGCAGAATTCATTGGCAGAATTTGTTGGCAGAATAATGGCTGCATTACTCCTTTGCTGCCTCCTTCACCCTATAAAAGGAGGCTCACGTCCTTGGGAAATTCACGAGCAAATTCGCAATCGTCAGCACATTACAACATTCGTTCTTGAGAGAGAGAGGCAGGCAGTAGTCAGTTCGCCAACGGCTAGCGGTTCAACCGAGCTAACCCTGGGAAAAAGTCGCCGACGCAACCTACAACACCCACGGTAGGGGCGAATCTTTCTTAAGGAGACTGTGGCTCTGCACAGGACTCGGTTTCAATCCAAGATTTGTTTGTATCTCGGTTTTCTTATTCTCTGTAATCTGCTTACTGGTTTCGTAATATGTTATGTTCAATTATGTAATTGTTACATGTTGATAATGGAAATTGTTCTCTGGATTTTCGTGACTGCCGAAATTTTTCCCAACAAAGAAGTGATCTTCTTTCTTCTCCTTCAAAGAATGTATCTACTTCTATATATAACCATGCACTATAAACCTCCAAGAACACAAAAGTGACAGAATTACCCCTTCTAAAAAATTGAATTGTAACTTCTCTTCCCTTGGCATCACTAGCATCCTCTTTAGATAGCGAGAAAGGAGGCGAAAAGAAAAGAAAATTCTTTCGCTTATTTGGATTGCTAAAAGAGATGAGAAATGTGGAGAAATGACGAAAAAAAAAGAAGAAAAGAAAGACAAGATTAATCTGGTCCATATTGTTTCTTACCAAATCTCATCACTTTTGGTGAGGACAGTGATGAGATTTGGTGAAAAAGCAAATACATGTCTTTCAACTCCCTGTCATAATCCAAAGGGCCAGAGGATATTGACAGTAATGACAGCATTGCGCGTTGCTTAAATTCTGCTGTGTAGGGGAAAGTAACGGTATATATACATATATGGACAGTAACATCGCGAAAGGATCTTCTATACCCGAGCGATAGGAGAAAACGGGGGGTTGAGTTTGACAGATGGTTGGATTTCTTCAATCTTCTTACTGACTTTCCCCTTTTCCTCCTCTGGGACTGCTGCTTCAAGTAAATTTGTAACTTCCTCCCCGGTGAACACTGTTGGTGAATTGCATTTCGACAACAGATTATCTCTCTGGGGCCCAACAACAATCGTACGATGCAACATAGCAACACAGATAGAGAATGCTTGTAACGGGGATAATCGTGCATGGAAGTCGACTGAGTACCATCCCTGTTCAATGGCTCTCATTCTCAATGCTGGTGAATTTTCTTTTGATCCCTACATACAAGTAACAGTAATATTTTGTGAGATATATGCACTAGGAATCTAGGATCATTTAGAATCAACTTTGACCACAATTTGGAGTTTAAACACCAGAAGTGCAGTTCCTAGTGGCATCTTATTTTCCCTTTTTTTTACGGTACACAGCCCTGGGAAACCACGCGAAACAGACAGGGCAACCACTATTAATTTCTCTGCAAATGGAAGTTTTGTCCAAAATGCATGGCTCAAATAACTGCAGTAGAAAATCTTTTCCAAACGATCGCTCAATTTTGGGAGATGCTATGAAGTGGAGTTAAGGATATAGGAAAGGTGATAAACATGTTGCTTGGAATTAAGAGGCCCATACAAAGTGAAATTGCACATATTATGCTTGAATGCAATGAAGGAGTCATAGGCCTACAAAATTCATTCAAATTGCCAGGAGATGATAACGAAGATCACATTCTATCACATTGCTGATGATCTTAACCTGGAGGAGTGAAAATCTTCTCTTTTTTTTTTCCCGATCGTGGAGGAGTGAACATAGAGAAACTACTAAATGAAACAGGCTGATTCGAAACATGCAAATCAGTGAGGAGCAGAAACTTTTAGTTAAGGTTTCCTAAATCTCTTTCACTGCATCCTATAGATTCTAAAATACAGGTAACTATAACTACGGAGCTTTGAAGACTGTAAGTAGTTTAAAAGTTTTTGTGTGAAACAGTAAAAAGCGAACAAATAGATTCAAGTTAACAATTTCCATGCTTAATGTGGAGTAACATCTAGGATATCAACGTTACTACAGCAGTGGAATCAGGCATCAGAGGAGAAGCACCTGGACAAAAAGTTCCAAAGGCGGCTGATTGTCCATGAACCGGTGATCATCAGCACCGTGAATATGGGGATTGCCAAAAACAGTAAGGGGGCATGCTATGTCCCAACCACCACAGTCGCAGCCTCCACCCAACCTCCATCGATCAAGCAATGGTGAAGGACCACGGCTATCAGTAATTGGCAAACCATGATTTCCACAAGGAGTGACCACATTTACTGCAGACAGATCAAGTAAGTTTGGATGCTGTTGATCACTCTTTGCAACCCTTCCCTTGTACATCAAACTTTCCCCTGTTCGAAATGGAACTTGTATGGCAAGTGCTGCTATTTCCAGGCATGGATGCAAATCTGCAGGTTCCCAAGGACCTGGAGGCGATTTACCACTATTACTGGACTTTTTAGGTTTTTCATGAGCGACAACACTCTTTCTTTCATGTGCAATATCGTATAACACGAACTCAGTCGCCAAGGACTTGCTGAAAGCCCCGGCAGTATCTTTTAGCTCCGTACACAAATAACTGGATTCTTGCATCTGTCCCACCATAGAGGACGCTTTTTTACTATCTTTCAATCCCCATCCACTACTTGCACTACTCTTCCTTCTATTGTGAAAAGAGTGAAAAGTGTATACCCGATTCAGACCATTGTCTGTTTTCCATGTCCGGGCCACAAATATGTCTTTTGGGGACTTCAATGAGAACTCAAAAAGTGGTACCCCGTGTTTGTTTTCCAATTTGAGGCGCCCATGCAAGCAAGCCGGTGAGCTTGGAACAGCCGAAGTAGAAAGATCTTTTTTCACAAACTGAGAACCGAGTTGGGAAGTGTTGGAGAAATCGTTCGGTAGAGATTTCCTCAATGTGGAATTGACCCTAATGTTTGGATCCAACATCTTTCTGAACGGTCTGAACCGCGCCTTTGGACTGCTGGGTCCAGAGCTATCACTCTCCGATTGAGAAGGTGAATGGGGTAATGCCAGTTTAGCAGATAGCGACTCGTGAGAAATGAGAGCACCATCTCTTTTCTGAAAGCCGTTACCATCGCTGATAGGACCAACATTCGGATTGGATCTGAACTTTGGATCCTTTACTTTCTCTATTTCTACATTTTCAGCAGAGTGATCCTCTCCGCTATCTGTGATCAATTCTTGATTTAGCAACATCGTTGAGGATCTTTTCCATTCCGTTGGGGAGCTATCCTTGTCAGAGGTAAACATAGAGTCAATTTTTCTCCTACCTTCCACAGCTCCAATCTTCTTCAACTTCCTTATTTCTGTGGAGCTTTGACATAGAGAGTCGCGATCTACTACATCATTTCCCTCTAACACCGGATACGGAATGATATGCCTAGATGTACCGCGATAGCAACGGAAATTAATCTCTACAAAGTTCTCTTCTAAGCCCGATAGAACGTTTGGAGGCGGAAGTTTTCCTTTAATGCGCCTTCTATTATCAACTTCCAAATGGGGCCGAGAAGATGGAAGAACAGTTTCTAGGCTCCCATCAACTCTGCAATATTTGTCATATTCCAACTCCATCTCTATGCCCATTAACACATGTACAATCTACAAAAAATAGGAAGAGGGCAAGCAACGATCACTCCCTAGAGAAGTAGAAGATTTCTTCAACAGCAATATAGAACTCAAAACCAAAACTAAACTGAAAAATACAAGTGCAAAATCCAAGATACTCTCAAAGAACTTCTGTTCGAAAATGAGAGATCTTAGACGATATGTTTGCAACATTTCGATACGATTGATTGCTAAAGCACTCACAAGCATAAATTCGAGCAAGGAGGAAGTAGGAGAATAACTTATTATATATGCAAATGAAACCAGCAACTATACAATTTAATCAGCAGAAACTTGTGCTCAATGAAAGGTGGAACATTTTACTATGCGAGTGAATTCAACAGGCTGTTGTCTTCCTTTAATTGCTAAGGTAAGAGGAAATACAACTTCACAATTAATACGAATAACCAACATAACAGAGATTAACCGACTTCAGGCATGACCAGCTCCATAGTGTGACGGGAGGTGTGCACAAGGCCCGGGAACGAATTAACTGTTGTATGGATGACTGGCGATTACTAGCGATTCCGGCTTCAATATAGAAGCCCATAAGAATAAAAATCCAGTAATGACAAGTACCAGTTGCAATTCTGAATCAGAAAACAAAACAAAAAATCCATACCCATGTCCCTGAATTGGAGAAAGAAAACGCCTTCAACAAAAACCAATAACCTGCAACACTTATTCCTTGATCTTCTACACTTGAAGCAAAAATTCAAAGGTCTAATAGATAGAGAATACCAAATCCATGGAAGCTTCTGATAAAAAACCCGAAACCTAACAAGCAAATTCAAGGAATCTATGGAAGCCTCAAAGTAGGTAGTGGCATAATAGCAAGTTAAAGAAACAAAACCATAAGAGAGAAGAAAAGGCCATCTTTATAGACACTTGCATTCCAAGCAAAAAAAAAAAGGACAGAAAAAAAGGCAGAAGTGATGGAGAAAATGGGCCATACCCTACTAGATGGAAGAGAAGTGAACCCAAAGGAAAACCCAACAAACTGCAAGCTTGGGAACTAATCATGGACTCCCAAAATCTCTTGAACTCAAAGGTTTCATCTGAAACTGCCCATTTCCCACACACAATTAGTACTCCATGAGCCCCCAGGAATTATCAAAGAATCGAAATAGTAGATGGGTTTAAGAGGGAAGGCGGTTGCCAGTTATTGCTAGATCAATGTCAGTAAAGCAGAACAAACAGAAAAAGGCAGAGTTGAGGAAGTGTAGAGAGACAAGGGATGCCTTTTAAGGAGAGAGAGAGAGAGAGAGAGAGAGAGGAGTGAAAAGTCTATAGCTCTCTCTCTCTCTTCACATGAGGAGTTGGAGGGTGGAGAGACAACGAGCTGGCAAGCTTTTCTCCATGTTCTTTTAAAAAGCTATCTTCTTCCACTCACTGCCGCTATGTTGTATGCCATTTGCTTGCTTGTATATTTTGTTTCACGTTGCCTCTCTCCCTCTTTTTCTGTAAAGTTACCTTTTGCCTTTACTTTACGCAAGTGCTTTGATTTGAACAGCTCTCAAGGTGGCTGAAAAGCGGATTAAAAAAAAAGAAAGAAGAGGTGGCTGAGAAGGAAAAAGACTAAAAACACCCCCACAAATTGACTGCTTACTCACTTGCGGGATTGGATCAGGTCCATGGCTACGGATCAGTTCGGTTTATTTGGTACATCCGAATCATCTAAATGTGTTTTGAATGATTCAGATTTAAAGAGTGTGTTTTTAATTTTTTTTCCTCTAAAACACACATTTAAATTTGGGCCGTCCAAAACACTTTTGGACAGCCCAAATGCACCAAATGGATCAAACTGGTCGGTAGCAAATTGACCAGATTCGCTCCTCACTTTGGGGAGAAATTTTTCAGTGTTAGATGTGTACCACGTAGTGCCTGCTCGGTGCATCCCGGCCATCCATTTCTGTTTTGGACTACTCGAATTTGGAGAGAGAAAAAGGAGAAAGTGGTGAGGTGAGAGAAGAAAGAAGATTTCAATTTAAGCCATTCAATATACTTTTGAATAGCCCGAATGAATTGCTCGAGCACCATAAGGGCATGGTCATGTGATACCCAGCCGTAGCCAAAAGTTTCTCCACTTTGGGGGTGATTCTGGTCTTCTGCCGACATCAGCATGTCTGAGGAGGAAACTAGGAAAGAATCACTAATATTCATTTTCTTAATTTTTTTAATTTGTTAGAGACAAATCAACAATTCGTAAAAAAAATTCACAAAACTAAGAAATTGTGAATTTGCTTGAATAAATTTTTTTAATACTTATTAAGACAAAATAGGCCTTAATCTCATTTTATGAAGAATTGCATGCATAACAGTATAGAAAGGCTAATCTTTGGAAATTGTCTCATACGTACTACAGTTCTTCTTTTTTCTAAGTTACTAACGTGTTCAAATCAGTTTACGTACACTTAGACTAATTCTGGAAGATTAACCTCATCGTCCACAAGTGAGAGACATGATCTCATAAAGTTTAATACAATATTATATTTATAGTGTGTATTTATGAAACAACTCAAACAACCATTCGAGACAATTAGTGAAGACAAGTCACCTTTCCTACGAGTAAAACATTAGACAGGATTCCTAAGAATAATACACGCAATCACTCCTGCCAGTGAGAGTTATTCAAATCCCCGATCCCTTGGTCCAATTATCTTACAACTGATGGGGATATATATGTGGATCAAGTGCATTTTATGATAGCATGATATATATGATCATAATATATTTTTATTTTTTTGTTGTTGGTGATCTCATAATAATATTATAAAAATCACATTTTTGTGTCACATCAGCCTTATCTATAAATGGCTGCAATATTCATTATTCCCCTATATGTTATTTGAGACGTATCAAATTATGTGATTTGATACCACGTAAGTTCATACGACATCCTATAAAATTGGAATGAGACACCCAAATATTAAAAATCTTATTAGCCCAAAAGTCATCAATCCCGAGGAGCCAAGTTTCGACATCACTTGATTGTCATGATTTGATTAATCTTTTAAGTATTTCCCGACTACTTAAAAAAATCCATCCTAAATTCCTTGCGAATACTATAAGGTAGAATTTTGTAACTCTATAATTTGTATACCAGTCACTTAAAAGAGAAGGAAAAATAATCATCACGCAGTATAAATGTATAGGTAGCATGGCATATGTTATAAATAAATAAATAAAAAACCCACGAAATTAGACTTTGAAAATTAATAGAATCAGACTAACAAATTTTTGTGACATCGTGCACAATTTTGGTGGAGCCAAGCAGGCTAGCAAAGAGCCCAAGGCATGCAGCTTTGGTTGAGTGCATGCAGCTGTTTGGGTTTCTCATTGTCGATTTGTTTGTTCAGTGGTGTTGGCATTGGGCGCTCGGTGGTGGCTGAATGGATTGTCAACAGTGTGGTGGTGGGCAGTCGGAGCTGGTGGCGGAAGGTTTGTTGCAAAATTGCACTATGTTAGGGTTAGGGTTTTGGGTTTTCTTTGGGCTGGGCTTCATCGCTTTATTTGGGTTTTTTGGCTTATTTCTAGGGTTTTGTCCCTTTTGGAGTGTTTTCTTTGGGCTTCATTGTTGTATTTGGACTCTTTGGCATTTGGGTGCATGGGCTTTGTTCCCACTTGGCTATATTCAAACTTTTGGTTGGAGTCCCCTTTCCTTTTCCCTCAATAAAATGTTACTATTGCCTATAAAAATAAAAATAAAAAATAGAGCCCAAGGCATACCCCATTAATTATATATTAGTACTACTTGTTATTATAGTATTTTGCTCAGCCATGCCTCATTAAAATTATTGAACGAGTCAATCACTATGAAAAAAGAAGGATTTATTGCTGACTATTTTTTAAGATTATTAGTAATTTTTACACTTCTTTTTCAGTTATGAATTGTAGTGTAACATTATTTCATGAACTGGAAGAATTTATACACGAAAAACAGAGTAATAAATCCAATAAGTAGAAAACAAAGTCTTATTTTACCACTAAAAAGAGTATGGAAATCGTTCTTTCAACTGCACAGCTATTTCAACGGCCAACAACTAACTAAAACATGCTAGCACCACAAACTTTTGCACAAATACACAAACATATATACCAGGATCAAAAAAACATAATAATAATTACACAAACATACTTACGTGCACTGTGGAGCCCACACGCATTAGAAGTGTGTAGTGTGTGTGAGACCCATAGTGCATGCGAGTGTATTTGTGTATGTTTTTGTGGTGCTAGAATATTTGTAATTTACTACCATTGAGGAACCGCTATTGTAACGCCCCGATTTTTGGGAACGTTAATTAAATAAATTTTCAACATTTATTAAATATAAATTCATTACAAACTAAATTCTCCTTAATTTCAATGTACATTTAACAAATATGATAGAAAGAGCACTAGGGTAAATTCTACTCCTCGCATCGTTCTTCTTCATTGGCAAGTTTCTGAGCAGCACCGAACTCTTTCAAATTATAAAATCTCTCCTGTTCGTCTCTAAACTTTGGCATAAGATGTCAAGGTCACAAAAGTAACACCGTGAGCAATTAAACCCAATAGCTAACTCCTATCCCTATGTCCCATACACTAACAATTTATCATTTCACATCACATAACAATTTATCATTTCACATCACAAAGGTAAACGGAGGTGTCGGTGTCCTTTTAGAGTTATCATAGCGTATCGTAAATTATGTCATCATTTTCCAAGTATCGATTCCACTTTCCATTTTACTTTCTCGAGCACTGGTTCTGCTGACCATCTTTCGGGACCTACCGGGCTCCCAGGCTAAGTTCAGATTTTACCACCCAAAAGTACTGATTCCGCTGACTGTCTCTTTCAGGACCTACCGGGCTCCCAGGCTAAGTTCAGATTTTGCCACCCAAAAGTACTAATTCCGCTGACTGTCTCTTTCAGGACCTACCGGTCTCTCAGTCTTTAATCATTTCTCATTTCACAACGCATACACGGCATTAGTTCCGCTGACCATCCTTTCAGGACCTATCGGGCTCCTAGGCCACACACGCACACCCGAGCCATGATTCTGCTGACCATTCTTTCAGGACCTACCGGGTTCCCATGCTCACACACGCACACTTGAGCCATGATTCTGATGACCATCTTCAATGGATCTACTGGGTTCTCATGCTCACACAATCATCGACCCTTTTACGTTTTATTTTCTCATTTCTTTTCGTACTCTATTTCTCGTTTCTCGTGTTTCATACACATGCATCATTTCGCACGTTCACATTATTCTTTCAAAGCTTTCTACAATCATGTGAAATAAATCACTAATTTCATGCATTTCTATTATTGAAAATTATAACATCACAACTTATCAACAAACCTACAACTAATTAAGCATTACAACGATAAAATCAATTTTTCAACTTAAACAATTTAATAATGTGATATCATAAAAATAATAAATAAATAGTTAAACATATAGCACATCAACATTATACTTAGGTGAGTAGATAGAAGGTTTCTATTATTCTTCTTGGCGGTAGTAGGTTATGGATTCGTCGGGTCGAAACGGAGTGACGTCGCCTCGGTTGGAATTTGATGAAAAGAAAAATAATTTCTCTTTAACTACGAATTTAAAATTTTAAAGATCGAATAGTGGTTTTGAGTGGTGGTGGAATTTTTTCCTCTTCTCTCTCTCTTGGCCGACTCTCTTTCTCTCCCTCTCTTTCCCTCTCTTTAACAAATGCAAGAACAAGGAAGAAAAGAATGAAGAAGTGAGGTGTGAGTTGGTGTGCATGGGTGTGAGGCTATTTATACTAGTGAACCTAGAATCTAAGTCATAATTAGGAAATCAAATCAAATCTAGATCATAATCTTATGTAAACTTATCATATCTAAACATAATCTTATCATATCTAATAATATCTAGTAAAATCTAAAACAAATCTTAATGGATCTAAGTATATCTAAAATGATCCTTTCCAGAATATTCTTTGAACCTTATAGCTTTTAGTCTCGCAGGGACTTGTACCGCACTCTCGAGGCACAATGTTGTTAATAGGGTTATATCTATAAAATAGAAATTGATAGATACACCCAAAATACTCTAATTTTTTATATATCTTAAGTCACGACTTAGTATTAACTACAAGATTAATTTCTAGATTTCTCTCCTTATATACGTACTTGACATGTCTCTCCCCAAATCTCTCCTAGATTTCTCAAATCTTATCCTAGATCTCTCTCTCTCTCTCTCTCTCTCTCTCTCTCTCTATATATATATATATATATATATATCTCAAGATCTCTCCTAGAATTTTCAAATCTTGTAATATCTAATAAAATTTTATAATATCTAACAAAATCTAATCTTATCCAAATCTTATCTAATAAATAAAATCCAATCTAATTTTATCCTAGATTTTTAGGATCATGAACCTAATTCTAGGGTTCTATAATAGTTGTGTGCAAGGGTATTAAGGTTCGAGATATGGACAATCCTATGATATCAAAGGGTTTTTAATGGCTTGTTTCTAGAGTTAAATTTTATAATAATACAATCACTTTAATAAATGATGAAATGATTTTTAGTAAAAGAATTATAATAAAATATTTAATTTTATTCAAAAAAAATGACATGAAAATTTGGGTCATTACAGCTATGTGCTATATCAGCCACTTTCGCCACCGCATATTGATGTGAGCCTCACACATTGAATCCCACATCAATGTACGGTGGTGGAGGAGTCAAAGTACCACGTGACGGTGCTTCATGAGCGCAAAATAATTTTTCTTCTCAAAATGCAAAAGACTAACAAATATATTTCGTGGACACAAATAGCAGGTAATACCGGCCGGCCCCGTTTTTTAGTTAGGGTTCCTTGCGAACCCCCTTTTGTAATTTGAATTCCGTGCAGCCCCTTTCTAGAGGTGCTTTTACAACTTTGCCTAGTTGCCCGGGCAATATACGCCTGCTCTAGTCCTCCTGCTTCTTTCTTCTTATTTCTTCTTTGGCCTTCCGCCAGGCCTTCCCCTCTCCTCCCGCTACGACCTCCTTCAGCGGTACTAACGCGCCCTCTCCGCCGCAACGCCACTTGATCCTCGTCGTCATCCCCCGCCGTCCAGTCTAGATCGTTCAAAACTCTAGCTCCTGGTCCACGATCACCGACGCGGCCGACGACCTCGAGGATGGCGACAACGATGGTGCTGATGATCGGGACGGCAACGGCAATTCCATGTAAGATTCAAGTTCGCTGACGAAAACCTCTGCCATTTATCTGTCACCGCGGATCTTCTATTTTGTCGGTTTTAGTGGCTGAAATTTCACAGATGGGAAGAACATCATAGATATATACATATAAATGTTTTATGTATGTAATTTTGCTTTGGTGGCTGAAATTTGGGTTTATGGTGTTTGTTGTTCTGATATGATTTGTCTTCGTGGCAGTTAAATGCTAATAAACTTCTGCTTACCTTTTATTGTTCTATCAATGGAGACTCACTGATATGATTTGTGTTCATGGTGTTTGTTGTTGATAACGGGGCGTTGAGATTTTCTCGTAATTTAGAGGTGTGAAGTCTACATTTAGAGAAGTGAATTGTGCAGATGGATGTGAATTATGAAGTGTATGAATTTTGGGGTATGAATTCTGTAAGGGGTGCGAATTCTGGAAAAAAAAAGTGTGAATTCTCTGGGTGTGAATAGTGTAGATGGGGTGTGAAGGACAGAGAGAAATAAAAGCACCACATGCTATATGTATATGATAAAGGACTGTCTGATTTGCAGATTGTAATTTTTGAATTTTTTTTGTTTCATTTTGTATATGATATGTTTTTGTCTATTTTTATTTCTCTAATTTTTTGTTTGCATTTGGATGTGAATTCTGTAATTTACGGGTGGGAATTCACATATTTTTTTCAGAATTCACACCCCTAAGAATTTACATTCACAAAAAATATGGGTGTGAATTTTTAAAAAAATGTGTGAATTCTGCAAAGTAGTGTGAATTCTGAAAGAATGTGTGAATTCTAAAAATTATGTGCAATTTTTTATTTTTTTTAAGAGTGTGAATTGTGTATTTTTTGAATGTGAATTGTGTAAAATCTGTGTAAATTCTGTATTTGAAGGGTGTGAATTCTTTCATTTTAGAGGGGGTGAATTCTGCATTTGAAAGGTGTGAATTCTTTCTTTTTGGTTTGTGAATTGCGTATTTTGAGGAGTAAGTTGTGATGTGTAAATTCTGCATTTTGAGGGTGTGAATTCTGCATTTTGGAGAGTGTGAATTGTTTAGGAGGGGTGTGAATTCTTCCAACTAGAAGGGATAAATTATGTTTTGGGGCATGTCATTTGTTATTTTTTTATTTTTTTATTTGATATATTTGTATGGTGGGCTATGAATTCTTTCTTATTTTTTTATTTCACATAATTGTAAAGGGTGGATTCTGTATTTAGGAATTCACACCCTTATGAAGAATTCACACCCCCAAAATTCTATAGATATCGACGAAACACAGACCGACACGCTGATCCATTCCATAAGTCGAATAGAGAGGACGCTGGTCCAAGAATAATGTAATAAAATGAGATAGTACTAACGCCTTTAATTACAGCAATGGATGTGGAAAAATAGTAGTCTTATTTCCATAAATTCCTTTGTAGTTGACATTTTCCAAAATAATTCTCAGTGAGCCTATTATCGATTATTGGGCACACAAGGGTATACTAAAATCTTTCTTTTTTATCGGCAAAGGTAACACAATGTTTTGAAAGATCTAAGAAAACTTACCTACACACACTTCCGTGTGTCCAGTGTCTAGTACTATATTATAGCAGGCGGCCAACCTCTCAGGCCTCACTTTTTGGAATTTATGCCTTAAGTCCTCGTGGGTTCCCTAGCATGAACACATAATTGACCTTTGGTTCGGGGTGTCTTTCGTCCTTTAACCATTAGCCTACACCAAACGTTTTCTTCCTGGAGTGCGCGGGAGATGGGGTCCAAAACAGGAGTTACACGTTTAAACCCCGTGATTCAATCTATAACATAAAGCAATGATCTCTCTTCCAAAATTTACAGGATTTTGCAAGAATTCACACCCCCAAAATTTACACCCCGTTTACAGAATTCACACCCATTTGTAGAATTCACACCTAAGAATTCACCCCATCTTGGGAATTCAAACCCCATCGTGGCCAATTACACAATTCACACATCTAAATGCAAAATTCACACTCATCAAATTACACAATTCACATCTCTAAAGACGTAAAAAAAATAATGTTTTCAAAAGTTAATGAGTAACCAAATGAAGATTTCACACCTAAATGAAAATTTCACATGTTCAAAAAAGTAGAATTCACAATCAAATTTAAAATTCACACATTCAAAAAAGACACAATTCACACCTATAAAAAGAATTCACACCTTCGAAAAATGAGAAATCAATTGAGAGACTCGTGGTCTTTACTGAACAAATCAATTGAGAATCCGAATCATGCACAAATTGAACAAATCAATTCAAACCTGTTGAAGTACAACAATCTATAACAATACAAGAACGAAATGATTACGAGAGAAATCAATGACTAGCTTTCATCCTGGATTCATACCAAATTGGTGAAAAATCTCATTCTTCTCTCTCTCTCTCTCTCTCTCTACATACTGTACATACATAAATATATATATATATATATATCGAAATGGGGTGAATTCTGTTTTTAGGACGTGTGAATTGTGTCAAATAGATGTGAATTCTGTTTTTAGGGTGTGTGAATTTTATTATATAGAGGGGGTGAATTCTGTTTTTAGGGCATGTGAATTCTCTCCAACAGGGGATGAATTCTACTTTTAGGGCGCGTGAATTCTTGTCAATCCAAGTTACACAATTTACAACCAAATTAACAATTCACACCTCCTTAAAATCCTATTGTACGCCGTACTGTAGTGATGGTGGTGGTAATTGCATACATAGATGTATGTATGTGTACATATTCTTCTAGATTTAAAAAATAAAATAAAAGCACGGTGTGAATTCGGCCTTCCGCCCAACCTTGCCAAATAAATTTCAACCAATTCAAACAACCAGATTCAAAGAATCTCTACATAGATATATACATACATATACCTATGAAGATTTTGAGTAAATACTACTGTAACTTTTCCTCTTCGTTTTCACCCTTGAGAAGCCAACGGACGGAGGCCACCATGAAAGCGGTGCTTTCAACCGAAGCCATGGAGCTGGTTGAGTCATCGCCTACGAAGGCCACTGCGGCGTCTCTGGCGACGAGTTTCCATTCGACAAAATCCACGACCCGATCTAGCATCGAGTACCGGCGGCGGCAAGTTCTATGGCTATGGCGGTGACGGCGGCGACGAGTTCTGTGGCGTAGATCTGAGAAGTGTGGCCGCCGCCATTGACGCAATGGTGGTTATTTTGGTGGTGGCGAGTTGATGATGACAAGAGATGAAGAAGGGTTTGTGGGAAGGACAGATGAGAGGAGAGACGAGGATATAAGGGGTATTTTGGGTACCTCACTTAAAACAGGGCTTACATAGGTATGGTTTGACATTGAGTAGGGCTGAACGGGAACAGAAAGACAAAATGGGGCCGGCTTGGAAGAAATAGGCGTGCACAAGTTCACACACGTATTGTACTCAGGCCATCCGATGTGCATGGGCCTCCACAAGACCACATCTACCTTACATAACCCAGGTGCATTGGATGATTCCAGAAACATCTTCATTCATTTATGCATCTTCCTAATGGCCCGTTAGGTGGCCGAATAAGGATATTTGTATGTGGATAAGGAATGAGGGGTTTTATTTCCCTCAAACTCAACATGCTAGTTTTCTGTACAATTAATGAGGAATGCTCATTTTCAAAAATAAAAATAAAAAAATGAGGAATGCTAGGTAAGTACCCCGAAAAAAACAATCAGTGGTTGAGAATCACTTTGATGATTGAGTCACACACATTAAAGTGAATCTCAACCACTAGTTGTTCTTTTCGGAGTACTTTCAGGATAAATTTTCTTTGTCCCTTGTATTTTCTTCAATTAAAATACTAGGAATACTTTTTAACATTTTCACAAATTTTTTTCCTCAACTAAAATACATGTAGAATTTTCACTAAAACAATTTTGGGAATTTTTCTCCACCAGTTTCTTCACGACAAGTGAACGGAGCCGTGTCCTCCAGCCTCCAAGAAGGAACGAGGTCACGTAGGAGACACGTGTGCTTGTAACCAAATTTGCCAGCCTCTCAGAATTCGGACTTGGCCTTGTCTTAAGTCGGCGGCTCCTCCCTCTCTCTCTGGACTGGCTTCTATATAAACCACACGTAAAACCACATAGGAAGAAAGAAAGAAAGAATCCAACCTCTCCCGCCTTTATAAACCCTCCTCAAAACCTACTGCGAACTTTCTATCGTAATTCTTCTTCATAGTTACGTTTACTTTATTCATTGGTATTTTCTTCCCTCCTTTTAATTGGCGTTTTGGGTTGATGGGTTTTGCATAATCTGGGCGTCGAATTAATTGTTGGATATAATACTTTGATGGGTATTTGATAAAGTTGGGGTCGTTTGTCTCAGTAAGGCGGTTTGCTACTCTTTACTCGCTTTGGATTGTGTTCATATTGTAAATAGGGATCTGTTTAGGAAAGTTGAAGCTTTTGACTATGAAAACCCCATCTAGGTCTGATTTCCGGTATTAAATTGGCCCTAGTTTGGTTAATTTGTGAAGCTAGGGTTCTGAATCTTGAATTGGGTAGGATTGGTTGGAAGATACTAGGCCCAGTCTAATTGGTTTATACTTTATAGGGGATTCTGAATTTGCTTCACTCTACAAGACTTAGAAGGGTATTTCTGTTTTTGACATTAGGAAGCTTTTGAAAGTACATTTCGGCAGCTATTTTTTGTTAGTAAGGACAATGGAATCAATTGCAGCGGCGTCTATTTTGGGGTATCCACCGGTATGGGGGAGATATTACCCAAAGGATGTCTCAAGCAAAAGGAATCCATTTAATTTCTGCCGGTTTCCAGTAACAAAATTCCTTGGTAGAAAACTCGTTTGTTCTGCTCCCATGTCGCGATTGGGAGTTGGTCGCTTAGCAGTTCCATCGATTAAGGCTAAAGCTGTAGAGCTAACCAAGGAGGCATGTTGTTTTTTAGAAGAACGAATCGATAGGGGTTTTGAGAAGCGAGTAGACACTGGATTGGATCGAAAACTGGGGTTGTGGCCACGGGAGAATAAGGCTGATAAGCCTTCACTAGAAAATCCATTGCTTCGACGAGAAAGAATGGGTTGTGGGTGGTTTGGTGCAATCTTTGAATGGGAAGGGGTTTTGATTGAAGATAACCCTAATCTCGAGAATCAGGCCTGGCTAACTCTTTCTGAGGAAGTAGGAAAATCCCCTCCCCTGGGTTTCATACTTAATAGAATCCAAGGGATGAAGAATGAACATGCCATTTCTGAAGTTCTCTGCTGGTCTAGAGACCCAACTCAAGTGGCAAGAATGGCTTTAAGGAAAGAACGGATTTACCAAGCTTTACGCGGTGGGAAATATGGATTCCGATTTGGGTCAAAGGAGTTTGTCAAGTTCCTGATGGATTACAAGATTCCAATGGCATTGGTCTCAACTCGTCCAAGAAAAACCCTTGAGAAAGTAGTTAGAGCCATGGGGATGGAAGGTGTTTTTAGCGTTATTGTGGCAGCGGAAGATGTGTACAGAGGGAAACCTGACCCGGAAATGTTTGTTTATGCGGGGCAGCTTCTGAATTGTATACCGGAGAGGTGTATTGTGTTTGGGAATTCGAATCTTACGGTTGAGGCGGCTCATGATGCCCGGATGAAGTGTGTGGCGGTTGCTAGCAAGAATCTGGTGTATGAACTTGGGGCTGCTGATTTGGTAGTTACTCACCTGAACGAGCTTTCTCTTGTTGATCTGAAGAATCTTGCTGATATCGAATTGGCTGAGTTTGGGTCTGGCGAGTTGGAGTTGGAGATGGAAATGGAGGAAGAAGATGAGCCATACCGATCTTCGTATGCAGCTGTCAATGATGATTTCTGGTAAACCCTTTGTAATGTAAGAGTACTAACCTATATTTTGATTACTGAAGTTCACTTTGGTTATACTGTATATAAGAAGTAGGAAAATTTGAAAAGCAAAAGAATTTGGTATAGTCTACATTGGACTACCTTTATATCATCATGCAGGTGTTGTTCATAATGTTACATTATTAATGATGGTTTGGTACTTGCCAATTATCTGTTTTTTTTTGCTCATCTGACTTTTGAAAGTAAATGGCATCTCCCCACCAGATGATTCAACTTCGTATTTCTGAACTAAATTCTGGTTTCGGGAATTCCTTCTAGTACATTCTAACTACGAATTGTGTCGATGTTCTTACATCGAATGCTAGAATGAATTTGATAATCCTCTGGCTTGTCCCCTTAGCTGCAACATAGTGTTTCTCTGGGTATTATCAGTAGTACTTTTTCTGTTGGCGGCTGCTTTAGATTCTTGCAAGTAGTCCTTTTTAGCTTAAGACAAACACCACGATGACTAATGAGCTAGTCCCTGAAAGGAATTTTAAACTGTTTCTCAAAAGTTTTGGACCAACTTCATTCCTTCTTGTAAGTTTCTTTTAATAGATAAGAACCACAGCAGGAACATTAGAAAATTTTGAAGGCATCCAACCAAAATCAGCTGCCTATAGGGGAGTTGCCTCTAAAGTACATATACGAATTGGGTGGCTTAGAGGCCTAATGTGGAACAACCGAACAAGTCTCTTAACACACTAAGCATTCGCCAATCCTGATAACAGGATTAACCTCCATCAGTGAGTCAAGGACAAGTTCTTAGATATTTGTTTTACGGTTTTCTATTCGTTTGTAGACTAGGCGAACCTAACATGAAGTTACTGGTTTGCTGGAAAGAAGACATAAATTTGGAAAATCAACCCGATGTAAATTTCTGAACAAGTTACCGCTTTTTCCCCTTATTAAGGGGAGAAGGAACTGGAAAGACATTAACAACCAAAAACCACCACCAGAAATTCAAATTTCAAAGAACAAGAACTATACCCATGATAGACTTGATCCATGCTTATAATGAGGCTGCACTCATATGGAGTTTATCAATCTTAGGACCAAGAAGAGTACAGGATCCTATGTCATTCCTTTCCTGTCATGAACACTCCTGACTGTTTGGTGTGTCTCATGGCAGCATCTGTGCTTAGGTTGACATTTTTTTTTTTTTTTTGTTGATGTTTCTCGGTTGTTACAAACTCAGTACAAATTGGTTTGCCTTCATCATGCTTTTTCGTGGTGTAAGTAATTCTATAAGAACCAAACCAAAACCAAAAGAGGGGACCAAGGGTATACCCTTGAAACCCCAACTAGCAGCACAGTTGGAAAACGGCTCAAAACAAACGATAAAGCAGGTAGAGACACTGAGTCGCTGACTATGACACGTCTTTTGGAATCCAGGATTCCAGATACCAACATCACCTTACTCTCTAACCAGAAGGGCTAAAAACCTTCATCTACAGCCAGGCCTGAGGGTCAACATTTGCGTTGTTTCAGCAATTTCAGCAAAAGAAATGGGGTTCCCAGTTGAATATTGCTCTCATACTTGGGTAAAACAATTCCGCGTCTCGATTGAATTGTAACTCTACCCGAACCCACTTCAATGTACCATGAATGTTAAGCCGAAATCAATGCCTGCTATTAGGCCTGAATCACACTTGAGTTTTTATTTTCCCGTCATGATTAGCAATCTTGAAAGTGTTTTCGTTATTTTGTAGTTTTAATCCGTGAAAATATCTAGACGGGCCTCTCTTAGAAGTTCGCTTTGACCGCCAATAACTCAGGGCCATCCCTGTCGTAATCCACTGGACATGGCCTAGTACTGGGCTTTCGTTGCTCCAATTCATGCAATGTACTAAGGGATCAGCTCGTCTTCACTCTTCAGAAGTCATCTCTCCATACTCATCTCGTGGGTTCCACCCCGAGCAGTCGCCAATAACCCAAAGTATTCATCTCGTAGAACATCTATGAAGACGTCAACAAATCAAATTTCGTTCCACCAAAATTAAAGTTTAGGCTTACAATCATATTTATCTTCCATTTTAGAAAATACAGATAGAGTTTATTAGGAGTGGTGATGACCGATTTGGATTATTTACATCTGCTTGGGAGTGGGACCCACGAGAGGAGTGTGGAGGGGTATGAAGAGATGAATAATGAAGACGAGCTGATCCGATGTACTTTACCTGGTGTTGCCTTAATGATTTTGGTCTACTCAGTATGAAAACTTCTTACAATATCAGGTCCATATCATGATCCGGCAGCATTTTCAGGTCCATGACTACGGCCATGTGGCTGCTATTATGTGCCATGTGCTCCTTATTCCATCCAATGTTACCCTACCATGTTGTCCAAGATTTTTGACCGGATCTTTAGGAAACTATAATTAGGCAATTTTGTTCGGGATCTTGACTGTCCAATGCAAAAATTTCTGCTAAAGGTATTGAGATGATTTTTTTTTCCCCCTTCTGAATCCTATGACCTGGGGTTGTATTCTGATGATGTATCTGTAGAGAGGTTTTGGGGGTAAACGGATTTTAGAACTTTGGAAAAGATGAACTTATTTATTTGAGATCATTTTGATCTCCATTCCTGCATTAGCCATGATACCAATACAACTCCACTTGAAAACCAAGTGGTACGTTTTCTGCAAACTTGGGTTTTGCTCTCTCCTAGGGGCTAGCTAGTTCATACGGGAGTCTGTCCTATCTTTGATCGAGGCCACTGCTAGTGGACGGTAGAATTCGTGTTTCCGGGATTAGTCGAAGTGCATGTAGGAATCAGGATGATCCACTTGGAGTCGTGAGAGAAAACATTTGTTGCGAAATTGCAATAAAATAGAACTGTCTACTTGGGGTTCATCTGGACCGGAGTGATAGGCTGGCTGGCTGGTTGCTGAAGTGGGTACTTTCTTGGCATTATGGTATGGGGCCATTGGTTAGATGCAGATTGTAGACAGCTCACCTCTACATTCTCTCTTGTTACTCTCTGCAGCATTCATCGACTTGAACCATTCACCAACCAAAAAATGTACTATTGAAATGGATAACAATGTTCTACCATTAACGCTGAAGAATCATGTCACTGACATCATTTCTGTCAATCGTGTTTTCTCCAGTTGCCAGAAATCTCAAGGGAGGTTTTGTGTTGCTGGAACTACCAGTGGGTTTTTACCAAAACCTGAACGGTGATTATTACCCGTTTGCGACCCGATGGCTCGGATATTAACCGAGTAATGGACGGTTCAGATTTGCATGCAATTTATATGTGTTCAGATTCGATCCAAGCCGTCCGTGCCGAGATGAATAGCCAGATCGGCCGCTCTATACCCGCTCGGTTGGGAGCTACTTGACAGCATCCCCGAGTGCGTTAATGTTATGATGTTGGAGTGACTTTAGCTTTGGATTCCCACACTAAACCAGCCCATTGCCAGTCCTAATGCGAGCTGGATGCTGGATCCAAATAATAATCAAAAAGACGAAATAAGAGAAGATAGAAGTCTGACACAGACTCTCATGCCTTCAATTATTGTGGCTTCCTACCTCTCTTAACTTATATTCCATTGCATCATGTCAATAACACTAACATACAAAAATAAATTTACACACACACACACACTCAACTAGGACCTATCTGGATCTATAAATCACAAAAAACTAGGACGTTATAACCACCTCATTTTATCATTTAATAGACCAAAAATGGCATGATTGATATGTTCATTCCACTAATTGCGTGTTACTCCGTATATTTCTTGTTACGAAAAATGAAACTTGCAAAAAAACTTATTTGAAAAATAGAATCGTTCATTGTGGGCCGGCCCCTATGTGTTTACCATCCATGAAAAGAACAAGCAGGTCGGACATGGGTAAAGACACCTATTTTTCATAAGAAAAAAAAATGATCAGATTTTGACCTTTCATTCCTCTTCTAACAATTATAATTATTTTAGATGAATAGACTGATATACAATTAATTTGAATTTCGCACGAAAGACAAACAAACAAAGCTTTACAAAATAATCGGCTCGGATTATCAAATGGAACCGTAATGGTTCTCATTTTCCGTCACATCGACGACATTAGGAGAGATACTTTCCCTTTCAGTAAGATTATCCTCACCGCTCAACATCTCACCGTCTGTCTCGGCAATCAATAGTCTGGACTTTGAAAACTCTTTCCTGGAACCGTCCAAAATACTTTTAGACGGTAAGATTAAGAACGGTGGAAGGAGCGGTGAACGCTGAGCGGTGGGGTAGACTTTCTGCTTCCCTTTTTAGATGATGAGTGAGCAAAAGCAGGGAGGATGTGATTGTAATTTTAGATGAATGAAGCCAAATGACCTACTAATTAAGATCCACCTCGTTGTCTCTCCTTCCATATCCAGCTCACCTGACTCCTCCATGTTGGACTTTGACATCCCCTCCACCCAAACACACCCACATGAAAATTATCAACTCTCTCTCCTCCTTCTCTCTAATAATTTTCTCATTCTATATTATTAATTACAGATTAATTGAGAAAAAAAAAATATCAGTGTCTCAATCACATCCCCAATCCCCTTCACACCTACAAAACCCCCCATCCACTTTCCATTCTTCCCTGCCCTCCTTCCCTTCCCTTTACTCATCCCATTTTGCACTACTCTTTAAGCCATTTCCAATCTTCCCACATCTTTTTGCCTGAAGAAATGAGAGAAATTCTTCACATCCAAGCCGGGCAATGCGGTAACCAGATCGGGGGCAAGTTCTGGGAGGTGGTGTGCGACGAGCACGGCATCGATCCCTCCGGAAACTATGTCGGCGACTCTCATGTTCAACTTGAGAGGGTGAATGTCTACTACAATGAGGCAAGTGGTGGGAGGTACGTCCCTAGAGCGGTGTTGATGGATCTCGAGCCCGGTACGATGGATAGCCTGCGTACCGGGCCCTACGGAAAGATCTTCAGGCCCGACAACTTTGTTTTCGGCCAGAATGGCGCCGGAAACAATTGGGCCAAGGGGCATTACACTGAGGGAGCCGAGCTGATCGATTCGGTTCTTGATGTGGTTCGTAAAGAGGCCGAGAATTGCGATTGCTTACAAGGTATAATTTCGATTTCTCCAGTTCATGAGTTTTTATTTCTGTGACGTTATAGAAGTAAACACAATTTACAAATGATGAGATTGAAATTGAGAGCTTTACTTGAAAAAAAAAAAAAATAATAATAATAATAATAATAATAACGGATCCACCTCAACCATTCCACTGTCCACAACGCCACGTCAGCTGCAATTATTGTAGGGACAGAAAAATCAATCACATAAAGTAATAGAAGATTTCACAAGATTGACTGGTGTGTGGCCCACTTAAAAATATCCTGCCAATTTTTAAAATTTATTTATGGTTGTTTAAGTGGTTAAATTAGCTACGTACAGTAATGTTTCGGCTACTTACCGACACAAATCCGGATATAGATTTGTTGTCTAATGTGTATCGAACGGCTCTAAAGTAATCGTTATTTGGATTTCCGTTCGAATGTCTTTTATCCCTAACGCTGATCCAAGTAGGTTGAATTTGTGTTGCATAATTGCCATTAAGGTTTGTCCGTAGATAATTAAAGTATTTTGTTCACGGTACATAAATTAATTTCCCCTTTAAATTCATTTCTAACTGGTCACAAAATAGAGTTAGTGAAGGCGAAAAGTGAAAACTACTAGACCTAGAGGACTCTGGTTAATGCAATCTTGATTAATTACTACTGGTACTGGCCGGGTTTTGGATTTTGATTAGGCTTCCAGATTTGCCATTCACTGGGAGGAGGGACAGGGTCCGGAATGGGGACCCTGCTCATATCAAAGATCAGGGAAGAGTATCCGGACCGGATGATGCTGACGTTCTCCGTCTTCCCGTCACCCAAGGTGTCGGACACCGTGGTTGAGCCGTACAACGCCACCCTCTCCGTCCACCAGCTGGTCGAGAATGCCGACGAGTGCATGGTTCTCGACAATGAAGCCCTCTACGATATCTGTTTCCGCACTCTCAAGCTCACCAATCCAAGTTGTAAGTACACATCTGACTTTGTAGAAAACGTGGTTGCTCTAAAATTACAAATGCTTATTGTTCGTGCAATGTTGCAGTTGGTGACTTGAACCACCTTATCTCCACCACCATGAGCGGAGTCACCTGCTGCCTCCGCTTCCCGGGCCAACTCAACTCTGACCTCCGCAAGCTCGCCGTTAACCTCATCCCCTTCCCCCGCCTCCACTTCTTCATGGTCGGTTTCGCCCCCCTGACCTCCCGCGGCTCCCAACAATACCGCGCCCTGACCATCCCCGAGCTCACCCAGCAGATGTGGGACTCCAAGAACATGATGTGCGCGGCCGACCCCCGCCACGGCCGCTACCTCACCGCCTCCGCCCTCTTCCGCGGCAAGTCCATGAGCACCAAGGAGGTCGACGAGCAGATGATCAACGTGCAGAACAAGAACTCGTCCTACTTCGTGGAGTGGATCCCGAACAACGTGAAGTCGAGCGTGTGCGACGTGGCACCCACGGGGCTGTCCATGTCGTCCACGTTCATGGGGAACTCGACGTCGATCCAGGAGATGTTCAGGAGGGTGTCGGAGCAGTTCACGGTCATGTTCCGGAGGAAGGCTTTCTTGCATTGGTACACTGGGGAAGGGATGGACGAGATGGAGTTCACGGAGGCGGAGAGCAACATGAATGACTTGGTGTCGGAGTATCAGCAGTATCAGGATGCGGTGGCGGATGAGGTCGGGGAGGAGGAGTACGAGGAGGAGGCGGAGGCAAATTAAGAGGGGCTTTTTATTTTACGCTCACAGAAACGGCCACAGAAGGTGGTGGTGGTGGATGTGTGTTGAGGTGGTGGTCGGTTTCATTTTATGTTGGGGTTTATTCCTATTATTGTTGCGATATAAACGGTGTAATATTTTTCAAATTTGTGATTATTAATTTATTGCTTATGCTTGTACCCAAAAAAAAAAAAAAATTTACTGTATTGCTTATGCGACTGTCAATGTCATGTGTGTACATAAATTAATTTGTTTTTATACACCTGCTAAACTATAAGCGGTAGACTACAACTTTTTTGTTTCGTCCTTATTCAAATTTTGTTCGCGTTGGTTAATTTTATGCTAAATTTTTATGTATCATTGGTTTGTCTCAACAAGAGAAATCGAAAAAGTAAAAAATTACTATATGACTTTTACCCAAAAATTTTAAGAAATATTCAAGAAAATGCCCAATAAATTAGGTTGAATAAGGACAAATTAAAAAAGTTGTGCTGTACAACTTGTAGTTTAGCGGAACAAAGGTAATACTAAGTTACTAACTACAACCCTACGTTCAAAGATGCAATGGTAGACAAATTTTTTCCCTTTGAGTTTATGAACTTTGTGTTCTTTTTTGTAGCTATTGTAAACTCATCTTTGAAAATAAAAAACATGTAAGAGGAATAAGTAGACAAATGAATTTAAGTTACAAAATTTTGCAACGGTGAGTAGCATATTTATTATGATTATATGAGTATAGTATTATCTTTATTAGTACTATATACTAGTGTAGATCATAATAAAACAAAAGGAACTGCAAGTAATTAATACAATATACGTATATTATTTGGGTGTGTCAAATATTTGTCAAACTTTAAATTAAGAGTAATGCTAGGACACAAAAGCATATGCGCAAATATGTTCAGAATCCTTCGTGAGTCTCAAACAGTAGATGTATAGCTCGCATCCATCAAATGATCTCGAACACAGACAAATCTGTGCACATTCATCTATGTCCATAGTTTTTTTGGTTAAATTTAACAAAAATGCTAGGGGTACAACAAATCTTGTACAGCAACCGTGCACAGATTCATTTTCCATCCGTCTCGGATCTTACAAAGATAATTTGAGCCGCACATTTTGTTCAAAATATTTTATTTAAGATCCGCGTAAAAAAATCATCTCAATCCGATACCCGTAAGGGCATTTTCAAATCATCCAACTTTGCTTCAAAAATTTAGCTGAATTTCTGAAGCAAAATTGGATGATTCGTAAACACCCTTACCCGTATTGGATTGAGACGATTTTTTACATGAACTTTAAACAATATATTTTGAACAAAATGAGCGGTTTCGATCTTCTTTATGGGACCCAAGACAACCACATGTACTTGGCTGCTGTACGGGATTTGCTGTACCTGTAGCACTACTGTAAATTTAAAGAGGGAGAATTAACGAAAAGTCTAAGCACACATATAAATAGGGTACATATTCTAAAAAGATTTTTTTGGGGACCCACCTCGGGTCCCACACAAACGATCCGAAACGTTCATTAAATGTACAACATTTTTTCAAGAGCCCCTGCTAAAAATCAGCTCAATACAATATCCATAGATGTTTGATCCAATTATCTAATTATTCATTATCCGAAAATCAAAATGAAAAATTGACTGATTGGATCGAGCATCTATAAGTGTCGGGTTAAGATGATTATTTGCAGGGGGCCTTAAAAATGTTTTACGTTTAATGAACGACTCGGATTATTTCTGCGGGACCTAAGATGGGAGTGCAATTTTATTCACCCTCCTTGAAAGAGGGTAAACATTACCCTCTCTCTCATTGGTTGAAATGGTGTGAGCCCATTACAAAGTGATGTTATGCTTACCATGCAATACACTTTTTGGTAAGCATGACATCACTTTGTGGTGGGGTCCACATCATTTCAACCAATAGAAAGGATGGTAATATTCACCCTCTTAAGTGGAGGGTGAACAAAAAACTCAACTCAGGGTGAACAAAAAACTCAACTCCCTAATCTCTCTTCTTTTTTTTCCGGAAATAACCCGTATGCAAATAAAACAAACCCTAAGGACTTACAAAAAAATAAAATAATACAAACCCTAAGGGTACGAGAAAAAGCAAAACTATAAAAACCTAAACGCTCTGTCTCTTCCTTTGGCGGTGCCACATCTCTCTCTCTCTCTCTCTCTCTCTCTCTCTCTAGCAAACCCTTTCAAATTTCAAGATACAGAGATGGTTCTGTGCGGTCACTGCACCCGAGATTGCCCCGAAACAATTGATCCTAAATTCGGCTCTGTATGTTGTGGTGTCTGCGGAAAAGTATGTCGTGACAACGTCTTCATCGATGGCATTGATGTAAAAGGCTACCTTAACACAAAGCCGGAGTATTTGTACAAGAAGATTATATGGGAATCAATGAACAAAGACTATCTTCAGGAACAAGCAGAAAAAGAAAGATACGGTACGTCAAAAAAATCGATGGATAAACGACGACGACAGCAGCGAAGTAAACGGGATACAAATGCCAATGCTGCAACGGCTGCTGCAGAAGCAACGACGGAAGAAACCCAAACAAAGAAGAGATTGAGTTCCAAGATCAACTACAATGCACTCGATAAACTCTTTGACGAAGAAGACCCTTTCGTTGTTCCTAGCGTGAAAAGAACCCGGGTTGAGTCTCGAAATAGCGATGATGAGGATAAGAACGAAGCAGGTACCAAGAACAATGATGATGACGAGGAGCAAGAGAACAGGGATGTGGAAGAGATGGTTGACGATAAGTATGAAGCAGATACCGAGAAGAACTGCAATGGCGACGAGGAGGAACAAGAGAATAGGGATGAGGAAGAGGTGGGTGACGAAGAAGAGGAGGATACGGAGGAATGGTACTCTAGGAATGAGGAGGAAGAGTGTGATTATGGCTACGATGATGAGGGAGATGATGAGTGTTGGTGATACTTCTCTTTGCTTATAGGGGACATATAGACGTCGTTATATAATTGTTGTTGATTTCGTAAATTTATATGTGCAGTGGATTTATCACAAGTTTATGTGCTACATCTTCCGAATCATGAACTAGAAGTTTCATTTTTCGGTCCAGAAAACAAAAGCCAATACTAGAGATGCATTTTCAATCCAGAAATACTCTACAGAGCCTATCTAGTCCCGATTGATCCCCACTAACAGATTTTCCATGCGAATGATTCCTCCATAATACATGTGATCTTGTTAGTTTTGTTGTATATTCGTATTCGCATATAAGCAACAGTACTTCAACTCCGCAACAAAGCTGGAAAGGAAAAACTGAAGGCAAATATTCTGAGTCAAAATCATCAATTATCAGCAGAAAGAAAGTGTACTGTACACGAAATTCAGCATGTAACTCACAATTGATTCCTATACGAACATAATCTGAGCCAATTGTATCTGAACAACTCCCATAGGTTAATGGAAAAGGTAAGGTATTGTCACCATTGGGCAGGGTGGTCGAGGCATGATCCCCACCGCCCAAAGAAACTGACCAAACGAAACCAAACAACCCAGTAGTGATGCAAAAGAATGATTCAAAAACGAATACAAAAACAACTAGTTACGCGTGCAGGGGAGAGAGACTATTGCATCCCTTAAAACCTGTGGTTTTTTCGAGGTTGAGGAGCTTGTGTTTTGCTTGAAACCAAGAAGCATGGTGTTTGACGTGTGATGGCCACCTTTACGAAAGATGCAATTCAGAAGAAAAGAGATTAAACTGGACCTCCTCTTTGCCATTGTCAGGAAGTTTCGTTCCTCTTTTCTTCAAGTATTGAACCCTCTTTGAGGGCAATTTGTGCCTCATTCTCCCTTCCCAAAGCAAAGAGACTAGCAGCTTGTAGATATGATGCGATATGCCACACGGGGGATATTACTTGCGCTTGCACAGCATCATCGAGGGCTTCCTGCGGCATATCGTTCATGAGATAGGACAGGCTACGTCGAGCAAACACCGTTGGGGAAGCCATGCTTCCAGCATCAATAAACTGCACGTGCAAAGCTATCAATTAGCTCCAATCTAGAACATACTCTCATGCAGAAGAGCAAAAGATAGTATCGACAACTTTAAAGAGTACAATTTTTCTTTGCCCACAAAGAAGGCTCGATACAACAAGCCTTTGGTATTTGGGGCAAGCCATAGCGATCCTTATCCTCAAATTGATTTTGCTCAGAGTTACACTAAGGATAGGGGGTCCTATTTTATCACCTCGATCCACAAAGTAGTTGCTGACTTCAATCTTTCTTGGTGATTTGTGTTCTCTTTTTCAAACACATAACCATCTAATAATTACAGACACCGAAACAACAATACAGAAACAATTTTTTAATTTTTTTGCATAGCTGATGAAGAACACCGAAACACAGAAGCACATCCTATGTGCAACATAAGAAACTAAGACAGGACCATATATTCCTCAACCCCCCCCCCCCCCCCCCAGGGATGGTACTGTTATAGGGATGCAAATTGAGGCCCACAAGAAACGAGGTAGTTGATGGCAGACAACAATTTTGAAATCAATCACAAGTTATTACACATGACTGGATACAGGTGGTAAGCGTTTTAACCTGTGTGTAGCATTCAATAGCTGCTCTGAAGTCTTTGTGCCGAAATGCAACATCGCCCTTTTTCTTTGAGTTCAATGTGTCCTGCATCTGGTGCGTCCACATCTGGAATGAAAGCTGTAAAACAAGTAGATAAGCAAGACTTCTAAAGGTGGATGATGGCAAGAACCTCAACGATAAGCATCAAACAGAAGCTCTGAAAAAGTGATGAGAGTGCGCACACACAGCAAGAGAAAAAAATGCTGCACATTTTTACGCACCCATGTTTGTATGTGTGTAAGTGTGTCTGCGCGTTAAAAGTTAATGTCAACATATAATTCAGTTCTACCCTATCATGACAAAATAAAGAAAGCAAGTGCTTAGACAAGTCTAATGAAGGATAACAGAACCCAACATTATGGTGTAATGACCTGATTTCTAATGGTAAAACCCTGAAATCTAAAACAAAACCTCAAATAATTCAACTCTAAGACCACTAACAAAATTTAACCCACCACAGGTAAATATAAGACTTATTCAAGGCCCTGCATAAGATAGACCTTCAACCTATTCCACCCTTCCAGTTATATTGATGTCTTAATGAAGGACCAAATTGGAAGACTTATTCGTTAACAAGATAAAACATACGAACTATCATGTATTTTAAATATCAGTTGCTTTTTTTACATATCAGAAACAAACCTCAGTTGCTGCTCCGTCATCATCTTTATACCCAATCTTATGTAAGATATCATGTATGGCAGTCAAATCCTTTCTTATGCAAGCTTCACCAAGTGCAGATAAGGGAAAAGACGCAGCACTATGTGGAATTCCCATCAATTCATGAGAAGGAACCTGCAAAACACATTACCATCAGCTCACCACACACAATGCAAACCCATTCATTAGGGAGTCATCCCGAACATATATTACAGTGTAAGCTATGTGAAGGGCACACTAGTCTATCCTCAGAATCTTATCATGCAAGCAAGCTCACAGGCGCACGTCCCGAAGCTGGTCATGCTAGCACTAAATAGAATGGCTCATACCCCCTGGGAGTAGGTACTTACCCTCACTTTTTTGGCGGCAACACCAATTCTAGCAATTCAAACCCACATCATGTCGCGGGGCCAGTGGAGCACTTGTCATTGTGCTCGGTTTTCTTTCCTTAGCTCATTGAAAAACCGTATACATATATGTGCCTATATTCCAACTTACCATATATAAACGTCTTCGGGAAGGCCGAAGCCTTAGGGATGGTGAAGTGGGGTGAGAGTTGAACTCAGGCAAGGAGCCTGGGAGGGGATGCACCTAGCCGCCTACACCAAGTCATCGTGCCAGGAAAATAAGAACTCGTCCGAATGAAAATGATATCTCATTTTAACTGGTACACACCAGAGGAATTTACCTATCATTACGCCCTTCTACCTCCCATTCTTGAAAATTTTTGATAATCGGTCCCCAGGTATACTGTGAACTCTATCAGATTCATGAACATTAATTTCATAATTTCACTCTCTTATAAGGTTGGGACCAAAGAAGCATGGACACCTTTATTTGCCTCATCCGTCTGTCTCCGACTATAATTTCACTCTATTTTTACCTTTGAGGCCTGAGAAGCATGGACACATCACACTCCCCGGATGGGACACATCTAAATATGTGTCCAGTTTTTTTAATTTTTCTTTATTAGGTCAGACAGTGGACACGCTGGAGAAAACAACCAACCTCAGTTTCCTTCTGAAGAGGAATCAAAGCAGCAGCCAATGACTTTGGATTTGGCCGCTCTCTTGGCTCATATTGCAAGCATCTTGAAGCTAAACGTAGTAACTCTGTTCCTTCATCATTAGAAAATTGGCCCTCCAAGCAAGAATCCGTTAGCTTCTGAATATTCCTATCCCGTATGAGGTCAAGAGCCTGATAAAAATTATTCAACAAAAAGTTAGCCGCAAAGGTTTATGAATACTCTTATGAAATGCCACAAACCGTGTAACGATGCGGGTGCAGCTTAAGTCACAGACAAACAACTAATTAGGAATGTCATTCATACCAAAAAATGACACCTGAAGCAGGCACAATTAGCCAATATATCAAACAATAAGTACCACATTACAATGCGGGCTTGCCTGGCTAAATTCCACATCGCAGTAAAACAAAAAACTAACCAAAGGCTGCATTAAATTCATGGCATAAACATGTGAGCAGCAGGAGCAGGGAGACTTACATGGCTTGGAGGTATGTGCTTTCCACTTAGAAGGTCAAGCAAAAGGGTGCCGAAGCTATAAACTACACTTTCTGGAGTTACTCTTCCTTCAAGAGAGATGATAAACCCAAATCACTTAAAACATCACAATAAACAAAAGAATAGAGTTTATGCAATGGTCAATAACATTACGACCACCATTTAAGCTACATCAGCAAAACCACGAAAGTCCCCCGCATAAAGACAAGAAGCTCTATGTTTGGTTAGACAAAGCCATCAATGCTTTACATATATGAGTACAATGTGAAGAGAAGGGTGGATCTCATCTGAGCTAGCTAAGTACAAATTTTGAAGAAATTTTTGCTAACAAAGTGGTTGTCTGTTCGCGCGCAAGTGGGAGAGGGGGTTGAAAAGGCCATAAAATAAGATAATGTGACAGATCATAACAACAGAAGTTTTTAACGTCGTAACCAAAAACACGACGAGTCGACGACACACAAACCAACAGTAAACAACCAGATTACTATGCAAACCCTTGAAATTTGAAAAATCAGGATGCAAGAGCCAATCTCACACACCCATACAACAAAATACAGAAAGACTCAAGATGATTAGTAAAGATAGACAACTGATGCATAAACATATTGCTTGTTGGCGATAGTTAATACCAGTCCTTAGATACTCTGGAGGGGTGAATGCAAGGTTCGTGCTGTAACTTTTTCCATCTCTACTGTTCTTCATTAAACCAAAGCATGACAGTCTAGGGTTAACATCCTGCGATATAACAAGAAAGTAAGAAAATCAACTTTGACCACTGAACAAAGATGATAAGCAGTGGAAACCAAAAGTACTTACATCATCAAAGACTACTCTGTAAGCATTAAGATCATGATACAGGGCACGTCCTTTGCCCGTACAATAATCTAGAGCTTGTGCAAGATACAAAGCTACTCTCAAGCGCATTGCCCACTTCATAGGCTGAGTGTCCCCTGATTGGAAAACAACATCATACAAGAGTATCTAACATACAAAGGAAATCAAATTATAAAAGGATTTCGATAGAAGAGGCAACTTTAGACATGACTGTACAAATGTGAAAGAAAGAAGAGATAACTCAAAACTTATAAACTTGAACCAGATTTATGGTAAGCCGCTATTTTGGCCTCAACCACTAAATAAAACTGAAAATAGTGAAAAGCCATAAAATGTGTACTGGACTAGGACTGGTATCTGCCATTCTATGTGCCAGGTTGAAACAAATGGTTTTTATGTGCCATAAAATGTGTACCGGGTGCACCTATCCAACCATCAATAGTAAAGATAGAAACCCTTCAAGTAAGAAATTAGGTGCAGGGAACAAGGGCCCTATGTTCTGGGTTAGATTATTAAATGATTAGAAACATCGCATGGATATATTTTGTAGTTGCCAAATAATATGGGAATCATTATGTCTTGACTCTCCGACTGTTAACAACCAAAAATTTCGGTTTCAGTTTGTAGATACAACTTGAGAATCCCAACATGGAATGGATGTTGAAGAAACGAGTGAAGGACAAGTAAAGATAGGAAAGTAACAAAACAGACTTACAATGGAATAGGTGTTTTGCAAGCGTCTCATTGGGCATAAATTCGGCAACAAGTAGTCTCTCACTACCTTCGCAACAGCAACCAAGTAGATTTGCTAATCTATGGTTCCTGAGTTGACCTACAGATCTCGCTTCTTCCTGGGGTAACAAACGGTAATGGTGTCAGAGCTTATATAAATAATATGTAAGTTCAAAATCAATGTTGCAAGGAAAAGGATAATTGCCATGTTTGATCCATTTGAGATCAAGTTAAAAGGTAGCACACAATGAATAACACACGATGTTTGAGTGAGTTACTTTTTAGCAGGCATCATAAATGTCCATATTTGTTCATGTTCACACAATGCTCAGGCTAGACTAATTCAATTATGCAAGACAACCTGTCCAATGATTCCATTTCCAATGATCCCAACTGGTCACAACATGTGTGTAGATGGATTCATATAGAATAACAACCGCAATGAATTAGATGTATTTTGGTAGTGCACTAAGCGTCATGTAGGTTTCAGAAATGACTCAAGACACTGTCATTAAGTTTAAGATCTTTGCCAGCACTTGGACATAGACCATATCCCAGGTATATTTCTGAACTGCAACAGAACCTAGACAATTATACAGGCAAAAGCTTCTCGATCATAAAACGACACTAACATAAACAACATCAATTCAAGAATGGCATGCAATGTCAGAAATTCTTTACATTTACGAAGCCACACAAAAAAGAATGCTCTAGACTTTAGGGTTATTCCACACTTACCAAAAACTGGTGGGCATCCGGCCAAGCAGACCTATTAAAGCGTTTGACAGCGATCCGCTTTTGATCCAACTTCCCTTTATAAACAACATTAGGAGCCTTTTCCCCATGTTCAGAAACTATGTTCTCAGCCGCAAATCCGGATGTAGCCTTTCTAAGTTGCTCAATGGTGAATTCACAAAAGACGGGCAACTCATCGCCTTCACTCTTCTCCTCCTTTTCTGCCAAAGAGACATAAATTTTGTCAATCCACAATCCTCCTTATCACCAAAGCCAGAAACAACAAATCCAAATGTAAAACCTACCAATTCTAGTAGGTGCCTCATAAATTGGCCCATTTTGCTGTGAAGCCCAGCAACATGATGAAGCCCAGCAACACGATGTGAGTTTAGAGCACTTACTACCCATCCCAGCACAAGAATTCCGAAGGAAAACAACAAACTTAAGAGCAGCTCTGAAACAAGCAATCCAGCTTCCCAATCTAGTTATGCTCCATTTTCAAGACCGACAAAAGAGTGCAGCACTCCAAAACTACTATCTTTTGACAAGGCTTATCATACCCAGATCAAAACTCAAATCTGTTTACCAAAAAAAATACACATTTACACACAAACACAAAAATGAAATAAATATAAGCCACAAATGGAAGAATTTAGAGGAATACAGAAATCAATACCATCCAACACCACAAATCTGAGTCAATCCTCACCAACGCTCCTTTTACCGAGTCAACACGGTTCAGAATCTGACTCGGATAAGTCAATCAAAGGAAGTCTCCAGTCAAATCAGAGCACAAAGTAAGCAATAACAGCACGCTACCAGCAAAACCCAAATGAGGTTTTCCGTACCTTGAACAACCCAAGAGGCTTGAGGCTTCGTTCCGGGTAATTACACTTTTGGGTACACAAGAAATTGTTTGGGAAGTCGGGCAATGGTTTGAATGAAGTGGGGAAGAAGAACAAAGATCATGGCAAATTGGAACGAAAGGTGGTTCAGAGTGATGAGATTCTGATAATAAAGGAGGATATACAAGAAGAATACAGATGGACATAATAAAGATCCTCAGTGTGTACTCAATTACTACTACAACTCCGTTTTCCAATTCCCACCGACATATGCATACGCTTCTCCAACGGACGCGGATCCTCTGTCCTGATTTCCCTGTCCCAGTCCCCTGTCCCACACTTCCCCTTCTGCCACGTAGCCACTCCAAACACTCATCCAACTTCCCTCTAACTCTGTTACATACCAGTTAACTCTATTATGTACGAAACTTTCCTTTGTTGAGTTTTGATTTTTGATTTTTGTGGGACCCATTACGAGTCTTATAAAAATGATTTAAATTGCATGTTATTTTTAAAATATTTTTTTATGGGTTCTTGAAAAAAAAAAACTCAATCCGTTATCGATATGGCTGTTTTAGAATTTGTAGGCGCCCTACGAATTCTATAAGTGCTCTAATTTTCAATCCGTTTGAACCGATGCGAAGATTTTATTTTCTTATCATTTCATCTTAAATGGTCGTAATGAATTTTTGACTCTAAGACATTTCAACGAACACCCTAAAACTCTTTATTTAGTTTCAGAGCTCTCTTGGGTGCCCATTGAAAGGTCTTAAAGCCAAAAATCCATTACGACCATTTAGGATGAAATGATAAGAAAATAAGATTTCGCTCCGGCAATTGAAAATTGAAATACTTAATTTTTAACTATATTTTTAATATATAAACTGTACAAAAAAATTAAGTGTTCTAATTTTTAATCCGTTTGAACCGGTGGGAAGATATTATTTTTCTTATCATTTCATCCTAAATACTCATAATGGATTTTTGGCTCGAAGGTATTTCAATGGACACTCTAAGAGAGCCCTGAAACTAAATAAAGAGTTTTAAGGTGCTCGTTGAAAGGCCTTAGAGCCAAAAATTCATTACGAGCATTTAGGATGAAATGATAAGAAAAATAATATCTTCCCACCGGTTCAAACGGATTAAAAATTGGAACACTTAATTTTTTTGTACAGTTTATATATTAAAAATATAGTTAAAAAATTAAGTATTTCAATTTTCAATTCGTTTAAACCGGAGCGAAATCTTATTTTTCTTATCATTTCATCCTAAATGGTCGTAATGGATTTTTGGCTTTAAGACCTTTCAATGGGCACCCAAGAGAGCTCTGAAACTAAATAGAGTTTTAGGGTGCTCGTTGAAATGTCTTAGAGCCAAAAATTCATTACGACCATTTAAGATGAAATGATAAGAAAAATAAAATCTTCGCATCGGTTCAAACGGATTGAAAATTAGAGCACTTATAGAATTCGTAGGGCACCTACAAATTCTAAAACAGCCATATCGATAACGGATTGAGCTTTTTTTTTTCAAGAACCCATAAAAAAATATTTTAAAAATAACATGCAATTTAAATCATTTTTATAAGACTCGTAATGGGTCCCACAAAAATCAAAAATCAAAACTCAACAAAGGAAAATTTCGTACATAATAGAGTTAACTGGTATGTAACAGAGTCAGAAGGAAGTTGGATGAGTGTTTGGAGTGGCTACGTGGCAGAAGGGGAAGTGTGGGACAGGGGACTGGGACAGGGAAATCAGGACAGAGGATCCGCGTCCTTCTCCAACTGTATCAGTCTTCAGACCCACAAAGACCCATAATGAATTGCGCAACCATCGATTGGCGAAAGAACACTTTTTTGAGAAACCGAGCCTTGTTCGTTTCCATACTTTGGGTATTTTAGTTTTGGTAGTGGATGGAGAGAGAAATAGGATAATGATTTGAGAGAGGGGTAATGATTTGAGAGAGATAGAGAGAGAAATGAAATTAATAATTGGAGAAATAAGGTAATGATTGGAGAAAGATATAGGACAATGATTGAAAAACAAAGTTAAAACAAAGTAAAGTATGGAAACGAACAAAAGTAATTGAGTGCCAAACACCCACAAATAAAAAAATTACTTTTTTGAGAAAATAATGTAATGAATCTATGAGTGCTAAACACCCACCAATTAGAAAAATATATCTGGGAGATTAGAAATGCATAACATAATCATTGATGTTATGCTAACCACTTGGCCTCTTTACGGAAAAAAAAAATACCATTTGTCTAATCTTTTACACTCGGACAAGTTTGCACGAGCGGCTTATCCAAGTTGCAATTTTTTTAGTATTCAAGTTGCAATATTTTTTTAGTATGGTAATAGTAGTATTTTTCTCAAAATAAATGCTTCGTTCTCTTCTCAACTCAAAAAAAAAATTTCAAAAAATTCCCTTTAGATTCTTCCTAGATTCTCCCTACTTCTAACATTTTTCTCTCTATCTCTCTTCACTTATTACCCCTACTATTTTTCAAAAAACTTTTCAAAAATCAAACCAAACACAGCATTAGTAACTACGATACGAGTTCATTAAGTAAATCTTTTTGTAAAATAATCTCACGCCCTATCCTCCAACATTTTTTTTCCTGAGAAATTCAATAGTCATCCTCCCATGATTCTTGTGTATCCATAAATTTTGTAACTTAAGCTTCAATATTATTCGTTTTCGAAATGCAGAGATATGCAGAAGATTGTTTGCATCGATAACTATATAAGACCCATACTTCTATGATTGAACAAGTTGACATTAAACATATAAACAATAAATCTTTCGGTACTACCTTTTAATATGTACGAAAAGACATTTATATCACGTTTGATCTGATGTAAAAATTAGTAGTTGTTCATCCAGTATCGGAATTGTATAAATTAGTAGTTGTTCATCCAGTATTGGAATTGTATGTTCGTCCTTATTTGCGGTTATTATTCTATTTTAACACACTCATTCCAGAACCATTAAAAATTAAAGATGTGTTTGTGATCATTGTGTTTTAATTAATAATTGAATGTCGAACATTCTGTTTGATGAGGTCAAAAGATATAAGCTGTCATAGCCGAGGATAGTCCCAAAGGTGAACTGAGGTCCATTCCTCTTAGATAAGTATGAGACTTATAGGTGCAAGGTTTGACTCTATCGCCATTAATTAAAAAAAATTGACTGGGAGTCGTTTTAAGTTTATTAACTTCACGATCCTCGATCAATCAATCGAGGTGTGTATAAACTGACCCGATACTCAGCTTACATATTTGTTACCGTTACGAGACTACGGGTCGATTAACAATGGTGGTAGAAAGTTTTCTGGTAAGTCTGTATTTGGAAACATATTTCCATTTGTACCAGCAGGAGATGAGATTGTACTATCTGGAAATTCAACAGTCTTCTGAGCCAAATGAGTTGCTGTTTGGTAACGTTTCTTGTATCTGATCTTCTGTTCATGTTACAAGTGAAATAAAACATTCGAAAGGAAACACGGTCGATAATTGGTCTCACTTCTGAAGAATAGTATCAACTTCCAATATGTTCAGAGATCGCAGAAACAATGAAAAGGTGGTTTCACCTGTATTCGAAACAAGTTCCATTATCTCCTTCTCTCGTGTTATAGAAAAAAAGAGGATTATACTTTTTTCTCTCCCATTGAGAAAGCATTCATTCTTTAGATCACTTTTACCAAAAAAGGAAAAATTCAACTGGTAGACGCAAGAAATTGGCCGATTCAACAGCTTTTTGCCCAACTTCTCGAGGAGTAACAGTTTCCGGCCAACTCTCAACTCCTCTCACCCCTCCAGCTACCAAGCTAGGGTACATGGCTTGTTCATCAATGAGTATGGACAACCACCTACGGTGACTGCCCCGCCTATGGCCACCAGAGGGGGGTTGCGGGGAAGACAAATTGAGAAAATAAGGTATGAGAAGGAGACAAAGAATAAACATTGTTTTGGAGAATTTGATCTCAAGGCCAAATATTGCATTAAACCATGGCATACTTGAGTCTTGACACATTGAACCACGAACTGCATTGCCATAATTGCATTCTTGTTGCACAAAACAAAACCGACCCAAACATGAGAACAGAGTTCAGAGAGAGTAGTGAATTAAGACTCGAATCAGAACCACAAGAGCAAAATCAGAATCTGTGCCTGCTGAAATTGTATGAATCATTTCGGTGCACCATTTTCCAGGAGAGGTCTCATCATCGGTGCAGCAGAGAACCAAGCTGCAAATGCAAACCATTTACATGTAGTACAACAGAACAACTATGTGACCAAACAAAGCCTTGCTTATTCTACAAAATTCCCAGTAGCTTCTGTACGTCTCTCTGCAACAATATTCCAAAAAGAGAGAGAGCCACATCATCTAACTTTTCTATGTATCCATGTCATTGGAGTTATTCTGAAGCAATAGCAAGAAAGCATATCCTGGTAAAATGTTAGGAATCGGGTCAATAGAAGAGTTTGTTTTTACCTCAATGGTAAGAGGTGAGGTCGTGGGGTAATAGCGGTCAACAGCATGCCCATTCTTGTTGACAAGAAACTTAGCAAAGTTCCACTGAATATCATCTCCAATAATTCCCCATTTCCCTAATTTCAAGAACTTGTATAGCGGAGCTGCATTTTCACCATTCACTTCAATCTAACACGTCAAGATGATGAAAGCATAGTTACTGACGTCCATTTGAAATGGCTGATTATGGATTTCAGACTTAAATATCGTTGAAGTATGCAAAAATAAATAAATAAATAAACATTCATTGATTATAATAGCCCATAAAGGTTATTATCAGCCTGAAGGATTCAATGAAAAGGCAAGTTGTTTACTCGCATAATGTTATCTGCTCTCTCTGAGTGAAAAATGCCAAATTAAAAATGAAAAGAAAAAAGAAAGAAAGAAGCAAATGTCAAACAAAAGAAACGATTTTCAGGCCTTGAAATCTACACCTAGGAGTAAGCTGTAAAATAAAGGTAGTGTTGTATTTGTTAGGATTTACCTTATCGAAAACAGGAAATTCTGATTTGTAACGAGTGCAGACAAACTCTAAGATCTGATCACTGCTTCCTGGTTCTTCCGCACCAAACTGATTGCATGGAAATGCTAATATTTCCAGGCCTACATTAACAAAAAGCGGGTAAACACCTAACATACTAAGTGAAAAAATGACTAAACCTGACGAAACTAATCTTGATAGTGAAATACTAGCAGGTAACAGTTCCAGTAAAACAAACCTTGATCTTTGTACTTCTCATATAGCTGATTCAGTTCGGTGTAGTTTGAATTGGTCATTCCACTGGATAGACCAAACAACAAACAATTATGAAGGGTTTATGGGGAAGAAAATGGAATGAGGGTGAACTAAAGAGGCAGAAAAGCCCAGAATTTTCTAGTATATCAAGATTGTATAACATCAATTGTTTATTCTCCAGCCAGAAGTGGGAGAAGAAAAGCAGCAGATATACCATTTAGAAGCAACATTCACTATAAGTAAGACTTTGCTCTTGTAAATGCTCAGATCTACATCACTTCCCTTGGCATCCTGCATGAGGAAGTAAACACAACCTTGAAAAATACAAATTATGATATCAACTCTCCACCTGGAGTATCTAACAACTCGGATACTAAACATGAACTTTCTTTAAGACACTAACTGTGACGGATTGAGAACACACTTACAACTGGTAGATAACAAAGGAAGCTTATACGTTATGGAGGCAAAATAAGGACAAGAAGAGTAACACTTAAATGAAGCAAGAAGTGCATCAGATGCTGAGGAAAAAACAAGAGCACAAAGTTTAGAACAAAACAGGCAAAAAACCAAAATAAGTTAATCTAGAAGGACGTAAAACTTCATAACCAGCTTCAAAACATCTTAACTTAATCAGAAACTTAGATCTTCTCCGTCTGGCGAATCATGTCCCCATCTCGTTTGCAATGCAAGGTTTGTGAAATTTTACTTGCACATCAGCGCCTGTAAACTTTGGTTGCGTTCTTTTGCATCCAAGCTATTGTATGTTCCAATAATTCAATTTCAGAATAAGCCGGGGGTTTGCTTACAAAATTAGATATTCAGACTCCAACTAACCATTCGATCGACCAAAACTCCCAAATTCAATGGTTCGTGTTTTCTTGCAATGTGCAGCATCTTGAACAAAAGTGGGCTCGAGACTCTTACTTCCATATTTCTCAAATTGGATCACCTCGGCATAACTGCTCCATATCCGACAGTTGGACCTTCTATAATTTATACTCGAAAATGTACGATAATTTCTCTGACCCTCTTGATTATCCACTTACTAATTTGAGTTTCATTTTTTTTTCTCTTCCACCGTATAACTTTAAACTTGCTATCCTCTGCGCAAGGCAGCAGGTATGGTTTGACAAACCTGGGATGCCATGATTAGGGGGAAGTTGGCGGAGGGGGAGAGGTGGCACCACACACAAAAAAAGGAAGAGGCTCATAGAATGCAAGATACAAATAATCGTGAAGTTCCCCACATGGAAAAAGACTTGTCATTCGTTGGTTATTAGCAGCTAGAGTTAGATTAACCACTGAATAACAGATAACTATTCCTGCAACTGAACCAACTTATTGTAGAGTACTCAGAACCAATGCTTTCTTTTCTGACATTTTTCTTTGATAACCAGGTGTCCGGGCCAATTTACGCACACCTCAACTAATCCGTCGAACCAATCCCACCATCTACTAGCGGGGCCCCAAGGGTGTTCTTTACAAGTGCAATTTTGTTCACCCTCTTACCATTACCCTCCATTTTATTGGTTGAAATAGCGTGGATCTCACTACAAAGTGATGTCATGTTTATCATGCAATACACTTTTTGGTAAACATGACATCACTTTGTGTTAGGACCCACATCATTTCAACCAATATGAAGGAGGGTAATGTTCACCCTCTTAAGTGGAGGGTGAACAAAACTCAACTCGTTCTTTACTGTCATTTTTACTAGTGATTTCTATTAGAACAACTTCATTGATGATGCCACAAGCCTCTTCAAAAGGCCACGTATTTCTGTCACATACAACATCTTAGCCTTATGTATCAGGTGGAGACTGATCTTAAACATAACCCTTTGGATGGAGGGATTTCATGAGAAAATAAAAGAACGGGTTATGGTTTCTAGCTAAATCACTTATTTGGATTGAGTAGTTTGGTGAGAAATGGAGACAAAAGTACAAAAAAAAAAAAGGAATTTTTGAGATCGGCCTTTCCCTTTTCTCACCCACCCTCACAAAAAATGGCAAGATTTGGTGAGAAATGGGTCCCCTTTCTTATCTCATCCTTTCTCAGACAGTCATAAGATTTTTCATCTGTACAGAACGAAAAAGTGGAGTACATCCATCCAGGTTACACAGTAACAACTAGCAAGGCAGACTTATAGCCATTTTCTACTTTTCGAGAATGAATTGATTGTACAGTCCAACTAGAAATAGGTAAAGTGTTATACATGGGAAAGAAAAGAAGAAAAATTAAACCTTGACAATGAAGTCGTACACAGATTCTGGGTCCTTCTTCGACTGGTCTTCCATTTAGTATACGCAGATTTTTGAAGAAGGCGAAGAGGAGGCTTTGGCTGAAAATAAACGACGGAGCACTCGAACGAAGAGTACAGTGCAGAGAAACAAGGTTTGGGGTTTGAGGGTGGTTTTTGACAGTGGAAAAACATCTTTACGGACGTTACCGTAAATGGAGTGGGATTTACGTCCTTGAATTGCTCATGCATTAAAGTATTTTAGATGGTTCAGATTGAAAATTAATTTTGCTTTTAATTCTTAATGATCAAAATTGAAAACACATCTATTACGCAAATGAACGAATGAGATTGTACGAAACCAGCTCCAGAAATAAGCTTCTCTCTTTTGAGAATATAATAGGCGAGCGAAGAGAGATAGAGAAAATAGAGAAAGTTTAGGGAGCTGATTTTCGCGCTCCAAATATGACCACAGGCACTCCAACTTTTGTTCCCTTTAGCTGGAAACTCCGGATTTACCCTCGGGGCTGCTGGCCCCATTAAACCCCAAAAACATTTTCTCTCCCTTTCTTTCTCTCTCTCTCTAACTTTACCCTCTCCGCCTCTGAAGAAATCTCAACCCCAACACCTGTGATCTCCCTATCCACCCTGTCCACCACCGTCACCACCGACATCTCCGTCTGACAAACCCTAACCACCCCGAACAACCTCTCCGGCAACTGCTCCTCCGCCCGTGCCTCCACCACGAACCCATGTCCACCGTCACCACCGTCTCGTACCCCAGCGCTAGCTTCAACACCGCGTTCGCAATCGCGGAGCTTCCAATATCCACGTCGATCTAATTTTTGTTGTGGGTATTAATTTACCTAGTTAGCAGGGGCTTTCTATTTTCTCGAGAAAAAATGAGGACTGGAATTAAAATAAAGAAACATGGCACTCTTGCTCTGGGTTTTGTAGGTTTTAAATTTCAAGTTTCATCCATCTCTCTCTCTATAAGTGTAAGGCTCAATTTTGGGGATTTTTGGGTATCTAATTTTGGGGAGTTTTTTTTTTTTTGTGGTCCGAATCATATTGTGCTCCAATTTTTTATTTTATTTTAATCTCCCTCTCTGTAAAATGGGCTTCTGATTTTGGGCATCTGACTTGTACGATTTGATAATTCCTTGCCATAGCTTCGTTGCATTTTCCTGCTCCATTTTTTTGTTTTTGTGATTTTCTTTAATTTCCATCGGAGGTGTTTCTTGAAACTATAATTTACCTAGTTAAGCGGCTTTCTATTTTCTCGAGAAAAAATTAGGACTGAAATTAAAATAAAGAAACATGGCACTCTTGCTTTGGGTTTTGCAGGCTTAAATTTCAAGGGGATGATTTTTCCGGTGTGGGAGAGGGAGAGGGTGAGGGTGAGGGTGAAGGTGAGGGTGAGGTCGGCCTTCATTCACAGGTCTTGGGTTGAGATTCGAGAAGCAGAGGCGGAAAGGGTAAGGAGAGAGGGAGAGAGAGAGAAAGAGAGAGAGTGTTTTGGGGGTATATGGGACCTGCGTTCCTGAGGGTAAATTAGGAATTTCTAACTAAAGAGGACAAAAATTGGAGCGCCTGTGGAGATATTTGGTGCGCTGAAATCAGCTCCCAAAGTTTATTGTAAAACGTGCTAAGGAATTTGTGAGTCCCGACCTCTCTCATTGAGTCGAGTGAGGGAGAAGCATGGCCAACGCCTTTTCTGACTTTGTGGTGCCAATAGGTTACCGACACGTCCAAGTTGAAAAATATTTGCCACGCTCCTAGGGCACCGAAGCACAGCCACATGTGCTTTTGTACTGTATCGTCTTCTTGGATAGGACGAGAAAAACTTTTTAACAGGCCCTACCGTAAACAAAATTTAGGGCATTTGCATCGGCCGCTTAAAATTTCAGACCAAATTACACCTTAAAATGCCACTTTATTGCTTTAGCTAGTCACTTTTAAAATACATACTGCATCAGACTCACTATTCTAACTTACGGTCTATTAATATATTATTTCCTTCTTCTTTCAAAAAATAATACGCCAAATGACTTTTATTGAATGCAAATTGTGCTTTCGGATTAAAAAAAAAAAACAAAAACAAATTCATTTACTGCTGAGATTATGAAACCTAAGCTTTGTTCACTAGAGATTCCCATAACCACTTCCTTTTCTTACAATTTCTCAAAAAAAAAATTGGAGTTTTTAAATATCTATCCTCAAACTTCATCCCTCGTAATTTTCCATTCAGTAATTTTTGAACAGTTATGTTTTCATCTTCATTTTAAATAATCCCAAGATTGCCCTTTATATATATAATATAATATATGTATATAAAGGCAGGGATTTTTGGGACTAAAAAATAACCTTGAAGGTCCTCTAACCTAATTTTAGGATAATCATCCCTAATTTGAATCCCAAAATTTTAGGCAAATCTTTAAAACCTCCCACCCCTAATTATTTCGGCAACTATTCCTTCCCCTAACCCCAATCTTCCATTTCCCATTTCCAATTGGGCGGACATTTCCCATTTCCAGTTGCCTCCGCCCAATCTCTGGAATTTCCGAAATGATCGAGTGACGAACGACGGGAGGTGAGCGGCAGCGCAGGGAGGAGATGCACGGACGGCGCATGGCAAAATCTTCCATTCCAATTTGCAAGTTTCGGATGCGGCGAACGGCGGGGCAATAAAATGGCGATCAGCGGTGAGCGGTGGCGAGGGGCAAATCACGCGAGGATTGTGAATCATGAAAAAACATGGTGTATTTATGTGTTTTTATGATTTTCATGTTTTTTCTATTTTCATGATTTTCATGTTTACTTTTTGTTTTTCATGAATAAAGTGTATTTATGTTTTTCATGGTGTATTCATAAAAAAACATGGCCGATTAATTTATTCATGTTTTTCATGGTCAATTAAAAATATGGTGTATTCATATTTTTTTCATGTATTTCGATTAATTTTTTCATGTTTTCATATTTTTTAATTAATTTATTCATGTGTTTTTCATGAATAAAAATGGTGTATTCGTATTTTTAATAAATCATGAATTTTAGTCATTAAGGGTTTTGCCTGGAGACCCATTTTGAAGAACCTGCAAAAATGGACAAAATGTAAATGGGGTTTCAGATTTGGGAGAGGGGGTTTCAAATGAAAATGGGGTTTCAATTGGCGAGATATTCGGCGGTAGATTGGAGAAATTTACGGGGACATCTTTTATGTTGAGACTCTGGGACTTAACTTTTTATCCCAAAATTCATTACTACTATATAATAGTATATAGAAGGGCAATATTGAATTTATTTTAAAATAAGGATGAAACCGTAAGTGCCAAAATTGAGTAAGATGAAAACTTACGAGGAATGGGTTCCGAGGATGATTCTTTTTAAGTCTCCCTTAAAAATTCTTCACACTTATTATTATCTTCTCTCTGTCTATCTATCTATCTCAATTTATTTCCTGAAAAACTTCTCTCCAAACCTTTACCAAATAACCTCTCGATGTTTCTTACACTTTTCTTGTGCTATTCATATAACCGATGGTTTCAACATACTTGTGGCACCTACGGATTTCTTTCAAAAAAAAAAAAAATTCCTAAAAGAATTAGAGAATTTTGTCCGCATGAGATGGAAACGTTGGGGTTTCTGCCACTGCCATTTGTGAACTCTATTGTGCATTCATTACAAGAATTTAAACCACTGGTTCACTCATATTGTAGGACCTGCATTCACACACACACACACACACACACACAAAAAAACCAACTTCATCAAATATACATAAGTATGCCAAAAATTGAATTCTGGTTAACAAAACGGACGGCCTAATACTTTCAATAGTTTTAAAGTTAAAATATCCACTACCATTTATTTTACATACCAAAATTTAATTTTTGATGTAACTATCAATGTTCAATAAAGTTAATTTTTACGTGAATACATTACTCTGTGGAACCTACAAGATGAACGGTTCAAATTTCCGCAAGGAATGCCCAATGAGGCCCACAATGGGAGGCAGAAACCCCACGAGTTCCACCTCATCCGAAAATAACTTTTCTCAAAGAATTACTATCTCGTGACTTGGAAGCTTTTAACAGGGCCTTGATAGCTAAACAAGGTGGAAATTGATTTCCGGTGAATCGTCTTTCTTCAAACGAATTTTCAAAGGCAAATACTTTCCCAACACGAGTTTCTTCAATGCAAATGCAAGCAACCAGGAAACATGGGCTTGGAAAAGCATTTGTTGGGCTAGAGAGTTAATAAAGGTTAGAGGTGGCAGATTCATTCAGGAAAAGACATTCGAATTTGGGAGGACCCTTGGCTGCCAAGTCCACTGGCTTTCAAGGTCAGCCCGAGTTCGGTAAGGAGTAGCACCATAACTTCTGTTTCTGATCTTATTGACGATTCCACAAAGACTTGGAAGATGCAGCTGATCAAAGAAAGTTTCAATGAGGAAGAGGCAGCCGTTATCCTTTCTTTGCCTATTAGTACCACGCAAAGAAGAAATCGTAAAGTATGGCACTACTCCCCAAATGGCATGTTCACTGCAAAATCTGCTTATTGCTTGGAAAAAGAGAGCTTGATCAATGTGCTGGATAATCACGGAGCTCAATCTAGTTCTGCTAATGTGATGGCACAGATTTGGAAGAAGTTATGGGACTTGCCTATCCACCCAAAGATCAAATTTTTGCGTTTAAGTGTTCAATGAAGCTCTAGCAACCAACTCACCTCTAACCGCAAAGAAGGTACGTTCTGATCCAATCTGCTCACTTTGTGGAAATGCGGAGGAATCTATTTGTCATTTATTGTTCCGATGTGATTTTGCTTCAAAAGTGTGGATTCTTTCGCCTTTTCGCCTTAAACCTGAGGATCTTGAAGACTGTAGATATATGTCTGACTGGTGGTATTGTATTTGCGATCGTATCCGTTTAGCTCATCTCCCCTCTTCAACATTGGGCCTCGACCTTTCGTATTGCTGGTGGATATAGAAAACTCGTAATGATTTGGTGTTTAATGGTACAAGTTGGCCTATAGAGGTAGTTCATGGAAAGGCACAAGCAGATTTTTTTGAGTTTCTAGAGGCTAATGTCAAGCTTCTCCTATTCAAGTGGCTTCTTCAAATCCTAAGACTTTGGTTTGGAGGAGACCTGATGATGAAGGCATGATAAAAATTAATGTTGATGCAGCGATATCAAAGGCAACGAGTACTATTAGAACATGAGAATTGCTCGGGATGCGAATGGCTCCATTTTCGGAATATTTATTAAGTCATATGAAGGCCTCACCTTTCCACGACTTGCAGAGGCTATGACAATTAGAAATTGTATGAATTTGGGTGTTGCTCTGAATGTAGGACGTATTCTCATTGAATATAATGCGGAGTCAATTGTCCGAAGCCGTTCCATGTCAAAAGATCCACCTTCCAATATCATAGTTTTGGTACAAGATTGTTTAGCATAAAAGGATTCATTCCAGTTCTGTGAATTTAATTTTGTCAAACGTGATTATAATAGGACTGCACATGCTTGTGCAAAGAAAGCTCTTTCTTGTAGTTTGTCCGGTCTGTGGACAACTACCTTGCCCCCATGGGATTCCCCTGATGTTCAGGTGTTTTTCCGCCTTTCATATTAATGAAATATTCTCCCTTTTGTCAAAAAGAAGCAACCACCACCAGTCCAATCATTGTAAAGTACTCCCCGTTCCAGAACGGGAATAAGCTCCTTATTTTTTAAGAAGGCAATTTCAAGCTCAAAAATAATGTGTTTACGCAAATAATTTTCTTACCACTATGGATCTTGTTTGATAGATCTCATCAAGATCTTTAATACGGTGTAAAAAAAATAAAAAAATTATTTTTCATTTACATTATTTTTTAGTTTGAAAATGTGAAATAAGCTGCTTATTTTTTAAGAAGGTTTCTGGAACGGGGCCTAACAGTGCTAGTAATTGTAATCCCATCCAAAGTCCAAACAGGCCTAACTTATAAATCCTTACTGCTATTTTCCCATTGAAGCAAAAAAGAACGGAACCAAACACACAGACGAATTATTTATTAGTACAACTTAACCTGAATGGAATAACATACCGTACGCAGGAGAGTGGCACAAACACACACAGCAAAAACAGTTCATAACTCTAGAAAATCAAACTTCACACTGGAAAAAACACTTCTCCAGTGGAAGATGAGATGCATAAGCTTACATTAAAGCGGGAATGAACCTGAAACCCCCATCATAATGCTTTATTATGCGACTACCCGCACAAAAGTGTGATTCATTACAGAAACTTGATAAAGCAATCAGAACTCAGCACTCAGGCAGTCCCCAGCAGTTTCTTGACGTCCTTCTGCAAAGAAGAAGGAAACAAATGAGATCTTTTGTTTTCCTGATAAACACCCCCCGAATGGAGTTCGTCTGAGAGAGTAAATTGGTGGGTTAAGGGACACAAGCATGTTTTTACCTCGAAGCTAAGCGGGGAAGTTGTGGGAGCATAACGATCGACAACGTTCCCATCTTTATCGACCAGGAACTTGGCAAAATTCCACTTAATGCCGTCACCCAGAATTCCACCTTTGCTTGATTTCAGGAACTTGTATATTGGAGCAGTTTTCTCACCATTGACATCAACCTGATTTCAAACACAGAAGTTGATGTCCACTTCCTACTACTTAAATCAACAAATGAGTAGGAAACAAAAGAAGGATGGCAAAGGGGCCCCCATCTTATGAAAAATTAAACCAAAGGGTAAGTCTACATCCGCATATTTTGTTTCTTCCTTCAACCTTCTCAGACGCAGTACTTAGATCCACTAACTTAACCGGGAAACAATAGACAATAAAATAAAATACTCCAGTACTAGCTTTAACATTACGAAGAAAGTTCATGTATATTTAACACAAATTACTCTAAGAAAGACTTGATTTAGAATGAACTGGCTAACAATCTACACAACAGGGAACGAATGAAAAGAATCAAACACAACAGGGAATGAAAGAACCGAATCGCCTATTACGGACACCCCCAACGGTAACACTTTGGTATACACTTACAACTTCAGGCAGCACTGTGAAGATGAAAATGTTGTTCCAGTCATATATAGGCAACTATCCTTTCATCACATTACTGATTACACTAACACGATAGCAATGCCAAGATCATATAGCTCAAGAATCAGAATAATATTGCAACTCACTTGCTGTGTTTCCCTGAAATTTTGTAGTTAGTTACTTCAAATTAAGTCGTTCAGCATATTTTATAATCTCTTTGATTTACATACCTTATCAAATATGGGAAATTCAGCCTTGAAGCGAGTGCAAGCAAACTCCACTATCTGCTCATTATCCCCGGGCTCCTGACCGCCAAATTGATTGCACGGGAATGCAAGAATCTCCAGACCTGCACGAAAATAGAACTAATGACTATGGATAACAAAATGAATCCCTATTTAAGTATATTACTTGAAGGAGACATGTGCTAAACACTCTAATGTCAAATCTAAACACCATTGTACTTTTGATTGATCAAGCCACTGAGAAATTTGTATGTTAGCATGTTTATGATAATGGATGTGTTATATGACTTAAAAACAGATTAAACCAAACCTTGATCTTTGTACTTCTCGTACAACTTGCTCAACTCTGTGTAGTTGGAATTGGTCAACCCACTGCAATGGATAAATTCAAAAGTTAGAAACACCAATTTCTTTTACGTGTGCGCTCAGTTTTTTATTTAATCTAGGTTTGGGACTGGAATTGTCACCCATGTGTAGCTGCCATAATTTGAGGACACCAGCAATTTTTTAGATAATGGATTTATGAAGCAATTTGTCAAGGGAAAGCAAAGCAGGAGGACAATTCAGCCCTTTTCACTTCACAATTGCTTCACCTTCACTTTACCTCCTAAAACCTTGACCAAACACAGCCTAATAAGTCCTCTTAAGGTTACAAACGACTAAATGAGGTACCAAGGACCTTAGGCTTAAATTTCAGCATGAATTTATCCTATTGTTAACAACCATCCCAAAAGAAGGAAGTACAAAATCCATTCAAGGTATACCATTGAGAAGCAACATTCACAATCAGCAAGACTTTCCCTTTATACTGGCTAAGATCCACATCATTTCCTCTAGCATCCTGCATAAAACCAACATCAATGATAAACTAGATTTGAGTCTCAATAAGAAAAGTGCTTAGGGACCATTTGATTAGCTCCATTAGACATTCATTGGACAACAACTCCTGCGAACATTTGAACAAAGGCTGTGAATGACTATTTTTTACGTTTGAATGCAACGATCACCGAAAAGATCCTGCATTTTCATTTTCTTAAGATGAATATGCAGATAGACTACTCCACATATTTGCCAGGAAGTTCATCAGGGCAAGCAAAGTTGGGGTCCCACCTCCAAGCCCGGCCTTGAGATTTCCGAGGCCCTGGGTGGGATTTGAAACTGGGGCCTCTCATTTTCTAGTATATTAACTAGTTGTTAGATATAGGAAACAAGCCAGCCTTGTGGTTTGGTGGCAAAGGGGTTGTACCACCTCTTTAGTACCTCAAGTTGTGAGTTCAAGCCTAAAAGCATCGTTTCAAAACTTTTGTCTTGTACGGGTTGCAAAATTGTGGCATTAAAAATCGAAGGGGCCAGGGATTGAACTCACGATCCCATGCTCAAAACATGCGTGCCTTATATAATATTTAATTTAATTTAATATATTCTACTATTTGGGGCCTCCCAAAACTGGAGGCCCTAGGCGGTCGCCTGGTTGGCGAATGCCAGGGCTGGGTCTGCGCACCTCATGCCTGGGCGCAAAGAATAAATTTACATCCACCAAGCGGTATAGAGACTTTAACCAAAGCATTGAACATGAAACTCCAATTACTTACCCATTGAACCAACCACTTAGTGGTATAAAGGATTCTTTTTTCTTTTTTCTCGCCGAAAGTCAGAAGTATTAGTTGTAATTAGTGAGATTTAAACTACCGTCAAATATATGCAAGTACGGGCGGCTACCACTCCACTCGCACGGATTCTAAAATTACTCGTTGGACAACCAACCCACAAATAATGTGTGAGTCGTATGACACATGGAATCTGGTTTTACCCGGGAAATTACACATTTTTTTTGAGGTTATATATCTCATCAGTCATCGCTATAATTCCGGCCAACCAAACACGGCCTAAAAAATCTAGCAATAATTCTAATACAAAAAACGAAGAGATCGAAGTATTTTTCTTTGATTCCTTCCCCATCTCCAGGGCAAACAGATGACAAGCATGGAAAGTGAACCCAATTACGAATTCATGATTTGTCAGGTACAAAATCGGAACTTGGATTGAGTGCGAGAATACAAACATACATATCTCTGCTAAACAAAAAGTAGGTCAAGTATCAAAGGTTAACGCACCTTGACGGTAAACTCGTGGACAGATTTGGGCTTCTCGGATTGGCTTGCCATTTTACGATCCGATCTCAAGCTACACAGCACGAGTCCTATTGTTGGAGTTCTGGTCTTCTGGTGTACGTGCAACCGCGATGAACCTGACGGAAAATCTGATTTCAATCGCGAGTAAAGCGAAGTAGTCGAAGAAACGGGAAGGTAATCGAGATGGGTTGGCTTTGGAGGACGAGAGAATTGCTTCGTGAGGATTCGTGGGTTTCTTTGGATCAGAACGCGTACCGACGAGCAGAGCATCGAGGGATATTTATGTGAGAGTTGATAGAGAGAGAGAGAGAAGAGAACGGACGTTAGCCCGTGCGTTGTACGGATGTGAAGCCTTGGTTTTACACGTGTCCGCAGCTCATGGATGACGCGTGGGAAGAGATTGTCCGTGGAGTCCACACGTGGCGTTTTGTAAAGTTTCGTCTGAGATTATCCCAATGACGGGAAACTGTTGGTGGTTTTGTGTGCAACAAAACCAGCGGTGATGGATGGGCCCGATCTCCTCTGTCCCGAAAACTCATGTGTTCTTGTGTTGAGAGATTTTTCGACCTTTGAATTGTATCATTTTTGTGTGTTTTAAATTCAACGACCAAAAAATTCTTCGGTATAAAAGCACAAAAATTTTCGGTACAGAGAATCGTGACTCATGATGGATGAGGTGGGAAGTGTGAACACTTGTGTATCGGATCTTCAAGGTAGTTTGGATTGGTAAAAGCATCAACGCAAATGAATACTCCTGCCATTTTGTCATTGTCATTTTTTTTGTGTTTGAATAATGAAAAGTGTTATTTTGCCCAAAAATAAGACTGTTGCACTCATGTTTTGTAACTTTTGTTATTTCTAGTCCGTTCCACTTTTTGAAAAAAAGATAATTTTAAAGTTAAAAATTATGTGTTTACATAAATAATTTTTCTACAAATATGAATTTTGTTTAATAGATCTCATTGAGAACTTTTAAGTGGTGCAAAAAAAATTAAAAAATTATTTTTCATTTTCGTTATACTTGAGTTTAAAATTACCTTCTTCTTAAAAAAGAAGGTTTTGAAAGAAAGCAGAACGGAACCTCTTTTCCTCTCAATCTCAGAAGTGGCAGTAATTATACCATATACGATAAAAGAATTGGCACATGTCAAATTCGAGAGGATTTTGACATTGTGGATGTGGCACCCGATTTGTCATTTCTTGTGAATTTGTACAAAAAGAATTGATGGAGTGGATGCTCTAAGATGGTGGGATCCTTAATCCTTTTGCTTGGTTTGGCAAATGATCGGTTGAATTATTAGTCTCATAGGATTGTTAATCCTCCAAAATGGGATATTGGCAATGTCATGGGAGACTAGGTCCTGTTTGGGAGCTGAATTATATGTTCTCATTGTGCATTTTGCCAGGTTCTTTATTGGAAGCTAAATTATTGTAATGCATTCTCAAAACTACAATTTAGAGGCATAATTTGAAAATCAATCCTGTAAGAGCTTTTCCATTCTTATTTTGAATTATTATTTTTTGGAGAGATGAAAAGACGTAACTATCCCTGCCTTTTTACCATAATTTCTAAATTGCCCTCACACGTTATATATGTATCCTAACCGTTGCGACTACAGCGCAATGTGGGAGACATCCATAGCGCAAACGATTTAGGAGAATTACCGGAAGGGCCAACTGTGGCTGTTGGCAACAAGTTTTTTTTTGGATAATTGATGCATTTTATAACCAACAACCAAGAAAATTAATGGGAGAACCCAAAAACAAAGGTAACCAATACATGGGAAACCTACAACAATCTACAGAATCAAAACTCTAATGAGGGGAAGTTCGCAGAATCAACAAGTTGTATTGGTACGCGGTGATTGACCAGTGCCTGGTTGGATATGATTTAGCGCGCGGAGAAGACGTGGTTTCAGGGCTCTTTACTGACCATATGCAGACTACCTGGCCGAAGAGGTCTCCTATTATCACACCCTGGTTCAAGAATATGCATATACTTTTGATTTTCTAGTTTAACCCTTCTTGGAAAATGCACACAAAATAAGCAAAACTCGAGAGATTTCAGTTCAAAATCAAGAGACCTAAAAATCCAGTAACACTTGGGTAGATCACCAGCTGACTATAATCAGACAGATTAACAAAATGACTAAAACGCCCATAAATATTGCACACATACAGAAGTGTCTTAACATGCCATAGAGGAATTATTTATGGTTCTAGATGTTTTACATTAGCTACTTCCAAGGCCACCAACAGGAAAAAACCGAAACAGGTAACAACAAGAACCCGAGTCACTTCTCCCAGTCTTACAGCATACAGTCCGTGCGAGCAGGCAGCCGCCGGAAAAAGTTGACCGGCACTGACGGCAACCGGTAGCGAAACCTGGGATGCCTCATTGCGTAAATCCCCGCCAGACCCGCCACCACCTGGAAAGGCGTAACGTACAACACAATAGCAGCCACAAGGCAGAAGGTTACCGATAAGGCAGTGGCACGAGGGTCCCGCCAGCTCAGTAGCGACTGGAGCCGCTCCCCTTGGGTCGCAATGTCGCCAACAACAGTCTGGATCCGGCCCGCCACGCTCCTGAGCCGGTCGTACCTCATTCTCACCAGATCCGGGCTCTTACTTGTGGGAAACGTATCGAACTCCTCGTCTAGCTCATCCGGGTGGGCTCCCTCGGCTTGCGAGATCTTGATGTTCATGTGGGGAGGGAACTTCGGGCGGTACCGGAAGTTCCATATGCCTATAAGAAACATATAGAGGAAAACTGTTGGCAAGATCAGTTCAGGGAAGCAAACCAGCATGATAAAGAGCACATGAACAAGCACTGTTGTGATGGGATTCTTCCACAAACAAATATCCCCAAACCACTTCCCAATCGCAAATATTCCCGAAAAGACTGACATTAATCGGGAGAAATTCGCCTTGCTCCTCCGCATGCTCCAGAGGTGAGAGTCCACGTCAGACATGTACTCCACCACCTCCTTCCGCAAAGGCGGCTCGGCTCTGCCGAGTCGAGCTGCCACTATGTTGACAGCTTGGTGGCGTAGCATGTCGAGCTGCATTATGGTGAATGGCCTCACATAATGCATTTTGGGTAACAACGGTCGCGAGTATATGTACATCATGTTTACCAAAGATGTGCACGAAAACCTTATTGCCAAATGCAACTCCCCCATCTTCTTAACCCCGGCAGGATGAAGAACAAGAAGTGGATAAGAGTGTGTGTAAACACGGCCTGTCTCAAGCGTAGATATCCGAATCCGAACCTTTCCAATTTTCAAGTCCTTACCGTTCGGACCTCCGAGTTGGCTATTATCAAAGACGCCAACAGTTAGAACTGTGGCTGGATCGAAAACCTCCCAAGTGTACTGCTCATTATACTTGGGAAAAAGGTTGTCCACAATGGTGCGAGTCCGGATCCATTTATGTCCATATTTTGCTACACAATAGGTATCGGAAGTCCCCTTCCCATCTCGTGTTTTCATAGGGTGGAGCCCAACTGCATTTAAAACCCCAAGTTCTAAAACACCGATTGGCGGCTTCCATAGCTGTTTGGCCGTAGGTCGGAGATCGCTGCTATAGTGAGTTGACTCATCCAAAACATGGTACCCTCCATCTAGACATACTCTCAGATGGAGCCTACTGGAAAATTTATCTTTCTTCAGCTGATCCACATCCACAGCAACTGGCTTTTCCAGGTTGAACCAACGGGAATGAATGGCGCGATCATCTGCACGCTTCTCCACGATGCTCAACGGAATGATGACTCTCCCAAGGATCTCATCTTTTCCAGGACCCACGCGGTCCTCCACCGTAAGAATAAGGTGGTCTTCAAAAGGCTCGGCAACAACAAACAGAAGATCTTCGTTCCACATCGGGTTGAATGTCCGAGCCTGCATGTTTTTCGTTTTTGTTACTTGGTTTCCAATCTGTGCCTTGACATACACATCAGGGAATCGACTCTTCTCCGTAGGAACCAAGTCCTGTGCCTCAACTACATTGACTCGCACATACCATAACCGGGGCGCTTGATACACCTTGGAGCGTATTAGTGTAGACGCGGCTGCTGAGCTGTCAATAGCAGTAGCTGCATCTGAATGCCAAGCGTCAGGAAAAGCTTCATCGGCTTGAGTGCCAATCCAGACAGCAAGCATCAACTCCCCCTTTATCTTCTCTCCCTTCTTGTCTTCGAGCCGGTACCACTGCGGAGCCAACGGACTATCAGGCGGGACCCGCGTAGGCACCTCATTTAGATCAAATCTTACTAGCCCAACGAAGTCATCCTTCAACAAATCCTTGTCTTTCACCCTCACTTCTAAAACGGAAGCTTGCATCCGTTCTTTCGAAAAGGCAAACACCACGTTCCATGCTGGATTCTGCTGTTTCTCGATGTGCTTCGTGATTCCTTTATAATTTCCAATTCTAGCCTCGACATAGGGGTCAAGACTACCAGTGATATCCATCGCGGGAAGATCACGCGCCTTGACCACCCTTACAAAGAGAAACTGCATTCGCTCAACGAGATCGTAAGTGGAAGCAGTCCTGTCTGAACGAATGACACGACCCCCAACAACTTGTCCTCCTCCGAGAAATGGACTTGTCTCTTTGAGCGAATAGTCAACTGGTTGTGCCGACGATCCGGAGTACATCCGAACAATCTGCGGAGGTGGAGGTTCAGATTTCATCTCATCCACCCCATATTTCGTCACGTGATTGGATACTACACCAGCAGCAGAATTATGCTGCTGATTCTGATGATTAGAGTTTGGAAGATGATGGAATGTATGTCTTGCCTCGGATTTGGATTTAGATGGCAAGGAATTTTGAATCGGCTGGGCATGTGACTGAATATCTTCGTGTGCAGGGAGTGGAGTAGAGGACTTTATGGATGGATCGTCGGTGGTATAGACCCTGAGGCCAAGCTCTCCTCTAACGCGGGAGAAGACCCCACGCTTTTCTAACGGGTAGTGCAGGACAACAGAATCGGAGTGGGGAACAAATGATGTCCCGTGGAGGGAGACCTTGCCAAGGAAGGATCTTGAGTGAGCAGATTTGATGTCATTGTAGATGTAGGCGTCGAGAGTGAGGTTGTGGAGGTTTGAAGGGTCTGATATGTTGAAGTAGAAGCTCTCATTCCAAACGGGATTCAGATCCTTTTCTTTGATTGTGGTGCGGAACTTCTGGTTATCAAAGTGGAGCTCCACGACAGCACTAGACGAACCATGCCCGTCTTTCGGGAGAAGGTTGTGGGCACCAACTACGTCCACTCCCAACTTGAGATTGCTCATTGTCGCGTTTGAACGGCGATTATTCAAAGATATATGGACTTTTCCGATATTCAAGGCCACCTGAGAAGCGAGCAAAACCATTCGGTATCACTGATGGTTATAATCATGTTGACAAGAGATGAATAATTAAGAAATCAGATAACTTGTTCAATTAGTTCATTATGAAGAATATAACGTACAGTACGCAAAGCATATTACAAGGATATATCATCAGAGAAAGAAATAGCATGAATAAAAAAAATGCTAGTAGACAATATGATTAACTTCTTAGCTACCAAATAGAGCACATAGTTTCACTGCAGTCAATAAACCTCCGACATCAAATATATAAAATGCCAACTAAAAGCAATGAGCAATATGAAGGTAATGGTAAAATGTTGAAGCGCTTTCACAAGTACGTGTTCTTCAATTATAGGTAATTTGAGAGGATTCTAGGCTTGAGTCTCGTTGTAGGCAAGGGACTGGGAGAATGCAGCCTGATCTGCTCGTTAACTAGAAGACCCACGTGCAGAAATCAACAACGATTATGGAAAAGATGAAAACCTAGACGAATCTTCAACGAAGTGATTCAGTGGCCGAAAAGAAGTAGCTGGAAGAATACAGTACTGGAGTAACACAAGAAGAACGTTTGGCTATGGCCTCATGCCAAGCAGTTTCATATGAAACATAAGAAGCTGGGAACTACATGAACTTGGTAGAAATTTCAGAAGGTTTAAGTCAGTTAGTTGGAAAATAGAAAATAGGAACACTTTTTCTTCCAAAATTTGTAAGAATACAAAGGATAAGATGTACTGTAGCTAGATTTTACCACCTTAGGACTTTAACCCCACCAAATAAATCCCAACTTATTTTCGGTCTTCCAATGAGCGACTATGCCATACTTGTAAAGATCTAAAGTTAAAGACCTCCATAAAAGGAACAGAGAAAAGATCTAAAGTTAAAGACCTCCATAAAAGGAACAGAGAAAAGATCCCCAAACCAGGATCAAGTTATCCGCGTATTGCCTCACAGAATGAGAGCCCTCAACTCAATTATGAAAGGATGATTTAGAATGGCCAAAGGATTATTGATATATTGGGAACATACCCAAATGTGCGTGAAGACAAATAAGAGAGATCGTCAAAATAATAGCTCAGCTGTTGAATTGAAAATTGTAACCGGAAAGAAGGAAAATAATGTATATTGTAAAGACAAAGAAAACCCCAGGCGATTAGCCTAGTCGCAAGCTGAGTCATGATACGTTCATCAAGAAGCCAAGATCATGATTTCAAAATCCATTGAAGTACTTGAACCCCCTTTGTGTCACATACCAAATGAAAATCTGTGGAGCTAAGCCTCAGACACCCTCATTACCAAACCGGGGAAAGAAAAAAAAAAGAGAGAGAGAGAGAGAGAATAGAACAGAATATCCTCTAGTGTGGACGGAAAAACTCACCCGTCTAGTAGAATATTTTGAAAACGACCAGTAGCAGAGCCCATAAGATCTTCTCAGTCTTCAATAGTCTTAAGTTTCAACATTGATCGATAATAGAAATGTGTGATTACATGGAAATATTCAAAGTTCCTTAGCACTGGAATTGAAGCTTTATAATAAGAGATACCCAATGGTTGAGATCCACATAAAACAAAAAGGTCAACACATTCTTCCCCCCAAAAAGGGCATGTGCTAGCCTACCTAGTGGAAGGATCTAACACTAACCTCCAGTGGCCCCAAAAAATTTGGAATGATTGGCCTTCGTGGGATTCGAACTTGCGATATCTTGAGAAGGAAAGCTCTTCAATTACTTTCTCATACTCACTTTGCTAAACCGGGATTAAGGCCGGAAATATTAAACATTTAAAATTCAAAAATCTAAAAGACTGTGCGTGAAGTTAAAGACCCTTAAGAGTCGCTAACAAGACACATCACACATGAACTTATTCCCCTGAATATCCACCACAAAAAGTACAAAGCCCCAAAACAGTGGATTAGCCTCACAGTAAAGGTAATCAAACAAAATTACAAAAACAAGAAAAAGGTTTAGACTTCAATAGGAACAAAAAGGTACCAACTTTACATCATTTGAAGTCATAGACTTGATGATGCAACAAGATTTTACCAAACCAAATCTCACCAGATTTTCAAATTGAGCATCATTAAGGTCCGTTAAGGAAGTACGGTTATTTTTCGAAATAAAGGTGATGTATTGTGAGGGAATTGACCTGTTTTACGAAAAATAAGTATTTAAAAAATAATACTAAGAATTTTACCAAACCAAATCTCACCAGATTTTCAAATTAAGCATCGTTGACGTCCGCTAAGGAAGTACGGTTATTTCTCGAATTAAAGGTGATGTATTGTGAATGAATTGACCTATTTTACGAAAAATAAGTACTTGAAAAATAATAAGAACCGGAACAGGGAAATCTTCAATTTCCAGTTCCTAAAAGGAAAAAATCGTAAATTTCAAACAAAACAAAAGAAAAGAAAGGGAAAAAGTAATGAATTACTATGTGTGCAGCGGTTGATGTTTCAGAATTATTTTTCTGATTAACGGTTTTTTAAACTTTTAGAATGTCTTAGGGGAAAAAAAAAAACCCCATCTTTGTGAAAGCAGTATTTAAATTCTCGGACATTGTTTCTGCTAGAAAAATGAATTTTGGCTTTTATATATATATATAAATTTTTGGTAAAAAGTAAGCGTGAGCAACAGGGTAATTAACAGATCTTCATCACTGAGCTCAGAAATACAGTAGAAATAAATTTAGGTCGACTTTCATGAGACAACTCCAATGCTTGACCAACAAAACGGGGGAATTAAAAATCAAAAATTGAGCAATTTCAAGAATTCAAATTTGAACAGAAGATAAAACAATAAACCCAGGAAAAGCGTAAAGGAAAATGCTTAAATACCTGTAATGGGTTGGTTAAACTTCAGATTTTCTCCATGTCTGGAGAGTCCAGAGGTTCTTTATCGTAGTAGTACACCGTGAAGAAGAAACCATTCAAACTAAGTCAGATGTGGGTGGGAGAGAGTTACTACGGTGGTGGGGAGGCAGAGCAGAGCAACATGGAGCCAAAACAGAGGGCAGTACAGAGAGAAAACAACAACGCAAAGGGAAAAAATTGGTGCAGTAATTGCTTCTTCTGGAATAGGTCCAGTCAGTACTAGTGCACATGTATGGATGTCCTTCCTGTATGTATGTATATGCATGTGAGCATTCATACTCCATCGGTACAGTGGATTATGTACATATGTATATCCATGTAGTATCATGTATGTATGTGGAGATAGAGAGAGATTAACGAGGCAGGACTTTAAAGTAGCAGTTCGTCATTACCCTGGGCATTTACTGCTTTGCCAGTTTCGGAGTCTCTCTCGCTCCTCTCTCTCTCTCTCTCTCTCTCTCTGAACACGCAATTCAAAGCATGTATCGTTTCAATGAAGGGGAATATGTTGTGAAGCGGGCGACCTCAGGTCGTTACCATGAACTCTTCTCACTTGTTACTCCGTCACTTATCAGTGGTCTCGTTATTGTTTGGAGAGAATTGGATCCGCTCTATCGTCCTTAATTTTAACTGGACCAAACAATTCAAATTTGAATTTATTTCTGTATTTCTGTAATTAATAGTAGTTTGAATTTATTCAACGATTCCAACTTTTACTCGTAAGAGTCTTTAAGAGCTACTACTAATTATACCAATATTTGGTCCGCATACTCTTTCTAACCGGTCCAAAATTTGGACTTGAAAGAATCCAAACCTTTAGCCTTTGTTCGGTTTGGAATTCTAAACTCAGGGTTTTGGATAAAGTAATTTTTCTACTTTTTCTCCCTCTAACTTTTCAATTATTACTTTTATTTTTCACTCTATCTCTCTCTACTTTTACCTCTCTCCACAATCATTACTCTCATTTCTCTCTCTACCTTTATTCAAAAACATAACTCAAAACTCACAACCGAACAATTTAATTGTTTCATTCGGATGATGGGTCTAGTGACTTGGTGATAACAAATACTCCTATTTTCTCTCCAACCGAGTCAATTATGATTCGAAATTCGAACATTCTAGGGTAAGTAACTTTTTCAATGGCCCCGTCCATAGGGACGGGTTGCCCCTAGCCCACCCTTTTAACACTAGCAAAAACTCAATTGGAAGGAGAAAAAACTCTAAATTCGTATCATTATTATTTTCAAATTTAAAAGAAGAAGAATAAGAGGTGGTTTGTCGATAGGAATGGGTTTATTGGTACCCATTGTGTGGACGATGGGTTGGATTGAATTTCTCATTAGTATTAATAATAAGTAACATTTTTTCAGTGTCAAATGTTTTGAGATTAGCATTAGCCTCAATAAGTCAATGAAAGGAATAAAATATGAATCTAAAGTGAAAGATATTTAAAGACCAACTATTTAAAAAAAGAATATACAGTAGTCCTTAACGAAATTGTATTTGATTTTGATCCAATTATTTGTAATTCTAGATTCCGGTTGTCATTAACCTACAAAATCTCATGTAAATTTAACATAATGTTAATAGAAAAGTATTTTTTGCACTTTTTTTTTTTAATAAATGCACTTGAGAATTTCTCACGTAGTGTTCTTATTGTACGTAATTTATTAATTTAAAGCGCTACAAGATTATTTTTGAAGTGCATTTATAATAAAAATATAAAGTGCATATATAAATCACATCGAGGAAAAATTTTGACCGACGTGTCTCATTAGCCAGAGTGTCTGGACCCACTTACAAACATCTCAACTAATTCTCTCTCTGGTTCGGTCAAAAACAGCTAATTCATGTCAGACTTAAAGAATTCTCCAGGAAATTTTTTTTTTGCGGCCTCATCTAAGAATTGAACCCTAGTCAAGTATGTAGAGAGCAAAATTACCAACCAACCAGAGTAACCAAAGGGTCATGCACATGGGCAGGGTTCATTACCGGTAAGCACTCATCTCCTCCCAAGTTCATAAAATATAGTAGATTAAGTTTAATGAATGAAAAAAAAAAAAAAAAAAGGGGCTCCGAGGTGTCTCATTTCAAAACTCGAAAAAGGACTGTTTGAAATTGAAATTAGATAAGATACGGCGAGTTCGGGTTCTTTTGGGAAGCACTGATCTAATACAGAAGTCATCGGTCGCCGACGTTTTGTTGGAGAGAGAGAGAGAGAGAGAGAGAGAGAAGATGACGCTAAAGATATACGCCGATCGAATGTCACAACCATCTCGCGCCGTTATAATCTTCTGCAAGTAAAATCATCAACCTCATATCTTTCCCTTTGTTTAAATTCTTGTCCTCAAAATTTCAATTTCTCTTCGTTGCTAATTGCAAGTATAATCTGATGTGAGACTATATGGTCCCGTTTTTGGTTTTTTAGGGTTAATGGGATAGAGTTTGAGGAGATCAAGCTGGATATAGCCAAACGTCAACATCATTCTTCTGAATTTAAAGGTAAGCATTTCAATACCTGTTTTTGTTTAAAAAAATAAAAATATAACTCAGGCGTCCGGCCAGCTTACGCGATGATTTTATGGGTTACATCTTTGAAAAATGGTGCCAACTTTATACAAACCGTCCATTGTTTTGAATTTTTGCCTTGAAAAGATTCAAGAAATGGAGTGGAGGGTACCGATAATATAAGTTTTGCTAGACATATACATAATATATAGTGTACGCGAGGGACTTCTATAGAACTTGAGGGGTGGCCCCCTTCGATACCAACATGGCTCCGCCACTACACTTGCGGGGTTCCCAATTGAAGCCAGAGCTTTGCTCTGAATGACCAGCCCCAAATGAGTTGATAGCTTCTGAGAGGTTTCGAACGTGGGATCTTAGGAGGGACCAAACCCCTAAGTCTTAGGCATAGTTCGTAATATCGGCATCGGTCTCCATAACGGTATCGGTTGCGATGTTGCAGTTTTGGGGCATAACAGTTGTAGCATAATGGTATCGATGACTGGAGGTGTGAATTTTTTAGAACTTTGCACACCATATCACCGATACTACCATTACGTATCGGTCCGTATCGCCCATAATTTTGACCATATTGGCCCGTATTTGCTGTAATGGCCCGATACCACGTATAGTCGATATTGTTATGTATTATGGATACGTATGCGATTTTCCTTCACACTGCAATATGGGACTGGACTCGGTACCTACGGATACCGATAAGGATGGGCCGATACCTATACATATCAGGCCTATCGACCGATAACAATAGGTATCACCAATACCTGTTTACACAAGCCTATTGTTTTTATTTTAGTTTTTTTGGAATGCAAGTAGTTAAGAGTAGACTGTAGAGTGTTTTAGTCTTTCCAAGGAACCTAACCTGGTAGTTATATACAAGTTTGGCAAATGATGCTCCCCTGACCTCTACGAATATCTTTCTCAATTTCTGTGTTGATATGTGTGCGTTTCTATTTGTGTTAACATTTTAAGGGAAATGATGCACTACACAGCTCCAAAAGGTGTGCATACGGCATACTATATGCACTTTCGTTATTGTTCCAGAATGATTTGCATCTTGCACTGCAAAACATTATAACATCGCAGCAAAGTATCCCTTCACGTTTTTTCATCACAAAATCTTGTAACAATAAACCTCAATGTTGATAACACTGTCACGTATCTTCTTGACCAAGACTTTTCTAGGGTACCCCTTCCTTCGTAACTTCACAATGGCTTGTTACTTGGCATATTGTAGACTTCTCCTAAATTAATTATTATGTCGGGATCCCCCAGTGAAAAATGTTTCTGTCTTTGCAATAAAATATTTGCTGAAAACTCATTAAAGAACGCATAAACAAAGTTCTTGTCACTAGCAATACCAGATCCTGTATCTTAGTATATGTTTGGAAACCAATGACTGAGTGTACTTTTTCTCCCTTCTATGATAATTTCATGTCAGAAATAAACCCTTTCAGACAAGTGCCCGCGATAGTTGATGGAAGATTTAAGCTGTTTGAGAGGTACTTGGGAACTTTCATTTTGCTTCTTCAACTATGGTTTACCTGTACACCTCACATGGTTTTTGTTTGGAAGGGTATGTGCATTACTCGTGCTTTGCAATCTTTTTTGATTTGCAATTTTGAGCAGATTCATGGTGTATAAAAATAAAGTTAGGTTAGCAAGTCTATCATGTCGTGAAACAATCCACCATAGCCTCCTTTTAGACTGGATGTAGAGTTTTTTCCATGTTCAGAACTTAATGTAAGTAGTCTATGATGATGGACTTTGGTTTTATGAGCAATAGCAGAAAATTTTTGCATCATAAGTTTGTGTTGGTATTCCACTGAAGTAAGAGTAAAGGGATTTCAATGCCACGTCCTGTAAATATTTGATATCCCACGTTCGTGTTCAACAGTTACATAATTCCTTATTCTTTTGTTACATCCACACCCAAGAAATGTGGTCTCCACTGAATTTGTAGCTCAATCCCATGCTCTAATCGGTGAATCAAGCATGCCCATGGTGTTTGCACTTAATATTCCTTTCCACTTATGAAATGGTTAGTTTGCACAACTGTTGGTTGTCGGATGCACGCAGCTGTGGATGATGTTGTTTAATCTTTTTAATTACTCTGAGTTTCTTATTCTTTCTGCCTCTAACCTTGTGGTAACCATCTTACAAATTGTTGTGCAGTCATGCAATTCTTAGATATCTTGCTTGTGCATTTCCTGGAGTTGCAGATCATTGGTGAGAGTTGTCTCTATCTACTTCTCGATAAGCTTCTATATTTGGACCTATGCTATTTGCTCTAACTACCAACGAGGGGCAAACACCGACGTGTCATGGTAGTGTTGTGTCTGTCAAGACTCCCAACCAAAGCTTAGTTTGCTTGGATTTCCTTCATTGTGTTTCATCAGTTGCAAGATGGGAGATTCCTTTTGTTAAGCTTGGTGGAGGTCATGTCTTGGATCTAGTATCTTGAACACTATCTTAATTTCCACTCACATTGTGACGCCCCACCCTTGAAAGTTCCAGGTAATGGTCAACCAGCCTGAGGGCGGTTGTGACTTGTGTGGGGGTTGTTTGACCAGTGACTAGAGAGGTCGATTGGGGGTGGTCCCACATCACTTGGTGAAGTGTATGTCGTGTGCTATAAATAATAGATCTCCATCCTACCTTGTACAAGGCCTTTTTAAAGCCTTGAGGGCGTCAAAGCCCTTTGGAACTTCACAGTTAAGCATGCTCGCCTTGGAGTAATCCAGGGATGGGTGACTTCACTGGGATGTTTGATGGGGTTTGGTTTTCAAAGCGGACAATATTGTACAGGGCGGGAGCAGGTCGTTACACACCTCTTGTAGCTTGTCAGTTTTTGAAAATTGTTCGTAATTTTCAGAATCAGTTTTCTAGAACAAATTTCCAGAAACTTGTTTGGGTGATTGGTTTTGAAACTCGTCTTATGGGCCTTTTTTGGGGGTAAAGAATCCATTTTGATAAATTACAAAAAAGATGTTCTTAGTTTAACCAATGTAACCATGCACAACTTGTTTTGAGGGGACTATTGGAGTAGAACCCATGTTGATAATCTTGAAGGAAAGATGTTTTCCTTTTTTTGGATATTCCTCTATAAAGTTAAATGAAAATAACAAGTGTTCTCATGAAACTGATTATGAAAACTGCAACCAATAGAGCTACGCACCACATACTGTCTCATGAACAGTCCATTTATCCCAGGATAGAGGAAAACAAAACAGGACAAGTGCAATAATATGACATACCCACGTACCTATCCGGAAATTTGGAGGTTTGACAGATATGATCCAGCTACTCAACCTGCATTTGAAGTCCTCTTAGCATAATTTGCGTTGTTTTACAAAGTGCATGTCTATCTTCGACTATAGATTATAGGATAAGTCATACGTTCAGAAGCTGTTATGTAGTGCATTTAGTTCAGATGTTCATTTTCTGCAGCCTGGTTGTAACAATTCCCCTTTTTCATTCTTGAAGGTATCCAGCTGATTTATTCAAAAGAGCAAAGATCGAGTCAGTGTTGGATTGGCATCACTCCAATCTACGCCGTGGTGCAGGTGTCTCGTACCATTCCTAAGTTGACAACTTGATTATAATTTTACTTGTTTATTTGTTTTTCGTATTGGTGCAACACTGGAATACCCTATTGAGTGTTGACCAATATCTTTGCACGTGATTTGTGGTGAAACGTGCTCCTGTTAAATGACTGAATACATTTTCTACTATAGTCATCACCTGGCACATAGCCAAATGGTATCCATCCTAGTGCAGTGGTATGGGTTGGAATTGCAGGAGGAATCAACCTCTTTATAATAATTGGGATAAACTCTGAGGCTAGACTTCTCCCAAAGCCTGATGTAATCGGGAGCCTTGTGCGTTGGATTACTGCCGTTGATAATGTCAGACCTTTGAATCAACATTGACTGCCCCCATCCCGCTCAACCCCTTGTCCTTCCCCCTTCCATTGTGATGCTATCCCTGTTGGAATTTTGGACATCCATGTCAACCTATAATTAGTTCGCAATTTGTGGTATAGAAATTCTTTTAACCTTTTTATTTGGAGATTTTATTAGTCATGGCTGTTCCGTAACTTCCGTTACCTAAGTATTTACAATATGCCAATCAACTGCAACCTCCTTCCACCAATTGAAACCAAATTCTGTTGTGTTTTTTGCCATCGAAAGGTCGAAGATGCTGGAAATGCCATTCTTCCCGTCAAAATCCATGTTCTGATAACTATATGTCCCATATGTATAATACTCCTGTCAAACATCAATAGTTCTTTCAATGTTGGATTGAGAGGAATTGGAGGTGGTGCACAAACTGAAATTGCAAATTGTGGTCTGAAGATGTTATTTGACTCCACGGTTAATGGCATAGATCTTAGTGGTGGGTTTGATGTAGTTGGGGGGTTAGTGGTGGTGGTGTAGGAGAGGGGACGTCAGAGACAGGAGGGATAGGAGCATAGGGTATTGAATCAGAGAGGCTGGGGGAAGAGAGGGCTGTGGGTTTGTGGGCAGTAGAGGCCAGGCCATAGGGGAATGAGGAGGAAGGGGGGAGGAATGATAAGAAGGGAGGATAGAGTGTATATGAGCGGTTGAAATTACTTAATTGCGCCCAAATTTTAGCTGATGTGGATGACATTAACATGGTATGTAGAAATCTCTAGGGTTATGGCTGAGCCGTGAAAAATTTAAATTATTCTACTTGGAATTTTTAAATTGTTCTACTTATAGTTTCTAAAGGTCTCTGTCTTTCTTGATCGATCTTGTCTTTTCAGCTGCCTATGTTTTGCATAGTACACTTGCACCTGCGCTTGGCCTTAAAAAGAATCCACAAGCAGCTGCCGAAGGCGAGAAAATATTGTCTGCATCGCTTGAACAGATCGAGTCTATTTGGTTGAAGGGGAATGGCCGGTTTTTACTTGGAAGCTTCAAACCATCCATTGCAGATCTCAGCTTAGTTTGTGAACTAATGCAACTTGAGGTAAATAGATAAACTTATGTCCATCAACAATATATTCGTGTGTGTCTGTCTAGAAAAAACAATGACGTTCATCACCTTTGAAGTTTCCTAACCATGTAAGAAATGAAAAAGAGAAAAAAGATTCAACTTCGATAACAAATAATGAATAGGTTAAAGGAAGATGAGTTGATTTATGCAATCTAGATTAGGATAGAACCTTTCGAGCTTTAGAATTACTGATTTGAGATACAAGCTATGTTAATGAGAAGTGCATCACCTTCCTGATCTCAACGTGTAGTTCTGGAATGTCTTGCTTGCATGACGGCTAATCCTCCTTTTACTTCAAATTCTTCTCACATATCTCTAGATCTTTTATTTAAGGTCATACTTCTGCATGGTTATGGACAAGTTTAACCTGTTAGTCAACCTGAAAACGAAGACAAGTGAGGTTGAACTTCTTGTTTTAACCATTTTGGCGGCCGTGTACAGATTTCTTTGTTGGCCAATGGACTATTTATGCCGACTGATACGTGTTAGTTGGGCAATGGATAAGGATGAAACATCTTCACGATAGTTGTGATCTTAATTATTTTACTTGGTAAAAAAGTTTGGGAGTTATATCGAGATCCCATTGAAACTCTGTTGGACTTAGGTCGTGGATGAGAAGGATCGCGATCGAATATTAGGCCCACACAAGAAAGTTAAGCAGTGGATTGAAGATACAAACCAAGCAACAAGGCCTCATTTCGATGAAGTACATGCAGTCCTCTTCAAACTCAAAGCAAAGCTACAGCTACAGAAGCAGCAAATGTTGGAAGCTAATAACAAGATTGAGTATGGCACAAAAACTGTATTGCCCTCGAAGATGTGAGAAACATCTGCGGAAATAAGTTTTGTATTTGTATTCATCTATGTATCTTCGTACGGGTCCTGAGATCATACGACAAAAGCAAACAAAAACAGAGGCAAGCTCAAAGAATGTTGTACTTTGAACTTTATACAATCTCGCAAAGTTTGTAATAGACTTTGTGCTTGTGTTGAATGAAACCTACAAGATTGTGATTGTATCCGAGATTCCGAATGCCCCATTTTATTCAAGACTGCGGACAGTAGATTTGCGAAATAACGTGTTTGGAATTGAAACTACCTTCTGCAGTAACATCCGGTTATGTCTACGCGGAAAGAACTCAGAGGTACTGCAAATTTGAAATTGAGAGGAGATGATCACTTGCCTAGTGAATTTTTTGAAATAGTTTGAATGAATAAAGTTTATAACTTTTGATACTACTAATACCGTTTATTTTCTCATTTTTCCCACTTCTTCTTGGCCTATAGAAAATTTGATAAATGTACACAAATAAATTAGTTCATCAAACACACTTTTAACTTCTTTCCTGATTCTTATTTTGTCTCTGTATGGGTGTATAAAACATTTTGTGAAGAATTTCTTAATTCACCATACCTTATTAGACTCAGATTCTTTCTCTCTTTATAACTATACTCTCTGAATTTACTCCAATCTTCTATGTATTGGTATTCGTATTGTGCCCGTTGGATGTATGAAATTCAGAAATAAAGTTAAAAACTTATAGTATCAATGTACTTAAACTACATGGGAAGTATTTGAATGTGTATTAAATTTGCATAACTAGGAATCTCTCTTTCTTTCTTTTTTCAAGCCAGAAGAAAATTATATCAGAAAATTACAATAACAAGACACTACTTAATTACGTGAGATTCGCAACAACTAAGTTACGCCCGATTGATAATACCCAAGAAATACTCCGTAGCCAATAATCAGTTTGTAACTTCTTCTTCGGGTTAGTTTTACCTTTATGTAAAGAGTGTATAAGAGTGACAAATAGACTTATTCTAGACCCATGGTTGGTTATATTTGATAGTATGTTCAACAAAGAAGTCTATGTCTTCACCAAGTCTAGTTAAATACTACAATAACAAGGATTTTAAATTACTGAAAAAAAAATTACAAAGTAATTATTCATATTTGTATTATTTAAATAGGAGAATTAATTATTGCACCCCTTTTGTACCCTCCACACTCCTTTTGTTTTATTAATAAATTTACTATATTATCCCTTGAAATATGAAAAAGAGAACTAATGAAAAGATAAAACAATGATTTTACGTGAATAAAAAAATAGTGTGAATGATAAAAATGAAAGTGAAAATATCATCGTTTAATTGAATGACTCGAATGGACAAAAAAAGAAAAGAAAAAAGCGACTGGAATATATATATTTTTTTGATCAAACCACAAACATAACAAGAAAAGCGACTGGAATATATACGTACAGTATTGCACTCTTGCGTATTAGAGAGAGCGAGAGAGAGAGAGAGAGGGAGAGAGAAAGAACCGAAGTGCAAAAAATTCGCAGTTCTTCTCGCTGTAAGTAGAATATGATGTCCTCTGAGATTTTAGCTGGTACGGCGTTTGCTTCTTTGACTTCCAGTTTTGAGTGAACAACTGCGGCGATAGGTATTTCTGTTCTTTTACTGGTAGTATTTATTATTGTGTGTTCATTTGCACCCAAAATGTCAATTAAAGAAGGGTCTCAAATAATTCTCGAAAAGGAGATGAAATTTCTTTTAATTCACTTATGCGAAGCACACTTTACTAATCTGAGCCAGCTATGGAGTTGAATTCTTGGCACCCATATCATCAAAATTTCCAGATTCTCAGTTTTATGACTTTCTGAGTTCATCTCTGTAGCTGTATGAACCTTGAACTTTTAGGAATTCAAGTCTGCTTTTAGAACTTGGTGTCCTTTTTTTGTGTTCCCATGGGATAATTCATTTGTATTTCCAGCCAATAGTACTTCTCTTATGAAAAATTTATGAAGGGAGGGATGACTCATGAATGTTTTGGATGGCACGATTAGGGCATTACTTTCTGAAGTGCATACAAGAAGAAGTACCAAGGAGGCACAAAATAAACTTTTCTTGGGGTACAGTAGAGGAATCCCTTTTGGAAAATTAGGAACCTGGCATCAACATCGTAGCATGTCAATTATTATGATGCAGTCAAGACACATACTGAAGTGATTTTGAAGATGGCACTAACCCCATCTAGGGTATAGTAGTATGTGTTTTTGAACATTTGAAAAGGTGAAGTAAAACTTTCTGTCCGGCGAGAAGCAGGTTTGAGATCATCCGTTATTAAGTTCGATGTTGTTTTCAGACACATGTATTGCCACAACACGTAAGACGTCGAACGACAAATCCAATGCGTTGATGAGTCGAACTACATGGAACTGTTTAGTCTTCTTTTTTACGTTTGCTCCTTAGTGCTTTTCTTATGGTACGACTCGTCACATTTTAAATACATTTAACTGATGCAAACTTTTGGCCATCTTTTCATTTAGTATGGCACATGGTTTTTTGTAAAGGCCATGGAGTAATTGGAATTTGGTCTGATCCCTACTACTTGCAGGACCAAGCATTTACTGTAGGGGGTGTAAAAATGGAAGCGAAGGGCCAAGTGACAGCTGAGAAGTATGCTGCTGATATTTCCTCCATAAGAGAAGCACAACTACGCATCGGTCCGTTTATACACAGAACACCAGTCGTCTCTTCGGAAACTATTGATGCTATTGCTGGAAGGAAGCTACTCTTTAAATGTGAATGTTTCCAGAAAGGGTGAGAAGTTAAAAACTGAAATCTAAATTTGAAGTATGATTTTGCATTATCGATATTTTTATCAACATGCAAATATCTTTCATCCAATTTGTGTTTTTCTTTCTCCAGTGGATCTTTTAAATTTCGTGGTGCCTGTAATGCTGTATTTTCGCTTGATGATGATCAGGCAGCAAAAGGGGTTGTAACTCATAGCAGGTTTGCTTTGTGCCTATAAGTATCCCAGATTTAATTTTCTTGGCATTTTTATCCCACTTTTCACTGATCACATCCAACAAAATTAGTGGTAATTATGCAGCAGCATTATCTTTAGCTGCTAAACTACGAGGGATCCCAGGTTACATTATTATTCCAAAAAATGCTCCAAAATGCAAGGTTGAGAATGTTAAGCGTTACGGAGGCCGGGTTATCTGGAGTGAGTCCAATTTGAGGTCAAGGGAAGACACGGCAACCAAAGTGTTGCAAGAAACTGGCGCAGTTCTTCTTCACCCATATAATGATGGGCGGACTATAAGGTGCAAGCTGGCATATATCTTGAATCATATGCACTTATTGTGCTATATAGTTGATCCGATTTTGCTCACATTTTCCTCCTTAGGCTTATCTACTATTGCCCTCTCAGACTAACAAATTTGATGAAGAGGATTTTTTTTAAGCTTCTGTCTGTGCGAGTGGATCCTAAGAATGTAAACACACAATAACGTTGAGAATTGGTTGGCAGTGGGCAGGGTACAATATCGCTGGAGCTTCTGGAGCAAGCCCCACAGTTAGACACTATAATAGTTCCTATAAGTGGTTTGTTTAACAACTTCGAACCGTCCAAATTATTGTTTCGATATCCACATTGTTATTCTTGTTAATTTGCTTTTTGCTTTCTTCAAACTGCAAAAAATTTAGGAGGTGGTTTAATATCGGGGGTGGCATTGGCTGCCAAGTCCATCAACCCTGCAATTCGAGTTCTGGCTGCTGAACCAATGGGAGCGAATGATGCTGCTCAATCTAAAGCAGCTGGTAGGATTATAACTTTGCCCGAGACCAACACAATTGCAGATGGGCTTCGAGCTTTTCTTGGAGATCTTACCTGGTAAGGCCTGAATCGGGATATCAAAACAATTGTGTAGTTTAAGCACTAGATCTCATACACTGCGTTTCATGCGATTTGTCTGCTTTTTGCTTGGAACTTGTTGTAAAGTATTTCTTCTTTCCATCTTCGCTCTTGTTTAAATTGCACTTATTGCAATTTCATTGGGGACGTACTTGCCTTTTATCAAAGCAGGCCAATTGTACGAGACTTGGTTGACGACGTGATTATTGTAGAGGATAAGGCGATAGTAGAAGCCATGCGACTTTGTTACGAGATTCTGAAGGTTGTAGTGGAGCCTAGTGGAGCAATAGGCCTTGCGGCGGTTCTGTCTGATGATTTCAGAAACAATCCCGCTTGGAAGGACTGCAGCAACATAGGAATTGTACTTTCAGGGGGCAATGTTGACTTGGATGTACTTTGGGATTCTTTCAGGAAGTGAATGGTACTTTAGTTCATGCTTATTTTGAGTCCTCTCGCATGGAAGGGTCTGAATAAAAGGTTTTTAGTTCTTGCTTAATGTAGTCCTCCCGAGGCAATAATATTTCTATTCACTCTGATCTCACGCTTAATTGCATGTTAATGCCGCCTTGTTGCATGTTCCAATTGATATGCTTGCATTTTATTTGGCATTTTCCTATGCCTTCATCTACGTGCAAGAAACTCTGCCAAAACCCCATCGATCGGTGTACACACATTTTTTTCTGCGATTTCCTGAGGTTCCTCTCAAACGACATAAAATTGCTCTCTCGCTATAAACTTTTTGAACTTGAAGCTTATTCAGAGCAATTACAAGGTATGGTATGGTCTACTGGCGTGCCTGAAACTTGGATCGACTACAGAAAAGCCTTTCGCAGATCTTTGATTTCAGTTTGAGGGTGACTGAGCCTTCAAACTACTCAAGGGGCTTCTATGCAGTTAAACAAAGAACAAGTCTCACTAATTTGTTCCACCCTCCTTGGTAAAGGGGAGAAACCCTGGATTTCGAGAAAGAAGAGGCCAACTCAAAGCTCTGAGTAGATAGGTATAGTAATCAATTTCTGCCGTTCAAAAAAGGAATAATTTTCCCCCAGAAAATTGATTAACAAGCGCAATGCATAAAATGTTCAGAAACTCAAGGCTGCATGAATCCGTGTTGCTAAACAAACTGCAGATCCAAGCTTTGGGCATTACATATTTAGCCAACGGGAAGCCCGGCATTGTAAGCTCTTGAATGAAGAGATGCAGTATGAGTTCAACAACAAAGTAACGTGTGCTGCTTAAATTCAGCTAATTGCTAAAATCACGAAACAGTTAGATGACTCACTGCAAATGGCAAAGCTGAAGGAAAAGGCGGCGGATCCAGAGACTGGATCCAATCCGAAGTATCCAACATTGATTCAAACCAATCCGCAATAGTAGAAACATTCAAACAAAACGCAACAAAATTACATCCCCTTGACCAAACGCCCCTATTTCAAATGTAACAGTCTCAAGCCTCCTCCTCCTGATACTCCTCTTCGTCCTCATACTCCCCTTCTTCGTCAGCAGTCGCATCCTGATACTGCTGATACTCGGATACCAAATCGTTCATATTACTCTCTGCCTCCGTAAACTCCATCTCGTCCATCCCTTCCCCTGTGTACCAATGCAAGAAAGCCTTCCTACGGAACATGGCAGTGAACTGCTCACTCACTCTTCTAAACATCTCTTGGATGGAAGTAGAGTTCCCAATAAACGTTGAAGCCATTTTAAGACCTGTCGGTGGGATGTCACAAACAGTTGATTTTACATTGTTGGGGATCCACTCAACAAAGTAGGATGAGTTCTTGTTCTGTACATTTATCATCTGTTCGTCGACCTCTTTCGTGCTCATCTTGCCACGGAACATGGCTGATGCCGTGAGGTAGCGCCCGTGGCGGGGATCAGCAGCACACATCATGTTCTTGGAGTCCCACATCTGTTGGGTGAGTTCAGGGACGGTGAGAGCACGATATTGCTGGGACCCACGGGATGTGAGCGGTGCAAAGCCAACCATGAAGAAGTGGAGTCGTGGGAATGGGATGAGGTTGACTGCAAGCTTGCGAAGGTCTGAGTTGAGTTGACCGGGAAAGCGAAGGCAACAAGTGACACCACTCATGGTGGCAGAAATCAAGTGGTTCAAATCTCCAACTGGTCATACATGAAACATTAGTCCCCAACTATAATTGTAGATTTGTAGCACTCTTAAACCGGGAAAACAATCTTATACAGCAAAACCAAACATAGAAGGTCTCTAAAATTTGTAGCTCCTTTAGTGGAACTGGCATAATTAAATTACAGTTCAGCTAAAAGCGTCCCGATCCAAAAAAAGCTAAAAGCGTTCCCACTTATGAATGTGAGAAGCAAGGGGAAAGGTGTAAGATTCTTCAAAGGGGGATGTTATTGTTAATACACACATGCCAGGGTTAGACTAGTGCCTATCTTAAAGCCCGGGTAGTGAGACATTGTTTTAGTCCTGTCTGATCCAGAGCTGGATGGTGCATTCAAGGAGAACGAAAAAAAGAAAAGAAAGTAAAGCTACTCCATGTGATGTGAGTGAAAAGTGAAATCCACCCTATCTAAAATTCGTGAAATGAAAGCCAGACTGTGCTGATATTTCTTTTGCTTATCCAGACGGTCACATGGGACAGCAGACTTTTAGCTGGCTTATGAACTCGTAATCCTTCAGCAGCAAGTGCACTTTTGTACTAGTCAATAAGTGTAAACAACTAGCCTTTTTGCAGATCTACACATATACAAACAACTGCTACATTACCGAATAACGAATATTCTACAGATCCTAAACAAAACAAAGTCCAGGAAATATAAAGCGAGACCCATGTGAAGTCACAACTGTATTTTCAGAGTGTGGAAGAGAATCTTAGACCAAAGTATCTCGTGACCTGATCTGTCCTGCATAGGTTGTGTGTCTTTGCAATCCAGGACATCAATCAAAATCTAGAAAAATGTAAAAGAGTCCAAAGACAAGTGAATCCCAACTTTGTTTGGTTGCTGAAAAAGGTAACAAACCAAACCAATCTATATCCAAACCAAACTACCTATGTCAGCATTAGGGTGGGGTGGCCATGTTATTGTCCTTTGTTTTCTCAGCAAACAAACACAGCGTTAAGGGTTAAGTTTCTCATATCGCCGAAATGGAACTGTAGTTATCAACGGAGAAGAAGACTTACAGCTGGGAGTAGTAAGCTTGAGAGTACGGAAGCAGATATCATAGAGAGCCTCATTGTCCAAAACCATACACTCATCGGCATTCTCAACGAGCTGGTGGACGGAGAGTGTAGCATTGTATGGTTCCACCACAGTATCGGACACCTTTGGCGATGGAAACACAGAGAAAGTCAGCATCATTCGGTCTGGATACTCCTCCCTTATCTTCGATATCAACAATGTCCCCATCCCCGATCCTGTCCCTCCTCCCAAAGAATGGCACACCTGAAACCCTAAAACCCCACAAACAAACAAAAGTTCATCAGCCATTGCTATTGCCAGATCATATCTAGCTACTACATAGGAAAATAAAAATCTCTAAAACCCGCACAAATGCATCTTTAGAAAAGTATACATCAGTCCAATCTAACCTTAACAACACAGTTTTACATCGATCATATGTATTGTATACGTTTATGGGTATATATTTACGTTCATATGTATATAGAGCAATGTACATGGATATTTTGAGCGAAATTAGAAAGGCACAAGTTAAACCCCAAAACTAAGACAAAGAACCGATAATTGATCAATCATTTTCCATTTCCAGAGCAGATCTAGCTACTGCCGCAGCGAAATTCGGAGCCCTAAAACCAACATGTATATGATCAGGCGCTACACTCGAACACACATTTAGAAAACCCTACGATTCAGTATCCATTGCTTTTTTTTTTCAGAGCCGATCTAGCCACAGAACTGAACAAATTTCGAAGCCCTAAAAACCAACACTTCATCAGCCATTTCTATTAATCTATCGACTAACAGAAGCAAAATTCAAAACCCTGTAACCAAAGCCAACACATACGACACATATATAAGCTTCAGATATTGAAATCGACCACAAACATCTCCCTGAATTCATTTGTATTTCGTTAGAAATCAGCCAAACCAACAAACACACAACTCGCAACGAATAATCAACAAAAGAAACACAGAGATCAAATGTCTAAACGAATCGATTTAAATCCGCTGTGTATAGCATGTATTTACCTTATATACCAGGGTTTAGGTCATCAATCCTAGTCAGCAAAACACAAATTAAACTAAATCAGGCCTTGTTGAGCACATATACATTGGCCGCCTATAACAACTATAATAACTTCACAATTTACCGCAATACCCTAGCAGTTGGAACCCGAATAGCCAGCCAAACTCAAATTAAACTAAATGACGCTTCACAAACACAACACAAACACATATAAGTCATGCATGTGTATACATACCTTGGAGGCAGTCACAATTTTCAGCCTCTTTGCGAACGACATCGAGCACAGAATCGATGAGCTCAGCGCCCTCGGTGTAGTGACCCTTGGCCCAGTTGTTACCGGCGCCGGACTGGCCGAAGACGAAGTTATCGGGGCGGAAGATCTGGCCGTAGGGGCCGGAGCGGACGCTGTCCATGGTGCCGGGCTCGAGGTCCATGAGGACGGCCCGGGGGACGAAGCGGCCGCAGCTGGCCTCGTTGTAGTAGACGTTGACTCGCTCGAGCTGGACGTCGAAGTCGCCGTTGTAGCGGCCGGTGGAGTCGATCCCGTGCTCCGCGCACACCACCTCCCAGAACTTGGCGCCAATCTGGTTCCCGCACTGGCCGCCTTGGATGTGGAGGATCTCTCTCATCTTTTCTCTTCGATTGGTCTGTGGAGGGGGAGAGAGAGAGAGAGAGAGAGAGAGAGAGAGAGAGAGAGAGAGATGAAACGGGGGAAACTGGAAAGTGAAAAGAGCAGGGTAGGAGGGTATGGGAGAAAGCGCGGAGGGAGAGAGATATTTAAAAGGAGGGAGTTGACGGTTCCCGTTAATTGGTTTGATTTTGGTTGACGGAGGGTGCACCTTTTTAACGGCTATGGGTTGACGGTCGTTTCGTTTTAGTGGGAAGCTGGAATTTTTGAAACAGAGAGGAACCCTCTCCAATCACTACATACATCCTCAATTTTTTTGGGGTCGTTTGTTTCAAGGCATCCGGGGACCCTTTAGGGGCGCTGCACCGTGGAGAGTTTCATCCGAATAGTTAATGGTCCAAGTTTTAAAAGAATCCTCCTATTCTTCCTAGCAAGAGTTTTTTTTAAAATTTGGACCGTAAAAAAGGTTTTTGGACAGTAAGATTGAGTGTTGTACCATTCCAACTTTCTAATTTTCTGGTCCCTTTTAATGATCCAATTCGTTCATATGTAAGAGCTCATCAACAACATTAGTGGCATTAAAACTTTAAAATTGTATGTCGTTTAATTTCGGAACATAATTGTCTTAAAAAATTAAATCGGCACACTGGATTGGATGTATTTATCGCAAGATAAGTGTGTTGCAATCTTATGTTTGATTGATATCATATATTAATATAGGTTTTGGTATGGTTAAATTCTTGGCAAGTTATGAAAGACGACAATTCCGATGATGGAAATGCCACCAATAAAATACTCCTAGCACAATTCTAAGTACTACTAGCTCCATAGGATAGGGAGTAGTGTTGTGTTGGTTTATAGGGTGGTGTACCTCGAAATGCAACGAAAAGCACTTGGAAAGCTCCCATATGTACATATCTGTGGGTGGGGTGGGGGAGCATGGGAAGAGAAAGGTGGCGTGTCTCAGAGAAGATGGAATACTTCAGTTCCCGTAGATCTGTTGGTGTGGTATGGTGTGGTGTGGCGCAGAGATCATGATACCAAACCTTGAGAGCAAAGCAACCCCACCCAGGCACCCACTACTAGTGGGAGTGGAGAACAATTTTTATTTATTGATGACATTATTCTCTCTCTCCTCCTTTTCCGCTCCATCTTTCTCCAATTTTTGCAACTACTATAATTGGAAGATAGTTTTAAGGCCCTCCTTGGAAGCAACAATGCAAGGGGATTATGATACCCCCTAATACATGGATTCATGTTTATGGAGTGATTTGAAAAGTCCAAAATGAGAGTGTATATCTTCACACGGTCCATATGTAATCCCCCCTAATATCCCATAAGGGGGGATTACACATGGCTAGGGTGGGAGCCGGCTATGTGTAATCCCCCCTTATAATACCCCTCCCTCTTCCATTCAACTACAAAACAACCTTATCCCTCCATTTTATACCTCATCCAAACCAAGTATTATTTAATCTTCCCGTCACATCAATGTGGATCCACCCTTCTTACATAATACCCCTACTATCCAATCCCCCTCTTCTTACATAATACCTCCACACCTAATACCTCATTCAAGCGAGCCCTAAGGGTAGAACACAAGATAGAACTTAATCTGCAACTGGCTTTTCCAACAATGGCTTCAATGTTGGCTTATTGAAGACTATCCCTATGATTTTTTGACGGGCTAAGATTCAGTTCTAAAAATCCAAATAAGTACTTAAAAAATAAAGAGTTATTTTTAAACTTAAAAATAATGGGTTTATTGTGACATCCCACAATTTTCTTTAAAAAAAAATTAACAATTTCGATACAAAGAAAATTAGTCATTTCATTTTTGTTTTCAAATTTCTTGCTAATAAAAAAAGGGGTATTGATTATTATGAACTGCATTTATTTCAAAAATTCTTGTAACCTCGAATGACTTATATTGAAATTCTAAGTTGGGTTATAATGAGGAATTTTTTTCCCAACGAGTGATTATTGAATGTGGAAGAGAAATTTCGGGCTGAACGTGTAATTAGACTAGAAATGTTTTTTTTTTTTTTTTTTTTGTGTGGTAATTGATGCATTTCATAACCAACAACCAAGAAAACAATGGGAGAACCCAAAAAACAAAGGTAACCAATACATGGGAAACCTACAACAATCTACAGAATCAAAACTCTAATGAGGGGGAGTTCGCAGAATTCTAATAGGAAGGTTCCAAAGATGACATAATCTTGCGTTTTCGACTGAGATTGGGAAGTGTTTCCAGGTAGAAATTCGAAGCCTCAAATTTTCCTCTAAGCTAGCAGAAACCACTTCAGAGCTCCGCGCTCTTCCACCAAATACCCTAGAATTTCTCTCAAGCCAAATGTAGTACACTGTTGCAGCAAAGGACAACTTGAGAAGAAGAGCTCGAAATTAGACTAGAAATGTTGGGTTGTTCTTTGTCAGTTATATAGAGAAGGCATGCGGTAGGGTTTGTTTTTAATACATCACGTTTGAGAGTGTGTGCGGCAGAGTGAGAGAGAGTCAGCGGTGGAGTTCGGAGCAGTGAATTGTCGAGAAGATTGCCGAAAAGTCCCCTACGTAATAATCTTCCCCTTGTCTTTTTCTCTTTCTTTGTATTGGATATATATTTCATTAGCTACTTCTAGTTTGGGTTTTGATTCGTGACAGTGGGGGTATTGGCATGTGGCAAGACAAATTGATAGTCGTAGTTGTAGAGGGTTAGTTATTAAATTACTACTGGTGTAGGTTTATTAAGCACTAGAATGGAAGTCGGTATAGTTCTGGTCTTAATTTGTTTAGATGACGTGTAAATACTTATGGTGGTGATGCTCTTTTGATTCAGATTAGCGGATATTGTTGCGCTTCGTATTATGTTGCATTCGTTCGGAAATCGAGGTGAGTGGTTAAGCATGTAATCCCTTCTTTTGTAATCCTCTTGAGCCTATCTATTTTTGACAATTCGTTTATTCGTTGTTGATTCGATAAGCGATATTCTTATTCGTGTTCTCATATTCATTGACGATTGATGTACCCTTTGACATACAAGGTTATTTGATAATAATTTTAATCGATCGATTGTCCATCCTTTTATTGTCACGTTGACTCCATAATATTATTGTGACTCTGCAAAAGCATGTGGAATAATTCTGGTGCAGGTGCCTCCGGCTCGCCATTCTATTTGTGTTTGGGACCGTGGACTATATTTGTATTTTATTGAAATCCAAGGAAAAGACCCGTGAGATATCGTGGTGACTTTGGCCACTAGAGAAAAGACTTGTGAAATACCCTGTGACACTAGTGCTCAACGGATAGGGAAAAGACTTGTGAAATACCGGAAAAAGACTTGTGAAAATACCCTGTGACCTTATTCCGGATCGACTTAGGGAAAAGGTCTCAGGTGCCATCCTGTGGTGGCTCTAAGTACGGTGTTGGATCCAACAGACGAAACCTTGAGAAAATATTTGGCATTTGGTATTTGGTACTTGGAAATTGGTAATTATGGTTCCCACTTTGGTTTAGACTCCCGTTTATCGTTGTTCATCGTTCGGATATTATTGGACTCATTGTTTGGTATAATTATTGTAGTGATTTGATTATTGTTCATATTATTCATTAATCTGTATTCGTCTTGTGGATACTATTTGTTGAGCCATTGGCTTTGTTAGTTTGTTGGTATTATTCGTTGAACCTTCGACCTTTCTTAATTTGACACCATTTCTTTGGAACCCTTATCGTTCATTCAAAAGTATGTCACTTTGTATTATCACCCTTAGCATGCTTAACTACTCATTGAGCTCGTCAGCTGACAGATTTATTCCACTTTTTTATTCAGGTTAGTTCATGGAGCATTGTAGTAGACTCTGTGACATTGTTGGGACCTTGTGTTTGAACCCCTAGGACGTCTGCATTTTTATTTCTTTTCTATTGTCAAAAAACTTCTGCATTTTTATTTATTGGCAATTTATTGTGGAATTTGGAGTTGGAGAACATCGGATATTATGGCCATCTTTGTTATGGAAAAATATTGGTTTTGGGTTTGCACATTTGCTTTAATAAAATATTCAGTTTTTACTTTACTTGTATCAAGTTGCAAAAAAATATTTTTAATTAAACTTTGTGTCCCATAATTGTTTCATGGTACATGGCCGGTCATGCTCCCAGATTTAGGGCATGACACTTATGAAAATAATTTTTCAATTTTTTATAGGGTTTGATAGATCTCGCATCAAACAAAATTCATATTGCATATTTTTTATTTCAATAAATATATTATTTTTTAAGGGGCCTTTCTGAGACGGGAGCTAAGTATTTTTTTGGACAATGTTGATTTGACCTTGTAGCTACAAATAGTAGTAGTATCTAACTTATTTTCTTGCATAGATGATGTGCTCAATGCACCTTACACGTTGAACGTCGCAGTTGGTTCCATTAACTTTAATGCTTATTTATAAAAAAAATGTTGTCTTGTAAAGAAAGAAAGAAATACTTAAAAAATAAGAATTTTAACAGAACGGGACCTTATTCGGTCAATTATGTGAATTTGGCTCACGAAGTAATGACTCGGAGCTTATATCCTCCGATCCGATTGCTAACAAACAGCCAAACTGACCAGCAGATTAATTCCTTCAGTTTAAAACTTAAAAATACAACTACTGGTATTATTTTACCTCCTGCTTGTTTATAATCCCTCTTGTTACATAAACAAGCCACCCAGATTTCCTATTCAAATCCCAGACACACAGACAGACAGTGAGAAGTGGCATGTGTGGAAGAGGTTTCTTTTTTGTGTGTTTTATTTTTTTTTTGATCTGCATGTGTGGAAGGGGTTAATTTTCCTAAAATGTAGACATTGAGAGAGAGCTTAAGTTGATTTAAGTCAAAACCGAATGCTCCTTCGGGTTGAACGTGGATCCAAAAGCTATGCAACCAGAATAAACCGGTTTAAAATTGCCAAAGAGAGTGAATTCACAGAAATGTATCCGTCCGTACCTTGATTCACAGTCCTGGAATTGAGAACAAAATAAATGCCAATATACATAAAATGAAAGAATACATAAACGTTTTAAGTGTTCATAATTAGCAGGACAACTTCAACCGAGATCACGAAAAAGTACAGAGATTGAATCCCGCCGCACTTATTCTTTTTCAACTTCTGATGAGGGGAACTAGCTAGTACTCCTACGTGGGGGAACTATATCTTGACCTTATACATGATACAATGGGAACACAAGTAATATCAGGAAACAAAACGAGACCCTTATATGAAGTAATATACACACTCTATTGTTCTTGACAAGATTCCGGGCAGAGGAAGGTGGCCGCTTTATCAAGGGATGGTTTTTCTGGTTTTGTTGGGATAATTTATCAGATCTTTTTGACATTCTTAATGTTTCGTAAAGCCATCACGAGCTGCTGCCTCTCACCTTCTACCTCCGCAAACTTAAGACTTATCTCTGAATATCTCTCTTGCATATCTTTTAGTTCATTTTCCATTGTTTTGTTCCTCTCCTTAAGCAACTCCATTTCATTTGATAACTCCTCAAGGTTGCCTTGATCTCTGGCATTTAAAGCAGAGGCTTCCATCCCTTTTTCTGATGAAATTGCGTTACCGCTGCAGGGATACAGAAAGCAGATTAAAAACAAAAACAATTGGATTAATCTAGAGTGACAAGTTCAAACAATGACGTTCAATTTCAAGTACTCATACCTTTCCATCAAAGTACTACCATTCGCGTGCTTGGGATCTTCAGGTACCTGCATCCAAGATAAACCGATTCCCAATTTATTGCTCAACCCCAAACCGTGCTGAAATTAATGAGATGGACGAGGAAGTCATTGGGCTTTGCCAACAGTAAACTCAGCAGGAAAATATCATAGAAAAGTGATATCATGTCTATGCTATGAGTGCCTTTAAGAAGTTTGACGTAATGGTTCAATATAAGTGCTTAAAACAGTTTATGAAATGCTTTATAGACCAGTAATACCAGAGAAGTGGAAACAGATGCTTTAATAGCAAATGCTCATTCCGTCAAAACGAATTGTGAAGATGCTAACCTTAGAGAGTTGATATTCATACAAAATGCCACTATTTTGACCGAGTTCTTCGGATCTTCTTTGTAACTCTTCAATTTTGTTCTGAAGATCTTTCTCCTTCTCCAAAAATGAATTTGTTGATGTTTCAAGAGCAGCTTCCTTCAGCTTTATCTGACCCTGGAATTTAAAATTTTCCGTGGATTACACTTTATGCCGAGGAAGTGATTAACAGAAGAAGCAAACAGTTTCAAGAGGTCTAAACCACATAACATTCTAGAATGAGCTAGTGACAAAGGGATTGTCACAACAATCTCGATGTCCAGCACAATGAATATATTTTTTTACTTCACCTGATTTTTCAATAATGCCAACTATGTTCAAGTTAAGACAAACTTAATAATGTAGTATATGAAGTTGCATATTTACCTCAAGTATCTTTATTTTGTCCTTCAGAGATGCCATCTCTTTCGTACGAGGAACAGAGACAGACTTGTTGTTTCTTGACATCGTTTTTGTTCCATCCAAGACAGTCAACCGAGTTTTGGTATCCTTGAGCTCCTTCTCTAAACTGCTGAATGCATCCTCTTTCTTCTTTAGGTCCCCTTTTAACTGAAACATCTGCTTCCTCATTTTCTCTTTCTCCAATTCATCCTCAAACAAAGAACGCTTCAATTCATCGCACTGTGATTTCAAAATCTCCAACTCCAACTGCAGATTTCCAATCATTGATTCCTTTTCATCTTTTAGGCTGCTCAGAATGTTTAGTTCCTCCCTTGACTTCTCTGTTTCCTTCCTCAACAAATCAATCATGCCTTCCATCTCATCCCTTTCCACGTTTCGTCTAAATAGCAGCAAATCTGTTTCCTCCATCTCCGTATTCATTCGTTCCAGTTTAACTTTCAAAGTTTTGTTCTGTTCCGCTTCAATGGAAAGGTCATTATTCTCTCTTTTAAGCATTTCAATCTCCTCTCCGAGCATTAGCATCTCCTGTGAGAAAATCCTTTGACTTTCTTCCCTATGCCTCTTTTCACTTTCAACCTCTTTGGACTTGACTTCAATTTCCAATTGCATTTGTTCCATTTGATTGACCTTTAGGCTTATTTGGCTCAAAAGTTCGTGGAGTTTTGCTTCATATTCATCCCGAACCGACTCTAACTCCTCCTTTTCTTTCCGAAGCAATTCTTCTAGGTGAATTTTTTGCAGGCGGAGTTCACTTGCTTCTGTCAGGGCTTTCATAGCCAGCTTCTCATTTTCTTCAAAAGCAGACGACAGTTGCAACGAAAGCCTTTTAAACTCCTCCTGAAGCCTCTCTGCCATATTAGCATTCTGCCACCTCATCTTTCTCAAGGCTTCCTCTGCTCGTATTGCTCTCTGCTCCTGCTCCACTTTGGCACAAGTAAGAATCTCAATATCCGCTTCGAATCCTTCTGCCTGCTTCTCCAGTTCTTCTTCCAGACTCTTGACAATAGTTTCAAGTTTATTTATGGAGGCCAGAGAGGCTGAGAGCTCCTCTGACTGATTCTTGAGTTCAACTTCCATGTTCTCGATCTGGGTTTCGAGTTCGTTTACACTAGCATAAGAAGATGAACACTCATACTGCATCTTCAGTTGCTCTTGCACTTGGCTTTGCTCCAATTTATAAGAAAGTTCATGGTTTTCCTGCTTCAAGATCTCATAGTCAAGGGCAAGCTGTTCCATTTGAACCTCTATTTCATCTCTCTCTTTCCTGTAAATTTCCAACGCATTATAAAGGTCTGTGATCTTTCGCTCCATCTCGTGCGTGCCGTTCGATTCGCTATGCTCAAGGACAAGCTCCTCCAAGGCTTTTTGCTCTTCGTCGTCTTCCGTTTCATAATTGTAGCTGGTTTCTGACAAATGTTTCACATTCTCAACTATTGCAGATCCATTGGAAAGGTTAATAATTTCCCTATCCTTCCGCTCCAAGATTTCATCTAAATCACGCACAGCAAGAATCAACTCAGAGTTCGATTCTTGCGTCTTCTCAAGTTGTAAACGGAGATTGGCATTAAGATCCTTTTCGTAACTTAGTTCTTGTCTTAGTTCTTCAACTATAGCAAAAGGATCCCCTCCTTCGGACTTTAACTTGTTTTGGACTTTGGCCTCGTCCATACGTCTCTGGAAGGCCTTGAGATTTTCACATTCTGCCTTGAACGCATCTCTCTCCTCTTTCAGTCCGACAACTTCTCTGAAGAGATCGTTTCCCCTTTTTCCCTCTCTCACAATTTGTTTTCGCAGAGTCTGTAGTTCCAGTTCTGATACTTCTGCTTGCCTAGATAAAGCAGCAAGCTCAGTTTTGAGCTTTTCAATCGTAATATGTGAAGCCTCTTCGGACTTTTCTCTTGAACCGCTTGATGAATCGTCTGTACTTCCTTCAAGAGTAGAACCTTCCATGCACTCCCATTGTGGTGTCTGGTGGTCTTCATGGATTCTCGTAGAGAGATCAGAAATTGTTTTCTGATGCACTGAATTGAGATTGGAAGATGATAGGAGCCTTGTGGGGTCCGGGAGCATAGTACTACTGTCGAGTCCGAATTGTGTAGGCGTGTCAAGCCCAGAGCTGCTATTGGAACTTGACATTGTAAGATCAGATCCACTAGATGCCAGGCCGTTCCCATTCAACTGGGCAATATGTGAAATCCTCTTATTCAAAGGTTCATCCTGTAAGCAATTGAAAATGATACCATCAAACATTTTTTCAGCAATTGCTCTTGGTTTTTTAACAGTGAGATAAATCGAGTAAAAACTGTTATTTTTATGTGGTCATTGTATCAGAGTGTTAGTGTGTTCACTTTATATTATGCTGAGGGTACTTCTACCATCTTGTATTGTACTATTACGGATACAGGAGAAGGGTTCATGATTGCAGTCCAAACCTATTTCTCTAAAGTCTAAACACTCTTTCCGCCTCTTCTATTCTTCCTTTCCCCAAATTGCGATTTCATCCATAGCTTGCGACTTAAGACAATTACGCATTAAGTCAAATCCAGAAAACTACATTTTTTACCAAAAATTCCACAAATGTGTGTTTCTTATGTTTTTCAACTGAGGTAGGTAACAAACTATAAGGATAAATAAATATCTTCAAGATCACCACTACAAGGATCAATAAATATCTTTAAGATCACCACCGTCTCTCTTGAAGGAAAAAGATAAAAACCCAAAAAAAAACAAAAACAAAATCCACTGTTTGGCTACATGGGGTGGGACCTTACCTCAGTATAGTTGCTTTCATCTGGATCGCCAATGCTCAGTAGTGCCTTGAAGCTTCTATCCATCATATAAATTTTCCCGTTTTCAATTTCCTCGGCCTCTCTGCAAAAACCCCGGAAAGTACAAATGAGCAGTTAAAATCTATTTAACAAAAGCTTGACCTCTTGCTAAGTACGAACAAATAAGCAATGATGATCTGATTCCTTTTCACCTTTGTTCAATATTTTCCTCCATCCTTTGAATTGAAACCTATTCAGAAAGAATAAATTTCACATATGAGAAAGCTCAAGAGCAATTAGGGTCTACTAATGACGTTGATGTCACAGACAATGCATTCTGAACATCGCCCCCACATGAGCAAGCATATGAATCCAGGGCGAGTGTTTATTTGAATGAGAGAGAGAGAGAGAGAGAGCTAACATGCAAAACAGCCTCAGATTTTGCGTTCTTAAGGGGAAGAGACACAGTGGAAAGCTTAATGGAATAAGCATAACTCGCAAAATCAATTGAAACTTCTCCAATAAGACCTGCTTTTGATGATCCCTACAAGAACACATTGCATAATGCACGTCAAACAAATAATACGTAACTCTGAAAGGGAGGGGCTCATAAAAATTCATAGGCGTGAAAATTGCCGTACGGTGGATACGACGAAAGTGTAGATCTTCTCCTGAATCTTCCCTGTTTTTGGCTCTCGGAAGAATTTTACAGTTTCGTAGACAGGATTTTCCCAAGAACAGCTTCCATCACGAATTGCTGCTTTCTCCAATCTTACTGTTGGCTTTCCAACATCAACAGGAAAAAAGTGTATAATCAATGAATCCCCTCCCACCTGTGTCACCTGAAAAAAACCCCAGAACCATGATTCCCAACTACTCTGTTGGGTTACCAAGAAAATGCAGGAGAATGGAAGAACATAATAGGTATGAATCTCCAATTACAGTAACAGGACTCGAAAGAAATAGACATTTCCTCCCCCGAGAGTGGTACAGCTATTTGCATACTTTAGATATGTTAATTAGGGCCTTTTCTTTTCCAACCAAGATGTAGCAAATGTTTTGAGTTTTTCCCTTACTATCTTCTATCTTTGCCAAAATCAAATTAATTTTGTGCAATTCCAATTTGACAATTTCCGACTGGCATCAATAGAAATAATGTCTCCGATCTGATACTACTACCAATTTCCAAGAAAAATTTAAAAATCTGATTCCTTCTATTTGATTGATTACGTGGGATAAAATTGCATCTAGATGCACTAAACATGAACCCAAATTTCTGTTCCGTCACAAAGAAAATGCGGGAAAACCGAACATAAGAAGGCACAAATCTCCAATTTCTTTTTTTTTATAACTCGGCGTCCGAGCCAGCTATGTTTTTGCTGAAATCTCCATTTTCAGCACTAACACCGAGGAAACCGCTATGTCCCTTCCCCCGAGCCCAATGCAGCCCCTTCCATCCCAGATTTAATTAATCCATGTTTTTTTTACTTGGAGATCTAAAAGTAAACAACACCAACATTCTGTTAGGGATTTGCGAAAAACCTAACAATAAACAGCAGCAAATCACTTTCCTCAATGTGCATGTCTACAGTCCCCACTTGAATTGTGCTTTACAAACCGGTCAAACGGGGGTTACATTTCCAATTTCCGACAGACATTGATTTATCTACTGTTTCCACACTCAAACCCACTAATTTCGAAGATTCCCATGAATTATTGATGGTGTTTGACTTTAGCAGCCAAAGTTACGCGTAAACTGTTGGGTTCCATTTTTTGGTTGGCAGAGAAAGAGGAGAAAAAATAGAAATATCTAGAATTGTGCACAGTATAATTTCCCTCTCATTTCTCTCCCATTTTTCTTTCACTTCCTTTCCCCCATTTTCTTCAAGTTCCAAACAGAGCATGGAATAAGTAGTGAAAACTGGCGTAAACCGTGAATATACTCCCAACTACACAGCCGGAAACCACGTAAAAATTAACGTGTCTTGCGTTCAATGTTTCTTTCCTCGTGAAAATCTACGTGTCCTCCCGCGGCGTGTTTTTTGTTGGTTTGGTCGATTTCTCAACAAATACATTCATACACATTCTGTATACGTATACGCCAAGAAAATACGAGAACAATTGTGGAATTCATCTAGGAAGCGTGAATCGGAGTTACCTGAGTGGCGTGAAACTGTAATTTGAAAACAGCTTTGATCTTGTTCCTCTCGCTCCTCCACCGCGCCGACCTAAACATCTTCGCCGGCGGAGCTACCGGAAGATCACCGTTTTACGCCGCAGACCATCAGTATTTTCGAAATGCCGACAAAAAGAGTTCAAAGCAGTAGCATTAATGCCCTCGAACTAGTACAGAGAGTCAGAATTGAACTCCAAACCGAGCCCACACGGTCACTCGGAGCGTGTCCAACTCGGCGGAAGGTCGAGTCTTCCGGATGTTTTCACAATTGCCGCCTGCAACAAGCAGATCTGACTCTCTCTCTCTCTCTCTCTCTTTCTCTCTCTCTGCGGACTCTCTGTTTCTTTCTCTCTCTATATATCTGTGCTGTGTAAACAGCGACCCCTTTGAAAGAGATGACACCGATTTTTGGTTTTTTATTTTTATTTGGCAAATAGAAAGAAAAGGAAGTAGTATTAAAGTATGATAAACAATTGAAGGAAAAGCTTTTGGGTTTATATATTTTTGTGAGAATTCTGGATCAGAAATTGACATGAATGCCCCTGTGCTTTACGACCAACACTCATGATTGTGGGGATTTAAAAATTAAAAGATCACTTTGTTTCAAAATGAAAATATGGAATGCATGACCATATCGAAATTTTTTTAAAATGTTTCGATACGAAATGCCACGTGTCATTACGAGTGAAATCTTTGAAAACAAATCTATGGAAATATGCTTTAATAAGAGAGACTGCAATTTTCCATTCTCGTTTGCGGACTTCGAAAAAAAAGTTGGAATTTGATTTCTTGTCTGTTAAAGTTTCGGCCATCTAAAGATAAAATAATATATTGAAAGAATTTTAGCATTAGAGAAATGGATCCCATGAAATCCACAATAATAAATAAATAGTAGTTGTTACATAAAGTATAATATTAAAATTGCTTAATGGAGGTGACTGTCAACAATGATTGAAGGAATTAAACTAACCAAATATTTGACAGGTTTTTATGAAGAAATGAAACATGAAAAATATAAGTAAAGGCAATCGATGAATGAAATCGACAACTCTAATAAAAAGATATATTATGAATAAATTATGTGAGCTAATTGGATAAATAAAAAAGGGTTCAAAATATGATCACGGAGCCAACTGACGACGGCTAGTAAGGAGTAATAAAAACTTATGCGTATCAACCACGGTATTTATTTTTGAATGTATACTTATGATTATTATTTACATTGTTTTAGTATTGGTCGAATGTGATGTCAGGATAGTTTGAAAATATTTCTTCTCTTGATATTTTAACTATTATAGAGCAACCGATAGAGAAGGAAAGGAAAACACACATTCAAAAAAAGTGTCATGAATATTAGTTACAAAATTAAAAAGCAATAATGGTTAATGATGCAATATGATAACACGTGATGGAACAGGGATACATTGTGTGAGGCCAAATTGCCTAGCCAAATTGATTTCGCGAATATGGCTCGAGATAGACGGTCCGGGTACACCAGTAAGTTTCGAGGCACCAGGATAGCTCTCGATTGGTATCAAATTGTTTTCACTAACTCATAAGTCGTAGATGGTATATGCCCGGATCAACAAAGAGAAAAAAAAGTTAGAGAGAGAGAAAAAAAAATAGAGGGAAAAATGGAGAGGAATGAGTTGCGAGTTAACATGAACAACTTAACAAAAGAACCTAAATTGTAATGCAAAATTATTACCAGTAAAAACGGGGCCTTACATTGTGTGCATAGCACATGCCCGAGGCTAGTTACTCTTGATAGGGGACGACAGTTTGCTCCTCTTTGGTAGTCAGCTTCGAACTTTAGGTACTACTATGAATTCTCGTAGAGTAAATCCATATGATGCGTCAGCTTTCATCGGGCACCTATTGATGGACAGTGAGATTGTTTTTTTTTTTTTTTTTTAGTGATTAGTCATTTAACACATTAACCAACTATAGCCCCTTATATATATAGAAAAAATGTGTGCACATATATATATATACTACGGTACTTTTTAGCTCACTTTTTGGTAATCTTGGTGGAGAATCACCCTCAAATTCGGAAACTATAAAGTAGGGACCAACACCAAAAACATTTGAGCTCATTGATTGTTTTTGGGTAAATTGCTCATTGGTTGTTGTTGGTCCTGCAGTTGAACTACTACTCCTCCTCCTCCTATATTTACTGATGGAATTCGGAAAATCTCGAGAGAGAGAGAGAGAGAGAGAAGTACTTGACCCATGAAATAATGCAGTCCCATATTAATTAATAGGACCACATGGCAGTAGTAGAGAGAAAAGAGTCCCATGTAGAAGAAAGTAGGATAATGATTTCTCTTACTTGTACTAGTTATCTTGTTCCATTTTCACTTTAAGGCTGCGCTCAGTTTTGGCCATTTTAACTTATAACTCTGCGGTTAACTAAATTCCTTTTTAAGTATTAGTAACTATCATATGACAAGATCGATAATCATGTTTTGATGAATTGTGTTGCTGCAGGCCAACAACAACAACAAAAAAAAATAGTAGACTATAATTTTTTACTAGCGACGAAACATCACGTAAACGTTGAATCTTCATAATCAAAACAGATGTATTACATAACAGTTTCTTACTGACGAAACATTAAGGAAACAGTGAATCTTTATCAACAAAACAGAGTCAAGATTTTTGTTCAGATATGACAAAAAAAATGTGATATTTAGTGATAAGGTGCTGGGATTTGGTGCAGATCCTTGCAATTCTACCCTCTACTTTAGCCCAACCTACCGTGGCACCCAAAATCTATCAGCATGCGTGGCTAAAAACAAGATTGCTCATTCAAAGTTTGCTTAGTCCATTATCTATTTTAACCTCTCAAAGTAATGTCTTTTAAACAAGCCTTAAATTCATAATTCACGCTTAAAAATTTCTAATATTTACCCATTGCTATCTAGTTTGTTGTATTAGAGACCCAGACGTGATAGATTCATAGTATTTAACGATAAATTAAAAAAATACACACTACTACAATAAACAAAGAAACTATTTTTAGTTGGTATGAAGAATTAATAGGGGAATTTTGGCTTCATAATTCATAATAATTATTTCTCTGTCTTTATTCAAATTGAAAAATACACACCGATGTAAATTACAATAGTTAGGTGTTTGGCCTGCGTCCCATATGTTTTATGTGCCTGACCATATGTGTTTTTCCATGTTCGGCATGTTGCCAATTAAGAGATTAGGTCTCGGACTGGACACTCTCTTGCCGCCTCCTTGTCTTTTTTAATCTTTGTAACAACTTCAAAGATTAATAAAATTTAATTTTCTGTTAAAAAAAGAGAAAATTCCGGGTATGATGGTAATTTCGGGTGATGAAAGGCATTTGAGATGATGAAGGCATGAAGGGCATGATGGTAATTTCGGGTGGACTGCCTTCCTTTTGTGCGCCGACGGTTGCTTTCGAGGGCCATGGGGGCCGGTGAGGAAAAGAGGAAGCGAGACGACCAAACGGTTAGCTGTGGCTAACGGACACGAGGCCATGCAATTAAATATTTTTTCGGGTGAGTATTTTGTGATTTCGTGAAAACGACATTTGAACTAAAAAAAAAAAAAATTTAAAATTCCCGTTTAAGCCCGTGATTTGTTTGTTAATTACTCCACTACCAATAACATGATTACATGAGCTAGCTGAAAGCATTATTAAAAATGTAATTTAATCACTACCTTCTTTTATGAAAACAAGATGACCGGACAACTTACGAGAACCTCAGATAATTTACATGAAAATGTATTTTTTACTTTGGAAAAATATATGACTCTCAGCTAAGTCTAAATCTCCCCTCGAGAATTTATTATTATTTTTTTTGAATATCGTAGTCCCCGCGTAGCTCAATTGAGTCGAGAGATCACTAGTTTCAAAATCTTGAGTCTTGTCGATACAAATTAAATCACTACTTTTCCAATTATTCCACTATATCACTTCTCTCATTTGCTGGCCAAAAAAAAAAAACCAATTGTTTATTTGTGTTTTTATAAATATTTGACTAGTAAATGCTCAGGATAGCTATGTATACATATTTATAGCTAATGTTATTGCCTTTTCAACCGCTCTGTTTCCTTCATTGGGAAAATTTTCTTTTATTCGTAAAATAATGGCAGCTAATTATTAATGTGGAGTTTTGTAGACATTGACATTGAATTAAATTGTGATGCTTTAAAATTAAACAATTAAATTACTCAAAAAATCAGTAGAAATGGTAGATGGTGTAACAACCCGGTGAATGCATCACATTGTCATTATCTGATCACTAATTAATTAATGAGACCTATTTGGAGTTGTGCAGGGGTTTGGTCCCTTCTCAGCATCCCCTTTATCCGCTCTTGCTATCAAACTATTCTGGGACTAGTCTCATGCAAGGTTTTGTCCCTGCTTGAAAATGGCCACTGTTAGCGGACGGTGGGATTAGTTCCCTCAGAACTAGTCGATGTGCGTGTAACTTAACTCCGACACTCCTTGTTATATATAATAGGGTAGTCCTATGGTACACACCCTTTATTAGGGGGTGTACCGTACATACCATAATTTTAAACCATTGGATTTGAAAGTGAATAATCCGGACCACCAATTTATTAAATCAATTAATAAAATAAAAAAATGGCTTAGCAGGTAATAGGTTGTTCTCTCCTTCTTGACTCTCTTTCCCTCTCCCTCATTAGTAAAATACTGTAAATTATATAACATGACCATTATTGTTATGACAACACAAAAAATTGATATTTCTTTACCACAATGTGTCGTACCAAAGGAATATTTAGAATTGTATATTTCAATATACTTGATATGAAACCAATTTCTCTATTGTAACTAAATGTACGGTTGACTTGCAATCACGACACAATAATGATGATCAAAACCAATGATTTCGTTATATTTGTAGATTAACTAATTCACATAATTTTTTGGCTCAATAGCGTTTAGAAAGCCCTTTCATTGGCACCCGAATTTAATAGTAAAAGAATTTTTTTGTCTGATTAAGGGTCTAATGATAAGCAATCAACTTCATTCTTGGTACATGTGATCTATTCATATTATGTAAAAGATAGACGGTTCCGATAAAAAAAAAAAAGCATTAGATGGGGCTCGGGTGGTGCATTGTTAGACTTTAATGTATCTGGATACATTAAATATTTTTCGATTACGGAGTTGTCGATATTTGATGATATCTAATTTTGGTGACAATGCTGAATATCATATGACTTGATATTCTAACAGTTATGATCGATCATTTTAAAAATATACTCGCTAACGACATTTAGTTATGATATGGTATTTTGCTGATTATTGTGGTACACAATTGAGAATTTAAAATTTTGAAGGCTATTAATTATAAAATACTTTCTTGTACGTAGGGGTCCTATTTCCGGCAGAAAATTTGAGAAATCAGTGGCCTCAAATGCCTCCGCCCTAGTGTTGGGCATGCACTTATAGATCATATTATGACCTATGTCATTAGTGTAAATCAGTATGTCTATTATAATAATTTTTTAAAAAAGAAAATATAATGACAATAAATTTACAAAATTATTTTGATTGTACTTTCACAACCTAGTTCCAAGGACCACCATTAAATTTGGATTTGTATGCATAGGGTGAAGGTTTAGTATCAATCCGCCTGTCAAATATATAGTGCCAATTGTTAAGTGCACCGCATTGAATATCCGTATCTTGAGACAGTTGGATAATTATTTGTTTTAGTGACATCTCATTTTTCCACGAAAATTTGAAGGAATTTTGATTTTTTGAATTAAATTTTGTAGAGAAAGAACATAATTTAGACTAATATTTTGAGAGAAAATTGTAGTTGTATTCAAAAATTTGGGTATAGTACTTACTTTTTGGTGAATTTCTTGGATGAAAATTTTGAGCGAGAATTTTATTTTTAGTTTAAATTATTGAGGTATTGTGTAGGGACAAATAAGAATTTGAAAAAATAGTGTGCAGGGGATTGAAAATTAAGATAATATGGTAAAATTTTTAAAATTTGGGAAAAAAATGTGGCGGGAATTGAAAATAATTAGTGGTATGGCATTTTGCTGATTATAACTATCGTTTATTGAATGTTCCGATTGAATTTTTTTTATACGACACGTTGTGGGTATGAAAACGTCAATTTATGGTATTGTCATAACAAATTTGGTTATAATACTGAATTTGTGGTATGGTATTTTGTTGATTATAACTATCGTTAACTGAGCATTTGAATTGAATTTTTTTATATGACACGTTGTTGGTATAAAACGTCAATCTATGGTGTTGTTATAACAAATTTGATTATATTACTGAATTTGTGAAATAGTATTTTGCTGATTATAACTATCGTTTACTGAACATTCCAATTGAATTTTTTTATACGACACGATGTGGGTATGAAACCGTCAATTTATGGTATTGTCATAACAAATTTGGTTATATTACTCAATTTGTGGTATAATATTTTGCTGATTATAACTATCGCTAATTGATCTTTCTGATTGAAATTTTTTATACGACACATTGTGGGTATGAAAACGTCAATTTATGGTATTGTCATAACAAATTTGGTTATATTACTGAATTTGTGGTATTTTAGACATGTGTTATTACAAAATATTTTAATTAATTTCCTTTGGTACGGCACATTGTGGTAAGAAAACGTCAATTTATGATATTGTCATAACAATTGTGGTTTGTTATATAATTTGTCGTTTTTTAATATGTTTTCTTTTGATACGACACATTGTGTTAAGAAAACGACAATTTTAGGTGTTGTCATAACAATTGTGGTTATTTTATAAAATTTGTGGCATTCTACAAATATTTTTGGCTTGGGTATAACAATTGATGATTCTGATATGACATATTTTGATTTTGTTACGAAATATCATACGAGTCAAAGAATTTTTGGTACGACTCATTGTGGTAAGATAATGCCAATTTATGGTGTTGTTATAACATTTGTGGGTAGCATTATTTAATTTTTGATATTGTACGCATATATCTGGTTAGGGTACAAGTATTATGGATTCCGGTACGAATAATTATGGTTATATCATAACAATATTTTTTAATTATGGGTAACCTGCTAGTGACCTGTTCAACAGGTAAATTTTAAAGTACAAGTCAGTCATAAATATACATTACAAAACCAAAAATCGGCATAATGAAAATCACAAATTGTCATAATTTAAACATACAGTATACCTTGTGTACCATAGCTTCTTTCTATATAATATATAGATAGATATAACTGTGATATACACACATATATTTAAATCGTAACATGCACCTGCTGTTAGGTGTAGGTAACTAGTTGGGGGAAAACATTGAATGGTAGAACACACACACATGCTATATTGAAACAATAGTAGTATTACGTAAACCAAAGGCGTATCATATAAAATTGTGGATTCTTTAAATTAAAAAATAAGCTTCAGCAGAAAGGCATTTAAACTATTTTAATGGCACTAGTACTGAAATCATGAGACAAAAATGAGAAGGGATGGTTTTTTCAAAAGTGCTGAATACCGAAAAAATATACCCCGAATAGATTTTTAGAGGTATTTATGACCGTTAATAAATTTTTTAATAAACTTTTATTAATGATAAAAAAAATACTTGTTCGGGGTAATTTTGGCGTTCCAAGGATTGCTTTGGTTTTTTAGGCAACGAGTTAAATCGTGGAATAGTATAACCTGACCGACAGTTCATTGGACGTGGGTATTGTTCAACAGATTGCAGGCCTGATTATTTTCTTTAATTAACTGAAAAAAAGAATGTTCCCTAGCTAGTCAGATACGTATTTATAATTTACCCAATGTTAGACTTATTTCAACGCCAATAGGAGGTTTAATTTATAAGCTAAACGATTTAGATAGAGAATCGGACATTCGGATATGCGGCCGGAGTACATGGTTCCTTTCACTATCTTTTCAAAAATAAAAAAAAAAATATGGTTCCTTTCGCTAGAATTGTGTTTTTTCACTCTAAAAAGGATGGCGACGTTTGTTTGTTTGTTGTTGTTGTTGTTTTTTTTTTTTTATCGGCAAAAAAAAGGATGGCGATGTTACGACTCTGTAAGGATCCTATTATTCCGCTGGTCTTCGGGTTCGAAGTAAAATCATCAGAATTGAAATCCGGACATACCACATATGAAGTATTTATTAATTTGGACCATTTATTTGAATTCGGACATATATAGATCTTGTTTTGAAACTTCTTCTTCTTCTTCTTTTTTTTTTTTTTAAATGCAGTACCTGTGTCCGAAGCCCACTTACGCGCTCAGTCTAATTCTTACCGCCCTACCACAATCTTTTCACACGCTTGGACGTTGGTGCGAGGCAGCCTTAAGAATTACTGGCAAGAGAAATTCCACACGAAACTTTAATAAGAGAGAGCAAACCAAAAGTTTTTTTTAGCTAAAACCACCAGGCACTGCCCTGGGAGTTTTGTTTTGAAATTTTGTACTATGTAATATGTGTACGAATGTGCCCTTAAAAAAAAAAATGCATGAACGTGGAAGAGGAAAACGGTTAAATTCGGTACACCAAGAGAGATGGGATGTAGTTGAAGGATAGTTTGGTTGGTCGGTAGATTTGCTTTTCATTTAATTGATTGAGATTCGATTTTTGGAGTTAGGCTGCGTGAAACAAATTTATTGTAAATCCCCTGGTGATCTAGCCTTGGTGTGGACGACTTACCTTTGGCCGAACCGAAGAGAAAATCAGTCAGGTACGTGTAATCTGGCCCGGACACCGTAACCATCGAAAATGAAAAGATGAAAAGAAAAGAAAAAAAAAAAAAGAGGCGGTTGTGTGACTTGGCTTTAAAGGTGGTCATAGGTTGAGCGTGAGATGGCCCTTAACCAAAGTCCATCATTGATCCCACGTGAGTAAAGCGCAGGCGCGCAGTCACCAGCAACATAGTACAGTACATACATAAAATACTCCACCTACGTACGTACGATATACAGATAAATAAAGTAAATAAAATTAAGCTTTAATCTTATTATTCCTAATTACTTTTAACATAAAAGGACAAATTTAAAGTGATTTTTACGTGGATAGAGTTAAAAAAAAGAAGAAGGGAGAATACAGAAATCATTATCTTATATAAATAGGAGTATTTCTTTTCAGCCATTAAGCACTTCATGTTATGGAGGCTCAATCAAATGTCATTATGATAACTCAAACAGTAGGGATTATGATTTTTAAAGAGTAAATCATTTGTTTAAGAAAAAAAAAAGTGAGTTTTAACCTGGTATCTCAATCTCATCACATTAGTTTATGGCCGACCGACCAGAACTCGATTGTTGAGTCAGGCCGTAAGAAAGTAATGTTTTGTGAATTCTCAAGTTTCAATGTGAATTGGTTTACTTTTGTCCAGACCAGAGAGATGATTAGTTGAAATGTACATAAATTACGTTGACCTAGACATCTCATCCCTGACCCTCGAACCAAAAGAAAATCGGATCAAATCATAGTTGTGTTGAGATAAATGATATTGGCACCTGGTACCACCACAATTTAATGTCCATTTTCACAACTAGCTCGGAGAAATTTTTCAGTGCCGAGCAGGCACGGGCCACGTGGTGCCGAGCACGCATCTCGGCCTTCCAAACGTGTTTTGGACGGTCCAGATCTGTTTGGACTTGAGGGGGTGTTTTGATAATTTTACACTTAAAAATTATCCAAACAAATTTGAACCGTCCAAAACACGTTTAGACGACCGAGATGGTACTCGGCATCACGAGGCTCATGCCCACCCCGGCAATGAAAAACTTCTCACTAGCTAGATCTCCAACGTCACTTCCCTCACATATATATATATAGTATATATATAGAGGACCCATGTACAAGTTTTTTTTTTCCCATATAAAACCCTACAACCCATAACTGAAAGGGCCAGTGGCCAGTGGGGGGCTTCTTTTAGACGGTACCAAAGCAAATACACATGGTCTGTGGACCACCCGTACCGGAGAGACCTCATAGACATGGACAGAAAACAGTTCATGAAAAGTTTGTTTGGCTACAACTATTTGACAAATGGATGAGACAAGAAGATAAGACTGACAACCGGGCGGTTCGGTCCGGATTTTGGGATTACCGTACCAAAACCCAACTACTTATTATCTATATCCGAATCCAAACTGATACCTGAAGGGTATGGTTTTTAGTGCACAATAACCAAACTGTAAGACGTTTGGATCGGTTTCAGTCCGGATACCAGCTAATACCAAACCCAATTTGGAACCGGCCGGGTCTCATGATTTTAAAACCAAAATGTACCGCCCAATGGGTAGGAAAAAAAAGAAGAAACCACCCTAGTAGCCAGTAGGGTTGAACCGGTTCGGATACCCATCGTTTTTGGGTAAAATTGCCATACCTAGTAGGAGAAGCTAGGCCGTTTCTGTTTCCTTTTCCTTGCTCAAATTCTACCCCTATGCTCATACAATTGTATTGTACGCATAGCTCAAAAAACTATTTAGTACTATTTTGATTTGGAGGGCAGCTATATGTACTGTCACCAGAATATCTTCATTCAAATCTTTTCACCTTATATTAATTAGAACGATACTATTAGAAAAAATAAAATAATCCGAAAGGATTATTAAGCCAAACACAGTACTTTCCTATTTTATATAAATAAACCAATAAATCGATTTGCGAGCATTAAAAGCTTACACCCACTCATTGAAACAAGCTACACATATATGTAGCTTGTACAACAATAATATTCAAGAATATGGGAGGCAAGGGGTTCAATATCATGGACGAGTTTGAATTGAAAATTTGGCTTGTTAATCACTTTTTTAATAAGTAAAAGAATGAAACTTAAAGCTTAAATTAAGGAGGTTTGAGTCCTCAAACTTATTTTTCTGATGAGGACCAAAAATGTAAACAAAGAAGAAAATTCTTGAGCTTAATTGTCAACATATATATTTTTCCAGATTAAAAAAAAAACATATCAAGCTCCCAAATTTAATTGGCAAATTTCTGGTGCGTCGGAATACTAGTCAAAGAGTGACAAATTTTTAAGTGCCGCATTGGGTGCTACTTTAGAGCATCTCCAACCCTCTCCAAAACTCTAAAATACGAGTATATGGAGAATTAATGTAGGTGGCATATTGAGGGAAGATTTTATAATTTATCTCTTATTTTACTTATTTTTGTATTTTTAGGAAAAATCTTGGAGGGATCTATCGTCCTTTTTAAAGACTTGGTCTCCACAATGAAAGTGTGGTCTCCATTTTTGGAGATCAAATCTCTAAAGGATGATGATGGTATTACAAAATATTCCCTCAATATTTCGCATCCATTCTCCATTTTGGAGATGGGTTAGAGATGCTCTCAATGGACTTGAGTAGCAAGACTGCAATATTTCGGCATAGTCTATTTGAATTTGGGCTGGAATTCGGCACAAGTAGCAATACTTACTACTAGTTGAATTTTGTTATGAGCACTGCTACCGACACATCTTTAAAAAACAATTTTAGACACAATTGCATTCGGATGCATCGAACGACTCAAGACGTAGTTTTGTCCGGAGTTGATTTTTTTAGACTTTGCAAGGTTCTAATAAGGGTATGACAAGGTGTCAAACAAAAACAATTTGGAGAGATGCCTACATCTCTCCCTTTCCTTCAAGAGACTATATGTTTATTAGTGACAGATTAAGTACACCGGATGGTCCACTTAAACCTTCCCCAGCTTTCTCTCCTAATCATGAGAGGGACCCCTAATCCACTTGTTATAATCATGATAATCTCACCTTTGAACATAGCTTTACGACGTATATATGACCTAATTAGAACGCGAAATTTTACTTTCCAATTGCATGGAACCTTTTATTCATCAAATTAATTAGCCAAAAGAAGGCTTTCGGAAGTAACAATTAATTAAGCAGTCATCATCACATCATGGGAATCAACTGGATCTAACTCAGTTGATCAGGGCTTTTGCATCTCACTAGAAGGTCAGAAGTTCGAATCTCCCCACTCAGTGTGGATCATTTGAGTAGAACCCCAAATTGAGCCGCGCAATTGGTCGGTTCCGGTCGGTTTCTTTTCCGTCAATTCCAAAGCGTTTTCGATTTTCTATTCTAATATATGTATTATTAGTAATTAGTAATTGGTGAACCAAGTGTATGATTAGGTTGGTGATCCCAAATATAGAGTTCAAACAAATGGAAAGAAACTACTTTTTTTTTGGTAATACCCCAAAAGGCCAAATAGTTGAATGATATCTCTCAATCACAGAGGACATAGGCCAGCAATGCAACAGGACCACAAGCTAGGTACGTGGTCTCTCTGGTTAAGTGCAATAAATTTGATGAAAAGCCTGAACTGAAAAAAAAAAAAGGGGATGTTGTAATTATAATCTTGAAGATGAAGTTACTGCTCCAACACAATATAAAGCAACCATTTTATTACTGAGAAAAAAAAACAAGTTTTTAAACTTAACTTCATTTATCGATCAGTGACTTATTTTCGTCAGTATCGATTTTTCTTTTTTATTTTTAGCCAAAATATAAATTTTATTTGAAGTTCAAATTTTGAATTATTTAATTATTTTTGTCTTTATTGAACTTTTAAAAATTTTAATAGTGTTTTTTTAAAATTTTATATTCGTCTCGTCAGGACGGATTCTTAATTTGAGAAAATTAATGCAAAAGTTATGAAAGACAAAAATTTAGGCCAATATGCCCTCTAATACATATCTTTAAGTCACGAGATACTAATATGTTAAAGATTTCTTCTTTAGATATCATTCACTTTACCCTTTTGCTTGTCACATGAGAAGATCAGGCCTAAATAAAGCCAAAAGGTGTCGTTCACTTGGAGTGGGAAATTAGTACTGTACTGGTGAAGAATGAATGAAGACGAGAGAGAGAGAGAGAGAAAGAGAGAGAGAGGAGAAATGGACGATGAAGTGAAGGAGACAAGAGAAGGTGCTCACGGAAATGTGGTCGACCCCATGAGATCACACGCACAAACACACAAGATCACTAGTCTCTATAGTAAGCATTTCCAAAAAAAGATGGGGTCCAACTTTGCAGTTGGAATGTGCTGCATGCTTTGATGTCGCACAAGAGCAGCTTCGCCAACGGACTTGTAGCATAATTATACCTTTTCAACTCTTTCATATAAAGGTGAGGATTCGATTCACGCCGGGAGCTAGTGCGAGTGTTTGGTGTAGTGGTTGATTTTATTTGGGCTTCTCCCACCCGTATGCCGCATAGCGGTGGCCTCTTCCCTCTCTCTTTCGGAGTAAGCTAGATATCTATCAAGTGACAAACAAAATGACCAACTCCAGCCTTATTATATCCACGTTGGAAAAAGGCAAAAAAGGAAAAAAGAGAAAAGAGAAAAGAGAAAAATGTAGTAAAAACGAAGAATTAGATGCAAAGCTATCAACAACTGCAAGTTCCAAGAACACAAAGATACACGTGCTACACAGCCCCGAAGTCCTCTCCCTCTCTTCTCTTCAAAAAAAAAAGCTCTCCCTCTCTTAGTAGGGGCAAAAATGTTCGTTCACAGTGCTTGGCTCATCAGGAGTTTTAACTCCGATGATCCGAACCGTATCCCTTTTTCTGACATTTTGCACAAATTAATAGTTGTTGGCCGAGCGTTAATGTGCATTGGTGGTGACCCTTGAAGCATCATGTGATGGTGTTTCAAGAGCAATTAATAAATCTCCTATATAGTACTGTATTTGGTTAGTGAGAAAGACTGGAACTGGATAGAAAAGTTAGAACACCGGCCCAATCCGAGTACAGCTTAAATGGATACTCCCAGATGACCCAACTAGATTTCACAAACAAAGGCAGCCTTTCTCTCAAATTTATATGGACCGTGTTTCAAATCAAGGCCCCATTTGGGCCCAAGAATTGGGAGAGAAGGGGTTTCTAGGGACCTTTATGGCCTACTTGTCAAAGAAGAAATGTACAAAAAGCCCATGCCAATTGTCAGCAAGGATGTGACGACTTTTTGGACATTAATATGGGTAGTAAAGCACTTCGTGGTAGCCATTAAGGGCTCGCTTTGATGAGGTATTAAGTTTGGAGGTATTATATAAGAAGGAGGAATTGAATAGTAGGGGGTATTATGTAAGAAGGGAGGGTCCACATTAATGTGACGGGTGGATTAAATAATACTTGGTTTGGATGAGGTATAAAATGGGGGGATAAAGTTGTTTTGTAGTTGAATGGAAGAGGGGGGGGGGGTATTATAAGGGGGGATTCCACATAGCCACCTCAAAACCTAGCCATGTGTAATCCCCCCTCAGGTTGTATTAGGAGGGGTTATGGAGCCGGGGGAATTGAGGAATCCCCCGGTTTTGGACTTGTCAAACCCTGTATTAGACGAGGGAAGGTGTATTGTAAGGGGGTATAAAACAATACACCTTCCTTTAGTGGCATCCAAACAGGCCCTAAAGCCAAATAATTTGCCACATTGAGTTTGACATCCATGAATAAAATTGATCCAACTCTTCTTTCTTTTTTCCTTTGCGTTTACACGTACGATGAAGATACTCATTTAGAAATTAACGGGACATGGCAAATATGATGTATTGAAGTGAATCAAAACGTGCCTCTGTGTTTATTTTGTTGACATTTTAGGACAGATGGAGAAATCAAAACAAGCAAGGCTATTTCATATATTTGCACATACAAGTGGTAGTTCAAGACCAAAGCTCGACAATTATTCAGTTTTTTTTTTCCCCGTTTTAGATAAAATTGCTCGATCCGTAATAGATTATAGATGGCCTCAAGTTGTGAAAACAAAATTAATTGCTACAAAATCTGTTGCTTGAGCAAGGAAAATGAGGGAAAGAATGAAACTGCATTTAATATCAAATTATTTAGGCCTATAGTTTCTATTGTTAAGTGCAAAACTTCGGAGACTAATAAAGAACTCAACTTCTTCAAGTCTTGCATCGGTTTTGATTGTCGGTTCACATTCAAGAAAATTCCATAATGCGTCTCAAGATACCGCACATCCATCTCTTCGTACAAATCTCATCACAAAACATATTTTATTGTTCGCGTTGTCTGGTTGCAATTGATCGATCTTTTTATCTTCCGGTTAATGTGTGGTAGCTGGGCTCATTGCCAATACCATCATAGCACAAGACACCACCAAGGCAACAACACATACATTTTGGAAATAAAAGGTAGTACTAGTAATCAGTATATATACAACAGAATAACCTAAGCTCTGTGATCAACCACAACCTAATTGGGCCATAACACAAAACTAAGCTGAGAAGCAGCACCCATAGACTATATTTTCGGAAAAGACCAGTGTTTGTGTCGACGAAGTGTGCTCATTCCCAATCTGCTGGAAATGAGGCTTCTGGGGTTTTCGGCGACTTGACTCCATCTCCTCTGACCTTTTCCTTGCACCTGCGGCTGCCTTTCTCTCGTCTCTACGCCTTGTAACGTACTCTTCCGGGATAAATACATCCATTTTTGTTCGTATTTATTGCTCGAAGCTACAAGTAATACATATCCTGCAGCCGCGAATGCGATATCCCATTTCTCATGACTTCGCCATCATACATTCAAGCTTATTTTTTCCCCACCTAAATCGGAGCTTTCCAACCCACTGTAATAACCTAACGGTCTGTTTGGAACTAGAGGGATCCCGAAAAAGAAAGAAAAGGAAACTTTTGAGGAAAATTCATTGTGCTTAGTTCTTCGTTTTGTTATTTTCTTCTATGTTTTTTCTCAAACCAAAGAAGAAAAAATAATTTCCTAATCATTCTTTTCTTTTCCATAGGTTCCAAACAAACAATAGGATGCTTGGAATGACCAGGGGAGGTCAAGTACTACCATTCGATCGATCCGGCAATGGTGCTGCCAAATAGCTCAACATTCAAAAAACTGATCATCTAAACGACACGAAAGTAGGTTTTCTAATTATGCGACACTAAAAATCACCTCATGGAGTCATGGACTCATGTATCGATCCCAAATAGAGGTGGAGGTGCATGTAAACTCACTCAGACACTTCAGTGTTATCGAAAAAAATCATGAACAACCAAATGTAGGGTCACATTTGAACATGAAGGAACACGTGTCCCAAGGGAGAAGATTTTTTTAATAACTCAAGCGTCCGGATTAACTTTTGCACCTCGATTTATCTTGGGAGACCAATCCCACCACCCGCTTAATTGCGGGAATCCCGAGCAAAGCTTTCTATGGACTGACTCTAAATGAGTTACTAGCATGTAAGAGGTTTTGAACTTGAGATTTTAGGAGGGAGCAAATCTCTTCCAAGTCCCAGGGGAAGATTACGATATAGCAGTCTTGATGATTAATTGGAATGGCGTAGGTCTTGTTGAAACCATGCATGTAAAGGGGGGGAAATACCCATACGGATTCCGAGGGAATCTCTCTGGGTTTCTGGCAGGAAACGATGAACGTGGTCGGGGCATTTGCTGCTAGCCAGACGAATAATTATTCCTCGCACGTTATGCAGAAACCGATGCCATCTGGTCGGTTCATTTTGCCAAAGAAGTTATTGAGACGAAAAGGACAACAATAAGAAATGGTTATAACCACTCCACCAAGAAAATTAATGCAGAAGTTATGAAAGACAAAAATTTAGGCCAATATGCCCTATAATACATGTCTTTTAACTCACGAGATACTAATATGTTAAAGATTTCTTCTTTAGATATCATTCACTTTACCCTTTTGCTTGTCACATGAGAAGATCAGGCCTAAATAAAGCCAAAAGGTGTCGTTCACTTGGAGTGGGAAATTAGTACTGTACTAGTGAAGAATGAATGAAGTTCAGAGAGAGAGAGAGAGAGAGGAGAAATGGATGATGAATTGAAGGAGACAAGAGAAGGTGCTCACGTGAAAGGTGGTCGACCCCATGAGATCGACACACACAAGAACACTAGTCTAGTCTCTACAGTAAGCATTTCCAAAAAAAGATGGGGTCCAAACTTTGTTGTTGGAATGTGCTGTATGCCTTGGTGTCGCACAAGAGCAGCTTTTATAAGAGATGGCCAACTCTCGCCAACGAGTTTGTAGTCCAATGATATTTCTTCACCTTTTTTACATGGAGGTGAAGGTTCGATTTATGTCGGAAGTGCGAGTGTGTCGTGCCATTTGGGGATTTCTCTATCCGTATTTTGCTTATCAGTGCCCCTTTCTCATTCTTTTGGAGGAGGTTAGACATCTATCGAGTGACAAACAAAATGGCCAACTCCTGCTTATATCCACGTTGGAGAAAGGGAAAAGAAAAAAAGAGAAAAATGTACAGTAAAAACGAAGAATTAGTCTATTAGATGCAAAACGAAGAAAAATGTACAGTAACAACTGCAAGTTCCAAGATCACAATGATACACGTGCTACGCAGCCCCGAAGTCCTGAGATTTCACGTGATCAAGAGCCCTCTCTTTTTTTTTTTTTGATCCGCATCAAAAGCCCTCTCTTCAGTAGAGGCAAAAATGTCCTCTCACGGTGCTTGGTTCATCAGGAGTTTTAACTTCGATGATCCGAACCATATCTCTTTTTATGGAGAATTTTTTGGTTGCAAATAGGGTATGGGTGACGTGGTATCCGACATGCATGTTCAGATCATCCAAAAAAGCTACCGACGGTCCAGATTGGAACACACTTTCTCTTTTTTCTTTTTTTTAAAAAAGTCCGTTCGGTACTTTCAATCTGGACCGTCAGTTGCGTTTTTGAATAGTCCAGATGTGTGTGTTGAGTACCACGTGATACCCGATTTACAATAAAAAAAAATTGCTCGTGAAGCACCACGTGACGGTGCTCCAAAAGTAATTAATAATTCTCCAATAGTACTTGGTTAGGGAGAAAGACTGGATAGAAAAGTTTGGACACCGGCCCAATCCGAATGCAGCGCAAATGGATACTCCCAATTGACCTAGCTAGATTGTCAAAAGGCAGCCTATCATTCAAATTTATATGGACCGTGTCTCAAATCAAGGCCCCATTTGGGCCCAAGAATAGGGAGAGAAAATAAAGAACTTATCTTCTTCAAGTCTTGCATCGGTTTGATTGTCGTTTCACACTCCAAGAAAATTCCATAATACGTCAAGATACCGCACATCCATCTCTTCGTGCAAGTCACATTACAACACGTATTTTATTGTTCGCGTTGTCTGGTAACACGTTGCAATTGATCTTTTATCTTCCGATTAATGTGTGGTAGCTGGGCTCATTGCCAATACCATCATAGCACACAGGACACCAACAAGGCAACAACGCATACATTTCGGAAATGAAAGGTACTGTAATCAGTTTATATACTTACAACAGAATAACCTAAGCTCTGTGATCAATCTAGTTAAAACTAAGCTGAGAAGCAGCAGCAGCCATAGACTATATTTTCGGAAAAGACTAGTGTTTGATGATGAAGTGTGCTCATTCCCAATCTACTGGAAATGCGGCTTCTGGGGTTTTCGGCGACTTAACTCCTTCTCCTCTGACCTTTTCCTTGCACCCGTGGCTGCCTTTTTCTCGTCTCTACGCCTTGTAACATACTATTCCGGGATAAATACATCCATTTTTGTTCGTATTTATTGCTCCAGTAATAGAAATAAGGAATTTGCCGGTAAGTTTTGATGAAACAGAGTGTGTACTTTAGGTAATGTAGTATAGAGTTGAGTGGATAGATGCGAGTGTACATGCAAAGAATCTTGGGCACATTTATCGGCATTTGGTCTACACTAGAGAAAACAGCCAACATATTGTCCTGATGAGATGCCTCCGGCCTCTGCAGCCTGCAGGGTGCGCACAAATGTTTTTGTTAGGAGCGCGCGCAGAGAGAGAGAGAGAGGTTTTGAAACCGAGAGAGTGCACCAAAAAGGTTAAGCCGAAAGTCACTGAGGTTCAATTTTAAAACTACTACGCCTTTGTCCCATTTCACTGGACTATTTGTGAAGACGGTGCTCTTAAACTTTGGAGTAAAGTACGGATTACCTCCCTGAGGTTTTTCCGTTTGATAGATGACTTCCTTGAGCCTTACTAATGACCACATCGCCTACCTATGGTTTTGGATATGTTGCACTTGACCTCCCTACCGTTAAAAACTCCGTCTAAGTTAACAAAGAGTGGATCCCACACGCATATTTTAAGACTAAAAGTTAAAAACAAAATTAAAATTGTATACGAAAAGACTACAATGCCCATCTTCTTCTTCTTCCCCCAAACTTCTCTCTCCATAACCGGAAAACCCCTTCCTCTTCACCGCCACCACCATCCGAACCGGAATCCACAACCACAAATTAGGATGTCAATCATACCAAATCCGACCGGAATCATGAACACCCCAACAACTCAAAAAAAAAAAAAAAAACGCTGCTTGTATTTTAGCTACAGCGAGCAAACCAGTGGTTTTAACAAATTTCCTTGCACTAAAAACACAAACTGCATAACCAAAACAATTGTGCATTAATATCAGACAAAGTTGTGCATTTTTCAATTGCATTTAGATTTTATCAGAAACCAAGAAAAATGTTGCATTTAGATTTTATCAGAAACCCAGTACAAGGAGTGCAAAGTTTTTCCTATTTCTCTAATTATGTAATTTGAGTCGAATTTAGTGGTTCTCCATTATCATCAAGAGCCCAATACGCAGCAAACAACAAAAAAAGACATTTTTTTTTTGGTTCTAAGAATTCAAGTATTTCACAGAGAGAGACCATGATTTCACGGATGGCGGTGGGGGAGACGCCATCGCCGCCCTTGGACTACTTGAACTTCTTGATGGCGATGGACTTGCTCCGATTGGACTCGATCTGGAAAACGAACGGACGGAGAAAGAGAGAGAGAGAATGGTGTGTGCAAAGGATCGAAGTCGAGGTTGATCTCCCCATCGCCGTCGGCGTGGCACTCGGCGATGGTCCCACGGCAGCCGGATCTGGGGTGCCCCCACCCGACTAGATGCTGGTCGTGGTCCCTGATAGTGAGGAGAATATCAGGGTTGTTGTGAAACAGAGGATGAAAGCCTTGGCCATTGATGTATTTTCCCTCTGCGTGAATACTTGAAGAAGTGGACTGCTCCTTGTTCCCTCACTCTCCAGATCTGGTTTGGGGTGAGAGCACCGGGAGGGGTGGGAAATACAACATTGCTTTATTTAACAAAAGGGTAACAATGTCTTTTTGCTCTTTTCCGTTAACAGAGTTACGGTTGCACTTTACTCCAAAACCACAGGGGGGCAATGTGGTCATTAGAAAAGCTCAAGGAGGTCATCTGTCAAACGGGCAAACCTTAGGGAGGTAATCCGTACTTTGCCCTATACTTTGTTATCCTTGATAATGGTTAAAAAATGGAGATTTACATTAAAAAAAATAAATAAATAACCGAGCAACCCATGTAGATATTTGCACAGATTCTGTGCACAAATTCAATTGCACATATAGGTATTGGATTGAGTTGATTTTTCGCGGAAGCCTTCGAAAAAATGTGTTACATTTACTGAACGGTTTGAATCATTTGCGTGGAATCTGTAATGGGCCATACACTGTGATTTGTGCACAATTGTTGTGTGTAGGCTACTAGGCAGGCTTACTATTAAAAAAATCTGACCATTTTTATTTTTATTTTCCCGGTTGAAACGGCGGTTTCATAGAACATTAAACAACTGAAGTAGTTCTTTTTCGGAGCATTAGTAAATGAAATCAAAAAATACAGATGAGCTGTGAGATCTTAGGGAGTAATAAGGACATGGATTGCCTAAGCATTCGTTTCCATGTTTGTTATACCCACGGAGACAGCTTGTTGTAGCCTCGTAGCCGACTAAACTAAATAGGAGCTTTCCAACCCAAACGTAATAATAACCTAACGGCCCGTTAATTTGGAACCAGAGGGAAAAGAAAGAAAAGGGAACTGCAGAGGAAAATTCGTTGTGCTTAGTTCTTCGTTTTGTTCTTTTTCTCCATGTTTTCTCTCAAACCAAAGAAGATAAAATAATTTCCCTTTCATTCTTTTTCTTTTCCATAAAGTTTCAAACAAACAGTAAGATCTTAGGAATTACCCAGGGGGGTCAAGTACTACCGTTCGATCGAGCTGGCAATAGCTAGTGCTGCCAAATTGCTCAACATTCAATAAACGGATCATCTCAACGACATGAAAAAGGTTCTTTGATTATGCGACACTAAGAAATCACCTCATGGACTCATATATCGATCCCAAAGAGTGGCACTTAGAGGTCCGGGCCTAGCTTTCGCACCTCGACTTATCCTGGGAGATCAATCCCACCATCTGCTTAATTGCGGGGATCCCGAGTAAAACTCTGTATGGACTGACTCCAAAAGAGTTGATAGTATCTAATATGTTTCGAACCTGAAACTTTAGAAGGGAGCAAACTCTTAAGTGCAAAATCCCGGGGGATGATTATGATATAGCAGTCTTGATGATTAATTGGAATGGAGTAGTTCTTGTTGGAAACCATGCATGTTAAGGGGGGGGGGGGGAATACCCATACGGATTCCGCGGGAATCTCTCTTTGTTTCTGCCCAGAAAACGATGAACGTGGTCGGTGCATTTGCTGCTAGCAAGGCGAGTAAATCCCCCGCACGTTATGCAGAAACCGATGCCATCTGGTCGGTTCATTTTGCCAAAGAAGTTATTGAGACCAAAAGGGCAACAATAAGAAATGGTTAACCACTCCTCCAATACACCTACCTAGAATTAGGGTAAAAGTAAGACTAGCTAATACACCAATGGGAGAATCCTAGGCGGTTGTCTTGGGTTGAGATTTAGACGATTGCTTCCATACGAGGTCTCAGGTTCGATTCTTCTAATTAACCAACATTAATTCTTGAGACCATTTCATTTTCACACGTAAGCGTATAAAAAAGCTGTGGAAGGAACAATAAGGATCGACTAGTTCGGAATGTGTGCAAGCTAATCTTGATGCTATCCATCATCCAAAAAAATAATCATAATCATAATTATAAACGGAAGAAATCAGTATGGGTGGACTTGGGAAAGTGGCTTCCACATTTTCAAAAGCACGCCGACCGGTTTCCTTTTTCTGGCCCTCACATCCGGGCAGGTAATTAGGTAAATCCATGTGTTGTCTAAGAAAACTCTAAGATAACGATAAGTAAAGTGGCCCTTCCCCCAAATTCTTTTTCCATGCAAAGAGGAGTGGTAGCTAACCAAGCGCCATGTATTTTCAAGTATTTGACAAAAGTTCAAACCTCAATGCTAACTTTCATCAAGAAAAAAAGGACACTTTTTCCCCGACAATGCTAAATTTCGCTAAGGGATTTTTGGGCTTTTTTTAGTTTTGTCCTTCTTCATTTTTATTTTAATTTTGCGTTTTTTAATTTTGCATCTCACTTTTTTGGTTATCTAATTCATCTCGTCAAGACGAATCGGAAAAGTAAAAAATTATAACTCTTTATCCAAATGTTTTTTGAAATATTCAAGATAAAACCCAAAAAACTGGTTTTATCTTCGATATTTCAAAAAAAAATTAGGTAAAGTCATAATTTTTACTTTTTCAATAACCAAAAAAATGAGACGAAAACTAAAAAACGAGAAAAAAATATGAATAAGGACAAAACGAGAAAACCCCAAAAAGCTTAGCAGAACTCAACCTAAGTCTCATCTTAAGGCTTACCTCGTTCGGCTAAATAAACCAACTAGCTTCTTCTTTTTTCCTTATTTAATTTTTTTTCATATTTGTTAGTTTTTTGTTAATTTTTTGGGGATTATTGCTTCGTCATGACAAGAGGAGTCTAAAAAGTAAAAAATTACGATCGAAACCTACTTTTTTTGAATAAAGACAAAAATAAACTAATAAGCCAATTTTTTCGTCTTTATTAAAAAAATGGATTTCGATTATAATTTTTTATTTTTTAGATTCCTCTCGTCATGACGATGCAAAACTAACAAATACGAAAAAATTTGAATAAAAACAAAAAAATAAACCAATTGACTTATTTAGCCGAACAGGAATAGAAAATAGGTGTGGGCCACTAAACTAAATAATCTCGCCTAAAATAAGATATCATGGTTTGATTCGTGTGAACGTCTTTTTGACATTTAATCTCTGCATTCAAGAAAGTCATAGGCAAGACTGGCAAGTCCATCTCTAAACTAGAACTTCTCTATCTAAAAAAAAAAAAATCTTTACTCCCCTTGTCTCTTTCTAGCCCTTCCTCTTTCTAGAGTTTTCACTGTCCTAATTTAGCAGCAGGAGAGAAGGGCTTTACCCTTGAATCCTTGATTAATGTTTTTCTTCCTCTCCAATGTTGTATTCAATAACCTCTCCTTTTTAATGAGCTAGAATTGTCTCTCTCTCTCTCGCAATCTCAAATCTAAGAGTTTCTTTGTGCATGTGTGTGTGTGTTTTTTTTTTTCTCTTTTTTCTTTCTCTCAGCTTCTCCTTAATTGTCAAGTTGCCGTTTAACATTCGACAATCGTGGTGATGACAGTCTTTTGACAAAGCAAGGCGGTGGCTACGATGACGAATCAGATCGAGGGACTGCCACTAGTGCGTGGACGCAGGGCCGGCCCTGACATTTTCGAGGCCTAAAGCAAATTTTTAATGGAGGCCCTAGGTTATTGTTAAAAAAAAAAAAAAAAACATTATAGGTGACTAATACAGATAAAAAATAAAACATGGTATTTTTAGTTTCTAACTAAAATAAACTTTAAAATTCTTTTACAACTAGAAAAAAATAAAACAAACACAATGAAGTATTACTTACACTATTTGTTTTCTCTAGCTAATCATGTTATTAACTTTACTCTTGTAATAATACTATTTTTAGCAATAAAAAATGATTAATTTTAACCTCTTTTTTTTTTTTTTTATGAAAGTTTGTTGAGCGAAAACAAATTATTTTGATTTATTTATTGTCGACAGTGATTTTTTTGTGAATTTGATATTAAAAGTAAGATTGCAACAAACAAAAGAAAATAACAAAAATTTCTCAAAAACTTATATAGAATGTAAAAGTGATACCGTAAGTAATCCTACAGTATAATAAGGCAAAAAATAATATTGTGAGAGGTCCCTCCCAAGACTTGAACTAGAGGCCCCTTGCTTTAAACTCTTTGCTTTCAACACTGGTGCCAAATGCCTTTTTGCATGAAAACAAGGAACATTTTATATATCATATATACAGTTTTTTTTTATAGAAAATGAGGCCCTAATTTTTGCTCAAATTTTGAGGCTTAAAGCCGCCGCACCTTGGGCTTTAGCCCAAGGCCGGCCCTGCGTGGACGTGATTGTTGAGGATACCCAATCCCTCAAGTGTGTGTTTGAATAGCATGAATTTTTCTTTTGTGCATACGAGTGCCAGTGATGTGGCCCATTTTATGGCTTTGAGAGGGAGTAGTGTTATCTCGGAAGACTATCCTCATATGTACCTAGGAAGACTATCCTCCTTTGTAGTTTTCTATTTCTTTGATTAAGGACAGACAGTCTTCTAGATGATTATCTTATGCATGTACCTTTGTTTTCTATCAATGAAACTATTACCATTTTGAAAAAAAGAAGTCATATATAGGGCAATTAGGCAAAAATAAATAGAGAAGAAGAAGCCTATTTAATCATTGGATAATATTTTCTAAACTAACTAAAAAAGTTCTTGATTAACACCAACTATCTCGTCAACTAATCAAAATGATTCGCTATAACTCTGTGCGTAATCTAAACACTCATTCGTAACTCCCCATAATAATACGCAATTAATTAGTACCATAAAAATCGTAACAAGTGATTCCAAAAAAATGCAATTAATTAGTACCGCTAAGGTCCTTAATTATTTCGATCTTAAGTACATAAAAAATTTTATCCTAAAAACCGACAGAGGTAAGTATGTCAAAAATTGGCAAAATGCTGCAGGCTACAGCCACTTGGATAAAAATAAAACAAAATGAAATATTGGGATTCCTTTGGGATATAGCCGACTGGAGTCGCGCACTAAAGATATAATGATATCACAATATATTACCTTTAATTCAAAAAATACAATTTGAAAAATAAGTGCATACATATATTCCCTTAGCGGAACGGGACCTAACCGATTCAATTGAACATGATAAAATGTAGAACGAATGAACTAGTATAAAGTTTGTAACTTAGAGTAAGTATATATACATAGTTTTATTCATGTAACATAATCACACCCAAAAATGTCGAACAACATGATAAAATGGAGTAACATTTTATTTATTTTATCATAACTTGCTCTACTTTTCATCATATCCTAATATAGCACATAGTCGTGCACCGACCGCACTTAAAAGATTGACCACTGCACATGGCATTGGAAGCTGCCTGGATAGACATCTTCGTCCAGATAGAAGCATGATAGATAGTATTATCCAGACATTGGGGTCCGTGACACCAAAAAAAATAAATAAATACTGTACGTTTGGATGAGTTTTTGAGAAATTTTTTGGGTTATGAATGGAGGGAGAAATGAGAGTAATGATTGGAGTAACGACAATGAGTGGAGAGAGATAGATAGAGAAATGAGAATAATGATTGAAAATATAGGTAATGAGTAGGGAGTAATGATTGGAAGTATGGATAATGAGTATTTATTGAGTTGAAATTTTTTTTTTTTTTTTTTGAAAAAAGAACCGAGCAAGGCATTAAAGTGTAAGGATCTCTTCTTTTTTCTTTTTCTTTTTTTTTTTTTAACCCAAACTCGAAAATTGTGTAAAAAGACTCTCCTAAAATTTACGAGTACTTCACTTCTTGAGTCAAATTTATACTACCAATTGAGTTTTCTTTGTACCTTACTCAAATCAAGGAAGACTACTCTCTTGAATTTGTAAGAATGTCACTAATTAAGATTTTAATCGAATTCGTGCTTAAATTTGGATTTTCCCTTTAGAATGCTTTTAGTTCATACTATTATATAAATAGAACTTACACAAATTTTCAATCGACCGGAGATCGATATTGCTCTAATTAACATCTTAGAGCATCCACAGTGGAATAAGCAAAACAAAAAAAAGTTAAAGTTAACAATGGTGGATTAAAAAAAGTGATTACATTGGAATAATCAAACCTAGCAATCTCTTAACAACTCATTGAATTTTGACTCTTCAATAATCAAAGCTAGCAATGTTTTGTCAATAACCAAATTTTATCTCTCAATCAAGTACACTAACATTACACAAAAATCTTTTCTCTTCCATTCTCTCTCTCTCTCAAAACAATGTTTTCAAAAAATAATTTTAAAAAACTGTAACTTTCAGATTTTTTTTTTCAGAAACTTTTTTTTAAAGAAAACAAAATTTTAAAAACTGTAAGTAATAGTGTGTTTTCCAAAAAACTGTTTTTTACACAAAATCTGTTTTTAAAAAACTGTATTCATAGTTTTAAAATTTCAAAACTATTTGTGTAAATGCAATTCTTTCAAAATTTCCAAAATTGTATTTACAGTTTTTAAGTGAACAAAGTGTTTGTTTCTTGTTTAGAAAAACTTTTTTTTTTGTTGAAATGTTTCTAACATAAATTGTTTTTTGTCTTCAAAAACCGTTTTTTCAAAAAATATGCATGAAATGAAGAGAAAAAGTTTGGAGGGCCCATTGATTTTGATTATGGGTAAAAAATAACTAATGTGAGATTTGATATTGTTAACTTTAGCAACCTCTAAATAGATAATCAAAATCTGATGTGACATATTTTTGATTATTCACATGTGATTATTCCACTGCTGATGCTCTTACTTCCCTCCCACCATTTTTGTTTGGAGAGCCACCAGAACATTACATGAATGCCAAAACCACCCCCCAAGAGGTAGGATGTCACATGTTTGAGGCTTGCAGAGATGACGTCCTCTCGTGACTTGTTCTCGTACTACCCCGACTTTAATCCTCTCACCCTCGGTGGAATCTCTTATAAGACCACCACCTCGTTTTTAATAAAACCATCCTACTTTTAGTTTTTTGGTTTTGATCCAATGACTGTGATTTATTTATTTTCAATCCAAGGGCTGTAATTCATTGGGAGTATGATGCTCCCAAAACCGCTGGGAGCATCATAGCCATTTCCGTCACAAGTCTGGAGTTTTTGTAATCAGGCATAAAAAAAAAAAAGCTGTTATGGTTAGTCGCCGGCCCCTCCTCCACTATGTTGTCTAGCAAAAGAAGTACTAAGATAGACCCACACCGATCCCTTTCATCCAATTTTACCCTCACCATTATGGACGAAAGAAGCAAAGTTTGGCTAATAAGGAAAACACATGCATGACAATCAGAATATCTCGTATCTTCCAAACGGGGTCCTCCAAAATGGAAATATTATGGATTACTTCTCAAACACCGTCATATTGTGCAACAGACTCTTTCGGCACCGCATATTTTAGTGCGTTACAAAAGATGTAGTAGTAACTCCCACACGGGCCGCACCAGTAGAGCACTGAATAAAAATTTCGCTGAAAAATGGAAGCCCATAGTAACATGTCTACTTTCTTCCTCGTTGCCAAATCATCTACCCTTTTTTGGCAGCTTCCTAACTCCTATAACTAACCCAACACCTCTCCACTCCAAGTTCCAAACTAACTCTGACCCCTCTCTTTCTCTCTCCTTCTCTCTCTCTCTCTCTCTCTCTCTCTCTAGCTCTGAGTTGCCTGATCTGAGTATTCCAAAGATCTCCAAATTAGTAGTACTACTGCTTCTCATTTTTTCGTTAGTATATAATTATGGGAGCCAAGAAAGTTGAATTTGAAACAACTCCGGTGGTGGTGGCCTCAGCACCATCCAAAGAGAAAGAGGCCCCTGCTGTTGAAAAATTATCCGACGAGCCCCAAGAAAAAAGCCTGGTCCTAATCACGGACGACAAGGTTTTGAACTCCAAAACCCTTGCAGTCGTTGCGCGTAAAGCCTCTCTCTCTCTCTCTCTCTCTCTCTCTAAACTCCAAAACCCTTGAATGTGTTTTCAACTGATTAACACTTTCTTTGGGGCTTGTGACAGAGGTCTCAGAACCTGCGGCCGAAAAGAAAAAAGATCCTCCGGCCGAAAAGAAACCGATTGACAGAGGTAATTAAATCTGGGCCGGGGATCGGTGATTTGCATTTGTGTTTTTTTTTTTCTTCTGTTTTATGGGCTTTTAGATTGATGATCGATTGAGGTGTTTGTGCAATTAATCCCAGATACTGCGCTGGCAAGGGTTGAAACAGAGAAGAGAATGGCCTTGATCAAGGCATGGGAAGAAAGTGAAAAAACTAAAGCAGACAACAAGTATGCGCGCATGTTCATCTTTCTTTTTCTTTTCCTATTTTTTGGGTGTATTTGCCAATATTAATTCTGAGCAGAAACTGAATATCTGCTACTCCCACAAAATGTTACTGGTACTATATTTCTTTAAATTGGGTGTCTAGACCAGCATATCCATGAATTTTACAGCTTTTTCTCCGGCAATTATGCGATCTGGCATGAACTTTTAGGGAAACATACACAATTTCCCAAAGATCTCCTCTGATGGGGGTATATTTGGGCAATTGATATGAATTCAGTTTGAAACTCAAGATCTGCTGTATTAATAAATGACTAGATGGTTCTTTTTCTTTTCTTTTTTTTTGGGTAAATGACTAGATGGTTCTTGGAAACACATTTTAGAGTACAAAATTCAATTCGGTATCTTGTTCTTCAATTCATTACTCCATGAGAAGCTTTTTCTTACTCTCTATCTTTTTGCCTTTTGGGATATCTTTAAACAGGCCCCTTCTAATAAGGGCGTTTTTATTTTTGTTATTTGCGGACTTCTGTTATCAGCCGTTGGACCGTGATTTCAATTGTCCGGATCTGCAGAAGGTTTATGACCGGTCACAACTAACTTTTTCCTAGAAAAGTTTCATCAAATTCTGGACCATTGAAATCACGATCCAATGGCTACCAGAGACGTTCGTAAATAACGAAAATAAGAGCGCTCTTATTAGAAGCGCCCCGTATCTCTGAATAAGTTTTGGTGCTTGATTTACTGCGACTTATAATCTCACCGACACTACTGATCATCAGGGCATATAAAAAGCTATCTGCCATTGGAGCATGGGAGAACAGCAAAAAAGCCTGTGTGGACGCTCAGCTTAAAAAAATAGAGGTCAATATTCTACCCTTTACTAGTGATTTATGTTTATGTTCCGTTTGTTTTGATGTAAAAATATTTTACGGTGTAAAATATTTTTTATGTAAATGTTTTTTTAGAAAACAAAATTTAAGCTTTTATATGTTACAAATCTAAACATTAATCCAAAAATTCCCTGCAATAATTCTATTCGAGAAACACATATTAGTACTTCTACTACAGTGTCAAAAAATTTCAACCATATGAAGGGCGGAAGTAAAAAGAGTGAGAGGTGGGCTGTAGCTCAAGTGGAGTAAAAAAAAAAGAAAGGGAAAATGACGGCCAATTACGTGTTTTGATAATTAATACCCGCTAAAGGACATACTGAGAACATTTGTTAATGTTGAAAATGTCCTTAGCGATTATTAATTATCAAAACACGTCGTTAGCCGTCATTTTCCAAAAAAAAAAAAAAATTTATATGTAAAATTTTAGCCCAATACATTTTAGACCACCTTATTTTTTTTTAGCCCAACCCATTCTAATTTTAGCCCACCACCAACCCCCCATTTTAGGTTTATAAGTCTTGTTGTCGACAAATAATAATAAAACTTTTCCTGTTACAACGTCAAGAACGGAAAGCACATTTTCAGTTATGAAGTTGAAAACTAATCTTTGTAACAAAATGGAGGGCGATTTTCTTAGGGATTCTATGAAGGGTTTTTTTTTTTTTTGGTGAAATGGTAATTAACGAATTCTATGATTCTTCATTAAAAGAGAACTTGTTGAAGAGATCGACTCAGATTCGATAATAAATGATTTCTACTTTCTAAAACAACGTAGGTCACAGATACAAGTACAACTTCAATAGTGTACGCTTTTTGTACTTTTCTTTTGTTTATTGTTAAAAATTTACATATTTATGTACAAATTTGCTAAACATTAATTATACTCGTATGTATGTAGTAGTTTACTAAATTTTAGGTTACCCCTCGACAAATTAGATTCTTGATTACGCCCTTGTATTGTATGCAATGAAAGTAGAGAAGTTATAACAGTCATTTTAGTTGAGTGATGTTTTTCTTAGAGAACTCTAAATATGAGCAGGAAAATATTGAAAAGAAGAAAGCACAGTATGCAGAGAAAATGAACAACAAGGCCGCTGAAATCCACAAGGCAGCAGAAGAAAAGAGGGCGATGGTTGAAGCCCAACGCGGCGAGGTTGTCTTCAAGGTAGAAGAGGCTGCTTCCAAATTCCGCTCAAGCGGAACCACACCCAAAAGGGTTTTCGGATGCTTTAGCTGCTGATTTCTTAGGCTAAAACAGAACTAAAGAAGACATGCACTATTGGATTTCAATCTACCTGCTGTTGATACTATTTCGTTCCCGGGGTTTTCGTTAGTGTGATTAATTTCTTATTAATCAAGGGTTGGGTCATGTAAATGTACTTGTTTTTTTTTGTGTACAGTGTGATTCAACTGTGTGCTCAAGTTCCAAATCTGGAACATATATGGTTATGAGTTTTGAGAGTGATAGTTCAAGGTTTTAATTTGTACCCAAGAATGATTTTCTTCTCCACAAATGTAGTTCCTGCAGTCCTAATGTTATGGTTGAGAATTCAAAACTTGCCGAACTTTTCGGTTGTGCTAATGATGGGTGAAACATGATAGATCTCAATGAAGCTGTACTCTTTTTTCGATAATCGAATGTTCGAGCCAGCTTACGCACACCTTAACTAATGACTTACGGTGTTCTTTAACTGACGGTGGAAGAAAATGTATATTGCATGTTGATCTCATGAAGCCAAATTGGAGCTTGTTCCAAATTGCCAAAATTCATCAAATTTTGTTCCAAGAAAATACTGTAACTCTGTTAAAGCAAAACTGCTTCTTGATATGCAGTAGAAAGTAGCTATCCCTCAATTATCGCAACGTGATAAAAACAGAATTGGCCATCTCTTTTTTTCCCTTCGGCTTTTCCATTGATTTCACCCTATATTTGGAACCCAAAAACTCCAATCTGTTGCGACATTTTCGGACAATCGATCACTTGTCCTCCCTACATTCTGAAATTCATCTTCTCCACCCGTTGACCATCCGGTTTTTCGCCTTCAATCTTCCTGCCTCTGCTATTTAAAGTGAAAGCAGACATGGTTGCGAGTTCTCCTCTCTCTCTATAAAAAGTTTGGAGAGAGATCCCATCGACTTTGAAACCGGACGTTCCTCATACGTTGTTTCATTGCTTGTTGAGGCAAACACTTTCTCTGATCGTAGATTGTACCGAGGGGAGAATGGCGTTCAGCGGCACCACACAGAAATGCAAAGCCTGTGATAAGGTTGTTCATTTCATCGAGTCGTTGGCAGCTGACGGAGTCACATACCACAAGACTTGCTTCAAATGCAGTCATTGCAACGGGCGCCTCGAGGTATGCATCGGACATTGTTTCGTTCACTTTGACGATGAGATTGCGAAACATCCCCCCCACTGCTAATCTTTCGAGCTATTTTGGATTTGCAGATGAGTAGCTACACCTCCAAGGATGGAATTCTGTACTGCAAGCCACATTTTGAACAACTCTTCAAAGAGACTGGCAATTTCTCTACAAAAACCCCATCCTGTAAAATTCCCCTTGTGAATTTCTACAAGCTTTTTGGCATTAGAATTTCCTCATTTTCTTTTCTGTTTCTTTTTTTCCTGACAATGTGTTGTTCCTGTTTTGTTTGATCAGCTGCAAAACCAAATGACCTGGTACGTGAACTCGATCCTTTTGACATTTTCACCTTGGTTTCCTTCATTGCACTCTCAATAAAATGATACATTGAGGGTTTGTCTGGTCGTTAACTTCAAGACTCTGAAATTAGTTGAGGTGCAAGCAAAGCTGGCCCGGGCATGGTTGTCAAAAAACAAAAACAACATATTATACTCACATGATCTTGTGGCTTAAAGTGCATTAAGGGCTTCTTTTCTTCTTTTTTAGTAGTATTTGGTTAAGGGTTTTGTTCATTCTATTTAGCTAACAAATCTATGTTTCGGTTACAGTCTAGGACACCTAGCAAACTCTCCTCCTTCTTCTCGGGCACCCAAGAAAAATGCAGGGCATGCACCAAAACCGTCTACCCCCTTGAAAAGGTCAGTTTTTTTTTCCCTTTTTCGAATCACTCCCCCTTTTTTACCAATCCCTCTATGCAATTTCGCACTCGCTTTTCGCTCTTTTACCGTTTGCACTTATTTTATTCACTTGAGTAAAGAGAAAATATACGAGCACCTACCATTGTGCCAAAAAAAAATATTGTGGAAATCACTATTCATGATTATTATAAATGAAAATTGCTTCCAATTTTCAAGCACAAATATTATAAATAATGAAATTGCAATTTCACGAATTCGCACAAAATTAGACAGAAAGAATGTACTGCATTTGTGGGGAAAAAAAAAGGAGTGTGAAATCTTTTTTCATCCTTCTACTCCTTTGCATAATTCCTTCTAACGTCTCCCTACTTTGTCTGAAGAGCTAGATATAAATATAACCCCTTCCTCTAATAAATTTTTTGTTCTTGGAACAGGTGACAGTGGAGGGAGATTTTTACCACAAGTTGTGCTTCAAGTGCGCCCATGGAGGCTGCAAATTGTCACCGTCGTCGTACGCAGCGCTCGACGGATTCATCTACTGCAAGCCCCACTTTGCTCAGTTGTTCAAGCAGAAGGGAAGCTACAATCACCTCACCAAAACCGCTTCCATTAAGAAAAATGCAACTGCAGCGGTATTTCCAGAACCAGGGCCAGATGATGAAGCCAAATCAGAGATACAGACCCAATAGCAATCGTTAAATGAATTCTGGGTGTTCGATCAAATTCTTTTGTTGTTGTTGTTGTTGTTGTTGTACTTGTGAATTGGGAAGGAGGTTGAATTTGAATTCGGTTTTGATTTTGGAAGTTGGAAGGATGTTGTGGGTTTGTTTTAGTAGTGTATAAAGAAAGGGATACGAGACAATGGAAATTTTGATCTTTCCCCTTTGTAATCTTTTCAAATCTTGGGAAATAATGATTTTGTTGCTACACTGAATTTCAACTTGATCATTGTTCTGGTTTTTTTTTTTTTCCCTCCAAAAACTGCCCAACGGGCTACACGAAAACATCGGCTCGAAAAATGTAAATTAAATAAAGATCTACAAGTTTTGGTTAGCAAAAACGCTCTTTAAAATCACTTCCATTAATAATAAATATATTTATCTAGAGAAAATAAGATTCCACGAGAAGTAAGAATTCGTTGAAAGAATTGAGTGCACGATCGTAATTAAAGGGAAAACGGGAGTAACAGAAATGCAAAACATTTTGATTCATTATGTGACCAAAGTCCCCCTTAGGGGGAGCACTTCAGCTCCCGTAAATATATGCTCCAGTCCGGTCCAGTTTGGGCCCGTTGTGGGCCCCTCCCGGGTCCACAACAATGATCGGAATCGTTTATTTTGTAGAGCTCGTCGAATATGTTATCCACGCCAAAAATTAGCTTCACCGAATATCAATAGGTACATGGATGAAACAGATTTGTACATGAAAAAAGCGATGACAAAAATTAAGTTAAAATTAATAATTGCCCATTTTTTTCATGTACAAATCTGTTTCATCTATGTACTTATTGATGTTCGGTGAAACTAATTTTTGGCGTGAATGACATATTCGACGAGCTCTACAAAATGAACGATTCCGATCATTATTGTGGACCCGGGAGGGGCCCACAACGGGCCCAAACTGGACCGGATTGGAGCATATATTTACTGGAGCTGAAATGCTCCCCGGGTTTCGCGGGACTTGATTTTTTTTTTTTTTTTTGGAACACCCGAGGGGGAGCACTTCAGCTCCAGTAAACCCTAAACCCTAAACCCCTTAAACCCTAAACCCTAAACCCCTCCTCTCACTCCTCTAACCCAAAATGTACTCCTCCATCCTCCGTCGACCAAACTCCACCAACTCCCCACCCCTCCTCCACTCCCTCACCTTCCTCCGCCACATGGGCGGCGGCCCCCGCACCTTCCCCGGCGGCCTCAACAAATGGCAGTGGAAGCGCATGCACGAGAAGAAAGCCAAAGAGAAAGAGAAAAGACTCCTCGATCAGGAGAAGCAACTCTACCAGGCCCGGATCCGGTCCCAAATCCGGGCCAAACTCGCTCCGCAACAACCACCAGGTAACAGACAACCCGACCCGAACTACGGACCCATGAGCGCCGATGACCACATTAAAGCCCTGGCTGATAGGTTTATGAAAGCCGGGGCCGAGGATTTGTGGAACGAGGCCGACGGCCCGATCAAGTCGGCTCCGGAGCCGAAGCAGGTTGGCCGATCGGGCCGAACGCCCATTGATATAAGGACGTTGATTTCTGAGAGTGAGGGAAGGAATTCGACGGATTTATTGAAGTCGTCGAAACCTCGGTACTACTCTGTTTGTAGGTTGAGTTGGAATGGATCGAGGTTTGGTTTTGAGAGAAATGATAGTGATAATAGATTGGGGGATCAAGGTTTGATTAGTCGATCGATCGGAACGAATTTTGGCTTACGGGAGTTGATGTCGCATTGTGATAGGGCTCGGGATTCGACGCGTTTGAATGGTCGTTTGAAAACTAGGTGCTACTCGGTGTTTTCTCGGAGGGGTGCGAAAGGCTCGAGGTTTGATTTTAGGAGGAATGAGAGTAGTGAGGACGAGGATTCGGATGATGAGTTCGGTGATGGTGAGGAAGGGAAAATGAGGGGTAGGGATAATGCTGGGAAGTTGATGAGTAGTGCTGGTTTGGGGAAGTATGATGTGAAGAAAACGAGGCGAGTGCCGTTGAAGTTTTTGGAAGAGGAGGAGAATTTGTCGGAGCGTGTTGAGGCCATTAGGAAAGAGTTTAACATGAGGAATTCGGTGCAGAATGCAGAGGACAGAAGTGATGAGGACTCGATTCTTAGTGAAAAGAGGTATCTGGATTGTTTTACCCACTAGCTTCTTAATTTTCTTGAGCTTATGTGGTGGTAATTTGAAATGAGCAATTTTGAAGGAATTGTAAATGAACTATTGTGTTTGATATTACAATTGTAGAACCAGTGTAGTGGGCGTTGAAAATTCAATTTTGTACGCTTTCTGAGTCTTCTGACTTTTATCAGCGTGTTTGAAGATTTCCATGGCATTTCAGTTGATGCTATGTATGTGGAGATGGTCATCTTGGTTAATTTTAGATAATGGTTGATTATTCTGATTGTTGCCAATTTGGAGTGATGTTAAATGTTTTAATTTAGGTTTTAGGTCATGGCTTATGAATTTTCTGTGTTGCCTTCTGAGTTTATGTTGCATTTGATGACACTTTGATTGATGTTTTCCAGATTTGATGAGTGTGATGTATCTCCCTTGACTGTTAAGGCGCTTTCTGAGGCAGGCTATGTCCAAATGACCAGGGTACAAGAGGCTACACTTTCTGTTTGCCTTGATGGTACGTTTTTTCCCTAGTCTCCACGATAGTGATTTACTCTGTGCTCTAATTTTGGAAAAGTTATGGTACTGTTTTTGTCAACCCTTATCTGGTAGGTATCGTAGGATAGACTGATTGTATGACTTGTGTTTACAGCTTTTCAATGGCATGTGCGGGTAACTTTTGTTTTCTGTCCATGGGTGGAAGTGTCCATCTGGGGTGTACACAGCTTGACCTGGTATAGATACAATGAAAGACACAGTAGATGTTTGCCAATTCTCCTGTGCAGCATCCGTTCCTCTATTCTTTTAAGGATGACTACTAACACAAATAGCTTGGTAGTAGAAAACTATATGTGATTACTATGGTAATGATTCCTTTGGCATTACAACCTTTACCACAGCAATGCGTTCCACAGGTCAACAATCATACACCAGTTAATTATTCGATGGGAGAAGTTTTTTTATCGTTTCGTGATACATTGCACCTTTTAAAGGAGCATATATGCGGCGAGGATAATCATAATTACAGCAGTGCCTTGCTGCCGCAATATTAAGACTGTTTGATCTCTGCATTGATGCATATTGCTACCATCCAGCTTGTCTATTGCTTGCAGTTTGTAATTAACATTTTTGGTGTGCAACCAAACAATTCAAGCATAGAAGGTGACCAGATGACGATTAACTTTATTTATGGCCAGTTGGTTTTGGGTATCCTTAGATATGTGGACTGGTAGGAACCGACATTTGTGCCCTTCCCCCTTGTCTCTCGAAATCAGAATCTTGATGTATCCATCACCTTGTTAAGCTTTCTATTTGTCTAAACTTGGATTTGCATATATAGAGAAGTAGAGAACATAGCACAAAGGTCGGTTCAAATTTTGTGTAGTTCAAAGCTGTGGTGGGGCTATATCTATCTTATTTGGTTGACACAGGAAAGAACTGATGGGTTTGGACTGTGCCGTTTACGGTCTTAAATGTTCAATTTGCAACACTAGTAGTGTTGATGTACTTCAATTTCTTTATCTAAATATTATGAACTGGACAAGTGTGCCAATCCTGTTTCTTGTTCCGGAACGGTTGGGATTAGTTCTAACTTTTAGGTACGAAGAGTCACGCTGGTGTTTTAAACATTGATAATCTTATTGTATTCCTTAGCTCCTACCTGGACTACTTCATGCCTTTGATAAGCAATGTGATTTGAGTCATTTGACTGGTTCTCATACTTCTTTTGTGATAGGAAAGGATGCTTTAGTCAAGGCTAAAACTGGCACTGGAAAAAGTGCTGCTTTTTTGGTATGACAAAAGTACCTTGCCGTCTCCTCTTTTTTTTTTTTTTTTTGAGATTATATGTTTACATCACTTTGATGCTAAACATAAACAGCTACCTGCAATTGAAACAGTTTTGAAGGCTTCAAGTAGCAATACCGTTCAGCGAGTGCCACCCGTATATGTTCTTATTCTCTGTCCCACACGAGAACTTGCAAGTCAGATAGCTGCAGAAACAAATGTTATGCTGAGGTACCATGACGGTTTTGCGGTCCAAACACTAGTTGGAGGTACTAGATTCAAAGTTGACCAAAAACGACTGGAATCAGATCCATGCCAGGTGCACCAGTGTATTCTGCTCATTAAGACTTCATGTCTGAAGAAGTTGTAGGTTTAAGCGTGGAGTACTCTCTATATGACGATGTATTACATGTCTTTTCCAGATAATCGTTGCAACTCCTGGTAGATTGTTGGATCACATTGAGAACAAGTCTGGCTTATCTGTGCGTTTGATGGGACTGAAAATGCTTATCCTTGACGAAGCGGACCACTTACTAGACTTAGGATTTCGGAAGGACATGGAGAAAATCGTTGATTGTTTGCCCCGACAAAGGCAGTCTCTGCTGTTCTCTGCCACAATCCCCAAGGAGGTTAGAGACTGAATTGATCATGCGTAAACTCCCTTAGCCAAGGTTTAAAGATACTTTATTTATTTCTAGAATGCATTGACTCAAATCTGAGGTTTTTGAATTGGCAGGTTCGCCGAATATCTCAGCTTGTTTTGAAAAGGGAACATGCTTATATTGACACTGTGGGTCTGGGTTGCGTGGAAACTCCTGCTAAGGTATATGCTAATGTCTAACTTTGATCAAGGAGTGCGAAATTTCTCCTCTCACTCGATATTTAGTATTCATTGTTTGATTGTCTACCTACTTCTGATAAGTCTGTTCCTTTTGGTTTACATGACTTGATATCCACTTGTCTGTTCAAAACTGAAGGGTTATGTATGTCTCTCATGCTTGTTTGGCATGCTGAATGCAGGTTAAGCAGTTTACTCTTGTTACTCCGCATGAGTTGCATTTTCAAGTAGTGCACCATCTCTTGAATGAACATATCTCACAAACACTTGATTACAAGGTAAATATGGTGTAGCTTCCATGTGTATATCTTAACTTATTTCAATGGATTAGTTGTCCTGACAATTTGTTTCATTCAATTCTTTTCAGGTGGTTGTTTTCTGTACAACTGCAGTGGTAACATCCCTCATGTTTCTTCTTTTGAGGGATATGAAAATGAATGTCAGGGAGATACATTCCAGGAAGCCTCAACTCTACCGTACCCGTATATCTGATGAATTCAAGGAGTCAAAACGATTGATTCTTGTTACATCAGATGTATCAGCTCGTGGCATGAATTATCCTGATGTTACTTTGGTCATTCAGGTCTTAATAACACACAAGAGACTTCTTTATTATCTTTTGTTTGTTTGGATACTAATTTGTCCCATTTTTTCTATGGGAATCTTTAGAATCTTACTGAGTATGAAGAGAAGTTGCAGACTAAGAAAAAAAAGTAAATTCACTTAGGAAGAAGCAATAATATGCCACTTGAACTTGTTTTCCTGTGGTTCCCGTGCACTTTTGCTGGGGTGATGCCCCATTATGTAATTGTATACCAGTATATTTAACTCTAACATGTGGAGATACTATCCTGATCACCAACATGAGCACAGCTTGTTCGTTCAAATTCCTTGTTAACCTTTAGTGCATTGTTCAATTTCCTTGAAATATGTAGTGCGGCACCAGGATATTTGAATGGTCAAATGCAATATGTGATCAAGCACTCACATTTAGGAGTTTTCACTTGTAGTTTCATTCCTCTGTTACTAATCGAAATGTGCCACGTTTCTCCATTTACAGGTGGGTATTCCGTCTGATCGCGAAAACTATATTCATCGTCTTGGAAGAACAGGACGGGAAGGCAAAGAAGGAGAAGGGATTTTGTTGCTTGCACCATGGGAAGAGTATTTCCTGTATGAAATAAAAGACCTGCCTGTTGAAAAATATCCCGCCCCACAACTAGATCCAGATGTGAAAATAAAGGTTCAAGTCAAACTCAATTATCAGAGCTTACCAAAATTATTCTCTTTGGAAATGAAAGTGGAAGTATGACCAATAATTTTGAGATGGGAAAAGTCTGTTTTGACTGTTGAACCTCAGTTTTGAATTTTGATATTTGTATCATGTGTTGATGCTAGTTCTTGACCCCATACTAATTGATTTTAATATCTGGAATACATAGATGCTACAAATATTACTATAGCAGGCTATTAGCGGCACTGATCTTATGATTGTAGACGATGCAGGATACCCATTGCCTGCCTATTCGGAAGCCTTGTTTAATATAGTTCTTTTCAGGAGATCTCTCCCTCCGCACACACACACATGTACTATGTATATATAATACATATGCATTTTTGGATTCTGGTTGTTTAGATGCGCAACTTCTTTATCCAAATCAACTAGAACAGAAACTCATGCTACTTAACGGTTGTTTAATTTGTCGAATTGCAGATAGATAATTCAATGGCAAAGATTGATACTAGCATGAAAGAAGCAGCTTATCATGCTTGGCTCGGGTACTACAACTCAATCAAGGAAATTGGAAGAGATAAAACTACACTTGTCGAGCTAGCCAACCAGTTTTGTCATTCTATTGGCTTAGAGAAAACTCCAGCTCTCTTCAGAAAGACTGCTCTAAAAATGGGCTTGAAAGATATCCGTGGAATAAAGATTCGCAGATAGTGATTGCGAGAATCTATGAACTGTTGTTTATCATGAAGAAGGTACTATATGTAATACATTTGGCTAGTACCCCAAAACAAGAGGGACTGTATTTTTGGCCGATCGCACCCAGAACAGTTCCATGCTCCTATGAACATTGTGTTGTTGATGAGAAGGGGCGGTATTGCCACTGAAAGTAGATACAGTGGTCAGATGCCCTGATTTCGATACAGCGACTTTTAGGATTATAGCTTCAGCCATTAATTATTTCTAGTTGGAGGGGGAAGGGTAGTGAAGATATTGCATTCTGACCGAGAGCAAGCCCCATTGCATTCAGGACACAATTTTGTGTAATCTGAGTCCAGAAGTTGCATCTTCTTCGATGAATTTTATGGATGAGTTTATTGTTACCTTTCAGATGCTTATATGCACGCCCCAAATTATTCAAAATTGCATTTTGTTTAGCGCTGTGATCCATTTTGTGTTGCTATATTGGAACCATTTTCTAGAATCAGCAAAAATAAGGGGGAATAACCTCTTTGTGAGTGGTCACTAGGTCTCGTTGGGTTGGGGGGTGGGGGTGGGTTTGTTTGATTTGAAGTCTTGAAGCAACTAATCATAAGTCTAGAATCAGCAAAAATAAGGGGGAATAACCTCTTTGTGAGTGGTCACTAGGACCGTCTCGTTGGGTTGGGTTGTGTGTGTGTGTGTGTGTGTGTTGGGGGGGGGCGTGTGGGGTTTGTTTGATTTGAAGTCTTGAAGCAACTAATCATAAGTACTCTTCACTCAGTTGGAAAAAATCCTTGGTTGAGCGTAATGTCATCAAAATGCTTTTTCCTCCCCTAAATTATGGAGTAAAATTCTTGGTATCATAGCGAAATGCTGAAATGTTGTAGAAGGATTGGACCTATGAGTTTCGATATGATGACACGGGAGAGCGGGAGATTAGATTTTTCTCTTTAGGGACTTTTTGGCATGTCTTTTTTCTTCATCTTTACATGATTTGCTCAAATTTTTGTCTTTGACAAAAGGAATTGGATATAGTAGCATAAAAGAACGTTGAAAGTACATGTAATACGACCAAAAAGACCTTAAAAAAAAAAAATTTGGGTCTTTTTCATCGTCTTAAATAAAAAAAATTTCTTAACATTGTGTTATGTTTTCATACTTTTCTGATTCTTCTCATCGAGACGAAAAATATGAGGTAAAGATTTGACCTGAGTCTTGTAATGATTAAGAAAAAACAACTAAAAAGAACATGCCAAAAAGCCCCCAAAAATTTGTCCAAAGAGACTTTACCGGACAAGAAAGACATTGATGGCCGATGGGCTTATGTTTTCATGGGTTATTCAAGCTTGGCTGCTCCAAACAAGTTTTGATAAAAGTCAGAAAATGATTACTTGTGAGAATGATCAACACAAGAAAATTTTCTAGCTTTGTCCCTTAGAAATACTATCCTCTACCAGTGAATTAATTCCAATAATATGTCCACTTCCCCCCAAAATTTGACTAATAGCTGCTCTGCAGGTACCCCACAAACCTAATTCAAAATTTCTTTTTTTTCTCGGATAAAAAAAAATTTCTTTTTTCTGGTCAGTTAAAATTGGACAGTCTGTTAAAAAATCCACGTTAGACTTTGGGCAGCATCCTATTGTTGTGAACAAATCCATCTTTATTAAAGAACCATGATTAACTACACTTGGGTTCTTAATTTGTCGAGGGCCCTTTAATTCCTTGTTTCATTATTTGCTTATTACTACTACTTATCAAAAAAATTATTTGCTTATTGCTTAAATAGTTTGCTCTTTTTTCCTTTCATTGCAAGCAGTAGGAGAATTCAATTATTTGAATTATAGTATCAAACTAGGACTAGCCGCTGCCATCTTCTACTCACCTCCCATCGCCTAGCCGCCTCCATCTTCTACTCGCCTCCCGTCGCCTAGCCGTTGTCCTTTCCACGGCTACAACCACGACCATCGTCTTCTGCTATCTCTGATTTCAATCTATTCCACCCGTAGAGTTTTTTCCTCCTGAAACTTGCGCTATTTTGGAACTCGTTTTCGATTTGTCTTAACGTTATGGGTTACGAACATGAGGGTCGTGTCTAGATACAATAGAAACTTCTTCTTCTTCTTTTCCATCTTTCTTGACGGATCGTGTTTAGATTCTCTTCTCTGTTATTTTGGATATAATACCGTATGGCTTTCATGAACTCGAAAATATGATTGGTAATCCATTTTGGATGCAACAATTTAAAGGAAAAATCACTTCACTTTGATTTGTATCGCCCTAGTCATGCATGAAAAACGCCAAACCACCATATGGTCCATTTCTCTAAATTAATTAGTTGATGTGAAGTTGGATTAGGCTTGATTAGAATATCGATTGGAAATCAAAATCTGTTTTTGTTTCCCTGCAGTATTTTGCCAGTGTGGAAACCAATAAGTAGTATGATTTAGTTGTGTCCTTTGCCTAATTTGACTTTAATTGCTTCATATTGACATTAATTATAATCTAATGGGTCCATGCAGGACTAATTATTTGAGCTGGAATGAATGAATTGCAGAAAATCACATTTTTTTGCTTACATTCTCCTCCCTTCTCCAAACACGCCATCTTTCCAAGCAAAATGCTCATCAAACCACGTCATTGTTACATAGGGCTGTCCCAGAAAAATCATGAACCGTGAAACCGGTCCGGATCAAATCGATCCGTGCCTTTTAGATTTTGTCCGTGGATTAATGGTCCGGACACGGATTCGAAAATTAAAAAACTATGAGATATGGATTAGGATCGGATTTTCATTTCAAAACCGTGGATTAACCGAACCGGACCGTGAGGTATTTAAAAAATAAAAAATATAAATGTTTGTGTGTAATATTTATAAATAATTAATATAATTTTACTTATTGTTATGAATTTTTTTAAACAATTTTACATTAATGTGACAATATATACTACTACACTTAATTGTAACTTTGAACTGGAAATCTGGACTGACAATGTACAATTTCACATTAATGTTGCTGCCTTGCTGATGACTTGCTGTAATGTTATGGAATCTAGTGTTGACTTTTGATCCGGACACGGATTGCATTTTCTCAAAATTGTGACTCGAGGATTAGGATTGAATTCGTAAGAATCCAATCCAATTCGAACAGTGGACAACCCTAGAAATCATGTTACCATCACCCCAAAATTACGTGAAACTTTTTAATATAACGGTTGTTTGTAATGCTCCTATCACATGAGGCGAGACCTAGATATACATGGAATCCACGACATGTGATAGTACGTTACAAATAACCGTTGCATCTATACAAAAAAATCCCAAAATTACACGTTAAAACATAATGTTTGGTTTCAGGTTCTTTTTTTTTTTTTTTTTCCCCGTGTTTTGTTTCCCGTTAACAACACAACACTTCTTCGATGAACTATATTTTCATAAAGAGCTTCTGGCAATAACTTCCATTCCATGTGGAGAAACAACAAAAGTGTTTCCCCAAATTTGCAAAAATTATTTTCAAAGCAAAAAACTGCAAATTGGTCCTGTATTATTGTTTTCTTCACAAAAATACCCTAAATGAGCAAATTGAAAAACAATATCGAACAAACTAGTCTGAATTCTCTCTAGTAACAGCTGTCCTTAAGACAATTTAAAAAATTTTCACAATGCATGAGATTCTAGAGGTAAGAGTTACCGGTGGAGCCTAGCTACCCGACAGATGTAACCCTTATCGGCGAGAACTCGTTTCCAAGAAAATAATACTACTATTAGAACTTCACATGCAAAGTGACAAAAGATGTGTCCTCCAATTATATAAAAGAAAAGGCCAATGTGAAAATCATTAAAAAAAAAAAATAACCAAAAATGGGTGAAAATGCGAGAAAAAGTGAAGCGGACAGAAATGGGAAGTCCACAATGTCCAATCTCCACCTACAATAATAATCAGTGAATCACTGGATTGGACAACATGGGTGTGCATCACTTGTAGACCACGGTGTCTGCCCTATGAATTAGGAGTAATTTGTACCTCTAATTAAGTCTCTCCACCCATAGATTGAATAAGGAGGAGCTTGTTTTAATTAATCAATCCCCCATTCTCATTTGATGTAAGTCAACGCTCGAAACCTCCAGGTTAAGCAAAACGGTCTTGCTAATACGTGTATGACGGTGTTGGTTTTGGGTCTCGAAAACCAACCCCTCACTCTCTTCTTGCGGTTTTCAATAATATTTTTTTCTTTTTTATTATTACGGAGTATTATCATTTCTCTATCTATCACTTTTCACTCTTTACCCTCAAAACCCAAAAAAAAAAAAAACCTTAGCATTCCACAAGAAGCACAATGACCATGCTAGCCTCGGGAAGCCAATTATAAACTTAATCCTAAGGTTAAGTTTGGATGGCAGGAATCTTAAAGGGGAGTATAGGAATGTGGTATTATATTTACACATTTCAACAATGCTACAATCACACACACACACTCACAAAGGGGGTGGGCCCTACGCACTGGAAAGCCCACTCCTTTGTGAGTGTGTATGTGGAAATGTTCGTGTGTGATTGTAAAATTATTGTACACATTTCCTACGTTTCGAATTGACATGAATAGAAATGTGATTCCTAATGACATATTCAACCAAGAATCACATTCTCAAAGCGAAGTAGAAATTTGATGACTCCAACCCCATGAGAATCTTAGATTTTTGACTCAATTCATTAAAAAAATAATACAGTATTGTTTTGACTTAAAAAAATTCCTGAAGAAGATTGTTGCATTAATCCAAACTGAGCCTTAGGGTTTTGTCAAACATGAAGACGCATGTTCAAATCCCACGAAGCCAAACGTTCCAAACCTGGCCGCTGGAGGGTACGTTTGTCCGATCGTCACTTTAAGGCTCCAGAATTAGTTGAGATTTGCACAAACTGGTCTAGACATTCGGTTATAAGAACAAGAAAACCATAACAAACTTATTGGGAAGTTTGGGAGAAATAATTGTCTGTGTGCATTAACAAAGGCAATGCATCTCCTTCAAACAATTGGCGGGCATAAGGTTGGAAGTTTTAGAGGTAGCTAAAATGAATGTAGGAAAAATATTGAAGAACCGAAAGGCAAAGAACCTAGCTACAGCTACTGAGAGCATTTATAGGAAGCTAGCAATTCTAGTTAAGGACATGGTCAACTGGACCACTTATAAAGGACAGGAAATTATAAAACCACGTGTATCTAAAGGAAAGGAAATGATGTGATGAGAAACACTGTTGTTCGTTTTGGTATTACTCATTATCCAAAATCCAAAACACTCTTGTTCGTTTTGGTATTACTCGTTTTGGTATTTGGATTTTGGGTAATGAGTAATACCAAAACGAACAAGTCCATATTGAACAGTATATAAGTCGTTTTTAAGATTCTTAGCTTATTGTATAGCATTCATAGCAGTTTTTTCCATGAGAGCAACTTTGAGAAATATCATATGTAACCCTTTGGACATCTATTTTCTTCCAATTAGTTAAACTCTCAATCGTCTGACAGCCCGTGGAGTAGGTATTCTTTATGGAACCACATATATCTCTGTGTTCTTTGATCTCTCTCTTTCTTTCTCTCTCTCTCATGTGGCTTGTTCAATTACACAACAATAATCACGCGTGTGTGTGTGTGTTTGCTGACGCTGCACAACAGAGTGTAACTCGAATTCAAGGTTGCGGTCCATGGCATGTTTCTCGGATTCAAGGCTGTGTGGTCGTTGCCATCGATTCCAAATTTAATCAAATAAAATGATGCCCAAAAAAGGAACCACACCTTTTGTTTTTTCTTCGGAACATAATCACCACACCTTTGACTTATTACATACGACGACAATTAAGTCTAATTCGTCGTGTGCACCCTAATATAATACCAGTTCTTTGTTTTCATACTTATTAATCAATGCAAGACTAATAATAATATCCCTTGAATAATTTGGCAACTACCCCTAATCTGGGTATCCCTGCAATTTTCGCACCTAAAAGAACCGCAAGGGTGTTTATGTCATTCCACACCACCCCAAGACGTGTGTATTTTCTTCCCCCTTACTAGTCTCTGTCTTGACCACAGTATGTTTAGTGCCTTGATAAAAAGGACTTCTCACCTGCCTTCTCAAAAGTGAACAAACTCCATATTCAAACCTCTGCCCCTTCCTCTGCTCCTGCTCTAGCCTTATCTCCACAACCCAGAAATCCCAAGAAAATTCATGGGCATTCAACAGTCTGCTTTCGCCCTCCTGGTCGTGTTGATCCTCGCCGTCGCCCACCTCTCAAACGGTCGCCAAATTCCGAGACTTGCCAAGGAAGAAACGCATCGGACTTTGGCCGAATTCGATTCGCGATTTTCGAATTATTTCTCCGCAGCAGAAGCAGCGGCGGCATCCCCTGCCGGATCGGGAAATGGTGACCAGGCCGCCCCGGTCTACGAAGCTTCCTACAGAAGCGTTCCGACGGGTCCGAACCCGCTTCACAATTGATTAAGTCGCTGCCTCAGGTTTTTGCAGTTTTATAGTGTGAATCTTTTTTTGTGGATGTTTGTTTCTTTAGTTCTTTCCCTCGTTTCTTTGCCAGTAAAGGATGTATAATAGATAGATAGATACAGTCGAAATAGAATGTCAAATTCTTTCACAAGCGATTGGAAGATATGGCAATTTTGGTTTGATTGAATACACAAAGAGTACACACGGAGTTGGAGGTATGCATAGTTGTGTTTGTTCTTGCTCTTTGACTTCTTTCGGTACCCTCGGGGGTGGACGGTGGGATTGGTCTCTCAGAATTAGATGAGGTGCGCGTAAACTTGTCCGGACACCCGAATTATTAAAAAAATAAATTTACGAGTTGTGTTTGTCGCCGGAATTTTCCTAATTTCCGGTAGGCCGCAAAATGATGCGGAGAATGCGGCCGGTGGGTGAAGAGAATCACGTCATTGTAAACTTAATGACAGAGGTTTGAAATATACTACTCCATAAACAAATGGAGACTGCAGCGTGCGTTATCTACCCCAGTTGGTCCACCACGGGTCCCATAAACTGGGACTTGGGCGGTTGCAGTTCCTTACTGGCCAGCGCGCCTAATTTATCCGAAAGTGTTTTGGACGGTTCAGATTTTAAAAAAGTTCTTTTTGGAAACTGCAAGAGTTTGTTCTTTTAAAATCTATAAACCATCAATTACCGAGACAGACGGTAAGATTGAGCGTTGCTAAATGCTGGAACAGCCACCCCCAAGTCCCATAAACCGAAGGGAAAAAAAGTGTTCTTCAAGCCCTGCAACGAAGAACCCAACTCGCTTCACAATTACACACTCATATAGAAATAACGGCTAAGAGCGTTAACTCTATGTGATGGTTGAACATAATTACTCTGCAAATTGAACAATTCATGTTTATTTCCTCGTGAAGATTGTAAGGTTTTAGAATCGTACGACACTGCTCTGAAAACACTAATAAGTAACGGGAAATAATATTGGCAATCCAAATTGATGCAGACACTCCAAAATCAGTGTAACTCCAAAGTCACTTTTCTTTATTTTTTGGAGTGTCTGCATCAATTTTTGAAGTGCCAATATCATTTCCTTAAATAATTATTCCATAAGTTGAGGTGTGATTTTCTTGGTCTTGTGAACAAATTAGTCAAGAAAAGAATTAGACTGGTTCACTAATTGTAGCCAAGTAATTTGGTCATGATTATCTTAAGCTAATAAATAGGCTATTTGACAAATCAACCTTGTCGTCCAGTTTTTTTTTTTAAAGAAAAAACCATTGTAAAATAGCATAGCCGAAATTATCGTATCTAATACCATAATGACCCACACTTAGGAACCGGTAATGGATAGTTTTGAATTATTAAGATGAGAACAATCATCGACCCATCGAAGAAAATTGAAAAGAAATTGGGTCTTCAAGCAATATTTTTTTCATTAATGAAAGTATCTTACCATGTTAACCAAAAAAATAATAATAATAATAATAATATTTTAGGGAAAATGATTTTGCCACTCCCTTTTTTGTTAACGCCACTCCCCTGCAAGTGTATTTTACACTTACCCAAAAATATACTTTCAGGAGAGTGGCATTAACAAAAAAAAAAGGGAGGCAAAATAAGCAGCCTATTTTAGATGGCTTTAGCTTCTAAAACTCCAGAATAGAAAGGCGATTCGCGTCCGTTTCGACACAAACTTCAGTGGTTAAAAAAGACAAAAAAAAGTCAGAAGTGGGATGAAAGAAGAGAGTTTGTGCCCAAAAAGCATCCAAGAAAGCATGCAAAATTAAAATGGCGACCAACTACTAGTAAGAAAGTGGGTTAAAGTCATCCACTAAAAGCAAGTAAACACGTAAACAAGTGTAGTTAATTAAACAGCAGAACAAGTCAACACAGGCAAATTAATTACGGAGTAATTAACAACTGAAAGGATGTTTAAAATATTAAAGCTAAATGGTGATGCATTATTTTGACTATTTGTTTGACAGCTGTGAATCCATCCCCTCAGCAGTCAACAATGGACTTTGTCCACGCAATCCAGCCATGCATACCAAAATCATTTTCTTCATTAATATCTTCCTAGTATTAAGGTTTTGTGTGCATGTGTAGATCTGAGATTTTTTCGGCGAATTTTTTTAAGGGTAAAGAAAAGAAAGAAATTTTACTTGATTTTTGTTTTGTAACTAATGAATCAGAATACATTAGCTTGCATTTTCAAACAAATTCATATATGATTCAAAATCCAGGGGGGTTTGGCCAAGTGCGAATGAGGTTACATGTTTGAATTTCACGGAGACCAAATATTTCTAAACTTGAGGCTTGAGGCCATCAGATGGTATATCCAGTCGCAAACTTTTTTCTTTTTCTTTTTGTCAATCAATAGAAGAGATCATTTTACATCAAATATGAAGTACATATTACAAATCCGTGACACTACATCAATTGTAAGAGTCCACTAGATAACCAACCCCAATAACTCAACCAATACAAGAAATAAGCTCACTATAGGGTGGAAACAAAGAAATAAAGGAAAAGTCCTCTAATGAAAGAACACCTATACGCAGGTGGTGAGAGTTAAACTCCTGACATCATAGTGAGATGTAAGAGGTCGCAAGCTTTAATGCCCCAAATTAGTTGAGGTGTGTAACGACCAGTGCTGACCATCTAACTCTTAGCCTAAACACGTGGCCCAAAAGTTTAACCTCAGATTAGACAATAGCTCATCGCAATCCCTTTATATTTACATCCATTTCCCCGATGTGGACAAGTGGATTTTCACATTTTCCCACCTTATGATGCAACGTCCTCGTTTCATTAACGCAACCTTCCCCTGGTGGCCATGGTGTGGCACTGTAATTACCCATGATAGCAAACCTACTAGTCATATGGCTTAAAAGGTTAACCTCGGACTATACAATAGCAGGTGGTATCGCATACAACACATTTCTCCCATATCTTACCAGTGTGGGACTCTATTTGGGGGTTATCACACGTACAAATTGGCCTGTCCATCTAGCTATTAATGAAGTAGAGAGAAATAGATAAAAAAAAATTATTAAGGACCATGCGCAGAGATTTTGAGGCCCCCAAACGAACAAGCCCTATATCTGTAATCGACTGATCATCAGTGACAACTGGAGAAAGCTTTACCGATCAAAAAAACTGGAGAAAGATTCACATTTTTCAAGCCGATGCTCAATGGATGCATAGGACATAAATAAACACCACTACACCACGAGCGAGAGAGAGAGAGAGAGAGAGAGAGAGAGAGAGAGAGATTTTACTGACAGAAAGAATCCTATCTTTTTTCTCTTTTTGAGAAAAAAGAGAAAACTTGTTAAATATACTACTTACCTGCTGCTTGTCTCTTAAAAGTAGGCCAAGCTAAAACAGGATTATCTTTCCCAAAACCTTTTCCATCAATTCATGCAAACAGAAGATTCTGGTATTTGCCCTTTGTTTGAGAAAATTACCTCTAAGTATAGAAAAGTGACACTTAATTCCCATTAAGGATAGATGAAATACTTAATTACCACTAAGTCCACTTTTACAAAAATACATTTACCATTAATGGAAGTGTCACCTTGGGGTTTTAGGGCATGCTAGGGTTTTATGGTACCCTAATGGGTACCCTAGCACCCTTGGCACCCTTGGGTACCCTAAAATCTTAGGGTACCCTAGGGTTTTAGGGTACCCTAGGGTTTTAGGGTACCTTAAGATTTTAGGTTTTAGAATACCCTAGGGTTTAAGGTACCTTAGGGTTTAGGTTTAGTCACTTTCATAGAGCGCTAGGGTTTAGGTTTAGGCACTTTCATAGGAGTTTTACGGTGCACTTTCCTATTATAGGGTTTTAGCGGTTTAGGCACTTTCATAGGGTGCCCTAGGGGTTTAGGCATTTTTATAGGGTACCTTAAAGTTTAGGCACTTTTATAGGGTGCCCTAGGGGTTAGGCACTTTTAGTATTTAGGATTTTAGGCACTTTCATAGGGTTTTCGCGTTTTGTTAATTAGAGGAGACTTGGTGGGAATTACTTTTTATTTTCTGGACCTAGAGGTAAATTGCCCTATTTGTTTTGTCAAAAGTAAATTGTATACAAGGTATATATTTCTCACCATTTGCATATAGCTGACCTTAATAATGGAAAATTGTCACATAACCCCAGAAAATTCTTATGGGGAGATCAAAACACTTGGAATTTAACGTTATTTCGCACTCTAATGAGTAGTAAACTCTTCCTCCTCGAGCTAAAAGATACTAAAACCAATACGCACTCAAATTATCACTCTCTGGTTTTTGATCAAGCCTTCACAATACTTTACGAATTCCCATTTCGTTCATGATCCCCGGCAACTGAAAACAACCACCCCACAAAACGACCCCCACCACAAAATACTCGTTACAACAATATATAGTCCCTGAACTCAAGAATACGAAGGGTGTGAAAATGACAAACTGCGGCAAGCATCGTCATGCAGCTGGGGGTCAATCTGAAGTCCTATAATTATTCTTTCAAATAAGCTATCCCATGCACAAATCAACAAACCTTAGTGCACCTTGCGCCGGAAAAAAGTTTGCCAGCCAAACAGGATGACTGCATGAGTATTCATCAAGATCCGGGAACATTAAGGTTCTCAAATAGCTCTGGAAGGTGGGAGTTGGTCAGCTTAGTCCTCTTGCTGATCTCATGCTTCTTCTTCTTGCCCTTGGGCTTGGGAGGAATGCCGTGAACCTGGGCCATGGCTCTCCTCTTTGCAGTGTTTGTGGCGGGCTTCATCCCATTCTTCTGAAGATCCTTCTCAATGTCAAGCATATCGCGTGGTAGTTCGATTCCCCGGAATAGCTGTTTCAGGTCGTCATCAACCTTGATGACAACTCGAGGGTCATTAGGATAGGCTATGTCCTCTTGCGAGTCGAAATTTGACAACAGCCAGATATCACCAGCAGCTTTCAAAGCCTGTAAAGAATATACAACTTTGCGCTTAAACTCTACAGAATAGATATAAACGATTGTCATGTAAGCCTATAACAAACATACAAAATTTGCTCTTAAACTCTAGGGAATAGAAATAAAAGGAATATGCAATGTAACAATTTAACTAGTGTTTGAGGTGGCAGACAACAGAAAGACATTCCATCGTCTCTATCACAAAGAAGACAAATGACAAATCTGCGCATCAGCGTTCTTGCCTTCAGCTCTACATGTGGTATCCGACCAATAGACAGTTCCTACTTCGCTAAAATCTTACTAAACTTGGTCAAAGAGAGGACTGAATAAGGACAGCAATAGTAGGCAAAAATATACCAAGACAAAATATAAGGTTACCCATATTTCCATGCGATTTTGTTAGATAAATTCAAGAAAAAAGTGGGAAGGAGGTAGTTGCTGGGTTCAATGAATTTTAGTTAACACTTGTGTTAAATTGACTCAGGTGCCAAGTGCAGGATGCATTTACATGTCAGATTCCAAACTGTCAAAAGAACACAAGGACACAAGAAATAATTATGTCTTCGAATATTCTACTTTAAGGGGTAAAATGGCACATCATTTCATGCATAATACAAAAGTTTGGGCATAGTTCATGTAGAATACCAAACTAACTACAGACATGCTGATGCAGTAAGATTTAGGGTATGTATGTCATTTTGTGTCCTTACTCCTTAGTTCTAGTGGGTCTATAAATAGCTGTCTAGTGTCCTCATTAGGTAGTTTTGGTATTTGAAGAATTATATTTTGAGCGCTTTCGCTCTTTGTATCCCATTAAGGATTTCTCCCTCTTATTAAATCTATCCTTGATTTGGTTTGCATCATTTGATATCAGAGCTTCTAGCTCGATCCTAGCCCTTCATCTCGACGGAGATTTCACCGGAAACCTAAACCTCGTTGGAATCCTTGCCAGAACTCTAAAAACGGCGCCATAAATCTCGCTGGAGTTCCTTTTCAACAGATCTACCTGTTTTCAGACTCTCTTAGACCCAAAACACAACCTAAATTCCTAAATCGAACTCTAAACCTACGAACCAGATCCGAATCGATCTGTTAGACTCTAATCGCATTCATCCAAACCCCCAAAACCCTAGATCCAGCCCAATCGACCTCAATCAGAATCGAAGCCCTCAAATCGCGCTATTTCAAACATCCATCCTGCTGAATCGATTTGTTTGGACCTAATCGAAGCAACATAGACCATTTTCGGACCTATTTGAAGTCGAAATCTAGTGTGTTCATGACTTTTGAACCCTAAAGTACCTTTTTCCATCACAAAATTCACTTGTATGGTCTGATTTGAACCTTGGATCTGATTTCTCAACCAATTTCGCAGCTCATGGGCGTGATTTCATTCTCGATTTTGCAATTTCAGCACTCGAAACAGTGATTTCGCACTCAAATTTGCTGGAAATCAAATCAAACTTGCTCAATCTAGTTTTGAAGTCTTCTTGAGATCCATTGCAATATGCTTTGATTTGTGTTCGATTCACGTTGTGTTGATTGAGTTAACAGGTTCTACCAAGTTGATTGGGTTTCGGACTGAGTTGATCGAGTCTCATTTTGATTTAGTTGATTTAGTAGTTGATATGGTGAGTTGCTTGTTAAAATGACTCAAAGAGGTAGAGGAAGAAGAGGAGGTAGAGGTAGAGATGTTATGGGAAATTTTGGTGATGAAATTGATACTTATGGCAATTCAAATCGCAAGAGGAATGATATTAAAGAGTTGAGTGAACAAGTTGCTACCTTGTATGATAAGTTGTAACTTCTGTTATCGAAAAGAGAAGTTGCTACTTTAGAGAAGAAGTTGCAACATTTGTCCATTTCATTCAAGAATAGTAATGGTTACTATCATTCTGAGTCCAACGAAAATCTCAAACCGGATGTGCTTGAGAAAGAGACGAGCCTCAATCCGAATGCAGTTGAGAAGGAAAAGGAGCAATGGTATTTTGAAGAGTTCTCACATGATATTCCTATCTTTGATGAGCTCTCACGTGAGGAGCTTGGAGATGATTTTAGGGATGGTGATTTTGAAGACCTTCCCGTCTTTGATGAGTTCCCACATAAGGAACTTGGAAATGATCTGGAAGGTGACTCCATCTTGAAGATCGGAGAAGATCTTAAGAATGATTTCATTTTTTAAGGTTAGAAGTAATTTTGATGATGATATCGTCTTTAAGACTAATGGTGAATTAGAAAATGTTCCAATCTATGACGAGTTTGAATAAGAGTTTAGTGTTGACAATGAAGGGGGAGGACTTGTTAATATGATCAAGGAAAGCTTCCCTATGGCTAGGCAAGAAAGCAACGAAGCACAAGAAGAAGAGAATGTAGTTGGTGTGTTACCAAAGCCAAAATAGGTTGCTTTTGATGTCCTGCTTGTTTTAGAAGATTTGATGGAGCCGAAGCTTGATAGGTGCTTCCATAAGATGCCTCTTGAATTGTCTATGGTGCAAGATGTTCAAGTTTGTGTTGCTTTGGTACCACAACTAGCTCCAAAGTTGCAAAACAGAGAAAAACGACTTGGGACAACTTGAAGATCCTTTGGGCATGGTGTTCATTCGAGAAAGTCTTGGGCATTATGTGAAGTTGAAAGCTCTATATGCTATGGTTGATGATTCTTGTGATGTTTTGGAAACAAGTGTCATCACCTATGTTGAGGAAGTGTTGATCCGTAAGAGGTATGCAAATAGGTGGTTTCTTGGCACATAAGTATGGACGCGGATGATGTACACAAACGGAAGCTCAAGGAAATGCAACTTGTCTAATACAAAGCTGCATAATAAACACTATGTTTTCTTTATTAGTGTCTTGTGTCATGCTGTCTGACTTGAGGACAAGTTTTTTTTTAAAGAGGGTGAGTGATGATGCAGTAGGATTTAGGGCATGGTTTTAAATCGCGGTCGCGGTGGGCGTAACGGTCGCGGTCGCAGGTAACGGGTATCGGGAGTATTGGTCAATGTGTAACGAAAATAGGAGACCGCAACCGTGAATTTTTTTAATGTACTAGCAACTGATAAAAAAAACCCATTGATACACATGTTCTAACCTTATTTTTGAAAAAATTGAATGTTTTTAGAGATATATGACCAATATTTGACTTTTAGAAGTAGTTTTGTAAGTAAGAGTGGATCTAAAGTTGCGTTTTGAGATAATAAATGCTGAAATTTTATTATTAGGCATTGTATTTTTTTAATTTTTTCAATTCTAGTACCAGATAACTAAGACTGATATTAGTTATTTCCCGACACACACCCTAAACTAATGTTATAGGTACACACTAAGGCTCTGTTTGGTAACACTGTCACTTTTCTGTTTTCTATTTTCTATTTTCTAAAACCAGTTTCTACTTTTCCTTAAACAAAAGTGAAAGCGGAAAATATGTTTGTGTCAACCTATTATCCAAAAAAAAGAAAAGCGGAAACCATGTTATCAACCAACCCCAACCACACGGTTCTTCCAAGAGGATCCATTATCCACGGTAGGCAAAGCAGACCCAGATTTCTCAAAGGCCCAGGAATTACTAACCTATTCTCTTTCCCATTACTACTACCAGACATCGAAGAAGTCCCCTAGCTTTGTGTGAGCCCAACTTAAGGTTTCCACTCGCAAAGGCAGAGAAATTGCCCTCAAAATTCAACGCAGACCAAAAACTAAGTACAGATCAAAGAAAAGGTGAGCAAACAGCAGAAACACAGAGAATCACGAGGAGAAACACAGGAATTCGACGGAAATAAAAGAAGAAACGAAGGACCAAAGCAAACCTGAGGTCACAGCCATTTTGACGCCGATTATATATATATATATATAGAGAGAGAGAGAGAGAGAGAGAGAGAGAGATAGAGAGAGAGGGAGAGGATCTGTTATGGAAACCAATTTCTGGGAAGAGATGGATCTGGTTTGAGGCGAGATAAGGAGAATGGGAAAAAAAAAAAAAAAAAAAAAAAGAGCCCTCGGAGGGGACTCAAACCAACTCCTAGCTGCCTGGGATGCTCTGTGGCACGGTAGCGGAATGAAGTTGCAGCCAGAATTTTGTTTTTGAAAATAGTGGAAGTTAGGTTTTGTTACTCCCTCAAATTATGAAAATAGTGAAAATGATTACCAGAATTTGAAAGTGAAAATAGTGCACCAAACAAACTTTCAAAGTTAATTTTTGAAAATTCTGAAAATGAAAACAGAAAACAGAAAATATAATGACTACCAAACATGACCTAAGTTAGTACACAGAACACAATAAATTTTCCAGTACATCTCGTTATATACAAAAGACAGAACACAGAAGTCACAGAACAGAACTGATCGTTCTCGTCCACGAAGAGAAAACCCAGTAGACAGAAAACCCTAACTACCACAGCCTGAATCCAACCATTCAAACCCCAAATAAACTCTAATCCTTCACTAAAAACCCAAAATCGCAGCCTATACATGCCAAATCAAACACGTAGAAGAGAAAAAACACACCAAGGAGCCCAAATCGAAGAAAAATGTGAACGTGAAGCCAAAATCGAAGTTGAAGGTGAAATCGCGGCCTCCTTCTCCGTTATTTTCGCCTAGATCAAAGGTATTTGGTAACACCCAGTTTCTTCTACCTACATCTCTGTTTTTTTTTCTTTTTTCTCTCTCCTCTTTCTTCTCTTTCTTGTAACAAATAATTGAAGTATGGTGGTTTAGAGCATCTGCAATGTAATAATCAAAATTGAATAACCAAAAGTTGCCACATCATTTTTTGGTTATCCATTTAAGACATTGCTAAGGTTAGCAATGTAGAGGTCCACAATGTAATAATCAAAATTGGATAGCGAAAACTTGCCAAATCACTTTTTTAAACTAAAAAAATTCTAAAAACTAAATTTTTTTACAATAATTTTAATACTCTTTTTGAAAAAAAAACAGTTTTTTTTAAAGAAAATAGTCTACTGAATTTTTTTTTTGAAAAAATATCAAAAAAAACAGTTAGAAACCGTTTTTTATATATATAAAAAAAAAAAAGACAGTTTTCGTGTAAAAGCAAAATTTTTTTTTGTAAATACTGTTTTTTTAAGTTTCTGAAAAAAAAAATTTTAAAAATAATTTTCTGGAAACATTGTTGTGGGAGAATGAGAAAATGGGAGAGAGAGAAAGTTTTTATGTAATGATGGATGTACTTGATTGAAAAATATATGGAGCCCATTAGAGCATCCACATTGTAAGAGCATCAGCAGTGGAATAAGCAAATGTGAATAATCAAAACATGCCACATCAGATTTTGATTATCCATTTAGAGGTTGCTAAAGTTAGCAATGTCAAATCCCACATTGGTTATTTTTTGCCCATAATCAAAACCAATGGGCCCTCCAAACTTTTTCCCTTCATTTCATACATATTTTTTGAAAAAACGGTTTTTGAAGGGAAAAAACAATTTATGTTAGAAACAGTTCAAAAAATATATATAGTATTTCGAAACAAAAAATAGTTTTTCAAAAAACACACACTTTGTTCACTTAAAAATTGTAAATACAATTTTGGAAATTTTGAAAGAATTGTATTTACACAAATAGTTTTGAAATTTTAAAAACTATAAATACAGTTTTTTAAAAACAGATTTTGTGTAAAAAATAATATTTTGAAAAACACTTTTTATTTACTTACTGTTTTTTAAATTTTTGAAAATTTTGTTTTCTGTAAAGAAAAAGTTTTGAAAAAAAAATCTGAAAGTTACAATTTTTTAAAATTATTGTTTGAAAACATTGTTTTGAGAGAGACAGAGAGAGAATGGAAGAGAGAGAAGATTTTTATGTAATATTGGTGTACTTGATTGAGAGATAAAATTTGGTTATTGACAAAACATTGCTAGCTTTGATTATTGAAGAGTCAAAATTTGATGAGTTGTTAAAAGGTTGCTAGGTTTGGTTATTCCAATGTGAGCACTTTTTTGATCTAACATTGCTAACTTTAACAATTTTTTGTTTTACTTATTCCACTGTGGATGCTCTAATAAGCAAATGAGCGTGGATAAGCAAATTTAACAACAATGTTCAAAAAATACTCCACATTGTAATAAGTAAAGTTACAAATCTTTTAGCAAATAATCAAATTTTACTCATTCTATAACCAAACTTAACAACTTTTACCAATAACCAAAACTCAATAACCAAATTTAATAACCAAACTCAAAATTCAATAACTGAAAAACACCCCACATTAGAATCGTCTCATCGAAATGAATAATTTGGTGTGGTCGGGTACGTGATTGGAACTCGTTTGCAATTGGTCATATGTGCATTGTGTATTGTGGAGATTTTTTTGGTTAGAGATACAAAAATAACCAATGTGAAGGTAGAGATTGTTAAGTTTGATTATGAACTAAATGGATAATCAAAAGCTGATGTGGCACATTTTGATTATTGGTTTTGATTATTCCCATTGCGGATGCTCTTAGATTTGATTATTGACGAAACGTTGCTAGCTTTGATTATTCAAATGCCAAGATTTGATGAGTTGATAAGAGGTTGATAAGTTTGATTATTACAATGTAGGCACTTTTTTGAGCAAGCGTTACTAACTTTAACAACCTTTTGATTTTGATTATTACATTGTGGATGCTCTTATAAGCCACAAAATGTTACTTTTGATTCACATGGAGTCAGAAAAAAGAGGGCAGGGTGCGATTCTGTCAATTCTATCTGCTGGTTGCCGTAACGGGGTGTAACGGGAATAACGGCCGTTACACCAAGATTCTCGTTACGCAACAGCCGTAATGCTTGTGAATACCCGTAAAACCGTTTAAAGTTGCCGTAACCGTACCAGACCTCCCAAATACCGTTATGTAACAGCTGTTTTTTGAAACCATGATTTAGGGTATGTATGTCATTTTGTGTCCTTAGTGCTAGTGGGTGTATAAATAGGTGTCTAGAGTCCTCATTGAGTAGTTTTTGATATTTGAATAATTATATTTTGAGAGCTTTTGCTCTTTGTATCCCATTTAGGGACTTCTCCCTCTTATTAAATCTTCCTTGATTTGGTTTGCATCACATGCCTAATGGAATATATGTCCATCAACACATGTTGAAAACACATAAAAATACCCTCATCATTATGTTGACTCTCCAACATAGGTTACTTCATTAGTTTAGAGAAGTCCATGCAGCATATGTGCAGACATAATACATGAGAAGCACCCCTCCAAAACATGAGACCAAATGCAAAACCGTTTAGGTAACCAATAAGATGAAAATGGTATGAATATGTTACGTGGCTATGGCTGGTTGAAGCCACATCTTTCACTATGATCACCTCCAGTCCTCCGGTATCTTGTAACCCAAGTAGAATTGATATGGATATTGGACAGGTTATGACAGGACAAGACAATTTCTAAGAATTTCTAGACACAAGCATAACTTTAATACTAGGTAGATACTCATTTAGGCTTTTCCATTTCCCCCTCTCACAGGTCAGGCCCCAAAAAGAAGATACAGAGGCTATAAGCTTGGCCAATTTGATCTATGCCCCCTTTGATCAGGGAAGATTAGAGACCAAAATGTAGCATAGTTTCAAGACTTTTTGGAGGCCGCCTTCCACCACTCCCTTCCAGGTAGCTCAGCTTCTTCCTCCTCTTTTCATACTTCATTTGACGATACACTGTGAAGAATGCATCTCCTCCTCATCAACAAAAGCCAGAATCTTCCAGAAAATGGATTCCATCATATCCTTTGGAGTCCAATTGCCAATTCGCAGATTTTGGGTATCTCCAATCTCCCCATATATTTGTACAAGGATTCCATCACAGTCATGAAACGAAGAACAAATACCTTTTTTCTTTTTCTTTTTTCCATTTTTCCTTAAGGGCTTAATCCATGAAGCTGTTTTTATCTTGAGGCTTCATGGAACTTCTCAATAATTACAGATGTCCAACTTGTCCATGCAGTGTCCAATTTTTACTTTTAGGACATAAGTGCCCCAACAAATCTGCCACATATCCAGCCAGAAATTCTATGAAAATGACATGCATGCTGTTGCTGTGTGCAGTACATGTCTGGTGTGTGTCTATGCCTGACACATGTATATTAATATCACCCTTTTAGATGCATGAGCGCTTCTTAGTTGTGAATATAGTAGCCTCAAAAAGTGCATCGTGGACTTGGATTTCTTCTACAAAAACATATTTTCTTAAAGTTATCATACGGAAAATCAAAGATAAACAAACCTGTAAATCCTCCATGACAGTTGGGTATGAATCCTTGAGATCAATGACAGCAATACCTTCTGGATATTTACGTACTTGGACTCGTAGTTGAGCCTTGTCCTTCAGCTCATACTTGGACTGTCAAACAAATCAAAAATATATATAAACTCCATGCCCAAAGGCCAAAGAAGACTCTTTCCCCCTTCACAAAAGGCGATGAGGGAAATTAGATTGCCCGCCAGGTTTCTATATGAAAAAGATTCTTTTTTACCTTGTATGAGAAGCATTTCCCGTCGTGTTTCACTTTTGGGTTATTCCTCAAACTGTCAAAGACAGCCTTATTGGCATTCATATCAACATAACATGCTTCATTTATTTGCTCTGGTGTGAAGGCTTGCCTCGTCTGCACGCAACAAACATAAATAATCAAGTGGTGTTTAATCCCATACAAGTGATCCTACAAAATTGTGGGGACAAACTAAACAAATTGAGTTCCTGAACGCCCTTGTCTCGCACATGGGCATCCCATAAATGTGTTCGTCAAGCATACTAAGGCTCTTACATCCATCTTACTTCCAAAGAAGAAGATACAAAGAAGAGTCTATTTCATTGAGCCATAATTCTCTCACCATATTTAACTAATAAGCAACACTGCCTGCTCGTTTCTAGATAACTGAACCAGTCACGAGAGCTGATACAAAGAATAGTCTATTACATAGAGCCATAATTCTCTCACCATATTTAACTAATAAGCAACATTGCCTGCTCTTTTCTAACTGAAACAGTCATGAGAGCCGTAATGTTTCTGATAACAAACACATTATTTTCAATAACTAACCAGACATGACAGGTCATCACTTATCACATGTGATTAACCACTCAGAAGAGGGTTAGTTTTTACCATGAAATCTATCGAGCATCTTCTCTCGAGGAGACAATATGTTTCAGGAAAAGGGACGGAAATAAAAGGGGGAGGGGTGGATTTGTACCTCTAGCAGCAAGTCTATAACACGCTTGATCTGAGCTCCTACAGGGCCTTTTCGTATGCTGTTAATGTGTTGAAGTCTCTCTGTATCGTTCGAGAATTTGACTGCCGGAGCTGGAGATTTTGTGGTGGTTAAAGGAGAAGAGCTTGAAGGCGCGGCCTTATGACTTGTTGCCCTAGAAGAACCTGATTTGGCTGCAATGTTTGTCAGGGTTGTTTGGCACTTCTCTTGCCGCTTCTGAAATTGTTTCAAACTTTCCTTCAATGACGTCATCTGAACAAAACGTTGCATGATTAACATCAAAGATCCAAAACTAATAATAAGATGGGAACAAAATACAAAAACTTTTATGAAGCCAGAAGAGAAACTTTGGTAAATTTATTCCCATCGCAACAATAAAAAGCAGAAACACCCATGTCTTCATATACAGTATACACGGACAAGGAATGTACATCAATCGCATAGGTACCATGTGGAACATCAACACAATGACAATGGCATAGGTATATGTAGCAGCATAATGGCAATGGCATAGGTCTATGTGGCAACATCGTACATAAACCCCATAAAATCATATTCGATGGTAGCATTGCTAATGTTAATACAGCTTCTCGGTTATTATATTATACTATACTTAACTCTTTATTTTCATTATGAGAATTCTCGTTTTTGATCTCGAAACAAGAAAAGTTCCAACTTTTCTCTCAGAATATAGATACAAGATAAGAACATCTAAAATAACAACTAATCAGTAGCTTAAATTGCATTAACAATCTATGTTTCTATGTCACTCTAACACGAAAAATCAGTAAACTGTCAACCATAAACAGGCTATTGCTGTCTCCAAGCTAACTTTACCCTACCGTAAACAACTCGAGGAAGAGACCAACCGAGACGGATGGACAACATAACATTACAATCATGACCCATTCCAGTAATCACTTTTCCCCATACATGCACCTTTACGCGTGCATCCGCGAGTGAATAAGAATGCCAGTTATTTTTATCAAGTAAACACAATTTTGAATCCTTAACGGAATCCTATGTTGGGAGTCTGATCCGCCTGATGAATTCCCACGTGCGCATAGGCCAAATCCATTGTGAGTACCCAAGAAGTCCACACCACATCACCTGGGCCCAATTACATTGCATGACTCATACCCACTTAAAAGTCTAAGCCTTGTAAGTGATGAGCCACCCAATTGTGTATTAAGGTCCAACCTTTTTACTATTTATCCAATTTGGGACTTACTATTTCACACATGTTCCCTTATCTCATAATTGGGGAAACCCTAACATCTCACATAAGTTATTCTACCTAATTGAAAGCTGCATTCGGACAGGGATAAACACGAACACTTGAACAACACATTTTTTACCATCTTTCTGTCATAACAGCTTGATCTTTTCTGGTTTTCCTATACTTTGAGAACTAACTGTTGTTCAAACTAGTTTGATAAAATTGATCTGCATACTTTTGCTTTTCCCACGGATCTCTCATCTACCCACAAAATAAAAACCTGCTGTTGAAACCAATTGATTTTAGTCTCGAGCCTTAAAAGATTAGTGCTTGAACAATCGGAGACCTAGATATTATCCACTTTAAGAAAAGAAAAATTCTAAAATCAGCTATTAGGCTGACGATAGCAAATGTGTGAATGTGTATTAAATAGCGTAAAAATTTTAAATAAAAAAAACGTATTTTCCTTGTCTGTGTGCATATCATCAGCCAGGGCTGACAATAACAAGACCATTAAGAAAAATATCAGCTATAGGTTACTTGACCCATCAAATTGGCGCCTCAAATATGTGACGTTGTTGAAAAATATGATTGATCACGAAACGAAACCAACCTTTTTCTACCGAATTTGGGTATCTAGGGTTGCTTCTCCTTGTGTCTCCTCTCTCTCTCTCTCTCGCTCTCTCAAGAAAAAGCCCAGCCCTTGGGAGCTCGACCCTCCGATTCTTCAATGACAGAAGTAGATTATGCAGGCTAAGTCAAGATGATGAAGACGTCGGCGAGAGAGAGTCGGCGAGGTGGCCCAATCGCGATGAGAGAGAGGCAGCGTAGAGTGCCACAACCGGGAAGTCAAGATAAATATTGTGTTTCTTGATGAGTTATCATTTGTTTTTATAACCTATCTAGAAAAATCATTGCTACTTTAATTAATCGTAGATATTCCATTGGATAAATTTTTTTAAATCGCCTATTTTGTGACTTTTTTTTCATTATTTAAATTCTTTTGTATTTATTATTTTTCTTCAATTTTTTATGGATCGAGAGAAATCTAAAAGGTAAAAAATTACAATCGAAAGTCAATTTTTAAAAAATAAAATAAAATGAGCCAATAAGTCAATTCCTTCATCTTTATTAAAAAAATTGAATATCCATCGTGATTTTTTATTTTTAAAACTCCTGTCTTCCTGACGAACAAATAATTCACAAAAAAACTAATGAATTTGATTTGTAGTTCTTTTAATACCTTGTCGTCGGGTTAAAACTATGCTCATAGAATATCAATTGATATGATTCGCATTATGTTGAACAAATATAGTACTATATTGGCTTATAATCCGTTTTTTTAGCTTACATGTGCTTCGGTTACATTATAAAGTCTTGTTAACCTCCGTCTAATAGGCATAAGATAGTATGCAAATAATCCTAAATAAGTTTGGATAACAATTTCTATTTCATGGATATTAATACACTTTTCTTTGAAATTTAATTCACTTTTTATGATTGAAAAAATATACAAGAACAATTAGTACACGTGCACATACATTGCACACATATCATGCAAGTGCAATTTGCGTGGGGCCCATTTTGAGCCCGCAAGAATGATAAAAACCGTTCATTTTTTTTTAAACATTATTTTAAGAGGTCCTATAAAAATCAACTCAAACATATATAAGTAAGCAGAATTTAGGACAAATCTAATAGCAAAACTCGATCCTATTTTGTTTTGTAAAAATGAAGGTATATTCAAAATTAGAATTACCAATTCACAAACGAAGGTTTCCGAAAAAGATTTACTACTATATATTTCATCAAACTGTTTTTCCTTCTCCAAAAATTTAATTGTAATTTTATATTTAAACCTTCATTTGACAAAACAAAATACGATTTGTTTTACATCTATCGATACAACCTGTCTATGGGAACTGAGAAGCATGCACTTATACTGTACAGATCGACGCATAGGACCCAATTTTTGATCCGCATAAATAATTCAAACTGTTTCATTTATTTAAAAATTTCCTTTGAATGACCTCGAGAAAATTTAGCTTAATCAAATAACTTAAAATGCTTAATTTAATGTATTAATTTTTCATATACAGAATACAAGATCGGTCGATACTCACCGATCTTATTTGTATCAAAGTGAGATTTTTAGAGCTCATACAAAACAATTTGAAAGCCTTTTGGGTGATGAGATATCGATCCAATCCGTTCATGGGTACCGAGAAGCATGCACTCGTAATGTACAGATCCACGCGCATGACCCATTTTTGGATCTGCATGAATAATTTAAATTGTTTTCATTAATTTTAAAATATGCATTGAATGACCTCGAGAAAATTTAGCTTAATCAAATAAATGAAAAGGCTTAATTTAATGTATTAATTTTTCATACACAGAATACAAAATCTGTCGATACTACACCAATCTTATTTGTATCAAAGTGAGATTTTGTTTTCTACTACACAGTCGAAAAGGCTATGAGTTCGTACAAACAGGTACATACCTGCGTACATATGGCTCTCAAAAAGATGATCGAAACCTGAATTTTGAAGTAAAAATTATATGTTTTGTAAATGTCCTTATCAATATTCGATTGAGATGACTTTTTACAAAGTTTCTAAGAAAAAATATTTTAGACAAAATAAGGCCCCGTTCTTGAACGTAAAAAAAAATCATTATTTTTTAAGAAGACAATTTTAAACTAAAAAACAATAGGTTTATTGAAATCTAAAAATAAGAAATATGAATTTTGTTTGAAAGATCTCGATAAGATCTTTTATACGGTGTAAAAAAAATTAAAAATTATTTTTCAGGGAAAATTTCACGTAGGCACCTGACCTTTCTTAAATTTCATATAAATACCTGAACTTTCTAAAAATGCATCAATTCAACACCTGACCTTTCTTAAATTTTATATAAACATGAGATTTCTAAAAACTCATCAGTTCAACACCCTTCCGTCTAAAACCAAGCGGAATGGCTGAGGTGCTCCAAGCAAAAAAAGTTAAGTACTCCAATTTTTAATTTGTTTGAACCAATGCGAAGATCTTATTTTTCTGACATTTTATCCTAAATAACCATAATTATTATTTTTTACTCTAAAGTTCTTGTTAGTCAGCCCTAAGAAAGTTGAAAAATCAAATATCTCTTGTGGCTAACTAACGATAGTTTTAGAGTAAAAAATTAATTATGACCCTTTAGAATAAAATGATCAGAGAAATAAAATTCTCCCACCGGTTTAAACAGATTGAAAATTTGAGAACTTATTTTTTTAACCATAATTTTTAATATATAAACGGTCTATACATGGTTGAAAAATTAATTGCTCCAATTTTCAATTCGTTTGAACCGATGTGAAAATCTTATTTTTCTGATCATTTTATTTTAAAGAGTCATAATTAATTTTTGGCTATAAAGTTATCGTTAGTTAGTCCTTAAGAGATATTTGATTCTAGCGAGAGCTTTAGAGTAAAAAAGTAATTATGGTTCTTTAGGATAAAATGATCAGAAAAAATAAGATTTTCGCACTGGTTCAAACAAATTAAAAATTTGAACACTTAACTTTTTTTGCTTGCCATTCCGTTTGGTTATAGACAGGGGGGTGACGGCAGGTGTTGAATTGATGAATGTTTAGAAAACTCAAGTGTTTATATGGAATGTAAGAAATGTCAAGTGTTAAATTGATGAGTTTGTAGAAACATCAGGTGTTTATATGAAATATAAGAAAGGTAAGGTGTTTATGTGTGATTTGCGTGAAAGGTCAGATGCCTAGGTGAAATTTTCCCTATTTTCATTTACACTATTTTTGAGTTTGAAAATGTGAAATAAATACTTATTTTTTTTTAAGAAGGTATTCTGGAAGGCTCCGTTCCAGAAATCTTCTTAAAAAATAAGCAGTTTATTTCACATTTTTAAACAAAAAAATAATGTAAATAAAAAATAATTTAAAATTTTTTTTTCCCATCGTATAAAAGATCTTATCGAGATTTTTCAAATAAAATCAATATTATATATTTTTAGATTTCAATAAATTTATAATTTTTGAATTTTAAATTACTCTCTTAAAAAATAGTACAGTATTATTATTATTTTTCTTGAAACGGGCTCTAAGCGATTTCAATCTTCGTTCCGGAACCCGGAACGAGTCCCAAAGCAAATATGTAAGCGGGGTATGTATCCCCCCCCCCCCCGTATGCACTCATAGGAAAGCTGCTGCACATTTATGTGAAAATTAACTCCATTTTCTGAAAAGCAACTTTTTTATTTATTTATTTATTTACAAAAAAAGAGAGAGATAAGTTCCGAAAAGCGCAACACGTGTTCTTTAATACCCCTTTTGCTCAGAGTAAAAGTTCCCCCAACTCCAACGATCAACTTCAATCCCACCCCCACTCCCACTCCCACTAGGATCGAACTCAACTCAACTCTCTCTACACTCTCACCACAGAGTGGAAAAACCAGACATCCAGCCTATCGTCGGCGGAAACTGTTCCCCCTTTCCCGGCAATAGACTGCCGGAATCTTCTCTCGAAATGGTAGCCCCGAAGTCGCCGGACTGGATTCCCGCCGGCTGGATCGAGCAGGTCAAAGTCACCAACGGAAAAAAAGTCAAGGTATTCCGACTCCTTGAGAGCTCATTTCACTGGTTTTTCTAGGGTTCGTGGTTTCGATTGGGTTTATTATGTCTGAAAGCGCGTGCGTTTGTGCTACTGCTTTGATGTGTACAGTTAGTTAGTGCTAGCTCTGGAATCGAAGGTTAAAAGGGGTGAACTTTCTTGGTTTGGCTAGTCATTGAATTGATATTTTGGTTTTACTGACCTCGGTACTTTGATTGGTGCAGTAGTTTTCACGAGCTGCAACTAGGGTATACTGTATTGATTGATTGATTGTTAGCTGTGCTCACAATATGCGTGAATATGATTCTTCGTTTGGAAAAGAAAAGCGACCGTATGATCAAGGGTGAACCCCTGGGTTCAAAAAATGCAATAAAATTAGTTTATTTTTAATACTGTCTGCATTCATTGGATCATTCGTAAAAACAAAGAGTAAATGGGAATCTACTTAAATTTGTGAGTAAGTGTATAATATAACTCGACAAAACAAAATAAATCGGACCCAATAAATTTTCACCGAAAATAAAGATAACTACAGAGTTTTGTTTACAAATTTTGTTTTTGTGCATTTTTGTCACCGCTAAACTAAAATCCTAGGGCCATTAATACATCCAATTTGGGGAAGTTAGGGTTCAACTGGTGGTCGTACTTTTTTGTTTGCTTTCATTTTTTCCCATGATGAGGAATCCCCTGAAAAAAAATCCGGGTATATGTGCGCCCGATCACATACGGAGACCAGCAAAGCCAAGACCCGTGCGAGTTGAGAAGACCTTAACTTCTTTAGGTGTGGCTGATGTACTTGTTAGCCAACGCCAAATTCCTGCAACTTTTGGCTTTCAATATTTTGCCCAGTCAGAACATTGATTTTAGACTTCAGATTTTTGGGTGGTTATTTTTATTGCCTTATGTGGTTAAGCCCAAAACTGCATGGCTTTAACGCATTCGTGCAGTCAAATTTTAGTTCGGTATATACTTACTTGGTTCGGTTGGTTAAGCCAAAAAAAAATGTAACCTCCCCATGCTTTAAAGATGAACATCAGACCGCTTTTGGATACCAGTGAAATGTAAAATGTAGTAGGGTTAACAGTTTTTGTATGTTGTCATAATTAATCGTTTCTTTATTTTATTTTCTGTATGTTCTGTCTCCACTGCTCATCACCCAAACTGCCACCAACTCTGCTGTCAAACACCACCACCCATCCAAAGTTCAATGGAGCCTCCTACCTTATATGTCCTACGGAACCACCCGATTATGCATTTGTGATCAATTAAACTGCAAAATGATTAACAGAAGAAAATTTTAAATTGAATAATGAGAGGTGTAACTCCACCACTATCAAATTTTCCTCTCTCTCTCTCTCTCTCTATATATATATCTTTCTATCTATCTATCTATCTATCTATCTATCTATCTATCTATCTATCTATCTACTAGTATATACGTATATGTTTATTTTTTTTTATATATGTACATATATACACAGACTCATATATGGATACATAACTGTTAAGCTTGACTGTATTGGCATTTGTTTCAACTTTCTAGCATGGTGGTCATACAGAGTTATGTACTGTTCTTCAAAATCATTACCCTTAGACTGTATACAAGAGGGAAGAACTTGACATGGGATATGAAGCACCACTATGGATATGACATACGAGTACGGTGATTCGGCAAAACCATTAATAAGAAACACGTCACGGGTACTGCTGGGGTAAATCTTTAATTCATAGATGCAATAGTTAATTATCGTAGTTTATATATGTCTTCTCAAGGAAATACAACAAATTCAGGAGTACATCATCGTGGTATAGGTAATGAATACTTTAGTGTTATCTACACTCATAGGCATGGTTTGATCTATTCCCCATAAAGTTTAAGCAAATGAGCCTAAACTTTATAATAGAACTCAGGTTCTCTGTTTGGATTTTGTAGTTCGAAAATCCCCTATCCTATGTTTTATTGCTATTTTCACAATTAAATCTCCTTTTATTTATTTTATACTTCATGAAGTGACTCCAATGAGAAACATGGTCTTTTCCATTTATGGATGCCCCACCAGTACTAAATTTCTTGTTTTGTGTGGGTACTTCAAATTAGTTCTTTTGCAAATAAGATAAGACAATATAGTGAGGAGGAATAAAAAAATTCGTCACTAGGATGGGAAGGGGAAGGAAAAATGGAAGTTGTTCACATCAAGCATCTTCTGCATAAAAATGGAAAATGAGCCATACCAGAGCCGTACCTGAGGAATTACTCATGCCGTACCTGCATACTAAAATGTACCCAATATATTTTTGGCATACTGGGTACTTTGCCATACCAGAGCCGTACTCCTACCACACCAGTTCTCGATACTCTTACGTCAACATTTTATAGAACGTGCGCTTCATAGGATGGAAGTCATGATAACAATTTGTTTTCTCTTCAACTGCTGAAGACTACAGGTTTTAGTTTTACTAAGTCCTAGGTATTCATCAATTTCAAACATTTTTTTCACCCTTTGATCTTCTAATTTTTGAGATTATCAAACTCCCTTTGCAAGACATGAACTGAGTATTTTATGACTGATACTTCTAAAGCTTCTTCGTTCTTCCTCAGAAATTTTGTATATGATGACGGAATTATGATGACCAGTCAAAAACTCTTATGTGACCATGATTAAAGAAGCAGTATATGATTGAAAATAAAAGAGAAGTATTCCTAAATTGGAACCTGCAATTATTAATTCACAATTCACTAATTCAGAAGGAATGTATGTCGATCTGCTGTATAAACCGCGAATTGTATCTGGTCTTGTAGTACTACTACAACAGTGAAACTGGGCAGAAATTTAATACCAAGAAAGACCTCATTCAGTATGTCGAAAGGGTAAATCTTTCCCGTGATGAACCTCAACAAACAAGTAAGCTTAATGAGAGTAGTTCAGAGCCAATTGTGGAGCAAAACAAGAGGAGTTCAGGAAGAAAAAACAAGAGGAGTTCAGAGCCAGAACATAAGGAGGGTGGGTCTGAACCAATGCCAGAGGAAAAGGGGAGGTCAGAACCAATGCCGGAGCATAACGAGAAGAGTTCAGAACCAATGCCAGTGAGTTTGAAGTTGTACATATTGTATTGTTGAAGCTCTCTTGTCATGTTTTTACATTTTTCTCACTGGTTATGCATATACTATTGTCAGCCAGCAATGGAAACAGATGAAACTCCTGAATGGTTACCTGAAGGATGGATCATGGAAGTGAAAGTTAAGAGTGGTAGTTTACGAAAATACAAGGTACTAAAAGAAACAAATCTTCTGGTCTTTGTGAATAGTTACCTCCATGCCTTTTGCAGCTTTCCATTTTGCTTTGCCTCTTAACACGCCAACTGGCACAGATTTCTGCACTTGGTCTATTAGACTAGTTATCCTTTTGTTGCTTTCTGGCTTCTGGGTGATAGCAAATCTGCGAGTAATAATGATACGGTTACCTGTATAAGATGCAGAAGGTTACTTTTATGTCAACCTGCGAATTCGAATGATCAAAGCATGTTACGTGCACATATTTGTAGCCGTGAAATGTGCAGCACTTTTGGTAAATACCTGCAGATGCATAGTGGTGAAAGTTGCAAAGTTGTTTTTTTTTTTTTTTTTGTTGTCCTTTCTTTTAGGTAAATGTACCAGAAGGATATCTGGAAAGGGCCAAAGTTTTGTACGGAAGGAAGATATAAAATGACAATAGCGACAATTCATTTACCCAGAAACTTCATAAATATCATCAGCTTCATAGAATCCTCCAAACACCTGCAAAAGAATACAATGAATAGGTAAAATCCTCCTTGTGCCCTTCCAAGCTTTTTTTTTGGGTAATTAAACCATTTTATAAAGCAAACCAACTAAAAACCACGGGAAAGACCCAGCATTACATAAAGAGAACCAGGCACAACCTAACAACCACCTAGATGCCCAGGAAAAAACACAAAATAAAGCAACAAGACTTTACGTTTGATCAAAAAATCTAGAGCTAAGACACCATGTCCTAGCTACCAAACGAGTAGTATCACAAGGCTTCACACCTCGCCACGAACACAAGCAAGCTCTAGGTTTCCCCTTCCAAGCTTTCCTAATACCTACCCTCAAACAACCCTCATGCCAGCAAGGAAAAAGGTTATTAACCACCTCGGCATCACCCATGCTACACTTGGCAATGGAGTAGCAAAGCTCAGATATTTGCAGCTATTGTACCATTCAGCATAAGATGATTCACTAACTCATACTAACATAGGCAGCACCGGTGCATCATAATGTTTGCCCTTCTCTTTAGTTACCAATGTCATAAGAATCGACTCAAGATCCACTATCTTGGAAAAGAAAGCCTCCTTGGATGGGACCTTGATACACCAGATACCATTTTAAGGAAAGAAAGTAGCCGTTTTCCCATTGAGTTCCAATTGAAGGAAGGCACACTAGGCCCTGAAGACCCCATTCCTAGCCCTTGCCCAACGAAAGTAATCCTTTGTCAGCAGGTTTGCAGAACACCTCTTAAACTCTGCTGCTGAATCCTCCTCCTAATCTTGAAATGGTTTCATAAACAATGGGGACCATGCCAGACCTCCCTTTTCCAAAAACCAGGAGTGCTTCTCAAAGTCCCTTTGTCTGCTAGAGTTACAGAAAGATCTGAAACACTTCCCTTAAATGCATGCGGTACAGCTCATTGGATGACCATTACTGAACTTGGAAGAGGTGAATTAGTAGAAGTCCTCTGGGCCTTCATGGTCCTATTTCAGTACTCTGGGAAAATTTGCAAGATGTCATATGATTATCTTTGAGGTCATTGTTTCACGAGTAACATTGGAGAAAGAGTTTTGCTGGATAAGAATGGGGCAGAGTTGGTGGATTAATGTTTTGGAATACTTCACTTGGTAGTTGTGCTAAGGCACTGAGGTGGAAGTGCTTGCTTTTGATTGGACAAACTTCAAGTTCTGTCTTAACATACTAGCTCCATGGATGTTTGTGGGTGATTTTTTCCGGTCTTTCGGAATTTAGGGCCTGTTCATTTTGGGGATTTTGGGTAATGAGTGGAAAGAGATAGAGAGGAAAAATTTATTGGGAACCATGTGCAGAGATAAGAGTCCAAAATCCAAATCCTAAAACAAACAAGGTCTATGTTTTTGTTCTTTGCTTAATGTAGGGCCGTGCTTTCTCCCGTCGAACCTTGGTTGGAATGGTGGCTAGGTTGATGTATCTTGGGCGAGGTAGAGTCTTGCACATTTAGCACCCGCGTTAGTGCCCAAACCCGGATCCTGGGGAGTCCAGGACAGGCACTCCGACGGTCAAGTAAGGGAAGAGGAGCTTTTTAGATAGTGTTTACGGTTTTGGAGAGGAAGAATGCATTACCTTATTGTGAAGGTGGATACTGTGGATTACTCCTTTTATAGGCAAAGGAAAGATGTGGAGACCAGCCCACGCGCACGCACGCACCACTCGCTCGGTGATTGACTTGTCAATCGTGGCGCTAAATCAGGCCCGCAGTCTAGGGCCTGTCACGATCTCCACGATCCGTTCGTGTAATTGGGGAAATCGGCGCCACGCCACCTGTCACGCCTTTTCGACTCTTCCTGACTTTCTCTACAAGTCAGGGAGCAGGGGTGGCTCAGTGGCTGACGGTTCTGCCGGTCGATATAGCCCGGCTGTGCTTGGTGTTCGGACTTCAGTAGAGTTATCAGCTGGTCCGGCGGGACGTCGCTGAACAGGGAGGCATAACCAACTATCTCGTACCTAGGTCCATGGTTCCTCCATTGGTGAACGATCTTGGTCTGGCAATGCTGGTCCGGCAAAGGCATAGTGAACATTGTGCACCGCCAGTCCATAAAACCCTTAAATCCATGGGTCTGACTAATTGGCGTGATACGGCCACCACCCTAGTCCCTTCGCTGAGTCATGCCCGCCACAATAGCCCCTCAACTTCTTCCACCCTTGGACAAAGATGGGAGGAGTTGACCAGTGGTTCCTCCAGTATTCTCCTGAGGGAACGCCCTGTGGTAGGTACGCTGAGCAGTTCCAGCTGGGCCATCAAGAGGAACGAAGAGGCATTTTGAATCCGGAGTAATGATGTATTTGCTGCAAAGGGGGCTCTGGTGGGACTGCATGGCTCAAAGATCGAACGGTTTGGCGTGAATCTGAAGCGGTGTAGAGTGCCACGTGGCAGAAGGGGGAACGCCGCGAGTATGGATCAAAAGAGGCCTTCCACGTGGCGGCCCGAGAGTGGACGGGGTTGCGTTGCCCCCCTCCCCCCTCGTCCATTATATAAGGGGGCGAGAGAGGAAACACTCTTCGCCCTCTCGCTCTCTCGTTCTGCAACTCTCGCTCTGCAACTTCTCTTGCCTCCATTGCCCATTTGTTGTATTGGATTGGAATGTTGAATTCGACTATTATCCAAGGGGACCACATGTCCGATGCTTATTTAAATTCTTAATAGCTGGATTAAATTTACTTTGAATGTATAGTCCAACAAAGCGTAGGATATATAATAAAATGGGGTGTGTGGTCATTTATCCCATGGGACAACATACGGTATGTAATTGTATTTCCCTACACTATTAGTCACGTCAGACATTGGTTTAGGAGCTGCTTAGCACAATGTTCAGATGTTGAAGGTGGTTGGTTGTTTTTTATTTGTTTGAACCCTTTGTCTAAATTGTCTTACAAGTCACAATTGCAAGTTTGTATGCATCTTTCATTGTTAATTTTTTCTCAAATAGTTTGAATGTGCACACATTCTTATATTCTGTGAGTACCCTAAAGTGACAAACATCCCCTCATTTTCACTGAGCTTTAGGGAAGTCTTTGTGCTGAATGTTTCTTTCCTATTCAACCGCTTGCAAGTTTTCCTTGAATTAGGTAACTTCCAGATTTTGAACATCGTATTAAACTTCATTTTGCATCTATCACCAAGTTAAAACCACAATAGCGTTTGATTGAAGATCATCTTTGTTATTTCGTAATTCGGTTAATACGATTTGTGCCTGTGTTATTATAGTTTCTGGTTCATTGCAGTGCTTTGTTGATCAAACGAGTGGACGCAAATTCTATTCAAGGCCACAGGTGTTCGAATACCTCAAAACTGCAAAGCTTGATAGCTCATCCCAGCAGAAGAAAATGGGAAATGGCTCTGTTAGCAATGTGTGTTCACAATATCATCTACTTCTAATTTTTTTGACCCTTGTGCATATGTGGATTTTTATCATGGTATTCATAGTGCTTATCAAATTTTTCGATTTAACATTTTACCTGCGAGCTCATATTCAATTCTCGAACGATCTCGATTCTAATTGGATGGTTTACTGGTTTAAACATTCATGTTTCAAGAGTTTGTCAGATCTGTCAAATCCGCTGCTTTTCATAGATTTCATCAGAAGCTTCATCTATTTGTGTCTTCAATGTGGAAAAACAAGTGTCCTTTGGTATTACCTTTTCAAAGTCTCTTGTAATGTGATGAAATACTAGAAACTTGCCATTGAAGAAGCTAAAGGGGCTATGTGGCACCCCACACCGAAATTGGCAAAAAACGGAGGACATGACTAGTCGGGGACACATTAATATATGTTTCACTATGTTTGTATGTTTATAAAACTAAGTAAAATAACGTTAAGGTTGTAATTGTGAGATAGACTGTATATGATTTCATTCACATGTCATTCAGTAAGATGTTCCTGCGGAAAGCATTTCCAACTCACATGAGTCCGCCCTAAAAGAAGACTCTGGGTGTCCGCTGAAGTTGTCCTAGTGTGTCCCGAGAGTATTCTAAAAGTTCCCCAAATGTCCAAACAAAAGACATTGATAAGAAATACGATATATAATTTTGATTTTGAATGTCGGATGCATGTCTGGAGACGATTATGTCGTTGGTACCCGACACCGGCACATTACCTCAGGCAAGGTGTCCGTTAGATGCTGGGCATAACACATAGCAATACTCCTTGTTAATGTACTTTATTTTCAGGCTGACATGGGAGAATTACCTGAAGGCGAAACCTCTTTGAAGGTAGAGGGGTCTGACAATATCAACACTTTGGAGGGGACAAGTCGTGCATCCAAACCAAAGCGAAAAGGCGTAGGCAAAAAGTTAGTGAAAAAAAAGGTTGGTTCTATAACATGTTCTGTATAATTTTAATTTTTGCGTGGTATTAAATTTTATGAACTAGAGATCAAACTCTTATTCTTTGAGCAATATCTAGGTTGTGATTGAGAGGGTTACCGCTGAAGGGCTCCCTCCAGGGTGGATAAAAGAAATCAAAATTCAAATGAAATCGCAGGGAATCAGAAGGGACCCGGTATTGAATCTCTACCTCCATGTATATTTTTAGTTATTTGTTCAGATCTCCCCACTTCCTCCATACATGCACATTTTAGTATAGATATTGTATCTCAAGAAATTTTGTTTCAGTGTGATTGTCAATTAATTTGGGTTTTTTTTACTTCTATAGTTTCTGTCAGTCAAATTTTTCGTGAATCTTGATGTTGATCTTATTACTTCAGTATTACACGGATCCTGTAAGTGGATATGTCTTCCGCTCCCAGAGAGATGCTCTGCGCTATCTAGAAACTGGAGAAACGAGTGTTTGTGCCATCAAACCAAAGAAGAGGGAGGAACTGAGCTTTTTAACTGAAGGGACGTCTGTTAGTGTAAGTCTTGGTTGATGGCCAAGTTTATAGTTGATTTTTTTAATGGTTATGGAATGCGGCTATACAATATTAGTACCCGTTCTACTACTTGCATGTTGAAGTTTTTCCTCCCCGCTTTTTGTAGGAATGCCAGGAGCAGTGATGCAATGTTTGAACTTTGAAGACTATCCTTCATGATTGTGTTTTGAGCTTCCTACTGTGGTGCTATGGCTGTTTGTTTGTTGTTGTTGTTTTTTTTTTTTTTGTGTGTGGTATGCTTGTATGGCTGCTTTAACATGATTTGTTTAGTGGCACACTGGGTAGTGGACTAAACGGTACTTGTATGTAGTTTCTGTTTGTATATGCTGGTAACATATGTTTTAGCTGCTGTATCATCAGTGCCAAGCAGGACTTCTGTTGTTCCTCGTCTGTTTTCAGTTCTATTTTGCAAGTGCATCAACACAGAGGAACGTGGAAGGTAATCAGACACGGATGTGTAAGATCAGTCCTACAAGTGGTAGTTGAGTTTTTCATATCAGAAGGTGAAGGTATGGTTATTCTCAAGGTTTAATATAGTGTGACATCACTGATATAGTCCGTGTTTGCGTAGAATTATGGTTAAAGTTATAGTGGCAGTTCTTAGATTAGATCCTAGACCTTCCAAAGCAATTTGGAGTGTGTCAAAAAAAAAAAAATCTCAAGCGATTTCTGATTTCCTTGGTGATTTGTGTAGGTTAGAAATGGCCTTAAATTTGATGTGGTGAAGGTAGGTTTGAGGTGTTGATAAACTGAAGAACTGATTTTTAAACTTGTGTAGTGAACACTATTGCAGCAAATAATAGTTTGAAGGAAAATTCTTATAGTGAGTGTGTGAATGTGTGAATGTGTATTAAAGGATATAAGAAGTACACAGAAATACGTATTTTTTATGTCTTTTAGTATACTTATCGTCAGCCCAATGGGCTGACAATAGCAAAACCATTAAAAAACTTTGGTCACTGAATTATTGATGTTGGTTGACTTGCATTGATGCATTAATGAACAATCTTCTTTTCAAAAATCAATATATATATTTATCAATTTCACACATCATTAAAGTTGTGAAAAAATGTATGTTCTTCCCGCTCTCTATTGTTGCACTGTGCTCTGTTGCATTCTCAATTTTCACTATTGTAACCAGTAATTTGAGACAACCCTTACAAAAATATTTTAAGAATATCTTGTGGTTTGAATATCTTTGTAGGATTCGTAATGGGTAGTGACACTGTCACAACCAAGGCTGCGGGATCCGGCGGCCCCACGGTTTTTTTTTTTTTTAGTACTTCCATATTAAAATTTTCTAAAAATTAATAGATTGACCCAGGGATATTTACGGCAACACCACACAGGATAATTTTTCCTTCATAGTCAATACAAAACCAGAGGCAACATTGTACAAAACGAACAGCAAAACGTATTCACCACTTCTGTTATCTTTGAGTCTTTGATTTGACCGATCATCGATGAATAATTTTTATAACCTTTGCCCTTTGAAATTTGATTATACTCAAGCTCGATATGGGTGGTTTGAATTTTTGGAAAAAAATTATATAGATTTTGACGCTATTGACATAGAGACTATCATGCAATGATTTCAAAATATGAAATCGCGTCGAATGCAACTGTAGAAGCTCGAGTAGCTTTTTTTTTTCGAGTACTTAGAAGAAAGATTATTAGTATATGCATTTTAGTATTGTTTGTGTACAAGTTGAAATGCTTGTCGAACTTTAAATGTGATTTTTGTTAGAAGTAGGTTATTAATTGTTATTATTATGTTATACTTTTCCGATCTTACAATTGGCAAAAATTATTAATGTTTATGGATGACGCCATACTACGGAATTCCTAAAGTCCCCACTGGTAATGGGTCCCAAAATTTTTATAAAAAAAAAAAATCACAAATTTCTTGCCCATTTAATGGGTTCCAAACATGGCCCTTGTAGCATAAATGGTGAACCCCTTGACACGTAATTTTGGGGCACAACACATTCATCACAGCACCATGCTCAAGTCCTTTTAAAAATACTTTTTCGCTCGTGCTCTCTCTCACTCCATCAGAATCGGGCTGTCTCTCATCCCAGGATCCGGGGGTGCTGTAGTGCACCTTCTGCACTACACATGTAGTGCGGTCGATCCGGTTGTCCATTTCAGCAATGAATGACTTGGATTTTGGGAATGGACAATCCAATCCGCTCATGCCGAGATAGATAGCCGAAACGTGTAATGCGGCTGGTGCACTGCAACGTTTCCCATTCCCTCGTTCCATTTCCAAAGCATAGATCACACTAGGGGTGTACAAAAAACCGACCGAACCGAACCGAATTGCCGAACCGAACCGAACCGGTTCCGAACCGAACCGAATCAAACCGAACCGAACCGGTTCGGTTCTTAGATGTTAAAAATTTCTGAAACCGGTTCGGTTCTCGGTTCTTGAAAATTTCCAGTGAACCGAACCGAACCGGTTGCTCCAACCGAATCAACCTGTTTAATATATATATATTAAATATTTTTAAATATATTTTAATATATATATTTTAAATTTCTTAATATATATATATATATTAAATATTTTTAAATATATTAAATATTTTTAATATATATTTTAAATTTCTTAATATATATATATATTAAATATTTTTAAATATATTAAATATTTTTTAATACATTTTAATATATATATATATATATATTAATTGTTTTTCCCAATCAACCGAACCTTGGATTTCGGGAATGGACAATCCAATCCGCTCATGCCGAGATAGACAGCCGAAACGTGTAATGCGGCTGGTGCACTGTAACGTTTCCCATTCCCTCGTTCCATTTCCAAAGCATAGATCACAACGAAAGAGAATATCTAGGTCTCTGCCCTCCCTTCCTTGATGAGTAATTTTGAGATAATAGTCAAGATCCGACGTGTTTCCCAACTCGCACAACACGAACACGTGTGTTTCTACTGGGGACCCCCCACACCCTTCAACCCTCCAACTATATAAATCCCCAAATCCCAAAAAACCCACTTCACTCGCTCAGCACACCTCATTATACCACCAGAGCAAGAAAACGGTCACCCATTTTCTTCAGAGATATAATAGTAATATAGTACACCACAGACGAGAGTTCACAGTCCGCGTTTTCCGGCAATCGACTGCCGGAATCGGCAGATTGCGTCGAAAATGGTGGCCGGGAAGTCGCCGGGCTGGCTCCCTGCCGGCTGGAAAGAGCAGGTCAAAGTTACCAACGGCCGAAAAGTCAAGGTACTCGAGCTTCTTCAGTTCATTTCGCTCGTGCTTTTAGGGTTTCGGTTAAGGCTTTTGGGTCTGAAAGTGCATGAATTCGGCGCTAGGGCGTAAATGTGATCAATTCTTGAAGCAAGTTCTTGATTTTCTTTTTGATAAGTCCCAAGACCAAACAAAGAATGGAAAGAACCCGGTCCGGCCAAGTGGGCATGAGTTAGCATCTTCGAATTCCACGGAGGCCCAGAGGGTTTGCCTGATCGTTAATTTCAGGTCCCGGAAAAAAAAGAAACAGAGAACACAAAGTCTTGGGGCTTACCCCAGAACAGACCAAAACCAAGATTATACTTAAAAAAGAATGCCTAATATATCTTATCTATTCCAGAAATGCATCACCATCCTACACTAGAAATCAACACCAGGACTTAGGACAACCAACTATACGAGACCAGCAGATCCGGACAGAGCGCCCACACAGGCAGGCCAGCAGAAAACTAAGGCATCCAAAAGAAGAGAACAACTTATAAAAAATGAAAACTACAAGTTAGCAAGCACCACACCCCTAGGTAAGTTCCATGCATCACAAATAGGCTCCCAGGGCCGGCCCTATACATCAATGGGGAGCCCTATTTATTTCAAAATACAAATTAAAAAATATAATTTAGAGCAGCTTAAAAGATAAAATAAGAATTTTCAAGTAAATCATGTGTATGGAAAAATATTTTTAAAAAATTTAAAACTTCAAATATGAGAAAATAGATTTTGCATGGGGGATATAATTTTCCCGGAAGTTTTCTTTATGTAAATAGTGTTTGCTAGTTTATTGAGTAAACAATCTGTCCTACCGGTTAGGATCTTCCGGTCAATCTGGTAGGTCTTGAGTTCTAAACATGGCAAGGTCAACATTTTTGACATTCTTCACAAAAAGATTAGGTTTTGCAAGATTTTTACTTGAACCAGCTTTGGAGAAACAAACATCCTTACCGCTAACGACGCAGCTCTATTGATGAGAAGTTGGCACAACTAATGTATAAACACAAACATGAAATGGGGCCCCTTTTCGGGCTGTGGTTTTGGGGTCCTAGGCAATGGCCACTTGGGTCTTGCCCTTGGACCGGGCCTGCAAATAGCCTTATTCTTCTGAGGGTACTTGATCTTGCTTAAGGAGCTAAGGAAGTCTCTGATACCAGAAATGTTTTCTTCAGAGTCTGCAAGTTCTTGAAATTGATGATTGTAAATTTAATGATTGGATATGTTCGGGACTATAGTTTCTTGGGTTGGTTAAAGTTTGAAGTAGTAATAGCTAACTATGTTTACATATCAATATGACGGTATGGATGATTATATTATTATCATTGGTATGAAGTCATTTCTCTGTATGTTCTTATTGTGTCTGGTTAATTGCAGTGCTATGTTGAACCTCTGACTGGAAGCAAATTCTATTCAAAGCCACAGGTGTCCGAATATCTCAAAAACAAAAAGGTAGCTGCACATCCCAACAGAAGAAAATGGGAATCGGCTCTGTCAGCAATGTTTGGTCAGAATATCCTGAAGTTATAGTTTTTTGACTTTTGCATATGTTGAGTTTTAGCATGGTATTCCTGCTACCTATCGAGAGTATTTCAATATACAGCAGGCTCACATTCAATCATCAGGTCTAAATTTACTGGGAGTTGATATGTTTGAGGAGGATAAACTTGACAATATGAGGAGATTCACCTATCAATTTTAAATAACTAGTATGATCAGTCCAATCTGTTACGTATTCCTAGAAATGCTTCTTTTATATTGGTCTGCAATTCGAAATTTTTTGCCCTTTCTAGGATGGCCTTTAAGAACTTCTATCATGTGTTGGTAGATGCTAGAAGTTACTGTTGAAGAAGCTAAAGGGGAGAAACTTGTCTTTATTTATCTAAATGTCCAAAAGTTCATAATTACTACCTATATTGTGCTTAACACATTTTACCAGTACCCTTATTAATTGTGATTTATTTTCAGCCTAGCATGGGTGAATTCTTTGGAGGCGAAACCTCTCTGAAGGTAGAGGCGTCTTGCAATATGAAAACTTTGGAGGGGGCAAGTTGCACATCTGAACAGAAGGAAAGAGGCGTTAGCAAGAAAGCTGTAAAAAAGGTCAGTTCCATAACATACCGAATAATTCTAAGAGAGCATGTTATTAATTTTCCTCTGGTAGTGATCAAACTCTGATTCTTTGAGTGATATCTAGGTTGTGATTGAGAGGGCTATACCAGAGGGGCTACCTGCAGGGTGGGTTAAAGAAACCAAAATTCAAAAGAGAAATGGGATCAGAAAGGACCCGGTATTGATCTCTCCCTCTGTCCTTTGACCCCATTTCTGCTCTCTCTCTCTCTCTCTCTCTATATATATATATATATATATATATATATGCGTGCGTGTGTGCGCGCGCGCGCGCGCATATATGGATACATACATGCACATATGTATGTCCCTTCCTTACCACCCCCTCCCCCACATATACAAACATGGGTTTCTTTGTTATCTTGTTAGACGTTAGTACATATAGTGTATCTTCATAAATTTTGTTTTGGGTGCATTGCCAATGAATTAGACGTCTTACTTCTATACTTGAAGTGACGTCTTACTTCTATAGTTGAAGTGATTCGAATTTGAAGCTGTCTGAAATCATGATGGGGATCTAATTACTACAGTTCTACACGGATCCTGTAAGTGGATATGTGTTCCGCTCTGTTCCAGATGCTTTGCGCTATTTGGAATCAGGCAACATTAGTAGGTGTGCTATCAAACCAAGGAAGAGGCACGAATTGACCTTTTTAGATGAAGAGACTTCTGTAAAGGTACGTCTTCTTGGTGGCCTTGTAACTTGGAATCATTAATTACTTGCTGATAGGGAAGTTACTAGAAAAGTTCAATACGCATGTTAGGAGAGTCACGACCTAAGCCGCTGGATTTTCCTTGTGGAGTTGTGTACTTGGATTTTTTTTATCAATGTAATTTCTCAATCGGGAATTTTTTGAGCCTTGATCAGTGTGGGTGTTTGGATCGTTTAAATATTGTCATTCATATTGGAAGATGTGCAGAGCCCTCAAGTGGTATGCACATGCATGAACATGACTTTCAAATGAGGGACAGAGAAATCCTTAGCCTTTACACCCTAGGATCGTTTAATGCCTTGAATATGCCTGCTTCAAGCTCCTCAGATACGATGGTATATTACATCAGTTGCTTGTCATTTTTTCATTCAACATTATTTTGTTGTCAATCATAGGCACACTTGCCATCTATATCTGCAGAGGCTAGAAGGCGACAAGTACAATCACCCTTATCTAGATTTTAATCCCTTTCCTCTATTGTTACCTGGTACTGTTTTAACCTCCACAAGGTCGATTATCTTCAATTTACTGTGCCCAGACTTTTGAAAACCAAGTATTCTTTATGGCCTGATGTATCATGCATTCCTAACATTACCATATGGATGTTTCCACCTATTTATAAATCAATGTGGTATGCTTCTAGTACCTTCGAGGTATTCTGATGAATGGAACGTTCTAACAATTCAAGAATTTCTTTCTTTGCCTTCCTTTTTGGGTCTTTCAATAGCCTCCATCAGCAGCAAAAATGCAGCATTCAGGACACCATTCAACCAAGGCACAATTAGAAGGTAAGAGATTAATGAGTGATATTCATTTCTTTGGCAGCAATTACCCTGCGTAAGTAAAAAGAATCCGATAGGAGATTATGTACCAAAAAATTTGTGTTCCTTGTTTCTCAGGTGGAATTTCGTGCTGCAGGTATGAAAAACAGTGTGACAAACAAGGGGTTAGAGAAAAGGCAACGCCCGACTGTATCTGCTGATGCCACAATTCCATCAATGGCTGAGCATTCGCTTTATCATGCGATTGAAGAGTGTGCTGAAAGTGATTGTAGTGACGATCCTAGCAGATCACATCTGCCAAGGACTGAGGGCTACAAGAGAAAGCTATGTGATAGGGTTAATGAGAAAAATGGAACTGATCAACTAGCAGTGAATGTTGGAAGTACCAGTGACCGCAAAATGCTGATCAACTCTAGAAAAACCAAGAAACAAGAGGCTGTTAATCTGCCACGTAGGTCTTCAAAACGACTTATGGGGACCAAACCCGAAATGGTTGTCAGTTTGGGGTTAAGTGAACGAGATCTTATAGCTGCAGCTAGAAATGCTGAAGCAAAACTTTTGGTTCGTAGTGTCCCTCAACGGTTGGAGACTTTTTCAGGGGCAGAAATTGCAAATCATGTTTTCACTGGAACAGAAGCTCCATTAGATGCTAAGCAGTCAAACAGAAGAAATAAGCCTCTGAAAAACGAGGCTTTTCCAGAAGCCCGTCAGGGGACTGAGGAGGAACATGAGGCAGCTGTAGAATCAAAGATCCTCAATCCAGTTGGGGATTCTTGGTCAGATCCATGTCTAGACTTTGCAGTCAAAATTCTTACAGGGACAATACAGATTGAAGAGGAAACAAAGGAAACTAATGATCCCAGCAGCTCACCACTGACAAGAACTGATGGCTGTATTGGAAATCAGTGTGAGATGGTTTGTGCGGAAAATGGGACTGTTTCCTTTCCATCACCTGATATGGTGGAAGAGGGAAAATTGGTAGAAAATGGGTTGGGAATGAAAAGGAGCAGGAAAATGCAGATCAATTCTAGCAAATCCAAGAACAAAGAGGCAGTTAGTTTGCCTCGCAGGTCTTCCAAGCGACTTGCGGGGATCAGCCCCAATATTGCTGTCAATTTTCCATTATGGCAACGTGTTCCGGCAAGTGCAAAGTCTGGTGAAAGTGAAGCGGCGAAACAATCCCCAGAAGCCCTTGATAACTTGGCCCACATCCCAGAAGCCCTTGATAATGTGGCCCAGAGCGCACCTCAGTTGTTTGAGACTGTTGAGGGAAGCAAGAAGCCTATAGAAGACCAAGCTGTTCAAGAAGACCAACCAGTTAGGCAGGAAACTGAGAAGAAAAACGTGGAAAATCCCGAATCGCAATTCCTCTACCCATTAGAAGACTCTTGGTCAGATTCATGCATAGAATTTGCTGTTAAAACTCTTACAGGGGAAATACCCATCGAGGATAATATTGCATTTCAGGATTACTTCCAGCAGCTAGATGATACATCTCATACTCTTCCAGATTTAGGCTTACCCAACTCTTTCCAAACTGATATTTTGTCGGATTTCGATTCAACAGGGAATCCGGTATCTAGAACTCAGTTGCTGGATATTCCGACATTCCTTTCCCCTGGAAATGTCGACTTAACGGTTCACACTGATAATGCGCCTCAGCAACCTATCTTGAGAGGAAAAGAGGAACAAAATCAAATGTCGACTCAGTTGCTGGATATTCCGACATTCCTTTCCCCTGGAAATGTCGACTTAACGGTTCACAAGGATAATGCTCCTCAGCAACCTATCTTGAGAGGAGAAGAGGAACAAAATCAAACTACAGGGAAGTCCTAGAAGATAGCTGGGGTGGTGTTTCTGCTAACAAGAAGACTGCTGGTGTCGAAAGATGCTGGATTTTGTAGATATCTAAACTGACAACTCCATGAAGGTATTTTTTTAAAACCAGTGCTTTTGTAACTTTAGTGTTGTTTCCGTTCTCCTATGATCTGGTATGGAGACTGTTGTAACTTTAGTGTTGTTTTTGAACTAGTATTGATGCCTTGGATGGTAGGTAGAAGAGGTGAGAAAAGAAAAACAAATCAAATTGACGTCTAGACTTAGATTTTAGTTCTTCAGGATTTCATCTTTAACCACCTTGTATGATTCTGTTTGGACTTGGGCTTCATCTGCGAATACTTGATCATATACAACTCCTAAAACGATAAGATCATTCTCTTATGTTGGTACTCCGTAGAGATCGACACTGCTTCGTCGAAAGGAGCTACCGTCTAAGCGTTTCTTGATGGTGAAGTAAGACCAAGTTCATGAACTTAAAATCCTTGGACGGATAGATAAGAGGAATGATCTGGACACCAATCCAAACACGTGTACGCAACCGCCCAATGTATCTGGGCCCTACATGCATCGTGTAGCGCCTATGTCTATCGAACGGTTTCAGACATATCCGTGTTCGGCCGAATCTGTGGTCGGTCCTGGTATCTGTACCTCTAGAATTACTCTAGATAACAGTGCAACATGTACTCTAATTCTGTGCCTTATTCTACGTGTGAATCGCTACAATAACTTAACAATTGGCTTCTAATGGTCCCCTGCCCTACTCACAAAACCTATGCAACTTTACCAAAAAATAAGACAACAATTACGCAACTGTTACGGATCCAAAAAATTACGTAACTGTTGGAAATTTTGACATATTAACTGTTCAACAATGCGCAGTGATGGTATTATAATGGGTAGCTGTAGTTTTCTGTTATTGTCATTGTCTTCATCATTACGCAATATGCTGCAGATCATCCTTTTGAAAATAAGGTGGGCATAAAGTTGGATATGCTTAAAGAAGCAAAGATGGATATGCTTACTGATATGCGAAAAATGTGAAGATTAAGTGTCGTTTGACTTGACCTCGTTTACTGGAGGTGACGTTTATTCCTTTATGTATTGTGCATAAATCCCAATTTGTTAAACTAGCTGTCGGACCGATGCGTCAGTCGCCTGCGAAAAATTATTCAATGCCTTTGGGGCACCGCCATGTGGTGACCCAAGGCCTCCTTCCACCACATTTTTGGTGTGGGACCCAAAATAAGTGTGTAGGCCCCATTCAATGTGTGGTTGAAAAGGGCCTGGGGCGGTGTGCCCCAGGGCATGGAATAATCTCTCGCTAATTACGTAGTTATTGGGTACATCTTTACTACGAGTATTTATTTTTTGTCTGTGTATGCAAGCATGCAGAGTCAGCTGGTGACCAGATAATGTTACTCATCTTGTTCAAACACGTGCTTTTATTGGTATTCAAATTTTTTTTTGTGAGTGAGTTAGGTAACTTACCCAGTATTTTTCGTGAGTGAGTTAGGTAACTTACCCAGTAAACACCCTAGAAATATCTCAGGTGGAAAAAGTTAACCCTAATACTATACTCGAGATCATTGACATGTACACATCTTATCTGTTTTGTCTTTTGATATTTCAAAGCGATAGACGTGAAGAAACTTGACACCAAGATGCCACCTAATTAATGATCATATATAATTGTCAAAAGGAAAGGTCGCAAATAGTGATTATGATCATTAGTGACCATGTAATTAATGATCATAAATATATAGGGTCTTTTATCGAAAAATATCACGCGACATCTCTTTTAGGGTCTTTTGATCTGCCACATGTTTCTGAGGGACTCCGACTCATTGAATCTATTAAGCAAAATGATGGTCGTATTTCTTTTCTTTTCTTTTTTTCCCCAACCGAAGCAACATATAATTGGAGCTGACATAAAACTTGGTCCAATTCTCATAGCGTAATATAAGCAACATGTACTTGGGATCTTTCAATTAAATTTGATCCAACTTTAATCCGACATATAGATTCGAGGCAACAAATGATGGATCACTTTTCATTCAAGAGCATCGTCGTACCTTAATGACATTTTGAAGCTGATAGCCTAGCTCATCAGAGTTACAAATTAGTGGCCATTTGTCATCTGAATGCAACAACTACTGGGGGATGTTTTATGATTTTATTGTAATTAAGCCTAGCATCTCTCGTAAGGAAATCGGTAAATCTGCCCACAAGTTTTTTCCACACAGATTCTTTATCTTATTAGATGAGATTATCTGTGTCTTTTCCATTTGGATTACGACCAAAATACATGCATTGGAAGTTGGCCTACCACTCTTATTAGGGCCATTGCTTGGTGAAATTGTAAAAGATGGTGCTACAGGGTGTGAGAATTTAATAGTTGCACCCAGGGAACCATGGCTCGCAGATGGAAACAAACCAGTTATTTATTTCAAGTTAGAATTTTTCGGCTATGGCAATACACACCTGGACAACTACTAGCACAACTTTCTCTCTCTCTCTCTCTCTCCTGGTCACAATGACCTTATTTCAGCAAGAACTCAAGCTACTCTTGAGTGTCTTACTCGACATTATTACTTCCATACATTTCCAGAGGGAATTGTGTAGAGCCTAATGGACAAAACACAACTCTATAGTTAGTTCCACCAGGGCAAGTAAATGTGCTCGTAGGATCGTCCTGAGGATAGCTATAAGCATCGCGACACCTGTCCTTGAAGAACCTTGAATAATTTGTCGGGCCGCATGGTCCTTGGGTGCAACAATATTCCTGGGTCTTGAAAACCTGGCACGGGTTGAGGCAGCCGCCCCGAGCCCGCAAGGGATTCGGGCATTGCCCGTTTATGTCAGCGGTGCAAGTAAGGGGCCTACATTTTCCGGACGGGCTCCGGGTAGGGCTAAATTCCATGGGGATGTTGAACCCGTCGACAAGAGATATGTCGAAGAAATCCAGGTTACCAAATTGGTTCAGAGCATATTCAGCCAGGGTGTTGGGCGGGGCACCCCACGCCGTGCACTGGAGGACACCGCCACAATCGCCGGTCTGACAACGCCCCCTACCGCTGGCATCAAAGTTACAATTGGTCCGACCCCATATACGGGCCATTTTCGTTCCAGCAGCAACATTTAGGGTCCAGCTCTGGCCACGATCTAGGCGGCGGCCGCCTCCTGGTGAGGCTGCCGCCCAGACCGTATAGGGGCAGTTGTTGCGGATTTCGAAGGTGGCGGCGTAGGTGGAGGTAAAGAGGCTCAAGAGGAGAAACAGAGGGATGACAGTGGCCGAGTACCCCATGGTGGTATTTGATACTATATTACTAAGATGCAGTGGGGTTTATATTAGAGGGAGGAGGGGCTTTTGGCTTCACGTAAATTAATGGATTTGGAAAGGAATTAATAAACTTTATCAGATCAAAGGATAAAAGTATAGGCGGCTACACGTAATTATACCTAACGTAGAAAAGTCAGGTTATGCAATGGATGTTTATCATCTGAAGTTTAGTCCTATCTTCTATTTACCAGTGACAATGCACTTTTTGACTAGCTGGGCATAATAAAACACCACATATGGGCCACAATGCTATACTATCTGTCTCTCTTAGATTATCGGATATTCGGTCAAGTTTACGTGATATAGTTTTGAAGAATTGAATTTGACGAACTAAAAAGCTCCGGTGACACCGAAAATTTTCTTGTTAAGTTTGGGATGTAGAATTCCTACTTCTTGTCAATGTCCATGCTCCCGTTTGGGTGTTCCAAACTATGGTTGTATTAGCAAAAGTTACAATAGGGTCGAGCTAGAGCCTCGAAGGTACTCTCTTTTCAAAACTGTGACATAAGTTGCAGTCTATGAACCAAAATTTACCGTCTGCGCATAACTTTCGAAACTGGCCATTTGGCATAAATTACACATTTTTTCAATGACAAGATGGAGAATTTTATTGATAAGGATAATGATTACATAAGGATAAGGGGCAAGAGCAAAAAGACATCACCCGAGAAAAACATCTCAAGTAGCTAGGTTGGCACCCTAACCCCGTGATAATGACATCCCACTCAATTCCGGAAAGGAAGGAGGTTTACACATGTTGGCAAGTTACACTTGCTGTTCACAAAAGGGAAATTTATATAAATGGTTCTTTTAGTTTCATTCGAGTCTCATTTTCATTCTCTAAGTATCAATTACAACTTTTTTAATCTTCAAGTTTGGTTTTTGTACCGAATTGGTACAATTGATAACTTTTGTAAGCCAAATTGGACGGAAAAAATTAGTTTGATGGCAGTTTGGACGTTGCAGGTCGTACCAAGTTGGTCCAATTGATAACGTCTGCCTTCAATTTGATTTTTTTTGTCCAGATTGGCAGACAATTGGACCAATTTGGTACGAAAATCAAACCTAAAAGTCAAAAGAGTTGTAATTGAGACTTGGGAGGTCGAAAATAAGACTCAAATGAAACTGGAAGGACCAATTCCATAAATTTCCCTTCAAAAAAGCACCAGCTTAAGTTACTACAATTTAAGTAGGGTGGCGCTATTCGCAACTACATATTTTCTCCTATAGCCCGCTATATTTCGGTAGGTAGTTGTTGAAAATCATAAATAACATTTCGGTAAATAGCTGTTGAAAACAAAATTATATTTCGGCAACTGCAGGTCGAAAATATGTTCAACATTCGGTATACAACTGCTAATTCATACATTTCGGTAACTAGCTGTTGAAAAAAAGATTATATTTCGGTAATTGGGTGCTGAAAATGTATCTCAATTTCGGTAACTAACTGACGAGTATAGTTGAAAATTTTTAACGGGCTATGGGAGAAAATACGTAGCTGCGAATAGCGACACCCTTTAAGTATATGAGCCAAAAGTAACTTTAAGAATAAGAAATTAAAATAAACTTGTTTATGGAGACTCTCCCCTCTATTTTATGCATTTGAATGCTTTTCAATATTTAATTTTGACTATAGATTCAGTCACAACAAACACCCAAATTATTATTGCGGTCTCAAATATGAAATAGTTTGTACGAAGAAAACTCCGATGGTTTGAGAGAGCTGAAGATTGTTTTTGAATCTATTCCGGATTCGACCCAATATACACAATCGCACACATGGTAAATCAAGCAAAAAAAAAAAAACAGAAGACACATATTTACGTGGTTCTCTAATTATAATTAGATGCATCGATCCACGACTGATCATATCAGTTTTCCTATGTATCGATAGAAGAAAGAGAGCACCAGTACATACAAATTCTCTTAATGGACCATTCACTCTGCCTAAACATGCGGTTCAATTAGTAACATACAAGTGTGCCCTAATTGATGAATAATAATCGATTCATATAAAGTTACTTGCCATTCACCTATTCATCGAGTCTCATGGAATCAAAACTCAAACAAAATTAACAGGTTCTTTATTTCGAAGTTAAATTTACTTTGCCACAACACAACCGCAACACGACAATACAACACTCACTATTTCCAACTCTCCTTAGTAGTACGAATTTGGGAGTGCCGTAGGGCGCTCCATGTAGTGCGCCCTGTAGGATATATCCGGACCATCCATTCCTGCAGTCAATAGTTGAGATTCGTCGAAGCACTCTTGTCTAAATTAACCACTGATTGCCAAGATGGACTGTCCGAATCTTTCCCTACAGAGTGCATCACGGAAAAGCACCCTACAGCATCCACTTATTAGTACAAAGGCCTTATTTCACCAAAGTAAATGGCTCACAAGCATACTCAAAACTCAAAAGACCCCTTAATTTACATCACAATACTAGTCCCATTCACTTCCATGGGGACGTGTGGATCCCAGCCCCATGGGCAAAACACCACTCTAAAATCGGTCCCAGCTGTGCAGGTAAACGTGCTTGTCGGATCATCCTGAGGATAGCTATAAGCATCGCGGCACCTATCCTTGAAGAACCTTGAGTAATCCGTCGGGCCGCAAGGTCCTTGGGTGCAACAGTATTGCTGGGTCTTGAAAACCTGGCACGGGTTCAGACACCCGTCCGGCGCCCGCATCGGGCCCGGACACTGCCCGTTGATGTCCGAGATGCACGAAATGGGCTTGCATTTGTCGGTCTGGGCCCTGTTTGTGGGGATGAACTCCATGGGGATGTTGAACCCATCAACCAGAGAGATGTCGTAGAAATCCAGGTTACCAAATTGGTTAAGGGCATATTCAGCCAGGGTGTTCGGAGGGGTGCCCCATCCCGAACACTCGAGCTTGCCGCAATCCCCGGTCAGGCAATGACCATTACCGGCGCCGTCAAAGTTGCACTTTGTACGGCCCCAGATCCTTGCCATGGCCGTGCCGGCGGGCACCGTTAGCCACCAGCTCTGGCCCTTCTCGAGTCTGCGGCCCCCGCCGGGCGAGGCGGCGGCCCAGAGTGTGTAGGGGCAATTGCTGTGGATTTCGAAGGTGGCGGCGCGGCCGGAGGTGAAGAGGCTGAGGAGGAGAAAGAAAGGGAGGGGAATGTTGGCTAAGTAACCCATATCTTTGAACTTGTTATGTTTTTGGTATGGGGAGGTAGTAGGGGTTTATTTATAACGAAAAATCCTGCAGGTACCGATTTAAAGTATAAGGGAGGACAAGGGCGGCTTGCTTTTGGATTCATGTAAATTAATGGTTTTGGCCATCATTTGAATTAAGATGGAATAAGCTTTATGAGATCCCACTATTGGTGTAAAAGTGGGAGTTGGGGGAGCTGCTCTCCCATTACCTTAAAGGGACAGCAGCTTGCTGTTTCGGTCAAGGAGGCCGTGCTTCGGTCTTGCTCCAATGATCGTAAACGTTCACTTCGTAGAACTCGTTGAGTTGAACACATATGTGAAAAATCAGCTTGATCGGATATTATTAAGTGCCTAATCGAAACCTTTTTCTCTTGAAAAAATGGATCCGAAAAACCTATTATTGGCAAGTTATATGTGTTCCGATCAGTTACTTAATGATATCCGATCAAACTGATTTTTTGCATACTTGTTCAAATTGACGAGCTCTACGAAGTGAACGTTTTTTTTCATTGAAGCAAGACCGGAGTGGAGCCCCCTCGGCCGGGACAGCACGCTGTTGTCCCTTCAAGGGACAACAGCTCCCCCAATCCGCAAAAGTGAGGCGGCTACACGTGGTCAATTTTCATGGGGATAGAGTCAAAGAATGGGGGCTTATCATCTACAGAAGAGTCGTATAATCCGAGAATTTTTTTGGTGTCGGGTGGGTATATTCCTTGTGGTATCCATTCGGAATATTCGGGCCATTCAATACACTTTTGGACAACTCGGATTGAAACCCTCTTTTCTCTCATTCCAACACTTGCTCTCTCATTTTTCTCTTTCCAAATTCGAGCCGTCCAAAAAATGCAATGATTGACTCCGAGCGGATACCGCGTGTTACCTACCGGACACTGAAAATTTGCTTAATCCGAGAAATAGGGCAATAATGTTGCCACCCATTTGTAAAAAAGTGAACTTTGTTTTGTGCACTGCTTAACAAAGTTAAAAAGACTAGCCAGAGCCTCGAGGGTGTGCTCTCTCTATATGGGACCGATGAATTACCCGAACAGCTAATGAGTTTTGAACATTATTCAAGCTATCTCAAGCGAGCTTTATTAGTCGAGCCGATGACAAAACGATCTCGGATAACTTAAATCTTTTGAACACCACATAAGTCGAACACGAGATGAGTAGTAATTTATTCGAGTTTGGTTTGAAAATTTAACGCGCGAACTTTAAAAGGCATTCATGTTTGATTTATCTATGGGACAAACAGATCTCAAAATAAGCTTTTCATGAGCAAACACGAGCTCGGACTCATACATTTTTATTAGTGCTACTAATTTTTCAGCACAATTGGTCCGTGCGCGCGAGCTTAGCAATGTCGGAACATCGAGAAAGAAAGAAAAACACACACTCTCTCTCTTACTTTACCCTTTTATTAGTATATATAGTTTGATAAGAACAAGTTGTTGATCAAGTTGCATCTCTCTCTTCTTTTTGAGTCAGCTCCCTCAGCCACAAAAAGAAGTCATCATTTCCTATCTTATGTGCATCCACCAGCCCCCGTTTTCCGGGCGATTCCGCAGAATGATCAAAACCACACACAGATTATTAGAGAAACTTTTTAGTATTCCGAGTATATCAACACCTTGGGTATCTCTTATGGTCTGTTTTTAATTTTTTGATCATTTTTCAATCACATTTGGATGATCGATTCTGTTCATTTTGTAGAGTTTGACGAGAACCATAATTATACCAAAAATCGTGTTCATCAGACTTTAATAGATATATGATCAACACATGTGAAAATTGCCAAAAAAAACAAAACTGGGTTCTGATTCAGTGTGGTTTTGGATCCAGTTTTGGTTTTCTTCAATTTTCATTTGTGTCGATCATGTATCTACAAAAATCCGATGAACACGACTTTTGTTATTTTTAAGGTTCTCGCCAAACTCTACAAAATAAATGGAATCGATCATCCGAGTGTGATCGAAAAATGGCTGAAAAATTAGAAATAAACCGAAGAAAATACCAAATGTATTGATATACCCGATATACAAAAAGTTTCTCGATTAGATTAAGGGTGTGGTATTGGACTGCATGCCACCATGAGTACTAGTAGTATTTGATGGAAGACTAAATTGCGAAGAGTCAAGTTCTGTTCAGATGAGGCCGAAACCATCGGGTTTTTGCCACTGCGCATTGTGGGCCCTAACGTGTGTTTATTGCAGTAGTTTGAACCGTTCATCTAATAGGGTCCGTTTGATTAGCGAGAAAAATATAATAAAAAGTGAAAACGAAAGAAAGTTAAGTGAAAGAAAAGAAAAAAACCACGTAATTTTTTCTCACATCCGTTTGATTAGGATGAAAGTTTTGCATGAAAATAATAAAGATAATAAAATATCATTGTTTGAAAAGGAGGAAAGTTGCTCAAATTAGAAGAGAAAATGTGGAGAGAAGAGGGTAAAGAGAGAATTTAGAGTAATTATTGTTGATTTTTTTGAGAAAATAAAATTTTTCTACACATCGTGTGAGAAAAAGTGAGGCAAGCTCTCAAGCTTTTTAGAGGGTTGTATGTGAAAATTCATTTTCTACCACTTTTTAGGATATTTTTGCTAAGTGAATACAAAAAAGTACATATTTTCCTTTTTCTTGCTTTTTCTACCATTATTTCGCTAATCAAATAGACCCGTACGGCCCACAAAGTAGCATAGACGGTTATGGATAGTTTAACTTAAAAAATAAAAATTAGTGATAGAACTAGGGGTGTCAAATGGGCGGGTTTGGGCCAAATTAGGTAAGATGTAAGTGAGTTGGGTCTCTAATGGGTCATTGACCCATTTAGAACCCATTAGTTATGATGTCAATGACCCATACCCGACCGACCCATTTATTTAAAATTGAACCCTACCCTTCCATTAGCCCAATTACATACTCCAGACCAAACAACTGAGGTATTTCCAGACCAAACAGCAAATTTTTTTTTTGTCCTTATTCAAATTTTTTCATATTTGATAGTTTTGTGTCAAACTTTTGTGATTTAATGATTCGTTTTGTTAAGAAAAATCGGAAAAGTAAAAAAAATTATAATCGAAACTCATAAATTTTTTCAAAAAGACAAGAATAAGTAATTTTTTTTTGTCTTATTGACTTAATTTTGTCTTTATTCAAAAAATTATAAGTTTCGAACAAATTTTTTTATTTTTCCGATTTCCCTCGTTGAAACAAATCAATAAGTCACAAAAGTTTGACACAAAACAAAAAAAATGCAAAAAAAAATTGAATATGGATAAAAAAATAAGTCACTTAATTTTTTAATCTAAACCCTATGTGGGAATACCACGAAAGAAACTTTTTCACGGCGGAGCGCATTTTCACCGGTCCATTCGCGCAATCAATGGATGAGATGTGTTTTCAATTTTGACTGGTCAAAATAATTGTTACCGGTCACAATTAGTTTTAATCCGGATCGTCCAAAATATTTTTGGACACATGTGATTTAACACATAACAATTGAATAAGAGAGAGAGAGAGAGAGAGAGAGAGAGAGCATCATTGCTAAAAACCAGCATTCTCTCTGTATAAGGGGCCACCGGCCACCTCATGATTGCAGAAGAGACGGGAAAGCTGGTAAAGGCACGGGAATTTGGTGGGTTACTTTTCTGACCCATTTTGGCTCAGCCCTCTTTGTTAACAGTAACGTACATTCTCTCCCTCTCTCCTACGTTCTTTCTTTTCTGCGAGCCCTCTCTGTCTCTCCTTCTCGATCCAGCAATCCAGGACCACACCTCTCTCTCACTCTCTCAACCTCTCTCCACCCTAAAATAATCACCAAACATAGCCCAAGTGTAGTAGGAATTGCATCCAAGGAAACAATAGCAGTAGCAGGCCAATCAATACAGAAGCAATAGCAGCAGTGGAAAAAGAGTGGCCTGATCCAATTAATAAACAAGTTGGCATGGTATGAGGAGCTGGCCACAGCAACATGATCAGTAGAGAAGTCAAGACTCCAATAATAAAAGAGTGACCCTCTCTCCTACGTTTTTTCTTTGCTGGAATGTGGGTGGTTTGTGATATGATGTTTGGTTCCAAACGTAGTAATATTGGAGTGAATGGGGATGGAAATTGAAGATTAATAAAAGAGACTTTTATTGATCTCCAAGTAGAAGCACAAAATCGACAGAGTACAATTTGTTAACAGTTACTCTTACTCCTAGAAAAAAAGAAAAGATAAAGGCATGTTGGCGTTGTGAGTGTTGTGTTTTACAATGCCACAGATTTAGGCTTAAATAGACCTTTCTAGTTTTGAATTTGAATCTTCTCTCCAATCCAAGGTGACGGTTCTTTCTTCCTTTCATCCATTTGTAAGAAAAATAACTTCCACGACAGAACAATGTAAATAACTTCCACGAAGGAACATGCAAACACGTTGCATAACTGCTCCTTTAATCATGGGATGCTTGGATACGTCTTCTTTTGCCACCTATAATTCAATCGACATAGAAAACCTACTATATATTAGTCAATCGACAGAGGAAACAAACTTCATGTTAACTGATTGGCAGTTAATTTAATCCACAAAGCCTTATTATGGCTTTATCATAATCAGTCGGATTAATTAACCAACCATAAGTCCCTTTGATTTTCCAACAATACCCTTTTATTTATGCCACATATCACTCAATCGACAGGGAAAAAGAAAATCATAGATATGGAGCAAACACCAATTCTATTCTTTTTTTTTTTTTTCCTTTTGTTATTTCCATTTCCATTATCCGGTCAAGACTCATTCAAAGATAAAAGCAGGGCTCTCCCTTTCCATTCTATTCTTTTCTCCATCCTCTCAACTCTCACTCTCACAGTCTCACCTCACCTCACCTCAACTCTGAAGTCTCTCACCTGAACAGGGGCCTTATGTCTTGAAATTTTGAAGCACCCAATGGGAAAACGCAGATCGAAAAACGGAAAACGCAGATCGGCAAGTACCGAAAAGATGAATGGTGGTTTCGTTTTTTTAATCTTTTGGTATGGGAAAACCGAAAAAATGAATGGTGGTTTCTTTTAAGTTGCACAATTCAAAGAATCTTTAATTTTGTCTTGTGATAAGTTTAATAAATTCATAAGTTGGAAAAAAAATAGAGCTTCAATTTAAAAACAGAGCTTCAATAAGCCCAATACAATTCTGACTCCATAAAAAACAGAGCAATCAAAATCCAACCTTTGACCCAATACAATTCTAGCCCGCCCAAAAGCCCGCCCGCCAGCCCTCCAAGTGGGCTGGGCCTGGACTTCAATTTTAGGTACATAGCCCGGCCCGCCCTACCCACAAAAAAGAAGAAGCTGTCACGCCCCGCCCCGCAAACGGCACCCAAAGTGAGCCCGAGGCAGTGCGACCACGTGGCATTCCACACAGAAGACCAAACCACACCTCGCAACCTGTCAGAATGTAAATACCCAGCGGAAGACTTATCACATAAACATAAAATGAGTCAACGTGTCAACCAACCAACTACAACCTTGATTTACAACACTTAGAAAATTTCATACTTCAACATGTCCACTAACAAATTAATTACAACTTAAACAAAACAACTTCTTCCTCAACTACCTACAACAAGCTCGACCATCCACAACATCTAAGGCTAGACCAAACACTCCTCAACACGATGACCGGTAGTGGATCCACTCTAAGCAACCTGCTACCTGACAGACCAAAAAGGAAAGCCAGAGTGTGTGAGATATAGAAATGCTCAACAATATATCACAATACCCGAAAGAATATCTACATGAATATGAATCCACCAACATAACTTAAATACTCAAATGTATACAACAGTTATAACCAACCTGTCCACCCAACAGAACAGTAATATTCAATGCACAACATGAATATAAACACATCACATGCAGTGACACGTTTGCCACTTTGCATGTACCCAAGATGAGGTGTCCCACATACCATGCTCCCATCCACCGACAATTAGCCGGCATGGCATACGACATGGTATGCCTCACACGCTAACCTTCGGCGGTTCAATCAACACTCATCAGCATGCATATTCATCTACCCGTATATCATAATCAAATCTCGTGTCCCACACACCATGCTCCCAACCATCGTTCATTGAATGATATGGCTTACGACATGGTGTGCCTCACACGCACACATTCACAACATATCAAAACTAAACCACCATAGCATGATATACAAATCACCACTACAACAAAATCAAAGATAATCATTTCGAAAGCTAACCACAATTAGCAAGATATATACGCACCACCACAACAGTATTATATGGAGAATAACCATATCAAACACACTCACCTTTGTATCGATCGAAACACGTCAAACTTACGGTTTTGGTACCTCCCATTAGCCCCACTTGTCACCTAGCCACAAGCTAACTATATTAGCTATTGAACGCTTACACGTATAAACCAATACTCAACATCCAACTAGGAAGCCACCAATGAATTAAACAATATACATCGAATACAAACATGTCCATCTTAAAGACCTAGAAGTGTCCCAAGACAAGTACAAAATACAAACATGACTTAACTCTTAAAATTGATTTGAAAACCATGACCATCCTGTCGTATTCTGCCTATAACTTCTTATAGGTTTAAAAGAATACTACAAGACCACCACCACTAGCAAGAAGACTTCTAGTACATCAATCTAGATATAAAATTTGCCCAAATTGGACTCCGAATGACTAAGATACGCTCAAATGAAGTTACACAACTAAAACAGAACTCACGGTTCCAGCAGAACAGTCTGCGGTCGAATGCTCATTAAAAATCACATACTCAATCTTTTCCAACAATTCCAACACCAAAACATCACCATTTGATCAATGTTTAAGACTCATGGGAGCCCATAATCAGTAAGTACATTTAACTATGACAAAACCAATGAAGAACATAGCTCCAAAACCTGTCCAGATTTCCAGAATAACAAACCACCAACTTCGGAGCAAAAACTGATTTTTCCTAGAAGGAACCAAGGCACGAACCTTACATATTCAGAAAGGCATGTAAGTCTAGTTTCAGAATCAAGAAACGGTACGTAAAATCGATACTCGAGCAAGAAGTTATGCCCGTTTTTCCAACACGTGTCTGTGCTGCCAGCACAGACGCGAACCAGACACCAGTTCGGTCCACGAATTTTGTAGGCCAAACCACTTCGAGTTATTTTCTGAAAATTTAACACAATGCAATAGACTCACAGATGAATGTTCAAGATTTATTTCAAGAATTTAGAAGATCTCTAGGTACCTTGAATAAATTCATCAAAAACAGGACAGACTCAACTTGATCAACCACAATTAAGCATATTCATCATATACACGAATTTTCCGTAATAAAAACCCAATTCCAACCTCTAAAACCCCACTCTCATGAACCCAATTCAGTGCCTAAAGATGCAGAACAAGAGACTTAGGATGGGAACCACGAAATTCAACAATTAAAGAGAAGAAATTACCTAATTAAGCTTCAATTCAACCAACCCTAATTTCCTCTTTCTTCTTCTCCTTCTCCTCTTCTTTCTCCTGGCATCTCTCTCTCTCTCTCTCTCTCTCTCTAACGTAAGAGATAAAAAATGAGGGAGCAAATATCTCCCAGGATATTTTGTTAGCTCAAGGGAAATCATCCTACGCAAGCGAAACCATATACAACTTATACTCCAACCCACAAATCACATACAAGGCCCTCGAGATTCTACTACGTACAGTTCAACCTCATAAACATCTAATTCAATTCAAAATATCAATTTAAAATACGAAATATTCGGAGCGGGTATTATAGAAGCCCTCTCGGCCCAGCCCATGAGCAAGCTTGAGTAGTGACTTGGTGGGCTGGGCAAACACGACCCGGCCCGATGATGACCCTTAGGAGGACAATATTCAATGCTCCAATGAGAAGCTTTTAAGTAGTGGTATTTTTGCAAGTGCCAAAGGCAGGGCTGCTAAGCTATTATGGATATTATTGGGGTCTTGACTTCTCTACTCATGTTGCTGTGGCCAGCTCCTCATACCATGCCAACTTGTTTATTAATTGGATCAGACCTATCTTTTTCCACTGCTACAATTGCTTCTGTTTTGATTGGCCTGCTACTGCATGCTATTGTTTCCTTGGATGAAATTCCTACTACACTTGGGCTATGTTTGGTGATTTTAGGGTGGGGAGAGTTTGAGAGAGAGAGAGAGGGGGGTGGTCCTGGATTGCTGGATCGAGAAGGAGAGACAAAGAGGGATTGCAAAAAAGAAAGAACGTAGGAGAGAGGGAGAGAACGTGCGTTACTGTTAACAGAGAGGGTTGGGCCAAAATGAGTTGGGGTAAAATTATTTGGGCTACATTTTTACAAATAATTTTCTTTTTCTGAAGGTGACGTGGGCTATAATCCACCTTAGCCCTAGCTAGTGTACTTCCGCCCTTGGACTCGTGCGAAACCTACGCCCAAAGGGCGGTCCATAGCATTTCCCTCTACGAAGGGAAGGCATCAAAAGGAAAAAAGTCATTATGTATTTCCATTGGTAAATTAATTAAACATACGGGTTGATATGTGTAATTGTTGTTCTACTCCTATCCCCTCCCTCGCTCCTTTCTAATAAAAAATGTGGAATTTTTTTTTTGTTCAATTGTTGTTCTAATCTTATACCCTCGCTCACTCTTTTTAATGTTGGAAAAAAAATTTCTACACTTAAAATTGTTTTTCCCTGAGTGGATCAAACAAAAGCCAAAACACACATAAATACGAACACAGAAAATTACGTGATCCCCCAAAATCGGGTACTCCACGGAGGAATCAGAACAATTATGGTTGCCAGAATACAAGAACTTTACATGTGGGTTTTTTTTCAAACCAGGGCTGGTCAAAAGTTGACATGACAAATTTTAATTATTACATTGCGGATGCTCTAAGTGTGTGAAACGGCTATGGAAAGGACTATGGAAATTAGTCTAAAGTGCGCACAAGCTGATCCGAAACATCCTACGTACATTACCAACGAAAAGAAAAAAAAAAGACTTAAAATTATGTAACATATCTAATGCGAATTGATCGTTTCTTATCTCATAATTGTACATAAAATCCTTGCCAGCCAGCAAAGATCACAAGTTATTCCAATTACAGATCACATGTGCACATAAGACGCGTACGTGCCCAAATTTATTCTTTCAAATAGCTAGCTTTAAATCCTCATCATACTTGGGTTTCAAGCCTTATTATAAAACTACTAGCAATGATGCTTGCGTGCCGCAAAACATATTCTAGTAGTATTTCAAGGGCAAAACACAACCCTGTAGTTGGTTCCCCCGGGACAAGTAAATGTGCTAGTCTGATCATCCTTAGGGTAACTATAAGCATCCGGGCACCTTTCCTTGAAAAACCTTGAGAGAGGTGTGGGTCCACAATTTCCGGAGTTGCAACAGTATTGATCAGTCTTGTACACAGTGCACGGGTTGTTACACCCGCCTGGGGCGCGCAGCTCATTCGGGCATTGCCCGTTTATATCAGCAGTGCATCTGATGCCACGGGTGCACCCACCCGAAGTAGGGCTAAACTCCATTGGCACGTTGAACCCATCGACGAGGGATATGTCGAAGAAGTCCAAGTTCTGGTATTGGTTTAGCGCGTATTCAGCTAGTGTGTTAGGGGGTTGACCGTACCCCCGGCACTCGAGAACACCGCCACAGTCACCGGTTTGGCACCTTCCCTGGCCTGCTCCGTTAAAGTTGCACCCAGTTCGGGGCCACACGCGGGCTTGCTTTGTGCCTGCAGGTGGATTGATGGTCCAAGTCTGGCCCCGATCAAGGCGACGACCACCACCTGGAACAGCTCCGGCCCAAACGGTGTACCCGCAATTGTTTCGGATTTCAATAGTGGCAGCACGAGTGGAGGTGATGAAGAGGAGGATAGTAAGAAGGAAAATGGAGAGGGAAAGAGATTCGAAGAACGTCATGCTTTGTGGGAACTTAGAGGAATGGGATATTGGGGGTGGTGTTATGTGTGGCATTGCGAGAGAAGGGATTTGGTAATTTATAGGGGTAGAGTGCCCATGTACGTTTATGGGAGTATACATAGTCAAATTGCTTGGCTTTACTTGATCTTTGATGTACTACATAGGTTTTTTTTTTTTTTGGTAGTGAAGTTATAGGTTACACATTGTGCTTGTTTTGGATCTCGAAAATCAACCCTTTTCTTTTTGCACGATTTGTAATAATTTTTCTCTAATTATTTCTATCATTTATCTATCTATATATTTTTTCACTCATTACTTCAAAAACCTTCCTCAAAATTAAAAAAAAAAAAAAAAATGCCAACGACCATTTTGTCGAGGGTGAGAAACAAAGAGAGATTATTATTATTATTATTATTATTTTTTTTTTTTTTGAGATCGGCCTAGAAGAGACTTCCATGGTCAATTTCTGTATGAAAGTTTGCTTTGAGGACAGAGTTGGTTAATTATTGATCTTGGAAAATTGTAACAAACCGTATAAAGGGTTGTTTTTCAATGTATATTATTATAGGTAGAAACGTACGAAGTTATAAGTACGTTTGGATTTAGTTTGGATTTTTTGGAGAGGTTTTTGAAAATAATAAGTGAAGAAAAATAAATAGAGAAAATTGACAACAAGTATGAAGACCAAGTTAATTAACGAGGGGGTCAGGACCAACTACAACAAGTGTGAAGACCAAGCCACACCATCACCATGTTTTCCCAGAAATTCCTTGTTTTGATAATTTTCCATTGATATTTCGGTGGAGCATGTAATAAGTTCTTCTTTACTTCTTCTTTTTTTTGGGTCTATTTCAATCGGAAGATGAGCATGTTAAAGGGGTGTTTAGGGATGGCATTCGGGGTGTTTGGGGCGGATATGGGGATTTCCGTCCCCAATCCCCGAAACCGATAAGCTATCCGTATCCGCCCCGATCCCCGAACGGGGAAGGGGAAAATGAACCATAACCGAACCATTCGGTTTTCGGGTAATCTCCGAACCGAATGGGTAACCGAACAGATCAACAAAGGAGAAAAAAAAACCCACCATTTCAGCAAAATTTCACATACAGATTCAGGAGAGACGAACACACACATACATGGATCACAAAAAAAAAAAAAAACACATACACACACGCACAAAGAAAAAGAGAGAAAGATGAGTCGACTGGCCCCGAAAAGTGTAACTGTAGACTTCTCAATAGCCTGCAAAAACAGAGTTACAGAGCCAATGAGAGACGGGATCAAGATCGAGAGAGAGAGAGAGAGTGAGAGAGAGAGAGTGATTCTACCTTCGATCGTACGAGCTACGGAGTTATGCTCTTCTACCTTCGACCCAAATGGAGAGAGAGAGAGAGAGAGAGAGAGAGTCTCCGGCGTGGAGACTGTGGAGGCAAGAGAGGTAATGGCCGATTCTAATTCTCTGAACCCTAGTCATCCACCGACCCACTCTTAAATACTCCCTCCGTTCCAAATTGAGAGTCCATTATTCCATTTTGGATTGTTCCAAAATGATGGCCCTTTTCCAAAAATGGAAGGAAAAATTTGGTAAGTTTCCAAAAGTGTCCCTCACAATTGAATATAAGTGTTATAAAGTAGGTAAAATATATGGGTAATGGTGGAAATAATAGGCAATATAGGTGTAATCATTACATGTCCCCTAAAATAGTTGGAATCTCCAAGAGAGACTCTCAATTTGGAACGGAGCGAGTATATATAAAGGGTTATCACACTCTAAGTCATTAAACCTTAATATATACAACAAGCTGGCCCCTAAAAATTTTGGAAGTTTTCACTTCGACACCTGGTCGCTTTTATGATAAATATATATATTTATACATATGTGTGTGTATATATATATATATATATATTATGGTTTCGGTTCGGTTCGGTTCGGGGATCTGCTAAACTATACCTGCCCCGATACCCGTTCGGTTATCCAAGGTCTCAACCATACCCATACCCACGGGGAATTTTTCGGTTATGATTCGGGGAAAATTTTCGGTTATGGTTCGGGCCCATCGGTTCGGTTCACTTTGCCATCCCTAGGGGTGTTTGGGAGCCTAATTTTTGGCTTTTCATTTTCATCTTTTTAGCTTTTTGGCTTTTTGAATTGTGGTGCGAATGTATTTTGATTTTGATAGAGTGTTTGGATGATATGTACAAAATGTATTTTGCAACATGAGTAGTGTTTGGGAGATATGAAATGAAAATGAATTATGGGTTAGTATTTTACCATGTTGCCCTTGGTTATTTAATATGGTATATATTGTTTATAAATAAATATTTTAAGCAATTTTTTACAAGTTATATTTTCAATTACTTGTTTTTACAAGTTATATTGTCAATATTTTAATATGGTTTGTACAGAATCCACGTGGGTGGATAGAAACGTATTATAGTGAGGAAGTAAGGGTACCCACAATGCTATAATAAAAAATGAATAATTGCTAAATTTGATTATAGCATTGTGAGTCATTTTTTACACCAATATTGTCAACTTTAAAAACTTAGCACTTTTGGTTATGCCATTGTGGATACTCTAAGTAATTGTCAAAGTTTTCGTTGGAAATTTTGGTTAGGTAATGATGAATAGGTTGGCTTGACTTGGCTTGAAGACAAGTCGAATCAAATACAGTAATAATGGACAAAGAAGGACTTGGTTAATAAATGGCGGTCAACTTAAATACTAATTCGTTCCATACTGGAAGTTTTATTTTCTCTTATCTCTCTTGTCATTTTTTGAATTAATAAATCAATTATTTTTGTGTATAATTTTTTAAATTTTTTTGCACCGTATTAAATCTCGATTAGTACTTTAATTTGGTGCGAAAAAATTTGAAATTTTTTAAACTGGAGTAGTTAATTTAATAATTTAAAAAATGACACAACTTTTCAGGTCGACTTTAGAATCAACAGAATAAATATCAAGGACTGACTTAGTTTGTTGATTTGGCAAATTGCTCCCCCCTCCTAACACCACCCCCGGGCCCCACCCCGACCCCACCCCACTCCGAAAACTCGATCCACAGTAGTACTTTTTTTGGAACGAGATTAAAATTGATGAGCAAAGTATTCATATGTATTATTATTATATAACGTACATTATTTTTGTATATGGTAATATTTATGATTTCTTTTTCTAGTTTCCATATTTGAGTGGCTCAAATCTTCAATACTTTTCACTTCATTTGACTTAGGCTTGACAGGCAAGTATAACTTCATGCAGTAATTAATATTTCAAGTTCTTATAATTTCTGTATCATAAAATTGAGCAGTACGTACGATTTAAGGCAACTCGGTTAAGTTTCCATAATATGAAAACAAATGTAGTTTTCTCTGTTACTTGTGCGTTTGTTTTTCTTATTTCAATCAATACGCTTCCGTACGTGCATTTAGAAAGGGATTTGAAGAATGTTTGTTTTAAGTTTTGGGAAAGATTTTTAGAATAACGAGTGAAGAGAGATAGATAGAGAAATAAAAAACAATAATTGAAAAGAACAATTTATTGAAAACCGTGCACAGCGAAAAATTGAGTCTACATACTGAAAGCGAACACAGCCGGGCATGTTTAGGACTAAAGTAGTACTCCCTCCGTCCGGATTTAATAGTCATTTTTTGAAGTTCGTGTCATTTTTTAAATCGATTATATATTTCAATTTATAATGTTTTACGTGATTTTGAAAATACTGTATTATAGAACTAATCGAGATCTATCAAACAAAATCCATATTCAATATGAAATTCATTACGGATTCCAAGATATAATCCGTTTTTTAACCGATTAGAATAAAACTAGGAACAATTAAATCCAGACGGAGGGAGTACTAGTAGTAGTAACTAGAGAATCATTCGGCTGTTGTGAGATAATGGATTTTGGGTGTTTCTAGAGGAACGTGGCCGTGTCTAGGGGAAATACTATACTACGGTAGTTTTCGTTGGAAATTTTGGTTAGGTAATGATGAATAGGTTGGCTGGACTTGACTTGCAGGCAAGTGGAATCAAGTAGCAATGGATAAAGAAAGACTTGATTAAGGGCCCGTTCCGGAAATCTTCTTAAAAAATAAGTATTTATTTCTCAAACTTTTTATTCCACCTTCTTATTTTTCTCAAACAAAAAGTTTTTTTCACATTTTCAAACTCAAATATAACATAAAAGAAAAAAAATTTTTTTTTTTGCACCGTATTAAAGATCTCAATGAAATCTATCAAACAAGATCCATAGTGGTAGGAAAATTTTTTGTGTAACCCTATTTTTTTTTGACCTGGAAGTTGCCCTATACAAACACAGCACTGTTGGTACACTACAAGGGGGCCGGCGAACGAAACCGGCGACGGGCCGTCTCCGGCAGCCGGACGGCCGATCCGAGCCGTCCAAAAATTCTAAAAAAAAAAAACAAGAGGGTCTTCGCGAAAATCAATGGCATCCGAGGTGTGTAAGGTGCTCAGATCGAGCAATCTTTTTCCATGTATATATGAGTAACAATATGTTTTGATACATACACGAATAAGGATTGCTCAGATCAAGCACCCTACGCACCTCGGATGCCATTGATTCTCGCGTAGGCCCCCTTGTTTTTTTTTTTTTTATAGAATTTTTGGACGGTTCGGATCGGCCGTCCGGTGGCTGGAGACGACCCGGCGTGGCTGCCGATTGATTTCCGGCCATGGAGTGCTTGATCCAAACTCTTGGTTGAAAAATAAGAAGGCAGCAGTTTGTGGAATGAGGGTTCTTATAGGACAAAAAACAAGCTCTTTTTCCGGTTCTGGAACGCACTCTAAAAGATGCTAGTCAACTTAAGGGGGTGTTCCGGTTTTGTAAAAAAGTAACTTTTAGAAAAGAAAGGTAATTTCAAACTCAAAAATCATGTGTTTACGCAAATAATTTTTCTACCAATATGGATCTTGTTTGATAGATCTCATTGAAATCTTTTATACGGTGCAAAAAAAATTAAAAAATTATTTTTCATTTTCATTATATTTGAGTTTGAAAATTGAAGAAAATGTACTTTTTTAAAAGGGAGGCTTATTGGAACGGCACCTAAATAAATCAAGGACAGATTTGATTACAATGACGTAAATGAGAAACTTTTAAGTATCCCGGGATACCAATCCCCTTCGTATTTCCTTCTAGTTCGTTTCTTATTTTTCGGCAATTTTTCAATCATATTTTGATGATTGACTCTGTTCATTTTGTCGAGTTCGATAGGAATATATATCATACAAAAAATCGTGTTTATCGATTTCATTTAATACATGATCGGCACACGTGAAAATGGAAAAAAAAACAAAAACAAAAACAAAAACAAAATTGGGTTTCGATTCAGTATGTTTTTCAACCTAGTTTTGGTTTTCTTCAATTTTCACGTGTGCCGATCATGTATCGGTTAAAATTTGATGAACACGATTTTTGGTACGATTAAGATTCTCTCCAAACTATATAAAATGAACGAAACCGATCATTCAAATATATGATAAAAAATGCGAAATGGAGTAGGGTTCATGCCCTCAATGGGCCTACATTGGCTCCGCGAATGCTCCTCCCGGCCCCGACTCAACTTTATTGGGGTAGGTTCTGAATCTTCTGATGGGTTTGAATATAGCACGGTCCAGTGGTACCTTCTCTACTATTGTCGTCATTCCTTTACGGGTCCAATTTTCCATTCAAGTGAATTTGACAGCTAGCTAGGATGGCGTAAAAGTCTCAAAGGGAGAAAACAGAAGAGAATGAATATTCGGGGGCATCAATCCAAAACCCTTTCGGAGACTTTAACGAGAGTCACTACCGAAGAAATTTATTGAAAACTACATGTGAATTTCTTGATCTTATCGTAGCGTGTTTTAATTTTTTTTTTTCGTAACTTACATTATAATATTTTATTTATGTTAAGTTGTCAAGGCTCAAGGAGTAAACTCCATCTAGAATTTTTTTTGTGAAAAAAAGATTAAAATTGATGGCCAAACTAATCATAGCGATTTGATCAGTTTAATTAGTGAATTTTTTTTTTCTAGGCTCTGTTTGATTGGATGTAAAATATTTTTGCCAAAAAACATTTTACATAATTTCCGATGTTTGGTTGTTGAAAATTCCGGAAAATGAACTTTTTGGGTAAATCTTTTACAAGTTTGTGTAGGATTTCGTAAGAAACCCTAAACCCCAAGAACTCCTGTCAAACCATTGAAGAAAATAATACTGAATGCATACCTGTCGCCATGGAGGATGAAAAACTTTATTGTGTGGTTATTTGTCTTCCGCCTCCAAAACCCTTCTTTTGATCTTGACCTTAGTCTCACACACGATGAGATGGTATGAGAAAAGAGGCTAGGGTTTGAAGTGGGGACCTTGACCACATATTTATAAGTCCCGGTTCCATCATAACCCATCATAATAGATGGATCCATATTGCGCCTTTTAATTGGGCCTTTTAATTGGTCTCTACATATATATTATTAACCCGCACTACTTAAAGCGCACAACTTGACCCAAATATGTACTAATAGAGACGTGTCCATTACTCGGGTCACATTAATTGAACGATCACAAGTTAATGGGTAATACTGACATCACTCAAACCTTATTCGACAACATACAATGTTTAATTTTAGGGAAAAATTCAAAAAAACCCCTGAACTTTGAACCCAATGTCAAATAAGCACCTGAACTTAAATAAACTTCAATTGAACACCTGAACTTTCACTCCGTTATTCAATTTACCCTCTTCCGTCTCAATCCGTGACTTTCCTAACGACAACGGCTGAGCTGGACACTAACAGACAAAACAAAACGTTAGAGGGAGAAATTGGAGGGAAACTACAGTGATCTGGAGCCTTTTTAAGGCCCCGTTCGGCTAAATAAGCATACTGGCTTATTTTTTGTCCTTATTCAAATTTTTTTTGTATTTTTTTCGTTATTTTTTTGAGAATTATTGCATCGTCATGACAAGAGGAATCTAAAAAGTAACAAATTTCGATCGAAACCTAATTTTTTTGAATAAAGGCAAAAATAAGACAATAAGCCAATTTTTTCGTCTTTATTAAAAAAATGGATTGTTATGACAAGAGGAATCTAAAAAGTAACAAATTACGATCAAAACCTAATTTTTTTGAATAAAGGCAAAAATAAGCCAATTTTTTTGTCTTTATTAAAAAAAAATGGATTTCGATCATAATTTTTTACTTTTTAGATTCCTCTCGTTATGACGATGCAATGATCCCCAAAAAAATTGATTAAAAACTATCAAATATGAAAAAAAAATTGAATAAGGACAAAAAATAAGCCAATAGGCTTACTTAGCCGAACGGGGCCTTAAAAAGGTGTCAGATCACTGTTGTTTCCCTCCAATTTCTCCCTCTAACGCTTTGTTCTGTCTGTTAGTGTCCAGCTCAGCAGTTGCCATTAGTAAAGTCACGGATTGAGACGGCAGGGGGTAAATTGAATAACGGAGTGAAAGTTCAGGTGTTCAATTGAAGTTTATTTAAGTTCAGGTGCCTATTTGACATTGAGTTCAAAGTTCAGGGGTTTTTTTGAATTTTTTTCTTAATTTTATGATCTATGTTGGCTCACAACAGAAAATTGCCAACAGTTTGGGTGTAAAACGATTAACAGCCAAAAGCCCGTAAGTTGTTTTACCCGATCATCTCTGCTGGACTAGTTGTGCCTCTGAAGAATTCTATTCCTCTATTGCGTGGCTACATGAACACATTTGCAAAAGCTTTGCAATGGAGGATTCTCTCTCTCTAAAAATGAAGTCTCCCTCTACCCACGTGCACCAAGTCAGGGCAGAAATGTTCTTCTCTACTTGCCTTACCTCCAAGTACCCTTGCGTAGGACAAGTAGACGAGTTATTGATTTGTGAAAATAAATTTTGACTTCAATCAAACACTAGAAAACAATTGTAAATTCTCATTTTTCATGTAAAATATTTTCCATGGAAATATTTTCAATTGTAAAATATTTTACGTCCAACCAAACGGAGCCCTAATTTCATATTTTTGTGGCTCAAATCTTTCTACTACTTTTTAGAAATTTCATACTTCATTTAATATAAGGCTTGATGACGTGCAACTCTGCAAGTATAGCTTCCTGTAATAAATTTTCTCCTTATTGTGGGTTTGTTCTCGTGTTTTTCTTTTCTCAATACGCTTATGTATTGGAGTTTGTTTACTCGGGGTTTTTAGAATCACCACCTTTTAATAAATTTTCTCTAAGGAGTATTTATTACTTTCGTTTCTTAATCTTTTTCTTTTCACTTATTACCCCAAAACAACTCTCAAAATCTTTACCGAACAGGCTTGAGCATGTTTAGTACTAAGGAGTGCGAATTAGAGAAACCTTCGGCTGTTGCGTGGCAATGTGAGAGAATGAATTTTGGGTGCTTCTAGAGGAACGTTGCCTTGTCCATGTTGTTTTATGATTTAGAATTTGTGATTTTTTGGATGCCTTTTTCTTTATCGTTGGTTGGCTCTGTTGACTGATACAAAGTGTTGATTCTACTAGTGTTGATTGATACAAAGTGTTGATTCTACTAGTGCAGTGTATGTTTTGTACCTTGAGGCCCCGTTTGATAACCCTCCAAGAGATTGGGATTGGATTAGTAGAGTGGGGGGTATTATCAATACCCTGTTTGGTTTCCCAAAAAGGGTCCGGACTATCAATCCGTTGGGATTGGTAAGACTCCAATTTGGGGGTATTGCTAATACCATCCCAACCTTCCCTCATTATCAATCCCTTCTCATTACCAATCTCTTCTATCAATCCAATCTCATCATCTAATTCTATCTCATACAAACATAATATTAATAATCCCATCATTGAATCTCATCCCAAACAAACATACTCATTATCAATCCCTTCGCATATCCCAATCTTAATCTCATTTTCTTACGAATTCCATCAATCTATCACTGTTATCAAACGAGGCTTGATGGAAGTAATTAGGTAGACCATTGATCTAATTTTGTTTGTTGGAATGCACATGATTTTCTTGTCCCTTGTAGCTTTGGTTGGATTCTATTGTAAATGCCGTTGGCCATTCGAAATGATATGCGATCGCTTTGTCTTAATAAAAAAAAGAAAAATTTGTTGGAAATTTTGCTTAGGTATTGATGAATAGATTGGCTTGACTTGGAATCAAGTCAAGTACTGGACAAACAAAAAAAGGATGGTCATTGTCACTAGGTCTACTTTAATTATTATTTTGTAGTGCAGGGTGTTCGGAGTTAATTTACGTGCACTTCGATCTAGTTTCTATCTTCTAGAGCAGTTTCACATGCTTGAGCATGGGAGTTAGATAGCCCCAAAAATTATTGATAAAAAAAATTGAACCTAAAACCTTAAATTAAACAAATGTATAGTTCTCGAGATAAAATTATTTCCACCAGTGGTGGAAACCTTGGGTTTTCCACCACGGCTCATTACGGGCCCCATAAGATATCTTTTGTTATAATCTGAACCATCTATTTTGTAGGGTCCGTAGAATAGTATATCCATGCAAAAATTGAGATTTATCGGACGTCAATAGGTATATTAAAAATCTACTTTCGATTTAGGAAATGGACAATCGTGGATAGTTTAACTTCAAAATCTATAACCGTCCATTCTGCAAACCAAAATTCAATTTTTGATATATTTATCGATATCCAATTAAGCTGATTTTTTTTATGGATGTACTACTCTATGTACTCTACAAGATGAACAGTTCAGATTATAACAAAAAATTCTTATGGAACTCATAGACAGTGGTGAAAATCATGGGATTTCCACCAAATGTGGAGAGAACATACTCTCATAGTTCTCACGCAATGACCACCAAACCAATCTTTTTGTTTGTTTTTTTAATAGTAAAAAAACTGAGAATGTTGTGCTGATGAGGCAACTGTTTCACTTCGCTGCAATTCCAGTCAAGCACAGACTTTGGTTTATTTATGTTATCAGAAAGTCTGTTAAGACAGACTTTTCAAACACACATTTATAGTGGATGACTAGTGTTCCAGTCCTGCTATGAGCAGGGATAATTTGTAGGAATTCATACAGAGACAATCGCGTTTGTCCCCATTTCAGATTTCAAAAAAATTTAGAAAAATATCCATAAATTTTTTAATATTATTTTATAGCGCCCTGTAAAAAATCAGCTTCTGCGGATATCGGTAAGTATTACTTTTGGATTCGTAGAGGCAAACTGAGCAGTTCGCCCCTACGAATCCAAAAATAGTACTTACCGATATTCGCATGAGCTGATTTTTTACAGGGCCCTATAAAATAATATTCAAAAATTTATGGATATTTTTTTAGATTTTTTTAGGACCCGGAATGGGGCCAAACACGATTATCTCTGCATGGATCCCTGCAAATTGTCTCTGCTCTTAGTATTTTTGTTTTTGTTCAATGCACAGAATTAAAATATCATATTGGTTATTATGTTATGTGTATCGAATGGATACAAAATATAGTTGAATGTGTTTTCGGTTTCTTGTTCAATATACACTAGTATTGATCTCATTCTATGCACTGAAAGACGTGTAATGAAAAATAAATTTAAAGTACCACGTGACGGTATCCATGCAGGAGCATAGAATATTTTTTTCTCCATATTCAACTCCCAAGTCTCATTCATCCCCCCTCTCCCACGTTCCTCTATCTCTCCCCCCACTTCCTCACATCTCTCTCTTTTACTAACACAAAAAATCAAAAATGTAGAAAATTAGAATTGAAGATTTGAAAGCTTTTAAAGGAAAAACACATTTGCTTATAGTATGTATTAAAGGAAAAACACATTTGCTTATAGTATGTATTATTATCATTTTTTATCTAATAAAAAGCCAATTTTTAATTCCCCTAAAATCTCTCTTTCCCCCTATTCACACCCCATCCCCTCTCTCTCTCTCTCATGTCTCTCTCCCTACCGCACCTTTCTCTCTCTTTCACTCACTCAAATTTTCTTTTCTAAAAAAATTAAAATTTTAAGAATTGAGGATTAGGAGTTTGGAGTATTCTGAGTCCGAACTACATTTGAATGCTAAATTTTGACACCATCTTTTGTGCAAATTAACACATTCATTTCTGTTAATTATAAGATGAAATTGCATATAGTATATTCATCAGTTTGTTATTTTACCGACAAAAAATGTATTCATTGAGAAATTATGAACGTACGGATTAAGTTAACTAATTTATAAATTAACCTACGGCTTAAATCAAAATGCATTGGGTTGATAATTCAGTGGAGCATGTACATACCTTGACAAGGAAAATAAATGCTTGGTCGATTTAATTTCCAGTGGTAGCTTCCTTAATCTACGATTGTCCTCGTACCTTTACGGGTTCCATTCAAGTGATTTTTAACAGGAGGGACAGCAAGTTAGGGTGGTGAAAAAGTCTCCAAGGGAGAAAACAGAAGATAATGAATATTCGGGGGCATCAATCCAAAACCCTTTCGGAGACTCGAAACGAGAGTCACTGGCGAAAAAATTTCTTCAAAACTGTGAATCTCTTGATCTTATCAATAGTGTGTTTCTTTTTCATAACGATTTTTGCCCAAACTTATATTGTAATATCCTATATATATTCAGTTGTCAAGACTCAAGGAGTAAACTCGATCTAGAATTTTTTGTGAAAATATTAAAATTGTTGACCAATCTATTCATAGCGATTTGAAATATTATTTTAATCTGGGGCTAGGATTTTATCAGTTTTATTTGGGTTTTTTTCTTTCTTTCTAGTTTCCATATTTTAGTTGCTCAAATCTTTCAATTTTTTATTCATTCCATATAGATCATTTGATATAAGGCTTGACGTGCAACTCTGCAAGTATAGCTTCTTGTAATTAATTTTCCTAGTTCCTTTATGATTTCTGTATCATAAATTGAGTTGTAAGCTCTACCTTGGACTTGAGAATCTACCGATTTTATCACAGTGGCAAGGAATTACCAGTAGTAAAATTTATGATTTCTTTTTCTAGTTTCCATATATATTTGAGTGGCTCAAATCTTTAATACTTTTCACTTCATTTGGCTTAGGCTTGACGGGCAATTATAGCATCGTGTAGTAATTAATATTTCAAGTTCCTTTATGATTTCTGTATCATAAATTGAGCTGTACGATTTAAGGCAACTCGGTTAAGTTTCCATAATATAAAAACAAATAATTTTCTCTGTTACTTGTGTGGTGTTTTCGTGTTTTATATGCGAATTGGAAAGGGATTTGAAGAATGTTTGTTTTAAGTTTTGAGGAAAGATTTTTGGGATAATGAGTGGAGAGAGATAGATAGATAGATAGAGAAATGAAAGCAATAATTAGGAAGAAAATTTATTGAAGACCGTGCACAAAGAGAGATTAATTGAGTCTAGATATCGAAAGCGAACACAATTGGGCATATTTAATTAGGATTATAAAGTAGTACTAGAGAACCATCCGGCTGTTGTGTGTCAATGTGAGAGAATGGATTTTGGGTGTTTCTAGTCGTTTGGGCATTTCGGGGGGGAATACATAGTCAGTTTTCGTTGGAAATTTTGCTTAGGTAAATGTTGAATAGGTTGGCTTGACTTGACTTGAAGACAAGTCGAATCAAATACAGTAATAATGGACAAAGAAGGATTTCTGCACGCGGCTATCTCTCTGTGCAGGCAGTCGATTTGGCGTCAAAAATTCTATAAAAATAAAAAACAAGCGCCCGCGAGAATCCGTCAGGAAGTGTGATCTTCGATCCGGACTTCTTTCGCGTATATTCACGTATACATATATACGAAAGGGTGCTCGGATCGAGACTTACACACCTGCCGATCGATTCTCGCGTTACCATCGGTTTTTTTTATAAAATTTTTGGACGGCTTGGATCGGCCGTCTGGTGGCCAGAGACGGCCCGCCGACGATTGTCGGTACAAAATCCCTCCCCCCTATCGGTACCTCTATCATTTCTGATCAAGTAGTAATGGACAAAGAAAGAGAGGATGGTCATTGATCACCAAGTCCGACTTCTCTCGGAATATTTGGGGCGGCTTTTGGGTTGGGAGTATCGGTTTTGTTTTATTCCGCTATTGTTACATCTATGTTGTCTCTTGTAGTCCTGTATCGTTAGGTCCCTGTTGCTTTCAGTTGTCCTCTTGTCAACATTTAGGTCCCGTTTGTTTTGGGATTTTGGATTTCAAGATAATAAATGTAAAGAAAAATAGAATATTAAATTAAAAACAAGGATAATAATTGAAGAGAGATGGGGAGAAAACAGAGATATATGGTGTGGTTTACTTTAGGAAATGACTTTTTTGCAATCTAAGTGATTGCAACAGTTGCATAGTGTTTTTAATGGTGCAAATTTGTTTTAATATTCCTACCAAACCGAGAAATCAGTAAACTGAAGAAGAAAACATGTATCTTGTAGAAATTATGGATCTGATCCAAAAGTTTAAGTTATTTCATATAGAGGACCCGATTATATATTTAGATATCACTCATTCTGTATTCAACCAATGCGAGACTTAATATTATATGGCAAATCTAAACGTGAATGGCTTTTTTTCACAATGTAAATTTAAAATCTTTCTGGATAACATCACAAGTTACAGCAAGTACAGATCACATGTGTGTGCAACATACATAACTACGTGTCCCCAGTTGTATTCTTTGAGATAGCTTTGAATCCTCATAACTGGACTTCAAAACCTCATTATTGTATACTAGCTAGCAACGATGCTTGCATACTGCAAAACATCTAGTATTTTAAGGGCAAAACACAACCTTGTAGTTGGTTCCCCCGGGACAAGTAAATGTGCTAGTTTGATCATCCTTAGGGTAACTATACGCATCTGGACACCTTTCCTTGAAAAACCTTGAGAAATCTGTGGGTTCACAGTTTCCGGAGTTGCAACAGTATTCATCAGTCTTGAATACTGTGCATGGGTTGTTACACCCGCCTGGGGCTTGCAACTCACTCGGGCATTGCCCATTTATGTCGGCAGTGCATCTGATGCCGCGGGTGCACCCACCAGAAGTCGGGCTGAAATCCATCGGCACATTGAATCCGTCTACGAGAGATATGTCAAAGAAGTCCAAGTTTTGGAATTGGTTCAGTGCATATTCAGCTAGCGTGTTAGGGGGTTGGCCGAACGCTGAGCACTCGAGGACCCCACCGCAGTCACCAGTCTGGCACGATCCGCGGCCTGCCCCATCGAAATTGCAGCCGGTTCGGGCCCACACTCGGGCTCCTGCTGTGCCTGCTGGCGGATTGATGGTCCAAGTTTCGCCTTTGTTGAGGGGCCGTCCGCCGCCAGGAACAGCTGCGGCCCAGACGGTGTTCGGGCAGTTGTTTGTGATGTCGATGGTGGCGGCACGAATGGAGGTGATGAAGAGGAGAGTAATGAGAAGGGAAATGGAGATTAGGGAAAGTGATTTGAAGAAGGCCATGGTTTGTGTATGTATATTTATGGATTGGGAAGTAGAGAAATGGGCTCTAATGGGTGGTGGTGTGTGTGGTAATGTGAGTGAATGGATGTGGGTATTTATAGAGGGAGGGAGGGCGGCCATGCCTAGAGGGAATACGTACTTCATTTTGGTTGGAAAGTTCGCTTAGGTATCGATGAATTGATCTTGCATGTAGACAAGTCATGTGTTCTGTCAAGTAATTAACGGTGAGATACAAGAGAATGTGGCCACTTTTTCTAGAAGGGATTTCCGTAGGAAATTTTGCATAGAAGAGGACAGGCAATTGGTTGATTATTGATCTTGGAAAAATTGTAATAAACCGAAACAATTGTTGGTTTTCGATCCATATATACAATGCCAAGCAGCCAATGGGCTCTCGCCCAGTTTGCATCTCTTGGTTCTCCCCTTGTGGGAGATCAAAGTTCCAACCCCGTCGAGGCCGTTTGTGGTTTTTTTACTATGGACATCTTCGAGAAATTTTTTTGAAAACTGTGAATTTCTTGATTTTATCGTAGCGTGTTTTAATTTTTTTTTCGTAGCAGGTTTTGCTCAAACATACATTGTACTGTAATATTCTATATATATTCAGTTGTCAAGGCTCAAAGAGTAAACTCCATCTAGAATTTTTTTGTGAAAAGATTAAAATTGATGGCCAAACTAATCATAGCGATTTGAAATATTAGTTTAGTCTGGGGCTAGGGTTTTATCAGTTTTGTTAGTGATTTTTTTTGTTTTTTCTAGTTTCATATTTTCGTGGCTCAAATCCTTCTACTTTATAGAAGACGTGCAACTCTGCAAGTATAGCTTCCTGTAATTAATTTTCCTAGTTCCTTTATGATTTCTGAATCCTAAATTGAGTTGTATGATGTAAGGCAACTCGGTTAAGTATCGTAATGCAACTCGGTTAAGTTTCTATAATACATAAACAAATAATTTTCTCCATATTGTGGGTTTGTTTTCGTGTTTTTCTTTTTTCAAAACGCTTACGTATTGGAGTTTGTTCACTCGGGGTTCTCAGAATCACTATCTTTTAATAAATTTTCTCTGAGGAGTATTTATTGCTCTCGTTTCTTAATTTTTTTCTCTCCCCTTATTACCCCAAAACTGTAACGCCCCGACTTTTCGGGTGCAATATAAAATAATTTCTCAAGAAAATTTGCTAAATAAATATGATTTTCCAAAATAAAGCTTTTGCTAATACAATCTCAAGATAGTTTTACGGAATCAATATACACTAACTTCAGAGCTGACTCTAATCTTGATACGAATCCTAAGCATCCTCGATCTTCATTACTGATATTCTTTTCGTGTCGAACTGCATCATCGTTGAATCTCCTCCATTTAATTCCTGCGCCCTCTAGCAAATTGATCGCCGAAGCAATCGATTTGCCAGGATACAAACGTATCCGTGAGTGATAAATCACCCAGTAAAATAATCCAACCCAACCACCCCTCTTACTTTACAGCTAGCAGACAAACAGAATATATATATGGTGCGAAAAAGTAAAACAGAGATAATTCACATAACTTGATTCATTGCTATCCATTAACTTAATATGAAATTTAAGATCTCTCCACGAGATCTTTCCTCCCCAACCACTAGCCATGCTCAGTCCCATGAGATCACTTCCATTTGTTGTTGCAGGAACACCTAAGTTATGTACCGAGTGTGCACCCCCAATAACTACAACAAGGGGTAAGCTTATCATGCCGGAATCACAACTAGTGTTCGCCTATCTTATAAACCACATCACAACCATTTCACAATCATCACTGGACACCCGCCAGTCTATCAATTCATCACTGGACTCTCGCCAGTTTCAATTCTCATCACAATCTCATCATTTCTCATATCACGCCTGCAGGCAACCTCTAAACAGAAACAAACTTCACAATTTATCCATTACTTAGCATCGTCTAAGTGATTTCTATATCGTATACCACCCCATGTCCCTAGGGTCCAATCTAACATTCAAATTAAGCATCAACACAATATCAATCTCAATAATAATTAAAAAACGAATAACAGACAGGTCAAAACAATTATTAGGCAACGCAATCACATAACTTTTTATGACTGGGCCGTTGCCCTTAATCTCGTATGGTCACAAAGTCATTAAGAATGAAAGAATTAATTAATTAAGATTTAAAAATAATTTTCTAGACTTTCGTTAATTAATTATAAGTAATTAAGTTAATTAAACACTAATTAAATACATTAATTAGGTAAAAATATTAGAATAATTATCGTAACCTTAATAAAGGTCCTAACAGTCCTCTATAATAAGTTCGAGTGCTAAAAGTTGGGTTTGGATGCTCACGGAATTATTTTAAATAAAAAGATTAAGTTAAAAGACAAAATAAGAATAAATAGATAATAAATAATTAAATAATTAAAAATATATTTATATTATCATAGTATCATCATAGTACTATAAGATGTCTAAATAAAATTATTCGGAATTAATTACATCTTTTATAATATTTTAAAGTATTATTATCGAGAAACAACGCGTAAATAACAATAAATAGCTAATTAAATAAATAAAATCTTATTTTAATAAAATATCATCTTTGAGATGTAAGAAGTCTAGGAAAAATATTTTAGACGTTAAAAACATTATTTGTAAGGTCGCAATTAATTTTTGTTTGTAACCTTAATTAAAAATAAAATAAATATTTAATAACATCAAAAAGGTATGAAATCAGCAAATTATGATCCTTATCATGTTAGGAATCTAGGAAAAATAATTTGGGGATTTATAGAGTAGTTTATAAGGTCGCAACGAATTTTAGTTTACAAACGATTACACAATTACAAATAAAAATTTAATAAATAGAAGATTAAATAAAAATTTATGAAACTAACAAGGTATGAACTTTAGAATGTGGGTAACCTAGAAAAATTAATTCGGGGGTCAAAATCTATGTTTAAAAGGTCGCAAAATCAATTCGAAACGAAAACAAAATCCATGCGCGGCTGGACATAAAGGAGTTCGCGGCCGCGAACTCCGTTTCACTGGTTCTAGCGGCTGGAAAACCCGCACCTTGCGGCCGCAAGGTCGGTCGCTGTTTTTATTTTTTTGTTCGTTTGGTCTCGTTTTTTATGCATGAGGGCACGGGGCTTATTGGGTTATGTCTATAAATCATAAATATACTTAGAGGAGGGCTCGGATTGAATTATAGTACCTCGGTTCGGATTAAATTCGTTTTCGATCGAAAACTTGAATTTGGAGAAGATGACTTCAATTCCGTCGATCGGGGGACCTTGGGACCGAATTGGATGATATTTGGCGATGCTAGGAGTTGTAGGAAGGGATTGTAATAATCAATTCGGGTTTTGGTTGGTTCTTGATCACAAACCCACTTTTCTCTCTCTAGAACTCCATGGATTGGAGCTCCGAATTCTTGTAATTTTCTCCTCTTTCTGGACTAATGGAGCATGGGGAATTTCGTGGTGGCTTCGTGGGTTAATGGGATGGTGTATTAATAGGTGAATTTGATGTGGAAAGATCAAATCGAGTCCTAATCGAATTGGATTTTTAATTGAACGAATTTAGCTCGGTTTAAGGGCTACGGAGGTGGTAGAGATCGAGTAGGAGAGGGAGGGATGGTAGGAGTGTACATGCATGTAATTATATGTATGTATAACAAGAAAAAATAAATTTAAATAGAATAGGACAAGATAAGATAATTATATGCTAAACTAATTTTAATTACCAAAAATTATTTTAGGTTCTAATTTAATCTAATTATAATTTTAAATAATTAATCGATTACTATCGACTATTGGATTAAAAGAAATTTCTTTATTTGAAAACAAAAATTGGGTTGAAAATCCGAGTTGTTACAAAAACATCTCTCAAAATCTTTACCGAACAAGCTTGGGCATGTTTAGGACTAAGGAGTGCAAATTAGAGAAACATGTTCGGATGTTGTGTGGCATTGTGAGAGAATGAATTTTGGGTGCTTCTAGAGGAACGTTGCCATGTCCACGGTGTTTTATGATTATGCATTGATTAGAATTTGTGGGATGCCTTTTTCTTTATCGTTGGTTGACTCTATTGACTGATACAAAGTGTCGGTTCTACTAGTGCAGTGTATGTTTTGTACCTTGATGGAAGTAATTAGGTAGACCATTGATCTAATTTTGTTAGTTGGGATGCACATTATTTTCTTTTCCCTATAGCTTTGATTGAATTCCATTGTAAATGCCGTTGGGCATTCGAAATGATATGCGATTGCTTTGTCTTAAAAAAAAAAAAAAGGTTGTTGGAAATTTTGCTTTGGTATTGATGAATAGATTGGCTTGACTTGGAAAAGTCAAGTATTGGATAAATAAAGAGAGTATGGTCATTGTCACGACTCACGAGGTCTATTTTTATTTTTTTGTAGTACAAGGTGTTCGGAGTTAATTTTATGCGCACTTCGGTTTAATTCTATCTCTTAGAGCGGTTTCACATGTCTTAGCGTGAAGATTAGGTACGTAGCCCCTGATAAGGAAAATGAACCCGAAATTTTAAGATTAAACAAATATCTAGGTCACACGCAATGACCACCAAACTGAGAATGTTGTGCTGATGAGGTAATTATTTCACTTCGCTACAATTCCAGTCAAGCACTGACTTGGTTTATTTAGAGGCCTTTCCGGTTTCTAAGAAAAAAGAAGATAATTTCAAATTTGAAAATTATGTGTTTACGCAAATAATTTTTCTATCAATATGGATCTTGTTTGATAGATTTCATTGAGATCTTTTAAACGGTGCAAAAAAAATTGAAAATTTATTTTTAACTTTCATTATGTTTGAGTTTGAAATTACCTTCTTTTTAAAAAACAAGATTTAAAAAGAAAGGGGAACGGCATCTGTTAACACAAACTTTTCAAACACACATTTATAGTGGATGACTAGTGTTTGTTTTTGTTCAATGTACAGAATTAAAATATCATATTGGTTTTTTTTTCCTATGTATCGAACGGATACAACCATAATAATACAAAATGTAACGATCCGCTCCATCTTTGTACAATATTGTCCGCTTTAGACGCCCAAATCCCATAGACTTCCCAGTACGTCACCCATCCCTGGACTACCCTGTGATGCACGCTAAGTAAGCCTCTATGCTGCTACTTTCACGGCTTTAAAAGGCCTTATACAAGTAGGAGGAGTCTTTTCTTATAAACTATGACTTACCCCTTCCGTCCGGACGGAGCCTGGCTTCTGCAGTCTGCGCCGGCCTCGAGCGGGTGTCACATCTACCCCGCCCTTAAGGATGCAGCGTCCTCGTTGCACGTGCCCAAAGAACCTCCTCGAGTGCTGTGGTAGCAGAGCGCATCCTACTCACCACTTTGCCCGGTATGGGCTCGATACCATTTATTTGTAACGACCTCCAGCCCATCTTTGTAACAATATCATTTAGAGAGACCAATGTGAGTAAAAAATTGTAACAACCCACTCCTGCCTTGTGCATCGCTGCAGGATGAGCACGCTTAATTGTAAAGGTTCAAAAGCTTTGACACCCTTATGGCTTTAAAAGGCCTTGTACAAGTAGGAGGGGTCTTTTTCTTATAAATCATGACTTACCCCCTCCCGTCCGGACGGAGCCTGCTTCCTGCAGTACCGCCGGCCTCCGGAAAACGGGGTGTCACACAAAATATAGTTGAATGCTTTTTCGGTTTTTTGCTCGATATACGCTAGTATTGATCTTATTTTACGCACTGAAAGACGTGTAGTGAAAAATGAATTTAAAATACCACGTGACGATATCTATGCAGGAGCACAGAATAATTTTTTTTCCATATTCAACTCCCAAGTCTCATTTTTTTCCCCCTCTCCCACGTTCCTCTATCTCTCCCCCCACTTCCTCACATCTCTCTCTTTTCTCTCTCTTATCAACAAAAAAAATAAAAAATGTAGAAAATTAGAATTGAAGATTTGAAAGCTTTTAAAGGAAAAATACATTTGCTTATAGTATGTATTATCGTTGTACCTGTTCGATGCATGACACAAAAAAATTCATGAGTGTCTTTTTCCGTTTCTTTGTGTATTGAACGGAGACACCCCTAATTAACAAAAATTGTAGTTTAAGTAAAAAATGGCCTTGTTCGTTTAGCAACTTTGGGGATTTTAGTTTTGGTAGCGGGTGGAAAGAGAAATAGGGTAATAATTGAAGAGATGAATAATGAGTGGAGAGAGATAGAGAGAGAAATGAAATTAATAATTGGAGAAATAGGGTAATAATTGAAGAAAGATGTAGGGTAATGATTGAAAAATAAAGTTAAAACAAAGTAAATAAGGGAAACGAACTTGACTTTTTTTTTTTTTTTTTGAACGGCAACAAAATGCTCCTATATATAGAACACCAATTCGTAACAAAAAGAATTACTTCAAATTACATCCCCCCCGGCCTGCCTCTCTCTCTCAAATTTTCTTTTCTTAAAAAATTAAAATTGTAAGAATTGAGGATTAAGAGTTTGGAGTATTTTGAGTCCAAACTACATTTGCATATAGTATAGTAAAGATTTGAAATTGAACTGTGGTCTCTATTTAGGGAGAACCACGTAAATATTATTGTGGTTAGCAATATTATTCCATTCTCTATAACCGAAAATTAAATAACTATGGGCAGAAAAATTGGGAACTTTATTATCCCAGCCTTTTGCTTCCCAGAGATTTTTGGCATACGAGACTTAACCACGTGGTGAAAGTAAAATCTACTAACAAAATTGCGAAACACTTTATTGTTTTTAGAAGCAAAATTGTTGGATAAACAGTTATAGTTAGATCACCCATTTCAAGAAAATTTAATTGAATTTATTTTTTTGATCGGCACTGATTTATTTATTTTGTTGAGCTATCTATTTGCTTACTAAAAAATTTCATTGAATTTTATTTATTTTCACTTCTCACTATTTATCAAGTGCGGACAATATTATAGAAAACTCAAATTTTCTAAATCCAAGCGCTCACTTGAACCCACTCGATTGATGATAGAGCCGGCTGAGCCACCCATGTTGTTAAAACTAAAATAAACTGGTACGCTGGATTGATTTTTCAGCGGCATTTTGGACTGTTTGTTGTTTTGTAAAGGGATTAGAAAAGTCTCAAAGCAGAAAATACGCGGAAAACTGCTAATTTGGAGGGGAGTCATCAAACTAAGAGCCAAAATATAGTTTTAGCAAGTCATGTGATGCTACTCTATCCTCATAGACTTTTTGTAGTACTTGATGTGGAAAAGAGTTTTAAGACGTCGAGACTCTGATACAATCAACTTGCTCGTTGTTTTTAACACATGTTCCAATTCTCCCCGGTCCAAGTACTGGACGGGACGGTCCAAATTTAAATTATAGATACATCGATTGGTATAATCAATAGTTCGAATTTTCTTAGAGACTCTTACCGGTAAGAGTCTTTGACCAAATCCAAACTTATTAATCGCAGCAATGGACGATTAATTTAAACTGTCTTTGATCCAGTTCAAATTAAAGACAGGAGAGATCCGCTTCCTTTTAACACCGATACTGATTTGCCTACTTTTATGATCCTTTGGTTGTTTGCCGACCACATGTGCGGTTAAAAGGTTTGTGCCCACATAGGTACGTAGGTACCACAAAGTTTACAATAATAATCTGCCTTTTGAGCTTGCAACATTTTTACTGTAATTCATTGCACTATGTTTTTACTGGGTTAATAAATTTTCTTTTGCGGGCAGATGAAAAATATTTTTTTGGGCAAAACCGGCATTCAAAACTAAAAACCTAAACCAATTAAGTTGTCGCGGTCGGTGAGAGAGTACTCTAGCTTCTTCAGGAGAGATATGGATTTGAACCTCAAGGGATGGACCAACATGCAGCAATGAGTTGCTATCTATGAGCGAGTACGTAATTGTTCATGAGAGGGAGCCCATTGCAAGCCACTTACGCAATCACAACCAGATAAGAATGTCTGAATGTTTGTTGCTGGTTTTAATTTGCTTAGGTGTTTGGTACGGGTTGGGTTTTTTAGCCTTTAGGTTTTTTGCTGCTGAGGGTTTGTTTTTCATTTTTTGGAGGGTTTGGTGTCTGGCTTCTTTGGGTGTTTGTTTGCGGTGTCTCTTTTGGTTTTGGTGTTTCGGTTGGTGTCTTGCCTTTCTTCAGTCTTGGGTGGCTACCGTAGCTTCTTACCGGTGTGCCCTTGATCTATTTAATCTTTGTAATTAATCTTCTATAAAGATTAATAAATTTCTTTTGCTGATAAAAAAAAAAAAAAGAATTTCTGAATGAAAAATCTAGGGTTATGAAATCACATCGAGAGAAGAAGTAGAAAGAAAAGGAAATTAATCCAATGTGAAAAAAATGCATTTGCAGGTATCATCAAGCTTAATACGGATGGGTACTGGTACGAGGCTAATGGAAAAGAAGGCTTTGGCGGCATATTTGGGGACCATATATAATGGAGACTGGATTTTGGGCTTCTACGGCAAAGTTTCATGCTTTTCCAGCTAGGAATCTGAAATATGGAGCATTTCTAAAGGCTTGGAGATCATTTTCGAGAAAAAAAAATTAACCGATGTGAGAATTGAATCAGACTCTCACATTGCAGTTAACTTGATCAAAGAGGGCAATCCAGAGAATCATCCACTTAGCGTGGTAATCAATGAAACTCACTACCTCATGAACCATACCAATACCTTGATTGCTCATATCTACCGCTTGGCAAACTAGTGTGTGCAGATCACCTTGCTCGAGTTGGGGCTGAACAAGACAAAGACTTGGTAATTGATCAAACTCACATGCCTATTTCAATTAGGGAGTTTGTCCTTCCATTAAGACAGGTTCTAGACTAGTTTGGTGTTTATGATGGGACTAGCTTTTGTTACTGGTTTGTCTGCTAATATGTATGTCACTGTGTACTCTCGCGTGATGCGGAACTCTTGTTCTTAGTGTTTTATGAATTTTCGTTTGACCGGAAAAAAAAAAAAGTTGAAGGTTGATAGATCAGCAGAGTCTAAAGCGTAGAGTAAACGTACAGAAGGAGAGTAGATGGTTCCGGCGATTCGTTTGTTTTTTTGTTCAAACGGAAAAGTACCGGCCTGCGATTCATTTGTGTTCGAACTCTTCTTCGGATATTTGAAATGGAAACCATACTATAACTAGAGATGCGGCATCATTCACTGAGGTGAGCAAATTGATTTGGATTGATTTCAAAGAAGGCGAGGACAATTACCACTGGATCAGGAAAAATAAAAAGAAGGACGAGTACCTTAACCAGTTTGGAAAATGCTACATACACAACGTACGGACGCACAACCAATTGCACAACGTGATGACGTCATCATGACGCCAGCAAAAACGACGTCGTTTCACTAAGAAGGAAAAAAGACCCTGCTTCCTCCATTTCTTCTCTTTCCCATCTGTCTCTGACAAATCATCAAACCCCTACGACACAAAAATTACCCATCCCACCGATTCATCTCAAGATTTACAGCAATCCCAAAATCCCTTTTGCCTTCCTTCTCTGTACTAAAGGTATATGTTTGTGTGTGAGTGTGTGTGATTTTTGTGGGTTTGTTTGGATTCGGCTGAGATCTGTGTGGTTTGGATCTGAATTTGTGGGATTTATGGCAAGGACGAAGGGGTAGAGAGAGAGAGAGGGAGTTAAAACGATGACGCTTAAGGTAGGTCACGATTACGACTATCTGTTCAAGAGCGTGCTGATCGGGGTCAGTGGGGTTGGGAAATCCAACATTTCCCGTAATGAGTTCTGCTTGGAGTCCAAATCCACCGTCAGACTTGAGTTTGCTACCAGAACTCTTCAGGTGAACTCTCTACACTCTGTGATTCGCCGGTGGTGGTGGGGAGTGGAATCGTGGTTGTCGACACCGGTGGTGGTGGTGAGGGAGCCCCTCTCTCTCCCTCGCTTTTGTATTTTGATCGTGAAAGTGGGGAGGTATAGGGAAGGGGAAAATCAGCGACATTTTGCTCGCTTGGTTTTTTTTTTTTTTTAAATAGTGAAACGACGTCGTTTCTGATGACGTCAGCACGTTGTGCAATTGATTGTGCGTCCGTACGTTGTGTGTGTAGCATTTTCCAACAAGGAAAAGTTGGAATGTAGATTTTGAAACTAGAAATTCTTCTCATATATATATATATAGAATTGGGGATTGTGGACTAGCTTGCTCAGCTTCGCAATTGGGGAAGTTTTTAATAAGATTTATTTGTTCAGCTTAACTTTTAGTACTTTCGTCATTATTTAAATTTTTTTCGGTTGTTAATTTTGCGCCAAACTTTTGTGAATTATTGATTTGTCTCGACGAGAGAAATTGAAAAAATTAAAAAAAAAATACTTGTATCCAAATATTTTGAGAAATAACCACTTTTAAGTAAAAAAAAAATTTTACTTATCTGATTTCTCTCGTCGAGATGAATCAACAATCTACAAAAATTTGGTGCAAAACTAACAAATGTGAAAAAAATTTGGACAAGGATAACTTATCTATGCTATATACTAACAGCAAACCCCAGGAATAGTTGTAAAAGTTACTTCAATATTTTTCGATTGTGTTTATTTTATTTTAACTTCTTGTGAATACTGTAACACCCCGACTTTTCGGGTGCAATATAAAATAATTTCTCAAGAAAATTTGCTAAATAAATATGATTTTCCAAAATAAATCTTTTGCTAATACAATCTCAAGATAGTTTTACGGAATCAAAATACATTAACTTCAGAGCTGACTCTAATCTTGATACGAATCCTAAGCATCCTCGATCTTCATTACTGATATTCTTTTCGTGTCGAACTGTATCATCGTTGAATCTCCTCTATTGAATCCTGCGCCCTCTAGCAAATTGATCGCCGAAGCAATCGATTTGCCAGAATATGAAGATTATCCGTGGTGATAAAATCACCCAGTAAAATAATCCAACCCAACCACCTCTCTTACTTTACAGCTAGCAGGCAAACAGAATATATATGGTGCGAAAAAGTAAAACAGAGATAATTCACATAACTTGATTCATTGCTATCCATTAACTTAACATGAAATCTAAGATCTCTCCACGAGATCTTTCCTCCCCAACCACTAACCATATCCCGTCCCATGAGATCACTTCCTTTTGCTGTCGCAGATACACCTAAGTTATGTACCGAGTGTGCATCCCAATAACTACAACAAAGGGTAAGCTTATCATGCCGTTATATCGCTAGGGTTCGCCTATCTTATAAACCACATCACAACCATTTCACAATCATCACTGGACACCCGCCAGTCTATCAATTCATCACTGGACTCTCGCCAGTTTCAATTCATCACTGGACTCTCGCCAGTTTCAATTCTCATCACAATCTCATCATTTCTCATATCACGCCTGCAGGCAACCTCTAAACAGAAAGAAACTTCACAATTTATCCATTACTTAGCATCGTCTAAGTGATTTCTATATCGTATACCACCCCATGTCTCTAGGGTCCAATCTAACATTCAAATGAAATATCGATACAATATCAATCACAATAATAATTGAAAACGAATAACAGACGGATCGAAACAGTTAATAAGCAATGCAATCACATAACTTTTTATGACTGGGCCGTTGCCCTTAATCTCGTATGGTCACAAAGTCATTAAGAATGTAAGAATTATTTAATTAAGATTTAAAAATAATTTTCTAGACTTTCGTTAATTAATTATAAGTAATTAAGTTAATTAAACACTAATTAAATACATTAATTAGGTAAAAATATTAGAATAATTATCGTAACCTTAATAAAGGTCCTAACAGTCCTCTATAATAAGTTCGAGTGCTAAAAGTTGGGTTTGGATGCTCACGGAATTATTTTAAATAAAAAGATTAAGTTAATAGGCAAAAGAAGAATAAATAGATAATAAATAATTAAATAATTAAAAATATATTTATTCTAACAAAGTATCATCTTAGGACTGTAAGAAGTCTAAATAAAATTATTCGGAATTATTAACCTCTTTTATAATATTTTAAAGTATTATTATTAAGAAACAACGCGTAAATAATAATAAATAGTAAATCAAATAAATAAAATTTTATTTTAATAACTTATCACCTTTGAACTGTAAGGAGTCTCAGAAAAATATTTTCGATATTAAAAATATTTTTTGTAAGGTCGCTATTAATTTTCGTTTATAACTTTAGTTAAAAATTTAATAAATAGCTAATAATATAAATTAACTACGAAATCAGCAAGTTATGATCTTTAACATGTTGGGAGTCTAGGAAAAATAGGTTGGGAATTTATAGATTAGTTTATGAGGTCGCATTGATTTTTAGTTTACAAACGATTACACAATTACCAATAAAAATTAAATAAATAGAAGATTAAATAAAAAAATTATGAAACTAACAAGGTATGAACTTTAGAATGTTAGGAACCTAGGAAAATTAATTCGGGAGTCAAAACCTAAATTTAAAAGGTCGCAAAACCAATTCGAACTCAAATAATCAAAACCGCATCTACCGAAAAATACAGGAGTTCGCGTCGAACTCCTGATGCCGTCTGTTCTCGCAAATGGCCGCACAACCTGCGGCCGAGGTAGCTCGTTGTTTTGTTTTTTTTTGGTTTTTCTCTTGTTCTCGATGCATGGGGTTACGGGGGACGTTGGGTTATGTCTAATAAACATATTTATACATAGAGGAGGGCTCGGATTGAATTATAGTACCTCGAATCGCGTTGAATTGGTTTTCGATCTAAACTTGACAATTTGGAACGAAAGCTTCGGGTTTCTTGATCGGGGAACCTCGGGGCCGAATTGGTTGATGTTCGTGGATACTTGGGCTTGTAGAAGGAGATTGGAGCGATCAATTTGGATTTCGGTTAAGCCTAGGTACGAAACCCACTTTTCTCTCTCTCACTTTCTCTCTCTAAAACTCCATGGATTGGAGCTTCGTTTCCTACGAATTTCCTCTCTTTTCTGGCTCAATGAAGCGTGGGGGAATGGTGATATGTTCGTGGGTCGATGAGGACGGATTTATATAGGCAAATTTGGGAGTGGTAGGATAAAATTGAATTTAATAGAGGTTGGGTTCGGTTGGACTTGGAATGGACGAATCGGGTTCGGTTTTTGGGTTAAGGAGGAAGTAGAGATTGAGTAGGAGAGGGAGGGATGGTAGGAGTGTACATGCATGCAATTCTATGTATGTATAACAAGAGAAAATAGATTTAAATAGAATAGAACAAGATAAGATAATTATATGCTAAACTAATTTTAATTACCAAAAATTATTCTAGGTTCTAGTTTAGTCTAATTACAATTTTAAATAATTAATCGATTACTATTGACTATTGGATTAAAAGTAATTTCTTTATTTGAAAAAAATTGGGTTGAAATTCCGGGTCGTTACAAATACATCAATAAAACATGATCAAGTGACCAAGCAAGTCAAATAAAAAACTCAAAGATCAAAAAAACCAAAACAACAAAATATTACCGTGGAATAGTTGTAAACTTGTAATATTTTGGAGATGTAACCTTTAAGTTGTCATCACCACAAACATATTGACACGAACAAAACCCCATTCAAAAAGAACCGTAACATCTAGTTTTCATGAATATCAATCAATTATTTATGTTGATCGATCTACACGATGGAATCCAAAATTGAACAATTAAATTTGGAACTTACTAAAGTCGTAAGTTTTCCATGCTAGTTTTCTTTTCAGAGAAAAAATTCGTATCCTTGTACGTAGTAGGAAAAATGACCTCAAATGTAAAGCATCAAGTCAAGTATGCCAAACCAAAGAAAGGAAAAATGACCTCAAATGTAAAGCATCAAGTCAAGTATGCCAACCAAAGAAAGGAAAAATGACCTCAAATGTAAAGAATCAAGTCAAGTATGCCAAACAAAGGAAGGAGGAACTGCAAAGATTATCTCGTGGTGCACGCAATTTGATTTGGATCTTTTTAAGATAACAAAGCATACCATAACACTATTCTTATCTATAAGGAGACCATAAAAAAAAAAAAAAAAAAGGAGACCATAAAATAAGTTAATTTCTCCCTGGCCTTATGAATTTTAAAACATGCATTGACATGTTTAGTTAGTTACCTGGGGAGTTGCATCCAAACTTAATTGCTTGCATAAAACAAAGCATAACTTGTAAGCATTGTCTTTACAAAATTGTCATTGAAAAAAAAAATCCGTTCAATGCACGGGACGAACTCAAGTATAATCGGTTAAATGTTTCCACATATGATTCGATACAAATTCAAACACACACGGTAACCCGTGCCATACATGAGACAAATCCAAGACACATACAAATTTCAATTCATGTACCAAATAGTAGTTTCAAACTGATCAGTCTGATTTTGTTTTCTTGCATGTCCAAATTAGTGGTTCTACTGCTAAATATTACCACACAACACCCCCCCCCCCACTTTTCCTCTCTTCTTTCTCTCACAGATCTCTCCCCCTGAACTCGGTGTGTTCCGACGTCGATCTTGTATGTAAGATGCTGATGCCAAGTGACAGAGGCTTCTTCCGATCTTCCTCATCAATTTGCTTGCGTGCTCCTCATTCAGATCTTCCCTACCATGTAATCTTCCTGCAGTTTCATTGTTGTTATCAGGCCGGCCCCTTCCTCATCGCTCTGGGCGGCGCCTAGATTCGCGCCCTGATGAGGTCGTAGTTTATTGGGACAGAGGTAGCAGTTGATGTCGTTGTACTGTGGGGTGTGACTGCTGTGGTGATTGAGGTTTCAGACTGCAGTCTTGACCAGCGATTCTGAGCAGCTGATTTTAGAGGTATGGGTCTGTTGTAGGTTTTTTATTTGTTGATATTTTCGTTTCTTCCTATTCTCTCCCACTGTGGGGGCCCTCACCCCAACGTGGGTGTTTTGTTGGTCATTTGTTTGGTGTTACGCTGATTGGAGATATGCTCCATCTGTTTTGCACATTTGGTTGTGTGAGGTCCTGGATGTTCTGCGTGACATTTAGGCCTCTTTTGTGGTTGCTATAACCCCTCTTGGGATGGCTTCCTGTTCTATGTATTTTCCATGCATGTTTCTTCCAGAACAAATCAATCAAACAAACAAACAGACAATTAGGGTTATACCAATTAAGTTAATAAACCCAACCTTCAGAAATAATAGAAGATAACTAAACCAATCGTTAATCATAAGATTCATGCGAATGGATATGTATAATCACATGCATTAACACTAACTAGAGGTATAACTACATGATACGCACGTTTGGTCATACCCGTTCGTTAAATACTTACATGTATTTAGGGTAAATGTGTTTAAGTTGTCTGGTTTATGTTGGCTGATTTATAAGATGGACTTAAAAACAAACACTTATATACATGGGGACGATTTAAAGTTTTGCACAAATACAAGTTGTTCAGGGAAATCCAAAGCATAGTCTCTAAGATACGGCACAATGCACAAAAGTCTCCGTTGGCCAGATCCATTAACACAGATCTATTAACAAACTCAGACCTATCGACTAAAAAATAGACCCAACCCAACTCATTTATTAGTTGGGTAAGAATGGGTCCAAACCCAACTAACCTATTATTAATTGGGTCTTTATTAGGGTGATTTACGGGCCGGTCCAATTTATGAAACTATATTCCCACCGACTCCCGTCTAAAACCAAAACACACTGGTAAGGATTTCTCTAACTTTTATGCCAAAAAACACCCCCATCTTCTCCCAGACAAATCTCTCTCTCTCCCTCTCTATCAGACTTCTTCCGCGGCGACACCTTTCACAGAGCCCGTCCTTGTCGATCCTTCCCATCCCCACGCTACAACTCCATGGCACCAGCGTGGCCGCCACCGTCAAACGCCTCGGATTTGTTTGACTGCGAATTATCTAGTACACATCCACAACAGATCCCGACGAGGCCGAGCCAACACGGTCTCATGCATACTCGCCACTCTCTTCCTCCTCTTCCTCGTTGCCGCTGCGGTGTCCTTCGTCCTCTTCAAGCCCAAGGACCCCAAGATCGCCGTCACCGCCGTCCAGTTCCCCAAGTTCTCCGTCTCGAACGGCACCTTTAACCTCACCTTCTTCCAGTTCGTCTCCGTCCCCAACCCCAACCACGACTCCTTCACCCACTACGACAGCTCCCTCCAGCTCGTCTACTCCGGCAGCCAGGTAGGCATCGTTGCCATCCCCATCGGCGAGATCGGCGGCGGCAGGACCCAGCGCATGTGAATTTGTAGATCCCTCTTTTTTTCTTTCCTCTTTTGTGCTGCGAATTTAAGTTTTACACTGCACTGCGAATTTGTATTTCACACTACACTACATCCTCCTCGACCTCGGCGGCACTCCCGTCCTCGCCACAAATTCGCACCACTGCGAATTTCTGAAAAAATTCGAACCTTTGCAAATCTGAAATTCGCCATTCCCCGTCCTCGCCACAAATTCGCAGTGTTGTGGGTGTATGTATGTATACACTAACAATTTCTGAAAAAATTCGCCATTCCCCATTGCCCTCCTGTTTTTCCCTGTTCACTGCGAATTTGTATAAAGATGGAAAAAATCCTTCTCTCTCTCCTCGACCTCGGCGGCACTCCCGTCTATCGACTTGTTGATTATGTTGGGTTAGAGAGTCTTTGTATCCATGGGAGTGTTTTTCGGACTACTGGAAAATTTACTTGGTCCTGTTCTCTTCTTGTTTTGGTTTGGAGTCTGTAAATGATTTTGGGGTTCAATGTAAATGCAGTATAGTTTTTTTGCGAAATGGAATTTATGAAAGCACTTTTTTCTCCAGATGCTCATTTAGATACAACCCTAGGGATTCACCTTCTGGTGGCTCTCAGGTTCGAAAGTCATCAATTTTTTTAGAGCTAGTTCACATACGACTTTGCTTTGATTGGGCCTCCCACTAGTAGACGGTGAGATTCGTCTCGTAATATCAGTTGAAGTGCGCATACGTTTTGAACGTATGAGAAATCCCCAGCCATAGAGCCGCAAGCAAACTTCTCGAGAAGATGCACTCACCATTCTTGTACACATGCACCAGTTGAGACATTTTCTCGGTGTCAAACCTCTAGAGCCACTGTTCAGCTGGAAGAACCACTGTGAAATTGTGTGAAAATGACAATTTCACAGTGTGAAATTCTTAATTCAGTGTGAAATTCTCAATTCCACACAATTTCAGTGTGAAATTCTCAATTTAGTGTGCAATTCTCAATTTCACACAATTTCACTGTGTGAAATTCTCAATTCCACACAATTTCACAGTGTGAAATTCTCAGTTCAGCGTGCAATTCTCAATTTCACTGTGTGAAATTCTCAATTCCAAACAATTTCACACTGTGAAATTCTCAGTTCAGCGTGAAATTCTCAATATTTATGCCGGCGCATTTAAATAAGTTAAAAACAAACAACTTTGAGCTTGAAATAATTTCACTTTTTTGAATCAAATAAGCTAAAAAAATAAAAATAAAGGCCCTGGAAAATATTCGTATTTATCTATGGTTACTAACAAACACTCTTTATTAGTTTTCAAAAAAATAAACTAAATAAATTGACGTAATGGGTGCCAACAAACGGCCTCATTATCTAAGACGCTCACCAAGAATGTTTTGAAACAGCTCAACTCAGCTCTTAGGCTCGCTGGTGAACCCAATATTTGAGAAACAGCCACAACCTGAACCCAGCATCCAAAATGGTCTCGAATAATACCACAAACTGGGTCGCCTCACGAAACTTTCATGATTGGGTCAGCCATACGCTTCACATGTTTAAACGCATCTGGGTTAAGCTTACATGAATGTCCATTGTCTTTCTGAAGCAAGCTTTATTTTCTAAGCAATCGGGTCCGATAACAGGACAATTGGAAGCTTAACTTAAGCAATCACTCGAAGCGCAATAAGCCAAATAGATTAAGACAGAAGTTTGATTGATTCAGGATGTCCAAATGACTGCACATTTCATATAGAGTAGGTAACTGGCAAAGATTACAAAAGAATAACAAGACAATCCCATTCAGTCCCTGCTTCAGTATCCATAGCCACTATTCTTCTAGTCAAACAAATCTCCAGTCAGTTAGATCAGAATTTTTTGCCTCCCCACCCTCTGCCATCGTTTTGCGCTAACAAATATAAATCATGACATTATAAACACAAGGGGCAAAAGGATGATCGCAGAATCATATACACATTCACACCAACTACTGCTGATTTCTAAATTTTTCTTTCTTCTTTTCCTTTCTGTGTGTCAACTATTTCACAACACAACAATCCTGCCGTAAATTTTTTGAACTTTGGAAACCAACTTCATCGATTATTCCGAAAGAAGTTGATATCCCAACGCTGCATCAAACCCTCTATCATATTGCTTGGCGGGTTTCTTTCAACTGTCACAGTGGCTTTTGTACGATCACTTGTCTCAGTATTGGAAGAACTTTTGATGTCAGGTGAAGTTTCACTATTGGCAGAAATGCCTATATTTCCCGATTCCACAACGGAAGGAGCAGTTTCTGATGAAGGTTCCATAGACGATTCGCTTGTGTCTGGAGATGTGAGTTCCGATGCCAAATTAGGTCCATTGGAGACACGATGATCTGTTATCGTTGACTCATCAGGTTTTTCTCTCTGGGAAGGCTTGTTTGGATCAATTTCAGTACTCAATGGTTCATCAGGGAGACGAGGTTTTCTCGTATCCAAGTCTTTCAATGACTCTAGCACTGCTTCCATGAGCATCTGAATTATTTTGGCAAAACAACAAAAGGTTAAAAAAAACAGCTTTAGTTTAACAGACAGATAACAACATCGAATCAACAAGATTCATCTATCAGTAGGAGAAAGACAATGCCTTTTTTAAACTCCCTTTTTTACCGTTTGCAATCCTTTTCAAACTCCTTTTTTACCGTTTGCACTCCTTTCTTTGTCTTCATTCATGCGAACTTACAACTTACAACAATGCCTTTCATGTATGAAAAATTGAGCAAGTGAAAGGGCAATGATATAATTTCAAGAACAAAAAAGGAGTGGATATAAATTACTAAATTAAAGGAGTGCAAAAATGACTACCAAAATTTGACAGGGGTATGTGAATTTATGAATTTACAACCGTGAGTGGTGTTTTAAACAATTTCACATACCCCCGTGGGCATGTGAATTTCACAGGGGTGTGTGAAATTGTGAATTTACGGCCGTGGGTGCTGTTTAAAACAATTTCACATACCCACAGGGGTATGTGAATTTCACATGGGTGTGTGAAATTGTGAATTTACGGCCGTGGATGGTGTTTAAAACAATTTCACATACCCACAGGGGTATGTGAATTTCACAGGGGTGTGTGAAATTGTGAATTTATAGCCGTGGGTGGTGTTTGAAACAATTTCACATATCCACAGGTGGTATTTGAAACAATTTCACATACCCACAGGGGTATGCGAATTTCACAGGGGTGTGTGAAATTGTGAATTTACGGCCGTGGGTGGTGTTTTAAACAATTTCACATACCCACAGGGGTATGCGAATTTCACAGGGGTGTGTGAATTTTTGAATTTACAGTCGTGGGTGGTGTTTTAAACAATTTCACATACCCCTGTGGGTATGTGAATTTCACAGGGGTGTGTGAAATTGTGAATTTATGGCCGTGGGTGGTGTTTTAAACAATTTCACATACCCACAGGAGTATGTGAATTTCACAGGGGTGTGTGAAATTGTGAATTTATGGCCGTGGGTGGTATTTGAAACAATTTCACATACCCACAGGAGTATGTGAATTTCACAGGGGTGGTGAAATTGTGAATTTACGGTCGTGGGTGGTGTTTTAAACAATTTCACATACCCATAGGGGTATGCGAATTTCACAGGGGGGTGTGAATTTTTGAATTTACAGTCGTGGGTGGTGTTTTAAACAATTGTGAATTTCACAGGGGTGTGTGAAATTGTGAATTTATGGCCGTGGGTGGTGTTTTAAACAATTTCACATACCCACAGGGGTGTGTGAAATTGTGAATTTATGGCCGTGGGTGGTGTTTGAAACAATTTCACATACCCACAGGAGTATGTGAATTTCACAGGGGTGTGTGAAATTGTGAATTTACGGTCGTGGGTGGTGTTTTAAACAATTTCACATACCCATAGGGGTATGCGAATTTCACAGGGGGGTGTGAATTTTTGAATTTACAGTCGTGGGTGGTGTTTTAAACAATTTCACATACCCCTGTGGGTATGTGAATTTCACAGGGGTGTGTGAAATTGTGAATTTATGGCCGTGGGTGGTGTTTTAAACAATTTCACATACCCACAGGGGTGTGTGAAATTGTGAATTTATGGACGTGGGTGGTGTTTGAAACAATTTCACATACTCACAGGAGTATGTGAATTTCACAGGGGTGTGAAATTGTGAATTTACGGCCGTGGGTGGTGCTTTAAACAATTTCACATACCCATAGGGGTATGCGAATTTCACAGGGGGGTGTGAATTTTTCAATTTACAGTCGTGGGTGGTGTTTTAAACAATTTCACATACCCCTGTGGGTATGTGAATTTCACAGGGGTGTGTGAAATTGTGAATTTATGGCCGTGGGTGGTGTTTTAAACAATTTCACATACCCACAGGGGTATGTGAATTTCACAGGGGTGTGTGGAATTGTGAATTTACGGCCGTGCGTGGTGTTTTAAACAATTTCACATACCCACAGGGGTATGTGAATTTCACAAGGGTGTGTGAAATTGTGAATTTACGGCCGTGGGTGGTATTTTAAACAATTTCACATACCCACAGGGGTATGCGAATTTCACAGGGGTGTGTGAATTTTTGAATTTACAGTCGTGGGTGGTGTTTTAAACAATTTCACATACCCCTGTGGGTATGTGAATTTCACAAGGGTGTGTGAAATTGTTAATTTACGGCCGTGGGTGGTATTTTAAACAACTTCACATACCCACAGGGGTATGCGAATTTCACAGGGGTGTGTGAATTTTTGAATTTACAGTCGTGGGTGGTGTTTTAAACAATTTCACATACCCCTGTGGGTATGTGAATTTCACAGGGGTGTGTGAAATTGTGAATTTACGGCCGTGGGTGGTGTTTTAAACAATTTCACATACCCATAGGGGTATGCGAATTTCACAGGGGGGTGTGAATTCTAACACATACCCTGTGAATTTCGCATACCCCTTGTGACTATGCTAACACAGGTGGCTAGCGACAGATAGAATTTTTTTTTAGGCTGGTCATGTGACCATCTCCCCTTCTATGTAGAGCCGCCAATGGTTCTGAGAGAACAGAGGAGGAGGAAGATCGTGTATCTCGTGTTTATAATATTGTTAATGGAAGACCAATGTTCTCCTTGCGGTGAGAGATTTTACTTTCATTTTGTATCTCCCCAAGTCTCTTAGCAATCTAAAGACAGGAAAACTCCAAGAAATTCTGAACTCATGAGCGGGTAAAGTGAGAAAGGGAGGGGGGCGTAGAAGACGGACAGGGTGTTGAACAAAAAGCATGACAATAAGTAATATAAGCTCATCTCATCAAACCTGCATTAGGGAGAAGTGTCGTGGGATCACTGGGACCCACCAGTATGTTATTGATGCCTGTCATCTTGAAGGACATATATGCATTGAAGAAGTACGGTGCAAACAGTACAACAGAGTTTGCAACGTCGCACAGTGAAAGCATAAGATTTAGAAATTCCTGTCAATTGAAAATCCAATCAAAACCTGCATGAAGTGGGAAACAGTCGCAGAGAGAGCGGGGAAGAAAAAGGGAAATGTTTGGCCAAAAGATAGATGATAGATACATAGATCTGATTCCTTCGTCGTAACCTTTATTACATCATTATCAGAAGCACTTAAAGGGATTGGAAATAAAGACAAATTCCATGTGATGAAAGTTAAGAACAGCTTATGTTACTTTTCGTTTAGATACATACAGAGTCCTAGTGAATGCTCACTAACAAGTGAGGGAACACGTACCATGAAATTGCTTCTCTTAATTGTGGTTCATCCAGCCGTGCATATCAGTGCAAATTGCAGACTAGGCAATGTTTAATATGCTCCTTCATAATCATATGTATTTTGAGATTAACCAGCACTAGGAGAAAAAGAAAAGATGAACACATATTGGAGAAATACAGGTGGTGAATACTTGGGGATACAAGTGAGGGGAAGTCCCTAGCTAAATGACAGGTAAGTATTCAACTACCAGTCCATCCCCCTAGTTTTGGTGAGCTCAGCCCCATGATGGAAATCTATCCAGTTAATTTTGAATGCCTTCTTCTCTCAAATTCATATTCAGATACACAGAAATTCTTAAACCTTTCCTGTACTCTCTTCGTATGAGCATTACTTTCTTCCAATCCCATCGCAAGTTTGAATTTCAATTATGTGAGTAAACACACACCATCCCAAAGTCTCCACTAACCTATCGAAAAGAAATGCACCAGCTAGATCATGTGCAACTTGCTAAGTTCGAATTATGTCACTTTCTTTTCTACCAGTTGTTGCTAAGTTCGAATGTCCGACACCAATCATATGCAACTTGCCACTATTTCATTAATCTGATGCAAAGGGAACTCAGCTTTCCTATTTGACAACTACGCAGGATGTTTGATCCGATCTCATGATATTAAAGTTCAATAACAGATCCAAAATAACCTTGAGCTATTGGAAAAAGTGCCACATCATAATTCAGGATTCCTGATGTAACCACAATGTTCTACCCCAATGATCGATGCAATCTATCACAGAAACAGAAGAGCAGATTTAATCATCTGCAAAACCAATTATGGGGTACTTATCCAAGAACCAGCCAAAAAGTAATTATAGACCAACACAAAATTCTGAAGATATTCATACGTCATTGTCAAGGACTGAGAGGAAGTAGCACTTCATACCTGGTTTGAACCAGCTGTAATCATGACAGAGGATTTTGATAGCTTATTCTCCTGGCGCAGCTGTGAATTTAAAACTTATAAGGAAGAAGAACAAGAAGAAGAAGTAAACTAATTGGAACAGATTACACATCTTGAATAGAACCCTATCAGATGTATCCCCAACACATTGGTTGGTGATCAATGTCCCTACTCCACCAAAGAGATCAAATGCCATAGCAGGGAAAATGGAAACTGTGCCAATTCGGGTTTCTCTGTGATCGGCCTGTGCGGAACCTACAAATAAACAAAATCTCAATTCTCAGCAACACCTTCCCCAACTACCAAGGATGTAATCCTTGCATCACCTAACCCACCAGGGCAAAGTTTAGTTTGCGGCTTTGCCCTACATTAGAAGAACGCAACACTAGGATGATAGAAATGTATGTATATTTATAAATCTCGCTAATTCACGAAGTAGATCATCGATCAAAGCAATCTCAGAAATTCACATACCCCTGTGAATTTGTTTAAAACACCACCCACGGCCGTAAATTCACAATTTCACATACCCCTGTGAAATTCACATACCCCTGCTATATGAACAAAGGTTGAAGAACACCAAAAAAAAAAACAAATAATAGAATTTCATGCCTCTGAAATATACATAAAGTCTTATTTAAATTAGGTTCTGAAATTCACATACCCCTGTGAATTTGTTTAAAACACCACCCACGGCCGTAAATTCACAATTTCACATACCCCTGTGAAATTCACATACCCCTATTATATGAACAAAGGAAAATGGATAGGCAACAAGTCAATTCTAATAGATGTTACCAGATTCAATCTGTACAAAGGATGCGTTCCTTAATAGATAAGATTAAATGGACTCATACATGCTCATTGTATCACAGAGACAAAAATGCATTTAAGTTAGAAACAATTCAATATTCAAATTTCCTCCATTTGCATTGGGCAATCGAGATGGAAATGAAAACTCATAAACGAATTTAGGCATGCAAGACAAGCTAAAACGCCTTGAGAGGTTCCAGATGTCGATTAAGTCTCATTGTGTCAATCACTCAAGGGCACCAAACACAAAATAAGAAAATAAACAGACGGAAAGTACCATCATGAAAGAGATCCATGAGGACACGATCAAGAACAGTTGGTGGAGGTATGACTGCTGAAGACTTCAAATTCGCAGTGTGAAATTCGTTGTCAAACACAAAATTCGCAGTGTGAAATTCGCAATCAAATACAAAATTACGATTTAATGTGTGAAAAATTCGCAGTGTTTGAATTCAGAGAGAGAGAGAGAGAGAGGAGTGAGAGAGAATGGAAACCACGAAGATCTGGAACGTCATGGAAATAGCAGAGGAAGCTCGAGAGAAAAACGGCAGCAGCAGCACCTCAGAGATCATCTACTCGTCTTCTCTCACTGTCGACCACACACACTCTCTCTTTCCCAATTGACTCCTCGCATCATGTTCGTTTCACCTCTATCTCGTACATCGCCGGCGACGTACTCCGACGTATCCGAGACGGCGACGTATCCCGAGTGCACCAGATCTGACGGCAGAGGCCTCGACCTAACCACCTACGGCTCCGACTAGGTCCTGCCATCGGGCTTGTGGTGGTTGTGAAACCGAGACGTGGCGGCGATGGTGATGATGAACGACGTCGTCGAAGAAGTTTTTTATAGCGCTGAACCGACAGAACAGAGAGAGGCTCGAAGTCTCCGGTTTCGACATCAACGGGACGAGGAACGACGTCGGAGACGAAGTTCGAGAGAGCGCTGTCGATCGGGAGCACATCGGCGTGGAGAGAGAGGATCGATCGGGAAGGAGACTAGAATACACAAGGAAATAAAGAAAGACATACGAAAAAACTGCACCGGCTGATAATTTTCGTTGAAATAAGGGTAGAACGGTAACTTTAACTTCTGTTTATCCTTATACGTAATTAAACAGCTCTTACATCCTTAATGGAAATTAGAAGTCAAAAAACTGGACCGGCTGGTAATTTTCTGTCTTTATTAAGTATCAATTGGGTCAACTTAAATGACCCAATAGGTCATAAAAGTAACCCACCAATTGTGACATTGGGACGTGCATTGGGCTACTTGCTGGGATTTTGGGTTTCACGGTAATTTTTTTATTTGTGGGCTTCCACCGCCAAAAACCCAACCGGCCTACATCCTGACTACGCATGCAAACCCCAACTTCATGGGGCCCCTCTCTCTCTCCACCACCCCTAATTTCTCTCTCTCTCTCTCTCTCTTTCCTAATTTCTCTCTCTCCATTGTTCAGCTAAAAGAGTCCATGTGGATACTACTCCCCATAGTTATCAATACCGTACCGTACCGGCCGGTACGTACCGGATTGTAGGAAAACCGGTACTCTGACCCCCTGATTTCGTTTCGTCCCAAATACCGGCCCTTACCGGCCATCTCGGGCCGTACCGGGAAATACCGGCCGAGACTCTGGTACCGGCAATTTCGGCCGAAATTTTGCAGGGAAGTTTTTTTTTTTTTGCTTTACTGGGGGGTGTTTTGATGTCTGGGATGGCGGGGGGGAAAATTTTTAACTATAGTACGTGCGCGAGGCTTAAATCCCGGATTTGCACCCCCCCTGCGCGATATAGACGTGACGCGCACCCGGTTAATTGGTTTCCGAATCAGTTTTCCAAATTGCCGCCCATTTTCCTGAGCGCGCGAGACCTCCCTTTGGGTCCTCATTCACAAACCCACTAGTGTGCAAAGTTATTTAAGATGGAAAGAGGTTTTGTAACTAGGCAATGTGGGACAAGAGTTGGCACACATAGGTATTTTATGATGAATTGCATGGTATGGGGGATTTTTTTGAATTATAATTATATATAATTATTATATATATTTTAGTTGCGGTAAATCCGAAACGGTACCCGGTATTTGACCGGTACCGGTACGTACCGTACCAGTAGGAAAACCGGTACGCTGTCCGGTACGGTATTCATAACATTGCTACTCCCTCCGTCCCAAAAAGAATGATAATTTTTGAAATTCGTGTCATTTTTCATCTCTTAAATCTTTCAATCTATAATGTTTTTCATGAGTTTGAAAATTTTGTATAATAGAATTAATCGAGAACTATCAAACAAGATCCATATTGGATATTTTTGAGATCCGTATTAAAAGATATAAGAAGTTGAAATTGGCACGGATATCAAAAATTGACATCCATTATGGGACGGAGGGAGTAGTTTTTTTTACATTTGTTAATTTTTGGGATTATTGTTTTGTCATGACGAGAAAAACCTAAAAAGTAAAAAATTGAATAAAGACAAAAAAAAAGATATAAACATCTCGCAACGGGCTAGTTTTGAATGGAAAGCTGGCTTGTTTGTGGCTTAATTTTTTGTTCTTATTTAATTTTTTTTCGCATTTGTTTGTTTTTCGTTAATTTCTCGTGGATTATTTCTTCGACATGACAGGAGGAAAAAGTTAAAAAAATTATGATCGAAACCTAAATTTTTTAAATGAAGACAAAAAGAAGCCAATTTTTTCATCTTTATTAAAAAAAAAAAAAAATTCGATCGTAATTTTTTACTTTTTAGATTTTTCTCGTCATGACAAAGCAATAATTCTCAAAATTTGACAAAAAACTAGCAAATGCGAAAAATATTTGAATAAAGACAAAAAAAAATAAGCCACTTGGATACGCTATGATTTGGTAATTAAGAGCGACCAATATGGTAATTAAGTGTACAGGGGTAATCTAGTCATTTTTGTAGCAGAGAGATAGTATGGTAATTTTAGTGTACATATGTATTTTAGTCATTTTAGTATATAATATGTAATTGGGCTAGTGGGCGGGTCGGGTTTGCTTTTAAATAAATGGGTTGGGTTGGGTATGGATATGGATAATTAGACTCATAATTAATGGGTCTAAATGAGTCAATGACCCATTAAAAACCCAACTCACTTGCAACTTACCCATTTTAGTCCAAATCCACCCATTTGACACCCCTAGATACGGCACAATGCACAAAAGTCTCAGTTGGCCACATCTGTCCCTTAAGGGCGTGTTTGATTGCAGATTTCGTTTTGGGAGGATTCGTAATGAGATGGGATTATGATTGGGATTGGTAGTGAGATAGGATTACTAATGAGGGAATGAATCATTTATTCATGTTTGTTTTGCGTAGGATTAGATGGTAGAATTATTAATAACGTGTTTGTTTTGGCTAGGATAGGATAGGATTAAATTACTTGTTTCCAATTTTACCCTTACAATAAGAACACCATTTTCATTATTTTCCTTTTATTTTTGTGTTCACTTCTACTTCAAACCATGATTTTTATGGTTTTACCTTCTTCTTTTTTTAACTGTTGGAATAATAGGATGGTTTTACCAGGAGTATTTTTTTTTTTTTTACTGTTGGAATAATAGGTGCCATTGGATTGCATCTAATTTGCTGTTGGAATAAGAAAAGCACTGGGTAATAAAAGCACTAGATAATTTGTTTTACCCTTGATAATAGTATCAATCTTTTTCATCGCTGTCTCTTCTGAGGTCCCAGCCAAGCAACAGCAACTCTCTCTCTCTCTCGTTTTCTCCCAAGATCCATTGACAACCAGAAGAAAAAAAGAGGAAGAAGAAAATTGGAAGAAGTTGATTCCGACGAGCTCTGCATGTTCTCTAGCTCAAACATCTATCACACCGATTAATTGAGCTCCGGCGACTTCAATTGTCTCACAATCCGGTGAGTGAGGTTCAAAATTTTTGATTTGGTTGGGATTCCATTTTTTAGGGTTTTTTAAATGGAGGAGTGAAAAATGGCAGAGGGAGCCATTTTTGCGTTGGAGATGAGGTCATTTTTGTCTTTCTTGTTCCAAACCCACCGGATGGGATTATCAGTAACGCCCCCCCTTGGGATGGCTAATCCGGTGAAAAGGGGGGATTCATAGTCCTAAAGGATTAGCAATCCCACCCATCAAAACCAAAACAAACAAGAATTTTGAGGAGACCTCCACCTTAGTTATCCAATCCCATGGTTGAACTCTGCCATCAAACAGGGCCTAAATGCTCATATCATTCACTATCCCACCTTCACCATCCGCTGATTGCATATGAAACTCCATGTATCCAAGAATGGTATGAATATGAAATCTAAAAAATAGATGACACTCCATGTATCCAAGAATGGTATGCATATGAAATCTACAAGGCAAGTTGTTTTAAGGTCGTATTCCTAGCATTGCTCGTTTCTATTAGTTTCCTTGAAATTCTTTTTTCTTCCTTAGTTCAACAGAAGATTAGTTCAATAATTCTTCAAGTACAATACATATTGAAAATGGTAGTATGTTAAAGATCTTTATTCTCATGAATTTTGGAGTGGATGAATCAAAAGATTAGTGCTTTTTTGGGAGTGGAGGTTGGCAATAGACTTGTACTGATGTACAAGTTGCTGTGAGCACTAACGTATACATATGTAGTTCATCATACTTGCGTACTCACAGAATCGAGGAACGTAGTTGGGCATGCTGTATTAAGACACTTGGTTAAAGATCCAGGAATATGAAAAGGCTCTCTTTCTATTTGACCTGGGAAATATCGCATGCACAAACGCAATGGTGGAACTTAGTTTGCCACGCTGTATTAAGAAAACATCGCACTCACAAAAGCAAAGGAGGAATTGTTTGAAGTTGGGGGTGCTACAAGGCAAAGAGGGTCCCGAGAGTGAACCAAGGCCATAGCAAAAGATAGCTAGCAAATGCAAGGAATTGAGACGTGAACTTGACAGTTCAATATATGGCAATAATTGAGGTGGACCGCCAACAGGGGTTTAGTAGAGTTACAATTTCAATCTGACTTTCAGTAACACCATTTCCACGCATTGAGTGGATACTAAATCACAGTAGCGGGATACACATTGGCATCAATTATACAGCCATATATTAGCCAATACCAGCGAGTACGGCCTATGCATGGGTAAATATCGGTAGTAGAGGTTCAAACATAACCACCTACATTTTGAATTATAAAGTATGCCGGTCAAAAAATTCAGGAGCCTTCAGTACCTGTAGCCACATCTCATCCACTTGAGGAGTTCATAACACTCAATATGCCAATGCCTGTGAGAAGATGAGTCACCCCAACCAAAAAGACAAAACTAATGCTGAGCCACCATGATATTGCACATGTGCAAGTAGGAAATGAAGCAATTTAACATAAAGCACCAAGCAGTATATGATAAACAACCCAGAGAGCTAGCGGGAAATAAAATAGGAAAGGGAAAGAAAAAGTAAAACTACCGCTTCCATTAACTGCCTCACTTCCGAATCAGAAAGCTTGGTACCCAGTTTTGGAAAGACCGGCTTTCAACTCTTCAAATAACTGTTCCACTGTGGTTTGTGTCTATAGATTTGAACATTTCCTTCAGGCCAACAATCTCTTCTTCAGAAAGATTTTACCGGCCAACACCAGACGGTATAGGAGATACCAGCCAATACCGGATAGTACCGGACTACTTTTAAATTTATTTTTTTCTTCAAGTACCGGACAATACTGATCAATACCGGACGGTACCAGGCAAATACCGGACGGTACCGGACAAATACCGGGATATTTTTTATCTTTTTTGTTTTAAAAAGTGTGTATTATACTATAAATTCTTTTAGGTAGGAAAATGCACTAATAGCAATCAATCCGAAAAGGGACCCGGTATCGCACCGGTACCGGTACGTGAGAAAATCGGTACTCTAGCCGGTACGGTATTTAGAACCATGCTCTAGAGTATTTTGCAGAGAGAGAGAATACGCTTAAACCTGTCAGGGGCGAAGAGGTGAGAAGACGAAAATGCCCCTAAACAAAACCTAGAATACCTACCCAAAAAGACAAAATAGAGCACCTTTTTGGGGGACACAACCGGAAATGTGCAAAAGTCAGAGAACCCATATTAGTCTTTTGGAAAATAGCCAAACAGTACCGTGTCCCCACCACAAAATAGGGGAAAAGACGGGAATACCCCAGACCATTACAACGCAACCTCTCCCACCCAGGGACCTGATTGGAAAAATCAAACAAAAATATGGCCGGCCAGAATTTTCAAAACTTGGCTCTTATCTCAGGTTTTGGAGAACAAAAAGTCTGTTTACACAGACTTTTCATACACATATCATGCACAGAATATTATGTGGGGCCCACTATGGGTCTCATACAAATGATCCAAACCGTTCATTAAATGTAAAATATTTTTTCAAGGGCCCCCTTAAAAAAATCAGCTCAATCTGATACATATAGACACTCAATCCAATTATTTAACTTTTCATTATTTTGAAATCCGAATGAAAAGTTAGATGATTGGATCGAATCTCTATAAGTATTGAATTGAGTTAATTTTTCACGTGGACCCTTAAAATATTTTATATTTAATGAACGACTCGGATTTTTTGTGTGGGATCCAAAATGGACTCCACATTGAAATCTGTGCACAATCTATGCACAAAAATATGTGTGGATAGCACGGCTGTGTGGAGAATACCAACCAATTAAAAGTTACCTTACGTAGAGGTGTAACAACAAATACATTAAAATTGTCGATACGTCATAAATTAATGTCATCTTCAAAAGTAATTAGGTAGATCTTCATAAATTATTTATTTAGCTAAAAGGAATATAATAATCCTATATAGGAAAGAAGATAAAGATGTTTGATTGGTTTTCATTTGAAACTGAAGCAATTTCAAAAGAGTCCTAGGAAGAGCTCAGAAGAATGTAATAGGAAAGAAGAAGAAGATTTTTGATTGGTTTCCAAATTGGAACAATTATGGAAGATTATTAGACAGTATAGAGGCTTACGTAAATCATGGTTTGGTTTCGAAATGGGCACAATATTTTTTTGAATATTGTCTCTACGTAAATTAAGGGATGGACATCAGTTATCTAACATTTCCAAATGCAACTATTAGAGGTTATTTCACCTCTCTCAAATCATGGAAGGTGGAGTACAAGTAGGGCTAGTGTTGGCATTTAAGTAATTAGATACTATATCTGAAATTAGCTAACTTTGTTAAAGTTACGAGAGTTACGAGTATAGCCGACTCTTTGTTTCTCTCCCTGTTTATACTCAGGGCCGGCCTTGGGCCTAGGCCCACCAGGCCCCCCCCCCCCAAAGGCCCAAAATTAGAGCCCCCAAACATTTTAAGTTAGTATATTACCCTAGGAGTTTTTAGGCCCAAAATTTGTACCCAAAATTAACTTAACTAAGTGAGGCCCCATTTTAAAACAAGGCCAAACAGATTTTTTCAGCCCAATTCAGAAACTCCTCTGTCAACTCTTAAAAGGAAGCGGATAAAAAAAAAAAAACCTCTTAAAAGGAAAAAAACACACACATACACAGAACCACAAAGCCAACTCGGCTTTCTCACAGAATTGAAATTAGAAAAACCCAACTGAACGTCAGCTTCTCCTAATCTCCTCTCGCCTTCTCTAGTCAGTAGTCTCTCTCTGTCTCTCGCCTTCTCTAATCTCCTCTCGGCTTTGCCTTCATCTCCTACAATCCTACTTGTAGCCCTAACCCAACAAAGCCCCAAAATACTTTTAGCCCCTGTCCTTGAAGAGGTAAAAACGTGATTACAAAAATCAGTTTTCGCGGAATCGCGGCAAGAAATCAATCTACCAGGTATGAGCTTTCGGCATTTGTTCATGATTTTGTCTTCTGCAAGTATTATTTGTTTTTGCATTTGGGAAGTTGATTTTGTGCTCTTGTTAAAGCAATCTGCCGTGAAGTTGAGAACTGGAGTTGTGCTCTTATTTTTTTATTCCTTTAGAATAAAATATGTTGGAATGTGGTGGTGCATATAGAATAAAATAGGCATATAAGAGAGTTCATTAATAACCTAACCTTGTATATACCTTGAATGGGTTAGCCATGCTATGGATTGAAAATGATTTCAAAAATGATTTCGCAACAAAACTAGACTATGGAAGCTTAATTGATTTATTTGCCTCAAAAAATGCAAGAAGAGCAATGTTCAAGTGATACTTATTAGTTATTGTACTGTAATTTTTTGTGACCTGGCCATGTAAGTATTTGCAAATCTTTTGGGACAATTTGTATCTTTTGAAAATATTTCATTTGTAGATGTGAAGGGCCCCAAATTGGTTGGTCGCCTAGGGTCCCGGAAAACTCAGGGCCGGGCCTGTTTATAGTGGATCCTTTTGCTCTTCTCCCGTGGACATACCCAATTTGGGGAACCACCTAAATTCTTGTGTTTCATTTATCACTTATTGATTTGTTATATTCTCAATTTCGTTTTCAGCACAATAGGAAATGGGTTCGTGACCCATACATTACCCGGTCCGGGTTCAGGCCAGGGTCCCGGCCCCCAAGGGGCCATGCAGTCTTTTTAGGGTCGGGTATGGAAAAACTTGCCCCGTCTGGCCCCGTTGGCATTCTTATTGGTTGATAGTTCAAGCCACAAATGGAGATCTCTATTTCAGCTATACGGTAATCACCAGGTCGTGTTGCTGCAATTGGAATCTAATCCAGTGAAGGATCATTCTCGTAATATTTGGGGCGGCTTTTGGGTTGGGAGTATCAGTTTGGTTTTATTTTGGCTGTTGTTATATCTATGTTGTCTCTTGTAAGTTAAAGTCCCTTTTGCTTTCGGTTGTCCTCTTGTCAACCTTTAAATTTTGGAGAATGCTACAGTACACATCCCCGTACTATATGCACCCTTAACATCAAACCTATGAAAGTCGTAACTAAACCGTTGAGGGGTGTAATCAATCCATTGAAAGATGTAACGAAACCATTGAAAGACATAACAATTGAAGGAAATGTTTGGTTACGTCTCTAAATGGTTTCGTTGCGCCTTTCAATGGTTTGGTTACACCCCTCAATGGTATAGTTACGACTCTCAATAGTTTGGTCATAAGGGTGCATATAGTATGGGATGTGTACCGTAGCATTTATCTTAAATTTTAGGGCTAAAGTTTGGAGTGGAGCTAATATGAAAGGAGAGTGGCGCAAGCCACCCCGACTTCCTATATAGTATTATTTAGTAGTTATAAATTTGGCACTTATCATTATCTAAATATCAGGGTCCTAATCGGTGCACTCTGTATTGTTGCCCATAGAATTATATATGGGTAAGAGACATATGGTGTAGTTTGCTTTAGGAAATGACATGTTTGCAGCCGAAGTGATCGCAACAGTTGGATAGTGTTTTTAATGGTTCAGATTTGTTTCGATATTAATTCCTACCAAACCGAGAAATCAGAAAACTGAAGAAGAAAACAGGTATCTTGTAGAAATTTTGGATATGATCCAAAAGTTTAAGTTATTTCGTAGAGAGGACCTGATTGTATTTAGTTATCACTCATTCTATACTCAACAAATGCGAGACTTAATGTTATATGGCAAATCTAAACGTGAATGGCTCTTTTCCTAATGTAAATTAAAAACCTTTCTGGATAACATCACAAGTTACAGCAAGTACAGATCACATGTGTGTGCAACATACATAACTACGTGTCCCCAGTTTTATTCTTTGAGATAGCTTTGAATCCTCATAACTGGACTTCAAAATCTCATTATTGTATACTAGCTAGCAACGATGCTTGCATACTGCCTTTGATCAGGGTTACTACCTTTCCTTGAAAAACCTTGAGAGAGGTGTGGGTCTGCAGTTTCCGGAGTAACAACAGTATTCATCGGTCTTGAATACTGTGTATGGATTGTTACACCCGCCCGGGGCCCGCAACTCACTCGGGCACTCCCCGTTGATGTCAGCAATGCATCTGATGCTGCGGGTGCACCCAGCTGAAGTCGGGCTGAAGTCCATTGGCACATTGAACCCGTCTACAAGAGATATGTCAAAGAAGTCCAAGTTGCTGAATTGGTTTAGTGCATATTCAGCTAGTGTGTTAGGGGGCTGGCCGAACGCTGAACACTCGAGGACCCCACCGCAGTCACCGGTTTGGCACGTTCAGCGGCCTGCCCCGTCGAAATTGCATCCGGTTTGGGCCCACACCTGGGCTCCAGTTGTGCCTGTTGGTGGATTGATGGTCCAAGTTTCGCCTTTGTTGAGGGGTCGGCCGCCGCCGGGAACAAGCTGCAGCCCAGACGGTGTTTGTGCAGTTGTTTGTGATATCGATAGTGGCGGCACGAATGGAGGTGATGAAGAGGAGGGTAATGAGAAGGGAAATGGAGGTCAAGGAAAGTGATTTGAAGAAGGCCATGGTTTGTGTATGTATATTTATGGATTGGGAAGTAGAGAAATGGGCTCTAATGGGTGGTGGTGTGTGTGGCAATGTGAGAAAATAGATTGGGGTATTTATAGGGGCTGGGTCGGTCCTAGGCAAAAGCCCACCAAGCGGCCGCTTATGGCCTCCCGTTTTTATCCCAATAATAGGGCCCAAAATAAGGTATATGTTAAGTAATATGTATGTCCATTATTTGATCCAAATGGGCCAATGTAGTTTTGTTATGAACTCTGCCTTAGAGTTGCAAAGTTAATGGGTTCGATTCTTGCATCTTTTAGTTTTTAAGTGAATAGTTTTTGAATTTTTGCGTAAAAAAGTACTCCAGCAGACTCGAACTCGCGACCATGGAGTACGAAAGTTGTTTCGGGCAAGTGCTATCCCTAAACCACACGGTAATATTTTTTTACCAAATAACTAATTTATACAGACAAAAATAAGAGGCCCCATTTTGAATATCACCTAGGGCTTGCAAAATCTCAAGGCTGGCCCTGTATAGGTGGAGGGTGGCCGTGACTACAGGGAATACGTACTTCATTTTGGTTGGGAAGTTCGCTTAGGTATCGATGATTTGATTTGTTTGGCTTGCACTGATCTTGTAGACAAGTCATGTGATCCAAGTAACCGTGAGTGTGGCCAATTTGTCTAGAAGGGAATGCCGTAGGAAATTTCGCATAGAAGAACTCAGGCAATTGGTTGATTATTGACCTTGGAAAATTGTAATAAATCGTAAATGATCGTTCGTTTTTGATATCAGAGTGTCTTTTTCACGGAGCCTGTTCACAGAGTCGTTCAATCTCGCGCTTCTATTTCGGTTTTGGACGGTCCAGATTTTAATAAAAATTTTCCGGGGAAAAGTTAATCACAATCAATTATTACCGGTCATAATTGATTTTCAATCCGGATCGTCCAAAAACACTTTGGACGGTCGCAATTGAGCTCCGTAAGTTCTTCTTTATGGAACAGCCGTAAAGAAAATTTTCTCTTTTGATATATGATGTTAAACTATTATAGGTAGAAAAGTTTAGCTTTTGGACTTCTATGGGCTCTAGCTAGCTCCGTTGGCATCTCCTGATTCGAGCACCGTCATGGGCATTTGTGGTTTCAGGTTATGGACAGCCTCTGAATCCCTCGTGGACTAACTTACTAACTCTTCATAACTTTTGTTAATGTATAATGTGTGGGGCTCCAATCAAGGTGGTTCGTTCTTCTGGGTCTGGGGATTGAGATTAGCTCTTGGCTCTCCCTAACCTGCAAAAGAAAGCACGACTAAAGACCACATCGGAGGCTCTCCGGAGTGGCCCTCCGGTGCAAGAATCAATATACTTGCCAGGGACGAGAATGAAAGACCAAGAGCTAGAGAATTAGGGTTATCAAGAATGTGTGTACCTCTCTCAAGAAGGCATAGTGATGTATTTATAGGGAACTCTTAGCTTGGTCTCCAAGATTGTATGTACACTTGACACACGTCGGCTGACGTAACCCTTATGTCACATTAGGGTTTCGTAACCGTTTGTAGGGTGAACTGACACCTTCATGTGCTCTCATCATTATCCCGATAATTGTTCTGCTGATGTCACCATGGCCACGGTTGCGTCCCACGTGGGTGAGCTGGAATCTTTGGCCCCCGCATTCGTTCAAGGCTGAACGTGGTGACCGACTGTCAAAGAGTTGGTAAGTCGAACGAGATGCATTGGCAGAATGTAGTAGATAGACTGATTATTGGACCGTCGGCTTGCCAAGGCGTGACGCTTCCGCCTGAGGGTGCGCTTGGGAAGCAAGAGAATGGCTTGGGTATTCCCTTGGTTCTGCTCGAGTCATAACGCTCGGCCTGCTACATAATGTGTGGCAAAAAAAAAAAAACCCAACTCACATGCAAACATAGTTAGGGAAGGATACAAGTGGGGGCTGCGATGACACGACCCCATTCGATTTCGTAAAATTGTACTAATTTTCTTGAATATTTCAATTATATATATCCTATAATTTGTGATAGAGGTTTAATAAAATTACTCTAAACTTCCATTACGAGGATATTTGTCTGATCTAGTACTTTTTTGAATGCTAAATTTTCACACCATCTTTTTTGCAAATTAACACATTCATTTCTGTTAATTATAAGATGAAATTGCATATAGTATATTCATCAGTTTGTTATTTTACCGGCAAAAAATATATTCATTGAGAAATTATGAACGTACGGGTTAAGTTAACTAATTTATAAATTAGCGTACGGCTTAAATCAAAATGCATGGGGTTGATAATTCAGTGGAGCATGTACGTACCTTGACAAGGAAATAAATGCTTGGTCGATTTAATTTCCAGTGGTATCTAATCTACTATTGTCCTCATACATTTACGGGTCCAATTTTCCCTTCAAGGAATTTTAACAGGAGGGACAGCTAAGCTAGGGTGGTGAAAAAGTCTCCAAGGGAGAAAACAGAAGATAATGAATATAGGGCATCAATCCAAAACCCTTTCGGAGACTCGAACTTTCAACAGCGAGAAAATTTCTTGAAAACTGTGAATCTCTTGATCTTATCGATAGCGTGTTTTTTTTTCATAGCGATTTTGCCCAAACTTATATTATCCTATTTATATTCAGTCGTCAAGATTCAAGGAGTAAACTCGATCTAGAATTTTTTGTGAAGATATTAAAATTGTTGACCAAACTATTCTTAGCGATTTGAAATATTTTTTTAATCTGGGGCCAGGATTTTATCAGTTTTATTTGTGTTTTTTTTTTCTTTTCTAGTTTCCATATTTTAGTGGCTCAAATCTTTCAACTTTTAATTCATTCCATAGATCATTTGGTATAAGGCTTGATGTGCAACTCTGCAGTATAGCTTCTTGTAATTAATTTTCCTAGTTCCTTTATGATTTCTGTATCATAAATTGAGTTGTAAGCTCTACCTTGGACTTGAGAATCTACCGATTTTATCACAGTGGCAAGGAATTACCAGTAGTAAAATTTATGATTTCTTTTTCTATTTTCCATTTTTGAGTGGCTCAAATCTTTAATACTTTTCACTTCATTTGGCATAGGCTTGACGGGCAAGTATAGCTTCGTGTAGTAATTAATATTTCAAGTTCCTTTATGATTTCTGTATCATAAATTGAGCTGTACGATTTAAGGCAACACGGTTAAGTTTCCATAATATAAAAACAAATAATTTTCTCTGTTACTTGTGTGTTTGTTTTCGTGTTTTTCTTATTTCAATACGCTTCCGTGCATTGGAAAGGGATTTGAAGAATGTTTGTTTTAAGTTTTGAGAAAAGATTTTTGGGATAATGAATGGAGAGAGATAGATTGATAGAAAAATGAAAGCAATAATTAGGAAGAAAACTTAAGAGAGATTAATTGTGTCTAGATACTGAAAGCGAACACAGTTGGGCATGTTTAAAGTTTAATTAGGACTATGCATGATGTAGTACTAGAGAACCATCCGGCTGTTGTGTGTCTATCAATGTGAGAGAATGGATTTTGGGTGTTTCTAGAGGAACGTGGCAATGTCTAGGGGGGGAATACATAGTCAGTTTTCGTTGGAAATTTTGTTTAATTAGGTAATGTTGAATAGGTTGGCTTGACTTGACTTGAAGACAAGTCGAATCAGTTTGGTTTTATTCGGGTTACATCTATGTTGTCTCTTGTAGTCCTCTATCGCTAGGTCCCTGTTGCTTTCGGTTGTCCTCTTGTCAACCTTTAGATCCCGTTTGTTTTGGGATTTTAGATTTGTAGATAATGAGTGTAGAGAAAAATAAAATATTAAATTGAAAATAAGGGTAATGATTGGAGAGAGAGATAGAGAGAAAAATGAGATATATGGTGTGGTTTGCTCTAGGAAATAACTTTTTTGCAGTCGATCGAGGTGATTGCAACCGTTGGATAGTGTTTTTAATGGTCCAAATTTGCTTTGGTATTCCTACCAAATCGAGAAATCAAAAAACTGAAGAAGAAAAACATGTATCTTGTAGAAAATTTGGATCTGATCCAGAAGTGTAAGTTATTTCGTAGAGGATCCAATTGTATATTTAGTTATCACTCATTCTATACTCAACCAATGCGAGACTTAATATTATATGGCAAATCTAAACGTGAATGGCTCTTTTCATAATGTAAATTAGAAACCTTTCTGGATAAACATCAGAAGTTACAGCAATTACAGATCACATGTGCGTGCAACATACATAACTACGTGTCCCCAGATTTATTCTTTGAGATAGCTTTGAATCCTCATAACTGGACTTCAAAACCTCATTATTGTATACTAGCAACGATGCGTGCATACTGCAAAACATCTTCTAGTAGTATTTCAAGGGCAAAACACAACCTTGTAGTTGGTTCCCCCGGGACAAGTAAATGTGCTAGTCTGATCATCCTTAGGGTAACTATAAGCATCCGGACACCTTTCCTTGAAAAACCTTGAGAAGGTTGTGGGTCCGCAGTTTCCGGAGTTGCAACAGTATTCATCAGTCTTGAATACTGTGCATGGGTTGTTACACCCGCCCGGGGCCCGCAACTCACTCGGGCACTGTCCATTTATGTCGGCAGTGCATCTGATGCCGCGGGTGCACCCACCAGAAGTCGGGCTGAAATCCATCGGCACATTGAACCCGTCTACGAGAGATATGTCAAAGAAGTCCAAGTTTTGGAATTGGTTCAGTGCATATTCAGCTAGCGTGTTAGGGGGTTGGCCGAACGCTGAGCACTCGAGGACCCCACTACAGTCACCGGTCTGGCATGATCCGCGGCCTGCCCCGTCGAAATTGCAGCCAGTTCGGGCCCACACCCGGGCTCCTGCTGTGCCTGCTGGCGGATTGATGGTCCAAGTTTCGCCCTTGTTGAGGGGCCGGCCGCCGCCGGGAACAGCTGCGGCCCAGACGGTGTTCGGGCAGTTGTTTGTGATGTCGATGGTGGCGGCATGAATGGAGGTGATGAAGAGGAGGGTAATGAGAAGGGAAATGGAGATTAGGGAAAGTGATTTGAAGAAGGCCATGGTTTGTGTATGTATATTTATGGATTGGGAAGTAGAGAAATGGGCTCTAATGGGTGGTGGTGTGTGTGGTTGAAAGACCCTGTGTCGCTAGGGTGGCCAAGCAGGACCTCGGGGGTGGCCTGACAGGACCTCGTGTGATCGGGGGTAGCCTGAGCAGGACCTTGAGGGCAGCCTGATGGACCTAGAATTGTGAGAAGGGCCAAGCAGGACCTGGCCTGACAGGACCTCAAGTATTGGGGTAGCCTGAGCAGGATCGGGGCAGCCTGATGGACCTAAGATTGTGATTTGAAACTGGCGGGTAGTCCGGTGATATGATTTGAAACTGACGGGTAGTCCAGTGATGTCTGTGATGATTTAAAATCGGCAGAGAAGCCGGTGATGTCTGTGATGATTTAAAACCGCCAGAATAAGCCCGGAGATGTAGCAGAGTAAGCCCAGTGATGTATGTGATGATTTAAAAACCGGCAGAGTAAGCCCGAAGATGATATAAAACCTGGCGGATAGTCCAGTGATGTTTTGATAAAACCTGGCAGTGGTCCAGTGACGTTTTATGTTGATAAAACCTGGCGGTGGCCCATCGATATTTTGTGATGTTAAAACCTGGCGGTGGCCTAGCGATATTTTGTGATGTTAAAACCTGGCAAGAGGTCTAGCGATGTTTTGTTGACGATAAAACCTGGCGGATGGCCCAGTGATGTTTTGTGACGATAAAACCTGGCAAAGTAAGCCCAGTGCTGTTTGTTGATAAAACCTGGCGTGTGTTCAGTGATGTTTTGTGATGGTGTCCTGGCGAAGTCCAAAGGACAAGAGGTCCAGCGATATTTTGTTGACGATAAAACCTGGCGGATGGCCCAGTGATGTTTTGTGATGGTGTCCTGGCGAGAGTCCAGTGGAACAAATTGATGTCCTGGCGAGAGTCCAGTGGAACAAATTGATGTCCTGGCGTGGGTCCAGTGGAACAAATTGATGTCCTGGCGTGGGTCCAGTGGAACAAATTGATGTCCTGGCGTGTGTCCAGTGGAACAAATTGATGTCCTGACGAGAGTCCAGTGGAATAAATTGATGTCTGGCGAGAGTCAAGTGGAACAAATTGATGTACTGGCGGTGTCCAGTGTGATTGTGATGTGGTATATAAGATAGGCGAACCCTAGTTGTGATTCAGGCATGATAAGCTAGCCCCTTGTTATAGTATTGTAACTTAGGTTATCTACGATAGCAAAGGGAGGTGATCTCATGGGACCGAGCATGGCTAGCGGTTGGGGAGGTAAGATCTCTTAGGGAGATTTTGGATTACACGTTAGGTTAATGGATAGTAATGAAATGGTTTATGTGAAAAATATCTGTTTTACTTATTCGTATCATTATTATCTTGTTTGCTTGTTAGCTGTATTGTAAGAGGGGTAGTTGGGTTGGATTATTCTATTGGGTGATTTATCACTCACGGATACGTCTGTATCCTGGCAAATCGATTGCTTCGGCGATCAATTTGCTAGAGGGCGCAGGATTCAATGGAAGAGATTCAACGATGATGCAGTTCGACACGGAACAAATATCAGTAACGAGGATCGAGGATGCTTAGGATTCGTATCAAGATTAGAGTCAGCTCTGAAGTTGGTGTAATTTGATTCCGTAAATCTATCTTGAGATTGTATTAGCAAAATCTTTATTTTGGAAAATTATATTTATTTAGCAATATTTTCTTAAGAAATTATTTTATTTTGCACCCGAAAAGTCAGGGCGTTACAGTGGTAATGTGAGTGAATGGATGTGGGTATTTATAGAGGGAGGGCGGCCATGCCTAGAGGGAATACGTACTTCATTTTGGTTGGAAAGTTCGCTTAGGTATCGATGAATTGATCTTGCTTGTAGACAAGTCATGTGTTCCACCAAGTAATTAACGGTGAGATACAAGAGAATGTGGCCATTTTGTCTAGAAGGGATTTCCGTAGGAAATTTTGCATAGAAAAGGACAGGCAATTGGTTGATTATTGATCTTGGAAAAATTGTAATAAACCAAAACGATTGTTGGTTTTCGATCCATATATACGATGCCAAGTAGCCAATGGGCTGTCGCCCAGTTTGCATCTCTTGATCTCCCTTGTGGGAGATCAGAGTTCCAACTCCATTGAGGCTGTTTGTGGTTTTATGACTTTGGACAACCTCTGAACCTCTGAACCTCTTAACTCTTCTCTAACCCTTGCATGTATAATGTGTGGCAAAAAAAAAAAAAAAAACTCGCATGCAGACATTATATTTATCAGAATGCATGGGGTTTATATTTCAGTGGAGCATGTACCTTGACAAGGAAAATAAATGGTGGGTCGATTTAATTTCCAGTGGTACCTTATCTACTAATGTCCTCGTACCTTTACGGGTCCAATTTTCCCTTCAAGTGAATTTAACAGCTAGCTAGGGTGGCGTACGTAAAAGTCTCAAAGGGAGAAAATAGAAGGGAATGAATATTCGGGGACAGCAATCGAAAAGCCCTTCGGAGATTCGAATAGTGAGAAAACTTTTTAGAAATTGTGAATTTCTTGATCTTATCATAGCGTGTTTTAATTTTTTTCCATAGAGGATTTTGCTCAAACTTACATTGTAATATCTTATTTATATTCAGTTGTCAAGGCACAAGGAGTAAACTCAATCTAAAATTTTTTTGTGAAAAGATTAAAATTGATGGCCAAACTAATCAAAGCGATTTGAAATATTAGTTTAGTCTGGGGCTAGGATTTTATCAGTTTTATTAGTGATTATTTTTTTCTAGTTTCATATTTCTCTGGCTCAAATCTTTCTACTACTTTTTAGAAATTCCATACTTCATTTAATATAAGGCTTGATGACGTGAGGCTTGATGACGTGCAACTCTGCAAGTATAGCAACCTGTAATTTCTCCATATTGTGGGTTTGTTCTCGTGTTTCTCTTTTTATACGCTTACGTATTGGAGTTTGTTTACTCGGGGTTCTCAAAATCACCACCTTCTAAAAAAATTTCTCTGAGGAGTATTTATTACTCTCGTTTCTTAATCTCTTTCTCTTCACTTATTATCCCAAAACATCTCTCAAAATCTTTACCGAACAAGCTTGGGCATGTTTAGGACTAAGGAATGCGAATTAGAGAAACATTCGGCTGTTGCGTGGCAATGTGAGAGAATGAATTTTGGGTGCTTCTAGAGGAACGTTGCCATGTCCACTTCATTTGGCTTAAGCTTGACGGGCAAGTACGTATAGCTTCGTGTAGTAATTAATATTTCAAGTTCCTTTATGATTTCTGTATCATAAAATTGAGCTGTACGATTTAAGGCAACTCGGTTAAGTTTCCATATATAACATGAAAACAAATGTAATTTCTCTGTTACTTGTGCGTTTGTTTTCTTTCGTGTTTTTCTTATTTCAAATACGCTTCCGTACGGGCATTGGAAAGGGATTTGAAGAATGTTTGTTTTAAGTTTTGAGAAAGATTTTTAAGATAACGAGTGGAGAGAGATAGATAGAGAAATAAAAACAATAATTAAAAAGAAAACTTATTGAAGACCGTGCACAGAGAGATTAAGTCTGGGTATCGAAAGCGAACACAGTCAGGCATGTTTAAGACAATGAAGTAGTAGTAACTAGAGAACAACTAGAGAACCATTCGGCTGTTGTGTGTCAATGGGTGAGAATGGATTTTGGGTGTTTCTAGGGGAAATACTATACTACGGAGTATTATTAGTGGAGTATAGTTGTCGTTGGAAATTTTGGTTAGGTAATGATGAATAGGTTGGCTTGGCTTGGCTTGACTTGAAGACAAGTCGAATTAAATACAGTAGTAATGCACAAAGAAAGACTTGGTTGATAAATGCCGGTCAACTTAAATAAATCAAGGACAGACTTGGTTTGTAATATTCTATTTATATTTATATTCAGTTGTCAAGGCTCAAGGAGTAAACTCAAATTAGAATTTTTTTGTGAAAAGATTAAAATTGATGGCCAAACTAATCATAGCGATTTGAAATATTCGTTTAGTCTGGGGCTAGGATTTTTATCAGTTTTCTAAGTGAATTTTTTTTTTCTTAGTCTCATATTTTTGTGGCTCATATCTTTCTACTTTTTAGAAATTCCATACTTCAAAAGGCTTCATGTCGTGCAACTCTGCAAGTACAGCTTCCTGTAATTAATTTTCCTAGTTCCTTTATGATTTTTTAGGTCATAAAGAAAATTACTATGAACATCTCAAAAAAAAAAAAGAAAAAGAAAATTACTATGAGTTAGGTGGGTGGATGGCCCCACACCAACTTTAAGGGCCTTTTTCTTTTCTTTTCTTTGTAGTTTCTGAATCCTAAATTGCGTTGTACCATGTAAGGCAACTCGGTTAAGTTTCTAGGACGCTGCTACTAGTACAGCAGCTTAGGCACAGATAGTGCATACATCGCGCATTTGGCCTGTCTTAGGTTCATCAAAGATAATCGGAGCCGCTCATTTGGTTCAATATATTTTTCTTAAGGTCCCCTGTAAAAAAGCAGCATCATTTGACATTGAAAGGGCATTTACGAAGCGTCCAAAATCTCTTCAGAAATTTTCTTAAGCAATTTTGGACGCTTCGTAAATGCTCTTATCTTTGTCAGAAGAAGCTGATTTTTTGTAGGAACCTTAAACAAAATATATTGAACAAAATATGTGGCTCTGATTAGTTTTGTTGGACCCGAGATGGGCCCAAATGCGTGTTATACGCACTGTGTGTGTCCAAACTGTTGTGCAAGTAGCATTTCTGAAGTTTCTATAATACATAAACAAATAATTTTCTCCATTTTGTGGGTTTGTTCTCGTGTTTTTCTTTCTTCAATACGCTTACACATTGGAGTTTGTTCACTTGGGGTTCTCAGAATCACTACTTTTTAATAAATTTTCTTTGAGGAGGAGTATTTATTAGTCTCGTTTCTTAATCTTTTTCTCTCCATTTATTACCCCTAAACATCTCTTAAAATCTTTACCAAACAACCTTGGACATGTTTAGGACTAAGGAGTGCGAATTAGAGAAACATTCGTCTATTGCATGGCAATGTGAAAGAATGAATTTTGGGTGCTTCTAGAGGAACATTGCCATGTCCACGGTGTTTTATGATTATGCATTGATTAGAATTTGTGATTTTTTGGATACCTTTTTCTTTATTATTGGTTGGCTCTGTTGACTGATACAATGCAGTGTATGTTTTGTACCTTGATGGAAGTAATTAGGTAGACCATTGATCTAATTTTGTTAGCTGGGATGCACATGATTTTCTTATCCCTGTAACTTTGGTTGGATTCCATTGTAAATGCCGTTGGGCATTCGAAATGATATGCAATCGCTTTGTCTTTAAAAAAAAAAAAATTACTGTTGGAAATTTTGCTTGGGTATTGATGAATAGATTGGCTTGACTTGGAATCAAGTCAAGTACGGGACAAACAAACAGAGGATGGTCATTGTCACCAGGTCTATTTTTAGTTTTATTTTGTATTACAGGGTGATCGGAGTCAATTTTGTGCACACTTCAGTCTAATTATTTTTATCTCTTAAAACGGTTTCACGTGCCTGAACGTGGGGTTAGGTAGCCCAAAAATTATTAATAAAAAAAATTAAACCGGAAACCTCAAGATTAAATAAATATCTAGGTCTCACGCAATGACCACCAAATCATCCCTTTGTTCACGGAGGTCAAACTTTTTGTTTGTAAGATGTTTTCCAGTCAAGCACAGACTTGGTTTATTTATGTTATCAGAAAGTCTCTTAACATAGGCTTTTCAAACACAAATTTATAGTGGATGACTAGTGTTTGTTTCTGTTCAATGCACAGAATTAAAATACTCCTATTGATTTTTTGGTTCAGTGTATTGAATGAGTAAAACGCTAATGATACAAAATATAGTTGAATGTTTTTTCGGTTTCTTGTTCGATATACGCTAGTATTATTCTCATTCTATCTACTGAAAGACGTGTGGTGGAAAATGTTAAAATAGCACATGACGGTATCCATGCAGGAGCATAGAATAATTTTTTCTCCATATTCAACTCCCAAGTCTCATTCTTCCCCCACTCTCCCACGTTCCTCTTTCTCTCCCCCTACTTCCTCATCTCTCTCTCTCTCTCTCTCTCTCTTATCAACACAAAAAATAAAAAATGTAGAAAATTAGAATTGAAGATTTGAAAGCTTTTAAAGGAAAAATACATTTGCTTATAGTATGTATTATCGTTGTACATGTTCGATGCATGAGACAAAAAATTTCAATGAGTGTCTTTTCCATTTCTTTGTGTATTGAACGGAGACACCACTAATTCACAAAAAATATAGTTTAAGAAAAAAACATTGACTTTTTTTTGAACGGCAACAAAATGGTCCTATACATAGAACACCAATTTCTAACAAAAAAAATTACTTCGAATGACGAATATTAAATAAAATTTCAAATTAGAAGACTCGTGGGTGTTCAAATTAATTTGCAATTTTAAAAAATATAGGATAAACAAAGCAAATCAAGAAAAAACTAAAAAGTATGATTCTTATTTATCATTTTTTATCTAATAAAAGCCAATTTTTAATTCCCCTAAAATCTCTCTTTCCCCTTTTCAAAATCCCTCCCCCCCCCCCCCCCCCCTCCCTCTCTCTCTCAAATTTTCTTTTTCTAAAAAAATTAAAATTGTAAGAATTGAGGATTATAAGAGTTTGGAGTATTTTGAGTCCAAACTACATTTGCATATAGTATAGTAAAGATTTGAAATTGAACTGTGGTCTCTATGTAGGGAGAACCACATAAATATTATTGTGGTTCGCAATATTATTCCATTCTCTATAACTGAAAATTAAATAACTATGGGCAGAAAAATTGGGAACTTTATTATCCCAACCTTTTGCTTCCCAGAGATTTTTGGCATACGTGACTTAATCACGTGGTGAAAGTAAAATCTACTAACAAAATTGCGAAACACTTTTAAGTTCGGTTGCAATTTCTGGGTAATGATCCGGAAAAAAAATTTTGAGTTAGTGATTGGTTTGGTTTTTAGAAATGGTTGTTGGAGTAATGATTTGATAGAAAAATAGGGATAATGATTGAAAATAGGGTAATGATTGGAGAGAGATAGAGAGAGAAATAGGGGTAATTATTGGAAGAGAATAGGGGTAATGATTGGATGAAAGAGTAATGATTGGAATGAGAGAAAAGTGAATAGGGGTAATGATTACACTTTTTCCGAAAATGTTTTCCGGAAATTGCCGGAAATTGCAACCGAACACAGCCTTTATTGTTTTTAGAAGCAAAATTGTTGGATAAACAGTTATAGTTAGATCACCCATTTCATGAAAATTTAATTGAATTTATTTTTTTGATCGGCACTGATTTATTTATTTTGTTGAGCTATCTATTTACTTACTCAAAAATTTAATTGAATTTTATTTATTTTCACTTCTCACTATTGATCAGGTGCGGACAATATTATAGAAAACTCAAATTTTCTAAATCCAAGTACTCGCTTGAACCCACTCAATTGATGGTAGAGCCGCCCCTGACTTGCTAAAACCAAAATAAACACATACGTACGCTGAATTGATTTGTCAGCGGCATTTTGGACTGTTTGTTGTTTTGTAAAGGGATTTGAAAAGTCTCAAATCAGAAAATACGCGCGCAGAAACTGCTAATTTGGAGGCATCAAACTAATAGCCAAAATATAGTTTTAGCAAAGTCATGTGACGCTACTCTATCCTAATAGACTTTGTATAGTACTTGATGTGGAAAAGAGTTTTAAGACGTCGAGACTTTGATACAATCAGCTTGCTCGTTGTTTTCAACGTATGTTCCAATTCTCCCCAGTCCAAGTTCAGGACTGAATTGGACGGGATAGTCCAAATTTAGATTATAGATTACATTAGTATAATCAATAGGTCGAATTTTCTTAGAGACTCTTACAGGTAAGAGTCTTTGACCAAATCCAAACTTATTAATCGCAGCAATGGACAATTAAAATTTAAATTGTCTTCATCCAGTTCAAATTAAAAACAAAGAGAGATCCGCTTCCTTTTAACACCGATACTGATTTGCCTACTTTTAATTATTCATGAGAGGGAGCCCATTGCTAGCCACTTACGCAATCACAACCAGATAAGAATGTCTGAATGTTTGTTGCTGGTTTTAATTTGCTTAGGTGTTTGGTACGGGTTGGGTTTTTTAGCCTTTAGGTTTTTTGCTGCTGAGGGTTTGTTTTTCATTTTTTGGAGGGTTTGGTGTCTGGCTTCTTTGGGTGTTTGTTTGCGGTGTCTCTTTTGGTTTTGGTGTTTCGGTTGGCGTCTTACATTCATTCGGTCTTTGGTGGCTTCTATACTATATACTAGCAGCAAACCCATGGAATAGTTATAAAAATTACTCCAATATTTTTCGATTGTGTTTATTTTATTTGACTTCATGTGAATACATCAATGAAATATGATCAAGTGACCAAGCAAGTCAAATAAAAACACAAAGATCAAAAAAACCAAAACAACAAAATATTATCGTGGAATAGTTGTAAACTTGTAATATTAAGGAGATGTAACTTTAAGTTGTCATCACCACAAACATATAGACACGAACAAACCCCATTCAAAAAGTACCGTAACATCTAGTTTTCATGAATATCAATCAATTATTTATGTTGATCGATCTACACGATGGAATCCAAAATTGAACAATTAAATTTGGAACTTACTAAAGTCGTAAGTTTTCCATGCTAGTTTTCTTTTCAGAGAAAAAATTCGTATCCTTGTACGTAGTAGGAAAAATGACCTCAAATGTAAAGCATCAAGTCAAGTATGCCAAACCAGAGATAGGAAAAATGACCTCAAATGTAAAGCATCAAGTCAAGTATGCCAACCAAAGAAAGGAAAGATGACCTCAAATGTTAAGAATCAAGTCAAGTATGCCAACCAAAGAAAGGAGGAACTGTAAAGATTATCTCGTGGTGCACGCAATCTGATTTGGATCTTTTTAAGATAACAAAGCATACCATAACACTATTCTTATCTATAAGGAGACTATAAAATAAGCTAATTTCTCCCTTGTGAATTTTAAAACATGCATTGACATGTTTAGTTAGTTACCTGGGGAGTTGCATCCAAACTTAATTGCTTGCATAAAACAAAGCATAACTTGTAAGCATTGTCTTTACAAAATTGTCATTGAAAAAAAAAAATCCGTTGAATGCACGGGACGAACTCAAGTATAATCGGTTAAATGTTTGCACATATGATTCGATACAAATTCAAGCACACGGTAACTCGTGCCATACATGGAACATATCCAAGACACATACAAATTTCAATTCATGTACCAATTAGTCTGATTTTGTTTCAAACTGATCAGTCTGATTTTGTTTTCTTGCATGTCGAAATTAGTGGTTCTACTGCTGAATATTAGCACAAAGTACTTGACACCCCAACAATTCCCCATATATTCTCTCTCTCTTCTCTCTCTCTCTCTCTCTCTCTCTCTCTCTCTCTCTCTCTCTCTCTCTCTCTCTCTCTCTCTCTCACAGATCTCTCCCCCTGAACTCGGTGTGTTCCGACGTTGATCTTGTCTGTAGGTCGCTGATGCCAAGTGACAGAGGCTTCTTCCGATCTTCCTCATCAAAACAATTCGCCTGCATGCTTCTCGTTCAGATCTTCCTCACCATGTACTTTTCTGTCCGATCTTCCTGCAGTTTCATTGTTGTTATTCGGTTTTACAACTCTTTATTAGGGGTAAGCAAAAAATCCGTCAAACCGCGAATCCAGTCAAGACCAATCTAAACCGAAAGATTTGGTTCGATTTTTAGTAATATGGTTTGATCATGGTTTAAAAAAAATTAGAAACCACTTTAAATGGTTTGGTTTGTGGATTTACATTCACGGTCATGGTTTCAAACCGATCCAAACCGTATACTACAATTATATATAATTAAATTATTATCACTGCTCTTTTGCTGCCTTATTTTAATTCAATAGTAGTTTTTAGGAATTATTTGTGGCATTTTATTTGGTTAAATTATCTTAAGATGTTTAATCAGGAAATTCCTGGCCGGTCCTATTTTTTTGTGTGGGTTCCATACAAACCCTCTTTTATAAGTGCTATTCCATCTAGGCCCCTTTTAAATATGTTTTTACTATTTTGCCCTTTTTACTTTTCAGCACCCACAGAATTCACACCTTTTTAAAGAATTCACACATCTAAGAATTCACACCCCCAATAATTCACACCCTCAAGAATTCACACATCTTAAAAGAATTCACACCCTCAAGAATTCACATCCTTGAGAATTCACACCTTTGCAGAATTCATAAACCTTGTAAGAATTCACATCCTCGAGAATTCACACCCTCGAGAATTCACACCTCCGAAAATTCACTCATTTGCAGAATTCACACCCCTCAAATCCACATCATTTTACAGAATTTATATCCTTTTGCAGAATTTACACCTCCAGAAATTCACACACATTCGCACTATTCACACTCCCAGAGTTCACTTCTTTAAAAAAAGACACAATTCACACCTAAATAAAGAATTCACATGTTCGGAAAATACACAATTCACACCTTAAAAAAGACAAAAATTCACATCCTATCTATACTTTTCACACCATCAAAACAAGAGAAATCAATTGAGAGACTTGTGATCTATACTGAACAAATCGATCAATTGAATTCTTGAGATGTGAACTCTTGAGGTGTGAATTCTTCGAAGTGTGAATTCTTTGGGGTGTGAATTCTTTGTGTACTTCGCCAAAAATTCACACCTCCAGAATTCACATCTCTTTTCAGAATTCAATTCCCAAAAAATTTAACATCGTTTGCAGAATTCACACTTCCAAAATTCACACTCCATCTACAACATTCACCCCTCAAATTATACAATTCACAGGCCTAAAACCTCACCCACCGCCACTAAAGACACAAATCATAGATACAGGATTAGTTTTAAAACAAAACAAAACAAAACATAGACACAGAAACTTGAGATACAACGATGTGGAGCCTCTTTATGCACTGATAACCATCCCCAGGTACCTCTCTCTCTAGGGTAGTTGCTAGGGAAAAAAAAACAACAGATCTTGAATTTCGTCGTTGTTTGGCAATTTGCAGAATCACCCTCCGACGTTGTGTAGTGCCGATGTGTTGTCTTGCTTGCTTCTATTTCTCGACAGCAAAACCCACGCCGCCGCTGCCGTCCGATGAAGAGTCCGACGACTACGACGGAGAAGATGATATCTCCTTCTCGTGCGTAGGCAACGACGAAGAATCCCCGATCTCCGCCGACAATTTGTCCCACAACGGCCAGATCAAGCTCACTGATTCTTCGAAGCCTTTAGATCTGCAGCCTGTTTGAGCAAACTCTCGTCATCTTCGTCTTCGAGAGCCATCTGGATCAGCGACGACCCGAGCTTCTCCGTGATCGCGAGCGTGATCTTCCTCATCTCCGATCGAAAGTGTATGGCGAATCCGATGTCATCGTCTCGAGGAGTGACGTGACACGCGGCGGTGGTAATGGCGGAGACGAGGAGGAGGAGGAGGAGGTACCGTCGTGAATCTTCTGGACAGTATGTCCATGGCCAATATTCGGAGGTGGAGAGAGATGGGATAGAGAGGAAAAAACGGAAGATTCTGGCGGGGTTATGTTTGGTACTTCACTTAAAATAGGACTTATGTGACTAGGGTTTGACATAGGGTGGGTTTGAACAGATAAGGAATGACAAAATGGGGCCGGCCAGGAAGAAGCCCATGTTTAATAGTTGGTATTCTTAGTTTATTCATTTAGTGACTTACCAGTATTTTATTTTCTTATTTTAAGATTTGAGGCAATTATTGGTATTCTACTCTTAATTAGTTGGTTGAAGTTACTGTGTTTTGATAATTTGAATGGAATTGGTTTTAATATAAGTTTTTTCAAAAAAAATTTATCATTGTAATTTTAAGTACTTTAAATATTTTTTTAAAATGGTAGTTTAGTTCAAAGCAAACCGTGGTTTAAACCGAAACCAAACCGTATTTGTATGGTTTGGTTTTATGCCTTTTGTGAGTTGGTTTGGTTCTCCAAATTCATAATCCGTAGATATTGATTAGGTTTTTGGTTTACTACAAAACCTAACCAATCTGAACCATGCTCACCCCTGCTCTTTATCATCGCATACAAGTGATATTTCCCTAGTATTACTAGAAGATCTCTTTTGAGAGCAAAACACAACCCTTGTTAGAAAAATAATTTGTAATCTTGCATGTTCTAGAATAGTGTAGAAAAAGTATATAAGTTTAAAATAATAAGAAGTGTGTAGAAGTTATTTGTATTTATGCATATGGATAAAACTAGAAAAATCTAGAAGCTAGGAGATCTTTGTAATTAAAGCACATGTGCTTATCTCTATCTAGACAATTCTAGAGAATTCTAGGTTGGCAAAATGGCTCTATAAATAGAGCTAAGTTGTACTCATTTTATGAAGAATAAAAATAGATCACTACAATCATATTCTCTACTATCAAGTCCTCTTTTGTATAGTTACAGTTGAGCAGGAGCTCTGTAGGGCTCTGCCCTACATCTCCAAACAACCATCTTTTTATTTTTATTATTTGCTTCCGCTGCTCTCAAAAATTCCAACATGGTATCAGAGCAGGTTGTGTTCATTATCTGGGCGTGACCAAGTGATTTTATTCCTACCCCTGTTTTTTTTGTGCTCAGCCTCAAAAATGTTTTGCCCAAACAGCTTGTTTTCAAAATGGTGGATTTCAAAAAAAAAAAAAAATGTTCACATGATCCAATGCAAAATCTTTTTAGAAAAATCAAAAATTTCATGGTAGCCAATTGCTACAAAGTTTTAAAAAAAATGCCAAAAGGCATTGAGCATGTTGGGAAGTCGATCTTTTTTCGCTTCTCCAAAATGAAAATTGGGTTTGTCAAATGACACCCAAAAAGGGAGCCAATCTCCCAACAAAAAATGGGCCGCAGCCAAATTGAAAAGTTATTTGAGTGTTCAACTATTTTGCAGGATCATGGAGAACAAAAATGCGACCAACGTCGTCAAAATTTCATTCAAGAATCTCTTGAATGAGATTGTGGAAAAATTGAACATGGCACCACCAATTTGGAAATCCCACAAAACTGTAGAGAAAAAATTCCGGGCAAGTGTTGAGATTCGAGATAATGCTGTTGAAGGCGGTTCAATCAAACTTCACAGCTCTCCTCACCCAAAGAAAATTGATGCAGAGCAAGAGGCGGCTAAAATTGCTATTGAGCACTTGAAGGATATGTTCAATTTTGAAGTTGATGATTTCAACCTTCATGGCAATGAGATGTATCGTCAACATCTCAAACAAGCTGAGTTCGCGTTGGTCGAAGAACTTCAAGATAACAAGGCTCTCAATGATGAAATTGCAAAAATCCAGTCTTTCATGGCAGGACAAAGCACATTGAGCTCTGACATCACTTTATCAGAGACTTGGTGCAGAATGAAGAAATTCAGCTTGAGTTCATCAACGCCAAGGAGCAGCTAGCCGACATAATGAACAAAGCAGTGGCTGCAGATAAATTCTTACAGTTTCATGATGTCATGAAAATTACAAATTAAGGAGGAGTGTTAGAAAAATAATTTGTAATCTTGCATTTTCTAGAATAGTGTAGAAAAAGTATCTAAGTTTAAAATAATAAGAAGTGTGTAGAAGTTATTTGTATTTATGCATATGGATAAAACTAGAAAAATCTAGAAGCTAGGAGATCTTTGTAATTAAAGCACATGTGCTTATCTCTATCTAGACAATTCTAGAGAATTCTATGTTGGCAAAATGGCTCTATAAATAGAGCTAAGTTGTACTCATTTTATGAAGAATGAAAATAGATCACTACAATCATATTCTCTACTATCAAGTCCTCTTTGGTATAGTTACAGTTGAGCAGGAGCTCTGTAGGGCTCTGCCCTACATCTCCAAACAACCATCTTTTTATTTTTATTATTTGCTTCCGCTGCCCTCAAAAATTCCAACAACCCTGTAGTTGGCTCCCGAAGGGCATGTAAGTGTGCTACGTGGATCATCCTTACGATAACTATAAGCGTCTGGACACCTCTCCTTGAAGAACCTTGTGTAATATGTAGGCAAACAGTGTGAATGACAACAGTATTCATCCGTGTCCACAGCTACACCCGCTTGCTGCCCACAGCTCAGTTGGGCACTCCCCATTTATATCAGCAGTGCATACAATGCCATGGCACCCACTAGAAGTTGGGCTGAATTCCATTGGCACATTGAACCCGTCTATGAGGGATATGTAATAGAAGTCCAAGTTGCTCGATTTGTTTAGTGTATATTCAGCTAGTGTGTAAGGCAGTTGAACGTAGTTATACTCGCACTCGAGGACCCCACCGTAGTCACCGGATAGGCACCCTCCCGGCCCGCCCCATCAAAGTTGCAATCGGTTTGGACCCATATCTGGCCAGAATCTGCAGATTGAATATTTATGGTCCAAGTTTGGCCGTGGTCAAGGCGGCGGCCACCACCAGGCAAGGCGGCGGCCCAAACAGCGTAGGGGCAGTTGTTTATGATACTGAAAGTGGCGGTGAAGTGGAGGGAAATGAGAAGGAAAAGGAAGAGGGCAAGAGATTTACAGAATCTCATGTACTTTTATTACATTACAGGAACGGACTCCAGGAGTTTTGCTTGTGGGGATGAGAATGGATGTGGATATTTATAGTGGGAGGGTGACCTTGGGTTGGGATCCTGCAGTGAATTTAAGCCGTAGAAAATAATGTGTCGGAATATAATCTTGGTAGTAGATATTGATGGACTGTTTTGGATGAAGTGAAATAAAGTAACGTAGGGAAAAGCAACTGCGTATTTTTGCTGTAAATTTGCTAGTTGGAGGTCATCATTGCTTTGATTGACGAGAAAGCAACTAAACTGAATCAAAGGCAAGATTTGGTCTCCTCCTTCTGGGAAAGGATAAACTTATTAAAGTTGATCTTTCCTGGGTAAAGTTGTACCCATGAGGGCTGTGGGCCTGTGGCTTGAGATATGCAAATGAATGGTTGCAACCAAACTGAGTTGGTTGCGAGCAGCCCAAGGCTTAACTCGCTAAAGACCCGATTCGGCTCAGTTTATAATAAACAGGCCAAGCTGTGACAGAATTTTCGATTTTTTAAGTCAATAATCGGAGTTCGAGTTAGTTGTAACTCGGCTGGTATGTATGTGTTCGACTCATTTATTGTGGCTTGTTTGGTGCTCAAACTAGGTTCGAGTTCTCAAATACGCATCGAGCTCGAATATTGGTGGTACTCGAACACTATAAAACTCTGCTCATTTGCAACCTTTTATTAGTTTATCAAGATCCGGCAATGAACGAAAAGGGAGGGAGAGTCTCTTAGCCCGCCAACAGTTCGACAGCAGTTCCAAACCAGTTTTCCATATTAGGGAAGAGGGATGTTATTATGCCACCAAAATCACCAGAGTAGTCAACGTAATTTTCATCTCTCCGTACCCTAGTTTTTGTGGAGAGAAGTAATCAGAATAGTGCAGGAAAACAAGTAGCGGAGGGATGGATTCCAGGAATAAATATGCCTAGTCAATAGTCATGACGACTTATGAACTACAGTACAATTCGAACATGGGAAAGAACTGCGGAGAGATCGAAAAAGGGTGAATGGATTCCAGTTATGGAGAGCACCCGAGCTCGTTTACGACAAATTTTATGACTAATAAAGCTAATTTTATAGCCCTCTTAATGGATCATCTATGGCTGAACAAACATATTATGCAATTTTAGAGTAGTTTTAGGGATCCTTTCATCCCTACCAAATGAAGGTAAGAATTTGGGGGAACAGATTTGGTCTTGTTACCTATGACTGTTTTCATGCTGGGAAATGATTTTGCACTTAATTTTTTTTGGAAACGCGTTCTAAAATTTGTCTTTTAGTACTTAAATTACACGGATCACAATTTGAAAAGCACACTTGAAAAAGAACCTTCCCATAGTCAAAAGTCTCTACGTGTTATTTTGCTGTAAAGTTTGCTAGATGATCAAAGGCTAGATTTGGTCTCTTGCTTTTGGCAAAGGATCAACTAAGAACGGGAATGAATTTTTCTTTTTTGATCCAAGTATGGCCTGTATGGGAATTTTCAAGACTGATCTTTGCTTACTATTTGTCAAAAAAGTCTTTTCCCTTGATAAAGTTTGAACTCATGGGGGCAGTGGCTCGAGATATGTTAATGGAGGATTGTAAACGAGCTGATAAGGGCTCAGTTCAACTCAGTTTGATTCATTAAATTAACGAACCTTGATCAAACAGAATTTTTGGCTCATTTAGTAAACAAACCGAACTCAATATACTCGAAGTTCGGCTCGTATGTATGGGTTTGGCTCGTTTTAAATATTCTTGTTTGGTAATTAGTGCTTGAACTGAGTTTGAGTTCGAGTTCTCAAATACAAATCGAGCTCGAGCTCACTAAATTTTGAACACCGAAAAACTATGCTTTGCTCAGCTTGTGTGCAACCCTGTTAATCGAGATCTGGCCGAGGCCTTCGAGAACATGCTGATAGAAGACCCAAATCAAATTTCCGTAATTGGTAATAGTGATTTATATCCCGAGAATCACCATATAGAGTGGTCAATATGAATTTCATCACTACGTCCCCTGATTTTGGTGGCGAGAAGAAGTCGAGGAAAAAACAGGTACTGGAAAAGATGGATTCCAGCAATTGAATATGCATGGTCATGAGTTCTGTCAAACATGGGAATGAACCACGGAGAGATCGAAAGAGGAGAATCGATTACTGGTACGGAGAAAGCACCCGAGCTCATCCACGACAAAATGTTTTGGAAAATAAAGCTGATCTTATAACCCTCTTCATTGATAACATCCCACAGTGACGGATGCTTTAGTACTGCCGAATGTGAATATGGAAAATCTGGTGATTAATTCCAGCATGGGTGAACATTGTTTTCTTTCACCTGCCCTGTTTTAATTTACGTAATTTACTAGTATATGATTAGGCTAGAACTTTATCCTCTAACAAGTAAAGGGTTAATCACCAGTCATGTAATGGACCATCATTTCACACTTCAGTGGATTCTATCTAGTGGGCATTCTTTATAGGTACAGCTTCATTGTGACTATACTGGCTTTCATATATTCAGCATACCAGCTCTTTAAGGGTGTTAGCGACATTGCCTACAAAGGGATTCTCATATCAGATATGGCTTCTGATTACTTTAGCTTTATCCTTGATCAGGTAATGTGCTTCCCATGATGCCTGTTTAGAAACTTGTCTAATTGCTTAGACTATAAGACACATGAAGGATTAGCATTTTTTACCAACAGTAACCATATTGTGGAGGGCCAAACCAACACAAGCAACTGCACGTATGATTGGGATTAGCCGATTAGCTATAACACGCATCCCCTTTATATGCAGTTTACGTCTTCTCTAGAAGCCTTTGGTCTGGGCATTCGAATCCCACCAGCGTGCTTTCAATTCCGGTTCACATGGCCCTGCTAGTGGACAGTGGGATTAGTCCCAGATCAGTCGGTCCATATTAAAGGCTGGATACCGAGTTATCAAATAGGCTTCATATCTCTCAGCGTGTCCACTTCATCGAAAGCACCCAATAGAAAACACATCAGTGAACTTGTGAAACCTTGTAAGAAGGATGGGCACTAATCACAAATAGTTGATGCTTATGAACGAGACGAAGATGATGACGATGAGGAGTAGAAACAAAAGAAAGCAACTAGAAAGTAACTATCTGATTCGTGTTAATGCTTTCATGGGAAATTGGATGTCATAACTCTTTATCATCGCATACAAGTAAGAGTTCCTTAAACCCAGAAGATGCCTTTGGAGAGCAAAACACAACCGTGTAGTTGGTTCTCGAAGGACATGTAAATGTGCCAGTCTGATCATAAGCGTAACTATAAGCGTCTGGACACCTATCCTTGAAAAACCTGGAGAAATTTGTAGGCCCACATTTTCCAGACAAGCAGCAGTATTCATTCGTCTGGAACACGGTGCAAGGGTTGTTACAGCCGCCCGGGGCTCGAAGTTCATTCGGGCACTGCCCATTTATGTCAGCGGTGCAGCTGATGCTGCGGGTGCATCCACCAGAAGTTGGGCTGAATTCCATTGGCACATTGAACCCGTCTACGAGAGATATGTCAAACATGTCCAAGTTGCTGAATTGGTTTAGCGCATATTCGACTATTGTGTTAGGGGGTTGACCATAGGCGTCACACTCGAGGAGCCCGTTGCAGTCACCGGTCTGGCACTTGCCCTTGCCCGCCCCATCAAAGCTGCAACCGGTCCGGGCCCATATCCGGCCGCCAGTTGTGCCTGCAGGTTGACTCATGGCCCAAGTTTGGCCCTGCGCAAGGCGGTGGCCACCACCAGGCCTGGCCGCGGCCCAAACTGTGTAGGGACAGTTGTTTACGATACTGAAAGTGGCTGCGTGGGTGGAAGAGGTGATGAAGTTGAGGGAGATGAGAAGGAAGAGGGAGAGGGCAAGAGATTTACAGAATCTCATGTTCTTTAGGAGTTTTTTTTTTTGTGTGTGTGTGTGTTTGGATGAGAATGGATATGGATATGGATAGGAGGAGGGTGATCTTGGTGGGATCCAGGAGTGAATCAGTAGAAAATAACGTGTTGAAAATTTTGGTAGATACTGATGGATTGTTATGCTTGACTTGAAGACAAGTAGAGAAGACTCACTACCTACTTTTGTTGAAAATTTTGGCAGATGATTGAGGTCATTGTTTTTTTTTCCTTATAACCGGACATCCGGGTTAGGTTGCGCGCACCTTGACTAATTTTGAAGCCCCTGAAGGTAACGATCGGACATAACCCCGAATGCCCCTGTTTGTCTAAATTTGGATCGTAGTCGATGAATCGACTAGGAATGGGGTGAGTGCTGGAATATGAGTGTTTGCGGTGGCGGAGTTTGGTTCCCTGCCGTATTTCAGGACTTCTCTGGAAGCAAACTTAGTGAAGTGAATGGAGATGGAAGAAAAGTAACAAAATGGACTTTATTACTTCTCAAAGTAGAAGTCAGTCGACTACAACAAATAGCCGAGTAGACGGTTCAAGTTACAAACTACTCCTAGTACAGTAAAAGTAAAGTACAGATAAAAAGTAGAAGCCTTTGGGCGATTGAGTGGGGGTCCCGACATTCGTCTTCTCATCTTGTATTTATAGGCTCCATTTCGATTAGGGATTCAAACTTGGCGGCATTCCCTCCAGAAATTTGAATCAGACGGTTACACTTCCTAAATCTTCGCTTGTAGTCGTCTCTTTCAACTGCCTTTGTCAACTGCTTGGTCCATGATTTGCTTGTAACTTCCTTGATGGACACGTGTCCTTCATTTTAGACACCATTTCTTTAACTGTCAACACATCCGCCAATAACCATTGCATAATGTTTTATTAAATATCAGTCCATTTACTGTTACCACGTGTCACTTCATGATTCGATCAATCATATTAGACAATCGCGTTACCATTCGGCCTAGTCGATCTCTTTGGGCCAAATTATGGTGTAAACAATGCCCCCCTATTTACCTGAGTTAAGAATTAACTTTGGTAAATAATCCCTGAGTATCACCGTCTATATAAAGCGGAGTACTTTGAATTTTAGGGCACGAAATTTTACATCACAAACTTCTCGCAACCTGTTCGACCTCTCATGGCTCCGAAGACCAAATTGAAAGCTTCCAACACCCTTGTTGAAAACCCTCCTTCAGAATCGTCCGCAGATGATGTTCCACGCTTCCCAGAGCCGTACCGAGGTGACGTTAGTCAAAACTCACAAGTCTTAATTCATAATGAGAATAACAGTTCTCTTTGTATGCTGGGTCCGGTCTTCTCGTCGGCCATGCCAGACGGTTTCCCAGAGGTTTACCCCGTATTAGAGCGTGATCCTCTTCTGTTACAACATTCATCCCTTGAGTGGGCTGGTTGGGGTAAGAATGCTTGTCTCCGTTCCTGGCCTTACACTGTTGAATCAGGATGGGTAGATTGGGTAAAACGCATGACGAAATTTCTCTTCGCGGACTGGAAGAAAATGGGAATTCGTGAAACTATTGAACTTTCTCAGTTCCCCTTGGAGATGAACTTTGAGCTTTTAGCTGCTGCCGCTTGCTTTTGGTCTAAATCGTCAAATACTCTAGTCCTTCATTGTGGTTTGTTGTCCCCAACCATTTTGGATATATCCCACCTGACTGGCCTTTCTTCCTTAGGCTGTGAGGTAAATGCTCTTCTTACCCCTGATGCGTATGATCCACCATTTACGATTCCGTCTACAGGGGTGAGTTACTCTAAGTGGTTACAGACCTATTTTAAGGCAAAAGCATCTGCACCTGCTTTCCATGAAAAAATAGCATTTTACCTTTTTTGGATTTGTAGATTCCTTTTGGCAGTCCCTGGACTCAAGGTGACTAAGGAATATGTTAATTTGGCCATCTGTATGGCACAGGCGAAAAGATTGGCCTTAGCGCCATTTGTGCTTGGATCCCTATATAAAGGGATGTTTACATTTGTTGAAAAGAAAATTGCAACCTCTTGTGGTGGTCCTTTCTGGATTTTTCAAGCCTGGCTATATGCATATTTTCCTCAACTTAGGCCCAAAATGAACAATCGTCTTAGGACTGATGAAGATCCACAAATGCAAACGTGTCGTAGTTATGCTGAATACTTTCTGGGGTTGAGTGTCCATAGAGAAGAATCTTCCTTTCAGAGGTATTTTTCCTTCTTCTACGAAGACAAGAAAAACAATTGGCCCAACTTCTATCCTTTTGACAAGTTTGAGTATGCCTCTGAAAGGCTAAGGCCAAGTTTTGAGGATATTCCGATGGCATCTCCTCAACTGACAGAAAAAATGGTACATGCCAAACAGTTATTTTGGGCAAGCATCCTTCTACCTCGATTCATTCCAGTTGGTTTTGCCCTGATAAGTACCCCTATGGGAATTGTAGTTATGAGAACTATTCCCCTTGTCAATTTGCTCGTCAATTTGGGTTGGTACAGGGTGTGCCTATGCCTTTCGCTCATCTAGATATCACTGAGATGTCTGCAAGCAGGCTATCGATAAAGACGAAAGACGCTCAACTGATTTCAATGATGGTTAACAACTTTCACCATCGTGTGAAAGCTTTCAAGCTTTCAGATTTTAAAGTCAGTGATGGGACTACTGCTGCCTTTGATGAATGGTGGTCGACCATGAAAGCCATCTATTTTGGAGCTCCACTCAAAGATTGCCTTTACAGGCTTAATCCGGAGTATAAATCTCTTCAAGACAAAGCTGGTAAGTTGATTCTACTATTAAATAGATTTTGTCCCACTCACCACACTACTGACATGTTTTTCAAATCAGAGGAAGCTGCTCGATTGCCTGAAGAGGCTTCCAAAGCCATTGTTCCTCAGGCTGAAGCAATCTCTCCCATATCCTCGGTGCCACCTGAGACTCCAAAAAGAGGAAAGCAAAAGTAGTCGAAATCTCACAGTTGACTCCAAAGAAGAGGACTCTAAGAGCTAAATCAACTGATCAAAAGACTTCTAAAAGTCTTTGTATTACTGAAGGACCTAAAAAACAGGTTGTGCCTGATGAAGCTCCTACTCCAAAGAGGCAGTTGAAGAGGAACCAAGCCACCAAACCAAAGGTATACTTGTTACTCATTATTTCCTATAATCGATTATCTTCATTCTTATTTTCCTTTTCTCAATTGCAGAAAGGGAAAGGCACTAAGATTGTGGATGCCTTTGAAGATGAAGTTGATGAAAGAAGATCCTCCAAGTCGTCTCATTCAGTAGGGGAAACAGTAAATACTGAACTTGCAATTGATCAATTCGTCTTTGGTGATACTGCTGTTTCTTGTCCCCTGAACCAAACTGAAGAAATACCGAAGTTGTAGGGCAATCCTTCGTGTCAGGAGAACCCTTTATTGCAAGATGATGATCCTTTCATGCAAGTCAATGAGGGTACAAGTTCAATACCAAATGAGCTTGTCTTTGAGCTCAACGCTGATCCATCATGCCGAAAGCCTGATCATACTGAACCAGACCAAAGCACTCCACCAAATGCAGACATGATGAGTACTGATCCTCAAATTCCTAAGCAACCTCAAGCTGCCGAAATGAAACAACAGGAAGTACTCAAGGAAAACTTGGACATTATTCCACTAATAAATGTGCCTGTTTTGGAAGGCCAACATGACACAACTCAGCACCAATTGGCTGAGAAAAATTTACAAGTTGAACCCGCAAAGAGTCCTGTTCATACGAAGGAAGCCCCTGCTGCTCTCAACCAAGAGGAGGATGTTGCCTCTAGTCCTACTGGCAATCAAGCTGCCCCAATCATTCCAGTGCCAGTTACATCCGCTTCTGTACCTTTGGCTGTTACAACAACCCCTGCTGTTGAGGCATCACCTAGGTCAGTAAACAAGGCTGGACCTATCATAATTGAGACAGACACTTCAGAACAAGCCAAGTCGTCTAGTAATTCACTAGACCAACTGATGGAGGCGATGAGGACTACCTCACAGGCATTCCGATCTCTTACTGAAGTGTCAGGATCTAACAGTCCTTTCTCTTTCCTTCAATATGATGACAATACGCAAAAGGAAATCCAAAGCTTCTTTGATTTCCTAAAATTTTCTTATGAAGAGCTGGTGACTACAAAATCTACAGCATTCTCCACCTGTATTGAGTTCCTGATTCAAAAGCATGTGTTTCCCCTCAGGGAACAAGTTGCTCTTGAGAACTTTGCCTCCTTACTAAATGATGATTTCACCCTTTTCCGATACTATCAAGGGGAGATTAGGCAGAAACAGGAGCTAATTAATAATCTGTCTGGCATGTCAGTCAAGCTATCAACCATGCACGAGCAGGCTTCGACGTTAAAGTCAAGACTTGTGGTCATTGATCAAGAGGAGCAAGAGTTGCTACGTCGACTGGCTCAATTACAGGCTGAAAAAGAGGTCTTCTGCAGACAGCCAGTCAACTTGACTCTGACTTCAAACATTTGGCAGAAGAAGGAAAAGGGGTTTCAGTTCATGTCTCAGCTGCTCAAGTAGATCTGCAGAGGAACAGTCTGAAACGAGATGAACTTGTGGCTAAATGGGAGACTTTCAAGTCTTTCTTTACCCGTATTTAACTGTGACCATGAAACTTTAAAGTTTCTTTTGCCTGTAACTGGTTTCTTTTGCCTGATCTTTTTGTAATAGTCGACTATGACTTTCTTCTAAAGTAGTCGATTCTGTTAACAGCATATAACTCTAAGTATTGTGCCAATGCGTATTTGGCCTCTATAAAAGGCTAATTTTGAATGAATGATTCTTTGGCTCGAAAATAACCATTACCTTCGTCTTCTTTTTTGTAACACTTCTGACAGTATTTCAATGTTATAACCTTTGAATATCGACTAGATTAACCTTATGAAAACATTCAAATTATACCTAATTCTATTTTGCTGCAGTTGATAAAATCCTGATTGGTTAAAAATTAAGTGGACCTCTTATGGCCCAACACCCTTACTATTGGGTTTTTAATAGGAGAATGGGCTCACAATACTTAACCCTGTAACTTCAGCACGCACCATTACATCATGTACTGACGTTTCCCCTTTACTTTAGGGAGCATGCACAATAACTGATGACGGTTTAAGTACAACACTAGACGCCGTTTCAGAAGTGAATCATTACTTCTTCTGGCGTTGTCTCTTCGGTTTTCAAAATGGCAACTGGATACATGTCCCATTATCTGCCACGTTGCTAGATTTCTTCGGGATTAACTGTCAATAATGCATGTCTCTAAACCTCCTTTTGGTCTATAAATATGAACTCTGAGATAGTGCAGTCTCACTACCCTTTCAAACTTAACAATGGCGGGCAAATTTCCTGAGCATAACCTTCCTTCTCCACTTTCTTCTCAAATCACCCCCGACCATATCAAGCAACTAGCCGAAGAACTGAAGTGGGTCCTTATGGAGGACCATAACGAGTGCAAGAGGAAAATCCAGGCCATCCACGATAGAGTGGAAGGGATGGCTCTTCGCTTGGAAAAAATGGAATCGGCTGTTAATCTGATGGTGATCAACTGGGACACCATCGACTACCGTCCGGCTGCAGCCGATCTGGACAACATCAGGACCTCCATGTGTGGCACCTCCGTACAGTGGAAGGAATGGCCTAAGAAATAGGCCCCTTCTCGTTGGAGCTCTCCTGGTGCTTACTAGTATTTTTTTTTTTTAGATCTCTCTTGAGATCTTTTCCATTTTCTTTTAGGTCCTTTTTAGGACCTTTTCTTTTCTTTTCTGTTAGATCCCAGTTGGGATCTTTTATTTTGTCTTTTTCTGTTAGATCCCATTTGGGATCTTTTGTTTCGTCTTCTGTATTGCTACCATTCATAGGTAGCTTTATTAATATAAGCGTTTTTAATTCATATTCTCCCACATGGAAGGAAAATAATGTTTCAAATACTTACCATTTATGGATCTTTCATGTGAGATCCCCTCAATGGACTCCAGATGATATGCACCTGCTCGCAGAACTCGAGCAACACGAAATGGACCTTCCCAATTTGGTGACCATTTTCCAAATACGCCTTTCTTTTTCTTCGCATCGATTGGAAGAATTGTTTTCCAAACTAAATCTCCGACTGCGAATGACTTTTCTCTAACTTTTTTGTTGTAAGTTCGCTCCAACCTCTTCTTCTGAGCTTGCATATGATTCAAAGCATTCAATCTGCTTTCTTCTATGCTATCAATATCCAAATACATAGCTTCTTCCAATTGTAGGCTTGAATCGTAATGACGTGCCACTCGTAACGATTGCACATTAATTTCAACTGGCAAAACTGCTGCATGACCATAAACGAGTTCAAAAGGAGTAACTTTGGTACTAGTTCTCTGCGATGTTCTGTATGCCCACAATACTCTGGGCAAAAGATCATGCCACTCTCTTGGATTGTCATCAATCATTTTAGCCAAAGTATTTTTAATTATCTTATTAGTTGATTCGACTTGCCCATTAGCTTGAGCATAATACGGAGTAGAATTTACAATTTGTATCCCATATTTCTGTGCATATTGAACAACTTCTCTACCGTTGAACACAGAAGCTTGATCAACAGTAATAGTTTCAGGGATTCCAAATCTACACAAAATGTATTCTTCAATGAAATCGATTACTTGTTTTTGTGAAACACCTTTCAAAGGTATTGCTTCAGTCCATTTGGTAAAATAATCAGTTGCCACTACGACAAACTGGTGTTGTAATGAAGATGCTGGGTGAATCTCACCAATCATGTCGATAGCCCAACCTCTGAACGGCCAAGGCTTTATAATCGATTGCAACTGATGTGCAGGAATCCTTTGAATAGGCCCGTGTTTTTGACATTCTTGACATCCCTTAGCATATCGAATACAATCAGCCCTGATGGTTGGCCAATAGTATCCATGTCTTTTAATTAACCATCTCATCTTATCACCAGCCTGATGAGAACCACAAGTTCCTTCATGAACTTCACCCATAACTCTCATCGACTGAACTTTGCCCACACACAACAACAGTAGACCATCAGATGTCTTCCTGTACAAATCATCTCCCAACAGGACGTAATTAACTGATCTACATCTAATTGTCCTTTCTGTTTTCATGTTAGGATTGTCTAAATAATTTTTTATTGGACTCATCCAATCCTCAGATATATCAATGACCAATGCGTCCAAACGACTATCATCCTTTTCCATTGAAAAAGGTAGAAATCGTCTTTGAACTCTAATTACTTTTTCATTAAATCCTTCAGGAATTTTAACTCCTGAGGCTGTTTGAGCCATTTGATTGGCTTCACCATTTTCAATCCTCAATACATGATGAAAAGAGATTTCATCAAAACTCTGCACGAGGCAATTGACTTTGTCTAATTGTAAACTTAACAAAGGATGGTTGCACTTGTATTGCCCTATAATCTGTCGGATAACCAATTGTGAATCACCAGAAACCTTCAGGCAACGTATATTCAATTCTTTTGCTATTTCCAAACCTATAATTAAGGCTTCATATTCTGCTTGATTATTGGTCAATATTCTACTTTCATCCAATTGGAAAGAGAATTGAAACATCTCCTCTTTGGGCGATATTAGAACTATTCCAGCTCCAACCCCAATATCTGTTTTTGAACCATCAAATGACAATCCCCATGGTTTCAACTCGATTACATGTATCTCAAAAGTATCCTCCTCTAGAGGCAAATTTGGATGCTCGGCTAGGAAGTCAGCCAAGACTTGCCCTTTAACTGCCTTTTGAGGCACATATTCAAAATCATACTCGACAAGAGCTAATATCCATTTTCCTTGCCTGCCCCTCAAAATGGGCCTGGACAGAATATACTTGATTACATCTGTTTGAGCAATGATTTGTACCTTCACTGGTAACAAATAATGCCTTAATTTAATCGCAGAAAAATATAAAGCCAGACAAATCTTTTCAACAGACGAATATCTGGTCTCACATTCATTCAACCTTCTACTCAAATAATAAATTGACTGCTCACGGCCTTGATCATTATCTTGTGCCAATAAACTTGCAATCGATTCGTGTGTTGCTGAAATATACAACTTCAATGGTCTTCCATTTATTGGAGGTACCAAAACAGGAGGTGTTACCAACGCTTGTTTCAATTTATCAAAGGCCTCTTGATGTACTTGTTCCCATTTGAAATCCTTTTCTGATTTTAATTTTAATAACGGGGAGAATGCCATTGTTTTCCCAGATAGGTTGGCAATGAATCTTCTCAGAAAGTTAATTTTCCCTAAGAACTGTTGAAGTTCCTCTTTATTAGTTGGAGGCTGTGCTTTAAAAATAGCATCAGTCTTGGTTTTATCAATTTCAATCCCTTTTTGGTGCACCAGAAACCCTAGGAAGTTGCCTGCTGTAACACCAAATGCACACTTTAAGGGATTCATTTTCAAACCATAATGTCTCATCCGTTCTAAGGTTTGCCTAAGATGATATAAATGCTCATCGACTGAATTAGATTTAACCACAATATCATCAATATAAACTTCTAAAAACTTATGGAGAAAATCATGAAAAATTAAGTTCATGACCCTTTGATAGGTTGCTCCTGCATTTTTCAAACCAAAAGCCATAACTACCCATTCAAATGTTCCTATATACCCAGGACACCTAAATGCTGTTTTATGAGTATCCTCTTTTGCTATGTATATTTGGTTATACCCCGCATTGCCGTCCATGAATGACAGCATTTGATAACCTACTGATGCATCGACTAGTAAGTCAGAAACAGGCATCGGGTACTCATCTTTGGGTGATGCTGTGTTAAGATCTCTAAAGTCCACACAAACCCTGACTTTTCCATTCTTCTTCATAACTGGAACAACATTCGATACCCATTCAACATATTTTACTGGTCGGATAAATTTAGCTTCAAATAAACGTTCCATTTCCTTCTTGACTTGAGGAAGGACGTCATCTTTCATTCTCCTAGGTGCCTGTTTAAAAGGTACATAATTTTCTTTAATAGGAATTTTATGCTCTACCAATGCTCTATCTAATCCAGGCATTTCATCATAATTCCAAGCAAAGCAATCTTTAAATTCAAGCAACAGATACTTAAACTTTTCCTTTATTTCATCAGGCAAAGTAGCATTGACATAGGTAATTCTAGGGTCTTCTACAGTCCCTAGGTTTACTTCTTCCGTAGGGTCTTTAACATGGGCTTTATCATCGTCTAACTTAGCCGGTGCAGGCTTCAAATCTGCTAACCCTAACTCTTTCATAGTTAATGGGCTATCATCAAAAACACATTCAGCCCAATTACAAGAAATAGGCTCGTCTGCCTGCAATTTCCTATCTACAAGAAAAGAAAATAGTCTTTTAAAAGTGGCTTTAACAGTAGCCAACTCTTCATTTCCCAAATTCAACATGTTTCTAAACATTAAAAACTTGTAGTTTCTTCTCGGCAGGCCTTGTAACAATGTTAGGCCTGATGCAATCCTTACTTAACTCCTGGAATCCTTCCTTAATGTAGGCGAGGAATTGACTCTCAGTAGCATCTACTCCAGCAGACTTAACCTCTGTATCTTCTATCTTCAAAGGCCAAAGATATTCCTTATAAAGGTCTGCTTCCACGTTGTTGGTTTCTGCTTTGAATGGTTGCTGGTCCACCCAAAAGACCTCCATTCCTGCTGACTCTTCTTGCTTCAAAAAGATCAAAGCCTGGTGCAAAGAAGATGGTACACAGCCATTTATATGTATCCAGTCCCTGCCTAACAAGGCATTGTAATTGGATGATGAATCGATTACAAAAAATGTTGCATTCATTTTTCTTGTGCCAACTTGTAATTGAAGGGATATAACCCCTTTAGCAGGAGAACACCCACCAGCGAAGTTACCAACAGTAACCTCAGTTGGTATCAGGTCTTCATTTGTCTTGTTTAACAGTTTCATCATACGTGAGGGCAAAATATTAACTACTGCCCCGTTGTCGACCAGCACTTTTGAAACAGGCTGGCCGTTCATATTAATTTTTACGTACAACGGTTTAAGATGCCTTATTGAGGCATCATCAGGAGATCTAAGGACAACCACTTTGTTTCCTTTCTGATCCACATCTAGTTCAATTAACTGTGAATTAGAACACTCTTCTTTTTCGACTATTTTCACAGTCGACCGTGTTGTATCTTCCACATCTCCTACCAATTCCATTGGTTGATCTGGTTTTGCCTTAAAATGTTTAGGCAAGACTACAATCATGTTACATTGGAGATTTGTCGGTACTGACCCGAATTGAATTGCGGCCAAACTCTCTCCAAATGTTGCAGAATTTTGTGGAGATGGGGACGCATCTTTGATTATATCTTGGTTTGAACCATCATCCATGAGGTCATCATCGTCTGCCTCCATCAACTTTTGAAACTCCTCCATCTTTTTCTTCAAACTCTGCTTCAATTCTTTCTTCCCTTTTGGCTGAGCAGATGACTTGGAAGAAGCTTCATTATTGCTGTCGTGCCCCCCATGCTTGGGAATTGACTGCTTCTGAATGCTGGTCTCTCCCTGATCTCGCGTCCACACCATATTTGAAGCCTTAGGAGGCTCTGTTCTTTCTCTAGGTTCCAAAACATGCACCCATGGATCACTGTAAGCTCTGGCTGCAAATTTCCTTTGAAGCCTTCTCTTTTGTGACGTTGACACCTTAGTATACCACCCATCCGCTGGAAACTTGGGATGGCTGAGTTCACTCCACTCTTCATGATCATGATTAGGAGGTACGACCATTCTGGGTTGGTGCCCCCCATATCCATAGGGACCTCCACCTCTTGGGCCAGCGCCCCTGTGGTTTGGGTATCTCCCTCGACTGGGAAATTGGTATCCAACCGCTTCAAGATCACGGCGAGAAGGTACTCCAGGCCTTGCAGGCACAATTGGGTTGCCTCTAAACAGGAAAGGTCCTCATCCGGTCCGTAACAATGTTCCGACTCTATTCGATTAAAGAGTCCTGGATCGATGCCTTCATAGATCAATTTGGCACCAACATAGATATGGAGATCATTGCCACCCATGGTGTTGAATCTGAGCCCAGACTTTAAGAAGGCGCTTCTATGCTCATTTTCTGCTATGATTGCCTCCCCATGTTGGACTTCTCGTCCACACCTGAGACACAGATAATCATTAGGGAATCGTGGGTAATGGGACTCTTCATCGGTCTCCACTTGACCTTCCTCTCTTTGTGTCTTCCTCTCAACAGTCGATCCCAGCCTTTTAGCCAGGCCGGCTGTCACCATATTAACTTCAACCTTGGGAAATGGGTTTGCATCAATACCCATTGCATCTTTGTCGCCTTTAGCGTATTGCAACAACCCTTTCTGGATCAAATCCTGCACACAGTTACGAAATGTAACACAATTGTTAGTATTATGTCTAAACGAATTATGCCACTTACAATATTCTTTTCCTTTTTTCTCTTTGTCAGAAGGAATAATATGTCCAGTACTCAATGTGATGAACTTTTGTTTCAGTAATTCATCAAATATCTGATCAGCCTGAGCTAAATCAAAGGAGTACTGCCTATAATTTGCTTGCCCCCCACGCCTGTTTGGTTGGGAAGAAGGCATGTTCATTGGTTTTTCCGTTTTAATTAACGTGTCACAAATTATTGGATTTTTCCCAATAACCTGTGCTACATCAATTTCAATGTCTCCTTCAACATCTTGATAGTATGTACCCAGAGATGTGTTTTTTAACTGTTCCTCCTCTTGGAGAATGGCTTCAAACTGTGCAGCCCTCATAGAAAGTTCAAATAGATCTTTGAAATTAGACCCATTGAATTGTTTCTTAAAGTTAAACTCAAGCCCATCTTGGGCTATTCTAACTATTTCAGTTTCGGGCACATTACAATGACATTGATTTCTCAACCTTTTAAATCTGGTCAAGAACTGTTCTGCTGTCTCAGTTGGCTTTTGTTTTAACTTGGCCAAATCAGCAATTGAAACCTCCAGTTCATGTCTAAAGTACTGGGCATGAAATTGCTCTTCCATATCTTGCCACGTGTGAATAGAATTAACAGGCAAACTAACAAACCATGTAAACGCTGTTTTAGTTAATGAATGTGGGAAAAGTTTCAATTTCATGACATCGTCTAGACCAAATTCACCTAATTGAAGGCAAAATCTGCCTATGTGCTCTATTGTGGATTGATTTTCTGTACCACTAAAGAGTGACAGTTCAGGAATTTTAAAATTTCTTGGCAACGGAATATTATCAACCCAATACGGATAGGGTTTTCTAAACATGGGCTTTTCAACCCTTCGTAACCCTGGACCATACATATCTTGGATAACTTCCATTATTTGATTCCTATTGATATTCACAAAATCCTGTGCCCTATTTACGTTCACGGGATCTAAGTTTCTACAAACATTTGGAACCGTCTGCGGCATGTATGCTGGTATATTCTGAACGTTACCATTGCCATTATTTGGCAAAGTATGTACATAGAAACCATTATTGTTACCGTTGTTTGGTAATTGCCCGTTTCCATTGCCATTGTTTGGCAAAGTTTGATTATACTGGCCGTTACCATTGCCATAATTTGGCACTGTTTGAGCAATATTCCCCATATTCTGACGGTTACTGTTGCCATGGTTTGGCACAGTCACATATCGGCCATTACCTACAATATTAGCCCCTGCAAAATCTTGTTGGGAATTCTGATTGAAATTATTGAGACCATTACACTGGCCATAACCACTTCCATTCCCGATTTCATATGTGGAAGGTATATTTTGGTAGAAACTAGTCGGTCTAACAGTAGCCCTAACAGCAGTTGACCCAACAATGGGTTGATTAGGCATTCCAATATTTGCTTCAAACGTAGGATTTGAATATACCTGTGGAGGGGTTCGTCTGATCGTGTCACCAGAAGTAATCTGTTCATGAACCACACCGTTTACATCAACGTCCACAATGGATGGAGGAGTAACTACCCTTCTCAATAGGGTAATCAATTCTTGTGCTGCCTCGTCTTCCGGATTAGACAAGACTTGTGCCAACTGCCTAGTGAGGCTTTGCACGTTAATTGGTGTATTAGAGCCATTTCCGTGGCCAGTCTCTGGCATCCTTTGTTCAGATTCTCCCCGTCTTGAAGAAACTCGTCCTCGAGTTTATACAGTTGAATACGCCGAACCTTGTCTGCATCAAGTTTGTACCTCAAATTAATTTTTCCAAACTGTTTGTCTAAATTTGGATCGTAGTCGATGAATCGACTAGGAATGGGGTGAGTGCTGGAATATGAGTGTTTGTGGTGGCGGAGTTTGGTTCCCTGCCGTATTTCAGGACTTCTCTGGAAGCAAACTTAGTGAAGTGAATGGAGATGGAAGAAAAGTAACAAAATGGACTTTATTACTTCTCAAAGTAGAAGTCAGTCGACTACAACAAATAGCCGAGTAGACGGTTCAAGTTACAAACTACTCCTAGTACAGTAAAAGTAAAGTACAGATAAAAAGTAGAAGCCTTTGGGCGATTGAGTGGGGGTCCCGACATTCGTCTTCTCATCTTGTATTTATAGGCTCCATTTCGATTAGGGATTCAAACTTGGCGGCATTCCCTCCAGAAATTTGAATCAGGCGGTTACACTTCCTAAATCTTCGCTTGTAGTCGTCTCTTTCAACTGCCTTTGTCAACTGCTTGGTCCATGATTTGCTTGTAACTTCCTTGATGGACACGTGTCCTTCATTTTAGACACCATTTCTTTAACTGTCAACACATCCGCCAATAACCATTGCATAATGTTTTATTAAATATCAGTCCATTTACTGTTACCACGTGTCACTTCATGATTCGATCAATCATATTAGACAATCGCGTTACCATTCGGCCTAGTCGATCTCTTTGGGCCAAATTATGGTGTAAATAGCCCCCAAAGTTTAAAATGTTTGACCTCCGTGGAAATGAAACCCGTGACCTTGAGAAGGAACACTTATTGCTTTCTTACAAGCACTTGGCGAAACGTCATTGTTTTGTTTGACAAAAGGCAAGACTTGGTATCCTGCTTTTGGGAAAGGATAAACGGGGATGTTTAAAATTGATCTTTCCTTCGTAAAGTTTTTTTTTTTTTTTTGATCAGTTTCCTTCGTAAAGTTTGAAATTGCGAGGGCTGTGGCTCGGGATATGTTAATGATTTGTTGCAACTTGCAACCAAGATATGTTGATGAACGGTCGCAACCAAACCGAGCTGATTTTGCAAGTAGCTCGGAGTTTAACTCGGTAGGTAAAGAGGCTCGCTTGTTTTTGTTTTTAATAAACGAGCCAAGCCATAACAGAGTGTTTTAAGCGAACCAAGCTTAAGTTGATTTTATTTTTTCAATTGTAGCTTGACTTAGAACTCAAACCAAGTTCAAGTTCACAAATACTTCTTGATGAGTTCACAAGTCGAGCTCAAATACCCTAAAACTTAGCTCAGCTGAGTTCGGCGAACTACACCGAAATAAAAACTAGTCAAGCCGAAACACTCACTCGACGTGGAGAGCTCGGCTCCTTTGTACCCCTATCAGTGAATCGTGATCCGGCAAAGGCGTCCGAGATTGGCCGTGGACGAACACGGAGGGAGTGTATCTTAGCCCGCCATCTGTTCGATAGAAGTTCCAATCCAGTTTTCCATGATAGGGAAGAGGGATTTTATGCCACCAGAATCACCAAAGTAGTCAATTTGAATTTCATCACTGTGTCCCCTAGTTTTTGTGGCGAGAAGTAGTCAGAGTAGTGCAAGAAAACAAGTAGTGGAGGGATGGATTCCAGCAATGAATGTGCGTAGTCATGACAACTTTTGAGTTACTGAATGAACCGCAGAAAGATCGAAAAAAGTGAGAATGGATTCCTGTTATGGAGACAACACCCGAGCTCATTTACGACAAATTTTGGGGGAACCGATTTGGTCTTGTTACCTATGACTGTTCGGTACCAGCAGATGCAGCGAACAAAAAGGCCAATGGAACCTGGTGTATAGATATATATCAATGTGAAGAAAGCTGCATTTGACAACAACTGAGCAAGGTAAGGTCGCTAAACCGCAACAAGCCCGTCGGTGTACCAATCGATAGAGTACTCGATTACCAACGACGGGACAGTGATGCCAAATAAATCTTATATGGGGGTCGTCGAAGGTGCTACTTAGGGGTGGGTGGGTTTGAGTGTGTTTGGCTTAGATGAAGTACAAGTGAGTTCCATAGGTAGCTAACAGATAGCACTAAAAGACCCCATTAGTTCATTATGAGGTACATTCGATTGACAACAAATTCAGGTAGCCAACCGCATTTAATTGGGAGTTAAGGCTCAATTCGGTTTGGTATATGTATTCTTCAGTCTAAGGAGTTGTTTCACTCCATGGTGAAGAATAACATGATATCTGTAAAGTCCATATTTTGGCAAATTCCATGACAAAATCTCTTTTGATTTGTATCCCATTATTTATGATGTAACGTATTGTTTTAGAGCATTTGCTTTAGGAAAGGTTTCCAATTGGTTTTTGTAATTGATAGGGAGAGAGGCTGTCAAAGGAAAGTAGCATGGTTGGAAATCTTTGTGCAAGAAGATTTCGTGGAAATTTGATACCAGCAAAGGAAATAAATCAATCTCGTGTATTGCTAATATGGAAGTACTCGGCAGTTCGAGTGCTTGAGCAACTCAGTGGCAATTATATCCGGTGCTTGAGCAACTCCTTGATTCTCTCGAGAGGTTATTTATAATCAGTTTTTGCTGGCTTCTAAAAGTTGCCGAAAGAAATCAGAGCTCTTCACCGTGTGTCCAATATCAAGTAATGTCTAACGGTGACCGGCTCCTATCTCTTGAAGTTACACATGGCTTGGCGATCATGAATCTTTCTGCATAAACTTTAAGTGTTCTTATTCAACTGTTGTTCCAACTAGTTGAAACATTCTTCCGGTGGATTCTGGAAGTATATCGGAGGACTTGTGGATTTAAGGTAGTGGCGGTTAAGCACTGGGTGCGGTGAACGAGTGATTCGGCAATCAACCTTGGTCAACCGAGAGCGATTCTAGGTTGTAAGTATAGGTTTATTTGTAACCGTACAATGGTTTGTAATGTTTGATTTCCTCCTGTGGTTTTTACTATTTTTAAGGAGTTTTCCACGTATATCTTGTGTTCATTATTGTTCATCATTTATTGTCTTTCAATTCCTTTTATTTTGGTTGATTAAGTTTTTAGATAGCGAAAAAGGATTTTTCAATTGGTATCAGAGCGGGTCGCTCATTAATATTTGGATTTCTTCCTAGAGCGGATCTATAGCAATAATGAACATGAACAATTACATGAATCATCCGTCGAGTCACACACCTATTTTGGATAGTGAAAATTTTGACTACTGAAAATCTAGAATAAAGGCTATCACGAGGTCTGTGGATGAGGAAATTTGAAATTCTTGCATCGGAGGGTATAGCCATCCCACGAAAAAAGTAGAAGAAAAACAGGTCCCTAAACTTACTATTGAATTGTCTCGCGAGGAAAAGGCTGCTTTACAGGCTAATAATCGTGCCTTAGACATTTTGTTTAGTGCTGTTGATGTTAATGAGCATCGTAAGATTGCTAATTGTGAGATTGCAAAAGAAGCGTGGAATATTTTAGTGACTTGTCATGAGGGAACAGATGTTGTTAAACAATCTAAGTTACAGAGACTCACTACTGAATTTGAGATAATCAAAATGCAAGAGGATGAAACTTTTAATGAATTCTACTCTAAATTGATTGCTATCGTCAATAGTTGCGAAACCCTCGGTGAGCCTATTCCTCCTTTTAGGGTGATTAAGAAAATATTGAGATCCTTGCCTGAACGGTTTAAGACAAAGGTCACTATGCTTGAGGGTAAACGTAAACTCAATGAAAAATCTGTTGAAGAAGTGGTAGGTATTCTCCAAACTTATGAAGCTGATATGTTACAACCTGAGTCTCTAAATTCTAAAGTTAAACCATCGGCTAAGTCGATTGCTTTTGCAAGCTCTCAAAGCGAGTCTAGGGAGTCAGATTGTGATGATGAGTATGACCTTGAAGCTATGGATATATTTACCAAAAACTTCAAACAATTTTTTAAAAAGAAAATGACTAAAGGTGATGGGAATAAAAAATTTGAAAACAAAAGAAAAAGTGAGTCTTCTAGTGCTCAAGATAAGAAAGGGATTAAAGGATCACTGGTAGGGCCAAAGTGTTATGAGTGTCAAGGATGTGGTCACTTAGCTCATGAATGTGTTAACAAATTGAAGAAGAAGACTAATTTTAAGGCCAATATAACTTGGGATGACGATAGTGAGTCTGACAACTCTGAAGAAGAACAAGTTGATCACACAAACTTTATGGCGTTTAGGGCTTCTTTACAGTCAAACCTTAGTGATCATGAATCCTTAGATGATAGTGAGAATGAGGGAAGTGATGAGGAGTTTAGTTTCGATGAGCTAAAACAATCCTACAATATGCTGTTTAAGGAGAGTATTAAGATTAATGAGTCAAATTTGAAAATAGCTGAGAATTATAATAATTCTAACAAAGAGTTAGTGAGAGCTAAAAAACAAGTGGAAGAGTTGCAAGTTTCTTTGAGCAGTGTCACTAGTGAGAAAGAAAAATTGAGTGAGGAGGTTGAGAGTCTTCAAGAAAAGAACAAAGTCTTGACAGATTTCAACGTTGCGTCGGAAGATAAAATAGAGTCATTAAATATTGAAATTGATAATGCTAATATTCTATTTGAGCGTTTGAATACAGGTTCTAAGAAGTTAGACAAAATTCTTGATGTTCAAAGGCCAACGAGTGACAAAACAGGGCTTGAATTTTATTAAGTTTCGCCGTCAAAAATAGTCGGAGGTAAACCAAATGAGTTGGAATCAAAGAAGGTAATGCTGAAACCCCATAGTATTGATGCGGCTAAAAATATGATTGGAAAGGTATATAATATTAGACATGACAATTTGCTAAGTTTATTCCTACATGTCATTATTGTCAAGTCAAAGGTCACAATAAACCTTATTGTAGGAAGTTACATATGCCAAAGTTTTCACATAGACACTTAGCATATTCTCATGGTTATGACATACATATGCCGACATGTCATTTTTGTGGTGTAAAAGGTCACATTAGACCCAAGTGTTTTCAATTACACGGATACCCTCCTGTTGCGCGCAATCATGTTGTTAACAATAAAGCTATTTCTAAACACGGTAATAATCAAAAGTCTTGGACTAGTTACACTAAACATGATAATACTAGAAACATGTTTGGTAAAAACATGGCTCTTGGAGTTCAACCAAATAAACTGTGTAACACTAGTCAAGTCAAGACAAGACTTATTTGGGTGAGGAGGTTGGATTTAAAATCTCATGCGAACCTGTCCACCAACTCTCTCGACGACACATGCTTATCTGGAGGTGTTGACCTAGCTTTTTTATGCTTGGTCTCGTTTCCGTAGTCTAGGTTGGTCTTTATTGCTTATAATGTTCCTAGAGCTACGAGTTGAGTCATTTGTTTAGTTTTATTGCTTCTATTTTTTTTCATTTTTTTTATTTTCATTTCTCTGCTTATTTCATGTTTTATATAGAAAATCCAAAAATATTCATATATTTAGTTGTTTTTGAAAAACATAAAAATCAATAATTTTTTTTTGGGTTAAGCATTTTTTCAGTTGTGAGAAGTCAACCATGGGCTTCACATAAATGCACATTTTTTTTTCCAAATGCATCCGTACTTCTTGTTGTTCTCCACTCATGCGCTTTATTCTGACATTAATTGCATCATGCCTTATGACTCTATGATCGCCACATTTACACGTCAGGATTAGAGAGATTATTCAGATTGGATAGTCGGTTCTCATGTCCATTAGAATGTCTCATTTTGTTTCCTCGGCGATTGACCTTTAGGCATTTTGGTTGGATACGGCGTTCTTTTGATTTTGTTAAAAAAAAAAAAAGGACAAAAACATATAAGAAAGACTAAATTCTATTTGTGAGATCTTTTTTGCTTATCCGGGCGTCCATCGAGTACCGGACACTTGGGGTGAGGTACTCTCCCTCTGAGCGTTCGTGTCACAAAATGGATAGACTTTGTGAAGGCTTCCATGTTTGATTAGCATCCAAGATTGCATGATCTTGGTGCTCAAATCCTCTAATTTGTGGTTTCTTTATGTTTAAGTGTCGTTTTTATTCAATATTTGCTCGCAAGGTATTTTTGTAAGTTTTTCAGGTTAATGGTGCTTAAAGGACAATTTTGAAGGCCAAGTGACATTCCGGGATGAGCCAAGTGTTCAAGTGCCCGTCGGTACTCACGTCATGGCCACTAAAGCTTAACGGCGCTACAAGATGTCTCGGAGGCCACCCGTTGATCAAGATTGCCATGTGGTGTGCCAAGGTTCCGTTAAGCAAGAAAGTGTATCGAGGATGGCCCTCGAGGGCACCCGAGAGTCCAAGGCCACAAGGCACACCTCCGCTAAGTCCCATTGATCAAGAATTGAAGTGATGGAAGGCCGTGGGGACACGCCAAAGCGTTGGAGTTCAAGCTGAACCAATTCTGCAGAAACAAGTCAAAGGTAGTGATACCTCAAAAATGAGGTAGCGCTACCTTGCATTCCAGTGGGAAAAAAAGAGAAAGGTAGCGATACCTCATTTTGGAGGTAGCGCTACCTTTTGCCCGTCGGCCAGCAACTTTTTGCTACCTTTTCAGACTTTCCTTTTATGGAAAGTTTCCATTTCTAGCATGTTTTTGGGTTATTTTAGGGACCTTTTGGTCCATTTGTTGGCTGATTTCTAAGGGCTATAAATAGCTTTGTAAGCCATAAATGGCCATTATGTACAACATTCCAATTTCTAGTCTTTTATGTTTAAAAGCTCTAAGTCTTTTCTTCCAAGTTCTAGCTATCATTTCCTTTGCAAGTTCAAGTAAGTGTTGTTTGTTTGTTTAAACCTCGTTTATTAAAGTTGTTGGTACACGTTGAAGCTTAATAGAAATCAAGTTTATTTTCCTTTTCATCGGTGAATCATGTTTTCAATTCTTAGCATAATTTCTAGTTTTTTCCCAATGCGTGAGTAGTTAACCGGTTTGGTCTCGGGGTGAGGTTTATTCTACGGATTAGTCGTTCAAATGGTTTCGTTTGATCTTTAGCTCGACCTCAACGTATTGAATGAATTCAACCCATGATTTCTTGTATTGATCATGGGGTTGGTGGCTTCTTTGATCAATGAAGTCTATCGCCTCGTGCTACGTGCTTGATTAATCGTACGCGTGCGAACGATCCTTTTTCGTCTCTCACTTGCGTTAAATGAGTTCAGTTTGAATTAATACATTGAATCGAGTTACAAGTAGTCTTCAGCTTTAATGCCTTTAGTGGAATCCGGACGGTTTCGGTCCACTCTTTAGTTAGATAAAGGAACCGTTTGATTGATTGAATCGTGAGTAAACCGAGCTCTCTTGACTCGACCATCTTAATTTAGCTTAAATCCAAGTTTTAATCATAATTTCAATTAAAACATCGAAGTTGGCTGCTTGAAAGCTGAAAACCATTTTCATTACATCTAATCCAAATTAGCTTAAAAGATTTCTTCGTGGGAACGATCCGGTCTTGCCGGTATAATATGCTTTACAACGACCTAGCCCTTGCTTTATTTGGAGGGTAGGTTGCGGAGTTAAGCAATGTTGGACCACTCGTTTAGTAACCGGTGATTGGGTATGAGGTACTCTTATTTCCAATATTTGTGTCAAAAAGCAGTGGGGTAAAAATATTAAAACACATGTATTTGTTTGGAAGATTCAATAAAAATTGATATGGCAAAATACTCATTGGTTGAGGGGGAGTATTTAATCGTTGAGGGGGAGTTTGTTAGGCCTTGGGATGTCATTCGTATCATCATGTCTGGTTTGACTTCGTGGGAGAAAGGGTGGTTGCCATTCTCATGGAACACGAGAAATCTTGTATCCAAAAATGGTGGTCTTAATATTTCTGACGTGTCACACACCCACTATTGTCATAGCCTCATATTGCATGTTGTACTTAATTTCAGATTTCTTCATGCTTGGGATACATACAAGTTTACTCATGCATTTCACAAATTTGTAGTGACATTTATTGATTCTCATGGTTGACTATTCTTCTCTGCATCCATGCGTTTGTCTTCCCCGGATTTTAAAAACAAAAAACAGAGTATTTTTAGTCCTATAAAAATCTTCCGTTTTGTTTTGGGCACTAAGGCAGTGGGCCATCGTACACGGTTCAAAGTGTTTCCACATGGGCCACATTTTTTTAAAAAAATCTCTCATGTGCATCAATGCCTACACATCTTTATTTTTGTCACGTTTCTTTTCCATATCACGTGCATCACTTCCACCCGCTCTTCTCAGTAGTTTCCTATTGGAAGCTCAGCTAACTTATGTTATAATAATTGCCCGCTGTGGCCTTTTGCGGATGTTCTCTAGACTTATGTTGTTATGGTGTTGCCTTCTCGACTTCTTTAGTCTGACTTACATGGTTTCAACTTTCCAATGGCTATAATTATTGTCTCAATTCGGTGCTTATTTCTATATACTCTACCTTTGTCATTCCGTGACAAAAAGGGGAGTAATTTATTGATTAACCGATTATCTTTTTTCAGATTTGTGTCTGCAGCTCTTTCCAATTGTGCTTCATCTATTAAGGGATAGGTTAATCGTGCTTTGTTTGTTGTGTTATGGAAGTGCCAAAGGGGGAGATTGTAAAATCCATATTTTGGTAAATCTCATGACAAAATCTCTTTTGATTTGTATCCCATTATTTATGATGTAACGTATTGTTTTAGAGCATTTGTTTTAGGAAAGGTTTCCAATTGGTTTTTGTAATTGATAGGGAGAGAGGCTGTCAAAGGAAAGTAGCATGGTTGGAAATCTCTGTGCTAGAAGATTTCGTGGAAATTTGATACCAGCAAAGGAAATAAATTAATCTCGTGTATTGCTAATATGGAAGTACTCGGCAGTCCGAGTGCTTGAGCAACTCAGTGGCAATTATATCCGGTGCTTGAGCAACTCCTTGATTCTCTCGACAGGTTATTTATAATCAGTTTTTGATGGCTTCTAAAAGTTGCCGAAAGAAATCAGAACTCTTCACCGTGTGTCCAATATCAAGTAATGTCTAACGGTGACCGGCTCCTATCTCTTGAAATTACACATGGCTTGGCGATCATGAATCTTTCTGCATAAACTTCAAGTGTTCTTTTTCAACTGTTGTTCCAACTAGTTGAAACATTCTTCCGGTGGATTCTGGAAGTATATCGGAGGACTTGTGGATTCAAGGCAGCGGCGGTCAAGCACTGGGTGCGGTGAACGAGTGATTCGGCAATCAACCTTGGTCAACCGAGAGCGATTTTAGGTTGTAAGTATAGATTTGTTTGTAACCGTACAATGGTTTATAGTGTTTGATTTCCTCCCGTGTTTTTTACTCTTTTTAAGGGGTTTTTCACGTATATCTTGTGTTCATTATTGTTCATCATTTATTGTCTTTCAATTCCTTTTATTTTGGTTGATTAAGTTTTTAGATAGCGAAAAAGGATTTTTCAATATCGCTTTCTAACTGGTTCAATTCAGTTGAGAAAATGGAATCGGCAAATAGTTCCGCCAACAAGATGCGTACGGCTTTCGTAGCTTGGAGCTCCCCTTGATGTTTGGTCCGCAGAACATTTGCACCCATGTGAAAACTCTCGTTTTTGGCACAAGGCGTGAATGCGTGGAGCGCGGGCGTGCCAAGACTTGTAGCGCCTAACTTTTGATGAAGATTCCCGTGAATCTTGACTTCTATCGTATGAGCGATTGTGTGTGATCCAAAGGTTAAAGATCACAATGAGGTTCGGAGTTTGCCACACGGTAGTGGACTTAAAATTTCCTAGTCGTATAGGAAGTGGACGTAGAAACGTGAACTTTATTACACCGGGATAATAAAGTTGGATTACAAGAAAGTAAAAATCCAAACTACTTGATGAAGTGAGTTTGAATGAGGGGTGAGCACGTGGTACTCGATAATCTACTTTGCTGAAAGTAGGAAAGTGTTTGCTTCGCTGGGAAGGCTTTGGTTTTTTAGCGTTATGCTTGATTGGTGTTGGACCCTTTTTTCGGCCTTGTGAACTTGTATTTATAGACTCAGCAACATGCTGATTCAGGACTAAATCCGAAATCTGTCTTGCACCATCAGGTGACACGTGTCCCATGTTTCCCTTCACTTTTTGTGCATGTATGATCATGGGCAGTTTTCAGAAGTTAACGGCAGTTGAGGTAGATCATGCGTAGTGGGCCTCTCATGGATTGACATGTGTCCCATACTTTGGTAAAATATCTCCCAACTTTCCCCTTTTTTGTAGCTTCCACGTGACACATGGCCAATTGACCAAGTCAATTGGCATTTGAAACAAAAATATTAACTGACCCCAGCATAACCAACTCCTCCTCAGTTCAAGGACCTTGCTCCCTAAATCAAATCGGCAGCTTCTCATGGACCAAAAACCGTGGGCCATGCTCCATGGACCAAACCGACTCCTTTTTTTCGTGGATCCAACCGTGGGCTTCCAAACAATTATGGGCTAGCGTCCACATAAATACGGGCCAACTCCTCCATATGGGCTGCGTATTTCTCGGGCCTAAATGAAAAAATACCCATGGCCCAAGAATTACCCAATTAATTACACAACTCTCGGCCCAAATTAATTAAGGAATCAAATGAAACCCGATCACGACTAGCCCGATCCGCGGTGCCAAAAACGGGTATAAACACCATGGTAATTCTTGGGGGGACGATGTTTGTCGTTGGATGATAACACGTATAAGAGCTTGGATTTTGACAAAGGTAGGGTAATTATGGATCGTATTGACGAGGAGGTGATTATGAATTCAAGCGCAAATCTATCATGATCAGAGTGACTGAAGATTTACTGTTACGTGTGAATAAGGAAGATTTGGTGGTTACATCCAGCATGGCCTCATTTTAGCTCCTGCAACTAGGGGTCCGAATCCAGTGAAGTCATGTAGCTAAATACAACAGCCTCGTGTGTTCTGGGACAAGTTCAAGTCATGAAAACCAGTATCCTCGCATAGTAATCAGGATGTAGTTGTCTGTGTACCTACTGAATAAGACCTTTATATTATATACCATGCGGACTTAATTTGTTGCATTCTGCATGTTGCCTATAAATATTTCTGCTTCTACCAAGCGAGTGATTCTTTATTGTTTCTGTGTGTGAGCAAAGATTCATGCATTTGATAGAAAATTTGTTGACGTGCAAACATTGTTTTCCATCACCTACCCTGTTAATAAATCTAGCTAGAATTAGGACAGTACATTATCCTAAACCAAGCAAGAATTTTTTCGACATTGATGGAGTAGGAGTAGGACTAGCTGTTTTGCTTGACTGGAAGTGAAGTCAAAAAGTCACTGCGTGTTTTTGTTGAAAATTTTTGTCGATGGTCGAGGTCATTGAGCTCGAATATTTATGCTCGAGTGCACAAGCCCAGCTCAAAACACCCTAAACTTGGCTCAGCTCGGTTCGGCGAGCTGTACCGAATTAAAAATGAGCCAAGCTCAAACACTCACTCGACTTGGAGGGCTCGACTCGTTTGTACCCCTACCAGTGAATTGTGATCCGGCCAAGGGGTCTGAGATTTGCTGTGGATGACCACGGAGGGAGTGTATCTTAGCCCGCCAACCGTTCGATAGAAGTTCCAATCCAGTTTTCCATAATAGGTACGAGGAATTTTACGCCACCAGAATCACCAAAGTAGTCAATATGAATTTCATCACTGTGTCCCCTAGTTTTTGTGGCGACAAGTAGTGAGAATGGTGCGTGAATTTCATCGCCTGCATCTTAGCTCACCGGCGGTTCGTTTCCTTGTCCAGAGCCGGTTGGCGTTTGGCTGTATGGATCTGTCCATGGGATCTGTTTCATTAGCCTGTTTGTTGTTTCTTGTCTTGATTTCCATCGGCTTTTGTTGTTAGCTCTGATATGGATCTCCGTCGTCATGAGGTGAGTGTCTCGATTTCTATCCCCACCTTTGCCGAATTTCATTGTCGGTGTGGACAGAGTCTGAGACTCGCGTTTAGGATTATGACACAAGTATCGTCTCTCTGTTTTTCTTGTATATCTTTAGTTTTTTCTGGATTGGGTGGAATTCCTTATTTCCTGTTTAGGCTGGAAATCATTTTAAGTGTCGGATGACTTTTGTTGAATGCAATTTTATGCTTCAAATAGAAGATATTGTTTTCATAATGGGAAATGATTTTTGGACTTTATTTTTCTATAAACACACCAGTACAAAATTTGTGTTTTATTAATCAAAATTACACAGCACAAGTTTCAAAGCACACCTGTAATTGGATTTCAGATTAGTATAGCTAGTAATTCTGAACTTGGATTTCATAACTCTTTATCATCGCATACAAGTAACAGTTCCTTGAGCCCAGAAGATCTCTTTGGGGAGCAAAACACAACCGTGTAGTTGGTTCCCGAAGGACATGTAAATGTGCTAGTCTGATCGTCCTTGTTGTAACTGTAAGCTTCTGGACACCTATCCTTGAAAAACCTTGGGTAATTTGTAGGCCCACAATTTGTGAATACGGTGCACGGGTTGTTACATCCACCCGGGGCCCGCAGCTCATTCGGGCACTGCCCGTTTATATCAGCAATGCATGTGATGCCACAACACCCACCAGAAGTCGGGGCTGAATTCCATTGGCACATTGAACCCGTCTACGAGAGATATGTCAAAGAAGTCCAAGTTGCTGAATTGGTTTAGCGCATATTCGGCTAGTGTGTTAGGGGGTTGACCTCTTGCTAGGCACTCAAGGATCCCACCGCAATCACCGGTCTGGCACAATCCGCGGCCTGCCCCGTCAAAATTGCAGCCGGTTCAGGCCCATACCCGGGCTCCAGTTGTGCCAACATTTAAGGTCCAAGTCTGGCCCTGGTCAAGGCGGCGGCCACCACCAGAATCACCAAAGTAGTCAATATGAATTTCATCACTGTGTCGCCTAGTTTTTGTGTCGAGTATATAGTGAAAGGAAACAAGAAGTGGAGGGATGGATTCCAGCAATGAATGTGCGTAGTCATGAAAACTTATGAGTTACTGTACAATTCAAACATGGGAATGAATCGTGGAAAGATCGAAAAAGGGAGAATGGATTCCTGTTATGGAGACAACACCCGAGCTCATTTACGACAAATTTGGGCAAATAAAGCTCATCTCATTGATGACATCCCAGAGAATGTTAATGATCATCTATGGGTGAAAAGAAATATTATGCAACTTTGGAGTAGTTTTAGGGATCCTTTCATCCGTACCAAACGAAGTAAGGAATTGGGGGAACAGATTTGGTCTTGTTACCAATGACAGTTGGGTACCGGCAGATGCAGCGATTAAAAAGGCCAATGGAACCTGGTGTATATCAATGTCAAGAAAGCTGCATTTGACAAACAACTGAACAAGGTAAGGTCGCTAAATCGCAACAAGCCAGTTGGTGTACCAATCGGTAGAGTACTCGATTACCAGGCGGGAGAATGATGCCATGTAAATCTTATATGAGGGTCGTTGAAGGTGCTACTTAGGGGGCTGTGTGGGGCTTAGATGAAATTCAAGTGCGTTCCATAGGTCGCTGACAGGTAGCACTAAAAGATGTTGGAAAAATGCGCTTACTAATTGTGATAAAACCAATAATATGAGTGCAATAAAATCGGAACTCAAAACCTAGAAATTGATGGACACAAATTGGTGATCAAGGCGAGTGTTTGTATGTGATACTCTGTACTTAAGACAGATTTCGCCCCCGCTACGGTGCTCACGGTTTGTATTGGACGACTGTCTCCCAGCACTACTTGATCGGAATCCCCCCAAAGCAGCATTTCAATTGGAGGGTCTGGCGAACCATCTTGTGTTTGTAACTCTCTCATGTGAATGGACTTGAATGAAGGAAAAATTAACCCCTAAAAATGGATGAGAGAAATGATATTTATAAGTCAACTGGTAACTCTACGAAAAGTCACCAAAGAAAGAGGCACATCTGTTCAAAAAGGACGCGTCCGTCCACAACGAACAAGTGCCAATGAAAAGATGCAACTCCAAAATAAATCAATTTTCATTCACACTTAAAATAAAATATTATATTCTACAATATTTTCCAACAAAAGACCCCGTTAGATCATTATGAGGTACATCCGATTGACAACAGATTCATGTAGCCGACCGCAATTGATTGGGAGTTAAGGCTCAATTCGGTTTGGTATATGTACTCTTCAGTCTAAGAAGTTATTTCACTCCATGGTGAAGAATAACATGATATCGCTTTCTAACTCGTTCAATTCAGATGGGAAAATGGAATGGGCAAATAGTCTGCCAACGTGATGCGTACAGCTTTTGTATCTTGGAGTTCCCCTTGATGTTTGGTATGCAGAACTTGGATTTTGACAAAGGTAGGGTAATTATGGATCGTATTGACGAGGAGGTGATTATGAATTCAAGGGCAAATCTATCATGATAGTCTGACACAAGTTCAAGTCATGAAAACCAGTATCCTCGCATAGCAATCAGGATGTAGTTGTCTGTGTGCCTACTGAATAAGACCTTTTTATTATATACCATGCGGTCCTAATTTGTTGCTTTCTGCATGTTGCATATAAATATTTCTGCTTCTACCAAGCGAGTGATTCTTTATTGTTTCTGTGTGTGAGCAAAGATTCATGCATTTCATAGAAAATTAGTTGACGTGCAAACATCGTTTTCCATCACCTACCCTGTTAATAAATCTAGCTAGAATTAGGTTAGAACATTATCCTAAACCAAGCTAGACGAAGGGTCAATCACAAGTCACAAAAGGGACTTTGCTGACAATATGCATATGTTACCTAAACCCTTTTCTTTACAAATTTGATAAGCTGATAATCCAATCCAACCTTTGTTTAGTCGCTAACTTGATAGAACTCAAAAAGATGCCCTCTTTTTATTCACAAGCAACTTCTGAAATTAGCCATTCTAATAACTTCGAAAAGGGCGCAGGTAAAGAAAGTATGTACCCAATGAAGGAATTAGGAGGAGGTGTGGTAGCGAGTGCTTGTGGATCAATGTCTGGTATTCTGCCGACCTCGGCAACTCACTCCCCATCCCCAGCACAACCACCGTTGGCAACACCCTCTCCTTTCTCATTTTCGGTTGCTTCAACAAGGTGGAGCTCGAGACCTTCCATATATATTTCAAGTCTCTTCCTTCGGTTTCTGGCTCTCATTTTCTCCTTTGCCTCTGCTCTTGCGCTAGCCGCTCCATCTCCTAAGAAGACTACAGGCAAAGAGGATTCTAGCTTCGGTGACTATCCAGAACTATTGTAAGCGTTACAGTAGTACTACAAGGAATTGGTTCTGAGAGTTTTCTACAAAAACTAGGTCATAAAGTTCTTGAAGCCTATAAAACTCTTAATTCTGTTGTTTGTGTAGGTACAGCTTCATTGTGACTATACTGGCTTTCGTATATTCAGCATGCCAGCTCTTTAAGGGTGTTAGTGACATTGCCTACCGAGGGATTCTCATGTCAGATGTGGCTTCTGATTACCTTAGCTTTATCCTTGATCAGGTAATTTGTTTCCCATGATGCCTTTTTAGAGGCTGTCTTATGGTAACACTAGTGGACATGTGAAGGATTAGCATGTTAGCAGCAGAGGGCCAAACCAACATAAGCAATTGCACCGATGTTTAGGATTAGCTATAACATGCAGTTTATACACCCTAGTGCAACCAATTCCTCTGTTGAGCCCGTCCTTACGGGACTTTGCCCCAAATTTAATTGGGCCCCCTCTAGTGGACGGGTGAGATTGGTCCCCCAAACATGTTAGTCCATTACGCCAGATACCGAGTGATAAAACCAACATAAACAACTGCTCCTATTATTAGGATTAGCTATATCATGCAGTTTATATACCCGTGTGCAACCAATTCCTGTGTTGAGCTCGTCCGTACAGGATTTTCCCCAAATTTTATTGGGCCCCCTCTAGTGGACGGGTGAGATTGTTCCCCCAAATACATTAGTCCATTAAGCTAGATACCGAGTGATCAAAAGACTTCATATCTTTCTCTCAACCAAATGTTTCTGGCAAAAGTCTCTCAGCATCTCCACATTGTCAAAAGCACCCAATAGAAAACACGTCGGTTAGTGAAACCTAGTTACGAAGGATGGGCACTTGTCACAAAAAGTTCATATTTCTGGGTGGATAAAATCATTTGGATGATTTGATTGGAAAGCTTTCCCTAAAGGATCCCTCTTTTCAACCTCATTCTGTACCATAGAAACAATCAGCAGGCACTGCATAACTCAACAATCATTGATCACTTTGCTATATTGGACCTATGCTTAATGCCAAAGTGTTCCCTATGGTCACATAGAAAGAATAAGAGAAGACCATATGTGGTATAGAAAGCATGGGCTTAACACACATACCTTTGTTCCTGTGCGTAACTTCGTTAGTCTTTTCTCTCTTTTATCAACTTATCTAAAGACTAATTTACTTCCACTATGTAACAGTTGGCAGGTTACCTTCTCATGTCATCATCTTCTATGACAGTGCTGGCCATCCAACAGAGAAGACAAGATACATTTTGGAAGGCGGCAGTTATCTCCGTCACCATGTCTTTTGCTGCCTTCGTTGTTATAGCCATTTGCGCGCTCTTGTCAGGTTACAAGCTCTGCAAGAGAATCATATGGTGACAGTTCATCTTCCTGATTATGCTTCTTACTAGGGGGGCAAAGGCCAAACTAAGGGAAATAGGAGAAGCAACGTGCAATTGAAGTGTAGTAACTCCACAATCTTTCTGAATGTCAATAGACAAATACTATCAATAGAACTCAGTTTTCTGATTGGAAATTCCATTGTCTCAATGCTTTTGTTGATTTAGCCTTGTCTGTTTTTTTTGTGGTACCAATCAATTCATGTGATATAGTTGCAACCTCTTGTGCCACTGTATAGAGCTGAAATGCAAGATGAATTTTGAAATTTCATTTTGAAAGCCTAACAGCGAAGGTGAGGATCGGCGAGAAAATGAAGAAAAGAAAAGAAAAGGAGAATGATTGCACTTATTTGGAAAGGTAAAAGAGTTGGAAAATGGAAAGAAAGGATGCAAAATAAAGGTACAATGAATCTTTATTGGTTCATTTTGTTTTCTCACCAATTCTCATCACTTTCGGTGCAACAATCCATTTTTTTCTCTCCCTGTCCCACAATCCAAAGGGCAACTGGGCATGTACAGGTAAGCTTCTGTGACTAGCAACAATGAACACGGTATTCCTTGGCTAGGAAAAGAGCCCTCTAACCTAGGACATCCAGCTATGTGTTGGAGTATCAAGAAAGAAAAACAAATAGAGATAAAAGTCAAGTTAGGTCCTGTTCCGCTAAGGTTCTTATTTTTTAAATAATTATTTTTCGTTTTATGAGACAGATCATTCTTTCACAATATTACCTTTAATTCAAAAAATATTAATTTATTTTAATTAGTGGAACACGCTCTTAATAGAAGAATCTGAGTTTCTTCACTCTAGCCGTGAGTGCCTCCTGGGTCCTACAGCCCAGCCGCAATGCATATCTCCTAAGATAATATTGAGAATGACTCCGTCCACAGACTCCACACAAATTTCCAATAATTATGCTTGGTTTGGCAGCCAACTGTATTTTTTAACATATCAGCAAAAATCAGCAGTGGAGTCAAGACATGCAGCATCATTATTGCAAGGTATCTTTCGCCATTTAGTGTGCTCAAAATAGAAAATATTCTTACTTCTTAATTATGATTGGAATTTTATAATACTATATATATATATATATATATATATATCAAAATTATGCAAACTAGCCCCAAAAAATAAATTTGGATGGAATTTCGTCCCACAATAGCTCCGCCACGGGCCCACGGACTTAAATGACAATGATCTCACGAGATTAAATTCTACACAGATCCTCAGCCTTTTCTCCACGCTCCACACACGTGCTCTTAAGTGCAAAAAATAAGATTTTCGTATTGGTTCAAACGGATTGAAAATCGGATCACTTAATTTTTTTAGACAGTTTATATATTAAAAAATATGTTGAAGAAAATAAGTCTTACTAATTTTCAATCCGTTTAAATCAATGCGAAAATTTTATTTTTCTGATCATTTTGTCCTAAAAAGTCATAGTTAAATTTTGTCTCTAGAGCTTTCATAATTATCTTCTTTTTATTTGGGATCCTATGGAGCAGAAATTTAATTATAAGAGCCCTAAAAACAAAATTTAATTATGACCCTTTAGAATAAAATGATCAAAAAAATAAGATCTTCGCACTGGTTCAAACGAATTGAAAATTGAAACACTTAATTTTTTAATCATATTTTTTAATATTTAAACCGTCTAAAAAATTAAGTGCTCCAATTTTCAATCCGTTTGAACCGATACCAAAATCTTATTTTTCTGATCATTTTATTCTAAAGAGTCATAAATAAATGTTGTCTCTATAACTCTCATAATCAAGTTTTTCTCCATAAAATCCCAAATACTAATCAGTTTGCACAGAGCACATATGGAGTGTGGAAAAAAAAGGCTGAGTTGTCATGTCTTCATTGACTTGGGAGAGATTTCGTTCTGCACTGCACAGAGGGTCCGTGTAGAATTAATATTCATAATCTCACACATGAAAATTCCCTGAGAACTACCGAGAGTCGGTCAGTCACCAAAACGCCCACCCTTTCGATGCCAAGTCCCCATTTACTTCCACCCTAGGAAGTTGCACAGAGTGGCCTCTGAACCTCCCTAGAACTCTCTCTCTCTCTCTCTCTCAATATATAGACATGTCACTTACCAGAATTTGACACATCAAGATTTGGCCAGACCCATTTTTACAATGGAACTCACAGTCATATCAGCAGAAGACCTGAAGCCAAAATCCTCTGCTCTCTTTCCCCGCCGGCTCAGGCCCTTTGTCACCCTCACCCTTCCATCAACCAACGGCGATAAGCCCGTCCACGTGTACCAAACAACGGTGGATGACGCCGGAGGCACAAACCCCAGCTGGGGTGACAAGTTCCACATACCACTGGATCATAATTCCACCTCCTCCTTTTACCAAAGACAGTACTACCACCCTTTGATTTACCTCCAGTTGTGCACCAAAGATCTCATGGGTGGTCGGACCCAACTGGGGTGGTGTCAGATTCCGGCCGCCGATATACTCGATGGGTTGTCGCCTGCGGGGCACGTTCGCCGGCTGAGTTACAGGCTCCGGGCTAGAGACGGCTGCAGGGGTCATGGGGTTGTTAACATTGCGGTGAAATTGGACGGTTCAGGTCCTGTAATAAGGTGCCCTCAGAGCCAGAGACCGAGTAGTTCTGATCGGAGACACTGGCCGGAGATGGGTTTGGGTCAGACGGTGATTGGGATTCCAGTGAGACAGTTGCCAGCGGCGGAGACGCGTCGAGGGAAAGATTACTAGTAAGTGCTCCTAGAAGAGCGTCACGTGCTGCTCTAGCATTCTCCTCACCCCACCCCACCCCAACCCACGTTGACGTGAGCTCGCTACAGAGAGTGCGACCTCGTGATAATGTGTCGGGGACCTCCAAGCACGACGTGACGGTGCTCCGGGGTTATGAGTCAAGAACATTTGGTGTTAATTGTAAAGAGCTGAAGGTGGGCCAGGAGGATTGATTAACGAAATCGATGTCTTGGATTTTTCCAATCATTTGGATAAGTAGTAGCGCCCACTAGACTGAAGTGTCCAATTTTGTTGTTCACGGATCTGGCAAATTAGCGCCTACTAGAGAAGTGAAGTTTCCAATTATTTGTAAACTTCTTTTTCTTTTTCGTTTTGTATGTTCTTCGTTTTTTCTAAATTTTTGTTAGATTCGTTTCATTTTTTTTTAGAATAATTATTTATCTCGACAAGAAGAATCTAAAAAGTAAAAGTATAATCAAAAGCAAAAAAAAAAAAATCATTTAATACAATAAAATATCAAGCAGCTGTTTTTTTGTCATCTTATATATATGAACTTTTTTCAACATTGATTCATGTTTTTATACTTTTTTTATTTATCTCGTTGAGACAAATGATTAATCTCAAAAATTACGGTGAAAAGCTCAACAAAAAGTTAGTATGAAAAGTAAAAATTATCAAATTAAGTTTAGACAAAAAGGTTAACAAGAACAGAGCGTAAACAGTGTTCACGAATTGAAATGAGACCGTTTCTCACCCGTCTAAAACGTTGATGGATTTTGTGTCATTGTTCCCGTTCCGATTAACTTTTTCTAAAAGTTACTACTAACATTTTGTTCTTTTTTTTTTTCCGCGCTTGTTCGTTTTGTGTCAATTTTTTTGGACTTTCCAATTCGTCTCGACAAGATGAATCAAAAAGTCAAAAAAAATTGACACAAAACTAAAAATTTAGAAAAAAATTCAAATACGGACAAAACAAGAAAAAGTTCAAAAAGCCCTGAATCACTTAAGTTGACATTTCAATTACTCCCTCTATCTCAATTTAATTGTTCTTTTTGGAGTTCGTGCAACTTTTTAATTAATTATATCTCATAATTTATAATGTCTTATGTGATTTGGAAAATATTGTATTATAGAACTAATCGAGATCTATCAAACAAGATCCATATTGAATATAAAATTTATTATCAATTTAAAAATATATTTTCTTCGTCCCAATTTGTTTATCCACTTTTTGACTTTTACTTGTTCCAAAATGTTTGTCCACTATGGAAGACTAAGGGACCAAAAGCTACAAAATTACCTTTTTGTCCCTTACCATTTCAACTAAAGTACGCTTTTTCAAAAAGTTAGGAGGGCAATTTTTAGAAAATTGAGCATTTATAAGTACAATGATTGTGTTCCCTAAAAAAGTTGTATTCCCCAAATTGGACGAACAAATTGAAATAGAGAAAGTAAATAGTTTTTTATCCGATAAAAATAGAATTACAATTAAATTGGAACAGAAAGAGTATATCATTGAAACATGCATGTACTTTCACCCACAATCTATCCTGATATACGAAAGGAGAAAAATTTTGTGAAGCTGTGTCACAAATGTGATTCCCTGTATCATCTTAATAGAATCAAAATTTGACACTACATTTACTAAAATATGAATTAACTACTAGTAGCACAAACTCACAAAGTAGTTAAATCACTCAAGCTCAACTATCCACTTTCCTTCTCCCACATCCCACGTGTTCACACATGCACACACGGCTGGAGTGTGTGTCCAATGACTCCAACCTCTTTGGTTGAACAGCTAGATGTGTCTGAACTAACTTATGCGTACCTCAATTTATACTTTCTTCACTTTAGTCAAAGGTAGGTCATTCACATTGAGATTAGAAAATTTACAAGAAATTATTTTCTTACAACCTGACCCTAAAAATCGAACCTTGATCAGTTGTGTGGTGCATAAACCCATGCAATTGAAGATAGAGAAGAAGCAGAAAGTAGCCACAGATTTTGTGCACCGGAATTGGGCACAAATCATGGTGTTGGGCTCAATCTGCATCCCACACAAACGATCTGAGCTGTTTATTAAATATAAAATATTTTTTATTAGGTCTGTAGGAAAAATCAACTCAATCCGATACATATAGTGCTTGATCCAATCATTTAACTTTTCAGGATCCTGAAATCTAAATAAAAAGTTAGATGATTGAATCGAGTATCTTTAGGTATCGGATTGAGTTGATTTTTAATGAGAACCCTCAAAAAAAATGTTTTAAATTTAATGAACGACCCGAATTATTTGTTTGGGACCTGAAATGGACCTCGCACCGTGATTTGTGCACAATTGCTATGTACAAAATATGCTTGGGTAGCATCTCTGCAGAAGAAGTGTGTCTTAGGGCGTGTTTAATTGCAGATTTCGTTTTGGGGGGATTCGTAATGAGGTGAGATTAGGATTGGAATTGAGAATGAGGTGGAATTATTAATGAGGCGATGGATTATTTATTCATGTTTGTTTTGCACTGGATTAGGATTGGGATTCAGATTGAGAATGAGGTAGGATTATAAATAACATGTTTATTTTGGGTAGGATTAGGATTGGGATTGAGGTGAGATTTTAAGTCTTGTCATCACCAATCACATGGGAATATGATTGGTAATAACACCCCCTTGGTTTAGCTAATCCCATCATTTGGGGGGATTGCTCATCCCATGAGATACCTAATCCACCCCAACAAAATCAACACATTATTCTTGGTCCAGATCACTTTCGTTATCCCATCCCATGGCCCAAGCGGACTATCAAACAGGGCCTTAAAGTTGTGTTGCGAAGGTGCTCGGACTTTTTCATGGAATCAGTGGGAGTTGACTTGATATATAGACCCAACTGAAAATATTCAAAAATTTATTGATATTTTTCTAAATTTTTTTGGAGATCCAGAATAGGGTCAAACGCGATTATCTCTGCACGGATTCCTGTAAATTATCTCTGCCCTTATTATTTTTGGTTCCACTATCTACTAGACTCCACTCTCTTTTCTTGGTTGGAGCGTGGAAGTACAAGGGAACTTGTCCGGTTGTCCCCCTTGGTGCTATGTTAGTGGTAGCCACTTTGGAGATTGTGATTTTTTGTGATGTAAAATGGACTTGGAAAATTTGGAGGCCGAAATTGTCGGGACTCGCCTCCCCTCCAGTTCTTTCCTCCGGTCTCCCTTCCAATTTTGCACTTTTGTGGGCTCGTGTAGGGCCCGCGTTAACGATCGAAACCGTTCATCATGTGGATCTCGTCGAGACAAGTGAGCATATCGAAAATCACCTTCGTCGGAGTTGTATTGCTACCTGATCGGAACATATGACCTTGCAACCAACGGTTTCCTATCCAGTGTGCCCAACACCATTTTTATCAAATAAACGTGTTTCGATCAGGTATCAACAATGATCCGATGAACGTGATTTTTGGTGCAGTCACTCATCTTGGAAAATCTACATGATGAACGGTTCCGATCATCAACTTGGACCCTATATAAACACACAAAACGCAAACTGAAGGAGAGACCGGAGGTGGAGTGTCCGAAATTGTCGGGCCTGAAAAGGTAATAATAACCACCGCTTTGCGGCTTGACTTATGTGCATATAGTATATACTATTGAAAACTTCAATTATGAAGAAGTCTCCCCACGACTCCACTCCGGAAAGATGATTTTCCTTTTCTAATAAAGGAGATGGTCCGTAAGTCATGAGTCCTTTTCCTTTTCCTAATAAAGGAGCTGATCCACAATTAGGGGTGTACACGGTCCGGATTAGTTCGGTTCTCTAGGAAATCAGTTACCGGACCATTTCAAACGGTTCTGAAAAATTGGGAACCAGAACCTAACCAATATATGCATGGAACCTAACCAGAACCAAACCGCAAGACCGGTCTGGTTTTGGTTCGGTTCCGGTTCTACCCAATAAGCATCAAAACACTTATTCACAAAATATGAACTCATAAAATTAAAGAAATAAGAAGATAATCTACTGAAATAGGAAATGAAGAAAAAAATAAATGCTTTCCTAACAAATGAGATTTTATTAATAAAAAAATTAATTTTAGCAATGAAAAGATTAACCTACCAAATTTAAATACATATTTAATTACACACTTGTATTTTTATATTTATCTTAGTTTTAAATAGTCCAGTTCGGTTCTAACCACGATTCATTAATTGAGAACCAGTAACCGAACCAAAATTAACGGTTCTTATTTTTTTGGAACCATAACCTGACCGTAGAACCGCAGAACCAGACCAAAAAGGACGGTTCGGTCCGGATCGGACCGGTTTTACGGTTCGGACGATTTTCTTGAACACCCCTATCCACAACCATGAGTCCCGGGCCACGAGAGCGGTAGCACTTAACGTGTGATTAGTACTCCGTTATGGTTTTGGTCACCCGAACTACTAATTTGACGAATTCGTCCCCTCAACTTTTCGATTGCTTCTTATTTCATTTTAATCGCTAATGTATTTAACATTTTGAACGAAAAATCTATCACATGCTGTCAGTACCCAAATAAAATGGACAAAATTGTCATTCCCGATTACCCCTTTCAACCCCAACCAAACCCATTCCGTTCGGATTCTGTCTTTGGATCAACTTTGCCGCGTCATATCTCTCTCGCTTCTTATCCGATTCGACTGGCCTTTGTTCTATTCTCTTCCTCTATCTTCCCTCTTTCTAATCCAATTCATTTTCCCCTTCTAATCATCACCATGGCTGCCCTCGGGCTCGGAAGCTCCGAAAACACCATGGCAGCCACGGTTGACGTTAACCCCAACTTGGTCTTATCTTACATGTTGGAATGGTCAAGGCACAAATTATCCCCATCTTTTCCCACATCATTGAAGCTTGAAAAACGTTAGATCCCATACCCCCAAATCACAATCAAATTCACGAGTTGAGAGCGGTGCTTGGATTTAGAGTTCTCGGAACGAACAAAAACGACGATGAGAGCGACGCCGAGAGTGTAAATCTATCTGTATTAAAACTATTATGCTGAAAACAGATATAACAGGATCTTGAATTCAACATATCTCAAGAACAATAAATAGCGTACCTTTGTTGGCCATCGTGATTAGAGAGAACAAACCCCTTAATTCTTGGCTCACCTTCTTCTCTCTTGTCTGTCTCTACTTTTCTAGAATACCCCAGTACTTTAATGGATGAAAAAACTGTAAGAATAAGAAGCAAGTATTATACCTTTTGTAAAGGAGGGGAGAGGTCTTAGAGATAATTATTAAAAGACACCTAGTCCATCAAGGTCTCTTATTATCAAGAGTTTTCTATTCATCTATAATTCTAATTAGTTATCGTAATGAATCATATCACTTCATTGGCTTATCTGATAATGGAGTCCCACATGCACAGGACGTAGAGGCCCACGCTAATAGGAAAAAAATTAACAGAGAGGTGGCAGTAGAGATGTTTTATGTTTAGGAAATTGATTTTAGCACTCCAAAAATCGATGAATGGGCTCCAAAATGACGTCGTTTTGTGTATTAACACAGTTCAGTTTTGGAGCCCTTTCATTAATTTTTGAAGTGCCAAAATCACAATCCTTATGTTTACTATTACGTCGTTTTGTGTATTAACACAGTTCAGTTTTGGAGCCCTTTCATTAATTTTTGGAGTGCCAAAATCACAATCCTTATGTTTACTATTCTGGCGGCTACTAAGCCCGAGGTGGCAGAAGATCCGGCGCCTACGAAGGCCAAGCCAAAGAAAGCTCCTGCTGCTTTAAGGAAGCCTAGAAAAAGCTTTTTCCCATCCTTCTTACATTGAGATGATAACGGAGGCAATAGTGATGTCAAGGAGAAGAACAGATCGAGTTAGTACATGATGACAATTTTGCCCCTTTCATTTGGGTTCTGATCGCATATGATAGGTCTTTCGTCCAAAATGTTGAACACCGTTAAAGATTAGATGAAATAGGAAGCAATCAAAAAATTGTGGGAATAAATTCGTCAAATTAGGAGTCCAACGATAAAATAGGAAAAAATGGTCATTGTTTAGAGGATAAAAGCAAAAAAAAAAAACTCGTTCGAAAATGTTACAGCTGAAATGATCAACAGAGCAATAGGTAGAAAGGGAACAAAGGGCAGCAAATAGATAGTCCTCATGCTCAAGGAGAGAATAAATTCTCCAGAGTAATGATTAAACATTTACTTGTATAAAACTCGGGATTCTCCCTCTAACGGAGATAATTTGGATACAGGAATTTGCTTTCGTTGTTACAGTATTGTTCTCGCCCCATAAGAGAAAGCAAGGGGGGTGAAATGAAAACAACGCGCAAAATAATCCTCCCCCGGAGGATTGCCCTGGACAACACAACGGACAAATCCTCAACACATCCGGAGCAGGCACATACATGCACCACCCCTACAAATCACAACTACTTCCACAACAAGAAGAATAGAAACGGTTATTAACACCATATTCCGCGATAAAAAGCCTTGAGCTTCGAGCAAGCATGCAGAGTTGCACATGTGGGAACCCTAAATCCTAGGCAACTTTCTTCTACACTTGTTCGCTGCCTTGGATTTTATCCTTGACGATGTTGTACTTGCAGAGGGGACAAGTAGCATTGGTGTATAGCCACTTGTCTACACAGGTGGAATGAAAATGATGACCACAGGGAAGTTCCCGAAGCTCAGCTCCATCATCGTAATTACAAAGGCAAATGCAACACTCCTGCAGTTACCATAATCATCAATTTCAGAGAGAGAGAGAGGAGAATAACAAAACTAATAAGAGAAAGCAGTTTTTTTTTTTTTCCTTTTTTGCCGAGTAATAAGAGAGAGGGGTTGGATGAACTTACAGCATCCTCGGGTAAAAGATGGTGTTCAATTGGTGAATCTGTGCCAGATTCTGTCATTACTCCTGCGAAAGGTCCTTGTACCTCACTACTAAGCTTGTCTGTATCACCAACCCTCCGGAAATTGTATCTTGGGAGTTGCTCAACAACATCTCTGGATGCTCCTTCCTAGTTTTGATAAAAAGAGGAGCAAGCAGGAAGAAAAAGGAAGAATGTTAAGTAAATGATGCTCTAATGCCGATAAAAAGAGAGTACATGATGCTCTAACTATTACCAGCAGTAAACAATGGCAACAATCAGACCAATTGTGATTCTGTGAAATTAATATTACATTGTAAAGTATGAATCACTCTTTAAAGGCTAGTAATAGTTGTGATCTAGGTATGGTCACAAAAATGCAACCTTGGGCAATACCACAAAATTCACAAGGCCAGTTTTTGTGTACAGGGTGCAGGCTCTTTTTCCCTTATTTGCACCAGGAAAAACAAAAAACAGGAAATGGCTCAAATCTCTAGCTCGCATGTCAATATCAAGAAGTAGTAGCCTCAGGACCTAGCTTGATTAGGCTGAAATCCAACAATTTCTACCTCCTGCTATCAAAAAGTTTGCCTTGTCTCTTGCATAGTTCCTCAAAGTTCAAGGTCATAAATTTAGGCATTATGAGCAAACCACCTATGATGCCCTGATTCAAAATTGCAAAATCGCATATCTTACAAAACTTTAACAACTATGAACCAGCTTTCCTGCATGAAGTTATTATAACTGGTTCCATTGATTCTTATCCAGCTATTAATTCAGCCAGCGTGCCTCATTCTCCAAATAAATATGTTGATGTGTAGAGGAGAACATGTTAACGAGATAAGAGAGTTAGATATACGTTCATTTTTGTTCTCCTGTTAGCCTTTGTCTATAGGCATATTAGGAAGGTTCAAACTTCAGTCTCTTTATCGGGAAATTGTAACATAAGCCTCTGGGGTGTCTCCTCATATATAGGATGATGCACTATATGAGCACAAGAATAAACACCCCAGATTGATGCAGGGGCCTAGATATAGCATTCAGACAACCTGAAATAGTCTGTTTGACTGTTTCTAAGGTTTATTTTAGGCTAAGACACTATCCCGCCAAGCAGTTTTAGCTTTTAGAAAAGTTTCATTTTCATGGGTGCTTTCGACACTTTCAAGCAGTTTTACATAATTTCTAGCACTTCTTAGGTAAGATGTATCCTCAAATGAAGCAGAAAGATTTTTCTATCAATCCACCTCCTAAATCCACAAGATTCCATGTTTAAGATTTGTCAAGAGGTACTAGAGTTAACTAGTTAGGGACTCCACGAACTTAGAAGTTAGAAGTAACCATGCTCCTCAGATGCAGACATCGGAGTCAGAAACCAAAGGATGAGGGATGAGGGATGAGGGCGTATAATTCCAAGAAAACTTGGTCCATTTAAGCGACACCAAATGTTACCATCTGTGTGAATTCCACATGATATTATCAAGACGCTAATTGTCTATCCAAAGGGAAAAGACAAACATATTTGCTTTCATACAACTATCCAAATACCATGTGGAATCCCTTTAAAATACCTTTAAGAACTGTATTCAAATACAACTATCCAAAAGACAGGATCATAGAAGTACCATCCTTAACTTTTATCATTTCATCTTTTGTTTGTATGAGTACCTCAACTTCCAATAAGATGAAAAGCTAACTCATGAAATTTAACCCAATCGAAGTAAAACACCTACAGACGTAGTTGAGTTGCTAGACAATATAATACCCATAATGAATAGAAAGGAGCATAAAATTTCAGAATGAAAAGTATTTGTTTAACTGAATTAACCACTATAGTGAATACACATCCAAGACAAGGTTAGAGCTACCGACTCTAAAGTTCGAGAGTATTTAGGAAGTAGGAAAACATTGTTCACCAAAAGCAAGAATTCTTCCAAGCTAGAGGAAAAATCAAATGGGATAAAACAACCCATAAGATAATAAAAAACATAAGGAAACAGGAGCAACAGCTACCTGATCTGCCACAGCATATAAGACTGCTATAAGACATGGAAGGCAGCAGCAAACCGCAATACCAATCACACATGCCAGGGCGACACAGAAAACAACAAAGAAGACGTCCAAAGCCAAAAAAAGTACCGAAACCCTGCATTTCAAAACCAAAATAACTAACATTAAGGTTTACTTAACAATTAACATGATGCTGCAAATAGAACGGAGTTAATGAAAACCAAGTCCACAAACCAGTAAAGTTTTGGAGATTCCCTTGCCAACGATGGTCCACCCACGGATAACCAATAAAATCCAATGATCCACCAGACAAAGGAGAACATTGTATTTGCAGATTCTAAGTGCTTGGCCATGCTACTGAAAAATTAAAAGACAGTAAGTAACAGGCACAGAACAAAGCTGAAGGACGAGAATAGAATTATGGGGTCAGCTGACCCACTTAAACTTGAAAAGATCCACAATTTTTTCAATATTAACTGTCAAAATAACTTGGCGAGGAGTTTGCACCCATTATGTAGAACTTTGACACTGGTCCAATGAAAAAGGAAGATCCCACGGATCAAGAAATGAAAAGCACTAAATTGAAAAAAGTTTGGTAGAGACAATGGAAAACATTGCATTTTTGTAGGTCCATTTGCTCGTGAAACCAACATTCATGTGGGTCACAACTATGATGGTTGAAAGAGCTCTTTTAACAATGAAATCAATAATGAAAGAATCCTAAAATTAGCAATTAAATGAATGAATGACGGGTGAGGTGCATAGAAAATGATGTTTTCATATTGACCAACTACCAACAACGGAGTTCTTATGGGTCCAAAATACTTGATGTCAATATGCTAAATTATGTGAAATTGCATATATCTAAATGTGGTTTAAATATTTCAAGACGACAACATCAATACATTAACATATCCTTTATTTATAACTTGAGAATCATGTTTTCTGCAACCCCCCTAAGATAAACAAGAGCCACCATGTCCTACTATAGATCAATGTAAATTTTTCAAAACTAAATCACTTTACAAAGTTCAAGATTCATAATCAAGCAAGCATTACTAGTCACATAATCCTTCGGTAGGAACCTCTGCTCCCGCACTCAATCCTCGCTCTGTGCACAATCTCAATCCTCACCCTCACAAATTTCAATACTTTGGTATGTTTTCGAAAGATACGCATTATGTGACTGAGATTTAGACCTTAGTCACATAATCCAACAGTAGGTCACTTCGCTGCTGCTCCGAAAATACACTTTCGCTTTCACGCTCTCGCACGAACAGTTTGTGACTAATATCCTTAGTCATACAATCCTTTGGTAGGCCTTCCCTCCCGCTCTCAATTATCGCTCTCACAAATTTTAATTCTTAAAAGCCGTGAACGCTCACGCATGCACATTATGTATGCACATTATGTGACTAAAATCCAGACCATGTAGCATTTTTCAGTTATACCTTGCACTGTCATCGGTTAGGTGAGCCAACGAAACGTACTGATTCCCGTTCCCCCCATCCACCGCACCGGCCGCGGTAACTGACCGCCTACGCCGCCTCCTGTACTCCACGGAAACGCAAACCATGTGGACCACGCACTGGAGAGCGTACCCCACGATCCAAACCCTAAGCGGCATCGACGGCGACTCGCCGCGGCTCAGGACCATCATTCCCACCGTGACCACGACGAACATCAGGTTCCAAACCATGTCGAGGAACACGACGGGCTTCGAGTAGGCCCAGTCGCTCTGCCGCTCCTCCAGCTGCTCCGCCGCGACCTCGCGCACGAGCATCGACGGCTCGCGCATCAGCCGCCGGCTCCCGGCCCGCCGCAGGAACCGCGCCGCCTCCCGCATGCTCTGCCGCCGGAGGCTCCGGCTGCCGCGATCCTCGTCGGGGCTCAGCAGCGGCGCCGCGTCTGGCGAGGATCCGGTCGGGGTGGTCGACGTGGACATTCTGGTTGATCAAACGGCCCTAACTCGCCGAGTCGACTGGCTGTAAGCGTTCGTCGTGTTCTTCGAATGCCGGATCAGGTGAATTGGAGAGAGAGAGAGGAGAGAGAATGAGAAATTATCGATGGGGATGGTGAGTTTATATATATATCCAGAGGTGGGATGATAAGTTTGGATTTCTGGGCTGAGAAGTGACAGCAGAAATTTGGGTTATATTCGGATGTTTCACAACGGATGTAACCTGTCAAATGGTGGCCATGGTATTTTTTAGTACTATATTTTGATTTTTGGAAGTACTATTTCTTGTCCAGTTTAAAATATTGACCATTCTCAGTTGGCACAACTGTGTCTATTATTGGGATCCGGGATGGTATTGTGCAGGAGGTATCCGAACCGTTTGTTCGGCAATTCGATGAGCCACATTTTAATTTGAGAATGAACGATCCGGATACCACAAGATGAAAATGAGATATGGACCGTTGAATTATCGAACGGATGACTCGAATAGTGCACAGTACCGTATTGTGAATTATCGGACGGATGACTCGAATAGTGCACAGTACCGTATTGTGCACACCTTGCACAGCACCATCCCGTTCCTATTATTGAGGCACCATATGCAGCGAGTATTTCAACAAAATATTCTGTCACATACTATTATGATCTTTTGTACGGTTTAAGGTAACTTTTATTCTGAATTTAGTTAAAAAGATTCGGATCGTTCATTTCGATAAGCTTACGCGCGTAAATCATTTATGAAAAAAAAAAATCTAAATGATTGGACATTAAAAAAGTTCTAATCAAATTCAAATTTATTTTTAAAGAGACAGATACAGAGAGTGGATTATTCATTGCTCTTAAGATAAATATCGATGTCCGATCGACTTAGCTTTCCCTGTAGTTAAAATACGGATCGATATCTATAAAATGAACGATTTGCATTTTTACGTAAAGTCATATTACTATTAATTTTCATTTTACATGACATAAAATCTCATACTAATATAAGAGAATGCTAATTTTTCCCATCCATGCTTAAATTTGGAGGTGTTTTATAATTTGTTTGAAAGTCTCTATGACAGCTCGACATTTTTAAATTGACCTCTTTTAAAATTTATTAGGCACTCCAATCGGATACGAACAATTGATTAAAATAATGATCCTCTTTGAAACGAAGATCTGCGATTTGATTTCGGACTCTGGTCTTTGGTTCGTTAGTCCTTTTCATTTACCTCCGCACTTATCACGGTTGTGATGTGATTAAGGCCGGCTTAAATTTAATTGCTAGCTCTTCTTGACTTCCGATATTGCTTTGAGATTTTTCCAAACTCGTTCAACATGTCATTACGCATTTAAATAAGATAAGAGACACTCCTCGAGTGATATTGTTGGATGAGTTTATGCCAAATGTCAAATTTGAATGGACCGTTTTGTGTCCCGAAAAATTCAATTGTTTTCTTCTTTTTGAAAATGTCAATTGCATCACGCAGGTAGGTTAAATATATACTCCTAGTTGGTATATTTGTCTTATGTTTGATACTCAAATAACGTTAAACTGCCCAAATTAACATAGCGTAACCCATACCAAAAAAAATATTCTTTAATGTGTCTATATATTTTGTGAACTATATATATATATATATATTTTTTTAGTTTTTGGCTGAAATACTTGTGATTAAGATCAGACACAAAGTAATATCGTAGTAAAATATAAAAAAAATTAAAAATAAAGATAATATGTTTGTTTTGATCACAAAGTACAACTAGCATTGTGTTAAATTAAATACAAATTCAATCAAAGTGGGACCCATAATTTTACTCTTTTTTTTTATCCGCCCCATAATTTTACTTTTCAACACACTCTCAAATGGCTTTTTACTATTCGTCAGAACATTTATGTGTTGGGCCCACATAGTTAAGGTTTTGTGGAGCTTTCACAGTTAACATCTATCTTAAGGGGGCGTTTGGACAAATAAGCCACTTTGGCTTATTTTTTGTCCTTATTCAAATTTTTTTCGCATTTTGTGGCTTATTGTCAATTTTTGGGGGATTATTGCTTCGTTATGATGAGACGAATCGAAAAGTAAAAAATTTCGATCGAAATCCAAATATTCGTCCTTCACGCTAAAATTTGGCTTTCCCGCCAAATCTCGTCGAAATTCCAAAAAAATTGGATTTCGATCGAAATTTTTTACTTTTCCGATTCGTCTCGTCATGACGAAGCAATAATCCCCAAAAAATTGACAATAAGCCACAAAATGCGAAAAAAATTTGAATAAGGACAAAAAATAAGCCAAAGTGGCTTATTTGTCCAAACGTCCCCTAACTTTTTAGAAAAGTCCTATGGTACACACCCCTTATTAAGGGGTGTACCGTACACACCATGATTTTAAACTCTCGGATTTAAAGTAAATGATCCAAACCAGTTATTTATTAAATCAATTAATAAAATAAAAAAAGGGCTGAGCAGGTAACTGATTGTTCTCTCCTTCCTCACTCTCTCTCCCTCTCCCTCTCCAAAAAATGACCACAAATTATATAACATAACCATAACTTTTATAACGACACCAAAAATTGACATTTGTTTACCACAATGTGTCGTACTAAAAAAAATTAATCCAAATATTTTGTAGCAAGACTAAAATATGTCGTACCACAATTAACGATAGACTTTAACACGTTCGGGCACGTTAAATATCGTTTGGCTACATATTTGTCGATATCCCATGATTTCTAATTTTGGTGACAATCTTGAATTTTGTAGGATTTCACATTCTAACTGTTCAGATCGATCATTTTATAAATATACTTGATAACAATACTTAGAATTTTTTTCTTAAAAAAAACAACATTTAGAATTTGTACATTCAATATACTTTATATGAAACTAATTTCTCCGATATAGCTAAATATACGGTAGATTTGTGACCACGACACAATAATAACAATCAAAATCATTGATTTCGTTATGCTTGTTGATTAAATAATTCATGTAAATTTTTTCTCTATCAGGTTTAGAAAGGCCTTTCATCGACACCCGAATTCAATCATAAAATGACATTTTTGTTTCATTAAGGGTCTAACGATAAGTAATGACATTTAGATTGTACATTCAATTTATATTTGATATGAAATCTAGTCTTCTATTGTAGTTGAATGTAAGGTAGCCATGCAATCGTGACACAATAATGACAATCAATTTCGTTGAATTTTTTATGTTTATTGATTAAGTCACCTACGTAAATTTTTGTCTCGATCTGATTTAGAAAGCTCCATCATTGACACGCAAATTTAATAATAGAATGATATTTTCCATCCAATTAAGTGTCTAGCTATAAGCCATCAACTTCATTCTTGGTACGAATGACTTAATTGATATTATGTAAAAGATAGATGATTTCAATATCAATAATAAAAAAAATATCTTACGTGGGGCTCAAATGGTGCATTATTAAATTTTAATGTTGGATTGAAATTGAACGACTAGATTTGTCGAAGTATGAAACTACAAGAACTAACTATGTAATTTAACCTAAAAAAACAACATTCATTGAAAAAAATATAGGAATGAAGAGCGCAAGAATTGAACCTTTGATCTTTTAGATAAATGTCCAAACTTCAACACCTTATCACTGTTGTACACAATTGAGAATTTGAAATTTTGAAGACTATTAATTATATAATATTTTCTTGTACATAGGAGCCCTATTTCCAGGCTGAAAATTTTGAGATCATATTAGAGCATCCCCAATGTAGATCATATTAGCCTATGTCATTGGTGTAAATCAGTATGTCGACTATAATAATTTTTTTAAAAAGAAAGTACAATGACAATAAATTTACAAAATTATTTAGATTGTATTTCCACGACCTAGTTCCAAGGACTACTATTAAATTTGGATTTGTATTCATAGGGTGAAGGTTTGGCACCGATCTGCCTGTCAAAATATAGTACCACTTGTTAAGTGCAACGCCCTGAATATTCGTATCTTGAGACAATTGGATAATTATTTTTTTTAGTGACCTCTCATTTTTCCACGAAAAATTGAAAGAATTTTGATTTTTTAAATTAATTTTTTAGAGAAAGAATTTAATTTAGAATAATATTTTGAGAGGAAATTGTAGTTGTATTCAAAAATTTGGATATATTACTTACTTTTTGGTGAATTTCTTGGATGAAAATTTTGAGATAGAACTTCATTTTTAGTTTAAATTATTGAGGTATTGTGTAGGGACAAATAAGAATTTAAAAAAATAGTGTGGAGGGAATCGAAAATTAGGATAATATGATGGAAATTTTAAAATTTGAAAAAATAATGTGGCGGGAATTGAAAATAATTAGTGGTATGGTATTTTGCTGATTATAACTATCGTTTACTGAACATTTTGATTGAATTTTTTTATACGACACGTTGTGGGTATGAAAACGCCAATTTATAATGTTGTCATAACAAATTTGGTTATATTACTGAATTTGTGGTATGGTATTTTGTTAATTATAACTATCGTTAACTATACATTTCGACTGAATTTTTTTTATACGACACATTGTGGGTATGAAAACGTCAATTTATGGTGTTGTCATAATAAATTTGGTTATATTACTGAATTTGTGGTATGACATTTTGCTAATTATAACTATCGTTAACTGAACATTCCGATTGAATTTTTTTATACGACACATTGTGGGTATGAAAACGTCAATTTATGGTGTTGTCATAACAAATTTGGTTATACTACTGAATTTGTGGTATTTTAGACATGTGTTATTACAGAATATTTTAATTAATTTTCTTTGGTACGACACATTGTTGTAAGAAAACGTCAATTTATGATATTGTCATAACAATTATGGTTTGTTATATAATTTGTGGTATTTAAATATGTTTTCTTTTGATACGACACGTTGTGTTAAGAAAATGATAATTTTAGGTGTTGTCATAACAATTGTGGTTATTTTATAAAATTTGTGGCATTTTACAAATATTTTGGCTTCGGTATAACAATAGTTGATTCTAGTACAACATATTTTGATTTTGTTACGGAATATCATACGAGTCAAAAAAAATTGGTACGACTCATTGTGGTAAGATAATGTCAATTTATGGTGTTGTTATAACATTTGTGGGTATCATTATTTAATTTTTGATATTGTACGTATATATTTGGTTAGGGTACAAGTATTATGGATTCCGGTACGAATAATTATAGTTACATAATAACAACACTTTTAATTATGGGTAACCTTCTAATGACCTATTCAATAGGCAAATTTTAAAGTACAAGTCGTAACTAGAATCATAAATATGCATTAGAAAACCAAAAATCGTCATAATGAAAATCATAAATTGTCAAAATTTAGACATACGATATACCCTGTATACCATAGCTTCGTCCAACTTTTTAACATACTTTAACCACAACCAAACTACACTATTGGGAGCACACAAAAACATTAATAGAATTAATTAATTGACCAAAATTCGGACCTAATTTGCTTCTTTTAACTCCATTATTGGAGATGACCACAACAGGGGATGTTAAATTTGTAGCTACTGTAGTAGTTAGGCTTTTTTAACATGCATTGGATAGGTTAGAGGGTGAGTTAAATATAGCAAGCGATAAAGTGTTGGCCAATTTTGGCCAACATTCTAGCCATCCAAAAAATAGACCCTTCCGTTTTATTGATGCACTGGTTATTACTCATGTCTACGATACTATACACTCCGGTAGTGCCGTAGACATGGGCCTTTATAATATATTTTTATTTTTTTATGCCAACATTAGAAGTCGAGCGATGAGTAGAAAGAACCGATGATATTTTTGTAATATATTTGTGAGAGTATGGGTGTTTTTTTTCCTTAAGAGAGTTGGAGAGCTCACATCAGCCCTTGGATTAAATGAATCTCAGCATTTCTTTCAACTTGTGTTTGCATAATCCCCACACCCTTATGTATTATTAGGTAGATTAGTACTTTTTAATACATCTAATTTCAATGTGTAAGTGTATGTAGCTGTCCCGCGAAGAATTGCACGAGCTGTCTCTTGCAAATGTCAAGTCATTTGTATTGCTGAGAAGAACTTTAACGTTGCATTAAATTTCATTTGCAACCTCGACAATTTATGTCAAAAAAATCAAGGCAATAGTTTTAGTTAATTGGATTGGAAAGAAAGGAATAATTTGGTGAATATTGTTGAGTTTCATTTTGTAACGACCCAAAAATTCTAGAGGTGTACGTGGTCCGGATTGGTCCGGTTCTCTACAAAATCAGTAACCGGACCATTTCAAACGGTTCTTAAAAATTGAGAATAAGAACCTAACCAATATATACATGGAACCTAACCAGAACCAAACCGTAAGACCCGTCCGGTTTTGGTTCAGTTCCAGTTCGGTTCAATAAGCATCCAAACACTTATTCACAATTAAATATGATTTCATAATATTAAAGGAATAGGAAGATAAACTGTTGGAATAGGAAAGGGAGAAAGAAAATAAAAACTTTCCTAACAAATGAGATTTCATTTCTAATTTATCTTAACCTATCAAATTCAAATACATATTCAATTACACACATATGTATTTTTATATTTATCTTGGTTTTAAACGGTCCGGTTCGGTTCTAACCACGGTTCATTAATTGAGAACCAATAACCGAACCGAAATTAACGGTTTTTATTTTTTGGGAACCATAACCTGACCGTAGAACCGCAGAACCAGACCAAATAAGACGATTCGGTCCGGATCAGACCGATTTTACGGTTCGGGCGGTTTTCTTGAACACCCCTAGAAAATTCGGAGACATCAAAAAAAATAGAAAAGAGATTTCCAATTAGTTTTCCATTTCGAAGCATATAAAATTCCAAAAGTCTTGTTAATTCCAATCAAATTACAACGTATTGATCTTAAAGTATTTTGCCAAATTCTCTTACTGTACGATATTAAAATAATTAGATTGAAATTACAGAGTAACTAAGGGTGTAACCAGAGTTCGATAATATCTCCTTCGTCAACGTTAAAACCTTCTTCGTGTATGGCCCTTCTGTTCCGTCTTCAATATATACCTGGCGTTCGAGTTACCAGGGCAACATAGTACCGTGAGCGATGACGCTCAGTAGCCAAAACTCATCCGAAACCCATAACTTACACGCAACAAGATTAAGAGTGCAATGCAAATTCGGCGCTTGATTTCGTTACTATCCTTCAACTTATATGAAAGTCTAGGATCTCCACCTCGAGATCCGTCCTACCCTCAACCTCCGGCGTAAGGCAACCCAGTGTGATTCAGACTGCTCCTTGCTGTGTCCCGCTGATAGCTACCAAATTATTTACTCGGATCTACAGTCGACGCAATCACGTAAGGAATGAACCAAATCTGTTCTCACAGCCAATCACCACTGTGCCGACCTAGGGTTACGTTTCTCAAGCAACCTGGGCCCCTGTTAGCATCCATTAACACAAGACTGGACCTCTATTAGCACCCATCTTAGCACAAGACTGTGCCCCTATTAACACCCATCTTTAAAATCATAATTCAAATCACTTTCCGATTTATCGTTTACTTATCAGTGTCTACATGATCCTCTAATCGTATACCACCCTGGGTTCTGATATCCATTCTAGGTTTTCGAAATCATGAATGTCCACAGTTAACAGGAATTAAGCACGAGACAAAATAAATTATGCTTCACGAGGACTAATAACCATGTTCACCTTTCATTATCAACTATCACTTAAACAGAGTAATCGACCTAACACCAAACGTCTCTTAAACTAATACTTGCATTTAACAGGTTTAGATCTCCACATCATTTAGGACATTTCAACAAAACTTGCTAACAACATTTAATCGCGCGATAAAACAAATCATGCGATAAAATTTGCCATGTCATAGAATTAATCTGTAACGCCCCGACTTTTCGGGTGCAAAATAAAATAATTTCTAAAGAAAATATTGCTAAATAAATATGATTTTCCAAAATAAAGATTTTGCTATTACAATCTCAAGATAGATTTACGGAATCAAAATACACCAACTTCAGAGCTGACTCTAATCTTGATACGAATCCTAAGTATCCTCGATCTTCGTTACTGATATTCGTTCCGTGTCGAACTACATCATCGTTGAATCTCCTCCATTGAATCCTGCGCCCTCTAGCAAATTGATCGCCGAAGCAATCGATTTGCCAGGATACAGACGTATCCGTGAGTGATAAATCACCCAATAGAATAATCCAACCCAACCACCCCTCTTACATTACAGCTAGCAAGCAAACAAGATAATCATGATGCGAATAAGTAAAACAGAGATTTTTCACGTCAACCAGTTCATTACTATCCATTAGCCTAACGTGTGATCCAAAATCTCCCTACGAGATCTTTCCTCCCCAACCGCTAGCCATGCTCGGTCCCATGAGATCACTTCCCTTTGTTGTCGTAGATAACCTAAGTTACAATACTACAACAAGGGGCTAGCTTATCATGCCTGAATCACAACTAGGGTTCGCCTATCTTATATACCACATCACAATCATCACTGGACACACGCCAGTCTATCAATTCACCACTGGACTCTCGCCAGGACATCAATTTATTCCACTGGACTCTCGCCAGACATCAATTTATTCCATCGACTCTCGCCAGGACATCAATTTATTCCACAAAACATCATGGACCATCCGCCAGGTTTTATCGTCACAAAACATCGCGGACCTCTCACCAGGTTTTAACATCACAAAATATCATTTGGACCACCGCCAGGTTTTAACATCACAAAATATCGCCACCGCCAGGTTTTATCAAAACATCATCGGGCTTACTTTGCCGATTTTATCAAAACATCATTGGGCTTACTTTGCCAAGTTTTATATCATCACCGGCTTACTCGCGATCTTAAATCATCTCCTGCTTACTCTGCGGTTTTAAATCATCACGAGACATCAACTGGACTACCCGCCGCTTCAAATCATATTACTTGGACTACCCGCCGCTTCAAATCACAATCCTAGGTCCATCAGTCTGCCCTCAAGGTCCTGCTCAGGCTACCCCTACTGAGGTCCCGCCAGTCGTCCCTAAGGTCCGCTTGGCCATTCTCACAATTCTAGGTCCATCGGCTGCCCTCAAGGTCCTGCTCAAGCTACCCCCGATCACACGAGGTCCCGTTAGGCCCCCCGAGGTCCTGCTTGGCCACCCTAGCGACACTGGGTCTTTCAGGCTGCCCTCAATGTCCTACTCAGGCTACCCCCGATCACACGAGGTCCTGTTAGGCCACCCCCGAGGTCCTGCTTAGCCCACGACTTTCATTTGTTTCCTTTTTCACTTAACAATAACAACGTCCATATACTTTCTCACCACAAATCTCATCATATCTCAGAATCACGTCTGTAAACAATCCTCTAAAAGAAAGAAACTTCACAATTTATCAATTACTTAGCATCGTCTAAGTGATTTCTATTTCGTATACCACCCCATGTCTCTAGGGTCCAATCTAACATTCAGATTAAGCATCAACCCAATATCATCCTCAATAATAATGAAAATGAATGCTAGACGGATCGAAATAATTATTAGGCAACGCAATCACATAACTTTTTATGACTGGACCGTTGCCCTTAATCTCGTATGATCACAAAGTCATTAAGAATGTAAGAATTATTTATTTAGGATTTAAAAATAATTTTCTAGGCTTCTATTAATTATTTATAAGTAATTAAGTTAATTAAACACTAATTAAATACATTAATTAGTTAAAATATTAAAATAATTATCATAACCTTAATTAAGGTCCTAACAGTCCTCTATAATGAGTTCGAGTGCTAAAAGTTAGGTTTGAATGTTCATGGAATTATTTTAAATAAAAAGATTAAGTTAATGGACAAAACAAGAATAAATAGACAATAAATAGTTAAATAATTGGAAATATATTTTTATTTACAGAATATCATTATAGAACTGTAAAAAGTCTAAATAAAATTATTCATAATTATTACTGTCTTTTATAATATTTTAAAGTGTTTTTATTAAGAAACAATGCGTAAATAATAATAAATAGTTAATTAAGTAAATAAAATATTATTTTAATAACATATCATCCTTGAGATGTAAGAAGTCTAGGAAAAATAGTTTAGATGTTAAAATCATTGTTTGTAAGGTCGCAATTATTTTTTTGTTTGTATCTTTAATTAAAAATAAAATAAATAACTAATAACATTAAAAAGATATGAAATCAGCAACTTATGATCTTTAATAAGTTAGGAATCTAAGAAAAATAGTTTGGGGATTTATAGAGTAGTTTAAAAGGTCGTAACAAATTTTAGTTTACAAACGATCACACGATTACGAATAAAAATTAATTTAACAGAAGATTAAATAAAAAAATATGAAGCTAACAAGTTATGAACTTTAGAATATGGGAAACCTAGGATAAAAATTTCGGGATCAAATATGATGTTTAGAATGTCGAAACGTCGATTCGAACCGAACCACAAAAAGGCGCGGTCCCATTGGAGTTCGCGCGAACTCCATTACATCGTTCTAGCGGTGGGCCGCTTGAACCTTCTTGTGTTAGGTCACGCTTCGTTTTTCTCGTCGTTTTGGCTACGGTTTAATGCATGGGGGCACGGGGGACGTTGGGTTATGTCTATAAATCATAAATATACTTAGAGGAGGCTTCGGATCGAATTATAATACCTTGGTTTGGATTAAATTCGTTTTCGATCGAAAACTTGAATTTGGGGAAGACGACTTCAATTCCTTCGATCGGGGATTTTCGGGGCCGAATTGGTTGATCTACGGTGATCCTTGGGACTGAGAAAAATACTTCAAACGATCAATTTGGATCTCGGACGAACGTAACCTCGAAACCCACTTTTCTCTCTCTCTTTTTCTCTCTCTAAAATTTTATGGATTAAAGCTCGGTTCTCTCGGGTTTTTCTTCTTTCTCCGGCTCCGTGGAACGTGGTGGGGTGATGTGCGTGCCCTAGGGTCGGAGTAGTGTATATATATAGGAGAATTGGATGAGTTTCGAATTAAAACGAGTCCTAACGGTATCGGGTTTTTACATGGACGAATTACGCACGAATTTTGGGTCATGGAGGAGGTAGAGATTGAGTAGGAGAATATAGGCGTGCATGCATGCATTTATATGTATGTATATAATGACAAAATAATTTTTAAGAGGTAATTAGATAGAATACTTATTTTTTTGTAATTATCTACTAATTAATAAATAAGGAAAGTATTATTTTCAGAATTAATTGATACCTTTTAATATTTTTATAAAAATAAAAAATTGGGTCGAAAATCCGGGTCGTTACATAATCATCCGATTAAAATAAATTAAGTGATCCTTATTATTTTCTCTTTTATTTTGCAAAACTAAAGTCTACGTTTACTCTTAATCGACGCGGGGTGTTAACGGGATTAGAACCGAATCAAAAACTAATTAACCTCGGGACTTAATATTGATTTTTACTACTCCAGAGTCAAATTTATAAGCTCTTAAATCACGAAGGCTAAACTGTAATATACTAAAATCATTTCAAAACTTTCCGGTGGCTGTTTTACGGAAAACAATGGGTTTCGGCCGGATTACGATCAGCGACGTCGGGTTCTATTAGTTTCATACCGGAACACGAAATAATCAATAGGGAACATAATACTATCGATTTAGGGAGGTGAGTTCGGACTACCTCTCGTCCGGCGAAACAGGGTTTCGGAAAGATATCGGTGCCAGTCGGAGTGGCGTGGAGCTCGCCTGGTGGTGACCCGGTGGTGGTGGCTCCGGACTGATTTTCAAGGCTGCGATCGGAGATTTTTTGGAGCCAGATCGAGACCCGGTTCGGTGCTGGTTTGAACGGATTCTGGGGCTGATTCGGAAATGGAAAGGAGCTGGTTTACCGAGCTGTTCGGACCGGAACATGGCGGCTTTTGGAACTGAAATGCAGCAGGTTTTGGACTGGAATGCAGTTGATTTTTGGGGCTGAAAGGAGCTGTTCGGAACTGGTATTTCACGAGCTGTTTTGGTGCTTAAACGGAGTTGGAACGAGGCTGTAACGGGCTGATTTTTAGAACTTGGATTGGGTGAGTTCAGTTGTGACCGCAGGGGGAAATGGTGTTAGAAGAAATGGAGAAGGAGGTGTGAACTAATGTCTTTCTCTCTCTCAGCCGAAAGGTTGAGAAATTGGCTGGGAACAAGAAAAGGGAATGGAGAAGGGGGAATATATGGATTTTGGATTTTTGCATAGGGGACAATAGCCTGTGGTTAATCATGTGTTGTCGAATTTTGATTGGAGGAGAATGAGAATTTTTTTTTTCTTCTATTTTTTTTCAGCCGAAAGTATGAAATGGAAAAAGGGAAGAGAAATGGGTTTGGGTTGGAAAAATGACCCGGTGCAACACATGCACACGCTAGGAAATTTACTCGCTGGATACGCGCGCGCACAATCGAATACGAAAATAAAATTGGTGTGACAACATAAATAATTTTGAGAAAATTAAATAGGCATCCTATATTGAGAACTTATTTAGGTACTTATCCTAATGAGTTTAAATACTTATGTTCTCATCCTTAAATTGGTTGATGAACAATTTTACCCTTATTTAATTTGTTCGTTAATTAACTCTCTCTCCCTGCGAATTTAATGTCTATCCAATCACATTCTCTCTCTCAAATCTCGGAGAATACATAGCCGGCGAAGTCTCACTTCTCTCGAACACGTACGCATAATCTTCTAAGGGGTCCCCCATTACTCCCTCTTCCTCACTGCTCTTTTCTTTCTCAATCCCCATACATTCCAACATGAATCAAAGCAATAATACACTCAACAAAACAACTCCTCTTTGACCCATCACCACCACCACACGTGCACGCACGTTTCAAATCGAAGCCATGGATTTGTGTTTCAGCGATCCACTCCCGTCCGACGGTCCGACCACAACCCACCCCGTTCATCCCACTCCGCACCGGCGGTGACCCACCAGTTCGAACCACTCCAGATCTGAGTTTCAAGTCCATGGCGGTGCATCCGGGTTATTAAAAAAAAAAAAAGTCAACGGCGACGTTAGTATCATCGTAGTCATTGATCTAGTAGAAGAACACAGATCGGCACCGTCGTCATCAATTTTTCGTTTCATTGATATTTAGAAACGAGAGTGGACGACTTCAAAATAGTCATGAATGGTCGAGGTTTTAAGGTTGAGTCACATGCTTCCATCCTCTTAATCGCTGTCGTTACCGGATTCTGTTGCCGGAATATCAATTTTAGATAATTTTTGTCATATTTGTGAATTGATGATGTTTTGTACATCTACATCGATTGAAATCTACGCTTCTCAAACTGTCTTGTTTACTGATTTTTGTCATATTTTTAATTTGATCATATTTTGTTTATCTACCTCGATTGAAATCTACACGTCTCAAAACTTGTCATGTTTTCTGATTTTTGTCATGTTTTTTATTTGATCATGTTTTGTTTATCTACCTTGATCGAAACTTATAGTTCTCGAAACTTGTCATGTTTTTCGATTTTGTCGTATTTTTTAATTGATCTTGTCTTGTTCATCTACCTTGATTAGGTTTTGTCATATTTTTCGGCTTACACATTCGTTTTTGTAAGAGTCATATTTTCTGTTTTCTTTTTATATTTTAGGGGAATGAAAATATGGGAGAGAAGATTAGGAGAGAGAAAAAATTCAAAAGATTAGGTGAGAAATGTTTGAAAGATGAGAGAGAATTGAGATAATTAGAAAAGATTAAAAAAAAATAGAAAGATTTGAAAAAATTAGGAGAAAGAAAGGGTACTTTAGGATTTAATTGAATTTGAGGATGAAAAGATAAGTATTTAAACACATTAGGATGAATGCCTAAATAAGTAGGGTAAAAAGGATGGCTAATTAAGTTCCCCAATAATTTTTCGCATTAAATAAAGTAATGATCAACATAATATTTTTTTTTGGTAATTATTAGTATTTATTAAAACGGTAAATTGGGCTAATGTCCATTTTGAAGGTGCTTTTGGACGTTTAGTCCAATCCAAATTGTAATAGTGGTGGAGGTCCATTACTGTAATATTTATAGTGGCGGAGGTCCATTACTGAACAAAATGCCCCGACTGCCCCTTACTATCTATATAATGTGTTAGGGTACCCTAGGATTTTAGGTTTTAGGGTACCCTAGGGTTTTAAGGTACCCTAGGATTTTAGGGTTTTAGGGTACCCTAGGTTTAGGCACTTTCATAAGAGTTTTAGGGTGCACTTTCCTATTATAGGATTTTAGCGATTTAGGCACTTTTATTGGGTACCCTAGGGTTTTAGGCACTTTTATAGGGTACCCTAGGATTTTAGGCACTTTTATTGGGTACCCTAGGATTTAGGCACTTTCATAAGGTGCCCTAGGGGTATTTTTGGAACGCGTGTCCATATAAGGACTGGAACCACTACGAAAAGTTTAGGTGGACTGGAACCACTACGAAAAGTTTAGTTTGTCCTTATCAACAAGGCTCCCATATTAAAAATACCGAATCTTTACATATTTGGTGAATACTTGGTGAATATTTGCTTAAGTTGTCTTCCAGCCGCTGGGAACAAAAGAAAAAGATTAATAATAATAGAGTTGTGCTTTTCAAATATAGAGAAATTTGGGCAAATAATAACAATAATAATAATCATCGTTGGGATTTATATATAATGAGAAAAAGAAGAAGAAGAAAAAAAGAAGAAGAAGCTATTGGGCATTTAATTGGAGGTAAAATATTTTAACTAATAAACTTTTTTGCTATGCCGTAGTACTTCACATGAGTCCATTACCTAACTTATACCTTAACTAAGTCAAATAATCTCTAAATTTAGCCATATAGACGCTTAGCTTTAACATGTGAAAAATTACCATATCCATAGTGGATGCTCTTATAGTTTGGGTTATGGCATTATTTTCACCGCCATGCTGCAGTAGGAGATGCGGATTTGAACAAAATTGATCCTAGGAATTTGTCCGAAAGGCAGAACTAGGAGGGGATGAGTAAATGGTACTTCTATTTCTTCGCAAAATCCAAATACTAATCGGGTTTTCCGACAAACCAGATCATCCTAGATAATATATCGGTTTTTGAAAAAAACCGAACTACTCCCAGTGGTTACTGGAAAACAACCGGATACGATAAAGATACTTTCATGAAGAAAAAAGCACAGTGGGGAAGAAGAAAACCTTGGTTTTCTACCAAGAGTCCGAGCAGCAGTCAAACACATACTGGATCATGCACGAGTACTCCAGGGACATGAATCTCCCAATTTCTCTCTCTGTATTCCTTTTTCAATTCTTCATTTTCTTCCATTTTGATCACACGCTGTTTCTTAGTAGTATTATGTTGAGGGCAGTTCGGGGTTGCCCGGGTGGTTTGATTTATCCGTGATTTTACAGAGGTCGATGACGGAATTTGTTACGGAATTTTTGAAGGGATGAGAGGCAACATTTTTTTTTTTGTCTTTATTTAATTTTTTTCGCATTTATTAGTTTGCTGTCGATTTTTTGTGGATTAAGCGGCTTATTTTTATTTTTAAAAAAAAGATTTTGATAGTAGTTTTCTATTTTTTAGATTCCTCTCATCTGACGAAATAATAATTCACACTAAATTGATAAAAAATTAACAAATGCGAAAAAATTACTTAAATAAAAGACAAAAAAAATTCATTCGAATTATTTGGCCAAAATAGGTTATGAGAAAATCCGAACCGTTGAATTTGCAAATAGACAGTCCAGATCAAGATGGTCTCGTCCACCGGGGAGGATTCGGATCCGGAAAGCGAATCAGTGTAAATTGACCCAAAAGTACAAGAGGTTAGGGTGGTTTTCTTTTCTGCAGACAGAGCCCATATTCTTCGAGTCACTCCCACGAGCTTCTTCTGCTCAGAACAATGGCGTCTTCTTCTTCGTCATCAGCGACCCAGGCGTACGAGATACCGTGGGTAGAGAAGTACAGACCCTCCAAAGTGGCCGACATCGTCGGCAACGAGGACGCCGTGTCCAGGCTCCAAGTCATCGCTCGCGACGGCAACATGCCCAACCTCATCTTATCTGTAAGAAACCCCTCCCCTTCGTATTGCCGCGTAATATTTATTCTAGGGCTGGATTAGCTCATAAGTTTGACGTAAATTGTGGAAGAATGTCTACAATGCTGCACAAAGACTGTCCTTTTTGTAATCTCTCCGAGGGTTTACTGTCCGAGGGTTTTTGGGAAACCGATATACATATTGTTTTGTCAAAGGCCCCAGTGCGTCTTCAACTAGTTGAAGCTTGATACTTCCATTTCAAAGTTATTCATCACGGGGAAATATAATGGTTTAGGTGGGAAAAATGCCAAAAAACTAGAAAGTTAGCGCATTTCCACATGTTTATGTACACTTTAGCGTATTTTGACCCTCCAGTGTTTGATGACAAACACATGGCGAGCGTAGTATGTTGAATCGATGCACAATTTACAACTGAGCCTTTGAATGAATAGAAGTTCATTTGGGATGATGGGTAATATGCACTACTGTAATCTGTTAATGGATTTTCCAATCAAAAGATGGGAATAAAAGTTGTTGTGGTAAAGTATCCGACTCAAAACTAATCAATGAGTGGATTCTAAGATGCATATGGTAGTTTCAGAACTAAAAATTATCTTCTATGGGACGAGCTATAAAGCTCCCAGCACGTGCAACTCTTGACTTGTACGTGGGGAGTTAACTGATGGAGTGTATTTTTTTCGCACAACAAGGGGGAATCTATCAATCACTAAATGAATTGGGAGTCTTGCCCAAAAACTCCCAAAGCCCAACTCTTATACTATGTTAAAGCAACCCAATTCCAATTCAACTTAGAACCAATTGGAAATGAGTGAAAAGGACTTACTTGTGTACTAGTTTTGGAGTTGAAACTACATGGGCAAGCTGCAACATGTTGTCTTCGAAGTGAGAGGAATGTTAAAAAGAGGGGCTATCCATCAGTTGAAACCATACACGGTTGAGCGGATCTAAGGTGGTCAGATAACATAATTATGCCACATTAGTCGTTAAGGTTACCCTTCTGGTAGGGATGAGTCGATGACCCAGCAGGATGGAGTTTTTCTCCATTGGTAAGAAGCAAAATTTAACTGTTAATCAACGCCTGTTGGATTGCTTTTTTTTTTTTTTTTTTTGGGGGTAAATGTCACTTTTTTATCTGACTTTTAACTGAGTTAAGGGAAAATATCAGTTTGTTTGCTCATTACCTGGCAAGAGGGCTGAAAGGGTAGGAAGCTTTTATTCTCATCAGTCATCTCTTTGAAGAAACAATATACGCCTACCTATGTGGTGTCTGTATTTTGTTCTTTCCCCCACAAATTTCATAGAACGAGTTACTAAATCAAACACTGCTATGATGCACTTCTCATGGTAATTTTTCAGGGTCCTCCTGGAACTGGTAAAACCACTAGTATTTTAGCTCTTGCACATGAGCTCCTGGGACCAAATTTTAAGGAGGGAGTTTTAGAGCTGAATGCATCAGATGAGAGGTATATAAGTTGTTCATGAACATTTGTGGTGTTTTAGCTTTCCTGTAGTTTCTGTGGTTGATGTGCAGGTATATAACTCACTTCTACTTTCCTTCTTTTAGGGGAATTGATGTTGTGAGAAACAAAGTTAAGATGTTTGCCCAAAAGAAAGTTACGCTACCCCCCGGGAGGCACAAAGTAATCATATTGGATGAAGCTGACAGGTGAGCAATTATATTAATTTTCGTGGTATTGACTTCTCTTGCACTGGCTTGGTAGAGGAGACTTCAGCTAAGTACTGTTTTTTCTGAACTTCTGAAAAGTGAAAACAATGTCCTATCTGAGGAAATGTACTCGACTTTTCATCTGTTAACAAGTTCTCCATTTGGAATTTATTTTTCTACTTTCACGAGCTTAATAAGATTGTACCTTTATGTTGTTGGGGGTTGTAAACTAATGCTATTGTATTCAAATTAGCATGACATCTGGAGCTCAGCAAGCCTTGAGGAGGACAATGGAAATATATTCCAATTCCACGCGTTTTGCTCTTGCCTGCAATACATCCTCAAAAATTATCGAGCCTATCCAAAGTAGATGTGCACTTGTTAGATTTTCAAGATTATCCGATCAAGAGATTCTTAGCCGTCTCATGGTGGTCCTTGAAGCAGAAAAGGTATGTCTATTATATTTTGCGTCCTCTTTGTCATCTCATCTTTTGGGTGAATTAAGGTGGCTTTCAAGCCACATACTGTTCACTTAGAGAGTCCATATACTTTTATGTTGACATTGCAAAGGTCAAATTGGGTGATCAAACCCAGACTTGTGATTGGATTTTCAGTTTTCAAAAGTTTCTTCAGGCTTCTTGCTATATTATCTTCCTTTTACACACTCAGAATCTGGGCAGCAATTAGAGGATTGTCGAGCTTTGGAATGAATTTGATTACCAACTAGATTTCAAAACCACTTTGTGAAGCTACACAATTATTCCTGTGCACTAATGTGGCCAAGTTGGCTGCTCATTTCATCCGTCTTTCTTTCGTTGAGGCATGTCATGGACACTGGGCTTCCTCTGCCAAACACCCGTGTGTATTTGGATGAGGGCGGAGGGGGGAATAATTAATTAGAACCAAATGAACCACGAAGAGGGGATCAATGGTACGCCCTTGGAATCCAAACACCTTCAACAAACTCAAGAAAAAAAACTCAAACAACAAACTAGCGGAAGTACATCCTAATAACACAGGCACAAAGTCTCAGACAGTACCAGGCATGCACCATGAAAACCAAAAACATAGGGAAAAAGACACTAAGCTCTAAACCTTCCAAGTGTCTTTGGAATTTGGTTAATTCCTTACACACAAGAAAGCTACGTTGCGGTGTTGTGGGGCTTATCTTGGCCCATCTGATTTGCTGCTGCTTCTCCTCCAAGCTTTTGTCAGTTTGTGGCTCAGCCTGTATATAGCTTTCAAAATGTGCGATTATTGATTTGTTGAAGCCACTTATGTCTAGGCCATTGTTGCACTTTCATTCATTGGTAAACTAGAAGTCCCTCACTAAGACCATAAATATGATTATGTGTTATCTGGAGTGGCATCTTTTCAATTACTTGCAACTTGTGAGTTATATTTTAATTCATGATGGCTTTAAATTTCATTACCATCTGTTACCCAGTATTACCTATAACAATGATGAAAAGGAATGACTGAGGCATGTTTTAACCATTGAAGGTTCCTTATGTTCCGGAAGGTCTTGAAGCAATTATTTTCACTGCTGATGGTGATATGAGGCAGGCATTGAATAACTTGCAAGCTACATACAGTGGATTCCGGTTTGTCAACCAAGAAAATGTTTTCAAGGTAGTACAAGAAAATGTAGCCGCCATTTGGTGCTTGTCACCACCATTTAAGATTCTGATGTCTTACTTATTTTCGCTATTGTTTTTAGGTTTGCGATCAGCCTCATCCGTTGTTTGTGAAGAATATTGTGCGTAATGTACTAGAGGGAAAATTTGACGATTCTTGTGCTGGTCTAAAGCAGCTTTATGATTTGGGCTACTCCCCCACTGATATAATCACAACCCTTTTCCGGATTATCAAGAACTATGAGATGGCTGAGTATCTGAAGTTGGAGTTCATGAAGGTATGTAAATCGTATGGGCCTAATTTTCTTATTGTTTTGGTTTTTGCCTGCTCAAATGTATTTTCATTGTTACATCTCTCTCTCTCTCTCTCTCGATCGAACCATATGCAGGAAACTGGATTTGCACACATGAGAATCTGTGATGGAGTAGGTTCGTATCTTCAGCTGTGTGGCTTGCTGGCTAAGCTTGCACTAGTCCGGGAAACCGCAAAAGCATCATAATTTTGTAGCTGCTAAATTCTGAAATTCTAAGTAGGCCTTCTAATGCTGAGATGTTTATGGGAATACACTTTTGGTGTTCATGTGTAGGTTTTGTATGGAGGAATCAAAGCTGCTTGCAGTGAACTTGTTTGGGGTGCATTTTATTTAACTGGGGACTGCTTGCCAGTGCTTGGACTTGTGAAATATTTGCTAAGCCTACTTTTATCATCATGGGGAAAGTTCTTGCCATATGACCAGTAGAAAATATTGCTTGTTCTACTGTTATGCTCGGTTCTGGGATAAGATTAGGGTTGGGAAAAGAAGAAATGAAATGGATTGCTTCTAACTACTCACCACCTATGCGTGGTCACTGTTGGAAAATGATTTTTACACTCTCTTTTTTGTTAATGACACTCCCTTTATTTTATTTTTTTGTCTTTTTGAAAATTTTGTGTGTTTTTATTCCACTAAAAGACAAAAAAAAAAAAGAAGAAGAGAAAGTGTTCTTAACAAAAAAGAGAGTGGAAAAATCATTTTCCATTTTGTTTGGTTCTGTTTGGCGTGTCAAGTTTGGCATCCATGTCAAAGATGAGACCAATCGAACAACGATACCGATATGAACGAACAACGCGTTTTCTTGAAAAACATGGATGGCAATGATTTTTAGAATGAACTTAAATAGATATGCTACCTTAGGGTGGGTGGTGTTGATATTAATTTTTTTTGATAATCGGTGGTGTTGATATTCGATCAATGCCATTTGGACAAGGTCGACAAATTCGGCGAGTAAATTAACAGCGGAGAGTTTGAGTCACTCGTAGGCCCAAGAAGGTGGACCCAAATGGCATTGGTCGCGAAATGTTGCTTTCCAGTATTCATTTCATTGAGTCCTATTTCATTATCCTTTCAGCATTTCAATCTGAAAAGTCCAGAGCATTCATACTTTTTATTTCCCCCAGTATTGGGAAGTTAGCAGGGCGTTGTCCGCAAGAGGTTTTAAAAGCTATGCATAGTCGGAATCCCAAACACCCACGACGGAACTCAAACCCTAGCCTCCCACATGGAGAGGTCCAAGAGAATTAGTCCACGAGAGATTTTAGAGGCTATGCACAGCCTGAATTCCAAACACCCATGAAAGAGCTCGAACCCTGACCTCACACATGGGGAGGTCTAGGAGACGCCAATTGGGCTAGAGCCCATTGGCCAGAACATTCATACCAAATTGCTAATCTTAGGTTTTTTTTTTTTGTTGCTAATCTTGTTGTAAGGGGTGTGATTAGGTCCCTTAATTAAATCGGCAAATTGTACTACTAAAAATTGACCAATAAGGTATGAAAGCTCATATTGGTCAAATTGTTTGTACAATTTCCTAAATTAATTAAGGGACCTGATCACACCCCTTACAAAAAAAGATTAGCAAAAACCCTAAGCAAGATTCTCTTAAACCAATGATGTCGGACACGTATCTTCAAAAACCACATGGTATGCGAGTTATTCAAGCAAAACTAGGTCCAACTTAGCTGTCCCAGGCTGCCGACCTCTTCTTGTTTTCTACTACTCCCGTAGTATTGATTAAACTTGAGAAAGGCAAAGGAAGGAATATGAACGTGTCAAAAATATGCCCACCCAGAAAGATGTTGTGTCCAATCCGTGGGTACAAAGTGTCAATGGGTTCATAACCATTATTGGCTTTTATACTATTTTTTTAAGTAATAATAAAAAAAATGGTGGGTCGGTCTTAATTGTGTGAGAAAAATAACACTACTCGGAACAGTTATGAAAATGTTCGCCTTGGGATAAAATTAGTTTGTTATCTTGAGCTTCTCTTCAATGAACCGGCAGCAATTTCAAATGAACTCCAACAGATTAGTTTGCGGTAGTACGTCTAGGGACGAGGTGTCCCGGGAGTGCACTACGGAGGTGTACTGCGTCTTGGTAGTTTCTACCGAGGGTCTTGTCATTGTAGTCTGAACGTTCAGTTTGTAGAGTTTGACTGAACGCTATAATTGTAGTATTAAAAATCAAGCTGAACGGATGATTGATAATAACCACATGGTCAACGCTTTACGATTTGCTTTTAAAATTATACTATCCATGTTTGTTATAAGGAATATTAACCGACCAAGGGGTTAACGACCTCGGAACAATTTAAAAAAAAAAAAAAGAATTCTCGATGACCTACTAAGCAAACTCTACAAAATTAACGATTCGGTTCACGGTGGTGGAATCTCAAAAACATGTACCGAGTCACTACATTCCTAAAGTGTATTAGTTCACTGCAGGACCCCTTGTCTCTCTTTTTTTAAGTTGTTCATATGCAGAGCCAGCTCAAACATTTTAGGGGCCTAAATCGAAATTCAAAAAATGAGACCCTTGTATTGGAGCATTATAAGGGGTTAAAACATTAGAAAGGGACTCTGAAATTCAAAAACAAAAATTGAGGCCTAAAGCGACCGTAACACACAAATTTCAGCTCAGAGCGGGTTCTATTCATATGATATTGAAGGTAATAACTTGAGTTAATGGAAAATAATGTCTAAGTATCACAATTTGTAGATGATAAAGGGGTGTCAAACACTTTATTGGCCAAATAAGTAACAATAGCGCCTTCGTGTGACAAAAATAGTGGAACTATCACAACCATAGTTGTCGAATTGTCAACCCAATCAGAAAATCAAGACGGCCAATTACAATTCGTGAATCGAATAACTCTTGTTCGGTCACGATTTTAAAATGTGTTGAAATATAATATCTTATGCATTTGGTGAATGGCAAAGATACATTATACAAGTACTAGCTAGTAATTATTTTAGACTTAAATCAATAAGAACCGGTCTCGAAGAAAACGTGGTACAATAGGAAAGACCATTGCTTGTATTTGCAGGAGATGTGAGCTCAATAATGCAATTTTGGGCTCTATTTTTTTTTTATAGGAAAAAATTGTCCAAATAACCCTTTCAAATCTATTATGTCTTGCTATATGTGAAGTTTAAAAATTGATCTCTTAAATTGACTTGAGAGAAATTCGATAACATAAAAAGGCATATATAAATAAATACGTACGAACACCGATTTTCTACATGCACTAGTGCCTAGTGGTAATTAAAAAAAAAAAACCATTGGAGCCGAATATCATGAGTAAATAACTACTACAAAGAAATTTAAGATACCTTAATTTTACTTATTTTTAATCTTATGAGCTTTTTATACCCAACGCATTTTACTGTTTCAACCATCTCTCCTGATGGCTTTTACTAGTAATTCCTTTCCACCTGAATGAACTCTACTGATAAAGTCAATCGTTTTTCTTGGTTTGATTGTCCAAATCCAATTTTTAAAACGCGTCTGGTAAAAGCTTTATTTTCTTCTAAGATGCGTTGCACCCACATACAGATCAGAGGTGCTATTGGTGCATGTACAAACTCTTTTTGGGCCAGTTTTGAATACCAAAACAAAATTATCGGAACCGCTCATTTTTGTTTAAAATACTTTGCTTGTGATCCGTTTAAAAAAATAAGCTCAATCCGGTATCGTTTAGGGCGTCTGCGAAACATCCAACGTTGTTCCAGAATTCAGGCCTGAATTCTAAAGCAAAGTTGGATGTTTTGTAAACGACCTTTCCGATACTAGATTGAGCTTATTTTTTTGCAAGGACCATAAACAAAGTATTTTAAATAAAATGAGCGGGTCCGATCATTTTTTGAGGCCCAAAAAAGATTTTTAGGCGCTGGTACAGATTTAACAGATTTTGAATCTGTAACGTTATACTTTTGGCATTCCCTAGCTTGGTGTATTGGTTTGGTCTTACGATGTAGTCAATGGTTCTGTACCCGAGATCACCTCCGTTAATAATGGGAAGCGTGTCCTGTCCAGTTTGGTTAATAATCAGTCTCATCCAGTTCGGTTTTTGCGAGCCCTGTCACGGGTCCATTACAAAAGTCGAAATCGTTCAGTTTGTAGACTTCGTCGAGATCTTTGACCATGTCAAAAAATGGTGCTAAAAGAGGTGGGACTGGTTATTAACCAAACTGGATAGGACACGCGCCCTTCAAAAATGTAATGTAAATGAATATTCCGTCTCAATTTATTTGTTCTTGTTCTATTTTAAGTGAATAAAACATTATTCACATCTACTAATCGATGATATATTTTATATCCAATACGAATATTATGGCTATTCGCCTCTATGTTCAAGTAAGGTAAGCAAAGAGCATTGGCTCGCCCCATGAGAGTGAGCAAGAACGAGATCACAAGGTTCATGGGTTAGGAATTGTAAAAAAAAAAAAAACACATAATCACCAACACGACTTTCTTACAGATTGGCATTAGAATCAGATGCAATTTTTTTGAATGTACATTAGTCAGAAAAGGAGTCACATCGGTCTCAATTCAAGCATCGTTTAGTTCTATCGTAGGACTGTGGCAAAACATAACCCGAACTTCTGACATCCACCAGCCCATCGATGGAAATATTCTTCGTTAGTTCTATTAAACAAAAGTTTCAGTCTTTGACTAATGGAAATAGCCTTTGACCGATGGAAATAGTCTTCGTAAGTTCTGTTAAATAAAATTTTCAAATTTAGATAAAACATTAAATATAAAATTTAAGAAATCAAAAAATATATAACGATTAAATTAGTAGAATGGATGAAGTAAAAGATGAGGGGAAAAAAGAAGAAAATAAAAAAGGGAGATAAATAAACAGACAAACAGTCTTTTTCTTCCTTCCAGGCAATGGTTTATCGGTTTCACTTTCACTGCCTAAAACCCACCTAACATAAAAACGCAGACGAAAGCAAACTGAAAATAAATACTACTCCAGTTGCCATCTGTGTTTCCGTGTCCATGATTTCGGCAAGTTGAATCTCTCTCTCTCTCTCTCTCTCTCTCTCTCTCTCTCTCTCTCTTCAACAACTCCCTTCCAAGCCACCCCATTACATTCCGCACCCACGACCCTTGAACCTCAATCGAATGTCAGACAGATCAACCTCCCACCTCCTCAGAACCAATATGGCCAACGGAGATCCAGAGAGGGGTGCCAAGAGGCAGCAGCAAGGCGGCTACTTCTCGCCCCCGTACTACGTGGAGCCCCAGGAGACCCTCTGGACTTCATGGCTGGTCCCCATGATTGTGGTCGCCAACGTGGCCATGTTCATCGTGGTTATGATCGTCAACAACTGCCCCAAAAACAACCTGGGTTTTGATGGCCGTTGCGTCGCCAGATTCCTCGGCCGGCTCTCGTTCGAGCCCTTGAGGGAGAACCCTCTTTTTGGGCCCTCTTCTTCTACGTAATGCTTCTTTTGTTGTTTTACCCACCACCTCGTATAGCTGTCGTTGATTTATTGTTGCTATGGGTTTGGGTGTGGGTTTGATTGAGTGATTTGAGTTGGGTGACCTTTTGATTTACCCATCTTGTTAGTATGATTTTTCTTCAATATTGTCGTCGGCGCTGTGTAGCCAGAGTTAATGAGAATTCACTTAAGTTTGTGAAGAAGTAGATAATCTAGCTCAACAAAATGAAATAGATTTAGGCCCAATAAATTCTCAACCAGAATAAAAAAGTTCATTCTATATAGAGCTTTCTATACAAAAAAATTCTTTGATTGTTTTTGTTGTCGTTTATATTCAATCTGGTTTGGGTTTGATCCATATCTTGAATTGGGTTGTATAACCTTTTGATTTACCATCTAAATCTTTGCTGTATCAAGGTGTTTATATGGAACTTTCTTTCTTTTGTGGTCTCCCAGTGCATTGGTATTTTGTTTGCTTTGGTTATTGATGTTCATTGTGAGGTGTGGCATGTGGGAGTCTCCTGTTTTTTTTCCTAGTATGCAGCTTACTACAATCACAATTTCTCCCTTTTTTTTTCTGACTGATTTAGGTTTTGGTTCATCCTTTGGGAGTTCTCAGCAAGAATTTAAGCATGATGTATGATGAAAATTTAGTGGTTCTTTAGTTATTGTTAAGTTTTTATGCCCAAGTTTTCGTTGTATAAATTGATTTGTATTTGATTCAATGAGCTAGGCTCATGGTTTTGAAACTTCCTGCTTTTAAGAATAATTTGGACACGCTTTTAGACACCAATTGGAGATTCGGCTGAAAGAAATATATTAATAACGCCTTCTTAGTTAGAACTTATAGCTCGGGGCATGACTTCAATAGAGAGAAACCGAGGAACAGATTTTATCATGCTTCTACCATTTTTTCGGTATAGTGTGCATAATTGCTGGTTGTTGACTTTCATGTTCCTTCCACCACATGTGTGATTTGCTGTTTTTGCGAGTGGCGTGAGTATGTTTCTCGTTGTTGGAACTTGGAATCTTGCAATTAGTTATGGTGACAGCTTTTATAGGGTACATGGAACCCTGGGGTTAAATGAGCTTTCAGGGTGCTCGCATGCACTGTTTGATAAATAAATCAAAATTGTAATTGTATTTCTGAATCTTGTATCTGCCACTACTTCTGCAGATTGGAAAAATTGGGAGCACTAGAGTGGAACAAGGTAGTTCATGAACATCAGGGATGGAGACTTATCTCTTGTATCTGGTTGCATGCGGGTGTTATTCATCTGTTGGCAAACATGTTGAGTTTGGTGTTCATTGGGATTCGCCTTGAACAGCAATTTGGATTTGGTATGTTATGTTGGTTTATGGAACCGGAACCTAAACTTGTCCCTAACTCATATTTGTATGTTAAAAAGTTCATTCTACTGTTCTGATCTTTTCCACTGTTCTTGCCGATGAGCTGAGACATGGATGTTGATGATGGTTTTCTTTGGAGTTGGAAGTCCTGTAGGAATGAAATATTTGCTGAGCTTGTAATGGTCATGTCAAGGAGAGTGTTTAGCAGTATCCATTAGACCGATATAGATCTGACCAAGTGAAACTATTGGGATGTAGTTCTTTTCTCGCTGAAATTTAGAAAGGAAATCCTTTCACCTGCTAATCTTACATTCTTACTTCTTTAAAAACTAGTAAAGACGAGTTTAATTTTTCCCCCAAGAATATTTTGGGCATCCCTTTGTACCGCAATCATGCCCATTATGAGGTTTTCATCGGTTAATTCTTGATTTTCCTCTTTGGCTAATGGATGATAGAACATGTATTCTTAGATCAGTTTAATATGTATTTACTGGTATTGTTCGTATTCCAGATTGGCTTCATTCCTGTAGTAATCGGATGAACTTTTTTGGGGACTACGGAAATCCGTAATCTGTTGGACTCTGTATTATTCTTATGTTTATCTTACACGTAAATTTTCTTATTGGCAGTTCGAGTGGGGGCAATCTACCTGTTATCAGGATTCGGAGGGAGCATACTCTCTTGCCTTTTCCTTCGAACCAGTATTTCTGTTGGTGCTTCAGGTGCCCTATTTGGACTTCTTGGAGCAATGCTATCAGAGCTTTTTACTAATTGGACTATTTATACCAATAAGGTAGTTCCTGTTGATCCTCACTTTGTTCGTGTTTATTTTACTCTTTTCTTTTCCTCTTTTTCCCATTAAGAATAGGAGAAACCCTGCGGTTGGATTTTGCAATGCAGTTTATTTGTCCCAAGTCCCAACTCTCTTTTCTATGGTTTTTAAAAAAAACTTTGTTCAGGCTTTGAAAATGAAGAATTTGGCCATTCTGTATCACATTTCGTGATTCCTCGTCTCTTGTTTTGTAGGCTGCTGCTGTATTAACCCTAGTGATCATCATTGTGATCAACTTAGCGGTTGGAATTCTTCCGCACGTTGACAACTTTGCTCACATTGGAGGATTCTTCACTGGTTTTTTCCTTGGTTTTGTGTTGCTACTCCGCCCCCAGTTTGGTTGGATGGAGTCCCAAAATCTTCCACCTCAGGCTCGTGCCAAATCCAAGCACTCCATTCTCCAATATGTATTTGGCGCAGTTGCTCTGGTTTTGCTGATTGCTGGGTAATAATTATTCTCCTTAAATCCTAAGCTTTCTGGAATTTAGGTTATTGCTTGTGTGGGCACCACATCCGTCTTTTTCCTATCAACAATTTTGTCGTTCTAAAGAGTGTTTCCCTAATGAAAGTTTATGATGCACGCATAATAGTGTCAAATCGGTATTACAGTAGAAAACACAATACTGTTCGATGCCTTGTTGGAATCAAGAAAAATACATTGTTTCGGTAGAATTATGCGAACATCTCATCATTTTCTCCATTTTCCTTTCTGCTATGCTGCATGGTGCAAGAGCTTTCTTCTAGATTTCCTCATTCTCATTCTACCGTTTCTTAACGAGATTCACAGATAAGCACATTATTGCTCCTATGGCAAAAAAGGCCTAATTTCCCGTTCTTTCTCACGTTGATGACAATTGCAGAATCACGGCGGGACTGGTACTGCTGTTTCGAGGGGATAATCCAAATAATCATTGCAGCTGGTGCCACTACCTCAGCTGTGTGCCCACCTCAAGATGGAACTGTAATAGTAACTGATCAAACAATTCTCACCAGTTCCTGCTTCCGTTCGTCGCGGTTGCCTCGTGCTCGGATTCTTTTTCCGTTACTGGGACTATTTGACATTTGTTTATTCCATTTTGTATGCTTCCGCTTGTGCAGTCTATTTTCTTCTTCTGTTGTGTGGAAGACGGTCTAGGAAGTCTTGTTTGTAAAAATATAACATTATGTACACTAATTTCTGATTAAAGATTATCCGGCGATTTTGTTGTAGTTATTATTGCAAGCAATGCTACAAACACACTTTCTGAAACACAACTCCCAACACAATCGTGTCCGAAGCTGTTAGATGCCCATGGATCCACGTACATCTAACGGTTCCGGACACAGTTGCGTTTTAAAGGTGTGTTCCTAGACTTTTGTTATTATTGCCATGTGGTCTGAGGACGTACGGGGCCGATTTATGCGCCTAAAGTAAACTTTTTCAAATCGGTATATAGTTAAAAATATTTGTGAGAAAAAACTTTCATACACAAGTCATTACACTCGTTCGAATTGGGGGCCTAAAGCAGTAATTTTATGAGCTGTCGGCTCGAGAACGAAAATGGTACTTCCTCAGTCCCATTTTATAGGCTCTCTACGTAAAGTCGTGTTATTTTGACTTTCAAAAAAAAATCGCATTTCTCATAAATTTTTTTGGAACTTTTTTGCACCGTTTTAAAGTACTCATCGAAATCTTTTGAACGACGCAAAACAAAGTTAAAAATTAATTCCGAAAGTATTTTATTTTTCGAGTTCAAAGTTACATGGTCTCTCATAGGGAGCATTTAAATTGCGACGGGAGAATATCACCGTTGATTTTTGTGTGCTTTGTACAAAAATTGAGGCCAGTAGTTTCAGTTTTCTGGAAAGTTCTCATTTTTCAAAACAACTTTGCTAGCGCCTAGCACTGCACCCGAACACACATACGCATACAAACCCACATTCATGCTCTCATGTGAATGTGGGTGTGTGTTAGGGTGTGGTTTTAGAATTATTGTTTTCTAAAATTGAAAAGAAAATACTACTCCCTCCGTCTCCTTTTAACTATAGTTCTATGTGTCATTTTCTATTGCTTATATATCTCAATGTATATTATAAAAAATATGCAATATTGATCTTGTTTGATAGATTTTAATTATTTCTATAAGACAATAATTTTAAAAAAAATACAAAACATAATATACATACATCAAAGAGATATAAGCCATTGAAAATGACATACAAAACGAGTACTACTAAAAGGAAAAGAGGGAGGACGAGAATGTGGCTTCGCCCGGGTTCGAACCGGAGACCTTCAGTGTGTTAGACTGACGTGATAACCAACTACACCACGAAACCGTTGTGGGATCGTGGCGTAATTTTAACAATTTAAAATATTCATAGAAGTTGACCAACTATTTTTGTTTCATTGCTTTCCGGATGAAGTGATAACTTGAGAACAACAAAATGGATGCGAAGTTTTAAACCTCATCGCTTTGGGTTTTACTCCGACGATCGAAAAAGTAATTCGGAGTACTATTATTATTTAAACCGTGGTTTAATGTGATCACAATTTTTAACGACTAAGAGAGGTAATGAAATTATGAATGGATGAAAAGTTTTAAACCTCATCGCCCGGGTTCGCAGAATCGCAAATAACATTTGGATCTTTACCATTTTGATTATTCTCAAGGATCACCTCGTTTATCCATGATTATGGTCCTACTTTTATCAAAAGTAATGAAATTATGAGTAAACGAGGTTGAAGGTAGATAACACCAAAGTTAGTGGTTCAATAAACGTAATTACTGTTTTCGAAAGAGAGTTCTCAAACACAAAAGATATCTGAGTTTTATTTGGACTTTTTTTTTTTTTGAAAGCTTATTTTCGTGTGTTTTTGATTTTATCTAATTTGCTGTTAATCTTTTTTCTTCCTAATCCATCTTGAGGAGAGAAATACCAAGAACAATAAAAAAAAAAATTCAGATCAAAAGTAAAAAGACATTCAGTAGAGCTAAAATTTGAGGTGATAGGGAATGTAAAAACTACACCACTCCGTTTGTTTGGGCGTAAAATATTTTTCGGTAAAATGTTTTACCTGTTTTTCAGTATTTGGTTGTGTAAAATTGAAGAGTACGTCATTTTCATCCAATTGATGAAAAATGACGTACCCTTCAATTTTTCGTAAATTATTTTCCAAAATGAACCCAATACCCTTCTACCGCAATTTTCACTGCTTAGTTTCCTCGATCGTCAGTCATGACTCACATTCAATTCTAATATTTTCAGATCTCTCTACCGTTTAAGCCCCCCCTTTACACTATTTTTTTGATTTCTAAAAATATTTTCAAGTGCCAACCAAATATCGAAAAATAAAAGTTTGAAGTTTGTTTTCTAAAAAATATTTTACATAGAAAATTTTTTACATCGAAACAAATGAAGCCTCAAAGTTTGTAAATGGTACCAATTGGAATGGGCCACCCTTGTACGCTTCAGGGGTGTTTCCACTAACAAAAAAACGCTAAAAATTTAAATGCATTTTATCATCTCGTTTTCACTAATAGAAGAATTTCAGCATTTTACCATTTCGTTTCTACTAACAAAAAGGTTGTGAATAAATTTTTTTTTTTGCTACAATAACTATACTCATAAATCCATCAACAACTTATTTACTATCGAAAATAATTTGACATTTCTCAATAACTTATTCACTACTGGAAACACCTAATTTCTCAACCACAAATAAAAATCTACAAATTTTTCACTACCAGAAACACCCCCCGTCAGTGATTAACTTTTTACCAAAAATAATGAATAATTACTCCCTCCGTCCCGTTTTCTTTGTCCTTTTTCGTTATCCGTGTCAGTTTTCAATCGCTTATATGTTTCAATATGAATATTCAAAAATATGCAATGTGGATCTTGTTTGATAGTTTTCGATTAGGTCTATAATATAAAGTTTTCAAAATTATAAAAAATATTATAAATTGAGAGATATAAGCATTAAAAGAACGACACGAATAACAAAAATGGACATCCAAAATGGGATAGGGGAGTATTTCTTTCCTGATAGTTTAAGTGTAATGTCACTTGGGGGAGTTGAATTTTGTTTACCCTCCACGGTGAACATTATCTTCCTTCTACTTGATTGAAATAATGTAGATCCTAGCACAAAGTATGTGGATCATACCATGAAGTAATGTCACATTTATCAAAAAATGTATTGCACAGATAAAACCTACAATATTTCAACCAATAAAAGGAATAATAATTTTAACCATCTTTTAAAGAATGCGAGCAAAATTGCACTCCGCTTGGAGTGCTTGTCTTCTCCTCCCCGCTTGTACCAAAAATCATATACTAGTAAATAATTAGCCAAAAAAGGAAAAGAAATAAAATTCCAAATGCATCAAACTTGGAGGCAGCCATATTCGCAAATCAAACCGTCGAAAGCGGTTACACTCCTCTTTCTCTCTCTCTCTCTCTCTCTCTCTCTCTCTCATGTACAAATTCGCCCCACTACCACTCGAAGCGCTTCTGTCGAAAACAAAAGAAGAACTCCCAAGCCGACCATGATTATTCTCTTCATCGTCTTCTCTCTCTTTCTCTCTCCTCACCACTCCGTCTCCGGCACCCAAATCCTCTCCAAATCCAAACTCGAGAAATGCGAAAAGGTTTCCGACTCCGCCACCCTCAATTGCTCCACCAAAATCGTCCTCAACATGGCCGTCCCCGGTGAATCAGTGAGCATTTTACTATCACTCTCTCTCTCTCTCTACATCTATTTGATTTTACAATTTAATTGGTTGTTCAGAGTGGGGGAGAAGCCTCGATAGTAGCGGAAATAGTGGAGGTGGAGGAGAATTCGAGCACCAACATGCGAACGCCGCGGATTCCGCCGGTGATCACGGTTAACAAAACCGCCGCCTACGCGTTGTACCAGTTGACGTATATACGAGTATGTTCGAACGGTCTTTGTTTTGTGGTAACTTAGGGCTCGTTTCCTAGTATCTTCTGTTTTTTTCATTATTGTTCGGGGAATTATTCTGTTACTTCCTCCGTCTTGAAATGATTGTCCGGTCTGCAAATCAAGAACTTATAAATACGATATTTGTTTGAAGAAAAATTCGAAAACCTTTTAACAATTTAGTAGAAATAAAAATGCTTGTCCGGTACGCAAATGCGGCAAATCAAGAACTAAGAAGTGTGAATTTTTGCTTGAAAGAAATGCGTGATTTTCAAGTTCTTCTTTCGCGAAATGGACAAGCATTTTAGGACAGAATGAGTACATGGTTTGTCATGGTAGTGCCCCAGGTTCTCCATCTCCACAACACATTGGCGTGGGTAGATACCGTTAGTCTTGGGCTCAACATCGATGTATGTTGATGGAGGATGGACCTGGGGCACCATGTGGCAGTAACCCAAGGGCACTAAATAATTTGGCGTTTCTTAATGACGAAAAGAAAAATTAGAACCCATCAGGGTGGCCTGGTGGTTTAAGATTGTCATCTGGATTAACCGCAAAACCGGAGATCTTGTCTTCAACTCCTGCTGGCAACACCTTGGATTATTTGCTATTTGTTGCTTGTGCGTGGTTGCAGGGGTTGGTCGAAAGTAGTGATATTATTGCAGAAATTAACATCCTTGTCGAAAGGATAGTGACTAATTAACTAGTTTGTTGGATCTGCAGGGTCAATTGATTAATTAATGGAGTAAATTAGTTTTTTTCGTTGTATAATTGCTATCAGAGATGGTGATTATGATCAATATCTTGTGGACTTTATTGAGTGATAAACTTGCCAATGCCTGGCAATATGGTAATGCATTTATGCATGCACTTCGAAGTTGCTTGTTTCTTTTGATTCTTTTTTTATGTTTATAGTTGTTAATCCCTTTTGAGTAGTGTTACCATTCAGTGTGATGTTTATTTCTGAAAAATACTTCATAGGATGTTGCGTATAAGCCTGAGGAGTTCTACGTTCAAACGCGCAAATGCGAGTCAGATGCTGGCGCAGATGTTGTGCAGAAATGCGAGAGGTAACATCTTTTTCGGCTGGTTTATCCATTCCTTTGTTTCTCAGTGTTAGTTTACGTGAAATTATGAGTGACATCCCTGTGGTTTATGGGTTGCTTCCCAACTCTTTGACTACTCCAGCAGTAACGGTGTCAACTCCTTTATTTCAGAATAGATTGCTATAAGTACTTGGTTGTAGTTCTTGGGCAATATTATTTGGATTGAATAAACTTGGTTCTCATTCCAGCCTTCTCTCTCACTCTCTCTATACGTGTTCCTTGTTTCTCTGCTTTTTGGATCAACGAATGAGATTTGGTGTTCCCTGTTAACATCTGGTCATAATATTTTATTATCAACCTAGTTGATTGACTACTAACAAATTGAGACATGCTGCCATAACCAGGCATGATTCTCTTAGCAATTTGTATTTAATCCAACCTAATGGTAGTTTTGATGTTCTCACTGGAGTTGGCACGTTGAGAGATGTCTAGTTTGTTCTGTGATTTTGTTTGAGAAGTTTGCTAGGGAATGCAATTCCAGACATTACTTTGTTGGGTTAAGGTAGCATTTCTGTTTCTGTCTATGCCTGTATACGGGTTACCCTTGACGAACAATAACAGTACCCATGTAATTCCCAATCGATGGTGGCATGGGTGCGGGAAAACCAAAACAGTTTACCCCTCCCAACAAATTAAATAATCAGGACCAGCATTGGAGAATGAGTTGAATGACCTTTATTTAGCATCTTGGTTTTAGCACTTTGAGCTCATGGACATAGAATCTTTCTTCTGCAAGCCATGAATTTTACTTGGTGGATTCACAAATTTATGTCAGGTTGCGAGACGAAGATGGTCACATTGTCGAGCACACTGAGGTAAGATATTTGCCTTAAATTCTCTAAGATGTGTGCCTTACTCTCTACCATTCTCACATGCTGAAAAGGATGTTGTACTGGGATTTTTGTTTTTACTTAAGCCTTTCTTCTTATTAGTACACACTGTGACTAAAATTTTTCTGTGTATTTTCTCTTCTTCTTTTCTACAAGCCAACCTGTTGTCCTTGTGGGGACCAGCGCAGGGTTCCATCATCGTGTGGAAACTTTTGTAAGTGCCATCATTTTTCGTCATTTAGCAGTTTCTCTCATGTTATACTTGAAGGAATCATCTTATAATACTATGGCAAATGTTTCTAACTAGTTGACAAGATGTTGAAGGGGAAGGCCAACACCGCACACTGTCTCCGATTCCCAGGTGATTGGTATGGCCTGCATACTATGTTTCAGTAGTTTTCTTTTGGTAGGCTGATTTCTTAAGTCTATGAAAGTTCCACCTGATAAACTAGTACAGTGGATCAGGTATAGTCTACTATTCTATCATTTTTTTGTATCAACTGAGTTACTGATGGAAATTCATACTATGTTGATTTATTTCATCTGAGATCTATCATTACTTTGTCTCCCGCACTAATGATTTCTGTTTCAATAATCTGATGTCCTTTCTTGATGCCATGACTAATTTTCTCTGATCCACTTAGGTTCCATGTTTTCGGTATTGGACAGCGATCAGTGGGATTTAGCATTCGGATCGAGGTGAAGACAGAATCTAAAATAACGGTCTGTACTTTTTGGAATAATTTGTGCTATATCTACATGTCATTTTCCATTGAGATATCATTCTACTATTTGCACTCATTTTGCATAACTTCTCTTTCACGCTGCAAGATATCATTGTAATATTTGAGTCGACAGTTTATGCTTGTGGAAGTCAGTATTAGGAAAATCAAAGGCCTCAGGCATGAAATCAAGAAAGGCGTTCTCCAGTTCGCAACAGGCTTTTATCATTTAGTTTAATACTTATCATAATGGACTGGAACCAGCATTTCCAGTGTGAATGTCCTGTCGTTCAATGATGGAACTCAAGTAGCCTTATTCACTTCTTGACCCTCTCCCCCTGCTGATATGTTATTCATCAGGTGAACTTGTCCACAACTTCACAATAAAGTCACAGTGTGGTTTGTAATTCACTTCCAAGTTCCAATTAGCTACCAAATTATGATACAAAAGTGCACTGCCTTTCACTGCCCTTCATCCGGCCCTCCGCATTCAGTTTCTTCTGTAATGTGTTTTATGTTGTTTGAAATATGTTATCTGCTAACATGGTTTAACTTTACAAGGATATATGACCTGGCATACCTCAAGTTTGAATGATATCGTACTAATCTTTTTTTTTTTTTTTTTTTGATTAAGTATATCGTACTAATTTTAACCAGTGATTGTTGCTTCGACATTTATCTTCACTATCTGTGATCCATGTGATGCATGGGATTTTAACTTCAATCATACTACAATAATCTTAATTCTTGTTTACACATTTTTGGAAAGAAACAAAAAAAGTAGCGTGTGCAATTATAGCGAGTACCAAAAATCTTAATTTTGCAGCACTATCATTATAAAGTGCTAGATTTAGAGAGATACAAGTATTTAAGGTAACGTTTGTAACCTAAGCAATTCCCAAATGTCTGTAACGCATATATATATATGTGTGTGTGTGTGTGTGTGTGTGTGTGTGTGTGTGTCTTTTTCTGGTTAGATATTGATCACCCTACATTTTACAATATCCTTTATAGAAGTTAATCAGAAATTCTTTGTTTCCTTTTGCTTATAGGACGTGATTGTGGGCCCTGAGAATAGAACAGTCACATCCAATGATAATTTTCTACGCGCAAATCTTGTTGGAGATTATGTTGGATACACAAGTATTCCTTCATTTGAGGAGCACTACCTTGTTATTCCAAGGCAGGTATGCTTGCTTCGGTGATCAAAGTTTGACTGGTATGCTTCAAGTGCTGGCCTGAACGCATCATATCTTGCAAATAGCAATTTTTCTTGTCTGGAGAACCAGTTTGAAATCTGATGCTAGCCTTCCATCTGCCATTTCCTTATATAATATTAGTTAAAAAGATCCTTGTGGCAAGAGGATTGCATACCATATTGACAAGTGGACTAGGTTAGTCTACCACTTTATGCTACATAGTTTAGATGCAAACAAGATGCTGTTGTTTTGGTAGGAGAACAGATAACCGCTATAGAGTCCACGAATTAATGGAGTTTACAGAACATGACTACCCCACCTCGTACAATATTGTCTTCTATAGGCTGCACCCACATGGCTTTAAAACAAGTTGGATTATGCACGTCCAAACCCACACATACAAGGCACCTGAACTTTCAGTTACAGGGCTGTGTGGATTTGGCTCATGGACTTGGTGATCACCTAACTCACCCCCACCATCTGGGCAATATTCCTGATTAAGTCTTGGCTCTAGGATCTGACTCACCAATGTCCACCCCTTTATAGGACCTGGTTGGAACCGCTTAAACACGTCAAACTCTTAAGCTCATGCCCTATACGACCCACCCAAGCACGTCACGATATGGAGTCTGTCCTAACTTATCCCCATTTGAATCTCTAAACATGTCTCTACATTTGATCTCCTTGTGGGACATACCCTACATTTCCAGTTGGTGCTAGCTCTAATACCACAATCGAGACTCCGACTCCGCTGTCTGCTTTGGGTGCACGAACACGGCTTTGTAAAACATATTGCGATTTGTATGTCTAAAGCTCACACTTACTGTTCAGTTTTAGGGTAATCGTAATAGGGAGAAAACCCATTAGGGTTGATTTCATTCAACGTAAAATATATATACAAAATGTATGATAATTGCTCTACGGTCCTAGATACTTAAACTAATTACATGATAAGACACATATTTATACTAGATACAAATAGACCCATAATCTAACACTCCCCCTCAAGTTGGTGCAAAGATATCAATCAAGCCCAACTTGAATACAATAGGATGAAAACTCTTCCTAACCAACCCTTTTGTGAATATATCAGCTAACTGATCTCCAGATCTCATAAATGGCATACATATCAAACCCTTGTTCAACTTTTCCTTGATGAAGTGTCGATCAATCTCTATGTGCTTCGTTCTGTCATGTTGAACGGGATTATGAGCAATGTTGATGGCAGCTTTGTTGTCGCAATAGAGTTTCATTGGAACACTGTTAGTAAACCCCATATCACGTAACAAAGTTTGGAGCCACAAGAGCTCACAAACACCATGAGCCATAGCTCTATATTCAGCTTCTGCACTTGCACTAGACCCGGTGACTACCGATTGCTTCTTACTTCGCCAGGTAATCAGATTACCCCCAAGAAAAGTGCAATAACCAGAAGGAGTGCGCCTATCATCCACAAAATCAGTCCAGTCCGCATCAGTGAATGCCTCCAATAGCAAATGGCCATGATTAGAGAACAAAACTCTTTTCCTGGAGCTGATTTCAGATACCTCAAAATACGATAAACCGCATCTAGATGTGAAATACGATGATCATGCATAAATTGACTAACAACACCGACTGCATAAGTAACATCTAGTCGGGTGTGGGCCAAGTACATTAGTCGACCCATAAGTCACTGATACCTCTCCTTATCAGTATGCTCCCTCACATCTCCACTAAGATGATGATTCACCTCAATAGGGGAATTTGCAGGTCTACAGCCCAACATTCCTGTTTCTTCCAAAAGATCAAGTATACACTTGCGTTGGAAAATAAAGATACCTCTATTAGACCTCGCCACTTCAAATCCAAGGAAAAATCTCAATGATCCCAAGTCCTTAATCTCGAACTCTTGAGCTAAACGAGACTTAAGATTATGAATCTCACTCACATCATTGCCTGTCATTATTATGTCATCAACATAAACCATACGGACAACAATCTTACCATTACTTTGCCGGGTGAACATCATATGATTTGCATGGCTCTGCTTGTAACCAAAACTCAACATAGCCTTACAAAACCTGCCAGACCAGTCTCTAGGGGACTGTTTCAACCCATAAAGTGCCTTCTTCAATCTACACACTTTTCCCTTACTTGCAGGAGAAGAGAAACCCAGTGGAATATCCATATAAACTTCCTCCTCTAAATCACCATGGAGGAATGCATTTTTCACATCAAACTGTTGAAAAGGCCAATTCAAGTGGGCAGCACACGAGAGGAGAGCTCGCACCGAATTCATCTTCGCTACTGGAGCAAATGTTTCCTCATAGTCAATACCATAAGTTTGAGTAAAACCTCTGGCAACAAGCCTTGCCTTGTATCTCTCAACTGTACCATCAGCCTTTTGCTTAATAGTGAACACCCACTTGCAGCCCATTAGCTTCTTCCCTTCTGGAAGTGACACTACATCCCAGGTGCCATTCTTTTTCAAAGCTATCATCTTTTCCACCATAGCTCATTTCCACTTAGGTATCATGAATGCATCCTGCCAATTCTGTGGAATAGATATAGAGGAAAGAGAAGAGACAAAGGCATAGTACGAAGGAGACAAACGGTCATAAGAAACAAACTGTGAGATAGAATGTTGAGTACAAAATCTAACACCTTTTCGAATAGCAATAGGAAGATTGTCAGGATCCATAGAAGGAGGTTCAATAAGAAAAGAATCATTACCAGAAGAGTCAGTTGAGGAATTCGGAACTGGAGTGGGTGATTGTGATTGACAAGGTGGTAACGCACATGAAGACTTTCTACGTCTAGCATACCTCTGTAAGTTTGCTCCCTGTAGTCGTGCATGTAGTTGTTCCTCAATGTCACCACCAATATCATGTGTTTCCTTTCCCTTTCAACAGATACTGGTTCCTCTCCAGTGTTTTCCTTCTCCCCCTCACTATGATCATAGAACAATTGCTCCCCCTCACTATGATTATAAAAGGTAAACATCTCTTCCTCCTGCTGATGCTCCCCCTGAAGAGATGGTTTGGAGGGAGAATACAAAAACTCTGTTTCCCAAAAAGTAACATCCATAGAGACAAATATCTTCCTAGAATAAGGGTCATAACACTTATAGCCCAACTTGCCCCCAGAAGGTTTGGGGGCATGAACAAAACACACACAACCAAACACCTTAGGTGGAAGAGTTGTAACTCGACAACTGCTTGGCAGACACTCAATGGGTGTTTTAAAATTGAGGACACTGGATGGCATACGGTTTATAAGATATGTGGCAGTTAAAATAGCTTCTCCCCATAAGTATTTGGGAACATTCATAGTGAACAAAAGGGATCAAGTGACCTAAGCAAGATGACGATTTTTGTGTTCAGCGACTCCATTTTGTCGTGGAGTGTCAACGCAAGTCGTCTGAAAAATAATACCATTATCAGCTTGATATGTCCGAAAAATCTTATCAATACACTCAGTCCCATTATCACTCCGAAGAATTTTAATATGTGTATCAAACTGAATGCACACCATCTTATGAAAAGATTTGAAACAGGAAAATACTTCATTTTTTGACTTGAGAGTACACCCATGTGGCACGAGAACAACAATCAATAAAGGTAACAAACCATCGACAGCCCTTTAAAGAAGTAATGGGAGAAGGACCCCAAACATCAGAATGGATAACCATAAATGGAGAATCACTTCGTTTATTAATAGGGGCATAAAAAGAGCATTTATCTTTCCCAAACTCACAAGCTTCACAAAAAAACTGATCCCTAGGACAATGTTTAACTAAAGTAGGAAAAAGTTTCTTTAATATCCCAAAAGAGGGATGACCCAATCTACGGTGCCACCGATGTAACAAAGGAAGAATGGAACTCATATCTACATGTAGAGCTTTTCCACATGATAAAGATGGCTGAGATGGATGAGGTGCATGCTCCAGAAAATAGATACCACTATGATACAATGTTCAGTTTTAGGGTAATCGTAATAGGGAGAAAACCCATTAGGGTTGATTTCATTCAACGTAAAATATATATACAAGATGTATAATAATTGCTCTACGGTCCTAGATACTTAAACTAATTACATGATAACACACAAATTTATACTAGATACAAATAGACCCATAATCTAACACTTACTAGGCAGACACCTGATATTAATAATCATCTTCACTTCACGTCATCCATCTTGGCTCAATTCCTCCAGAGGTCTTGGCTCTGGGTTCTTGGTCACAACAATCTGCATAGTAGTTGATAAACAACTAGAAGTGTTCATTTGTTTCCTGCTGAGATTTTTGTCATTTTGTTAGTGAGGGTTGGATTTCATTTGTCACTGCTATTATTTGATTTTTGGTGCCTTCATGTTGCTGAGGGTATCCTCTTTTTTTATGTCAAAGGGTGGTCCAGGTCAACCACAAAATTTGGGAATGAACTTTTCTATGTGGATGCTGCTTGAGAGAGTTAGGTTTACCTTAGATGGTCTTGAATGTAACAAAATGGGCGTGAGCTATGAGGCTTTCAATGGGCAGCCAGATTTCTGCTCTTCACCATTTTGGAGTTGCTTGCATAATCAGTTGTGGAACTTCTGGGAGGTTAGTAACTTAAATTGGCTAATAACTGAGACTCCACGCTTTCCTCCTCGCCTTCCATGTTTAAAGGATATTTAATTAAGTTCGTACTTATGTTAATTGCACATGTGATTCACATTTATAGCAGTGCCTCTTCCACCATAGGTTTTATTTTTCATGTTATCTCACAACTGTGTCAATACCTTACTTTAGTGGACCTTTTTCTTTAATGCTGCTTGGAGGACATTCAAATCAATTTCATCCTTAATGGTGCAAATATTTATCTTTCCTTATGTTTTTCCGCACATGAGACATAAAAATCATTGAATAACTGATTTAGTTTTATCCCTACTCCAGGTTTTGTAATCTACTAGTTTCTCACGTGGTTGTTTGGATTGCTTTATTAGCAATTCTTTATCTCTATGATGCCTTTTTTAAAGCTATCGGAAAATCTTTTAAGATGTTTCATCTTGTAAAGGAAGCTGGAAGAGTTTGGAACTTTAGTCTTTGAATATTAAGAATGTCATTGGAAGTCCCTATAGTAGTTTTGTGCTGACAAAAATTTCCTTTTGACAGGCGGATATGAATCGAATAAGTAGAAATCAGTCGCCACTTTATGTCATTCAGGGCAGGTTTGAAAGGATAAACCAGCATCCAGTTATGTTTCAGGAACTATAGAAGCCATATTCGTAAGGCTATGTATTGTTTGGATTTTCAATCATTTTCTATTGTTTGCAGAATCCAGGGAGTCATTCTTTCTCAATAGGAATAACTGAAGTTCTTAATACAAACCTCTTGGTAGAACTAAGTGCTGATGACATAGAATATGTCTACCAAAGGTTAGTAGTAGCTTCTTGAGATTAATTCTTTCAGTCAAGTGTATTTTGAACGAAGTGCTGATGGCATAGAACATGTCCATTCTATAAACTATAGCGATTTGAACCACTACTTAAAACTTAATGCAGTTAAAGTGCTCAACAAAGCCGCAAATGTAACTAGGTCCGATCAGCTACATGAATCCTCTCGTGACTACTCTGCTCTATTGAGGTTCATAGTGGCTGTTATGTCATAGACCATCATTTCATTTCTAATTCCCTCAACTGGCATTCTTTTTAGCATTCCTCTCTCTCTCTCTCTCTCTCTCTCTCTCTAATATACTACGTTCAACTATTTGACAAATTGATCTTCATTTTACACCACGAAATCTTCTAACTCAACTTTTGTTCATCTTGCTGCAATGCTTGCAGTCATTTGTCAATTTTTACTTTCTTTCATTGCTTTTCACTTCTTTCTTTAACATCTTAATTTTGGCTACTCAAATATTTGTTCCCAACTCTGAGAGATGAATATACATATCTGAAATCCTTTTGTAGGAGCCCTGGAAAGATTTTGAGCATTACTGTGCAAACTTTTGAAGCCCTAACCCAATTTGGGACTGCTACGATCACAACTAAAAATATTGGTGAAGTGGAAGCATCATATAGCCTTACGGTATGCCCAGTACTGTACCTTTAATCATATATATGGTGGTACCTTTGTATCTCAGTATCTTCCATGCTAATCCCTATTGCTCACATTTTGAGTGAGCTTGGTCCTTTAATCACTGGTCTGAATGTCTATCTGTTCCAAAGTGTTATCTAATACAATAGTACTGGAATTTTTTTGTCTTGCAGTTTGATTGCTCAACAGGTGTCAGCCAAATGGAGGTATTAGTTTGAAAAGCATTATCTGCAGCATGCATGCATCCAGAATTCTTTATTACTTTTCACGGGATTTTTTTTTGAAAATTATATTTCATTGCAGGAACAGTTCTACATAATGAAGCCAAAAGAAGTAACAAATCGGTCATTCAAATTGTACCTTACCGCTGATCAAGCTGCAAAATATATGTGTGCAGGTATAATCAAATACCTGGTTTATATGGCATTTTTGGTTGTCACTGTAATCACGGTAGTCAATGTCAAAGCTCAGTTCATGTAATTGTGCTTGGTTGCAGCTATACTAAAGGACTCTGGTTTTAGTGAAGTTGATAGAGCTGAGTGCCAATTCACTACTACAGCAACTATTATTGACAACGGATCACAGGTTTGACCGTAGTTTACATTTTGAAATTAAGTTTCTGCCTGGAAAATTTCTATTCCCTTCCCAAGAAATATATAAGAAAACATGCATGTTACGCATTATAAGAATGAAGAGAATTATATACTTGACTTTCGGCCGCTTGGATGAAAAAATTATCACAAGGAGTCAAATAGATGCTTTGTGGCATAAGGAGACTTGAATAGGTAATACAGGGAACTGTGAAGAGATGTCAAGGGCCTTCTAGGGTCGATCAAGCTATCTACAAGCAGTTGTTGGACTCGTTATCTAGTCTCAACTTGCTAATGGTGAAAAGATGTCAGAGAAAGAGTTGTTGGGTTGCAGATCGTACTTACAGGAAATAAGACAATATATAACACATGGTTTTGTAAACATGAAGTTGAAGTAGGTGTCTCAATTGATTATTGAAATCTTGTTAAATGAGTCATATGCCTGCCATATACTTAAATGAGCTGCCTGACTAATCCAGAGCTGATTAGCACAAAGCCTGAGTCCGGACTTATGTAGAGTGTAACCAATCGTTGTGATTATAGCTCTCTTTGTTCTTTACGTTTAAATAGATGTCGTGTGACCTTCGATTGATGCAGTAAACTTTATGTTTAAATAGACAACAAAACCAGAGAGATCTACTATTTTTTCAATTCATCACGGTTCAACTAGTTTGATGACTTGACCTCCCATTCAATCAAGAGGTACGTGCTATTGAAATTCCCAAAGTTAGCGGACTTTTTTGAGTTGCTTATGTTGAGAAATCAGTCAAAGTCAAACCCCAAGGCACAAAATGCGTGAAGAACAATCAAGAAAAGAATGCAAACAGAAAAGACACAGAGATTTTTACACGATTCCCCAATTGTGTAGTTGAGTACATCCATGGCTCACACAAGTTTTCATTATGTAACTCCGAATAGTCAGCGAAGCGCAAGCCAAACCAAATAAGGCTTCACAAACCCAACAGCTTAGATTTTGTAACCGTATCCAGGAATGCAGAGAATGAACTTCAAGAGACCTCGTCTCGTTGGACTAAATGTAAGAGGGAATTGTAATGTTATCCTTATATAAAACCATACTCCTCTGATCAATTCACGAAAAGCAATTTAAAAGCATGGTTTTGAATCCCCTATCTTAATGGCCGGTATGTTCCTGTTTTTTATCAAATCCAATATCCTAGAGCTGTAATTCCGTGCCAGCTCAAATCCTGGTCGGTACCGGTTTAGTAAAGATCAATACTTGCCGATACCGGCCAAAACCGATCGGTACCATACGTTACTTGACTACTTTTAATTTTAGTTTTCTTTTCAAATTGAAACAACATGAATAACGATGAATATGAAACGGTCGGTCCAATAGGTAGATACCAGCAGAAAAACTGTTACTCTAGCAGGTACGGCATTTAGAAACTTGTTTAAAAGAGCATATTGTGGTAATTGTTCTCCAATCTGAATTGCACGAGGCACCATATACAGAACATCCACTAGTGGTACTGGTAAATCACTTTTAATGTGCATGAAGCTACTACTAAAAACTTTAGCTACTTCAAAATGAAAGAGATTTAGTCTGCTAAAGTCCCCACATATTTGGATTTAGTAGTTATTCGATTATGAGAACTATTTGAAAAGAACCAATGCGTATATGCTGCCATGTAGTTTTGCAAATTCGCACAAGCGAATAAATCAAATTGATTACAATGTTGTAACAGATTCCTTTTCAACCACCAAAGACCAGCATAAATGGTTTCTTTGAATCCATTGAGAGCTTGTGGAGAAACTTCTGGAATGATTTGGCAGACTTCATCACGGGCAAAACTTGCAGGTATTTTATCTGGTAACAATATTTGGGGGATGACAGTATCTACATCATATACATAGATGGGCGATTATATGTTATCCATTAAGTCGTATGGTCAAAATTACCCCATATTGTTTCTCAAAACCAGCAGCATGAACCAAAAATTGCGTGAGTCCCACAACTACCCAATTAACTGCCTCACTGTAATATTCTCAGAACTCAATTGTTGGGTGTCCAGAACTCCAAAACTCAAGTTACATCTGCACTCCAATCTAAGCAGGAGTTCAGCAGATAAGAAATTTCCCAAAAATGAACCTTCTACCGTGGAGGTAGAATGTTCATGCTGTGGCGGCTGCATGCACTAATTTTTATTTTATGATCACTAATTTTTATTTTGTTTAGATTTACTAGTAGTAATTTTGGTTTAGGCATTCTTTGAACACTTAGCCCTATACATCATGAACTCCCATCGACCTAGGTAGTCCGTTATTGAACAGCTAATAGGTTAACCCAAAGAAAGTTCACAATCAGAATGCTCAAAGTAAAACAAGACAAAAAGAATAATAAATTGGTATCAACTAGGTTGTAAGATTTATCTACTACGGAAGCTTTTGTCCACAATCAATAGTAACACTTGAAATTCTTTCTAAGCAAAGCTCAATTGACTAGGACAATCTTCCTTCAGATCCCGGACTACGACTAAAAATCTTGTCATATCATCTTTAATGATATGGGCAAATAAGAAGAGCATGTCTCCAAAATGTGCATGACAACCAATTCACCACAATTTCTGTTTGAAAGAATATTAGTGACTTAATGCGCCAGTTTCATCCTGTTTCACTCGATCAATGAAAACTCGTCAACTATGATTTTAAAATTCTGTGCATGCATTTAAATTTTTTTGATCGCACTATTAATTTATAATAGTATCTCAGATTTTGTGCACATATTCTTGGTTAACGGGACATCAGTGCAAATTCCTCGAGCTGCCATAGGTTCACGGGACATCAAAGTGCAACTTTTTCATTTTTACAGCATAGCTGATTCGTTTCCTTAATTACTTGTAATTGCGGTTATCCTGTTGGCAGTGTGTTGAAAAATATTTTCATTGTTCTTCTGTTGAGCAGGAAAAAATGCTCTGGCTTTTTTGACTTCAGCTGCCACATACAGTATATTTGTATGAGTTGGATAGTGATGTTTGGTCTACTTTTGGCAATATTTCCAGCAGGTAATAGCCTACCTATTTACTAAAGAATACCAATAAATGGTTGATCTCTGCATTTTAAAGTGAACAAGAATTCTATTATTTAACTGTTGAGTTGCAGGGGTTGTGCTACTCTGGCTTTTACATCAAAAGGGACTCTTTGATCCTCTTTATGACTGGTGGGAAGATCATGTTTGGGCTGATGAACAAAGACATGGTGACACGTGGAAGCATGGATTTGATGCCGAAGTTTCTGGAATACATCTCAAGAAACACCACAAGCATGAGGGAAGGCATCATAAACATGATACACAAAAGAAACGAAGACGTGTACATAATGAGAACAGGCATAACCATTCAGAACGGGACACTGATTATCACTACTATCTTCACCATGTGCACAAGGACAAGCACAAACATGGACGAACCAAGGGCACTAGTATCATGCAGCAGATTTACCTCGATAAAGGACAGGATGACCATGTTGGCCACCGCAGACGCAGAAAGGAAAGGGAAGCCATAGATGGGCTGTCTATAGTTGCCAGATACAGTGATGAAAATCCACAGGGTCATCACAGGAACAAACATGAACTTTTTGAAGAAAGACATTCTAAGCTGAATGCTAAACAGAGGGAATAGTTGGAGTTGGACAGATGTTACCGCTTGTTACAGACCTTTAGACACTTGAATAGTTTAAGTGAAAGCTCTTCTTCGTTCTGTATTCTCTTTTCCCTCTTTTCCAAATGTTTTCCTATTTTTGTTTTGGGTGTGTGCGTTGAGGGGTTGCGCCTAATGTTCAACTTCTCACAGATGTAATATTCTGATACTAAGCATATCACAAAAGGTGATAAAAAAACATTTACCCTTCTTATATTGATGATTATGGTTCTACATGACCCTTGCACATACTTCTTTTTTCCCCTTTCCTTTTTTTTCCCCCATGTCTTTAACACAGTGTGTTGAAACAGCATAAAAATATTATCGTTCACTTCTTCAGAGTGGCATTACTCTTGGGTAAGTTGCTGTTGCAATCTCTTGGTACTATGCTTATATACAGTTAGTCGTTGTATCTTGCTTCAATCCATTTTTCTCAGAGAACTGAACATGAAAACCATTTGGAAATTGTAGACCAGGAGTTCGGACAATTTCTCCTCCTTTGATTGCTTGCCACCTGACATAAGAATGCAAATTCTGTTAGTCTCTGTCTCTGTCTCGTGCTTTGCTTTCTTACACATTCTTTGCATGAAGCTTTTACCTGTACTTTGTAACCAAGCAGTGGAGGAAGACGGCCATTTGCACTTTGGTGAAATCTGTTCCAACACAAAATCTCATGCCACCCCCAAAAGCCATGAAATGTTTGGATGCACCATTTGATTCCATGCCCTGTATGCCAAAATTTCAAATAACGGGATGAGAATTCAGGAACCAACACTTGCATTCTTGATCAGCAAATAGCAGGAGGAAATTAAATAAAAAAACAGAAAATAAATGGCAGGTAGCTCTTTTTCTTGATCAGCAATAGCAGGTAACTCTTGAACAATCTACGTACCTCCCATCTCCGTGGATTGAAGTGAAGGGGATCTTTATATATGGCAGGGTTCATGTGTACAGCTGGAGGACAGACAATAACCGTCCAACCAGCTGGAATGGTATAACCTGCATTTATCCCAAGTTTGTATTAAGGTATGTCAAAAAATTATTTGGCCTGCCTTTTGTAAGAACAATGTCAAAGTGCTATTGCTAGAAATTGACCATTTGACCCGTACATACGTTCATACCCTTAAACTTGATTTCTTTGAGTGCTTTTCTGAAGATTGCCGGGACTATATTTGCAATCCTGACTGTTTCATTTATGAACTGCAATTTTACTTGACATTAGCGCCATTGATTTTAAGTACTTAAAGAATTTTCTTCAATCCCTCATAGATAATAGAGAAAGTTGGACTTGTTGAGCTACCTGAAACGTGAATGTCATTGATTTGTATTCTTCCCATGTCAGTCCAGAATTTGAATTTTCCCGTCTTCTTAGAATTGCCTCATGTTCTTCCTGTGTTGGGTATAAAGAGCCTGTCAATTGGGGTAACAGTACAGTATTTGATTTAACAATGGAGGACTTTATTTGGGAGTAAATTATATTCACCGACCGTTAGTTCCTTGAGCACTAAAGGATTCTCCAAAAGAAATTTGGTGGCCATTGTCATAGACAGGGAAGTTGACTCAAAGCTGGCAAACAATAGCACAAACATTAAATCCAGAGCAATTGCCTCTGTGAGTATTGTATCCTCTCTCCCAAGTTCTTCAAGGACATAATCAAAGAAATCACTTTGTTTCTCCCTTGGCTTTGCTCGTCTTTCCTGTAACAGGTTCTTCAGCATCCCCATCGCCTTCTTCCTTCCCTGAGCAAACTTACAAGTGTCAAAACCACACACGTAGGGGGAATTTTTACCCCAAAAAATTGAGATTCAATGCTACTTCTCTATCCAGCTTGCCCGCTGGAAGGAGCCAGATTGAGTGAACATAAATTTGGACAAGGTTAGTTGGCCTCATTTCAGTTTCTTATATGCATAAGAACTACAAAGTGCACGTTTTTATGATCAAGGCAAGCAATGGAAAGTTTTTATACCTGTAAACACTTGTGGTATGCTGTTCCAGGAATGTCCAAGGGGAAGGAAATCAATCCCTTCATGAAAGCGACAAAACTCTCCCTCAGATTATCAGATGACTTCTCTTGATCGTAACTGATCAGTTTCTTTGCAGTCAGATCAAATATCATCTGTATACACCAATTATCGTAAGTATTCTATCACCATAATGCTAGTTTATTCTAATAGTGAAAGCCAGTGATTATACTTGAACTTACACTTGCACTAGCATCCTTCAGGTCAACAGACTCCTGACTGGACCACCTCTTTAAATTTGTATATGCTGCCAGCTCAACTTCAGGGAGCATCTTTTTCAGGCTCAAGGGACCAAATAAATTCAACACCATATTCTTGAGGTACTTGTACATGAACCCATGCAAAGAACCCACATTTTGTCGTCCAAAAATCTCATTAAAGGTAACTGGATAACAGCTCTTGAATAATTTCCCCTCTTGTTGGAATACAAAATAACTGAAATCAGCGTCTATCGAAATTATAACTGCTCGCCCCACCAAACTTGTACGGAATACTGGACCGTATCTGAAAAGAATAGTAGAACATGTTATAAGAAGTCAAATACGAGAAGATTAATGATGGCAATGATGATGTTGATTGCAATAGTTAGTGAAGAAATGAATAGGTGTGGGATACTAGATAATACCTGTCGATTCTCTTTTTGATGAAAGGAGGAATGTCGCAGGAAGTGTTAGGGGTGAAGAAGTCAAGAGTCTCACCTAAGAGTGGCAAACCCATGGAACCTGGTGGGAGTTCTCCGCTGCATCTGGGGTTCCTCCATCTGTAAACCCAATGTGTGATGCTTATAACCACCAAAGCTACAATGCACAAAGCAACTGGCCCCATATTTACTTAGCAAAAAGAAGAAAGCTAGAGAAGATCTTGAGTTGAGGGAATAAAACTATAATGCCGGATTGGTTTTGCAGAGGAAAAATGGTTGAGGTGGGGTATGTGGGATGAGAAGACAATGGAGAGAAGAAAGTGCTGGCATGTATTTTAGAACTCAAGAGGAGGGCACTTATATAGGCAGGTAAGAATTTACTAACTAGTTAAAATAATAGAAGTAAGTTGGTTGTCCTAGTTTGTGAGAAGTTAATTGCTCAGAAAGCTGTACAAGCTGTTGGAGATAAGTATAAAATAGGTAGAATAATTTCGCCTAGAGAGTAGTGACCATCCATCCTCTTTTGTCAACGGTACCTTATGAAGCTTACCGGCTGTTTCCTCTCTCTCTCTCTCTCTCCATAGAACACGAAACTGAAGGACCACGAGACCAAAATGGCCTTTTTTTAAGGAGGTTTTGCAGAAAACCAATCTTACATTTATTATCTAAAGTGTTTCCAAACGTAGTAAATCCTCCCGTTATCTATGTTAAATTCGAATAATATCTCTATCAAGTTGATACCATGAGGGATGCCACTCATGTTATAGTCATATCTTTCTTTCATTTTCCCTTTATTTTTTTTGTTGAACTAGATCTCTTCCTAGATCTTCTTTAGCTGTACTCCTCTTTCTCTTGCCAACCTCCGAATCTCCCTTACATCAGTTTTATTATTTCTTTTGTGTTCTTGATATGCCTTCAACTACTGTATATACTACTTTTTGTTTATTTCCAATTAATTACTCCATTATTATGCTTCCTAGTTCTTTTTGTTGCTTACTAACGTAGTGTAGGTAAGCAAAGCCACAGTTCATCAGTTTGAACTCATAGAGCTCCACCCCATCGGCCCTTCGAGCCACGGGCTCAGTCCCATCAGCTACTGTTAGAACATAGGTAGGTTATTTCTTTTTGTGTTCTTGATATGCCTTCAACTACTGTATATAATACTTTTTGTTTATTTCCAATTAATTACTCCATTATTATGCTTCCTAGTTTCTTTTGTTGCTTACTAACGTAGTGTAGGTAAGCAAAGCCACAGTTCATCAGTTTGAACTCATAGAGCTCCACCCCACCGGCCCTTTGAGCCACGGGCTCAGTCCCATCAGCAACTGTTAGAACATAGGTAGGTTACTGTATTTTGACTAACAATTATATGTTAGTATTATGCATGCAGAATATTGATTCAATTTCACTAACAGTGTATTGGAAGAAGTTCCATCACATAGAGTAGAGTTTAGGCACTGGACAGGTCTGAAATCATGGAGTATGGGGATCCTAAACCTTGTCTGGTTGTGGGTTTTTATGATTTTTTAAACACATCGTGTGCAGACCATTAATGGGTCAAAAGGAACACTTTTGGAATTCAAGGGCCTTATGATGCCATTGCTTACCTACTAGGGGTTGTTTGGATGCTCTTTTTCCCATTTTAAGCATTTTAAAAGAGCAACTGGTTGTGTTGTGTTGCCTTTCAAAAAAAAAAAAACTCGTTGTGTTGTGTTTGCAAACCCGCGTGTTGCACCTCATTTTGCCATTAAATAGATGAACCCATTCAAATGTGACATCCGAACCCCCCCTGAGAATTTTGTTAAAAGAAAAAACGCCTCCTGAGGATTTTAGCTCTTCTTTCGGTGACTTGTTTCTTGTTTCTTGTTTTTGGTTTTCGTTTTGGTTATCTTAAATCGTCTTTAGTAAAGAGGAAATCAAATTGTTAAATAGATTGCTTGATAGGATAACACAGACTGCTTAACTGCTAGGCATGGTTCATGAGCTTGGAAAGGTCTCCTTTAGGGGTGCACAACAATGGCAGCTCAATTGGCCCTTCATGCAAACAACTCCATAAAATACCATTCAAAAGCATTGCTATGGATTAAGGTTCTGTGGACCCTATCCAGATTACTATCATTCTAGTACGTACCTTGCGAATTTTGTGTCTTGATGGAACAATTCACTCGTCTATTGGTACTTGGTACGAAGTAAGAACTCACCCATATACTCCCTTTGTCCCATATTATTGGTCTATTTGTGTCATTATGTTCACGAAAAATAGAGATCCTAATATGGGCACTGACTGTTGAGCGGAGGGGAGGGGAGGGTATTCATACGGTATTGTTCATTGTACCTTCCTGGCTTAAAATGAAAAATGGAAGTCATACAGATTAGCTGTGTCACAATCTTGCATGAGTTGGGTTGCACAATGATTGGGAATTATGAGTGGGAACGATGAACTCAAATGGCGTATCTTGGGTCTTGGCTAGCCCTTTTAATTAAATTTTCGCGGTTTCTAGTTGATTCAGTCTGTTGTTTTTCTTTGAGCTCCCTAGTTTTTCTAGGGAGTTCCCATCGTTGGTGCTAGTTGATGAGAGTTTTTATTCCTTGAAGTCAGCATCGCGGGGGTGAAGGGTGATTTGAGCCCTAGTCATCATCAGGTTGGAGGTTTGAGCCCCTCCTGTGAAGCGAAGTCTCACATCGCTTGGGTACCAAAGTAGTAGCTAGCTTTCGGGGTTAAGTTCTACCCAAGACCGTGTAACATGGTATCAGTGCCGAGTATGCCAAGGACGGGTAGGGTGTGTGTCTCTGGCTTGCACGTGGCATGTGCTGTCGAGTGAGCGCGCTAGGCATGAGGGAAGGTGTGAAGCGAAGTCCCACATACCAAAGTTATAGCTAGCTTTTGGGGTTGAGTTCTACCCAAGACCGTGTAACATGGTATCAGTGCCGGGTATGCCAATGATGGATAGGGTGCGTGTCCCTGGCCTACACCCGGCAAGTGCTGTCGAATGAGTATGCTGCGCATGAGAGAAGGGTGTGAAGCGAAGTCCCACATCGCTTGGGTACCAAAGTAGTATGCAAAATATAAGTATGAAGGCACCCTCACTTCAATAGCTAACTTTTGGGGTTGAGTTCTACCCAAGAATAACAAACTCCATCTCTCCTTTTTTCCAGGCAATTTTCCGATGACCAAACAAAGCCCAATGCAATACCATCCGGTAAAAATTGTCAAGATTACTATACTACATTTGAATAATCGTGATTTTTTTTATTTATTTATCATAGAGGTCTCAGTTTATGTGCAGAGATGATAGGCTTTAGGAGAAAGATATTCTTCTTGTCTGTCTGGACTGGATGTATTGGGAATGTATCATCAAATAAAGTAACCATTATAAAACAAAACAGTGATATTAGTCAAACGGTGATTAACACTATGAACTTCACTGTAATTGTCAACCCTATGGTAGTTATTAGGTCGTAGCACGTGATTAGCTAACTGATTATGTTGCATGCAATTCAGGGAACCCAGTCTCTGTAAAACCATTAGGAATCCCAAATGGCTGGCTTGGTGGTCAATCTCTTGGATTTTAGGGGTTTGCTTCCTTATAAGATATTAGTTTCGAAACCTTTTGGTTCTATCAACTTTTATGGTTTGCTTCCTTTTGAGATATTAGTTTCGAAACTTCTTAGGTTCTACTATCAATTTTTATGGGGGTCAATCCGTACGGAGCTACGCTCTCTCTCAGAAATAATCGAGGTACACGTAAGATAGTCCGAACACATGAGATCACATAAATAATGAAAGTGGATGAACATGATTTGCCAAAGAATCATTGGTTGATTTTAAAATTCTAGGTATTTAACAGTCGTTTTAGTTGATTAATGCATAACTTCAATCCTACCAAAGTAGCTTTTGACTCCGATAGGTTGCGGCCTTTACTGTTCAGTTGTCCCCATATTAATAAATTCCCAAAGCAGGGTTTACTACTTTTTTTACGGGTTTTTTGTTGTTTCTGGCAAAATACTGGTCCTTTGTACCTGACATCCTCCCAAGTTTAGGGCCGATAAAGAATTAACAAGGTAGTATTTGAGTTTAATCTCATGTTTGTCTGGATAAATTTGAACTCTTTTTTTAAATTCTTTATGCCTTATTTGGATGGAGTTGTGATCACTGAAAATTTTTCAGTTTGGTTTTTGAATAATAAGTGGAGAGAGTTGCTTCGTCCACAATCTCGCCTTTAAATGAGGTTGAAGTACTCCGAGCGTAGGGCTAAGTCGAAGTAAGCGTAGATACCGGAAGTCCGGATCGTTCCCACAGAGAGAATCTCAATAGCTTGCTAGGATTTTTAGAAGTATAAGGTTTGCGGCGTTTAAGACAGCCAACTGTCGGTTTTGCTTTGGAGAGTGATGAACACTTATGAAAATGACTAGAAAATGAGTTTTAACTAGATTAACAAGCGGCAAGGCATTGGGGCTATTAACGCCCGTAACTTAAGCAATCAAACTATTCTCAACGAAAACTCGGTTGAATCGCACGGCTTAGGCTATCAACCGGAAGATTTAACTATGAAACCATTAAAAGACTTGAAATGAAATATAGAAAGTAAGCGAGTTCTTTTGGTTCTTTTGGCAAACACAAGGCGAGACATAGCTCACGGAACCATATGAGCAAGCATATGATCACCGGAGGTTAACATCGACTAGTTTTGTTACATAAAAGCGAACCCTTTTCATTTTCCACATCGAACCTCAAGTCAAGAGTTGAGAAAGGCAAGATTAACGTACGTCACGAGGCGCTAGTCACCCCGTTGCCAAGCCTAAGCGACTACTCACATACCATGAGAAGACTAGAAAGCAAGCAATAAATGACAAACATTTTTAACCGATAGAATTTGAAATAAACTTGATTTATATAGAGATCCAAGGATTATAAGCAACTTTAATACTCGAGAAATTAACGTAACACAAATACCTTAACGCGTTCTTGAGGAATTACAACTTGAAAAGCATGAAAAGCTATGGAAGATCTTTTTAACTAAAAGACTTAAAGTGCTTTGTATCTAGGTAATGAATGAGAGAGAGAGGGTGTATGGTATTTATACAACCAAGCCCTCATCTCACAAAAAATATCCCAAAATATACCAAAAGTGGAAAGTATTCTATAAATGGAAAGTTGAAAAAGCTGGAAAAATCTGCAGTAAGCAATCTGTATCCATACAACAAAAACGGTTGTATGGATACGGAGCTGTTAAGCCTGAGTTGAGAATGCTCCGTAGGGGAGCTGTATGGATACAACCAAAATGGTTGTATGGATACGCTGTTCCCTGTAGAATTGATAAGGCCACCGTATGGATACAACCAAAATGGTTGTATGGATACAGCTTTGCTAACTGCAGAGTTGGCTTCTAGCTTCAAGGCTTGGCACCCGACGCTTCCAAACTTGATCATTGGAGAACGGTGGCACTCCGCCACTTGGCCTTGGAAGCTCGGGCTCCCCCGAGGCATGTTCATGGCGTCAAAATCACCCTTGTTAGGGCATAAAACCTGAAACATCCTCAAACAAACCTTACGAGCAAAAACATATTAAAAGCTAAATAAACACAAGTTAATACAACATAAAACGGGACTAAGCGCACCAAATATCTACAATATTGGGTGCTTATCACACCCCCTAACTTGAACGTTGCTAGTCCCGAGCAACACAATCAAACTACTAAAACTAACTAACAATCCTTCCGACAAAATAGCTAAGGCACATGTTCCTCTCCAAACAACTAGCAAGAGTTTCAAAAGCAAATTTATTCAAAACTCACAACTAACGGCTGAAAACTTCGACAGAACACTAAGTACGGAGCATATTCAAAGAAGGCTACAAAAGACCGTATCCAACATCAAAATGGAGGACACGGCTATCACGTATGCACAAGCATGCTACGAACCACATCCCACAAAGAGGTGCTCGGAGAATAGACAATGGGCAACAAAAATACCATGCCTTATATGTAGAGAGCACCATAGAAAGAATTCACCAACACAAAGCTATACGCTAACGTACCGAAAGAAAACATGCCATGAACTAAGATATGCTCAACATCACACATTGAATCAAAATGGAATAAAGGCGTACTATGGATCAACTAAGGACTTAATAAGCATTTGACGACCTTGGATACAAAGAGAAAGGGATTACAAAAGTGTAGTGGCCATATACTTGCATGGTTCATCTACCCTTGGCCACTACCAACCCTAAACTACCCAAGGCATGGCCACATCTCGGCCAAACACCAAAGAAAGTTACGAAAAAGAAATAAAGAAAAACTACTACCTCCAACTCCAACACACACAATCATCATCCTTATCCAACTATCATGGTATTGAGCATCGAGCTCCCCCTTTCCATCGGACTCTTTCTCATCCGGAATGTATGTTAGCTTGAATGTCTAATCAATCCACTCATCATAGTATTCAACCCTCTTTCGAATATGCTTTTGCTATTTATAGCATTTTTTCTTCTCTTCTTTTCTTTCTTTGAGAAATCGGGTTATTTGAATTGAGATTGGTAGAGGGAGAGATTGAGAGGCCAATGTTGAGGACTTTGGAGAGGGATATGAAACTTTTGTGTTTTAGCTTTTGTAGTGGGAGAGGAAAGATAGGGAATCATGTACCGATTTTTTTGCCTTTTCACATCCTAACCACTTCTATTACATTCACACCACTCCAAACCTCCTTGAATCTTTTGAAAACTATTGACAACCCTCCAAACATCCGGTTACCTCGGTTTGAACAATGGAAGAGACTCGGACTATGGTTCAAAATAGGACGAGGGGACACGTATGTGGTAAAATCAAGCAAAGATTGCCTTGTATCACTTCCTAAGTACGCCATATATTCCTTAACCATTCAATAAAGACATCAAATACACTTAGGCATGAACATGAGAATATTTACCTAACTAAGAATGTACGAAGAACAAATACGGGACATGGACAAAACTTGATCAAAACATACCCAAACGTCGTGAATTCCACCTTAGTCCATTCATGCAAGTTGCGAGACACAAAATTTGCGTAAAACGAACTCTTGCCAAATAATCACTCAATGAGCATGTGCCAAGCTATTTTAATCCACTAATTCTGTAATAACGGAAGGATTGCAACTAAAAACGAAAAAATTTACGCTAGAAACGAAAAACCATAAAAATAGCATATTTACATATTTACCCCTCCCCCCAACTTAAAAAAAAATGCTATGTCCTCATAGCATGGAGAACAACAATATTGAGAGAGGGAACAAAAGAGCATACCAACGGGGGAATGTCAACCCCCTTACACCTCGACCAAGTTGGAGGCTTTGTCGTCATCGGCTCCGTTCATCATTCAAACAGCTTTCAAGGTCAACTCCTTCGGCTCTTCCAACAGAACCACAGCTAGTCACACAGGATCATGGTCAAAGCTTTATTGGACTGACAACCGCGACACGTAATCGCACCCATGCTTAGGGCTCCTGAATGCCTCAATCACTCCGACTTTAGACCCAATCCACCAAGGCTGGTGTGGTAGCACGTACACCCTGCAAAAGACTGAAGCTCGAACTACCTACTAAGAGACAAATGACATTAGAACCGCCCGGCACGTGTTATCCGGGCACCAACAGGGATAAAAAGAGAAACAGAAAATAGAAAAGAACACCACCCGATATTCACGCAATCTTACGAGTCATACTTTTCTTCCCGAGTCTCACGGGAGAGATAAAACTCGGGTGGCTATACTAGACCGTCGAATTTGTTACATCATGCCCGAAGTAAAATTTACTGCTTGACCGTGCCAAGTAATTAAACCCAGCGTTCCCTATGATCGAAACAAAGTGAGACGAGATAGAGCCTAGCGCCAAAGCACGGGAATACCAAGTCTCACCCACCAACCTAAATTGCCCCCGATAGGGACATATCTGGTGAGCATGGATCGTTAACGATAAACTACTACAAAGATGGACTAATTAAAGACCGAAACAATGATGCATTGGTGAAATCTCTTAATGAGCAAATCCCGAAACAAAACAAACATGCAAATATGTACAAGAAACGAAACATTGCCCTTACTAACCAGAGCTGGGCACACGATCCTTTTTTTAGTAGCGGCGTGCGGAGCTACAAATACCCAAGTCAATGGTGGGTACCCCTACCTGGGGGCCGGGTCCGACAAACAGTTAAGTTCAGCGGTTACGCTTTCGCTCCCCGTGCAAACATAGATTAAACAATTACTCAAGCCACAAGATCAACCGGATACACCGGGGCTACCAACTCCTCCTCAACCTCCTCGACCGGAAAATTTTCCAAAAATGGCTTAAGCCTTTGCCCATTTACCTTAAACACATGTTCATTAGCGGGATTCCTGACCTCAACGGCCCCATGAGGATAAACTTTGTGCACAACATAGGGCCCTATCCAACGTGAACGCAACTTGCCCGGAAAAAGATGAAGTTTCGAATTATAAAGAAGCACTTTTTGACCTACTTCAAAATTTTTCCTTTGAATGTGCTTATCATGGAAATCCTTAACCTTGGACTTGTAGATATTCGTGTTATCATAGGCGTCCCTACGGATTTCTTCAAGTTCATTCAATTGGAGTTTACGGTGAACTCCGGCGTCGGGCAAACGATAATTCAATTGTTTAATTGCCCAAAACGCTTTATGCTCTAATTCCACCGGAAGGTGGCATGCCTTACCATATACAAGCCGATAGGGCGAAGCACCTAAAACGGTCTTATATGCGGTACGATATGCCCAAAGAGCATCAGTCAATCTTAAAGACCAATCCTTCCGATTGGGATTTACCGTTTTCTCAAGAATACGTTTTACCTCACGATTAGCAAGCTCGGCTTGACCGTTGGTTTGAGGATGATATGCGGTGGAGACTTTATGCGTGATGCCATACTTCTTCATCAAGGCGGCGAATGGCCGGTTGCAAAAATGAGTTCCTTGATCGCTAATTATAGCCCGAGGCACCCCAAATCTTGACAAAATATGCTCCTTAAGAAACTCGAGCACCACCTTATGATCATTCGTGCGAGTGGCAATGGCCTCAACCCATCTTGACACGTAATCGACTGCCAAGAGGATATACAAGTTCCCAAAAGACACCGGAAACGGCCCCATGAAATCGATACCCCAACAATCAAAAACTTCCACAACCAAAAACTTCCCTTGAGGCATTTCGTTCCTTCGGGTCACACTCCCCAACATTTGGCAACGGTCACAAGACTTGCAAAAGGCATATGCATCTTGGTGTAGAGTCGGCCAATAAAAGCCACATTGTTGTATCTTGGCGGTGGTCTTCCTGGCAGAAAAATGCCCGCCACATGCTTCCGTATGGCAAAATTGGAGGATCGCCCGTTGATCAGAGTCGGGAACGCACCGGCGGACGATTTGGTCGGGACAATATTTGAACAGGTACGGATCATCATAGGAGAAAAGCTTCACTTCCGCTAAGAACTGGCAGCGCTCATGAGAAGACCAATGGGTTGGAATCAATCCCGTAACCAAGTAGTTAACAATATCAGCAAACCACGGAGCTGTGGAGACACCAAAGAGTTGTTCATCGGGGAAGGTTTCGCCAATAGGTATATGGGAAGTGCGGTCCTCAAAATCCAAGCGCGACAGATGGTCGGCCACCACATTTTCAACCCCTTTCTTGTCCTTGATGGTGATGTCAAATTCTTGGAGAAGAAGTATCCACCGAATCAAACGGGCCTTTGCATCCTGCTTGGTGAACAAGTACTTAAGTGCCGAATGATCGGTGTAGATTGTGATCGGGGCTCCCACTAGATAGGATCGGAATTTGTCCAAAGCAAACACTATGGCCAAAAGTTCCTTCTCTGTAGTCGAATAATTCATTTGGGCATCATTGAGGGTTTTGCTCGCATAATAGATGACCCATGGCTGCTTGTCTTTCCTTTGGCCAAGAACGGCCCCGACGGCATAGTCGCTCGCATCGCACATCAACTCAAAAGGAAGTTTCCAATCGGGCGTTTGAACAATTGGAGGTGTGGTAAGACTAGCCTTGAGTTTATTGAAAGCTAGCTCGCATGCGGCGGTCCACTCGAAGGGAACATCTTTGGATAAAAGATGGCAAAGCGGCCTTGAGATTGCACTAAAATCCTTGATAAACCGTCTATAGAAGCCAGCATGGCCAAGGAATGATCGGATGTCTTTGACGCACTTTGGAGTAGGGAGGTTGGAAATGAGGTCAATCTTGGCCTTATCTACCTCAATACCCTTTGACGATACGATATGCCCGAGCACAATCCCTTGCGTGACCATAAAATGGCACTTCTCCCAATTTAGGACCAAATTCTTCTCCTCACACCTCGTCAAGACCTTCTCCAAGTTGGCAAGACAAGACTCGAAGGAGTCACCAAACACGGAGAAGTCATCCATGAAGACTTCTACAATTTTCTCAACCATATCACTGAAGATTCCCATCATACATCTTGAAAAGGTGCCGGGAGCATTACACAAGCCGAATGGCATGCGTCTATAAGCAAAAGTTCCGAATGGGCATGTGAACGTCGTTTTCTCTTGGTCGGACAAGCCCACCTCTATTTGATTATAGCCCGAATAACCATCAAGGAAACAATAAAAGGCATGGCCGGCTACTCTCTCCAAGATTTGATCGATGAAGGGGAGAGGAAAGTGGTCCTTACGTGTGCTCGCATTCAACTTGCGATAATCAATGCATACTCGCCACCCAGTAGTAACACGGGTCGGCACGAGCTCGCCTTTGTCATTTCTTACCACAGTCACGCCCGCCTTCTTCGGAACTACTTGTATGGGACTAACCCATTTAGAATCGGCGATGGGATAAATAATCCCAACGTCAAGCAACTTGAGGATCTCCGCCCGGACCACATCTTTCATGATCGGGTTAAGCCGGCGTTGAGGTTGCCGTGAAGGTTTAACGTCTTCTTCCAAGTAAATATGATGAGAGCATAGAGATGGAGAGATGCCTTGAATATCCGTAATTGTCCATCCGATAGCCTTAGTATGCCTCCGTAAAAGTGCAAGCAAAGCTTCCTCTTGTAATTTCTCAAGGGAAGAGGAAATGACCACCGGAAATGTATTGTTTTCGCCAAGGAAAGCATATTTCAATGTGTCCGGTAGCGCTTTCAATTCAAGAATAGGTGGCTCAATACTAGAGGGGAGTGTTTTCCGCTCTATAGGGGGTAGTTCTTCAAACTTTGGAAGCCATGGTGCAATTCCGCAAACTTCCTCGCCACTGACTTCCTCATTGAGCAAGGCAAAGAGGGATTCCATCTCTTCGGATTCAAGAAAGGCGGCCTCTTCCGAGGTAAGAGCCAACTCCAATGAGTCTTTATACAAGAAATCATCCACATGCTCTTGCACCAAGGTATCCACAAGATTGACATTCTGGCAATCATCATCGTCACCCATTTGAACCCCGACATTGAACATGTTTACCTCCATCTTCATGTTACCAAAGGACATGTTCAATAGACCATTACGACAATTAATCACCGCGTCCGAAGTTGCTAGAAACGGTCTTCCAAGAATCACGGGAGTAGACAACGGTGCTGAAGACGATGGACAAGTATCCAAAACCACAAAGTCTACTGGATATACAAATTGATCAACTTGGACCAAAACGTCTTCAACCATACCACGAGGAATGCGGACACTCCTATCCGCCAACTGAAGAGTAACGCGCGTCGGTTTCAACTCCCCCAACCCGAGCTCTTGGTACACCGAGTAAGGCAGCAAATTCACACTTGCCCCCAAATCCAAAAGAGCTTGCTCCACTCGCTTACCCCCAATAGTGATTGCAATCGTAGGACAGCCGGGGTCTTTATACTTTGGTGCAAGGTTGGTTTGAATGATTTGGCTCACTTGCTCGGTAAGGAGCACCTTCTTATGCACATTTTGCTTACGCTTTTGGGTGCACAAATCCTTCAAGAACTTGGCATATGAAGGGATTTGCTTAATGGCGTCCATCAACGGAATGTTAACGTTGACTTGCTTGAAAACATCAAGTATATCGGCATTCTTGGATGGAGGATCTGGCTTTCTCAGTCGGGACGGATAAGGTGCCGGAACGGGCGAAACTTGTGGTGTCGGAACGGTCTCGGCCTCTTTTGAAACTTGCACGGGAGATTCCCCGTCTTCCTCAAGATCTTGCGCGATACATTCCTCCGGTGAAGTAGAGCTTGTTGACGGTGGAGATGGCACGATGGTAGGTGTATCCGAGGGCATAACTACCCGGTTGTCAACGGCCTTGCCACTCCTCAAAGTGATGATTGCTTGAGCTTGCTCGGGCGGAGGTACCGAAGAAGTGCCAATGAGAAGTTGGCCTTGTGGATTGGCTACTGGCTGGGTAGGAAATTTGCCTCTTTCTTGTTGCAGAAGCCTGATGGATGTGGTTAACTTTCCCATTTGATTCTTTAACTCCCCCATCATTTGCGTGTTGCCCTCATTGTAATTAGATTGAGCTTGCATGAAAGATTGGAGAGTATCCTCCAAAGAACGCCTTGGCGGAGGTTGGAATTGGTTAGATCCTTGAAATGGGCCTGACGGGCCAAATCCTGGCGGTCCTTGCGAAAAACGAGGCTGCCCTTGGCTTTGAGCGGGCCACCATGATTGCATTTGAGTAGATGAAGTAGCTTGAGATGGTCCGCCTTCAATCTGGTTGTTCCAACGGAATCCCGGATGTTGCCGCTGGCCTTGGTTGAAGTTTTGGGGAAAAGACTCGAATCTTTGGTTCACTGCACTCACTTCTTCAATCGGAAGGTTGAGGTTGCTATAGTGCTGCCTGAGAGTGGGAATAGATGAACAATTGTCGGTTGAATGACCCGTCGTTTCACAAATAACACAACGCTCCTCCACCGCACTCACCGCTTTGACTTCCTTTACCCCTTTCAATTCCAAATTCTCCAATTTCTTCGCCAATTGTTCCATCCGTGTTTCCATGGCTTGATGCTCATTAATTGAGAACTTCCCGGAGCCTCCGGGACCTTGGTTAGCCATAGCTCTTTCTCCGGCATCCTCAAAACTCCAAGTCAACAACTTCTTGGCCACTTCATCAATATAATCCCATCCATCATCGGGAGACTTATTCATAAACCCACCGGTGCACATAGTGTCAAGCAATTGCTTACTTTGCTGGGAGCATCCCAAATGGAAGTAGTGAATCAGCTGATACAAGGCAAAATTATGGTGACGAACCGCGGCAAGCAAATCCTTGTAACGCTCCCAATATTGGTGAAAAGCTTCTCCGTCACGTTGTTTAAAGGTTTGGATTTGATCCATCAAGAGCTTTGTTCGGCTGGCCGGAAAGAACTTCTTATGGAAAACGTCTTGAACTTGCTCCCATGTGGTTAACGATTGCGGCTTTAACGAGTGGAACCACGTCTTGGCCTTATCCTTCAAGGTGAACGGGAAAAGCCTTAACCTCGCTTGGTTGAGATGCGCATCCACAGTGACAAATGATTGGAGGGTTTCCTCAAATTCCCGGATGTGTTGATACGGATCCTCGCGCTCCAACCCATGGAAGAATGGAATGCACCGATGATAGTCCGATTTAAAAATGAATGTGTTTGCATCGGTGGTAGGGCGTGGAAAAACTATGGGCGACTGTTGAGTGACCCTCTCCGGGTTCAAATAATCCTTAAGAGTCCTGACCGGGGGAGCTTCATCATCCGCCATTGGGCGTCTTGATGGAGAGTGCTGTCGAGAAACTCTACTTGGCGGAGAATAAGTTCGGAGATTGATGTTTCTTACGCGAGGCGGAGAACTAGACCGGTGCAGTCGGTTAGAGCGAGGACTACGATATACTCGAGGCCTTCTTTTGTAGACTACCCACATGAATTTCTGCTTACCGGTTTAATACCATGATACCGCCCTGCAATAAGAAAAACAGACTGGAGGGGCTATACCGCCACCTCTCTCTCTCAAGACAATTATGAGGGGCTATGCCACCGCCTCAATAGATGCAATAATAGTATAAGAAAAGAAAAAGGCAAGGGATACTCAAACTAGCTTCGTTAAACCTCACTTTTGATAAGAGAATCGGTTAGAGGTATCCGCTAGAACAAGTATTCATTGCACAAAGTAGAAAAGAAACGGAATACTTACAGTGGTTTGTCGAACCTCCCAATAAGCTATAAACAAGAAAATCTCCGGCAACGGCGCCAAAATATGCTTCGTCCACAACCTCGCCTTTAAATGAGGTTGAAGTACCCCGAGCGTAGGGCTAAGGCGAAGTAAGCATAGATACCGGAAGTCCGGATCGTTCCCACAGAGAGAATCTCAATAGCTTGCTAGGATTTTTAGAAGTATAAGGTTTGCGGCGTTTAAGACAGCCAACTGTCGGTTTTGCTTTGGAGAGTGATGAACACTTATGAAAATGACTAGAAAATGAGTTTTAACTAGATTAACAAGCGGCAAGGCATTGGGGCTATTAACGCCCGTAACTTAAGCAATCAAACTATTCTCAACGAAAACTCGATTGAATCGCACGGCTTAGGCTATCAACCGGAAGATTTAACTATGAAACCATTAAAAGACTTGAAATGAAATATAGAAAGTAAGCGAGTTCTTTTGGTTCTTTTGGCAAACACAAGGCGAGACATAGCTCACGGAACCATATGAGCAAGCATATGATCACCGGAGGTTAACATCGACTAGTTTTGTTACATAAAAGCGAACCCTTTTCATTTTTCACATCGAACCTCAAGTCAAGAGTTGAGAAAGGCAAGATTAACGTACGTCACGAGGCGCTAGTCACCCCGTTGCCAAGCCTAAGCGACTACTCACATACCATGAGAAGACTAGAAAGCAAGCAATAAATGACAAACATTTTTAACCGATAGAATTTGAAATAAACTTGATTTATATAGAGATCCAAGGATTACAAGCAACTTTAATACTCGAGAAATTAACGTAACACAAATACCTTAACGCGTTCTTGAGAAATTACAACTTGAAAAGCATGAAAAGCTATGGAAGATCTTTTTAACTAAAAGACTTAAAGTGCTTTGTATCTAGGTAATGAATGAGAGAGAGAGGGTGTATGGTATTTATACAACCAAGCCCTCATCTCACAAAAAATATCCCAAAATATACCAAAAGTGGAAAGTATTCTATAAATGGAAAGTTGAAAAAGCTGGAAAAATCTGCAGTAAGCAATCTGTATCCATACAACAAAAACGGTTGTATGGATACGGAGCTGTTAAGCCTGAGTTGAGAATGCTCCGTAGGGGAGCTGTATGGATACAACCAAAATGGTTGTATGGATACGCTGTTCCCTGTAGAATTGATAAGGCCACCGTATGGATACAACCAAAACGGTTGTATGGATACAGCTTTGCTAACTGCAGAGTTGGCTTCTAGCTTCAAGACTTGGCACCCGACGCTTCCAAACTTGATCATTGGAGAACGGTGGCACTCCGCCACTTGGCCTTGGAAGCTCGGGCTCCCCCGAGGCATGTTCATGGCGTCAAAATCACCCTTGTTAGGGCATAAAACCTGAAATATCCTCAAACAAACCTTACGAGCAAAAACATATTAAAAGCTAAATAAACACAAGTTAATACAACATAAAACGGGACTAAGCGCACCAAATATCTACAATATTGGGTGCTTATCAAGAGTAATTAGGATAAGGGAAAATTTCAAAAAAACACCTGACCTTTCGACCGTTTATCACATAAACACCTGGATTTCAAGAAATATCAATCTCACACCTGACCTTTTGTCTCCGTCATTAAATAACCCCCTCCGTCCATTTTCCGTCCAATACTTAACGGAGAAGTAGCAAACGGCAACGTTTCGGTTAAAAAAAATTATTACCACCAATTTGCAATCCTACGGAGCAGAAACGTGATTATGGGAGTCCTAGAGACAAAATTTAATTATGTCACTTTAGAATAATATGATCAAAATAAAAAGATCTTCACACCCGGTTCAAACGGATTAAAAATTGAAGCACTTAATTTTTTAACCATATTTTTTAATATATAACCGGTCTAAAAAACTTAAGTGCTCCAATTTTTAATCCGTTTGAACGGGTGTGAAGATTTTTTTATTCTGATCATATTATTTTAAAGCGACATAATTAAATTTTGTCTCTAGGACTCCCATAATCACGTTTCTGCTCCATATGGTCCTAAATAAAGAACATATACTTAATATGAGAGGCGTAGAGATAAAAATGAATTACGACCCTTTAAAATAATATTATAAGAATAACAAGATCTTTACACCGATTCAAACGAAGTGAAAATTTGAGCACTTAAGTTTTTTTAGACCATTTATATATTAAAAAATATGGTTAAAAAATTAAGTGCTTCAATTTTTAATCCATTTGAATCGGTGCAAAAATCTTTTTATAGGTTAAAAAAAATTCTTACTACCAATTTGCAATCCTATGGAGCAGAAACGTGATTATGAGAGCCCTAGAGACAAAATTTAATTATGTCACTTTAGAATAATATGATCAGAATAAAAAAATCTTCACACCCGTTCAAACGGATTAAAAATTGGAGCACTTAAGTTTTTTAGACCGTTTGTATATTAAAAAATATAGTTAAAAAATTAAGTGCTCCAATTTTTAATCCGTTTAAACGGGTGTGAAGATCTTTTTATTCTGATCATATTATTCTAAAGTGACATAATTAAATTTTGTCTCTAAGGCTCCCATAATCACGTTTCTGCTCCATAGGATTGCAAATTGGTGGTAAGAATTTTTTTTTAACCCAAACGGCGCCGTTTTGCTACTTCTCCGTTAAGTATTGGACGGAAAATGGATGTTCCGTTAAGTATTGGACGGAAAATGGACGGAGGGGGTTATTTGATGACGGAGACCAAAGGTCAGGTATGGGATTGATATTTCTAGAAGTCCAGGTGTTTATGTGATAAACGGTCGAAAGGTCAGGTGTTTTTTTGAAATTTTCCCATAGGATAATAATTGGAGATAAGGGTAATAAGTAGAGAGAGAAATGAGAATAATGATTGGAGAGTAAAGGGAGAAATGAGAGTAATGATTAAAAACGAGTAGAGGTAATGAGGCTTTGTTCTGCTTTATTTTTTTTAAACCTTCTTTTTCGAAAAGAAAGTAATTTCAAGCTCAAAATAATTTTTTTTTTTAATTATTTGTGCACCGTTTAAAAGATCTCAATAAGATCTATTAAACAAGATCGATATTGGAAGAAAAATTATTTACGTAAACACATATTTTTTGAGCTTGAAATTACGTTCATTTTTTAAAAGTTTCTTTTTGGAGAAAGCGGAACAGCACCTGAGGCTGTCTATTTACTTTCTCACACAAGCTTTTATCGGAAGCAAGAGTTTTGTAATCCGAAATGACAAAATCAAGATAGAAAGTGATACTGTTTCACCGACGTGAAAGGAAACAAAATTTTCATATGAGGTAAAAGTCTAAAATCACACATACTCACATTCACCGAGAGGCTCACGCACGGTGCAGTGTGAAGTTGTGCATGTCAATAGCATTGTTGACGAGATAAATTATACTTAATCCATCACATTAGTTAATCACATCGACGTATGAACAAATCGTTTCCAAGCTAGGTTTGAAATAGTATGAAATTGTGGACCAACTGATCAAGCAATAGGATGGTATAATGTAAACGCGTGAACTGCTTAAATGGTTTTGTGTGACTTGTGAACAAATATTGCAGTGTTGAAGTTAATTTAAAACACCCCAGGTCAAAAAATAAAATAAATCAAATTAAATCACCATACCTTGTTCACATGGAGCAGCATTGGAATTTTATTTTATTTAAACTCGGAGGTCTTGTATACAACTCTCGTTAACAATGCCTTTGATAACTTGGTACTTGCGATATTTATCGTCATTTAGGGCTTACCCTGCAAGGGTCAAACCAAAACGACCCTATCCAAAACTCACCAAAGAAATGAAAAAAAACACTAGAATGTTACTCTATTTTGATGTCCCGCATAATTTTTTGCGACTGATTATTTTCTATTGAGGAAAGACAACAACTAAATATAAATTTGTTAGACGGCCAAGAAGTCAGGGTTAGAAGAGTTAAACCTAAAACTAGAGGAATTTGGAATAGTCAGTCATCCACCTACTCGGACTAGCTTGTAAGTTTCGAATTTCTAGTTTTGGAACCCGCCGAGGACCACATTGGATGACACGGTGAATGGTGGTGCGGACCCACTCACAAGATTGGAAGGCATGAACTTTTTGGCCGAAAAATCTTGTGCCTCTACACTGAGGAATTTTTCAACCGTTGAATTTAACTGAAGTTTTCGGAACAGAAGAGATCAGACCACAAGACTGGTGCACCAATAAGACATGGCGTCAATAGTGGAAGTAGGAGTCCAAAACATATACGTAAGATTCCCGCGTACGATTTTTAAATTGCTATGCTACCTGGCAATTTATTGATAATTAATCACTGTAGCGTAAGTGGAAAGTAAGAAAGGATTAGTCTCCGGGACTATCCCTTTTAAGTTCGAAGGGGGAAAAAAGCTAATAATAGCCCTGTTCGGTTTGGATTTTGAGTAAGGTTTTTGAAAGTAATGAATGAATAAAAATAGATAGAGAAAATTTATTGAAAACCGTGCACAGAGATTTTTGGACCAAAAACGAACAAGGCTACGAGAATTTAGGATATTCTATAGGTTACAATTTTGTCTCCGTTAGGAATTGGAATCCCCAATATTTAATATGGACTCAACATCGACATGACAGTCCATTCGGATTTGTCAAAAATTACGATGATCGGATACTGGTTGATAGTATGATTTTGTAATGTGTTTGTCTTCAGATAAATGGGTTAAATGAATTCTGATGGTGTTGTAATATTTTTTTTGAAAATAAATGTGTTCCAAAATTACATCACATGGCATCCGATCAACGCGGTTTTTCTCATGGTTAATGTTTTTGACAAGCTCCATAATATGAACGTTCTGGATTACCATATAAAAGACGGGAGAGGATCTTGTTCCAAGTTCAAGGTTTGGACTAAATTGTTTTTTGATTTGTGTTGACATGAAATACAGGTATAAACTCGTCACTTCGAATTTCCAGAATCAGTGAATCACCCCCTCTCTCACAGTAGTACGATTCTCTTTATTTCTTCACTTATTACTCTTACTCATAGTAGTATCTCTTTATCTCTCTCTTCACTTACCAAGCAACCTTTCATTTTCCTTCTTCATTCAATGGTCTCTCTCTCTCTCTCTCTCTCTCTCACACACACAACTCTTATTTACAGGGTATAAGATCTAGGAGACATACATTATATACATACCTCGTAAGTAACAACCCGACCAAACACCAGAGAGTTTTTGGGGTCCCTAGGAGTAGTGTCAGAAATACCATGAACCTAGTAGCTTTCGGTGTAAAATGCAAACAAACAAAAACAAAAACCCATGATAGAATGGTTAATCAGAAGTTGTAGTAGAAACCTTTCGGAACAAACGATCTCTAAACCTGCAAAATATTCTTCTTGCTGTGCACATGCATGCCTCTGCTCTGTTTCATGTCACTATTACTCCTTCCGTCCCTTTTTTAGAGTCCAGTATTCTATTTTGGGCTATCCCTTAATAAGTGTCCATTTTGTAAAGTTAGTGGGGGTAAAAGTTGGTGAATTTTTCATTTTGCCCTTAAAAGTAGATTTAATTTTGAAAAGTTAGTGAGTAAAAGTGTAAAGATAATGGATAAGTAGGAAAAGTGGAGGAAAAAAGTTGATGTAAAAGGTATAATGATGATGTCTTTTTAATAAATTGAAATTACGAAACAGGACACTTAAAAAAAGACGGAGAATGAGTAGTATTTAGGAAAACCTAGCTAGCTAGCACATGGTTGAAGCAGGAAGAGGTAGGATTCACTTTATCACAGTGACGGTTGAATCCGCCCACGAGACAATCCTTTATATATATATATATGAGTCCGGTTCAAGTGAGGGATTAAAGTGAGGGACTAAAATGCGGGACTGTCATTTCCCGATCAAATTTTGAAAATCCGAACCGTTCAATGTGTGCAGAACGTGATTTTAAGGGTTCTCGCGAGAAATCAGCAAAAAAAATGACTGGGAAGGGCTTCATCCGAGCAGTTTTTTCTGACCGAAAACTGCCCGGATGAAGCCCTTCCCGGTCATTTTTTTTGCTGATTTCTCGCGGGGACCCTTAAAATCACGTTCTGATCACTTTGAGCGGCTCGGATCATCGAAATTCAATCGGGAAGGGGGAGTCCCGCATTTTAGTCCCTCACTTTAATCCCTCATTTGAACCGGATCCTATATATATATATATATTTTTTTTTTAATCCCTCATTTGATCCGTCACCTATATATATATATATAAAATCTCCTTTAAATAAGGAGGTTCTTATTTTAATTAAAATAAGGACCTTCCCATTTCTTCCATTTTCTGATTGAATTTTGATGATCCGAGCCGCTCAATATGTTCAGAACGTGATTTTAATAATACTGCGAGAAATCGGCAAAAAAAATGACCGGGAAGGGCTTGATTTGAGCAGTTTTTATTTGAACCGTTCGATAAAAAATAAACAAAAACTGCTCGGATGAAGCCCTTCCCGGTCTTTTTTTTTTTGGCTAATTTCTCGCGAGTACCCTTAAAATCACGTTCTGAACACATTGAGCGGTTCGGATCATCGAAATTCGATCGGAAAAGGGAGGTCCGCATTTTATTAAAATAAGGTAGTCCTTATTAGAAGGGGACTCATATATATATATATTTTTTTTTTTGGGGTTAATAGAGGCAGGATTTAGATTAAGAAAATCCTGATTATAATCCGAAATAAGTTTAAAATAAGCTTAGGAAGCCCCCACTTGTTTCCTGATACTATTTTTTTTTTCCGGGGTAAGTAAATTTTATACAACCAAAAACATTAGAAACAAGAGAACCAAGTCCACTACGAGCTATCCACCGCCCCTGGCCAATAAGAATTACAATTCCAAACTCACACAGCACCTCAATTCCCCTTGCTAGCAACTGTTGGGGTCACCTCACCCCCACACGTAAGTATGTGAAACGATTGTGGGAGAAGGTGTACGTAGGGACTAGTCCGAGTTGCGCGCAAACTAGCCCGGGACCCAAAGCAAAACAAAACAGTAGAAGCGAACAAAACACCTACAAGGGTCTAAAAACACCACTGCACCACTAACCAAAGAGCAACACACCAAGTATGGAGTAAAAATGCTAGGGACAGATTCCACTGATCGAGCATGTCACAGCAGTTGGATTCTTGGCACTGCTCTTGACCCTCCTCCATGAGCTTAAACAAGCTCTTGATTCAGGAATCACCCACATTAAGAACAGAGCAAACATCGATCCCTATGACACATTCAGAAAAAATCTGGCATTTCTTTTAAGCCATACAAAGTAACAGCAAGAGCAAGTTTTTATACACTGAATGCTGGCTAGCCCAGATGACTTCTTGATCTAGGCCTCACTGGCCTTCTAAGCATTCCACAACTTCTCATCAGGTTCCCCCGAAATGTGAGAAGAAAAGGAACACTGGATGACTCAAAACCAATTGACAATGAGTAGAAAAGCTGCCCAGACTCATACATCAGTTTTGGAGATTATAGTTAACCAATGTGGCACAAACTCTAATGAGAGTCATTTTTTAAGGTCACATGTAGCACAACACAAGGCTTCTCAGTGAGACACTTAAAGCTCAATTCAGTCTGGTTTGATCTTGGGCTAATCCAGGACCTAAAACGTTGATTAGAATAGCTCATTTCGTAGCTTCTAAAAGGAAAAAAAGAAGTCACGCAAAAAACATGTATGCAAATGTAAAATTTCCCTGTGGAACAAAAAACGGATGGTGTAAGACAAGATCATATTTGTTGTTCATTTTTCTTTCACAACATATCAATGTTAGATCGAGCTAAACAGGTGTAAACTGTGGATGTACTACTTTTTTGGGGGTATCCAGAAAATTAACGTTACATATAGACCCCAGGCTGTCTTGTCGGTTAAAATACAAAAGAAGATAGGGATAAGAAGCAAGCCAAGCCAAAGCAACTGTATATAGAGAAAATTACCTCTAAGTATAGAAAAGTGACATTTAATTCTCATTAAGGAGAGATGAAATACTTAATTACCACTAAGTCCACTTTTACAAAAATACATTTACCATTAATAGAAATGTCACCCTAGAGTTTTAGGGTATGCTAGGGTTTTATGGTACCCTAATGGGTACCCTAGTACCCTTGGGTACCCTAAAATCTTAGGGTACCCTAGGATTTTAGGATTTTAGGGTACCCTAGAGTTTTAGGGTACCTTAAGATTTTAGATTTTAGGATACCCTAGGGTTTAAGGTACCCTAGAGTTTAGGTTTAGGTGATTTCATAGAGCCATAGGGTTTAGGTTTAGGCACTTTCATATGAGTTTTAGGGTGCACTTTCCTATTATAGGGTTTTAGCGATTTAGGCACTTTTATTGGGTACCCTAGAGTTTTAGGCACTTTTATAGGGTACCCTGAGGTTTAGGCACTTTCATAGAGTGCCCTAAGAGTTAAGCACTTTCAGTATTGGGGGTTTTAGGCACTTTCATAGGGTTTTAGTATTTCGTTAATTAGAGGAAACTTGGTGGGAATTATTTTCTATTTTCTGAACCTAGAGGTAAATTGCCCCTGTATATACTCTATGAAAGGTTACAACATAGGGATCAGTCATCTCCGTTTTGTTACCCACTCTTGATACATGGTATAGGAATTACGGTAGAGTAGTATCCACAGAGTACAGACACGGCAAAAATCATTTACATCGACTTAAACCAAACCAAATCAGGCATTGTGTCCCAATCAATTGGGGTCGGCTTACATAAATGCTATTCTTCCAGTGAGCTCTAAAATCATTTACCTCGACTTAGAAATGTATATTGTATAATGAAAGAAATTTGAAAAGTAGGTGAAACATGAGCCAGATTCTAAAAGCAAACAGCCGCATTCTATATTCTGCAAATCTATTTGATCATATACTCAGCTGCGAAAGTGTGAAACAGTAAAACCACGAAAACTGATCTGCCGATAGAACAGTATTTTTACACTACCAAAAAAAAAAATACATAAAAGGTGACTAGGATTCCAAGAACATATTTTGAAGGACTGTAATCGAGATTTTTTCTGTTGCAGCACATGTTCGCAGCATGAGAAAATGTAGCAGTAAAAGTAGCTCTCCTCTACTGCAAGTAAATAGCTCTCCTCTTGTTGATGCACAATCTCAAGCAGTCGTGGCAGATAGCTTTCTTAACTTCCTGTCATGGTTGAGCATGGCACCCACACTCTCCACCACCAAAATAATCTGCACAGAAAAGAAAAAATCATACTCTGAGAGAGAGAGAGAGAGAGAGATGAATTCCAATTCAATCATAAGTTTGAGCTGATAAACGCATGAGCATCAATATTATGTATGCTCCAAGAACTCCAAATAGCAAAAGAGAAGAGGAAAACTTTCTTCTTCTGGTTTGCCCCACCTGCACCAGGCTGTGCTAACTAAATAGGGCACACTGTTTTGCTAAGGAATTTGAAACGAAAAGAAGGGGGGAAATCCTTCGTGCTGACAACAGTAAATCTCCATATTTTGCACTTGTGCTTACTTCAAAATTATTCCAGACCATTGCTCAATGATGAAAACATCAGTTACATGATTCATTTTTCAACTTAGCATCAAGTATGTCAAGCTTGGAGCGGAAATTTCTTCATTGCCCATACTGTGTGAGTGTTTTCATAAAAGAGTTAAAACTAAAAATAATACAGACCTGCAAGCAAGCATAAGCCATAGCAGTTGCGAAGTAGAAGTTTGCGTTGCCAGTGCCCTGTAAATCTCATTCAGTAAGTCAAAGATCCAAACGATGTACTTCTACTTGGGGTGCCACAGTACTTAATTACAGATAGAAACGTACCCTCCATATCCATAGGTTGTGCATCACGGGGCTAAGGAGAGAAACTCCCACATATCCGCAGAAGAGGAAGAAAGATAACTGCATATCTGCGTACAATTGGATAGATATCCTAAGAAGTTGATCCCTGTAAAAAATCATACAAAAATAAAATTGTTTCCGCTAACTTGCCTGCTAGTTCATTGATAAACAAGCCCAGTAAACCAATGTACAGAGCCAAATCTCCAACCTGATTCATTTCAAACAAGTCAAAATTATAAGAAAAACATTGGAATTAATTAGACAAATTAAGTTTCCATGACTTGTCCTTAAGACAAAATCAGGACAGATTGTCTTGAAACTTCCAGTCGTATTATACAAGCTGGCTATCAGATGCAAGATGATTAAGCAGTCAATGCTTCAAAAATTCTGAGTTAATCAGCAATAGAGTAAATTGTATGTACTTCTGGCATCTTGCATCTTGCGGGCAAGCCACCAAAGAAATGGTAAGCGGAAAAGATTCCCAAACAATAACCATGAAGAGTACGAGTCTATCTTTTTGCCTTTTTTCTGTAAGTAATTCAACGCAACTCAGGAAAGCCTTGTCCACAATATGTTTGCATAAACTAAGTGACTTCATTTTGCATTACTTTTCATCAAGCTCAATAACTTCTATCAAACGGCATTCAACCGAATCCCCACCTTATCATACTGATCTAAACAGGCATCTGTGGAGCACCAAAATTAGATGGAGTAGAATGCAAAAAAGATTCTGTACAGACGAAAAGACACAAGCACACAGCAGAGTCATTTAAAGCCAGCTGGACTATATGCACAACAAAATGTCATCTATTAGTGATATCCCCAAAATGAGATGTCAATGTAACTGCCATATGACTTGGAAGGAAAATGGCTCACCACACGTGGACTGTAGGGGTCTTTCTCAAGCACCCATAAAAAATAGAGTCTATAGTTTCCTGTTAGTAAATATCTTATTCCTGGACGGCAATGTAATTACAGTTATCAATGCATCAAGTGTAATGTTGTATGACAAAGTAAAGACTTAATATTGGACGGGTTATAACTTTCAAGAAAAAGACAGGAACTTACTGAAGGGTAAGATTTAAGCATGGAAGCGATTGCAATGTACACGAAAGCCAGAAAGCAAGGCCGGTGGTTTAGCCGTATGGCTAATGGCAATAGCATGAATAGAATATTTACATGGAAGACTATCAGAAAGAAATTTCTGAAAAAGTCAAAAACTTCAGCGAAGAAGTACCTGCATTCAAGTAGGCAAAGAAATCGTAGAAGTGAAAAATCTAAATGTTGGGAAACAAACCATATCATGGATGACGACCCGCACAGATGACTTAGGACTCACCACAAGACACCTATATTTGGAGCCAAGTCTTCCACAGTGAGAATAAAACCATAGGTTCTGCAAAATCCATCCATAAACATATGCACAATGAATAAGATTTAAACAATTAATAGTTAACAAGTATGAAGATTAAACATCTCAACAACTGAGAATAACCACCAAAAAAAGGTATTTTCTTATCTATGAATAAGTAATCTGCAAGTAAAATGTCAAAATTTCAGATATCAGAACTAAAAATTGCCAAGTAGAAGTCCTTTCATTCCAACTGTTTGTGCAGGTGGATTTGCATAATAGTGGGTGACTAACTCATAAAGAAGCATGCAATGAATCACAAAAAGCACGGTGAACACAGTGTTGAAGCATCCGTTGTTGGATTAATACACAATTAGAGATGCACTCCATGAAAGTTTAACGGCTTGAGGAATTAGTTGTCATTTACAAAAAGGCTCCAAACTAAGAATTGTTATTTTTCAGATATCAGAACTACAAAATTTCTTCAAGCACATTTGCATATTTAAAACTTATAAATTAAAATCTTCTATTGTTCTACCAGGTGGGAGATGTGAAGTACGAAACTTACCATCGCAAAGAAGTTCCTATTTCTTTGCTATTCAGCAATCAAGAACAATGGTAATTCAAACAAGAACGATTATCTGCATTAGTGTAATTTATTGTATGTTGGCATGGTAAATTCACATTTTGAAGGCTTGGATGAGATCCCAGTAACTAATATGCCTTGTTTGTTTTACTTTTTGAAAAGTTTTTTTCAAAAGATTCCCCCTACTTCCAATCATTTCTCTCTCTATCTCTCTCCACTTATTACCCCTACTACTCTCATAAAAAAAATTTCAAAAACTCATCCAAACACAGCATAAACTGGAAGTTGTTAGACTACAGAGTTGGATGTGCTTGATTTCAGACTGGTACCTCTTAAACATCTCCCGAAGACCGCCATACTGTTTAACAGAAATGGCACATAGAACTAACACATAGAATGCCCACAAGCATGCCCACAAAGTGAAAAACACAACTGGCTTCCATGAGAACAACATTGGTTGCACTGATTGATTTGTCAATTCCTTGTGCAGAGATGTCCGATCCTTGTCTTGACTGGAGCAGTCACATGAGGAACTCTCTCTAAATTTTTGCAGGAGCAATTTCCTTGGGGGAGCATCTGGACCGTAACCTAATAAAAGAATCACCTGGATGAAGCATGAAACATATTTTACCAGATAAGAGGTTGACGAACACGAACTGAAGAAAAATTAAGAGGAGTTTTTTCACAGGTTATATCACACCATGTTGTGTATGAAAATGCAGTTGTTTTAACAAGCACCAGAAGAAGGGAAGGGATACCGGTACAATCAGAATAGCAGGATACAAAGACAAATGTGTTGCCAAGACCCATCCAAAAGCTGCCAATGGAACTCGTCCTGCACTCCAACAGAAATAAGATACTAAATGGCCCAGTACAAACTATAGGAAACTAATCTATAACCACTCATTTAATAAGCCTTCCCTGCCACCAATAAAGCGGTATCAGTAAGGAAAATAAGACAGAAAAAGAAAGGGCAGTTCCTGCATTTTAAAACCATGGAACACCTCCTCAACATTGTTCGTTTAATTTAAAGAAGACGTCCTTTTACATATTAAGATTTATCCACAAAACTCTAAGTTCTATATTAAAAATGCTCTTAAAAAATTTACAAAATTAATGACCAGCTTTATGTTATATGACATGCAAGCTATAACAATCATTGAACTAACTAATTTGGATAGATATAGAAGTCAAAAGATAAATGATAATGACCAGCTTTATGAGATATGACCTGCAAGCTCTAAAAATCATTGAACTAAGTAATTTGGATAGATATAGAAGTCAAAAGATAAATGATAATCATAATCACCTACACTGTTTGGTTTGCAATTTTGAGATAAAAAAAGTTCTATAGATTTGCGTATTTTTCCGTCTTTAGTAAATTTTTTTTAACATTTTGACAAACTCTTTTACTTTTTGAATAGAGGTATGCTATGTACATCCAAAAAGTAAAAAATAAGTAAAAAAAAATTGACAAAAAATCACTAAAGACAAAAAAACATAGATGACGGAACAATCAAAAGTTTTGGAGAGATTATTTCTGAGAGGAGAACCAAACAAAGTGTAGGTTTTTCATTCTTCCATCTTCCCAATAGGAGCAATAGGAAACATCCACGACTTGCACACAACTCATCCCATAAGGGAGAGAAAGAACAGAAGAATAATTTCTATCTCAATTCCATGGATTCACATTATGCCATCCTTGTAATTCTACTTAAAGAAGGTTGTACTAGCCATAGAGGCAAAGCTTCTTACGTGTACAGGCTCCATACAGCGACAACATGATGACCAGATTTTCAATTGGAGATGTAGATAAACCCACACAAGAGATTATGGTAAAAGGATTCCATAAGTAGACAAGAGCAGCAATATCCCCCGACGAAATAAGCTCTGCAAATATTAAGGAATAGTGAGATTCATCAACTTCTGAGGGGAGAGAGAAACAATGGAATCCAACAGTACACTATGCAATCACATATATTTTACAATTACCAGAATTTTCCACCAATCTTACAAGGCCTAGTGATTTCAAGCTTTGATTATAAGCCATTTGGAGATTCAAGCCAGTTGAACGAATAAGCATTGCAGTGACAATATCTGCGACCACAAAAACCAAACTGTATCCAAGATGTGTTGATATTAACAGTGTAATAGAAGGGTGCCAAAAGACTTATCAAAAGGAAGAAATCATAAGCCGCTTAGAAAGCAGAAAAGGACATTACAGGATATGAAATTAGAACTTCAACTTCCTTTACATTATTTACTAATACAAATCAACAAAACCAGCATCCAATTGACAGAGCTTCGAAAATCGCAAAGTTATAGCCTCTACAATTTATGCAGTGTGACGAACTACCAACAATGCAGTGTGATAAACCACCAACATTGGTTTTCATAAAAAGACCATCGATAAAACTAACTCTCGATGCTTCAGTTACATAAGCCAAACCCTATCTCTATGTTGCAACTTGTGCAAACAACAACAATATAACTGCTAAACAGGAAAAAGCATAACCGCTGGCAAATTAGAAGTTGCGCTGAAGTTCTGTACAAAACACCCCCAATGTAAAGGTGTTATGCCTCTCCTGACCTCTATTGGATAACCAAAAATAAATAAATAAATTCCTCGAGTAACAACTACAACAGCCAAGAATAGGCAGCACCTCAAGGACATTAACCAGATAACACCGTTAAAGAAAATGAATTAAATGGTCCAATAAGAAATTTTGCCAATGCGAAGTCGATAAAAGAAAACAAAGAAGAGAACTACATACAAAACAAACAACGAAATAGATGCAAAACTTTACCTGCAGATAAGTTGATTCGGCAGCCCTTCATTTCCGTCCCTAACGAAAACACACAGTTAGTACCATACCTTACATTTTGTTTCTACACATACAAATCAACAGATGATATTGTATGGAATACATAAAATATCTACACACAATTTATTCGTCCGAACAGTTGACTGAAGTCCACAAGTACCTTCTAACCGTAAGAGGACCTAGAATTGACAGTAAGAGCGGAGATCCATGATACATTGAGCCTACGGGAAAAAGAAAAAAAAATCACAAATCAAACACGATAGAATTCAAATCAGTAATCCGATTAGTGATTACGGATATGTTAGATAGTAATGACGGAAGGCAAACCAGCATAGGGCGACATCGATGACTGCTTCAACCAGTAACCTTCAGCCACTGCAACATTTCGTAAATAAACAGCTAAACATACGAAATACACATATTGTGCGCATACATATACAAACATACAAAAGAGTGTAGAGAGAGAGAGAGAGAGAGAGAGAGAGAGGATTACGGCGGCGGAAGCTGGTGAGAGGAGTGGAGACTTCGGGGCGGGCGGAGAAGTTGAGGTTTCGGGGGAAGTAAGCGAGTACTAGTCTGAAGATAACAGAAGCGAACGCCCAGCTCCAAAACGCCCATGGCTTATTCTTCTTCTTGTTCGACGTCTCGCTCTCTCTTTCCTCCATTTTCACTCTCAGATCGGAGCTAAAGATTTTGCTCCGGAAAGGCGAGTCGTGGGTTTTGAGGAAAGAGAGAGCAAGACGTCGAACCAGAGGGATATTGAGAGAGAACGACGTCGTGGCTTTTGAGGAGTTTTTGTTCGTAATCAAACCGGAAGGCCACCGCTATTTGCAACCACAAATTTTCTGAACGTAATCTGTTATCCTATGCATGTACCATAGTTTAAACAAGTACATTTAGAAAATTTGTGGTTGAAAATAACTGTGCCCAACCAGAATTATTTGTTGCAACTTAAAACCCTAGAATTTTTTCTTGGTTTTACCTCTCTCCCTCTATCTCAGAATTGAGAAAGTACATATTTTCGAGCAGCCGGAAACAAGTTGTTTACGGCAGCAGTTTATTGCGACCCGTTCAAAAATATTTTAGACGGTCTGAATGTTAATGAAATTTTTTCAAAAAAGAATTTTTGGATGGTCACGCTTGAGCGCTGTTACAACCGTTCCGAAATAAGAATTTCTCCCTAGAATTCCCAATTGTTTCTCCTTATATTTACCTACAGTCGTTTTTAATTTGTTTCAGTATTGTAGGTACAGTATTACTATTATAGAGAGAGAGAGCTGTTAGAAAAAAGAAAGGTACTTCTGGGATAACCTTTTTTAACGGAGATATTTTGTTGGTCCCGATTAACTTGGCTGTAACGGCTCACAAATTCAAGAGCACAGATAATTTTAGTGAATAAAAAATATATACATTGGGTTAATATATGCTAATCAAATATGACAATGATTGTGAGATGGAGTAATTATTTAACGTCAGGATTTATAAACTTGTAATTATTTAGTGTGTTAGAGCCTTTTAATACTTGCGCCCTGTGGTACCTATAAAAAAGAAAGGATAAGATGAGGAAAAATTTACTGTTCATAAACCTCTGTTTCTTTATTTTTCGTCTCTTTTTCATCTCAAACCAAACAAAGGAAGACAATTTTTTTTTTTATTTTTCATTTCCTTTCTTTTCCATTGCTACCTAGCTAACCCTTGAGGAGCCTTTTGGGTCTATGTGGCCCTAAGTGTCACTTTTGTTGATGATGAAGTGAATGGATTATTATAGACATTAGGCTAAAGTGGTGTGAGAACAATTAGATAGTCTTGGGACGAAATTGAGATATAGAGATTTTGGTGTCCAACACAAAAAATAGTACTTTTCCGTCTTAATTTGTTGTGCTTGTTTCCTTTTTGAAATCTCACAAAAAAATTGTTAATGTTTTTAATGATTTTAAAATCTTTGTTTAAAAAAATTAATTGAGATTATCAAACAAGATTCATATTAAATATGTAAACTATTATACATTAACAGATATAGAAAATTTTTTGAAACATCCAAAAAATGAAACAAACGTAACATTTTAGGACGGAGGACTGAGGGGCCGTGTTGTGCCCTCCAAGGGAGGGCACGGTGCTGTCCCAGCCTTGCGGGGACCTACTCTGGTATGATAGGAAATGTTTATTTCGTGGAGCTCGTCGAGCAGAACAATTATGCACAAAATAATAACCTTGATCGGATATCATCAAGTACCTGATTAGAACACATACAACGTGCCAATAATGGAATCCAATGGATTTGATTCAGTGTTTTGGATCTTTTTTTGTCAAAATAAAAATGTTTCAATTAGGCACTTAATGATATGTGATCGAGCTAATTTTTCGCATAATTGTTATACTCAACGAGTTCTACAAAATAAACGTTTTCGATTATTGGAGCAAGATCGGAATGGGCCCCACAAGGCCGGGACAGCACCACCGTTTGATAACAGTGATAGATGGATGGGATTCGTAAGGAGATGGGATTAGGATTGGGATTCGTAAGGAGATGGGATTGGTAAGGAGATGGGATTGATAATGAGTATGTTTGTTTGGGATGGGATTAGATGATGGGATTATTAATATCATGTTTGTTTGAGATGGGATTAGATGATGGGATTGGATTGTTAGAAGAAATTGGTAATGAAAAGGGATTGATAATGTGAAGGAGTTGGGATTGGATTATTAATACCCCGTAATACCAAGTCCCAATACCCCTAATACCCCCTCAATTAATCCCATCGGACTACTAGTCCGAACCATTTTTGGTTACCAAACAAGGTATTACTAATACCATCACCTTCATAATCCAATCCCAACCTCCAATCCATTTATCAAACGGGGCCTAAGGGCACAGCACGGCCCCCTTAGTCCTAGCAGGGAGAAATAATAAGTAGGGGCAGACTATACCCCAAAGCGTTCTTGGAGTACTTTTTTGAACGGCACCCCAAGCGTTGTCCTTGTTCGCATAAGTACACGCAAGAATAACTGAAAAAGTTCACGAGAAACACAACTCTCTCTCTCTCTCTCTCTCTGTGCGCAAATCCTGCGCAGCTCGGAGATGGAGAGACCTAGCCGTGAAGCAATCGAGACTATCATGAGCATCACCGGGGTTTCCGAAGTCGTTGCCGCACAGAAACTCGAGGTATACTTTTTTCCGTACTTTGCAACCGAAATATGAGATTGATGTAATGTGATCGTAAGTCCAAAAGTTCTGCATTCGATCACCTGTAGTTATCACCTGTAGTTAAAATGTTTGCCCATGTATACACCGCTGCGGCTGAGTTTTGAATGGTCGGACATTGTCATCACCTGTAGTTTAGAGCTGGTAAAATCCGTCGTGTATATAGTCCAGTAGAGGTTATGTTTTGTAGTTTGGTATTATTGTGAAATAAATGTACTCAATATGAATGAATTTAACTTTGTTCCACATGTTTCGAGCAATCCAATTGAAACATAAGATTTATCTGGTCATAGTTATGGGCACGGTGACCACTCCTGGCCTTGATCATGAATGTTGTAGTGCTGGGGACACGGCGAGAATACACATGGGGAGACCGCTGCGTGGCTTTTGTAAATTTTAAAAGCTTCTTCAGCAGTAAATATTAATAACTTCATAAGTGTTAGGATCGAAACACACGCACACGATTCACGAGTATAAACAGTAAAGAAATCGACACAACAATATACGTGGTTCCCCAAAGCCGGGTACGTCCACGGGAGCGAGAGAGCAGTCTTTATCGTAGAATACCTCTACACTCGCAACTAGCCCTTATTGTAGAACTTCTCGGTACCTCTCATGTGTGAGCCACAAGTCCTAACAATAAGTGTTGGGCCATAAGTGTGAGTATAAAACACGTGCGCATGTGTGTGTATAGGAAGAAACCATCAGTTGTTAACTCATTCGATGGGGGCCCTAACTGAAATATTTTAGTGTTGTAATGTAGGTATGCATAATTAACAAATTTGCAAGAAGGATTACAATCCCCGCCGTGTCTGTGTTCCCCTTTTTTCTGAGAATTTTTCGTGTCTCATATCTGTGTCTTCCCATAGCTGTGTCTGTATATGTGTCCATATCTGTGGTGCATGGGGTGCACAAGACAGCCAGAATCACACGTTGTTGAGATTTGAGGACTTAACAGCATGATAATGATGCCGTTCCAGAGAAGAAAAAAAGAAGACGACATGATTCTGATCCTGATTGAAATCTTCAAGTTTGTTGTGTCAACATGCTTATAGATTCGTAAGCGGACCACAATAAGTCCTTCAAACAAAGAGTAATTTATTTTGGGTGAAGACAAATATATATGAAAGAGAGGATGAGATAGAAGAATGAGATGTTAAGACAACGAAATATCAGGAGAGGTGAGCTCGTTTATAATTCAACGTGTGTGATTTTGGTAGTGAAATGATCATGTTAGTTGCTTCAAGACCTGTCACTGTAAACTTTTATGTTATCACTACTTTTCAATTTAAAGAAAGGAAACGAAAGCATGACCCTATGGATTCAGAAATCTATGGACTCCTCATGTCAAGTAGAGCATTCTGATTAATGAATCAAATTTATATTCCCATCAATTTTTCTCTCGTTTCATGGGGCGTCTTGGCTTAACTTTCATGTACGTAGTCATTCTATAGTTGTTCATTTCCATTTGTGCATCTTTTGTCACAACATTAGTGATATGAGCAGACTGCAGAGGTGAGTTGCAGTCATCTGTTATACAATTTTCAAGCATTTAGTGGTGCAATTGTGTAAGCTTCTTTAATCTTTATAACCTCATTCAAAAAACTTGAAAATGATGGTTGTTTCCGTTCTCTTGTTAGGAGAATTGGGGAGATCTCAATGATGCTATTAATGCACATTTCGCTGGAGATAGAAACACGTCAGTGACTGATTTCCTGCCATTTTCTTTCTGCTTTAGTTTTCACCCGCATTGACTGAACTTTTCATTGTACTCTTGATTCCTTTTCTAACTTAGATGATACTGTTTGTTTTCCTTTATTCAGCTTAACATCTATTGATGCTCCTCGTAATGTTGCGATGAACATAGATGATCATTTGAATCCATTCTCTCATGTCGATTCTGACTTAAGAAGAAGTTTATGGGATAGCGGTCCTGACTTTACTAGTAGTTCACCAATTGTTTCACACTTGGGAGAAGTTGGGGAGATTCCCATTGAGGTCAGCGATGGGACTGAACAATCACACCATTCAGTCCTCACACCTAGTATAGATGGTTTCAGTGGAAAATCAGATGCAGTTTGCGCAGGAACTGGTGGGACTGTCATAACTGATGGTGATGTAAATATTCCAATTGCTCTCTCAGGAGATACATCTGGGCAGAATGGGCAAAAGGATGACGCATTGCATGATGGTTCCAATGACACCAGTCGTATGCCAAGTTCCCCTGGAATCGATGATTTTGACTACAGCAATGACATAGAAGAAGAAATGATTCGAGCTGCTATTGAGGCTTCAAGAAGGGATCGTGGAAAAGGTTGCCTGTATCTGCAAAGACAGTATCTCTTAGAGGATGCTGAACTTGAAGAAGCTGTTTTGTTGTCATTGAAGGTTTGTGATTTTGTTATATAGTAGCACCCTTATATTCCCCGTTCTCACCTCTCTTATGTGGATTGAATGGGAAGACGGCAGAGCAAGAGAAAGCTTTGCGTGAACTGGGGAAGAAATTTGGAGCTTCAGAGCTGGACACTTGCAAGTCAACTTTGCTTGGAGATCTGGAGAAAATGATGTCATTAAATGGAAGGTGTGTGCCTATTGTTTCTAGTTAATATGGTGTGAAACACCTTTTAATTTTGCTCGTTTAATGTTGTATACTTGTATGCAAGTATTTGGTTTTCATAAGAAGCGTACTTCGAGATTATCTAGGTTGGAGATGGGAAGCTCATCTATCCAACACGGAACTCCAAATCTGGAAAAGCAGTCATTGCTCAGGCACAGGAGTAGGCATGTGCCTTCTCCCTCTGTTGACTCTACCACAGAAATTGGTGAAGTTGAGGTTAGTCCACCATCAAGTCCTAAGCAGCATGAAAATAATCTTCTACCCCATTATGGAATGATCTCTGTTCTAATGAGGTAGTTCAGTCGTGTCTATGTGGTATGCAATCATAATATCCTACTGACCTATGTACTTGATAGATTAAGTGACCAATTCACCTTTTAAACTTTGAGTGTTTCTTCTCTAGTCACTGAAACACGACCAGATTCTCCAACGTTGAGCCTATAAGTTCTTCCTCAAATTGGTTAGAAGTTCAAAGCTGAGAAGGAAAGAAATCGTATAGAATACGCTTACTATGTGCAACTCCAACCATACATGTTGGACACATATCCAGGCATCCCACACCCGTTGGAGACATGTGCTTTATATGCTCAGAGGAGTATCTGTCTATGTAACATAGACCCTCGATGTGAAGTCTACGGTCAGTTGCTGCAGAATTGCCTCCAGTAATTTTTATGATGGATTTGAATAGTGAAAACCGGTAGTGTTGGTACTTACAATGCTCTTTCTTTGTCCTTATGGATATTGTTTGATAGTTCTGCTGTAATATTCAGTGCTTTTGTTGTTCCTATTCTTTGAAGAATCAAATGGCATTGGTGTGTCTTCTACATCAACACTGCTGAGTTCTGACCGTCAATAGATTGTTAATCCCTGGTGAGTGGTGACTATTTTTACTGCAGGGAATCAAGAGACGACTAGCTGCAAAGGAAGCTTCTCTTCCTCAGGAACCAACATCGGACATTGAAAATCAATTAACAATTGAAGTGCGGATGCCAGACGGTAGCCGTAAGGGTCGTCGATTTCTAAAGTCAGACAAGTTACAGGTTCAGTTTTTAAAGAAGACTTGATTCGCATTGATTGAGCGGTTACTTCCTTTGCATATTCTTGTAGCTTAACTTGGGAGATTTGGCGTTGCAGTCCATCTTTGACTTCATTGATGTTAGCGGGTGGGTCAAGCCCGGCTCTTACAGATTGGTAAGTTATATTCTGTAGTAAAACTTTTAAAGAGCATCCCGTACTATTGCATTAGCTATTTGGTTCACATGGTCAAATGGATATTTTGTTCTGAAGCACTCAAGAAATATAGAACGTTCAGAAATCTCCAAGTCAACTTGAGTTGTCTAAAAACTATGGAGGTCTATTAATGGTCGCTGGAAAGTCAGTGAACCAAGCGTGAGAAAGCCAAACTAAGGCTCAAGTGATGAAGACCTTCTTAGCATTCCTATTGATGCTTTTAATGAATTTAGATTTCCCCAGCAATTAACTATTTTTCAGAAAAGACAGAAAATTTTGGGTGATTTTTGAAGCTGTTACTAATACGTTGCTCACCTTAAAATCTGTAAGAAATTCATTTTGGTTTAGTTCTATCCCCATGTTTCTTCAAGTTTGTGCGCTTTCAAGAGGGTTTACTTCAGAGTATAATCAGGTATTCTAATAGTCTTGAAATTTTTAACGCAAGGAGAGTTTGAATTCCTGGATATGACTTTAGCTTCTTCTGTTCACGAGTCCATTCTACATGTAGTAATGAAATAACACACAGAACAATGTTTGCCTTCTCTAACCGTTCTCTTTTGCTTAAATTCCAGGTGAGACCATACACTCAGCGTGCTCTTAGCGACGGAGAGACTGCACTTACTCTGAATGAACTAGGCTTTACCAGCGAGAAAGAAGTCATATTTCTGGAGTTGGTTTAGCATGATCCTCCTGTAAAGCTGTTAAAACTCACACTTAAAACTGCTGTCTATATGAGTAAATAGTTCCATATGCGGATTGTGGTGAAGGTTGAAATAGGCAGTGACAAAGGAGTTGCGTGTCAAAAGGCAGATTAACTGATAGGATTTACGTAAAGGTGGCTGGATGGCTGAAGTTGCCGCTGGGATGCAATCCTCCTAATTGGCATTTTAATGTCAACTGGCGTTTTAACGCCAATCTTGGTTAGCTATATTGGTTGATTGCCTTGCCTTGCCTTGTGTGGTCATTTGGTTTGCTACATATATATGCTCTCTTTTTTCATGAAGCTTACCTTTTCCACAGGGTAGCCCATATCCGAGAGGGACGATGTTGTAATTTTGCTCTGTTCTCAGCGCATGAGCCGCATGGCCCAGCGTGTCTTCAAGGAGCGGATGCAATTTTCAGAACAGAGCATTTTTTTATAGCTGGGCAAAAAGGTTTAGGCTCTGTTTGTTTGGGTGTAAAATGTTTTCTAGTAAAATGCTTTACATATTTTCCGGTGGTTGGTTGTGTAAAAAATGAGGAAAATATTTTACATGTAGTAAAACATTTTTCATTAATTAGATGAAAATGATTTACCCTTAAATTTTCTGTAAGTTATTTTTCGAAATGAACTCATTGCTTAAATATTTTTAAGTGCTGACCAAACACCGAAAAATAAAAGTTCGAAGTTTGTTTTCTTGAAAAAATATTTTACATTACATCAAAACAAACGAAGCCTAAATTCATAGAAACACTCGTGACACTCTGTGGAAGTTTTCCTTTAACAATTCAATCAGAAGAAATAACCCTCTCCGGTCGTATAACATTGTGCAACTATTTCCCAAGTTATATAAGATTTTAGTAGTAATTCATAGAAAATTTTCTCTCATATGTTTCGGTATTTGATATTTCCTAAATTAACTCGCAGTCACTCATGACCTAGAAATATTAGGTAAATTTTTTTTTTCGTCAAAGAAATATTAGATAGATGCGAGTATATAATTCACCATTACTAGAGAAAAAGGTTCAATATCAGCAAATAATCGAATCAAATTGCAGCACTTCTTCAAGTATATATGGGCCCGACCACCTGATCACCATTAGTCAAAATTCATTGACATTCACTTGGCCGTGTAGAACCCACACTTAAAATAAATCTCAATTATTAATGTTAAATCATGGACAATATTTTAGAAAAAAACCATCACGGACCAAAAACTTTCCCGGGAACAAAGGGGCAGTCCAGTCATTTACTACTTTTCGTCCCAAGCAAAACTCCACGTGTCACAACGTGATGGAACCCTGGAAAACCAGGCCCCACATCCCGCCACGTGTCCGAATAATTATCTTAATCAAGAGTAGTTTATTATGGTCCGGTAATCTCGTAGAACTTTCACAAAAGGGCCCCCAAAAAAAAACAAGAAAAATGATGATTAAAAAAACCCAACGGTCAAGTGACCCTTCCGGGCACGTGCACCCCTACGTGGCCTACTGCCATTATTCAACAAAGACCCAAAAAGAAAGGCATGCCGTACACCCTCCCGCTCCCAACGGTCATATTTCTCTCCGACAACCCTCCAACGGTCACTTGACCAATCGCTCTCAGCCATCAGATCTCCATCCCACGGTACCGCACCCCTCCTTTTACACCGACCCCATCGTTTCTCTTTTCCCATTATATAAAAACGGAGTCCTATTTTGTCTATGGCTTTTTTTTGGGTGTTCTTGACAAGTGTTTTCTCGACAATAGGTTGATTCTTTCTACATGTTTGGAGGCTGGGAATCCTGGGTTTTCGTTTAGACTCATTGTTAGAGAGATATGTTGGTGGACATGTTTGATGCTCCAAATGCTGATTTGCTGCTTCACTCGAGTACTCTTCCTCCTCAGGATTTGAGCTGCCGATTCGAGCAAGCATGTGTTTTGAGTTCAAACGTTAATGGTGTGAGTTTCTTGAATCGCTTCAGTTTCTGCAGCTTCTTCCAATGACTACTTCTCTTTGAAAATTTCGGAATCCGATGATCATTTTCTGTTAGGCATTCTTTGATTCTTTATATTAGGTGGGTTTTTGTTGATTTGTTCTTCTTATATATAACATCACATAATTGATTCATATAGGGGACACACACACATATCCACTGATTTATTCCACATTCTTTCATCGGATTCCTTAGGGTTTGCTAGTCTTTTGTTCAAAAACCTCACCACACTCACATAGCTTGTTGTTTCTCTGTATTTTCTCTGCACATTAAGTTCTTACAAATTTATACAGAACAGTAATACATAGCACAGATTGTATTCATACGTATAGAGACAACATAGAGGATAAGAAAATAGGTGTTTTGGAGTTGAACATAAGAAAACAGAGAAAATTGGAAGGAAATAGAATATGTTGGCTGGGTGTTCTTCTACATTAGTGTCACCGAGGCCTAGATTGAGGAGTGAAGCAGCATCAGCACAGTTCCCAACTTGTCATTTCCCTTCAATGAGCACACAAAGACTGGACTTGCCATGTAGTTTTTCGCGGAAGGACACCTCGATATCGCAACCCGGTAGGCCTGTTGGCCTTTCGGTTGAGAAGCCGTTCGAATCGAAGGGCAGCAGTTGTTCTCTCAAGCAGAACATTCGCCTACCGCCTTCTGCAACGGACGTCAAGGGCGAGTTTTGGGACAAGGGTAAGAGCTTGAAGAGGTATGCTGAGGAGTGCTCTTTTGGTGAAGATGATGATGATCAGTCATACATCAACAGGGTTAAGAGGAAAAGGGGCAATGGAAAACCGGGCGATTCTCCTAAAGGCGGTGAGGACTTGGGTTTTGGCCAATTGGGTAGTGGAAATTTTTGGTTTCAGCCAAATTTAATCACAGGCCTTAACATGCCTCAAGTTCCTTTCTCTTTGTCATGTTCAGGAGAGGAAGAGAGGGTCTGTTATGTGCCTAGTGACGTGATTTCGCCGCCTCTGCCTCCATCAAACAATCGTTGGGCAGAACCTGTGGTGACTCAGATTACAGACTTAGGTGAGAAGAAGGTTGAGACGAGGCATGGACCGGTCAAGGCGGCATCAGGATCGAGTACATCATCAGAGAGCCATAGCTTGGACCTTAAGCAGGTTGAAAACCCTTTAGGCCATGACATAGGAAATGGGTCTGGCCTGCGCAACCCTAGAGAAGAAGAAGAGGTGGCTGCAGCTGAAATCGACGACAACCACAGGGAGGAGGTTGGGTTTGAGCTCATCAGCTTATTAATGGCTTGTGTTGAGGCGATTGGATCAAAAAATATTGCTGGGATTAACCACTTCATAGCTAAACTGGGGGAACTGGCTTCTCCGAAGGGATCTCCTATAAGTCGGCTTACCGCTTACTTTGTTGAAGCTTTAGCTTTGAGAGTTACTAGGCTTTGGCCTCATGTTTTTCATGTTCAAACTCCTCGGGAGCTTGATCGGGTGGACGATGATGGTGGCACTGCACTAAGGCTTCTGAACCAGGTTAGCCCTATTCCTAAGTTCATTCATTTCACCTCAAATGAAATTATATTGAGAACTTTTGAAGGGAAGGACAGGGTCCACATCATAGATTTCGACATTAAGCAAGGGCTTCAGTGGCCTAGCTTGTTCCAGAGTTTGGCCACTAGGGCTAATCCCCCAACCCATGTTAGGATTACTGGAATAGGTGAATCCAAACAGGAGCTAATCGAAATGGGAGAGAGACTTGCTGGATTTGCTGAGGCATTGAGCCTGCCTTTCGAATTCCACCCAGTTGTTGACCGGTTGGAAGATGTGAGGTTGTGGATGCTTCATGTTAAGGAGGGAGAAACCGTGGCTGTGAACTGCATTTTCCAACTGCACAAGATGCTCTATGATGGTACCGGTGGAGCGATTAAGGACTTTTTGGGTCTAATTCGGAGCACAAACCCCAAAATCGTTCTTATGGCGGAGCAAGAAGCAGAACACAATGATCTTGTATTGGAAGCTAGACTTGCCAAGTCATTGAAATACTATTCTGCTATTTATGACTCCATTGATTCATCTAGCCTTCCATTGGACAGCCCAGTAAGGATCAAGATAGAGGAGATGTTTGGGCGCGAGATTAAGAATATTATTGCTTGTGAAGGAAGTGAGAGGATTGAAAGGCACGAGACTTTTGGGAAGTGGAGGAGGTTGATGGAGCAAGGAGGGTTCAGATGTATGGGAGTTAGTGAGAGGGAACTGCTGCAGGGCCGAATGCTGTTGAAGATGTACTCTTGTGAGAATTACCGCGTGGATAAGCAAGGAGAAGATGGTGGAGTTGCTCTTACTCTAAGTTGGATGGATCAGCCTCTTATCACCGTATCAGCTTGGGTGCCTATTGATGTTGTCGGCAGCTCTTCATCGTACTCTCAGCCAATTTGAGTTGTCGCGGATTTCTTCTTCATTCCATGCTTAGTCGTTTTCCTTCATTTATGTCACACAGGAAAGGATACCAAATTCTTTGTAGGTAGAAAAATCTTGCATTATTCTTTCATTCTTTTGTTGCAGATAAGCTTTGTTGGTATAGGTTTCCATTCTTCACAGGACAGAGTTATAGTCTTATAGATGTCAGTCAGTAGCTTTGGAGTCACCCTTATTGTTTATTCCTTGATTATTTATGTGCTGAAATTCTTAGTTTGTCATTTCAAATATGTTGTATTCTTTGTTTGTAAGGATATCATCAATATCATTTTGAACCATGTACCTTGAAATTGGATTAAGATATATGAAATATCACATTTGTGTTTAGTTATTATTTCTTGAGTTTTCACTTTCTATTAGATGCTGCAAAAGATTTTATGCTGATCAAATTTCTTGCTAACAAGTATATAAAGGGTTTCATATTTCCTTAACTACTCCGACTTGAAGATATATCATATCTTATAGAAAATCTAAGCACAAAAGGATTTGTTCTGGTACAATTCAAATACAGTTCAGATAACAGAAAAAGGACCGAGAATAGTCGAAAATGGCAAGTGAAAGAACAGACAGTTTATCGGGTTACTTTCTAACTTTGGGAATGAGGAGTAGAGGTTGTTCCATCTGCAATGTTACTGCAAGCTTCTCGCTCATGTCTAACCCATTAGGATCAATCTCACCCGGAAGAGACCAATCGAAGAAATGGACCAATGAAGCAAGAACCAAAGGAACATGCTTTGCAGCCATTGGAATGCCAGGACATATCCTCCTACCTGCCCCAAAAGGTAAGAATCCATAATCATTCCCTTTATAATCCAAAGTAGAGTCGAGGAATCGCTCTGGTTTAAACTGTAACGGGTCTTCCCAAAACGTGGGGTCTCTTCCAAGTGCCCAAACATTTACAAGAACTTGAGCGTCTACAGGTATCGTGTAGTTCATCACTTCGCAAGAGGCAAGTGCATGATGAGGAAGCAGAAACGGTACAGGAGGGTGCAGCCTCAGGGCTTCTCTGACACAGGCTTGAAGGTATGGTAGTTGAGGTAGATGGGATTCTTTTGGAAAACTTTGGTCGACTTCTGTTGCGAGTTCTTGGCGGACTTTGCCCATGGATTCTGGATTTTTTGCTAGTTCCGCCATTGCCCACTCCACTGTGGTGGTACTGGTGTCTGTACCAGCAGTGAACAGCTCCTGCCAATTCAAAATTTTATTAAGAGTATCAAAAAGAGATTCGTCACCAGTTCAATCATGAAAATGCAAAGGTTGATCTTGACCCAATTTAGTAGCCTAGAATTAGATGTGATATCCGGAGTCCATCATTCTCTCCCTATATGTTCATCTATCTTAATGTTTGACTCTCCTAAGATAGTCCCGTTGGCCAGAATTCTCAGGTGGTCAAAGGTTTGCGTCTTGTCATTTGCAAGACATTCACTCTCAACTGCAGCCTCCAAATCTACCAAAACAGGAATTTTGACTCTCTCAACTGCAGTTCTCTCATTTCTCTGTATAAAATCAGCAAACAACTGCCATCATACAGAGAAGAGGAAGAACACTATACTTCCAAAAACTATATCCAAGCCTGCACAAACTAGTGAGAAAGGCAAAAAATCTTATCCGACAGTCCCCAGCTTCTACAAAGTGCTCTCTGTTCATGTGAGTCTGCTTCACACCCCTTTTCAAACACATGGATTCTAAGGTCTTTTGTTCAACTTATTTCTCCAAAGTGCCTTGAAGGGGCTCGTTGTTACTTGGAAAAAGAAGGAAAAATATACTAATACAATATTGACACTAGCTTTTTTTGAATGTATTGGACTTAAAACTAGCCTTTTCCGAGTTTATTTCAACCTGGCTTGATCCGGAATAGGGCTAGAATACATTTAGGCTTTAGCCTCATCAGTCTAAGGAAATTCTTGTTAATTTTAACTAGGACAAATTAACATGTAAACAGAGCTTTTTCGTTAACAGAGGACTATAATTTCTCTCAAAGTAGGCTATTCTTTTCTTTTCTCCAGGGTATAACAACATTGCAACCTACACAGATATATCCGACAATTGGAAGCATATGAGCCCTCACACGATGCACATGAGACCAGCACATATTGGACGACATTCAGACACATCTATGTTTGGATCTGTGTTCAGACACGTATGAGAGAGAGAGAGAGAGAGAGAGAGAGAGCAAACCCCAAACAATTGGTTGATTTGATCATTTGAAAACGCATCGTCAAGAAGAGAATCCAAGAAATCATGATGGCTTGAAGCACTGGACCCTGCTCTCTCTCTCCTCCTTTCTTCGATAACAGCTTCCCACATGGCGAAAAATCTTGCCACCAAATCCTCTGACCTTTTCCTCAACCCTTGAAGATCTAATCTTCCTAAAACTGGATAAAAATCGCTCAAATTTGGAGCAGAAGCCACCTCCATGATTCTCCTAACCAACCCTTCCATCCCTCCGCCTGAACTCTCTTCTTCCCCCAACCCCATAAAATCCCTGGACATCAGAACATTACTCAACGTGTTAAACACAGAGGCGAAAACCACCCCTTTAATCTTCACCACTTCCCCTTCCACTCCTCTCAGAACCTGCACCATCTCCACCGCTTTCTCCTCCCTCAGACGCGCCTGTAACTCGAGTGCCTTCCCCGAAAAGAGCTTCGTCCGGCATACAGTCCTCAGGTGCTTCCAATCGTCGTTGCATTCCAACGCCCACGCGAGCGACAAGGGATTGAGTTCGGGGGTCTTAACCGGTAGCGCATGAGGAACGTGTCGCGCAGACAAGACCCGGTCGTGGGTTTTGAGAATCTCCGCGGCGGCAGCCGGTGATGATCCAACGATCAAGAGTTGAGTTCCCAGTTTCAGTGACATGAGGGGGCCGTAGCACTGAGCAAACTCGGTTAGTGTTATGTGGGGCTTTTCTCCCATGTGGAGGATATTTCCTAGAACTGGCCATGGGGTTGGGCCTGGTGGAAGTGGAGGAGTCTTTGGCAGAGAATTACTAGTAGTAGTAGATTTGAAGTACTTGAGAAGCAGCAGGAGTAGGAGGGGTAAGAAGAGGATTGGGAAGACGATGGAGGTTTCAGCCATGATGCCCATTAACAAGAGCTTGGATTTTTGTTGTTTATTGAAGTTAAATAATGTGAGAAACAATGTAGGATTAGCTGCCCAAGTATTACTCGTTAATGTTGTTACTTGTCAACTTGCCCTTGTCAGATTGTCAATCTTAGTGCATCTACTTTTCTCCCAAATGCTAATGCCTAATCAGCTACTCAGAGGAGTCAAACGTGGCTGCTGTGCCATTCAACTTTCGTGCCAACTATGCTCTGTACCGTGCCGTGTCCGTTTATTTTATCGTGCCATGGCGTGCCGTGCTGTGCTTTAAGCATTCTATGCTGGGCCATTTTACTTTATCGTACCCTGACCTGATTAATTAATCGTGACGCGTCGTGCCGTGCCGCGCCTTTTTTGTCGTATCATATCGTGGCATGCCGTGCCTTTTTAAATTGTGCCGTGCTGTGTTGAGAGAGAGAGAGAGAGAGAGAGAGAGAGAGAGAGAGAGAGATTCTGAACATTGACAGAATCAAAGAGACGTTGATATGAGATCTGAGAGTGAGAGTCGAGAGAGATCAGAGATGTGAGAATGAGATGTCTGCTAGGGCAGCATCTCATTGGTTTTTATATGAACTATGTGATCATCTGCATACGAGACACCATAATCCATACGCGTCAATAATGAAAAATTCTCGTAAAGTTCTACAATGCATCACTCGAGGCCGCCTAAACTATTTTTGGAAAATCGGAACTGTCTAGATTTTATGTTGGAGGGATTATATTATTCATGCCAAAAATGAATTAAATTTCTTATCATTAACAAAAAATTTCATACCCTAATTAATTTGTCCCAGTAAAGGAGCTTTCAAAACTCGATAGACTCAAAAATCGGTGAGAGTGATTGAAACACCAAGAATAACAAAATGAAAGGTATGAATCGTCATAATTGTGTTGTGATTGTGTGGCTAGCATATATTAAATTATAGCAGAATACCGTAGTTTAAACCCAAGTAAGTTCAATGTATAGATTTGAAAGGTAGTTGCATACTCATTTTTTCGAATGTTCAATCTAATTTGTTACGATTTAACGTCTTATCAATTCTATCATTCTTTCCCAAATTGATGATCATCTGATGTTGGCAATCACATGATCGGAACACATTCAGTACTTCCAGTGGCATTTCAATACTACAATGCACCACTTCAAGGCCGCCTAATCTATTTTTTCAAAATCGGAATCGATGAACTTTTACAGGCGAGGAAATAGATTATTCATGCCAAGAATCAAGAAATTCAGTTATCGTATCATTCTTGATCGAGCGTAAAAAAGAAAATTTATATTGCAAAAGATTAAAGAGAAAATTACCTCTAAGTATAGAAAAGTGACACTTAATTCCCATTAAGGAGAGATGAAATACTTAATTACCACTAAGTCCACTTTTACAAAAATACATTTACCATTAATAGAAATGTCACCCTAAGGTTTTAGGGTATGCTAGGGTTTTATGGTACCCTAATGGGTACCCTAGTACCCTTGGGTACCCTAAAATCTTAGGGTACCCTAGGATTTTAGGATTTTAGGGTACCCTAGAGTTTTAGGGTACCTTAAGATTTTAGATTTTAGGATACCCTAGGGTTTAGGTACTGTAGAGTTTAGGTTTAGGTGATTTCATAGAGCCATAGGGTTTAGGTTTAGGCACTTTTATAGAGTTAGTGTGCACTTTCCTATTATAGGGTTTTAGCGATTTAGGCACTTTTATTAGATACCCTAGGGTTTTACTTTTATAGGGTAGTCTGAGGTTTAGGCACTTTCACAGGGTATGCTAGAGTTAAGCACTTTCAGTATTGGGGGTTTTAGGCACTTTCATAGGGTTTTAGTGTTTCGTTAATTAGAGGAAACTTGGTGGGAATTACTTTCTATTTTCTGGACCTAGAGGTAAATTGCCCAAGATTAAATCAAAATACTTAGAAAACTTCACAAATTACAAGCCATTTGGTTGGTGGAGTGGTGAAGTTTTTGACTTTTTTTCCCATGACCAGGGTTCAATCCCCCTTGGCACAATTTTTTCAAAAAAATCTTTTGATGGAGGTGTCCCAAATTGTTTCCCACGGGTCCAGGGTTCAACTCCCTGGCCCATTTTTTAAATTAAAAAAAAATTGTAACTTTTTTTTTTCTTTTTTGTCCAAACTCTCTCTCTCTCTCTCTCTCTCTCTCTATTTTTGTTCAAGACTACATTTTTTTTTAAATTGATACTTTTTGTAATCATTTTATTTTGAAACTTTTTCTCCCCTTATTTTGAAATTTTTTTTAACATGATATAATTCACTAACACAAACAAAAAATAATTAATTTTCACCAAAAAAATTGATATTTTTTTAAAAAATCTTTATTAGATAAAACGCAATGTATATGTGTGGTAATTGGTATACTATCGTGTTTGAATTTTGATTCAAATTTTCGTAATCATATAAAATATTTTAAAAGCTTATTTTAGTTAAATTAAAGGAAAAGATTAATAAATTATTGGATTATCAAAAAATACATAGAAATAAAGTAAAGTATAATCTGAAATCCTTTGTTTATTTAATAACATTTTTTTTTGTTTTTCATGCCTCGTGTCGTGTCGTGCCCGATGAGAACCGTGTTGTGTCATGCTCGTGTCGTGTCATGCCCGACTAGAACCGTGTTGTGTCGTGTCATGCCCGTCCTACTTCCGTGCTCGTGCCAGTGTCGTGTCGTGTCTAGCTAGAACCGTGTCGTGCCATGTCGTGACTCGTGCCCCATCTCACTTCCATGCCGTGCCCGTCTAAGACCGTATCGTGTCGTGCCCGTGTCGTTCCCGCTCACTTCCGTGTCGCGTGCTCACTAAGACCATGCCATGCTATGCCAGGATTAAACCATGTCTGTGGCATGGCGTGGCGTGGCGTGCCGCCTTCCAACGTGTCATGCTCGTGCCCGTGCCGACCCGGCCCATTTGACACCTCTACAGCTACTCCCTCCATCCCGATTTATTTGTCCACTTTTTGACTTATCCTTGTCCCAAAATGTTTATCCATTTTGAATTTGACTTTTGAAAGTTTCCATTAATGCCCTTCCTTTTTTAATGCATTGAAAAGAGTGCTCTTATTTAATGCTAAAAAGATGAGGGTATTTTTGGAAACTCAATGTCTTTTCATGGTAATCATTGTGTTTTCTTAATAAGTTGTGATCCCAGACGGAAGAAATAACTGTTTGGTATTCCAATTTATATTCCTTCAATGTTGTTACTGTATACTTGAATTGAACTTCTTTTCTGCTGATTTATTTCAACCACAAGTTTGGAATTTGGATAACCGCATCCTCGTATAAAAGCGGTACACACTCCGTATCATATACATCCATATAACTAAATCATTAAGAGGCATAACCAAACCATTAAAAGGTGTAATATTTTACTATTGAGATGCATAACAATTGAATGAAGTATTTGGTTACGCCTCTCAATGATTTTGTTACACCACTCAATAGTTTGATTACGACTCACAATAATTTAGTTACGATTGGCAATGATTTGGTTATACGAGTATATATGATACATGGTGTGTATTGTAGTATTTCTCCATTTTAGACACTAGTAATTGATTTGATTGGTTGGAAACTTGGAATAGTTAGCCCACCCCACACCTTTGAATGGTAATTGTGGGGCGGAAGAAAGGAACGAAGTACGAATGGTTGGCAGATCTAAATTCATACGGTACATATCTTGGCTTCTACACAGGAAAACTTATTCACTGAGGAGCAATGAATAAACTGCTCACGGAAAACGTCCAATCTCATTTATTCGTTTCGGCAATCAACGATTGAGATATATTTTTTTATTTTTGACCAGTAATAAATTCCCTTACCGTTAATGGTTTAACTTTAATCTGAATCGTCCAAAATACTTTTGGACGGCTGAGATTGGCCTCCATAAAAATGATGTGTTTGCTTCACTTCTTAAAAAGAATTTTTCAAAAAATTCCTCCTACTTCCAACATTTTTCTCTCTATCTCTCTACTTATTGCCCCTACTATTTTTCAAAAAAAAATTCCAAAAAGCAATCCAAACGCACCATTTATATTTACTGAACCTTCGTAAATAAAGATTTTCCCCTTCTATATATTTCTTTTACTTTTACGTGAAGTTCTTTTTAACTGCCTTATTTTTAAAGGAAAATAATTTTCACACTCTCCTTTTATTCATTGACGTCTGATTGACATATACATATTTTTGTCTTTTACTCGTGTGAAATTACTAAATTACCATTATCTCTTGAGTCATTTTTTCCATATCAAGGGCAATTTAATACTTACAAATGGATAATTAAAGACAAAAAAAAAATGCCAATGGTTAAAATCAGAACACGGAAAAAAATTAAAAAAAATAAAGATTGTTAAAATTCATTTCTCCTTCTTCTATAACATAAAATAATAACACTAACCTATCAAGGGCAATCTGAACCTCTGGTCTTTTAGGATTGAATGCCTTTGCCACTTGGTACAAATCATGAAAAACAAATAGGGAATTACTTCGGTGTTTCCGGTCATTTTAGAGACTCCGCAACTTTTGGCATAACAAAATCATTATGAGCATAACCAAAATATTTTACAAGCATAACAAAACCATAACAAGGCATAACTTGTTTGTTATGCCTTGGCTGGGTTTGGTTATGCCTTGGTTGATTTTTTAAATATTCATTGGTTATGCCTTGTTTGGATTTTTTATGCTTATAACGGTAAAGTTATGCCAAAAATTATAATATCCCAAAATGACCGAGGACACCGTAGCATCATCTAACTACTCATGAGTTGATATAATTTAACGTCCAAAGAGTCCAAACTTTGTCAGCCACGGCCTACGTTGTCCTAATTAGGCAGCTTCTTGGCAGTTTGCACAGAACCACACGCCCTCTGGACCTGTGGTTGCCCATTTTCCGGCACCTTGCCAGTAGGGCTGCAAATGAACCGAGCCGCTCACGAGCGGCTCATCGCTCGGCTCGAGATGAGCTCGTTCAAACTCGACTCGACATATAAACGAACGAGCTCAAACCCACTTCTTCAGCTCGTTTGCTTAACGAGCCGAGCTCGAGCTCGGCTCGTATAGGCTCGCGAGCCAGATATTATTATTATATTATAATTTAATTATATATTATTATATATTTTGTACATGTACTATGTATATTATACTTTACTATCCTTGTATAAAATTTCAAACTTGTTCTCGGCAACCACGCGCAAGGCTGCCAATTGTCAGAGGAGCATGTGCAAGACCTCCAGCCGCCTCGCTTCGGGAAATGAGTAGTTATAGTAGAGGGAGTATTTGGTGGGTCTTTGGTTTGTCGATGTGGAAGAAACACAAAAGAAGGGAAAGGTGAAGTTGCTAGTCCCACATCGGAAAAATTGATAGCTGTTGTACAAGGGATCTTCTATAATTTCAACACCCAACCCAGCTTCCTCCGAGTCAAGCCTCCCGCGTGGGATTTCCGAGCTTGCTCGAGCTTCAGTGAGGAGTTGTGAGCCAAGCTCAAGCCATGATTTAGCAGCTTGAGCCGAGCTCGAGCCCACTATTATTCTTGCGAGCTGAGTCCAAACATGTTAAAATTCGGCTCGGTTTAGTTTGATTGTACTTGCCAGAGATAATTCAATGTTTCGTACCATTCACATTGTAGCTCTTTGTCGAAACATACAGTACAATTGTGTGTGAGCACGTTTTCAGTGGAGGGCTTTAATCCTCCACTGAAATTGATTGTGCTAGCAACAAAAAGGTATCCCGCTTGCAACCCACAAGATCTTATTTGCTGTAACCCAGAAGCTCTCAACTAGTAGAGTCTGCACCACCAAGAAAACCACCTTGGGCTAATGGCCCGATATTCATATTTAATATCGGGAGATCGATTTGATCTCTCGATACTAAATTTAGATAGTAAGCCCGATTTTCTTTCGATAGCAACACCCAACCATCTAAATTTGAGCCCAATAGCATGTAACTGAGGAAAGGAGTACCTTGGTACTCGGGTATGATATCCAAGGAGATGAAAAAGAAGATGAAGGGTAATAAGAGGCTGTTTCAAATGAACAGTAAAAAGTATTTTTAAAAAAAGAAAGTTTTTTAAGCTAAAAAATTATGTATTTACGTAAATAATTTTCCTATAAATATGAATCTTGTTTGATAGATTTCATTAAGATCTTTTAAACGGTGCAAAAAAAATTGAAAAAATATTTTTTATTTTCATTATAATTGAGTTTGAAATTACTTTCATTTGACAAAAAAGTATTTTTTTAAAAGCGGAACACCCCCTAAAGATGTCTTATTATTAAAAAAAAAAAACTATGTCTACGCTAAAGGTACACCGGATTGTGTTGGAATCACCTCGGGGTCACACACAAATGATCGCATCGTAGTTTAAATTGTTTAAAATATTTTTTAAGGCTCTCAATAAAAAAAACCCAGCTCAATCAAATATCTGTACGGCTCGATTGAGTCATTCACTTTTTTGTCCATGCCAAAAATTTAGTCTTAGCAATATTTGATTGGGAGGCGGGGGGGCTGCTCCCCCCCAGCCTGCTCCCCCTCGAGTGGGGCCCACTCCGGGTCTCACTCCGATGATCGGGATCGTTCACTTTGTAGAGCTCGTCGAGTAGAACAACCATACAAAAAATCAGCTTAATTGGATATCATTAAGCGCCTGATCGGAACCTTTTTATCTTGAAAAGAATGGATCCAAAACACTGGATCAAATCCACTTGAACAGTTCCGGGCGGATTTTTTGCAATTATATGGGTTCCGATCAAGCAGTTAATGATATCCAATTAAGCTGATTTTTTGCATGGTTGTTCTACTCGACGAGCTCTACAAAGTGAACGATCCCGATCATCGGAGTGAGACCCGGAGTGGGCCCCACTCGGGGGGAGCAGGAAGGGGAGCAGGCTGGGGGGGAGCAGCCCCCCCGCCTCCATTTGATGAGCTGTGTCAGATTAGTACTCTAATGTATATTTGGCGTATCCATAGTTGGGCTGTTTATTATCTAGCGTGTGTTTTTGGGTTGGCAAAAGGAGAAGAGCATGAATGCTACTACTTTCCTCGGTTGGCAATCAGGGAGTCACCAGACTCACCACAATTTTGTGCATTTTCCCTGAATTCGACTGTCCGCGGTGGCTAGACTTGTAACGCCCCTGATTTTTGGGTACGTTAAATAAATAATTCATTGATAAAATCAAATGGAGTCTGGCTCATTATTAAATAAACAATTCATTGATAAAATCTGACACATTATACCGTGACAGTTTGGGTTTCGATTATACAATTCATTGATAAAATCTGACACATTATACCAGCGTCGCCACTGATATAATATGTCAGGGTCACCAAAGGTAACACCGTGAGCTACAAGAGTTCAGCAGAATAATCCTATACCCACTTACCCATAACTTACCAATATCAGAGTAAAAGAGCAGCATACCGACTTAGGCACAAGCAGCGGAATAACACATACATATTTAACAAGGCGTTAACAATGATACATCCACATACACTATTCTATCGTTGGTGTCGATGATGTCTGAGTTTCTCCTACGCGACTCGTGGTAGACCGTGTCACCATATTCATCAACATTTCTGAAATCCTTTTCATTATCTAAATCAACATTTTGAAAATCACGTTTAACACACCCAACCTCGGTTCCGCCGCGTCGGGTTTCCATTGGCACACAAAACATTCATTTCACAAAATCATTTTTTAACACACCCAACCTCGGTTCCGCCGCCTCGGGTTTTCAAGTATCCTCACAATGGTTCCGCCGCGCCGGGTTCCCATTGTCACACATTTGCATTGGCTCCTCTCCGCAGATAACCAAGCTACGCACCCAATCTCGGTTCCGCCGCGCCGGGTTCCCGAGTATCCTCACAATGGTTTCGCCGCGCCGGGTTTCCATTGGCACACAACACACACACACTCACATAATGCACCCACATTTGGTCATTATGTAGTTTCAAAAATCCTTTTTATCCATATCAACCACATTCCCACAATGGGCAAGTCCGGCCACATTGCGTTTTCAAAACCTTTTCTCCTTTTCAAAACACACCTTGTCATTAACACACCCTAGGTGTCATGTTTCTACTTTCTCGATTTCCGTGTCTCATTACATGCAATGACTCCGCGGTAGGACTTTTCTTCTCATAAATCATTTATTGTAATCTACACTAGCAAGTTCACGCAAGCAATCTTATAAACAAACTCATCACCATTCTTATACAACCACAAGTAATGCAAAAATATGTAAACAAGTTCATAACCCTCTAAAAGATCAAAATACAAATACTTCTAATCAAGTTAGTACTTTTCGAAAACCGTTCTTTCTTTCTTTGTGGGAAGTTCAAAACAACATATGTTTATTAACGTAGAAATCGTTTGTTCAACATGTTCATACTTTCTTCGAAGTTTTAGTGAAACAAATTTGCTAACAAATCCTTGGTATCTTAACTTATCATGCATTTAAACACAATATACGAACTTCTAGTTATACTTACGATTAACAAGTGAGGGAGAATCTACTTCATGCACATAACGTACGATATAGTTAGGGAAAGTAGATAGGGAAAATCTACATGATCATATAATATTTATACTTAGGATTAGAGTGTAAGGATAATCTACCTTGATCCGAAACTAGTCGGGGCCGAATAAGCTAGTTGGAAAATTCTACGGGCGGTGAAACTCTCAAATCTGGACTGAATTTTGGATGGCAGTAACTCGGTCAATACTTGGCTAAATAGGATCGTTCTTGAGTCTAAATCGAAGATCTCGAAATTTTTTACAACTTTCGTGGAGGACGACGTTCCTAGAAACGACTTTCGCTCGGAGAAAAATGGTGATAAAGGGGGTGACAGTAAGCTGTCTGGACTGGAAATCCGAGAATTTCATTGAACTTCGAAAATCGATATCTTGGTCATTTCTTGACCAATTGGGGTGATTCTTGAGTCTAACTTCAAGGTTTCGAAGTGCTCTACAACTTTCTCCAAAGAAGTTAGTTCTAAAAACTACCTTAAGCAGGAGAAAAATGGAGATTTACGAAGGGCAGTAAGCTGCCTGCTTGCGACCTTAATGTGCGCCATAATAAGAATACCCCAAGCGTAGGGCTAGATCAGTTGAGAGCATAATAAAACCCGGAAGTCCGGGGTCGATTCCACTGGAAGCGCATCCATAGTTCGAATTGGAGATTAGCTTGTAGAGTTTTCGGCGTTAGGACGGCCAACCAAACTTTGGCGTTGAGACGGCCAACTGAACGATTTAGTTAACTGGCTACTTAACCTATCTACGGCTTTTTACTGAGGATTAAACTAAAGGTTAGGTCTAGGGATAGTTAACACCCACAACACAAGGACGAGTTGGATTCTTCTCTTTTCTTGACAAAGGTATTAAATAAGATTCGGACCTTTTGGTACATTTGGACAAACACAAAGAGGGACATGGCTCTAAGCGTCAAACGTGACAAGTAGCTTAACTTTTGCCTACGCTTGACCAAAGAGATTAACACCTATACGTTTCGATACATAAAATCAGTCCAAGCCTTGTTTAAGCTAGAAAACGAGATTTTAAAAGAGAATACCAAGCTACATCCTTGGTCACGGGATGCTAACCATCCCACAACCCAACCCCACTACACTACTCACTCATATTTAAAGAAGACATGAAATGAGCTAGAGGAAAGGTAAGAAAAATACCAAACATTGATTAAACTTAAAGTAAATACAAGATCCTCGAAGAGGAGAGAATTTTCTACAACTTTAATGAAGGCGTAAAGCTCCGGAATTGAACGGATCGTACCTTAAATCACTTAAGAAGACATGAATGAGGAGAGAGAATGGAGCTCCATTAATGGAGGTAGAGAGAGAGAGTGCAAAAGTAAGAGTGAAGATGTCCTGAAAATTGGCCTAAAGATGTATTTATATACTCCAAACATTGGGGTACAAAAGTCTAAACTACCCTTGGAATGTCCAAAAGTCGTGCACAGAATTCGCAGATTTTCCAGCTAGTACATGCATCAATAGAAAGGCAGGTACATGTACAGTCACTTTTTTCCTCGAACTGTTCGTGCAGTACATGTACTAATGGAAAGGCATGTACATGTACTAGCTGGACAAGTTCCAGCAACTTTTTGCTTCTTCAGTCTTCTGCCTTCCATCGTGCCGAACACCCTCCGAAGGCACTTTTCATCACTTTTGGGACTTGGTGGTGTAATGCCACGTGGTCTCGGATGTACGGATACCCTTGAAAGTAATCCATGGAGTTAAAAACACGCCTTGTTCGTCGGTTTACCTGAAAATGCCAAAAACACACATTTCGTGCAAAATCATTCAAATCAAACAAGTTACGCGCGTGCGTGTGACAAAAATGAGCTAGATAAGCCTCTTTATTTACACTGTCGAGGGCTTATCACTGCCAGGAAAACAGAAAATAGTTTTTAGAGAGAAGTTGGAGCAAGGGGTGAAGGTATGAGTTGGATGGCAAGCTTTGGGTGCTATTTATAGCAAAAACTTGACCTTCTCCCTCTCTCTCATGGCCAGCCATATCTCTCTCTCTCTCTTGGATTTGCTCCATGACTTGTCATTTCACACCTTTTATCATGACATAGCCTTCCTTCACTTGCCACCTCCATTTTAGGCCATATTCTAGGTCATAATGAAGGGTTCTTGGCTGGTCTTGTCCTAGAAAGAGATTGCTTGGAAGAAAGAACAAAAAATCTAGTCTAGAATCGGTTGTAAAGGTTGTACTTTGGTTGAGTGTAAAGAAGTAAAAAGGAGGTTGCTTGTTTGGATGAACAAAACACAATCACACACTCCACCTTTCTCCTTCATCATCCGGCCAGCCCTTTCTCTCTCTTTCTCTCTCCTTTGTTGATCCATTGAATGGTCATGTCAAGTATGTCATGCCTTGTCATCCAATAGTCACCTCAACCAAGTTGTAACTAGGTCAAATAGTGTCAAAGGACACACACACACACACCTCACTCTCTCTTCTCCTCTATTTGGCTCTCTCTCTCTCTCTTGTCCCAAGTATACTTATCTATAAATACACATAAGTACAAAAGAAAGTCTAAGAAGAATCAAGTACCAAGGGTTTTCAAGTGACTTGTCAATGAAAAAGTATTGGCTAATACTTTCCTAGAAAGCATACAAGGGCTAGGATAATATAGGAAAATAACATAATTAGGTTTAAGGCTATATAATCTAGGGTTGCATGCATGCATGACTAAGGTTGCTTCTTTTTGAAGCAAGAATGATGGGTTCCTATGGTTCAAAAGTTTCTTAATGACTTGTTTTAGTCAATTCTAGACTTTCATTGCTCGAGTGGTATTTTGGTTTTTATTAAGTAGGAAATCGCCTAATAACGGAATATTAAAACCCGACGGTGCCAAACACTAAGGCAAGGCGTGAGCGTGGCCAAGGCAGCCCGCTAGCCAAGCGGTGGCCAAGGCAAGGCGTGAGTGTGGCTAAGGCAGCCCGCTAGCAAAGCGGTGACCAAGGTATAGCCAAGGCAAGGCATGAGCGTGGCCAAGGCAGCCGGCTAGCAAAGTGGTGGCCAAGGCGTAGCCAAGGCAAGGCGTGAGCGTGGCCAAGGTAGCCCGCTAGCAAAGCGGTGGCCAAGGTGAGGCCAGAGCAAGGCAGCCCAGCAACGCCAAGGCAAAAGCAAGGCGTGTAACGCCCCGATTTTCGGAAGTAAAATCGGAGGTATTAAATACTAATTTTCAAAGAACTTATTAAATCCAATTTGAAATCCAAGACAGATAATTCGTCTTAAAGATTCATCTATTACAAACCATTGCGAAAATACTAAAATAGTGTTTGAAGGAATAAGCTAAACAGATAATAGAGCCCTCTTCTAAGATTGATATGGGTCCCAGGCGTATTCTGGCTCAACTCCCACTTCCGGATTCTCTTCGGTATAGAATTGATCACCTTCGGGATTCTGTGGTTTTTCTTGATTTTCTGCAAAATCTGACACGGATTCCAGAAAATCCGTGCCTGAGTGAAAGAGTTCACCCCGTAGTATAATCCAATCCAAATACCCCTCTTACATTACAGCTAGCAAGCAAACAGGATATAAATGGTACGAAAAAGTACAAACAGAAATAATGCACATAACTTGATTTATTGCTATCCATTAACCTGACGTGTGATCTAAGATCTCACCGCGAGATCTTTCCCCCCCAACCGCTAGCCATATCTCGTCCCATGAGATCACTTTCTCTTGCTGTCGCAGATACACCTAAGTTATGTACCGAGTGTGCATCCCAATAACTATAACAAATGGTAAGCTTATCATGCCGTTATATCGCTAGGGTTCGCCTATCTTATAAATCACTTCACAATCATCACTAGACTCTCGCCAGTCTTATCAATTCATCACTGGACTCTCGCCAGTCTATCAATTCATCACTGGACTCTCGCCAGTTTCAATTCACATCACAAACCTCATCAGATCTCAAATCACGCCTGCAGGCAATCTCTAAAAAGAAAGAAACTTCACAATTTATCCATTACTTAGTTTCGTCTAAGTGATTTCTATTTCGTATACCACCCCATGTCCCTAAGGTCCAATCTAGCATTCAAATCCAACATCAACACAATTTTATTCTCAAAAATAATTAAAAACAAACAACAGACGGATCAACACAATATTAAGCAATGCAATCACATAACCTTTTATGACTGGACCGTTGCCCTTAATCTTGTATGGCCACAAAATTATTAATAAGGTAAGAACTATTTAATAAAGATTTAAAATAATTTTTCTACGCTTTTATTAATTATTTTTAAGTATTTAGATTGATTAAATACTAATTAAATCCATTAAATAGGTAAAAATATTAGAATAATTATCTTAACCTTAATAAAAGTCCTAAAGGTCCTCTATAACAAGTTCGAGTGCTAAAAGTAAGGTTTGGAGGTCCGTGGAATTATTTTAAATAAAAGAATTAAGATAATTGACGAAAGAAGGATAAATAGATAATAAATAGTTAAATAATTAAAAATATGTCGAGGTTAACAACGTATCATATTTGGACTGTAAAGAGTCTAAAGAAAATTAATCGGGCATTAATAATGTATTTTATAATATCGGAAAGTATTTTTGTTCAAAAACAATGTGTAAATAATAATAAATGGCTAACTAAATAAAAAAAATATTATTTTAACAACATATCATATTTGAGATGCAAGGAGTCTAAGAAAAATAGTTCGGAGGTTAGAAACATTGTTCGGAGTGTCGTAACTATTTTTCGTTTGTAAACTTTGATCGAAAACGAATAAAAAATTTAATAAATAGATAATGAAATTAAAAAAATATGAAATTAACAAGTTATGATCTTTGGAGTGTTAGAAGTCTAAAAAAAATAGATCGGGCGTCAAAAACGAAGTTCGGGGTGTCGAAAACAAGGTTTGAACGCAAACCTGTCAAACCGCAAGGTTTGACCAGCTTTGACCTTGCTGCCGCAAGGTTGGAAGGCTGGTTCTTGCAGCTGGAAGATCCCGCAGTTCGCGGCCACAAAGTCGCAGGCTGGTTTGATTTTTTTTCGATTTTTTCCACTCTTTTCAATGCATGGGGCTACGGGGGCCATGGGGTTATATCTATAAACACTAAATATACTTAAAAGAGGCCTCGGATCGAATTATAATACCTTAAATCGGATTGAATTGATTTTCGATCGAACTTGAACGTTTTGGGGAAGACGACTTCGGTTTCGTCGATTGGGGAGCCTTGGGGCCGAATTGAATGGTGTTCGTGGATGCTTGGGATTGTAGAAAGAGATTGGAACGATCAATTTGGGTTTCGATTGGTTCTTGATCACAAACCCACTTTTCTCTCTCTCTTTTCTCTCTCTAGAACTCCATGGATTGGAGCTTCGATTTCCTTCGGTTTTTCTCTCTTTTCTGAACAATTGGGGCGTGAAAAATATTGTCGGTGCCTAGGGTCGGAATAGTGATGTATTTATAAGAGAATTGGATGAGTTTTGATTAAAATCGAGTCCTAATGGAATTGGTTTTTGGAACGGACGAATCGTGCTCGGTTTTAGGGTTACGGAGGAGGTAGAGATCGAGTAGGAGAGTGAGAGACGAGAGAGACGTACATGCATGCAATTATGTGTATGCAATTCGAATAAAAGAATTAAAAATAGGATAATTTCTAGTTATATTTGTATTTATCTATTAAGAAATAAATTTTATTAATGAAATAAATTTTATTAATGAAATTAATAATTTTTAATGGTATTATTAATTATAAATTTACGGGTCGTTACAAGGCGTGACCCGACGCCAAGGCAGAACCCGATGGCAGCCAAGGCAGAGCAACCCGACAATGACCGACGACGTTTCAGCGAGGCAGTTCGACAATGACCGACGCCAAGGCAGCCTAGCTAAGCCAAAGCAAGGCAGTCAAGTCAACGGTCAAGGCAAAGACCAAAAATTTTGTACTAACCACTTCAGCATCGATGCATCACTCTAGGTTAGGGAAATGTAACTAAGCCAAACGGTAGTTAGAGTTTGCTAACTAATCGGTTAAAAACTAACTATGTTTGCTAAGTAGGATTTACAGCCAAGAAATATAATTTAAAGATATAATTTACTTACTAGGAAAAATATACGGGTACGTTTACAAGTATACTAGTCATGGGAGAAGGACTAGATTGTTCGGAGTAGAAGAATTCAATTTTACAAGTTTCAAATCTAATTATGACGGATTATTAGAACTTAAAAGAAAATTTTAAAGCAATCCAAGTAATTAAAAGAAAATTCAAATATTTAACGAAATTTTTATTTACCAAAAATCAAGGTCGTTACAAGACTACCAAACTTCCTCGAGGTTGTGGACACGGCTTGCTCTGATGTCATCGACAAGGCGTCAAGTTAACCACGTGACCCAAAATTACTAAACTCTAGTTATCACAAATCAATACAACTACGAATCAGCTTCACTTTCTTTCGCTCAAACAAATTGATTATCCATAAACCGTGACATTTACAACCCCAAGGGGTTCGGCCAAGTGATTGTGTGAAAGAAAGGCCTAGTTTCTTTTTATATTGTTGGCCGAAGGCCTGGTTTCTTTCTAATCAATACAACTACGCATCAGCTTCACTTTCTTTTTGTATTGTTGTGCGAGAGCAATAAGTGCTTTTCCATGAGGTCACAGGTTTCATTTCCACGGAGGCCAAACATTCAAAACCTTGGCTCCACTGTTAGTATGCCCGGTTTTTACTTTCAAGGCTCCGGAATTAATCGAGGCACGCCCAAACTGGCCCAAAAAAAAAGAAAGAAAGAAAACCGTGACATGCACCGAAGATAGAAACGGGGAATCTAATGCTGATTTTTTCTAAAGATATTTGACTCTTAGATTTTGAGGTCGATTCTTTCTAGCAGGTCTTTCACCAATTAAAAATCTTCTTAAGATATGTCGACAATATCCTTCATGTTCTTTTCACCTCTCTCAACTTTTCTTTCCATGGAAAGACCAACTTGCTATTTTTGGATCATGCCCCACTTAAACTTCTATTTGCCATAAATGTTCACATCCTTGATCTTAGCCATACGTAAGGCTGAGAAAGGTATCTAAAGGCCTGGTTTGGCACGAATTTTTTTGGTTTATTTTTGTTTTTATTTAAAAAAGATTTGAGATTCGATCATAGCTTTTTATTTTTTAACTCCTCTCGTTAAGACGAATCAAATAATTCACGAAAACTTAACGCAAAACTAATAAATGAGGAAAAAATTTGATCGTGTGCAATAGGTTTTTTTTTAACATTTGTATCAGATGCATACAGTGCAAGTCGCTATCGGCCCTTCCATTAGAATGCCGACTACTAAGGTTGTGATATTGATTATGAATGAATTTCTTGCCCTTCCGTTTAAAAAAAAAAAAAAAAGGGATCAAGGTGCGTCTCTATCGCCCCATTTAGACTGGAAGTTTACAAACGCCAATATTATTTGGTCTTTTCCAGTGCAGTGCAGTCGCTCTTGATCCATGGACCATATTTAAGATCCATTTGTCTGATTCTGTGATTGGATCTCAATTTTTTTAGGAAAGAAAAAAGGAGATGAAAAAGAAGATGAAGGGTAGAGATGTGTAATTATTAAAAAAAAAAAAAATGAAGAAAGTATGCGCTAAATGTACACCGGATTGTGTTAGAATCCCCTCGTGATCCCACACAAATGATCGCCGCAGTTTAATTTGTTTAAAATATGGGCTGTGCTAGATGCAAAGAAAAGACACTTAAAATGTTAAATGTACATGAACGGCTCAGATTCACTGTGCTTGATTTTATTCTCAAGATCGCCCATAAAACCTTCGATACAATCATAAATCAATACAACTACGAATCAGCTTCACTTTCTTTTGCTCAAACAAATTGATGATCCATAAACCGGGACATGCACAACCCCAAGGGGCAAAAGCAAGTGATTGTGCGAAAGCAATAAGTGCGCCTCTTCCATGAGGTCATAGGTTCCATACCCACGGAGGCCCAACATTTCAAACCTTGGGGCCTGTTGCAAAAATGTAGAACAAACAAGGATGGACCAAGGGCGGGGGTGGCGAAGGGGAAAAAAAAAATAAAACCGAGACATGCACCGAAAGTATGAAACGGGGAATCTAATGCTGATTTTTTTCGTAAGATATTTGAGTCTTAGATTTTGGGGCCGATTCTTTCCAGCTTGCAGGTCTTTCCCCAATTAAGATCTTCTTAAGAATTGCTGACAATATTTGAAGTCTTGATTGCAATCCTTCATGTACTCTTCACCTCTCAACTTTTCTTTCCATGGAAACACCAACTTGATATTTATGGATCATGGCCCACTTAAACTTCTATTTGCCTTAAATGTTCACATCCTTGACCTTAGCCGTAAGGCTGAGAAAGATATATAAAGGCCTGGTTTGGCACAATTTTTTTTGGTTTATTTTTGTTTTTATTTAAAAAGGTTTGAGATTCGATCATAACTTTTTACTTTTTGACTCATCTAGTTAAGACAAATCAATAATTCTCGAAAATTTAACGCAAAACTAACAAATGGTGAAAAAATTTGAATAAAAGAACAAGGCCAAGTGACTTATTTAGCCAAATGATCATGCCTAAATGTTAACATCCAATCCTGCTTTTATCAATCAAGAAAATAAAACCCGTCGCAAATGAATACGGGAGAACATATTATTCGAATTTTTTACTGAAAAAAGAGAAAGTATGGGCAAGAAATAATATTCCTTTCCATGGGACATTTGTTAATCAATCCCGTCATTTTATTCAATAATAATAATCACCAAGAAGTCAAGAACAGTTGATAGTTCAAAGGAGTTGGGGGAGACACTAAGCATGCTTCAGTAGAGGATTCATGGGAGGCCGATTCTCCGGTCAATTTTCAAGGATGCGAGCCTTCTCCGGTTATTGGAATCCAAGATGGTATCGATGGTCCTTTCAAATTCTTGTGTTGGGAAAACAATTTGGACTTGGGAGATGGCGAAATAGCTGTATAAAAAACTCTAATTTTAGACGTTGGCATAGCGGCTCATGATCCAGTTATGGATATTGTGGATTTTGATGGAGGCTTTTGGAATCATTTTGCTGCGGGTTTTATAAGTGATTAGGAAAATTCTTTTGATAACATCCAGTTAATTGACGATCGATCTCAATCCAGCTGATGAGGTCAAGAATATTGGGAAAGCAAAATGGAAACAAAAGTCGGTTGAAGATATGTTGGGTATTCCAAAATCCAAAAGGAGGGGCGGCTCGGATAAAAATAAATAAAGGAGGGGCAACAGGAAAAAGCAAAAATGTGTTATGTTCAGGTCGGTAGTAGCAGCCGCATTATTATTTGAACGAATTAATAATAGGAATATAATCATGAAGCTCAAGCAGTTTGGGCTCTGGACGAGGCTAAAGCAATAATTGGAATTTCGAGAAGACTCTAGGTAGTAGGTATTGGCTATGATGGTGCGGAGGAGGAAGTAATCAGTAGGATTGCTCAAATAGAGGAAATTTGATGAGGAGCATTATAGAGCCATGTTAGCTTCGGATTAAGGAGTTAGGTTATGGTGCTTTTTTGTTTCTCTAATGGGTGTTTTATCTTGGTTGGCATCTTGCCAAGCTCGGATTGTTATTTCCTCTTTGCATGGGTCCTGGCGATATTTGATCATCGGTGTGCGGGGTTGACATTTATTGCTTATCTCTTCGCCCATTGTGATACCAACTAAGTGACTCAAGCACCCTAGGTATAGGGCATGTGCACAATTCCGATGTCAGATCCTTAAAAATAAAAAATAAATATCAGCCATATGCAAAACTTCGGGGAAAGCCAACTCCTCCAAATTTCATACGTGTTGTTCCTTTCTTTTTGTTGGCAACATGCCCTTACAGATAAGTGCTCAATTCAGAGTTGTCACTTGGGTTTAAAGGTCCAATACCCAAGAAACCGAACTTGAAACGCTTTCTACACTGTTTAATTTGAAAATGTGAAGGCAATAGTCCATCATAACCATATCTGGGTTTGAGAGCCAGGTTACGAGAGGGAAAGGGGTTTTAAGGCACCTCTCTCGCCCAATTCGGAGATCGGTCTTTACTTAGGCATTTGCTATTCTGTTTGATTAATCAATTCTTTAGCCATTAGGGGCAGGGAACAGTTTAAAGGAGATTAAAACTGTAACAAATTGCAAGATGTGATAGATAGCATGGATGAGAAAGCAGTAAATGGGATAAAGACCAGGTTTGTTCAGAAGAGCAAACCTAGTGCACTATTCCAAATTTGAAATGTGCAAGAAGGAACTTGTCTGCACTAACCAAAGCCACAACACGCAGTTCCAACCTACGCATGCCAATATGCAACACGCGTGTGTGGGTTGCTTTTCTCACAATCTCTATTTTTTTACCCCCTTCTGGGCTCTGGAAGGACCAGTGCACACCCATGACCAAACCAATCAGTTTATAGTAATTACACTATACAATTTAAAGGTTGAAAAGCCTAACGAACAAACAAAACACCTCATAAACACTGTGGAGACAAAACAGTGGCCTAAGACTAAGTCACCCATGCAAGAGTAACGCACTGGACAGCCAACAGATCAAGAACACCTGCGCGCGCGGGTTAGGAACTTGCGTGCGCCCATCCAGGCTATTTTCCAATACTTGTTCTGACATGGCTGGGGCTCTGGGACATGTCCAGATATATCCCAGTTGGTGTTCCAATAGAACAGAAATAAGTATTAGAAGGCAAGCAAGCAGTTTTAACATAGGAAAGCAGTAAACTAGTTTTACATGCTCACAGTGATGATCTATAAAGAAAACAATATAAAAGAACAAGGTCCATGTCCCCACGCAGATATGCGCATGCAGCTACGAAGTAGAGTGCGCGAGCTCAGAACTGACGCGCGCAGGTCCCTTGTTCAAACGGTTTTTGAAACTTGCTAGCCTTAGGTTTAAGACTGGTATTGATTACCGGTCTTGACCCTGCCAGCCCCCGTTAGGGATCAGAACAGGAAGCAGCAGGTGTTTTACCTTTGATTTTGGTTTGAAAAGTTGTTGGACTTGAGGTTTGAGGCTTGAATGGAGATATTTTGATGGTTGTATATTTGTAACCCTTTGAAAGAAAGAGCGAGGGGTATTTATAAAGCAAACACCCTCCATTAATGGAAACCTTCCATTAATGAAAACCTTTCAGAAATGAAAAGTATAAAGTCGGCTGTAACTTTAACCAACGCGCAGGGGTCGTGGATCTATGTGCGCCAGTCAAAGCTGGTTGACTAATAGATGGTAAACAAACTAGCGTGCGGAAAGGAAACTAGCTCACGCCAGTATGGTTCTAGTTAGGCTTGGTTATGGTTAAAAAGGGATATCAAATACTCAAAAGTCAACCACTCGACATTCCCGGGGTGTTCTTGATCTATTTCATCATTGGAGAAACAAAAACCAAAAATAAAGTAAATCAATTGAGAGACCTAGATTGGGGTGGCTACACTTTTTTACACTATGTATTGTTTTACGTAATAACTTTTTATTTTTGTGACATTAATAGTAATGTATTTTTGACATCACGGGTGAATTCCAGTTCAATCAGTAGTGATCCATCCACCCGACTCCTTTTTCAGATCGCTCACCACTCCAGTTTTTAAATAATATTGCTCACTAATGGAACATTAATCAGAAGTTTCTAACCATCCTAATCTCACTTGGTCCATGGATACCCGAGTTAGTGGTAGATTCATTCCTGTAACATTACCATGTCCAAATAAGATCAATATGACCTGACTTGTCCAAGCAAGACGACAACGGGTTAGGATTATGTACGTTACTAGTAAATGAAAAATGGAAATGCACGCCTAGAGGTAGGCAAGATGGTCTGGTTTGGATTTGGTTTTTTTACCAGAATTAAACTCCATTTATATGCCACCAAAGCTATGGCCGGTGCCTTTCGTCAAAACTACTCTACAATCCAAGTGGTAAACCCCTGTCAGCCCATTTACCTGAGACATTTGCAATCATATACAGTATGTACTCCAACTAATTAGTATCGAACCACAAAAATTCAGCACTTGGGCTAAACCTCTGTCGGCCCATTTACCTAAGACATTTGCAATCATATACAGTATATACTCCAACTAATTAGTATTCTCCGTTCCGTTAAGGAAAATAAGTACTTATTTTTTGAAACGGAAATGCTACAGACATGTATCTCAATCACTCCCCAGACAGTACTCCTCTCTCACAGGCAGTGGACTCCTTACGTCTGCTATTAAAATGTGTAAATGTTTCTCTTCCTTACTCTGTCGGTTTCTTACTTTTCTTTTCACTTTTTTCAGGGAGAGAGAAAACTTTTGAGAAATATTTATAATCAAAACTGGTTTAACTAACCTCAAGCTATTGAGGTTATCGGAGGCAAAATAACTAAAGGTGGATCATGAGGAAAATTTATGGGGTGCTCTTGGGCTGGGCTCCAACCTCCACGATCACGCATTTAATTTACACTTAAAGTAGAGCATAAATAGTTCGGCGATATTTAACCCCTATAACATCACCTTCAAATTGTTTCCTAAAAACGTCCGGAGAAAAATTAAAAAAAAAAAAAACAACATTTAAATGTCAACCTCGATCGGCTGGTGAAAGTTCAGAGTCATTAGTGGGGTAACTAGCTAGTGTGCATTTTATAATTTGTAAGTTATTCTAATTCACAGTGACGTACGCTAGCTGTTACTTTTAAAGCTTTGTATATTTATTTTATTGGACATTATTATACTAGCGTGTAGGAATGCGTCAAAAGCTAAATCCACCCGAAAAATTAAGAGGAAAAAGAGATGAATCACAAAAGTTTTCGAAGCCACACTTAATTAATTAACCAAAACACCAATGGAATTGTACTTATTTAAAGGAGAATTCATAGTACTTGTGGGGGCCCATGCAGGATTCCCTAGGCACTTCCATGAGTCTTATTCTTGGCTTGTCATTTCATCAAAATTAAAAAAAAAAAAAAAAAAATCTTGGCTTGCCACTGTCACATATATGGACAATATACGCTGCCTACATAGTTTATCTTGCGACTCTTCTTTTTGTTTCCAAAACCCATTCGGTGCCAAACACACATACGTGTGGTCTCATATTTAAATGCGGGAGAATTTGTGTGTTTGTGCGTGCAAGTGCGTGTAGTTATGGTTGTAGCAAAACTCCGTGAATTTATGAATAACTTTAAGAAGGGTGAAGAAATGGAGCGCTCGCCTGTTTCGTTTTTGGTATTAATTTTTCACATTCCTCATTTTTATAATCACAGTCCCTTTTTTGTCTTGTCGTGAGGTGAATTTATATTATAACGTTGACCTTCCAAGTGTCAAAAAGTATGCAAATGAAAGGTTAATTTTGTAAATTCACATCACAAGAGGAAAAAAAATAAAGGAGTTGTGTTATAAAATGGGGAGTGTGAAAATCATCTATCTTTTCTTATATTAATTTAGGTTACATGGTCCGAGCCAGCTTACATATATCTCAATTAATTTTTGAGAATCAATTCCATTGTTCACTAGCGTGCAGGAGGTCCATTTAAAGTCGAAACAAAGTCATGAGCTGGCCCCATATATTTAATAGCACTTAGGAGATTTGGAACCTAAGGCCTTTGAGCATCCGTAATGGATTTGCTAACTAGTGTGTTAATTGTATGTGCTAAGACTTGACAAATAAAAATATATTTTTTATGCCACAATACTTGAGTGTTAAAATGTGCTAAATCTAATAGTGTGCTAACATCTGTGTTAAATTTGGCAAAGATACTAGCAAACAATAAGTGGGTCCCACCTCTATAATTCAAACTTCAACCATAAAACATAAATATCTACTACTTCTAATATACTTTTGTGGGATCCATTTTTATTCTAACAAACATTTTAACGCACAAATTTGCCAAACTCATTGTGGATGTTATAATACACTTCTATGTTATCAATGTCTAACATACACTTGTGGAACCCATTTTTATCCTAATATACCTTTTAACAAATATTTTAACACACAAATATATCAAACCCCATTGCGGATTAGAGGAACAAATTCGATCACAAGTCTCAAACCTTAATCACCAGGTTTATTCCCTGGAGTTACCTATCTCATACATAAGTGGTCATGAATGTAGTCCCCACTCGTGCATGATTATAACATGGATTGATTCTCATTTCTCAAGAATTAATTAAGTTGTACATAAGTTGATCCGAATTTCATGATTGATTTACAAAAATGATGACGCAGAAGTGATCCCAATAGATACCCAACTGTGTAGGTGTGAACAAAACTGTCTAAATACTTTTTAATCTGAATGTTAGTGGGAAATTAAATTAATACTTTTCTTGATTTCACTTTTCTAATTATCCATTTTTATAAAGTGGGATGTTCAAGAAACATTTGTTAAACTGGCATAACTTTTTTAAAAAATAAGTAATACTCGGGGTTGGTGACGAAATTTGGAATAACATTGGGTTAACCAATTGTTTATACAGTAGTTAATTTCCACCAAATTATAGAATTGTTATGGCTCAAGCCTTGGAAAATAACTCATTTCTCTACTCAAAATAACATTGTTTACATCGCTTATTGGATATTTAACCGTTATATAAAATAAATAAATCACGGTTAACGACTAAGCATTTATATATATATATATATATATATATATATATATGGCCCGAAATAAGCGTCCTCATAATCAACAAAGGCGTAATGTATGTATATATTTTTTACTTTAAGCATGAATATTATCCACGACACTCTCTCTTTCTTTTAAAAAAAGAGAGGAGAAATCGTAAAAATTCACTTTGGCAATTTATATTCTTCTCCCCTCTTTCCAAGTTCGTTTTTCAGTTCAAAGAGAAAAAACCTTCAAACCTTCATTCTTAACAAGAACTTTCTCAAGTACTTGCATACCTAACCAATAGGTATTTGGGGGTATTTTAATGTTTTATGTTTTAAACAAAAATAAAAAACATCACATACTTATTGTTATATTGGGTCAACTTATATATTATTAATGCAAATATATATATATATATATATTCTTTGTATCTTGTTCGGCTCTCTCAAATAAAAATTATGACTCTTCCCTGCTTAATCTTTGTTTGCATGCCTTTTATATAACATTAGATACTGGACATAAAGTGTCGAGACTATTTTTTTAGTTTTAAAGGAGTTGTACGCAAAGAAGTCTACTCTTACTGCACCGTATTTTACTGTATTTTTGTGAAACCTAGAGTGGACCCCATGCACGCGATATAAATTTTTTTTGTAAAATATTTATAATTTCTCGAATATGGATATGATTTCACTAATCTGTATGGATAATTAATTATCTCAATAGTCAAGGTTAAGGCCAAGCATGGCGGGAATCTTTCCCCAAATCCGCAGCTAATTTTTTTTAAAATTACACAGTCAGCTAATCTCACTGATTAAAGATAAACATTTATTATCCAAAACCAATGGTTATCCAACAGGTTTGTACCCTTCCTCCAAAACCAGCTACACGTCAACGATCTTCTTCAATTAATCTCCAAACACAAGAATAGAATAAAATTCATTACCATCTCCCTCAACGAAATTCAAGGCCGCATTTGGGGTGTCCGAAATTATGATTGTTTTGAAGAAGTTTGCGTTATTTAATGTAACCCAAAAAAAAAAAAACGGAGAAAATTTTATATTTTAAAGATTCTTTAGTTTTATCATAAAATATAGTGGCTCAATTAACTAAATTATTATTACTAGAAAAATCCCAAATATAGAAATATAACCACTTTCCCCTCAATTCACTTGCATGAATATTAGTCTAGACAAATGATTTTTGCACTCTCCTACATTCTTTTTTTTTTATTATTCATGTGAAATTAATTATGACTATTATCAGAATAGTTTAGCTTTTCAAGTGAATAAAAAAAAAACTAAAAAAGAATGTAAGAAGATAAAAAGGGAAGTCCAAAAATCAATTCTCTTAAAATATATATAGTCTATAATAATAATTAACACTACTCCAGAAGAACCAGAATATCAACAAAAAAAAAAAAACGAAAAAAAACAAAATAAAAAACAAAAGAATTCGTGCTGATTGGACACACCAATAGGAGCCAAACATACCCTTAAAATCTTCTCTTCCTTTTATACATCCAAACCCACCTTTCCCATTTCCACCCAATTCTCTCTCTCTCTCGCCAGACAAACATTTATAGAAAGCAATCCCAAATTCCTCTCTCTTTCTCTTTCTCTCTCTCTATCTCTCATCCTACCCTTTAATGGGTTCTGGGTTTTCTTTCCACAGCAGGACAAACCCCCCGTCGCCGGAGCTCAGTCTCGGAGACCTGCCGGAGGGTTGCGTGGCCTCTGTTCTGGTCTACTTGGATCCGCCCGAGATTTCTAGGCTCTCGGTTCTGAACCGGGCTTTTCGCGGCGCTTCTTCGGCAGATTTTGTGTGGGAATCTAAGTTGCCTCCCAATTACGACTCCATTATTCGTAGAGTCTTCGATGATTTTCTTCCATCGGATTTGTGCAAGAAAGAGTTGTACACGATGCTTTGTCGCCAGAATTCCTTCGATGGTGGCACAAAGGTTTGTTTATCATCTTTTTGTTTCCGTATAATTTACTTGTGGTTATGCTTGTTATATTTCTTGGAAATTTTCTTTTGTTCCCTTTTCTGAGAAATTAGCAAAATAAAAGTAAGGGCTGGAAGAAGAAGAAGAAGAAAAACCCATCTTTTATTTATTTATAATAGCTTTCATAGAAGAATAGTTCTTGAGAATTAGAAGACGTCTACCGAATGATTTCTAAGAGTAGTTCTCTTTATTTCTTGGGTTTTTTTTTTGTTTTGTTTCCCTTTTCTGAAAAATTGGCAAAATGAAAGTAAGGACAGAAAGAAGAAAACGTTTGTTTAATAGGAATGGTTCTTGAGAATTAGAAGACATCAACCTAATGATTTCTAAGAATAGTTCTTGTAATCATATTCGGTGATCAAATATGTTGGTAAAATGTTCTGCAAAACTGATGTTACAACCAAACAGGAAGGGTTTAGGGACTTCTTGGAAGAAATTGCCTGAAGGGAAGAGATCTTTTCTTTTCTAGATGCATTTTTATACATGGGGCACTGGAAATAGACCCTAGTTTTAGAGAATCCAAATGGGTTTTTTGTTTTGGGATCAGAGATAGATTTGTGGTTTTTGATTGTTTAAGTTTTGTTGACACGGGTTATTTGCAGAAAGCGTGGCTGGATAAGAGTACAGGAGGAGTTTGTTTATCGATTTCTTCGAGAGGGTTGGCGATAACAGGAATAGATGACCGGAGATACTGGAATCATATACCGACCGAGGAATCTAGGTGAGGGTTTAGAGTCCTTGTTTATGTTTTTGGTTTTGTATGGATACCTTTAAAGCAGAATATATGGTAATTGTTTTAGATTGCTTGGATTTGCTCAACTGTTGGGGGCATTTCCTCATGATCATTGGAAGTAGGTTCTTGGCTTTCGTTTTGAGTTTTGTCTGACCTCTGATTCTTTAGTTATGATTGTGATTTGGGGTTATTCAGTTTCTCCAGTTCATTTGGACAATTGGGATTCATAAAAGATATGCACAACGTGTGGTTTACTAATGAGCGTACTTTTCGTCATATGGGGTCGTATGTGCTATTTGCTCTATTTTTGGTAGGTTGTATTATCTTGGTAAAACTACCAATATGTTTCACTAGAAAAGGAAAAACATTTAAAGGCCGTTTTTTTATTCTTCTCCTTGTTTTGATGATGCGTCAGAAGCTTTGTGTTCTTTAAATGAGCAATTCTCTGTGATTTTGGATCTTTTTTTACCGTTGAAGTTGGATCCCAAATCTTTATTCTGATAGGATTTGGATATCAGATTCCTGAACGTTTATCTTCGGGACTTTATGTTTGTGGCAGACAATTCCAAATTGCATGGTGTAGCTTGCAAAGGGCAAGGCTTGGTAGAAACCATAGATAAAAGAAACTACTAACCTTGAGGTGTTTACTTTGCAAAGCCTTTTTTCCCTCTATTTTTTTTTTTTTGCTCCATGCAACATTGCAGTTGTTATTTGCTAGGGTTTTCTTTTACCTTTCTTTTATGCTTTTTTCCTTTTATTTTTTTTCGTGTGCACGATTTAGAATTAGTGACTGCGGATTGGGGGACTGGAACTTCTCCTTACTAATGAGCAGGCAGACCTACGCTGTCCGGAAAAGAAGCATTTCACATGCTTGAGGATCACAACTCTTTTTTAAAGCTGAATTAGTGAATGAAGAAGAATTTGTGAGATTTTTGGAGAAAGGTTCTCTACTGAACTTTATAGAAAGAAAAAGGAAAAAGAGGAGGGTTGAATGTGATGGTTAAAGGAGTTGAAATCAGGTGGGTGGTTAATGTGCTGCATGGGTCCCCTCGGTCTCTGTCCAAATAATGTTGCAATTTCATTTGAACACAATTTCTCCTTTATTGTCACATGAAAACCATTTTGATAACATTACCAAGGCAGCACAACAACCATATAAGGTGGATGCTGCCTTGAAAGTTATGAATATTGAAAAGGGCAGATCTTTCTTCCATTTTCAATTTTTTCAAATGGATCTCAGAGGTTTTCTATCGGTAGCTCTAGTTTCCTGGACTGCTTGGTCTTTGCCAATGAACGTTGCATTGTTGAGGTTGTCTTGGATCTTATGGTATGAAGCATTGTTAAGTGGACGCCTGACCTGAACACAACACGAGCTCGGGTAGCTGGGCTCATTTAACAGCCCTAAACTCAACAACTGTGTGGATAGATATGGATTTAGAGAGAAAGTAGCAAGTTGTTCTCGTAAATGTTACCCTGTAATTTGTGGTTTTGGGTCGCTTCTGAATATTTATGAACTTCCATTTTTGACCGTTTAGCTGACCAGTATTAGCGTTTGGGGTAAGTAGGTAAGTAAATTGATTTGAATTCTCTTTCCTGTAGATTCGGCACGGTTGCGTATCTCCAGCAAATCTGGTGGTTTGAAGTAGATGGAGAAGTGGAGTTCCCATTCCCGCCCGGGACCTACAGCCTATTCTTCAGGCTGCATTTGGGCCGGGCCTTCAGGAGGTTTGGACGGCGGGTCTGTAACTCCGAGCACGTCCATGGTTGGGACATAAAGCCGGTTCAATTCCAGCTGTCTACGTCGGACGGTCAGGAAGCCATTTCTCAGTGCTTGCTGGAGGAATCCGGAAAATGGATACACTGTCATGTGGGCGATTTTGTCGTCGAGAAATTTGGCGTACCGACAACAATCAAGGTTTCAATGACACAGATCGATTGCACACACACCAAAGGTGGTCTTTGTTTGGACTCTGTAGTGATTTACCCAAGTGAGTTTAGAGAAAGGTTAAAGCTTTTTTGAATCTCTTAACCTTTAGGGATAGAGGGATAGTTGTATCAGATGGAGAGATGTAGGACTTTTTTTTGAATCTGTAAACAATAGACTTTGTTGGTTTGAGAGATGTAATCATTGGTATCCCTGGTAGGAAAAATGTGTAGATGCATGTCTTGTCTGAGGACTTTCTTGAGGACTATCTTTGTGGAACTTTTGACTTCAGTTGCTACTGTCAACAACTAACTTTCTTCTTTACATGTGTAATCTAGTAAATTTTTTTTTTTCAAATATTATGTACATCAGTGGGGTTAGTGAGGTATTAGTATGTTAGTCAACGGAAGGTTTAAAGGCTATTTATAGTCCTAAACCCCAAATCTACTTCCCGTGGGGCTCAAACCTTGGCCACCACTGAAGAGAGAAATGAGACAACCAACTCAACGGAGCTTGGTTTCCCAAGTCTAGAATAGAAAGTTTCATAAACATCAATTCTGGATGTAGTAAATATATGTACTCAATACCATTCTCAATTCAAACGTGAAGCCTGAACCAAATAAACCTCGAGCGCCATCATTATCATCATCATCATCATCGAGTGTGCCAACATTCCCTTGTATTCGTAGAAGAAATCAGCTCATTATCATCATCATCATCATCGAGTGTGCCAACATTCCCTTGTATTCGTACAAGAAATCAGCTTGGAAAGGGTACATCCTTAGTCACATGATTCGTGCAAGAACATGAAAGTGTCTTTCATTATCTCAAAGTACTAAATTCACGAGAGCGATGACTGATATGGCAAGCGGAGTGTATTACTGAAGAATTATGTGACTTATCAAAAAACCGTATTTTGATTTCATGTAGCATTTGATTACATAGCTGAACTTTCTAGACGGGGGTAATCTATCAACACTTCTTTTCTGATACAATTCAGACTTTGCAAGTATATATATATTCCAAAGACCACACAAAAAGGGTAAGACTGACCCACTTTATGCCTTCAGTTTTCCCCCCCAAAAAAAAAACCACTTATGCCTTCAGTCATCATTCAGAACTCCATTTTTAAAGAACTCGTAATCCATATCCTGAACCGCTTCAGGCAATTGAAACCTCCCAAGAATATCAGCTTCTCTCTTGACGATAGTGTTTTCGCCATAAATCCGAGAGAAGTTGCTGTTAGAGCCGGTATCAAAGTAGTTGCTCCTCCCCAGAGTACTACCCAACACATTTGCTGGGGCCCAAGCTCTTGTTGACAGTTTGCCTACTTGATTTCCATCGAGTTCTTCGAGGACTTCTTCCTTCACCTTGGTATTACCACTCTGCACCCATTTTGCTCTGCTGTTGTAAACCATTTGCTGCAGTATATTTTGAATTGTCTGATGATCTACATCATCTCCGTCTTGAGAGAGCTGAGAAGTTGACAAGTCACTGACTGGCGGGCTTTGGATTACCCGTGGACTTGAAGATTGAGGGCCTAGAAATGGTAATGGTAAAGGGATTCCAATCGGGGTAGAAGAGTTGATTGAACAGGAACGATCCTGTTTTACTGCCAATCCAGCCTTTTCTGAGCCAGTCGTAATTCCATCCTTCACGTCAGATTTCTCATTCATGGTGTTGCTAGAACCAGGAGACACCGCTGCACTTGCTAGCCACTCTGTCTCTGTTTTGTGCATTTTCTTGGCCTGGCCTGTGGTTTCTTTATGAGGGTAAGTCTTCAAGCTCTCTGCATGAGAGTTTTGTCTTAGATGCTCATGTAGAACATATATGGACAATCGAATGAAATAGAAAGTTTGTAGGAAATTGAGAGCACGGATCGTTAATTGGCTGGATACCAAGAAACGTCACTAAAGTCCTGAATATCTCAACAAAAGAATATCCAGCCAGATAAATAGAGGTACTCAATCTTTGATTTAGCTAAGCGGTAACAGACGGAAGTAAAGAAAATTGGTAGCTGGAGGCATTTGGCTTAGAAGAGGATATTATGAGACCCCAAATCATATTTTTCTTGTTACCACTTCTTATCTTCTCAGCCAGATGCGTGATTTTAAAATTTAGGGTTATATATAATGTAGACTTGTACTACTAATTAACTATAATAACACCACAAAGCAGAATAATTTTTTGCTAAAACTCAATTTTTAAGTAGGGATCAGTTAAACTTCTAAAGACAACATAAAAAATGCAGAAGGAACAACGATATATAACTCAAATACAGAGCCAGGCAAGATGCGCTATGCGTGGCCAGAGAGGGAAGAGAAAGCAAAAAGAACAAAAGAGTATGTAATGAAAGAAGCAGAGACAGAGCAAGATATAAAGCAGTTAGCTCCTCGTATCAAAAGGGGTTGAGAAGTTAAACTTGTACACAATGTTGATTCATTCGAAGCCATGTGCGCAATGTATTCTTGCATGTATGGGGGCCAGAAATACAACACTAAGCAAAAAGTTAAAGCGAGGAGAACAGGATTGAGCAGTCACAGTAGCATAGAAGCAGTCAGGAAACAGGTGAACTAAGGTCATGCTCGTTGTTTGCTTCTTAGAAGTGAATGTTCTCACCCTTGGGGAGACTAGGAGAAAAAAAATACGCGGACGACAAAAACAAATGGTCCTCAACAGTTTTGTGTACATACCTATTGGTCCAATTTTGTTGTCACGACTGAAAGTCATCAACTCTTTCATGTTATTGACAACTTCAGCTATCTGTCAATAGGAAACTCTACATATAAGATCCTGCATGAGAATACTAGACGGCAAACATGTCATTTAAAATCAAGACAAATTATCCTCACAGATGTACCTGGAAGAACCTGACATATCTCTTGGGAAACCCCAAGTCATTCACCAATAATAACTCCAGATTCCCTGTGAGCCGGCACCCTTCTTTAACGAACCTACATCAGGAGGAATAATCAAGAATCCAACCAATGTACTTTAAAGTGCCTGAGCCTGATTATATTCATCTGTCTTCTTCTACCAGTCAGTTTCCAGACCAATTAAAGCTTGCAAAAAATCTAACTTCTATGCATCAAACACAAATGTCGTTGGATGGAGCTTGATTGCAGAACCAATTGGTTTTTCGCAACCCAGATACACAAAGATCAAAGCAATTTGGCCTTGGTTTATGCTTCTCAATCAACTACCAAAAAGCAAGAATTTGAATGGTTTTTTGTTATTTAGTCCTCCATGGTACGGGAGTATTCATTTTAAGTATGACATTAATTATGTTTGACTACCCATTTTTAATGATATTGCAGCTTCAGAAAAGATTGGACATCTAGACATGGTTAATGCCTTAATGGTCCACATTCAATATGCTTAATTCCAGCTCCACAGCCACCACAGTACATGGTCATGACTGAGTTCCTCCAGCACCTGCTCCACATAATCTCGCTTCTAAACCCAGTCATGTCTGAGTATAATTTTTATGTGGAGGGGCCAAGGGGGGACAATAGAAGTGAGAAGGCACAATAACAAGGTCTGTCCTGACGTAGGAATTATAAGTTCCATGCTTTCATAGGGAAGTCAAGGAGATACATATTGACTTTCTTAAACTGTGCCAATTAGTTTTTCTCCCTTCCTAGGAAGCATGGACAAGCTGAGTGTTGTACTCATGAAGTTGAGCTCACATAACTGGAAAAAACAATTTTTGTTCTAATTCACAACAACGAACATAATCCGTATTATGTAGAAAGATAAACTTATTTGTTCTTTATGTACAGAAGTAGCTACTTATGCCATCTCCATGTCCTATTTTCTTGTTGCAGAAATCAACAAAGGAAATGGGAAAAATGAGTTCCACTAGTGTAGGAATGAAAACCATTGATGCCTGACTTACACATTGCAACTTGATTGCAAATATTGTGCTGAAACAGCATTGGATCTGACAGCTTCAGTGTTACCCTGACACTTTTTTGCAGCCTCAATCAACTGATTTACCTACAAATACACACACAATTACAGGAGCATAGAGATCTGAGCTATGAAGCACCAACATACCTAAGTGGTCTCTGTATCCGTGCCGGACGGCGCCACGACATGGGATACGTTAATAAAACAGAGAAGACCAGTTCACAACTAAATTCATCAGTACAAGTACCACTACAGTGTCTAGTAACAGCCCAATTGTGGTACACAAGTTACATAATTCATGGCTGGAGATAAAATTGGTACCTGAGGAGCAACCAAACTACGAGGAACAAGTTCTTCATGGTGCCGTGCACAGAACTCCCAAGACAGTATCTAAAGTATAAAGACATGTATTAAACGAAACTGTGGTTACCAATTTTTTATTAAAAGTATCTTATAAAAAGCACATATTGAAAGTTGTAATGCTTGTATAAAATCAGCAATAATATGAAAAAATTTCACGCAACTCACCTTCAAGTCAGGGCTGAAAATTATATGAAGTTGACCCTCACGTACAACTCGAAATTGCTCATAGACACTTTCTTGAACGGCCTTTCCATATCGCAGCATCATTAATCCAGAAGGAAATCTAACCTCATGTGGAAAATCCAGAAATAGCAGTTCATCGATAACCCCACTCTCAAACTTTATTTTAATAAGCCTAGGAAGTATTTCAAAAACAGCCTCTGCCAAAAAACAAAAAGCAGAGAAAGCTATCAGATGCTATAATTTTTTTTTTTTTTTTGGATAAATAAATAGTTATATTAAGAAGGCGGCATAAAGGGATTGCCACCTGAATACAAGAGAAGGCCACATGACAAAAAGGCCCTATACAATGCCGAGAGAATAGTAAAGCTCAAACCAATCAGATGCTATAATTGAAAGTAGAAAGTGGAAGAAGTAAAAATCAGTGGCTTTTCAAGCATGGAAGAGAAGATGAAGTTCGATCCAAGAATAACTAGCAAGTGTAATACTAACATACAACAATATTAGACAGCAGATACAAACAGAAATCGTAATGACACTCCACCTGATAAGAAAAGGATAAAGATAATGGGTTATACTGATGCACAACATTGATCCTATGATAGAGTTTTGAAGGACTTTGTTCCTAGATTGTGGCTTTACATCCAGCATCATATGACAAACACTTCCTCCAAGCAAGACCAATAGAGAGCATTAATGATCAGAGCATCCTCCCAAAACATTCAATTGCTATCGCTGTGGTCAAACCACTTCACCAAAAGTAGTGAATATGGTCCCCTGGAGGAAGAGTGCAGTCTTTTATAACATAATTCCATCTCCTTATGGCCACCCAGCTCAGACTGCACGTACAATAGCACATACAAGTAACATAACCAAAAGTCTTGAAAGTAACATCAACATCCCAAAGTCACAACTAAATCAAAACCCTGACTCAGAGTCTCCGAAAACCCAATCTAAACTTCGGTGGCATGTTCTCATCAATAGAACAAGTTTGAGCTCAATCAGAAAACTTGGTGAGCTTAGGTAGCATTTGCTTTCTGTACAACCTGCAGAACCTCCATCAATTTCATCTGTGTCCCCAGTCGCACAATAGTTCTTTACATTATCCAAACCCATATCATACATTATCTCAAACTTCATGGCCCCAAACTTTGAGAAACGTTTCTTCCAAAAATGCTAATATTAAACATAGATCATCATCCATGGTCGCTAGATGATCCTCAGCAGAGAATACAAATATTGAGTCCATTTATCTAGGAGAACAGTAAAAGTATACAAATATGCAGTGTACAAAAATAATAGTTGTTAACCAAAGCAGTATCTGAGCAATATGGAGACTTCAACCAAGATGGTAAGTTCTAGCATCCTCACCCACTTTGGAAAGCATAAACACCAATAAGACTAAGATGCCACAGTTATGATCCATCAGGATTCAGGACAACCCAAGAAGTTCACAGCTTCAACTTCCAAAATTGGAAATTTAATGTTTGAATGTACTGCATTCACTCAACACCGTCTGATGTAGGATATAGTAACTTTCTCCACAACATAAGATTTGATAAGTGAAACCGCCAATGCACAAACAAGGGGAAAATTGATCAATCCACTATCAAGGGGGTTTAAGAAAAACTTGAAATCAGTTCTTAACATCAACAAAGGAAACTCATGCACACAATAAGAGGGCGGAAGAGAAACTAGAAATGAATATAAGTCCAAGTCCAAGAAAAATAACTCAATTATTAGCTCACCAAATCCCTTTCCTGACTTGGAACCACAGATGCCACAGTGCCATGCCTGTTGAGATAAACAAAAGAAGGAAAAATATCAAACTGATGAAGGGAAGAAATTGAATGAAGGTGCTGTAAGCGGTAGTGAATACTCGTTGCTATTGATCGGTCATATTATATAGGCCCGAGATAAGATAAAGCAAATATAGAGACAGCATTACACTGCAAAGACAGTACTGGCAACACAAACACTGACCGTAGCTGAACGGGAGAAAACCCCAAGGGCATGTCCTCCAATACTATCATATAAAGAGAGGCACCACCTTTCCTTAGCACCAGGAGCATAATAACTTGCCACAAATTTCCTCCAATATGCTAGGCTATTGTCCTATAGCGCATGTGTCAAGAATGAGTCTGAATGACCAAATTAAGTGGCACTAGGCATATTAAGAAATTGAAAGAGTAGACGAAGGGAAACTAGGTAAGCAATTCTAAACTTAACTAACTCACAGGTGGTCGATGTCGCAGGTGATATACATACTGCATCAACCGTCGAGAACAGATACCAGCATCATGAGGCTGGACCACAGGAATTTGATGATTGACCTGCTGTTGCAAATGATGTCTCATGGGTTGTTGCTGCTGTTGCTGTATAGGAATCCCAACAAATTGCGGAACTGAATTCCGAATATATTGCTGCTGCTGATTTCGTAGCTTATGCTGCTGCATCAATGCCTGCAGCAGCTGATTATGATCTTGTATTGCCATGGTGTCCTGTTTCTGCAGTAGCTGTTGAATAATCTTCTGGTGCAGAATGTTCTCTTGGTTCCTATCCAGCCTAGGTTTCTTAGACATTTGAGCTATACCAGGCTCCTTTCTTTTTCCAGTATGATGTGAACCTCGTTGAACTTGTGATGTTGTTTGGGATGTGGCAGTACCACCAATCTGAAGCTGTGGGCACAGCCTTTTATCTCCTACTTGGCTGTTTTGGTCTTGACGGGAGCATGTGGGTTGTTCCTTGGAGGAAGCATCAATTACTAAAGTGCTGAAGTTAGTTGACGAGAATGACAAGGGTGAAGAGGGTAAGTTAAGGTAAGAGTCCATATTGGTACTCCCACCTTTATGGAAATGAGAAGCGCCCACAAGGGGCGAGTTGGCATCCGTAACTAAGGAGCTCGATCCAACACTTGGTCCTGAATTTGTACTGTTGTTTAACACAGTTGAGTTTCCATCTCCAGATACCAAATTGGCATTTAAGCATGCCATTCTAGCAATGTAAGCTGACAAATTTCCAGATGACATACCGAAGTGAGATGATGTTGCTGCAGCCTCAGTAAGGCTATCACTAAGAAGCGGAATGCCACAGCCTAAGGAATCCAAGTAAGCCTCCAAAGCCATCCCTAACAAACTCTATGGTGATGAAAATGGCCTTTGATGAAATCCAAAAAACATTCGCCGAACAAACCTGCAAAAAGCATGCAAAAAAAACTTCTTTCATTTCCACTCATTTCTCCGCTGTTGCAAAATCAAGGATCACCCAAAAAAAGATGCAGTTGCACATACATGGACATACAAACTAGCTACAAACTTGAATTGCACAAAGCTAATTCGTGACCTCAGGAAACTAATGATCTGCAAAATATATCGATGCACATACTGTTATCTCTAGAATAAATAGATGAGTCGAAGTGCAGTCAAACAGTTGCAACAGTTAACAAATATGGACCAAGCCAAAAACAAAAATGACAAGTGCAACATTCCTGCCAACGTATCGAACAACTAAACACGGGGAAAAACTAACAATTAGGGCTTTCCCTTTGAACAAGTGAACTCTAATTTCCCATACAAGGAGATAACCCATCTTGTTTCTTTTCCTTTTCTTACTTTTTTTCACCAATGTGACAAACAATCCTGATATTGAATAAACTCGAAATTCATAGTTTAAAACTGAACTTGAGCATCACCATCAACAGTTAACCTAGACATGTCAAAAAAAAAAAAAAACAGTTAACCTAGAAGCACACAAGTCATACTTCGTCAGGAGAGGGGAAAAAAAAAAAGCACGTCCAAAATCAAACGCTATATAACAGCAATAAGCAGGTACCACTCCACAAAATCTAAAACAAACCTAGAAGGCTAGAACCCTAGGTTTTTTTTTTTTTTTGGCCGCAGGAAACTCAGGAAAGGGACGAAAACAAAAACAAAAATGAAAATTGAGGAAACACAACACATTCAAGCCAAACTATGTGTATTTGGTTCGGCTACACCGAGGGACTTGTTCATCAAGCTACTACAACCAAATGGCTCCGATCAAATGTGTACTTTCCTTTTCTTCTCTTTTCTCACACATTCTTTGCAACCAAACAGAAAAACGGCAACATTATCACACACAAAAAATACTAAAACAGAAAATACGGGGAAATACGTAGCTGGTCTCTCATTTTCGAGAAAATGAGGTAGTACAAAAATGGCAGCGAGAGAAAAGGAGAAGCAGAGGTTACAGAGAGGACAGCAAACCCTAGAGATCGGAGCTCGGAAAAGGTTTCGTGCAGTTGTACAGTACCACCGCCGTGGCCGAGTGACAGAGAGAGCTGGTCTTCTTCCGTGGACTGTGAGTAATAAAGCTTTTATAGCCTTCGCGCGAACTGCAGGGAGTGAAGAGTGAATAGTGGAGACTGGAGAGTGAGGGAGTGACCGGCTGTGCCGGTCGGCGGCTATTTTTTCGCGTCAGGACGCAGGACCCACGTCAATCACGCTCGAGACACTCTTAACATTTGTACACATAATTACGGACACATACACAAGGATGTAGGTTTCACACATACTGCACGGTGCAGTGTTAGCGGACCTATCCATCCATAAGAATGCGTGCAATTTTATTTTGTGTTTTTATAAGCATTTCCGGGCCCAAGTTGGGATTTTGTGCCTTTGTTCCCTAGTTTAATCGGTATCATTTATTTTATGGAGCTTACCAAATAAACAAGATCTAAACATTTTTACATATAGAGACCATATGATTGGATACCAGATGTCTTTTTTGAAAAAGAAATGTAGTGTATTGTAATTTCAAAGGTAAATTACAAGATGAATACGTACAAATGATATAGTGACTTACATTCAATTAACTTCACTTATGTACTGCTTTAATAAATGGGTCAACACATGCATTGCATTTTTCATTGAGGTTGTGATGCTACATAGATGAATGGTATGTAGAAATGTGCTATGGAATGTCATTGGGGTTGAGTGGATTACAAATATTTTTTATTCTTTTTTGTTTTTTATGAAAAAGATCATTCCATTAACAACTCACTCGGTGGGGTGTCAAAAAGTCAAAACTCCAGTACACTTTTCAAACTTTAATAACAGCCCAACGTAACAAGTCACGTATTGATAGTAAAACGACCTCAACATAATTTCCATCATAAACTTCTATTCCGTTGCCTAAAACCATGATCAAACATGGTAAGGTTAAATCTACAATCCTCTGCCCTCCTATCAAATTTAACATTAACCACAAATTCAAAACAAAAGAGACTGCAGTCTTCTTCCTTTCTAAACAACAGCAAGCCAAGAGGCCTATGGAGCACTAAAAGCCCGGATCTACATCCACCTTCACCCTTGATTCTCTCAAGTCTTCACCACAGAATCCCCACCAAGTATAAGATGGCATGCCCTCACCAGTCGCCACCATACCTGAGACATGCGGGTCAAGCAGCTGGAAACTGGGAAAGTCACTGTATTTGTTGCTCATTCGTGGAAGGGCGTCGATACGGCACGTATCTGTGGTCCTTCGCTGCATTCTTCCGTCTCCTTTTCTCCAGATAGGATTCGAGTTTGCCAGATACCTAATAAACCACACAAGATTTCTCATCAGTTTCAACTTTCAAGCTTACTTCCTTTGGCTGAAGTAGTTGCAGTGTTTCCGTGTTATACAACACAACCACAACTATATAGATACCTTGAGCTCCTTGTATTTCTCAATAAGCTTCTGCTCACGAATTTCAGCTGCAAAATCCAGAAAGCATTACGAAGCACAATTAGATATCATAAAAATGCTTAATACTATCAGAAACGAAAAAACTGCGGATCAAATATATATATATATATATATATATATATATATATATATATATATATATATATATATATATATATATATATCAGAAACGAAAAACCGAACTTGACATTAAGATTTAAGACAAGTACAATTTTGATGCCATTGAAGGGAGGGGGGAAAAAACCCTTTCTGCGTCTATGTTCCCTTTTTCCCCCCTGGTTTGGTTTGGTTTGGTTCGGTTTCACCAAAACTTGCTTTCCTGCAAGAGCTACATATTACAATTTAACTATCTTTCTACTTTCTAGCCCTTCAATATATCACCGATTCAGTAGCGCAAAAAAAGAGTAGTCAAATAACTCCACATCTAAGCATACATCTATCACACCACGCTTATTATTCAAAAGCGACTATTACAGGGCCTGGCTCCAGTTAAGATGCTGCTAAATTAATATTGTAGTTGTCCATGGCTCATCTAATGCAGAACAGAGACTAATTATGGTTTAAACTTGCAGATGAACATAAACAAATGATGCCTCGGGGGGAGAGAGAGAGAGAGAATTACATTTCTTCAAATAAAATGGTCTTTTCCCTTGCTTTGCAGCCTGTCTCTCTCTTTTCTTGTGCTCGGACAGAATTTCCCGCTCAGTACGCGTTGATGCGGACTTGAGTTGTTTGTCCTGACAAGACACATAGCAAGAAGTAAACAACTTCAATAAAGGCGAAAAAGACATTTTAGTTCTACACAAATAAATAGTCATAATTCGTAAGGGCATTACCTGGCCATGATTTTTCTCAGCCAAAAAAAGAAAAAAAATTCAGCATAAAGTCTACTTCAACAAAGTGCACTTACTATCCCAGAAATGCGGTTCTTTAACTCGTCGATGACTGTATTGTCATTAGATTTCTTCATCGATCTCTTCAACTCCTGCAAAGCCCCAAAGAGATTACAAAAATGCCATGCACAAAGTTTAAAAGTTCTGCAAGCTGACTCCAAAAGTAGACATACCTCCCGTTCAGCAGGAAGCTCATTTTCATAGAGAAAATTATACCTCTTCTTGAACCTACAAGAACATAATACAAAATAATCACTTACGGATGGCAAAATGCTTCCAAGGACAAAAACTTCTATGTTATGATCAAACAAACGAAATATCAAGGGAAAACCAAATACTCCCACAAGTCAAGCAGGACCAACAAACTATTGGAGCACCCAACCACCCGTAATCCACACACTTGTATAAAAGGAGAGTTGAGCCTCTTTTGGCAGGTAAGCCATCGTCCATATTTTGGCATTGTTTTCTCGAAATTGCCCCTCTGCCTTTGGCCTTTGGTGATTTGTCCTGAGTTGATGGTTGAGGGTTGAATGAGTAATTTCATAGTATTTCTGGATTACCATTTTGAGCTTATCAGACTTTTCATGTCTTCTGTTTGTGTCCTATGAATGTGTGAGTTTGTCTGGACGTGTAGGGGCTTTTTAGGTGGAACACAATTGTGTAGTGCGAACACAATTAATAGAAAGGAATCAGAATCAAATCCTTGTCAAAATCAGAATCACTATCACAATCACAATAATCCGAAAATCAATTAAACAAGTGAGAACCCAATTGTGTAGTGTTAACACAATTAATTCCAACCACATGCACGGGAAGGGGGAGAGGGAGAGAGAGCGCAAAGTACAGTAGGGAAGGAATCAGAATCAAATCCTTAAACATGAGAAACGCTTCAGTAGAAGTAGATGTGCCTAAGCTCAAGTCTGACCCTATCAAGCTTGCTGAATAGGAATCAGGCTTCAACACGTATCTAATTCGACCAAACAACCACAAGCTTTAGCTCAGCTCGGTTCAGTGGCAACCCCTAAATAATAACCACCATGTTCATTTGCAAAGAAGACAAGAAACTCATTTAAGTTCTTTACCGTGAGGTGCAAGAACAGGCTTAACAAAACATGAAGAAAAGGGCAGTACTATTTATGGGACACTTCATTGATCACAAACCAAGACATTTGATTAAGTTCTACATAGCTATGATGCGCTGAATATCACGGGAAAATGTCAATTGAAAATGTCCCATGGGCAAAGGTAGAGACTTTGATGGTGTCACCAAATACTAGGATTGTAGCCCGCCTTCACGTAGAATGGATAGGCATGGCAAAGGAGAGGGTTGCCCCTGCTTTACAGCCAATAACTGAATCAAAAGTTATAATTAAAAAAAAAAAAAAAGTCAAGGGTGGCCAAGTGTCACATGCATCCACATGGGATACTCAAACCCTAGGATCAACCATCCCATCCAAATTGACCGGTAACTGGTCCGAAACTCGATAGTAAATTTTCCAAACACAATGCTGAGATTGACAAGAAAGTGAAACCAAAATGTGTTCAAAAACTACGACAAAATCAAGGTGTGAAGCCTTTTGTAACTAAAAGGCAACCAATATACTAAAACTAGTCCAGAGAGGGAGGTTCTCACCCTTCTACGTCAAGATTGCCACAGAGTGTTTCAAACCTGGGATCACGTACCACCTGTATACAAAAAAAATGTATCTATATGTTACCACATTTCATAAATCACATGGGTTAAACAATGTGACTGAACAGGTTAGTAACAACCCTTGTCTCATTGGTCTATGAAAAAAATCCAATGTTATGTCAAAAGGAATAAAAAAGTGTCTTTCCATAACATAATTCAGATTCATGTGGCTAAGAGAAACTTTTACAGAAACAATTCCTAAATCTTCCACAAAATTCAACAGAAAAATAACTCAATATGACACAATAACTTTGGAAAATGAAGCATTTACATAGCATAATGATATCTAATTAAACCTCCCTTCATGTTGCTTAAAATAGTATTTAGTACAACAAACACATACCCTCGACAAAATATATCCCACAGGATGGAAACCAAATATGCTGAATATTTAGCTCTTAGTTATCATACAAGGAAGTCCAACACTGAAATGTCTACTATACCAAACCAAACAAAATTGATACAATACAACCACCAAAGAGAAAAGAGTCCCAAAGCAAGATAGAGACTCCAATGGAATAATCTGTTCGACTGCCAAGAAGACAGGAAAATAATCAAGAACTTCAAACTTAGAAGCTGATTCCAGATAGTGTTTCCAATCACCTCTGGGCAATCAAAAAGATTCAAACAGAAGCAAAAACAAATACAAACGACAAAGAACAAACCTCGGCAATCCACAAAAATTTACCGAATCACGAAAAATCACGAGCGGACTCACTTACTCACCTTCTTAGGAACTTGAATGACCTCCCTAAATCTACCAACCGGCTTCTTGGCACTGGCTTCCATTGGCCTTCACAAATTCCATAACAAGCTATTAACCAATACCAGAATAATCACGAACCCAACAAACAGACCTAAATTGGTTACGATACAGCACCTGTTCTTGTTCGCACGGCCGCCTGGTTTCTCCGGATCCGGCTTCCGATACACTGTGTGGGACCCATTAGAGCGTGCCTTCAGCAGTTCCTCGAATGTAACATTCGCGAGCTCCCTCTCTATCTCCCCCTCCTAACCAAACACAGAATCATATTCATGTTTATAAGCATAGGGAGATACACATACATATATTCACTTAGCCACGCAATACTTCTCAATTCTCTCTCCACGCTCGTGCTTTCAATCTTCGTTCCCGCAAAAATTTAGTAGTTCGAGGGAAGTTTTCATGCTCGCGTCATCGCTTATTATGTGACTTAGATTAGATATATACACAACGCATATATATATATATATATATATATATATATTTGCTCATAAAACATACGAACATATATAGGTTGGTGTTGTTGGAGCAACTTACATCATCGGAAGAGGAATCGTGTTCTTCTGTCTCGTCAAACTTGATTTTGCTTGAGGTGGGAATGGAGCCCAACGACTTCTTCATTTCAGTCGACGATGGAAATTTCTGAATCGAATGTCGAAGGAAATAGGGAGCTTGAAAGAGATTGAATTGAAAAACAAAATTACTGGAGTATTAGGTTTAGGACGAATTGAGCAATTTTATATCGCGGTAGGGCATGGCCGCATGGGACGAAGAGGACTAGAGGAGTTTTTTTTTTTTTTTTTACCTACTAAAGCTACTACGGTCTACAGCTCCGGTAACGGGTCGGGCTTGTGTAAACCCGGATCCAGATGTCCGGCTTTGGGGTTTTTGGGGACCGAACCAGGTATTCGGTTTGCGGATTTTGAAAAAATTAAAAAAAGTACTCGGTTTGGGGAATATGTAAACCGAAACCGGTTGAAACAGTATTCGTTCCGGTTTCAATCGGTTTGACTGGTTCTGGTTTGGTTTCATCCTGAGAGTGAGAGAGAGGAAAAAAAAAAATGCAAAACATATATACATGTTTAAATTAAAGAAAAATGAAATTGAGCGGGGGGCATGCCCTTGCTCGTCTACAGAAAATCCCAATTCATGTGACAAACAAAACACAAGCATACATTGGAGATGTATAAACCGATACATCATTCAAAAACTTTTGAACTACACTATGGATCTTAAACCAATCGCAGAGGATGACAACGACACACTCACAGGTAAAAATTAAGGACTAAGATTCAGTCTAGTTTTTTAAATGTTTTCAACTTGTCATTGGCGGGTATTAATTATCAAAACACGTCTTTGGCCGTCATTTTCCCATGTCGTTTTGGACTGGTGTGGGCTCAGAAGGGGCCCACAACAACCATCAGAATCATTCATTTCGTAGAGTTCGTCAAGTATAAAAATTAACTTGATCGAACATCGATACGCATGCGATCAAAACAGATTTGTACAAGAAAACTAGGATGAAAAAATAATTCAAAACTCAGTACACGTTTTTTAGGCTATAAATGCGTAACAAAGCCGCTCAAGTACACATTTTTAGAGCATCCGCAATGGGAATAATCAAAATCAATATCCAAAATGTGCCACGTCAGCATTTGATTATCCATTTAGTTCATAATCAAACTTAACAACCTCTATCTCCACATTGTTTATTTTTGCATCCCTAACAAAAAAAAATCTCAAAATACTCAATGCACCTATGTCCAATCGCAAACGAGTTTCAATCACGCATCCGATCACACTAAATTATTCGTCTCGATGAGACGATTCCAATGAGGGGTGTTTTTGAGTTATTGAGTTTCGAGTTTCCTTATTGGATTTGGTTATTGAGTTTTGGTTATTGGTAAAAGTTGTTAAGTTTGGTTATGGAATGAGTGGAATTTGATTATTTGCTAAAAGACTTGTAACTTTGCTTATTACAATGTGAGGTGTTTTTTGAGCATTATTGTTAAGTTTACTTATTCACATCCATTTGATTATTAAAATGCGGATGCTCTAGCTCCGACCCACAACTAGTTCACACGGTTTGACGGTTCAACAGCTTAATATAAGCGGTTTTTAAATGAAACCGGATTTCAAGTAATGCCGGTTTTTCGGTTCATCTAGACCGGAGTCTAGTCTCAACCGACTGGTCCGGCTTGGTTTTTCAAAAAATTGTGCACTCTATTGGTTTTTTTTCCCCCCCTACCAGTGAGATCCAATCAGTGAAAAGTCTTTGCATGTTTGAAGAAGAGATTGCACTGTGGTTTGACCTTCTGAACATCATGTTGAGTGTTTTTTCCCAGTCTACTTCAATGATTGTTGACTCCGTATCTTTTAAAATTTTGTCCGAGATCGTCAATACATTAAAATTAATATTTTATGGACATGCCCACAGCTATGAGAGAATTTGTGCTTAGAGATAGCCTAAGTATCAGACAAGCGCTAGATTAATTGTAGGCTCTTTGTTTAAACTCTAGCCCTAATGACTTTGTGTGTAACATTTATGCGGTACTCATTCTCGTAATCTATCTTAAATTTTCGTTTGACCCAAAAAAAAAAAAAATTTATCGGATACCAATTTAAAAAGGTTACAAAAGCAAGCTCCTTGTTACTGAAACAATCTTGCTACTGGTACAGCAATCTGTGCACAGATTTTTTTTGTGGGATCCATTAAGGATCTCATACAAATAATCCGATCTGTTAATTATGTTTAAAACATTTTTTCATGGGCCTCCGCGAAAAATTAGCTCAATCCGATACCTATAAGTGTTTGATCTAATCATCTAACTTTTCATTCGGGTTTTTACAGAATGAAAGTTAGACGATTAGATCAAGTATTTGTAGGTGTCGGATTGAGCTGATTTTTCGTAGGAGCACTTGAAAAAATGTTTTAAACATAATTAACGGATCGGATTATTTGTATGAAACCCTTAGTGGGCTCCACGAAATAATATGTGCATAGATTGCTGTACCGGTAGACTTTCTGTTACTGAAACCCACATCAAGATAAATCTTTTGTCATCCTATGTTAATTTTTATTCGATTACTATGAAATTTTGGCGTGGATGGTTATCAAGGGCTAAAAAGATGAATAATTTCGACCCTTGGAATCAATTCGAAATGAGGTCAAACTGATCAATGCAAATCCTTTAGTCCAAACTTCTCACAGCATAATTCACATGCATCCTCGTGGGGTGTCCCAACTCCCAATTCTATGCACCACCACGTATTTCATACGGAACTCATGCATTTACTCATAAACGTCGCATGAATGTGTGGTGATGAGTGGTGTTGGAATAACAAGTGATGTGACCTGAGGCTGAGGTTCAGATCTGTTTGGTCCAGTTTGGGCCATTGTCGGTCTCTCTCGAGCCCACAACAATGATCATAATCGTTTTATTTTGGACAACTTGTCAAATGTGTCATGGACCCAAAAAATTAGTTTGATCGAACACCGATAGTTACATAAATAAAACAGATCTATACAAGAAAAATGAGATGACAAAAATTAAGTTTAAACTTATAATTTGTCCATTTTTTTCTTGTACAAATCTGTTTTATTTATGTAATTATCGATGTTCGATCGAACTAATTTTTTGAATAAACAAATTCGACGATCTCTACAAAATGAACAATTCCCCTCGCTGCTGTGAGCACAAAAGAAACACACAAACGCCCATAAAGTAGACCAAACTGGACTGGACCTTAGTCCCGTTGCCTGATAGCACAAAATAGTTTTTGGAGATGGGCATATTCTTGCACTCCTTTCACACGGCATCATCAACATCGATAATTCCTATGCAAAATTCTTAGCGTACTACTAGTCTACTACTACTTTTCAGGTATCCGAGTAATGAAAGATCAGTCTTGTTATTGTTAGTTCACTGAGTTGGCGATAAACACACTAGAAAATAAGGAAAATGCATATTTTTGTGTATATTTTATACCTTTTAATATACACATATTTAGTATTGTCAGTCCATTGGGTTGATTTTAAAATTTTTCATAAAAGATTATTGTGAATAATAATAATAACTACAGTAATTATTGTACTACCTTATAAACTGGTCCCATGTGGCCTGCTACAGTTCCTTATAAGAAACATCGCCTCCGACAGTTCCTTCTGGTCCCCACGTGGCCAGCATTCGTTAAGCGACCTCGCCTACGACAGTTTTAAATAAGTAACTGGTCCCATGTGGGCAGGATTCCTTATTACACTCCAATTTTATTTTTATAAAAATACACTCAATTTTTTTTGTCTTTTAATAGTAAAAAAATTATACATAAAAAAGAAAGTATGAAATCACTACCCTTATTAATTTAATGTCTCTTCCACTTTCGTAGTTGTGCTCATGCTTAAGTTACATTCGTGTTTTTTTAATCATCTTCAAACTCACGTGTTCACACGCACACGCATACGTGTGTGATTTCGGGTCTGTTACTATCCGAACTAGTTGGCTGGATAGACTATTTGCTTGGAGTGAGGATGAATAATAAAACCCTCTTAGTTTTACTTTTTAAATACTCTTATGTTATACTACCAAAATTAAAATTTTGATCTTCTCAAAAATCGAGTTTTAATTCCAGTAATAGACCGGTAATCTGAGCTTTAAAATTAAAAACGTTGAAGCGGCTTGCCATTTTTGTGTAATTTTTTCAATTGTGCCCCTTGATTGGGGAGCCATTGGCTTTGAGGGAAGGTTAATTTTGTCTTTTCCGCCTAGGGGAAAATCGTGAATCATATCAGGCCACGTATCCCCTGTCCTTTTCTTCTTCGTCGGGTTCAGAGGAAAAGAGAGAGAGAGAGCCAGAGAGGAGAGTTTTTGGGGCGAGCTACACCGCCCTCGTCGGTGCTCCTCCGATTCAGGCGGTTTGTCGAGCGGCGGGTCTGGAAACGGTACTCGGCCAGCAGTCTCGCTGTGTTCATCTCTGCTTCCCCCTTTGCTACAGTTGCTCTCTAGGCGTTACGAGCTACTGTAACTCTCGCTTACTCTCCCTCTACGTCTCCAAAACTGCTGCGTTGCCGTTGTCTTCGTTTGCTCCGGCAAAGGTAAGCCCAGTTACCACCTCCGGCAAAGATCTTCGTCGTCAAAAATCGTGGTTGTAGCTGGGTGAGTTCTTCATCTGGGTGGGTTTCGATTGGTTGATTGTTGGGTTTGGTAGTCGTTTGTGGGAGTGGGTTTCGATTTCTAGGGACTATTACCAAATCAGCTAACTCCAATCTTTACAAAAATCCCTATTTATTTTGATCGTCATAGGTTTTTTTTTTTTTCCCACGAGTAATTAATCACTGTCTATTTTACTTTCTCTTCCAGTTAGCCATTGATGGGAACGCACTGAAATTCGTCTATTGGTTTTTAACTGAGATTTATGAAATTTCTGTAAGCGCATTGAAATCTGTCGATTTCCTCATATATCCATGAGAAGCAAAAGATAGAAATATCTAACCTTTATCGTAATTTCACTTTATTTTTCTAATCAGAAAGCTTAATTTCAGGTGAATGAGATGTTTTAGCTTGAATTCAGATTGTGGGTCATTGAAGTCTATATAAAAGCCTCCGAAGGTAATTTTAATCAGGTCCTTTCTCTAGATAGGTTCTCCTGTTTTTTAATGTTGGAATCTTATGTTTATATGATCTATCTAATCTTACGCTAACGTCCATTCTCTAATCAGGTCCTTTCTCTAGATAGGTTCTGCTGTTTTTAAATTTTGGAATCTTATGTTTCTGACAAGTGCTGCGGATAAGCTGGATGTGGAAGCATTTGATGAGTGGATTAGAGAGGTGGATGTTGGGTCCGATGGGATGATACGATACAAGGATTTCATTGCCAGGATGGTTCGCAAGTGATGCGTATATCAAATTCCCTCTCCCTGTCTGTCTGTGGTTTTTTGGCTGTTTATGTTTGGTTTCGTTTTGTTTTATCAGCTAATTAGTGCTAAATGGATGATTTATTATGTGTATACATGGGTTCTTTATTTTTTTGGTTGAAATGTGGTAACCAGATGTTCCAAGCATGTGATTTGGGTGTCAAAACACAATTCCTCAAGTTAAAATTCTATCATGATAGGTATCTTTATTATGTTGAGAAATGTATGCTGAAAGTTTTTCCAGCTTCTTGTTGACTTGTTATAATGTTCCACTGCAGATTAGCAGGATGATGAGACAAATTGCAGTAACAGTCGCGAAGCTTTTGCTTGTTGCACTTGAGATTCCAACTGGGCAAACCCTTCCATCCACTGTACCTGGATTTCTCTGGTCCCCCCTTGAAGATGGGTACGTGGCTATTATTTTTGTTTGTAATGAATGTGAATTTTTCCTTGGACTTTCCAAGATTTAATATCTACCAGTTTAAGTAGATTAATTGGATTGATTTGTAATCCACAACTGCGACACTGTCATCTGCATGGGCATTGGTGTGCACACTCGCATACACTTTCATGAATCATAACAATTATCCATTGGATGAAGATATTGTTTGAGCCACAATTCTCCTCTTAGATAAGTGACCTACTTTGCAATCATGGATCTTGCCGAGGCCTTTGTAATCCTTGCAATTATTCGCCAGTTAACTGGAATATATGCACAATGAGACCCCATACCAAGAGCTAACATGATATAAAAAGGACTATCGAACCCTTTTTAAGCTATGGTACTTCAATAATAGAATTTCTTTCCTTTACCAGTGGTGATGATTCTTGATTGTCCATTCGTTTTGCCATAAGGGTATCAAACTCTTGATTGTCCATTCGTTTTGCCATAAGGGTATCAAACTGTATTTGAAGGCTCCATAGTCAAGTCACGATCTCCCCATTACTACCTGGCACAGGTTATCCACACTCTGCTTCCTCGCTTCAACTTTATCCGTAAGCATCCCAAGGAATAACCACCATTATCAATAGCTGATACCACTGTTGGAAATCCCAATTGTTCAATCTTCAGGGATTTGCAACTATGGAACTCTATAAACTAATAAGCATTATTCATTGCTTATTGATTATTGATGAAAATGAGAAACAACCAGCTTGAAATATGCCATGTCATTTCATTGTAAAGAATGGCCTTATCTTATGTAGTATAATATATTGTACTTTGTGTTGTAATGTCGAAAGTTAAAATGAGCAATGATACGCATAATTCTGCGAAAGACATGTTCAGATCATAATATCACTGTATGTTTTATACTTCATATTTCACTCTTCTGTTATGTTTTGAATCTCTTCCTGATCTATGTTGCTACATATTTTCAAGCAATGGAATAAAGGAAGCAGTAAATTATCAAACTCTCTCTACAAATGATTTGGCCAAGTCTGTTCTGTCTGAAGGGGGCTGGTCAAACTTACTGGTGTTGGGAAAATTTCGGCATATGCACAGAATCCAGTGAACAATCTCCATTGATAATGAACAATTACATAATCGAAATACAAGAACAAATATGAAACAGATTATGATATACAAACTGAATTCCTCCTGAATATAGAAACCGAGTCCTGTGTCGAGTCACAGTCTCCTTAAGAAAGATTCGCCCCTACCGTGGGTGTTGTAGGTTGCGTCGGCGACTTTCTCCCAGGGTTAGCTCGGTTGAACCGCTAGCCGTCGGAACACCGCCGATGACTGCCTTGGCGAACTGACTGCCGCCTGCCTCTCTCTCTCTCAAAACGAATGCTGGAATGAACTAGAAGGCTGTGAATTTGCTGTGTTTTCTCTAAAACGTGAAGCACCTATTTATAGGATGAAGGTGGCTGAAGAGGAGCAATGCAGCCATTAATCTGCCGATGAATTCAGACAATGAATTCTGCCATTGAAGAGGGAGGTTACGGGAGTAATTCACCCACAATCAATATGTCTATTGATTGTGCTGTGGTGCGTCCAGATTCAACGAACCCGAGCATGGCTGCCCTGATTTTCATTCAGATGAAATTTGAAAATTTCCAACAATCCCCCCCATGAATGGAATTGGCAGGCATACTGGTGCAGAGTACAAAGCTGGTCCGAGAGAGCGACAACGGATAATCCCTGCATAGGATAGGTGGCTTTTGGCCTGGAACCTTCCCTTGTGATAGCCTATCGGGTTTACTGGCAGACCAGTGTGCGGTCCCGCTTTGAACTGTTCCGCCGCCGATGTAAACCGAGACAACAGACGTCACACAGGACTTCTCCTGACGTAGTTCAGTTCTCACTGTTGGGTTCATTTCGGCCATGACACCCCCTTCCTGGTTCTGCGAGTATTTTCTCGAGAATTTCGCCACAATTCTCATAGAGGCGGCCCCACTTCATACTAACATAGGTGACCTTCCTATAAAGGGTATCCTGCTATACCCCGCCTGGCAGCCCAGTGCATAGGAGTCATTAAAAGCAATGCTTAACCTCTTTTCACTTGCAGGTATCACTGTTCTACACCATAGGAATGGGCAGAAGACCGCGTCTCCTCAGTGATCGTTCTCGGCTACTCGCGAAAGATAGTCTCATTGAACCTAGATCTTGGGATCTCCAGTCAACTAGGTTGGCTACCCCCACGGTAACTATGAGCGTAGTGGCTTAAGCCCCATCCCTTTCGATGCTCGATCAACTAGCTCTCGGTTTAACCCTTTGGTTAGCAGATCCGCAATATTGTCCTTTGACCTCACATGATCAATAGCGACAACTCCACTTGAGAGTAGTTGCCTAATGGTATTATGTCTACGTCAAATATGTCTAGACTTACCATTATACATATTATTCTGTGCCCTACCAATCGCAGATTGACTGTCGCAATGGATGCTAATCGGTGGCACAGGTTCCGGCCATCTTGGAATATCCTCCAAAAACTGATGGAGCCACTCGGCTTCCTCCGCTGCTTTATCCAGAGCGATAAACTCTGATTCCATCATTGAACGTGCTATACACGTCTGTTTGGAGGATTTCCAAGAAACAGCTGCACCACCAAGTATAAAGACATATCCACTTGTGGATTTAGAGTCTTTCATATCTGATATCCAGTTGGCATCACAATACCCTTCCAGTACTGCTGGATATCTGGTGTAGTGCAACCCCAGATCACAAGTATACCTCAAATAGTGCAGAACCCTGACTATTGCCTTCCAGTGTTCACAACCTGGATTACTCGTGTATCTGCTCAGTCTGCTGACTAAGTAAGCTATATCGGGCCTTGTACAACTCATTAAGTACATCAGGCTCCCAATTATCCGAGAATACTCTAATTGAGATATGCCTTCCCCCCCATTCTTGGATAAATGCAGACTTAAATCTACAGGGGTTCTTGCGATACTTGAATCAGACGAGTTGAACTTCTCAAGGATCTTGTCAACATAGTGTGTCTGAGACAACGTAAATCCAACAGAAGTTCTGGTGATCTTGACACCCAGAATGACATCTGCAAGGCCCATATCCTTCATGTCAAACTTCGAGTTTAACGTATTCTTGGTAGACTGAATAACCCTTTCATTGCTACCAACAATGAGCATGTCATCAATGTATAGACACAAAATGACATACCCTTCGTCTGTGTCTTTGACATAAACACACTTGTCACATTCGTTGATCTTGAATCCACTTGACAACACAACGTTGTCAAATTTCTCATGCCATTGTTTTGGTGCTTGTTTGAGCCCATACAAAGACCTAACAAGCCTACATACTTTCCTTTCTTGGCCCGGCGCGGAAAAACCCTCGGGTTGTTCCATGTAGATCTCCTCATCTAAATCGCCGTTTAGGAAAGCTGTTTTAACATCCATTTGATGTATCTCAAGGTTACGCAAAGCTGCGATCACGATGATCATCAGGATGGAAGTAATCCTTGAGACTGGTGAGTAAGTATCAAAGTAATCTAGGCCTTCTTTCTGTCTGTATCCTTTGATAACAAGCCTAGCTTTGTACTTATCAATTGACTCATCTGCTTTCATCTTTCTTTTGAAGATCCATTTGTAGCCGAGAGGCTTACTGCCTGGTGGCAGATCCACCAGTTCCCACGTATGGTTTTGCAGTATGGAGTCAATCTCACTCTTAATAGCCTCCTTCCACAAAGGTCCTTCAGGACAGCTTACAGCTTCCTGGTACGTCCGAGGCTCATTCTCCACCAAATAAGTCAGGAAATCAGGACCAAAAGATGTTGATGTTCTAGCTCACTTGCTACGCCGTGGTTCAACATCAACCTCCTCTTCTTGGCCATGTCTACTCTCATTAGCCGGATGCAAAGTCCGTTTAGCAGAACTTGACTCTCCAATGGATCTATAAGGGAATATGTGTTCAAAAAACACTGCATTCCTAGACTCCATGAGAGTATTCTTGTGAATATCTTGTATATCTGACTCATACACAAGAAATCGATAGGCACTGCTATCGTCTGCATAACCGATGAATACACAATCAACGGTTTTAGGGCCTATCTTCTCCTTCTTAGGAGGAGGTACAGCCACCTTCGCTAGACAACCCCATGTTCGTAAGAATGCATAGGTAGGCTTCCTACCTTTAAACAACTCATACGGGGTTTTTCCAACGTCTTTGCGAGGTATCTTATTGAGGATGTAATTAGAGGTGAGAACAGCATCTCCCCACATGTTCTGAGGTAACCCAGAACTGATCAACATGGCGTTCATCATATCCTTCAATGTACGATTCTTGCGCTCAGCAATTCCGTTAGTCTGAGGTGAATAAGGTGCTGTGGTCTCATAGATTATTCCGTGTTGGGCACAGAATTCTCCAAACGGTGACTGAAATTCACCACCACGATCACTTCTGACCACCTTAATCTTTCTGCTCAGTTGATTCTCAACCTGAGTCTTATAGTGCACAAATTTGTCCAGGGCTTCATCCTTGCTTTTCAGCAAATATACATAGCAAAACCGAGTGCTATCATTGATAAACGTAATGAAGTACTTGTTACCGGCCCGTGTTTGGACATATTTCAGATCACACACATCAGTGTGAACTAAACCTAAAGGTTCTATGCTTCTTTCTACTGCTTTGAAAGATGCTCTTGGCATTTTAGCCTCTACACAAGTCTCACACCTGTGTTTTTTATCAATTTGAAAAGCTGGAATATGGTCCAAGTTAATTAATCTACGCATAGAATCTTAATTGACACGACCTAGTCTACCATGCCACAAAAAGGAAGACTCAAGCACATAAGCAACAGGGGATTTCTTTTTATTGATAGTAGGGATAACAGTCATTACATTCATTTTAAACAGACCATCGGTCATGTAACCTTTCCCTACTTACATTCCAGCTTTAGTCAGAGTGACCCTATCAGCCTCGAAAACCAGGCGGAAACCATGCTTGCTCAACAGTGAACCAGAAACCAAATTCTTGTGAATATCTGGCACGAACAGCACATTATTCAGAGTCAACTCTTTGCCTGAAGTCATCTTCAGGACCACTTTCCCCTGCCCCGCAACATCTGAGGTGGCTGAATTCCCCATAAACAGCTTCTCACCGTTAGCAACCGGTTCGAAGGTAGTGAACAATTGCCTGTCACAACAGATATGACGAGTAGCTCCAGTATCTACCCACCATTCTTGCGGGTTTGAACCAACCATGTTCACCTCAGATACCATAGCCGAGAGGTTGATATCGGACACTGCAGCCTCCATTTGAGCCAAGTGCGCCTGAGCGCGAGGGTTAAGTGGCTTCTTACACTCTGAAGCTTTATGCCCGAACTTGTTGCAGTTGAAGCATGAACCCTGAAACTTCTCTTTCGGTTTCTTGGCTACACCACCTCTCGGTCCCAGATTGACACTTTTGTCCTTCTGTTTGCTAGCTTGCTTGTCAGACCGCTTGTTAGCACGCCTATCGTTTTGATTCTTCCTCACACCGGAGGATTGACCATGCTCCATTATATTTGCTTTGGCCATGTAGGAGGCCTTTGCACTCCTATCCATACCCCGATTCTCCTCTTCAATACGGAGCTTGATGAAAAGAGCCTCCAAGGTCATCTCCTTATTCTTGAACATGAGATAGCTCTTGAACTCTTTCCATGCTGGGGGTAGCTTGTGGATCACTGCAGCCACTTGGAATGCTTCACTCAGAATCATCCCCTCAGTCCTGATCTCGTTGAGCAGGAGCTGCAGCTCTTGGACTTGGACTGCCACAGACTTGGAGTCCACCATCATGTAATCAAGGAACCGGCCCACAACGAACTTCTTGGACCCGGCACCCTCGATCTTATATTTCCTGTCTAAGGACTCCCATAATTCCTTAGCCAACGGAGCCTTGCCATACACAGAATACACCGAATCATCCAGAGCATTCAAAATGTAATTCTTGCACATGTAGTCATGCTCTTTCCATCTGGCCACCTCAATCCGCTTCTGAGTGTCAGGATCATCCTCAGCAATTGAAGGTGCATCCTCGACCAGCCACTTCGCCAAGTTCAAGGTGGTGAGATAGAACAACATCTTCTGTTGCCACCTTTTGAAGTCCACCCCAACAAACTTGTTCGGTCTCTCCACGTGAGACATTGGAACGGAGGGAATCCCAGGAATAGGAGCATGGATTGGAAAAGCACCACCGCCATTTCCATTGCCGCTGACACTGCCAGTCTCCTTGTCTTTGCCAGTGTTGCCAGTGACAGTGGTTTTCCCTTGGTCAGTTGTCATTAGGGGTGTACAAAAAACCGACCGAACCGAACCGAATTGCCGAGCCGAACCGAACCGCTTCCGAACCGAACCGAATCAAACCGAACCGAACCGGTTCGGTTCTTAGATGTTAAAAATTTCTGAAACCGGTTCGGTTCTCGGTTCTTGAAAATTTCCAGCGAACCGAACCGAACCGGTTCCGAACCGAACCGGTTTAATATATATATATTAAATATTTTTAAATATTTTTAAATATATTTTAATATATATATTTTAAATTTCTTAATATATATATATATATTAAATATTTTTTAAATATATTAAATATTTTTTAATACATTTTAATATATATATATATATATATTAATTGCTTTTCCTGAACCGAACCGAACCGGCCCCGAACCGAACCGAACCGGGATCAATATAACCGGTTCGGTTCAGTGAACCTCCCGAACCGAACCGAACCGGTTCGCACAAAAACGTCCAAGAACCGAACCGAACCGAACCGGTTTCAGCCCTAGTTGTCATGTTTTCCTGAAATTAGGAACCACCACATAAGAGAACACATCTCAATATCAAAATGACAAGCTATACATGCATAGATTAACAATCTATCAAACAAGCTAAGTCTATCACCCCCACAATACCATGTAACCTGGGGGTCGGGGTTTCAGGGGGCTGTGCCCCCTGACGGGGGTCCTGAGGGCAGCGCCCCCGGGCGGGAGTCTGAGGGCTGGCCCTCAGCGGGGATAAACGGTATACACAATCTGCTACTAGCTAGAGTGTAGCCATCTAACTTCCCCTACTGCCGAACAGCGTAATCTAGGTACTGGCTTACACCACATAGGCCATGTGCCAAGGCTGAGTGAATCGTGCCTACCACTGGCTTAATCACTTCAGGTAAGGCACACCAGGCCTCATGCCACCTCTGGCCAATCCCATGCCAAGTACCCAAACTACAACTGCCAAGCAGACTATCACAGTGGGATCAAGGCCAGGTGATGTCAAGGCATAAGCCAAGTAGATCACCCCAGAGGCCAACCAACATTGAACCAAGGCCCAGCCGTGCTGACTGCCTTGGCCATAGCCCCATTGAACCAAGGCCCAGCCGCACTGACTGCCTTGGCCATAGCCTTTCGGTTACCAATGTGATCAAGTCACGCATGACTGATCAAGGCCGAAGCCATCCAGTTTATCCCATATCAGAATTGTGGTCTAGCCGCGCATGGCTAACCATGGCCGAAGCCAAACAGGTTTGTTTTCATAACATGTTTCGATACATCAATCAAACTGTGATAAATCTTGAAAGAAACACCGATCAATCGTGCCGAGCAGATTGATTAAACATCTTACAGTCTACCATGTCATAACCTGTTCTTGCAACTCAGAGATTAGTACCAAACAGAAACTGTTTACTGGAATCCGTTGCCGATCAGTGATCAAGATCTTTCTTAAGCTTGTTGGGAAAATTTCGGCATATGCACAGAATCCAGTGAACAATCTCCATTGATAATGAACAATTACATAATCGAAATACAAGAACAAATATGAAACAGATTATGATATACAAACTGAATTCCTCCTGAATATCGAAACCGAGTTCTGTGTCGAGTCACAGTCTCCTTAAGAAAGATTCGCCCCTACCGTGGGTGTTGTAGGTTGCGTCGGCGACTTTCTCCCAGGGTTAGCTCGGTTGAACCGCTAGCCGTCGGAACACCGCCGATGACCGACCGCCTTGGCGAACTGACTGCCGCCTGCCTCTCTCTCTCAAAACCAATGCTGGAATGAACTAGAAGGCTGTGAATTTGCTGTGTTTTCTCCAAAACGTGAAGCACCTATTTATAGGATGAAGGTGGCTGAAGAGGAGTAATGCAGCCATTAATCTGCCAATGAATTCAGACAATGAATTTTGCCATTGAAGAGGGAGGTTACGGGAGTAATTCACCCACAATCAATACGTCTATTGATTGTGGTGTGGTGCGTCCAGATTCAACGAACCCGAGCATGGCTGCCCTGATTTTCATTCATCTGAAATTTGAAAATTTCCAACAACTGGTACTGCATGTTCTCACCTTCCAAGTTGACTGCATTTTTTTCTTTCTTTTGTAGAATTCTTTGCATTGGTTCACTTCATTACAACCAAAAACCATGGAAGAGAATCAAAAAGATAAGAAAATGAATAGCTTCTTTATGATACAGCCTTAAGTCTCTCATGCTGGTTTCATTTTCTTTCAGTGTTCAGGGAAGGAAGCTCAACAACGTTCTGTACATGTTGCTCTTTTATTTGTTGGGAGAGAGGTAGGAATACGAAAAAGTTAGAACAAGAATAAGTAGATCTCCGAGTTTGATTTCTTCTTGTTGAATAGTCTCTGGCAAGATAAATGTCTTGTTTTGGGGTAAAACTATGTTCATGCATTCCCGACTCCTCTGAAGTCACAAACTGTAAAAGTTATGTGTACCAGATGTTATGGACTGAGTATGAGTACAGTGTGCACTTCCTTTCCATTTGTTTGCTTTGATTTTTTTCCCTCGCTCTTTCGTATTGGTAGGTAAAGGAGACATGAACTCAAAAGTATCTCCTACTAGTTTATTGATGGAATCAAGAATGTGACTTTAGCCGCTGGGGTGTACCCAATGGGATTTTACTGTTGCATTACTTGGTTAAGGACAGAGATTTCAGAAGTAGCGTGCAAATAGATTAATTTGACAACTACGTGTGAAAGTGAGAAAATTCAATGGTCTCATGGAATTAGCTCATTAAATGAAATAGCTGAGTTTGTGAGTTAATAGCACTGTGTTGAAAGAGCAGGCTTATGTTTATCTCAATGTACATATGTAAAAACTTTTTTATAAAACCTACCTCTACATCACGAGCACAAAATTCACAGGCACGAGACTTCGCGTGCTGGCACGCGCAGCTCACCTAGTATATATCAATAAAAGTAGGAAAAGACCGGCCAACCAACCAACGCTAACTGGGCCCAAATTCCCTTTAAGGTCCAGGTCCAAAGTCAAATTCTGCTCTCCCTACGAATTGCTGGTCAACCACCCCAAATTGCAAATCTCGAACCCCTCTCTATTAGTATACTATATATTCCCTCCGTCCCAAATTGGATGTCAATTTTTGAAATTTGTGCCAATTTCAATTCATTATATCTTTCAATGTGGATCTCAAAACATATGCAATATGGATCTTATTTGATAGTTCTCGATTAGTTCTATTATACAAAATTTTCAAATTCATGAAAAACTTTGTAGATTAAAAGATATAAGCGATGAAAAATGACACGGATTCCAAAAATTGTCATCCTTTTTGGGACGGAGGGAGTATCATTTTGCACCCTTTTTTTTTTTTTTTTTTCCTTCATTCGAAGGTGAGGGCTTGGACCGTCCGGACCAGTTTATACGTACCTTAACTTATTTTCTTTTTGATTCGGTTAAAGATAGGCCATTCACGTCATAGTTAAAGAATAGACATGAAATTAATTCTGGCTTAGGTGCTGTCCGTGTTAAATTTTTGGTTTTTTTTAGTTTTGTTCTAATTCAATTTTATTTTCTTTTACGTTTAGTAGTTTTGCGCTTTGTTTTTTTGGTCGACAAATCGGAAAAGTAAAAAAATTATGACTTTTATTCGAATATTTTTGAAAATATTTAAGATAAAACCCAAAAATGGTCATGATTTTTTAATTTTCCAAACGAATCAAAAAATTCAAAAAATCAAGCGCAAAATTGACAAATGCGACAAAATTTGAATAGAAACAAAATAAGGAAAAATCCTCAAAAATATCTTATTTTGCAATTTCGCTCGCCCATACCTGTCTCTATATAAATGTGCACTTGGTACTTCTACAACGATCTTATTTATATCAATCTCGCAAAACCGATGGTGAGTGGTTGAACTCACAGCCGAGAGAGAGAGAGAGAGAGAGAGAGACGCAAGCCTCGCCACCACAATGGTACTGGACATGGAATCCACGGCGTCGGCCATCGGCGTCTCGGTCCCCGTCTTCCGCTTCCTCCTGTGCTTCCTGGCCACGATTCCCGTCAGCTTCCTCTGGCGCCACGTCCCCGGCGGCCCCCCGGCCAAGCACCTCTACGCCGCCGCCACCGGCGCCGCCCTGTCCTACCTCTCCTTCGGCTTCTCCTCCAATCTTCACTTCCTCGTCCCCATGCTCCTGGGCTACGCCTCCATGGTGCTCTGCCGCCCTCGCTGCGGCATCATCACGTTCTTCGTCGGATTCGGTTACCTCATTGGCTGGTGCGTTCTCGATTTATTTCAAATTTCGATCTACAATTGCCTCGTTATTTTGTAATTTCGCTGGGAAAAAAATTAATCTGCAATATTCTTTATTGGTTTGATTGAATCGAAGGTTTGAATTTTAGGCTCGTTGACTTGGTTTGAGAAAAAATAAGAGTCAATTGTCAACGGCAACCAGTCACGATTGATCGGAATTCATTTACTGGTTTAATTGATTCGAGTGATTCGGTTCGTCTCGGGCATGCACTCGGAACTGACTCAACCGAGTGGTGTCATCGGAATTACTGAACTCGAAAACAGAAAATTACCTATAGATTTTTGGATTTTAGGAGAGGAAAATGCTAACCACAGTTCATAGGGCGGTATTAAGGCGTTAAAAGTGTGTTGGATTGTGTGAACGATGTGCAAAAATACGAAGTAGTTGAATGTGCATCTTAATTCTGGTTTTTGTGGCATTATTTGGACCTTGAGCATGACTCTTCAGAATTGTTTGGCTGTTAGTTTTGAGATAAAAGAGTTTTATAACAAAGTTCTATAGGTTTGCATATTTTTCTGTCTTTATTCATTTTTTTTTTTTTTTTAACATTTTAACAAAAAAAATATTACTTTTTGAGTAGAGTTTTTAACAATATTTTTTTACTTTTTTGAGTAGAGGCACACTATATACATCCAAAAAATAAAAAACTAAGTAGTAAAAAATTTGATAAAAAATCACTAAAGACGAAAAAACACTCATGACGAAATAGTCAAAAATTTTGGGGAGAGATTTTTTGAGAGGAGAACCAAACAAGGTTATAATGTTTTGTCACTACTAAAAACGTACTGTTATGGACCCCCCTTCTGCCTTTAAAATACCGTCACAAACTTAAGAATTTTAAATCTAACATTTGGTTTTGCTTTTTATCGTTAGTTGAGGTCAATTGCCGAAGCTTACTCTGTAAAGGTTTTCTTTTTCATTTGAATCTGTAGCTAACTATTAAGGTTTTGATTTATGCATGACTTGAGAAGTTTAAATTATTCTGTTCGATTAACTGGAAATAGATGTTGGATGGGTTAAATACCTTTTCTTTTTTTTTTTTTCAAGATTACGGAATTTTGAATATTGAAATGTCACAACTGACAAAAGTTTTAGAGTTGCCACCTGTCTGGGAATTTGAAAAGTTATCTTAGGCACTAAGCAGAGTCATGGAAGTGGTAGGCTTCACTTTATCAGCTTCTTCTTGATTCAGACTTTCTTGAAATTTGGATTAAATTGTTATTGATAATGCTTAGAGCAAGTCCAATGGGGGGATGGATAGTCATTTTCCATACCCAAATGCTAAAACCTGGTCTCTAATGGGGGATGGAAAAGGAGATGCAAAATGACTTTGATGGATATGGGGATGGATATATCCATCCCCAAATGACTATAGTCTATAGCTGTAAATGCCACATCATCAAACCGGAGAGTGGACGACCGGAGATTTGCAGAAAATGGACGACCGGAGATTTGCAAACTGGAAAGTCTATAGCTATAAATGCCACATCCCCAAATGACTATATCCATCCCCAGAGAGAGATATATAGAGGTGAGAAAGGGAGAGATCTCGCTGGTGAGAGAGAGAGATTGACTGGTTTTCTGCCGTGGTGATTTCTAGGGTTTGGTGGAAGAGGGGTTTGCTCTAATCCAGAAGGGGGGGAGGTATTGCCGGTGAGAGAAAGAGAGGGAGAGAGATCGGCCATTGTATATGGGAGTTAGGGTTTGGATGTTTTTTACTCTGCCCAGATGAGTTTGAAGAGAGAGAGAGAGCAACAGAATATAACATTGGAATTTTTATCCAGTGTAACACTTTGGGGAACAATAATATTTTCCATCCCATTGGTTCTATTTTAAAACTCGCCATTGGAGAGGGGTAAGTCCTATTTTACAACTAACTTTTAACAACTTTTTGATACTAAAATAACTATCCATCCCCTCATTTTCCATCCCACCATTGGACTTGCTCTTACGAGGGTGAATGGGCTTTTCTCCTCAGAGTGCTATTATGAACAATAGTTCTTCATTGAGAGATTGTATGTGAAGAACACATGGTTACTGCGGTTGCTTGATAATTTGATGAATGGGCTTTCAGTTAGTGCAATTGCTTATAATTTAAGGATGGGCTTTCTTAGTAAAGTGCCCGAATCTAGGAATTCGTCTAGTCATCGTGACCAATCGATGAGTACTCATGCTCATCCAGGCCTCTTTTCAAAAATAAATTTGGAGACAATGACATAACTAAACCACTTTAAAGCTTTTATTACAAAACCAAAGTATTCTTAAAAGAGAGCATTCTTACAACATTTACACACAAAAAACAACAGGCATGTCCCGGGGCAGCAGCAACTCCATTCATATTCCTCATTATCTGTGGGCAAATATTGATTCTCATAAGCCGAATGCTCGTGTGAGATACAAATACTAAAGTTACACATTTTTACCCTGGAAACAGTTCATAACATAAATGCTTGCATAATCTGAAGTAAATAATCTCATGATGTATCATCGAACAACTTAATCTTTCTGTAGGGGAGCGACCCCTCTTTCTGTATGAAATGATCAAGTCACTGGCGGCCGCTAGCGCCACATTCTTTCTGTCCGTATAACTCCCTTCTATGTTATGGTATCTTTTAGACCGTCCCCCAAACTCGGGACAACTGTCTGGATGCATCAATAGACCATCACCTTTGTCTGCCCAATAATATTTTCTAAGCTTAACTTTATAATGTCATCTCCTTTGTCTGACGTGTTTCTAGTCTTTAACATGAAAACTTTATCGTATCTTTTCCATGGCAATTTTTAAATAAACTCATAATCTTTTTTGAACATACAAACATACTAGTTTCATTAAAAGCATATAACTAAGGTATAAGTATCACACCATTCACACCACACCTTGGACTTCTTGTGAGCTTAGTGGAGTCTTGACTCGTACCCTTGTTAAACTCCAGACAACATAGTGGTAGCTCTGCGATGGAAAAAGTGGTACACGGCTTGACTAGAGCATTACTTCTTTTCTTCTTTTTTTTGCTAGCACTAACCCTATACTAAGCTAATACTAACACTGACTTAACATTTCCCTCTTTTTTTCATTCACAATGAGTAGTATATGGTAGCACATGCTATTTTTGGCCCATGCAATGAGTATAGAACTCCTATTTATAGGCTTTCCACATTTACAAAACCTTGACACCTAATTTACCCAACTGTCATGCAAGCATGATGTGTCATTCTTTTAAGCATGGTGTAAGCCAAACTATAAAAATGACTTGGCTAAGCTATACTTATTATGTGGCTTGCCTATAACCATGAGGTGGATAATCCATAAGCATGATGTGGCGAGTTCTTCTTTCTTTCTTTCTTTCTTTTTCCTAGAAAGTAGTAGAAATTTATTTTCCTTTCTTTTTGTAAGCTATTACATATTTACCAATTACCATTTTTACTTATAAAAACAATAACATTTGTCACTTTCTAAGTAAAGTGTCTAATTATTTTGGTACGCATATGCCGTATAGATGTTCCGATTTTCATTCCAGAAATAAAACTAAAAATTCTAACAAGCCGGTCTATACCTTGTCTTTACATTTTCTTTTTTTATACATTTTGCGTAGGAATTTAGGGTCGGGGTTTTACAGCAGCCACAGGTAGTTGTTTTCTTCACTGTGTAGAATTTAGGCAACGAACAACGTGAACTCTTAAGGCAGTCATTAGCATTTTTTATACTTCCATTCAATTTTTGTCATAAGTTGATTACTTCCTTTCTGATATGCTATAAGTCCGTAAGAGTAGCTCTATTTGTTATATATTTCCCACATACACGTAGAAACTTCTTGAAAACCTATAATTTTTGTGGATGCGATTCAAAATTTTGACTGTTTTAAGTATGTGTGTAGCCATGTATACTACATGAGTGGAGATGCTTGGAAGGAAGGCGGTATTGATGCTACTGGTAAGCACCATCTCAAACTTTCTATGTGCCTTATTTTCTGTCTTTCAAGATGTTACAGCATTGAATCTGAGAATTTCTTCTGTTGACCGACTTTTAACCTTTCATGAATTCATTATTATTGGAAAACCAAAAGTGAAAGGCTTCAAAGCACATATTCGAATGTGTTTAACCTTCTCAAGCTATGACTGTGACAAATCGTAGTCATGCAAAGCTGTGTGGTTGTTTATTTTATTTTCTCTCTGTTGGCTTGCAACAGCCAAAGATTGAATCAAATAGATGTGGAAGAGACATCCGAATGTGAGAGTTAAGGTTTTGGATCACTCTATTTTAGATGGCCTTGTTAGATTGATGTGGTGGAGAGAGTGATGAATGGAAAGCTGAGAGCTTGGTCTTCTTTCTTAAGTATGGGAACATTCCTGACACCATGAAAGATTGATATGAACTCTGAAGGAAGACAACTTAGTTGAATGCATAGCCTTCGATCGCGTCACCCATCAAAACTTGGGGCTTGTTTTGCTCACGTATTATAGCATGGGAGTGTTGTACACATGGAGTGGGGCCCACACTTCCACCATTTGGATGCATCAAGTTGCTTCGTGACTCCTGGTTGGATTGTGGAAAAGATGAGTAAAAGTTTGTTCGTATAAGGTAGAAAAAAAAAAAATATGTTGAAGATTAGCAACTTAAAATTTGCAAGGACATGGTGGATATAGACCTACTTCCTATAGGTTTGTGAGAGGTAGGCTAGTGGTGTGCTTTGCTGTTGTCGCAGCTGGCTTACTCAGCTGTCTTTTTAAGTGCGCAGTGTAGGGAAGTGTAATGAGCTTCATTGTAATGTCTAAGTTTTGGTCATAATTGGAACATATCTAACCACTTAGCGAACACAAAAATGTCTGTTGGATTGTGAAACGACAAAATCACGGGATATTGGATACATTAGGTTGTGTAGTACTTCCGAATAATTGAATTGCTTCTGTATTCAGTAACAAGAGCATATGAATATCAATACCTTTCCTTTTCCATGTTAAAGAGTTTGTTCTTTGCCACCTATATTGTTTCAATTCTCCTATGTTAAGTGTCCTCACTTCATAAATGTTGTTTATTGTGGGGAAAACTTAATAGTTTGCCTCTTTTACCCACCATATGACGTCTCTAGGCAAAACCATGTGAAGGTCCTTTTTCACTTTGTTTGGTTTGTATCATTGTTTATTGGAGTTCCGCTGACTACTGAGCCTTGATTCAAAAAAAATATTCCATACCCAATCTGTTTTGAATTCTATATTAGAACACTTTGAGGTGCACACCGTAATTGGATGCTGGACTTCAAATTAGTTCTTGGATGGGGCACGACTCCCATGGACAACATCCCTGCAGAATGGAAAGAAGGCAATCTGGCACTACCTGCCTAAACAGTATCAGACTTGTTTTAATTTGAAATGGCTTCCTAATCGGCTCTTCTCTAATCATTTCTGTAGCGAAAGTGATATAAATGTTTTGTTTGAGTAGTATATAATGTTCCTTTGGTTTTGTTTCTTCCTGTCAAAGTAGAGCAATTCTGGTGGAGAAAGAGAATGTGTTAAGGTAGATATGTTTCTTTCATAACTGATAAGGGAGATATGTTCCTTTCATAACTGCGAACCTATTCTAGGCAAGGCCCTTAGGACCCACCCTACCAATTTCGAGGTTCATGCTACACTAACCACTTGAACCGGACAAACGACGGGATTTGAATCCAAGTTGTATTGTGGTGAGCAATGAGCATACCTTACCAACTTTTTTTTTTGCACAGCACATACCTTACCAACTTGAATGGTATTTTGTAACAACACCTATGTATTACTTCAAAACTCTAAAAGTATTGACATAATTCCAAAACTATCCCAGAAATTGTTGACCTTCCCCTCGTCAAGCGTTTAATGGATCCCAAAACTTTCTTTTTACATAGTGAGAGTTTCTGTTTGGTGTTTTAAAATATTTGTAGTTAATGTGACAACAGGATTCTCATGACCATTAACAGAACAAGATTTCCTTAAAACTATTCCAGATTTGTTCCGAACTTGTGATCATCCAAGGAATGGCTGTATTACTTTTTAAATCACTGATGTGATTACTTCACTGCATAAATTTTATGCCATTTGGTTATTCTAACCCAGTTGTGTAATCTTTTCCTGGCAAACAGGTGCCTTAATGGTGTTAGTACTGAAAGTCATTTCATGTGCTATGAATTACAATGACGGTTTACTGAAAGAAGAAGACTTGCGTGAGGCACAAAAGAAAAATCGGTTGCTTAAGTTGCCCTCTTTAGTTGAGTACATTGGTTACTGCCTCTGCTGTGGAAGTCACTTTGCTGGACCAGTTTATGAAATGAAGGATTATCTCGACTGTACAGAAAAGAAGGGGGTAAGTCAACTACGTTATTGTAGCATATCTATGTAGCGTTTGCTATTCTTTCTCAGTGAGACTAATTTGTGCTTAGGTTTTAATATTATCTTTCTTAGATATGGGCACATTCTGAGAAAGGACCGTCACCATCACCTTATGTGGCAACAATCAGAGCTCTTATCCAAGCTGCTTTTTGTATGGGGTTGTACTTGTACTTGGTACCTCAGTTTCCTCTGTCCCGGTTTACGGAACCTCTATACCAAGAATACGGTTTCTGGACGCGGTTGGGTTACCAATACATGGCTGGCTTTACAGCACGGTGGAAATATTACTTCATTTGGTCAATCTCAGAAGCTTCTATCATCATTTCTGGCCTGGGGTTCAGTGGTTGGACAGATTCTTCTCCACCAAAACCACGATGGGACCGTGCAAAGAATGTAGATATTTTGCGTGTTGAGTTCGCAAAGACTGCAGCTCAGATACCACTTGCGTGGAACATTCAAGTCAGCACCTGGCTACGTTATTGTAAGTTTTCACTTTTCATTGCTTGTTTGGGCTATTCCACGTAGCTTTGCTTTTGTTTGCTATGTCAGCAGATCATGAATACATGTCTCACTCAGAACATTGATTTTTCCAAGCACACTGCGAGAAAAACCATAGCTGCGAGTGGACAGAACTAGCCCTAAATAACTAGGGTGAAGGCAGGAAAAGAGTCATGTGTCTCGTTTGTTCGGGAGAAATACAGTGTATCATATGGATGTGAATGGATTTCATCTGCAGTACGAGTATACCTATTTATTGCTACACTTCACCTGTATGGAGAAAAGTAACATAATTACTTCCATCATTTTTCTTGGCTTTAGAAATCCTAGTCCTTGTAATTGAGTTTGTTATAGTTCTACTGTTATCTTGTCTTACTGGATCATTATTCTATTTGTTTCGAACTTTAAACCTATATGACCCACAATTCCTGCATCTTTATAGGTTATAAGCATTCTCATTTATCCATATGATATAATCCTGGCAGTGGCCAACTTCCCTGGTGTTTACTATAATTAACTAAATCCCATTGTGCGAACACCTTTGTTTCACAATAGAGTGTGACATTAAGAATATCTCCTCGAGCAATTTTGGTTCACCATGCATTATGAAATTAAGGATATCCCTGAAAGTGTGAAGTACAGAAGACAATGATGGTTCAACAATAATCATGAGCATTATCGAAGAAACATTGGATAATTCTGAAGTTAGTTGATTTCTTCTCATTTCGCCAATACATTTTACTTATCTATCTTATCATGCTTAAGGCTTTGGGGTGGATATTGCACATGTTCCTTCAGTTTTCAATTGAACATCCAAGGGGTTTGCGTTAACATGTTGATGTGGTAGATCTGTAATATTAGGACGTCGTGAAAGTTGTGATGGGTTGGAGTTCATTGAGTAGCATTAGTTCCTTATATAAGTGGATTCATGATAAAATGCATATTTAATGGTTGAAGTGATACTTGTATAGTTGTATCTATATATCTAATCTCTAATACATTGCTGTTCTTCCAGATGTTTATGACAGGCTCGTTCAGAAGGGAAAGAAACCTGGTTTCTTTCAGTTGTTGGCTACCCAGACTGTCAGTGCTGTTTGGCATGTGAGATTCCATTTTCATATATGCTATTCAAAAGAAAGCGCCGTTAATCTATCAAGTAAAATATAATTAACGTACAGTGAATGAAGCAAGCAATCTTCCTAGAATTGGTTTGCGGACATGTCCGTTTGTTGGATTACAATCCCTATGGCTAGGTGGAGTTTGGTTCTCCCATAACTCCACAACCACATGGGACACGAATACGTCTTTTGTTTGCCTTTGGGGAGAAAAACAAACTAAAAAAATAAAAGTTCTAAAGATGGTTTCGTCACCATTATTTGACATGATTCACTAAGCAGTTAGCACCTCTTTTTTGTTTTCTCTTGAGAAATCTTCCTTTTCTCACCGGGAAAGAAAAGGTCATTTGGGCATTCGAGCATTTTCTTGTCTTCAAAGCTAGTTCTAAATGACTTGATTTCTTGTTCAAATGGCCTCATCATGCTGTGCAGGGTTTATATCCCGGGTACCTCATATTCTTTGTGCAGTCGGCACTGATGATTGCTGGTTCAAGAGGTGAGAATAAGGCTACGCTTTTGTGTTATTATACTTTATTCAGATGCTTAAAGTCAAACGTTTTGTTGATTGTCTAAAACATATTGTTGGTCCATGAGCAGTTATTTATAGATGGCAGCAAGCTGTTCCTCCTAAAATGGATCTGGTGAAGAAAGTATTCGTTTTTTTGAACTTTGCTTACACAGTTCTGGTGTTGAACTACTCCTGCGTTGGTTTCATGGTAATGTCCTTTTCCTTTATTTCCCTTCTTTCTTCTCCCCAAGCTAAAATCTTACCAAAACAGATGTTTATTGTTTTTTCTGCTCGTAATTCCACAGGTACTAAGCTTGCATGAAACACTTGTTGCATATGGGAGTGTGAATTTCATTGGAACCATTGTTCCCATAGTTGTTATCCTCCTCGGTTACGTAATTAAACCAGCAAGGCCGTCCAGATCTAAAGCTAGGAAAGAACAGTGAGTAGAAACCACCGTTTTAGCTTCTCATTGGAATGGCCAGAATGAAATTAGCAAAAAGAGAGGGCTTTGCTATTTTTTTTCGAACGGCGAGGGCTTTGCTATCTGCTGTATCTACTTGTTCTTTTCGTAACTTGTAACATTCGTCCTGATCTCCAGAAATTTTATGAACCTGTTAGCGTTTAATCTGATGCTAGAGCTTTCATTTGAATTGTCATGACTTACTCCCCAAATCTTTAGATAACTGTCGACTGCAAACAAATCTCCCAACCCCATATTCTGAGTGGTTATCCAAAGAAAAACAACATAGATTGCTAAATTAAAACGCAATGCAAATATGTCATGTTTTTGATTGTTGTATGTGCCATCTATTTACGGTTTGTGTTCTTTCTTCACTCACAAAGAATGATGGTAGTTTCGATGATAACGTGTACAACTGGTTCGGTGTACAAGTACTTGGAGTTCCTCTCTTAATTCTTGGGTTCAAGTCTCCGTAGCTGCTTTGGTGGGGCTAACATACTCTTTAGTGCTCACAGGACATGGTGGGACTTTTGCTTCGGTCCCGAATACATGGAGTCATTTGTCTACCAAATTTTTTTTTTAATTTTTTTTGGGTGTGTTTGTGTGCCAATATTTCAACATTTGGAGTCATCTTTGAGCATTAAGCAATGCTGGGGATAAAGGGTGGCAATGACATGGAGGTTCTAGTGTAGGGCCTTGAGTCCCATCTGTGACTGATTGTCCTCAAACGTGCTTCAAAGAGGCAGCTGGAATGCCTGGCTCTTTGACCAATTTTGTGGATTTCCTGAAACCCTCCTTCCTGGTGATGAACTGTCCTTAACCCCACTCCCTCCCTGTTCACAACACATGTTTTTACATATATCTGCTTATGGTGCTAGTATACTTCCCATAAAATAAGGCTGCGAAAGTTGGAAACATGTTCTTCCTCGTGCTATGTTATGGCGCTGTGTGTTATTTTGCCGCTGCTGTCCCAATCTTCTACAATCATTTTTTCTTTTTGAACTGATCTACAATCATATGGTCCCCAAGTGACTGCGCAAGGGCAAGCATCCGTCCTTATCAATCTCGGTCATCTTAGGCAGTGTTTGATTCGCGGATAAGGCACGCTTGGGATAGGACTTATTGAACTGAATACTATGTTATCCCATGTTTGGTTTCCGGCAGGGTTGTCGGGATTAATAATCGTGGGATTAATATTGTCCCAATATGTGGGGTACTATGGGATTATGCAGAATTAAGGAGAGCTTGCTATGAAAAATTACTGGAATACCCTCGGATGTTCCCTACTGTCTTGAAAAATTAAAAAAATACGGTGCAGAAATTATGAGAATGCACTCTCTTTCGAAAGTAATCCCGCATCAGTCAAACATGGAATTGTAAAGAATTAGTACCGAAACAAATAGTCCAGGGACTACAAATACCGAGACCATTAACCTTGCTTGTTTTAATCCGCGAATCCCCTGAGACCTAGTGTTAAGTATTGGAGTATCTAAATTGCATTTGTGCTGCGAAGAACGTCTTGCATTTATAATTGAATGGTGATTGGGGTTTGATGGTTTCTGAATTGGTCACATTCTACCCAAAAGAATCAGTTTTGTGAATGGGTTGATGCAGAACAATCAAGATGAACCCTGCAAAATATACAAATATTAGTTCTCAATTCGGCTGTAGGCTCTCTCATTTTCACAAATTTTATTTTGTATAAAATGTATTTCCGGAACTTGAATATGCAACACACAAAGCTGGGAGCCATTTATCGACCTAATGATATAGTACCGTGACAAGGTGGATGACCAAGTTTCTAGTCATTCTAAAATTTAGTGGCTAAAAGTTTATGCGTTTTTATTTTGTCCTTATTTTATATCTAAAAAATCTCGTAAAAAGTGTAATGGTAATGTAGGCAATTATGGAAAGTATTGTAGTAACGAATGAAGTTTGATACTCCTACTTACAAAGAAATAAAGGAATATCTATATAGATAGCTTTTGTCCTTTTTTACATTTTTATACATTAACTAATAATAAAAACACCTCAAATTGTTTCGGTCCCTACCTAACAGTTCTCTCACACACAATTTTAGGTTTCACTTTTAACACTTATTATAAAATCATCATTAGCAAACATTATTTAAAATTGATCCTTGCACTTGTGTAGCTACTGAGAGAGAAGGGAGCTTGGTTCGACCCGAAATTGATCCCGGCACCTGTGTTTTGCCGCTCGTCCTTCGAATAATATTGTATAGTTCTAGTTCCTGCCTAGGGATACCAAATCAAACCAAATCGAGCTTTATGTCTCAATTACTTGGGATCGGCTATATGAATTATTTTCTTTAATTGAGCTCTGTCAAGGGCTACTTGTTCATACAAACCCATTATATTTATATTTTTGCGAACAACAGCATCTAATGTCAATTTAGGTCTACTCCTCTTCGTAGCATTGCTACCCAAAATTATCATATCTGCTCTCTTAACTACTGCATCTCTTGGTCTACAATAGACATGCCCAAACCATCTTATCCTATTTTCCCTCAACTTCTTCTCTATAGGTGCTACACCTACCATCTCACGAACTGTTTCATTTCTAATCTTGTCTCGTCTAGTCTTACCACATACCCATTTCAAAATTTTCATTTCTATTACACTCATCTTGCTCACCTGCCTAGGGATAGAACAAAAAAATAGATTATTATTATTATATATTCGCTAACGATATGATTATACTGTGTAAGAAAAATCTCGAATTTGGATCCAAAATTGACGGCTTAGTGTGAGCTTATTCATGCACTTATCCTCTTAGGCATTTTTTTTCTGATATGTCTATCGTCCTAATTTTCCTGGGTCTCTGAGATCCCTTCAATGAATATTCTGACTTACTTAACATGACTTAACGCTTTTTTGTTCTTATATAAAGCGGATTCGAAATTTTCTTTCATTCCAAAGACATAACATGTATCAAGGCGCTTCATATTCGTCCGAAGATTGTCCGTCTTTAATAATGAAGAAAATTGTGTAGGGTTGAATAGATTTCGATTAGCTAAGAATTTGTCGAATCTCGACCGACGCTAATTTCATGAGCATTTTAAAGATGTTTCCAAGCGCTTCTGAATTTACTCTTTGCTAGTAGGCTAGTAGCAGTAAAATTGAGTTCTCAAGAATAAATCGAGGTGCGCGCAGGCTGATATCCGCTTACCTATATAAAAAAAAACCATTTCATAGTTTACTCCCTTCACCTTATTTTGGCATGGTATTTAGAACGGTATCACCAAACTAATACTTGACATTATTCTTATCCTTTATACTTTTGTCATGGTCTTATCCAAGTCCAAAGCATATTATATAAAGTGCACCAACATTTATTCCTCTCTCTCTCTCTCTCTCTCCCATCCTTTCCTGCCTATTCCTTTCCTTCTCTGACTTCCTTCTCATTTCCCCGCCCCTTCCCTCTGCAATCCAATTCACACAACACACGGTTTTTGTTACACCAAATTCTCTTTGAAAATAATTCCCTCTGCACCAAATCTTGTTTAAAAATAATTTCCACAATGGTCTGTGAGACAAGAAGTCACACAGATTAGTTATTTTATAGTCCACAGATTGTCTCTATATAGATACCAATACGTGGATTCTTTCTTCATCTTTGGATTTCCTCGGAACTTGACAAGGAACCCTCTCGAAAACCCTTTTTCTGCATTCGTTTTTTAACACCCTTGTCAACCGCAAAGAGATGCTGAAAAAGAACTCCAAGGCCACTGGAATGCTGTCGCCGGCAAGGCAGAGCACGGGCGGTGGAGGAGGTGGCGGTTTGCAGGTGGCCGGTTTGGAAGTCAGGCCAGGGGGAATGCTGGTACAACAGAGGAATTCGGATCAAATCTTTTCAGGTCCCAAAGTAAAAGTCAGGGTCAAATATGGTTCAGCTTGTCATGAAATCAGTATTTTGCCTCAATCAAGCTTTGGTAATTCACATTTTCTAGAACTACTCTCTTTCGCTTTCCTAGTTTAATGCATAATGTACGTTACTTCATATAAACTTATGTTGTGTTTTTTTTACTGGGTATCTAAGCCAGCTTGCGCACATATATTTTTTATTGAATGCTGTCTTGAATCCAAGTGAGATTAGATTATAACCAATTTGCAATCTACATGACTTAATGGGAAATAACAAGGTCTCGGGAGCTTTATGGTTGCTAGGGCTGCCCTGTTTGTAACTACACTAATGCTTTGGTGACCATGTTTGAGTACCACATTTAGGGTACCACCTGATGTGTCACACTTGTATTGGCAGAATGTGCCTTATTTGTCATATAGTGGAGCATATTCTACCAATGTAATGGTGGCATCTCATATGGTTCAAAAAATGTGGTACTCAGACATAGTCACCATAGCATTGTTGTTGTAACTATTGGGTACTATTTTCCAACCGGAGTCGTTTGATGTACACCACGGATAAGGGTTATTTGGCCGCTTATTAAGGTTTACGTGGGAGTTACGGGACATACTCGGTCGTCGTATTTTCGTCTTTCATTCGTCCCAGTTAGGATTTTGAAGTTGCATTTATCTTTTGTGTCATAAATCTGTTTTCTAGGGATATTTTTGTAATCTGTCATAACAATGTAAATAATATGTTGATGTGTAATTATGCATAATTTACTGATGCTAAGGTTTTGTGAGGGTTCAGGGGATTTGAAGAAAATGCTGGCTGGACTAACTGGGCTACACCCTAATGACCAGAAGTTGATTTACAAAGAAAAAGAGAGGAATTCAAGAGCGTTCCTTGATGAGGTAGGAGTGACCAATGGGTCAAAACTGGTGTTAGTCGAGGATGTATTGAGCCGAGAGAGACGGGTTCTTGAATCGCGGAGAAATGAGAAAATCGACAAGGCATCAAAAGCCATAGCCGAAATTAGGCTCGAAATTGACAAGTTAGCCAAACAGGTGTAAAATGAGCTAGAAGTTTTGATCTAATTGTGCTTTTAATCTGTTCTCTCTCTCCCTCTCTGGTTTTGGCTCGACGAGTTTTTAAAAAAAAATTTGTTTATGGATATTTGGGTAGGTTTCAAATTTGGAGTTAGAAATTTATTGCGGGAGAAAGGCGAAGGAAGCGGTTTTGTTGAATCTGATTGAATTGTTAATGTCACAAGTGCTGAAATTGGATGGAATTGTGGCTGATGGAGAGGTGAAATTGCAGAGGAGAGAGCAGGTATATATGGGTATTTTAGTCTTTTTAGTGCTATAATTCCAAATATATTTTCAAGCCAAAGTGAGACTAAATTTTATTGAATGATGGTGTTGAAGGTGAGAAGAGTCCAGAAGTACATTGAAACTCTTGATTTGCTGAAGACTAAGGATGCTGGAAATGAGCAAAGGCCTTCAAATGAGCAAATGCCAAAACAAATGCAACACCATTTAGAGCAGAGGAAACAGAGGAACTTGACTACACAATGGGGAACATTTGGTTCCAGTGTGGCGGCTGCTCCGCCACCATTCACTTCCTCCTCCGCGAATCATAACTTCCGATATTTTTATGGCAATCCTCCTTTGCAATTCCAGTAAACATTTACCCCAAAAAGTATTTCACATTCTTGCATTCACGAGGACCTCATTCAGAATAGACATTTCTCGTGGAAATTTCCGGGCATATTTGATTTCTTCTTCTTCTTCTTCTTCTTCTTCTTCTTCTTCTCTATTCTTCCAATTTGTATAGAGTATGTGTGCTGGGTAGATTACTTTGCTCTCATCCAGATGTTGTGTGTATCTTGTATATATGGGAAATAATCTGGGAAATGAGAAATTCCCATCAGGGTATTTGCTGCAGCAGATCGCAGCTGTTGTTTGTCACAAGTCTGAGTGGCTGTGCTAATTAATTGCACTTTTTTTTACACTTAATAATAATATGGTCACCTTTCTATTAAATCTCCGCTGATTGGGGCGTATAAGCAGTACTTAACCAAAGACATGAAGATTTCATGTTTCTTGCAGGGTTGCAAAAAAGATCATTAAAGTGGTAAGTGGGATTATAAAATCCCTTAATTTACTGATTAAAAGCTAATCACACCAGATCATAATACGTTGACAGGCTTGACTTTGGGAGGCTTGATTGGATAAATAGTGGAGTAGTTTAACCATATGAAAATCCAAAATTGTTTCTCAACAAACAAGAAATAGTTGTCTGTGAAAGGGTGGATGGAGCTGAAGAAAATGAACCCCGGGGTGTTGTTCTTATCCGGTTTGTCCAATTTTAGTAATGGACGACTCATATTTCATCTCGGTAGTGCATGAATGGACGATTGAGATCTATTCTGTTGAGATGAAATCTAAGCTGCCCATTGTTGAATTGGACAGTTCGGATGAGGACAGCACCCATGTTGTTCCCTAAGGGACAACCCTAAGGGACAACAAGGCCAGGGTTGAGTGGACAAATCAACTAACTTGTTCACTGCAGATACGAAAAAAAATAAAAATGGAAAAGAAAAACTTGTTCACTCAGGCTCTATTTGGTAGAGTTGCCAGTTCTTTGTTTATTTATTAAAAAATAAAAACAAAAACACATATTTGGTGACCGTAATAGTTTCTGTTTATTCGTTTTTCGGACTGTCGAAAGTGTTTTCGAAATAAATGAAAAATGCAATTTTTGTGTTTCTAGAATTCCACAAACTAGTGGAATTGATTATATATTTTGTAAACAAAAACAGCAACACAAATATATTTATGGTGTCTGTTTGAAAAAATATCATAAGCAAAAACAAAAACTGAAAATAAAAACTTTTCCAAACAAAGCCTTATTATCCGGTGTGCATAAGCAGATGATGGTAGAGCCAACCAGCCCATACGGGTAAACACTAGGGCTGTAAATGAACTGAGCCGTTCGCGAACAATTCGAGACTCGGTTCGACAAGAGCTCGTTCGAGTTCGATTCGTTTGCTAAACGAACTGAACCTGAACCTCGATTCTAGGCTCGTTCCGTAAATGAGCCGAACCTGAGCCTAACGGTATTCGGCTCGGTTAGGCTCGCGAACCTATACTTACATTTAATTAATAATTCAATAGGGGTCTATTTGTAAATACAAAAAATTTTAAGGTTATATATATATAATTCAATACTTATTTTTCTCCCAAATTCTATACGATCAATGAGAGAGTTTGGATTCACTTGAGTTTAATGAGCCGAGTTGAACCAAACCCGAGTCTTGACGAGCTCAGTTCGAGCCTAGATTCGGCTCGGCTCCATTCGTTTGAGTTTAACGAGCCAAACTCAAGCCAAGATGTCTAGGTTCAAATCGAACCCGAGCCGAACTCGAGCCAAACTAGTACCTTAACGAACCCAACTGAACTGAACCCGAGCCTTAAAAAATTCTAACGAGCCGAACTAGTACCTTAACGAACTCGAGCCAAACTTAACAGGGTTCGGCTCGATTCGGTTCGTTTACCGCTCTAGTAAACACCATCAAACTTCAGAGCCTGAAAATAGAAAGAAGCTAAAGGTAAGAGAACAAAGAAACAAACTCGTGGAAGATTGAATTAATCCAATTAATCCAGCACTATCTTCTACAGTACTTAGAAGACTTTGTTACGCACATATTTTATTTATAAAAAATTACCACCAAATTAATGCGTATATAAGCAAAGCTTAAAATCTTAATTAATTTCGCATGTTTTCTGAAGCCTACTAAAAGGTTCTGTCATTTGTTACTATTACAACATTAATAACCTCTGAATAATGGCCTTGTTATGATCATTATACTACTGTGTCCTAATTGGTAAGATATGAACCTCAGGATCAATAATCCAACTGCGTTTCTCTCTTTTGAGTCCGTGTTCGATCGGCAGATGATTGTCAAGAGGTTTGGTGTCAACTTAGTTGGGATACTTTCTCTTTGTTGTGATGCAGCTCGCACGTAGCCCTTTTAATATTTGTAATTCTCCTTTCAAAGATTAATGAAATCTTTTTTTTTTTTTTTGGATAAAAAAGAAAAGAAAAGAAAGGTTCAATAAACCAACGCTAGTCAAATCTCAGGATAGTCAGCAGTAAAAAATTACAGCACTTGGAAATTCATCAAGCCTTCGGTTAGCATGTAAATCCCAACAAACCCTTTGTCTACTTGAGGACAGTAAGTCTACTTGAGGACAGTAAAGTCGGTAGAACCATTAACCGCTACTTTTTAGTGAGAACTCAATGTCAGGGTCAGTGTATGCATGCGTAACTCGATTAATATCGAGACACTGAGGTTAACGACCGGACATATCGTGTCCTAAAAATTGTTTTTTTGGTTGGCTAAAAGTGGCCCGGCCATGAGTTTAACTACTAGATGCTGATTTTGGAGCTCTACTTTTAACGTGACTAGTAACTTCATGTACAAAGTGGAACACTTGCGTACAAAAGTGGAGCGCAAAAAATCAATTTCTTTTTAACTGCTACTTGTGCAACTTTGTTTCCCCATTATTGCTCTCTCCTGCTGATTGTACAGAGAAGTAACAGAAGAAACAAAACCCCAAAGCATCTGGCACCGAAAGAACATTTTGTTGGTTGTTTGTTAGGCAGCAGGCTTATCATTGGATGCCTTGAGGAGACAATCTTCGTAATGAGTGGCGTAATGGAAATTGAGTCAGAGAGAACATTTTGTTGGTTGTTTTAATTCGCAAATTTTCTTCAATTTCAATATGGAGAGAATGCTGCCAAAACTAAAGCAATCAAGGGAATTGAGTAAGTTTTTTCAGCTAGGCAGGCATTCAAGAATTTCATCAAGTGAAAAAGAAAGAAGAATGGCACAATGCTCGTCGACCTTCTTCTAATTTCCCCAACCGCCTTCCCGCCCTCAGAAGAGGAGAGAGTTCTCGGACAAACCAAAGGCGCGAACGAAAATTCGTAATCAGTCGGGCATGGTCCATAGATGCGTAAAAATGTTCATCGATCCGTGTACGTATAAAGTGAAAAATGGCTTGTGATTAGTGAAGAGAGAGCTGTAAAAGATTGGAGAGGGAAATGAATAGTAACATTCGTAAGTACAGCAGTATTCCTGAAGGACCAAAATAGTAGGGACCAGACCAAGCGCACATTGTTTTGGCCAATCCCTATTGGGAGTTATATAAAGGTACTCTGAATCACTATTGAAGAGCTGATTAGAACAAGGTGTCTTTAAATGTGCGACAGGAAAAAGCACAGCCCTAACAGCTCTACACCTACAAGCCCCAACTCTACCTTCAAGTCTTTTCTCCATGTTAAAAAGAAAAAGAGAATTCACGAGAACTTTGTTTTCGTTGATGCGTATTATTGATTGAAACTCTAGTACGCCTTTATATTTGCTACACAACTTGATAATCAAGAAATCTAAACCAATGAAGAAAATACGCACAATAAGGAAACATATATATATATATATATATATATATATATATATTAACGTAGCGTAAACAAGAAACATAATATTGAAATCTAGAAACATGGTAATATAATATTTTCTAATATTACCGGAAAAAAAAGATGACCAATAGAATCCAAAAAAGGGAAGACGCCGCCGCACACCTCCGTCTTGGAGCACCCAATAAGCGTAGATCAATGACCACACCACTGCCAGACGCAAGCCACCATCGCCGTTAGGCCAAACCAAACTCACACATGAATGAGCTGGCTGGTGGATTTGTTGATGGTGGTGGTAGCTTGGGGTTGTTGGTGGTCGACAATTGTTGGACGATGGTTCGGGTGTGTCTGTAGTTGGGCTAGGGTTTGGGTTTTTTGGGTTTAATTGTGTAATTTGAGCTTTTAGGTGTTCGGGCTATATCTCACTTGTGTTTATTGTCTTATCTAAGCTTTTGACCTCTTAGGTGCTAAGCCTTGTCCTTTGGGGGTGTCCCCTTGATTGGCCAAATAGGGATTTGGGCCTCGGACAAGCACTTGTTTTATTTCTCTGTACTCCTTTTAGTCTTTGTATTCACTTAAAAAGATTAATAAAATTTCCTTCTTTTGGCATTCAAAAAAAAAAAAAATCCTAATATTATGTTAACGCCTTGTACTTTGATGAATTCGTTTATCAGTCCTTGGGTAGACTGATTGGGCTGGAAATTATTGGGCCGGTGCCAGCTCCTACAGCCGTGATTTGCTTACATTACCAAGGCTTAGTCGTAGAGATCCGTGTGATGTGAAAAGCGTGCCCAGTTCCATATCTTTCTTTTTTCTTTTTATAACCGCATTTTCTTGCGCGCTTTCTGGGACACTGAAGTTAAGGCCCGGGTAAATCCTCCAATGGTTCGAAATGTTTGGATTCTGTGAAGATCAAACATTCAATTTCATGGAAGACCAAAAAAAAAAAAAGGTTCATTTTTCATGCTCAACTGGCCAAATCTCTTGGTTAACTTTATTCATCTTTCTTTCATGACATAAAGCAATGCAACAATACTGCCACAAACTTTCGATTAAGGATTCCAAGACACCGATATGACTTGATGAACAAATCAAAAATTGTGAGTGACAGAGACAATTCCCATGCATGGTGGGGATTTTAAAAAAAAAAATAATTCAGGTGTTCGGGCCAGATTTGGCGCACTTGATTAATCCTAGGGTCCAATCTCACTGTTCACTCACGAGGCATGGTGGAAGATTTTCATTTTGTTTTTTTTTTTTAATTGAAAAAAAAGAGCAACAACTTAAAAAAGAAAAAGAGAGAGAGTAGAAAGAGAAGTCGATGAATAGTGGCAAAGGACATCGTCGATCTTGATATTACAACGTACAATTAAGTACGCGGGGACCTGATGGGAGGCAGGATCAGTATTGCTGCTCTTCCCTACCAAACAGTGTCGTTGTGGCACAGGAAAACATATCACGGATATTGGTGTTAATATCTATCGATAACCAAATCCTTAAAAAAAAGAAGGGCATTTCTTCTTCGCTTCTGTTCAAGGAGGCTCGGAAAACTCTGGATATTGGTCATCGGTTAGGCATCGAGCCTAGAGGGGGGAGGAATTTCTTGTTAAGGGGAATTTGTTGAAATGTGGGAGAACGAATTAGCAGAAAGGATCAACGCTCTAGATGAATTGGAGGAGGATGACTTGGAGGATCTTGATGATCATGAGGAAGGAGCTTCTCTCTCCTTGGAAATTTAATTCCGGGGTTTTGGCCTTCGGTTTGCCCCCTTAGTTTGGATCGTTGTGCTTTGGTTTTTCTATTTTGGTTGCTTGGGCTGTTTTTCCAGTTTTATTTGAGTTGGTGTTGATCGTTTTGCTTTGTTTATCATTTCTGCTTGCTAGACCATGGTGTTTTCTGGTCGGTCTTCTCTGGTTTTGTTTTTCGGTTGGCATCTTGCCTTCCTTTAGGTCTTGGGTGGTTTTATGTCGGTGCGCCCTTGATTTTTTTAATCTCTGTAATCCTTATAAAGATTAATAAATCCATTTTGCTTAGCCCAAAAAAAAAAAACCATTTCCCTTGGTTCTTGATTGGTGCCCAATAAATGACCGTGATAATTGATTATTTTGAGGAGCCCATTTCGAGTCTCACAAAAATAATTCAAACCGCAAGTTATTCTCAGAGTACGGAGTATTTTTTATGCGTTATTGTATAAATTAGCTCAATATGATATCCGTAATTAAGAGCTTTTTCAGACTTCTTTACGAATTCTGAAAAAACCCTTCCCGATATCCAAAATTCTGAAAAAGCCTTTATGAATATCGGATTGAACTAATTTAGAAAGAACATGCTCGTGTGGATCTTATGCAGGGACATGTAGTAGCAATAGAAGTTGACTATATATTTTCATTGTACAAAATAATTATTTCTTAGATTTCTTTGTAGCTGGTTATGCAAACCCTAGCTAGCTAGCTCCCTCCATGCATCCTGATCGATCATCTCACTTGAATATACGTAAATTGCAAAATTAAGGACGTTGGGATCGATCAGTTTCCCAATACACCTAATTAAATTAATCGAGAACCATGTGCTTGTAATTATAGCACCTAAATCGAGAATCTAGTGAAAAATAAAATAAAATAAAAAGGCCAAATAGATCTAGTTAGGGTCCACTACAATATATATTCACTGATATGAATTGCACCTTGTTGGCTTCATATCATCCATCAGATAATTAATCAGGCATACTAATAAGTAGCGTGTGCTTTAATTTGATTTGATTGTTATTTAACAGCCCAACATCTTTTAAGGGGTTTGGCTTTGGAATTTCCTTCTTTTCAAACATGATCAATCAAACAGTGACAAGCGGGCCAAGGGAATTTCAAAACAGGGGGTAAAAAAATAAATAAAGGCCAGTCACGCGCGTGCACTTCGATTAATACTGAAGGATCATGAATCTCACCGTACGTCGTCTACTGTTTGAGAACCCAATTAAAATTGAAGCAAAGTAGTCCCGTATATAGCCGCGTATACAATAGTTGATAATGTTTAGGAGAGATTTCGAATCTGAAATTAATCTCGAGGGAACAACCGTATACCCCTAATTTTGAGGCATTAATTTTTACCTAGAAAAAAATGGCATCAAGAATTAAAACAGCAGTTGATACTCTGTAAGTACAGTAGCAATTACTATGCCGCGACGACGAGGACGCTGATTGGACCATATCCTAAGACCTTGTTAGCCGGCCAATTAGGCTCCAAATCTATTTCTTTTCCTTCACAGGTAAGAAAAACAAATGTGTCTATTCAATATATGCTGTTGATGATCGAGCAGACAAATCAATAGAACACACAAAATGTATGTTTAGAAGTCATATGACTACTCACGTATCATCAGACCGATCAATTCATGAAAGCAACTATCTATCCATACGCCCGGTGGTTGAGTGTGAAGGCGCCCGCGCAAAAACTTAATTACGTGTTAGTATATATGTATATATATATACACTTTCTTGCTCTATCTATACGTACCTTCTTACGAGCCATGGCTAGACCCGGCCCGCCCTGTCAATATTGCATCATCTTAATTAGGCAACGTAACAGGTCCTAATCAACCCTGCGGGGTTGACCTAGTCATTAAGGCCAGTGAATCACTTTGCTAGCTCCCTCTTAAGATCTTGTATTCGGAACTAGTCAGGTGCTAATTAACAACTCATTTGGCCGGAAGCAGTCCATACATAGCTTTGCTCTGATTATGCTAAATGCAAGCACATACATTTCAAAAATAGAGTTATGCTATGGTAATAATATTATCCAAATACCAAACGTAATTGAATTATTTTCGAAATTGCTTTGGATAATATATCGGACACGAGTCAGTTATAAGTAGGGACGACAATGAAGCAGGTCAGAATCGGATTGATTATTAGGGCGGCAAAAGGGGAGGTATCGGGATCGGGGATCGAATAATTAATCGGGTCTCATTCATTTTTGTAATCTACATTAACTTTGTTCTCTTAAGATAGACTTGGCAAAAAAATATAGCGTTGAGAGTTTAAAAAACTACTCCAAAACTAAATTACTATTTGGCACTTTACTCTTATTAGTTGATTTTAAAAAATAAAATCTACACAGATATAAATGCAAAACTTCCTTATGGAATGTATTTCCTGTCGCCTCCGTCTCTTGGCCTTATTCTATGGTCGTCTTGCCGGTCGGTCTTTCCTCTTGGGGTACCGATTTTCTGCCTAACAGTGAGGTAATTGTCTGTTTTGGGTTTGGTCGGTGTGGCTTCCCACCGAGCTCCGCTGCTGGGCAGCTTGTTAATCTCCTATTGGTTTGGTCGAAGCCTCGCATCAGATCCGGAATGTTTCAGCTTATCGGATGTCCCTTCGGCGGTGGCCAGTGGGGGCGTGGGGTTTTTTTTTTTTCCCCTTCGGGAGGTGTTGTCTGGTGTGGTGGTGGTAGTCTGATTGTTGGTGGCGACTGTGGCAGAATGGATGGCTGTGGATGGAAGATGTTATAGTCGTTAGGTTTTTGGTTTTGAGCTTTTTGATGTTGTTGGGCCGGCTGTTTGAACCTTTTGGGCTTTACATGTAATAATCTGGGTGTGTAGACCTTTCTTCCTCCCCTTTTCCCTTTAATAAAACATATTTTGCCGGTTTTAAAAAAAAAAAAAAAAAAACTTGATTACGGGATTAGGGCACGGAGGTCAGAGGCAGCGACATGACGGAGCCATCCCAGGTATAAAACCCACAACAATAAAACATTTTCAATTTTCTCTGAACAGTCTTTGCAAGAGGATGAAAACTCAACGGTTCCAATCTTCATTGCTTTCCTTGCCGTTAACAAGAAAAAAAAAAAAACCAGAACACCAAAAAAAATTCCAAAATTAATTAAATGTCTTGGGGATGAAAAATCACAAGGTGCTCTTGGAGGATGGCTGCGTGCCGCCCCATGGTCCTTAATTAGCCACCACAAAATCTTGTACTGTTCATTGTTAAGTGTATGTACACAAAATGTTTTGTGAGCAACGGTCTTGGTGTGCGACGTGACCATGCCCCAAAACTACCTGCAATCTAGGTTCTATTATGTATACGTTTAGACATACATATATAAACATATACATACACACATACATACAGATGTACACACAAAAATACGTATATAAACATCACATACTTTTTTCGTGCATATTAAAGTCACAACCCAGCATACAGAAAATACTACACTGGATCGAGAAGTTGATCATGACACAAGCAATCAAGTAGGCTTTGTTTTAAGAGAAGAAAATATTATCCAAAATGAGTAACAGCTAATTGCTAGCTTGTACATCAAAATTTTGCGTGTGCTTTCTTAATCATACAAACTCCCCTAAAAACTATGAACCCCACCATCAAAAGGCCACGAATTCCCCACGCCTTTCACCCCTTATATTTGTAAGTACTCTCAAATATATAAATCCTCACACTAAATACCCTACTGCATAAAATCCTCACAATCCCTTAAATCACCCAATCACCTCAACCCTATATACAAACATACTAATAAATCTCTCTCTCTCTCTCTCTCATATATATATATATATTATATACATATATATTATATACATATATGTATATGCATTTTTTAAATCATGGGTGACCCTCCAAACCCTACTAACTTGCGCCAAAAGTAGACCAAGTTGACCAGCCAATACCATCTCAGCCTATCTTGCGCCACCAACACCAGTTACCCTTACCCCATTCGGCTACTATACCTATCACCACGTGTGAAAAAACTCTCTCTTTCTCTCTCTCTCTCTCTCTCTCTCTGTCTCTCTCTCCTGTAAAAAGTCCAAGTCCAACAAACTAATAGGGCCACCACCGGGACCATGAGCTCCGCTGCCTCCGACGACGGCTCATCTAGCCGCCCGCCCGCCGGAAAACACCCGATTTACCGCGGGATACGGTGCAGGAGCGGCAAGTGGGTGTCCGAGATTCGGGAGCCGAGGAAGACGACACGTATCTGGCTCGGCACATACCGGACCCCCGAGATGGCGGCGGCCGCCTACGACGTGGCGGCACTGGCCGTCAAGGGCAGAGACGCGGTTCTCAATTTTCCCGATAAGTCCTATCCGGTGGCGGCTTCTTTGTCACCGCCGGATATACGCGCGGCTGCTGCTGCGGCCGCCGCGTTAATGAAGACAGAAGAGCCTGGCTGCGGCCCGAAGGTGGGGGAGGGGCAGCCTTCCGGGCCGCGGCTGGCGGAAAACGAAGGCAGTGGCGCTGCCGGTGGTGGCATAGCACCGCCGCGTGGTGATGAGTTTATTGACGAGGAGGAGTTGTTCGACATGCCGAATTTGCTGGTGGACATGGCCGGGGGAATGCTGGTGAGTCCGCCGCGGATTAACTCGCCGCCGTCCGATGATGATTCGCCGGGGAATTCCGATGGGGATAGTCTGTGGAGCTATATGTTTGACGAGTCTCTTTGAAGCATCAAATCTGATCAACCCAAAAGAAAAATCGGCAGAGTTTTTTGAATGCAGATAGAACAGCAGTTGAACGTTCAAAATTATGATGCTTAAGGAATTAAGAGTTCAGTAGTAGGGTTAGGGTAGCATTATCTAGGTAATAATGGTGGGTATTATCTAGTGTGACGCTATATGCACGTCACCATTCACATCACTTAATAGTCCACCATTATTAAAGGAAAAAAAAAAAACATACTCCATAATTGCGATCAACTTTCTTTGCTGATAAAAAAAAAATTGCGAAAAAATTATTTATGCATTAGGATGGACCTAGCTAGTCTGGATATCATGTGAGGTAGTAGTAATAGAGCAACTTAACAAGCGAATTGAAAACATCATCTGTTCCCAATTATTAGTTATTGTCGTTTTTTTTTTTTTTGGAGAGCTGCGTCAATATTTTTGGATTAAAAAAATAACGTATTCTTGTGAATAATTTCGAATTCTCTGTTACACCAATTAAAAGATTTAGTTGAGATCTTTTGAGTGGTGTAAAAGAATTCAAATCCATTTACAAAAATATATTATTTTCTGATCTGATGTTTGATACGACTCTCCAAAAATGACTTATAATTGGAGATGGAGCTAGCTAGAGCGAGTAGAACCGAAAAATGTGATAATAAGAACTAATACCGCGGTAAAATATGCAATGAAAACAATTAAGTCATGTTATGATGCATTCCGGTTTTAATTCACTGTTGGGTTTTGATTAGAGTTGAGTATAGCTACTAGCTAGGGCGTGGCGTGAAAGAGTCATTTTTGCTCATGAGTGGATGTAAGGTATGTGGGGGGGTGCAATTCTGGGCTACCTCTCCTCTTTTTTTCTTTTTCTTTTTCCTAAGTGGAAATGCCTATGTTTTTGTATGCTGTTTATCCTCCATATATAACGCCAGTTATGCTTCTCTCTCTCTCTCTCTCTCACACACACACACACACACACACACACACTCGTCAACTTACAATGAGAGGGATGTACTAGACTTGTAGCTCCTTAATTAGGTACCGCGATTACAAGGTAGGACATACCTCACTAATGATATACTTTTTCAGTCAGGGACTCAGGAACTAGCTAAAACATACACTTCTGCTGCTGAAAGATTGGGGAATGAAAATTGACAGTACTGCATTTTTTCATTTAGGGTTAGTTTCTAATAATTTTTTCGGTCTTTAGGCTAATGACATAGTCAAGATGTTTCCGTACGTACAAACATGAGCTTTTACTTTGGGGACTACTGCATGCTTATATTTATAATTTACTGCTGAAAGTTTTAAACCCTTTTTCTAACCTTCTGCTAAATCCTTTAAACTTGACTAGAGGGACCATATTCGATCTGTGCATTCAAAGTCATCGCCTACAACTCCAGTTGAGCTGCCTAGTACCAGGACTGAAACACACTAGCTGCCTATAGTGGGTCGTAGGCACTTCTTAAGTAGTATTATACTAAAATTAATTCAACTGAGATTATCAGAAATTAGTAGGACTTAATGATTCAATTTTCCCCAAAAAGTACATCTTTGGTTGTTTGCTTCAGACCATATTGCATTTGGAGTACTCTCCAAAATGGAACCTCGATCAATTTTCGTTCTCCATTCTGGAAAACTATGTTTAATTTTCACTCACCATTATTCTTTTTCAATTTTGACATCAAATTATAATACCGACAAAATCGATCCTTTGTACTCGTTGTTAGACTTTTATGATATACTTGTTACTTTACCATTATGAAACGGGATTTGGATAAAACTCATGACGACTCCAGCAAGAAGATATAAATGATACCCCTTTGTTTTTAACCCCTCAAACCTTTCGAGTTAATAAAATCCTTTCGTTTGCCGAGCAAAAAAAAAAAGATATAAACGATACCTTTGAAATGAGTCCAACATTGAAAATATTTCAATCATAATAAAAAAAATGAAATTAGAAGAAAGAAAAGGGGAGGACCCATGAGAAGTGAGTAAAAATCTTGAAAGAGAGCTATCGAGATGAAAAACAAAGAATGTAGATTGGAGTATTAATTAGTAAAATCCTCAAAAGTTACTTTGTAAATAACATATTAGGATTTTTTTTTCGAACATAACATATAGGATGGGAGATGGGTTAGAGTCTTATTAGAGATGCTCTGGTCTTACGTCGAGTATACTTTTGAAAAGAAATATCGTATTGTATTGGTAATGGTTGGGTTTTGGCCTTTGGGAGTGGTACGGTTTTGTTTTTGGGGTTTATGTCTTGGTTGGATACCTGCCAACCTCGGACGGGTGTTGTTTCCATTTTGAATCTTGATGGCATATGATTGTCGAAGTGATGGGCTCGCAACTTTGTGGGTTAGGTCTTACAGCACGCAGCAATACTTTGTGCTTAGGATCCTTTTAGTTTCTGCAATTTGTTTTCGAAGATTAATAAAACATTTTTTTGCTGTTAAAAAAATAAAGTTCATATAGGAAACAAAACAAAACAAAAAAAGTGACGGACAATGGAATTAATATTTTTTTTGATCGGCTTGAAATTATTTTGATAACTTGGATTTTCCTTTAAAATCATGTTTGAAACTTGAGGAATTATAAATTGCAATATTATCAAGAGCATCTTCAAATGGTTGAATATATATTTAAATGGCTACTTAATTATTCTTATAGCCGTAATTTGTTCATACATCACGATATATATATTCAGCGATGTAATTGTCCTCATATATAGGGCAAATATTATTTCTCGAATTGTCAAAAGTTAATTCCTTCACAAAATGTCAAACCAAAATGCCATTTATTAATATCATTTAAAAGTTCAGATATTGCCAAAATTAACCTTGTCAACTTGGTACGATTTGAATCATTTGGGATGTAGGAGTACAACATTATGAAAGTTGAATTTTTGCTATAACCATTAGAACATCTCTAATGGTAAGCCATTTCTCAAGCCAAAGTCATTATTCGGCCGGGAGTCTCAAAAAAATGAACTCCAATATCGTATATGGCCGTGCATTTCTCAAGCCAAAAAATGGTATTGCCGTTATCGAACCAAATTGGGCACATTGCCCACATCAACATTGGTGTGTTGCTATTTTTTTTTGTCCAAATCTCTATGAAATAGTAGGTCAATAGATCGAAAGGCCGTCATGGAATATAGCGAAAAAACGAACTTGGCACCATCGGGAAACTTTGCCAAATTTCGAGATAACACTGTTGCAAGCCGAAAATTAGCTTTGACTTGAAAACAAATGGCTCAAAGTAGTACTGTTAAAAGATTATGCTCTTAGAAAGCTTGTTTTAGAGTTCAATATTATCAAAATTTGATGTTATGTATCTAACCATTAGAGAGAAGCTCACGTGCTAACTAGTACATATGATGTGAAAGTAATTATTCAGTTGTCCCGAAGCACAACAAATTAACCACTTGGTGTTTCGGATCACCCTAACTAGCTAGCACCACACGTTTATGTGAGGTCTATATATACACTTAATCTTGAATTCAACGAGAATGTGTGGTTTTGTTAGAGTGTCTCGGAGCACCACGTTGCCGTTGACCGTGTTTTAGGAACACTGAATAATTAAGGGAGGGACAAGGGGAGGCAGAAGTCGGCCAGGGGGGACACCAAATCGGTGAAAAAAGGTTGTCGCTTGGGTCTTCATGATAGCGTTGTTTGTTTTGATGACTAAAAAGAAAGGCGTTTGTGGGGGGACCTTGCTCTTTGGAGATATATAGAATCTGGTTTGATCGAGTAGCCGAAATTCGCTTTTAGCACAAAACTTTGAATGAGTTCTGGCTAGCTATTACTATCAGCAGAGACTTCAAAGAGTCTCATTATTCATATGGCCGACACAGCCCCCGCCCCTCACAAAGTTCGACCTTCTCTCTCTCTCTCTCTCTCTCTCTCTCTCTACGCAACTTTCTTGAAAGCAACTAGTAGTACTATTTACCAAGTGAAGATCAAACGAAGAAAGGAAAAAGGCTTCAAACCTAAGAATGACAGTATGTAAAGCTACTATTTGAACTTATATTATTTTGTTTGTATTAGACTAGCAAACACCAACTCATTGAAAAGGTTAAGCTGTTAGAGAAATGAGCAATTTTTATTTTTTATATTCTCAACAGTTCATCGGTATCTATACTCTTGATAATTTTATGTGTGGTTGTGGTGAATTGTCATCGAAAATAACGTATTTTCGGCGAGCCATGAGATCTAACCCTATGAGGAAAGAAAACTTTGGCGAGAAAAACAAAGCCCCGAGTGAATAGAGCAGTGCTAGGAACACAATATCAGAGCAAAGCTTTAACGCAATTTTAAAATTGTATTTTGGATTTGCGTTCTAAAATTGGTGTCAATATATATATATATATATATAATCCTAACGCAGGATTATGGGGAAAAGATGGAAAAACTAAAGTAATAAGCCAAAGCACAATCATGGATATACCAGGTGGTCTTGCATAATGGTTTTTTTTTTTAATATCAAAATTCTCAAATAAATAATTTGAAAAATATTTGCCACATGAATTTTATCGTGAAGAAAAAAGATAGGAAAAAAAATTACATATTGTGAGTGAGATGTGTATAGAAAAAGCACTTTTTTTTTTGGTAAACATGAACATATTATAAAATTAAAGGTCATTCAGCAGTCTAGGGACTGGACCCTATTTAGGTTATCGCAAAGTTGCGAATTAATACAAATCGAAGCACAATCGAAAACATGATTTCACATAATTTGCGAATTAATACAACAGTCTAGGGTATGGAAACCCACAAAGTGACATAAATTGCATGCTGAGTGAGAGCGAGAGTGCAAAAGCGTTTTTGAAACACATCCCAAACAACTAAAATTTGCAAGAGCGCGAGCGCAATGCAAAAATCAATTAGAGCTGGAGCGCATGACATTTTGAAGAATTATGTAACTAAGAACTCATCTCTCCAATACAAATCCAAACAAAGATTTCCTGGCTGGACCAGTAGATCAAGAATATTCAAAAGCTCCTTCTACCTACTGAAAGTCTGTATCTAGTAATCACTATTTTAAGAACAAGTTGTGGATACCCATCGTGCTAGATCTAGCCACTGAGGCAAAAGTTTTTATTAAAACACACACACACATCCGAATCTTGGAAAAAAATTTCAATGCCTCTGGGCCACTGACACGTAATGCCTCAGATCTTTTTTCACCCACAATTTTTTTTTATGGGATCCGAGACTAAGTGTATGGACCTCATAATAATGTGTGGTGAAGAGAGGCTTGAGGCACCGAAACGTGGTACCCTAAGGGCACTAAATAATCTCTCCGAATCTTGTGATTTCTTTCCAAAATAGGAAAGACGAATGTTGTTTATTATTAATTAGAAGCAAAAGAGAATTAATTTATTATAAGGTTCCATTTGGGGTAATCGGAAAGTCGTCTGCCAATTAAACAATGACTATCACATACTCCAAAGGGCAATAAGCCGATAATCGTACAATTATATAATGAGCTTAGACGTTTTGGTGCGTCTAAGTAGATGTTTTAATTTGTTCTTAAGATAGCTTAAAGAAAGAGGGGGGAAGTATCCAATGTGGTTCACAAAAGTATTTTACTCCCTTTCGCCTTTTGGTCTGATTAAAAATCTCTCTCTCTCTCTCTCTCTCTCTCTCTCTCATGCTGATGACACCGATTTTTTTGATTAGCGAAACAAAAGTGATCAGTATCATTAGAATAGCTAGACAAGGACCTTGAAAAAAGAGTTGAACTCCCGAATTTTTTCCATCTATCACCTAAGTGCACTCGTGATGCTATTTGGGTCAAAAGCTTTTTGGCATACTGTTGACATCGATGTGTAAATTTGTTCAGTCCTATAACAGTATGAACACGGTATATATGCATTATTTACCCTCTTTAATCCACCTCAAAGTCATTTCTAAACTTTTGGGAAAAAAAAAAAAAAAAACCAACCTCAAAGTCATCAATCAAATTCATAACATATGTACTTCCTCCCGTTCTATTTTGTTGTTTGTCCATTATTCCTTTTATCTCATTTGTGTATATTGCGTATATCTTTCAATCTATAATATTTTTCACGATTTTTGACAACTTTGTATTATAGAACAAATTGAAATCTATTAAATAAGATTCATATTGCATATTTTTGGAGATTCATATTAGAAGATACAAGCGATTAAAAACTGCCACAAACATAAAAAAAAAGGACGAACACAATGGCCATGGAACAGATTGAGGGTGCATAAAACAATTTTGGTAATATACACATATTAAAAAATTGTAACGGCCAGGAAAAAATTCATAACATATAGAAGATGTTATAAAAGTCAATGAAAAAGAAATGATTTGAACATAATATATTACAAATTTACATCCAAATGTTAGTACAAAATAATGAGTGAAAATTAAAAAAATTCCGCAATGAATTGTCTGAAATCACTATTCACATCTCTCAAACAATCATCTAGATTTTGTAATTTATAGTACTTTTCCTGATTTTAAAAATCTTGTTTAATAAAATTAATTGAGATCTACCAAACAAGATCCATATTACATACTCCCTCCGTCCCAAATTTTTGGTCCTCTACGGTTTTACATGCAATTTTTCATGGCCTATGTCTCTCAATGTATATTGTTTAAAGTATACAATATGAATATTGTTTGATAAATTTTAATTATTGCTATAAAAAACATTTCAAATACATAAAAAAATAATATACATTGAAAGATATAGGCAATTGAAAATTCCACGTAAGACCATGGAAGATCAAGAATTTGGGACGGAGGGAATATGTAAAATATATATTATGACTTGATATATAAAATTTATTTTATGAGAGGCGTAAATAGTGGTTTTGGTCATCCATTTTGGAATGGAGGGAATATTATTTGTTGAGCCAAATAGGGGTTATTCAAATTTGTCTTAAACTTAACAAGAAAATAATATCAACCTTGATTTATTCGCAAGTGTAAAAGATTCATTTCATATGATTTTCTAACAAGCCTGCAGCCACATGTCAAGCTCAAACAGGAATACATGCAGTAGTATTTGTTTGATTTTTTAATTTTTTTTCAATCGATAAAAGAGATCATTTTACATCAGATATGAAGTAGAGAGTATAAACCCGGAACACTATATCAATTGTGAGAGTCCACGAGATAACGAAGTCTAACAACACAATCAATATAAGAAATAAGCCCATTATAGGATAAAAATAAAGAAAGAAAGTAGCATCTCTAAAGGGAGATGTCAAAGTTGACGTGGACAAGTTAATAGTCATTTTTGTCATCAACTCACAATCCAATCCATCTGCCTTCGCTCATACCAAAGCTGACGTGGCTTTGACAACTTCCACTCGACTGCCAACTTTGACAGCCTATCCCTCGCTTGCCAAATTTCATAAAGTAACTGTTAGGAAAGTTTGGAAGCTTTCCGTTGAGATCAAACATGATTTTGCCATACTAGCTTTCGAGTTTTTTTTTTTTTTTTTTTTAAGTTTATGAGCTTTATTTATTTATTTTTTTTTTTGACATAAGGATTGGAGAAAGAGAGCTTGATGTCAAATGGGAGATGTCAAAATGCCACATAAGCCATAAAAAAAAATTTGACATCACTAATTTGACATCTCCGGTTGGAGATGCTGGAAGAAGACCCACACGCAGGTGGAAAGACTGGAGCTCCTAACCTCTTAGGCTCCGTTCCGCAACGCGAAAAAGCTCCTTATTTTTTAAGAAGGCAATTTCAAGCTCAAAAATCATGTGCTTACGCAAATAATTTTCCTATCACTATGGATCTTGTTTTATAGATCTTATCAAGATCTTTTATACGGTGAAAAAATAATAATTTTTTAATTTTTATTTACATTATTTTTGGGTTTGAAAATGTGAAATAAGCTGCTTATTTTTTAAGAAGGTTTCTGAAACGGAGCCTTAGTGAAATGCAAGAGTTCTGAGCAACTGAGCTAGCCCCAATCGATTGTAGTATTTATTTGATCCGCTTAAAATGTTTAGGATTGGTGGTCCACCAAAGATGTCTCTCCTCCCTCCGGTTACTAATAAAAACAATTATGTCCTCATGTTTTGGTAGACATGATTGTTTCCTTCTTTTTTTTGTTTTCACTTGATGGGGAAGTTTGAACTACTATATTGTATAATCATTGAGATTCAATGGATTGTTACCTTCATGTACAGCAACGGTCGAAAATTAAGAAAGTTAAATCTTGATTGATATCTAAGCAAATTTAATTAGGAACAGATAAAGTGTCAAATTAAGGTGATACAAATCATGACAATTTAGTGACTTAAATTGCTACAAAAGATATCGATATGTTACCTCCGTTAGTTTGAAGCAACAATCAACAGTTAGAACTCCAAATCACTTAAGGAAGTTTTTATTTTATTTTATATGGTGGAATAGGATTTCGTGATAGAAGTCGGTCGTCCGGTGACTAATATATTTGGATGAATGTAGCTAAATCAATTGAAAAACTGCAGACATACTCTGCTCTGCTAGCAAAATGGTGGTGTCGTCGGAAATTCATCAACTAACTTAGGAATAGATTCCGGCAACAGATGTAGGTTCACAACCATTGACAAATACTAGTAAAACAGAAGACTAACAGAAGTCAATCACAACAATAGGCAATCCTCGATAAAAAAAGAAAGAAAGAAAGGCCTTTTCGAGGGTGGAATATGCGTGGGGGATATGCGTGGCTTAGCGGGGAATATGCGTGGGGGAGACTGACACCAGTGCGCGCTTGTCATTAGCATCTTCCAGAAGCTAGGAGAAGTTGAAAGGAGGGATATATCTAAGGGCAGAATCTTGGAGACTGTTAAGAATGATTGAGAGAATTTGGTTTCAGAAGTCTAATTGATTAAATTGGGCTAAGTTGGGAGATTGCTGTTGGCTTTGTTGCCAATGAAAATGTGCCCAATTAGCTAAGGAATTTAGGCTCATGGAGTAAAAAGAGAGTAGCAGACTAGAGGACTTGACGAAACTGAGATCCTGGGGCAGTGAAGGGCCAAGATCAAACAAAAGGTAAGAGAACAAGACAGAGAAAGGCAAAGAGGGCTTGTTCTTGTGTGAGTGTACTGCATCTCCTTCTTCTCTTTTCTAATGTAATTTGTGAGAGAAATTGGTGAGATTATTGGGCGAGGGTGAGAGAGATAACAAAAAAAATAAAAAATAAAAAATACTTGTGAGCTTGAGTTTGGGTTGTGTATTTTCATATCATTGTACTCGTACAATATTTGTGGAAGTTGTTCTCTCTCTTGTAAAAATTGCTTGCGTCCTTTGTGCGTGCTTGTTTATTTTTCTTTACGCTTCTATTGCGGGTGGGATTGAGTTAATTTTTTCTTACACTTTGGTTGCATGTGGGGTCCGAGGTAAAGGAAGTTACGCTTCAAGAGATGTTCATTTTGAAGGGTCAGAATGTAGATTGGGAGTTTCAATTCAGAAGGCATTTGTAAGACTAGGAAATGGAGGAGCTGGGAGCTCTGCAAGCAGTACTTCAAAATGCTCCTCAGTTGCAGCTCACCAATTCAGATTCAATCCGCTGGGCCACTGATAAAGAAAAAATGTAAAAAACCAGTCGGTACCTGGTAACTTTGTTCTTCATCATGGAACTTGAATGAACTTGATTCTCGAACCGTGCAAATCTACAAAACCCCAAGCGCACGCACAAAAAGCTAGGGACTATTAAAGCAATATACAAACCAACAGTTGATCAAGCCAAAATGAAGCTATCTATTCTCAGTACTAGAACAGAGAAGGTGCATGCCCGTGCAAGGCACTGGTTGTTATCCATTAGGATAGGTCTTTTCTGTGATTCTCACGGCCTTAGATTGTAATGCGCTTCTATATGAAAGACAAAAAGAAAGAAAATAAATGTAGGAGGAGGTCGCAGGGATTGTAGAATCTAAATTTTTTGATAAATTCAACGTCTATTGAGTGCAAACGCTACAAAGGTATTGTGTATATAAAACATGTATACAACAATCCAACCATACAATTTGACCTACAAAATAATTGAAGGATCCTCACATGTATAAAGATATCAATCCGAGTTCTTTCTGAACTGAACTTGTAGTAGCTGCGTTTTTACAAAGATTCATGAGATGCAGCCACTTTACAAACGCAAAAACAAAGCAAACATGGACAAGAACGTTACTCCAAACAGTTTTTTGTGACAAATTCAACTTGTTGCTGACTCAGTTTTGGGGTAATCAACACTAGCTGCTCCCTTGCCCATAAATCAGAGTTAGAAGATGACCAGGACTTCAATGTCACGGCAAGCCAACATAATAGATACGAACCACAAAATATTTAGGTTCTTCTCCACAGGGGGAGTCTGCGCATCACTACGTAGGTATCTTCTGCACGATTTTATACTAGTAACGATTTTTTTGTGCTCAGCTGAAATTTTAAGCATATATTCTAGAGGCTACCCCACCTATTGCCAATTGGTTTTAGGTTAGGTTGGAACCTCCAAGAAAATCTAACAAATATGCTATTAAACCATGACAGTTTCTAAACAATGTACCACTAACCCATCATGCATTCCTTGTGAAACTATTCGACTTTGATGTCTATGTACCTCATTATTAACAATATCCACTCACAAGTTGCTCAAAAATTGTACAAGACCCCATCCATAACATCAAACTATTTGTCTGCAAAACTTCATTCGGTATATCATCGACACTTGCTGCTTCCACAACGTGCATTAGTCAAGCTCAATTAAGGCTCTATTTGGATCTTGGATTTTTTAAGGGAAGAGGAAAACATGGAAAATCTAACCGTTCACAGCCATTGGATCCATCAAGTTTTTCCTTTCCCATTCCCTTTCCTTTGCCTTCCACAAATCATTGATCCCAATACAGGCTAACAGTCCACCTCAAAAATCAATGCACGTTGATCCTAAAGCCTTAAATTCCTATATGCAAATGGTCCTCCCTGAGACATATGATGTGAAACCTGGGTCCTTTGAGACAAGCAAATCCATCAACCTTTTCATTAGGTCCCACATGCTTGTTGGGTTCCCTCCTTAGTGAAAGCCCAATATTTTGTTACCCCAATAATAATTTTGTTTGGCCCAAAACAGTATTAATTTGTGTGGGCTAATTTTTTGGTGGAACATTCTACACATTTGAAAGCACATGTCCTGCACATGTGTTTTTACTTAGCTTCTCTTGGAAGCCTTAGGCCTCGTTCGTTTAGCACATTTGGGTATTTTAGTTTTGGTAGTGGGTGAAGAGAGAAATAGGATAATGATTGGAGAAAGGGGTAATGAGTGGGGAGAGATAGAGAGATAAATGAAATTAATAATTGGAGAAATAGGATAATGATGTGAGAAAAATATAGGGTAATAATTGAAAAATAAAGTTAAATAAAGTAAATATGCTAAACGAACAAGGCCTTAGTTTTTTTGGTTCTTCGAAAAAGGAAAAAGTCAGTGGGTTTTTGTTCTTCTCTGAAAAAAAACGAAAAACGAGAGATAGTGCACTGTGGTGTTCGTGTGTTTCGGTGGTCAGCAGAGAAAATGGGGGCAGCCATTTACTCTCTCTTCTGAAGCATTATTCTCGGCAGGTTGCAACAACATTTGGGGCTGTTTTGTGCTCTGTTCTCAGCTCTCCATTTCCAGCCGCTATTGGAGGGTTTTGGTTCATCTATTTGGTGAGGTCTTTCCTCTTTGTAATTGGTGATTGGTAGATACACCTTAGGGGTGTTTGTGAGATCTTTGTATCTCTTGTAAATTCATTTGTAAAAACATTTATTGATAGTGGAATCGGACTCCGGTCCCGTGGGCGTACCTCACACTTGGGGGAACCACGTAAAAATTCTTTGTGTTCGCTTGGTTTGTGGTTTGCGCATTTTAGATTACGTTCGCTGCATTTATTCTATTTCCTTCGTGATTTTCTTGTGGAAAATTCTGCATATTTTTCCCAACAATGCTTTCTTTGATGATTTCTGAGAGGCTAACTCCAGGAAGCCGAATGTTTCCCAAGCTACATTCTTGCAGTTTCTCAAATTTTTAACACTTCCCTCTCGTCCCGTAGGTGAGCTTTCGTGTTACCATTGTTCTCATAGTGCAATCCATGTTTTTTTTTTAAAACTGTTGTTGCACTCGAGTCCATTTAACCATTGCTAGGATGCTAGTGGTAGTGGGGCTAATAAGAGGTACTCATGCAGAATGAAAATATTATATTATTTAAGAAATAGAATATTTAGTTTTCATTATTTTGGCTATAAATTTTTGTAGGAGATTCTGATTAAGTGACGTATGTTTTGGTAAGTTTTCTTTTATTCTCTGCTAATCAAATTTGGGAATAGCTCAAATCTTTTGATTTTGGTAATTAATTAGTCGATTACAGGGATTCAGCTTCCTGTTTTGGTGTTTCTTTTTCGGTTCTAGTTTTCTAGTATAAAATGGGTTGTAGGGGTGACATTAAAGGGTTGTTTTTTTTATTAATGAAAATTGAGAGTTTTCTCATAATTGTGTGTTCGAAGATGGAGTACCTCTTGTTCATACCTATTTGTATGTGTATTTCAAAGAGAGAATTTTTAACATAAGCAAGTTTGTGATCTCTTTTTACAAATAGTTTCATAGAAGACGGCTACGCTGCATCTGGTACTTGGACTAACTTTTGAGAATCGTCGTTTACCAATGTGCCTACAAAAGACTTAGCAAGACTTGAGGACTATAGCTCAGTGGTAGACGGAGGAACCATGCCCCTAAGGCGAGGAGAAATAGGGACGTTTTGCTGCAGACCATACCCCCAAATCAAAGCCAAAAGGCATCAAAGAGGGCATGCCTAGAGACCCAAATAAATTTTTGTGCTCATTACTGTTTCAGTGTTCTGAGAGGAGCCACTTTGTGTATATTGTCAAAAGTTATGTCTACCCCTAATGATTGGAGACTAAATGGGTTCTGTTATTGTTGTTTTTGTCCACCAAGTAATCACAACCTTACAGTTGGTCAAATGATCATTAGTATACAACCAGAACTAGAAGTACCACCTGAGAGCAGCCACTTTGTGCATATTGCCCTCGTATGCACTAGTTCATGATTCCACATATTTCCTATCATTTCCATTTTCCCTCTGTTTCAATCATGTTTCCAAAATGAAACAGAAATGACGAATTGAAACGACCTACCGAAGTAAAATAATATATTGATAATTGCCCAGGGCAACCTAGGAGAAACAAAGTGGTGCGCTGGCCATCTGAACTTACGGGTATGGGACCATACAAGGGCAAAGTGGGGTATGGGACCATACAAGGGCAAAGCGGACACTATTGTACTGGGCGGGGGAGGGTTGTTAATCGATGTGGACATGGGGGAGGGTTGTTAATCGATGTGGACATCTATTGAGACCACTTATTTTCCATTGGTTTAGAATATTCTAGAGAGATCTTTTAGAAATCTAGAATGTTCTGAAGCATTTTGGAAGAGTCTAGAAAGTTCCAGAAGAGTCAAGAATGTTCCAGAGTATTCTGGAGAAGTCTAGAGAATTCTAGAGGTATCCATCATGTTCCAAAATGTTGTACAAAAGTGTGAAGTATTCTGCAAGGATCGAGAATGTCCTGGAACATTCTTGAATATGGTAGAAGACTTGAAGATCCTATAAGACTTCAGAAGATTCGAGAAGACTTTAAACAAGTGTGAAAGAGAAAGCCTAGAGGATACCAAAATATCGAATGAGGATGTGCTCAAGTATAAATAGGGGGTTGGATCTTCATAAGGTGCGGTTGAAGAATAACCTCCAAGGAGATAAGGCAATGTGGTGTTGGGAACATGCGAATGATTGAGTCCCACATCGGGTAGGTTATAAGTGGAAAAAAGGATGGAATTTAATATATAATTGGGTAGCTCACCACTTATAAGGTTTAGTGTGGACTCCATGGATACTCCCCCAACAAATTAGGCCTATGTGCAAATGGAGAAAACCTCAGGCGGATCACTCCCAACAAGTGGTAGAGCCAATGGCTGACAATATATGGGCGGACTCTCCTGGAAGCATTAATGGTTGTGAGGAGCGGGAAAATCCGTTGTAACTCTCGATGAGCAGGGAAATTCTTGGTGCAAGCGGCAAATGGGCGGTAGCAAGGTGGCTCTCATAGAGTATGGTGGCTCTCAATGGAGTTGGTGCGGTGAATAAACCAGGGTTCAGACACAATGTTGAAGAATAGTAATAGATCAAGAATAGTAATAAACACAATGTGGCTTCAACCTTAGTTTACCATTGATTTCAGCAACGGCCAAATTCATTTGGGCGTGGATCTTATCAATGTCTCGACCGAGCTGTTGTTGTGTGGCGAAAGTAGCCCCAACATCGGCTGTCAGTGATTGAGATTTTGCATGTATTACCTCTAATAAACCTTCAGCCTGAACCTGGGGAAGCCTCTGGCTTCCAGTGTCTGGAACGGTGGCCTTCCCGAAGGTCCACGGTTTCGATGATGGGTGATGAGCACCCAATGTTGCAGATATTTGGTGCTCTAGTCCCGTAATTTATAACTTTGTTATGTTTACATTATCGGTTTTCCACTCGATATTGCACGTAAGGTGTTTTGTTGAGCCTTGTAGGTGAACCGTGCAATTAAGGAGCATTTTGATGCCAAGAACGTCTTTAAGGGAGACCGAGCTCCCGAGGCCATGAGGTGTGGTGCCACCAAGTCCTAAAAGTCAAGAAACGATGTTTTGCATGAAGCTCGGGAGGTGTCAAGGCAAGGAAAGCAGAGCAGCAGCTTGGAATCTGCACTTTTGCAGATTGTTATAGAGAACATTGAAGTAGTTATCGATACCTTTGCACCATTTTGGACAAGAAGAGAGAGAGAGAGAAAGAAGAGTTAGGGCCGGCTTCGAGACGAGGAAGGAACCCCTCTATCTATCCTCGTTTGGAGAAAATTTTGGGTGCAAATAGGGGATACCCAGCACCTAATCGGAGCCGTCCAATCCGAACACGGACGACTCACATTTCACCAAGGAGAGAGAGTGGTCGGGTACAGTCTCTCTTCGGTGAAATTTGAGCCGTTCTTATTAGGATTGAATGGCTTGGATTGGGTGCTTGGGTACCACATAGGATATAACTTATTTTCTCCCACGTTTGGGTATACGGTAGAACACTACTAAGGAAATGAAACGACGTCGTTTTCGTTTAAGTTTGGGTTAATTACTTGTTGCCCCATCTATCTATCCATATGTTTCACTATACCCCTTATACTATAAAATGCTACAACCTACCCCTTTTATCTATTAGACAATGTGCTTTAAGAATGTGTTCAAATTTACGTCCAAATGTAACATACATAATAACGAGTGAAAATTTAAAAAAATTCCAATAAAGTGTATTTTAGGTTAAAGTTCGCACGACTTATTAATCAATCGAGCCAAAATGCATTTTATTCAAGAGAAACAGTAGAAACTTGGGCCTTGTTCGTTTAGCACATTTGGGTATTTTAGTTTTGGTAGTGGGTAGAGAGAGAAATATGGTAATGATTGGAGAGAGAGCTAATTAGTGGAGAGAGATATAGAGATAAATGAAATTAATAATTGGAGAAATAGGGTAATGATTGGAGAAATATATAGAGTAATGATTAAAAAATAAAGTTAAAACAAAGTTAATATGCTAAACGAACAATGAGTGTCCCAAATCACTATTCACATCTCTCTAAACAATCATCTAGAATGTAATTCAAAAAATTATGCACGGAAGTAGTTAATTTTTTTTATTTAAAAAATGGTGTGAGAGAGAGAGAGAGAGAGAGAGACTCTCAATATGGAACAGAGAAAGTAGTATTTTTCTAATTTTAAAAATCTTGTTTAAGTAGTAAAATTAATCGAGATCTATCGAACAAGATCCACATTATATAAGTAAATAGTGGTTTTGGTCATCCATTTTGGAATGGATGGAGTATTATTTGTGAGCCAAATAGGGAGTTATTCAAATTTGTCTTAAACTTAACAAGAAAATAATATCGACCTTGATTTATTCGCATGTGTAATAGATTCATTTCATACAGAACCGGAGGTAGTGCACCCCGGTGTAGTGTGCATATAATGCGGTACGGACCATCGATCTCATCAATCAATAATTGTGATGTGTTTTTAATTTTGACTGGTAATAAATATTTTTTTACCGGTAAAAGATTTTTTTTAATCTGAACCGTTGATTGATGAGATCGACGGTTGTGTTGTCCTACACGCGCACTACACCGGGGTGTATTACAACACCCTTCTAACAAGCCAGCCACGGGTCAAGCTCAAACAGAAATATTTGTTTGATTTAACCGATTGAAAGGTTTAATTAGTATGTTTCAAATGGTTCTTAATATTGGTGGTCCACCATAGATCGATGTCTCCTCCAGTTACTAAAACAATTACCTGGTACATATGTCCAGTGTCCCTCATATTTTGGTAGACTTGATTGTTTTCACTTGATGGGGAAGTTTGAACTGCAGTACTGTATATTGTATTATCATTGAGATTGAATGGATTGTTAGCTTCATGTACAGTAATGGTCTAAAAGAGAGTTAAATCTTGATTGATATCTAAGCAAGTTTATTAGGAACAGATAAAGTGTCACCGTACGTGTCAAAAGTGACAGATCATGACAAGTTAGTGGGTTAAATTGCTACAAAAGATATCGGTATATATTGCTCCGTTGATTTGAAGCTATACAATCAACACTCTGCTAGTACAAGACCATTTAAATAAACGAAGTTTTCGTTTTTTCATACGGTGGAATACGAAGCTTCGTTCCTCAGGAACGTGTTCACTCTTTTTTTGCCATTCGATTTGGTCGATTAATTTCAACTTCTTCGAAGTCGACTTTTTGTTCTTTGAGGTCGGCTTTTTTCTCTTCCAAGTCCATTTTTTCTTCTTCTTCCAAGTCCATTTGTTCTTCGTGGAAGTAGGTCAGTTCTTCTTATTCGTATAAGTAGCAGGTAGGCCAGAAGTTAAAGTTGCTTTTTGAGCAGTAGTTCCTAGCGCCTGGCTTTTTCTTAGCCGGCTAGTAACTCCGTTCCTATAGTAAATTATAAGATCCAACTCCTTCCCCATAGGCCATATCCTGATGGTTATGGTTCAAACCCGGCCAACATCTTTTCGAAATTCTGCTCCTGCTCTGCCTTTCCCCTTGCTACGAGCGCTAAGTCCTTTCCTTCGGGAAGTCATTCCAGGCAATAAAGCCAATCAGGGAGGAAAGCAAGTCAGTCAATGATCTGTCAATCTGTTTCTGGCCCTAGGCCACAGCCAACCACCATCCTGAATAATAGACTCCACCCTTGTAAACAAAGACCTACCCAGATTTTGTAATTAAACCACTTTCACCAAATTAATCTATGGAACAATGGCTCAAGAGGGTGCCAATTATCAAGCCACACGAAAACATTTCAGCCATTCCCCACAACCAGGAATGGAATCGATTACGGCTTAACCATAGAAGTCGGGTCGTCCCACTAATGTGTTTGGATGAATGTAGCTAAATCAATTGAAAAACTGCAATGGAAATTAAAAAAATGGGGGGATTTTGGCACAAGAGGATGCACTTGATTAATCCAAAGGAAGAAATTAGGCAGGAGGCTTGGGTGGTTAAGGGATTGATCCGGCCAACGAACTATGCTCTTCTAGCAAAATGGTGGCGTTGACTAGGCCAGGCTTATAACACTTTGGTTGACATGTGTTGTATAATTCAAGATGGATGATTTACAATCAAGGTGTTCTCTACCTCTAGAGTGCTAGCTGCTACTGTGTTCTGGAAATGGTTGGGGGATTTTTATTTGAAAATTGAGTATCCAAGGTTGTGTTGGCTGCATTCTTTTTTAACTTTAACTTTTTACTTCGTTTTATGTAGTTTTTTCCTAAAATATTATTGTTGAATTCACATGATATTTTTTAGATTAATCATTCATCTCGACCAGAAGAATCTAAAAAGTACAAAATTACAACCGAAAGTAACAAAAAGTTTGCTAAAGACGAACAAAGTATCAAACAGTTGTCTTATTTGTCTAAAATGGCGTCTTATTTGAATATTTTCAACATCAGTTCATATTTTTATACTTTCCCGATAACTAGATGAATCATTAATGCAAAAAATTACGATGAAAAACTAAACAAAAAGTTACGAAAAATAAAAAAATATAGAAATAAATTCCAGACTTATAAATTAAAAAGAACGCAGCCAAATTTAGACTCATCAAGACATGATACTTTCCCTTCCCGTTCCTCTCTGTACATATTTATGCATCAGTCGCTTATAGTTTCAGTTTGTTGCGGTGCCTTTCATTGAATGTTTTGTTGGATGTAGATATGCTTTTTGATCGATGGTGGTTGCAGCCGCTTGTGCTCCTCATCTTTTACCCTCGATGTATCCCTTCGCTTTTTAAATGAAGTTATTTTTTTCCCGAGCAAAAAACATCTCAGCATATTTGTTTATTGTCCATTTTTCCTTTTGCTTCTTAAATTAAAGACACGAAAATTCTTGTTTTTATTTTTAAATAACTTCAGCTTAGATAAAATGTTCATAACATATTGTTCAGTTTGATTATATAATTCGTGTGGCTTGGCTTGGTCTTCCCATGTCTGCTGAAATGCTGAATGAAAATGTCAAGCTAATTATGAAGGAAAATGGATGGCTTTCCTAACTTATTGGATGAAATAGCCATTTACATGATTCATATAAAGTAGTTTGTCACTAACAAAAAAACTTAATTTAAATAGTATTGTTAGAATGATTAGATTTTTTTTTTTTTTTGAACGGCAATTAGATTAGTATCTTCAAGGAGGAGTTGAACTCCTGACATCCTTACTCATAGCACCTAATTGCACCGTTCAATGCTGTTGGGCCAAAGAACTCTTGGCAATTCAAATAATTTCTTTGGAGGTATAAATTCTAGAAGTTCGAAAAATTCATGCAACATAGGGCAAATAAGGCAAAAGCACAAGAGGAATCCTAGGTGACAAAAACGGGGATGAGAATAGGTGGTACAATCATCACACACAAAAAATTCTCTCTTTTTATACAAAAAAAAAGATTATATGATGTGTGTTCTCTCGACAGGAAAACGAGAATTTTTTCATTTTAGCAAAATCTATTTCGCAGAGAGTATTTTTCGGTAGAAAAATTGAAGGTGTGGGTCTTACTATTTTCTTAGCAACGGAGCACACAAAAAGTTGAAGTTGAAGTTGATTTTTTCATACTTTCCGTACAACTGATCATGGCCTTTGAAGCCCATTCTATTATCGTAATCGTTAAAGCGGCCCAATCTTGTGGTCAGGCCCACGCCTAATTGCCTAGTTTTTATTCTCATGAATCCGTCGGAAGCTAAAATGACGGCTCATGACGTGTTTTGATAATTACTCCAAACGTGTATTAATTATCAAAACACATCATTGGCTGTTATTTTCCCTAGCTATTTTTTTCACATAAAAATGCTAGCCCACATAGAAGCGGGTTAATTTTCCAACGTGACAAATGAAAATAAACATGTTTTAGACAGTTCGTATCCCAGCGGCGGAACATTTTATTTTTTATAACAAATTTGCTATCACGAAAAACTGGCAGAGTTGTCCCAATCTTCCCTGCTTCAATCGATCGTTGCGAAATGGCTGATCCGAGCCGTGACGTGCACACACGACGATAAATGCTGCTGAGACTTGCTACCGAGTAATTTCTCCACAAGGAGAACATGAGGAAGAGTTCAACCCCCGAATGTCAGGATCCTTTACCAACTCGAGCATACAAGTTTCGTCCAAGGACACCCAAGCTTCGACTCCCGTCCCACATTTGGTATCCATCAAAGCAACCATTTCCAATGGCACGCAAACGTTACTCACCGAACAAGGCTTCCCCCAACCGAAATCGGTCTCGTACAGAGGAAACCCGCACATGCTCGTGAAATGGTGCACGTCCACGTTCTCGTCCAGCGTCGATTTTCTCACTTGGTGGAGAGAATTCGCTACCGCAGAGAAAACTTGGTCGCCGTTGGAGAGTTCTGCGAAGGTTGAGAGAGAGCTCCGAATGGATTCCCTTACCAGGCCCAGCAAATGATGACGGTTCAGCACCGTAGTACTGTTCTGTTCCGGCGCAAATTCGATCGGAGTTGACATGTAAAAGTTTCCAGAAGGATTTTCAGGTGTGGATAGGGCTGTTCTACCTGTTGGGGATTTAGTTAGCTGCCAAATATCCAGTAAAGGGAATATATGTTTTGATAGATAAAACTAGATATGGATCAAGAAAATCAAGCAACATAATTTAAGTTTTGTAACTTGAAATTCCAATCATACCTCGCAAATTTACAGATAACGACATAACAGAGTTCCTCAACTTCCCTTCATTCCTTGATCGAGCGGCCAAAATTAGAGCCTTCCACACGGCTGATATAACCACCTCCACCCTACTAGGTTTCCGTTCTCCGCCGGAACCACCAACTTCCGCCTTTAACTCTTCTATCTTTGCTGCATCAAACAAGAACACCCTAGTAACAACCTTGACGTTGATGCCCGGGCCGCTAAGGTTTGGTGGTGGAATATTGACAATCTCCCATGCAATATCTCTCGGTGGGAACAATGAGAATAGATCAAAACACGGTCTGACCACTTCTTCGATCCCCAACCGACTCGCGGTGGCCCAGGCTTGGACAAACATACTGCCGGTGAACCCATCGGCTATCACATGGGAAGCGTGCACACAAATGACTAGTCCACCACATTCAAAAACCGAGACTTGAATTGCTACCGTGGGTGCAGTCGGTAAAAAAGCAAAGCCTACATCCCATGGCACAAAACGGTTCAACAACTCAAGTTTTTCAGGGCATAAAGAGAGGAACTCGTCGAGCGTGAGATTTACTTTGGCTTCGAAAAACTCCACCCCTTGATCGCTACAATCCACGATAAGGTCTTGTTTGATGAACCTCCCTGACTGAGGGTGGAACACGGTTAAGACATCCGATAAGGATTGTTGTAGCTTTTGTAGCTTTTCGTTGGAGGAGGAGATTCCATCGGATGGGTAGAAGAAAAGGAGGGGGATATGAGCCGGAGGAGCCAGTTGATCAAAGAATGACAGTTTGTGTGTTTTGAGATGGTTTGGAGTTGGAGTTGAGGGTTTTATGGATTTTCTAGACAAGATTTGGACCTCCATGGCATGGGTTAAGGCTTTTTGGGTTGGAAATGGCACCAATATTATTATAGGATGTAAAAGTGCAGCAAGTCTCTTCTATATAAATATATCTAGATTGAGAGCAATACGTGTAGGCTATCTAAGTTGTAACAAACATGAGTGTGTGTTTTGGTGTGATAATGATAAATCTAAATGCACAACAAATGCTGAAGCATGTTTTTTTGGTTGGAAAAAAGAAAACTAGCATATTATGCGGCAATGGCAGTGCAGGATTTGTACTTCACTCAATCAATTTTATGGGAAAATTACAATATGGTCTTATTGTTTCAGCAATGACAGAAATATACAAGTACAATATATGGGCAGAATCAGGTTTTCAAGAATCACAAAATCAACATAAATTTGAAGTTCTACACATTTTCCAATGCATTTTCAATCACACAAACACGTCCGAATGACAAGACATGATCATCACATGACTAAAAAAATGCACTGAAATATAAACATATGCGAACTTCAGTCGATAGATAAGTCCTTAGTCCCAACTTAACACGTTCATATTTAGATATACTTCAGGGTTTCATTTATTAGCTAATCCGCAAACACAAATTGGTAGGGCTGATCTGGATCACCTTTTCCAATTGTTGCGCTTTAATAGGTCCGAACTGTAGCGTGCACACGCGAAGGCAACTCCGGCCCGAGACAAGCTACGAAATAATTTTCCCATCGGTAGAACATGACAAAGTGGCCAACCCCAAAATGTCAGGATCCTTTTCAAATTCAAGCATTCGAGGTTCGTCCAAGCCGACCCAAGCTTCGATTCCGGTCCCGCACTTTGTATCCATCAAAGCAACAAATTCCCACGGCATACAAGCGCAAGTCACCAAACAAGGCTTCCCCCAACCAAAATCAGAATCATAAAGAGGGAATCTGCACCTGCTTGTTAAATTGTGCACGTCCACTTCCTCGTCCAGTTTAGATTTTCTCACTTGGTCGAGGAAATTCACTGCGGCCGAGGAAATTTCGTCGCCGTCGGAGAGTTTTTCGAAGGTTGTGAGAGAGGTCACTATGGATTCCCTTATGAGGTGTACCAAGAGGTGATGGTCCAGCTCCGTGGTGTTCTGTTCTGGTTCGAATTTGATTGGAGTATCCATGTAAAAGTTTCCGCCAAGATTCTCTGACATGGGTAGGGCTGTTCTACCTGTTGGGGATAGAATTCGTTAGTTGCCAACTATAAAGTATATTACTCCCCCATCCCGATTGGTTTCTCCACAACTTATTTGTTACTGTATTTGTTAGTGGAAGTGGAAGTGGCCAACCCCGAAATGTCAAGATCCTTTTCGACTCCACTAACCAAAATTCTAGACTCCATAAAAGCAAAGCCAAAAAGTTGTTGTACACAACTCATTTGTTATTTGTTATTTGAAGGAAACTTGTTTACCACCAGAATCAGGAGTTCAGGGGAGAACATCTGACATATGAAGTAATTTTTTGCTCGGTAGGGAATCCTAAAGCTTTCCTTCATCAGATTTTGCAGCTTGGTTTCATTAATTAAAGTGCAGAGAATTTTACAATCTTCTGGGGCCAGGTTTGGCCTAGTGATTGTATAACACCATTAATTCTTGTGACTTTACCAGGTCAAATCCTATGTATAAAAAAAAAAAAAAAATTAATACCTATTTTGGTTGGTAAGTATAGGGTTATAGTAAAGTAGCTAGGTTCTTTTATCCTATCATATGAAAAAAAAATCATCCAAAAAAAAAAAAACAGGATCTATAACACTGAATCCATGAAACAGTCCATTAAAGAAATCTCATAAATCCAGTGTTATGAACTGTACCAGGCCTAAATGATCAAGTTCTACCTCGCAAATTTACTACAAAGAGCAAAACAGAATTCCTCAGCTTCCCCGCATTACTTGCTCGAGCGGCCAAAATTAGAGCCTTCCACACAACTGCTGTCACCACCTCCACCCTGCTAGGTTTCCATTCTTCCCCAGAGCCACCAAGTTTGTCCTTCAATTCCGCCATCTTCCCTGCATCAAACAAGAACACCCTAGTAACAACCTTGCGGCTAAAGTTTGGTGGTGGAATATTGATAGTCAGCTCCCTGGCAATATCTCCCGACGGGAACATAGAGGAAAGATCAAGCCTTGGCCGGACCACTTCCCCGATCCCCAACCGACATGCAGTCGCCCACGCGTTAAAAAACGTTACCATGGTGACCCCATCAGATACCACATGGGAAGTATGCATACAAATGACGAGTCCACCACATTCAAAAACCGTGACTTGAAATGCTACCATAGGTGTAGTTGGTAAAACGGTAAGCCCTATATCCCATGGCACAAAATGGTTCAAAAGCTCGAGTCTTTTAGGGAGCAAAGAGAGCAACTCATTGAGTTGAACATTCACCTTGGCTTCAAAAAATTCAACCCCTTGGCCACTACAATCTACAATGAGGTCTTCTTTTATGAACCTCCCTGATTGAGGGTAGAATAGGGTTAAGGTATCTGACAGGGATTTTTGTAGCTTTTGTAGCTTTTCATTGATGGTGGAAATTCCATCAGATGGGTAGAAGAAGAGGAAGGGGACATGAATTGGAGGAGCCACTTGATCAAAGAGTGATAGTTTGTGAGTTCTGAGATGATTTGGAGTTGGAGTTGAGGGTTTTATGAATTTTCTAGAGAGGAGTTGGACCTCCATGGTAGCTAGAGCTAGGCGCTCGCTTGGATGCCGGAGAAGGAAGGGGGATTAGTTATCACCCCTCTCTTAGACCTGGGCCCATCTCTAAGACCTGGTTTGGGAAGCCAAAACCCAGGGGTCTTCGTTTAGCCCCTTTCTTGCGTAAGACCGGAGAAGAGGGCAATGGGGGTATTATTTTCGGATAGGGTTTGAGGTGTCCATAAATTATCCCCCCAATCCCCCTCCTTCTTGGACGATTTTACCCCTCCTAATCCCCTCCCACAATCCCCAACCCGCCTGGGTTTTCGTCTACTGCAACAGAGTGAAACAGGAAGAAGAACAAGAAGAGGAGCACCAGCAGATTGGAGATCGAACCTGTGACGTTCAGCCGGGATCGGGGAAAGGGAGTGCCGTAGTTCTTATTCTTCTTCTCTGCCTCTTCCTGTTTGTTCTTCTTCTCCCGTTCTCTCTCTCTCTCTCTGAAACGCTGCCTGGGAAGTGATAAGAACAGAGGAAAAAGAAAAAGAAAAATTATCATGTGCATGTGTGACCCAGTGCTCTCGTATCCCCTACCCACAATCAATTACTCTCCCTGTCCCAATTTAAAATTATAACTCATTTTTTAGCCGGTGAATAGAACGAGGGACAATTAATTTGGGACGAAGGGAGTACTAAAATACACATTTTTTTTATGAAATTATAAAATCTAAATTAAAGAAGGGTATTAAAATTTCCCCACTGAAAAAACGAAATTAAAAAAAAGTTTTAAGAATGATTTTTAATTTTTTATACTTATTAAATTAATTAGTTAATTAGTAAACTGAATTATTATTGTTTAATTATGAAAAAGTAATTGAATTTATTAAATTTTGCAATTTTATATTTAATTTAATGACTAATCAAATTTAATACCATATAAGGGCAAAATGGTCATTTGACAGTTTTTTATATCATTCACCCTTCTTTATACCTCCTATTAATCCTCTATCCAAATTAAGTATTATTTAATCCCTCTCCTCTAATATCTCATCCAAATAATCTACTATTATTTAAACCTCCTCCATAAACATCATATCAATGTGGGCAATCCCTTATTAACTAAATACCATCTACTATCTTATCCCTCTTTATTAACTAATACATCCAATTCTTTCCCCGTATCTAAACGGGCTGGTGTTTAAATGGCAGCAATAGTTTTTGCTCAGCACAATAGTTTAAGATATTGAAGTGCGGCAAGTCCCCTCCCTCAATTTATAATAGGGTAAACTATAGTTAATCCCCTCTAATTAAGCTTCGCGTGCACTTAGGGGTGGCAAATTGAACCCAAACCCATTAGTAAACCCAAACCCACTTACTAAAAATTAGACCCAACCCAACCCATTTATAAGTTGGGTTAGAATGAGTCTCAACCTATCTAACCCATCTAATAATGGGTCTCAATTGAACATTAATTGGGTCAACTTAAATGACCCAATGGGTCATCAACATAACACATTAAACAAAATACCCCCTTCTCTCAAGTCTCGTCGGTACCTCTCGCAAAAAAAACCTGTACACTCCAGAACCCCTCCAGCCCCCACGCTCTCTCTTCTGAAATACTAAACACTGAACCAAATATTCTCTCTCTCTCTCTCTCTCTCTCTCTCTCTCTCTCTCTCTCCTCTTAGTGCAAGTGCACCAATGATAGGTATTTTACCTACCCAATACTACACTTTTTGTATTTTACCTACTCAAATTTCACTCAACCCCACACCAATCTTCTCTATTCTTATAAACTATTATAAAATACTTTATTATTTAATTTGAGAGAGAGAGAGAGAGTCAGAGAGAGTCAAAGAGTGAGGAGGAGAGAGAGAGAGAGAGTGAGTCAGAGAGAGCAGAGAACAGGACGGAGTGAGGAGGAGAGAGAGAGAGAGTGAGTCAGAGAGAGTCAGACAACGGGAGAGAGTGAGGAGAGAGAAACAATTGTTTAAGGTAATAGAGATGAACAGTGTCTCGGTATATTTGGAGAGGATTTTCCACAAATGTAAAATACATAAGGGTTTACCTAAGCTGGTGCAAGCCCACTTTTGGGCCTTTCCTAGCTAAAGTTGCTAAAAGAGCATGTATAGTTAGGCTTGTGTACATGCCCTTAGTTGCTTTTTTTTTTGGGTGAGGGTAAATTATTAGGTGCTGTTCGTTTGAAGTTCCGGTGCTAACAAATACGAAAAACTAATCAATATTCTGGTGTTGTTCGTTTGAAGTTCCGTTGCAATAACAAGAAACCCCAGCCGAACCGTAAACCTTCGAAAAACTAATCAGTATATTGGTTGTTGCCCAATAGGTTAAGACTGATTTTAGCACTCCATAGTGTATAAAACGAACACAAATGCAAAGAGAGTGCAAACCGAGTTCTGATCAAAATCTGCGTTTTTTTTTTTAATTGCCTGAACGGAAAATCTGATCTGTCCATCTTGTTCGTCTCCTCGAGACAGTTTGGATAATGGTATAATAAGCCTCCGTACGATATCGGGTTAGATCACATGCATCGATCAAAGTTTTGAGTGTGTGAGCTTACTACACTCTATAATTTTTCATTTGGCATGAGATTGAGGATGAGGTGACATCACGGAAAGAGAAAGATGAACCAAAATCAACAATTTTTTAGTATGTAGTATTTAATTGGGCTAATGGCGGGTCAGGTTGGGTTTTAGATAAATGAGTTGGGTTTGGGTTTGGGTATGGGTAATTAGACTAATAATTAATGGGTCAATGACCCATTAAAGACCCAACCCACTACCAACTTGCCCAATTTGACCCAAATCCGCCCGTTTGCCACCCCTACGTGCACTTTGTCCTCTCTAACTTTTTTTTTTGGCACTCAACCCCTCTAACTAACTGAAATTCAAACGGTCATAACTTTTTCGTCCGATATTAAAAACATGCAAATAATATATCAATTTCGAGGTCTTGAAGTCAGCTTTCTAATGACACCAAAATCATATCACGATTCAAAGTACACAGAAAGTTATGATCAAAACGGTCTTTTTGTCTACCAGCCCTTACTCTTTTGAACATAACTTTCTGTGTACTTTGAATCGTGATGTGATTTTGGTGTCATTAGAAAGCTGCCTTCAAGACCTCGAAATCGATATATAATTTGCATGTTTTCAATTTCGGATGAAGAAGTTATGACCGTATGCCCGTTTGAATTTCAGTTAGTTAGAGAGGTTGAGTGCCAAAAAAAAGTTAGAGGGAACAAAGTGCACGCGAGATTTAGTTAGAGGGGGTTAACTATAGTTTACCCTTTATAATATCAAGATTGATAAGAGGCAAAGCAAACTATTCGTTTACTAGCTATATCTAACAAATCCAAAGAAGGCAGCATCTCCCATTCCATTTAGGTGTTGAAATTTCTGTAAGTTTTAAAAGGAGATCACAAATTGGTGTCTCTTTTTCAAAGCCGCGTCATAAAAGTGATTTTCAATATTGTTCTAATCAAAACTCAAATTTACATTTGATTTTACTATAACATGAATTAACTTTAGGACGAAATAGTAAAATTATTCAAACTCAACTATCCACCCCACACCCAAAAAACCTACCCACCTCAATCCCACTTCCCAAATATTTTCACTAGGTTGCACATGCACACACGGGAGGGTGTGTAACCTCTAGTAATCTCTTCTAATATATAATGAAATAGCACCATTTGATGTGACATTTTTTGAAACCATGTTGCAAAAGTGTTTTCCGAAAAATCCCTAACCAGGGTGGTTTTTTTTTTTCTCCTTTTAAATTTACTGCTTTTGCTTAATAATTTTCATCATTGTGTCATGATGAGGGTTTTAAACTCGACTTGCAACCTATCAAACTGTAAACCAGGAAGCATTTGTGCATATTTTGACAAAAAAATTTGACTTGCACATGCATAATATGTGCTCCTGACCTCTAGTAATATATAGAAGGAGAGTACTAATTTGGTGTCTCCTATTTTAAAGTCCGGTCTGATGAACACCCAATTTTGTGGATATTTGGTGTGACTAGTCCCGTTTTATGTTGTTTTATCTTGCGTTTATTTAGCTTTTATTGCGATATTGCACGTAAGGTAGGTTTTTGTGTATTTCAGGTAAAACGTGCTAATAAGGCGGTTTTGAACGCCAAGGAATGCTCCGGATGCAACCAAGTGCTCAAGGCCACGTGCCACCACGTTGTGGTGCCCGAAGAGTCATGAAGAGATGGTTTGGAGGTTGTTCGGGTCGCCCAAGGGTCAAGGGAGTTGAAGGACATGTGAGGATTTTACCAAAGTAATTCATCTTCCGACCAGCTGAGGGTAGATCTGTCATATCTTTTGATGTATAAAGTACTTTTGATCTAAATCACTTGGGTTAGAAAGTAGACTCGACGAGCTTTTCAACGGTCCAAAAAACACTCAAATCCGAGTTCGGGAGCATCCGGAGCGAGCCCGTGAAAGTTCCCAAAAAAATCTGTCACAAAGGTAGCGCTACCTTGACACTCCAGTAGCCAAAAATGACAATGGTAGCGCTACCATGTTTTGTAGGTAGCGCTACCTTTTCCCTTCGACCAGCTTTCAATGTGTTGAACATTTCAACCTTCCATTTATGGAAAGTTTCTACTTTAGGTATGTTTTTGGGATATTTTGGGGGACATTTTGGTCATTTTTAGGACTGATTTGTAAGGCTTATAAATAGCCTCTTATGCCATATATGGGTATATAGGTAGATTTTATACTTTAAGTCTTTTCTTCATAGTTAAATTTTCATAACTTTGTTCTTCAAGCTTTCTTAGTTTAATTGTTCAAGAACTCTTTAAGGTAATTGTTGTTCGTTCATTTTCCGTTTGTTAATGTGGTAGCTACTCATTAGATCTTCTATAAAATCAAATTTATTTTCCTTTTTATCTGTTAAGCATGTTTTTATTTCCAAGCATAATTTCTAGTCTTGTTATTATGTGTGAATAGTTCATAGGTTTGGTAATGGGGTGAGATGCACCCTATGGATTAGTCGTTTAAACGGTTTCGCCTAAATTTTAGCTCGATTTCAATGTGTTGAATGAATTAAACTCATGATTTCTTGTATTGATCATGCGGTCGGTGGCTTTTTTGATCAATGAAATCTATCGCCCTATGCTACGTGTTTGATAATCCTACTCGTGTGAACGATCCATTTTCGTCTCTCACTTGCGTTAAATGAGTTCAGTTTGAATTAATGCATTGAATTGAGTTCCAAGTAGTCTTCAGCTATTAATTCTTCAAGTGGAATCCGGACGGTTTCGGTCCACTCATAAGTTAGATGAAGAAACCGTTTGACGGCTAAGTCGTGGGTTAATCAATCCCTATGACTTGACCGCTTTTAATCTAGTTCTATTTCAAGTTCAATTTCGTTAACCTAATCAAACTCCAAGTTGGCTGCTTGAAAGCCGTGTTACTTACTTACCTTCTATTTTAAATTTGCCAAAAAAGACTTCTCTTTGGGAACGATCTCGGTCTTACCGGATTTATTTGCTATCAACGACCTAGCCCTTTACCTTATTAGAAGGATAGTTTGCGGAGATAAGCACGGTCGCAAAAATAATTTTCATAATTGTCGGTCAAGATTGTTAGAGGCCACATATGGTTTTAGTGGGCAAAACACACCCACGTCTACAGACGTCATGGCGACGATTGTCATCATTTCCGACAGAGATGGTCGTGTCCATCTTATGATTCTACTTTGCTTGGTTGAGCTTTTAGAAAGTTATTTTTGAGAGTTAAGTGGTAATGAGTGGAGAAAGATAGAGAGAAAAAGGTATTGAGAAACGTGTAGAGATGAGATGAGAGTGAGATGAATGTTAAACCAAACAAAGTGTTTATTTTTTTGCTTTTTTTTTTTTTTTGCTTTTTTGGATCTCGATGTTGCCTTCTGTTGACGGGGCCTATTTCGTACTCACAGCAATGCTATCCGAGCAGTCAGGTGTTCGGGCCTCCCACCTCCGCCTATCAAGTCTTTTAATAAATTTTTGTCGTTTCAAAAAAAAAAAACTAATGCTATCCAGGCAGACTGCTGTCCGGACGCTGCCGTTTATGTGCTTGAAACAGACGCCTCTCTCCATCTCGAGTCCTTCTTTGGTCACATCATGATTGCTTCTTTGGCCAATAAATCTTTTTTTTGATCGGCAACAAAAAATTATTATATTAGAACTCGATAAATGGTACATTGAGGATAACCAATACAAATCAAGCCCAAGAGAGAAAAACTCATGAGCAAAGTAAAGGGGGAGATCCATCCAGCGAAGAGCTGGAATGCAAACTGAGGGTTTCTTTCTGCTGTTTTGAACTCTGCTGCAGTTGCTATAACTGTGAGTCTATCTATCTAATGGAAAATAACTGTTTTTTGGATGCAAAGAATTGGTTTTTCCATCTGAACATCTTCGAGACTATTTACTGGCTTTAGTTCAAGTGGGAATAGCAAGCATAACTAAGTCCAACCTGGTATGCTTAGCTTGGTACAAGGAAAATAGCACTTTCGTGACTGCTACTGCTTTTTGGACTAGAATATGCCTTTATGGGAGTAGCCTTTTTTTGGTTTCATGCTATGTATGACCACTGTTGTGCTAAAGGTTTGTGTTTGACCTTTCTTTCCTTTTGCTTGATTTCAGTTGGTATCTAGCCAACTTGTACGTAATCTTTTTTGGGTCCCAAGTGGTAGATGAGAATGTCATCATTTTGTCACGATGTTTTCCTCTTGTCCCGTTTTAATCATTGTATTCTTTTACATTTGATTAATCATTATATAATTGGAAATCGAGCCTCTCCATTGTGGTTCATCGTCTTCTTCTTGACATTGAACTCGATGATATTGTTAGTAGCAGATAAATGGAGAAATAAGTCATCTTCCTCATCCCATGCTGCCATTTCTTCGTCATAATCAGGGGATGGGGGTGAGGAAATATTATGTGCAATTGACATGAAAACACTAATCAACCAGCAACAACCTAATTCAGAGTATCCAACAGTGAGAATCTGTAAGCAATATATAATGAGGAACAGAGTGGGCAATAGTAAGAAATCTGTGAGAGAGTGAAAAAACAAACCAAAAGGAAGCAAGAGAAATTGGAGGGAAGCAATAGCTGGGCATTGAAGGATCAAGTTCAAAAAAATTGCGTGAAAATTATGGAGGAAACGTTAGTGTTCTAATTTTTAGGAGGAAAAATAGGAGACTAAGTCAAATTGGTTATCATCTAACCAATCCCAGATATTTCTAACGATAATAACTTGTCCACAATGAATGGCACTTCTAAGTGGTAAATAAGGGAGTATATCAGTTGACATCTCTAATTATCAAATATATTAATGTAAAATATTAAATTAAACCAATATATTCAATGGTCTAGATTTAAATGAAATTTTTTCGGGAAAGAGTTTGATCTGGATCGTTTAAATATGAATTAAAATCTTTCCCAGAAAAGTTTTATTTAAATCTGAATCGTCCAAAACACTCTTGGATGGCTGTGATTTGTGCTACACCCCCTGCAGTACAGGGTGCAATACAGGGTTTCCGAACGTGAGGAGGGATCCATTCCTCTTTAGCCCTTCTCGGGCCATTGTAATTTGATCAGAACCATTCATGATTATTTTGACCTCGTTGAGATTAACAATAATGTCAAAAGTGACGTTAATTGAATAATGATCAATATGATCATGGAGTCGTGGTTATTCAGGAAGGCTCTAACGCTTTGACTCAAAACCTAGTTAAATATTAAATACAAATTCGTACCAATCAGGAGTTGATTGATGTTCGATCAACATGAATTTCGCCAGATTACTGATCTCGACAAGTTCGAAAATCAGTAAGTGATTACGTTCACTAAAATGGCAATATAAAGGACTCTTCACAAAATTTTCCCTTCACAAATGTAGTATAACTTCAAGATATATATTCTTTTGGGCAAAGTACGGAAAACCTCCCTGAGGTTTTGCCTTTTGGCAGATAACCTCCCTGAGTTTAAGTAATGAGCACATAACCCCCCTATGGTTTTGGAGTAAAGTGCAACCATGACTCTGTTAACGGCAAAGAGCGAAAAGACCTCGTTACCCTTGTAATAAATATACTCTCTCACTTTCAGTGAAGTAACTGAGGGCAAGGGAGCTTCTCTCTCCTCCACCGCCCAATTCCATATCCGAAGCTGAGGTGGGCTAGATCTATGGTCACTTCGGAATGGGTTCTACGCTCCATTCGGAGTTTTACATTTCCTGAGCCAGCATCCTGTCAGACCGAAGGTACGGGCGACGGGAGAACTTCTTCGGGGAGTCTGTCCAGATCTTTTGGCCGACGGGCGGTCTGGGAAAAGGGGAAGTTCGGGTCAGGGCTGGAAAGCTCGTCAAGATCTCTCCACTCTCCGGCAGTACGGCGGCGGGGTCATGGCGTTAATTCCTCGGTCTTAAAGTTGGGTTTCTCGGCTGGGTTTCTAGGATGGTTTCAGAAACCCAAAATCAAGCAACGGGGATGGCCCCAGTTCGCTGGGATACATCTCAGCTTCACGGAGAAGACCCAGAGCTGCTAGCTCGTGGGTCCTATTTACAGCAAGGAATTACCGATCTCAACTCCGACGTAGTTAGCAGCCATTTTACCGCTCGCTGCGCATGGCGGAGGGCAGCTGCTCGTCGGAAATGGTGGAGTCTGGTTCAGGTCAGCTTTCTTTTCGGCCATGGCTGCCCGCCGAGTAGTGTGGGTGATACATACGGGTGTTTGTGGGTATCCTCTATATATGCATGTGTGTGTATTAGTGAGAAATTTTCCTTCGATTCAGACCTCCACACTCAATGGATCACAACCAATTCCCCATCGTCGTCGTCTCCAATCTCCATTTGAGAGAAATGTTGATTAATTCCTTTACAAGTTCTGGTGCCAATTGAGAGAAATGTTGATTAATTCCTTTACAAGTTTAGAGAAGGAAAGAAAAAAGGAAAATGGAGAGAGAGAGAAATGGGAGGCAGAGAGATAAATAAGGTTAATGGTCGGTGACGGCGGTGGTCCGAAAGTGAAGATCCAGAAGAGGCACAAGTTGGGATTGTCGGCGTGGTGGTGTTTGAGATTTTCAAAGTAAGGTCGTAGTGGGTTCAATTTGGGGGATAACGGTTGGGTTCAATTCACAGTGATTCTGGGGAAGAAGATGAAATAAGGGTATTATTGTCAATTTATCATACTATTTTCTGATGGAAGTACAATTTTCCCCACCTAGGAGCGCGTGAGAAACACACACCGTTACTTTGGATGGAAAATCAAACGGTTGCACTTTACTCCAAAACCATAAGGGGGTTATATGCTCATTACTTAAACTCAGGGAGGTTATCTGCCAAAAGGCAAAACCTCATGGAGGTTTTCCGTACTTTGCCCTATTCTTTTTTTTATGATCTACTCCACTACTCAATCTCTCTCTTTTGGGTTTACCTGTCAAGGAGGCCCAAATGATTTTTCCTTTTGGGGCCTTTGTATAATGTTGGCTTATTTCTTAGCTTCTCGGTTCAACAAAGTTTGGCTAGATAGAATCTAATAATACACGCAATCAAATCCTTTTCTTTCTTTTTTCTCGAGTTCTACATGCAATCAAATCTAACTAGTGTGAGAGTGCTAAACTTCTTCAAAGTTCTTGGCTGGCCAAGAGAAAACCTCGTTTCGACCAACAACGTAATAGACGTGTTTTCGGGGGATGAATTCTTCTTTTTAAGCGTTTTGACGGAATGATATAAATACGAGCTCCTAGATAAGCATAATTTAGGAGCACGCACATAGGAAACTGTACAATAGTCTTGTCAATTAGAAATTCAGGAAATTTCTGGCCGGTTCCAAATTTTACATGGGGTTCCATGCAAACTATTTTTCAGAGTGTTATCCCATCTGAACGCTTTTTAAGGATGTTTTTACTATTTTGCTCCTATCACTTTTCATACTCCAAGAAATTCACACCCTCGAGAATTCACACCCCCAAGAATTCACACCTCCCAGAATTCACACCCCAAGAATTCACACCCCACAGAATTCACACCCCACAGAATTCACACCTTCCAGAATTCACACCCCTTTGCAAAATTCACATCTCATTTTTACTATTCATTCCCCTTTACAGAATTCACACTCATTTGCAAGAATTCACACCCCCGAATTGACACTCCTTTGCAAGAATTTACACCCATTTGCACTATTCATGCCCTCAAAATTCTGGGTACATTATTGGGAGACCGGATCCCCTGTCCGAGTCAGATTCGGACAGGCGCCTGCCCGACTAACCTCGGCCGTTGATTTGCGAGATCAACGGCCGAGGTTAGTCGGACAGGGAATTCGGACAGGGGCGTGGGACAGGGGATCTTCGACCCATTATTGGTGTGAATTTGGTCCCAATATACCATTTGCAAAATTCACACACCTTTACAGAATTCATGTCCCTAAAATTCACATATCAATTTATGCCAAAAAATACACAATTCACACTTGAAAATCAACCTGACATTTTAATAAAGTAAGCTATAAATGACAACTACAAAAAAAAACTAGAAGTACAACATTCTTGGGGACTGTATTGAGCTTTCTAATATCTCAATCCAGAATTTACGTTGTTGTTGTTGTTCTTGTTTTTTTTTTTTTTTTTTCTTTCTGATGGGCCATTCGTATTCGCGATCAAGGTCTGCGTGTGAAATGTTGGTGTGAATTTTGAGTGGATTCTTGCAGAATTTATACCTCCAAAATTTACACCAATTTGTACTATTCACACTCCCAAAATTCACCTTTTTGAAAAAAGACACAATTCGCACCCAACTGAAGAATTCACACATTTGAAAAAGACACAATTCATATCCAACTGAAGAATTCACACATTTGAAAAAGACACAATTCATATCCAAATGAAGAATTCACACATTCAAAAACAACATAATTCACATCCCATTCTTCTCTGCTTTCTGTGGCTAATACTAGAAGACAAACAAAAACAAATGCGGAAGAAAAAAAAACAGTGTAATTACAGAATTCCGTTGATACATATGTTTAAACACATATATCTTGTGTATATATGTTGATTTTGACGATCAAATCGATTCGATTAAATTTTAGAATTAAGAAAAAAACTTACATGATTGATTGATTCAATTAAAAATCCTCTCTGGTTACACCACCAATTCCATCTGTCTTCGTGGCTTGCTCTATGCTTTTTCTTTTTCTTTTCGCTCGGAGATCCGAATCAACTATTGCAGTGAATTCTTGATGTGAAGTATGGGTGAATTCTCTGGAGTGTGTGAATTCAGCCCCGGTATACCAAAAATTCTCATCCCAAAAATAAATTAACTCTCCAATCCTAAGCGAGAAGAAAAAAAAGCCATTGCATTGAATTAATTAACTCTCCAATTTCATTGATCTGATGAAGGATGTTAGAGCACTTTCATGAATCGGGCAGAACCAAACGATGAGTAATATTTTTTTTTTGGGGCCTGTTTGTCTATTTTTCGCTCTTAGTCGATAATTGACTACAAATTGTGTGAGTGCTGGAATGTGGATGTTGTGGTGGTGGAGTTTGGTTCCTTGCCGTATTTCAGGACTTCTCTGGAAGCAAACTTAGTGAAATGAATGGAGATGGAAGAAAAGTAACAAAATGGCCTTATTACTTCTCACAGTAGAAGTCAGTCGACTACAACAAATAGCCGAGTACACGGTTTAAATTACAAGCTACTCCTAGTGCAGGAAAAGTAAAATACAGATAAAAAGTAAAAAGCCTTTGGGCGATTGAGTGGGGGTCCTCCAAAATGTCTTCAGTCTTTATATTTATAGGCTGCTACCGACTTGAAATTCAAACCAGATGAAATTCCCTCCTCTGATTTGAATTGGGCAGTTTCTTCCTTCGTACTTCCTCCTTTTGCTCCACAATTTACTCCTTCTTCCTAATTTGGCAGTTATTTCTCTCATGAGGTTCTCCTTTTTCAACTGCTCCTTCATCACGTTCCAGATGTGTCTTGCTTGTAAATTATTGATTTGCCACGTGTTCCTAACTTCAAGTACGTCCCTGATCAGTTAGTCCATTTTTACCTTGTTATGCTCACGTTACAGCCAATTTGATTTTCTGGCCGTTGCCACGTGTCATTAGTCGATCAATGTGACCAACAATTTTGACTTACTAAAATATGGTGTAAACAATGCCCCCCTATTTACCTGAGTTAAGGATTAACTTTGGTAAATATTTCTCTTAGTTTTAAATCACCCCTCTGTCGATATCGACGGGTGATAACCTTTTGCAGTGGAAACATTTATGCCCCCAACTTTCGAAGAGTTTTAGATAAATTTTACACCAATCTTTTCACTTTTCGACTGGTACAATAAAGCCTTCAAGGCTTGAACCACCGTCGAAAGCCATGTGTTGGCTTATTAGATGCAATATTCCCTCTGTCGAATTATGGGATGGTATTGCCTCTGTTGAAAAATCCTAGTCGATTAGTTTCCTTCAACTATAATTTCAACTGAAGAGGAACAGGAAGCTAGGAAACATGGTCGAGGCATATCATAAATATACTATTAGGCTTTAACTTCCTTAGCATCGTCCATTATCATCATAAGTATGTTCCCATCGACCGGGAACAAAAACCTTGGGCAACTGGGGTCTAATTACATAATTTAATAACACATGGATTGAATACGTGTACTCAATGTAGCCTATATACAAGTCCACTTATGTTGAGAATCTGTTTTATCATATCCATGCATGAACCCATAGTCGATCATTTTGTACATCGACCATTTATGGTCTAAATCAGGAACAAATGACGAGTATTCCATATGCATCTGCCGTAGGTAGCTTGATGCATGCCTTAGTTTGCACAAGGCCAGACATTGCATTTGCTGTAGGCATGCTTGGCAGATACCAAAGCAATCCAGGGATAGAACAACTTGATGCTTACCTATAAGCATGTCGACTGTCTCGAAATGGTTGGATATTCCGATTCAGATTTTGCGGGTTGTCAAGATTCTCGAAAGTCCACTTTGGGATATGTTTTTATGCTAGCAGGAGGTGTTGTATCATGGAAGAGTGCTAGGAGACAATTGTTGCTTCGTCAACAATGGAAGCGGAGTTTATAGCATGCTTTGAAGCAAGTTCACAGGCTGGATGGTTAAAGAATTTTATCATAGGGCTTCAGATCGTGGACTCAATATCTAGGCTAATAAAAAATTTATGTGATAATTTGGCTGCGGTTTTCTTCTCTAACAACAACAAAAGTGGAAGTCGGACCAAGCATATTGACATCAAGTATCTTGCTGTTAGAGAGAGAGAGTTAGGAAACAAGAAGTCATTATACAGATTTGATGGTTGCAGATCCCATGACAAAAGGGCTCACAGTTAAAGTTTTTTTGAAGCATGTTGAGCGTATGGGTTTAGTTATCTAACTTTTGGTTTGATTTCTTGTTATCTGTACTTTTAGCGTTTGTCAATACAGTAACATGTTAATTTGTGCACATCTAAGGTATTTTTATAACATGTTGTCTATTGGGACATATAAGCCGACTTTTGGACCCGAATGACTTGTTGGAAGTCATTCATAAAGCATTATATCACAAGTTATTGAGAGACTTGTACATTGTAATACATGGAAGGAAATGTTCATCTTAGTAGCATAACTGCCATGATTCGTGTGTTAAGTCTCTTAACTAATGGTTATTATTTGGGTAGTTTTTTGTACGGCCATATTCAGTGTTCAATATCTTTTATCCAAGAATTTTAAAATTGATATATCATGAGAGCCAAGTGGAAGAATGTTAGTTCTTTATTCATTAAGTGTGGCTCACATGACTTGTCATGTTATTATTATATTTATGTATTATATTTATTAAAACTTGGATATTACATTTAAGTTAATTACCCATATAATGGTACCTTTTTGAATAGTTGCCTAATGCTTTCTTGATGGAAGGAGGTCTAAGGGGTGTGACTATTGGTGAAGAGTCACGGGGTGTGACTCTTGGTGAAGAGTCACATATTGGGTTGTGACTATTGGAAAATGGTCCCTGTCTGTCTATCTATATAAAGGCCTGTGATTACCATCAAGTTAGGGGTTCTGACTGGCCGGCCCAATTTTGTCAGCACCTACCCGTCTAAGTCCATCATTTGTCAAACCCATTCCACATAAACCCTGTTTTAAGTGAACTATCAAAAACACCCTGCCTCATCGTTAACAGGTTTAACAAGTCCTCATCGTCAACAGGAAAGAGAGAAGTCTCTCTCTCGACCCTCTCTCTCTTCCTCCTCCTCCCCACTACCACCACCACCACCGACCCACCCCCACCGCACCACCTCTCGCCTCTGTCTCCCACTGACCCATCATCACAACACCGCCTCTCCTCTCCACCAGCAAAATCTACTCCAGGAATAGACGAGCCCTAGATCGTCGAACGCCACAATCGAAGGATCCAGCGCCACCCGCCGCATCTCCGCCACCGTCTCGCGGCTCCAAATAGACGATGGAAACAGAGAAGACGAGTGTACTCTTCGGAGCTTCTTCTGGATTTCAACCATGGCTCGCGATCGAATCTTGTTTCGTGGTTTTTCGGTTTCTCGATCTGAGATAAGTGCTTTTGTTTGGTATATTACTCCTTCGATCTACTCTTGTATTTCGATGTGTCAGATTTAGGTTTTAATCTATGCTTGTTTTACATAATAGACCGTTTATTGATGCAGTTGATGGATATCTTGGGTTTTTTTGTTAATCCTCGAGTGTCTACGGATATTTTCTCTTGCTTTTAGATCAAAAGTCTTGAATTTCATTGTTAGACGAGTTTTTACTTGTGAAATTTTGGACGACTCGGTTTTTGTTTTAATTTGATTTTGTTGTTGTAGAATCTTTTTGATTTTGTTGATGTGAATTGTGTAATTTTTTTTCCATGAATGCGAATTGTGTAATTTGAGAGGTGTGAATGCAGATGAGTATGAATTCTGGGCGTGAATAATACTGATATGGTGTGAATTCTGTAAAAAAAAAAAAAAGAAGATTGGATTCTACGAAGGATTGTGAATTCTAGAGGTATGAATTCACACACCAAGGTGTGGAGTGGAAAATAGAATTCACCCCTATTTGTTTCTTTTTGTTTTTTTTGGGTGTGAATTGTATCTTTTTTGAATGTGTGAATTCTAAATTTAAGTGTGAATTCTATTTTTTTCGAATGTGGGAAATTTTCATTTAGGTGTGAATTCTTCATTTGGTTAGTCATTAATTTTTGAAAACCTTATTTTTTACGTCTTTAGAGGTGTGAATTGTGTAATCGGCCAAGATAGGGTGTGAATTCCCAAGATGGGTGAATTCTTGGGTGTGAATTTTTTGAAGTGTGATTTTTTTGGGGTGTAAATTCTAGGGGGTGTAATTCAAAGGCATAATTCACACCCTCCAAAATAAAACAATTCACACCCATTAAAATGCAGAATTCACACCTCTCAAACGAATAATTCACACTCTCAAACATTAATTTTTTATTTAGGTGTGAATTATGTCTTTTTTCAAAGAAGTGAATTCTGGAAGTGTGAATAGGGGTGTAAATTCTGCAAAGGGGTGTGAATTCTGCAAAATGATGTGAATTCGGGGGGTGTGAATTCTGTAAATGGGTGTGAATTCTCGAAGGGTGTGAATTCTCGGGGGGTGTGAATTCTCGGAGGATGTGAATTCGGGGGTTATGAATTTTTGCAAAGGTGTGTGAATTCTCGAGGGTGTGAATTCTCAAAGGTGTGAATTCTTGGAGGTGTGAATTCTTGGGGTATGAATTCTATGAGTGCTGAAAAGTGAAAAGGGTAAAATAGTAAAAGCATATTTAAAAAGGGTCTGAATGGGATAGTACTTACAAAAGGGGGTTTGCATGGAATCCACACAAAAAAATAGGACCGGCAAGGAATTTCCCCATCAAGTTATGGGATTAACGTGATATAGAATGGACCGGAAATCTTACCCATTTCTCTCCAAACAAATCAGTGAGAGTTGTGAGTGTTAGACAATTTGGTTCAAAGGGTGTCCGGATTTCTCAAGACTTAAACACTATGGCAGAAGATAAGTATTTTTTCCTTGCATATTTATTTTGGATTCTCCCGTATAGATTTATCAAAAACCCCATCTCACCTCATCCATTATTACGCCCAAACCCAAACCACACCGCCTCCGCAACCACATTGTTAATCAGTTGAGTTCTGATAAATTAATTGTGCAAGAATGAGATTGCAGAACAATTTAAACCAATTACTCCATTAACGTTCATTGTCATCAATTGACCAACTTTCATTCATTCTGTCAATGGAACAAATAGAATAACTAAAGTAACAAAAAAAGAATCGAGTTCCACTCCATGACAGCAACTCCTCCACCAAATAAAGACATCGTCTATCTAGTCTGCTTAATAAACGAACTTCAGAAGCAACAAAATGGAATCATCGTATCCTTTTAAGCATGTTCGCCACAAATTCGCCACAATTCCAGATCTAACTAGTCGAACAGCCCGTCTAAAGCCACATACTCGCTGTTGTTAAGCCCGCCGTTGAAGCGAACTTCGTCACCACCAATTTCAAACTCGAACGAGTCGTAACTCGGGATCTGATTATCAACCCTCCACAACTCACTAAGTTCAGCAGACCCGTCAACCGAAACATGGATTAACTCTGTTACCTCGCTGGGAGACCGTCGTGGCGTAGTCGAAGCTTCTAGAAAGTCATGCACAGATTTGAGTCATCGAGGTTACCGATGAGGTTCTCCCTGAGTCTGTCCACATTGGGCGAGTCCAACACGGACTCGTGGAATCATCTCAAACTCGTTTCTTGTTACTCAGTTAGTCCATGGATAGTTGGAGAGAGAGAGAGAAGAAAACACATGAGGGGCAAATGCAAATGAAGTGGTCTGAACTCTGGGGTCAAATGTTAGCAAGAGACAGAGAGAGAGATTTGAGCCCATTTTGCCTATATTTTAAAAACTCAAAAATTTTGAATCGTGCGCCCATTTTGCCAAAATTTTGAAATTGGTTTTTCATTAATTGGTGCGCGCGTTTGTGAAGGGGCAGAGACAAATGGGACCCACCAACTTTCCACCTCAGTCTTTGTTGTCTTCTTTTGCAAGGTTCTTTACTAATAGCATTTCTGGTTTTATAATAGAGATATGGGGGGCTAAGATGAGATGTTTCTTTGGATGTTTTTTTAAGTGTTCCAGCCTTTAAGATGAGATGTTTTTTTAATATATATATATATACATATATATATATTAAAATTTGCACATAAATTGTTTGTGTCCCGATCTCTTGTTTAACTCGAGCAGTTCGAGTTTGTAAATGGGTAACATCACATCTCAAACCTCATGTGTGCCACTACTTCTAGTGTCAATTAGTTTAGTTTTTAATTAACCAAATTGCATTGAAGTTTTTTTTTCCTTATATCTAATATCTAATACTTTGTGAGTTGTAGATGAATAATTTCTGCTATAGTTTTTGTTTTTTTGTTTTTTCATGTTTGGCATAGCACACTCTTTGTTATTATCAGTTTTTTTCCTACGTACACATAATTTGCCAACTTACGTTCCTCTACATTATGGGCGTGTTTGATAGGAGGTTTAGGAGGGGGGGATTGGATTAATAGTCGCATGGGACTCCTAATACCTTGTTTGGTTGGGTTTTTGCAAGAGGGACAACTAGTCCCATGGGATTGTTAATCCCCCAAAATGGGGGTATTAGCAATACCATGGGGGAGGTGTTACTACTAATCCCAATCCCATGGGATTGAACAAAACATGTGTAAAAACCCACATCAATCCCAATCCCAATTCTAATCCTAGCCAAAACAAACATGTTATTACAATCCCACCTCATTCTCAATCCCAATCCCAATCTCAATCCTAATCCTGTGCAAAACAAACGTGAATAAATAATTCATCCCCTTATTAATAATCCCACCTCATTCTCAATCCCAATCCTAATCTCACCTCATTACGAATCCCCCCAAAACGAAATCTGCAATCAAACACGCCCTATGTTTTTTCTTTTTCAATTAGTCTATTCCTTATATTTGTGTTGTTTCGTTCCTTCTGTTTGCAACGAAAGGAGAGGATGGTGGCCATGTGAGACAAGGCATCTCAATCAGGATGTTCGAGGACGGCAGAAGAAATTTAAAGGAGTGTTCTTGGGAAATAACGTATTACGTAAGAGGAATGGGGGTTGGCCAGAGGCCCTCATCCTTCTCTTCCCAATCAAGCTCCAACTCAGCACGACAAGAGCTACAAATTAAAAGTCCAATCTGAGATGGAGTTACTTCGCGAGGAGCGACGAAGAGAGCGGGAGGAGGATGAGAGGCGGTGGGAGGAGGAGCGAAGCCTGCGTGACGAGGAGCAAAGACAATGGGAATAGGAGGAAAGGCGAAAAGAAGAGGAGGAGCGGGCGCGTCACAATGCTCTTCAACTTGAGCTTGATGAACTCAAGGCCTCGATGATGAACATTCACGGACGAGACAATTAATGGGATCGAGGTGATGGTGGCAAATATTCTGTACGTAATTTCCTCTTTGCCCTTGCCCTTGCCCATACTAGTATCAGTCAATATATTGTTGGAAATTTTCAGAATTTCGGATAAATGAAATCGGGGCAACCATGCTCGGGTTCGTTGAATCTGGACGCACCACACCACAATCAATAGACGTATTGAATTGTGGGTGTATAACTCCCGTAACCTCCCTCTTCAATGGCAGAATTCATTGGCAGAATTTGTTGGCAGAATAATGGCTGCATTACTCCTTTGCTGCCTCCTTCACCCTATAAAAGGAGGCTCACGTCCTTTGGAAATTCACTAGCAAATTCGCAATCTTCAGCACATTACAACATTCGTTCTTGAGAGAGAGAAGCAGGCAGTAGTCAGTTCGCCAAGGCGGTCATCGGAGGTGTTCCGACGGCTAGCGGTTCAACCGAGCTAACCCTGGGAGAAAGTCGCCGACGCAACCTACAACACCCACGGTAGGGGCGAATCTTTCTTAAGGAGACTGTGGCTCTGCACAGGACTCGGTTTCAATCCAAGATTTGTTTGTATCTCGGTTTTCTTATTCTCTGTAATCTGCTTACTGGTTTCGTAATATGTTATGTTCAATTATGTAATTGTTACATGTTGATAATGGAAATTGTTCTCTGGATTTTCGTGACTGCCGAAATTTTTCCCAACATATTTGACCTTCTTATGACTATATATATCTGTAATTGTCGTATCTAATATCAGTCAGTGCATTTTGTGCCCATTTGTTTACATGGTGCATAAACTAACATTTGTATGATTTTGTTACTTCAATTCATAACTACTAAGTTTGGAAAAGAACTCTATTATTCTAATTACTAGAGTCAGGGTACACTATTTGGCATATATGGAATGGGAAGTATTGCAGGTAACTGGTAGCAAAAAATGAAATAAGTTCCTTCGTACAATCGGAATTAAAGATATGCTAATATATAGTATTTGAGATATATCGTTGGGCTGGGCATTTGCGCGTGCTCTTTTTCAGCTGAATGATCGATATTTGCATGATAATAGAGGTGGTATCACATTCTAGCTAATAGTATAATATGCTTGTGCTTAACTTATTTTGATGGTTATTTGAGTCACTTTTGATCATGTTTGTTGCTATATTTTGGAAGTAATAATATTTCTAGGTTCAGTCCTTACTGGAAATTCTTTAAACTTGTAGACCATGGCTTTCTGCGACGTACTGTGTTTGGATATTTTAAACAAATGCAAGGAAGTACCTATTATTCATGTTATATGTCAATTAAGTCCTACTTTCAAGTCACAGCTATGCAAACTAATTTAAGACATACATCTCCTCAGAATGAGATATCTGAGATACACTACAACTAGAAGTGATTTCTATTGCACAAGTTTTCAGCTAGAAAGAGATTCGCTTCACTACAAAGTCTATTTATGCCAAGGAGTGCTAGATGTTCTTTATGCAGACTTTTTATTTAAGTTTGATTTAAGTCTGTTTATTGTTCTTCTTATCAATTTGTTTAAGATATTGTTCGTTAATACTGATTGTGTTTTGTTCTTTCCACAGATGGAGTATCCCGCATCTAGTTATGAACTATATATGAAGAAGTTAGATTTTTGCAGTAGATTCCACCATGATCCAGCTTTATTAATTGAACTTTTCTGTTATTTTGCACTCTAGGGCTTGGATGTTCCATGCTATACTTATGGACACTATGCTTAGATTTTTTATTTCCCACTTTTTGTGGTACGATCTTTTCATTATTTTGTGCTCTGTGAATTAATAGGCCTGCAAAAGTTCACATAAGCGCCCACTAATTTATCCTTGCTAGGTTCTTTTATATTATTATTTGGAATTTTATGCTTTATTTTTGTATTGTACGTATTTGGAGGCGTAACATTTGAATGGGATTTTTTTTGTGCAAAGATATATTGATCCATGAGTTTGGGGATTACTATTTTGCAAGGCCCGGTCAACCAACCAATTAAATGGCAGGCCCATTGATATGTTATGGGTTAATTCCTTGAAGAAATTGATTCTCTTTGATTGTGCTCAATTACCTAAGGAAATATGGTGAGCCCAATGATTCTCAATTAGAAGAATGGTGAGCCAAGGCTTAATATGGAGTACGGCTGGGAAAAGGAAAAGAAATTTGGGGTTTTCGGAGGTATTACAGCAGCAGCTTACAGAAGGGAGGACGAACGGAGAACGGGGCTGCCGACTGCGGAACGAAGAACGGGGCTGCCATTAGGAGGATTGTTCCGAATATTTTCTAGCAGCTTTAGACTTTTAGAGTTGTTTTTCCTTTCGAGTTTTGAAGCTTTGTTTAATTACTCACACTTTAGTAACTCGTTTTAATTTTTGTTCTTTATAAAAGTTGTTTGTTGGTACTCGATTAATTTATACTCTTGTTTATTTTCCATCTCAAGTAATAGAAAACATGTTTCAAATTAGGGTTTCTGTCGTTTCTTGCTTGATAATGAGTGAGTAATCATATAGGTAGGGTCGTGGGGTGATTAGCATACCATGGTCAGGTCAAATATGTTCTGCTCCTATTTCTAAATAATAATGACAAGGCAATTTTAGGTTAGTAAAGCACTTCCGTTAGACGAATCCAGGCATTGTCGGAGCCCATGTGACCGGGGGAATGGGGGACCAAAACTCATTCTCCGTTGCGCATAGATAAACGACAATCATAAAGATTCGCATCTTTTGGGGTATCTTTTTCTCTCTAAAGTTGAACGTTTTTCAAGAACAATGAATGGAACATATAAGTCCAGACTGGTTGCGAATGTTATGAACCCCACGACCATACCTCCTTTTTAATTATTTGAAAAAACAAACAATTTCGTAAGATTAGTTAATCTTATATTCGAATACAAGGGGTGAATACCTAAGAGCCGGTAGAAATAGTAATAACCTGAGTTTTGTTCAACATACATCACTGTCTTTGTGGATTCGACTCCGGTCTTACCGAATGTTGTGCTACATCGGTCTTAGCCCTACGCTTGAGACAACCCATTATTTTAGGACTAGGATTTAGCTAAGCACGAATTTTGATAGAGTTTGTTAAGTATTTGGTGAACACCCTTTATTTATGGAAGTTATGAATGAATTATTTTTGAATTTTTGGTGAATATCGTATGGAATTATTGGTTGCTCGATTTAATTTAAAGGGAAATGCAAAAAAAAATAATAGTCAGGTTTAAAATTAGATTTAATAGTTGGAATGTAACATTTGCCGACTAAATATTTAGTCGGGAAAAGTTGCAACATGTCAGTATTATTACAAGAAAATGTGACATTTGCCAACTAAATATTTATTCGGGAAAAGTAGTATTATGCCGACTAAATAATTAGTTGGGAAAATGTGACATTTGCCGACTAAATAATTAGTCGGTAATTTATTAAATATTTACCGACTAAATAATTTTTCCGACTAAATATGTTTTAGTCGGCGAATACATTTGCCAACAGCAATTCGCCAACTAATGTTGCCGACTAAAGTTTTAGTCGGAAAAGTCTATTGCCGACTAAATTTTCAACTTTTGCCAACTAAACTGTTATTCGAGAATGTTGTATTTTCTTGTAGTGTGCGCCTCTAAGCTTCTAACTCAACCGAATCGTTTCTTCCCCAATCAAGTTAGTCCACCACCGATTCGTTCCTATTGTATCGCTCTTGGGTTTTTTCTATTCTTTTATTTCTCTTTTGAGATACCAGATCTTTGATTTATTTTCCTAGCCAGAAAAATGGTAGATTACCGCTGAGCTAGTTAATTGATTTTGTGTTTCGGTTCTTGCTCTCAAGAATTTTTTTTCTGGCTGAATACTAACTAAATGCATGGCCGATTTCTTTTACTATATTTTGCTAAGTCGAATACGATGCGGACACAGAATACGTTGTGGACACATTGGGAAGTTAAACTGTAATTCTAAACAGTGAGTCCGGAATCAATATTTTCCATCGATGTTTACACATAAACACTCAAACAATGACCATTGATTTGCATCTTTCTAATGTTCATACATTTATCTTCTCCACTTCTATATATACGAACTAGATCCAAAGATACATCAAATGTATCGTATGTTCAACATGACTCTAACGTGTCAGTACCGTACTCTTAGGGGAACAAGCATCCGTTTGTCCGTATCGGTGTCTATTGTTCTTATCTATATGCTTCATAGCCTTTGATAACCCTAGTAATGGCGTTAATTATGCCGAATCAACGACTCTCAATTTGACCAATTTTAACTCAGTTTGAAGGCATGAAAATTTTATTTTCAGCGCAGAGATCAAAGTGGGGCACATATTAATTTTACAGAGGTTCTGACCTTTTCCAGGCCAAGGTTATCTGTTCTTTTGCATTAACACAAGGACAACGATGAAACAAATTAGTGTCGGAAATAAATTTTTTAATTATGATGTGGGGTATTTGTTTTAATTGTTCTGAGTCGGAGAGGCAGAGTAAGAGGTGAAACATATTGGATCCGAATCCGATAGAATTTCCGAAGTAGTAAAAGCTATGGGCCAAAGCCTAGTTTTGTACTGTATCCGGTGGGTTTAAATGCGGCGGTTGTGTGTGATGGAGTTATGGAGCAAAGGACAGTTGGGAGTAAATGAATGGGTTAAATGTGAATTTCCGAACTACCAAAAAGAAAAAAAAAAGGAATGGATTAAATTAGGCTTGTCAATGGATCGGATTGAATTCAAATCCAACAAATTCGAGTCCGATCCGAATCTGATAAAGCTCAAATCCGATAGTGGTGATCCGAATTCGTAAAATCAGATATCCGATCCAAAAACTTATTTACTTCAAAAAATTTAGCAAAAATAAAAATACAACTTCTTCTACTCTTTTTTTTTTTCAAAACAAAAAATTTATAGGTTTTTTAAAATGAAGTTCGGATTGGATTGATAAAGGATTTAATCTCATCCGATCCATATTTGGATTACCGGATTCGGATTATCAGATTGACGTTATCAGATTTGGATTGGATCTGGTGGTTAAATGCGGTGGTTGTGGTGTGATGGAGTTAGGTGCTGCGTGCCAATAGAAGAAATTGACAGAGTTGGGAAGTAGTTGAATTTGTTCGCTTGTGCTTATATTTGAGTTTGTACTGGGGTATAAAGATTGTATCGTGCGTGACTGCGTGTATAGATAAAGTGTGGGGAAAATAACGGTTCGGGACGTGTTTTGATAATTAATATTAATCGTCAAAAATAGGTTGAGAACATTTGTTAAAGCTGAAAATGTCCTTAGCGGGTATTAATTATCAAAACACGTGATTGGCTGTCATTTTCCAGGTGTGGGGTAGTAGAGAGAGAGAGAGCGCAATAGGGGATGATGTTGTGCAGTGGTGTGTGCAACACCGTGCTGTGCATCTCTGAGTCGTTAAATCGTGCATCTGACGGCTCGGATCTCATCTCGACAATAAACAGCTCTCGATCGTTGGTTGTTGAGATGAGATCCAAACCGTCGGATGCACAATCCAACGGCTCGAAGGTGCGCAGCATGGTGCTGTGCACTTCACTGCACAACACCAACCTAAAGTCCGAGAGAGAGAGAGAGAGATATGTGGGGGGGGGGGGGGGGGGGTTGCATGAGTTTAAAAGAGATATAACAGGCCCAAACAAGGGGCCTTAAATAGGCCCGTAAGTGTGGGTAATGTAATTGGGCCACTGGCAAAATAGATCAGTTGACCTTAGCCCACAGTTCTTGTAAAAATAAATAAATAAAATACTTAGCCCACATTTGGAACTTGTAAAAGTCATTTTATTCTTCTCCAAATTTGGATTCGTAAATATTTTAAACAATCTTGTAAAACTCATTCTTCTTCTTCGTCGTATTCTTCTTCTTTTTTTTTTTTTTTTTTTGATCAACCGTCGTATTCTCCTTCGATCTTCTATTTTTCCTAAAGCAAAGTTAAAGAGAATAAAGAAATACTCCCTTGGTCCCAATTCTTGTTTTCTACTTTATGAATTTGAGTTCTTCTATCATCAGCCCACTGAGCAGTCAGTAATATAAAAAGATTGGACGAACAAATTGGAACGGGATAAGTATTGCTTTTCTAGTTTGTCTTGGATGGATAAATCGAAAACCCTAAAAAGGTAATCTGATTGGAATGAAAGTACAGTTGAGGAAGACAAAAGCTCTTTTTTTTTTTCCTGAATCCCAAGTGTATTTTCACGCGGATCAAAAAAAAAGGTGTATTTTTACGGTTATTAAAATATTATTTTGCTATGTTCGAACTTCGAAATTTCTGTTCGCGTAAGTTTTAAGGCATATATACTTTGGGAATAGCTTATATATAAGATGAATTATTAGTCCCAAGACACGAAGGTTGCTTCAAGGGAAAGAACAAAGAAAAAATAGCTTATATATAAGATGAATTATTAGTCCCAAGACACGAAGGTTGCTTCAAGGGAAAGAACAAAGAAAAAAATATTACCCATCGTTCTACCTCTTGAAATATGGTTTATGATAATGGGGTGCACATGGTTCTGATTCGTTCGGTTTTATAAGAATCCGAGAACAGAAGCATTAGTCACGGTTCTTAGAACTTGTGAATCTTGTCCGGACCAAAAGTTTTACGGACCAAACCGAATCAATCTGCAGACCGTGGTTTGGTTCATGCATGGTTTTATCGTACTTAACTCTATTGTTGTTGGCTCTCGATCGATCAATAGTCCGTTAGTTTTTCGTGAGCCAAAACTTTGATAAATCTCAATCTATCGTATAGTGCTTTGAGCCAAAACTTAGATATGTGGGCCTGATACCCTTTTGGGAACGAGACACCAAACCAAATGCTAAAATAAAATGGGAAAACGACGGATCAGAACACTTGTTTTGATAATTAATACCCGTCAAAAGACATATTAAGAATATTTGTTAATTATGAAAATATCTTTAACAGGTATTAATTATCAAAACACGTCCTTGACCGTCAATTGCTTGTTTTTTTCTTGGCTGGTCACCAATCACGTAGATAAATCTCAATCAATGCTACTGTTGTTCTTGTTATTACGTAAATCCTGTATACTATGTTCCGATTCTAATTAGCATATGCTTTCTATTTAACTCCTGAAAGTTTTTTTAATTTGAGAATAAAGAGTAAGATATACTACGCATTTATTGTATGTTTAATATTTTGTTAACTATGTATAGATGTATATATGAATTTTCTTGTATACATGGTCCAGTTTAGTTAACTCACGATTCCGAAGCAAAAATTCATGAAACCGAATCATACAGCACTGTTCTCAAAATTCTAAAACAGTATCCGGACCATTAATTTTTTGATCAGGACCAAAATATACGATTCGGTTAGGTCCTGCCGGATTCACTGATCTTTCGATTTTTTTGGAGTCATATTTGTGATTTTTTGACGAAATGCAGCAGTAACAGAATTCAGGTAGAATTGAAATGCAAAAGGCATACATTCGAATATTAAAATACTATTCTCTTCGTCCTATTTTGTTTGCTAGTTATGAAGAATCCAACTATGTACGGTGACTGGAAGATTTTCTGTAGGTTTAGGGATTTTTGTTTTGTTTTGGGGTTGGGCTTTTGGCCTATTATGTGTTTGGGCTTTGGCCTTTTTAGGTGTTGGGTTTTGCTCTTTGGGTGTCCTATTGGCTCATGGCTAATAAGATTTTTCTGTTTTTTATGTTTTTTTTAAAAAAATTGTGAAGTGATCTGTAATGATATGTTAGAGATTGTTTTCAAAAACTGGAGGGACAAAAATGGAAGTTTGCCTTGTTTTGGTTGCTAATTTTTAGAAACGAAGCAACATTTTGGGACGACCCCTAATGAAAACATAAGCAAACGAAATGGGATGGAGGAGGAACAGAATAGGAATAGCACACATTTAGGTCTGTCAACGGGTCGGATCCGATGAGATCCAAATTCGATAGTGATAATCAGGATCCGATTTGAAAATTTCAGATCTGATCCGAAAACTTTTTTACTTCAAAATTTTTTGCATATATATATAAAATACAATTTTTTGTCAAAAAAATTTATTTTCCAAAAAAAAAATAACAGAAAAAATTGAAAATAAAAATACAAGTACGTAAACATTTTTTTTTCAAAATAAAAAATTTACTGTTGTTGTAAAAAAAATTTAAAAGATTTATAAAAAGTAAAAAAAAAAAGTTGGGATTCGGATTGATAAAGGTTTTAATCCGAGTCCGTTACCGGATTCGGATTATCGGATCGACGTTATCGGATTCGGATCGAATTTTCGAATCGAATCCGGTCCATTGGCTAGCCTAGCACACATTCAAGTTTTAATTAAATATATAATGTAGGTGGAGAATTGGGGCAGAATGTAGAGAAATTTATTATATTGGGAGAGCAGGAAATAGTGAGAGAGGGTGGAGGGTAGCAGGTAAAAATACACGTGGGACTTCATGGATACTACATAGATACGGTGATGACAGATGAGATAGAAATCTTCAAGGCTTGACTGAGCAATTGACCAATCACTGCCTCTTGGTAATGGGTAAACTTACTACATATGTGAGTTTACCGATTTACCCTTCCACTTTGTTGCACTTATCCCTATCACCTTACGTAGACGACTTTTGCGGTTTTAATGGTTCCAATTGTGAAAATCGAAAATTACCGCAATGAGAATCTGAACTTCATTCTCGATACGTGGAGTACGAGTGTGATTGACGTGTCTAGCTCCGGCATCTAGCTCCAAATGGTTTTGTTTTGTTTCTTGTATTTTGTTTTTGTTGTTTTTATATCACGGATCGGTAGTGTCCACTTTTATTGTACTGTTTTTTTTCTTATATATATTATTTGGGAAGATCTGATTTGTTGAAAAATATGTGTTTGACTAAAAATGCTAACCTCCGCATGATACCGGAGAATAATAGGTAAAATATGCATTGATAGAAAAATGTGTATTGATATTTATAAAAGTGTATTAAAAACCTCGTTTTGCTAAAATTCTTATTTTTTAAGTTCTTATTTTTCACTTTACGAGACAAGTCATTTTCTCAAAATACATCACTTGTAATTCAAAAAAAAAAATATTTATTTTACTTAGTATAACATACCCTAATAATATTATTAGCATAACATACCCTACCTAATATCAATATTCTAACTACTTTGAATTTATTTATATTGACATCCAAATTGCAAAACATCATAATGCAATATTTAGTGCTTAGACTGAGTTCTTGTAAACTTACTTTCAACTTACTTTTTTCCCGTTTTGTGTTTCGTTCGCCTTTTTTGAAATTTTTACTAGATTTGCGTTGTATTTGTTTGGATTAATCATCCGTCTTGACGAAATGAGTCAAACAAGTAAAAAAACTATGACAAAAAAAAAATTCACTAAAGATTAAAAAAAAAGTATCAAATAATTTTTGTTTTTTTTTAATCCAAAGTGTCATCTTATATGAATTTTTTCAAAATGACTCCATATTCATATACTCTTTCAATTTGTTTCATCGAGATAAGCGATTAGTTCCAAATTTACAGCGAAAAACTAAAAAGAATACTACTATAACAAAAAATAAAACATACCGAAATAAGTTATGAACGAAAAAGTTTTACTAAGAACTCAGGCTGTCAAACACTTCCTAGATTGATCTTTTCCCTTCACGTGAGTGAAAATTACCACATGTTACTTCAGCCTTTATCAAACCTGACACAAAGAAAAAGATTCGTACAATGATAGAAGAGAATCACATGGCATCAATTATTATTCAACCACAAACACTTCGCATATGTACACAGAAGATATAGTATGCGTGGACCCCAACGTAAATTAAATATGAATGAGTTTATTTAAATATTTGTAATCGTAGAATGATTGTTTTTTTGTAGGAGTACATAAACTAGAGAAGTTGCCTGAATATTTGTTTTTTTTTTTTTTTTTTTGGGTCAATCGGAAGATTTGTTGTATTTTTTCTTAGCTAGTATTTTATCCTTTTTGAGACTGCTGAGAAATGTAAAATTTCAGCAGAATATGCGTTGAGTTAGGGTAAAAGACATCAATTGCCATAAGTTTTTTCCGTTTTGTATCAGTTAGACGATTAATTTGGCTTTGTTCAAGATATTTGTATGCACAATGATAATCTTCTTTTTTTTATTCGCAGTGCAATGATAATTATGACCTAATTTACGAAAAAGAAGGGCCTAAAAAGACTAAAAACACTCCCAAACAATGAATATATCCACGGGCACATAAATCCTTTCCATTTCAAGAAAGAAATGAGTTACTGCCCAAGGTGCGGCATGTGCCTGAGGTCCACTTGGCTCCGGTTCTCGTAATGTTTCCACACACACAAAAATAAAAAATAAAAAATAGAAATAATTCATATTGATATTGGATAATTGTCAAGAAAAACATCCATGTGAAAAATCAGTTTGGTTGGACTTTGTTTTGCACATGAAGTTTGTGCAACACAAAATAGTAAGCCAAATATTGTTCAAAACTTTTCTTCCGCAAACTCAATTCGTTCATGTGCAAAACAAAATCCAATCAAATTGATTTTTGACACGTAAGTATGTTTTTGCCGACGAGTGACACAAAATGAACGATTCCGATCAATTTTTTGCCAGACTCAAAAGACTGAAACTAGAGGGGACTAGACCTTATGCACCGGATATGAACTCAATCCATTGAAATTGGAAAAAGAAAGGTCCATTTGTTCTCTTTTTGACTTTTTGAAGAACTTTTAGTATACTAGAAGTTATTAAAAATCAAAACTTTACTTGATAACTTTGACTAAAAGGAAAAACTAGTACTCCGTAGTAGACTAGAATATGTAGCTTTTGAGAGGCCATGCGTGGTTGCATTATATATTCTAGCGGAGGGTAGCTAGGTTGCAAAAAAATTTACTTCAAGAATTATTTTGTATATTCATACTATTAATCTTATTTTTTCAATTGAGTATTTTATTTTTTAAATTAAAGTGATGTATTTTGAGAGAATGACCTGACTCGTAAAACAAAAAATAAGTACTTAAAAAATATAAGAACTTTTGCGAAATGGGACATAAATGCTTCGCCTGAAACGTGATTGTTTGTCCCGACATAAACGACCATCGAAATTGCTAATATGGAAAAAATCGAAAATAATGCTATGGTTTAGGCGCCATCAAATAATATCCTTTTTTTTTTTTTTTTTTTTTACATCAATCGATGAGACAAAAAAGATGTAGCAAAAAATTAATATATCTGCATTGTATATAGTGTCTATCCATTTAGAAAGTTATAAAACGGTCCCAAAAATATTCTACTGTATCAAAAATATTGAGAATGACTACCAGAGGTATTTTATCATCTTTTCTTTTAAAAATATTTTATGCTTATTCTATTGTCTTTACATGTTAGATTCTAAAAGTGTGCATATCCATAAAGAATAATTTGATGGCGATTTTATTGGATGACGCTCGGAACATTTTAGTTAATGAAATACGATCTTCATACATGTTCGATTCACTTGCCCCTGCCACTATTTATGAACTCATAGTAATAGATAGATTTAGATCTCGTTCCGCTCAACTTTTACTAGCATATTTTGATAATTTTATCTTTATTCAAAAAAAAAAAAAAAGTTTAGTAGTACTCTCTTGCTTGCTTGGCGATTTTCGGTTTGTCATTCCGTTTGATTTAACTTTTGGAGAGTAACTTTTAACTCTCGGCACAGTTTTTAATAAATCTTTCTCTCTATCTCTCTCCACTCATTATCCCTCGAACTCTCAAAAATAACTTTCTAAAATGTTAACCACTCTCTTGGGCCTTCTCAATGTTCTCATTCTCCGACCACTGTTTCGGCCTCATTTTTCCCTACTATAGTTGGTTCAGGGTTGCTTTCAACTTTGGGCACCACGAGTGCCGACTTCTCACGCCCTCGGACACATTAGGCCCCCCGGCCCCCGGGGTCATTTGTTCCCTGAGCACCGCATGCTTTGAGCTTCTAGGTACCTATCTGATCATTACACGGTTGGTCTTCCGCCGCCGCCTATGATGTCTTTTCTTCTTCTTTAACAATTTCCTTCCCATAAATCCTTCTTGTAGATTCTTAACAGTTTTGAACTCCTGTCTTTTCTAGTTCTATCTTTTAATCCAAACCCTTCCGGGACTTCTTTATCCTTTCGTTACTATTATTTTATTAGCATAAAAAGAAGAAATATCGTGAGAGGAAAAGGGTAAGCAAACAGATGGGCAAATAGCTAGGGAAATTAACAGAGACTCCAGCAAGGCCACCGTAAGAGCAGAGTTTTATCAGCTTTTCTCATCTACTTGTTGCTGGTAAGGTAAAATAGAGAACTTCAACAAGAAAGTCCCCATGCGGCAGAATAGCAAAATCTGAAGTCAAACTACATTTTCCTACGGTTCGTAGGTAAATTTACCTTTCAATTGTTCACAAGCTTTCTATTTTTTATTATTACTTTCTCTCTCTCACATGCACACTCCACAAATCAAGTAGGGAAAGAAAAAAAATAGTATTATTTTATGAAGTAATAATTAAAATAGATAAGATTGGTGTAGTGTTGAAAGAGTTATAAGTAGGCAAGATATAAAATTTATATTGTTTAATTAGCATTTTTACCTATTAGTTGGTGTATTTGCTCTAAATTACAATTCCGATGCCGCTTGAAACCCCGGGCTCGAAATCCGGGGGAGGGAAACCGCTTTTTATTTAATGACGTCACGGTGTCCTCTCCCCGTAAATTTTAACAAACTCAAATGCCAACTCGTCAAGCTCCCCTGCGACGGCAGGGGAGGATCCCATCCAGTTTTATTTCCATCCAGTTTGGTACAGTCTAGGCCCTCACAATAATGATCGGGATCGTTCAATGTGTAGAACTCGCCGAGTCCATCGACCATGATGAAAAATCAAGTTGATCGAATACCGTTTAATATGAGTTCAAAATGTAATAATCTTGAGATAATTGTGTCAAATGGGTTTCAATTTAAAACAAGACTAATGCATTTGAAATCATATCGAACGATATTCAATGAACTTGATTTTCAATGTGGTCGATGGTCTAGACGAATTTTACAAAAATAAACGATTCCAATCATTATTGTGGGGTCGCCCACAAATGGCCCAAACTGGACCAGACCGGATGGAGAGGAACTGGATGGGGGAGCGTGCTAGCGTAAGGGATGTCAGTACGGTAATTAAACCTAAAAGCCAAGGGGTTCTTCCCCCAAGTCCCTGACACAAAAAACCACACATAAGCTTTTGTCGTGGCTCTCTCCTCTTCAGGTCAGGTCTCTTCCCTTTCTCTCTTTCTTCTTGAAACTCAGCTCTTTGTCTTTAGTCCAAACGAATCGACGGCGCTGTTTACTCTCTCTCTCCTCCCCCATCCCCCTCTCTCTCTCTCTCTCTCTCTAAACGTATCTAATCAATTTTAGACAGAAATCGTACTGCGCATATATAATAAATCTCGCTTTTTTTTTTCCTCACAGAGCCGATACTCGTGTACTTTTACCCTCGATTCCCTCCGAATTTACCTTTCTGTCCGTGTTTATATACTCCTCAGACTTGCCTGTCTGGTGCTCGTTTTAATCATAACTCCCCGAACAGAGACCCCTCCAGTTCTCCTCCTACTCCCTCTCTCTCTCTCTCTCTAGCTTCGGACAGTGATCAGTTACTGAGAGTAGAGAGGGAGAGAGACTCGAGAGAGCAAGAAGAGGTTGGTAAACTCTCGTGAATTTTAATCTTTGTTATACGTCTTCTTGTATCTAGTCTCTCTGCTTCTCTCAATCTTGGTGGTTGTCGTTGATTATATAACTATATTTTGCATGTCTATCTGTTTGATCAGATATACTGTTTATGAAATCCTATCTGATTTTAGGTATGGTTTCACTGCTGCTTGTCTTCCCTGCGTGTGCTATTGATATACATTCATATCTGTATGTCTGTATAAAGGTTTTGTTTTTTTGATTTTGGTAAGTCGGAAATCCCTGTATCAGGGTTTTATGCGACGATCAATTTGGGCGTTTTTTATGGTTGATAGAGTTAGTGATTTTGGTGGTTGTTTTGTGAGCGAGATTGAGCTCATTGATTGTAGTATTTGGTTTGAGGAGCGACACTGGTTTGGTGCATGTTGTTGATTTTGTGTTTCGAGGGTTAAAAATTGATTCTTTGAGCAATGTGGATACAATTTAAGCCTCAAGTGATGATTATTCGCTGATCAAAACAAAAAAAAAGTGATGATTATTCTCCTTTTGGGGGGAAGTTTGAGTTTTTGTGTGTGTGTGTGTTGTTGATGGATAAGTAGTTTTTAGTTGGTGTTGTACACTGATTGGGAAACAGCTGGTGTTATGGATGTCGAATCGTTCAGCTGCACGCGTCAATAGGAAGTGTCTGGTTTTTTTTTTTGGACCAATTAGGGAGGAAATTTGTGATCTTTTTGTTTGCTGGTTACATCGGTTGGGCATTAATTGTGGTTTTGGTGATTGATCGCTTTTTGGACAGTTGTGTTTATTGTTTCGACCAATCGGGAAGGAATCTTGTCTTTTGGCTGCGTATTGGGTCTTGAACAGGTAAAAGCTGATTCTTTGAGATATTTGTATATTAATCACGTGCGCAGTGAAGATTTCTATATTTGTGCTTTGGTACTTGATGGTGTATACTGACTGTTAGGAACCCGGTGCTGTGAATCTTTCGTTCAACCATTTGTGCACTACCTTTGGATGAATCAGGGAGGAAATTTTGTTGTTGAAGATTACGTGGATTATTCAGTAATTGTGGGTATACTTAGTTTTAAAGATTTACCGACAGTGGACAATTGTGTTTATTAATTTGTTTGGTCACAAAGGAATCACACTTGTTGGCTGTGCATTGTGTTTTCAAGGATTAAAAATCGATTCTTTGGACAATGTGCATATTAATCATGTGATTCATGTCCCCGATGATGATTTTTATGTGCAATGATTAGTTAGTGATGGAAATGAATGTCTTCTGTTTGACCACGTGTCAATCCAGGAAGAAACTCATGTTGCTGGTCACTAATTACCCTTATCATTAGTCACTGTTTAACGTTTGTCTACGATGATTGATTGATTTTTGACAGTTGTGATCAATATTCTCATCAACTTCAAGGAGTTTTGTCTGTTAGCACGATTTCTATAGCGCCGCATTACAGTATTACACCCACATACCTCTCGGGAATTTATTTTCAGGAATCTGAGGTGTTCCTTGTTTTAAGCTTCATTTTTTTGGCAATAGCGCAACGAGTCCAGCGATGATATGTATTCTCACTCTTAATAACATCTGAAAGTTTTGTTATCAGTGCATTATGAATTTCAATCTTCAATCCAATTTATTTGCAGTCATACGCAAAAGGAAAGATTTTTATGTCAGTCATTTTTCTTTTGGCGCAATCTATTCATGACCCAGGTTTCATAAAAGCAATTGACGTAGTTGTATATGAGCCTCCTGAACTATGGTTTTTATGCTTGAGTGGCACACCATAACACACCAATGTTGTGGCACCCTCGTGAAAAGTTGGGCACTCCAGGGTGGGACCAAACAATGTTTGGTTCCTGACTTCCTTTCTGACTGATACGGCAACTATATGCTTGGACTGTACCAATGTCACCGGTCCAAGTCTGTTAGTCAACCTTGTATGTGTCTGGAACAAGGGTCTAACCCCTTGATGTGGGATCGCATGCATCCTATCGAATTCACATGAACATGATTGTGCAAGAGAATATATCTTTGGAACACTGGATCATTTATCGGAAAATTAAATGAGAATGCAAGAGGGGAACCTCGTACTTTTCTATGGCTCTAAATGAGCCAAGTAGAGTTGAGTCAAGTAGGATATTATCCAAGCTGGGATTGCAGACCTAATGAGCTTCAACTATGTGTTTAAGCTTGGCTTCTTTTCATTTTTCAGCCTATCAGAAACAAGCTCATCCGACTTGATCACGAGCCTAGCATGAGTAGCTTGTTTTTTCTGTACAGTTTGACTGCATAAGAGCTTGTCAATCTGAGTTTGAGCGGAGCTAAGGTAGTTCGTGAACCTCAAAAAGTGATCTTATGTTTGTTTTTTATGAAGGGCAGTATTGGATGAGGTTTTCACAAGCCCAATGCAAGTTGAGTTCGAGTATTTTACTATGTTTTTATAATTGCATCTAGTCTTGAAGTCAGTGACTTTTTAATGTTTGGTAGTATAAACCCATGAACTAGAGCGAATGTTGACACTTCTAAAACGTGCACTTGGTCACAGTTTGCCACTTTCTAAACACGCACTTACACAGATATACCGACACTGTTCATACGCTTTACACGGTTTCTAAAAAATCAAAGTGGAGAATTTAGAGAAGTATTCAGGATTAGAGATGTTACCAATCGAATCTACAGTAGATAATTTCCTTAGTAGATGAAGGTTCTAAACATGCGCATCTGGACTGATTGTGGGATTTTTAGTTGTTTTTTGCCATCTTGGGAATGTTGAGTTCATGATGCAATGTTAGCTTAACAGTCTTTAATTGTATGCCTGCCATATTTTCTTGTTAGCCTTTTGATATACTGTCTCGCCGACGATTTATTTCCTCTTGATAGGCAGTTGGTGGAAAGGGTGTTCGACCTCAATCAGAGAAGGGACTGAGACTTCAATTCTATGGTACGTATTGCAACAGACTTACCATCTAAGTTAATTGGTTTTTTTCGTTTTTTCATGCAGGTCTACTTGTACGTGTCTTGAACACAACTTCCACCAAAATTTATCTTGTTTTCCATTCTGTTTATTAAGGTTCTTAAGTTGTTCATCTACATAAGTGTACGTGTAATAGCCGTCCTGTACACTTGGAATTTGGAATTTCGATCGGAGGTGCATTTGTGTTGGTATCATGCTAGAGTATAATACATGACAGTACCTTTGAGCCTTTAAGTGTTCCTTTTTGAACCAATTCTTGGAATACTAGTTATGCCTATTAGTTTAGTGTTATACTCTTGTGAACTTTCACTATTCAGCCGTCATTTTAATGTTTCTGGAATTTCTCATTAGGTTGCTTAATTTGTTGCTGAAATAATTGGGCCTCAATGGACAATCCATTGGGGGCGGAGCAACAAGTGCCATTTGGGGTCCTGACTGGCATAAATTTCAGTGTTTTAAATGACACAGAAGCTGTAAGTATCTGTTTAGGTTACGTGGAGCAACATTATTTGCTTATTTTCAGCTGCCTGCTGCTTTCAATTTTCGTCGTTTTCTGGTGACGTTGGCTATAATATTTACAAACTGAGATCAGTAGTAACATTGTAATTAAGCTTTCCACATAAATGTACTGATATTGGATGGAAGTACTTTATCAGGAGAAAGTATCAGTTTTGTCAATTGAATCAGCAAATGAGGTGACAGATTCGAGGTTGGGAATGCCAAATCCAACCTCTCAGTGCCCCACCTGTGGTGCCAAGGACTCAAGAAGTTGCGAAGGTGCAGTGGTGAACGTTACAATGAGTTCTTGTTTTAACCCGTTAGTTTGTTTTTTAACCTGTTACTATAATGGTATAAATTTCAATATTGCAGGGCACTTTGGGGTAATCAAATTCCCATTTACGATACTCCACCCATATTTCATAGCGGAAACTGCTCAAGTCTTGAATAGAATTTGCCCTGGATGTAAATCTGTTAAGCACACCAAGGTCAAGGTGTGGATTTTTTCTCATGCTAAACATTAAGGTTCATGGACAATGACAAGGAAATTTTAGTTCTCCTGTTACTATCTTGCCGATTCATCAAGATACTTTTCTTTTATGTATTCCTTTTGTGTATGGTATTTGTTGGCTCGTCCTTCGTTGTACTTGGTTGTTTAATTCTGTATCTTAGGTGTTTGTGTCAACCGGCCAAGTTATTACTCTACATTTTAAAATATTGTGGAGCCAAGTGATTTATGGGGGGATTAATGGTGCATTTATCATTTGCATTTCAGATTTGTACTGGTTATTGCCTTTTATGTTAGCTTACATCAAGAAGCTAAAATAACCATTTTCAGTGATCTCCCACCCTTGTTTTCTCTTTGGTCGCGTTGTGGTGGATTTAATCAGACTGTGCACAGAATCCTCAAAAGCTGAGGATTCTAATAGATACGTTGGCCATCAGCTCTTCCTTTGAAACCATATGAAGTTACTTCAGATTATATAACCTCATAATTTATTTGGTGTGACAGATATTTACCCTAGTAATTGTTCCATTTGATGCAAGTGTGAATTTGGCTTTGCTAACTGGGTCGAGCCAAATTTACTCTTTGTACCGTTTAATTGAGTTAAATAACTAGCCATTGACTTGCTGATATGTATTGTTCTTTTATTTGGTTTGTATATGGCAGGGGGCTGTTTCAAAGCAAAGTTGCAGATATTGCAATGTAAGATAATCCGGTTGTTATTAAGCATTTCGTTTCTTCACCTCTGTTAATTTGGTACTCGAATTTTTTCAACAGGGAAGTTTCAGGGAAAGCTATCCTAAAATGATATTTAAAGTTTCCTCAGACGATGTGTTTGGAAAGACTGCTATTATAGTAGAAGTAGTGGAGAAGGTGCTAAGGAAGTCTCCGAATAAAAGTTCTGGCGAAAATTTAGCCGCTGATTACTGGGATATAATACCCAGAGATGTACAACTGGATGAAAGTTCTATGAAACCGACCAAAAGAGTTCTTTCGCATGCGCAGGTAGCATCTCTACAGACAAATGAATCATTGAAGCCTTTTCTTTCTTTCTTTTTTTTTTTGTTTTATATTCTTGAATGTTCTTTCTTATGGTATCTCATTTATCGAGTTATTCTGGAAATAGGTTCACAGGATGATTATGTTAATCAAGGATGGAAGTTAATTCATAGCATACTATTTTTTCCTTTGTGTGGCAAAATTGAAAGCATTTATTATGCTACGTGCTTTGTCCTCAGGTCTACCATATGCTAAAAGATGTTGATCCACAGTTCATTAAAGAGAGCGCTATTTTTAAAAAGAATCCACTCTTTCTCAACTGTTTCCTTGTAACTCCCAACAGTCATCGCGTGGCTGAATATGGGCAGCATGTGGTCTTTGTAAGTAAATCACACGTCTTTGGGCGCTTTTTGCATCTCAGTTGATATGATTGCCGAATCAGATCAACTTGAATTACTCCTTTTCTTTTTCTGCTTTAATCTTGTGCTTTTACTTGCTTAATGATTTAGGATGACCGGACAAGGATTTTAAAAAAGATGGTTGATTTTAGAGGCACAGCCAATGAGTTGAGCTCACGGGTTCTTGACGGCCTAAAAAGTACCAAGGTTAGTAACATACTATGTTACCATTTATTTTCTTTTGGCCAAAAGAGACCTTATGCTTATTATTCTCAGTTCTACGTTTAATCCCTCAGATACGCGCTGAAAAGCCATCCACTCCGGAATATGGTTCCTCGGGTAATAGTACGTCTGGTTTGAGGCACATCAAAGAACTACTTCTAGGGAAGCGAAGTGATCATGCCTTTCGCATGGTTATAGTCGGTGATCCGAATATAAAACTCAGTGAAATTGGCGTGCCACGTCATATAGCGGAGAGGTTGCAAATCTCTGAGCATCTGAACTCGTGGAACTGGGAGAAACTGAACACTTGCTCTAATTTACGGATTCTTGAAAGGGGAGAAATTTACGTCCGAAGAAAAGATCAACTTGTTGCAGTAAACAATATGGGAAAGCTTCAGATTGGAGACCTTGTGCACAGGCCACTGAATGACGGAGATGTAGTGTTAATAAACAGGCCGCCGTCTATTCACCAGCACTCCTTCATTGCTCTATCAGTAAAGGTGCTTCCAGTAAACTCAGTTTTGTCAATTAATCCACTCGTCTGTTCTCCCTTTCGTGGGGATTTTGATGGGGATTGCATACATGGTTACGTTCCTCAGTCAATAGACTCCAGAGCTGAGCTCCAAGAGCTTGTTGCTCTGGACAAGCAGTTGATAAATGGACAGAGTGGGAGAAATCTCCTTTCGCTTGGTCAAGATAGTTTAACCGCGGCTCATTTGGTCGTGGAAGATGGGGTGCTCTTGAGCCTTCGCCAAATGCAGCAGCTGCAAATGTTCTGTCCTAATCAATTGCAATTTCCAGCCATTGCAAAAGCATCTTTCGCAAAAGCTACCTCACCAGACCACTTTTTCTGGTCTGGAAAGCAATTGTTCAGCTTGCTACTTCCTCCAGACTTCGATTATGTCTTTCCGGAAAATGATGTTCATATTAGTAAGGGTGAGCTTTTATCTTCCTCAGACATGTCAAATTGGCTACGTGACGCTGATGGAAACCTTATACAAGGTCTTGTAAAACATTGTCAAGAAAAATCTATCGACTTCCTGCATTCAGCTCAGAATGTTCTATGTGAGTGGTTGTCAATGAGGGGCTTAAGCGTTTCATTATCTGACCTTTACCTCTCTTCTGATTCATCCTCGCGGAAAAATATGATTGGTGAAGTCTCTTATGGTTTGCAAGAAGCAGAGAGGATCTCTCACATCAAACTGTTGATGGTAGATTCCCATCAGGATTTCCTTATTGGAACCGAAGAAGGTCTGGATTCTGTGGACTTTGGAGCAGAGCACATGTGTCGTGAGAAACAGAAATCAGCTGCCCTTAGTCGAGTTTTTGCTTCTGCGTTTAAACAAGTCTTCTGGGACATTCAAAACCTAGTATACCAATATGCAAGTAAGGAAAATTCATTGTTGGCCATGTTGAAGGCAGGAAGTAAGGGCAATTTGTTGAGGTTAGTCCAGCACAGCATGTGTTTGGGTTTGCAGCATTCATTGGTTCCACTAGCTTTCAGATTGCCACATGAGCTTTCTTGTGCTGCGTGGAACGATCACAAGGCATCTGCTTCTACCGATATTCCAGAATGTTCCGGGCGTTACATTCCATCCGCCACGATTGGAAGTTCCTACCTCTCTGGCTTGAATCCTCTAGAATGTTTTGTTCATTCTGTAACTGCTCGTGATATTTCTTTTAGCGATAATGCCGATCTTCCAGGGACTTTGAATCGAAGGCTTATGTTTTTCATGCGTGATTTGTACATTGGATATGATGGAACTGTGAGAAATGCTTATGGGAATCAACTCATTCAGTTCTCTTATGGTATCGATGACACTGCCGGTTCAAGTAAAGCTACTGATGGTTCTCTCCGTGATAGCACTTACGATCGTCGTGCGATGGGCTGCCAGCCTGTTGGTTCTTTGGCTGCCTGTGCCATTTCCGAGGCAGCTTATAGTGCTTTAGATCAGCCCATTAGTGCTCTTGAATCATCTCCATTGCTAAATCTAAAGGTGTTCTCTCTCTCTCTCTCTCTACCTATCTATCTATCTATCTATCTATATATATAGGGAATGGTTCAATGAACACCCTAATAAAACACCCAACGGGGACACCTAAAATCTCAATCTGATAGTTCCCGATTGAATTTTTATGATCCGAACCGCTCAATATGTGCAGAATGTGATTTTAAGGGTGTCCGCGAGAAATTAGCAAAAAAAATGACCGGGAAAGGCTTGATTTGAGCAGTTTTTATTTGAACCGTTCAATAAATAATTGTTCAAAACTGTTCGGATTAAGCCCTTCCCGGTCATTTTTTTGCTGATTTTTGGCGTGTACCCTTAAAATCACATTCTGATCACATTGAGCGGCTTGGATCATCAAAATTTGATCGGGAACCATGGGGTGTTTTTTTAGGTGTCCCCGTTGAGTGTCCCCGGAACCGCCCCATATATATATATATTGTACCATTGTACCAAGGAGAGAGAGAGAGACAACAAATTTGACAACAAAAAAAACAACACATAGTTCTTGATCAAATTTTAATAATCTGAGCCGCTCAATTTGATCAGAAAGTGATTTTAAGGATACCCACGAAAAATCAACAAAAAAAAAAAGACCGAAAAGGGCTTGATCTAAGCAGTTTTTAGCTTAGATTTATGAACGGTTCAATTAAAAACTGTTCAAAACAAACACTTTCCGGTCATATTTTTTGCTAATTTATTGTGGGTACCTTTAAAATCACATTCTGCACACATTGAACGGTTTGGATCATGAAAATTTGATCGGGAACTATGAGATTGAGATTTTTGTTGTTTTTTTTGTTGTCAAATTTGTTGTCCCCGGAACCGCCCCCTATATATATATATATATATAATACTATATGGGAGTGAGAATATGACACGCAGATGTGAAATGTTTGTTATCTCTGAAGGAGTAAAGGGAATGAATCCATTCACTGTGCCAACTTCCAAGTTTTGGAGGGATCCCTGTAGCATTCTAACGGATTTTAGTCTATGCGTTTTGTCTTTTGCACTTTGAAAAATTGCTTGCAACTATTATGTTAACTTAGATTCTTTTTCCAATCGAGGCTGACATGTCTTCTTGTGACTGAAATATGAATTGAATCTCCTTTGTGGTATAGACGTTCTACGTCATTATTGTCTGTATGTTTCCTAAAAACTGATAACTCTAAAAAAATCTCAAGCTGTTCAAGGGGCTGTCTAGTTCTTTATTTTTTAGGAATACATCCCCTTCTTCTAGCCATTATCTCCCTAATTGATTTGATAACTTGTCAACAGCCAATTACTCTAAATTTCAATCTACAATAAAGCAGTGTAATTTATGTCTTTGTTTCATCAGCAGCTATTGTTCTCAAAATGCTTGACATAGTCTCCTGGCATTCCAATTTGATTGTGCAGAAAGTCCTTGAGTGCGGTGTGAAGAAAAAGAGCGGTGATAAAACTGCATCTCTATATTTGTCCAAGAAACTTGGGAGATGGACTCATGGTTTTGAGTATGCAGCCTTAGAAGTCCAGTCTCATTTGGAGAGACTACTCTTTTCGGACATTGTTTCTACTTCCATGATAGTGTAAGTTTTCGCTCCATTTTAATTTGTTTATATTTTCGCTTTTACCCTTTTGATTCTTCTTATAGTGTGTAATTGCTGTCTAATTGACACTTCATGTGGTTATTAGCTTCTCTGAGAAGGCTTGTAGCCGTAAACATACATGTCCATGGGTATGCCACTTCCATATAAGCAAGGTATTGCTGACGGTGAATATATATAAACGACTGGCCTAGCTTCAAAGCCACTTTTGCATATAAAATTGTACCATTTCAGGAGATGACAAAGAGGAGAAGAATAAGAGTTCAATCTATTATTGATGCCCTGGACATGAATTGGAAGAGTGCTAGTGCCAGATCTAAAACTGATCTTCCTAAATTGCAAATAAAAAGAGTGTAAGTTGCTTTTTTCTATTATAAGAAAAAGTTTTATTCTATTACGATATTAAATTCAAATGTTATCACATGAAAGCTGGGGTATTCTTGACTGGAGCTTTTTTGTCCTACTTTTAACTTGTTTCATTAATTTGCAGGAATTGTTCTGTAGCTGAGATGCAGAAGGAAAACAGTGCTACGTTTTGCATTGCCGTCAAAGTAGTCAAATGCTCCAAGAACCCGGCTGTAGAAATTGATAATATCCGAGACATGGTGATTCCATTCCTTCTAGGAACCGTCGTAAAAGGTATCAGTGATCTAAGAGTACAAATCTACTCTGGTTTAAGTCCTGATTTATTGCTCATGCTTGATTATCTACCCTCCATTTTGCTAATTTTGTTTTAGTTACTGATATTGGCCGATCACTTGGGAAATTTATTAGGAAAGAAGATTGTATTATGTTATATGGGAATTGTTAGAGAATAACTAGAGGATGCAAAAATCTTCAGAAAGACATATTCATTGTAGAGGCATATTGAAACTCCAATAGTGATGCATTATCGAACATCCTCTTTCCTACGCTTCAGAGAAAATTTATTAAACCACTAGAAGAACTGTTTGTTGAAAAAGACACTATTGACATCACATTTTAAGCTTATAGTTTGTTTGACTGGTACCGCTAGGGTTGAGATTTCTCTGTATGATCACTTTTGCTGCTTGGCTGTGCAAAATTTTCTCATGCCGAAAAGTTATTTTGCATAATATATTTGTGGTATTCGAAGGTTTGCAAGTAATAAATTTATAAAACCTGCACACATTGATTGTTTAGGATATGGCTGTAGATTAGTTGAAGGGTGAGGCGAGGAGGTAAGACATGTGACATGTAAAGGGAAGAAAGAAAATATGACAATTTTTTTTTATATACATATGTCATTCGCATCTCCCATTGTTTGTAAGTATTATTGTGAGCATTTAATAGTGTAACTATTGCAAACATTTTAGTTGTGGCAGCATTACGTAGGTTTGAAATTTGCGGTTGTGATATACTTTTGGTGATTATCTTTATGTTCAGGAAAGAAATTTGCTCTGTAGGCATAGCACAATGCTTGATTTATTTTTACCTCCTGACATATATTTTAGGGTTCCTGGAATTCAAAAAGGTGGATATCTTGTGGAAAGATGGACCGAAAATGTCAAGATCTCATAGAAGTTCTTCTGGTGAACTGTACTTGAGAGTTTTTATGTCTGAGAACTGTGAGAGACGAAGATTCTGGAGTGCCATTAAGGAGAACTGTCTCGAAATAATGGAAATAATCGACTGGGAACGCAGTCATCCAGATGATATTCATGATCTGACTTCGGCCTTTGGAATAGATGTTGCACGGAAACATTTTCTCACTGTGGGTTTTTTTTGCCTCTCTTCTTTAAAAATTCACAATTCATGATCATCATTAGATTTCTTGACTGGAAAAATTTGGAATTTCAAATGCAGACATTGATGTCTGCAATATCTGACATTGGCAAGCCTACACTTCCTGAGCATTTGCTTCTTACTGCGGATTGTTTATCAGCTACAGGAGAGTTTGTTGCCTTAAATGTAAAAGGGTTGGCCGAGCAAAGAAAACGCACATCTGTCTCTTCGCCCTTCATGCAAGCGTGCTTTGCTGTACGTCTTGTTTTCGTGCATTAAAATAATTACAATCCTATCATTTGGATATTATGCCTACTGGTTCAAATATTTTTGTTGGCAGAATCCAGCTGATTGCCTCATTAAAGCTGCCAAGAAAGGAGTTACAGATGATCTTCAGGGGAGTGTTGATGCATTGTCATGGGGAAAAACTCCTTCCATTGGGACTGGTGGAGCATTTGATATCATATATTCTGGAAAGGTAGATTTTACGCCCATTCGTCAATAAGATAATTATGGATATGCAAAAGGATTCCTTACAGCAGTAAAAACTTTGAAATTCAGCATCACCTTTTATCCTGTGAAAGTCGTTACGCTAGCTTGCTCTAAATTTTAAAAATGTGGCGGAGCTAGAGTATTCAACATATGTAACATGAACAGAAACTTTGGACAAAAATGTGGTTGATTATGGGAAACTACAAGCAGTGGTTATAAATGTTTGTAAGTGCTTATATTTTTTTCACACTGCAACAAGGTCTAGGAAAATAACACTATATTGAGTCTTTCTGCCAATTTGTAGGAAGCCATTATTTTGTCTTGCATTAGTATGATTTGACATATGGAATTTATGGCTGTTATTTTTCCTCACTAGTCACTGGCGTGAAATGACATCTTTTGTTTATCCTTGTTCCTTTTGTGCTCTTTTCTGTGCATATGGTCGTGGGGTGGAAATTCCTTTCCTACGAATGATATGGTTTTCTTCATATCTAATCTCTTCATCAGGGGCAGGAACTTTCTAAACCTGAAGATATCTATAAACTTTTGGGTAGCCATGTCAGTTCTAGTGAACAAAATGTGAAGGTCAATGTACCAGGTGAACATGATTTCATCTTCGACAAGTGTATCCCTCGGCCAGTTTGCACATCTGGTGAAATTTTCCTTAAAGGGCGTAAAAATTTGGAAATATCCAAATTGATCTTGAGGAAGTTTATAACACTGAAAGACATTTTGAGGTTGTCTCGAGCAATGAAGTATATGCTGCACAAGTAAGTTATTCCTCTTTTGGGCTCCTTTCCTCCTGTGAAGTACATTCTATCACACTTACTATGGGAGGATTTACTTTGGCTAATGACACTGCATATACACAGAACAATTTTTTATGTCCTGAAATTGTTTTTCCTTCTCATTGCTCATTCCTTATGCAGTATATTCTATATCACAGTAGATCACACATTTCTATTTTGTAGGCTATTGGGCTGCAATGAAGCACCGACACCTTTAAAGGTCGATGTATTGCAGTGTCGGACACGGGGACACAGGGCGTGTCCCATAATTTAATTTAAATTTTTTAGGGGACATGTCGGGGACTCCGAGGGGACACAGCAGGGGTCAAAGTGTAATTTAAAAAAATTGGGGGTCGAATTGTAATTTTTTAAGTTTTGGGGGCTAAATTGTAATTTTTTTAAAAATTTCAGGGGTCAAACTGTAATATTTCAATAGATTTGTATTGAACTTATGGATGTCTTGTTTTGTTTGAATGGTATTGGAACTATGAATTTTTTGTTTTGTCCACATTTTGCCATTTAAACTTGGAAAAAAATTGAAAAAAATATAAATAAATAAATCAATATACCCGTGGCGTGTTCCCTGCTGTGTCTGTGTCCCCATTTTTTTAGAATTCCCGTGTCCCCATGTCCGTGTCCGTGCCTCATAGTTGGGCTGTAATGCCGTTATCACTTATTCAGTATTCCCTTTGTATATCGTCTCTTGACTCTCTTTCTTGTGGTAGAATGTGAGCAGTGGGATTGCTTGTCATGAGATCATAGCTCATGAATTTAAAAAAATTCTATTAGCGACCCCTCCAAAATTCATTCCATTCGGTCCATTTTAGAATTCTGGCGCATCTCCTTAGGTGCATATTTGGAAATCAATTTCCTGTTTACGGTATACTTTGATTCCTTGTGGTTCTCTTTGCAAGTATGGAACACTCAAGATGCTTCCGAATAAGAATCCTGGTTTGAAGCAATATATGCAGTGGTCTGCTGGCCAACTAGGCTACCGAGGCTTCTTTAGGGTGTATATTTGTGAAGTCATTTAGTGGGTGGGCTGGTTTGTCTCGACGGAAGTGATCAGCTTTTCCAACTGGAATCTTATCTAATGGAAACTTCATAACGGAACAGGATATCATTCATGAAAATGCTACCCCCATACTAGAATACTGATATTTTAACGGTACATCGGTTATGTCATCGTGACCTATATATGTTTCACCATGAAGTTGGTCATATGCATCAAGATTGAGCAACATGAGTAATACTAAACCTGGATCATCCCCATGTTGCCTCTTCACCATTTTCTAGTTTGTCCTTGACGTTGTTTATTGTACTTCAGTTTCCTATTGTATGCCAGTTCTTACGATCTATTTCTTCATTTTGGTGTTTTTTTTCCTTTTAACCGATGAAGTTATCCCATCAATCGTCGGTTGAGTGAAGTGGACAAATCTATTGCGATGATGGCTTTATATTTTCACCCTCGAAGGAATGAGAAAATGGGAACTGGAGCTCGGGAAATAAAGGTAAATATGAAAGAAATGATGATCAAATGGAAACTTGTGTAAAAAATCTCCTCACGTTTCTGTGAAGGTTCATTGAAAGACATCATATATGCTTTACTGTTATAGGAGTGCAATTTTATTGATTCTTTTGCCTACAGTTATATATAATTGCCTAATGTGGACTTATGATGACACTAGGAAGCCTGCATTTTTATCCTTGCATCCGCCAATGTCCACTAGGCACTAGTTATTTTTAGACCATATTCGAATATTCAAGGTTTAAGTGCTTGGAAGTGCCAGTGGTACCTTTGTAACTAAATTTCGAATTATGTACAGATTGGTTATCACTCTGAGCATGATAAGGCCCGCTGCTTTACGTTGGTGAGAACTGATGGAACAGTTGAAGACTTCTCATACCACAAGTGCATTCATCATGCTCTAGAGGAAATTGCTCCTCAAAGAGCAAAACCTTACCAGTTGAAATGGTTAAGTGGTATGTTTGTCCTACTTTCTGTTTTCTTATTTCCGATGTAACATAATAGTTAGAAGAGAAAAATGACTTAAGAATGGTTATTTGGCAATCCGGGATTTGTGCATCTACATTATTATGTGGATTGATTGTGAAAAGGTTTAGGGGATGCATTATTGTTACTTACATTGAAGTTAGAAGGAAGTCATGTCCTGGCCTTAATACCTTAATGGTATGGGTTCAACGTTTAGGCCTGAGGGCATCCACTTTTTGCATTTGATACTGAAGGTTAGGTCTGTACGTAATCTACCCCTTCTGACCCTTTGATGAGGGGTTTTTTTTTGTTTTTTTTTGTTTTTTTGTGTGCTCGTGAAATCTTTTTCTTCGAAACAGAGTAAAGTAGCCAAATGAATTGGGAAATTGGTAATCAACATCTTGCATTTGGATTTTTGGAACTTAGTTATCTGACTTTTTATGTTTGGGTTTTCTGCTTTGGGTTGCAGAGCGCATTCCTAAGGCGGTTGATTAGTTCCTGGGGCTATCGGACCTTGCAAAATCTGTAGGTTCTCTACCAAGACTGGGTTTTGTACAGAGACGAGGGAGGGTCAATCAAGACAATAAGCTCTTTTCTTTAATTTCATCTAATAAATTTTGCAGTCCTTCTGGCAGTAATTAGGGTAGTCCAATTCTTATGCTTCTTTTTGCTGCCTCCACTAAATATTGTTTTCCTTCGGTTTCTCAAATGAAAAGAGGATTTCGGATGAAAAGAAGATTTAGTGGATGTAGCAACGAGAAGCTTTTGGAAAGGGTAATGCCCTTTTCATGTTGTAACTCTTATCTTTCTGGCAATTTTTTGTGTCATTTTCTTTTCTTGTCATGGGAAATACTCATTTTGGCAAGTATTCTCTAAATAATGTGATCTTGGTATGTCAGCAGGATCTCCAAATAATTTGATGTGGATAGCGTTCGTGTTTCTAAGCAGTTTTTTAATACAAATAGAAGTAATTGCGGTGACACAGACTGATCCGAGAAGCTGGCGTTGGGCTGTGTTCGCTTGGGATTTGATTTTTACCTTGGTAACCATAACAAATCATGTTGGGAATGTTCAAATCCCGCTGCTGGATAGGGTGAATCTTTTTGTTGGGCTCCGTTTTTGGAAACATCCTAAGTTGGCTGCTAAATTCGGATACTAGCACCGATAATTGCTCATTTAAGCCGTTTATTTTATAGGTCTCAATACGTTTGACATTCACCAGAAAAAGATAGGTTGATAGGTTGATCATGGATCAAGTTGCTCAAAAAGAGTCATGTTCTTGAGAGTAATACTAGATGAGTATTTTGTTTTAGGCAAATGTTTCAAGGTGCTCCTGGGGTACAAGTTTACGGTTCTTTAAGTACTTTAATTACATTTTTGTATACTCATTTTACAACTATCAATAATGGCATTGAAAATATAAACTAGTGTTCCAGGGACACCTATTAGCTGGACTGTTTATTTTATAGGTCTTGATATGTTTAACATCCACCTGAAAAAGTTAGGTCGACCATGGATCAAGATTTATTTAGCTAGAAAAGAATCGGACATGTTATTCCCCTGAAAAAGTTAGGTTGATCGGGGATCAAGATTTCTTTGAAAGAATCGGACAGAGGGATGGTGCTGTCTCTCAAAAGGGCAGCAATGTGCTGCCCTGTCGAGTGGGGCTTGCTTTGGGCTCACTCCAATTGATCAAAAATGTTCACTTTGTAGAGCTCGTCTTGAAGAATAAGTATGCAAAAATTAGTTCGATTGGATATCATGAAGTACTTGATTGGAACATCTTCGTTTTGAAAAGAATGGATTTGAAGCACTAGATCAAACGCATTGAAGCCCATTATTTCTAATTTATACACGTTGATCGGACTAATTTTTTTGCATATTTGTTCTACACAATGTGTTCTACGAAGTGGACGTTTTCAATCAATCGGAGTGAGACCGGAGAGGGCCCCACTTGGCTGGGCATCACAGTACTGCCCTTTTGAGGGAGCAGCACCATTCGTCAGTCCGAAAGAATCATGTTTGTCGATGAGAGTAATAGATGGGTACTCTCACCGTCATATATATATATATATTTTTAAGCAAAAAGATTTTATTGATCTTTGATTTGAAGAAGATTACAAAGATCACAAAGGTTAAAAAGATCTCGGGCACACTTGCAAAACGCCATCCGCACCAAAAAACCTGAAACCTACAACCAAAAGCCAACAACACCCTAAGCAAAAACCTGAAACCAACAACAAAAAAACAAACCAATGCCAAAGAACAAGAACAAACCTGACCGTCCGATATTGATTCTTTTATGAACCGTAAAAAATGACTTTATCAAACTTTTAACGATGTCCAGTGAATTGAGACCATGATTGAGTCTTATTTTGTGTTAAATGAGGGTATCGGACCTACCTATTGCTATACCGAAGGTTATCAATCGATACAGGTTGCCGAGAATCATAATAATGAGACACAGAAAATACAAAATAAAAATGGGTTGCTGGTTGTTTGGGCATATGGTTTGGCATGCTCCAAGACATGGCAGAATTTGCAAGTCACTACAGAGATACAGCGAAGGATAATTCATTACAACTACGAATACTTACACAGTTATGCAACTTCTGGCACCGTGACACGTGTGAAACCTATAAATAAATATGAGTAGTGTGTAAAGTGTTTGCGTGAATGCTTACGAGTATATAATTTTTCAGTTCGGAGAATAGTACCACTGCTGGGGCAGTTAGATGTAGTACCCTTGAGATAGCGTTGATATCAAAGAATATATATTTAAACGATTCATGTGTGTGCTTGGGTAAGAAGTTTTGTACAAATATTTCACCGTTTGGTTACTTATTTTGCTATGAGAGATTTGTAAGAGGCGGAATAGAGCCACCCGATGGATTGAATTCAAAACTTGTAGAGCATTGTATGAACCATAAGATGCCCCATTCTTCTATCTTCTCTCGGAAGTTGATAAATATTCATTGCTATTACCTTATGTCTTTTTTTGGGTAATACATAGTGTGTCGGGTCAACTTGTGTGCACTTTAGACTAATCTTAGTCTCTCTCACAGTCTTTTTACACGTTTGTGTTGGGACCTAGTTAGAATCTCTGGTTACTTTTTGTGATGTTTGAAACCCACGCCTAGCCATTTGAGTGTTTGATTGATTTTTTTTAAGGTTAGAGATCATAGAGATAGGTCATCTAATGACCATTTAACAAGTTCCGATTTTTTTTAATACTAGTTTTTTGGCATGTTAGGGTGAGGTGGTCATCTCAAATGTAAGTAGGGCCAGTGGCGGACCCAGGGATTTGACATAGTGGGGGCACTAATTTTTTTTTGTAACCGTAACATACGAATTACTGTTAAGCACATTGACTCGAAAATAATTTTAGCATTAATGATAAATTAACAATTTTAAAGTATATATGTATTTTAATAATTAGCTACTTGGGCAAACTTACGCACCTTGACTAAATGCATTAAAACAATATTATCACATATTCATCATCTATTTTTCTATTACTAACTCTACTATTACAGTTTTGGAGACAAAAAGTATACAAATGCAATGTGGGGTAGATTCGAACCCATGAATAATATAAAAAATAAGGTACGCACTACTCCCTCCGTCCTTAAATAAGTGTTTGGTGCGCAAATCTAGACCTTTAAAAAAGTGCATTTGTTTCGTTAAAAAAATTAATTTTTTTTCACAAATCAATAGATGACAATGGGTTCTATTAGATTGTGGAAAAAAATTAGATTTTTTAACGAAAAATATGCATCTTTTGCAAGGCCTAATTTTGCGCGCCGGACACTTATTTTGGGACGGAGGGAGTACTATTTTCTAGCGCCTTTTGGAAAAAAAAAAAAACACACTCATTTTCTCTTGAAAAAAAGGCAAAAAATTCTAGTGCCTTTTGGCAAAAAGTAACACACACTCACCCACACTTTTTCTAGTGCCTTTTTCCCAAAAGGCAAAAAAAACCCTGCAGGAGCATGGCCTGAGGTCTCGAACCTAGCACCTATTGGTTAAAAGGAAAGCTCTTTACCAGTGCATCAACAAACACCTTCTTACATGTATTCAACATAAATAATATATATACAAAACTAAATTTTTTTTTAAAGGGTCGGGGGGTGGGGGGGCACATGACCCCATGTGCCCTATGGTGGGTCCGCCCCTGAGTAGGGCTGTCACTCATAATAATAATTAGCAGGGTCCGTTTCACTTTCTCAAAATAAGTACTTATTTTCAAATAAATACTTATTGGTGGATCGGTGGTGGTGGTGTGTGGTAGTGGAGTGGTGCCGTGGTGGGGTGGTAATGGTGGTGGTGGTGTGTGGTAGTGGATTGGTGGGGTGGTAGTGATGGTGGAGGTGGTGGAGGAGTGGTAGTGGTAGGGGCCAATGGTACTGTAGAATGTGATTATCAAACATACTTAATCATTTACTATTACCTAATTGATTCACTATTAAGTGCTGGATTTGGATTATCAAACAATCACTTAAAGCATCTGCATCAATGTCTTTATATTACCTTTTTCACTAGAGTGGCGAGGAAAACCATGAAAACGTCCAAACACTAGCCTCGCTCGAACTATTTTACTATTTAAGGCCCCGTTCCAGTTTTGTAAAAAGGAAGGTTTTAGAAAAGGAAGGTAATTTCAAGCCCAAAAATCATGTGTTTACGCAAATAATTTTCCTACCAATATGGATCTTGTTTGATAGATTTCATTGATATCTTTTATACGGTGCAAAAAAAATCAAAAAATTAATTTTTACTTTCATTATATTTGAATTTGAAAATTGAAGAAAAAAAACTTTTTAAAAAAGAAGGGTTAGTGGAACACCCCCTAAATTTGCTACAGTTCCTCTTTATCAATAAAGAGTACCTCAGCTAGAGATTATTTTATTCTTTCTTCTACCAAGTAAGCTTGGGCTTCTGTCCTTTTCATTGTGTTTGGTCCCACAAGTATGAAGTGGATTTAGGGGGCGTTTGGACAAATAAACCACTTTGGCTTATTTTTTGTCCTTATTCAAATTTTTTTCGCATTTTGTGGCTTATTGTCAATTTTTGGGGATTATTGCTTCGTTATAACGAGACGAATCGGAAAAGTAAAAAATTTCGATCAAAATCCAATTTTTTTGGAATTTCGACGAGATTTGGCGGGAAAGCCAAATTTTGGCGGGAAGGACGAATATTTGGATTTCGATCGAAATTTTTTACTTTTCCGATTCGTCTCGTCATAACGAAGCAATAATCCCCAAAAAATTGACAATAAGCCACAAAATGCGAAAAAAATTTGAATAAAGACAAAAAATAAGCCAAAGTGGCTTATTTGTCCAAACACCCCCTTATTGGGCTGAAGCTTTTTCCTTTGAGAAACCTTGCAAGACCTCCTTGGTTTTGGTATTTGGATTTTCGACTTTGGATTTTGAGGGGAGAGAAATAGAGAGAGAAATGAGAGTAATAATTGAGAGAAAATTTATTGAAGACCGTGCGCTAAGAGAGAATCCAAAATCCCAAAACTCAAAACGAACAAGCTCCAAATGACCCACCATTTTTTGATAAAATAGAATTACAATAGAGAGCCTGATAAAATAGACATGAAAAATGTGACTAGTAGGTTAAAGTAAAAAAAGTGATCATTTTTAGCAATAAATTTGACTTAAATTTAGTGAGGATGCTCTTAGACTTTATTCCACACTACTTATCTAAGCCACCGTCAATTTATTCTAGAGGTTCTTTCACCTATTACCAATTGGAGTAGATTGGATGATATAAACTCTCCTCTTTCTCGGATATTTTTAAAAAGTAGTACAAAGCTATAGTAAACATGGCGACTATGTTCGCTTTGGTCTAGAGACCCAATCATTTATCTCTGCTCACGGTGGTTCCCAATAAGTTTTCTTGTCAATTATTAATCTTATTTCTCTCTCTCTCCCCCCATTATTTCAAAAAACCCTCACTCAAAACCAAACTGAACAAAGCCAGCATGCGCTATATGAATATTATATATTTTCTTGGTTTATGTCACATATCTTTTTAGTGTAGGTCTGAATGAGTGTGTGACATGAACAGATGAAGTTAATCATATTTTTTTTTTCTACCAAAATAATAATACTAACCATATTCATGTGTTACGGAGTACGTACAAGTTTTATATTTTGTTGGTTTAGGTCACATATCTTTCTTGATAAAAAAAATGGGGTAGTCACAGTCCAAATGACCCACCAGATTTGGTGTGGTATTGATGCATTGATTCGAAATGTCTGTTTCATGGGTATGGAAGTTCTCTACTAGAAAGTGAGAGATGCTTCCACGCTACTTGCAAATTTTGTAGTTTTGCTTGCTACAGTTCCTTGTTATAAGAGGCCTGGAATCTCCTTCATATTTTAAATGAACCGGGGCATGTATTTGTCCAGGTACCTTTCCAGTCCCGGAGAGTAAAGTCAGAGAGAGGGGTTTAATCTGGTGTTTCCTTTCCCCCCCCCCCACATAAAGAAATGATATTGTTAAGGGGATAATTATAATATAAGAGTCTGATGCAGTAGATATTTTGAAAATAGGTAGCTAAAATAATAATTTTTAAGGTGTAAATTGGTCCAAAATGAAAAGAGGTTGATACGGATGCTCTGAGAAGCCCATTGCAAAAGAAAAAGGAGGAAATACTATTACGTATACTTGTTAGCACAAAATATCGCAACAAAATATTACTCCCTTCGTCCCAAAACAAGTGTCATTTTCAGTAGTCTTGCCATTTACAAAATCTCTTATATTTTTCAACTTATAATATTTTCTTAAGATTTTAAAGATTTTATATTATAAAACTAATTCAGATTTATCAAACAAAATCCATATTTGATGTAATAATAGATAAAAAGATATAAACAATATTTTGAGACCTCCCAAATAGTGAAAAGGGACACTTAATTTGGGACGGAGGGAGTACTATTTTATGTGTGAGATGAGACCCACTCAACTTTTTAAAGGATATTGAACCCTTTTTTTAATAGTTTTACATTCCAATAGTTTCAATGCCTGATAAGAGTATCCACAAATGTTGGTGCAAAATATGGCTCACAATACTATAATCGAATTTAGCAACCTCCTTATATATATAAATAATCAAATTTCAGGTTTTGAATAACCAAAACTAGAAGCCTTTTTGTCAATAATCAAATTTAGTGAACCCCTCACACTTTCAATCAAATAAACTCATCATTACACAAAAATGTTCTCTCTTCCATCCCTCCCTCCCTCCCTCCCTCCCCCTCTCTCTCTCTCAACAAAAAAACTTGGAATCGGAATCCTTACGCGCGTGAACTATCATACAAATTTGAGCTATTTTTGGTTGGTAATATTAATGTTGATTCTCTCTCCATTCGAAATTCATAGCAATTCAACCGAAGCCTTATTGTATATAATCCCCAATAGACAATTGAGTGAAGAGAAATATGGAGTCATCTTTTGCTGAATTAGCGGGAATTTATAGAACAGGGTCACCAGTTATGCATTTGAAATTTTAGACTTGTGTAGACACTTATTTTGCAACCTAAAAAGGAGAAAATTTCACTGTTATATATATTGTTTGCTGAACTAGAATTTGTTGGCTGTAAAACTAGACTTTGGCAGTATGACTTCTCGCTGCTATATGTCAGTCCTCTCGATCTCATTGTATTTTTCTCACACCACTGATGCAGAGAGATCGATATGGTTGCCTTCGGGAAAAAGTTGAAGGAAAGACAAATTCAAGAATGGCGAGGGTACGTATGTTTTTATAATGTACCGGTAATTTGTGTTAATTATTTTCCATTGCTTACTAGTACTACTGATATTTCGTTTTGTGTCATCGTAATTCTTAATTATCTTTTGTTGGTCAGTAAGTACGTAGAATCATGTTTCTGGGTGTCCCGATAGGTTTATTTTTTGGAAAATAGGAAAGAAAAGGCTCAAGTTTTCGAGCCATTGGCTACGGATAATTATTTTATCATGGAAGTTGATTCACAGGGACGTTACACTTCGTGTACGCTATCAAGCTATAACTAGGCTATCTATGATTTATTCTTTGATTGGCTACCATACGTCTCTATTCGCTTAGTTTGAGCAGTGTGCATTGAGGGTAGTTTATTGTCTGAGTTTTGCATGTTCCGCATAAACATTTTTGATGGGGTCTTAGTTCGTTACTCTTCCCTCAGATATTACATCAACTACAAACTATTGAAGAAGAAAGTAAAACAATATGCTCATGAAATCGAAATCGGATCGTTAGATCGCCGGCGTGTTGTCAAGGATTTTTCAAGAATGCTGGATGTTCAGGTGTGTGCTTAATTGTATCCTTATGTTGGCTAATTGTTGATGGATATATGCTGCTGAGTTCTGATAGGTTCCTGCATTAATATTACCTCTATGTTGCTGAGATTACGTATGATTGAGGATCTTGCGCAGTATCACAGATCGATAAAGGCTTCTTCATGGAATTGCAGTTTTTCCCCCATGCCATGCTTAAGATCCAATCTCTATGTTATTATCTCTGTTGAGTAAATGGGTCTTGATCTTGTCATAATTGCAGATTGAAACGATGGTCCTTTTTCTCTTGGAACAACAAGGGTTGCTCGCAAGCAGGATAGCGAAGCTAGGCGAACAACAGGATTCTCTTCAAGAGCAACCTGCAGATATATCCAGAATATTTGATCCAGGGGAAGCTTATAGAGAAGTGGGGCGAGATCTTATAAAGCTTCTGTTTTTTGTTGAGATGAATGCAATTGGTATCCGTAAGATACTCAAGAAGTTTGACAAACGATTTGGCTATAGATTCACTGATTACTATGTCAGAACTCGCGCTAATCATCCTTATTCCCAGCTGCAACAAGTTTTCAAGCATGTGGTAATCATCCTCGATCGTTCACTCTCTATTTGCCCAATTCTTGTTGTTTATTTTGATAGGTGCCAGAATCTTCCTTTCAAATAACGATTTGCAGCGTCCACGTTCCATTTATTTGAGAATTGTTGCATCCTGTCCGTAGCCGTGTTAAATAGATAACATTACCGTTGTTATCATTGGCAGAACACAAGAGGGAACTGGTCTCTATTGGTTTGTCTCAGCAGGTAGTTTACTATGACATGCACTGCGATCACAATATCACATTGAGGTCTTTTTTTTTTTACAGGGGTTAGGGGCTGTTGTGGGGGCGATATCTCGCAATCTTGCAGATCTTCAGGACCGTCGAGGGAGCGACTTATCCATTTACGACGAGCCGGCTCTACCTCTACAGGTGTTCCCTTAAATCTACTTCGATATTTAGTCGTCGTTGTTTTCGATCATTGTCATTATATGCGTCATGCAAGTAGTGTAACATGCATCTTATACCGCGCGAGTTCGATCGCCTGATCAGTATTTGAAGATTTCTTACTGGCTTTCATCTGCAGGATTCTGTTATTGTTTCCATAAAAGCAGCCGTGGACAGATTAACCCATTCAACAAACTTCCTTAGATTTTTTGGAAGGAGATCAGTGGGGAGTTAGCCGGGAATTAGTGGGTTAATAACAAATCAGCTGCGCAATTTACTTTTAGTGAGTTGTCAAAGTATATGTTAATCAAGTGTACGTGCATCAGAGGCTTCTTTTAAAGAAACACAACACTTGTTGATTAATCATCCCAATAATTGTCACTACGGCAGTACGTACTGAAGAGCGAATCGATCATGATCAAAAATGGTGTGGTGATCACTGTCCAGTGACCCACCAGATTTTGTGTGGTATTGATGCGTTGATTCAAATGTCTGTTTCATGGGTATTGATGCATTGGTGCAAATTCGTTGTAGCCGATGAGAGATGATAAATACGGAGCGGAGTGGAGTGGAGTGAAGAGATGCTTCAAGTCGCGTTACATTGTCGTTGTCCTTAAGACGATACTGGCCCCCACCAATTCGAGCGAATCTGGTGTGCGCCGGGTTACCGTAAAGTCGTCTCTAAGATAAAATGAAGCTCAGTTTTAAACCGTTGTCTAATTGCGTTATGCACTAACAAAAAAAGACCCGTATACCTCCGGATTTTGCGAGCCGGCCAAGAATAAATATGGGAGATAATTCTAGAGAGAAACATCAATCAGACTTGTTCTGATTATCTCTTTACCAATTGGTAGAACCCCTTATCCTTATATAGACACGGATCTGTTAGCTAAAGATGACATCTCTTTGATTAAACCTAATAGCTAGCCATGTATATATAATAGTTATGTCTATTCATGCATGCGACCCTAATAGTCATACATTTTGGTTTGATCACGCCTATTCATTTAGCTTGAATAGACACACTTTAATTTTATGCTTAAATCCAATGTTCACGTCTATTCATTTAATCTGAACAAATATGCCTTTTGGATTAAAATCATTCACACATAATTATATTTAATATCCATTAAATATTTTAGAAATGTTCCTATAGTATCATCACTCCGAGACGATATTATGGCCATAAAATATATTTTCTAAATGCAGTAGCTTCCGCTCATGCAATGCTACCATCACAACTTCATAAGCAATTTCGAACGCAATTACATCTTAAGTCGTTTGATGCATATGAATCCACATGCATCGAACGGCTTCAGACACAGTTACACAGTTGTTGTTTGAAGTTGTATTTTGATTTTTTATCTCACAAATGACGATGGCACAACAATATTTTTTATTTAAGCCTAACATGCATGAGAGTTTAAAGTTTCCACTTTCGACTACCGGCCGTTATCTTCCAACCATCAAGATTCGTTTTGATGATTGGAAACATATATATTTTAGAACTCGTTGATAACATTGATCACACCAGAAATCATGTTGTTTGAATACAAATCGATACCTCATGGAAATACATGTCTTTTTTTTTTTTTGTGTGTGGAAAATGAGCCGGGCACACTAGGTTGAAGTTCATTGAACCTATTTTTTCGAAAAACAAACATGTTCCAATCAGCTAGTTATTGGTATTCAAATAACATGATCTTTGGCATGATGAATATTGTCGACGAGTTCTAAAATATGATCAATCCTCATCTTTAAAATGGGATGTTAAGGGACTTCTAAATCCACCAATCGTATGATGCAGGGACTACTGAAAGCATCCTCGATCATCTCCCTCTCTATTCTTCTTGGTGGAATAGCGAGCAAAATACTAGAAAGTGAGTTGCACTTGTCTCGTGCCTTCCACGCTACTCTGCAAATTTTGTTACAATTCCTTGTTACAAGAGGCGATGGCCTATTCACAAGCTTGTTAATATTTTTATTGCTTCGTCCCTTCCTAGATTCCAAATGAACCTTTGTCCAGGTACCTCTCCAGAATTGTTGACCACATGCGATGCGATTAATCAACTTGCCCTGAATTGTTTTTTTTTGAAACTTTGAGTTATCTTGAGTGGTTTGTATCAGTTGGCGCAAATTCGTCGTTGCCGATGAAAGAGGATAAACACGTACGGAGTGAAGTGAAGAGATGCTTCAAGTTGCATTACATTGTCGATGTTCTTGAGACGATATTCGCCCCCACAAATTCGAGCAAATCTGGTGTGCACTGGGTTACATCGAAGCCGTTTCAAAGATAAAAATAAAGCTCAATCTTAAACCGTTGTCTAATTGTGTTATGCTCTAACAAAGAAAGATTCGAATACCCTCGGATTTTGAGAGCCCGCCAAGAAAATATATACTCCCTCTGTCCCGATTTGTTTGTCCATTTTTTGACTTTGTTTTGTCCCAATTTGTTTGTCCGTTTGACCTTGACATGAATAAAATTCCCTTTTTGCCCTTTTTGAAGTAAAGTTAACTTTTCAAAAAATGTGAAGGGTAAATATTACTAGAAAGTAAACTTCTTTTAGGTATAATCATTATACTTCCCAAATAAGTTGGATTCCCAATATTGGATAAACAAATTGGGATGGAGAGAGTAGGAGATAATTCTAAAGAGAAACAACAATCAGACTTGTTCTAATTATCTCACTACCAATTGGTAGAAACCCTTACCCTTATATAGGCACGAATTATGACTATTAGCTAAAGATTGCATCGATCTCTTTGATTAAAATTCCAATAGCCATGTCTATTTACAGTACATTCCAGTAGTTTCCATGCCTAACTGTTGTTTCATCATCACACGAAAATGTAGTAGTTGGCTCGACCTGGACAATGACATGGCTACATTCATTACAATTGAATTAGCATGTGCTGTTAACAGCCAACAATAATTGAATTAGCTTCAACTTCTACAGTAGTAGTATATTGTAATTCCAGAAACACCCTCCCTATTTTCACAAGCGCTGTAATCATATTACTGTCTTATTTATGGAGGTACTGTAAACAGCCTGTTTACAACACCAATTAATCACAGCTAGGTCAGTCAATGGGCCGGATCCGATCCGAAAACTTTTTTACTTCAAAAATTTTAGCAAAATTTTTTTTTTTAAAATAGAATTTTTAATAATAAAAAAATAAAAGAAAAAATTGAAAATAAAAATACAACTTCTTAAACATGTTTTTTTCAAAATAAAAAATTTATTGTTTTTTTTTTAAAAATTCAAAAATTTATAAAAAGTTTAAAAAAAAAATAAAGTTCGGATTCAGATTGATAACGGATTTAATCCGATCCGATCCGGATCCGAATCCATTACCGGATTAGGATTATCGGATCAACGTTATCGGATTCGGATTCAGATCGGATCCGGTCCATTGACAGGCCTAATCACAGCTGTCCAAAAGTGTTCTGGATGGTCCGGAGATTAATGAAACTTTTCCAGAGAAAAGTTTAACTCTTCTCCAGAAAAATTTCATTAACATTCCAACTATCCAAAACACTTTTGAACGGTCACGATTGAGTGTTGTACAACACCTCCGTAAACAAGATTTTCTCGTTACAAGGAGCTCATAGTAATTACCTCAAAGTCATGATTGGTAAAAACTACTAGTACTAGAAACCGTCCACTACATGAAAAATTAATTATTCGATGCCAGCAACTCCATTTTCTCACCACATAATTATTAGGGCAGTCAAATTCTTATGCTTCTTTTTGCTGCCCCCACTAAATATTGTTTTCCTTCGGTTTCTCGAATGAAAAGAAGATTTAGTGGATGTAGCAACGAGAAGCTTCTGGAAAGGGCAATGCCCTTTTCATGTTGTAACTCTTATCTTTCTGGCAATGTTTTGTTTCATTCTCTTTTCTTGTCATGGGAAATACTCATTGTATTCTCTAAATAATGTGATCTTGGTATGTCAGCAAGTATCTCGAACTAATTTGCTGTGGGTAGCGTTCGTATTTCTAAGCAGTTTTTTAATAGAAAAAGAAGTAATGGCGGTGACACAGACAGATCCGAGAAGCTGGCGTTGAGCTGTGTTCACTTTGGATTTGATTTTTTTAACTTTGTAACCATAACCAATGTTGGTCAAATCATGTTGGGAATGTTCAAATGCCGCTGCTGGTGTTACTTTTTTTTGTTTTGGTAATTGCTATTTGTTGGATAGGGTGAAGCTTTTTGTTTGACTCCTTTTTTGGAAAGAACCTAAGTTGTTGGCTGCTAAATTCGAATACTAACGCTGATAATTGATCATTTGAACCCTAAGAGCCATTTATTTTATAGGTCTCAATATGTTTAACATTCACCTGTAAATGTTAGGTTCATTATGGATCAAATTACTCAAAAAGAATCATGTTTGTCTTGAGAGTAATAGATGAGTATTTTGTTTTTGGCAAATGTTTCAAGGTGCCCTAAGGCACAAGTTTACGATTCTTTAAAGGAAGCCCCTAATGTCACGAGCCTTTTATCTAATGCCACGAGCATTAAATGCTCTGCTGTGTAGAAGTACTCAATTGCCCTCTTTTGGTCAAAAGCGGTAGCTTTTGGAACTTATTTCCCAAACTGCCCTTCTGTAAATGAACAAAACCCTTATTCGGCTTCTGATAATACCGCAACTTTTCCACCACAAATTTTCGTCACCATCTTTCTTTCATGTTTTGTCTCTTTCCGATCTGACTTCTCAACCTTTTTATTCGTTGCCACAACCTTCTAAGATTATTTTCTTAAGTAATTTTTTTCTGACAAGGATAAATAAAGATTATTTTCTTAAGTATACGTTTAGAGTTTTATTGGAATATTCAAGAATTACTATTGTTGAGCCACCCTCGAAGGTTTGGCCCTGTTGTCTAGACTTGAGACTTAGGGATTTACTCTCTTCTAAGATTTTAGGTTTGAAATCTCGTAAGTGCTATCAAACACTTTGGGGTCAATCCATTGAGAGTTTTGCTCTAATTTTAATTGGGACCCCGCAAATAAGCGATGAGATTGGTCCTCCAGAATTAGTCGAGTTGCGCGAAAGCTGACCCAGACAACTGAGCGAAAAAAAAAAACTATTGTTGAGCCTATGTTTAGGGTTTCATTAGTGTACTTTGTATCTAGTAATAAACAAAAATTTGAGTGTTTTGAATGTTTATGGACTATGATTTGTTGGGTTTTTTTCCCCTTTTTCTTAGTGCTTTCTTATGAATTTTTAATGCCACAGTCTCTCAATTTTTTTCATAATGTAGATTTGGTGACTGAACCATGGACATTGAACAACCAATTGAATGCCTCCAGGGAAGTTCTAGTGATCCGATTGATGAACACAGAATCGACATGCACATTCAAGAAAACAAACAAAAGGATATGCTTGAGCAATTTGGTTGGAAATTTGAATCTCGGGAAGAACTTCTCGTTACTCTTCGAGAGTTTTTCTCAATGCAAGGATATGCAATATCTATCAAAAACTCCAGACAAGATAGATATCTTACCATCGGTTGTGATCGAGGTGGTTGTTACCGGAATAAGTGGCATGTTCCCTTAGAGAAACGACAAAGAAAAACGGCAACTCGTCTCATAAATTGTCCTTTTGAATTCTGTTGTAAGAGACAAGATGATGGCTTGTGGGTGATTAATGGAGTCAAAAATAGCTCACATAATCATGAACCATCAAGTGACATGTCCGGACATCCCTCTTGTCGTCGTTTGTCAGAGAAAGAGATCGCGAGAATTGAAGAAATGACTCGATCGGGAATACCTCCACGCCAAATTCTTTCTTCACTTAGACAATCCAATCCGAAGCTTCAAGTGGTATCAAAAACAATTTATAATACAAAGGGGAAAATTAAAAAGGACAATTTGGCAGGACGAACTATGATCCAAGCATTGTTTGAAGAGCTTTGTCAAGGTGATTTTACTTTCGACGTTGCATATGATCAAAATGGTCGTTTGACACATCTATTTTTTGCACACCCTTCTTCAAGCATATTAACCAGAAGCTATACAAATGTCTTTGTGATGGCCATTACACCTACAAGACAAATAAGTACAAGATGCCGCTACTTGACATAATTGGAGTTTGAAGTTTTAATAGTTCCTTTTACTCTTGTTTTGCCTTTTTGGAGAAAGAGGGAGAAGGAGATTAAATTTGGGCTTTGCAAAATTTTAGCAAGATTTTGGGTCTAACTTGCCATCCTTCTGTTATTGTATCAGATAGAGAATTGGCCTTGATGAATGCCATAAAAGTTGTTTTCCCTTAAACTAGAAATTTATTGTGTGTGTGGCATATTGAAAAAAACATTTTGGCAAATTGCAAGCCTTACTTTGATACTCAAGATGATTGGACCACATTTTTGTCCACTTGAAACGAAGTGATAAACTCTCAAGATGAGGAGGCATTCAATGAAGCTTGGAAATTAGTTGAGCTACTGTACAAGGATAAGGAAAAAGTGGTATGCTATATTCGAAAGACATGGCTTCCATTCAAAGAGCGATTTGTGCATGCATGGACTGAAAATTGTGCTCATTTTGGAAATCGTGTTTCTTCGAGGGCAGAAGGTGCACATGGAAAATTGAAGAAATATTTACAAGTTTCAACCGGTGATCTCTATCAAGTGATGAACAAGATATGTCTTGCTATTGAAAATGAATTTAAAGAGATAACGACTCAACTCTCAAGTGAAAGGATTCGAATACCTCACAACTGCAATAATTACTTCTTTAAGGAGTTGATCACCAAAGTGTCGTCATTTGCTTTGCGGAAATTAGTTGATCAATATGAGATGTTGAAGCATGGTACAATGAAATCAACATGTACGGGACACTTCATGGCAAGTATGGGTCTTCCTTGTGCACATAAGATGATTGCATGATTGGAAAGGTAAGGTGCTACCGCTTGATGCAATACATTCACAATGGAGGATTGATACAAGATCCTTTGCGTTTTCTGGTGGGGGAGAAACTAATTCGAATGGGGAAGAATTCAAAAGGTTAGTTTATGAGTTAGAAAATAAATACCAAGAGTGGCTTGCAAGCCAAGGAGAACGTGTACAAGAGGGAATTTCTCAACTTGTAAATCCATCACTACCGTTGGTTATTGAGCCAAATATTCTACCACATAAAGGACGTCCATCGGGGTCAAAGAAAGGTAAAGAATCTAGTTCTACAAGGCGGAATGCATCAAAATTTGAGATTGTGGATGCAACACAAAAGTGTAGCATTTGCAAAGGTGTTGGTCATAATAGTCGAACTTGTAAAGGCAAATGGGAGGCGAATGCATCGAATCCGGCCAACTCATGCAGCTAATCTGGACGAGGACGAAAGTACAATGAATGTGCTCGACACAAGCCTAATTCCTACTTCACTTGACTGCTTTTGGTTGGATTGACCGCTTGAGGTAAGACATTTCAATGTTCATTATTACATAGTGGACGTATTATTGGTAAGTCTTAAAAGATAATCTCAACTAATTAAAGCCACAACTTTTACCATTTCTTTTGCAGGAGACAAAAATGTGTCTTTCCCATTCAATGCTGGCAAACATCATGCTGATGACGTGAACAATGTACCACATTTTGTTTAACACATGATTTTTAGTTTTCTCTCCAAGAGACATGATATATAGATTCCATTTTTCGCGATAAAGTTCCAGTTTGGACTTCGCAATGCTTCTTTAGATTCACTTTTGGAATGTTATTATGAATTTAGATGAAAGTTGAAGAAACAAGACATTTTCCTGTGAAGAAGCGATTTTACATTTTGTATCTTCACCGTATATTGACAATTGTTAAGGAATTTTCTTGAATGGTGGTTTCTTGAATGATGATATTTCTACTTGTACTAGAGAGCAATTTTTTGGTTTTATCGTTAGGCAACCACATGAGGAGAGGAGATTTTTTTCTTCTTAAAAGGTTCTCTTTTTTTTTTTTTTTAAGTATCTTTAAAAAAAAAAGTAAGTTAAAATGGAGAACCATGTGTTTTTATTAGAGGGTGTAACATAAAATAAAAAAAAAATTGAAAAAATGGATTGATTATTTAGGGTCGCCAACTCACCAGTGTGAATGATTTTGACGAGAAAAAAAAATACTGTACTAAAATCTGGAGTGTGAGAAAAGCACAGTTTCCGTTTTGTTTTTCCAGTAGTTAAAAAATTGACTTTGCTCTAGTACGGTGAATGCTTTTGACGTCCGCTTTGGACGTCTGCTATTCACTCAAATTAGAAGGAAGCTGATAGGGGATGGGTTAGGTAGTTGAAGAGTCAAATTTAGAATTAAGGGCAGTTTGGGAAATAAGTTCCAAAAGCTACCGCTTTTGACCAAGAGAGGACAATTGAGTACTTCTACACAGTAGAGCATTTAATGTTCGTGACATTAGATAAAGGGCTCGTGGCATTAGGGGCTTCCTTCTTTAAATACTTTAATTATATTTTTTTTATACTCATTTTAACATCTACCACTAATGACATCGAAAAATAAACGATTGATCCAAGAGCACCTATTAGTAGGACTGTTTATTTTATATGTCTCCAATGTTTATTAGCATCCACCTGAAAAAGTTAGGTTGATCATGGATCAAGGTTTCTTAGAAAGAATTGGACATGTTTAACATTCACCTGAAAAGTTAGGTTGATCATGGATCAAGATGTCTCAGAAACAATCGGACAGAGGGACGGTACCCCGCCGAGTGGAGTCCTCTCCGGTCTCATTCTTATTGATTGAAAACATTCACTTTGTAGAGCTCATCGGGAAGAACAACTATGCAAAAAATAGTTCGATCAAATATCATGAAATGCCTGATTGGAATGCCTTTATTTTGAAAAAAAAATGGATCCGAAACACTGAACTAAACCCACTGGAACCCATTATTTCCATGTTATATGTGTCTTGATTAGGTGCGTCGATCAAACTAATTTTTTTGGCATATTTGTTTTACGCAATGAGCTTTACATAGTGGATGTTTTCAATCAATCAGAGTGAGACCAGAGTGGGCCCCACTCGGCAGAGCATCACCGTACTGCCCTTTTGAGGGGGTAGCACCATTCGTCAGTCTGAAAGAATCATATTTGTCTTTGAGAGTAATAGATGGGTACTCTGATCATCCAATATATTTTTTTTTCTAAGCAAAAATATTTTATTAATTCTTGAAGAAGATTACAAAGATTAAAATGAATCTTGGGTACACTAACAAAACGCCATCCGAAAACCAAAGCAAAGGAAGGCAAAAAGCCAACCGCACCAAAAAAAAAAAAGAAACCTGAAACTACAATCAAAAAGCCAACAACGCCAAAAGACAGACACCCTAAGCAAAAATCTGAAACCAACGGCTACAAAACAAGGGGAATTTGTACTTACACCTCTTGTACTATCACCGATTTGCACATTCACCCCCTGTACTCCAAATTTAGGCACTTACACCCCTTATTCTTTGGACTGAAGTGCAGCTATTAAAAATTCCGTTAAAATGGATGGAAAAGCTACTGGCGGGAGATTTCCCTCCAAAATGAGAAAAAAAATGCCCAAATTAACCCTGATAGGCATTTATAAGCTCTGTCAAACCCTTATTCCCAAAAATAGAGCATCCAAACTCCTCCCTTCCCCTAACCCACTCTCTTTAGTCTATTATTATCAACAGAAAAATAGCAACATCTAGCACTATATCTCATGTTTAATCAGCCCCAAAACATTTGCAAATGGAGCAACACAAACACCTAGTAGCACAGTAAAAAAAATGGACTTACATTGTCCAAATCCATAACATAAATGGCCAGCAATAACAAAAAAAAAAAACTTCAAATGCAGATATTCAGTACCAGGTAGTTCAAACTAAGTTCTTTTCCTAAACAAAAGTCACACAGAGTTACAAACTGATTTCAAACAAAGTTCAAAAACATAAGTCAACCTGAGAAATATGCAAAACAATCCTTGGCTGCTACAGTGAACTTTGTTTTGGAATTCTGTTTGAAGTCAGTTTGTAATTATGTGTGACTTTTGTTTAAAAAAAGATCTCAGTTTGAAGTACTTGATACTGAATATCTGCATTTAAAGTACGTTTTTTTTTTTTTTGTTATTGCTGGCTATTTTTGTTGTGGATCTGGATAGTGTAAGTCCAATTTTTTTTGTGCTACTGGATGTTTGTATTGCTACATTTGCAGATATTTTAGGGCTGATTAGACATGAGATATAGTGCTAGATGTTGCTATTTTTCTGCTGATAATAATAGACTAGAGAGAGAGAGTGGGTTAGGAGAATAGGGGGGTTTGGATACTTTGTTTTTGGGAATGAGAGTTTGACAAGGCTTATAAATGCCTATCAGAGTTAGTTTGGGCATTTTTTTTTCTCATTTTCGAGGGAAATTTCCCGCCAGTAGCTTTTCCATCCATTTTAACGGAATTTTTAACAGTTGCACTTTAGTCCAAAGTACAAGGGGTGTAAGTGTCTAAAATTGGAGTACAGGGGGTGTATGTGCAAATCGATAACAGTACAAGGGGTATAAGTGCAAATCCCCCAAAAAACAAACCAATGCCAAAGAACAAGAGCAAACCTGACCGTCCGATGTTGATACTTTTATGAACCGTAAAAAAAATGACTTTATCAAACTTTTAACGATGTCCGGTGAATTGAGACCATGATTGAGTCTTATTTTGTGTTAAATTAATGTATCGGACTACCTATTGATGAACCGAAAGAAAGAGATCGATTGAATGAGACAGAGAAATACAAAATAAAAATGGGTTGCTGGTTATTTGGGCATATGGTTTGGCATGCTGCCAAGACATGGCAGAATTTGCACGTCACTACATAGATACGGTGGAGAACAATTCATTACAACTACAAACACTTACACAGTAACGCAACCTCCGGTGTTTCTTAAACCTACAAATAAATGTGAGTATGTGTAAAATATTTGTGTGAATATTTATGGGTATATAATTTCCCATTGGGGTTTGCTTAATTAAATCCTTTTGAAAAAGAGAACAGTTAGTCAAGAAGGATGATAATCAAAGAATCTCTAATCTCTCCTTACAAAAGAACTCATTAGGCGATTTAGATCAGAGGGAGGGGCGACTTTTGATGACTACGTTTTCAACGGAAAAACCAAAACGTATAGATATTGACTACGTTTTGATGACTCATTAGGCGATTTAGATATTGACTACGTACGTTTTCAGAGGGAGGGACGATTTAGATAAGATATGAAGTTAATCGGATATGCAATTCATGTATTACAAGTTTTTATATGGTTCCATTTTCAGGTGCATATTTTGTTTCATTTGTTGCGTCAGTTACATATAACTTTTGTTTTCGTTGCGAATATTGTATATATCAGTCGGAGATTAGCGGAGAGAATTAATGTGTTAACAAGTTAACTACGTATAGGTATTGACAGCCCAGGCGGACTATCGATACATACAAACCTGTACCTATCATTTTTGACTACTCCTAGTGATCGTTGTCAAAGTATTAATCGAGTGCGCATCAAAGGCTTGTATAAAAAGTCTAACAAAACTTGTTTGATTAGTCATCCCAATAATTGATCACTATACGGCGAGTACTGAAATCTTCATCAAAATGGTGTAGTCACTTTCCAATGACCCACCATGGATTCGAATGTCTCTGTTTCATGGGTGTGGAAGCTTTCGTTTGTCTTTTGTTTTACTACTACTAATACTAATAGCAGCCACATGTGCTTCACGCTGCTCCCGCATTGGGCTGTCTACTTTTCTGGACAGCAATTTTTGACCACATGCGGCTAATCAACTTGCCCTGAATTGTTTTTTTTTTTTTTGAAACTCTGGGTTATCTTGATCAGCTAGGGGTCTGTATAGAGATTAGAGACCATACATATTATGGCCATCAATTTATTTTCTAAACGCATTCAAGAGATTCGGCTCATGCAATGCTACCCACACAACTTTCAAAGCAATTTCGAACGCAATTGCGTCCGAATTCGTTTGATGCACATGAATTCACATGTGCACCGAACGGGTTTAGACATAGTCGCACAGTTGCGGTTTAATTGAAGTTGTGTTTCGACTTGTTATCTCATGGATGGCGATGGCATCATGACGCGATGTTTCTTACTTAAGGCTAACATGCATGAGAGTAAGTTTCCACTTTCCACCACCGGCCGTTATCTTCCAAGGATCCGTAATTCTCTAAGAGCATCTCCGAGGGAGATATCAAATTTCTATATCATGTTTAACTTTATCGACACACGAGGCAAGTTAAAGAGTCACTTGAAGAGTGAAAGAGCTATACCAAAGTAGTGTGGCAAATTTGCTACTTCCCTTGGAGTGCATTTTGCTTAATTGCGTGGCTCTTCAATTTTGGTTTGATACCTTCCTTGGAGTTGGAGATGCTCTAATGAATGGCTTCACACCACACAGTGGGTGCATTGTGGGGCCCCCAACGGATCCGTCTTTATGATTGGAATTGTGTATACTTTAGAACTCGTCAGTAACATTGATCACACCAAAATCATGTTGTTTAAATACAAATCGATACCTACTCGAAATATCTGTCTTTTGTAGAAAATGAGGTGGGCACACTAGATTGAAGTTCATTGAACCTTTTTTTTTTTTTTTCGGAAAAAAATATGTTTCTGATCAGCTAGTTATTAGTATCCGAATAGCATGATTTTTGGTGTGTTGTTGAGTTCTAAACGTGAACGATTCTGATCTTCAAAATGGGCCGTGAAAGGGCCCCCCAAATTCACCAATCGTATGGCGAAGCCCATTGCTAAGGGAAAAAGGGGGAAATTAAATACTGTTAAAACTAGACTTTACAAATCGGAAATAGAAATAGTAGAACTAGGGGTGAGCATGGTTCGGTTTAGTTCGGTTTTATAGTAAACCAAGAACCAAACCAATACTTACGGATTATGAATTTGGAGAACCAAACCAACCCATAAATTCCATTGAACCAAACCAATCCAAACCATTAAAATACGGTTTGGTTTCGGTTTTAAACCACGGTTTACTTTGAACTAAGCTATCATCTTTAAAAAAAAATTAAATAGATAAAATTACAAAGATAAATTAAAAGAAAACTAGTATATATTAAAATCAATTCCATTCAAATTACCAAAACACACTAATATCAATCAACTTATTAAGAGTAGAATACCAACAATTGTTTCAAGTCTTAAACTCAGAAAATGAAATAGTGATAATTCACAAAAGTGAACCAACTAAGAATACCAACTATTAAACATCTTAGCAAGGAAGGAAAACTAAATATTGCGGTAGATTAGTAGGATCAATAAATAAATTAGAAAAGTAGTTGAGTAAAGCTCCCATAATTAAATTATATATATAATTATAAATATATATGTATGTATGTATTGTGCGGTTTGAATCGGTTTGGAACCATAACCATAAATATGAATCCACAAACCGAACCATATAATACGGTTTCTAATTTTTTTAAACCATGACCAAATCATACTACTAAAAAACCGAACCAAACATTTCGGTTTGGATTGGCTTGGACTGGATTCACAGTTTTACGAATTTTTTGCTCACCCCTATGAAATACTAATAAAACTTTACTGTATATTTGTAAGCACAAATTATCGCAGCAAAATATTATACTTTTTTTTTATATGCGAGATGAGACCCGCTTAACTTTTAAAGGAAATTGAACTCTTTTTTAATAAGAGATAAGGTAAGAGGACCCACTAAATTTTTACATTCCAGTAGTTTCCATGCCTTACTGTGCCTTCATCATCAAACGAAAATGTAGTGGTTGGCTGGACCTGGACATGACATGGCTACATTCATTACAATTGTTTTCTAGTAATTTAATTAAGATATCCCCCTTTAATTCAGCATGTGCTGTTAACAGCCACAATAATTAATGGAATGAATAGCTTCCACTTGTACACCAGCAGTAATCTCAGAAGAGATAAAATTCTTTCCACCGGTGGTGGAAACCCCAAGGTTTTCACCACGGTCCATTACGGATTCCACAAGATATCTTGTGTTATAATCTGAACCGTTCATTTTGTAGGGTTCGGAGAATAATATTTCTACGCAAAAATTTAGATTTATCGGACGTCACTAGGTATATTAAAAATCTACTTTCGATTTAGGAAATGGACAGTCATGGATAGTTTAATTTCAAAATCTATGACCATCCATTCTGCAAACCAAAATTCAATTTTTGATATATCTATCGATATCCAATTAAGCTGATATTTTTCATGGATATACTACTTTATGTATCCTACAAGATGAACGGTTTAGATTAGAATAAAAAAAATCTTATGGGACCCATAGACAGTGATGAAAACCCCATGGTTTCCACTTCTGGTAGAGAGAACATACTCTCATTCCAGAAACACCCTCTATTTTCACTAGCACTGAGAATCATATTCCAAGGAGCTCATTGTAATTACCTCAAAGTCAATGATTGGTAAAAACTATACGAATAAGAAACTCTCCACTACGTGAAAAATTATTCGATGCTACTGGAGCAGAAACTCTATTTTCCCACCACATATTATTACCCCGGGGGCTCAAGATAAAATGTGTAGGCTACTAGGCTGTACCTCATGTTGGCGGAAAAAAGGACCTACGACACCACTTGGTGGTCACTCACCGCACCGAATAATCTCTTCGAACCCACTCGAACTCACACGGTGCTTTTAGGCCCTTTTACAACCATACAACAATATGAGGTTTTACATAACTGATCTTGGACCTTATACTTATGCATACAAAAAATTTTCAACGTCCCAGATTTCGTTTTCATCGCACATTGTAGTGAAGCTTAAGATAAAGTGTATAAAGTGTACGGATCTTAAGCTCCACTACAATATACGGTAAAAAATAGACCCAAGACACCACACGTAGTGGCAGTGACCGATGGTGTCCCAAGACATTGAATAATCACTCCAACGTATATTTTGTAAATAAAACACACATATTTTTCGACACAGCTGCATATTGTTACGCCGTGTTCGTTTTGGATTTTGAAGAATATTTTTGGGGTGATGAGAGATAAATAAAAAAATGAGAGTAATGATTAAAGAAAAATTTATTAAACACCGTGCGCAGAAAGAAAAGTTTGAGTCTAGAAACCCAAAGCAAATTAGTATGAGTCACCACGTGAGAGTGCAGCACTGGATGATTTTTCCAGCACACACAAACCGAATCGTAACAAAAACCTCTGCCCGTGCATATCTTACTACCTCTCCCTCCCTTCTCTTCTCTCTCTCTCTCTCTCTCTCTCTCTCTAGATGCAGCAATCCATATAGATAGATTCCTCAAAACAAAAGAACAAATCAACCGAAAGTCGACTTCTTTCTAGGGTTGCCGCACCATTGAATCATAGATTCTCTTCGGTTGGCGGAAAGCTTCTCTGGATCCAAATACATATACGTGTTTTTGTATGCATGCGGTGACTCCGTTCATTGATTCGAATCTGAATCTCAAGAAGTCAATCGCAATCGTGTTTTCCTACTCTCCGCTTTGAAATTCGCCCTCTTTCTCTGAGCTCAATTCTTCGTTTTTGTTAATGGTCGTCGTCTAAGCTTTCAGGAGAAACAGGGCCTCTCGAAATCCTCACTTAGGTATTGTATTCTTATTTCCTCTTTTATGTCTTATTTAATCTCTCGTTGTAGAGTTACAGGTAGTCATGTAATTGTTTTTTCTTTTTTTTTTTTTATTAACCGGGTGTCCGGACCAGCTTTCACAGGTTTCAAGAGAATCCTGTGGGGTCTAAAAATGCACCAACAATTTTCTACTTTTTTACTTATAATTTGATATTTCGTACATATTGTGTGGATCATTCCAAACAACTAGATTAAATGAAAAACATACTAAAATTTGAAAGTAAGCAGATCGTATAGCTCAACAAAACATAATAAACTATGCCCGATAAGTTTTACCCAAAATAAATATCGTTATTGTGTATAGTGTTCTGTATGCAGAATACTTTTTTATACATTTTTGTCCCCGCTGGCCTAAAATCCTGCTGCCCCCTGTTATCCACACGGCTTCTAATTACTGGAAATAAAACAGAAACAAGCGAAATTAGTAAGGGAATGCGAAACGTACTCAGCCAATTTCAGGCGTCCGGAAATTGGCAATGAATGGATTAATCGAGGCGAGTAAACTCTGTCCTTAAAGCAAATTCGCCCTCCACTACGGTGCTGATGGAATCCGCGGATGTCTGCTTCCCAAGACTACCCGATTTTCACCAACCGGAGGCAGCACTGCAATCTGATTGGTAGGCGAACCGAAACTATGTCGAACTCTCAGAATTGATGTGTGAAGAATGCAGAATGTATGCAAGATTAATTCGTGATGAAAAAGGTAGGAACGGGTCTCTTATATAGGCATTAAGATACCCATTCGGAAAAGGCCGTGACTGTTCGGAGAGTCAAGCTCGTTCGGAAAAGGCAGATGGCTGTTCGGAACAGACCGGCACACCTGTTGGCCGGAACCAGTTCAGCGAACAGATGCGAGGAAAGGAACGGAGCAATGGTTGGCGCGCTGGTCAGGCCCAGTTCGAATAGACGGGCTGCAAAAAGATAATAGCCCAGTGGGCCAAGCCAAGCCCAATCTTTTGACCAACCCAACCCAACCCGGCCCGGTTTGGTTCGGCGCGCGTGTGTTTTATAAGAGAAAAGGATACTTATCCATGCCCTCTCCCCCTACAAAACTTCTATGACCCAAAGGGCCAACCCTTTGAGCTCCACTTGGGTCATTTATTCCCAATAAGCTTTCCTCCTCCCACCAATGTGGGACTAGCCTTTTTTCCCTTCTCCAAACACCATGTGAGGGCAACTTTTCATGGCAATTTCTCATTCACCATGACTTGATTTTCTCCTATTAAGTGTTCAATCTTAATCTCCTAACCAAGACGAACACAACGGTATGTGGGTCGATCCACGTGGACGCGTGGGACCCACTCAATAAATAGCTCAAAGTTGAGCAAAATCAAGTTTTTTCCAACACCCCCTTGCTTGTGTGCATCTCTGCTTATCCCGAGGCCCTAAAGTGACGAGCCTCTTGTACACCCAAGTTTAGAATGTTTGGCTTCGTGAGTCAACCTTAGGACCTCTTGGGGTAACATGTAATTGTGCTTAAGCTGACAGTCAAATTGTATGATCCACATGCGTGTTTTTTGTTTTTTGTTTTTTCTCTTATGATGATCCACATGTAGTTATTTGTTGACAAGTGCGTCACTTATGCTCCATTTGGAGAGACGTGAATATCAAATTAAGCGATTGATGTTCCAATTTGATGAAAAAGAAGAGGTCCAGTTATAGGTGGCTTGTGAAGGTAGAGTGGAGGATGAGTTAGAAGTAAAAGAGAGGTATATTTTATTGTTACTGTTGTGTGACTACAATCCTTGACATGAAGGGTTTCAATTGTATTAAGTAGTTATTCACATCCATCATGAAAGAGCTCAAAAACTTTGAATCGGAATCCTTATGTGAACTATCAAGTACAAATTTGAGCTATTCTCGGTTAGTAATAATGTTGATTCTCTCCATTTGAAATTCATAGCAATTCAACCGAAGCCTTAGTGTAGTATAGACAATTGAGTCATGAGAAATTTAGAGGCATCTTTTGCTGAATTAGCGGGAATTTATAGAACAGAGTCAGTAGTTATGAATTTGGCATTTTAGACTCATCTAGTTGTCATAAATTGTCTCTGCACAACTTGTATAGGCAACAATTGCAAAAAGTTGTGTAAAGATTGTTACTTTGGAGTCTTAATGAGGGCAGGCAGTAGGGTGGTTCGGGTTACGAGCTCGTGTCATTTCAAATTCATAGCAATTCAAACGAAGCCTTAATATATATAATCAACCATACGTATAAGTTATAAGTATATAGTCTGACTAGTTTCAACAAAATTATCTACATACATACATACACACAAATCTTCACCTAAGGGCGTCCGCACTGTGTTAAAATGCAGACGGACCCTTTTCCGATCAAATTTCGATGATCTGAGCCGCTCAGTGTGTTTAGAACGTGGTTTTAAGGGTACCCGCGAGAAATCGGCAAAAAAAATGACCTGGAAGGGCTCCATGCGAACAGTTTTTTTAACCGTTCAATGAAAACTGCTCGAATGAAGCCCTTCCCTTTTTTCTTTTTTTTTTTTGCTGATTTCTTGGAAAGACTTTTAAAATCACATTGAATGGCTTGGATCATCGAAATTCGATCGGGAAAGGGAAGTCCACACTTTGCTGAGTGCGGATGCCCGTATAGGAAGGGGATACATACATGTATAGTCCGACTAGACTTCAAATACAGAGTCATGAGAAACGAGTCACTATTCATGAATTATAGATATTTATAACTCCATGTATTGATTTAGTTGTTGTAAATTGTCTCTTTAGAATTTGTATAGGCCACATAAGCACACCATTGCAAAAAGGTATGCAAAAATTGTTACTTTGGAGTCTTACGACCACAATCCTGTGTTTCAAATGATTGCACATTTATTTAAGCAGAAAACGACCTCATAATATGTCTGCATTCCCATGAAGGGTTGTTTCCATTCCTTCAGAAAGTTTTGTAGTGGGAGTGAGGATGAATTTTTGCCCTCGTTGACTAGGGTCTCTTGCTTGTTTTGTGGTGTATAGTGATCTTTCTTTCCTAGGTAATTAAATTTACTGTACATGTGTAATGAGTGTGTCCTATCAACTTCAAAAGGCTATAATTTATCGGGGCATTCTTTTAGAAACTTATTTTGCAACCTAAGGAGCAAATTTCTCTGCTCTTTGCTGAAAGCATTGGAAGATTAGCTGTAACTAGAGTTTTGTATGACTTCTCGCTGCTAAATATTAGTGCTCTCTCATTGTATTTTTGTCATACCACTTATGCAGGGAGATATGGTTGCCTTTGGGAAAAAGTTGAAGGAAAGACAAATTCAAGAATGGCGAGGGTATGTTTCTATATGTATTGGTTTGAATTATTTTCCATTGCTTACTAGTACTACTGATATTTCGCTTTGTGTCATCGTAATTCTTATCATTTGTTGGTCAATATGTACATTCATCTTTATGGGTGTCCTGATAGGTTTATTTTTTGAAAAATAAGAAAGAAAAGGCTCAAATATCGAGCCATTGGTTACAGATAATTATTTTATCATTCCATGTTTTATCATGGAAGTTGATGCACAGGGATGTTACACTTGTGTGCTATCAAGCTATAACTAACCTATATATGATTTATTCGGCTACCATACCATATATCTCTATTCACTTATTTTGAGCAGTGTGCATTGAGTGGAGATACGGAGTTACTGTAACAGTGAACATAGGTAACTTTTCAGAATGAGAAACGTATGATTAATCAAACTGGTCGAAAGAAGCTTATAAACACAGCAATTTAGCTGCTTCTTGTGGTTAGTTGGTGGCAAAGGCTAAAACAAATACGGAATGCAAACATACTAAAAGAAGAATAAGCTGAAAGAAAAGGGAAAGAGCTAGATTAGTGAACTACCCTGGCAAAAAAAAATAAGTTTGAGGAAACTCTCTGATAGTTGTTTAATTAAGTTCACAAGTGTGATCCAAAATCAGATGCACTCTGGGAAAGATTAAATGGCCAATTGAATGCTAGAACATTATTGAAAACGTAACCCCACCCTCATTCAAAAAGAAGAAAATTATTGCATTTTAACAAAAAACAAGGACTGATCTTTTGTTATGAGGTGGAAAAGATGCACGAGGTGGAACCAACTATGGTGCTATGCAAGTTCTGGAAGATAAAACTTAGTTAATTCCTTTGAGACAATGCTTTCTACTACTCCTCTTCTCAAATTTTAGTCCACTTCTTCTGAAATCTGCTTTTTGTGGGGGCGAAAAGAGGGTAGTTTATTGTCGAGTTAGTTTATTGTCGAGTTTTGCATAATCTGTATAAACATTTTTGATGTGGTCTACTTTGTTACTTTTCAGATATTACATCAACTACAAACTAATGAAGAAGAAAGTAAAGCAATACGCTCATCAAATTGAAATCGGATCATTAGACCGCCGGCATGTTCTCAAGGATTTTTCAAGAATGCTGGATATCCAGGTGTGCTTGTATCCTTATGTTGGCTAATTGTTTTTTAATGTGCTTGTATTTAATCCAATTAAATTGATCTTCATGCAATTGTTTCTGAGTTTTGATGGATATATACTGCTGAGTTCCGAAAGGTTCCTTCAATGTTACCTCTATGCTGCTGAGATTACGTATGATTGAGGATCTTGCCCCATGTCATAGATAAAGGCTTCTTCATGGAATTGCAGTTTTTCCCCATGCCATGCTTAAGATCGAATCTCTATGTTATTATCTGTTGAATATTCAGTTAATGGGTCTTCTTGTCACAATTGCAGATTGAAACGATCGTTCTTTTTCTCTTGGAACAACAAGGGTTACTCGCAAGCAGGATAGCAAAGCTAGGTGAACAACAGGATTCTCTTCAAGAGCAACCAGATATATCCAAAATATCTGATCTACGGGAAGCTTATAGAGAAGTGGGGCGAGATCTTTTAAAGCTTCTGTTTTTTGTTGAGATGAATGCAATTGGTCTCCGTAAGATACTCAAGAAGTTTGACAAACGATTTGGCTATAGATTCACGGATTACTATGTCAGAACTCGTGCTAATCATCCTTATTCCCAGCTGCAACAAGTTTTCAAGCATGTGGTAATCATCCTTGTTCACTCTCTTTTTGCCTAATTCTTTATTTTGATAGGTGCTAGAATATTACTTTTCACCATTATATATCTTTCAATTAGCTACAGTTTGACCTCAATATCGGTTCAAATACAATGCTGAATATTCCCGAATCGTGCCCAAACATTATGACTCGGGATGCTAGTTGTGTGATTCGGTAGTCGTTAAAGTTCAACAACCATAAAAACTTGTTTTCCTACTTTTTACTCCTAAACCCACTTCTCTAAGAATTTCTATGGCTTTTAAGATCATAATATGGTGGTACTTGTATTCTCCCCCTCCTCAATGCCATGGGGGGTGGGTATCGGTTTCTTCAGAAGTACCAATGAGGCCTAATTCGTCCCCCAAGAACTAACAAGAGCAACTCTTCAAAAACCAATAGACCCTATCAAATTCTGAGAGATGAGGCAAACATTAACGCAGCACAAATCCTAAAGGGAAAAGACCATGACCACAATGCCTACTTTTTCCTAGAAAGATTACAATCAAATTGCTTAGGCTTTGTAGATGATTAGAAATTGCTTACGGTCATCTCTTTTGGTCTAATGAAATACATTCATGCATTGACTTGAGGCAGTTTTCAGATAGGATATTTTGGGATTTGGGACCATAAAACTTTGGATGGTGATTGCGGGGTTTCTATATCTTGAATTGTTTGAAAGGTCACAAAGCTCATAGTGTATTTGTTGTTAAGAAGAATCTAGTAGGAAAGTAAGAAAATACACTAATTGTCTAAATGGCTCAACCTGTTCAGTTTATTTTATTCCTTTAAAGGCAAGGCAAGGCATGAGATTGCACGTGAGTGCAATAGTAATGAACTGTCATGTCATGAGGCCCTATGTGGTTGTATCTATGAATTTGGAACTTGAGAAAGTGTTCTTATTTTTGGGAGGTTTGTAAGATAATGGAGGTGTTGTAATTTTGTGCATTGTTTGTGACCATTATATAGAGTTGGTGTAGAGTATTGGCTCAATATGCAAATCTTACTAAAGAAAATTCCAAAAGATGAGAGATGGTTTTAGAAACATAGTAAACACAGCTATTTGAAAGAAGGAAATGTGGAGAGGACTTTTCGGAATTATTTGGGCATGTGTAGTGATGGTCAACTACTTACATAAACATGTATGGAGCACCGACACACCTAGGGGTCGATGTATCCGTGTCAGACATGCAGGGAACATGCCCAAATTACGAATGGGACATGCCACGGCCACATGTCCATTACATTCCAAAATTTTGATTGGGGGACCCGTCAGGAGTCAGGACACGTTTGAGAAATGAGGGGACACGCTGGGGACACACATAAGGACATGGCGTGGTCACTACGGTTATAGAATGATACACCATCGGTCACAACCTCATTCGATAGGAGCCCGAAGTCAGTATGCATAACTAAAATATCATACCCAAAAAAAATTTGCCCTGACTGCCATGTCCACGTCCCATTTTTTGAGAATTGTTGTGTCCTTGTCCGTAGCCGTGCTACATAGATAATATTACCCAACTTATGCACCAATTTTCAAACAGAAACATTGTTCACATTGTGGGTAATGTTATTTGAAAGGAAGATTCTCTCAAAAGCGTTCAGATATAATAACACTCATGGTCTCTTGGGGTTGAATTGATGCGTTAGCACTTAATAGAGCATAGTTTGAAAATAGATTTGTATAGGAAACCTCATGTTGTTGACATTGTATCTTTGGCACAATAAAAGAGGGAACCGGTCATTAAAGGTCCTCTATTGGTGTGTCTCAGCAAGTAGTTTGCTATGACACTGACCACATTGAGGTCTTTTTATAATACGATACATTTCAGTTCAACATACTTTCATTTTTTCTAAATGTCTATGTTCTCTCTTTCTAAGACAGTCTCCTAATTTTATGATTCGTGATTCCACGTGATTCAAGATTCATGATTCATAAAAGCTGAATTGAGTCGGGATTAAAATTTTTGTTTAACATCTATGTCTTCTCTTCTTGCCCCAACAAGACCCCAAGGCTTCTCTTCTTTTTTTTGCAGTAGAGTAAGATTCTATATGGAAGTCTTGTGATATACAGGTTTTGCTCTTGGGTAGGCCAGCCATTATTGTAGTAGGTGTCACCAAAAATATTACAGTACTTTGTTGTATCAACCTGTCACTCATGATGGGTGGAATTTGCAGGGGTTAGGGGCTGTTGTGGGGGCCATATCTCGCAATCTTTCAGATCTTCAGGACCGTCAAGGGAGCTACTTATCCATTTACGACGAGCTGGCTCTACCTCTACAGGTGTCCCTTAAATCTACTTCGACTTGGTCGTTTTCATTGCATTGCATTTGTCAACTAGTGTAACATGCATCTTATACCGAGTTCTCACCTCAGTATTTGAAGATTTCTTACTGGGGTTCATCTGCAGGATTCTGTTATTGTTTCCATAAAAGCAGCCGTAGACAGATTAACCCACTCAACAAACTTCCTTGATTTTTTGGCACGGCATGCATTTATAATGCAAGACGAGTTACCTACTCCAACTGAGGACTATGAAGATGATCAGAGATACCATTTTATGTCTCTTCTCCTAAACTTGGCAAACACCTTTCTCTATATGGTCAACACATATATCATTGTTCCAACAGCCGATGACTATTCACTGAGCCTTGGCGCTGCAGCCACTGTTTGCGGAATTGTTATCGGTGCAATGGCCGTTGCACAGATCTTTTCTTCAGTATATTTCAGTGCTTGGTCCAATAAATCGTACTTCAAACCTCTAATATTTAGTAGCATAGTCCTGGTTGTGGGAAATACCTTGTACGCATTGGCTTACAATTTGAATTCAATTGCGGTTCTTCTAATTGGCCGTCTGTTTTGCGGGTAAGTCTCTCTCTCTTTGGATATGCTTGTGCATGTCATGGATTCTGCAGGATTATTTGTTGAGTCATTTTCGCTAGAAGCATTGATCTCTCTCTCTCAAATCTTTCTAGCTTAATGCTGATTGCACTGCTTTCACTTTCGCTGAACAAGTAATTTTTCCCCTTCTGTCACAGCGGTTTCATGATGGAAAGGTTGTTGGGGTTGGTTATTTGACCTTGTATTTTGGTTCATGTGTGCTGATTTGTATTTGTTATCTTTTCAGTATGCTGATTTTTTCAGCTGCCGCCCCATTAAAACTTCATCGAACAATGAAAACAATAGGTTTCCAGTCTATAGGAGTGGTTTGTTTTAATGTTTGTCTTTTCCTTTCCCTCAATGGTGTGCACTCCCTAGTCACATTAACTTATAACTATGTTTGTCGTGGCATGACTTGGAATCCATGACCACTAGCATATGTCCAACTAATTGGTGTAATGTTATGAAACAATTGCAACTAGGAAAAACCGTAGACAACCAACTTTATGATATCAATGTCCATTTGTAGATAGCCCTCTATTGCATTTTTCTTCACAATCCTGCTAACTTCTTGTGTCAAATGATCTCAATAGGTTTTTCAGTGATATCAATAGTTGCACGGTAATGGAATGCTGTTAGAAGGTAAACGGTAAACCATAAGATTATGGACCAGACAAAAATCAAACAAGTATTATGCAATTCGGGATGCTATAATTAGATATTCAATTTTCGTACTAAGACTATCTAACTTTCATACTAAGATGTTTTGCTTCATTTTGCTTATCAATTGTGCATCCTAATTTGTTCATAGGTACTTGCTGCTTTTCTTGTATTTCATATTAAACCTGGGACCCTAATGGCTAATTGTATAGTTTGTGGCAGTTGAAATTGCAACTTTACCTCGTAATATACTTCACAATAAATTTGTTTTTGTTTTCATATTTTCAGTTTGGGGTCTGCTAGGGCTGTTAACCGGCGTTATATTAGTGATTGTGTGCCACTCAAAATCCGCATGCAGGCTTCAGCAGGTTTTGTTAGTGCCAGTGCTCTTGGAATGGCTTGTGGTCCCGCACTTGGTGGTTTACTTCAAACTGATTTTACGATTCAGGGGATCACATTTAACCAAAATACTTTGCCGGGCTGGATAATGGCTGTGGCATGGCTAGTTTATTTAGTGTGGTTATGGATAACATTTAAAGAACCTTCGCGTGAGACTGAAGAGCAACATACTCCCCAAGCACCAAATGATGGTATTTTAACTTTTGTAATGTTAATTGCTCTAATGTTGTATGACTGAATATAATTGTTCGCTTCTTTTTTAAATCAAAAAAGATTGGATTAACTCTTGAAATTTTATTGAGTTTCCGTGTAGTGTAGAAGTGCTTAAAAGTACATCTACAAACTGGCTATACTTGAGTTGCAGTTTTTCTTTTTACTTGCCTCTATGAAAACATTGTTCATAACTTCATTCGAACATTGTATTACTTGGGTAATTTAGTAAATCCCATGTTAGTTGCTCAAAATTGTGAAATTATTAGGGAGTTATGCCTTTTATCTCCAGAATAATGGGTCTGCCTTTTTTCTTTGCTGTAATTTTGTTTTTCAACATTTCTTCTTGCAATTAACGATATTCAATATTTTCTTATGTAGTGCAGAGAAGTTGGTTGGTTTTCAGTCATTTTTCGCCTGATGGGCATGTGCCATTTACCATTTTGAATTGTTCAAACTGTTGTTCCATAAATCTTTGCCTTCACATATGCCCTAGTTATAGTAATAAACACGTATAGCTTTTCATTTTTACTTGCTTAATGTTCTCATATTTTATGTTTGTTAACTAGATGATGGATCTTTTGTGATGGCAGATCAAGTAGACAACGGTGCTCTTGAAGATGGTCTTGCGCAACCATTGCTCTTAGGTTCAGAAAAAACCCAAGAAGTTGAGGATGGTGACCAAGAATGTGATGGAAGTGAAGAACCTCCTGAGGAGTCTCGTCAACCAGTCGCATCTATAGCATCAGCATATAGATTACTCACGCCGTCTGTAAAGGTAGTTTTTGACTTTCAGTTTCCTACTTCATAGTATAACTCTCGAACGTTGACGAAGCTTCAGTTGATGATTTTGTTATTGGGGAATTTTTAGCTACACCCCATGTACTCTATGAAGCACTGACACTCCAAGAGGCCAGTGTGTCCTTGTGTCCGATGCGGGGACACAAAAAATTTAATTAATTTTTTGAAAGAGACATGGCTGGGACAAGGGGGACACAGTGGGGACGTATAGGGACACGAGAGGGGTTAAATATGCAAATTTGAAATATTTTTGGGGGGTAAATGTGTATTACTTCAAATATTTTGGGTTAGAAGTTTAATGTGATGTATATATGATGCTTGTTTATACATATTGATATTCATGCATCTACATATAGCTATGTTTCCATTGGTTTAAATTAAATATTATTTACTTGTTTACTTATTTTTGTTGTGTCCTTTATGGTGTCCGTGTACCCATTTGTTTAGAATTCTTGTGTCCTATGTCTGTGTCTGTGTCCTTATTCATGTCTGTGTTCGTATCTGTGCTACATAGCCTGTGCTTTAACCCTTTTTAACTTACACCCCCTATACTTCATTATTAGGTACATACACCACCTGAACTTTCAACTAAACTTTCTGTCCAAACTAAGAGCATGTGTAACAATAGTACCCTAAATTAGCTGTTTCTTTAAAAAATGACAAAATTACCCTAAATTTCATGGTAAGGAAATGAGAATTTCTTTCTTTCTCTCTCTCTCTCTCTCTCTCTCTCTCTCTCTCTCTCTTCGAAGCTTAATTGTTGGTGATCGATATGGGCGGTGATAAGGGGATGGGATTGAGAACGAGACATTGATGTGGTAATCCTCATTTCTCTTTCTCATCCTTTTGTGCATGATTGTTCTTGTTGGAGTTTGTCCCACATCGGTTAATTATCTCCTCCAAAACTTGTATATAAGCTTGGGCGGCCTCCCCACTCATAGCCAATTGGTTTTGAGTTGGATTCTTTAACATGGTATCAAAGCTAGGGTTTCGGACTATGTTACCAGGGAACTCTACTACCCTAACGAATTACGTTTTGGTACGAACGTTCCAAAACATGGTACACTACTGATCCAAAACGGTAAATTTAGCGATCTAAAGCGATCCCCTTTGTTTTTTCCCAAAATGTCGACTTATAATGGTAAAAAAAGAGAGAAAATGGAATTTTGGTGTGAAAAAGTGTTAAAAGTTCAGTCTTTATACTCCTAGAAATGTGTGTGAATAATTTGACAAACAATGTTTAGTTGCATTGGATCTTTATCGCTTGGTAGAGTAAGTTCTAGTTTTTCTATCTATAGAAGCCTACCCCTAACATACCACAATTTAAGCATGTGGCATACTGCGTTCCCATTCCTGTTCGTCGTACCAGAACAATCCGCGTTCCAGGTAACATAGGTTTTGGAGAATTTGTTTCCCCTTGTTGTGCCTTAAGTGCACCATTGTTTGTTGGGATCTATGTGTTATGGATCGTTTCTTCACCTCTCCACGTGCGAGTCCGGGATCACACGTGCGGAGGAGTGTTGGAGTTTGTCCTACATTGGTTAATTAACTCCTCCAAAACTAGTATATGAGCTTGGGCGGCCTCTGCACTCATAGCCATTGGTTTTGACTTTTGATTTGGATACTTTACCAATTCTCTTGATTCGGAAGGAGTTTTTTGAACTTGGAATTGGTTTCTCTTGTCTTCCATGCGATTCAAATATTTAGATATTTGAGGTTGAGAATAAAAGATTTGGGTCTACGTTACTCTCTCTAATCACTCTCAAAATTGTGGAAGTCCCCTGTACTCAATCAATCTTGTGCAAAAAGGATACATAGTGAACAAAATTGATTCTGATTAAGTTCAACACTGTTAGGATTATTTATGTGGTCAACATAATTAAGATTTGGGATTTGTGTCGATGAGGACTTGGTCGCCTTGGGTTGTCATCTAAGGGAGGACGAAAGGAACTTCAGCATTGAGTTGAAAGGAACTTCTGTGCATTTTCTATCTTCGAACCAATTCCAGAGAGAGAGGGAGAGGCATAATTGAATGGAGAATGTTGGATTCGGAAGGTTTTCTTTCTCACTCTCTTTGTGATTCTTCTTTACCTTCCCTCCTGAAAAAAGTTTGTACAAGAGAGAGAGAGAGAGAGAGAGAGAGAGAGGGGAGTATCCAATCTATGGGCAGCCAGAGGATCATAGAAGAAACCAATGGAAGAGAAGAGGTTACATGGTTGTAATCAAGTGGGCCTTGGATTAGATGTGAACTGTTATCACTACATTGGGATGTGGGTTTGAGCAAAAAAAAAGAAACATCGAGATGTGGGTATTGGCTTCTAGGGTTTGGTCTTTGATTTTTCATCAGTTTTTGTGGGACATGAGCGTTCCAATTTTGTGAGGAATACATTGATTTACTTTTGTATTTTGAAATTAGTGGAAACTCATTTTGAATATTTAAGAGAGAGAGAGAGCGTGTGTGTGTGTCTGTGGGTGTGTGTGTATATATATATATATATAGAGAGAGAGAGAGAGAGAGAGAGAGAGAGAGTATCAAGTACGTATATTTGTATATCTAGGTGGCCCCTTTTTGTTAGGCCAAACTAAGGAGCAGAGCTGCAGTCATGCTCAAGCACATGTATGTGTATATCTAGCTGGCCCCTTTTTTTAGGCCAAACTAAGGAGCAGAGTGGCAGTCATGCTAAATTTGATGGCTTTGGACGAGTAATTTTGACTTTTTGTTACTTTTTCTGACGCCAATCATATTCTCACTTTAATCGAAGGTTCACAGGGTGTACATAGCTAATAATAAAGTACGGGGGGTATAACTAAAAATTCACCTTTGTTATTCGAATGGCAGATACGTTAGTTGGTGGGAATAGTTTTTATTGAGACGAAGTTTGATGAATGATATCTTCTCTGTAGCCTGTGGCACATTATTTTGGAGTTTGGGCTGAAATTTAAGATAGCCCATTGGTTATTCTTTGAAGATCAGAAAAATGTGTAATACAGCTGGCTTTTTGCACAAGAAGCTTGTTTGAAAGTGGAAATTATCTATTTTAGATAGCTAGATTCGGTTGTTCATATGTCCTGGATATGTTCTTCTCCTAACTCTACTCTGTGTAATTTATATAAGTCTCAAAAGCACACAATATAATTGTCTTTTTTCTTGCCAAAACATGATTATTCCTACGTGTGTTTTCAGGTTCAATTACTTATTTACTTCATGCTCAAATATGTAATGGAGATTTTACTCTCTGAATCTAGCGTCATCACCACATACTACTTCAGCTGGTCCACAAGCTCAGTTGCGATTTTTCTTGCATGTCTTGGCCTGACAGTTCTTCCAGTAAACATTGCTGTTGGAAGCTACTTCAGCAACATATTTGAAGACAGGTAATTTGGGGGTTTTCTTTTGATGTAAATTATTTTCCTTCATTCTTTGATAGTGACATCAGTAAAAAGTAAGTGAGGACATGTACTTCGGTTTTTTGTTGACCTTTTATTAGTTAGCCTTTTAATATCCGTCGACTTACTTGGACCAATCAGGCATCTTTAAAAGTTTAGCCTGTGTTTGTCGTACTTGTTTATCTCTCTGTCTTTTTGTCGGTGGAACCCCTATTAAGCGTTTAAGGCTTGTGTTGATATCACTATTTTGTCATGACGGTTGAAAAAATGATGGAAGTTGTTATGCCTTGTACGCTTGCTAATAGGAAGAGTTGGTTCTGCACATTCTGTAGTAACACAATTCATAGTATTGCAAGGACGCTCCTTGAATCTCATATTCTTTTTACCATGACATACTGATTTATTTTAGCTCATTGAGTTTATTGCAGGCAAATGTTGTTAGCTTCCGAAATTATGGTTTGCGTGGGCGTACTCTTAAGCTTCCATGTAATTGGTGATTATACTGTGCCACAATATGTATGTTCTGGACTCATTGTGTTCGTGTCTGCTGAAGTTCTGGAGGGTAAGTTTACATATCTGATGAACTCAGTATTTCTTTTATAATTGGGTCTTGCTTACCTCCATCCAATAGTCATAGGAAAATATGCAAAGAACAATTTCAGATATCAATATGTATCTCACGGATATGAATACACTTCCACAGATATCAATACACTTTTCTCGGATATCAATGCACCTTTTACATATTATCTTCCACTCTTAGGGCTGAGGTTAGCATTTTGTTTGATAATTTATGTGACAAATGTAACCAGAGATTGTGAAGTAATGTTCGCGTGTACAAGGGAAAGGAGGCAGTCCCCTAAACAGGAAATTACCCCTTCTGAAGGGAAAATTTTGCACCTCTTCTATTCTCTTGTGTTGAAAGATGGTATTGTTTTGTATGGAGTACTAGATTTGCTTTGTGCAATACTTAAGAAGGAAGGTCGGTTAGACAATTTAGGCATATCTAGTCTCGGTGAAACCTAGAAAGGCTCTTTTGGTCTGGTAATAGACCTTCGTATTCCCTTAATATGGTACTTCCTATCTTCGTATTGCAATGCACAGGGAACCTGGTGTCATCTCTCCAAACAAAGCTATTCTGACTAGTACCAGCGAGAATTTGTGGTTTGAACCCAATTTGCATTATGCCGCCTCACAATTAACAAGAAGAGATTACAATAAGTAATTCTTTTTAGATGACGACATATTCAACTTCAAGCCTCCCCAAATCTAGGTGTTGCCTCTAGATATATGGAAATTCAAGCAAGTGATAAGAAAATCTCCCACCTCCATTGAAGAACATCACAACCTTTAAGCTGTACTTGACACCTAATGCGATTCTGTTTTTCATTATGTTGTTTCCACACAGGTGTCAATTTGTCTCTCCTCTCTCGGGTTATGTCATCGAGGCTATCTCGGGGAACCTACAATGGTGGACTGCTTTCCACCGAAGCTGGAACTGTTGCGCGAGTGATTGCAGATGCAACGATAACTGTGGCAGGGTTCTTGGGTGAGAGTAGGCTCTTGAACATCACCCTCATTCCTTCTCTGTTAATTTGCATAGCCTCTATTATTTTGACCTGCCGTACCTACAACTCTCTCTACTAGTTCAGTCTCTTCATTTGGAAAATGTCTTTAGGTCCCAAATTGATGTCCCAATGGCCATAACCAGTTGGCTAATCGATTTTTGTCCTGGTAATTTGTCCTCCTTCGTACAATAGCCTGATCAAGATGGTTTCCAGTAAGGAAAGCATTCTCTGTAAGATCAATATATTGATTTGTAAGAGCCCATTCAATGTAATTCACCTTTGTGTATGTACAAGGATTATTTGCTTTCTATCTGAGTACAGAAGGGGACTGGAGCTTGAAAAGCCTCTTTCAAGAACGCTTGGATAACAATCAAAATCTGTGAATGTATTTTTGTAGTATGATAAATGGACGATTTGTTGTCAATTGATTTCATATCTTGGACTTTCATGAGATTTCTTTGTAGTCGATAGGAAAGGGGATTTTTTCTATGCAGATCAAAACAGCTTGTTCCAGTTATAAATAATAAAAAAAAAGCTATTCCAGTTAGTACATGTATGCCAACCACTGCACAGTTCGGGTAGGATCTTAGATAATCAGATTTATGCGTGTGTTATGTTTAATGCGTATAATTGTATTCCGATCTCCCAGTGGTAATTGGATTAATGGAATGATGGTTACGAAATTTTCCCACAAGTCATACATGTGGATGCTTTTGGCCGATTACAGCAATGGTTGCATTTGCCTGGCGATGTGTGTACATGTGGATGCATTTGCCAACAGTTAAGATAGCTGAGGTCTCTGTTTCTAGTTTTCCCAATGTTGAAGCAGGAGGGGTGTGGTAGAATTAGATACCTTTGATTTCAACAGAATAATGGTACGAGCATATACAAAAGTTGAGTATGATCCACTCGAGTGGTGGCCTGGTGGGTTCTCTTTAATACTAATATATATTTGGGCATTTTGCAGTTCCACCACTTCAATATCCGGTTCTGATCATCAAATGAATCTAAGGCTCCATTCAGTTATCGGAAATGTTATGTGGAAAATAGATTCTTAGGGGTGAAGTTCATGAAAATGAAAATTTATTTTTCTTTTTGTTTTGTCTTGGCAAAAAAAATTACAGGAAGATTAGGATTCCTTCTTTTTGGAAAGATCTATTTTGTAGAATTATTTGCATTCAAGAATCAATGGCTATCTGATTCAAGGAAGGCCACCTCCGGGTGCGGAGCTAGTTCTCGTTCCAGTGGAAAAGTTGAAGTTATGGATCTTACAACTTTCCTCATAATTGAACACAGAATTTTACAAAAAAATTGATTTTCCTAAAAAACTTTCCACCGAAAATTATTTACTGCTCTTAAGGCATTGTCACATGGTGATTGAGAACCCTTATCCACAGCATATTGGTGGTGTGGGTGTGGGTTTCATTCCAAAATCAGTAAAATGTGTGGATTTCACACTTGTGTAGTGAAAAAAGACCTAATAGCATCACGTGGCAATGCTATGACCCGAAGTCCCAGTTTATCCAATTTTGGCCAAAATTAAGTTTCATTTCCCAGCCCAATAGGAGGTGGTCGGCACAATTGGAGCGGTAATTTAGCGTCCATGTACTCATGCATTTGACATGAGTTCAGTAACTAACAATGCCAACTTTCACCGAGCCAAAAAACCAAAAACAAAAAAAACAAGTGGTCAGCTGAAACTAGAATAGGCCTACTAATCTACGCCGTAATTTTTCGCAAGTGAAATGTTGTCAATAAAAAGTTGAGTTGTATATAAATATCGCGAGATTACATGTCAATCACAAACGTGATTTTGTGAGATGATTCTTATCCAAAACCATTTTTGATGAGTTTTTTTTTTATTTTTAGGTTGATTTTAGGTTTGATAAGCCCATAACTGGGTGATCGAAAATCCATAGGCCATGACTTACATTACATTATCGCACGCATGCATTTTTATTCATATCTATTGTTCCCGTATTCAGGGCTGTCAATAAGGTCTTGATGAAAACAAAATTACATACGCTGCATGTCTTGTTGGTCAGTTAATTTTTACTTTCTTCTTTCGTAACTTAACCTCATTTGCCTCAAAATGCTCTCTCTGCGCTTGATCATGTGTAAGTAGAATTGTTTTAGCAGATGTGACTAGTTCCTGTAGAATGTACATCGTATATCGGTATATGATCAAAATGCGATCATTAACCACTTCAGGTGCTGCACCTCCTATGGCACATGTACTTTTTGCAATGGCTATAAATGAGTAGTTTTTTAGAAGTATTTTGCGCGTAGTTATCACTTGTAAATACAGTAAATTCCATGTTCTACAAGCAAGTGGTACTCTCACTCGTGAGAAATTCAACCTAACTATCATCCACTAACATGCCTTTTTCCCATGCACACACAAAAAAAAAAAAAAAAAAATGTTATCTTCGCAAATACAAAAAACAACTATGTGTGAGACAAATATTAAAGACAAAGATAAGGAGTGCCAGTGACTAAAACTGGCGTGCTAAAATCAATTTTCCAAAGGTAATTGCAAAAAAATTAGGGTCTGGGGGAATCATTGGGAAATGCATTGTTAGTTCGAACAGACAAAAGGCCAACAACATAAAGCAAATGAAAAATCAGAAAGGATATAACACAGGATATGCCTCAAAGACCAAATTTCCACTCCATCATGCATACCCCTTTGATAAGTCGTGCCAATATCACCAACCAATAAGAAATCTCACATGTGTATACGATTGGGTTGTTTGAAGACAGAGGGTGTCTTACGAATTCGATTTACATCTTTTTATCGGCAGGTGACATCACACTCAATTATTTCTTCCAAAGGCTGGCATCTTCTCTCGATAGTGGACATGCTTTCTATCATTCCCTGCAGCTACAAAGTCCAAATCCCCACACACACGCGCGCGCCCGCGAGAGAGAGAGAGAGAGAGAGAGAGAGAGAATCTAACAATATGGGAGAAGCCTAGCTTTCATGATAAAAGGAGTGTTTGGCATGGAATGGGTGAAAAAGGAAGGCATTAAACTGAGATATCCAGGGGCATATGCCATTTCTCAAAAGGTTTATTCCATTTAGGGCTACGGCGTTGGAAACTTGGAATGGCGAAGGAGCCTATAAATTAAGCACTACGCAGAGGTCATACATGTCTTCAAAACTATGGCTGCGCCGCCACATGCATGAAAGGAGGTCGATCGATTCAAGTAAGTGAACCCGTTATAGGGCAACCCTCCGATGGCTGTTGGTGCAGAAGCTGCAGTATATATGCAATGCCATGTGCTTCTCTTGGCTTATTCTTAGCCTCTCTGGTGATGATCAACTGCCAAAGGAGAGTTGCCCTACAACTGCTTCAGCTTACTATAATACCCATAAACATAATTTAAGAAGGGACAGCACTACTAGCATTTTATGCAAGGTATGATCGATCATATAACGTATCTGTAGCTAAGTTAGGGGCGGTTTTTTTACTTTTGAGTGTGTGCAGATACAGTGTACGTATTGATGGTTAGACCATAAAATTAAGAAATAGAAACAGATGCGGATCAAAAAAAAAAAAAAATAGAAACAGATTTATTTATTTAATTTTTCTGGGTCCCACTTATTTAACATTACGGTGTCACGAGTTCGTATATGGATCTATGTCTGCGCTTGCTAGTATTATACCATTAGTTGGCAGAAATCGGCATCCCCTTTTTTTTTTTGAATGACAAAAGAAAGTTTAATTAATTTTTGAAATTGTTACAAAGACTAACGAGAACAAGTATTAGACGGCATGATATTCCAAGATTGACGTCTTAGTGTGACCTTATCCATGTGCTTATGCTCTTAGGCATTCTTTTTCTGATCTTCGTGCTTGTTTTCCTGGGTCTAGGCTAAGAACAATTCTGTGCCAATACTGCAGGCAGTTTGTTTTTCTGATCCTGTGTTAATTAGAAATTTGTGGATGCAAATATGGTATTGTACACGTGGTAACACAACATGGACTTTAAATCAAGAAAAATTATTTACCAATTTTAATTCTAAACATCCCTCGAGACCAACGGTAGTGTTATTCTTGAATTATAGTGGTATGTCACAACAATCCATGTTTCGGTTTTATGAAGGTAAAAAAAAAGGAACATAATATTGCAATGTCATTCTGTATGACATAAACCTTTTGCTTGTATATCATTACCCTTTCAATAGCAATGCTTGTCATTCTGTATGAAATAAAACTTTTGCTTGTATATCATTACCCTTTCAATAGCAATGCTACTAAAAAAGAAGGCGTGGCGATGGTGACCCACGTCTCATTGCCTCTGGCCGGAGGTTTTCTTGGCTCTTCTGGTGTGCCTAGCGGCTTCGGGTGCTTCGGCCAGTCGTGGTGGCAGTCGGCGGTTGTGGTGTTGTGGTGTTGGGTGCATGATCTGTTTTGAAGTTTGGAGGGGAGTTTTTTTCTTCTTCTGGTTTCTAACTTTTTTTTGCAGGTTTTCCAAAACTGGTAGGCAAATTGGATTTCGCGGTGGTGGCGGAGGTTTGGAGGTATGGCCACGAAGGGTATGCGACCACAATGATCTGCTTTTTCTTGTCGTCTTTGTGTGCTAATTTCGGCCGGCGATCGCTTCGGAGGTGCAGGTCAAACGAGGGGTTGACTTGGCGTTGTTGGTTCCAACTTTTGTTCGTGTTCGTGATCCTGGGGGTCGTGGACAGGCAATGTTAGACGGCTGATCTGTTCTGCCACTGCCCTCTCTTTGTTCTCCTCTCCGTCGTTGTAGGCCATTAGTTTTACTTTGGTGGGTCTGTTGGGTTCCTTCCTGCCGCCGATTTTCTACATCTGGGACGGACCAGATCTGCTTAACGGCGAGACGACATGGGTGGTGGTGTTGGCAGTGTGATGACGCTTACGGTGCTTTGTGCGCCGACAATTTAGAGGCGGATTAGGGTTTTGTGGGGTTGGATTAGTTGAGTGGGTCTTTGTTGGCCTGTTTGTTTTGTTTGGGTTTTGTTGTATGGAGTATTTGGGTTTCGAGTGGGCTTGATTGTGTTAAAGACCCGAATTTTTCTTCCTTTCCCTTAATATATATATATATATATATATGTATATATATATATATATAATCAGTCAGATTCAAAACCACACCCGTTCGCACCTCCCTTTTCCTGACCAAATTTTGATGATCCAAGTGTGGGCTCCCGCGACCAAAAGCGCTACTCGAAGAGTCGCCATCCGAATTTTTGAGATGGATGATCCGAGAAACCGAGAACTCATTTGAAAAGGGTTTTTGGTCTAGCGAAAACGTTGAGATTTTGGATCCGGGAGCCACGTTATGAACGGGGAAGGTTTTGTTGAAAAAGCACACCGCTCGCCCGGTAAAAACCGGTCTCTACTAAATATTTTAAATGGGGAATTTAATATCATTTGAAAAACTTAACTTTAAAACGTGTACGGAAAAAGGACACGAGATTAAATAATACATTGACATGCTTGTGGTGCGAATTGTACAATATGAAATAGATGAGCAATATGTAGAAAGTGAAATAACAACATTACAGCAGGCTGCCAATATCACATGAGGTGCCGCGCGATACACCGGATGGATCGCACGGTACAACCAAAGTACCGTGCGGTACACCTGTCTGCACATTCCAGAATCAGTTTGCTTTTACATGATAGAACAAACCATAGATCCGCAAAATAGCCTTTTATATTTTCCGAATATCTAAAAAAATGATTTACCGGACCCTTTTGTTCATCTTATCATGTAAAATAATGTTAAAAACTTTTTAGAATGTTGAAAGATCTCATGAAATTAAAAAAAAAAAAGACTTTTAACATAAAACTTGAATCTAAAATGTACCCGTACGATCTTTAAGCAATATTAGCCGAAATATGAAAAGAAAAAGCAAAAAAGAAAAGAAAAGAAAAAAAAAGAAAGACTTTGAATGTAAAACTCGTTTGAGACCCAAACTCGGTATAGAAAGACCGAGAAGGGCCTCGATCGGCTCCCCTCAAGGCCAAAACGGGGTTTAACCCAAGGAAATGGATTTATACCTTTTGATCGAAACTTAGATGTGCTTGAAAGTGGAGGAATGAAAATTAATTTGGATTGAGCTTGAGAGACTTGAGAGCAAATGGGTGTAGAGAGAGAGATGTGTATAGTGGTGATTGGTGTAAGAAATTGTAGAGAGAGAATCAAAAGGGAGTATTTTTAGAGAGAGAGAGTGAAAGCCAAAAAAATGGCAGAGTAACTTTACTTGGAGTTGAAGGGGTGCTTCTCAACTAGAGGGGGGTGTATTTATAGGCAAGAGAGCCAAAGATGATCACTAAAAGAGGGGAGGTGGCTTCTGAGCTGAATAAAACTCATTTTCTGGCAAAGACGCTCCTCCTACAGGCGTGGCCGACAGCTTTCTGCAACTGTCAGAACTTTTTCTCAAAGTACCGTGCGACATATTGAAGTCTCGTGTGGCAGAGTGATTTTTTGAATTTTCTAAGGTGCCGTACGCCCTTTTGAAGTGTCGCACGGTATGTGAGTCAGCACAGCACACCAAACTTCGCGACCCCGGACACTCCCGAACTCGGATTTGAACGCGGTTCAAAGCGTTGGAAAGGCTGTCGAGTTCTCTTTCTAACCCAATTGGTTTCACTCAAAACCATCTTATACTGTAGACACCCCAATCCGGACCTCGAAGAGCCTTTGTCCGCCCCGATGATGAAATAGAGGAAACGATACCTTTGCGAGCTTGAAAAAGGATCTCCCTTAAAACCACAAACCCTTAAACCCAAAAACCCAAGAAACCTGACAAGCCTAGCCAAGCCCAATGAAAAACCCAAAAGATTCTGGACCACAGGAGGAGGCACCGTGCGGAGGCATATTCAAGCGCACGGCACCTTGAGAATTCAAGGGACCGTGCGCAGCCAAACTCCTCCGCACGGCACCTTGAGCAAAAAGCTGGCTGGCTCAGAAAGCCGCCACGCCAAGATGAGCCACAGTGATGACTCGGCTCACCAAAATGCACTTCTCGCCCGCCTAAAACACCTCCACCATTTGAATTCAAAATCCTTGGCCATTTGCCTATAAATTGACCCCTCCACTCAAGGGAAAGGGGTCCCTCTTAGCCCTTCTTTTGAGTCCTTTCTCTTGCCTTTCTCTTGGCTCTCTCACTCTACTTTCTCTCTCAAACCCCCTTTCCATTACCACTTCCATTTCCAAGTCTTAAAGGATGTCATTCCCAAAAGACATTCTTTAAGAGCTTTCACTCACTCCCTTCTCATCATTGAAGTTGATCACTCATTAACTTCAAGACCCCATCACCCAAAACACCTAACCTTCACTCACACCCATACTCCCTTTGTCTCATTTAACCTCCCCATCCACATCCGCGACGATCCATCCACATCCTTGCATCCACGATCCTTGATCAAGCTCGAAACCAAAGGTATAAACTAGTTTCCTCGGACTAGATTCCGTTCTGGTCCTGAGGGGACCTTTCTGTCAGCAGATCTAATCCCTTTTGGTTAGATCCTGACTCAAAACCTATTTTCATAAAATAAAACCAACACTGTGCTGAGGTCGGAGAACCGCGCGGTCTGTTGATCAGACGCACGGCACCCTGACTCTCAGCGCACGGCATGATGCACACTAGTGCTATTGTGAACAGGCTGACTGGATCTGAGTTTTCCTCTGTTGTGGTTACCTGTTTTTGCTGTTTACTGTTTCTGTAGCTCTTAAAATAAGACCATATCTACAAGCCATGTTCCGGCTCTTCTAAAATCTTTTCAAGATCATCCCAAGTGATCAAAAACGTCGAAAGCTACTTTAAAACTACGTTTTGAGAAGGATAATGACGTTCTTGGGATGATCTGACCGCCGTGAGGCTACTCGCGAGTTTTCAAAAGATCTCCAGAGGAACTAGTGAGCTAAATGATGTTTTAAAAAGACTGTAACAGTCTGACAGCAGAGCAGGTGCCACGCACGGCATGTTGAGATGCCTCGCACGGCATCTCAGAGTGCCGTGATGGTATTCTGAGGCCTAACAGTCCGACAGCAGAGCAGGTGCCACACACGGCATGTTGAGATGTCTCGCACGGCATCTCAGGGTGCCGTGAGTGGTATTTTGGGGTCCAAACAGTCTGTTGAATGTTATTTACTTCCATTTATTCATGTCATTTTAGCACGACTGTACAGATAGCACCACCTGCACGTCAATGTGATATATTTCCCATGTCCCTTTCCCGTTTCGTGCTTTATTAAAGAGCTTGATATTCCGAATGATACCGAAGATCTCCCCTTTTTGAAAACATCAAGTAGAGACCGGTCTTACCGGGCGAATGGGGTGCTTTTTAAAGAAAAGCCTTCCTCATTCGTAATGTGGCTCCCGAACCCATTATCTCAACGTTTTCGCTAGACTTAAAGCCTTTTTCAAGCAAACTCTCGGTTTCTCGGATCATCCATCTCGAAAATCCGGGTGGCGACTCTTCGAGCGAAGCGCTCATTCTCGGGCGCGGGAGCCCACATATACATTGAAATGTGTGCCCATTTTACCATCAGTGTGTCTTGGAAAAAGTTATTTTTTACTAAGCAAACGCATTTTTCTCTTTGCAATTGAACCGGGGGCCACCCTACATGGTTGGAAAGGGGTTTTCTTGAGGTTAGAGAAGGAGTAGCAAAGGAGCAACAATTCAAGTCTCGAAAGTATATTTTTTCTTATTTCATCATCGGGGAAACTTAAAGATTATTCGGAAATCCAGATTGGGATGTCTACACCAAGCCGCTCAATGTGTTCAGAACGTGATTTTAAGGGTACCCGCGAGAAATCGACAAAAAAAAAAACACTGGGAAGGGACTGATTTGAATAGTTTTTTATTGAATCGTTCAATAAAAAATACAAACAAAAACTGTTCGGATGAACCCCTTTCCGATCATTTTTTTTGACAATTTCTTAGGAGAACCCTTAAAATCACATTCTAATCGGTTCGGATCATCAAAATTCGATCGGGAAAGAGGAGGTGTGGACGGTGCAGACGGGAAGGGGTGTGGACTTGAACCGGATATATAATTTTATTTGCTAGTTATTTAATGTGAATTTTTTTTTTTGAGATATCACCCCAACTTTATTCCGTAATCGATTGTGCGCGTGCGCATAACTTTCCTAGAGTATACACGTGTCACTATAGATTATTTTCTCCAGTCTAATACAAATCTACCCGGCCACAATTTTCTTTCCTCCTACGTGGCCCCTTTAACCACCATTTACCCCACCAGCTTTTTGCCCTCCCCAGATAAGATTCATCTCCTTGCTCCCCCACTTCTTTTCTTTATACTACCAAGTTACCAAGACAACTCACACCACAGTGCACGAGTCTGGAGACAGAGGGGGAGAAGAGAAGTCCGGAGATCCTCCCACCACCTCTCATCACCACCCCGCCACTTCAACTCGCCACCAAAATCTCTTTGAAAATCAATTTGCCGGAAGAGAGGTAGACCGAACTTACTTCCCTGTGTATATTTATATATATTGCTATGTAACACTACGTACCGATGTTCGAATATTGTACGTTCGAAGTTTCGTTGCGAGAACGAGAAACTGGAGCCAAACCGTAAACTTTTGAAAAGTTTGAAATTGAAACCTTAATGTCGTGTTGGATTTTGAAAAGTAGTAGAAATAATAAGTGAAGAGAGATGGAGAGAGAAATGTTGAAAATAGGGAGAATCTAGAAGAAATTTTTTGAAAATTTCTTTTTGAATTGCAAAGAGAACAAGGTAAATCGCTGGGAAAAAAACTAATTAAATGTTCGGGCCCAATTTATTGGATGTTGCCCAGTAGGTTAGAGCATCCGCATTGTAATAAGTAAACGAGTGTGAATAATCAAACTTAACAATAATGTTCAAAAAATACCTCACATTGTAATAAGCAAAGTTACAAATCTTTTAACAAATAACCAAATTTCAATAATTCCATAACCAAACTTAACAACTTTTACTAATAACCAAAACTTAATAACCAAATCCAATAACCAAACTCAAAACTCAATAACTCAAAAACACCTCATATTGGAATCGTCTCATCGAGACGAATAATTTGGTTTGGTTGGGTGCATGATTAGAACTCATTTGCGATTGGATATATGTGCATTGTGTATTGTGGGATTTTTTTTTGTTAAGGATGTAAAAATAACCAATGTGGAGGTAGAGATTGTTAAGTTTGGTTATGAACTAAATGGATAATCAAATGCTGACGTGGCACATTTTGGTTATTGATTTTGATTATTCCCATTGCGGATGCTCTTAGGACTGATTTTAGCACTCCATAATGTATAAAACAAACACAAACGAAGAGAGAGAGTGCAAACCGAACTTCGACCAAAATCTCATTTTTGTTAAGTTGCTCGAATGGAAGATCTGTCCTTGAGACTGTTCGGATAATAAGCCTTCGTACGACGTCGAGTTAGGCCACATGCGCTGATCAGAGTTTTGCCTGTGTAAGCTTGCCACACTCTATAATTTTTCATTTCCCCGAGGTTGAGGATGAGGCGACATCCTCCTGCGTGTCTGTTGACCATAGAACTTTTGAAAAGTTTTGATATAATTACTGTTTTTTTGACAAGGATATAATTACTGTTTAGTCTCTTGTATTCAGTTGTTTGTTTGTAAATCCATCCTAGCATATTAAAAAATAATATTTTAAACCGCAAAGTTAACTAGTTCCGGTTCAATGTCAGTTTAATCGCATGATTAAACTATTTGCATGATTAATTCCATGGCATGATAAATTTTCTCGCATGACTAATTTAATCGCATGATTGGTTAAAATCGCAAAATTAATTATTGCTAGCCTAGTAGCATGTTTAATGTGAACTGCGTGATATGTTGTGGTACTGATAGATGGACAAATAGGTTCTCCGTTTGGTAGCGATGTGTGGATTTAACCCATTAGAAGTGAAAATAGGATTAATGGAAAAGAAAATAATGTGAGAGATTGTGATATTGATTCTAGGCAATCCGGTTATGGAACCCATGGAAACGTATGGTTGGTGGATGATTTGGTTGGAATTGTTTGGTTTTCGAAACCTTGGGTACGACATGGTGATAATCAACTCTCGAATATTGAGATGGGAGGTATTGTGCTTGAATCACAACCTGGGCTAGAATGTGCTCACGTGCGAATCCGGTGAAGTTTTATCTGAACTTATGGTCGCGGATGGGATACCTGAGTACATAACTTAAGTATCTTTCATCCGGATTTGAAAAAGAGGAGTCGGATCACACCAGTGTCTTATGCCAGAGGTTAAGGGTAGGAGCAGATCTGTGGATAAGATTCCGAAATTTCACTTAGGTTGAAGAATAGTAATAAAATGATTGCTTGTTCCCTTTTTATTTTATATCAATGCATTTCAATTATATTTTTTTTATTGCTTGTTAGTTATGAGTTTCAGGTGGATTTTGGCTGCTGAGCGTCATCGCTTATAGTACTATGTTGCCCTGGTAATTCGAACGTCAGGTACTGAAGACGAAACTAAAATACCGTTCGAGTAGACCGAATTCAACCCTACTACGGGCGGAGGCGAAGAATCTTGGTTGCCGTACGTTTAGTCGCTCTGACAAAGGTTTGGTCGACTTAATTTGGATGGTAAATGTTAAATTTGGAAATTGTGATATTCTGACTTATTGGAAACTTTAAATTTAATTCGATATGATTGTAATATCAAGACTTATACTTTTGAACGGTTAACACAGTAAATCGAATTAATCTTTTGGAGGAAAATTGTCTTTTAATATTTATTTAATGTTTTCAAAATTTGGAGCGTTACAACTTGATATCAGAGCCTAGGTTTAACGATGATCACGAGGACATGAGTAATGGGTAGAAGTAAGTTCGTGGGTATTTAGTTTTGGGGTAGCTAAGTATACGATATATTCACTATTGCCACATTCTTTCAAATTATAAATTTCTTAGAATATTCTATTAATGAAACTTAAATTTTATAATGTAGGAAGATGAACCATTCGTCGACATCAGAATCGAAAGCAGAAGACCTGAGCTTTGACATTGACGGACCGTGGAAGCAAAGAGGACGTCAGATCATCTCTCAAGATGAGCGTCAGCTTAGGGGAAGGGTCAAATGGCAAGCGGAGGAGAGCATCAAATGGGATATCAAGAAGGTGTACGAGGACTCCCCGTACTACTCTTCGAAAAAGCAGAAGTTACTAGTGAGCTATCGCCTTAAGAACCACGGCTTGAAGTACAAGGAAGCTCAAAAGATTCTTGCCAATGACACGCAATACAAGCGCCTAAAGACCGAGGCCCTAGCCCAGCCCTACGTGTCTTACCGACCACGGTCACCAGAGAGCGTCGGCTCCCACTTCTCGAGATAGCCAGTACCGCCAGTCTATATAGAGATTTCGTCGAACTCTGAAAACGATAAGGACCCGGAAGAGCTGCAGTGAGACTAGGGTGGTAGTCATTATATGCTTTGACAGGACCTTGGACGATTAGTACTAGGATGGGAAGGGTAGCTTTACTTTTGTGGCACTCTTTTGTTCAGGTAGCAGTGCTACTAGTAGGGTCTCTTTTATGTACTTATGTGATGGAATTGTAGTATCGAGATGTATGTCTGCACTTTTTTTGACTATCAATAGAATGACATTTCAGTTAGTATTGTGTACTTCTTGTCTTAATTAAAATTTTATGCACACGGACAACACAACTAGAAACCCTTTTTCATTTTCTGGTGGTGTTATTCTGGTTGTTGTTGTTACTGTTGTTACCATTTCGTGTCTCCACCATCTACATTAGTCAAATTCAAAAATCAAAGAGGGTTTCTAGTTGTGTTGCCCGAGTGCGTAAAATTTTAATTAAGACAAGAACTACACAATACTAACTGAAATGCCATTCCACTGATAGTCAAAAAAGTGCAGATATACATCTCGATACTACAATTCCATCACATAAGTACATAAAAGAGACCCTACTAGTAACTCTGCTACCATGAACAAAAGATTGCCACAAAAGTACAACGACCCTTCCCATCCTAGTACTAATCGTCCAAGGTCCTGTCAAAGCATAATGACTACCACCTTAGTTTAATTGCAGCTCCTCCGGGACCTCATCATTTTTGGAGTCCGACGAAATCTCTATGTAGACCGGCAGTGCTGGATGTCCTGAGAAGTGGGAGCCAACAATCTCTGGTGACCGTGGTCGGTAAGACACGTAGGCCTGGGCTAGAGGCTCGGTCCTCAATTGCTCGTACTGCGCGTCATTGGCAAGAATCTTTTGAGCTTTCTTGTACTTCAAGCAGTGGTTCTTGAGGCGATAGCTCACCAGTAACTTCTGCTTTTCTGGAGAGTAGTGCGGGGAGTCCTCGTACACCTTCTTGATGTCCCATTTGATACTCTCCTTCGCCTGCCATTTGACCTTGCCCCTAAGTTGACGCTCATCTAGAGAGATGATCTGAAGTCCTCTTTGCTTCCATGGTCCGTAGGTGTCAAAGCTCAGGTCGTCTGCTTTCAATTATAATGTTAACGAATGGCTCATTTTCCTACTTTTTAAAATTGAAGTTTCATTAATAGAATATTCTAGGAAATTGATAATTAGAAAGAATGTGGCGATAGTGAATAAATCGTATGCTTAGTTACCCTAAAATTAAATACCCACAAACTTGCTTCTACCCACTACTCACATCCTCGCGATTATCGTGAAACCCAGACTCTGATACGAAATTATAACACCCCGAAAACGTTAAATAAATATTAAAACACAATTTCCCCTCAAAAGATTAATTTGATTTACCGCGTCAGTCGTTTAAAAGTATAAGTCTTGATATTACAAACATATCGAATTAAATTTAAGGTTCTGAATAAGTCAAAATATTACGATTTCTAAATTTAACATTTAAGCATCCAAAATAAAGTTGACCAAACCTTTGTCAGAGCTACTAAACGTACGGCGACCAAGGTTCTTCGCCTCCCCCCGTAGTAGGGTTGAATTCGGTCTGTTTGAACGGTACTTCCGTTCCGTTTTCAGTACTTGGTGTTTGAATTACCAAGACAACATAGTACCGTGAGCGATGACGTTCAACAGCCAAAACCCACCTGAAATTCATAATTTACAAGCAGCAAGAAAATATAATTGAAATGCATTGACATAACATAAAAAGGGAACAATCAATCATTTTATTACTATCCTTCAACCTAAGTGAAATTTTTAATCTTATCCACAGATCTGCTCCTACCCTTAACCTCTGGCACAAGACATTGGTGTGGTCCAACTCCTCTTTTTCAGATCTGGATGAAAGATACCTAAGTTATGTACTCGGGTATCCCATCCGCGACCATAAGTTCAGATAAAATTTTACCGGTTGCGCACGCGAGCACATTCTAGCTCGGGTTGTGACATAAGCATAATACCTCCCTTATGACCCGTCCCAACATTCGATAGTCAATCACTAACATGTCGTACCCAGGGTTTCAAAAACCAAACAATTCCAACAAAACAACCACCAATTATCCACCAACCATACGTTTCCATGGGTTCTAGAACCAGATTCCATGGGTTCTAGAACCAGATTGCCCAGAATCAATATCACAATCTCTCACATTATTTTCTTTTCCAGTAATCCTATTTTCACTTCTAATGTGTTCAATCCGCACATTGCAACCAACCTAAGAACTTATTTGTCTATCTATCAGTACAACAACATATCACGCAGTCCACATTTTACGAAACATGCTAACAGGCAACGATAATTAATTTTGTGATACTAACAAATCATGCGATGAAATTAGTCATTTGAGAAAATTTATCATGCCATGGAATTAATCATGCAAATAATTTAATCATGCGATTAAACTGACATCGAACCGGAACTGCTTAACTTTGGGGTTTAAAATTATTTTCTTAGTACGCTAGGATGGATTTACAAACAAACAGAATACCGGGGATTAAATTGTAATCATACCAAAGCTTTTCAAAAGTTATCTGGTCAACAGACACGCAGGAGGTGACATCCAGGTGATGTCGCCTCATCCTCAACTTCAAGCTAATGAAAAATTATAAAGTGTGACAAGTTCACACACGCAAAACTTCGGTCGGCTCATGTGACCTAACTCAACTTTGTATGGAGGCTTATTATACCATTATCGAAACATTCTCGAGGAGATGGACAGATCAAATCTTCCATTCGAGCAACTTAACAAAAACACAGATTTTGGTTAGAGCTCAGTTTGCACACACTCTCTCTCTCTCCGTTTGTGTTCGTTTAATACACTATGGAGCGCTAAAATCATTCCTAACCTACTGGGCAACATCCAATAAATTTGGGCCCGAACATTTAATTAGTTTTTTTTTTTTAGCGATTTAAGGTTCCAATTCCAAGGTTTTCCAAGGTTTACGGTTCGGCTAGGGGTTTCTCGTTCTCGCAACGAAACTTCAAATGTACAACATCCGAACATCGGTAGTACTCCAACATCCGAGAATCGATCACCACCGTGCCGTACCCAGGGTTTCGAAAATCAACAGTTCACAAATCCACCCCCAATCAAATCCCCGATCAATCTCAATCAAAACATCACCGCGGGTTCCAAGCTTGGAATCCAAATCTCAGCCTCTCACTTTATGGCAACCAACCCCGAGACCCTATTTGTCCATTCTACCATCACAATAAAATATCCCATGATTTAAAATTTAACTAAATAAAATATACTAACATGCTAACGACACATAAGTATGCGATAAAATTAATCATGCAATAAAACTAATCATTCGATTAAAATTTATCATGTCATCGAGTTAATCATGCGATTAAAATAAGATTAAACCGGAAATTTATTAACCGTAAGACTTATAATGTTATTACTTATTCCTTACGGTGATTTCAAAAGCTATTCAAACATCAAGGGGCCAAAACGTGATTTTTCCAACTAAAGTTTCACATTACGGGGGCTGCCATATATTTTGGAAAAAACGGAACAGTGGGTTTAATGGAGTTCGAACCAAGCCGTGGGTTTTTGTCCGGACTCGACCGGCGACGTAGGGTTCGGATAAAATTATACCGAAGCACAAAAATCATTATGGACACGATATATACGTAGGGAGGTGAGTTTCGAAGTACCTCTCGTCCAGCGAAATGATTTACGGAGAGGTTTGGAGGGGCGACGGAGCTCGGTACGTGGCGGTGGAGCTATGGGGTGATGGTGACCCAACTGGTGGTGGTGGTCCGGGGTGCTCCGAAGGTGGTGGTGTTGTCCGGTTGGGAGGAGAATGGAGGAGGTGGAGTTCGGGTGGTGAGTGGTGAGGATGGAGGAGTGGTGGTGGCCGGTGGTAATGGTGATGGTAATGGAGAAGAGGAGAGGCTACGGTGGTGGTGGTAAGGAGTGAGGTGGTCCGGCTGCCCTTCTCTCTCTCTCTGCCGAAGTGTGAAGGCTGGGAAAAGAGAAGTGGAAAGTGGGATATAAAATGGGTTTGGATTTTTGGAGGGAGGTTAATAACTCTTGGGCAATGATGTGTTGTCGAAATATGAGGGAATTAGGGAGCAAAATGGGGGAATTTGTCTCCCTTCTCAGCCGAGAACGAAATGGGAAAAAGGCTGGGTTTGGTCGGGACAACACACGCACAAACTAGTAAAATCACTCTCCGGGTATGCTCGCGCATGAATAATTACAGAATAAAATTTGGTGTGACAACCTAATTAATTTTTTTTTCTGCATTAAATAAATCAACGAGAGAAATAATATTTTTGTTTTGATAATTATTATTATTCAAAAAAAAATACCGGGTCTTTACACAACATCCAAACATCAGTAGTATTACATAGCAATATATAAATATACACAGGGAGATGAGTTAGGTCTACCTCTCTTCCAACGAAACGGTTTCTGGAGAGATTTCGGTGGCATGTCGGAGCGATGATGAGAGGTGGTGGTGAGGATCTCTAGACTTCTCCTCTCTCCCTCTGTCTCCAGACTCGTGCACTGTGGTGTGAGTTGTCTTGGTAACTTGGTATAAAGAAAAGAAGTGAGGGGAAATAACTACTTTTTTTTAACAAGATTATTTCAAATTAATAGACCTCATTAAAATTTTTAATACGGTGCAAAAAAATTAAAAAATTAGTTTTTATTTATATTATTTTTGAATTTAAAAATGTGAAATAAGTAGTACTTATTATTTTTTTAAAATGTTCTGAAGCAGGATCTCAGGAGGAGAATCTTTTATCTGGGGAGGGCAAAAAGCTGTTGGGGTAAATGGCTAACAGGGTAAGCCATGCTTAGGCCCCGTTCAGTTAAATAAATTAACTTGTTTATGTTTTTTGTTCTTAATTAAATTTTTTTCGTATTTGTTAATTTATGGTTAATTTTTTGAGAATTATTGCATCGTCATGATGAGAGAAATTTAAAAAGTAAAAAATTATGATCGAAATCTAATTTTTTTTGAATAAAAACAAAAATAAGTCAATAAGCCAACTTTTTCATCTTTATTAAAAAAATTGAATTTCGTCTTTATAAAAAAATTGAATTAAAGGGGCCACGTAGAAGGAAAGAAAATTGTGGCCGGGTAGATTTGGAGTATTAGACTGGAGAAAATAATCTATTGCGACACGTGCACGCTCTAAGAAAGTTACTCGCCGGTACGTGCACACACAATCAATTTTATGGAATAAAGTTGGGGTGATGTCCAAAAATAATTTCGCATTAAATTAACTAGCACATAAATTTGTTTTATATATATATATATATATATATATATCTTTAAGAGAAAGGAAAAAAATTGCAGGTCTTTACAGATTGTATTATTTTTGGACTCTCGTCGACCTTATGGGCTGAGCTTCGGCCTTCGTGATGTACTAACCAATTTTTTGTTAGATTTCCCTTTCTCCTCTTCCCATTTTTAATAAAATTTTGCCAATTAAAAAACACATTTACAAGTCGATCTAACTTTTTTAATTGGCAAAATATATATACAGATAACTCAATTACAGAGCAAGCCATACAACGACAACTAATAACCAACTAAAATAGAGGAACAGAAATTAAACAACCGCTGGTCCAAATCTAAGACGACTTTGTCGAACTCCAAAGCGTAATTGAATATTCCAATATGAAGCCATTACATAAGCAATAGTCATGCCTCTGCAAGAGCCACTACTGCTTCACACCGAAAAATACATGTTGATCTAACTATCTCCAAAAAGTTTCGGTGGAGTCCACCATCACTTGAAGTAGATCCTGTCCAGACGGGATTCAAGGCCGGCCAAATGGACAAACGCAACCCTAATTCGCTTATTAGGGTTAAGAGAACAAAAGAAAAGAGAGAGGTTGTTTTATCTTTTGAGAGAGAACTTGTGGATTGATTCAATAATGAACTAGCGTGACTGTTAGTGAGTGGGCACGTTGTCAAACCTGTGTTTTGTTTTTTCGTTTTCTTTTATTTGACTTTCTGCGATTCATAGCATTTCAAGATTCGTACATCGGTGCGTTGGATTGAACTTGGTGTTCAATAACCCCAGATAAAGCTCATGAGTTCACTTGTTTCACATTCATTAATCATGCCCATTTACATGAGAATTGCCTTAAAACACTTTAGAACGGCGCTGTTTCGGTTCGTGCGGTCAATTGGTGCGATAAAGGTGGCAATTTTTATTTTGTTTTTGATTCATTGTACCCGTGAAAATTGAAAAGCTAAGAAAATGTAGGGAGTAAAAATGAAAGGTAGCATGAACGTTTGTGCAAAGGGTATTCTGGTCCCACCACAACTAATTTTTCTCATTGTACGTCCAATATCAGTCAACCTATTTGTCGATTCTACCATTCCTCGTTTTAGTGGGGTGGGTTAGTCTCATTAAACGATTGTTAACATATACCTTAGGGGCACATAATAATAAAAGCCCTTGTCAAAAAATAATAATAATAATAAAAGCCATGCAGGATATACAACGAAGAAGTTGGAATAGAACTGAGTTTACAAGTTTTAAATATATTAAACCGTGAGCCATCATCATAATGTTGATATGGCCGAGTTGGTCTAAGGCGCCAGATTAAGGTTCTGGTCCGAAAGGGCGTGGGTTCAAATCCCACTGTCAACATATTTCTCTTTTTTTTATTTCTTCTTTTCCATTTTTTAACAAGGGAAATGATTTCTACACCCCCCTTATTTGATTATAGCGAGCACTCCTTTTCTTATCTTTTAGTGAGAAAAATACACACAAAAGCTTACTAAAAGACCAAAAATAGAGTGTCATAATCAAAAAATAGAGCGCATAAATCATTTTCCTTCCAACAATTCTTTTCCACTACGAGAAAAATATAGTATTTAACACTTTCAAAACCCTAGGCCACTTATAGGACATCTGGAAAGGATATTACCATTATGTTTTCTTTTTTCAACACAAATGTTCTTTTATTATTTGGCAATTTTGATTTTGATTTTTTTTTTTCTTGTTGAAGTGTATCTAAAAAGGTACCCCACTATTATTAATTCTGAGCTACGCCACAGAGTATATGGTGTCTACCACAGAGCTACTAGTACTCCACTTGCACCTTAAAGTTTTTTTTTGATTCAATACACTTCCCGTAGATTTCAGCTAATTTTCGAGATCAAATTTCTTATCGCATTGTGGTTCAAAAAATGATGGTGAAAGAAAATGGTTGGCACATAATCTTCCCTCTGGGTTTTCCCTATATCCTCAAAATCTCTTACTTCGTTCTTATTTAAGGCTGATTGGCTAAAAGTATTTCTTTGGTTTGGGAGTCCTCATTCAATAATAGTCCTATCGGAGAATGATTTTGTCAACCCAAGCAAATTGTAAAGAGAAAAGTTCTTCAAGATTTCCGTTCTTCATACCTTTTTCGCCAGAGATCCTCTATATACTGATTTTTGTGTGTACCAAATAAATTGGAGTCGCAGGATCGTGTTTAAAGATTCTCCGCCGTTTAAAAGAATCCCAAATAATAATACGGTTGCAATTCACTTGAAACATGGGTATATAGAACATTGAGCCCTTTTTTTTTTAAATTCCCTACCTCCTTTACATTAGATCTGGATTCTCCTCGAGCGCTCACACCAATACAAAGAATCTCTTGTTTATTTACTCATATCTTTATTTTTGTAAGCAATACATTGATTTTTAGATCCTGACTTTGGATATGGTAAGCTTCCAATTGGAAAGTCAAATCGTGAACGGATTATGCTAATCTAATCTAATCTAATCTAATCTAATCTAATCTATATGAATTACTTTCTCCAAAAACAAAAAATCAAGTAATCAATATCTTCCCTTCTATTTACTTTTATTTGGCAACTATATAAATTTCCCTTCTGGCCTTCTCTATAGACTATACAAGCGATCAAAGACTAGAGATAATGGCAAGTAGAACATCCTTCCTCTTCACTATTTTTCTGGCATTTCCATTACTCATGATTACCCACCTCTCTGCGCGGCCGCGGGCGAAAGCAGCAAACCATGATCTGCTCAACACCGTCTGTTCCACAACACAAAATCCTTCGTTCTGCTTAAAAGCTTTGAAATCCGATCCTCGTAGCGCCACGGCGGATGTTCGTGGCCTCGCGAAAATTTCAATCGACATGGCTCGCGCCATTGCATTGAGAACGTTCGGGATTATTGGCTCGCTCGATAAGAGGGAGACGAACCCGCAGCTAAAGAAGAGGTACGCGTTGTGTTCCGTAAGTTACGACAATGCTATCGGTTACGCTGAGGCGGCGGAGGGATCGTTGGGGACCCAAGATTATCAGAGTCTGAGCATCCAAGCGTCGGCCGTCATGTCCGAAGTTGACGAGTGTGAAGAAAGTTTTAAAACCCCACCACCCGGTTCATCGACAATCCGACTCGCGAACCGGATGTTGGACAATCTTTCGGATATTATTTATGAGATAACTTTTCTCTTGTAAACAGAAGAACAATATTGTTACCTGCACAATAAAAATACAGAGGAACTAGCCTAGAAATATTGATGTATGCACATTTTCAATTAACAGGAATTCAATCCTGAATTGTTCTACACCGGCCCTGGGATGGCGGGGCAGGCTTTGCTCAACTTTTTCGAGTTAGTGTGGGTCTATAATCTCCAATAAGGTTAGTAAGGCTCCGTTCCAGAAATTTTCTTAAAAAATAAGCAGTTTATTTCACATTTTTAAACTAAAAAATAATGTAAATGAAAAATAATTTTTTTATTTTTTTTGTACCGCATTAAAGATCTTGATGAGATCTATCAAACAAGATCCATAGTGGTAGGAAAATTATTTACATAAACACATTATTTTTTACCTTGAAATTGTCTTCTTAAAAAATAAACAGCTTATTGGCTTTCTGAAACGGAGCCTAACACTCTCAGGTCCAGGGCCAGGCCCAAGCCCAAGCAATGGATTCAACAGGTTGTTGTCAACAAACAACAATCACATCCTTTATCTGTTTAGGTGCCTCGCAAACCTCTCAACAGTCACATCCGGCTGCAGAACAACTTGAAACTAAGGCATCATTGATGCTACAAGATGCACGTAGGGCTACACAACGGTCTGCTAGCTCTACCTGCCCGCCTACCCAATCTGTTTTCTTGAAGGTTTGGAATATGTATTCAGGCCTATCGGGTTGGATTAGGTTTAGTTTTTAAGCTTGTTTAGTAAAAAATCTGGCTTGATCTGTATAAAATAATGATAATGATGTGTTTATATACTATCAAATTTTTTATTTTTAAAAAAAAGGCTACTATCATACCTATATATACCAAGTTCCATTTATTCATACCTCTTTTGGATAACTGCAACAATAAATATGGTTGTACACTCTAATTTATAATAGTGTGATTAATTAGTTTATATTTGGGTACTATACTTGGACAGACTTGGAAAAGAAATTTTTAGTCTAGGACCGGGCTTGGACATGCAGCCCGAGCACGGTCCTCCCCAATGTATGTGCACCCCTAACTGTCTGCACATGATGGGGATGTTAAGAAAATACAATTCCACTCTTGTAGTTAGGCGAGAGAATTGTGGTGAAGATGTCTGTGAGTACCCATCTCCATCGTTCTTCACCATTCCGAGATAGGTGATCATCACTTAATATAATATAACCGCTCTGCCTAATAGCTGGAACTTTTGGATTGGATATAAGGTTTTCATGATATATATAAATGGGAATCACAATACCACATCTCTCTCTCTCTCTCTCTCTCTCTCTCTCTCTCTCATGGTGAAAAATGGAAATCCAATCCCCTCAATGTTAAACAAATATGTTATTAACAACTTCAGACTCTAATCCTCAACAAAGCAAACATGGAGGGAAAAAAAAAAAATCAATCCCCTTCATTCATAATCTCACTTTGTCCAAATTCTAATCTAAATATCACTTCATTACTGATCCTCTAAAACTAAAACCGGTATCAAAAAAAAAGCAAACAAAATATGAACCATAAGACAATTGCTTAGAAGGCCCCATGAAGAAATCAGCAAACGCAATTTTGTTCTGAAGAACACGCCATGATATATCTGATCCCTCTAGCATGTCCTCACAACTAGAAAATATACATTTTTTCTTGTTGCTACTTAGCATCAACGGATAAATAGGTTTGACAAATATCGATTGATAACTTTAATTTCTTCTTTTCCATTCGAAAAGCATCTCATTTTCGATACTTGAAATTAAACGACATTCAATCTAGAAACTTCATGGATTAAATTGGGTAATGTGTGTTTTTTGATTGTACGTATTTAGCGTGTTCCTGAGCGTAGTTGTTGCTAGTATTAATTTCTAGCCTAAAGTAGCTAACTACAACCACAACTTGTTTTTGCCTAATGTAACATAATTAATGATCTTCCGATGCTATAGTAACTTGCAACTATCCCGACGCTACCTCTTTCTGGCTATAGTAGCCTAACTAGCTGGCAGCTCAATATGGAAACTCTTGACCACCCTCCCTCCCTTCCTCTGCTAATGGGAGGTGTTGAGAGGACTAACCGCACTCACCCGTCGGTGCTGCATGGGTAGCATTGCGAAGCCCCTCATGTCTGCCCGCCGCTAAGTGTAGGTTTCTGCACTGCCATTTAAAGATTAAGTTGCACCTTTTTCCTAACAGCAATTGCTTTTAGGTGAGTTGGTTAGCACTTAATCCAACAAGTGGTATCAGAGAGAGGTCACGCGTTCAAGTCCCAAGCTGTTGTTGGGGGGTGATTGTTGGCTTTATGGGGGGCCAGCATCTACCCTGTACTTGAGATGCCCTTTGTTGGCACGGGGCAAGCATATTGGGAGGACTAACCGCCTTCACCCATCGGTGCTGTACGGACAGTATTGCGAAGCCCCTAATGTCTGTTTGCCGCTAAGTGTAGGGTTCTGCGCTGCCCTTTAAAGATTAAGTTGTGCCTTCTCCTAACAACAATTGGTTTTAGGTGAGTTGATTAGCACCTGATCCAATAGGAGGAGAGCTACTTCGTAAATGTTCAGCTCTCGCTAGTGGTCAGTAAAACTAAGATTAGTCGACGTGCGCTTAAGCTGGCCGGTTCGGAACACCCTGGCATTTGAAAAGGGAAAAAAAAAACCATTGGAAATGTGTTCAACAAACAAACGACATAAATGAGATGCACATGCAATTTGTTGGCAGAATCTATTAGGAGGGAGGGTCCCGTTTTCAAAAGCAAAAGGAGAGAGGGGTGCTTTGGAATTAACGGAACTTTACTATTTTCGTATGGTATGATGGACACCCAACGGGAATAGTCAAGACAATGGTCCCAGAAAGTGTTGAGAGCGGAAAATTTTTCAGTGCCGAGCGGGTACCACGTAGTGCCCGCTCGGCCATCCGAGCCATTCATTTCCTTTTTGAACGGTCCAGATTTGGAGAGAGAAAAGGAGAGAAAAAAATTTTGGGTCAGAGGAGAGAGAGTGTTTTAATCCGAGCCGTCCAAAAGTGTATCGGACTATTCAGATTCGCCGAGCGGGTGCCACGTAGGCAATACCCGCTCCTCACTGAAAATTCCTCGTTGAGAGCCTGGAGTTAAGTTGATGGTGTGTGAGTCTAACAGATTTTGCAAGCAAGTATTAAAGAGGGTTCAATATGTTTTTCCAGGAATTCGGCCCACTTAAGCCCATCCGATATGACCATTTTCGTTATTAATTGCCTTTCCGTTGCGAGTGTCGTGTGTGTATATATATATATATAGTCCACTTCTTATAAGGGCGCTCTTACCGTATTACGGTAAAAACTTCCTCTTTTCTCCCATTTTCAAACCAAATTTCGATGATCCTCCCGTTCAATGTGTTCAGAACATAATTTTAAGGATACACGCGAGAAATCAGCAAAAGAAAAGACCAAGAAGGGCTTGATTTGAGCAGTTTTTATTTGAACCGTTCGATAAAATATAAACAAAGCTGCTCGGATCAAGCTCTTTCCGGTCTTTTTTTTGCTGATTTCTCGCATGTACCCTTAAAATCACGTTCTAAACACATTGAGCGGCTCGGATCATCGAAATTTGGTCGGAAAAGGGGAAGCCCTTACCGTAATACGGTAAAAGCGCTCTTATAAGAAGATTCGTGTATAAATTTCCTTACTGTGATAATAAGAACAGCAGCTGCTCTCGCTTCTATAAACGTACCCGATTTTGGGGAACCACGTATATTGTTGTGTCGAAAAGTAAATGAGGGGGCTCATTGCCACTTGACTGAAAGTGTAAGGATTAGACTGTCCAAATTAAAAGTGGAGGGTGCAAAGTGACACCGATGTAAAGTGTAAGCTAATTAAGGGTGCAAGGTGTACTTTACCCTATTAAATGTAAGTATGGTGTTAACTTTTTTTTTTTTTTTTTTGGGTTCTTTAGTTGACATAAGGGAAAATGACAGTCAAGAACGTGTTTTGATAATTAATACTCGTTAATGACATGTTTAGCATTAATAAATATTCTTAACATGTCCTTGACGGATATTAATATTGCTCGATACGTCATCCACAATGGATGGGCTTGCATTCACAAAATTGAACGGTCTTATCTCTCCACGTCCTTTTTTGTTTTTTTTTTTTTTGTCATTAAGGACCAAATTAACTTTTGTTTTGTTTTTTGTTTAGGTTTTTTCATTTGTAAGTAGCCACCATTGACTTTTTCTTCTTTCATGGGAAAGAACACTAGTAAGACTTTTTCTTGTTCTCACTGAAACAAACTGGGGGGGTTTTTAATTTCTTTTTATCCAAACCGGGGATGTGTTTGAAGCTTGAAATATAAGAGAAAAAAAATTCAATTTTTTTACTTCATTACTGTTTTATTTTGTTCCTTTACTCTATCCCCTCCCAGTAAAAGAGAGGTTGTTTAGTGCTCAAAGGCACCGCCACGGTGTCCCAATCTCGTCCTCTACTACACAGTTATGTAAAGTCCGCACACTTGATTTTGAACCCCACATTATTGTGTGATCGTGAAGGGGTCACCCGCGTATGGCCGGCCGGGACATTGAATACATTTTTTTCCCTCCATCAATAATCAAATTCATGATCCAAATACAATATACATGAGAAATAGCCTAAATTCATAAGTAGTGCTAGTAGTAAAGGTACCCACCAACCAATTCAAAAAAGATGTACCAATATTGTTGACTCGATGAAAACAAATAGATGAAGAATGGCAACCGGCCATACTTCACCCAATTTGGACTTGGATTGTTTGAGCTGACCCCAAGTCACAATAACTTCTGAGTCCTGAGTTCAAAGCACCAAATCAATAATGGCCTTTGACCAACACAACCATATAAAAAAAATGCACCCAGCCAATATTGAATTTCTCCATTGACAACAAATAATAAACTACTAGCCTTTTGCGAACCAACAACACTCTCATATGTATATAGCAACTTCATCAACTTTTGGACCGTATACGCTAACGGATTTGGCCAAGTAGTCATGAGAAAGCCTTGAGCGCTTGTCCTTTATGAGATTGTGTGTTTGAATTTCATGAAGGCCAAACATTTTAAATTTTAGGGTCACTAAAGGATTTGTCCGGACATCTGGTTATAAAAAAAAAAAATGCTCGGTAACATGCATATCGAACCCATTTAACTTCCATAAAATTCGAGGATGGCATGAAGTAGTCAAAGGAGACAACTAGTGACCCCCACGATTTGAGAAAAAATATATTATTATACTGCTAACTTGTATATATATTTTTGGAAAGGGAGATTTAGTGATAGATGTAGACCGTAGACATTTCATAAGCTCATAAGTCTACCTAATAGTTTTATAAAGCCACAAGTCCACACAATCTAAACCCTAGGGTACCCTATAAAAGTGCCTAAAATCCTAAACCCTATGAAAGTACCTAAACCACTAAAACTATATAATAGTAAAATGCACCCTAAAATCCTATAAAAGTGCCTAAACCCAGGGTACCCTATCCTATAATAAAAAAGTGCACCCTAAAATCTTATGAAAGTGCCTAAACCCTAGGGTACCCTATGCCTACCATAGGGTACCCTAAAATGGACTTGAGACCTTACGAAATTATTAGATGGACTTGTGGGCTTATGAAGTTCACACATAATGAACCTAAGTCTAATTTTCTAATTTGAAGGGGAATTACATAAGTCTGCTGTCTCTAAATTAGAATTTTAAATCTCGGTTCCGTTTCTGATTTAAATCACGTTTCGGAAATGTGAAAACAAAAGGATAGTAGTCAATTATATATGCAGATTTTTGCTTGTAAAGTTTGGGGTCAAGAACCCCGGCATGTAAAGCCGCCTCGGTTTACCTGATCAGTACGTACAGGTCCCTATTTCCACTTCAAACTACGTACGCAGAAAATTACCGAAAGAATTGGCCAGTGGCTTCACCCTCGCAATCCACATCAGTTTTTCACCAAACTCGGTCCATGACCAAAACCTTTTTGTCCCAACCTGAAAGTCATCTTCTTACTTCTTGCATTAATCAACAATGGCATGCTAGCTGGCTATATGGTTTCCCACTCCTTAATTCTATTTAAATGTAACGTTGAAATTTGGAGTTTTCGTGCATTAATCATAGTTGGAAAAAGGGTATCTTTTTTAGTTGGTTGATATCTCCCCTTTGATATTTGGGGACGTTAAGCTCCGTTCTGTTAAATAAAATAAGTACTTATTTTTCAAATAGTACGTATTTTTTGAATTAAAAGTGATGTATTGTGAGACAATTACCCTTATTTCGTAAAACAAAAAATAAGTACTTAAAAAATAAGAATTTTAGTGAAACGAGATCTAATTAATCCAATTTCGACGGCCTTAATTAAGACAGTTGGCCTAGTGATTTAAGGTTTTGGATCCAAAACTTCTTGGGACGTGTTGGTACTCATTGTGATTGATTGGGATGGATATTTGATTCTATTGTATAAGAAGAAAATATCTACTCCTACATATTCTCTCCGTCCGTATTTGTTGGTTTCTTTTTGAAATTTGTTCTATTTTTTATTGTTTATATTTTTTAATATGAATCTCAAAAAATATGCAATATGAATCTTTTTTGATAGATATCAATCTTAATTTTGTATTACAAAGTTTGCAAAATCATGAAAACCATTATAAATTGAGACATATAAGCAATCAAAAATGACACAAATTTCAAAAAGAAACCAACAAATGCAGACGAAGGTAGTATTTGCTTTTCTTAAAGGGAAAAATTATGGTGTCTACCCACCAAAAAGGGACACCGTAACTCCGATCCAACGGTTTGAAAACATGCCCCATCACCAAGTTCGACTAAAAATGACCAGTCAAACAGGTCATCTCAACAGGTCATCAATTTTTGAATAACAAAACCAGTAAATATCATAACAAGTACTTATACCAAAATGGCGTAACATGAATTTAATGAGCATAACCTTTCCTAAAATGTATAACACTTATCCAAAATAGGCATAACAAGACTAGTAAATGGCATAACAACTGAGGCATAACATTGGTGAAAAAAATGGGCATAATTGAAACCATTGAGAAGCATAACACTACACTATTAATAGGCATAACAAAAGGCAAAACATTTCAAACCTCAATAAAAGCGAAAGCAAAAAGTAAAAGAGGCATAACAGTACTACATAAAAACATAACAATAACCTTTAAAAGAAATAACAAGAACCTATAAAAGGACATAACAAAAGTTGAACCAATTTTTTTTTTTTTATTATTATTATGACCGGTTCTTCAAGTATAAGGTTTTTTTTGTTATACCTTGGTTATGTCATTGACTGGTTTTCATTATGCTATTAAATAATTTTGCCATGCCAAAATTATCGATGTCCCCAAAATGCCTGGAGACACCATAGCATCATCCTTTGTTAAATTAGGTTGGGTTCTCATCACTATTGAGTTGTAGGTTTTTTTCCCCTCTTAACCAAGTGCATAACAAAGAAAAGTAGCTAGACAAATTAATAAAGTGATTTCAAATAGCTCTATAGCAAATTTTTGGATAATTTCACAAGTATTACTCCTGGCCTCCGTCTCTTTTTAAGTGTTCACTATGGTTCTGCGTGTCATTTTCAAAGACTTATATGTCTCGACGTATATTATATCTTATGTTTTTAAAATTATTGTTTAATTGAGATCTATCAAACAAGATTCAAATTACATATTTTTAGCAATATATACTGAGAGATGTAGACAATTGAAAATGGCACGTAGAATCGTAGTGAACACTTAAAAAAGGACAGAAAGAGTATATATGTGAGAACCCTCACTTTAGAGCATCTCCAATCCAAGACCCTCCAAATCTCTATTTGAGAGAATTAAATTAATCTATTTTATTTGAAAAGTAGATTTAGAGGATTGTACTATTTATCTCAACTCCAACCCAACACTCTATTTCTCAACTATAACACATATTTGAAGGAGATCTTCTATTTTTTCCTTCATCCTCTATATTTAAAGGATCAAAGTTCATCCTCCCAAATAGAGCAGAGTTTTAGAGGATGGGTTGGAGAATATTTTTCCTCTAAAATGAAGATATAGAGTATGGGTTGGAGATGCTCTTAGTTCCCCGTCGGTAGCTAAAGAAACCCTACCTAGCTACTACCAAATAACAAGTATATGAACCAGTGAGACACCATGGAGCAAAGCCTCACGTACGTAACATTCGGCCAAAATGAGAGATGGGTGTTCTATGCAATGTACAACCTCATATTTTGTGAGAATTGGAGGCTCATTTTAATTTGGATTCACCTACGTGGCCTGAATCACTCATGTCGTAATGCCCATGACACGGAACGGGCTTTGCACTAAGATAATTTAGAGCAAGTTTATCAGCTGAGGAAAACTGCCGAAAAATGTACTCTAGCTAACCAAGGAGTGAAATTCTCACCTGCAGCAGCGTTGCTAAAAGCCACGTTATAATCCATTCAGCTACAGTTGTTAGCTTCTTATGCCTAACAACTGTTCATGAGCAACCCATTAAACAATTAGTTTCTCTCCTCCTCCTCCTCCTCTCTCTCTCTCCTCCTCCTCTCTCTCTCCAGTGAAGATAGACTTGGAAAAAATTGATATTTTAATAAAGAATAGGTAAAATAAATAGTATTGGTGTAGTGTTGAGAGAGATGTGAGTAGGTAAAATGAAAAAAGTGCACTGTTGATGAGCATTTTTACATTTTCATTGGTATACATGCTCTTAGATAAATAACACGGCCGGTAAAATGTAGGGGTCGTTATACTATTAGATAGATAACCAGTTACTATATGATATATAAAGACTAATAGACTATAGGCCATTTGTCCACCACCCAAAAAGAGAGAGAGAGAGAGAGAGAGAGAGAGTATATTTCAAAATATATATTCAGTTACCTCCTGTTATATTTAATATAAAATTACTTGATGTGCGCGTAAACTGACACGAACACCTGAATGTCAAAAACAGCTATCACTTTTTATTTTTCTAGATTTGAATTATATGGTAAGAGGGAACCTCATGGAATATTATACACCACGGCACCACCCTACTCTCAAAAATATATTTTTTTTGTAATCAATTCAGATTTTGGTCCCTATTAAACAATTTACAAATTAAAATCTTGGTGATTTGATGTGGTAGTTGAAGATTTTCAGTGTGTTATTATGCTGTAGCAAACTAGTGGGTTACAGATCCTAGTCCAATCAACTTGGGTGGGTGTTCATCTGTTGTTGTTCCAACTAATTAGTTTATTTCCCATCGATAATTGTCAATCAATATGTCAGTTAGCAGTCCCACGTGATGCTTCCAAAATTTCAAGGGGAAAAAAAGGGGGGGAAAGCAGATCCAAAAAAACGTCATATGCTCGATTAATATAGCGCATTTTTGTCCCCCTTTTTTTTTTTTTTTATATTTTTGGGATGAAAAATATACAAACGCTGCATCTCTAATAAATATGTTAGGAAAACTATATAAAGGTTACGATAATGAAATACCTCATCAATCCAGTGAGATTCGCATCCGATAAGTAGAAATTTGAAACCCAATATAAAGAAACAATCTAGGACGGTAGTTGCATTTGGAGCGTTTACTAAAACAATAAAGAAAGATTTCTTCTATACGGGAGACCAATTTGTAATCGATTATTGTATTCGAAACGATTCGTCCTATGGATCTCCTATTACACAAGACAAAATCTATCTAAAATAAATAAAAAAGTGGCCGACTAAACTCGTCTCAATTACTGTAATAGATACTAGCATACTGATTTAAAAGTCATGCTAAGCAAGGTTATCAATACCGTTTCGTACCGGTCGGTACGTACCAGATTTGATAGAATCCGGTACTCTACACCTCTAATTTCGTTCCGTCTCAAATACCGGTCGGTATCGACCAATACTAGACGGTACCGAAGATACAGGTCCGGATAGTACATGACTACTTTTCAATTTATTTTTTTCTTCAAGTACAGGACAATACCGGTCAATACCGGGCAAATACCGGACGGTACCGGACAAATACCGGAATATCTTTTATTTTTTTGTTTTAAAAAGTGTATATTATACTATAAATTTTTTTAGGTAGGAAAATAACAATAATAGCGATTAATCCGATACGGTACCTGGTATCTCACTGGTACCCGTACGTATCGTACTAGTAAGAAAATCGGTACTCTAGCCGGTACGGTATTCAGAACTTTGATGCTAAGTGAGTGATAAGTACCCATTCGAAAAGAGGATCCGTGGAGGGCCATGTGCCAGTTGTTCGCTTAGGTGGTGCTGTGGTGACGACCTGTCCTCACGAATAGTAGCTATGGCTCGAACCGGACATTCCGCAACGTGTTGGGAGCTCCTATGGTCACGCCCAAGGGGGATAGCTACACCTGTCGCTCCCTCCTCTACCATTTTGATTATAAAAAAAAAAAAAAAAGGGGGGGGGGGGGATTCGTCAAAAATCAGGTTTACGTTAAATTGTTAGCAACTTTTCCAATTTTGTTTGCTTTCCCACCTACCAAAACAGAGACTCACGGATTAAGTTGGCCACAAGGCAAACGCACGTGTTGTAGTCAATTCAACGTGTTTCCCATCTTCCGGGTATTCATTCGGAGGAGTTTTTTTAGTGCCAAGCGGGTATTGACAATGTAGTATTCGCTCGGCACATCTTAGTCGTTCGATACATTTTTGAATAGCTTGAATTGAAACTCTCTCTCTCCTTACCCTAACACTTCTCTCTCCTTTTTCTCTCCAAATCTGAGTCGTTCAAACACGCAATAGACAGCTGAGATGCACAAGCGGGCACCACGTGGTACCCGCTTGGCACTGAAAGAGACGATAGGTCCCTATAGGATTTCTATAAAAAAAAGTCCTACTCAATTCAAGTAGTAAAAATATGTATTAGAGTGCCCCTAAAATTTAAAATTTTTGAAATGTCCAAAGCCCAGACCTCTTGGGCCTTATGCTTGAGCTGACCCTGGTAAGTCTCACCCAAATGTGGCTTGAAAAGGATGCGAGACACCTCGTGGTGGTACCAAGGAGGAGCACCGATTAATATCTTTTTTTCCAAAGTAGGTCATGTTTCCACTCGCAAAAAGCTGAAAAAACTAGGGCATTTTTTCATCTTGTTCATACTAATCAACAAGTTTCAGCATTTTGTCACATCGTTTACATTAACAAAAAGGTTGTCAATAATTTTTTTTCTATAGTAACTCAACTCACAAACTCATCTACAACTTATTTAAGATTGCTAAAAATAACTTGATATTTTATTTATCAACAGCTTACCCCGTTCGGCTAAATAAGCCAACTGGCTTATTTTTTTGTTCTTATTCAATTTTTTTTCGTATTTGCTAGTTTAGCGTCAATTTTTTAGGAATTATTGCATCGTCGTGAAGAGAGGAATCTAAAAGGTAAAAAATTATTATCGAAATCCAATTTTTTTTGAATAAAGATAAAAATAAGCCAATTTTTCCATCTTTATTAAAAAAAATTTGGATTTCGATCATAATTTTTACTTTTTAGATTCTTTTCGTCTTGATGATGTAATAATCCCAAAAAAATTGATGATAAACTAACAAATACGAAAAAAACTTTGAATAAGAACAAAAAAAATAAATCAATTGACTTATTTAGCCGAACGGATTCGTGTGGAAACGTCCCCTAGCAACTCAGGTGGGACCATGCAAACGCATGTGATTGAAGTCTGAGCCTGAAGCTCGCATGAGCATAATCCAATATTGGGATCTGGGGTGCCTGTGGTGACTTAAGTCACCACAGGGGTGTAGTGCCCCTTGTGGGGCCCACTTCCGGGCTCCAAAAAAATACAGAAAAAATACCAAAAATTTTAAAATATTATTTTATGGGGCCCTGCAAAAAATCAGCTCAATTGGATATCGGGAAGATTCGTTCCTGGAACGAAGAATTTAGAAAACATACTTTCCGATATCCAATTGAGCTGATTTTTTGCAGGGCCCCATAAAATAATATTTTAAAATTTTTGGTATTTTTTCTGTATTTTTTTGGAGCCCGGAAGTGGGCCCCACAAGGGGCACTACACCCCTGTGGTGACCCAAGTCACCACAGGCACCCCGGTTCCCCAATATTGACTTGAAATGTGAACTTCTTGGGGTAAATTTTTTATTTTTTTTATAAAGACTAATGTGACGATTTTTCATATTTAGATTTGACACTTGGTAAGAAAATTAAAATAAGTAGAGCTGTTATATATATAGTCTTACAAAACCTTAAAGGCTACTTGTATATTTGGCAGTTTTTGTCAAATTTAAAGATAGTTGCCCCTTGTCGAATTTACGTAAAATTTGACTTTAAGTCTCCGCTTGTTTCGATGTAAAATGTTTTTCTTGTAAAATATTTTTTCAGAAAACAAACTTCAAAATTTTATTTTTCAGTGTTTGGTTCACTTGGAAAATACTTTCAGAAAAAGGGAAAAAAATAGTGTAGAGAGAGGGAGGCTTAAACGGTGGAGAGATCTGAGAATATTGAAATTGAACGTGGATCAGAACTGACGATCGATCAAAGAAATTAAGCAGTGAGAATTGCAGCAAAATACAACAGATTCATTTTGGAAAATAACTTACGGAAGATTTGAGTGTAAGTCATTTTCATCTAACTAATGAAAAATGTTTTACATGTAAAATATTTTTCTTATTTTTTTAACAACCAAACACTGGAAAATAAGTAAAACATTTCACCGAAAAATATTTTCCTTCCAAACAAACGGAGCCTAAGTTTGGCAAGAAGATTGGAAAGCACCTCGATGCTGAATATAATTGGGAGTTCACAGGGGCTAGTCCCGAGGTAGGAATTTCTGCCGAAAATTTCTGCGCCTCTGTGCCTACAAGTTTTCAGCTGTTAGATTTAAAACATAAAAAATTTACACAATTCAACGGCCAAAAAATTCTTCGGCACAAAAACACATGAATTTTCGGGACAGAGAAAATCAGACCTCGTTAATCTCCGCTGGAGTTGCTCATGTTCCTCGCTTTGACTGTGTGAAAGGATCCTGGGCTTGGTCATTAGTCATTACTAGTTACTACTATTTTATCTTCCATGCATTCAAGTTTATCCTTTTCAAAAAATAAAATAAAATAAAATAGGGTCATCAGAACGGCATCGACATCTGTTGCGTGGTTTTATTAGTAGTATCTTTTTTCTGCCCAAAAAAATAGAAATAGAAAGAAAGAGTCAAATTCGGATGTCTCCTCAACTTCAATTAATCAAATTAAAAGTACTCTTCTCAATCTCTAATAAGTAAGAAAATCCACGCAAGCCACCCAAGGAATGTGGTGGTATAAAATTAACCATTTATTCCACATCCAGAAAAAGACTGGCGCATCAAATACAATTAGGTTAGGTTATTTTGCTCGATCGGATGAAAGCATCCCCAACCCAACTACCTAAAATTCCATTTTCAAGAATAATAGCCTCCTCCTTAACCCACCTCCGTTTTGGAGTTGGGATTGCACCCGTAGTGCCTTGAATTGTGAGCCCTCTAAAATTAACAAGTGTGGTCCGAACCGTTTATTTTTTCAGATATGTTAGAGCACGTATTATGCGTACAAGAAATTATATTGATCAGACATTGGTAGACATATGATTGAGACACATTTGTCTTACCGTTCGTTCTCTAAATCATTTGTCCATCCTTTTTTTTTTTTTAAATTAATGGTATCCGACCATATGGCTACCGCTATTCAATCAATTCAATTTTTTGGATGAATCATGATCTACCAAGAATTTTCGATAAAAATGAACGGTTCAGATAACCGATATACTCCCTCCGTTCTATAATGTTGGTCCTATATTATATTTTGGGATGTTCCAAATTATATGTCCATTTTGAAAATTCAACTAAAGTGTTTGGATTTCCAAAATTTATCTTAATAAAAAAAAATGAAATTACTTTGTGAGTGGGTTTCAAGAGGTAATATTTGATATCAAAAGTCATTTTCAAGGTAGACATGTATTAAAATGTTTGTCCCTTTAAAAAGTTCGAATTTTAAAATACGATGAACATTGTACTTTTGTAGGATGAAAGGGTTCAGAAAAAGTAGATTATAGAGGCACTACGGGGCATAGTGCCTTTGGGGCACTACAGAAACCCCATATCTCCTCCATTTTGGGAGTCTAAAATAGAGACCCACTTTTGATTCTTCATTTATAGAGACTCCTCAAAAGAGATTAAAGGAGGAGGAGGAGGAGGAGGGAGGAGGGGGAGGAGGAGGAGGATCTCCATATGCTAAAATGCATAGTTTTTAATATATATGTTACATTGATGTGTTTCTTCCAAGGACTCCTGCATTTTAAGCTAAAATGCAAATACGGACTACTCAGCTGTCGTTGGATTGTGTTTTGAATGATCAGGATTTACGAACAATCTATTTACTTGAATAGATTATCCGCGAATCCTGACACACAAAACACCATCTAACAGTCAGAACAGGAGTCCGCATTTTAGCTTACCCATGTGAAACGCTCCTTATATTACATACATACAAACATATGAATATTCTGTGAATACAATAATATAACCAACAAAAACAAAAGAAATTAAACGGTACTTTTAACAGTATGCTCTGTGTTTTTTATGTGGCCTAACAGTACCAGAATCCTTTCCAAATTTATTTTCCGTCCTAAACCTCGTTAACCACAGTGTTTTGACCCCTAGAATTGGTTAACTGAATCGTTCATTAACCCTAATTTCTTTGGACATTTTCATGGATATATATACTTCCAAAAAAAACCCTTAATCTTGTGATCAGGGACCAATAGAGATAGGCAAGTAGGTAGATATGGAAAATTAGGAGGGCTAGGCAAAAGTGTGTCCAAATTCACGGTCATTTAATTCCACAACTGGACCGCGTCCGTACTACGTGATGGATGGGATAGTAACCAATGAATTAAAGAAACTGTCAATTTAAAGCCACATAAACACATTAGCGATGGGACATGATTTGCGATTCTATTTAACTTTTGATGATCAAGTATTCGGAGTAGTTTGCTTGCATTTTAACGAATTTCGGGCTTCAAAGTTAATTACTGGACAAATTTTTTAGTGGTCTAAAAGAGTTGACAGCAAATGAGAGATTTCAAACGTAAGAACTTATGAGGGAGTGAACCCTAAATCTCAGACCTGAACCACGAGGCCAATCCTTGGAGTTTATTGAAATTTAGTATAATTTTTAAAATGAAGATTGATCCCACAAATGGATTACTTCGATTTGCTTTGCGTTATGAAACGCTTCGTAGTGTTGCACTAATCACGAAAGAGATTTCATAATTAGTGGAGTGCTTACAGGTTTTTTAAGCTATATATATGACGTTGCCTCAATTTATGGAGGTTCCGTATTTGAACCCTAGAAGAGAAAGATGTCTTTGCATTCAGGGATTTGTCCGGGCAGGATCGAGGGCCGACTAGAAATTAAGTTGTTGGCTAGACGAACTTCTGGACCTTTTGGATTCCCGTTCGGACGGTAGTCAAGTTTCGTCTAGATAGCTTGACAAATGCATTTTTCGTCCAGAATATGGTTTAAGTCCATGCACCGTAACCCTTTAATTAAATATGTCTATTATTCGTTGTAAAATTTTTAAGCTTGTAGTAGTGTGAGAGAAAAACTTAAAAATCAGAAGAGAAACACGTATAACTAAGAGAGTGATCAAAGAGCGTGTAAACCGATATCGATTATCAATCCTTCATTTTTTTCCCCATAGAGTAGATTTGATACACAGCCTGTGATAATGTTGTGTGTGCAGAGTAGGGCTGAAACCGGTTCGGTTCGGTTCGATTCTTAGACATTTTTGTGCGAACTGGGAAAACTCGGTTCGGGAGGTTCACTGAACCGAAACCGGTTATATTGATCCCGGTTCGGTTCGGGGCCGGTTCGGTTCGGTTCAGGAAAAGCAAAAGCATATTAAAAAATATATTTAAAAAATATTTAATATATATATATATATATGGCATTTAGCATAGAAACATTAGATTTTTTGAAACCCCGCGTGGGACCTTCAAACAAATGATCGAAGCCATTTCAATGTATTTAAAACATGTTTTTAAGGGTCCCGTTAAAAATTAACTCATTTGGATATCGGTAAAGGCTTTATCAGAATTATATATATATATTAAGAAATTTTAAAAATATTTAATATATTTAAAAAATATTTAATATATATTAAAATATATTAAAAATATTTAATATATATATATATTAAAAATCGGTTCGGTTCGGTTCGGTTCAGTTCGCCGAAAATTTTCAAAAACCGAGAACCGAACCAAACCGAAAATTTTCAAAAACCGAGAACCGAACCGAACCGAAAATTTTCAAAAACCGAAAAAATGAACCGGTTCGGTTCGGTTCTTGAACTCGGTTCGGTTCGGTCGGTTTTTTGTTCACCCCTAGTGCAGAGCATGACGAAGTGATTGCACAGGTTTTTGTTTTCGTTAAATGCAGGCTTATATGTAATAGTAGTGTTGTTATTATCGCTTAATTGGTACTCCTATCTCTGATTATAATTGGTGGAAATATAAGAAGTTATCTGATAATTATACTTGTTTTATTTTCCCCGGTGCCAATAAGAAATGACAGTGGTTATCGTGGAAGCAACTCGTGAGATGAGTACCGTAAAATGCACCAAGCTCTATATATATCTATATATTTCATATTTCGGTTTTGATTTTGAGGATGTTTTTTAAAGTAATGAGTGGAGAAAAAAAAAATAGAAAAAATTTATTGAAGATCGTGTTCGGAGGCTTTGAGACCACAAAACGAACAAGGCTATGTGACCGGGCCATGTTCGTTTTGGATTTTGAGGAAGTTTTTTGGGATGATGAGTAGTGAGTGGAAAGAGACAAATAAAAAAATTAGAGAGAAATATATTGAGGATTGTGCGTAGAGAAAAAAGTTTGAGTGTAGATACCCAAAACGAGCATGATCGGAGTTCTTTACAAAAATAAAATAAAGCTATAGTCAATAGGGATGGCAATTACCTCCGACCCGTCCCTGCCTCTGACCTCCCCGCCCCGGTCCGATAGGCAAATGGGGCGGATATGGTATTTGCTTCCTCCTCCCCATTTTAACCCAATCCGAACCCGATTATAGATATTTATATTTTTGTATGTATATGTCTAAATAAATTCATTGTTTTGATATAATAAGGGCCCGTTCCGGAAACCTTCTTAAAAAATAAGTACTTATTTCTCAAACTTCTTATTCCACCTTCTTATTTTTTCCAAACAAAAAGTTTTTTTCACATTTTCAAACTCAAATATAACGTAAAAGAAAAAAAATAATTTTTTTTTTGCACCGTATTAAAGATCTCAATGAGATCTATCAAACAAGATCCATAGTGGTAGGAAAATTTTTTGCGTAACCCTATTTTTTTTTACCTAGAAGTTGCCCATACAAACACAGCACTATTGGTACAGTACAAGGGGGCCGGCGGTCGGAAACCGACCGGCAGCCGCGCCGGGCCGTCTCCGGCCGCCGGACGGCCGATCCGAGCCGTCCAAAAATTCTAAAAAAAAAAACCAAGGGGGCCAACGCGAGAATCAATGGCATCCGAGGTGTGTAAGGTGCTCAGATCGAGCAATATTTTTCCATGTATATATGAGTAACAATATGTTTTGATACATACACGAATAAAGATTGCTCAGATTAAGCACCCTATGCACCTCGGATGCCATTGATTCTCGCTCAGGCCCGCTCGGATTGGCCGTCCGGTGGCCGGATCCGGCCGGGCGCGGCCGCCGCCCTCTCCGGCCGTGGGGTACCCAAGGAGATTCAAGAGACTGACTAAGAATAAGAGCTTCTTTTCTGGAACGGCCCTTCTTTTCCAACAAAAAAGAAGAGCTTTTTACTTTTGTGGAACACACTCTAAGAGCAATATACCAATTAATAAAATACTAATTTATGCCTTTTTTTATTTCTATTTTTTTAAATCTCATTAATCATTAATAGCTTGTTTTTTTTCAAAACACTCTAAAAAGAACAAAATTAATCAAATTATTATGGTGAATGGGAACCCGATTTTTTTCCGACCCCGACACCTTCCCAATTTTTTCTACTCCGACTCCAATCCGATATAAAACGGAACGGGTTTGGAAATACTAATCCGATCCGATCTGTCCCATTGCCATCCAAACCCGTTTGGACAAATAAGCCACTTTGGCTTATTTTTTGTCCATATTCAAAACTTTATCGCATTTTGTGGCTTATTGTCAATTTTTTAGGGATTATTGCTTCGTTATGACAGAGGAATCTAAAAAGTAAAAAATTTTGGTCGGAATCCAAATTTTTTTGAATAAAGACGAAAACGTGGCTTTCCCGCCAAATTTCGTGGAAATTCCAAAAAAATTGGATTCCGATCAAAATTTTTTACTTTTTAGATTCCTCTCGTCATAACGAAGCAATAATCCCCAAAAATTTCACAATAAACCACAAAATGCGAAAAAAATTTGAATAAAAACAAAAAATAAGCCACAGTGACTTGGGGCGTTTGGACAAATAAACCACTGTGGCTTATTTTTTGTCCTTATTCAAAATTTTTTCGCATTTTGTGGTTTATTGTCAATTTTTTGAGGAGTATTGCTTCGTTATGACGAGACGAATTGGAAAAGTAAAAAATTTCGATTGGAATCCAATTTTTTTGAAATTTCGACGAAATCTGGCGGGAAAGCCACGTTTTCGTCTTTTTGTGCAAAAATTTGGATTTCGACCAAAATTTTTTACTTTTAGATTCCTCTCGTCATAACAAAGCAATAATCCCCAAAAAATTAACAATAAGCCACAAAATGAGGAAAAAATTTGAATAAGGACAAAAAATAGGCCAAAGTGGCTTATTTCTCCAAACGGGGCCTTATTTGTCCAATCAGACGTCAAGTAGGAATGTCTAGTCAAGTGGGATGACTTAACTGAGGGGTAGGAGTGTAATTAGAAAAACCAATTTTGGGAGTGCACAGAGAAAAAAAGAGTGTGGATTTAGAAGAAGCTCCTTCTGAATTGTTCACATCTGCATATATTTTGCTGAGGGTGGACCTTCGCTGGCGCCTCTCTCTCTCTCCCCTATATATGCCTCACCGTAACACGGGAGCCTCTCACACCTCTCCCTCTGCGATTCTGCAGGATTCCCCCACTTTCTCTTTCTATATTCTCTCTCTCTCTCTCTCTCTCTCTCTCAGGGGAAAACCACTCTCCTTTTCGATCTGTTTTGTTTCAGGAGAATTCAGAGCTTAGTAAAACAATTGAGAAATGGCTTTGCATCCGAAAAATGTTGGAATTCTCGCCATAGAAATCTACTTCCCTCCCACATGTATCCAGCAGGTACGCAGCACAGTTCAACTTCCTTCTTCGATCGTATCGGCATCATCTCTCTCTCTCTCTCTCTCTCTCTAATCTCAAATCAATGGTCGTCAAATACTTCTATTTATCATGTTAGCCTCATGATGTGTTAGTTAATCACTATTTGTTGTGCATGATCTAGTTTCATGATGTTTATTCGTTATAACAAGACTTCGATTGCCAAACTTTTTCTTTTTGCAAGGTAAAAAGCTTAACGTTTTAAAAAAAAGTAAAAAGTTAAAATATTTTGGGGATATATATATTTTGGGTTTGTTAGGATTGGAATGTGAAGGTGGAAAGCTAAAAAAGCTGCGTTACAATTAAGTTGAATTTTGTCGTGTGAAAAAAAAAAATTTAAGTTGATTTTTTTCGCACAAGATAAGTCAACTTATTTTAGAGATTTACCCATAAAAAACTTATTTTAGAGATGCCAAACGAAGCCTAATTTTTTTTAAAACTACCAATTTTTATTTTCTTCTGAAAATCTTGGAGGTTCTTGTAAACACATACTACTTGTAAATTGTGTAATATAGTTTCTGATTTGAGTTGCGAATTGTGATAAACAGGAAACTTTGGAGGCCCATGATGGGGTGAGCAAAGGGAAATACACGATTGGGCTTGGTCAAGATTGTATGGCGTTTTGTACGGAGGTGGAAGATGTCATCTCGATGAGGTTTCTACTCTTTTGATCTAACCCATGCCATGCTCATCATCATCTGCTCTCCTAAATTGAATGGTTATCCGATTTCGTTTTCAAATTATTGCATGCTGTAGGAGAATATAAGCATCTGAACTACGTGACATATTGCTCTGGCTTTAATTGGGACCCTGCAAATGGGCGGTGGGATTGGTCCTTTAGGAATAGTCGCGGTGCGCGAAAGTTGACCTGGACACCGGAGGTATGAGGAAAAAAAAGCTATGTCAAACATAAGTTTGCAATCATACTAAGCCCAATTGACAGCCCATTAAGTTCAAGAAAGAAGCTTAATTCTAATGCTTCTTTTTTGGGAAAATGATGGCTCAAGACGTGTTTTGATAATTAATACCCACCAAGAACATGTTGAGAACATTTGTTAATGTTGAAAATGTCATTTGCGGGTATTAATTGTCAAAACACGTCCTTGGCCGTCATTTTCCCTACGGTATGTTTTTTTCAAGAAATAGTTTTCAACACAAATTCAGGTGCAACAATCACGTACAAGTTTGGAGATTTTTTTAGAGCTGATTTTTATGCTTTGGTTTTGGTATTGTGCTTTCTCTTAGTGTCTCATAAAAACTGTATTGTATTTGTTTTTGCTTTGATAAGTCATAAAACTTGTTTTGTTAAGGTTGAGTTAAAGACCTGTGATATTAAAAGTGGGCTTTAAGAAGGAAAACTCGTTTAGCTCCAACATCAATATGTTTTATTGAGACCTGATTCCTGAACTTGGGGCAGGCAGGAAGTGTTGATTATCTCCTCTTGGTATTGTGTAATTAATTAATAGGATTGATTGACTCTGGTTGCATGTGAACGTGTGCTGAGGACTGTTTTTCAAATGCCATCTTTTTATAGACATTACCGGTTGGTATTAGACAATGCTCTGGTTGTAGCGGTACGCCTTACGTAGTGTAACTACAGAAGAGATCTGCTTGTTTTGGCATATTCTGTTTGAATTTTCTACTGTTGAGTTTGAAGTTAAAACGAATATCTATTTTAGTAGCCTACATGGGTGTATCTTGACACTGACTCTGTGATTTTCAGTTTGACAGCTGTCAGTTCCCTCCTTGAGAAGTATGGAATTGATGCGAAGCAAATTGGACGCCTTGAAGTGGGCAGTGAGACTGTCATAGACAAGAGCAAGTCCATTAAGACCTTCCTAATGCCAATCTTTGAGGTATCAAATCCGAATCATGATATATTGGAGGTTTTGAAATTGTCAACTGTCTACTTTTCGGAAATGGTGTGACTAGACTTGCGAGTTGTGACTTCAGGATGGTGCCTCAATCGGTATAGGTAGAGCATAATGACACATATTGAATTATTGAAGTATCTCTCCGAATGTTTGAGATAGAAAAAATAACTTGCATGCACAAAAGATAAGTTACCATATTATGTTAGCTATTTTCCAATAAGCTGTTGGGAAATAGACTCAATAATGTATATCAGGCTATTTAACACCCTCCATCACTTGCAACCTCGTCTAGCCATGGGGATGCAAATCCGTGGATAGAGCGAAACAAAATCCAAATGGGAGAAGCAGAATGCTAACAAGGAATAAATGCAAACAGAAAGACTTGAAACTAGAGTCTCGCAACCAAAGCTTTAATGATGTTAGAATGTTGAGGGACAGACAAAAGATAACTTGTATTTTTAAAATACAAAATGCTACAAGATTAAGAATGGTTTATATAGATAATCCTAGCCTACGAACCTTGAGCAAAACCTAATAAAACAAGAAGACTATACTACCCTTAATGCTATAGAGATATAAAAATAATAGAACTACTGCACTTTCACTAGGTATTTTAAGACTATAACAAATTTTAGGAGGCGGTTTTTAAATGGCTGAAATGACTTAGCTATGAGCCTGGGTCAATTAAATTCATTGCAGGTTTGGTTTTTTATTACCTTTCTTGCGCTCCTTTAACATTTCACGGACTCACAAGGAGTTCTTATGTTTGAGTGGCCATTTCTTTATGCTGTTGATTCTGTTGCCACATATTTATTCTGCTCTCTGTTCTCATTGGAAACAAGCAGGAGTGTGGAAATACTGACATTGAAGGTGTTGACTCAACCAACGCTTGCTATGGCGGAACTGCTGCTTTATTCAACTGTGTCAATTGGGTGGAAAGTAGTTCATGGGATGGACGCTATGGACTTGTGGTGTGTACAGACAGTGCGGTATGATCATCTCCTTTGGATCTTCAGTTTTCTCCATTAATGCGATCACTTAATTCAATTGGATCGTTAATTTTTTAGTATAAGTTTCTTACTGGGGGTTTTCTATAACAGGTCTATGCAGAGGGACCAGCTCGACCTACTGGTGGTGCAGCAGCTATTGCTATGCTTATAGGGCCTGATGCACCTATAGCATTTGAAAGTAAATTGAGGGGAAGCCATATGTCTCATGCTTATGATTTTTACAAGCCTAACCTTGCAAGTGAATACCCGGTAATTCACTGCGCACTTCTTTTTGACCTTTTTCATGTTTTGAAAGCTATCAATGTTTTGTGCATTGTAATGGGTACTTTGATCATTGCTCCAAAAGAGACTAAGATAAATAGAGAATCAACTTTTTGGAAACCATGTGCAAAGTTTCCCTCGTACTGCATGGTTGCTCGCAAATATGTTGGACATATGATAGATCTCTCATATCTATTGCGCTCGTTTTGTAGGTAACATTATGCTTAAAAAATGGGAGGGATTTAGAAAACTGCCTTCAAAAAATGCTATTAGTTGTATGCGTATCCAAAATTTCTCAGGAATTTTATGACTTCAGGGAAACACCACAAGAATTTGTTTGCAACCTGGCTATATAGTTCCTATTTGTTTTTGCACAGCTTTCCTGCAAGCAGACTGGTCCTATAAAACTTTGAGGCCATAATAATGCTTCCAGATTCTGATGATTGTTGCTCATCATCATCATCATTATTATTATTATTATTATTTTGGGTGAACTGTTGCTCATTAGTGATTAACTGGCAAGTAGTAGCAAACATGACAATATACTTGTAGTTGTTCACTGTGCCAACATTTTTAATTTCCCACTAAATTGGAGATCTCCTTTTCATCGCAGCCTGATTCTCATCTGTGGACAATTACTTTTTATAGGTTGTTGATGGAAAGCTCTCACAGACTTGCTATCTCATGGCACTTGATTCTTGCTACAAAAGTTTCTGCAAAAAGTAAGCTGCTTTTGATATTCTAAAGCGGATATCTTGTTTTGATGTGGACAAAGTCTGTGTGATATACTGCTATGTGAATTTCTTAACGTTTTGCTTCTATATAGGTACGAGAAATTGGAGGGCAAACAATTTTCAGCTGATGATGCTGACTATTTTGTGTTTCATTCTCCATATAACAAGGTAGTTTGTCTAAAACTGTTAGAAGTATACAATTTCTCTTTCTTGCTTTCCATTTGAACTTTTATTTTGTCTTGACGAATAATATATCTGAACTTTTTGCTCAAAACAATGCAGCTTGTTCAGAAGAGCTTTGCGCGGTTGGTGTTCAGCGATTACTTGAGGAATGCAAGGTTCTTATATAATCTCCATCCTTGATTATACACGTTTTGAGCATTTTACCACCTTCTATCCGGGAGTTGCACTATTACCTTGTGAATGATCTAATTTGCGTTTACTGGCAGCTCTGTTGATGAGGCTGCTAAAGAAAAGCTAGCTCCATATTCATCTCTGACTGACGATGAAAGCTACGCAAGCCGTGATCTTGAGAAGGTTTGACTCATAACATAGTAACCTCTCTGTCATCCACTCTTCTTTTTGCGAGTGTGACATTTTTCTGGTCAATTAAGGCCAACAAATAAAAGATAGAGATTTGTGGGATGGGTGATGTTCTTATAACTGTATAATTGCCGATGTTGGACTCTCCTGCTGATTAGCAATGTATGTCAATTCATTTTGCAGGCATCCCAGCAAGTTGCAAAGCCACTATATGATGCAAAGGTTCAACCAGCCACATTGGTACCAAAGCAAGTCGGCAACATGTACACTGCGTCTCTGTATGCCGCATTCGTGTCTCTTATTCACAACAAGCACAGCTCATTGGTATTTGCTTAAACTAATTCTCTTGTTGGGAATTTTGTATGATACTTTATATGTTACATCTTTGTTCTAAACTGCTATCGGATACGGTTACAGGTGGGGCAACGAGTAGTAATGTTCTCATATGGCAGTGGTTTAACCGCGACCATGTTTTCCTTCAAAATCCGTGAGGGTCAACATCCTTTTAGCTTGTCAAACATCGCAACTGTGATGAACGTTGGTGGGAAATTGAAGTCAAGGCATGAGGTATCCTTCTTTCTTGAGGAGTTGTTTACTGGGCTAGAAAATTTGCCAACCTACAAACACTTGAATCCAAGTTATTTGTTGTCATATTTCATGGGCTCTTCTTCATGTGTGTGAAGTGCACATGCCAGGCATTGGACACTATGGACACGTGTCCAACATGAGTAGTTGGACTTGGACATTTGCCAGAAAATCTGAAAATATGTACATGAATTTTGAGTTTACCTTACTAATATAGATAGAACATACAGATTACATGTGAAACTGAATTGTTCTACATCACCAGATAATCAAAATTTATGCTGCAATTAGACGAATTTAACAAATACGAATATTTCTATGTTTCTGTGTCCTTGGACATGGAAATCGAAGGAATCTGAGTCAGAGACACAATTCCACTACTTGAGTCTATGTGCATAGCTTGTGGTTCGTTGCACATGACTTGTATTACCTTCTAGGCTCTATCGTATTCTGACGAGCATTTTTTCATGCAGTTCCCTCCAGAAAAATTTGTCGAAACCATGAAGGTGATGGAGCATAGGTATGGGGCCAAGGACTTTGTGACCACTAAGGACTGCAGCCTTCTATCTCCGGGCACCTACTATCTCACTGAAGTTGACTCCAAGTACCGAAGATTCTACACCAGAAAGGCTGTGTCTGATAATGTGTCGGTGGCCAATGGTCACTGAGAATAGGCTGAGATGTAATGCAAGAAGTTTGCTCAACTGTCTCTTTAGACAATGTAATCGCCGTGTAGAAGAATAACTCCGCTTCCGTGGGTATGTTTCATGGAGCGACTAGTTTGTTGGATTAGTGTTGTCAGTTTACATGTAATCGATTTCATTTGTCCGCCAAGTGTTTTAAGCACTCATATGCATCCCCCCGTTAAGCAATTTGGATGATGATTGTTGTAATATCTTCAATCTTTTCTACGTTAAAATGGAAAATTCCGCCATGCATATGAATCGAGCACCACTTTCCTTTATAATCGAGATTGAAGATGAAAGTTTTTAGAGAATATTATAGCGGCATGATGATAGATTAGTGTACAATGGCATGATAATTCGGTAAACCTTAGATGGTGACTTGGAAATTGGCTTCTTCCACGGTTTGGTATCCAGTAATAGTAGTTGGAAGCCTGAATGGCGGTTATACAAACCGAAATTTCATGGTCTAAAAGGGACGCTTGAAAGCCAGCACCTTGTCTTTCACTGAAGTCATAATGCATGTGAGTGAGTGAGCGTAAGAACATCTTCCGAAAATATGTCAAATTACTAAATGCTGTGTTTGGATTGTGTTTTGAAAAGTTTTTTAAAAAATAGTAGGGGTAATAAGTAGAGAGAGATAAAGAGAGAAATGTGAAAAGTGGGAGGAATCTAGGGAGAATTTTTTGAAAAATTCTTTTTGAGTTGAGAAGAGAAGCAAATTCTTAGAGATGGAGAATTGAGTGTAGGAACAACGAATTCTTTTTTTTTTTTAATACCAGAATTAAACTCAATTTATGTATAAAAAATAGTACAATAAGAGCGGACACTATCGGTCCGAAAGTATAGAAACCAACAAACAAAACAGAATACACCAAAGAAAACTGAAACAACAAAATAAAAAAATAAAAAGCCGTATGGAATCAAACACCGGAGCCGGACCCATCAAACACGCTCGTGAAGGTGGGTGGAGAGAGCCGAACCCATCAAACACACTCGTGAAGGTGGGTGGAGAGACCAAGGGAAGAGGCAATGTATGGGAAGAGCAACTCTCGAGATGACCCGCCACACCAACTTGAAGTCGTGACGGCTCAACCTGTCGCAGACGCCGCCAAACCGCTCATAGCCCAAATCCAGTTCCATAGATCTGGCGCTTGAGTCCAAAAATGATGAGGAGAATAGGACATCTATCCTCCCTAAGAAGAGAATCTCAACCATCTCACATCTATGGAAGTGGGAGCGTAGGAGAAGGCAAGAAAAACGTGGGAAGAAAGAGATGGGGGAAGTCGACTGGGAGGAAGGGAAAATCGGAAATGGGAGAGGCTGAGAAAAGGAAAGAAAAAGGAGAGCTTCTCTCTCAGCCTCCTTCCTACGCCCTCCCTGATGCCATTAGGAACAGAGAATTGAGAGCATGAACATCCTAAGAACTACGCAACCAACATCTTTACTTTTTTTTTTTTTTTTTGATAATCAAAAACGCCGTCAGGGCTTACAAACACAGAAGAGAATCTCTAGCTAGAATAGAGGAAATAAAATTTGGGGGAAGCACCACCCAATCCCTAGGAAGCAGACCCTTCAAAGCATTCTTAGCCACCACATGAGCGAGCTTGTTAGCCGTCCTCTTGACCCATCCAAATATGATGTTCAAATCCTCTCTCATCTTCCTAATGTCCCACACAACTGCAGAGACTTCCCAAGGAGGGACCAATTCGGATACACTCAACTTGATGGCCACCTGAGAATCCGACTCGACTAGCGCATTTTGATATCCCAAATCTGAAATCATGCCGCACGCTTGACGAATAGCCACCAATTCCCCTTGTAGGGGCGACGAGACACTAGTCAAAACCGCTGAACCATTCACTAGGATACCCTTGTTGTCCCTGATCACAACTGCTGCACTCGCCTCCTCCCCATTCTTTCCCACTGCCGCATCACAATTTAGCTTAAAACACCCATTTTCCGGAGCCCTCCATTGGGAAATAAAGTCCTCAACAGTTGGGTTATCCATATGGAAACGGGAAGGCACCACTACATCTGAAAATTCACGGAAAGCCTCAAGAGCTCTCCTCATAGTCCACTCTGGATTAGGCAGCCCCGAGTTGAACACTACTTCATTACGCGCCTTCCAAATATACCATGCAATAAAAACTACCCTTTCCAAATACTTCATCACATCCTCCTTCTTAAACTGATCAACTGCTTGGGAAGTCCATCTAATCACCGACGTCGGGTGCCCATTCCCCACATTCAATTGAACATTACTTCCGAACCAAACCGCACGTGCCCAATGACAATCAAAGAGCATATGTTCAATAGTCTCATCAAATTGATTACAAATGGGGCACACCTGAGATTGTCCACACCTTCGCTTGAGTAGATTTTCTTTGGTGGCTAAACTATTGCTACAAGCTCTCCACCAAAAATGCCTAATTTTGTGGGGCACTCTCAACTTCCAAATGATGGCCCATAAATTTGTATTGATCACCAGCGAGGTTGACGGCTTCTCCTCTTTACCTTTAGTCCTCTCTTGGTTTGCCACATGATATCCCGATTTAACTGAGTATTCTCCATTTGTGGTGTAATGCCAAACCAGCAAGTCCTCTCTCTGGAACTTCGAGATAGGAATCTTTAAAATGGCATCTACCTCTTCCTTGGAAACAATCTGCTTTAACTTCACTTTATTCCAGCCCCTTTCATCTGCACTAATTACATCCTTCACCCTTTCAGTTCCGTCTCCAGTAGGCTTGGTGGAAATAAGAGAGAAGTTTGGAAGCCCTGGAATCCACCTATCTTCCCAAAACATCTTTACTGACGTATGGGTTTTGTATTGTTAGTTTTAAGGGTGACAGAGCTCCGGATAAAATTTTGTTCAGAGCCGTTGAATGAACATCGGTCCACCTGCATCCAGCGACTCTAGACACAATTGTATTTGGAGTTGTGTTTTAATTTAAGGGCGTGTTTGATAGAAGGTTTGGGAGGGGGGATTGGATTAATAATCATATGGGACTCTTAATACCTTGTTTGGTTAGGTTTTTGTGGAAGAGACTAGTTGTCCCATGGATTGTTAATCTTCCAAAATGGGGGGGGGGGGGGGGTTGTGTGGTGGTGTTACTAGGAATCCCATCCCCATGGGATTGAGCAAAATCAGTTTAAAAACCCACCTCAATCTAAATCTCAATCTTAATCCTAGTCAAAACAAACATGTTATTTACAATTCCACCTCATTCTCAATCTCAATTCCAATCCTGTGCAAAACAAATATGAATAAATGATTTATGGCCTCAATAATAATCTCACCTCATTCTCAATCCCGATCCTATTCTCACCTCATTACGAATTCCCCCAAAACGAAATCTACAATCAAACCCGCCCTAAAGTTGTGTTGCTAAACTTTTTTTTTGTAATTTCTATTATAAAACAAAAAAGTGTAGGGACAAATTGTTAAAATGGTTATGATTTATTTGATCCAAAGGCTCACGTGTGCTTTCCAACTCTCTTAAGAAAGAACTCACACTCTTACAATTATATACAAAAATGCCATCAATTTGTTTTTTTTTCCCTATCAATCAGCTTATGTTTTGTTGATTAAAAAAAAAATTCCAATAGTTACCGCCCCATCTCTCTCTCATCAAAGTCTCTCCTCTGATTGTCCGACCACAAACAGTCATCGCTCTTGCCGGTGAGTCACTCGGAACCCGGAATCCAATGTCCTCGGTAGCATACTCTCTCTCTCTTTCTCTGATATGTAGCACTTTTTTGGTTAAGTTATCATTTTCTCTATTTTCCTTTATTATTTCTAAAAATTTTATAGCTACCTAAAAATTGAAATAATGTTTTAAGCCACTATCAAGAATCAAATGGTAATTTCAATTTCAATCGGGGTGAGTAATACCGTAGGCATAGGGTGAGGTGGGTAGTGCCGTAAGCTCGGGTAAACATTAGTTCTCAATATTTCAAGGGTCCTAGCGTTGAACAAGGGGTCTCCATTAAATTTGTAGGCCTTTCAAAGAAGAGATCCCCACCAACTTTGTAGCTTTCGCCGTCAACAAGTGTAATACTTTATTACCACTCTAGATATAGCATCATCGGCAATCTGGTAGTGTAAATCACGCTGCCTCACCTATTGAGATGGAGAATCCCTCCCCCGTAGTATATAAAGAGAGAGCTTGGGTTTACGAATTTGGTACGGGGATATTACCAAACCACCCTTCATCAATTCTATTTTCACAGTGCTTATGTCGCTCAGGGGCCAACGAACGATTCAAACCAGCATCTCTCAAACACGTTCATAATGTACCACACCATATTCCCCTCTCTCTCTCTCTCTCTCTCTCTCTGCGTAAGCGGTGAAATTTCCAGTTCGCTCTTTCACAAATTTCCAGTTCCCTCCTTACAAAATGCAGAACCACGCATACTAGGCAGAGGTGCCATGGTTGTGACCTCGCTCGAGTGATGTTCTTGAAGTCTGTTTAATGTTCTCTTCTGCTCATTTCTTCTACGCTGCTTGATTTTGCTGGCAATACTCTCAGGTCAGTTCACTTGCTGCACTCTGGAACTCAAATTCCATATTGAAAACTGCAATTTCCTTCTCTCTTTTTGGGCTTCTATTTGCTTGCATGTACCATTTATATATTGTTAAAAGAAAAAATTCGTGCGGGTCTTTTTGGATTCCAGTCTCTTAGTTACGAATATTCTTATCCTATAGTAAGAGTGATCAATATCAATGAAGGCTGCTTTGTATCTTACACTTGGCTTGTTCTATTCATGTTGAAGACTTCAATGTCATGTGTATAAAGAAACGATGGGCACCAGCTGTTTGTTTGACTGCCTCAATGAGTATTGCTTTCCAAAATCATCCAAAACTCAGGACGAAATTAAAGCCCAGGTAGTTCAAACTCTAGAGATGTAAGAGGAACACCATTGGAAGTTTCTCTCTGACAAACTTACAAAGAACCAGCCCTTTTTCCAAGAGAGGACTTCAAGTAAATTTTTTTTTTAAAAAGGACAGAAAAAAGACATTCAAGAAAACTTTGAATTCTCTTGGTGAAAACGATTTAGGCGATAATGTGAACAGCATGATCAGCTACATCTCAACCGTCGTAAGATACTGTCATAATTTACCAAAAAAAACAAAAACAAAAAGGGACTATTGAAAGAGCAACATTAAGTGGGGATTTTTAGCGTTCTTCTTTTTTTTTTTTTTTTTTTTTTGGGGGGGCAATATGAGTTGTCATTGAAGGCTTCATTGGATCGTTAGACATGTTCGGTATTCTTATTGCCATGGTCCTATTTTTGACGAGGTCCTTCAATGGATTTTTTTGAAGAGGCACAATGTTGCCCGCAGAAGTATATTCATGAAAATATAGGGTTATTTTTATGGGTGCCATGATCCATTTCTAAGTTCAATTTTTTTTTTTTTCCCCCAGGGAACTCACAAAAGTAGCTCAGTGCATAATATGAAACAAAAGGTTAGTCTTGGCACAAGCCACCCCCGATTTTGAATAGTGTTAGTTAATACTTATGGATTAGGCACTTATTTGTACTCAAAGAACTTGATTTTTCGCTCAACTGATGAAAAAATAGAGATTTAAATGTAGAGGTTCGAATCATTAAAAAATATCTAAATGGCTTTCAATTAAGGACCATAGGAGGGTTGAATCAAACCTTTGCTTGTTTTTAATAAAAATATCTAAATGGTTGAATCAAACCTTTGCTTGTTTTTAATAAAATATGACAATTCAAGTGGACTTCCATTAAAGCAGCACCACCCTCAAATTAAAATCCTTGTTCCGCCACTGGACTCACGGGCACCAACTCTTTGTCCACTAACTTCGTCCTTTATCGCATTATACATAACTGGTGTAGGAAGTTCTACGATAAATGGTAAACATGAAAATAAAACTATAAGTAACTCAGTGAGTGCTTTCTAAGAATGGCTTGGAATAAGAAAATGACATAAGAACAACTGCGTTGGTTGTACTAGATCGACTTTCATGCTGAAGTAAGAACTAGCATGAAAGTTCCATTTCAAGGAACACTACAAGAAAAATCGCTTTTAATAGCGTTCGAAAAACGCTATTGAAAGGTATAGATAGCGTTTTTTGAAACGCTTTATTAGCCGACGTTATAAAAAGTCTGAGACCTAATATAGCGTTTTGGGCTGCTGTCTAATTTTTAGTTTTTATAGCGTTTTTGGGCCGCTGTCTAGTTCGTACCTTTTATAGCGTTTTTCGAATGCTGTATATTGTTCAATTTTTTATAGCGTTTTCTGAACGTTGTTATAGCGTTTTTCGAATGCTGTACGATTTAAAGTTTTTTTATAGCGTTTTCTGAACGTTGTATGTTGGAGACCTAATATAGCGTTTTTAGACTGTTGTATGTTTTTTGTAGTTTTGATAGCGTTTTTGGGCCGCTGTTTAGGGCCTTTTTTTTTTGTAGCCTGGCTTTTTTAAAGATGCTATTGAAACCCTACGTATGCCACACTTTCCTGTATCAATTTTCCTTATTTTATACAACACTACAACCCAATAATCTAAATAGCAAGCTCATGCAACAATACTAACATACCAAAAAAAAAAAACAAGATGGCTCCAATAACTTCCTTGGCAATATATTTGCAATTTGCATAAAAACCAACAAAATATGCCTCCAAATATCAGTATGCTACATGTCTTTTCCACATTTCTGAAACATTTATGTATCCCTAAAGTGGAGTTTAAGCCTTGGCACCAAAATATTAACAAAAAGCTAGGCTTCGAACCAAAACAGTCCTTCCGAGCGATCATGACAACCAGCGCACTAGCAGAAGGGAAGTGCAAGAGTATCTCCTGCTTCATTTGCTTCATGTACAGGTCACTTTGTTGATTGTATTGGAAATATATCTCCTGCTGTGTTGGAAAAGAAAATCCAAGCATTAAGGACCAAACAATGATACCTCATTGTGAGAGGCAGAATGCAAATGTTTATCATTTCAATGCCCAGTATTTTGCAATAACATGAGTAAACGATTTTAGCAGTAAATGTAAGTACTTATTACCTACAAGAAGTATATCGTCTTAGTCATTAGCCAGTCAATGGGGTTTCCAATGCACTCTCTTTCTAAATCAGAACCTTTCATATTTCAACAGTGAAAGCCATGTTCCCAACCAACATGCTCTAGCTAACCACTAATTATCTTCACTCCCACGATCTACATGAAACTTTCCACTCTTCTAGTAGACATCAAACACAACAAAAACATGAAGAATAAGCTTTCAGCAAAAGAAATTAAGTTGCCGTGTGTTGTGTGCAAGCCTTGAAAGAAAGATGTCGGGTGAGACGAGAGATAATATGCCAGATCAGAAGGTTGGAAAACCTGGCTCATTAAAGCAAGTAAAGAGGGCTAAGGGAATGTTATATTAGGATTACCTGGATTGCACATCCTCCTTCCTTCTTATTCTTTTGAAGACACGAGATACCGGCGTTGACACCAGTCATGACAGCAAAATTGCATGCCTGTGCCAATGGACTCCCTCCAAGGGCCTGTAAATCAATGGGTTTTAAAAATACAACATCTAAACTTCTCCATCCACGTCAGGTACAATTGTGTAAAGTCACATTTTGGTTGTATGAAATAGGTTATTAGAATAAGAACTGGAGGTCATGATTACAATTCCAAACTCTTGCTCATCAAATCAACTTATTACAGTTACTGACTAAGAACACTAAAATCACAAAATTATTAACACAAAAGAGAGAGGTGATGTTCATATTCATCTCTCACGCACCCTTTTTGTCTTTTGTCATCTCAGAAGGGAAGTGCAAGAATATCGCTCCGAAGAATTATACATTTCCACATGCAAAATCAAATCCAATTCTTTACAAAGCCGTAGCGTAAGTGATTCTTGAACCAATCAAATGACATATAGATATACACTTGTGTCCCCAAATAAAACAAGACAAGCAACCATGAAAAAACTCTTTGTTCTACTAAGTGGGGTTCCTTATAAAGTTACGAGATAAACAAGATGACTCCAAATTATGCTCCAAGGAAATCATGCAACAAAAAGTGTATTCTACCTATCCAAATTGTTATGATAGAAACAAAAACAATAACAGAAATAGATAACGATGGACCATCTCTATTTCGCTCACCAATCGGGCTCGTAAGGGCCCGATTGTTGAGCTGCGTATGTATCCAACCATTTTGCTAAGCTGGACAATTTTTTTTTTCTTTTTTTTGTACAAAAAACTCCTCTTAGTTCCAATATCTATCCTTGGAATGCTTGATTATAGATAGGCATGGAATCTATCTCAATGTGATAATGATAATGCTATCATATTACATTTTCAATCTGACGATGAAATTCTATCGTGTAACATGTATTTGCCCCTTTTCAATTCGATTGACCTATCAAGTATCACTGCAGTTGTCTACAGCACTGAGTTGTAGATAGTTCACAATATATTTGTATACCAAACCAGTTCTATTCCGCACTGCAGCAAAATTCACGAGAAAACATGGATACGAGTATATAACTGCACAAACAGTATGTCGGCAACAAACTTGTGTAAGCTTGTGCATCTATAGCAAATCAATCTTGGATATTCTAACTTTGACAATCACTTCATTGATCACTGGCTCTTTGATTGGGCATAAGTTTAGTAGAGCCCATATATATCTTCTACACATAATAGATAATGAACACGATTAGCAAGAAAAAAAATTACTCTGTTCTAATTAGAAAACCACCCAAGCTGACTTCATTCAAATTCATATAAATCAGCCAATCAGAACTTCATTAACAGGGAACTATGAAATTAACAATATACTAATAGTTCATTGAGGCATATCTACAAACACAAGGAAGCACTTGTAACAAAAAAAAAAAAATACATTAGCCGGACTATGATGGACACAGATAGCACTAATAACTCATCTTGTTATAGTTCATTAAACCCATGACTTGATTCCATTTCCTAATAATCCTAATTCCTAACCAATACACCTAAGACCCACTAATGCAAACAGTGGCGCAATCGATCAGTTAACTCGAAAACAGAATATAACACAAAATCTATGTAATACAAAAGAGAGGCATCCACAGTTAACTCAAACAACTACAACAGTAATTGGATAAGCCAAAAGGCCTTACCAAATGAGTCGGAATTCAGGTTTGAGTCAATAAACTAATGAATTGAGTCAAATAAAGCTGTCTAGATTAGAAACTCAAAACCCTTTATAAATGTTACATTTGCCTTCTTGACCCCTTTTCAAGAGCACCTAAGTGTTTCTTAGACAATGGAAAATACATCTTCGTCCTTAACACTTTCAGTGTGGTAATGAGTGATAAATTGGTAACAAAGAGGCCATCTAAGTGTTTCTTTTCAGAACTTAATATGACAGAAGCAAGAACTTGAGAAATTAATATTAATACTTGACAAAGCATGAAATTGCCTGAAGTAGCTAGTTACCACTCGTAAAGAAGCTATTGATCAGATAAAGAACAGAACTTTTCCAGGCTCACAGATGGTCATCCCGCAGTCCATGAGTTCAAGCAGCGGTAGCTGAGCTGCAGCAAATTGGATTCCACTTAAAAGATACAAGAAGCAAACCAAAAAATATATATCAGAAACCAATTAAAAGTAAAAAATAGATCGAGTCGTAAAATAGAATCAACATCACATTAGCATTAGAGATTGACTTGATATATACTTGAAGTGATGTTGGGACATAGAGCAAGGAGTAGCTTTGATAGAGTTTCTGGGAACACATTTCAGATCATACCAATGCCACTGTCACTGATTGTGGACCTGAAATGCAATGTGGTACTGGAATTACAATCTTGAAGAGAAACCTAAGCAATAAGAAATATTCCTAACAAAATCAGCCTTTTTTACCAAGTTCTGCATAGGCTGTATACGTTCCCCACCTTCCATTTATAGAGGTGTCACTATTACATGAAGTGCTCAAGTCTTGAAGATGCTATAAAATAGTGGAACCTCACAGACTTAATAATACCAAGTTTTCGATTTCCATTTTTTCCCTCTAGACTCGAATGTAATTGGAACTAAAATTAGAAACATACCCACTTATATCTAACAGGTTGAAGCAATTGCAGCAACAAATGCATCAGGAATCTCTGATCCAAGCACAAGAGAAAGCATTCACAACCCTCTGAACATTGAAGAAATAGCACAACTCTTAACCAAGTAAAGCATTTACGGTACTCTTGCACTTATAGGCAGACCCCACCAAAGAACAAAAGCAAGCATCAATTGCATAACCAAAGCATTTAACAAACCACAAATTTGAAGCGGTAAGAGCGTGCATAGCATCATGAGAAAGTCGAATTGATGCAATGTGTGGCTGATTTTGTGTTTGTTTGGAACAAAGAGGAGATTAGTTAAGGTGTGCGTAAACTAATCCGAACTCCTTGTCGGAAAAAAAAGGAGCAATGGGAGGGAGAGAGTTTGTCACTACACCAGCCTGGCTTCTCTTCTGTATTCCTATTCACCAATCTAGACATGCAAACTTTCCAAATTATGTACAGTCAGTGGCCTTAAAACAATTGTTCCAGCAACATCCATAAGGAATGCCGCCAGTTACATGGGCTTTGAGGGCATGTTAGCTGTGGCCAAATATACAAAGGACATAGTGCATGGCTAAATATTCAAAACTGTAAGCAGAGTTACACAATGGGCAATTTACTCATTCATAAGAAATTGAGTTACTAGACCTGCAATACTTCAAGAAATTTTAGGTGCAATTATACTTAAAAATAGAATTATCAGACATGGCTCCTAAAAGACCTGTCCGATGTATTCAGCCACAAATCTAAAGTCAAGAATGCCAAAATAAATTTGGCAGAAAACTCAACTTGGTGAATGCCAAAATAAAGAATGCAATTATGTACAAGGCTCCTACCTATAAAGAGTATGAAAGACCTAGAAGGTAGGACACGTTACCCCAACTTTTCCTTCTTATTGAGATGCTCAACCAACCCCCAAACTAGTATAGGCTAATTTCTGAAGTATGAATCTGTTAACAAGTGTAACCCATATACTCAATCTAACACTTTCAACGAAGAGAACAAGATGCATTACCATTCCAAATGTCGAATTTTGAGAGAAATAACGAGTAGTTTGGAATGAATCAACACAAAAGCCCCAATTTCTTTTCCTCTGTTATAAGCAAAAGTATGTATACAAAACCCCTAATTTCTAATAAACAATGCAGAATCACAAACCCCTAAAATCCAACCCCAAATTTGCTTATCCGTACATAACTACATATATGTCAGTCAAGTATTTAAGATAATCGTTCTCAAAAAGGCTGGATTTGTGCATGTTCGAAAGCTTCTCATTCCAGAACTGGGTTTGTGGCTGGGTTTTACATGATCGAAAGCTTCTCACTCTATCAAATTGCTAGAGACAACGCGGGTAGGAGTTTGTCTTGTATCGAGAGAGAGAGAGAGAGAGAGAGAAAGAGAGAAAGAGAGAGGAACAAACCCATTTAGGTCAGATTTTTGAAAAAATAGAGGAGAAGGACCAAACCTTTGGGTGGGACACAAAACGGCGATGCCCCTTATCTTCTAGAAAACGGTGCAGATTTTTCGGCAACGCGCAGCAACGTTGAGGTGGAGAGGGAGGAGACGGTAGTGGTTGAAACGCCGGAAGGGATCGATTTCTTGAGGTTGTCCATCTACTCGTACAGATAGATCGATCGATTCTCCATCTTTTGCTACGCCATGCTAAGTTCAGAGAGAGAGAGAGAGAGAGTCAGGGTTTGAAATTGAAACGATGAAGAGGGAGAGAGAAAGGGATTTTCCCCAGGTGATCGATTTTGGCGTCTAAATATTTCCCCCCAAATAGAGACAGCTGGCCCCTTTCAGGGGTGAACGCTGTAATTAAGTTTAGTGGAACGCTGTGAAAATCCCTCCGCTCCGCTACAGTACCGTGAACGCTATAAAAGTGATTGGCGCCTTTCAGATGCAACTCTACTACAGCGTTTTTAAAAAAACGCTGTAAAGTTATGCTATGAAAACTCATATTTGTTGTAGTGGAAGGACAGCGTACCATGTGGCGCAGCAAAGCATTCTTCGTAAAGCTACTCATTTTATTGCCATTAGCTTTCTTTAATTTAATGTCATTTCCTTTTGAGCAATATGACCTGCCATTGCTCATTTGTTGGGTTGGAATTTGTTTGTTTAAGAATCAGATATTGCATGGGTCGGGGGAAAAAAACATGTTAGCTCATTAGCAAAATGTGGTGCATCGAGTTGCAGGGGATACTTATAGCTCTAATTTGTTTAGTAAGCCTTTCCTTGGTGATTGAAAGTTTTATGCACCAATCATGATTGTGGAATTTAATTTGTTTTCCTTTTCCCTCTTTCTGTCACTTGACTTTTATGTCTCTAACGTTGCCAACTTAAGGAGGAAAAAAACTTGCATATAGCGATTGTGTGTGTAGGCTTTCTTTTAACTGTTTTGTATGCTTTGTATTCATTTTCTTATCTTCAATGAAGCACATAGGGATTAGTGGTATTTTTAGAACTGTATCAATGCCATTATTTTAACTCCTTGCGGTTGTAACCAAAAGATTGATGCTCTATTATTCTTAAAATGCTTAGAGTTTAGTAATATATGCTCTGTGAGGATTGGATGTTGTGAAAGTTTTTCATTTGTTAGAGTTTAGCAGATTGATTTGGGAGCAATAATATTATGTTGTTTTGCTTGTCCACAAATGAGAACCCACCAAGTTAATTTTCCATTAGGTAGGTATTTTTTCCGCCTTTTACTCCACTTCCAGTTGCTGAAATGGGATGTGACCAACATCAAGCTTAATTTCAAGCATCATCGTTTGGCCCTATGGAGTTGTTTGTGGTCAGGTACGTACTAGATTCACCTATATTGAAACTGCCCAGATCGTTCATGTTTATTGATTCAGACTGTCAATAAATCACGATGCTTCTTCTATTCTTTTCCCTAGCGCAGCTGGGCCATCTTGGACTTGAACCAAAGACCTTGCCCGTGAAGTAAATCATCGCACCTACGGTCCAACCAATTGGTAGAGAATCAATAGATTCCTTTTCGGGAGCGATTCATCCTTATGTCCCGCCCAAGAAGAGACCCAAGTCCTAGCCGAATTTGCGGACAGGCATTGTGCCTTCATTTTGGTAACAAATGTTGTATATATCTAATACTAATACTCCGTAATACTTAAATTGTAATAGCAGGCTCAAGGCATTGTGCCTTCATTTTGTTACCTAATGGTTCATTTTGTGCCTCCAATTTCTTTCTTTTTGGCCTCAATTGCTCACCTCGCACGCAATCCCCTCACTAGTATTATATAATACACAGCTTTATTTGCACATCCCGCGGTCCGGACGCCTTCGATACAAGCAGACTCTAATTACTTTGGGGAGCTCGCGCGTATCGCATGGTTTAAAGCATATCTATCTATCTATGATGCGGGAAGATCAAATATGCCTATGATGTTTTCAATATGTTCAATACCATTAAAAGAAATTCCATTATAAACGAAGGGTCTTGCTAACCCTGTGGTTTATTAATAATCACATCACCCACCTGTGATTTTGGAGTAAAATGTAACTCTTAACTCCGTTAATCCGTTAATAGCAGAAGTTAAAAGACCACGCTTCCCTTTCCTAAAAAAAAAGGCAGAAAAGGGCAAGAGAGAGAGAGAGAGAGGAGGAGTTGCCGCCGCCGCCGCCGATCCGATGAACCCAAATTAACTTTCTCCGAGGCCAGATCAATGCGAACACTTGGCAGACCCAATTCAGAATTCTCAGAAACCGGCAAAACCAAAGGAGAGTTGGCTGTAGGAATCGATTCCTGGTCGGACTTCTTTTTTTTTTAGAGGATTTTTTTTCAAGCGTTCACGGTTCTTATCGAAGAGATCGACGAGGAACGTGGGAAAGCCAGTCTCGACCACCAGGGATGCCGCGCTTGTGGGGCGAGTGGATGTGGTCTGATAACAGTTTGGAGATTCGGTTGCACTTGGCCGCCCTCTTCCACAGAGGCATCTTGATCTATATCTTGTTGTTTCTTGTTAATTTTATCCCTCACACTTAATACAAAAAACCTAATTTAAATACCAAAAAGGCTTTCAATTGACCAAGGGTTGGCTTTTCTTTGCAAATAGAGAAAACCCACAAATCTAATCTAATATATATACGGATACAAGAGCAAAAAGAGATTTAAAGGGTACAAGAATTGATCTATCTTCTTGTTTCTTGCTCGGTACAAGGATTGTGCTTTCTTTGCAAATGGAGTAAACCCAGAAAGCTATAAATTTCCGACGTACCCAAAAAAAAAAAACCCAGAAAGCTACGGAAATAAGAACAAAGAGGGTTTTCAAGGGTACAAGAATAGCTCGGAAATCCCTTGATTGTCTTGAATTCTTTGCAAAGAGAACACCCACAGGAATTACTTTAAGGGAAGGAGTCGACGGGATGCAGACGACCATGGTGGCAGTCTGGCAGAGAGGATTTTGTCGTTTGGAAGGATAGTGTTGGGGAAGAAAAGATGATGGAGAAGGGTATTGTGGTCATCTTGCACCAAAATATACCTTTATTTAATTTTTCTTTTCATTTTCACTCTCAAAATAGGCATTTGTTTTACACCTTCCATCAATTCGGAAGGAAAATGTAACGGTAGCAGTTTAGCCCGAAACAGGCAAAATGAAACAGGGTTGCTTTCCTTTCTCTACCTGTAATTTCTCGTTGATTCCTTTTAACACTCTGATTAGCTATTGTCAAAGAGAAGGGATTTTTAGGTTCATATTCTAACATACTCCAGCTTTTAGAATATGGTACGGTTGGTACCACAAATTGAATAGTACCACACAAGAACCACGGCGCAGAATCTTTCTTTTGGGCCTTCATTTTGTAATAGCAGGCTCAAGGCATTGTGCCTTCATTTTGTTACCTAATGGTTCATTTTGTGCCTCCAATTTCTTTCTTTTGGGCCTCAATTGCGCGCCTCGCACGCAATCCCCTCACTAGTGTTATATAATATACACGGCTTCATTTGCACATCCCGCGGTCCGGACGCCTTCAATACCAGCGGACTCTAATTACTTTGGGGAGCTCGCGCGTATCGCATGATTTGAAGCATATCTATCTATCTATGATGCGGGAAGATCAAATATGCCTATGATGCTTTCAATATGTCCAATACCATTAAAAGAAATTCCATTATAAACAAAGGGTCTTGCTAACTACAGTTCACTGGGCAACGGATAATTTGCATACGTTGTCGACAAGCGAGAATTCAACACTTCAACACATGTATTCGAGATATTGATACATCTTCTTGGGTAAAGTACGGATTACCTCCATGAGGTTTATAAATGACCACATCGCTAACTACATCGCCCACCTGTGATTTTGGAGTAAAATGTAATTCTGAACTCCGTTAATAGTAGAAGTAAAAAGATCACGCTACCCTTTCTTAAAAAAAAAAAAAAGGCAGAAAAGGGCAAGAGAGAGAGAGGAGGAGGAGTTGCCACCGCCGCCACCACCACCAATCCGATGAACCCAAATTAACTTTCTCTGAGGACAGATTAATGCGAACACTTGGCAGACCCAATTCAGAATTCTCAGAAACCGGCAAAACCAAGGGAGAGTTGGCTGTAGGAATCGATTCCTGGTCGGATTTCTTCTTCTTTTTTTTTTTAAGAGGATTTTTTTTCAAGCGTTCACGGTTCTTATCGAAGAGATCGACGAGGAATGTGGGAAAGCCGGTCTCGACCACCAAGGATGCCGCGCTTGTGGGGCGAGTGGATGTGGTCTGATAACAGTTTGGAGATTCGGTTGCACTTGGCCGCCTTCTTCCACAGAGGCATCTTGATCTATATCTTGTTGTTTCTTGTTAATTTTATCCCTCACACTCAATACAAAAAACCTAATAATTTAAATACCAAAAAGGCTTTCAATTGACCAAGGGTTGGTTTTTCTTTGCAAATAGAGAAAACCCAGAAAATCTAATCTAATATATATAGGGATACAAGAGCAAAAAGGGATTTAAAGGGTACAAGAATTGATCTATCTTCTTGTTTCTTGCTCGGTACAAGGATTGTGCTTTCTTAGCAAATGGAGTAAACCCAGAAAGCTACGGAAATAAGAACAAAGAGGGTTTTCAAGGGTAGGGTACAAGAATTGCTCGGAAATCCCTTGATTGTCTTGAATTCTTTGCAAAGCGAACACCCACAGGAATTGCTTTAAGGGAAGGAGTCGACGGGATGCAGAGGACCATGGTGGCAGTCTGGCAGAGAAGATTTTGTCGTTTGGAAGGATAGTGTTGGGGAAGATGGTGGAGAAGGGTATTGTGGTCATCTTAACCAAAATATACCTTTATTTAATTTTTCTTTTCATTCTCACTCTCAAAATAGGCATGCGTTTTACACCTTCCATCAGTTCGGAAGGAAAATGTAACGGTAGCAATTTAGTCCGAAACCATAGGGCCGAGGCAAAATGAAACAGGGTTGCTTTCCGTTCTCTACCTTTAATTTCTCGTTGATTCCTTTTAACACTCTGATGCTATTGTCAAAGAGAAGGGATTTTTAGGTTCATATTCTAACATACTCCAGCTTTTAGAATATGGTACCACAAATTGAATAGTACCACACAAGAACCACGACGCAGAATCTTGAGTCATTACTAGCATTCGCAATGCCTAAAGAACCACAATCTCAAGTCTTCACTAGCATTCGCAACACCTAAAGAACCACGACATTTCCTTCACAACGAATATGGCCAACCTGATATTGTTAAATCCAAGCTTCTATTTTGTCCACGGGTATCCTGTATCCATTTCCAACTTATTATCAAAACCCTGTATCCATTTCCAACTTATTATCAAAAACCTCACGTCGCATCAAAGTTACTATTTTATCATGTATTACCCTAGGAGCTAATTACTTGACCCCTTCCTAAGACATATCATTCTGTCCTCACCACTGGAGTCAACTAGCTCTGTGGTAAGCTATTTTGTCCGCCCTTTGGCTAATTGTGGTAGCATTTTAGGCAACTGATGAGTTTAAATTAACGTCTAGTCAGACGACTCATCATTTCAACCACACCAGTCAACAATATTATCTGAACCTTTTGCGGTAGCTCCTGTTTAATTTCCTACTTATCAAACCATTCAGGGAACGCAATAAGATCATAATGATGTAGGAAACCAAGCAAGGACATAGTATTGGAAACCACGGAAATGGTAATGGTTAAACAAATCACTTCCAATCATTTATTCGTAATCAAGGTAATTCAAATACAACATTCGAATACAGAATAGGAAATCATGCTTGCCACGAGGAAAGAAAACCCTTATAGTGGAGCAATCGCATCTACCCGCATGAATAAAATTTAAACAACAGTAACATTGACATGACAAAAGTTCAAACCTCAAAGCTTCAAGCAACAGAAGTCTTCTGGTTAGGCTTGAACACATACTTTAGGAGGGATTCCTTGATGGACAAGAGTTCAGGAAATTCCCGACTCAGTTTGGTTGCATCGAGCTCATTGTTGCTCCTTGGGGCAATGATCACCTGTGCCTGCTCCTCGAGAGTGAAGTTCTTCCATGTAAAGTTGGGGTCAATGTACTCCCGATACATCTCTAAAATCTCATTGTGGCTGACAACTCCAGGGTTGGTGAAGTTCCATATCCCAGTGAGGTTTCTCTTTGCCATCTCAATGGAAATAGGGAGAAGTTCATCCAATATCGTCATGGAGTTTGGAATATTAACAACCTTCTCATATCGAGAGATCTTCGTGATGAAATTGCGGGGATTTGATAAATCAGAAGAGATTGGCATTCTGACACGTAGCGTACAGACATTCTCATAATTTCTGAGCAAGTCTTCCACCTTAAGAAAGGACAAATAGGAGAGATCATCAGACTAAAAATGATATCACCTTTTAATGTATTGATGCGCATACTTTAACACATGAACAGTATCATTACTAACGCAATTACTTCGGAGAAATTTTATTGTACTGCTGTAAGGCCTGCCATGTTATGCGGCACAGAGCAATGGGGCTTTAAGAAACAACATGCGAACATTCATGGCATGATAGGGGTAGTACCGATGGAAGAAAAGATAAGGAAATATATTAACTTGGTTTAAACAAATCTACGTAGATCAACTAATGCGGTAGTTAGGAGGAGTGATATGGTTACAGTTGGGACCGACCGATGCATAATCTATAAGGTATATGGACATTAGAGCCAATTAATTCGAAAGGATCTAGATTTCTGAATATCGTGGAACACGATGCCCTTGACAGAGCTCAATAGAAAATATGGGTTCATGTAGCCGATGCCAATAAATGGGACTTAAGGCTATGTTTGATTCGGTTTGTTAATGGTTCAATATACCTTTTATTATGCAATCTCCTGTCATAAGCCTAAAGTTGAGTGTTTTACTCTATCTCCTAGTATATTCTAACATCAAATGGACAAAGAATGCTGGTATTGGGAATGTAACCAAGCAAATCTCAAACTAACCAGTCTTACAACTCATAGATCAACACCTAATTTCCTCAAAATTTGATCCAAATTCAACTTTGTATTGTCTCCCTTCTACAATCTTGCACAAACATCAAATCCAGTCAAGACTATTCCCCCATCTACATTGGTATCGCTTATCTTGGTGGCAAGATCTTCATAGAAAGATCACCCAAAACATCTAGTAAATCGTCCAATCTCGTATCAAACAACACGCAAGCAAAATACAAACAACTCAATCTTAATTCTTATAAACATCTCTTTTCAAGAAATATAATCCATCGAGCAGTTGGAACACAAATTTAAAACACTTAACTCCGGACAGATCCAAGCCATCGGATGCACATGGACCCACGTACATCAAGCGATTTACGTTTTTAAATTGTGTTCCTACACTTATTGTATTGTACATGAGAGCACAGCCACCAGCATAATCATTTCACATTACCATTTCCCCATACCATCAAAATTCACATCAATACAAAAAAAACTCACCATGGCCTTAGTCTTGGAATAAAACGACCCGATGAAATTCGGCGTATCCTCCTCCTTAAACCCGACCCCGGACCCGAGCGGATGCTCCGCGTCGTACTCGAAAATGCACCCGGTGGCATAATTAATCAAAATCAGACCCCTCTCCCTGCACACGTCGGCCAGGGTGAGGGTTCCGACGACGTTGGCCCGTATGGTCTCGACCTTGTGCGACTCGCACCAGTCGACGTTGGGGCGGCCGGTGACGCCGGCGGCGTTGATGACGTGGGAGGGGTCGTGGGCGACCAGGTCGGCTTCGAGGGATCTCCGGTCCTCGAGGCGGCCGGAGCCGTAGGCGAAGGGGATGGATTGGGATTGGCAGAGCTTCCCGAGGAGGCCGCCGATCCAGCCGGTCTTGCCGTAGATGAGGAAGTTGAGGGGCTTGGGTGGCGACTGGGAGGGGACGTTGACCGGGAAGCCCATAGTGGAGAGAGAGAGAGAGAGAGAGAGAGAGGATTGGATCTGAGAGGTTGGTGGGAGTGAGTGCGATGGTGGTACTAGTACTACTACTGGTGGTGGTACTTGGTTCGTTGGCGAGATACTTGGTTCGTTCGTGAGGCGTTGATCTTGGGGGGTTGTTCTGGACAGGTATGGGGGGGCGGTAATAACCAGTTATTGTTGATCTGTTTAGGCTTTGTTCGATCGTGGGTTTTGAGTTGTATTTTTGAATAAAGATAGAGAGAGAAATGAGAGTAATGATTGTGGAGAGAGGTAAAAAGTAGAGAGAGATAGAGTGAAAAATGAAAGTAATAATTGAAAAGTTAGAGAGAAAAAATAAAAAAGTTACTTTATCCAAAACCCTGGGTTTGGAATTCCAAACCGAACAAGGGCTTAGTTTTTCAATAATGCTACTTACACAACGATTCAAACAGAACGACTTACACAACCTCTCACATATACATGGGGCCCACACATAATAGTGTGTGTGGAGCTCACATATATGTAAAAAAAATTATGTTTGAATTGTTGTGTGAGTATCAATTTTGTTAGTTTTTTTTGTTTTTGTTTTTTCAATCCGTACACCATATCAGTTCATTAATATCCGGCATCTACAAATAATCTAAGTACAGAGCAAACAAATAATGTAACGGCAACTGATAACCAACTACGACAGAGGAACAGAAAACAACTGGGTGGTTCAAATCTAAGACGATTTCATCAAACTCCAAGGCGTAATTGAATACTCCAATCCAATATGGAGTCATTACATAAGCAGGACCTGCTTCACACCGAAAAATACATGGATCGACAAACGTGGAGCACGTATCCAGATACCAGATGCCTCATATGTGTTTCATTACTCTTACTTAGTATTTTTTATGAATTGTCAGAGACTATCTGTCTTAGAAATAAGTATTTAAAGAACAAAAATCTTAACAAAATAGGGTGTTATTATTTCGGACGGACGATAATTTTCCATGTCAACTTCAGTACTTCCCGTGATGTTAAATACTAAAAAAAAAAATCTCCACGTGATATGAAATGAAACTTTTATCAGCCACTCCTTCGCATTCGTTGAGGTATCAACATATGATTATGTTTTTTTTCGATAGATTTATTGGAATTTGATTTGAAGGTATTAGTTTTTTTTTAATAAGTTGGGTGTCACGGCAATTTACTAGGGTTTGACTTAATGGTGCGGTTGCGGCTCCTCCCCCCTCTCCCACCTCTTCCGCCTCCTCTCCCCCAATCTCCGAGAATTAATTTTGCTCCCCTATTTGAACATTACTCTTCCTATAATTGGTAAAAATTGTATAGGATTCACGGAATGAATATACTTTTTAGCTGCAAAGAGTTAATTTGTAGTAGGAATTCATACAATTTTCTCCAATTACAAAAAGAGTGATGTTCACCCTCCTTTACAAAGTTGGTTGAGTTACATTCAGCGACCACCGTTCATTCTAGAGATGAGATTTTGTCCGATGACAAGGTTTGTCCGCCGAGTTTGGAGTGGATTTTTAAGACAAATCGATAGAATCACTGACATCGGCGCCAATGAAAACGACTGAATGAGAGGTTATTTTATTTTCCATTCTTTATGCAGCTCACTTTGTGGAGTGCTTTACTCTTTTATGGAGCTTTTTCAACTCTCTAGTCTTTTGTGTCTAATGGATTTAATTTGTGCTCATTTTATTGATTTGGGCTGCCCATTTGTTACCTCCACTTTCTTGATTGGCACTATTTTTTGAATTGTATTTTGGGATCAGCTTGCAGTGTGTGCTATTTGAATTTGTGATTTTTAGCTTGAAATGTTTGCGTCCATGTGTGGATGGTTTGTGGTTCTTTGCATATTATTGTGATGTGTTGGAAATGGGATTCGTCTATCACAGGAAACATGCAACATACCAAAAATAAACAAGATTAGAAACTTACTGAATCAATTTCAGGCGTCCGGAAATTGACAATCGAGATTAGTATTTTTATGAATAATAATACTATATCCTTAAAGCAAAATTCGTCCCCCGTACCGGTGCTCTTAAATCTCTTGAACGTTTGCCTCTCAGGGTTACCCGATTTTCGAAGAACGAAAGTAGCACTATAATCTGTTCAACGGGCGAACGGAAACTTATGCAGTACTCTCTCTCAGACTCCATATAAATACAATGTATGTGCTCTGTAATTTTTCCGGTGTACAGAAAGGATGCAAATGAGCCCTATTTATAGAGCATATGGTGACCTTTCATAGAAGGGAGGTGACTGATTGGAGACACCCAATCAAATGCGATACGATGGTTAACGGCGAACGGATGTCAATCAAAAGGGCACACCATTTCGGCAACCAACCAGATAATGTCAAGCAATTACCCATGAAAAGTCATACCCATTGGAAACCTCTCTACCGTTAGAAATTAAGTTTAAACCTTAAATCTTTCTCAACAGTTTCCCTTACAAGAATACAAGTTCAATGGGTTCACCATTAAACTATAAAGGAGGAAGCTATGGTATACAGTGTATACCGTATGTTTAAATTATGACAATTTGTGATTTTCATTATGTCGATTTTTGGTTTTATAATGCATATTTATGACTCAGTTACGACTTGAACTTTACAATTTACCTATTGAATAGGTCACTAGCAGGTTACCCACAGTTAAAAAATATTGTTATGATATAACCATAATTATTCGTATCCGAATCCATAATACTTGTACCCTAACCAGATATATGCGTACAATATCAAAAATTAAATAATGCTACCCACAAATGTTATAACAACACCATAAATTGGCATTGTCTTACCACAATGAGTCGTACCAAAAATTCTTTGACTCGTATGATATTCCGTAACAAAATCAAAATATGTCATATCAGAATCATTAATTGTTATACCCAAGACAAAAATATTTGTAGAATGCCATAAATTTTATAAAATAACCACAATTGTTATGACAATACCTAAAATTGTCGTTTTCTTAACACAATGTGTCGTATTAAAAGAAAACATATTTAAATACCACAAATTATATAACAAACCACAATCGTTATGACAATATCATAAATTGACGTTTTCTTACCACAATATGTCGTATCAAATGAAATTAATTAAAATATTTCGTAATTACACATGTCTAAAATACCACAAATTCAGTAATATAACCAAATTTGTTATGACAATACTATAAATTGACCTTTTCATACCCACAACGTGTCGTATAAAAAATTTCAATCAGAAAGTTCAATTCGCGATAGTTATAATCAGCAAAATATCATACCACAAATTCAGTATTATAACCAAATTTGTTATGACAACACCATAAATTGGCGTTTTCATACCCACAACGTGTCGTATAAAAAAAATTCAATCGGAATGTTCAGTAAACGATAGTTATAATCAGCAAAATACCATACCACAAATTATTTTCAATTCCCGTCACATTTTTTTTTCAAATTTTACAATTTTCACCATATTATCTTAATTTTCAATTCCCTCCACACTATTTTTTCAAATTCTTATTTGTCCCTACACAATACCTCAATAATTTAAACTAAAAATGAAGTTCTCGCTCAAAATTTTCATCCAAGAAATTCACCAAAAAGTAAGTACTATACCCAAATTTTTTAATACAACTACAATTTCCTCTCAAAATATTAGTCTAAATTAAATTCTTTCGCTACAAAATTTATTTCAAAAAATCAAAATTCCTTCAAATTTTCGTGGAAAAATGAAGTTCTAAAAATGTAAAAATTACAGAACCAAACTGTAACGCCCCGACTTTTCGAGAGTAAAATAAAATGATTTCTTAAGAAAATTTTGCTAAATAAACATAATTTTCCAAAATAAAGATTTAGTTATTACAATCTCGGGAATCTCTTGATTCAAATATATTAACCAGTGACTCTAGACTTGATACGAATCCTAAGCATCCTCGATCTTCATTTCTGATATTCTTTTCCGTGTCGAACTCCATCATCGTTGAATCTCCTCCATTGAATCCTGCGCCCTCACAGCAAATTGATCGAAGCAATCGATTTGCGATCTGACGTATTCGTGGTGATAAATCACCCAAAGTAGAATAATCCAACCCAACCACCCCTCTTTACAATTTAGCAAGTAAAACAGGATAATCATGATGCGAATAAGTAAAATAGAGATTTTCACGTCAACCAATTCATTACTATCCATTAGCCTAACGTGTGATCCAAAATCTCACCTACGAGATCTTTTCTCCCCAACCGCTAGCCATGCTCGGTCCCATGAGATCAATTCCCTTTGCTTTGCTGTCGTAGATAACCCAAGTTACAATACTACAACAAGCGGATAGCTTATCATGCTGAATCACAACTAGAGTTCGCCATCTTATATACCACATCACAATCATCGGACACGCCATGGGTTTATCAACTCACCACTTTGGATACACGCCGATCTACCACCACAAAACATCCTTTGGACACACGCCAGGTTTTATCGTCTACAAAATATCTACGGAACACTCGGGTTTTATCAACATAAAGCGATCAACGGACCAACGCCAAGTTTTATCAACCGAAAACATCTCTGGACTACCGCCAGGTTTTATCAACATAAACCGTCACTGGACCAACGCCAAGTTTTATCAACCGAAAACACCTCTGGACTACCGCCAGGTTTTATCAACATAAACCGTCACTGGACCACCGCCAGGTTTTATCAACATAAAACATCGCTGGACTACCCGCCAGGTTTTATCAACAGAAAACGTCACTGGACCAACGCCAAGTTTTATCAACCGAAAACATCTCTGGACTACCGCCAGGTTTTATCAACATAAACCGTCACTGGACCAACGCCAAGTTTTATCAACCGAAAACACCTCTGGACTACCGCCAGGTTTTATCAACATAAACCGTCACTGGACCACCGCCAGGTTTTATCAACATAAAATATCGCTGGACTACCCGCCAGGTTTTATCAAAAGAAAACGTCGCGGAATCAGCTCCAGGTTTTATCAAAATATCACTGGGCTTACTTTGTCAGGTTTTATCAAAATATCATCACAGACATCACTGGGCTTACTCTGCCAGTCTTAAATCATCTCCGGGCTTACTCTGCCGGTTTTAAATCATCACAACCATCACTGGGCTTACCAGTCTTAAATCATTTCAGGGCTTACTCTGCTAGGTTCTAAATCATCCATATCATCATTTGGGCTTACTCGCGAGTCTTAAATCATTACAAACATCATTGGGCTTACTCGCGATCTTAAATCATTTCCGCTTACTCTGTAGGTTTTAAATCATCCGCAGACATCAACCGGGCTTACTACGCGATCTTAAATCATTACAAACATCACTGCGCTTACTCTGCGGTCTTAAATCATTTCCGCTTACTCTGCGGTTTTAAATCATCACGAACATCATTTGGGCTTACTTTGCCAGTCTTAAATCATCACTACAAATCTCATCAGATCTTAAATCACGCCTGCAGGCAACCTCTAAACAGAAATAAACTTCACAATTTATCCATTACTTAACATCGTCTACGTGATTTCTATTTCGCATACCACCCCATGTCCCTAGGGTCCAATCTATCATTCAAATGAAGCATCGATACAATATCAATCATAAAAATAATTAAAAACGAATAACAGACGGATCAAAATAATCATTAAGTAATGCAATCACATAACTTTTTATGACTGGGCCGTTGCCCTTAATCTCATATGGTCACAAAGTCATTAAGAATGAAAGAATTAATTAATTAAGATTTAAAAATAATTTTCTGGACTTTCGTTAATTAATTATAAGTAATTAAGTTAATTAAATACGAATTAAATGCATTAATTAGTTAAAAATATTAGAATAATTATCGTAACCTTAATAAAGGTCCTAACAGTCCCCTATAATAAGTTTGAGTGCTAAAAGTTGGGTTTGAACGCTCACGGAATTATTTTGAATAAAAGATTCAAGTTAATAGGCAAAACAAGAATAAATAGACAATAAATGATTAAATATTTGATAATATTTTTATATTTACAGAATAACATTATGAGGCTGTAAAAAGTATAAATAAAATTATTTGGAATTTTAAACCTTCTTTATAATATTTTACGGTATTATTATTAAGAAACAATACTTAAATAATAATAAATAGTTAATTAAATAAATAAAATTTTATTTTAACAAAATATCACTTTTGAACTGTCAGGAGTCTAAGAAAAATATTTTCGATATTAAAAATATTTTTTATAAGGTCATTATTAATTTTCGTTTATAACTTTAGTTAAAAATTAAATAAATAGCTAAATATATAAATTAATTACGAAATCAGCAAGTTATGACCTTTAACATGTTGGGAGTCTAGGAAAATAGTTTGGGTAATTATAGATTAGTTTATAAGGTTGTATTGATTTTTCGTTTACAAACGATTACACAATTACAAACAGAAATTTAATAAATAGAATATTAAATAAAAAATTTATGAAACTAACAAGGTATGAACTTTAGAATGTGGGTAACCTAGGAAAAATAATTTGGGGTAAAAAACAATGGTTAAAAAGGTCGCAAAATCAATTCGACACGAAAATAAAACAGTAGCCTGTCTCACGGGCCTAAGAGAGTTCGCGATGAGGTCGCGCGCTCGTGCATCGCTGGGCACGCCCGAACATTGCGCCGGGTTATGACTGGGTTCGTTTTTGATTGTTTGGATTGGTTTCGATGGAGACCCTAAGGGCTATTGGGTTATGTCTAAAACAATATTTATACGTAGAGGAGGCTTGGTTGAATTTATAAGTACCTTGGATTGGATTAATTTCGTTTTTGGTAAAAGCGTGATTTTAGGAAGCGACTTTAATTCCTTCCGTCGGAGGACCTTGGGACCATTGCTTGATCTACTGATCCCTTGGAATGTAGTAAACAACTTGAGCGATCAATTTGGGTTTCGGACGAACGGAACCTCAAAACCCACTTTTCTCTCTCTCTTTTCTCTCTCTAAAATTCTATCGATTGTAATTGATTTCTCTCTTGTTTTTCTCTCTTTCTGACTCCGTGGGAGGTGGTAGAATAGTGTACGTGCCATAGGGTCGGAGTGGTGTGTATATAGGAGAATTGGATGAGTTCCGAATTAAACCGAGTCCTAACAGTATCGGGTTTTTGTATGGACAGATTACTGCAATTTTGGGTCATGGAGGAGGTAGAGATTGAGTAGGAGAGTGAGGGAGAATATAAGTGCATGCATGCATGTATTGTAGGAAAAATAAAAGTATGCATGCATAATTGTATCTTAAAATAATAATAATAATAATAACAATTGTATTAGGAAAATAATTTTTAATAACATAAAAAAATTGGGTCAAAAATCCGGGTCGTTACATTCTTTCACCCTATTTATATGCTTGTAAGCCCTACGGCAGATTTTGGTTGTTATTGATTAAAGAAAAACGAGATTTAATGGCGGTCCTTGGAATTAGGTCATAGAAGTACAATCTAAATAATTTTGTAAATTTACTGTCATTGTACTTTCTTTTAAAAAAATTTATTATAGTCAACATACTGATTTACACCAATAACATGGGCCATAATATGATCTACAAGTGAATTTGAGGCCACTGCCTTCTCAAATTTTCAGCCGAAAATAAGGCCCTTACTTTCAAGAAAGTACTATATAATTAATAATCTTCAAATTTTCAAATTCTCAATTGTTTACCACAATGATAAGGTGTTGGAATTTGGACATATATCTAAAAGATCAGGGGTTCAAGTCTTGCACCCTTCATTCCTTTTTTTTTTTTTAAGAATGTTGTTTTTTAAGGTTAAATTACATAGTTAGTCCTTGTAGTTTCATACTTTGAAAAATCTAGTCGTTTAATTTCAATATAACAATAAAATCTAAAATGCACCATCTGAGCCCCACGTAAGGTGTTATATATATTTTTTAATTATTTTATCGAAATCGTCTATCTTTTACATAATATCAATTAGGTCATTCGTACCAAGAATGAAGTTGATGGCTTATAGGTAGACACTTAATTGGATGAAAAATATCATTATATTATTAAATTTGCGTGTCGATGATGGAGCTTCCTAAATCAGATCGAGGCAAAAATTTACGTAGGTGACTTAATCAACAAACATACAAAACTCAACGGAATTGATCGTCATTATTGTGTCACGATTGTATGGCTACCTTACATTCAACTACAACAGAGGACTAAGTTTCATATCAAACATAAATTGAATGTACAATCTAAATGTCGTTAGTAAGTGTATTTTTAGAATGATCGATCAGGACTGTTAGGATGCCAAGTTATATGACATTCAACATTGTCACCAAAATTAGAGATTATTGGATATCGACAACTACGTAATCGAAAGACTTTTAATATATCCATATGCATATTAATATCTAATAATGCAACAACTGAGCCCCATGTAAGCAATTTTTTTCAATCGGACCCGTCTATCTTGTACAGAATATGAATTAGATTAAATGTACTAAGAATGAAGGTCATCGCTTATCATTAGACCATTAATCGGATGAAAATATTCTTTTTTTATTGAATTAGGGAGCCGATGAAGAGGCTTTCTAAACTTGATAATAGCAAAAAATTTCGTGGATGATGTAATAAACAAAGATAATGCAATCAACGGTTTCGATCGTCATTATTGTGTCTCATTTAATGCATCCCGAAATTATTTAGAACATCAGGTGTGCTCTCTCTCGCAGTTTCTCGGTATGTATCTTTTTTTTCCCGCTCTCTGTATGTATCTAGCAGCTAGGTATAATAAAATAGGGCTGTATCTCTAGGAGAATATGCCGATCTAAGGGCTCCTATTGCCAACTTATATTTGAGTCATTTGATTCAACGGTTTATTTCTTTTCACAATTGGAGTAAAGTGCTAGGGATGCCAAATGGGCGGATTTGGGCCAAATTGGGCAAGTTATAAGTGGGTTAGGTTTCATACAAAATATAAATTGACTGTACAATCTAAATGTCGTTAGTGAGTGTATTTTTAAAATGATCGATCAGGATGTTAGAATGTTAAGTTCTACAATATTTAATTTGTGATATTTTAGACTTGTATCTTGCTAAGGCATAGTATTATTGATTGTGCTACGATATATTTTGGTCTTGTATCTAGTATCTTTTGATCGATTTCTTTTGGTACGACACATTGTGGTAAGAAAGTGTCAATTTTTTGTGTTGTCATAACAATTGTGGTTATGTTATATAATTTGTAGTAGTATTTTACACATGAGAGAGAGGGAGAGAAAGTCAAGGAGGAGATAACAACCTGTTGCCTGCTAAGCCCTTTGTTTATTTTATTAATTGATTTAATAAATGGGTGGTCCGGAATATTTACTTTGAAATCCAAGGGTTTAAAATCATGATGCGTACGGTACACCCCTAATAAGGGGTGTGTACCATAGGACTACCCAACTATAAATCCATGTATTTTTTTGTTTCCCACCAACGTGAATTTGAGGTCCACCCATACTTCAACCAAATATCATGCGATCGTTCCGGAGTCTTAATTCACTCCCAAATGGTTTTTAATTTAATAATTAAAATTCCATTTTATCCAACATGATGAAATCGCTTTATAAGTGTCGTTTGGCTTCATGAATCAAATTTTCAATGTTCAAAAAAAAAAAAAAAAACAAGATTACAAGTCAGCTTACACGCACCTCGACTAATCCTGGAGCCTAAGATCCAATCACATTGTCCTCCAGGTGGGCGCCAATTAAAGCCAAAGCAAATGACGTGAAACACCTGAGATGTTTCAAACCTGAGATCTTAAGAGGGAGCAAAATTCTTAAATTTCAAGCCATGACGACGATATGGTCGGTTATTTGTAATTTTAGATGTGTTATTATTCATGTCAAAAATCGAGTTGATTGAACAGAGATTATAAACACTTCCTCAAAGCGAACTGGTCAAAAGAAAAGAAAAGAAAAAGTCAGATTTTGAATATCCAATAAACAACCTGCCTTGAACGACCGCTTTCTTGGAAGGGAATTGATAGGCACTTTTAATTATTTCTACTGCAACAAATATATTTTGCTCCCATGGATATCGGCATTAGATTATTTGATTGTTTACAGATAAAAAATACTAAGATTCTAATGTTACAAAATGGATGGCTCTTACTGTTAAATGAGATTATGAGGATCCTTGGCTCTTCAGAACATCACCACACAGTATTTCAACATTCTTGACGATAACATATTTATTTATATAAAATTCCCAATGAAAACCGAGTTCAGGATCGAATCCAACAAGCGATCCACATAAAAGAAATCGCCTCGCTAGCTACTTACTTGCCCCTTCTTCTCCCCTCACATTTTACAAATTTATTAACTTCAACCCATATATGAACCTAATGAGTTCTTTAATCTGCCTGCAATTTCCTTGCTATTAGGTCATGGAGATCAATTACAGTGTTACTTAAGAAACAAAGAGAGAGAGAGAGAGAGAGAGAGAGAGAGAGAGAAGCATTCCAAATGTTCAGTGGTACAAGAAACATGTTAGTAGTTTTGGCTCTAGTGAAAGATAGAAATCTAAGTATTTCACAAGTATGCAATGCTATCACCATATGTATTACACCATGTACCCGTTCTGGGGACTCATCTAACAGCTAAATATTCCACCGGCGTGACCATCCTTGGCTAGATTTTTGCTATATAGGCGCATAGTCGCATACTGTGTACTCTTCAATTAATTGTTGCTCTTCAGTCGAAATGAATGAGATTCATTGTCTTGCCTTGCGCTTGGACTTTAGAGTTGTCACTGACTGCGAGTTGCTATGCCAGTTTCGCTTCCTTTGGTTGATGAACCAGTTGTTAATTTGCTTTAGCTGCAATCCTGTCTCCTCCACAAGTTTTGCTTTGTCATCCTCCTGCAATTGTCACACAATAACATGCTTACTCCTGAACTTCGGCCCATAGAATTATTAATTTGGCATAGTTTCAGGAGGATTTGTTTCAATAACATCACAACGATTATGAAACGTTGCAACGATTAAGATATATTGCAACCTTTTCCTTAAATATTTTCCCCCTTTCATGTTTTGATCATGTCGTTAAACACTACGATGAAACTACAATACATGGTTTGAGAAAGCTTAGTTGGAATTTTTGACTTCAACTATCACTTTCGAAAGTTCTGAAATTTGAAGCTAAGATTCAGGACTCTCAATTTTTGAGATCTCCTGTCTCTGAGGCCCCCCCAAAAGCAGCTACAACTGAATTCGGAAACTTCAACCAAAACGAATAACAAACTGAAAACTTGCTAGTTTGTTTGATAATTGATCAGGGTTAGTTGCTTACGGTTGGGTAAGGCCATTTAGAATGTTGCTGCCACCAATTTTTCAGCACTGAAGTCGTGTCGCCTGGTAATTTTCCCGCCCTTCTTTTCCTTAATATTTCCTCCCTCACATCTTCAATCTTTGACCTGAATCCCTGCAAAATAATGAGGAAGCATACGGAGATGTTTACTAATATTACAACAAATAAGGATCTTTAGGCATCACATTTTTAGCAGTTACTTAGTATTTGCTCATTAAGGCTTGAAGTACTTGAACTACTAACCCAACCATTCCACGAGAATTTCTAAAGCAGATTTACGACAGCTGCAGAATATTTACCTGTTTGAGCTCAACCTTCAGTTCTTGCCTAACTCGGTCCATTAGAGACCTTTCGGATTCCGTTGGCAGCAGTGGACCAAACCCCATCATGTCAAACCCTTCAGCACCCGATTGATCAAGCGAGAAATCCATTTGTAGCTCATCTTCGTCGTCTGACATAGTTCCACCAGTTCCTTCGCCCAAAGTAACTCCTAGAAAGTTTGAAGGTCCAGGAAAAGTAAGCATCATCGAGCCATCATTTTAGTTTCCAACGTGAGCATGGAATGACTTCGAATTCTGCTTTGTGTACTCATTTTCGTTCTGCTTTCGGGTTTATTTCAAAAAACTACTACCAATATTCACTCCGGCCTCCGTTAGGTTATTCTCATTCTCCATACATGTAAAGCTCGTCAACATCTATGTACATAGAGACAATTATGAAATATGATGCTGTGATTGAAAAATGCAAATTGGGTATATGCTTAAAATCAGCGGTAAATATGAGTTCTTGTCCCTGGCTTTGAGTGTTGACAATTGGGAAGTTTTCACGGAATTCTTTTTTCACTCGATAGATCTCTGGCCTACTCCCAAGGGAATGGGAAAGAGTACTGTTAAGCGGCATATGGGTGGGGCAAACCCAAAGAGCATTAACCATCACACCAAACATTCGCGCTCCTGGCAAGAATCGAACCCTCACATTTCATGTGGAAGAGGTGAGAAAGTGTCATTGGGCTACAAGCCTGTTGGCAATTTTCACGGTATTCACCTTTGTGATTTTTGTGCAATTGGGTATCCTTTCTATCGCTGGGAATAAAGACGTGCAAAAAGAAATTAGGTAGAATTTTTTTTTTTTGCTTTTTGAAAGGCAATTTGGTAGAAATTAAAACAACCAAAAACCAAGACCAAATACCACCATCCTTCATCAACATGAGTGGGCCACATTGACCCAACCCACACATTCTCTCCTAATGGGATGAGCGTGCAAACACTGCCTATTCAGGTTGGGCTAATCTTGAGCAAAAGCCACAATGTGATTGCAAAACCAACCATGGCTAGTTTTCCTTGAACACACTTGTCGAGAGAGAGAGACAGGGAGAGAGAGAGAGAGAGAGAGAGAGAGAGAGGAAAGTTTATGTCGAGAGAGAGAGAGAGAGAGAGGAAAGTTTATCTTTTATTTTCTACTTCTTATGGTAATTGGACAATTTTTTCCTCACTAATTACTTTGATCTTGGCAAGGTTAAAAAAAGGGAAAACAACAAATGCTATGACTTATAGACTTTATTCAAATTCAACTAGGCCCCCTATCTACCACAGAAAAGTTTTTTTTTTTTTTTTAAATGTCGTAATTTCATAATAAAATGAATGTTGGCGGAATCATATGACGGAGATGGCAGCAAAGGAGAAAAACAGATGGCAGTGGCGGTGGAAAAGGGTTGAAGCGAAGGAGTGGCGGTTTGACTACAGGGATTGCAGTGGTATCAGGGATGCACACCAGCAATTTCTTGCTTGCTTAGCCAGTAGCCTAACCCAACCTAGTTTATGTGACCACTTAAGATTGGTTTAGGCTCACAATGTTGGTATGAATTGAATTTTTAGGTCCGTGCAATAAATTGGACGGACTTGAGAATCTCTTCCAAACAACAATAACAACAACAGAACCCATTACTCTTTAAACTTTTCAAACTTAAAAATAATTTCTACGTGCAATTTGATAAGTTTGAAAATTAAAAATTGGACATAATTTACTTTTGTTAAATGTTGACGTTTTGAATGTTATTACGAAGAAACCCATTACTCTTTAAACTTTATGTGACAACTGAAAGAACTTTACTAAATCACATTAAAAGAAAGGTAGACGCAGTTCAAGAACAAATCATATTAGTAGCTAATTAGAAAACATAATCCAAACAGCAATGAAAAAAATAATATATTCTGATTCAATTGAGTCTTATTTATAGGATCAAAATTCATGGCCGGACTTACATATTGAGTCAAATTAAACAAATGGTTCTTCAGAAGAAAAACACATACTCACAGACAACCAACCTTTTCAATTACATCTTGCTTCATAAATAATGGCCTTGAATATATTGCCAACAAAATGCTGTTTTCCCAGATGGAACAACCAAATATTATTCATGCTATTGTATCCCAGTCATTAGATGCAACCAAGCGAATTGACATTGCCGGAATGAAAGCACATCAGTGTAATGGCATGAGTTTAATTTGTCTATGAACATGCAATATATCTTGAGCGAAATTTGACACATGGATTGGCAAAGGCATATTTAGCTCAGTTGGCCAGGACTCTCTCGTGCCTCACTAAGAGGTCAGGAATTTGAATCTCCTCACCCGCATGTGGGGGTGTTTTTCCCTCTTAGATAGACTTTTCCTTTTTTTTTTATTTGTTTCTATCCTACAATAGGCTTATTTCTTGTATTGTTGAGTTGTTGAGCTTGGTTATCTTGTGGACTCTCCCGATCGATATAGTGTCCCCGGTTTGCACTATGTGATGTAAATGATCAACCATTTTAGGTTAACATAAGAGCAAGATCAACCATTTTATATAGAGACCTACATTTATTAGGGTCGTTAATACTTTTTTTTTTTTTTTGATCATGGGTCGTTAATACTTTGAATGCAATTGTTTTTACCTTACCAGTATGTGTTACATTACTTTTTATTTGCTAAATGCAAATGTGTTTAATAATTGCCCCCAACTGAAGGAAACTTTGCTACGTACGCCACTGGTTGAACATGAGGGTTGGTCTTAATGGCCAACGCTAATGCATCGAACAAAAATTGATATTGCAAATTTCTTTTTCTAGATAGAAAGGACTTAAATTGTTCAGCTCAAAGTTTCCACTGACCCAAAATTTTTATGTAAGCTACCCTAATACATTTCTTATGGCTCGGTTCTGAAAATTTCATGCTCCTATCTACAAAGGTCTCGTCTGATTCACGGATTAAAACCTATGGCTGGGATTAACAGTCTTGGGATTGTTAGTCCCAAAATTACTAAAGGGAACTTCGCTACGCCACTGGTAGAATATCGATTGTTTAGTCTATCCATGTCTCATATAGTCCTTTAAATTCTAAACACTTCAAAAAGTCAATTAGGTATATTCGACTGTTAACTGTTTTAATGTTAATCAGAGATTGTCGTATGCCTAGCATATTCTTGAGATATAGAACATTTTGTAGACAACAAGAAATTCCTAAATCCCGAGGAAATTTTCGTCCTTATCATGCATTAATTACCTAGCGACAACAACAATTTAACGTTTAAATTCATGTATGTATATCGAAATTAGATAAGTACATTCAGGAGTATGAAGTGTTATTTTTTTTTAAATCCCCAGGACAAAATCATCCCATACATGTCAAAACATGAACAATTACAACAAAACAAAACAAAATACACCAAATACCAAAAAAACAAAAAACAAAAACAAAACAAAAGGAAAAGCCGCCCAGGAAGTATGAAGTTTTACTATTTGAGTTTACCCTAGCATGCATTCTTCCTTTCCACTCTTGATCAAAAGCAAATCAATCAAAACAATAAAAGTGTTCTAGAAACCAAATATTCCATTAAAATCTTATTGGTTGTTGGTGCAGTTGGTACTATATGCTTATTCAATATGATGTTCCCTACATCACCCAACTAATTAACCACCACCCCCCTCCTACCATTAATTAAACAAAAAGCCTTTCTTGGTAAGGTTCCATTGCACCAACCAATTGTTAGGCCTCAGAATTAAACTTACAAGAAACTCAAACAGCTTTTCATATCCTAGCTAGCTTGTCCCTATTGCCCCTACTGAACAGTACCAACTCCACCAGACATCAAAAAAAAAAAAAAAAAAAACATTAACCAGAAATAATCAACCCCCCAATCATAAACAAATTAAGGACCCCCAAGATATTTCCATGTATTAATTATGGAAATATACTGCTGTACCTATGGAATAATACCTAGCGTATATCTGTTTGATACATGTACCTGTGTACACTTATAGATTTAAGTAGCGTGTCCGTGTCTGACACGTGTCCGATACCGACACTTTGCTTCCGGCGAAATATTGGTGCTACATAGAGCGAAATTCACGGCCTCTATACTCGATTTTCTCTATTATTGATACTGATCTCTTTACAGCTATACAATGCTACTGTTAGATTTCTATTATTACGTGGTCCGTTAATTAGGCCTTTGGTTTATGAATATGTGAAGAGAAGGAGGGAGGGGTACCGGTCAAAGCTTGTAAATTCTGCTCAATATCACGGCAGGCCATAACAGCCTCAACAGCGTGGACTCTGACATGTTGCTGTAGCTGTTCTTTAAAGGCACACAACACCAGCATATACTGCGCCTGCCCAGACGAATACAAACGTACAATTTACTCAACTTTTGCCAGAAAGTGAAAAACATTAACCAAAGCAATTTGTAGTAGAAAGGTAAAAATAACTTACATACAAGATTCTAGCTAAAAAAAATTCAAACTAGAATAATGTAACACAAGCATTTTCAAACTAAGCCATGCAAGGAGGGAGGCACTGCAAAACTTCAGAAGCCGGCCGGGATTAGTTAAGATGCGAACAACCTGAACTTGCTCAATCGGTTATCAAATAAGATAACATTTTCAAAATAAGAGATCAAGTGATGCGTTATTAATTTGGAAGTTAGTACTAGATTGCAATAAGCCACACCATTTCATGTGGAGATTCGCAGCAAACATAAGACTTTGTTAATTTGAGCAAGAGAAAATTGAAAGGAAGTCTATTTGTTACCCTTTTTCTTCTTTCGTATTTCTTTCCTCAACTTCTAAACACTTAACGTGTTAGGGTTTGGTTAGACTCTTTCTCAGAATCAATTTTGCAAAAAAAAAAAGAAATAATAACATTAGAGAAACTTGTTTAGTTGACGATTTTGGAAACTTATTTCCTCACAATTACTTACCAACATATCAAATTCTCATGAATCATATATATTTGCGATAAACACTGAAGCAGAAACCACACCACAGCTGTTTCTAGTTTTCAAAAAACGTACTTCTCCAAACTTAACTCTTCAAAACAACGATCCAATAATGGAATTTCTGTTGGTCTAGTATGACCAAAAGCAAATTGTAGAGAAAAAAAACACAAAAATATTAAACAAACAGAATTTCATAAGACTTGCCTGTTCTTTTGTGTGTAAAGCTTATGTTTCTACACCGTCCAAAACATTAGTCCAGCAAAACCCAGAAAAAAGAAACGTACCAAGAAGTTGTCAAGCTCTTGCCTCTCGTGTGGAGAGAGGGGATGATTCTGGTTGTGGTGATACTCCGACGCATAAGACCTCAAAACATGGTGCGACTGCGCCAACTGGGCATCAATAAGAGGCAGCTGATCTATCGGCGTCGCCACTCGGAGGCACGCTATATGAGCAGCGAGCAACTGCTCGTATAGCGGGTGCGTGGCGATTTCCGCCTTCAGGCCACGGTGGTGGTCGCCGCCGCCAACCGCGGCCGACATATCCACAAACCCACCGATTCCGCCGCCGCCGCCGCTACTACTTCCCATCATGGCTAGACCTTGTTCTTGCATTTCTTCCCCCTCAAACCTCTATGAACCAAATGACCAGTTATAGCGTTTGTGCTGGTAAATGTTCGTTTGGATTAAAAGGAAAATGGAGGGGTATGTGTGGAAAGTGAAAAACAAGAAAAGTAGAGGCTGAGGTTTAGGACCACAAAAAAGGCTATAGGGGAGAGAGAGTAGACTGTGGCCGTAGCAGTTGATTTTCTTGTTATTGGCGTTGTAATACGGGAGGGAGACTATATCGGGATCTGAGACAAGGGACTTTCTTCACCCACTTCTTTTTGAGTCACAGATTTTTACGTATTCGTATGAAAAGATGGGATTCTAATTGTGCAGGCTCACTGCAGATGTGAGAGAGAGAGATGAGAGAGAGAGGGAGAGAGAATCTTTTTTTATTTACAATATAAAAGGATGACGAAGAAGAGGGAAGGAGAGAGGGGCAGGTAAAGCTGCATAAATGGCTTGACATTTTGGTTAATTGCTTTTATTTTAATTATTATATAGTAGTAGTATATTATTAGTAGTATAATTTTGTAAGTTTGTGATAATGGTTATGATGAACCCTTTTAACCTAACTGAACCCAACATTAGTTTTGATTGTGGGTTGGATTAGGTGATACTAATCTTAAGGTTTGTACTTTGTAGTGCTTATAATTTGATTGGAAGCTAGGCTAATTATTGCTTTTAATACTGTTTCTACTAATTGAGTCATTTGCTAGTAATTTGTTGGCTATTCGTGATCATTTATATATATAGCATATTCCTTGCTCGTGCGGATCAAGGTTTTAAATATTGGATTGCCAGTTATGTAAAACTATTTTTGCACTTTCAATACTTTATTTATTTGTTGATTGATACGTACACTCCAAATATCGGCTGATATAAGACCGTATCCTTGATACTATTACGTATTCCAATACCGCAATTTTGCAACCTTGGTGCGAACTATTAAGCATAGGACTCCCATTTATACTCGCGCGGGTGTGAATTGTACATGAATTTTTACCACGAGATTGACTGGTCAAAACTGAACAATATATATTGTAGTGGAAATGGTAGTTTGTAACGGCACCTAGCTAGCCACCTATATCTGTTTCACAAATTTATTTAATCATACACATCTTAAATGGAAAGATTAATTAACTAGCTGGTAAGGAAGATTATTTGGCCTTCACCCAACAACGGCTATTTCAGCTGGCCAGCTTTGTATGCTCTCTCACCTCAAGGGTTTGAGAGGTCAAATTTTACCAAAGCCAAAAATTGAGTATTACGTACCTTTCTTTTATGTAAGTCATAATCTTTATCTGGGGCGATTTCTTAGATGTCGGCCATTAATTTGTAGTGAATTGTCGAATGGCATTGTATTTTCTTTATTATGATATTCATGCTCGTAATATTGAAATATAATTATTCTACTTACCTTCGTGTAGAAAAGGAAACCGCATTAATTTATTTTCTTTTGAACATTAAAGAAAATTTATTAATCTTGGGAAACAGATTGCAAAGATTAAAAGGATCCAAAGCACACAAGGTATCAAGCGGAGCAAAAAAGAACTCCGACAATCATATACCGCCAAGAACCAGAAGGGAGAAACCACATTCATTCCGATGTATGTTTTGTCAATAATGGATATATACTAACTACTCAAGAAGGGGGGGAAATGAAATACAGATGAAAACAACAAAAGTCAACATAAAAGACTTGGTTTGATCACCAAAAATAAAAAAAACATACAGTACTAAAAGACTGGCAGACATGAAGAGCCAAATTATTAGCATAGTACTAAATATGAAGAGCGTCCAAAGCTGCACCTAGAAGTCATTTTCAAAGAACCCAAAGAAATATATATATATATATATAAAGAGCTAGCCACCTCCACAAACAAATTAATTAAAAGAACTCAAATGCAGGTGCAGTTCCCACATAAATTGATGTTGTAATATTCAGCCCCAACCCAAAGAAGGATCGATAGTGATTAAACCACCCAAAACGTAAAGTAATCAATAATGTTAGTAGTAAACGATGGAATTGAGTAACAAAGGAGAGTTTGAATAAGAAATTCTTAAGGGACCACGCCTCTTTTAATGTTTGGGTTCAAGTTTATATAGTCGTTTGCAGTGGTGGAGGCAGGATTTCGCTATATATAAGGGAATGACACTTTTAAATGAATGTTCACTAAAAAAAAACGAAGGAAAAGTGCACCCAGGCTTTATCTTGAGTTTTATTAATAATTTTAAAGAACGAAGGCTTAATTTTGGTTCAACTATCTAGCTCGTGATCCTTAAATGAAAGTCATTGAGATTATAATTTATATTTGCCAAACCGTTAATTATTGCTATTTTTTCATTATTATTTTGTAAGAAATCAGGCTAGTGTAAATAAAAATTAGCTTCTCGGAAATGGGGGTGGCATTTGCCACACTCACCCCCATATACCTTCGCCCCCGGTAACTTGATGGAATTAAATATATCCTTTCGTGCTCATAGCACGTAATGAAACTTTATCTCCGTTTCCGACATGTGTGATGAGATTCCTAGCCAGAGTCATAAATAAAGGCCGTTACGTATCGTGTCGGCTGTTGCGCAACAAGATTTCAGACCTCCGATACCGTTATTTATTAGCCAATACGGACCGATATTTCCCGATATAGGGAGTCCTACCAATATCGTTATGTTTCCCGATACCGCAATTTAAAAATTTGTTTCCAGCAGATAACTATATATAGGGCGCGCGCGCGCGCACACACAAAAAAAAAAAAAATGTAAGTATCCCGCTGCAGGACTATTTTTTGGTGATTACAAAAGAAAATAAGCGGTTGTCCAAAATACCAAATCTCTCTATCGGATTAATAAATTTGGGGGAGTTAAGAAAGTCGGCTGAGGGTTGAGCTGTCGCTTTTTTTGGTACTACCCACCTTGAAGGTGCTGGCGATTGGTGATTTGCTTTCTACGTTTTTACGGGAACATCTGCCATTAAAATATCAACAAAGGAAGAAAACATATGGTCACCAGTTTTTTTTTTTTTATGACGGTCGGTTTGTCCGGACCTGTTTACATGCACCTCGACTAATCCCCTATTTGGTCCGGTCAAAGGAAGGTCATCAACGTCGAAACTAGAGAATTCACAATAAATTTATATTTTACTGTCTGACCCGAAGAATCGAACTCTAGCCAATTGTGTGGTGAGCAAACCTACCAATCAACCGGACTAACCCTTTGGGCTTATGGTCACCTGTTTGTTAAGCCAGAAATGTCTCACTACCAACTGCATTGTGCCCTCTAAATTCATGTATGTCTCTTATAATTTTGATAAAATGACATTCATGAATAAGATTGGGCTTTCAATTTGATTCCGAAAGCTTGATCCTGACCTCAGATGGGATGATGGCAACGGCCCGATCAAATAAACCATTCCTTTAAAAAAATGTGGTAAAAACATAAGAATCGAATTGAAAGTGCTTCTCATATTTTCTGTAATAGTATCTAAAATGACCATGAATATATATAAAAGGAAGCTGATATACGATCATGAATTTACTAGTTAATTTGTTCACTCAAAATTGCAATCTAACGGCGGCTACGAGTGCCCACACCCACGACACGTTATTCTAAATCCACCGCTCCCAACAACCATCAAACAAGGCTGCAGAGTCTTACCGTTTATAGAAAGAACTATTTGTATGTGATTCCCGGTCGATAATGGATGGTAGTTAATTGTTAGCAGTAAGGTAGAGGAACAACCAACATGTTGAAATATCACAATAACGTTTCGCACGCATGAATAAAATATGAGTACATGTGAAAAATACTTATGCATTAAAATTCCCCATTGAAAGCTAAATATATCTTTCTTCAACAGAGGATTCGTGCAGCGGACTCTAATTGACCGAGAGTATGAAAGATTTATAAACAAAGAAGCTTTTTCAAGTTTCAATTTGACAAGTTTTAGTTATAGCCAAATCTTTTATCTCAAGAGGTAGAAAATTAGAATGTCATAATATAGCACAAAACTTGTATTGGAGAGCTAAAAAGTTTGCTAAGCAGTTAGCCGCACTACTTCTCACTTTAAGCACTGACAAGCATGCAAATGGAAAAGAGCCCTAAAAGCCACAAGGTTTTAGTCTGATTAGTCGGTGGATTTACTCTGTACATAATTGATCAGCGTTTGATTCTTGAGGTCGTACCGTCAAAAAAAAAGTCCAATTTGTTAATTGTTATGAATCCGTTAGTTCCAGTGTGGATGGTCTACCTTTGACCAGACCGGAAAGAAAATTATTAAATATGTGCATAAACTGGTCTAGACATCCCTTAACCGTGGAAACATAAACAAAAGAAAAGAAAAACGAAAGAGCCTTTAGGGTAGACCAGAACCATATATCAAAGTGGAGTCCATACTTAGTTGTAAACCTATGAGAGATGTGATAATTGTGAAGTGATCTGAAACACAACGTAGCGGTATTCCCGTACAATTTCACGCCCCCAAGGGTGGTGGGGCCATTGTAGGAAATATATTAGTATGTGACTTTGTGGGGCCTAGCTCTTCTGAAGGAAAAACAAATTGAAGAGAGAGGAAACAATTTTCTTGTCACACGTTTTACTACTTTTGTTTTACCTGGTAATGTTGCGTTGGAAGCAAAGGAAGAATATATTTGGGTTATGGTGTGTTTGGTAGCAATAGAAAAGCAAACCTTGATTCTACTTCTTGGTTTTATATACTTCTTTGTTTTTTGTTTTTATGAAAGTGATCGATACTTCTTTGGGTTAAAGTTGCATTTTCTGATACTGAGTTCCGGCCTACCTAGTATTTAGGGGTGCAAATTAACGAGCCGAGCTGAGTTTCGTAGCGAGTTCGACTCGTTTATTAAACAAGTTTAGAACTCGAGCTCAAGTTTGGTCCTTAACGAGCTAAGTCTAACTAATTTACTTGACGAGCCTCTTTAAACGAGCCGCTCCTATTCAAATGAGTCGAGTTTTTGCAAGCAAAACCGAGCTTTCGAGCTCACAAGCAGCTCGATTCGTTTGTAACCCTACCTTGTGTATTGCACATGGAATTTCATTCCTTGTCCAGTCAAGTGGATAGGATATTCCGAGCTAAATTATTTTTTTGGCTCAGAGGCAAACCAAAAAATATAAAAATTATGTTCTGATTCAAAATTAAAAAAAAAAAAAGATTGAAGAAAGACTAATTTCCTTAGTTTATTTTGTCTTGAGTATTATTATATCTTTACAAAACTTTATTTTTAAAATTCTTCTCATTGAGTTTTTATTTATTATTTTTGGAACATCCACCATGCCCTGTGATATTTTTTATTTGCAGTGTATTAGGTTACAATCGAATTTTCGCTGATTTTCTATGAACTCGAACCCTCATTCCCCTTCTTTAAACTGAGGTGCACAAAACTACATACCACTCCGGGAACACAATATTTGACACAAAATGTTAAAAACCTTGTTTAGACCCATTTTGAGTCCCGCAAATTATCAGATCCGTTTAATTTGTTTAAAATATGTTCAAGAATTTTCATAAAAAAATGAACTATTCGGATAACCGTAATGGGTTAACCAGTATTCGTCCCCTAAACTTTACAGGATGAAAACTAAATGAATCGATCGTGCCCTTACTGATATCGGAATAAGTTAATTTTTGTTTTAAAGAAATTGCTAGGCTCTGATTATTAGCGTGGGTCCCAATTATATCATACTAGAGTAATAGGATAAAATTAGGAAAATGATGAGTCCCCTTCTATTGAGGACCTAAGTTGCAGACCACCCCATTTCTCCCTTTCCCTATTGAATTTTAATGATCCGAGCCGTTCAATGTGTTCAAAACGTGATTTTAAGGGCACCCGCGAGAAATCGGGAAAAAAATGACCGGGAAGGACTTGATTTGAGTAGTTTTTATTTGAACCGTTCAATTCAGAATAAACAAAAACTGCTCGGATGAAGCCCTTTCCGGTATTTTTTTTTGCTGATTTCTGAAAGACTTTAAAATCACGTTAACACATCAATGGCTCGATCATCGAAATTCGATCGGAAAAGGCAAAGTCCGCAACTTAGGTCCTCAATGGAAGCCCACTGGAAAAATGATTTTATCACTCTCTCTTTTTTTTTTTTTGTTAATTTCACTCTCTTACAAATATATTTACAGAAGAGTGTCACTCTTTTTTTTTTTGGTTACTTTCACTCCCTTACAAATATATTTGTGCTACACTTCGGAGGAGTGACGTTTTAAAAAAAAAAAAATCAATCGCAAATTCAACGATTTAAATTTAAGTCGCTATTCATTTTTGTTGGGTGACGGTAGAGTCGTTGTCACAGCTGTCAGCTTTGTCTTATTGCCGTTCCCCTAAAAGATTGCGACTTGTGGGGGGCTGGCTGGCCTGGCCAGTGGGAGAGTGGTCCCCTTAATACAAAACCCCGCCCCCGCCCCACCCCACCTACAGAAAGAAAAAACAAAGCTTTACAAATAATACTGTAGTAATAAATTGGAGAGAGAGTGTGTGTGTGTGTGTGTGTGTTTACGGTTTTGTCGCTTTCATGATCCCACATCTCCTAATTTTTCTGACCTTTCTTTCTCAATTCCCCCCCCCCCCCTTCTATCACGGTATTTGTTTTTCAGATGGCGAGTCCCGGTAGCGCTGAAGAGTCGCTGTAAATGTGTAGCTCTCCCAAAACGGGTTAGTTTCGTGAAATTAAATAACACTGACGGCTGCACATGGAACAATTTTGGTTTAGCTATTTTTTGAACACCCATTCGTGCTAATCTTGAACATTCAGCTCGAAAATATTTGAACACTCAGTACACAAACTAATTACAGCCCGTTAATTCAGGTAATTCATATGTCAACGCCTAATACATTAGTTCAAACACTCACAATCATAATGAAAGAAATTTGAAAAAAGAAAAAGGGATTAGTATAATCTATTGGTGTAAATATCGTGCTCTACATTCTCTCTTCATGTTCATTACTATAGCCTAAATATGTTTATTTCGGATTCGTGACATTAACTCATTAGTTTTTTTTTTTGTTTGATTAGCTTGTAGAATTATGGACAACCTTACAAAAATTCAACTACGAATGTTCCAAAACCCCGTCAACTTGAACAATATTCCTGTGAATTTTGGTCTACTATCAAAATTCTAATCATATCATTCTATAGAAGAGCTTATCTTCAAAAAAAAAAGTCTAGCCCAACCTATTCGTCCCAACTTTTTTCAACATGGTACTAGTAGTTTAATACTTCAGTTCAACGTTAGCACAAAATATGAGATTTTGTACATACATTGTTGGTTAATCGATGAGTTAGTAGAGTTAAAGTAATAGTTGAACACCCTGCTACGAATTCCTAGAGCCGCCACTGGAAAATAAGGCACTTGAGTTGTTTCCAAAAAACGACGTCGTTTTGATCTGTATTTTCCTAAACGGAAATGAGGTACACTGAGTCATTCCCCCCACTTCCAATTGTGAGACCAAAAATGTTTGGTGCACAATCATCCAAACATAACCCTTTACATACACGTGGATTCTGTGTGTTAAATGTGTATGGAATCACCGTGTATGTGAGAGATTGTGTTTGGTATTATATTCGAATGGTTGTGCACCTAACATCTCTCTTGTGAAACCCAGCTTCCTTCAACTTTTCCTTTGGCGGTCTGACCCACCCTCTAACAATTAACCAGATCAATAGATTAAATTATTTACACAACCAGCGTAAATATTTATTTTTTCCAAATCAATTGCATTGTGTCACGTCATCATATTCTATTAATTGGGACCAATGTTTTGATGACGTAGCGCAATGTAATTAATTTGGAAGAAACAAATATTTACACCACCGGTATATATATATGATTTATTCTCCCAGATCATACCTCAATTAAAGAGTTCCTCTACCATCCCTAATCTCAACAATCAAAGTCACGAAATAATAAAGTCGAAAAGTTCTGCAAAAAAAAAAACGGAGTAATAACAAAGCCTAAAATTTTTAAAAAAAAAAGACCCAAATTTGAAGATACAACTGACCAAAGTAGTTTAAGATCGAATGGTTCGCTACCGTGGCGTCGGGTTTTTGGTGGTTAATACTGGTTACGGTGGAGGCGTGGCGATGGTGGGTTTCCTTGTTTGCGATGGACCGATGGTGCTAGTCTATGAGGTGATATGCTGCTGGCCGGTAACAGAGTACGCGGGCGGACTGTACAAAGAGAAGGACCAAAACAATGTCGTTTGTTGAAACTCAAGTGTCTAATTTTCTACCCCAAAACTACGCCGGTTTGGGAGGGCTACACGTTGCAACGACTCTTCTGCGATACAAGGACTCGGCATCCTTGTTTTTCTAGCCCATTCTTCCTAAGTTTTTTGGCCCAAGTTATTTTTAGGTGTTTTTTAGTAGCACAAATTTTTTTTAAAATTTTTGTCATAACTTTTTTTTAGATTAATCATTCCTCTCAATAATCTCGATGAGAGAAATCAGAAAAGTATAAATATGTAGACCAAATATGAAAAAAGTTCACATAAACCTGAAAAAAAAAAAAACAGAAGTTGTTTTGTATTTTTTTAGTCTTTATAGTTTTTTTTTTTTGGGCCCTATTTTTTTAAATTTTAGACTTCTGTCATCAAGCTGGATAATTAATCCTCAAAGTATAACGTGATTCTAACAAAAAGTTAAAAAGAGAATAAAAATAGCTAAACAGAAAACACCAAAAATGTAGAAAGAATGGTTTCAATGGGTGGCCAGAGAAAATAATTAATAAGTCAAATTCATACTACATGCTAATCTTATTATTATTAACCAAACAAACTACTTCCAAATTGAGCAACAATAATTTCTCTAGCCAATAAAGAAACAATCTACAATAATATAGTGGTTGAATGGATAAAACTATACGTTTTTCTTTTAGTCTATTCTAATATATAAAAGGAGATGAGTTTTTGGTGTGACATCTTTTCGAAGTCGTGTCACAAAAGTGACTTTCACTTTTGTCGTAATCAAAAACCAAGTTTTACATCCGATTTTATTATAACATGATTAATCTTTTTGAACGAAATAGTAAAATCACAAAAACTCAACCACCCATTCAACTTCCAAAAAAAAATTACCCGCCCGGCACCCACACGGCCGCACTCCCGTTCTCCAAATATTTTTACTTGCATTTCTCGTGTACGCATGGAAGGTGTGCCTCCAACCGCTAGTTGAATAGTATACAATGGCGGGGAAAATGATTAGTTAGTTGTCGGTGTTGAATTGGAGCCACGTGTTTATCTTTAGTTTGTATTGGGCCTTATAAGTAATTAGAGTAATTTGTTGGTTCTGGCATATTCAGGCCCATTTCTGATAAGCATGACAAGGTTACCCTCACAAGTCCATCAATGCTAGAGGCTATCCTATTTTATATGGAAAAATGACGGTCCAGAACGTGTTTCGATACTTAATACCCAAGGTCCATCATGCTGGACCTATTATGTACACAAGGCCCATCATATTGGACTATTTGGGCCTACTATATCCTATTTTACGAAATAAGCATTCCTTAATGGGCCAATTGATGACCCAACAAAGGAGTATCTTGGGCCGCTCCATGGGCTGTTCATCTTTTTCTACGACACTTGAAATGGTATTTCTAACATTTTTTTTTTCCTGTTCCCAAAAACTACCCACTGATAACAGCCAAAATATTGATATTTTGGCCTTTCAAACTACACTTGTTAGTTATTTATATTTGTTACCTGATATTTATTTTGCTTTTATTTTGTTTATAGGTTGCTCGAGCTCATTGCCCAAGATTTTGGATAAAAACGTGATTTGAAAGAACTGCAAGGTCGAAATACGGAATTACTCAAAGTTGGAGTGTCAACTAATTAATACGCGAAGTTGGAAGGGCCTTTATGTGACTAGTTCATTACAACCCTATATAAACAATGGAAACTCACTGCCTTCGGCAGTCAGTTTTGGACGGGAAAATAGGGCTCTCGATCGTGGACAAAATTTCATCAGAGAGCAAGACTTCCGAGTCTGATTGTAGACATAAATTTTGAACCGTAGAATATACCCACAATTCGAAAACTATATCTCAAATATCCACTGTTCAAGCGAACAGTGTTGATTATTTATATGCAGGCTCCTATTTCCGATTTGGATTTCAAATCGTTAATTACATACTATAAAAGTAAAACCTCCGATTAATGAAGAATAAAGAATAAGAAATAGACTATAATAATTTAATTTCATTGATGATTGGGGTTTAAAACCCTTATTTACATCAAAACAGAGAATATTACATTTAGAGGGATTGGAACCCTTTACCTATCACTTTGTATGCTTACTCTTACTGATCTTCGAATATTTGCTGAAGATTGCAGGTGCTAGTGAGCGAATAGGTTGCTTGGTAGTTGTAGGTTTGTAGTGGTTTTGCTTGGATGGAGTATATCTTCTCTCTCTGTATATTTTCTACATTAAGAGAGAAGAGGTGTGTATAGCTTCTGTATTTGGGCGGAGAATACGATGGTGGAGATGAGGTTTGAGGTCTGGGATCTTGAGAGATTTTTAGGTCTGAGGTGATCGATAGATGAGAGATAGATGATAAGAGGTAGATGTAGAGAGAGCCGTCCTTTCTTTTGATGATGAACCTCATATTTATAGGGCTTCCTTCATCAGACGCTTGGCCGCCAAATAATTCATTTGAATTTTGAATAGTTGTTGCCAGAGGATAGGATGATATCATATCTTCTCCGTCTCTTTGAATTTCTAATATTGGTTGCATCAGATGACATCCATCTTTAAATATTCTTCTGCTTCCACAGAAGTATTTCTTGGGCTCTACGTACCAATTTGAGACTACGTGAACCCGCATTTGATTTGTAGGGCTTGCGGGCCTACATGGTTCAACTGAATATTTGATTTGTAGGCCCTGCGAGATATGGGCTCACATGGTTCAACTGATTTGTAGTCCTGCTACTTCTTCCGCAGGCTCATATACTCGCTAGGCTTGTCGGGCCAACATGCATTCTTCCGCAGGCTCATAGACTTGTTAGGCTTGTCGGGCCAACATGAATTTGTTGATTCGCGGGCTCGCTGGGTCAACATGCTTTTAGGCTCTTATATGCCTTTTAGTTCGTAAGCCCAACATATGATGCATTAATAATATTCACCAATCCTTGGTTGAAATTTACGTGCCAACAAATGCCCCTCGTGAGTCGTGCAAGCAAGTTTTTACTTGCACGAGTCACGATCTCTTGGCACTTCTTCATATCTTGAATGGGCTTCGTTTTTTGCGAGTTTTTGTTTACTTGAACTCGAGCTTTTGGTGGCCTGGTCTTTTGACTTCGCAAAGCTTGCACCCCCTTTCTTTTTTTTGGCAATAGTCATTTTTCGAGCACTTTTTTTTTTTTTTTTTTGTGCTGACCCTTTTTATTTTTATTTTTTTTCATCATAGGCTTTCTATATGGCCTTTATTTTTTTGGGGTTTCGCATGGGCTACCATTTTCCATGTAATACTTCCATATATCATAGATAGTGTAGATATTTTTTGTAAGCCTTTTTCGTAGGCCTTTTCTTGTTTTTTGTGTGATTTCTTCTTTGGGGGGTTTGTATCTCCAGGCCTCTTTTTTTTTTTGGTGTAGACCAGGCCCAATATTTCACTTCAGCTGACAGCCTCTTTTTTTTGTGTGTGTGTGTATCTGTTGCTTAGAATCCAAGTCTGAGTAGGACTTCTTCTCAGGTTTCCTTCTTTACAAATATATTTGAAGTAGGACTTTATAAATTTTCCAGCAACCTCTTTCTTTCTACTGGTTCTTTTATTCATAGGATTCCAACGTATGCATACTCCTGTTTTGAACAGGACACTTGTTTCTCTTGTCTTGTCTCATTCTTGGACTCTTGCCTTGGCCTATCAGATTAATGCCAAGATTTCTTTTAATATGAAAGCTCTAACAACTCCAATAAAAGCTGCGAATTTTCCCCTTATAGGAGTCTTTGACCAGGAGGGTTTTGAAAAGAACTCCTTCATTAAGGCTTCTTGAGAGACCTGACTCATTTAGAAGTCAAAAGATATGCACTGGCTGCCCAGATTTTACTCCATGTAGGGTTGCTTCGACGTCTTCTCTTTACCCCATAAGTGGTATTGGCCTCTTATATATATGGAGCTGCCTCTGCTGTAAAAAAAAAATTCTGCACATCTACAGATTTTCTCTTTTGCGGTAAGGAATTTTTCTTCATTCCTCAAACTTCAGTTTCTTTTCTTTTCATAGCACTTTTTCCTTGCTGATGCTCTTTTTTTTTTTTCTTTTTTTTTATCAAGCAAACACCAGGTCTTTCCCTTTCTCGCTTCTACAGGTTCCTTGCTCAGGTAAGTTGTTTTTTTTCTTTTTTTCTTTCTTTTTTTTTTTTTTGCCACAGTAATTTCGTTTTTTTTTTTTGCTACAGTAGTTTTCGTTTATTTGCTGCAATTTCCTCTTTTCGGCAAGTCTTTTTTTCTCTGACTTTGTAGCTGGGCAAGCTTGCCCCCTTTTTTTTTTTTTTGTTGTTGTGAAGAAAGCTGCTTTGTTGACGACCTTTCCAAAACCGCACCTTTCTTTCTTTGGTTAACACCAAAACCACCTTTCTTTCAAAGCTCCATCAGGCTCCTCCCCTTTTTTTTTTTTAACGTCAGAACTTAACTTTTCCTTTTTGTTATGGGGAAAGCTGCTCTTTTTTTTTTTTTTTTTTTTTTTTGCAAACTTATATACTCCTCTTAACAATTTCCACGGTCCACATGGTGTATTGAACCGGAACCTATTTTCTCCAAAAGAGTTGGGCCAAAACCAAGCTGAAACAAAAGGCTGAATCTTTCACAGTATAGGACTCTCTTTTTTAAACGCCCTTATTTTGCTTCTCGTCTCGATTTTCAGGATCTATTTGTGCAGTTCTATTTGCCGCCGCTTGTAAGGTAACAAATTTGTTGTTACTCGGTTCAATTTATGTGTTTATGCTCCTTATCTGGCTCTAATTCCTTTCGGGGAATTTTTGTCACCTTTGGCTTTAGTCTCTTGTAAGAGCCTTTTGTCAGGTTCATCGTCAAACCCATTGGACTCTTCTCTGATCCCCTTGTTGTTGAGGATTTCGTCAACTGGTCTTTGAATTTTCTAACAGATTTTCCTCTCACTCGTCTTTGTTGAGGCCTTTGAGAGGTTTGATCATGTTATTGAATTTGAGGATTCTGCTGGCTTGTTCTCCTTCAAAGGCTTTGTAGAAGATTCTTGTGAAAGGGTTCAACATCTGTCTTGAAGAAGACTTTGCTGAAAGGGAATTTTTCTTTATTTGTCTCTCTTAGACTTTTGAAATTTCTCTTAATGGCTTTATCTTTGCATTGCCAAGATTCTGTCGGAGAGAATCTTCATTTGTCTTTAGAGACTCTCAAAGGAGCTTCTTTTAGGCTTTGGCTCCCAAAGGCTTGTGTTGATCCCCTTTCTATGGGTTTGAAGCTGTACTTGACATCTGCTTCCTCACAGGGGCTTTTGTCGTTTAGGGCGCTTTTGTCGTTTAGGGCTTTTGAGGGTTTTCATCCTCTATTGTCCTCCTTGTTGAAAGTCTTTTGAGGATATTCATCCTTATTTGTCTTTTGCCGTGAGCATCTTCATGTTGATTGTACAAATTGAATTGATTCCTTTCTTGCTTGTTTTTTTTTTTTTTTTTTTTTTTTTCAAGATCAAAACTTTACTTTGAAAACAATCGAATACCTTCGTCGTGATCCGGAAGACGTTCTAGACAAATCTGGCCCTAAAATTGCCAGACATCAGTCTATTTATGATAGTTTGACCTTAACACAAAGATCTCCATATATTCCTCCTGACAACGTTGACGACTTAGTCTATCATGGGGTACGAAAATGTTCTGAGATAGATGAAAGAGGATTTTCCAAAGATCGAGGCTCATCTCATATTTCTTTGCTCCGTCCATTTTCTAGGAGTGAAGTAGATGATTCAATTCCCGGTTCTAATTTTAATCTTCTCATCAAGAAGATGAAGAATGAAGGTGTTGGGTGGGATTCTTCTTTTAACATCCGTGGCACCTCCTCGCATCTTCAAGAGCCCATGTGGCTTTTCTGGCTGAGCGACGTACTTTCTTCCTTTGCTCCTATCTTGGAAAAGGCTGGCATTTATTCCGCCGTTTATATTTCCCAATTTTCGTACACAAGAAATATAAATGTGTTCAAGGCCTTTCTCGAGCGCTGGTCACCGGATACCAACACTTTTCATGCAGCATATGGGGAGGTTGGCTTTTCTTTATGGGATCTTCATCGCGTTAGTGGCCTACCCATTTTAGGGGGGCTTTATGAAGAGTATACTCCAACCAATGATATCCTTTATTCTGATCGGGCTCGTCCTACATGCTGTGCTTTATTTGATATATATGCCAACCAGGAAAAATCCAAAAATTTAAGTCTTTGGTCCTCCTACTTTGTAGAGCCTCACGCCGATTCCTTTCAGCGAAGGCAAAATATTTCTGACGAAGTGTATCTTGCTGGTTTTCTTGCCAGTTGGCTTAGCGGTTTTGTGCTTCCGCATTCTTCCAACGAAGTGCGTTCTTCTACCTTTGTGATGGCAAGCAAAATGGCAAGGGGGTTGTTACTTAGCTTGGCTATACCCGTCCTTGCATACCTCTATCATTGTTTTAATAGAGTGGCTAACTCTTCTATTCCAGGAAAGAAAGCTGTCTATGGGCCCTTTCAATATCTCTTTGGATGGATGTCCATTTACTTTCCAAAGACATATTCTCGTGGCAACCCTTCAAACGGTGAGCTCATTGACAAGCTCATTCCATATCTTGGGTTTATCGGCATGCAGGCTACTGGTGATTTCCATTTAACTAAGGAGCCCTATGCGCAACGACTTTTAGTTTCCCAGGATAACTATTTTCCCAGGGCTCTCACTCATGATGACGAGCCTAAGGGAAGGATTCACGATGATAAAAACATTTCTCCGTTCCTCGTTAGCTATCTAGTATGTCTCCGTTCGGGAATCCTGACATTCAAGGTAGGCTCTTCTCTACTTAGTGAGCCTTATGCCCCAAGTCGATATGCCCGTCAGTTTGGATTTTCTCAAGCTTGCCCGGGAAGTTTAGATACATCTTGCCGCAGACAATCTGATCCTGCCACATTTTTCTATTATTGGTACGCAATGTTGCGTAAAGGTACGGATGTTATTATTGAGCTTCCGTCAACTCGACATCTCGCGTTTGTAACAGAGCCTTATGCTCGTTGGTGGATAGCTTCTTCCTTTGTCGTTCTTCAGTTTTCCACAGAATTGAAACGAAAACAAAGTAACCAGCCTAAGCCTAAGACTCCAAGGAAAAGAACGAAGAATACGACTGCCCCAATTATTCTTGATACTCCTACCTCGTCTCGACCAGATGTTTCAACTTCGAGACGTTCTTCTTTTGGTAGATCCTCGATGTTACTTGGTCCTGATAAAGCAGCGAGACCTTCTCCAAGAAGATATCCTCAAGGATATCTTCTTAATATCTTGCAGTCCAAGTGTCGCAATTTCTGTGGTAAACCCGTTCATTTTGAGTTTGAGAATCCTGAGGCTGTGATTTGCCCATTGGAGATGATGTTTCCTGAGACCCTTGATCATTCCACACAAGAGTTTGTCTCTTCTTTGGATCAATTTAGAGCTTACATTGATTCTCTTCTTGAGGGCAAAGATTCCATTATAGAAGGAAAAGATGTGCAGGCTATCTTAAACAAATTTGAGAAAGGACATGAATTGCTTGTCTTGGGGCGAGTTAAAGCAAGCATAGAGGCCTCTAGCCTTTCTTTATCCTCTGGATATTCAGCTTCAGCATCTAATCATTCGCGAGGGGAATCAAAGCACGACTCGCAAGGGGAAACGAATGATGAAGATGATGAGAGTGAGGATGAAACTGACGCGCTTCTATAATTATACCCCGTTGTCAGATTGTTCTCCTAAGAGTGCTCTTAAGGGTATTACATCTTGCTTATATACAAAATCTCAAAATTTTTATTAATACGGTCTGCTCATCTCTGTTTTACTTCTCTTTTCAGGTCATCCTTCTAGCCATTCCACAATATCAATAGCTCCTAGCGGATCTCCCAAACCCACTGGTTTAACCCCCGTTTTACCCCTTTTTTATTGCCCCATTTTTTAGGCTTTATTCGTATCCTTCATTTTCAGGATTTTTACCCTTTTTCAGGATTTTCCCCCTCAAAGCCCTTTTTTATTGCCCCATTTTTTAGGCTTTATTCGTATCCTTCATTTTCAGGATTTTCATTTTCAGGATTTTTACCCTTTTTCAGGATTTTCCCCCTCAAAGTCTGCCATACCTCCTGCTGCTATGGCTACCTTCAAAGGTATATAATTCTTGCGTTGAAGCAAAGAAAATTTTTATGCATCTTTTTTTGTATAAAGGTCTTCCTTTTTGTTTATCTTAGATCATGTCTCTTCAAAGAACTCGAGGCAGGCTACCTCTTCAAATTTATTGCCTTCATCAATCCCACAAGTCCAAAGTACTGGTAAATTCTTCACCAATTTATTTACCTTGTAAATGTTTGACCTTTCCCCCTTGATATATATATATATATACTTTTTAATAGGAGAAGCTTCTTTCGACGACTTGATGGATCCTGTTGAACTTGAAGAGTTGATTGCTAGGATCGAGAAACCTCCTGTTCAGTCCAACCCTCTTTCCTCTAATCTGGCTGCTGTCCACATCCAGAAAGGCCTTTTTATCTCGCTCCAGTCATCCACAGGAGCATCCACCATAAATATTGAGGACATTATTACTCAATCCAATGCATTTATCTCCATATTGAAGAGCTTTAATGTGGACCTTAGTTCCCTCTACGAGAAGGTGAAAGCTTTGGTTAAATATTCTGTCTTATGGACCAAAGTATCAGGCTCCTTTTCTGATAAGGATGTTTCTCTTGGAGAACTTGAGGCACAATATGAGGTCAAAAGGGCTAATTTTGAAGAGATGGCCTCTTCTTATGAAGAGATGGCTTCTTCCGTCTCCAATCTTTCAGAGCGCGTCACCAGTCTTGAAGAGGAGATTACTCGTACGAAGGAGTTACTCAAAAAACTTGAGTCTGACTTGTCCTCTTGCAAGGCCAAGCATTCTTCTTCCCAGAGTAATTTTACCAAGTATTCCATTACCATTTCTAAATCTGAGAAGGATCTTCAAGTTGCCTTGGATCGTGTTGAGCAATGCAAGAAGAAAAGTGCGCATTATGATGCTGTGAAAGAAGCACTTGATGCTGTTAGAGCTTCTTTGAAGGATTGAGCTTCCTTCAGTAATATAGTTTTTTTGAATGACGTCACTTTGATTTATTTGAACTCTGGATGTTTGTTTATTTGAATTATGGATCTTTAGACTTTGTTTTAGCCGTACACAGTTTAAGCTCTTGCGGGCTAAGAGGATTTATTGAAGTTGTTTTGCCGTTCACAGTTTAGACTCTTGCGGGCCAGGAGTATGGTTTGTTGGGGTTGTTTTGCCGTTCACAGTTTAGACTCTTGCGGGCCAGGAGTATCCTTAGATTTATCACCTTGGATTTCGGTGAGGTGTTTTAGCAGTTTAGCCACATACTGCACCATTGGTGGTTTGTTTATATTTTTTATGAAGGATCTAGGATTAATTGCATCATTACTAAAGATGTATATCCCAACTAGGTTGGCACATACACCCCAGCCAATCATGTGCATTCCTAGAACCACCCATTTTTTTTTGTTTGCCCTAATTTTTGCCTAAGTCGGGTTTTTGACCTAGCGGGACTTTTTATTTTTTTATTATGCCCTAACTTTTGCCTAGGCCGCCCTTGCGGGTTTTCAACCTAGCAGGCCCCTTTTTTTTTTTTTTTTTAAATGCCCTAACTTTTGCCTAGGCCGCCCTTGCGGGTTTTCAACCTAGCAGGCCCCTTTTTTTTTTTTTTTTAAATGCCCTAACTTTTGCCTAGGCCGCCCTTGCGGGTTTTCAGCCTAGCGGGCTTTTACTTAAGGAAAATACCTTTTCAAAAACCTTGCATTGGTGGGAGGGATGATCCGCTCACCATCCATTGTGATCAACAAATAAGCCCCATTAGAATAAACCTTCTCAATGACATAGGGCCCATCCCACTTAGGCTCAAGCTTTCCTTTAGTCCTTCGAGATATGACTATTGGTCTTCTAACCATCAACACCAAATCCCCTTTCTTAAAAGAACGAAGCCGGACTCGCTTATTGAAAGCATTGGCCATTCTTTGTTGATATATCTTCAAGTTTTGTTGAGCACAGAGTCTCCTTTCATCCATGGCTTCAAGCTCGACCATTCGTATTTGTGCACTTTCCTCTTCCGTTATGGATTCCTGTATTGCAACCCTTAAAGAAGGTATTTGTACTTCTAGTGGCAATACGGCTTCCCCCCCAAACACCAAGGAATAGGGTGTCGCTTGAGTTGGAGTTCTATACGAAGTTCGATAGGCCCATAATGCTTCTTGTAATTTCTCATGCCAAGTTCTTTTGTTTCGCTCAACCATCTTTTTGATAATTTTGCATAGAGTCTTATTGAAAGCTTCTGCTAAGCCATTAGCAGGTGCATGGTATCGCGAAGAATGGTTGATTTTTATGCTGTACTTGGAATATAACTTGTATAATGGACCACTTCTGAAGGGTTGCCCATTATCAGTTATGATACTATCTGGGATCCCAAACCTATAGATGATATGGGTTCGGATGAAATCTGAGACATTCCCACTCTTCATTTCTTTCAAAGCAATTGCTTCGGCCCATTTTGAGAAATAATCGGTGGCAGCTATGATGTATTTATCACCGCAGAGGATGATGGCTTGATAGGCCCAATAACATCAATGCCCCATGCTGCAAATGGCCAAGAGCATGTTGTCACATGTAAAGGCTCTGGAGGCTGATGAATAAAATTTCCATGATATTGGCAAACTTGGCATCTTTTTGCATAATTAATGCAATCATAAATCATGGTTGGCCAATAGTATCCAAGGCGTTTCAATTGCATATGTAACTTTGGACCACTTTGGTGTGCTCCACATACACCACTATGAACTTCCGCCATAACTTCATGAGTCTGTTCATTGGCTATGCAACGCATATACATTCCATCCAAGGATCTTTTGTATAATGCATCCTTCCACATGATGAATTTTGTTGCTCGACGCCTTACCTCTGCCCTTTTTGCTTTATCATCTGGGAGCCTGCCATGTTGGAGGTAATTTATAAAGGGCTCACGCCAATCTTCATTACCTTCTTTTGTTGTGGCTGCAAAAACTGGTAGTATTTCTGAGATTTCAGTTAAGGGCTGTAGAACTCTTCTTTCTCCAACTGTAACAGTTATCGTCCCCCTATCAGGCAGGGAGAGCGAGGCGGCTAAACTTGCCAAGGAGTCTGCTTGAGCATTTATCCTTCTTTTAACATGAAAAATGTTCACTTTCTTGAATTGCGAAAGCAACTGGCTAGCCCTTTCATGGTATGGGGCCAGGCTTGCTTTTTTAACAATATATTCTCCACGCAACTGTTTTATCACCAACTCAGAATCTCCATAGACTAAGAGCTCTTCGATCGGTATTTGCAATGCCAATTTCAATCCAGCAATTACAGCTTCATATTCTACCTCATTATTTGAACATCCTTCTGTTAAGGCAAAGGAATGAGGGATTATGGCATTATTTGGTGTGACGAACACAACACCGATTCCAGATTTGTTATTCTTTAGATCTTCTTGCTTTTGGCCATTCGGACTCCTTGTTGCCCCATCGAAGTACATCTCCCATGCTTTTTGAACTTCAACTTGCATGACCTCTTCATCTGGTAGATCAGTGGCTAGAGGTGAATCATCAGGGATAGGGTGCGCTGCTAAAAAAATCTGCCAAGGCTTGACCTTTTATTGCTTTTTGGGAAACATATTCAATTGCAAATTGTTGGAGGATTACAGCCCACTTTGCAATTTTCCCAGAGAGTATTGGCCTTGACAGTATATACTTCAAAGGGTCAGCCTTCGATATCAATTTGACTTCGTGCTCCAAGACGTAATGTCTTAACTTTTGCAGGGCGAACACCAAAGCAAGACATGTTTTCTCAATCGGAGAGTAGTTGAGTTCTGCACCAACCAAAGTACGACTTAGATAATACAAGGCCTGTTCTTTCCCTTGTTCGTTATGTTGGGCCAAAAGGGCTCCCAATGAGCAGTCAAGAGCAGCAATGTAAAGTAACAATGGTTTTCCCTTGGTTGGGCTCATCAGTACTGGGGGTTTCATGAGATATGCCTTGATATTGTCGAACGCATTTTTGCATGATTGATCCCATTCGAAGGGTACGCCCTTTTTCATTAGCCTTGAGAACGGCAAGCATCGCCCTGCTAAGTTAGAGATGAACCTTCTTATATAGGCTAATCTTCCTTGTAATCCTTTCAATTCCTTCAAATTTTTGGGGGGAGGCATTTCGAGGATAGCCTTGATTTTCGCAGGATCAATTTCGATTCCTTTGCTTCGAACTACAAACCCAAGGAATTTACCCGAACAAACCCCAAAAGCACATTTTAACGGGTTCATCTTGAGCTTGTACCGCCTTAAGCGTTCAAAAATTTGCTTCAAGTCATCCAAATGATCTTCCTTATTTCTAGTCTTAGCGACAAGATCATCAACATAGCACTCAACAATGTTATGCAACATATCACCAAATATCACCGTCATTGCTCTTTGGTATGTTGCTCCTGCATTTTTTAGACCAAAAGGCATCACCGTGTAGCAAAAGATCCCTTTTGGAGATCTAAAAGCTGTCAATTCTTCATCTTCGGGGGCCATTCGGATTTGATTATAACCCGAATATCCGTCCATGAATGACAAGGTTTCATAACCTGTGGTTGCATCAACCAGGAGTTCAGTGATGGGTAAAGGAAAATCGTCTTTAGGACAAGCTTCATTGAGATCACGAAAATCAATGCAAATCCGCATTTTCCCATTCTTTTTCGGGACTGGGACTATGTTTGCCAACCACGTCGGGTATTTAACCTCTCTGATGAATCCAGCTGTCAGGAGTTTATCTACTTCAGTCTCGATTTGGGACGTCAATTCTGGCCGTGTCCTTCTTGGTGCTTGTTTAACAGGCCGTTTCGCAGGATGGATTGCGAGCCTATGAACTGCAACTCCAGCATCAAGTCCAGGCATCTCGTTGTAGGTCCATGCAAAAGCATCGCGATGCTCTTTCAGAAAAGAGATGTACCTTTGAGCCTCTTCCTCTGCCAAATTTGCACTTACGAAAGTTGGCTTATTCTCTCCTTCATCACCGAGATTGACTTCGCGAAGCTCGTCAATTGTAGCCTGACCTCTTTCTTCAGATTGTGTTGGTATGGGATATGCCTCATCTTCAATCCCATCATCCGATGCCCTTTCTACTGTAATCATATTTACAAAGAGCTTTTCTTCTGTAGCTTGATAGCCCAATCCTTCCCTTGTGACCACAATAGGACTTCCTTGTTGAAGGGATTCGGCTTGTGCATGAGTTAGCACAGAGTCAAAAGGTGCTACTGTTTGTGTGGATACTTTTTCAGGATCAAGACCAGCTTTCACTAACATTTTTGTAATGTTTGTAGCGTAACTTGGTCTTATTGGACTCGATATCTCCTTAGTTTTGAGATAATCATCCTGAACTTTCTTTTCCATGTCACCAAGTGCATGGAACACTATAGTCTTCATGCCTTTTGCTTTCGCAGGGACTACGAATTTACGATAGTTCTCCACGTACGTGCATTCTGCCTTCTGTAATGGCAAGACAAATGCATCTTTTAACTCCAAAGTTGGGTCTATGGGAGCTAAAGCGCTTGCCCCCGGCTTCCTTTGAGACTTCGGAACATAGCGAAATGCCTTCTTTGTCTGAGCTTTCACGCTTTTGGCATTTGTTTCTGTTGAGCCCTTCGCTCCATTTTGCAAGCCCTTTGTGTAGAAACGAGCATCCGCATAGTAAGCTTCAACCCCATTAAAGGGATCATTATCCGCAACAATTATCCCTTCGTTCATAGGTGGAGGCAACGGATATTTGATGCACTGATGGTAGGTAGAGGGCACCGCCATATGATTATGTGACCATGGTCTCCCAAGCAAGGCATTGTAGGAGGTGTCTACATCAATCACCAGAAACTCGGTATCTTCCTCAATGCCACCAAATTTAGTTTGCAATTTGATTTTCCCCATGGGGCGTTGTTCATTCTGATTGAACCCTTGGATTACTAGATGACATGGCTGTAATTGGGATAATCGAACCCCTATTATGCCCAAAGTCCTTTTCGGTAGTAAATTTACTGCAGACCCACCATCAACCAAAACTCGAGAGATTTTGGTGTTAAGAACAAGACCAGTGATGAACAAGGGTCGATTGTGATCTAGTGTTTCTGCATACATATCCTCATCACCAAATACTACCGTGGACAGGCATGTAGTTGTGCTCTTTTGCCCCTTTTCTTGAACCTCCTTGCGAAAATCATCCGGATTGGACAAGGCATAAATCAATGCCTTTCGAAGTTCTGGAGACATCATCAAGGCATCATATATGCTTAACAGAGCTGGGATCTTCTTTAGATGAGCAAGAACATCATACTTCACTTGCTCTTCTTCTTTTGGGACTTCATCTGGCATTTGCAAATTTTGGCTTGGCTGATTGCGAGGCTGCCTTTTATAAGTCAGAAATGTCTTGCACACGTGGGCAACCTCCTTCCCATCCCCTTCTTTAGGCTCATCGCTTATTTGCACCATGTTCACTGATCCAACAGATGAATTTTCGTCATCTGTAATCACTTCTCCTCCTTGGGGATGCCTTTCTTTTGCATTTCTCAGATATCGTGAGTCCCATCTATAAAAGTATTGGGATTGTATGAACGCACTTTTCATGGCCTCCCAACTAGGTACAATAAACCCGGCAAGAGAACAATACCAATCAAATGCAATCCCATCTAGAGAAAGAGGAAATTGTCGTAGGCACAACGCTTGATTTTGAGTAGTTTCCCCACATTGTCTCAAAAAGAGCTTTATATGCTTTTCAGGATCACCGTACCCTTCATAGATAGAGAAATTTGGGAGCTCATATCCTACGGGGAACGGTGTTTGCTGAACCCATAGAGGGAACAAATCTCTAGGTCTCATACTTCCCATGTCTCGTTGGTCCAACGCGGATTCGAGCTTCTGCTCCGCGGTTCCTTCTAGCAACTCATATGTTTGAAATGAAACACTTTCATCCTGTAATGGCTCCCACATTTCAAGTTCCATTGGCCATGGTGTATAGAACCTCCTATAAAACCGTTCTGCCATTGTGTCCCAATCAGTGATTGAATTGGGAGGAAGGCTAAAATACCAATCAGCTGCCCATCCTCCTAACGAGAGTACAAATTGCCGCAGAAGTAGTGCTTGACTTCGTATTGTGTTTCCACATAGTGCTAGGAAATGCACTAAATGGCGCCTTGGACATCCCACTCCATTATACAAGGGAAAATGTGGTATGGAGTATCCCCTCGGGAATAAGACCATTTCAACCCATTCAGGATATGGGTGATTTGAAATGTGTTCTCCACCAATCGCATAGTTTTGGGGAATTCTGGACTTTTCCTCTTTCAAAGCTACAATTACCCTTGCTTGATTTGTTCCCTCCCTCCGGGCAAAAACTCTTGCTTTTTCATCATCTTCTGGACAACTTCTGATTTGTATATCCGCATCTTGAAAATTCACATCCACCGAAATTACGTTGCATGAAAAATCAAAATGGTCACTGGACACACTTTCTCCATCATATGTTCTCACTGGCGAAGGGTACCTGGGAGAGAAATCTGAGTCTCCGGATGACTTGGGGATATGTAGGGATTGAGCAGAATGTTTCCACATCTCGTCATCCGATTGACCCCTGAGGTTCAATTTCTGATCTTCAAAACGAAGCCGCTTTCGAGAAGTTCTCACAAGTTCCGTATCTGATCCGTATCCCATGTTTCTTTGAGATGAACTTATTACATACTCTGGAGTGTTCATGTAGAACATAGGAGGTACAGGGGAGTACTTTGGTGAAGCCATTGTCCTTTCAGGAGTTACATGAGCCTCAGGGTTTACCATGAACTTCATAGGAGGTACAGGGGAGTACTTTGCTGAAGCCATTGTCCTTTCAGGAGTTACATGAGCCTCAGGGGTTACCATGAACTTTCCCACCGTGAGATTTAGTGAAGTAGGAAAATCAGATATATGAATTGGACATGAAGCATTGCTTCCTTCTTCTTCATCGTCACTTATCACAATAGGGGAATCCAGTATGTGAATTTGACTTGAAGCACTGCTTTCTTCTTCATCGTCACTTATCACAATGATGTTAAGGCATGGGACTTGGGTTACTGCCTCGTCTCTCTTCTTCTTAAAATAAGCTTTCAGCTCTGGAGATTGAAGTTTTTCAGGCAAAAATTCTTCAAGTGTGATGGTAATGCGAGGAGATTGTTTCAAAGGCTCATCGGGGACAAGCTTCTCTTCCTTTGCTCTCTTTTGGCTCCTCTTCTTATTCCTCGCGCTTTTACTCACTTTGGTTCTTTTAACTTTTTTGTATGTTTTGGCTTTCGCGCTCTTTTCGAACAAAGGGCGTCTTGGCTCTAGATGAGGAATTTCGTCTTTTCTTCATTCCTTTTGATTGATATACAACCCATTCACCCTCTTCATCGTCGTCGGCTGTAATTGGATTCGCTGTCACTTTCTCAGGGGAGGGAAGCTCAATAACCCTCGAGTCAAAGAGTTCTTGAATTTTGTCTTTCAAGACAAAGCAATCCCTTAACGGATGGCTGATAAGGCGATGAAATGGACAATACTTTGGATCATTTTTCTTGCCTTCTTCATGCGGCCTTTTCACATCGGGGAGCGTAATCAACTTCTGCTCCAAGAGGTCTTCGAACATATCTTCCACCAAGTCATCTGTAAAGGAATACTTCTTTTCCAATCTTTCCTTCATGGTGGCCTTTTTATTTTCCTTCGGTCTTTGCGCCCCAACCACAACTGGAATTCTTTTCTTGGTTTCAACTATTGCAGCCGCTGAGGTTTCAAGCCTATCTACAACCCTTGGCCTTCTTCGTTTGCCCAAGTGTAGTTCCATGTCATGTGCTTTGGTACATAAGTCATTGAACCCTTCAAAGGTCCGAGCCATGAGTGCTGTAGAAAGCTCATGTCGAAAATTGTTGAGACACATGCGAATGAGTTCCAATTGCGTGAACTTTTGTGGGCATGCAAACGTCAAAGCTCGCCATCTTGCAATGAAGTCGGTGACTGGTTCGTTATCTCGTTGCTTAGTCTCAATGAGTTCAGGTACCCCAACACGTCTTTGGGTATTGCAAAACTGTTTGAGAAATTCTTTAACCATGAAATCCCAACTTTGGATTGATCCTTCAGGGAGATTCGAATACCAGGAAAATGCAGAACCTTCAAGAGATTGCACGAAAAGTTGTAAACACAACGCTTCATTCTGTGCTACTGGCCCACATCGTGAGAGGAAATGGGCAATATGTTGTCTGGGATCTCCCGTTCCTCCAAACATTTTGAAATCAGGCTGGGAGAAGCCATGTGGGAACGGAACGGTATCCACCCATGCTGGATAGGGCTTTGTGATCATCCGAAAGCCCTCGTCATCCTTTTCTTTAGCCTTCTTTACTTGTTTCTTCACCATGTCATCAATCATGGCCATGAGCATCGGGTTTGCATTACTACCCATTGGGTCAACGAAGAAATGTCCGTTGCCCCCAGTAAACTTTGTTTTCGGGACTTCGAATGATTCCTCTTCAAAGGTAGATTTTTTCTGTTTCTCCCCTGTTACTTGGGCTTGCAAACTTTTGATCTGCTCTATCAGGTGAGACATTTCTTGATCCCTTTTCGCTAGCTGTTCTTGCAGCGAAGCTACCTTTTCTTCCAACAACTGAGGGTTTGAACTTTCTTCATCACCCACTTCCGTCACCATCACTGAAACGGCTTTTGTAACACTTCCGGGTTTCTTACTCATGGAGGAAGATGAATTACTGCTCGCAGGGGATGACGAGTACACAGAGTCATCTCGTTCGCTTATAGTTAATCCCTTTGGTTGCTCTTGCTTGGCCATAGACCTTGTTACTGTCCTTGGTGTAGGCTTCGAGGAAGCAGTTCTCTTTGCTTGTTCAACCAACTTAGCAAATTGTTCCTCCGTGGTGGAAACAGAATCCCTCCCATCTTCGGAAGAGTTCAATTCTGAATCACTTGATTCTGTGGAATACTCAAGGTCGTCATTATAACTACCAAGAGCCTTTTCAATTGCTCCCATAACATTGGCTGCTACAGACTCCTGTTCTCCCTTTTTGAGGGTTTTGTTCCTTCTCTGCCTCTGTCTCTTTGGGTTTGAGGCTTTAGTGGGAGTTTTTGGCCGAACCCCTACAGGCATGGAGGAGAAAACTTCTATCTCTTGGATTTTTATGATTGACGCAGCGTTTCTCACGATTGGACTCATGAGTCGACGACTCGGCATGGATGAATTATGCAAAGCCGTCGAATTGTTGGTCATTCGTTGAGCCAACGAATCCACCACTTTCGATTGTGCTAACGAATCAGCGTGATTTCGAGTTTGGCTAATCATCTCCTTGCCAATGTTCTTGATGATGGAACAGTTTTCCACAGATGCCCTCTTTTGAGCTTTCTCTGCAATCATAATGGAGTGCTCCGCCTGTGTAATCAAAAGACCGAGTGTACTTTGAGTTGTGCGGGCCTTGGCCAGGGTAACAGCGACTGCTATTGCTTCCTTAGCATCCTTCGCTTTTCCAAGGAAGTCCCATGAGCACCTTGTTGCTCTTACTGCCATATATTGTTTGGCAGCTTTTAATAGGTCTTCGGCCACTCTTTTGAGGCTTTCAGCCTTTTGGAGTAGCGAAGTGCTATTGTTTGTTTGAGCTTGCGGTAAGACAGCTGAGAGCTTTCGCTCTGGAGCCTCCCGATGAGCAGGCACTTCTGGCGAGACAGCCAAGAGCTTGCGCTCTGGAGCCTTCCAGTAAGCAGGAACTTCTGGTGAGACAGCCAAGAGCTTGCGCTCTGGAGCCTTCCAGTAAGTAGGTGCCGGAGAGACTAACACATCCCTCCAAGATTTTTGAATCCCCATCGTAGGATTCATCGGTGTCTTCACAGTAAGTCCGTTGTTGGCCTTCATGATTGCAACTTCCATATTCGAATCTGTTGAAGCAAGGGACACTGTTAGAATAATGAGTTTTATAGTTTGTTTTATTCCTCAAAAGATGGGAGGAGAAATAGGTCCCACTGGGCGTGCCAGAAATTTGTAGACATAAATTTTGAACCGTAGAATATACCCACAATTCGAAAGCTATATCTCAAATATCCACTGTTCAAGCGAACAGTGTTGATTATTTATATGCAGGCTCCTATTTCCGATTTGGATTTCAAATCGTTAATTACATACTATAAAAGTAAAACCTCCGATTAATGAAGAATAAAGAATAAGAAATAGACTATAATAATTTAATTTCATTGATGATTGGGGTTTAAAACCCTTATTTACATCAAAACAGAGAATATTACATTTAGAGGGATTGGAACCCTTTACCTATCACTTTGTATGCTTACTCTTACTGATCTTTGAAGTTTGCTGAAGACTGCAGGTGGTAGTGAGCGTGTAGGTTGCTTAGTAGTTGTAGGTTTGTAGTGGTTTTGCTTGGATGGAGTATATCTTCTCTCTCTGTATATTTTCTACGTTAAGAGAGAAGAGGTGTGTATAGCTTCTGTATTTGGGCGGAGAATACGATGGTGGAGATGAGGTTTGAGGTCTGGGATCTTGAGAGATTTTTAGGTCTGAGGTGATCGATAGATGAGAGATAGATGATAAGAGGTAGATGTAGAGAGAGCCGTCCTTTCTTTTGATGATGAACCTCATATTTATAGGGCTTCCTTCATCAGACGCTTGGCCGCCAAATAATTCATTTGAATTTTGAATAGTTGTTGCCAGAGGATAGGATGATATCATATCTTCTCCGTCTCTTTGAATTTCGAATATTGGTTGCATCAGATGACATCCATCTTTAAATATTCTTCTGCTTCCACAGAAGTATTTCTTGGGCTCTACGTACCAATTTGAGACTACGTGAACCCGCATTTGATTTGTAGGGCTTGCGGGCCTACATGGTTCAACTGAATATTTGATTTGTAGGCCCTGCGAGATATGGGCTCACATGGTTCAACTGATTTGTAGTCCTGCTACTTCTTCCGCAGGCTCATATACTCGCTAGGCTTGTCGGGCCAACATGCATTCTTCCGCAGGCTCATAGACTTGTTAGGCTTGTCGGGCCAACATGAATTTGTTGATTCGCGGGCTCGCTGGGTCAACATGCTTTTAGGCTCTTATATGCCTTTTAGTTCGTAAGCCCAACATATGATGCATTAATAATATTCACCAATCCTTGGTTGAAATTTACGTGCCAACACTGATGGCCGGCTAAATCTTTCTTCTAGGGTGTAGATGAAGCTCGGACTCTGAGTAACCGTTTTATGTTTTGATTTAGGTTTTGTTATTTGAATCACGGTTGTATTACGTTCAAGGATTTATTTATGATATTACTTCTTTCCAGCAAATCTTGTGTATGAAATCCTAGGTTTTATGTACGTTCATACAACAGTTTTAATTGTTTTGTGATAATCGGTTGGATGGATTATACTACGTAAGACGCGTCGTGCCAATGAGACGATCCGTACTTTAATTTGAGACGGATCGTGCTAGTAAGACGATTCGTGCTAGGCAGAGATAGTCCATGCCGATTGGTGATTCATAAATTAATTTTAGGAGATATCGCTAGGGCTTGCAATCCTACGGTATCCGGATTGATTCGAATGGTTAACCTATAATCGAAACATATTTAGGTTACAAGGGGAGGAGTGGATTCGAAAGCCTACAACTTTTCCCCATCAATTCTTTTCTACTTTTCTATCGTCTTTAATTTCAGTTCAATAGCTTTAAGAAACCAACAATCAATCAATCTTTTTTCTCGGATTAATATAGAAATTAATTGAAATAACTGTAACTCAGCCTTATAATCTCTGTGGAGCGATACTCGGAATACTTACCACTGTTCATTTGAGTAGTAGTAATTGTTTCGTTTTATTACTTATTTTTGATACGGAAACGACCCGATCAAATTTTGGCGCCGTTGCCGGGGATTAAAAGCACGGTTTCTTAGTTTTAATTGATTTCTATTTTAATTCTTAGTTTAGTTGCAATTTTTTTATTTGCTTTCTTACATTTTTTTTTTCACCCTTATTTAATTGTTCTCTTTCTTAGAATTTTTTTTACTCTAGATACAAAATTGAAAATTTGCAGCGCAAAGAGGCGACGAACCAACAGGCATAATCACAAAAAGTCTTTCGCCAATTATTTGAGCACTGTAAGTTTTCTTATTCTTCTTCATTTATTTTTTTTTCTAGTTATTTTATTTTATTTTCATTTTTAGTTTCTGAGTCAAAGTCAATTTCACATTTTATGCAAGGTCTTCGTTTGTTGAGTCCTAAATTTGTTGCTTTAGATTCTGAAATTAAGCAAAACTTTCAAGTTAAAAGGGCGGAGTCTAAATTAGCCAAACTTAATCCTGATATTACTCCGATGGCTGAATGCCAAAACCCTCCAGCTCTGAAATCACATTTCATACCCACCTCCTACACTCCCTCATCTTGTATACAGTTGCCAGCCACTACGGCGACTCATTATGAGATTGACCCAAACATGATTCAAATGCTTCCATCCTTCTATGGGAAAGAGCAAGAGGACCCTTATAGGCACCTAAATGAATTTAGAGAAACATGCAGCGTTGTAAAAATTCGGGACTTCACAGATGATGAACTTAGGTTGCGGTTGTTCCCCTTTTCACTCAAAGATAAAGCCAAGAATTGGTGGACGTCTTTACTTGCCAATTCCATTACTACTTGGGACCAAATGCAACAAGTGTTTTTAAGAAAATACTTCTCCATAGGAAGGACAAAAGAGATTCGTCAAGCCATAACAAGTTTTAAAATGCAAGAGGGTGAACAATTTCATGAAACTTGGGAGAGATTTAGGGAATTGAATAGGAAGTGTCCACACCATGCAGTTCCAAAGTGGCAATTGGTGGAAAGTCTTTATGACGGATTGAGTCCAGGTTTCCGTCTAATGGTTGATGCCTCCTGTGGGGGTAGTTTTATGATGAAAACAGAAGATGAGGGATGGGATCTTTTTGAGACTTTGAGTGAAAATTCTACCATGTCCCAACCACGTGGCCTTAACGAGATAGGCGAATTCAGCAATCTCTTGGCTAAGGTAGATGAGTTGTCCCGTAAGCTTGATAGTCTCTTATCTTTAGGGCATGTTTCTTCATATTTACCTCAATCTCATCTTGTCATGGAGGTGTGTCAGTTGTGTTCCAATCCAGGTCATTATGCGAGAGAGTGCCACATAGCATCTCAATTTTTTACCCAATCATCGAGGCCACCATCTCTCAATACTACCAATCCTCAAGCTTACAATTTAGCCCTCGCACAGCAACCATACCAACAACTTCTTCCTCAATCCATTCAACAGACACCATCTTTTGAGGAGCAAATGTTGCAAGCAATGGCTGAACTCAAGGCTACTTCACAATTGCACCACTCCCATTCTCAATCGATCGCAAAGCTAGAGACCCAAGTTGGTCAAATAGCTAATGCTCTCAACCCTATGAAGGAAAGCAAGTTGTCAAGTCAGCTAGTGACCAATAAAATAGGGGTTAATCAAATTAAGTGTGTGCAAGCTCATGAGCAAGCGAACATAGTTTTGAACTTTAGGAATGGGAGGGAGGTAGAGACTATACCGGAGGAGGTCAAAGAAAAGGAGAAAGCATCTCCCCATGTCACTGAGGGGTCTAAAGTTGATAAGAGGTCTAAGGGGAAGGTGACCGACCCAGTGTCCACATTTGTTCCGGGGTTATCTAAGACCCCATCTTATATTCCTAAGGCACCTTTCCCGACTTGCCTTAATGCACTTTCACCATTTCGCAAGAAGGGGGCAAAACAAGAAGACATGATGGAGGTGTTTAAACAAGTCAAAATCAACCTCCCTCTTTTAGAGGCAATTAGTCAAGTTTCAGCTTATGCTAAATTTTTGAAAGACCTTTGTACCCAAAAGCATAAGGCTAAGACACATGAGCCTAAGGAGGTGCGTCTCACTGAGCAGGTGAGCTCTATTCTTACACGTAACACACCCATTAAGCGAAAGGATCCTGGTGTTCCTATTGTTTCGTGTGTTATTGGAGATCATGTCATTGATAGAGCACTCCTTGATTTAGGGGCCAGTGTCAATTTGCTCCCTTACTCAGTCTATGAACAACTTGGGTTGGGAGAGTTGAAGCCCACGTTGGTTACGTTGCAATTAGCTGATAGATCCGCTAAGGTGCCGCGTGGTGTGATCGAGGATGTCCTTGTCAAGGTAGATAAGTTTTACTTTCCTGTCGATTTTATAGTTCTTGACATGGAAGCAGTCCATAATCCCAACAAACAGATTCCCCTCATCCTTGGTCGACCTTTCTTGGCTATGGCCAATGCATCTATTCACTGTAGGACTGGAGTGATGGATATATCATTTGGAAATATGAGGGTGCAATTGAATGTTTTCGATACCAATCTCTATCCCTGTAAAGAGAAAGACTGCTTTGCAGTCAGTAAGAGTGATTATATGGTTGATAAGGTGCCTCTAGACATTCGAGTTAAGGGTCCCATAGAAATACCTCTTGTGCATGTAGGCTTAGAAAGTGCTCTTGAAATGGGTCATGATTCTCTGAAATCGAAGGCCCACATAGATGAACCTCCATGGAGTGACCCACACATTGAGCCTTGGCCCATACTCATAGTCCATCCACCTCCCCTCTCATAGAGGTTGCACCAAGACTTGAGTGGAAACCACCATGATATGCATGCTTGGGGCCTGGTAATATTTTTTTCAGGTGATTGATATTTTTGGGCTCTCGATTTGTCTGGCTGAAGACATAAAACTTAGCGCTACTTGGGAGGCAACCCAAGTGTCATTCATTGTTTAGTGTCGTCTTTGAGTTTTATTTATTTATCTTTTTCTAGATATGTTAGTTTTTCTTTTCGAGTAATTTTTTTTTTCCTTTTTTTCTGTTTTTTTTTTGTGTGTGTGTGCGCGTTTCTTGGAGGTTAACATTTTGTAGGTTGTTTAGTCCAAGTTGGGGGGTCTCCCTCTCACTATAGTCTACCCTGTTTAGTTTCTCCTATTTGAGGTGATATCTTTCATCTCTTTTACGTTTTTGTCCTATCTTTTCATTTTCATGCTTTCAATGTGGACATTGAATAATTCAAGTTGGGGGGAGGGATCACTTTGTTCTTTTTGCATAGTTAGCGTTTAAAAAAAAATTAGTGAGGTCTTCTTTGCATGGAATTTGGAACTTGTGTTGTTACTCGTTGGTTACTTAGAATAAGAATATGTTGATAATTGTTTGGACGTTTTGTGGCATTTCAGTTCTCTATGCTAGCTTGTTATTAGAAATTTGGCATGGCACCTGTTTTAGCCCCATTTGCACTTCACGATTAATTGGGCTTAGGTTGCTTGTGAGTGTCACTTGGTTGTTTTCAAAGGCTACTAGTTTAGTGGAGACTTATGCCCATGTGAGCTATTGAGCCTTATCTTTTTATTGGAGTGGTGTCATCGTAAACTCTTAGTTTGTCATGGAAAGCGTCAATTTGTTAAGGGTCTCATTATTCTTGATTGATAATTAAGTGTTGGAACTTGTTTGTTTGATCTATTAATCTCTTGGGTTTGGTTTGACATATGGATGATTCACCCTTAGGAGAGGATTATAGGCCATCTTTGCTATTTTTGAGCTGGTTCGTTTCTTTCTTTCTTTCACACGTACCCTTTGTACACCATTTTGAGCCTCCTACATGTTGACTTTTTCTTGCTAAGCTTCGCCTTCCTATATAGTATCTTGAGAATGGCTATTGATATTGTGGGTGCTAACTTTTATGAAAAAGAAGGAGGGTGACTGGAGTTGAATGTGAATAAGGGAGATCTCTCCTGTGGCTTGGAATTGAAAAAAAAAAAAAACAAACGAAAAAAAATGAAATTTGAAGGCTGAAGGGAAGGACAGTGGTTTGTTGATTGAAAGAAGGAATAAGGAACTTTATTGTGGAATTGTGTTGAAAAGTAGGAAAAGAGAGAAAGGGCAGAGTTGAATAAAGTGAAAAAAGAAAAAGAAAAAAGAAAGAAAGGGGGCATACAGTGTTAAAATTGCCCTAGTACGTTATTGTTTCTAGCCCATTCTCAGACACTTGATATTTTATCCTAACTTTGAAATATTTTTCCTTACCTAACATAACAACCGAATTAAAGTCCTATTTGATCCTTGGGGTGATGGAAAGTGGATTAATGGAGGTGAGAGAGAGTTCCAATACTTGGTGGTTTGTTCATGAGACCATGTGTCTACCATATAAAGGGTTCTTTTCGTGTCTTGTGTGTGAAGTACTTTGCTTTCCATTTACATAACTTCTAACCGCACACTTGAGAGTTAAAAAAATATGCACCTTGTTTCGAGTGATTTTTTTTATGAGTGCATGACACGGTGAGAATTGAAGTCGAGACTCGGTCCGGAGAAAACTTTCAATGACATTTCACTTGCAACCGCTGCCTGTATCCGCACACGACAAAATAGGTGTCGTGACTTATTTTTATCACTTGATAGCATTTAGAACTGGTATTGCCCATTATATATTTGTGATGGTTTTGTGTTTTTGATTTGAGATACGGATGAAATGTGTGTAGGTTGTGGATTTCATGTGAAAAGATTCATGGTGTTTTGTGCGTGATCACTGCTGAAAACCCTCACGAGACTTCACTCGTCCTACCGGGGCCACCCGGGGGTTTAAAAGAATTATCCATTTTAATTTGTTTTCATTAGTTGAATTTGTTTTGGCTTGCTAGGGACTAGCAAAGTGTAAGTTGGAGGGCGTGATAAGAGCCAAAATATTGATATTTTGGCCTTCCAAACTATACTTGTTAGTTATTTATATTTGTTACCTGATATTTATTTTGTTTTTATTTTGTTTATAGGTTGCTCGAGCTCATTGCCCAAGATTTTGGATAAAAACGTGATTTGAAAGAACTGCAAGGTCGAAATACGGAATTACTCAAAGTTGGAGTGTCAACTAATTAATACGCGAAGTTGGAAGGGCCTTTATGCGATTAGTTCATTAAAACCCTATATAAACAATGGAAACTCACTGCCTTCAGCAGTCAGTTTTGGACGGGAAAATAGGGCTCTCGATCGTGGACAAAATTTCATCAGAGAGCAAGATTTTCGAGTTCGATGGCCGGCTAAATCTTTCTTCTAGGGTGTAGATGAAGCTCGGACTCTGAGTAACCGTTTTATGTTTTGATTTAGGTTTTATTATTTGAATCACGGTTGTATGACATTCAATGATTTATATATGATATTACTTCTTTCCAGCAAATCTTGTGTATGAAATCATAGGTTTTATGCACGTTCATATAACAGTTTTAATTGTTTTGTGATAACCGGTTGGATGGATTATGCTACGTAAGACGCATCGTGCCAATGAGACGATCCGTACTTTAATTTGAGACAGGTCGTGCTAGTAAGACGATTTGTGCTAGGCGGAGATAGTCCATGCCGATTGGTGATTCATAAATTAATTTTAGGAGATATCGCTAGGGCTTGCAATCCTACGGTATCCGGATTGATTCGAATGGTTAACCTATAATCGAAACATATTTAGGTTACAAGGAGAGGAGTGGATTCGAAATCCTAGAACTTTTCCCCATAAATTCTGTTCTACTTTTCTATCGTCTTTAATTTCAGTTCAATAGTTTTAAGAAACCAACAATCAATCAATCTTTTTTCTCGGATTAATATAAAAATTAATTGAAATAATTGTAACTCAGCCTTATAATCTCTGTGGAGCGATACTCGGAATACTTACCACTGTTCATTTGAGTAATAGTAATTGTTTCGTTTTATTAATTATTTTTTATACGGAAACGACCCGATCACCCACCAACAGAGCCTGTTTTCCATTCTTCACCTGATCAAAAAAATTCTGTCCAACCAAATACTCCACCAAGTATGATTACGAGGACATTCTCTCGTCTGTGTTATTTTTTTAATTGCAATTCCGGGGACACGTGTTTTGAACCGTCGAAATTCTGATGCACAAAAGTACTATACAATAGATGTGGGGCCTTCGTTTTGAACGTATCTAGGAGTGGATTAATACTTTCGTCACACAGTTTTTTTTTTCTTTTAACCTTGGATCTTTTGTTTAAAAAATTGTATAGATTTGAGAACCCATCTTCATGGATTGAAAATTTTTGTGATGGAAGCACAAAAGCCATAAAAATGACTCATGACTCGAACCATCATAAGAGCATGTACACCAGTGTATAGCCAAAAATGCTGGTAAAGAGTACATTTTTTTCATTTTACCTACTCACATCTCTTTCAACATTACACCAATATTATTTATTTTACCTATTCTCTAATAAAATACTATTTCTTTTTCTTTTCCCTTTCTCTTTTTCTAAAAAAGAACAGAGGAGAGGGGGGGAAGGTTTGGGAGATAATGGTATTAAATGGTTTTGCTCATGAGCAGTTGTTAGTTAAATATACCTACGTACTGTAGCTGGAGGTATTTTCCCCTTTAATTTACCTAATCTGCTGCATGAAAGTTTTTTCACTTTGCATAGGTGTTTACATGAGCTGGTAAACTTGCTCTAAGTGTTCAATCCTCTAGGAAGAACTTGCTCAAAAAAATATAATCCCTAGCTCTATCCCAAAAAGCATGAAATTTTTTGTATTCTTGTCATTTTTCATTGCTTTTATAGTGCGATCATTTCGGCCATCCAAATTTTAGCACAAACGGCTCAAATTTAATCCAACCTCCTATTATTCAAAACCGTCTGTAGCTTGGATTAAAATCTGAACCGTCCATTGCCGAAATGGACGACCAGATCAACCGCTCTACACGATTTTGGAAGGGCTGCCCTACAACATCCCGAGTGCAGGTGGGCCATAATATGAGCCAAGGGTTGGGGACGGTAGCTTAACCTTGAATTTCGTCGTCGGTTAAAATATTACCCGCTGTATTGATAAGGTTGGGTTCTTTTAAACTTAAGTTTTTGTTTTTTGTTTTTTTCGGTTTTTCTGAATTTTTGTTAGATTTGCGTTATAAAAAAACTGATCCCTTGGTTTTGCTACATTTAGTGGCCCCATACACTGTGCAGCGGTTAACTTCACAGTATGTAGCTGCCAGGAATCGAACCTTAGTGTCCAACTCTGATATGTTTCAAATACAACTGAGCGGCCTCATCTTTGACCAACTGCACTACACTTGAGGGCAGATTTGCGTTTTTAGATTAATCATTCATCTCGACAAAATGAGTCTGAAAAATAAAAAATTATGACCAAAAGCAAAAAAAGAAAAATCACTTAAGACGAAAAAAGTATCAAACAACTGTTTTTTTTGTTTAAAGTGTTGTCATATTGCTTAGAAAAAAAAAGTGTCGTCTTATATGAATTTTTTCCAACATCAGTCCATATATTTATATTTTTTCAATTCTCTTCGTACAAACAAAAGATTAATCCTAAAAATTACGAAAAATAAAAAAAATACTGAAATAAATTCTAAGCGAATAAGTTTAGAAGAACCCACCCTAAGCAACGGTCGGGCCTGATAACAACCGATACGCTTTTCTAAATCTTGGTTCAACTTCAACCTATAGCATTATCTTTGAACAAGGGCAAGTTAATTTAAAAAAAAAAAAAACACTACTGAAACATAACCTCGAAATTGGTAGGTGTGAAGTCCAAATATAGCTATAAGCCGAGCCCACTAACGCGGTGCCAAACCAGTAGTCCGTGAAGAGAACCGACCCTGAACTAAAATTAAAGATGAGGCTGCTTTAGATCCCTAAATTTTTTCAAATTTTTGGGGTCCCTCTTAATTTGGTACTCTTAATTAACAATGGCGGCTCTAAGATTTTTCGGGAGGGTATTAAAAAAAACTTATATTATACTACCCAGTATTCTAAATGACGCTCGTCGGTAGTCGGGCGGTGACCGACCGCTAAGCACCTAGCCCGCCTAGGTGCTGCTGAGTAATTTGGCATTTATTCAAAACACTTTTAAAAAAAAAATTAGGAGATCATTTTTAAGGCAATATGGACTGAAATAAAAAATAAAAGAGAAGAGACTAACACTCTTCATATATTAAAAAATATGGTTAAAAATTAAGTGTTTTAATTTTCTATTTGTTTGAACCAATGCGAAAATCTTATTTTTATGATTATTTTATCTAAAAAGGGTCATAATTAATATTTGTCTCTACGACTTTCATAATTAAGTATCTGCTCTTCATTTGGTTATACAGCTCCCTTAGGTCTCTCATATGAGAGCCATAGAACCAAAAATTAATTATAACCCTTTAGAATAAAATTATTAGAAAAATAAAATTTTCGCACTAAATCAAACGGATTAAAAATTAGAGAATTTAATTTTTGTAGACTGCTTATATATTAAAATATATGATTAAAAAATATATAAACAGTCTTAAATAAAGAACATAAAAACCCGTAATTTTACCACTGACCAGTGCTCATTGATGTATGGACTGGATATTCAAAATTTTGTGAATTGGGTGTTCATTGATGCATGAACTAGGTGTTCAAATCTTAGGCTACCTAAAATTTCTACATGTATTATATAGCTTTTCTTATTGGGTGGTCATGTGACCATGGTTCTTTCTATATGGAGCAGCCACTGCTATAATAGTCTAGAAAAAAGGTTCAATCTTTAATTTTTGCTTTAGATCCGTGAAAAGTAGGGGTCGGCTCTGTCTGCGAAGGCAAAAAAATGGGGTGCTTGTAAATTGTAATATCTGCCTTCCAGACAGAGGTTATAACCATCGAATGATCCCGACGTGGTCGATTTTTAGGGTTAGAACTTCATAACATTGATAGGGAGGCTGATGTATCCCTAGAGAGATAATTTGTGGATGTTTTTCATTGATCAATAGCGATTAGGTGTGGCTTTCGACTCCCGAAAAGTAGGCACCTTGTCAAGTCTCGTATATTTTGTGTCTTGCTTTCCTTTGATTTTTTATTGTCTTACTACTTATTTGTTTTCTTTTGAGTCATAACATTTAAGATCCTAAGAAGTCGCGTGTTAGTGAGAGTGAGGGTGTAGTTCAATTTATATCCCTACAGAAACTGCATGGGAAACTTTCTTTTTCTCTCCCTCAAAGTGCTTGATGCACCAATGTACCGTTACAGATTGTTCCTGGTAGTGAAAAATTTATTAATTTTTGTTCGTGGTTAAAAAGTTGTTAGGTATTTTCGGTAGTGAATTATAAGTTGTTGAAAAATGTCAAGTTGTTTTCCGGTAGTGAATAAATTGTTGATGGGTTTGTGAGTAGAGCTACTGTAGCAAAAAAGTTTTGTTGACAATTTTTTATTAGTGGAAACGATATGGTAAAATGCTGAATTTTTGTTTGTTTGTATAAACGAGATGATAAAATGTGTTGAATTTTTTGTATTTTTTGTTAGTGGAACGGACCTAATTTAATTAAATATAGAGTTTTTTAAAACCAAAGGGCACCCCTGCAAAGTAGTCTAAGAAAAGTAACATTGGTTTATTTCCACAGGCAGCCTATAAAGGAACCAAGTTTCAAATTGTGACTTATATTTGGCCATCTCCGGACGATAATGTCCCTGAGTTCAGAAACTAGCCGATTGAATTTACTTCTTTGAAGTTTTGGGCGTTCTCGTCATTTTGCGCTCAAAAGTGGTGGGCCATAGACACTATTTAGATTATTTACGAATTATTTTAACTAGTTTTCGGACTTTCGATGTCCAGATTTTTCTACACTATTTTGTCACGTAATGGTGTTGGGCTTGGGGGCTTTCCGGTAAAATTGACTCCCCTGGTTACTCTACACGGAAGAATAAAGCCCGGAATCCAACTCAACCACCCATCCAACTCCAAAAAAAAAATTTACCCGCCCGGTACTCACACTCCCGCTCTCCAAATATTTACGCATAGAAGGTGTGCCTCCAACCGCTAGTTGAATAGTATATAATGGCGGGGAAAATGATTGGTTAGTTGTCGGTGTTGAATTGGAGCCACGTGTTTAAACTGTCATCTTTAGTTTGTTTTGGGCCTTGTAAGTAATTAGAGTAATTTGTTGGTTCTTGCATCTGCAGGCCCATTTCTGATTAACCAAGACAAGGTACCCTCACAAGCCCATCAATGCTAGAGGCTATGCTAGTTTGTATCTCAGGTTTTAAGCCATTTTTCAATTCAAGCAGATGCATGAATTCTCCAAACTTTGAATTTTGCTATCAAGTACGTACTTACCAATATCCGATGAAGCTGAAATTTTGCTTAGCTCCTAACCAATCCATCCATACAAAGTGAGAGTTTTGATCATTGAAGTGAGACTGGGAAATGGCATCACTTGATGTATGTTTTTTTGTTACCATATGTTGCTCACCGTTTCATGCGACACGGTCACATGTGGTCACTTGCCATTATGCCTTAGTACCTTATCATTGCCGGCAAAGCCGATAAATGAATCAAGTTACTCGAGTTCGATATTGATTCGTTATGTAAACATTTCTTTCCGGTAAATAATTCATTGTGTAAACATATCAACCTTGAACACTTGTGATGTTTGTTAAACTTTCAAGCAAACTTTCTTTTGCTAAGAACTTTCAGACAAACTTGATCAAGCTACTCCTCAACTTCATGTACATGTAAACTTTAAATAAGTATTCGTGTTCTGCTTGATTAAATCTCGGTTCGAATTAGTTTCGCTACACAAATGATTGAAAGAATTGTAACAGGATATTTGAAGAGAGCGAGAGCTACAAGAGAGGTGCCACCATGTTGGACTATTTGGGCCTACTATATACACAAGGCCCTCCAATATCAATGGCTTTGGAGTAATTACGAACAAAGCATTCCTTAATGGGCCAATCGATGACCCAACGAACGAAGGAGTATCTTGGGCCGATCCATGGGCTGTTCATCATTTTCTACGACACTTGAAATGGTATTTCTAACATTCTTCTTTTCTGTTCCCAAAAACTACCCACCAACAGAGCCTATTTTCCATTCTTCACCTGATCAAAAAAAATACTGTCCAACCAGATACTCCACCAAGCATGATTAGGAGGATATTCTCTCGTCTGCGTTATTTTAATTGCAATTCCACGGACACGTGCTTTGAACTGTCTAAATTCGATCTGATGCACTCATGCACATGAGTATTACTCAGTAGATGTGGGGTCTTTGTTCTGAATGTATCCAGACCTAGATTAATACTTTTGTCAAGCAGTTTTTTTTTTTCTTTTAACCTCGTATGTTTTTTTTGTTTAAAAACTTGTATAGATTTGAGAACCCATCTTGTATAGATTTGAGAACCCATCTTCATGGCTTGAAAAAATTTGTGATGGAATCATAAAGTCCATAAAAATGACTCATGACTCGAACCATCTTCAATCTTCTAGGAAGAACTTTACTCAAAAAAATAGAATCCCTAGCTCTATCCCAAAAAGCATGAAAATTTTTGTATTCTTGCCATTTTTCATTGCTTATATAGTGCAATCCTTTCGGCTGTCCAAATTTTGGCACGAATGGCTCAAATTTAATCCAACCTCCTATTATTCAAAACCGTCCGGAGCTTGGATTAAAATTTGAACCGTCCATTACTGAAATGGACGACCAAATCGACCGCACTACACGATTTTGGGGGGGCTGCCCTACAGCATCCCGAGTCCAAGTGGGCCAAAATTTGGGTTTGGGGGTAGTTGAAGTCCCTTGAAGGGACACCAGCGTGCTGTCCCGGCTGAGGGGGCCCCGCTCCGGTCTTGTTCCGATGATAAAAAACGTTCACTTCATAGAGCTCGTTTAGTTGAACAAGTACGTAAAAAATCAGTTTAATTAGATACTCTGTATCATTAAGTGCTTGATTGGAGCACATATAACTTGCCAATAATGGGTTCTAGTAGATTTGATCTAGTATTTCGGATCCATTCTTTTCAACAAAAAAAAAAAGTTTCGATTAGGCACTTCATAATATCCGATCGAGCTGATTTTTGTAAAAATTTGTTCAACTCGATGAGCTCTACAAAATGAACGTTTCCGATCATTAGACCGAGACCGGTGCACGACCCCCAATAGCCGAGACAGCAGGCTGCTGTCCCTTTTAAATGACAACAGCTCCCCCAACTCCCAAAAAATGGGCTATTTATGCTTCAACCCAAGGTTGGGTACGGTACCTTAACCTCGAATTTCGTCGTCGGTTTAAATATTACCCGCTGTATTGATAAGGTTGGGTTCTTTTAAACTTAAGTTTTTATTTTTTTTTGTTTTTTTCAGTTTTTCAGGATTTCTTTTAGATTTGCATTATAAAAAAAGGCTTATCCCCACGAGACAAACCTTTGAGGGAGTATCCCTTAGTTTTGCTACACGTAGTGGCCCCACACACCGTGCAGCGGTTAAATTTAGAGTATGCAGCTGTCAGGAATCGAATCTTAGTGCCCAGCTCTGGTACGTTTCAAACACAACTGAGCGGCCTTATCCTTGATCAACTGCACTACACCCCGGGGGCAGATTTGCGTTATAGTATTAGATTAATTATTCATCTCGACGAAAAGAGTCTGAAAAATAAAATATTATGACCAAAAGCAAAAAAAAAATTCACTTAAGACGAAAAAAGTATCAAATTGTTTTTTTGCCTAAAGTGTAGTCTTATATGAACTTTTTCCAACATCAGTCCATATATTTATATTTTTCTGATTCTCTTCGTCCAAACACACGATTAACCATAAAAATTACGAAAAATAAAAAATGCTGAAATAAATTCTAGACGAATAAGTTTACAAGAACCCACCATAAGTACCGGTCGGGCCTGATCCTAGACGCTTTACTAAATCTTGGTTCGACTTCAACCTATAGCATTATCTTTGAACAAGGGCAAGTTAGTTAAAAAAAAAAAACTACTGAAACAGAACCTCGAAATTGGTAGGTGTGAAGTCTAAATATAGCTACAAGCCGAGCCAACTAACGCGGCATGCCAAACCAGTGGTCCGTGAAGAGAGTGGTCCATGAAGAGAACCGACCCTAAGCTAAAATTGAAGATGAGGCCGCTAGAGACCCCCAAATTCTTTCAAATTTTTGGGGTGGCCCCTCTTATTTTGGTACCCTTTATAACAATGGCGGCTTCAGAATTTTTCGGGAGAGTATTAAAAAAAACTTATATTATACTACCCAGTATTCTAAATGGCGATCGTCGCTAGTCGGGCGGCGACCGACCGCTAAGCACCAAGCCTGCCTACGTGCCGCTGAGTAATTTGGCATTTTTTTAAAACACTTTTTAAAAAAAAATAGGAGATCATTTTTAAGGCAATATGGACTGAAATAAAAAATAAAAGAGACTAACACTCTTCATATATTAAAATACATGGTTAAAAATTAAGTGCTTTAATTTTCTATTCGTTTGAACCAATGCGAAAATCTTATTTTTATAATCATTTTAACTTAAAGGGTTATAATTAATATTTGTCTCTACTGCTCTCATAATTAAGTATCTGTTTTTCATTTGGTTATATAGCTCTCTTAGGTCTCTCATATGAGAGCCATAGAACCAAAAATTAATTATGATCCTTTAGAGTAAAATTATTAGAAAAATAAGATTTTCGCACTGATTCAAACGGATTAAAAATTGAAGAATTTAATTTTTGTAGACTGTTTATATATTAAAATATATGATTAAAAAATATATAAACAGTCTTAAATAAAGAACATAAAAACCCGTAATTTTACCACTAACCAGTGATCATTGATGTATGGACTGGATGTTCAAAATTTTGTGAATTAGGTGTTCATTGATGCATGGATTAGGTGTTCAAATCATAGGCTATACCTAAAATTTTTACATATATTATATAGTTTTTGTTTTTGGGTGGTCATGTGACCATGGTGCTCTCTATGTGGAGTAGCCACTGCTATAACAGTCTTGAAAAAAGGCTCAATCTTTAATTTTTGTTTTAGACCCGTGAAAAGTCGGGGTCAGCTCTGTCCACAATGGGAAAAAAATGAGGGTGCTTGCAATATCTGCCATCTAAATAGAGGTTATATCCATTGAATGATCCCGACATGGTCGATTTTTAGGGTTAGAACTTCATAACATTGACAGGGAGGCTGATGTATCTTTAGAGAGATAATTTGTGGATGTTTTTCATTGATCAATAGCGATTAGGTGTGGCTCCTGACTCCCGAAAAGTAGGCACCTTGTCAAGTCTTGTATATCTAGTGTTTTGCTTTCCTTTGATTTTTTATTTTCTTACGGCTTGTTTGTTTTCTTGTGAGTCATAACATTTAAGATCCTAAGAATTCACGTGTTAGTGAGATTGATGGTGTAGTTCAATTTATATCCCAACAGAAACTGCATGGAAAACCTTCTTTTTCTCTCCCCCAAAGTGCTTGATGCACCATTGTGCTGCTAAGGGGTGTTTCTGGTAGTGAAAAATTTATTGATTCTTTTTTTTTTTTGGGGAAATTACAGTAAGCCCCCTCCAACTATACCTCGGTAACGAGTTGCCCCTTCATCGTTTAACTCGGACACTTAATCCCCTTCATCTTTTATGGCGTGACACTTAAGCACCTTCCGTTAGTGAGCCGTTAACGGAATTGCTGAAATTACCATTTTACCCTCTTTCAGCCCTATTATTTCGCTTATAACTTTTCGTAGGAAACTCCGTTTCAACCCGTTCTTTTTTCACAACTCTTGTTTTTCCTCTATTTTATGGGTCTGTAATAGTTTTAGTATGGTTACTTTATGTTTTCTAGGGTTAGAGTTCTGTCCTATATATTCGGTTGTTCACCTCTTGGCTGAGGCAATTGATTATTGAATATTGAAAAGAGTCTAGAGAGAGTTTCTAGCTGTGTGTTCAGTGCAGCTAGCTGCTGGTTCCTTTGCAAATGGTGTAGTAGTTCATCCGGGGGCTGCCAAAAAGCAAAAAAAAAAAAAAAACAGAGCACTCTGTTTTTGTTCCTCTACAAATGGTGTAGTAGTTCATCCGGGGGGCTACCAAAAAGCAAAAAAAAAATAGAGTGCTCTGTTTTTCTTCTTTGCAAATGGTGTAGTGGTTCATCCAGGGGGCTGCCAAAAAGCAAAAAAAAAAAAAAAAATAGAGTGCTCTGTTTTTTTTTTTTTTTTTGGCTTTTTGGCAGTCCCCCGGATGAACCACTACACCATTTGCAGAGGAACTAGCAGCTAGCTGCACTGAACACACAGCTAGGAACTCTCTCTAGACTCTTTTCAATATTCAATAATCAATTGCCTCAGCCAAGAGGCGAACAACCGAATATGTAGGATGCAACTCTAACCCTAAAAAACATAAAGTAACCATACTAAAATTATTACAGACCCATAAAATAGAGGAAAAAATAAGAGTTCTGAAAAAAGAACAGGCTGAAACGGAGTTTCTTATGAAAAGTTATAAGCGAAATAAAAGGGCTGAAAGAGGGTAAATTGGTAATTTCAGCAATTCCATTAATGGCTCACTAACGGAAGGTGCTTAAGTGTCACACCATAAACGATGAAGGGGGTTAAGTGTCCGAGTTAAACGATGAAGGGGGCAACTCGTTACCGAGGCATAGTTGGAGGGGACTTACTGTAATTTCCCCTTTTTTTGTGATTAAAAAGTTGTTAGGTATTTTCGGTAATGAATTATTAGCTGTTGAAAAATGTTAAGTTATTTTCTGGTAGTGAATAAATTGTTGATGGGTTTGTGAGTAGAGCTACTGTAATAAAAACAGTTTTTGTTGACAACTTTTTTATTAGTGGAAACGATATGGTAAAATGTTGAAATTTTTTTGTTCATAAAAATGAGATGGTAAAATATTTTGAATTTTTAGTATTTTTTATTAGTGGAATGGACTTAATTAATTAAATATACAGTTTTTTAAAACCAAAGGGCACCCTTGTAAAGTAGTCTAAGAAAAGTAACCTTTGGTTTATTTATTTTATAAAATCACCGAGGAAATGAAAACTTTGACTTGCAACAATGAGATTGGACACCCCCCTCCCCCACCCCACTGTACTAGGTCCCGTTCCAAAAGGGAAATAAGTATTTATTTTTTAAGAAGCCAATTTTAAACTCAAAAATTATGTGCTTACGCAAATAATTTTTTAAGAAATTATAGTTTGCCCTCTATAACTATCACCCGGCTACACTTTGCCTCTTTCAACTACTCAATCCAACACTTAACCCTCTTTAACTATTATTTTGCTACCATCCAAGCCCTTCCGTTAGCTATCTGTTAGGGTTTAGGATGGAAAAAATTCCGAGGCCATTATTTATTAAACCCAAGGACCAAATTACCCTCTTCTTCCATTTCAAGCATACACAACCATCTCAAATTGAAATTTCCAGACTTTACACAAACCCATCTCTCTCTCCCTCCATTGATTGTCCAGGAATCTAATCAGAATAGCAAATCCACGTAAGAGGTGTTTGGGAGCCTATTTTTTGGCTTTTCATTCTTTATTTTGGCTTTTTGATTTTTTAGATTATGGTCAGAATGTATTTTGCATTTGATAGAGTGTTTGGATGGTATATGCAGAATATATTTTGCACAGGAGTAGTGTTTGGGAGATATGGAATAGAAATGAATTATGAATTGGTTTTTTACTATGTTGCCCCTAGTATTAATAATAGTGTATAAATAATGTTTTAATCAATTTTTCTTAAGTTTTATTTTGAAATTGTTTTATATTATATATACAAAGAAAAGGGATAGATGTACATGCAAACTAAAATCCAGATCCAGAAACTAAAATCTCCCTCAATTCCCCCAAAATCCCTTTCTCCCGAGAAACCGTGTAGGCTGGAATTGACAACATTAACTAAAATGACATGGGTTATGCTTGAATTTTGGTGGCTTCTTTCAGCTGGGTTTCTCAAGGAGGGTATTTTTAGATCTGAAATTGGAAAACGAGAAGGCAGGAACGAGTAGGGTGGGGGAGGAGAAAAAATATAAGAACAAGAGGCGAGGACGTGAAAAGGTGAACGATTTCAAACCACGTATAGAGATGGACGAGGTGACTGTTTAGATTGCTTCCTTCTCGTCGTCTTCTTTTGTCTTCTCTTTCTTCTTGTCTTGTGTAGTGGAAGAAGGTGAGGTGAGTTCAGAAAAGTGGAGAGATAAACGTACAAACGGAGAGGGCATGACTGTCTTTTGACGCTGCTGGAAAACGAAAATGGGAAAAAGAGATTGGGAAAAGCTCATCTGGACCTCTTTTTCACTTCTCTTTTCCATTGTCTAAATCAGAGAACCCATTCTCATGGAATGAATTCAGCCAGTTTCTACCAAACAGCCAAAACCGGAAAACAGGAAATAGAAAATAAGAAAATGAGCCATCCAAACACCCCGTAATTCCCAATAGCAACTAACGAAAACTACAAAGAAAACAAAACTTGCGTAGGATTCAGTCTCACAATTCATAAGATAGAGGTTGGGCTGACCATATGGAGATTATCCGGTGGGGAGGTTAGCCGGGGGAAGAGGGGCAGAGAGAGGGAGATCTCGGTTGTGTTTACTGAGATGGATATACTGGAAGGGTTCTTAAGAACCAAGAAAAGATAATACTGCAAATGGGTGTTTTCATCAAGGGCAAAATGGTAACTTAAGGCCTCTCCGTGACCGAAGTTACCCGAATAAGAGTTTTCATTAGTTAAAGGGGGTTAAGTGCCAAAAAAAATAGTTAGAAGGGGTTAAGTGTCTCCGAGGCATAGTTAGAAGGGGTTAACTATAATTTACCCATAATTTCTATCAATATGGATATTGTTTGATAGATTTCATTGAGATCTTTAATACGGTGCAAAAAAAATTGTAAAATCATTTTTCATTTACGTTATTTTTGAGTTTGAAAATATGAAATAAGTACTTATTTTTTAAGAAAATATTCTAGAACAATACCTAAAACTTGAAATTAGGCTGAAACCAAACCCTAAACCCTAGACTGGACACATAGGCAAAAGGGATTCATTTAAGGGATTGTTTGGTAGGGAATTATTTTTTGAATTATGAACCATGGATTGTAGATTATAGATTTTTAGAAAAGAATTAGAATCTGTCAAGTGTTCAAATGATATGTGTAGAATTCATATTACAGAAGAATTTTGTGGGTGAGAGCATAATATTCAGAATACAAAAAGCTCGTGCTGGAATACTTTTTAGATTTGCATTGTGAAGTCCGTCCGCACTTTGACAGAATGCATTTTACAATTAACTCTGAGAGCTGCAAAATGCAAATCTATATATAGTACTCTAATAATTTAGCGAGCTGAGGTTGGTCGTAGATCATCAGAGGGTGGTCCGAACGTGGAGGTGGGTTAGAGGAGAGGTAATTAGTACGAACCCACCTATTTTATGCTTTTTTCTCTCTTTCGAATGCAAATTGCTTTTCCCACCCCCTGATACCCCACCCCCAGACCGCACACCCATTTTCCCCAGATTACCCCTCCTCCCCCCTTTTCTCTCTCTTTCTCTCTTTCATTTTATTAAATTTTAAATAATAATAACTTTTTCTTGATATATTTTTTAAAAATAAATTTTATATTTTTTAAATATACTCAACGAAACCTATTAAACGAGCCTAATATTGATAGTGAAATAATGTAAAATAGAAAAACTATATATTTTTTGTGGTAGTTTAAACAGTATAAAAAGGTTGAAAAGTTAAGTGTTCCAAAATTAAATCCGTTTAAACGGGTGGAAAGATTTTAGTTTTCTAATAATTTTATTTTAAATGGTCATAATTAAATTTTGACTGTAGGGCTCTCGTTGATTAACCCTAAGAAATATTTGATTTTACGATTTTCTTAGGGTTAATCAACGAGAGCCCTACAGTCAAAATTTAATTATGATCATTTAGAATAAAATGATCAAAAAACTAAAATCTTTCCACCCGTTCAAACGGATTGAATTTTGGAACACTTAATTTTCCAACCTTTTTATACAGTTTAAACTACCACAAAAATATATAGTTTTTTCAATTTCCAACCTCTTCAATTTCGAGAGAAAAAGAAAGTCTTTTCTAATTTGTCTTTTTTTTCCCCCTTTTCTTTTTCTTTCCAGTTTGCTTTTTTTTTTTTCCGCTTTATTTCCTTTTATTTCTATCCAGTTTGAAATCTTTTTTTTTCTTTATTTCTTTTTCTTTCTTTTCAGTTTGAAATTTTTTTCTCTTTGATCAATCTTGAAATTTTTTCTTTCTTTTCATTTGTCCAAATACAAACAAACGATATTAGTAATTTGCAAAGAAGATGGTGATTTTTTTTTTTATCAAAGAAGATGGTGATTTGACTTGGTCGTTCTTCCAAACTTTGAAATCTTATTTGATATGGACTTGGAAAAATCAGAAAGAGAAATTTGAAATTCTACGGAAACATACACTCTACTAGTAGTTGCCCTTTTGTTTGTTTATGAGAAGTTCTCAATCTGTCTCTATCGGAAAAAAATTTCAATGCAATAGTTATTTGTAACGCTGTCACATGTGATCCCCACATTTTGTGAGATATGTATTATAAATAGCCGTTGCATTGAAATTTTTTTGAGAGATTTTTTTTTTGATCGGCAAGAAAATTTTGTTTTTTGCGGAACCTAGGAGGAAAAATTATTCGGTTGCTCGGTTGCCTAGACCACTGACCACTTCTTTCTTTTTTTAATAACCGGATTGAGTTAACCCAAAAAAAACATAATGGAGGTAAATGGGAAAAGAAATAAATAAAGAAAATAATTAAAAATTTAAAAAAATTCAAATTGAAAAGAAAGAAAAAAAAAATTCAAATTGGATAGAAATATAAGGAAATAAAGCGGCAAAAAAAAAGAAGCAGCAAACTGGAAAGAATGAAAGAAAAGAGAAAAAAAAAAAAAAAAAGGCAAACGGTAAAAAAAAGAAAGAAAAGGGAAAGGGAGAGGGAGGGAGAGAGAGAGAAGGGGTAATTCGAGAAATGGGTTGTGGGGCCGGGAGGGGGGGGGGGGGGAGAGGGGGACAGCAGCCCTCCTTTCTAATAAATAAGCGAGCATTCCGACCCAAATTCCATGGTCGTAATTAATGGAAAACTTGATGGTACGAAATGCTTTGTTCGTTTAACCGTTTTTGTTTTCAATCATTGCCTTATTTCTTTCTTCAATCATTACCCTATTTTTTCAATTATTACTTTCTCATTTCTCTATCTCTCTCCAATCATTACCCCTATTTTCAATCATTACTCTATCTCTCTCTACCCACTATCAAAATTAAACTAAACTAAACTCTCAACCAAACACAAATATCACTGTACAACACGAGTCCACATGGCCATCTCTTTTTGACTTGAGCACATAAATAATGGAAAACGTGGTCTCCCAATTATACCCCTGTACGAGAATATTTTATCACAACACGAGTACATGGCCATCTCTTTTTGGCTTGAGCCAAACTAAAAATTTAATTCCGCAGCACGGGCGCGCTGCAGGATTTTGCATTCCGTAGTAATTAGGGGACCGAGAGATCCTGTAAGGCGAAGTGCCCTACAATCCCTTTACGATAGATCCAGAGTATCCATTGCGGCGCCCCACCTTATAGGATCCATCAGTCCGCAAATTCTTGCTATGTAATGGACTCTCCACCTAAATTTGGGCTGTTCAAACTTTTTGTGAGTCCTTAGGCCCTGTTCCAGAACATTTTTTAAAAAATAAGTACGTATTTCACATTTTCAAACTCAAAAATAGTGCAAATGAAAAATAATTTCTTGATTTTTTTTGCACCGTATAAAAGATCTTATCGAGATCTTTCAAACAAGATCCATATTGCATATTTTTGAATTTTAATAAGCCTATTATTTTTGAATTTGAAATTGCCTTCTTAGAAGCCCCGTTTGTTAACCCTCTTAGCCCCTGGGATTCGACTACCAATCCCAAGGGATTATCAATACTTTGTTTGATAACCCTCTGAGCGAATCCATTGGATTAGCAAGCCGGGGATTAGGGGGTATTAGCAATACCCCGGGGGACTTGGTATTCACAATCTCATCCCAACCTCCCCTCATTATCAATCCCTTCTCATTACCAATCTCTTCTATCAATCCAATCCCATCATCTAATCCCATCTCAAATAAACATAATATTAATAATCCCATCATCGAATTCCATCTCAAACAAACATACTCATTATCAATCCCATCTCATTATTTAATCCTATCTCCTTACGAATTTCATCTATCTATCACTGTTATGACCAGAGAGTCTACTTTAATAATCAAAATTGTTCGATTTTTAATTTTGTTAAGATAACTAATCATGACTCTAAAATCATTATTATGAATAATGAGATATCGCATGATGATTGTTGGAGATTTGGTGAATCAACTTGGCCATTGTTCGATTGTGGATTTTGAGTAGTGGTTTTGAATAAAGGTAGAGAGAGAAATGAGAGTAATGATTGTGGAGAGAGGTAAAAGTGGAGAGAGATAGAGTGAGAAATAAAAATAATGATTGAAAAGTTAGATAGAGAAAAAGTACAAAAGTTACTTTTTCCAAAATTTGGTGTTTTCCGGGAGCCTCCCTAGGCAACCAAAAGATCACTCCGTGATCCATCGTATTGCAACTCAAAGATCCATGGTTTATGGTTGGTAACTCCCCATGATGTAAGGTTATGGCATAATTCAATCTAGCTATTCATTTTTAGGAGTGTCTGAAAAGGGGTTCTCCAAACAGGAAACTTGGTCCCGAAGGAGCACCATGTGATAGTAGGCAACGAAGACCGAACATATATAAACTGCTCGCGTGGCACCACACCGAGGTGCACAATGATTTTGCCGAATTGGTAGTTTGGGTCAAGCTTCATACCTAAACAAAGGGGAAACCCTAACAAAACCGCCTTAAGAAATAAGACGAGCAACCTGAATGCTAAAAAATATCTTTGCGTGGCCTGAGATCTCCGGTTCAAGTCCTTCCTCCGCTGGTTCAAGGTTGTCTAGCTTCTTCCACCTAACCTGCACCACGAAACACGACTAAGACCACACCGGAGGAGCCCCGGTATGGCCCTCCGGCGCAAGGATGAGAATGGTGCAAAGAAAGAGAGAGAGAGCTAGGGTTTTGAGTATGGAATATTGTGTACCTTTTAGGGCTGCATCACTTGGTATTTATAGAACCTTCCTAGCTTGTTCTCCAAGTACGAACACGTGCTCCGCACAAGCTGCGTGATGTCATTGTGGTGTTACTGGAAAGATCTTTGTAACCGTTTCAGCGTGAGCTGTCCTTTCCCATGTGCTTCCATCATTACCTTTTGTAACCGTTCCAGCACGTGGAAAGCAAATGTGTCCAAGCGGGCGGCCGAGCCTATCCAGAGGCCGAGACCGCCACGGGCCGAGCCCAGCGTGGATTGCGTGCTAATCCCCTTTGTTTAGAACCGTCAGTGATGGCTACCGTGTGATGCATCGCCAGCTAGTGCCGACTTCGACACAACTGTACGTGAGGAAGCGACGGGCTTCGGCCAGGTTGCCGAGCCTGGACCTAGGTTCGGCTAGAGCATCAAGTGAACTGTGTTCGGCCTACTACAATAGCCCCTCGATCTCTGCCGACGCCGAGCACGAGGTAGGGATCGATACTAAACTCTGGCCGAGCGCGGAAAATGCCGAGGATAGATTATTGATGATAGAAATGAGACCAAGCCGGACTTAACCCGTCTTTTCATCTGTACAAAGTAACCGTCAGGGGCGCCTGCTAGTGCGAGGACGCCAAGTGTCACTGTGCAGCTGGGTGCGGCTGGTGAAAGGACGGTTGGCGTGGTTAAGACTCTGCAGGCTGTCACTTCAACGCCACGTGTCGCGTGCTGAGTGGACGCCCGTTCGGCGGTGTAATAATGGGTGGGAACTTCGAATCTCCAACCCTAGCTATATAAAGGGCAGTGCGAGGAGAGAGAGAGGTTACAGACTCTTTCTCTCTCTAAACCTCCATCGTCAGAGCTTCTACCAGCGTCTGTTCATCTTCTGGTTTTGATTTGCAGCAGATTCTCCATCAGATCTCGTTGAAAATCACAGGTATGTGTCCGTTTTCTGGTTCTCTATACATTTTTACAGTTTTTTCACGCTTTTTCTGCCTTTTTCCTGAGTTTTTGTGATTTTTTGTTTTGTATGAACAGTGCAAGGCCTGGAGATGAACGAACTGTTCATCTTCGCCTTCAACCTGTTTTTCCGAGCACAAGTCCTCTTTGATCTTGTGCTTGGCTGATGTTTGGGTTGGCCGACGGTAAGCTTGGCCGAGCCCCACTTTTTGGTTTGTTTAGGCCGAGCCCCCACTGAATCCCAGGGTTTCCCAAGCTTGAGTCTTCATAGGATAGGAATGGTGGGCCAGTAGGTAGCCGAGCGTAGAGATCCTTGCCTTCTGGCCGATGACGAGGTTTCTCATTGTTTTTCCTTTATTTATCCGAGATTATCTGGAGAGGCGACCAAGCCGACGACAGTCTTCCTCAATTGCGTCCAACATGTCGGATGCTAGTGATTCCAACGCCGAGCGCGTCCATGAGTACGACGACGGGTTCAACACCGAACCCGAGATATCCTTCTCCTCATCTACCCATTCCGATGCGGAGCACGAGTTAGGTCCTGAGGCCGAGTCCAGGTTTCTCTCAGGAGCCGAGGCTCAAGCCTCCTCGCGCTCCATGCCAAGTGAGACGCCGTCTGAAGATAGGGACGTAGCCGACCTCTATGACAAGGGTCAAGTTTGTCCTCACGCCCACTTCTTCAGCGGGCAACCCGAGGAATACGAGAATTTCTGCCGTACCTACGACATTCCCGACGACGTTGTCGTCAGCCAGGTCGCCAGTAGCCGTATTAGGGATAAACTGGAGCACCATCCCGAGCACATCACTGTCCCGCTGATGGCCATCTGCGAGGCCGCGCTCCGCTTCCCTCTTCATCCGTTCCTGAGAGAATTGCTCGCCAGGTTCAATCTGGTACCTCACTACTTTGCCATCAATAGCTATAGGATAGTGATGACCGTCATCAAATTGAAGGAACTCCATGGTTTGGACTTCTCGATCGCCGACCTCTTTCACACCTACATCATGTCTAGGCACGGCGCTACCGAGCGTAGATACCTTTCTACGCGAAGTGGAAAAAAGCCGCTTATAGAAGGCCTTCAAGATACTGATAAGTGGGCAAACTTCTATATCAAAGTGAGCGGAAACTATGAGTTTGGTGACCAAACATCTCGATTGTATAGTGTGCCGAAGATAAAGGATTTCCGAGGTTGGTCGAATTCCTTTTATTTTGCCGCGCTTAATATTCATCTGCAGTCACCTTGACTTTCCTTTTGACTGGGTTAACTCTTTATTGCAGATCATCGAGCCATTACAAAGCGGGAACAATCATTGGCCGTTGAGAAGAACGTGGAGACTTTGCTTGCACTAATTTGTCGAGACGCGCCGACAATTCTCGGATACGAGCCGTCCTACAAGGGCAAGTTGAAAAGAAGGGAGAAAAAGGATGGTCCGAGCACGAAAGGAAAAAGGAAGACTGCCGAGAAGCAGGGAGGAAAGGAAAAAGACCCCAAGTTGAGCAGGGTAGCGAAGGGCAAGAGGGTGAAATTCCCATCTTTGAAGAAGTCGGCAGAATTTTGGTTCCAGCAGAGCCAGCCCTCAACGTTTGAAGGTATTGATATTGAGCCCCTTCGAACCCTCATCCCCCAGTTTGCCGACGACATGGGCCGAAGAAACGTCGTAAAGATGAACATTAGGGACGGCGCCCTAGACAGACAAAAAGCAGCCGCAGAGGCCGAGCGTGCTGCCAAGAAACAAAAAACATCCCACGACCTTCTCCCTGCCAAGCCCCCAACGACGCTTGCCAAAGAGAGGGACCAGACGGAGTCATCGGCTGCGGGTGGCTCTAAAGCTTTGGAGAGGGCGACTGGCTCAGGTAGCCAAGCAGCTGCACAGGAGTTTGCTCCTTCTTTTGCCATGGCCGAAGGCAGGATTATATCCGTCAGCGACAGTGTGAAGCTGGAGCCTGGCCTAGCCCCAACAATGCTTCAAGGTTTGGCATTGCCAAACGATATGATGAAGGTACCCGAAGAGCTTCAGCCGAGCCTGGTTCACGCCAGTCCGTATGTTGTTCAAGTACTTTCCTAAACCCAGTTTCTTTTTCAATCCTTCGAACAAATTTATGAGCTTATATTTTTGCTGCTATGTAGGCCGGCCAGGCGATTCTCCGTGCGTACAACCAAGCCACCCTCCTTACTTCCGAGCATAAACGCTATCACGCCGATCTGAAAGTCGAGCGTGAAAAATCAAGGAGTTATAAGGGGAGCCTGCAGATGGCGAAGACCCAAATAGCGGAGCTGGAGAAAGAGAAAGAGGAGATGGCGGAGAAGCTGAAGAAGGCCGAGCGCGAGCTTGGTCAAGTGGTTAGGAGGGAGAAGAGGAAGATGAAGGAGGTTGATCAGAAGGCGTATCAAGCAGGCTATGACCGTGCAGGACAAGAATACATGAGGGACGCGCGGTCAATGGTGAATGATCATCTCCAAGAAAAGGTACCTATTGCTTACAAAGCTGGGTACAAGGCCGGTGTTGCTGCCGTTGGTGTAGGAATGCAGCTGGAGCTTGACCTGAGCCGAATCCCAGTGCCAACAGTTCCCGAGCTCGAACTCCCTTATACTGAAGAGGAGTGTGCTCCACTGCCGGACGAGGAATTTCCCGAGAGCGAGGAGGACCTCAAGGACCTCACCGTTGTCGATTTATCCGAGGATGGTGCGAAGAAGAAGCTCGATGACGGTGATGAAACTGCTGCTGATGCAGAGAAGGATATGGACAAGGAAAAAGACAAGGTGGCAGGTGGCGGTGGTGTTGCCGATGAAGTTGCCGATCCCGCTGCTGACACTACTGCGGATGCCACTGCTCAAGTCTGAATATTTTGTTGTCGATTTCTTCCAATTGTTGACTGTCTAAGATTTTGAACACTTTTTTGGACTGGACGGCGCTGAACACCGGTGTTTGTCGTTTCAGATGTAATAGTCGTTGGGGGTTACCACGCCGTACCTCCTGTTAGGAATTTCTGCTACTCTTGTTTTTTTTTTTTTCAATGAATGTGTGATTTCCCTTTCTTAGGACGAATCTGTTTTGCCTTGCTTGAACATCTTTCTTCACATTCTTGAGAAATTTTGATAGTCTTGTTTGTTTGGATTGGTAGATATCCGTAGCCCCACTTTGGTATAGGTTCGGCTTTGAGATGTAAGCTGATAACAGCCAAACCTGGACCAAAGTAGAAATGCGAGTAGGTGTGTTCGGCCAAAATGCTTGCCATGTTACCCAAGGTAGGATAATTGTTCAATGGGTGGTTTGCTCACCAAAATGTGAGTGTAACCTGACTGTGGCCGACCTTATTGTCTTGCCAAGTCAAACCGAAGCCCACATTCCAGCCGTATTGTGTGTTATGGGCTCGGTGGACCATATGTCCTGTTTTGCTTCTTTGGGCAGTATAGCCGAAGCAGACCCTGAGGGCCGTATGCGGGTGTGACCGAAGTCAGCGTTTGTGGGTGGCAGAGTTTGCCGAGAGTAAAAATGTAAGCGAGATTTCGAAAAAATGCTAAGTTACATAACTGGAGATAAATGATTGCCGAACAAAAAGTGATATTCCTATTAAGTTACTGCAAAAAGTGATTCCCATTAAGTTACTGAGACGAAAGGACAAGCAGTCAGTGGCCTAGGCCATTCTGTGAAATTAAAAGACTTGAACAAAAACCGACGAGTAAATGATAAAGGAGCGTTTTTTAAAACGTAGTGAAATGTTTGTGAAAACAGGCAGTACAGCCGAGCATGGACTTGAGGATTACATGTACGCCTTCTTGAGGTTCTGGGCGTTCCAAGGGTTGGTGAGCACTTTCCCATTCATGTCCTCCAGTATGTATGCTCCTTCACCAGCAATCTTGACGATGCGGAAGGGACCTTCCCAGTTCGGCATGAATTTCTTCTTTTTAGTTGCCTGTACCACTTTCCGCCAGACTAAGTCATTAGGCTTGAACTTTTTGATGCGCACGCTGCGGTTGTACGCCTTCGCCACTTGCTATTGGTAGTCGGCCAGTTTCAGCCGAGCGTCGTCTCTCCTGGGCAATAGCCTCGTCATTGGTGACTGGATCGAACGTCTCAGTTCGGAGGGTAGGGAACTTAGACTCCAAAGGGATGACGGCCTCCATGCCGAACGCCATGGAGAATGGGGTTTGGCCTGTAGAACGGCGAGGTGTAGAGCGGTAGGCCCAGAGAACCCTTGGCAGCTCCTCTGCCCATTTGTCCCGTTTTGATGTTAAGCGACGTTTAATCCCAGCACACACAGTTTTGTTTGAGGCCTCGGCCTGGCCGTTCCCCTGAGGGTACGCTGGAGTAGAATTAAAGAATCGAATGCCGAACTCTGCAAGGAGACTTGACAGGCCGTTGCCAACAAATTGTGTGCCGTTGTCAGAAACAATTGCGTACGGAACGCCGAACCTTGTAATAATGTTCCTCCAAACAAATCGCCGAACGTTAGCCTCGGTTGTGGTTACCAAAGGTTCAGCCTCCACCCATTTGGAGAAGTAATCCGTTGCTATGATGAGGAACTTGAAGCCCCCAGGGGCAGTTGGCAACTTCCCGACGATGTCGAGCCCCCATTGGGCGAATGGCCATGGACTGGTTATGGGGGAGAGGTTTTGAGCGGGCTGCTTGGGTATTGGGGAGAACAGTTGGCATGGTCGGCATTTGCGGACAACCTCTTCGCAATCTTGCTTCATATTCTTCCAGAAATAGCCTTGACTTAGCGCTCTCTGGCATAAGTAACGTCCGCCAGAATAGCAGCCGCAGCTGCCTGAGTGAAGCTCGTTGAGGATCGTTGGTACCTGCGTAGGGTGGACGACGAGTAGGTACAGCCCAGAGATGGACTTTCGATAGAGTTGGCCGCTGTCGGATAACCAGTAGTATGCAACCTTATTCCGGATTCGGTAAGCTTCCTTTTTGTCATCAGGTAGAGTGTTGGTCCTGAGGAAGTCCACGATCTCATCCATCCAGCTTGGGCCGAGCTCGATGTTCAGCACTTCGGGGGGAGTGTCAAAGCTTGGTTGACTGATGCAGCCGAAGTTGATAGTGCGGAATTCTGAAGCCCTAGAGGCCGATGCCAAACCAGCGAGAGCGTCGGCGTGGGCGTTGTGTTCCCGGCTTATCTGCTCGATTTTGAAACTTTTGAACTTAGTGATAAGCTCTGCTGCCGTCGTCTGATACTTCATCATTCTTGGGTCCCTGGCTTCGTAGTCCCCTAACACTTGATTCACAATCAGTTGAGAATCGCCGTAAACAATAAGGTTATCGGCTTGCATTGCTGAAGCCGAACGTAGACCTGCTAGGAGGGCTTCATACTTGGCCTCATTGTTAGTGGCGGGGAAGTCAATAATGATGGAACTTTCATGCATTGTCCCACAAAGGGAGACTAAGACTACACCCGCATCTGCTCCATTACTGTTTGAGGCACCATCGACGTGCAGTCTCCAGGAGTCGCCCTGAAAAAGTAGCTAGGGTTTCTCAGCATCTATCGGTTCGGCCATAGCTGGTAAAGGAGGCGTGTTGAACTCTGCTGCATCTTCAGGGGTGAGTTCGGCAATGAAGTCGGCGAGAATTTGGCCTTTGATTGCTATACGAGGCTCAAAGTGGATGTCGAAATTGGCAAGTTCGACGGCCCACTTGGAAACTCGATTGGAGAGGTCGGCCTTTCGAAAGAGAGCTTTGAGGGGGTACTCTGTCAAGACCGTGATAGTGTGGGACTGAAAATAGGAAAGTAGCTTTCGTGCTGCCGAGACGAGAGCTAGAGCCAATTTCTCCAAAGGGAGATAGCGCGTTTGTGTGGGAAGGAGTGTCTTGCTGGTAAAGTAGATGGGCATGTCATCGGCATCCTGTCGTCGGACGAGAGCGGAGCTGACGGCATGGGCTGAGACTGCCAAATACAGATAGAGCGTTTCGAATTCTGCCGGCTTCACTAAGAGAGGTGCGGAACACAGGTAGCTCTTGAGCTCGGCTAGCGCCTTGTCGCACTCTTCCGTCCATTCGAAACTTCGCCTACTTTTCCCTTTCAAAGCATGAAAGAAGGCGTGGCATTTGTCCGAAGACTTGCTGATAAAGAGGGTGAGAGCAGCGGCCATGCCGGTGAGTTTCTGAACGTCTTTGACCGTTCGTGGTGGGCGCAGGTCTGCTAATGGTGGGGGTCGGCTTCAATACCTCGTCAGTTGACAAGATGGCCAAGAAACTTACCGGCGCTCACACCGAAGGCACACTTCTCTGGGTTGAGGCGGAGCTTGTGGAGTTTGAGGACGCCGAATACCTCTTTCAGCTCGGCCAGATGGTTGCCCTCCTTCTGACTCTTGACGACTAAGTCGTCAATATATGCTTCCAAAATATGGCCGATCTGTTCGTGAAGCATTTTGTAGATTGCTCGGTTGAAGGTGGCGCCTGAGTTTTTGAGCCCAAAGGACATGACTCGGTAGCAAAAGATGCCGTGCGGAGTGATGAAGGCGATTTTTTCCATGTCATCGGGGTCCATGGCTATCTGATGATAACCACGGTAGGCGTCGAGGAAGCTGAACCGAGCGTGACCGGCGGTGGCGTCGACTAACTGATCGATTTTTGCCAGTGGGAACCAATCTTTAGGACAAGCATCGTTGAGGTTGGTGTAGTCAACGCAGACTCGCCACTTGCCGTTTTTCTTTTTGACTACAACTGTGTTAGAAAGCCAAGTGGGGTACTGAACCTCCTGGATTGCATTGGCTTCGAGTAAGCGATTGACTTCCTCAATGACGGCATCGGCATGCTCAGGAGCTGAACGTCGAGCCTTCTGGACTACCGGCTTGGAGTCCTTCTTGATGTTGAGTGAGTGGCAGATGAAGTTAGGGTCGACACCAGGCATCTCGTTGGGCGTCCAAGCAAAGACCTCCATGTTGTCTTTGAAGAATTGAAACATTTCTTCACGCTCGGCGTCGCTCAGGGAAGAGCCAAGCAAAAAGAAACGAGATCCGTCCTCATTTATGGGCATTTGAACCAATTCTTCTTCAGCTTTATCTTCGGCCTGGTGGCCGACGTCTTCGACGACAGCCATGTCCGGGACTTCAACCCATTGGACTTGTTTTGCTTTGGAGGACGTGTGTACCGCTGAGACGTAGCATTTTTTGGAGGCAACCTGGTCGCCTCTCAGATCCTCTTGTCGGCCGCTGGTGCTGATGAAGCGGACGACCTGGTGGTAAGTGGAGGCAATGGCCTGCATGCTGTGCAACCAGGCTCGGCCGAGGATGGCGTTGTACGGGCTTGGAGCATTGACAACGATGAACTCGACGGAGACGGTCCTGGAGCCGACAATGACCGGAAGGTGGATTTTGCCAATTGGCCAGACGGGAGCTCCGTTGAATCCGATGAGAGGAACCTCTGTGTCTTGTAGGGCCGACTCTGGGAGATCAAACTTTTGGAAAAAGTCGTAATACATGACCTCTACCGAGCTGCCCTGGTCGATGAGAACACGTTTGACGTTGTGGACGCCAATTTGAACAGTGACAACAAGTGCATCAGAGTGGGGAGTTTGCACATGCTCATGGTCACGCTCGGTAAAGGTAATCGTCCATTTGGGAACATCCTGCGGATACGGTCGTTTGGATCCACAGTCGACAGAGAGTACCTGTTTGGAGGACGAGGCTTGAGTGATGTCGGTTCGGAGAGTACCTTCGAGTTCCTTTGTTACTGGACCGTGGATAACGTGTATCATCGGTCTTGGTTCGTTGGGATTGGGATTGCCGGTTGGTTGTCGTGCTGGTGTTTTTGCTCGGTCGATGTATTGATCGAGATGGCCCTGGGCGGCAAGTCTCTCAAGGAGTGCTTTGTATGGTGCACAGGCTGTCGTGTAATGGCCGAGCTCATTGTGGTAGGAGCATTTCTTCCTTGGATTCTAATCTGGTTGACCAGTATCTATGCCGAGCTTACCAGTTGGCCATTCGAACCACGGCTGCCTCATGATTTCTTTTAGGAATGACCAAATGGGTTCCTTGAAGTATGTGGTCTCGGCGACGTAGTCATGCACCTTCGGCTGGCGCTTCTTGCCGTCTTTGATGTTGTTCACATGTTTCTTCGATTGGGGTTACTGGGTGATGGCTGGTGCAGACAGCTGTTGGGTGGATGCGGGCACGGTCGTGATTGCGCTCGGCATCCCCTGTGCTGCCCTATCAGCGTAGAATTCTTCCAGTGCGCAAAATCGTTCGACGACACGCATGAGTTCGCCCATGCCGTCGGGCGGGCGGATGGCGAGTTCGTCAAGTATCTTGCTGCCCATTTCCAGGCCATCCTTGAATGTACGCGCAGCCCAGTATTCGTCGATCCTAGGTATTTCGTTAAAGAGCTGCCAGTAACGTTCGGCGTATTGCCTGAGGGTCTCAGCTGGGAGCTTCCTCATCTGGGACAAGGACTCAGGCTCCTTGGCAGTCTTGTTGCTAGTGATGAAGCAGGTATTGAACGCGCGCTCGAGGTCGGCAAGATTCCGAATGGATCCATCGGGCAATTTGTTGAACCACTGGAGTCCAAAGGAGCCGAGGCTGGAGGGAAACGCCTTGCACTTAATCTTATCCTTCTGGGTACAGAGCTCGATTGTTTGGCGGAAGTGGATGAGATGGGTGTAGGCTTCACAAGTGGAGGGGTCGAATTTGGTGAACTTAGGCAAGTGAAATGTAGATTCAGGTGAAGTGTTGATTATATGGGAAGTGAAAGGTGAAACGCCGAGATCCTTCAGTTGCCTCTCGAACCCAGGACGTGGAGGTTTGCCGAGCTCATCCGTCTTCGTTCTTTTTGATTCTCGTTCTTTGGCAGTTGCCTTCCCATCGCCTCTGAGCCTGAGTTTATCCCTCAAGTCCGTTGTTGTTCGGCGTGGACCGTCGATAGATTTCTCTCGTTCATGACGAGTTTGGTTATCGTCATGTGCCCCTTCATTTCTTATGCCCTTCCCGTGCGTCGGCGACGGTGCTCGGTGTTTTTGTTCTCGGGAGGAATCTCGCCGAGGCGTTCAGAGACGTGGCACCTGGTCTGTACGGAATCTCGGCTTTGGTGCGAAACCGTGGTGCGAGAGAATTCCGCACGACCAGTTGAGTACGTGCTTGTGAATGACTCGGTGTCTCCCGTCCTGGTTCGCTCTTGGTAGTTTCTGGAACGGTGCGTTCCAAATGCGGTTGGTTGCTTGTACAGAATGATTTCTTTGGCGTCACCAAGTGCTGGTGTGAAGCCAAGGCGGTCCTTAACGGAGCCACGTTGGCTTACTTCGAACGGACGCTCCAGCGGTGGTGGTGGAGGCGGTGGGGGTGTGTTCTGGTTCCTTTGCCTCGCGCTCCCACCGGATCTGGATGTGGTTGGAATAACGGTCTTGTAGACACCCTATTCTGGACTGTCCAGCTCTCAGTGCCGCCAGCTCGTTGTCTCGTTCGTCGTCTCGACGTTGTAACGGGCGAATGTAGGACACCGTGACTTCTTCCGCGGCTGGTGATAGCCCGGAGCTGGCGGGGATTGAGATTGACATGTGCCTCTCTGGGGGTGGAAGGATGATGTTTCCACCGGCGTCCTTGGCCCCAGAGATAGCTGCGTTCGTGAGATCACCGCCCATTGTGGTTGGATTTGAGGTTGTTGGTGGGGGAAGGGGGATGTGTTTGAGAGAGGAGTGGGCCGTTTGAATCAGAAGCGATTCACGTCGGGTTCACCAATTGTGTGGCCCGAGATCTCCGGTTCGAGTCCTTCCTCCGCTGGTTCAAGGTTGTCTAGCTTCTTCCACCTAACCTACACCACGAAGCACGACTAAGACCACACCGGAGGAGCCCCGGTATGGCCCTCCGGCGCAAGGATGAGAATGGTGCAAAGAAAGAGAGAGAGAGCTAGGGTTTTGAGTATGGAATATTGTGTACCTTTTAGGGCTGCATCACTTGGTATTTATAGAACCTTCTTAGCTTGCTCTCCAAGTACGAACACGTGCTCCGCACAAGCTGCGTGATGTCATTGTGGTGTTACTGGAAAGATCTTTGTAACCGTTTCAGCGTGAGCTGTCCTTTCCCATGTGCTTCCATCATTACCTTTTGTAACCGTTTCAACACTTGGAAAGCAAACGTGTCCAAGCGGGCGGCCGAGCCTATCCAGAGGCCAAGACCGCCACGGGCCGAGCCCAGCGTGGATTGCGTGCTGATCCCCTTTGTTTAGAACCGTCAGTGACGGCTACCGTACGTAATGCGTTGCCGGCAAGCGCCGACTCTGACACAACTGTACGTGAGGAAGCGACGGGCTTCGGCCAGGTTGCCGAGCCTGGACCTAGGTTCGGCTAGAGCATCAAGTGAACTGTGTTCGGCCTACTACAATCTTCAAAATCACATAAAACATGTACAATATATACTCCCCCCGTCCCATAAATTTATGCACTTTTAGGACAACGTGTCATTTTCAAATGCCTTTATTTCTAAATTTGAATGTTAAAAAATATGCAATATGAATCTTATTTGATAGATTTTAATTAGTCCTATTAAACAAAGTTTTCAAAATCATATAAAATTTTATAAATTAAAAAATATAAGTACTTGAAAATGACACGCAGTCCAAAAGTGTCTAATATTTTGGGCAAAGATAGCATTACTTACGAGGTATAAGTAATTGAAAAATAGCACGAACCCCCCAAAAAAAATTACTCCATCTGTCCAAAAATGGATGACAATTTTTGAAATTCGTGTTATTTTTCGTCCTTTATATCTTTCAATCAATAATATTTTTCATGAGTTTGAAAACTTTGTATAATAGAACTAATCGAAAACTATCAAATAAAATTTATATTACATATTTTTTGGGATCCATATTGAAAGAATTGAAATTGACATAGATAGCAAGAATTGATATCCAATTTGAGATGGAGGGAGTTTAAATGATGACGGAGGGAGTAACTCCAATTAGCTCGTCTCTAGCGGGAACAAGGGACAATACTGTGCGGGTGGTGCACAACACTATGTTGTGTCCTGTTTGACATTGTTCGTTCGGCAATCCAACGGTCCAAATATCATCTCATCGCCGAGATGAGATTTGGATCATTGAATTGCAAACAAACGACTCGGATGATGCGCAAGCACAACACCATCCCCCGGTTCTCTATATCGACGACTGCCTTGCTAATATGTGTTCTAAAGCATTGACCTTACTGCCCGTAAACAGGGACTCCACCCTTGTTTCCGATGGGCTGTTCGTGTCTACCATGGTTTGTACCTGGGCTAATAAAGGGTCGAATGGTGCTTCGGTAGCGGTGGTTGCCATTCAGCGGGATTTCGTGTTGCTGGTGGGGAATGGTCGGCTGTGGGCTTTTATTCTTTTTATGAGCTGAATGTAACATCAAGGGGTTTTTAGATCCATTGGGGTGACGGACTTCGAACTTTTTAAGTGGGCTTCGTCTCAAATGGCATACTTGATTGACTTCTTGCCAATCGTAGGTTTGGGTCTTGAATTGGATAGAAGATTATTTTTTGAGTGTGATGTTATTTTCTTATTCCTATTAATCTTGTAACAATTTCACAAAAAAAAAAATTTTTTTGTTGTTCAAAAATAAAATAAGGTTACTGATTTTGCCACTCCCTTTTTTGTTAACGTCACTCCCCTGCAAATATATTTTTGGTACAAAAATATATTTACAGGAGAGTGACGTTAACAAAAAAAAATAGTAATAAAATCGTTTCCCTAAAATAAAATCTTTCAATTTCGCCAACTAGGGGATCACCACTCAGTATCCCAAACTTTCTTCCCACCACAAATTTGTGTGATTCCTACAAAATAGTACTACAGTATGTAAAGTCCACACAATAGTGCGGTGAAAATGACACGTGGGCAATCTGTCACGATGTAGACCTAGATATTATTATGCCTCGTTCGGTTGTGGGATTAGGACTTTATTAAAATGCTCAGTTCACTCCAACAAAATGTCGGAAGCGGCAAACATGGACGAAGGCCACGTGATGGGCAACGCGGTGGCGAGGGATAGTTGGCGCAACGGGATGACGTTGCTGTATCCCAAAAGGCGTGACGTACCGTACGGACTATCCATATCAACTCTGCTCTGTAAAGATTCTATCCACTGCTGTATGATTAGTCAGAGAGAGCGTGATTTTTTACACCAAACTAACACGACCGGTAACCGGCAAGAACGTTCGCCATCGAGCTTCATTGGGCTTTCAGATCACGAGAGGGAGGTACCGGGATTCGGAGGTTGCCGGTGACTCACAATTTCTGTTGTGTTTGGTTTGGTTTTTGAAAAATTTTTTGAAAAATTGTGGGGGTAATAAGTGGAGAGAGACAGAGAGAGAAATATTAGAAGTATGGGGGAATTTATGAGGAATTTTTTTAAAAATTCTTTTTAAAATTGTAAAGAGAACAACACAGAATCATTTCACAATTGTACTTTGGGCCCGTTTGAGAGCTTATTATTTTTGTATTCCATCCATCCTATTTTTATTGTTCACTGTTCTATTTGTCTTTTTAATGTGTTTTGCATATATCTTTTGGAGTGAATCTTGAAAAATATGCAATATGCATGGATCTTATTTGATATATTTCAATTAGTTCTGTAATATAAAGTTTTCAAAATTATGGGAAAAAAAATTATAGATTGAAAGATATAAGCAATTAAAAAATGACACGCAAATCAAAAATGAACAATGAATTAAAATTGGACGGGGAAAGTATTTTTTGGTTTGAATTGTGGTCATACTCCCTCCGTACTCATTTTTTAGTCCGTTTTGGAGATTCTAGTTGTATAAGGGAACATATTCATTGGGACCCTGTTCGGTTCGAATTTTGAGGGAGGTTTTAAGAGTAATGAGTAGAGAGAAATAGATATAAAAAATTTATTAGATACTGTACATAGGAATTTTGAGACTCCCAAACGAACAAGCCCTGCATCACCATATTTTTCAATTCTAGCCTTCAATAATTACTTTCTAGGATTTTATTTAGTAGTGATTGATTTAAAAGTAGATGGGTAAAATAGAACTTTCATTAAGTTGGACACCAAAAAGTGCTAACTAGGGCTAAAAATGGGGACGAGGGGAGTAATAAATTATGAATTTGATAGAGTGTTTGAAATATATATGTAGAATTGATTTTGTAACGGACTAGTGTTTGGGAGGATAGTAATGGTCAAAAGAAATTATGAACGTATACTTTGAGGATAATGCTCAAAATATATTACTCCTTCCGTCCTTTTTTAAGTGTCCCCCTACGTAACTCTAACTTATTAAGAAAACATTATTATTATACCTTTCCCATTAACTTTTACCTCCACTTTCTCTACTTACCCTCTATACAGACATCATCATTATACTTTTACTCACTAATTTTTTAAAACAGAATTTACTTTTAGGGGCAAAATGAAAAATGTACCAACTTTTACCCATTAACATTATAAAATGGACACTTATTAAGAGACAACCCAAAATAAAATACTGGACTTTAAAAAGGGGACAGAGGGAGTATGAATGTGGGAAGGTGATCCAAAATGAGGTTGGAAAATCTCCTCTATGACTGATTCTCAATTTGTGTCTTTAAAGAGCAGTTTTGTAAACTAATTTTCAATGGGTCAATTTTGCCATTGTTGACCTGGTATTGGCCTTGTAATTCGTCAACCGCCCATTGTTGATTTTTTCACAAGGAGCTACCAGCGAAAGCAGAGAGAAGATGACAACAAGAAATGATGAGTAGATTCGAAGTTTTTTTATTCCTCTCCCCTATTTTCAATTTTGGGGGAAAATGGTCGGGAGTTGAAATTGGATTGGGAGAGATTGGACACACTTTTTCTCCCAATTTAAAATGAAATGGGTCTGAGCGTGAGGTTTAATTTGCCGTAGAATTGAGGAGAAAGATGGACCCACTTTTCTAACCCTTGAACAGCCACGTGCATTGTTGTGCAACATCTGTTGTTAATTGTTGTACCATTAGACTTATAGCCCTAATCAGTTGGTTAATAATTGTCTGAAATTTTTTATTTTAATAGTTTTCAAACTAATAAAAATTGTTTCTAAAAGATACAAAGTAATTTTCCCAAAATTTTTTTTGAAATTTAAAAAATTTTCAAAAAAAGAAAATAGTTTTTGAATTTTTTTTTGAAAAACAGTTTTGTGTAAAAAAATTTTAATTTTTTTTTGATAATATATATGGTTGAAAAAGAAAGAGAAAGAGTGTGAAAATGGAGGAGAGATAAATGCTGTGTTTGGTTTGGTTTTTGAAAATTTTTTTGAAAAATAGTAGGGGTAATAAGTGGAGAGAGATAGAGAGAGAAATAGTAGAAGTAGGGGGAATCTAGAGAGAATCTAGTAGGTATTTTTTGAAAAATACTTTTTGAAAAGTGAAAGGAACAAGGCGAAAGTTTTTGTAATAATGAGGCTCCGTTTCGGAAACGAAATAAGCTGCTTATTTTTTAAGAAGGCAATTTTAAGCTCAAAAATAATGTGTTTACGCAAATAATTTGCCTACTACTATAGATCTTATTTGATAGATCACATCAAGATCTTTAATACGGTGCAAAAAAATTAAAAAATTATTTGTCGTTTGCATTATTTTTTAGTTTGAAAATGTGAAATAAGCTGCTTATTTTTTAAGAAGGTTTCTGTAACGGGGGTGTATTTGATTGAAAAGATATGGGGTTAATTAAATTTGATTATTGACAAAAGATTGATAGTTTTGATTATCCAATGGCAAAAATTTGATTAGTTTTTAAGAGATTGCAAAGTCTGGTTATTTCAATGTGAACACTTTTTTGATCAAATATTACTGACCTTAGCAATATTTTGATTTTGATTAGTCCACTGTGGATGCTCTTATAATTTATTACTATTAAAATAAGAGTTTTCTATATTAATAGTTTTTAGTTTTTTGTAATTTGAAAAAGTGATGTAACAAATTTTGATTATCCAATTTTGATTAAACCATTGTGGACCTCTACATTACTAACATTTGCAACCTTTTAAATGGATAATTAAAAGATAATATGGCAACTTTTGACTATCCAATTTTAATTAGTCTACTATGGATGCTCTAACAGGTCCATTTGATGCATCTCTCACCATAAATTACTCCTTAGAATATAACTCAAACTCACATTTTCCCTTAATATGAGAAATATAATATTACTCTGTTTGAATAGATTAGAAAATTTAAAAAAAATGCAAAAAAGAATTTATACTGTTACAAAATTGCACGCTGTTTTGTGATAAATTATCTTTGCAGAAAGGAGGGAGTATCTCTTTAGCTTGTTTAATTTGTGGGTTATAAAATATTGTCGAAAGGTAGTTAGCGAGATCCATTTTTAAGTACAACTTTCTCTTTCTCTACCTTCCACTTCTCTCTCTATCTCTCTACATCCTAGCAGCCTCGTCAATGACTTGTCATTTAATCTGCATGGGGCATGTTTTCTTTTTAGGATTTAGGATTTTGAATTTTGGATAATGATTGGAAAGAGATAGAGAGAAATAAAAGTAATAATTGAGAATTTTTTTATTGAAGACCATGTGCGGAGAATAAGTTAAAAGTTCAAAATTCCAAAATGAACATGGTCTAGGAGTCTTGTCTCTCGTTTTGAGAGTTTAGTTTCTTCCTCGGACAAATATTTGTCTACAAATAGGGTTATTTCATAGACGATATTGCTTCACAATGATATTTGTAGCAACAATGCCTGTACACTACATGGTATTTTTCGCGGGATAACTTGTGGAGGCTGTCATATTTGTAGTTTTTTGAAAGTTCATTGGCGCGTTCATAATTAATTAAAGTCCATCTGATCATCTGGGTATTTGTTGCCTTTTATCTTTGGCTAGCACTTTATATCTTTTGAGACTGCTAATTGAATATACAGCAGATCGCAAGTGCCGCCTTTTCTGTCAGGCTCAACATCTGAGTCGGGATGAAAGATATCGGCTGCTTCGTGTTTTTCTCGTTTACGGAGGATTAGTTTGGCTTTGTCCAATATTTTTTGTAATGAGATCCATTATGTAAGTGCAGCTAAGCTATTACTAATATAATCTTCTTAATTTTTGATAAAAAGGGGTAAATTTTTGTAGTCATCCCTCTAGTTTTACGGTTGTCTCAATTTCGTTCATTTAGTTTCAATTGTCTCAATTTCGTCTCTGTAGTTTGTTTTATGTTCCAAATTGGTAAACTCGTTAACACTGTTAATGAAACTAATAGAAAAATATGATTAAAAAATTAAGTACTTCAATTTTCAATCCTGTTGAACCAGTGCGGAAATCTCATTTTTTTGATCATTTTATCCTAGATAGTCGTAATGAATTTTTGGCTCTAAAGCTTTTCAACGAGTACTCAAAAACTCCTTATTTAGTTTTAGGGCTCTCTTAAGGTGCTCATTGAAAGACCTTAGAACTAAAAATTCATTATGACCATTTAAGATAAAATGATCCGAAAAATAAGATTTTCGCACCGGTTCAAACAGATTAAAAATTGGAACACTTAATTTTTTTAACTATATTTTATAATATATAAATGGTGTAAAAAAATAAGTGTTCCAATTTCAATCCGTTTACACCGGTGCGAATATCTTATTTTTTTGATCATTTTATCTTAAATGGTTATAATGAATTTTTGTCTCTAGGGCCTTTCGATGATCACCCTAAGAGAGCCCTTAAACTAAATAAGCAGTCTTCGAGTACTCGTTGAAAGGCCTTAGAGCCAAAAATTCATTACAACCATCTAGGATAAAATGATCAAAAAAATAAGATTTTCGCACCGGTTCAACTGGATTGAAAATTGGAGCACTTAATTTTTTAATCATATTTTCCCATTAGTTTCATTAACGGTGTTAACGATTTTACCAATTTAGAACGTAAAACAAACTACAGGGACAAAATTGAGACAATTGAAACTAGAGGGATGAAATTGAGACAACCGTAAAACTAGAGAGACGACGATGAAAATTTGCCAAAAAACCCCCCATAAACCTAACATATTGTTTTATCCATACATAATTACATCATTTAATCGACGGTAAAATATAGGTGATTGGTTTGTTTAACATGTTATACATACATCATAACAAAAAAATTAAATAAATTCAACTTGAAGTGGTCACCGAATTACTTATTTTTTAAGAAAATAATTTGAAGCTCAAAAATCATGTGTTTAGACAAATAATTGTCCTAGGTAAAAATGGATCTTATTTGATAGATCTCATTGAGATCTTTTAAATGGTATCAAAAAAATCAAAAAATTAATTTTCATTTCATCATATTTGAGTTTGAGAATATAAAATAAATACTTATTTTGTAGGAAAGGAAAGTGCAATACCATTAAGAGTACTTTGGACGGAAACACCCATGCTCAAAATGGATCCGTTATTTTGATAAAAAAAAGAAGAGGAAGAGACAATCATTCTAACACCACGCATAACTGCACATCCAATCACACACCCCATTCATAATAACAATGGGGCCCACACATACTATATATCCAGTATATATAGGGTCCACTTTTAATGTGAGTATGAGTGTGTACTTGGATGCAGTGTTAGAATTATTGAAATAGAAACAATCATTCCGCGGTGAGTTGGAATATTTTCCACGCTGTGTTGGAATATTATCACGTTGTGTTGGGAATATTTTGCCTTTTCTCACTCTTTCCATACCTACAAGCCAGTTTACCAAAACAAGCAACGAGGTAAAGGTTTGACTTCGAAGTCTTTTCTATAAACATTCAGCTCCATTTGCATACTCTACCACTCAACTCTAGTAGCATTTAAAGTAGCATTTGCTTTTGTATATATGCCGTATTAGGGTTCCAGAACAGCAGGGAAAAAAGCTTCAAACCTCTCCTCTCCATTTTCCCGGAAAAATCTTTCCATTCTAGGGTTTCTCTGACACTCAGTTTCCCTTCTCCCAAACGAGAGATCCTCCCCCATCTGCCCTCTCTCGATCTCCTCCTCAGAGATCTGGAAAACCCAGAACCGATTTAGTTTGACTTTCCTCTTTTGGGTGAGATTCCCAATCATCTATCACGTCCTCTTCCTACATTTAGAAACCCTTTCCGGGTTCTTGATTTGGCTGTGGCTTCTTTCAGTTTTTTCCTCCCCCCTTCCCCCCTTGAATTAATCTTCATCAGCTACTTGTGGGATCTGATTATTTGTGTTTTATTTTTGCCCTTTCTTGGGGTTTTGTTTCATCTTCAAGAGGTATTGCAAGGGCAGATGGTGAGAGGGAAAACCCAGTTGAGAAGGATAGAGAACACATCAAGCAGGCAAGTGACTTTCTCGAAGCGAAGGAGCGGGCTGCTGAAGAAGGCCTTCGAGTTATCGGTTTTGTGTGATGCTGAAGTTGGACTCATAATCTTTTCCACCACTGGGAAGCTGTATGAGTTCTCTAGCTCAAGGTACCCCTTTTTTTTTTTTTCCCATTTCGATATATATGTTCACCAGATCGGTCATTCTTCGTTGCACCGAAATACTTTCCTTGCTTATAATCGACCCAAACTGAAAAACAATAATAAAAAATCATCATCCTAAAAGATGTTCATTTTGATTTTTGTATATGTTCGGTTCTTTTCGCGAACTAATTTTTCAAAGAAAGAGATTCGAAATCAGTAGTTATTTTAGACGGTTTACCTGTATACACTGTATATTAACACGAGTATATACGTACAAAGTTAAATAATCGTACGTGGAAGGTACGAAAAATATTTGCCTATCAAAAAAAAAAAAAAAAAACGTACGAATATTTTGGATTTTTGGGGCTTTTTGGGAGTAAAAAGCTTTTTCCTATTTTGAAAACGTGATTCTGAGTCTCTGACAATAGAGTCTAGTTTGCTATAGCGTTATCATGTTATGGCTAAATCTTTTTGCATTTTTTAATTTTATTTTTGGTACTTAGGAAATTAGAATCTTATTCCTTTTCTCGTGTTAACTTCACTGATGTTTTTATTCTTCATGGATTCTTTTAACAATTGATCCATTAACATTAATTCCTTTCTTCATTTTTGAGCTCCTGGTGTTTTTTTGTTTATGATTCTATGCCATCCCTTTTTTTTTTTTTTTTTTTTTGAAGAGCAAATAGGATTTTGTTGATCTTTGGAAACAAATTCCGAAGATTAAAAGGACGGACTCTAAGCACAAGGCATCAAAACAGAGCAAAAGCATGCCGATGGCAATAGATTTTTTTTTTTTTTTTTTGAGAGGCGATTCTAGGCCATCGTTGATGTTTGGGTTTTATTGCAAGTTAGTACTAGTTTTTATCCCAATTGCCCCCCAAAAAATCTCTTGGTTGAGCCCTTGAATAACCCATATATGATGTTGATGAAACCTAAATGTCTCGGCTAAGAGCATCTCTAGCCCTTACTCAAAACTAGAACCAAATTTAAAGTTTGGGTAAAAACACCCATTATATCCACCTTCAGCCCTAGAAATCAAACTCAGTAGAACCAAACTGATGAGTTTACTCAAATCCTTGCCTAAATCAAGGGAGACCAAAACCCTTACCCAAATTTCCTAAAAACATATATGCGATTGGAGTGGATGACATCAAATCAAGCTTTTACTCAAATTTTGACGCAAAGTTGAGCAAGGGTTTGGGATGCTCTAATAACATCTCGAACAAGTAATATACCCCAAAAAAAAAAAAAAAACATCTTGAACAAGTAATTAAAACTTAAGAAAAACAAATTATGGTTTTGTAATATTTTAGGTGCTCCAGAAGAATCTATAAATATCAGTCTTCCCTCAAATATTTTTGGATTTTTAAATTAGGTGCTCCAGAAGAATCTATAAATATCAGTCTTCCCTCAAATATTTTTGGATTTTTAAATTTCAATTATGGGTATCATATTTCAAACACCAAATCCTAGGACGGAAATATAATTGCGTATGAAAGAATTAAAATAGCAAAACACCAAAAAAAAAAGTGATAACAACAAAACCTGGTGGATGGTAGCTATATGAAATCTCATTTTTTAAATTGTTAAATAAGAGTAAGAAAATATATGCTTTTGAAGATACATGGAGGAGTACAGTTTTGGGGGTCCAATCTCTTCTGTCCGAAAACCCCGTGCCTCTTTGTCGAGGGATTTTCTGGCCGTTGAATTGTGTGATTTTTCTCTTTATGCCTTATATCCAATGGCCGGAAAATTCTTCGACACAGAGACACGGGTTTAGGGGTTTTCGGCACAGAAAGTCCTGGATCCGATCTCCGAAATTACTAGGAGTAGTTCAAGGCGTGATAGTACATTATTGAGAACATATTACATTATTAAAAAAATAGTACATTATTAAGAACAGCTTTTTTTTTTGTACGACCTGTCGATCTCAGAGCTTTCTATTGATTATCTTGAGGTTTCTTTTCCAAATCCAACATCTTTTTCCTTCGCGGGCCTGAGCGTTTGCGTAATTCTCTCCGTACAAGGAAAAGATAATGGCACACAGATCACATACTCTAGAAAGATTTTCTATTTATTTTTTATTTTTTGGGAACTGACGAAAAGAAGATAGAGATAGATGACTTATCCAAAAAAGATAGAGATAGATGATATAGTGAGCCGAAATATCTGAAGGGTTCACAAGATTCAAAGGGGTCATACCCGGGGTCCATCGTTCAGTTGTCTCAGTTCGTTTAGAGATGAGTTGGCACGATGACACGTCGTTCACCTGTCGCCGAACGTAGGATGGACCACGGACTATACGGTCGAGCGTAGATTGTTGTCCGAACGTCATCACTTAGCTTTTTGTTCGGTAAAGAAGTCTTTTGTTCGGCATAGCACCTCTCCAATCCTGATCTCCATTTGTTCGGCGTCATCTTTCCTTCGGGACCTGTTCGCTCGGAGACCGCTAGTACAGAACGTTCTGGAACCTTCCACGTGATACGTGAGTTGCCTTCTCTTCTGACAGACGTGCCGCCCTTGTATGATGTGACATGCCTGACACGAACCCATGTGCCTCTGCAAACCTGGGAAGGCGGCCTTCATTAAATGCCTCTGACAGGTGACGTCATCCGAGCGTAGGAACGCGCGTGTGTCCTACGCTCGGTTTGCTTAGCGCAGAAGATTCCTTTGCCTATAAATACAGAGGTACCTTTCACCCCAAAAAAGACTGATACACACTCCTCCTCTCATAAGCAATTCCTCTTTTCCTAACATACACCACTGTACTTCTTCTTCCCTATACTGACTTAATCGTCGGAGCTTCTACCCGGAGGAACACCATCCTCTGGTTTGCAGGTACCCGGCGAGCCACGTCATCTTCCCACAGCACAGTAGCGGAGGAGTAAAGGGTTCAAGGGATCCAGGTTGAAAACAGCCCCCCACAATTGGCGAGTCTGCTGGGGAGGACATCCCAGCAGGACGTGGATCTGTATTCAACCTTAGATCTCCCCCACTCCTTCCTTTACCACCGTCGGAAAATGACACAACGCCTTCCTCCACCTAGCTCGGAGAACTTCACCCTCGGTCTGGCTGGGTACGGCGCGATGAACATCGAGCCTAACCAGGCCGCTGCCGCCCCGCAACCAGTGGCTCGTCCACTCAGCTACCCACCAACAGAACTTGACATTGCCTTGGCGGAGCAGAAGCGTCAGGCAGCTGTCATAGCCCTCTTACAACAACGCCTCGAAGCTCGAGACGGAGGCGCACTCGAGACTCCTGCTCGGAGCCACCAGGCCGAACCAAGCCAACCGAAGAAGCTTCACAAACGAAGACGAAGGATGCACCAAGCTCAAACGTCCGAAGGAGTACCCTCCGAGCGTCGCAACGTGTTTGAAAGGCTCGAACGCACTCCTAGGGATCCTCCAACTTCCTCTCGTCCACGTGTGGCAAGCATCATCAGGGAAGAGAGTTCACGCTCTTCGGCGACACATTCGACGGCTGGAACTCTTAGGATGGGAGTCTCGGGGCGGACACATCGCCTTAGCCGACGACAAGAGGAGCGTGCGGATGGAAAAAGGCCTTTAAACCTCAACGAGCACCCTGTACGTCAACGAACAGGAGAACTTCCAGAGCGATCCGAGCAATCCAGGTCACGTACCGAACGAAACCCCCAAGGGAGGCAAGCTTCAGGTTCGCGAGGCGAGCGAACGAGTAGGGGAACGCGATCCGAACGTGCGAACACAATTGTTTTGTATGATCAATATACGGGAAAGCCGGTGGTATACCAAGCGGTGGATGATGGTGTAGACATACCGCTCGCTCGGAACGGAGGTCCGAGAGTGGAACATCCGGAACCTTCGGATGAAGTTCGGCTTAACCACCACGTTCAGCAAGAACAGGGGTATCGTCACAGAGATTCGAGGGCCAACAATGGGGCTCAGCAAGGGAACCAGGCGCCGGTCATTCCACCCGCACCTGTGCCTGTACCTGTGGATGACTCAAAGCTCGGAAAGGCAAAGGCATCCCCCTTCATTGACGCCATTCAACAAGAACGGCCACCAGACCGTTTTGTCATGCCGAAGCTCAAACGCTACGAGGCAAAGGAGGATGCTGTTGCGTTCGTTTGTCGCTTTCGTCAGACGATGAGCCTCCACAACTTCACCGACGCACTCATGTGTAAGATCTCTCCTCTTACATTAAGTGAGCCCATTATGTTGTGGTATAATCAGCTCAAGCCGAAGTCCATCAAGAGTTTCAACGAGCTGGAGTTGGAATTCACGAAACGGTTTGTGACAAGTAACATTCAGTCGAAGACACTCTCGATGCTGGTAAACATGCGGAGAACTCCGGGGGAAACTCTTCGGGCATATACCGAGCGTTACTGGGAGGTGTACAACCTGATTCCTGATTGCGATCAAGGTGTTGCGGCGGAATCCTTCATGAACGGGTTGGACCCAACCTCGGCGATGTTCCGAGACTTATCCAGAAATCCACCGAAGACAATGGGCGATCTAATGGTCATTATAGAGAAGGATTGCGTCCACGAAGAGGCTGTTGCCGAGCGAAACGCTCCGAAGAATGCCGAAGTACCAAAGTCCACTGCAGCGAAGAAACATGTTGCGAACGTTCGGCAAGGACAAAGTGGACAGCATAATTCTGGCTCAGGAGCAAATAAACCGAACAACAAACCCAAACCTCCACAGGTCCCACAACAGCAGCCTTGGCAGCAGACACGAAGGGATCCGAGGCCTGATGAGTATGTTGCCGAGCGTACTGCCTTTACCGAGCCAATCTACAAGCTTCTGAGTATCATTGGCCAACTCCCGTTCTTCGTTTGGCCAACGGGACTCCTTGGTACGGCGGGCAGCGGACCAGGGATGTGCAACTTCCACAAAGAGCGTGGCCATTACACCACCCAGTAACCCTTCAAACGATACCTTGAAGAACTGGCTGCAGCGGGGCATCTTAACCAATGGATTGACCTTCGGCGGAATCCACTTCCACCTCCCCCTCCCGTAGTTGGAAATCTTGTTGGAGTGATCCAGGGATTGGTGTCCGAAGGAAAGGCGGCCGAGCTCCGAACGGAAATTGATAAAGCTGTTGCTGCTCTATCCGTTTGCAATGTAGGAACGACGTCAAAACGAAAATGGGAAGATCCGAGCCTCGGAGGGCTGATAACCTTCTCATCCGAAGACCTGTAGGGGGTACAAATGCCACACACCGACGCCCTAGTCGTTACTGTCACAGTAGATTCCTCTACAGTCCAACGAGTATTGATCGACCAGGGAAGCTCGACAGAAGTAATGTTCCACTCCACGTACAAGAGTCTGGGGCTTTCACCGTGACAGCCGGTTGCAACCACCCCCGCCGTCGATTTCAGGGCTCCAGTTTGGCCTCTTGGGCTGATAACCCTTCCCGTGCGTGCCGGTTCCCGAGTAATTAACGTCGAATTCGTAGTGGTTAGCTCTCCGAGCCCCTACAACGTTATCCTCGGTCGAGCCTGGTTACATGAGATGAAGGCGCTCCCATCCACTTTGCACCAAGTGATGAAGTTCGTCGGATGGAATGGGCGACAGGAGAGCCTTCGGGGAGACCAGATCCAGTCGAAGAAATGTTACATCAGCACGGTAACCAATAAACCGAGTTACCTGGAAGTGCAATGCGTCGACACAGCCGGCACCCCCGTATTGGAAGACGTAGGCCTCCCTGCTGAGCAACGGTCCGCCGAAGAACTGATAAAGATGCCAATAACGGAGGATGGAAGCCGGTACTTTCTTCTCGGCAGTTCTATGGCTGAAACCGAGCGTAAGGAGATGTTCGATTTCCTCAAAGAAAACATTGAGGTATTTGCTTGGACACCCGAGGAAATGCCTGGAGTGGATCCCGCTTTTGCCGCCCATCACCTAAACGTCGATCCAAACAGGCGTCCTGTTATTCAGAAGGTTAGGCGTTCGGCCCCTTCGCACGTGGATGCAGTGATGGCCGAGGTCGATCAACTGTTAAAAGCTGGGGCTATCCGAGAAATTTTGTACCCGACGTGGTTGGCAAACCCGGTCGTTCCGAAGAAAAATGGAAAGCTCCGAGTGTGCGTTGACTTTACCAATCTCAACGATGCTTGTCCGATGGATCGCTTCCCCCTTCCTCGGATAGAGCAAATGGTGGACGCCACGGCTGGATATGAGCGATTGAGCTTCATGGATGCATACCGGGGCTATCATCAAATTGCCCTGGCCGAAGATGATCAAGAGAAGACAGCCTTCATTTCTCCCCGAGGAACGTACTGCTACAATGTCGTTCCGTTCGGATTGAAAAATGCTGGGGCTACGTTTCAACGGGCAATAACCAAGATGTTCCTCACCAAGCTCGGCAAAATCATGGAGGCATATATTGACGACATGGTGTGCAAGAGCAAGTTTGCTCGGGATCACCTTCAGCACTTGGGTGAAATCTTTGCCATCTTGAAGGAACACAGGCTCCGCCTCAATGCGGAAAAATGTGCGTTTGGAGTAGGCTCGGGGAAGTTCCTCGGCTACATGGTTAGCCGCCGAGGAATTGAAGCTGATCCGACCCAGCTCACTGCCGTGCAAAAGCTTCGAGCTCCAACTACAATTAAGGAAGTTCAACGGCTCACAGGCATGGTTGCTGCGTTGAGTCGCTTCATTCGACGTTCGGGAGATCTTTGCAGGCCTTTCTTCCAGGCAATAAAGACCAGTCGGCGAAGGTTTGTGTGGACTGAGGAATGTGATGTGGCTTTGCAATCCCTTAAAGAATACCTTGCACAAGCTCCACTCCTCGTCACACCCCTTCCCGAAGAGGATCTTTATCTATACCTGGCGGTCTCGGATCATGCCACCAGTTCTGTTCTTGTTCGGAAGGAAGGCATGGACCACTTACCTATATTCTTTTCCAGCAAGACGATGACGGACTCTCAGACGAGGTATCTGCCTATGGAAAAGTTGGCTTTAGCACTCGTGTCATCTAAAACGAGCCTATTGCCATACTTTCAATGTCATCGGATCGTGGTCCTCACTGAGTTTCCTCTCAAGGCGGTTCTTCGGAGAACATGTTCGTCCAGCCGGATCTTGAAATTCTCTCAAGACCTGGCCAACTATGACATCCAGTTCGAGCAGAGGACAGCCATCAAGGGACAGGCTTTGGCAGATTTCTTTGCCGAGCTTACTCCTGGGCTCAAAGACGAAGAGAATGCACTGGCAACAGCTGCCGAAGAAGCACGAATGGCCGAGGCAGAAGAGCATCTTGAATGGAGTGAACCTCCCCGCGAGTCTCTTCGGACAAAATTCACTTTGGGCACAAGAAAGCCGAAGGAGTGGAAGCTTTTTTCCGGTGATGCGTGGAAAATGACCGTGGATGGTGCTTCCAACGTCAACGGGGCTGGAGCAGGGGTCGTGCTCGTTTCTCCGGCTGGTACTGTGCATGAACATGTAGTATCCATTGGCTACCCTGCCACCAACAACGAGGCCGAGTATGAAGCTCTCATTGCTGGGCTGCAGCTTGCTCTTAAGTTGGGGGCAGGCTCGGTACATGTATTCTGTGACTCTCGGCTGGTAGTGGGCCACCTTAATGACAATTACCAGGCCAAGAACGCTCGGATGAATGCTTATGTAAGTCACGTGTTGGCCCTGCTGAAGCAATTTGGCCGCGTGGAAGTGGAATGGATTGCACGGGAGCATAATGCTCATGCCGACGCCTTGGCGGGTCTTGCTTCGGTGTATAAGGCTGCTGGGGCTCGCACCATCGTTTTTGATGAGGTTGTCCATCCGAGCTTCGAGCTCGCGGTTTGCACGATCAGCACCGCTCCCCTCGGTCCCAGTCAGCTGGATCCTGTTATTGCCTTCCTAAAGAACCAGACCCTTCCACAGGATAAAAGGGAAGCCCACAAGGTTCGTTGCCGAGCAGCTAACTACTGGTTGGACCCCCATGGACAGTTGTACCGTCGCACGTTCACTGGTCCAGACCTTCGGGCGGTGCATGAGGATCAAGTTCAAAGCGTTTTGGATGAATTACATATGGGAAGCTGCGGTGGGCATTCAGGAGGCCGCACAATGGCACACCGAGCGTTAACACATGGGTACTGGTGGCCGAAGATGGTCAAGCAGTCCGAGGAATATGTGAAGCGCTGTGTTCGGTGCCAGAAGCACGCTTACATACCTCACCAACCAGCCTTTCCCCTCAAAATGATTACCAGTCCATGGCCCTTTGCTGTATGGGGTTTCGACATTGTGGGAAAGCTGCCGAAGACCCCCGGTGGATTCGAATATCTGCTTACTGCTACGGACTTGTTCACCAAGTGGGTGGAAGCAGCACCCTTGGTCAAAATGACAGCTTCGGACGTGGAGCGCTTTATTTGGAGGCTTATCATTTCCACGTTCGGCGTTCCCTATGCCATTCTCTCGGACAATGGCACCCAGTTTGTAGCAACAGCAATCCAATCCTTTTACAAGCGCCATCATAGCATGATCCATACTTCGTCGGTGGCCTACCCCCAAGGAAATGGACAGGCCGAGGCTTCAAATAAAGCCATTACTCGGGGGCTTAAGCGCCGTTTGGATCGTAAGCTCGGCAAATGGGTTGACGAGCTTCCTCACGTACTGTGGAGTTATCGTACCACCCCTCGACGTTCCACTGGCCGAACCCCATTCTCCATGGCGTACGGCATGGAAGCTGTCCTTCCTCTTTCTGCGCTCGTTCCAACTGTTCGGGCTGAAAACTTCAATCCTGTGGACAACAATGCTTTGGTTGGTGCTGAGCTGGACTTCGCCGAAGAACTCCGTGACAATGCCAACTTGCACCATGCTGCTTACCAACAGGAGGTTGCTCGGGGTTACAATAAGAACGTCCGTGCTCGGCCGTTTCAAGTTGGTGACCTCGTTCTTCGAATGGTTGTAGAAGCTAAGAAGTTGACCAAGCTGAAAGATCCCTACGAAGGCCCTTACAGGGTGGTTCAGAAGATAGGCCACGGTGTCTATAAGCTCGCTGAGATGGATGGAACGTTGATTGCTAACCCATGGAACGCCCAAAAACTTCGAAAGTTCCATGGCTAGCCTCGCGTACCTCTCTCGTATTTTTGTTCGTTGATTCTTCTTTTTGTTCGACATGTAACCCACTGGGGGTGTTGTGGAAATCTACGATTCGATTAACGCACTCGGTCGGCTAATTCGTTTGTTCGGTAATTTTACTTCGTTTGAGGGTATACCATCTCGCCCGGGATATCGCCTTCGGGCTCTGGTACTTTTACCTCGGTCCTCTCGTACTTTTCCCGAGCTTGCTGTACCCATCTCTGCCTTCGTGTTGTTTGTCTTACTCAACCAACCCGAAGGCAGGGGGCTATGTGGGTACAGGCTTACGTTTCTTACGTTTCACATGGTACTTTTAATTATGGGTTCTCAGACGTAGTATTATCCGAACCGGCTAAACCAAGCTTCATTGGTTTGTTTAGTTTTTATGAACCCAATCCGAATGACAATACTTGGAAATTTGTGGCATTGAGACATGTACTTCATCCGAACGAAAGTACTTGGGCAAATTCATGACATCCCATTGAATCGTAATAGATGCGATATCCGAACAGATGTAGATATCATAAAATGAAAAGCGAGGAAATATCACCACATATTACCCGAACAGATATACTAACTGAAAAACAAGCATCAACAGTTAAAATCTATTACTTACAAACTACGTTCGGCAAACTCCAAAGTTTTTGGAGCCGAACGTCCCAATTCAAAGTTCAAAATTAAAAACAAGCTACCAAGAAAAACTGTTTATGCCTGGGCCTCGGGAGTGGTTGTGGCCGAGGGAGTGATGGGTTGGTCAGTTGGAGCTGTTTGGGCCGCATCCTTTGCAGCATCTTCGGGAACTGGAGGCTCCCTTTGAATTTCTGCTGGCTCAAAAGGTGGTACCTCGACGAGGGACCTTCTCTCATCATCAGCTTCGACTCCAGCCTGGTCGAAACCAAAGTTGAAGCCGAGCAGAAAGCTCTTCTTGTGCTGGGCCTCCTGGAGCTCGGCCTGCAAGGACATAAGTTCTTCGGCAGCATCTTCCTCTGCCTGGTAGTAGCCCTTGTCGTAGGAGACCTTGAGCTCCTTCCTCATCTCTTCCTCCATCTCCTTTCTGCCAAGATTTCTTCCCTCGGCAAATCCCTCATCTTTTCCTTCGGCCCTCGCGTGTTCGGCACCATCTTGCAGCCCCTTGATCACATCGTTCAGGTTGGCGATAGTGATCTCTTGGCCTCGGCGGGCCTCCTCTGATTGTTCGAGGCACTTCTTGTAGTCCTCGGCCGTAGCATGGCTCGACTCCAGCTTTTGCTGGAGGAGTTTTGCCTGCTTGTCGTGTTCAACGAGGTGGCGTTGGGCACACATGATAGATTGAGTGGCCTGCAAGTGGAACAAACTATGAGAATTCGAAGAAAAACAGTTGGAATTATTTATGCTTTACAACAAACCAAACAACTTACCCTGCCAGTGAAGTAGTAGTAGTCGCTCAGAGCCGACTTCAGGGACACCTGAGCATTGATATCCCTCGGCAGCCTTAGCCCCGAGTGTAGAGTGAAGGCCAAGGAGGGGTCATCAATGAGGCTATCCGTACGAAGGATTTGTTTGCCTCGTGGGGTGATGAAGCTCGGCGCCCAGATAACGTCGGCGCTCCGAGCTTCGTCTTCGTTGACGGTGCCCTTCTGTTTTTCTCCCCCTTCTTGTCCTTCGGCGCTGGGAGACGTGTCTGCAGCGGCCGAAGCTGCAGCCTTCTTGGCGGTGACTTTGAATCGCTTCGACGGCTTATCGGACGAAGCGGGGGGAGGTAATTGACGCTTTTGAGGGACCACATCCGGTGCGGTCTTCTTGCTTGGAGCGCTGGGCTTCGGTGCCGAACCCGAAGCACTAGGCCCCCCAGCTTTTTGTTTTTCGGCCAGCTCTTTGGCCGCCTTCTCCTTCACCTGAAGGATAGCTCTCATGCTTCGAGGAGGCATCTCTTCTTCGGCAAAGGGGGTTCCTTCGGTGGGTAGGCGCACCGTTCCTCGGAGAGGCTTTTCTAGGTTAGGAAGTTGATCCTCGGTGAGGTCAACTACAAAGCTCTTCTTCTTGCTTCCTTCTGCCCCCTTTCCTCGGATTCTTCCTCCGTATGTTGCGTCGTACTGGAGGATGGTTGGAGCGTCTCTTTCTTCGCTCGGAATAGTCAACAAAGAATCTGCAAGTCCGCGACCTTTGGCAAGTCTTAGCAAGTTCTTGTTGATCTTCGTTGTATCTGCCGAACACAACACAGGGAAAGAACAATATTCAGTGCAAAGGGGAATGAGCATTTACGTTAAAAGTGGACTGAGCAATGTGTGAAGCATTAAATACAATGAAGTCAAATTTTTGCTTACTTGGGTTGCCCCTTGCCTTGGCAACGTAAAATTGATCATCCTGACCAAGGGGAAACTCATAATTTCCCCGAACTTCGACGTAGTACGAAGCCCACTTCTCTGAATCGTACATACCCTCGGGAATGATCTTCACCATATTCCTTCGGGAGCACAAGTAGAAGCGTGAGTACCTCACATTCCGAGACACCATGTAGTTCTCGAAAATGTGGTGGGCTTGGAGGTCGAACATTTTAACCTCGGCCAGCTTGATGATTGAGTGGATGATTCTGTAGGAGTTCACACTCAGCTGGCACGGGGTGAGGTTGAAGTAGTGGAGGATCTGCCTCAAGATCCTGTGCATTGGAAACCTGAGGCCACCCTCGGTAATGGCCATGAGGGGCACAGTGATGTGCTCGTCGGAGAATCGTATCCGAGGCCCAGGGATTGTTGAGATTACTACGTCGTCAGGGACGTGATATGTTGTTCGGAAGATATCTATCCCTTCTTGGTCAGCGAAGCAATCCCAATAGGGACATGGGTCCCTTCCTGCTCGGGGAGGTATTTCGTCGGGGTCGAGTGCGACGATCTTCCTCTTCTTCGTCTTCGGCGGTTGAGAAGATGACGCGCCTGCGACCCCAGCTTCTCCTTCAGCCTGGCTAGTAGAAGCAACAGGAGTCTCCTCGTCCTTGGCCTCCTCTGTTGCCTCTTCGTCTTCTTCTTCGGCGTCGTCTTCCTCTTCGGGATCATCGGCTTCCTTTTCCGAAGGCTCCTCGTCGAGGTTTATTACGTCGTGATCGGGGCCAATTGTCCGAAGTGGAGTCACGTTGGCCGGAACAAAGACTCCCTCGAACGATTCAGGTAGAGATCTACCGCCCACCCTATATTCGCGAGCCGCGGCTCTGATTACTTCGGCTATTCGGGGGTCAACCTCGCCGAGGCCCGGATCGTTGGGGTCAACTGAGGCGTAGGATTCCGCCGAGGAAGCTGATGAAGACTCCATACCTAAAAACACAAGTGCAGGGGATAAGACCGTCAGCGAAATGCAAGGTCAATCTCCTAGAGGTGCTTATGTTCAGTGTTACGAGCTAATCTCGCCGAGTGTGTCTCAGAATTCCCGAGCAAACACTTTTCTTTGGGTGAAGCTGTCCGAACGATATAGAACAATTCTGTTTGCCCGAGCGTTAACGAGCTTCAAAATGAGTCCTATGTTCGGGTGAGCACGGGGTCTTGTTCGGAAGAACACTGGTTGAAGATGAACTTGCGTTCGGAAGAACACATGAACATCTTCAACCTGTTCTTCCTTGCCCAGAAAGCGTTTCAGGCGAATGTGGCAGAAAAACCCATTTTTTGGGTCAAAATGCATGCAAAAACAATCAAAACAGACAGAAAACAATGGAGAAACAAGAAATACCTGAGAAACAAGGGTGATTTACGATCCAACTGCAGCAAAATCTGGGTTTTTGATGAGTTTTGGTGTTGAACGGCGTCTTGGCCAGAGAATGCAATCGACTGGAGAGAGAAAAAGTGATTTTCTCTCTCCCCGCTCCACCTTTTATACCTAGGGCGGCATTTGAAACGGTGCCGAGCGCCCAGCCGTTAGATTTGGGCGGGAGACTGATGTGTCGTTGGATGCTCGACGCGTGGCAGTTCCAGCAGGCGCCGTGTCTTTCCCCAATGGCCTAAGGACGCGTGGCAGATTTGAAGTTGGCGGTTGCAGGAGCAATAAATGCAATCCCAGCTTTTGCACCTTGAAGCCTGGAGCATACTTGTCCTCGGCTATGCACTCTGTTCGGAAAAGTCAACGTTCGAAAGTCTTACTTTTTCAAATATGAAACGTTTGTTCAGCCACACTGGATCAACTCCTCCCTCTTTTCCGAGAAAAAGAAGAAGAAGTTGAGGGGCTATTGTAGTGGGTCGAAATATCCAAAGGGTTCACAAGATTCAAAGGGGTCATACCCGGGGTCCATCGTTCAGTTGTCTCAGTTCGTTTAGGGATGAGTTGGCACGATGACACGTCGTTCACCTGTCGCCGAACGTAGGATGGACCACGGACTACACGGCCGAGCGTAGATTGTTGTCCGAACGTCATCACTTAGCTTTTTGTTCGGTAAAGAAGTCTTTTGTTCGGCATAGCACCTCTCCAATCCTGATCTCCATTTGTTCGGCGTCATCTTTCCTTCGGGACCTGTTCGCTCGGAGACCGCTAGTACAGAACGTTCTGGAACCTTCCTCGTGATACGTGAGTTGCCTTCTCTTCTGACAGACGTGCCGCCCTTGTATGATGTGACATGCCTGACACGAACCCATGTGCCTTTGCAAACCTGGGAAGGCGGCCTTCATTAAATGCCTCTGACAGGTGACGTCATCCGAGCGTAGGAACGCGCGTGTGTCCTACGCTCGGTTTGCTTAGCGCGGAAGATTCCTTTGCCTATAAATACAGAGGTACCTTTCACCTCAAAAAAGACTGATACACACTCCTCCTCTCATAAGCAATTCCTCTTTTCCTAACATACACCACTGTACTTCTTCTTCCCTATACTGACTTAATCGTCGGAGCTTCTACCCGGAGGAACACCATCCTTCGGTATGCAGGTACCCGGCGAGCCACGTCATCTTCCCACAGCACAGTAGCGGAGGAGTACAGGGTTCAAGGGATCCAGGTTGAAAACAGCCCCCCACAGATGACTTATCCAAAAAAGATAGAGATAGATGAGACCTAGGATTTTTTATTCTTCAGGTTTGCAATGCTCATATTTAATAGCTTGTGATAAATTTGTAATAGTACCTTATCTGTGCATACATACCACATAATTTGAATCGATAAACGAACCAAGTTACTCTCTCAACTTGAGCTTGTGTTCGATACGCTAAAAAAGCCTTGTTCGAGATTGTTTTGTAACAATACAAACCAAACTTGAATATTTCGTAAAACTTGTTAAGTTTTCAAACCGAGCTTGAATGGTCTAAAATTGGGTTCGATTAGTCTATAGTGTTTAGAAGTTTCAAGTAACTTGAGATCAAGTTGTCAACGGCTCAAATGAAACATGTTTTGTAAGATCACATCTTCTGTTAAACAAGTCAATTAGATGACTCGATGGAAGAAGGTGAGATGGGGGTCCAATCTCAGGTAAAGCTGGAAATAGTGGATTCTATGAGCCAAATACCTTCAGAAGGAGGACGATCTGACCAATGAAGAGTTTGATGAGGATGTTGCCCCTTCCTCCAATACTTTGAGCCATGTGCTTTGGTAATCAGAGAAGAGATGGGAATAGTATTCGTGGAGATGGACCATCCCTTGATGCTAGTCAAAAAATGGAGAGGAGATTGAGAAGGGCGAAGAGAAAGATTAAAAAGAAGAAACTTCTTGTGGAGATTGGGGTTAAGACTGAGAAATTGAAACTAGGTTTCAGTAGGAGTAACTCTCTCTTTTCCTCTCTCTAAAAATCCATAATCCTAGCCGTCAACATCTCCCACCCCCTCCTTTCCCTCCCTCCATTTTCCGGTGGCGGGAGGGGAGGGATCTACTCCTTTCTTTTTTCTCGTTCTCTTCCTCTTTTCCCTTTCTGTCCTTTTCGTTCTCTTTTTTGCAGGTTTCAATCGGTGGAGGCTAGGGCCATTGTGTTCGCCGCATAGGGTTTTCTCTTGCCGCTGTCGTCTTCTCGTTTCTCTGCCATCTCCCTCCATGCTCTGTCTCCCTTTTTTGTGGCTGATCTTTGGCCGCTAGTTGCTACATCTGGGAGCTCCCGGTTCGTCTAACGGCGCGGTCTGATTGGCGGCAGGAAGGGGCTGGGTTCGTGTGGCCACTCACCTGTTCTCATCCTTGGGTGGTTTCCGTCGGGCCTAACGGCAGTGGTGGTTCTACGGCAAGCGTTTTTTGGGTTAGCTGTGTTGGGGTATTGTTTGTTGGTGATGCCAGAGGTTTTTTGGGTGGTTTGAGATGGTTGATCACGGAGGCTTTCTGATCTTTGCCTTGGCAGAGTTCTTGCGTCGATGGTGGACACTGTCTTGTAGCCTGGTGGATCTTTCTTATGGCTTGGATGGGTTTTTTGCTGGTTGTGGTTTGTGGCTTGATGGGGGTGGTGTTAGTGATTTTTCGGGGTGGTTGGCAGTGGCTAGGATCCTGGTGGTGTGGCGGCAGGGTGGTGTTGGTGTGTGTTGGGGCCGTCGGCGACGCTGGGTGGTTTAGATTTGGTGGTGGCCGATGGCAGCTATGGTGGTTTATGGTCCGCTCGGGGTGTTTATGTTGGTTAGCGGTGTGGTTTATTAAAAAATAATAGGCAAAATCTATTTTGCGATGGTTGGCAGCTGTTTGGGGGCATGGTTCGAAGGGTATGTTACCCCAGTGGTCTGCATTTTCTGGTTGTTTTGTATGTTGTTTTCGGCTGGCGACCGTTTCAAAGGTTGCAGCCTGGACGAGGGGTCGACTTGGCGGTGATGTTTCCTGCTTTTGTTCTTGATCGTGATCCTAGGGTGTTCGTGGAAAGGCGGTTGTTAGGCGGCAGATTTTTGCTTTCCCATTGCTCCTCTTTGTTCCCTCTTTGTCGTTGTAGGCTGTTTGCATTACCTTGGTGGGTTTATTGGGTTCCTTTCTGCCGCGGATCATCTACATATGGGAGTGACCGAATTTGCTTAATGACGAGGCAGTTGGGTGGTGTTACTGGTCCGGGTGGTGATGCCTACAGCATTTTGTGCGGTTTCGGTTAGGAAGTGGGTTAGGGTTTTCTGGTGTTGGGTTTGTCGGGCGGGTCTTTTTGGGCTTGTTTGTTTATTTGGGCTTTGTTGTTTATTTGGGTTACGGATGTGCTTGATTGTTTTATTTTAGGCTCCCGTATTAGACCTTTGGGGTTGGGCTTAGGCCCATGTGATGTACTATCCAACTTTTTGTTAGATTTTTCTTTTCCCTCTCTCCGTTTTTAATAAAATTTTGCCCATAAAAAAAAAAGACCAAGAAATTGAATCTTAGAATTAAGGTCACTTCTTCTTCTTCCTTGTAATTTGATGACATCCGTAACAGGAACTCCATTCTTTGTTACTCCATTCTTTTTAAAGGAGCTCGTAAGGCGTTGGATATAGGTGCCATGTTGGATGTTAAAATCTAGAGGAGGAGAAACTTTATTTTAAAGATATTTGTTGAAATGGAGTAGGAAGAATTAGTGGTAAAGGATCAATTCTCTTGATGATTTGAAGGAAGATGTTGACTTGGAGGAGATGATGATTTCGAGTTTTGGCGGTTTTGGTTTGTTCTCTTGGTCTTTGATTTTGTTCTTTTGATTTGTTTCTTTTGAGTTTTGGTTTGTTCCTTCGGCTTTAGGATGTTTGGGGTGTAGGTGGTTTGGGTTGTTTTAACATGTGTGTGGCTTTCGTTTTTTGTTGTGTTTTGTTGATTTCTTGTCTTACTTTGAGTCTCGGGTGGCATATGCTGAAGTGCTCGTGATTCTTTGAATATTTATAATCCTTCTAAAAGATTTATGAAAAAAAATATTGTTGATAAAAAACAAAATCACCTCCACACATTTATGGCAAGCCGGTCCAACTGATTTGATTTGTCATCAAACCACTACCACCACTGCCTTGCTTCCTCAAAGGACCATCATCGTCACCATTGTCGCAACTTGAAACGGACCTCGATGATGAAGGAGAAGCCAAGGGATGGGAAAAAGAAGAAAAAGAAAAAACACAAACTCTCATATTTAAGATCAAGAGAGATGACAGTCATTAAAAAGAGGGGTTATTGGAAGGGAGAAAAAATTACCATCCCTTTGGAGGAAGGAAAACACCCATTAAGGATAAAGTCGTCCCTTTCCGCTGTCGCATTAAGGTGGTGAAAACCCGAGGGGGAGGGAGGGAAGGGAATGGAGAGAGAAGGCGGCTGCTCTGGTTTCCTAATCCTAATATCTAAGAGAACGTGTGGGATTGAGCATGTATTTCAGTTTCCTAATATCTAAGAGAACGTGACCCACACTTGACACTCGTACCAAACTACCAAAGCCTAGCTATGCAATCTAATTGGAAATTCGAATGTGATCGTTGGTAGATCCATTAGATCTGTTGTCTATGTTCTATGGACGATCTTTTATGTGTATGCCGGACCCTTGACATTGGATAACGGTATGCAATATGTGTCAAATATTTACGGGGCATTCGCCCATGAAAAACATCTGTAGTTACTCGAGCTGAATATAAGTCTTTTTTTTTGCTCGGCAAACAAAACTTTTATAATAACTCGAAACGGATACATCGAGGGTGCTTGAGAGTAAAAAGAAACACTTACTCAAGCGGAACCAAAAAGAAAGGACAGGCTAAACAAAAACCCTCCAACAGAAAATTGGATGGCGGACACCTCACAGCCAAAACATTTTACAACTTCAACAATCTAATTCCATCCAAAAAAATCCTAAAATCCTCCACCGAATACACCTTTATGTCGAATTTTGCCTTAACCCACATTGCAACTCTAGTTTTAATCAAATCACCCACCTCCCCAGAGCTTGTTGAAGCATTGTTGAACACGTACGCATTTCTTACCAACCATAAAGACCACACTGTTGCGAAGAAAGTAGCTTCCCATAAGTGCTTCTCCCACTTTCGGAACCTACTGTCACCCCACCAAATAAACTGGTCTTCCACAGATGCAGGGCACACCCACACTACATGCTACCAATCCAGAATCCGCGTCCAAACATCCCAAGAAATGCGTGAAATGTTCCTGATCATCAGGGAAAAAAAAAATGTTAGAAAACATTTTCTATCTAGAGTGTCTAATGACCCTCTTAGTCACCTGTGCTAAATGTAATGAATTGTCCACTTCCATGAGGTTACTGATGGTTAAGAAACTTTTCATTGACTAGGTAGGTTAGTTTGAGTTTGAATATTTCTTTAATGGAAGGAAACAAAAAGGTTTTGAAGAGATTAAAGGGTTCCCCTGCCTAGCATTTTATGTAAAACCTGTGATCTCTATTGAATCGTGGCACATAAAATCTAGAGAATATGAGTTTGGTAATCGACTTAAACAATAATGGTTAGAGGTTAGTGTTATGATCTATATATTTTTCTCTACATGTACTTGTAAAAGTAAAATTTATCTTGCCTGTGGTATCAGAGCAAACTCTAATTCATGTTGTTCAGTGTTAAGATCTCGTACTCCTAATTAGAACTGTATTTTACGGGTTAACTATCGGTGGAGAATTGTCTTCAATTCACAGTAACTTAAAATTTTTTCCTCATGGTGATCATCTCTTGCCACGAATGCGTATTAATGGACAGTGTTGCTACGCGAAGACATAGCTAGAGAGGACTTTGGACATAATTTTTATATGCTTTACGAGATGTGATTATGCTTTCCACCTATATATGTATATCATGTTTTGATTCTGGTCATCGGACATTTTACACTATCACAGTAGAAAAAATTTGATAGCTTTTGATCATCTATTGCTATATACGTTTGATACGAGTATATATACGATCAACCTTTCAAACGGAATTGGGGGATGGTCTTCTGGAGTGATGTGGACATCACTGTGCTCACCTCCGAGCCGTTGGATCGTGCATCCGACGGCTCGGATCTCATTTCGGCAGTGAACGGCTCTTGATCGTTGATTGCTGAGATGAGATCCGAGCCGTCGGATGCACGATCCGACGGCTCGAAGGTATGCAGCACTGTGCTGCACACCTCATTGCACAACACCAACCCGAAGTCTCAGCGGAATGGTACACTTCATAATTTCAAGATAATAATGTTCGGATGAGACGCTTAATGATATCCAATCGAGCTGATTCTGATACAATAATTCTACATGACGAGCTTTACGAAGTGAACGATTCCGATCATCAAAGCGACGACGATTTGCCGTGCACAGCATGCTCCTCCGGTCCAAATAGCAGTCGATACATATACTGCTGTTTCTTTTGGATTCCATATATAGCTCATATCCCCTTGCCACTATTGGCAACTAGGGAGCCCCAAATTTGCCTAAAAAGCTGTTTCATTTATTCCATAGCTCATATTCCGTTGCTATTTATGGTTTTTTTTTCTTTTTTTCGTGATTCTGGGCGTTTGTTTTCGTTGTCGGTGTTTGGCTGTGTTTTGTTTCGGTTTGGTCTAGTTTTATCTCCGGTTGGAGGCATTGTTTTTTTGGTTGGTTTCTGTACTTTGGAGGTGTTTGGGTGTTTGGGTTGGGCATTTTTTCGTTTGGTTCTTGTTGCTCCGGTTGGCTTCTTGCCTTCCTGGTCCCTTGAGTCTTTGATGGCGTTTTGTCGTTGTGTCCTTGGTCTATTCATTCTCTTCAAGGATAAATAAATTTCTTTCGCTGATTTTTGTTGTTGTAAATTTGCCTAAAAGGCAGTTTCATAAATTTGTAAATTACAGTTTCTGCCGTGGGTTGAGTTCATTGACATTTGTTCTAGGCATAAACAGTAAACCCATGTTTAGATACATATATTGCACAAACTATTTGGATGAGAAAGTGAAGTTTGACATCATTTAAACCAATATTGCTTACTGTCTACGATTTCTCATCAAACTTTGATCATGAGACCGATTCACTATCAATTCTCTGTCTTCGTTCGTGATCATCTTGCTCCCGAAAAAGACATTATATGGACTATCATGGGACAATAAAGTTAGTGTTGTTTGTCTCATTAAATTTTGGTTGATGCTTTGTGGGGTGACTTTTTTTTGTTGTTAGAACCAGATATTATTTTATTAAAGGGACCAAGCCCAAAAACCTCAAGGAAATGGCTCAGAGAAACACTACTCTAGAACAAGCCCAGCTAGTTGTAGTAGCAAGACAAGACTCTGATCAACAAAGACAATGCAAACAAAGAAACCAAACTTGGCTTTGTTACAAAGCATTTCAGCAGAAAGACCCCAATCTAGAATCAAGCCTAGGTTCTTAGCAGTCCTAGTCACCAAGCTCCATGAACTCATACTAGCTTTAACGCCCTCCACAATCAATCTTTCTACTGATGTAGAGTCATACCCAACCTGCTGGAATACTCTTCCGTTGCGTTCTTTCAAGATATAATACACAGACGCAGAATTTAGCATCTTGCAGCAGTCTCTTTCTCATTCTCCCCCTTAATTTGTCATGCGCAAGGACCTCAATTATCATCAGGACGTCCTTAATTTTGAGGTGACTTAAACATTAATAGAGGTTGGGCACACGCGATGCATGCATGTGCATGTCGACTTTAAAATACATCTCCAAATGCCACGGTGATAAAACAAAAAAATACAGATCGAAAGAGGAAATAAATCAAATTCCAACTTTATAAACTTATCAAAGGCCCATTTACGTGAAACTGCAAGTAATTCGTCCAATTAAGCTAGAACATCATATGTACTAGATAGATGTCAGTACAAAGACACATTGATTACTTGGTTGGGGCAATTCCATTTTTCTATATTAGAGAATAGATAATATTTTGAGATTAGCCACAACATCTTGACATATTATATATGATGTTAACATGAAGTAGAGGCATTTACTTAATAGATAATCTAGGCATTTACCATTGAGGTTGAATTGATAGAATTTGACGTATAATTAGTTTTAGATAGGATATTGAATTCAACATCAAAATAGAAGTTTCCTACGTCTACAGAATAGCAGGATCACTTTCCAAAAACATCTTGCACCAGATAACTCTACAGGTAGGTTGTTATTTTTTGTGATCTAAGCTGTGTTAAAGCATCCAACTCAAGACCAATCGGTAACGAGTGGAGAGACCGCCTAGGTTCATATACTAGTTTTGAAAATTTTGGAGAGATAATTAACCGATTTCGGATTCATGTTCGAAGTGATCAGAGCATCTGGAGTTCTTTCTCTAACATTAGCGGTGAAAGATTTTTTGAACACCCAGTAAAGATTTTGCTGGCGTCCTAGAAGGAGATTTTTTAAACAGTAGGGTTTCATTGTTTTTTGTTTGCATTCAGTTAAAGGGGAACAACAAAAAAAAGGAATAATCAAGTAAAAATATTCAATTTTCCTTGGAATTTCTTTGGTCTAGAATGTGTCTAGTTACTAAGGCCTTGTTCCTTTCCTAATTTTGTACTCAAAACATCAGCCTTATAAGACCTGAAGACTTCAACCCAACCTTTTGTACCATTTTATTTAAAAAAAACCCTTGCCCATTTGAATCTTTGAACCATACTTTGTCCCCATTTCTCTCTCTCTCTCTCTCTCTCTCTCTCTCTCTCTCTCTCTCTCTCTCTTTCTTTTTTTCTAACATGACGTGGTTAATTGCCTAACAGTTCGTAGAAATCGTTGGAAAGTATCTCACAACGCATCACAAGAACTAGCGGTATGTATGGTTTGATTGTTCTGGTTACAAAATTCACCATTTGTTTGGTTCTACAAATTTCAGATCCAAACCGGTATCATGAAATTCAGAAAACCAAACCAACTAAACTATATGACCCATCGGTTCTTGTCCCGTGCCAAAATTGAAATAGTTTCGTATGACCTCATACTTCGCTTGCATGTGTGATTCTAATACGTTGTACTTGCCAAGAAAAGCGTTGAATATGCCAAAAGCATGATGGTTTTCTTTCTAGTTGATGTGAATTGAGAGCCGTGAAAGTTTGCAGCATTTTTCTTGTTTCATCTTGTTTTGCTGTATGTGTCCGTAACAATTTCATTTTGCGTACGCAAAAAGTCAAAGCTAATGTTTCAAACGTTGTCTTGTTTTGTGGAGATGCCACCACAGTATGAACAAGACAATAGGACGGTATATGAGAAATGCCAAGGAGCTAGGAAATGGAAAACCAGCAATCCAAGACGACGTGAAGGTCAGCACTCCTTTCGCCTTGTCTGTGCCAGTGTTAATTTTCGCAATAATTGCCATTTTAATGGAAGCTTTCCATGACAAATTGCTGTCAGTGTCAAAGGTTTGGGTTCGAAATGATGGTATCTCTCATCGTGGGATGTCGTAGTCAAGGCTACAAGGAATCTCAAAATGAGGATGGCCTATCTCAAGCCCAAACTGATGTTTTAGAAGGCTTGTGGAAGAAATGAGACAACAAAAAACGATGTCGAACAAGCTGCAATGTTCACGGTGATCAGGTATCTTGAGAATCGATACACGATTGTGGTTCAAAACGTTAATTTTCAAGAACTGGAATATGCAGATGAGAGATACCATTATTTGAGGTATGCGCGTCTGAAACTCCTTGCAAAAGTAAAAGCCTTGAAGAAACAATTGAAAGATTGTCTCGATTCAAGTGAAGAATCATATGGCCAAAAATATTATAAGTACTTGGTTAGATTCATTGTGTAGTTTAGAATAGACCATTTTTTGTTTTTGGTTTTTTGGTTTTTTATTGACAAAAAGATTTTATGAAAAACATGACAAGGGTACATAAAAAAAGAAAAAGAAAGACAACACCTAGAGAATTGATCAATTACTTAATATGCTCCTTCTTAATTTAGGATTTCTTAATCCATGTTCTGGCCATAGGATTCTTCACTTGGATCGAGACATTCTTTCACCTCCTTCAACTTCTGCAAGGAGTTTCTGATGTGCATACCTCAAATAATTGTACCTCTGATCTTGCATGTTTCAGTTCTTGAAAATTAACGTCTTGAACCATGATCCAGTATTGAATACTCTTGAGACACCTAATCACCACGGATGCTGCAGCTTGTTTGATCGGCATCATTTTTTTCTTTGAAGCATAGACTTCATTACTTCCAACAGTGAGAGCCCCTGCAGTATTTGTGTGCAAGAACTGGACACTCTTTCTTCCCATCTATTTTTTTTTTATGCGAATTTCTCTTGTACAGGCAGGGGCCTTGTTGACAGTTCTTGTCTCATACTTGGGCTTTGTCATATTTATAGCAAAATGATATGGAACATGTAATTCCTCAAAATGGGTCTAGGTGTTTGTTCATTGTTGAACTGGGTTGTACGTTCTAACTTGCAATGATTAAGTAATGATCGATGTATATATATTTACATGGGCTCGGATATGTGTGCGTTTTGAAGTGTCAGATTCATCTTATTATCATTTCAAGTGCGCAGGAACACAGCAAAATACTCGCGTTTTACCACTATGCCCTTTTTATTTTATTAGGTGACTTGTGTTTAAACAGCGCCACAGATCATGCAATTGCATAACATGAATGTTCTATGCATACTTCTATGATAAACTTGAATTTTAATGTTACTGAATAAATATCTCATGCAAATAGACGGCACTTTCATCCAAAAAATTGGATGATCGGATGAAAGTAGCTACGGGATTCAAAACGCATTGGTTCTACATTGATGTTGGATATGAACTGTAAGGGTAAATGTGGTCCGATCACATGCATCAATATGAATTTTTGCATGGGCCACCTGACCAAAGATGAGAAGAAAGTGGAAGGACCCAGTATGGCCGAATAAGGGCTCACAGTATGCGTGCTGTGCGTAAATGCACAACCCTTATTTGCAGAATCTGGTATTCAGGGAGATTGTAGTGTCTCACGCACAATGACTGCTCTGTGTGCAGGATTTGAAGGAAGCAGCTGTTTCCATGTCAAAGAAGATTGAATTTCTTGAAGTCTCTAAACGGTTCGGACCGCTCTTTATTTTGAGACCTTTTTTTCTTCTTGCAGCATTTTTTTTCCCACCTTTCTCCATATAGCAATCACATGGCTAATTTCGACATAAATATGTTAATGATGTTCAAGAAAGCTGATGGGAGACTGTGTGGAATCTTGCTCCATAGAGGAGCTATACCAAATAGAAGAGCAGTTGCAGACCAGTTTAAGCAACATTAGGGCAAGAAAGGTATGTTCGACCGCGGCATCGCACCTTTTAAGCAAAAATTATGGAACCCCATTTAATATGGTTGATGTTAATAACTATATGATTGATTATTTGCAGAATCAGGTATTCAAGGAGAAAATCCAGCAACTGAAGGAAGAGGTAAATTTGCTTTAGTTTAGAGCAAATAAACATGTGGCTCTAATATTATTTCTGGATTTTTTTGAATCCCGTTATTATTTTTGTTTGTGTGTTTGATTCAGGAGAGAATCCTAGCAGAAGAAAATGCAAAATTACTGGACAAGGTGAAGTATTGCATTTTATACTTTTTCGTGGTGGAATTTAGATTGGGATATATCGTAAATAATATACATAACCACAAATGAAATTAGCCCTCTCTTGATGTACCCTTTGTCGAGCTTTTAATAAAATTTTGTTGCTTGTCAAAAAAAAAAAAGAAAAAAAAAGAAATTAAGTCCATATTTGAAGCGTTAAAAATATTTTGCGGGTTCCACTTTGAGTCAGTATTTAGGACATAAAAAAGAGTTGAATGAGTCCAGCGGTGGATTGTCCAAGTTTAGTTTGAAAATTTAAGGAGTTTGGGAATTATGTTCAAGCTTGAGTTGTCTATCAAGCGAGCTGATCTTAAAAAGAGCTCTAAATGAGCCGACTACGTACGATTTGGTCGATTTGAACGTCCAAACGTCATAACCATGCCAAATTATAATTTGTTCAAACTTGATTTGAAAGCTTAACGAGGTTTTAAAAATGTTCAAGCTTGGTTTGTTTATCTAATAAACGTATCATAAATATTATGAACGAGTTTTTCTCAAGTGAACACAAACTCTAGCTGTAATAACCTGGGTTATTAATCGGTTCTAATGCTATTTCAAACCTGACAATTCAGAGTAGCTAGAGTACTAAATTTATTGGATTCTTTCTCTTGCAAATTCTAGACCGGCATAGTATGTTGTATAGCGCACTCAAAATTGGTCCGAACACCTTAGCTATCAGAAAAACTACGTTGTATCTTGTATAGCAGGCCATCGGTTATATATAACTGCGGTTGATTCTTCTTCAGGTTGAGAACCAATCGCCTCGGTGCCAGTCGATTACATTGCAACTGGGTCAGAGAGAAATTCCAGAAGTGGATACAGGATTGTTCATAGGACCGCCCGGCGAAATAGCGGTTAATTAGGTGTTGTTATATACAGACACGGCTTCCAGAACAAGTTGCGAAGCTGAGTTTCTATTGAAATTGACTGGCAATAAGGTTGGATGGTCGGACGTCATAGAAATACAAGATTTGTTTGTTTGAGTATGTCGTGGTACTTCCCCCGCTCTGTTTCACCGCTCCCTCCACCGTAGCGCACGATCTCGTCGTCCGTCTCGGCAATCAGTGGTTAGGATTTTAAAAAGACTCTTAATGGGAAGATTTTTTTTTAAAATCCGATCGTCCGAAACACTTTCGGACAGTGAAATTGAGAACGGTGGGGTAGACTTTCTGTTTGTTTAAACTTGTGTTAAGATAAGACTACACCACACGGAATTGTTTTGTAACTAATTAAATCCAACTGCAATAATTCCTGGTGTTAAATTAAGTATTCATTTTCCTGTTTTTGGTGATGTAGTTTTTGTTTCTTTCTTTACTTTTATATTTATATTTATATTTGATGGAACTTGAAGTAGGACCGGTACTGTTGTTTGAGAAGCATTTGCGTCATTTGTAAAACTATTTGTTACTCCCCAAATAGGGTGACATGCAATGAGTTTATGTGCTTTTTTCGTCCCATAAAGTTGATTCCTTGTGAAATTAAATCCAATTTTTGAACTTAAAAATAACATTTACTCAGAAGAATTTTTTGATTTGTTTTGCACCGTTCAAAAAATCTTGTTAATATTTATCAAACAAGATTCATATTGCAAAAAAAAAAAAAACTATTTCGATAAGTTTCTTATTTTTCAACTAAAAAATTGAAACGTAGTTTTGTAGTGGTTTAACTTGATGAGACGGAGGTAGTTGACAGGTAACTTGTTTTTCCATTTCTTAAAGAAAAACAAGAACCTGAAACACCCGATCTTATGCGAAACACTCTCCCTTGTGTCATGAATTTTTGAAAACAGTAGGAGCTATACTTATTTGTAGCCCGTTCAGAATACTCTGTACTAGATATTGGAGGGCTATCGACATTCCGCTAAAGGAAATAAGTACTACTACTTCATATGGATAACGAAATTTTGTTCATCGTTATCCGCTAAACTTGAAAAGAAAAGAAAAACGAAATCTTCAAGTTTTACACTGAATTATGGAAAAGCATAAAATGACCATGCACGAATGGTTTACACAACTCTATACCGGAATTGATTTTAGCATCACTTTATTAAAAAATGCACCTTTTTTCTTTTCTTTTCTTTTATTCACGTATTATCACAATACTGTCCTTCCTAATTCATCCTTCTTAAAATTCATGTCTCTCTTTGAGAATACAACATGTCGGAAAAATACCATAATTAATTACTACTCTTCAAGATGTATGGGTTATGGGTTTCTAACATTACCCTTCCTTTTTGATTACATGAAAAAGTAGCTTTTGAACTCCAATCAATTTCTTTTTCCTCCATGCTCGGTCTGGTCTGATTTGGTATTTGTCAAATTTACAAAAATTTTAAAGAGTAATAATGTATCATAATTTTAAAACGAAAGGAGTACATTCTTTTTGCATACAAGAAAATTAAATTCTAGTAGTAAATTTCAAATTATAATCTTATAAAATTCTTTTAGTCGAAATTCGTGTAAGTTGGTTCGAGCACTTCATGACCGTCTTATAAAAAATTGGCAACGCGCACGTCATGATCATCTTCAACCCACTTGGTTAATAAGCTCTGCTAGCACAATTGATCACTAGTCTAGCCCACTTTTAATTCTTCGCCTCTATGAACTCTCTATATGGCTAGACATGTCTCAACTTAATTTCGCTACCTACATTTGCATATTTTGAAAGAGGTTAGGCAAAAATAAAAAAATGTAAAAAAAAAAATTTATGATTTTAATTAGGCGAAATATTTGCTCAAAAAAAGAGGCGAATTAAATATAGATTAAGATTAGAGATGCTAACAATCTCCCTAACTTTTTGGTATTTTTTTTGTTTCAATATTTTTGTTCTTCTTTTCTGAATTTTTGTTGGATTCATGTTATGTTTTTTAGATTAATTATTTGTCTTGACGAGAAGAGTCTATAAAGTAGAAAAATATGACAAAAAAATCACTAAACATGACCAAAAAAAAAAAAAAACCAAACATTTGGTAGTTTTTGTCTAAACTTCGGTTCACAATTTTACTTATTCCTTTGGTCGAGACGAATGATTAATCTCAAAAATTATGATTAAAAATATTTAAAAAATAGAAAAAGTAAAAAAATACACAGACAATTTAACGTTAGGGATAATAGGTCTTAATTCTACGACCCCAGACCATGCAACATATTTAACCTTCAAAAACGTCACAGTGCCCCACATTAAACTCTATCCCTTGGTTAGGGATAGAGTTTCTTCTTGATGTACTGTTTCTTGGATCTATAATATCATCTGTTATCGTTGTGGCGAAAAAAAAAAAAAAACCTTCGAAAGCGTCAGCCGTTTCCATTTCAAGGATTTTCCGTAGATAGTAACCGGAATTGAACCGTAAGACTTTTATCTAAACACGTTTGCAATTTATTAAAACCACGACTCGCGATTCGGTCATCAAATTCACAAGAATACAAACCCGTGAATCACTCGGGTGCGCAGCCCAACACACAGTCACAAACCAGTAGCTATATATTTCTGATGAGTTGAAATTTGTTGGTCACAAACCGAACTCATGTTTATTCTGGGATCTAAGTTTTTCAGTTTTTTGTACAGGATGGCTAGTTGTCCTAATTCCACCTTCAAACATCTTTGGTGCCAGTGGAGCAAAGGAAGCGGGGACGAACGAAGAAGGTAAATCAACAAGTGAATCGGGCTAATGCTATGTCCTGCATTGTGTTTTTGTGTGTTTATCGAGCTTTCTTTCACTTCAGCGGCATCTGCTTTGCTTCCCTTTATAGAAAGAGAGAGACCGTTGTTTTGAGAGTGAAAAGCAAGCGAAAGAACGGATAGTCGAGTGAATGTACTTCTCCAATTAGACGTACCTAGGCTAGGAATGGCCTTGTTCATTTTGAGGTCTCAAAACTCCTGGACACATGCAGTCTCTAATATATTTTCTCTATCTACCTCTCTCTTCACTTGGTGTTTAATCAGAATTGTCTCCACCTCTCTCTTCACTTGGTGTTTAATCAGAATTGTCTCCAGTTGATTAGTGGGCATTCAACTTCAACCCCGTACAGGAAATATGAATCAAGAATTCATGACTTCGTGGGTTGATAAAGGCCATTGCTCTCTCCGTCCTCAACTCTGGAGAGAGATAGGAGTTACAACCTTGCCCTGTCCACATGTCACCTTCCTATTCGCCAAGGTGATGTACACCATTATCTCTTCTGTTTCTGAGATGATTTTGCAGGATGCCTTATCTTGTAGCATCTTTCATTGCAGGATGCCTTATCTTGTAGCATCTATCACGTGCAACAATAGTAGCCAACTAATAACTAGTACTAGTATTCATTTTTTTTTTCTCTCTCTCTCTCTCTATATTCTCACGGAGTTGAAGTCTTTTTTTATCCGCAAAGAAAATTTCATTATCTGGGGCTTCGAGTCGCGACCGGAGCGGAGTGGGCCCGGCGCAATGCAGCGGCTGTATGTATCTGTTCTCAAACCGCCCTCTCCATCTCTGTTCTGCTTCACCACGAGAACCCTCTAGCTCCCCCTCTGCCATTTGATTTTTGTGTTTGTTTTTCTGTGGGGGGTGGGGTGGGGACTAGACTAGGTGCACCATTGCATCTTGTGATGGTTGAGAAGGAATAAGGAGAGGAAAGGTCAACCAGTGCAGAATCCGATTGTACTTTGAAGGGCCCGATTCGCTGCGGTTTTCAAAATTGGCCGAGGGGCGAAACGGATGCTCATTTTGCAAATGCGAAGTGGGCGGTTCGGGTGGCGTGTGGGTAGCAAACCCGATCTGATCCGACCCGTGCTCACCCCTCCAACTAGCATGTTAGCACTCAAGGTGAAGTCTCTCTCTGTCCCTTTCTGTTGTTCTTGATTAATGAAAAATGATCTACCTTGTGTTTGTCAATTGGATATAATTTCCAACGAATGGGAGGTACATTTAGAATTAGAGGGATGAGTGATACATAAGTGAAAATTCAGAGAATACTGGTATAATTTACCAATAGAAGTGTCCAAAAATGGAAATTTCCTCAGAAATTGCTCACTTTCCATGTGTTGTTTTGGGCATGTGAATGCTAAGGAGAAATTTTTCGGTACCTGGTGGGTACCATGTGGTCGTGCCCGAACAGTCTGTTCGGACTGTCTAAAAAGTGTGTTGGACGGTACAGACTGAAATCCCTTTTCTCCTTTCACCCCGCCGCTCTCTTCTCTCTCTCTTTTTAAATTTGAGCCGTTCAAAATCGAAATAGACGGCCCGGTCATGATTTGACAGCTTTTTTTAGCATGCCAAAGTCATGATTTGACGACTTCTTTCCCACAAAATCTCGTGGGTAGTGCCATTTCTATTTAACATGCCAAAGTCATGATTTGACAACCTTTTTTTTCCACAAAATCTCATGGGTAGTGCCATTTCTCCTACATCATCTAAAAGCCACTAGATTGGTATTGAAATATGAAGATTTTCATTAAATGATTGGGTTTGATCTGAGATTGACAAACGATACCAAATTGGTGCGGCAACATTCCAACGGTTGGAATCGCTCTCTCTGACCCTCTAAAAATCTGGATTGACTTCTCCGGCAACATACTAGTGTACTTGAGAATCTCAGCTGGCTGTGCCAATATCCAAAAAAATCTGTGACATTAGTGATTTTTACTTAAAATTTGGTTTTCTGTGGGCATTGAGAAATTCGGCATAAGGGTCAAGATTGATTTATTTCTGAATTACCTACCATATTGGATTAGCATTGGAGGATTTCTCTGATGACTAAATTTTATAGGCATTTTTCAAAAGTCCCTATAAAATTTCGTTGTAATTTTACACTGAGAGAGAAGAGACACAATCTGAAAAAATTCAGAAGCTTTCCTCTAATGGCAATGAAAAAGTATATATGTAAGCGTATGTATAAAAGCAGACAACCTGAGATAACGTATGTATATAACCGCCCATAACAAATACTCTTTCTATCCTAAATTGTCGGATACCTACGAAAAGACAAGTAATTTTGTAATTAAAAAAAAAATACTTCCACGCATCATTTTTTTAATTTCTTTGCACCATATTAAAAAACAAAAAAAAGAGTTTTCTTTGCACCATATATATTAAAGAATTACTATATTGGATTAGCATTGAAGTACTTTAATTTGGTGTAAAGAAACTTGAAAAATGATGCTTAAAAGTACTTTGACTTTGTTTGTTTTCCGGTTTAACTTTGTTTTGTTTTTGTTTTCTAATCATTATCCTATTTATCTCTTCAATCATTATTTTATTTCTCCAATTATTACTTTAATTTCTCTCTCTATTTCTCCTTACTACCCCTCTCTCTAATCATTACTCTATTTATCTCCCTACCTATTACCAAAACTAAAATACCCAAAGATGAAAACCAAATAAAGTTTTATTTTTCAAACTGAAAATTGCATGACTTTTCGTAAGGGAAGGCAATTTGGGACGGGGAATATATACAAATTGAAAATTTATGTACATGATTCAGAAGCTACTGTATGGATTGGGAAATCCTGTAGTGAAAGGCTCTCCGAGGCATCCTATAGCACATACGGACCATCGATTTTAACAATAAATTGTTGAGATATGATTATTAATTATGACCGATTTACCGATCATAATTGATTTTTGATCTAAACCGTTGATTGATAAGCTCCATAGCTATTTTCTGCCCTACACATGCACTACACGTGGGTGCATTATAGCACCCCGGATCTCTGTATGGATACGTATGAATTTTTGCCTCTTCTGTTATGTATAATTAATTTAGAGAGAGAGAGAGAGAGAGAGTACTGTGTAAAGCGGTAGAGACAGAGAGAGAGAATACTCGTTTCAAACTGATTTTTTTGGCAGTTATTGCTCAACTTGGGTGAAGAGTTGAATTGTGAATTTACAATTTTGTCCAATTATTAACCACCGATAACTGGTCTTAAGTAATTAGGAAAGATCAATAAGGAGGGGCAATTTTGAAAAACACGTTTGCGACATGGTTTGAAAAAAAGGTCACACCAAATAGTGCTTTTCCTTTATATATTCGCATCTCCAACCCAATGTGTCAAATCTGACATGGCACACAAAGTGAAAGAATTGGTATGTGAAGTAAGTCTAACCAAAGGGTCAAATGCTTAGGTGTCATTTGACATTTCCTCTCACATGTCAAAATTTTTCTTTGATTATTTTACTTTCCAAAACTTAATAACTATCCTTAAATAAATAATTAGGCATATTGTTTCATATTAGTTGGAGTGAACATTGTAGAGATGTCAAGTTCTAACGTGCCAAATTATCACATAAGCCTTCAAAAAAATTTGACATGTGAGAGGAAATAGATAGATGTTGGTAGCATGTCTTGAAATCTTACATTCGATTCTGCTAACCGCCTAGTTTGACTGAATAAAGCCAATTCCCTTTCCCTTATACCCCCCCTATTTTCTTAAATTTTTGAGTCTTAATCATAGTTTTTACTTTTTCGACTCATCTCGTTGTTATGATCCAATAATTTAAAACATTTGACTCGAAATTATAAATTCAAAGAAAAAAATAAAGACAAAAAAAAAATTATACAATTGCCTTATTTAGCCAAACTAAACTTGTTTTTGATTTTGAAAGGCCCAAACTAAACTTGTTTTGTGATGTCAAAATATTTTAGCATATATTTATAAAGCCAGAGTCCTGCAACCTAAAACACCACGTGCCCGTGGACCACCACCGCAACATCTCAATCTACAAGCAAAATGAAGTTTTGGTTCTTGAAGCAATCTTTCTTCAAACCGGACGAACTTCTACTTGCTACTGCCGACACGCATCCCCCTCTAAGCTTTTTCAACAATCTCTCCCTCTTTTTTCTCTCTACGTTTTACTCTCTTGTGGGTAAAGCAAAAGCAAAGGAAACCCAACAAAGCAAAAGTAATGCCAGAGCCTCACCGAATATAACGAACTTTTAGGCCCAAAAATCAGCCATATATCTGTTGCTGTTTTCCCTGGTTTCCGGAGAAATTGGAGGAAAGTTCAAGGGATGGGTTGCTTGACCAATTCCCTTGTGCTTCCATCAGAGCTGAAGCCCACCTTCTCACTCCCTCACCAGAAACATCTACAGAGTTCTCTCGTAATCCGCAGAAGAAGAGTCAAACCCAAGATCCAGAAATCTTTTGTGCCTGTACTTTTCTGCCCTTTTTATTGGGTTTCTTGAACTAAGAGTTAATCAACTGATTATGTCATAAAATACAGTAATGGAAAACGTATATGCACATGTTATGCATAATTCTTGTGTTGATTGGGGAATTTTTTATTGGAACAACAGGTGGCGAGGTTATTTGGGCCATCTATATTTGAAGCTTCGAAGCTGAAGGTTCTGTTCCTGGGAGTGGATGAGAAGAAGCATCCGGGGAACCTTCCTAGAACTTACACACTCACTCATAGCGATATAACCTCCAAGCTCACTCTTGCCATCTCTCAAACCATTAACAACTCCCAGGTGATTCTTTTTCTGCCAAAATTAACCAAAACCCACATCAAATATGTTGCTTTGACTTGATTCTTGGAAGGATTTTAAGATCTATTTTGTTACTAGAGCAATAAACAGAGGAAAACAGGGGGAATTCTTGATTTAATTTTGAACGGGGGGATGTTGCTTCTTTTGGTTTCTTTCTTGTGAATCAAAATCCAGAGAAAGCCCAGATCAAATTACTGTTGGATCTATTATAGTTGCAGGTATCAAATTTGGATTTCATTTTCTTCTTTAAATTTTAATCCAATACAAGATTAGGAAACAGAGGATTGCAGATTTTGTTGACTTTGAACCTAGCTATGATTAAATTTCAAAAAAAAAAAAACCTTTGATTTATTTTATTCACGCCCATCATGTGTTTGGAAAATATATAAAAAAAATTTTAGTTTTAACACAGAAGAAATGAATTTTACTTGCAGTTACAGGGGTGGTATAATAGGCTCTATAGGGATGAAGTGGTTGCAGAGTGGAAGAAGGTGAAGGGAAAAATGTCTCTCCATGTTCACTGTCACATAAGTGGTGGCCATTTCCTGTTAGATTTGTGTGCTAGGCTCAGATACTTCATCTTCTACAAAGAACTCCCCGTGGTAAAATTCAATCCTTGTCTCTCAATATTAATATGTAATTCGCAATTCCATCGCGCTAGGAATATAAACGGTTCGAGTAAATTTTAGCAGTAAATTATTCATGTTTGGTTTGATTATTTACTAGTGGATGTTATAAGGTGTTCAAGATTAGTTTGTTCATCAATTGAACCAAATCAGGCAACCAAGAGTCGAGTTCATGGAGCTTAATTATTTTCAACAGTGAAAATTAGTTGAACTTAAGTAGTGAATTGTTTAACTTTTAGTCTACAATATAACAAGTTTTACTATGTATTGAAACTTAGTTTATCTATGTCATAAAAGAAGCCCATCTCAAACGAGTTCTTACCAACAACTTTTAGCCGTTACCCAGCGACTTAAACCAAACACATGATAAATTTTCTTGATCAAAACGAGGTTGACTATACATGGGCAGTTCATTTCATCAATAAAAACGCATGTGGGATTGACTCATTTCTTGATCTCTCTTTGTATTACACCATTCCAGTAAGTCACACGAATAACACGACACGTGTATGAACAGGTTTTGAAGGCCTTTGTTCATGGGGATGGAAATCTATTCAACAGTTATCCAGAATTAGAAGAATCTCAAGTTTGGGTATACTTTCACTCCAACATTCCAGAGTTCAACAAGGTGGAATGCTGGGGTCCTCTCAGGAAGGCTGGAGCACCTTCGGGTGGGCTCAATGGATCCACCCAACTGGACAAAAGGCAGCAAGAAAATCCATCAAGCAACTGGGAAGTGCCAAAGCCATGTGAAGAGGACTGCTGCTGCTGTTTTCCTCCAATGAGTATGATGATTCCTTGGCCACATGATGACCACCCATTGGAGACCTTGGGGACCCACCAAGCCTTGCAGGAACAACAAAACTTGGGAAGGTCTGGTGGGACTCTCTGATTGGTTTGTTTCCCATAAAAAAGGTGTCGTAGGGAAAAAGTCATCAAGATTAAATTTGCACAAATTGTTTTTAAGTTCTGGGTGGTGGCAGAAACCAGAATTTGCTGCACATAATTTTCATAGAAAGTGATGGAGTAGTATATTGTTGCCCCTTCATTTAGATATTCAAAGTTCTATATTGGGACGTATACTACAAGGGGAAAAAAAGGGTTGATTGTCACCCCGCTCTGGACAGATGTCCAGCTCTCAATGGAAGATTGTGTTTTTTTTTGGATCCACTCAGTGGAAGATTGTTTATTTCTTTTTCTTTCTTTACATGGATTTTAGCTACGTTGACTGGTCCATTTATTCCTGATTATAGATTTTTTTTTTCCCCGGAAACAAGAATTCACAACCATAAACAAACCACAACAAAGGACACGCTGTTCCTCAAAATACAAGAAACGAAAACAAAATACAAAGGAAAAACTCAAAAAAAAAAAAAAAGGCTGGGGTGTCAGAAGCCTCCTATGATCTCATAGAAGTGGGTGGAAAACAATGATATGCATCCAGTTGTAACTCGTTCCGGTTGTAGTCGCCGCCGCAAAGCGTCTTCACTATTGACAAGCTGCAGTTGCCTCCGCATGACGTCTTCACCGATTTCAATGGGTATAGTCCAGAAATCTGTCGCCTAAGAAGATCGGATCCAAGAGCCAAAACCCAGATTTGGTTTTCCAGATCAGCCACCACAGTCAAAAAATGATGGGGAAAGTGGGAGATCCTCTCTCCATAGAGAAAGAGATGATGAAACTTCAACTTCCTAGGGGAAGGGAAGATGGACAAGGAGGGCTCAATCCTGTCTCTGTTGTTAGGGTTAGTTTTTCAAGTAGATTTGGTTCTTGTACTTGGTTTAATATTCGAATATGTGAACTCTGACGTAGTTGTATTTAGGGCCCGTTTGGACAAATAAGCCATTTTGGGTTATTTTTTGTCCTTATTCAAATTTTTTTCGCATTTTGTGGCTTATTGTTAATTTTTTGGGAATTATTGCTTCGTTATGACGAGAGGAATCTAAAAAGTAAAAAATTTCGATCGAAATCCAAATATTCGTCTTTCCCGCCAAAAAGTGACTTTCCCGCCAATTTTCGTCGAAATTCAAAAAAAATTAGATTTCGGTCGAAATTTTTTACTTTTTAGATTCCTCTCGTCATAACGAAACAATAATCCCCAAAAAATTGACAATAAGCCACAAAATGCAAAAAAAATTTGAATAAGGACAAAAAATAAACCAAAATGGCTTATTTGTCCAAACGGGCCCTTAGTATAATGTTTTTTTTCCCTTGGCGAAAGTACGTACTATTAGTTTTAGTTAGTGAATTTTGAACAATTGTCAAGTGCATGGGAGTACGTAGTGTCTATTATTGGGCTACCGCTCCACTTGCGTAGTTGGTAGTTCTCGTGACAAATATGATCACTGGCCAACTTTTTGATTGGAAAGATTACATACCAATAGTGCCAGCCCAACCCCAAGGCCCAATAAGCCTGGGCCTTGGACACTCCAAAAATCTCAAATTTTAAGGGCACTTTAATGTTTTTACTATTTGGATTTGAGTATGACTCTTTTTAAAACCCAATAGAATGATAAAAAATGTCCAATCGGAGATAATGAGTTAGCCCAATCTACCATTCCATAAGTCCAAGTGTCCAACCCACCATCCCATAACTCAACCCAAGTATCCAACCCACTAAATCCTCAAAATCATTTTCCCCATACCACCGAATAACACCTCCCCAAGTTGACTACACCGGTTAGTGTTGAAATTGATAAAAAATTACCTTCGGTCAACCATGTCACAAGAAAGACTAAATGGGTTATCCATGTTATCAATTGAAAATGATTTGGTGAGAGAGGTAGATTATACAAATTTAATTGATACTTTTGCTTCTAGAAATGCAAACGAGGATACTCATGCGTTCTACTATTTGGAGACTTTGTATTTTGAGTTCATATGGAATGATTAGTAGAACTTTATATTGGTTTGGTTTTCTCGTATTGTGATTGTTGCTGTAAAATTGTTAAGTGGTAACTCTTTAAGGGCACACTTTTTTTACTCCTTGGGCCAGCCCTGCATACCAATCACGCTGAAAAATAACGTTCCTTCTTTGTTGCTTTTCTGGATTTTTCGCTGATGAACAGAAAATTGGGCGAGCAACAGCTAACTGATTTTGATGGATGGTTGGCAAGAACTGATATTTTGCACGAAAACATGGCTCTCAAGGCACATTTTAGGTGGCAAATGTTGTGGCATTGCAGGTAGGGCTGCTGAGGAAATGGAATTCTACACCTAACCTCTGACTAAAATGTTTTAAAGCCAATAAATCGGCCATGGCATTATTGTCGCCAGCGCTTAATTTCAGCGTTAAGACAAAAAGCTTTTTCTTTTGCCAAACATCAAGGAAAATATTTGCAAGTATTTTTAGAAGAATTGGCCTCTTGGCAGTTTGCCTGGTGCAGTCGAGTCTTTTCCAGTCACTTGCCGGATCTATTTCAGTAATCGGTTCCATCCATGATGTAGATCTTGTCGAAATGCATAAGAAGTTGTTTCTCTTGCACTAACACAGAACAGTGATTCTTCGTATAGACCAAAACATAAATACAATATTACAAGGAATTTAGGTGCATTTTGCACATTGATGTTCTAAATATGATCTCTCTGCTAATTACACAATGCAAGGGAGTAGTTATCCAGAGCTTCATAACACCTCCCACTGTACATGAAAGTGTACCACAATCGAAACCTATACAGAACCATCAATTACCAAGAAAGCAGATATAATTAATCCTCTGCACTCATCTCCAAGCTTTCGAGATTCCTACTGCATATTCTCTGGCAATGTGTGGGCTCCGTTCAAGCAGAACGGATTCGGTGTACATTCTTCACATTACCTTCTTTTTCCCTTGACAAACTATAAGATTCCACGCGGTCTGCAGTAGCAGAAGGAATTCTAGACGCGGCCACTCAACAAACCTAAGAAAGGTTTGGAGGGCTCACCGTATCTGAGTTCTTCCAAGAGAAGATGCTCCGATTTCACTGTCAGTGTTCTGTAATCATAATACCATGGACATATATGAGGTTTTTTTTTTTTAATCTTCCGCTTTATGGCTATATAAGAATGTAATCAAGATTCAGGAAGAACAACTATCGGAAAGGAGCAGATCATAAATCCTACTGGAGATTTTTTGTATAGTTTATTTTGTTCTCACTACCAGCGCTATATACGATACAGCAGTGTCTCATCAATTGTTTGACAAATGTGAATGAATCACAAACAAAATCTACACACCAAAAACGCAAAGAATGATATGGCAGGGACCTATGAAGCACCGACACTCTTAACTACTTACCGTATCTGTGTTGGACACTCTGCGACGCACGTATGGTACACGCCACATGGGTGTCAAAGAATTTTAATCATTTTTAAGCTGGGGACACACTGGAGACACATTGGAACTCCAGTGTCTCAACTTGGACACAAATGAAAACATGGCAGAGAACGATTCATAATATTGAAAGGTTATTTCGGGGTTATGATACTCCAAAATATACAAGGGAAAAATGCAAAATTAACTTTGATCATATAAAACCCTGAGTTGACTTGTAATATTTTAAATGGAAACAATAAGAATTACGAAGATACTATTTGTTTTGGTTGTTTCTGGATGGAAGTTTCTTATGAATAACAACTCATTATCTATTCTGATATGTATACATAGTTTTGCCCGTGTCCCCGCCATGTCAGTGTCCCCATTTAGTTGGAATTGCCATGTCCCGTATCTGTTTCAGTGTCCTGTTCCTATCTGTGATTCTTAGGCAGTGGCAATTTTGTAATTATAAGCTGCAATGGCATGGTCTTGGTGTGAAATGGAAGGACCACAAACAGACACGTTCTGTATGGGAATCTTAAAAGTGACTCTTGTTGAACCACTCTCATTAATGCTCTAGCAAAGTCCGCCCTTCTATGGACATGCAAATTTAGGGTCTTGTCAAGTGGAGAGGATACATTCTCAACCAAAGGATCAATTCCCAGGATATATGACCAGTGTCAATAAGAAACCCAATCAAACTGGAACTTGATTTTGAGCAAACGTAGTTTCCTGCAAAAATAGTGTATTTCCAACTATTAAAGGCTACCTCTGGAATTACTTACTTGAGATTTAGGTGAAGGGAACACGTTCCAGAACCTAAGTGTTTCATCCCCCGCACCTGTGACAATTGTCTGCAACAAAAGAAAAATATATTGGAAACGCATAATTAAGGGAAAAAATAAAGCAAGGAATAGATTGATAAGCATCACAGTTTGATAAAAGAAACACGCAACAATCAAAGCCTATCCAGTTACCTGTCCATCTGGTGAGATAGCAAGGTAAAGAACTCTGTATGTATGACCGGTCAGTGTGGCTAACTGCATTAAGAATATGAAAAATAAAACAATGAGATTTTTCTTTATTTTTGCCTTTTTTTTATAGCAAAAATGTCAGCATTAATCTCGCATACCTTTGACATTGTAGGATATCTCCAGACTACTATTTGGTTTTGCGAGTATCCATGCGTGCTGACAAGTTCATTGACGTTTTTAGACCACGCAAGATTGCATACCTGCAATGGGTAAAATCGAACTAGAACAACTTAGTAAACTGGAGTGTGGGCACATGTACAATTGAATTCCTTTTTTCTAATGCAAATTTTAGATATGATTTCAAATTTGTGGCTTGCTTAAGATCAAAAGGAAACAAGTGTAGGTAGATATCCCACTATAGGAGGTTTAGCATTTTCTTATCTGCTTTACTATAAATCCTCATCCTACTGATAAGCCCTCAAAAGTGTGAATCATAGGGCTTATCTATCCCGTTTTACGGTGCTTGCAAGCGTTCAATACTTGTTTTTGATTGATACTGTGCGCAAGGGGTGTTTGTGTTGATCGATCGGTAATCAGAGCGAAAAGGACGTTTCCAAGGCTCCCAATAATCCCCGGAGCAATCCGGAAGCATTCGAGTACATGTGGCACATTAGGAATCCCTCCCCGAGTCTCAAAACGAAGCAATCAAAGCATGGAAGGAAGGTTCGGGGCCCTCGAAGATCAAAAGAAGCAAGAAAACAGCCAAAACCAGCCAGAGAGAAATGGGATATTGATACCCCCAAACTGGGTGTTGATACCGGGAAGCAATCTGGCTAGGGATGAAGGAGGTATCGATACCTCTTTTCTAGGTATCGATACTTGGTGCGTGTGAACTTTTTAATGGCATTTTTGTAATTATTTTATAAAGGGGGTATATATACCAACTTGAGCCCGATTTTAGGGCATTGAATATTTGCAATTTCTCTCTCTACCTCCATTAAAGCTTAAGCTCTCACCTCTCTCCTCATTCAAGTTTTGAGGAGGATTTTTAGGTATGATCCGTGTTGATCTGAATCATTTCGCCTTCATTAAAGTTGTAAGGAATTCTCTCATCTTCGAGGATCTTATATTTATTTCAAGTTTAATCAATATTTTGTATTTTCCTTACCTTTTCCCTTGCTCATTTCATGTTTTCTTTCAATATGAGTGAATAGTATAGTAAGGTTGGGTTATGGGATGATTAGCATCCCGTAACCAAGGTTGTGGCTTGTTCTTCTCGTGTAAAATCTCATTTTCTAGCTTAAACATGACTTATGGCTAATTTTATGTATCAAAACTTAGAGGTGTTAATCTCTTTGATCAAGTGTAGGCAATGGCTAGGCTATTTGACACATTTGATGCTTTGAGCTATGTCCCTCTTTGTGTTTGTCAAATTGAACCAAAAGAGCCCTAGTCATGTTTAACACCTTTGTTGAGAAGAGAAGAATCAAGTTCATCCTTACGTTTGGGTGTTAATTATCCCTAAACCTAGCCTTTAGTTTAATCTCCAGTTAAAAAACCGTAGATAGGTTAAGTAGTTAGTTAACAAAATCCTGTAGTTGGCCGTCTCAACGCCAAAGTTTGGTTGGCGGTCCTAGCGCCAAAACTCTCTATGCAAGCTAATCTCTGAACCAAGTTATGGATTCGTACCCTGTGGATTCGACCTCGGACTTCCGGGTATTATTATGCTTTCAACCGACCTAGCCTTATGCTTGGGGTATTATTATTCTGGCACTCAATTTGGTCGCAAGCACCTACCAGACTACGGGATCACCGCCAAATTCAGTTTCATCTATTTCTTCCTAGACGATACATAAGTTTGCCATCACAAACTGTTCCATGAAATCATCATTGGTACTACCAACACCTTGAATGAGGAACAAAAAGTGAAATTAAACAACAGTAGGTAGATATTCCCACATATGCTAAGATGTGTGAAACGCCTGATTGAAGTCCAGAGCAGACACTTGGTAATGGCTTTCTTTTTTTTGCCTTTGTAATAACCTAATCCTAGGGCATGAACCCCACTAATTTACAGGCTGCAATTATGTGTGAATCCCAATTGTTAACCCATAACTACCATTCTTCAAAAAATTGGCATCGAGCAATCATCTGACAGCATTATAACTGTTGTAGGATCATAACAGGCTTTGAGATAACCCACATAAGTGACGGATATGCAAATTTTTATCTCCTTCACAGAGCACAAATCAAACACTACACCAAGGGAGAAAATGAGATTACCTGGCTGCCAGTGTCCATGCAGCTTAAATGTGTGTTAGTGGTTGTGTTCCAGAAGCGAATGCATTTGTCAGCAGTACCACCTCCAGAAGCTAGTAGCCCATGAAGATGAGGGGACCATGCAATTGCTTTTACAGCAGCCGTATGTTCGCAGTATTTTAGCACAGGTTGTGTTGAGTGTTGATTCCATACGAAAAGCTGCCAAAAGACAAAAAATAAAATAAAATAAAAAATAGTTACCAGTTAATAGTGTAAATAGGTTATGTAAGCATGCCAATGATAGTACCAGGAATCATGATCAACAAGAACTAATACATACCCGGTTATCATTTCCCCCAGAAGCTAACTCACGATTATCATAAGACCACTTAAGCCCGCAAACCTATGCCACAAGAAGTAGATATCCTGGCTTAGAAGCATTTGCAAGCATAACAGAAACAAAATCTACCAACCATTAATAAAAAAAACTATATATCATCATGTATAACTAAACTCTCATTGACCTGATAAAAAAAGGTGACTAAAGGTGGAAATCTGACCTCTGACTTGTGTCCAGTCATCTTACTAACAAAATCCTCCTGAGTGCGTATATCTCGTTGAAGAATACTCTTATCCCGGCTTCCTGAAGACAGAAGGGATGAACTCCATGCTAGGGCCCCAACACGTAGTCTGTGGCCTTCCATAGTTCTCACCCTCCGACAGCGAGAGGCATCCCATATCTATAGTCACAGGGTAGAAGCATCATCTAGCTTAAGTTGGTGTGGTAAAGGTACTATTCAGACGCGAATTAGATACTTATAACAGGATCTATCCATGCATATCATGCTAGCTCGTCAAGATTTCAACGTTATATAAACAAGTAGAAAAACTCAACTATGGCCAAAATTAAATTTTCTGCTTTACAATTTCCTGACCAGCCCACAGACAAGTAATATAGTGTCAGGCCAGAATGATATGGATATACATAATTTCTTGCATGCACCAACAAGATGAGGGGCAAGAGAAGTTCTAGGCCCATACATCTACTCCTGTCTACTCGAGTGTACTATATCAGATTCTGTGGTTTGCTTACTTTTTCACAGTCCAAGCTCTACACTATTTGCAAAAGGAATATAATTCTTGAGCAAACTTAGTTTAGGTAAGATTTACACTTCTGCATCTAGTGGAAGCATACATATCCTGTCGTCACCATCAGTAAAGAAGCATATGACAATTTTTTAATCCCAGCCGATCTTTTTCTCATGGATTGATGAGTAACAATGAAAATCGATACTTGTGGGTCATCATTTGAGGTGTGATTAATCCACCAGCCGAGTAGCAAAAATCCCCACAAATCTATTTGCAATTGCCATAGAATAGAAATAGAAAGACCAAAGCAACACTAAGGAAGAAGAAAATTAAAGGGATCAATTACCCCCTTTAGAGCAGAAAGGAAGGAGATTCAAGGTACGTAGGGTTGGCTTAGACTACTCTACGAGCATTCAGGTTGCAAGTGGAAATAGCCATTCTGTGTTATATGTGACATGCCATGTTGAGCGAAACATACAACCCAAAACACGAAATACTCGACCAAGTAGTATTCCTCCAACATATACAGAACACTTTCTACGGCAAGCAAACATTAAGTTTTGTTGTTTGACAAGTATACCTGAAGTTTTCCATTGCTGGTGCCAACAGCAAGATGTGTCCCACGCTGAGCCCAACCAACTGAACACACACTGTCATCGATTCCCAAGTCACACAACTTTGTCACCTGCAAATTCAATCATAACACAGGACATCCGAAAATACTAATTTCTGAACAAGCTGTAAAATATACTCAACGAGTGAAGTCCACCAAAATGGTGGTCTAAAGTGGAAAACAGACGACAAAAGAGTCAGAAGTGAGACTGCACCTTGCTACTACAAGCATTCCATAGGTAAACACAATTACCCAAACCAACAGCCAATACATTATGCGAAGACCAGTCAACAAGATTCAGATAGAAATCATCTTGCAAAGCAGGTGCATCCAATACCTAACACACAAACACACAAAACACCAAACTTGATAAGTTCAAAGCACCAATAGGCCATAACAGAAAACTCAAATATAACCACACCACAACGAGGCAGCAAACAACAGTCGAGGTGAGGAGAGGAACAGGTTTTTTCAGCTTTGTTAAGGATTTAACGATCAAATATGTTCAAAACTTTTTTCCTCATTCGTTGGGAAGATCTCAGAGTTTACGTCGATCCAGTTACAAGCCAGCTAGAGCTGCTTGATTGAGCCGAGCACTGTTTACCAAGCTTTCAGCTTGGTCAACGAGAAACAAACACATGTTCAAGCTTCGTTCTATTATCAGTCGAGCAAATCTCAAACGAACTTAAGTTGATCCAATCACAAGCTGAGCTTCAGTTCTTGGTTCCAAGTAGTCATCAGCTTATCAAGCCAGGCATTGGGTTGTTTTAACAAGCTCCAAAAAATTGTTCAAACTTGCAGTATTTCGATTAAAAAGCCCGTTTTAACGATACACAGTCAAAACACATGCAAAATTGAGACTTGCTCTTGGCAGCCCACAAGCTCTCAATAAGCTCAACAAAATGAAAAAAAAAAATCCAGTACACTTTCACACACTTCTATGCATTTTTCACTCATTTCAATACACTTTTTCAATCTTCAAAAAAAGCCCACTTGGCTCTTTTTAGCATTTTCATTTGAATTAGGTATGCTGTGAGGTTCTTCAAACGCCAACAATAACAACACAACATGCTCTGATTCCATCTTAATACCAGTAGAGAAAAACCTACGAAAATAACAAGTGAACAACTTTATTATAATTTCACAATCCCAAACCCTTAAATTCAAGAAGTACCTTATAAGGAGACCTAGAAACCTTCCTCGGAGGCTTAACAGGGATACTGTGAGTAACACCCCCGCTCAACTCCTCATCAAACCCGAAAGGCTCCAGCGACTGCAACGAAACCCGAGTCTCCGTTTTGTACCGGAATATATTCCGGCTCGGCGGACTCACTTGAAAACTCCTCCCCGTGACGCCCTTGACGGGTGTGGCGGGGGGAACGATCTCGGAGTCGGGGCCGAACAATGCGGTCCGTAGGAGGGCCTTGTAGGCCCGGGAGGCGTCCTCGCGGCCGTCGGAGGGGGAGTCAGAGGCGGGGGAGATGTCGAAGAGGGCGAAGTTGGAGGCGGATCGGGAGGGGATGAAGCGGTCGCTGTAGATGGGGCGGGAGGGGGATGGGTGGTAGTGGGGAGAGATGCGGTGGTGGTGGTGGGGAGGAGGCGGCGGCGGTGTTGGGGGTAGAGAGAGGGGATTTAGAGTTTGTTTGATCTGTTGTGACGATTGCGTGTCGAATGAAGGTAGTAGTGCCGCGGGATTGTCCATTCATGAAATTTTGGTGTGAGATTCGGGAGGGGTTGCGGTGGTGATGATACAGTTGGAGAGAAAAACCCTAGAGAGAGAGAGAGAGAGAGAGAGAGCTGAGAAGCTAGACTTGGGGATAGTTTGAGTTAACTTCTCTGTGACAGTTATGGAGAGAGAGAGAGAGAGAGAGAGAGAGAGGGTTGTTAATACTCCCTCGTTGTTTTTCCCGGGAAAGAGATTATTGCGCGAGATCGGAATCTGGGAGGTAAACGGTGATTGGACTTAGGCCCAGGCCCAAGTCCCAGCCCATTTGGTACTAATTTTCTTTTTTGGGCAAAGTCTACATTGACCCCTGTGGAATGAACCATGTGCGAATACACCCATTATGATTTTAAAATGTGCACATAATCTCCTGTCGTTTTGAAAATATGCAGACAAATCCCCTGCCATCATGTTTTTCATCCATATTAACGGACACAACATTAAAAGACCGATATACCCTCATCATGTCCTTTGATTCTTTTTTTTTTTTTTAAATCTAACCACAACATCTCCTATACCAAAAATTGAATCCAAATCGTTGATATTGTAAATTTTGACGAGTACTACATCTATGTCAAAATTTAAATCAATCAAAAAATGAAAATCTCATGGTTGAATCGATTTTGTTATGAAATTTAAATTTCAAATTTGAATTTACTAAAAATTAGATCACTGGGTTATTGATGCCTGATCGAGATGATTTTTTACAGAGATACTCTATTCCTTATTTAATACATTATGAACGACTCAGATTACATTCTAGAGGCATGTGAGATACACCTCCGTTAAGATGGATGGAAAACATGACGGCAGGGGGTCTATCCGCACAATTTTAAAATCACAGGGGGTTATGTGTACACTTTTAAATCATAAGTTGTGTATCCGCATATGACCAAAACCACAAGAGGTGAAAGTGAATTTTTCCCTTCTTCTTTTGACCTGTTTAATGTTGTCAAAAAATACAATACCCTCGTCTAGGCTTGTCAACAGACCGTGAATCCGATCAGAATACGATCCAAAAGAATCTGATCCGAATTCAATAACATTAATCCGGTAATTCAAATATGGCTTGGATTCAAATTATATCGGATTCTGATCTTATTGGATTCGGATCCAATCCGGTCCATTGGCAGGCCTACCCTTGTCCAAAGGATCCTAATCCTTCATCAATATTTTTCGTATTTTATCTATCAAGGACTCGAGCTGGTTTGAACCTTTTAACAAGGGAGAGACACGTACTAAAAGGTCCATACCATCCGAATCCTCTATCAAAATTTTGCATCTTAAAATGTTGCCTCCCACTTGCAACCACACAACTCAGCTCACGAACTTAGTAATCAACGGCGTTTGTGCATTGAAACGGAAGACTCACATCGTTATCCCTCTGGTCATCAACAAATCTCTAAAGCTTGTTAATTTTTTTCCGCTACCGTTCACTAATTGATAGCGAAATGTGGAGTATCAAAATCATTTTTGCAGTGAAAAAAGGAATTGAAGGGCACTTTCTGCTGCAAAATGTGATCATTAGATTAGTCCTAATTACCTTCGCCCTCTTAATTACATTGGTGAAACCGAAAAATTATGAGGACACTTGTTCTTGAGATTTGGAAGCAAATCAATTCCGATATTGGACTAGAATTTCTAACTGTTGTTGCTTTTGAATGACCTTAATGCCCATTCATAAGCAGGGAAGCTTTTCTCTCGGCAGTCTATTTAGAACTTCTGAAAAGGAAGAAAAGAGAATTTAAAAAAAAAAAAAAACTTTCATTATTGAGTAAATTTGTAACGCCCTGACTTTTTCGGAAGCAATACAAAATAATTTCTTAAGAAAATTTGCTAAATAAATATAATTTTTCAAAATAAAGGTTTAGCTATTACAATCTCAAGATAAATCTACTGAATCAAAATACATTAACTTCAGAGCTGACTCTAGTCTTGATACGAATTCCAAGCATACTCGATCTCCGTTTCTGATATTCTTTCTGTGTCGAAGTGCACCATCATTGAATTCTGCGCCCTTTGGCAAATTGATCGCCGAAATAAACGATTTGCCAGGATACAAACGTATTCGTGAGTGATAAATCACTCAGTAGAATAATCCAATCCAACTACCCCTCTTACTTTACAATTAGCAAGCAAACAGGATAATAATGATACGAATAAGTAAAACGAAGATTTTTCACATAAACAGTTTATTACTATCCATTAATCTGACGTGTGATTTAAGATCTCACTGCGAGATCTTTTCTCTCCAACCACTAGCCATATCCCGTCCCATGAGATCACTTCCTTTTGCTGTCGCAGATACACCTAAGTTATGTACCGAGTGTGCATCCCAATAACTACAACGAATGATAAGCTTATCATGCCGTTATATCGGGTTCGCATATCTTAGTCACCACTTCACAATCAACACAATCACCACTGGACTCCCGCCAGTTTCAATTTATCACTGGACTCCCGCCAGTTTTAATTCATCAATCATCTCATCAACATCTCATATTCCTGCCTGCAGGCAATCTAAAATAAAAACTTTCCAATTCATCCATTTCTTAGCATCGTCTAAGTGATTTCTATTTCGCATACCACCCCATGTCTCTAGGATCCAATCTAGCATTTAAATCAAGTATCGACACAATTTTAATCATAATAATAAATAAAAACGAAATAACAAGCGGATCAAAATAAATAATAAGCAGATGCAACCACACAGCTTTTTATGACTGGGCCGCTGCCCTTAATCTTGTATGGCCACAAAATTAATAAAATAAGAACTTTCATAAAAGATTTTAAAATAATTTTCCTAGACTTTATTTAATTATTTTATGAAATTAGATTAATTTAGAAACTAACTAAATACAATAATTAGGTAAAAATATTGAAATAATTATCCTAACTTTAATAAGAGTCCTAAAGGTCCTAAATAACAAGTTCGAATGTTAAAAGTTGGGTTTATAGAGTTGCGGGATTATTTTAAACATTACCACATTAATAATAAAATATATTGAGGTTAATAAGATCTTATCAAAAAAATAATAATAATAATAATTACTCGGCTTTATTAATGTTGGTCATAAGATTGCGATAACTTTTTGATTGGAAACTTTATTATTAATAATGTTTTTTTTTCTTTCTTTTTTTTTTTTTTCTTGTCCTCTCATATCCATATAAAACATTCATAAGATATCATGATTATTAGACAACAAAGTAGAATGTATTATTTTGGATCTTAACTATATTTCAATTAAACATATTAATAGGCTAAAATATAAGCTTCGTTTAAATTAAAGACTAATCTATAGTGAGAACACCTTTATTATTTTGGGCTGAAACTTAGACCTTAATAACTAAATGGTCTAACCATGATATAGTTTTGAAGTATTTGGACTGAAAACATATGTTAAACAACTTCAGGGTTTAAACTGTAATTTCTGTGTCATCCTTTCAAAAAGTAAAGGGTGGCGCTATTCGCAGTTACATATTTACTCCCATAGCCCGCTATATTTCGGTAGGTGCTTGTTGAAAATCATAAATAACATTTCGGTAAATAGCTGTTGAAAAACAAATTATATTTCGGCAACTGCATGTCGAAAATATATTTAACTTTCGGTATGCAACTGCTAATACATACATTTTGGTAAATAGCTGTTGAAAAAAAGATTATATTTCGGTAATTGGGTGCTGAAAATGTATAACAATTTCGGTAACTAACTGTCGAGTATAGTTGGAAATTTTTAGTGGGCTATGGGAGTAAATACGTAGCTGCGAATAGCGCCACCCAAACTAAAACATTCACGAACAGCGGGTTTCGGAAAAGAGAATAAATTCCCTCCATCAGGGGAGGAAATGTGGCATTTTCCTCCAAACTAATAACTTCTTGCCACGTCATCGAAAGTACAAACCCAAAGGATTACGTGTTGTGCTTAACTTGGGTTACTCCTCCAAGCCAAAACTTAACTCTTAAAGGTTTTAAGAATCACCCACATGCCACAACACCCTATTATTGGAAAATTGGTGCTCCATGAGTTTCGGAGGAAAATTGTTTCTCGCACGCAAAATTAAAGTTTTCCAAATTTCAATATGTTTGAATCGGTGAAAGATTTTAGTTTTCTGAACATTTGATCCTAAATGGTAATAAATAAATTTTGACTATAGGGCTCTCGTTGATTAGCCCTAAGAAAGTCGTAGAACCAAATATCTCTTAGGGCTAACCAACGAGTGCTCTAAAGCTAAAAATTAATTATGACCCTTTTGTACCGGTTCAAACAGATTAAAAATTAGAACACTTTATTTTGTAACCATATTTTGTAATATATAATTGTAGGTTGAAAAATTAAGTGTTTCAAAATTCAATCCGTTTGAATGGGTGGGAAGAGTTTATTTCTCTAATCATTTATCCTAAAGGATCATAATTAATTTTTGGGTTTAGGACTTTCGTTGGCTAGCCCAAAGAGATATTTGGTTTTACGACTTTCTTAGGGCTAATCAACGAGAGCCCTATAGTCAAAATGTAATTATTACTATTTAGGATGAAATGATCAGAAAAATAAAATTTTTTCACTAGTTCAAATAGAATGAAATTTGGAACACTTAATTTTACGTGCGAGAAACAATTTTCCTCCGAAACTCTCAAAGCACCAATTTTCCAATAATAAAGTGTTGTGGCATGTGGGTAATTCTTGAAACCTTTAAGAATTAAGGGGGGCGTTTGGACAAATAAGTCAAAGTGGCTTATTTTTTGTCCTTATTCAATTTTTTTTTTTGCATTTTGTGACTTATTGTCAATTTTTAGGGGATTATTGCTTCGTTATGACGAGAGAAATCTAAAAAGTAAAAAATTTTGATCGAAATCCAATTTTTTTGGAATTTCGACGAAATTGGTGGAAAAGCCACGTTTTTCGTCTTTATTCAAAAAAATTGGATTCCGACCAAAATTTTTTACTTTTTAGATTCCTCTCGTCATGAGGATGCAATAATCTCCAAAAAAAATAATAGTAAGTCAAGTGATACGAAAAAAATTTGAATTAGGACAAAAAAAATTTGATGAGAAAGCTTAATGACATATTTGGCCAAACAGGCCCTAAGTTTTGGCTTGGAGAAGTAACCCAAGTTAAGCACAACACGTAATCCTTTGGGTATGTACTTTCGATAACGTGGCAAGAAGTTATTAGTTTGGAGGAAAAGACCACATTTCCTTCCCTGGCGGAAGGAATTTATTCTCTTCGGAAAATCGTTCAGTTTTGATTTCGCAACTTCGGAATCGATTTCTCTTATTTCGGAACTTAATAATCTACACATAATCACTCAATGTACTTAGGAGGAGGTAGGAGAGGGATTATAATACATTTAATCTAGACAAAACGATTCGGTGGAGTCCGGTGGGTTTTCGTTTGGTGGGGAACGATCGGTATTCTAGCAGCAACTTTGGACTGGAATAACTTGACCAAATCTCTACTGTTTTGGACGATTCTTATGTCTAATGCGAAAATCTTGAAACGTTCTACAACTTTTGTGAAGAAGTCGAAACCCGAAAACCATTCGAAATAGGAGAAAAGTGGGAGTTTTCATAAGTCTTGTTTGCTGTCTGGAACAGAAATCCGAAAATCTCACTGAACTTTGGACAGCGATAACTCTATCAATCTTTGACCGTTTTGGGTGATTCTTGGGTCGAAATTGAAGCTCTCGATGCCCTCTACAACTTTTGTGAAGAAACTTAGGCCTAAAAACGACAACAATTAGGAGGAAACATGCCGTGAATAGAGGGACGTGATATGGACGAGAATGGAGTTGGTTTGGTTTTTGTAATGGACGTGGGGAGTATTGTGGTGTGCCCTAGGGTCGAAGAGATGGGGTAGTAGTAGAATTGAATTGAATTTCATGGAGTTAGATTCATAAGATTTAGAATGGACGAATTGGGTTTGGTTTTAACATTAGGGAGGAAGTCGAGATTGAGTAGGAGAGGGAGAGAGAGGGAGTCGGCAGGGAGAGAGATGAGAGATACGGCTGGAAAGGGAAGAAGCACATCCCTTTATTAGTGGGATTCTCATGCAGGTACAAATTATATAAATCTTAAAATTATGAGAATACTAATTATATTCTCGCCTAATAAAATATTAGATAAGACATTACTATAATTAGTCTAATTATGAATTATTAAAGAGTATTTTTGTTATTATAAAAAAAATTAAGACCTAATAATATTAACGCTATTATTTAAAAAAAATTGGGTCAAAAATCCGGATCGTTACAAAATTACACAATAATGAAGAAAGAGAAAAACAATGAAGTATTTGAGCACAATCATTTCTTCTTGTTTTTTTTTCCAAACTTTTTCTCTTGAATATTTTCTCCTCGTCTCCTTTTCATTCCACTAGTTACAAGTGTTAGTGTTAGCTTATTAGTGGCTTAACTCAAATAGCTCTACATAATGTTGATGTGATAAAAATGAAACTCTTTTAATGATTTTTGATCATATTGTAATTGTAATTTCATGATCAACTGGCAATAATATACATCTTACTAGTGGATTTTGAATGCCGGTGGTAAACTATTTACAAATTGTAGACACTCCAATCTGGGCTTCCAGACTAGTTTACTTATGGTTTCTGATTCCCCGATGATGAAACGGATCAAGAACACCTCGGGAATGTCGAGCGTTTGAGCTTTGAGTGTTTGAAGAACCCTTGAATCTAACCTAGCCAAAAACCACATCAAAAAGCCAAAAACCAATTGTCGCGCGAGGGTTTAGAACCATCGCGCGAGTGTTTAGAACCATCGCGCGAGGGTCAAGCTACTAGGTGTGGTCAACAGTCAAACTATTGACCGTTGACCATCGCGCACCAGGGAGAACCCTCGCGCAACAATTTGAAACCATCGCGCGACGGTTCTCTCTTGTCCCTTTCACCTTTTTTTCAGCTGGGCAGCTTAATCACCAAGTAATCTTCAGCCAGACCTCGTGGACTGGCTGAACTCCTCTCTTTGCAGTCCAAAGGATGAAATTTGGCCACCAAGCCAAACCAACCCTTTGTTTGGTTGGTTGTTCTTTCATCCACACACCATTTCCACCACTTTCCCTATAAATATTCCCCCATTGTCTCTCTTTCAAAGAGTTATAAGGACTCCACTTTCAAGGGGTTACAAGAACTCCACTTTCAAAGGGTTACAAGAATTCCACTTTCAAAGGGGCATTACTTTGTACTCTTTTAAGCTAATAAAAGAGATACAAAGTCAATTCAAGAACATAGCTTATTCTTTCTCCTTTATTACTCAAAGCAATATAAACACCTCAAGCAACATCAACTCAACTCAAAACTCAAGCACTTTTTCGATTCAAGTTTAAGCGCTCTTTCAAACTCAACCAAAGGTATAGCATACCTACTGTTTTCTGTTCTGATCTCTGAGGGGGGCTGGCAGGGTCAAGGTTGGTAATCAATACCAGTCTTGGCCCTAAAGTCAGCAGGGTTACAAGAAACCGTAAACCACAAACCCTCGCGCAATGGTTCTCTATACTCGCGCGACATTTCTGTCAGTGTGAGAATGAACCACGTGGGGAAGGGGATGTTGGCCTTTGAGTTTCATATATTGTTTTTACTGTTTTTAAGCATACTTTCACTGTGATGCATGCTAAAATACATAGTTTAGCTTAGTTTGCTGTTTTGTTTGGTTTGGAATGCTCTTGGGTTGATTCTGAGTATGTTTCAGAACCCCAGGCATGCAAAGTAATTCCTGAAAGTCAAGTCAAGAACACTCGCGCGAGGGTTCTTATGTCTCGCGCGATGGTTCTCTATTTTTCCAGTGATTGCCCTTGCATGGCAATTGAGGCTTAAGCCTCTGTTTATTCACCCCCACTGTTTAGGGATTGTGTTTCAATTCCATTCACTCTGTTTGTAATAATTATTTACATTCCAGTACATATTAAACTGCTTGGTTTGCCCCCTATGTGAGCACTGGTCCTTCCAGAATCCAGAAGGGGATCAAAATTCAACCTGTGGTAGGAACAAACACTCACGCGAGGATTTAGAATTGTTGCGTGATGGTTCTTTGCATGTACGTAGATCCATGCATGCAAAGTTGGCCATGGTGCATGACATGCCTAAACCTTGTGTAGTTTTGAGGTTTCTGATCAGAGGGTTGGGTTTTATCCCATTTTTTATAGTATGCCATCCATCCATGCTCAATACAATCACATCTTGCAAATTTTGTTACAGTTTTAAATCCCGATTAACTGTTCCCCCGCCCTAAATGGCTAAAAATTGGTTAAAGAAGAAGAAGAATCACAATCATTTTCAAAATGCCTAAGTAGAGACCGATCTTCGGATTGGGCGAGAAGGGTGCCTTAAAACCACGCTATGGAGGAGGCCCCACGTACTATAAGGGGGTATTTTGCAATACACCTTCCTATTGTGCCTTCCAAACGAGCCCAAAAAGGACTATAATTTCTTCTTGGTGTATGTGAAGAGCGCAAGACCCAAAAAATAGAAGGATAGTATAATACATGACATTCGGACTGTAAAAGAAAATGAACGCTCCAGTAAATACTTGGATTATGAAAATGTCCATGAAAGAAAACTATTAGACCATTCGTTTTCTTTCATGAACATTTTCATGGTTCGAGTGTCATGTATCTTAACATTTTGCGAAAAAAAAGAGAGGAAGGGTTTGGCCTATGACAAGACTTCATGTTTTGATCACTTAAATTTGTTTTGTACATTAGTCCATTTTGAGTATTTTTTTTCTCCTTAAAATATGAATTGTCAGAAGTTCAGCACATGAAAAGATTTCATCATGAAGCCCATTAATATGATGGGCCATCTTGACAATGTGTCCATCTTCCGTACTTTGATGGCATTTTTTGGAGTCTTTCTTACATCAGGTATGTCAGGTTGGGCCGTTGGGGCCATCTCCTTAGGACCGGAAGCAAAACAATATCGTTACAACTTACAAGGGACAGTCTATCGCACCGCCCATTCCAAGCCTGGATAAAGGAAAGTTGTTATGCATTTGAGAAGTGACAGCTACCACGTAAAAGATCCCGTTGAGTCTGATTATAACCGTGAGGTGATGTTAGGGTGCTCTTTGAATCATGATGTCTTCAAAACCGCGGAGTGATATTAGGACGCTCTTTGAATCATGATGTCTTCAACACAGTTCAGTAGAGAAAACAAATTCGCGTAGCTGCCCGAATTCGAGTAGCCCCTCATGGAATGTTTATTTTAGTTCACACCTTCCTTCGTATTGCCCATTGCTCTCCAAAGACCAGCACTTATTGGGGCTTCAATGTGTCAAGTTAACAGCGAACACACAGCAGTCATATGGTCCCAGTCCAGATCACTTTTTCCCTTTTAGCTCTCAGCCAAACACTGGGATTGTGGGGGACTGACTAGTTCATTGGATGCCTTCCATTTATAAATTATAGCACCCTTTAATTCGATGTGTTACTCAAAAAAGAAATACAGAGCCTGGATATTTGTATATGAGCAGGGATTGTTAAATTCCTCAAAGGCTAGTATTCTGCCATACTAAACACTTCACGACATGTATTTGTCACCAAACTAGGCAAGACATGGCACGACTTATGTCGCACCGGGCTATGGAAGGCCTAGAACAACAGGTGCTTCACGACATGTATCTGTCACTGGGCTAGTCAAGACATGACACGACATATGTTCGATTGTTCGTCACCATGCTATGGAAGGCTTGGAACAACAGATGCTTGTCACTGGTCTATGGGAAGACATAACAAGGCATGACACCAATGTCACGTCACCGAGCTAGGCAAGACATGACAGGACATACGCATGTAAAAAGCCGCAACAGTACTCAGTAAATGTGGTATTGAGGAAAAATAAAGTCAAAACCCCTGGCTTGCATTTATCAACATTATCAATGGAAGACCTGTGAATGTCCAATTTGAAGTCTTAACAATAAACAGAGACCTGGTGTTCATCTAATCTACAAAAGAATGATACAAAGAAAAACCCAAAAACAAAAAAACAACAATTCAATAAGGAGAAGGTCTATAGTGATGCTCAATCACCGGCACCGTCCTCGTACCCGACGCGGTATGAGCCCTCACATGCCCCACCATAGTCACCTGCAGAGCCTCCTCTTCATAAGCCCTCCTCTCCATTTCATCAATTCTTGCTTTCTTCTTCACCTTCACAAACAAAGCAATCAGCAGCAAACACAGCAGAAAAGCCCCCAACGCGGCCCCAACCGACGTCCCGACCACCAACTTCCACCCGCTCACCTTGCCCGGCCTCATCTCCGGCATCAGAGGGGACTCCACCACCAGCCCAAAGTGACCGTCCCCGAATGCTGCGCAAGCGTTTGGCCCCACCTGGTTCGACAGCGTGACCTTTGCGTCGTGTCCGAAGCTGGCGCACAACGGTATGAGACCCGTGGCATTGTCCATGATGGTGGTATTTCCGAAATCGAGAGAAATGGGATTTTTCCAGCGAGCCAGAATCCCAACCTGGAGTGATTTACTCGAGTTCGTCACGTTATCTGCATTATAAGCTAGCAGGCCTAAAACGGGCGATACCAGCTGGTACCCGGTTAAATCGTAGCTGTCGTTGTACAAATAAGACCAGTCGAGCCCGAGGTTTTGTACGACCAACATCACTCTCTCCACACAAGGGTAAACGGTCACTCCAGCGGGCAAGTGAAGCTGCATGGCTTGAGCTCCGTACCTTCTGAGGCTGCCGCACCGAAACTTCGCCGTGTTTACGGTTATGCCGGAGAGGTTTGCTGGTAGATTTACGGTGTGGAATGTCCCTGTCTTGAAGTAATTCTTGTAGGAGCGGAATGAGTAGTCTCTGATGAAAAGATCAAGACTCTGGGCTGATTTGAACCCCTGAGATAATTCACATTTTGCAGATGAAGTTAGTGAAAGGAGTACTAGTGTGAGGGGAAATAGAGAGCCCATCTTGTGAAAGGGAGAGTGGTGGGTTTGTTAGAAGAAAGTTAGTTAGGACTATAGCGTGGTGTTCTCTGTTTTTTTAGGGATTAAAGTTAGTTAGGACCATACTTAAAATCTACTTTTTTGTTTACTGTACGTTTACCCTAGCAAGCAGAGAAGACGGTTTGGACGCTATTATTTTTTTAATCGGAGACAGTCAGTTTTATTAGAACAGTTAGATTAACGCGTTGGAGGAGGAGTCAAACTCCTGACCTTCTTTCTCGTAGCACTTAAATGCACCTTTGACATCGTTGAGCCAAAAGCCTCTTGGCGAAGACAGTTTGGAATCTTGGGCGAAACATAAAATTATGTGAAACTTTGACAGATGTAAAGTGAAACGAAAAGAGAAGGTAAAGGTAACACTTTTCTTTCTATATTCATGGGGCATTGGTGAAGGGAATATATATGTCAGTTTGAGTTGTGGAAGTTCAGTTCATTCTTAATCTTAATATTAATGCCTGTTGGTTTAGCTGAGTTTAGCTACCAGCTAGGGTTTGTTTTGCATTTGGCAAAATGGGAGCATTATTTATCATTATTTACTGGTCCTCCCAAGAGCATCTCTAGTGGAGTGTGTGTGTTTTAGTGTTTGTTACTCCATATGACAAAAGTCTATAAAGCAGGTTCCAATTTTGTGTCCTGCCATTGGGTTTGGTATCTAGTATTCTAGTGTTTTAATTGTGTGCATTAAGAATTAGCAAATAAAAATGTATTTTTTTTGGTGTCATAATGCTTGTATTAGTTTGTGTACTAGAGTGTGGTAAATCTTATAATGTGCTAGTATGTGTGTCAAGTTTGACAAATGAGCTAACAAATAATAAGTGGGTCTCATCTCTATATTAGGTTGCGTTATTATGAACTTAACTTAAATATGAAAATTTTGTTCTTATTTGAATTTTTTTTTGCATTTGTTAGTTTTGTGTCAAATTTTGTTAGTTATTGATTCGTTTTGACGAGAGAAATCGAAAAAGTAAATTTTTTTTTTACTTTTATCCTAGTATTTTGAGAAATAACCACTTTTTAGCACAAAAAAAGTGGTTATTTCTCAAATTACTTGGGTAAAATAAAAAAAAATGTCTTAGTACACACTTGTGATACCCACTTTTTCTCGTAATACACACTTAACAAACATTTTAACACAGAAATATATCAAACCCTTTAAGGTGCTCACGTATATACTAAGTTAGCAATGTCTTAGCACATACTTGTAGGACCATTTTTTTTTAATCATAATACACACTTAAGTTAATAAACATTTTAACACACAAATATACCAAACCCATTGAGGATGCTTTTAGGAATTAATGTTGTGTTTGGATAAGTTTTTGAGAAATTTTTTATGAGAGTAATGATTAAAAGTATGGGTAATGAGTGGAGAGAGATAGAGAGAGAAATGAGAATAATGATTGGAGATAGAGGTAATGAGTGAAGAGTAATAATTGAAAGTAGGAATAATTAGTATTTTTTTAGCTGAATTTTTTTTCCAAAAAGAGAAACAAACAAGGCATAAATGTGTATAAATGTGTATTGTAGTAGTGTAGTTAAAATATGTGCTAATAAAAGTTAAAGAATATAAAAATAATATTCCCACCACTCCACAAGTACATCTCTCTTCCACATCCCTCCTTTTCTCTCTCCTCGATCTCACTTCATTTTTGCCAAAGTCAGCCCTCTCTACCCCTTCTCTCCCTCTCTTCTCCCGTGCGAGCGCTAGTGGGTTTGGCAGCATCTCCGATTCTTACCTATTTTTCTACTCAAATTTGGGTAGAGATTTGGATTAGAAGCTTGATTTGGGTAAGATATATCTAATATTAAAATCCAAATTTTTATCCAAATCTATCATTCAATGACACACTTGTAATTATTGAGTGGTATACTTGTAATTAATGAGAGTGAAAAGATGGTTTGGAAAAAAAATGGGTATAAGTTTGAGTCTCCCCAAATTTGGGTGAGAGAATGGGTAGAACTCAATAGGCAAATGAGCATGACATTGGAGATGAATTTTTCGGCTTTTTACTCAAATTTTAAGTATGGATAATAAAATGGATAAGAATTGAAGATGCTCTTACATCGCTTTCTCTCTCTCCTCTCTCATCATTTTTGCCAAAGTCAGCCCTCTCTCTCCCCTTCCCTCTCTCTCTTTCTCTCTTCTCCTGTGTGCGCTAGTGGGTTTGGCACAGTTACACCGCTTGCAGTGGCATGATTTGCACAGTTAACTAGTACTATGCACTAACACATGCACTAGGTGTAATTTCCTGGCTAATGTTTTGGCAAAAGCACATTTTTAACTCTAGCACTCTAGAGATGCCCTAAGCATTGCCCGACAGTTTACGTGGAATTCGCCCCAATTTCGATATTATTCAGATTCATATTATCTTGTGACTTCTAGGAATGTCGGGGCAATGCTTCATGACGGGTAAGGTATTTTTCTCACCTACACTTATATGCAAAGGTTGGAGAGGACTTGAGCCCTTAAAGGAAGCCCAGTTGACCAGTTGAGCTGGCTTTGGGGAATGATATTACGACATGAGGATACACATGAGGGTGATGATTAATGGCATTTCAGGTCAAAAGGGGGAAATGGAAAAAGGAGAGTCGGCGTGCTCAGGGAATGGAGTGAGGGCATGGATTCCTCTTTGGGGACCACTACCCTAATGGTGTTTGAGTACACATGTCCCCCACTCCCACAACTTTGTGGGTCTTCAATGGCATGGCCTTCCATAGTTCTTTAGTCTTTGATAGGGTCCATATGAACACAAATGGGGATAGAGAATGAAGTATGTTAAAAGAGTGTCAAATGTGACGAATATAATTTGGTGGCAGCTCATAATTAGTTTGATCTGTTTTTTAGTGTATTACAAAAGAAAAAGTATACCAAAAACAGGTGTCTAACGGCTCGTATAAGCATCATCCGGAATGAATTGGGTCTGCATGGAAACAAAGAGATCTTTTGATGGGTACAAGAGCATGCAATTTTAAGGAATTACCGCTCTCCCTACTCAATCTCTCCATATCCCCTTCAAACTCTCATTTTGTAGTCCAACCCAACCCAATCTGCGATCATGATCCTTATCTTTCATCTCATTAAATCCACAACGAAGAACATGAATGCAAAAAACTAGTTTGAACAAAGTTACATTTTGTTCTGTAAAACCTAACGGTATGTTTTAAATCAAATTATTTTTTTCGTGCGTGTATCAATTTAAATCAATTTATTTTTTTCAAACATGTTCTCCTTTGCTGATTTTATTAGATTTTACCATATGAGCAATTAATATCGTGATCTTGTGCTCGGGATGGACCCAAAAAGTGAGTTTGGAGAGATTTGGTATGAAGAGGACCTGGTCCCTTTTTAAATTGGCTAGAAACGTGCAGGCAGGCTTTGTGCCATATTTGATGTTCAAATACTCTGAAACGATGTGCGAAAAGATGGAACTCAAGTAGGTGTCAGCTGATCCAAACCATATGTCTACACACAGGATAATCCACCACTACTTGTGGCTACAAAACCTATCAAGAAATTATGCCCCAGAAATCACAACACATGAAAATACATTGGGATAGCTTCAATAATACATGTAAAGTAAGCAGAACACTATTGCTCTGATTAATCGATCACAACTCGCACCTCTTCTGGTAGGCAATCCTCTATGAGGTATATACATATGAACAGAAATAAAATCCAATTACAAAGTGTGTCGTCCCTCTCTTGCAACTCATGCCAGCACTTCTCGTATCAGCAACCTCTTCAAAAGTATTCATTCTGCATTCAAAATCCTTGGTGGTGTCAGTCACCTGTCTCATATTATGCCTTGTAGTCTTGTAGAGTTAATTATCTCCTCAAAACTTTGCAATAAAAAAGGAACACTCCAATCTGAAACCCAAGGCGGATGGCATTTAAAAGGAGGGTTAACAGAATTTCCTCAAACGGATAGAATCTAGATATGTATTAGCAAAATGCTAAGTATGGTGATATAGCAGGCCTGAATTTTGGTAATCTTGGACATGCTAAGGTGGCAGCAATTGTTCAGCAGGAATGCTGTTATTAGGGACATCGTTGACAACACTGCTCCCTCTCTTAGACCTGATCCTACTCAGGATTCAGGAAGACAGAGTGATTTGGAACCTTTAACCAGAATGGCCAATATTCTGCTAAGTCCGCCTGGCAAGCCTTGAGGGTTCTGTTTCCTGTTATCCTTGGTGTAGGCTGTATAGCAGTGTTTGGTTTTCCCATCATATTCCTAGATGGGCTTTTATTGAGTGGCTTTCTTTTCATGTTAAGTTGTACACCAAAGATAGGCTTCTGGATTGGGGGAGGAATGTTGAGCATCTTAGTGCGTTGTGTGGTAGAATCCCACAACCGCTTATTTTTTGTCTGCCCTTACTCTAGTTAAGTCTGGTCACATATGCTTCGGAAGAATGGGGTTGACAGACCACCTATGATTCTGGAAAGGGAAAGAGATCGGGTTTGTGGAAATAGAACTAGTAGCTCCTGCTCCCATATTGTCTATAAGTTGTACATAATATGCGCTTATGAGGGAAAGAAATTGCAGGATATTTCAGGAGGAGACTTCTGCTACAACTGTGCTTATCCAGATTGAGGAGGAAGTCAGAGCGTGTATTTGTTCTCGGAGGAAGATGAAGTCAGATAATAATAGGCTTCTGGCCAATGATTGGAGGGTGTCTCGTTGCACCTTTGCTTCTTAGTTAGGACTGGTTTTGTTTCTTTAAGGGGTTGTCCCCTGTTGTTGTTTTCAACAGGAGTTTCTCCTGTTTTGCTTGGTTGTAAGGGCTTGCCCTGTGGATTCTAGTTTGTTTGCTTAATGAAGGTTAAACAAAAAAAGAAACCTTAAGTTCGTGTATGGTTTAAGAGACGGGAGACCTAACTCATGCATTTAACAATGAAAGAAGTAACACCGACTATGGAAAAAGATAATGAGCTCATCTACTACAGCATCCAGAAAGGAAATAGATACATAAGAGTTTACAACCAATTAGATATGGAGTTGTGCAACTTACTTTTGCTATTATGATTTATCTTACTTTTGCTATTATGATTTATCAGAAGAGGAAAACAAAAATGGGAAGCGAGGGGAGAACGAGAAAAGGTATTGGGGTTCAAAGGGTGACCTTTGAGGGAGTTTAGACTCCTTAACCTTGCTTCAGGCATTTAGAGAGCTAATGAAGGTATTTCAATCTCTATTGCTCAGAAGTTGATCACCTTTTCGTAGTGACTGAAGACAGTTTGGGAATTTACCTCCACTCAAGCATTACTTCCTTCTGGCAGCGTAATCAAGCGTGAACTTGAATCATAAACCATTTCAGTTCCACAACTGAGGAGAATCGATATAGAAAAGAACAAAATTAGTGAACTTGAACAAATTGCATTTTTTTAATAAAAAATGTCATCAAGAATATGATTGCAGGAGTGTAAAAATGAGGTACTATTAAATACGACATCAAATTATGTGGACAGTGGATATCTGCAGTCTTGGAGCATTTTTCACTGTAGTTGCTTTTGTTAAACGGAAAAAAATGACACCGAAAACATGATTGAACAGTTGTAGATAAGGTATTATGGAGTTCAACAACTAATCTGAACAACAACAAACATACTTTGAGCATTTAACTTTGTTGGTAGAACCGCCACTAGATATTGATAGTATGGTCCCAAAGAAGGAGACGTTTTCTGTTCCACAGTTTGGACAAGGTCCCTAAGAACAAATGGTGTTCGTTAGATTGCATACGAAACATGACAAGGTTGATTTCTACCATAGATCATTTAGAAATGACAAGAAGGATCCTACCTTCAAAATCAAAAAATCCTTCACAATGAAGTTTGTGATTGATAGAGCTAGCCACAATATGAGGGGCAAAGCAGCAAACCATGTGAAAATGAAACTGAAAGGCTCTGGAAGCTGCAAATTTTAATGACATAAAAGTCAACATCCGTGTATACTGAAGGAGAAACAACAAAAATTATTCACCTGAGAAAACCTGACGATAATTTGTATAATGTTGAACACACTCTGACATTGTCATGTCAACCGTGCTTTTGAGTTATACCTTAAATGAATTCTCATGGTCTGCCTATGACACAACTATGTGCCATGGCGAAAAATATGCCATAGGTTGACTAGAGAATCAGTTAAGTGAACTTGATCAACTGCGCTTTGATTAACACTTGGTGTCTTCAGACTCCAGTATGCCTTAAAATTAGATACATGAAAAGGTAATGGAGCAATATTTACCTCCAAAAGATATGTGATCTCAAATCCAGTCAAATCATCCAGGAAGAAAAATCTGCAAATATAAATTTTTTTACAAGAGGATACATTTTTTGGGAGGAGATAAACTGATTTTGAGGTTCTAACTTATGAGGTAAGATCATCAAAGGGAACATCCAAAGAAACATATTGCACAACTATAAAGTAATACCGGTGACATTACTTACAATCCCAGTGCAACAACAGCAGCGGGGACATTCAAGAGGAACATCTTGAAATAGTCGACAGCCAGGTCACTGTAGACCTACAGGAAGAAAGTAAATCAGCTCAGGAAATACCAAGCCTGAGTTTACCTATGGGCTAGCACACCCAAGCAAATGATCAGAGTGGGACGGAAAGGTGGACCACTTTCAACAAATAAAGTTTACAGAAGAGAGGAAATCATCTTTTTTTCTTCACAATAATCAGAACTTTTCCAACAAAAAAACTGTTGGTTCCTGATTGGCAACAAATCCTATGGTAGTTAATATTTACAGCAAATAAACAGAACACAATCGTGCAAGCCTCATAATCTAATTAAGGGCATTAATACTTCCTAGCATGCAATACCATGCACAGCATTCTATTCATGACATTTGAATATTAGTGTTGGGAGTCAAGAATTCTAGATATCAACATTTCAAATCTTCAAGAGGCATAAACTTGAGTGAAATTAGGTGAATGCAAGCACAAACGTTATTGAATAGCCCATCTAATAAGTGGCAATTGAAGAGAGAGAGAGAGAGAGAGAGAGAGAGAGAGAGAAGAGATGCAATCTGTATAAAAGCAAACGAGGTTAAAAGAGTCGACGTACAATGATTTCAGTACTACCAGCTATGAGGAAAAAATGCACTTGCCACCTGATACGTAAACACAAATTGAAAAGCATGCAGCTAGTGAGTCAGCTACTATAAAAACAGTACACACCCTTTTACTGCGGAGACTGCATCTTGGACCTTCAACCACAATATCACTACCATCAATCTGCAGGGACAAAATGAAACACAATGAGATGTAGTTAAAATGTCACAAAGTTTACAGGAAACAAGTAAATACAAAAGCATAACATCGTAAGCTTATAGCTTATAACATCAACCATAAGTGGAATATGATAATACAATGCTCATAAGCTTATAGCTTCAAGTCATCAACTTCAGGAACACCTAAAAGAAAATGCAAGGACATTTCCCAGAACATAAATTTGACTAGCGTCTTTATCAAGGCTTTGGTGTGTATTGGAGTGTAAGTTACGTATGTGAAAATGACCCAACAATAGAACACAGAATGCTGCTTCCCAGGATAACCCTAGGACTATCACCGAGGAAGATTCGCGTATATCGCCTACAAAGGACATAATCAAGTATTAGGTCGCAAATGTAAGTGAGAGTAACAATTGGGCCAAGATTCTTTGAACATGTGGTGCTAAACCACAATAATGATCAATAGTAGCTGTTCAAAAAGAAATAACGAATCACTTGTAATTTCCATGTCTGAAGTCAAAGTAAATAAAGGTATACAAGTTATCCGTTGACGTGCACAAGAACAGGTAGCCAATGCAAACTCGCAAAAGTACCTTTAGTTGTCTCTTCAAACTATCGTAATCCTGATCGCTCATTATTGGTTTCCCAGCTACATAAGCCATAGAAGCTTCCAGAAACTTCTGTTCAGCAGAAGCTGCACATAAAAAGGTAAGAGTCATGCAACAGGCGTCTCAGAAGTTCATCGAATATTTAAGGGTTAATCTGGTTGAGACTCCATGGGTAGAATTTAGGATGTACTTAGCATTACGACACTGCTTCCTTCCCACATTAGTTCTTCCTTGAGGTTATCAAACTCCTCATTTGACATAATTGCCTTTCCCTCATAGTAGAAAGACTGCAGAGAAATACAAAATATCTCATATAGAAAACATAAAAATGAGATGTATACAGAACCAGAACAAGTGTTTAGAATGAAACATAGGAAATCTTCTTTTATGTTTCTCTGAATTCCAAAATTCTTTAATACACCGCAAACAAATTTGTGCAACTAGTTCGAATTACAAGTAGTCAGAGCTGAAATCCTGAGACAATTAGGAAGCTGTAGGATAACAAAAAGAACATTTACTACCTGTAGTGCTTGAAGAAATTCCTGTTCAAGCTCCCCCAGTGACTTCTTCCCTTTCCCGTCTATGCTACAATATTCTAAGATCTTACTGTCGACCACCTCATCTTCTTGGACCTGACCTGCAAGAAGCAGTAGCGTTGGAAACGCAATCCTTGAATTGTCACAAAAATTTGCTGCCCATTTTTAACTCGTATCTGCTTTTTATTAAGTGTTATGGGTTTTTTTTTTTTTTTTTGCTCGGCAAAAAAAAAATTTATTAATCTTCGAAAAGGTACAAAGATTAAAAGGACAAGGGCAACCGAAAGGAAAGATTAATAACCTAAGGCTACCCGAGACCCAAGCGTTGGCAAGAGTCCAACAAAAGTGGGCCAAGCCCAAGCACACAACCAAAAACCCTAACTGCCACCCGTAATCACCACTGCCTCCAAAAACCCTAACTGCCGTCACACCGGAATAGAAGTTAGCAAAAAGACAATTTAGTCCAGGTAATTAAGTGTTACGAGAAGTTAGCAAAAAGACAATTTTGATAGCAACCCTTACACTCAAGATAGAAAGAAAACACGTTTGCATGGGCACACCCATGCATGAATGTACGGACCGATCAACCAGCTAGGCGCCCGGACAACCGAGGAGGCTAGAGGTCCACAGGTGAAGGGACCAGACGACCAGCCAGGTGCCTGGATAACTAGATAAGGGAGTCCCACATTGCAAGAATATCAAAGTATGGTTGATATGGAAGGAAACAATCATCTACCGACTGTCAACCTGAGTCCAAACTTCTGGGCTGAGTTGTGAGAAGCCTTGTTTGGGTCGACAGGGCCAGTAGGCGCGCGGTTCATCACGGTGGTACTAGAGCACAACCCAGGTCTCCCTGTGGGGACTCAGTGGTTGCAAGTTGTAACCAGCCGGGTTGTGATTTGGCTATGAGGCTAAACGAGGACGCTGGCCTTAAGTTCTAAATTGTTAATCCATCCCATTACCTTAATTGAGCTTCAACAAGACCTCAATCACTGAACAACAATGAAAACCTCACCTACTATTTCGATGGCTTCTCGTAGTTGTTGTCCTAAGACCACTCCTTCCTGCGGTTTGGTGCAATACTAAAAGTTTAGGCTGTCAAGGCTGAAAAGCCAGAGTTGAGTCAGTAGATAACCACTTCCAACAGATAAAGACCACAGCTGGTCTGACCCTACCAACTGACATAGGTAGACAAGCCAGAGCTCCTCATAACTGGTTTATAATTGGGCGTATCCCTTTCTAGTCCACTAGCAATAGTGATGGTCAAATGGAGATTAGGCGTGTCAAAAATTTATGTCACTTTAATGCAACAAATGGTATGGATAAACATATGAGACCTTGGAAATATGGTATTGCCTATCCCACTCAGTCACTCGTTGTTAGTTAGTCAGCTGTAAGTAACCATCCTAGATTCCTAGGAGATTAATCTCCCACTTTACTTACCCGGAAAATGAAACATGGCTTACTATTTTCAAGAGCCAAAAAAAAAAAAAAAAGAAGCACTTTCCAATGCATAGTCAAGCTATTTTCTTCATAATGCTGAGGAAGGATTTCCCAATGAATTTTCCAATAAGCAAGCTCACTTTATTAGGCCAGGAACGATGAGGTCTAAAAATACCAGGAAGAGAGCAACAAACTGATCTGGAAAAGGGAGAGCTAAAGAAGGATTGGAAAGGCTTTCATTTTTTACCTGCCATAGAGGGCAAGTAGGTGAGACTTAAATACCCCTGCTTATGATCTTTTATCCTTGGTTGTGAGACTGCCTTTGATTGCTAGCCAAAGAATAAAACAGTGCCTTGGAATAAATTTAGGAAACCAAACTAAGTGATGCCAGTGCACTATAGGTGGATGAGTCCTCTTGGCATCCCATGTCCTAAAGAACCAGAGTTGTGTCTCTGATAACTACTTTGTGCCTATAAAACCAAATGTCACGCCTGCAGCTGTTTTTGTTTTAATGCAGGATGTCTCCAGCCCAGCTTGTGCCCCTGGGACTAATACCTAATCATGGGGGTGAACCCCAAGAGTTGCTGGCAAGGTCATTCTAACCTGAGACCTTACGAGGGCCAAACCTCTAAGTCCTAGACCAAGCTACCATGCCAATCCCTTGGGGTTGACTACAAGTTGTTCTTATTTTCTAGTCCACTTGCAAAAGTGATGGTAACAAGGTTAACACATTTGGTTGGCTATACAAACTTTCACAGTTATTGAGGTGTGCATCACCTTCTCAATGGGGTCCGGGGTTTGTTGACCAATATGTCAACCTTGCAACCCAATGACTGCACGTGGACTAGTACTGCAGGGCACAGTTAATACGCAACTGCAGTTGTTTTACTTTCAGTCAATGCGGAAGTTGCTAGGTACACTACAGGAAATTTGTTAAGAGGCAAAGTTTAAAAGCTCACAATTTGGTTGGACACACAGCAAGAGCCATGGTTCACTCACAAGGGGACTAGGCCGGTGAGAAATTCATGGCATTTGAATTCAACAATTGGTAGGTGGGTAACTATGGATTGGACAACTTATCGTACTAAACATGCCACACTATGTGTGATACCTTGGAAACATGGTATTGCCTATCCCACTCACAGACTCATTGTTAACTAGATGTGAGTAATCATCCTAGGAGATTTATCTCCCACTCTAAACCGGGCCAATAAAGCCCGACTAGTTGTTATGGTTTTCACAACATAGCATGTATCCCCATACCCCAATGGGGCGAGACTAATCCACTTAAGGCCGGTCGAATGAACCAACACCCAGAGAAAAAACAACCCATGGATACACCATTTTTGGTACACCAAACATACCCCCAATTGCGTGGGACGCATCTCAACATCCCACACAAGTTATCCGAGCAGTTCAATTTGTTTGAAATATTTTTTAAGGGTTCTGCGAAAATCAGCTCAATCGAGAACGCTAAGACTGCGATCAATTCATTCAACTTTTGTCCCTGCTAATTCATACACAAAAATTCGGATGAATTGATCAAGCCTTACCCGTATTCGATTGAGTTGGGTTCTTTACAGTGTCCCTTAAAAATATTGTAATCATTATACATGAGATTCAGATGAAGAAACCTAACCAGGCTGGTCAGTAGTGGCCTTAGGGGAAAGAATGAAGAGTTTGCGTTGGAAAGAGAACTGGCGGCCGACGAGTGGCACCGAGTGAACCCTCTGAAAGGAAGCAGAAGAAGTTGAAGAGAGAGGAAGAAAGGGTTTAATTCTAAAGTGAGAAGTGATCAGCAGACGAGGGGGTGTTAGAATATAGGCCAATTTGGTGGCCATTTGTGGCGGCGGAGGCGGCGGTGGGTGTGAGGTAGAGGCCAAGATGTGGTGGGTAAGGGTTGCATTGGGAAGTTCAGTGGGTGTATGGTTGAGTTTTGGGGGTTGGGAAAGGAAGTGGGATAAGGCAATGGCAAAATGTGTGGAGGGCAATTGAGGGAAGAGCAATCACAGCATCAAAGATTGAAAATCTTTCTGTGGGCGGTTTGTTTGTTTTTTGATCCACCAAGGATCAGATGCCAAGTGCCACCTCACAATTTGGATGAATAATTCTATGGATATCGACCATGCATGCACCGACAGGGTACGGATTGGCGAACGGCCCACTTTTGGGGCTGCACAAATGATATAAAATCGTTCATTAATTTTAAAATATTTTTCGGCTCAGTTCTAAATAAAAATTTGGTACATTAGATCAAACACTTTAAAGTTATTCGATTGAACTGACTTTTCGTAAGATCACTCGAAAAAAATATTGTGAAACTTAATGAACGGAAGGGGTTATTTATGTCGGTACCCATATTCTGTTGAATTTGGATCGTTCGAAAATTTCTACCGCACACAATCACACAAACACGTTCCACAATTGGTGGTGTAGTGCGTGGTTGTAGAAGAATATGTACTTAAATGAGAATTCACATGCAGATATATTGGAAAAAGTATTACTTGTTTTTAGAGCATCGTCCCGTGATGTCTAGGAATCTTTTCTAGTATACATTGATATTAACTCTATTGCCTTCGGGCTTGTTATAATGTCAATGAATTATACGATACAAGCGGTTTAGATAATCTTGAGAGCCAAAACAACATCGTTTTGACCCTCCTACCGTGCTATGGTGCATCCGGGCACCGCAGCATCCCGAGTCCTACTAAGGAATAGGTGGTAGTTTATGGAACTAGCTAGAGCAATCAATTTTCTTTCATCCATTTGATACTAAAGTCGTTGACTAACTTGACTTGTTGTAGATCAAAAAACCAATGACTTGTTACTGTTTTAAAATGTAAAAACATTGGGAACTGTTTTGTAACGATTTGGTGTCGTTTAATCTAGTATATGCGGGATTAGGGGTGAGCATGGTCCGGATTGATTTTGGTTTTATAGTAAACCACAAACCAAACCAATACCTACGGATTATGAATTTGGAGAACCAAACCAACCCAAAAAAAGCATAGAACCAAACTAATCCAAACCATTAAATACGGTTCGGTTTCGGTTTTAAACCACGGTTTACTTTGAACTAATCTATTACTTTAAAAAAAAATATTTAAGTACTTAAAATTATGAAGATAAACTAAAGAAAACCTTATATTAAAACCAATTCTATTCAAATTAACAAAACACACTAACAAATTATCAAAACATACTAAATTACTAATATCAATCAACTATTTAAGGGTAAAATACCAACCATTGCCTCAAGTCTTAACTTAAAAAAATGAATAATGGTAAGTTACTAAAATGAACCAACTACAAAATACCAACTACTAAACACATCTTAAGATAATTTAGCCAAATAAAAGGCCAAAGCAAAGTCTTAAACTATTGAATTGAAATGTGGCAGCAAAAGGGCAGCAGCAGCAACATGGTAGAAACCAACTTGTTGTGATATATAGAAGTTTAGTCCAAATTATCTTGGAAAGGAAGGAAAACTATATATTCCGGTGAATTTAATAGGATCAATAAATTAGGAAAGTAGTTGACTAAGACTCCCATATTTATTTGGTCAATCATAATTAAATTATATATATATATAACTATAAATATATATATGTGTGTGTATTATACGGTTCGGATCGGTTTGAAACCATAACCATGAACGTGAATCCACAAACCAAACCTTATAATGCGGTTTCTAATTTTTTTAAACCATGACCAAACCATATTTCTAAAAAACCAAACAAAACCTTTCGGTTTGGATTGGTCTGGACTGGATTCGCGGTTTGACGGATTTTTTGCTCACCCCTATGCGGGATCCACCTTTCATGTTTGTGTGGGCGTTTTAGTGGGTGTATGTGCTGGTGTGGTGCTAGCAAAGCTAGAAATTCAAATCATTAATCAAAGTCTTCTTTTTATTTTCCGATGCAACTCAACTCAGTTAGTTTGGATGAGGTGGGAGATTTGACAAAGCCGAAATTCGTGTCAAATTTTGCACTCCTATCAAGGATGACTTGATCATTTTTTCACAAAACAAAAAAAAGACAGCAACAGGTGAATGTAAATTTTGCCTTGGAATTATCAAATTATGGCTTTAATAGTCCAAATAGAAAGACTACAAGACGTTAGCACCCCGTGCTCCACCACAAATTCTTGCTATACCCAGAAATTAAATTGTCAAAAGGGTTTGGACGCAAAAGAAAGGTGATTCCGACCAAATAAAAAGAGAAGGTTGCAGGTTCCATTGACCTATATAGTTCGTTCAAGTGTTGTCTTGCTTTCGGCCCCAAAATTGATCGAAGATCCTTTCCATGGATGAAAATTCTATAGTAGGTTTGGTTCTCGATCCCCGTTGTTGGGACAAGAGGAGTGATGAACACCCAATATTATAGATATTTTGTGCGACTAGTCCCGTTTTATGTTTTTTATGTAGTATTTATTTAGCTTTTGTAGCGATATTGCACGTAAGGTAGGTTTTTGTGTGTTTCAGGTAAAACGTGCAAATAAGGCGCATTTCAACGCTATGGATGGCACAAGTGCTTCCAAATACCCGAAGACCCTGTCGGCCCCTTCAAAATCTAAGTATGGAAAAATGACTTTCAGAAAAAGTATCGATTTTCGAGATAAAAAATGGCAGTAATTGATTTTTGAATTTTTCTAAGAGTAACTACAAAGTTACAAGGTTTTATTTGAAGAGTAAGGTCATGTTTCGAGCCATTTCCTTCGGAGAAAAATGTGCAATTTTCCATTTTACACTAAAAGTGGGGGGTTGACATTTTGATTTAATTGGAATCTTGAAATTCTGGTAATGCCATTGTTTCCAAATGGGGGGTACTTTCTTATTTTCATTAAATAAATTAAAGTAAAGAAAAGGTAAAAAAAAAAGGTTTAAAATGCAATTTTTACTTAACTTTAGAGCATCCGCATTGTAATAATCAAATGGATGTGAATAAGCAAACTTAACAATAATGCTCAAAAAACACCTCACATTGTAATAAGCAAAGTTACAAGTCTTTTAGCAAATAATCAAATTCCACCCATTCCATAACCAAATTTAACAACTTTTACCAATAACCAAAACTCAATAACCAAACCCAATAAGGAAACTCGAAACTCAATAACTCAAAAACACCCCTCATTGGAATCGTCTCATCGAGACGAATAATTTAGTGTGATCGAATGCGTGATTGAAACTCATTTGCGATTGGATATAGGTGCATTGAGTATTTTGAGATTTTTTTGGTTAGGGATGCAAAAATAACCAATGTGGAGATAGATATTGTTAAGTTTAATTATGAATTAAATGGATAATCAAATGCTGACGTGGCATATTTTGGTTATTGATTTTGATTATTCTCATTGCGGATGCTCTTAGACAATGAAAATAAGATGTTGTGAAGCTCCGGGGCCGTCGGGTGTCAAGATTTGGAGGCTGGCCTGCTTGTCTGAAGATAAGCTCCTGGTATCGATACAACCTAAAGCTGTATCGATACGCGTAGGTTTCGTGGGACATCAGTGAATGTTGTATCGATACGGCATAAAATCGTATCGATACGGGGGCTTTACGGGTTAAATGGCCATTTCAGGATAACAGCGTGGTATTGATACTTTGCATAATCCGTATCGATACCACGAGCTTTCGGCCAGATATTTGTTGCTTTTTGGACTTTCCATTTATGGAATAGTTGCTACCTATAGTATGTTTATAAGATATTTGTTGAGAGAGAAGTTGAGTTGTGTAAATACTCTTCTCTCTCTCACTTGTAAAAAAGTAGGTAATTAGTTTAGGTTAGTCTTTTTCTCTTCAAGAACTCCATAGCCATTCCTTCAAGCTTTTGTCTTTAATTCTTCAAGAACTCTAGTAAGTAAATCTTGTTTATTGTTTTCTCGTTTATTAATGTTGTAGCTACGGACTAGATCCTTTATAAAATCAAGTTTATTTCCGTTTCTATCGGTTAAACATGTTTGTCATTTCTAACATGCTTTCTAGTCTTTTCATTATGTGTGAGTAGTCGATTAGACTTGGCCATGGGGTAAATAACGCTTCATGACTTAAGTTAATCTTGCCTTTCTCAACTCATGACTTGAGGTTTGGTTTGTAAATGTGTGTGGTTCGCCTTTTATGTAACAAAACTTGTTGATGTTAACCTCCGGTGATCATATGCTTGCTCATATGGTTCCGTGAGCTATGTCTCGCCTCGTGTTTGCCAAAAGAACCAAAGAACTTTCTCGCTTTCCAAACTACGCTTTTTGCTCATGGATCTTGACATTTAGTTTGAATACAAGTCTTTGCGTTGTTAATCTTCGGTGATTATGTGCGTGCACACATGATTCTGGGAGCAATGTCACGCCTTGTGTCTAGCTTGTTATTCAAACTCTATTTCAAGCCTAACCATTTTCATAGCTAAATCCTCCGGTTGATCGACTAAGCCGTGCAATTCAACTGTGCTTTCGTTGAGAAAAGTTAGATGGCTTAAGTTACGGGCGTTAGTTAACTCCAACGCCTTGCCGCTTATTTAATCTAGTCAAAACTCTTTTTCTAGTCTTGTCATTAGAGTATTTCTTCACCTTTCAAAGCAAAACCAAGTTGGCCGTTTTAAACGCCACAATCTGTTACATAAAACCTACAATCCGAACAAACTATATTCGAGCTCCCTGTGGATCGACTCGGACTATCTCGCTATACTATGCAAATCGTTAGTCATAGTTCGGTTTATAAATAATTGAATTTGACGGCCGTTTGATAAATTTCAACGACTACTGAATGGGGTGCATCAAGGAGGGATAAAGAAAGTTTTTAGGGTTATTATAAAGAAATTTGCAAATAAGTTGAATGTTCAGCTGAATTGGGGAATCCCTCTGTGAGTTGTTCCATCCAGTTTAGTTACATTGGGGATAGTATTTGTTTGAGAAAAACTAAGAGCATGGACACTTTGCAGGGATCCGTGCAGAGGCAATCGTGTTTGACCTTATTTCGGGTCCCAAAAAAATCTAGAAAAATATCCATAAATTTTTGAATATTATTTTATGGGGCCATGTAAAAAATCAGCTCATGCGGATATCGGTAAGTATTACTTTTGGATTCGTAGGGGCAAACTGAGCAGTTCGTCCCTACGAATCCAAAAGTAATACTTACCGATATCCGCAGGAGCTGATTTTTTACATGGCCTCATAAAATAATATTCAAAAATTTATGGATATTTTTCTAAATTTTTTTGAAATCCGAAATAAGGTCAAATACGATTATCTCTGCATGAATCCCTACAAACTCTCTCTGCTTGTAGCAGCTGGACTCGGCCATGTCTTTGGCTTTGTTTTGTTGGCTTTAGCTCTGCTCAAATTAAGCTGGTGTTTTTTCTTGTTTGTAGTTGTTCAAGGCCATCATCCCCTTGAACTTTGGGCTCGTTCCTTAATAAAGGAAACAACTGTTCAAAAAAAAAAAAAATGAGCCAAATAATGAGTTATTAAAGGTTTGACTCGGAAACTTAACAAATTTAAAAAATTTATTAAGAACTCTCTTTTATCGTTCAGTTAAAAATAAAACTTCTTGCAAGAATTAAATAGTTATGGCAGTAAATTACTCTCACCAGACGTTATTTGACTAAGCACTCTCATATTTCTCGGGGGTTGTTCTTCTAAATAAGTCATTTTGGTTTATTTTTTGTCCTTATCAAATTTTTTGCGTATCACTTGGTTTATCATTATTTTTTTGGAGATTATTGCATTCTCATGACAAGAGAAATCTAAAAAGTAAAAAATTTTGATCGAAATTCATTTTTTTTAATAAAGACGGAAAATAAGCCAATAAGCCGCTTTTTTCATCATTATTCAAAAAAAAAATGATTTCGATCAAATTTTTGTTACTTTTTAGATTTTCTTGTCATGAGGATGCAATAAGCCCCAAAAAAATGATGATAAATCAAGTGATACAAAAAAAATTTGAATAAGAACAAAAAATATGTAACGCCCCGACTTTTCGGGAGAAAAATAAATAATTTTTATGAGAAAATTTTGCTAAATAAATATGATTTTCCAAAATAAAGATTTTGCTAATACAATCTCAAGATAGATTTACGGAATCAAAATACACTATCTTCAGAGCTGACTCTAATCTTGATACGAATCCTAAGCATCCTCGATCTTCGTTACTGATATTCTTTCCGTGTCGAACTGTATCATCGTTGAATCTCTTCCATTGAATCCTGCGCCCTCTAGCAAATTGATCGCCGAAGCAATCGATTTGCCAGGATACAGACGTATTCGTGAGTGATAAATCACCCAGTAAAATAATCCAACCCAACTACCCCTCTTACATTACAGCTAGCAAGCAAACAAGATAATAATGATACGAATAAGTAAAATAGAGATTTTTCACATAAACTAGTTCATTACTATCCATTAACCTGACGTGTGATCTAAGATCTTTCCGCGAGATCTTTCCTCCCCAACCGTTAGCCATACTCGGTCCAATGAGATCACTTCCTTTTGCTGTCGTAGATAACCTAAGTTACGATACAACAACAAGGGAATAGCTTATCATGCCTGAATCACAATTAGGATTCGCTTATCTTATACACCACATTACAATCATCACTGGACACACGTCAGTCTATCAACTCATCATTGGACACATGCCAATCTATCAATTCATCACTGGACACACGCCAGTCTATCAATTCACCACTGGACACATGCCAGGACATCATTTTATTCCACTGGACTCTCGCCAGGACTTCAATTTACCACTGGACTTCGCCAGTACTACATCAATTTATTCTACTGGACTCTCGCCAGGACATCAATTTATTCCATTGGACTCTCGCCAGGACATCAATTTATTCCACTGGACTTCGCCAGGACATCAATTTATTCCACTGGACTCTCGCCAGGACATCAATTTATTCCACTGGACTTTGCCAGGACATCAATTTATTCCACTGGACTCATGCCAGGACATCACAAATCTCATCACAACTCAATTCACGCCTGCAGGCAATGTCTAAAGAAAAAAAAAACTTCACAATTTATCCATTATCCAACATCGTCTAGGAAAATTCTATCTCGTATACCACCCCATGTCTCTAGGGTCCAATCTAGCATATCAATCAGAAGTTGAAATAATAAACGAGCAATCAGGGATAATATTTACCATAAATAAAGAATGAAATAAATCACGTAACATTTTATGGACGAGCCGTTGCTCTTAATCTTGCATGACCAATGAATTATTAATGAAGTATAAATCTTGATTTAATAAAACAAGATTTTAATAATAAAATAAAATAATAAAATATTAGACTCGCATTAGTTATTTTTAAGAAATTAAATTGATTAACGACTAAATACATAAATTAAATAGATGGAAGTATTAGAATTTTTAACGTGACCTTAATAAGAGTCCTAAAGGTCTTCTATAACAAGTTTGAGTGCTAAAAATTGGGTTTGGATGTTTATGGGATTATTTTAAATATAAGACTAAGTTAAATGACAAAAGAAGAATAAATAGATAATAAATAAATAGATAATTAAAAATATGTTGATATTAACAAAGTATCATCTTAGGACTGTAAGAAGTTTAAATAAAATTATTCGGCATTATTAACATCTTTTATAATATTTTAAAGTATTTTTATCTAGAAATAATGCGTAAATAATAATAATTAGTTAATTAAATTAATAAAATATTATTTTAATAACATATCATCTTTGAGATGTAAGAAGTCTAGGAAAAATAATTTAGATGTTAAAAACATTGTTTGTAAGGTCGCAATTATTTTTCGTTTGTAACTTTAATTAAAAAACAAGTAAAAGTTTAATAAATAGCTAAATAAATAAATAAATAAATAATATGAAACCAGTAAGTTATGATTTTTGATATGTTAGGAATCTAGGAAAGATAGTTTGGAGATTTATAGAGTAGTTTATAAGGTCACAATGATTTTTAGTTTACAATCTTTTACATGTTAATGAATAAAAATTTAATAAATAGATAATAAAATAAAAAATATGAAATTAACAAGTTATGATCTTTGGGGTGTTAGAAGTTTAGGAAAAATAGTCCGGGGGTCAAAATCGGTGTTTGGGACGTTGCAAAATCAATTCGAACCAAAACAATTAAAACCGCAAGGCTGGCCGAGATGACCTTGCGGCAACAAGGTCTGTTTTTCTGGTTCTAGCGGCTGGAAGCCGGAAGTTCGCGGCCGCGATGTTGCTGCCCAGTTTTTGCTTTTCTTCGTTTTTCTCATATTTTTCAATGCATGGGACTACGGGGGACATTGGGTTATGTCTAAAAATCATAAATATACTTAGAGGAGGTTTCGGATCGAATTATAATACCTCGAATCGTGTTGAATTGTTTTTCGATCGAATTTGAACGTTTTGGGAAGATAACTTCGGTTTCGTCGATTGGGAAGCTTTGGGACCGAATCGAATGGTGTTCGTGGATCATTGGGATTGTAGAAGAAGATTAGAACGATCAATTCGGGTTCCGGATTGGTCTTGGTGCGAAACCCACTTTTCTCTCTCTCTCTTTTCTCTCTCTAGAACTCTATGGATTTGGAGCTTCGATTTCCTTCGATTACCTCTCTTTTCTGGACTGTTGGGGCGTGGAAATTTTCGTGAGAGACCCTAGAGTCGACGTAATGAAGTATATATAGAGAATTTTGATGTGGTAGGATTAAATTGAGTCCTAATCGAATTGGATTTTTGAATGGACGAATATAGCTCGGTTCTAGGGTTACGGAGGAGGTAGAGGTCGAGTAGGAGTAGGAGAGGGAAAGATAGAAGAGTTGTGCATGCATGCAAGTATTGTAGGAAAATAGAAAGAAGATATGCATGCATGTATTTAAATGCATGCATATTTGTATCTAAAGATAATAATAATAATAATAATTGTATTAGGAAAATAATTCTAATAACATTATTAAAAAAAAAATTTGGGTCAAAATTCCGGGTCGTTAGAAAATAAGCCAAAGTGGTTTATTTAGAAGAACACCCCCTCAAATAACTCTTATCTTGGGAAGAGAAAAGAGCACCTACGTAAAAATTAGGGGTGTCAAATGGACAGGTTTAAGTCAAATTAGGTAAGTTATTAGTGGGTTGAATTTTTAATGGGTTAACCCATTTGGATCCAATTAGTTATGAGCTCAATTACCCATACCTAACTCAACCCATTTATTTGAAATCAAACCCGACTCGCCAATTAACCCAATTAGATATATATTAAAATATAAAATGACTAAAATACTCACATACATTAAAATGGTTATATTACCCTTGTACATTTAAATGACCAAATTACCCTTGTATATTAAAATTACCATAATACCCTTATATACTAAAATGACCAAATTACCCCTGTATACTAAAATTACTGAAATGAATGGAGATTCTGCTGAAATTATTTTGGACTTGGCAGTTCAAAGTTTTGGGATTTTTTTTAACTTGATTTGCTCTTATTAAATTGTTGGTGATTATTATGTCCAGAGTAGCTTCTTTAAACCTTCTGCTAGATTGGGCTAAACCTATGAGCTATCTTCATCCTCCATCTCTCTTATAACAGTAATGTACCTTTAACGATCACTATTGATTCAATAGTAGCTTACAAAATTGATTTCAATGGAAGAAAGCATAAGAAAAAAATAAGTGAAAGTTGTTTCCCAATCTCTTTTCTTTCCATGTTCTTACTTTCTTTTTTTCCTTAAGGTGAGTTTGGATTGAAAAGTTGTAATTTATTTTTTTGGTCTTTATTTGATTTTTTTTATTTTGCGTTTTTTTATTTTGCGTCAAATTTTTGTAACTTATTAATTCGTCTCGACGAGAGGAATTGGAAAAGTAAATTTTTTTGATTGAAACTCATAACTTTTGTATATTTTATTTTTTGCATTTGTTTATTTTGCGTCAAACTTTTGTGTTTTTGGACGGCTTGGATTTGGAGAGAGAAAGTTTGGGATGAGAGGAGAAAGACGATTTCAATCAGAGCCGTCCAAAAGTGTATTGAACGGCCCAAATGTACTGTACGGGTACCACGTGGGATATACCTACCCAGCACCGAAAAATTTATCTCAGTTGTTGGGTATTCATTGTTAGCTTTTGGAAAATGCTTTTTTCGTAAGAAATAAATATATTTCTCTGTGTCAGAAGTTGATAAGTACACAATATTGTATGTTATTGTGCTTTATATATCTCATTTTTCTATATAATTATGTTTATTGTTGAATATTTTATCTAATATTACGCGTAAGGTATGTTTTTCCTGATTTCAGGTAATTCAAGATAAAGTGTAAAGTAACGAAGGATAATACCTTGGATCTCGCTGTTACCTTCCTTCCAATTGTCGTGTTCATCCTCCAGTCCATGGATACGATTTTGAACTCTCCGTTGGGCTGTCCGAGCATGAAAGAAGGCTGTATTTCGATCCCCAAGTTGGAGCCATTTTACCCTCGATTTGGTCCTCCAGTACTTTTCTTCTTCTCGCACTGCCGATTTTAACCTTCCCTCTTTTTCTTTGTATGAAACCCCATAAAAAACAGTCTCCTCTTCTAGCTCATCTAACTGTAGCTCCAAATCTTTGATAGTGTGCCTGGAATTCAGTTGGGTGCGAGATCTCCATGCCTGAAGTTTCTGCCTACAGATCTTAAGTCGCCTCTGAATCAAAAACCACCGCGAACCCCTTATTTCCTGACCCCAAGATCTTCTCACAATTTCCCCACATTGTCGTTCCTTCACCCACCTGCTATCAAAGATAAACCGAGGTTTGGGAAAACCTTCCGCTGCCGATTTAGAGAGGATAATCGGACAGTGGTCAGATCCCCTAGCCTTGAGATGGCGAAGGATGACATCTGGATAATCTGTTCTCCATTTAGACGAAGCTAGCGCGCGGTCCAGCCGGATTCTAATGTTGTCACCTCCCACCCTCTTGTTATTCCAAGTGAATGGATACCCAACATACCCCACATCAATCAGCTGATTTGACCGAATAAACTGCTGAAAGTCCCGAAGTTCCCAATCATCTTTCTCATTACCACCACGCTTCTCCTCGTTGGATACTATGGCATTAAAATCCCCCATAATCACCCACGGCACATCCCCTTGAATCCTGAAATTTGACACTTCGTCCCAAATTAACCTCATTTCTCTCATATCTATGCTTGCATAAATACCCGTATATCTCCATAGCTTTCCATCCTCAAACCGCACCTCCATATCGACCCAATAATTCGAGCTTCCGATGACACATACTGTAATCCCCCTTTTCCACATGAAACATAGTCCCCCTCCAGTACCTTCAGGATCCACGACAAAAAAGTTCGAAAAACCCAACTCCCGGCATACTTGTTCCACTTTATACCTCCTGTTCTTTGTCTCGGCCAAGAACACCCCACCGGGGGAATGGAGTTTGCACAACCCCTTAAGAGTATGGACTGTCAGGGGGTTCCTCACACCCTGACAATTCCAGAAAAGAATACTCATTGAGAGGTTGGGGGCCATTCCCGACTGGCCGCCTTAACCGTATCTTGAGTTGTTGATTCCCCTTCATGCCTTTTTCCTCCCCCACCTTCATCTGATTCGATAACATCCCCTAATCGTTCTATTTCACGGCCACTAACTGTTGTTTTTCGCTTTCCCAAAACCAGCGGTGATTCCTCGATTCCCTTTTTCCGGCCTCTTCCCCTCCCGCCACCAATTGCGGTGCTCCCCTTCACACTTTTTGCTTTACCAGAGCGGGTCTTACCTATCTCCTCTGCTTTAGACGAAAAAATCAGTTGGGGAGTTCCACTGGATGTCCCAATATTGATGCTGGAGCGGATAGGTATATCCATCAGAGTGACCTCTTCCAATTCAAAAACGTCACCCACTGGGCCATCTTTAGATTGGGTCATTATTCCCTCTTCTATCTGTGCTCCACTTTCTAGCCCAATTGTCTTTTTGTTAACCCCTTCAGTCAGGCCCAGTTTCACATTCACATTTCCCCCCTTATCCGAAAAATACTAGAAAGAAAATCATTCAGCCTCTTTCCAAGCCCAGTCGAAATTGGGTTTAAAACATGGAGTCCAGCAAGCTCTTTACCCGGCCCATTGTTAACAGGAGGCTGCATTCCTTGATTCTCCTTCCCATGTTTACTCAAATCATATGAGTTTCCTTTGTTCACGTCACTCTCGGATGGAAACAAATCCCCAACACGGTGGGATTTACCATTTAAACTAATAACTGAATTATCTCCAAGTTCTACCAATTGATTGTCCCTCCAATCACCTCCTTTATTTTCGGTGAGAATCCCCCTTTCTCCGCTATTACCGTAACTGTCGCTGAACCTAGCATCGCCGCTAGCTATCGCCGTGGTCCGATGAAAACGCCGCCGGATCTACGATTCCAGGTCCTGTCATACTCCCTGGCCTGCTCCCTCCGCCTCCTAAAAGCCGATGCCGCCTTCATCCATTCACCATACCTACCCTCCCGTAGTCGACCCTTCTGCCCGTCATTATCCTTGATCTGACATACATTTTCCTCATGATCAACCCTTCCACAGTAGAAACAGAAAGATTGAATTCGCTCATACTTGTAGTCCACCCATACTTTCCGACCGCCTCCACATACTATATTTCCACCGCGTTTGAGAGGAGTATTCACCTTTAGCCGAACCCTAACTCGAATGAACGGCCCCTGCTCTCCCCCTTCCAAACGATCATCCACCTCCAGTAATTCTCCAATTTTGCTTCCAACGACTCTCCCAACCTCCTGATCAATGTATTCAAAAGGAAGCCCATGTAGTTGAATTCAGACATTGAAAGACTCAAAAGTTAACGTCACTTTCCACCATCCCTTCTTGCCATTGCTTGAGTAGTACTATACGATCATCAAAATTCCACGGTCCCCTTGCTAGTACCATTCTCATCCCCTTCTCTTTCGCAAACCGGAAGTGAAAAAGATTATCTCCCACCTCGACGATCCGGAGATTCTCCTGCATCCCTCATGCCTTCCTGAGACAATCCGTAAAAGCTATCTTATCGAACTTCCTGGATATCAAAAGCTAACCCACCAAGCTAAATAAGCAAGATGAGACAACCTTTGATACCTCCGCCTCACTGAGAACAATCTCCTCCTCCTCGTCGGAGTCCAATTGCACCCTCCCCATTTGCACTGCCACCTAATCCGCCATTCACACCAAGAAAAGTTCCCCCCTCACTGAATGGAACGATAAATGAGAAATGATACCGACTTCCCAAACCCGAATTGAGAAAAAAATAAAAAAGAGAAACCCTAGAGAGAAAAGTCTCTAGAGAGAGAAGCTCTCACAAGGAGAGAGAAGCTCTCAGCTATATTTTCGTCTAGTGATTCGGCTGGATTTGATACAGTCTTGAATTGTGTGGGGAAGAGGGTGACGGATGCTATGAATAGGAGACTTATTAGACCATTGAGAGCAAAGGAGGTTAAAGAGGCGATTTTCCAAATGGACCTGGCAAAATCTCCAGGGCCAGGTGGATTCACTGCATCTTTCTTTCAAAATTATTGGGATGTTCTGGCGATGGATATTATTGACGTGGTCAGAAGTTTTATGTTTTCAGGAAGACTCCTGAGGGGTATCAATCACACTCATTTAGTCTTGATCCCTAAGGTTCAGTGTCCAATGTCAATGGGGCAGCTCCGCTCTATTAATTTATGCAATGTAGTGTATAAGGTGGTGGCAAAGGTGTTAACTAACCGTTTAAGTGAGTGCCTCCCGCACATTATTTCGGGAAATCAAAGTGCCTTTGTGGCAGGGAGGATTATCTCGGATAATGTGTTGATTGGGCAAGAGGTGATTCATCATTTGAAGTCAAAGAGAAAGGGAAAACAGTGTGGAATGGCGATCAAGTTAGATATGAGCAAGGCATATGATAGGGTGGAGTGGAGTTTTGTTAAAGCTATAATGAGAAGGTTGGGTTTTAATGAGAGATGGATTGGTTGGATTATGGAATGCATCACCACTCCATCGTATTTAGTTTTAATTAATGGATCAAGCCACAGGTATGTTCTTCCGTCGAGAGGTATTCGGCAGGGAGACCCTCTTTCCCCGCATCTGTTTGTGCTTTGTGCGGAGGGCTTATCTGCTATACTACATGAGAGCGACAGAAGGGGATCAATACATGGGATTAGAGTCTGCAGGGGGGCTCCATTTGTTAGCCATTTATTTTTCGCGGATGACACACTAATTTTTGCAAGGGCTGATGGTGCGGAAACTGCTACTATCAAGGGTATTCTGAATTCGTATGGTCTAGCGTCAGGTCAGTTAATCAATTATTCCAAATCAGTATTGTTCTTTAGTACGAACACACCACATCAGATTCGGGATAATCTCTGTCATGTTATGGAGGTCAGGAGAGATGCTACACTGGGAAATTATATGGGGCTACCGGCTGATATCGGTCGGTCTAAACGTGCGGTGTTTGCATTTGTAAAAGATAAAATGATAACTAGAATTGATGATTGGAGTGGTATTATCCTTAACCAAGCGGGTCGTGAGGTAAAACTCAAATCAGTGTCAATGGCTCTTCTGACGTATGTGATGTCTTCTGTTAAACTTCCGGAGAGTCTTTGTTCAGAGATGTCCGCCATTATGGCGTCTTTTTGGTGGGGGGAGAGTGCGGGAAAAAGGAAGATGCATTGGATGACGTGGGATAAACTTTGCGAGAAGAAGTCAGGAGGGGGATTGGGATTCCGGGACCTATCATGCTTTAATCTTGTGCTTTTGGCTAAGCAAGGTTGGAGACTATTATTGGATGAGAACTCTCTACTTTCACAAGTACTTAGAGCCAAATATTTTCTGAACTCTTCGTTCTTTGAAGCAAAGGCTGGGTCGAATCCCTCGTGGACATGGCGCAGTATTTTGGAAGGGAGGAAAGTGCTTATGGAAGGCATGCGTTGGAGGATTGGAAATGGAAGGAAGGTGAGGGTGGGACAAGATCCGTGGTTGCCAAAAAATAGTGGTTTTCGACCGAGAGGAATTAATGCGATGGGGATGAATATGAGGGTGAGTGAACTTATCAACCCAGCGACTCATGAATGGAAGATGAATGTGGTGCGGACAATTTTTGCAGATGAGGATGCAAAGGCGATTGAGGCAATTCCACTGCCGAGATCGGACATGGGGGACAAATTAGTATGACACTACACGAGTAACGGGTTGTATACGGTGAGTTCAGGGTATGAATCTGCATTAATGCTTACACAAAGAAGAGCCGGCGGCGGGGAATCTAGCATGAGAGAAGCGAACAAAAAGGTGTGGAATAAGGTATGGGCCCTTCCAATCCCTAATAAACTGAAGCATTTTGTGTGGAAATGTGTTCATGGAGTTCTTCCAATTAGGGAGAACTTGTTTCGGAGGAGAGTCACGAAGGAATTGTTATGCGTTAATTGTGAGGGTGATTGCGAAACTTTTCCCCATATTTTTGCTGAATGCCGGTTTGCTCAGATTATGTGGCGAACATCGCCGATTGGTTGTGTTCCGGTAATACCGGATCAGGAATCAATTTTGGTGTGGTTTGATAAGCTGATCGAAAGATGGAAAGGTGAGGAAACCTGGAAGCAGATGATTACTTTGGCAATTTCTATTCTGTGGAGAATTTGGAAGTGTCGTAACGAAAAGATGCATAAGGGGCAGATGTATGAACCTCAATTTGCTATTTATAAGGCTGTGCAAGATGCGGGGGAGTATTGTCTGACAACTGAATCGGAGGAACAGGTGGATAATCGACTTCAAGCTACGAGTTCGGAGCGAATTAGAGATTATTAGGAACGGCCAGATCATGGGTGTGTCAAGATCAATGTGGATGGAGCATGGCTAAGGAATTCATCAGGAGAAGGTCCAACTGGTGCAGGAATTGTGAAGCGCAATGCATTTGGCAGATTTGTACCTGCTCGAGCAGTTAATTTGGGGATGACGGGCTCAGTTCTTTTCGCGGAGGCTGGGGCTTGGTGAGCGGCTATGGAATTTGCTTATGCTTTGGGCATAGGTACTATCGTGGTTGAGGGAGATTCGCAACAGGTTGTTCGGATCTTGAACAGGGATATACTATGCCCGACTGACGTGGAAGTGATAATCGAAGATATTCGTGGATTGGCGAGACGGTTTGTGAGTTGCTTGTTCCGGTCTGTGAGAAGATCAGCTAATGTGGTGGCTGATGCATTGGCAAGTCATGGTGTGCGAGGTTCTGGTTCCAAAACTTGGGAAGCTAGACCTCCTTCGTGGTTATTGCACTCTTTAGGGCGAGATGATCATCTTTTTTGATGTTTTGTTTAACTTGGTATCAATATATGGCTGTTATAATTTTGACAAAAAAAAAAAAAAAAAAGATAAAGTGTACTAGTTAACACCCAAAATTGACTAGCTCCGAGTCCTGATCGGACGCCGTTAAGCCCTTGTTCGGTTGTTTGTGTAGTGTTTTTGAATAAAGGTAGAGAGAGTAATGATTGTGGAGAGAGGTAAAAGGTAGAGAGAAATAGAGTGAAAAATGAGTGCAATGATTGAAAAGTTAGAGAGAGAAAAAGTAGAAAAATTATTTTTTTCAAAATTTTAGATTTGGAGTCCCAAATCGAACAAGAATAGACAAGAACATTGCGAGCACATCGCGTTAGATGAAATTTCGGTGGGACACTTTGGTTGACTATTCAATGGGCAATTCAAAACAACTACCAGTACTTCGTAATAAATAGGAGTACAATTCAATGTGTCCATGGGTTCTATCACAGAGGTAAAATTGGAGCAATTTGTTGTTGGCGGAATTCAATTGCCCAGGACCCCACTGGTGTTAATGCCTCTGAAAATATCAGCATAACAATCGAAGGTTTTTAACTCCCATACCATGTGTCGGCTCCTGTACCCTTCGATCATGTCTAACATTGATCTCAGTCGTTCATTTATTTGTCACAAGGCCATGTGCACACCACATTGAATCATTTACCCTCTCAGCCGACTCATCACTCTCTCAGCTTTGTATATATATGGGCATCCAGCCAAAAGGAGAAAGTTAATTAGAAGCTGGGTAGCAGCCAAAAGAAATGAGTAGAATAAAAATCCTTCACCCTTTTCCTCCGTATTCTCTCTCTCTTGTCTTACTTTTTCTTTTCTTTGAGCCAAATATGCGAGACTTGTTTTCCCTTCTCTCTTTCCGCTTTCTCTTTCCCTCTCTTTTTCTACCTTAGTTTTTCTCAGTATCAATGGAAGCTTTCAGGGCTAGGCCCTTGTAATATGCTTGTAATATTTATGCAGCTTGTAATGAATTTGTAGTTTTCAATTTCCTTATTTTTCAATTCTGTTTATATATTTCTAGATTGTTAAATAATTTCAATTAATAAGTAAAGATTGAGATTTGGTTGCGAGAATTCGCAAACTATTCGGCTGTTTCTCGCACCAAACTTAAATTTAAGGTTGATAATAGTGCAGTTCCCTTAAAGGTTGAGAACGAAATGCCTTTGGCTTTCCTTCGTTGTAAACACCTTTTTGGTACGCACTTGTACCAATCTTTCATAATCGCAGTAATAATAATTAATTATGTTTTTAGTTGTTTCTGACATTTCCTTGGCAAGTCCTTTGTCAATAGAGGGGTAGTCGTATAGGTACGGTCGCGAGGTGATTAGCACACCGTGACCAAGCCGGGCACGTTCTGCTCTTGTTTCAGAATAATAATGAAAAGGCAATTTTAGGTTAGTTCTTGTTAGACGAACCCAGGTATTGTCGAAGCCCATGAGTGGTGGGGAACGAGGGACAAAAACTTGTTCTCCACTACACATGGGTGAACGGCGCCATAAAGGTTTTCATCTTTCGAGGTAACACTCTCTAAAATCAAACGTTTTTAAAACCACCAAATGGAGCAGATAAGTCCAGGACTGATTGCGAGTGCTATGAACTCTATGTTCGTACCTCCTTTTTAATTGTTTAAAGAAAAACCAAACAATTCTTAGGTTTAGTTAATCTTTTCATCAAACGACAACGGGTGGCCACCTAAAAGCCAGTTTAAATAGTAGTAACCCGAGTTTTTGGTTTAGCACACATCACCGTCTCTGCGGATTCTACTCCGGTCTTACCGGATATTGTGCTACGTCGGTCCCAGACCTACGCTTGGGGCAACCTTTTATTTTAGATCTAGAAATCCGCCAAAGCAGAAGTAGAAATTGGAACTCGATCACGGCTCATAACAAACAGATTCGGAAGCGAGTCAGGAGATTCGATTGATGAATGGTTTTTTTTGTTGGGTTATGTTCATGACTTAGGTATCGTTCCGGTTTCTTGAAAAATGAACTTTTAGGAAAAGAAGGTAATTTTAAGCTTAAAAATCATATATTTACGCAAATAATTTTTCTACCAATATGGATCTTATTTGATATATTTCATTAAGATCTTTTATATGGTGCAAAAAAAATTTAAAAATTATTTTTCATTTTCATTATATTTAAGTTTAAAAATTGAAGAAAAAAACTTTTTTTTAAAAAAAACTTTTACTGGAACACCTGCTTATTGAATCATTCAAGTTGACCAATTAAGACCCAATCAAGACTCAATTAATAAATATTTCCTTCGTCCCTTTTTTAGAGTCCAGCATTTCATTTTGGGTTGTCCCTAAATAAGTGTCCATAAAAAAAATGTCTTTTTTGTAAAGTTAGTGGGTAAAAATTGATATATTTTCTATTTTGTCCCTAAAAGTATATTCCATTTTGAAAAGTTAGTGAGTAAAAGTGTAATGATAATGTCTCCATAGAGGGTAAATATGGAAAATGGAGGTAAAAATTAATGTGAAAAGTGTAATGATGATGTTTCTTTAATAAATTGGAGTTACAAAGTGAGACACTTAAAAAAGGACAGAGGGGGTAAGATAGATGTGTTTGACCCATTCTAATCCAACTAATAAATAGTTTGGGTTGGATTTATTTTTTAATGGATGAGTTTGAGTTGATTAATGGGTTTTTGGTTCAATTTACCACTCCTAGTAAAAATAAAATACGTAGAGAAACTACATTTGTATCTCATAAAATTCCTTCTGTCCCATTTTCTTGGCTCATGATTCCATTTGTTAATATCCCCAAACGTATACTCATTTTGAGTTTTAATGGGCATAAGTGAGTACACCATAACACCAGACCGGCATCAACATGCAGCGCCAGCCCAGCAGTACTAGCCGCAAGAGTAACCGGCAAAAACTAGCAGAGAACCCAAATCACACAAGATTTGTCAAACCAACCGAACATGGTTTGACTATGTGCTGGTGCACATATTATGCACAAACTGCTTTGTGGGGCTCACAGCTAGTATCAAAGCATGTTTCAGTTTTTTGATGGTTTCTTGATGGATTGCTCAATATGATATTCGGATTCAAATCTAAATGAAAAATTGGAAGATTGGAAGCAGTTATAATTTATGACTAAACGTTAAAAAACGGATTTGATAGTATGGTTGTCAATTCCAGTTCTGCATCTCCACCCAAATTACGTACCCATTTATGGTTCTCTCTCTCGCTCTCGATCGCACTCTCTCTCTCTCCCTCTGGCATTTTCGCTGGCTGGCTTGGCAAAGCTGGTTGCTGACCGGCAGTTGCGCAAACACGTTTTCAACCACCTCTCCTCTCTCCTATGGCTTTTTCCCAAGTACAGTACATTCTTTTCTTCTTCTTTTTTCCAAGTAAAGAGAAGGTCCTACACCTGCTCTTTACAATCTAACATCATGCTTCACGAGCATCTAGTTGGTTCTTAAACTCTCTCTCTCTCTCTCTCTCTCGGGGTGTGTGTATATGTCTGTCTCTATCGTCTCTGTCGTCCAATACCAAAATAGGAGCTACTCCTACGTTTCAGCTTCATATATACTCGTAGTATTTATTCATTAATTTCATCTTCTTTATTTATTTAAAAAAATTCTAAAATCAGCCCCTAATGAACCGACAATAGTAGGTATGTAAATATGTATTAAAGGGTATAAAAAACAAACAGAAATACATATTTTCCTTGCCTTCTAGTGTACTTATAGCGAGGCCGATTTATTTATCTTCAGGCTTGTTGTTTTTCCGCTAAGGAAAATAAGTACTTGTGTTTCAAATAAGTACTATTTATTTTTTAAATTAAAAGTGATGTATTGCGAGAGAATGACCTGTTTCGTAAAATAGAAAATAAATACTTAAAAAAATAAAAACTTTAACGGTGCATGTCCGCGATGAGTACGTACTTGTACTTAAATAGTTTAAAATATTTTAAACTATTAAAGGCTAGTTTTTCAAAATTAACTTTGAATTCTTGTTTTGTCCTTCAAAAATACTCGACTCTTTAAACTTATATTTTAAACTATTAAAGGCATGTTTTTCAAAATTAACTTGACTTCTTGTTTTGTCCTTCAGAAATACTCGACTTTTTAAACTTTTATTGTTGGTAAACCAAAGACTTTGGGGGCGGCATGGGTTAGCTATCACGTGCATGGAAAGTAGTTGGGTGTGTGAGTGCTGTTTTTACTTTTTAGTATACTAAACTTCGGCCTCGAGACCGTCAAGAACCGGAGGTAGTAGTTTGGAGTAATTAATTTGCCTATTTTAGTAGGAGTAATTAATTTTCCAAAGGGTTATTTAAAATTGGGAGAAAGTTTTGTCCGACGATTAATTTATGCCTATTCTTGAAGGGTCGATATCAGTCAAATTTAAAATTGGCTCAAAATCTCAGATGGCCGGACTCAGAGCCAATAAAATCTGAAAGAAGTATACGAATGAATTAAGAACCAATTTTCTGTTTGCAATTAGGAAAGAAAAGATTCAAACTAAATGATTATCGCCGTCTTCCAAGCTGGAAAGAAAATAATCCCAAGGAAAATAACTCGAAACTAGCCTTCCTTTTTCTTTGTCAATTTCCTTCGGCTCGTCGTTGAAATAAAACTATAGGATATATAGTTGCGTCCCCTTTTTGATTTTCTAAGTAAAACTAAACAAAACTTCTTTTTCATGAGATATGACTCGGATACATATAGAAACTTCATGTCCATCTCAAAATCAATTGTCAATGAGTGGAGAGATCCCAAATGTTATTAAGTGATCACTCATTCTACTCCCAAGCAATGTGTGACTCTATTTTCTTAACAATGCATACATTTACAAATGGGAATCTGGGATACGTACCCATGTGGAACCAAAAGTTTAGCGTATGAACCTCATATTAATATGTGCAAAATCCCGAGGATTAGTCCGGTTGATAGTGGAGTTTACATCCCATAGCTCGATCAGGGTTCGATTTCTTGGATCACGCAAAAGAAAGCAATTAATTGTGATTTTTTTTTTTTTAATCTTAGCATCATCTAAGACCGGACCAAGGAGGAGATCAATTCAAGTGTGCGTAATCTGGTCCAGAAACCCTGACCAGAAAAATAAGTAAGAAGGGCAATGGAGCATCAAATCATGTCTCCTTTTAGTGGGAGAGAAATCGAGCAGAATAGGGCTCACTGGTGGGCTAGCTAAGAATGGGGGGCATGCAGGGTTGCGTTGCATGGATGGTAAAGGTTTTCGTGTACCGTCTTTGAACCTCAAGTAGTATCTTTCACGACTCATGTACTTTGAAAGTATGTACGCGTACATCAAGCGTTTTTGTGTCATTTTCTGTCTGAAGATTTAGAGGTGTTTTTACTAATCTTAAAGTTACGAACTACAGCTTTTTTGGTCATTTCTTAATTTCAGGCTTTTCAGCTTGTTTTCATCTTTTCAACTTCTTTTATGTTGGCCCGAATTTATTTTATATTTCTAATTTGTATTATTGATAAGATGAATCGCAAACACAAAACAATAGGAACTCATTTAAAATTAAAACGATTGGAAAAGACCAAAATTGTAGGCTGAAAAATTTAAGCTCGTTTTTCATCTTTGGTCGTGGGCGGTATTAATTAAGGGGGCCGCAGGAAAAATAAATCTCCCTGCGCGAATGTTGCTTCATGATTTTTCATATATTCGGGTAAATTTATAATATGTATAACAATAGCTGCGATCGATATATAGCACTGTTTTTGTCCTACCAGTTGCACGTACATGAGAAAATTTCAGCTTCCTTGTTTCCTCTTCCCTTGGCCTTTGATCCTTCCTTGGGTCTTCCAAGACTTCTCAAATCAACTTCTAAACCTCGGTCAATGCCTTCCATGGAGTCTTGTGGCTTTGGGTACTCTTGGGAGTCCTTGGAACGGTCTCGGATACTAGCTCCTTAAATACCAAATTATCAGAAACTACCAAAAACATACCTTGTGCACAATATCAAAATAAATTAATGAGTATGAATGTGCAAGTATGACAAAAAGGAAGGATTTAAGCCACAATTATTTACACTGTTGTGTGCTTATAAACCTTCCAAATTTTGGGATCACTAAATGGTTTGTTCAGTCGTTAATTTCAGAGCTTTCGAATTAGTCAAGGTGCGTGCAAGCTGGGCCTGGATATCCGTTTATAAAAAAAATGTTGCATTATAATACCACTAGTGCATGGCCGTCCCTGAAGGCACGACTCGCCAATTTTGCCTCTCTAATCTCTTGAAGGCCAATGCCCCATTCGCAAAATCCCAACTACAAAAAAACAATACCTCAAGTATATCCAGCGGTTAACTTGAATCTGTACAAAACAAACTAACAGTTTTATTGTCCGCGTGCTTGTGGGGTACTTATAGCTAGCCATTTGAATTCACATTATGTTGATCATGCTACCAACTACTAATCACAATCCACAAAAAACCACTGTTATCACAAAAAATACTTTATGGGCAAAAAAATAAACTAAGCTTCAGAATTAAAAATATATAGGCAATATCAAAATCTAAAAAATTAATCTCACTTATAAAAATTGTAGACTTTCTAAGCTTCAAACTCTAATCAACTCGGTATCTGACTCACTGGTTAGCCAATGCAGTCTATAAAAAAACAGATGGCACTTCAATTCTCATATAGTAAAAATACGTAAGCAATAATATAGAAATAATAATAAACATTGAATATAATAGTCTGATTAGAAGTGTTTGGGTTTTGGATATTCTAGATTAAAAAACTTAAGGTTCAAAAAGTAGACTTTGTTGAACATGAAGAAAAGAGGGAAACTTACTTCGTCTATGGTAGATGGTCAAGATCAAGAAAGGTAAGAAAAGTTGGTGAATCTTGTGAGCTCGGGCCTAAGTAATTGAAAAATAGAAAACAAATTAAGTCGAAGTACAAAGACTGTGATAATAAAATAAATAAATAAAGTCTATGACAAAAAAGAGGAATGATACCAATATTACAGCAACCTCTGTTGTTGCTGAGAAATCAATGAGAGAGAAGAAAGGAGAAGAAAAGAAGAAGAGAGGGGGAGAGAAATGAAATGTCAAATAGGGGAAGAGAGAAAACAAATTTTCACAATTTTTGCCACAGAAAAAGGAAAGAATTGGAAATTAAGGGAGAAAAATAATGGGTTTTCAAATTTCGAACCTAAACAAATGATAATCTTTGGATGGATTGATTTTAGCCCTCAAACCCTTTATTTAATCAAAGCTTTTCAATGTGCCACGTAGGACAGTTGTGAGAGAGACATTTTGTAAAATCGTTGTGTATTGTAATATAGATGTATTTTAAAAAACTAGATATTTGGGTCAATTTGCACGCACCTTGTTAGATTTATCTTATATCACTCATCTAAGCCACCCAAACTTGATTAATAAAATTGATAGGCTAATCCATCTATTGCCAATTAATTTTAGGTTGGAACCCTCCAAAAAATCTAACATAGTGTCAGAGCCAGATCTTGGGTGCTCTCACCTCTCGTGGAAAAGTCTCTGTTATTTCTGTAGCACTTAATTTGTTACGCAACATAAAATGTGGCTATCAAACCTACTAAATCACTTATTATTTAATTAATTCAATTTTAAATGCTGAATTTAGGTTATGAAACAAGTCTTGCTCGTGGGCAAATCCTAACTCTGCCACCGTCTTTTGGCGAATGAAAACGGGAAAAAAAGTAAAAATTTGGAGCATCCTAAGCATTACCTAACAAGAAATTCAGTATCAGAAAATAGTACTAGTAACTCCAAACCCGGGACTGGAGGAATTGAGTGGGTTGGTAGACAGACAAATTAATTGACCGCAAAAAACCCGTCAACTCACGGGCTCTCCTGTAGTATTACTAACGAATCCCGCGACGGTTAGACTGCCTCGTGCTCGAACCACCCTCCCTTCAAACTCACTTTCCCCCTGTTCGCTCCACACATTTTCCCTACTGGGTCTGGTAAAATTCCCCCACCACGTGAGTATCTGATACTCTCTCTCTCCTCCCCCACCCCCCCTTCTCTCTCTCTAGGTTGGTAGCCCTAACCCCCCCAGCTAATGCCATCGATCCTCAAATCTTTCTTTTTGCCTTCCAAACATAAATTTATTAGCTCAGCCCATGGTTTTCAAGTGAATCAGTTTTTCCCCTCTATAAAACCTGCCCCTCAGGCCCCAGTCACAAACCACATAATTGCTCGTTAGTGTTTCAATCTGGGATTTCAAACCAGGCAAGCACATCTTTAAGCGTTACGCTATTTCGGGTGCGACAAATCGCAAATGGTGACTACAATGGTGACCCAGAGTCGCGTCGAGAGCCTTGCCAGCAGCGGGATCCAATCCATCCCCAAGGAGTACGTGAGGCCTCAAGAGGAGCTCACGAGCATTGGAAACATCTTCGAGGAGGAGAAGAAACAGGGGCCTCAGGTAAGCAAGAGCGTATATAGTAGTCGCACCGGGCAAGTGGGGCTAATACATATAGGACTAACTTCTTCTTTTTTGTACAAAAAATAAGGATTGCATAACAGCATAAATAGAATTTTTTTTAAATACTTTCTTGAAACTATATTTTCACATAGTACTTTCAAAAACTTTTAGCGGTTTTTTTATTTTATTTTTAATGATGTTGGCTTAAATTTTGTTTTCCCGGTAAAGATGTTTTTCTTAAATTTTCCCTCGTTCTAACTAAATTTGTGGCTCCGCAACTGCTCGATCAGGTGCCAACCATCGACCTTGAAGACTTGGTTTCAGAAGACAAAGAGGCTAGAGAGAGATGCCACGAGGCGCTGAAGAAGGCGGCGACTGAGTGGGGCGTGATGCACCTGGTGAACCACGGCGTCCCCGAGGAGCTGATGGACAGAGTCAGGGTGGCCGGAGAAGGGTTTTTCAATCAGCCGGTGGAGGAGAAGGAGAAGTATGCCAACGATCACGCTTCCGGCAATATCCAGGGGTATGGAAGCAAACTCGCAAACAATGCTTGCGGGCAGCTGGAGTGGGAGGACTATTTTTTCCACCTTGTTCACCCCGAGGACAAGCGGGACATGAAGATTTGGCCCAAGAACCCGTCCGACTACATGTAAGCTCTTTCCAACAATTCGTCGCAAGACGAAAACTTCCTTATTCGTCTCCTTATTGCTTTCTTGTTCGTCTCCTACTCATGTAGGTCTTACGAAAAATTAAGAGGACAGCGTATCGAATAACTATGAAAAGATATCTATCTATATTCAAATTTATTCACGTACGTAGATCTAGAAAAATTGAGTTGCTCAAGGATTCGGTCTCCACTGCACGAGAATTAATTTTGCACTACAATTGGCTAAATAGTTATTCACTCATGCATTTTTCTTTTTCTTCTAACAGACTTACTTCACGCGATTAATCGCAAAGCGAATTATTCTTTCGCCTTTTATTAAAAAAAACAAGGAAAACCCAAATTAGGCGATTCAATTTTTCCAATTCCGAAATCTAATCGCCTCTGTGTTTTACATGAATTGTGTCGATGTAGCCCGGCGACAAGCGAGTACTCGAAGCACCTGAGAGGCCTAACGACCAAGGTCCTATCGGCCCTCTCCCTCGGCTTGGGATTGCAAGAAGACAGGCTAGAAACAGAAGTTGGCGGAAAGGACGAACTCCTTATCCAGATGAAAATCAACTACTACCCGAAATGCCCTCAGCCGGAGCTCGCCCTGGGCGTCGAGGCCCACACCGATGTAAGCGCCCTCACCTTCATCCTCCACAACATGGTTCCCGGCCTGCAGCTCTTCTACGAGGGCAAATGGGTCACGGCGAAATGCGTCCCGAACTCCATCATAATGCACATCGGCGACACGGTCGAGATTCTGAGCAACGGGAAGTACAAGAGCATCCTACACAGGGGGCTAGTCAACAAGGAAAAGGTCAGGATCTCGTGGGCGGCTTTCTGCGAGCCGCCCAAGGAGAAGATCATCCTGAAGCCGCTCCCGGAGACCGTGTCGGAGACCGAGCCGGCGCTGTACCCGCCGCGCACCTTTTCGCAGCACATCGAGCACAAGTTGTTCAGGAAGACCCAGGAACTCAACGGGGCCAAATGAGTAGTCAATCTGCCGGCGATCATGGTCCTACAGTTACTGCTGGATGAGTGCATCTTATACCAATTAAGTTCTTTCGTTGGATGTGGTCTGTTATTTTTGGTTGGTTTTTGTCGTCTGGGGGAACTTTAATTATGGGAGGTACGTAAATATTGGGCATAATGTTGTATTTGTCTTGATCGATCTATTGCGTCCTGATCTTAATTTGCTTTCCTTCTTTCAATAAAATCATTCTGCTGCTCTTGTGATCTTCTGGTGCCAATTCTTTCGAGTAATATGAAAGATATAGGCTTGTTCTCCGTAAAGAAACTGTTCACGGAGCCATGTGATCTCGGTTGTTCGTTTCGGTTTTGAACGATTCGAATTTAAATCGAATTTTTACGGAGAAGAGTTCAAATTCTTTCCTGAAAAAGTTTCATTAGGAGCCGGACAATTTAAAATACTTTGAATGCTTGAGATTCATCTTCATAAACAACTATTCACGGACAGCTCCGCCAAAAAAGTCAGTTTATACGACCAATTATTCTACCACCACACTCAAACCCACACTCATATCACTACTACAAAAACCGTAAAAGATGACACTCAAAAAATTGAAACAATGACAGTTTTTGTAAAACTGTCATCGAAAATATGATGGTAGACTTTTGATAACAGTCCATCTTACAAACTGTCATCTTTGCGATATAAGATGACGGTTAAAAATAAAAGTGACATTATTATCTTTTCTTTAATGTCAGTTTTTGCTTAAAATCGACATTAAAACATGGCGCTTCCGGAAGCCCATATGGGAAACCTTTTAATGACAGTTTTCCTTAAAAGCGACATTGAAACTAATCTCTTTTAATGACATTTTTAATTAGAATTGACATTGCAGTTGATCATAAAAGATGACAGTCAAAAAACGTCATAAAAACATATAAGATAATAGTTTAAAACTGTCATCTCATACTTTCAATGTCTATGATGACAATTTTATCAAAAACTGGCATTAAAAGTGCTCATATTAAAATTTTCGAAAATATAGTATACATATTTTTGTTTGTCTTTTGTTAACAATAGGCATGCCAGCTCAGTTGGTAACACATGCGCGCGCGAGGAACTGAAGTTCTTGAGTTCAAGTCATTGGGCAAGCAAATATTTGCTGGCAACACAAGTGCTAAATAAGCGACACACAAGTGCCACTGGGCGGCCATGCGAGAGGCACGTGGGTGCCACGTGGGCGGCCACATAGAATTGATTTTTTCTTGAATGGAGAACAGATAAGATGATAGTTTAAATCCGTCATTTGCGATTAAAGATGACGGATTAAAAATATCATCTTGTCTTATATGTTTAATAGCGATTTTATTATCATAACAAATCAGACTTTTAATGGCTCTAAAGATTTAGCGAGTTTAAATCATCTTTCACGTTAATACACTTTTAAACTCAAGATGATGATTTAAAAGTGTCATTAAACGTGAAAGATGACAATTTTGAAACGGAGCTGTCATTAAAAGTCTAGATTTGTTATGACAATAAAAAACTGTCATTAAACATATAAGATGACAGTTTAACCCTGTCATCTTTGTGATAAAAGATGATAGTTTTAATCCGTCATCTTTAATCACAAAGATGATGGCTTTAAATTGCCATCTTATTTGTTCTCCATTCAAGAAAAAAAAAAAAAACCAATTCTATTTCAAATACGTGGCCACCCACGTGCCTCTCGCATGGCCGCCCAGTGGCACTTGTGTGTCGCCTACTTAGCACTTGTGTGGCCAGCAAATATTTGCTTGCCCCAGGACTTGAACTCAAGAACTTAAGTTTTTCGCGCGCATGTTACCAACTGAGCTGGCATGCTTATTGTTAACAAAAGACAAACAAAAATATGTATACTGTATTTTCGAAAATTTTAAGATGAGCACTTTTAATGTCAGTTTTGGATGAAACTGTCATCGTAGATATTGAAAGTATGAGATGACAGTTTCAAACTATCATCTTATATGTTTTTATGACGGTTTTTGACTGTCATCTTTTATGATCAATTGCAATGTCAGTTCTAATTAAAACTGTCATTAAAAGGGGTTAGTTTCAATGTCGCTTTTAAAGAAATCTGTCATTAAAAGGTTTCCCATATGGACTTCCGAAAGCGCCATGTTTTAATGTCAGTTTTAAGTAAAAACTGACATTAAAGAAAAATATAATAATGTCACTTTTATTCTAAACCGTCATCTTATATCGCAAAGATGATAGTTTGTAAGATGGACTGTCATCAAAAGTCTACCATCATATTTTCGATGACAGCTTTATAAAAACTGTCATTGTTTCAATTTTTTGAGTGACATCTTTTAAGGTTTTTGTAGTAATATATGTGGGCTCCATACACACTTTATGTGCGTATATATATGATGTGTAAAATATGTGTGGTCGTAGAATTATTGTTATGGGAGAAGACTCAGAGTGTCAGTTCTTCAAACTCAGTACACAGTGATTTTTTTGTCTTCTACTCTAGCCCACAGTAATCTGAAAAGAGACGAATATACGGTTGATAGCATTAAAAACTCCATTGATCTTCCCGCAACCCAATTGTAATTGCGTAGGGATTGGGAATGTCACAGAAAGACACAGAACGGTAATTGAATGTAGGAAGGATCGAAATTGATTTTCACATTCTTTTTTTGTTTTTTAGTAAAAAATATATATATATATATTTTCAATACAAAAAATCAAAAAAATAAGTGTGGATATCAAAAAAGAGAGTGTAAATATCAATTCGGAAATTTCAAAGAAAGGTAAGAATGTGGTGAACTTTGTATTGCCAATATCCAACTGAAGACTGAACTAATTTTTTGCAGCAGTCCTTAAAAACTTATTTTATACAAATTGAGTGGTTTTGATAATTTATGTGGGATTCCTAAGTGGGTCCTATGCAACGAGTGTACATTTAGGGCCTGTTTGGGAGCCTAATTATTATTACATTTTTTATTTTGGGATTGTTAGTTATTGATTTTGGATTGTAGTCATAATGAATTATGATTGGGTAGAGTATTTGAGAAATATGTGCAGAATAAATTTTGCAACAGAGTAGTATTTGAGAGGATAATGCCCAAAATTGATTATGAATGGGTATTTTGAGGATAAAACTAAAAAATAGAGGAGTATGAGTTTGGCAAGATGACCTAAAATAATGAGAATGTGGGAAAACTCCTCTGGGGTTGGTTCTAGATTGTGCATCTAAGTAGGGCGTGTTTGAGAGGTGCATTTTTGCATTTTCTAATTTTCATTTTTGCATTTTGGTTGTTTGGGAGTCTCATTATGAGAAAAGCCATTCACTGATTTCAACAAAAGAAAACAGAATGAAAAATGAGGTCCAAAGCACGGTTGTGAATTTCGTACCGTACCGGCCGGTACATACCGGATTTGCGTAAAACCGGTAACTTCCACCTCAAATACCGTTCCGGCTCTGATACCGGCGAGTACCGGCGGGTATTGGCGATTCTGGCCGATCTCAGATGAGATGGAGGTATCGGAGATTTCGGCCAGTATTGTTCTACATGCACTGTGACTGGGCTTTACAACCCATCTCGGTCGAAATCGTCAGATCGCGTTCAGAGAGAAGGAACGAGCAAGAGAGAGAGAAAGAGAGATGCAGCACAGCAGCAGCAGTAGGTGGCGTAGAAAGGAAGCTGCTGGTATAAAGCATATAAACGAAGTTGCTTGCAAAAGAGAGGGTTTCGAAAACCCTAAAAAATGGTAAAAGGTCCAATTACCCTTTTATCCTTATTTTGAAAGGGTTATTACACGTGCTTTGGAGTACTTTTTTTTTTTTTTTTTGGAAAATTTATATAAATGGTCCTCCTAATTTCATCCGAGTGTCATTTTCGTCCTCCAAGTATCAATTACAACTCTTTTGACCTTCAAATTTGATTTTCATATCAAATTGGTCCAATTGATAACTTCTATCAGTCAAACTGGATGAAAAAAATCAGATTGATGGCAGTTTGGACATTGTAGTTCGTACCAAGTTGGTCCAATTAATGACGTCTGCCCTCAATTTGATTTTTTCTGTCCAATTTGGCTAACAAATGTTATCAATTGGACCAATTTGGTATGAAAACCAAACTTGAAAGTCAAAAGAGTTACAATTGATACTTGAAGGACGAAAATAAGACTCAGGTGAAACTTGGAGGACCATTTCTATAAATTTCCCTCTTTTTTTTTTCAAAAAAGGATAAAAAGATTGGTCTAGGAAGACAAGTTGACTGAGAATGAGTTTTTTTGGAGTATTTATTTATGTAAGTTTAAAGTTGTGGAGCATTTTTCGCTTTTTTTTTAATTGGAAGAGATTTATATAATGAGAGTGTAATTTTTGTTGTATAAGGTGAGTTTATTTATGATTAATTGCATGACATGAGAAGAATATTTGATTTACAACTATATGTAATAGTAATAGCGCTAAATCCGAGACAGTACCGGTATCTGACCGGTACCGGTACCGTACCAATAAAAAACTGGTACTCTCGCCGGTACGGTATTTAGAACCTTGGTCCAAAGGTGCTTTTCCCGGTTTTGGCTTTTCCCATTTTACATTAAATTACCAAAATACCCTAAGCATTCTTACCAATTATGTGTACTGTTGGACTTGTTCTACTTTTTTTTTATGAGATTAGTGAATTGTTAAATTAAGTTAATGATTTTCTTTTTTTCAAATACGAGTATTACTTATAACAAGGTGATATTTTTTTATTCTAATTAAAGAATCTAAACTACCAAAAAAAATCAAATAAAAAAAAACGTCCAATGTGATTACTGAGCATAATTTTTGGACGGAATTGAATGGGAAATATATGAAACTTCCCCATTTGTTGCTAAGACTTGAAATATGAAAATTCAAAAAAAATAAAATAAAAAAGAAAGAAATATTTATACATCTTTTAACACAATAATAAAGGCCAAGGGTAATTTGGTAAAAAAATCCATAATTCATTTTCATCATTCATCTACCAAACACTACTACTAATCTAAAATACATTCTCCTCTCAAACACTCTCACCATACTCAAAAACATATTCTGACCGTAGTCCAAAAAGTCAAAAAATCAAAAAGCTAAAAATGAAAAACCAAAAAATAAGCTCCAATAGTAGTTTTCAAAATGCATTGTGAGAGAATCAATTCTCATTGCGTAGCTCCCAAACGAACAATGTAAGATAATAGATAATCACAAAGTATATACCGGCTCCCGAACGGGCTCTTAGCATACACCAAATGGTGTACCATAGTCAGACCCGTCACATAAATACTACTAGTATGTTGTTCGGGCCGGAAAATCAACCGCGTACCCTTTTCACCTAACCAATCTTGTGGTGCCAGTTTTTTTTTGGATCCGCGTGGTGCCCGTTGATACTCCTTTCATCTCTGGCCATCTACTCCCTTCAATACTGCTGCTGTGTTTTCACCTAAAAGTAGTAATTGCTGTGAGTTCCATCTGTGTTGACTCCGCGGCCGGTGTCTACCTACCCACTTTAAAATTAGGATTGTTCCTAAAGAGGAGAAATTTTTTTTTTTTTGTGCCGGGTGGGTATCACGTTATCCAGCTGATGTGGTGCCCGAGCAACACATCCTCCGGATCGTTCTAAAGTATATTGGATGGCTCAGATTGAATCACTTCCTATCCTCTCACCCCGACACTCTCTCCTATTTCTCTCTCCAAATCTGGGCCATCCAAATCCGAAATGGACGGCCCGGATTCGCTGAGCAGGCACCACGTCGTAACCGCACAGCACTGAAAATCTTCTCCCTAAAGAGAGCTGCTAACTGCACAGATTTGGTGCACAACGATTGTGCACAAATCGTGGTGCGGGGTTCACTCCGGATTCCACACAAATGATTTGAGCCGATCATTAAATGTAAAACATTTTTTCAAAAGCTCCTAACAAAAAATTGGCTCAATCCAATATCTATAGGTGCTCCAACCATTTAACTTTTTAGGATCCCGAGAAGTTGATTTTTCGCGAGAGCCTTCAAAAAAATATTTTAAATTTGATGTACAGCTCGAATTATTAGTGCGGAACAGTGATAAGTGCACAATCGTTATACACAAAATTTGTGCGGTTAGACTTTCTGGTAATTATCTGCTTTCTGTATGGATCTTCTAGAATTGAGGTTGCAACTTGAAGTTGGAGATAACTCCAGTCCGTGCCCGCACCACTATGGTTACATTCTCCCTAACTTTTTGGTATTGTTTGTTTCGGTATTTTCTGAAATTTTTATTAAATTTATGTTATATTTTTAAATTAATCATTTGTTCGATGAGTAGTATAAATAGTAAAAAATTATGAATTAAAAATGTAAAGACAAAAAAGTACCAAACAACTTCTTCTTCGATCTTATTTTTCTTCTTCTTCTTCTTCATTTTTTTGTCTAAAATTTTGTATTATATGAATTTTTTTCAATTTCGATGCATGTACATTCTTATACTTTTTTTATTCCTCTCATGCGGACGAATGATTAATTTTAAAAAATTACTACGAAAAGCTTACAAAAATTACGAAAAGTGAAAAATAAATGAAGAAATTAAATAGGCATCCTCTTTACTAGACTTATTTAGATGGTTCATCCTAAAAGTTTTAACGGTAAATTGGGCTAAGGTCCATTTTGAAGGTGCTTTTGGACGTTTAGTCCAATCCAAATTGTAATAGTGGTGGAGGTCCACTACTGGACAAAAATGCCCCGACTGCCCTTACTATCTATATAATGTGTTAGGGTACCCCAGGATTTTAGGGTTTTAGGATTTTAGGGTACCCTAGGTTTAGGCACTTTCATAGGAGTTTTAGGATGCACTTTCCTATTATAGGATTTTAGCGATTTAGGCACTTTTATTGGGTACCCTAGGGTTTTAGGCACTTTTATAGCGTACCTTGAGATTTAGGCATTTTCATAGGGTGCTCTAGAGGTATTTTTGGAACGCGTGTCCATATAAGGACTGGAACCACTATGAAAAGTTTAGGTGGACTGGCACCACTACGAAAAGTTTAGTGTGTTCTTATCAACAAGGCTCCCAAGTTTTAAATACTTATATTCTCATCCTCAAATTGTACCATTTTGCCCTATTATACCCTTATCTATGTGCTTTCTTGTACGAATGGTCCCCAATGTATTAGCGAATTGTCAATTTGGTTTCCAATATATAAATTGTGTCTATTTAGTCCCCAATATTCAAAATACATGTTTAAATGGTCCCTTAGTCTAACTCCGTCTGTGTTCATTGTCAAGTGCAAGGATATTTTTGTCTTTAAGCAACCATCACCCCACAAAACTTCATCTTCCAAACTGAAAACCCTAAATAGCAAAAGGTAAAAAAAAAAAAATCTCATAACCCTAGTCCTATCAAACCCAAATCTCTCAAATTAGTCAACCCAAAAATTCCTCTGGGGCTTTCTCTTAAAATGCCCAAACACCACCACCAACATCAAATCACTCTAATTTGTTGAACCCCATTATCCAAATCAAATTTCGTCTTCCCTAAGCACCACCTCGTCATCCACTGCTACATCCTCCGATCGACCACCTCACCTACTGGTTCTCTCCCCAATTCCCTCTCCAAACCCAATGTTACACGAGAAGAAAACTTGTGTTAATCTGTCTTTTTTTTAAGAGGGGTTAATCTGTCTCAGAAAAGGTAAAATACTCACTTTGGAAATCCCTAAGACCAGATCTCATTCGCATCCGCCTTTTCCATCATTTTGTTGATGAGTCTCTTCAAGCGCTCGAACCCATTCGATTGGGTTTTGGTTTTATTTTTCAAGCATCACGGTCGGACACTTGCAGCAGCGCGTTGACTAATCACGCCACGACAATTTCTCGCATACGAAATCAAAAGACTCCTCACAAACAAGTCGTCGCCGCCATCGCCATTGGTTGTTGTTTCTTCTCTGGTGGGTGGAATAGGATTCGAAGGCCGCATGATGCTGCAGACGAAGATGGAGCCATTGTCGAGCCCTAATGTGACTTCAACCAGTTCCTGCTCATGGCAATTTCAACGGATTCTGGCAAAAATTTCCTAGGTAGGGTTATCATATCTTCACGAACCTAATTTGGTAGTGTTTAGATCGAGAAACCTTATTTGGATTATCGAATTCGGCGTTCTCATCAGTCATAAAGCAATAAATTATCATGGCTGTCGATTTTGAAGAACCAGAAAGGCTTGAATTTAAGAGGAATAAAAGTGTTTGTGTGGGTTTGAGAAATTAAGGGGGTGTGAATAAAACAATTCGTTCTTTCTCCCTTGTAAACATTTTAATGAAGTTCCAAAAATATCCTTGTACTTGACGGTAAACACAGACGAAGTTATACACAGGGACCATTTAAACACCATTTAAACACATATTGTGAATATTGAGGACTAAATAGACACGAATTATATATTGGGGACCAAATTGACAATTCGCTAATATATTGGGGACCATTCGTACAAAAAAGTCCTTATCTATGCATTTATATAATAACTTATTGAGATATATACATGGGAGGTGATTTTGGCACTCTAAATTTAGCCAATAACACTCTACTTTTAACACTCTACTTTTAGTTTTATTTTCTCATATAATTAACACAGAAAATGGAGTGCCAGTGATAAAAATTGGAGTGCTAAAATCAATTTCCAATATACATATGTCTATGGGATATATATGTAAGTTTCCAATCTCACAATTACAGGAAGAATTATGCAAATTCCCTCTCCCAACCAACACCACCGCCATAGCCATAACAACCACTATCGGGAGAGATTTCTCCACGGTGGACTACATCTCTCCTTCGTATTTCGACTGGGGTAGATTTCTATTATTTTTGTTTGCTCCCCTATTTAGGGGTGTACACGGTCCGGATTGGTCTGGTTCTCTAGAAAATCAGTTACCGGACCATTTCAAACGGTTCTGAAAAATTGAGAACCAGAACCTAACCAATATATGCATGGAACGTAACCAAAACCAAACCGCAAGACCGGTCCGGTTTTGGTTCGGTTCGGTTCCAGTTCTACCCAATAAGTATCAAAACACTTATTCACAAAATATGAACTCATAAAATTAAAGAAATAGGAAGATAATCTGCTAGAATAGGAAAAATAAATGCTTTCCTAACAAATGAGATTTTATTAATAAAAAAATTAATTTTAGCAAGGAAAAGATTAACCTACCAAATTCAAATACGTATTTAATTACACACATGTATTTTTATATTTATCTTAGTTTTAAATGGTCCGATTCGGTTCTAACCACGGTTTATTAATTGAGAACCAGTAACCGAACCAAAATTAACGGTTTTTATTTTTTTTGGAACCATAATCTGACCATAGAACCGCAGAACCGGACCAAAAAGGACGGTTCGGTCCGGATCGGACCGGTTTTACGGTTCGGGCGATTTTCTTGAACACCCCTACCACTATTTGTTACTCCCTCCCTCCATCTCATTTTCGTTGTCCATTTTTGAATTGCGTGTCATTTCTTAATTGCTTATATCTTTCAATTTATAATATTTTTCATAATTTTGAAAACTTTGTATTATAGAACTGATCGAGATCTATCAAATAAGATCTATATTTCATAATTTTCGAAATTCACACTAAGAGACATAGACAAAAGACATAAAAGAGATAAACAGAATAATGGACAATAAAAATGAGACGGATGGAGTATTTGTTGGTATGGCAATCGGGTCCTTGGATTGGGGACTAATATTGAGTTAGTAATTTAGGTGGTGTTCCACTTTTTAAGAAAGTGTTTTTTTTTTCAAAATAAGGTAATTTCAAACTCAAATATAATGAAAATAAAAATTATTTTTTCAATTTTTTTTTGCACTGTTTAAAAGATCTTAATGAGATCTATCAAACAAGATCCATATTGGTAAAAAAATTATTTGCGTAAACACATAATTTTTGAGTTTGAAATTATCTTCTTTTTCTAAAAGCTCCTATTTGGAGAAAATGGAACACCACCTTATTGGGCTTATTTGTGTGAGAATGGGACCGAGTGTCGGAGATTATGCTTTGCTAAGTAGCTATCAATGATCAGTGGTCCTGCATGTTTTGGGTTGCTTTCTTGACAGGCAAAACAAATAATAAATCTTTCCCTACTCCGATGTACCTTGCTTTGCAAAGACCCGACCAAAGCCAGCGACACTTGATTTTCATACGGAAGCAATTATGTCCTTGAGGTCCAAAACTTCACACGACTCGATCAAAAAATCAAAGCATCTATTATTTTAGACAGTTGTAAGATAGGATAGTGAATGATACCCTAAACAGGACCACTGATCATACACAGAAAGAATGAGGAAAAAACCTAAAGAGAAGAGACCGAAATGAGCAAATCGGTGTTGCGATGGATCTGTGTGTAGCAATAGGAATTGGACAGTTAGATTGCGTTGAACTTTAACTTAAATTTGAGAATTTTGTTTTTATTTGAATTTTTTTCGCATTTGTTAGTTTTGCACCAAACTTTTATCGGCTATTGATTCGTCTCGACGATAGGAATCGGAAAAGTAAAAAAAAAATCACTTTTTCTCAAGTATTTTGAGAAATAGTCATTTTTTTACTTGGGTAAAAGTGAAATTGTTTTATTTTTCCGATTCCTCTCGTCGAGCTGAATCAACAATCTACAGAAATTTGGTGCAAAACTATAAAATGTGAAAAAAATTCAAATAATACTCGTAACAAAAATTTCAAATTTAAATTAAATTCATAAGAATGCAGCCTTAGAACAACCTCGGGATTTGAACTTTGTCATGCCAACTGAGATGTTGGGTCAGTGAACGAAAGTGTCCGTTGAGTTTTTACCGAAGGGAAAAAAAAAAAAAAAAAAAGGTGTCCGTTGATTTGTCGGAGTAGACGGACACTAGATAGGAAAACAACTTACGGGATTTCATTGGATAAGTTATTTTAGCAGAAAAATGATTTACCGAGTAAATTGTTTTACCGTGATTTTTGCAACCAAACTCTTGAAAATGGTTAAAATATTTTACGGTCAAATAAACGGAGCCTACAAAAAAAGTATTTGCGTGAAAAATACTTTACACCGAAACAAACAGAGCCTAAGGATGGGTACTGACAAAAAAAAAAGGGTTGCAGACAGAATTTCCCGACCACCAAGTTGACAATGCTTTGCCCAAAAAAGAAGAAGGGCTTTTTGATCGGACTCCGCGGGATTTGTAGTAGGTTACTCACGGCTGCACCACCGGGTAGCAGAGGTGCTTTCATCAAGGTAAAACGGAGTAGTAAAAGGTACTTCATCTGTCCCGATTTGTTTGTCTCTTTTCATTATTTGGGACATCTTATAAAATTGTCTATATGTTTCAATTTATAATGTTATATGTAATATGGATCTTATTTGATAAATTTCAATTAGATCTAAAATATGATGTTTTCAAAATTATGTAAAATATTATGGCTATGTTTGGTAGCCAATTTTTTTTTTTTTTCATTTTCAAAATTTTGAACTGAAAGTATGTTTGGTTGCCCAATTTCATTTTTAAAAATTAAAATAGTTTTCAAAATTTCTGAAAATAGAGGAAGTGCCAAAACTCAACTTTCACTTCTTTCCAAAAACTATAATCGGCTCCCAAAATACCCAAAATCTTTCGCGTACTCCACTTAATCCAGCCGACTCATCGGAGAGCTTTCAAGCAGCCATTAGAATACGAAGGTGCTCTCTATCTCTCTCTCTCTGTGGATCTGGATCTGGTCTCGATACCATTTGCAATCACTATTGAAATAAATCCTTTCGTATTTCTGATTGCTTTGAACTTGTTACCAGATACTCCCTCCGTTTCTAAAAAGTGTCCGGCGCGCAAACCTAAACCTTACAAAAGATACATATTTTTCATTAAAAAATCTAATTTTTTCCCACAATCTAATAGATCTCATTGCCATCTATTGATTTGTGAAAAAAATTTGACTTTTTTAACGAAGCAAATGCATTTTTCTAAAGGCCTAGATTTGCGCGTCGGACACTTTTTTAGGAAAAGAGGGAGTAGCATCTTTATTCCATCGATGATGAGTTTTTTTTTTGGTAAATAAATCGATGGTGAGTTTAACCTCTTCTAATCTTTTCTGCATATGTGATTTGTAAGGGTTTGAATATATAGATCGCTAATCAGTATTTTTTTTGCATTAAGACTGCCCTTAGGTTTTACTCCCTCCGTGGCTCCGTCCCAATTTATTGTGCCTATTTTGACTTTTACGTAATTTAAGAAAAGATCATAATTACATTAATTTTGTGTCAATTTTACCATTTTGTCCATTTGTAGACTTATGACTTCTTGTCAAGTTTTTTATCATGTCATTAATTTGCTCTACTTTCCTTTCAAATCAAGTTCAAAATTTGAATTTGGGAGGGAAAAATGAGGGGTAATATGGACATCCAAAATTGACATTTTTTGAAACAAGCACATTATTTTGAGACATTCCAAAAACGAATAAGAGCAGAACAAAGTGGGACAGAGCGAGTACTAACTTGTTTCCGTTTTGTTGGTGTTGCCTGTGCGCTTTTGGATTCAAGTTCAACCACGATTATTGATACAAATTCTATTTTTTGTTTGGTTGCACTTTCTGTAGATTGGTCCCTTCGTATTTCTGATTGTTTTTGATCGGTGAAAGTTATTGCTTATGCCATTATTTCCGCTACAGTTCTGTTGTGCATTTTAGGTTTTCGATGCTATTTGTTCTGATTTTTTATTCATAAATCTTGGTGTTTTCGATTGTTTTTTTTTTTAAGCAAAAGGAGCATATATGTTGTTTGCATGCGAATTAGTTCAGATTCTTATATTGTTGAGCCTTTGAACTGTATTGATCCATGTTAATTTTGCTTCTGAATCTCATTGTTTGTGGGCATCAGATATTCAAATTACTAACTTTCTGTTGATTCCTCCGCTGCTTCATTTGATGCCCACAAACAATGAGATTTAGAAGCAAAATTAACATGGATCAATACAGTTCAAAGGCTCAACAAGATAAGAATTTGAGCTAATCTGCATGCAAACAACACAAATGCTCCTTTTGCTTAAAAAAAAAAAAAAACAATCGAAAACACCAGGATTGATGAATACAAAATCAGAACAAATAACATCGAAAACCTAAAATGCACAATAGAACTATAGCGGAAATAATCGCAGAAGCAATAACTTTCACTGATCAAAAGCAATCAGAAATACAAATACAAAGAGACTACTCTACAAATAGTGCAACCAAACAAAAGATAGAATTTGTATCAATAATCGTGGATGAACTTGAATCCAAAAGCGCACAAGCAACACCAAAATAGAAACAACTTATTAAAACCTAAGGGCAGTCCTACTCCAAAAGTATACTGACTAGCGATCTATATACTCAAACCCTAAACGTACAAATCACATATGCAGAAAAGATTAGAAGAGGTTAACTCACCATCGATTTATTTACTAATTAAGAAAAAACTCACCATCGATGGAATAAAGATGCTATCAGGTAACAAGTTCAAAGCAATCAGAAATACGAAGGGATTGATTCCAGTAGTGATTGCAAATGGTATCAAGACCAGATCCAAATCGATCGATCGAGAGAGGGAGGCCGCTTGAAAGCTCTCCGAGGAGTCGGCTGGGTTAAGTGGGGTACGCGAAAGATTTTGCGTATTTCGGCAACCGGTTATAGTTTTTGGAAAGAAATGAAAGTTGAGTTTTGGCACTTCCTCTACTTTTAGAAATTTTGAAAACTATTTTAATTTTTAAAAATGAAATTGGGCAACCAAATGTACTTTCAGTTCAAAATTTTAAAAATTCTGAAAATGAAAACAGAAAACAGGAAATAAAATGGCTACCAAACATAGCCATAATGTTTGAATAGAGGTTAGAGGCTCAGTTAATTTTTTTTTTAATTGGATCGACGAAAGTCAGATTTGTTATAATGAACAGATAGATCAACTTCTTGGAACAGAGGTTGAACTCTTTACCGTTTTTCTCCTAACACCTAAGTGCACCATTTAATGCTATTGGGTCAAATGACTCTTCACTCTTGGCATTAGAGGCTGGAGGTCTGAGAGTAGGGCTGTAAATGAATCGAGTAGCTCGTGAGCTCGGCTCGGCTCGACTCGTTTAATAAATAAGCCAAGCTAGAGCTCGAGTTTTCGGCTCGTTTAGTAAACGAGCCGAGTAAAGCTCAGCTCATTCGACAAAAGCTTGGCTCGTTAAGGAAGGATCGACTCGATTAAAGAGACTCGTTTAGTAAATGACTAAATTCGACTCATTAAAACTCGAGTTAAGGTCAAGTTCAACAAAGCTCAGCTCAACTCGTTTAGTGCCCTATCCCTGAAAGACTAAAGTTAAAGAATCGACATCTTCCAGGTAGTGATTAGTAACATATCCCACAATAGATTTAATATATAAAGTACTGCACCACAAGTAAAGATATTACGACCCAGCTGCACTTTTCAAGGGCCATATGAGTTGAAAATTGGAGTGGCAATGTGGTTAAAAATTGAAATAATGCTATGTGACAGGAATGCAATTTTGTTCAACGTTACCAACCTCCCTATTGGTTGGTTGTAAAAGCGAGGTGGGTTCTACGAGTCAAAATTAATCAATAGAGTGAAGGATAACGTTCACCCACTTTTTAGGCGGGTGAACAAAATTATAATTGTATAAGGTCCCTTCACGATACATTCTTACGGTATAACATTTGAATTCTATTCATCCATTAAACATAGCCATAGCTAGATTGGGTACATTTAATGGATATTCTAGTTGCTCAATGGTCCAAATGTTAATTCCTCAAGTATTTTTCTCCGGATGAAATTGTTAGGTATATTACTTGAGTCCCACCAATAGTGAGAGATGGCGTCCGTATAGTGAATGACTGTATTAGAGCGATATATACTTTTTTAGTCATGCGTGCCAGCCCGTGAAACCTTTTCTTTTTTGCTTTTTCTGACTCGGTGTATTCAGACCAACTCATGCATTTATCCTCCGGTCTACTAATTAACTGGGCCCGATTGGTAAAAAATACCACTACTACTACTTCTACTACCATACAACTAGTTCATGCTCTTTGTATATTCAGGATACTCAGAAGCCAACCCAGAATATCACTCAAACAAGTCTGTAGAGAGTTTAACATTATATACGTATGTGTTGTGCCCTTATTGAAGATAAATTAACCAGAATACGGACAGATACAAAAGTGGTGAAAAGTGAACATGCATGTGATCCAAGGTCTGAGAACCCAAGAGGACACAAAATTCAAGCTTTATCCCAAGGCTCGTTTTATTCGAAAACGAGGAAGAAGTAAAAACTTACTCAAATATTACACCATCAATTAGTTCTGTCAATTTCGTTCTGAGCTCAGATCCGTTGATGCTAGTCCCGTCGCCAACCTGTGCGTAAACCACAATGAGACGGAGTCATGGATTGTGCCATTAGCAAGTAAATAAAACCAGAAAAATTCGCTCTCGAACCCAACAATCAAAGAAGCAAAACAATAGTCAAGCCGAATTTCAGCTTTAAAGCGCCTGAGCTGTCATGCACTGATGGGTTAATGTTGGAGACCAGATCCCCTGTCCGAGTGAAATTCGGACAGGCGTCTGTCTCAGTCCTCCGAGCCGTTGATCTCGCAAATGTTGTGGGGCTACTCATGCACGGACCAATCAGTGACAGCTCAGTTACTTTCAAGCCTTTACGTAGCACTGTTCTTCAATGAAATTGAGCACCAATACCTCGGAGTCGATAACGTGATGTAATCTTTCTTCTACGTTAATGGAAATGCAACTAACAACATTGAGTCCTTCTCGGAGGAGTACATCGAGCACTTTCGAAACACAGAGCCCTCCACCCATGGCGGTACTCATGGTAATCTGAAACCCTGCCCTAGAAGATTCAACTGTTACACTCTCATTCAGACAACTTGGAAAGCATCGGGATTTGGCATTGATATCAATGCTTGGTTCGAATGAGCTTCTAAGCTCATCTCTCTTCCGTCCCTTCTCTTCAACCCTCTTCTGCAATTGCCTTATATAATCCACAGCCACAAGCATATGATCAGATATTGACCTCTTTCCCTGAAACCATCAACACTTTCAAGTCCTAAACACAACTTCAAATAAAGGACGGGATGGATCCAATATCCCCAAGTAATCTTGTACGTAGCCTCTGTACCAATACATTGGCATACGCACAATTATGTCTCGAGATTCACATGTTCCAAGCATGCACTTGCCAATGTATCGGAACATAGAGACTTTAGCGTAGATAGTATATGTGTGGCTCATATTCACTTCTGTTGCGGCGTGTGTCACATCTAGAATGAATTTGAACCACACACCTCACTTTGTTTGTCAAAATTTTCTGTGTTCTTGGCACTGCTGTAACAACTAACAAGTAATTCATGTCCGTTGTGGTGTGTGCCAGATCTAGGATGAATATGAACCACACACCTCACTTTCTGTACCAAAAATTTCTGTGTTCTTAACACTCCTGTCGGAAGTAATACAAAAAGATGATTTCAAACAATCGGGATACAATTAAAGAGTTAATAAACCTTGACATATTCAACGGGCAGGAGTGACCGTAGAGACCTATAAAGGGCAGCCATTTCTTGCCGTCTTTGCCTCTCAGCTTCTCTATGTATGATCTTCTTCCTCTTGTAGTCCATAGGCTTACCGTCACTGTCATCAAACACGACAGACGATTGTTGCCAAGGGTGATAATCCGGCTTTTCGGTGACATCATTATTACACGAAGAAGACATGACCTGGAGTGGATCTTTCTGGATTCTGCATTGTTGGCAGGGAATAGAAGAGAACTCGAGCAGCTGATCATCAATTGGGTCACACTGAAATGCTGAAGATACAAAATCCATACCAAAATGCTCAGAAGTCACTCTTTTTGCTTCTCTCTCTTGTCTTATCTTCTCTCTCTAAAAGGAAGGGACACACGTCTAGATATGTTTACTTAGAGATTTTAAATCTTTGAAGGGACTAGTGTCCCTAGTCCTTGGACATCTTTGGAATTTTCTAGAGTACATAATTATAAAAGGAATGACAAGTTTCTCCTTTAGTCCTTTATTTAAGACCCTGTACATTCGGAGGGCTGCAAAAACTTCAACAACATTCACATGTGTTGAGATGGACACATTTTAGAATTCTGATTCTGCCAGTAGGACGTTGAGAAAACATGGAAGAATTGACAGTAACAACAGGATCTTTGTAAGAAATAAAATAGTGGAGTACTACTTTTCTAAGCCCCCTCTCCTTCAAAATAGAAAAAGCCTAGTAGAAATTTTAATGTAATTTCTTTTTGGGTAAATAAATGTAATTTCTTGGCATATGGAGAAATGTGTGTACCTTTTTATTGTTTACCAACACTCATCATTATTGCAAGGGAGCAAGATTTAGGTGCGAGATTTTGATAATAAAAATATGGGCCCATGGTCTGATTTGTTGAATTTCAAATTTAAGTCTGATAGCTCTTTATACATATATATAATATAAAATATTCAAAGGTTAAGATTTCAATTATTTGTAGTATACTAGAAGACATCGGAATAGACTGGACTAACACTCCTGGAGCACATATATATTGCCAACTGTCTAAAACAGAGACCACTATATCTTCCTTGAACATGATTTGCTAAAACACAACTTGCACGTACCATAAAACAGAACACAAAGAGATAAGAAAACAACCTAGCTTATCCAAAAAAAAAAGAAAAAAAGAAAAGAAAATAACCTAAGTCTATGATTGTAAGACACGTGCTCCTCTGGCTTTAATTGGAACTTCCCGAAGTGAGCGGTGAGACTGATCCCTAAGGATCAGTTGAGGTGCTCACAAGCTGGCTCGGACATCTGAGTTATCAAAAAAAGATGGTAAGACAAGTGCTTTCGCACTGATCTTTAACATGCATACAGTACACTCAACAAAGTTGACGCCGGCCTGAAACAAGTGAAGTGACTCATGTGAGGTAGTATGAGCTAACATAGACTCTGTTTAAAAAAAAAAAACACTTTATATGCTTTTAAACTGTAAAAATAAAGACTCACATTACTCTGGTGAGTCCATTCAAATAATTTTTTTCCCTTCATAGTGAGGTTTTTTTTTTTCGGCAAAGAAAATCTATATTAAGGAAGAAAAAAGAAGACACAAGGAAGAGAAAAATAGAACCAAGGGAAAAGGCTGATACGACATCAACCCCAACCAACCAAATAAACATAATAGGCTCATAACAAACTGCCAAGAACAAGCCAAAACTATGAAACCTAGCAACAAAAAAATCAACAAAACAGCAGCCGGAACCAGCAGAAATCAGCAGCGAAAATCAGCAGACACTGCAGCTAAAGACAGCAGCAAATACTCACATAAGATGCCATGATAGCAACCCCAAACAGCTGCAGATAACAGCAAACGACAACATCAGGAACAGCTACAAAAACAGCCGCAAAAACACCAAAGCAAACTGAACCTAAGCTGATCCCTTAAGAAGCATCTGCTGAAAGGACTGAGCCGAACCAATTCAAACCAGGCCAAGATCTGCACCCCCACAACAACTTGAATAATGACCAATAGAAGAGATCTGCAAACAAAAGAAAAACAGCAGCAGAACTTGCATCCCCAACTTCGACCGACCAAGATGCAGGGAGTTCCACACTTCATAGTGCGGATTTTCTGTGCCCAGTGCAGATTATGGCACAAATATAGCACTGCCACCTATATGCATCCTAGTCAAGGATCATGTTTCTTACAAGAAACTTTAAGGATCGAATTAATCTGCTTCCTTCTTCTCCAACTCTGGCACTACACACATCCCCAACTTAACCTCTTTTTCAAGGTAGTTAGATTCAAATTAAATTTCTTTCATCTGTCATTTTGTTGTTACTATGTATAATAAACAAAGTGTAACCAAAATCAGAATCGATCCCCTTACAGGAAAGAACAAAGAATATTTTCTCCTCTTGCCCTCTTCCCACCATCCCACACCTACCATAACCACCTCAGAAATAGTATTGATCCACTCTTATGGGCATCGGTAAAATATAATATTGAGAAGGAAGTTCTATACCTTAACCTTTCAGATTAAAACAGATGTCCAGAAATAGTCGTGAATCGCGATGATTGAAAAATAGGCTTGAAGTGTGAACCGGACCAAAATATCAGTTCACTAGATCGTACCGATGACAATCATTGAAATCATTGGCTCCTAAAATGTTGATTAGCAGACGAAGTTGAAATCTTTGTAAGATTACCAAGTAAACAAAATTAAAAGATATATGCGATCTTTTAGCCAAGGTTGAATATTTGTTCTTGATAGAGACATGGAAACTTATACTAGGTTGGTCTGTCAGGCAAGTAGGGTGGTAGCGAGCGGTAGGCTCCATGTACTCCCCATGCGTTTGTCAGAAGTTCAAACCTCCCTATTTACAAGACTACAACTAACAAAGTTGACTTCCGCTGAGCGAAAAAGAGAGAGGAAGATTGGTGTGTCTGTATGGCGACATAAGCAAGCTGATTAAATGAGACAAAGGATAAACAGAAGAATTCATGTAGAAATCATTGAAGTTGGTCCAATAAATTAGGCTTCTACTTTAGAATCTTTGAAAACGTTCTTTTGGTAACCAAAAGTTGACAGAACTTGATTGTGCAGTGAAGTCAATAGACAAGAAAATCTTGAACGCCAGCCAACTAAGGTACAGTACAAATAAATGACTTATTAATGAACATTGTAATACTATCATGACTAAAATCCTAGGGACTCTCCTACAGTACTACACTTATAACTTATAAGTCTGGAACTTATTTTGATATTTTTTACTTTTCTAAACTTTTTGTTTAGCTTTTCGTTGTAATTTTTGGAATTAATTGTTTGTCTCAATGAGACGAATCAGAAAAGTATTAAATGGTGGACCGACGTTGAAAGAATTCAAATAAAACGGCACTTTAGACAAATAAGACAGCTGTTCGATACTTTTTCCGTCTTTAGTTAACTTTTTTTTGCTTTCGGTCGTAATTTTGTATTTTTTAGACTCTTTTCGTCGAGATGGATGATTAATCAAAAAATAGCACGCAAATGTAACAAAAATTCAGAAAAAACAAACAAAACACACAAACCGAAAAAAGAAAATTAAGTTAAAAAGCATGCAGCTGATGGCATTATCAGTGACAACTCCTACCTGATTTTGTGCTTGAGGTTGAGCAAATTAGCGACTCAACGCGGCATTAATACAACAAAAGAACTCTGTATTAGTACAATCAAGATTGAAAACTGCACAACACATCATCCACGCACTGTTTTAATACAGCAATAATAATAATAATAATGATGATAAGAAGAAGAAGTTCGATTTCTATCTACACCCCAAAAAGAGAGAGAAAGAAAACAGAATGTTAAAAGAAACCCACCGCCAACGAGTTTGAAACTTGTACGCCCAGCCAAATCAATTCAACTCCTTTAAACAAAAACACATGAACAAAGCTTAGCGGCGGTGGACAATCTGACATATGAGGGCAAAAGAAAGAAATTTATCCTTCTTTTTTTGATCTTTCAAACGGTTTTTCCCATCATTTCTCTTTTATTTATTTTTAATTTTTTATTTTGTTAAGGTGAAAAGCTAGATTTGGGCCTAAAACTATTAAAATGAGGGCAAGTTAGTAAAACACCATTTTTGTCCATTATCCACCTACTCATATTCACAGTACAAAACAAATCAAGCATATGTATATTTTCATTTTGTATGATACCAAAACAAACCATATAGTATAACTAACCCTCATATACCATATGTGTCCATATATTATATTTCCCTTAAACATATTCTGTAACGACCCGGAATTTCAACTCAATTTTTTTTTTCAAAAGAATAAATTACTTTTAATCCAATAGGCAATAGTAATCGATTAATTATTTAAAATTGTAATTAGATTAAACTAGAATCTAGAATAATTTTTGGTAATTAAAATTAGTTTAGCATATAATTATCTTATCTTGTTCTATTCTATTTAAATTTAATTTTTTGTTATACATACATATAATTGCATGCATGTACACTCCTACCATCCCTCCCTCTCCTACTCGATCTCTACCACCTCCGTAGCCCTTAAACCGAGCTAAATTCGTCCAATTAAAAATCCAATTCGATTAGGACTCGATTTGATCTTTCCGCATCAAATTCACCTATTAATACACTCCCATTAACCCACGAAGCCACCATGATATTCTCCCAACTCCTCTAACCAGAATAGAGAGAAAAATCGTAAGAAAACAAAGCTCAAATCCATGGAGTTTTAGAGAGAGAAAGTGAGAGAGAAAAGTGGATTTCGTGGTTAGGCTCAACCGAATCCAAATTGATCGCTCCAATCTCTTTCCTCGACCCCAAGCATCTCCAAAAATCATCCAATTCAAGCCCAAGGTCCCCCATCCGAAGCTTTCTTCTCCAAAATTCAAGTTTCGTTCAAAATCAATTCAACCAATTCGAGGTATTATAATTCGATCCAAACCCTCCTAAATATATTTATGATTTATAGACATAACCCAAGGACCCCCGGCCCCCATGCATCTAAAAACACGACGTGTAAAAAGCAAAAATAAAAACAGATATTACGAATAACAATTAAAGCCCAATTACGAGAATCATTAAACGGAGTTCGCGCCGCGAACTCCTTATCGCCCAGCCATGCGATTTTTATTGTTTTGGTTCTGAGTAACTTTTCGACGTTCCGAAAAATGTTTTTGACCCCCGAATTAATTTTAGGTTACCCACACTCTAAAGATCATACCTTGTTAGTTTCATATTTTTTTATTTAATCTGATATTTATTAAATTTTTATTCGTTATCTTGTAAAAATTTACAAACTAAAATTCATTGCGACCTTGTAACTATTCCATAAATCCTCAAACTATTTTTCCTAGTTTTCTAACATGTCAAGGATCAAAACTTAATGATATCATAAACTTTTGATATTATTAGCTATTTATTTTATTTTTAATTAAAGATACAAACGAAAAATAGTTGCGACCTTATAATTAATGATTTTAACATCTAAACTATTTTTTTTAGACTTCTGACATCCCAAAGATGATATGTTATTAAAATAATAATTTAATTATTTCATTAACTAATTATTATAAATTACGCATTGTTTCTAAATAGAAATACTTAAAAATATTATTTAAGATGTTAAAAATTCCGAATAATTTTATTTAGACTTCTTACAGTCCTAAGATAATACTTTGTTAGAATAAAAATATTTTTAATTATTTAATTATTTATTATCTATTTAGTCTTCTTTTGCTTATTAACTTAATCTTGTTATTTAAAATAATTCCGTGAGCATCTAAACCCAACTTTTAAGACTTGAACTTGTTATAGAGGACCTTTAGGACTCTTATTAGGATTACAATAATTATTCTAATATTTTTACCTAATTAAGGTATTTAATTAGTGTTTAATTAACTTAATTACTTATATTAATTAACGAAAGTTCAGAAAATTATTTTTAAATCTTAATTAAATAATTCTTACATTCTTAATGACTTTGTGACCATATGAGATTAAGGGCAACGGCCCAGTCATAAAAAGTTATGTGATTGCATTGCCGAATATCTGTTTTGATCCGTCTGCTATTCGTTTTTAATTATTATGGGGCATGATATTGTGTTAATGCTTAATGTGAATGTTAGATTGGACCCTAGAGACATGGGGTGGTATACGATATAGAAATCACTTAAACGATGCTAAGTAATGGATAAATTGTGAAGTTTCTTTCGTTGCCTGCATGCGCGATATGAGAAATGATGAGATTGTGATGAGAATTGAACCTGGCGAGAGTCCAGTGATGAATTGATAGGACCCATGGTGTCCAAATGATGATTGTGAAATGGCTGCGGGTATTATAAGATAAAGCGTAACCCCAGCGATGATATAACGGTACTTGATAAGCTTTCTACCCTTTATCAGAAGTTATCGGACGCACACTCTGGCATAACTTAGCAGTATTCGCGACAAAGAAAAGCTGATCTCATGCCGACGGATATGGTTAAGTGGTCAGAGGAGGAAAGATCTCGTGGGAGAGATCTTAGATTTTATGTTGTTAATGGATAGCAATGAATCAAGTTATGTGATTATCTCTGTTTTACTTTTTCGCACTATATATATATTCTGCTTGGCTCACGCAAAGTGGTGCGCAAGAGGTGGTCAGTTTGATTATTTTATTGGTGATTTATCACCACGGATACGCCTCAGATTCCTCGCAAATCGATTGTTTCAACGATCAATTTGCTAGAGAGCGCAGGATTCAATGGTGAGAGATTCAACGACGCAGCTCGACAATTTAAAAGAATATCGAATGAAGATCGGGATGATGCTTAGAATTCAGATCAAGATTGTAGTCACTGAAGCGTAAGTATTTGATTCAGTAGATCTATCTTGAAATTGTAATGGTTAAACCATTGTTTTAAAAAATTATATTTATTTAGCAAAAATTTTCGCAAAGAAATTATTTATTTTGCACTCGAAAAGTCGGGGCGTTACATATTCCGCCGACAAATGACCTGTAAACTATAGTCCCGTGCACACAAGGGATGCCACCCACCCATCCACCCTCACTTGTCACACAAGATTTTCTTGTTTTGAGAGATAATTTGATTACCTTCCTAATGAATAGATTATGAACCTCTAAACCATCTTTATTCCCAAATCCGAACAGCACAACCAACCACCCCAAATCCCTCCGACGCTCCTTCTCTCTCTACCATCACAGCATTCATATGTGGTGCTTTGTTATGCTTTGGGTGACAAATATTAAAAACATTTTACGATTAGCGGTTAAACAGACCAAATAAATACTCTAGGAACAAAATTAATAATTCAAAAAACATTTGGGGATCAAAGTGAGATTAACCCAAGTTTGAAGCGATGTGTATATTTGTCAGCTCGCTCTGTAGAGAGAGAGAGAGAGAGAGAGAGAGACTCTCGGGCAAGGGAAACAGAAGCGGCAGCAATCTCTACACCCCTCGATACATACACAACCGATTCGCTGATCTATACGTATATCTTTCCAGTTCTAGGTCTTGACAATGGAAAACGGTCGTCGTGTTCGTCAGAAAATCAGCTCAGAAGATGTTATATCGAAGCTGAAGGACGATGGCGATTTCGATCGGCTCCGTCTCAAAATCATTCGCAAGATCAAGGATAACGTGAGTCTGTCCTATCTTATCTACTTTATTCAATTTCCATTGCTCGTTTTCTGCTTAGGGTTTCGTCATTACATTCTGAGATGCAATGGATTATGTTCTGTAACTCGGCCTGTTAGAGTCTTTTATCTTTTTTTACAGCCGGTCTGAAGTCCGGGTAAAGGAGGAGGGTTGTGTGTTAGTTGACACTCAACAGTCAACACGTAAAAGCCCTATTAGATCTTTATGACATGAATCCTAATATGAAAAATAGGAGGCATGTAGCCGACCCGAATTGATTGAGACACAAGGCTCTGTTTGGTTTGGTAATGGACAATGTTCTGTTATTGAACTTCATAGTTGGATCTTATTTAGTTCCAGGCCTTGAATATTTGGAATTAGTTGTTTTTTAGTAATTGTAATGCGAGCATAGCTTTCTGGATTAGTTTCTTTTAAATAAGAAGCATTTTGATTTGTCTGGGAAACAAAAAAAGAATGGCTTTAGGGGGCTTAGTTTGAATTGGCTGCAGCAGAGTAATTATGGCTTGTGAGCTTGTCCACTGGGTGTGAGCTTCTATGAGCTCTCCAAACGGATTCAAAGAAAAAGCGAAGGGGAATTCTCCTGATAAAGGGACTGAGAAGTAAAAAGTTAGCAGAATATAAGGGAAGGCAAGGTCCTATAATCATCTTATAGGACTTTTCCGAAGAGTATTCATCACTGTGTATCATCAACTCACTGAAGATAATGGTTGGCAACTGGAAAAGGGTACTCTCTTCTTGAAATAAATGTCACATATGATAATAGCACAAAGTTTAAGAATCTAAAGCATACAGATTAATCCCTTTGTACAACTCACCAAACCACCTTTTTTTTTATAACCTGATGTCAGGGCCAGGGCTAGGGCCAGCTTGCGTGCACCTCGGATGTCAAAACCAAAACCACCCTTAGACCGGAACATTGTCGAGAATCGACGTATGCAGATTGCTATGTTATTAGCCTTATAAATGGACAATGGTAATCCATATATGTCAAGTTTCAGTCATTTATTCTTTTTACTAACCGATTCCCCCAATAAAGTACATCAGTCTAAGGTTATTCGATTAGCGGAAATTTTCTAGTCCAATTTGTTTAGCTTGGAGGATGTCCCTTACAACTGATTTGCTCTGTGAACAGCAAACTGACCAGTTTACTAGCATATATGTAGTTGTTTTCTACATTTGGTTGGTACTGGTTTGGAGGAATTGATATTGTAGCTTTGGCACAATATGCAGGTATAGGAGTTGTATAAGCTATTATTTGGTGTACTCCATAATTTTTGTTGATACTGTAGGCCATTGGTGAATATTTGTTTGCTTGCATTTACTTTTTGCTCATTTAATTATTGTGACAATGTCTGGCAGGAGGAGCTGCGTATTAGCATTATCTCCACGGTGAAGCAATCAGCTGCCCTTAATCGTCCAGGAGCTGAGAATATGAAACTCCATCAACTTTCTGACGCCATACATCAAGAAGTTGGGTAAGTTATTTTTATGTGCAGACCTATGTTTTTATAGTGGGGTCTTTGTTGTCTTTTCTACGCAGTGGTGCTTTTTGTGTTCCAATCTTCCCCGAAATTAATACTTGTCAGTTATAGCAACCATTTTAAGTTAGGATACTTGGAGTAAGTGTGCTTTTTCTCAAACAGAAGAAATATCAGGCTCCAACATGGCATCTTGTAATATTACTTGGCTTTCTTTAACAAACACTCACGACTAAGATAGATTACTGTCCTGTAATCCTAATTTTATTGTATTTTGTAAGTATAGGGACAGAGCAATGAGCCAAATTTCTGACAGTTTGTGGGAAGTTATTAGATCCCATGATGGAATGAAAAGTGAAATTGCAGAAACGGTCCAGTCAGTTTACAATAGAATATTGAACCCTGGAGGGAATGACAAGGGAGGATCATCCTCGGTAAATAGTTTGGTGCCAGTTCAGAAACAAGCTGACAATACTACGTCTCAGACAGCTTCTCTGCGTGAAATGGAGGATATTTCTGAATGTGAGCCGAAAGAACCACCAGGTTTTTCTTTGTCCAATCATCAACATAACAATCATGCGGAACAACCAAAGGAGGAGCCACAGTTACCTGTTCCTCATGATAAGAGAACCATTGAAAAGCAAAGTAAAGAGCCAGACCATCCAGAAGATGTTATCGAGCCGGAAAATGACAATGGTGGCCCACCTGGCTTTTCAGCAGTTGAGGATTGTAGGCAACCTTGTGCTGGTACTGATGATGATGATCTTGATGCGCCTCCAGGTTTTGGTTGATGCATAATCATACAACTTGTTTTGTCACTGTTGTGGAAAACCGTCAGTTTTGGGAGCTATACAGTAAAGGGTCTACAACAAGCTTGTGCAGGATCTTGGCAATGGGCGAGGAATTCAAATCTCTATGTCTACATTAGTTTGTGGTCTGAAGCTGTAAGTAGTGTTGGTAAGGATTATTTGGTAAGAGACTGAATATCTTGGTGCCTGTGTTTTCAACAATTGGCAGAGCTTTGGAGAATGAGATTCATATATTTTCTCTACAAAATTTTCGTTTTTTACTCAATGTGATGAGAAGTTGCTCAAGCAGTTGCATATGTGAAGACCCTATACTAATGTGACTCTCTATGAATTGCTTGCTGAGAAAGAAATGACCTCTATTAAGGTGTTAGAAGTTTCCATTTTCTGGTTGCAGTTCATGTGCTGTGAATTGATTAATTGGAATTTTCTAATACACCTATTCTATGTGAAGCTTTTTGAGCAACATGCATTACAAATGATTTGTTTCCTTTTTCTTTGTCTTCTTCGTCCAATCTATCCATTTTCAGCCTATTTTGAAAGAACCCCTTTCTGCTCTATTTTTCATGTAAAAATGCTCTCTTTTTTTCTCTGGCTTTTCAGTGGGAACTGTGGCCTTGGCATGGGTCAAAAGAAGAAAATTTAAACGAAACAGTCAGCAGACTCAGCACCCACCCACAAATTAACGGCCTGAGAAGTTATATCTTCCCAGAGTAACATTGTGTTATGTGAAAAGATCATTTTTCCTACGGTTGATTTACTTTTATAGTCCCTTGTGATAAAGTGACTCTTGGTTCATTCTGCGTAAGAAGGCATAATGAGAGCTCTGCTCTTCTATAGTCTTTTGGTTCGTAGGGAGCATTATATTTTGTGATGACTGAACTTGGAAGAAAGAAGTACTAGGAGATTTCTGTTTTGTGGTTCACAAACTGGTAGAATCAATGAGCAACTTTTATAAAACATGAAGCAAAATTTCAATGATTAAAAGCTTGATCACACAAGGTCTCAAGCAGGTTCCACATTTGGCATACTTACTGTAGTACAGTGCGCATCTTTGGCATAATATTATGTGCATAGACAGTTGGTCACAGTCATTGCAAAGATTTCTGAATAACTACTATGATCCAAGTTACTCTTTCCCTTTCAGCTTTGATGTCTCATGCCTCTATTCCTCACTTGAACTTAACTGCAATTACACTCCTAACAAGGTGTTTAGCCGATGCCACTCAAAATACCCTTGGGGGAATTCACTGGATTTGACACTCTTACGGGTGAATGTCACCGAATATGTTAGCTTCTGTTTCACTTTTGTGAAAATTCTCAGGCTTGATGCTGACATCAACTCCTTGTAGTGCTAGAACTCTGACAAAATAAGATGCCCTTGCCACACCAACATTTGTCACAGTCCTGTTGAATGTCTGAGGTCGTCCCAGTGTTACTGAAAATGAAGGCTCATTAAGCTCTACGTTGGAGGGGTGCCTGCCTAAGGTCTCCCCAAGGTATGCTTTATTCTTCTGAGCACTTAATATCTCTATGTGGACTGATCCTTCCTTTTCGTTGTATCCCAAACTGTGGTTTGGGATACAACGAAAAGGAAGGATCAGTCCACATTGACCCTGGATTGTTTGCCTTCAACGGGTTCACATGTCCTGCGTCACCTGTGATTGTGAAGACATCTGCTGCATGAAGTGCTTTATCTAGAAAAGGCTTGTCGTGGACATTTATCTGATCAGCTGAAGTCATTGCAGGCTTGCAGCCGTATTAATGGCAGCTGGTGACTAGCTAGGTTGGGAGCTTTCGAGCAACGCTGCAATGCCTCTGAGTTGGGGACACGACATGATGTACCATTAAGGAAGTTGAATATTGGTTGGCTTTGTATTGTTGTTGTTTTAAGACAACGGCCATGCAATTAGAGATGCTCACTCCTGGTTTGACAATATTCGGTTCCAGTATCCCTTGGCTTACCGAGTTGGGGCCTCTAGAGGAAAAGGAAGCAACAACTAAATTGGTAGGTCTCCAATTGTAGTTCCTTTGACCATACTTGCTGCCAAAGGTTCTTGTTGAATTAATTTAGGCCAAGATTCTCAGTAAGAACATGATCGCCCGCCACAAGACTGAAGGTATTTGTTTCTGCATTCATTAGAATCATTGCTGCCACAATACTGAAGGCATCGGTACTTCTGGGTTTGTTAGAATCATTGCCGCACCGCCGGTGTTTTAACTTCCTGGCCTTCGAAAATTTTCGGTATTGCCTGCCTCGATCCCACAACACCATCTTTCCCCTTCACCAGACATTGCAGAGTTTGTTTTACTGGTGGAGCCCCATAAATGAGAGGCAGAATTTTCGGAGGGGAGACATATGGGCTGGAACAAGGATTCCCCATCTGAATTCTTCCGCATTTCCCAGCTTGGCATTGTCTTCTACACTTCTGTCAACGTTGCTTGCTCCGACAGTTAGAATCCATGGGGTCTTATTAAACATGGTGCTTTTTTTCAAGGCCCAGAGTTTCCTTCTGAACAACTTATGAATATCCCTCTTTGAATCGCTGCGAAGAGCCTACAGCAATGGTGTCATGAGATTGAGCTCACATCAACACTGTTATCATATCAGCATCAAATCCGGCTAACATGTCGGTACCCAAACAATCTAGTCCTAAGCACATTTTGTAAATCGCCCAGGGAGCTCCAGGCACCATACCAACCACCGTGCCCTTGGCATTTTCAAGTGTGTTGGCATTCTTCACAGGCAGCCGTGCTTGCTGTGTGGGTCCCACGGCATAGGTCATTGAATGGTGGTGCAGTTTCTACTCCCTTGGCCTCGGCTATAAGATTAAATTTCTGTGCACTGTTATTTTGCTGTTACAAAGTTGCACATTGAATTCACACTTCCCCTTCCACTTAGCAGGTGGTGGCGGCATTCCTCCTTCGCTGAATGAAGGATGGCCGGGGAATACTCCGGTCTCCGTGACTCGGATAATTATGCCTTTCCTGAAATTTGATTTTTTTCAAAACCCCGGTTCCTGGTGCAACCTAAGGAAGTTTGAGCTGTGAGTTGTTTGGAATTGCAACATCCTTTCTGGATCTGCCGACAGACACCATCTTTCATATTCATGGTTGTAGGAATAAATCAAGCATTGCTTATTGTCTGCAGTTCCAGCAGGCGGAAATGACTGGAGACAACTCTTTAGATCTTCTGATTGGGTTGAATCTTTTTCCTCAAACTTCCGTAAAAGAACCGAGTGAGTGCCATGGAGAAAATCATCTTCGGTGGTAGAAGAGATGAATGTTTGAGTTCTTTGTGTTTCTTTTGTGTGGTTTTTGCACCGTTACATGTTAAATGGAATTGGGCAAAGATGGCCGGCGGCTTCATACCAGTTTCTGCAAGTGGTTTAGCACCCGCGGTGCTAAAAGAGCGTATTTTCAAGACTTGGGATCTGTTTGAACTGGTGCCGTATTCTCTTATAACAGCAATGGAGACATGCTAATGGATTGTTTGGAGGATAATGTGATGTCCGTTGTCTTGCTAAGCTTGTCAAGTTTACTGGAGGAGCCCTTTGCTGTTCGATTTCTGTGATCTTCAGAAACTTAAATATAACAGGTGAGCTCTTGTTCGATAGTTAATTTGTATTATAGCATTGTCCTGGATTCCTCATTTAATATGGAGACATGCACTCCTTGTTGGGTCCTCAAAATCCTTATAAGCTATTTTATTGTGCCGGTTGAAGTCCAGACTTGGTCTTGCTCTGCAGGGAACTATTTTGACCGAATAGGAGAGCTTGAAATTTGATAATATTGGGAAAAATCCTTGGGCTTCTGCCACTCACCTCTCTGACTTCTGAATACATTGAGGTCCCCTCATTTAGTTTTAGACGGATTTTGGAGCTGCTATTTAAACACACTTTCTGAGGTCCGGTTATGAATTTCTGTGAAGGTCGAGCTCTGAGTCTCAGTACAATTGCCCCGTCTCTGCCAGCATGAGCCCCTCTGCCATCGCCAGCCCTCACGCACTATCCAACTGAAAAAACAAAGTCCACCAAAGGATCCCTTCCTGAAGAGCACGACCCAGTTCCATGCCGCACAAATAGGTTTCATTTTTCATGATTTTCTGTACTAACGTGGAACTTATGAGTCGTGGTAGAGAGGGAATGGGTATTGACTCAGGCTGCCCACTTTTTGGGGCTGGGTGAACAAGGGGTTTGGTCTAATGTTTTTAAAAATCGAACCGGTGAGCGAACTAGAAAAGGGACCGATTGGATGGGTCACCGGTTCTACCGCCGTCGAACCGGAATGTCATAATTATGTGAAAAATATATTGAAAGTGTAAAACTAATTAACAATTAGAATATAAAAACACATAGTTGTAAAAAAAAGGTTTTGAATGTGAATGTATCTCTCATTTTTGAAGTGAAAAAGAAGGAAATAGGCTAATCTTGAAGAGTGATGCTGTGTGTTTTTCGTATGAATACCACGTTTGAAAAACAATTGGGAGCCCCACTTGAGCCTATAAAACCATCACAAGGCTGATGGATGGAAAGGGGAGGATATGTTGCTCGGACTTGGGTACGGGTGCGGGTGTGAATCTAGGTGTCGGACACATAAGTTAAAAAATTAGGTGCGGGTGTGAATCTAGGTGTCGGACACATAAGTTGAAAAATATAGGATATGAGGATATGGATTCAGATTTGGACACGGTGCGGGGATACGTTACCTATAGAAATATGTGTTATTAGTAGCAATATACATAATTATTTGTCAATATATCACCACTTATATAAATTTTATTTATTTCAAGCACAAATATTAAAAGTAGTACTAAAAATAGTAGAGGATAAAAGGTACGCACGTCTTGATAGCCCATTACCATGTGGTTATGGCAACCCTTAAACAATTTTGGACTCACTGATTATACTGCCATATATGCCACAATAATTTTTGCCCCACAAAGGCCCAACCACTATGTTTCAGCCCAAACCACTATGTTTCAGCCCAAAAGAGTCATTTAAGTGCACCTTCAGAACATCAGAGGAGTTGATGTACGGGATAAAAATCTTTTATCAATGTCAGCGAAAGAATAGAAACCCTAACCAGTCGGTTTTGTCTTCTTCGCGAAGGCACACCGGGTCTCTCTCTCTCTCTCTTTCGAGGATTTGCAAAATCAGAAGTATCCGGATGTACACGAGTATGAGTATCAGACACGTATCCTGCATACCCGTTCTTGTGTCGTGTGGTGTCGGACACGGATACTCCACCTGAAGTGGGAAATGCGCCTAACATAGGGGGAGGTGGTTAAGTGCTTGTACTTCCTGAGCAAAGTACAGCTAGCCCCACAACTGCTAATTGAATATAAGTGGCAGCTGTAAGCTTATTTGGTTAACCGAGGAGTTCAAATTTTAAATGTTCTGGCTCGATCAACCCCATGACCAGGTTGAGTCCAGTGGCGGCTCCAGAATTTTGTAATAGGGTGTTCAGAAATTATCTTAATTCTACTAGCTGATCTCTTAACCAATAATATAAGTACAAAATGTCATATACTAGTATAAATAGTGCAGTTAAAAAAATAATCTTTATTCTAAAAGAAATTAACTATAAGGCAAAATGATAACTTAAGAATATATACTTGAAAGTTGCGTAGTAGATAGTTTTTTCAGAATGGAGGAGGATTTTTTTTTTTTTCAATTGTCCTAGATGAGATCTCATATTTTGTGTCAACATTTAATCGACGTATTAATCTACTAAAACACTTTTGAAACTGACCTTCTCGAAAATATGGTGTTTTTTAGGATAACATGATGAGATTTAATTTTCTATCGTAGTATGAAATATGAAGTATTATTATTCAAGTTAACGGGGTTTGCAATGTAGTTGATTATTTTTAAAGTTTTGTCCGTAATTCTATTATAGCTAATAAGACAAAAACAAATAAAGTAGTTATAATTGTCATGAATGCGAAATTAACACATTTAGATCATCGGCAATAAAGGTGGCGAGATAACGCAGAGGCAGAGCATAATACTTACACCAATATATTCTTCATTTTTCAAATTTTTTATTATGATTATGAGTTTATTTGAAGTAATTAATGTGTTAAATGTTCAAATATGAATTACGTGGATTGATGGGCCCAGTGATTTAAATACGCGAGGCGACAAAGCCCTCATTGAAGCGAGGCGAGCGCCTCATTGAAGCGAGGCGACCGTTTAAAAAAAAAGAAATATAAACTACATAAATGACCAATATTTACTCCTACCATCAAAAGAAGAATAAACATCACCATATTGTATAATAACCAACAATCCAACATACAAAATACTAGTAAAATACGCAAAATACGCTCATAAAATGGAACAATCCAGATATTCCAAGCAGGATCGGTTCTATTCGACATCTACAATATATACACAAACAAAGGAGATAAAATATGATCAACAAGTAGTATTAATATATACAAACTGATTAATAATTACTGTATATAATATATATATTATGTGTGTAAAAAAAAAGACCTCGCAGTCCACTCTGGCACTAACCGACCCAGAAGGGGGCGAGAGAGAGAGAGAGGGGGGTGCAGACAACCTTCAGCAGTGGTTTAGCCCGGGGGTGTGGGGGCGGAGCCCCCATGGCACAAATTGCCGCAGTTCGGGGTGCGACTTTAGGAGTATCTCTAGCTAGCAAGTGCCGTAGGCACGGGCAATTCCAACCGGTGTGCGTAGTGCCGTAGGCACGGGCAAACACTAGTATATATATAAAACTGTATAATATTAATCATTAGATATTTAGATTCATCATTCATTACTATATAAGTTATAACAGTATATATACTATATATATAGGTGTGTATAAGTGTATGACTGTGAAAAAAAATTACCAGAACCAGCAGGGCCAGCAGGCCCAATACTAGCAGCCGACTGACCCAGAAGGGTCGACTGGTCGAGAGAGAGAGAGAGAGAGAAGAAGGACGAGGAGGACGAGGAGGAGGGTGCATGTGTGTGTCGGACCTATCGAGATCAGAAGAGGCGAGAGAGAGCAGAGACGAGAGAGAGAGAGATCAAAAGAAAGACAGAGAGCAGAGAGATCGAGAGCAGAGAGAAGAGAGATCGAGAGCAGAGAGCTTACCGAGAGTAGAGGAGAGGTCGTCGATCGCAGAGGAGAGACCGAGAGAGGGCTTCGGATCGCAGGAGTGAGAGTCGGCTTCGATCGATCAGCTGTGTTTGTGTGTAAGTGTCTTATTTTGCCCTTATATTTCCTTTGTGACCTGGACGACGCCTAGGCGCCACTTTTCCACGCCTCACGCCTCACGCCTAGGCGACTCGAAGCGAGACTAGTCGCTCGCCTCACCCAACCTCGCCTCGCCTCACACCTGTGAGGCGCCACAGGCTCGCCTCACGCCTCGCCTCGCCTAGGCGCGCTTTTTCAATCACTGGATGGGCCGTAATTGGGTTATGATTGAGTGTTCAACTAGTTTTGGGTTGGGTGTTCAATTCTTTTTAAATCAAGTGTTTAAAACTATTGGAATTGGGTGTTCATTGATATTTAAATTGGGTCTTCAAAATAGGTTAGCTCATAATTTTTACATGTATTCTAAGAAAAAAAAATTTGTTTGGGTGTTCAGTTGACCATGGAAGGCTCTTTGTAGAGCCGCCGGTCCGGTCCGGTCCAATCCGGTTTTTAAACCAAAAGGGAAGGTCATGCTGCTTCCTCTTCTTTTCTTTTCTTTTTTTTTTTTTAGCTTTTCAAAATATAGAATATGAAGATGTACTGACATTATTACTACCTTTTTTCAATTCAAAGTTGAATTTGACTAGATGTCATTGCCACTCTCAACTTAGGCTACAAAAGCTAACAATTTGTACAGGATTCGTAATGTAACTACCAAACCACGTCGAGATGAATTGTGAACTTTGGAATGACAAGGAGGCGAGAGAGTGCTCAAAGCCAGCGGTAAAGAGGATTTTCCCATATAGTAGTCCTCAGTTTGATTGGTCATCTGTCCCTTGTCCTTTTTTCTTAGCTGAAGTGTTATTTTCCCTATTACCTTGTTCACCTGTTGAAATACAGCTGTTGAACCATACGACCTCATGATATCAGTGAAATGTGCTTCCAGTTTCTTACCATTTCTACTATTTATTTTCTTGTGTTTGCTCTATTACTCCAAGTATTTTCCCTTGAGATTTTATGTTATATTTTCTCGTATAGACAATTGGAAAAGATGTAGAAAACAGAAGCTTAAAACTGGTGTGCGTAGCGTATTATATTGTTCTGTAGATCTTTATGACTTTATGTAAGCTGTGATGTCTGATTATTACCAAGATTCGATATTGATACCATAGATAGGTATTACAGCATGCACTCGATTTTCCCAGTGAAATAGAATTGCTCTGTTAGGTTGCCAACTCTTGAGAATCTGTGTTTTACTTTCATTTGAATAACCTCAGAGATCGTCATTTCAAACAGTTCATACGATAACATGAAAATAATATCTTTGTCTTAATTTGCAACTATTGAAGACATTTCTGTTAGTCAGATTTGTTGATATCACTACTCACCATATTCTTGCATTTTCCACTTCGAGATAATTTATGCCTGATCTGAGACCCTGCAGCATGTTCCTTAAACCAAATTCACAGAAATTGGGCTTTTAACTGCGTATTTGCTGTTAACAGGTATCCAGGCTAGAAATCCTTCGACATAGGTTTTCTGGGGGCTGGCTGAGCAGCAGCGGCGAAATGTCACTTTGTATGTCATTTTCTGGTTCTTCCCTGAGAATTCAAGTGTATCAGGATCGAGGGTCACAGTAACACCAGGTGGATGAACAATGAAGGAGCCATAAAATGAATTAGCTGGCCCCACATTCGTGACTGTCCTTGTATACGTCTGCTCGGTGGAACCAAGAGCAATAGCAAATGAAGGATAATTTAGCTCTGCTTCACGTATACGTCCCACTTCCGTGCACTTCACTATGCTCCTTGTAATGAGCCCAACCTCTTGGTCGGTGTAGTTCAAACCACACAAGTAAGGTATGTAATCCTCCGGTTTAATATCGTAGATAAGTCCTGGATCATTGGCTTTCGACGGGTTGACATGGCCTGAACCGGTAGCAAAGATGTTCGCCGGAAGCATCCTTTCATCAACGATGGGATTTTGGTTGAGGTTTACCAAATCAGCAGTGGTCATGATTGCAGATTTTATAGCTGCCGGCGACCAATCCGGATGTGCACTCTTGAGCAAAGCCACGATGCCAGCAAGGTGAGGACAAGACATGGACGTTCCAGAAATTACGTTAAATGTCGATCTTGTTCTGGTCTTGTTATCAACAGGGACGTCCCACGCGGCTAGAATATTGACGCCGGGTCCAATGATGTCGGGTTTTAAGATGCCTGGGCTTGCGTAGTTTGGGCCTCTTGATGAGAAGCAAGTAACCATAGGAGCTGTTTTGATTCCTATCACCGTTCCTTTGAACAAGAGTGTCGCCATAGGATTACTTGTCGAATTTATGTACTCTTTGATCGTAACTCCGGCAGCGTAACTCACATGCGTTGTGGGTAAAACATGCGCGTCAGCGAATGTACTATACCCGTCTATCTCTTGGTTCATGAGAATCATGGCGGCACCACCCGCATTCTTCACTATCTGCCCTTGATCAACTGGGCCTATGGATTCGCTTCTCTCGCATAACACTACCTTTCCTTTGACGTTGGTGTGGTTCAACGACCCTTCGCACGAAGCAGAGTTTAGATTATTTACTCCGGCGTAGATAAGCGGCAGCAAAGTTGAAGGGAAGTCACTGGGCTGGAATAAGGACTCGCCGTCATATTTCTCCTTGTTTCCTAATATTGCCGTGGATCTTATGTTTCTGTCTATGGTGCTTGCGCCGACTGTTAGAATCCATGGAGCTTCGTTTGATAATGTAGTTTTGTTCGGACCATAGTTACCGGCTGAGCAACTCACGAAAATGCCCTTTTGTATTGCACGGAAGGCGCCTATCGAAATGACGTCGGAATGGAAAGGGTGGGAGAGGCCACCAATGGAGAGTGATAGGATGTCGACACCCTCCTCAACTGCTGCGTCCATCCCTGCCAAAATGCTGGATTCATCACATTCGATGAAGCCACAAACTTTGTAAATTGCCAGGTGAGCAAGGGGCGCCGTCCCCGACGCCGTGCCATTGGCTTGTCCAAAGCAATTTGCGCTGCTCACAAAATTTCCGGCCGCGGTGCTGGATGTATGGGTCCCGTGTCCTACGTAATCAAAAGGAGGCAAGTCATCGTCAACAAAATTTCTTGCTCCAATGAGTTTGTTGTTGCACGCCATCCCTTTAAACTCGCACTTCCCTTTCCATTTAGCGGGCGGGGGTGGCATTCCCTTGCCGTTGAATGAAGGGTGGTTCGGGGTGATTCCGGAGTCCAAAACTCCAATAATCACTCCCTTTCCATAGTTTGAGCCCAACCAAACCCCCAAATTTTGGTGCAACCCCAAGAAGCTAGGGCTGTGAGTTGTGTGTAGATTATATACTCTTGCGGGTCGAGCGGACACAAACCCGTCCATCTTTTCCATTTCTTTAACATCCTCCGTAGACAATCTCGCCGCAAAACCATGAATGACGTGGTGGTAGGAATAAATCATACGGGAGGATGCAGGCAAGAATGACTGGTAATACTTTTTAACAACTTCGGGGCCGGAGAAATCTTGTTCCTCTGGAACATTTACGTGGACAATGTAGGTTTCCAAAATGCTTGGCTTTTTCACTTCGCTTGCAAGTGAAAATTTCTCTCTTTGCCCCATGGTGGGGTAAGAGTTAAAGATGCAAATGAGAGTGACAATCAGCACAAAAGCCATGCTTGTAGAACTGGTGAAAAGAACTTAATGGGTGTGTGTTAGTTCTTTGGCAGCCATGTATTTATAGCACACCATAGGTACATACATGCATATGTACACACATACATGCACGCGGGCAGAGAGAGAGAGAGAGAGAGAGAGAGAGAGAGGACTCTGTTATCTTGGTGTTAAAGAACAAAACGGGCGATTGAACTTGTGTTTGGGATAACAAGAATACTGCTAATTATATTTATATGCGTAGGTACAAACAAAGAAGTTCATCACAAACAAGGAAGTTCATCGTTACAGATCAGAGAAGGTATGTCGAAAGGGAAAGAAGAAATGCTCACGGAAACTTTGACGCGTTCCAAAGGTCTCCCATTCGGTAGTGGAGGGGCCTGAGGCATCACATGGTGGTGTTTATATTTCCTGTTTAAGTACTTGCCCTTTCACTTGTAGTAAAAGTGGACTAATAATGATCTTTGTCCGGAGGTGGCAATTTCAATCTGGATCGTTTATTGGCCTATAAATTTGTTCATTCAATAACGTGCGCCAAACGCATCCCTTTGGGTTGTAATTGTGTAACACAACATTTTCCCATTATTTTATATGGGTTTAGGCAGGTTCAAAAATTGATTGGTGGGGAGGATAGATTTGTGACTTGGTTTATAAAAACTAAAACGCAATGTGAACTCAAACGTTTCCCTGTAAAATAGTAGATGATTCTGGCAGGTCGGAACCGTAGTTGATCTGCCCATATTTAATCCACCTAAACCAACTGATGACATATTTTACCTGTTGCCGTTTCTGATATTCTTATCATAGTTGGAATAAAAGAGAAGTTAAGGTAGCAGAAGACCGTGGAAGCATATTGGCTTTTGGGTTGATGAATGTGAAATGAATGGATTTTTAGCATCAATTACGTGAAAGGAGCTTCTTGGCTTTTGGGTTTTTGAAAGCGGAATGAATGGATTTTAGGCATCACGTATGCAATAAGAGTAAACCTTTTCTCAGTTTGCACTCTATTGTATTTAAAGAATAGATTTAAGCGCGGAGGATTTGAAATAAATTGTTTGGATTCACAAGTTGAAATTCTTTCATAAATGTTCTCAATATGACCATCCATTTTGGTTTTATCTGCCTACTTTCTGCATGTTTTCATAGAGAATTCGCCATTAAATCCAATAATTTCAAATTTTACTCTCAAATGGGCTTTCCTTGAATTTGTAGTCTGTGTGTTTTTTTTGCACTAACTTGTGTCTTTAATTTAGCAGTTTGGGTTCATTTCTATATTTTGTGATGAAATCTTTTGCCTTCGGGTATTGAAATGATATTCGTGATTGTTGATTAAAAAAAAAGTGCTTTCAAGGTAGACCAAAAAACAAAATAGGCTTTTATGGATTGTGACACATTACCCTTCATAAATCCAATAATTTCAAATTTTGCTCGTTCAAATGGGTCTTCATGCTAGATCAAAAAACAAAATGCGCTGTTACGGATTCGACACAATACCCTTCAAACACATGTATAAACTAACCCACATCAATCAATTGACGTTTGACCATATGAATTTGCTTTTTTATTGAACTCAGTCATGGACGTATACCTTGTTTTGGGGCGAAGGGAGTGAAGTACGAGTGGGGTCAACTGACTCCACTCATTTCTTTTCTCACTAGAATATTTGATAAAATCTTATAAATAGTCCCTTAATTTAGTTTTTTTTTTTTTTAAAGTTAAATACAAAGCACAACTTGCATAACGTTCATATGGATGTACTTTTTGATCCCATTAGCTAGATGCTAGAAATTGTAACTCCTGAATTCTTGTTTCGAGAAAGACGAATGTATACCTCATAAAGAAACACTCATATACGAATTGGTACTGCTAAGGCATGCTTTGTTGTTAGCCTTATCAATGACCAAGGATAGTGGGGCTTATCCGCGTCTACTATGAGTATATGGGTTGAAGCTAGAAGGACAATGCTAAGAGCATCTCCAAGGGAGGTAGTAGCAAATTTTATACCCAATTTAGTCAGGTGGTAGCAGGGCTTATCTAGGGCTACTATATTATTGCTTACGCCACAACCTTGCCTTCCAATAAGGTTGAAATACCCCAAGCGTAGGGTTAGGTCTTCGATAGCATAATAACCGAAAAGTCCAGGATCGTACTCACAGATAATCAAATATAGCTTAATCGGATTGTAGGTCTTCTATGGTAGGTTTCGGCGTTTAAGACGGCCAACTTGGTTTTACTTTAAACGGTGGAAATACTAAAGAAAGAGACTAGAAATGCGTTTTATGAACTAAGGAAAGGGCAAGTCTAGGGATCATCCATCCCTTGACAAAGGCCGCTATCGGTTCTCGATTATAACTCAAACGAGAGACATGACCGTGTGCTCACACTCAGAAGATTTAGCTTTAATGACTACGTTTATCAAAAGATATAATTAAATGGAACTAAACCAACCTATTTTTGCTAATATATCTAACATGTAGGAGGCCACGAGCCCTCGGTATGTCGCTTGCCAAGACCGCTTGACTAAACAACATATCAAGGAGTTAACATCCCTCGTTTAGACCAAAATGGCTAGGTTAATCCAATTCCGAAAACTACGATTTTAAGCCCAAAGGTTCGATAACCAAATAACCGCCTAAGTCTTTGGAAAAGAGTAGCCCATGACTTAGCCAAGAGACTACTCAACCATAGCTACAAGACTAGAAAGCTTGCTAGAAATGATAAACATGTTTAACCGACGAAAACAAAAATGAACTTGATTTAAAAGAGAATCTAGTCCGTACGAACAACTTCAATAAATGACAAATTAACAAACGACAAAGACTTACAAGTGTTCTTGAAGGATTTAACTAAGAAAGCTTGGAAGACATTATAAATGGAACTAGCAAAAGACTAACCTAAACTAACTACTTCCTCTTTACAAGTGAGAGAGAGAGAGGAGTATTTATACAAAAGTTACTCTCTCTCTCTCTCTTATCCAAAATATCCCAAAAACGACCATAATTGGAAACTTGCCACTTATGGAAAGTTAAAAGCTGTCAAAAAGTAAGTCAGTAAGCCTCTCGTATCGATACTCCATAGCCGTATCGATACCAAGCTGTTTTGGCTGCATTCCAAAGTTCTCCGTAGCGGACCCGTATCGATACTCCGAAAACTGTATCGATACGTTGAAGCTTGGATTTCCCTCTGTTTCCAAACCATATCGATACTCCGAAAACCGTATCGATACGCTGAAGGGTGGATTTCTCTCTGTTTTGAAACCATATCGATACTCCGAAAACCGTATCGATACGGTTAAGCTTCCTGCCAGATCAAGTCCCTTGTGCCCCAATTTGACACCTGACGGCCCATGGCACACTCCGGCTACTACGGTTCTTCATCTTCAAGCCCCGATGGCTGAATTCTTCAAGGCCTCGCCTACCCGTTTGCCCTCAAGGGTTGTTCAAAACACCAAAACAAGCCCTCTTATTCGCGTATTACCTGAAACGCTCAATGAAAACCTTACGCGCAAAATCACTACAAAAGCTAAATAAACGCAAGATAAAACAACGTAAAACAGGACTAGTCGCACCAAATATCTACAATATTGGGCGCTCATCAATTATGGATATCTGAGTTTGAAGCTAGGAGTACAATGCTAAGAACATCTCCAAGGAAAGGAGAAAATTTTTATACCCAATTTAGTTTTGGTGGTAGCGACGCTTATCCAGGGCTACTATATTATGGATATATTGGTTTGAAGCTATGAGTGCAATGCTAAGAGCATCTTCAAGGGAGCTAGCAAACTTTTATATCCGATTTTGTTTTGGTGAAGCATGTGACATATTGAAAAGCCATTTATAACAAGTCAGCTCTAAGAGACACTTCAACCTTTAAATTTTGTTGCAACTCTTTTGACTTTCGGGGACTCGTTTCGCCAAAAATTTAATTAATTCATCCATAATCATTATTACATTTCTTGATGTATCAATTTGAAGAATCATTGCTCTCTCTTCAAACTTGAAGAGGGATAGAGCTACACCAAAATGTTGTAGCAAGTTTGTAACCTCCCTTGCAGCACATTTTGCTGACATGACTCTTCAAATGTGGTTCATCCGGAACCTCGTGGAGTGTGAATTGTATACACAAATGGTAGAAAGTATTTTTCCCTATGATAATCCTCAATTTTATGGTTAGCCCGTCATATTTATGATTCCTTTTGTACCTTTTGAATTATAGTTGTGCAACTATATCCGCTTATGATCCCAGTGTCACCATTAGTTTCAATGTATTTGTTCATGTGTACTCTAATACATATTTTTTTTTTGCTAGGCGAAAAGATTTTATTAATCTTTGAAGAGTTACAAAGATTAAAAGGATCATGGACATACCGGAGAAAAAAAATGCCACCCGAGAACCAAAATCCAAAGAAGGCAAAAAACCAATCGAATACACCACAACAAAGAGCCAAACACCCTAAAACAAACCAAACAACCAAAAAACCCTAAACGACCGAGGACCAAGAAGGCAAAGAACCCGAATGTAACAAAAACCAAAAACCACCAAGACGACGGACTCAAAATTCCAAAGAAAGACTACCTTCCTCGAAATCATTAACTTCCTCCAGTAAATCATCTTCATCCAAATCGTTGAGGGCATTGATCCTTTCTGCTAAGCCCTCTAAAACATATTACGTTGAGACCCCGTTTGATAACCATATTAGCCCCTGGGATTAGATTACCAATCCCATGGGACTACTAATACTGTGTTTGATAATCCAAAATGAGTTGGGATTATTAGTACTTAGGATTAGCAAGGTGGGTTTTAGGGGGTTCAGAGAAGGGCCTCTCCCACTTGGTATTAACAATCCAATCCCATCCTTGCAAATGCACAGATACGAAAATAACCTTCACCAATCCCATCTCCTTACCAATCCTATCCCATGTGAAGGACAAAAACAAAAATGTATACTATCAATCCAATCCTATCTATATGAAACAAACATGATATTAATAATCCCATAATCTAATCTCATCTCAAACAAACATACTTATCACCAATCCCTTCTTACTACCAATCTCAATCCTAATCTCATCTCCTTACGAATTCCAACCATCTATTACTGTTATCAAACGGGGCCTGAGTATAGTCCCTCGAGATTTTTATTTGTGTTTTCTTGCATAGAGAATCCGCAAAAGTGTAGAAAACAGAATTTCAACTAGTCATCGTAAATGAATTTCATTGATTATCTATATGTGAATCATGTTTTTTTTTTTTGTGGTAATGCAGGGTGTTCCGGACTAACTTGTGCGCACCTATTACCTATATGTAATCAAGATACCATTTATAACTATCATAGCATGTATTGTTCTTTGTCCAACGAAATAGAACTTCTCGGCTAGTGTTCCAATTCCACAATAACATAGCACATCGAAAACAATCCAAATACTTCTGATCAAAACTTGAATACAATTGCATTTACATCTGTCGAAGACACTTACATTATTCAGAGTACTTGCACATATCACTCCTCGACGATTTTTTAGTCCTAAATTAATGGGTTGCCCCAAGCATAAGGCGGTGACCGATGCAGCAAAATATCTGGTAAGACCGGAGTCGAATCCACAAAGACGGTAATGTCTGTTGACTAAAAACTCGGGTTGTTATAATTAAACGGCTCTTAGGTAGCCACCTCTTATCGTTTAATGTTGAGATTAACTAAAACCTAAGAAATTGATTGTTCTTTTCAAATAATTAAAAGGACGTACGGTCGTAGGGTTCTTAGCACGCGCAACCAGTCCGGATTAACCTGCTCCGTTCAGTGTTTGTAAAAACGTTCGACTTTAGAGAGAAAAAGATACCCCGAGAGATGCGAACCTTTATGGTCGCCGTTTACCCATGTGCAGCGGAGAATGAGTTTTGGACTCCCATTCCCCCGTTCACATGGGCTCCGACGATGCCTGGATTCGTCCAATGAATGTTCTTTATTAACCTAAAATTGCCTTTTTCTTTATTGTTTGAAAATAGAAGCAGTGTCCGAACTGGTGACGGCGTGCTAATCATCCCGCGACCCTACCTAAACGACTACTCACTAATCATTGCGCATAAAACAGAAGAAATCCTAATTTGAAACATGCTTCTATTACTCGAGATGGAAAATAAACAAAAGATCTAATTTAAACAAGAACTAACAAACAACTTTTATAAAGAACCAAAATCAAAACAAGTTACCGGAGTGCAAATAATTGAAGAAAACTCGAAAACTAAACGATATTGATGGCAGCCCCGTTCTTTGTCCGTGAACTGTGTTCGTCGCCCCCGTTCTCTCTGTTTTTCTTTTATAGTCTCGTAGCCGACCTCCCAAAAGCCCTTCTTTTCCTTCGTTCCAATTCCCAGCCGTGTAAACCCATTTCCTCCATGGGCCACTTAGTCAAAATAGTTACTAAGCTATTGGGCCCACTTGTGAACCAAAGTCCAAGGCCAATTCTTATTTTTACTTCTTCAGATAGTCTAGTTCTTCAGCCAATTGAATTATGAATCGTTACTCCGTAGAGTAATTCCACTTGATTGATCCGAACGGCTGAGTATCAAACACTGTTTAATATTTTCATTTTGCGTATTCTTTTATCAGATTCACCAAATACCTACAACACAACAATTAAGCATTAAAACACCAAATAATAAAATAAAAAGACTTAGCAATGATAAATTAGGAGGCGCTAATGTGAATATTTACATGCTTATTAATCACTACTCACAATATTGATGCATTTTTCTTTAAAGAGAAACTTATGCTTGGCTTGAGACTCAACTGCATGCATGTTTCCTGTTGGTGGTGGGAGTTTGTTAATAGTTTAAACCCGAAGAGATTACATGCAAAGCACTTAACAAATTTCTTTATTGAATCAGTACACAAATCTGGAAATTACAAACTCACCATTTATAACTATCATAGCATGTATTGTTCTTTGTCCAACGAAATAGAACTCCTCGGCTATAGTGTTCCAATTCCACAAAATTTGTGTCTTTAATTCACTTCGATTTGAACAATAACATAGCACATCGATCACCAATCCAAATACTTCTGATCAAAACTTGAATACAATTGCATTTACATCTGTCGAAGACATGCACTTAAATTATTCAGAGTACTTGCACATATCACTACTCACAATATTGATGCATTTTTATTTAAAGAGAAAAACTTATGCTTGGCCTGAGACTCTGCTGCATGCATGTTTCCTGTCGGTGGTGGGAGTTTGTTAACAGTTTAAACCCAGAGAGATTACATGCAAAACACTCACAAATTTCCTTATTGAATCAGTACACAAATCTTAAAATTACAAACTCAATCTTACACTTTTTTTTTTGATCAGTAATTAAAGGTTTTCCTATCATTAATAGTATTTTTTCTCTTTGTACTTTGTAATAAACATAAAGTACTTTTTACTATTTTTGTATTTTAAGCACTTTCAAGAAACTACGCTCATTCAATGTAGTTTTAGCTAGCCGCATAGTGATGATTCCTTAGAGCGTCTCGAATCAAATTTTATATCTTCATTTTAGAGACCAAATTTCTATATTGGTGGGAGATTTCATAATTTATCTCATCTTTTCGTGCTTTATAAAGAATCTTGGAGAGTCTAATCGTTTTTTTAAAGACCCAAAAGCTTCAAATTTCCAAAAAGACGATGGATTCTTTCATAAAATATAAAAAATTTAAAAAAGGGGAATAAATTATAAAAATCTTTCCTCAATATAGAGTTTTGGTCTCTAAAGGACCCGTTGGACAATGTGAGTCTGGTAGTAGAGGATCTTTTTAACATGGAGCGTTACACGAAGGAAACAAGCTCAATCTATCACTACACTCTTACACATTTCTCTCTCTCTCGTAGCAATTAAACACACTTACACATTTCTCTCTCTCTCGTAGCAATTAAACACACACACACACAAGCACATGGCCCCACTAACATGCAAATATCACAACACAATATTATACTCTACAACAGTTCCTCACGCCAGCTTTACGGAAATCGGGCTTTTAACAACGTATATTCTTGGGTGAGTTTGTAACGCCCCGATTTTCGAAGGTAAAATCGGAGGTATTAAATACTAAATTCTCGGAAAACATTATTAAATCCAATTTGAAATCCAAAACAGATAACTCGTCCTAAGGATTCATCTATTACAGGCTATTGTAAAAATATTAGAAATAGTCTTCGAAGGGATAAGCTAAACAGATAATAGAGCCATCTTCTAAGATTGATATGGGTCCCAAGCGTATTCTGGCTCAACTCCCACCTCTGTATTCTCCTCAGCATAAAATTGTTCGCCCACGGGATCCTGTGTTTCCTGGTTTTCTGCAAAATCTGACACGGATGCCAGAAAATCCGTGCCTGAGTGAAAGAGTTCACCCCGAACTATAATCCAACCCAAATACCCCTCTTACAATACAATTAGCAATCAAACAGGAGATAACAATACGAACGAGTAAATCAGAGATAATTCACATAACTTGTTTCTTTACTATCCATTAACTTAATATGAAATCTAAGATCTCTCCACGAGATCTTTCCTCCCCAACCTCTAGCCATGCTCAGTCCCATGAGATCACTTCCCTTTGTTGTCGCAGGAACACCTAAGTTATGTACCGAGTGTGCCCCCCAATAACTACAACAATGGGTAAGCTTATCATGCCGGTATCACGACTAGGGTTCGCCTATCTTATAAACCACATCACAATTCTTTTCACAATCATCACTGGACACTCGCCGCCTATCACAATCATCACCTGACACCCGCCGCTTCAATTCTCATCACAATCTCATCATATCACAACATCACGCTCAGCAGCAACCTCTAAACAGAAAATAAACTTCACAGTTTATCCATTACTTAACATCGTCTACGTGATTTCTATTTCGCATACCACCCCATGTCCCTAGGGTCCAATCTAACATTCAACTGAAGCATCGATACAATATAAATCATAAAAATAATTAAAACGAATAACAGACAGATCAAAATAATTATTAAGCAATGCAATCACATAACTTTTTATAACTGGGCCGCTGCCCTTAATCTCGTATGGTCACAAAGTCATTAGGAATGTAAGAATTATTTAATAATAATTTTCTAGACTTCTATTAATTAATTATAAGTAATTAAGTTAATTAAACACTAAGTAAATACATTAATTAGGTAAAAATATTTAAATAATTATCGTAACCTTAATAAAGGTCCTAAAAGTCCCCTATAATGAGTTCGAGTGCTAAAAGTTGGGTTTGGATGCTCACGGAATTAATTTAAATAAAAGATTCAAGTTAATAGGCAAAACAAGATTAAATAGACAATAAATGATTAAATATTTGATAATATTTTTATATTTACAGAATAACATTCTGGGGCTGTAAAAAGTATAAATAAAATTATTTGGAATTTTAAACCTTCTTTATAATATTTTACGGTATTATTATTAAGAAACAATACTTAAATAATAATAAATAGTTAATTAAATAAATAAAATTTTATTTTAACAACATATCACCTTTGAACTGTCAGGAGTCTAAGAAAAATATTTTAGATATTAAAAATATTTTTTGTAAGGTCGTAACTATTTTTCGTTTGAAACTTTAACTAAAAATAAAATAAATAACAAATAACATCAAAAAGTTATGAAATCAACAACTTATGATCTTTAATAAGTTAGGAATTTAAGAAAAATAGTTTGAGGATTTATAGAGTAATTCAAAAGGTCGTAACGAATTTTAGTTTACAAACGATCACACGATTATGAATAAAAATTAAATAAATAGAAGATTAAATAAAAAAAATGAAATTAACAAGTTATGATCTTTAGTATGTGGGTAACCTAGGAAAAATGATTCAGGGCCATAAACGATGTTCTAAAGGGTCGCAAAATCATCTCGACACGAACCAATAAAAGACGCGCGGCTGGAAAGAGCTGAGTTCGCTGCCGCGAACTCGGTTGGTCTGGTTCTTGCGGTGAGGGACCCCGAAGGTCGCGGCCGCAAGGTTCGCGGCTGGGTTCGGTTTTTGTTATTTTTTGGTACTTTTTCGATGCATGGGACTACGGGGCCTATTGGGTTATGTCTATAAACATATATACTTAGAGGAGGGCTTGGATTGAATTATAGTACTCGGTTGATTAAATTCGCCGATCGAAAACTTGAATTTGGGGAAGACGACTTCAATTCCTTTGATCGGGGGACTTCGGGGCCGAATTGGTTGATCTACGGTGAACCTTGGGACTGTGGAAAGTACTTCGAACGATCAATTTGGATCTTGGACGAACGGAACCTCGAAACCCACTTTTCTCTCTCTCTTTTTCTCTCTCTCTTTTTCTCTCTCTAAAATTCTATGGATTAAAGCTCGGTTCTCTCGGGTTTTTCTTCTCTCTCTGGTTCCGTGGAACGTAGTGGGATGATGTGCGTGCCCTAGGGTCGGAGTAGTGTATATATATAGGAGAATTGGATGAGTTTCGAATTAAAACGAGTCCTAACGATATTGGGTTTTTGCATAGACGAATTACGCACGAATTTTGGGTCATGGAGGAGGTAAAGATTGAGTAGGAGAGTGAGGGAGAATATAGGCGTGCATGCATGCATTTATATGTATGTATATAATGACAAAGTAATTTTTAAGAGGTAATTAGATAGAATACTTATTTTTTGTAATTATCTACTAATTAATAAATAAGGAAATCAATATTATCATAAATAATAAATTCTTTTTAATATTTATTAGTTTAAATTTTCGGTTTATTACAGAGTTCGGTTCGGCCTAACGGCGTTGGTGGCCCATGTTTTCGGCGTTGGAGTGACATAGATCTGGGTCTTCCGGTGATGGCGGTTTCATCGGGTTTCCGGCGATATTTGGCTATCTTGCGATGAAGTTCTGTTGTGGATTTGGGTCTGTGCTTGTGTAGTGCGCCAGAATTGGAGGTCGGCGGTAGTGTGAAGTGGTGGTTGGGGTTTGGATCTGTTTTGACATTTTTTTTTTGCAGGTTTCTTGTCTTACTTTCAAAAACGATCGGAGAAGATGGAGATGTTGATCGGTGATGGTTCCAATCCGGCATTGGTGAGGAGGATGCGGCCCCCATGGCTAGGATCTCTTGTCGTCTTTGTGTGCTGAAGTCCGGCTGGTGTCTGTTCGGAGTTCTCAATCGGGCGTGGGCTGTCAGTTCGTCGAGCTCGATTGCTGCTGCTACTGTTGGAGTTTGTGGGACTGGGGTTTAGTTGGGTTTGACTGTTATGGTGGTGGTCTGTTGTCCTATGACCCTGATTTGCTTTGCTTCTCATTTTTGTAGGCCGGATCCAGCTGCCGGCCTCTACATCTGGGAGAGGTCGGCTCGGCTTAACGGCGAGGCTGTTTTCCGGTGTTTTGTACGGTGATGGTGGCTATAGTGGTTAGGGTTTGAGGACTGGTTTGGCTGGGCCGGCCCAGGTTTGGGTCGGGCTTGGTTGTGTGGGTTTTTCATTGTTCATTTTGGGTTGGGTCGGGTTTTATTGTTCTAATCTTTGTGGACTCTGTAGACCCTTGGGTGTTTTGAGCTTTTTGCTCTTGTGGTGTTCATTCAACTTTTTGTTTGATTTTCTTCCCCTTTTTCTATTTTTAATAAAATTTCATCTTTGCCGATTAAAAAAAAAATAAACAAATTATTTGTTGCTAACAGATGCCCAGAGAAGAAATCCGTTGACATAGGCTACTAGGGCCGGGCCGGTTGAGCGGCAAAATGTCACTTTGTACGTTAATTCTTGGTTCACCTCTGAGAACTCGAGCGTCTCAGGGTCAACAGTCACGGTAACACCCGGTGGTTGAACAATGACAGAGACAGAGAGGTAAGAAAAACCACTGGCGGGCCCGACATTTTTTCTCTCAATCGTCGTGCATTGCACGGGAGAAACGAGGATCACCCGTGGAAAGACTTGACTTGAGGTCAAGGTCTTTGTTCAAATAGTGACAAAGATTGGACACATCATCGATCATAGTACTTTAAATTTTGAAAAGTACTAGAAAGAATGACAGCTACATGAATGTTGGAAAAAACAGGTAACTGGGTGTAACGACTTGACTAGCTAGCATACAGCGCATTCGCTTTCAAACTTGCAACTTGCACGGTGAGAGAGTCTATTTGGGCACTGATTTATGAAAGGAAAAAAGAATTCGTAATGAATTCCGGTCATTGTAAAAAAGAAGACAAAGAAGTAGAGATGAGAGCACCCGCGATATCAATGGAAGAGACGACCATGGTTGAATAATTATCAGAGATTAATTTGATGGCAAACAGATGATAATAGAGTCAGTGGCGGAATTAGAATTTGGATTGAGAGGTCATTCTATTTGATGGGAGCCTACTTCAATTTTTTATGCAGTGTTTATAAGAATATGAAGAGAAATCATGTTAAGTCAACAACAGGCTTTGTCAAGAAATTTTTTTAGTTCAAGAAAATAAAAGCTTGAGCCAATTATATTTATATGTGAAAATATAATGCTAGGGGTACCACAAACCTTGTACAGCTGATAAACAAAGATGGATTTGTGAATGAGAAATACAAGTTTCCTATATTCATAGGAATTAATGGGAGAATGGCAAATTGCTCAAGTGGGCTGTTGGGCGTAATTGTAAGAAACACTTTTCATTTCATACCTGTAGTTCTGCTTCTTGCTCTAAAAATGAAGATACTTTTTCAACGAGTTCTACAAAATGAACGATTCGAATACATCTCCCGAATAGTCCAAAAAGATTGAAAACCACATGTATATTGTGGACTGGAATTCAGTCCGGTCATTTAAGTTTGCATCTATTGTGGTACAAAAATACGATCTTGAAATCGTTTTCACTTCATTTTTCTTTAAATTTATGTGCATAGAACGGAATATTTTTTCTCAGGCTGCATTTTTTTAAAACTTGTAAGTCTGGAACTTATTTCTGTATTTTTTATTTTTCGAAACTTTTGTTTAGCTTTTCGACGTAATTTTAGGGGTTAATCACTCATCTCATCATCAGAAAAGTATAAAAATATAGACCGGTGTTGAAAAAATTCAAATAAAACGGCACTTATGCTCCAAAAGACAGCTGTTTGATACTTTTTTCATCCTTAGTGATTTTTCTTTTTGCTTTTGGTCATACTTTTGTACCTTTTAGATTTTTCTTGTCAAGACGAATAATTAATCCAAAAAAATCACGCAACTCCTAAAAAAAATCAGAAAAGATTAATAAAACACAGAAAACAAAGAAATAAGTTAAGAAAATCGTAAGGAATTGTCGTCATTGTTAGAAAGAAAACATAGAAGTAGAGATGCGAGCAGTTGCAATATTAATAGAAGAGACGGCCATGGTTGAATAATTACCAGAGATCGGTTTGATAGCAAGCAGATGATAATAGATTCAGTGGCAGAATCAAAATTTGGATTGGGACGTCACACTTGAATGTTTTTTTTCAAAATAATAGTTTTAAGAAAAACAATTTTTGTGTAACTACGGTTTTTGAAAAAAATAGTTTTATATAAGAAAAGGTTTTGAAAAAAATAGGTTTAAAAACAAACAGTTTTCGGGAAAAAAAAGGTTTTTTTTTTTTGTATAATTTTTTTTAAAAAAAAGTTAATTAAGAGACAATTTATGGGAGAAAATAGTTTTTTTTACAAATAGTATTTTTTTAAAAAATTAGTAAAATATTTTTTTTGAAAACATTGTAGAAAAGAAAGAGACGGGGGAGGGAAGAGAGAACTTTTTTTTTTGTAACGATGGGTGTATTTGATTGAGAATGTGGGGTTTATTAAATTTAATTATCAACAAAAGGTTGGAGGGAAGGGAAGAGAGAACGTTGTTTTTTGTAATGATTGGTGTATTTAATTGAGAATGTGGGGTTCATTAAATTTATTTATTGGCAAAAGATTGCTAGTTTTGGTTATCCAAATCCCAAAATTTGATTACTTCCAAAGAAATTGCTAAGTTTGATTATAGCATTGTGAACTATATATATTTTGCACTTGCACTGTTAATTTTAGAAATTTATTACTTTTGGTTATGCCATTGTGGATACTCTAAGAATATAGAGAGAAATCATCTTAGCAGACTTTGTCCTGAACTTTTTTGACTTCAAGAAATATAAAAGCTTGATTCAATTGTCTAGTGGTCTTGAAATAAATAAGAGCCATAGAAGTGTTATGTTTATGATCCGAATAGTCCACTTTGAAAATGCTATTTTTTTTTTTTTCTCATTTGTGTTAGAAACCAAATTCTTCGGATACCAATCCTTGGCTAAACCGACTTTTTTTTTTGAACGGATAACCGACTTTTTTTTAATTGCGGAATGATGTTTCAAAAAAGAAACTCTACCCGTAAAGTACCATGAATTCCAATGAAAAGCAAACAAGAAGAATAAGAGCATAAGAAGGAGAAAGTTCTATTTTCCCGAACATAATTAAACTCATTAGATCGGGCATAGCAAGGCTGCATGGGTCAGTGCTTGCGAGTATTATTTTCGCGAGAAGTCTTCTAAATGCGATAAGTGGCCTAAGCTAAAATTTGTAGGTATTATGCTTTTACTATTTCAGAATCCAAATTGGTCCAACCAATAAAATAATTTAGAATTTGACAAAATAATAGTATCAGTTAGTTAGCAATCAAACTATTTTACCTATTATCTATTGCGGTAAGAAAATACGATATTAAAAATCGTTTTTTTTTTTTTTTTTCCCTACCACATCGTTGTTATTCAAACAAGAGTGAAGATACAGAGCATTTTGTTTGGAAGTTAAAACGGGACCATTTTAGGGCCCGTTCCGCTTTCCCTTCTTTTTCTAAACCTCAGTTTTCTTCAATTTTCAAACTCAAATATAATGAAAACGAAAAATAATTTTTTAATTTTTTTTGTACCGTTTAAAAGATCTCGATGAGATCTATCAAACAAGATCCATATTGGTAGGAAAATTATTTACGTAAACACATGATTTTTGGACTTGAAATTTCTTCCGTTTGAAAAAAAAGAAGGTTATATGAAACTGGAACACAGCCTTAGCCTACTCCATTTGTCAAGTCACCTTTGTTGATTATTTCAGATATTTCCACACCAAAAAGTGATAGTTGAGACGTCTAGGGATAGGGAGAGACTGGGGAGGTGAAGAATGACCAAAACATTTGATATTTTCAGCCTTTTAAATTACTAACCATAAAACACAAGGAAGACCAAGTCAACTTTGGCTCTCTGTAGGCACTGCCGACAGAGGGCCAAAATAGTGCCTATAGAGAGCCAAAATCGTCGGCAGAGGAAAGACCAAGCCAACTTTGGCTCTATGTAGGCACTGCCGACAGAGGGCCAAAATTTTCGGCAGAAGTTGTTCCAGAACAACCAAGATCTGTACCGGAACAACCAGTATCTTGATGTTGTTGGCGAATTCATAGAGTCGACAATCCGATAATTGAGGTGTGCCGGGAAAAGGTCCCTATACACTCAACCCTCTAATCCATTACTTACCAAAAAAAAAAAACCCTCTAATCCATTTAATGGACAGGAAAGAATGCAGCTCCGTTTAAACTTTGAAAGGTTGAAACTGATCTTGTTATGTACCGGTAACACAGTGCTCCGTTCCGAAACACGTTATCAAGAGATGGCTTAAGAAATAGTATTGTTGATCTTTAATACGCTTGAGTGACTGCATTTTTGTACCAAATGACTCATTTGGTATAAAATACGGGAGTGTGTGTAAGTTGGGTGTGGAAGTAACGTGATTGCCATACTAGCTAAATACTAAAAACGAAACTCAACAATGGCTGGTTATCACAAAACAATACGAGTATATGTTGATTCTTTCCACGTATTATGTTTAATTAAGACGGGCAATGGACATGAGCAATTGATGAGTGTGTTCTCTTTGAAGTCAATAATATGTGTGATACGATTTTTTAATATATTAAAAAAACATACTGAAAATTGAAACTAGAAAGCAAAACTACCGAAAATTGTCACTAATCTTACAGTTCCTTTAGTGTTTATATATACAAGTAGATATGAAAAACATTTTGTTACTTAAAACAATAGCAACATAAAACTATTCTATCTTATGGGAAAATCAATTCACGACCATGTGATATATTGAATAGATACATATTATGCAATTATAGCATGATTCTAAAATCTAAAATCGGTCCGCCCATTTAAAACATGTACTAAAATTTTAAATTTTGGGGATTTAAAAAAGAAACTCTACCCCTAGCACTTTTTTAAAGCTTCCTCCAGTCATGCATAAAGATATAATACCATGAATTATTTTATTGCAATGAAAGGAAAACAAGAAGAATAAGGGGGCGACTATTCGCAACCCCATATTTTCTCCCATAGCCCGTTAAAAATTTCTGAAGATTATACTTCGGTAATCACATGTCGAAAATATGTTCAACCTTCGGTAAACAACTGCCGAACATACATTTCGGTAAATAGCTGTTGAAAACAAGATTATATTTTGGTAATTAATTACATGTCGGAATTAATGCACAAGAAACATATATTTCGGTACTTGAATGTTGAAAATGTATCTCAATTTCGGAAACTAACTATCGAAAATGTATCTCCGTTTCGATAACTAACTGTCGAAACATATTTCGGTAGTTGAAAATGAAAAATCCTAGATCGACTAGGTTTATAGATTTGCTTATTTTTTAATCTCTTATTATAGAAACAATCGAACTAATAATCAATATTCAACCAAACAATAAAGACCAATCATACGAACGGAAAGCAATAAACAGAATAACACCAGATATACGTGGAAAACCCTAAACGGGAAAAAACCACGGGAAGGAATCAAACACTATAAAACATTGTGCGGTTACAAGTAATCTTACCCTACGATTCTGAATCCTCACAAATCGCCCTAAGACTTACTTGCCGAATCCACGTTCACCACACCCAGTACTTGACCGGCACTGCCTTGAATCCACAACCCTTCCGTTTGCCTTCCGGAATCCACCGAAGGACTTTGCTAAGAGATTAACTGAGTTGATGTTGTAAACCTCTTGAAGTTGTATTGAACGCTCAAAGATCCATCGATCTTCTTTTGTACTCCAAGATTCAAAAGAATAAAAAAAATACCTCTCTTTCAATATCCCGCACAAATTGATATAAAGTTGCCGTCCCTGTGTGTAACCAAAATCCTAATAGACTAGTCTCTTTATATCAAGACCAGTATTCCTTTTCGCCTCACGTAAATTGAAGGCTTCCACCACTAAATTTGCCAATTAATTGGAAAGCTAATCTCATGCATTTGTTAGACATGGAGGAAAAAATCCGGCTTCATCTGATTTCCGTTTGTAGCGATTCTTTCCTCACACAATCAAATCTTTCCTATTTTATCTGCCTGATATGCTCACTCTCAATTACATAACAAGATTCCTTCCACTTCCTAAACAGACACTCTAGAAATAAAAGAAAATTAAATACAACTCGATAAATAGGGATACAAATAAATGTGTGTTTTGTTTTGAAATTTGCCAACATAAAGAGACCGTGGCCCGTGGTCCTAACAATCTCCTCCTTTGGCACTTTCATGACAAAACACACTCAACACGGAAAACTTATCCCCTAACAGATTGAGGTCACGACCTGTGAAGCTGCAAAAACACTAAAAGACATAATCTGTTATAAGCGAACAAATTTCTCCCCCTTTTTGCCATGGATTGACAAAGAAAGAGTAGGAATAAATGAACAACATATGCTAGGACAGGCAGATAAACCAATTATGCGCATATAGATTAGGCATAAACACATATATATCAATGAAACCAAGATACTCGATCCCACTCACCAAACAAAGAAATGCTCCCCCTCATTACAATCTGCCATATATACCCATAGAGAGGGATATAAAAGAGACAAAAGAATATAACATGAGCACTCAATCACCAAGATATATCGCACACAAAAGAAACATCGCATGGTACCTCAAGTAATGATTGCTTTCAAAAGAGCTACCCTGAGAAAATTTTAAAGAACGACCATGGGTATGAAATCACGCAAGTGTCATAGTGAGTGTGTGCAAGGATAGTCTTAACAATAGAATCATCTCATCCTTATGAGGTCATATCAACCAAGCTGGGACCAATTAACATCATTTTTCACAAGGGCGGCAGACCAACTCCAACCCGCAAGAAGTATGATCATGTCAAAATCGGGGTTCAGTGAGTATATAGTATGATATTCTCCCCCTCAAGAAATGCCAACCTTATACCAAATAATCACACAATATTTTTGCACCGTCATGGGCGGCTTTCACACATCTAAGGCCGTAGCTTGAATCTATGACGCAAAAAGAGAATACATGAGGTGCAAGTCAATGGTAGCTTACACGTGCACATAGAGGTAGCCCTTTCCTCGGGTCTCTCAATTTTTTTATTTTTCCTTTTTTTTTTTTAACCCATCAAACCGAGCCAATCGACTTCACATGGGGTATGCAAGTCAAAGGTCAATACCCAAGGTGAATGACATAGGGTGTCCACCACAAAGACAAATACTCACCCAAAGAGATAAGGATTAACTTCTCAAGGCTATCAATGGGCGTGTACAAACACATGCAATGACTGCCAGACACATGATTTTTCGATGAAATTCTCATAAAAGTAACTCTTGAGAAGGCATGCATGACAAGTACGAACCATAAGATGCACTAGTATGCAATATAGCAAAGACATCAAGAAGTGCAGCATGCTCAGTGCGAAGAAAATTTTTGACTTTTTTTTTTTTAATTTTTTGGTATATGTGAATGTTTTTGTATTTTTTTTATAACAAAAACAGAGGCAACAAATCGAAAGTAATAAAAAAAATGAAAGGAGAAAAAAAGATAATTTTTAGGTCTCATAAGCAGAATGACTACCAATGCAGCCAAATCACTTTTTCTAATTCAAATTTGTCTAGTTTTCACTTGCACTATTTTATCCACATTCTTAGATAAGGAAATAGATTTCATGCTTTTGACCCCATCATAATTTAAGAAATATGGTCTACTCCTTCGATCACCATGCCTCATAGTAAATTCCTTGTTATTGAAATTGTAGCGTGCACCATAACGATATCCATGCAACTTAAAACAGTTAAGGCTAATGTGACCTTTAACTTGACAGTAATGACATATGGGTATGAACTTAGCATTCATAATTCTAGGTGTCATACCATTATTTTTGCAAGAAAAATTCGAAGTATGTGGTTTAAGAAATACCTCTTTAGGCTTTGGTTCATGCATTTTACCTCCAAGCTATTTAGATGATGAAGCTTCATGAAAGCCAAGGCCTGACCTGTCGCTTGCTTGTCTTTGAGCACCAAGAATTTCATCTAATTTCTTTGAACCTGCATTCATTCTTACAAAAGTAGCTTTGGTCTTGTCAAGCTTAACTTGCAAATTAGCTACCTTTAATTCAAATATTTTATTAGACTCTAAAGAGGCATTCAAATCAACAAGCAGTTTATCATTCATGCTTTTAATCTCAACAAAGTCATTTTGCAAAACATCCCTATCACATTCTTTACTCACTCGGGTTTGAGCTTCCAAAAGCTCTTACTTGAGTTTCACATTCTCCTCATCTCTCTTCTTTATCTCACTAAATAACTTGATCTTAGTCTTTTTCAAATCTAAGCTTTCTTTGTAGAGAATGTTATAAGTTTTTTGTAAACTCTCTTCTTCATCACTCTCACTACTGATCGAATTTGCACCATTTTCACTCTCATTTTTTGAATTAAACTTACTCTCACGAGGATGTAGAGAAGCTCCAAAAGCTATGAAATTACTATTCCCCCCACGGTTCGCTTCTTCATCGGAGTCACTATCATCCCAAGTCTTAACATTGTAAACTTTGTTTCTTTGCTTGTTAGCACACTCTTGGGCAATGTGACTATAACCCATACACTCATAACATTGGGGACCCGATAATTTGCTATCTTTCCTCTCTTTACCCTTGGAAGACCCTTTGTCACCACTATTCTTATCTTTCGAATTAGGACCAAAGATTTTATTCTTTTTAAAAAACTTTCCAAATTTTTTAACAAATAAAGCCATTTCCTCTTGGTCCAATTCATCGTCATCACTATCCGAGACCTTAAAACTAGAAAAAGCCAAAGATTTTTCCTCGTTTTTGTTCTTCTCTTTTTGAGATCCGTATTGCAATAATTTGGTTTCAAAAGTTAAGAAATGACCAACAATTTCCTCCACCTTCATGGAATCAAAATTAGGCATGCATTCTAGAATTTCAACTTTTGTAATAAACCTCTGAGGTAATGAACGCATGATTTTCTTAATAATTTTTCCTTGAGAAATAGGCTCACCTAGGTTACAGCTTGAGTTCACTACTTCACTCAACCTAGCATAAAACTCACCAAACGTCTCATTATCTTTCATCCTGATCATCTCAAATTCAGTTATGATGCTTTGAAGTTTTTGTTGCTTAGCCTGATTATTCCCCTCATGAGTAATAGATAAAATATCCCATGCATCCTTAGCAATTTCACAGGTGGAAATACGTTGAAATTCAGGCATAGACACGCAACTAAAAATAGCATTAAGGGCACAAGAATTATGAGTTGCTTTCAGATGATCAGCATTATTCCATGACTCTTCAGGCTTTTTAACAGTCTTACCTTCCACTGTTGTGGTAGGCTCAGTATAGCCATATACAACCGAAAGCCAAACACGATTATTTTGAGATTTTAAATAAGTTTTCATTCTAACTTTCCAAAAAGCATAGTTAGAACCATCTAGGAGAGAGGGTTTAGCAATAAAGTTATTAGAATTTTCCATAATTACTATAGCAAATAAAAAAAAATTGATCCGCTCAAGGAATAACCCTTAATCTACGAGCGACCCGCTCTGATACCAATTGAAAAATCCTAGATCGACTAGGTTTATAGATTTGCTTATTTTTTAATCTCTTATAGAAACAATCGAACTAATAATCAATATTCAACCAAACAATAAAGACCAATCATACGAACGGAAAGCAATAAACAGAATAACACCAGATATACGTGAAAAACCCTAAACGGGAAAAAATCACGGGAAGGAATCAAACACTATAAAACATTGTGCGGTTACAAGTAATCTTACCCTACGATTCTGAATCCTCACAAATCGCCCTAAGACTTAATTGCCGAATCCACGTTCACCACACCCAGTGCTTGACCGCCACTGCCTTGAATCCACAAGCCTTCCGTTTGCCTTCCGGAATCCACCGAAGGACTTTGCTAAGAGATTAATTGAGTTGATGTTGTAAACCTCTTGAAGTTGTATTGAACGCTCAAAGATCCATCGATCTTCTCTTGTACTCCAAGATTCAAAAGAATAAAAAAAAAGCCTCTCTTTCAATATCCCGCACAAATTGATATAAAGTTGCTGTCCCTGTGTGTAACCAAAATCCTAATAGACTAGTCTCTTTATATCAAGACCAGTATTCCTTTTTGCCTCACGTAAATTGAAGGCTTCCACCACTAAATTTGCCAATTAATTGGAAAGCTAATCTCATGCATTTGTTAGACATGGAGGAAAAAATCCGGCTTCATCTGATTTCCGTTTGTAGCGATTCTTTCCTCACACAATCAAAATTTTCCTATTTTATCCGCCTAATATGCTCACTCTCAATTACATAACAAGATTCTTTCCACTTCCTAAACAGACACTCTAGAAATAAAAGAAAATTAAATACAACTCGATAAATAGGGATACAAATAAATGTGTGTTTTGTTTTGGAATTTGCCAACATAAAGAGACCATGGCCCGTGGTCCTAACATAAAATTTTTAATAGATTAAGGGAGAAAATACGGGGCTGCGAATAGTCGCACCCAAGAATAAGAGCATAAGAGAAGTAGAAAGTTCTATTTTTTGAACATAATAAAAGTCATTAGACCGGGCATAGCACGGGTAAGTGCTTGCAAGTATTATTTTCGTGAGAAGTCCTCTAAATGCGACAGTTGGCCTAAGCTAAAATTTATAAGTATTATGCTTTTACTATTTCAGAATCCCAATTGGTCCAACCAATAAGATAACTTATAATTTGATAAAATAAAATTAGTTGGGGTCAATCAAACTGTTTTACCTATCTATCTCGGTTTGCATCTATTTGTGGTAAGAAAATACGATCTCGAAATCATTTTCACTTCGTTTTTTCTTTAAATTGTCGTGCATAGCACGTAAGAAACAAGGATCACCCGTGGAAGGTAGAGATGAAAATATTAACCAAAAAACCAAATCGACCGACCGAACCGAACAGGTTTTTTCAATTTCGGTAGGTTTTATGAGTAATTCGGTTCGGTTCGGTTCGGTTCGGTTTTACATTTTAAAAAATAAATAAATTCGGTTTGGTTTCGGTTTAGGAGTAAAACTGACCGAATATCACCGAACCGAGCCGATACAACACTTCCCAAGCCTTTACATTCTGCATTTTGCATTTTAATCCAGCCATTCATTAGTTAGTGGCAAAGTTATCTCAGCCATCCATGTGCCCACTATCCTGTACACCATTAACCTAGATTTGTGTCTTGCTTTCTGCCTTCGTTCTCTCTCGATTCACCCCCTCTCTCTCTAGCCATCCATGGCAGCAATCTGCGATCTCTCTTTCTCCCGGATGGCGACAACTTTGCACAGATCGGAGCATATCGCTACTTAGTCCTGTCTCACTCTACAGTTTGAAAGCTCAACAACGTCTGCCATTTCTCACCACAAGAAGACCAGATGTGTATGTGTGCATCCCTGGTTCAGACTCGTCATCGGGTTTTTTTTTTTTTTCCTTTTTCGATCTTGTCTCGTCGTTTAATCTTCTTCTTCTTGTGTTTGTAAAAACTAGAATGGAAAATCGACAACACCGACCGAACCGAACCGAGCTAGCAAACACCGAACCGAGCGGTTTTCTCCGTTAAGCAATCGGTTTCGGTTTGTGATTTTCCAAAACCGACTAGTTCGGTTCGGTTCAAAAATGGGAAAAAAAAATCGACCGACCGAACCGAACCGAACCGATTTCATCCTTACTGAAAGGTCTTGACTTGAGGTCAAGGTCTTTGTCCAATTACTGACAAATATTGGACATTTCCATCACCATAATGCTTTTGAAAAGTACGTACAAAGAATTACAGCTACATGAATGTTGGAAGAAATGGGTAATTGGGTGTAACGACTTGACTAGCATATGGCGCATTCGCTTTAAAACTTGCAGCTTCCATGGCGAGAGATTCGATTCGGGTACTGGTTTATGAAAGAAAAAAAAATTGTACGGAATTGTCGTCATTGTTAAAAAGAAAACAAAGAGGTAAAGATGAGAGCAACTGCGATATCAATAAAAGAGACGACCATGGTTGAATAAATACCAGAGATTGGTTTGATGGTAGACGGATGATAATAGATTCAGTGGTAGAATCAAAATTTGGATTGCGAGGTCACGCTTTTTGATGGGAGTCCATGTAATACCCCAGATTTAGGGGCAATGGCGGACCCAAGATTTGTTCACATTGGGGGCATCTAGTATTAAGGAAAGATTAAAATTAAGCATTCCTTAGTATTATTAACGGTAACTGTCAGCAAAGATTAAAATTAAGCATAAATTATGTAAAACTGATTGTAAATCTCCATCATTAAATAAAAAATAGTAACCAAACAATCAAAAGATATCTCACTAACCTTGGCGAGGACATATTAAAAACACACCTAATTTATTTAATCCCAATTTGACTATTCATATGCAAAATACTACTTCCCATATATAATTTAATTATAATTTCCTATCTGAAAACTGGACCTCCAATTTGAACATGAAATGGTCAATTTACGGTCCAGACAGGCCCTCATGGAGTATTAATTATGACAGGTAGAGGTAGTAGGAGTATTAATTATGTGGTGTGACACTCGGACTTGGAAGTTGGAAGAGGTCCCATAGCTAACTGTTTGGCAGAAATTGGTTCACAGAGGAAGGACTATAACTTGGAAGAATAACGGAGAAGAAGAAAAACTTGGGAGTTCTGTGACCCCACGTGCCCCTGAATAGGTCCGACGCTGTTTAGGGGGTTTGAGAGCGTTTAGTCCCATATTGGTTAGGAGCTAAAGCCTTATGTGGTATATTAACACCCACCTAGGGGCTACATGGTACCTTCTTAGGTATATTTTTTCAGGCGAATTGTTTGGTCTGAAAGAGGGTCCATGGTTAGCCAAGCCGGGTTGGGTCCTTACAGTCCATGCACTTCTATTCTTACATACTCTTTTATAAGAATGCACTTCTATTTTTACATACACTTTTATAAGAATATGAACGCTTAGCAGACTTTGTCTTGAACCTTTTTAGTTCAAGAATAAACCTTGATTCAATTGTCTAGTGGTCTTGAAATAAGAGCCATAGAAGTGTCATGTTTATGATTCGAATAGTTCACTTTGAAAATGCTACTTTTTCTCCATTAGTGTTAGAAATCAAATTGTTCGGATGCCAATCCATGTTTATGATTCGAATAGTTCACTTTGAAAATGCTACTTTTTCCCCATTTGTGTTAGAAATCAAATTGTTCGGATGCCAATCCATGTTTATGATTCTAATAGTTCACTTTGAAAATGCTATTTTTTCCTCATTTGTGTTAGAAATCAAATTGTTCGGATGCCAATCCTTGCCTAACCGACTTCTTATTAGTATTGCACAATGATGTTTCAAAAAAAAAAACTCGACCCGTAAAGATATACAATCAAGTTCTATTTTTTCGAACATAATAAAATTCATTAGACCGGGCATAGCACGGGTCAGTGCTTGCAAGTATTATTTTCGCGAGAAGTCCTCTAAATGCGACAAGTGGCCTAAGCTAAAATTTGCAAGTATTATGCTTTTACTATTTCAGAGTCCAATTTGGTCCAACCAATAAAATAATTTAGAATTTTTATAAAATAATATTAGTTCGGTATCAATCAAAGTATTTTACCTATCATCAATTGTGGTAGGGAAATACGATCTTTTAGAAAACGTTTTCACTTCATTTTTTAGTGCATATAATTTTCACAAAAGATGAGATTGGGTTTCGCTTGGCTTCGAATCGAAACTGGGTTCGAGACCACACAGTACCTTATCACCCCTTATTACTATCAATATCAATAATCCTACTACACATGAGTTTTCTTTTCTTTCGTTTGTTTCCTACCGGCCACATCGTTGTTATCCAAACAAGAGTGAAGATACAGATCATTTTGTTTGTGGTTGTACATTTATTTGTAGTGTAAATCGCCGTGCATAACATAGGTTCATTTTTTAGTACATATAATTTTCACAAAAGATGAGATTGGGTTTCGCTTGGCTTCGAACCGAAACTGGGTTCGGGACCACACAGTACCTTATCACTATCAATATCAACAATCGAGAATCCTAGTACACGAGTTTTCCCTTCTTTCGTTTTTTTCCTACCACATCGTTGTTATCCAAACAAGAGTGAAGATATAGAGCATTTTGTTTGGAAGTTGGAACGGGACCATTTTAGCCCGGACCATTTGTCTGATTATTGCAGATATTTTCACACCAATAAGTCTACAACCACCTCACGCTTAATGTGAGAAATATTGTTTGTATATATGTGTAAGTGTTTGTAGTTGTAATTTATTTATAATGTAAATTGCAGTGCGTAGCCGTGCACCAACTGCAAAATGACATCAGCTCCACCGAATAACTCCACCGCAGCAGACTTCACAGGATTCGATAGGATCTCGTCAAATCACTTCCGAGATTCACCTCATTATTACTACTCCTACGGAGAGCTGCTGGCCTTTGAAGCTTGAACTACCCAGCAGGAAAAGATCCTCTACTACCAGACTCACATTGTCCAATGGGTCCTTTAGAGACCAAAACTCTATATTGAGGAAAGATTTTTATAATTTATTGCTTATTTTTTATAATTTTTTTTTTATTTTATGAAAGAATTTTGAAGGAATCCATCATCTTTTTGAAAATTTGAAGCTTTTGGGTCTTTAAAAAATACGATTAGACTCTCCAACATTCTTTATGAAGTACAAAAAGTTGAAGTAAAGATGAGATAAATTACGAAATCTCCCACCAATATAGAAATTTGGCCTCTAAAATAAAGATATAAAACTTGATTTGAGACGCTCTAATGAATCATTGTAACGACCCGGAATTTCAACCCAATTTTTTTCAAATAAAGAAATTACTTTTAATCCAATAGTCGATAGTAATCGATTAATTATTTAAAAGTGTAATTAGATTAAAATAGAACCTAGAATAATTTTTGGTAATTAAAATTAGTTTAGCATATAATTATCTTATCTTGTTCTATTCTATTTAAATTTATTTTTCTTGTTATACATACATGTAATTGCATGCATGTACACTCCTCTCGTCTCTCACTCTCCTACGTAGTCCTACCTTCTCCGTGAGCATATTTTCGTTCTTATCTCGTCCGAAATCGAATCCTAAAAGGATACAACTTCCTTAATTCAATTTAAATCAAAACTCTCCTCAATTCTTTTATAAATAACCCATAACCCCGACCCTAGGGCACACCACGCAATCCCCCACACCCCAAAAGTCCAGAAAAGAGAGGAAATTTGTAGAATTCGGAGCTCCAATCCATGAAGTTTTAGAGAGAGAAAGAAAGAGAGAGAAAAGTGGGTTTATGTTCTAGACCAGACCAAAATCCGAATTGATCGATCCAATTGCTTCCTACAACTCCTAACATCGCCAAACATCAACCAATTCGGTTCCAAGGTCCCCCGATCGAAGAACCCAAAACTTTCTTCCCAAACTTTCAAGTTTCGTTCGAAATTCAATTCAATCCAATTCGAGATATTATAATATCTTTCAACCACTTCTCTAAGTATATATTGTGTTTATATGCTTAACCCTATGCCCCAATTGGTCCCATGCATCAAAAACCGAGCCAAAACGGAAAAAAATAGAAATTTCGGCCAGATTCACCAAATTGATATTATTTCTAAGCTCGACACTTTATTTGTAATTATTTATGTAGAAGATGACCCTTCTGATATTATTTTTCAAATCTTTTTGATATTATTATTATAAAAAACTTCTGAATTGATATTATTTCTTACAAAAGAATGCCATCTTAGTATCAAAACTATTAATTATATCAGTTTAATTTATCTGGTAGATAGAATTGATAAAAAACGTTCGAAACGACTTTTCGACATCTCGAACAATGTTTTCGACCCCCGATTTATTTTTCCTAGACTTCTCATACGTCGAAGATCATAACTTGTTAATTTCATAATTTTTTTTATTTTATTATATATTCATTAATTTTTATTGGTTTTCAATCAAAGTTTACAAACTAAAAATACTCGTGACCTTATTAACTACTTTATAAATCCCCATACTATTTTTTCTAGACTTCTAACATATCAAAGATCATAACTTACTGATTTCATATTTTTTTTTATTATATTAGCTATTTATTAAACTTTTTATTTGTTTTTAATTAAAGTCACAAATGAAAAATAATTGCAACCTCCCAAACATCGTTTTTAACATCTAAACTATTTTTTTTTAGATTTCTTACATCTCAAAGATGTTATGTTATTAAAATAATATTTTATTTATTTAATTAACTATTTATTATTATTTACGCCTTGTTTCTAAATAAAAATACTTTAAAATATTATAAAAGATGTTAATAATACCGAATAATTTTATTTAGACATCTTACAGTCCTAAGATGAAACTTTGTTAATATCAACATATTTTTAATTATCTATTTATTTATTATCTATTTATTCTTCTTTTGTCATTTAACTTAGTCTTTTATTTAAAATAATCCCATGAACCTCCAAACCCAATTTTTAGCACTCGAACTTGTTATAGAGGACCTTTATAACTCTTATTAAGGTTACGATGATTATTTTAATATTTTTACCTAATTAATGTATGTAATTAATATTTAAATCAATCTAATTACCTAAGAATAATTAATAAAAGCCTAGAAAATTATTTTTAAAAGTCTTATATAAAATTTCCTACATTGTTATTGATATTTTGGCCATACAAGATTAAGGACAATGGCCCAGTTATAAAAAGTTATGTAATTGCATTACCTAATGTTTGTTTTGATCTGTTTGTTATTCGTTTTAATTATTATTGAGAATGATATTGTGTTGATACTGGATTTGAATGTTAGATTGGACCCTAGGGACATGGGGTGGTATACGAAATAGAAATCACTTAGACGATGCTAAGTAATGGATAAATTGTGAAGTTTATTTCTTTTTAGAGATTGCCTGTAGGCGTGATGTTGAGAAATGATGAGATTGTGATGAGAATTGAAACTGGTCCAGTGATGAATTGAAACTGGCGGGAGTCCAGTAATGAATTGAGACTGGCAAAGTAAGCCCAGTGATAAATTGAAGTTGGCAAAGTAAGCCCAACGATGATTGTGATGATTGTGAAGTAGTGCATAAGATAGGCGAACCCTAGCGGTGATTCAGGCATGATAAGCTTTCCTTTTGTTGGAATGAGAGGGATACATGCTAGGTACATAACTTAGCTGCAATCCGCGCCAGCAAAAGGAAGTGATCTCATGGGACCGAGCATGGCTAGTGGTTGGGGAGGAAAGATCTCGCGGAGAGATCTTAGATCACACGTCAGGTTAATGGATAATAATAAACTGGATTATGTGAAATACCTTTGTTTGGACTTCTTCGTATTATCATTATCTTGTTGCTTGCTAGCTGTAAAGTAAGAGGGGTGGTTGGGTTGGATTATTCTACTGGTGATTTATCATTCACGGATACGTTTGTATCCTGGCAAATCGGTTGCTTCGGCGATCAATTTGCTAGAGGGCGCAGGATTCAATGGAGAAGATTCAACGATGATGCAGTTCGACACGGGAAGAATATCAGTAACGAATATCGAGGAGGCTTAGGATTCGTATCAAGTCTAGAGTCAGCTCTGAAGTTAATGTATTTTGAATCAGTAGATTCCCTTGAGATTGTAATAGTTAAACCATTATTTTGAAAAATTATACAGTATTTATTTAGCAAAATTTTTTCAAAGAAATTATTTATTTTACACCCGAAAAATCGGGGCGTTACAATCATCATTATGCGGATAAAACTACATTAAATGAGCGTAGTTTTTTAAAAGTGTTTAAAATACAAAAATAGTAAAAGTACTTTTTTTTAATTACAAAGTACAAAGAGAAAATACTAACACTACACCAAGGAGCGTTACAGAGAGGAAACAAGCTCAACTTATCAGTACACTTACACATTTCTCTCTCTCTCATAGCAATTAAACACACACACAAACACAGGGCCCCACTAACATGCAAATATCACAAGAAAATATTATCCTCTACAACAGTTCCTCACACCATCTTAACGGAAATCGGGCTTTTTACAACGTATTTGTTGTTAACAGATGCCCAGCGAAGAAATCCGCTGACATAGGCGGGGGCCGGGCCGGTTGAGCGGCTAAATGTCACTTTGTACGTTAATTCCTGGTTCACCTCTGAGAACTCGAGCGTCTCAGGGTCAACAGTCACGGTAACACCTAGTGGTTGAACAATGACACAGCGGTAAGAAAAACCACCGGCCGGCCCGACATTTCTCACTGTCCTTGTATACGTCTGATCAGTATAACCCAGAGTGATGGCAAAAGATGGATAATTTAGAGCCGCTTCCGGTATGCTTCCTACCTCCGTGCAATTCACTTTGCTTTTTGTAATGATCCTAACCTGTTGGTCACTGTAATTCAAACCACACAAGTAAGGTATGTAATCATCTGGTTTAATATCATAAACAAGTCCTGGATCAGTGGCTTTTGAGGGGTTGACATGGCCTGAACCGGTACCAAACAGGTTCGCCGGAAACATCCTTTCGTCGACAATGGGCTTCTGGTCGAGGTTTGGTCGAGGTTTAGCGAATCGGCGGTGGTCATGAATGCGGATTTTATAGCCGCCGGCGACCAGTCCCGGTGCACGCTCTTGAGCAAGGCGGCAATACCGCTAAGGTGAGGACAAGACATGGAGGTGCCAGAAATCACGTTAAAGATCGATTTCGTTGTATCGACAGAGAAAGGCCAGGCAGCTAGAATGTTCACTCCGGGCCCGATGATGTCGGGTTTTAAGATGCCCGGGCTTGCGAGGTTCGGGCCTCTAGATGAGAAATAACCAACCATAGGTGCAGTTTTGCCTCCAATGACGGTTCCCTTGAATGCGAGTGTGGCCATGGGAGTAGCTGCCGAATTCATGTACTCTAGGATCTTTACTCCGGCAGCGTAGCTCACATATGTTGCGGGTAGATCATGAGCGGCGTCTAGCTCAATCGTATACCCTTGTTCCTCTTGGTTCATGAGAATCATGGCCGCGCCACCTGCATCCTTCACAGTAACTCCCGCCATATCGCCACCCGCCATGCACAAAATGTTGAGACATTTTGTCTCATGTTTGATTATGCATTTCGCACAGACCGCGCGGTTTCGGTTCATTAAATGAAAAATCAACAGAGTGAAATTGTTGGTTTCGGAGCGCCTGATCAACGGTCCAAGTTTAATAGAACGAATGGGTGCTTTTCAAACGAATGGGTAATAAAAAAGAACTAACTGTTCAAGGGGTGTGTCTTTGAACGAGTGGGTGTGAATGGAACAAATTGTTCCAGGGGTGTGATGTTTGAACGAAAGAGTGTGAGTACATATGTGTTCTTTTGAAGAGGTGTAATCTTTCTCAATTGGCACATTTTTTCCAAAAGGCACTTATGCCTCTTATATAAACTTCTCCACCCATACGGTTTTTTACCCCTGCACAAAATCGATCTCTCTCATAATAGTTACAGTAAACAGAAGGATTTCTTGGAAGTCTTTCAATTTTGTTGGTTGCAATACTTCACCCTTATGCTTTGTTGAATCCTGGGGACGATTTTGCCTGAACCCAACAACAAACTCTATCGAGTGGGGGCAAATTACGTTCTAAAGATAGTGTCTTTAGATACGCTTCAAAGTCTTCGAATTTCATCATCTTAACGTTTTGTCCCAACAATTTTAGAACGTAATTTTCGATCATGGCAGCGGTAAAGAACGAGTCTTCTATCAAGATGATGAATCAGGATCTCATCAAATTGGATCAGTTCGACGGCAACAACTTCACCCGTTGGAAGGACAAGATGATTTTCCTTCTAACTGCATTGAAGTTATACTACATACTTGATCCAAACATTCAACCAATTCCAGCCCCTCCGGAGTCGGGAGCGGATAAATTCAAGGAACAAAGACTTCAACGTGCTGAAGATGCATTGATGTGCCGTGGGCATATTTTGCATGCTTTGTCAGATCGTCTCTATGATTTTTACAAAGAAACAAAGACTGCAACAGAAATTTGGAATGCTCTGGAATTCAAGTATAAGGTTCAGGAAGAAGGTACAAACAAATTTCTAATTGCCGAATACTTTGATTTTCGTATGATTGATACCAAGCCCATTTTAGACCAGATTCATGAGTTGCAAACTGTTGTTAATAACATCAGTAGTATGAACATCATTCTTCCTGAGGTTTTTCAAGTTGGGGCTATTATTGCAAAATTGCCATCGTCGTGGAAAGACTACAGGAAGAAACTTCTGCATAAGGCGGAAGACTTCTCCCTTGAGCAAATTCAGAAACATCTCCGGATTGAAGAGGAATCTCGTAATAGAGATAAGAAGGGAGAGAATTCTTTTAAGACTGATGTTCATAACATTGAATCTGGATCTGGTTCTGGTTCTAACCGTCCCAACAACAAAAGGAAGAGGAACAATAAGAAGAAGAACGATAAATGCTACAATTGCGGTAAAAAAGGGCACTACGCCAAAGATTGTCGCTCCAAGAAGCAGAAAACTTCTGCCAACATGGTGGAAGAGCAGTTGGTCGCAATGGTGACTGAAATCAATATGGCGGACACCTCTTCTGGGTGGTGGTTTGATTCTTGGGCTACGGTTCATGTGTGCAAGGACAGATCATTGTTCAAGACATATGAAAAACTGGATGGTCAAGAAGTGCAAATGGGAAACCATGATTGCGCCAAAGTTGCTGGAAAAGGCAGTGCTGAATTGAACTTCACATCTGGAAAAACGCTGACTTTGCTGAATGTTCTTCATGTTCCTGATATGAGAAAGAATTTAGTTTCTGTTGATCTCGTTTGTAAGAAAGGCTTTCGGGTTGTTTTTGAATCCGACAAGTTAATCCTTACTAAGAATGGGATGTTTGTTGGAAAGGGGTATGGTTGTAATGGGATGTTTAAGTTGAGTATCAATGAGAATAATACAGCTTCTTCTTATATTGTTGAGTCCTTTTCATTATGGCATAGTAGATTAGCACATTTAAATTTTCGATCCATTAAAAATATGAGCAGGTTTGGTTTGATCAATTACTATGATAATGTTTGTGACAAGTGTGAAATCTGTGCTAAGGCAAAAATGGCTAAGAAATCTTTTCCTAATGTTCAAAGAAATTCTGAAATTTTAGATTTAATTCATTCAGATATATGTGAATTGAATGGAGTCCTAACTCGTGGAGGGAAAAGATATTTTGCCACTTTTGTAGATGATTTTTCCAAATACACATTTGTTTATCTATTGAGAACAAAAGATGAAGTTTTCAACAAGTTTCAGGCTTATAAAAATGAAGTAGAAAATCAGTTGAACAAGAAAATAAAAGTCTTGAGGAGTGATAGAGGCATGGAATATTTTCCTCATGAGTTTGATGATTTTTGTGAATCGCATGGTATTATACATCAAAAAACTGCACCTTACTCACCACAGCAAAACGGTTTAGCCGAAAGGAAAAACCGTACGCTTACAGAAATGACAAATTGTATGATTGTGCATGCTGATGCTCCTTTATATTTGTGGGGTGAAGCTTTATACACTGCTTGTTATTTACACAATAGAATCATTTCAAGGAAAACTAATCTATGTCCATATGAGTTGTGGAAGGGGCGAAAGCCTAATTTGTCATACCTTAAAGTGTGGGGGTGTTTGGCATATTATAGGGTTCCAGATCCTAAGAGGATGAAATTAGGTCCTAGAGCAATGAAAAGTATTTTCGTTGGGTATGCCGAACATAACAAGGCTTATAGACTTCTTGATCTCGAGTCGAACACAATAGTAGAATCTCGTAATGTGGAATTTTTCGAGCATAAATTTCAAGCAGATTCTAAGAGTGTGGTGACTGAAAATTCTGAGTCTAGTCTTAATCAAGAAGTAGAACCGCAGAACGGTGTTAAACGACCCGTGCTCAATGAAGAGCCAAGAAGAAGTACAAGACAAAGAAAAGAAAAAGGCCTAGATCCAGATCATATCTCATCTCAATCTATTATCTTTTTAGTAGAAGGAGATAGAGAAGTGGTAACAAATAAAATCCCCATGGTGTTACAAATTGAAGCTGACCCTAGGACATTTTCAGAGGCCATTAGTTCTAGAGATGCTGCATTTTGGAAAGAAGCCATCAATGATGAGATGGATTCACTTTTGTCTAATGGTACTTGGAAGTTAGTTGATCTACCGCCAGGTTCAAAGTCTATTGGTTGCAAATGGGTTTTTCGAAGAAAGTATAATACTGATAACACAGTACATACTTTCAAAGCAAGACTAGTAGCCAAAGGATTTAGACAAAAGAAGGGTATTGATTATTTTGACACATATGCTCCTGTTGCTCGAATTACTTCTATAAGAATTCTTATGGCATTGGCCTCTATATATCACTTGCAAATTCATCAAATGGATGTGAAAACTGCATTCTTGAATGGTGATATAGATGAGGAGGTGTATATGGATCAACCCGAAGGTTTTGTCCTTCCTGGAAATGAAAGAAAAGTGTGTAAGTTGACTAAGTCTTTATATGGTCTGAAGCAAGCACCTAAACAGTGGCATCAGAAATTTGATTCATGCATTTTGGCTTTTGATTTTACTCATAATAGTGCTGATAAGTGCATTTACTCCAAGTTTACCAAAAACTATGGTGTGATTGTATGTTTGTATGTTGATGATATGCTCATCATAGGCACTAATATGGTAGGGATTCTGGAAACCAAGAAGTATTTGGCTTCAAATTTTAAGATGAAAGATCTTGGGGAAGTTGATACTATCTTAGGTATTAAAGTGAGAACGCATAGTGGGGGCTACGCTTTGTGTCAGGAGCACTACATTGATAAGATGCTTCTTAAATTCAAGCATCTCGGTCTAAAAGATTTTAATACGCCTTTTGACTCAAGTATTAAGTTGACTGAGAATTCCGGTAGAGCGATTGCACAGCTTGAGTATGCTAGTGCGATTGGTACTTTGATGTATCTTATGCATTGTACTAGACCGGATATTGCTTTTGCTGTGTGCAAATTGAGTCGTTATACTAGTAATCCAAGTGGAGAGCACTGGAAGGCAGTCGTTAGAGTTTTTGGTTATCTGAAGAAAACCATAGGACTTGGACTATTTTATCATAGTTTTCCGGCTGCGCTTGAGGGATATACTGATGCTAGTTGGATTACTAGTCAAGGAGATAATAAATCCACTTCTGGGTGGGTGTTTCTTCTTGGTGGGGGTGCTATCTCATGGGCATCTAAGAAGCAGACTTGTATATCCCATTCGACTATGGAATCTGAATTCATAGCATTAGCAGCAACAGGCAAGGAGGCCGAATGGATTAGGAATTTATTGTTAGACATTAAGTTGTGGACTAATCCGATGCCGCCAATAAGTATTCACTGTGATAGTGAGGCAACTTTGTCAAGAGCTTACAGTAGTACTTACAATGGAAAGTCTAGACACATAAGTCTAAGACATGATTTTGTGAGACAATTGATTCGAGACGGGGTGATCACAATAATATACGTAAGGTCAAGCAAGAACTTGGCAGATCCTTTCACCAAAGCGCTTTCTAGAGAATTGGTGTGGTCTACGACCAAGGAGATGGGGCTAAAACTTTTTCAAATGATCACCAATAATGGTAACCCAACCCAAAACTAGATAACCTCTGGTCACGGGTTTAATGGGTAAGAACAAGTTGTTGAAAAGTGATCAAGTAACATTGATTCGGAACTTTGGCTCCGCTCAAACCCGTAAAAAAAAAAGAAGGGAGAATCAATGTTGTCCATTAATATAAAAAAAAAAAGAGGGTTGAATTACATTCTTAATGAAGTCTAAAATGTCTAGTAATGGAGGCACGTAAGAGACTTCACCTATATGAACGTAGAAGTGGTGCCGCTTCTCACGAGAGTTTAGGTTTGCTCTTTGGATCGTTCATGAAACCAGGAGTTAGCACATGGCCATAATAGTGCTAAAGCAGTTTTAGAAATCTTTGTATACAGAATGTTGTTATGTGTATGGTATGTCCGGTTTTTTCATTTTAAGAGTACTTGGTTTAAAGCTCAGGCCACCAATGACTTTGTTGAAACTTTGATGTACTTGTACTAATTGAAGATTTAAGTTATAAAACACCTTCTTGTATTCATAATAATATTATTTCTATTGTGATTGAGAGAACTTTTGATGTATTGCTGTAATCAAAGTGGGGGATTGTTGAGACATTTTGTCTCATGTTTGATTATGCATTTCACACAGACCGCGCGGTTTCGGTTCATTAAATGAAAAATCAACAGAGTGAAATTGTTGGTTTCGGAGCGCCTGATCAACGGTCCAAGTTTAATAGAACGAATGGGTGCTTTTCAAACGAATGGGTAATAAAAAAGAACTAACTGTTCAAGGGGTGTGTCTTTGAACGAGTGGGTGTGAATGGAACAAATTGTTCCAGGGGTGTGATGTTTGAACGAAAGAGTGTGAGTACATATGTGTTCTTTTGAAGAGGTGTAATCTTTCTCAATTGGCACATTTTTTCCAAAAGGCACTTATGCCTCTTATATAAACTTCTCCACCCATACGGTTTTTTACCCCTGCACAAAATCGATCTCTCTCATAATAGTTACAGTAAACAGAAGGATTTCTTGGAAGTCTTTCAATTTTGTTGGTTGCAATACTTCACCCTTATGCTTTGTTGAATCATGGGGACGACTTTGTCTGAACCCAACAACAAACTCTATCGAGTGGGGGCAAATTACGTTCTAAAGATAGTGTCTTTAGATACGCTTCAAAGTCTTCGAATTTCATCATCTTAACGTTTTGTCCCAACACAAAACTACCTTTCCTTTGACGTCGGTGTTGTCCAGAGACCCCGCCAAGCACAAAGCAGAGTCCGGACTGTTTGCTCCTGCGTAAACAAGTGGCAACAAGGTTGCAGGAAAATCAGTGGGCTGGTACAAGGACTCGCCGTCGCATTCCTCGTTGTTTCCTAGTACGACCGTGGCTCTTATGCTTCTGTCTATGGTGCTTGCACCAACTGTGAGAATCCACGGAGCTACGTTAAATAACGAACCGTGTTTTGGACCGGAGTTACCGGCTGAGCAACTGACGAAAATGCCCTTTTGTGTGGCACCGAATGCGCCCAACGCAACGCTGTCGAAATAGAAAGGCATGGAGCCTTTCCCAACCCCAAGGGAGAGAGATAGGACGTCGACACCGTCCTCCACCGCGGCGTCCATTGCGGCCAAAATGGCAGATTCACCTCTGCCAGATTCATCTCTGCCAGATTTGCCAACAACTTTGTACATGGCCAAGTGGGCAAAGGGCGCCATCCCGGAGGCCGTGCCGTTGGCCTGTCCAAACACATTTGCACCACTAACAAAGTTTCCGGCAGCCGTGCTGGAGGTGTGGGTCCCATGTCCATTCTCATCGATCGGAGGCATGTTATCGCCCACGAAGCTCCTTGCTCCAATGAGTTTTTTGTTGCACGCCTTCCCCTCAAAATCGCACTTCCCTTTCCATTTAGCAGGCGGAGGCGACATTCCCTCGTCGTTAAACGATGGATGATCCGGGGTGATTCCACTGTCCAAAACCCCGATAATTACTTCCTTTCCGTAGTTTGCGCCCAGCCAGACCCCTAAATTTTGTTGCAGCCCCAAGAAGCTGGGGCTGTGAGTTGTGTGTAAAGCAAACAATTTTTGGGGCCAAGCCGACACGAACCCGTCCATCTTTTCCATGGCCTTAACTTCCTCCGCTGACAATCTGGCCGCGAATCCGTTAACGACATTATGATAGGTAAAATCCATGCGAGAAGCTGCGGGCAAAAATGAGTTGTAATAAGCTTTGACAGCTTCACGACCAAAGGCTTCTTCTATGTCTGGAACATTTACAAGGACGATGTAGGTTTCTAAAGTGCTTTGCTCTTTCGAAACTTGGCTCGTAAATTGGGTTTTTACTGTCTCATCACCCATGGTGAGGTAAGAATTGAAGATGCAAATGAGGGTGAGAATCAGCATTAAAGCCATGCTTATAGAACAAGAAAAAAGAAGTTCTCCACACTTGAGTTATAAAAAAGAAGTAGAAAGCACTGAATGGTTTATGTAAGTGGTTTCGGTAATCATGTAGTACTTATATAGCATTGTGAGAAAATGAGTTTGTAATAGGGGCGGGTGTTTTTGCCTTAGGACTTAATTTGTACTCCCTCCGTTCAAAAAAAGATGACAATTTTTGGAATTCGTGTCATTTTTTATAGCTTATATCTTTCAATTAATCTATATTGTTTTTCATGAATTTGAAAATTACGTATAATAGAACTCATCGAGAACTATCAAACAAAATCGATATTGTATATTTTTTTGAGGTCTATATTGAAAAATATAAGGAATTGAAATTGACATCCAATTTAGACTGGAGAGATTAATATTTTGTTTTAAAGAACAAAAAGGCGAATAAATTTTTTTGGAACAGCAAAGAAGAATTTCTATATCTTAAAAAATGAAAAAGGCGAATAAACTTGTGTTAGTCAAAGATCACACATGTGGATAAGTTTGGACTTTCAATGATCCTGTTGATTTTGTACTATATAATAATAATAATGTAAAGAGTCTTTTAATTAGACTAACTTTAACGAATTTAACATATGCTAGCTCGTTTAATGTCGTTAGCTAGTAAGTTAATAAATAAAAAAAATTGATCCTATTTCCTAAAAATCTATTGGATTGTTAGTTGCTTAATTTGTAAAAATGCAGATTATTTACTAAGAGATGAGGTTAGATGATTGTGGGTGCTAATGAGTTTAAATCATACATATCCCATTTTATATAGCTAATACGTTCCAGTAAAGAAAATTGGGCAATTTACCTCTAGGTCCAGAAAATAGAAAGTAATTCCCACCAAGTCTCCTCTAATTAACGAAACACTAAAACCCTATGAAAGTGCCTAAAACCCCAAATATTGAAAGTGCCTAACCCCTAGGGCACCCTATGAAAGTGCCTAAACCTCAGAGTACCCTATAAAAGTGCCTAAAACTCTAGGGTACCCAATAAAAGTGCCTAAATCGCTAAAACCCTATAATAGGAAAGTGCACCCTAAAACTCCTATGAAAGTGCCTAAACCTAAGCCCTAGGGCTCTATGAAAGCACCTAAACCTAAACTTTAGGGTACCTTAAACCCTAGGGTATCCTAAAATCTAAAATCTTAAAGTACCCTAAAACCCTAGGGTACCCTAAAACCCTAAAATCCTAGGGTACCCTAAGATTTTAGGGTACCCAAGGGTACTAGGGTATCCATTAGGGTACCCTAAAACCCTAGCATACCCTAAAACCCTAGGGTGACACTTCTATTAATTATAAATGTATTTTTGTAAAAGTGGACTTAGTGGTAATTAAGTACTTCATCTCTCCTTAATGGGAATTAAGTGTCACTTTTCTGTACTTAGAGGTAATTAACTCAAGAAAATATAGTTCCACATTGTTTGAGAGTGGAGGGCCATGGGAGATGAGGTTAGATATATGATTGTGGGTGCTAATGAGTTTATATCATACATATCCCATTTTATATAGCTAATACGTTCCAGTAAAAGAAATATAGTTCTACATTGTTTGGAAGTGGATGGTCATTTAATAACACTTGAGAGCTCTCTCTTCATTGCCGATTAATTTTAAGATGGATATAAAATTCTATTGGTGATAACTTAATGTTAGCCACCGCAACCTTCTCCTCCTTGATTATATGGGAGCAAAATCCTCTCCTCCCGTCATCGGAAAAGGTCATGGGAGACCCTTGGAAGAGGGGAGGGGAAGAAGGAAGGGCGGCGGCGGAGGAAACCTAAGAGATGCTTTAGAGTGAGAAAATTGGTTAAGTCAACCCAATATGCAACGATTATGTTTGAGTTCCAGGTGGATTAGGGTTTTGTGGGTCGGGGTTCAACTCGGATCGTTTGTCCCAATTGCCCTGCCCCCATCCCTGTCCCCATATCCAAAAGCCAACATGTGTCCATCACTATAGAAAGCCAATAGACTAGACTACAGCCAATCCCCCCTTCATCTTCTCTGCTTGCTCACACCTGCAACACCCGCACATCACCAACGCTTCGTCTGGCCTCGGCGTCGCCGTCCCTTACTTCCCCTCGACCACCACTGCCTTCTCACTTCTGTAACCGAGCAAACCATCTCGCGCACTCAAGTGAGATGACTAGTGTAGAGACCCGTAATTTACAAAAAAAATGGTTTAAAGGTTTTATAAATGCTAAAGTAGTGCATAAATGAGAAATTTGAGAATTTATTTGATTTGGGGTTTAAATCATAGGATTGTTAGTTGAGGGAGTGAAAGTATGATTTGTATATGAGGTAGTATATATGTGGGTGTGTGTGTAGGGGATTAAAATCCCATCTCACTCTCTCTCTCTACCTCTCGGCTCCCTCTCTTTCTCCCTCTCTCATCCGACCATCTCTCCTCTCTCTCACCCTCTCTCTTGAAACTTCACCCCGAAACTCAAAACCCATGGTTATCAACCTCTGTTCTATCTTCTAGACGTGATTTCAAACCCATGGTTCGTTGGATAGAGCTTGGAGAGGAGTATTCATGGAGGATTTCGAGTTTGGAAGCTAGGGTTCGCTAGTGGATCTTGGGTTTCGGCCTTGGAAGCTTGAGGTAGGGATTTTTTACTCTCTCTATGTGTTTATGAGTTGAATATGTGTTTGGATCGTGCCTTGATTCATTTTTGTTGTTGGGGTTCCACCATTCGAAGTCTGGAAATTCGTTGAAAAATTCCGGAGTATTGATACCCCAGCCTTTTCTGGACAGCAGCAGTCCAGGTATCAATACCTCATTTTGGGGTATCGATACCCCCTTGTTTTCTGGACAGTTTTGACTTGTTTTGCTCTTCTCATGCTTATTTGAACCTCGATCACTTCTAGCATTCTTTAAACACTTTTGAATCACTTCTAGATTTGATTGTTCGTACCTCGAAAGATTCATTGACCAATCGATTTCTTTGGGCTCTCGTCGTAACCTAGAAAAGTGTAGAATTAGATTATTAGGATATTCGTGCGTTGCTTATGCTTTTAGTCGATTGAAGTAGGTGTTATGGCATGTCTCAATGATCGATATAGACTTGTTGAGCGCTGCAACATGACGGTATGATTGGTGAGTTGAGAAACATACTGTGGAATCGTTATTGAATATAGTCGGCCATAAAGTATATCGTAGGGTGCATGGTTGGTTAATAAGGGGCTATCAAATAGTTCGAACGACAATAGAGTAATACGTGTTCTCCTTATTTGTCTTGTTAATTTTCAAACTTCCTTTGGTACTTGTTCAGTAGATCCTCATTAATAAACTTGCTGGTGGTGCATCGTGGAGTTGTTATGGGTGCTGTACGCGACATAGGGCATCGAAATAGATTTAGAGGAATAACGTGGATTTAAAATATTTATCAATGTACAATGAGAATTATGATGCCATTATGAAGTCGTACTGTTTTGTTTGTATCATGAGTATATGTTGAATAAAGAGATAGACCCGGGTAAAATCGCGGTGACCCGGTTATGTTGTGAAAGAGGGGATAGACCCGGGTAAAGCTGTGGTAACCCTGTTATGTTGTGAAAGAGGGAATAGACCCGGGTAAAGCAGTGGTGACCCAACTCCTGTGCGGATTTGAGAATAGACCTGGGTAAAGCCACGATGACTCTCTTCCGGTTTGACTTAGGGAAAAGACCCGAGAAAACAGTGATGACTCTAAGGGCGATGTTGATTGTATTGAACTAAGAATTTAGGATATCATTATAGTGTATGGTGACTTATGGTAACGGGGTTTCATGTGGGTATATGGGGTCCTAAAATCCGGAAAGTTTCTTAAGTTTTCTGTTTGACGAGCCAGTGGAGAATGAGCTACTTAGACTCATATTGGAGATCTCTGGGAGACATATAGGGTTCTCAAAACCCGTAATGTAAGTCCTTTTATGCGGTAACCCTCGTGGTGTCATATTGTAACTCAAGGGACGGAAATCCAAATGGTTAGGGTTATCTATAAGACGTTTTGAATCCCATAATCGTTGTCCATCGGTACATTGTAGTGTCCCTTTGTATCCCTTGTTCGTTTATTGAAAATCTTTCATTCCCTTGCATGTTTCATCGCATTTACATATAGCTTGAGTATAGAATTCTCTACTAGGCTAGTGTAGCTCAACCTAGTCTTTCTATTCAGGTTCAAATGCTGGGCAATAGATTGCATGCATCGTGTGCTTGACAGTGAAAGACTTTTGGAAGTTGACATCATTAGTTATTTCATCATCTTTGTAAAGATCACACTTTGTTAAAGATGGTCTTGTAACAAATTACCCTTGAAATTCTTTTTTGATTAAAGTTTGTAATATTCTAAACATTTTCGTACTCATATCTAAACTAATTTGGGCCGTGGTGTCACAGTTGTAATTATCTAAGCTTGGAAACTTATTTGTAAATTAAACACGTGAAAATTCTTTGGGTAATTCTGAAAAATCCTTTTTCGCTATCTAAGAACTTAATCAAGCAAAATAAAAGGAATTGAAAAACAATAAACGATGAACAATACCGAACACAAGATATACGTGGAAAATCCCTTAAAAAGGGTAAAAACCACGGGAGGAAATCAAACACTATAAACCATTATACGGTTACAAACAAACCTATACTTACAACCTAGAATCGCTCTCGGTTGACAAAGGTTGATTGCCGAATCACTCGTTCACCGTACCCAGTGCATGACCGCTGCTGCTTTGAATCCACAAGTCCTTCGAGATACTTCCACAATCCACCGAAAGAACGATTCGCTCAATAGAATCAAAGTTTGAAAAGAACTCTTGGAACTGTTTTGAAAGCTCGATGATCAACGGATCATGTAATTATTCCAAGAGACAAACCACAATATCCCTTAGGTATTTTTCTGATTTGGAGCAAGAGAGAGACGGCACAAAATATGTTCGGTAACCCATAAATCCCAAATGAGCCGCATAAAAATAGATAGAAGAAATCTGTCAAGTTGCTCAAGCACTGGTGAGACCTTTACTGGAGTTGCTCGAGCCACGAATCTGATGCATGATCCCACGTTTTTTAGCCGCCGATTCCGTTGGTCCTCTTTCCATAAAGACTCCCACAATCACGAAATTCCAATCAAAGCCATGATTTTCTTTCAATCTATTTCCTTAACAAAAACCCACCTATCAATTACATAATATTTGATTTCCATCCACTTCCTAAACAGACACTCTAAAAAGAAAAATAAATAATACAACTCAATAATAAGAGATACAAATCAATGTATTTTTGTCATGGGATTTGCCAAATAAAAACGCGACCTTACAATCTCCCCCTTTGGCACTTCCATGACAAAACATACATAAAAATCTATCCCTTAACAGATTGATCACGACCTGTGAAGCTGCAGAAATAAACATTGAAAAGACAATCTGTTAATCAATATATTACTCCCCCTTTTTGTCATGGAATGATAAAGGTATAGCACACATAAACGAACACCTAGATCAAAAAGGTTTGAAAGGAAATTAGAGGTCCAACAGGTCATAACATTGATAAGCAAACTAAAGACAAACTAGTAATGACCATATGCCATGATAATCATATACCAAATGAAAGTTTAGAAAGCAGAACAACAGTAGCATGTGCCAAGCACCAAAGTAGAGCAAAATACTAGCTACGCTCCATCTAACCCGAAAGCAACCGCAAAAAAAAAAATCAACTGCCCGGGCAACTATCAACACAATATAAATTGGGTTTCCATAGGAGATGAACACATTAATTCGAGATACGGGTGCTCAACCATGAGTCTCAATAAACGTCACTACAAGTTTTTTGAAATGCATGAGAGAACTTGTATGTATCCCAAGCATGAAGAAATCTAGAATTAAGTACACCGTGCGATATGAGACCATGACAAAAGTGGGTGTGTGACACGTCAGAAATATTAAGACCACCATCTTCGGATACAAGATTTCTCGTGTTTCATGAGAATGGCAACCACCCTTTCTCCCACGAAGTCAAACCAGGCATGATTATATGATTGACATCCCAAGGCCTAACAAACTCCCCCTCAACGATTAAATACTCCCCCTCAACCAATGAGTATTTTGCTATAACAATTTTTATTGAATCTTCCAAACAAATACACGTGTTTTAATATTTTTACCCCACTGCCTTTTGACACGAATATTGGAAATAAGAGTACCTCATACCCAATCCTCAGTTACTAAGCAAGTGGTCCAACACGGATGCCTTCACAAAATCTATCCATTTTGCAACACGAACGCTCATAGTGAGAGTACCTCACTCCAATTGTCTGGTACTCGATGAACGCTCGGATAAGCATTAAGATCTCACAAATAGACTTTTGCCTTTTTTTTCTTTTTTTTTAAACAGAACCAAGAGAACACCGTATCCAACCAAGATGCCAAAAGGTCAATCGCTGAAGAAACAAAATGAGACATTCCAATGGACATGAGAACCAATTATCCAATCTGAATAATCTCTCTAATCCTGACGTGTAAATGTGGTGATCATAGAGTCATAAGGCATGGTGCAAACAATGTCCGAATATATCTCATGAGTGGAATTAGCAAGAAATGTGCATTCATTCTCAAAAATGTGCATCTATTTGAGTCGATCCCATGGCTGACTACTCATGCTTGAAAAATATGCTTATAGCCCCAAAACTTTTTTTTTTTAAAGAATTTTTGTATATATGAATGTTTTTGGATTTTCTTTAAAACTCAACAAAACTAGGAGTAAAGACACACAAAAACAATAATAGAGTACTCAACTGAGAAATAAAACATAGCACTACTAATTAAGAAACACAGGAAAAAGGAAAAAACACTCAATCAATGAGGCATACCCCAACCGAATGTATTGCTGGACATATGACGCGAATAACCACCGTTGAGATTCCACATGTTAATCTTTCTAGCCTTAGAAACCGTATTAGTGGCAAGACAATGCAAATCACATCTCCTAACCCATATGGGTCTGGTCTTCACCTGCGAGCTCTCGCTCTGACCAATAGATATATGTCTAGGATTCATGTTTATAGTGTGGTCATCATTATATCCAACAGGTCTAGGCATTTGTCCATTGTTCCACCTAGGGGCAAAGTGATCACAAGACCCTCTATTGTTTGTGGCATAAGAATGTTTAGCGGTGGGATAGCCATGCAATTTAAAGCAGTTTGGTCTAATATGACCCTTAACTTGACAATAGTGACATGTTGGAATAAATTTAAGAGGAGTTGCTTTCTTACTAGCAAGGGGCTTCTTAACAATGTTCTTAACAATATTTATAGTACAAAATTTAGGCATTACCTCTTTAGGTTTTGCTTCATTCAATTTACCTCCAATTTGTTTTGATGATGAAGCTCCATGAAAGCCAAGTCCCGACCTATCACTCGTAGGCCTTTGAACATCAAGAATATTGTCCAATTTCTTTGAACCTGTATTTAATCGCTCAAAGACATCGTTAGCATTAGTCAGTTCGATATTCAATTCTTTAACTTTATCTTCACATATTGTGTTTGACTCAATCAAAAGTCCATTTTTCTCTTGGAGGCTTCCAACTTCTTTTCTCAGCTTGTCTCTTTCACTAGTAACATCGCTCAAAAGTCTTTGAAATTCTTCTACTTGCTTTTTAGCTATCTTTAACTCCACATTAGATTCTTTATATTTTTTAGCCAACTTCAAATTAGTCTCAACGATTTTTACACTCTCTTTATATAACATGTCATATTTTTCTCTCAACTCCTGAACATCCTCAAACTCATCTCCTTCCTCATCATCATGGTCATCCGAGGATTCATGCTCACTAAAATTAGATTGTAATGAAACCCCAAACGCAACGAAGTTTGTGTTATCTATTTGTTCTTCCTTAGGGTTGTCTAATTCAATATCGTCATCCTTGCTTATGTTGGGCTTAAAGTTTGTTTTCTTTTTTATCACGTTAACACACTCATGGGAAAAATGTCCATACCCGTGACACTCAAAGCATTTAGGCCCTGCTGGTAAACCATTACCTCCCCTTTTCTCCTTTCCACTAGAAAAATATATTTTGCCAATACCATTATTCTTTTTACTTCTAGATCTGTTTTTTATGTCTATATTTTCAATGTCCAATATACGCGTACGACTAGAAGAGTGGTTCATGTTTTTGTTCATCGTGAATAAAGGATCCGCTCGAGGAAGACTTCCTACAAGTTATGAGCGACCTGCTCTGATACCAATTGAAAATCCTTTTTCGCTATCTAAGAACTTAATCAAGCAAAATAAAAGGAATTGAAAAACAATAAACGATGAACAATACCGAACACAAGATATACGTGGAAAACCCCTTAAAAAGGGTAAAAACCACGGGAGGAAATCAAACACTATAAACCATTATACGGTTACAAACAAACCTATACTTATAACCTAGAATCGCTCTCAGTTGACCAAGGTTGATTGCCGAATCACTCGTTCACCCTACCCAGTGCTTGACCACCGCTGCCTTGAATCCATAAGTCCTCCGAGATACTTCCAGAATCCACCGAAAGAACGATGCACTCAATAGAATCAAAGTTTGGAAAGAACTCTTGGAATTGTTCTGAAAGCTCGATGATCAACGGATCATGTAATTATTCCAAGAGACAAACCACAATCTCCCTTAGGTATTTTTCTGATTTGGAGCAAGAGAGAGACGGCACAAAATATGTTCGGTAACCCATAAATCCCAAATGAGCCGGATATAAATAGATAGAAGAAATCTGTCAAGTTGCTCAAGCACTGGTGAGACCTTTACTGGAGTTGCTCGAGCCACGAATCTGATGCATGATCTCACGTTTTTTAGCCGCCGATTCCGTTGGTCCTCTTTCCATAAAGACTCCCACAATCACGAAATTCCAATCAAAGCCATGATTTTCTTTCAATCTATTTCCTTAACAAAAACCTACCTATCAATTACATAATATTTGATTTCCATCCACTTCCTAAACAGATACTCTAAAAAAGAAAATAAATAATACAACTCAATAATAAGAGATACAAATCAATGTATTTTTGTCATGGGATTTGCCAAATAAAAACGCGACCTTACAAATTCTAATGTTATGTGAGGATCTTTATTTGAAATGAATTATGTAATTATGTTGAAAATCGAAGACGTGACAACTAGAGATCCACAAGTGCTTATTCAAAGTGAATTAGTAGATCGATTTGCTAATTCCTGCTTGGCAATCTAAATATATACTAGTGTTTACCTGTGCCTACGGCACTATCCACCATTTGATGGCATTTTTGTAATATATTTGTAAGAGTGTGGGTGTGTTCTTAAGAGAGTTGAAGAGCACACATCAGCCCTTGGATCAAATGAATCTCAGCTCTTCTTTTAACTTGTGATTGTGTGGTCCCCACACCCTTGTGTTTTATTAAGCATACTAGTGCTTTCCTGTGCCTACGGCACTACGCATCCCTGTTGGAATTGTCCGTGCCTACGGCACTTGCTAGCTTGTGGCTCAAAATACTAAATCGCCATCGCTGAAATGAGGACAGAGTTGCCAACAAAAACAGAGAGAGAGAGAGTTCATCGCCATCGCTGAAAGAGGACAGGGTTTGAGTGATTCAAATTTTGAAACCCTTAAAATCGAGAGACCAATTCCACACACTATATTAATTTTATGTATTAATTTCATTCTCACTATTCATCCTGTAATTCTGAACACACACTAAAAAAATGAGAGTCAAATAAATGTTGTTACAACTGGTAAAAACTTGTTGAATAAAAAACTAACCATTTTTTCACTTTCCAAAAAATCAGACAGTATAGTCCATAGCTTCCGTACTAATGTTTTGATGGAAATATATTTTGAAGAAAAGAGCAAAAAAGTAAAAAAAAAAAAATTATATACTGTAAGTATTGAACGCAATCAAAAATCTATTTTAGATGCAAGCCTAGTATCTATATCCCATGTGACGGAAAATGCGTTTTTCATGCAAGTTTAACCTAAAGCTTATTTGGCTACGGTAATGTGTGTTTTTTCATGCAAACTTAAGTTACGGCAATTGTCTATCACTTCAAAAAATAAATCCATCATTTTAACTGAAGCTAAAGTTTTAAAGACAAAGTTTGAGAAATCCAATCCAAAAAAAAAATCTTATACCCGTGCAATATGGTTGTTGGAAGAATTTTTCGATTAACTCCAACTCCCAATTGTAACCCAGCACTAAGAATTGCCCGAAAAAAGAAGAGAATTAACCATGGATAGAGGACAAAGAACTGATAGCCATACCTGTGGAAAGAGAACCGGAGAGAAGGCCAGGGTTAAGGAGACATGAAAGAGAACTGAAAAGTAAACGTTTAAAGAGAGAAAAAAAACCCGAAAAAAATAAACGCCAAAGACTATATTGCTAAAAAAAATCGGCAATCAAAAATTATTTTAAAAAATCAAGTTTCTCGTAAAAATTAGTCGGTTTATTGTTTGTATTTAATTGCAAAACTTTCCAAAAATCCTCCCTCGCCTATTAATCAATTGACGTATATTGTGTTGATTTACAAATCTGTTGAAATTACCTTTCTACTGAGAGACGTTTCCAATATAAGTCCCAGGATTTTAAGTCCTAGGATTACACGTTATTTACAAAACATGCCATTAGTTTGTATGTGAAAGGTAGAAAAATCTGAACCGTTGAATTTGTTTGTATGAGTAGATAAAATTTGTGTCAGAAAGAAATCTGAACCATTGAGAGAGAATATTCTGTTAGAATATTCCCAAAGGCCCTTCTGTTTTATATTATATATATATATATATATATATATATATATATATATATATATATATATAGTGTTTTGGAGATTCAACCAAAGAGCAATTAGAGCATCTCCAATGAGAGATGTCAAATATGACGTAGACGGTGCAACTGCTCCGATATTTTAAACAAATATCGGCAGCATTAATTTTTATTTTTTGAAAAAGATTTCTGTAGTTAACCAAATATACACGGATGTACAAATATAGGGATTTCTTTATTTCAACCCAAATTGAAACATACTAACTTTTATTCAAAGGTAAACATTGGTTTGACAAGCATTGAGCCAACTTCTCTTGGAATATACTAACTCAAAAAAAAATTAAAAAAATATATATATATATATAGCATTTTATAAAAAAAAAATTCAGAGCGACACTAGTCTTGATATAGATCCCAAGCAGATTCGGTCTTCGCCCCTAGCACTCCTCCTGTGTCAAACTGCTCCACCATTGAATCCTGCACACTCTGACAAATTGATCGCCGAAGCAACCGATTTACCGGGATATAAACGTATTCGTGAGTGATAATTCACTCAGTAGAATAATCCTAACCCTACCAACCCCGTACTTTACAGCTAAGCAATTTTATCACAATTCATATGAAATTAATAGAGTGATAAGCATTAAATAAGTAAATCCACTAACAAGCCTTTGAATCTCACATTTCATAATCATTCCTGCACCACAGTATTCATCGTCATTGAACTCAATAACACGAGGTACTATTAGACTATCCTCACAATTCTAGGTCCATCAGGCTGCCCTCAAAGTCCTGCTAGGCTACCCTCAATTCCTGAGGTCCTGCCAGTCTACCCTTGAGGTCCTGCTTGGCCATCCTCAAAATTCTAGGTCCATCAGGCTACCCTCAAGGTCCTGCTAGGCTACCCTCAATACCTGAGATCCTGTCAGGCTACCCCTGAGGTCCTGCTTGGCCACCCTAGCTACACCGGGTCTTTCAGGCTGCCCTCATGGTCCTGCTAGGCTACCCTCAATTAACGCAAGATCCTGTCAGGCCACCCCTGAGGTCCTGCTAAGCCCACGATCTTTCATCTATTTTCCTTTTCCATTAATCATAACAATGTCTGTATAATTTCTCATTTGTAACCACCAAGCGAACCTAAGTTCGATCCAACAAATACAATAATCAAGAATCCATAATAATGTGATCAATAAACATGATACGTTTCTGTGTGAAAACAAACATGGCAATTGATAGTTTTTTCTGTCGAACAAGTAGATTAGTTTAACTCTTACATTTATCAAATTATTTGATTTAACACAATATGGTCTTAATAATATCTTCATATATCTATAATTTTAGTAAACAACTCAACCATTTTATTAAAAGTATTTGAGTCTCTTACTATTATAAACAAAATTTTATTCTACGATGTACTCTCTCCGTCCCAATTTGTTTGTCTAATCGTCGAAATTCGTGACTTTCAAAAATATATTTATATCTTACATTTTATAATGTTTTTTATGATTTTGAAGATTTTGTATAATAAAACTAATTGAAATCTATCAAACAAGATCCATATTGCATATTAAAAACATTACGAATTGAAAATTATAGACAATTTTTTGAGAGGTCAAACGGCAAACGCTCTCAAAAAGTAAAAAATGGTAAAAAAAACCGGGACGGAGGGAGTATTTTGTTGTATCAAGTTTTCTTTTCCTTTCTATTAAAAAGAGATATCCGAATAATTATTTAATATTGATTTATTCCCAAAGAATTAACATTACTATTATTTTATATAGCCATTATCTTCAGTTTAAACCAAAGCAACATGATTATGGAGTAATTACTTGTGTACAAATTAAACTCACAAGAGGACAAAACCATCATTTGGGCCGAAACTATAAACTTAGGAAAAACCAGGGGGGTAAGTGTAATATCAGCATCTTCTTTTTCAAAAAAAACTACGTATGAACAGTACTGTGTTCGAAACAAAAGCAGGGGAATTCCGTGCGACACCGTGCGACGTCGAGGTTGATTTCTCCTACTCCGAAACGTTAAAACACTAATACATAAACACTTAATATACTTAGGAGAAGGTAGGAGATGGATTATAATACCTTGAATTCGGCCAAAAAGCGAAACGGTTTCGGTAAAAACGGAGGAGACAAGGCGACGGAGGACGGCTCGGGAACGGTTTGTTTGTTTGAGAATCGGTTCTGGGATGCTTGAAGACTGGGCTACCGTTGGGTAATCCGGATTGGTACCCGGGAGAGTGAGGAACCAAAACCCACCGGTTCTCTCTCTCTGGACTTCCATGGAGGGAAGCTCCAAGCTGTTCGCTCTCTGTTTTCTTTTCTTTTTTCTGCTCTTCTACTGATTTCAGTAGTGGTGTGAAGGTATTTTCGATTGAAACTTTGGAGATGAGGAAGGTGGGTATTTATAGGGGTCGAACCGGGCTACGATTGGCCGAAATGGGCAGCGGTACGCGACTGGCTTGGGGCGCAAGTTGGGAAAGGATAAGGTGCTGAGATGGAAGGGATAAGGGTGGCTGAGAAATAGGAGTAGGGGGATGTTTTCCATGGGGAGGAAGGAAGAGAATTAATGGCGTTGGGAGAGAGAGTCGGTTGAGAAAAAAAAAAAAGAGACGGCAGAGAGAGATGAGATATGGCTGGGAAGGTAATGGAAAAATTTTACAGTACACGACACATGGTATAAATATATATGTCCATATTAAAGGATTAATTTAATACAAAACAAAAACTAATCACCATTACCAATAAAATATATTTTGAAATCACATGAATAGTTAGTAAAATAATTAGTTAATAAAATTTGAAACAACAATATAAATTTTTTTTCTTCTTTGAACTGTATAAAATTTAAAAAAAATTATTCGAAAAAAAATCCGGGTCGGTACAGCAACGGCTACTTTTGGCATCAATTCACCTTTCAACCCATCTGTCTTCACTCATGTCAAAACTGACGTGGCTTTGGCATGAACCTCATGTATGCCAATTTTGACAACCACCATCCTCCATGCCAAATTTCAAAAAATGGCCATTTTGTATTTTGACATAAGGGTTGGAGATGGATAACTTGACGTCAAATAAATAGAATTTGACATAAGGGTTTAGAGAGGAGGTTTTGATGTCAAATTGGAGATGCCAAAATGCCACATCAGCCTTCAAAAAAAATTGACATCCCCAATTTGAAGTCAAGGGTTGGAGATGCTCTTAGGGCTTCTTACGTTTTTGATTTGCTAATTCCTGCTTAAGAATCTATACAAAAAGATTATTATTATTTTTTTTTTACCAAAGATAAACTGCATATATATAACATAAAAAAACCAACATTACAAACGCATCAATGCCGTCCTTGCTTTAACATGGGCAGCTTTAACGTCTAGTCTTGGTACCTTAACAACTTTTACAATGCTAAAATTAGAACACAAAGAACAGAAATCAAAAAGAGTAGCTTGAACATCATACGGAGCACTCAGCCGGTCGACAAGCCTTGGACAAACACTGCACAATTAGTCTTGATGCAAATATTGTCTATCTTATGCTCAAGCGCCCAATGCAGCACCATCAAACCTGCTCGAATCTCCACAAAAGAAGCAGAGAGCGCCCTACACTGTACACACTGATGTGGCGGATTCTCTTCACTAGAATCCAGCACCCATGCCGCCGCTCCTATATTTGAATCAGCTAACCAAGCCCCATCCGTGACAAAAGAAACCCATCCTGAATGATTCTTCCCTATCCCAGGCTTTGAAAAACAAAAGCTAAGGGACTGATTGATATCACCCCCTGCACTGAAACTTCTACACCTCATAACACTCCTTTTTAAAGATCTGCAAACACTCAGAAGGCCTGAAAAAGAATGTAGAACATTATCAACATCAAATTTTGTAACGCCCCGATTTTCGGAGGTAAAATCGAAGACAATAAATATTAATTTCTAAAAACTTTATCTAATTATGTCTAAAATCCAAAACAGAATTCTCAACATCGAGATTCATTTATTTCAAATCATAGGGAAAATACTAAAATAGTCTTTGGGGAAATAAGTTAAACTAAAGAACAGAGCCGACTTCTAAGTTTGATACGGATCCCAAGCATACTCGGGTTCGGCTCCCACTTCCGGATTCTCCTCTGCATAGAACTGTTCGTCTTCGGGATTTTGTGTCTCTTCCTGATTTTGTGCCATCGAGGGATCCTCTCCATTGTATCCTGCGTACTCTAGCAAATTGATCGCCGAAGCAATCGATTTGCCAGGATACAGACGTATCCGTGAGTGATAAATCACCCAGTAGCATAATCCAACCCAACCACCCCTCTTACTTTACAGCTAGCAGGTAAACAGGATAATAACGATACGAATAAGTAAAACAGAGATTTTTCACATCAACCAGTTCATTACTATTCATTAACCTGACGTGTGATCTAAGATCTCCCCGCGAGATCTTCCCTCCCCAACCGTTAGCCATGCTCGGTCCCATGAGATCACTTCCCTTTGCTGTCGTAGATAACCTAAGTTACGATACAACAACAAGGGGATAGCTTATCATGCCTGAATCACAACTAGGGTTCGCTTATCTTATACACCACATTACAATCATCACTGAACACACGCCAGTCTATCAATTCACCACTGGACACACGCCAGGACATCAATTTATTCCACTGGACTCTCGCCAGGACATCAATTTATTCCACTGGACTCTCGCCAGGACATCAATTTACCACTGGACTCTCGCCAGGACATCAATTTACCACTGGACACACGCCAAGACATCAATTTACCACTGTCTCATCAAATCCCAACATCACGCCTGCAAGCAACCTCTAAAATATAAATAAACTTCACAATTTATCCATTACTTAACATCGTCTACGTGATTTCTATTTCGCATACCACCCCATGTCCCTAGGGTCCAATCTAACATTCAAATGAAATCTCGATACAATATCAATCACAATAATAATTGAAAACGAATAACAGACGGATCGAAACAGTTAATAAACAATGCAACACATAACTTTTTATGACTGGGCCGTTGCCCTTAATCTCGTATGGTCACAAAGTCATTAAGAATGTAAGAATTATTTAATTAAGATTTAAAAACAATTTTCTAGACTTTTGTTAATTAATTATAAGTAATTAAGTTAATTAAACACTAATTAAATACATTAATTAGGTAAAAATATTTAAATAATTATCGTAACCTTAATAAAGGTCCTAACAGTCCTCTATAATAAGTTCGAGTGCTAAAAGTTAGGTTTGGATGCTCACGGAATTATTTTAAATAAAAAGATTAAGTTAATAGGCAAAAGAAGACTAAATAGATAATAAATAATTAAATAATTAAAAATATTTTTATTCCAACAAAGTATCATCTTAGGACTGTAAGAAGTCTAAATAAAATTATTCGTAATTTTAAACCTCTTTTATAATATTCTACAGTATTATTATTAAGAAACAACTCTTAAATAATAAAAAAAATAGTTAATAAAATAAATAAAATTTTATTTTAATATCATATCACCTTTGAACTGTCAGGAGTCTAAGAAAAATATTTTCGATATTAAAAATAATTTTTGTAAGGTCGTAACTATTTTTCGTTTGAAACTTTAACTAAAAATAAAATAAATAACAAATAACATCAAAAGTTATGAAATCAACAACTTATGATCTTTAAGAAGTTAGGAATCTAAGAAAAATAGTTTGGGGATTTATAGAATAATTTAAAAGGTCGCAACGATTTTTAGTTTACAAACGATCACACGATTACGAATAAAAATTAAATAAATCGAAGATTAAATAAAAAAATATGAAACTAACAAGGTATGAACTTTAGAATGTGGGTAACCTAGGATAAAAATTTCGGGGTCAAATACGATGTTTAAAAGGTCGCACAATCGATTCGAAACGGAAACAAAATCATCGCGCGGCTGGTCCTATTGGAGTTCGCGGCCGCGAACTCCGTTTTGCTGGTTCTGGCGGTGGGAAAACCCGAAGGTCGCGGCCGCAAGGTCGGCGACTGTTTTTATTTTTTTGCTTTTTCGTCGTGTTTTTCGATGCATGGGGGCACGGGGGTCCTTGGGTTATGTCTATAAATCATAAATATACTTAGAGGAGGTTTCGGATCGAATTATAATACCTTGGTTCGGATTAAATTCGTTTTCGATCGAAAACTTGAATTTGAAGAAGACGACTTCAATTCCGTTGATCGGGGGACTACGAGGCCGAATTGGTTGATCCTTGGTGATCCTTGGGACTGTGGGAGTTACTCCAAACGATCAATTTGGATCTCGGACGAACGAAACCACGAAACCCACTTTTCTCTCTCTCTAAAATTCTATGGATTAAAGCTCGGTTCTCTCGGGTTTTTCTCCTCTCTCTGGCTCCGTGGAAGGTGGTGAGATGATGTACGTGCCCTAGGGTCGGAGTGATATGTATATATAGGAGAATTCAAGGAGTTTCGAATTAAAACGAGTCCTAACGGTATTGGGTTTCGGAACGAACGAATTATGCACGATTTTTGGGTCACGGAGGAGTTAGTGATCGAGTAGGAGAGTGAGGGATGGTAGGAGTGTTCTTGCATGCAATTACTTGCATGCAAAGTAAGAAAGAAAAGAAAAATTAAATTAAATAGGATAAGATAGATAATTATACTAAGGAAAAGAATTTAATTAATGCTAATTATACTTTTTAATGATACAGATAAAGATAAAAATTTATGGAAATAAAATTTGTAAATCTTTTTTTTTAAAAAAAAATTTGTTCGAAAAATCCGGGTCGTTACAACCTATCCCCCTTAAAACAATTTCGTCCTCGAAATTAGAGCGTACTAGATTTGGGTAGTCGGTGCGCATAGTATCGGTTCGTTCCTAAGCTGATTCGTCGATGTTGCCAAAGAACTCAGATGTGTTGAATGGTTTTCATCAGAAACACTTCTCTTTATAGTCCTAAATTTTCCATTGGTTGTTCTTTGAAAGTGTTCGACGTTTCCTCAGTCTAAAAGGTTAGCGGTCAGGTTCTTTTGTTGGCATAGCTCTTTTGTCAATTCTTCGAAGCCAGAAGTCGTTGGCGAATGTTCTTGACCATTTTCTGTTAGTCTCATTGGTCCTAATAGGTTGCTCTTCCCAATTTAGTCCTTAATCCTTATTACTCGGCGCATTAGCGACCTCGTTTGCCTTTCCTCGAACTGCTCTTCGTATAGATAATGTCGCCAAGATTTTAGGACGAACATTATTGCTGCCTACTCCAAATCATGAGTTGGATAGTTCCTTTCATGCGGCCTCAATTGTTAGGATTCGTATGCGACGACCTTTCCACAAGTACAGCTCCAAATCCATCCTTCTCCTTGACGAATAGGGTAGGGGTTCTCTAGGTGAGGTATTGGGTTGGATAAAACTTTTTTCCAAAAGTTCCTGTAGTTACGTTTTCAACTCTTGTAGTTCTGTCGGAGCCATTTGATACAAGGCCATGGAAACTGGGAACGTACCGGGCTATAGCTCGATAATGAAATCCATTTCTCTTGGTGGCGATAATCTTGGCAATTTCTTAGGGAACACGTCCTTGTATTCGCAGATAATGTGAGTGAGGCCCAACTCCACACGATCCATTTCCTCCAACATGAGACTTGCTAACCATCCAGCAAGCTTCCTATGCCACTTTGTTTTGTGTGCGTAGGGTGCAAAAAGGGTCTTGTCTATTCCCCTTAAACTTGAAACACATACCATTTGGCGCATAAGCTGTCACCATCTTTTGATGGCAGTCTATGACAGCTCGGGGTGCAGTCAACCCGTCCATCCTGAGTATGACGTCGAAGTCCGTCATTTCGATTACTCGTAAGTCGCAGGTTAATCGCAAGTTCGATACTTCTAGTTCGCACCCTTTACAGATTTGTTCTACCGAAATCTTACCCCCTAATGGTGAGGTCACATGCATAGTTGTCTCTAGGGGTTCAGTTCCTAATCCAAATGTAGATGCACATGCAGCAGATATAAATGAGTGTGAAGTTCCAGAATCAAATAGTGCTTGAACACATGTAGTAAAAGAGTGAGAGTACCTTGGATTGCTGCAGGGTCCATCTTCTCTTTCGTTCCTTGTAGTGCAAACATCCTCCCAGCATTGGGCTGGATTGGCCCATTTGGTCCTTTGTTCTGTGGAGGGCGAGTTGGTGGTTGGTTCCATCCACCACGGGGTTGGTTCTGTCCTCCGGGTTGGTTACCATTCCAGGCCGGCCTAACTTGATTCAGATTCTGATTTCTAGGTTCTGCAGTCCCGGCCTGATTTTGCGACGGTCCCCCATAGTTTCTAGCACCGTTTAACTTAGGACAATACCTTCTGATATGTCCCTCTTCTAGGCAGTAGTAACAGCGGTGGTCTTGGTTTTGATTCTGGGGAATAAAGTTGTGGTTTGGTCCAAGATTAGGATTTGGGCCTCGGTTTGGTACTGGGATCTGGTTCGGGTTAGGGTTAGGGTTTCGATTGAACCCTGGGTTGGGGTTTTTCCAAGCTGGGTTGGTTTGTGATGGTAACAGATGAGGGTAGTTTTGGTAGTAGGGTTGAGAGGTTGGGATACTCCTGTTGTTATGGTTGGTGCGGATTGGTCCTCCGACTGTAGGCATTGGTTTCTTCTGCTCACGCCTGATCTTGGAATCCAAGTTTTCTCTCTCCATCTTGAGCGCGCACTGCACTACTAGCGTGTAGGTGGGAAGTGTCTGTGCCACCACTGCTCGACGTGTCTCATTGAGTCCCCACTCGAACTTTCTTGCCTTGTCGTCATCAGTAGGTATGATTGTCGTGCCATAGCGAGACAGTTCTTCGAATCGTGCTGCGTACTGGGTCACGGTCATTGTGCCCTGCTCGAGGTTCATGAATTCCAAGGCCAATGCTTGTTTGACAGGTGTTGGGAAGTATTTGTCAAAGAAAACTTCTTCGAACCTTTCCCAGGTCATTGTTGCCACATCATGGGTGTTTTTCATCAGGTTCCACCAATGCTGAGCTTCACCTTGCATCTGATAGGTAGTTAGAGCAATTCGATTGCTGGCTTCTTGGATGTCTAGGGTTTCAAGAATCTTCTTGATCTCTTCTAATCAAGTTTCTGCAGCTGTGGGGTTAGGTTCTCCCTGAAAGTAGGGCAGGCGACGCTTACAGAACTCATTCAGTGCATGACTCCTGGTCATTGGTCCTCGATGTGTGTGCGGGGGTCCACGTTGGTTTTGGTTATTCGCAGTCGCAGCGGCAATGAATGCTTGCATGAGTTGGACTAGTTCGGGAGTCCCATTTTGACCGTTGGCTCCATTTTGTACATTGTCTTGCTCGTTATTCTGGTTGTCTCTCATTTCTTCCATCTAGATACCGTTATGTTATAATTTGGTAAGGGAGGGTATATTATAAGAACATCTATATATGTATACTTATTATATACTTGGAAGCAAAATTTTGACGGCATGATACTTTTATTAATTGGTCCACAACTTGAGAAGTCTACGATGCTCGAGGTTTGGGAGTCCAAGATAGTTGTGGTGATGACGGCTACTAGAAGCTATTGCTCTTGCGGATTCTTGATATCGCGTTAGGGTTGAAAGGGTGGCAGCGCTACGGTCAATGTTAGGTCTTGGTTATTGATCTCAACACTAATTCTTGTGGTGAGGGGTTTCTAACTATTTGGTTCTCTAAAGGTGCCGTAGCCAAGGATTTTGAAAATCGAAATAAAATTTTGGTTCCAGGATATGACAATAAGATACAACTAGTCAAATCTTAATTGTACGATATACAATAAGCATATAACACGTAAAGCCTAAACGTTAGTCCACATGTAGAGCCTATGTTTTCTTACGGTATGTTCTCACAGTGGAACTACCCTACGCGACCTATTTTCAATCACTATCCATTTAAGAAAAGGATTTTTTTAAAAAATATAATAATAGAAAGAATAATGATAAATAGGATAAACGCTTAACTATTTAGGTTTAAGCTCTCGATAAGTGATCTACCCAATCTACCCAAGGCCGAGGGTTGAACCTAAGGCTTTGATACCAAGTTGTAACGCCCCGATTTTCGGAGGTAAAATCGAAGACAATAAATATTAATTTCTAAAAACTTTATCTAATTATGTCTAAAATCCAAAACAGAATTCTCAACATCGAGATTCATTTATTTCAAATCATAGGGAAAATACTAAAATAGTCTTTGGGGAAATAAGTTAAACTAAAGAACAGAGCCGACTTCTAAGTTTGATACGGATCCCAAGCATACTCGGGTTCGGCTCCCACTTCCGGATTCTCTTCGATAGAACTGTTCGCCTTCGGGATTTTGTGTCTCTTCCTGATTTTGTGCCATCGAGGATCCTCTCCATTGTATCCTGCGTACTCTAGCAAATTGATCGCGAAGCAATCGATTTGCCAGATACAGACGTATCCGTGAGTGATAAATCACCCAAGAACATAATCCAACCCAACCACCCTCTTACTTTACAACTAGCGTAAACAAGATAATAACGATACGAATAAGTAAAATGTAGATTTTTCACATCAAAAAGTTCATTACTATTTCATTAACCTCGACGTGTGATCTAAGATCTCCCCGCGAGATCTTCCTCCCAACCGTTAGCCATGCTCGGTCCCATGAGATCACTTCCTCTTGCGTAGATAACCTAAGTTACGATACAACAACAAGGGGATAGCTTATCATGCCTGAATCACAACTAGGGTTCGCTTATCTTATACACCACATTACAATCATCACTGAACACACGCCAGTCTATCAATTCACCACTGGACACACGCCAGGACATCAATTTATTCCACTGGACTCTCGCCAGGACATCAATTTATTCCACTGGACTCTCGCCAGGACATCAATTTATTCCACTGGACTCTCGCCAGGACATCAATTTATTTCACTGGACTCTCGCCAGGACATCAATTTACCACTGGACACACGCCAAGACATCAATTTACCACTGTCTCATCAAATCCCAACATCACGCCTGCAGGCAACCTCTAAACAGAAATAAACTTCACAATTTATCCATTACTTAACATCGTCTACGTGATTTCTATTTCGCATACCACCCCATGTCCCTAGGGTCCAATCTAACATTCAAATGAAATCTCGATACAATATCAATCACAATAATAATTGAAAACGAATAACAGACGGATCGAAACAGTTAATAAGCAATGCAATCAAATAACTTTTTATGATTGGGCCGTTGCCCTTAATCTCGTATGGTCACAAAGTCATTAAGAATGTAAGAATTATTTAATTAAGATTTAAAAACAATTTTCTAGACTTTTGTTAATTAATTATAAGTAATTAAGTTAATTAAACACTAATTAAATACATTAATTAGGTAAAAATATTTAAATAATTATCGTAACCTTAATAAAGGTCCTAACAGTCCTCTATAATAAGTTCGAGTGCTAAAAGTTAGGTTTGGATGCTCACGGAATTATTTTAAATAAAAAGATTAAGTTAATAGGCAAAAGAAGACTAAATAGATAATAAATAATTAAATAATTAAAAATATTTTTATTCTAACAAAGTATCATCTTAGGACTGTAAGAAGTCTAAATAAAATTATTCGTAATTTTAAACCTCTTTTATAATATTCTACAGTATTATTATTAAGAAACAACTCTTAAATAATAATAAAATAGTGAATAAAATAAATAAAATTTTATTTTAATATCATATCACCTTTGAACTGTCAGGAGTCTAAGAAAAATATTTTCGATATTAAAAATAATTTTTGTAAGGTCGTAACTATTTTTCGTTTGAAACTTTAACTAAAAATAAAATAAATAACAAATAACATCAAAAGTTATGAAATCAACAACTTATGATCTTTAAGAAGTTAGGAATATAAGAAAAATAGTTTGGGGATTTATAGAATAATTTAAAAGGGTCGCAACGATTTTTAGTTTACAAACGATCACACGATTACGAATAAAAATTAAATAAATCGAAGATTAAATAAAAAAAATATGAAACTAACAAGGTATGAACTTTAGAATGTGGGTAACCTAGGATAAAAATTTCGGGGTCAAATACGATGTTTAAAAGGTCGCACAATCGATTCGAAACGGAAACAAAATCATCGCGCGACTGGTCCTATTGGAGTTCGCGGCCGCGAACTCCATTTTGCTGGTTCTGGCGGTGGGAAAACCCGAAGGTCGCGGCCGCAAGGTCGGCGACTGTTTTTATTTTTTTGCTTTTTCGTCGTGTTTTTCGATGCATGGGGGCACGGGGGTCCTTGGGTTATGTCTATAAATCATAAATATATTTAGAGGAGGTTTCGGATCGAATTATAATACCTTGGTTCGGATTAAATTCGTTTTCGATCGAAAACTTGAATTTGGAGAAGACGACTTCAATTCCGTCGATCGGGGGACTACGAGGCCGAATTGGTTGATCCTTCGTGATCCTTTGGACTGTGGGAGTTACTCCAAACGATCAATTTGGATCTCGGACGAACGAAACCACGAAACCCACTTTTCTCTCTCTCTTTTTCTCTCTCTAAAATTCTATGGATTAAAGCTCGGTTCTCTCGGGTTTTTCTCCTCTCTCTGGCTCCGTGGAAGGTGGTGAGATGATGTACGTGCCCTAAGGTCGGAGTGACATGTATATATAGGAGAATTCAAGGAGTTTCGAATTAAAACGAGTCCTAACGGTATTGGGTTTCGGAACGAACGAATTACGCACGATTTTTGGGTCACAGAGGAGTTAGTGATCGAGTAGGAGAGTGAGGGATGGTAGGAGTGTTCTTGCATGCAATTACTTGCATGCAAAGTAAGAAAGAAAAGAAAAATAAAATTAAATAGGATAAGATAGATAATTATACTAAGGAAAAGAATTTAATTAATGCCAATTATACTTTTTAATGATATAGATAAAGATAAAAATTTATGGAAATAAAATTTGTAAATCTTTTTTTTTTAAAAAAATTTGTTCGAAAAATCCGGGTTGTTACAAATTTAGCTCCTTTAAATAAAACATCATTACGCGCACACCAAATCGACCACATAACAAGAATGGAGTCCTGGACCAACTCTTTGTCAGGAGCCTCTTTGATCCAACGACTAAACCAGTCATTAAAACCAACCGGACATCCTTTAGAGAAATCAAACCCCAAATGGGAAGCTCTCCACACTCGCATTGCACAGCTACAATGTAGAAATAAATGTTCAATAGTTTCCACATCCTGGCATACAAAAAGATTATTGTGTTCTGGAGATTCAAACAGAGCTATTAGGGCTTCTTATGTTTTCAAATTTTCTTCTAATTTTGCTGATTCTATCCGAGATAACCTATTTGTTAATGCAATAATAATAGTAATAGACACAGTAGTTTTTTATTTTGATCCGCATAGACACAATAGTTTGAGGAGGAGAAAAGTGAAGCGGCGGTGGTGATGGTGAAGCGGCAGCGGAAATTTGCGGAAGAGGAAAACACAGATTTTAGTTGGCAACAAGTTTCACACCACGGGAGGGATTGGGTGTAGTCTAGTCTATTGGCTTTCTATAGTGATGGACACGTGTTGGCTTTTGGATACGGGGACAGGGATGGGGGCAGGGCAAATGGAACAGACGATCTGAGTTGGTCTAGGTTTGTCGGACGGGTTTTTTTGGGGCCTGTTTGTATCTCGGGCTTCGTTACGTATATATTTGGGGCCTGTTTGTAGTTGTTGCATTTTTTTGGGGGGCTTGTTTGTCCAACTTTTTATTGAATTTCCCTTTTTCCTCCTCCCATTTTTTAATAAATTTTTACCTATAAAAAAAAATGCAACGATTATAGACATTTTTTTTATAATTAAGTTTGAAGCTTATTCGTTCCTTTGTCCTCTTCATCATTCTTTCTTTTGAATGTCAATTGGTAGATACTTTTATTAGCTTCACGCTGAACCCAGTTTAAAAAGTCTCTGTTTCAAGTCAGCGGAAAGATTGATGGATAGGGCATATTTGGCCGTGACATGAGCTGCCCTATTACAATTACAGGAAACAAAATGAAAAGAACAGTCCAATAAACAACCAAAGAAAGTAGAATCATTATTGAGGATATCCGGACTAGATTTAGTGGTACTTCCGCATTTCAGCATCTTGACAATCACTTGGTATTCACATATGTTAATGATTGGTATTATTTGGTAATAGGAATTTGTTACTCCCTCCGTCTCTAAATAAGTGTCCGGCGCGCAAATCTAGGCCTTTAAAAAAATACATTTGTTTTATTAAAAAAATTAATTTTTTTTCACAAATTAATAGATGGCAATGAGTTCTATTAGATTGTGGAAAAAAATTATATTTTTTAACAAAAAGCATGGATCTTTTGTAAGGTCTAGTTTTGCGCGCCGGACACTTATTTAGGGACGGAGGGAGTATAAAACTAGTGCAATATAGATAAAGATTGCAGAAACTAAATTATGAATTGGACAAAAATATATAAAAGATAGTAGTTCTAATTGAACTACCAGATTAAGTCTTCTGGACTACTCAAATATTACTGTATTTAGAACTACTCTTGCTCTCTGCCTTTCCTTTCTTTCTCACAATTTTTGGCATGTCCCTTCCTTACCCCGAATGCCCTTTTTATATAGGCAGATGGAAGAGTTAAGTGGGGAACCAAGACTTCAATCAACGGAAGAAAGCAGAAGCAAAAGCTTCAATCAAAGAAAGTAAACAGTAAGTATGTTGTGGGCATCCACTAATAATTTCATAACAGGATTCAACATACTATATGTTAAAAGATTGGAAGTATTCGTCCCTTTGTCCTCTTCATCATCCACCTATGTTATAGATTGGTATCATTCCTTGTGAATAATTCTTATCGTAGATAGATAAATAAGTTTACGTCGAAAAGCGAATCGGAGACAGATAAACTTCAACTTTTTGTTTCAATGGATTATCCATGCATGTGGGGTGAAGTAACAAATACGAATGTATTCATTTTATTTTTCAGAAAAAAACTAAATCTAAATCCGACATTCAAGTCAAATGTCATAGACGATTATTTCTAGAAAGGCTAGCAACTTAGCATAACCATGAGAGAGAGAGAGAGTACAGAGCAAAAGGAACATCAACCCACGATCATGTCATCATGTGGAACGATATCTCTATTTTGAAAAGGAAAGGCCAAATTACATGAAAACCCCCTCATCTACACATTGGTAATTTTCGAGATACTTCTGATTACACAACATTCCTGTAATTCAATACATTGCTAATTAGCTCTATAAAATCCCTCAATTGACCCCCAATACCATGTTATCAAAAAACCAAATTCTTCGGCCTGGATTTGTTCCTTGCAGGAACTGAAACCAATTCAACCACAATCGAGTGGGAAAACCCAACTCAGTTTGTGCCGGAGAGGGTTTTGAGATTGAAAATTGACTACAGGAGGCACTATTTTCCCCTTTTTTCCGATTGGGTCTGGTCGCCGAATGTACCCCGGAATTCCTCTGGCTCAAAGGGTTAGCTTGATGTCAGCGTCCCTTGCGTATCATTTTTACTAGAAGCTTCCTGATGGGTTGGTTCCTGAAAAATTGGGAAGGGGTGATGTTTTCGCGATCACTCTCCAAAGGGCAACACCACTTTTTATAATCGGCAAAAATTAATCAGCAAGCCTACAAACTCCATAGAATAGGCTTATTAACCTTTTTGGTCTCCAAACTATTCAGAAAATCTCAATTTAGTCCCCAATCTACAAATAGGAAATATTTAATCCCCAATGTTATTAAATGTGTACCAATGTAGTCCCCCACCCCTCACACAGTTAACCCAGACGTTAAAACCAAGGGCATGTTTATCATTTTGGGGTTTATTACTTCTTCATGACAAGAGGAATTTAAAAAGTAAAAAATTACGATCGAAATCTAATTTTTCTGAATAAAGACAAAAAAAGCTGAGTTGGGCGTTGTGCAGGCCCTAATCCCTCTAATGAGGTGCACCGATTCGTGAGCCCAGGAGCACGCCGTCACGGCTAAATAAGCCAACGGGCTTATTTTTTGTCTTTATTCAAATTTTTTTCATATTTTTTAGTTTTTCGTCAATTTTTTGAGGATTATTGCATCATTATGACAAGATGAATATAAAAAGTGAAAAATTACGATTGAAACCTAATTTTTTTGAATAAAGACAAAATAAGCCAATAAGCCAATCTTTTCGTCTTTATTCAAAAAAAATTGGATTTCGATCATAATTTTTTACTTTTTAGATTCATCTCGTCATGCCGATGCAATAATCCCGAAAAAATTGACGAAAAACTAACAAATACGAAAAAAAAAATTGAATAAGGACAAAAAATAAGTCAATTAGCTTATTTAGCTGAACGAGGCCAGTAGGGCCGTGACGGCATGCTCCTGGGCCCACGGATCAACGCACCTCATTAGAGGGATAAGGGTTAGCACAACGCCCTAACTCGGCTATTAAAACATTTTATTCAAAAAAATTAGGTTTCGATCGTAATTTTTTACTTTTTAGATTCCTCTCGTCATGACGAAATAATAATCCCCAAAAAATTAACAAAAAACTAACAAATGTGAAAAAAATTTGAATAAAGACAAAAAAATAAGTCAAGTTTAGCTGAACAATCCCTCGATAAGGCCGTGATGGCGTGCTCCTGGGCTCACGGATCGGCGCACCTCATTAGAGCGATTAGGGCCGGCACAGAGCCCGACTCGGCTATTTTTGTCTTTATAAAAAAAATTAGATTTCAATCGTAATTTTTTACTTTTTAGATTCTTCTTTATCATGAAGAAGTAATAAGCTCCAAAAAATTGACAAAAAACTAACAAATGTGAAAAAAATTGGAATAAAAAAAAATAAGCCAAGTGTCTTATTTAGCCGAACAACCCTTGAATCTCTCCCTCCACGAAGAGCAAGTGATTTTCCCAACCCTAATAGGTGCTGTGGAGGATAAAAGAGGGGAGGGGGGGGGGGGGGGCAAATGACAAACATGCCCCTGGTTTTGACGTCTGGGGTAACGGCGTGCGGGGTGGGGGACTACATTGGTACACATTTAATAACGTTGGGGACTAAATGTCTCCTATTTGTAGATTGGGGACTAAATTGAGATTTTCTGAATACTTTGGGAACTAAAAAGGTTAATAAGCCAAACTTGATAGAAATGCATTTCTAGACTGCAAACAAACATTACCAGGTGATACTCTTAGAAACTACTCGTCGGAGTCTATAAAAGTAGACTCATACTTGTTATGAAGTTTTGTGAAACTAATGAATTGAAGTTCAGAATGCAGAACAAAATGAAACATCGTACGTAGGGCTGCTCGCGGTCCGGTTCGGTTCGGATTTCTAGGAATCCGAGGACCGAACCGCTAGGTCACGGTTTTTACAAAATGAAATCCGTGTCCGAACCAAAAGTCCTACGGTTCGATTTTTACAAAATAAAATTCGATCCGTGACTCGCGGATCGGTTACGGTTTTGTCCACGGATTTTAGCAAAAATAAAACTCTAGCATATATCCCACACTAAAAGAGAAGAATGTTACATTCAAAATTAAGTTTAACACCACCAGAAAGTACTTGTTACATAAACAACCAAAAACCTATTTTAAAAATCAAACTCAAAAGAATCTAAACACTAGTAGAATTGTATCAGTATAGTACATAACATTAAAAAAATGGAAAAAAAACGAACTAGTGAAACTCAACTAGGGTTATCCGTTATTTATATGAAAACACTATAATTTACTCCCTATATTTTATGTACATCTACATTATATTCCATTATTAAGATAAAATACTAAAATTGGTAGAAAATTTTTTTAACATTACTAACAATTTATTATATAAATACACATATTTATTTATAGGGACCGGTTCTAGAGACAATACATTTAACAATACTTTTGATAATAGATTTTTTGAAATCATGCATGGGACCTTCGAACAAATGATCGGAGCCGCTCAATGCATTTAAAACATGTTTTTAAGGGGTCCCGTAAAAAATTAACGCATTTGGATATGGATAAAGCCATGATCGGCTCATTTAGTTGATCCCTGTCAAATTTGACAGGATAAAATTGAATGAGCCGATCAAGCCCTTGCCGATGTCTAAATAAGATGATTTTTTACGGGAACCCTTAAAAACATGTTTTAAACAAATTGAACGGCTCCGACTATTTGCGTGGGGCTCCGAAAAATATATTGTCAAAAGTATTGTCAAATTTATTCTCTAGAACCGGCCCCTTATTTATATATATTATTTCTATAAAATAAATATCTCACGGTTCGGTTTGGTTAATCCACGGTTTTGTAATGAAAATCCGTGGACCGAACCGCGAGTCACGGTTTTCTAATTTTTCAATCCGTGTCCGGACCATTAATCCACGGATAAAATCCAAAAGGTACGGATCGGTTCGGTCCGATTTCACGGTTCACCATATTTTTTGAGCAGCCCTAATCGTACGTCTTCACTATACATCAAACATCGTCACTACAACTACAATAACACTTTCTATAGGCCTATTAACAATCACTCCAGAATGCAGATATCTAAACAAAAAGGCGATTGCAAGAACACCCCATAAATAATCACTTTTTGGCAACTTCACCCCCTTGAGTTTAAATTCGAGCAACTTCACCCCCCTAACTACCAAATTCGAGCAACTTCACCCCTCCCCCATTTTCCGTCCAATTCTGTTAGGGATTTGGATGGAAAATTGGATAAAAAAGCAATTTAACATACCAAAATACCCTTTATACACCCATTATAGACTCTTTCGCTCGCTCGCTCTCCCTCCCTCTCTCTCTCCCCCTCTCTCTCTCTCCACGATCGAGAGAGAGAGGGAGAGAGAGGAGAGAGAGGAAGAGGGAGGAGAGAGGGGGTGGTCTATAATGGGTGTATAAAGGGTATTTTGGTACTTTTTCATCCAATTTTCCATCCAAATCCCTAACAAAATTGGACGGAAAATCGGAGAGGGGGTGAAGTTGCTCAAATTTGGTAGTTAGGGGGGTGAAGTTGCTCGAATTTAAACTTAAGGGGGTGAAGTTGCCAAAAGGTGATAGTTTAGGGGGTGTTCTTGCAATTAAGCCAAACAAAAACAACCGTGGATTACCTTGAGATTGCACCATATTTGTCAGAGCCTTGCATTTATTCTATCCAAGCTTAATGTATCGTCACTCCTCGTAAAAGCAGACTTTTCTCCACGTTCCACCCGTTTGGATGTTGTACTGGTGCTGTTAGCTTGAGAACAAATGTAGGATAACGATTGCAGCCATGATACTAGTGCAGGCTTCCTTGTTACGTCATCAGAATCTGCAACTTGTGCATATAACTCGTTGAGAACCATGTTCTGGCCTTCTCTAGGGAATATAGCAACCAATTGGGCTAATTGTTTCATCAAGCTCGGTAGAACCTGTTAAAGGAAGCAGTCATCAATATTTTCACCTTCAAACACAGTCACATGTCCGAATCTTTTCTACAACTGAAGGCAAGAGATACAAGAGCAAGTTGCTTGAGGTTCCATGAACCCGCAACATATAATTTAATGGGCATAAACAAACCCCAAACAGGGCCAAAACAATTACTTATCAAACGAAGATTTCCATATTGCTGAATCAACCTCTTACAAGAAAAATGTACAAGGGGGAACATAAGTTATTAAGCAGATACAAATACAAATCATGAAATTTGTTTACCTGTGCATCCACAATCGAGAGGAGCCTTAAAAGCAAATCCAGAATTTTTTTACAGGGCTCCAGTTCCCCTTGCCAATTCTGCCACAGATCATTCTCTTGAGTCATAACTTCACGGCAGAGGTCATGAGCTTTTTCAACGAGACCATGGATAGTGTAAAATATAGATGGGCTTCCAGCGGGAAGATGACGAACCAAGGCAGCAACTCCAGAAACAATTCCCTCAAAAGGGGTGATTTGAGGATATCCCTATAGTCATATCAACAAACAAAATAAAGTGCTATTTTTCCACAATCAAGCTCAGAATCAATCAGTATGACATCCAGTAGAGTTTGAGTACCTCTAAGGATCTCTGAATATAATAAAAAACAAGCTGCTCCTTCAGTAAAACTCTTTCATCCTCATCAGAGTCCTTCCCGGAAGATATGAATGCCACAAACACAGAATGAGAGGCCCGAGCTACTTTTCCATTAGGATGTCCGATATATCTAATCAAATACTTATTAAGGAACCAAAATTCAACAAGACAAAAATATCAACTCCTTCGTAAATCTAGGTAATATATGTAGGATACAAGAACATAATTGGTGCAACCACATTTCTAAATACAGGGACAGGTAAACATTCAATGCAAGTTGGAATCACCCGAAGGTAAAACAAGATCCGAGAGGTCTGCACCTCATCTTTCCACCATGCATGTTCTGTAATCTGCGAGCTGGAAGATCCTTCAAAGGAAAAATTAGATTTAGCTTAATTGGTTGCTAAGTATTGAGCCAAAAATGTACCATTGTACCAATATTGTTTGATCAATTCTGCTTTTTATGTATTTACATTTGATAAGTACCGATACCGCTAACCAATATATACCTGGTTGATTAGTTAATTCTGAATAAGGAGGCATGGATTCTACAAACAAGATGCAAGCTAATTGATTCTCCTGGACAGGACCAACTACACTTCTAATTGTATCCATGTATTCTGGCAACCGAATCCTCCGGAAATACTCCATGCAAGAAAGTGATACTAATATCTTAACTGAAATCTCCATCTGCATTTCACGGGAAAATTTTGAATCTAACTTCTGCTTAGTGACAGCCAATGCAAATACTACAACCATAAGGAATGCAGATTCAGCTATCTGCTCTAAGTCCCCTAGTAACTCATCGTTGCTACCTCGAAGCATCAGAGCAACTTGCCGATGTCCCAAGTAGGCATCTTGACAGTAGCCCCAAATTAGATTCTCCATCCTATTCTGGCTGTTTTCATCTGCCAAAACATACTGATTACAGAAAACACCTGTAATGGCCCCCGCTTCCTTAAAAGGAGCACTGTATAGATGTTCTTTGACCTCATTAATCCCCATTTTCGACAAATTCCCCTGTTGCAATTTAAGAACCCTTGTATACAGAGCTTCTAAGGGAAAGATTTCAGTCACTAATGCTGAAGCAAGGCATATAAGCAGAGGAGCTCGAAAAGAAAGAGAACCGCTTCTAGCCAAAGCCAACGAAATGCACTTCAGGAGAAGACTCTTTTCAGGATCAGTACCTGATTTACTTAAATCTCCTGTTTCAGGAATCAAGCCTTTTGCTACAGTTTCAATCTTTTCCTCTGCGGAAATTCTTAATCGCCTCAGAGCTTTTGATGAAAATCTACTTGAAACCCTCAGAGCCCCGGCTGCAGCCATGACCGTGGCAAATGAAGCTTTATGAGGATTTGAAGTCTCTAAAACTTCTTTGGAAAAAACATCAACCCTCTCCAAAGAATTTGAATTGATGGAGCTAGATAAAACCCATTCAATCAAAAGCAGTATCATGAGCCCATTAGAGACAGTACGACAAGGCCCATCTTCTCTATTCCAAATTCCAAACAGAGAGTCCAGAATTCTGGAAAAATAAACATTTCCAGTAGAAGATAGAGCATACCCAATACCCGCGAGAACATTTGGAACATGCTGCTCGGATGAGCCTATCAATCGGTATTCCTCTTCCAGTAGCCCACAGAGCAATTCCAAGCACAGGGTTTTGGATTTTTCTGACACAGAAGACGCAAGAGAAAAGGCACCCAAGAGGACAACTATTTCAGAGAAGAAGAAAGAGTTCTTACTGAAATCAAACTGAGTGGATAGAAGGTCAGAGAGAATCTTAACGGCCAAATCAACTAGGACTGGAGATGGTTTTGACGATTTCCTGATCCAGATATAAAGAAGCCTGAGAAAAAGAGGGTAAGTTTCAGGAGGAAGGGAGCTATTTGTGGAGGATAGAATAGAAAGAAGCAGCTTTGCTTGGGGGTCAGCCACATAAAGTGAGGCTTGGGAATTAAGCAGTATATTCAGAGACTGGTGGTGACGGGGACTAAATGATTGATGTTGAAGAGAGTCTCTAAGATCAGACCATGCTTGAATGATGGCTCGGGCGGAAGAGGAAGAAGAACCTTTTGAGATGATGTTGCTACTACCACCACTGTTGCTCGTCAGCCATTCTTCAAGGAAAGGGATATGAGCTTGTTTAGCCATATTGTGCTTCCCTGCAAATAGGAAATTAAAACACAGAAAACAGAAAAATTCAGAGTTTTAAAACAATTAGAGAAAGGCAACCCTTATATCAACTGATGTTGAAAGTCATTGTCACAATAATAACTCATTGTAGATGATTGACCACTTGAGCTCAACTGAAGTAATTTCTCTATGAGACTACATCAAAGCAAGCACAACTAAGATACTATTACATTAGGACCTGTCGGCTGGCACTCTGCAAGTGTACGTGTATCCAGAAATTGTTCTAACATGGATCAGAAACACCTTGAACGGCAAATGAAAACTCATTAAGAGATTAAGTTGTGCAACTAAATTAACTCCCCCTCCAGACTGATGCACTGCGGTTGAGTTGAGATTTTACTGCCCACTGCTCCGCTAGACGCCTAGTAGCACATATGACATAACTACATACGATGGAATACAAGGAATCTGCTGTATATATCGTCTCTCAATCCTTTCTCATAAAACGTAAATAATGATGTGAATTCCAAGAGCAACTGAGACACAATTTGGGTTAATGGAGCTGTTACTCAATTTTGCCAAAAGCACCACGAAAGTCATCAGGGAAAAAAATGACAACGAAAAAATACCAAGAGATGATCTTTCTTATCATGATAAAAAAAAAAAAAAAAACAGAAGATCTTTCTTATCATTTTTGGTCTCTGGTTAAGACTAGCAAAGTATTTCCTAAAATAGTCTCAAGCCCTAGGGTCACAAATTCAGCCAACATTCTCAAAGGCTTGCTGAAAAATCCAAAACTTGCTTGCAAACATCGGTAAAAAAGCTACAAGAAAAGAAAAAGATTTTCTTTGAGCCATTGTAGCAAACAAGTACAAGGCAAGTGGTAGCAAAGCGAAGCCAAAACGGTCGATCTCCCTGGAAGAAGAAACATCGAACAACTAATGGTAATATAACTTACTAACCCGTTAAATCACAACTCTAGCAAAAACCAGAAACACAAGAAGGGAAAAAACCCGTATTTTCAGCCGTAATTCATGGGTAATACCTTCGGCGTTAAGCCATTGGGACTTGAAAACGGAAGTAACAGAAGCAGTGTGAACTGTGTAGTCTGTACCACCCACTTGCTAAAGTATCAGCTGTCATCTGAAACCGCTCCAAAATTCCTCAAAATTGCAGTAACACGACGAAAGCCCCAAAAAAAATTTCAATCGAACAGGAAAAGATAATGGGAACGAGTCGAACGACTCGATTTGACCGAACGGGAGCGCTCTACGAAAATCAACCGACTTCTACTCGTTGGACGTTCGAGCTTGACGTTCTCGAGTCGGCAAATGCCACTCACGCAACGTACGGACACACACAACTCACACACCGCTGACGTCATACCCAAAACGACGTCGTTTTGTTAATTAAAAAAAAAACCACACACAAACCCAGTCGCCCTTCCCTTCTCCTTCGGTTCAGTCCTTCTCCTCACAATCGTGAACAGAGAACCCCCTTTCCCTTTTTTCGTCCATTGACGCTCAAAATTTCCAGAGAAGAGAGAGAGGGTTTCTCATATTTCGAATTAGGGGTTTCTCAAATTTTCGAATTAGGTTTTTTTTTTTTTTTTTTTGCAGCACAACAGTTTAGGGTTTCTCAATTTGAAACCCTCAAATTGATGAGGATGAGGAGTAAATAGTGGGGGTAATCTATCTATCTGAAACAAGGAGAGAGAGATAGAAGAGTACCCGTTGTTCAATCGAAGTGACGTCCGAGGATACGGAAGGAGAGACACTCAACGGTACTCTCCAGGAGTTCTTGTCGTCTTTGTTTGCGAGTCTTGGGAGGGGTTTTCGGTCATAACCAAGGAGAGGAGGAGGAAGAAGAAGAAACAGAGTCTGATATGGCTTCGAGAATCGAGAGCTACTGCTGTTCCAAAGAACCAGAGTCAAATAGTAGGGGGGTTTTGGGGTTTAGCTTCAATGGAGAAACCCTCTCTCTTCTGGGAGAAGGAGAAGGAGAAGGGGGACTGGGTTTGTGGTTTTTTACAGTATTTTTTAACAAAACGACGTCGTTTTGGATATGGCGTCAGCGGCGTGAGTTGTGTGTGTCCGTACTGTGTTTGAGTAGCATTTTCGGCCTAAAATCAGCGCGTGTCAAAACAAAAAGGACTAGGGACCTGTTGTGCCTCCGTTTTAGAGCATGTACATCAGTACATAGTCAAAATTGTTGGTGAATGTACATTTTTTTCATTTTACCTACTTATATTTCTCTCAACACTACACTAACACTATCTATTTAACCTATTCTCTATTAAAATATCATTACTTTTATTTCTTAACCTTATTTTTAAATTGGAACAAAAAGAGAGAAAGAAGAGACCTAACAAAAAAAATAATAAAAAACTCCATTGCTTGTGAACAGTTCTTCTCTAGAAATACCTAACAACTGTAGCTGGAGCAATAAAGCCTCTGGGTTTGCCGAATCTGGTGCAGGGCCTTTTTCTTGTTTTAGTTAGGTAAAATAGATTCAAAAGCATGTATGGCTCAGCTGATACACATGCTCTTAGATGTCACTCGCAAGCTTGAAAACCGTGTCTGAACTGTTCACTTTGTAGTTTAGGAAGAAAATCCAAGTCAATCGAACATAGCATTCTCGATAAGAAAACCACGTTTTGCTTTGGAACTCAAGAAATAAACTACACTTTAAAAATTGCATGAAAAATTTATTTGATTCGATCTGTGAGCTATTTATGTACGATCGATTTGACTTTTTGCAAGATTGCTTTTTGTGTTGAGGTCTAAACAGTAAACGGTTTGGATTATGGTTTTCAAACTCGGAAAAGTGACCTGAACGAAAGGCACAACATGACCCCTTGTGGTAAAATAAAAATAAAAAGAGGGTGCGATGCCTCTGCGTCGAGGGCTTGTTTGTCGTTGGGGGCATAAGGAGAGGGAGAAGGAAGACGTTGGATAAACTTCTCACACCAAACACGATTAGTGCAAGATGGGTACCAAATTTTTCTCTAATTGCCCAAATGATATAGGAAAATATATGTAACGTCCCGCTATTTTCTAAAAATAAACTCCAAAACATATTTCAACACTTCCAGATCCTATTCTTGCCAAATACAAATTTACACCTCTAAAATAATTAACAAGCCGTCAACTGAATAATCCTCTAGATACTCCAAAAATGTGGACTCTTCCAAGACTTCTAAATAATCCTTATACGCCCCGATTCAATTTCTACTAATCCAGTTTCTTACCTGAAAAAGAAGTTATCTGAGAAGTATACGATACAACAGAATAACAAAACTCATAAGTGGAATCAATAAATGATAATCGACCACCAAATCGAAGTGACCATCACACACACACCCGAGCCATGATTCCACTAACCATCTTTCAGATTCCATCGGGTTCTCATGCTCACACACACACCCGAGCCATGATTCTGCTAACCATTCTTTCAAATTCCATCGGGTTCTCAGGCTCATATAATTATTAATCGTTCACATATGCAATACCAATTATTCCACTTTCCAATAATATTCACAAAATTGAACAAAGATCACGAGATAGTCAAAAGGAGTACAAAAATGAGAGTGAAGAAAAGATTCCGGAAATAGGAAGCATATCGTATACTTCTCGGATTACCTCAAATAAATCGCCACCGTTGAACTTCATGCATAACCGAGTACTACTACTCCACACCAATTGAATTCGGTCTATTGTAAAACACCTCGCCTCCTCCCATATTTTCTCTTCTTTTTGTTTTGCGGACTATATATCTTTCTCTCCCTCACTTTCCCTCTCTTAAATGAATGCAAGAACAAGGAAGAAAGAATGAAGAAGTGAGGAAGTGAGGTGTGGTGTGTGGAGGGAAGTGGAGGTGCTAGCTATTTATACTAGTGACTTAGAATCTAAGTCATAATTAGGAAATCAAATCAAATCCTAGAAAATCTAAATCATATCCTATAGAATCTAACAATATCTTGTAATATCTAATAAAATCTAAACATAATTAATAGAATCTAGGCAAATCTAAACAAATCTAAGTATATCTCTTAGATATCCAATCATATCTTTCCAAATCTAACAATATCTAGTAATATATCTTTCCAAATCTAACAATATCTAGTAATATCTTGGAAAATCCAAACAAATCTTAATGTATCTATCTAAGTATATCTTAGGATATTTTATTGTAACGCCCCGAATTTTGGGTACGTTAAATGATCATTTTATTGAACAACAAAAGAGAGTCTGGCTCTTTATTATTACTTTAGGATCGAGGTGGTGGTCGTATGGTGGTTTAGTGGCGGAGATGGAAAGCTTCTTTGAAAAACAAGAAAGAAACTCAAGAACAAGCCAAGAACATCAAGAACAAGTTATGCTTTCAAGAAAGAAGTTGGAGAATGGAGAGGTGTGAATGAAATGGAGGAATGACTTGCTATTTATAGGCAAGGATTGGCCCTCTCTCTCTCCTCTTGGCCGGCCCACTCTCTCTCTCCATATCTCATTTTTTTAAATCATTTTATGTCAAGTTTGCTTGGAAGCTCAAGGCCTAAAACTAGGCTTGCATGGCTACCAAGATATTGCTTTGCTTTCACTCCAAGAATTAGGACAAAACTAGGTTATTCTAATGGGTTTCTAGTCTAGTCTTAGTACTTTAAATAATAGAAATCTAGATATGGTTGTCCTAGGATGGGATTATGGAAGATTAAATGGGAGAAAGGAGATTTGATCAAGTAATAAAATGGAAAAATGTACAAGTTGTACATTGAAAGTATAGATTTTTGCTTGTAAAAGAGAATCCCATAGATTGCATGCTTTCAAAGTACAATGGAAGCACAAGAAATCAATCCAAGGTACTATCTCTCTCTCCTCCTTTCTTTCTCTCTCTCTCCCTTTCTCTCTCTCTCGGCCCAATCTCTCTCTCCCCTCTCTCGGCTTTCTCTCTCTCTCTCATGTACTATATATATATATATATATATGGGGGCGGTTCCGGGGACAACAAATTTGACAACAAAAAAAACAACACAAATCTCAATCTCATAGTTTCCGATCAAATTTTTATGATCCGAACCGTTCAATATGTGCAGAATGTGATTTTAAAGGTACCCACAAGAAATGAGCAAAAAATATGACCGGAAAGTGTTTGTTTTGAACAGTTTTTAATTGAACCGTTCATAAATCTAAGCTAAAAACTGCTTAGATCAAGCCCTTCCGGTCTTTTTTTTTGCTGATTTTTCGTGGGTTTCCTTAAAATCACTTTCTGATCACATTGAGCGGCTCAGATCATTAAAACTTGATCAAGAACTATGTGTTGTTTTTTTTGTTGTCAAATTTGTTGTCCCCAGAATCGGCCCCTATATATATATATATATATATATATATATATATATACACACACACACACACATACTAGAAAGCAAACATATATAATAATATAGATATGGGTACTACATAATCTAGGTTTTACAAGTAATCTAGATTTTCCAAATAAAATATACAAACACACACATGTGTACTTTCATTATTATATATATGTATCTATATACAAGTACACCTGTATATAAATATATGTATGTACTTCCTAATCTAGACTATATCTTCCAAATCTAGTTTTCCTAATAAACTAACTTATACTTTCAAAGTACTAGGTACTAATGATATTAAATCCATCTACTAACTATAATTTAATTAATTAACACACATGAAAGATCTTATTATTATATATATAACTATATATATATACAAGTACACACACAATATATATATATAGCCATGTACTACATAATCCTACTAGATATGTTATATCTAATATCCTAATAAACTATGATATACTTTCAAAGTACAAGTACTTATAACATATTACCTAATGTATTAATTCTATTTTAATGGATTTCACACATGGCCAAATCTAATATTTTATCAACCTAATATTTGGTTGGCAAGTAAAACTATTATCCAATGGATAATAGTTTCCCTAGCGGTTAATAACCAATGGTTAGTGAAGGTAAGGTCCAAGGGTTATCGTCCAATGGTTAATAAATCTCCTAGCGGTTATTATCCAACGGGTAATGCTAGAAAGTCTAATACTTGAAATTAAGCACTAAGCTAATCTAATCTCGTACTTAGGAAGATTAACCAAGGTTTACCTATTGACCAATGGGTAAAGGAAACCTTAACGCTATTGTCCAACGGATAAATATTACCCTAGCTTTTATCGTCCAATGGATAAAGACAAAAAGGGTAAAATGGTCCATCTAGGGTTAGGGTAACCTAATTAGATTTGGGATCCAAGTGATTAGGTTAACAGTCTATTAGGAATCTAACTAATTGGTTAAAGACTAACGATACTTAATCTGGGTTTTCATTGCTCGAGTGGTATTTTTGTTTTATTTAGTAGGAAATCGCCTGATAACGGAATATTAAAGTCCGACGGTGCCAAACACCAAGGCAAGACGTGAGTGTGGCCAAGACAGCCTGCTAGCAAAGCGGTGGCCAAGGCAACCCGCTAGCAAAGCAGTGGCCAAGGCAGCCCGGTAGCAAAGCGGTGGCCAAGGCAGCCCGGTGGCAAAGCAGTGGCCAAGGCGGCCCGTCGGCCCGCTAGCAAAACGGTGGCCAAGGCGGCCCGCTAGCAAAGCGGTGGCCAAGGCGTAGCCAAGGCAAGGCCAGAGCAAAGCAGCCCAGCAACGCCAAGGCAAAAGCAAGGCGCGACCTGACGCCAAGGCAGAACCCGACAGCTAGCCGACGCCAAGGCAAGGCAGGCGCGACAGCGAGCTGACACCAAGGCAAGGCAGGCGCGACAGTGAGCCGACGCCAAGGCAAGGCAGGCCCGACAGCGAGCCGACGCCCAAGCGAGGCTGTCAAGTCAATGGTCAAGGCAAAGACTAAAATTTAACCACTTTGGCATTGATGCAACGCTCTAGGTTAGGAAAAAGTTACTAAGCCAAACGGTAGTTATGGTTGCTAACTAATCGGTTGCCATGTAGGATTTCCAGCCGAGAAATATAAATCTAAGATTTTACTACAATTACCAAGTAACTATACCAAGGTCTTAATAGGCATACTCGTCTTTAGAAAATGACCTTAATGCCCGGGCGATGAATACCAATCTCCTAAGTCATTAAACCTAATTACGACGGATTATTAATCGCTAAAAGGGATTTATAAAACAAATAAAGAATTTTCAAATATAACAACAAAATTTTTATAAGTCAATAACGACCGATTTTTGGATGTTAAAAATGAAATCCAAGTATTAAAATAAAATTCAAATTTTTAGCAAAATTTTTATTGACAAAAAATCAGGCTCGTTACACTTATCATATCTAATCCATATCTAGCAAAATCTATATAATATCTAATAAATCCAATCCAATCTTATCCCTATCATATCTAATAAAATCTTATATCATCTCATAAAATCTAGGAGTACAATCTAATCTAATCTTATCCTAGATTTTTAGGATCATGAAATAGGGCTAGGGTTTCCTAAAAAGTCTGGGTATTATATCTGCAAAAATACTTCAATAAAATATTTAGTTTTATTTCGAAAAATTTGGCGTGAAGATTCGGGTCATTGCAATATAATTGATGGAGAAGAGAAAAGAGAAATCATATAATCCTTGTGGGGTAATCCAATATTTATAGAAATCCAAGTGACTATTTACAAATCTCCTAAGAAATACAGTATGTATACTAGTAATGAAAAGACATGTCTCTTGACAAACTTTTTTCATTTAGAATTTATATATAAAATAAAAAGATATGACTATGCATATTTGGAGTAACATAACATTTAACACTTAAATTCCAACATTTCTTGGTTAATTTTAACGATTGGCTACATGTTTGAGAAAGTCAATTTTTTTTAATGACATTTATGTAGCAATTTGACATATTTAAATTCGGCATTCCAAAAATTGTCCTCCTCTTACTTGTCAAAATTCTCCAACCCATTGCAGCATTTCAAATTTTTTTGCAAAACATTAATCTACTTCAAAATAATTTTAGTTGGTACGTATTGTTATCCACACGGCTTCTAATTACTGGAAATAAAACAGAAACAAGCGAAATTAGTAAGGGAATGCAAAACGTACTCAGCCAATTTCAGGCGTCCGGAAATTGGCAATGGATGGATTAATCGAGGCGAGTAAACTCTGTCCTTAAAGCAAATTCGCCCTCCACTACGGTGCTGATGGAATCCGCGGACGTCTGCTTCCCAGGACTACCCGATTTTCACCAACCGGAAGCAGCACTGCAATCTGATTGGTAGGCGAACCAAAAACTGTGTCGAACTCTCAGTACGGATGCGTGAAATGAAGAATGAATGCAGGATAATTTTTCGTATTCAATGATGCAGAAACATGTCTAATTTATAGGCATGAACGCACCTGTTCGGAACAGTGGTACCAGTTGGCCGGAAAAGGCAGGCGTGACTGTTCGGAACAGAGGTACCGGTTGGCCGGAACCTGTTCGTCGAACAGACGCGAGGAAGGAAACGGCGGGCATCGGGTTGGCACGCGGACGGACGGGTCAGTTCTGTTTCGGCCCAGTTCGAAACTGTTAGGCTGCAAAAAGATAATAATCCATTGGGCCAAGCCCAAGCCCAATCTTTTGACCCAACCCAACCCGGTTCGGTTCGGCGCGCGTGTGTTTTATAAGAGAAAAGCATATATTGTCCATGCCCTCTCCCCCTACAAAACTTCTATGACCCAAAGGGCCAACCCTTTGAGCTCCACTTGGGTCATTTATTCCCAATAAGCTTTCCTCCTCCCACCAATGTGGGACTAGCCTTTTTCCCTTCTCCAAACACCATGTGGGAGCAACTTGGCATGGTAATTTCTCATTCACCATGACTTGATTTTCTCCAATTTTATGTTCCATCTTAATCTCCTAACCAAGACGAACACAACGGTATGTGGGTCGGTCCATGTGGACGCGTGGGACCCACTCAATAAGTAGCTCAAAGTTGAGCAAAATCAAGTTTTTTCCAACACGTATCACCCTCGTATGGCTTCGAATTTGGCATGTGAAGCTTCATGCCAAGGGCTAACAAGAATTTGACTTCATTTTTTACATCATGGTTAGAGCATTTTACGAAGGCTGGCAATTTGGATGCTATGTTGGATTCGGCATCATGGTTGGAGTTGCTCTTTGGACTCAAGTGAAATGTTGAAAACCCTATACATTAGTACCAGGGTTTGGACAGACGCTGTGTGTGTGCAGTGTAAATATGTTGGGAGTGGGACGTGCGTACGTAATTTTTTGGGGTCTGGGAGTCTCACCCTTTCTCTATTGGTTCTCCTAAGGTAGAGTAGCTAGCTATATATAGAAATTAGCCTTGACCGATTGAAAAAACGGAAAAAGAATTAATGCATGTGTGCTCTGAAAAAATTTAATCGGAACGACTCCTTAAGGCTTAAACATCTGGTAATTAAACAAAAAACAATGGGAAAACTTATTTTTGTTTTCATTTAGAAGCTAGTACAATAATATGTCATGTGGACAGTGGACATGTGACCATCTTCATAGCCATGCAGCTACCGGGTAATCTGACAATGTCAGAAGACTTGCAGTTGTCCTTCTTTTTAACTCTTTCTCCCTCTCTCTTTCTCTGCTAGCTGTGTTTGTTTTATGGAGCAGTTTTGGGCACAGAGAGAGAGAGAGAGAGAGAGAGAGAGAGAGAGTAGTGAATGTGTATCGGGTGCACCATTGAAATGGTAAGGTAGAAAAACAGTTATGGGGATTTAAATCAGCCACCTTAGGGCAATAATCCTCTTTGGTCATTAAAGCCCATTCAACCAACCATCAAAACTGTCTCGTGACTTGGCGTGATTCGCAGAGTGCCATATCCCACTGGCCAACATTTCCTTCTCTTTTCCTACAAGATGGAGTCGCATAACCAACCTTCAAAGATTGCTCGCCGTTCAGACCATGGTTCTCTCTCTCTCTCTCTCTCTCTCTCTCTCTCTCATAAAACACATCTCAAACCATTGCTGCGTAGTGATGGAGAAAGCAACAGAACCATAGAAATGCTAAGTATTCTTTAGTGCAAGTTACACATAATTTTAGTGTACGTTACGCCTGTTTTGGGACACAAATGTATCCAGACGTATCTGTTTTGAAACATTCTCTTGTTGAATTTTCCCTTCCTCTCTGCAGTTGATGGAGATACAGATTATGTGTTTACTCTAATGTTTTTTGTTTCTGTGGATTGAAATCATCTTGTATTACACAACAGAAATGAAGACCATGGAAGGGTCAAGCCAAAATGGACTTGGGCTGAGCCTCGGGTTGAATCGGGGGCCTGGCCGCTGGCACGGCTGCTCAAAATCATCTGGTTTTACCTTCCTTCAGCTGCGAGAATTAGAGCAGCAAGCCCTCATCTACAACTACATTGAAGCCGGAATCCCCATACCTTTCCATCTAATTCTCCCTGTTTGGAAAAGTGTTGCTAGCTCTTTCACTGGTCTCAACTGTGAGTTCCCAAATACCCACTCTTCGTTTATCTATTCAAAATGACTCAGACACAAACCAGATGAAAAGTGTTGCTAGTCCATAATATTGCTCTCTGTATTGATACTTTTCTACATTTCCTTGTGGGTAAATCTGTGTAGTCCTGGGCTGTAGCTCCTTATACCATGACTACAAAAACATCATGGAGCCAGAACCAGGGAGGTGCAGAAGAACAGATGGGAAGAAATGGAGGTGCAGCAAAGATGTTGTTTCTAATCACAAGTACTGTGAGAGACATGTGAACAGAGGCCGCCGTCGCAGTTGACTGCAAACCATTTTACTGGTTCCTGCAATCTCCATTCTCCACCCGTTCTAGTTATTCCACGAACAGATAATTTGTCCCCCCAAACGCAATTAAATTGAGACTTAAGGCTCGGCTTGATTTGGTTTATTATCGGGTGTCTCAGATAGGTGGCTGATACTTCTCCGGTTTATATATTTTCATTTATGTTGTGATACGGCACGATTTTTTCCTATTGTCCTCGGAGTGGATCAACGATAGGGCCGTACGTGTATTATTTGTTTGGCAGGAGAAATTTGAAAAGCGTAAAACTTCTAAGGGGGTGTTTGGGAGCTCACTTTTTGACTTTTCATTTTCATCTTTTTGATTTTTTGCCTTTTTGAATTATTGTCAAAATGTATTTTGAATTTGGTAGAGTGCTTGGATGATATGTGCAGAAAGGATTTTGCAGCCAAAGTAGTGTTTGGGAGATATTAGATGAAAATGAATTATGGGTTATTTTTTTACCATTTTACTCCTGCTCATGTCATAAAACTTCTGTCAATTAAAAAAACCCCTATACGTATATCTCTATGTTTTCATCGAAGCCTTCACAAAAACCACCTCTCTCTCTCTCTCTCTCTCTCTCTCTCTCTCTCTCCACACAAATCAGAGAACATCTTCCATCTCTCCCCACACAAATCAGAGAACATCTTCCAAATCAAACCCCAAATTGAAAAACGACGAAGAAACCCACAAACCCATTTGAACGATTTTGTCGCCGCCATTGTCGTCGAGTTGTTCTTTCCGCCGCCGTTAAGTTCGATTTAGCCTCTGTCGTCATCGTGGAGTTCGATTTCTCCATCGTCAATCTCGTTTTCGTCATACTCGAGTCTGATTTTGCCGTTGTGGAGTTCGTATTTGTTGTAGTTGTCGTCGGAGAGTTGGAATTGGGTTTCTTATTCTGTGAGCTGTAGTTGCTTCGTAGGGGGTGATGAGAGAGAGACGAGAGACCAACGAAAAATGGAAAAATGCAGAAGATGACGAGGATCGACGACGGCGCCTCCGAGAATTGGGGCTTCGCGATTTACTCAAAATCGTGGACGATCGACGACGGCTCCACCGCTACCAGATTCCCACCCTGCGTACCATCCCCGCCGCTGTCCATTTCAGATGTCTGCTTTGTGGAAACTATCCCAAAAGGGAGAGGATAGAGCAGTCTTTTTGGCATGGCAGGAGAAGAGAATGGAAAAATGAAAATTGGAAAAGCTCATCTGAGCTCTTTCTGCCTTTTGCTCTAGAAACCTGAAAATGGAAAATCCATTTTCCGGAAAATCCATTTTTCCCCTCCCTGCCAAACAGCCAAAACTCAAAAAGGAGAAGTGGAAAATGGGAAAAGGGGGAATCCAAACACCCCCTAATTCTAATGAGAATTCCAAGTTATTTTTTTAAGTATATTTGGACCAAACGTCTAGTATGATGACTTGGAGGATATTGATGATATCGAGGAAGACACTTCTCTTCCCTTGGAGTTTTAATTCCGGGGTTTGGCCTTTGGCTTGGTCGTTGTGTGTTCGTTTTCTCTATCAATTTTAGGCATTTTCGGTTGTTGTTTGCAGCTTGGGCTGCTTTTGCGGATGTGTAGGGTTGGTGTGGTGGTTTGGTGTCTTGTTTGGTTTGGTGTTATGGTTTTCGTTTGTTTGCTGGGTCTTGGTGTTTTCAGGTCGGTCTTTCTCTGATTTTTTTTTTTTTTGTTTTTGGTTGGCGTCCTGCCTTTCTTTAGATCTTAGGTGGCTTTTTGGTGGTGTGTCATTGATCATTTGAATCTTTATAATCCTTTTTATAAAGATCAACTTAACAGTGCACAAAAGTTATGAATAAAACGTCATTTTAATTATCTTGGTTATTATTCCATAACGGAAGACATGGGAGAGGATAGATACAAAGTAACAGCGTTTAAACTCAGGCATCACTACAGTACCCGACAACGGCAACACCTCAACTAATGGGTCAGTTATTTGGTCTCCAGTCTAGCATTATGCTGAACACTAGAAAAAAAAAAAAGCTCAAACAGGACTGCAATAAATCTGTAAGTAAGTAATGGTCCATTTATTTTTTTATCAGCATATATATATATATATACGGTCCATTTAATTATTTGACGATCGACATTAGTAACAAGAGATTGATAGTACATCTGATCACATAAACAATATCACCGGAGATATCTATGATCACTTTTTACCAGATGTATGTTTTTAAAATGGATCGTAAATATTTTATCCAGCCAACAATTATGCATGCACTTTGAATTTTTAATCAAAACCGATGGTAATGTCCGAATCATAAACAGGTCCTAAATGACTGCTTCTAAAGTTCTACTGCAGCTGGGGGGAGGGAAACTTCATTTTCACCCACGTGGTTATCGTTATTTGCGGATATCCCTTCATGGTTCAAAACTGAGCACATATACTTGTGGTTTTTAAAATGGGCGGATAGATCCCCTGTCGTCATGTTTTTCATTCATATTAACGGACACACCATTAAAAGACCGATATACCATCGTCATGTCCGTTGATTCCTTTTTTTTTTATTTATTTAAATCTAACCACACCATCTCCTATACCAAAAATTGAATCCAAACCATTGATATTGTAAATTTTGATGAGTACTACATCTATGCCAAAATTCAAGTCAATCGAAAAATGAAAAGCTCATGGTCGAATCAATTTTGTTATGAAATTAAAATTTCAAATTAGAATTTACTAATAATTAAATCATTGGGTTATTGATCCCTGATCGAGATGATTTTTCACAGAAATACTCTTTTTTTTATTTAATACATTATGAATGACTCATATTATATTCTAGAGGCGTGTAAGATACATCTCCATTAATATCGATGGAAAACATGACGGCAGGGGATCTATCCGCACATTTTCAAAACTACAGGTAGGTTATGTGCTCAGTTTTAAACCATAAGAGAAAGTGACAATAACCACATGGGGTGAAAGTGAAGTTTGAAAAAAAAAAAAAAAAGAAAAAAAAAAGAGGACTACACCACCTACTTCAACTCCAAAAATCAGGACAGTTTTTTTTTTTAAATTATCCGCAAAATCAGGACTCAATGGTCATGCAGGATGAGTTCGACATCTATTTTGGATGGTTGGACTTGGGATGATGTTAGAAAATAGATTCTTTTCTGGGAAAAAAAAAAAGGTTCAATTCGAAAGGAAAGTCAAACCGAACAACCAAAGGTGGAAGAAAACTAGTCAGCAAGATGGTTTCAGCCTTTCAAAGAGTTTGCGGAACAGGAGATCCTGTAGTTCTACGCTCCTGTAGAGTACACTTTAAAAGTGCTTTTATTTAACGATTCATATTTGCTACAAATATCCTCCAGATTAGATCATTACTTGCAAAAAAAAAGGACAGATCAAATTCCGGACCAAACGATGCCGTTTAGCGAACCAAAACATTGCAAAACACTTGCATTCGGGAAGTGGCCATGTTTGTTTTGAAGCTCTAGACTCAAATTTTTTCTCTACACACGATTGTCATTAAATTTTCTTTTGCATTTTTCTGTCTATATCTCTACATTCATTATTGCATTAAACTTCCTTAAAACCCAAAAGTTGACTTTAAATTTCAGGGTTTTGTTAATATGTGCTCCTAAGGCACATGTTAAGGCACTTGTTAGGGTTCTATAAATGATGCTAACTAACCCCACTAGTATAGGAAATAGTGACGGTAATTGTAATATTGGGCAAAGTGAAAAACTTGTTCGATGGACAAAAATACCCTTTACTTTCTACTGCATTTTCAACTTTCCTACTAACCTTTTCAAGTCCCACGGGCAATTGCAAACATGCAACGAGAAGCTATTTTATTGTGTTTGATTTTTATTATTGGACGAATACATAAATATTGTACTTAATTCGTTAATTGTATGATGAGTGAGTAAAGAAAGCAATTTTTTAACACTTGCCGTTGTATCTTTAACTACCAAATTCTAATAACTCCTTACTCTAATTTCCTTCTTGTGAGATTTTTTTTGAACTGAGTTTCTTCGAGAATGGATCTCCTTTTTTATTTGGCGTATTTGAATCCCTTCAATGATCCTCCACTTTATCGACGTGCCTATTATCAAGGTGAGTTCACGCTTATTTTGGGTATTTTTGTCATTCTTTTTGAATTTTTACTGAATTCACATTTTATTTTTTAGATGAACCATCCGTCTCGAGATCGGTCTAAAAAATAAAAAATTATGACAAAAAAGGTTAACTAAAAAAGACGAAAAATTGTATTTTTTGCTTACAATGTCGTCCTATATGAAAATTTTCAACTTCAGTCCTAACGTTGAGAACAATGATTTAATTCAAAAATGATGATGAAAATCTGAACAAAAATTACAAAAAAAAAACAGTTTTCATCGAGCGAAGGAATTGAATATTGTATCTTTGTATCTTGATAAGAAGGGAAAATGAAAAAAAAAAAAAATCTGTTTCCACGCACAGGTGTTCGATCGGGCTATTGTTGTCTAATGAATTATAGAGGGAAAAAAATATTTACCCAAAAAAAAATAGAGGGAAAAAAAATTGTAGGAAGGGCAATAGAAAATAAAGGATATTTTTGTCTCATTAAATAAGTTTTTTACTTTGCCCAATATTGCAATTATTGTCACTATTTCCTATACTAGTGGCGTTAGTTGACTTCATTTATAGAGTCCAAATAAGTGCTTTAACATGTGCTTTAGGGGCATATATTAACAAAACCCAATTTTCAATTTTCAACAGGTTCTCGCAAAACAGAATTCAAACAATTTCCAAGGACGCGAGAAAACAATTCCCCCAAAACGTAGCATGGAAGGAATTTAGGGAAATGTAAGAAAAACAGCTCCTCATTAATTCGTCACTCACACGTGTAAAGCGCCCGAAAAATTATTCCGTGTCTCAGGGACAGAGAAAAGTGGAGTCCAGTGAAGACAAGGGTTGCGGCACCGCACTGAATAATCTCTCAAAATCGCACACAGAGCCAAATAATCGAACCACCACCGACACTCTGTCACTCTCGCTCGCAGATTAAAAGCTCGCTTCACGAGGAATCATCCCCTGCAGTCTTATTCCCCCACTTCCCCCCATCCAACCCTTCAAAACCCCTCTCCCCCTCCCAAATCTAACCCTCCACCGTGCGATCAGATCTGCAGCCCCACCACCACACCCCATACCTCCATACTCCCTCGACAGTTCACTTCCCCAGATCCAACCCCCCCTCTCTCTCCTCAACATACATCCACTCCCACTACAGTCCACAGAGAGAGAGAGTAAAAAAAAAGCCTCGAACTTTCCAATTCTGCCCATGGTGGTGGACGGAGGACACTCGTGGACCACCCGCCGGGGCAGCAACCCCCGCCTGGAAGACCAACAAATCGTCGACATTCCATCCACCCCCACCGCCGACACCCGCACCGCCGGATCCCTCCTCTCCCCGAGCATTCTGACGGCGGCAATCATCCTCTCCTGGTACCTCTCCAACATCGGCGTCCTCCTCCTCAACAAGTACCTCCTCTCCATCTACGGCTTCCGCTACCCCATCTTCCTCACCCTCCTCCACATGCTATCCTGCTTCTTCTACAGCTTCCTCGCCGTCAACTACCTCCGCCTCGCCCCCTTACAGCCCATTCTCTCCCGCCGCCAGCTACTGAAGATCCTCACCCTCTCCGTCATCTTCTGCTTCTCCGTCGTCTGCGGCAACACCTCCCTCCGTTACCTCCCCGTTTCGTTTAACCAAGCCATCGGCGCCACCACCCCATTCTTCACCGCCATCTTCTCCGTCCTCATCACGTGTAAAAAAGAATCCAAGGAGGTTTACCTCGCCTTGTTACCGGTCGTGTTCGGAATCGTGATAGCGAGCAACAGCGAACCGTTGTTTCATTTGTTAGGTTTCCTAATCTGCGTCGGCTCGACTGCCGGCCGGGCCTTGAAATCGGTTATCCAGGGTTTGATTTTGACGTCGGATTCGGAGAAATTGAATTCGATGAATCTGTTGTTGTACATGGCGCCGATGGCGGCGGTGATTTTGCTGCCGTTTTCGGTTTACATGGAAGGGAATGTGGCGGCGATTACGGTGGAGAAGGCGAGGGAGGATTGGTTTATCGTGTTTCTGTTGGTCGGGAATGCGACGGTGGCGTACTTGGTGAACTTGACGAATTTTTTGGTGACGAAGCACACGAGCGCGCTGACGCTGCAGGTGTTAGGGAACGCGAAGGCGGCGGTGGCGGCGGTTGTGTCGGTGTTGATTTTCAGGAACCCGGTGACGGTGATGGGGATGGCCGGGTTCGGGGTGACGGTGATGGGAGTGGGGCTTTACAGCGAGGCCAAGAAGAGGTCGAAAGGCACAGCTCATTGACGGATACGATGGTTCGATTCTTTTGCTTTAATTCGATGCCCTTTTTCTTCTTTTTGTTAAAAGAGAAAAACAAGAAAAAAGATTAGTGTCTTACTCCTACTTTGTTTAAAGTTCCGAATGGAATGAAGGAAAATGAAAGAGGATTGGGATTAAAGGGGAAAACTTTCGATGATTGCAATTGTATAGGATTATGATTTATGGGAGACAAGAAGGGTTATGTGTTTTGGTCTTTCCACAATTTTTGTTTTGGGTGGTGATTTGGGAATTTTGAAAATTCGGATCTCTCATTTTGCTTGCCCCTGTTTGTAACTTTATATATGTCGGTTGCTGCATTTGTAGAACACAAAATGCAGGCTGATTCTTCATGTTGTCACTTTGGTGTAATTTGTTGAGGATGAATCACAATCCACTCGAAATTGTCAACCATGTAGTAGTATTCTTTTTGATTGAACAGTTCTGTTTTCCCTTTGTTTTGATATATAGAAATAATGTTCTAGAAATCCCTAGGCGCTAGTTAGGTAGAGAAGGGGCGCCTAGGTGCTGACTGGTTGGCTGCCTAATGTAGGGATGTCCATTTCGAGCCTAATTGCTAGGCAAATGTATTTCAAACCTAATTATCTTGGCAAATGTAATTCGATACGGAATTAGCTTTTCTTAGAGATCAGCTAGGTTGCTGTCAACTAAGGGAAAAGGAAAGGAACATGTGCAAGGAATTTAGGATTCCAATTTGGTCTCTGGGCTACTGAAAATGGGTTTGGAAGCCCATTTTTCCAAGCTGATGTTCTGTTTCCCTTTCACCTAAGACATCTGAAGAAAATAACTTCTTCTTGCTTTGCCTTTCTTGTCAATGATTGTTGTTCTCTGCATTTTGAGTTTTCGTCCACGGAAATAGGTCAATCTAGCTTTGTTTGGGGCTGCTTAACAAAAACCAACCTTCATCTTTCATTTCGATTGTTTGAAGAAATATTGAGGTTACAACTTGGGTCTAAATTGAGTCAAATTTTGTTGTAGCTCCTTCAACAACTTTGCATTTGTCTTCGGAAAGACCTGGATACTGATTCCGCCTAAGCGATCTGAGTGGGTTAACATGATGCCAATTCTGATCCCAAATTTCCTTCTTGGATCAACCGAGTGGGCCTTAACTAATTGCAGAAAATAGTTGTGCTACGGTGTTTTAGTCAGGGGCAAGGAATAAATTAGGCGGTATGCCCAGGGATTTCAACCGAATATTTCACCTTGTATGGGACATGTTGGCTGCAGACCAAGTGTTAAATTAGGTGAGTCGATGTATTGGTTCTATCCTATTTTGCATCCAACAAATTTCATCTTCTTGTTTGATTTCTTGCCTTCTAAGGTAAGCCTTCACTTCTCTTGAGAAGTTCTCCCGGCCTTAGATCTCTTCTACTCTGATCTGATTTTTGCTCTTGCTCTTGACATTGTCTGCTTCAATTTTGTAGATTTGAACATCTGATTATCAACCCTTTCTAGTCTAGGTGATCTAGAATTCCACTCTCGCACATGACAGCCAATTTCTATCAGACACCTTTCTCTCCCAAGATTCCTCCAAGAGGGGATATCACTAAGTCACATAATTCGCGTGCATGTGTGTTTGAGCAAAAGCTGAAGCACGAGGGCGAACACAAGCGTGAAAATGTCTTTAAAGTACATCTCAAACTAAGTCACATAACTTGCGTGCATGTGTGCTTGAGCGAAAGCTGGAGCACGAGGGCAAACACAAGCGTGGAGGCGTCTTTAAAGTACATCTCAAATTACTAAAATCCGCGAAAGTGAAAATTGAGAGTGCGAGCGTAGTATGAGGATTGAGAGCGGAGCCGGAAGCGAAGGAGGGCTTTTTGAAGGATTATGTGACTGAGGAACATCATCTAGTTGGGAACCTTGATTTGCCTGTTTCAACCCGGTTACACAATTGCTAGTATATGTTTGGACAGGCATGTTATCCATTGCATCAATGCTCCCATTCCCATCTGGGCCATCTCAGCAAAAGGTAATTGATGGGCTGACTTTAATGGAGTAGATTCCCACCCATTCTATACAAGTGGATACGTTCGGCTATACCTATCCTGTATGTTTTTACTAATAATTGATCATAAATCGTGGTGTGAGTTGCAAGGCTTCTTTGTCAGCCGACCTATCTTGAACTTAATGTGTCTTTTTGTAGTGTACTGTCAACTGTGTATGTACAACTCCTATAGCCACCAGACTTAGGCTCCGTTCCAGAACGCAGTTTAAGTCCTTATTTTTTAAGAAGGCAATTTCAAGCTCAAAAATCAATAGTTTATTGAAATCTAAAAATATGCAATATGGATCTTGTTTGAAAGATCTCGATGAAATCTTTTATACGATGCAAAAAAAATTGAAAAAATAATTTTCATTTACATTATTTTTGAGTTTGAAAATGTGAAATAAGCTGCTTATTTTTTAAGAAGGTTTCTGGAACGGAGCCTTAATGCCACGAAAATAATAGAATTTCGAATTCAAATTCGACTTCACACCCTTTTAATGTCCAATATGGTAGTAAAATACAAGCAAAATAATACTACTTAGCTAGTAGGAAATTCCCTACAACATGAGTAGGATGGCATCTAATTCAACATTACACCTTAACCATCATGGCCTGGAGATACTAATAAATACTGAGAAACTCATTTCTAGAAAATAAGCAAGCAGCCAAAAATGGACCCGGCGTCCCTGCAGTGACTTCAGCCCCCAAAAATGACGTCGTTTTGGGGTATTTTGGATTCCATGTGTGCAAATTGCTTTTCCTCCCTCCTGACACATGTATGCAAATTGCGTTTCCCCCCCTCTTGGCACACAACCCCCGACCGTATATTACTAATCGGCCCCCATGTCAGACCCCCCTGACACGGGTCCACTCCTATTCCGAAAATACCCCCGGTTGGGCCCAAAATATCCGAACCTATTTTCTGTTATTTTTTCTTTATTTAATTAATACTCCCTCCGTCCCTTTTTTATAGTCCAGTATTCCATTTTGAGTTGTCCCTTAATAAGTGTCCATTTTGTAAAGTTAGTGGATAAAAGTTGGTATATTGTCTATTTTATCCCTAAAAGTAGATTCCTTTTTGATAAATAAGTGAGTAAAAGAGTAATGATGATGGGTAAGTAGGGAAAGTGGAGGAAAAAACTGATGTGAAAGGTATAATGATGATGTCTTTTTAATAAGTTGGAGTTACGAAGCAGGATACTTAAAAAGGGACGGAGGGAGTAATGTTTATACTCTATATCATATTTCTTTTTTATTTATTTAAAATTATTTTAGTGTTCCGATTTTCAATTCGGTTGAATCGGTGGAAAAATCTTGTTTTTTTAATCATTTTATCTTCAATGGTCATAATGAAATTTTGGACTCGTAGAATCAAATATCTCTTAGCGCTAATCAAAGAAAGTCTTAGAGTCAAAATTTAATTATGGTTATTTAGGATAAAATGATTAGGAAACTAAAATCTTTCCACCGGTTCAAACGGATTGAAATTTGAAACACTTAATTTTTAAACTATATTTTTTAATATTGTATATAAACTGTCTAAAAAGGTTAAAAAATTAAGTGTTCCAAATTTCAATCCGTGAAAAGATTTTAGTTTTCTGATCATTTTATCCTAAATGCTCATAATTAAATTTTGACTCTATGGCTCTCGTTGATTAGCCCTAAGAGAAAAATAAGATTTTCGCACCGATTCAAACGAATTGAAAATTGAAACAATTAATTTTTTATACAGTTTATATATTAAAAAAATATAGTTAAAAAATTAAGTGTTTCAATTTTTAATCCGTTCGAATCGGTGTAAAGATATTTTTTCTTATCATTTTATATTAAACGGTCATAATAGATTTTTGGCTCTAAGGCTTTTCAACGAGCACCTTAAGGCTCCTTATTTAGTTTTAGGTCTCTCTTAGGGTGCTCATTGAAAGGGCTTAGAGTCAAAAATTCATTTCGACCATTTATGATGAAATGATCATAAAAATAATATCTTAGCACCGGTTCAAACAGATTGAAAATTGAAACATTTAATTTTTCAACAATATTTTTTAAATATATAAACTGTGTAAAAAATTAATTGTTCCAATTTTCAATTCATTTGAATCGGTGCGAAAATCTTATTTTTCTTATCATTTCATCATAAATGGTCGTAATGAATTTTTGACTGTAAGGCCTTTCAATGAGCACCCTAAGAGAGACCTGAAACTAAATAAGGAGTTGTAAGAGATACCTGAAACTAAATAAGGAGTTTTAAGGTGCTCGTTGAAAGGCATTATTATGACCATTGAAGATAAAATGATAAAAAAACAAGATCTTTACATCAATTCAACCGAATTAAAAATTACAACACTTAAAAAATATTAAATAAATAAAAGAGAAAAAATATAAAGATTATTAAGTAAATAAAGAAAAAATAAGAGAAAATGGGGTTGGGTATTCCTGGGGAAGAGGGGGTGGGGTCGGGGGTGGTGTGCCAGGATGGGGAAAAAGCAATTTGCATACAAGTGTCAGGAGGGGGGAAAAGCAATTTGCACACATGGAATCCAAAATACCCCAACGACGCTGTCGTTTTGAGAGGGATGTGGGGTTTGCTTTAGTCACTGCAGGGACGCCGGGTCTGCCAAAAATACACAAGTAAAGTCCATTAACAAATTAAGTGTTTCAATTTTCAATCTGTTTCAACTAGTGCAAATATCTTATTTTTTGGATCATTTTATCTCAAATTGTCATAATTATTTTTTGGGTCTAAGACTTCTCAATGAGCACCATAAGAGTAACCTTAAACTAATAAAAAGTTTTATGGTGCTCGTTCAAAAGCTTTAGAGTCAAATATTCATTATGATCATTCACATAACATGAAAAAAAAAAACCAAGATCTCTGCACCGATTTATATAACCGGTTTGAAAATCGGGACTTGGAAATAATATTTATAACTAATTTGTTCAAAATAAAATAAAATTACATACTAGAGAAATGAGGTCTTTTGGGGTTAGAGCATCTCCATGAGCCTCGCCTCACACTCCGGCGAGGTCAAACTGGCCAGAATACTCCATCTTTTCCGTTTCCAGCAACCTCAACTGAGCCTCGCCAATTAAGCCCCTCGCTCCGGACCATCGCCTCACCCAGCGAGTAAGGAAAGCTCGCTTGAGCCCCTCTCCCCAAAAACAGATCGGTGACGAAATATTTCTCACGCCGACGAGTCAGATCCGCTTTTTTGAGTTGCTCCGGCGAAGGTAAGAACAGTGGTCGTGCGTCGAGATAATTAGGCGAAAGCAAAACCCATCATCTCACAGTTGCTCTCCTCTCTGTCTCTCATGGATCTGGACGTCATTTTGGTCATCGCCGTCGCCTGGCGTCGTCGGCTATGGCCAGATCTGAGAGCAAAACCCTTGCGGGCCTTGCCGTACATATATATGTATGTATATGTAATATATACGTGTGTATCTGTATGTATGTATATGTATATATGCAAGTCAGCAAGTGTATACGTATGGTTTTTTTTTTTTTAAAGGCAAATAGCTAGACTGTTGGGTATTGCACTGATTTGGTGGCTAGCAAAAAGGAAAATCCTAAGCAAAATGGCGAAATTTTGGGTTAGACTACTGGAGATGCTCTTAGAGACCACTGTGGGGCGGGGGTATTTTTGTCACAACGGGGTGGGGTCGGCCCATGTGTGGCTGTGTTAGGAAGTAAAGGGAATGGCAAAAGGCCAACAAGCCACAAATATGGCGGGAAAGCCACTCCGGATTTTTTGACCGAACACAGCCTAACTCTAGCCAACATGATAAGTGGGCTTGTGGAACTGACCTAGGATGCTAGAGCTAAGACGTCTTCCAAGTCGGCCTCGTTTTGTCTTCGCGTGCCCATCCAACCCCACCCAATGTCAAACCCTATCTGTGTAAGCCCTGTTTAAGTGAGTTGCCAAAAATACCCAAAATCCTCGCCTCCCCCCGTGAACGAACCGGAGATCCTGCAAGTCGGGCCGACCTGCAGGGCGTGAAGGTCGGCTCTGAGTCGTTCGATCGGGGCCTCAACGGCTCAGATTTAATCTCTCGACCCTTCAAATCTGAACCGTCCATTGCCGAACTGAGATCCCGACAGTTGATTGTTGATCCGGCACCGATCGGACGGCTCGAAGCCCGACCTTCACGCCCTGCAGGTCGAGCTGACCTGCAGGATCCCCGGGTCCCCCCGTGAACATGATGGGCCAAACCAAACTCACAAACTGATTGGAGTTCAGATCACGCGGAGAGAGAGAGAGAGAGAGAGAGAGAGAGAGAAAGCCGTCGCCGGTAGATTTGTTCGTAGACCTAGAAGATCTTAACTCGACGATGGCCATGGACGTCGACGCAGAGTTTTTTGGCGAAGGCCCACTCGTCTCCGACAACAAGCTCGCCGACGCCGAGTTCTTTAACTCCTTCGAAGACGACTAACCGAATGGGGAGATTTGAAGGAGGAACCGTCCATGACGTCGTCGCCGCTTCCACCTAGACTCAAAGCCATCAAGCCGGATTCGCCTCTGGACTGAAACAACAACTCCTACTGAAGCAACAATAACTTGGCCGATGTAGACACCCCAATCCGGACCTCGGAGGGTCTTTGTCCACCCCGATGATGAAATAGAGGAAACGATACCTTTGCGAGCTTGAAAAAGGATCTCTATAAGCCCACATAAAACTTGGAAAAAACCCAAAAACCTGAAAAGCCCAGATAAAAGCCCAAAAGAGCCCTGGACCGAAGAAAGAGGAGCCGTGCGGAGCAGAATTGGAGCGCACGGCACCTTGAAATTAAAGGGTGGCCGTGCGCGGCGAACCTTAACAGCACGGCACCTTGAGCAAAAGGTCGATCGCTCGGCTCAGGTCGCTGCCACGCCAGGAGCCACAGTGGACTGCTCACCGAAAATGCACTTCGCCCGCCTAAAACACCTCCATCATTTGAATTCAAAATCCTTGGCCATTTGCCTATAAATTAACCCCTCCACTCAAGGGAAAGGGGTCCCTCTTAGTCTTTCTTTTGAGTCCCTCTCTTGCCTTTCTCTTGGCTTTCTCACTCTACTTTCTCTCTTTAAATTTCTACACCCACTTTCTTATTTCCATTGCCATTTCCAAGCTTTAAAGAATGTCATTCCCAAAAGACCTTCTTTAAGTGCTTTCACTCACTCCCTTCTCATCATTGAAGTTGATCCTTCATTAACTTCAAAGACTCATCACCCCCAAAACACTTTATCTTCCCTCACACCCGTGCTCCTTTTGTCTCATTCAACCTCTTCCCTCCACATCCGCGACGAACCATCCACATCCTAGCCTCAAAGGTCCTCGATCAAGCTCGAAACCAAAGGTCTCGGACTAGACTCTATTCTGGTCCTGAGGGGACCTTTCTGTCAGAAGGTCTAACCCCTTTTGGTTAGATCCTGACCAAAAACCCATTTTTCAGAAAATAAAATTAACACTGTGCTGAGGTTGGGGAACCGCGCGGTCTGGTTTCCAGACGCGCGGCACCTTGATCCTGAGTGCACGGCATCTTGCTGGCTACTGCCTTGGTGAGCAGGCTGCTTGGATCTGAGTTTCCATCTGTTGTGGTTACTTGTATTTGCTGTTTACTGCTTCTGTTACTTTTAAAACAAGACCATATCTACAAGCCATGTTCCGGCTTCTTTAAAAGCTTTTCAAGATCATCCCAAATGATTCAATGTGTTAAAAACTACTTTAAAATCATGTTTTGAGGAAAGCAATGATGTTTTTGGGATGATCTGACTGCCGTGAGGCTTCTGATGAGTTTTCTTAAAGACACACAAAGAAAGCAGTGGGCTAAATAATATTTTGAAGGTCTGCAATAGTCTGACAGAAGAGCAGGTACCACGCACGGCACGTTGAGGTACCGTGCGCGGCATCTCAGGGTGCCGTGAACAGTTTACTGGGGTCTAAACAGTCTGCTCAGCATTGTTTGTTTCTCCTGCTCACGTCACTTTATCACTAATGTACAGATAGCACCACGCACACGTCAACGTGATATATTTTCCCGTGTCCCTTCCCCGTTACGTGCCTTTTAAAAAAGAGTTTGATATTCCAAAAGATATTGAAAATTCCCCCTTTTGAAAATATCAAGTAGAGACCGGTTTTGCCGGGTGAGTGGGGTGCTTTTTAAAGAAAAACCTTCCCCATTCGTAATGTGGCTCCCGAACCCAACATCTCGACGTTTTCGCTAGATCAAAAGTCTTTTTCGAACCACTCCTCGGTTTCTCGGGTGACCCATCTCAAAAACCCGGGTGGCGACTCTTCGAGTTAGCGCCTTTTCCGGGCGCGAGAGCCCACAGCCGCTGCCGCCGCCGCTGATCTGATGTTGCCGGAGCTTCGCGGCCAGAATCGTGGACTGATCGTGATCGAAATGGAAGTGATCGTCGGGCATGGAGGCAGAGAGGTCCCACGGGGACTTAGGGTTTGGTTTGGTGAGGTCAGGCGGCCAAGAGCAGGAGGGGAGGGTGGAGGGCATCTGGTCGAGGAAGTCGTCGTGAAACGGCGTCGCTGGATCGAAGTGTTGAATCTGATTGTTGCTGTCGATCTGTTGTTGTTGTTGAATGGTTTGGAGAGATATTTGGGATTGGTTTAGGACTGATTTCGGGGCATGCATTTCTCTGCTGCAACGCTGCAGAACTTTCCTACGCAAAACAGAACAACATGTTTTCAAATCTCCCCATTCTTGGGGTGTGAATTGTCACCCTTTTTGTAGTTTGTAGAATTCACCCAAAATTCACACCAAGACTTAACCCAGAATTCACACCTTCAAGAATTATGTAAAAAGACAAAATAAAAATTATTCAAAAGGGCAAAATAGTAAAACCGCCTTTAAACAAGACCTAGACGAGATAACACTTACAAAAGGGAGTCCGCATGGAACCCAAACAAAAAAAATAGGACCATCTAGGAATTTCCGAAGACGGAAAAGACACCGAAAATCTGAACTTTTGAAAAAGAATGGTAGTTTAGCCCAAACAACTTGTCTTCTAGGTACTTAAAGACAACTTTTTGAAAAATGATTTAGAAAAACCCTAAATCATTTATAGAAAAATCCTAAAATGTTTGTCGAAAGGTAACCTAATAACAGTATAGACTCACAAGAGAATTGTATCTGAATTAGGGCTGCAAACGAGCCGAGTCGAGCAGAGTTTTGAAGTGCTCGAGCTCGGCTCGCCAAAAATCAGGCTAGCTCGAGCTCGGCTCGAGCTCGTGACGAGCTGCAAAAAGCGAGCTCGAGCTCGGCTCGTTTATGTTTGCAGAGCTCGAGCTCGGCTCGCTTAGGCTCGATAAATGAGCTCGGCTCGCTTATGTGTATATATATATCGGGACGGTTCCGGAGACAACTAATTAGACACCTAAAAAAACATCTCATAGTTTCTGGTCAAATTTTAATGATCCGAACAGCTCAATGTGATTAGAACGTGATTTTAAGGATACTCGCGAAAAATCAGCAAAAAAAAGGACCGGGAAGGGCTTGATCTGAACAGTTTTTAGCTTGGATTTGATGAGCGGTTCAATTAAAAATTGCTCAAAATAAACACTTTCCGGCCATATTTTTTTGCTAATTTCTCATGGGCACCCTTAAAATCACATTCTGCACACATTGAACGGTTTAGATCATAAAAATTTGATCGGAAACTATGAATCTTAGATTTGCTTTCATTCTGGTCGCTGGAATAAAGCACAAAGTAATTACAGTACTATTAAAAAAGAGATTTTGTCCATTGTATTATGTGTTTCAAAATTTCAAAATGATATATTAAATCAAAAATTTTTAGTCAGAGTTGATTGTAAAAGTGCTAAATATGTTTTGGAAAAAGATGTTGAAAATATTGTTAGTAAACAAATCTTTGCCAGGTGGTAATCTATATTAAGCATTTTTTATTTTGAAATTGAATATATTAAAGGTAGTCAAAATTCAATTCCAGATTTTCTCACTAGAGAATTTCTCCTTAGTAAATGATAAACCATACTGCACACTCAGAGACATCGAGCACTCATTATTCATTTAGTCACTTGCACCACGAGCACCATTTGCACCACTGAGCACTAAATTAGCAGAGACATTATTCACTATTTTTCTGCAGGGTATCATACTGCATTATAAGCAGCATTATAACTAATTTATTTTGCAGAAATGACGGATAAGAAGAAACAGTTAACACTTCCTTTGAATCCTTCCTGGGCTGACCAGTCAGGACTCAGTCAACCCCTGGTAAAAATAGATACCAAATTCTTGGGCAAATCCCCCCCAAACTTGAGTATAAATCTGCCCTTGCTTATATTCCTACACCTAGTCAAATTATCCCCTCACCCAGTCAAATCACTGTTAATGACCCTTTTTCCCTTAATCAATCTATTCAACCCAATCAGCCAAAATATCCTCCTCAATCTTCTACCCCAACAGAATATTTGCTTAAACCAGTAATCACTAATCTTTTATCTGTTGAACCAGTTCACAAGAACATCCACCAACCCATTGAATTAGTAAAATCTTTCTTCCCTTCTGGATGGCACTTCATTCCTGCTCATCCTGATAAAACACTGTCTTTCTACAGAGACATTCTCATGCACCATAAATCTATTCTAATCAAACCAATTATTGATAAACGCAACCCTAATAAAGTCATTTACCACTCTCTTTATATTCACAACATAGTCAGTCTTGATGAATGGGGGCATCCCTCTGTACTCAAAAAATTGCCCAATCACCCTACTGAATATAGTTATTATGATTATACTGACTCTTGGTTCAAAATAATTCTTCATGAAAATGAAGCATTCACCCATTCTTGGTTCATTCAATTTGACCACAAGTTCAATTCAGTAATCCCATCCTAGTTTTCTAGATGGTGGCACCAAAATGGAGCCATTCCAGACATTTTACCAGAAGCACTCATGGATCAAGTCACCTACTTTTCCACTATGTTCAAAGTAACCAGTCATACTAGTCAATTTCCAGCTCTGCTTTTATTCATGGCTAAATACATGGTGCCATGGATATTCAAATGGCGATACAATATTGCCAACAAAACAGTGATCGGCTAGTATCTAGTCAAATGGTGGACTTCTTACAACCACCAAAAGATTATTGATCAAGTCAAAACAGAATTTCCAGTAAAGATACCAACGCCAGTGAAGATTCAACCAATAAAACAAGATCAACTAGTCAAACAGGAAGAGCTGCTTCCTTCACCATCAGTCTCCTCAATCAAGCTTGGTAGCCCTGCCCCAGAATCATCCAAACAGTTAAAAACCAAATGCTCACAACTGTTAATGCTAGCCCAACAGCTAATAGCTCAAGCTAGTTAAGAAGAGGATGATAACTCCTCTGAAGAGTCAGCTACATCTAATCAAAATCCCTATGGGTCAGCATACCAGGACGCAGAGGACCCGTTTGCTTAGCACTATCACTAGTCAACAGCTAGCACAATATGGGCCAGCCTATTAAAATGAATAGTAAAAATCACTGTTTATATTGTTCATCCAGCCGACAGCTACTGATCAACTACTGTTCACTCAGTACTATTCATCCTTTTACTGTTCAATCACGGGAAAAGGACAATCAACTGTTCACTTAGACTGTTCACCCATCTGCTGAGCTGCTTTTCCACCAAAAGTAAAGACATTCACATGGTCACAGTAGACCACTGATAATTGTAAAGCCTTTGATCCTTCATCTATAAAAGGATTCAACTGGCTCTAGTTTGGGGTATCTCTCGCCTAGCATCTTTCTCTTCTCTTCTAATGTTTTAAGTTCTGTATTTTGCAGTTCTTCTCCTTCTCACCTCTCCTCTCTTGTTAAAGCTATTAAACTGTTCAAATGTCAGTTTATACTGACAACTATTTAATGAATTGTTGAACTTATTCAAGTATTTTGTTCATAATTCTCCATTCAATGGTTGGTTCTACCACTTAATTACTTGTTTTAATGTTATGTTAATGGTCGGCAGTGCCGCCTAATATGATTAACTCTGTCTTGTTCTTCTGCATCTGTAAGTCTTCTGTTGTCATGGTATCAAAGCCAAGTAGAGAGTAGTGTGTAGGTGATTGGTGGATGGATTGCTACTGATTAGGGTAGAGATGGGTGGATGAGTAATTACTGAGTAGTTTATTCTTGTTGTTAAAAGTAGTTGAAATGAGTTCTTATATTTTGAGTGCTCTGTTTATTATCCTAATTTTAGGAAATTAATGTGTACGTCCTTAGTGATTATTCTGATTGTACTTGTTTCGGCACCTAGCTATGTGTCCATAGTTTAGTAGCTGTTCATATCTAAGCCGCCCCATTAGTTTCCTGTAAAAGTCCCGCTTGGTAAGTCCCGAGGTAGGGCAGTTAGGGTTGGGGTATAGCTGAGAAGGGCATGTGTGGAAGGTGAACAGCAAGATCTAAACATATGCTGGTAATGATGCATAAGGGCATGTTCAAAACAAGTATAAATCAGGTGGAGAATTACCACTGAAATCTTAGAATTAGGTATAATAGATAGTTTATTTGAATATAAGTCTCGGATCAGTTTCTTTTAGGAAAAAGAATAGATTACTCAGGTATCGTTCATCCACCAGTCCCTCCCTTATTCAGGTGTAAATTCATCCACCAGTCTCTCTGTTGAAACTCTAGGCTCAGTAAAAATGAATAGATTATTTAGATGATTCTTCAGCCAGTTCTTCTTCTATGGCTAATTTATCATCTGTCCCAGACATAGTAAACCAAGAAGAACACGAATATTAACATTTAAATAATGAATTAGAAAATTGGAATATTCCCAAAATCCCCGTTAAAGAAATTTACAAATCTAGCTTTCTAGGAGATTCTTTTAGAACTGATCAAATAGCTAAAACTGTTGAACAAGTCTATGCTATTACTAAACAAGAAGAAAAATGTTCACTACTCAGTAAAGATTCCATTAAAAGACACCTCGAAAGAGGGAATAATTACATTCATGTAGGATTAATCCAAGTAGCTATTAAACCACTGTCAAGAACAGGATTAAATTCCTCTGTCTTATTATCCCTTAGAGATAGTAGATTCACAGTTTACAGTGATAGTTTGCTAGTATTAATGGAATCTAGCCTACATAATGGTCCAGTCTATTTTAACTGTTACCCTGATTTACCTCTTAGTTTAAAAGATAAAAACATATTAAAAGCATTGACATTAAATATTCAAACTGTTGGAGCTATTAATAACATGCTTGAGGGTAGTCACCCATTTGCTTTAATCTACCTGATTAGCATCTAAGATTGTATGATCTTGGTGCTCAAATCCTCTAATTTGTGGCTTCTTTATGTTTAAGTGTCATTTTTATTTAATATTTGTGCGTAAGGTATTTTTGTAAGCTTTTCAGGTCAATCGTGCTAAAAGGGCGGATTTGAAGGCCAAGTGAGATTCCGGGATGAGCCAAGTGTTCGAGTGCCCGTCGGTACTCATGTCGTTGCCACTAAAGCCTATTGGCGTTGCAAGTTGTCTCGGAGGCCACCCGTTGATCAAGAATTCCATATAGCGTGCTAAGGTTTCATATAACAAGCAAGTGTATCGAGGATGGCTCTCGAGGGCACCCGGGAGTCCAAGGCCACAAGGCGCACCTCCGTTAAGTCCCAATGATCAAGTATTGAAGCGTTGGAAGGCCGAGGGGTCACGTCAAGGCATGGCAGCCAAGCTTGGGCCAAATCTGCAAAAACAGGGTAGAGGTAGCGCTACCTAGTAATGGTGGTAGCGCTACCATCAAGCTGAAATTCCCACAGTTGGCTAGGTAGCACTACCTTGTTTTGGTGGTAGCGCTACCTTTCTCCCTCGACCAGAATTCAATGCTCTGTACTTTTCAACCTTCTATTTTTGGAAAGTTTCCATTTTAGGCATTATTTTGGGATATTTTGGGGACCTTTTGGTCCATTTGTTGGCTGATTTGTAAGGCTTTTAAATAGCTTTGTAAGCCATAAATGGCCATTATGTACATCTTTACAATTTCTAGTCTTTTAATTCCTAAGAACTCTTTTCTTAGTCTTTTGAGTTTTCTTCACTTTTCCTTCGAGAAAACAAGTAAGTTCAAGTTGTTTGTTTAATTCTCAAGTACTAAAGTTGTTGGTATGTATTGGATCTCTATAGAAATCAAGTTTATTCTAATTTCCATCGGTGGATCATGTTTTCCATTTCAAGAATAATTTCTAGTCTTTTTCCAATGAGTGAGTAGTTAACCGGTTTGGTCTCGGGGTGAGGTTTATTCTATGAATTAGTCGATCAAATGGTTTCGCTCAATCTTTAGCTCGTTTTCAATGTATTGAACGAATTAAACCCATGATTTCTAGTATTTGATCATGGGATTGGTGGCTTCTTTGATCAATGAAGTCTATCACCCCGTGCTACGTACTTGATTAATCGTACGCGTGCGAACGATTCTTTTTCGTCTCTCACTTGCGTTGAATGAGTTCAGTTTGAATTAATACATTGAATCGAGTTACAAGTAGTCTTCAGCTTTAATGCTTTTAGTGAAATCCGGACGGTTTCAGTCCACTCATTCATTAGATAAAGGAACCGTTTGAATGGTTAAATCGTGAATAAACCGAGCTCTCTAGACTCGACCATCTTAAGCTAGTTCAAATCCAAGTTTTTATCGTAATTTCAATTAAATCACCGAAGTTGGCTGCTTGAAAGCTGTAAAACCTTTTTATTGCATCTATTCCAAATTAGCTTAGAAGATCTCTCCGTGGGAACGATCCGGTCTTACCGGTTTATATGCGTTACAACGACCTCGCCCTTTGCCATATTTGGAGGGTAGGTTGCGGAGTTAAGCACTACCGTATTTATTACAAATGTATGAAAACTAATCTAAACATTCATGCTTTAGTAAAAAGTCCTAAAGACAAAATTGTATAATCCAAAGTAACACTAATGCCAATATCCAAGTACCCAAAACCATTTCCTGGTGTGATATTAAATTACCCACTCGTTGGGTTAGTGAAAATGAAAGTTATCCTCAAAAAATACAGAATGATACTATTGACCCAGATTATATTAAACAGTATTTTGACGGTACTGTAAGGATAAGTTTTGATTAACAAAGAATAAATTCACCACTTCGGATTAAAGAATTAACTAGAACAAATAGTTCAGTAAATATTCTTAGACAAGATAAAAATTTGTTAAACCCAAATATTAAATTAAAAGGTATTCAAACGGTTTCACAAATTAGTAAACCTTGCTATTCAGCACAGTCAAAATTTGATGATGAGGATACCTCACAAGGATCCCCTACTCCTACTGACTTAGATGAAATAACTCCTAATGACTCTGTTTCCCAAAATAATGTTGATCCTTCCCTTCGAGTACTAAATAAAATTAATGATGATGAATGTGATGAATTATATGAGGAATTTAAATAAAAAAAGAATAAACAAAAAAGACGTGATTACAGAAACAACTATTCATCTGAAGAACAGAATAAAATAATAACCCATTGGGAACAATGGATGGAAGATAAAAATGTTGAAATCTACTTCTTTGATTTTTTAGAGAAATTCTACAAAAAATAAAAAAATACTAAACTGAAAACTCTATCTTCTATTTGCTCAACCAAAACCTCATATCCTGTTTTACCCCATAAAACCTGCAATTCAAAATCAAAAGAAGTAAAAGTAATTACTCAGATCTTACCTAATAAAGAAATCAACACCGATAATCAACCTATTAAAAAAATCACATTACAAGATCTAAAATATGAAACTAAAATTGTTAAAAAAGATATTGCTAAGTTAAAAGAATCTAGTTTAAACCTAAAAACTGGTCACGATCAAGATGATACTAAACAAAAAGAATATTACCAGAAATGGTATACAACTGTTAAACTGATAATAAAAGATTACCAGATAGAAGTTAATGTCTTAATTGATACTGGTGCTGATTTGAATTGTATACAAGAAGGTATAGTACCTACTATGTATTTTAATAAAACAACTGCACTACTTAGCTCAGCCAATGGTAGTAAAATGCATATAGAGTATAAATTACCTAATGTACATGTTTGCCAATATAAAGTTTGTTTTAAAACTACTTTTGCACTAGTACCTGATTTAACTGACAGAGTTATTTTAGGGACACCATTTATTTGTTTACTTTATTCATTCACAACTAATGAAGAAGGATTAATTACTAAACCCTTTGGTCAACAAGTAATGTTTAAATTTCTAACTCAACCAGAATTAATGGAATTAAACCAACTAAAATTTAATAAACTAAATACAAAGAAAATCCGGTTAAGATTTTTACAAGAAGAAATTAAATACAAGAAAATTGAAGAACAATTAACTACTGAATTTCTTAGTAAACAAATTTAAAATTTTAAAAAAGAATTAGAAGCAAAAGTTTGCTCTAATCTCCCAAGTGCCTTTTGGCATAGGAAAAAGCATATAGTAACCTTACCCTATATTAAAAATTTTAATGAATCACAGATCCCTACTAAATCTAGACCAATTCAAATGAATCATGAATTAATGGAGACATGTAAAGAAGAAATTAACACTTTACTTGCAAATAATATTATTCAAAAAAGTAAATCACCCTGGTCATGTCCTGCTTTTTATGTCAACAAAAATGGTGAAAAAGAACGAGGTGTTCCCCGCCTTGTTATCAATTACAAATCATTAAATGCTATTTTGGAATGGATACGATATCCAATTCCTAATAAAAAAGATTTAATTAACCGATTAAGTAAAGCAGTAATTTTTTCAAAATTTGATTTAAAAAGTGGATTTTGGCAAATCCAACTGCACCCTAATGATAGATATAAAACTACTTTTACCACACCATTTGGTCATTACGAATGTAACGTTATGCCATTCGGATTAAAAAATGCTCCTAGTGAATTTTAAAATGTAATGAATGAAATATTCAACCCATTTAGTATTTCATCATTGTTTATATTGATGATGTCCTTATATTTTCTAACTCTATTGATGAACATTGGAAACATTTAAACTCTTTTATTAATACTATTAAACGTAATGGACTAGTCATTTCTGCTCCCAAAATTAAACTATTCAAATTGTTTATATATATAAAATTGGGCTCGTGAGCCAATTCGAGCCGAGTTTCGACGAGCTCGAGCTCGGCTCGTTTATGAAACGAGCCTAATATTTTAGCTCGAGCTCGTTCGTTTGTGTCTTGAACCGAGCCGAGCCGAGCCGTTGTCGAGCCGAGCGGATCGTTTGCAGCCCTAATCTGAATTCTTTCAAAATGAGTCCCACAATGTGATGAATAAAGTGTTACAGATCCGCACACCATCTTCAAAAATCTGTGGCTCATTTCTATGAGTTTTTCGGCTTACATTTTTTAATTTTTGTGGCCCAATATATGAGATTTTGTGGTTGTTTATATGAATTTTTTTTTTTTTTTTTGGTGGTGTTGCATCTGCATTTTTGTGGTGTTGTTGTATACGAATTTTGTGGATCAAATAGATGGTGCAAAGTCAAAATGGCGGCTCAAAGTTATGAGATTTTGTGGTGTTGTTTATGAGATCTTTTTGGTAATCAATTATGAGATTTTGTGGTAAATCAACATAAAAAATGAGTGACACTACAGTCACCGCACCCAAAATGCGGTGGCCGGCCACCGCACGTTGTTTGGATCCCACTTTGGGCCCCGCAAGGATGATCCAAGTCGTTCAATAATTTTTAAAAAAAAATCGAGTAGGCAATGCGCAAAATCAGCTCGATCCGATATGTGTAAGTGGTCGGATCAAACTTCTCATCTTTAAAAAATTGAAAAAAAATGGAAAGATTGGTTTTCGATTTTCCAAAGATAAGAAGCTTGATCCGAGCACCTACACATATCGGATCGAGCTGATTTTTTGCAATGCCCACTTGTTTTTTTTTAATTATTGAACGGCTCGGATTATCCATGCAGGTCCGGAGTAGGATTCACACGGCGTGCGGTGGCCAGCCACCTCATCTTGGTGCGGTGACTGTAGACTTTCTGTAATTAAAAAAAAAAAAATGGTAATCAATTATGAGATTTTGCGGTGATATATGAGACTTTGTGACTGAAAACACTAGTTGCCTACCGTGCGACATTTTTGGGGGAGTTTACCTTAGACAAACTAGAAACACCAGTCAGTGGTGTCGTATTTAATTGTGCGAATTCATTTTACGACATAAAGAATAGCTAACAATATTAATTATCATCTTTTTTTTCATAAACTTAGAAACTAAAAATGAACTTCTCAGAAAGGGAATTTCAATGCAACTATAAGACTACTTCACAAAATAGCAGAGCTGGAACTTGTAATTTTAATTTCTTCCCGAGTTTTCATAGTGCAAAACTAGATTTTGAAAATGAAAGGTCAGTAATTGGGCTCCACTTGATAAATTATCGGGAAAATGACAATCAATAACGTGTTTTGATAATTAATACTACTCGCCAAGGACATTTTCACACTACAAGAAAATCGAGATCTCTCAACGGTTTAGCTAGCAACGGTTCGAAAAACCGTTGGTATAGACGGTGTGTAGCAACGGTTTTTAAACCGTTACTAGAAACAGGACTATAGCAACGGTTTTCATGCAACCGTTACTAGATTATAAGACTATAGCAACGGTTTTCCATAACCGTTACTAAAAACCGGCCTCTAGCAACGGTTTTCCATAACCGTTACTAAAAACCGGACTATAATCGAGACCATTGATTTTGTTTTCCTTGTTTGTTGATTAAATCATTCTCATAAAAATTTGGTTTGATCGAGTCTAGAAAACTTCTTTATTGAGACAAAATTTCATTAGTAAAATAAAATTTTCTGTCTGATCAAGTATGTAACGATACCCGATTAATTTCATTTTTCGTATGAAGGACGTACTCTTTACTATGTAAAAAATAGATGGTTCTAATCGGGGAAAAAAAAAAGTAGGTGTTTGTATAGAATAAACTGAATTTAAAAACTTGGGTTAAGAATAAATCGATAAAACTCAAATGACATAAGCTAACCCAGCTGGTTTGCTTAGTATAAATATTAGTAGTCCATTGATATTACACAAGTGTTGGGCTAGCCCAGCTGGTTTGCACTTGCGTGCGCATGCGGGAGGTCCTGGGTTCGATTCCCAGGAGGAGCAAAAAATTGTTGTGTTGCCACGCGGCGACAGTTGGAGGCCACGCGAGCGCCACATTAGTGACAGGTGGAGGCCACATGGCTGCCATGTCATATTTTACCCCAGATTTTTAGAAAAAAAAAAAAAACTTGCCTTTAGCAACGGTTACAAGCGTTGCTAAAGAAACCGTTGCTAAAAAAAAATCTGTACCAACGCTTGCCAAAACCGTTGCTATAACCCTACAGCAACGGATATCTCGCGATGGTTTAACCAACGGTTCTATAACCGTTGGTATAGCCTATATTGGTCTTTAGCAATGCTTTTTAACATCTCTAGCAACACTTTTGACCGTTGCCATTGAACGATTTTCTTGTAGTGTCAGCATTAACAAATGTTCTCAACATGTTATTGACGGATATTAATTATCAAAATACGTTCTGGACCGTCATTTTCTCTAAATTTTTTGGGCTTGTTGGACTTCTTAAAACCGAAGTTGAGGTGAAATATTTCTTTTTCTTTGGTTTTTTTTTGGAACGCAAGGGTTCACCTGTAGCCCCTGAATACAATGTACAAGTACAGTCATCCCTGTTTCGGGGTTAATTTGGTTGAATGCAATTTTGTTCACCCGTTTTTAAGAAAGTGAATGTTAATCTTGATCTTATTGGTTGGTTGAAATAGTGTAAGTTTCATTCTTGACATCACTTTTTGATGGGATTCATACTATTTCAATCAATAGGAAAGAGGGTAGTGTTCATCCTCTTTTAACGGTAGTGAACAAAATTAAATTCGGTTTAGCTGCTAATTAAGCAATTAATTATTCAATTCTCTATTTTCTTTTGAGCAAAAATAAAATAGAATAATTCAGTTCTCTTGAGGCATCATCACATGATGCTTCAACATACTTTATCACTATACATTAATGTGGGATCCATGCACTTTATTTCATGCCTACAAGAATTTGTGGTGGAGAAGAGTGTTGGGACATGATGTGGCGTTGCTCCGGGAGCACCCAATAATTATTCCTGGCTGTAATAGTTGTTTTAGCAAAATGACTCCTGCCATGTGTGAGGCATCTCTTGAACACACCATGCAATAGTGTGAAATCCCAGTCTATTTTGACGATTGGATTCATAACTCATTTTGTAGGTCTTGGCGGTTAAATTGTACTAACGGTTCATTTTGTCTCAAAACAAATGTACAGTAAATGTTTTAGACCGGCCGTTACCGATTTCCATCAGTCTATTTTTTCACATAGAAGATAATTTATGTAGATCTTCAAAGAGACAATACAAAACTCTAATATCAAAATAAATGTAAATGATTTACGACGGTGCGCGCATTTTGTTGCATGCAGATGGCCTATTGAAGACTTTCGAAACAACTCGCATCGTGGGTCTGGCTTGGACCAATTCGACGGGTCACTTTTTTACGATGGTGCATATATACCGCTAGCTTGGGCCAATTCAACGGGTCACTTTTTTTAACGACGGTGCGTAAGTTGACTGACGACTGCTAATTGCGTGCAGATGGCCTATTCATGAAGACTTCCCCATGTTATATTATAGTACTTAATATTAACTTAATTAGGTTGGAGCCAATCTAATTACGTGGTTCTATCTTACTGGCGAATGATTCAAATGAACTTCTGGGTTGTTAACGCAATATTTTTATATATTTTCTTTTCTTTTTATGAATACAAAATCATTTTTTATTTAATATTGTCGAGATTGGACAACTGACTGTGAGAAAAATAATGAGAAATAAGATGTTGAATCGTTCATCATCTTTGAGATGGACTAGTACTTAACCATATATATTGAAACTGAATATTTATTGGTAGATCCGTACCCACCAACAGGCCAAAAGGATGAAGCTTTAAAAAAAATTAAGTACTCCCTCATTCCATGTATACTTGTAACAACCATATATGTCACCCGTTACGTATGAGACCGGGTGTGATAATATATAATAGTACATGTACATTTTCTAACGCCCAAAAAAAAAAAAAAAAATCAACAAATAAGAGAAGGAATGTGCTAGTCATGATGGATCAACTGAAATGAAGAAAATATATTCAGTCAATGGTGCTGGTATAATGATGAAACTATTATAAATTTGTTTTCAAAATTTTAAAATATTTGTTTAAGATATTTGTTTGTAAAGTTTAAGATATTTGTTTGTTGTTTGGTAAAATAAAAGTATCTATGCACGAAAGTCAACTAAATATCTTCTAGGATTGATTTCAAAGGATATAATTTTAAGGTAGTCAATTTATAAAAGGTAGACAACAATATTCTCAGGTATTTTAAGTGTTTTTTTTTTTTTTATATATATTTTGTATCATGGAACTTAATTATCTACTGTTCTTTTTTTTATCACTTGATAGCTGTCTTCAAATTCTAGAGCTGCCCTCGGTTATTTAGACCGTTCTACCCATATCAAGTTCTAAAAAAAAAAAAAAAGGCTGCTTGATCTAGACTGTTAGTGTGAAGAATGATTAGGGCAATTCGATCAGAAGTTGAAGAGCTGCATTGCAATCTTGACCGAGTGTTGTATATATGAGTATCGAGTTTTCCAAATAAACATTCCTATTATTTTCAGTGACATATATAGATTGATTGAGCATATTAGTTACTGGCTACAACAATATACCTTTGAAGGTGGCTAGTGTTTGAGGGTTAGTTTGGGTGGCGGGGTTTGGATTTTTGGGCTTTCTTTGTTTATTTTGGGTGTAGGGTTGGGCATTAGTGTTTATTTTTTGTGGACCCTTTTAGACCCTTGGGTGTTTCGGGCATTGTTTTTGTGGTGTATCTTCCGACTCTTAGTTGGATTCCCTCCCCATTTCCCCCATTTTTAATAAAATTCATTTTGCCAATTAAAAAAAAAAACCTTTGAGATTTTCATGGTCACTTTCAAGGCATACATACTTGTTGAATCATTTGCAAGTTGAAATACTTCTTATTAGTATTCCTACTTAATCATTTTACTATGTAATTTACCAAGTAAGAAGACAGCTTTCAATTTTTTTTTTTTTTACCTTTGCCTTAATGTGGAAAATTAATCCACAATAAGATTTTCCATATTAGGGAGCAAGGCTGGATTTACAGTAAGGTTACTCAATGTGACCTCGTGGTTGATCATGGGTTCCTTGTTTGCAGAATAATTCCATGTGTAGGTTTTCTCGATCTTCTTTATTTTCCATGTACCTAAATTTTTGTTTCGGTATTTAATTTCATCCTTTTTAATGTTTGTAATATTCCCGTGACACCTTTTTGATTGGTCATTCGTATCGACAAAAAGTGTCTAAATTTTTTTTTTAAAAAGTCACGACAAATAATCACAACAAAATTCACCAAAAACGAAAAAAATACCCAATAGCTATTTTTTCCCCTTTAGTGATGTCATATTTGATATTTTCAAATTCTGTCGACCTCTTCATATTTTTTTGATTCCTCTCATCGTAACAAATAATAAATCCAAAGTCGTAATACAAATGATCAATCTCAAAAAATTACGATCAAAAGTTAAACAAAAAGATGAAAAAAGTAAATAACATCGGAAAAAAAAAATACAAGAGCAAAAGGTTAGGAAGAACCATCGGTCTCATGTGGTGAAATATGGTAAACAAGCTAGAGATCTTCTTTTATTCCTAAACTAACAAACCCTATCAAAACCAAAGTTACCAAACAATACAAGTTTTATTTTGGGTAAATTACTGTTTACCCCCTCTAACTATGGGTCGGAGACACTTTACCCCCTTTAACTTATTTTTTTAGCACTTAACCCCCTCTAACTAATGAAAACCTTATTCCGTCTAACTTCCTTAACGGAGAGGCATAAAGTTACGAATTTGCCCTCAGGAAAACACGCCTCTGCAAAGGCCAAAGAGGGATTTCGTTCCCTAATTCCACTCCAATTCAAATTTCATAGGCCAAAGAGGGATTTTGTTCCCTAATTCCACTCCAGTTCAAATTGGAGTACTTCTCTTCTGCAAATTGCAATTCATTCAATTCCACTCCAGAGGTTCACCCCAGCAGACGAATAGACAAACACCCACAAATCCACAAAATCAATCTGTAATCGAAGAGGATCAAAAAAAAAATCTGTAATCGGAAGACCCAACACTGCATACCACAAATCCAAAAACTGAAAATTGACAACCCACATATCCAAAATCTTAGAATTGATAACCCACAAAATGAAAACTCCTCCGGAATCCGGCACCAGAGCCAACAACGAAAAAACCGATGAGCTAAACAACGGAAGCCTACAATACCAACACTGTGGAGAGAGAGAGAGAGGTACGGTAGCAGGGGAAAAAATCTGCGATCTGTATCTATTTGTGTCGGTTTTGCGTGTGTGTATGTACCGTCCACAAGGCGGCGGCGTTGATGTCGGTGGCGGAGTGGCGGCTGCAGAAGTGGTGAAGCCTGAGCCGGGAAGACGACAAGTCGTGGCCGTCGTCGCTGGGGGAGTTCTTGGAGGTCAATTGGAAGTTCGGCGATGTGGCGCTCGAAGGTGGTGGTGGTTGGACGCGGGAGGGAGGGATGTTGTTCACCGGCAAGAGGGTGCTGCCGCTGTAGCAACGGAGGAGGGGTAGGCGACGGGTTTGATTTGTGGCGAGATCTGGAGACTGTAGTGATGGTGAGGGTGTGTATTATGTATATATTACATTATATCTGGTAGGAGGAGGAGGAGGAGAAGGGTATTTATGTCTATAATGAGGGCATATAACACTTTCCATCCAATTTCTAACGGAAGTCAAACGGAAATAAGGTTTTCATTACTTAGAGAGGGTTAAGTGCTAAAAAAATAAGTTAGAGGGGGTAAAGTGTCCCGACCCATAGTTAGAGGGGGTAAACAGTAATTTACCCTTTTATTTTCTGTGCAAAGAAGGACAAAAAGATCGAGAAAAAAGAAGTGAATGGTGAAGAATGAATTGAAAACTTTTCGAACCACATTGAATAAACCGCACCATTATATGAGGAAAACAAAATCACTCTGATTCTTATTAGAAATGGCGCTTCAACATTAAGCCATGATCATGACCATGAGGATGCTGAGAGCTCCAACAAACCAAGCGTGGAAAGCGATCCCAGCAGCTGCCGATGGAGGAGGTGCGGTGGTGCCTGCCGGGGGAGGAGGTGGAGATCCGATGGCCGACGGAGGAGGAGGAGGTGCCGTAGCTCCGGAGGTGGGCGAAGGTGATCCGACTGGACTCGCTGATCCAGCCGGTGAAACAGTGATGGCTAGCTTCATTCCTGCTGGGCAGTGCTCGGGAAAGCCACATATGTACCACTGGCTCCCTGAAGTGGCCAGCGTGATTACGTCATCGCCGGAAGTAAGAGGTACGGCCCCGGTTGGCACCGTACATTGCTTGTAGTTTATTTCATTCACGATCACCACACTGTGAACTCCTTGTGTGTAATTGAAAACTGGCAAGGCCAACAAAAATTGCTAGTTAGGAAGGCCTTTTTTTTTAAAAACAAAAAATAAAATCGAAGGGCCTAATTTTTATACCCAATCGATATCTTAACTAAATAAATCAAGCCCATGTAATGAAAAGCGTAAAAAATTCTATTTAGGAATCAAAAGTCCTATTTGTCAAGGATACAATATGATAAGCAAAGTCAACGTGATAATTGAGAAATCAAAACTCTAATCCTGGTTTATTTTTTTTCCCCCCCAATGATTGAAGAGATTATTTGAATCATATATATGAATTACAAAGTACAAATCCGAGACATTACATCAATTATAAGAGTTCACCAGACAACCAATCTCAACCAATATAAGAACTATGCCCGTAATTGGAAACATAGAAATAATGGAAAAACCTTTTCTAAAGAAAGAAAACCCATATGCGTGGGGGAGAATTTCGAACTCCTAATCTCCTAGCGAGATGCAAATAGTGAAAATAGAGAACATCATATAAGAATATGGAAGATCTTATCATGTCAATCAGAAAATAGAAGAAAAGAGAGGAGAGACAAATTAGTGAAGCGAATGATTCACGGGCTACATTAATTACTTTGAGGCTTATGAGACTACTGGTTTTTTTGATAGCTTTCAATTGGCAAGGAGAATTGAGAACTCCCGTGCAATTCTTTAGGTTGGCTCCGTTTCGTTAAGGAAAATAAATACATATTTTTTAAATAAGTATTTTTTATATATAAATAAAGATAGTATATTATGAGAGAATGATATGTCTTATAAAGAGAAAAATAAATATTACTTAAAAAATAAAAAATTTAATGGAACGGAGAAAGATATTTAAAATTCATGAGGGAACGTGACCACCAGGATCCAAGGTGCATGGATCTGCAAGCCCCAGTGGGTGAATAGAATGCTGTCACATTGCAATCCATACCAAAATTGGAAATCTGGTAGAACCTTATGCATTCTGGATGAGGCACGCGCCCATACATCATGTTAAATACGTACCGAGCTATGTATAGCAGGGGTTTCGGAGAGTTCGCATACAGAGTTTAATAATTCGTTTTCGGAGAAGAAAAGTTAGTCAAGTACTAAAATACCACCAAGTACAGTGGGCTAATAAGGGGGCATTTGGACAAATAAGCCACTGTGGTTTATTTTTTGTCTTTATTCAAATTTTTTTCGCATTTTGTGGCTTATTGTCAATTTTTTAGGGATTATTGCTTCGTTATGATGAGACGAATCGGAAAAGTAAAAAATTTCGATCGGAATCCAATTTTTTTGAAATTTCGACGAAATTTGGCGGGAAAGCCACGTTTTCGTCTTTTTGTGCAAAAGTTTGGATTTCGACCAAAATTTTTTACTTTTTAGATTCCTCTCGTCATAACAAAGCAATAATCCCCAAAAAATTGACAATAAGCCACAAAATGCGGAAAAAAATTGAATAAGGACAAAAAATAAGCCAAAGTGGCTTATTTGTCCAAACGGGGCCTAAACGTACCGAGTGTATCGCCGACGACGAACGTTTTCCCAGAAGCCCATGCTGCGTAATCCACGCCCAATTTCCATCCCTGGGCATCCCCGACGACAAACTCTGTTGCCGAAGTTGAAGGAAAAGCAACTACAAAAATAGCCAAAGCAACCAAGCTGATATTCACAGAGGCCATTAGGAGAGTATCTCTTTCACCTACTTGTTCTCCAGATGGCTTCTCGCACATTCTAAGGTGTTTGATTTGGGTCGAATTTATAAGAGTTTTTTTTTTTGTCTTAATTAATTAAACCATTGAGAAGAAGGAGTAGTGTCTTTTTCGGGGCTAAGGGTGGCATGGGACCACCCTAGAAATTTCAAAGGCATTGTTTGTGATGTGACAAATCAGCTAATGGTTGTTATCAAAAAGATTGACCAATCTACTTTTGCATTATCTCCAAGGCATAAACTATGTCTTGCAGGATCATAACGAGGTTACACCCAACAACAACGACAACGACATGGAACAAGATAATGCTTTGAGTCGAGTCGATCGCCATTTTAACTCGTTGAACAGAAGAAGCCTCACTTAATGAACGGGAAAAACGGTAAGCTAGACAGAAAAAAAGCAGCCGATCCAGATACTTAATCTACTATGTTTGCAGAATGAGAAGGCCCGTATGCCCGTTGACGTACAAAATATTTTTATTTCATGCAGGTTTGAGGTTAGAGAAGGATTCTAATCTATGTATTATATAAATTTCATTTTGGTAAGGGTTAATTACAGATTACCCTCTCAAACTCTACACTTTGCCCTCTTAATCTATATATCATTTAGTGTCATTTAGCCTCTTTTGTTACTCTTCTGTCCTAATTTGAGCCTTAGATTCCTATTTGGCATTTACATATGGAAGTTGACAAGTGATCAAAATTAGAGTCATAGTGTGCTCCGTGGAGCAAATAAATGATCGACAGAGAGAACTCAGAGAAATATGTTCCTTGAACTAGATGTACTTTAAAAAAAGAAGTAGGGAAAATTTATGAATATATTCAGAACAAGCCATATAAATAATATGTAGCAACGTATAATAGAGAAAGAGATATTTTGGTCATAAATTAATCACAATGGTCTCATTGTCGGTATATCATCCTAGTTTCGAGGACGGGCCCTCGAGTGAATGCTTTCCCACGATATAGAAATATATAGAGTAGTTTTCCCCTCATACGTGCATGTCATATTAGAGTCTAACGGTCAAATCCGAACGGATGAGTTAGCGACAGAAGGGAATAAAGTGAAAAAGAGTGATTGCTTAAGGGGGCAATTTGTAATTATGGAAGTGATAGTTTAAGGGGGACAATATGTAATTACGGTAATGCTGTTTATGGAATTTTTAAGCAGTTTGTATATGGCATTACTTTCTATTAATTTTATTCTGTATATATATGGCATTTCCTCGCAAGTTTTTCTTCGCTTCCCTTTTTTTGATTTTTAACAAACAAGAAAAGATTTATTAATTTTGAGGGGGAAAAACGCGTAAATATCATAGAGCATAGAACCCCATGGGGTAGAGCCATCTACAAGTCGGACAAACCACTAAAATGAGCTTTTCTTACACTAACATGTGCAACACGATTATAATCATGTTTAACGAAATTCAAGTAAAATGATAAAAAAAAATGAATCCTCGAGAGCAAGACAATCCTGTATGAACACTGCAGTATTCAAAGGTGGAGCCTTCACAGAATTCTCTATGATCGCCTCCCCAATCGATTCGATAATCCCATTGGGATAGTTCAGAGCAATCCCCATGTCCTACATGACTTTCAGCTTCGGTCTGCTTTTTTATATTTTTCTGATTTTTCTCGTTGAGACAAATGATTAACTCTAAAAATTATGACGAAAGAACTAAATTATTTTGACGGAAAAGTAAATACTCTAAAAGATAAAGAATACCAGAGGAATAATCTAGGAAGAACACGTCTCTTGTGGTGAAAAATGGTGAACAAGTGAACTTCTTATTTATTTCGTATTCCTCAACTACATATAAACCCTATCAAACCAAATTAAAACCAAACCAAACCAGAACAAACATATACAAAACTGCACCATGAGAAAAAAATAAACAAGCACTGCGACCATAATCAGAAAGGTGTCCGAAATTAAGCCATAATCATCACGAGGATGCTGAAAACCCCGACAACCCAAGCATGGCACTTCCAGAAGGCAATAATCCCAGGAGCTGCCGACGGAGGAGATGCCAGCACAGTGATCCCACCACCGGAGGAGGGCGGTGCGGCCGGACCTTCAGCTGAAACAGTGATAAGTAGCTTCATTCCTTGCGCGCAGTGGTTGGGAAAGCCACATATGTACGAATGGTTCCCTGTTGTTTGCAGCTGAATCTTGTCCTCGCCGGTAACCAGAGGTTTGGCCCCGACTGGTATCGTGCAGTTGACGTAGTCTGGCACGGGCACCTCGATCACATTGTGAGTTAATGGTATGTACTTGAAAACTGGGCCAGCAAATGTTTGTTAGGAATTGAAGTAATCAGGGCAACAAAAACTTAATTATTAACACAAAAAGGGAAAGAAAAAAGGAGCCAGAAAGTTTTTAAGAGAAAAATATTTTGGAATCACGTGCCCAGAGAAAAATATCCGGTGCCCGTTAATTAAATGTTTTGGTGTATTGTATCCCAAAAATGAGTTGCGGTAAGTATTTCGTATCGAGTGACAAGTATTCCAGATATAGATTACTTATCACTGCGCGGAAATTTTTACTTCATATGGAATACTCCATTCGTCCCGATTTGTTTGTCCCCCTTTTAACTTATATGTGTCCCAAATTGACTGTCCAATTTCAAAATCAATGGATCAGATTTGGTTTTCTTGATAAGTTGGAAAAAAATATTTTCGTGTATCCCACGCCCCGTTCCACTAAGGTTCTTGTTTTTTAATTAAATACTTATTTTTTGATTTATGTGACAGATCATTCTCTCACAATACATCCCATTTAATTTTAAAAAAATACTTATTTTAGTTATAGAAACCGAGTCTGACTCCCATCCAAGGAAAGTGGTGGATTCGGAAATTTAAACTGGAGGGAGCACTTATTAGTCATACTTTTTTTGAACAGATTAGTCATACTTTTGATAATCTAATTTTTTGTATAACCAAGCTCAATGCTAATTTCAGACCATGGGTGGTTTGGCATTTTAATTAAGCCGAAAAGTTTTTTTTGTCGTTATTCAAATTTTTTTTTTTTTTTTTGTATTTGTTAATTTTTTTGAGTATTATTACTTATTTATGACGAGACGAATCTAAAAAGTAAAAAATTACTATTAAAATCCAATTTTTTGAATAAAGACAAAAAAAAAAAACCAATAAGCCAATTTTTGCGTCTTTATTAAAAAAAAAAGGATTTTGATCGTAATTTTTTTAGTAATAATCCTCAAAAAATCGCCGGAAAACTAACAAATGCGAATTTTTTTGAATAAGGACAAAAAAAGCTTTCCGACTTAATTCAAATGCCAAACGACCCCTAACTTTTTTGAGACTGCTTGTTGTCTATGATAAAAAGGCCTAAATTTGAAAACACGTACAGCAAGTGCATTAGCTTAAGAAATAAATCATGTTGCGCATATCGGATCGATACCGAATTTGTTTTCGGCAAAGAAAAGTCGAAAGTCAACTAAAATAACACCAAATACAACGGGTTAACGTACCGAGTGTATCGCCGACGAAAAACGTTTTCCCGACAGCCCATTCTGTGTAGTTAACATTCAAATTCGTCCATCCCGCGGAATCGCCAACAATCCACTGTGTTGCCAAAGTTGAGGGAAAAGCGAGTGCAAAAATAGCCAAAGCAACCAAGATCTTCCAAGAGGCCATTGTAAGAGGATCTCTTTGGCCTACTTTTTCTTTCTTCCTTCTAATAGGGTGTCTTGATTTAGGTCGAATTTATAAGGGTTTTTAGTCAGCCGGCTAAGGGCGGCACGACCAAGTCTTTTACTGGTTCCAAAGTTTCCAAGGCATCGTAATTAAGTACTGTATTTGTGCGGTGAGAAATCGGCTGATAGATTATACGAAATAGATTTACCAAATTTAATAGACGAACATATGTACTAAAAAAAAAATAAATGAAAAGATGGACTATGAGATGGATGGTCAATATTTGGACGGAGTCAGGATTTTATCTTTGGGGTGGCGAACATATGTACTAGTATAAAAATGAAAAGGACTATGATAAAGATAGTATCGACTTCAGATAAAATTCAAAATAACATAATAAAAATCATAATAAACGGTATTTGTCATATCCGCAGGCATCACAACCCGCGAAAGTCGCTTGATATGTTGTTTTCCTTTCTTTGGTTTTATGTTAGGTTCCTTTCCTTTAATTTGTGTTAGTCAAACACCTTAATTTAAACAGAAATTTGAATAAAAGACAAATTTTGAAGTCTGATCATTTTCTTAATTTGTGTTGACAGAAGGGAAAGGACGGCGAACCCAGAGATAACCCAAGGGTAGACTCGTGGGACAAGAAGCTACTGCCCTATCAAATGAAGTCGGTCCATAGGATAGAAGAATACGGCTGATTGGTGTTTTGTGCAAAATTTCATTCTACTCATTAGATTTGGCTTTGGACTATGTTTTTTGGCCTCCTTTATCATAGCAAAAACCCGAGGTCTAAAAAACTTTTTATATAACAAAAATATTACTTATGAATAAACCTATCGGTGGCAAGCCTATGGATATAGATAGGGGATCAATTTTTTTGAAATTGTTGTGGTGGCGACCGCCGCTATTTGTCCTCCCCTAGTTCCATCCTTGGCATTGTTACATATAACGCATATACGGTGGCGACTCTCGGAGACTGAGACTATAACTGTGAGTAGGTCATTCATAAATCCGGTTATCAAGATGAAGTAAAACAAAATAATATCCGTGCTAATGAAAAATTAATTACGTTCTTTTTTCAAACAAAAAAAAAATCAAAAATAGCTTACCTAAACCTCTCAATATATAAGTGGAAGATACGTATGTCAAATGCATTCGTTTTATCTTGGCCAAAAAAAAAAAAAATAGCAAAAAAAGTGTTGGTTTACTATATACTGTATATAAAAAAAAGTACAATTGCATTGACGATGTTAATCACCATTAGAATTGTTTTTTTGGTAATGCTGGGTGTCCCGGGCCAGCTTATGCGCACCTCAGACTAATTTCTACAGCATCTCTCACAGCCGTTTCACACACTTATTATTATTTTATTTTTTTTGATCGGTAAAAGTAACATTTTATTAAGGAGAAACGAGGAAGGAAAATTCAACAAACAGTTGGACAATACAGCCAATTGAGTCAAGCCCAAACACCTAACAAGCATAGCCCTACAAATCAGTGGGCCTAAAATGCCCAAATATAGCAATACAAGCTCAACAATACCTGTGGGTCTAAAAACCCAAATATAACAATATAAGCCCAAGCAAGAAAACACCAAACCTATCCCTACACTTCTATGAGCCTTCAAAACGGCGCCACCAGCCACCGCCTACCACCGATCAGGCAGAAACAACTAGCCACCAAAGATGCTCCTACAAATTAGTGGGCCCCAAGAGTTGTTGACAAAGAGAATCGAACCTGAGATCTTAAGATAAAGCAAACACCTAAATTTCAAACCAAGACCATACATACTGATACAATACAAAAAAACAATAAAATATAGACATGATAGTAGTGGATAGTCCAACTAGGGGAAGAGGAACTTACACTGACTTTGGATATATATTGTGATACGAAAAAATTTGGGCTTACTAAATCTAAATAAAGAAGTAGCCCTGGACAGAACTCAATAGAAAAACACAATTCATTTAGCCGCCTCCAATTGATTAAAACATAAGGCTCGATTTGATTTGCTTCGATTTATAGCCCACGGTCGTGAACAGTGTACTCTATACCATAATTTTTTTTATCAAAATAACATAAGAGCTATTCCTATAGTCAAACGAGATGAGACTAATTCATCATAATTTAATGGGGTCATTTTTTAACCAAATACAATTCTCAGTATAATAATTACAACTAGTAAAAGAAAATTTTCCATCCCCACCCTTTTCCAAGTTGCGTTGCCAGCGGGCATATGCTAGTATATCTCATTTCGTGCCGCGTTTTTTACAATTCAGAATCTTAATTTTGGGCTCTGTTTGTTTGGACATAAAATGTTTTTCGGTAAAATATTTTATCTATTTTTTGGTGTTTGGTTGTATAAAAATTAAGGAAAATATTTTACATGTAAAACATTTTTCTTTAATTGGATGAAAATGATTTATCCTTAAATCTTCCGTAAGTTATTTTCCGAAATGAAGCTGCTGCCATTCTCACTGCTTAGTTTCCTTGATTGTCAGTCCTGACTCACGTGACTCACGTTTAATTCCAATATTCTCAGATCTCTCTATTGTTTAAACCCCCCCGCCCCCCCTTCTATACTATTTTTGTCGATTTCTGAAAATATTTTACAAGTACCAACAAAACACCAGAAAAAAAAGTTTTAAAGTTTGATTTTTGAAAAAACATTTTACATCGAAACAAACAGAGCATTAATTTAGGCAAATTAACGTTCTTAATTTCAAGTACTCCAATAGATAGTTGAAAACTGAAATGGTCGTCGTTTTTATTTTTTCTATTCTTCATAATGGTCATTATTATGCAGTACTGTAGAAGCCAAGCTTTCTTTTATTGATGGAAAACTGTATAATTACCCTTTTTTTTTAATGATGAATGGAACTTTGGAGTTTGGTCTTGGAGAACCTGTTTTTCTTTTATGATTCACTTTTTACATTTTGATCAATATGTGATCATTAGTTTTTTTTTTTTTTATTCTGCATATGGCATTTCTTTGGAGGTTTGATTTTGTTTAGCCTTGACCGTTGGAATTAATGACGATTGAACTACATTTTCAAACTCACCAATACACCAAACTCTCAGAATCTCGAATGCTACGAATTATAAAAAAAAAACAAATTAGAGAAAGTAAGGGAAAGAGAGAAAGTTAAAACACACATTAATTGCATGCCTACTCTTCAAGAGCCACACGAGTTCACTTAAATCAATAAAGAAAACTCTCAAAGTTTCTCTCTACAAGTATAGCTAGCAGCATTTTTTCCCATAAGAATACGATATTCTGAAAGTTCTACCCATACAAAATTGATTCAAGGCCTTAAATACGTACACGTCTTTCTCGCTCCCGACTGTTCGTACGGAATAATATTCAGAACCTCCTTATTTTTTACATGGGCCAAAACTATCCGGACGGTACTCAATTCCATCCGGACGGGACTTTAAGCAATCATGGAAAAACTCAGATCTTCACACGGCCCAACATTGACATATTCAATTCTTGAAGTTCAAAAACTTTAGTTTCGTTTTCTCTTTTGAACAAGTTTATTAGCACCTGTGCACAAGACATGATCCTGTAAATTGGTTGTGGATATTTCGGTTATAAACTTATTTTCCACATTTTGCTTTGTGGGTTTTCTCTTCTTTATTTTCCCTATTCCTAAACTTCTGTTTTGGTATTAGTTATGTCTTTTCTATATTTCTATTATATTCACGGGAAACCCTTTTCATTGTTAATTCTCCTCGGTGAGAAAAATCTAAAAAGTAAAAAATTACAATCAAAATAAAAAAAGGTCCATTAAGGATGAAAAAAATACCAAACAATTATTTTTTTTTTCTTTAATTAGTTCGTTCGTCCTATTTGAATTTCAACTTTGGTCTCCTATGTTATATTTTTCGGGTTCCTCTCCTCGAGACAAATAATTTATTCTAAAAATTATGACGAAACACTATATAATTAATTAAATTGATGGGAAAATTGAATCCTACCGAAAAAATAGCAAAGCAAGAACTTAGGAAGAACCCTAGGTCTCTTGTGCATGGTGGACTATGGTAAACAAGTGAACTTTTTTTTTTTTTTATGGGCAAAATTTTTTATTTAGAAAATTGACAAAGGGTATATCGAGGTGGACCAACTCTAGGTACAAAGAAGGCTTGAATCATAGACAAGATCCGAAGAAAGAGAATAACAAGAAAAGATACATCTGTTGGGATTATTTCCCCTAATCAATCCCACCCGCAAACGGAAGCATAATCGGAAAATTAAATACGCAATAAACAAGGCACAACGAGAACAACCAATATTACATGGATCCCGAAAATCGGATATGTCTACAGGAGAAAGAAAGCAATTTTCACTATCACTAAAGGTTTACAAAGAGATCAAAGGTCACACAAACACCGGCCCTATCCAACAAACTACAACCGAAGTGGAAAGATCTTACCCAAAACGGATGCAAAAAAAAACCCCCCAAAACTTCACGTACAAGCTGCTGAAGATGGGAGCAAATTGGCCTTGAAGCTTTCTCCTTGTCCACCGAAAACACAAGCACACATAGTGCACTAACCTTGTTTTTCCTTTTTCAGGAGAACCAAAACCCACTGGTGCTCACTCTCACGTCTCTCAGCACACACACAGAGCTCTTCTCTTTCTTCACTGAGGTCACCAACACAGTCACATACGGTTCCCTTTTTTTCCTTTCTTTCTTCTCACAAGTTTTGGAACCATCTACGGAAAAAAAAAAAAAAAAAAAAAAAATCCCTTTTTGTTCCCAATAAAAACCTAGTAATATTGGGCTTCCAAAAGCAAAACACTTGGGCCAAAATATTGGGCCTATTTTCATGGGCGAAAAACCCAACTACATCAAAGTGAAGAAAGAGAAAAACAAGTGAACTTCTTTCATATTCCTCAATTATAAAACACACCTAACCAAACTATATACAAACTTTATTTTCTGCTAAAAAAAGAGAATAAGATGAGGAATAAAAAAGTCAATGGTGAAGAAGAACCAAATTAATATATAGACTGCACCATGAGAAAAACAAACAAGTACTGTGACAGTTATTAGAAAGGTGGCCGAAATTAAGCCATAATGATCACGAGGATGCTGAAAACTCCAACAAACCAAGCATGGCACTTCGAGAAAGCAATCCCAGCAGCTGCCGATGGAGGAGGTGCCGTTGCATCTCACCAGAGCTGGGCGAAGGTACCGGAGATGCCTTCGCCTAAGATACCTCACCAGTCACCAGCGCTGGGCGAAGGTGCCGGAGATGCCTTCGCCGGAGATGGGACTGGACTCAGCTCAGGAAAAACAGTGATAACTAGCTTCATTCCTAGCATGCAGTGGAAGGGAAAGCCACATATGTACCAGTGTTTCCCTGAATCCCTGGTGTCGCCAGCACAATTCCTTCGTGGCTGGAAGTCAGAGGTACGGCCGCGGTCGGTACCGTACATGCCAGGAAGTCTGTCCCGTTGACGTTCACCACATTGTGAAATCCTTTTCTGTAGTTGAAAACTGGGCTAACAAATGTTAGTTAGGAAGTAAACTGGGCAACAACTCAAAACCAAAATCATTCTATAGCCATAACAATTACTTACCCCCCCTCCCAAAAAAAAAAAAAAAAAAGTAAAAAAAAAACAAAAAGAATAGGCGAAAAGTATTTGGAATCATGTGCTGGTAATTAGCTAGCACATGGACAATAGTGGATTCAGAAATTTAAACTAGAGGGACAACTTATTAGTCATAATTTTGAAAATCTTTTTGTATAATCAAGCTCGATGTTATTTTTAGACCATGATTCTAACTTTTAAAGATGGTTTGTTGTCTACGTTAAAAGGCCTAAATTTAAAACGAATCAAGTGCATTAACATAAGAAATAAATCGTATGAAATTAAAACCCTGCCAATTAAATTACGAATAAAAAATTGTATTTGTCGAACATATTTGAAAATTATATCATGTCAATCAGAATAAGAGAGGATGATAAAAAAAAAGGGAAATGATAATGTCAAAACTGTTTTTGATAGTGTCAAAATTCTAGTGCATAAAGGACTTATACCCCATGTGCAATATACAAGACTTTTATCCACCGAAGTTTTGGCACCAACAAAAATAATTTTGACAATATCACCCCTCTAAAAAAAATTCAGAATGAGAGAGAGGAGAGATGTTTTCCGAAGAGAGATAATAGTGAAGCAAATCGATTTACGGGTACTTTTGAGGCTTATGAGAGTGGATTACAGCTATTACTCCTATTTTGGTAACGTACGTTCTCCTATTAAGGGTAACTAGTGCAGTTTTTTTGGAGGAAAATGGAAGATATTCTAAATCCTATGGTTCAAGTACGAAAATAAAAAATACAGGGCCTCGTGGAGATCCGCTCTGATGCAGTAGTTTAAAGGGTATGTATGTCATTTTGAGATTTTTGTAGTAGAGGGTGTATAAATAGGAGTTTAGTGTGTTCATTAGGTAGCTGTTGATTATTAAAAGTACTCAATATATTGATTAAGACATAGTTTCTCCCTGGGAAATTTATATAAATGGTCTTCCTAGTTTCACCCGAGTCTCATTTTCATCCCACAAGTATCAATTGCAACTCTTTTGACCTTCAAGTTTGGTTTTCGTACCAAGTTGGTCCAATTGATAACGTTTGTCAGCCAAACAGGACGGAAAAAATCAAATTGAGGGCAGACGTCATCAATTGGACCAACTTGGTGCGAACTGCAACGTCCAAACTGACATTAATTTGATTTTTTTCGTCCAGTTTGGCTTACAAAATTTATCAATTGGACTAATTTGGTACAAAAATTTAAATTTGAATTTGAATGTCAAAAGAGTTGCAATTGATACTTGAAGGATGAAAATGAGACTCAGATAAAATTAGGAGGACCATTTCTATAAATTTCCCTTTCTCTCTCTACCCTTTGGGGTTTATCCTCTTAAATGAGATTTTACTCTATTTCTTTGAATTTTGGATTCTCTTGATATTTTGATTGCATTATACGCTCTCCAATTTGTTTGGTTGTTGGTTTTGAATAGAGATACACTATAAACATCTAAATATTTAAAAATAAGTAAATAATTCACTAATGATGAAAAAACACATTCCCGCGAGTCTTTTAGTTCCAAAGTTTACAAGGCATTGTAATCAAATATTTGTGACGTGAGAAATCCGCTAATAATTTCTATCAAATAGATTTACCAAATTTGCTTTTGGCATTACATTTTATGCGTACACAGAGTCTAATTGAATCATTGCACGCTTTTTACGGTTCATAAAATTATTTAACGACCAGACAAATCAACTAATAGATAGTATTAGTTAACAACTGTGCTTTCCAACTTGATATGGTCGCCGTTTTAGTTTTTGTTACTCTTTCTCTTACTAAAAGTACTAGTACTGTGGAAGCTAAGCTTTCTTTTCTGGAAAAAATTCAGAAAAACCCCTGAACTTTGAACTCAATGTCAAATAGGCACCTGAACTTAAATAAATTTCAATTAGACACCTGAACTTTGTCCCCGTTATCAATTTAACCCCTGCCGTGACTTTCCTAACGGCAAAGGGGTTTTTTTTTTTTTTTTGTTTTGACAGATTTTTCTTTTATTTGGGGACTTTCCTAACGGCAAAGGGGTTTTTTTTTGTTTTTAACAGATTTTCCTTTTGTTTGGGGAATGGAAAATTTTTTTTTTGGAGGTTTTCTTTCTGGAGAGAAGCAGAGAAGCAAGGATGACAACCAACTTCAAGAACCAATTAACCTCATTTCACTTGCCGACACTCACAAATCAACCCATTTGACTTTTCCACTTTAATTCTCAGCGACATGCACTTCAATTCTGTATGTGATGTTGGTCTGAACACAGTAAAATTTTTATCTTTATTAAAAATAAAAAAATTGACCGCATTTGATGAGCGTCCTTATTCAAAAAAATTTCACATTTCTTATTCAAAAAAAATTGACCAATGCGGACACTCATCCAAAAAAGCTAAGAAATGTGAAATTTTTTTGAATAAGGACACTCATCAAATGTGGTCAGTTTTTTAAAACTTTTCTTAGCTTTTTGTCAATTTTTTGAGGATTATTACTTCGTCATGACGAGAGGAATCTAAAAAGTAAAAAATTACTATCGAAACCTAATTTTTTTTAATAAAGATAAAAATAAGCCAATAAGCCAATTTTTTTATTTTTAGTAAAGATAAAATTTTCATGTTGACCACATCACATGCAGAATTGAAGTGCATGTTGCTGAGAATTAAAGTGGAAAAGTCAAATGGGTTGATTTGTGAGTGTCGGCAAGTGAAATGGGGTTAATTGGTTCTTGAAGTTGGTTGCCATCCTTACTTCTCTGCTTCTCTCCAGAAAAAAAACCTCCCAAAAAAAAAAAAAAACCCATTCCCCAAACAAAAGAAAAATCTGTCAAATAAAAAACAAAAAAAAAAACCCCTTTGCCGTTAGGAAAGTCCCCAAACAAAAGAAAAATCTGTCAAAAAACAAAAAAAAAAACCCTTGCCGTTAGGAAAGTCACAGCAGGGGTTAAATTGATAACGGGGACAAAGTTCAGGTGTCTAATTGAAGTTTATTTAAGTTCAGGTGCCTATTTAACATTGGGTTCAAAGTTCAGGGGTTTTTTTGAATTTTTCCCTTCTTTTATTGATGGAAAACGTTAATTAAGTTGGTATTTCTTTGTATAATAAGCTAATTAAAAAGTTGGAAATTGACAAATTCAATATCTAAGCATGTCGGAAATTGTTGGGTCCGGAGTGCTCCCATGGATTTGGTTACACAATGCCACTTCCTGCGACCGCTCTAAAAACAGACTTGCGGGTGCGATGTCGAATGCCATAAAAGACTTAATTGAAACCCTTCCTACCACCAATTGGTTTTAGGAGAGATGGTGAAAAAGCGATCCGACAGAAACGTTCAAACGTAGGTGAGAGCAGGGGGCGGAGCCGCCTAGAGGGAAGGGTGGGATAAATGACACCCCCACTTTCAATCATGGAAATCTTTTTAAACATTGACGTGATTCGATTAAAGTATTTATTCTTATGCCAACAACTTAAATTTTGTACAACTAATGGAAAAAACTGAAACTTAGGCTCTGTTTGGAACGTATGGAAAAGAAAGGAAAGGAAAAGAAAATAAAATGGGAGGAAAATGAGAGGAAAAGGGAAAGGAAAATTTATTTAATTCACAAAACTGAAATTTGTTATTTTCTTCTCTCTTTCCTTTCCAACCAAACAATGGAAAGGAAAATTTTTTAATTTTTCTTTCTTTTCCTTTTCTTTCCTCGAGTTCCAAACAGAGCCTTAGAAAACGTTTGGTTCGGATAAGGAAAATAAAATCTTAATGGCTTTCATTAGAATATCATAACAGAATTGGGTCAAGCCTTTTTCTTTTTTCACAAAAAAAATTAGATCTCACGGCGTGGTCTAATTATATGACTTCACACTTAATTTTATTCTTCACTTCTTTATGCAGAAGGGTTAAGAGGAAGGTGTAAACTGACTTTGGATAACCATGATACGAAAAGATTTGGGCTAACTAAATCTAAGTAAATTAAGAAATAGCCCTGCTAGATAGAGCTCAATGAAAAAACAAAATTTAAGTAATTGACCCCAATTAATTGCGACATAAGGCTCAGTTTGATGTGGTTTGTAGCCCACGGTCGTGAACGATGTACTCAATACCATAATTTTTTTTCAACAACAAAGAAGGTATCCTCACAGTGGTGCTACCCTACCGTTTGGTTTCACCGCTCCCCCAACCGTAATTCTCAATCTCACCATCCGTCTTAGCAATCAATGGTCCGGATTTTAAAAAAACTCTTTGAGGAAGGAGTTAAACTCTTTCCTTGAAGAGTCTTTTAAAATCCGAACTGTCCAAAACACTTTTGGATTGTGAGATTTAGAGCGGTAAAATAGAGTTATGGAGGTAGACGTTCTGGTATCCCCACTTTCAAACAAGATGAGACTAATCCCCCATAATTTAATGGGGTACTCATTTTTTAACCAGTTAATTAAAATTCTCTCAGTACAATAATTATTACCAACAATGTTACCATCACATCCAAATACACACCCACCCACGAGTCGAGTTTTGTTCACCCTCCACTTAAGAGGGTGAACATTACCCTCCTTCCTATTGGTTGAAATGATGTGGACCCCACTATAAAGTGATGTCATAGTAAGCATGACATCACTTTGTGGCGGGATCCACACTATTTCAACCAATGAGAGAGAGGGTATTGTTCACCCTCTTAAGTGGAGGGTGAACAAAACTCGACTCCTCCCCACCCACACACACTATACACATCTAGTATGTATGGATGTGTGTATTTGAGTATGTGTTTGGATATGATGTTAGAATTATTGTAATTACTACCCTAGCAAAAGAAAATATTAAATCTCATTTAATCGTGTCGTGTTTTTTACAGTTCACAATATTAAACTTTAGGCTGACGTTTTCTTAATTTCAAGTATTAGATGGTTGAAAACCGAAATGGTAGTCCGTTTTAGTTTTTTCTTCTCTTTATTACGGTTAGTATGTATTGGAAGCTAAGCTTTCTTTTATTGATGGAAAACTGTATAATTAGCATTTTTTTTTTTAATGATAAGGGAACTTCTTTGCAGTTCGTCTTGGATTACTTGTTTTTCTTGTGTGATTCACTTTTTACATTTTTTTGGGATACTACAGGGTCTCTCGGACCAGTTTGCGCGTACCTCGAACTAATCCCTACAGCCTCTTGTACAGCTGTTTCACAATGCTTACATGTGGGGGTGAATTGACTTCAAGAGTTGTTGACAAATAGAATTGAGCCTAACGCCTTAGGATGGAACAAACACCTAAATTTCAGGTCAAAACCACTTAGTCAACCCCTTGATCTATGTCATTAGTTTATTATTATTATTATTCTGCATATGGCATTTCTTTAATTTGGAGGTTTGTTTTTGTTTAGCCTTGACTGTTGGGTTAAAGACAATTGAACTACGTACTCAAACTCATCAACATACAAAACCCTTAGGATCTTGAATGGCGAATGCTATGAATCACACAAAATAAACCATAGAGAGTGGGGGAGAGAGAGAGAAAGACAGAAAACACACATATACGAAGTTCGACAACTGCCTACTCCTCAGGAGCTACACAAGTTCATTAGAATTAATGGAGGAAACTCTCAAAGTCTCTCTATACAAGGTTTAGCTCCCGTCCAGTACGTCTCTTACTGTCCAGTTCCGGCCAGTTGGGCCATTTTCAGGCTAACATCAATCGGTTTTGTTCCATGATCGGCGTCCAATAAGCCTTACTGTCCAGTTCCGGTCAGTCGACCATTTTCTGGCTAACTTTGGTTTTGTTTCATCATCGGATCCGTTCATGTTGTAGATCTCGTCGAAATGCATAAACATGTCAAAAATTATGTCTCCGGATATCATTCAATACACAATTGGAACACATATACCATGGAAAAAAAATACAAACCCACACTAGATTGGAACCCTTTCCATCCATTTGCCCAAAATCAATGTGTTCCAATCGTGTATTGAATAATATCCAAGGGACATGATTTTTTACATGCTTATGCATCTCGACGAGATCTACAATATGAACAACTCCGATCATGGAACAAAACCAATGTTAGCCAAAAAATGGCTGACTGGTCGAAACTGAACAATAAGGTTTATTGGACGAGAGCTGAACCCTATTCAAGAGTAGCTAGCAACATTTTGTCTCAAAGAATACGATTTTTTGAAAGTGTTAACCCTAAAAAAGTAATTAAATACGTACACGTCTGTCTTGGCCCCCAACCGTTCCAATGGAATAATTATTCAGAGCCTCCTAATTTTTTACTTCAGCCAAAACCGTCCAGACGACGCTCAATCCCGTCCGGATGGAACTTTCAGCAACCTTAGGAAAACTCAGATCTTCACACTGTCCAACATTAACATATGAGATATTCAATTCTTGAAGTTAAAAAACTTAGTTTCGTTAATTCGTTTTCCTTTTTGAACAAGTTTATTAGCACAAGACATGATCCTAAATTGGTTGTGGAAATTTCGGTTATAAAAACTTGTTTTCCGCCTGTTTTTTTTTTATCCGCAACTTGTTTTCCACCTTTGCTTTGTGGGTTTTCTCTTCTTTATTTTCCCTATTCCTAAACTTTGGTTTTTGGTATTAGTTTCGTCTTTTCTATATTAATTTCTATTATATTCACCTGGAACTTTTTTCATTGCTCACTCTCTTTGGTGAGAAGAGTCTAAAAAGTAAAGAAATTACAACCAAAATATATAATAAAAAAAAGTTCATTAAAGACGAAATAATACTAAACAACGATTTTTTGTCTTTAACTACTTCTTTCTGTTGGGGGAATGCCTTGTATTCTTTAGTCCCACATTGGTTAATTATATTGTTCCCGTTTTTGTAGCCTATTATAAATAAGGCTTTTGGGGAACTTCTAAAGTATCTTTTGGGCTTTCATATTGTGGTCTTTCTAGAGTTACGGATTATAGCCGGCTCTTTGTATCTCTTCTTCACGTTGGTTAGTGAATCCTCTCTCTTCGCCCATGGACGTACCCATCTTAGGGAACCACGTATATCTTGTGTCTTTGTGATTTCTTGTTTAGTATTCAATTTCTCGTTCTTAGCTTGCATTCATAGCATTCGTTACAACAAATTGGAATCAGAGCCTTAGATTGCAAAAACTAGGGTTTCGTTTCCGATTGTAGCTATGGCGGCTAAATTCGAGATTGCGAAGTTTGATGGACAGAGCAGCAGTTTCAGTCTTTGGAGAGTAAAGATGAAGGCTTTGTTAACCCAATAAGGATTGCACAAGGCTTTGTTAGGCAAGACTGGTTTTGGAATCAAAGAGGAAGATTGGGATGATACAGATGCCAAAGCTCTGAGTTCTATTCAGTTGAGTCTGGCAGATGACGTTCTTCGCGAGGTGGAAGAAGAAACTTCAGCAGCAGGAATTTGGCTGAAGTTGGAAGGCATATATATGATGAAGTCGCTCACCAACAGGTTATATCTCAAACAACGTCTTTATACGTTTCGTATGCGAGAAGGTATACCTATTAAGGATCATTTAGACGAGTTCAATCGTATTATTATGGATTTGAAAAACATTGATAGTAAAATTGAGGATGAGGACCAAGCCCTAATTTTGTTATGTTCTTTACCGCTTTCGTATGAGCACTTTGTTACAATCCTATTGTATGGCAAAGACACAATATCCATGGAGGATGTTCAGGCCAGTCTTTATTCGAAAGAATTAAGGAAAAAGGTGTTAGGTGACGGTGATGCACATGCAGATGGTTTGTTTGTTAGGGGAAGAACAACAGAAAGAAAGGTGTCGAGTAATAGGGAAAGATCCAGGTCATCAGGTAAGAAAAAGGGAAAGTGTAATTATTGCAAGAAATCTGGGCACTGGAAAAAAAGACTGTTTAAAACTCAAGGAGAAGGAAAATGAAGACCAGAAAGGGGGTAAAGTAATTGCTGGAATTGCTGAAAGTTCAGATGAGTCAGATAATGTGTTATCAGTTACAGAGGGCGATTCTCGCTCTAATACCGAGTGGATTCTAGATTCTGGATGTTCATACCACATGTGTCCGCATAGAGAGTGGTTTTCTACTTATGAGGCAGTCAATGGTGGTACAATTTTGATGGGTAACAACATGGCCTGTAAGACTGTTAGTTCAGGAACGATTCAGCTTAGGATGCATGACAGTATTGTTAGGACTTTACCTGAGGTTCGACATGTTCCAGATTTAAAGAAAAATCTTATCTCCCTGGGTGCTCTTGATTCTCATGGTTGCAAAATTCTCGGTGAATGTGGAGCTTTGAAAGTCTCAAGGGGTGCATTAGTACTGATAAAGGGTCAGAAGTGTGGTAACCTCTATACATTCCAGGGCAGTACAGTTCTAGGTGCTGCAGCAACGGTTGCTTCATCCAAGGTTTTAGATTCAGACTTGACTCGTTTGTGGCATATGCGCCTTGGGCATATGAGCGAGAGGGGGATGACAGTTTTGAGCAAACAGGGTGTGCTATGTGGCCAGAAAATTGTGCAGCTGGATTTCTGTGAGCATTGTGTCTACGGCAAGCAGTGCAGGGTAAATTCAGTACAGCCGTTCATCGCACCAAAGGCACGGTAGATTATTTTCACTCGGATCTTTAGGGTCCCGCAGAGGTAACTTCCAAAGGTGGTTTTCGCTATTTTATGAGTATTATCGATGATTTCTCTTGTAAGGTTTGGGTGTATATGTTGAAACATAAGAGTGACGCCTTTAATACATTCAAACAGTTTAAAACTTTGATTGAGAATCAGACTGGTAAGAAAATAAAACGTTTGAGAACTAACAATGGTATGGAATTTTGTCTTGGCGAGTTTGATAGATTCTGCAGTGATGAGGGCATTGTGAGGCATCACACAGTGAGGAAAATCCCTCAGCAGAATGGTGTGGCTGAACGAATGAACAGGACTCTTTTGGAGAAGGCACGTTGTATGTTGTCCAATTCTGGATTGGGCAAAGAATTTTGGGCTGAAGCCGTTTCCACGGCATGCTATTTGGTGAACAGGTCTCCGTCGACTGCTATTGAGTGTAAGACTCCGTTTGAGGTACGGTCAGGTCATCCAGCTGATTATTTTGTGTTGCGTGTTTTTGGGTGTCCAGCTTACGCTCATGTGAATGAGGGTAAATTGGAGCCACGGGCCAAAAAGTGTATTTTCTTGGGTTATGCAGCAGGTGTCAAAGGGTACAGTTTATGGTGCTCTGATGATTCAAAGTTTTTGATTAGCAGGGATGTGACTTTTGATGAAAATTATCTGATTAAGGGGTCTAAGCAGGTTGATGATACAGTTCAGGAACAGAGTGTTCCAAAGCAAGTGGAGTTTTTGAGTGAATCTTTCGACTCAGGGAAGAAGCACATTGAAAAGTCAATTGAAGAGGAGTTTAAGAGTTCAGACACAGAGGTTGATGCGTTAGTTAAGCAATCACGCACTATTGCTAAAAATAGGCCAATGAGGGAGATTTGGCCTCTTGAAAGGTATTCAGGTTATTCTGAGATGGTGGCCTATGCTTTATCAGTTGCTGAAACAGTTGAGTATGAGGAGCCTTCAAGCTATACGGAAGCTGTTTCGAATGCTTAGTCTGCACAGTGGTTTGTTGTTATGAATGAGGAGATTGAGTTTCTTCAGAAGAATCAGACATGGGAGTTAGTAGAACCGCTGAAAGGGAAGAGGATTGTTGGGTGCAAGTGGGTCTTAAAGCACAAACCAGGTATTTCAGGGGTAAAAGACACTCGGTTCGAAGCTCGACTAGTGGCGAAAGGATATAGCCAGAAGGAAGGTGTTGACTACAACGAGGTATTTTCACCAGTTGTAAAACATAGTTCTATTCGCACTTTACTTGCTATTGTTGCATATTATGATCTTGAGTTAGAGCAACTTGATGTCAAAACTGCGTTTTTGCATGGCGAGCTTGAGAAACAGATTTATATGCGTCAGTCTGAGGGATTTGTTATTTCTGGTAAGGAGAATCACGTTTGTTTACTTCATAAGTCTTTGTATGGCCTCAAACAATTTCCAAGGCAGTGGTATAAGCGATTTGATACTTTTATGATAACCCAGTTGTGTGTATTTTTGAAAACTTCCAGATGGTTCATTTGTTTATCTACTGTTGTATGTTGATGATATGCTTATTACTGCCAAGAGTGTATCAAAAATCAACAAGTTGAAACAACAGTTAGGTGGTGAATTTGAGATGAAAGATTTGGGTGCGGCAAAACGTATTTTGGGTATGGAGATTTGCAGAGATCGAGTAGCTGGCAAATTATTTTTGAATCAGAAGTCTTATGTTCTTAAAGTGCTTGAGCGCTTTGCCATGCAGAACTCGAAGCCAGTCAGTACCCCTTTGGCAGCACACTTTCGACTTTCAGCTGAATTGTCACCATAGTCGGAGGATGAGGAGAAGTATATGTCTCAGGTTCCATATTCGTGCGCAGTTGAAAGTCTTATGTACGCCATGGTATGTACTCGTCCTGATATTTCACATGCAGTTAGTGTTGTTAGTCGTTATATGGGGCGTCCAGGAAAGGCATATTGGGAGGCTATGAAATGGATACTACGGTATTTGTGCGGAATTGTAGGTGTTGGTCTATTATTTGGGGTTACCAATTCTGGTGATCATGCTGTTGGTTATGTTGATTCGGATTTTGCCGGTGACCACGCTAAGAGGAGGTCTCTGACAGGTTATATCTTTACTTTGTCCGGAAGTGCCATTAGTTGGAAAGCTACTTTACAGGCTACAGTCGCGCTGTCTACAATGGATCGAAGCGGAGTATATGGCCATTGCTGAAGCTGTGAAAGAGGCATTATGGATGAGAGGTTTGCTTGGCGAGCTTGGTCTTGCACAGGGTGTGAGTTCAGTATTTTGTGATTCGTAGAGTGTTATACATTTGACTAAAAATCTGATGTATCATGAGAGGACCGAGCATATCAATGTTAGGTATCACTTCATTCGGGATATCATCGCACAGAAGCAAGTTGAGGTAAAGAAAGTGGGTACGGCAGATAACCTAGCAGATATGTTGACTAAATCGGTTTCGGTTGCCAAGTTCAAGCATTGCTTGGGCTTGCTTGGTATTTGCAGTTGAACGCCCCTCGGGGGCATTTGGCGAGTGAGAGGTTAGAAGGAGAAAGCTATATTTGTGTAGACACCCCAATCTGCCTTTCAGATTAGCTTACTTACGGTTTTTGATTCCCCGATGATGAGACGGATCAAGAACACTTCGGGAATGTCGAGTGTTTGAGCTTTGAATGTTTGAAGAACCCTTGAACCTAACCTAGCCAAAAACCACATCAAAAAGCCAAAAACCAATTGTCGCGCGAGGGTTAAGAACCATCGCCGAGGTCAGGTCCTGCTAGTGTGGTCAATAAATCAACCGTTGACCTGACTATCGCTGCAGTGAGAACCTCGCAAGAACAATTCCAAACCATCGCGACGGTTCTCTCCTCGCCCTTTTCACCTTTTCACCGGGCTTAATCACTATAATCTTTAGCCGCACTCGTGGACCTGGCCGGGCTTTCCTGCAGCTTTTCCATAAGTTGGCAATTTGGCCACCAAGCCAAATTGGTTGTCTTTCTCCTCCATACACCATTTCCACCACTCTCCCTATATATACCCCCCATGGTGCTTCCATTGAAAGGGTTCCAAAAAGAAGGGTTAACAATCTTGTGTTCAAGAGAAAAAAGAAAGTACCAATGTTCAAGTTCAAAAGGCTACACAACCTTTAATACACTTGGTATTTCACCACTTAGCCACCTTCATACACTTATTTTCCAAGCTCTATCACCTTATTCAACTCAATTCAATTCAAAACTCAAACACCATTCAAACTCAAAGGAACCAAAGGTATAGCTACCTTTGTTCTCGCTTTCTTCTGCTCGATCTCGAGGGCTGGCAGGCCAAGGCCGGTAATCAATACCACCTGCCCTAAAACCAAAGAAAGATACAAGAAGTGGGGAGCAAAACCTCGCGACGGTTCCTAACACTCGTATGACACTTTGTGTCGCAGGATGATGAACTTCGCGGGAAGGGTATCCTGTTTCTTGTGTTTAAATAGTTCTTAATGCTTAAGCATATTTTAGGTTTTAGATCACCGATGCATGTTAAAACTTGTTTATTTCTTAGCTTAAATTGCAAATTCAAAATGTCAAAATACATTTGCTTTGTTGGAACGCCCTGGATCATTCTCGACTCGTCCTAACTCAGATAAGAAGAAACCAAACATCGAAGGTTGACTCAACCTCACGCAAGGTTCAAACCTCGCAAATACAATTCTAAACCCTGCGCAAAAGTTCAAAACTCCTCGCGACGGTTCGCCCCCACTCAGAGCTTGCCATGCATGGTTAACTAGGTTTTAGGCTTCGGTTTTGTCCCCTCACTGTTTAAGGAGTGTTTTAGTAATTTTGTGGCTCTATAGCCTTTAGAATTGTTTTAAACTGTATATTTAAACTGCTATAAATCGCTTGGTTTGTCCTTGTGCATCGTCCTTCCAGAGCCTGTAAGGTTTGAGAGAATAAGAGCCTGTTATGGGCTCACCAGAAACCCATGCAGCAAATTGTTTCATCCTATACTAACTGCCATCCATGCTATCTATCACATCTTGCAAAATTGTTACGCTTTAATCCCCATTAAACTCTTCCCGCCCTCATTGGCTAAAAATTGATTAATAAGAAAAGAATCACAACATTTTCAAAATGCCTAAGAAAGCATCGATTCTGATCAAGCAGAGGGTGCCTTAAAAATCCTTCCTCTCGTGAACCTGGCTCCCCGAACCCAGATATGGTTATGACGGATGGTTCCTTCACTTTTTCAAATCAAATAGCGCTGTAGGTGCTTCGAAATACATCGTTGGGCAGAACCTGTGGTGACTCAGATTACAGACTTAGGTGAGAAGAAGGTTGAGACGAGGCATGGACCGGTCAAGGCGGCATCAGGATCGAGTACATCATCAGAGAGCCATAGCTTGGACCTTAAGCAGGTTGAAAACCCTTTAGGCCATGACATAGGAAATGGGTCTGGCCTGCGCAACCCTAGAGAAGAAGAAGAGGTGGCTGCAGAAGGTCGGAATGGTGATTTAACCGGATCTCGTGTCCCGCCAATCTAATCCGGGACTTTTTCGATTGTTCATTTGCGTAGTTTTCCTAAAGATGGACTAAATAAAGTGAGCCAAATTTGAAAAGGCATTTAGTGCGATTTTATGATTCTTCTTCTTAATCAATTTCTAGCATTCTCATTTGCATCGATGTGGGATAAGTCTCGTTGATCGCTTTGGCAATCCTAAGACGGTTTACCGGAGCCCGGGGACCCGAATGACCAACAACCTTCGAACGATGATGGGTCATGCTACCGCTTGACTGTTGCTCCGAATCGCGAGCAATGGGAGGTATATCTGCGGCCCTAGTCCGAGGAACCTGTTACAAACCAAACCGGCCTTTGCATATACATAGCATTAGAACTTTCCAAACTAAGACAGTAATTCACAGGTAAGATCTACTCGCATCTAACCCCATATACTGCGTCTACGTGTTATCGCTTTCCCTATCGCATGCACCGTACATACATGTCATTTTACATAGGAGCATGCTTAGGACTCTTCTTTCTTTCAAGTTTGTCTTACGCTGCCTGGAGACGTTGTTGAACCCGGATGAGGAGTCGTCATTCTGCTGAATGTTCGCTGTCATTTCAAAGTCCTTAGTTCAATGAGACATTGAGAAATCAAAATTTGCTAAATCCTCAGCTCATGCCTAATTGAGGATTCAACCGACAATTAGGAACAACAAAATATTGATGTTGTGTCACTGGCGCCACGTTGAAGTGCGTTGTCACTATACACCACGTTGTTCAAGGTTAAGGTGCCATGTCATCAATGCCAAGTTGTTTCTAATTCAAAGTTAAATCTTCAAAAGGGACTAGACGAAGATTTAGTCTATTTTGATATCTTTTAGGATCTGTCTCTACATGGGGACACATCGCCGAAAAAGAATTCGAGGATTTCGGCAACGCCTCCAAATTCGTGGAGGCAAACTCGCTTCTGAACTGCATACATACATGTCGCTTTTGGCGTAGGAGCATGTTTAGGGCGGCTTCTAGGTTGTCTCTCGCTTTCGAGTCTGCCTTATACTAATTTGGACGCTGCTAGACCCGATGAAGAGTCGTGCATCTCGATGGTGCATGTTGTAAATTTTCAAAGTCCTTAGGTCAGCGAGATTTCGAAAAATCAAATCTTATTAAATCCTTGGCTCATGCCCGGTTGAGGATTCAACCGAAAACAAGGAACCACAAAGTGTTGATGTCGTGACATTGATGTCATTTTGGTTATCGTGCTAAGCACGTACACCGCCCGGCTAACGCGCGTTGTCATTGAAGCCACCCCGGTAAAGGTGTCACGCCATCAATATCGAGTTGTTCCAAGTTCAAAGTCGAATCTTCAAAAGGGACTAGTCGAAGACTTAGTCTGTTTTGACATCTCTTAGGATCACAGATCTATTCAAAGGATACACCTCTAAAAGAAATCGAGGATTTTGGCAAAGATCTCGAACATCATGAGACATTCGCCTCTAGTTCTGTAGTCAGGGTTGACACCGACAATGATGTGTGCATTGCATTCCAATTGCTCCAGGAACGCCACTGCTTTCACTTTACTGTCTAGTTCAAAACCTTTGCACCGAGCAAGAGAGTACTGAAAAGAAGAGCCAAACCTACTTGGGAGAGTCTGTTGGGGCTGTTACACCTTCGCTTCCAAGATCATATCACCTTCCTCATTCATCAATCCAGAATGGCAGCACAAATGGAGCTGGCTGAGCTCAAGAAAGTTGTAGAAGAATTAGGTCACAAGATGGACAAACAAATGATTATGGTCTAGGGACTCGTTGGCCTCTTTACCTCCACAGCCCAGCAGTCAGATATGGGGCTACTCAAAGAACCTTCTCAAGCTTACCACCCTCCAATGGTCGGAATCAAGTTGTGCTCAGGAGACATGTTCAAAGACCTGGCTGAGTTCCATGAGGCCAGGAACTACCCAAAAGAGGATGTTGGGTCCTTATTCATAACCATTGTCGAAGGGGAAGACACGCTTCGTGGTGATTTCTACCCTGAAGGCAAAAGAATGCATCCTATTGATGAGGACATGTGTTGCAACTGCAAAGCAAATAGGGATCCTGCTTTGATTTCTCAATCCAGTCGCCGGAACCAACCGAGGACTTTCACATGCTTCGCTGCACCTTTGTCTTCGGTTTATGAGAAGCTCCTTGATGCTGGTTCCATCAAACCCCTCAATCCAACTTCATTACCCAAGAATCCCTCTGCCAACTTCAAATATAACCTCTATTGCACTTACCATCAAATGCCTGGCCATTCTACCAATGCATGTTTCCGGCTTCGACATGCCGTTCAAGATCTCATCGATTATGGCATCATCATAACCCCACCTCCATCAACAACCGATGTGAATCAGGTTCAAAACACTCAAAGCTTCCGAGCTCGAACCCAACCCCGGAGTTTTTCTGCCTTTGAGGCATCTTTATCCACGGTGATGGAGAAACTTGTCAAGTCTGGGCATCTCAAACCTTTGACCCCAACTTCCCCTCCCAAAGTCTTACCTGCTGGTTACAATCCTAACCTCTTTTGTGCCTTCCACCAAATGCCTGGCCACCACACTGACAATTGCTATCGTCTCCGACATGAGATTCAAGATCTTATTGATGATGGCACGGTTCAAGTTCCACCAAAACCCAACATCATTTCCAACCCCTTGCCTCAATATGGGTCTGACCCTCTGGTTGATCAGATAATTATCAACTTTACTCAAATCAACTTGAACTCCAAGCCGGCTACATCCATCCTGTCCAAGTCTGTCACTGCCGACATCTGGTTTGATAGTGATGAGGGCTTACAAATGAGAAGATTCCATCGATCAAAGGAGCATCGAGTAGGTTTGGTTGAAGAAGTCGAAGTGCTCACATCCTCTGTATTCTACCTCTTTTGTGGAAGCTATGGGTAGCTTTTAAAATATTGCGTTTCAAAACCGCGTCTAGTTTGCATTGGCAATATGTCCGAGTCTCAGTCTTTTGCGCTTGTCTAAAGTCTAGCTCAGTCGGAGGTCAGGCCTCTTGGCCCTCCACGTCGTAGCTTTTGTTTCAAATTTCGAATACTTGGCAAACCCCGTGGTTTTTATGATTTGCATTATTCTGCTTAAGGGTACTTGCATTTATATAAATCGGGATAGATTTCGATGGGATCATCCTAAGGAAATGTGTTCCCTCCGAAAGGGAAGACAAAAGGCGTGCTCACCTATTAAAAGAAAAAGTAGTTTTTATAAACTTGAAAGACAAGGATAACCTCCCAATGGTTCCATTGGTTCAAAGCTATTCCCAAAGGAGCATTGCACCCGGTCAGATAGGCTCGAAGAATTCATCGACGTCTTGGCGTGGTTTCATCAAGTCATGCCTTGCGTTGATCGTGCTATCGGGTACCAATCCAAAAAACAGAAGCTCAAGAGGGCTCCGGACCTCATACCACAAAAGCAACAACATGTTCCGCCGAGTACCAATGAGATAGTGTACAAAATGGCCCTGAGCAAGGCATTTCCAACCGAAGCACTCCGACGTCATCAAAGCCATTTTATCTGGGTTGCGACCAACGATTTTCGACCTCAATGGCAACAAATTCAATACCTTGGTCAACCTGAATCAATTCAAAAGCAACTTTTCCCTGAGAGAAGCTCGTTGGGCTGAAAACCCCAAGGAAGAGCAGCCTGCTAGCCCGAAAACCTATGAAGGGGGTCTAGGCAAAAGTAAATAGGCAATATTTGAAAGCTCGCTAGACCGAAGACCCGAATGGGCGGTACTAGGCAAAACTTAAAGCGCAAAAGGAGAGGTAAACACACGAGTGAACCTTAGCCTGAACTACGTTTTGACCTGATTCCCCAAAGTGGGATACGTAGGCAGTTTCTCATTGAGACTCGGTCACAAATCTATCAATTGGATCCATGGTTGACGTTTTGGTACACATCAAAGGTTGAAGAGGATCGAAGATCAAGCTGCGATGAAAGAATCAGAAGGGGAAAACCTTTGCCTTTCAATTTTATTGCAAACTGCTTCTTCAATTTACAGGCTGAGCATAAGTCTTAAAATATTTGAAGCATCAAAAACAGAACGAAATGCTAGAAGCCTAATGGCTCACAGTTTATTCTAAGTTCAGCGAGGTCTGGTATGAGCAAATGCACTGCAGCGTGCTTTTTCTACTGCTCTCGAACGTTGTTTCAAGGGCTTTTGCCAAGTCTTGTCATACCATGCAAGTCATATGGACTTAATGTGACTTCTATATGACTTGCACGGGGGTGTCGGTTTCAGTCCGGGCCTATATGAGTCATCATTTGCATCTTACGTCCATTTTTGCGGCATTTTTCTAGTTTTTCAATCAATCATCATGTTGAGATGCTTTTCTAAATTTTGTTTGTACAGGTCTTTGTAGCTTTTTCACTTTCGTAAGTGTCAGTTTCACCTGTCTAAGGAATGTGGCGAGTTTTGGCTGCTTAATGCCCAAAATTTCATTGTGTTCTGTGTGTCAAAGGGTTCGCATTGTACCCTAGGACTCTGTTTCCCTTTTCTTTCGAGCTAGGTGAGTCTGTATATATGTGCGCGCATGTCTGTGTGTCAATTCAGGTCACTTGTCAATGTAAATTAGGTATTAGCGGCTAGAAAATGCAACTTTTACATTGCTACCCCTAGCTCCTGTAATCCACAAGCTATGGAATCTCATGAACAGCAAAGCATCTCTCGCTCATCTCCCAAGCATCGAAGAAAGGGGGCAGCAAGCCCAATCTCATTGCTAAACATCAATCGGGGCACGCTTCCGTTCAATGTCTCTCTATCTGGTGTGCATCTCAGAAGTAACAATACAATAATGAGGCTCAATGGTAGTCCTTAGGCATCGTTGTCCTCGTAGGAGCCGCCCTTAGCTTGCATCTGCACTTTCAAATTGTGCATTTGTTTACACATCATTGCATATTGTATATCAAATGTTGAAAGCAGGAAAATTCTATCAAGCGTCAAGGCACGCCTGTCCAGTATCGAAGGCAGCAAGTAATCAGGATGTTAAGGATCATGCCTGTTGCCTTGTCACTTTTGGAACTGCAACCGAAACCGTTTCTTTGGGATAGCATAGCTATAAGAGAAGTGTCACACCCTGCTTTCTTTATCTCGTTTTCCACAGGCAGCCGTTAAGCTTGCGACCTGTACTACCGCGCGCAGATAAATTCGGGCCTAAGGCCCAATCAGCGGTTATCACCAATTTCTCACCAGCTGCAGTCCGCCTTGCCTCTATCCATGCTATTATCAAGGATAACCACTGCTTGTGCTACTTGGATCAACACAACGACAGTTGGTCCTGTCCAATTTTCAACGGCTTGATCATTCTGCACACTGATCTGCCCATCTCAATCAACGACAGCCGGTCCTGTCCAATTTTCAACGGCTTGATCATTCTGCACACTGATCTGCCCATCTCAATCAACGACAGCCGGTCCTGTCCAAATTCTCAATGGCTCGTTCATCCTGAAGTATGATCTGCCCGTTCCCATCAACGACAGCCGGTCCTGTTCAATCCACGACGGCACATTCATCCTGAAGAATGGTCTGCCAGATCAATCCATCAACGATGATCAGCCATGTCATCGCCGACGATCAGCCATGTCGTCTCTTTAAAAGAATCAACGATGATCAGCCATGTCATCGCCGACGATCAGCCATGTCGTCTCTTTCAAAGAATCAACGATGATCAGCCATGTCATCGCCGACGATCAGCCATGTCGTCTCTTTCAAAGAATCAACGATGATCAGCCATGTCATCGCCGACGATCAGCCATGTCGTCTCTTTCAAAGAATCAACGATGATCAGCCATGTCATCGCCGACGATCAGTCATGTCGTCTCTTTCAAATAATCAACGATGATCAGCCATGTCATCGCCGACGATCAGCCATGTCATCTCTTTCAAAGAATCAACGATGATCAGCCATGTCATCGCCGACGATTAGCCATGTCGTCTCTTTCAAAGAATCAACGATGATCACCATGTCATCGCCGACGATCACCATGTCGTCTCTCTTTCAAAGAATCAACGAGCCATGTCGCCTCTTTCAAAGAATCAACGATGATCACCATGTCATCGCCGACGATCACCATGTCGCCTCTTTCAAAGAATCAACGATGATCACCATGTCATCGCCGACGATCGCCCATGTCGTCTCTTTCAAAGAATCAACGATGATCACCATGTCATCGCCGACGATCGACCATGTAGTCTCTTTCAAAGAATCAACGATGATCACCATGTCATCGCCGACGATCGACCATGTCGTCTGTTTCAATCAATCCACGATGATCGCCCATGTCATCGCCGATGATCACCATGTCATCGCCGACGATCACCATGTCGCTCAATCCATCCACGACGATCACCATATCGCGCCTATTCCGCTCAATCCACGGCGACGATCGTAATATCGTCCGATGGTTCGCTTATTCGCAATCGATTGTTCCCGGAGAGTCCGTCTTGGCCTATCCCAAACGACAATCACCCTCAGTCTAGCAGTGCATCTTCCAACAGCTTATTGCTCGTCTCGGATGGTCTTTGATAAGGAGATTGGCTCGATTCCCAGATGAATTCAACCTACCCGACACGACCTACCCGTGTTTGTTGGAATACTTTGTGCCAAGGATAGCTTGATCCCCAACAACGACGGCTTGTCCCGTCCAGATCTACAGCGACAGCCTATCGTCCACTTCTACTTCCATCCCTAGCGACGGTCCGCCCGTCCATTCAACCAATCAGGTTCTGTAAGTATGCTTGTTTACTTTACCATGTTCCGCTCTGGATTGCCTTGAGGGGTGTCTAGAATTCTTTGACGTTACTTGTACCAAGTCATTGGTGCTCCAAGTGCGGTCAAAGAGGGGCTACTGTAGACACCCCAATCTGGCTTTCAGATTAGCTTACTTACGGTTTTTGATTCCCCGATGATGAAACGGATGAAGAACACTTCGGGAATGTCGAGTGTTTGAGCTTTGAATGTTTGAAGAACCCTTGAACCTAACCTAGCCAAAAACCAATTGTCGCACGAGGGTTAAGAACCATCGCGCGAGGGTCAAGTTGCCAGTGTGGTCAATACCAACCGTTGACTGTTGACTATCGCGTGCCAGGGAGAACCCTCGCGGAACAATTCCAAACCATCGCGCCGACGGTTCTCTCCTGCCCTTTTCACCTTTTTTCACCGGGCAAATTTAATCACTAGTAATCTTCAGCACTCGTGGACTGGCTAGGCTTCTCTCCTTGCAAGCTTTTCATAAGTGGCAATTTGGCCACCAAGTCAAATTGGTTGGTTCTTTCTCCTCCATACACCATTTCCACCACTCCTCCTATATATACCCCCCTCATGGTGCTTCCATTGAAAGGGTTCCAAAAAGAAGGGTTCAAGAGAAAAAAAAGAAGAAAGTACCAAGGTTCAAGTTCAAAAGGCTACACAACCTTTAATACACTTGGTATTTCACCACTCTAGCCACCTTCATACACTTATTTTCCAAGCTCTATCACCTTGTTCAACCTCAATTCAATTCAAAGCTCAAACACCATTCAAACTCAAAGGAACCAAAGGTATAGCTTACCTTTGTTCTCGCTTCTGCTCGATCCCCAGGTCGGGCCAAGGCCGGGTAATCAATACCACCCCGGCCCTAAAATCAAAGAAAGTTACAAGAAGCAAGGAGCAAAACTCCTCGCTGACTGCCTTTAACACTGCGACACTTTGTGTCACAGGATGATGAACTTCATGGAAGTGGTATCCTCGTTTCTTTCGTGTTTCATAAATAGTTCTTACCGCTTGGAGCATGTTTTAGGTTTTAGATCACCTGTTGATGCATGTTAAAACTTGTTTATTGCTTTTCTTAGCTTAAATTGCAAATTCAAAATGTCAAATGCATTGCTCGTTGGAACATCTCGATCATTCTCCGACCGTCCCGTAACCCAGACGAGCAAAACCAAACACCGGAAGGTTGATCTCAACCCTCGCGCGACATACTGACTCTCCTTCTTTCAATTCTAAACTCGCTCAAAATGAACCCGTCCCTGACCAGTAGCTTGCCATGCATGGTTAACTAGGTTTTAGGCTTCTGTTTTGTCCCCTCACTGTTTAAGGGGTGTTTTAGTAATTTTGTGACTCTATAGCCTTTTAGAATTTTTTTAAACTGTATATTTAAACTGCTATAAACTGCTTGGTTTGTCCTGTGTGTGCACTGGTCCTTCCAGAGCCCAGAATGTTTGAGAATAAGAGCTGTGGGTTGTGGGCTCAGCCTGTAAACCCACAGCAGTCTGTTCTCATCCTATACTAACTGCTCATCCATGCTATCTATCACATCTTGCAAAATTGTTACAGTTTTAATCCCCATTAAACTGTTCCCCCGCCCTAATTGGCTAAAAATTGATTAATAAGAAAAAGAATCACAACATTTTCAAAATGCCTAAGTAAAGACCGATCTCCGGATTGGGCGAGAGGGGTGCCTTAAAACCCTTCCCCTCTCGTAACCTGGCTCCCGAACCCAGATATGGTTATGACGGATGGTTCCTTCACTTTTTCAAATCAAATAGCGCTGTAGGTGCTTCGAAATACGGTTCCTTGGGTGTCGGACCTTCAAACCCAGGTGGTGACTCTGTATTTTTGCGAGTGCCTGCTTCTCCGCTTGCGCTCCCTCGATTATGGGCCCTTGCTTCGGAAAACGAAATTCCCGAAGGCTTGCATCTTGGAATCCGGAAATTCCAGGGCATGCTGCCCACAATTTGGTGATTTGGTTTAGTGGAATTCAAGTCAAGGTGGAGAATTGTTGAGAATGCCTTGTGTTCTTTAGTTCTACATTGGTTAATTATGTTATTCCCGTTTTTGTAACCTATTATAAATATGGCTTTTGGGGAACTTCTAAAGTATTTTTTGGGCTTTCATATTATGGCCTTTCTAGAGTTACGGATTATAGCCGGCTCTTTGTATCTTTTCTTCACGTTGGTTAGTGAATCCTCTCTCCTCGCCCGTGGACGTACCCATCTTGGGGAACTACGTATATCTTGTGTCTTTGTGATTTCTTGTTTAGTATTCAATTTCTCGTTTTTAGCTTGCATTCATAGCGTTCGTTACAACACATTCTGTATGAATTTCAACTTTGGTCTGCAATGTTATATTTTTCTGATTTCTTTCATCGAGACAAATGATTCATACTAAAATTTACGACAAAACACTATATGAATTAATGGGATAAGTACTATCGAAAATATAGCAAACAAGAACTTACGAAGAACCCTAGGTCTCTTGTGCATATGGTGGACTATGATAAACAAGTGAACTTCTTTCTTTCGTATTCCTCAATTATAAACCACACCAAACCAAACCACAACCGGATCAAAAAAAAAAAAAACCAAACCAAACCAAACTTTATTTTCTGCTAAAAAAGACAAATAAGACCAGGGAAAAAAACGTCAATGGTGACCAATTAATTGAAAAGTTTTAGAACCACCTCAATAAACTGCACCATGAGAAGAAAATAAATAAGTACTGTGACAATTATTAGAAAGGTGGCCGAAATTAAGCCATAATCATCATGAGGATGCTGAAAACTCCAACAAACCAAGCCTGGCACTTCGAGAAAGCAATCCCAGTTGCTGCCGACGGAGGAGGCGCCGTTGGAGGAGGTGACACCTCACCAGAGCTGGGCGAAGGTACCGGAGATACTGTACCAGAGCTGGGCGAAGGTACCGGAGATACTGTACCAGAGCTGGGCGAAGGTGCCGGAGATGGGACTGGACTCAGCTCAGGTAAAACAGTGATAACTAGCTTCATTCCTGAGCCGCAGTGGCCTGGAAAGCCACATATGTACCAGTGTTTCCCTGGTGTTGCCAGCGGGATTACGTCATGGCCAGAGGTCAGAGGTACGGCCCCTTTCGGTACCTTACATGCCTGGAAGTCTGTCCCGTTGACCTTCACCACATTGTGAGTTTTTGGTTTGTAATTGAAAACTGGGCCAACAAACGTTATTTAGAAATAATCAGGGCAATAACTTAAAACCCCCCAAAATAATAATAATAATAATAGACCCAGAAAATTTTAAGAAAAGTATTTGGAGTCATGTGCCGGTTTGCTAGCATAGAGCAGGTAGTTGTGGATTCAGAAATTTAAACTAGAGGGAGCACTTATTAGTCGTAATTTTGAAAATCCTTTTGTATAACCAAGCTCAGTGTTATTTGAAGACCATGCTTCTAATTTTTAAAGAGAGTTTGTTGTCTACGATGAAAGGCCTAAATTTAACACAAAAAAGTGCATTAACATAAGAAATAAATCGCCTGAAATGAAGACCCTGCTTATTAAATCAGAAATAAAAAATCCTATTTGTCGATAAGACAATAGAATAAGGTCCCGTTCCGTTAACTAAAATAAATACTTATTTTATTTTTTTAATTAAGATAATAGTGAAGCAAATCGATTTACGGGTAATTTTGAGGCTTATGAGAGTGGGATATTATTTGGTAACGTTCACCTACCAAGGATAACTAGTGCAGTTCTTCAGGGAGGAAAATGTAAGATATTCTAAATCCTATGGTTCAAGTACGACAATAAAAAAAAAAATACAGGGGGCTCATGACCTCGTGGAGCCAAGATAGATTTGCTTCCCATTTTGTTTAGTTGTCAGTCTTTGAGAAAGTAATCTCTTTTTTTTTTTTTTTTAATAAGTTTGCGTATTTTTTGTCATTAGTCAATTTTTTAAATATTTTAACCAATTTTTTTACTATTTGAATGAGGGTACTATATACATTTAGAAAAGTAAAAAATTTAAAATTCACTAATGACAAAAAAAACATGGATGACATATTTTTGAGAGAGGAACCAAACAAAGTGGCCCGTATTTATCAGGAACCTATCCATGTTGAGAATCAGGTAACTAGTACATATTCATTTTGGATGAGGCAAGCACGTACTTATCCATCATGCTAAATACCGTGCTATATAGTATATATAGCAGGGGGCTTCGGAGCTAGCGTACCAAGTTTTGCTTTCAGCAAAGAAAAGATGGTCAACCAAACGAGAGAAACTTATTCACGGCTCTGTATAATCTCAGTCATTCATTTAAAGAATCAATGGTCCGGATTTATAAATAAATAAATAAACTATTTGTTAGAGGAGTTAAACTATTCTAGCGAATAATTTGACGTGCGCAATTGAGCGCCGTAAGGTTTGTTTACAGGTTGCTCCGTAAAGAAGTTTTTTTCCAACCAAAATAACACCAAGTACAAGGGGAACATACCGAGCGTATCGCCGACGACAAACGTTTTTCCATCAGCCCACAAATTATAATTGAATTTCAACCTCCATCCCAGGGAATCCCCAACAACCCACTCTGTTGCCAAAGTTGAGGGAAAAGCAACTGCAAAAATAGCCAAAGCAACCAAGATCTTCAAAGAGGCCATTGGAAGAGTCTCTCTTTTGCCTGCTTGTTTTCCTTCTAAGGTGTTCTGATTTGGGTGGAATTTATAAGACTAGTTTTTAGTCTTGGCAGTGGAGAATTAGCTGGCCGGCTAACTAAGGGTGGCACGTCGATCCGGCCGGCAGAGTCTTTTAGTTCCAAATTTTACAAGGCATTGTAATCAAATATTTGTGACGTGAGAAACCGGCTAATAGTTTCTATCAAACAGATTTAGCAAACTACTTTTGGCATTCTTAGCAAAAAAAAAACACAAACAGACAAACTACTTTTGGCATTACATTTTATGCATATACCGTATCTAATTGAATCATAGCGTGCTTTTTGCGGTTCACAATATTAGTTAACAACCAGACAAATCAGCCAGTACATATTAGTTAAGTAACGACCGCGCTTTTCAACTTGCAAATGGTCGGCTGTCGCTTTAGTTTTTGTTACTCTTTTATAGTTTATTATAGCAATTAAGTAGTACTGTGGAAGAGCTACGCTTTCTTTTATTGATGGAAAACATTATGCGGGTATTTCTTATACTAATAAGCTCATTAAAAAGTTAGGATTTGACGAATTCAATATCTAGGCAAGCTAGAAATGTTCAGCGTAAGTGAGAGCACTGGCGGAGCCGCCTAGAGAGAGGGGTGGGATGAATGCCACCACCACTTTGGATCATGGAAATCTTTTTATGCACTGACGTGATTTGATTAAGTATTAATTTATTCTTATGCCAACAAACTTAAATTTTGTACAGCTAATGGAAAAGCTGGAACTTATAAAATGTTTTTTCTGATTAAAAAAAAAATGATAGCTGAATGGTTTTCATTAGAACACCATAACAGAGAGTTTGTCAAGCCTTTTTCTTTTTTCACAAGAAAATAAATCCCGGTTAAGTCTAATTATATGACTTCACACTTAATTTTCTTCTTCACATCTTTATGCACACGGAAAAGAGAAAGGTTCATCTGGTTAAATGGGAGCTGATTACCAAAAAGAAAGTGTTTGGAGGGCTAAGGGTGAAGAATTTACTGATCCAAAATCTTGCTCTGCTAGCCAAGTGGTGGTGGAGGTTTAATAAAGATTGCGATTCACTATGGGTGAAGGTGATTAAGGGTAAATACAAGTTGGAGCAAAGTTGTTGGTTACCTCGCATGCCGTTTTCTGGAAAGACCTCAAGTATTTGGAAAGGTATTTGCTCGATAGGGGATTCCTCCTCTGACATTGGATCCATTATCCAGGAGGGCTTTCGCCTGGTAGTTCATTCCGGGCAGGAAATCTCTTTCTGGAATCACGTCTGGCTAGGGGACTCAACCCTTAGGGAGGAGTTTCCTCGTTTATACCTAATATCGACCCAAAAAGAAATAGTGATCAAGGATCTTAAAGATGCACATGGTGATGGGAGATGGAATTTGTTATTCCAGAGAAGGCTAATGGAGTGGGAAGCCCAGCAATTTGATGATCTACTCTTGCGATTACTGTCAGTGAATTTGGATCCTTCCAGGCGTGATATGTTGTGCTGGAGATGGGCATCGGATAATTGTTTTTCAGTCAAATCAGCTTATAACAAATGGGAACAAGAAGGCTCCTCAAGCAATTGGGTGTTGAGTTCAATCTGGAAGGGTATTTGTTCCCCGAAAGTGGAAATTTTTTCGTGGCAGGCACTGCAGGATCAAGTAGCAACAAGGTCGGTACTCCTCTCTAGAAACTTGATCCCTGAGGGCCAATCGGTGTTGTGCCCTCGCTGCTATTTACTCTAAGAGACGCCTGAACATCTTTTCCTTCACTGTCGATTTTCTTGGCTTGTGTGGTCTTTGATTTTGGATTGGTGGCATGTTAGTTGGGTGTGCCCCGCATCCCTGTCTGACTTGTTTTCTTGGTGGCTTGGGAATGGTTTCAAAAATTTGGGGAAGTTCCTATGGGAAACAACTTTCCAAGCTACAATTTAGTCATTATGGTTGGTTAGGAATGATCTTGTTTTCAACAATGCTACTTGGCGTGTGGAGGATCTTGGGGAGTTAATTAAAACTAGAGTAGCTATGTGGGTTAAAGTGAAATTCGATATCAAGGTGCACTCGGTCGAAGACTTTAAGGGTTATCTTGACGGTATGAAGAAGGTGAAAGTTTGATTGTTTGTGGGAGGAGTGCGCAAACATCCAATTCTCTGTTGGATGGCCCCTTTCTCCTTTTTTTCTCTTCTTCTTCTTTCCCTTGCTCGTGAGCGCCTGTGCTTTGTGTGCTTCTTCTCGATGTACCATGTTCGAGCTAATAAAATTCTTCGTTTTACCGAGCAAAAAAAAAAAAACATGAGTAGATTTCCATCAAATGGTGCCACTCGAAATCATGGTTCTGCCACTGCGTGTGAGCAAATGACGGAAAACCATGATAAAAGAAATGGATTTTTATTTATTTATTTTTGGATGCACTTTAACTACATGAATTCTAAGTATTCAATTAAGAAGGATAACTAGAAGTTTTGACGCCGATTCTATCATCGATGTTTTTTTTTTTTTTTGCTCAGCAAAAAGGATTTATTATTATTCTTTATAAAAGATTACAAAAATTAAACAGATCAAGGGCAAACCGGCACGAAGTCACCCAAGACCAAATGGAAGGCAAGACGCCAACCAAAACCCAAAGAGACATCACAAACAGAACGCTTAAACAAAACCCAAAAAGACAACATAGCCCAAAGTAGCCTGTCAACGGGCCGGATCGGGTCCGGATCCGACAGATCCGGATCCGATAAGACTTGGGTCCGATCCGAATCCGATAAGACTCAAATCCGATAGTGGCAATCCGGATCCGATCCGAAAATCCGAATCCGATCCGAAAACTTTTTTACTTCAAAATTTTTAGCCAAATATATATATATATTTTAAAATACAATTTTTTGTTTAAAAAAATACAATTGTTTTTTCAAAAAAAAATATTTTCCAAAAAAAAAAAATAAAAGAAAAAATTGAAAATAAAAATACAACTTCTTAAACATTTTTTTTTTCAAAATAAAAAATTTACTGTATTTTTAAAAAAAAATTCAAAAATTTATAAAAAGTAAAAAATAAAAATAAAGTTCGGATTCGGATTCGGATTGATAACGGATTTAATCCGATCCGATCCGGATCTGATAACGTTACCGGATTCGGATTATCGGATCGACGTTATCGAATTCTGATTTTTCGAATCGGATCCGGTCAATTGAGAGCCCTAACCCAAAGCACCAAACTAACCCAAAGACCAAAAAAACAAACCCCCAGCAGCAACACCAAAAACTAAAACACCTGAAAGAAAACCGAACAAACCAGAAAGTCAAACACCAAACCACAGAAAGGGAAAAAAAATAAAATTGAGCAAAGACCCGCAATGCAAACAGAAAACGGAACCTAAAACTCCAGCGAAAGAGAAGCATCATCTTCCCCATCAGAACGACATGAAAGAGCGTCGGGCACAATTCAAAATGCCTCACTTTAGTAGATAGATTAAATTAACGTTAGTCTTTTTCATACTCTATGTGCAAATAACAAATATAATTTACTATAATTTTTGTTATGTAATTTTAATTTTTCCTAGAGTACTCGAATATTGTAATGCATCTTTTTATTTTTTTAATATACATTTCGCTACTGTTAGTGTAAAATCTTGACTCCGTCCTTATTTTGAATATATAACTCAACCAAATCAAAATAGAACTCGGCATTTTTTCAAGTCATGAGTATTTTGGTAGACCCGTTTTCCAAATTCCTTTCTTCCAGTGACTAGTTTCTGTTTTCCCCAATATTTTGGATGCAAGTTTTCCGATCTCTTTGATGCTTTTCTTCAAAATTTTAAGAGTTTGTTATAGTGTTTTTTTTTTTCTCGACAAACGAAACATTATATATATAACTCGAAATGGGTACATCGAGGAAAAACAAGGCGCTTAGATGCAACAGAAAGATAAAACATCCAACAAACAGTTGGATACACACCTCAAAGTACATTATAACCGTACTTTTCGAATACCATCTAGGAAAAGTTTAAAATCCTCCACTGAGTAAATTTTGATGTCGAACTTTGCCTTCATCCACATTGCGACCCTTGTTTTAGTGTTGTGTAATAGAATTATAGAAGTAAAAGAGAAAAAGAGAAGAAAAGTCTAAGCAACCACCCTCACTTAGAGAGTTTTGGATTCGCGATCGCCTTAACTTAAGGCAGATTCTCGATTAGGGGTCTTGGTATTTCTTTTTGTAGATTGTAATATTTGATCCATGTATGCACCGATGTTGCAAACTCTTTAATTGGCTATTTATAATATTTCGAAGTACCAAAAAAAAAAAAGTCTAAGCAATTGGGTAAAGGTTAAAACCTACAAATTCCCAACTTATTGGGTTAGAGCTAGCACAAAGAAGGAGAATCTGATTGAGATTAGTCCGAGTATATCTCCGGCAAGATTTGATGATGTCGTCGGCAAGGGATTGGTGTCTTTGGATAGAGGAAAACAGATTTTGGGTTTTGGATTAATTGAGGGATTGCTGTTGTTTTACGTCAATGTGCTTGTATATTTTACTAGTCACTAAACCTAAAGATTTAGAGAGGGGGAGGAGGGGAATACGCAATAATACCTCTCAAAAGGGGTCACCTGTTGGGCACGTGATTTTTTTCCGTCCATAAACATAACGGCTTCCATCTAAAGGTTAACATTGCAACCAATTGGAAAGTCGAAGTATTGAAAAAGAATCTCTATCATTGATCGCGCAGAACCATACGTGAAGAACTTATTCCCAGCTCCTCAGTGAATAAGTTTCTCTCTTTTAACTAACCTTTGGCCGAAGCCTCAAAACAACCTTAGCCCACCGCCTCAGACAAATTAAAGGGTAGTAAATTGGAAGAATTTGTGTTTGTTAGAGGCCTAAACTATGCAACGACTCAACAAACTAACGTTTTATAGTGATCTTAAAAATTCTGTGTGGGGTACACAGTGAGCTTCATTTTAAACCATAGTTTTTTGGGTAATTAAGACCATACAATTGAATGCTTGGATCAAGCATTTATCGCTATCCAATGTATTTGATTCTTTGTTCAACCAAATAAAATGTCAAGTCCTACAACACGAACAAACACGGATCTGATCATTCAAGTGGAGCTCGGTGTGGACTGAGTGGGTAAAGCTCACCCACTTTTTTGGGTGGGTGATCGAACAAAATTGCATTCCAAACTCGGACACTACACTGCCTTTTAAGTTTAGTACTTCTATACTTAAAAAAACTGAACAATCTACTACCCAACCCTGCTCAACTCATCTCTAAGTCAATGCAACTTGTTAATTAGAAGTATAGTGTGCAGAAAGTCTACTTGAACAGCAAATCTGTGTACAGATCGTGCACAGATTTTTATCTGGGGCCTATTACGGGTCCCACGCAAGTGATCTGAGCCGTTCATTATGTTTAAAACATTTTTTTAAGTGTTCTCGCGAAAAATCATCTCAATCCGACACCTATAAGTGCTTTATCTAATCGTCTAACTTTTCATTCTCTAAAAACCCAAATGAAAAGTTAGATGATTAGATCAAACACGTATATGTATTGGATTGTGCTAATTTTTGGCGAAGGCCCTTGAAAAAATGTTTTAATTAAACATAATTAACGGATCGAATTATTTGTATGGGACCCTTAGTGGTCCCCACAACGCAATCTGTGCACAGATCTCTGTACCAGTAGCAAGGTTCTATAGTGTGTTGGGTATGTATTAGGATTTTCCCTAAGGCTCCGTTTGGAACTTAAGGAAAAGAAAAGAAAAAGGAAATGAGAGAAAAAAAATTTACTATTTACTAAACTTAAAATTTTAATTTTCTTCTCTCTTTTTATTCCAACCAAACAATAAAAGCCAAGAAAAAAAAAATCCTTTTCCTTTCTTGAATTCCAAACAGAGCCTAAATTTTATGCTGTATGACTTCCCCTTAATTTCCAAGCCCCGTGAAATGCTGAAAACCATCTTTCTCATTGCATGCCGGCCACTCTCTCTTTCTCGCACCAACTTGGACTAAACCCCTAAAACTACCAGGTCTCCTTAGCCACAAACTGTCCCTTTTCCTCTCACGGGAAACCCTTCGTAAAGGAGACTGTTGCAGGTTCCCATTTCATCTGCCCAAACAACTAGCTAGCCACAACCAAAATTAACGCCTTCTGTAAGTCAATTGTATCTTTCTTTCTTTTTCTAGATCTTCTCGTGATCCTCCAGTTATGTCTCCACATCACGATACACGAGCTTACATGCTTAAAAAGAAAGAAGAGAAAGGAGCATATGAACCACAAATTAAAGAAGACCTATAATGAACAAAGAGCAACTAGAAACAAAAATGGACACTAGAGCAACTTCTCCGAATTCTCTTGGTACTCATTTTGTTGACATCCATGAAGTCCCGGAGGAAGAAGAAGAGGAGGAGGAGGAAGAAGGGACTCAAGCGAGTAAAATGGCCGACAAAACAGAGAAGCGGTTGACCAAGCTGACTAAGACCCGCGAAGCCAAGAGACAACAGAGAAGCACTACGCTCAGCAGGCAGGTCTCGTTAGAGACGGGCTTTTCGGTTCTCAACAACGAATCCAAAGCTAAAGATGATCAGCGAAAAATGCTTTCGAGGAGTGGGAAAAGCTTTGGAGGGTTTGGTTCTGTTCACAGAGGTGGTGTTGAAGGGAGGAGGGGGGATTTCAGTATTTTTAGGACGAAATCGGGTCTACGAAAACAGAACTCTTTGCTGCCTGCGAAGAAGGAGAGTGGTGAACTTGGTGTACAGAGAAATGATGGATTTGGGTTGGGATTTGGAGGGGCTGAGGATGAGTCTGTCAATAGAAGTGTCCCTGCTGGAAGATACTTTGCTGCTCTTAGAGGACCTGAATTAGACCAAGTCAAGGTAATTCAACTGAAATTTACTTCTATCCTTAACTTGTATACTTTTATGTTGGTTGTTTTCGTCTCATCGAGTAGATGATTTCTATTAAAAAAAAATTGAGGTCAATCGGACATTGTTAGCCATGTGATCGGATTATCTTTATTTTACCAGTTTATTTAAAAATCATCCTAGCTTTTTTTAAAAGAAAAAATATGTTATTATCGCATACCTATCAAGTGACTTAAATTTTACAAAAAAAAAAAAACACCTCAAAAGCCGTTTGGTGAAGCTAAACATATTGTTTCGTGCCCGTAACAAGCAATGAGATCTCAAGTTCAGCCCCGAGATAGATGCAGTAAAGTCCTCGTAGACGGCCACGTGGTGCCACAACAATACTTCCATATAGATATCCATTTTTGTGTTCCAAACAAAATTAACTTGATCTCCAACTATAATTGCAGGACTATGAAGACATCCTCCTCCCAAAAGACGAGCCATGGCCGTTCCTCCTCCGCTTCCCAATCGGCTGCTTCGGCATCTGCTTAGGCCTCAGCAGCCAAGCCATCCTCTGGCATTGCCTCTCCACAAGCCGATCCACCCAGTTCCTCCACATTCCCCCTCACATCAACTTCGCCCTCTGGCTCCTAGCCCTCCTAGTCCTCCTCTTAGTCTCCACCACCTACTTCTTGAAATGCATCTTCTACTTCGAAGCCGTCAAGCGCGAGTACTTCCACCCGGTCCGTGTCAACTTCTTCTTCGCCCCTTGGATCGTTTGCATGTTCCTGGTCATCGGGGTGCCCCCGAAAATCTGCCCCTCCGCCCCCCACCCGGCCATCTGGTGCGTTTTCATGGCACCCATTTTTTTCCTCGAGCTCAAGATATATGGGCAGTGGCTCTCGGGGGGGAAGAGAAGGTTGTGCAAGGTGGCGAACCCTTCGTCGCATTTGTCTGTGGTTGGGAACTTTGTCGGGGCGATTTTGGCGGCCAAGGTGGGATGGGTGGAGCCGGCTAAGTTTCTGTGGGCGGTGGGGTTCGCGCATTACCTAGTGGTGTTCGTGACGCTGTACCAGAGGCTGCCGACGAGTGAGGCGCTGCCCAAGGAGTTGCACCCGGTTTATTCGATGTTTATCGCGGCTCCGTCCGCGGCGAGTGTGGCTTGGGAGTGTATTTATGGGGACTTTGATGGGTTGTCGAGGACTTGCTATTTCATTGCTTTGTTTTTGTATGTTTCGCTGGTTGTGAGGATCAACTTCTTCTGGGGTTTCAGGTATGCTTTTGATTCTGTGTGGTTTTCATGGCTTGAGATTTCAATAAGTTTTTAGAGTAGAAAAAGCACATTGAATTCAATTAAGTTGCATATCTATTTAGCCTGAAAAAGATGGAATATGTTTCGCACACAGATGTCCGGACACAGGGAGGTAATTTCGACAACAGTAAGTATACACACAGATTTTTACACACAAATCATGCACAAATCACGGTGTGGGGCCTACTATAGGCCCCACTTAAATGATTCAATCCGTTTATTAAATGTAAAATATTTTTTCAAATGCCCCCGTAAAAGATCAGCTCAATCCAATAAATATAAGTACTCGATCCAATCATCTAATTTTTCATTATCCGAAAATTTAAATAAAAAGCTGAATGATTGGATCGAGTACCTATAGGTATCGGATTGAGCTATTTTTGGCGGGGGGACCCTTTGGAAAATGTTTTAAATTTAATGAACGGTTCAGATTGTTTGTGTGGGACCTGTAATGGGCCCCATATCGTGATCTGTGCACGATTTGTGTGCAAAAATCTGTGTGTAGCAGCGTCGCTTCACTTATTTCCTACATGCTTCATCCATCCTGCAATTGCCCCTGGAATCCCCTTGGTTAGCCATCAGTTCATCACTCGGTTTATGCAGTTACTTGTTGAACTTTCTACCGGAGTGGTACATCGTGCTACACAAAAGGAGAGATCCACGAGTATTGTATATTCGAGAGCTAGACTTGTCTCGAAAAGTAACTATTTTACTTATAAAAGACAACAAATATACAATACACGATCTTATAATGATCGTTTTGTCTTTTTGGGCAGGTTTTCAGTGGCATGGTGGTCTTACACCTTCCCCATGACCACAGCGTCATTAGCGACAATCAAGTACGCGGAGCACGTGCCTTCGGACATAACCAAGGGCCTCGCTCTGACTCTCTCGTTCATGTCATCCGCGATGGTGTGCGTGCTGCTCGTATCCACCCTCCTCCACGCCTTCGTGTGGCACACGTTGTTTCCGAACGACCTTGCCATCGCCATAACGAAGCGGAGGCACGGAAAGGACCAGAAGAAGCCCATCAAAAGAGCCTACGATATAAGGCGCTGGACAAAGACCCCTCTCTCCCTTGTTTCATCCTTGACCAAACACAGCTCCGGGAACAAGGACTCCGATGAGCAGAAAGAAGCTGAAAATTGAACAACATATATACATATAATTTGGAGGATTGAACTCATATATCCAACATAGACATTTGTTTTGTGCTTGTATTCAATGTAGAAGTAAGACTCTTTGTTGATGTACAATGTGCAAAAGGTGTTGGACAAATAACGTTTCATCCTCTTAGTAAAAGGGCCAATTGGATGGTGCATGAAATGGGTGGAATCAACGATGAACCCAATCGAACAGATTATCCGCAAGTTGAAATTTATAGAAGTTCCCAAGGCAAGTTCTGTCGAGAGTGATGTTTTGAGTTTTGATTCTCGCTTGTTCTCATTTAAATTGGACTAGACCGGACAGGCAAAATTGTACCGCTCATCTCGACAATTAATGGTCTAGATTTTTGAAGTTATCTTACAGTTCAACAAATTGAGACTATTAATTGTCGTGGCGCGTGCACAGCCGATATTTGGATTGTCCGATCTGGTCCAAAATGAGGATTGGAGAGGAGGATTCATTTCCAGTTTTTTCCCCAACAATCACACTCTCCTAAGCATACTAAGAGCATAAGTCAGATGCATAATAACGGAAGGCAAGATCCTTTGTGCCGAACACTTTTGTGCCTTTGTGTCGAGAAATTTTCCGACTCTTAGATTTAAAACATTAAAAAAAATCACACAATCCAATAGCCGAAAAGTCCCACGGCACTAGAATTTTCGTTACAGTCCATGAACATTTTAACTAAAAAGTACCAACAACAAAAAAAAGCTTTTCACCCAAATTTTTAACAATCTCAAACAAAAAAATCACGAAAAGTTCAAAAAAAAAAAAATATATATATATATATACACACACATACACACACCACGAAAAAGATATGACCAAGACTACAGTCGCGCCGAGCTGAGTTTCAACATATACAAGCTCAGCTCGCCTCAAATAGGACTAGGTCAAACTCGACTCGACCCTAAAACGAGCTCCAAAATCTCGGCTCAAGCTCATCTCAACTATATTTCCATTGGCTCAAGCTTTGACTCATATTAGCTCGTTAAATGAAGCCGAGTCCGGCAGCGAATGGAAAGGGGGTGGTCCCCCCTTTGTTGATAATGTGCTCTACATGGTATCACTTCTGTAAGTGCCCGATGCGGGACTAGAAATCAAGTGAGAAAATACTTTTGGCTTTGTTGTTCACTTCTCCCACGTCGGAAAAACAAGCTTTAAGAGGGCCTTCTTTGCTTCTATAAAGTTAACTAGTGGGATGCTTCCACCCACGTGAACTCGTCCCCCCATGCGTTAAAGACTTCGAACTACCTCATTGACGGTAGCAACATTTACCATGACTTTAATTTTATGTAACAGTTATTTATAAAATATAAATATATTATATTATATATATATATATATAGATACACGGCTCACGAGCCATCTTGAGCTGAGCTTTGGCAGCAGGCTTGAGCTCAGCTCGTTTATAAAATGAGCTGAAATATTCGACTCGAACTCGTTCGTTTGCCTTTTGAGTTGATCTTGAACGAGCTACTAACGAGCCAAGTCGCGCGAGCGGCTCAGTTCAACGAGCCACTAAAAAACCGAGTCACGCGAGTGGCTCGATTCATTTGTAGCTCTACGCCTAAGTAAATTTGCTATTGTAAGAGATGCCGTGCAAGTTAAAAGAGTTTTGGACTGAGAAAACTTTTGTAGGATTGAGACCGGACCAATGGCCCAAATAAAAAATTGTAAGGCAGCTTTTGTTTTGGGCTAATAGGAAATGGAATGTCCACCACAGAGTTCACCCATCGCAATTGCCCAACAATCTCTGGGTTTTTTTTTCTTTTTCTTTTTCTTTTTCTTTTTCCCAAATAATGGGATGTTAAAACATTAGTAGAGTTAGATTAATTACTATGGCAACCTACGTCATTCCATCATCGACTTGAACCTAAAATCTCACACATTGGAAACTAAATACCAACTCACGACCGCTTGAGCCACAGCTCCACCTGAAATCTCACACATTGGAAACTAAATATCAACTCACGACCGCTTGAGCCACAGCTCCAGATCATCAACAATGTATTGTCTTCAGTGAAAAAACTCATAATTTTCCAATAATTTATTCCGTGTTCCTAGAATAATATTGTCCCAGTTACTTCGGAACTCGAGCAATTCTGTGGACCGTACGTTATCGTTTGGGATCATAGGACGTGGTAGCGATGCACCAAAAGCAACACGTAGCTTCTCAGAATCTCCACACACAAAGAAAGGACAATGGTGACGGATTCCATTTTGGAGCTATTCCTCATTTGGAGTTGAGGGAGACAATTTCCAGCCAAACACCCTAACTTGTCTAAGGTTCAGACCCACAAGGGCCACAACAAAAGGCTGTCTTATTAGCCCTGGTGTTTTTATAAGATACGCCACCAACTTTGGATGATTTCTAGCCTCAAACGTTCACATCCATCACACAGTAGGGAAGTGTTATCTTCTTTCTACATATTAATTATATATGGTCATGCTATCTTGGCACTGCCCAGAATATTTCTGAACCAATCCTCAACTACATGTATGGAGAGACTTTTTGCATTATTTGCTTCTTGTTTCTTTAACACCAATCAAGTACTGTATTTAAAGCGAAGGAAATCGGATCACAGCAAAGGAACCACTATTATCTCCTAATATAATATATGTCGCTTTGTTTAGATCGATTTAGAAAATAATGGGTATATATATATATATATATATATGATAAACAAGTGACGGACAACCCCAAGGGGTTGATCTGGTGATCTTGCCAGCACCTCGCCCCCACGCGCAAGCGTATAAAATGACTGTGGAAGGGGCTCTAGGTGTTTGAGGATTTCAACCTAAAACTAATTGACAACAGGTGGAGTAACTTCTAAAATATATTAACCAAAAGTTTGGGCAGCTTAGGTGAGCGATGTGGGACAAAGTCTAACACTCTCCCTCACGTGCCAGAAGACTTTCCCACGAGATGTGATGTCACACGAAGACCTACGTCTAATACCATGTTAGTGTGTGAATTTTAGAATTTCGGTATTGAAAAACTCGAAATTAGCTTTATCAAATGGGGCGATTGAAGAGGCAAAGCTGGAAGTTTGTCATCTTAAGCAAATGAAAATTTTGATTGTGGGATTACAAGAGAGAACAAAGTTTGGTTAAAAAACGAAAAAGCAGATGGAAACAATGTTAGATTAGTAGATTTTTTTTTTTATTTTATAATCGGATGTCCGGGGCATTGCACGCACTTCAACTAATTCCGGTGCCCTGTGACTTCATGAGAGAGCACTTATTGCTTTTTCACTACCGGCCACTTGGCCAAATCCCCTGAGGTTTTGTTATAGACCACTTATTCCTTTCTCACCACCATTTAGCCAACCTCGACTAATTCCGGGCCCCGTTTACGCTAGTAATTAACTTATGCACCACAATTTTTTGGTTTTGAGCTTTTCTTTGGATATTTCTCAATATACTAGCGTAAAAGTCAAAAAAAAAATTCTTTTCTAATTCCTCTCGTTCTTACTCACCTACATAAAAGCTTGACATAAAACTAACAAATGCAAAAAAAAAATAATAATAATAATAAATAAATAAATAAGAACAAAATCAAAAAACTGTGGTGCATAAATTAATCATTAGCGTAAACATCCTACACAATTAATGATTCTTAGGTAAACAGTAGGATGATGGACCATTTTATTTTTTTTAAATTGATCAATACCATAAATCAAAGCCATAAGGCATTACAGAAATCATCATAAGATAAAGGAATGAACCAAAACTACCTAAACCTAGACACAGGCACCTACTGCAAGTGCAGGCTCGGCGAAACGTAGTACATAAGAATCAGTCGCGAAAAAAGTAATAGAGAATCCACAAGGACACTTAGCTCAAACCCTAGAAAGTACATATGAAATCTGGAACTCGGATCTGCCATCCCATAGGACCACACCGGCATATTCAAGACCCACCTAATACACACTGCTCGCAATCACAAACACTGGATGCTACTCCATTGTGATTGGAACTTACTACTCCCACTACATTGCTACTTTTTACCACAAATACTAATCAACTACTTCAACAAACAACAAAAAGTTCATAAATGTCCTAATAATATCATGAGAAAATATTCAATGCCCTTGAGACATGCTTAATTAAGCACGAATCAAGAGCAGACATCGGTACGACGTCTACACACCCAGGGACATCGAATCTGGACCCCAGTTGCTTAGAAAAAGGTTTTGTAAAGCCTCTCAAGTAGATAGGATGCATGAACTAAATTAGAAGAAAAAGCCAACACTAAAATTGGAAAGATAATAACTTTAATTGAATTGAAAAAAAATTACTACTACCTTTGTTTATTTAAATAAAATATCCCATCGATCTTAACTAAGGATCAGTCTAGTAGTAATTCAAAAATGGTTGCCACAACAAATGCCCTATCTGGCATAAACAATATTGCAAACCCTCAAGTGATAATGTGGTGTTCTTTTGTACACTTGTGTTTTTCGGGTAATTAATTTTGTGAATTAGTACCAATTTAGAAGTAATATTTGAAAATTAGGCTTTAGATGTTATGCTATGTAGTAATTTCTAAATTCTCATTCTTGACTGTCAAATACATAGACATATGCAAAAAAAACAAAGTTGAAATGGCATATGAGACTTGGACTAAACTAACCTCGTGAGAAATAATAACATGACATTTGAGACTTCAATATTGTTCTTGTGTATCACTTTATTTTAATCCGAAAAATCCTCAAAAGTAATGTGGTTTTTATAACTGACCAAGCAACGCGCATTTCTTTTTGGCACAAATTTACGGGTGCAAATGAGCGAGCCGAGTCTAGTTTAGCTAATTTACTTGATGAGACTCTTTAAACGAGTCGAGCCTGTACAAATAGGCAGAGCTTTTGCGAGCCAAGCCTTGCCTTGCCTCAACGAGCCGAGCCACAACTGCTCGCGAGCATCTCAGATTGTTTGCAGCTTTAGCTACAATATAAAAGTTTGAAACGTGGTCATCAAATCAACATTTATTTATTTTATTGGTACATCAACATATTTTACTTGTCAATAAAGATATCAGTACCGACCAAACCCATACCGAGATCGCGCCGTTATCTTCGCCATCGACGCCGATTGGCCGTCCAAAATTCTAAAAAAACTACGCGAAATCAATGGCATCCGGTGTGTGTAGGTGCTTATCCAAACAACTTATTTTTCGTGTATATATACACACATATATATACATTGAAAAATAGGTGCTTGATCCAAGATCACACACACCGGATTTCTTTGTTTTTCATAAACTTTTTTTTTAGAATTTTTGGACGGCTCGGATCGGCCGTCCGGTGGCCGGAGATGGCCGGCCAGCGCCGTCAGTACGATCTCAGTATGGGTTTGGTCGGTACGGCTAGCACTACTCTTTTACTTGTATAGATTGATATTTGAAAAGTTTTTTGAAAAATAGTAAGGGTAATAAATGGAGAGAGATAGAGAGAGAAATGTTGAAAGTAGAAAAAATCTAGGGGCTTCTTTTGAAAAATTCTTTTTAAATTGTAAAGAGAACAAAGCATTAATGATTTGAGATATGTTTTATAGACATTTTCACGCTCAAGTTCGTTCAAATGAGCGACTTTTTAGGTTCTGAATGAATAGATCCCAATGGGCATTTTTGTAATAGCACTACATTTCCCACAAAAAAAGATCCCAACGACTAGATCCGATCCCGTCCCTATCCCCCCCAAAAGGAGGAACGGCGCTAAATCGTCAAAATTTTTCTCCTGAAAAATCGAAAACCTGTAGAGAGAGAGAGAGAGAGAGAGGATCCATCTATCTCAAGCACCTCAAGGAAAAAGGAAAAGAAAAAAACTCTTCTCTCTCTCCAACTATACTTCGTACACTCCGTCGACCACTACACGCCACCACCCCCCAAAAAGGAGAACCCAAAACAAAATTCTCTCCGCCACCGCCACCTCTCCGTCGGGTCACCATGTATAAGCCATGACCCGGAACCGGACCCGAAACCCACCAACTCAACCCGACGAAGACACCACCAAACAGATCACCACCGCACGTGGCGGCGGAGGAGCTACAACAGCCATGAGGGTCATAGTGCCCTTACAGGGCGTAGTCCAGGGCAGGGGCGGCCTCGTCTTGGGGTCAGTCATACCTTGCGTCCTCTTCTACTTCTTGCAACTCTACCTCAAGCGCAAGAACCGCACCGCCGCCACTCCGCCGCCTCCGCCGTCACCGGCGGAGGTGGTCTTGCACAGGGTTCAGTCTCGGTCTTTCATGTCCCCGAGAGGAGGGGCCCCCTTGTCTTACAGGGTTAATTCTATTGCCAAGCAAGCTGAAGGTCCGTACTATGTCGGATTAAACAAGGTTTCGGAGGATTCCTATGATTGTTTGACTAACCCAGATGGGATTATTCAGCTTGGATTGGCTGAGAATAGGGTGAGTTTGTATAACTAATTTTATCCCTCTTTATGTTTTGAAAGTGGGTGTGGAAACATTTTCTCAGCTGTGATTATCCGTTTATTTTGGTTTTGAGTTTATCTAATTGGGCTTGCTCGGTTGACTCATTTAGTTGTCTTGTGGATTGTGTGTTGCTTTCGTTTCCGACACGTCTTGTGGGTAATGGATAGTGGATGGTAATCGACTATGAAGCACGGGTACTTCTAAAACCCGGGCGTATTCCGGTATGTGGCATGGTACCTCTAAATACTTGCCGGGTACACAAAACATCGTGCCGAGATTTTTCCCTGTGATTTTTGCCGTATCCGGAAGTATCCCAATATATCAAGCCGTATCCGATACAGAGATGAAGCTACGTTCAACAATTGGGTGTTGAAAGTTCAAAGTTTAAACATTCTCAACTGTAATAATCTGTTTATTGTGGTTTTGAGTTTATCTAATTGGGCTTGCTCGGTTGAGTCGTTTAGTTATCTTGTATTTGTGTGTTTTGTTTGGAAAATCATAAAACCATTGTGGTATAAGGGTGGTGGCAGATTGTGTGGTAGAAATGTTTGGTTTGTTATGAATTGTTTGGATTTGAGTTGTAATTGATGGATTTTTTATGGGGTTTTGGTGATTGTAGTTGTCTTTGGATTTGGTTCAAGAGTGGTTAGCAGAGAATGCAAAGGATTCGATTATTGGTGGAGATTTGAGCATCCGGGGTATCGCTACTTATCAGCCATTTGATGGACTGATGGAGATGAAAGTGGTAATGTTCAAAGTACTGATATGTCGTTTTGTGGATTTCATGTGTTCCAGCTTGCCCACCCTATGAATTTGTATCGTTTTGTGGCGTTTTTCCATTTACCTTTTTTCTGTGATGATGTGAATTGATCAGTGAAGCTCAATAACAGGTTAAAATATAGTATACCAAGAGAAAGTCGGTCTTGTTCTGCATAGATAGAATGTTAACTATATTTATGATGGTAGCTAGTGTACAATGTAAGGATTAGTGCAATTGACGTTAATTTAGTGAAAGATGATTATCCATCAAAAGTGGTCATGATGCAAAGTCAAGGAACCAGTGCAATAAAATACTACAATTATACTTGGATGAGATATATGTTTAAGTTTACTATTCCTATTGCTTTTTCATTGATCAGACCCTCACCAGAGAACTAGGACTTATAGTCTTATATACTGGTACGTACAAGCAACTGACATGTTATTTGGGGGGACTTTTTCGCAATTGATTCTGAATACTTGAGTTCCTTGGGATCTTGAAAATATTGCTCCCTGACAATGGTTCCAATTCAATAGATGGCATGGCATAAATAATTGGCTATAGCACCTGTTCCACTCTTTTGGATTTTTTTGGATCATAGACATCCTGAAATGGAAGAAAGTTGTAAGCAATTTGATTTGACTACTACTGTATTCATATCAAAGTGGCACTATGTATTCAGTTGTTTATGTTTCTTTCTTGGATTAGAACATGATAATAAAGGATTTTCATGCTGCAGAAACCTCACTCAGTATGCGGAAATGCAATTATGCTACTGTTCTCAGTGTTGCCTCGTATCTTCTCTACGTCTAAATAAATGCTTTTTTCATGTTGCCACGTTGGTTTAAATTTTGGTTATAGTTGTTTGGTTGACTTTAAAACCGTGCCTTTTTCTGGCATGAGGTTACATTTGTTATAGCCTGTCTGACTTCCCTTGTGTTATGGTCAACTTTTGTTAATTGGGAAATGCAAAATCTTTAGGCTCTTGTGAAATAGTGAAGGTTCATTCCGAAACACCTGTAGTTCCTGTCTTGTCATTAAGCTTTGGCCTTTAACTCTCCGGATTGCAGTGTTTGTAGTTTATATGAGTACTCATGATCTGGCCTGGTCGACCCAATGATATTGAGGATGGAACTTGTTTTTGTGGTTGTTATCTAGTTTCCATTGTCTATTCCTTGTGTGCTCTCTAACCATTGTACAACTTCATTTATATTATGGTCAACTTCCAATAAATTGGGTATGCCATCTGAGCTCTAAGCACTTGCTAAATATTTGAGGCTCTTTCTAGATGGATAAGCACTTGTAGTTTCTTTTCTCTCATTAATTGTGGAATATTATGGTAGGCAGACTCTTCCTGTCAATGTCCAAAGTTCTTCTGTTGCTTTCTGTTGTTTTGTGTTTGATTGTGGGTAGCTAGTAGAAGTATTTGTTGTCTTGTGGTGTTTATCTTGGATCGATTATCAATTCCTCGTGTCTTTAACCATCTAAACACCTGGCACTGGTATTCACACGAATCACTCCCCCACCTATCTTCTGTGAAGCACATAAGTCAAATTAATCCCGGCTTTTCATTATTTTTGGCATCACTTTTAATGTACTCATTGTCTTTATTTAGTCTCCATTTCTCGTGGATATAAACCCTTGAAGCTCTGCAACCTATATTCCATGTTTCAATTCTGTGCACAGTGGATGTTGTCTCCTTGAATGTGAACATGATTTGTCTTCCTGTTTTTATTGTTTTTGGTCTTTCTCCCTTGACACTACTTTTTCTGATAACGAAGGCTGTAGCTGGATTCATGTCCAAAGTCATGGATAGATCAGTGTCCTTCAACCCGTCACAAATAATCGTAACAGCTGGTGCAACCCCTGCCATTGAGATTCTCAGTTTCTGCCTGGCAGATGTGGGAAATGCATTTCTTGTTCCCTCACCATATTACCCGGAGTAAGTTTGTAGCTCCGTTGCAAAAGTATGTTCTTTTAGTCATTTTACCATATCTGAAAACTAAACCTCAGAACACAATATCCAGTCTTGACAGGGACGTAAAATGGCGAACTGGGGTGGAGATCATACCTGTCCCTTGCCGCAGTTCAGACGGCTTCAGTCTAAGTACAACTGCTCTTGATAGAGCATTTACCCAAGCTAAGAATCGCGGTCTAAAAGTTCGTGGAATTATCATTTCCAACCCATCAAATCCTGTCGGCAATCTGCTCAATCGAGAAACACTTTATGGCCTTTTGGATTTTGCTACAGAAAAGAACATCCACATTATTTCTAAGGAGATATTGGCGGGGTCCACTCACGGAAGTGAGGAGTTTGTTAGCTTAGCAGAGATCGTTGATTCGGAAGATTTTGACCGAAATAGGGTTCATATAGTTTATGGTCTGTCAAAAGATCTATCTCTTCCGGGTTTCAGGGCTGGGGTAATTTACTCCTATAATGAGAATGTTTTGGCCGCTGCCAAGAAATTAGCAAGGTTCTCATCTATTTCAGCTCCAACCCAGCGTTTGCTCATTTCGATGCTTTCAGATACAAACTTCATTGAGAAGTTTATCAAGACAAGTAGAGAAAGGATTCAAAGGATGTATTTTGAGTTTGTAACTGGGTTAAAGCAATTGGGCATTGAGTGCACGAAAAGCAGTTGTGGTTTCTACTGTTGGGCCAACATGAGTGGGTTGATCCGCTCGTACAGTGAGAAAGGGGAGCTTGAACTGTGGGATAAGTTACTGAATGTGGCTAAGATTAATGTGACTCCGGGATCTTCTTGTCACTGTATTGAACCTGGGTGGTTTAGGTGTTGTTTTACCATGTTGACTGAAAAGGACATTCCTGTAGTCATGGAACGTATTCGGAAAGTTTCCGAAACTTGTAAACCTCACAGCTGAGACTTTCTCTTAATTAGTTCTTCAAACTACAAAATCAGAATCAATCAGTTACATTGGGTGCACACCGTTTTATAGTGGTTTTCAGAGCTGAAGTAGGAGGTCAAAAGCAACCCCCCCTTGGCAAAAGTACCAGGAATTGCTAATGCAGCGGATTAAGTTAGCTTGGATTTGTGATGATGGCATATGAAGTCTGATGGGTTCACGCAATTGGTTTCATACACGTACATCTGAGATAGCGATGGGATGTGAAATTGCATTTTTCCGTTTTGCATATAAATGTCGAGAATCCTTGACCCATGAAGGGTAAGAGGGTCCCTTACTCATCCCAGTTCTCGCCTCGTTAATTATTATTCGATATCTGTGTTGTTGGATGTGAACCATTCCTCAGTTCTGCTAAATGTCAACTGTATCCACCTCAGGTTGTGAATATGGTCGATAGGTGTTCGTTGAAAGTGCAAAAGCAGTAAAAAAAAAGAAGTAGAAATAATGTTGAAATTCATTTTGGAATCTCTTGTGCAGAATAAATGTAATTGGTATGCAGATAATTTGAAGTATAAACGATTCTATCTCGTTACTCATTATTGCCTTGAACTGAATATTGAGGCGCCCAATCACTGGAAAAAGTTAGGATGGCATCAGCCAATCTCAAATCACATTTCATTGCCCTAATTGTAATTTCTTTAAAAAAAAAAGTGATTTTTTTCTTCTGCTGCTTACATTGGAATTTTGATGCCATCTGATTTGTTTTTTTTATTACGTTTTATTTGAACCAATTAATGATCGGTTCTTTCTAGAGGACTGTTATCTGGAAACCAAGAAGCCAAACATTCTCCAGCATGAGTAGAGAGGTGTGTGCAAGCTGACTAGAATATCGGTTATCAAAGAAGAAAAGAAAGGTAATCTGGAAACAGTGCTGTTCCGGATATCGATAAGCTTTACTACCAAAAGAATTTATTTGATTGTTCTTTTTGCTCAACAGGGATATTCCATGCACCATAAACCCTCACCTTATTTCCAGCCAGGGCCCAGGCTACTGATTTCACTCTGAAGCAGGCCGAGAACCTACCAATATTCACCTAATTATTACCATTCCTCTCCACACTAATGGACTCATTACCCCATACCCCAAAGCTGTAGACATCACAATTTGATGGAGTCTCAATTGTTTTAGGTAATTCTGGTGCAACATGCACACCCAACTGCATTTAAATTTGGTTTACCATAATTACCAGCAGGATCCCAAAATCAAACTTGGCCTCACAAATTTCATCCAACTGAAAACTCGAAGTTAGAACAGCATGCCATTTTTTTATGATTACCCAATTCATGCATCTGAAACTGAAGAGCAGGGGGCACACTCCATAAAAACACGACATTGTAGAACCATACAAGATCTCTCGCTCCGTAAGAAAAATGGCTACCATCTTAAGGTCGAAAATAAGATAACGAATTTGAAAAAAAAAAAAAAAAGCTAACAGAAAATGCAGGCTTTAATCAAGACAGTCAGGAATGTCATATATACAACATTTTAGAAGCCCAAAAGGCAAGAAAATGCTGTTCGGTTCCAAGTCTAAAGAATGCCAACAGAGGTCAATAAAACATTTAAGCACTATACTTTACGACATATACAAGAGACCAACTGGGAGATAAAAATGGCACAATTGTAAAAACTACTTTCTTTTGTTTTCCTTTTACAATCAGATATACTGGTTCACAGTAGATGTCGATCACATTAACCTTTTGCCTCGGTCAGCACTTTGGCCAGAGTAGTATGACGGGTTTAAGGGATACTAGTACTAGTATCCCTTAAACCCGGACCAGAACCAGAATCAAAGCTTACCGCAACAGCACCTCCTCCTCCTTATGCAGTTGCTTGAGACGTCTTTTTGCGTATATTGTAACTGTTATTGTGGTTGCCACAGTTAAACAGAAGCCAAGAACATTACAGATTATCTGTGGTGCTGACAGGGAGTGGCGTTCATGTGAAGCGTCAGCCAAAGCTCGTATTAGTAAACCACTACAATGACATAAAAAAAAAAAAAAAAATGCTTATTAGTTGGGAGAATATTGATGTTTCTTAGAATCTTCGCCATTGATTTATGAGAGTTAGCACAAGAGGAGTGTTACACTGGTCTCTCTCCTTAAAATACCATAAAAGACAAATGGAAGTGTAGACCAGAGTAAACAAAATGCAACTTTATGAAACAGGCAAATGATCAAGAACAGACAAAGTACTAAAACAGATACCTCACAGTAATAACAGGAAGGAAGCTTCACAAACCAAACGCCCACAATCAAGACCCAAATTCTAAAAAGAAAAATGAAATAGACATACAAGGTGCTATAAAGGCTGTAGAATCTGCAACATGTTCCCTATGGGAAGTAGGTTAACAACTAAAGAAAGGGTATCAGAAGGAGGTGTTCCTTGGAAGGTTGAAACAATGATATTCCCAGTTCAGCACTCTAAGAAAAACTATTATAGCCTCAACAGAGATGATCTGCCGAGAAAGCAAGGGAATAACAGAAAATCAAGGTAATTGACAAAGAAAAACAATACTCGGATAAACTAGGAACATGCTTTGTAAAGGCTTTAAATTCATGCAGAAAAGAAAAAAGAAAAAAAAAACAATTTAAGAAGAGTGGTACAATATCCTATTAAACCTATAATTTCATGCGGGGTTGCATATATGACCGAACCAAACAGATACAACAGAACGAAATACAAACTTCATAGATTGGTCCAAAAAAACATTTTGTTTGGCTCTGGGTCAATTCTGCGTTGGGCGGTCAATTTGCCAGAAGCTATTTGAGAACCGACTACAATTGTAGATGTTGTAATGCACTGACTTCATTGCCATGTATATCCCATAAGTCGGAGCTACCATGACCGAGGTACTAGGTAAAAAATAATTGATTTCCACATGATTTGGGATTTGTGGATCAAATCAATCTTGTGTATGATGTTTGTGCCAAATCAGTCGGTTTGTGTGCATGTTTTTCTCTCGAGGTTGTTTATTACATGGTAATCCACACTCTCATCGCCTATGACCAGAAAAAACAAATAACCTAGCATAATTTTTTTTTTTTTGGAACAAAAGATCAAAACATGGTTGTGGGCTCCCGCGCCCGAAAAGCGCTAACTCGAAGAGTCGCCACCCAGATTTTTGAGATGGATGATCCGAGAAACCGAGAATTTGATTTGAAAAAGAAAGGCTTTTGGTCTAGCGAAAACGTTGAGATTTTGGATCCGGGAGCCACGTTACGAACGGGAAAAGTTTTGTTGAAAAAGCACCCCGCTCGCCCGGTAAAACCGGTCTCTACTAAGCATTTTAAATGAGCGATTTAATACCATTTGAAAAACTTAACTTTAAAACATGTACGGGGAAGGGACACGGGATAGAATATAACACATTGGTGTGTTTGCGGTGCGAATTGTACAGAATGATAAGGATGACGCAAGCAAATATAATGAATAACATTTAACAATCTGTCTGAACCGCGGCCATCTCTTACGCGGCACCCTGTAATGCCCCGCACGGCTCTTCAGTATGCCGCGCGTGGTACCTGTTCTGCTGTCAGTCTGTTACAAGCATTCAGGACGTCACCCGACCTCGGGACAGTACCACTCCATCAAGCCATGAACACAAAATAATTTTTGTTACATTTGATCATCCGAGATGATCTAAGAAATCTTATTTATGAAATAAAATATGACTTGTAGATATGGTCTTGTTCCGAAAATACTAATGTCGGTATCTCAACAACAACAATGGGCCCGATGAATGATGGCCATGATCCAGACAGCTCAGACAAGAAAACAATAGCTAATGAAGTGTCGTGCGCTTAAACATGATACGCCGTGCGATACCCGGATGCATCGCACGGTGCAACCAACACACCGTGCGGTACACCTGTCTACACATTCTAAAATCAGTTTGCTTTTACATGACAAAACAAACCATAGGTCCGCAAAATAGTTTGTTATATTTTTCGAATCTTTGAAAAATGATTTATGAGACCCATTTGTTCATCTTATCATGTAAAATAATGTTAAAAGCTTTTTGGAATGTTGAAAGATCTCATGAAGTAAAAAAAAAGGACTTTTAACATGAAACTTGAATCTAGAATGTACCCGCACGATCTTCAAGCAATATTAGTCGAAATATGAAAAGAAAAAGCACAAAGAAGAAAAGAAAAAGAAAAGAAAAAGAAAAGAAAAACTTTGAATGTAAAGCTCGTTTGAGACCCAAGCTCAGTATAGAAAGACCGAGAAGGGCCTCGATCGGCTCCCCTCAAGGCTAAATGTAGTTTAGCCCAAGGAAATGGATTTATACCTTTTGATCGAAACTTGGATGTGCTTGAAGGTAGAGGAATGAAAGTTGATTTGGATTGAGCTTGAGAGACTTGAGAGCAAGTGGGTGTAGAGAGAGAGATGTGTATAGTGGTGATGGGTGTAAGAAGTTGTAGAGAGAGAATCAAAAGGGAGTATTTTTATAGAGAGAGAGTGAGAGCCAAAAAAAATGGCATAGTAACTTTACTTGGAGTTGAAAGGGTTCCTTCTCAACTAGAGAGGGGGTGTATTTATAGGCAAAAGAGGCAAGGATGATCACTAAAGGCGGGGAGGTGACTTCTGGGCCAAATAAAACTCATTTTAGACATGAGGCGCTCCTCACTGCGGCGTGGCCGCGACTTCTGCATTGTAATTTTTCTCAAGGTGCCGTGCGAGATAGTAAAGTCCCGTGCGACAGATTGATTTTTTGAATTTTCTAAGGTGCCGTGCGCCCTTTTGAAGTGCCGCGCGGTTTGTGAGTCAGCACAGCACACCAAACTTCGCGAGGGAGCCCCGGACACTCCCGAACTCGGATTTAGACGCGGTTCGAAGCGTTGGAAAGCTCGTTGAGTCCTCTTTCTAACCCAATTGGTTTCACTAAAAGCCATTTTATACATTAAAATATGTGCCCATTTTACCCTCAGTGTGTCATGGAAAAAGTTATTTTTGACAAGATAAACACATTTTTCTCTTTTGCAATTGAATCGGGGGCCACCCTACATGGTTGAAAAGGGGTTTTCTTGAGGTTAGAGAAGGAGTAGCAAAGGAGAAGCAAAGGAGCAATAATCCAAGGCTTGAAGGTATATTTTTCCTTATTTCATCATCGGGGAAACTTAAAGATTATTCGGAAGTCCAGATTGGGGTGTCTACAATGGTCCTGCATTCCAAAATGGTAAGTGTAACTAAGTGATCCAAAGCCATCCGGAAAGTTCTTAGTTATTTCCTTAGCATTTTCTCCTACGGGGAAAAAAATCACGAGTACAAAACTAAAAATATGGATAGAAAGGAGCTTTTACGTGACAAAATGTAAAATAAAAAATTGGTCATAATAATAGTCCATTGCAATGCATGTTTATATATTGACTTTAAGTGCAACCTAGATCACAATCAGTAGAAGGCTACACTTGTTGTACCATAATCTAGGATATGTGGCCTAATAGTTTGTTCCCATTTCTCGTACCAGAACAGTCCGTGTTCCAGGTAACTAGGTTAGAGTAGTTACTTCTCTTGAATCCTTTGTACAAATGTGGTCCTACAATAACAATGACAGATTCCTTGGGCCTAGTTGATTCTGCCCACAATTCAAAACAGTTAACTTCTTTGGTATGATATTCAGTACATTGGTTCAGTTTGCGTTGCAAGGTTGGAGGTCAACTCAAAACTAATTGAACCATGTGCACAACAACTTCCATAAAGTTGAAGCCTTTGACATTTTCATCCTCCTATTACGGATTTAATGATTTATAAAGCCACATCTTTCCCTTTTTATGACATCCCGGGACACGGATACAGATCCAGTTACAAATACAGACATGTGACAATGAAACTCCAAATAAATGGCAACATGGACACGGCAGGGGACTAGGGAAACTTTAATAAATAGATATATTTTCAATTGTTGTTAATATTAATGTTGTAACACAAACACTCAAAACTAATGAAAACCAACACTAACTTAGAACAAAAATGATAACTACCACTGCTTCTGCATCATTAAGAGATAATCCATAAAAATACAAACCACTGGGCACAAGTGCCAAGTTTGTCATAATTTTAAAGCCTTGAAATAAGTATTCAACGTTATAAAGTGACACCATGCCATGGCCCCATAAGTGCGTCCCAGCGTGACCCCTGCTCAAATTTTAGTACAATATTTGAAAAGCCACTTGTCTTGTCCCATAAGTATCGTAGTGTGTCCCTGTCTTTCCTAAATTTGCATAAAGTACCTCATTGATCACTACTATAGAAAAGTTTCATGAACTGCTATTATGGTCAATAATAAAAAGGCAAAGCAAATTAAGAATTGCTGCCTCAAAATGTAACAATTGGACATGCTACAAAGATAGCAGACAGTGGTTTCTCACCGAAGAAGAATTATTTTGACCAATACATCAGTTTAAGCAACCACGATTTTGCATGTGTGTACATTTATGTCTGTGTTGGATTAACATCGGCCAGAATTCTCGTAGAGGAGATTCTTTCGCCAGCAAAGACAATTTAAACACATAAGCTGTACATGGAAAAATACACCCGACATTTGAGAGAGGAGAGAGAATCTTACGTGTAAATTGCAACGAAGATTTCTGGCACCATACCGATCAATGATCCTAGGAGATAAGGACCATACTTGACATTGGTTGCTACAGCGCAGTAATTGTATATTATGTACGGGAATGGAGAAATCCTGATTAAAGTGACATCCCGACACTGGTCAAGCCAATTTCCTTCACCGGCTAATCTTATCATGGAAGCTTTTTTTGGATATTTTGCTAACCAACCCTGCATATGATTAAAAGATCATATACTTTGAGTACCCAAATGCCGGAAAAATAATTGTTAAACAGAAGATAGGAAGAAAGACATAGAAAAACACAAGGTACGCACATGAATTTTATCGTAGAAGCGTGAACCAATGAAATATGGAAGAGATACTCCGATAACTACACCACCAATGATTAGTAGAAATCCAAATCCATATCCGAAAGTCATACCAGCCACCCACATTGACGGACTAGAAGGAAGCAGTAAAGATGGGAACAATGCCACAGAAGCAAAGATTAAAACTGCGAGCAATGGTGTGCTGAATGTTGTTCTCTCCCAGTTGATAATAGGGATAATTGTCTGTAAACAAACAAGTAATCAGTCAGTCCCCGCAGGAATAGAGAAAAAGAGAATATGCAACCTTAGCTCAGACGGATGAAACCATTAATTATGTTTGTACTAGGGGAAATGTACTAGAGACAACTGCGAAGGGAGGAATCCATTTCAAACTAGGGGAAATGTACTAGAGACAATTGCGAAGGGAGGAATCCATTTCAATAGCCATTTCCCCTCTCATACCACAAAGCTACTAATCTTAATAACTATGTTATAGGACATCACCTTTTATATTCAAAACATAATACTCCAGCAAAAGGCACACATAATGACCAAAAAAGTGATCATACTAATCATACACAGTGAACTTAGCGAAACATGCCTCCATTCAGCTGGAACACTCTAAAACAATCAAATCAGTCAAAGGATCAAAGGCTAACCCCGCAAATGGAATCATCATTCACCAACTAAGAGGCGAAAGGCCATTCAATTGATAGAGAAAAAAATGAACATTCCATTCCTTTCCAAAACAATTCTAGCGAACCAAACAATAAATAACATAAACCATAATCAGAGGCAACTCCACCCTATAGGGAGTGGTGTCGCGTGACCCAATGGGAATATTTTTGGCTTTATTATTGTACAAAAAATTTCTTCTTAATTCATAAATGATCCCAAAAAAATTTATGATTGACACCACATTAGATTAGTTCTCCCTCTTAAAATTCATCGCTCACAATCTCGCTCAAAATGCAGACCAATTAAAAACAAAGCATAAAATACAGGCTTCACAATTCACGAGCACTAATCGAGTTATTATTGAGCCAAGCCGAGTCAAGCTTCGGGTTGCTCGAGCTCCGCTAATTTACCAATCGAGCTCATATTATGGCTCGAGCTTGTTCTTAAACTTAACGAGCTGAACTTGGGAATCGCTCAATTCGCTTACAACCCGATGAATGATCCCATACTCAAATATTCCTGGGGTCGCCACTAACCATAGTCCCATCTTTTTTAGGTCAAAAAATCATAACCACATTTAATATGAGTACATTGAATCAACCTACTTTTACTCCCACATAAAAAAGGAAATTTCTAGGTTATAAAGTCTAACGAAACACACACATCCACACATGCAACGATCTTCGATTAAGAGAGAGAGAGAGGACCTTATCCATAAAGAAGGGTCCGACCCATAAGAGAAACACGGCAGCCAAAACGCCGACGAAGACCAACAGAACAAACATTTTAGCCCACCACAACAAACAACACCACCTGCTCACGAACACAGGAGACGCTGCCTGTTGGGCCCCACCAGCTTCACCGCAATCATCCGATACCCCCAATTTCACACAATCATCCCCATTATCATCCCTAGGCTTCAACAACGGCACCACACAATCTTTTTCCTCATCGTTCACGACATACGTCATATCTCCAATTCCGCTGAAGAACCCTAAACAATCGACGTGATCAGGTCAACGGGAATTGGAGAGTGAAACCCTAGGGACGAATTTGGGAATTGGATTTGTGAAAATCGATGGATTTTATCGGAGATTGGGTTAACGGGAAGTTGCGTCAGCAAATGGGGGTCGTGTGGGATTTACGCTTGGAATGGCGTGGAGTTTTGGCCGTTAGCTCTGCACCGAGGATTAGTAAGGGGCTGTTTGGTGGAGAGGAATTGTTGGGGGGAGTTGGGAGTTGGGAGTTTTCGGATTGTCGGTTTAGGGGTGGAATTTGTTGAGAAACAAACGGGGGATTATTTTGGAGCGGGGGAGCCCGAGAGTTTGGAATGGAAGGTAGTTAAGGTATAATAAGATTATACTTTACTCCTACTTTGAAGAGCGACAGGCTGTGGGGGTTTGGAATTAATGCAATCGGGTGGCGACGCGTGTAAGGAGGGAGCTTACACGATTAAAACAATTAGGATTATCATTCCCCAAATTTTTGGTTGTCGAGTGGGTACTACGTAGTGTCTGTTCAACGCATCCGGACCGTCAATTTTTACTTTTGGACGGCTTTGATTTGGAGAGAGAAGAAAAGGAGAAAAAAAGGAGAGAGTGGTGGGGTGAGAGGAGAGATAGAGTTTTAATCTGAGCCGTCGAACACACTTTTGTTCAATCTGAATGGATTGCTCCGACACCATGTGGACACAGGCAATGTGGTACCCACCGACACCAACAAATTCATCATAAATAATATAAAAAAAACAAAAAACAAAAAACAAAAAACAAAAACTATGCATTTTGGGGATACCAAACATACACTGGATTATGTGGAACCAACCTCAAAATCTTATACATAAATGATCAGAGTTGTTTAATTTATTTGTTATATACTTCTAAAAATCTCTATAGAAAACCTAATCATTTAAATCTAACATAAGTGCTTAATCAATTCATTCGATTTTCGGTTTTTGAATTTGTAGGGACCAAAAATTAAAGGAATTAATTAAGCTTTTATTGATATTTAATTGAACTGATTTTTTACAAAAATCTTCAAGAAATATTTTTCAATAATTAAAAAGATTGTATAAGATATGAAGGTGGATACCATACAATTTGGTGTGCTCATGGTCAGGCTGATAAAACTTTTGTTATTATTGAGAGCAACTTCAATCAAGTTCTATAACTCTAAAATAAAAAATGGATGTGACATATATATGGAGAGTTAATACGTAATTTATCTAAATTTTTTCAACTTTTTGTACTTATTGAAGAATCTTAGAGGGATCCATTATCCTATTTAGAGATTCAGTCTTCAAAATAAAAGTATAGTCTCCATATTTGGTGACCCCAAAAATAAATTTGGGGAAAATATATTGAAAAGTTTTGATGGCAACAACCAAAGGAAATTTAATTGAACTGAAACCAAATAAAGATTTGCATAGAAAAAAATGCACCGGTAATGAGAAAAATTATAAGCCACAGTAGCAAGTAATTAACCCCGAAAACTTAGGCTCTGTTCCACTGAAATTCTCATTTTTTACAAAAATGTTAAGACATATGACTCCCGGTCTATGAAACTATCCATAAAAGGAAATGAATGGTCCAAATTCACGTACAAACCCCATCAAAGAGAAGAAAACTCACCAGAGGTGGGGGGATTCAAATTCTTGACCTCCTAATGAGATACTAGAGTTCTGACCACCTAAAATAGTCTCAATTGGTTCCCTCATAGCGAATGGAATTTAATTTCGTTCACCCTCCTTAAAATAAGATGAACAAAACTCTCCTTCCTATTGGTTGAAATGATATGGATCCCACCACAAATTGCACTCTAGCAATTGATCACTTTTAAAATTTCTCATTTCAATCTCTTAATCGGCTTTCCTCCAACCCCAGTAGGAGGAGTTCCTTCATCTCATAACAAACGTCGGCACTTGATTGGCCCAAACCCCTTCCCTCCATAAAATCCTACGGAAAGCTACCCAACGGAATTTAACCCTTTTATTCCATAGTTAACTCCAAATTGATCTAACGTGGAGTTCTACCATTTTCCTTTTTTTTTTTTTTTTTTTGAAAAGCTCCTCCATATTAGGAAATTATAGTTTACAATCCCATTTTTCTAGGAATAGATTACCGTATATACCTATTATGAATTCTAGCGTAAGTAAAGAGTTGGGTCTCTAAAACTAAACCCTAATCATAGAGAAAAAAACTACATAGCTACATGTGCTATTGTTCATCAAACAATATATAAATCATAGAGAATCGGACAATCTTTGTTTGTTTTGATTCAAGTTTTTCATTAATTAAATTGCTACGATAGATTATATTAGAAAGAATGAAACAATGGCTTCTTTTCTTGTTAATTATATGCAGGCTAATGGAGGTATGTGACAACACTTCTCCAGAACATACATAGTCTACATGCGAGACTAACTCCGGAGGAGCTTTTCCTAAATTAAAAAAAAAAAAAAAAAAAAAAGGAGATTTTTTTTTTTTTCAATCGTCATACATCAGCGGGGGTTAGTGGGGGTGTTAGGATTAACACGGGATTCAGAAGCTATCCATAGCTTGGGACCCTAAGGGTATTGCTCCAGCAGGAGTCGAACCCAGGACCTCCCTCATAGGGGAGAGATGACTTACCAACTGCACTAAGGTAGAAGTTCACATTAGATCAATTAGGAGTTAACTGTTCCGTGGGATTTTAAGGAGGGAAGGGGCTTGGGCCGATCAAGTGTCGACATGTATTATGGGTTGAAGGAACTCATCCTACTGGGATTGAAGGAAAGCCAAGTCCTTCAATCTAGGCCGCCCCGGTACTAGATAACAAAGATGAAGAAACAAGAAAAAGAAACGGATAGAGGAACTTGACTTTCTACTTTGGAATGATATAATTGAGTATCTCAATCATTAGTTGCTTTTTTCGAAATGCTTTCGGGATAAAATTTCTTTGTACCTAGCATTTTCCGATTGAGTTTCAACTACTAATCAAGACACCGACTACACTGCCGAGGGAGAAAAGGGGAAAAGTTGGACAACAAACTTTTTTTTTTACGAAAGGAACAAAAGGAACATGGTTGGCACTAGTAGCAATCTTTTGGCATGTGCAACTGTGTAAAGATGCTTTAATGAATGATTGGGGGATATTATTATTATTTGATTTAATTCTGACCATTCGTCTTGTAACTCATTTAAGTGTACGATTAACAAAGAAAATATGCCGATTGATAAATTTAAAATTAATTTTTGAAAGTTGGATGTTGGATTTTTTCAATCGAAAAAAATTTAATTGAAAAAATTAAGAGCTTATTTGAAAAAAATAAGTTAATACAAAGAACAATATTGTTTGAAGTTGTGTAGTATACAATATTTTGATTTTGATTTTGATGATGAACATATTCACTATCATGTCGTCCCAAATAAGATTCCAAAAACGATTTTCTTATCTCCGACTAAATTCAAATTATGAGATTTCTTAATCTTCATTTAGATCCACAACATTACATATATTTCTTGTATGGAAATAGTGTATATATGGATTATGTTTTATGAGATATAAACAGTTGTAATCAAGTATGAAATGTTTTGGAATCAATGCGCGATTCAACAGGATCATTATGGATACTTTAAGCCTTATCAGATGAAAAAAAAATGTCCGTCGGGTAGAAGACTTAACTACCAGTTAAGGAAACAGAAGAACATATTTTGACTTATATTTACACAAGGTTTGTCTCTCCAAAAGGGGGGCGAGGGAATAAAGAAAAGAACCACCAAAAAATGCCATAATAAGATAAAATAATCATGCGCTGCTGTTAATAAGAATTCGATAAAGATACGAGGACCGACCCCATGAGGACCGAAATCGTACCGACGGTCTCGGGTCGGCCGTCTCCGGCCACCGAACGGTCGATCCGAGCCGTCCAAAAATTCTATAAAAAAAAAACCGAGGGGCTTTAGGCGGGAATAAACGGCTTCCAAGGTGTGTAGGGCGCTTGATCGGAGTACCCATTTTTCTTGTATATATCAGGCGGCCGGTGGTACGTTTTCTCTCCCCCTTTTCTGTACATATAGCATTACTCATAAGAATTCAGCCCTTCATCAGCAGAAGTGCTACACACATAGCAATCTGCGCACAGATTGTGCACAGATTTTTTTGTGGGACCCACTATGGGTCCCACATAAACCATCCGAGCCGTTCATTAAATGTAAAACATTTTTTCAAGGGTTCCCGTTAAAAATAAGCTCAATCCGATATCTATAAGTGCTTCATCCAACCATCTAACCTTTCATTCAGATTTCTGGACAATGAAAAGTTATATGGGTGGATCGAGCACCTATAGGTATCGGATTGAGTTTATTTTTTACGGGAACCCTTAAAAAAAGGTTTTAAATTTAATGAACGACTTGGATAATTTGTGTGAGATCCGTGGTGGACCCCTCAAAAAAATCTGTACACAATCTGTGCACAGATTACTGTGTGTAGACTTTCTGCTTTATCAGTAAGCTCAGCTTGTACCGAAAGGTGCAACAAAATTATCCCAATTTGTTTTTCAATTTTTTAGTTTTTATTTTATTTTGCAAAAAGTTAAACGGATGTAGTGAGTAGAATATTTAAATAATCTGAGCTGTCAGGGTATGTGAAGTTGTAGTGAATTTTTTACCAATAAAGTACTCAATTGTCTATGTATCTGTCACATAGACACATACTGAAAATGAAACCATGGGAACTAGCAGCATACTTTCGCATAATTCAGCGGGGCTTTCCGCATCTCCTCCACAATAAACGTCAAAGGAAATCTCCAACTTGATAGGAACATCTTGGAAACAGTATAACAAAATAATATACTTGTGAGTAATTCAGCTCCTACGCATTTAATTCTCACAAGTAAATAACACCAACCGTGGTTCACGCAACTGCGCAATAATTTAGATATATCCAACCTCAACATATTCCAAGTATGGTTACTTCAGCTAAGCTATGACCGATGTATACTGTAAAACGTTTGTTTTCGTAAGTACTTATAATATCTGCTTCAACTCATCATTTGGTTTGTCATTGTAAGGTTACTTGGTACGTATACCAGATGAATTCATACAAGAACTAGAGAACTACAGAAGCAAAAGTTAAAACTTAAAAGACAGGGACCAACTCATGGGGAAATGAACCGTTGCTAGAAGTTCAAACGAGCTCCACTTGGAAATGCAGAAGGCTTCTGTGCTATCTTATCCAAAGGAGAGGGATTAGACACTGCCAAGTTAGGATGGCGCTGAAGCACAAGCAAAGCCACATCTGTCACATAGAAGGAATCCATAGAATTGAGTAATAATAATTTACCAAAACTCAAAACGGCAGTCTTTTACTTTTTGCAAATACGAGTGGAAATGATTTTTTTTTTCCAAAACTATTATTCTTCCATTGTTTCGATAGATATTATCTAAAAAGAAACTTATTTAAGAATTGAAATCACTAGATTATTCATTCGATAAGTTGAAAATGAGCCACCTCCACTTGCCAAGAATAGATTTGAAAACCTCGACAGATAATTCACTAGTAAATAGCCTTCTGCTGATCAACTACTCACCATATAAGCCACTGGTTATTAACTCCCCCATTAGCATGGAACCCGAATTGCCTTCAAATGGTCTTGTCTCAATAACCGTATGTTTTTTGCCCAACATAGCAGCATGATGGATAGGCAGTTGACCAAACTGGCTCCACATATTGGGCAAGTCCGGGTTCTTCTTGAACAATAACTTGGAAATCATAACGTTACCAACTCATGCGATTTTATGGAATGCTATGTAATCATCCAAATTGATTAGCTCTAATTTCTCAGAAGTCATCAATTCCACCAGCTTTTTGATGAAATGGATTGAACCCCTGCATCAGTTGGTATCAAAAATAATTTGATCGTGTAGTTTCTCTGCATCAGTTGGTATCAGAGTTGAATTCACCGAAAAGATGCATGGAGGCGTGTTGGAAATCACTTTTGGAACTTTATATTTGGGCCTAGGGAGAATTTTTGGGAGGTCCACGTACTGTTAAAGCATCCAACTCCAAACCAATTGGCAAAGAGTGGAGAGGCTGCCTAGGCTCATATACTAGTTTTGGAGGAGATAATTAACCAATGTGGGACAAATCCCAACACTCCCCCGCACGTGCGACCCCCGACTCGCACGTGGAGAGGTAAACAAAGGATTCGGAACGCACGGGTCACAATGAAAGAGAGTGCAACAATGGCACAGACAAAAGGGGAAAAGCCTCTGAAACCCTAGCTCTGATACCATGTTAAAGCATCCAACTCCAAACCAATTGGCAAAGAGTGGAGAGGCCGCCCAGACTCATATACTAGTTTTGGAGGAGATAATTAACCAATGTGGGACAAATCCCAACACGTACTGTACCACTAGTCCACTTCTAAAGTTCTTAACCTCTCTAGTCTACTAATAATTTCAATGGCAAAACTACCCTATATAAAAGAATTAAGGGCCTTGTTTGGCCAATACAAAATATATATTTTTCCATTTTTTTTGATCTTGTTGCAACCACGTAGCCACCCCCACCCCCACCATGATGCCAACATATAAACGTTATATGTGAAGCGCCTGAGTACAGGTTATGTCTTTGGAGTGAAAGAGAATTTCAATCCGCTTTATATACAAACAAAAAAGCATGTGTGACAAAAATTTCTCTTTTTCTTTTTTCATCTCACCACTACCACCACCACTCCACCTTCATCACCACCATGCCAACATACAACGAAATATGTGTCACAAAAATTTCTATTTTCTTATTTTTTTTATTCCTATTTTGAGCGCTTCCCTTCTTGACCCGTCACTCTTTAACATATAATGTTATAAGTGTAACAAAAATTTCTCTTTTCTTTTCTTTTCTTTTTTAAACTTGTTTTGAGCCCTTTCCTTCTTGAACCCGCCACATCTTAATATATAAGGTTATCTGTCTTAATTTGCTTTCTTGGCTTATGTTTGGTACTACATCAACAAAAGTACACATATAATCTTATATGTCTCAATCTGTCCTCTGTATGTTATCAAAAACGAAGATAGATCTGAGATATATAAGGTTATCTATTGATATCTGGAACGTATTTTTTACAACACAAGCACATATAATATTATATGTGTATATCTGAACTTTGTACTATATCAAATATGTTCTCCGTATGTTGAAAAAGTGCACATATAAATGTCACAAATATGTTCTCTGCATGTTTTAAGTTTTGACACAAATAACTCAAACTAACACTCATTAACTTTATCTGTGTTAAGGAATAACACTCACATATAATTTTATCTGTATAACGCTGAACACATATAATTTTACCTGAGGTATACAAATAGAACTTCATCTATTTTAAATTTACGCGCGCGCGCACACAAAAAAAAAAAAAAAACTCCGATAGTAATAAAAAAGTAACCAGAAATGGGTGTTGTGTGTACTTGTTGTATCATCTCACCCTCAAAAGTTAATACTACTCCCTCCTTTCCAAATTGAGAGTCCATTATTTCATTTTGGGTTGTTCCAAAATGATGATCCTTTTTCAAAAATGGAAGAAAAAATTTGGTGATTTTTCAAAAGTATCCCTCACAAGTGAATATAAGTGTTATAAAATAGGTAAAATATAAGTGTAATGGTAAAAAAGATAAGCAATATAGGTGTAATTATTACATGTCCCTTAAAATAGTTAGAATCTCCAAGAGAGACTCTCAATTTAGAACGGCTGGAGTAGGATACTATTGCACCGCTCAAAGACTCCCCTACTCCCACTAGCACACCCGTTTCCAGCAATGATTAGGACTCCCGTTTCCAGAAATAATTAGGACTTTGGATTAGTACCTTAAAAAACATTGATTGCCTATAATACCCCCCTATAATTTTCGTCTTCTTCTTAATGTAGAAGGGTTTATTTGTCAAACACTTCCGCTGCCGACATTAGCATATCTATAAATTCCCATAATCCTGATTGATAGAATTTATTAATCACAAAGCTTCCAGTAAATTGACAATTATTAGAAGAAAAGAAGCGAGAGATGGGTTCTGAAGGATTCCAACAATCCGAGCCGAGGCTCTGCCAAAACGGGTGCGGGTTCTTCGGCACGGCGGCGACCATGGACTTGTGCTCCAAGTGCTATCGAGATCTACGCATCAAGGAAGAGCCAGCCGTCTCCGACAAAACTGCCATGGAGAAACTGGTCGGCGACTTCATGTTGATCAAAACACGTGTTGCGTCTTCGCCGCCGGTGACTGGGGTTGAATCGGTTAGTAAAGCGGCGGCGAAAAGGTGCTCGAGCTGCAACAAAAAGGTGGGGTTGTTGGGGTTCCAGTGCCGGTGCGGGGTCACGTTTTGCGGGGCCCACAGGTACCCGGAGGAGCACGGTTGCAAGATCGATTTGAAGGCGGCGGGGAAGGACGCAATTGCTAGGGAAAATCCGGTGGTCAAGGCAGATAAGGTGGTGAGGTTTTGAGATGAAAGCGTGTACGTACTGTGGTCTCGGTTTGTTTTAGATTTGGACGGTTTCATTCTTTTGGATTATTGTGGCTATGTTTTTAGAAGGCAATTTGTTTTCTGGAACTGGTTTTCTAATCTCTGTTTTATGAATGTCTGTATAGCAAGTGATTTTTCAGTTCCGAGCGGTATATCTTACGTAATACTCGCTCAATCCATTCGAGTCATTCAATGTATTTTTGGACGGTTCAGATTAAAATCTTTTCTCTCCTCTCACCATAATACTTTCTCTTTCTTTTTTCTCTCTCCAAATTTGAGCCATTCAAACACGCAATGAACGGTTCGGATTCATGAGTTCGCACCACGTGGTATCCGTTCGGCACTGAAAAATTTTCACTTTAGAGGAGGAGGGGGCGGACTCCAATGGGTACGTTCAATTAATTTCAGTTCGGGGTGATTACTTCGGAACTACGACCTGTAGCGCGGCTGTAGGCTGTTCACTACAGAATTTCCAAATTCGTAAATAGGAATCACGTCCCTAGATGGATATTATGTTTTCATCCGAACGGGCTGTTTGGATGGGGGATTAGCCCCCGGATATACCACGCGGCCGGATTACAAATCCGGCCCTTCATCTTCTCCGGTCTTTGGCTGGCAAAAAAGGGAAGCCGGATTAGAGGCCTCTCCGGATTACATATCCGCCTGCGGGCTGATGCGGGTAGATTACTAACGACAGGGGTACCCCCATCGTTAGTTATGCGGCTTTGTTGAAAGACCAGGTTGCCCTTTCGTTTCCTATTTCTTCAACCCACAAATCAGATCGAGAAAAAGAGAGAGAAGAGATGGAGGAATCAGGGGAAAATGGTGACCGGAGAGAGAGAGAGAGAAAAGGAGTGGTACCTCGCAGAGATCGTCGGCGTCGGAGGAGGTCGCTGATCATCGGAGTGGAGGCTGGAGGATGGGGTTGGGGTGAGAGAGGGAGGCGGCGGTGAAACTGTGTGGGTGGGGTTTTTGGAGGTGGGGATCGTCGGCGTCGGAGGAGGAGGTCGCTGGCGTCGGAGTGGAGGCTGGAGGATGGGGTTGGGGTGAGAGAGGGAGGCGGCGGTGGACTGTGTGGGTGGGGTTTTTGGAGGTGGAGTATATGTTTATATGTATAAATATATACCTACACTTAAAAACAGTTTGCCTTTCATTTCAAAAGAAAATAATAATTTCCATTTTTCTCTTTCCAATTGCGTTTTCTTTTACATCGTTTTTTTAAAAAATAAATTTTTAATAAATAATATGGTTTACACATTTATAAGATAAAAATTAATTTATTTTATCCTCAAATTAATGGTAAATATTAATTTTCTAATTAATATAAAATAAATCAATTTTGAGCATTAAAAAATCTAAGTGGGGGCAATTCAGTCATTTCACTTCTTATCCCATCAAATCCACCTTCCAAATCCCTCTTCCAAAAAAATCATCCAAACACTGGATTACAAATCCACCCTTCTTAAGAGGTGGGACCACCCTCCTTACATATCCACCCTCATATCCACCCTTCTTCTATATCCACCCAAAATCATATCCTCCATCCAAACGGGCCGTAAAGGATTTGAATGATTAATTTCATTCTTACTTTCAAAAAAACCCAGAAAACACCCTTCAATTATATTTGACCTCATTTTTTAGTTTATAATTTATCGGATAATCCCAAATAAAATGTTTTTTTGCCATAATCTCTAAAAACATGCATCGACCGCGACCACCATTTCCGACTGTGAAGCTTTTCGACGCCGACAGAAGCCACACCGTCCTGGAGCTAGCCGCACTCTTCTCTATTATAATAATACCTATGATAAGAATTTCTTATGAACAAAGATGTTTGGAAATAAAAATCGGAAAAATTTTAAAATGGCATCTGAACTTTGCACCAAATATCACATAAACATCTGAACTTAAGTTTATTTCAATTAAACACCTGTATTAACAAATTCTCAAATTTCGACCCCCGCCGTTATACTCCGTCCAAAAAATTACTGACACGGCATCTCTTACCCATTTAAGTGGCCCAATTGCACATGTTTCTAACAGGGAACGATGCACCCAAGCAAACCCCTCACTTAACCTCACGTTTTGAAGGGAAGATGACCTTAACCTAATTGATTTCCCTCCATTTCTCTCTCTAGAAATCTGGCTATTGTTCCACCATTTCCGTCAAAAGTGATGGGTTTCTCTTTGATACATCGTCCCCTATTGGAAACATATGCAATGGGGCAACTTAAACGGGTTGGAGATGCCATGTCAGCAATTTTTGGGACGGAGTATAACGGCGGAGGTCTAAATTTGGGGATTTTGTTAGTACATGTATTTAATTGAAATAAACTTAAATTCAGATGTCTCTGTGACATTTGGTGCAAAGTTCAGGTGTCATTTTGAAATTTTCCCAACAAATGTCTTGAAAATTGTTGATGGTGAAATTTTAATTAGTGAACCTGCACATCAATAAACAAAGGAAATTTAATTCAACTGTAACTAAATAAGATTTTGCATAGAGAAAAATTGGGCCCGTAATGAAAAAAATCATAAGCCACGAAGCAGTGGTGTAACCAAGAATATACATCACTGGGGGCACTATAAAAATAAAAACTCATGTGATAGTCAACCTCTGACAACATCCCACCGACACACGACTTGATGGTTAATAAAAAAAGGTACCAAATCAAGAATTTTGAATGTTAGCTTCCATAAATCGCATAATAATTCTTACACAAAACTTGGCTGTAATCAAACTATTTAGAGCCGGCCTTGGAGGGATTCCGCTTATTAATTACTAGCTAAAGCCTACAAAGTACGTACCTCTTAAATTTAGCAATTAACAACAAAAAAATCGTTTTAATCTCAGCAGCCTCAACGCCAGACAACAAATGAAGAAGCCGAAACAAACTTGAGTTTCTTTCGTTCAACAAATGAATGATTGAACTCTCTTTAATTAACGAAAGGAACAAGAGACACTATATAGGATCTTTTGCATGTGCAATGGGGGTGAAGATGCTTAATGATTGGGAGAGACTATTATTGGATTGACTTCTGACCAATCAGGTTGTAACTCATTGTTATGATAATCAAAGTTTTAGCGTGTTTAACAGTCAGCCAACCGTCTCTCTCTCTCTCTCTTCTTAGCCCTAGCCGCCTCCCTCCTTCCCTCCCTTCCCCTAGGGTTTCCACCCTATGATGAGCGGCGGGAGGGAGCGTTCTCCATTAACGTTTCCTCCGCCTCCCCTTTTACATCTTCGTCGACCTCTTCTGCCCCATCTCGCCTCCCTTTGGCCGCCGCCATCAAACATTCTCAAGTAGGGAAGGTTTTGGGATCAATGCGCGATTCAATAGGATCATTATGGACACTTTAAGCCTTACTGGATGGAAAAAAAAAATCGGTTGACAATATCTGTCGGGTAGAAGACTTAACTACCAGTTAAGGAAGCAGGAGTTTGGCTTATATTTACACAAGGTTTGTCTCTCATTTTTGAAGAGTATTTAGTTTGTCTTTGGATGAATATTTCATCTACAGGTCTGATTCATTCAGATTAAGTTGATTTACAATGATATTCGTGTCAATAGTGCTCTAACCAGTATGATGTAGCTCATAAGTCATAATAATATGATCTTCTTAAAAAAAAAAAAAAAAAGACATTAGAAACAAAATTTAAGTAAGACTCCTCAACATGGAAAAATAAAATAAAAGAAAAACCACTAAAAAATGCCATAATAAGATAAAAATAAGCATGCGCTGCTGTCTTAATAAGAATTCATCCTTTATCAGTTAGTTCAGAGTATACCGAAAGGTGCAACAAAATTATCCCAATTTGTTTATCAATTTTTATTTTATTTTTTGCAAAAAGTTAAACGGATATAGTGAGTTGAATGCCTATCAAAAAAATGTTGTGAGTTATACGTTGAATATTTAAATAATTTGAGTTGTCAGGATATGTGAAGTTCTAGTGAATTTTTTCCCAATGAAGTCCTCAATTTTCTATAATAAAACCGATTTTTGGATCTCCATATCCATCACATACAGAAAATGAAACCATGAGAACCAGCAGCATACTTTCGCATTCAGCGAGGCTTTCCACATCTCCTCCACGATAAACGTCAGAGGAAATTTCCAACTTCTTAAGAACATCTAGAAAACAGTATAACAAAATTTTCAGCTCTTACATGTTTAATTCTCGGGAAAATTACGTCCCAGAAAGTGTTTTGATAATTAATACCCGCTAAGAACAAGCTAAGAACATTTGTTAATGCTGAAAATGTCATTGGCGGGTATTAATTATCAAAATACGTCATTGACCGTCATTTTCCCTTAATTCTAACAAGTAAATAACACCAATCGTGCATGGTTCATGCAATCACACAATAATTTAGATGCAACCTCAACATATTCCAATTATAGTTACTTCGGCTAAGCAATGACCGATGTATACTGTAACATTCATTTTCGTAATTTTTTTATAATACCTGCTTCAACTGATTATTTTGTTAGTCATCTTAATGTTACTTGGTAATTTGGTATACTACTAGATGAATTAACTAGAGAACTACAGAAGCAAAAGTTAAAACTTAAAAGAGAAGGCCATTGCTAGAAGCTCAAACGAGAATTCAGAAGGCTTCTGTGCTATCTTATTCGAAGGAGAGGGATTAGACACTGTCAAATTAGGATGGCGCCGGAATACAAGCAAAGCCACATCTGTCGATGGCGCCAAAATACAAGCAAAGCCACATCGTCACATAGAAGGAATCTGTAACGCCCCGATTTTCAAAAATAAAATCGGAGGTATTAAATATGAATTTCTGAAAAATTTATTAAATTAACGTTCAAAACTTAAACCAGATAATTCAACATAAAGATTTATTTAGTACAAACTACTGCGAAAATATTAAAAATAGTATTTGCGTAAATAAATAAGTAACAGAGCTGTCTTCTAGGTCTGATACGGATCCCAAGCATATTCTGGCTCAGTCTCCATCCCCGGACTCATCCCTGAATAGTACTGCCCTCCTTCAGGGTCCTGAGTCTTGTCCTGATTTTCTGCAAAATCTGACACGGATGCCAGACAATCCGTGCCTGAGTGAAAGAGTTCACCCCGTAGTATAATCCAACCCAACCACCCTCCTTACATTACAGCTAGCAGATACCATATATAATCAATGCGGAAAAGTAAAACGGAAGTAACACACATAAATTTACTCCTCTGTCCAATAGCCTAACAACAAGGGTAAGTTAGTCATACTCAGACTATAACTAGGGTTCGCCTACCTTAATCACCATACCAAAATCACCACTAAACTCTCGTCAGTCCTATCATCACAAAAATATCACTGGACCACCTGCCAGGTTTTATCAACATAAAACGTCACTGGACCATCGCCAGGTTTTATCGTCACAAAATATCGCTAGACCTCCGCCAGGTTTTATCGTCATAAAATGTCGCTGGACCTCCGCCAGGTTTTATCAACAGAAAACATCTCTGGACTATCGCCAAGTTTTATCAACAGAAAACATCTCTGGACTACCGCCAGGTTTTATCAACAGAAAACATCGCTGGACTACCGCCAGGTTTTATCAACAGAAAACATCGCTGGACTACCGCCAGGTTTTATATCATCACTGGGCTTACTTTGCCAGTTTCAATTCACATCACACAATCCGCCTGCAGGCATCTACTGACATCTCTTTCTCCCAGATAACCATTGTCTAATAATCTAGACGAAAACCTACTCATAAGTCACCCCATGTCTCTAGGGTCCGATCTAGCACAATAGTCAAGAGACGGAGTAATATACAAATAATCACAATGGTAATTGGAAGAAACAGTAAACGTAGAAATCACGTAACCTTTTATGAATGGGCCGTCGCCCTTAATCTCGTATGACCACAACACTAACAATGTAGGAAATTTTTATATAAGACTTTAAAAAAAATAATAATAATAATTTTCTAGGCCTTTATTAATTATTTCTAAGAAATTAGATTTGCTTAAAAACTTAATTAAATATATTTATTAAGTGAAAATATTGGAATAATTATCCTAACCTTAATAAGAGTCCTAAAGGTCCTCTATAACAAGTTCGAATGTTAAAAGTTGGGTTTGGAGGGTTGCGGGATTATTTTGGAATAAAAATATTAAGTTTTGGCCGAAAGGAGGGTAAATAGATAATAAATAATAAAATAAATAAAAATATATTGAGGTTAACATCATTTCATCTCAGGGATGTAAGGAGTCTAAATAAAATTATTCGGGCATTATTAACATATTTTATAATATCTTAAAGTATTTGTATTTAGAAACAATGCGTAAATAATAATAAATAGTTAATTAAATAAATAAAATATTATTTTAATAACATATCAACTTTGAGATGTAAGAAGTCTAGGAAAAATAACTTAGGTGTTAAAAACATTGTTTGGAAGGTCGCAATTATTTTTCGTTTGTAACTTTAATTAAAAACAAATAAAAATCTAATAATTAGCTAATAAAATAAAAAAATATTAAATCAGTAAGTTATGATCTTTGATATGTTAGAAGTCTAGGAAAAAAAGTACGGGAATTTATAAAGTAGTTTGTAAGGTCGCGAGGATTTTTAGTTTATAAACTTTTACATGATAACGTATAAAAAAATTTAATAAATAGATAAATAAATAAAAAAATATGATATTAACAAGGTATGATCTTTGAAGTGTTAAAAGGTTAGGAAAAATAAATCGGGGGCCGAAAACGAAGTTCGGGACATCAAAAAGGGGTTTCGAACCGAAACAGGTAAAACCGCAAGGTCTGACCCGTTGACCTTGCGGCTAGGGACTGGTTCTTGCGGCTGAGCAACCCGCAGGTTGCGGCCGCGAACTCCAGTGCAGAATTCGTTTTTTTGTCTTTTCATCGTGGTTTTCGATGCATGGGTCTACGGGGGTAATTGGGTTATGTCTAAAAACATTAAATATACTTAAAGGAGGGTTCGGATTGAATTATAATACCTTGAATTGGATTGAATTGGTTTTCGATCGAACTTGAATGTTTTGGGGAAGACGACTTCGGTTTCGTCGATTGGGGAGCCTTGGGACCGAATTGAATAGTGTTCGTGGATGCTTGGGATTGTAGAAGGATATTGGAACGATCAATTTGGGTTTCAGTTGGTCATGGCTATGAAACCCGCTTTTCTCTCTCTTTCTTTCTCTCTCTAAAACTCCATGGATTGGAGCTTTGATTCCTTTCGATTTTCTCTCTTTTCTGGACTTTTGGGGCGTGAGAATTTTCGTGGAGAACCCTAGGGTCGACGTAATGAAGTATATATAGAGAATTGAGGAGTGTTTCGATAAAACTAGAATTTACGAAGTTGTATCATCTAGGACTTTGATATGGACGATATTAAGGACGAATTATAATTAGGAGAGAGGTAGAGATTGAGTAGGAATGGGAGAGGGAGAGATGGAAGTATTGTATTAATGCATGCAATTTAAAAAAAATTAGGATTAGATAATTATTGTATTTATCTAGCAAAATAAATGTTTTTATTAGAAAGATATAATTAGGATAAGATAATTGTATTTGTAATTATCTTATTAAGGGAAGAAATTTATTATTATGATTAATACATTTTAAAAGGTATTATTAAAAAAAAAAATACGGGTTGTTACAGAATCCATAGAATTGAGTGATAATAATTTACACAAACTAAAAAACGGCAGTCTTTTACATAGTGCAAATATGAGTGGAAATGATTTTTTTCTAAAACTATTATTCTTGCATTGTTCCAATAAATATATCTGAAAAAGAAACTTCTTTAAGAATTGAGTTCACTGGATAATTCATTGGGTACCAACAATTCGAGTCAAATGTCACGGCCTTGGTTAATTTGAAGCTAACCGTAAGACACTTAGGCACTCACACGTGCTCTTGTGGTGCTAAGTACACCTATAAGTATGAAGAGTGAGTAAGACAAGAGTGTATACAATTGCTTTTGGAGCAGTGTGTAGTGTGCATTGCCTAGATGAGGCATCTCTCTTTTATAGGTACCTAAGGGGGGTCTAGAACATCCTTCACAAACTTTCAACCTCCTCAAATGGATCATTTAGAATGTTTGTGGAGGCCTTTGAGAATCTTCCAACACTTACAATAAATTCTCTACATAGTTATTTTCTAAAATCAAGAACTGTCTAGACAAGACTAGAACATTCTATGTAGCCTCCATGCCTTAGTTCTTTTAGAGAATTTCGTGTGGGACGTAGCACGAAACTCGGCAAAATCAGGTGCATGCATGAGGTTCTTCGGCAAGGCATGGACAACGGATTCGTGCTCCTAGTGCTATCAAGAATCTACGCATGCATCAAGGAAGAGCAAGCGATGGAGAAACTGGTCGGCGACTTCAAGTTCAGAATTTTTTTATTATTTTTTGATAAGCAGAAGAATTTTATTAATCATAGTAAAAGAGGAATTACAATGATTAATAGGATAAGGGGGGAAAAAAGGCATTACCTATGGCAATGACAATCATATGCCACCCCATCCCAAGAGGAGATGTTAGCAAGATGCCAACCAAAACCCCAAAAGAAGAAAACTAAAGTAACCATATATAACAATTGTGTTTGATCAAAACTTCCCAAGACAGGGCTCGACGGAGAATCACCATAAGAAACTTCAGGTGCGTCTAACTTCAAAATATGTCTCTGAGCAAAAGCATCCAACAAGTCCTATACCAAAAGGAAGTAAAACCCAAAACGATCTCCTAAGTTTCTGCAAGAAGGGAGGGCATACACCAATTCTTTGATGGAGAAAAATTGTTCACCACAGCACCAGGAATATTGCCACGGATGGATATGAGAGCATAAGCAGACTTCAAGTTCAGAATTCATGTTGCTTCTTCGTCGTCACCTACAGAATCGATAAAAAGGTTAAACGGGTAACAACAGAAATAACGGCAACCAAAGCTTTGATTTCCCTAGTGGTGGCACTCTTTTTTTTTTTTTGATAGGCAACAAAATTTTATTAAGAAACTCGACAAAGGAAATATCGAGGAAAAATCAAATACAGACCACGGAGGAAGAGGTACTGTTATTTGCCATGTCAAGGGTTCGAACCATGGTATCCACCCTCACCCAAAAAAAGAAGAAGAGTAATAACAGCATTTGAAAATGCTGTGATATGCTTGTAATAACAGTAATTCTCATGGTTATCTTGGAGAATCATTTGTGCTTTGGATTTATCAAATTGGATGGAGAAATCGAGTATGCTTTGTTAGAACGAAAGAAGAAAAAACAGGCGAAGGAAAACATAATGGAGTAAATGCGCGGTTTTTTATTGGTAACCAAACACATCATAGAATACATTCAAGCTTGATAATTTTTTTCCCTGATATAACACTAATATTTGATTGATCAATTATCGATTTTAGATCTTCCAGAGCCATAACATACTGAAAAGATTATTTTGTTCATTAGACAACGTTCTGAAAATATCAAGTAGCTAGCCAAGGCCTAGTTCTGTTTTCTCCAATAAGTACTTAAAAAAATAAGGACTTATTTTTAAGCTGAAAAATAATAGACTTACAAAAATGATTTTTTAATTTTTTTTTGCGGGGTCGAGATCTATCAAACAAGATTTATATTGTATTTTTTTTTAAATTTCAGTAAGCCTAATATTTTTAAACTTGAAAATTGCAAATAATTATATTTATTTTTTAAGGAACAAAAGTGGAACGGGACCTAAGTTTATCAACGTTTATGGGAGTTCCATAATTTGTCTCTGGATTCTTCCAGAAGCTATGTGAATCCCTAGTTTTCCTATTTCTCTTAAAGCTCCGGTTGTCAGGAATGTTATTTTGGGAATGTTGTCTCGGAAATGGATTCTCAAGAAAATTGGCAAGAGTTGCAGTAAAAGAAAATGAACTCTATTTTTTTGTGGGTGTTCTTTTAACAAGAAATCTTACAGGAAAATTGAAGTTTCTTACTTCTGACAAGACTTGTTTTGCAAGAACGTGTTTCTTGATGAATAAGTTGAAGCTGTGCATTCTACAACTTTCTTAGTAACTGAACATACAAAAAATTACAAAAAAATTAATTTTCTCATTTTTTTCGTGTAATTGAACAGGGCCTTCTTGTTTGAATTTTTTAAATGATATCCACACTTCCTTTTTTACCATTCACACTCCTTTTTTGTCATTATCCACATAAATTCACTATTTTGTCCTTGAATGCATGAAAAAGTGAAATGAAAAAGGACAAGAAAATAAATTCAGATTGATAAGGACAAAAAAAGAAGTGTGGATAATAAAAAAGAGGGTGTGGATATCAATTCCCTTTTGTAGTTTGACTCTAAAATAATTAAATTTCCAGGTTTCATTAGGACTCCCGTTTCCAGAAATAATTAGGACTTTGGATTAGTACTTTAAAAAACATTGATTGCCTATAATATCCCCTATAATTTTCGTCTTCTTCTTAATGTGGAAGGGTTTATTTGTCCAAACACTTCCGCTGCCGACATTAGCATATCTATAAATTCCCATAATCCTGATTGATAGAATTTATTAATCACAAAGCTTCCAGTAAATTGACAATTATTAGAAGAAAAGAAGCGAGAGATGGGTTCTGAAGGATTCCAACAATCCGAGCCGAGGCTCTGCCAAAACGGGTGCGGGTTCTTCGGCACGGCGGCGACCATGGACTTGTGCTCCAAGTGCTATCGAGATCTACGCATCAAGGAAGAGCCAGCCGTCTCCGACAAAACTGCCATGGAGAAACTGGTCGGCGACTTCATGTTGATCAAAACACGTGTTGCGTCTTCGCCGCCGGTGACTGGGGTTGAATCGGTTAGTAAAGCGGCGGCGAAAAGGTGCTCGAGCTGCAACAAAAAGGTGGGGTTGTTGGGGTTCCAGTGCCGGTGCGGGGTCACGTTTTGCGGGGCCCACAGGTACCCGGAGGAGCACGGTTGCAAGATCGATTTGAAGGCGGCGGGGAAGGACGCAATTGCTAGGGAAAATCCGGTGGTCAAGGCAGATAAGGTGGTGAGGTTTTGAGATGAAGGCGTGTACGTGCTGTGGTCCCGGTTTGTTTTAGATTTGGACGGTTTCATTCGTTTAGGTTATTGTGGCTATGTTTTTGGAAGGCAATTTGTTTTCTGGAACTGTTTTATGAATGTCTGTATAGGAAGTGATTTTTCATGCCGAGAGATATATCTTACGTGGTACCCGTTCATCGCATTCGAGCCTTTCAATATATTTTTGGATGGTTCGGATTAAATCTTCTCTCTCCTCTCATCATGACATTTTCTCTTTCTTTTTTCTCTCTCCAAATTTGAGCCGTTCAAACACGCAATAAATTGTTCAGGTGCATGAGTGGACACCATGTGGTATCTGCTCGGCATTGAAAAATTTTCCCCTTAGAGGAGGAGGGGGCGGACTCCAATGGGTACATTCAATTAATTTCGGTTCAGTGTGGTTGCTTCGGAACTACGACCTGTAGTGCGGCTGTTCACTATAGAATTTTCAAATTCGTAAATAGGGGTCATGTCCTAGATAGATACTTATGTTTTCATCCTAAAGGATTTGAATGATTAATTTCATTCTTACTTTCAAAAAAAACCCAGAAAGCACCCTTCAATTATATTTGATCTCATTTTTTAGTTTATAATTTATCGGATAATTCCAAATAAAATGTTTTTGTGCCATAATCTCTAAAAACATGCATTGACCGCGACCACCATTTCCGACTGTGAAGCTTTTCGACGCCGACAGAAGCCACACCATCCTGGAGCTAGCCGCACTCTTCTCTATCAGAATAATACCAATGATAAGATTTTGGAAACTTTATATAAATGGTTCTCCTAATTTCGTCTGAGTCTCATTTTCGTCCCCTAAGTATCAATTATAACTCTTTTGACCTTCAAGTTTGATATTTGTACCAAATTATTTCAACTGATAACTTTTGCCAGCCAAACTGGACAAAAAAAATCAGATTGATGGTAGTTTGGACGTTGCAGTTCGTACCAAGTTGGTCTAATTGATCATGTTTGCCCTTAATTTGATTTTTTCTGTCCAATTTAGCTGACAAACATTATCAATTGGACCAACTTAGTACGAAAATGAAACTTGAAGGTTAAAAGAGTTGCAATTGATACTTGGAGGACGAAAATGAAATTTGGGTGAAATTAGGAGGATATATTATTTATAGAAATTTCCCTAAGATTTTCTTATGAACAAAGATGTTTTGGAAATAAAAATATCTTGAAATTGTTGATGGTGAAAATTTAATTAGTGAACTTGCACATCAATAAACAAAGGAAATTTAATTCAACTGTAAGTAAATAAGATTTTGCATAGAGAAAAATTGGGCCTGTAATGAGAAAAATCATAAGCCATGAAGCAATGGTGTAACCAGGAATATACATCACTACGGGCACTATAAAAATAAAAACTCATGTGATAGTCGACCTCTGACAACATCCCACCAACACACGACTTGATGGTTGTTGGCGATGCGACAGTGGTTTGCGTGTTGGTTGTTACGTCATGAGAACCGAAGGGAAGTTCTTAGGTTTTTTAGTAGGCGTAATATTTTGTTCATCCACGCACTTAAAGACAAGGTGGACATTACTCGCTGTCCATACTCCATACTGGGTGAAAATTACTCCACTTTTCAAAATGTTAACGCCTGATTTTTACTTCGATGATGATCAGAAACATTGATTTTGTGTGGCTTTGGTCAAACTAACTACTAAATTCAAACAAAACTAAACTAACAGTATCATGGGAACTTGAGTTTAATCTTAGTAGCCTCAACGTACGCTAGACAACAAATGAAGAAGCAGAAACAAACAGAGAGAAGGAACTTGAGTTTCTCTACTTTGGAATGATGATAGTAATTGAGAGTTTCAACCGTCCGGCCAATAATTCAAGGCCAACTACAATGTCGAGGAGAAAATGGAAAAGTATATGACTACAAACTTTAAAAGTGAATGATTGAACTCTCTTTAATTAACGAAAGGAACAAGAGACACTATATAGGATCTTTTGCATGTGCAAAGGGGTGAAGATGCTTAATGATTGGGAGAGACTATTATTGGATTTAATTCTTACCAATCAGGTTGTAATTAACTCATTGTTATAATAATCATAGTTTTAGCAGGTTTAAGTTAACAATCAGCCAAGGGTGGAACCAGGAATCTATTTCACCTCGGGCTAACCAAAATTTATACTATATATGAACCAAAAAGAGGCAAACTCGTACATAAATATATAAATGTTCAAAAATAAAGCAAAAAAAGTACAAAAGAGTTTGAAGAAAGATAAAAAGTTTTTTTTTCCTCTTTTTATTTTGTTGTTCCGTTAGGCATGTACAGCAGAGTAGGAAAAATGCAATATTAGCTATTACAGCTACCTAAAGCCGAGAAAATCCACCTGTAGGTAAAAGCTTAGGTAAAATACATTTCACTACAATACTTCTAATTTCACTTCTCTCTCTTGATTTCTCTTATATTTATTAAAGAGCCTCAAAAAAAATTAAATGCTCTACTTTTTAATCCATTTGAATCAGTACGAAGATCTATTTTTTTTAAAGGGTCATAATTAATTTTTGTCTGTGGACTCACATAATTAAGTATCTGCTCTTTATTTGGGAACCTGTAGAACAGATGCTTGATTATGCGAGCCCTAGAGACAAAAAATAATTATAACCCTTTAGAATAAAATGATCAAAAAAAATATGATCTCCCCACTGGTTCAAACTGTAACACCCCGACTTTTCGGGTGTAAAATAAATAATTTCTTTAAGACAATTTTGCTAAATAAATATGATTTTCCAAAATAAATATTTTGCTAATACAATCTCAAGATAGATTACGAAATCAAAATACACTATCTTCAGAGCTGATTCTAATCTTGTTACGAATCCTAAGCATCCTCGATCTTAATCGATATTCTTTCCGTGTCGAATTGCAATCATCGTTGAATCTCCTCCATCGAATCCTGCGCTTTCTAGCATTGATCGCGGAAGCAATCGATTTGCCAGGATACGACGTATCCGTGAGTGATAAATCACCCAAGAAAATAATCCAACACAACCACCCCTCTTACATTACGGCTATCTAGCAACATGATAAATATGGTGCGAAAAAGTAAAACAGAGATAATTCACATAACTTGATTCATTGCTATCCATTAACTTAACATGAAATCTAAGATCTCTCCACGAGATCTTTCCTCCCCAACAGCTAGCCATATCCCGTCCCATGAGATCACTTCCTTTTGCTGTCGCAGATACACCTAAGTTATGTACCGAGTATGCATCCCAATAACTACAACAAAGGGTAAGCTTATCATGCCGTTATATTGCTAGGGTTCGCCTATCTTATAAACCACATCACAATTCTTTTCATAATCATCACTGGGCTTACTTTGCCAGTCTATCAAATCATCACTGGACACCCGCCAGTATCAATTCTCATCATAATTTCATCATATCACAACATCACGCCTGCAGGCAACCTCTAAACAGAAAATAAACTTCACAATTTATCCATTACTTAACATCGTCTACGTGATTTCCATTTCGCATACCACCCCATGTTCCTAGGGTCCAATCTATCATTCAACTGAAGTATCGATACAATATCAATCATAAAAATAATTAAAAACGAATAACAAACGGATCAAAATAATTATTTAGCAATGTAGTCACATAACTTTTTTATGACTGGGCCGCTGCCCTTAATCTCGTATGGTCACAAAGTCATTAGGAATGTAAGAATTATTTAATTAAGATTTAAAAATAATTTTCTAGACTTTCGTTAATTAATTATAAGTAATTAAGTTAATTAAACACTAATTAAATATATTAATTAGCTAAAAATATTAGAATAATTATTGTAACCTTAATAAAGGTCCTAACAGTCCCCTATAATGAGTTCGAGTGCTAAAAGTTGGGTTTGGATGCTCACGGAATTAATTTAAATAAAAAGATTAAATTAATAGACTAAACAAGCATAAATAAACAATAAATAATTAAATAGTTTGAAATATTTTTTATATTTACAGAATATCATTCTAGGGCTGTAAATAGTATAAATAAAATTATTTGGAATTTTAAACCTTCTTTATAATATTTTACGGTATTATTATTAAGAAACAATACTTAAATAATAATAAATAGTTAATTAAATAAATAAAATTTTATTTTAACAAAATATCACTTTTGAACTGTCAGGAGTCTAAGAAAAATATTTTCGATATTAAAAATATTTTTTTATAAGGTCGTTATTAATTTTCGTTTATAACTTTAGTTAAATATTAAATAAATAGCTAATAATGTTAATTAACCACGAATTCAGCAAGTTATGACCTTTAACAAGTTAGGGATCTAGGAAAAATAGTTTGGAGATTTATAGATTAGTTTAAAAGGTCGTAACAATTTTTAGTTTACAAACGATCTCACGATTACGAATAAAAATTAAATAAATAGTAGATTAAATAAAAAAAATATGAAACTAACAAGTTATGAACTTTAGAATGTTAGGAACCTAGGAAAAAAAATTCGGAGTCAAAATCTATTTTTAAAGGGTCGCAAAATCAATTCGAAACCAACAAAAAAAATCACGCGCGGCTGGAAATAACAGAGTTCGCGGCCGCGAACTCTGTTTTGCTGGTTCATGCGGCTGGGATCCCCGAAGGTCGCGGCCGCAAGGTCGCTGCCTGGGTTCGTTTCTTTTGATTGTTTTGGATTGGTTTCGATGCATGGGACTACGGGGGACCTTGGGTTATGTCTAATAAACATAAATATACTTAGAGGAGGTTTCGGATTGAATTATAATACCTCGATTTGAGTAGAATTCGTTTTCGATCGTAAACTTGAAATTGGAGAAGACAACTTCGGTTCCGTCGAGCGGGGGACTTCGGGGCCGAATTGGTTGATCCTCGGGGATCCTTGGGGTCGAGGGAAGTGATTGGAACGATCAATTTGGAATTCGGTTGAGCTTTGGTACGAAACCCACTTTTCTCTCTCTTTCTTTCTCTCTCTAAAACTCCATGGATTGGAGCTTTGTTTCCTACGAATTTCCTCTTCTTTCTGGACTTGTGGGGTGTGGAAAATCGTGTGGTGTGCCCTAGGGTCGAGGTTACGGGGTTTTTATAAGAGAATTGGATGATTTTTGATTAATTAGAGTCCTAACGGAATTTGGTTTCGGAATGGACGAATTTAGCTCGGTTTTGGGGTTACGGAGGAGGTAGAGATCGAGCGGGAGTAGGAGAGGGAGATATAGGAGTATTGTATATATGTATGAAATTATAAAATATTTTTAAAGCGATAATTAGATAGAATAACTATTTTTTTGTAATTATCTACTATTTTACTTAATAATGAAATTAATATTATTACAACTAAATAATATTTTTTAATATTTTTATTAGTTAAAATTTTTCGGGTTATTACAACACTTATACGGTCACAAGTTACTTAATGTAACATTTAAATAAATTTTAATCACCAAAAATAAATCTAGATTTTAATCGAATTATATTTTTATAATTAATCCATTACTATAGACTATTTGGTTAAAATAATAATTTCTTTATTCGAAAAAAATTGGGTTGAAATTCCGGGTCGTTACAACCTATCCCCCTTAAAACAATTTCGTCCTCGAAATTAAAGCGTACTCTATGGTGAATGGGATTGTCAGTAGTTGGCACTAATCGGGTCTTCTCGTTCCCTAGTTGATTCTCCAATCTTCGGTGTCTCCACAGGACCTTGACTAATTTGATTCTTCATCCTCGGGTAACTTTTCCTCTATGGTCCTAAATTCTCACTGGTTGTTCTTCGAAGATTGCATCCTCATCTAGAGTGACTTCCTCCAAATCGAGCACGTGGTGGAATGGGCCAAATCTTTCCTTAGCATGGAATCGTAAAGACAACGTGAATTTTGGTGATTTGTGGTTACAACGTTTAGGCGATAGGCAACTTCTCCAATTTGCTCCAAGATCTCTAACGTACCAATGTGGCGAGGCGATAACTTTCCTTTCTTGATAAGTCGAGTGATCCTACGGCGCGGCTTGATCAAAATCACATTGAAAGTCTATGGTCTCATCCTCTTGTTGGCGTAATTATCGTACAAGTTTTGAGCGATCATATGTCTTTAGCGTATCTCCATCCTCAGTCAGTTCTTGAAAGCTTGGTTCTTGTCTCTAATCGGTGGATGGTACTTTTCTCCTAAAAGAAACGAGAATGCGAGAATTTCCAAGAGATTTCAAACATGACTCAAATACTCGAAGGTCATAGAACCTAATAGAAAGTACACACAGATCCTCCTTTACGAGTCCGAGGTATGAGTTGCTTAGAATCGAGTTGGAACACCAGAACAACGAGAATCAAGTTAACTGAAGTCAAACTCAATGATTTGGATTTGAAGTATTTCATCATTGGAATAGTGCTGATCAGAAAATTTATATGCGAGTGATACAAGCAAGTATTTGATCTACCAAACATTTCACTGGAATAATTTAACAATAGTTCTTATAAGAAATATCGATCTATCGATAGGTTTTGAAGAATGACAAGGTCCAACCGATGAAACCGAACTTAGATATTTATTTTGCACCACGGTGGCCAGACGTGTTTCAAAACAAAACATCTAACTCTAGTTAATTAAAAAAAATGATAGGTACAAGTGAAGAGTAAACAACGACTTACGAATCCATAAATAGAGAAAAAAAAATCATTAATAGAACAATGATTGGATCTGATTAGCTCGAAACAGAATACAAAGTTTAAGGAAGTGAAGCACAATGATATCAGTTTTCAAGGAATAAATAACTTAAACATTGAAACTCGAACTAGGTTTGTGAATTTAGAGTTTTGAAAGGTTGGAGGAATATTTTGATATGATATCAAAAGAATTCAAGGTTGTAGATAGCTAATAGTGCGCTGATTAAAATAAACGAGGATTGCTCCAAACATGAAGTATTCAATGGATCAGAGGAGTTAGACTCATAATTGAGCACACTGTTGATTTCAAATCAAATCAAATTAAGAGGGTTGGAACAAAATGATTTGTTAGGAATACCCAACTCAAAGAAAATGTCACGAGAGTTAGGTGCTTGGAATAGATAAGAGTTCAATGATTTGAGATTTAATTGAAATTACAGCTCTAACAATGGAGAGTCATAATGAATGTGATTTTAAGAAGAGTCATAAGAGATGCAAACAGCGGAAAGTTAGAATACAATCAATCGAATGAAAAAGAGGATCAGGATGAATGATTGTCACTTCGAAAGTAGTACAAGCCATAGTTATTTCAAGGATTGAACCCCGTCAATCAAGAGTGATTACTCAACTCAAAAGGGGAGGGGCATCACCAAAATATATAAATATTCAAATAATTGAAAAACTCCAACGAATGAAATTGGTTTGGGCTTATAAAGTTATGGTTTTGAATGGCAGAGAGATATTTAAAGGTGATGGCTTGCAAGAGAGTTAAGAGGAATGGAGGAAAAAAAAATGAGTGGTCTTATACAGACACTTGATCGAGCAAACAAGGATCACCAAAATCGGTGCTAGTATTATAAATCATCGAAGGATTATGAATTACGAATGATCAGGAATGTTGTTAACATGTCCAAGTGGGCCAATAAGATCGTCACCATGTAATCTTATCTACAACAGAAAATTTGAAACATGAAAATTGTGAGGGATACCTAAAGAGACGTGTCATAAAGAATTTAATATTTGGAAATTATATAAGAATCTTAATAATTTACGTTCTAGTTGGATTCGTAGCTCTAGAAATGAAGGGTCACTACGAAGGTGATTGCGAAGGAAGAAGATTTTGAGAATGGAAGCCTAATATAGTGATCGGTTAGAATATGATTGATCAGTTGAGAATGGAAACTATATGTTTGATTGTCAGTAGTCTCTTCTATCCCCCTTAAAAGAATAGAACCTTCTTGCGAGAAAATTATCACCACCTTCTTGGACGTTCATGACTTCAAGTAACTTCTCGATTTGGTTGACCAATGAGGGTGCCGTTGTCGGAAGCTTTTGACGTAGGTAATGTTGTTGTTGGCATCAATGCTACGAGTATTGTCCTTGTTTGGTGGGGTTGACAAAATGACCGTAGGATGTGGCGTCGCTGACCCTGGGTACCAAATCTTGTAATGACTACTCCACGAGGTTCAGGGTCTTGAGGGTTTTTAAATATCTGGTTCTCGAAATGAAATGCGTGCAACAACGATCTCCTACTAGTCCTATCTTATTCGACCCATTGTAGATCATTATCTTCCCAGGAAAGGGAGAATTCTTCTTCGACAGGTACTCTTCCTCTATTGTCGAGATTTGTCTCTTCGTCTTCTTCGGACTGGTGTTCTTCGCTTCGTTCGATCGGACAATCAATTATAAGAGGAATGATTCTTCTATTGCTTCCTTCTGGTCGGAATCAACGTTGGTTTCGTAACTTCTCGGAGTCCGAGTCGCAACAGGTAAATAAATATTTATATGATATACTTAGACAGGTTATATCGTAGTTTAGAAGAGTCATAGATACGGTAAACGTTTAGCTAATTAACGATAGGTTTTGGTATACTACAGATAACGTTATCTTATTAGCGTAAGGATATACTAAATTCTACGTGAATTTATCCAATCTACCCAATCTACCCAAGGCCGAGGGTTGAACCTATGCTCTGATACCACTTGTAACGCCCCGACTTTTCGGGTGTAAAATAAATAATTTCTTTAAGACAATTTTGCTAAATAAATATGATTTTCCAAAATAAATATTTTGCTAATACAATCTCAAGATAGATTACGGAATCAAAATACACTATCTTCAGAGCTGACTCTAATCTTGATACAAATCCTAAGCATCCTCGATCTTCGTTACTGATATTCTTTCCGTGTCGAACTGCAACATCGTTGAATCTCCTCCATCGAATCCTGCGCTCTCTAGCAACCGAGGCAATCGATTTGCCAGGATACGACGTATCCGTGAGTGATAAATCACCCAAGAAATAATCCAACACAACCACCCCTCTTACATTACGCTTAGCAATCAACAGGATATAAATGGTGCGAAAAAGTAAAATAGAGATAATTCACATAACTTGATTCATTGCTATCCATTAACTTAACATGAAATCTAAGATCTCTCCACGAGATCTTTCCTCCCCAACCGGTAGCCATATCCCGTCCCATGAGATCACTTCCTTTTGCTGTCGCAGATACACCTAAGTTATGTACCGAGTATGCATCCCAATAACTACAACAAAGGGTAAGCTTATCATGCCGTTATATCGCTAGGGTTCGCCTATCTTATAAACCACATCACAATTCTTTTCATAATCATCACTGGGCTTACTTTGCCAGTCTATCAAATCATCACAGGACACCCGCCAGTCCATCAAATCATCACTGGACACCCGCCAGTATCAATTCTCATCATAATTTCATCATATCACAACATCACGCCTGCAGGCAACCTCTAAACAGAAAATAAACTTCACAATTTATCCATTACTTAACATCGTTTACGTGATTTCTATTTCGCATACCACCCCATGTCCCTAGGGTCCAATCTATCATTCAACTGAAGTATCGATACAATATCAATCATAAAAATAATTAAAAACGAATAACAAACGGATCAAAATAATTATTTAGCAATGTAGTCACATAACTTTTTTATGACTGGGCCGCTACCCTTAATCTCGTATGGTCACAAAGTCATTAGGAATGTAAGAATTATTTAATTAAGATTTAAAAATAATTTTCTAGACTTTCGTTAATTAATTATAAGTAATTAAGTTAATTAAACACTAATTAAATATATTAATTAGCTAAAAATATTAGAATAATTATTGTAACCTTAATAAAGGTCCTAACAGTCCCCTATAATGAGTTCGAGTGCTAAAAGTTGGGTTTGGATGCTCACGGAATTAATTTAAATAAAAAGATTAAATTAATAGACTAAACAAGCATAAATAAACAATAAATAATTAAATAGTTTGAAATATTTTTTATATTTACAGAATATCATTCTAGGGCTGTAAATAGTATAAATAAAATTATTTGGAATTTTAAACCTTCTTTATAATATTTTACGGTATTATTATTAAGAAACAATACTTAAATAATAATAAATAGTTAATTAAATAAATAAAATTTTATTTTAACAAAATATCACTTTTGAACTGTCAGGAGTCTAAGAAAAATATTTTTGATATTAAAAATATTTTTTTATAAGGTCGTTATTAATTTTCGTTTATAACTTTAGTTAAATATTAAATAAATAGCTAATAATGTTAATTAACCACGAATTCAGCAAGTTATGGCCTTTAACAAGTTAGGGATCTAGGAAAAATAGTTTGGAGATTTATAGATTAGTTTAAAAGGTCGTAACAATTTTTAGTTTACAAACGATCTCACGATTACGAATAAAAATTAAATAAATAGTAGATTAAATAAAAAAAATATGAAACTAACAAGTTATGAACTTTAGAATGTTAGGAACCTAGGAAAAAAAATTCGGAGTCAAAATCTATTTTTAAAGGGTCGCAAAATCAATTCGAAACCAACAAAAAAAATCACGCGCGGCTGGAAATAACAGAGTTCGCGGCCGCGAACTCTGTTTTGCTGGTTCATGCGGCTGGGATCCCCGAAGGTCGCGGCCGCAAGGTCGCTGCCTGGGTTCGTTTCTTTTGATTGTTTTGGATTGGTTTCGATGCATGGGACTACGGGGGACCTTGGGTTATGTCTAATAAACATAAATATACTTAGAGGAGGTTTCGGATTGAATTATAATACCTCGATTTGAGTAGAATTCGTTTTCGATCGTAAACTTGAAATTGGAGAAGACAACTTCGGTTCCGTCGAGCGGGGGACTTCGGGGCCGAATTGGTTGATCCTCGGGGATCCTTGGGGTCGAGGGAAGTGATTGGAACGATCAATTTGGAATTCGGTTGAGCTTTGGTACGAAACCCACTTTTCTCTCTCTTTCTTTCTCTCTCTAAAACTCCATGGATTGGAGCTTTGTTTCCTATGAATTTTCTCTTCTTTCTGGACTGGTGGGGTGTGGAAAATCGTGTGGTGTGCCCTAGGGTCGAGGTTACAGGGTTTTTATAAGAGAATTGGATGATTTTTGATTAATTAGAGTCCTAACGGAATTTGGTTTCGGAATGGACGAATTTAGCTCGGTTTTGGGGTTACGGAGGAGGTAGAGATCGAGCGGGAGTAGGAGAGGGAGATATAGGAGTATTGTATATATGTATGAAATTATAAAATATTTTTAAAGCGATAATTAGATAGAATAACTATTTTTTTGTAATTATCTACTATTTACTTAATAATGAAATTAATATTATTACAACTAAATAATATTTTTTAATATTTTTATTAGTTAAAATTTTTCGGGTTATTACAACACTTATACGGTCACAAGTTACTTAATGTAACATTTAAATAAATTTTAATCACCAAAAATAAATCTAGGTTTTAATCGAATTATATTTTTATAATTAATCCATTACTATAGACTATTTGGTTAAAATAATAATTTCTTTATTCGAAAAAAATTGGGTTGAAATTCCGGATCGTTACAGTCTAGGCCGCGCCTTGGCGTCGGCTTGCTTTGCTAGTAGCCTGCCTATATAAACAATCTAAAAAAATTAAGTGTTTTAATTTTTAATTCGTTTGAACCAGTGCAAAGATCTTATTTTACTGATCATATTATTCTAAATGGTCATAGTTAATATTTGCCTTTAGGACTCTCATAATCAAATATCTGCTCTATAGAATTCCAAATAAAGAACAGATATTTGATTATGAAAGCCCTAAAGACGAAAATTAATTATAACCTTTTAGGATAAAATGCTCAAAAAGATAAGATTTTCGCACCATTAAAATGAATAGTGGGTTGGGCTGAATGGGAGGATGGCAGGTTGGGCTAAATTCATTTAGCCCAAAAATTTACATATAATAATTTTTTTTTTGTGTCTTTTGGAGCCCACCTGGGCTACAACCCAATGTAGCCATGCATGCTTCCGCCCTTGCAATCAGCCAACCGCCTCTCTCTCTCTCTCTCTCTCTCTCTCTCTCTCTCTCTCTCGTGCTTCTTAGCCCTAGCCGCCTCCCTCCTTCCTCCACTCCCTTAGGGTTTCCACCCTATGATGGGCGGCGGGAGGGGGCGTTCTCCATTAATGTTTCCTCCGCCTCCCCTTTTACTTCTCCGTCGACCTCTTCCGCCGACCGCCTCCTCTCCATCTCGCCTCCCTCTGGCTGCCACCATCAAACAGACCCTCATGCGACCTATTAATTCTCGACATCTCGAAGCTCTGAGATCGCCTCGACTTGCTCGAAGCCGTCCGCAACCAAGACGGTAGTACCCCATCTAGATCTAGCCGCGACACCTTGCTATAAATATTCCGACGACCAAGAGCGTCAGGTTGCAGAGTCTGGATTCAAGAGGTTGGAGAACAGGGTCCGATTTGGAGTTGATTTGGCGAAGAGAAGGTTGGTTTGTCTGATCCGGTACTGCTGGTGATTTTTTTTTTCTCTCTAATTTTCTGCTGTGATATCTTGCTTGTGGGTGTTTCTCCCCTTCGGGGGTCTTCTTAACCCTCTTGGGTGTATTGTGTATTTTCTTTTTTTGATGTAGGTACTGGTGTGAGTTTTGTGTGAGGTATTGTACCTTGGTGGTCTTTGTAAGGAGTTTGAGGTGTAGGTCTATTCTCGTCGGTGACTATATGCCTGGTTGAGTATTCTCTCTTGGCTATCAATGAAATTTTTTGAACTTTTGGCCAAAAAAAAAATTTAACAATCAATTTCAAGATGTTGGGGAACGTGACGGGTGAAATGTGCAAACCAAAGCTCTTTTGCTTTTGCTATTAAGATCTAACCTTGGTACTAACCTTATTGGGGTGTCTCTCTTACCATTACGACCCGTTTGGATGAATGATTTATCTTTGATGGATATAAAATGAGGGTGGATTTGAAGGTGGATATGTAATGATGGATGATATGTTAAAAAGGGTGAATTTGTGATAAGGTGTTTAGATGATTTTTTGAGAAGGAGGATATGAAAGGTGGATATGACGATTAGATGTACAATGACTGAATTTTCCCAACTGTGATTTGTTAATGTTCAAAATTGGTTTATTTCATATTAATTGGAGTAAATTGATATTTACTACTCCTCCCGTCCCTTATTTAGAGTCCAATATTCCATTTTGGGTTGTCTCTTAATAAATATTCATTTTGTAAAGTTAGAGGGTAAAAGTTGATGCATTGTCTATTTTGCCTCTAAAAGTAAATTCCATTTTGAAAAGTGAGTGAGTAAAAGTGTAATAATGATGGGTAAGTAGGGAAAGTGGAGAAAAAAATTGATGTGAAAGGTATAATGATTATGTAATTTTAATAAGTTGGAGTTACGAAGCAGAACACTTAAAAGGGGACGGAGGGAGTATTAAATTTAGGATGAAATAATTTCATTTTAGAGTACAAATGGTTACATATTTTTTTAATCAAAACATAAGGCCCCATTCCGGAATGTTAAAAAAGTCCTTATTTTTTAAGAAGGCAATTCAAACTAAAAAATAATGGGCTTATTAAAATCCTAAAAATATGCAATATGAATATTATCGGTTGAAGGAACTCATCCTACTGAGGTTGGAGGAAAGCCAAGTCCTTTAATCTAGGCAGCCGGCCCGCCACTAGATAACAAAGATGAAGAAACAAGAAAAGAAACGGATAGAGGAACTTGGGTTTCGTTTCTACTACATACTTTTTTTTAACGAAAGGAACAAAAGGAACATGGTTGGCACTAGTAGCAATCTTTGGCATGTGCAATTGGGTAAAGATGCTTTAATGAATGATTGGGGGGATATTATATATTATTTGATTTAATTCTGACCATTCGTCTTGTAACTCATTTAATTGTACGATTAACAAAGGAAATGTGCAGTTTGATAAATTTAAAATTAATTGTTGAAAGTTGGATGCCGGATTTTTTCAATCGAAAAATATTTATTTAATTAAGAAAAATTTAAGAGCTTATTTAAAAAATAAGTTAATACAAAGAACAATATTGTTAGTTGTATGGTATACAATATTTTGCTGATGAACACGTTCACTATCATGCCGTCCCAAATAAGATTTTCTTATCTCCGACTAAATTCAAAATTTGAGATTTCTTAATCTTCATTTAGATCCACATTACATATATTTCTTGTATGGAAATAGTGTATATATGGATTATGTTTTATGAGATATAAACAGTTGTAATCAAGTATGGAATGATTTGGAATCAATGCGCGATTCAATAGGATCATTATGGACACTTTAAGCCTTACCGGATGAAAAAAAGAATCGGTTAACAACTAGTTGACAATGTCTGTCGGGTAGAAGAGTAAACTACCAGTAAAGGAAGCAGAAGAATATATTTTGGCTTATATTTACGCAAGGTTTAATTTGTCTCTCATTTTTGGAGAGTATTTAGTTTCGTCTTTGGATGAATATTTCGTCTACAGATCTAATTCATTCAGATGAAGTTGATTCACAATGATATTCGTGTCAACAATGCTCTAACCCTATATGATGTTTTTGGCTTTGCTCATTACAATATGACTCCCCAAAATGGAAAAATAAAATAAAAGAAAAACCACTAAAAATTGCCATAATAAGATAAAAATAATCATGTGCTGCTGTTAATAAGAATTCATCCTTTATCAGTTAGTTCATCGTATACCGAAAGGTGCAACAAAATTATCCCAATTTGTTTATCAATTTTTTTTTTGCAAAAAGTTAAACGGATACAGTGAATTGAATGTCTATCAAAAAAATGTTGTGAGTTGAATATTTAAATAATCTGAGTTGTCAGGATATGTGAAGTTCTAGTCAATTTTTTCCCATTGAAGTTTCAATTTACTATGACAAATCTGATTTTTTGATCTCCATATCCATCACATACAGAAAATGAAACCATGGGAACCAGCAGAATACTTTCACATTCAGCAAGGCTTTCCATATCTCCACGATAAATGTCAGTGGAAATTTTCAACTTCATAGGAACATCTAGAAAACAGTATAACAAAATAATGAAGTAAGCAATCCAGCTCTTACACGTTTAATTCTCACAAATAAATAAAACCAATCGTGGTTCATTCAACTGCGCAATAATTTAGATGCAACCTCAACATATTCCAATTATAGTTACTTCGGCTAAGCTATAACCGGTGTATACTGTAAAACATTCATTTTAGTAATTTTTTATAATACCTGCTTCAACTGATCATTTTGTTAGTCATCTTAATGTTACTCGGCATACTAGATGAATTAACTAGAGAACTACGGAAACAAAACTTAAAACTTAATTAAAAGATAGGGCCGTTGCTAGAAGCTCAAACCAGCTCCACTTGAAAATGTAGACGGCTTCTGTGCTATCTTGTTTGAAGGAGAGGGATTAGACACTGTCAAATTAGGATGGTGTCGGAACAAAAGCAAAGCCACATCTGTCACATAGAAGGAATCCATAGAATTGAGTGATAATAATTTACACAAACTAAAAAACGGCAGTCTTTTACTTGGTGCAAATATGAGTGGAAATGATTTTTTTCCAAAACTATTATTCTTGCATTGCTCCAATAAATATATTTAAAAAAGAATCTTCTTTAAGAATTGAGTTCACTGGATAATTCGTTGGAGAAGTTGAAAATGACATTCAGCCACCTCCCCTGCCAAAAATAGGTTTGAAAACCTCAGCAGATAATTAACTACTCCCTTCGTCCCTATTCAATTGTCCACTATGGTATGCATTTTCAGCGGCTTATATCTCTTAACATATATTGCTAAAAATATGCAATATGAATCTTATTTGATAGATCTCAATTTTTTTCTATAAGACAATGATTTCAAAAACATAAAACATAATATATGTAAGAGATATAAGCCATTGAAAATACATGCAAAACCGTAGTGGACAATTAAATAGAGACGGGGGAGCAGTAAATAGCCTTCTGCTAAATAACTACTCACCATATAAGCCACTGGTTATTAACTCGCCCATTAACATGGAGCCCGAATTGCCTTCAAATGGTCTTGTCTGGATATCTTTCCTTCGTGATTTTGAGTAAGTACTGAACCATATGCTTTTGGCCCAACATAGCAGCATGATGGAGAGTTAATTGATCAAATTGGTTTCACATATTGGGCAAGTCCAAGTTCTTCTTGAATAGCAACTTGGAGATCATAACGTTACCAACTCCTGCGATTTTTGTGGAATGCTGTGTAACCATCCAAATTAATTAGCTCTAGTTCCTCAAGGGTCATCAATTCCACCAGCTTTTTTATGAAATAGATTGAACTCCCTGTTGCCGCCATATGGAGCAATATCTCACATTGTACCGAGATTCCGACTGTGAATGCGTACGATAGAGCTCAAAGAATCTTTTTGCAGTCTCTCAGTCTTCTGCGATTATAGCTCTATATAGTGGGAGGTAACAACTATATCCTTCTCTACTACCTTGTTTTCCATTGCTAAATACATACCATAGAAGACCAACAATGACCAGTGAATATTCACCAGTAGTTCCAAGATACCAGAGCACACAAGTTGGAGGAATTTTGAAGACAACCCTATGAGAAGTCAGCTACTTATGACGAGTTAACCCTACCCAGGAAGACCAATACTTTTTTTACTGCACATAACTCCACTCTTCTTGATAGCCCATTTCCAGTATCCCTCAATGTAGAAGAAAAGAAGAAAGAGCGGTTTCAAAGGGTACCAACAATTCGAGTCAAATGTCACAGCCTTGGTTAGTTTGAAGCTAACCATGAGACACTTAGGCACTCACATGTGCTCGATCTTGTGGTGCTAAGTACACCTATATGTATGAAGAGTGAGTAAGACGAGTGTATAAATACAAGTGCTTTTGGAGCAGTGTGTAGTGTGCATTGCCTAGATGAGGCATCTCTCTTTTATAGGTACCTAAGGGCGTTCTAGAACATCCTTTACAAACTTTCAACCTCCTCAAATGGATCATTTAAAATGTTTGTGGAGGCTTTTGAGAATCTTCCAACACTTACAAAAAATTCTCTACATAGTTCTTTTCTAAAATCAAAAACTCTCTGGACAAGACTAGAACATTCTATGTAGCCTTCATGCCTTAGTTCTTTTAGAGAATTTCGTGTGGGACGTAGCACGAAACTCGGCAAAATCGGGTGCATGCAGGAGGTTCTTCGGCAAGGCATGGACAATGGATTCGTGCTCCTAGTGCTATCAAGAAATTGGAGAAGACAACTTCGGTTCCGTCGAGCGGGGGACTTCGCGGCCGAATTGTTTGTTGTTCGGGGATCCTTGGGGTTGTAGGAAGTAATTCAATCGATCAATTTGAGTCTCGGACGAACGAAACCACGAAACCCACTTTTCTCTCTCCTTCTTTCTCTCTCTAAAAATCTATGGATTGTAGCTCGGTTCTCTCGGGTTTTTCTCTCCTTTTGGACTCCGTGGAAGGTGGTAGAATAGTGTACGCGCCCTAGGGTCGGAGTGGTGTATATATATAGGAGAATTTGATGAGTTTCGGATTAAAACGAGTCCTAACGGTATTGGGTTTCGGAACGAACGAATTAGACACGATTTTTGGGTCACGGAGGAGGTAGAGATTGAGTAGGAGAGTGAGGGAGAATATAGGCGTGCACGCATGCATTTATATGTATGTATATATTGACAAAATAATTTTTAAGAGGTAATTAGATAGAAAACTATTTTTTTTGTAATTACCTACTATTTATTTAATAAGGAAATTAATATTATTGGAATTAAATAATACTTTTAATATTTTTCTTAATTAAGATTTTCGAGTTATTACAACAATTATACGGTCACAAGTTAATTAATGTAACATTTAAATAAATTTTAATCACCAAAAATAAATCTAGGTTTTAGTCGAATTATATTTTTATAAATAACCCATTACTTATAGACTATTTAGTTAAAATAATAATTTTTTTATTCGAAAAAAAAATTGGGTTGAAATTCCGGGTCGTTACAGTATTACCATGCCCAATAGCTAATCATGAACAATTACTTCACTGACCATAGGATAAGAAGCTTAGAAAGAATGCAGCTTCTAGAGAGAAAAGCTCTAGGGTGGTTGTCCCCCCGCCTCCCCCTCCTTTTTTACCTCTTTTCCACCACTTTCCTTCATCTTCTCCTTTCAATCTCCCATCTCCAGACTTCTCCTCTCTTTTTGTTTTCTTTTTATGCTCATGGTTGTGAGGTGATTGAGACTCTCTTTTTAGGAATCTGAGACCTCCCACTCTCCCCATCATTTTTGGACTCAGGAGCCAGATCTAGGATTCTAGATCTGGTTTCTTAGAATCAATTCACTGACGACGAAGACGGCGTCTGCAGCGGCTTCTGCCTCCAATCTGCGGCGGGACGAGTTCGAGTTGGTGCGGCAGGTCATCCAGGAGGGTTTGCTCTGTGTTCATACCTGGCCTCTCAACTTCGGCATCTCCAACCCCTCTTCACGAATGCATTCGACGGCTCAAGCTCCGGCGTCGTGGTTCCAGGCGCTTTCCTTTTTTTGGTTTTGTTGTATTTTATTTTATTTTGTTAGTTTTGTATTTTGGGACCGATAGTGTCCCTCTTATTGTATTGTGTTTGCTTTGGTTGGGCTTGTTGATAATATTAGGATGATTTGGTTCAGTAAAAAAAAAAAAGTGACCCTAGGATAGTAAGATCACAGGATCACGAACACCCGTGTCCTAAGTTCACGGAGATGACTTTATATTAGAGCATCTGTATTAAACTCGCTACTCTCCTAGTGGCGGTAGACTGGCGAGAAAAAGTGAACAAAACCCTTTGCATCAGTCTCGCCTTTGATTGGATCAAACTAACTAGTCTACGGTCACTCTCTTGAAGAAGAGGTGCACTGTTCATAAGTTAACTTTAGAGTATCCTTATCAGTCTCTTCAAATTTTGGATCAAATTAATCCTCAAAAATCACTTTCCTACTTTAGCTAGTCACTTTTTCAAAGTTACACAGAATCAGACTCTTTACTCGCACTCTTTTCTCAATTAAATACTACTGGATTTCCTGCCAATAGTTTTTGTACACCCCATTATTTTTATTTTACACTGTTTAATATATTAAAAAACATAAATAAAAAATTAAGTGCTTCAATTTTCAATTCGTTTGAACCATTGCGCAGATCTTATTTTTTGATCATTTTATCCTAGATGGTCGTAGTGAATGTTTGGCTCTAGGGCTCTCATATGAGAATTCTACAACTTATTTGGTTCTAGGGATCTTTTGGGGTGCTTATTGAAAACCTTTAGAATCAAAAATTCATTATGACCATTTAGGATAAAATGATCAGAAAAATAATATCTTCACACCAGTTCAAATGGATTGAAAATTGCAACACTTAATTTTTTAATCATATTTTTTAATATATACTGTGTAAAAATTAAGTACTCTAATTTTCAATCTTTTAAACCAATGTGAAGATCATATTTTCTTGATCATTTTATCCTAAATGGTCATAATAATTTTTTTGCTCTAATACTCTCATGAGTGCCCTAGAGGAGCCTTAAAACCAAATAAAAACATAAATTCTCACACGGGAGAGAGAAAAGGAAATGGTTGAAATAATAATAAAATATAGGATAAAGGGTGAATAGTGACTCGTCTGTCTTGACGAGTCACTGTAGCAATTTTATAGTTTTGTAAACTAGCTAGTAAGAGTAGTGAGCCTGATTAGGGGCCTCTCTTTTTTTCTGCCCTTTTTACCCGTTAAAGTACAAAACATGGGGCTTTAAGGGCATCTGCATCAGCCTCTTTAAATTTTAGACCAAATTATACTTTAAAATGCCACTTTATTACTTTAGCTAGTCACTTTTAAAATACATACTGCATCAGACTCACTATTCTAACTTATGGTCTATTAATATATTATTTCCTTCTTCTTCCAAAAAATAATATTGAAATATTTTTTTTAATTTTCTCAAACGTAATACCTACTCTATAGCAATCTATTAAAAAAATTAATGCGTTAATTTTTAATTCATTTGAACTGGTGCAAAAATCTTGTTTTTTGATCATTTTATTCTAAAGAGTCGTGATTATTTTTTGTCTCTAAGGCTCTCATAATCAAGTTTTTGCTCTTTATTTTGGACCCTATAAAACAAAAACTTGATTATGAGAGCCCTATAGACAAAAAAGAATTATGACAATTTAAGATAAAAGGATTAAAAAAATAAGATTTTCGCACCGGTTTAAACGGATTGAAAATTAGAGCACTGAGGTTATGCCTGGACGTTACCTTCAGGGTCTCGAAATTAGTTGAGGCGCACAAGCTGGCTCGAACATCCGATTTAAAAAAGAAAACAAAAGACTCATTGGTAGAATACAAATTAAATAGTAAAATAATATAGTGTGATGAATAGTGCCTCGTTTGTTCTAAAAAGGCACTGTAGCAAAGGTAAACAAATTGCAAAGTAGAGAGGGAGGACAAAGGTAAACAACTTTCTGCCTTTTTGCTCTTTATGCTAACTTTGAGAAAAAAGTAGCGACAGTGGTGTGGATGCTCTAAAGAGGCAGGGTATGATGCTCTAACTCCATTCTAAACAATATCTTTCTGTATTATTTTATTGTTTTTAAGGTGTAATATTTGGCTCTAGGAGATTAAATATATGATCTTTATTTGATTTTATGACTCTCTTAGGACTCTTATCGAAAGTTCTAGAGTTAAAAATTAATTATAACTCTTTAGGATAAAATGATCAAAAAAATAAGATTTTCGCACCTGTTCAAATGGATTTAAAATTAAAATACTTAATTTCTTATTTTTTGGTATATAAACAGTCTAAAAAAAATTAAGTGCTTCAACTTTCAATTCATTTGAATCAGTGTGAAAATCTTATTTTTCTGATCATTTTATCCTACAGTGTCAAAATTTATATTTGTGTCTAGGGCTTTCATAATTAAATATATATTCTTCATTTGGTTTTATGACTCTCTTAGGGCTCTCGTTGAAAACCCTAGAGCCAAATATTAATTATGAACCTTTAGAATAAAATGATCAAAAAAATAAGATCTTTGCACCTGTTCAAAGTTCAAACGAATTGAAAATTGAATCATTTAAATTTTGACAATTTTTAAATATATAAACAGTTTTAAGAAATTAAATATTTCAATTTTTAATTCATTTGAAGATTAGTTGCTTTTTTTAATCTTTTTTTAATATATATACAGTCTAAAACCAAACAGGGTTTGGTTGCTGGTTTTTTTAAAATAAAGAAACAATAATTTTAAAGGAATAATTTTAATATAGAGAGTCTGTTGCAGTAGACATTTTAAAAGTGACTAGTTAAAGTAATAAAATACTCCCTCCACCCCTTATTTAGAGTCCACTATTCCATTTTAGGTTGTCCCTCAATAAGTGTTCATTTTATAAAGTTAGTGGGTAAAAGTTGGTGTATTTGTCTATTTTGTCCCTAAAAATAGATTCTATTTTAAAAAGTGAGTAAAAAGTGTAATGATGATGGGTAAGTAGGGAAAGTGGAGGAAAAAATTGATATGAAAGGTATAATGATGATGCCTTTTTATTAAGTTGGATTTACGAAATAGGACACTTAAAAAGGGACGACGGGAGTAGCTTTTTAAAGTGTAATTTGATCTAAAATGTAGAGAGCTTGATGCGGATGCTCTAAATGGTCTAGAAGTACTCCGGAGCCGGGATCTAAATTTGGGAGTGGCACTGTTTACTGGTAGTCCACTTTTGTTAGTGTATGTTGTCCATAAAATTTGAAGAGGAAGGTTCTATGTATATTCTTATAATTAAATATAGTCATGGACCTTTTTTTTTGTGTTAAAAAGAATAGAAATTTGGTTCAACTCTCTTGTGGTCTTCAAATGAAATCCATTGAGTAATTACAGTTATTATCCAAACCAATCATTGTTTACAAAGAAATCTTTTACAGTATTTGTGTAAAATACGAACTTTTCCAAATACCAATAGGTCCGTATTAACTTAGCGAATAAAAATTTTATGGCTTGAAATTGGGACACCTACAGCACCCCCACTAGCTACCTCCACAGCTGGACTTACAATTTGTCTCAAGATACACCTTAGAAATTATTATTTTTTTGAACGGAATTTTTTATTTATTTATATAATCTTTAAAATTGTTACAAAAACTAAAAGAACAAGGATTTAACGGCATCATATCTCTAAATCTAAGAACAATAAATCCCTTAGAAATAGAGTTACTAACTACCAACCACGAAAAACTCATATATCAAGTTATCAACTTACCAAAATCACTGCTGATGGGGTCACTGACATCATCATGGGCCTGTGAGTGTGACGAGGGCAATGCCATGCCTGTTCAAACGGATCTCTCAAGGGTTATCCGTATGCTTTGAACTACTCTTGTCTTGAGACCGTCACAACCACCACTTCACTTGTAACCAGAGGCCTTTTATCACTTTCTAAATGAAAACACAAAACAGATGCAATCAGTGATGTTCTTGAATGCTTTCCAACTCCCTCCTATGGTAAAGATAATGAAGGGTAATGCAGTACTACAATGCTATCCTTGTTTATGGTTGATTACAAGCTTGGTACGCTTAGGCAATGGCTTCTCGATGCAAGCATAAGGGCTGCCAGAATCCTTGCCCTGCCACACCGTTTGTGTTTTGGAGTGTGAATACAGGGGTAGGAATGGCCTGCCATGGCACCCCCCAACCTCCCACTTCTCCTTGTATGCTTGGTGTCATTTCTACAGCTAGTTGCTTTAATTCATGACACCGGCACCCCTAATAGGATTTGGAAATCTATCTTGGTATTTTGTACTAATGAGCTATACCTTCCCCTTTTAAATTGACCCTCTTCCATTATTGCACACCACCGTATCTCTCTATACGAATTAATATTTCTATATGAAACTAATTAAGTTGTACTCCTATACATGTTTTACCAAAATAACCATCATTTCGTTTAATCTTCTCCCTAGCTCACTATTTACAACACTGTTAGAAAACACTTTGTAGATTTAGCTAAAAAAAATTGAAGCATGAAACAACATGTGGTTGACATTTGCAAAGCATAAAACCTAGCTAATGCTGTAGGCATACTTCATTATCAGAATCTAAAATTTGCATCTAAGGGAAGAGCGGGTGGCTCGGGAGGAGAGCGGACAGAGACTCTTACAGCCTCTACCTGAGCTCGTATTAGAGCATCTCCAATCCACCTCTATTTCTCTAAAATAGAAGATGGATGTGACACATTGAGGGGATATTTCGTAATTTATTTCATTTTTTCTTCACTTTTTGTATTTTTTGGGAGAATTTTCGAGGGACCCACCGTCCTTTTTAGAGTTTGGTCCTCCAAAAGTAAATTTGATCCTCTAAAAATGGAGGATTAAAAGTAAATTTAGAGTACAAAATTCTTCCATACTCTAAAAAGGAAGATGGGTCCCTCAAAAATTCTCCCAAAAAGTACAAAAAGTAAAGAAAAAAGAGAATAAATTACAAAATCTCCCCTCAATGTGTCAAATCCATTCTCTAGTTTGGATGGATTGGAGATGCTCTTACATTTAGTCAACTTTACTTGTCCCGTCATTGGATCACATGAGAATAGTTACAAGGTTCAATTGTGATCCAAAGGCCAAAAATGAACCTGAACGCCAGAGTGGACAGAAACCTCAACTTGGTTTCTGTAGAGAGAATTTGAAGAAAAACCCGGCCCAGTGGCAAAGGCCTAGGACTTAGAGTTTACTCCCTCTTAAGATCTCTAGTTCGAAAATCATTCAAGTGTTATCAACTCTTTTAAGGTCAATCATACAGAGCTTTGCTTTGATTTTATTTATGACTCCCGCAAGTGGGCGATAAGATTGGTCCCCTACTATTACTATTAGCCAAGGTGTTCATAAGCCGTCCGGATACCTAAGTTATGAAGAAAAAAAAAAACAACGAGGAAAGAACAGGAAAAAAAAAAAGAACGAACATTGTTCATGCAAATAAGAAAAAACGAATTCAGTGAATCAAAAGTCTTGATTTCTAGACTCAGAACCCCCAAACTTCGCAATAGTTATCTAATCATAAGAAATCAAGAGCTAATTATGAGAGAAAGAGAGAGAGAGAGTACTCTGGTGGAACTACAACTCCGACCGTACGTCAACTGTAGCAACCAGCTGAGAGAGAGAGAGAGAACAGAGGGCTCCTTTTGGTTTGCTTGAAGCATTGATAAAGGAACGATGCACACCCACCCCAGTCCTGCTAACAGCAGGGACAATTTGCAGGGATCCGTGCAGAGATAATCGCGTTTGGTTCCATTTCGGGTCTCAAAAAAATCAAGAAAAATATCCATAAATTTTTGAATATTATTTTATAGAGCCCTGTAAAAAATCATCTCATGCGGATATCAGTAAGTATTACTTTTGAATTCGTAAGAGCAAATTGAACAGTTCACCACTACGAATCCAAAAGTAATACTTACCGATATCCGCAGGAGCTGATTTTTTACAAAGCCATATAAAATAATATTCAAAAATTTATGAATATTTTTCTAAATTTTTTTGAGACCCAAAATAAAACCAAATGAGATTGTCTCCACACAAATCCCTACAAATTGTCCATGCTCCCCAAACATGACAATCGTACCATTATTGATGCTAGTACGGAGGTTGTTGACACCGGGCCCTCTGTAAACAAAGTAGTGTGTACGACGAATTCTCGTTCACGAGAAAGAGTTTGGAGATAAATAAGCGAATTAACACTCCGTTTACTGATTAATTTATGCATCCTAATTTTTGATTTTATTTTGATTTTTAAAAAATCGCGTTTGTTAGTATTACGCCATATTATTATGTGATATGGATTCATCTCAATAAAAGGAATCGAAAAAGTAAAAAATTATGAGTTTTACACAAGCATTTTAAAAAATATCCAAAAAAAAGCTAAAAGTCTAAAAACTGGCTTTTTGAGCTTTTCTTTAGTTATTTTTCAAAATAGTTGTGTACAAGTCATAATTTTTTACTTTTTTGATTCTTCCCATCGAGACAAACCCACATCACATAAAAGTTTTGCGTAAAACAAACAAACAAAAAAAAAATTGGATAAGAACAAAATCAAAAAATTATGCTGCATAAGTTGATCACTATCGTGAACACCCTTTAAAATTTGTTAGTTTTGCGTCAAATTTTTGTGAATTATTAATTCGTCTCAACGAGAGAAATCGATAAAATAAAAATTGTGGTCCAAACTTAATTGTTTTTTGAATAAAGACAAAAACCAACAAAAAGGCCAAATTTTTCAATTTTATTCAAAAACAAATTGACTGTGGATCGTAATTTTTACTTTTTTTAATTCCTCTAATTGGGACGAACTAATAATTTTAAAAAAAATTGATGCAAAACTAACAAATACTATTTTTTAATAAAGACAAAAAAAAATACTAAGTTAATTGTCTTATTTAGGTAAAAACACCCCTAAGTGAAGGTGCACACAATCTTGGGAGCCTCTATTTCACATTCTCAATTTTGCATTAATGGGGTCCAGTTTCTCTTAAAAAGTCAACTTGGCTTTTGTTTGTTTTGATCTCAAATAAATTTGTATTTTTTAATTTTTCGTTAATTTTTTTGGATTATTAGATTGTTTTGACAAGAGAAATTTAAAAAGTAATACATTATAAATTTTATCCAAATATTTTTCAAAATATCCAAAAAAAATCTTTAAAAAAATTAGAAAATTATGGCTTTTATCCAACCTTTTTTGAAAATATCCCAGAAAAAAATCCAAGAAATTGAATCTTTTAGACTTTTTCTTGGATATTTTAAAAATATGATGATAAAAACTCTCAATTTGATATTTTTTCAATTCTACTCGTCGAGATGAATCAATAACCTATAAGAGTTTGTACAAAACTAAGCAATGCGAAAAGAACAAAAGGTGCAAATTGGCTTTTTAAGAAAAACTAGACCTGAATTTTGAGCGTTTCAGCGAAATCAATTCCTCAGAAATTCATTCTGAAATTGCACAATCGGTTTAACACTGTACTATGTACTATTGATATGGTAATCACAAAACTCAAAGGGAAAATGACGGTTCAGAACGTGTTTTGATAATTAATACCCGCAAAGGACAAAATAAGAACATTTATTAATACTAAAAAATATCTTTGACAGATATTAATTATCAAAACACATCTTAGACCGTCATTTTTCCAAACTCGAAACATACTTGACCCATTGTCATTCCTACATGACAAGGCCAACAGGTTATCATGGATCATGGCCGCGGGCTTGGCCCTTGCAGGTTCTGGCTCAGCCCAATCCATAATGGACTAGCTTAGGTTGTGGAATCCACAATACATTAAAGAGTCAATTCTGGGTCGGTCCTATTTTTTAATTTCATAGCCCACTAGATCCTTTTTTTATAGAGTGCAATTCCTAATAGACCATGTGGAGTGTATTTTACATTTTTACCCTCGTTTAAAAACAAATGAATCCATTCAACCTCCTACACCACCACTACCACCACCACCACCACTCCACCACCATCAGCACAACCAGCGCCACCACCACCGCCGTCACACCGCCACCACCACAACTCCGCCACCGGTCCACCACCATCACCGCCACCACAATGACAACCACCACCACTCCACCATCATCACCATCACAACCACCATGCCGCCGACGCCACCACCACCATAATCGCCACAACCACCACCACTCCACCACAATCAGCGCCACCACCACCATCACCACCGTCATGCCACTGCCACCACCACCGCCACCGCCCCCGCCACCGCCACCACCTTGCCGCCGCCCCCGCCACCACAACCATAACCAGCGCGCCGTCACGCTACCACCACTATCACCGCCACCACAATGACCACCACCACCACTCCACTATCATCACCACCACCACCGCCGCCGCCGCCACCACCACCACAATTAATAGTGTTAATCCGGCTATTAACATTGTTAATCTTGATATTAATACTGTTAATTGATATGTGAATTTAGACAAAAATTAACACTGTTAATAGGCGGATAACACTGTTAATTTAGGTATTAACACTGCTAATTTAGGTATTAACACTGTTAATTAGGGTGTGAATTTATATGAAAACCACCACCACCACCACAACCAGTGCCACCACCACCACCACTGTCACGCTGCCACCACCACCACAACGCCACCACCATAATGACCACCATCATCATCACCACCGCCGCCACTACCATGCCGCCGCCGCCACTACCACCACAATTAATAGTGTTAATTCGTGTATTAACACTATTAATCCTATATTAACACTGTTAATCTTGATATTAACACTGTTAACTAGGATGTAAATTTAGATAAAAATTAACACTGTTAATTGGAGTGTGAATTTAGATGAAAACCACAACCACCACCACAATCAGAGCCACCACCGCCGCCACCATCACCCCCACCATAATGACCACCACCACCACTCCACCATCATCACCACCATGTCGCCGCCGCCACCACCACCACAATTAACAGTGTTAATTTAGGTATTAACACTGTTAATTGGGATGTGAATTTAGACAAAAATTAACATTGTTAATTAGGGTGTGAATTTAGACAAAAATTAACACTGTTAATTTAGATAAAAATTAACACTGTTAATTGTCCTGGTGAAGTGGTGGTGGCGGTGACGATGGTGGCGTGGTGGTGGCGGCGGAGTTGTGGTGGTGATGGTGGCGGGGTGATGGTGGCGGAGTTGTGGTGGCGGTGATGTGGTGGTGGTGGCGAAGTGGTGGTGGCGGCGGCGTTGTGGTGGCGGTGGCATAGCGGTAGTGGTGGCGGCGGCGTGGTGGTGGTGGCGGCGGCATTATGGCGATGGTAGTGGTGGCGGAGGTGGGGTGGTGGTGGTGATGGTGCCGGCGGCAGCGTGGTGGTGGCTGGATGTCTCTCTCAAATCGCCTTTTTTTTTTTTTTGCAAGGGGTATTTTTGTAAACAAAATAATGAAGAGGACCTACTGGACTATGGGCTCTTTGGACAGGACCTAGTGGGCTATACTTCACCCAGACAGGACCGGCCAGGAAGTTGCTCTAAATTAAAAATTAGCATATGGGCACATGTAATGCATGTCCGAGTGAGCGGAGAAGATATGCGGATAAGACATATTTTAATTGCATCAAGATGAAAGGTGAAAAAATTTATTCTCTCCGTTCCAAAAAGAATTACAATTTTTAAAATCCGTGTCATTTTTTATCGGTTATATATTTCAATCTATAATATTTTTCATAAGTTTGAAAACTTTGTATAATAGAATTAATCGAGAACTATCAAACAAGATGCATATTGCATATTTTTTGAGATCCATATTGAAAAATATAAGGAGTTGAAATTGGCACAGATATCAAAAATTAACATCTAATTTGGGACGGAGGGAGTACTAAAAAACGGGTGCGGGTTCTTCGGCACGGCGGCGATCATGGACTTGTGCTCCAAGTGCTATCGAGATCTACGCATCAAGGAAAAGCAAGCCATCTCCGTCAAAACCGCCATGGAGAAACTGGTCGGTGACTTCGTGTTGATCAAAACACGTGTTGCGTCTTAGCCGCCATCGTTGGCTTTAGGGGCGGCGGCGGGGGTTGAATCGGTTAGTAAAGCGGCGGCGAAAAGGTGCTCGAGCTGCAACGAAAAGGTGAGGTTGCTGGGGTTCCAGTGCCGGTGCGGGGTCACGTTTTGCGGGGCCCACAGGTACCCGGAGGAGCACGATTGCAAGTTCGATTTGAAGGCGGTGGGGAAGGACGCCATTGCAAGGGAAAATCCGGTGGTCAAGGCAGATAAGGTGGTGAAGGCGAATACTGTGGTCCGGTTTGTTTTGGATTTGGACGGTTTCATTCTTTCATGTTATTGGTTTGGCTGTGTTTTTGGAAGGCAATTTCTTTTCCGGAACTTTTTTTTTTTTTAATCTCTGTTTTATGATGTCCGTATAGGAGGTGGGGGTGGACTCCAATGGGTACGTTCAATTAATTTCAGTTCAGTGTAGTTGCTTTGGTATAGCTCATTGTTATGTGTAGCTCATGGTCATTCCAAAGGCTCCTTTCCGTCATCTAGCCCTAATCAATATCAATAAGGAGAAAGCGGTGAGCTTTCTTGATCCGGGGTCGTATCAAACGATATCTGGTCAGCGTGATTTTTGGTGTGGCAATATTCTTGACGAGCTCTGAAAAATAAACAATTTCGATCACTATTGTAGAACAGGAAAGACCCACAAATGGTCCAAAACTGGACCATTTGAACCCAAACTAGACGGGATCCTCTCCCAATTGGGCCATAATCTAATAGGGGAAGGCAAGATTAGAAAGAGTCAATTGCGAATTCCGTTCAAGCTTAGCTACTTACTAGGGGCATAACTACATGCTACGTATGATTGGTCATGCCCGTTGATTCAATAAAAGAAATAATGAATCAATAACAGAAATAATGAATCAAGAACAGAAATAATATACCGTTAATGTGTTTTGGATTGTTTGCTCATTTTGCATGAGGCCTTTGACAAATATGAGACCATTGCAACCAGCATATATTTACATTTGTTACAAGTCGAAGTTTGAAATATTACAAACATAGACCGTTGTAAAGTTTGAACATCCTTTTCCACGGATAATTGTTCAAGGTCTGCTTGATATGTTTCAACAAGTGTACATTTCAGTACGTTCCTCCATTGTCTATCAACGATAAACCGGTAATGGTAAACATGCTATGGGAGCACTTTCATCATAATGAATTCCTTGCTAGATTTTGGTAGAAAATCTCTGGTAGAAAGAAATTACTTGTTGATATCAATACAAGAATAGAATTCAGACAGAAAGTGAGAGAGAAAAGAAAAACTAAAATCAAATCTCGAACCTTATCCTCCAATTATGCCATGATCCCTCAATGGCTAGCTACTTGCTTTCCACCAAATCCTCATGAGGATTTGAGAGTTTTCGGATTAGCTGATTTAGGGTTGGGATTTTTTGAGAAACAAACGGGGGGATTACTTTGGTGATGTAGAGCTTGAGAATTTGGATTGAAAGGTAGTTAAGGCATAATAAGATTATACTTCATGAGAATAACTTGTTTCCGGATGTGCTATAAAGTTCAACGAATTAGAACATGCCACCTCGTCAAAATGTGAGCACACCTAATTTTCCCAAAGCACCCACATGTATCTAATCACTCTCTCTCTTTCCAAACACATCTGTCTCTCTCAGGAAATGAGATTCTTTCTGAAGTTTGGCATGCCATTGTCACCGTAATCCCCTGGTACTGTAATGGCAGATGCAAACATCACTGAGGCAATGAGGCCACTGACCACATAACACGACCCTGCCAAGTCTTTCAGCCACCGCTTGCCTTCCTTTATTATCTCATTGTGTGTCTCTATAAATACCACTGCTGCAGCTGTGTTTCCTTCGGTGTTCTTCATTTCTTGGATTGAAGAAGGTACAAACTTTTTCACTTGCTGCATCAAGTACATTCCAATTACTCTCTGATGCCAAAATAGTGCTGAGAAAAGAAGATTTAGGATTGTGCTTTCCACCAAACAAAATGAAGAATTTTTTCCAAATAAGCTACTAAAAACATTTCTTCACAATTTGATAAGGTGGATCATATCCAGTAGGTGTGCACCTCGTATAAAATTCAATCTTATTGATTTAGATACTAAAAGAAAAAAAAAATGTACTACATAAAATTCTATCATTTTCATTATCTGACGATGTCACCCTCCATCACTCAAAGCACAAAAAGTCAGATTTGATTTCTCTACAAGCTTCTAAGTTCTCAGTCTTTCTCTCACTTTCGACCTTTTTCTATCACCAGGAAATGTACCCATTTCTCCTCCCTCCTCAATCTCGACCTACCGAGCGCCTCGCCATCCACCACCCCCTTTCTTCACCGCCACTACCTCAAGGTACATTCTCATTGAATCAATGGCACTCTCCAAATTAACAAGTAAATCCTTAATTTCAAGTCTCTAATAACAAAAATGGATTCCCAACTGAGGCACAAGCCTCCCCAGATATTTATATGGACAAGTATGATGAAGCCTTCTAGTTTGGACAGTCGCACGGTTCAAACGAGAGAAAACAGAGCAAATTTTATTATATCCCTATTTTGTCATCCATTGCGCAAAATTGTTCATGACTGGTTTGTTCGCCTTAAGATAATAATTGGACGCAATACTATCGATGATTAGTACACAAACTTTAAGGATGATTTGCAAATGAATCGGTGATTAGAATCCAAACAATTCGAAAATCAAAAATACAAACCCATGAAACACTTCAGACCAGTATCAAAAAACAATCGAAGAATGCAAGCATTGCAAATCCATGTGCACATAATAGAAGAATGATTTTGACACGATTAATTGGTGAGGGATGATCTCTAATCTCTGTACCAAAAACATGAAAGAATCGGTCAGTGTTGGATACACTGGAGTCGTTCGTAGTGAAAGGAGAGAGGATTGAAAAGCGTAGCGTAGAGAGAGAATAAAGCAAAGATGAGAGAAAAAGATAGCAACCAGCCTTTGTTTTTCTTTTTGTATCCTAGATACGTCAAATTTCATGTCAGTTGGGCCTATGGAAACAATTAATCATCATGGCTCAAAAAAAAAAAATAGTTTCAAAGTGAATAACATGTTACCCGAAACCAAATCAATTCATTCTCCATCTGTGTGGCTGCACCACCGGAAACGAGATTGACTTTGTGTTTAGGTGGCAATGCTCCAGCCAACTGCAAAAGAGTGTTGTTACCGTGGTCCATTTGAGTAGATAAAAATTGCCTAGAGCCATGCATATCTCACCCAAGAAGTGAGGTTGAAAATGTCAATGTCACAATTCATAACTGCAATACCTAAGGTGGTGTGACCCACTTCATCCAAAGAATATATCATATCAGGACATGCAACCAAGATTTCTACCACAACTTCATGAAGACCAACTCGTGCCGCGGTAAAGAATGGTTCCGATAATATTGCCATGGCTTTAAAGTTGTAATACCCTGGATCTTGACTCATGTTATAACTTAGTTATGTGTGCGTTTTAGTTGATTATGTGAAATGTGCTCAAAAGTCATGAGTGGAAGAAGAAGAAGAAGAAGAAGAAGAAGAAGTTGGGGGAAATCCTCTCTTAGAAGAGAGAGTGTTAAGAAGAAGAAGAAGGAGGAGGAGGTAAAATACATGTTTCCTTGTATTAGAAGAGACATGTTTCCTTGTATTAGAAGAGATTGAAGCCCTAAGAGGTAATTAAAATACATGTTTCCTTGTCCCTAATCTCATAGTTTTCATGTTTAACTTCATATTTTAAGGTAGGGTTTTGAGTTTATAGACCGTGGGAACCCTTGTTCATAGAGTTTTGGGGAGTTCTTGGTGAACTTAATTTTAAGGATTCATATGAATTTCAAAGTGATTACTTGGTTTTAAAAATTCTGCAGAATTGTGATCTTATGTTTGACCTGATTTTAGGAAATTTTGTTGATGTACTTTTAAAACTCGTAAAATCGTGAGATTATTAATGGGAGTTCCTCTACGTGTCTTTTGTACGTGGTAAAAATTTCAGAGCTTAACTCGAAGTATTGTGTTCTGTAGAAATTCGTAACCTTGCAGCACTCGAATTCATCACTGTGCAGTCAGCACTGTCACGTGTTGGGAAAACAGCCATATCTTTTAGTCCAAGTGATGAAATTTCGAACCGTTTCTTGATTTTGAAACTAGAGACATAGGCCTTTAAAAATATGTAATGATTGTTCCTTAATTATGGCCGAGAAAAATCAGTTTCCGGTCTGAAGTTGTCACAACTTTAGATTTTGTAATTGTTCTCTCGAGACTCGCTATCGAACTTTATATTTTGACCCTAGAGTCTTGGTTGGTAATATTTAGGACATCGAGACATTAGAGATACGATTGGAATATCTTGAATTGTATCTAATATATGTTCATGATGCTTATTTGATATGGAGAGTTTGTGTGAAAGCTTAGAGTTGAGGTGAGTGACTTATACCTAAATTACATGGTTTTATACAAGTTTTTTACTTCAATATTTTATCAGACATGTTTTGTACAATGATATGATCTCCATGGAAACCAATGAAAGGTGGAAATGCTTTCCTATCTAGCCAAGACATTCTTACAATGTGACACATAAAACGCTAGGGGTAATGCTAAGACGTCGAAACTTATCCACTACAGGGGACGCCTAGTAGATCCACAAACTATGGGGAATGTGCTTCTATATATCTAGGCTATGTTTCTATGACTTGAATCTCAATGAAATGTTTTATCAATGTCCAAGGAGAGCATGTAAATTATGTATTGGTCACTCATACGAGCGTTAGCTTATGTGTTTTCTCCACCTTTCAGGAATTGAAGAGTTAGATGGCGTGACACTTATTCTGTGGAGTCAGGTCTTATGGTTATTTTATAGACAAGAGATGTGTTTAGATTACTTGTTAAACTTTGTAATCATTGTAAGTAGCTTACTAAACCTCTTAATTAAGTACAACTCTGGGTGTGTTTGGGAAATTCTTAGCCCTTTGTCAATATAAGTTGTTGTTTAATTAGATTGCACATCATATGCTTTCGTTAGTTAAGCACTATTGTTCCTTCTGATTATAATTTTTGGGAAGTTGAATATATGATATGACCTTAGTGATGGTTTCACCGACACTTTGTTATGACCAAGACCTTCAGGAGCGAGTCAGGATCGTTACAAAAGTAGTCCCGGTTGACAATTTCAATGCATAGGAATCTGACAAGCTCGAGAGTGTGATAGTGCATGAGTTTTGTTTCTCGCACGTGCTTGATCTGCGGAACTGTAATTGGCATTAATTGTAATAACCCGAAAATTTAAATAATAAAAATATTTAAAAGAATTATTTATTTATGATAATATTATTTTCCTTATTTAATAATTAGTAAATAATTACAAAAAATAAGCTATTCTATCTAATTAGCTTTTAAAAATTAATTTAACATTACATACATACATATAATTGCATGCATGCACGTTTATCCTCTCCCTCACTCTCCTACTCAAATTCTACCTCCTCCATGACCCAAAATTCGTGCGTAATTCGTCCATGCAAAAACCCGATACCGTTAGGACTCGTTTTAATTCGAAACTCATCTAATTCTCCTATATATACACACCACACCGACCCTAGGGCACGTACACTATTCTACCACCTCCCACGGAGTCAGAAAAGAGAGAAAAACCAGGGAGAAATCAATTACAATCGATAGAATTTTAGAGAGAGAAAAAGAGAGAGAGAAAAGTGGGTTTCGAGGTTTCGCTCGTCCGAAACCCAAATTGATCGTTCAAGTTGTTTACCACAGTCCCAAGGATCGCCGTAGATCAAGCAATTCGGTCCCAAGGTCCTCCGATCGAAGGAATTAAAGTCGTCTTCCCCAAAATCACGTTTTCGATCGAAAACGAAATTAATCCGAACCAAGGTATTATAATTCGATCCGAAGCCTCCTCTAAATATATTTAATGTTTTTAGACATAACCCAACGTCCCCCATGGTCCCATGCATCAAAAACCATCACGAAAAAAAAAAAAAAAGGCAGCGTGCAACCTTACGGCCGCAAGGTGCGGGCCGCAAGCACCAGGCCGCGAGCTTGCGACAGCGGCTCCAGCCGCATGGTCAGCAGGTCAAACCTTGCGGTTGTTGTGATGCTTCGAATCGACTTTTCATCATCCCGGACTTCGATTTTGACACCCGAACTATTTTTCCTAGGTTACCCACATTCTAAAGTTCATAACTTGTTAGTTTCATATTTTTTTTATTTAATCTACTATTTATTTAATTTTTATTCGTAATCGTGAGATCGTTTACAAACTAAAATTTGTTACGACCTTTTAAATTACTCTATAAATCCCCAAACTATTTTTCGTTGATTCCTAACTTATTAAAGATCATACGTTGTTGATTTCATAACTTTTTAATGTTATTTGCTATTTATTTTATTTTTAATTAAAGATATAAACGAAAATTTATAACGACCTTATAAAAAATATTTTTAACATCGAAAATATTTTTCTTAGATTCATGACAGTTCAAAGGTGATATTTTATAAAAATAAAATTTTATTTATTTGAATTACTATTTATTATTATTTAAGCATTGTTTCGTAATAATAATATCGTAAAATATTATACAGAAGGTTTAAAAATCCGAATAATTTTATTTAGACTATTTACAGCCCTAGAATGATATCCTGTAAATATAAATATATTTCCAACCCTTTAATTATTTATCGTCTATTTATTCTTGTTTCGTCTATTAATTTAATCCTTTTATTTAAAAGAATTCCGTGAGCATCCAAACCCAACTTTTAGCGCTTGAAGTTATTATAGGGGACTGTTAGGACCTTTATTAAGGTTATGATATTTATTTTAATATTTTTACCTAATTAATGAATTTAATTAGTATTTAATTAGCTTAATTACTTATAATTAATTAATAAAAGTTTAGAAAATTATTATTTAAGCTTAATTAAATAAATCTTACATTCTTAATTACTTTGTGATCATACGAGATTAAGGGCAACGGCCCAGTCATAAAAAGTTACGTGATGGCACTGCTTAATAACTGTTTGATCCGTCTGTTGTTCGTTTTTAATTATTATTGAGATTGATATTGTGCCGATGCTTCATTTGACTGTTAGATTGGACCCTAGAGACATGGGGTGGTATGCGAAATAGAAATCACGTGACGATGTTAAGTAATGGATAAATTGTGAAGTTTATTTTACTGTTTAGAGGTTGTCTGCAGCGTGATGTTGTGATATGATGAGATTGTGATGAGAATTGATCCTGGCGGGTGTCCAGTGATGAATTGATAGGCGGCGGGTGTCGGTGATGATTGTGAAAAGAATTATGATGTGGTTTATAAGATAGGCGAACCCTGGTCATGATTCTGGCATGATAAGCTTACCCCTTGTTGTAGTTATTGGGGTGCACACTCGGTACATAACTTAGGTGTTCTGCGACAACAAAGGGAAGTGATCTCATGGGACTGAGCATGGCTAGTGGTTGGGGAGGAAAGATCTCGTGGAGAGATCTTAGATTTCAGATTAAGTTAATGGATAGTAATGAATCAAGTTGTATGGATTATCTCTGTTTTACTTTTCCGCACCATATATATCCTGTTTGCCTGCTAACTGTATTGTAAGAGGGGTATTTGGGTTGGATTATAGTTCGGGGTGAACTCTTTCACTCAGGCACGGATTTTCTGGCATCCGTGTCAGATTTTGCAGAAAACCAGGAAACACAGGATCCCGCGGGCGAACAGTTTTATGCTGAGGAGAATCCGGAAGTGGGAGTTGAGCCAGAATACGCTTGGGACCCATATCAGACTTAGAAGATGGCTCTAATATCTGTTTAGCATATCCCTTTAAAGACTATTTCCAATATTTTCACAATGGTTTGTAATAGATAAATCATTAGGATGAATTACCTGTTTTGGATTTTAAATTGGATTTAATAAGTTTTTCAAGAATTAGTATTTTATACCTCTGATTTTACCTTCGAAAATCGGGGCGTTACATTAATAGTCCATGACTGTGGTTAGTCCAATCGCCTTTGTATGCCTAAAAAAAAAGGAGAAAATTTTGTAATTTATAAATTTTTGAAGTTTTTCGTGCCAAATTAAATTTGTATAGGTGCGTAGAAATTTGGTTAATTATGCATAGAAGTACTTTATTTTTATCTGAAAATTGCACGTAGAATGCACATATGATACACGTAGAATGCATGTATGTAGTGGACTAACTTTTTGGGACGAAAGAGTATATTACAACTTTCCTCGATGCGATTCCCCTTCCAACAATTCGGGCATATACTCCTGTCCTTTCGCCAATCCCTCTCTACCCCTTCAAATCAATTCCCCTTGTCTCGGCTTCGATAAACTACCAAGCATGTTTTATAGTACTGTATATTCTAGAGAAAATTACCTCTAAGTATAGAAAAGTGACACTTAATTCCCATTAAGGAGAGATGAAATACTTAATTACCACTAAGTCCACTTTTACAAAAATACATTTACCATTAATAGAAATGTCACCCTAGGGTTTTAGGGTATGCTAGGGTTTTATGGTACCCTAATGGGTACCCTAAAATCTTAGGGTACCCTAGGATTTTAGGATTTTAGGGTACCCTAGAGTTTTAGGGTACCTTAAGATTTTAGATTTTAGGATACCCTAGGGTTTAAGGTACCCTAGAGTTTAGGTTTAGGTGATTTCATAGACCCATAGGGTTTAGGTTTAGGCACTTTCATAGGAGTTTTAGGGTGCACTTTCCTATTATAGGGTTTTAGCGATTTAGGCACTTTTATTGGGTACCCTAGAGTTTTAGGCACTTTTATAGGGTACCCTGAGGTTTAGGCACTTTCATAGGGTGCCCTAAGAGTTAAGCACTTTCAGTATTGGGGGTTTTAGGCACTTTCATAGGGTTTTAGTGTTTCGTTAATTAGAAGAAACTTGGTGGGAATTACTTTCTATTTTCTGGACCTAGAGGTAAATTGCCCTATATTCTAAACTAGATCTGAATATCTACTTGGCAATGAATAATATTCAGTATTTGTCTTTTGCTTTGCAAAATATGAAATGAAAACAAGTTCCTTGTCATTCGGTCATTCTTAGACACAATTGGACAAAAAAATACCAGACTACTTCAAGAAACTCTGTCAAGAAGAGGATGATCCACAACAAACCAAAAATAAAGCCTCTACCTTGAAACCATGTGAACCACTGGCGCCCTTCAGCAGAGCCTATAGGACTTTCAGCAAGGCTTTCCACATCTCCATCACCAACGTTGGAGGAAATTTCCGACTTCACAGGAACATCTGCAAAACAGAATACAATATACAAAAACAATGTAGTAAATAATCCAGCTCCTAGACATTTGATTTTGACTACTGTCTTTTGGTAACTAACACCAACCACGGTTCATGCCTCGCAATAGTTTAGATGCAATCTAGTATGGTTAATTCAGCTAAGCTATTACCAATGTATATTGTAAAACCTTTGGCTTCATAGGTATATAATAATATCTGCTTCAACTCATTTTGATAGTCCTTGTGATGTTACTATGTATACCATATGAATTCATACCAAAACTAGAGAACTAAAGAAGCAAAAGTTATATTCAGACAACAATGAAAAGACAGGGACGTACTCCTCGAAATGAACCGTTCCAAGAAGCTAAAACGAGCTTCGCTTGGGAATGTTGAGGCTGCTATGCTATCAGATACAAAGGAGAGGATGACAGCCATCAGACAATGCCTAGTTAGGATGGCGCTGGAGCAGAAGCTAGCAAAGCCACATCTGTCAAGGAACCAACAACATGAGCAAGAATAATTTAGGACTCAAACACAAAAAGGACAGTCTTTTACTTATAGCACAAACATGATAAGAGAACCTTTTTTTTCTTTTTTTCAAAACTGTTGTTCTTCCATCGTGTCAACTCAAAACAAATTCAAGAATAACTACTCACCGTATAATCCACCAGTTATTAAATTGCCCAATAGATGAGAGCCCGAATTGCCTTCAAATGCTACATCTTCCTTAATGATTTTAAGTAAATACTGAACGATATACTTTTTTCCCAACATAGCAGCGTAATGGATAGGTAATTGACCATTCCAGTTCCGCATATTAGGCAAATCAGGGTTCTTCTTGAATAAAAAATCAGCAATCATAATATTATCATCTCTGCCGATTTGGTGGAATTGTAACGACCCGGATTTTTGCACTATTTTTTTTTAATACAAATTTGAAATGTTAAATACTAATTCAATAATTAGTTAGATTAATTAATTAAAATACATTATTATGTGTATAATTGATATTACTTAGAAAACCGTATTTGAAATATATTATACTTTAGAGATATACATTCATCCCTTACCCTTTCTATCGGAACTAAGCCTCCGCTTCCCTCTACCACCTCCATCTTTATCCTCCAAACTTGCATCTCATCTTCCTCCACTACTCCCCATCCTTATTTTCGGTAGAAAAGAAAAAGGAGAGAGATCAGAGGAACACAAACACCTCCTCTTCTATTTTCATTTTTTTTTCTTCAAGAGTGAAGTGCTGGAAAGGAACAAAGAAGGAAAAGAAAAGAAGAGGAAGAAGACCGCCACTGAAATTCCTTCATTGCCACCAACAAGTTCCGCTTTTGGAACTACCGGTTTCATCCATCGTAGCTAGAACTCGAAGGACCAAGATAGATTTTTCTTTACCCCTTAACCCTAAGTATATATGTATTATGGACTTATTTTTATATTTTTAATGTTTGATCGATGCTTGAATATGTTTATGATCCACAAAATTTGAAAGTAAGTTCCACTATAAAAACTGCCTCGTCATCAAATAGATCAGTCTACTTTGGCAAAATCATATAAAATATTACGAAGCTTCCATGTACATGATTCTCATGTCAAATTGTAGCTCTACGTCTTGACTTTAAAATGCCGCTTGAACTGCATAAATTGAATTTATAGGCCTCTAGAAACACTGACTTTAGTGAAGGGTGGCAAATGTGGACGGTCTAGTGTAATGGCTAGGGAAGAAGAAACAGAAAATGTAGAGAGAAAAGACTCAATCTTGTATTATTCTTTTGGAAAAAATGCGGATTTCATAAAAGGGAGAGAACATAAACTTAAGCCTTTGTCTCGTCCTTTTTTGTTTAACCATTTTTGTCTTGTCCTTTTTTTGTTTAACCATTTTTGTATCGTCCTTTTTTTGTTTAACCATTTTTGTCTCATCCTTTTGTCTAGCCAATAGCAAGCCAACAACCACCCTAGAAGCCTTCCTTTAACCAATAAACATAAACTTAAGCCTTTTTTTTTTGTTCGGCAAACGAAGATTTTTATTAAGCTCGAAAGGGTACATCGAGAAAGAGAGAGAACACCACGTGCCTCTCAAAGAAACAAACACAAAAAACAAGTAAACAACATAGCATCCAACCAAAGGTTGGAAACAAACACCTCAACAGTAAGCTACAATTTCAGTTTCCGAATTCCATCCAAATACCCCTTAAAGTCCTCCACCGAGTATATCTTAATGTCGCGTTTAGTCCTCATCCACATTGTTACCCGTGTTTTAACAAGATCCGCCACATCCCAAGCTAGCGTAGATGCATTGTTGAAGATATAATCATTCCTCACTAGCCATAATGACCAAAGTGTTGCATAAAAACAAGACTACCAAATTTCTTTTTCTAAGTTTCGAAACCGATTCCCAAACCACCAATTAGCCAAAGCCTCTACCGATGAAGGGCACACCCATTTAACATGCCACCAATCCAAAATCAGAGACCAAACATCCCATGAGAATTGACAATGAAGGAATAAGTGTTGGAGAGTTTCCAAATGTAGAGAGCAGAAGGGGCATACCAGTACTTGGGAATCCGTTAGAATATTTCGACTTAGTAAAACCGACCTCGTTGCCACTCGTTCTTGGACAGCCAGCCATGAAAAAATTTCCACCTTTGGAGGGCTTAGATTCTTCCATAGGGAGCCCAGCACTGCATCCCTTGACTGACTCATCAATTGCTCCCCTTGTTTATAGGCTGACCTCACCGAAAAGCACCTATCTGTAGTCCAAACCCAGTGTAGACAATCGGATTTGGATGGGTTTAGATTCACATTCTGTAGCCTCAACTTTAGTTCATCTTGTTGTTGATTTTCCCAGTCAAATAACCTTCGTCTGGACTTCAAATTCCACCTTCCATTTTCTGCACCCTCCCCCACTGAACTAACCGTGTCATCTTGTTGCTCAGATACCAAAAATAGTCTTGGATATTCCTCTTTGAGAGCTTTATTCCCCAGCCAGACGTGATTCCAAAACGAAGTTTCATGCCCAGAATTTACTTGCACACGGAAGCCCTCCTGAATTACCCTTCCAAGGCAAGAGTCATCATCCCCAATAGAGCAGATATCCCTCCAGATGGTAGAAATTGAACCTGAGCCTGGAGTATAAGGCAGCCAACAAAATCTGTCCAGATTGTATTTTCCTCTAGTAACTCTAACCCAAAGAGATTCCTTGTCATTACTAAACCTCCACCACCACTTGGCCAGGAGTGCCACATTCTGTTGCAATAATTTCTTCACCCCTAATCCCCCATTCACTTTACTCTTGGTAATGTGCTCCCACTTCACTAGGTGCAACTTCTTCTTACCCACTGCATCGCCCCAAAAAAAATGCCTCTGCATTTTCTCTAGAATTTTAGCAACAGCCATCGGCATCTTGAACAATGACATAAAATAGATTGGCAAGGTGCTCATGTTGGAATTGAGGAGGGTAAGGCGACCTCCAGTGGACATACACCTACCACTCCACACATTGAGTTTCTGCTGAGTTCTATCAATGACATGTTCCCACGTTTTAATCCTCTTTGGGTTCGCACCTAGAGGCAGGCCAAGATATTTAATAGGAAGGGATTCTACTTTGCAACCCATAACTCGAGCAAGGGCAGTCACATCTTGTGGGGGGACCTTAACACCACAGAGGGAGCTTTTGGAGAAATTTATCTTCAGGCCTGACATTAGCTGGAAACATCTTAAGATTCTCTTGATATTGTTCATTTCCTGCATATCGTTGTTACAAAAAATAATTGTATCATCCGCAAACTGGAGGTGAGAAATAATTACCCCAGTTCTCCCAATCTTCACTCCCTGGACAATCTCTGTATCCCTAGCTCTTTCCAACATAATATTAAGCGCCTCAGCTACGATGTTGAAGAGAAAGGGGGATAAAGGATCACCTTGCCTGATTCCTTTTTGAGTTCGGAATTCCTTTGTCGCTGAACCATTAATCAAAACCGACATGGATACAGAAGAAATACACTCTTTAATCCAATCACACCACTTACCACCACAGCCCACCTTCCCCATCATATCTACTAGAAAGCCCCAATTAACACAATCATACGCCCTTTCAAAGTCTAGCTTTAAGATAAGGCCCCCTCGAGTGCTATGTTTCCAACTATGAATGGCCTCATTGGCAATACGGACACCATCAAGAATCTGTTTGCCCCCAACAAACGCAGCCTGAGCCTCCCCAATTATACTTGGAAGATGTTGTTTTATCTTATTAGCCAGCACCTTCGACAAAATTTTGTAAATGCATCCCACCATACTAATGGGTCTGTAATCTTTAAAGGTTGTAGGGCAATCAACCTTGGGAATTAAGGAGATGAAAGTTGAATTTATACCTTTAGTAAGTCTGCCATTCTCATGAAATTCAGCAAAAAATTGTAATACCAAATCCTTCAAAAAGCCCCAAGCTTTCTTAACAAAAGAAAAATTAAAGCCATCCGGCCCGGGCGCCTTGAGACTATTACAATTTTTTAGTGCAGCTACAATTTCCCCCTCCTCAAATTGCTTCTCAAGTTGCAAGGCTACATCCAAAGTCACACGCCGGTTAAAGTGTCCACCCAAAACAGTTCGATGTCTCCTTTCCTCCTTAAAGTTGGAACTGAAATAATTCACTGCTGCTTCCTTAATATCTCCGGGCTCCTCTACTACTCTGCCATTCATCTTAATCGATCCCACCATGTTCCTTTTGAATCTATAATTGGCTATGACTTGAAAAAATCTAGTATTCTTGTCACCTAGTTTCAACCAATTCACCCTAGATTTTTGCCTCCATAGAGATTCAGACAATCATGACAATCGCCAGAAGTCGGTTCTCGTCTTGCATTTAATTGCTTTCTCTTCTTCCGTGAGATGGCATTCTTCAGTTATAACATCAAGTTGGTGAAGATCAAACTCACATTTCTGAAGAGCACTGTTTATATCACCGAACTCCTCCTTGTTCCACACCCTCAACTTGTCTTTGATAGCCCTGAATTTCTGAAGCAGGACGAATCCCGCCCACCCGTGCACCTGGACAGCAGCCCATGCTTCTTTGGCAATCTTCATACAGTTTGGATTGGACAACCAAATATCCATAAACCGAAAAGGCCGGGGACCCCAATCTCTAGCATCATCTGGGAGCACCACAGGACAATGATTTGAAATTGGACGAGGCAGGCCCCATTGAATAATTTTAAAACTGTCCAACCATTGTTGGGACAACAAAAATCTATCAAGACGACTGTGAATAGCTTGATTTTGGAAGTTGGTCCAAGTAAACTTCCTACCTATCATAGGTAAGTCGATCAATTCCATACTCCCACAAAATTCTGAGAAATCCCGCATTCCCCTCTCTATTCTGGTACACCCAACCCTTTCATTCACCTCTCTGATCTCATTGAAGTCCCCCCCTATACACCACCCTAACCACTAGGTTTAAAACTAAACTAATAATTCCTATACATTATCAAAACCCTTCCCCTTTCCTTTTATCTTTTAACTCTTCTCCCCCTTTACTTTATTTTTCTTGGCCGAGAGAGTGAGGTTGCTGGAGGAAGAAGAAAGAAGAAGGAAAGAGTCGAAGAAAGAAGAAGCAGCAGCAGCCGCCAACCTCCATCGCTTTTGAAACCACCATTTTTGTCCGTCTTAGCTAGAACTCCAAGGACCAAGGTAGATTTTTCTTTACACCTTGACCCTAACCCTAAGTATATTACATGTATTGTGGACTTTGTGGGCAGCATGCCCTGGAATTTCCGGATTCCAAAGCGAGCCTCCGGGAATTTCGTTTCCCGGAGCAAGGGCCCGATAGATCGAGGGAGCGCGAGCGGAAAAGAGGCAAGCGCTCGCAAAACACAGAGTCGCCACCTGGGTTTGAAGGTCCGTCACCCAAGGAACCGTATTTTGAAGCACCTGCCGCGCTATTTGATTTGAAAAAGTGAAGGAACCAGTCCGTCATAACCATATCTGGGTTCGGGAGCCAGGTTACGAGAGGGGAAGGGTTTTAAGGCACCCCTCTCGCCCAATCCGGAGATCGGTCTCTACTTAGATATTTTGTGAAAACTTTGTGATTCTTCTTCTTCTTTAATCATTTTTTAGCCAATTAGGGCGGGGAAACAGTTAATCGGGGATTAAAACTGTAACAAGTTTGCAAGATGTGATCTAAACATGGCATGGATGGATGGCAAAATATGAAATGGAATAAAACCTAACCCCTTGATGAAAGATGAACCAAGCTGCTCAAGAATGAGTGTAACACATGATAGCCACCTTTGCATGCATGGATCTACGTGCATGCAAAGACAACCATCGCGCGATACACTTACTCCCTCGCGCGAGGGTTCATACCTCACCACAGGTTGAATTTTATCCCCTTCTGGGCTCTGGAAGGACCAGTGCACACCCAGGGGCAAACCAAGCAGTTTATATGGACTGAAAGTGAATAATTAAGACTAATTATTACAAGCAGGAACTAAACAAATTGAAATACAACCCCTAACCAGTGGGGTATCAAAATAAAGGCCAAGGACCAAGCTGCTCATGCAGCCACTGGAATCAGAAGGACCATCGCGCGAGGCAGTGAGTCCCTCGCGAGGGTTCTGAGTGGATTTCCAGGAATTGCTTTGCATGTTCCGGGTTCTGGTACATCCAGATACAACCCGAAGCATTCCAACAAAGTAAATAAACAAGAAAAGCTAGTCTATGTGTTTTAACATGCTGTGAGCAATGAGCTAAAAGGCCTATCATACTTCAAAACAATGAATAACATGATAAAACAAGAATAACCAACACCCCCAAACCCCACGAGGACTGTCGCGCGAGACAGTGGACTGTCGCGCGCGTATGTGAGTCACTCGCGCGAGGGAGTGCTTCGCACATTCTTGTATTTCTGCGACTTTAGGGCCGGGTGGTATTGATTACGACCTTGGCCTGCCGATTCCCTCAGAGATCGTAGCAGAGAGCAAAACAAAGGTAAGCTATACCTTTGGCTTTTGGTTTGAAAAGTGTTTGAACTTTGAGTTGAGTTGAGTGAAAAGGGGGATTTGAATGATGGAGGAGGAAGAACAAGCTTTGTTCTTGAGGTGTAAGCCTTTGAATGCCAATTTTTGTTAACCCTTTGAAAGTGAACAAATGGGGGGGTATTTATAGAGGAAGCCAAGGGCCAAAGGTGGTGGCAAACACCCCCTTAGGACCAAACTTGGTGACTAAGCTTGGTGAAAAGGTGATGGGAAGGGTTGTGTGAGGGTGTGTTCCCAAGGCCTGCACTGTACAGTACCTATGGGGAAAAACGGGGTTCAGAAGCCCTGTAGCCCCCCTGGCAAGCAACCAAGTTAGCAAAGGTGAAAAGGATGACCGGGACCATCGCGAGACATTGAGACTCCGGCGAGGAGTTCCACTGTCGCTAGCGTGGGTCAACAGTCAAATGTTTGACTTTGACCACACCTGGCAAAGCAGACTCTCACGCGAGGCAATCACTCCCTCGCGCGAGGGTCAACTCCAGACCCAGTGTTGACCATCTTTAATTCCTTGGTTTAAGGGTTCAAAGGGTTCAAAGGGTTTCAAACACTCAAAGCTCAAACACTCGACATTCCCGAGGTGTTCTTGATCCGTTTCATCATCGGGGAATCAAATATCGTAAGTAAAGTAATCTGGAAGCCCAGATTGGGGTGTCTACAGACTTATTTTTATATTTTTAATGTTTGATCGATGCTTGAATATGTTTATGTTCCACAAAATTTGAAAGTAAGTTCAAGTATAAAAGCTGCCTCGTTATCAAATAGATCAGTCTACTCTGGAAAATCATAATAAAATATACGAAGCTTCCATGTACATGATTCTCATGTCAAGTTGTAGTTCTACGTCTTGACTTTAAAATGCCGCTTGAATCGCTTAAACCGAATTTATAGACCTCTAGAAACACTGACTTTAGTGAAGGGTGGCAAATGTGAACGGTCTAAGTTCAAAGTCATTTAAATTAAGTAGTTTTCTTGAGTTGTAAGACAATTAAGTAGTTTTAAATTTAGTATTTGAGATTTCTACTACTAAACTCTGGTTAATAAAATTTCATTTCTTAAATTAGTTTTATGAATTATTAAATCAATTAAAAATGACTTAATTAACGCGTTCGAAAATCGGGCGTTACAAAAATGTTGTGTAACCATTCTTATTTTCTAGCGCACACTCCTCCGAAGTCATCAAATCCACCAGCTTTTCGATGAAATGGAATGAACTCCCTCCTGCTGCCACATGGAGCGGTGTGTCATATTCTGACAAAATTCCCACAGTGAGTGCGTTTCGATCGAGCTCAATGAATCTTTTTTCAGTCTCCTAGTCTTCTAGGATAATAGCTTTATATATAGAGGGAGGTAAGAGTGGATATCTTCTACAAACTGTTTTACTACCTCTAAAAGATCACAACTGTACATAAATAAAATTTATTTATAAAGTCACTCAAAAATAGAAAAGTATATATACACTTTTTGTTATAAAAAATTTAGTTCACTACGAAAAGACATGTAATGGATCAAAACATGAAGCAATTGCGTTTACAAGTTTTCGAAGTTTTCTTGCCGAATTAAATTCGTTTTGGTGGGTAGAAATTTGGTTAATTATGCATGCAAATACTTTATTTTTTATCCAAAAATTGCACATAGAATGCACGTATGATGCACGTAGATTGCACGTATGATGCACATAGAATGCACGTATGATGCACGTAGAATGCACGTATGTAGTGGACTACCTTTTTGGGACGAAGGAGTATATTACAACTTTCCTCGACGCGATTTCATATTTTGAAACCGTTGCATAATACCCTGATTATCAACGATCAAATACAACTTCTCAATGTACCTAACCAAGCAATTATCACCAATCTTTGATCGATTGTGTAGATTGTAGTTTTCTACATTAGATTGATTTGTTGGGTGGTTTTTGGACTGGGTGTTCAAATGTTTTTGGGTTAGGTGTTCAAATAATTTTGGGCTGGGTGTTCAAGGAAGGGGGGTAAACTAAAATTAAACTAAAAATATTACATTTATGCTTAACAAAAAAAAAGTTTTTGAATGTTCACAAGTGACCTTCTTGGTCACCATATAGAGCCGCCTCTGCAATATACACAGGCACAGAGACATCAAAACCCTTAATTGCCGAAGAAACAAAAAATTAAAAACCAACTATATATTCATCTACGTACACCCACACCTGTAATCTAGAGATTACATTCGATGAAGGAGTTTGACCTCTTCCACTGCTTTGTGCCCTGATTGTGCGGGAGGTCTCAGCTGAGGAATAACACGTGGATTGATCTAGTACATTTCTACCGAAAAGTGAAAACCTACTTGGGGAAGTCTAGTGCCACTCCCCTTTTTTCAACCAACCATACGACCGATTCACCTCATTAGCATATAGGCTCCATCATTTTGATAGTCAGAAATGTTCGCATTATAGAGCACGTTGAATATAATTGAACTACAAAAATTAATGTTTATAGAATGTCCACAAATGCATGATCAGCAATGAAAACAAACTAACTCACACAACAAATAAATATGTTTTGAACATGCATATATCACAATCAGATAAATATAAATTTTGTCGTGACTAATATTCTCAACGCGCTTTATGAGGTGAACATTTTCAATCATCAAAATGATGGAGCCTACATGCTCGTGACAAATCGGTTTTAAGTTCGGTTCTAAAAATGAGAGTTTGAATATACTTCCCCAAACATTCTTAGCCATAAAGAAAAGTGAAAACACCACTTGTTTGGGCCGGGCTAAGAAAAGGCCCACACCAAGAGAAGATTTGATTATGGCCCATGTCCATCATAAGTCCCCTTTCAGGACTTGTAATGCTTGTTCCGAGGTGTAGCATAATTTTGAGAATTGATTTAGATCCCTAAATTAATTGTTTTGGTATGAGAAATTGAGCTGGTTAGACTACTTAAAGAACGGTGAGTGTTACATGCGCATGCAAATGCATCCGTGAGCTAAAGAAATTGATATCTTTTGCATTATTAAAAGAGAATTGATTTTGTCACTCCCCTTTTTGTTAATGTCACTCTCTTTCTCTCACAAAACAAAAAGGGACATAAGAAAATAGAATTGCTAATCCACCATCTGTTGATATTTAGGTGATACGCCAACTAAGCAAAGGTCCTAATATAAAAATTGATGGACTAAATAAAATAAAATAAAATCCAAGCAAAAAGTGCAACAGCTTTCAATATGAGCTTTATGAACAGAATATTATTTTCCTAAATATGAAAGATATAAAGAATAATCAAATAACCAAGACTTTTAAAAAAAAAAAAGAGAGAACCAGAGAGACAGGGAATACGCAACTCTGGTGTCCTCCCTTTGATACCACCCCTGTCCCAAACCAAACAAATTAAAAAGACACTTTCATCCTTTCCATAGTCAGAGCCCAACAAATATGCTAATTAAATGGGAAATTGACTGCCAATGACGTATTTTGATAATTAATATCCACCAATGACATTTTCAGCATTAACAAAAATATTTTTAGTATGTCCTTGACGGATATTAATTATCAAAACACGTCTTGGACTGTCATTTTCCCTAATTAAATTGCTCTTCACAACTTCTATTGCAGTTCCTTGGTGGGCCATTATCTTCGTAATAGGTTCTAGATGCAGAAATTACATTACAGGTTTTGGCAAGTAATTACTACATTACATGGGCATCGGGGGATGCCTAGACCAAAGAAGACAGAAAAGAAACCCTAGCTCGCGAAAGGGTAAGGGCTCTACAAATTGCATGCACTGACGGAGGCAAGGGTCCTGTCGAGTTGACTCCCAATCAGCTCGGTCCAGTTTGAACCCGTTGTGAGTCCTTCCTGAGCCCGCAACAATTATAGAAACTGTTCATTTTTTAGAGCTTGTGGAGAACATTGGGTATGCCAAAAATCACATTGATTAGATATCGTTTGATATGATTTCGAAATGCATTAAGTTTTGGGGGAAATTGTGTGCAACACTAAATTACAACCCATTTGACACAATTTTCTGAAGATAAATGCATTTCGAAGCCATATCAAACGATATCCGATCAACGTGATTTTTGGCATGACCAATGTTCTTGACAATCTCTAAAAAATGAACAGTTCCGATCATTGTTTCAGATCCAAGAAGGGCCTAAAACAGGTCCAAATTGGACCGAACTGGTTGGGAGTCCAACTTGACACCACTGACGGAGCCATGTCGACCAACTTTCAAAATATTAGTTTGACAACAAAACTCAAAGAATTCGTCCAGGTTAGCGCCAGTTAACCCTAAAACCATTGACTACATAAATTATTTTGCAGTGGCATATTGTCTTTGCATGATTGCATCAAACCTTGGGCAGCCTGAGCACAATAATTGGGTTGCATATAAATGGACCCTTATTCGTCAATCCAAATGGAATTGCTTTTCCAGTAAACATGGTTATCCCATCCCTAAAGCTCTGAATTCACTTAGTAAGATTAACAAAGATGTCTACAAAACTTAAAAAGACCTGGAGTTTCTAAAATGTGAATTCCTAATGAATACTCTGATCAATTCAGCTCCAAAATTTGGAATTAGTCGAATGCATCAATCAATAACCATGCATGAACAAACTCGCTTCATTAGATTTGGTAAAAGCGGGGAGCTTCTTCTCTCTTTAGAGGGTTAGAGGCAATTTGGGCGGGTTATAACCTCGGACTTTGCTTCTTTCTTTTTTTCGCTCCTCTGCTCAAATCTTTTTGGTAATTCCTATGGATTCTTATTGATCTTTGTCTCTTCATGGATCTGAATTCTGATATTCCTGTTCTAGTTCATTCGGGTCGTTAAACACCTTTCGTGGACCTGATAATGCGTCAAAATTGCGTATGATGTCTGCTAGTTCTAACCCTAATGTGGTGTCTAAGCCTAGTGTAGAGAAACATATGCATTTGCAATATCTTCCCCCTAGGGTTAGGGATGGGGATATTGTAGTATGCAGTGGCGGAACCAGTATAGGGCAAGGGGGGTCACCTGACCCCACTGAGTTCCAAAATACCTCTAGAGTAGGTATAGTTTTGAGGAGTATTTTGTAATTTTGCCCTAAAAGATAATATTTTTGCTCTGAAGATCCCACGAAATTACATGTATTGTAGATATTTGACCCCACTACAACTAAATCCCGGTTCTGCCCCTGGTAGTATGTCTTTCTGCTGAGGTTGTAGACAGTGGATGTAAAGGTTGGAGTGACTGTGTGGTAGGGTACTTTCTGGAGAAGAAAGTACCATTTCCAGTGGGAAGGAATGTCGTGATGAAAATATGGAAGATATATGCATGGTTTGTATGAGGTTCTTGCAAATGAAAGAGGCTTTTCTTTCTTCCAATTCTAGCAATTGGGTGGTCCTAGGGGTGTCGTTGAGGCTGGTCCTTGGCACATCGTGGGTAATGATTCAGAAAAAATGTTACAAACTTGTATACAAAATATTAGGAATCAAAGCAATTAAAATGGTGCATACCCTACACAACAAAATTGGGGCCGGGTGTGTGCTAAATTATTTTTACGCATGGTAAATACAATTAGTCTTGGAGGACGTATAGACTATTGCATCCATTGAAAAGTCCACACAGCTTCAACAATTAAAAGATGAGATCAAACTTGGATTCTCTTTTTCTATTAGAATTGATAATTTGAAGAGAATGAAAGGAAAGAGAGAAAAAAACAGGACGTACACAATATTTACTTGATGTTTAATATAATTAGTCGACATTGATAAATAATTTGGTTTTTATAGGATCATCACATCGGAAATGAAAATGGGTTTTAATCATATTATTACTTTCCAGTTTGAGGCAATTCATGTGAGTAAAAGCTGTATAAATGCTTTAATCCATCAGAGAAGGACCACTTTTGATGGACTCTGGAGCTTTAACTGATTAGCTAGTCACGGCAAAAGGTGAAAGAGATCGAGAAAATAACAAAGCACACCCATGAGGCCTGCGGTGGGTCTCTCTCTCTCTCTCTCTCTCTCTCTCTCTCTCTCTCTCTCTCTCTCTCTCTCTCTCTATAACAAAGCACACCCATGAGGCCTGCGGGGGGTGGATCACCATGTCCTCTCTCTCTCTCTCTCTCTCTCTCTCTCTCTCTCTCTCTCTCTCTCTCTCTCTCTCATGAATGAATGAAAGAAAGGATCATGAATGAATGAAATTTCCCGAAAATGACTTCCGAGGTCAAGAAACATCTACCGGTGATGGAAGCCCCTTGTGAAATTGGACCAAGCTCCCGTCCAGTGTAGTGTCCCTCCATTCCCCTCCAGTTTCCGTTTTTCGTGGGCCTTTTTCGGGCCTACACCAATGATCAAAACCGTTTATTTTTTAGAGATCACCGAAAGACATGAACTACATTAAAAATCACATTGATCAGATATCGTTTGATATCATTTTAAAATGCATTAATCTTATAAAATAAAATAAAAAGGTGTGTAACACAAGATTGTAACGCCCTCAACACATTTATATGAAACATGAACCATTTAAAAATCCTATCAAACGATATTTGATCAATATAAATTTTTACACGGTCAATGTTGTTGATGAACTCTAAAGAATGAACGATTTCGATTATTGTTGCACATAGACCCACAAAAGGCTAAATTGGACGGGACTAGAAGGAGACTACACTGGACAAGAGCTCAGTCCATATGAACTTGATCACTTTTTTCTTGTACCTTCTTTGTTAGTGCTTTCAGCCTTTTCAACCAGAAAAAAAGAGATGAATAATTCTTTTTTTTTTTCAACACTGTGTACAATAGCTGGGGTTAGTGAGAGTGTTACAATTAGCATAGGGGGATCCAAAAGCTATCCATAGCTCTGGCCCCCAAGACCCCGACCCTGTGGAACTCGAATTCTGGTCACCACTGGGGCGAGGGAGATGAGCCACCAACTTCACTAGAAGTAATTCTCGATGAAGAATAATTCACTTGATGCAATTTTGATTCAACATAATATTGTCACGTACTCTTCGAAATCAATTATGTTATTACTACACATACTTACATACACAATCATACAAACCCACTCACATCAAGAATAATTCACTATGTGTGGGCTCCATGCTTAATATGGATGAGTTGTGTGTAACTGTGTCTGTATGTGTTGACTCCATGTTTGATGTGAGTGAGTTTGTGTGACTCTGTGTTTGTTTCTGTAAAAGTATGTGAGACTAAAGAATTATTGCTCCGAAATATATATGCATGCATCGGTCTTGTTCGTGGACCACATATTTCAGTGGTGCATGCATGATGCATAATATTACGTGACGGTTGGAACGCATGTATTAGAGGTGCATATAATGCATTGCTACATCTCTACTCTCCCTTCAAATTCAATCAAATAGAAACAACTTCCCGTGATTATATATAGACCCTAGTTATGGTTTGGTTATTGACACAATTTCTAGTCACATCCTCTTAACTTATTACGATTCGATTAAACGTTAACTGATTTGACTGTACGTTGATAAGGTTCAACTGCATCTAGCAGGGGAGAAACAAATTGTAAGTAAATATATGTCAAGAAGTCAATATATATATATATATATATGTGAGATTGCAAAGGATCACGTTTGCTCTTCTGCCACTAAATGTCACCAAACAGGAATTTTCATGATAACTCAAGGTGTCCGGATCAACTCACGCAAATATTTTTTAAATTTTAGGACTAATTCCACCGCTCCACTACCCATGATGGAGTCCAAAGGGGGGCTAGCTAGTAGGGGCCGTCGCCCCCTACAATTTTCAAAAATCCTAATATTACATTGAAAAAAAATGTTATCATCAAACTGTATAGCCCCACCCTCCCTCCATTTCTTATTACTGGCAAGAATGCCTAATAGTTATGCTTAATGAGGTTTAATTACAATCTTTTTAAACAAAATAAGAGTACTAACAACAATTACTTACAGTTTTGGGCTAAAATAAAATAAAAGAGTAAGCAATGGGTTAATCAAATATGTTTAATTTTGGTAGATAGGATCAAAGAAACGTTAGTGCTTTTGCCATCTAGTATCCAAAATGCTATAATCAAAAATTGATAGTCAAAAGTTGTTGCATCAGCTTTGATTATTCATTTAAGAGATTGTTAAGGTTAGCAATGTAAATGTCTACAATGTCATAATTAAAAGTAGATAACCAAGAATTACCACATCATATTTTCAAACTAAAAAAAAAAACTAAAAACTGTGAACAGTAGAAAATAGTTTTTCTAAAAATAGTTTTGAAACTAATAAAAACTATTTACAAAAAATAGAAAATAGTTTCTTAAGCTTTTTTTTGGAAAAAAATTGTTTTCTAAAAAACAAAAACAATTTTTTAGTAAAATATTTTTTTTTCAAAAATATTGTTCAAAAAGAAAAGGAGAGGAAAAGGGAAGAGAGATAAAACATTTTTGTATAATGATTGGTGTATTTGATTAAGAATATATAAGGTCTATTAAATTTGGTTATTGTCAAAAGATTGTTAGTTTTGGTTATTCAAAACCCAAAACTTGATTATTTCTAAGGAGATTTTTAAGTTTGATTATAGCATTGTGAGCCATATTTTGCACCAACATTGCTAACTTTAAAAATCTTTTCTTTTGATTATTGTAGATACTCTAAGTTAATATAAGAAACACGTTTAGTTATATATGCATTGGTGTTTTTTTTTTTCATTTTTACTTTTTTGAGTTAGTAAAAGTTCACATTGTTGTCTATCTTTTTTTAACTAATTCTTTTAATTGTGTGTATCCGTCCTCCTAAGCAAAAATTCTGGCTCTGTCTGTGCACTACCGGTGGCTCACTTAAAATTGGGGTGAAAGTTCCACATCAATTAATTGACTTCAAAGTAATTGATGACACTTGAGATTTGCGCCGCAAGTTAGCCCGAATAGTTGGTTGCAAAAAAATAATAATAATCGTGAGGCTACTGCATGGTACAAGCTAGTATTCTTCAGTTTGACTCAATAAAAGTTGTAGGACGGTTCTTTAGGGACCCTCAGAAGTGACACAGCAACCACTGGGACAGGTACCACAAGTTAATGTGTTAAATCCATATATAGATATATATTAGATATAGTCATTTAATTTCCGCTGTATATTCAAAGTTGGTGGATGAGACCACATGTTGATGGAACCCCCAGCCTCGTGAAAGCACACATTACTTTCTTACTCGAAACAATGAAATAAGCTTCCCATCTACCGCATTCACTTTTACTTATGCAGAGAGATAAGTGATTTTCGCACTCATCTTTTTGATATTTACACTTTTTTTTTGTTTTTGTTTTTTAGCTAGTGTTTAAAACTTTTAAAAGGGATAAAAAAGAGTGTAGATATTAAAAAAGAAAGTGTAAAAATCATTTCCTTCCTAATTGTGTTGAAACCAATGGGATCGATATTAATTATTCAGGCCGGCTAATATTCTGAGGCATGGGAATTCAAGGGTTACTCACATCTACATACACAGAAGCTAATCTATGCGCAAACACTACTCTTGTAAAAGGAAAATCATTTCCTAGTTGTGTTGTAAACCCTTTGTTCTCGAAACCATGTTTCTTCGAGGTTTTTCCTATATGGGAGTAGTTTTAGTTTACCAGGCAAAAGACGAGGCGCGTGCTTCAATTATTTGCGTTCAAAATAGTACAAAAATGGTAGGATACATGAAAATTATATCCATAAAAGAAAATCAAGAATCCTTTCATAAACGCTTTCATGGATGATTTTCATGTACCGTATCATTAATCCTCCAAATAGTAATAAGTTGGAAGTCTGTTCATAGGGCTGTAAACGAGCCGAATCGAACCGAATATTCTAATGTTCAGATTCGTTCATTAAGTTTTTTAGCGAACTCGAGTTCGAGCCGAACTCAATGAAAATTATGACGAGCCGAACTCGAATCGAGCTTGCTTAGGTTTGGGTCGAACTCGAGCTTGTTCACAAGCCTGAACAACCCTATAATATCATATATTTATACTATCATACAGATCTAAAGTTGCAAATATAAATTTTAGTATGTACATAAATACGTTCATAAACATATAAAATGATAAAAACTTGTACATAAGTAAGTTTTAAGTAATGGTAAATGCAAAGACTTGTATAAGTTTAAAAAAATTTCCTATGTAACTATATAAAATTCGCATGATATTCATATACTTTGGATTCGCAAGCCTAATTGAAAAATCCTAGCTTGCCTAGATTTATAGAATTGCTATTTTTAAATCTCAATCAACGATTCACCAATCAATAACTAAACAAATCACACAAACGAAAGCAACCAAATAATGAACACCAAGATATACGTGGAAAAACCCAATACGGGAAAAAACCACGGGAAGAAATCAAGCACTACTAAAAACGAGGTTACAAGAACTCTTACGATAAGTTTGAACTCCACAAACCTAAACCTAGACGTTCTTGCCGAATCCACGCACACCTCTCTGAATGCTTGACCGCCGCTGCCTTGAATCCTCAAGCCTTCCGATTGCCTCCCGGAATCCACCGAAGGACTTTACTTAGAGATTAACTAAGTTGATATTGTAAACCCATATTGTTTGAACTTCAAACCACCGTTTGCTTTTCGGCTGCTCCGTTAATCTTTAAAACATATGTTTCTTTATTGCCACACTTCATCCATGACCTAGTTGCTTCTAGTCTAGCAACAGGAGCGAAAGTTTCATCAAAATCTATGCCCTCTTCTTGATTGTAACCTTGGGCTACAAGACGGGCTTTGTTTCTAACAACCACACCTGTTTCATCCATTTTATTTCTAAACACCCATTTAGTACCGATTATAGAGCAATTTTCAGGTCTAGGTACTAATGTCCATACCTTGTTCCGTTCAAACTGATTTAGTTCTTCTTGCATAGCAAGAATCCAACTCTCATCCTTTTCAGCTTCAGCAAAAGACTTAGGCTCCACTTGAGATAAAAATGCAAGATTATTGCATAAGTTACGAAGAGAGGATCGAGTCATCATACCTTGAGATGGATCACCTAAAATCTGACCTTTGAATTGATCACGAGCGTGTCTCCATTCTCTTGGAACAGTATTAACATCTCTATGTTGAGGAGTAATGAAAGTCAATTCATTTTCTTGTTCTACAGCAGTTGAGCTGACTCCATGTTCCTGTTCTGCTGCAATGGAGCTGACTCCATTTTCTGCAGCTACTGAAACTAAGTTTGGATCAATTTCCTCATGGATTTCTTTTTCAACTAATGTAACCTGTGGCATCTCATCATCTTTGCTGTGAACATGAGCACAATTCTTTGAAGAAATAAGGTCAGTCTCATCAAATGCAACATGAACCGATTCTTCTACAACCAAAGTTCTTTTATTGAAAACTCTATATGCCTTACTAGAAGTTGAATAGCCAACAAATATACCTTCATCGGATCTAGCATCAAACTTACCCAAATCATCCTTATCATTATTATGAACAAAGCATTTACAACCAAAAGTACGAAAATGACTAATATTTGGCTTTCTACCTTTCCAAAGTTCATACGGAGTCTTTTTGAGAATAGGCCTAATCATAACACGATTCATAACATAGCATGCGGTATTAACGGCCTCGGCCCAAAAATATCTAGGTAAGTTTCTATCACATAACATAGTTCTTGCCATATCTTCTAAGGTCCTATTTTTTCTTTCAACTACGCCATTTTGTTGAGGAGTTCTTGGAGCAGAAAAATTATGATCAATGCCAAGTTCATCACAAAACAACTCATACTTACTATTTTCAAGTTCTTTACCATGATCACTTCTAATGCTAGATATGAGAAACCCTTTTTCATTTTGAACCTTTCTACACAATTTAGTGAATGCAGGAAATGCTTCATCTTTATGCGCAATAAACATAACTCAAGAATATCTTGAATAGTCATCAACAATAACAAGAGCATAATATTTACCACCAAGACTAGCAGTCCGAGTAGGTCCAAACAAGTCCATATGCAAAAGTTGTAATGGTCTAGATGTAGAAACAATATTCTTAGATGCAAAAGAAGTTCTAGTTTGTTTTCCCATTTGACAAGCATCACAAAGTCTATCCTTTTCAAACTTCATTTTAGGAAGACCAATAACCAACTCCTTGTTTGAAAGTTTTGAAATCAAATGCATGTTAGCATGTGCAAGTCTCTTATGCCACAACCAACTATTTTCATTTACAGCAGTCAAGCATTTTTCATCAGCGGAAGATAATGAATTTGCATAAATAATGTAAACGTTATCATGTCTAGAGCCAACAAAAATAGTTTTCTTTTCAGCCATGTTCTCGATAATGCATTGAGATTTCTCAAAAATAACTCTATGACCTTTATCACATAGTTGACTAATGCTCAATAGATTATGCCTCAATCCATCAACAAGAAGCACATTTTCAATAATAGGAAAGGGATCCTTACCGATGTTACCAATACCTATGATTTTACATATGCCGTTGTCACCAAATGTCACATAACCACTTTCTTTGTATGATAAAGTGTTGAATAACTTAGCGTTACCAGTCATATGTCGTGAGCAGCCACTATCCAAGAACCATCTTTCACTCTTTTCCTTTGAACTCAAGCACACCTACAAAAAAGGTTTAAACATTGGTCTTTGGTACCCACATTTGTTTGGGTCCTTGAATGTTAGTGACAGAATACTTTGGAACCCATACTTTTTTGGTTCCAACATAGGTGTTTCTTTTAAAAGGACATGAATGCGAAATATGACCTTTGTTACCGCAATAGTTGCAAGTAGTAAAAGGACAAGTCGAAGAGGTTGCTTTCACAAAGAAATTTTGATAGCGCTTTTCCTTTTTGGTGGGGTCAAAACCTAATCCAGCTTTGTCAAAAATACATCTTTGTTTTCTCAAAATAATGTCCAAAGTATCTCTCCCTTTGACAAATTTAGACAAAGTAGTTTTCAAGTTTTCAACTTCCTTTTTCAGATTTTCGTTTTCAAACTCAAAATTAGAAACTTTGTTTGTCGAAAGACTTTCTACCTTTTCTTTTAATGCCTCATTTTCCTTTTTCAACAAATCATTTTCAGCAAGAAGAGAAGTATTATTCTTTTTAAGAGAGCTGTTTTTTGAACCCAATTTCTTAAACTCGGCATGCAATTCATGAAACGCATTTAATAACTCATCATAAGTAAAAGTATCATCGGAATCATTAAGATCGGAATTTACCTCATTGTTTTCATGAGCCATCAAACATAGATTGGCTTGCTCGTTTTCCTCGTCCGAACTCCTATTATCACTTTCATTGCCCCATGCTGCAACCAATGCTCTTCTTTTTGCCTTCTTGATTTCTTTTGCTTGAGGACATTCGGACTTCACATGTCCTGGTTTCTTACACTCATAGCATACAATTGGATCTCTCTTGTTTTCATTTTTACCTCCATCCTTCTTGAAGAACCTCTTGCCATTTTCCTTCTTCTTTCTCATGAACTTTTTGAACTTCCTTGTAAAGAGGGCTATTTCCTCATCACTGCAACTTGAGTTTGAATCATCAATTTTTGAGGTAGAGCATTTGAGGGCTAAACTCTTCTTTTTCGGTCCTTGATCATCTTCCTTGTTCATGGTGATTTCATGAGTCATCAACGAGCCCAAAAGTTCATCCAGGCTATAATTTGTGAGATCACGCTTCGCCTCAATGATTGCCGTTACTTTTGGCTCCCATTGCTTCGGTAGTGACCTGAGAATCTTTCTCACAAGTTCAACATTAGTATAAGCTTTTCCAAGAGATTTCAAGCCATTAACAATATCAGTAAATCGAGTGAACATGCTAGTAATAGATTCATCAGGCATCATTTTAAATAACTCATACTTATGAACAAGCATGTCAATCTTAGACTCCTTAACCTGACTAGTGCCTTCATGCGTTACTTCTAGCTTATCCCAAATCTCCTTAGCAGATTCACATGTAGACACTCTATTGAATTCATTAGGATCTAGCGCACAATACAGCAAATTCATAGCCTTAGCATTTGTTTCAATACCAGCAATGTCACTTAGAGTCCATTCCTTTTCTGGCTTTGGAACAACTTCCCCATCCACGGTTTTGGTAGGGATGTGTGGCCCATCAACAATCACTTTCCACAATTTATAATCAGTTTGAATATGAATGCGCATCCTAGTTTTCCAGTAATTATAATCAGTCCCGCTAAATAGTGGAGGCCTATTACTAGATTGTCCTTCGGGAAGGTGGGTGCAAGAGTGGGTTGCCATAGATCTTACCCTAAGACGATTAAGTCAAAAACAGTTAGAGCCAAGCTCTGATACCAATTGTTGGTCCAGATAGCAACCCAAGAGGGGGGGTGAATTGGGTATTACTCAATAAATATGCGGAATTAAAACTAAGTGCGAAACAAAACCAAATAGGTACGGCACCAGAAATGAGCTGGGTCAAAACAGGTTCAACACAGAATGAGCTGGCTCAAAATCAACAACACAGATATCTTGATTATAAACGACAGAGCAGATATGCAGAACACAAAGCACTTTTGATAAAGGAGAAATCTTTCAATGAGTATGCAGGCTGTTTATTTTACCAAACTGATTCCAAGCAATTCGAGTAAAATAAATATGCAAAGCAACAAATTAAAGAGCAGGGAAAAGAAAGACCGAACACGCGGATTTTATAGTGGTTCGGTCCGCACTTCACGGCCTACTCCACTCCTCGAGTATCCTACTCGAGAATTGTTGCACTATCTCCAATAGTTGAATCCTTCTAGCTTCCCGGGTGCTAGAAAAACCGTTACAATCAACTAGCCAAGAATCCGGCGCTAGTTAAACCTAAATCAAAAAGATTTTTCTACCTAAAAACCTCTCACAAAAAGGGTCACAAGTTTCTGAACAAGGGTGTAAAAATCCCTTTTACAATATGGATCAATCAAACTCTCACACTAGAGTAATAAAAGTCAAGATGAAGAACAAAGTTAACTGATAGAATTTCAAGTAATAGCTCACTGGTATTTTTTGCTCAAGAGATGTGTGTCGACCTTGCTCCTGCTTTTCTTTTTAACGTGAGAAACCCAATTGAACGTTGGAGACTTACTCATAGCCGTTGCACACAATCAGCCACAATCTTTCCTTCTTAGATCTTTCCATCTTCATATTTGCAGCCATCAATCTTCTTCTTTCCATACGAGTTAATTTCCAGCCGTTAGAAATTAGGAGGAGATTTTCCTTATCTCTCTCCTTCTTCAGTTTCTTGTCTATTGGAGATAGAGATCTGAAGATGAATACCTTCCTTTCCAATTGTATCTTCAATTTACCGAAATCCCTCTTGATTGTTCAGCCGAAAGACTTTTCCCTTTGATAGCTCTACTGCCGTTTTTGTTTTCATCGTAAACATAGAACTCTAGGTTTAGGAAAAATGCTATCCTGTGTCAAGCACAACAATAGATATGAGGGAATTACTCATAAGTCCGTATAATAATGAGTGATAGCATAATTAGCCCAATAGAAATATATTATACCAATAAAATCCAATTGACTAATGTAATTCCAATTAGGTTGTGTTTGTTATCATCAAAATCTAAAACCATGGGGCTAACAATAACCTTATCACAAACTGGGGAATTATGAGAAGATAACATGATATTCTCCCCTTCAAAAGATGCCAACCTTATACCAACTAATCACACACGATTTTCAACCGTCATAGGCGGCTTTCACACATCTAGGGCCGTAGCTTAAATCCATGACATTAAACGATAATTCAAGATGTACAAGTCAATGGTAGCTTACATGTGCACAAAGAGGTAGCCCTTTCCTCAGGTATTTCAGTTAACAATAAACTTTTTCAAGTCATCTATTCTAGCTAATGGACTTCACATGGGGAATGCAAGTCAAAAGTCAATACCCAAGGCGAATGACATAGGGTGTCCATCAGAAGGGCAAATACTTACTCTGTGGGACAAAAACCAATTTCTCAAGGCTATCAGATAACGTGTACAGACACAAGCAATAGACTCCATGAACAGAATGCTCGATGGAACTTTCATAAAGCTAAACCCTTGAGAAGGCATACATGACAAGAAAGAACCATGAAATGCAAATGCAGGTGATATATCAAAAGACATCAGAGAGTGCACACCATGCTCAATTTTTTTTTAGATAACAAAAATATAAGCAACAAATCGAAAGTAATAAAAAAGAATGAAATGAGAAAAAAAAAACAGATAATTTTTGGGTCTCATAAGCAGAATGACCACCAATGCAGCCCAAATCACTTTTTCTAATTCAAATTTGTCTAGTTTTCACTTGCACTATTTTATCCATATTCTTAGATAAGGAAATAGATTTCATGCTTTTGACCTCATCATAATTTAAAAAATCTGGTCTACTCCTCCGATTATCACCATGCCTTATAGTAAATTCCTTGTTATTGAAATTATAGCGTGCACCATAACGATATCCATGCAACTTAAAACAGTTAGGCCTAATGTGACCTTTAACTTGACAGTAATGACATATGGGTATGAACTTAGCATTCATAATTTTAGGTGTCATACCATTATTTTTGCAAGAAAAACTCGAAGTATGTGGTTTAAGAAATACCTCTTTAGGCTTTGGTTCATGCATTTTACCTCCAAGCTGTTTAGATGATGAAGCTTCATGAAAGCCAAGGCCTGACCTGTCGCTTGCTTGTCTTTGAGCACCAAGAATTTCATCTAATTTCTTTGAACCTGTATTCATTCTTACAAAAGTAGTTTTGGTCTTGTCAAGCTCAACTTGCAAATTAGCTACATTTAATTCAAGTATTTTGTTAGACTCTAAAGAGGCATTCAAATCAACAAGCAATTTATCATTCATGCTTTTAATCTCAACAAAGTCATTGTGCAAAACATCCCTATCACATTCTTTACTCACCCGGACTTGAGCTTCCAAAAGCTCTTGCTTGAGTTTCACATTCTCCTCATCTCTCTTCTTTATCTCACTCAGTAACTTGATCTTAGTCTTTTTCAAATCTAAACTTTCTTTGTAGAGAATGTTATAAGCTTTTTGTAAACTCTTTTCTTCATCACTCTCACTACTGATCGAGTTTGCACCATTTTCACTCTCATTTTCTAAATTAAACTCACTCTCATGAGGATGTAGAGAAGCTCCAAAAGCTATGAAATTACTATTCCTCCCACGGTTCGCTTCTTCATTGGAGTCACTATCATCCCAAGTCTTAACATTGTAAACTTTGTTTCTTTGCTTGTTAGCACACTCTTGGGCAATGTGACCATAACCCATACACTCATAACATTGGAGACCTAATAGTTCTCTCTCTTTACTTTTGGAAGACCCAACCTTAATGTTTTCACCGCCATTCTTATCTTTAGGACCAAAGGTTTTATTCTTTTTGAAAAATTTTCCAAATTTTTTAACAAACAAAGCCATTTCCTCTTGGTCCAATTCACCATCATCACTATCCGAACCCTTAGAACAATCCTTACGACTAGAAAATGCCAATGATTTCTCCTCGTTTTTATTCTTCTCTTTCCGAGGACCATATTGAGATAATTTAGTTTCAAAGGTTAAGAAATGACCAACAATTTCCTCAACTTTCATGGAATCAAAGTTAGGCGAACACTCTAGAACTTCAACTTTAGTAATAAACCTCTCAAGTAAAGAACGCATGATTTTCTTAACAATTTTCTCCTGAGAAATAGGCTCACCTAGGTTAAAACTAGAGTTCACCACTTCGCTCAACCTAGCATAAAACTCACCAAAAGTCTCATTATCTTTCATCCTAATTGTCTCAAACTCAGTTGTGATACTTTGAAGCTTTTGTTGCTTAACCTGATTATTCCCCTCATGAGTAATAGATAAAATATCCCATTCATTCTTAGCAATTTCACAGGTGGAAATACGTTGAAATTCAGGCATAGACACACAACTAAAAATAGCAATAAGGGCACAAGAATTATGAGTTGCTTTCAGATGATCAGCATTATCCCATGACTCTTCAGGCTTTTTAACAGTCTTACCTTCCAGTGTTGTGGTAGGCTCAGTATAGCCATTTACAACCGAAAGCCAAACACGATTATTTTGAGATTTTAAATAAGCTTTCATTCTAGCTTTCCAAAAAGCATAGTTAGAACCATCTAGGAGAGGGGGTTTAGCAATAAAGTTATTAGAATTTCCATAATTACTAAAGCAAATAAAAAAAATTGATCCGCTCAAGGAATAACCCTTAATCTACGAGCGACCCGCTCTGATACCAATTGAAAAATCCTAGCTTGCCTCGGTTTATAGAATTGCTATTTTTAAATCTCAATCAACGATTCACCAATCAATAACTAAACAAATCACACAAACGAAAGCAACCAAATAATGAACACCAAGATATACGTGGAAAAACCCAATACGGGAAAAAACCAAGGGAATAAATCAAGCACTACTAAAAACGAGGTTACAAGAACTCTTACGATAAGTTTGAACTCCACAAACCTAAATCTAGACGTTCTTGCCGAATCCACGCACACCTCTCTGAATGCTTGACCGCCGCTGCCTTGAATCCTCAAGCCTTCCGATTGCCTCCCGGAATCCACCGAAGGACTTTGCTTAGAGATTAACTAAGTTGATATTGTAAACCCATATTGTTTGAACTTCAAACCACCGTCTGCTTTTCGGCTGCCCCGTTAATCTTTAAAACATATGTTTCTTTACTGCCACACTTCATCCATGACCTAGTTGCCAACTAACGAATGGAATGGTATATATAATAGCCAATTATCCTCGTGCCAATATTGGACCTTGTTTCCATTTTGGACCTTGTTTCCTAGCAACCAATAAATTAGACAGGAGTCCAATCAGCTTGTCCGTGATTGTTGGGAGACCGACAGACGACTCGATCTAATTGCTCGATATTTCTTCCACCAAAAATTACAACTCAATAATTAGAAAAACTCAATTACACGGACGAATGTGTTTTGATCGCATGCCATTGACAAACATGAATATTTTGCCTTTACACTAATCAAGTCGAATAGTGCTACACGTTCATGTTCGGCTAATTTATGAAACAAACCTAATATTGATCGAGGTTCAGGTTCGATTCATTTAGCAGACGAATTAAACTCGAACGAGTTTTTATCGAGTCGAGCTAATTTACAAACGGCTTAATTCATTTACAATCTTATCCTCCGTTCATATAAGTTTGAGTTAGATCCTAGTCACACCAATTGGTTCTTGGCCCCCCCGATTGCTTTAATTCAATTGGATTTTGGCGCCTTCTGCAGATTTTCTTGGCTCTGAAAAAATAAGCTGCTTTACGCACTTTTGCTCTTTTATGCAGCGCAGTAGCGCACTCTGTCTCTCTCTCTCTCTCTCTCTCTCTCTGGTTACGTTCTTTAGTTGTTTCCTTAAAAACGGAGTACTTAAAATTTGTTTTTCCAGGGGGGTCAGACCCATGCCTTGTTGCGAATCTGGTCGATCGGGTCGGTCCACACATGCACCATATTTTAGTATACTAGTATAATAAATCAATTCAGCTGCTGATCATTTGCCTACATACCATACCCACGTTCCACTTTGTCTACTATCTCTATCAATACATACCTTCTGTTCCCACTATCTAAATTTGGATTCTCAAAATGTCTCCTTTTAACTTAAAAATAAATTCTTGTTATCTAAATCAATCTGAAACAGATACAGTTCGCATAAGCAAACAAAGTTTGAAGTTTGATTCTTTCTTAATTTATACGTCTTTCTTCGTATTATTTCACTTGGCCCATGAAATTTGGCTCTAGGCTATTGTGTTTCGCCTGTTTCGCCTCTTTTATAAAAAACAAAAAACTAGAGGACTAAAGACTTTTTATATATCAAAAATGTTTTAAAAAAAAATAAAGAGAGTATAGTGATGACGGGTCTATGGAATTTGGGAATGATTTAACTCTGATATAATAACAATATTTTTTAAAATTGTGGGTGGCAACCGCCTCTACTTGTCCACCTAGCTCCATGCTTGCTTGTATTGGAGCCCTATTGACTTCCCTCATTTCTAAGTTGTTTATGTAATTCAATATTTTTTGTCTAAATCGTTACCCTCAAACAAAAATGTTATAAGGAAAATACTTGGGCATCATATTTCACTTATCCTAACGTGTTTGACACCACAACATTTTGAATACTAGCTAGTACAATTACCATTGATGAGATTGTGTCACAAGTAACACGTGGTACACGAATATGGTCACCATGATATCATTTGTCAACAAATTTACAAGCGATTTTTTTTTTATTTATAACCTTTTTAAAAAATGCAATGACCCAATTTGCTTATTTTTTTTAGTCACTGTTTTTACCATTATCACAGCTAATATGCAAATTCGGTCCTAAACACTGCACCTAATTTTTAAGACGATCAGTCTAATATTCATCTCAAGTGATGCAAAAAATTTTGGGGCTACTCTATGTTTGACCCGTCGTTGATTTTGGTGTTTAAAAATTAATCAAGATGTGCAAATACTAATTCAAATGTCAAGTTTTATTATTAAGAAAAAATGCTGAAGGTACCAACTTGTTCATTAGTAATTCAAGCTAGACTTGTTCTTTTTCTCCCATTTTAGGTACATTGGAAATTTGGAATCCTACTTCTTAAATCACATCCGAGCTAATTCAAACTTACATCACTTCTCTAGTCTTGGACGAGCAGATCTTTTTTTTTTTTTTAATCTTTTCCTCCTATCATCTTATGCACTGTCAATCTTTTTACGTGTATCAATTAACAAAGGTAGAATTGGTAATCCACTCATTTTAGGTGCCCTATGACCTAATTTTTTAAAATTTTAACTAGATTCAGGTCAAATTTTATAAATTAATTGTTCATCTTGACGAAAAATACAAACTAAAACTATATAAAGTTCATCACTAAATACGGGAAAAAGTTTGAAAAATAGTCTGTCTTTAGTGTCCTTTTATAAGTTTTATTTTCAACCTTGCTAAATATTTTAATACTTATTTGATTCCCCTTATTGAGATGCATAATGTGATGTAAAAATTATAACGGAAAACGAAAAGAATAACAAATGTAATGAATTATACCGACTGCCTTTAAATACTCTATAGCACTATCTAGTTAGGTGCTGTTTGGGAGTACCAATATGGTTGGTCAATAATTTTTCCTCTTTATTGTTTGATGGGGATGGCTTAAAAAAAGATGGTTTTTTTTTTTAAAAAAATTTTATGATATTTTGCTTAAAAAAGAAAGGTTGATAATCTAAATTAAGCACAAACACACAACTTATTTTTGTCTTTAATTTTTTGGAAATTAAAGACGCAATTGAAGTGCAAGAAAAGTGTATGATGACCCCACGACCGTCTTTCTCCTAGCCCCCTCCATCTCTCTTTTACTCTCTCTCCACTCTCTAGAATCCCCGTATTTTTCTCTCACACCCCACACGACTTGAATCCCCGTATTGTTCTCTCTCCAGTTTTGGGCCGTTGTGGGCCCCTCCCGGGTCCACAACAATGATCGAAATCGTTCATTTTGTAGAGCTCGTTGAATATAACATCCACGCCAAAAAATTAGTTTCACCGAACATCAATAGGTATATGGATGAAACAGATTTGTACAAGAAAAAAGCGATGACAAAAATTAAGTTAAAATTAATAATTGTCCATTTTTTCATGTGTAAATCTGTTTCATCCATGTACCTATTGATGTTCGGTGAAGCTAATTTTTGGTGTGTATGAAATATTCGACGAGTTCTACAAATGAACGATTCCGATTATTATTGTGGACCCGGGAGAGGCCCACAACGGCCCAAAACTGGACCGGACTGGAGCCAAGAAAAACTGGACACGAAGTGAACCCCCCTCCATCTCTCTTTTACTCTCTCTCCTCTCTCTAGAATCCCCGTATTTTTCTCTCACACCCCACACGACTTGATCCCCACTCTGCTCCTCCGTTAACTTCAATATAGCTCCCATTTCGCTATTCGAAACAGACAGAGAGAGATAGAGATCGAAATTGTACTTTCAAGGCTCTTGAAGCTCTGAGTTACTACTGGAGATGTGGTGATGGCTAGCACCGTGGCATACAGGAACGGAAGTCAAAAGGGCGCTTTGAACTCGAATTCCAAGTCTGCTCTCAAATCAAAGCCCTCCCTCGCCGCCTCCGGCCCCCGCCGCAACAGCACCGGCACATTCTCCGGCGCCCCCTCCCCCGGCAAGGACAATTCAGGAAGTTAGTTTCTTTTACCTTACTGAATTTATGACCTTTTTGATTGTCAATTACTCTGGGTGTGGTTCTTGACCTTTTTATGGACCAAAATTAACTTTAAAAAATAAAGCTTTCAACTTTGAGAAGCTTTGTTCTGTTTTTTTTTTTTTTTTTTTGGGCTTCACCATTCAGTTTGTTTTATTTGGATTTTTAATGCGAGCGTGGATTGTCTGCTGAGTATTTTAGAGCTGCTTCTCATGTGTCCGGGCCAGCTTAAGCGCACCTCAACTAATCTTGGAGTCCGATCCCGCCGCTCATTTGCAGTGAGCCCAATGAAAGCCGGAGCGGCTGGCTCCAAATTGATAACAACTGAGAAGTTTCGAACTTGAGACCTTAGAAGGGAGCAAACCCTTAAGTGCCAACCCTTATGGTGCTCCTTGCTTAATTGTTTGTTTCTGTGAACTTGAGGGTGCTTCAAATGCTGCTTTAATTGATTAATTTTGTCTGACAAATTTTGTCCATTTACTGGCTTCTTTAGGGCATATGTAATATGTACCTCTTATCTTATTCAACCCGTTGATGGTTTTATTCTTCTGATATTGCAAATGGAAGATAATATCTTAATCAAAAGCAAGTAAAGTGGAAATTTTTATTTGTCCTTTTCCATTGGAGACTGGATCCAACCAGCTTTAGTGAAGAATGTTTGGGTGATCTCATAAGTTACTCACTAATAAATTATGAAAGTTTTATGCAAGAACTCTTATCATTTCATGATTCATTTATAAATCTACTTTGGTTTCTATGAACCATAATGTGGCTTCATAATGGGGATCAAGAAGCCATCAGATGCCGAAAAATTGAACAAATCTTGAAGTTTGGGTGAATTGTGGAATTTGGTTCTTATGGTATATTGTTTCCGACTTTTTACGCCTTTCCTTTCATTTCCTTATCAGTCGGTTCCCTATTTGTTTTCTGGTATTTTATTTTATGCATTTATGTATGCGTTGTATTGAATATGAAGTCCTCTATAGCGTTACTGAATGTAGGAAAGAGTTTCTGCTTAACTGAGTTCCCTTGAGAATTCTTCTTCTCTTTTAGCATTGCATTTTATTGCTGTTGGAAGAAATGTGGATTGCTTGTACGATTTTCTTTCGAATAGCTATTTTGTATGTTGTACCATTTGAGAATTGGAGAATATGGGGCTCACATGATGCTGTGTTTCCGTGAAGTTTCTGGGAGAGTTCGAGTCGCTGTAAGATTGCGGCCACGAAATGCAGAGGAGTTGGTGGCCGATGCTGATTTTGCTGATTGTGTAGAATTGCAGCCAGAGGTAGTCCTAATATCATGATCACCATATCAGATTTTGCCTAACGATGTTAGAGTCAACTAATTCTTGGATTTTTTGTGCTTCAACGTGATATCATCCATCGTTTGTTTGCTACATTTCAGCTGAAAAGGTTAAAGCTACGTAGAAACAATTGGGATTCAGATACCTATGAGTTCGATGAAGTGCTTACGGAATTTGCTTCACAAAAGCGTGTATATGAAGTTGTGGCAAAGCCTGTGGTCGAAGTGCGTATGAGTTAATTTTTGATGTTTCTGATAATGTTTACAGCCATTAGTGTATTATGTTTCCGGAGAGTTGCAAGGATATGGAATTGTGCATGGAACGTTCTTCGTTTGCAATAAAAGTTGTTGATACTTTTATACTGAGCTGATATTTTGGTATTGTATAATTGTTTTAGTCTGAGATGTAAATTACATTGGTTGAATTGTTATGCCAGTTAACCACTGAACATGTTGTATAGCCTATGTTAGATGTCAAAATTTATTTTTTTCCCTTTGGCAATACAATGATGAACTGGTGTCAACAAGATTGAAGGGATAGGATATCAGAAGGGATTCTGATCCTATCGTCAATCTCTGTTGGTTATTAGGTAGTGTGGCAAAAGATGGCCACAATGGTAAGTTGATAATGACGTGATCATTTACGTCTGGAGGAAGCACTTAAGAGTAAAGACATAATTTTTGCATGTAGTAGAAAGTAAATAATCTACTTAATATGCTAGAAGTCCTCTGACATTTTGAGGTGATAGCTATTCTGGAGGTGTTTAAGTATTTGTTGGTAGAAAATGTACCGCAGTTGCTCACAAGAAGTTGTGAACTTAGCTATTTCTGCCACAAGGCTGTACTGGATTTGTATTCTGGACAAATAATTAGGAGCACATGCATGCTATGACATAAAACATATGTCCCACCTACTTTCTGAAATTTTTATCATCTTTGTTTTTGGTTCTTCATCCTATATTTTGCTCATCAGTGCATACTCCAAGAATTTAACTTCGTCAGATGTCTTGCTTTGCTTCTCATATACTCCAACAGAGTGTTTTAGATGGTTACAATGGGACAGTTATGGCATATGGGCAGACTGGCACTGGTAAAACTTATACATTGGGGCGACTTGGTGAAGAAGACACAGCTGATCGTGGAATTATGGTGCGTGCAATGGAGGATATTTTAGCAGAAATTTCCCCAGAGACCGACTCTGTCTCTGTATCTTATTCACAGGTTGTTAGCATTTCCATGATCTAGTAATATATAACTGAGTGTTGTCCTAAATTTTGGGATATTGTCGTACTCCCTCTGTCCCATTTTGGTAGTCCTTTTTGGGAGTTGCAACTTTTGAAGGGAACATGCAATTAATGTGCTTAAATTCAAATTGCATAGCATTAGTTCCAACAATACCCTTTGATTCTGGTTGTAGACATTAGAACCATTAACGAGGTTCAAGAAATCTAAACTTTTCTTTTTCAAAGATGACTAATATTTGGGACATCTCGAAATAGAATAAAGGACTCGCGCAAGGACAGGGACTCTTTGTCATGGAATATGAACTTTTGGATTTTTTTTTTTTTTTTGAATTTTGCGAAAGTTTTTTGGCATTTTGGTCAATGGGTTTTACTGATAACATGGATTTGTTCATCATTTGTTTCTCCATAAATACTGCAGCTTTATATGGAGACCATACAGGACCTTCTTGATCCTGCTAATGATAACATATCCATCATGGAAGATCCCAAAACAGGAGATGTTTCGCTGCCCGGGGCTACCCATGTAGAAGTAAGGAACCAGCATAGTTTTGTGGATCTTCTACGATTAGGGGAAGCTCACCGCTTTGCTGCTAACACAAAATTGAATACAGAATCTTCCCGTAGTCATGCCATTCTAATGGTAAATGGACTGCTTTTCGTGAATCCTTGTGGTTGTACATTCGAAATACTGGGAGCTCGTTAGCAATCCTTGGAACTTTTGCATGTTACTTAGTCTAGTGGTAATCACTAGTTCTCTTGCTGCAGGTACATGTTAGGAGGTCAGTCAAAGGGAAAGATTCGGTTCTTCCTAGTGAAAATGGTAACACATCAAACATGCTTAAAACTTTAAAGCCTCCCATTGTTCGGAAAGGGAAGCTTGTTGTGGTAGATCTTGCGGGTTCTGAACGAATTGACAAGTCAGGTATGTCCCACAAATAATGTATATAATTGACATTATTTCGTTTTTCCCTTTCTTTTTTTTTTCAAGTTACAGGTGTAGTAGGTGCCTATTTTTCCTTGATCTGAAACCTAGAAATGCCATCTGTGTTAGTGTGCAGTAGCCTGTGTTTTTGTTTTGGAGTCTAGCGAATTTATATCAATAATAATGCCACATTGACATGTAAGATGCAAACCATGGGTCTCTGCTGCATATGTTTCTTAATGCAGTGGAAATGACATTACAATTGGTAAGAAACTTACCTATCCAAAAAAGAAGAAAAGAATGAAGAAACCTGGAAATGCAGTAAACTATGAGCTTCATTTAAGTGATTGAAGGTTCAAAAATGCTTGACCGACCGGGTGTTAATAAATTTAGACTAAAAACGCTTCCCAAGCGTAGGACTCTCGACCAGTGTAGCACAATAAATCCGGAAGTACCGGAGTCGAACCACAGAGACGGACGGACGGTGTTTGACTCAAAAGCGCAAAATTCTAGTTTTAGTCTGGCTCTTAGGTAGCCACCCCTTGTTGATTGGTTGAAATTAACTAAATCTTACGAAACTGGATTATCTGAAATCAATTTAAAACGGAGAGTACATCCATGGGAACTCCAGCACCTGCAACTAGTCTTAACCCAAATCCACTCGGTTTATGATTCCTTTAAAAAAATTTGATTTTAGAATAGGAAAAAGGTTTCCTAACGAATACTCACCATCTGTTACCAGTTTCCGAGCTCGAATGAGAGAAAGGCTCCGGATTCCTTCGCTCCCCTCACAAGGACTCCAGCAATGCCCGGGATTTGTTTGTTAGAAAAAAAAAATTTTCGTATCCTAAAATTGCTTAAAACTTTTGTTTTGCTAAACCCGAGTTGAACTTCGATTAGACTAGCCACGTGGTGCCTTCGCCCCGTGGCCGCACTCAATAGAACTACTCACTCATAATCTTAACGAACACAATAAACATATATTTAAAGCTAAACATGACTCTAGCAATCGAATTAAAAGTAAAAACGAAATACGATACCGTGAATTGCAGAAATTAACTAGATCTGAATACCAAAAGGAAATCGAGAATTAAAAACTGGAAATCCTGAAGAACTTCAATTAAAACTCGAATCTGCAATAAGAACTCCGAAAATAACAGCAGCCAAAGTTAACTAAAAACGAAAAGAAAATAATATCAGTAAAAACGTAACCCTAATTGAAGGAAGTTAGGGTTTTTTATACTAAACCCTCGATTACCATTAAAAAACCTAAACGAAAATCGGAATTAAAACCCAAAAGAGCCAAAACGCCGCCGTTTGGACCCTCATAGCGCCTCGGTAGCGCTACACCTAAAATGGTGTAGCGCACGCGATCCCTTATCGTGCATTGACTTCCGTTGACTGCAGCCCTGTCCGTTGACCATGTTGACCGCTCGATAGCGCTATAGTGATTTCCCAGTAGCGCTAGCGCCGCTTCTGGACAACTTCTGCTTCTCGTTAACCAATTCTGGAGCGCTATAGCAAATCTCTTGCAGCGCTCACGGAGGTTCTGGACATCTTCTCACGAATTTCACCCCAACACTTAGTCTCCTCGGCCTCCCTTGCTCTCGAACTCCATCTCGGCCTTCCAGGACTCCTCGTAATTGTGCCAAAACATCCCAAATCCCTGCAAATTCAGCAAAAACACAAAATCCAACCACGTGCACGCATTAAATGGAAAATGAGAGTTAAAGGCACGTCTAACGTGCTGATTTCCCCTACTTAGGCGCTTAAATTCATGAATTTCACGCGCCTATCACATCCCCCAACTTGAGCGTTGCTAGTCCCTAGTAACGAACGAAATAAAAATAGCTAAACAAAAACTAACAACTCAACAAGGATACGAGGGTTATGCAACCTGTACAATATTCAAATGACCATGAAAATCTTTATCACTGTCTTCTTTAACTCATTCACATGCATGCCCTAGCTATTAGTCGAATAATTTCACTCCAAAGCAATTGCTAAAAATAATTGTCGCCACAAAGTCACAATGTCGCTCTCGCTCACTAGAACACTCTACATCCCATGCGAGGCGCTTGGCGATCAACGTGGGGAAGAACAAAGAAACCACCACGTGCCAATCAAAATAACGCCAGTTATAACAACGAAAGCTCAACGAAATTAAGAACCATACATTCATAGCCAAATATAAAACATGCATGCAAGAGAGTTAAACAACGTTCATCGGGTCAACTAAGGACTTAATTAGGCTTGTAATGACCGTGGTTTCAAAAGAACAAGAGACATGCAAAAGGTGGTGGCCTATAGAAGCGCATGGATAATCTACCCTGACTGGCCGCCACTTCGACTCCGGCACCACATCGGTGCTCAACACAAAACATCAGACACAAACATAACATAGTACGGGTTATGACACAAAATAAGAAACGACAAGACTCAACCACCGACTCACATAAGACCCCCAGTACATAGATAACACCGCACCACCACATAAAATAACACATGAAATAACAGAACTCGACACATGAACCAACACCACCCTCCAGTCCAGCTCTATGCTCAATCTCCATCCCCAGCGTCCGAGTGCTCCTCCTCCTCATCAGGTGCGTCTGCAAAGTCATCGCTCACCTCCAATGGTGGCCACTGTCTCGGTCGGAAAGGCCCTGGATTCTGCCCAGAAATCTGCGCCTGCAGGTGGCGCTGTCTATCAAGCAAATCCATCTGATTTCGAGCCAACTGCCTCTGCTCCCGCTTCAACTTTCGCTGGCTCTTAGCAATGCCAGTCACACACTCAAAAATCTTTTCCAACCAAGTTTTAGTACTAGAACTAGCCGGCGGTTGAGTAAGCAACGACCCCTCAACCCCTCTCAACTGACCCATACTCCGCTGAATGAACGAGGAGTCTATATCACCCGGCAGTAAATCATCATTGCTATAATATCGCTTCCCCGAAACGTTTCTGCTCCTCAGAATCTTGGTAACCAAACACGGGAAAGGCATCCTTGCCGTGGTCGGGGCATCCCTAAAATCACACATCTGCCCAAAAATATATAGGGCCCAATCACACACCGTGTCCTCATCCATAAATGCAAACATCAAATTACCAACCGACTTCTGGGGTGCACCCTCCCGACCTCTAGGATACAAATTGTAACACACCACTTGGTTGATAAACCTGTAATCTCCCTTAAGTCTACCCGGCCAATGGGGGATCCTAGCATTCCTGCGATCATCATACAAATACCTCGCCACCTCAGCCTGATCAAAAGTCTCATCTGGCCTAGGGTAATTTACAGGTCTCGTGGGCCTCGGGTAATCCAAAGCAGTGGCTATCTCAGCCGCGTCAATAAATACCGGGGTGCTACCTATTTTTGAGGTAATCCGAGCACCCAGAGCGAAAAAGTGACCCGGCTCCGGCACAACCATATTCTTATAAAATTCCTCAACTAAATCATTATTATCCCAGGGTTAGGTTCGAACCAATACCTCAAATTTTGGTCCCGAATGGCGAGAAAAGGAGTGTAGTTCTCTGGCCATAACCCGTCATCTACAATGTGCCTCTCATTCTTTACTCCTCGCCCCTTAATGGACGCCTCCCATGCAGCCCGGTTATCCCTCTCAATCTGCTCTCGGTCCCTCCATTCGGCCCGGCCCTTTCGAACTTCCTCCGCTGCACTGGAGGTCTCAGCCACTGCCTTACTCTTGCCCGTGTTCTGCTTTTTGGGTGCCATGACTTGGTGGGTTTTTGGGTTAAAAGGTGGGTTTTTTTAGAATTTTCTGATCTGAAAATTTTGGGGGGTTAGGGAAATTTTGGGTTGGATATTATGGTAGAGGGGGGTGAGAGGAGTGTTTTTGTGAATTTTGGTGAAGAATGGTGGAGTTTTGAGGTGGGTATGGAGTTTTAGGGTTTGAAGGTTGGCTAGTTATGGAGGTTATGGAGGCTGGGGAATGGAGGAAGATGAAGGAAAGAAAAGGATAGGAAGAGAGAGAGAGATAAATTGCCGTGACTGGGGTTGATGCCGAGGGAATTAAATGGGGGCCTCAGGTGCCGTTTCGCTTTTTTTTTTTTAAAAAAAACCACTAGCGCTAAAGGGGTGTAGCGCTACCGAACTGCTCCTTTTTTTTTTTTTTTTTTTTAAATCTGGTCAAAGGTGGGTTGACTGCGGCGGTTTGTTTTCTTTTTAACTCTCTCTCTTATAACTTTGGGTTGGTTCATGGGATTAAAATGGTTTAAGGGTTATGGGTTTTGGCTGGGATTAAGATTTAGGTTTTACTAGGACACAGCACCCAAAAGCAGTATTTTAACACCTTCCAAAAGACAATGCTCCCCTAATAATTCGAGGCCTCCAAAATGAGCACAGAGCTAGACTACCAAATCACACCCCATCCAAACACCGGTTCCCTAAGCTGACACAGATTGACTGACACTAATTGGTCTAAATTGGGATCAACGGGACTCATTTAGTGGTTCAATCACACAAAAATTGCCTTGTTTCATCCCCTAAGTCCGTTTCCAACTCTCATAGCATGCATGCAAAATATTCAGACTACAACGAATGGTACAATGCCTACTATTTTGTGCAATTGCGGAAATTGATAGTCAAAGAAACATGGGAATGCTTTTAAGAACGCACTGTAAACTAAGTGGAAACCTATTAAATGCTGCTTATGGTGCGAAAATATTCCAACCGATGTGCCAGATATATGCATGACAATGAGTTAAACTAGCAAACAATGAAATCAGTCACCTAACTCATACAAACATGCATAACAATCGTATCCCTGCTTTTACTAAAATAAATAAATAACATAACATAAAATTTTAAATTATGGCCCACTAGCAACGCTCAACACAAAAATACGCGTGTACAAAGTACACCCCTTCCCCCAACTTGAAATGCGCATGGTCCCCAAAGCATTAGGACCAAGAAAAATGAGAACAGAGGGAAAGAAAGAGTGAACCTGGGGTGGCAGCCAACCACCATGACCTCGGCCAATGTTTGAGGAATTTGGCGCCCTTGCATTCCTCGTCATTGCAGCTGCTCCAGGGCTTGCTCCTTCGGCCCCAATAGTGGGACCACAGCTAGTCACACAAGGCCGCACTGGGGGCTTCGGACTTACAACCGCCACACGCAATGGCACTCATGACCTAGAGCTCCTGAATGCCTCCATCACCCCAGCGGTGAGGCCTAATCTACCAAGACTGGTGTGGTAGCATGCGTACCCTGCCAAAAGACTGAAACCACAACTACCGAAAATATGCAAAAAGCATTAGTCCTGCCCGGCGCGTGTTATCCGGGCCCCAAACACACAAAATAACAGATAAAGAAAAATGAATGACAAAAAGAAAAGAACACCACCCGACATTCACGCAGTCTCACGTGTCATACTTTTCTCCCCGTGTCAAGCGGATGAGCGAGACCCGGGTGGCTATACAAGACCGTTGAACATGCGTTATGCTAGTGCCCGTAATAAAATTTATCGCTCGACCTCGTCAAACAATCAAGTCCAGCGTCCCCTACGATCAAAACAAAGCAAGACTAGATACAACCTAGCGTGTACTCCGGGCAATATCAAACCTCACCCACAGACCTAAGTTGCCACTGATAGGGGCCTATTCAGAGAGCATGGATCGTTACCGATAAACTATTACCAAGAAAAGCTAATGAAAGCCCTTTTGTCCCTAACATAGGTGAAATCTTTTTATGTGAAAAATCCCCAAGACTATATGCAAAACATGCAACACCACACAAAAATAAAAATGCAAACATACGAACATGCTAAAACAAAACAAAAATGCATAACTAAACAAAACATGACAAGACAAGAAAAGAAAACAAATATGCACAATATTTACAAGTTTTGCCCTTCGAACCGGAGCTGGGCACACGATCCTTATTTTAATAGCGGCGTGCGAAGCTATAAACCCAAGTCAATGATGGGTACCCCTATTGCTAGGAGCCGGGTCCACACTCAGTGAAGAGCAGGGTACGCGTGAGCTACCCGTCGAAACATGGCAGAAAAAGCCTACTCAACTGGGTCGTCCTTATAGACAGGATCGACCAACTCCTCATCGGGTTCACCTACTTCCAAAAATTCCAAATAGGGTTTAAGACGCTGTCCATTAACTTTGAACACGTGATCATCCTTAGAATCGCGGACATCGACTGACCCATTCGGATACACCTGAACCACTACATAGGGACCGTCCCAACGAGACCTCAACTTCCCTGGAAAGAGATGGAGACGCGAATTATAGAGCAACACTTTCTGACCAACCTTAAAGGTTTTGCGCTGAATATTCCTATCATGGTACGCCTTAACCTTAGCCTTATAAATGCTAGCATTCTCGTACGCGTCATTCCTAAGCTCCTCAAGCTCACACAACTGTAACTTCCTATGCTCACCCGCCTCACTCAAACTGGAATTGACTTTCTGAATGGCCCAATAGGCCTTCTTCTCTAATTCAACTGGCAGGTGCCTTACCGTAAACCAGCCGATAGGGTGAGGCACCCAGCACGGTCTTGTAAGCAGTGCGGTAGGCCCACAACGCATTGTTTAACCTGGTGGACCAATCCTTCCTAGTCACCCCCACGGTCTTCTCTAGAATCCTCTTAATCTCTCTGTTAGCTAATTCGGCCTGCCCATTAGTCTGGAGGTGGTACGATGTAGACACCTTATGAGTGACCTTGAACTCCCCCATCAGTTTCTTAAATGACCGGCTAGTGAACTGTGCGCCCTGATCCGAGATAATGGCGCGTGGCACGCCAAACCTCGACAAGATATTAGCCTTAAGAAACTCTAGCACGACTTTCGCCTCCATAGACCTAGTGGGAGTGGCTTCAACCCACTTTGACACGTAATCGACCGCTAACAGGATATACTCAAAACCATGAGACATAGGAAATGGACCCATAAAATCGATGCCCCAGCAATCAAACACCTCTAGCACAAGAATGGGTCGGAGGGGCATCTCCTGACGTGAAGACAACTTGCCAAGCCTTTGGCAACGGTCACATGACCTACAAAACTCATGCACATACTTAAACATATTGGGCCACCAGAACCCGCATTGCACAATCTTAGCGATGGTCTTCTTCGCAGAGAAGTGACCTCCACACGCCTCCCCGTGACAAAACTCTATGATCCCCTGCTGATCAGACTCGGGGACACATCTACGCACAATTTGGTCCGCACAGTACTTAAACAAATATGGGTCATCAAAGATGTACTGTCGGACATTCCTCAAGAACCGCTGCTTCTCCTGAGTAGACCAATGGGAGGGAATCTGCCCAGTTACCAAATAATTGGCAATGTCAGCATACCACGGGCACTCATTAGCAGCGAACAGCTGCTCGTCTAGGAAGGAATCTCTAATGGGAAGATTTGAGGTGGAGTCCTCGAACTCCAGACGAGACAAATGATCGGCTACTACATTCTCCACTCCTTTCTTATCCTTAATAATGAGGTGGAATTCTTGCAACAACAGAATCCACCGAATAAGGCGAGCTTTCGCATCCTGCTTGGTCATTAAGTACTTCAGGGCCGCATGATCGGTGAACACCGTGATCTGCGAACCCATCAGATAGGACCGAAACTTGTCTAAGGCAAACACCACCGCTAACAACTCCTTCTCAGTAGTGGTGTAATTCATCTGTGCCTCATTGAGCGTCTTGCTCGCATAGTAGATCACAAATGGGTCCTTCCCTCTCCTCTTAAAACAGCTCCGACTGCATAGTCAGACGCATCACACATCAACTCAAAGGGGAGACTCCAATCAGGAGACTGCACAATAGGCGGAGTAGTGAGACTCCGCTTTAGCTTTTGAAAGGCCTCCTCAGACGCCTCGGACCACACAAAGGGTGTGTCCTTCGCTAACAACTGACACAACGGACGAGAGATAGCACTGAAATCTCTAATGAACCGCCGGTAAAAACCAGCGTGTCCAAGAAATGAACGCACATCCTTGACAGACTTAGGAGTAGGGAGTTTACGGATCAAGTCTATCTTAGCTTTGTCCACCTCAATACCCTTGGAGGACACAATGTGTCCTAACACAATCCCTTGGGTTACCATAAAGTGGCACTTTTCCCAATTCAGCACTAAGTGCTTCTCCTCACATCTCTGCAATACCTTACCTAAGTTCTCGAGACACCCATCAAAAGAATCCCCAAAAACCGAGAAATCGTCCATGAATACCTCAACAATTCTCTCCACCATGTCACTAAAGATTCCCATCATGCACCTGGAAAAAGTACCAGGCGCATTGCACAACCCAAAGGGCATGCGACGGTAAGCTTAAGTACCATACGGACATGTGAAAGTGGTCTTTTCCTGGTCCTCTAACGCGACCTCTATCTGATTGTACCCTGAATACCCGTCCAAAAAGCAATAAAAAGCTCGACCAGCCACCCTCTCCAAAATCTGATCAATAAAGGGGAGAGGGAAGTGGTCTTTCCGGGTGCTCGCGTTGAGCTTCCGGTAATCTATGCATACTCGCCATCCTGAGGGAACCCGGGTTGGCACTAACTCACCTCGCTCATTGGTCACAACTGTCACCCCCGCCTTCTTAGGCACTACCTGAACTGGACTCACCCCACTCGCTATGGGCAATCGGGTAAATGATTCCTGCATCTAAGAGCTTCAAAACCTCAGCCCGAACCACCTCTTTCATGTGGGGATTCAGGCGCCACTGAGGTTGCCTAGAAGGTTTCACGCTATCCTCAAGAACGATTCGGTGTGTACACACCGTTGGGCTTGTACCATGCAAATCAGCTACAGTCCAGCCAATCGCGCCTATATGCTCTTTCAACAACTCAAGCAACTTCCTCTCTTGACTCTCCTCAAGGGATGAGGAAATCACAACCGGATAAGTATCATTGCCCTTCAAAAAGGCGTACTTGAGTGTGTCCGGAAGAGGCTTTAGCTCTGGTTTAGGCGGCTGAACTGAAGAAGGAACGACCTTGGGTGGGGGGTCACCCAGGGGCTCGAACATTGGGTCATAAGAGACCCCACAGGCTTCCTCCACCGCATCCTCGACATTCAACATCTCTAACAAACTTACTACCTCTGGATCATTTAGAAAGGACGCCTCCTCAGCGGTAAGAGCAACCTCCAGAGGATCCTTATACAAAACTGTATCAATATGCTCCTGAACTAACGAGTTTATCAAACTCACCTCTTCTACCTCCTTATCATCCTCCTTAAAAGTGTTCACATTGTAAACATCCACCTCCATTTTCTCCTCGCCAACAGACAACTGAACTCTGCCAGTTTTGCAGTTCATGACGGCGTTGGAGGTGGCTAGGAACGGACGACCTAAAATGATGGGGGTCTTTTCTAAAACCTCAGGAGTCAAGCAAGTGTCTAGAACGATGAAATCTGCGGGAAATTGGAACTCACCTACCTGAATCATCACATCCTCTACCACACCCTTGGGTACTCTCACACTCCGGTCTGCCAACTGTAGCGTGACCGGAGTAGCTCTCAGATCGCCTAGACCTAATCTCAAATATACTAAATAAGGAAGCAAGTTAACACTCGCCCCTAAATCCAGCAATGCCTTGTCAAAAGTCTGGCCCGCAATATCTATAGTAATGGTAGGACACCCGGGATCTTTGCACTTTGCAGGAATCTCGGTCTGAAGAATGGAACTCACCTGCTCAGTCAGAACCACGTTGTTCTGACTCTTGTGCTTTTTTGTGCAAAGATCTTTCAAGACCTTCGCGCACTGAGGAAAACACTCAATCGCCTCCATTAAAGTGATAGGGAATTGCACCCTTTTAAAAAGTTCTACCATCTTATGGTTCATATTCTGCTTGGGTCTCACCGCCAGCCTTTGAGGAAATGGAGCTACTGGCACAGCTGGCGGTGTTGGAGTCGTGGGGGCTGCAGCTGCAGGCACCGCCATCTCAGGTGACTCCTCATCAACTTCTACTTCCTTCCTAGGGGCATTAACACTATCAGGGGTTGCTCTCGGGGCATCAGCCAGCTCCGGGGGTGGAGCTGGTTTCTGTTTAAGTAGCATGGATTTGTCAATCACCTTTCCACTCCTAAGAGTGGTGACCGACTTAGCCTCCTCCTGATTAGGACCTGAAGAATTTCCCACATAATGGGCACCTGCTGTACTACCCTGGGCTGGAAACCTACCCTTTTCCTGCTGCAGTTGACTGACAACCGCAGTGAGTTGCGACATTTGGGTTGTGAGAGCCCCGATTTGCTGCCTAGTTTCCGTCTGAAACGTTATCTGTGACTGCATCAGGGAATTCATATTCTCTTCTAACTTATGGTCACGTGCGGTCATCTGTGAGTACCCTGGGGGAGGACCACGAGAGGATGGACCTGCCCCCTGCTAGGCTGGGGTTGAAAGTGAAATGGAATGACTTGGCCCTGAGGGGGCCTGGATGATTGGGCCTGTTGAAACTGCTGCGGCGGAGGTAGCGCAAGGGGTTGAGCTTGACCTCCACCTACCTGTCTGGAATCTGACCACCCAAAATTGGGGTGATCCCTCCATCCCGGGTTATATGTGTTAGAATATGGATCCCAAGCCCTGACTGCATTGACTTCTTCCTGATTAGACTGATTCGCCCCCTTGGCGGCAATAAACCCAGGGCACGCGGTCGTAGTGTGCCTTTCACACTCACACCACACACAAACTTCCTCAATCGACACTTCCTGAACTGGACGAACCTGTCTCCCCTTTAGCTCCTCTAACCTCTGAGCCATTCTCTCAACCTGAGTCTGGAGTTGCTGGTCACGGATGGTGACCGGAATAACATTGGACCCAGAAGGTCCGGACCGCTCAAAATCAGATGGTTCTAATGCCCTTTGCCTATCAGCTAGGTCGTCTAAGAAATCCCACGCCTCATCCGCTGTTTTGGACAAGAAGTCGTCCCCTTTGCAAGAATACTCTATATGCTGGACTGACTCAGCGTTGAGACCCAGATGGAAAAACCCAACTAACTGAATTCTCGAAAAGCCATGGTGTGGAAGCCTCAGGAGCAGCTCCTTAAAGCGTTCCCATGCTTTGAGAAACGACTCATCCCGCTCCTGCCTAAACCCTTGGATTTGACGCCTAAAACTCTTAGTCTTGGCCTCAGAAAAGTACTTCCTATAGAAGGCATCACGGACTTGTGCCCAGGTGGTAAAAGACTGGGACTTTTGCATTCGGAACCACATAAGCGCACCATCTCTCAAAGTTGCCTCAAACAGCTTGAGGCAGGCGTTCTCATATTGGGTATTCGACGCGAGGTTTCGCACTAACCCCTCAAATGTTCGTACATGCTCGTATGGATCATCGCGCTCTCTCCCGTGGAAACTAAGAAGACTGTTTAGGACACCGGGTTTGACTGTGAAAGCATTACGTGCCTCCTGTGTTTCTTGAGGGAACACAATGGGTCCGAGAGGAGTGGTCCTCTCGAGATGTATGTGTTGCCTCAAGGACAGTTGATTCGCTACTTGCCGATCTCCCATCTCAACTGATTCTGAATCTGACTCTGACACTGACTCTAAAACAGACTTTGGAATTGACTCGAAAGGTAACTCAATATAAAGACTACTTATGGGAATAGACTCTGGCTGACTCGACTCCAGTTCTCTGTCCTACTTACGAAAAGTTAATTAAAAGACAAAAACACGAAACTCACACTCTTAAACACACGTCGCCGTCCCCGGCAACGGCGCCAAAAACTGCTTGACCGACCGGGTGTTAATAAATTTAGACTAAAAACGCGTCCCAAGCGTAGGACTCTCGACCAGTGTAGCACAATAAATCCGGAAGTACCGGAGTCGAACCACAGAGACGGACGGACGGTGTTTGACTCAAAAGCGCAAAATTCTAGTTTTAGCCTGGCTCTTAGGTAGCCACCCCTTGTTGATTGATTGAAATTAACTAAATCTTACGAAACTGGATTATCTGAAATCAATTTAAAACGGAGAGTACAGCCATGGGAACTCCAGCACCTGCAACTAGTCTTAACCAAAATCCACTCGGTTTACGATTCCTTTAAAAAAATTTGATTTTAGAATAGGAAAAAGGTTTCCTAACGAATGCTCACCACCTGTTACCAGTTTCCGAGCTCGAATGAGAGAAAGGCTCCGGATTCCTTCGCTCCCCTCACAAGGACTCCGGCAATGCCCGGGATTTGTTCGTTAGGAAAAAAAAAATTTCGTATCCTAAAATTGCTTAAAACTTCTGTTTTGCTAAACCCGAGTTGAACTTCGATTAGACTAGCCACGAGGTGCCTTCGCCCCGTGGCCGCACTCAATAGAACTACTCACTCATAATCTTAACGAACGCAATAAACATATATTTAAAGCTAAACATGACTCTAGCAATCGAATTAAAAGTAAAAACGAAATACGATACCGCGAATTGCAGAAATTAACTAGATCTGAATACCAAAAGGAAATCAAGAATTAAAAACTGGAAATCCTGAAGAACTTCAATTAAAACTCGAATCTGCAATAAGAACTCCGAAAATAACAGCAGCCAAAGTCAACTAAAAACGAAAAGAAAATAATATCAGTAAAAACGTAACCCTAATTGAAGGAAGTTAGGGTTTTTTATACTAAACCCTCGATTACCATTAAAAAACCTAAACGAAAATCGAAATTAAAACCCAAAAGAGCCAAAACGTCGCCGTTTGGACCCTCATAGCGCCTCGGTAGCGCTACACCTAAAATGGTGTAGCGCACGCGATCCCTTATCGTGCATTGACTTCCGTTGACTGCAGCCCTGTCCGTTGACCATGTTGACCGCTCGGTAGCGCTATAGTGATTTCCCAGTAGCGCTAGCGCCGCTTCTGGACAACTTCTGCTTCTCGTTAACCAATTCTTGAGCGCCATAGCAAATCTCTTGCAGCGCTCACGGAGGTTCTGGACATCTTCTCACGAATTTCACCCCAACACTTAGTCTCCTCGGCCTCCCTTGCTCTCGAACTCCATCTCGGCCTTCCAGGACTCCTCGTAATTGTGCCAAAACATCCCAAATCCCTGCAAATTCAGCAAAAACACAAAATCCAACCACATGCACGCATTAAATGGAAAATGAGAGTTAAAGGCACGTCTAACGTGCTGATTTCCCCTACTTAGGCGCTTAAATTCATGAATTTCACGCGCCTATCAAAAAACATAAAATGGTGTGAGGTAGGTTCAAATACATAACATGGTGTGAGGTTCTTTGGTTACATTTTCTCCATACATCCTAGTCTAGTAAATCAAAAAATTCGCATGATATGATGGAGTTCTGCCTTTTGTTTGTCCCATTATTCACCTTATATGATCCATCTGTTAGCATCTATCGTAATGATGGAATTGGGCCGTATCATTCTGTCGAATCTTTTGTATATGTATCCTTTTTTGGGTTTTCTCTCCAGGGCTGTGTGTTGGGTTGAGTGCATCTGTCTGAGTTTGGATTCACCTAATTCCCATGCCCAATGCCAGTGAAATGTACAGATTTTCATATTTGACATCTCTTAATGCCCTTCTCTCACTTTCTAGAGAGAAATGGTCATGGAAACATGGAATTTCAGCAAAACATCCGGGTTTTGTGCATACTAGCATTAGCAATATAGTACAAGCAACTTCTAGGCATGTTTGGTTGGGATGCTACCTTTGCGTTGTGATGCTATTTCACTCAAGCCCTATCTCTGTCAAACTCCTTTCAGATCAATAAAAAAATTTCTTCGCCGCTCAAAAAAAAAAAGAGGTAAAAAATATACATTGACTTGGGTGGAATAGTAAATCTGATTTTTGTTATTGCTTTTTGGTCAGTCTTACTTTCTAAGCCTATGCTCTCTCCTGCATGTTGATGTTTATTTATGTTTGTACGTTCCACAGGAAGTGAGGGACATACTTTAGAGGAAGCTAAATCTATCAATCTGTCATTAAGTGCTCTAGGGAAATGTATTAATGCGCTGGCAGAAAATAGTGCCCATGTTCCAGTACGTGATTCTAAGCTTACAAGATTGCTTCGTGATTCATTTGGAGGTGAATGTCATGCTTACAGTACTTGGTTTCTTTTCTATGGAATTGTTTAAAATGTGTATGACATGATTGCTTCATTTAAGTACAATACAGTGTGAGACCCCTCAAGTAGGACGTTTTAGTGTTCTCAAACCTCTCATTTCGAAAGCTGACTGGGACCGAACTACGAGTGATCCTGTCTTGAGTGACAGAAATGTTTAATGATTGGATGATTTTGGCCTTTAGCTGTACATCCTTGTGGAAGTAAACAGTAAAGTATCTTTATCGAATTTTGAGATATACTCTAGGGCTACTGGTCCTTCAGTCTGTTATCGTGCTGAGTACCTGCAAATTTGACATATCAGACGAAGTCTATGAATTGGTGGAAAAATACACCACTGAGCTCTTTTATCACTTTGTCATGTTCTATTTGATTTAGGCTCTGGATGGTCCCATTAAGTTTTCTGTCACTGTCAGGGACGGATCTAGGAATGTAGCTTAGTGGGGGCACTTTGTTAATCGTATTGGCAAAAATTTATTTTTCTAGTTAACCACAATAAAATGGTACACAATTAAGGCATACATTACATACATTACAGACTACTAAAGTTTATAACGCATACTTTCAATTAAATTACGTAAAAATGAGCACCAAATCTCAGACAAATTTTTTAGAGTATGTTTTAGATGAACATCGACAAGTTTTAGAATGATCAAGATAGTTTTATTAATGATATTATTTTAAAATATTACTCTTAGACGGTTAAAAATAAATACAATTAAGAAAGAATCATTCCAAATAGACAAACAGTTCAGAAACCAAGTATAAATGCACCATGACAAAAATTGAAACATAAAACTAATTTTATATGTACATTTTCGAGATATATATAACAAAATTATTTTAGTTTCTAGTGCGGGCACGTGCCCCCAAGTAGGACCGTCCCTGGTTACTGTTTCAGGTGGTAGACAACTGTCATTGGCAGTTGTTTCCATTTCAGTAGTGCTTGACTCAATAATTTTATTTTCATGAACCAGCGCTGGAATGTATTGCAAGATGTTACTTGACTGTGTTATGTTACAGGTACCGCAAGGACTTCACTAGTTGTCACTATTGGTCCCTCCTCACGCCATCGAGGAGAGACAGCGAGCACCATAATGTTTGGGCAAAGAGTATGTTTAGCATTTTTCTTCTCTGTCATATTTCAGTGCATGACTTCTCTAGTTCCATTGCCATTACTTGTGCGTTATTGCAAACAATTCTAGTGAATTGTTTCCCGGAGTATTTTGATTCTTTGACAGTGATTCTGTTAGAACTTTACCATTAATAGGCTATGAAAGTGGAGAATATGTTGAAGATAAAGGAAGAGTTTGATTACAAGAGTTTGTCCAGAAAGCTTGACATACAGTTGGACAAACTTATTGTGGAGAATGAGAGGCAGCAAAAAGCATTCCAGGATGAGATTGAAAGAATAACTATTCAAGCACAGAAACATATCTCTGAGAGTGAAAGAAACTATGCTGATGCTTTGGAGGTAAATTGATGCGTGTTCATATGTATGTAAAGTGAGCATTTGTCCAAAAACATCATACACTTTGTCGATGGTAGGAATCAGCATTGTCATCAGTTTACTTCTTGTTGAAGCATTCAACTCAAAACTAATTTGCAATAATTGGAGAGGCCGACCAGGCTCAGTGCTAGTTTTTGAATGCATAATTTAACCATTGTGGGACAAGTTCTAAATACACCCTGCATTTCCGACCTCCAAATCGCATGACATAAACAACTTATCCATGCCATAAGGATTTCAGGTGATCGAGGTGCACTTTTGACACAAACAAGGGGAAGTATTCTCTTGAGAGTTAAGGAGTCTGACTCTTACCCAAAACCTCTCAAAGAGTGCATCTGATACGGTGATACCTCACAAAAGTGTCTACCCCAAAACCAATTGGCAATTTGTGGAGAGAAAGTTTGGGACCATGTTCTAGTTTTGAAGGGACTATTCTCCCGTTGTGGGCAAGCTCGTAACATTGCTGCTGTGCAACATTTGAATTTTACCTGAAGTGGTTTTCTAGGGCCTAGGGATGATTTTTCTTTTAACTCTTCACATTTAGATGCATTACTTTTTTTATAATTTATTGTTGGCTAGAAAGATTTTCGTCACATCAATGTAGGATTCTTCTGTTTGTGTTCTTCACTTCTGCAACATTTAACAGTTTCCTTTTTCCAATTTTTTGCTTGAAGGCCTTTTGGTAGGGGAAAATGAATCGTTCTTGATTGCCCATGGGTGTTATTATGATTGAACATGATTTGATGACTAAATTGTTATCTTTCTTGATTTCTGCCCTGAGTTGGTTTTTCTGCTTCTCAAGGTGTGAAAATCTCTATGTTGTTCATTTTGTAGAACGAAAAATTGAAATATCAGGAAGACTATATGGAATCATTGAAGAAGCTTGAGGAGCAATGGGCAAAAGAGCAACAAAAACACGGCGCTGGGAAAACCAGAATAGAACTCAAAGATGATGGCCTAGTCAAGACACCTAGGGAAGAGGTATCTGGTTCCAGCTCTATATAACTCGGTTGTGTGCTATATATGATTTGGTATTGGTCCATATTATTATATCCTTCATCTTTTCTTGCTTAGCCTCTGCATGTAGCCCTGCCTTTTTACGTTTAATCCTACCGCGTAGAGTTTGTTAAAAAGTTCCTTTTAACAGTTTTTGCTTTCTGGGGTATGCCCCTGGAAATTGGCTGCTTAATAAAATGTTAAGTTACCAAAATAAAATAAAATAGACTTCTCTTAGTGGTCTTAGTCTTCTTTTTTCTCCTTGCTGGTTCATCACTTCTTTAATTACTTTTTTTTTTTTTTGAACGGCAAATTTTTTTTATTAATCTTTGAAAGATTACAAAGATTAAAAGGGTAAGGAGAAAGGCAACAAGTGCCTATCTGAGACCCAAATCCTTGATTGGCAAGATGCCAACCAAGTAGATCACTTCTTTAATTATAGCTACATTTTTGTGCGTAATCTTCATCTGACAAGTGTACTGAGAATTTTCTCTTGACAATTACATGTCTCTGAAGGACTCTAGTAGTGTGTGTCTTTTCACCTTCAAGCACTTGCTTTCTTCCTGGTTTTGTTTGTCTCAGGCTGAAGGCTAAGTTGTACTTAATTCTCCAACCCCTAACCCACCAAATTTTTTTTGAAACTCAGAGTCTTGCCGTGTCCTCTGTTGAGGAAGTTGCTGAGGTTAAAAGATTGCTTCAAGAGGAAACTCGTCTTAGGAAGTCTGCAGAAGAGGAAGTCAGTAATCTTAGGAATCAACTAATGCGATGGAAAAGGTCAGAGGTATGCTTATCTCCTTCGCGACTGCCACATTTTCAGCACCATTATTCCTTCCCCCTTTTGCTGTATAGTGTAGTGTAATATGAACTAAGCAGTAACATTGATGTACACTAGGCAGCAGGGAATTCTGAGATCTCAAAGCTCCGCAAGTTGCTGGAGGATGAGGCACATCAGAAACAGAAGCTTGAAGAAGAAATAGCTGAACTACATAATCAACTATTGCAAATAAATTTTGAAGCTGATGAGGTAGGGTGCCATCCACTGCAGAAGCATGTCTCTGCTTCTACATGACTTTTAACAGTGATGTCTTTTTACACTTTGTTGGAGTTTTCTTCTCTTCTGAGCAATAAGAGAAGAGCTCATGGCTTCAGCCGTCATGAAATATTCCCAGCATTATTCCCGATTCACGTCTTTTTTGAAACTTGTGGTAAATTCTAGGGTTAGGGTTGTTTCAAGGACTTGACATAAGGTATTAACCAGGAATTCACTAGTACTACTGGTAATGAATTCAGTTCTTTTTACCTGGTAGTGGATTCATCGGGACTGGATCCCGATGATTTTCTTTCACATGATTATCGCTGTTTTGAGATTGATTCGTCATCAGAAAAGGCAGAAGTAATAACCCCGAGTTCATTCGAGCTTGTGACAATTGGGGTACCCCTCCCTCAACAAAACTTGGTGGTAGGTAATATTTGAAATTCCATCTAGACGGGTACCACAATTATTCATTGATTCACGGAGTGAAGAACAATCGTATTGCTTCTTGGTACTATCAACTTATGGATTTGATGTTTGAGAGTTAAAGTTGTGTCCTTGAGAGTCTTTGTAGTTCTGGAATTTCCCAAGCCTAAACCTATGAATTTGGCGTACATGTGTCTGTGCTGGCAACTATGTATGACTTTTGAATCTGAATGCATTTTTCTTTGTCAGACAAGGAGGAGATTAGATGGTGGTGTAGCCGGGAATGTTCCCAGTGGTCTAGATTCTCTCATTTCTCAAGTTAGGCATTCCCAGCTGAGAGATTCAGGGGATGGGGAGAAGGCCTCGATGGCAAAACTATTTGAACAAGGTGGTGACAGGCTTCCGCTTATTTTGTACTGCTTTCCAATAGCTCATTGTCTGTAATCCATCAGTTTATTGTCTTCCTATTTCGACAGTGGGATTGCATAAGATTTTGACGTTGCTTGAAGCTGATGATGCTGATGTACGAATTCATGCGGTAAAAGTTGTGGCAAATCTAGCTGCTGAAGGTATTTTAGAAGTGTTCAGTTGTGTTCTATTCTCCCACTCATCGCTAAAGTTTTTCTAAGTCTTTGTAGAAGATGGTTAAGGGTTTTCACGAATTCGCCTCCAAATATCAAGTTACAGGGAGACAGCATTGTATATGCGCACGGTTATCAAAGAATACGTGACGCACAATCTGTATATCAAAAATTCAGATTAAACTTTACATTTCATGTTGAAATGGTCCAGCCAAATTTCCTACATCTCTCCATAGGAAAATAGTTCCGCGTAAAGTAAGCATTTGCATTTCCAGCTATGCCAATTGTCCTGTCCGACATGCTTTTTGTATTAAGCTTTATGCTATTGTAGGCCACTTGTCAGAGCATGCAAAAGCTACATGAGGAAGCCGCGACTTTACTTGTGGAGAGTGTCTTTTCTTCACTTGAATTCGTTCTTCTTCATGTTGCTGTGCAAAAGTAAAAATAGAAGAGGCCAAGAGAGTTCATCCTACCATATGAGCTGAGCCGCTTTGTTCAGTGAATGTACATAAACCTGCACTTCATATACAAGTTCTATAATCTTGTGAAAAAAGAATTTGGTAATGATAAGGACTATCATTCGTGTCTTGTGTCTTGGTACAGGTCATATCTTGTAAATAATGACATAAACAATACTACCTATGATACCTTAAACACGTAACTGGAATGGAAACACGGTATACCCCATGTCCTAAATTGTGATACGGAGAGGGTAGACTTTTACAGTTACAATGTAAATATATACTACTTATTATAATGGAGAAGCAAGCATTCATTAGATAATGTATTACTTCCCTAAATAATGATGTGAATTGTAAAACACATTTCTAGGAGCATTTTTACAAACTCTCTTTTACATTTGTCCCATTAAAGCTCCGTATTTTGGTTGGTTTCATTTTACTTTCTCACATAAGAAAAATATTAATGAAATAAATAGGAAAAGCTTTGAGGTCCCTAAATTCTCTATTTTAGAACGTTGGTGTACAATAATTTGGAATGTGCATTCCAAAACGTAATTCATAGGGTATCTACAGTTTTGGTCATCATGATTTTTATCATGTGTAATTTGCAGAAGCAAATCAAGAAAAGATTGTAGAAGCCGGAGGTCTGACGTCCTTGTTGATGCTTCTTAAAACTACTGAGGATGAGACTGTTCACAGAGTTGCTGCTGGTGCAATTGCAAATCTTGCAATGAATGGTAAACTTGCACTACGTATCTGATTTGTTGGATAGTGTACAATCAAACAATGATTCAAGGGGGCATGGTAAACTTGCATTGCTGGTTGTGGCATGTCCGCATGGTGCGTTCTTGCTATCTATCCATCTTATCTAGAACTTATATTCGTCTCAACAGAATCCAACCAGGAGCTTATAATGGCACAAGAGGGCATCAGGTTGTTGTCTATGACCGCAGCGAATGCTGAGGATCCTCAAACCCTTCGCATGGTTGCTGGAGCCATAGCCAATTTATGTGGCAATGGTAATGTTCCTTCTTTTTTTGTTCATGCTACTGAAGTTCCTTTTGTTACCATTGTTGTAAGAAGTTTGCTTTAGCTGACATCTGAGACTTGTGGTTTGTTTATGCACAGACTACAGAGAATAGAAAGATTAAGAATCCCATATTCCCACTTTGAGTAACTGTAGTGATTGAAAAAATATATTTGCCAATTACATATCTATGTTATTCCCCAAGTCACTTTACCCGTGCATGATGTTAAGATACTTGTGCAACACTCTTTAAGTCTTGAACAACTTGAATTCCTGGAGTAAGTTCTTGTGTGGGTATAATTGTTGGTCTCCCAAGTTGTAAAACAATCATCTGCTTCTTCAGCGTGTGCAACTGATTTAGAATAACAGATTTACCTGAGAACTTTTGATTGAATTGGTTGTTTGTTTTTTCCTTGAGTTACTTTGATGTCAATATTGAGACCTTGGTCATGAATCAGAAAATTGTTAATTGTTGTCAGACCGGAGTGGCTAGTGAGCTTGCCTTCAAAAAGAAATTGATCTTTTCTATTTCTCAAAGATCGACATAATATTTTGCCCTTGGCGAAATTTCTAGATGTGCCACTGATTGGATTAGTGATAAACCCATTCGTCTAGCATCATTAAGCAATTTTGGTGTTCAGAAAGAATTTTATGAATTGATATTTTTATTAGGGTTGCAGGGTTAGTGATTGGAACGTTCGTTGGAACTTGTCTTTAAATGGCATCTTACTTACTGACAACGATTACATTGTGACTCTCAGATAAGTTGCAGACGAAGCTGAGAGCTGAAGGTGGTATTAAAGCATTACTAGGAATGGTGAGATGCAGGCATCCTGACGTGCTTGCTCAAGTTGCCCGTGGCATTGCAAACTTTGCAAAATGCGAGTCCCGGACACCTAGTCAAGGTAGGATGAGAAAGAGCCCTTCTGGATGTCATCTTTACCTCCAAGCTAATTTTTTATCTGTTGGCATGTGCAACATTATCTTACTCATAAGTTTGTTAAAAGAAAAAAAAAAGAGAGAGAAATGATTTTGGTTCTCCCCATTTGATTCTGCTTACGTCAAATTACAAATTTATCCATTTATTTTTTACCTTAGAAATAAATGTAATTACAAAATTACCTTTATCATTTGTACTTCTAAGTACACATGAATAAAAGCACAAAATATAGTGCATATGAACAAAAGGGGAGTGCCAAAAAGAAAAAAAAGCAGGTTTTTCTGATACTTTTTCGTTCCCAAGCATGACTTAATACTTTCCAACTTCTTATGGTTCATGTTGATGAATTTCTACCATTTCAAGTCGTCATAAGCTAATGTACTCTATCACTGGTTTTCTCATTACTACAGGGAATAAAAGGTCACTTCTGATTGAAGATGGTGCACTCCCATGGATTGTTCAAAATGCAAACAGTGAAGCCTCACCAATCAGGCGCCACATTGAGCTTGCACTGTGTCATTTAGCTCAACGCGGTGAGTTTGCTCATCTATTTGCACCATGAAATCCTAATTTACAGCCCCACTATGGGTACTGACCATAGTGGTACCGATTAGGTATAGATGGTGTGCGAGGCCCATAAAGAGATGATCCGAGCTGATCAAAAATTTTAAAATATTTTTTTTGAGCGACACTGTTAGAAAATCAGCTCATTTGAATATGTGTGAGTCTTTGATCCAATATTTCATTCAGAATTTAGGATCTTAACTTCTGAATGAAAAATTGAAAGATTGGATCAAATACTTATATATATTCAATCGAGCTAATTTTTTACAGGGTCACTCAATAAAATATTTTAAAATTTTGAACAGCTCAGATCATCCATGTGGGACACTTAATTAGAGGGCCCCACACGCCATCAGTACCCAAGGGGTCAGTACCCTTAGCATTTTCGCTTAATTTAAGTGCCCATCAATGGTGTCTGAATTTGCCTTAACTTCGTTAATCCAGAAATAAATGCCAAGGACATGATTAGCGGAGGTGCCTTGTGGGAGCTTGTCCGCATCTCTAGAGACTGTTCGAGAGATGACATAAGGTCTCTTGCTCACAGGACGCTAACTTCAACCCCAACTTTCCAGGCCGAATTAAAGCGGCTGAGGATAGGTTATGGGTGAAGATGTGTGGGACAACAGAACCGTTGGGAGGCAAGATTGTCACATTTAGTAGGCTGGGCTTGGGTTTTGTGTTCAATCTTGTAGCTTATGTGAAGCAGTTATTCTTAATCATATTTATTTCTCTATTGTTAATCCATTTTTTCGAATGGTTAGTTTTCCCTCTGTAGCTTTCCCCCTGGTCAACTTGTGCTAATGTATAAATTGATTGGTAAATGTTAATGAAACATAGCAAAGGAAAACAAAGTCATCATGGCCCTTCAATCTTGTTACACGAATTGAGATCGATCCCTGAATGTGGTTCCTGTAAAACTGGTAAGCTGATTATGTGTTCGCTTTGGTGACGGTTGAAGTGTTATCGCCCTGCATTCTGTGATTGTGATTCAGTTCCAGGTTCTTTCCGAGACATTGTTCCCGGTTTCGAATCATTCGCGTAGGTTGGGTAGGAACTTTTATCTCACTTAAAGGTAGAATGTTATCGGGTTCGTGAGTTAGATTATACAACTAGGAACATCAATGATGTCCTATCAGTTTGAATTGAATTCATGACCTCAGTGTAGCTACAAGACCATTGAGGTGACATGCCGAATTTATGTGAGCATATTCTTTTCTTTTCTTTTTTTAAAACGGCATTTAGGTAAGCATGTTTATTCAACACCTCAATATGGATTGGAACAAATTATAGACTAGTATAATCAAGAGTAATTTGTCACCAGTAGATACCAATCAAACGTACCCGGGGATAATCAAGAGTAATTTGTCACCAGTAGATACCAATCAAACGTACCCGGGGATCCTGTTGTCCCATACCAATCAATTGAGTTTTTTTTTTTTTTAAATTTTCTATAAATTAAGTAGTAGCGTACGTAAAAAGTCACTATGGATCGATCTCACTATTGCTATACCTAAGAATTGAATTTTTTGATTAAGTACTTTGATATGAGATAGAGCTGAACTTTTGCGTTCTCCCCTAAGAAACTAGAATTTGCAAAGTTTCTCACCAAAGTGTGTAACATTACTCTCATCAAAGGTGAGGATTTAGTGGGCCGGCTGAATAAAAAAGGGCGGAGGATTTAGTGGGGGCCGGTGAACAAACAAGATCCCACTCACTTTGATTTCTTATACGGGCATTTGATAGTTTGGAGTTAAATTTTTCCTGTTTTGACCCATCAAAAATTCGGTAAATCACCCTCATTTTTTGCTTCAAATGTGTAGAAATCACGTGCATTCTCTTCCTTTCGAGCGTTGATAGTAAATGAGACTATCATTCACTATTCAAAATATAATAAATCTTTTCTACCAATTGTAAAGCCAACTTAGATTTATCAATGTATATCTACCTTATAATTAACCTCTTCATATAGATAGTATATTCTAGATAACAGATAGAAAAAGTAGTTTTTAACTCCACTAACTGAAATTCCTGGCTTTCCCTATGAATAAAGTTACTCTAGTGTTGTGAATACATTTTTAAAGCAATTTACAGCTTTAAGTGCTTTTTGAGGGAGGTTGATTGGCCGTCCAGCGAGTTGTGGGTTCCAAGGTTCGCGTGGTCTCCGCCGGTGTTTCTCCTGAGTTCACTCAGTTTCTTGGCCTAACAATCTGTGAGGCGGCGCTATCAGGGCTGGCCCTGATATTTTGAAGGCCTAAAGCGAAATCTAAAGATGAGGCCTTACATTTTTTAACCAAAAAAAAAAAACCAATGTAGGTGTCTAATATAAAGTAAAAAGATTAAACATACTATTTTAGCTTCGTAATTTAACTAAAATAAAATTTCAAATTTTTTATACAATCAGACAAAAAAAAAAATTTGAATCAAAACGTACCTCTTATACACTATGTTTTCTCTGACTAATTATTTATTAACTTTAATTGTAAAAATATTATGTTTAATTAAAGGAGAATTAATTATTTTAAACCTTCTTTTATCAAAAAGTGTTTTCTTTGTGATAGATATTAAAAGTAGAAAATTAAAAAAAGAAAAATTATCAAAACATTTATTGTGTGCAAAAGATTTAAACCTTAATCTTGAATAAGATTAACAAAAACTAAAGCACAACTAATACTATATAATAGTTCAAGTCATGCAAGGAGTAGTCTAGAAAAATTGAAGGCAAGATAGGCCTCCCCTGGGATTCGAACGGAAGACCTCCGGGTTTAAACAAAATACATCAACCATCGGTGCTAGAACTCTACTTGTGCTAAGACTTAGAACAACTTATATATAATATATTGATTTGTTATATGAAAAATGAGGCCCAATTTTTGCTCGAATTTTGGAGGCCTAAAGCGATCGCACCTTGGGCTTCACCTCAGGGCCAGCCCTGGGCGCTATCCGCCGGCTTAGGGTGGTACTCTGCCATGGTGGAAGCCGGTGGTGTGGGTGGCTGATTTGTTTTGCAGTAGCTAGGGTTTGTATGAGCTGTAATGGTAATTGGGCTTGTCCCATTATTTGGGTTTTGGGCCTCTTAGGTGTTTGGTTTTTCATTTCTGTATCTGGGCTTTTAGGCCGTGGGCTTCATCCCAATAGGTTTCCTTGTTCAGCTTCTCGCCAAATTTGGAAATTGGATTTTGGATGGGCTTAGGATTACTTGTAGCATTGTAGGTCATTTGGGTCTCGAGTTAGGGGTTTGATGCCATCATTCTTTGTTCCTATTAATCTTTGTAACAATTTCAGAGATTAATGAAATTTTTTTGCCTTTCAAAAAGAAAAAGTTGCACTCTCCATGCTTTTGTGGCTTAAGCCACGGGCTTAATTAGGAGCGGTTTTCCCCCAAACATTTCCAAGAGTTTCTGCTCAAGGCATGAATCTACAAGCTTTTAAGCCCAGAAGTGCACGTTGATTAAAGTTTCTAACAACTGCAGCAAATTCCCTTCTAAATGCTGACTGCTTCTAAGTACCAGCTGTTTATATTCACTCGACCACCACCTTCCGAGGCCCGAATCTATCTATCATATATTCATATCTATCTATCTATATACTAAGCAAATGTGTTTTGCGTTCAAAAGCATCCAAATTCTCAATTCTAATTTTCTAGATTTGTGGATCTCTTTTGTTTATAAAAATAGGGAGAGAGAGAGAGAGAGAGAGAGATATGGGGAGAGGATGTAATATGGAGGAAAAAATATTCTACGCACATGGAGCACTGTCATGCTGTGCCCTAAAACTCATTCTCCACTACACGTATGTCTTTTAGTACATAGAATGGAAACACTGCTAGCATGTATCGAACGTGAATGAATCTTTTTTTATCAACTAGCATTGTGAGCGTTCTACACACATGACCGAAAAACACTAATGCGGTTTTTTTGTCACGTGCCCCGTTCAGGGCACAAACACTAGTACTTCTACATGGAGTGGTATCCATATCGGATCTTGATACTCCTATGATACTTGTGAATACGTACCTCAGAAAGATTAGCAGTATCAAAATTATTACTGTTGGTTTTCTTATTCTCTAGTAGCATTCGATACGTTTTGGATACTTCATCTCATGTATCCAAACTTTTATCAAATTAAGATATACGGAGTAGCACTTTTTGCATAGTAGTGAAATTGTTTGGACGTAACGTGCTATTAGAAAGAAAGATATAGTGTGACGAAAATAGTTTTGTAAATTCTTATTGTGTCATACATGTGTTCTCCAAACCCATCTAACCCATTTATTAATTGGGCTTAACTGGGTTTTAATTGGGTCAACTTAAATGACCCAATAAGTCAGGAGTATAACCCAACTAAAAAACCCCCATTTACCAGATATTCTTCGCCGATCCTCTCAAGTCACGACCTCCCCGATTCTTCTCGCTTCCTCTCGAGTCGCGACCGCCCAGCGATTGGGTTTCAGGTTCTCTCTCTCTCTCTCTCTCTCTCTCTCTCTCTCTCTCATTCATCTGGGTTTCTGAACGAGACCCTAATCTCTATTGAAACCCTAGACAGCCATATACAGTTTGAGTTCATGTGTTTTTTTGCTTTTGTTAATCAGTTGGTTCATCATGCATATTTATTAATTAACCAGTTTATCACTTCATATACCATCTTGCGATTATCACTGGCTATTCACTTTGATCAGTTTTTCATTATAGATGTCTTCTGCTTCTTATTTATCATGACTTGAGATCGATCTAATCAATTAATTTCGGCCACTAGCTAGGAACCGACTAATTGGATCTCTATCTCTTGGTTATCGACTCTAATATACATCTTCCTCTCTTCTTCTTTTCCCTTGTTAAGAGATTCGAGATTATTAATTAGGTACCAATATGCCCGAATTAGAAAGGATATTTAAGTAATTAGTCCATTTAGCACTAAAATCCTACTAGTCCAAGCTGGTTTTGGGCCCGAGTAAAACCTTAATTAGGAAATCTTCTACTCGTTCATTACTTAATTCATACTTTACCAGTAAACTACGTTTGAAAGAATTGACAAGGTATTAGTTTGGGTCTGTTCTTTTCTTCAATTTGGGTATGTTCTTCTCTGCAAAAAGAATTGACAAGGTATTATTGTTGTTTGAATTTTATCTCCTTGGGCTAATCCTGAAACTATTTTTTGCATGAACAATTTGAAAAGGTGCGATGGAGGAAGAATTGGGAGAATTTGAAGATTTTGAAGTGGTTGATGAGTCTGCTTCAAGTGCCACGAGATTTAGATGCACGACATCTTCAGTGTGGACAGAATTTGATAAATACAAGGATGGTTCTGGGAAAGAAAGGGCAAAGTGTGAAAGATGTGATAGCAACTATCTTGCAGGTGAGTGCGGCACTAGTAATTTAATCCGTCACTTGAAAAAAATGCATAAAGACGATGACACTTTGTTCGATAATCAACCGTTGAATCAGGAAATTTATAGGGAACTGCTTGCAAAGGCCATTGTTGACCATAATTATTCCTTTTCATTCGTAGAACATGCAAGCAATAGAAGGCTTCATGCTTATTTGAATAGGGATGTCAAATTCATTTCAAGAAACACTGCGAAATCAATTGTGGGGAAGATATACCAGAGAGAAAAAGAAACTCTTAAACATGCTTTAGAGTTAATCCCGAGTAAGATTTGTCTCACCTCTGATTTATGGTCTTCACTCACATCTGATGAATATATGGTTTTGACCGCACACTATGTGGATGAAAATTGGGTTTTGCAAAAGAAGATTTTGAGCTTTTCTAATGTGCCACCACCGCGTAATGGTGCCATTTTAGCTGACAGATTGATTAGTTTGCTGAAAGAGTGGGGTATTGAGAAAAAAATATTTACCATTACTTTGGACAATGCTTCTTATAATGACACGATGATTGCTAACTTAAAGAAGCACCCTTCTTTTGGGCCTTGTCTACCTTGTAACGGTAATTTCTTTCGTGTGCGTTGTGGAGCACACATCTTGAATCTGATTGTTCAGGACGGCTTGAAAGTTATAGATAAAGTTGTGCATAACATACGTGAAAGTGTTAAATATGTACGAGGTTCCGATGCTAGAAAGTTGAGGTTTGTTGAATGTCTTCGAGAACTTCCTTTCACAACCAGCAAGAAAGTTTGTCAAGATATGCCAACGAGATGGAATTCAACCTACACGATGCTTGAGGCTAGTCTTAAGCATCGATCTGCCTTTCTCCACTTGAGCATGATTGATCCATACTATAATACTTGTCCTTCGGAGGAAGAATGGAATATTGCAGAGAAAATAGCAAGGTTTTTGGAGCCCTTTTTTCATATCACTACTCTCTTTTCGGGCTCTTATTACCCTACTGCAAACTTATACTTCCATAGTGTGTGGAGAATTCAAGTGCGCATTTTGAAAGAATTAGAAAGTGAGGATCAAGTAATTCAAGCAATGGCGAAAGTTATGAAAGAAAAATTTGATAAATACTGGGATTGTTATAGTGTTGTGTTGTCGTTTGCTATCATTTTAGATCCCCGATACAAGTTACAATTTGTTGAGTTTTGTTATGAAAGGCTCTATGGCAATGATGCGGTTAGTAGGGTGAAGATTCTTCGTGACAAATTGTATGTCATTTTTAAAGGATATTTGCAGCACTCTACTGGAAATTCAAGCACAATGGCACAAAGGCCATCTTGTGGAACACCTGATTGTGATACTATAGATGATCTTGAGGGTTTTGATACATTTACAAGCCGACTTGTAGGTCCAAGTACAAGAAAGTCACAATTAGATATTTACTTGGAAGAGAGCAGACTTAACCATAGGGAACATGAGAACTTGAATGTCCTTGGATTTTGGAAAGAACAGTGTCATCGTTTCCCAGAACTTTCCCTGATGGCTCGTGATATACTGAGCATCCCTATTACTACAGTGGCCTCTGAATCGGCATTTAGTATAGGCGGTCGCATACTTGGTAAGTATCGAAGTTCTCTTTTACCACAAAATGCCGAGGCTTTACTATGTTCCCGTGATTGGTTATTTGGAGTACCAGGTAAATCTCTCACTTAGTTTCTTGTGTTCGTCCAATTTTTTAAGTAATTGCATATTGAACTCTATTCTTGTTTGTTGCTTCCTTCCTAGATGCACAAGATGAAGACGAACGCTTGGTGGAGGATCTTGAGAGCTTATGCATTTCTCAATCGGATGCACACATGGATGATGAGTAAAGAGGAGCTGATTAGAGAGGAACACAATTAAGTTACTTAAGCCAAAATCTTGAGGCTGAGAGGGTTATTGATGGATCTCAGAGTGAAGATTGATGGATCTCAGTTTAATCCTGATACACATGTAGCAGTTTTGAGAATATACATGCTTTGCTATCTCTGAGTAGATTATGTAGGCATGGCATGTAAATTGACTTGCTGGTTTAAACAATTTTTTTATTGGTTTGCTGGAAAGTTTTGTTGCTTTGTTTATTAGTAGAGAATATTGTAATTTGGCCCTCCGATTTGGAGATTGGTGGTTTTACCTGATTTTCATGAACAATTCCAACAACATGATGATCTAATTGGACCAAAGTGAAGCTCTATGTAGTGCTAGTGAGGCCAACACGCATCAGAATTTTAGAGATGCAATGGAAAATTAGTCTATGGAAGGAGGCCAACACGCATCAGAATTTTTTACCTATGATTCTGCTACTTTCTGTTACAATGACTGATACTGTTCCATATCATGGCTGATTTTGAAGCTCTGATTCTGCTATTTTCTGTTGCATTGGCTGGTAATTAAGTGTACAGGGGTAATTTGGTAATTTTAGTGTACATGAATATTTTAGTCATTTAAATTTTTAGGGGTAATATGGTCATTTTAGTATACATTGGTATTCTAGTCATTTTAAATTTTAGTATATATATGTAATTGGGTTAATGGGCGGGTCGGGTTGGGTTCTAAATAAATGGGTTGGGTTGGGTTGGGTATGGGTAATTGGACTCATAATTAATGGGTCTAAATGGGTCAATGACCCATTAAAGACCCAACCCATTAACAACTTACCCAATTTGACCCAAACCCGCCCGTTTGCCACCCCTAGACGTAACGTGCTATTAGAAAGAAAGATATAGGCTAAGTTCGGTTGCAATTTCTAGGTAATGATCCGAAAAAAAAATTTTGAGTTAGTGATTGGTTTGGTTTTTAGAAATGGTTGTTGGAGTAATGATTTGATAGAAAAATAGGGATAATGATTGGAAATAGGGTAATGATTGGAGAGAGATAGAAAGAGAAATAGGGGTAATTATTGGAAGAGAATAGGGGTAATGATTGGATGAAAGAGTAATGATTGGAATGAGAGAAAAGTGAATAGGGGTAATGATTACACTTTTTCCGGAAATGTTTTCCGGAAATTGCCAGAAATTGCAACCGAACACAGCCGTTAGTGTGACGAAAATAGTTTTGTAAATTCTTATTGTGTCATACATGTGTTCTCCGTAATGTTGAATTTCAACAGGCAACCTAGTAAACTTGTTTACAACAACACTTATTTAAAAAAAAGAATAAGTTCTTCACCATTCTTCAAAGTATCGTAACATGGTCATAAGTTTTTACAGATAAAGTCTAACATATCGTAGCCGTATATGTATCCTATATGTTAAAGACTTTCTTGTACTTCTGTATTTGTATGTCATCGTATGCTTATCCTATATCGATATCCATGCTTCATAGTTGCACCGGCACCACTACTAGTATCATGTTCCAGTTCCTCCTCTACACCACCGGGGCACCACCCCTATGATTCCACGTATGTATGTCCGATGCATAATGTTTCTTAATTTATGAAAAAAAATGACATGTCATTCGTGTTCGTATCCGTGCTTTTTTGGATATGATCCCATAAACTTAAACTTCTGAATTCAATTAATGCTTACTATTACCAAATGCCAACACCACTGGTACTACCACCCCCTTCACCTCTCCCATCATCGCGCCTCCGCTAACTCACCAGAAAACTCAACCTACTATCTCTTTCACCACAATACCACCACATCGATCACAGCGCCAACTTAAAATTAAAAGAGAAAAAACCTGAAAGAATTGATTTCACAATTTAACTTCATAATTATCTCCATCAAAGAAGGACTACTTTTTTTTTTTAAAGTCTGCATGCACCTTGATTTTTACCTAAACATTTTTCAGCTAAAAAAAAAAAACTTTAAATTCTTCAGTTTTACTGCTTAATTAACTTCCAGCTTTGTCAATAGCACCTTAAGCGTCATGATAACAGAATTATCACTCCTACTAGTTCTTCTCAATTGTCGTTGCACCCCTAATTAGTCTCAAATTAGGTTGCAAATTAAGTATTGAAATTTCAATATAAGTTTCTCAACAAAGTGACGACTGAGTTCAAGGGCTGGAAACAAGTCGTTCCATGTACTAAAGTACTGTTCAAGCTAGGCTTGTTTATATGTCGAGTTGTTCATTATATAACAACTTCGAATTGTTTCCACCTTAAGTATAAAATAGTTGAGGAAATCAACTCCATATAGAGAAAACCACTTATCCAAAAGATGAAGACAATAGCTAGCTAGCTATCCCTGCTACTAAAAAGCAACAATATATAGTTAGTGATTTTTTCCATGTCTAGCTAGCTGAGGAAGCCCAGAGGCTCACATATATATATGCTGCTACACACAGTTCCAAATCCATTTAACCGGGAAGTGATGTTTTAGCTTAACATTAGTATGCATTGACATCATTCAAAACATGTACTGTTCTCCATTGATTTATGCACTGAAAGTGTCTGTGACTTGTTTAGCTTGTAAGTACACTATAATCTCTCTCTCTCTCTCTCTCTCTCTCTCTCTCTCTCTCTCTCTCTCTCTCAGTACGCACATATATGTTTCCGATAAGTACCTTGACCTCATTTTGCAGATTTCGGAAGTACATGCACAAAGCTATTAAGCTTAAGGCCAGGCATGAAGCGCGCGTGTGTTGTGTAAAGTAAGTACATATAGATTGTGCTGTGTGTAATATTAACCACTAAAACACAAACTTGAAAATGCATTTATAAGATCACAGAGTGCAAGAATTATGTTCGGGGGCTAAAAGGCTGGTATATATTGTTCAAGGGTCCAAGAAATGGGAAAAGAACAAGAAAGACGAGAGAAAAAAGAGAGTAAGAAATAACTAGAGCAATTTAAGATAAACCTAGCAAAACGGAAGTGAGTGTGTGTATGTTTGAGGGGGAGAAAATGAGAGAGAAGATATATAATCGAATCCTAATGAATAAACAGTTGATTTCGCCTTTAATTGAGAATGATATATTCAATGTAATGGGGGGAAACGCTACACACGCACTCATATTTGGTTGTGTATGGTATGCACCATTGAATCACTTTGAATTCATACCATTATGTATACAAATTCACAACATTTCCATCAACATCCCTTACATTCGCATAAGGAATCATAATATTGTGCTTGAAAAATCATATATATATATATATCAGACACAAATGTTATGAGTTTAAGGTTGGAGCTTTTTCTTTGAAAGGTTATAAATTGAAGATTATTATCATAAGAATTTAGGATATGTATTTTTAATTCCATACGAATAGTATATTTTTTTTTATCGGCAAAATAAATTTTATCAATACTCAACTAAGGATACATCGATCGTCAAAATTTTAAAGACTACGTGTCGTACACATTTTTTTTTTTTTTTTGAAAGGCAAAGAAATTTTATAATTTTTGAAATTATCTGAGTGTGTACTACCAGTATTTCCTGAAAATTAAGATATAAAACTTTGTGAGTTTACCTCTAATTGTCTTAAACTAAATAGAGCATCTAATAAATAGGAGATACGAGGATGCATGTGAGATTTTTTTTTTTTTTTGTGTGAATGAGATCAATCAACAAGAAGGGATGCTGCATCCGCTCTGCAGGGAGCTGTTCAACAATACCCTAGTAGGTTGACAGGGGAAAAAAAGGAAAGAAAAGTTGAGAAAGCTAGGTCAAAACTCAAAATACAAACCCCAAAAAACAGAAACGGATATGAATAGTACTACTAGACATACAAGAGTTGTTTGCACGAAATGGAAAGCAATGACTAGAAGTATGTGAGCACGTACTCCCAGTGGAAGTACAACGAATCTGAGCCGGTGCTTGGCTTCTAACACACCCAATCCCCATTTCCTAGAATCCCCAAAGAGAGAGAATCCAAGAGTTAGTCTGATTAGTTGGTGGTTTATTTCCCCACACATTTGATCAAGATGCGATTTCCAGGGTTAATTTCTTGCGAATTTTTTTTGTTTTAGTGTGAATAGCCTATCTTTGAACGAACCTGAAAAATGATTAGTTGAGATACACATAAGTTGACCCGAGCATTCCGACCCTCAAACGAGAGAGAGAGAGAGAGAGAGCAGTTTTTATGGAAGGAGTTGGCATTGGCCTCGAAAAGGAGCTTAGATCAGAGGACAGTGCACGTGTAACCCAGTACTACTCTACTGCATGCTGTCCAAATATTTCGATCCTCAATGTCTCTCTGCCTAACTAACTACTAGAAGTCATAAAAACCCTAAAAGAAAATTAAAAAAAAAACAGGCCTCAGATTTAGAGAAATAACTAACTCTAAAAGCCCATACCTCTCTCTCGTTTCTTCTTCTCGTAAATAGTTTGCCAACCCACCACCCTTGAATCCCTCAACGCCTTTAATGAGCTTTGTCTCTTGGATCTCATCACATGATCACTCGTCCTCCATTAATGAACACCACCACCAACAATCATATATACCTCGCTTAAGCAGTCACAGTACTAATCCTGATTACTATAGTCAAGTAGTAATTATACCCCACCAATCTGGACCTAAAATGACTTGATTTTCACTCAACTTGTGTGCATTAATGACATTCTACATCTGTATGTGCGCGCGCATGTGAGAGAGAGAGATAGAGAGAACATGTGTGTGTGTGGGTGTGCGCATTTTTGTGTGAGAGTGTGTGTGTGAGAGAGAGAGAGAGAGAGAACATGTGTGTGTGTGGGTGTGCGCTTTGTGTGTGAGAGTGAGAGTGAGAGTGAGAGTGAGAGAGAGAGAGAGAGATTGGTGAGATATGGAGTGTTATATGACTATACGAGTGATATGACTGACTGAGTTGATGTTTATGATCTTCTTTCTTGCTTTTTCATCTCATGTGGAAAAAATTGGATACCTCATAAGGAAATTAGAACTCGCCATAAAATTAAAACACCAAGAATTTACAAAGTACTTGATAGCCATTATCATCTAGCCCCATAAAAGCTCCACAACAAAATAGTCAAACAAAAATTCAACAACAAAACGAAAAAGGAAAGGAAACTAGGAAAGAAATTAACCTGAAATGCTCATTGAACCCATATTAATTAATACTCTACCTAAAAATTACCTGCTTGCTAAGATCCCGATGAGCTAAACTTGAGGGGAATTAACATCGCCGCACGTACAATTCTGCATAACCAAAAACAATACGAGAAAAGTGCGCAGAAAAATCAACGAAATATCCAGATTCACTGTGAATGTCGTCTCTTTGCACTTGACTTGAATCTGGATATTGTCCATTGGTTTTTGCTGGGTACTTTTCTGTGCAAGTTTGTGTTATTAGAATGGAGGACGACCAGTGGCCCAATAAGCCTCGGGTGGCATTTGAATGGAATTTAGAAGATTGGGCGGCATCCCGTGGAAAAGTGATGGGTCAGCGAGTAATTGTTGCTGCGGCGGCGGCTGATTGTGCTGCCCAACCCCAGGCGGAGATCCAAGACCACCACCACCACCTTGCATTTGAAGCCCACTATCTTCCTCTTCGAGAGGAAGCCTCTCGTAGGCGGCGTTACTGAAAGACGCAGCCATAATCACAACAGGCCCTGACGCGACGAGCGCCCCCACAACCCCACCGCCGACTACCTGCCCTTGTCCACCAGCCAGATATATTGTTAGGCCGGTGGCAGCAGGTGGTGCGGGCGGTGGAAGAACTGACCCTGCCAGGGACAAGATCTCGAACCTCCCGTGTAATGTCACGACTGCCCCTGGCGAGGCCGGTTGCCGGAGGGTGACGTTGGTCACCGTGCCGGTCCCGCTCAGAATGCAGACCCCTCTCTGGCGCCGCCGCGCGAACGTGGCGATGCTGTCGGAGATGTCGCACCCGTCTGCGATCTCCATCACGTGGGTCCGCAGCGCGTTGGCGCTGTCCCGGGTGATGATGATCGGCGGCTTGGGCTTGTTCTTGGATCCGGCGGGCCTCCCTCTGGGCCTCCTCGTCATCTCCCCTCCGCCCTCCGATCCCGGCCCACCAGATCCATCGTTGCCTTCGCTCCCTCCTCCGCCGCTCCCGTTCATCTTGTCCTCGTTGTTTTCGTCGCGATCCCGCTTCTGCTGCCTCCCCATGTTCAGGCCGCTGCCTCCGCCGCTGGTGCCGCTGTGCTCGTCCTCGGAATTCTGGTGGAATTGGTGGCGCTGGTGGTGCTGGAGATTGAAGTCGCTCATATGGAAAGGAGGGGGCAGAGAGTGGCCATGGGATGATGCTGAGACTGGATCCATTTCTCCCTATGCAGTCCAGAAGAACCCTTCACTTCTCTTCAGTACAAGAAAAGGAAATATTACAAGTACTAAAAGGAGTAATGATTGAGAAAGCCAAGGGAAAAGAGCGGCTGCAAAACTGAAAGTACAGTAGGAAGACTTTGGGGGGTGGGGTGGAGGTGGAACTCTCTCTCTCTCTCTCTAAAGTCTTTTCTTACTTTTTCTTGGTTGCTTTTCTTGGCTTTAGGGCTGGTTTTAATGGATCATCAAAGTACACCACTGGCCGTCCCTAGAAAGGAGAAAGGGAGTGGACTTTGGGTGTCTTCCACCAAATTCTCTTCTCTTTTGAACAAAGGAGCATCTGGGAAACTGTCAGTTCCTCCTAAAATGTTGGTAAGATCTTTTTCTGAGGGTTTGTTGGCGAGGTGAAGAGAGAGAGAGAGAGTGATGCAGATGAGAGAGAAGGATATAAGTCTAAGGTTCTCTTTGATTCTCATATATAGTGGGGTTAATGTTTGGTTAGGGTTATGATGGAAGGATAGATCTGTACTGTGTGATGGGTTTGATTTTGGTAAGACTGTGTGGGTGGTTGATTGGTCGTCTCTTCCATGTAATTTTATATTCTGTACAGGAAACTGTAGTTTTACGCAAAAATAAACCCGTCATGGAGCTAGTCATAGAATTTTTTTTTTTGATAACTCTGATTTTCAAATCAATTCACGCATATCTCGATTAATTCACGATTAATTCATTAGCCGTAGAAACTTGCAAGTGGGATTCCAATGTTTAGGTCAGAAAGGTTAAGCTCCTCCAACATATATTGGATGAATTTCTTGACTTTTTTTCTAAAGACAAAAAAGTGAATTGCGGAAAGTGTAAGTTAATAAAATAGAGTTTCACAAGATATTTTAGTTGGACTCAATATCAAAAAACATTGTCCATCGATCTAGCTATTCGCATTTTGTAGTGAATTATGTGAGAGTAGTTTGTGAATTATATAAGTAGTCTTTTCGAAATGATTCGCAAAATAGAGTAGTAATTTGATTAGAAAGCCGGAGAAGTTGATACTAGATTAGGTCCGCAGATGAATGAGACATGCATTTGAAGGTCCTATGTTTATGCAAGAGTTATAAATACAGCGAGCCGTCGCGTCTCATTGTATTCTTTCATAGTAAGAGTCCTTGACTTATTTTGTTCTTAAAGTAGGCAATACACCAAACCACGGGAGTGCTTAAAACTCTATCACAATGATGCGGTAATAATTTAGTTTTGCACAGTGAACCTTAGCCGTTGCTTTAAGAGAATTTCGGGATACCTTTTATGGATTCCTAGCATTGCTCAGATGAATAATTGTCTTGCATATGAAAAAAACAGATCTAAACAAAAATTCTGTTTAGACAGCTATTCCAGTTGGCAATATTTAATTGGTCCGAAGTTATAAATGTTAGCATTAGTGGCATTATCCATTTCCTTCCTCTGCGTTCCGCATTCGTCTCAACTTTTGAACTTCCCCAGGTGAAAGACTGTTTTTTATACCCTGTTGCTAACTAAGATTTCCTTTTCTTTTTTCATAACTGAATTTATGGGTCAACTTGTGCACATCTGAACTAATTTTGGAATCCTAAAGTTAACGATAGGACAAACTTTCCAGTGGCCCCAAGATTTGGAACGTTTGTTCTCCAACAGACGATCTTGACAAGTACTTACTGCCAGGGCCGGCCCAACGGTTTTTCATTTATTACGAGAAAAACCAAACCATATAAAGTTCTACTAATCATTAAGTACGAATGAGATGGTGGGTTGGGCTAACTCATTATATTCAATTGGACATTATTTTCCCCATTATATTAGGCTTAAAAAGAGTCCTACTCAAATTCAAGTAATAAAAATATTGGAGTGCCCCTAAAATTTGAGATTTTTGGAACGCCCAAGGCCCAGGCCTCTTGGACCTAGTGTCCGGGCCGGCCCTGCTTATTTCGTTCTCATGTTCATTTGGCCAATTACTGACTAGTATTATTTCATCCTTGTGGTCCTTATATTTGCTCTTAATCTCAAACAGATCAATTAGTTTGCTGAGACATGTGGTAATGTTGAGTTTCCCATCAAATAAGAAGGATAGAGCTCGGGATCTTAATATATATTGTAATGGACGGTTCATCATTCAAGCTTTTAAATGGATTTGAGTTTATTAATTCAATCAATATTTGGGCTAAAAAACATAGTGCACACTCTGCAGTTACTTTCCCAAACACAGTAGGGTCTTATTTTTCTATCATAATAATTAAATTAAAAAGGGGATGCCTCGACTACTCCACATATATATATCCCAAGCCAAAAAACAAACGAGACCGAAAATTAAGGTTGAAAGAGAAACCAATAGATCTTGAATGGAAACTCATCGGCTGTTAGTCCCAATGAACTACCAGAAACGCGTTTTTGCGACGAGATTCGATCTTGTAGTTGCGACATTGATCACATCATGCAAATGCGAGCGCGTGCAATTGAACTACTAAACAAGAGAGAATCTCGGACAAAGGATCCCGGGCCAAAAATTTAACGGTGTTTACGACAGGTATGCAACACTAATCTCCCAATAAGCATGAAATTCCTACTGATTCTTCTTTACCTATATAGACATAACTGATGTCTGAATCAATTTGAACGGACCTCAACTATCGGTGTTTACGATCGGGAAAACCCGTCATTCGGCCCATGCACTTTTTGACCATAACAATAGCACTCGTAAAACAATACCCTATCTTCTTCATGACCCTAAATTTTCCAAGTGGAGCTCCGATGAAACGATGCTTTCCTATTATTCAATTATTATTCTTCATAAGATTTCGGCTACCTAATAAATTAAAAAGTTGGGTCAAAACTCAAAAGAGAGAAAAACATTATTATTAGTGTCCCGTAATTTCCTTTTCGCTGAGTGGGTGACATTAGCTAGGGTCCATCTCTTCCCTGTAACGCTGGACACGTGCCTTCTCCCCACCTCGTCCGTCCATCTATTATAAGTCCTTCATCATCTTTCTTGTCCTCAAGCCATCTACAGTGGTATCATAAAAAAATAATAATAAAAAATTGACACATCAGTTTTTAATTATTCACTTAAGAGGTTATTATGTTTAATAATGTTGAGTTTCACAATGATCACTTCTAGTCAATAACTAAAATAAGGGGTTCACTACAATCTCTCTCTCTCTCTCTCTCTCTCTCTCTCTCTCCATTTACGTTTTTTTGGGACAAAAATATATCGATTCCCTCTTTTAATTTTTAGGAAAAAATCGGTGAATTTCTTCTCTCCTATTATGAATTTTTTTTGGGTGGAAAATAGAAACGAAAAAGAAGAGTGAAATACCTCAATCCGGTGACGATGAGTTAAATTGTAGACGATCGAGATATATGAGCTTCACTTTTGAAGGGAAAAAAAGAGAAATAATTTGTGGATGCGTGAAGTGAAGAAGATATAGAGTAGGCAAAGAAGAGAAGAATAAAATATCAGTTGTAACACGCGTGTATAAAAATTTTAGAACTAGTTAACTTATGTGGTGTGAGATCCACAAATTTTGATTATTAAAAAATGTTACTAGTTTTGGTTATCCAAAACCCAAAATCTGATTATTTCTAAAGATGTTGATAAATTTGATGATACCATTGTGAGCCATTTTTTGCACCAACATTATTAACTTTAAAAATAATTGACTTTTAATTATACCACTGTGGATGACCTTATAGCCGGGAATTCTTCATTTTTTTTTTCCCCTTTTTGCTGAGTTCTTATATATAGGAAGTGTTAAATGTTGAGATGTACCACTTCTAATAAATGGTTTTGACTCCTTTTGATTTTCTTTCTATAAAAATAGATGTCTTTCAGTTTGCGTTTCACATCGACTAGGTCTGAAATATGAAAGTTAACAACCGAAAAGACTACTTAGGGCAAACGGACTGACCGAGCAACAACTCGTCATGACATGCGTCGCCTACTTAGGGCTCGGTGAAAAGGTGTTCAAAAACATACCCATCAAGTTATAGTGCAAACATACCCATCATGGGGGAGTGGTATTCCCTCCCCACGATGCTGGTTGTGTTTGGTTAGTATTTTAGTTTTATTTTTTAATTATTATTACTATTATTTTTCAATCATGATTTTATTTCTTTAATTATTACTTTGTCATTCCTTTCTATCTTTCTCTAATCATTATTTTTATTTTTAATTATTACCATATTTCTCTCTCCACCTACTACCAAAATTAAACTAAACTAAAATGCCAACCGAACATTCTTATCACAGGAACGTGTATTTTGACCGGAAAACACATATTTTTGTCGATATTTTTAAACTTTCTTATATCGTCTGAAAGTTTTATTGAGTTCTCTTTTGATTGGTGTGAAGAACTTTTAAACATTATCGACGGAAATATTTGTTGTCCGCAAATATGCACGTTCTTCAAAGACGGATCAAAGATCACTCTAAAGGTCTACAAATAATCTTATTCCTGAAGTATACACGTAAAAATATATGAATTTCAAGTGACAACTTATAAGGTCTCTTTCGCACTTATGTATAGAATCTTTAGAGACTAAATGACTGATTGGGACATATATATAATTTGTAAGGGGTAAGCTAGGATAATCTTGAAACTATGTAGGTCTAACTGTAATTATAAAATACTTGAGTGGTGCAACTGCCACATGGCATCCTCCACAAATTATTCGGTACTCCAACATTACTACGTGGCATTGCCTGCAATATTCCGGCTAATAAATCACCGCAATCTCTTTGTCGGTCTTCTTTTATCTCGTTAACACCCCAACAAGAGTGATTGTTAGCGTTTTACTTGCAATTTTTTGTACCACAAATGTATATTTCTAAAGGACTCTGCTACGAAGCCAGACAGAGCCACCTCACGTGGAGCCCCCAAAAAAAGGGATGATTGAATCGATCACCTATACACATCAGATAGAACTGAGCTCTCGCAGGCCCACTCGGAATTTTTTTTAAATTTTTTGAACGGCTCAAATAATTCTTGCGGGACTCGAAGTGGGCCCCACCTGCCGTCTGTGACTGTGGTCGGTGGCTCCGTCAATTTCTTTAGCAATACCGATTTCTAAAAGAACTATGTAAAAGCGTCATGTGATACTCTAATTAAGAGCTAGCGTTGAATAATTGCTAAGAACATAATCTATTTAGGCCCCGTTCCAGAAACCTTCTTAAAAAATAAACAGCTTATTTCACATTTTCAAATTCAAAAATAATGTAAATAAAAAATAATTTTTTAATTTTTTTTGCACCATATTAAAGATCTCAATGAGATCTATCAAATAAGATCCATAGTGATAGGAAAATTATTTGCGTAAATACGTTATTTTTGAGCTTGAAATTACCTTCTTAAAAAATAAGTTCTTATTTTGAGTTGCGGAACGGAGCCTTAATGTGATATGGAGTAGGGTTCAAGGTTGCGAATATCGTTGCCTCAACCCTCTAGCTGGTTTCGTTCCGGCTGAATTAAGTTTGATATCGGCCGATATTGGTCGGGTATTAGCCATGCATATCAGAAAAAAACGACAAGTACCGGTTGGTACTGGTGGTACTCACAAGCTCGAGCTGAGCTTGTTTACTAAACGAGCAAAAATTTGAGCTCGACCTCAGCTCCAACTTTAACGAGTCGAGCTTAGTTATTTACCAAACGAGCCTCTTTAATCGAGACAAGTTTCTCTTAACGAGCTGAATTTTTTTTGAACGAACCGAGCTCCGGTTGGCTCGTCTAGTCGTTTACTAAATGAGCCAAAAACTCGAACTCAAACTCGGCTAATAAACGAACCTCGGCACGGTTAGAGCCCTAGTTTGGGGTTGTTTGCAGGGAAAATTTCAAACTGGCACCTGAACTTTGCACCAAATGTCATAGAGACACCTGAACTTAAATTTATTTCAATTAAACACATGTACTAACAAAATCCTCAAATTTAGACACCTGAACTTAATTTTATTTCAATTAAACACCTGTACTAACAAAATCTCCAAATTTAGACCCCTGCCGTTATACTCCGTCCCAAAAATTGCTGACATGACATCTCCAACCTATTTAAGTCGCCCCATTGCACATGTTTCCAACAGAGGACGATGCACCAAAGTGAAACCCATCATTAGAAGTCTGTCGAGCAGAAAGAAGAACTAGATTTGGGCAAAAAAACATAGTTTGGAGGGAAAATGACCTTAATTGATTTCCCTCTATTTCTCTCTCCAGAAGTCTACCTATGGTTCCACCATCTCCTTCACTTCAACCCTAGACCTGAAGTCTGCCTATGGGTTTCGCTTGGGTGAATCGTCCCTTGTTGGAAATATGTGCAATAGGGCAACTTAACCGGATAGGAGATGTCATGTGAGCAATTTTTTGGGACGGAGTATAACGGCGAGGGTGTAAATTTGAAGATTTTATTAGTACATGTGTTTAATTGAAATAAACTTAAGTTCAGGTGTTTAAATTTGGAGATTTTGTTAGTACACGTATTTAATTGAAATAAATTTAAGTTCAGATGTCTCTGTAACATTTGATACAAAGTTCTGTCATTTTGAAATTTTCCGTTGGTTGCATATAGCTAGGCTAGGGTCCAAGGGAGGAGTACTAGATACATGGTTTGACCGCATAATCCAGATTCCAGAGACGTGAGTTTGTAGGAATTTTGGAGGGTAGGTAATGGATGGGGTGCGTGGAGAAAAGACGCGTGTGATGCGCTGACAAGCCCACAGCACGAGCGCCGGAGACATCTCTCAGACTCATCCCCCATAACCCCAACCCCCTTCTCCCCATTGGAACTGATGATTACTACTACTCCAATTCATTACTCCCCTCATATGAAGAGAGAGAGAGAGAGAAAGAGAGAGAGAGAGAGAGCGCATCAGTTTCAGAACCAACGAGAGAGAGAGAGAGAGAGTGGGGGGAGAATCCAGAAACGTTACAAAAGCTGGGACTGTCTCTCTCTCTCTCTCTCCCGCATGACTCGCGGGCCGAATACCCATGATATGTAAGATGCCTTTTGTCGGGTGGCTCATCCTAGCTAATTCAAGCTCGATCGATGTGGTCCCAATAATTCAAGATTGGCATCACTTGACCGTAAACGCTAGCTTGACCGGGAGCGTGATGTGCGGGTGGTGCACAGTGAATTTTAGGGGTTGTTTTCCTTAGTTCTTTTTTGTATTTTTTGAAATTTGTTTTTATTTACTTTTTTCCATTTACCAGTCTTGTGTCAAATTTTTTTGTGAATTATCAGTCCGCATGATTTTTATCCAAATATTTTTAAAATTATTATTTTTGAACTTTATTTTGGATATTCTAAAAAATATTTGATAAAAGTAATAATTTTTTATTTTTTCAATTTTCTTTCATCGGGGCTTAATCATTTTTTGTCTAGCCAATGGGAGATAAACAAGTATATATATAGTGTACGCATGGATTGTGATCATAAGTACAGTAATTAGTTTCATAAGTATATATTACGTAATCGATGTCTCATGATACTACAACGTACCTTATAATTTGTCCTTAATTTGAGGGTACTTTTTATTTTTGAATTATTATTAGAAAGTCCACGATAGATGCAATTAAATGAACACCGAAATTAATCATACTTTGGTTCATGTGGGCCGGATAAAAAGACCATGAGAATTCTTTTTGACCGGGGGTGAGGAAGGAGATCATTAAAGAGCCAGGGATCGAAGAGCAGCTAGCTAGCTAATACCATCTTCCCATACGGTAGGAGTATTATCTAATCTCCCACACGAGGTATTAAGGCCCGTTCCGGTAAGGCAATAAGATACCAAGGCTCTGCTTTGTTAAATTTTTTATTTTTTATTTTTTATTTTTCAAGACATACAGGTCGTTCTTTTACAATATATCGCATTTAATTTAAAAAATAAATACTTATTTTAATTAGTGGAATACGCTCCAAACGAGTAGATAGTTAACTCTCGTTCATTTTGGCCTTTAGTCAGAGGTACCCACAAACGTTGAACTAAGAACCAATGGGTCCCGGGTTCCGGGGAAGGCCCCGCAAATGGCTTGGACAGCGAAATAGGAAGGTGAGTCCTTCGAGTTGCTAATTTTAAAAAATTTGCCAAAGATACAAATTAAATATTGACATGGACCCAGATTTAATAGAGAGTAATACAAACGTGTCAAAACAAAAGGCATTCAAAAGGAGTTTCTCCTAGACAAAGAGAAATTACAAAAACATGAGTGCCGTAAGAAATGGCAAAATTGCCTTTGCAATTACTGGTTAGATTTAGAAGCACGTTCGAACACGGCGAAGCTGTGGGTCTTGCTTGTTACCGTCGGGTTGACCCTCTACTTACGGTTGCAAATGAACCTACTTGTTAGCGGATTGCTCGATACTCAACTCGATAAAAGCTCGTTTAAGTTCAATTCGTCTATCTAGTAAACTAACGTACTTCAATTTTTGACTATTTTAGTAATTGACCCGATCCCAAACTTGACAGTATCTGGTTTAATTAAGCTCGCAAACATAGAATCAAAATATAAATAATATCCTCTTAAGTGTTAGTCATAAATATTACTCCTCTGGGTATATAAATAAAGTTAGTATTTTATTTTGCCCCAAGTGTATATTCTCGAGACTTATTGAGATATGATATATATATATATATATATATATATATATATATATATATATATATATATATATATATATATATATATATATATATATATATGTCCAATTTCTTATCTCAAATCGACCCTGGCTCTTCTCAATCGCTCTCTCTATGTCAAAGCCTCCTCTCTACAATTAATGAAGATTTTATTTGCACCCCTAGAACCGTACGTACATTGACCATAAATATGATATTTTTGAATCGTTAAAGGCTCTGTTTGGGAAAAAAAATATTTTCAATTTTTTGTTTTTGATATTTTCTAAAACAGACGCCATAAACATATTTGTATTACTGTTAATTTTTGTTTACAAAATACATAATCAATTTCATTAGTTTACAGAAATTCTAGAAACACAAAAATTGCGTTTGCTTTCAGCAGCTCAAAAACAAATAAAAAAAACAATTATGGTCACCAAACATGTTTTTTGTTTTTATTTATTAATAAATAAACAAAAACTCATTTCTTGTTTTTTATTAACAGAAAACAAAATACTAGCAACTTTACCAAACAGAACCTAATGTTCGCGAACATGCTGAGATTGTAACCTAGTTTTCAGGTGTGCTTCTAACTATCATTTAGAGGTGTATGTAAATTCGGGCTTTGTCTAGCTCTTTCTTTACTTATTTTCTTCTCGATGTACCCCTTTCAAGATTAATAAAATGTTTCCTTTGCCGAGCAAAAAAAAGGTTTGCGAACATGCTCAAACTTGACTCCAACCTAAACGAGCTCGATCGTTTCGCTTGCAGTGTACTAATGTGATAACATTGGGGAGCTAGGAAGATTAAGAACATTTTCCAAACATTTTATATTAACACGTGTTTTAACACGAACACAAAAAGACACAAAACATGAAAATGACACGGCTCAAACATGACAAGACTTGACACGACACGATGCCCACACCTATATTTGGGTACAAAATAAAATGATTACTACTTAAGTACTTAACTATGAGACTTGCCGAGCAAAAAAAAAAAAAAAAAACTATGAGACTCCTTCACCAAACCACTATGCTAAACTGCATACATATGGACAATGATTCAAATAAGACTTCCATAATCTGGACTCTGAAGCAGAAACTTGAGTGAACAGATCATAGAAACATCTAATCATTTCACCTACTACCTGATCGATCTTCCCTAGCTCCCATTGAAATCTTTATCAAATATTGCTTTCACCTAATTTATTCACTTCCGTGACTATAGACAACATGTTTGGAGGAAGACAGGATATATGAAGTCAATACCATCAAAGTTGACCTTCTTAATAATTAGGGATTCAAAAATGATACCAAAAGCCAAAGCAACTAGTAATTATAGATTGACAACAAACGTTTAGGTTATAAATACAGGAGAAAAGTTGCAGTTTAATTATCATGGTCAGCTTTGATATATAAGACCTTAATCAACTTTTTAGAGGGCTTCTGCTTTCCTGTCCCAAACCCAAGATTATTGTTAGGAGAGAATACAAAACCGAGAACAAAAAAACAAATGCCCACGGGTAAAAACAAGCGAAGAAATCTTTCTATGAAACGAAAAAGTACAAAGAGTCGGCTATGTTCCGTAACTCTCAGACTGAGATATAAGAGCCTTAAACATACGTATAGAAAACCTCTAAATAAGACAAATTAAACAAAAATAATGTAACACCCAATAGTAGAACAAGAAAAAAATGCCAGACCTAGCAAATTGGAGCGTCTGAGGCGCAATTGAGATATGAACATAATTAACGTAAAAAAAGATGGAGATAATGAGGAGAAAGTTGTGAACAAATAAGTACATATGTGAAAGGAAAACACTAAAACAAAAAAAATTATTTCATTTAATCACTATCCTTCTAATATTTCCTTTGACCTCAATTTCAGAAATGTTGAGCTCTGGACCCTATGTAAATATTGTTTTGAAAAAAAAAAAAGGTAGCCACAGAGAATTTATTTTTTGTTTGACATATTTTTAGGTTCTTAAGTTTTTCCCATGAACATGGAAAATTTGGGTCTTCAAGAAAGGCAGGGTCTTGCCTTGAGAAGCTAGTCATGGAAGAAGCAGATGGAGGAGAGAGAGAGAGAGAGAGAGAGAGAGAGAGAGAATCGAACCTTGGAAATTTTCAACATCTTTAATGCTAGGTGACTAAACAATTTATTAAGGTTTATTTCTTAATCAAGTCCCTTTCATTATTGAAACCGATCCATTACCATCTTGTTTTAAATAATAATAATACATGTGAATAATACATGTGAAGCAAACTCATTAATGGGGGGGACCAGTTTGGAAAGAAGAAAGCAATCAATTAAACAAAAGATTAATTAAGCTCTAGTCCCATGTGATATGCACCTATAGCTAGGCTCGAATCTGGCATATGTTGGATGCTAATCTATGAACCGAAAAAAAGATCCTATCTATTTTGTCTGAGTCTGGCATTTTAATTTCTTATTAGAAAAATGTACAGCAAATGGTTTTAGGTATATAAAGTATGAGAGAAACAGACAGGCCGTGAGTGAATAAGCTATTCACGGAAAACGGGCAATATCATCTGTCTGTTTTGGCAATCAACGGTTGATATGTGTTTTTAATCTTTGACCGGTAATAAATATCTATTATCGTTTATAATTTGTCTTTAATCTGGATCGTCCAAAATACTTTTAGATGGCTGAGATTGACCTCCGTAAATTTTATTTATGAAACCTCCGTAAATAAAGATTTTCCCGTGAAGTGTTCATCACCCTTTAAATTGTATAGAAAACTCATAGCATTTGGATGTAAATTCATAACATCAAACTCTTGAATTCATAGCTTTTGTATAGAAGTTAACGACCAGGTATGTAATACTGATAACATCAACCTTTGACTTCATAACATTCATATAGCAAGAGTTTCGTTTTGATGTTACGAATTTTTTTATGCAAAATTATGACTTTGAATACCGATGTTCATTTCTTTGTACATATGTTCGGAATTTCTATGCAAATGCTAGGAATTTTGCCGATCCAAAAAGATGAATACCACAATCATTCAATTACGGGCGTGCTTCTTTTTTTTTTTTGCTTTTTTCTTTTTTTCTTTTTTGGATAATTGAAAGTTCAGGCCAGCTTCCGCGCACCTTAACTAACTCTGGGGCTCTAAAGTTAACGATCGTGCAAGCTTTTATTGGCCCCAAGATTTGAAATGTTCGGACTCGTGGGATTCGAATTTGCGATCTCGATCTCCTCGCAGAGCAAGTCCTTTAATTATTTTCTAATATCCACTCAACCAAACTCCTTAAGTTAAAAGGGCGTGTAGTGTGGCACTTCCCTTGATGTTATATTGATCATATGACTTTTGATCCGGGAGTGCTGCAGTGCACCACCCGTACTACACGTATAGTGCGGCTGATGCGATCGTCCATCTCTGCAGTAGACAGCTCGGATTTGTCACATTTGTAGAAGGTCGAATTAAATCCAAACGGTCCATATCAAGGTGAGCAATCAATCGGCCGGGCCGTAGTGCGGTTGCCGCAATACAGCCCCTCTCAATCCATATGACTTTTGTAATGGGGTTTTACTTTAAAGAATAAGCGACCCATGTGGGCGATGGTGATGGATATGGAATTATAATGGTCATCTTTTAACTTGCTTAACCACTCTTATTAATGGTTGAAGTCAAACAATCTGTCTTCCAAAACTTACCCCCTAGATCCCACCTTCCTCATCTGTTACCTTTAATTAAGTTGTCTTCTAACATTAGGAGGCATTTTCGTAAGGTATATTCAGGGTCATTCTCTGTTTCTGTATCTATTGACGTATTTAAAAGTACGGTTGTTGGGCACCGGAAGAGACGCTGCAAAGGATATGGTGTACGTAATTCGACCATTGACCGATCCAATTCTTACGAAACTACGCATTCAAAATGATCGGCCTCTGATGTGAGTGCCAGAGTTTCTAGGTTTTCACATCTCAAGCCTGTCCAAATGACATCGATTGTTGGTTGATCCGGAAGGATCGACGAATGATGGGGAAGAGTAGATGTCATACTTATATGATCGATGCTCCAAATGAATGTGCCTGATTAGAGCAGCCGCGAAAGCTGGTAGGAAAAATATTTAAATATGAGACGGCGTCGATAGCATTAGCATCGTAACGTATCTTCGACATACTATCATGCTAACGTCGAATTGACTTGGCTACTTCGTGGTAACTAGTCGATGACCTGACATTTAACACGGTGGTGTACAAATATTAATTGCTGTCGGATTTTGTTGGCGATTCATTTGATGAGACGTCTAATTCACAATTATGTATTGTTTTTACAGAAAATACTATTATAATAGTACAAACTGTATAAGAAGAAGTCAGAAGCTATTTTTGCCTATTTTAACAAAATTCAACTTCCACATCCCCCGGCGTCTAATTCTATATTAGTAAGTCTCAACCGAAATGGGGGACCTTGCTGCCCTCTTGAGACAACATGCACCCCAGGTTGACACGTTCATCTCAACCACATGAAGGAGATAGGGGCAACGCTCAGCCTTGAACCCACCCCATTGCCATCTCTATCTATGATTAGGGTTAGTGAAAAAATATGATGCCGATGAAGTGATTTCACATCCAAGGATGGAGCTAGAGGGGGGCTAGCTAGTAGGGGTTGCCCCTCTCCCCTGCCCTTAATTTAAAAAAACCCCAATTCTCATGAACTTGCAAAAAAATCAAATGGCCAAACCTGATATGGAATTAAAAAGCAGATATTTAAATTGAGTGATTAGAAAAACAAACAGCTAAACCTGGGATTATAAACAAGGAAAACAAATCAACTTTGGAAAGTGAGTGTCAAGATTTTTAATTAAAGGAACTCATCAATCATTTGTACGAAAATTAATCCATCATTAGTTAATTTCTTCATACTCGGTAAAAAATAATAGAGACAAAAATAAGTTCTATTATATATGTACGGAAGGCCTCACTAGTTAATTTAATTAATGCATGCAAATATATTTCTCCAATGTGAAACTGCATTTAAAATTTTTTCTTTGTCAACAATTAAAAACCATTTTACTTATACGCCTTATCCGCTTTGTTTTTTTTTTTTTTTTTCCCCTTTCTTGGGTGGTCGTATTTTAGTTTATGCTTGTCTCGGCAATCAATGTAATATTTTTTTTCCTTTCCGATCCTCGGCCATTTGAAAAGCCTTAATTAGGAATCATAGATAAACAAGTCCAAAGGCTGAAATGGAGATGAGAAATCTTTATATATGTAATGTGGAGAGAGAGAGAGAGAGAGAGAGAGAGAGAGAGAGAGCACCTTATAAATTCTAAACTAAAGTTTATTGTTGTTTGTGTTTGGAGCAAGAACAAGACTCTTTTAAATTAACTCATATGGTGTCCCATATGTTGGTATTATGTTTTTTTTTTTTTCTTTTTTCTATTGCATATATATTATTGATCCACTTTCTCCAATCTTGTGGGGGATAAGAGTTGTATAACAACGAAGTTTGACAACCTAATGGGTTTTTACTAATTTAACTTGGACACTAATGGGATGATCACTCTGCCAAAAGATCAAATTGCAAACTGCAGTAAGAAACAAAGCCAAAGCAAAAAGAAAATTCCTTCATTCTTTATATTTGAATAACAGCTTTAGGAATCCTAATGGTTGCAAATCTAGCTGCTTGTTTGGGTTTGAGGCTTGCGAGGTTCTTGGGCTGTTTTCAGGTCGATTTTCTCTAATTTTTCGGTTGGCGTCTTACCTTCTTTTAGGTCTTGAGGATCCTTTTAACCAAAAGTCCTACGGTTTGGTTTTTACGAAATAAAATCCGATCCATGACTCGCGGATCGGTTACGGTTTTGTCCACGAATTTTAGCAAAAAAAAAGATCAAGTATATATCCCACACTAAAAGAGAAGAATGTTATATTCAAAATTAAGTTTAACACCACCAGAAAGTATTTGTTACATAAACTACTAAAAACCTATTTCAAAAATCAGATTCAAAAGAATCTAAACACTAGTAGGATTGTATCATTATAGTACATAACATAAAAAATTGAAAAAGAAGCAAACTAGTGAAACTCAACTAGGTTTACCCGTTATTTATATGAAAACACTATAATTTACTCCCTATTTTTTATGTACATCTATATTATATCCCATTATTAAGATAAAATACTAAAATTGGTGGAAAAAAGTGTTGACATTACTAACAAGTTATTATAAAAATACACACATATATATATTTATATATATTATTTATATAAAATAAATATCTCACGGTTCGGTTCGATTAATCCACGGTTTTGTAATGAAAATCCGTGGACCGAACCTCGAGTCACGGTTTTCTAAGTTTTCAATCCGTGTCCGGACCATTAATCCACGGACAAAATCCAAAAGGTACGGATCAATTCGGTCCGGACCGGTTTCACGGTTCACCGGATTTTTTGAGTAGCCCTAGGTTTGAGGCTTGCGAGGTTCTTGGGTTGTTTTCAGGTCGATTTTCTCTAATTTTTCGGTTGGCGTCTTACCTTCTTTTAGGTCTTGAGGATCCTTTTAATCTTTGTAGTCCTTTATAAAGATTTTTTTTTTTTTTTTTTAAAAACCTGCTAGTGTCTGGATCCCGACTTTCCATACGTGTGCTATCAATAGTTTTTTTGTTAGGCCAGTCCATAAAGAATCTGAACTTGGTCTTGATTGTATGCCCTCTTAATTCTGCTGTATATTTAGCTGATCCATTGAGCCAAGTACCGAGTTATTAAAAAAGAAAACCCTTCTGGTGTCTTCTTGGGCTGTGCTAAACCTCAATTTTGTTGCCAAGGCCCTTTTTCTTAAGATTGCACACGCAAAACAGACCGTAACAATAACAACAATGTCATAACAATAAAGGAGGAAAAGGAAATTTTCCAATTGATAACAAAAAAAAAATGTGGCACCAGCTGGGGTGGTGGCCTTGGTCCGTAGGTTTTTGATGGGATCAGAGGTCGTGAGTTCAAGACGTGCTATTGACGCCCCATTGAACCCTCCTAGGTCGGTGGCCTCACCACTCTCGAATGCGGATCGCTCTAGCTCCAAGCAGGACAGTGCGTACCTTTGGATTTTCGTCTCTTCCTGGGACCTGCTGCGGGTTTGGAGGCTCCATGGGGAGCAGAACGCCATGCCCGATCGCCCCCTCCATTCACCTTTCACCTAGCAAAAAAAATAAACAAAAAATGTGGGCAAACATAATAGAAACCGAATAAATTCGCCATGCCCGATCGCCCCCTCCATTCACCTTTCACCTAGCAAAAAAAATAAACAAAAAATGTGGGCAAACATAATAGAAACCGAATAAATTCTTGGATTCTCAAAATCTCTGGACACGATTTCCCATAAATTCTCTCTATCTACTTCTCTCCACCCATTACTCTCAAAAACCTTCATCAAAACTCAAACCGAACAGAGCTCTATTACTCTTCCATAGAAATGTTGCAAGTCGTAAAAGGGGTCTTTTGCTGGACAATGGCCCATGTTGAATTTGTCCTCTCTTGGTATGGGCCTTTTCTGAGCCTGGCCCAAACAAGCGGTGTTTCCAATCGGAAGGTAGATCCGTTGACGAATGCCGTTATTTTATTCATCACTTTGCTGCCGCCAGTTTCAAAGCTTTCTGAGGGCGTCCCGCCATAACTAGGGCAACAGAGAAGTGGCGAGGCAAAATTTCGTCATCGAATGCAATCTCTGCTTGCAGGTGTGCGTGTATGTACGTGTGAATATCGTTTCGCTTTTTAATTTTGAATCCTTCCGTGGTTAAGGGTTTTGATTTTCACGGTTCTTGTGTACATTGCTCTCTAGAAATACATTTCAATGCATTTAAAGTTAGATTTCTATTCGATGATCTACGGTGTATTGGAAAGTCATTTGGATGTTTTTCTAATTTCGATAGTCGATTCAAATTTTCATCTTGATTTGATTGGATACGATTGAGTTTCGATTGTCTATAAAAATTCAGGATAAAATGCTGCCTTCATTAGCAACTTAGGTTTTTCGGTTGTTCCCTGTGTATTACTAGATGTGCTTTAGATATGGTACAGATGGATTGTGGACTTGTGGTAAAGAACATAAGAAAACTGATTTCTGTTGTGATATGCACGAAAGGTTCAAAGCTTTTTGTGTCGGCGAAGAAAATACTAATTTGATGTCAATGTAGGGTTTTTTGATGTCAACGTAGGGTTTTTTGGTCATATTCCACAGCACAAGTTTCAAAATCTGTTATTTGGTTGGATACACATCCAATGAACTTAAGTGAATTTCTTATCCTCTATAAAATCAATGAAGATTGACTATAAACACTCCCGTGAGAGCTAGAATTCGATATTAGTTTACTGATAAGAGATTGATACATCATCCTAAACCTAATTCCTAGGGCCCGAATTTCAAATTGTAATTTGAGAAATGACACTTGGTAGTAAGAAATACAGTTAAGGCTTCCTTAGGCATTGGAGGCTGGTGAGTCAATTTTGGCCTTGTACATTAGGAAAGGCCATTTGGAACAACAATTCAACCGGTCCTTTGAGTGTTGATGTGATTTAATATTCTGAAAGCAAGTACAGATGACGAGGCTCAGTTCATTGAATAATATCAGATGGCTAGCACTCATTATACCAATATGACATATTCATTTGTAGACTTGTTTCACTAAATCCAGCAGAATACTTGTGAGTTTCTACTCAGCGGTACTGTACAATAGTTTCATTGTCAATGTGTCATGTTATAGCTATCACAGCGAAACTTTATTGGGCATTGGCAGTGCGTGAATGGCTTCACCATGGAATCTAGATTCTAGATCCATTATGTGTCATTTCACACAGTCAAATTTTAAGGTAGCATTAGGAGACCGGCACTTGAAACTAAGTTCCATATCGGGCAAAACTTTGACAATGGTAGTAACTTAGGTTCAGTGGATCTAAAAACAGAAATTTGTGAGGATATGACCATATTTGACTTTACTCGCTGAGTTACTGTTGTCATGTTCAATTATTTTGGAGTTCCCCAATCTTTTGTTTTTGCTAAACGCAGTTGGACATTGGTTGCCCCTAGTGTCACTAACCACCCATGTAAAGTTACAGGACAAAGAATAGATGTCCACCTTTGATTCCCCTAAGTTAAACATACCTATGATTGGTGCTTGGATTATGTGGCATTGGTTGCCCTCTCTCTCTCTCTCTGTCTCTCTCTCTCTCTCTGCATGTGTGAAGTTTTTATATGTGGCATTCACTCAGATTACGGAAATTCTGTTCAAAGATATACATGGCTAATATCTTCCCCATATGCATCAGCATTGCCAATCACATGATTATGTTATCCTTAACCTACCTTTGGTCTCTAATTGATAATTGTAACTGGAAAAATGTAAAAATGGAATATACTTATCATCACTGCATGGGCCAGTAAATACACTACGCAATTACGCGGTTAAAATATGCACCCATCATTATCAGAATCTAAAATGAGAAAAACATCCATGACAACATCCTTGTTGTCGCAACTCTTTTACATTCCACTACCAACAGGCATTTGATGAAGTCCTAGGCCCTAGTAATCCAATTTTCTCACCATTCCTGCTGCCATTTTTTTCTCCTGGGTGCCATCTTTGCTATACACTACAGACATTTAGGTTTTACAGACTTGAGATGAATATCAACCCTTTTTTTTTTTTTCGGTAAAGAGAGATTTTATTACCAAAAAAGGAAACGAGAAACACAAGAACTTAGGGGCATACCCCCATCAAAACAAACATTCCACCAAAAACTGGAGACAAAACAACAACAACAACAACAATAAAGAACCAGGCCTAACTACTTCTAACTACAAAATTTTCTCAGAGATGTTCCAAGCTCTACACAAAGCTCTATTCACAGGGCTACAGCCCCAATTCCTCCAAGAGAACACCCTATCCCGCACATCCTTGACAATCTACTCATAAACGAGATCCGTAATGTATTGCTTGTAACTAAAAATAGAGTCATTCCTAGCCTTCCACACGTAATACACTGTACCAACCCGTGCTAACTTATAGAGAGCAAAAGAAAACCCTTTCTTCCTGAGATGTTGAACAGCCCCGTTAATTTCATGCTCCCACTCCCCTGGACTTCTAGACATACCAAACAAAAGGAGGATTCTGCCCCATATACAAGTTGAGAACGAACAGTGGAAGAAGAGATGCTCATGGGACTCATGCACATTATGACAAAAAACACACTGAGGGTCCACTCTCATCCCCCAAGAGAGGAGCCTATCCTTTGTACATAGCCTATCCCAGCAAACAAGCCACATGATAAAAGCCCACCTTGGAATACCTTGCTTGAGCCAAACAACATGAGCCCATGGAACTTTAGGGAGAGGGTTCCTTAGGGCTTCCCAAGCAGTTTTAACTGAGAAGATGTCATTAGGGGCAGGCAGCCATGTCACAGGGTCTTCCACAGCTGTATAAGGCCTAAGAGTTGAAGGTGTACTCATAATTTGCATGATTGCCCTATTCCTCTGCCTAGGCCAGTGCCAATCCCCATTTTGAATGATAGATGAGACTTTAACTAGGAGGGAGCTACCAACATTGCAAACTATATCTTCACCAAATAGATTGTAAAGAGGACCTACAGCATGCCAATGATCCAACCAAAGAAAAGTAGTGTTCCCATTACCAATCACATACTTGATTAGGGGCTGCACTTCCTCTCTGAGTTTAAAAAGCTTTCGGATGGTCCAAGAAGAATCATGAGGCAACCTCATCTGCCAAAGTCTCATCTATTACCATTTTAATCTCCTTACTACAATATGACACGTACTCTTTATCCGAACCTGCTATGTATTATAGGATAAGAAATATCGCGAAAGATCAATAGTAGATGTCTATCCTAGATATGATGTACATGCGGCATTCTTTCTGTGGAGCCACATACAAGGTGAGAAACGATGGTGAAAGCCATCCAGTGACAAATGCTATCATTTATTGATTGAAACTGACTGGAAGACAGACATCGAAGAAGTTTGGGAATTTTAGTTTGAAGTCTAGTTCATCACAATTAGCAATTGGATATTGTCCTTCGTGTTATAACTTTACATTGTATGGAGATTATACACACTGTTATTACTATTGGACCTGCAGTGGTTAATGCCCTACCGATTTTTGCATGGACTTTGAGGCCCATTGCTTGGTGAAACCTTGGACCAGTGAGCATGAAAACGTTTCTTCAGATCTCCAGATATCTGCTTTGTGAAAATAAAGCCAGAGATCAGATTCATTCCTAATAATTACTCCAAAAAAAGGGGACAATAAGACAGGCTTTTACTGTACTCACTCATCTGTGTCGTTTTATTACGCCATTATGCTAGTGGTGTCCAATAATTGGGGGATTTGTTTTGACTTACAGTTATGCCTTTTCCTTTCCTTTTCTTTTTTCCTACACTTGATGCCCAGTAAATAATATTGCCTTTTGTGTGATTAGGGAACTAATGCAAAGTTTCATCGTGTATTCAAACTGGTATGTTAGGAGTATTGTAGTTAGGCTAGGTACTACTTGAAATTTAGGACTCATCAATTGGTCTTCTTGGGTTATCGTTGAGCAAGGCCGTTCGTATGCTCTTTTGTGATTAACTTCTTAATTATCACATAAAAATCATTTTTAGTAAGGTGGGCGAAATCTTCATTTGGTTGAGACCATGGGTTTTCGCTTTGTTTTGCAATTGGCCAAGGTGTACTGGAGCTTCACTCGGATTATTGTGGAAGGTGATGCGATACAAGTTGTCAACGCACTCACTCAGGATGCAACGTATGTGGACTGCGATTCAATTATTCTTGATTGTGTTAAGCTAGCTAGCATCTTGTTTTTTGGTCTGTTCTTTTCCCTATGCTGAACGAGTTCATAACAGGGTAGCCCATATGGTAGCTAGCTATGCATGCTAACGTTAGGAAGGAAAGCTGCAGGGATAATTTTCCCCCATGGCTGACCGACTTAGCTCTGGTTGATGTTAGGGCCTCCGGCCCCTCCTTATTTACACAACAAATTGCTCTCTTTCCGGGGTAAAAGAAAAGAACGACACCTTGCATACGAGGATGTAGCGAATAGAGACGGGAAATACATCAATGATTGCAGATCTATGATCAATGATTGCAGAGATGCCGGAATGGTTGTCGTTTAGGCAAAAGCACCTGTCCATTAAAGCCAACACTCAGCAAGTAGTAGTCACTCTGTTTCATCATGCACAAAGGAGCCTAGTAGTCTACCCACGCTGTCAGTGGGAAGTGGGGATGATTTTAGTAGAACAAGTGCCTAGTACTTTTTGTTAGAACAAGGGAAAGTGCCATTTCAGGACCACACACGGTTTGGATTAATTTGTCAGAGTTGTGTTACACTCTTTGTAGAGTATTCAATCCAACCCAACACACAATCACACGAAAAATAATCTAGGATACAAATAAAGTGCGACACATAGATTTACATAGTTCCCCAGTTGGACAAATTGGGTGCATTCAGTTATTCACGGCACATTCGGTCATTCACGGTTCACTCCAGTTTTTCACTATAAGTTGAATGACAATGAGAGTACAAACGTTACCGATTATCTCATACTTCTCTTGTAATTTCATTGGTTTGCTTTACTTTCCTTAAAAGAAAATAGTACTTTTTCAAGCTAACTCAAATTTTATCGTAGTGTGTATCTATATGTCTTCTTTCTAGGTGCTTTTATGCAAGTCACACTCTTATATGTCGTTTGTGTTTTCTTATATGACTAGCAGATTTTGAAATACGAAGTATGAAATTACTGTTTAATGGCATCTTAAATGGATTTTCAATGTAGATTGACATGGTTTTTCAGATTGTCATTTGTAATTAGATTAGATAACCTGTACGTACTATATAGAGGCACGGAATATCATACATTTAGGCCTTACTGCTTGATGGACAATTGCGTTAGATTTCTTTCGCAATCCATCCGCGATTCAGTTTCGTCGTCGCCAACCCTTTTAAGAACTATGGACTTGACGGGTGTGGCTACTTTTCCACACACAAAAAAAAAAAAAAAGGAGAGAGAGTGAGGCTTCCATGGTCTGAGGCATGCATGTAACAATCGGATTGGGAAGTTGAAGTGCCAAATTTGTATTTCCTCTATTCTTCAACCAGGTGGTTCTTGTTGGAACACTTTTTTTCGGCTTCTTACTTACTTTTCCGGTTCGGAATAAGAAATAATTTAGTTCAGTTCTCGTTTTATTTAACTAGTTAGTTATCACTAATACTATTTTTTTTTTCTTTTTTTATTCCTAAAATACCATAGAACCGCACTATCTCGACTCTTTGAATTGGCAGACCGAAATCTCGCCAGCTACCCTTCGAAGCAGAATTACATGCCGCTGATCATGGAATGCTTTCAAAATTTTGAAACCTAATCAGATTGAAGATTTCATAGCTCTCTAAATAACACACAGATTGTGTGTCTATTGGTAAATGATAGTTTTCTTATTTTTTACGGATCAAGGGGTCGTATAAAAAATAAAAAATAAAAAAATCTACCAAGCAGTTTTCGAAATGAGAAAGAATTAGTATTTCATTGGGTTGACCAATAAGTTACAATAACTACGTGCCGCTTGTCGGTGTGTGAGTGAGAGCCCTTCTCACGAAATTTTTTCGTACAATACTAATATGGTATAGATTACACATTTTTATAGGAGCTGCGTTAATTGTCTAGCAAAGTGTTACGCACTAGTACCTTAATTTTCATTCTGGATGGATAGATTTTTTTTTTCTTTACAATGGGTAACAACCCATGGAGAAAATTAAGCACAAATTGTATCACTTGTAGTAATATGGAACCTGCATCAATACAAAACAGAAAAGATAAGGTTCCCGACCGGAAGGGATCCCGATCGGTTCCCGACAGCGCGCCGGGCCCACTCGGGCCATCGGACGACTGATCCGAGCCGTCCAAAAATTCTCGATCCATTTGTTTGGATCGAGACCCTACACACATAAAATGCCGTTGATTCTTGCATGGTGGGCCCCCTCTTTTTTTTTTTTTTTTACAATATTTGGACAGATCAGATCAGCCGTCCAGTAGCTGGAGTGGGCCCGACACGCCGTCGGAAACCCATCGGGATCCCTTACGGTCGGAAACCGTAGCACCGCTGAATACAAAAACAATATATTGGTTACCTAGTCAACAAAATATTGATTGAGCATTTAGAAACGGACCGTCTGCACCCGTGCAACAAAAAATGTCCACTAATTAGAGAACCCCGAGAAAATCTGTAAAATCAAGATCGCAATACGAAAACCTGTAAAATCAAGATCGCAATACAAAAACGTATCCATGCAGATACATGCATCTGTGCACGTACTCCATTTATAGATACTCTATTGCAAACACAAAAGATATATATTATGCCGAATCGAATTTTAAAAATAAAAATAAAAGTGAGAGTTTAAGTTGCTGACCTAATTGCACTAAATATCTGCCAACTACTAATAAATTTCTCTTTCGACTGAATGAAGTAACCAATTGGAAATTTATAAAGCTTCTTGAATAAAAATAACTAAAAGAGGATAAATTGGGTGCCACCTGTCAAATCAAGAATTATTTTCAGAAAAAATTAACTTTTGCTTTACTATATAACTACCATAAAGCTGTGCTATGCACGGAACAAATTAATTTAAAAAACCGAACAATGGAATATATTACAATCTGTTGTTGAAATATTTATTTAGCGCGCAATTCGAAAATACAAACGATGTAAAATGCAAGTGTTAGATTAAAATGCCTTTTCCTTGTTTGATTATCATGGAAACTAGCTATATACTCCACTACAAGCTAGTATTAACCTAATCATTATCAATCCATGTAGATGTGCACTCTCTGCTGTTTCTTTTTCTAGCTAGTACTTATGTTCTGCATTTCACGGGCTCATATAATATTATATGAGTCATGTAGTAGGCTTTTACATGTAATTTTATATATTATTAATATTGTCTGTATCTTCACTAGATCAATTCATATATACAACACCAGAGTACATGAAAATTCAAATAAATTTATGAGTAAGTAGATCATATAACTCAACTAAACCAAAATAAACTAGGTTCGATAATTTTTCAATCAAACTAAATGTCTTTATCATATACTCCACTAGTATGGTTTCTGTATCTAAAATTCCTCTTAATACATTTTTATCGCTGCAGCCGCGTATGAGTCATATTTAAGTCTTGTTATTTTTATGTTTATTTTGTCAACATGGTAAGAAATTTCACTGATAACAGAGAGCTAACATAGCAGTACATCAAAGAAGACGATTATCGTTCTACAGAGGATTCAATAACCAATCAAGAGGTCGTGCTTCTCAAGTATGAATATCAAAACCTCACAAACCCGAAGTTGCGAAAGCGTATGCAACTGCATTCTTCGACCTACAAATAAAACGAAAATCACAAATCCTAACTAATCAACTTCGTGGCGAATATCTTCGATGACAACTTCTACTCCCATAGGGCAAAACCATACACTGATAATAAGTCAATCCAACCGATCTGATTGGACCACCACTATTTATGCCTTGCTTTATCGAAAGACCATCACCACCACCTTTATGGAGACCTGAAAAGACATATGGATTATAAAGAAGAAGTCAAGAGAAGGGGGGGGAGGAAAGTAAAACACACAAAGAAACTCTCAGATCTAAGATCGAGAGAGAAAAACCCTCACTGGAAGAGAGTTACTGAAAACGGAAAAAACAATCGTCACCGTAGAGGAAGGAGAATATCCCATCAATATGGTAAAACTCTCCCCTCCCGCTGCCGCATCAGGGTGATGAAAACCTTATATTGGAGACGGGAAATAAGAGAGAAGATGGTTGGGGTTTTTCAGAGAAAGAAAAGAGAGATGTATTTAGATAGTTGTAATAGTTTTATTCTAGCTGGCTAAAGTTCTTTTTGACTTGAGCATTATGTGTCACATCCTCTCTCTCACACACACACATGAAGGTTCAGAAATACTCAATCATTGAGGGATGATAAACTTGACAATACTCTCTTAGGGTTACAAAAGCGCAGGTACGTACCCAAAATTATCCCGAATAAACTTTTAGAGGTATTTGTAATCATTAACATATTTTTATTAGCGATAAAAAATACTTGTCCGTGGTGATTTCAGGGTACGTAGCATTGCTGCTTATAGGTTATGAGGGGATAGCTATGATGCTCTATAAATGGGGAACAAGTGGAATGTAAAGTGCCCGTAAAAAAAAAAAAAAAAAAAGCATGAATAAATCAATGATGGTGGATCCATGACTCCCTTTCCCGTGATTTCCCAAGATCAGTGCACCTATTGATTGTTGGGGGATTTCATATGGTTGAAGTCCATGAGCCATAAATAAGAAATTAGGAATGCCAAAAGTAGACAAACAAAATACTACTGTAAAATTTCCATGTTGTGGCCAGCGGTGGGGTACTTAAGTGGCAGGCACGATGTACTCTCGTGCATTTGACAGAGGTTCAAATCTTACTAACTATAACTAAAGAATGTTGACTCTCAGCCAAGGACAAAAAAAAATATCTATGTTGTGCCCCCTTAATTGGCAAAAACTTCCCAACTAAAAGAAAGTACTGTACCCTAGTAAAAATCAGGTTCTATTCAGGATGTCAACTCTTGTGCCTCTACAAATGTTTGTTTCGCCATTTTAAGTCCTTATCAAGTGCCAAACCGGCCTGGGGAGACAAATATGATTACGGACATGATTTGTACGTTTGTATTTGCAATTTACTTGGGGGGCTTTATTTTCGCTCGCTCGAGGAATGCAGGCTGTGATGTCGTTAACAGACTCGAAAACACCATTGGTTCTCATGATATTTCCCTCCGATATAGATTTGATGCTCCAAATCACCAGATACGCTATGATATTAACACTTTGTAAAATTGTAGAGTAAATTAATTAGAATGTTCTTAAAGTCACTTTATATTGGAAAAAAAAAAAACTAAAGTTTAATGCTTGTGGTATCCTAGGAGCCTTAGCTGGGAACATCGGAGCGTATGAAGATACATTAGGGTAGAGAGGGAATGTAGGACCACAGCATTATCCCCCTCAAAAGGTTAGATAACCCTGGAACGCCACCTTGTGTAGTTGAATCCTTACTCTCCCTCTTAAAGGTTAGATAACCCCATGGGAGAGGTCCTAAGTTCGAGTTATCATGGAGAAGGTGTTCAACTCCCGTTGTAACTACTTAACAGCTAACCTCTAACATCCTATTGTCTAGCGGGGGAAAAAAAAAAAAGGAAAATTTTTAGAAATAATCCTCCTAGTTTCATTCGAGTCTCATTTTCGTCCTCCAAGTATCAATTACAACTCTTTTGGCCTTCAAGTTTGGTTTTCGAACCAAACTGATCCAATTGATAACTTCTGTTGTCCAAACTGGACGGAAAAAATCATATTAAGGGCAGATGTCATCAATTGGACCAACTTGGTACAAACTGCAATATCCAAATTGCCATCAATCTGATTTTTTCGGTCCAGTTTAGCTGGCAAATGTTATCAATTGGACTAACTTGGTACGAAAACCAAACTTAAAGGTCGAAAGAGTTGCAATTGATACTTGGAGGACAAAATGAGAGTTAGCTGAAAGTAGGAGGACCATTTTTATAGTAAATTTTTCAAAAAAAAAAAAAGGTGAGATAACCCCTCGTGAATGTCACGGAAAATTAATACTAATTGCTCCTATAGCACTGTTGCATGTCCCTTTTCCACCACCAAGTGTGACTCCCACGCCAACGTGGAATGAAGAAGGTCTTGAGCACCACGTGCTGATGCTTCAAGAGCATGAATAATCTTGTGCCTTTTGCACATGACCCCCTGGGTAATGCATTTGCCGGTATTTCTCGGATAAAAAGAAATCCCTTCCTTTTTTTCTCCCTTGATTCCTCGTTTTGATAAGAGTAAGATGCCGACACGTTTCGGAATCCGAAATTATCAGGAATAGAGATAGTTCGCATCGGAGGGACGTTCTACAAACTTTGATACTCTGGTCATTTCTCCTTATCAATAACATGTGAAATTCGGAATATAGAAAGAGTATGTTTACTCCTTGTGATGTGAAAAAGAAGAATACGTGATGCAGCCACGAGGGTTAGTTCAATTTGTTGGCGGGTTTGCTCCTCAAATAATTGACCAAGATTCAAATCTTGGAGTCAGGCCGTAAGAAAGTAATTTTTTGTGAATTTCCTAGTTTCGATGTGGATGACCCATCTTTGACTGGACCAGAGAAGGAATTAGTCGAAATGTGCGTAAGCCGTAAGCTGGTCCGAACACCCTGACCATTGAGAAAAAAGAAGAATAATATATGATGCACTAGTTTAACTGCTGCCAAACATTTCATTTCAGACCAATTGCATTCTCATCAGTCACGCACTATAAATCCTCCACCATATTGTCTCTCTTCCGTAATTGGCAGTTACAAAAGGCCCTTTGGCTTAACCTCTTTTCAGCCCCTTTAAGAATCACACCCCCTCACGAAACCCATGCACCCAAAACGCACATTGTTAATCTTATCTGCTCTTTCCATAGTGCTCTCATCTTTAAAGAAGAAAACAACCCCCCCCCCCCACCCCTCCTCTGTATCAAACTCAAACCAAATAATGCCTCCAATGGCAACGACGCTGGACGAGAACCCACTTGAGAAAACCCTTTCTGTTCCACAGAAATGGCCTGCAAGCTTCATCCGCGACACGCACTCGGAGCTGAAAATCCAGCGGAGGATCGTGGTTCCGTTGGTGGCGATGAACTTGACGTGGTTCGCCAAGTTGGCCATCACCACGGCGTTTCTAGGCCGCCTCGGAGAGCTTCAACTGGCCGGTGGCACGCTGGGGTTCACCTTTGCCAATGTCACCGGATTTTCCGTCTTGAATGGGCTGTGTGCCGCCATGGAGCCCATATGCGGTCAGGCTTATGGAGCTAAGAATTTTAAACTCCTCCACAAGACCCTTCTCATGGCTACTATCTTGTTGCTAGTAACCACGCTTCCCATCTCTTTCCTGTGGCTCAATGTCCACAAACTCCTTATTCATTTTGGCCAACGCGAGGAAATCGCGATCGTTGCCAAGAAATACCTCTTCTATCTCCTCCCTGATTTGGTAATCACTTCGTTTCTCTCTCCTCTGAAATCCTACTTGACCTCACAAAATGAAACCGTGCCTATTATGTTGAGCTCGGTTGTGGCCGTAGCGCTTCACGTGCCCGTCAACCTCCTGCTTTCCAAAGCTAAGGGCATTGAGGGAGTTTCAATGGCAATCTGGATAACTGATCTCGTAGTTGTGATTCTATTAGGCCTCTATGTGTTGATCACAGAGATTTGTAGCAAGGGAGGGAGGTGGAAGGAAGGAGGGTGGCTCAAGCAAGGGGCTCGAGACTGGATCAATTTGCTCAAACTCTCTGGCCCGTGTTGCCTGACCACCTGCCTTGAGTGGTGGTGCATCGAGATCCTAGTCTTGCTCACCGGGCGGCTCACGGATGCTAGACAAGCAGTGGGAGTGTTGGCAATAGTGCTAAACTTCGACTACTTGCTCTACTCCGTCATGCTTTCACTATCCACCTGCGCGTCCATTCGTGTCTCAAATTTGCTTGGCGAAAACCGACCTGGCAGGGCTTACATGTCGGGAAACGTATCTTTGGTCCTGAGTATAGTTTCAGGCTCCATCGGCGGGTCTGTAATGGTGGGCGCCAAGGGCGTCTGGGGGCCTTTGTTTAGCCATGATAGGGGGATTACCAGAGGTGTGAAGAAGACAATGTTGATCATGGCTTTGGTAGAAGTGGTAAATTTCCCGGTCACGGTATGTGGAGGAATAGTCCGCGGAACCGCCAGGCCGTGGTTGGCCATGTATGCCAACCTTGGAGGGTTCTATTTGCTGGCTTTGCCTTTGGGAGTGGTTTTAGCATTCAAGGTCCGTCTCGGACTTGGTGGACTACTAGGAGGGTTCTTGGTTGGGATGGTTGGTTGCTTAGTTCTGTTATTGGTGTTTGTTGCAAGGATAAACTGGGATGAGGAAGCCAGAAAGGCACAAATACTTTCCTGTAAAGTCAAAGAGACCGTCGACGAAGATGGAGACAACAAGAACTGCACAATCACCTGAGAATTTTGTAAGACAACAAAAACTGCGCAATCACCTGAGAACTATGTAAACTTTACGCATGATTATGCACATGATATATATCTAGTTCTATTTGATACGATGCAAAGTAACGATTAAGAAACGAAGTTTGTTCAACCATTGGATTGATTTCCATGAAATGAGTCAACCTAGTATTAGATGATCTGAGTGTCTTGGTCACACTTTGCAGCCAGATAATCGAAAAGTGCAACTTATGTAAAAAAAAATTCAAATGGTGACGATTGATTTTAATTTGTCCTGTGAGATTTTCTGAGGCAAATGATAGAGTTTGGACTTCAATAACTCCACCCAAATCACAATAAAAAGTCCACAACAAAATCTTCTATCAATGTAGGGTTGGAGAATTTTCAGCAATAGGAGCTTAGAATACAAAAGACGCTTAATCATCGCCAACTCCGGGTTTAGAAATTAAGGTCTCGAGCTGTTTGGCTTTCTCGTCGTTGAAGCCAAGGGCAGCCATTATTTTGTAACCATCTGATTCCTTTTCAGACCACACACCAAGAAGCAGATGAGCAGGCGTGATTTCCCCACTTTCGCCTGTAGGTCACATGAATAATAACCAGAAAGAGTTAATTTTCTGGGGCGACAGTTCACAAAGAAGAACAAGATGCAAAATGTTGGGCTAAAATATGTGATGACGGAATTCATTCTAAACATAGTGCAATTTTGTTCACCCTCTTTTAAGGAGGGTGAACATTATCCTCCTTTCTATTGGTTGAAATGGTGTGGATCCCATCACAAAGTGATGTCATGCTCACCATGCAATACACTTTTTGGCAAGCATGACATTACTTTGTGGTGGGATCCACACCATTTCGACAAATAGGAAGGAAGGTAACGTATCCTCTCTTTTAAGGAGGATGAACAAAACTCAACTCTTCTAAACAGCTTCTGAATATGGCATCATTGTGAATGGGCTACACACAAAATTTCACGTCATCTTACGATTTGTTGGAGTAACTAAAATGACTCACCCATCACTAGCAGACTAGCAGTAGTGGCTTCCATTTCCGTAAGTGGCTGTGCTAGAGCCTAGAGACCTCGTGTTGTATGTTCGGGTTTTACACAGAAGACAAAAAGAATACTTGTATTATCAAGCTCACTAGTTCTTTTTCCTTTTCAATGTCTGAGTTCTAATCACAATGAGTCAATTTCGCTACACCAAGAGATATTTGACCAATACGTTTTTTATAGTAAGTAGAAAACTAGGGAGGTGCAGAGGATTTTTGTTTCCAAACTTTAAAAGCAATATCTTAAGAACATCCACAGGGGATGCTACTCGTGTACCATGTACAGATAGGAAAACCCATGCAACCCGGAAGATTAACCACCAAATTGAAGATGCCTAGGCACACAGAACAGAAAAAGCCCGAGTCTCTTTAGATGTAAAGAGATTCTACAAAAGTAAACAATGAAATGCATTTTCAAACGTTTTGATGTTTGGATTCTAGCATAAGATGAGAACATTCTGAACCATGTGCCACATTCATTTTAATCTATCATTCTAAAGCCACAGTGACTCTCTCTTGCATGTACGGTGTAGCCTAAGTTTTCAAATATGTAGAAGCTGTCAGCGATTACAAGTCATTGTGCAACTGCAACCTTTGACAACGAACTTTGATTCAAAGCATTACTTACTACTAACACAACCCTTAGTAGAATTTAAAGAATCAAGTCGTCCCAATGATGTCAAAATTAGAAGCAATAAAATGAGTTAGAGGCAAACCGAAAATCATAAATTCTATTTTGCAAAATGGTCATCGCTGCAATTAAGATCATGTCACCCACTACAAATGACTTTTACTACGGTTGAATACAGATTTGATCCTAAGTTCGTCGCAACCTTGGACAACGAACTTTGATTCAAAGCATTACTTACTACTAACACAATCCTTGGTAGAATTTAAAGAATCAAATTGTCCCAATGATGTCAAAATTAGAAGCATAAAAATTAGTAATAGGCAAACCGAATATCATAAACTCTATCTAGCAAAATAGCCATTGCTCCAACTCACGTCACCCACTACCAAACAGGGCCGGCCCTAGGCGTAGGCCCACCAGGCAACCGCCTAGGGCCTCCCCTTTTGGGCCAAATAATTGGGCCTCCAAATCGTAAGATATATTAAATATAAAATATGTGAAATATTCTTCAACTAGTATTGAGTAGCCCGGTGGTTAGCCGCGCGTTCATAGAACAATAGGTCACGAGTTCGATTCCTTTCTCCGTCTGTTTTAATGTAATTTTGGAGTCTGTTTGACCTAAAAAGGTTTGAAAACGACACTTTCGTGTCTCGAACTCCCGACCTGGATTGTAAAGGTTTGTACATCAACACTGCCACCAAACTACAAGCTCGGCGGGTTTGTTCTACCAAACAATTAATTAATATACTAAAAAGTAAAAGGCCCCATTTTCATAACCCCGCCTAGGGCCTCGGAAATCTCAGGGCTGGGCCTACTACCAAATGACTTTTACGCGGTTGAAAATAGATTTGAACCTAAAGATCCTATACTAACGTTCAAAGTGCCAACTAATCGGACAATATGAATTGCTTGAGCCTGTAATAACATGCTGTGTGAACCAACTAAAAGAAAGCAAAAGTTCCACAAATGGAGTAGAAACTGACCAGATTTCAGCTTTTTATCGAAAGCCCAGTCAAGGGCCCTTTGAGCTGATTCAGTAAGAGGAGGGAGCTCCCCAGAGGAAACGGCGTTATATTTTCCATATAACTTGATACCTTTCTTTTTTTGCTCGGCACCATATAACTTGACAGCTTCCTCACGCGCTTTGAAAAGTGTAATCCCATTTGCCCACAAAAAGTTTGCAGCCAGGTTAGTAGCTGCTGACAGAAGAAAAGGAAGTAGAAAACTATGGTTAAATTATGATAATGGTTCCAAGCATAAAGGGAAAACTTAACCACAGGATACAAATATAGTTACAAGAGATAACAAGTCAGGTAGTCGTTATAACAGTTATACCATGTGAAGTAAGTTGTAATGCGGTCCTAGATTCAAGCACCATAGGATCAGATGTTCCACAGTTGGCACCCCTAAGACGATCCACTGTAACAACTCTAGAATTCCAGCACTTAAGACTGGTATTTTTAGGAATATGCATGATTTTTAGGGAAGGAAATGTGCTTCTCTTTCTTTGTTTTGAAGGTTGTTGGGCACATCTGCAAGGAAGCATATCTAACACAAAACTAGCATGGATGCTCAAAATTGTCACCTGTGCTGTACAAAGTGCAGGCTAGAAGCATGTGTACAACAGATCTGTCACACTATGATGGTTGTAGTATCAAAATTTTAGTTTATTGTGATTGCTTTTGTGACATATGAGGCCACTAGACGGGATAACTTGTTCAGTCATAAAAGCATCTACAACAGAGAGGCTTAATCCAACGGTATCTTTAAAGCATTGCACATTACTCCAAACAAGACTGCCACTTCCTGGATAAGTTGGATTTTTATTTTTTTTTGGGCAAGTAGATAAGTTGGATTATTTGTGAATAAAGCCTCACTAACCAATGGAAATCTACCCTAGCACTTTTATTAAGTTGTAATTTCATTTCCTAATTGAGTTGTTATATTTTATTGGTAGCAGATAGTTTCTTAGAGTTGGTATCATAGATTCCACTCATGGATCTCACATAGAAGCTTCCAAAGAGCAAAAAAGTTAAGACAATAACCAAAGGTTGGGTAATGGCGACAAGGGCTGGGTACATATGTAAAGTCCTTTGGTGGGTACTAAATGATATATTACCTGTAGTCCCACAAGCTTGAGTTGTTAGGAAATAGGCCTAACAATGTATATCAAGCTATCTAACACCCTTCTTCACATGCAACCTTGTTTTGAACATGGGGATGTAAAATTTTCATAAATAAAGCGCAACAACATACAAAGGGGAGAAGCATAATGCAAACAGAGAGGCTTGAACCCAAGACCTCACCAACCATAGCTTTGATATCAAGTTACTAGTAGTCCGAAAAGCTTAAGCTGTTAGGAAATGGGCCCAACAATGCACATCAAGCGAAGACCCAAAAAATGTATATCAAGCTATCTAACACTAAAGGCGTGGATCTTCCATCTAGGACGAAGTACTATTTCGACTCAACATGACATGGGTATGGGGTGTTGGATTTGTGTTGGACTCCACCATTTTAGGGGGGGCACGACACCCTCAAGGAGGAAGAAGATGGGAAAGTAGTGATGCATTTTCCATGCATGAGTAAGATGAGTGATAAGCCCTCGAAAGTGTAAATCTTAGGGCTTATCTACCTCGTTTTACGATGCCGTCAAGCGTTCAATACTTGTTTTTTGGTTGATATTGCGCGCATAGTTGGTTTTTGTTGAGAAACAGGTTTTTGGTGTAAATATGGGTGATTTCCGAGTTTCCTAAGGATCCCCGGAAGAGTCCGGATATAGAAGATGTGCATATGGATCCTCGTGTGATCATTTCAAGTCCTAGTCGAAGTGTCCAAGGCATTTGAGGAAGGCCCGGAGTAACCAAGGATCAAGGGAAGCTAGCACAAGGCAGTGGGTAGCCCAAAAGCCTCAGGGATCGATCCCCCATTTCCCAGGGATCGATCCCCCACCATCAGGGAACCTTCAGAAGTTGCAGGGATCGATCCCCCGACCAGGGATCGATCCCTCCCTCATGCGCGGACATTTCGGTGGCATTTTTGTAAATCTTTTGTGTTGGGGGTATATATACCATCCCTTGCCCGACTTTTAGGGCACTTCTTCTTTTACACTCTCTCTCTACCTCCATTAAAGGAGCTCCACCCTCTCTCCTCATTTATGTTGTAAAGCTTGATTTTAGGGACGATCCATGGGTTTCGAAGCATTTCGCCTTCATTAAAGTTGTAAGGAATTTCTTCCTCATCAAGGATCTTGTATTTATTTTGCATTTAATCAATGTTTAGTATTTTCCTTACCTTTCCTCTAGCTCATTTCATGTCTTCTTTGATTATGAGTGAGTAGTGTAGTGCGGGGTTGGGTTGTGGGATGGTTAACATCCCGTGACCGAGGATGTAGCTTGGTATTCTCTTTTAAAATCTCATTTTCTAGCTTAAGCGAGGCTTGGACTGATTTTATGTATCGAAACGTAGAGGTGTTAATCTCTTTGATCAAATGTAGGCAAGAGTTAAACTATTTGCCACGTTTGACGCTTAGAGCAATGTCCCTCTTTGTATTTGTCCAAATGTACCAAACGAGTCCAAGTCTTGTTTAAAACCTTTGTCAAGAAAAGAGGAATCTAGCTCGTCCGTGTGTCTCGGGTGTTAACTATCCTTAAACCTAACCTTTAGTTTAACCCTCCAGTTAAAAGCCGTAGTTAGGTTAAGTAGCTAGATAACCAAATCTTTCAGTTGGCCGTCTCAACGCCAAAGGTTGGTTGGCGGTCCTAACGCCGGAAACTTTGCACAAGCTAATCTCCAATTTGAACTATGGACGCGCTCCCTGTGGAATCGATCCCGGACTTCCGGGTTTTATTATGCTTTCAACCGACTTGACCCTCCGCTTGGGGTATTCTTATTACAACACATTAAGGGAGCAAGCATTTTTGGCGCCGTTGCCGGGGAGCGCTTTCTTTTATAGCTTATTGGAGGTTCGCCACACCACTGTAAGTATCTCGCTTAATCTTGCTTTGCGTAGTTTATACTTACTCTAGCGGATACCTCTAACCTGAGTTTCTTCTCTAACTTGAGGTGTAACGAAGCTAGCGTAAGTATAAACTACCCTTTTACTTATTGTTTTTACTTGTCGAGGCGGCGGCATAGCCCCTCATAGTTGTTGTTAGGAGGTGGCGGCATAGCCCCTCTTGTCTGTTAGTTGGTAATTTGCTATCCATTGTTTCTCGAGCAAGGGTATTTGGTGTATGCGTGGTGGTCATCGAGGAGCCTTTCGGAGCCCAAATTCAAAAAGGCTCCATCGATCTTTTTCTCCTCCTCGACCCAAAACTCCCCGTCGGGTTCGAGCGAGTACACCACCACCCCAAAGAACTCCTTTTTCCGTAATTACCCCTCCTCGAGAAACAATGGCGGACGTTGTCGGTGGAGGTGATGATGTTCCGGCTGTGCCTGAGAGAACTATGAGTGACTACATGAATCCGGCCCGTACTACTCCGCGGCCCACCATAGTTCTCCCGGCCGCAACCGATGCAAACAACTTCACCGTAAAAACGCATCACCTTAACATTTTGCCACAATTTTATGGCAAAGACAAAGAATGCCCGTACAATCATATGCGGGCATTCGAGGAATTGGTTTCTACGATAGTGTCCACGCCGGCTCAACTTGAGTCCGCCAAGCTAAAACTTTTTCCATTTTCGGTTAAGGACAAAGCCAAGGTTTGGTTGAATAACATGAGACCTCAATCCTTGGCCAATTGGGCGGATTTGTCAAAAGCTTTTTACATGAAATTCTTTCCCCCTCAACTCACAAAGGATCTCCTTTTTCAAATTCAAACCTTTAAACAAAAAGAGGGGGAGTCTTTCTACCAATATTGGGAAAGGTTTAAAGATTTGCTAAACTCCATCCCACATCATGGCTATACAACATATCAAAAGGTTGAGTGTGTTTTAAAAGGATGTTTTCCAAGCACTCGACACTTAATGGATAGCATGTGTACGGGTGGAGTCATGGCTAAGACTCCCGATGCCGCGTGGGACTTTTTTGAGGAACTGGCTGAAAAGACACAAAACTGGGATTGCTCGGACCCATCTGATAAGAATGTGGTTAATTCGGTTCCGAGCAGTTCGGGTAAATTCCAATTGAATGAACAAAATGAACTTGCCCACAAGGTCGCCCAGCTATCCCGCCAAATCGAAACTTTACAGCTTAACAAGGTGGCTGGGGTGGCCTCTGTGGCCAAGGCGGAGGAATTCTGTGTGTTGTGTGATATTGCAGGCCATACCACCGGCGATTGTCAAATGCTTCCCGCCGTCAAGGATATTCTTCAAGGCCCCGGTCCATCGGAGGTCAATGCCGTAAATCAACGCTTTGACCCGTATTCTCAAACTTTCAATCCCGGGTGGAAGATGCACCCTAATTTCCGGTGGAGCGAACCACAACCTCCCGGACCTTCACAATTTCCACCACAACAACAACAACAAGCTTTCCGGCCTTCTCAATCTCAAGGAGCGCCGCGTTTCTCTCAAAATCAACAACCGCCGGGGTTTGCACCAACGGGACCTCCTCATGTGCCGAATCAGTTCCAACAACAAAAGCGCTCTTTGGAGGATATTCTGTCATCTTACATGCAAAGCCAAACTTCCCTCAATGAGCAAAATACTCAAACTCTCGGGGAGCTTCAGAAACAGATGGCCAAGTTGACGAATACTGTGGGGTTACTTCAACAAGAAAAGGGGAGGCTTCCAACTCAACCCCAAGCAAGTCCGCAAGGCACTCATTTTGTGGCAAGCTCTTCGGTGCATAGTCCCGAGCAAGCCAAATCTATCATTACGTTGCGGAGTGGGAAGGAAGTGGACACGGCCGTTGCTCCAAAGCCTACCAAGCCCCCGGTTACACCAATTGTTGTCCAAGCCCCGGATGTTATTATTGACTCACCAACTTCGGTGCCTAGTCCCGTTGGTGAGCAATCGGCAAAGACTCCGGATGAAGAACCAAAGGCCCCCATCTCTCCAATTCCGGCCCCATTCCCCCAAAGATTGAAAGCTCCGGCCCATGCTCATTCAAACTCCGAAATCTATGAGCTTTTCAAGCAAGTGAGGATCAACATCCCGTTGGTAGATGCGGTCAAGCAAATTCCTTCTTATGCCAAGTTCTTGAAAGATCTATGCACTCAAAAGCGTAAGTTAAATGTTCAAAAGAGGGTATTCTTGACGGAGCAAGTAAGTTCGATCATCCAAACCAATGTGGCTCCAAAGTACAAAGATCCGGGGTGTCCAACCATTTCTATTGCTATCGGGAGTACAAAGATTGAAAAAGCTCTTCTTGACTTGGGAGCTAGCGTGAATTTGCTTCCGTACGCGGTTTATGAGCAATTGGGGTTGGGAGAGATGAGACCCACATCGGTAACTTTGCAATTGGCCGATCGGAGTATCCGAGTTCCACGAGGGATGGTGGAAGATGTATTGGTGCAAGTAGACAACTTTGTTTATCCCGTGGATTTCGTCGTGCTTGATACTTGCCCGGTACCCTCCTCACAAGCGGCAACGTCAACCCCGGTTATTCTGGGGCGTCCATTCTTGGCTACCGCCGATGCCGTTATCCATTGCCGCAGCGGCTTGCTCAATCTCACCTTTGGCAACATGAAGATGGAAGTCAATGTATTCAATATTGGAAGCCAAATGGGGGATGATGAATGTGTCCATGAAGTAAATCTCATTGATTCTTTGGTTCAAGAGCATGTGGATAATGTGTTATGCAAGGATCCGTTGGAAGTGTGTCTTACCGCCGAAGAAGCATCATTTCTCGAATCACCGGAAGTGGAATATTTGTGTTCGTTGCTTGATATGGCCGATGTTTGCGGGACGGATTTATGGTCTCCAAAGTTTGAAGAGTTGCCTCCTTTAGAGTGCAAGACCCTTCCCTCAAGTGTTCAACCACCAAAGCTCGAGTTGAAAGTCCTCCCGGACACATTGAAGTATGCTTTCTTGGGTGAAAATGAAACCTACCCGGTGGTGATCTCTTCCTCTCTCAATGGCTTGCAAGAATCCCAACTCCTTGAACTTTTGAAGCGGCATACCAAAGCCATTGGTTGGACTATCGCGGATATCAAGGGATCGATGCTTCCATTTGCTCCCATCACATTGCTCTCGAGGACGATGTCAAACCCTCTCGCCAACCACAACGCCGTTTGAATCCTATCATGAAAGACGTGGTGAAAGCTGAAATTTTGAAACTTTTGGACGTGGGGATTATTTATCCGATCGCCGATAGCAAGTGGGTTAGTCCTATCCAAGTGGTGCCCAAGAAATCCGGTGTCACCGTGGTAGCCAACGCCGACAATGAATTGGTCCCGACTAGAGTCACAACCGGATGGAGGGTGTGTATTGATTATCGGAAGCTTAATGCTAGCACTCGAAAGGATCATTTTCCTCTTCCCTTTATTGATCAAATATTGGAACGGGTCGCGGGGCACGCCTACTATTGTTTCTTGGATGGTTACTCGGGGTATAACCAAATTGAAGTCGCTTTGCCCGATCAAGAGAAAACGACGTTCACTTGTCCGTTTGGGACGTTCGCTTATCGTCGCATGCCATTCGGCTTATGCAATGCGCCCGGAACCTTCTCACGGTGTATGATGGGCATCTTTAGCGATATGATTGAACAGATCGTCGAAGTATTCATGGATGATTTCTCGGTGTTTGGTGACTCATTTGAGGCTTGCTTGACCAATTTAGCAAAGGTTTTGGCGAGGTGTGAGGAGAAGAATTTGGTGCTTAATTGGGAGAAATGCCATTTCATGGTGACTCAGGGTATCGTTCTCGGCCATATTGTTTCGTCGAAAGGGATTGAAGTGGACAAAGCCAAGATCGATCTTATCGCCACCCTCCCGACCCCGAAGTGTGTTAAAGACATCCGCTCCTTTCTCGGGCATGCCGGTTTTTACCGGCGGTTTATCAAAGATTTCAGTGCCATCTCTCGGCCCTTATGCCACCTTCTCTCCAAGGATGCACCGTTTGAGTGGACACCGGCTTGTGAAGAAGCTTTCAAGAAGTTAAAGTCACGCCTCATTTCTCCTCCCATTGTGCAAACACCGGATTGGACGTTGCCCTTTGAGCTCATGTGCGATGCTAGTGACTATGCGGTTGGGGCGGTTCTCGGGCAAAGGAAGGACAAGAATCCCTATGTTATCTACTATGCAAGCAAGACTCTCAATGAAGCTCAAATGAATTATTCCACCACGGAAAAGGAGTTGCTTGCCGTTGTCTTTGCCTTGGACAAATTCCGGTCGTATTTGGTGGGCTCCCCTATTGTTGTCTATACCGATCATGCGGCTTTAAAATACCTCTTCACGAAGCAAGATGCGAAAGCACGGCTCATCCGATGGATTCTATTGCTTCAAGAGTTCAATATCACTATCAAAGATAAGAAGAGGGTGGAGAATGTCGTGGCGGATCATTTGTCCCGTCTTGAGTTCGGGGATTCTTCTTCAAAGCTCCCCATTGTGGATACATTTCCGGATGAACAACTCTTGGCCGTATCAAGTTGCCCATGGTATGCCGACATTGTTAATTATCTTGTCACCGGGCGAATTCCGACCCATTGGACCCCCCAAGACCGGCGGCTCTTTCTAAGCGAGGTGAAAAGATTTTTCTTTGATGATCCCTACCTATTCAAGTATTGCTCGGATCAAATCATTAGACGGTGTGTGCCCGACGAAGATCACCAAGGGATTCTCTCATTTTGTCATACCGAGGCTTGTGGCGGCCATTTCTCTCATAAGAAGACCACCGCCAAAATTCTTCAATGTGGGTTCTATTGGCCAAACCTTCACAAGGATGCTTATGCTTTTTGCCGGGCTTGCGAGAGATGTCAACAACTAGGTGCGGTGACTCGGAGGAACATGATGCCCCTCACCAATATCCTAGTAGTGGAGGTATTCGATTGTTGGGGAATTGATTTCATGGGCCCCTTTCCAAATTCCGATGGCTTTCTCTATATTCTCTTGGCGGTGGACTACGTGTCCAAATGGGTTGAAGCCGTGGCTACTCGCACCAATGATTCTAAAGTGGTGGTGAATTTCATTAAAGAGCACATTTTGTCACGGTTTGGGATGCCCCGAGCCATCATAAGCGATCAAGGGACCCACTTTTGCAACCGCTCTTTTGAAGCCCTCATGAGGAAGTACGGGATCACTCACAAAGTCTCCACCGCCTATCATCCCCAAACCAACGGTCAAGCCGAGCTCGCCAATCGGGAGGTAAAGCATATTTTAGAAAAAACCGTTAATCCAAATCGGAAGGATTGGTCACAACGTTTGACCGATGCCTTGTGGGCATACCGGACCGCGTATAAGACCGTGTTGGGTGCTTCACCCTATCGGCTTGTCTACGGTAAGGCGTGCCACCTTCCGGTTGAGTTGGAACATAAGGCATATTGGGCTATTAAATCTTTGAACTATCGTTTGCCCGATGCCGGTGCTCACCGTAAACTCCAACTTAACGAGCTTGAGGAAATACGAAGGGATGCATATGATAACACTAACATCTATAAATCTAAAGTCAAAGAGTTTCATGATAAAAATATTCAAAGAAAGAATTTTGAAGTTGGGCAAAAAGTGTTGTTGTACAATTCCAAACTCCATGTGTTTCCCGGAAAATTAAGGTCTCGTTGGGAGGGTCCGTATTTTGTGCAAACCGTTTTCCCCCATGGGGCAATTGAGGTGGTGAACCCTTCAAATGGCAATGTTTTCAAAGTCAATGGCCAACGGCTTAAGCCGTTTTTGGAAAATTTTGCAAAGGATGAGATATCGGAGGAGTTGGTAGCTCCGATTTATGTTGATCTTCCATTGGTTTGAAAAGTTCTAAAAATGTTCTCACGGGGAGCTTTTGCGTACTTCTGGACTTAATTGTTTGGAAGGCCCGGCCTCTTCGGAGGTACCCATCATTGACTTGGGTTTATAGCTTCGCACGCCGCTATTTAAATACGTCGTGTACCCAGCTCCGGTTCGTAAGGGCAAATTTTTTGTGGTCCGGTATAGCCACCTGTGTTTCGCCTAAGGTGTTGTCTCTTTTGCTGTGCGACACCTTAAGCGAACCATGGGGAGAAAAGTAGTACCCGTTCAATCACGTGACGATTCGGTGGTTTTAATTCTTGTTGTTTATAATTTCTGTTGCCGGGCTACCACGAGCCGGCGGTACTAATGTCATTTGTCTCCTATTAGGTAGTCGGTTCTTAAGTCTTTTGCAGGGTAAACACGCTACCGCACCAGCCTTGGTAGTTTGGGTCTAAAAGCCGGAGTGAGTGAGGCATTCAGGAGCTCTAAGCAAGGGTGCGACTATGTGTCGCGGTTGTAAGTCCAAGAAAGCTTCGGCGATGGCCTTGTGCGACTAGCTTTGGTTCCGAAGGCGGGACCGAAAGAGTGAGCCTTAGAAGCGGTTCCGATGACGAACGGCGGCGATGACGCAAAACCCTCCAACTTGGTCGAGGTATCGGGTGGTTGACATTCCACCCCGTCGGTACATTTTTGTTCTCCCTCTCCTTATTTTCTGTTTTTTTTGCATCGAGGACGTTGCTCGTTTCAAGTTGGGGGGAGTATGTAAATAGTTTAAGTTTTCGTTTTTGCGTAGAAATTTTTAAATTTTTGTGCGATCTTCCCGTTATTGCAGTCTATTTTCGTGTTAAGCTATGTTGCATATGCTCGTTTTGTTTTCAAGTGGCAAAAGCACCGGTTTGATGATCCAAATTTTTGAAACATAACCAACTCCTCCGGTTAGCATGTTCATGTAGTGTGTGGACCGAATTTTTCCTAATGCATTTGAATTGGTTAAGCACCTCGAGTGGAGGTTCAAATTTTGTTGTATCCCATGTTTTTGAGCTCCATACCCGTAGTTTAGGTAAGTAATCTCTCTTGTACATACTTGAGTACCGTTGATTTCGTTTTTGCATTGCAATGGAGTCGTAGGCGTACTTGAAAGATGATACAAGGCATTCGTTCTATGATTTTGCCGCATATTTTTATCTTTGCACCATTTTGTATCCAAGTCCGAGTCTCATTTTGTTGATTAGCCTGAGAAACCGGATGTTTGGAGGGTTGTTTGGAGTGGTTGTAGTGTCGTACAGGTGAATTGGGGACGATTTGAGTCGATTGGAATATGGTCGAGGTGATTTGGTCAGCATTGGGCCTCGAGGGAAAGGGAGAGCTGGCTGCACAACCCAGAAGCAGCAGGGTTCGAACCCCCACAGCCAGGGGATCGATCCCCCATTGTCAGATTTGGTTCAGTAGTTGGGGGGATCGAACCCCCACATTTCAGGGATCGATCCCTGAGTCAAATTTCTGAAAAAAAATTATTCTGGCCGTGCCCTCTTTATAACCTTTCATCTCCCACTCTCTCTCTCTCCACGCCATTTCCATTCTCCAAACCCCATCTCCATAACCAAACCTTCCCACTCTTTCTCCCATATCTCCCTCAAATCTCCACCAAATTTAGAAATTCTTCCACCAATCTTCAACAAATCTTCAAGGCTTCAAGATCCACCCATCAATTGCAAGGTTCTCTTCCCAAATCAAGGTAACCCATTCTCTCTCTCTCCTCTAGGCCGAAAATTCCATTGCCCACCCTCTCACCCACGTTTTTCCTTCAACCCTTCATACAAACCCACCAAAAACACCCTCAAAACCTTCCAAATGGCAAGAACCTCACCAAACCTTAACCCCTCCACCCCAAATCCGAATTTGGCAGCCACCCTCGCATGGGTTCTCATGTTTTTGTGGGGGCTTGGATTGCTCTCATTGGTTGTGCTCGGGATGGCCGGAGAAAAGAAGAAGGTTACCGCGAAAAGGGCTCGGGGTGGTGGTTCGAACCGGGCTAGGGAAATCGAAGAAGAGGAAGAGGAGATTGACATGGAAATGGAGGAGCCCGAGGAAGCCCAACCGGTCACTCGAAAAAATTGGAAGAGCGGCATGGCCGGGAGGGGGTTCAAAAGCGAGCGTCAAGTTGACATCAAAAGTTTGGGCACCGAGCTTCATGGCATCCCACACATCGCCCGGCGAGGTTTGAATTTTTGGTTCAAAGTGTTAAAAGGTTATAATAAGGCATGTGTGATAGAATTTTATCAGAATATGGTGTTGACCGGGGATGGGTTGTTGAAGGAATTGTGCATTGAATCAACTATTGATAATGTACGTGTAGTGTTGACCCCGGATGTTATTGCCAAGTACTTGGGTTACGCTCGACCCCCGCCCCAAACTGTGAATTATCCGCTCCCCGATGGAGCGTGCATTGACCCGGCCATTGTTAACAATGCTCTTTATATCGATATTAAACTTTTTGATGGGCATCTAAAACCGGGTCTGTTTAAGGAAGAGTATCGCCTTTTGAATAAGGCTATCCATGTGAATTTGTACCCGAGGGGTTCCGAGCACCATCCGAGGCAACGGGGGGCGGAGTTATTGTATGTTTTTGCGAGTGAGGATTATGTCTTTGATGCCGCCTTATGGATCTTTCACCAAGTTTATGGTTTCCAAGCCGAGTCCCAAAATTCCGCCCGGATGCCTTTCCCAAACATGATAAGCAAGATTTGCAAGAGCCAGAAAGTAAGGGGTCCGAGGTTTGCTCAGCTTGAACCACCAAAACCCGGACCTCTTGATGCTTCATATGTAACCAAGAGCAAATCCCAATCCCATGATCCCCTGAGCTCTAAAAGGAAGGGTAAGTTTGCTAAAATGATTGAAATGCCCGGTCCCAAAGAGAAGCAAGACTCGTGGATCAAAAAGATGTTTTGCATGGTTGTCCATTTGGTGAAGGAGAATCGGGAGATGAAAAGAGAGAGGAAAGTGGACCGGAAAGTGATTGCGAGGCAGGCTCACAAGGTGGATTGGTTAGTCGAACAATGCCCTGCAGCGAGGGAGTATGTGGCTCCTCCGGAGGTTGAGTCGGATGATAGTGAAGAGGATGGAGATGAGGAAGATGAGGAGTTGCATCCGGGCATGTTTCGTGGCGAGGGTACCGAGTTTTCTGTTGGAGCTGGGACGAGTGGTGCTCCGGGTGATGTGTAGTTTTGGTGGGTGGTTATCATCATCGTAGTAGTAGTAGTAGTATGTTATTTGATTTCATCTGTTGGAGTCGGTGGTAGTGTCGTTGCATCTTGTTCGTTCGAGTCTTTGTTGATTTGTTTTAGTAGTCGTTTTCGTTGGTTGGTAGCATGATGAGTAGGGTAGTGTAGGTTGGCGTTACCGGTCATGGGGTAGTTAGTACCAAGCTAGTAAAGACCGGTAACCTTTTGTCTAACCTTTTCTTTGTAACCCGTAACTCATTAAAAGCTAATTAAAGTCCTTAGTAGATTTCGAGTACGCCTATGTTTTCCAAGTTTATGCATTCCTGAAAGCTTTTGGTACTTAGCTTTGTCTTGTGTTCTTTCCGTATTGTTTCTTGTGCATGTTAGCTTTTACTTTAGTGCAAGCAAATTCCTTGAATGAAATGCATAGCTTTTTGTTTCGGTTAATGCATATGCCTTGCCTGCTTGGTGATTGGGATACATGTTGTGTTGTTTGAGTGTTTCTTTTGCTGAGCGTTACCTCGGTGAGGTTTGGAACCAACGCTTGGATTGTTTAACTTTCTCAAATGCGCTAAATTAAAGTTTGTGGATCATGGCGCATGGCATGCTAGTTGAATGAGTTGTGACCCTTTTGGGGGAGAAAATTTTTAGTCTTTTGCCGTTTCAGAAAATGTTGAGCATATGTTTTGTATCTTATCTTTGAGGGAAGATTGTGTAGTTTAATGGAAATTCCTTTGTTGTCTACTCGGGACGAGCAATGTTCTAGTTGGGGGGTGTGATAAGCCCTCGAAAGTGTAAATCTTAGGGCTTATCTACCTCGTTTTACGATGCCGTCAAGCGTTCAATACTTGTTTTTGGTTGATATTGCGCGCATAGTTGGTTTTTGTTGAGAAACAGGTTTTTGGTGTAAATATGGGTGATTTCCGAGTTTCCTAAGGATCCCCGGAAGAGTCCGGATATAGAAGATGTGCATATGGATCCTCGTGTGATCATTTCAAGTCCTAGTCGAAGTGTCCAAGGCATTTGAGGAAGGCCCGGAGTAACCAAGGATCAAGGGAAGCTAGCACAAGGCAGTGGGTAGCCCAAAAGCCTCAGGGATCGATCCCCCATTTCCCAGGGATCGATCCCCCACCATCAGGGAACCTTCAGAAGTTGCAGGGATCGATCCCCCTCTGACCAGGGATCGATCCCTCCCTCATGCGCGGACATTTCGGTGGCATTTTTGTAAATCTTTTGTGTTGGGGGTATATATACCACCCCTTGCCCGACTTTTAGGGCACTTCTTCTTTTACACTCTCTCTCTCTACCTCCATTAAAGGAGCTCCACCCTCTCTCCTCATTTATGTTGTAAAGCTTGATTTTAGGGGCGATCCATTGGGTTTCGAAGCATTTCGCCTTCATTAAAGTTGTAAGGAATTTCTTCCTCATCAAGGATCTTGTATTTATTTTTGCATTTAATCAATGTTTAGTATTTTCCTTACCTTTCCTCTAGCTCATTTCATGTCTTCTTTGATTATGAGTGAGTAGTGTAGTGGGGTTGGGTTGTGGGATGGTTAACATCCCGTGACCGAGGATGTAGCTTGGTATTCTCTTTTAAAATCTCATTTTCTAGCTTAAGCGAGGCTTGGACTGATTTTATGTATCGAAACGTAAAGGTGTTAATCTCTTTGATCAAATGTAGGCAAGAGTTAAACTATTTGCCACGTTTGACGCTTAGAGCAATGTCCCTCTTTGTATTTGTCCAAATGTACCAAACGAGTCCAAGTCTTGTTTAAAACCTTTGTCAAGAAAAGAGGAATCTAGCTCGTCCGTGTGTCTCGGGTGTTAACTATCCTTAAACCTAACCTTTAGTTTAACCCTCCAGTTAAAAGCCGTAGTTAGGTTAAGTAGCTAGATAACCAAATCTTTCAGTTGGCCGTCTCAACGCCAAAGGTTGGTTGGCGGTCCTAACGCCGGAAACTTTGCACAAGCTAATCTCCAATTTGAACTATGGACGCGCTCCCTGTGGAATCGATCCCGGACTTCCGGGTTTTATTATGCTTTCAACCAACTTGACCCTCCGCTTGGGGTATTCTTATTACAACACATTAAGGAAGCAAGCAATGAGACCCTACGAGTTGACTTCCAAAGACCAAATAAGAAGAATAGTGATAATATTCTTGAGATCTACATCAAGCGTTTGAATCTTCATGATCTTGATTTTCAACTAGTTGATATTTGAAGAGTATAACAAAAAAGAACGAACATTGTAGCTACGGTATCGTGATTTGGAAATGTGAGACCCAGGGAAGTCCCACATCGGGTATTAATTGGAAGTGGGTGTGGCTTATAAGGATTTGCGAGCAGCTACTATTAACCTACTACTATTAACCGTTAAGGGTACGCAGGTCAGCTGGCAGGTATCAGAGCTTGCACCAACTGAAAGTGTGAGACAGGTCCCGCGAGGACACATGCTTGGGTGGGTCCGACAAGTGAGAAGCCTGAGGTGCTTTGTCGTGCTTGGGTGGGTCCCACATGAGATGAGCCCGAGGAGCTTGTCGTGCTTAAGCGGGTACTTGTCTCAAATCGCTTGATGAGTGAAAATGATGGACCATGTGGTACAACGGAGACGTTGCAGCCAAGGTGAGGAAATTGTGAGACCCAGGGAAGTCCCACATTGGCTATTAATTGGAAGTGGGTATGGCTTATAAGGATTTGCGAACAACTACTATTAACCTGGGATTAACCTTTTGAGCTACGTGGTTAGGCTAAGGGTAGGCAGATGAGCTAGCGTGGGTCGTTACATTGGAAGACAACTAAACATATCGGACACGGATTCATGCCATCAACACACGCGTCCATACTAATAACCAAGTGCCAAGTGACCGACACGGGAACTTGATATATTTAAAATAGTCCATATAACTCAGGACTGAAATTCGAGACAACATGATTCCAAGCACTGCAGAAAATTTCTGCAAACAAGATTGAAATATTGAATGATGGATCTCTGGTGATTGGGTTACCAAAGCATCGAGCATGGGAATGGTGTACATGGACTTCGGCAAGAAAACTCTACGGGTGTGGATTCACGGACTAGGTTAGTAAGGTCTCTTGTACCCTCTCGTTCCCATAGTGCTTGTCCTCGCCCCCATGATATTTTCCCCGTCTTGGAGTTTTCATGTATAAACTTGGTGTTGGTTGTTCGGTTACTCTTAATTCCTTGTAATTGTTAGGTTGAAGGTCAGTTGATGTTGAAGATAATTTGAGAGCAAGTGGGTAATTGTTGAGCCATTAATTCTACTTGGGGACTTGGTTGTAGCATTAAGCACCAAGTATTAGCTAATTAATCCAATCGAGTGACGTCGTCGCTGGTGAACCCCGATCATTGGGAATGCATTTTCTTCAAGGAACAAGAATGACAAGAACCAATTTCCTAAGTACCAAAAAAAAAAGGAGTGAAAAGAACCAATTTTATGCATCTTTCTTAAGTTGTTCTAATCTATCTCATAATCCTTTAATAAATTTCCGGCAATGATTATTAAGGAACCCCAAATATATTCATTGTTGGAATGGGGCAAACGGAGCAATCAACAAATTCTGTCACATCCGTTCTCTATTTTGAAGCCATAGAGATGGGTCGGAGATGCTCTAAGCAACCAAATTTCCTGTTCAAAGACATCTCTCTTCTTCTGCATTCTCAACACAAATGTATCGAGAAAACTGCCCCTTCCATATCGATCATAGTGGCATGAACTCTCTTTTGTCTTTTCCCCCCTCCAGCCCGAAATCCAGCTTTGGTGACCTTACTAAAGTGAACAAAATGCACATGTAAATAAACTAAACGCTTAAAAAGGGCCAAATAACTGACCTTCAAGCAAGATCCCCAAGAGAAGAGCTTCTGTCCCCGTCCCTTTGGTGTTTAGCTTCCTTGCTTCCAATTCAGCCAAAGCAAATGACTTTATAGCCTTTAAAGACCATCTACACCCAGCCCGAAATTCAAATAATCTTCAACTCCAAACAATATCTACACAATTCAAATACCATTCAACAGAAACACCAAAATACATTTGAGCAAAATCCCAGCAAAACTCACTTGGGTACTTCCTCTGTAGGTGAAAAAACGCTCTCTGGTTTACTGCAATGACAAAACATAAGCATATCAATTCCATGTCTTAATCCACCTATTATAATAGCTCAAATATACATGTTTCTGTTGGGCTTGTGAAGGCCCATTCGATTTGGGTCGCGCTTCGCCGACGGTTTGGGGTCCCACCTAAACAGGGGTATTGTATTGCTTTGGAGTAATTGGTGATGTAAACCTAGGTTATGGTGTAAAGACTTGCTATACGCAGAAGCCGATGTAACACGTACTCTTTCTCCATCCGATACTCGATACGAAGTGCAACTGGTTACTGGTGTGCACATGGGGAGAGAGAGAGAGAGAGAGAGAGAGTTACGCAGTGGGGAGGATGCTTAAGGCAGCAGCACTGATGGGGCGATGCTCTGGCAGTGGGATTCTGATCGGGGAGAGCATGGAAGTGCCCAACCATGAAGTGTTTAAGCTTTTGAGGCTGAGAAACTGAGTCAGAGGCGGGAAAATCGAATTGGGTCGTCGGCAATCGTAGTGGGGAGTTCGGGTCCCGATTGGTGAGAGAGAAAGTGTGTGAGCTGCCATTTTCTTGAGAAAGTAGTCTGAAATCGGGTGGGCCGCCGTTTTGGATAGGGGAGACGGGAACGACAAACGAAACGGCGGCGTATTGACAGATTGAATGTTTGGGCCCTGTGGACAAAATTGGATAACGGTTCAATTGGGTTGGGCTTTTTCTTAATGGACTACATGGGCCCTATGCTTTATACTACTATTATTTATCTATTTTTGGATCACAAATTTTTGCAAGACTTTATCAAGAGAAAGGTAATTTGTAGATTTTCGGTTACTCCCCGCGCCCTTCACTAATCTCACCAAGTATCAATTGTCCGCAAATAACTACGCTTCTCTCCACAGCTAATTGTACGTCAATGCTGTGCCATTCACTAGCACACCCTCAAAATTAGAGTCTAACGTCCAGTTGATCGGAGAGAAACTAGTACCATCAAAACAAATACTAGCCTAAGAGTCTTGCTATGGTATTGGTGGGTTGGGTTTGCATCAAAATTTGGATGGGTTTTGTCCAATCCAGTTGAATATGTTTATGGGCCCAAAACTCCACGGGTATAGCACCCTGAATGGACAAATAAGCCCAACATGAAAATTGGGTGGTTCCAAACTTGTGAGTTTGCCAATATAGAAAACAATGGGGATATATCTACTAACTTAATATTAGAGCTCATGAGACACACTAAAGACTCATGACTTTTTGTATTCTTTTTCGTTGTCTTGTATAATTTTTTTTTTTTTTTTAACTTTGGTCCATATTTTTATAATTTTTTTGATTCCTCTCATCGAAATGAAATTTATGAAATAAAATTTGACTCAAATTTTGTAAAAATTGGGGCGGGGCGGGGGGTTGGAACAATCAAAAAGAGCGTGTCGAAGAGTCTGGAAAAAGTTTGCCCCCCTAAAGCATAAACTGGTGGAACCCACTAACACTAACATTAGACCAAAGTGGCAGGGAAAATATACAATAAACTTAGATTGTTCATGTTATAGTATGAAATAAGTGTTCGTGTGCATGTCAATATCCGATAAAAACTCATTTCTTTCAAATGTGTTCTTCCCTTACAATTGTATTAGATGAACAAGTCGAATAACATGCATGATTGTAGATCCAAGATAAGCTCATAAAATGGACTTGGGATCCCTATCGCTATAGAGTTGTCGTGCGCCTCAGTAGGTCCTCGAGATATCATTCCCGTTCGTATTGTTCATTTCATAGTATTTGTCAAAAGATCAAGTTCATCTCATATCGGTCATTATATGTACGAAAAACATATTCTTCCTTAAAAATGAATGGTCAAAATGAGTCAAAAAATGAGCCATAAAATAATCAGATCACTTGGTTATAAAATGAGCGGTTCGGATAATAATTATTGTATCTTTAAGGACGTTATGATACCTTTAACGACCTCACCAAGACGAATTTTAACTCCATATCGGATTGGTGCACTACAGAAACTCATGATCTAACAAAATGAGAGTTAGAAAGGATAGGGAGACATAGTATATGGAAAGGAAAATTCTAAAATCAGTCCAATTGGCTGACAATAGTGAGTGTGTGATTGTGTATAAAAGGGTATAAAAAATACATACAAATACTTGTTTTCCTTGTCTTCTAGTATACTTATCGTCAGCCCAGTAGGCTGATAATAACAAGACCGTTTTTTTATAAACAATCGTAAGGGTTACCATAATACGAAGCCCCTAAATTTTATAAATTTTCGGAGGCATAAAACGGCTCGGCAGGCTTTGCATGTGCCTTACTTCACAGTAGCTAGTAATTGTTATCTGACCATCTGAGTATATGTTTTGGACAGGGCCCCCCCCCACCTGTGGGGGATTTCAAAGGGCATGCTGTAAGTAGATGGTCCGTCAATTAATGAAATTAAAAACATCTCTTCAATCAATTAATCATTAAGAATAGAAAAGGGTAGGGGTACGTAAAATCCTTCTCAAAGTGGACGCCACCCCACCAGATCTCTTATGGTTGGTGGTTCATGTCAACTTTTTCTATCACCACGAGCTTGACATCTAGATCTAGATCTAAAAAACATGGTCACGAGGTCCCTTTTAAAGTTATTTGAAATCTTTGTCCCTTCATATTTTTTAGTAATCAACGAGGGACACGTGACTTCAACAGGCAGGCACTTGCTTCGCCATTGTGCACTAGTTTACAATTAATATTAGTATATATTATATGCGGTGGACCTGTCGACACATATATTATAATACTTGTATAGTCATTTCATTTACTCTGGTATAAGCGAAAGTTTTATGCACATAATAATTCTTTTTTTGAACGGCATGCACATGATAAGATTGATTCTTTGATGAGAAACACCTTTGTTTCCAAAAATGAAATGCTACTTTTTTTTTGGTTGAACATAGGTATAATATGGTTGACAGCTGATATCATTTTACTCTTCTTTTACACTTGTGGGTGGTATTGAATTGAATGTCGATCACTTGAAATTAATTGCCTCAACTAGCTAAACATACCTAATGAAATTAATTGCCTTGTGAGTACATGACTTGAGAGCTCAATGTAATTCTCTTGTTGCAAAGTTTATTTGGATTCTCAAAAATATTTCACTTCTCCAAATGCCTAATTGTTTGCTCATTACATCTTTTAGGTTGTACTCATCAATTATCTAGTATCATTGATGGAACAAACATGTTGGAGTTATTTAGGTGCAAGCGTGCTTTTACAATACTTCTATCTAGCTACGCAAGACTTTACGAAGTTACGGAAACCTACTTAAGGACACAATATATGCGTGAAAATGTATGAAAATACGAGCAAAAATGGTGATTCGTTGCGCTTTGACGTAGGTGATGAAAGGAAATGAAGTACAAATTGGGACTGTTGGAGAAATTTAGATATTCCTTTTGTTCTAGTCCATCACTTTGATTCCCCTAGAGGCTAAAACTATGGTCCTTTCTGTTTTTGTCGCTCTAAAGTCTAAACCTACCCTGTATCGATCCCAATAATAAAGAGAAAGAAGATACGAGTCCCCTGTTCTATTTGCGAACATCCCAATAAATTAATCATTAGTTTACAAAATTGGGTCTCTATGGCTAAACTTCTTTGGGTCTTTTTTTTTGCACAATTTTGTTTTTGGGTGTTTTCTCTCAATTCTTACAAGATCGGGGCATAATTTTTACGTCATATTTTTTGTCGTCTTGTATGAACTTTTTTTCAACTTTGATCTATGATTATATACTTTTCCGATTTGTCTCGTCGAGACAAAAAAAAAATATGACGTAAAAATTCGACCCCGAATCTTGTACAGATGAAGGAAAAACAACCCCCCCAAAAAAAAAAAAAAACTCGTTCAAAAGGCTCCCAGAAAGTTAGTCGAAAGAGACCCGTTCGTAAATTATGGACGAAAGTGGGAATTTAGATGGGGATGATTGATGAGTAGATTCGGCTTCAAGTAATCATATATGGTTCAATAGTTTCAGTAGTTGCATGTGACACAGACTGTGTTGGTCATAAATATGTTACCCAAGTGGAGCGGAGTGCCTATGCATCGTACACTGCTTTATTTAAGCTTTGTCTACTCAGAACTATTGTGGTAATAAGTAGGTTTCAATTCACCATCTACAAAGCTTGTGCTGCCGTTAAAATTTGGTCTCAATTAATGAACGTGTTGTTCTATTTTGTTGAGTCAGGTACAAATGGGCCAAATCAATTGATCACATTTGATACCTTAACGTTTGACAGATGTCTGGAAAGAGACGGTTTAAAATGCGCACACAAATTGCAAGGTGAACAAATTAAACAGCAATAAAATCTCTGTGGTCCTATATTGCCATTTCAAAAAGGACGCGAATAGGAAAGCACAAGACACAGATTTTATGTGGTTGGTTGGATGATTGAATACATCTACAGCTCACACGAACCTGGGGTTGTTTGGGAAGCAGTTTTTTTGTGCATTTCTGCATTCTCATTTTTGGATTTTGGATGTTTGGTTCTCCCATTTTCAAACTGCATTTTTCAAAATCCGTTCACCAATTTTGGTAAAAAGAAGCAGAATCCGAGAATGAGCTCAAGAGGAGCATTTCACGGTTTTCCCATTTTCCACTTCTGCTTTAAATGACCAATATACCCTTCACCATTCCTACAGTTCAACTTCTACATTTTACCCGTTTCCATTCTCCATTACACGAATGTGGGCCGATGCTGAATTCAAAGAAAAAGTCGAACATCAGATGTTTGTTGCTGTGCAGCAGTATGAAATTTCGAGGAAAAAAAAAAAACAGTAAAGGAAAAACATAGTTACACCTGTTGTAACAAAATAATATAGACAAAGGGCAATATGGTAAAAATCCAACCCATAATTCATTTTCAACATTCATCTACCAAATACTATTAGGGTATGTTTGGTTGGATGGAATCAAGGTTGGAATTGAATAGTCATTCCAATGACTTACTTATTCTAATGTTTGGTTCATCATTAAATAATGAAATGATGATTCCAAATGGAATCACTATTCACCTTAGTAAAGGAATTGTTATTCCATCCACAAAACTAAGGAATTATTATTCCATTTCTTCATCACACCAAAATTACTAGTGCCACTCCAACATTCATTATTGCCACACCAAAAATTACTAGTCACTCCAAAAAATGCTACTGCCACTCCAAAAAAATGCTATTGCCACTCCAAAAATTACTATTATCACTCCAAAAATTACTATTGCCACACTATTCCATTGGAGAATTATTTTATTTTTTTTTATCCGTATTCCATTAGAGATGAGAATGACTATTCCTAAGCACAACCGAACATGAGAATGGGAATGATTATTCCATTCTCAATTCCTCTAATTCTATTCCATTCATATTCACATTTCCGTCCATCCAACCAAACGCACCCTTATAATTTCGAAATACATTCTGCACATATCTCTCAAACACTCCTACCATACTCAAAATGTATTCTGGCCATAATCCAAAAAATCAAAAAGCTAAAAATAAAAAGTTAAAAAATAGGCTCTCAAACACCCCCTTACTGAGTATTGAATGAAGAAGAATGTAAAGTTAGGTCGAATGTGTATATCCTAAACCTTTTACATTAATATGGGAAGGTTGTTCGGAAAGTGGCTCAAGACGCACGTATTTTCCCCCTCTCGCGAGTTCACAACCTCCCTAGATCTCCAGTCTCTTCCAAATAAGTAGTAATTAAGTAAGTGTCAAGTATGATCACCAAGTGGCCGGCCATTTGATGATCATGATGATATGTTACGACACTTGGGATCATTTTAGGCTTTTTAGCAAATTATGAATAAAAAGGTCACACAATCTTCAATTTTTGTAGCCTGAAACTAATGACAATGAAAAATAGACAATTTTAAAGAATTATCTATTATGGGGAGAATCGATCGTCATCGTTTGACACTTCATTTCACTATTAATCGAAATTGTATTGTAGTGTCACAAGAATCATTGATATATAAACTGAATTGGTATAATATCGGACGCCCTTAACACTCTGTCGACGATCGCACAGGTATTTGTTTTCTATCCATTTCCTTCAGTTGATCTAGCTTCTTACGGAATTAATCCATGTTGATTCTTACTGTACAAAAGCATGGACGTAGAGCTCAGCATATCTGAAACCACAGGATAATGAGTATTTAATTTGATAGTTGATACTAGATACATAGCATCACTAGACCTTCCCTGTTCATCGCAGATTGGTTATTCATAAGCATGGGCTTAGCTTATGATGTATTTGAAGCACTCAGCTAAACAAGTATCTCACATAGGGTTGAAAAGGAATTAAAATCTTGTCAATAATTGGCAGTTTTGATCCTTCGGAACAGTTCGATGAATTTCAGTAGATTATTTTAGCAGTCTGCAGTGACCATAGATCGAACGCATGTAATTTCTCAGTGCCATGGTTGGCTGATAAATCTATTGACACAACAAATCCAAACAAACAGAAATGTTGAATGAGTCCTACCGACCACCGGCGGTGGTTACTCATTTTAATTTTAAACTTCTTGTTTCATTTTTCAAATAATGTTTCAATTACAGAAACAAAGAAGAGAATAAATAATGCTTCATCACATAGGGCTGGCTTAGAGAATAATAATGCTTTTCAATTAAATTGTAAACGTGAAAGCATAAAGCTCGATGAATTTTCCTTCATTCTTTACTTGATTCAAAGGGTAAGGACTTCATTTTTTTTATTCCAAAAAACTCCATTCTATCATTTTAAATGATACCTCCAATAGTAGTAAACTTCATTAATTGATTCAAAATGCCCATTATTTTCTAACTATCAGTAATTTCAAAGTTAGAAGAAAGAAAGAAGGAATCGCTCATGAATTTTCTTTCCCCAGATTATATACAATGCAAACGCTATCTACAGTCGTAGAACTTTACTCTATTTGTTAGTAGTATCTCAATATTCAAATACAAATCCTTCTTATAACTTCATTGAAGAGGCTCGCTCTATTTACTCAAAAAATCCCCAATCTTTTTTTTTTTTTTTTCTCTCTTTTGTCCCCTTGTTTGATACTATCATATATTATTTACATACAAAAAAGCATTTCCAACACATCTGGAAAAAGATAAAAACTAAGAAAACGAAATCTTTGACAAACGGAATTCAGGATCGTTATTAGTATATATATAACTTCAAAATAAGAAATTAAATGGGATGTTCCTTTTCTTGTGCCGAAGACCTAGCAGATAAATAATCTTTAGTTCGAAAATTCTTTCTTCCCACATTTATATTCATTCCGGCCATTTTCCGCTTCTTTCTGTATCTTACTATCTTACCTACTTGAATTTCATTCTAGCATAACACTAATAAACTATTGATGCATTTTATGACATTTAAATCTGACGACGTTTACATAGTCACGCCACCTCAATTCGGACAACGAAGACAAACAAGGGGCCGATAAAAAAAAAAAAAAAAAAACGAAACAAGGACAAGTGGTATACGTTCAATCTCTACGACTAAGATTAGCATGCGGTAAAATGAATTTTTGTTGTCTCGAGCATATTAAAGTTCAAATTAATTTCACAAACTGCTCCTACAATTTTTCGTAAACACACATGTTATGACACAAAACCTTTTTTTTTTTTTTTTAATTTGGTAACGGAGGAATTATGACACATAACCCATTTTTGTTCATATATAACATGCATATAGTATCATAGTAGAATAAGTCACATTAAGATACAAAGTCGATCTCTATCAAAGTAAAATATTCATATATATATCATATCATAACAAAAATATGTGACGTAGTTCGTAGTAAAATATGAAAGCTTAAGATATAGAGTCAATCTCAATCAAATTACGAAATACATAACATCGCAATGGAATCTCATGCTTAATTTATGATAAGAATGTAGAGATTAACATAACAGAGCCGATTTCCAATCAAAGTTAAATAGATTACTTAAGCTTAATTGCTTAATTAATTCTTTGATTCCACATCAAAATTGAATAGCGAATTGCCTATTTCCTTGTAAATGCCTCTTGGTGTTCTGAAAAGTGTCTTCGATCTCGACAGGATCTTACGTATACATAGTTGACCGTAAAAATTTTAAAAAAAATTTACAAAACTTATGCGCTGTATTAGAAAAAAAGAAACTCCATATGTAGAAGTCAAGCTTTAAACAGTTATATGTATATGGCTATGCCGAATTATTTTATTCGGCGAATGATGGATATATAAAATTAAAAAGAGGAAGCATTCAAACGTCTCTCGATATTTCGAAAGCATATTTTCCGCATAAGCCTACATAAGAATCGTCTAAAACGACGATCTTTATTCGTTGTAGCACAGAAATACTTCATATGAGAAAATATCTAATAGATGGAAGAAACATTGGGCCAATAAATTATCGAAGTTTTAATTAGGCCAATGCATAATAGATGCTTATGTCATTATGTAATATAAAAAGTTCGAAATCAAATTATGTTACGAGGAGTGTCTTTTGACTAACCAGACGGCCGTCCGCGCTGGAAATTCCCGACAAAAGTGAGAATATTACACGTAGTCATAGGAGAACCAAAAGTCATTTTCTTAGAAGTTAAGTTGGCAGAAAAGAAAGAAAAATAATAATAACATCAAATATAGAAGACATGAAAGCTGGCCATTTACTTTAATCTGCAGGCTGCAGCCAATTCAAATGGGGTTAGGGAAGTTGAGACAAAGTGAAATCCGGTTAGCTCTCTGCCCTCTCTGCTCTTTGCACCTGGAAACCCCATCAACATTTGTTCTTCCATTGTAACTTTTCTTGGACTGTGTGGTCTGTGATACTCGATTGGTGGAAGGTCAAATCGGCATGTCCTGCATCAGTTCCGATTTTAGCGAGTTGGTGGTTTGATAACGGGTACCTCAACCTCGAGAAACATATTTGGGAGTCTTGTTTCTATGCTATGCTATGGTCCTTATGGTTGGTAAGAAACGACTATGTTTTCAACAACTCTTCAAAGCAACCGTGGGAGGTGGGGGATCTGGTCAAAACTAGGGTGGCGATGTGGATGAAGACGAAATTCAACATCAAAATCTACACCGTGGAGGATTTTAAGGTTTTTTTAGACGGTATCCGAAAATTAAAATTGTAATGTAATCTAAGGTGTGATTGTCCAATTGTTTGTTGGATGCTTTTCTTTCCCGGAGTTTTTAAGCTCTTTATGCTTGATGCTCCTCCCTCGATGTACCATTTCGAGCTATATAAAAGTGTTTTGTTTGCCGAGGAAAAAAAAAAAAAAAAAAGTTGAGACAGAGTGGTTTCGTTTGTGTTTTTAGTCATGCATTAAAAAGAAATCGAAATCGGGTATCTAAGCCAGCTCTTTATGATGTTCTCCGATTTTGCCTTGAGAGCATGGTTCGACGCCATAACGTCTATTAAGTTTCTTAGACTTTCATAAGTATAGGGGCCGTTAATGCAGTAGCAAAATTTTGTTAGGGCAACCACCTCGTATACACATTGTCAAATATTTGGTGTGCCTCCCGTCTTCCCCTTCCATGTCCGAATTGATTGAGGAAATGGGTACCGTAATAGTTTGTTTTTTGTGTTGTTAGTTAGAAGAATTTATACGACTCTAATCCTAGTCTAACCCATGAACAAAAGGTATATATCAACTTCTCTTTCTTAAGAGTTGAATACACAATTTCTTCGCATTTGAATCGAACCGGACCGTTTAAAACTAAGATAAATATAGAAATACATATGTGTGTAGTTAAATATGTAATTGAATTTGGTAGGTTAATCTTTTCCTTGCTAAACTTAATTTATTTAGAGATGAAATCTCATTTGTTCGAAAAGCTTTTATTTTCTTCCTTCATTTCCTATTCCAGCAAATTATCTTCTTATTTCTTTAATTTTACGAGTTCATATTTTGTGAATAAGTGTTTGGATACTTATTAGATAGAACCGGAATCGAACAAAAACCGGACCGGTCTTGCAGTTCGGTTTTGGTTAAGTTCCGTGTATATATTGGTTAGGTTCTGGTTCCCAATTTTCTAGAACCGTTTGAAATGGTTCAATTACTCGTTTTCTAGAGAATCGGACCAATCCGAACCGTGTACACCCCTATGTTTTACTACCTTTTACATGCTTTTTCAAATATCTCTAACACTACTCTTTCTAATTGTTTTGAGGGCTTTTTTTTTAGGGAATAGATTACCCTTAATCAAGCACTCGTACTTACACTATTTGTGGCGTAACCTTTTTAAAATTGAGTTTAGAAATCGAATTATTAAAATCATGCGCTCTAACGATCCTATTCTCCTCATATAGATTTTTTTAGAGAATCAAAGAGATTATCCTAAATCATCAAAGTCATACTGTAACGACTCTATTCTCCTCGTAAGAATATTTTTTAAGAATCAGATGAGATTATCGTAACCAAACTATGCATGGCATGACCTTTTAAACTAACTTTCTACTGGTTGTTTGTGTTGAAAAACACCGCCTCAAAATATCTGAAAACCTTCAGGATCCTTGGGGGTTTGTTCAGGGATTAACGTTTGGGTATTCGAATTAGTCGAGGTCAGCATATTTGGACCAAATATTAGGGTATTAAAGGATAGGATCGAGCTTGTACAAGAAAAACATAAACTATCCAAATTAGAATAATATTCACGTAAGAGGTATCAAATTAGGTTATACTCGTTGTCTATTCAATAGATAACTGAAGGTACAAAGCTTTAACCTTTTTATCTATTCTATATCTCAAACACTATCGCTCATTCTAAATTTTTCCTAGACCCTCTCAAAAAAATGTGAATAGGCACCTGAATACTGCCGAACCATTGGCCCCGTTTCGCTAAGGTTCTTTTTTTAAGTACTTATTTTTTACTTTACGCGACAGATTATTCTCTCATAATACATCACTTTTAATTTACAAAATAATTAATTAGTTACAAAATAAGTATTTATTTTAGTTAGTGGAACACACCCTGATTTTACTTCGATGCTTTATCTTTTTTTGAATAGTCACCACACTCGTGTGGTATGACCTAAATAAATTTACGATTCGCTTCTTCTCTCCTAATGAAGAGAGAAAACTATTTTTATAGAATTGATTACCTACTTACATTATTTGTGGCAAAATCTTTTTAAATTACGTTTAGGAATCTGATTATCAAAATCGTACTCTAACAATCCTATTCTCCTCGTATGAATATTTTTTAGAGAATCAAGGAGATTATCGTAAATCATCAAAATCATACAGCAACAATTCTATATATTCTCATAATGATATGAATATTTTTTGGCCGCTGATTTTGCCACTTCCTTTTTTGTTAACGTCACTTCCCTGCAAGTGTATTTTTGCACCAAAATACAGTTGCAGGAGAGTGGCATTAACAAAAAAGGAAGTGCCAAAATCTTTTCCCTATATTTTTTTTTTATAGAATCACTTGAGATTGTAGAAATCAAAATGTGCATAGCATGACCTTCTAAAATAATTTTTTGTGGAGTATTTGTATTGGAAAACACCGCCTCAAAATGTTTTATATTCACAACTTAAAATCTATTCAATACCATCATAATGTCCAATTGTCCATCAAGTTGTTACAATAGTCAATATTTCAAATTGTCGTACAAGCTATTCAAAAAAAAAAAAATTGTCATATGAGATACGCAAAATAAATTTTTGACCTTTTTTTTTATTTTGAAATTGATTAAATATTCTCTTGCTGGTATTATTATGTACACTAGTGAGTATTTCAATTGGAGGTATCACGGAACATTGGGCGAAGATAAAAATAAAAAGATGAATATTGGCTTGAATCACGTGACGCATACTTTGACTAGATCTAGGTTTTAGGTCTTGCCAACTGGGTCCACCGATTTGGAACATGCCCTCGAGGGTCACGCGGAGAGATCTGCGGCGCCGCTGTCTAGAACCCGTAACCTTTTCCCTCACTTGATTCTAGGCGGCTTTGATAATGAAAAATTTGTACGAGTAAATTTTTATTTGTGGTTACGAAATCATTAGTTATTTTCAGTAGCGAATAAGTTAATGAGAAATGTCAAATTTTTTTCGGTAGTGAATAAATTGTTGATGGGTTTGTGAGTAGATTTATTGTGGCGAAAAAAGTTTTAGGAGAGAACTTTTTTGTTAGTTAGTGAAAAAGATATGGTGAAATGCTGAAACTTTTTTGTTAGTAAAAACGACATGGTAAAATGCATTAAGTTTTTAGTATTTTTTGTTAGTGGAAACACCTCCTTAGTATACTCTCTTTTTACCTTTTCAAAAAAAATGGAATTTATGGGGCGTTTCCGGTAGTGAATAAGATTGGAGAAAAAACTTGTTGCAATCAAATTGTTAGCTGCTTTGAACAAGTTATTGAAAAATGTCAAATTGTTTCCTGAAAGAAATTAAGTTTAAGATGGGTATCTGAGTGAAAAAAGCTGTTGAAAAAGAAACTATTGTTACAAGTTGTTAGGTTATGTGAACAAGCTAAAATACCAAAACTTGTTAATTAATGTGAACAACTTGGTAAAATAATGCACTTTTTTTCACCAAAAACTTAGTGAAAACGCCTCCTAATTAGGGTATTGAACTAATACTCTCGCTAGCGAGTATTGACCTATTACATGATTCACATCACATCTCTATATGTAAGGATGGAACGCCGTTGTATCTATATTGGGACCAAAGCTAAAGACCCAACATATATGGGGTCAGGAAGATGATTAGCCCCAATAAGAAACAAGGGGAGTCAAACTTGTGCTTCGTCCCACCAAATTCTGAGTTCCAAACACTGCTAACCGAACTCAAAGTCGTCCTTGTCTTTTCAAAAACCTAAATCAACGATTAAATCGGATCATGAAAAATTAACAATTACAGTAAAGATGAATTTTTCTTTTTTTTCTTGAACTATCATAAAGAGTACTAAAGTAGTCGAGCCCGCAAATATTTGTACATTTGCAGCTGCGGATAAGGGTACCAAAGTAAGAGAGAGCCCATCACTAATATTTTTGGAAGTTTTTGGGCCTGTTAGCTTAGGACCGATTCTGACCGAAGCAGTTGGTAAAACTCCCTGCCCTTTTTTTTTTTTTTTTGATCCTCAAACTCCCTGCCTTAGATCGAGTGTGAATTCTTTCGAGCTTTTCGAATTTGGCGCCAAAGTGGAAACTAACGGTCAAAAGAAACAAAAGCGTGAGAAAAGGCGGGTTTTCCGAAGGAGGCGGGGGGTGGGGGTCCAGCAACCGACGCCTGAGCTGTCTTTTTTCTTTTCTTTTCTTTTTTTTTTTCTTTTTTTTTTTGGGAGAATCATCGACGTCTGAGCTGTCATTCACGTTTCTATCTCTGAGGGAAAAAAAAAAAAAGGGGGCCCCACGTCCGGATTCCCGCTTTTGTCTTCCCTCCACATTATCGATGTTGGCGACGGTGGCCCCAGCCGTCCGATTTGGCGGGAAGATCTGTTCATGGTTTTACCGCCAAATGATGAAAAGAAATAATACTGTAGTAGTACACTATAAATTAAACTTGAAAGGCCAGTTCAAAAAAATTTTAAAAAAAGCAACTTCAAAGACCAACCGCCAAAGCAACGGTAGCTTTCCAAGCACTTATAAAATAGTATACTGTACTACGAAGTAGTGAGAACCATTTTTGGTGTGATTGTGAAGCTGTGTTAAAAAAAAATATCTTTCGCAATTGCTACTCTCACAAAAACGTTTTTACAATTGTACAGTATATAACTTATAATAATACAAAAAGATAAATATGTTATACACAACATGATTGCCCCCACACCCAGCACAACCCCACGTTTCCCTCCGAGTTCACAGGGACAAAACATCCGCATGTTATTTTTTTTAAGTCAAACGGATATACAAACATCTACATGTTGGATTTCAAATAGAAGGATTGATAAAGCGCATATATGTTTCTCAAGCATATTTCTTCTAATCAATTTTTAATCCCCAGTTTCATTTTGTTAAAAAGTTCTATGCCCCTCTTTCAAAACCTAGTTTTTTTCTTTCCAAAAATTGATTTTCAGCTTCTTTTTTTTAAGAAACTTGTTTTTTCCCAAAAATTAGTTAAAAAAAAAAAACTTTTCCCAAATTGTTTTGTAATATAAATGTTTCCCAAAATTATTTGTTTTAAAATGTTTCTTTCTCAAAACGTTCTTTTTTCAAAAAAGGTTTTTGAATTGCTTTTTTTTAAAAAATACTACTCCTCATCCCATAGTTAATCCCACGCGAATCAAACATGGGATTGGACGAAATTAGGGATGAAATTAATTCAGGACAAATTATTCAGGGACTATTAATCCCATCATTTTCAATCCACGAATCAAACGAGGCCTAAGAGTATAAATTAATACTATCTCCCTTTAATCTTTTTTCCTTTCATTTCATCCTAACCAAATTGTAAATTGGTTATATTTTTTAATTAATACGTTTAATCTGCAATATGAATCCTGTTTGATAGTATATCTCAATTAGCATTTATATAAAGTATTAAATCACCTGATATCTTATAGATTACGAAATATAATCAATTGAAAAATTACACAAACTCGGAAAAAATAAACTAAAAGATTAGGACAAATGGAGTACATTATATTACACGTGTTTCGGTATCTGTTTATTCAATGTCTATATATGTATGCTTTTAAAATAAATATGGTACATTATAACAATTTTTTCAACCGAAAATGCTTTGAATATAAGTATATAGATAAAGTTCCTCCTTCTGGTCCCTTTTTTCAGTTTTGATGCAAAAATTTTATTTTTTATTTTGAACAAAACAAATCTTATTCTTCTAGTACTAATCTACGGGGAGGGAGATGATGAGACTAATCGGATTTGAACCCTCACATGGTGAAAAGAGTGTAGAGCGCTCACCACTGTCAATCAATTTGTTCAAGTAGCTAGAATAACACACCTGATAAAAATAAAAAAGTGGAATAACACTCCTACAAGTAACTTTAAAATTTTCATATAGTAAGGACTTTTTTTTAATACACTTAATTAAATTTTGGAACCCATTTTTAATATACATAATAAATATTCAAAAGTTTATTTTTATCGTATTTTTTTTAATCCTCTTAATTCAGCTCCTCTCAAGTTAAGATCCTAGCTCCGGCAGGGCGTTCTTTGTGGGCAAAACTATTCCGGTCCGGAGGAGACACGCAGCTCCAGCCCGACAAACATCTCCCAAACACCTAACGTGTTTTCTGACGGAAATACACGTGACCGGGAGACCGGAGCCCCGACCAGCGTGACCCACACGCATCAAAGACTTTAGATACCGCCTTTAATGACAGCATTAGGCCCCGGACGTTACTCCCCGCCTGCACGACACGTGGCGTATTATTAGGGCATTAAGGGCACTGTTTTGTAACTGAAAAAAACACACTGTAATAATAATAATGAGTCCGAAACGAGACGTTGCCTCCACGACTCCGTCAGCAGCGGTCGCCGCCCTGTAGCTGTGCGGTTGGCGCCGGCCAATTAAACAGCGCCGCGTGGGATTCGTTTCGTCGTGGGAAAAGGAATATGCTTCCACGTCACTGCTTCAGTAAGAAGTCATTCTTTATTTTCTTCCACTGCTGCAACTACTACTAGTGTAGAAACCACCTTTTTTTTTAGGGTCGAAAACAATTTTGTGGTTACGGTTGCCCCACATCGTTACAAAAATAAAAATGCTCTACTTTACTCCTATACTATCATCTCCGGTGTGATTTATTTACGCGTACCTCGACTTATTTTTTTGGGAGAAATATTATAGAATTTGTAAATCGTATTGTTAAATAACTTTCGGTTAGTCCCAAATAAGCCTTTTTAATTGTTGTGACCGCGGCACCTATTCAGTTCGAGTCGAACTTGTAATAGGTTTGAGAAAAGAAGAAGGGGATTGAAGGATCTAGCGATAGTTGGGTTGAAGCCGTGGAGTACGTACCCACAGACGGTTTAGTTAAATTTAGGTCGTAGGCGCTCCAGGGGAATAACAATTTTGGATGATGAAGAAAATAATCAAATCTGCAGCCATCGCAAACTTTACCATTTTTATGCTAATGCCTGATTATTAAGGTCCTTTATGCATTTTGATGAGATAGAATTGTCTCGTCTGTTTCAAGAGAATTTATGTAACATTATAATGTGAAATATGTGAGTGCATTATACCGAAGTTGATTTCGATCCTGTCATATACCATACATCACCCAAGAGAGCTAAGGTACAATAGTCTGGATTCTAGAATTAATGAAAGCGAGGTAAGGATAATGCGCGCAGCTTAGGTCTGACGACTAGCAAAATCTGTCATTCTAATCACCTCAAATCAAGACATATATATTGGCATATTCCGTACTCATCAATTAGTATCAATTCCATTATGCCTAGTTAGATTCCGATGAATATAACGATAATAACTTGCCTTTGTCATATGTTAAGCGACTATTATTTATTTCAAAAAAAAAAAATCTAAGAAAGTGACTACAATTCAAAACTATGTGCTCAAGAAAAGTACATCAAATATACGTGCTAAATCCTGTTCAAAAAAAAAAATATATATATATATATACACGTGCTAAATGCTTTATTTTCATATATGTTTAACATGTTTTAATCAGTTATTCCAATAAATTTTTGAAATGGCCTCAATTTATGACAATCTGGCATATTCTGTCAAGTCAATTAACATGAAATCTCGCTTGAATAGTTCAAGATCTGGTGACTACACAATTACTTACAACTCAAAAATGGTAATAATTAATCATGCAATAAGTTTGAGAACTTTTTTACGGAAATGATATTGACACTCTAAAAATTGATGCAGGCACTCCAAAACCAGTGTAATTCCAAAGTCATTTTCCTTTGTTTTTTGGACTGTCTGCATCAATTTTTGGAGTGACACATAGCATTTCCCCTTTTTTAACTACATAAATGTCCAATTTACAAAAAAACAAGCATTCCTATCAATGAAAATGTAAATCAAAATGCATGTTCAAAATTTTGTGTTTCGATTTATCTTGTTAAAATTTGCAGGCCCGTTCCACTAAGGGGGGTTTTTTTTTTTTTAATGTACTTAGTTAAAAAAAATACTTATTTTAGTTAGTAGAACACACCCTTAATCAATTCTTCCATTTAGGGTGCATTCTTGTAAACTTATAATCTGAAAAGTTATTTCGGTATTTTTTATTTTTCGTAACTTTTTTTATTAGCTTTTCATCTTAATTTTTGGAATTAATAGACGAATCAAAAAAGTATAAAAATATGGATCGATGTTGAAAAATTCAAATAAAATGGCATTAGGACAACTATTTGATACTCCTACTTTTTTTCGTTTTTAGTGTAATTTTTTTTGCTTTTTGTCATAATTTTGTACTTTTTAGATTTTTTTTCATTGAGATGAATAATTAATCCTAAAAATTGGGACAAAAAGCTAAACAAAAAAACTACAAAAAAGTAAAAAAGAAAAATACAAAAAAAAAAAAACAGATTATAAGCTTAGAAGAATGCACATTTAGCTTTGAAAACAATTAAATCTATATAAAAGCAAAATGGTAACTTACCAATACGGAAATACAAGCAACAGGCCCTAATAAATGAGAGGCTCGACAGCATATCTCTATTATAAAACAGAAGGGTGTGGGGACAAGTTGTTAGAACGGCTTAAATTCATTTGATCCAAAGGCTGTAATGCATCCTCCTACTTTTCGGTTAAGTGCCCATGGTTTTCACATAAATCACACAACTGACATCTCCTTTCAACCGGGGTGTGTAGTGCCGTAGACACGGGTTAGCACTAGTATATACTATAAAAGTAAGAGCGGTGTTGTCACGTGGGGACGTCATAATTTCGGTCGGCAAGTCCCAACTTAACGAACAAGCCATCATAAATTGGGAATAAAAATTTAACCGGCCCACGGTACCACGTGGACAGCTCCTCTACCGTTGATACAAGCATATTCCCCACAGTTGTAATCCTATCCACTCTATATTCGGAGTCCAACGCACGCAAAGTACAAATTTTTTTTTTTTGGGTTGTTGTTGCTTTGCGTGGCATCCTAGCTGGACCCTAATAACCACCCCGTTTTGGACGGAGGATCAAACGACGCGCATCGTTTCTGTTTTTTGTACTGGACGTTGAAAAATCTATCTACTCGTAAAAAGGAAGACCTACTGTTAGGTGCTCCGGGTAACAAAACTGAGGAGCAAACGTAGGTTTTTTACTACGGTAAAGTACGGATTATCCCCAGTGATTTGGCGCTTTGACAGATGATTCCTTTGTGTTTTTCTAATGACCAATTTGCCTCCTTATAGTTTAGGAGTAAAATGCAACTGTTATCTACTTCGTCCAAAGTAACCATATGTGTGCCTCACGCGCTCCAAGTGCATTTATGGCTTGAAAACTTGTACTTTCCTCTACAAGTAGCATGATAATAGGACAATCATACCCTTTGTTCATCTTCTCCCCCATAATTACTGAAGACCCAAAGAAAATTGAAAAATAAAAGGAAACCCAGCAGGTTTATCTTCTTCACCGACTGGTTCTCTCTCTCTCTCCCCTCTCGCCAATCTCTCTCTGTCTCTCCCTCTCAGTTTCCATTGTGTATTTATACAACATATATGTATATATAAATGTATACACACACATATAGAGCATACTGCACAACCATATATATCACGCACAGCACTCGGCGGGCAGCCATGGCTATCTCCGAGTCAGACCTCTGGCCGCCGTCCAAGCCCTTTCTTCTCTCTCTCTATCCCGTACTCTCTCTACCAAAAAATCTCTTTCTTTCTCTCTATTGGTTCTCTTTCTCTCTCCTCCCCTCTCTGTGATTGAGTAACGGCAATGGCCGCCGATCGGACCCGTTGCCGTGATGCATGTGTATGAATGTATATTGAAAACTGGTTGCGGCGATTGAGAAATTGTTGGTGGTTTTTGTTTCAATTTCCTCAATTGTTGTTCCCTTTGTTTTTTTTTTCCTCACCTGTTCCCTTTCCCCTTATTATCATACATCCTCATCCACAAGGAAAAGATGGATTTTTTTTTTTTGAAAAACAAGAAAAGATTGATTAAAAATAGGAAATACCCAAAAGAAGAGGGGGAAATTTTCTTTGGCACCCATAATTTTTCATTAACACTTGCCCAAAGGCCCTAAACAGAGCCTGGACCAGTTTTTGTAAGAAGAAAATACCCTAACAAATTAACAATTAGATAAAATACACTAATAAATTGTAAAAATAAAATTTGAAAATGAAATAGGCAACATAATTAGACAGAAAAATATTGTAATTTCTTGTCAATTTACGATTTTAATGTGAGAGAGAAAGCATAGATGTATAGTTAACTTATCCCAACTAAAGTACATGGGTACTAAAGTCATTTTGCATTTTATGTTAACGGAGTTAAAGTTGCACTTTACTCCAAAAGCATAAGGAGGCAAACTGGTCATTAGAAAAACACAGGGGGGTCTTCTGCCAAAGCGCCAAACTACAGGGGTAACCCGTACTTTGCCCTTTTTACTATATCGTTCACAGTAATTAATAAATTTTGATATTTTACCATCTCGTTCACACTAATCAACAACTTGACAATAATTTATTTTTAAATTTTTTTTTTACTCACATATTCATCTACTACTTACATTTATTATCGAATATGACTTGATATTTTTTTAAAACTTATTTATTACAAAAAATAACTAACAACTTGATTGCTGTAGTAGAATTTTTTTTTCTCATAACTTATTCACCACTGATAACACCCAAGAAAAATGAAACTACATAAAAATGGAGGGACTAACCATGTAATTCACTCTTACAAGTACTACTACCATACAACTGGGCACACTAGCAGGGGGAGAGAGAGAATGAGAGAAAGGGGTCAGCACGGGCAGTCGTCGGGGCAGCATTAGTCACGCCATGTGACCCCGCACGGGCCGCGCCCTTTGCGTAGAGGCGTGGTTTCACAAAATTAAAAAAAAATACAGTAAAAAATCTTTTTGTGCGATATAAAAATAGTAAACCCATTAAAGAAACAGACCTCACAGCGAGGGATAAGAGGGGGCGCAAGAGCAAGAGCAAGAGCAAGGCTTTCATTGCGCTGTGTCCAAGAGAGAGAATCCTGAGCGAAACGCCTCTAGAGAGAGAGAGAGAGAGAAGAGAAATCCCAACTTCTGCGATTCCGAGAGAGACAGAGAGAGAGAGGGCTCTGTGTGTGTGGAATAGTTCTGAGGTTTGGTATCCAAGACACAGGTGTTTGCTTCGCTGGTTCTTTGCACACCTCGTCTCGTCTCGTCTCGTTCGAGAGAGATTTTCTGGGTTTATTTTAAAAGACGAATTTAAGAGGCTTCTGTTTGGCTTCGCTTCCTTCTGAAGAAAACCAGATGACGAAGAGGAGTTTAGCACCAGCAGCCGCAGACGAAGAAGACACGAAGATCGAATGGCCTGCTTCTTTAGACGAATATGAAAAACTTGTTATGCGCATGACCACTCCGAGGTCTGTTCTATCTCTCCTTGGATTTGTGTGTGTGTTTTTCAAGCCCTTGTGGTTCGATTTTGTTACTTCTTTTTTGAATTTTGATTTTTTGGTTCGATGGGAAAATTGAACGATTTTTCCTCAAATTCTCATTTCATCGTTAAAACCCCTGGAGGATTCAATCGACTGTGTTTCTTTGGGCTATTCTTCTTCCAATTTTCTCCCTCGCCAACTCTGTGTAACATTTCCAAATTCGATTCACTTTCCTCTTTCATTTCCACAAGATTTCTTTTCTTTCTTTAAAAAAATTCGAATCCGGTTTAATTTTCGCATATAAGGAAACTCTTCATTTACAAATTCCCATACCACTACGGTAATAAATTTTTGTAATTCAATTAAAGATTACTAATTACCTTGATTTCGTAATTCCTAAGTTTTTCTGACCTGTTCTAAGGTCCCCTCTTTCCAAAAACCTCTCACACTCCACACTTGACTTTTCAAAGCCTCGTTCATGTCCTTTTCTCCTTTCCGGTCGTTTTAGGTGACTGACTTGTTCTCCAACCCTTCGGTTTGGCAGAGTCAAGGTCGACAATGCCGGTTGCACCACCGCCACCCGAATCATGGTAGACAGCGCGAGAAAACACGGAATTCTTCTGGAGGCCGTTCAGGTTCTCACGGATCTGAACCTTTCGATCGAGAAGGCGTACATATGTTCCGACGGGAGGTGGTTCATGGACGGTAAGCACAGTGGAAACCTGTTTCGGTAGTATTTGCTCGCTAGAGTGCGCCTCCCTTTGGGGCGCACGTTAGCGAGTTTCAAATCTTCAATGGATAGGTCTCCTGTCTGCGGTGAACCCAATTTAACGGCGGCTTTTAATTTTTTTTTTTTTTTGCGTTACAGTTTTTCATGTGACGGACCTGAACGGAAACAAAGTAACCGACCAGAGCGTTATTAACTACATTGAACAGGTAAATTTACTTTTGCCCCAAAGGCTGTGTTTGGATGCAAGTAATCTTTTGGTTCATAACAGAAATCTAATACTGCTACTGTCGAATCCTTTGTAAATTTAGTGCCCGAGTTAATCCATTCAATTCTTGAATGTTTGGATGCAAGTAATCTTTTGGTTGAGAACCTTGTAATTTAATACCCGAGTTAATCCATACAAATCTTGGATTAAGAGAGTTATGTAATACTGTAATTTGTTTTGCTGTATTGGAGTCATTCGATGTTCGTTTTATTTTGTCTTTGTAAAAGAGGTTATTTCTGGGTTTGTTACTCTCATGATAATTCGTATTGATTGGAATATTGAAGTAATTTTATGTGGATTTGCAGTCACTTGGGACAATCCATTTCACGAGGACAAAAAGCTTTGATGGCTTGACAGCACTAGAACTGACCGGGACAGACCGGCTTGGCATACTATCGGAGGTATTTGCAGTGTTAGCTGATTTGCACTGCAACGTGGTTGAAGCAAAAGTGTGGACGCATAATGGAAGAATTGCGTCCCTGATCTACGTCAAGGATTGCGATTCTGGTACCCCGATTGAGGACTCACAAAAGATCGATCGAATCGAAGGGCGGTTGAGGAACCTGCTTAAAGGGGATAACGATATCCGAAGTGCCAAGACATCTGTTTCCATGGCTGTGACTCACACGGAGCGAAGACTGCATCAAATGATGTTTGCAGACCGTGATTATGAACGAAAGCCTAGTGTTGATTCTCCTATTGTGGTAGTTCAGAATTGTGTGGAAAGGGGTTACTCTGTTGTCAACATTCACGCCAAGGACCGGACAAAGCTTCTGTTCGATGTTGTGTGCACATTTACAGACATGCAGTATTTTGTATTCCATGCCACTGCCAATACATCGGGGGAACAAGCATATTTGGTAGGTATTCGGGAAACCTTTTACAGGTCTTAATTTTTTGGGTTTTTGTAGTCTGTTTTTAATTCGTACGATTATTGACATGGGTTTTGTTTAATATTGTTTCAGGAGTTCTTCATTAGGCACACAGATGGTACCCCAATTAGTTCAGAGGCCGAAAAGCAAAGGGTGATTCTTTGCCTTCAGGCTGCCATTGAAAGGAGAGCATCTGAGGTATTGTTCTTTCACGTTATCTTTATGGACGAAAGCCCCTGTTTGATAGATGTTTTTTAAGGCTTTATAGATAACTTTTCAAAAAACTTCTTTTAGATACTTAATGCACTTTTTTTTTTTTGTATTGTATCATTTTCAATAATTTAGGAACATCTTTGAAGCAATCTTTTAAAAATGGTTTCTTCAAGAAATTCCAAAAGATAATTTTCAAATAGAGTGAACGACACAAGTTCCTAAAGAACGTTCTACGAAGATATTTGCCAAGATATTATGTAAAACCATAAGCTTATTTAGGTCAATATTGCATTCTGCTTCCAATTTTTCCTTTTAAAAGACTTAAAAGTCTCATTACCCTAGTTTTGTTATCGCAGGGTGTAAGGTTAGAGCTATGCACAGGCGATAGAAACGGGCTCTTGGCAGACGTAACGCGAACGTTCCGCGAGAATGGCCTTAACGTGACGAGGGCTGAGATATCCACCACAACAGACACGGCTCTAAACGTTTTCTACGTAACAGACGCCAGTGGGAATCCGGCGGACCCAAAGCTCATTGAATCAGTCCGACAGAAGATCGGGACGAGCGAGTTGAAAGTTAAGGAACTGCCACTGTTGTACCACCAAAAGACAGAGAGGGACGACGAGCCCGCGGTTGGTTCAGGTGGGGCCATGCTGTTGTCACTCGGGAGCCTGGTGAGGAGGAATCTATACAACTTGGGACTGATCAAATCATATTCTTGAGACAAGTTTGTGTTACAAGCAACAATTTGTGGAGGGGCATATACTTTGCTTCAGGGACAGAGTTGGTCTGTTTGTACATAAGAAAAATTAGAAGGGTTTGGTGATAGTAGTTGTGATGGTTGGTCGAAATAGGTAGACACAGTTTATATACACAGAAGGAAGATGGGTATGGGTGGGGGCCACTTCCTCCCATTTCAAATTGTGTTGTGAGGAAGAATTTGAATTTTGGAATGGGGGAGGAGAAAGAGATACAGTCCTACTACTATGTGGAAAGGTAAGAAGTTGGTGTTGGGTTGTGGTTGTGGGTTGTTTCTTGCTGGCAGGCAGAATAGTAGGTAGAGAGGAAAATTTATTTTGTTTATACAGCACACATCTGTACATAACGACCTGTTCTTTATTAGTGAATGGCTGACTTGATTTTTCCTTCCATCTCATTCTACTCTCGATTGTTTTCTGATATTTTCTTTCCACAAACGGGCGGATCATTGAGAGCGCTTTTGAACGGCTCAGATTGTTCACTGCACCCATATAGTGCCACGGTGCATTACAGGTTATCGGTTCCTCTATAAAGTATGATTAAGCTGTATGGACAACGTCTGACTAATATGGAATTAATTAAGCACACCATCCGTGGAAATAGGAGTCTGTCGGTTCCAATAGTAGTCTGAAGACTTGTAGTGAGGGTGCTATTTAGCCGGCGGGAAATTTGACTAATTCCAATTGCTTTCACATTTCAGAGTCATATGGGGTCCATAGTAACGCCTATAAAATCTATTGGTGCACCAACTAACTAATTTGTTCCTATGACCTAAATTGTTAGGTTTGTTGACCTGACCACGAGGAGAAGAGTATTATCACACAAGGTTTTTTAGTATATTGGAGTCTAGGTTTTCTTTGAAATTTCAAGTCGGAAAAATCTCGTAAAGTATGGAAATCCTCGTCGTTTTTTAAGTTACAAATAGTTTTGCGATCACAATACTGAATCATATGATTTATGTGTCTGGTATAATTGGACTCTAGGATCCTCTTTGAAATCTCAACTGGAAAAAATCTTGTAAAGTAATGATATTCTCATTCTATTTTACATTATCGATAACCTGATTTGCCACAATGGATTATTGAATTATCAATAATATGACATTGAAGAAAATCACATGCTACTCATCTATCCTGGGACCAACCAATTGACATCTGTAATATTTCATTGAAATCCTGAGTTGAGTTTTGATCCATATTCTTCAATATCTTTGATTTTTGTTTTTGATTAATATGAAAATCACATAGACGAAATATGTGTGATAGGAAAGGGAATGAAAAAATTGGGGACTCCTTTTCTTGTGCTAAAAGTAAAGAGTGGAGTTGCATTAATCATGTCAATGTCTTCCATACCTTCGTAAATCGCAAAAAAGAAGTTGATACTCCATCGCGGAAAAATGTTTTATTATTATTATTTAGTTTGAGGAGAAACATACTACTAGAGGGATGGAGAAAGAAACTATTTGTTTCAAGAGAGTATGTTCTCTCCACCTTAGGTGGAAACCATGGGGTTTCTACCACCGTGTGTGGACCCCATAAGATTTTTTTGGTTCTAATCTGAACCGTTCATTTTGTAGGGTACATAGAGTAGTATACCCATAAAAAAAATCATCTTGATTGGATACCAATAGCTATATCAAAATTTGAATTTTAGTTTACAAAATGGACGATCATAGATTTTAAAGTTAAATTATCCATGACTGTCCATTTCATAAATCGAAAGTAGATTTTTAATAGACCTATTGACGTCCAATAAATCTCATTTTTTGCGTGGATATACTATTCAACGGACCCTACAAAATGGACGATTCAGATTATAACAAAAGATGCATTGTGAGGCCCGTTACGGGATGTGGTGGAAAACCCAAGTTTTCCACCACAGGTAGAAAGAATTTTATCTCTTGTTTCAAAGAGTAATTATCAGAGTCTATGTATGATGCGTTTTCTACATCCAACACTTAAAGGGTACATATGTCAATTTGAAAAATGAAAGGGGCCAAAGTATCATTTACGAAACCTAGAGATATCAGTTGGGCACGTAGCAACTGTTTTAAGAAATTAAATATATTGGGTCAAAGTGAGCTTTTTTTATAATTCAAGTTGTTCCAAGTTCTAACCCTATGGCCCATACCCTATGCCCAGTAATATGGAGTATGTGTTATGTACAAGTTGAAGCTTGCAAGATAGGATAGACAGTCTCATATATATTATATTTTTAGAGCTCGATTTACAACCAAGTAATAATATAAATTTGTTAATTAATTTAGAAATGGTCAAACAGACACAAAACGGATAGACAACTAGTTGGTCTTACCAATGTCTTTGTCCACACCTCACATAAAAAAGACCGCCCTGACAATTGCATACTCGAGTCAGTTGGCCAGACAATACGTAGGTGTAATGAGGTCGTGGTTTCAGCTATGTACTCCCTCCTTTTCCCTTTATTCGAAAACTCTCTTCCTCTATCTGAATACGCGTATCTATACCCATAGTTTTCTTTATCTTTATATGAATATAAATAAACACATTTTCCTTGGGCTTTGGTAACAGGATTTGATTCTTTTTTGCAAGTAGAGCAAAAGGAATCATTTGATGACTCGTTGGGGAGTTTCACTCCATTAAACTTACCACTAAAAGTACAAAAGCTGTGGGTTTGTGGTGTTTCTAACGGTGGTCCGATTTGGTTAACTCGTTGGTGCTCCGATTTGGTCTTACCATGTGGGAAAATTTTAAAAAAAGTCTCCAATTTCTTTGGAAATTGAATGGTAATATCTGCACGCCAAAGATACTTTTGATATCACTCCAACTAAATATTACTGGGGGCATAGTATCTTGTGGCAGCGTTAAGTGGTGCCCGTAAATATCAGTTATCCCGACTTTTGATAAAACACTGACGTAAATTTAAAAAATTACCCCGACTTTGTAACTCAGTCGCATCCAACTTATGTATTGTAGCAATATCCTTGTTTTATACTACTAAACCATCTGTGTGGGCCCTTGAAGGACAAATTTAGGTACACCCATCTCACAAGAAATGAGTTCCACAGTTTCTCAATTCCTACGAGAACAAGCTGCTCAATCCGCGTCATATAGATGTGCCCCTCTTTTTACTATCATATCTTTTGTTTTTCGAATAACTCAGAATATTAAAATGAATTTTATAGCTTATACATACCTCAGCTAATTTCAAATAAACTAATTCCGTCCACTAGCTAGGGCACGATTAAACTAGTCCCATTGGAGGACAAGCATGCACAAAACTTCCCCAAGAACTAGGAAAGAGTGCAGTGAGGAAAGAAGGAAGGCACAGGCATGTGGAGGCCAGAGGTGGGATTGAGGAAGGGCAGTTTAGTAACATGCCGGGGAGTGCGCCTGATAAGGAGGGCATGTGAGCTGGCTGCCTTGAACAAGACAGAGAGTACACCACTGGTCCACTACTTTCTTTCTTTTCAATTTCCACCCAAACGAGTGGGTTCAAGTTTGATTTGCAAACTTCCAAAGAGCAAGCTTAGTGCACTCGTTGGTGTTCTACCGTTCTACGGGTCTCCGCCACCACATGCGCATTTATGCCCCACGCGAATGTCTGGTGGTGAAGGCGTTTGAAGAATTACATGACAGTTTGAAGAATTACATGATAGCGCTCCGGAGCACCATATATAACAACTCTACAAGAGTGCCACCACAGAAGTCAACTGTTTAGTTAGCCTTCCAGCTCATTCTTCTAGATTGATTCCCACCTATATACACATGCATACGTGCATCCAAATGTCAAGGCATTTTAAGGGCAGATGGTGTTAAAGTAGCAATAAGATAGGTAGGTAGGCACAATATCTTTGGGGCATATACTTTGAAAGAGGGCAAAGCTAAAATTGGGCTTTATTCACTTGATCGGTTCACACCTTGATACTTACCCCTTGTCCAACACAAGCAACTTTTATTCAATTACAAAAACAAGAGAGGAATAGAATATATCAACTATTCTGCTAGATCTCTTTTTTCTCTCAAAAAATACTTCTCCAAATAGTACAAACCAAAAAGGATGGTGTTGTGCACCAGCCGCACAGCACCGTGTTGTGCGGCATCTGACCTGTCCGTTCGGCAATTCAATGGCCTAAATCTCATTTCCACCGTGTAGCATCCGAGCCGTTCATTGCGGAGGTGGTCCAAATCTCATTTCCACCATGTAGCATCCGAGCCGTTCATTGCCGAGGTAAAATTTGGATCATGAGATTGCCGAACAAACGGCTCGGATGCCGCACAGCACCATCCCCGCTTGACCTAAAAGCTAGGGAGTTAGAACTTAGATTTGAAACTCATCATAAGATCGAATATACTTCAACGTTCGCAATTCTATTTATATCAATAACGTTTTCCTTGGGACCCTCGCAAGTGGCTGTTGGGTTTTGATCTCCTTGATCGAAGTGCGCGTAAGTTGCCCGCATACCTGAGTTATCAAAAGACGTTTCCCGTGGCATCATCGTGGTTCGTCCGAAATTCGTAAATGCAACAGACCTATATTTGCATGTATAGTAAATCTCATCCTTTTACTTAGAGAGATTCAAAATCCAAATTCCACTTTTTATTTCCTTTTTCTTACAAATTCAAAATCCAAAGTAAAGGTCCTTGTTTGTTCCTTTTGGCCATTTGATTCGATGCCTTTTCTCGATCGGGGCCCTCTTTAATCCTCGGGTTCATACAGCTTTAGTCTTGTAGATCATGTTAGATTAGGTATCCAATAATCTAAGCTAACTTTAAACACCATGCTTTAAGTTACACAAGGGGGTTTCGACTAGAATTATTGTCGGATTATCTTTTGTCTTTTACGAACTCGTGTTAGTTTTGCATCAAATTTTTATATTTATGGGTTATTAATTCATGTCAACAAGAGGAACCTATAAAGTAAAAAACTGTGACCAAAATTTTTATAAGTCTGCTAAAGACCCAAAAAAATGGTCTCATCCAATACTCGATGACAGACTTGTATTCTTTCTTCAATCTCATATCATATATGCCCCCATGGGCAAAATATATGGTCCTTGCTTCGAGAGGTTATTCAGTGATCCTGGAGCATTGCTCCGCACCATTCACAGTACGTCATGTGTCATTTTGTCTCCTAAATCATCAACACAAAGTATATTATGAGCCTCACAAACCACACCGATCGCATAACATTTGGAGCACCACGTGAATTTACTCCAAGTGCATTCGCCAAAAATTTCCTAGCTAGCTTCTTACCCTTTTCTTTCCCATCATGCACAACCAATAGTAGATTAAATTTAGTAACTTAATCATAACGCTATTGTAATTTTACTTGCGTCGTGCATGTGGGGGCAATTTTCAAGTGCTATATGTGGGCAGTGGGCCTACTAATCGGTGTCATGCATGTATGTCTCATCAAATAATAGTACTAGTCAAAATGCATATGTGATCACAATAAAGACCAAACATCGAGCTATATAAGTTGAAGGCAATCTCTTACCAAACATGATACCTAGCTACCTGGGTTTGAGTCTCGTACTCGGACATTGTTTAGAGCGCGATTGAAATGATGTGCACATGTGCATTCGTCCCGATTTCTTTGTGTCGTGCGTGGCAACTGGTATAGATGAATAAAGGCGGGCCGCTTACCGATTTTGTCCCCCCTGAGCTACTTAATTCCGATCATATTACCATTAAAAAAAAAAAAGAAGAAGAAGAAGAAGAAAAAAAACTTTGATAAAAAACTGATGTTCTCTTGTTAATTAATTCTAATGGGATTTGTTGTTAAACCCACAGGCAACTAATTACCAATTAGCTCGTCGATTGGGCCAGATTATTAAAAGGGAAAACAAGTTAATCTGAAACCCGGCCCTTTGCATATGGAAAGGGGAACACAATTATTCATTAGAGGAGAGACAACATCATGGGGAGAAAATAATTAATGTTGCAGTTTAAATATCGTTAATCTAATTAATGTCATTAATTTGTTGCTAATTGAGGCGACAATTAACCGTTATCTATGATTAATCCCCTACATAATGAAGACACATGAGTTCGGACAAATTAAGAATAATACAAATTTCAAATCCCTTCCCAAAATATGAGTCTTTGGATGTTAATGGTTGTGTGCTTTCCTTCTTGTTAGTATGGGGCATCTTTACCTAATTAATTTTGATTTTTTTTGGCCGGTGCAAACTAAGATGGCATGTGAAGGTATCTTTTCAAATGGAATGTTCCAAGAGGAAGCTTTTATTAGTCTATCAATTGAGACTTTGGGACTTAAAAAGAGTTTTTTTTATTTTATTTTATATATATCGTATTTTTTATGTTTTTTTAAAGATTAGTAAACGCCAAGTCCCAAACTCGAGACCTTAGTCACCAAGCCAACTAGGCCAGCTTGCAAGTTCAGCCTTTTTATTGTTCGTTGTAGTTCTTTCTGTTGGAAATTTACGGAATTTCGGATGAATGAAACCGGGACTTCTGGAGGGTCTCCCGAGGCAACCGATCCCGGGTTCATTGTATCCGGACGCATCACAATCAATAGACGTATTGATATGTGCAGCTGTAACTCCCGTAACCCCTCAACCTTGATGGCAGCATTACTCCTCCCTCTTGATGGCAAAATTTATACTCGCATTATACCTCCTAGAGTTATAGATATATCCTTCACTCTATAAGAGGATATTCATGTTTTTTTGGAGAGAACCAGAAGTTCACAACATTCCAGATGTACTCTGATAATTGTTCTTTGAAAGAGAGAGGCAGACGGTCGTTCAGTTCGCCAAGGCGATTGACGGTGGTGTTCCGTCGGCTTACGGTCTAGCCGAGCTGAGAAAGTCGCCGACGCAACCTACAACACCCACGGTAGGGGCGAATCTTTCTTAAGGTGACTGTGGTTCTACACAGGACTCGGTTTCAATCCAAGATTCTGTTTGTATCTCGTTCTCGTAATCTGTTTACTGTTTATATAATCTGATTTTGTTCAACCATGTAATTGTAACATTATCAATGAAAATTGTATTCTGGAATAACATGTTATTGCCGAATTTTTCCCAACAAGCTTAAGAAAGAGTTTGATCATTGATCGGCATCGAATTCCAGAAAACAGTTTCTGTTATGGACTAATATTTGGGTTGCAAGAACAGATTCATGGCAGATTAATTATCCAATTCATTCGCCGCTGTCACGAGTTGGTGACTCTCACTTATGGGTGGTGGCAGTGCATGTTTACACTATTGGTAATGATGATCATGATATGCATGTAAACATTCTAGTTTCACTTATTAGTAATTACGGGATCAGTACTGGTTTAGATCACAACGGTTTTGTGGAAATCCTCATTATACGGTTTAATCTTCAATTCAGATAAAATGTTTTTTTTAAGACAGATTCTTGAATTGAGTTTGGACGCTACATGAGAATAGAAAAGGAAAATGCATGCAAATTTTGGTGCAAGATGAACAGAGTTTTGCATGTGCGTGTAACTGATCTCGTAAATGTCTTGCTTAATATTTTAGCATAACCTTTTTGCATTAAAAGGCATTAGAGAGTCTTGGCTACTTCCAGCTTGAATATTAATACTCCAGTAACGGGTAGCTTTTTGAAGGCATTCATTTTATTTGGTGTTTTTTGAATGCATGGATATAAAATTTTGGAGTTTTCAAAGAAGTTATTTATAACTCTTGAAATCGGAGGGAAGTTTTGTTCGCTTCTGTGATTCTTGGATCAGTAAAGGATATTACGGTTTCAACAGTTTCATACTTGAATAATCGTGGGTCATAATTTTGTCTTTTACTGTGTTGTTTCAAATACCCATCATTTGCTCTTGCAATTTGTTTGCATAACATTTTGTGGTTTAATTGTGAAATCATTGCAAATCCCAGTGGAGTTTTTTCCTATCTTAACCTACGGTTTTGGGAAAATAAAGGCAGGATTTGATACTTTGGGATAAGTTTGGTTTACTGTGTTAATTGGGTCCAAATGTTTAAACTTCAATAGTGTAACGTTTCACTACTTGTATAACAGTAATTGGATCCTGTTATTTTGCTAGTGCTTCTCTATGAATTTGGTGAGTGCAGTATCGGGAAACGGAAAACTGCTTTACTTGTTCTTGGTTTTATAGAACAGAATGTGCTAAAGATTGGAAAAAAAAAAAAACCTGCTGTGCTTCGGCCATGGACAGTCGTGCGCGACTGGGCCTCATATGGGTTTTGTGATAGCTGTTGAGCTACGGCCTCGGTCAGTTGTACGCAACTCGACCTCGGATCAGTTTTGCGGTAAAACTGTTTGGCTTCTACCTCGATCAGTCGTGCGCGACTCGATCACGGATGTTGGTAACAGATAGGCTATGGCCTCGGTCAATCGTGCGCGACTTGACCTCGGATCAATTGCTTATATGGCTATTGAAGTGGTGTACTCAGCCTTAGCCCTGCATATGATCTGCTTGGCTTGGACAGTGCGCGCTCAAGTGTTTTGGAAAACGTGTTCTCAGTTTTGGACTGGAGCAGATGGGAACATACAGTTGGTTTCTGACTTGGGAATTTTTTGTTTTTGTTTTTTTTTAACATCAGATTGGATATGATCTGTATGGCATTGAAACGGGAAAAAAAAAAAAATCGTTCATTTTCCAACTTGAGTCAGAACCGTTTGGTATTTAAAGGAAAAGTTGAAGTCGTTGCGTTGATAACGTTCAAAGGCAGTGGATGTCTTTGATTACTTCTTTTTTACTTCTTGGCTTTTGATCAGTTTACTGTTTTATAAAGAGAGATCAAAGTTTTAGAAACAGATAAATGTCGTAAAAAGCTTCATCAGTACAAATTGATTGCTATCTTGAAAGGATCAATATTAGCAATTTTTTGATTTTTGTGGTTGGGGCACCACTGTTTTTCCATGCATTGGAGTTATTTTCCACAAGATTTATTTGGGCATCTGGTTTTAATGGAAAATGGTGGGAATACTTGTGATGGTATTGTCCCAAGTGGTTTTACTACAACTGTCTGGTGCGCCAGCAGTGGTTCCTATGGAACATGTTCCTCTCGTTTGGGAAAATGAGTAGGATGGGCAAGTGGTTGCCGTTGTAAAGGTTCAAGTGATGAAGACTTCTTTTCAATTAGTTGAAAGAAGCACTAAACCATTTAACTTAATTCACACTGAGGTGTGAGATTTCAAAGTTATGTCCAAATACGATGTGGTAATAAGTATTTTGTTACTTTTTGTTGATATTAGCATGAAATATCGCTACGTGTACTTGCTCGAGAGCAAGAACACAATATTGGATAAAGCTCGTTCTTGTTAAGAATGATGTTGGACATCAACTTAGCTAAGAATAAGGTGGTGGATAGTGATCAAGGTGGTAAATTCGAATTACCATTGGTGGAACTTGTGTCTAGCTAGTTCACCAAACCATTATACCTTATTCGTTTCAACAATATGGAGTTGTTAAAAGCTATATCAAGCCTAAGAGGCTATGATTAATGCTAGGTTGATTAATTCTGTTTTCCACATAATTTTTGGAGTGAAGCATGTCTCTCCACATATGATGACCTTAATGAGGTACCATGCAAGAAAGTTGATGAAACTTTAAAGCTGTGGGGGCCAATGCCTTCCTATAAATCTCATGAATGTGAGGGTGTCTTGCAAAAGTGGTTGTACCTACACCTAAGAAGTGAGAATAGGCTTAACGATTGTTGATTGTGTGCGCACAATAGCAACTTGTGTTATGTCTTGTGCATGAATATGAGATATCAGATATTCACAAGAATAAGAAAATGGAATCTAGGAATGTGTTGTTTCTTGAACACATATTTCCACATAGATCCATAGAGGAGTCAAGTTCGGTTAAGCGAACTTTGAAGACTGCAGGTGGAAGCAGTCAAGACCAAGAGGAAGAAGTTGATGTTGAGCCAAGGCGTAGCAAATTGGCTAGAAAATAACATCCTTTGGTCCAGACTTCCTAACATTTATGTTATAGACATTCAAGAAAGCAGCGAGCTCTCCTGAGAGTCTTTTGTGAAAGGAGGCTATCAATAGTGAAATTGACTCCATTCTGCAGAAAGCGGATGAGCTATGTATGAGTCAAATGGATGTCAAGGTAACTTTCCAAAGTGGCGATTTAGATGAAGGAATCTACTTGGAGTAACCTGAGGGTTTTCCAGCGCCAAGTCAAAAAGGGAAAGTATGCAGGCTCGTTAGATCTTTGTATGGTCTAAAGCAAGCACCAAAACAATGGCATGAGAAATTTGACAATGTTATGTTGTCAAGTGGTTTCAAGATCAACGAATGTGACAAGTGTGTCATTTTGTGTCTCTACGTTGATGACATGCTCATTGTTGGTAGCAATGAAAGAGTCATGCAGTCTACCAAGGATATGTTAAACTCGAAGTTTGACATGAAGGATATGGGCCTTGCAGATGTCATTCTGGGTGTCAAGATCACCAGAACGTCTGTCGGACTTGCGTTGTCTCAGACACACTATGTTGACAAGATTCTTAAGAAGTTCAACCCGTCTGATTCAAGTATCGCAAGAACCCGTCTGCATTTATCCAAGAATGGGGGGGAAGGCATATCTCAATTAGAGTATTCTCGGATAATTGGGAGCCTGATGTACTTAATGAGTTGTACAAGGCCCGATGTACTTAATGAGTTGTACAAGGCCCGATATAGCTTACTCAGTCAGCAGACTGAGCAGATACACGAGTAATCTAGGTTGTGATCACTGGAAGGAATAGTCAGGGTTCTGCACTATTTGAGGTATACTCGTGATTTGGGGTTGCACTACACCAGATATCCAGCAGTACTGGAAGGGTATTGTGATGCGAATTGGATATCCGATATGAAAGACTCAAAATCCACAAGTGGATATGTGTTTATACTTGGTGGTGCAACTGTTTCTTGGAAATCTTCCAAACAGACGTGTATAGCACGTTCAACGATGGAATCAGAGTTTATCGCTCTGGATAAAGCAGCAGAAGAGGCCGAGTGGCTCCGGCAGTTTTTGGAGGATATTCCAAGATGGCCGAAACCTGTGCCACCGATTAGTATCCATTGCGACAGTCAATCTGCAATTGGTAGGGCACAGAATAATATGTATAATGGTAAGTCTAGACATATTCGACTTAGACATAATACCATTAGGCAACTACTCTCAAGTGGAGTTGTCGCTATTGATCATGTGAGGTCAAAGGACAATATTGCGGATCCGCTAACCAAAGGGTTAAACCGAGAGCTAGTTGACCGAGCATCGAAAGGGATGGGGCTAAAGCCACTACGCTCATAGTTACCGTGGGGGTAGCCAACCTAGTTGACTGGAGATCCCAAGATCTAGGTTCAATGAGACTATCTTTCGCGAGTAGCCGAGAACGATCACTGAGGAGATGCGATCTCCTGCCCATTCCTATGGTGTAGAAACAGTGATACCTGCAAATGAAAAGAGGTTAAGCATTGCTTTTAATGACTCCTATGCACTGGGCTGCCAGGCGGGGTATAGCAGGATACCCTTTATAGGAAGGTCACCTATGTTAGTATGAAGTGGGGCCGCTTCTTTGAGAATTGTGGCGAAATTCTCGAGAAAATACTCGCAAAACCAGGAAGGGGGTGTCATGGTCGAAATAAACCCAACAGTGAGAACTGTACTACGTCAGGAGAAGTCTTGTGTGACGTCTGTTGTCTCGGTTTACATCGGCGGCGGAACAGTTCAAAGCGGGACCGCACACTGGTCTGCCAATAAACCCGATAGGCTATCATGCAAGTGAAGGTTCCAGCCAAAAGTCACCTATCCTATGCAGGATTATCCGTTGTCTCTCTCTCGGGCTAGCTTTTTCAGTATGTCTGCCAATTTCATTCATGGGGGGATTGTTGGAAATTTACGGAATTTGATGAATGAAACCGGGACTTTTGGAGGGTCTCCCAAGGCAACCGGTCCGGGTTCGTTGAATCTGGACGCACCACAATCAATAGACGATTGATGTGTGTCCGCCAGAACTCCCGTAACCCCTCCACCTTGATGGCAGCATTACTCCTCCCTCTTGATGGCAGAATTTATACTCGCATTATACCTCTTGGAGTTATAGATATCTCCTTCACTCTATAAGAGGAGATTCATGTTTTCTTTGGAGAGATGAGAAGTTCACAACATTCCAGATATACTCCGATAATCGTTCTTTGAGAGAGAGAGGCAGACGGTCGTTCAGTTCGCCAAGGCGGTCGACGGTGGTGTTCCGTCGGCTTGCGGTCTAGCCGAGCTAACCCTGGGAGAAAGTCGCCGACGCAACCTACAACACCCACGGTAGGGGCGAATCTTTCTTAAGGTGACTGTGGTTCTACACAGGACTCGGTTTCAATTCAAGATTCTGTTTGTATCTCGTTCTCGTAATCTGTTTACTGTTTATATAATCTGATTTTGTTCAACCATGTAATTGTAACATTATCAATGAAAATTGTATTCTGGAATAACATGTTATTGCCGAATTTTTCCCAACACTTTCCTCATTGGGTCTTACATTTGCATACACGTAATACGTAGTAAAGAAAATATAGAGGGAAAAAAACATGAGGTGATACAATTTGTGTCCCATAATTTGTTGCGTAGAGGTGAATTGGAAAGAAAACTACATTCTACTTGCAGATTGCATTTGTCCCAATTTTCAAAGGTTTTGTATCCATGACATTTTCTTTTTCGTGGAAAATAGATTTTGACTTTTTTTTTTTTTTTGGTTGTTCTAGAAGAGATTGCGAAACTTGACCACGGACAAGTGATCAGTTGGTTGACCTAATAAAAGGGCAGTTAATGAATGAAACTGCTCGATCTTGACTCATGTTCGGCCCACAAAAAAACTTGTTCAAAATTGGTTCGTCTAGAAAATAAGTCAAAACTATGAACACATTATTTGAGCTCGATAAACATTCAAATCAATCTTTGAACAACCCAGTACTTAGCTCAATAGACTCTCTTTTTTTTTTTTTTTTGGGGGTGATAGGCAGGTGTCGAGGCCAAACTTGCAAACACCTTGACTATTTCCAGAGTCCAAAAGTCAATGACCATGCAAGCAAACCTCCAACAGCCACAAAGAAGTTAATAGCACCTCGAAGGTCTTGAACCTAAGACCGGGACCAAACTAAAAATCTCTTGCATTTATCAAGTCGTGTTCGGCTCAATAAAAACTCGCTAGGTTGCGTCGAATAATTACCGTCCAACTTCCAACACAATCTCTCAAAATTGCTGAAGTTTCAAAATTCATTGTTTCAAATTCATTGCTTGGTTCGTTTGGCCCATTTTCTAACCCCTAAACCTGACGGGCTCGATGGACTGGATCTTTGGACTAAACCGCGACTAGGCTCATAGGTATGGGCCGTAAGGGCTACCTGTTGGGTTAGCAGTCCATGGAATGTGGATTTATCAAACCAATATGAACGAAGGGGGGCTCGGTTTAGATTCCACCACATGTTCTGTGAGGCAAGGTTGATATTTTTCCCTAGAAAAAAAATACTGTAGAAAGGAAGGACTTGATTGTAACATGTGGGGCATAACAGGGCCCGACTGTGATGCCCCACTGTTGTATATGTCTTCCATTGGGAAAAATTTTAAAATAGCACTTGAACTTTGCACCAAATATCACAGAGACACTTGAATTTAAGTTTACTTTAATTAAACAAATGTACTAATAAAATTCTCAAATTTAGACCACCGCCGTTATACTCCGTCCAAAAAATTACTGAGAAGACATCTCTTACCCGTTTAAGTGGTCTCATTGCACATGTTTGCAACAGAGAACGATGCACCCAAGCCAAACGCCTCACTTTACCTCACGTTTTGGAAGGAAAATGACCTTAACCTAATTGATTTCCCTCCATTTCTCTCTCTAGAAATCTGGCTATTGTTCCACCATCTCCCTCAAAAGTGATGAGTTTCTCTTAGGTGTATCGTCCCCTATTGGAAACATGTGCAATGGGGTAACTTAAAGAAGGTTGGAGATGTCATGTCAGCAATTTTTGGGACGGAATGGACAGAGTATAACGACGGGGGTCTAAATTTGGAAATTTTGTTAGTACAAGTGTTTAATTGAAATAAACTTATGTTTAAGTGTTTCTGTGACATTTGGTGCAAAGTTCATGTGCCATTTTGAAATTTTCCCCTCCAATTGTCCTGAACCATTGGATCTTCTTTATTTAATCACAACTGTTGGATCTTCATGCCCCTTCTGTTTCCGGACTGACAAGTTGGCCACATTTTGTGATAAGTATTGCCATTTTTTTGTGGTGAGTATGGTCATAAAACGTAGTATGTATAGCCATTTTTCGCGGTAAGTAAAAAATACGATTATTTTGGAGAAAAAACCGCAAAACAACCTCATTTTTAAGAATTTCACCTTACTTTTCGCGTGTGGTTTTGATCCAATGGCTCAAATATACCTATTTTTCATCTAATGACTGAGATTTACCGGGGCATCAATACAACACTGGGCATCATAGAAAAATCTGAGGCTTATTTACCTTTTTGGTCCTCAAAGTATTAGCGAGTGGCCAATTTCGTCCCCAATTTTAACATTTGTCCAATTTCGTCCTCAATGTTTAAAATGTGTGTCATTTGGTCCTTAACCCTAACACCGTCCCTCTTATCCGTTAAAATTGAGGGCATTAGTGGTATTTCACCCCCAAACACTACAACAAATGAAAAAAAAGCAAAAACAAACAAAAAAAAATTTACTCCCAATCCTCCTCTGCTTACCGGCCCCTTGCAATCCTCTTACCATCACTTCCTCCACATTCATCACCACCACAATCGGCGGCGCACCGCACCTCCACCCCCTCTATTACTTCCTACGGTGGCCTCTTAATCCACCACCAACCCACTCGCCATCCCAATCCACCACTGACCCACCCCACTTCAATCCCACCCAATCAAACACATCACCAGTCCCTCATGCACGGTGTCGTCATGGTCAGCTTCAATGGCAGGAGGAGCATAGACATGACCCAGACAATCAACCAAGTCGTCGACGCAGAGGGAGCCGATCCCAGTCGAGGTGGAGGAGGAGATAGATGATGGGGACAAGATTGAGCCGCCCTCGGCCGCTATCCCCTTCTCTAGGCTTTCACGTGCACCGATCGCTTCAATTGGGTTCTGATGGTCGTCGAATCACTAGCCACCGCTGCTCACACACTACGCTGGTGGTCTACTTGCATTACTTCACCAATATAGTTCATTTGTTGGTCCACGATCATCCGGACATGAGAGATGTTCTGGACGTAATGTTTTTCAAATATTGTGCTTTTCGATTTCTAAATCTTGTGATTCTAGGGTTTGTGCTGTAGGATGTGTGAACTGAGTATTAAAGTTTGAAAATTTTTGCCATCACTTTGCATCTTAAGCTATTGCAGTGACGATTTTGCTTAGTAAGACCGTCAAAAATATTGGCTTTGTTCGTTTTCCATTTTACACTTGTTTTGTTTTTGTTTTCTGATCATTATCCAATTTTTTTCTTTAATCATTACTTTATTTCTCCAATTATTACTTTCATTCTCTCTCTATTCATTATCCCTCTTTCCAGTCATTATCCTATTTCTTTCTCCGCCCACTACCAAAACTAAAATATCCAAAGATAAAAACCAAACAAAGCCATTGTGATTGGTTCTCTAATAGTGGTGGAGTTCTTGGAAGAACATGTAAGAGTTGTGTGATCGCAGTATTGTGAAATACCAAGAATGCCTCTTTTTGACAACAAAAAAAAAAAATGAAACGGTGTTAGGGTCAAGGACCAAATTGACACACATTTTAAACGTTGAGGACGAAATTGGACAAATGTTTAAATTCAGGACCAAATTGATCACTCGCTAATTCATTAGAGACGAAAAAGGTAAATAAGCCAAAAATCCAGGCATAACTAGGGCCTAGACTTGACTAGGGCTAGGGTTGTTGACCAATACCAGCAGCGAACTATGGAAAGATTAGATTTCAATGTTAAATCATAAATAGTAAGCGTTGGATTAAGTCCATTGATCAGTGGCTTAGTCTCCATCAACATAGGAGTATATTTCACCATCAAGATATGCAAATGTGAAGTTAGGTTTCGGAAAAACTAAAAAGTATTCATTGCACCCAGCCACCAAGGGCCCACTGAGCCAATTGCCTACCAAACTTTTGTCTCACTACATTTTTCTCATGGGTACGACTTCCAAGTCTCCAACCCTCAACAAGACAAAGGCCCAAATTTACTTCGCAGTACTCCCTTGGTTTTACTGCATTTCCATTTTACTACTCAACTTAAGCATGCCGGGGTAAATGAGTTGGGCATCGATTCAACCTAACCCTGGGATGGATAATGGATTTACTTTACCTTCTAATTGTTTTAAAGGAGATCATTAAGTCCCCTTGTATTGCAGGCTCCTATCCCAAACATTTTTTAGAGCCAGTACCCCTTCCAACCCCTCATTTATTCGGGGTTTTTTTTTTATCGAGCTCGGTTTGAAAACTTAACGAGCTTTAAAAAGATGTCTGATTTTATTAAATTTATTTTGTTTATGAGACGAGCCAATCGACGGGGTTAATATTGGAGAGAATGGACCAATGATCTCCCATTTATCCGGGTTTTTTTTTATCGAGCTCGGTTTGAAAACTTAACGAGCTTCAAAAAGGTGTCTGATTTTATTTTGATTATGAGACGAGCCAATCGATGGGGTTAATATTGGAGAGAATGGACCAGTGATCTCCCATTTGCAGTTTGCTAATGATAGTTAAATTTATGTAATTGTGTGGATAATGAGAATCGGTTGATTGGTGTGGGCACAGCTGAGGAGGAATTGTCCAGCTCTTCTAATAGTTTATCTGATATTACATCCCCGTACTTTTGGATATAAGATAGAACATTACCACCCTCTTATACACACATTTCACGCGAAAATTTATGCATTGCTCCTGGGACACTGTCACGTAATGCTCCGGACCCCTTTTACACCACACCAGTATGTGGGGCCCAATTCAAATTGTGTAGGACATCCGAATGTGTGGTAAAAAGGGGGCTTCGAGTTCCAGTGGCAAAAAATGATATCCTATGTGACGGAGCCAAAGCCAGTGTTGGGGCCCCATGGCCACCCCTACTCCTTTTGTACCACACATGTATGTGGGTCCCAATGCAAAGTGTGTGGTTTCCATCTGAATGTGTGGTAAAAATGGGGCTTAAGGCATCACGTGGTTGTGCCCCAATGACATTAAATAATACTCCCTCTGTCCCAAAATGATTGTCCGGTCTGCAAAATGGAGTGTTAAAAATAATGCAATTTTTTCAAGAAAAAATTCAAACTTTTTTCACAAATTTAAACTACTCATTGATATCTAGTAAGTTGTTAAAAAACTTTTGATTTTTTCTTACAAAAATTGTATTATTTTTAACACTCCGTTATGCGGATCGGACAATCATTTTGGGACGGAAGGAGTGTCTATGTTGTTGACTTGAACGGAGGGACGGAGCCAAAGCCAGGGTTGGGTGCCATGGCCACCCGTACAAGTATGGATTCTGATATATCAAAAGAATGGTACAATTGCAAATAAATGACTTTTAGCTCATTATTTTTAGCAATTAACACTTCCATACAGAGTCTAAAAAGTCCGAAGTGGAATCCTAAAATTATTCATGTACAATGGGAAAAAAAAATGGCAAGGAAAATGACTCCAATTTTGGAAAACACATCGTCGAATTTATGTTTAAGAGTCCCAAACCTAAAAGACTCCAATTTTGGCACTCTTTAACACTAATTGTAGCTCCATCTCTGGGCGGAGGAATGTTTCACGATGTATAACAAATCCGAAAAATCATAAACAGTTACATTTATTCTCCCATGACCACGATAAACAACACCTAATGTATATAGTAACACAGAAGAGTAGAATTTAAAAACTTTATGAGATTAAATTTTCTATACGCGTGCTACGTGACCATATTGGTAAACATAGTGGTTTACACCTATCCAATAACAATCGACACATCATTGATTAATTAAAAACATTAATAAATCCAAAATGGGTACCATTTTAATTTAAGTACACACGGGTTAAAAAAAAATGGGGCCCGCTTTAATTATAGTCAACAAAAATAATTAGTAGATTTTTTTGCATCCAAAAATAATTACAGATTAGCAGTGTAAAAACAGAGCATCGCTGCATCAGTATCGTGGGAAGCCATTCAAAGTTATGTTCATTTTTCTACCCCTTTTTCCTTGATGTAACTAAACATGATCTGGGCATTTAAGTCTTCCAATGATGATAGTTTTGGTTCATTCTGTTAGGAATTGACTGTATTGAATATCCAATTTTTTCGTCGCTAAAAATACTCGGCTTTGATTCTATGTTATTTTTTCTCATCCTATTTTGTTTCTCACCCCAGTTTATTTACTCCTTGAAAACTACAATTTTCTCACAATGCTGAAGACTCTACCTGGTAAAAATAAAATTTATTTTAATTGGCAAAAGTAAAATTTTTATTAAGAAAACTTAATGAAGGGTACATTTTGAAATAGGGGAGGGGAATTCAACCAAATGTTTTTTGGATGGAAAAAAACACCATTTGGTAACAAAGCCTAAAGCACCTAATAGATAAAACCCAAACACACCTAAAATGGGCCAAGCCTAACCCAAGAGCCGAAACCCAACCTTAAACTGTGCTTCCCCAAGCCCGGTAAAAATTGTTTGTGCAACGTATACCTGTTACATTGCTCCAACAACTATCCGAAACAATTACTCCAACAACTATCTAGAACAATTACCGGAGAGAATCTTTTCGCTTAGCTTTATATCTCAAATTGCTTGGTTAAAGTTATAGTGTGTTTTTTGCTCAAATATACTTGTTTCTAGTGTTTTGCAATTGTAAGCAAGAAAAATGACTTTGAAATTACACTGATTTCGGAGTGCCTGCATTAATTTTTAGAGTGCCAATATCATTTTCCTAAAGTTATAGTGTGTTTTTTGCTCAAATATACTTGTTTCTAGTGTTTTGCAATTGTAAGCAAGATTTCAACAACTATGAGGCTGGTTCAGCTGCCCAAATATACCCATTAATAATTACTAGTGCATTTACATAAATATAGATGTGGGTGCACTGAAAATAGTAGTAATATTTTAGTATGTCCGATAATTATGTTTTGTAATTCTAAACACTAAGAAGTAGTAAAATATTGTAGAGTGCATTTTACAAATAAAATAAAATATAAAAATCATTACCCTCTGTATATATTTATATTTTCAAGACTTAGTCTGCACGTTATTCCTCTCTCTTTTTTTTCTTTTGGATGGGAGCTGCACGTTATTGTCTATATCTATCTATATCTATAGAATAGAAGAAGGGGAAAAAAAGGGGGGCCTTGAAGCTATCATTGTTATATTTCGTCGGCAAATTTAAACAAATGCTTAAAAAAGTAATATTGTTCTTATCTAGACTTTGTTGATTTGTATTTAATATTTTTATTGCTGTAATTTTTTTGTTTTCTAGGTAGCTTAATCAAACCAGACTCTTTGTGACTATTTTAATTATTTAAATTTGCCTTTTTGTTTGGCTGCATTCCATTGGTCAATGGTCAATGTTGGTGGTCCATAGTCCTACAGACATTAAATGTATAGTTTGAGTCGCGGGCACAGATTTCGTAATTAGCGGGAGCCCGAAACAACAGCGGCTCTGGAATTTCGGTTCAGTGGTGACAAAATCGTGCAGAAATTTTTTGCAATGCAAAACTCTACTATCTTAAATGCAGATTGTGATTGATTAATTTTGTTTTGTTGTCATATATTTCCTCCGTCCCAAAAAGGATGACAATTTTTAAAATTTATGTCATTTTCATATCTTTAAATTTAAAATGTTTTTTATGATTTTGAATACTTTGTATAATAGAAATAATCGAGAACTATCAAACAAGATCCATATTGCATTTTTTTTAGATTCATATTAAAAAATATAAGGAATTGAAATGACACAAATATCAAAAATTGTCATCTAATTTGGGACGGGGGGAGTACTATCTATTTACTCACAGATTTAAGTAGATTTTTGCTTATATTAGCAATGCACGAAGTACCCAATGCAATAATAACAAAGAGAAATCATATTGTATTAAAAAATACAAAATTTTAGTGTATTTTTCTATCCCAATGGGTTTGTTTGAACCGCCGCAAATACTAGTAAAGCCGTCCATACTTACGTTACATGATTGAAGCAAAGTTAGATGTATCCGTCATAAAAATAAGGGGGGAAAAGAATATTTGTTACTCCGGTGAAAAAAGAATAGTACTCCACCTATTACTTTTGTTTTTTACACCGCTGTAAGTCTTAGATTCTTAAATAGTCAAACTTATTTAGGCTGGGCTTATTTTGCTTTGTTGGGCTATAATATTTTGTGTTCAAATTTAGTTAGACTTTCAAATTTTAATCTTGCACGAGTAACTCAGTGCCAACAATACCAAGAAAAATTTAATTTACATACAAAAAATTTAAAAAATTTCAGTTCACGCCCTAGAGCCCGAATCACATGTATTTATATTGATGGCAAAAGTTTATTTCACAACTACACATGTGACTTGCTATTTCTGAGAAAGAGACGAAATTATGTGTATAAACGTAATCACATTTAATTTTAGAAATGCACTTAAAAAATGGTCAATAACTAGAATTTAGGGGGAGTGACACACACATATATAGATATTTAAAACAAATAAACCAAAAAAATTGCAGGAGCTTTTCAAACTAATCCAAATTAATTTGGGAGTATAACTAGTAAAAGTATTTTGAGTATACAGGGACCTGGACACTCCCGGCGCCTTCCTGTGTCCGCACCTGTATATTTTCGATCGACGAGAGGTGGTGATACCTATTGTAAAATATTATCTAAAATTAAAATAATAAATTTAATGTATTTTTTTTTTGCAAAGGGAATTTTAAAAAAAAAAACCAATGGCATCTTCTATAGTACATTATGCTTTTTGCGCATGAAAGAGCTATTGTTCCTTTAAAGCAAAGACTCAGAAAAGGTAGAGTAAAGAGAGAAATAAATACAGAAAGCACCAAAGAAGAGTGAGGTCGGTTTGATTAATTAAATCTTCCTTATCAATTACCTGTCCCTAGTTTGCACATGGGTCTCTAGTCCTCGCACTTCAGAATATTCAAATGACTCCACCTAATATATCATCTCAACTTCTTTCTATTTGTCCATGCCAATCTTGTACTTGAGCGTGTAATTAAAAAGAATCCGTTTGTTGACAGAACTAATAGTAAAGAGATATATAAAATCTCGTCCAATATACATTTTTATTGAGCTAATAGTGACTGGATTAATAATACCCTCGCTACACATCAGATTGTATATATATTTCTCACTTTGTAAGATTATATATTTGAGACATATTTAATCCGGAACTATTATAAGCAAACATGATGTATTTGGTCATTTTGGATAAATAGTCTAATCCGATGCTCTCTTCTTTTTTTTTTTTCAACAAACGACCCAAAATAGTATAACTTGATATGGTGGGCGGTGAGTGGTTTACCTAGCTATTTTCATTATTTTATTTTTCCTGGATTATGATATTTCATCCCCATTCTCTAACTTCACAGTAATCTTTATCAAACGTGAAATTTAAATAACATATAGCAATTCTCATTTGATTATAATCTTGCTTGAATAACTTCAGGGTATTCTTTTACGTTTTCTTGTATATAAATGCAAAACGAGAATGTAATACGCGTGAATAAGCAGTACATTTTTTTCCGATTTTGATAATTGTCTCTCCACATTAATACAAGTTATACAACTTATCGAGACACCAACTTATAACTTTTGGGTGCTTCGTTACTTCTTCTTTTTTTCTATGCAAAAGAAATTTATTAATTTTTGAAGAGCAAACAAAGATTTGAAGGGAAAGTCACACCGGCAAAAAAACGCCACCCAAAACCCTAAAACAACCGAAAAGACAAGACGCCAACCACCATCAAAGAAAATAAAATGCCCACACCTAAAACCCCAAAAACCAAAAACACAGAACCCAATCCAAACCCAAAAGTAAACAAACTGCGCCACAACCTAAACCTACTTCCTTACCATATTCCTTAGGTTGGTATGCTCATAGTGGAATATGTGAACTTCCATTTTCATTACTTGGATTTCATGCATAGTGAATTAGATTTGTATATAATCTCGCCCCCGCTCCAGAAATATAGCTCGCCCCCTCTACACGAAAATCCTGGCTCCATCCCTGGTTTTAGTTATCATCTCCAGAAATGTGTGTACTCTGTAATGCTCATGTTGTTTTTATCAATAAACTTGAATATCACGTGAACAAAGGGAACGAGGGCTTATCTAAATACTACAGTGAATAAAATGAAATTTCATTTCAAAAATAGTGCCACTGGAGGAAGGTGGGAGATCCGGAGAAGACCTAATTTTGAAATTTCTTTGAATGCGCATTCCACATGGTTAAGAAAGGACAGTAATAATATCATTGCTCTTTTGTTTTTCCCCTTTAACTTTTTTTCATATGCTTTGTCTGTATTTGTCTAAAAAACAAAATATATCACCAAAAGAGAAAGGGAAATTTGACCACACAAAGAAGTGGAGAGAAGGGGGTAAAAGAAGTCTATATGCACATTCCACATGTATATACATATATATATATATATATATATATATATATATATATATATATATATATATATGCATATAGGTGGACTTTTATATTATGGGGGAATCAAAAAGTTTTCCCTTCAATACAAAAAAATAATAGTAATGTGTGGTTGTCTTCATGCCTTGGCAACCTAATTTCACATTTCCCAACTAATTAATTTTTTAATTTTTTTTTTTTCACCAGCCGGACTCCACCCATTTTCTTAACCAAATTATATAATTCGTCTGCTTTTACAATAAACAATTTGTTTGGGTAAAATCACCACAATATTTTTTTCCTTTTTCTTTTTCCCCCTTCCTTCTTTTACTTAATCCGGATAATCTGAGAAACTTAAAACCCCCATAACCCACTTTCCATTTTTCTCGAGCTTTTCTTCTCCATCTGTATTCCCTCTTTTTATTCCTGAAATTAGAGTTGTTTTCCTATTTTTAATGTCCTCACCAATAAAGCTCTGTATCTGTTTTTACTCTGCCCTCCTTATTAGTAGTATGAACAAAATGAATAGTCTTCTGTCCTGTTTTAAGAGTTAAGCTTTTTTTCTCTCTTCTATCAGCACTTAAAATCTCCTCAAGCTTCAAAAATCAACATTCTTCTGTTTTCTTTTGTTCTTAAAATCTTCCCCAAGTTTCAAAAATCAAGCTCTCTTGTTGAATTTATCTCGCAAGGGTTTTGGGTTTTGTGTTGGTTTGTTTTTTCTTTCCATATAATAATCTTTTGTCTAGTTTTTATTTTCTGGGTTTTTGTGTCTTGGTCTTCTGAGGTCTGTTTTTCCTTTCCCCATAATTCTTGGTTTGATTTTGATTTTGATTTTTTCTTTTCTGGGTTTTGTTTTTTGAGGTGTATTTCCTCCCCCCCCCCTAAAAAATTCCCTTTTGTTCTGGAAGTTTTTAATCTTGTAGATTTCAGGTGTTTGGGTTCTAGGAAAGTGATGGGTTTTTGGTGAGAAAATCACTAAGAAAACATCTTTTGAGTGTTTTGGGAAATGGAAGGAAAGGAAGGTATTACCATTAGTGGGGTTACAGTGGTGGGATCAGATGCTCCGTCGGACTACCACGTGGCCCCTAGGACCGAAAACCCTACTCAGGCCACTGGGTCAACTCAGCCTGCGGCCACCCAACTCGGCGTCTCGCCGCTGCCCGCGGCGGCGTCTCAACCCATGAAGAAGAAGAGGGGTAGGCCGAGGAAGTACGGACCAGATGGGTCAGTGACCATGGCTCTGTCGCCCAAGCCGATTTCGTCCTCTGCTCCGCCGCCGGTGATCGATTTCTCCGCCGTACACAAGCGGGGGAAGTTCCGGCCGGCGGGGACGGCGAGCAAACACCAGCAGCACAAGGTGGAGGCAGAGAATAATATAGGTACTGGCAGTTCATTTTCTTGGTCTTTAGTATTTTATTCTTTTGTTTAAAGTAAAGCAAGTGGTTTGTATGTTATAAGTAATGCATGTTCTATCGACTCCAATACGGGTGCTGGTGCGTAGGGCAGATAAACAAACTAGTGTAGTAAACTACTTGAGTTCGGGCTCGTGTTAGCTCAATAAAAGCTCGGTTAGTAACATAAACAAACCCCAACTTAATTTTTTTTTGAAGTTTGAACAAGCTACTATTCGGCTTGTGATATCTAAAATACTCTAGGCTACTCGAGATCGGCTTGATTAAATCTGGTTTGAGATTGTCTTGCCTAATTAACAAGCTTAACATATTTTTGAAGTTCTTTTAAGTTTTCAAATCAAGCTTGAACAATATGTTGATTTGTTCATTGGGCTCGTTTATGAGCACTACCTGTGCATGTCTAAGTACAGAATTTGTACGATGTCCAAATTTAGGCTATGGTCCGCAAGACACCGTTGGAATGTGTCCCACATCGCCTGGACATACCCCATCTGTGCTGGTTATAAGGCCTCAGTTTTCCTCTTCTTAACACCTGGGTTTTAAGGAATAGAATGGGCTGAGCTTTTCAACTTGGTATCAGATCTTGGTTGGGCCTTTGTTTGGTGGACTGTTATCCGGTTGCCATGTGTTGTGGTCCAGGAGGGTGTGTTGGAATGTGTCTCACATCGCCTAGACATGCCCTATCTGTGCTAGTTATAAGGCCTCTTCAACTGACACGTCCTAGTAATTGATTGCATTGCCAGTATTCATATTTCAGAGTTAGTATGTTGTTTTTTAAGGGATACTATTGAAATCAATGAGGATAAAGAAAAACTATAACATTCATATTTCCTATACAATGTTTATGTTCTTGGGGGGCATTCTAATCAAAAGGGTAAGGCCAATACACCAGCCAGTAACATAAGCTTGTTTTTCTTCAATAATCATACAAATTGAAGGATTTTAAGTGCCTAAATAGGATTATGGAACATATTCGCCCTTACTTAAGCATATGTGCATCCAAGCGGTACTTGCATATTGTGAGTGGGTGATGTCTTGGTAATTTAGGTGTTTTTTGTTTGTGATGACATTTTATGTGCCATTAGAAGATGCAGCACGTAAATATAATCTGAATACTTCCCGAAATATGTTGGACAGAAGAAAGCATAACATTAAACGCATAACATTAAACGCACGGTTAACTTGCACTTCAACTTCTGGTTATTGCTTTGAGATTGTGTTGCCATTACATGCAACATTTTGACGAAGAAAACCCGAAATATTTAAAATGTTGCTGTTTTCAGTTCTTATTTTCGTATTTCCTTTGGATTTGCTTCCACGGTTCGCCTTACTGTGTAAATGTCAAGTAGCCAAGAAGGCTATTCTTTTTTTTGTTTGATTAAATTTTATTAACCAAAAACCCAATTATATTTAAAGGGTCATAGGGCAGGCTCACAAAATCTACCCGCTCGCAGAGCAAAAGTGAACTAGATCCCTACATTATCACACACACTGCTACCTAGGAGTCCAAAAACAACCAACCAAAATACAGGAACACAAAACCAACGTACAGATTTCATGTCCTATCAAAGACCTTTACTGGAATATTCCAAGTAGAGCAATGAGCCAAATTAATCGCTGTCTTCTTAATCCTTCTCCAAGAACAAGCACAGGCCCTGATGTCAGTCAAAACTCTTGTTCCCAACTGCTGCACTTTTATGCCACAATGTTGAAAGATTCTACTACTCCATTCCTCATGCACGTTGTACAATGATGCAGCCAAAGAAAGCTTATACACCAAACATGGGAGTTGAGAACCATTACCACTCTGCGCCATCCATCCCATGATCTGAGGAAGATCATTAAAGGAACAAGTGGCCTTCTTATAGCACATTTGTGTTGTCCTTCTACCGTTTGACAGCCACATATGAAATCATAGACGATGACCTATCATCTGGTCTCTACGTCTGTGAAATCTTGGATAACTTAATTATGTGTTGAACTTGGGAAGAATCAATTGAATCCTAGAAAATCCATTCTCTTGAGTAGCAGTTTTTTCTTCTTCCATTGGAACTCCATGCCCGCAAATCAATGCTGGCAATTTGTACTGAGCTGGGTAAAAATGATTGATTTTGATTCTAGTTCACTTGTCTGTAACTTGGAAGTTTCGATGGAAAATGTTCTGGCAAATTTTATTCCAATAATTTGTTGGAGCGGAAATTTTTGATATTTATTAGACTATATTGTTAACCACTAATATATAGATGTGTCTGTTCAAAAAACAAAAAAATTATCAATGACGAATATCTTAAGAAAACGAGTATTGAAGTTCATTTCAAATCCCGTGACTAAGATTTTCCTTGACATTTTTTCCGAGGGGGAGCCAGGACTGTACTTTACTGGAGGCAACTATTAAACATAACCTTAACATACTTTATTTTTTCTCAATAAATAGCAATCAGATAGTAGGGGCTCTTTGAATTGACATATAATAGGGCTCTTTGAATTGAAAAATAACTACAAAGCTATATACTGGTTGATAATGTTTACTTTAAAAATAACTCCTACCGAGCTTTTGTCTTTTGAAGTTTTGCCTATTAGTTCCCTTATCAATCATATAAAGATGTCTTTGTCCTGTATAAAAAGGCCACCTTGGAAAATAAAAAATACTCCTACAAGAGTTCAAGTTATAACTTATAAGGCCTCCTTTGGAAACTGAAAAAGATATTAAGTGGTAAAAAACTAAAAATGGTTTTTGGGGAAGGCACGCGAGTGAGATAGAAATTATTACTATTTTCAAAACTTATAGGCTAAGGTGCAGTTCTTGAAAAAACATTATAAACATCTGCTACTGTCCTTTTCACCGATGCTCTTCTTGCCTTTCTCTTGACTTTAGCGTTGAGTAATGCATGTAAACAACAAATGAGAGAAGCAATATGAGAAGGTTTAGAGAATTTAATGTGTTTCAAAATTTGTTGTCTTGGTTTTTAACATCCATGTTTTCCTGTTCATGAAAGAATGTGGAAAGTTAATGTTCTTCAACGTTTCCCTGTAGGTGAGTGGGTATCGTGCTCTGTTGGTGCTAATTTCACACCCCATCTAATCACCGTCAATGCTGGAGAGGTAATTCTTTTTTCTTTTTTTTCCTGAAGTCGTAAAACCACCATTTCTTGCACTGCCCCCAATATTTATTTCATTCCCATTGTCATTTGTGAAACAGTGTTAAGCTGACTCTATAATTTGCTACTGTAAAGTTCACTGGATAGTTAATCATGTCGTGTGTGTTTATTGAAAGAGGAGGAAGAAGAAAGAGAAATGCATGATCATGGACTATAAATTCTTTTAAACATATATTGCAATGATTCTCATATTTTAGGACAACTGTGAGTCAACTGTGTTACTGACTTTGTTTCGGTTGTTTAGGATGTTACGATGAAGGTCATATCATTTTCTCAACAAGGGCCCAGGGCAATTTGCATTCTTTCTGCAAACGGTGTAATTTCAAGTGTAACGCTTCGGCAGGCTGATTCTTCTGGGGGTACATTGACATATGAGGTTCTCATCTAGTCCTTCTTTCACAAAATAATCAATGTTGTTGGTTATTTGTATTGATTTCATTGTTGAAGAGTTCTCTTGCATTGTAGTGGGTAGTCTGCTGTCCACCTCATATAGCCGTAGCATTAAATTTTCATAAACCAGTCAATTGTGTTAACACTAACAAAATATCTTCGGTGTTTTTATCTGTGAAGGGTTTGAGAAAATGTTAATAATAATCTAGAGTTCTCTGGTGAGACTTTTACTCATCAGGATACTGGATCCCTCTCTGTGTGCATGCACGCAATCAGCATGTCCGTAATAAAATCGTTCAAAAACAATTGTTTGTGTAGCCCCTATTCAGGCGGTGGGTATTGTTCTAGCGGTGGGTTTTGATCATCAAAACTTATGTTTATAACCCCGCTTTCTGGTAACTCTTGACCGACTAGTATGAGCTGCTGTAATATTTGTGGGTTCATCAGTGAGGTTTATTTTAAAAATTTTAACGATATCAATATCGTGTTGGGAACCTTGGTCTGGATTTAGCAATCTTTTATATCCTGAGGTCCAGAATTTAGCAAGGGTCATGTTTCCAATCATCAGGTTGCAGGCCTTATTCGTTACTCCAGATTCTCATATACCCATTTCAATTTCAATCACGTGCAATTTGAAATTTCCTTTGAATTCGTCTTAGAGGGTAATTTATCTCATTAGTTGGATTCTTCCGAAGGGTTCTGCTATTAACTCCGCAATTTTAAATTTCCTCAAAAACCCAATTTTCAGATTTGGATCCTTCGTTGTGGCAGTAGTTTTTTTTTTTTTTAATCCCGCCGCCCTTTGTTACTTGGATTACTTCTCACAGACTTTAATGCCATCTCTTTCTGCTTTGTTAATTCAGGGTCGGTTTGAGATACTCTCCTTGACCGGGTCGTTTATGCCAACAGAGACCGGAGGAATGAGGAACAGAACTGGAGGCATGAGCGTTTCTTTAGCAAGCCCAGATGGACGAGTTGTTGGTGGTGGAGTCGCCGGTTTGTTGGTAGCCGCTAGTCCTGTGCAGGTATGACTTCTCTTCCTCTTCCTTTCTCCCTCGTGGAAAATTCATGCATCGGTGGTAAACAGCCATCCTCTTCATTTTCATTTTTGTTTTATGTTTTCCATGTTTGCAGAAAGAACCGGAAAACACCCAACCTTTTCTTTTCTGTGCAAAAGAAGTTGGAAACCCGAAATCAACTTTTTCCTCTTTTCTATTGTATAATTTTCCTTCAACATATTTAACCAGTTTGGCAAACTAGTGTCTCTGTTTCCAGGAAAGTGGAAACAAAGTAGAAAATGGAGACAATATCAAGCCGGCAATATCCTTCCATGAATTGCGAGCTTGATATGGATTGTAATACTCATTCCTGTTTGTTCTGTAAATCAGATTGTCGTTGGAAGTTTTCTGGCCGGGAACCAGCATGAACAGAAGTCCAAGAAACAGAAAACAGAATTCGCGACAACTGCCACACCAACTGCCGCCATCCCTATTTCTAGCGCAGAGATGGAAGAGACATATGGTGGACCACCAACTTCAGCTACCCAGAAAACAAATTTCTCATCTTCTTTCCGTGGAGATAACTGGTCGTCATTGCCTCCAGAATCTAGGAATAAGCCAACTGATATCAACGTAACTCTTCCTGGGTAGATGTCCAGAGCAAGCCTCCACGGATTATGCAGATTGAGGTTTGTTACTGACTGGTGAACAAATTGGCTATGAAACCCTAATTGACAGTCTCTCTCTTCCCCTTGTTTGTTTGTCTGTAAAACTGGTTATTCTGAGTACGAACCGGCACATTGAGTTCCGATAGGGTTTGTGTTCTTCCTTTGTTTTGCAGTTTAATTAGTTAGAGCATTAGATAGATGCTTCTTCTGCCATTGTTGTCCTTTAGAATAATCCTATTGTATTGTCATCCATGGAGGTACCTTTCATAATGCAATCCACTTCGAACACTGGCTTGTCAACCAACTTGTCGCAAGAAATTCAAACCGATACAACAAACCATGATTCAGACTCTCGATTGTTTCATCTACAATATGGTCATCGAAAGTTGAATCGAAACAACCACCGATGCGGGATTATAACAACGAATGTTTACCTCAGCCATTAATCAATTGAGCGTGAAAAGATGCTTCTGTACCTCAACTACTGGCTGGATAGCGTATTCAAACTTGGAAAGCATTCTAATTTGAACAAATGCCATCAGTTATACTCCATTGAGGGCACCATTGGAAGAACCATCTTCTCCTTTGGACTTGCGCCGAGCTATACGATCGATGAGCCTGTACTCAAGAGCCTCCTGCGAAGTGAATGTCTTCGGCCAATTTAAGTCATCATTAATCTGCTTATTATAGGAGTTTACATTAGATTGATCAGCCACCAGGGGCAGCTCTACCATATGGTCGGGTCGGGCACTTCAAGCGAACCCGAGTTCAAAATATCCACTAAAATTTTGTATCTCTATATACGATTTGGTTTGTTTTTTAATGTTGTCAGAACTGAAACCATTTGTACAAGGAAAAATTCACTTAAATTTGTGAGCAAGTAGAAAATATAAACCAAACCAAACAGAGTCTTAAGTCCCAAACAATTGGGGTAAATAGATAGCATAGCCAACAAAATATAATGAACCAGACCCTATATAGAGTTCCCTATAGAAAAATTTGCTATCCCTATTTTATCTCTATTTTTTAACCGTTGAACAAAAATCTTGGAACCGCCCTATCGATCGAAATGACATTACAAGGTTAGTACAAAGGATAGGCTGGTCAACTTGAAGAGAATTTTTTTGATGATTAGTACAAAGGATAGGCTGGTCAACTTGAGAATTTTTTTGATGAGTAGGATTCGTACGATCCAATCGAAATGCTAAAAAGGTGTTGGAACAAGAATTGTCATGATAAAAAGGAAAATTGACTATGACAAACCAACGATTCCCTCTTCTTGAACAACCTATATCCTCCATGTGGTCCTTTCTTTAAATAAATTGCATCTTTCGAAAAAAACCAGATATGTTGCTTGGGTTTGTGCCTAAAGGCACTCTCCCTTGGTCGCTTACCCGGACATTTTGCTTGAATTGTATTCATAGCATGAAAATCCGCACAGATTTATTCTTCCCTCGTTCCCTGAATCTCCCTATAGATGGGGAGATTAAAACACTGTTTGTAATCAAAGCTGATGCACAACATACTAGACCAAACCACCCAAACAATAACAGACCGAATCAAGCAGCCGGATTTGGACTGGTTTGGATTGGTTTGCAATTCGATGAGCTTACAAAAAGTGGTTCAAAGCTCAAGATCATTGTTCCAGGCTGTAAGGATATTAACAAGCACTCAGAAAGCAGCAAGAAAGCAGATCTCACCATTTCTTACTACAGGGAGTTGCTCATATAAAAAGAAGTGTAATGGTTGAGTCATACAACAAAATGGAAGAGGCCAAGTAATGCATATGTCAAAAACGTAGACAAAGGCTTTTTTATCATGTATATGGTGCATATGAATAAGGTTATTCTTGTATTAAAGGATCAATCAGGCCGGCTTTTCGTACGAAATTTGATCTCTGAACTCTGCAATGGCACTTTTTATCATTTCACTCACATGGGGTTGTACAAAAAGGTGAGTACTATCCAAGTTGTGGATAATGAACTTCTGTGATGGGGGCAGGGAGTTGTCTAAGTTGATGATGAATTGCGCCATTGGTATGTCACTGCAATAGAGGAATAGCATATTGTTATTAGCAACACAGGGAAACGTTTGGAATAAAAGCAAACAAGAGATGCCACTGCCTTTGGTATAACACGTCAGTCTTTGATTGGGGTAATGGGATTAACAGAGATTAATGCCCTTGTTACTTATGCCAACAACGATCGAAACACATTGTCTGCCATAAGGATGTTGGATTAATGAGGATTGACCAAAAACATTTTCTAGAGCATGCCCCTATTGCCCCAAAAGCTACAATCCGCTAGTATCAACTACATTTGTTATGCAATGAGCAACCATTAGACCAGCATAGTAAAGGTTTAGGTGGCAATTAGAAAGTTACCATGAAATGAGCAGTCCTTTGATAGCATTAACCATGATGCCGAAGCAACTTAGGAATGTGACCTGCAGCATTGAAATAATTGGAAAGGGGTAAGAGCAGAATAAAAGAATCATCAATACTAGCCACGATCGGGACTTCTAAAATTAGGAATACGCGGAGCTAAACCGTGGTCCAGTATGGCAATGCCTGGGGCTTCTTTTTCTTTTAGGTAAATATAACCTTGCTAAAGACTCGATGTATGTGACTACATGTGCTTCATTGTACAGTATACATGAACGGATCTATGGGCTTGTTTTACCATGAACACCGATGCTTAGTCTGGCAATAACGAAACACCAGGTAATTCCACCAGATCAACTTGTCATTAGTCTCAATCCTCATCTATTCTATCTTTATGCTATATTTGTGTTCATACAATTGTGAAGCTCTATAACACCTTTTTTGTTTACTAAATGGACATGTAAGAAATTCTTTTTTTTCTGATCAACCTTGAAAGCAGTTCCATTACTTAATGTAAAAGGAGCTCCTCGCAGAGTGTCCTCAAAAGCCACAGGGACCCAAGAAAGTCCTATGAGGAACAAAAGAAAGAACTAATGCAGTCTTCAGGTATTTCAATTGACATACCAGTAAATGGGACTTTCCCTACATATAGTGTTCTTGTGAACCCCTCCTTCCTATAAGAATTAAAAACCTAGAGTTGCCACCATATGTAACCGCTGCTGCTCTAAATTCCCACATTCCTGGATTTCTCATGCCACTCACGTAGTGAAAGAACATGGATTGCCACCCCTCTAGTGAAAAACTATGGAAGAAGCTATCACAATGTACCACCACAACAACATTTGAATAAAAGTTATACAACCATAGATGACCACTTTGCACCACATGTGCATAGTGGTATCCATAATGTAATCATGGCGGGTGACTATTTTATGGAGACACGACATCATTTTGAAGATGTGTTATAAGGGCTGTAATTGAATTTTCCGACCACCACAGCTCCATGCTATGACGATCAGTTCCCTTACATTTATGAAATCCAACACGCAGGAACAAATTGGAAAAGAAGAAAAATAACAAACAACAACACAACCCATGTAGTCCCCAATCATTGGGGGTATGGGCGGGGGAGGGCTAGAGACAGACCTAACTTTTGGCAATATGCACAAAACGGCTGCTCTCAGAATACCACTGAAACAGTGGCCCCCTATACCTGTTTTGTTGCGGAACCATACCCCCAAATCAAAGCCAAATGGCATCAGCGAAGGCAAGCCTAGAGACCCAATTCAATTTATGTGCACATTACCATACTTCATTGATAGTCCAGAGCATCGGTATGCACACAAGGAAAAGAAGCAGAATGAAATGGAAAAAATAAACTAGAGAGAGGCCCGGGGAATTCATTGTGTATAGTATTTAATCAAAGCCCGGCCAAAAAGGGAGTCTAATAACTCTGTATCTGGCCCATTGTACTGACTAAAGTGGGCCACCAATTCCACCATTCACTAGCGGAGACCGCAATTATGATCAGAGAAAGCTCAATAGCGCTGACGGATCCAAGAATTTCGAATGAGGGGGCACTAATCAAACATAACCTAGAAAATAAAAATCACAATCAAGCACAATAAGATAATACAAAACCTAATTATTCATCACTAGACACAAAGGTATGCATGTTACAAGTTCTTACACAAAAGGTTTCAAAATAAGAACAGTAAAATTAGATTTTTATCCCTAAAGTTATCATGTATGCTTATATGATTAGCTACGACTTTTCACATCCAATCAATCCCTAGTCAAGAGCTCCAACAATAGCACAAAGGCCAGTCGAACCCGAAATCAAAGGCTTTTTGAGCTCCCTTAATTGAGAGGTGACTACCATTGAGCCAACCCCGGGGGTTAAAGGGGGGCAATCCTTAACAACCAAGAAGCCAGTCGATTCTAAATTCCGGACACTCCCTAAACCATTTGCAAAATCTTGCATTACAGAACTCTACCTCTAGGTTTGCGAAGCACTGGCATTGCAGGGGTAGATAGACAGAGCTACACAATATTCACCCCAAAATATGAAAACAACATAAATTGTTGATCTTCTATTTCATCACTAACCTCAAAAAAATGACAATAGAATCATAGTTATATGAAACAGATCGGTAGGAATATGGATTGAACACTGCTGAAATCAGTTATTATCAAAATTACACCACATTATGTTCTAATCTGTAGATTAGTTTGAGTAACAACAACCCATGGTAACTTCTATCAACTGATTCGAAAAAATTCCCTTCACTTTGTAATTATACCAAACCCAGAAAACGTTGTTGGCAGTGTACAGCACAATACAGTATACGACTATTGCATGAGAGAGAGAGAGAGAGAGAGAGAGAGACCTGGGGAAGAGAATTGAACAGCAATCGCAATCAGAACCTCGGCTGTGTTTGGCTCGTCCTTTTATTCATTTTTTTTAAAGCAAAATAACTCATCCTTGAACTATTTCACTTTTTTTAATTCGTCCCCCACCTTCTAATTAATTTCAATGTAATCTATGCCGTTACTAAATCGATTGTACTAATCCCTCCGTCCCAAACTGCTAAACTTTTTTTGGGTAATTGTGCATTTTATATGCAAAAAAGTCATATTTTTAAACTTTTTGTTGAGTTTTTTTGTCGTAATTTTCGGAATTGATCATTTGTCTCAACGAGAGGAATCAAAAAAGTATGAAAATGTGGACCGATGTTAAAAAAAGTTTATATAGGATGACACTTTAAACAAAAAAGACAGTTATCTCGTATTTTTTTTCATTTTGAGTGAACTTTTTTTTGCATTTGGTCATAATTTTTTAGTACTTTTTAGACTCTTCTCATCAAGACCGGTGATTAATTCAAAAAGTATAACACAAATCAAACAAAAATTTAGAAAAGACGAATAAAACGAAGAGGAAAAGGAAAAAGTTTACAATAATGCAGCCTAAGGCAACTTTCTTGCTCGTTAGTCTCCATCTGAATGCATCTTTCTTGTGACCTAAGTAATTTTTTGTTGAGGTCTTTCTTGTGAACTCTCACATTTGAGTTTTGAACTTTTCACTACCCCAGATTCTGGGTGGATTTTCCTTCTCAAAAATCCTTTGTGCTCTGTTCATTTGTCACGAATATTACTCAGGAAATGAATCCCCAAATAAAGTGAAATAAAAGAAAATAAATTTATGTTTTTGTGTTCTTTTGACAATGAATCTCGTAAGAAAACTAAAATTCCTTCACTTTAGCAAGATTTATTTTGCATAAAAGTATTTCTTCGTAGGAAAGTTGAAATTGCGAGTCCCACAACTTTCTTGATAACTAAACACACAAAAAGCTACAAGAAAATTGATTTTCTTATCCTTTTCGTGCAACTGAACGGGCCCTTAGACTTGTGCAACTCTGATTAAACTGTTGCAAGAAATGTTTGAAGAACTAGAAGAAAATAGCGACTCTAGTACTAACACAGTACAACTCTTGATTCAAACTCAAGAATATTCGTCAAATATATGTCGTTGAATATCGTAACAATCACAGCTGATTCCTAGCTACTACCACAACAGTTCACACTCGGTTCTCGAAGAAAGCTTCAATGGAGCCGTTGACTTCGATTCATTGATTTCAGACCCTAATCAATTCATCACCAAAGACACTTGTGCTATCATATCAGTAATATTTGAGCTCAGAAGCCACTATTTTGGATGGGTCTGGATTGAGACGGGGGGGCCGAATTATGCGATCAATGAGCCCATATTCAAGAGCCTCCTGAGCAGTGAAAGTTCTTGAACGCTCCAAGTCCTTTTGAATCTGCTTATTTACAAGACCTTACATTAGATTAAATCAACCTGAAAGACATTACAAGTCAGTGATAAGTCAATCTATACATACCTTCTTAACGGGGTGGCCTGTCTTGATAGACAACTGGTTAAAAAGGTAATCTCTAACTCTGGTAAGCTCATTTAATTCATTAACAGCGTCATCAGCCTGACAAAACATACATTAACCAAGGACTGTATCGTAAAGTAGGAAACCTCGAATAAGGAAACATTCTTGCCGTCATTATACAGTACAATCATACCTGACCACTGACAGTCCCAGCTAGAGGTTGCAGCACAATCATTGAATGAGGAGATGCAGAACGCTTACCCTTCACAAGGAAAAGAGAGGAAAACAAAACAGGAGATCAAGATTTTTCCATCTAAGTTAAAAGTCAACTTACTCAATAAAGGTAGTTCAAATCGTTGGGAGTAGGGACAACCACCTCCTACGCTAAAATAAAGACATACTGAATTCGGAAATCAATCATCCATTTGTCCTATATAAAAGGATTGCGTAATGAAATCAAAATCCCTGTCTCATTACGTACTCGTGTCGTTTTGCTGAGTAAGACTTTGTAATGCTAACTAATCATCTTTTATCATCTCAATTACATTTCAATTTTTGATCATCTCACTATCAGTTCAATCAAAATTAGACTTGATTATGTCAATCACCACTGACGACCTACGAGCTTGACATCATACACATTCTGTTTGTGAACCAAGGTTACAAAATGAAATACCTCTCATGAAATAATATTCATGGCAATTGCGGAGGGATTGTTATGGAGGGAAAGGAATAGCTAAAGGCTATGTAGCACGGGCACGTCGCAGGCTATGTACCGGTGTTGGAAACTTGTCAGAGTCCGACATTCTCTGGACACGAACCTGATACTCAAATATAAAGTGTCCTATTTTTTACCAACAATCGTCGTTTGGACACTCTGAGAAAATCAGCTAAGAAATGAAATGAAATCCTATGTTTATGTTTCCTATCATTGTCCGTTGGGTGGATAGCTTATCCCTCTTTTCTTTGCCACATATTATATAACCGCAGATTAGCCTAACTCCAATCCAACCCATTAACAAGACCATCGACTATCAACTATCAACTTCCCCTCCATAGTAGGAGTTGAACCCACAACCTCACCACATCTAAGTGTAATGTGTAGCTACAAAACCCTTGGGTCGATCCTAGTTACCAAACCCAACCGAGCCTTTTAAGTCCCAATGAATTGCCCGGGTTAGAGTATTCAATCAATCCATAATCCAAACTTGTATCCCCTTATATCCCTCATAAAGCCATATGAAGTACAAATGTATGTGCGCCTAATATAAAACCAGTTACATTTCACTGAAGTTGGTAAATCCAATCGCATATTGATAAGGTGGGAATAGCTAAATTCACGTCCAGCTATGAAGGGGGCTATAACATCATGACCCTAAAAAACATTGCAAAAGCCTCACAGCAAGTGCCGTATAAGACTTGGTTGGGTATCAATCGTTCATGTTGGCTCCCATTCCAGTTTGGAATTCAATGGCTTGTGGTGTTGCACTGCGAACTTATATATGGTGGCCCAGAAAGTATTTCTAAGTGTAACTATTATTTGCTGAAATTGTTCCTGGTGTGACCCACAAGGAATTCATAACATCACTCAGTTTTTTCTTTTTATTAACAATAAGGGGATTATCCACAAGCAAGGATCAAAATTTCATCTCAGTGCATCTCTCGGTCGGCTAGGAAAATGAAACATTCGAAAAAGTAGTCTGATCATAACCGGAATGTCAAAATAAATTGGGAAAGTACGAAAATGTCATTGTTGGAGATTTCTAATAGATATCGACATGGCTGAATGTTTCTGTATGTTTCATAGCATGTCAGAACGTTTCGTTATGTTTTGGGTGGAAGAAACATTGCAACTAGTCCCGAAATGTTTCGTTTCGGTTACTTAATAACAAAAACCTTTTGGCCGTTTTGATGGAAACAAAATGAGATTTCGTTCCTTGAATACACGTTGAAGGTGATGTGATGTTTACGATTCCAATGCTTTGGTCACTGCCCTGGCAAAATGTTGATAGTGCGATAAAGCATCAGGTTCAAGAATAAAGGCAGATGGGAGCGAAACCAAAATGACCTTCCCTATTGAAGAATAGTTGATAGAAGTAGACAAAATGATATTGTTCATGCCTAGTGTGGTGTAAACAGTCACCAGACACTACACCATGTCTTATGGTCCTCCAAAGTGCATTTTACCTGCCAAGTATTTACGGCCATGAGAAGATTACCTTGTCTCCTGCTGCAAGAAGAAAGGCTGCCATATTCGCAGCAGTGGAAATACAATGAGTGGCAATAGGAGATTCCAAGTACTGAAGTGTGTCATAGATTTGCAGACATGGATGAACCTGCAAAAGAGTCAAGTTCACAGCAGCAATATAACTAGATTCTACAGAAGATTTTTACTCAGAAAGTGAAACTTGTTTAAGTTAAAGATATGCCAGATGAGGGACTCACATCTCCACCTAGACAGTCAAAGATAAATAAGAACGGCTTGTCAGACTTTTGACTGTCAAAGAATAACAATAATGTCTGTAACTCGTCGCTTAAGTCTTCATCTATATCCTCGCAGATGATGAAAATTCGTTCACCTTCCTGCACCACGAAAATTCTGGTCAGTTCTGCCAAAATTATAACAAAAGTAGTAGAACAATATAAAATCATCCGAAATGGTAACATCAACCACATCGAGGCAACAAGGGAACAAGGATCCTAGGAGGGGCCGGTAAAATCTGTGGATCACATAAATATCCACTGCAAGATACGGCAAGATAACAATATAATGTTCCAGGCAACTCCTAGCTTATAAAGACCAGAGACAAAGTTCTGTTACTTCAGCAAAAAAAAAAAAAAAAAAACCAGATTGCCAACTAACTTTGTTGGAAAAAGTAGTCGGAGTTACTTACAAGGAGACTCCATAAATCCACAGATTCCGTCCCTCCCCCGGGAGTTTTACGCTTAATCATTGGTGTTTCCATTTCCAACATCATTTTGATGCGTCCTTGTGTTGGTTTACTGCCCCTGGTCCTGAAAATGTAGAGACATGTCAATTGAGAAGTCACACATCTATGTTCGGTTTTGCTAATCTCAGCACACTAGGAAGTGGATATTCACACTTAATGCCAAAAAAGTTAAGAGTTTCAATGTACTTTACAGATATGAATGCACTTTCCCTACCAATGCACTTTTTAAACATTAACCATTGCCCATTGGGCTGAGGTTAGCATTTTTCAACATAAAATTGCCTGCAAAAAGAATATTGATTATGACAAATATGGTAGAAGCCAGTGACGCGGATAAGAGAAGATTTTAAGTGGTTCTCAATAGAAATAATAGACTGAGTATGAAGCAAAAAAAACATTTCAAAAAGAGATGGCGGCGACTGACGATGGTAGTTGATGAGGTTGGCGATTTTGATGTACAAAGATAATACATATCAACATAATATTGTGACTAAATTCATAATTCTGATCACATGATTATTATAACCACAATTCAATAGCTCAATCATGTGCGTGTCATACTTTTTATCAAAAGTTATTGACGATTGATTTTAACGAATGCAGCGATCAATATTGAGCACATGCAAACATGAGTTAGATAAAAACATAAGATACTTATGCAAACCAAACAACAAATTTCAATGAAAAGACAGACACTACCCGAGCAAAAATCACCTTCTACGGGTGATTCGAATTAGCAGGACTGATACGAAATTCTGTTACCACAATGAGTCAATACGATAATCCAAAAGGAGAACAATTATTATTACCGGGATTGGGTGCTGCGAATGACTTTAGTACGGAAGTCAAACTGAGAGTTAGGTTTGACAACGCGAAAAGGACCTGCCAAGAAAATTGGAAGGAAAAAAATACACATTTTATCAGTTACAGGCGATACCCAGAATAAAAAATAAGGTGAAAAACGGATTGTAATGGAGTGAAGTAAGAGCAGACCAGGAGATTGATGCTTAAACCCCGCAAAAACCCTGGTCAAATAGATGAGGGGGTCCAAAGATGAAAGGTCAGATATACAGAGATTAAATGAGGATAGTGCAGATAATTTAATCTAGAAGCGAACATACGCATGTATATATGTAACGTAGATATATATAAATCTACACACACAGAGAGACAGAGAACCTGGGGGGAGGCGGAGGGAGCCCGATACCGGAGTGGAGATATGAGGTAGAAGTGGGGGTGTGGAACGAAATTGCCATGAGAGAGAGAGAGAAGAGAGAGAGAGCAGAAATTCTAAAGAAGCATGGGGAGACGATGCGAAGGGGGGAAGAGAGAGGGGACGAGGGTTAGATTGGGGAAATGTATCAGAGGGCTCTGGGTCTGCCGTATTAGATTGGGGAAAACGGTGGATCCGTTTTAACTCGCACTGGAACAAGGATTGCAACAAAAATCCTCGCGGATCAAAAAAACAAAAATCCTCTGAGCCGCTAAACCAGTCGGAACCAAACCGAACCGTACCGTACCGTACATTTTGGTTCAAAATCGCGAATCAGTAGTCTGGAAACTGGTCTAAAAATTTGAGAATCGGTAGATATGGTTCGGTGTGTGATAATCGAGCAAAAAATCCATATGAACTACAGTTTTGATTCCTTCTTATCTTATTGCATTCAGTGACATAGTAGTAGTAGTTCATTGAATATTTCGAACCATGAACCGAACTGCAAGTCCACAGCTTGTTTCGGTTCAGTTTGGTCTGTAGACCCCGTTCATTTAAGAGTTTTAGATTTTGAATTCTAATTATTTGGAGTATCATATTTCTCTCTGATCATTACTCTCATTTTTCTCTCCAGAGCCCAAAACGAATGGGGTCGACTTCTGTTATGGTCCCAAAGAACCTTAACATTTCGGAACTTGAATAGTAAGAAATCAAATCGATCCGGATTGTGCGCACCCCTAATTGGAATAGATTAGGCCTCTCCTGGATCAACAAGAGTGGTGAAATCTGCTTGTGATAGTAGTTTATGTAAATTAGATGTGTGAGATGGCAATTTGTGCAACTAGCCATAAGGGGGATAAATTCACACAAATGAAAATGGCAGTAATAAAGGAAAGTGCAAAAATCACTACTCATGTTTAATGATCCAAGTTGTTCACTGCTCTGGTAGATTGCGTTGAAACTGATGAAATAGATCAAACGTAGTTCTCAGACCAGTTAACATAAGAAGTTCAGAGTGCAGTTCTAACTAAGAAATAACGAAAAACAGAACAACAATCGCCGCAAACCTATAGTTACTGGGCCAAGTACGAATAAATACCCTTCAACCATACAACACTTGCAAGCTGAAGCCACAGCTCGCCTAATCCTTCACTCTGGAAAAACTTCAAATCATATCCAACACAAATTTAGCCTTAAAATCGCCATGGTCGTGGTACAGCTCCCTCGTAGGCATCAGGTGACGGCACACAATACATTGTCCATACGGAGCGTGGGAAGGTAAGTTAGAATTCTCTTTCATCCTCCTCCAATGCGCTCCAAATCATCCTACATCATGGGTAAAGAAAATAGCAAGCAAAACAATCAAGCCCTTGTTGGTACGCAAAATTCGGAAGAACAGTTTCTCAAAGGAGGAGCCTGTGTCGTGCCACATACCAAAACAAAGAGATAAATAGGAGAAATATGAGGTAACCAAGTTTGAAAAGCCGTTGCTTCTTTTCCCAATTAAGCAAATTGAAAATCTCAGTCACGTCCACCAGGTGCTTTCTTCGCATGTACCTGAAAGACAGGGTAGATACATTTACTAACACAAAAGATCGATGCTACTCAAAGTACTTCAATTTTTATTCAGGCCATTCTAGTCACAGTAGTCATCATTGAGCATGTAAAACATAATGGACAAAACTACTTAGAACGAAAACAAAATGGAAGGACGAGATATCAGCCCATATAGGCCAGTGCTGATGGCAGAAATCTGGTGTGCTTGGTTTGTCTAAATCTATGCTTTTGCCTATACAAAACTCTTCGAAGATACCAATTTCTATCCTAATGAAGCAAGAAGTGGGAGAAAAAGAAGCAGCAAAATTATGACCGCACATTTGTTCTAAAGGCATAGCAAGTAGGTAACGCCATTTGACTCAGTAATACCTTGATGTATGAAGTCCGCATCTGAAGCCAAGTAAAGCCTCGAGAAGTAAGAATATGCAATCTCTCATCAACTCGCAAGAGAAGCCCCAAGTGCATTCTACCATTTCTCGCTTAATAGCACTCATATTATTTATTGAATCCACTAAAATTTTGTCAAGAGGATGAATCTGAGCTCTTGGCAAAATATATGCACAATTACTCTCCCGACTTCCCAAGGTATTTGTCAAGCAAATCCCTTGAAGGTGAGACTTCCAGTCAATTACCACCACTTGCACTCGCACCATCTGTGGTAATTGACTGGGAAGTCCAACCTTCAGGTAATATACTTGACAATATTTATAAGCCTTCCCCCCCTCCCTTTCCTTTTTGTACAACAACCAAACCGAGCCTCACGAGTCACGACCTAATCAATTGGGGTTGGCTACATGAATTTGTTGTCTCCATTGAATTCTGTTGACGATATGTGGTATCCAAGAAAACCTAGGTCTTTTCAAACTACCACTTCTAAAGTCAATTTTGGTCTACCCTCCCCTTAGTTCTACGGCTCTACCATCAAATATAACCATATCACTTCTCATAACTATTGCATCAACCAACATGTCCAGACCACCTTAATCTATTCTCTCTCAACTTATTATATATCGGCACTACCCCTAGCATCTGATGAAGGATTTCATTTCTAAATTCTCCCCAAGTCTTACCACACATCTATCTCAACATTCCCATTTCAGCTACACTTATCTTACTCGCATGATGTTTCTTGGTAGCCCAATACTGTGTGCAACATAACATGGCTGGTTTTATAGTAGTTCAGTAGAATGTTTCCTTCAATTTTATGGATAGCTTGGGGTCACACAACACTCTTAAAGCACTTCACCATTTTGACTCATCCAACGTGTACTCTACGCCTCACATACTCCATAGTCCATATATCTCTCCATCTTTGCTAACAATTCAGCCAAGATACTTAAAACACTCGCTTCTTGGTAACTCCTCATTTTGGAGGGTTACTCTATCAACATTAGCACTTTGCCTACCACTAAACAATCATTCCACGCACTTTGTTTTACTCCTTACCTAAATCCTATTGACTCCCAGCTTCTAATTTAGAATTATCAACTCTTATAGTTTCATCTACTACGACAATATCATTAGCAAACAACATACACCATGGATAGCATCTTCTATGAGGAATCAAAGTGGACCCTAGGTGAAAACCTACTGTGATTAGGAATTTACTTCTTTCTCCAATTGGGGATCTAGTATTAGTGACAACACCTTATATGCAACAAAGCAAATGTATGATTTCTGACCAAAAAATGAAAGAATCAAAATACCACCACTGCCGATTATGGTAAGCTAATATAGAGAGGACAAGAAAACACGATACAACACATGTATGTGCTATTAACATGAAAGTTCGCAAATCACAATGTTGACATTAAGGCCGAGGTTACGCTCAATACCACAAATAGCTAAAAACTTAGAGATCTCTCTTCAAGATGTTTTTATGTATCAGTAGTATGCTTCCATCAGCATTTAAGATTACAAAGACCTGAATTAGAGCAAAGATTAAAACTTACAATGTCACGTTGTAGTACAGGTATGGAACACTCAACAGCGACATAAACCAATGCCCAGTAATCAGATAGAGCAAACACAAGACTCCCTGAGTGATAAACTCTGGCATAATCATTTGGTTTATCCGTGAGGCAGAGTCATATGGATTGATGTAATCAAACTCCAAATCAGCCAAGCACATGAGCTGCAAGAAAGCTTTCAATTGTCAGACACGAAATTCTTTCATAGAACAAATGGGAGAGAGCCCAAAAAGAGTAGGAGGAATCTTTATCCTGTTGCTTTACATGTTCATGTATTTACCCCACCTTCATTGGGATCTTTACCACATGGGATCACATAAATCGGAAAGGAATCCATTTTGATCATAGTAAAAAGATCCCCCGCCCATTCAATCAAAAACTTTAGCCAGCTCTCACAGATAACAGCACTCACCAATAAGCAAAATCAAGGGGTGGGCCTGTCCCCAAATAAGTCTTCCATATTTAGAGCTGCTCTCCAAAACTCTGATATACTACAAAAACTTTCTCCTGCTTCCTCTATGTAAAGGCATTGCACTACGGAGAACCTATGTAACTATTTATTAGTAAGAGGAAACTGAAAAGTTCTTGTATCAATTACTCATTCCTAACAAAATATGGGACAGGTCCTTCGTATCTGCCTGTTGGCCACGTCTTTGAGAAGTGAAGCAGAAACAATTGAGCTACAAGAAAAGTAACGCTCAAGAGTGACAAGTCAATAGAATTTACTACCCTGATGACCTGACCCTGAGGTACTTCTAAAAGATCCGAAAAATGTGATCCTGTGACTCCAATACTTCGCCAAATTCCCTAAGGGCTAAGAGGTTGCAATGATTCAAAACACTATTCCAACTCCGTATAAAAGGTGAATGCATTTTACATCTTCTAGTATTAGGTACTAGAAACACGATATCAAATTGAGACAAAGAGGAGATAATCTCATGGAGTAAGCATGAGTGAAATGAAGCAAATTCAAATACGCATCTGAAACTAATGTGCACAAGCTACAACGAACCACTCGCAGCCTTGGCTATACGTAACAAACAAAAACGCACGGCAAAGAACACAATATCTTTGTAAAGTTGAATTAATGCAAACATTCACGCTCGATAGATTTACACCAAAAGAAGTAACGTAACAACTAACACCACAATCAAACACACGAGCATATGGAGAGATAACTTCATCCGAATGAGTACACCTCTAGTAAAGCTGCCAAATTTACTTCCAATAAAGCGAGATTACCAACATTTAAGCAGGAACCCATCTCCAATAATGTAACTTTCCATAAGAACAAGGATTAAAAGATACAAAATTTGTGCATTAGCATTACCCAGAATAATACTTCCCTATTCCAGAAAACATACCTACATATCCGGTGTAATAAGTGAAGATGTATTCATATTAATCAGACCCAAGTCCTATGTCCGCAAAAAGCGATCCGGAGCCGAATTTGGATAGACAGACAGACAGACAGACATGATTACATACATACAAGTAGATGTATATTACTCTTTTTAGGGTTGGGGAGGGAAATTATACCTGGTAAACGACCATGGCGAGGAGAGCTATGAGGAAGAAGAAGAACAGCAGCCATGCGAATAGACTCCCCATCGTATTTTCTCCTCCCTCTCCCTTTCGATTTACTTTTACTCGACACACGATACCTTAAAAAAATTATTAGAACAAAAAAAAACTTGGAAAACACGGGAATACGAGCACGCTTTGGCGGAACTTTTGGAACGATGAAAAGGGCAAAATGAAGGATTTGGGATTGGGAATCGAAACGCGTTGTGGGTTCGAGATGATCGGACTTCAAGGAGGCTCTCTCTCTATTCTCTCTCCTCTCTCCTCGCGGGGGTGAAGTAAGGAATCCTGGGAAGTGGAACGGAACGGTCGGAACCTAGACAAACGAACGCGCGTGTTCAAACTTGGACAGCTGAAGTGGTTTGTACCTTGTACTTGGTCTTGAGTTTGTGAGTTCGAGTTCGCGTAGAGTAACTTTTTTTTTTACACCAACAAATATTATCGGTCCGAAAATACAGAAACAACAAAATCAAAAAGAGAAAAGCCGTTTGGAACCACGACGTTGGAACCTGACCCGTTGAACACACTCGTAAAGAGGGGTTGGAGAGGCCGAAGTTGAGAGGCCAAACATGAACACAGAGCAGACCCTCCTAGATGACCCGCCGCATTAACTCAAACTCGTCCAGCTGCAAATGCCGTCTTCATCGCCGGTGAATTGGTTTCAAGAAATCAGACCTAAAACTCTAGATCTGGCTCCTTAGTCTAAAAATGATGGGGAGAGTGGAAGATCTCAACTCCTGAATGAGAAAGTCTCAACCACCTTCGCAACCATGGACGTAGACAAGGTTGGAACTGCAGGGTCTAACCACCACTAGATTTTTTTCCATATTTTTTGTTATATACTAGCCATAAATCCTTTTTTTTTTTTTTCCCTCAAGCAAGGAGACCCCAAAAAATATCCCCAAACTAAATTTAATGAGCCAAAGTGAAATAATATAAAAAATAACATGTAATTAAAGGGAAAAAAACTATACAATTTAACCTAAAATATTAAACAAGTAAACCTAAATTAATAGGAGTACTTTGCAATAGTGCTATAACCTAAATAGGAGTACTCGGTAAACGGCAGTAGTGCTATAGTGGATTCATTTTCTATTTACGATTCTCGGTTCTAAATTTACGACGCCGACACAGCGTGGGTTTCTTGTTTAGTGCAGTGGTGGACTTCCAATTTCCGAAACATTTAAAAACCTTTTTGCCTTGTTCCTTTCACTTCTCAAAAAGTATTTTTCAAAAAATACCTACTAGATTCTTTCTAGATTCCCCCTACTTCTACCATTTCTCTCTTTATCTCTCTCCACTTATTACCCCTACTATTTTTCAAAAAACTTTTCAAAAACCAAACCAAACACAGCATTTATCGTTTGACGTTTTGTGTGGATTTCACAAACTTCATTGGAAAAATGTTAGTCTTCTTCAATTTCTTAATATTCAATTGAACTTAAAGAAATTATTGAATGTTTTGAATACCTTGAGTTTGTCTTGAGCAATAGATGGTATTTGCACTGAAAAGTATAACAATTTATTAATTTGTGTAAACTAAAGTGGTAGGTAATCATGGTCAAGAAAACAATTGACTCGTTCTTTAAGAAAAGAAGTGTTGAACACAAAACAACTGCAGAACCTTTACGAAGTGCAATTGGAACTTCAACAATTGAATCTGAAACTCGTCCTCTCAAAATTCCTAGAGTTAAAGTGAGAGAATTTTATTCGTCTTCTTTAATAAGGGATCCGGGTTTAAGACGACCAATAAGGGATTATCCAACTTCCGAACGTGACAAGGTCCGACGAGCTTATCTAACGTTTGGACCATATCAACCAAAATTTTCAAAATACCAATATTCTAAAGATGGCAGTGGTCGTCGCTTTCTACCTACTTGGTATAAGTTGTATCTAGAGTGGTTGGAGTATTCTCCAACAAAAAATTGTGCCTATTGCCTTCCGTGTTATCTTTTTGCTCAGGAATCTGAACGCCCCAGATATAATGCTTTTGTTGATCATGGATTTTCAAAATGAAAGAAAGTCAACAACAGGATGAGGTGCCCTTTCGCAATTCATGTGGGAAAAGACCTTAACTCGTGCCATAGATGCGCTTTGGGTAAATGTCATGATTTATTGAATCAAGCACAGCATATTGAGAAAGTAGTTGAGAAACAAACTGAAAAATCCTAGCTCGCCTATGAATATAATTATTTGCTATTTTTTTAATCTCTCTAATTAATTAACCCACCAACAGATAAGAAAATCAATCTCGCAAACGGAAAGCAATAAACAGAGAATGCCAAGATATACGTGGAAATCCCTGAACGGGAAAAAACAACGGGAAGGAATCAAAACACTATGCTCATTGTACGGTTACAAACAAACCTATATTTACAACCTAGAATCGCTCTAGGTTGACCAAGGTTGATTGCCGAATCGCTCGCTCACCACACCCAGACCCCAGTGATTGACTGCCGCCGCCTTGAATCCTCAAGCCTTCCAATATTCTTCCAGAAATCCACCGAAAGCGAATCAAACTAAGTTGATTTGATAAAGTGAAAACTTCTTGGAGTTATCGTTGTGTATCAATGATCGAGAGATCCCATTTTGTACTCCAAGACACAAAAATCAACAAAATCCTATCCAATGCATATTCTTATCGCTCACAGCTTCCCCACCCAAGCATAAAGGAGGCCACCCTGTTTCTTTCTTGTTCTGTTCTCTATTGCTTAGGAATGAAAGCACCACGTACTCATTATATAGCCTAATGACACATGTCCTTGTATAGAAATAAACCTTTCAGGCCTCTGATTAATGTCGTGGCTTCAAAGACCGACTTGCCGATCAACCCGTAAATTAATCTAAAATATTCTTTTTCCTTTTCTCACCCCAATAAATGATTTGCCGATATATTAATTCCATATGTAGCATATCATTTCTATGTGGTCCTTTTCATGGGCACGAAATTCTTTTTCCCAATATTTTTCCGAACCGGTCCAGTAATTACTTGACTAACGTCTACCGCTCTCAAATACAAAATAATATTGATTTCCTTCCACTTCCTAAACAGACACTCTAGAAATAAATAAAAAATAAATTACAACTCGATATTTAGGGATACAATTATAGTGTATTTTGTTGTGAAATTTGCCAACACAAAGAAACCTGGCCTATGGTCCTAACACAAACTTCTAAACAAGTTGCAAAAAATCGTTTGAGATTGAAGACCTCAATAGATGCAGTGAAATGCCTCACATTTCATAATTGTGCTCTTAGAGGCCGTGATGAAAGCTCTACATCTAGCAATAAAGGGAATTGTATTAATCTGATAGAGTTATTAGCCTCTTATAATTCCGATGTTGACAAAGTTTTATTACACAATGCCCCTCAAAATGCATCTTCTCATTCAGGTAAGATTCAAAAAGAAATTCTTGGTATTTTTTATGATAATAATAAAATACAAAGATTCATCTATGAGGAGATTAATAGTGAAAAATTTTGCATTATTATTGACGAGTCTCAAGATGAGTCAAATAGAGAGCAAATATTGTTTTAAGGTTTGTTGACAAGGATGGTCTTATACAAGAGCGATTTTTTGATATAGTTCATGTAATGAACGCTGCGTCAGCAACTTCGAAAGAGCATATATATTATGTTCTTGCTCGTCAAAGCCTTAGTGTTCAAAACATTCGTGGTCAAGGATATGATGGTGCTAGCAACATGCGTGGAAGATGGAAAGGTTGCAAGCTTTGTTCTTGAACGAGTGTTTATTTGCATATTATGTTCATTGCTTTGCTCATTGGCTTCAATTAGCATTGGTTGCGGCATCTAAAGAAGTTATATATGTCAAAAATTTCTTCTCTTGTGTGACTCTCATAGTCAATATCATTGACTCCTCTCCTAAAAAAAATGATCAATTTAGAGGTATTCAAACTGCAGAAATTGTTGAAAAACTAGTTGTTGATGATGACAAGCTTGAGACTAGTAAAGAAAATAATTGAATTCATAAGTTGAAACGAGCTGGACATACTTGATGGGGTTCTCATTTTGGGTCGATTTCCAGTTTATTTAGTTCAACTTGTTTAGTGTTAAAAGAGATCATCAATGACAAAGATAGCACATCTACTCAGCATGCAAAAGCAGATGGAGCTTATGATGCTATTACTACTTTTGAATTTGTGTTTATCTTACATCTTATGAAGGAAACAATGGAGACAACTGATGACCTTTGTCAAGCTTTGCAGTGTAAATCTCAAGACATATTAAATGCAATGCATTTGGTGATTACAACCAAAGTGCTAATTCAAAAGTTTAAGGAAGACTGACAGGTTTTTTTGCTAGAGAAAGTCACTCTAATTTGTGAAGAACATGGGATAACTGTTCCAGATATAAGCTCTCCTCATACAGGAGGTCGAGGTCGTGTTCAAAAAGATCCCATCACTATTGGGTATCATTTGCAGGTCGTTATTTTTATAGGCACGATCGATTCTCAATTGCAAGAATTAAATACCAGGTTCAAAGAAGATACAATAGAGTTGCTCATTCTTAACACAGCTTTAGATCCTCGGAATGGCTGCAAATCATTCAAAGTCGAAGACATTTGCAAGCTTGCTGAGAAATATTATTCTTTTAATTTCACAGAACAAGAGAAATTACACTTGAGATTTCAGTTTCAAAATTATGAACTCGATATTTTCAAGCATCCGGAGTTTCAAAATCTAACAACTATTTCAGAGGTATGTCAAGTGCTAACTAAGACAAGAAAGTCTGCAATTTATCCTCTTGTTGATAAATTGATTCGTCTTATATTGGACTTTGCCTGTTTAACAGCCATAAAACTTATGAAGACTAGATTTCGCAATAGAATGGAGGATGATTTTCTGGCAAGTTTTTTGATCACATACATTGAGAAGGACATAGCTAGAAGTTTTGACGCGAATTCTAGCATTGATACTTTTAATGACATGATAGAGCGTCGGGCACGATTCAAGATGCCTCACTTTAGTAGATAGATTAAATTAAAGTTGGTCTTTTTTTTGTACTCGATGTGCAAAAGACAAACATCATTTATTATATTTTTTATTATGTTATTTTATGTTTTTCTAGAGTAAATAATTTTTAATATTGAATACATCTTTTTATATTTTTAGTCTATATTTTGCTACTACTATGGTAAAATTCTGATTTTGTCCCTGGACGTAAAAAGAAAACATAAAGAGAGAAGAACTCTGGAGACGAGGGATTGAGAGGAGAAGAGGAAGAAGGGTAGAGGGAAATGGTAAAAAAGGAGGGGGGAAGGGGGGAACGCACCCCTGAGCTTCTCTCTCTAGAAGCGTTCTTTCTACGCCTTTTCAGGTCTCATCCTATTGAAAGGAAACACATTCCTGACTTGTAGAGTAGTTTTTGCTAGTACTGATTTTCGCTCTGTCTTTTTTGTCTTTTCATAATTTGAATTACAAAATAAAAATTGTTATATTATTTGTTATCGAAAGGATAACATCATAAATTCACATCATAAGACGACAAAAGTCAAGACCGACCCAAAATATTTGGAGGTTGTAAGCCAAATCATCAAGTGGGGCCTTAATTTTTTCACAATTACAATATAATAAGAGATAATTTCTATATATAAAAATATCTATATTATAAAATACAGAAGTTTCTGTTGAGAATGTATAGGTTTATAAACGAAAGTAACATCTACAATTGTTAGATCACTTTCTTCTGAATTTTTAGCCATCAGATCATTTCTTTTTTTTAAATATATATAGACAATATTCTCTTTATAGATCTATCTCTCTATATCTTCAAGGCAATGTATCTCTATGTAAATTTTGTCTTGAATGATCAAATAGAAAAATATTTCAAAATGATAATTGATGTTTTGAGGGGATTACGTTTATCGCGTATAGAAGTTGGATAAAACATATACAATAATTTATTTAAATTGAAAACTATGTTACACTCTGACGTGCCCTTAGGCATCGGCAGTCATTCGCTAGTTGGACCATATTTTATGCAAAACATTCCTTGGTTCAATGGTTTGGGACCTTTGGGTGTTTCCATGTGTTCTCTTTGACACAAGTTCAAGACAGCAAAAGATTTCCCACAAGACTATTTTTTTGACAAATAAAAACTTAAAAAGAAGTGTTAGCTCGAGAATTGAACCCAAATTGTACGGGGAGAAATCGAAATCTTGTTACCTGATTGTTCATGCAAATTCAAACCCTGATTGTGGCAAGCAATCTAATCTCGATTGTGGTAGCTAGGCCAAACAAAAACTTGTCTTGAGATCAGAATAGATAGGATTTGGAGTATCATGTATATTCCTCTCTCTACAATGAGAGTTTCTCTCTCTAGCCTAGAGATTCCCTCAGAGACTGGGTTCCGCCCAACATCTCTGGATCGGTGGACTGGATAGCCGCCTCCTTTTCCACCTGTTTCACCTCATCCATCTCTCCTCTCTTTCAATCCTTTCTTCCTTTTTGCCACACTTTTCTTTTCATTCTTCCCTTTGCACACTCCCTTTCTCCACTGCCTTTCTCCTTATCACCACAGATTTTCTTCTTTTCTACTGTTCCATTACCCAAATCCCTGCTCTGTTTCTTTTACCCTTACTCTACGTTTATCTATAACCCTTGCTTGATTCAATGGAAGAACCCATTACTATAAACCTTGATCCGAGTTTCGATGATACTTCTCAGAGGGCTAAACTCACTTTGGTAGGGAAGATTCTTTCTTCCAAATCTCTCAACAAAAAAGGTGTAGCAAATGTGATAGCAAAAGCGTGGCGAACAACTGAAGAGGTATCAGTTTCAGCATGGGGTGAGAATATCTATGTCTTTGGGTTCAAATCAGAGGAAGATGTGTGTAAAATCATGTCTCTGGGGCCTTGGTCGGTTATGGGAAGCCTCATGATTCTTAGGAAGTGGGAGGCGCAAAAAACCCTGGAGGAGATAGATTTCTCTTTCAGCCCTTTCTGGGTTCAAATTCAAGGGCTGCCTTTGGGTTTCTTGAACGCGAGAAGTGGGTTGAAGATTGCTGAATCCCTGGGAGAGATCATTGCTGTGGAGGACCCTGAAGGTAGAGGAAAGCTCCAAAAATTCATTCGTGTAAGGGTTTGGATTGATATTACCAAACCCCTGAAGAAGGGTTTCTTTCTTAAACGTCCAGAGGAGGAAAATATATGGGTTAAGTTCAAATACGAAAGGCTTTCGGATTTTTGCTACTGTTGTGGTATGGTAGGACACACCATTAACGATTGTGTTAAGAAAGCCAGCGATAGGGGCTCATCCATGGCGTACGATGGAAGTTTACGAGCGGAGATCTCTTGGTTGGACACCATCAATTTCGGCAATAAGCAACCGGAGAAGGTGATCTACCCAGTGAGCAGGGAGAAGGCTAATCGGAGCGCCGAGTTTGAGGCTGCGAGGAAGAATGGAGGTGGCGCTTGTGAAAATCCCATGGAATCGCGTGGGGAGGGGACGCAAGGACAAATGGATAGTACGTACGCGGGGACGAGCACGATCGTGGTGGACGGGTGTGATGATTATGGGAAGGGACAGATGTCAACAGAAGGAGAGGTCTCGCTAACGACAGATATAGGAAATTTTGCTGATTTACCAAGAATAGAATATTCGGGATTTCGGTCTAATGCAATTGAGCTAAGGGGAATGTTTCAAGACGGTGTCCCACTTGGGCCCAGCCCAACCTCCCAGGTTAGTAGCAAGCCCATGAATTCCACATCTCATTATTTCGTTGAAGAACCGGACAGCCCTAGATCTTCTCCGGTCCAAAATCTAGGCCCACCAATTGCTCTTTGCAATTCTAGCCCAATTAAATCCCCACGCCCAGTTCAGGTGGATGTGGGCCTTTCCTCGATTTTTAATCGTCTTCTGAGTTTAAAACGCAAACCCTCTTTCGATTCCGACTATGAAGTTAGCGTGAAGAAACCGCACCTTTTGATTAATACTGAGGAGATATCCAATGACACAACCTTCTCGAAGGGTATTCCGACGCCCCATCTGGATGAGGGGAAGGAGGTTCCGAGCTCCAAATCTAGAGGAAGAGGCCGTGCTGGGAATAGGGGCCGCTCAGCTCGGGGCAGAAGAGGGGGATTTTCGGGTTCTGATTCTATGGAGCTGGGATTGGTGGAGATCCCAATCACTCAATCTGCTGATTTTGAGAAGGTCTCTCGAGGTACGGAAGTTGATATGGGAGGTGAGCTTTTTGAAGGTGATTCTAACAGCTCTGATAGGTTCAATCGGGCGTTGGTGGCTGGCCCTAAACAGCCACACGCTCAATGGTGATTCTCAGCTGGAATGTCCAGGGGTTGGGATGACCACTGACATTCCAGATCTTACAAGGGCTGTGCACAACCCATCGTCCCCTAGTGGTGTTTCTCATGGAGACTAAGAATAAGAGGGAATCACTAGAACGAATAAGAAGAAGGCTCCACTTCTCTAATGGTAGCTATGTAGATCCAGTAGGTTTTTCTGGCGGTCTTGCTTTGTGGTGGAAAGACAGTGTAGACATAGAGGTTCGTTTTAAATCGAAGAATGTTTTCAGATGCATTGTTACTTGGCCTGCTAATTCTACTAGATGGTTATGCACTTTTATTTATGCCCCTCCCAATCGGCAGCAGAGAGTAGTGTTTTGGAATACTTTGAGGAGAATTCATGAAGAGAACCAATTCCCTTGGCTGTGTGTAGGTGATTTTAATGAGGTGGGTTCTATTTGGGAAAAACAAGGGGGTAATGCATGCAGTCGCTCCAGGATTGAACAATTCCAACAGCTTTTATCGGATTGTGAGTTTATGGATCTTGAGTTCAAGGGCCAAGCTTACACGTGGACGAATAATCAAGGGGGAACAGAGAACATAAGGGAGCGCTTGGATTGAGCAGTGGCTAATGTGGAATGGAGGAACCTTTTCCCTTACGCACAGGTTTTCCATGATCTTATACTGGGTTCTGACCATGCTCCACTTTTAGTAAAGTGTTGTGTTCAGCCGAAAAAAGTGCCATATAGATTCAAATTTGAGTCTATGTGGTGCACTAGTGAGGAGTGCGGAGGAATTATAGCGAAGGCTTGGAATGATTGTCAAGGTGGATCAGAGCAATCAGTGCTGGCAAAGAAGTTGACCAAGTGCAAGGAAGCTTTAAAGAGTTGGAGTAAGCATAAGTTCGGGAATAATTTGGAAAAAGTCAAAGAGCTTAAAGCCAAGATGGGGTATATTCAAAGCAAACCTTTTTCCGAGGAAAATTTTCAGCAAGAGAAAGCCATCAAAGAAGAGTTGGAAGTTACATTGTTACGTGAGGAGATGTATCAGCATCAACGCTCCAGGCTCAATTGGATCAATTACGGAGACAAGAACACCTCCTTCTTCCATGCAACTGTAAACCAACGACGGCAAAGGAATCAACTGACCAAGATTAGAGACAGCAATGGTAATTGGATTTCAGAAGAAAAAAAGATTAATGAGCATTTGTCTGATTATTTCTCAGCTTTGTTTAAAACTGGTGGCCCAAGAGATTTCGATTCTGTCCTACAAAAGGTGGAATGTTGCGTTACCGATGAAATGAATAGGAAGCTAACTGGAATGGTGACAGATTTGGAAATCAAGGAGGCAGTGTTTCAGCTTGGAGCTCTCAAAGCACCAGGTCCAGACGGCTTCAATGGACTCTTCTACCAACAGTTTTGGGATACAGTAAGTTTGGATGTGGTATCAGCGATCAAGGGATTTTTCAATGATGGCAACCTCTTGAGAGATTTCAACTTCACTGATTTGGTTCTCATTCCCAAGGTGCATTTTCCCGAGTCTCTCTCTCAGCTCAGACCCATTAGCCTTTGTAATTTTTGTCTTAAGATCACGACAAAAATACTGGCTAACCGCATCAAAAAATTTCTTAAATTCCTCATCTCCCCAAATCAATCTGCTTTTGTCCCCGGGAGGATGATTCAAGATAGTATTCTTATTGCCCACGAATCTTTCCATTTCCTGAAACGCAAGAAACAAGGTAAGGAATTCTTTATGGCAGTTAAACTTGATTTCAACAAGGCCTATGACAGAGTGGAATGGGATTTTCTGGGTGCTCTGATGAAGAAAATGGGCTTCGCTGAAAAATGGGTTAATTGGGTTATGGAATGTGTGACCTCGGTGGACTTCTCTGTTCTCGCAAATGGTGACGCCAGAGCTAAAGTATATCCAGAGCGGGGATTGAGGCAGGGAGATCCTTTGTCACCCTACCTCTTCTTATTGGTCAAGGATGTTCTTTCTAAGCTCATTCAGGAAAAGTTAAATGGAGGCCAACTTGCAGGTATGCGCATTAACAAACATTGTCCTGTTCTTTCGCATATTTTCTTTGCGGATGATGCCATGTTATTCTTAAAAGCTGAGTTGAATGAATGTAATGTCATTAAAAATGTACTGGAAGAATATGGTAGAGCATCAGGGCAAATGGTGAATTTTGAAAAATCTGGTATCTTTTTTTCTTCTAATATGAATGATACAGATAAACAATTATGTTGTGACTTTCTAGATATAAAGCCTATGAAGGGAGATTCAAAGTATTTAGGTCTCCCAACTTTCTGGGGGAGATCCAAGGCTGAGGCATATACTTTTTTGGTGGAGAAAGCAATGGGTAAAATGCAGGGATGGAAGAACAATCTGATTTCAATGGGTGGAAAGGAGATTCTCATCAAATCAGTGGTACAGGGAATTCCGACCTTTGCAATGGCTTGCTTTTTATTACCTAAGAAGTTGTGTGAGAAGTTGGATTCTTTGACTAGGAATTTTTGGTGGAAAGGGAACCCGGAAGATAGGGGAATTTGCTGGACTTCTTGGGAAAATTTGGGCAAAGCTAAGGACAATGGTGGGATGGGTTTTCGGAACTATAGAGCCTTTAATGAAGCTATGCTTGCACGTAACGGCTGGAGAATGCTAATGAATCCAAATGCTTATTGGGCCAGGTTTTTCAAAGGAATCTATTTTCCAAGCTCATCCTTCCTCCAAGCAGTAAGAGGTAATCGAGCTTCTTGGGCATGGTTGAGTCTTTTGCATGGCATAAATCTTCTCCTCAAGGGACTAAGATGGCAAGTGCAAGATGGAAAAAGTATTGATTTTTGAAATGATGCTTGGATTCCTTCTTTGCCTAATTTCAAAGTTCCAATTCCAAGACCTGCCAACAGTGTTATTTGCAAAGTGGTGGACATCATTGATGCCAAATCTGGGCAGTGGGATATTCAGAAAATGTCAACGGAAATACCATTGGAGGTAGTGAATGCAATTCTGGAAATTCCTTTAGCTCACGTGGGTAGAAACGATCAGTTAGTGTGGCACTTTAACCCTAACGGATGCTATTCAGTTAAATCAGGGTATCACATTGCACTACAGAATTTAAGTGAGAAGGATTCCAACAAGCCCGGGACCTCTTTCAAGTTGGCGAAAGAAGTTTGGAAAGTTTTGTGGAAGATGAAAGTTCCAAACAAGATTAAAAACTTTTGGTGGCGTGTTTGCAGAAACATTTTAGCAACAAAGGAAAATCTTTTCAAAAGGAGATGTGCACAAGATAACCGATGTCCAATCTGTGATTGTGAAGTGGAAACTATAGACCATATGCTCTTTACGTGTCCTTGGGCCAACTTGGTGTGGTTTGGCTGTAACATCAAACCCTTCGGCGACTTACGAGGCAATGGGTCAGCTATCAAATGGATTGATGACATGGTTAATAAGCTGGGCACCAAGAAAGCTCATGAATTCATGGAAAGAGTGGCTGTTATTGCTTGGCATATCTGGAAAGGGAGAAATGAATTGGTGTTCAACAAAGTAGCAGTTAATCCGCAGAGGACAATTGATTCCATTCACCATTCGGAGATGGAAAGTTCAATTACTCATGTGACTCCTCCAATCCAAATGGACAACCCACTACATCAGGAGGAGATATCCACCTGGAGGGCTCCGGACATAGGCAAATTTAAAGCCAATTGCGTTGTGGCTTTTCCAACGCCTGGAAAAAAGGGTAAAGCTGTTGCGGTTCTTCGAAACTGGAAAGGAAAGGTGATGGAAGGCGTAGCGACGTCAGTTCATACCACATCCAGCCTGGGGGGTGAGCTTTTTGCCATTAGAGCGGCATGCGAGATGCTCCACAGCTTGGGATTGAAAGAGGTAGAAGTGGAGTCTGATAATAAGCAAGCGATTTCCCTTAGCGTCTCTGAATTGGTTCCCCCGTGGTCTGTGCGAGCTTTGGTGATGGATATTCGGGATTTTGCTAAGGCGGGGGCTCTCGTTCTTAGATGGGTGAGGAGATCGGCGAACAAGGTGGCCCATGAAGTTGCTCATTTAGCTTTAAGAAAATCTCTACCATGTAATTGGGTTTTCAATCCCCCTACTTCTCTTGTAACAGTTTTGGAAAAGGATATTAATGAAAGCTTTTAAGGCCTTTTCTGCTGATCAAAAAAAAAAAAAAGATCAGAATAGATTTGTTGGCGTTTCAATCTTGCCCCTTAAAAAATAAGTATTTATTTGCAATTTTTCATATTGAAATCTATCAAACCTTGTAAAAAAAAATTGAAAAATTATTTTCGTAAATTCATTATTTTTAAGTTTGAAAATAGATCCTTATTTTTTAAGTATTTATTTAAGAAAGTAGAACGAGAGTATCGTTCAAATTTCCTTTTGGAGTATAGTATTAAAATGTGTTCTGATCATCCAAGCCGTAACCATTCCCCATAGTTGGTGAGCGCAAGAGAATCTACGTCATGAATAAGGCCGACCATTATCTTTTCAATATTGTATACATTAGCTGGGGTTAGTGGGGGTGTTATAGTTAGTACAGGGGGATCCAAAGGCAATCCTTAACCCTATTCCCCAAAGCCCAACCCCTCGTGGGACTCAAACCTTGGTCACCACTGGAGGAGGAAGATAAGTTACCAACTTCACTAAAAGTGATTCTCAAGGCTGACCAGTTTGGTGGGGGTGACTTGGGGAGAAAGAAGAAGAGTTCTTTTTTATTTTTCTGGTCTGACTATTACTCCATTAACAGTTAAATTTTTTTTTATATAGTATCAGAAAAGGAAGAATTATAGCAGTCTCCGCAAAATAGCTGTAAATTTTGATCTGGTGGCCCAACTTTAGGGGTCTCCCGTGAGTCCTGCCCAAGAAGTCCAAACAGCCATGCAATTTCACAATACTCACTCGGCCCACTCTTGAAGTAATCTTCACTGAAAGGTCTGGGCCCGTTCTCGAATTTCAAATAAGTACTTATTTTTTAAAAAGAGAATTTCAAGTTCAAAAATAATTGTGGGCAGCATGCCCTGGAATTTCCGGATTTCAAAATGCAAGGGCCCAAAAATCGAGGGAGCGCGAGCGCAGAGCAGCAAGCGCTCGGAATACAGAGTCGTCACTCGGGTTTGAAGGTCCAACACCCAAGAAACCGTATTTCGAAGCACCTGCCGCGCTGTTTGATTTAAAAAAGTGAATGAACCAGTCCGTCATAACCATATCTGGGTTCGGGAGTCAGGTTACGAGAGGGAAAGAGTTTTAAGGCACCCCTCTCGCCCAATCCAGAGATCGGTCTGTACTTAGGCATTTTGAAAATATTGCGATTTTTCTTTTATTAATCAATTTTTAGCCAATTAGAACGGGAGAACAGTTAATCGGGAATTAAAACTGTAACAATTTGCAAGATGTGATAGATGACATAGATGAGCAGTTAGTATAGGATGCGAACAGGCTGCTGTGGGATTTTACAGGCTGAGCCCACAGCCCACAGCTCTTATTCTCAAACCTTCTGGGCTCTGGAAGGATCAGTGCACACCCAAGACAAACCAAGCAGTTTATAGCAGTTATAATATACAATTTAAAACAATTCTAAAAGGCTATAGAGTCATAAAATTATTAAAACACCCCTTAAACAGTGAGGGGACAAAAATAGAGGCCTAAAACTAAGTTAACCATCATGGCTAGCAACTGGTGGGAGACACACCGTCGCGCGAGGGTTTCAAACTGTCGCGCGAGGGTTCTCCCTGGAGCGCGATGGTTTGCGCCTTGGCGCGCGACGGTTGCGCCCTGGCGCGATGGTCAACGCTCCACTTGACCATCGCGCGCGGATTTGGAATCATCGCGCGAGGGTTTGGGTCCACCCTCCAGTGTTTGGTTTTGCTCCTCCTGAGTTCTGGGACAGGTCCAGAAGCTCCCAGAAATGCTCCAACAGAACAGAAATGCATTACAGCTAGCAGTGTAAACTAAGAGAAGCAGTAATATGGTTTTTATCATGCTTGCAGAGTGATCTATATACAAAGTAGGACATAAAACAACAAAGCACCCATCCCCACGCTGTCCTGCACGTGCGACCACGAAGTGTCGCGCGAGTATGTGGGATAGTCGTGCGCGGGTCCTTGCCATGACAGTTTTTGAAACTCTGTCAACTTTAGGGTCAGGGCTGGTATTGATTACTAGCCTTGGCCCTGCCAGCCCCCCTCAGGGATCAGAACAGAGAGCAGAACAAAGGTAAACTATACCTTTGGTTCTTGAGGTTTGAAAAGTGTTTGAACTTTGAGTTGAGGTTGAGATTGAACAAGGTGATGGAGTTTGGAAAATAAGTGTATGGAAGTGGCTAGAGTGGTGAAATATCAAGTGTATTTGGGCTTGTGTAGCCCTTTGAACTTGAACTTTGATACTTTCTTCTTTCTTCTTTTTTTTGAACTCAAGATTGTTAACCCTTTGAAAGAGAGATAATGAGGGGGTATTTATAGGAGAAAATGGTGGAAATGGTGTATGGAGGAAAAAGAACCAACCAAGTGAAGGTTAACTTGGCTTGGTGGCCAAATTGCCTTTTATGGAAAGCTTGCAAGGAGAGAAGCCCAGCCAGTCCACGAGGTTGGATTTGGGTTACTTGGTGATTAAGTTGCCCAGCTGAAAAAGGTGATAGGGACAGGAAAGAACAATCGCGCGATGGTTCCAAACAGTCGCGCGAGGGTTCGCCTGGTGCGCGACGGTTAACGGTCAAATTTTGACTGTTGACCACACCTGGCAGCTTGACCCTCGCGCGATGGTTTTAAACACTCGCGCGATAATTGGTTTTTGACTTTTTGATGTGGCTTTTGGCTAGATTAGGTTCAAGAGTTCTTCAAACACTCAAATCTCAAACACTCGACATTCCCGAAATGTTTTTGATCCGTTTCATCATCGGGGAATCAAATACAGTAAGTAAACTAATCTGGAAGTTCAGATTGGGGTGTCTACAATAATGTGTTTATGTAAATAATTTTTCTAACAATTTGGATCTTGTTTGAAAGATCTCGATCAGATCTTTTATATAATGCAAAAAAATTCAAAAAATTATTTTTCATTTACATAATTTTTGAGTTTGAACATGTGAAATAAGTATTTATTTTTTAAGAAGGTGTTTTGAAACGGGTAAGTTGATGGAGAACAAAAATTGGAGTTTGGCTCCTCTCCAATCCTTGGAGAATTGGAGGATCCTCAAGTCCTATTAATAAGGCGACACATGGCAACTATAAAATCTAATTGCCAAGATTATTAACGATCACATAATCCTTGTCATCCAACGAAACACCAAATAATTTCACTTCCTCGTCAATTATTCCAGACACCATTGAGGACCTCCGAACCAGCCATTCAAAGCCCCGACAACCTAAACAAAAAAAACAAACTCAATAGTTCGATGCATAAAAATGATTGTCCCTTTCCTTCAATATTTAGTACCTCTGATAGCGATGGTGAGTAAGGTGTGAGGTCGAGGTTGGTTTACTACATTGTCTCTCTCTCGAGATTGGTTTCCTACACACTCTCTCTCTCACACTCAGTTTTGGAATTTTTTTATTTTTTTTAAAGGTTTATATGCTAAAATGTGGAGAAATTTGGATTTTATTTGAATTTTTCAAATCAGATATTCGATTTTTCGAATTTGGATTACTTGTCGTATTTACCAAATTTGCATTGGATCGGATTTGAGCTATTTTCGAATTCGATTCGAATTGAATTTGGATCTGTTTAATTAGGATCCATTGACAAGCATTGCATAAAGGGGTGCTCCTTTCAAGTACACACTTTTGAAAAAGTTCTTACGAAGCGCTCTCTCTTAAGATTTAATCTTTATGAATGATTACAAAAATAATTTATTACCCCTTCCCTGTGATAGCCCAACCCTAGACTTAATAATTGGGGGTCTCAAATCTTTAATCATCACGGTTATCAAAAACTAGTTAGTTGCCATATTTTCCGGAGGCAAAATTGTGAACTACTCCTCTCGTTCCAAAATATTTGTCTGGTCCGTAAAATGAGATCTTAAAAACAATACACTTTTTTCAAGAAAAATTTCAATTTTCTTCAACAATTTACTATATAAAATGAAATCTTTTGATTTGTTTAAAAAGGTTGAATTTTTCTTTGAAAGATGTATTATTTTTAAGTTGTTTTGTGGATCAGACAAACATTTTTGGAATGGATGGAGTACCGATGAAGCAGTAGTTGAAATGGCTGATGCATAAAAAAAATTGCCAATGGCAGTGATTGGAGAGAGAGAGAGAGAGAGAGAGAGAGAGAGAGAATGTGTGAGGAGTAAATAATTATGTGCGCTCATCCCTAAATCCTTTAGATAGGTTGTGTTCAATGTTAGAAAATGTGTGAGGAGTAAATAATTATGTGTGCTCATCCTTAAATCCTTTAGATAGGTTGTGTTCAATGTTATATTCTTAGCCGTTAGATTAGAATTGGAGGATTCTTCAATTCCCCAAGGATTAGAGAGGAGCCAAAACTCCAAAAAATTGAGCTTGTCCAGTAATGTTTTTGTTTTTTCCTTTTTTGGTGTATCATTTTTCGAAATGCACTGAGAACGATTATTGCTACGTGCGAAGACAATTTTTCGAAAACACATAAAAACACTAAAAATATGTTTGGATTTTTTAAAACTTTTTTCACTACAAATTTGATACAAGTGTGAAAAGGAATTGCGTTTTTGTTTCAAAAGCACTCCTAAAAGTGCATGTATGGGTTGTTTTGCACTAATCTATGTATATAGGTAAATTGTATTCATGGTCCTGGATCGAGTAAAATAAATTTAACTGGACTATTGTTGTAGTATCTTACAATGCTATTGGTACTCTGTTTGCAAATTCTCTCCTCTGTTCTTTTCAACGGTTAAGGGTATCTGGGTCCGCTTACGCATATCTCGACTATTCCTATCTCCGGTCCGATCAAACGCATGTCTCACCCACTCCAAGACTAAGGAATTTATAAGAAATTTCTCTCTCGTGTCCTGCACCGGAGAATTCCCATCTCATCTCTGCTGCCCCTTGAGCTACCCTCGGGGAATGCAAATGCGCTCTTAACTGGACGTGTTGAAAGAAAAAAGACTTCCGGTTTACGGTGAAAATGCCCAATGTTTCAGCCCAGGATATGCTGTACTAAAAGTGAGATTTCTGAAGTAATCGTCACCGAGTTAATTGATTGTTCTCCTGAGCTTTTTGTGTTAGCATTTTCGATTTTGCCCTTATTCATCGCCAGATGGTCCAGATCGATCGGTTTTTTTTCGTGTTGGTTAGTTTTACATTAAACTTATATAGTAAAATGATTCGTCTCATCGTTGAGACGAATAGAAAAAGTTTCCTTAGATATTTCCAAAATATAATACAGAATTTAAAATAAAATAAAAAATACTTTTTCGATTTTTCTTATCTAGTCGAATTAATAATGCACAAAAAATTTAGCACAAAAATAAAAAAACACAAAAAAACTTAACAATAACAAAATAAGGAAAGGAAAAAAAAAACCCAAAAAACTAAGAGGAACGGGTTACGTTTCTTTCGTTTTTTTTCAAATCGAATAGGCACGAGGCCTGTACTACGACACCCCGACAAAAAAATAAGGCAATTTTAGGTTCGAGTTCTTCCACCCTCTTCAACAAAACATAAATATTGTAACCAGCCTTTTTCCCCGAGAAGATTCAAGGTAGGAGTGCCATCCGCCTCTTTCAACAAAGCATTTTAACCAAACTTTTTCTTTCACCAAAAAAGAAAACGAAAAAAACACACACGCACATACCCTGTGTGTGCAAATTTGAGCCATTGATTTACACATTCCGGGGGGGAGTCAATTGAGGATAAATGAAAGCTGTTAAGAGAAGGGACCATCGCCTGATTTCGTGCCTCAATTCGCTGGCACTGCCCTTTGTTTGTTTGGGCATCCCCGCCAATTGCTGTGGACCAAAATCTCAATAAATAGATGAAGTTGACGGTCAGGAGTGCCTGAATCAACTTATCCGTACTTTAACTGATTTCCTGTACATAGTCCGGTCGATGTCAAACTATCCATGCCAAAATTAGAAAATTAAAAAAAAAATTACTTTTATATAGTATGATCTCAAAAGTCGAACTATGATCAATTGTGCGAGGAGCAAACAAACTAAGCAACCCAGCTTGGGGCTTACCAAAATATCCATTGCTAGAATTGGGAGAGAGAGCAGATCAAAAAAACAAAAAATTGGGAGAGAGAAGCGCGTGGTTACACAATGAGAGGCTGCACGGGGGCACGTGAATCCCACACCTCAAGGGACGACACAGTGGTCAGCAGTTCAATTTTTCTGGACCACCTATACGGACCACGTCACATTTAATAACTTCACATGCATAAATAATGTAAATAAAAGATAATTTTCAAAGAAAAAATTACTTATTTTATATTTTTATAAACTAAAAAAATAATGTAAATAAAAGATTATTTTTTTATTTTTTTTGCACGGTATAAAATATTTTATTGAGATCTTTCAAACAATATCCACATTACATATTTTTATATTTCAATAAATCCATTATTTTTTAGCTTGAAATTGTCTTTTTAAAAAATAAAAATTTTATTTCATATTCTAGAACGGACCCCTCTCTCCTCCTCTCATAGGGAATGAATCTATTTTTAACATTTAACTGGTTTTGAGCCAATGCGTTAGAGCGTTCCCGAATAACCATGACTCCGTAAGGACCGTAATTCTATAATGTCATTTTAAAGCGTTTGCGAATTAATGTTACTTTTTGGCATTACTGCTTACCTCAATCAGATCAAAATAATGAACGGTTCCGATCTAATTAGAATGGCCCGAGAAGGGTTAACAAGTTGGCAAACTTTAACGGTCACACTTTATAAAAAGCGACTAGATGGGATCTTTTGTTTCTAATTTTCTATCATTAGGCTTGTTGATCACTTTGTACTACTCGCGGATAAGATCATCCCATGTAAATACCCCTCTCAGTTTGATTGGACAATAATAAATATCTCTGTCAAAAAAATCCTTTCATACTGTAGGAGTAGTAACTTTGTTCACTCACAAGCAGAACAGTAAATGAGCTTTGTTGAGCTCGAATTCGAGCCAAGCCCTTATCGAGTCGAGTTGAGTCATTTAATAAACGAAACTTTTTAATCGAGCCGAGCTATCCTTAACGAGCCGAGCTTTTGTCAGTAAACCAGCAAAAAACTTGAACTGAAACTCGGCTCGTTTAACGAGTTTTGAAAATATTTGATATAAACGAGCCAAGCTCGAACTCCATTCATTACATCAATTTGTTTTTTTTTTTTTTTCTCAAAACCAAAATTGAAGAAAACCGGGGACCCTAAAAACTGGACGGTAGCTGGTAGAGGCTGGTACGTCCGGATCTATCCTCTCCCAACGGGTTGGACGTTTTCACACCCCACTGCAAGGTCGTCTTCTCCTTGTGGCCGAGGGGAATTGAATGCGAGTGGTTGGGGGAGTTATGTTTTACGGGGGGGAATTCAAGATAATGGCGTAAATGCTACTCTGCCACTACGATGACCTTCCCCTGCCCAGACAGGCAGGGTTCATAAATTCTGAGAATGACACAGCTCTGCCTGATACGCTACACATGATTTGCCTTTTTTCTAGCATGACTTTCGAGTGAAAACACAAGAGCCTTTACCCATTCACACATCTCTTCGGGTGTTTGGGTCTTTATTAGTAGCAATGGCTTTATGCAACATTAATTTGTCACGGAATTCGGACATATGCCAAGCCAAGGTTTTGCACAAGTGGATTAAGGGTTTGAATTCCTCGAATTCATTTATGTACTGTTCTTCCACTAATTGGCAACATACGCGCTTTAGACCTGTCCAATGCACACATGTGTTTAGACTTGCTAGATGCACCTAGATATATTACACACGGTAAATGAGAGGTCCACTTACTTCAGATGATTCTCAACACATCGCTGTTTCGGACCCGCGCACTTATGTCAGAGTTCGCCGGTCCATAGGCCGTAGTATTTTTTCATTTTTGGCTTTTTCTGTAGAGTAAAATAAAGCAAAATCTCGTTCTCATTCTCATTTTCCTTTTAATGATTCATTTCTTATTTATCCGATCTCACAAATATAAAGAAAAAAACGTATTTTCTCAACGATCATAAAGAATATAGGATGATACACATACAACCTGCCCTGCAACTGTCTGATCTTTTCTTTTCTCTATTTTGATTGCAATACCATGCAATTGATCTTTTTCTCTAGGAGTGAGCATGGTCCGGATTAGTTTGGTTTTGTAGTAAATCAAGAACCAAATCAATACCTACGAATTATGAATTTTGAGAACCAAACCAATCCATAAAATTCATAAAACCAAACCTTTAAGATAGGGATCGGTTTTGGTTTTGAACCATGATTTGTTTAAAGTTAAAATATCAATTTTATACACGATTTAAAGTACTTGAAATGGCATAGATAAATAAAACGAAAACTTATATTTAAACTTAAAATTCTATTGAAATCACCAAAACTCATCAAAACCAACCATCACCAAAACTCGTGAACTGATAGAAATTTATTGGTGTATCTATATTATTAAACTAAAATATATATATATAAATGTGTATATACGGTCCGGATCGGTTTGGAACCGCAACCATTAATGTAAATCCACAAACCAAACCACATAAAAAAAACTACATTAATTTTTTAAAATCAAGACAAAACCACACTACTTAAAAACTAAAAAAAATAATTCGGTTTGGACTGAATTCACGGTTTAACGGATTATTTGCTCACCCCTATTTTTCTCTTTTTGGTAGACGTGCAATCAAAAGATTTACTTTCTTCATCCCCAGTTAAAGAGCTATGCAACTACGAGATCCACCTTGATCCTTGCCGGATGTGCTTGACAATCCCCCATAGTACAGTAATATGCTCACTTCGGGACTTGTTACTCTAGATGTTCCAAGAGTCTCCGCCAGTTGAACCGCATCCAATAGACTCCCTGTTCCGCTCATCCCCTTCGTCAGGTGTTTGATCAGGACACTATAACCTAGATTCCTAAACTTGGCAATGTATAGGTGGCAAGCAGTTAAATGGATACGGTGCTTTACTGGTAGACGCTTCTCCAACTTTCACAAAAATTGTATGGGAGTCGTCCTCAGAGGGACTTCCTAAACGTGAACGGTGTAAAGAAAATCAAGGGGCGTTTCCGCTGAGCTATAAGTTATGAACTACTTCTTGCAGCTATTTGTCATCAAGTTAATGACCTAATTTTTTTGCTTCGAGTAAATCAATGCCAATTTTTACACAAGTATGTGAGCTCCACACACAAATTACTGCATGACAGGGGCGTGGTTGTATCATTTTTATTTATATACTGCAACTCTGTGTTTTTTTTTTTTTTAAATTCCAAACCATGGTTAGAACTCAGAAGAAGACGAGAAAAAAACACTTTCATAAAATGGGAGAAAACGAAATGGGATCGAAAATTTGGAACTACTATATTATTGTGACTCACGTGGCATCCTATTTGTAAAAAGACAATGGGACCAAACGCGATTGTCTCGTCTCTGCAAATTGTCTCTGCTCTTAGTATTTTTGTAACACTTAATTGATTCAAAATAAAAATAAGAGAGGAGATTCAAAAATCACTAAAATACAAAAGACTGCTAATTTCAAAAAACGGCAATTTCCAATCTCAGTTGATTTGGACCTTAATGAATCACGTATGCATTCGACCCCACAAAGATACATCAGACATTTAATAACAATTGGAAGGTAAGAGATAGTTACTTTAATCTTTACTCTGCGCGCCTGCGGTCTCTTTCGAACATGGTAGTTGGATAATAGTAGCTGGCTTGAGATTTTTAATGTCAAGTTCCCTGTATGCATGAGAGTTTAAAAAGACACTCCTTCGTTAGTATCCTTTATACTCTCTCCGTTTCAAAACGAGTGATTTTTTTTGAACTCCATGTCATTTTAAAATGCTTATATCTTTTATTTTATGAAATTTTATGTGATTTTGAAAACTCTGTTTAATAGAATTAATTAAAATCTATCAAACAAGATCCATATTGCATATTTTTTAACATTCATATTGAAATATACAAGTAATTAAAAATCACACGTTTTCCCAAAAAGATCACTCATTTTGGAACGGCGAGAGTATTATTTGAGATTTAAACGTAAGGGTTCATAAGAATATAGTATTTGTTACATTCTTCTCGATTAAACATCCCACAATTTCGCAAGTGGAGTGAAGTGTAGTTGGTACGGAAGTACCTCCGTTATACTCCCATGGACACATAAGCAGGGTTCTAAGCACTCCTCCCTCTCCCTAAGTTCTCTAGGATAGAGTAGATTAGGTTTAACGAATGATAAAAAAAAAAAAATTACAATCCCACAATTTTTGAGAATACACGTTGTTCGAAAGAATATTTTCTTTAAATGAGATTTTATAATTATTTGGTGCTTCACACATATTAGGATGGCTCCTTGCAGAGCGGTGCAACATCTCAGCAAATCGACGGCTCGGATTTTAATCAAGCAATGGACAGTTCAAATTTGTATACGATTTGTATGTGCTCAGATTCAATCCGAGTTGTTCGTGCTAAGGTCAATGTCCGGATCGACCGCTCTGCACCTACTCATCAGGGAGCTGCGCGGCAGCATCCCAGACATATTAGAACCAGTCGCCAATACAGTTTGTTGCAGATATTATACATGCCACCATATATGTTATTATTAAGCTATAAAATATGAATCAATCTGTCATTGATATCTTCCATTATCGTCCGCATCGCAAACACTTAAGAGCATAGACGACAAAGAGAGAGATTAACGTAGATAGCTATCATTTGACATTATCCCTACTTGTGCTTAACATAAAAGAAAGCATCATCATATACAAGAAGATAAAAGAAAGGAGGCCGAACACTTATTTGTTTTTTCATGTCTGTTTGGTCAAATTCTTTGAGTTTTTGCACTATTTTTATTGATTGAAACTATTACGGCCCATTTGGCTCGAGAGATTTCATAAGAAAATAAAGAAAGGGTTATTATTTCTAGCCAAATTACTCATTTGGATTGAGTATTTCGGTGAGAAATTAAGAGAAAAAATTATAAATAAAAATATTGATTTGCTCTTCCCATTTCTCAACATCCAAAGGAAAGGTTAATGTTTTTTTATCTGACCTTCCGTCATATTTGTCATACTTCCGTACTTATCCGACAACCACGATTCACAAATATATTAGTGTCAAATAAATTGGAAAAATATAGATTACAGCGTTAAGACAATTTATTCCATCATTATGACAGTCGCCTCCATCATTAGTGATTGAATTTCTCAATAAATTTCTAGCCTTTGAATTCGATTTTCGTAATTCTCCTATATTGATCATCATTATAGTACCGTCGCATAAGTGTTAATATTGCATCATATGTTTAATATCATTGGTCTCACGTAACCAGCTTTATTAAATGTTCATGTCAACATAATTATCATAACCAGCATTAATATTTTTCCTAATATCATGACCAGCCTTAATAACAATTAAAGGAAAACACTTCCTTAATTTTATCCCATAAGTTGCTTATTAAACAAGGACTGATTTAGTGTTAATTTATTGTCCCATTCCTTTTTTTATTTGAACAGGTTAACTTAAAAAAATAAAATAAAATAAATTAAGGGATTTGGCCAAGTGATTGTGAGAAAAAATAAGTGATTCTCCATGAGGTCATATGTTTCATTCTCACGAAGGCCAAACCTTGGGGCCACTAAAGGTTATGCCTGATTACCTTCAGGGTTCCGAAATAAGTCGAGGTGCGTACAAACTGACTTGGATATCCAATTATCAGAAGGAAAAAAAAAAAGGGTTACTTAAAAATTGTGCACCAAAATTTTTGACTCGAAAAACAAAAAGAAAAGGAAAGTGCACAAAATCCCCCCACCGCACAATTGGTACATTCAAGACACACATATATAAGCTGTACACAATTTTTAGAAACCGAACCCGAAGGTGGAGATTCTGAACATGGCACCTTCCTCCTCCTCTCTCTCCTCTCCCTCTTCTTCCTCCAAATCCTCTCTCTCTCCTCCCCCCCTCCCTCCTCACCACCCTCCCCACTTCACTCCCGTAAGTAAAACCCATCTGCACATACACAACCCCTTTTTAATTCTGTCTATTCGTGGCATAAAATTTGGATTGTGATTAGTTTTCTGTTTCTGTTTTTGATTGATTTCCTGTTTCTGTGTTTATATTAACAGATACAGGAATGCGAAAGAGAAGAAAACGATGATGACGACGACGAAGAAGAAGAATTCGAACGACGTACCAAGAGAGAGGTTGAAACCGAATCGAAGCACCACTCCACGCCGCTCCACCACCACCACTCCGAAAACCGAACCAAACAAACGGCGAGACGACGGCCGGAATCCGAAGCCGGAGTCTCCTGCAACGAGTGCCTGCCGAGCAACCGCGACAAGTTCTGCGTGGTCCCCCTCGACAACAATGGCGTCAGCCCCAACGGCAGGTTCAAATCCATCCTGTTCTCCCTGACCAAAAAGAGCCCCAGGACGACGTCGTCGTCGTCGGCGTCCGACGCGGCTTCGCCCGCGGTCGAGCACTGGAAGATTGCTCTGGCGGAGCTCTCGCACAAGCTGATCCACGCGACCAAGAAGCGGGACGACGCCGTCCTGGAAGCTTCCAGGCTCAAGCACTCCGTGGCCGAGCTCGAGAAGAAACTCGACAAGCTCGAAGCCTACTGCCACGACTTGAAATCGGGGCTCGAAGTTTGCTCGAATCACATCCAGCCCCCCCGTCTTTCGACCAACTCTCAACCCAGTCCCAACAAAAAATTGATCGAGCACTTCTTAGTCTGCGTCGCGGAATCTCGATCGTCCGTCCGTCTCCTGGGCCGTTCCTTAACTCTCCAGTTGCGCCACGCGGGCCCCAAGATCCACGACCGGCTCTCTCTCCTCCTCCAGCCCTACGAAATCAAGCTCTCTCTCTCCAAAAACCCCAGGGCCATCACCTTCTACCTCGAGGCCCTGCTGAACAGGGCCTTCTTCGACGACTTCGAGTCGATCGGGTTCTGCAAGTCCGCGGTGGCTCAAATCCTCAACCCGGTAGCCCGATCCGAGTCGAACTTCGCGTCGTTCTGCCGGCTGCGGGGGCTGACGTGGGAGGAGGTGCTGAGCAAGGGGACGAGGCACTTCAGCGAGGAGTTCAGCCGGTTCTGCGACCGGAAAATGAGCGAGGTCGTGGCGATGCTGGGGTGGAACCGGGCGTGGCCGGAGCCGCTCTTACAGGCGTTCTTCGGCGCGTCGAAGGGCGTGTGGTTGGTTCATCTGCTGGCTAATTCGGTGCACCCGGGCCTGCCCGTGTTCAGGGTGGACAAGGGGGTCGGGTTCGACCCGGTTTACATGGAGGATATGGGCGGGGATAGGGCGAGGGGGTTGGTTCCGGGTGTGGTTCGGATCATGGTCACGCCTGGGTTTTATGTATATGGGAGTGTGGTCAAGTGCAAGGTGCTTTGCAGGTATCAGAATATCAATGGAAATATCAATGGTGGTGGTGAAAAGGGTTAAAGTTTAAACCAAGAGAAATTTTTGGTTACCGGTTGGGAACCATGTGATCGTGTCCAAGCTGCTCATTCGAGCCGTTCAAAAGTGTTTTACACGATTTCGATGGGCCGAGCGGACACGTACCCACCCGGGATTGAAAAATTTCTCTTAAACCAATGATTAGCTTTGTGGAAAAAAGGCTATTATGTGGTGGTGATTAGTGGGTTGAATTTTTTTTAGTTTTGTGCTGTCTATAGTGTGGTTTTAGTGGTGATATTTGTTGGTTGGTTGGGTATGTTTTTTGGATAATGGGATTCTTGAATTTTTGGAAAAAGTCAAAAGGCTTTGGCATTTTGCAGTTTAAAATTTTGTTTTGTCGATATCCTAGATGGATCTTGCTTTATTGGATAATGCCATTTAGCAACTTTTTTACTCCATACAATTGGAGCACATATTTTTTTTTTATGCAATTGTCAAAGCTAACAAGTTAGGACTACAGGATAACAAGATGGATCCTGAATCATCGGATATGTGGTCCTGTTTATTTTTTTATTGTGCTGATTTTTTTTTTTTTAAATTTTCGATTGGTCCATTGGTTTTGTTTATTTTAAAACATTTTTTAATAAATCAAAGGTAGATTTCTCCTAAAAAAATTTGTCTATAGTTTGAGGACTTTTTAGACAAGTTCTTTCTGCTAAATATACTTGTAATCAATATATACAAAGAGAATGACTTATATACAAATATGTGTTTTTTAGATTTTAGCCCGAATCTATTTTGACAATAGGAGAAATACAGCCTCATTATCATTTGATGATAGTTGTGGTTTACCCAAATCATGGAATTGGGTTTCTTTTTTCATTTCGTGATTGACAAAACAGAGACACAACAACTGTTGAGGCTTATAATTTCATTTGTAGCTACCAGCCTACCACATCAATTTGGGAGGGTTGTTTTTTATTGCAATATTTTAATTGTATAGCTGAGCTAAAAAAATAAATTTATTTTAATTGTATAACATTTTCCTTGCTGTCTTTTGTTTCTTCTTGGTGATTGGATTCACAGAATGTGCCCCATGGAATCTTCTTGTGGAAATAGAACATGATGGTACTTCCTTCCTTGTGCCTGACCTTCGAAGTTCTACTTTTTAGTTCACGTCGTTATGTTTTTTGCCCAAAAGATGAAACTACGGAGTATTTTTTTGCTTTGTTGGTTTACGGCCCAAGTGCCATACCTTTCCTTGTGGTTAAGCCTCGTTCTCAGGAGAAATTTTTGGGTGTCGGGTGGGTACCACGTCACCTGGCCGACGTGGTATCCGAGCAACACATCCAGGCCGTCCAAAAGTGTATTGGATGACCCAGATTGAAACGCACTCTCTCTCCTCTTTCTCTCTCGAAATCCGAGCTGTCCAAAACCGAAATGGACGGCTCGAATGCTCCGAGAGGGCACCATGTGTAACCCGCTCAGCACTGAAAATCTTCTTGGCTTCTCTGGGGTTTTGCTCTGATAAAATGTAAAACCTTCTAGGGTCCAGCAGATTGTCCATCGCCATGGTCCATGGACATAGTCGAAGGGTAACATCATTTCATCCTTCATCCAACAGCCTGTATATTCTATAGTTCTACTCCCTTTCAGCTCATGGTTTCTTCATTGATTCTTGACATGAATTTGATTTGCTTGTCAAATCATTTTAATCTCACACGACATTCTCAAGGAGGTTAGTGAATCTCTATTTCTCTGTATCCCCAGTTTGGCTATGGAATGTGTGGGTGCTGAAACAATCTTTGACCCTTCTAATGAATGGTGGAGGAATGAAATGGTCAACTGAGGACTGTATACCTGCAAATCGAAGGGGGTATACCTCCGTGAAGAAACTCCGATGAACAAGTCAGTAGGTGGAAGAATGAGGAGAACGTATTTTGCTTGAGAGAAGAGAGATCCTTACCTAGAGGGGTAGTGCGCTATATATAGGCGAGGCTTGGAGTGTTCAACAAGTCGGTCGTGCATCCCATGTGTGTTTGTACCACTTGCGTTGTACCGCTCGGATGACGTCATGTGTCAAAATTATTAAATGAACGGCGCTTCCCTAGCGAAGCAGAGTTCACGTGCCCGTATTAGAGATGTCACTTCGATTATCAACGGAAGCTTCTAGAAGACTCCTCGACATCCGCGGATTAGCACTACCTAAGAAGATATTTTCCCCTGAGCGATAACGTTACTTTCGAACGAAAGCTTATCCCGCCGAACGACTAAAGGGCATGACGAGCGAACGATCAGTGTGAACGTAAGGAAAAGCAAACACGCTCAAGAGAGCCGTTGGGAGTTGGCATAGGCTCGGCAAAGCAGTGGAGTGCCTTCCCAAGACATGCACTGACCTTACAAACGAACTGAGACAACTGGACTGGGACCAACTGCGTGGCTTTGTGTACAAAAGCGTCCAGGGGATGACATGTCCAAAACGGGTGCTAGGTCTGTCCTCGACCTCCTTCACCTCTCTGAATTGCGGCTATTTCGGCCCACTACAGAATGCATCAGGACTAACGTAGGAAAACAAATCATATCGATGCAGATAGTATAAAAGCATACAAACTTTAACAAATATGTGTTTCGATCCGTTCGATGCGTAAGAATCCTATATTTACCATGTGGTACCCACGTGCGTCAGTAGAATTCAGATAAACTCATATCCAGAATTTTTGTGCCTCCATCTATGTTTGTAGCATTGTGATAAACAAGTACAATTGGAGAAAATGTAGCCTAAAATCCAACACCATTCAAGATGTCATCTCGCACTCTTTTTTCTCTTTTTCTTTTTCTTTTTCTTTTTTTACCATTTACATTTTTTATTTATGTGAAATTATTGGATTACCAATTGAAGAGTGAAAATTTTTAACATCCACCACTTCAGATCACCCAGACCAGACTTTTTCAAACTTTTTCCGCAACTGTATTTAATATCCTTTTCCCGGGTGAAGTCAAACAGTGATTTGGGCTGAAATATTAGACAAACTTGTATCGTTTACAAAAAAAGAAATAAAATTATCAAAAATCTGACGAGCCCAACAACTTTCAGTTGCCATCCAGAAGTATGAGATCCTTGGGCTGAAATATTAGGCCCAACAACATTGTTTTACAAACAATACAAAATTAGAGGCCGGTCCTCCTTTTTAGGTTCGTTTTGATCCCAACCCTGAATATTATTTCCGAACCTAAATAGGCTCGGTTATGTTTCATTAAGACTTTTTTGCTCAAATCAATTGCTCCTGTGATCATTTCCTCTGCTCTACTCACTCTCTCTCTAAACCACTCCCAGCAACACCAACACCTCTCCTTGTTTCTCTCCCTCACTCCACCCATGGAGCAGCTCCGACCACCTCGGCCGCAGTCATCTCCTCTTTGACAAAGTCACTGTCGCGCAGCCATGCCCGGTCCTTCTTTGCCACATCATTGGCAGAGATCGACGAGACCACGATCGGCAACTAGATCTCTCCGAGTCGAGATCTAACTTCGTCACCGCCCTCTGCGGCGATGACGGTGTTCTAAATCATTCGCCGATCACAACGGCCAGAGTTTTGAAAGCGTCGCCGGCGTCGAGAGACTCGATTTTGATAAGTATCGATCTCGATCTATCAGATCTAGTTTTGACTCAGATTTTTTGAAGAAATCAAAACAAAAAGGGAGGCCGGGAGGGCTAATCAATGAAATCAATGGGAGTAAGAAATCATTTTTAAATAGAAATCGTCAGGACTTTTTACTATTCCAGTACGAAGTGATTACGCGCTAAAGAAACAAGGCGACGTTCGTGCGGCAATACCTCATGGGTTAAATTCCTCCCTCCGTTCCGATTCGGAGTTGTTTGTTGTTCCATTTGTTGGTTGGTTTCGTCTTCGAGACTCACGCCGGATTCTGATATTCAAGTTCCATCCCTTATGTTTTTTCTCGCCCTTGTTTTTTTTGTTTTTGATGATTAAGGTTTTGTTTCCAGTGATTTAGTTCTGTATCATTTTTGTTTTTGATTCTTTTACGCGTTTCGAGTTCTCCATCAATAACAACATTCCTCGATGGTGCAATGATGGGCCGTTTCGGTTTTATTCGTTCGTGATCATTTAAAGCAGCATAGGGGGTGAGAACTGTGTTTGTGCTATGAGAAGTGTATATTTTTTGTATGAGAATTGTGTTTTTGCTATGAGGAGTGTGTATTTTTTATATGAGAATTGTGTTTTTCCTATGAGAAGTGTGTAATTTTCTATGAAAAGTGTGTATTTTCTATGAGAAGTTTGTTTTTCTGTATGAGAACTGTGTTTGTGCTATGAGAAATGTATATTTTTTGTATGAGAACTGTATTTTTGTTATGAGAAGTGTATTTTTTGTATGAGAATTGTGTTTTTACTATGAGAATTGTGTAATTTTCTATGAGAAGTGTCTATTTATTGTATGAGAACTGTGTATTTTCTATGAGAAGTGTATAATTTTCTATGAGAAGTGCGTATTTTTGTGTCCAAATTTGATTAGTGTATATACCGTAATGTTGACATTCCTCAAATCTTTCAAATCGTCAAATCTTTTTTTCAGGTCTAACGTGTTCCAGTTTTAGCATGTAACGCCCCGAATTTTGGGTACGTTAAATAAACATTTTAATTGAATAAACTAAAGAGAGTCTAACTCATTATTACAACATAATTCTCACAAGAGTACTTTTATTCAACAAAAGAGGGGATAAGCTAAGGTTAACTACTGCTCCGCCTCTTCTTCCATCCTTCCAAGCTCCGAAGGCCTCCAAAGTGTACTGTTCATGCTGCTCATCTATAAACCTGACACATTATACCAGCGTCGCCTCCAGTATAATATGTCAGGGTCACTACAAAGGTAACACCGTGAGCTACAGGAGCTCAATAGAATAATCCAACCCACTAATCCATAACTTATAACACGAAGGTACATAGGCAATTACACATGCTCATTCAATAACATAATTAACAATGACACATCCGCATTCATTATTAATCTATCGTCGGTGTCCATGATTTCTGTTTGTTTCTCCTACGCCGACTCATCGTGAAACTGTCACCATTTCCAAATCAACATTTTGAAAAATCATTTCTCATTCTTGTTACCAACGGGCTACCAAGTCCAACCATCCACGCTATCAAATCTTGCATTGGCTCTCCGCGATAACCAAGCCCAATTACCAATAAAGCTACCACGTCCGTCCGTTAGCAATCTACACAATGGCTACCAAGTCCTACATTGTGGTTTTCGCAAGTCTACACAAGAGCTACCAAGTCCGGCCATTATGTAGTTTCAAAAGTATTTTACCAAGTTCAATTCTTTCCTTTATCCACACCCTAGGTGACATGTTTCTACTTTCTCGATTTTCGTGTCTCGTAATCATGCATAGACTCCGCGGCGGAACAAATCACTTTTAAGTAATCTAGTAAGATCATCCAATTCTATATTACCTAAACGTACTCAAATTATTCCTTAAAGCATAACGCCACATGTACGGACGCCCTTGGAGTGGAAAGCCACTTATGCTTTATCAACAACAAGTAGTGCAAGCAAATATACATACATGCTCATAATCATCCTCAAGACAATAATATATTATCAAAATTCGTTCTTTCTTCCTTTGTGGAGTTTTCAAAACAACATATGTTTATTGACGAGTTCTTACATGAACAAGCAACTATCATGAGATCAAGCAATTAAGTAGTCATAATATCAAGGTAAACTACGTAAAACAAATCATACTACACATATGGCTTCATGCTCATACAATACAATATACTTAGAGGAAGTAGTTAGGGATTAACTACGTTCAATTCAACATGCATACAATTATACTTAGGATAAGTAGGTTCGAAGAACTCTACCGTTCTTCTTGGCGGTAGGGTGGCTACGGGAATTTCGTCGGAGTAACGGCTTAAGGTTCCGAGAGCTTCGAAAGAGAAAGGTTTTCCTAAACTAAGTCTTGTCTATACTACTAAACTCTTATGGATCGAAGGGTGGTGGAGTTGTGGTTTAGTGGCGGCTTAGGGTCGAAGCTTCTGAAGAACAAGAGAAGAACTTCAAGAACACTCAAGAACAAAGCAAGAACACTAAGCTTTGTAGAGAGAGAAGTTGAATGGTGAAGGTGTGAGTTGAAAGGCATGGAATGGATGCTATTTATAGGCAAAATGAAGCTTCCCCCCTCACTCCACTTGGCCGGCCATCTCTCTCTCTCTCTTCCCCATGGATTTGCTCCATGGACTTGTCTTGTCAAGCAATAGTACTCCAACAAGTGCCACTTGGTCAAATAGTGTCAAAGTACTTCAACTTGTCAAAGTCTAGCACACATACACCTCACTTTCCCCCTCCCTCTCATTCGGCCATGTCTCTCTCTCTCTTCCCCATGGATTTACTCCATGGTCTTGTCTTGTCAAGCCAAGGTACAATACAAGTGCAACTTGGTCAAATAGTATCAAAGTACAATGCACATGTCCAAGTACAACACACATGCACTCACTTTCCCTCTCCCCTCATTCGGCCCTCTCTCTCTCTCTTGGTCAAAGTACTATCATGTATATATATACATGTATATCTATATGTACATTTATGGAAAGAACAAGAAAGGTAAGGACAAACTCACTTAAATGCACACATGGCTAAGATTGTTCTTTTTGTAGGAGAAAGGACACATGACTAGTCTTGTCATGCTATAGTACTCCAACCAATTGCCAACTAGGTTAATAGTGTTCCAAGTACACCCTCATGTCAAAATACAACTCACACACACCTCACTCTTCCTCTCTCCCAACCGGCCTCTCTCTCCTTTCCCATGGATTTATTCCATGGACTTGTCAAATCAAGTCCATAATCATGGCAAGCAACCTAAGTCTAGTCACATCAAGTCCTTTCTCTTTCAAATCAAATCTAGGTAATGATGAGGGTCCAAACAATGATGAGGTGGTCATGGTGTAGTCTTGTCCTAGAATGGGTCTACTTGGAAGAAAGACTAGAATCATTGGCTAGGTTTTGACTAGAAATGGGTTGGCATGTAACAAATAGGCTTAAGGCTATTAGGTGGCTTGGACAAGTGACCAAAGACACACACACACACCTCACTCTCTCTCCTCACATTCGGCCTCCTTCTCCCTCTCTCTAGCCGATTCTCTCTCTCTCCCTCTCTTATGATTTCGGTTCATGCTTGTCACATCACACTCATTACACTCCAATCGAAAGAACAAGGAGGATAAGGACAAGGCTACTTAAATGCACACATATGGCTAATGATTATTCTTTTTTTTTTTAGGAGAAAGTACTATCATATCTTTCACCAAGAATCCCATGGGAATATTGGACAATGCTATTATCCAAGGAATAATAATTCCCTAATGGTTATTGTCCAAGGTCTAACAATTACCCTAAAGCACGTAATAAACCAATTCGTCCAGTTAAGAATGATGAAGGAACACATGACTTGTTTTGGCAAATCCTAACATCTATCATCCAACGCAGAAAGTTCTTTCCTAAAGACGTAATAACCAAATGGCATTCCAAGAAAAGTCATCACAAGACAATATTCACTTTGACTGCATCATTCCAACTACTAGTCAAACTCGTCTTCTTCCAAACAACTATCATGTCCAATACAAAGATCTTCCTAAAGACATGTGACAACTAACGATAAAGATTTTCCTGTAACTTATCATCAATGGATAAAGATCACCCAAGATCTATCGTCTGAATTCGGATAAAGATTACCCTAGATTTAATAACCAAATTCAAAGAAAAGTCATCATGAAGATAACGCTCACTTTGACTGTAATCATTCCAACTACTACCAAACTTCGTCTTCTTCCAACAACTATTGTCCAATGGTCAAAGATCTTCCTAGACATGTATTAACCAATGGATAAGGATTTTCCTAGATCTTATCGTCCAATGGATAAAATTACCCTAGCATTGTACATTCAAATGGATAAAGACAAAAGGGTAAAATGGTCCATCTAGTGTTAGGCAACTTAATTAGGTTTGGAATCCAAGTGAGTAGGTTGAATGGGCCTTAGGCTATTCTAACTAATTGGTTAAAGACTAACGATACTTAATCTGGGCCTTCATTGCTCGAGTGGTATTTGGTTTTATTTAGTAGGAACTTGCCTTAACGGAATATTAAAGCCCGACGTGCCAAACGCCATGTAAGGCGAAGCGGACTAAGGGAGCCTGGTGGCAAAGTACGGCGCTGGCAATAAAAATGTTTGGTACAAACAAGGCCAAGGCACCAGAGCTGCCAGCGCCTGCGGTACAAAGCAAAATGCACAAACAAAGGCCAAGGCACCTGACAGCTAAAGGTCGTTGTGCCGCCAAAGTGCCAAACAAAGGGCCAAGGCAGCCTTGGCAGCTGCTGCTGCATGGGCGGCAAGGCAAATTTCAAAGAACGCTAAGGCAAAAGGCAAGGCGCGACCCGACGCTGCGCAGTAATCCGATGGCAACATGGTATGCAGCAAGGCGTACAAAGAACGCTAAGGCAAGGCAGCGCGACAACAGCCGACGCTAAGGCGCAGGTAAGTTCGACAGAGGTTCCCTGTTACAGGCAGTCTCACAAATAATTGATGCTCAGTGCACCTAAACGTTTGAAAAAGCGCGCGCCGACGTTAAGACAAAGACCAAAATTTTACTCAACTACTACAGATCGATGCATCACTAAGCCAAACCGTAGTTAGGATTTACTAACTAATCTGTTAAAAGCTAACTATGCTTGCCAAGTAGGATTCCAACCGAGAAATATAATTTAAAGATATTATTTATTTATTAGGAAAAATATACTAGAGTACGTTTACATACTAGTCATGGGAGAAGGACTAAATTGTCCTGAGTAAAACGATTCAATTTTACAAGTTTCAAATCTAATTATGACAGATTAATCGCTAAAATGGATTTATAAAACAAATAAAGAATTTTCAAATATAACAACAAAATTTTTATAGGTCAATAACGCCCGATTTTTGGATGTTAAAAATGAAATCCAAGTATTAAAATAAAATTTAAATTTTTAATGAAATTTTTATTTACCAAAATCGTGGTCGCATAAAGCAGCTTGAATCCGCTTCATTTTTCAACACATAGTCATTCTCATACCGCTTATGGAGTGATTACAGAATTGGCAGTCACATACCCAACTCTCATAACTGAGTTCGCCAGCTTTTTATGAGAATTGAATGGTTCTCATAGAACTCACTATGAAAATTGGCAATTTTCATAACCCACATAGCTAAGGGGTATTTGTGTCCAAAATAATACGGGTCACATAAAGCGCTTATGAGAATTGAGCAGTTCTTATAGAACTGATTATGAGAATTGACAGCTTCATAGCCTACATAGCCAAGGGTATTTTTATCCGACGAAATAATATGGGTCACATGGTCAATTTTCTATGAGAATCGAGCAGCTTCATGTAATCGAATTGACAGTTCTCATAGGCCACATAGTCAAGGGTATTTTTGTCGGAAATAATATGGGTCACATAGCCACTTTTCTATGAGAATCGAGCGCTCTGTAATCGACTATTAAAATTGGCAATTTTCATAACCCAATAGTCAAGGGTATTTTTGTCCTAAATAATATGGGTCACATAAACGCTTATGAGAAATGAGGAGTTCTCATAGAACTGATTATGAGAATTGGCAGTTCTCATAGCTCACATAGCAAAGGGTATTTTTGTCCGAAATAATATGGGTCGGGAATTGATTTTAAAAATATAAATTTTACTAAAAATGGATATGTACACAAAAAATTAAGAAGAAAGGGCAAAATAGTACAATTGTATGGAAAGTAAAAAAAAAAGGACTGAAAGAAGAAAGAAATATTTGTGTCAGGACTGTTTGAAATCCAAACCTGGAAAAAAGGGCCGGCCTCTAAATCCCCCTACAAACAAATGCATATTATTACAAAACTCTAACCAACAGAGTCAAAACCCTAACCAACGTACTTAAAAACCTTAACTAGATCCTAATTAGTAGCAACAGACTTCCAAACGCTAACGAAACGTTAAGATGTAGATATAAAGTACAAAACCCTAAACGTACCAGTTCGTGACGACAGCGACGAAGGCAACAGGGACGACAAGGACGAGGAGGAAGGCAATGACAATGGCGTGGAAGGCAACGACGACGCTAATATGTCCTGTCTCTCCCGTTTCTCTCTCTATCGTTCTCTCTTTATAAAGTGAATTTGAATTGAACTGGTTTTCCCTATTATATTTGAAAGGTATGTTTGTCAGTCGGTGCGTGAACTTGCGAGCTTACAAAATGTTGGGCTGGAATTGTGGGCTTACAAAAATTCTATAGTGGACCTATCACAAAATCTTACATTTTTTTTTTGTCAATCGGAAGACCAAATCAGTTCATTAATATCCGTCATACGGTATCTACAGGTAATCCAATTACAGAGCAAACCATACAACGACAACTAATAACCAACTAAAATCGAGGAACAAAAAACAACCATCGGTCCAAATCTGAGACGACTCCGTCGAACTCTAAAGCGTAATTGAATACTCCAATATATATAGAGCCATTACATAAGCAGGAGCCATGCCTCTGCAGGAGCCACTATCTGCTTCACATCGAAAAATACATGGATCAACAAACGTAGAGCACATATCTAGACACTAGATGCCTCGAGATGGCGGAGCTCCATACCAAAGATAATAGAAAACCTATGGAAATCAACCTAACATGGGCCAAGCCTAGTCCGAGGCAGGAAGACGACCGAAACTGCAATGGTGGAGCCTCCGAGAGCCACCCCTAGAAGCCGCCACCATCGAACTCCAGCCAAACCCCCAACCATCACTTAAAAAAAAAACACAAAAAAAAATAGAATCGCCGCACACCACTAACCACATGCCACCTCCACCGCCAAATAGATCCAGACCGACCCAGCAAAACCCCGCCAAAAACGTAGATCTACTGGATCCTGAATCGTGGGCACACACGAGGACAAACACCTAGTCGTTAGGTACGAAACCGGAGACCCCCGGAAGTGGTTTCCGGCGGCAATAGGCATCGCGTCCTGTCACCCACTGCTGCCCCTAGCTGTTAAGCATAAAACCAAAATCCCCTAGATATGGATCCCGGCGGCCAAACGGTGGTGATGGAGGGCAGAGACGGGAGGATATGCACAGATAGGGTGCACGAGGAAAGGGAGGAAGGAGAGGGACGAGGAGGCTCGGGGGAGGAGGCGCCTCCCCCCACGGCGGAAGAAGTCGCTGCATAATGCTAACTGATGAAAAGTTGAGAGAGAGAGAGAGAGAATGAGAATGTTGGCCCAAATCTTACAATGACTATGGGGTGTTTGGGAGCTAATTGTGTTATCAATTCTGGCCGAACGTATTTTGGAATAGGGTAAACTATAATTAACCCCCTCTAACTAAGCCTCGCGTGCACTTTGCCCTCTCTAACTTTTTTTTTGGCATTCAACCCCCTCTAACTAACTGAAATTCAAATGGTCATAACTTCAAACGGTTACAACTTTTTCGTCCGAAATCAAAAACATGCAAATTATATATCGATTTCGAGGTCTTGAAGTCAGTTTTCTAATGACACCAAAATCATATCACGGTTCAAAGCACACAAAAAATTATGATCAAAAAAGTAAGGGCTAGTAGACAGAAGATCGTTTTGATCATAATTTTCTCAACAGTTCTAAAATTAATGAACAGATTCAGATTGACTATTCACGTAAGACCCAAAAGTGGGCCCCACGTATGGATGTACATTTTCGGTCCCAATAATCGGGTTCTTTATTCTAATGAGATAAATCTACGTACTGGATGATACTGATGGATGGTTTGATTAGGTCACGTATGACGTCAATTAATTAGTGAGCATAGTAAGAGATACGTGCACGAATAGACGTTTTAACAATCAAATAACATTAAAGACATGTATTTTTCGACACTGGATGTTTGGAATAATCATTTGACCTCGTTTAACAATGGAGAATTGGTACGATTCATGACATTCGGACTATAAAACTGTAATGAAAGTAAATCGTGCAGTGAATCTAGACCATCGATTTACTTCCACGTACATTTTCATAGTTCGAATGTCGTAAATCCTATCATTTTTGTTAACAATTGCTTACACATACTTGCACCCACACCCACATGCATTGGAGACATTTATAGTTCTCTTATTTTGGTCTAATAAGTCAAATGGCTTGTTCAAATTTTTCTGCTAGTTTTTCGTCTTTTTTTGTGGATTATTGTATTGTTATAACGAGAAGAATTAAAAAATAAAAAATGACAAGCGAAACTCAATTTTTTTGAATAAAGAAGAGAAAATTAACTTATTTTTGTTTTTATTCAAAAAAATTTGGATTTCGATTGTAATTTTTTACTTTTTTAGATTCTTCTTGTCATGATGAAATAATAATTTACAAAAAAATGACGAAAAACTAACAAATGCAAAAAAAAAAAAGAAATTGAATAAGAACAAAAAAAATAAGATATTTGGCCTATTAGGCCAAAATTGATTTAGTCTTCATGGCAAAATAAACTAATTGACTTATTATTATTTTTTTATTCAAATTTTTTTGAATTTTTTAGTTTTGCATTAAATTTTTGTGAATTATTGGTTTGACTAGACGAGAGAAATTAAAAAAGTAAAAAAAATATGGTCCAAACTTATTTTTTAATAAAGACTAAAAAATTGACTTATTTTGTCTTTATTCGAAAAAATTGAATTTCGATCGCAATTTTTTAATTTTTTAAATTCCTTTCGTCATGATGAAATAATAATTTATAAAAAAATTGATGAAAAACTAATAAATGTAAAAAAAATTAAATGAGGGAAAAAAATACCGACTTGTCTTCGTTTTACTCCATGGAGACTTACATCATGCCTTCCGTCACCCCTGCCTCCCTTCCAACTATCTGGCATCAGAGTCCTTTTTCATGGAGAAATTTTTGGGTGCCGGGTGGGTATCATATCACCCGGATAACGTGGTATTCGAACAATACATTTGTGCCATCCAAAAATATATTGGATGGCCTGGATTGAACTATTCTCTCTTCTCTTACTCCAACACTCTTTCTTCTCTTTCTCTCTCCTATTACTTTCTTCAAATCCGAACAGTCTAAAACCGAAATGAATGATCCGAATTTACCAAGCAGGAACCACGTGGTTCCCGCTCAACAGCGAAAAACTTCTCCTTTTCATCACTCACATGTCTAGTGCTATTACATAATTATTTAGTTGACCCTACCTAAGCAAAACTTTTATTAGTGCCATTACATAATTAATTAATAATTATTCAGTTGACCCTACCTAAGCAAAACTTTTATTAGTGCCATTACATAATTAATTACATAATTATTTAGTTGACCCTACCTCAGCAAAACTTTTATTAGTGCCCTTACATAATTATTCAGTTTTTTTTTCTTCTTCAAATAAGCAAAATTTCTATGGTGCTCCCTAGTGGTGTAGGAGCATTATACTCTCAATAAATATTGATCATTAGATTGAAAATAGGTAAATCATAGCCGTTAGATCAAAATTATCAACAAAAAGTAGAGGGATTTTGCTAAAAACGAGATGGTTTTATAAATTTTTTACCCAAAAAAATGTACTCCCTCCGTCCCTTTATTATTGTCCAGTATTCCATTTTGGGCTGTCCCTTAATAAGTGTCCATTTTGTAAAGTTAGTGGGGGTAAAAGTTGGTGAATTTTTCATTTTGCCCTTAAAAGTAGATTTAATTTTGAAAAGTAAGTGAGTAAAAGAGTAATGATGATGGGTAAGTAGGGAAAGTGGAGGAAAAAGTTGATGTGAAAGGTATAATGATGATGTCCTTTTAATAAGTTGGAGTTACGAAGCAGGACACTTAAAAAGGGACGGAGGGAGTAGTATTACTTACCACAGAAACAAGTTCTATATATTATTCATTTAGACAACACTTACTATCTTATACGGCTAAAGGTACCATTCACTAAGACAATTGTGAGATCCAATGGTTAAGATGAAACCAATCAAATCCAACAATTCAGAAACAATGGGAGTATGGTGCTCCCAAACCGCTTGGGAGCACCTCAGCCGGACTTGACCATAAAGGGAAAGAAAACAGAGAAAGAGAAAGACAAACAGAACAGGTATTTATATATTTATATAATATAATATAATAATATTTATATAATAACGGAGTTTAGTTTTGGAATCTTATCTTATCAAATAAATCTAACGAGTAGTCTCTATATTCCTATATATATCTCCTATTCTCCTTGAAAGGAACAAGTACAAATAGAGAAAGAGAACACTAGCTCCAAAGACCCTTTCAGGGAGAGAAACAGAGAGAAAACAGAGCAACACTGAGAGAAAACATATTTCTTCATCATCATCTCTGAAATTCGGGAATTCAAGCTCCATTGCATTGAAAACTTGAGATTTCCAATTGGGCTGATAACATGGACGGAGGGGGAGGAGAGAACTTAATGCGTGCAATTAGTGCTCGTTTGAGCAGTTCTAACATCTGGAAGAGCAGTGGGAGAGAGGTTTTCTCTTTCTCTTCCAATGAAGAACAGGATGAAGAAGCACTGAAATGGGCATCCTTGGAAAAACTGCCAACATTTGCGAGGATAAGGACCGGAATTCTGAGCGAAGAAGAGGGGCGAATAAGAGAAATCGACGTCAAGAAACTTGGGGCGATAGAGAAAAGGAATTTGGTGGAGAGGCTTTGGAGAATTGCAGAGGAAGGTAACGAGAATTTCTTGCTGCAGCTTAAGGAAAGAATCAACAGGTAAATCTTGCTTATTTTTTATTCCTCAAAATTGAGAGTCTGTTATTTACTTCTCATCTTTTGGTAGTAGTAGTAGTAATATTTTGCTTTGGTTTCCTCTGTTTTGATGTTTCTTGAAAAACTTGATGCAGAGTTGGGATTGCTTTTCCGAATATTGAAGTGAGGTTTCAGAACTTGAATGTTGATGCAGAGGCCTACGTCGGCGGCAGAGCACTCCCATCGATTTTCAACTTCTTTTTTAATGCTTTCCAGGTAGCAAAATTTCTCCCATATCATCATGCACACTACCGAGGGAAAATATAAACAAGAACTAGTAGTTTATTACCTTGACCCACTTTGTGTGAATTTCATGTGAATTAGGAGCATCATGTAGTATATACTAAAGGTTGTTTTCGGCAGTGAAAAATTCGTAGATATAAAATGATTCGGATCGATACTTATGAATCGTGAATAGGTAAGAATCGAAGCGAAAATGGCAGAATTGTGCTTTGAATCGGTGAATCGTCCTCTGTTTTCCGAATAAGTTGCTTCCGATAGTAAATAAATTGTTGATGGGTTTTCTAACGTGGAGAGAACCCAAACTTGGAAGAAAAAACACACAAAAGACCAGAGCCCTCGTAGAGATGCTTCGAGCTCCTTGGAAGGTTTCGACGTCTGAAATTTGATGCTTAAAATTGCATATTGTTCCTATCGGTGCAGACGGTGACCGTGTACTGACTTTTTTTTATTTGTTTTTTACTCCTATATTATATTTATATTTATTTTCCACTATGTTTACTACTGTGGTTAGTTGGATGTAGGAGTATATTATATTCGGTCTTGCTATTGTCAGCCCAGTGGACTGACGATAAGCAAATTAAAAAACAAGAAAAATACGTATTTTTGTGTACTTTTTATACTCTTTAATACACATTCACACACTCTCTATTGTCAGCCCATTGAGCTAATTTTAGATTTTTCCTATTATATTTATATTGCTATATATATTTATATTACTCCACTCTGTTTACCACTGGTTAATGGGGCGTATATTATATTACTCCACTAGTTAGTGGGATTAGCGGCGCATAAATTATCTTTGTCAACCAATTTTGTACGGTGGTCGTAACATAATTGGTTAGTGGGGAAAAGCGGGTCGGGATTCAAAAGAATTGGGTGAAGTGTTTATTCCTTAACGACCAAAATGGTTAGTGTCATTCTATATTAATGAGGTGTTTGTGAGTCTACTTTTTTGACTTTTTGAATTATGGTCAAAATATATTTTGAAAGTAATAGAGTGTTTAGATGGTATGTGTAGAATGCATTTTGCAACAGGAATAATATTTAAGAAATATGTGATGAAAATGAATTACGAGTTTATTTTTTACCATGTTGCACTTGATTAATCATTGTGGAATATAATGGGTATAAATTAACGGTATAATCATATTATGGAATATAATGGGTATAAATTATTTAACGGTTTAATCAATTTTGTAAAAATTGTATTATATTATGAAATTGTATTATATAAAAGTCATTTACCAAAAAAAGAAAAGAGCAAAAAACAGAGTCTAAATAAACTTCTTTTTAACGAGCGTCTTGCCTATTTAAATGACCAGATCATCTATTTATCTTATGAAACAATTTTTTTTTAATTCAAACTTGAAATCTACATTTTTTTTATTATGAATTTTCAAGATTTTAACTGAATTGGAGGAATTCAAGATTCGATACGATTCGCAAATAGGCCTTTTTGATTCTCGATTCGATTCCTGATTTGACAACTATGCCTAAAGTACCGAAATTTTTACAAGTACGGTATATATGTACCGTGAGATACCCGTTACCGTTTTGGATTTATCATTATTAGTGGTATTTTCCCATATCGAAAAATTTAGTATAATATATACATTTATTGTATAGAAAAATAAATTAAAAATAATCTGATCCCGTCGAATATTTGACCGTTATTGTCTGATAATTACTGGTAATGTATGAGAACAATAAATGTAAAAGTAGTTTGGTACTGTTTAGTATCAACCGCTACTGTCCGGTACGACTAGTTTCGACCAGTAACAACTAGTACTTGAGTTGAAACAAAGTTAGAAATATGGGTATCAGATTTGGTCAATAACAGTACGTATCGGCTGGTATGGAAGTCAAAACCTTGATCTCATCTAAGATATTTGGCCCAAAAAGAGAAGAGCGTGGAAGCGCATCAAATTCCCAAGGATAACACATTAATAATTAAAGAGAAAATTTATTAAGGGTTGTGCGAAGAGAGAATTATTGGTTCTAGAGAACCAAAACGAACACAATCTTTGTGATTTTTGAGGCTTCTTGAGTTTTGTTTTTATTAAAAAAATTTGCATTTATTAATTTTGCGTCAAAATTTTGTGAATTATTATTTTGTCTCGTCGAGACCAATCAGAAAAAGTATAAAATTATGAATTTTACCATAATATTTTTGAAAATATTCAAGATAAAACCCAAAAATCTTATAAAAATATATAGGTAAAAGTAAAAAATAATAATTTACTTTTCCGATTCTTCTCGTCGAGACGAATTAATAATCCACAAAAAATTAACGTAAAATTAAAAATGCAAAAAAATAAAAAAATTAATAAAGACACAATTCAATAAACTCTAGAAGAACAAGGCCAAAAGCTCTTGGGGGAACAAGGCATATAAAAGTTGTTTTCTTATAAAACTATTACTATAACTAAAGATTGTGAATAAAATACGTATCTAAAATTTCTAGAGCTGTTGAGTACTGATGCTCTCCGTCGAGTAAATGGTTTACTGACAGTGATGGAGCCAAAAAATTTATTACGGGGGTCGGCTTAATAGACATATATGAGTATTTTTTATCGAAATGTATACTTATTACGGTTTTTGCTTTTCAAATCATTACATTTGTACATTGAAATGATTCTTTAAGCTGCTTCAACTGTCATGTGTTTATTTTTTATTTATATAAAAAATTGAGAAATGAAAATAAAATAACTGTTTTTTTAATCAAATTGAACCAAAATTATTAAAGATTATACGTAACTAGACACGAATAATTATCAATAATTTTCAAAATCAGGTATATACAAAATAAAAATTTTAAAATTTGAACGGTTGGAGAGCTGGAACCAAGGGGTCAGGGGCCCCCGCCTCAACATAGCGCCGCCCCAGTTTAGAGATAACTTACGCTGCCCAATCTTGTTTGTAGATAACAATTAATATACTGGTGTTATTGATCCTAGAATTGGCTACTCTAGTACAGTGTTTTAAATGGTGCTCGGCGCTAGTTGGGCGGCAACCCGCCGCAAAGCGCCTAGGCACCGCTGAGCAATTTGGCATTTTTTCTAAAATATTTTTGAAAAATATTTTTAAAGCAATCAAGCTCTGCCAAGCCCGCCAAGACGGCCGCCTAGCTCCGCCAAATCTCTCTTAGCCACCAAGCTCCACCAAGTTCTGCCAAGTCGGCCGCCAAGCTCCGCCAAATGAGCCGCCGATGGTGAAATTATGGGCTGAGTTGCCGCTGAGCGCCGAGACCGCCATTTAGAACACTGCTCTAGTATTAACCATGAGATGAAAATTGCCGCCATTTAGAACACTGCTCTAATATTAACCACGAGATGAAAATTGATTTTCTTCAAACTTTAAGACTTGTTTGTCTTATTGCTACTAGTCTACTTTAAAATCATGTCCCCGTGAATATTGTATCACCTCGCAATATTTGATAGCAGTATTATTATTATCTTCTTTATAAATTGAACTAACTAGCTTGGAATCTCTCTCTCTCTCTCTCTCTCTCTCTCTCTCTCTCTCTCTCTCTGTATGAAGGGATTCTTGAATTATCTCCATGTTTTACCAAGTAGGAAGATACCATTGGCGATTCTGCATGATGTTAGTGGAATCATCAAGCCTGGCAGGTAAGAAAAAACGACGTTACCGATGAGTAGTTAATTGGTTCTCATTGCCGATCAAGATTTATTACTCCTTAATTGGTTCTCATTTCAATAATTATACGTTTTGCAGATTGACATTGCTTTTAGGGCCACCAAGTTCTGGAAAGACTACATTGCTACTAGCTTTGGCCGGAGAACTTGATCCTGGTCTAAAAGTGAGAATTTACATTTGTTTTCTAGATTAATATCACAGTGTGTTACGGATTTTACACAAATTGCTGGTCACAACCAATAAAGGAAAACAGATTATGATATTATTAATAAACACTAAAAATGAATTTAATTAGGGGTTGGCCTAGTGGTCAAGAATTGGGATTTGGGGGTTTGCTCCTTCCTAAAGTGTCGGGTTCGAAACCTTTAATTAGGTGCTATCATCTCCTTTGGGGTCAGTCTATACAGGGTTTCGGTCTGACTTTAATTCGGTGATGAAATTGTTTTGTCGCGATACACCATTTTTGTTGCAGTGAAATGAAAAGAAAGTGCAGAGTTTGTTCAAATATCGATGAAGACCAAATGAAATCGAAAGAGTATATAGGCTAGTTTTGGATTAAAAAGTAAAGTCGATATTTTTTTTTGTCTTTATTCAAAAACAATTCGCATTTGTTAATTTTGCATCAAATTTTTGTAACTTATTAATTCATCTCGACGAGAGGAATAGAAAAAAATAAAAAATTATGATCGAAACTCATAATTTTTTGAATGACAAAAAAATTAAATCAAATAGACAGTCTTTTTTTTTTACTTATTTTTGCTTTTCTGAATTTTTTTTTTACCTTTTCTATTCCTCTCGTCAAGCCGAATCAATAAGTCACAAAAATTTGACACAAAACTATAAAATGAAAAAAAAAATTGAATAAAAACAAAAAAGAAGAAGTACATTTTTGACCTATTATTGTCTTCATTTAAACCGACGGGAGTAAAATTATTGATTTGTTCTTTAAATTGATATAAACCGAAAATATTTTACTTTTTTATAATCCTAAAAAGAACATAAATTTTCATATCTGTTAGAGGGAGTAGTTTTTAATCTGTATTATTTGTAGACAGAAGTAGCCAGATATCAAGTAATGCTAAGTTGAAAAACCAAAAAACGTCTGGAGAATCCACATAAGGGTCAGTCATTGTTTTTTAATTTCACTCCACATTGAACTCATTTTTAATCCATCTAAACATATATAAATATGGGTTGATATGGATTGCCATTATACAATATGGGCGGGTTGGGTTGGGTTGGATTTTAAGTGAGCGGATATGAGCGGGTTCAAAAAATATGGATTTGAATTGTTACATACTCACCTCTAGGGGTGTAAACGAGCCGAGCCGAAAACTCAAGCTCGAGCTCGGCTCGAGCCTTAACGAGCCGAGCCCTTAATGAGCCGAGCTTAGTTATTTACTAAACGAGCCTCTTTAATCGAGCCGAGCCTCCCTTAACGAGCCGAGCTTTTGTCGAACGAGCCGAGCTGCACTCGACTTGTTTTAGTAAACGAGCCGAATACTCGAGCTCGAGCTCGGATCGTTTACTAAACGAGCCGAGCCTTAACGAGCCGATCCTCGGCTCACTTACAGCCCTACTCACCTCTACTTGAAATGCAAAAACTTCGGGGGCGTTTGGTAACATTTTTATTTTCAATCTTTGGTTTTTGTTTTTACTTTTTTTTGAAAACTGATAAAGAAAACACGTTTGGTAAGTTGTTTTTTGTTTCTTGTTTACTACATAAGCGTTTTCAAAGTTTCCATAAATTGTGAAAACCCACAAATGGTATTTTCCCCTGTTTTTTTCCCTACCATTATATGTGTCATTAAATTGTTTTCATTGGAATAATTCCTTCACTTTGGATGGGCCCATCCAACCCCCGCGCGCGCCCCCCCCCCCCACCCCCCACCACCATTTCATTCTATTTGAATGATGCCTGAAAACAAACACAAAACATGTCTTTTGTTTTAAACTTGATTTTACTTTCAGTTTTTTGTGAAAAACTGAAAAGGTTACCGAACGCCCCTTTGGAGTTGAAGATTGTTCAATCTCGTGTATTGAAAATAGAATCCAAAAACCTAATTGCAGGAATTCATGCGAGACCATTCAGCTAGAGGCACATCAATTCGCATAAAATGATTCACATTTTTGGTAATCAAACAAAACCTTTCCAGCTCCAAGAACTGATCTCTTTAACTCAACCTTCTAAACGTGGAGAAATCGAAAGATTTCCCGAGACCAAGTCCAGCAAGCCTAAGCCTAAGCCCAAGCCCAAGTCCGAGCCCAACTTATTTGAGGTTCTCGGATTGGCCCAAGACCCAAGTCGAGCCGAAGACCATGGGCCATGAGTAGTGGCAACGTCAGCGCATGTGTGGTAACAACAAAACTACAACCATACGGTGTGTGGGGCCCACTTCCTTTGTGATTATGTGTAAGGCTGCGTTCTCTTGAACTTAACTTAAATTTAACTCAAATCTGAAAGTTTTGTCCTTGTTTGAATTTTTTTCTGCATTTATTAGTTTTATGCCAAATTTTTATGAGTTATTGATTAATCTTAGACTAGAAAAATCGGACATCTAGATTTAACTTAAATTCAAATCAAGTTCTAGGGAACATAGCCTTAAGTATTTGTGTGTGGTTATAAAATTATTGGTGCGGCAAATGGGCCAAAACCCACGTACCCAAGGTTGGGGGATTTTAGCCACTCCATCCACAAAATCAAAACTAGGTCGTTTTGCTATCCCCAAAATTGACTTCGGTTTGGTGCTATGAGAGGAAGACGATAGCCAGGGAAACGGCAACCATGGAAGCGACTGCCTTCGTTCCTCCATTGCCGCGCAACTCGACCGCAACAATGGAAACGCAACAGCCGTTCCTCCATTGCCGTACAACTGGACCCACAATCGTTGATGGTGCACCACCGACGCCGCCCACAACCGTTGATGGTGCACCACCTACCTCTCCGAACCGGTAAGATTCTATCTGCATTCTTAAGGGTTTGATTGTATCTGCATTATTACACGCATCGGTGGTGAAGGGCAAAAGTTCGGACAAAACTCAGGAAGCAAACCCTTCATGTTGCGGATTAAAAAAAAAAAAAAACCCCTTCATCGTGAGTCTGTTTACCCACCGGGACTGTAGATCCCTTTAACCTTCACCAAAAAAAAACCATATTGCTTTTTTTTTTTTTTTTTAAATCAAAAAACCATTTCGATGGAGCTGAGCTCGTGTATTTGGATTCGAGTAAACGATATTAAAAGCTAGTATATATCCAAGTAAAATACCAAAAAAAAGAAGAGAGATTTAGAGACATTTTATAGGCCCACAAGTCCACCTTAGTTTGTAAAGCCACAAGTCCATACAACCTAAACCCCATACCTTAAAAGTGCCTAAACCACTAAAACCCTATAATAAGAAAGTGCACCGTAAAACCCTATAAAAGTGTCTAAATCCTAGGGTACCCTACGCTAGGGTAATCTACTCTACCCTAGGGTACCCTATCCTATAATAAGAAAGTGCCTAAACCCTAGGGTAGGGTACCCTAAAATGGACTTGAGACTTTACAAAATTAATTGGTGGACTTGTGGGCTTATGAAGTTCACATAATGGACCCACGACTAATTTTCTAAAAAAAAAATCCTTTCTTCTCCTCCTACGACTTTCACCGGTCAACGAAAACACAAATTGAGGAAAAATCATTTCTCCTTAATTCTTCTGCAACTTTCACCAGTCAACGTCGTTTCGATCCCATACTTGGCCGGTTAACCTATCAAAACTATGTAGTTTTATTTTTGTGAATGGAGTGACTGAACGTCGTTTCGGAAGGCTGCAAACTGTAGTCTTTTTTCCTCACTGCAGGGACTCGGAGTCCGACTTTTTCACCTTCTCAACCTTGGCTACTTGAAGGGATAATTTTTCTTTCATCTCTCAATAAATTATGTTCATTGTTTCCATAGTTTAAACCCCTCGTATATGAGTATCTAATTAAACCCATTTGTACCTACCTCAAAAAGGTATATACATCGCACTTTAATTTTGGCTCAAATTTCCCGAAAACTCTTATGAACAGGCCTATTTTCTTTAACAAATTGAAACCAACCACAATAAATATTGTCTACAACCTTGAGGGTTGGTCCAGGTTGTTGGTGGGTGTGCACACAATGGTTTAGTGTTCGACTTTTGAGGCCAAGCCACAAGAATGTAAATTCTTAGTCCTGGTGTGGATGATCTGGCTTTGACTTTATCAGGGAGATGATTGGCCAAGGTGTGTGTAAACTGACCATCCAGTTTGGATAACTCATGAATTAAAGTTTGGATTAACTCATGAACATAACTCACTTACCCAGAAATAAAAATAAAAAATCATGAATATAACTCATGAATTGAAGTTTGGATTAACTTCAACTCCAGTTTCATAACTTAACTGAGTTTCATAACTGGTGGCTGAGTAAAGTCTTATGCTCTTTAGTCTTTACCTTTGGACTCTCTGACTTCTACCCAGAATATTTTGGTAGTGGACAAACTTACAGGCTTAATAGCTTGAGCACGGTCCAAACATGCTCAAGCTCATTTTGAGAGTCAATTTTCCTTCATTTAATTTCCAACATTTCCTGCTGACAAAGGCTTTAGCAGGAAAACTAAAATTCCCTCTCTTTTGCATGATCTATTTTGAAGAAAACCGTTTAATAGTGACAAAGTTAGAACTATGGGTCCACAACTTTCTTGGTAACGGAATACTAAGAAAGTTATAGGAAAGTTCATTTTCCCATCCCATCTGTCCAACTAAACAAGGGCTCTATGTTAAATATGTCTTGTTATAATGTGTTGACAATTCCTATGGTTTTTAATGGTAATTAAACTATTCATAATTAGTCTGTCTTACGTGCTCAACCCCTGTGAATACTTGTAGCAAAAGGAAAATACTTGCATCCGTCCAATGAGTGCATGCCCCATAAGCATTGTGTGCACATGCATCGATTTCAAAGATGTCATCTTCTAACTAGGTTTTTTTTGGGTATTTACCACAAAAAAAAAAAAAAAGAAGCTAGGTTTTAGGAGCTTCATTTATCTTGTGATCTTATTACATTTGCTGGAACAAATATATTTTTTCAGGTTTCAGGAAATATAACTTACAACGGTCATGGTATGAATGAGTTTGTCCCACAAAGGACATCAGCCTACATAAGCCAGCATGACCTGCATTTAGGAGAATTGACAGTAAGAGAAACACTAGCTTTCTCAGCTAGATGTCAAGGGGTCGGACAACGTTATGGTGAGTGATTACTCAGATTTTTTAGCTGTCTTCATAACAGGTGCGGAAGTAGCGGGGGACCTGTCTTCAAAAATATTTTAGCCGTCTTCAAAAACTTTAGTGACATATTTTGCATTTTCAGAGACAAATTTTATTCGTGGTAAAAAACCGAATTTGTTGTTGTGAATTATGATATTAAAAGGAAATTAAAATCTAAAATTATAAATAAAGTTACATTTGATCATCAAGTCAAATAATTTTACCTTCATTCTTGAAAGTTACTCTTGATTTTTCACAAAACAAAATAAAATTTAACTATTTAGGTACTATAGTTACTTAAACGAAAGAAGAAAAATATAATAGGGTCGATTCTGCTGAGCTAATACTTCATAAATATAGCATTTTGATTTGTGGAATGATAATTGGTCTTAATCATTTGGCTTAAATTTGTTGTGTGCGTTTTTTTTTTTATTTATAGAACTGCTAACAGAATTATCCCGGAGAGAGAAGGAAGCCAACATTAAGCCAAACCCAGATCTAGATATTTTCATGAAGGTAAGCAAATAGCTAAGACTAGTTTCCACCACCAGGTACAGAAAAGTGCATCTTAATTCCAATTAAGGAGTAACACATTTTTTAATTACAACTAAGTCTAGGCGTGTGCTGAAAACGTTCTCAACTCAACGTCTGAAAACGAATTACCACTAAATCTAGACGTGTGTTGAGAATGTTGAGTACGAATTACCACCAAGTCTAGGTGTGTGTTGAGAATGTTCTCAGCTTTGAAATATCCAAAGTTGCCACTATTACCACTAAGTCGAGGCATGTGCTAAGAACGTTCTTGAGAACATCATCAATGATCAACGTCGGTGGTCAATGATCAATGCCGATAGTTGGTCAACAGTTAACAATAGTGGTGGAGGAGTATTTTTTGTGTAACAATTTGACTTACCTTAAAGAGTGTATTTCATAATTTGGGCTTTGACCCGGTGGGAATTTTACTTTAAATTTTCTGTACCTACGCGTAAATTGCCCTTATTATCAATTTTGTGGCCTCACACGTATTCCAAAACCATTTTTTCAAGAACAAAAAACTGAACGTTTCTATATCTTAAAATTTTGTGAGGAAGTGTTTTGAGAATTCAGAAACATCTCTACAACATTTTCTTCAGAATTACTTAACCGCAAAAAAAAAAAAAAAAAAAAAGAAGCCTTTTTTTGGGACTGAACCGGATATTTGGTTTGGGAATTATGTTAACCGGAACCGGTTGAAACACAACCGGTCCAGTCTTAATCGGTTTAGCCGGTTTCTGTCTGGTTTGGCATTGTGGCCCTTGTGGGTTACATATTGGGCCAAGCCCAGTAAAAAAATTAACTTTGGGCAGATCAAACCCTAGTTCCGTGAAAAATAAACAATAGGTTGTATGGCCAAGTGGTAAGGTGTGGCTGTGCTAAGGCTGGGCCGCTGGGGTCCCGAGCCCCCCTCCTTACAATTTTTACTTGTAAGCATAAAACCAGTCCGGTGCATAAGTCCTTCAAACCAGGAACCGGACCGAAATATTTTCATAGTATTATTTAAAACTGGACCGGACCGGACCGGACCGGACCGGTTCTCTCTGAAAACCAAAAAAAAAAGAGCCGATTCGGTCTGGTTTTTTCGATTTTTGAAACATTCCTATTCAGAATGGCATTTTGAAAAATTCCTGAAAAACTATTTACGAACTTACGAGAACCTTAAATTTTCTGAAAGTGTTAACGCAAATATAATTCTTAAAAATACAGTTGTATTTACAGATATTGTTGTACTCTATTTACAGATACAGTTGACCGAAATATTTTATGCTAATATAGTTGTACTCTATTAATAATCCAGGCAGTATCGCTAGAGGGTGAGAGGGCCAATCTGATGACCGACTATATAATTAAGGTATTTGATTGAAATCCCAACTAAACAAAAAATAGTGTTATAAGTGTTTGTGAGAAATTGGGTTTATATATATATATATCCCTCCATTTCTCATATCATGTATTTACAGATATTGGGACTGGACGTTTGTGCTGACAGTTTGGTGGGTGATGCAATGCTCAGAGGCATTTCTGGTGGACAAAAAAAACGAGTCACCACAGGTAAAAGCATTCAACAATAGAAACATTGTAGTAGCAAAAAAAAAAAAACTGTTGACGATCCTAATGATTTCTCACTTTTGTTTAATCTCACGGTTTTGGATCTTTACTTCTTTGTTATTAGAATTTCAGTAAAGCACATTTATTGCAATCCGTGAATTAACCTTCACCTTTAATGTGAAAAAATTCTTGTTTCGAGGAAAAGTGATGCATGCATTAGTATATCACATGTCATTCATTGATTTCAAGCTAGCCACTATAAAAAGTAATAAAAATTTGAAATGTTTACTAGTATTTGGACCGGGTATTCTAAATATCTGGACAAATATGCTGCAGGGGAGATGATGGTTGGACCAGCTAGAGCGCTCTTCATGGATGAGATATCTACTGGGTTGGACAGTTCTACCACTTTTCAGATTGTGAACTCAATCAAGAACAGCAGTCATATCCTTCAAGGAACCTGTGTTATCTCTCTCCTCCAGCCGGCACCAGAAACTTACGACTTATTTGATGACATAATTCTCCTCTCCGACGGTCAAATTGTTTACCAAGGCCCGCGGGAGAATGTGGTTGAGTTCTTTGAACACATGGGCTTCAGGTGTCCAGAGAGGAAAGGAGTGGCTGACTTCCTACAAGAAGTATGTTATTTCTTCAAAACTCAAAAGTATTCTCTGAATACTACTAGCTCCATTATTCTGCTTTTGCTGACAACACAATATTCTATTATGGTATGTGAATTTTGATGCTTTGGACCATTGGTGGCCAAAAATTGTTTTTAGCGGGGTAACAATTAAACACAACTTCAACATAAATAAATAAATAAATAAATGAGTCGAATATGAACCTAGCAGTATTCGGCTCGAGAACCTAGATTATATGTATATCATGGGATTTTTACGAGCATTTTGTATATGTACATAATAAAAATTTTAGAATTTGTACAAGTATAAATGTTTATAATTACTAAAAATTTATTTATTCATATGTTTTTATCGTTAACCCTAGCTGTTGTGTTATGGTTCTGCAAATTCCTAACAAGGTTTTTGGTGAGAAGCACAGGTGACATCGAGAAAAGATCAAGAGCAATACAGGGCAAGGAGAGATGAACCTTATAGTTTTGTTACTGCAAGGGAATTCGCAGAGTCATTCAAGTTATTTCATGTTGGTCGGGAACTAGACAATGAGCTTTCCATCCCATTTGACAAAGCCAAGAGCCACCCAGCGGCTTTATCAACTAGGAAATATGGAGTTAGTAAGAAAGAACTGCTGAAAGCTCTCATATCCAGAGAGTACTTGCTCATGAAGAGGAACTCATTTGTCTACATATTCAAGATGACTCAAGTTGAGTGGTTTACATTCTGAACACGTCAAAATTGTCCATATATATTCGATTGTCGTTTAAAAGTAAATTCTCTGCAATCACTTTTCAAAAACAGTTGTGGAAACACAAACACTCTTCGTTTTAATATATTGCTTTAGTATTTAGTGAAAACGGTTTTTGAGAATTTGCGAACATCTTTATAATTAATATTGAAAATGAATTCTTTTCCTGAGAATTATGACAAAAAAGTTTTGAGATTCATCAACCTTGAAAGTTTTTGGAAACTGTTCTGAAAACTTGATTCTGAAACAAGGATAAAACAAAAGGTCTCATTGTTAATTTTTTTGTGTGTGTGTCTATTTTTCAGCTTACGATAATGGCATTCATTGTGATGACGGTATTTTTAAGAACTAAGATGAGCAAGGAAACAACAGAAGATGGTGTCATTTTCCTGGGTGCTCTCTTCTTTACTCTCCTTCTCACTTTGTTTAATGGAATGTCAGAGCTAGCCTTGACAATCATGAAACTTCCTACCTTCTACAAGCAAAGGAACCTTCTCTTTTTTCCGTCTTGGGCGTTCTCATTACCTGCGTGGATCCTCAAGATCCCAATGACATTTATAGAAGTCAGTATTTATGTGTTCACCACTTATTATGTGATAGGTTTTGATCCAAACGTCGGAAGGTAACTGTGTTTAACTATCGTTTAGCTAGGCTTTGGTTATCCTATTTCATTTCAAAACTTGACAAATTCCTTAATGGCAGGTTGTTCAAAATGTACCTTGTGCTCTTTTGTATTAACCAGATGGCTTCTGGGCTATTCCGACTCATAGCCGGATTAGGACGAAACATGATTGTGGCAAACACATTTGGATCATTTGCATTAGTTACAATGGTTGTGTTGGGAGGATTTGTCTTGTCAAGAGGTAAAAAAAGAAGTGCCATACATATATTAGAAATGTGCATACACAAAAATAGATGTATTATTTGGGTAAATGCATGTAAGAATAACTCTCTCCGCCTCAGATAATATAAAGAAGTGGTGGATATGGGGTTATTGGGTGTCGCCTCTGATGTATGGACAGAATGCTATATCAGTGAATGAATTTCTTGGACACAGTTGGAAACAAGTACGCATCTTATTTTTTTATGTGGGCTACACGAAAGTGAAAACTACTAAGAACTTATAATTCTCCTTACACCTGAAATTTGGAAATTCTGTGATATAGGTGCCTTCTAATTCCACGGAATCATTAGGCGTGTTGGTTTTGAAGTCTCGTGGATTATTTCCAGAAGCATATTGGTATTGGATTGGAGTAGGAGCTTTGGTTGGATATGTTTTTCTGTTCAATGGCCTATACACATTGGCCCTAGCATATCTCAGCCGTAAGTAACCATATATGTTTTGTAATATGATGTTTTTGGCATGCACTAATTAGCAAAGCCTATTTTGTTTATGTGATTCAATACTTTCAACATCTCTTGCTTAATCGATCTACGCGGTGTAGCATTTGAGAAGCCTCAGGCAATTCTATCTGAAGAAACAGTGGCTGAGAGAAATTCCGTTAAAGCAGGAGACGTTATTGAGCTATCCTCAAGAGGGAAGAGCTCTCCCGGTTGGTCATTTAGCTCTTTTTTTCCTTAATTTTCAAATAGGTGGGTATTTTGCTATAACATACTTGTTTCATAATTATATAGAACGAGGAGATGAAGTTCAAACAAGTTTATCATCGAAATCAAGGTCTTCAAGAAACGGGAGCATTAGTGAAAAGAACATGCAGCGAGGAATGGTTCTACCGTTTGAGCCCCTTTCCATCGCTTTCAATGATATCAAGTATTCAGTAGACATGCCACAGGTATCTTCATTTTATGTTCAATTATGAGATACACAACAAAATTATATAGGTGACTAGTTGTTGGATAAAACATTCCACTTTAAATTGTTCATTCATTCTTTCCTGCATATTGTAGCTCTATATCTTCTTTTCTTTATAATTTCTACAACCTTATTTAATTTTTTTTTCCTGTATACAACCTTATTTAATAATAAATGACTATGTTGTAGTTTTGAGAATATTTTTGAATCTTTTTTATAAAAATATGTCACGGCTCTTTCTTATGGGATCGCCTAGGGCCCCACAATATTCAAGGTGTGAAGGAAAATAGTTAGTTTAGTTAGTTTAAGTTGTAAATGTACTGTTCATTTGAGTTTCATTTCGGATGTTGCTTTTTCTGTGTAGCTAGAAACACCTTTGTAGAACTTGTTCCTTCATCTTTTTGAAGCTGAGCTTCCTCATGTCGAAGTAGGGACGGATCAAGGAATATAGCCTAGTGGGGGCACTTGTTAATCATAATGGCGAAAGTTTATTTATTTTTAGTCAGCCACAGTAAGATCGTACAAAATTAAGGTGCCGTTCCACTTCCTTTTTAATTACTTTTTTTTGTCCAATAAGAAGGCATGTTCCAGATATGTGCAAGATTCTTATTTTTTAAGAATATCAGACCTTTCCCCCACAGCCTCCTGCGTGAAATGACCATATTGCCAGTACTGTGCGTGAAAGGAGAAGGAGGGGAGAAAGGCAGGGGTAAACTCTGGGGAAGTTCAATTTGTGGGAGGGCAATATGGTCATTACAACAACCAACTTTTTAAAAAATAACTTTGTTGGGTAAAGTGGAATGAACCTTCTTATTTTCCACTTTCCATTACCGGAAAAAGTACTTTTATTTTAAGAACCAAATCTGGAACGGCACCTAAGGCATGCATTACTAACTTCAAAAGTTTATAATGCGTACTTTAAGTTAAATTAGGTAAAAATGAGCACAAAATCTCAGACTAAAATTTTAAAATATGTTTTAAATGAACATCGACAAGTTTTAGAATGATCGAGCTAGTTTTGATAATGACTTTATTTTAAATATTTCTCCCAGACCGTTAAAAATAAAGTAAATGAAGAAAGAATAGCTCCAAATAGACAAACAGCTCGTAAAGCAACAAGTATAAATGCACCATATGATGAAATTCAAGTATAAAACTAATTTTATATGTGTATTTTCAAGATATATGCAAGTGTGTACTTTTATATATTAGCACACTTTAATAATTATGCTAATTTATACAAAAAATATTTAAAAATATTTTAATTGTGAGCGGAGGCAAGTGCCCCCGCGTAGGTCCATCCCTGTGTCTAAGAATTGTCACTAGTTCATCAAATAACACATCTCCTCTTGCATTCAAAGCACTCTTCACATGCTTAAATTTTGATGGCAAACCTTTTATTGCACAAAAGACTAAATCATCATCTTCTATATGATAACCAACAGCCTCAAGTTTGTGAGCATAACCTCTAATCTCATCCAGATAAAAATCCATAGTTCCTGTCCTTAGTTATGCTGTACAATCTATCTTTCATCTCATGAATGTGTGACTTCTCGAGGGAATTAAATCTGTTTTCCAATGTCTGCCATACTTGATATACATGCACAAGCCTTAACACATGAGTTAGTGTTGTAGGACACAAACTCGCAGTCAATCACGACAAGAGCTGATTATCAATCAAGTTCCAAATTAAGAGTATACTCATAATTTGTAACCCTAGCATTTGAAGAATCTAAAATTGTAGCTACTGGTGGTGTGATTGATCCATCTAGATAACCTAAGTATCCATTTGCACATAGAGTATTCATTACTTGAGTTCTCCACAGTAAGTAATTACCTGAATCAAGCTTAATGTTGACCAATGAATGAAAATTTGAAACCAGAAATGCAAGAGCAGGAGGTAGACCAACTGGTGTTGTCGTCGTCATTGATTCACTTCAATTTGTGAGGTTAATCGTTTGAAATTGAGATTATTGATGAAAAGAAGAGACAAATTGATTCATGCAGGATCAGGAATGGAGACTTGCATAAAAAATCCTCTGATACCATGAAGATAATCTAGCGAGAAAAATGGTTGTGTATTATTTCATTCTCAACTTGAATGAATTACAGAGAAGAAGAAATCCTATTTATATCTCCTGCTACACCACCTCCCATTGGCCTACAAGAGCATCACATGGATTGATGAGCTGGCACCTCTCCCTCTCATCTCTACTAACTAACAGAAAAAGCACAAACGAAATAAATCCGAAATGAAACTCAAATGAACAGTACATTTACAACTAAAACTAACTAACTAAACTAACTGTTTTCCTTCACATTCATTTGTGCTTTTTCTGTTAGTTAGTTGAGATGAGAGGGAGAGGTGCCAGCTCATCAATCCATGTGATGCTCTTGTAGGCCAATGGGAGCTGGTGTAGCAGGAGATATAAATAGGATTTCTTCTTCTCTGTAATTCATCAAGTAAGTCGAGAACGAAATAATGCATAACCATTTCTCTCTCTAGATTCTCAGTTTATAGATTTTCTTCACAAGGCTGGCCTTAAACGTACTATACATTTATGCTTCGCTTTACAATTTAAGTGGGATAGTTGTGTCATCTATAATTTAATTGTGGAAAGTCAATATATTACTTGTTTGAACGCGGGCACTGGAATTGAAGATAATGGATTATGCATTTAATTTGCATGAAGTACAAAATTTTATGCAACAAAAGGTTATCCTTATGCTTGACGTTTTATTTCTTAGTTAGTATAACTACATGAAATATATAACATTACCAGTAAAGTTGATGTCACAACATAAAATAATAAATGTTTGGAGCACAATTCTTTTTATACAAAGTGATGAAGTGGGTATGTCAATGGCAGGAAATGAAAGCACAAGGTATACCAGAAGAGCGACTAGAACTTCTGAAAGGAGTAACTGGTTCTTTTAGACCAGGAGTCCTTACAGCGCTAATGGGCGTTAGTGGGGCCGGTAAGACCACTCTGATGGATGTCTTGGCTGGTAGAAAAACTGGTGGATATATTGAGGGGAGTATCTTGGTTTCCGGATACCCAAAGAAACAAGAAACATTTGCTCGCATAGCTGGATATTGCGAGCAAACTGATATTCATTCTCCTCATGTAACAGTTTATGAATCTTTAACTTTTTCTGCGTGGCTTCGGTTGCCTTCTGAAGTTGATTCTGCTACAAGAAAGGTGAGTTGTAATCTTTTAGATTAAGTTCCTTTCTGGTTGTGGTTTTCAAATTCTTTTTTCTTTGTTATCTTATTAGAAAACTCTAAAAACTCACTACTTGACTTTTATCCCTAGAATCTTAGGGGAAAACAAAACTTTTAGATAAGATCCGAAAGATATTCTTCTGTTGTCAGGAGTGGTACTGTTCATAAATGAACAAGATGCACATATTCTTTTTAGGTCTTGTTAATCACTGACTGTAAACCTAAATGAGGAATTACAGATGTTCGTTGACGAGGTAATGGAGCTTGTTGAGCTAACCCCACTAAGGGAAGCACTTGTCGGGTTGCCTGGCATAAGTGGTCTTTCAACCGAGCAACGCAAGAGGCTGACAATTGCAGTTGAGCTTGTAGCCAACCCATCGATTATATTCATGGATGAACCAACTTCAGGACTTGATGCTAGGGCAGCCGCAATAGTGATGAGAACGGTAAGAAACACAGTCGATACAGGAAGAACTGTGGTGTGCACCATCCATCAGCCAAGCATCGACATCTTTGATGCGTTCGATGAGGTATGGATTCATTCATAAGATTATGGATCCTATTAATTAACCTAATCTCAAAACTTATAAGTTGTTGAAATATTTTTTTTGGAATCGCAGCTATTACTCATGAAACGAGGAGGTGAAGAAATATACGTCGGTCCATTAGGCCACCATTCTGCACATCTCATCTCATACTTTGAGGTAAAGTTGATTAATACATAATTTATTAAAGTTTTCATAAGTTTACATCATTAGCTAACATATTCACGTAATGTTTATTTTAGGGCATCAATGGAGTCAGCAAAATTAAAGATGGTTATAATCCGGCTACTTGGATGTTAGAGGTGACTTCAGTAGCACAAGAAGCAGCTCATGGAGTCAACTTTGCTGAAGTGTACAAGAACTCAGAACTTTACAGGCATGGAAAAGACTTGAATAATGAGAATTTTGATTTCAATATTGGTGAATACCTAAGAAGCACCGGTGTTTTTAAGGATGTTCTCGACACCTTTTGTACACTCGTCCAAACATATTTTACTATATACTGCTCCCTCCGTCCCAATTTGCTTGCCCTTTTAGGGAAATGAGTTTTTATGAGTACAATGATAAGAAATATAATTGGTATTGACTTTCCCAATTTGCCCCTACTTTATGCTTCACATGACACTTAAAGTAGAGAAGAAAGGGTGAAAGAGTAATGTTACACAACTTTTTATGTTGATTTTTCAAAATGGACATGCATTTTGGGACATCCATAAAAGGAAAGAAGGACCAGCAATTTGGGACGGGGGAGTAAAACTTTTCTAGATTCGGATCAGTTTAGCCACGGGAGGAATACACCTTTCCTTTATGCAAATAGGGAACACAATACAAGTGTGAAAAGTTTGAATTTAGTGATAAAACAGAAACAAGCGTGAAAAGTTTGAATTTAGTGATAAAACAGAAACAACATAGATTTGTGCCACCTCCTTTAGACTTCAGAAATTAGAGTAATAAATAGAACATAAAAGGAATAAATAAATATAAATAAATAAATGTGCTGTGTGCAAGGCATGTTGTGTCCTGCATCATTCAAAACTTCCTGTGCCAGCATTGTTACGTGCCTTTATGCCTCCTTCTTGTGCCAACATAGAAGTAAAAATACACCCAAGGGTTGCTCTAGTAGTTCGGGCGGATGCCTAGGCTTTAGAAATATTTCTTAAGGTCTGGGGTTCGATTTTCCACCGGGTGAGTACCATGAAGTAAGTGGGGGGCCATGATTGGTGTGGCAGTAGCGCTAACTCCCCCGGAGATTTGGTTTGTGCAGTCAGGTCTATTTAGTGGCTTGGGTGTAGGGCTGTCCTCCATTACCCCAAAAAAAAAAAAAAAACATTGAAGTAAAAATGGAACGCACTCAAATAATATAAAGTTTGCTTATTGTTATGCATTCTAGCTATTAACTCTATATGATGATTGAAGCAGGAGAAACAAAGAAACAATCGTGGAACTAAGTACGCCTCCGCTGGGTTCAAAAGATCTGTACTTTGCCACTCAATATTCGCAATCTTTCTTCACCCAATGTATGGCATGCCTATGGAAACAACACCTATCATACTGGCGAAACCCACAATATACCGCAGTGAAATTCTTTTTCACAACTATCATAGCTTTGATGTTTGGGACAATCTTCTGGCAGCTTGGCTCCAAAAGGTAATCAAAAAGCCATGCAACCCCATTATGTTATTTCTCTATCCATTTCTTAGTTTCTTAACTAGTTCATTTGTGTTGGAGATTTTAGGGGAACACAACAAGATATATTCAATGCAATGGGTTCTATGCATAGTTCTGTTCTTTTTCTTGGTATACAAAATGCCACATCGGTGCAGCCAGTAGTTGCTGTTGAGAGAACAGTTTTTTATCGGGAAAAAGCAGCTGGAATGTACTCAGCTTTACCGTATGCTTTTGGACAGGTATTGGCTATATTAAAATGTGGAGCCTATCTTCAAAAACTGCATTCATCAATTAAGCATCTTTCCGCAACCTAAAAAAACAAAATTAAAATCATATCAATTTGGAATGCACTGAATACTACAGTAACAAATTGACATCCCATTCATCCATCTGCTTGTGATAGAAGGGAAAATTATGCCCCTTATGCTATGATGGATATGAATAGGGTGAGTTATAATTCTACATTGGAGGTTGAATTTTAGCTAAAAACCATGCATAACACGGTTTTGAGAGGGATAACATAGGTAATAGTGGTGAAAAAAAAGAGGGGAGAGCTCGTGAGAAGTATGAGAAGAAATAATTAATTAAAAAAATTTTGAGAGCAGTTGAAGAAAACCGAAGGGTTCCAAAGAGAAATAAAGTGACATGAATATATGATGGAGAGGAGAAATAAGGGAAAATGTGTATTAGGATACAAGTTGGCACAAACCAATAGTATCTACAGGTAAAAGCAATATTCATATCAAAATATTAATGAAGACGAATTTGTTTATGGGTGAAAAGTGAATATCATATTGTATATAATTGAAGTGGAAGTATATGAGTATAGCTTTCATACAAACCATCATGACCAAAATGATAATCTTACTTTGAACCTTCAATTTTAGCTCACTCAACAACCGCCAAGCATCAAGGAGTAACAATCAACATATAATCATTTCTTTAAGTGCAAGTATTCACAACACGACCTTTGCTAGCTTCGCCCATGCTACATGGAAGTTGAAGAAAAATTACTCCCTCTGTCCCATTTTCATTTTCCATTATTCTGTTTATCTCTTTTATGTCTTCTGCATATATCTTTTAGTGTGGATCTTGAAAAATATACAATATGTGTCTTGTTTGATAGATTTCGATTAGTTCTATAATACAAAGTTTTCAAAATTATGAAAAATATTATAAATTGAAAGATATAAGCAATTAAAAAATGGCACGCAATTCAAAAATGAACAATGAAAATGGGAGTATTTATTAAGACAGTCGAGTGTAATTGGAGACTATTGTTCTTGTTAATATTTATGATGGTTATCTTATTTTTCTCACTGTCATTCCATTATGCAGGTTGTGATTGAGCTCCCATACATTTTTGTGCAAAGTGTCATATATGGAGTTGTAGTCTACAGTATGATTGGATTTGAGTGGACAACAGACAAATTCTTTTGGTACCTGTTTTTCATGTATTTCACCTTATTATACTTCACATTTTATGGGATGATGGCAGTAGCTGTAACTCCAAACCAAAGTATTGCAGCCATAGTCGCTTCTGCCTTCTATGCTATATGGAACCTCTTCTCCGGCTTTATAATTCCAAAGACGGTAAGTTCTAATAATTTCAATTCAAGTTCCCCGTTTAAAAAAAAAACTACTCATAAAGGGTCTTATCTTTCTTTCTCCTATCACAACAGAGGCTTCCAGTGTGGTGGAAGTGGTACGTCTACATTTGCCCGGTCTCTTGGACTTTGTATGGATTATTAGCTTCACAGTTTGGAAACATTCAGGCCCAGCTTGACACGGGTGAAACAGTGGAATATTTTGTGCAAACGTACTTTGATTTCAAGCATGATTTTGTGGGATATGTCGCTATAATCATTGTTGGGTTCGCTGTGCTCTTTGCGTTCTTATTTGCCTTCTCAATTAAGGCATTTAACTTTCAGAGAAGATAATAACAATGTAAGAGAATAACATCCTCAAGTTCTGTGCAATGACCATATTATGTAAATCTCAATGCAACGAATTGGCACAAGCTACAAAAGAACTTCGAGCAGTTATTTTGGACATTATGTTGCACTCCATAATGTGTGAAGATTTTATTTAAGTGTATTTGTTACTTTGGATACCCATCCCGTGCTTTAGGCGAGCATAGCGTCACTAACTACTCTTTTTAGGCACTCGATGCGGCATGTCTTTTTATCGGAAGTGCCCATTGCGGCGCACTTAATCTGTCCAGAGTAGTCTCTTGGTTTTAGGAACCAAGAAACAAGAATTGAGATTGTGAATTCAGGAGCCAAGGGTATAGTGAGGGGAAGGTGCTAGGTACTCCTTTCTGCCCAACCACAAAGGTTGGCCTTTACCTCTTTGACGTAAGACAGTTTAACATGCATAAATGATTTCACGAACTTTTAATTAAGCTGTTAACATATATGGGTGAGAAAAGTAATAAGGATTTCACGAACTTTTAATTAAGCCGTTAACATATATGGGTGAGAAAAGTAATAAAAACCACACGGGAAAGGGGAGGACGATGAGACAAGCATGCATAAAACAGGAGACACATAGCTTCTGTTCGACAGAAACTCTGGTGAACGTCGAACGCCAAAAAGATTGGCAGTCGACACATTAATCTAACTAGCGATTGCCACTTAAGGTCTAGTGATTGCCACATGCAAAAATACAAAACCGTTGTTCCTCGTTACACTAGAATAGAAGAAAACAAAAGAACAACAGAAAATGGAGAAAAGAAAATTAGACTGAATATTAGGAAGCTATCCCATTGGGGCTATTGATATCATCCCACCTTGATTCCTCAGTGCTTGGTGAGATTCGGGAGCTTGGTTTCGTGGCTTTCGTGGACGTGAAACATGAGGAACGAGCTAATAAGTGAAGAAAGATAGACTATTTAGAGGTTGAAAGTAACACTTGGGGTTTAATATCTCCTTAATTCTTATAGATAAGTACTAAGATGCTTTTTTTTCAATCGTACGACATCTTTCTATCAGGTAGCAATGTTTAACGATCGAAATAAATAAATAGTTACATGGGACGAGATTTGAAGATGAATATTTAAAAGCTAGAAAATTTTTAGTATTTATAAAAAGAATCTTTTAAGCAACGTAAAATGTGGTTTTAATCACTACTGTTAATATAATCTTTTTCATTTTGTAAAAAAAAGAAAAAACTGGAACGAATAGATCCCCTCCAGCCAGCTTCTTCCCGGTTACCAATCATAATCGTCCAAGTGGAGATCAGGAAATAAGCTATTCACAAAGTTAACGACACGTGTGGGCCGTCAGTAGACCATTCTCCCTCCCCCCCTCTCTCCCAACTCGTTCTTATTTTCGTCGTAAATTTTGGGTAAATTGTAAAAAACGAAACAAAACAGAAAAATCTTCCAGGTAGTAAATAACTTATTAAAAAATGTCAAATTATTTTCGATAGAGAATAAGTTGAACTTTTTCGTTAGTAAAAACGAGATGATATAACGTTGAAACTGAGTATTTGTTAATAGAAACGAGATTGTAAAATACATTAAATTTTTAGTATTTTTTGTCGATGAAAACGGGATTAAGTCGGCAATTTTCTCCCCGGTGAATATTTAAGTCAGCCCACCTTTATTAGTATCAGAAAACCCTCTCATCAATTTCATTTGGGCGTTTTGTTTCCTCTCTAATAATATCATCTCTCAGAATTTCCATTTCTCAGCCGTAGAAGGTACCTACGTCGCTCTTCCTCTCTCAAGCTTTTCTCACTCTAGGGTTTCAATCTTGTCGTACTTCGCAGTTTCACGATGCCTGTGTTACCGTTGATTTCTTGTGCCTGCGACGTTTTCCTCTCATGTTGCCTGAATTTTGGTTTCCTCTGCGACTTCTCTCATCGGGCCCTAATTTATTTACCTCATGTCGTTTTGTTTTGCTTTTGTTTAAGGGTTCGCTTATTTTTAGTTTCGAAGTAGGAACCGTGTTCGGATTCGAAACTTACTCCTCATGGTATTTGTTATTGGAAATTATGTTACGTGAACTTGTGTCGGTTGAAGTTTTGCATCTGTTGGGCTTCTATAATTTTTGTTCACAGGCAGGGGCGGCTCCAGGATTTTCGTTCTCACGGGTGACAAAAATGTTCTTTTTGTTCACAAAGCTCTATGTAAAGTGAACATATTTATTTTAGTTGAGAATTTATTAGGTTTAGTTTATTGTGTGTTTTTTTTTCCGCTCAGCCTAGTTTATTGTGTTTTGTTGAGCTATATTATTATCTATTTTCCCATAAATTTAAGTGAATTTTCATTTATTTTCGCTACTATGAACAATTTCCGACAATATTAAGGAATAATCAAATTCTATGCAAAAAATACAAAATTTTAGTGCATTTTGAGTCCAGCAGACCCCCTCAACATACACTGCAATCGCCCCTGTTCACAGGGACATATGTAGATACACACGTATGTCTCTATGAATGTATATTTTCAACTATCAGACACCTAGGCATAAACTCCTCGTGTTTCTAGGTTAAATGGTGTTTAAAGAGCATTTCATGTGTACTGTGTGTCTTCTATGCACAAATTTGCTTACACTGGTGAACTCAATGTACTAAAATGCTTGTAGTGTTCATGCCCAAACCATTCATGTAGTGTCAGATGGGTGTAGGTTTCGAGCGTCGAACAAGGTTGCTTCATATATTTGAAAGACTCCATGACAATAAAACATCAAAAGAATTAGGTGGTTTTTTACTTTTTGATCATCAATTAGGTAGTACAGTTTGCAAAGTGGCCGCAGCCTATTTTGCCAAGACTGTAAGGTGCGGATGTAAAAATTTGAAGAAGTCTTTGGTGAAGTTGATCATCATGAAAGAGTGTAGACTATTGTGATTTGTGGGAAAACACTTGTATAGCGGATGAAAATTATGAGTGCTTGACTGCTTGATGTGGAGCAAACAAGTAACTTGCTTTAGCTTACATGGTTCTGAGAGTATTTTGATTTTGTGGTTTATGCTCAGTTGCTCAAGTTTTCCCGTATTATAGAATGTCAATATATAGAAGTAGATAGATAGTCGGTAACAAAATTAAAATAGTAACGCTTTGATTATATGTGGTGTTGAAGTTCGTTTTTGTTGCTTGTTGCTCTTTTTTCATGGTACTACGTTCTGCTTCGTTGGATTTTTAGGTATACCACTTTGTGGATGGTGATGATTTTCATTGGTTTTATTACAGTATTAGATGTATGTGTTTCCCTGTGACTTGTGTTTTTGCACTAATCAGGGCCTATATTGCTTCCTTACTGTTTGCAGTTGTTTTCCAGGGATTAAGGTACCTGGAAAATGCAGGGGAACGGAGGAGGCAGGGATCCATTTTTCGGTTTTGGTGACCCATTTGCTGGCTTTGGGGGGTTTAATGGCTTTTCAGGTCATAGGAGTTTGATGTCCAATTTCTTTGGAGGAAGGGATCCTTTTGATGACCCTTTCTTCACTCGCCCATTCGGAGGCATGTTTGAGTCTGGCCATTTTGGCCATCCTGGGAATCCTTTTACAGATGCGCATGCATCTGGATTTCTTGAACATCAAGTCCCCCAGCCTGGCTATCCTGGGAATCCTTTTACAGATGCGCATGCATCTGGATTTCTTGAACATCAAGTCCCCCAGCCCAATAGGCTGAGGGGGCCAATTATTGAAGAACTGAACTCAGATGATGAAAAAGAAGGTCAGCAGGAGAAGAAAGACAATCCCAGAAAGCACAGCAGATCGAGCAAAGAACCTTATGTGGAGGTCCCGGATGATGAAGCTGAAGGTAAAAACATGTTCCCAATTCTGTTTCTGCTCGTCATTTTTAATGTCTCCAGTGTAAGGTGATCAATGTCATTTTGTTGCAGGGAGAAAGAGTAAGCAAATACAGTACAGGAATGATTTCAACAGGCCAAGCAATACGTATTCACAACCCCAAACTCATAGCTTCAGCTTTCAGAGCTCCAGTGTTACTTATGGTGGTGAAAATGGAGCTCATTACACCTCATCTAGGACTAGGAGGACAGGGAGTGACGGAGTAAGTATTTTGAGCCTTTCCAACTCAAAGTTATGTTGGTTTGTTGGGTTGCTCATGTTGTAGTTGCATTATTCTCCAGTTGACAATTGAAGAAAGGAAAGCAGCTGATACAGCTAGTCGTCAAGCTTCTCATCAGATCTTCAGGGGAATTCATGATAAGGTATCCAATTAATGCTGTCTCAGTTTGGTCAAGTGTCTTTTGATGTCAGCTAACTACAATATTCCCTTCTGTGTTTTGATATCTGTAAGGTGGGAGTTATATTGTCTTGTTTGTGAAAATGATATGATTTTGGGTCATACAGTTGACACAAGTTGAGTGTCTTTTTTTTTTGGATCCGAATTCGAGTGTCTTTTGATGTCCTACAGCAGCCCTATTCTCGTTGTGTTTCTATTTGTAAGATGGGAATTTTATTGTCTTCGTTGCGAAAATAATATGATTATGTAATGATTTAGGGTCATACAGTTGCAAGGAAACTAAATTCTGATGGCCGGGTGGACACAAGGCAGACCCTGCACAACCTTGACGAAGGTACTTGCTTCCTATCTTGTTACACTGTCTATGTATGTGGTCAGACAATAGCTCTTTGGATGTCTAATGTCTTTTATATATATTCAAAAAAATTCTGATTGCAGATGAGCTTTCTGGTTTTGAAGAAGTTTGGAAGGGAAGTGCTAGAAAGCATCTACCCAGTTGGAGTGAGGGGTTCAATCTGCAGGATGGTATGACTAAGAATTCCCTTCCTGCTCTATCTCCATGCTTTTACACGTCTTCAAGTAATTTTCCATCTTTATAATTGCATATTTCCTCAAGATGTGCTTTATGTTGCTTTTTTTGTTGGCCTGAGGTTTTCCATTTAGCTATAGGCGGCTACCAAAAGCGTTGTAGGTGATAAAAGATCTATAGAGAATTTCTCACCATATGTCGCATGATAGTTCCACCTGATAAGTTACTCTACCAAAATCAAAGATGGCTGTGTTGCATGCAAACTCTGCCATTCAATGGTATTGGTACTTTATTGAACTAATTATCAGTTGTCATGGCCTATGTAATATTTAATTTAGGTTATCACATGCTCAAAAGGTGCGGTCACGTGTCTGAGCGTGAACTGGAAGTGTGTCATCTTTTATGGGCACAGTTAGTGGCAATGCTGCTTGGGTCTTCTGTATGGAAGGCATTTTCAGACACATTTTCATGGCCTATGTAGTCTTTTGTTTGGGGTATCAGACGCTTGCGGGTCGTGTGTGTGTGTGTGTGTGTGTGTGTGTATACAGAAGCTTTTGTGGTGTGTTATGGACCCAGGATGTGAATGCTCATTAGGTCTTCTGTATGGAAGGCAGTTGTAGACAACAGTCCTTTTTTTCTTGGATTATGTTTTCTGTTCATCTGATTTGGATGTTGATACAAATTTACCGGTGGCCTTAGAGGTGTTCTAAAGTCCTATATTAGAAAACAAATTTATAAATCACATTAGGCGGTGAAGAAGTGTTTCAAAACCCATGTTACTGTTGATCACATTCAGTTTTGGGGTTCACTGGTTGAATCTCTTGGTGGGACCTCCAAACTCTCGAAAGTCTTCTACTACCTTGTGGCCCATTTGTTTACTTAAGATTGGACTATATAACCAAGGGGGTCACATATACGGTATTTTGTTAAAATTTTTATGGACGGATTGAACATTCATTAGATATATAATCTGTCGAAGTGTTGGATGTCAATGGCATGAGGGGTGGTAATCAGTGTTATTAATACCGTACCGTACCGGCCAGTATGTACCGTTTTTGACAAAATTCGGTATCCTACACCTCTAATTCCGTTTCGGCTCAAATACCGGTCGGTACCGCACGGTACCGGTCAGTACCGGACGGTACCGGATTACATTTAAATTTATTTTTTTATTCAAGTACCGGATAATACCGGACGGTACCGAGCAAATACCGGACGGTACCGGGCAAATACCGGACGGTACCGGACAAATACCGGATTATTTTATTTTTTTTATTTTAAAAAGGCGTATATTATACTATAAATTCTTTTAGGTAGGAAAATAATACTAATAGCGATCAATCCGAAACGGTACCCGGTATTTGACCGGTACCGGTACGTACCGTACCAGTAGGAAAACCGGTACCCTGACCGGTACGGTATTCATAACATTGGTGGTAATATTAATCCCATCACCAGTAATCCTACTGGACTATATATCCTATGAGATTGTATATCCATTTACTGTTAGTTCCGTCAAACAAACGTGTCCTGTTTGTTTATGATTCTGATCAGCACCGACATACTTTTTATGTTGTGGCAATGCTGTAGATGAATATGATTTATCTGCTTCTTGTCATTGCTGTTGTAGATTTGTTGTTTTTACCCTGAGATATCCGATCATTTTGTAGGTTATTCTTAGTCGTAATTTTATGTGCACGTCCTGAATGGAACTGTCTTGTCTTTGGTAGTTTATTATTACTATTATTTTGTGCGTGTGTGGAGATGATGTAATTTGTTTTTGGATTCAGGTATAAGTGGACAAAATGGGCAGGCAAGTGGGGGTGGCTGGGCACTCCCTTCGACTGAGCAGCCTAAGCATTCAGAGAATGTGCCATCAGATATTGGTGAGAGAGAAGGTGCTTCACGTCCACAGCATTCAGGGAGGATGAAAGCAGGTGTTGGAGATAGGTCAGGTTCTTCTCGTGCGAGACCTAGATCAGGTTCTGCTGCTGCTAATGTGGATCGCGTTAGGAAGCATTGAGCAGTTCATGTCGTCCCACCACTCTTTTTCATGCAGTCCCTGTAGTTTTTGAGTTGTCATTTTGTACGTACCAAAAAGTTTATGTTGTAAGCAGGCGCTTAATGCGTTTCACGTTTTAGTTTGGTTTGTTTAATATGGTTCTGGGAGATTCTGTTCTCTATGGGTGTCTGTCTTTTGATGACATCTTTAATCTAGACGTTGCTTAAGCGCCGGCCTCCAAAGTCCAGCTGAAGTCCTTAAATATTATACCTTTCAGCCTTGTGGCTTCATTTTGAACTGGGATAATTACGTGAAAGAATCACAATGTGCTGCTGCTTTTCATTGTAGCAGAAATGCTTGCTCTGTTTATATCTCAGTTTCCATTGAATTACTACAAATCGTCCCTATCCTAGATTGTCAAATTTTTTCGTCTTTGTTCTGTGGAAACGATGGTTGGCTTGTAGATTATGTATCTGTTCGCTCCAAAAGCAGCAGGTGTGACCATCAGTGCACATGAAATATGAATGTCGCCCTGAAATATGAAAGTTTCGTATGAGTCCCTTCCTGTGACAATGTCGGTATGTTCTGGAACCCGGAAGAATTCTTCTGTTCATGTTGGTTTGTTGCTGGAAACTGAACGGAGTTTTTGAAGAATCCGAACATGGCATAACAGGTCATTGGAAAAACAAAAGTTTCGAGACATATTACTGTGATTGTTTATAAAAACTTGAATATACTCTATCCCGGTGCGAATGGCTTGCTTTTAATCGGATTGGGGAATTTTTTTTATGGTGGAAGGCGTAAGCGGTCCGACGCCCTTGCCGCTAAATCACCAGAACTAAAGATTGAAAATGAAAAGTTCGATGACGACTGGGAAGTTAACTGCTACTTTGAACCACATAAAAACGATAAAATAGAAAGAACTGAAGTGGTTATGAATCTCCTACTGTACTGGCCAGTATGTATGTACCGATATTGTCTAAATCCAATATCCTATGCTTTTAATTTTGTTTCGGCTGGTACCGGTTAGTACCGGCCAATACCGAACGATACCAAACTACTTTTAAATTTAATTTGTTTTCAAATACCAGACAATACCGGTCAGTATCGGTCAATAATGGACAAAAACCAGATTACTTTTTATTTTATTTTTAATATATATATATATATATATATATATATATTGTATTACAGTATAAATTTTTTTTATGTGAGAATGACAATGGTACCCGGTATCTTACCGGTAACTAACATATCACTGTAGTAAAAAAAATCGATAATCTAGCCTGTAACTGAACGGAACCGACTCAACCAACATTTCTCTGTCGAGAAGTAACTAGGAAGACCAAAAACATTCGGACCTCTCAAATTCCTTCGGTTAGGTTTCGATAGAACCTGGAACCAGTTATGGCGGCAATCAGAGCGTCGACCGCCACGATCGCCAGAGAGATGTTCCTTCCGTCAGCGTTCTTTGGATCCGTTCGCGTGTTCCGAGCATCGCTCCCTACCTCTGGTGGGCCCGTCGGCTTGAGTTACCGACGGATCAGCTACGGCCGAGTCCTGCGCGCGGCGCTGGACTCCGGCGACGCCGGGAAGAAGGCGGCGCCGTCGCGGCTGGCTCAGGTTCAGCAACTCATGATGGAAGCCAAGGAGAGAGCCGCTTCCGCCGGGAACGAACCTATCCCCAAAATCACGCTAGGTAACGAACGACTCGTTGTTTTTTTTAAGAATGAATCTCTTTACTCGCTAAGTCGCATAATGCCCGCGGCGTGCGTCTTTTAGTAATGTCCCAAAGTATTAAAATTTCGTACTGAAAGATTGTGTGACTACTAAGGTTACTCCACCGTTTTTCGGTGTTTTTCAGTGTGAAATCCCTAGTTGTCTTTATTTTTCTCGTTGATGTGGTGGTGTGTATGGAGGGTGATGAAATTAAAGTGAGTTATCAAGTAGCGGATAAGGGTTTCGACTATCTCAACTTCTTAATATGTTAGGAACCAAGAGTACTCTATAATGGTTAGAGCCGGATAGCTATGGGGAAGACATTTTTCGGCTAGCTATAGAACAAGTGTGGTATTATTTCGCAATGTTGCCAAATAGTGGTAGAGGAAAGTTAGAGGTATTTGTTGTGGACCCAACAGGAGAGAAATGTTTGGGCTTGAACCAAATCTTGCGCCAAATTATGGAAAGCTATCAGTAGTACCGGATCTAACTACCCAGTGGAGACGAATTTTTGAGGGATCCAACCATGTTACAGGTTTGGCAGTGCGTTTGAATACCAATTGTAGATGCTCTAAAAGAGCAAAATAACACAATGATGACCTTTCTGGTGGAAATTCAATTACTCGTTTTAGTTGAGTTTATTGTATTAATGCATGTGATAAACAAGTGTAAAATTACAACAAGGTGAACTAGTTCTTGTGCCAATTTTTGAAACGCTATCATTAGTACTGGATTACTCGTTTTAGTTGAGTTTATCGTATTAATGCATTTGATAAACAAGTGTAAAATTACAACAAGGTGAACTAGTTCTTGTGCCAATTTTTGAAACGCTATCATTAGTACTGGATCTAACTACCCATTGGAGATGAATTTTTGAGGGATCCAACCACGTTACAGGTTTGGCAGTGCATTTGAATACTGATTGTAGATGCTCTAAAAGAGCAGAATAACACAATGATGGCTTCTCTGGTTGTAATTCTGTTACTTGTTTCAGTTGAGTTGATGAACAAGTGTAAAAATTACAATAAGGTATTGATAAGCTGCTCAGTTACATTGCTACCTTTTGGGGCCTGGACCGCCTGGTAAAAAGTGACCCTGTTGGCTAAACCATAAGTTCAAATTTAAGAACTGAGTCGTGGCTCAACCGCGCAATTCTGTGTGACACAGTGCATTTACAAGGTGAATCTTTGTCAACACCAAGGGATCAAGTGACCTTGTTTCTGTCATTCCTTCATTCACCATAGAAGTTATTGACTCCCATGAATAGCAGAAGAAGAAGAAAGTAGAGGGAAAGGAAGAATAGAAACGATTGGGAGCATCATTGCTTATATAACCAGTTAGCACCATTCTTGAATATATTTTGTACTCCCCAACGCAACAAATCAAGTGACACTGGTATCGTGTATTCATGTTTCAGATATGGATCCTTGTTTTCTTTGGATTCTCTCCTCAGCCTTAGAGTAGCTTGTAACTATAGGTTCTATGACAAACCCTGCTACAGAATACCTATGTTCTGGAGTCTCCTTGAATTGAAAACCCTGTAGAAGAAGCATACTGAATACTGATTCTTTCTTCCGTAGATTATTCCGTTTATAACTGGAGTATTTGACTAGTAAAGCAACCCCATTTCTTGATACTCCACTCCCCATTTCCTACTATTATCCGGTTGTCATCTATTTTTTGATCAGCAAATACCTTGAAGTGGAAGTATACATATACAAATCACCTCTGATACTGGATTCACATAAGCTGGCATATTCCTCTTTCTCATTGTTTTTCCTCCTTTTCCAAGTCTCTTAAGTGGTGTGCTCATCTTTCCAGCTAGAGCCATTGTTTCTTCTAATAAGCCTTTAATGGAGTTAACTGCAACTTCCTATTATTCTACTTGCTTCATGTTGATATGTACCTGATTCACCGAATGCTATTCTAATCGAATTTATATGTCCTGAAATCTTGTCCTCGTGGCAATACCACTGGTTGCTATTGAAAAGAAAAATATTCAAATGCTGGTCTTCTTAGTACTAGAGTAGTATGGTTACTAAGTTTTGCTATAGTTGTTTTCATTGTTGTAATTTGTTTTGTTTCTACAAGTAGTTTTCTCCTATTTATTTTGGTCCTTAATTTTATCTTGTTTTTTTTTGTTTTAGTATCTATAGATTCTCTCCTGTGACATTAATAAAAAGATGCTTCCAATGCCATATGATGCTTTTTGGTTCCTTAATGGCAAATTGTGCTCTGTTTTTGGTAATTATGTGCCTTGAGATCCCTTTTCAAGGTAATTAATATAATTTTGTTCTCTCGTGTTGTTCTCCGTAGAATATGATGCTATTCACTTGTCGTAAAGGTTATGCCTATCATCGTTGAAGGTCTTCTGTTGAAGAGGGCAAGCAAAAATGGTGTCTCTATGACAGGACTGAAGTCTTCTTTCTCGCATTTTAAAGAAAATTCAAACAATTCACCTTGTGTCTATCTGACATGAAAACTTGTAGTAGTTAGCCTCCTGTATCTTCCCGTACCACAGGATTATTTGCAACCTGAAGCCTCAGTAAGAATACCACATTGGCCTTCATTTTTGACATGACACAGATATTAGGGCTCCGTAGTTTGCTTCTTTTAATTCTATGGTTTACTGTAAAAAACAAAGAACAGAAAATGATGGTGTATAACCAAAAGATTGTCTGGTTTCCTTTTAGGATCTAATGATTTATAGACTATTAGACTGTCATAACGTGGAGATTCCTGCTAGAGATTGTCACTATCCTGGAAATCAAATAATGCCACCGTTTGTATGGCTACTTGTTCATTTCTAAGCATTATCTTCATATCTTACTTTCATTGTGTTTCTGTATACCAGATCACGTTACAACAAACTTTGCGAGAAGTAGTGGGCCGGGGGGTCAAAATGTCAATAAAGGTTTGGCAGATTCTTCGTCTTTCTCTATCGAGCCAAGTCCTTATTCCTTTTAACTTATTTATGCTGCTATTTTTGCATAACTATTTTTTATTTTGGTATTTTTTGTTTGTTATAGTGAACACCAAGGTGGACATGCGGTTCAATGTAAAAAATGCCTATTGGTTAAGTGAGAGGGTCAGGGACAAGATTTTGCAAACGGTTAGTTACTCAAACTCCTCATCATGTGTTATGTACTCGAGAATGTACTTCTTAATAATTCTCTGTGAGAGATGGTATATGATCCTTCCTCCTCTCTAGCACAGGTTTTATTTTGGGGCACATAAGAGGAGATATACAGAACCTTACTAGGATAGGAAGGGGGTTGCATAGCCAGAAAGGATAATGCTAAAGTTATCTTTCCTAGAATACTGTCATTTATAATCATGAATAAGAATGTGCATTTCCAAGAGGGTATTTCCCTCGACTTGGAAAGAGCTAGAAAATGCTTTGACAAGGATACCACAAACTTCCATGGCTCTCAATCGTCAAGAACACTATCGGACATGTTAAAAGACTTACAATGACAGTGTTCCCCCCTACCATATCAGAGAGCTTTTGCCACAGGCTTGCTTCTAGTTTTGCCACAAATTCTTGGTACATTCCCATCTCTTCATTCATTCATTCCCTAAACATTATCTTAGCCTCTTAGGTTGGTCCAAAATGTTTTAATGCCTGTTTGGCTATCTAAAGATGATCCGACTTTTTTCATGATCTGACTTCTGTCAACACATGCTATACATTGCAGATGAAGCGCAGTTCTACTTTAACATATTAAGGACACCTGTTCCCTTGAGGGGTTCTGTTGCTCTAGCACTCATTGGCAACGGCGAATTCTCTCTGATTCAGAAAAGAATTCAGCCATCTTCCAAAAGTTGCGTCATATATGCACTCAATCTTGGATAGGTGGTGTATCAGACAAGAAACCAAGGCATAGTATGCAGTTTCTACCCTTTGTTGTGAAAGAATGAGCTATATACGACACTCCCTACCTATCTAGCTTGCCAATAGTTTAAAAGGGGCCCCTCAAAATTTTGGCAAGTTGTCTAGGATGACTTAATTCCAGATGCTGTTGGTTTCTGAAATTGTCTCTGATTTCCCTGCTGCAGCATGTCAACCAACAGTAAATTTGTTCTATTTCAGCTCATATTGCCCTCGTGCTGCTTTCTAAATGGCTTGCAGAATTTCAGGATTTCATATTTTCTTGGTGTAAAAACTTTTAAGAGAACTTTTTCATTTTAGATCCTTATGGAATTGTTGGTGTTATCGTGTAGTCCTTTGGTTTTTCTGAACAGGAAAAGAATCGCATCAACAAAGATGGGGAGCTTGTGATTTCTTCGACAAAGACAAGAACACAAAAGTAAGCTTCAGCCTACCTACAACTCCTTCCTGCTATCCATTTTACTTTTATTTCCCCAATGATGGTTTCATCCTAGGATTCTTCTGCAGGGGCAACATTGAAGATGCTTTGCAGAAACTACAGGTACAGAATATGAGAAGTAGAAGTTGTGATTGGTTGGTGCAAATGGACCTTATTTGTTGTTCGTGACATAATATGCATTCAATACTTCTACATGGTCTGAATGGTAGCAGCTACCAAGCCTACCATGATGTTGGACCCGAATAGTTCTTGAAACGTCCTTGAAGTGAACATTCTAATTGGTCATCTTTCAATCAAAAAGTGCTGTGCATTGCAAGTGGTTCATGCTGTGACCATTGACAACTATGCTGTCAATTGTCTCACGGGTGATACTTTGGTTAGCTAGCTTGTCTTTCTGATGGACTTTTATTTTTCGAAATCAATGCACCAGGAAATCATTGATGCTGCTTCATATGTCCCACCACCTCCATCAGAAGAGCAAGTGAAAAAAATTGCCAAGCTGTAAGAGCTTTTTTCCTTTGCAGATACAGTATACTACTGATACATGTTATTCTACTCTAATCCGTTCCTATTAATTTCCATATATCGCGGGCGACCTTTATAATTATTACAACTACATTTTTTGTAAAAAGGGCCGCTGTTGGAGAGCAGAAAAGACTGCAAAGCAAGAAGGCTCTTTCACAAAAGAAGTCCTTCAGAAGAAATCGAGATAGTTGGGACTGACCACCCGATCATGAGGTCTTTTGTGCTGGTGTTTTCTATCTGTGTAAGGTTGCCTATCTTCCCCTTTTAGAGCTTTTGTTGTTGCTTGAATTGACGTAACGATAGAAAGCTGATTGGATCTAATCACAAACCTTAGAAACTGATTTCGACAGCAGGTGACTTGGACAGGCGAATTTTCTGCAACAACACTGCAGCGAACAGAACAAGCAAAAGTAGGAGATACGATAATGAAACTCAAAATTATGGACCCAGAGAACTGAAACAATGAACACAACCAGAACTTTTATTCGTTATGATGTTCATTATCCATGCCTTCTCTATCTACAATGACTTCAAGATAAAATAACAAATACAGTAAATCTCAAGGAGCCCTTAGGTTTAAAAAATTAATGTTGTGTTTGGATGAGTTTTTGAGAAATTTTTTATGAGAGTAATAATTGGAAGTAGGGGTAATGAATGGAGAGAGATAGAGAGAGAAATGAGAATAATGATTGGAGATAGTGGTAATGAGCGGAGAGTAGTGATTGGAAGTATGGATAATAAGTATTTTTTGAGTTGAATTTTTTTTTTCAAAAAGGGAAACGAACATGGCATGAGCGTCAAGTAAACCTATCTGACACCCTATAAAGGCCCCTCATCATAAATCAACTTTTATTTGCTCCTAAAAACTTGGATGATCAGAACCCAAACCCAAATAGGAGACCGGATCCCCTGTCCGAGTCACATTTGGACAGGCGCTTGTCCGACTCTTCTTGGCCGTTGATTTGCGAGATCAACGGCCGAGAAGAGTTGGACAGGGGAGTGGGACAGGGGATCTTCGGTCCCCAAATAGCCCATGAGCGTCAAGTAATTGGATAGACGTGCTTGGTCAATTGGCTTTCCCTTTGCCCTAACCCTAACCTCCCATGGCTGTTTGCCAGGGAAAAAAAAAACTTTCGAGAGTTGCTCACAGATTTTGAAGTAACTATACTATTATCTTTTGAAGCAGTATCTGGAAACCAAAATAGCTTCATCTCTTGTTTTTGTTCTTGCTTTATTTCCTTGTTTTTCAGGTTTTCATTGGTTTCTCTGTTGCAGGAAAGAAGATGATACTGAGGAAGATGTCTCAAGATTGACTTTTATACCAGGGTAGAAATTTCCTAATGAGTCGGACTCTTATGATCGGGAGGAATGCCATGGAATACTATGACAAATGTACGTGACTAGCGAGAAGGGCTAAATGACTTCGAGTCCACCCGTGCTGCACCCCTGCAAATGAAACGTGTGGATTGGGATTTCGATGGGTTCTAGAGTTCCTATAATATTTGCCTAGGACTTTTGGGTCAGATTATGGAGTACCCAACCAACAAGAGGCATAAATTGTTAACTTGCTTACATTGTTTTGACTAGTTGATGAGCTTTTGCTGAGAGCTCAGATAACAACCTTGCCAGTATGAATCAAAATAACGAGCTACCTTGGAGGTAAATTTGTGATCTAGTGGCGTTGGCCTACATTACTTCATGTTGTCTTATTTGCTCCTTTATAAGCAAATTTACTTTCGGTTCCTTTCTATTTTTCTTTGATGAACGCGCGCTCTCATTTTGGATTAGACTGTTGCAGTTGATTGGCTTTTCTGAGACACACTCCCAACGGTAAACACAAAATGAAACTGACAATACGAAAGCTGAACAGATCATCTTCCAAATGTTTTGTCTACTCGTATGGTGTCATATTACAAGTTACGTTTATAAGAGATGTTTGATTGTTGTTTCAATATGCAAATACGTTTATACACACATTTTGCAGTTGATTATCGTTTTGGAATCATACTCGTTATCGATCGATTAGAAATTGTTATCGAAATCTCGTTTTCCTTTCTTCACTTTTTTGAGGAAACAATTGTTCTTGAAATTCATCAACCAACTAATTTTATCCAAAAGTGATATATACAAAGGTGAATCTGCAACACCACTGCTCTCGGTTACATAATTGTACTTCAAAAATTATGTATTGAGATTCTCATCACATCCAATGGATTTGATAGACGCCTTTTGGGACTGCACCATATTGTTAATGACATTTATGAGTGTTTCTCAAACCCTCTTTAATAATTGATAAATTTAGTACTTCTTCTGCCTTTTTTTAAGAATTCTGTTTCGTAACTCTAACTTATTAAAAAAATATCATTATAATACATTTCACATCAATTTTTTCTACTACTGTTCCTACTTACCTATCATTATTACACTTTTACTTACTAATTTTTTAAAATGGAATCTACTTTTAGAGACAAAATAGAAAATACACCAATTTTTACCTACTAACTTTACAAAATAAACACTTATTAAAGGATAGTCCCAAAATGAAATACTAGACTCTAAATAAGGGACATAGGGAGTACCATTTTAGAACTTATCGAAAACACCAATTTTTTTTCCCTCAAGATTAATGTGCTCCGTAATCACATCAATTGGTAACCAATCAACTTAATTTGCAGTACACTTGATCCCTCCAATATACAAACGACCTCTCCTGCGGAAAACTGGCTCAGAAAGGATCCAGAAACGTCTTCATCACGACACTTCGGCTCCATTCCGGAAGGGTAAATAAGTACTTATTTTTTAAGAAGGTAATTTTAAGCTCAAAAATTATGCGCTTACGCAAATAATTTTTCTATCAATATGGATCTTGTTTGATAGATCACATCGAGATCTTTTATACAGTGCAAAAAAAATTTAAAAAATTATTTTCATGTACATTAGTATTTTTGAGTTTAAAAATGTGAAATAAGTACTTATTTTTTAAAAAAGGTGTTTGGATGAGGTTTATAATGGATTCATATTTTTAAGCCCATTCATTTCAGCCTAGTATTTGCTTCTCTCAGGAATTTCGTCAAACGCTTACTTAAACAAAACCTCTTTTTTTTTTTTTTTGATCAGCTTAAACAACCAACCCAACACTTCCACCTCCCCACCTCACGTGGCAAAATCCCATAACAGCCCTCCCCCAACCAACCACACGCGTCAGAACCCCCGCCTCCCCTCTTCCCGCCACCACAAACCGCCGTCTCTCCCCCCGCCCTCCTCCACATGAGTACTCAAATTCCTCTATACCTTTGTACCGGTGCATTTCCGATTCGGTTCGTATAAAAATTCTAAAACACAAAATAATTTTTACACAATTTAACGACTCAAAATACAATACATCGAGGTACACCAATTTCTTGGTATAGAAAATTTGAGGGGCCTCCACACACCACCCTCTTCCACTCCACCAAAATCCCCACAAACCCCAAACCAACCGACCAGCTAAACGATGCACCGTTTCAGAAGACTCTCTCTCCACTTCCCCAAACCCATTTCCCACGCTTTCAGACGCTTCTCCGCCCACCAGACCCGCTTCGACAATGCCGGCCCCGTGGCCTCCCTCCTCACCACCCGGGCCGTGGTCCGTTTCCGAGGCCCCGACACGGTCAAATTCCTCCAGGGCCTGTTGACGAACGATGTGCGGAGGTTCAGTGAACCCCCGGGCGACGAGGCGGCCTCGGTTGTGCCCACCTCCAACTTGCCCGCTGTTTCGACCCCGCCCGTTTACGCCGCCATGTTGACGCCTCAGGGGAGGTTTTTGTATGATTTTTTTGTGTACGGTCCGGCTCGGCCCGACCAGAGGCTTGATGAGTCTGGGTCTGGGCCGGGGGCCGGGTCAGACGAAGTGGAGGTTTATGCGGATGTTGATGGGTCTGTGGTGGATGAGCTATTGGAAACCCTCAGAAAGTAAGTTTGTTTGATTGGGTCCTGGTTGTTGTTATCGGATTGTTTTAGTACCGTATTGTGTCTGCTGTTTGATTAATACGCAAAAGCTGTAAAAGTGCACTAGTATAGCAGTTCTTGTTTTTTTTTTTTTTAGAGACTATTGAGAAATCGACCAAACCGACAAACACATATAGCGCGAAGAACAATTACGAAAAGAAACACAGAACCCAGGACACATATTTTTACATGGTTTCCCAACTGTAGTTGAGTATATTCGCGGCTCATACCAGTTTTCACAATGTAATAAATGAAGAATGGAGCATGAGTTACATCCACTGCTTATAACAAGTATTATTGATAACCTAGGGATTACATGAATTGACGTAACCCAAAACCGTTAGCAAAGCGTGAGCCAAACATAATCAGGCTTCACTAAACCCAACAGAGAACTTAAGAATTTTGACTTTTGATACTTAATGGCTGTGAAATTCAGTGTAAAAGCTCCATTGTAGAGATCCAAGTTGTTGATTGTTCGATAAGATCATCCCATACAAGGCCATTGACATGCATATTGGGAATTTTCAATTTTCTATGTCTTATCAATTATTTTAGTTGCTTTCGTGTGTGTATACCGATGTTCTGGACTATCAATGAAAGAAGCATGGTAATGTGCATATAAATTGATTTGGGTTTCTAGGCCTGCCCTCTCTGATGCTATTTGGCTTTGATTTGGGGGCATGGTTTTACAACAAAACGTCCCTTTCTTGGAGATTTAGGGGATCACTGTTTTAGTGGTATTCTGAGAACAGCCACTTTGTGCATATATTGCCAAATGTCAGGTCTGTTTTCAATCATCCCCGCCCATACCCCCAATGATTGGGGACTAGCTGGGTTATGTTATGTTGTTGTATTTGCTAGTCAGGGGGATGATGAAAGTCTTGCAAAGAGAAAAAAACCGAAATGAAGTGAAATTGGGATGTCATGCTTGATATTGGAGCGACTTATAAGAGTCTTGATTTCTTAGCATTTAAATGGACAAAAATAAGACTTGCCATTCCTTTTATGGACTTTGGTTTCATTTAGGATTTGGAGAGTTCATTGAAATTGTTGAGAATTAATATAAACGCTGTTTCAGTATGCCAACTTTATTGCCAAGTAGAAGAATAGTTGCAAGATTAAGGCGTGGTTGACTAGCTTTACGATGGCCTGTTCTAGCACTTATCAATTTGTCAGTATCCTAACAAGTCACAAGTAGAAAACGCAAAACTCACTCGTATTTTGTGTGAGTGAGGCTGGGTGCGGGTTTGGGGGGGTGAGGTTTGATAACGACTAATAATATTGTTGGGGCCGTAGTAGGAGAGTAGCCTACCTTTTTAACTATTTAACTTAGTACCATTAAGCGTTTCATGGAAAGTAAATAGTGAATGGCAGAAAAGGGGACTACCTGAGTTTAGGACCTCATTATCTCAGCAATTCATCTACACTAAGAATATTGGGAAAGAAATTCAATAACTAAAGAATCCCCTTGGATGCTAATTTTAGTGCCTACCAGAGAACGTGTAGTAGCAGAATACATGATAACTTTTTCTGGTCTGTTTTCCCTTTCAAGAAATTGGATAAAACGTGCTATATGTAATATGGTAGGACTGGTGATTGGCTGCCAACTAAGCTTGCCTACGCATTTTGGATGTTACAACATGTAACAAAGTGTTTTCACTTTAATTATTTCATATTGCATTAGGTCACAATGACCGAAGTCAGACTCTACTGCGATTTGTTTGCGAAATAAATTTCAATCTATTCAATTACCCACACTAGCTTTTAGTTTTTCCATTCAACTTCGTTTATCTTGGAGCTACAGGTACCGGTTGAGGTCCAAGGTTGATATCGAGAGTGTGGCAGAAGCTTTCTCTTGTTGGCAAAGGTATGGCTCAAACCTTACTGACAAGTCCTCATCGGCAGAAGAACCAGAAGCTTCTTCCGTGGGCTGGGGCGGTGCTGTTGATCAGTCTGGTGCCTTGGCTTCAAGAGGCAATGGACTTGGATGGCAATGGCATAAGGATCCCCGATTGGACTGCCTTGGATTCCGGGGGATCTTTCCATCTAATTCAATACGTAAGATTACAAGCCAGTTCTTAATCTCCTTCAAACAAAATATATCAATTTGATTAATCATGAGGAGCTTGCATTATGTTTGTTTCAGCACCGTTGGTTGAGGCTGACAAGGAAACTGATGAAAACAATTTTCTTCTATGGAGATTAGGGAAAGGGGTTGCTGAAGGCTCGACTGAGATCCCAAAAGGTTCATCTTCCTTGCTCTACTTGGAACTAGAATTAGGAAATGGAAAATGCAGTTCTTCCACATAGCTTCAAGGGCCTCCAATCTAGCCCCCTGAGTCTGGGCACTATTTACAGATGTGAGACCCTGAATTTAACACCAAAGGCAGGGTATTATCCGATCTGATTGCCTGCAGTTGCCAAAGCTGCTTTAGCTGTATTTCTGTCTAACTTAGAAAAATCATTCCTGATTTGCTGTATACTTCTGGAATTGTGGGGATGTAGTTATTGCGCACGGTGCAGGAATTCAGTTTCTGGAACTGCAATTCGGTGCATTAGTAGGACGTGGAAGAGATTTAGTTTAGAACTTTTCTCAATACAATATGATTCTATGAAAATTTTCCATACTGAGTGGGAGTTTGCAGTAGTATCCTGATTGGTTTTGTTTAATTTTGCTATAGCTAAGCGAAATTATTTATGCTTAGAAGGTAGAAATATTCAATTCTACACCCCAATTTCTGGTTTAAAATTGACTGGCTTGGAAACAGGTGTTGATGTTTATGAACTCACATTGTGCATTTGTTATGACGCTCCTTAGGTGAGGCAATGCCATTGGAATACAATCTTGCCGGTCTAAATGCTATAAGCTTTGATAAAGGTTGCTACGTGGGCCAAGAACTCATTGCTCGTACACATCATCGAGGGGTCATTCGAAAACGTGTGCTTCCTTTGAAGTTTGTTGATAATGACGGGAATGGTAAATGCAAACGTCTTTTTGGCTTCCTCAAATTTCAATATTATTCTTGTTTAATGACCCCTATCTTCTATTTCAGAATTGGAGCAGAAAGTTTCTCCTGGGTCTGAAGTTATGAATGCTACCTCCGGCAAGAAGGCTGGGACTGTGACTACTGCCCTTGGAGGCCATGGTCTGGGCCTTCTGAGGTTGGCGGAGTCCTTTAGGGGATTGGGCTCCTTGGTAATACAAGGACAAGAAGATGTGAAGGTTCAGGCAATTAGACCAGAATGGTGGCCTTCTGAGTGGTTTATGGAGCCTCAACAGCAAAGTGCAGCTGCTTAGTATGTTTGTTTAGGCCTCCAAAGGTGAAATAAAAAAAGAAGAGAGTATCTTATGCAATATATTGGAGTAATTCCAGCAGTGCATTTAGAGATGGTAGGAAGTTTGTAGCACATTTGAGATAATTTGACAAAATCATAAATTGATGCTTCGATATGCCAATAAGTTCTGCAATCCAGTAGCTACGAAGAAATGCGAGAAGATCCATTGCTTAGTTTATGTTTGAATTCAAATTGGTGTTATCCATTTGAGCAACTTCAAACGTGATGGTTTTACAGCAATTTGTATTTGTTCAGACTAAGACACCCAGTAGAAAGGCGATTATATTTGTCATACATCATGTTTTGGGTTGTACAAACGAAGCCATACATCAAAGAACTCCGGGCACATCGTTGGCCGTCTCTTCTCCTTGCCATGCCCCTTCTACATCAAAACAAGTAGGCACTCTAGAGAGTTGCGAGGCTTTGTGTGTCTTTTCCGTTGTGGAAGGGCCAAATAATGGTGATAAGGGGGTTGTGCATTCTCCGGTTGTGGTATCTCCGAGTTATTTTGAGGTGCTTAAGTCGAGCGACGCGATTTCAAGTGTAGTGGAACAAGTGTCTTGCACCTGCTCATTTACGATCCAGTTTGTGAAAGACAACCGGCAAATGACACCGTGGCTCTTCGTAGGTCCGCGCGCTTTCGGGAGCCTCCAAGGATCCCTTTGGAAGGTGACTTCATTGGACCTAATGCCCCGAATCCACGGGTGGGAGATCCCTCTTCACCTAGAGGGGAAACGAAAAGGAAGCTTAAGGAGAAAATCAAAATGTTAAAGGCCTCGAGGACAAAGTAATGTTGTTGTTGAGGTCCTTTTTGGCTTCCTTGGTGTGTTTCATTTGTGCGTTCTTTGTAGCGTGTTTAGAGCTTTCTTGGATATTTTTCATGTTTAGTTTAGGTCCTATCTCTTCTCCCTCCTTTCTTTTTCTTTCTTCTCTTTTGTTTGCCCGGGGTTTGCCCCTTGTAAACATGTACATCCGGTTATCCTTTTTTAATTTCAAGCTAATTTACCCAAAAAAAAAAAAAAAAACGAAGCCATAACAAATCTGTTTGATAACGAATCTGTTTGAATAACAAATCTATTTGATAACACCTGTTGGCATTAAGTATGAACACATTATGGGTTTTACATAAAGCACCAGCAACAACTGGAGAGCGTCTTCCATCAATTGACTGTAATGTAAAATCTACAAACAAAATTGTACATGCAATGCAACTACACAGCATGTCTAAATTTCTGACAAGACACCCAATCCAACTTAATGTACAACGTTGCCAGGTAAAACGGGAGCAGATAAAGAGTACTAAACTCTCTTGCAAAATGCAGAAAGGTATAAGCGGCTATCAAGTATTGATATTCTTCAAAAATTGCAGGCAATAACTGGAGTGGCAGATATTCGGCACCAGTAGAACCAAGTTTTGCATTGCCGAGGAGCTGGCTGTCTGAATGTTGAGAATCAGGACTTTCTGGAGATGGAGGTGGTTGACTTTCGGGAGGTGCAACTCCAGAACTCCCCATGTCATCCTTTGGAGCGTCATCACCATCTTCTTTTCCTTTGTTTTGTTTACCAGAACTCCCACTGCCACCATCATCACCATCGCTGCCACCGCCGCCACTACCACTAGCTTCCAGTGAGATGCCACGGACCAAATCTGGCTGAGGTTCAACACCAACTCTTCTCAGGTGCAGCTGTGGCAAATTCCAGGGATCGGTACAAAATGCTAGAGAAAATCCAGCCAACACATACAACTGCTGCTGCTAATTGGCATGGCTATAAGGGATAACTACAAGTAATAATTTCATAAACAGACCTGAAGGTGAAGATTAACTTCATCTGGTCGTGAAAGAAACGGAAAATCACCCCCATTCTTCAAGTATGCTCGCCTTGCTCCTGGATACCTTTCACAAATTTGATCTTTGAGTTGTTGCGGGGTTGAACAATAGTCATTGGTCTTCAAGGCAGGACATATACCCATGTCATTAAATAAATAAAAGAAACAAGAACGAACCATCAGCACACATTCCCACTTTCTATTGTACTTGAGCCAAAAATTTATGGAAATTCTAATTTCAAGCACTGCAAAAAGCACGCATGAACTTCTAATAAGATGAGATGTTTTACCTAATTTGGCTGACCAGATAAGGCCACAGTAGTATTCATGAATTATCTAGAACAGTAGCGAACTAATTTCCAGTCTACCCAACTAACATGTTGCAATTTTGGTACCACGTTTAGCATCATCTCCACCAATACAACAACAAAAAAAATCACCTAAAAAAAAGTTTTATGCCTATATTCATGAAGAGAAACTCTCATCAGCCAATGGTGGGTTTACTTACATCCATTATAGTAACAAAAGAATCAGAAAGCAGAAGAGGTCCAATTGAAGCGGCATCTGCTGTTAAAGTCAACCTTGATGCTAAGTCATCTTTTGATAGCGTTTCGATCTGCATGATATTCGGAGAGCACAATGTAGGAAAAAACATTAAAAACTTACTTTCAGTGGTTTTAGGCGCTAAATGCTGGAAATATAGGTTAGTGCCCTTCCGTTAGAGGATAGAGTTGACAGAATGAGGAACAAAAAGGACGTCAAGTCATATATTTTACGGCTCATTCAGTCCTCTCTGTCACGTGTTCTCTAAGACGGAAAACTCTGGTCTATACAAGAGAAAATGAGATGTGAAAATGAAGTGAACTATGGGACTGATTTAAAGAACAAAGTTTCCATCAATTTCACGATGAAATAACTAACAGTGTCTAAAATATAACAGAATTAAGAAGCATATCAATTTTCCCTCCAATATAACAAGCTATGCATATGCTCGCAACAGTTTTATTCTGTGCTGGCAACTCACTGAATTAGGAAGACTAATGGCAGATTGCTTAGGCATATCTTACAGATGACAAAACAGTTCACTTTTGTCTTTTAAGACCTAACCTGGGAAACAACGAAGTCCACAGAGTCAGCGATGAAGGGTTCATGGGGACCATCCCGAATTCCTGATAAGACATGCCGTTTCAGCAAAAAGGAAGGGGCCCAACCAACACTGCCAGCCAAGATAGAACAGGTTAGCATGTAAGGTTAGCCAACACACGGATGCGACTTGTTGAGGTAATGCTTGAAGAATCACTTGACATTGGTTGATTAACCAAGATCATACACTAAGCAGATTTCTAGAAAGAATTTACGTGACGCAGCGAAATTCACATGAGACTAGTTGCATACTAATCAAACGAATGATAGAACTCGAATCCACGAGCAAACCTTGCGCACAAGGAAAAAAAAGAGAAAAACTCTGAATATGGTTGATGTAAAAGTTTAATAATTGAATAGGTTACAACCCATATTTATACTAGTAGAGAAATCCTATCTTAGGTAGGAATCTAGTAAAACAATTTCTTGCTAGTCAAGAAATTATAAAGAAGAAAATAAAATTAAATAAAAGACTTATAAAATCCTAAAAGGAAAGAAGATAAAATTCCTAGAAGAAATCCTAAATCATGCCAAAACAAGAAGATTAAAAACATGCAAAACAGGTAGCACAAATAAGATTTCCTAATAATATAATTTCAAAAATAAAATTCTAATTTTAAATAAGATTTTAGATTCTTATTTTTATAATTCTGGAATCATAAAAATAAGAATAAAATCTTTCAGAATCTTGTCCTACATTAGTCTTCTTTTCTTCAAACGAACTCAACCTCGAGTTATCATTGAAAATTTGCCATCTTCCATGCCAAAGAAATAGATACTTTGAATACTTCAAATCCTTTCTTAACTTCAAATAAAAATTCAAGGAAAAGTGTACTTGCGATGATCTTTTCTCTTCATGCTTCATCTTGTTGACAAGATGCACTAAACGAACATTGGGAACCCAATCAAATTGTTGCACTCCAAGAAAATCGATTAAAGCAACATTAATTTTGTTATGCCAGCAATCATGGTTTGAATCCATTCCGTGTATGTATGCTCCGACTTGATTGTTGATCAATTCTCTTGACTTTATGTTCTCGAACACCAATTTACCTTCACCAATGTTGCTAACCAAAATCTCCTCCTTGACACCAATATCAGTATCAAACACCTCCAATGTACAACTATTTTGGTCCTCCACAACTTGATCACCAATATCAATATTATTATTTTTAATATCAACTTTGAAAATGACCTCATCCACGGCTTCTATATTATTCATCTTATCACCAACCTCCGTTTCAATTCTTGGTTCATCAACTTGAATCACAACCTCTTTGACAACTTCTTCAACGACATCTTTGACAATAACGGTTGTATTTTGTTGCTTTGGCCTATATTTTTCCTTCAGTAATTCCTCATAGTTCCATGGCGAAAATCTCTCCACCAAAGTCTTTTAATTCTCGACCATGCATGAATTTGAAGCTTGCCCAATCGATCTCTTGACGATTGTAATTTTAACCACCATCGTAGCACCGGGCCCGTAAGCTTCAATAACAAAAACCTCCACCTTTGTTCGAAAGGAGTTTTCGTATACTTAAAAAAATCATCAATGTCCAATATCCAATCCAAACGATCTTCAAAAAATTCAAGACCACTAAATTTTGGTAACTTATCGTAATACCTGAAATTTGCTTGTCGTTTTATCGACTGATAATCATCATGGTTCTCGAATAGCTTGCCTTCAAACTCATTCCCACTATCGTAGTGATAATAAGAATATCCGTTTTTGTGAATAGGTGGTTGTGGGCAAATCTCTCAACGCGGTTCCTATTCTGGTTAGGAGGTTGGCGATGGGCAAATCCCAACGCGCGATCCTTCTCAACCCTTTCTGGCCTTTGGCGATTTTGTAGAGTCAACCCTTGCAGCAACTCACGGATCTCAGCGAACTGAGTGTGGGTATCCTGACGGATCTCGGTCAACTGTGCTTGTTGATCCCCCACCATCCTCCTTAGGTCAGTAAGCCCACGACCAACGTCAATGGGTGTGTCTTCTTCTATGTTTGGTGCCATCGAACCAGGAAAAACGTAGCTCTGATACCGCTTGACGCAGCGGAATTCACAAGAGACTAGTTGCATACTAATCAAACGAATGATAGAACTCGAATCTACGAGCAAACCTTGCGCACAAGGAAAAAAAAGAGAAATTCTAAATATTGTTTGTTGATGTAAAAGTTTAATAATTGAATAGGTTACAACCCTGATTTATACTAGTAGAGAAATCCTATCTTAGGTAGGAATCTAGTAAGACAATTTCTTGCTAGTCAAGAAATTATAAAGAAGAAAATAAAATTAAATAAAAGACATAAAATCCTAAAAGGAAAGAAAATAAAATTCCTAGAAGAAATCCTAAATCATGCCAAAAACAAGAAGACTAAAAACGTGCAAAACATGTAGCACAAATAAGATTTCCTAATAATATAATTTCAAAAATAAAATTCTAATTCTAAATAAGATTTTAGATTTTTATTTTTATAATTCTGAAATCATAAAAATAAGAATAAAATCTTTCAAAATCTTGTCCTACATCATTATGTATTAAGATTATCCAGCAACTTCAGTTACCTACCACAATTTAATACAAGAAAGGGTAGGAAAGAAGCTAAATCATATAACGTGCATTATTCTTCACAAGCACAATACACAAAGGGTCTCCTTAGGTTGTTCAAAATGTCGTGAAATAAGCAAAAGCATACAAAACCAAAGAACCCAATAAACTGGAGTTAAGCAATAACTGACAATAATATGGAGTCCGTTCCTATGGCTTTGTGGGGGGTGCAGGGTCCACATTTGGTCAGATGCAGGGTCCACATTTGGTCTTCGTGATCGGTGTGGAAGATCATGGTCTTTCAGTTGTCCAACAGTTGGGGAGACTGTTAGCAGGGCCGGCCCTGATATTTTGAAGGCCTAAAGCGAAATCTAAAGAATTTTTTTTTTTCACGGAAAGAGTTAATGATTTTATTAAGAGGAAAGATGGCCCGAAGACCGTACATCATCAAGGGCAAGGTTAGCCAAAAAATGGGGGACAGGACCCCCCCAATTCTCTAACTTAACACCTAATAGGGATTGCTTAGCCAACAAATGGGCTACCCTATTGAAAGAACGATTAACATATTTAAAAACACAAGAGGAAAACAAATGAATAAGCTCTAAACAATCAGAAAGAATAGAGCTACAATCGGAGAAAGATTTTCCAACTTGTGTAAGAGCTTGCACAATCTGAATAGAATCACCTTCGACAATAATACTAGAGAAACCTTTGTTCGCAGCAATAACCAGTGCTTCACGAAAGCCCAGTGCTTCCACAGTTCTCGAAGAGAATAAACCAGGAAAAGGAAAGGATGTCGTTCCCAAAATTTGCCCCGCATGATCTCGTGCTACTATCCCAACACCAACCAGACTACCACTCTTATCCACAGCACCATCAACATTAAGTTTAATGATACCAAGAGGGGGGAGACACCAATTAATAAGAGGGGAAGGAGCAGCAGTATTAGAGGAAGCACAAGTAGGAGCATTGGCATCCTTGAATTCAGAACAGATCGCAAAACTTTCTTCCAAGATTCTGGAGCTATTCGATTTTTGACTTTCAAAGTGGGTTTTATTGCGGGCTTTCCATAAGAACCAGCAAATTGATGCAAGAAGTGCCCCCAAATCAGTACCACCAACATATGACTGGGAGACGACAGCAAGATCAAACCACCAATCTAAAAAATGAGCCGAATCCCAGGAACTAGAAATAGTATGAGCAAAGGGGGATTGACACCACACATCTCTCGAAAATTTACATTGAAAGAGCATATGTTCCAAGGTTTTATTGCGGGCTTTCCATGAGGCATTACATTTTTTAACCAAAAAAAAAAACCAATGTAGGTGTCTAATATAAAGTAAAAAGATTTAGCTTCGTAATTTAACTAAAATAAAATTTCAAATTTTTTATACAATCAGACAAAAAAAAAAAAATTGAATCAAAACGTACCTCTTATACACTATGTTTTCTCTGACTAATTATTTATTAACTTTAATTGTAAAAATATTATGTTTAATAAAAGGAGAATTAATTATTTTAAACCTTCTTTTATCAAAAAGTGTTTTCTTTGTGAAATAGATATTAAAAGTAGAAAATTAAAAAAAGAAAAATTATCAAAACATTTATTGTGTGCAAAAGATTTAAACCTTAATCTTGAATAAGATTAACAAAAACTAAAGCACAACTAATACTATATAATAGTTCAAGTCATGCAAGGAGTAGTCTGGAAAAATTGAAGGCAAGATGGGCCTCCCCTGGGATTCGAACGGAAGAGCTCCGGGTTTAAGCAAAATGCATCAACCATCGGTGCTAGAACTATACTTGTGCTAAGACTTGGAACAACTTATACATAATATATTAATTTGTTATATGAAAAATGAGGCCCAATTTTTGCTCGAATTTTGGAGGCCTAAAGCGATCACACCTTGGGCTTCACCTCAGGGCCAGCCCTGACTGTTAGAAATATACTACTAATGATATGGCTTCATTTTCACAAGCCAGTTTTCTTATATTGTTGTCCATGCTCCACGGGCATTTCACTTTCTTCCAGTTGGGGAGAGTGTTAGGATATACTGAATTGATTGCGGCCAGTTTTGCTATATTGTTGGTGGATACTGCAGTTTTCCGATGTATTTTAGTTGGCATAAGACTCTTCAAAAGAGTTGCCGATTGGGATGACATACATCTGCGCTATCAGCAGCACATTATCCTAGGGGGCTGAGGGACAAGAAAAGGTTACTGTTGTGGATGGCATTTGTTGGATGTTTGGCCGCGTTTTGTCATGGTGCCAGATGTGCTTTAATTTTTCACTTTCTGGCCCCCATCTGCTGTGTCACCTATTATGTTAGCTTGCTTGGTAAAGGCATGTCAGTTTTCACCTAGACCTCTTGGGTTGTGAGAGATTTAGCTTATTAGGCTAGGTGTGCTGTTTTGTCCAAGTCCGGGGTTGATCATCTGATCCTGTCGTGAGGGTTATTGTAATATCTCTTTTTGGGTGTAAAACAAGCAGCCAACATCCCAAAAAAGAAGAGACCCAGTAATAGAACATATAGTAGCCATTTGGCACCTTCAGCTACGATAGCAAAATATTTATCTCCAGGTCATCACACTAAAGATCTAGGATATGAGAAAACATACACAGGAGCCCATGGCATTGCAGCAGCGAAGTTATGCGTCTCCAAAAACGTATTTGAGAGCACCAATGATCGGACACGACGAGGGCGATGCTGAGCGAATAGTTGTGCTAATAATCCTCCCAGGGAAGTACCATAAAGATGTACCTGTTAGATATAGATTGTCAGCGTACTCAAAACTATCAAGAACTAATGTCAATAGAAATACACCACGCCGAACAAAAGAGAAAAAATAAAATAAAGACTCACAAAATCACGCAATATGTATGGAACATAGTCACATCATAAGGACCTATGCTTCTCAAGCTTCTCTCTTCTAGAATTAAAAAACAATAAAGTTTCTATTTTGGAAATGACAGGAAAGTGTCGATGGTGGTTGATGGACGCAAAGTCTTCTTCCTTCACAAACTGGCCTTAATCAATTTGCCTTCCTAATTCAGTATTGTATGGCGACCTAATGGTCTAATGCCCCGTAATATTGCCCTTGCGATATCACAAATGCCCTTATACTGTTGAGCGCTTGTGTTTACAGAGTAAATCTCAACTAATTTTTTTAAATGCATAGTATGCGATTTGTTTCAGCAATTTGTAAAGGCCAAACATGATATTTGTTTCAGCAATTTGTAAAGGCCATACATGATAGTTGATACCAACTTTCTTCATTCCCAACTAAAGGAAAAAGAGTCTACACCACCATTTCCGCAAAACAAGTGCTACTTAATTGCTCTCTTCTTGTTCCCTTGGGTTCTCTAACAGTTACTATATACAGAGCATGAAACATTGATTCATAACCAATCCTGCTGGGTCTTTGACACGAACTTCTATATCAGCGCCCCCTGCACAATTATTTCAATTCAATAATTTTAAACGCCTTTATGTACATTATAGTCCTCAATAAATGATCTGACATACTCTTTCTCTATAGCCGTCGACTTTACCATATTCCAGCCTTCCATTGAAGCTGGGTGGCAATACAACTGTCTCTAAAATCTAAATACTTGCTATGCTGTGTAAAGACAACAATAAGCATAAAGAAAACATAAACCTTACGTGATGAACGTCGATGGCGTCCAAAAACTTCTCAAATGCTTGAATCCACTCGTGATGGTTCCATACACGTGGAATATCAACAGATATGACCCGATAACCCTGAAAAGAAATTCACAAGTCAGTTCTCCAAATCATTGAAAAGCGCGTTTTGCATACTCGAACATCAGAGTTTGAGGCATAATTCAAGCTAGGGTGAAAGTTGAATATCCAATGGAATGTACCAGAAAATCATGTCGAATCATAGGGGTTTGGTCCATTAACTAACAGGCCTCATTCGAAATAAGGTTATCAAGGTAATTTTTATGAAAGAACCAACATTGTTTACAATCGCTAGCTTTGGTGCAATTTAGCGGGACCTTAGCCCTGGGATAACTTTAGAAACAGAGTAAACTTGGGCCAACCCCATATGCACCTTAAATATTGACTACAACAGATGAAGCAAGTAAATGATGTAAAAAAGGGCTCTAGTAAGTATGTATAAAGAAACTTAGATTAAACAATTCACATGGAGAGGAAATAGAGTTTGCCCAGGTGTTCACACTCTAAGTGTGTGGACCCCCACGTGCAAGAAAATGACGCGAATAAGGGTGGTACTTCTCACTCTGGTGCCTCTTTTTCTCCTCTCTTGATTTACATTCCAAGGCATTATGTGATATGTCCCATTTCTTCCACCATATACAAGCCTTCCCAATTGAAGATCCTATCTTAACCTATTCTCGTCTGGCAAGAATACTCCACGGTCCTTAAGTTTAAAAACACCCTATTGCACCAGCTTCCTGTTTCAGATACCAGGCAACTTGAAAATTGTGCAATAAAACTCCTCAGATATATGAGAAACAACATATTTCCCACAATTTGAAATTAACTCTCTTAAAGGAATGTGTGGGAGGGTGAAGGGACGAAGTGAACCAAATAACACATGAATCTAACTTACGTGAGAAATACAACAGAAACCACAACATCAAACTTACAACCTAATTGAGTTGAAGCAACTTAATCTGCTACTAGTACATATGCAACTATATTAGCATCCCGTATTAGAATATGCCAAACCCGCCACACAAGGCTTACTACCTTCATTGACAAGGACATAACTTGTTTGTAGTAGACATCAGCTGTTCCTGCTATGCCAGGAAGACATATAAGTGGAGGAACAACTTTTGGACCGAAGTCATAATATCGCCACTGCTTTAAGCCGATCTGCCAAAAATAAGCAAGACGAGTTGAGACTCCAAAAGTTAAATTAATCACTGTAGTCTTTAAATTACATAAGCCAAGAAACAAGCATCAGCCAACAACAATAGGTCAACAGCACAAACCTACAAAAATAAAATAAAACTCTATGATTTGTCAATATGACGCTCGGATTTCAAAGCTACTTCACGACATAGCCAACTGAAAGTTCACTCAAGTCCATGAAATAAGAAGAGAACAACTTTGAAATATGATCATTTAGCAAGAAAATGTTACAAACGCCTTGTGAGAATGGCAATCAAGAGAAACCCAATCAGTTCCATTAATATGTAAAGTGATAAACTAAAATTCCGCTTCTGTACCCCAAGGGGTTGGCCTAGAGGTCAAGGCCTGGGACATACACTCCTAAGGTCTCAGGTTTGAAACCTCTCACGTGCTATCAACACCTTTGGGGCCAATCCATATGGAGTTTTGCTCTGGCTTTAATCGGACGCCCCGCAAGTGGACGATGGGATTGGACCCTAGGATTAGTTAAGATGCGTGTAAGCACAGCATAGTTATCAAAATAAAAAATAAAAAATCCACTTTTGTGGTGAAAGCATTCCTTGCAACTCCATAAATTGAATAGGAAGTAGGAAAAAATATAATATAAAAATAATGAATTGGTTGAAAGTTTGAAACATCAGCCACTACGAATCTAATAAGAGGCACGCTCAATTCCATTCTTGAAATATGTACACCCCCAACTGCCAAAAAGATAAAGAACACAACGAAGAATGTTAAAGCGTAATTCGAAATTGACCTGATCGAGTTGAAAATGCAAAAGGCTGAATACAAATTAATCAGATAAACCCAAACCCATGCTCTTCGAACAACAACACGATAACAGACAAACAACGAAGAGCTTAAAACTAAAACAAAGGCGTACCCAGTTGATAAAAGAACGTCAAGAGTGAAACCCACGATCAAGAATTGCAGGTAAAAACTTGAGAACCGAATCAAGAGAGAGAGATAGGGAGAGAGAGAGAGAGAGAGAGAGAGAAAGAGAAATAGGGCTTACGGGGATCTTGTGAAGGGGAACTTGAGACTTGAAGTAGATGTAATCACCGGGGGCCGAGAACCCGCCTTTCATACCTATGATGATTTCAACCGTCTATGTAATCTTTATCCTCCTGATGACCAATATGAGGGAACACCCACAAAGACCCACAATTCAAATTGATCGATTGATTGATTGGGTGATTTCTTCTTCTCTTCCCCTCTCCTTGCCTACCTCACTCTCGTGCACGCTCTTCTGTTCCAAGCTGTCGTGGAGATGAACCACGTGGATGGGTCCCCCTCATGATTTATTACTTTTACACGACGGGAACGCACTTCCGGTTCTCCTGTGTTTGTTTGGAGTTCTGCTACACACAGCAGATCTGTGCACAGATTGTGCACAGATTATGCTGTGAGGTCCACTACGGATTTCACAAATCATCTGAGTCGTTCATTAAATGTAAAATATTTTTTCAAGGGTCTCCGAAAAAAATAAGCTCAATCCAATACATATAAGTGCTTCAACCAACCATCTAACTTTTCATTTAGATTTTTGGATAATGAAAAGTTATATGGTTGGACCGAGCACTTATAGGTATCGGATTGAGTTTATTTTTTACAGGGACCCTTGAAAAAATATTTTACATTTAATGAACGGCTCGAATAATTTGTGTGGGACCCATGATAGGCCCCACAATGAAATCTGTGCACAATCTGTGCACAGATCTTCTGTGTGTGTTGACTTTCTGATTTGTTTGTCGAATGGTGCTACCGGAACCGATGAAAAAATCTGTACCGGTGAGTACAACCCCCTTTTCGGGTCTATTTTGAGTCTAAAACAAATGATCGAAATCACTCTTTTGTTTAAAATAATTTGCTTATGGTCTCTGTATAAAATAAACTCAATCCGATATTTGTTAAGACACCTACAAAACGTCCAACTTTGTCTAAACTCAATCCGATATTTGTTAAGACACCTACAAAACGTCTAACTTTGTCCTCGGACGTTTTGCAGATGTCTTAACAAATATCGGATTGAGTTTATTTTTGGCAGAGACTATAAATAAAGTATTTTAAACAAAATGACCGACTCCGATCATTTTTTTGAGATCCAAAATGGACCAAAAAGGAGTTTGTACCCATCTGTACCAGACTACCAGTAGACTTTCTATTGTTTGTCACCTTGAGCGCAGCCCAGGGATGCCAATATAGCAAGGCGGGCTGGGTAGACCGTTCATCTCGACAATCGACATCGCAAATGTTGATCGAGTAAAGGACGGTTCTGATCTGTACGTGACTATGAGCTTAGATTCAATTCGAGTTGTTCGTACCAAAATAAATGATCGGATACCACTTGACACCCGCTTGGCAGCATTCACAAGTCCGTTCCTACCCTCTATCTAATTGAGACGGGATGGAAAATTATGTTTGGAACCGGAGAAAGATATAGGTTTCATTTGGTTGTCAATTTTGAGATAATTTTTTTGATAAAAAGTCATTTAAATTTTTTTTTTTTTTGTTTTTAGTGAATTTTTTTTTTAACATTTTAACATGCTGTCAAAAAATTAAAAATAAGGAATTTTTTTTTGATAAAAATCATTAAAGACGAAAAAACACGAATGAAGAAACAGTAAAAAGTTTTGGAAAGAACATTTTTGAGAGGAGAACCGAACAAAGTGTAAAATTTAAAAAGTTTTATCCCCTTGTTTGATTCTTAAAAAGGAAATTTAAAATTTCAAACACTAGTTCAACGTTTCTCATAATGTCTCCTAATTTTTCTTTCATTTTTCTCTTAATCATATATATATATATATATATATATATATATATATATTATTACCTAATCTATCAACTGAGTTATGAGCATAGTTACCTCGATTATACTTAGAGCATCCACAGTGGACTAATCAAAATTGGATAATCAAAAGTTGCCACATCACCTTTTGATTATCCATTTAAGGGATTGCTAAGGTTAGCAATATAGATGTCCACACTGGCATAATTGAATATTAAATAATCAAAATTGCCACATCATCTTTCAACCTGTAAAAATCTAAAAATTGTCACCGTATAAAATATTTTTCTTAAAATAGTTTTCAAACTAATAAAAACATGTTATTAGAAATAGAAAATAATTTTTTGAAAACTTTTATTTTGGAAAACACTTTTCCAAAAAAGTTTTAAAAAAACATTTTTTGAAAAAAAGACAGTTTTAATACTAAAAAAAAACAGTTTTTGAAAAATGGTCCAACTGTTTTGTAAAAAAAAAAAAAGAACTTTTGAAAATATTTTTCCTAGAAACATTGTTGAGAGAGAGAGAGAAAGAGAGAGACAATGTTTTGGTTATTGGCAAAAAGTTGTTAGTTTTGATTATTCAAGGGCCAAAATTTGATGAGTTGCTAAGAGATTGTTAAGTTTGGTTATGCCATTGTAAATACTTTTTTGAAAGAATATTGCTAACTTTAACAACTTTATACTTTTGGTTATTCCACTGTGGATGCTCTTATAAGTCATTTGTATGTATATACATTATATATGGGGTATTTTATTTTAAAATATGGAAGATATCAAATGGTAACAAGTGTTACGAAGCAGTATTTTCATCTTTTAAACTCTCGTTAAGTTTTAGTTATTTTTTTCCTAAAGTCAAAATTCTCTTAAAAGGATATTTGGAGTAAATTATAGCGGTGAAAAGTGATTTTGGCACTCTGCATTTATTCATTGATGCTCCATTTTTGTCTTTATTTTATGTGAAATTATCAAATTATTCTTTACTAATTTGTTAGTGCTCATTCACTTTCTCACACATAAAAAGATATTATTGTAATTTCAAATAAAAAAAAGACTAAATACGTAAGGCATTAGTTATTTTTTTTCTAAAGTCAAAATTCTCTTAAAAGAATATTTGGAGTAAATTATATTGGTGGAAAGTGATTTTGGCCCTCCACATTTTTTTCATTGATGCTCCATTTCTGTCTTTATTCTATGTAAAATTACCAAAATATTCTTTAGAGGAAAGTCCACTTTTACCCCTGTGGTTATCACCATGTGTGGATATTTCCCTTATGGTTCAAAACTGACCACATAACCTACCTATGGTTTTGAAAATATGCGGATAGACCCATTGCCGTCATGTTTTCTATCCATATTAACAGACACAATATTAAAAGACCGTTATACCCCCATCACGTCCATTGATTCTTCTTCTTTTTTAAATCTAACCACACCATCCCGTATATCAAAAATTGAATCCAAACTGTTGATATTGTAAATTTTGACGAGTACTACGTCTCTGCCAAAATTCAAGTCAATCAAAAAATGAAAAGCTTATGGTCAAATCGATTTTGTTATGAAATTAAAATTTTAAATTTGAATTTACTAAAAATTAGATTACTGGGTTATTGATGCCTGATCGAGATGATTTTTTACAGAGATACTCTATTCTTTATTTAATACATTATGAATGACTCAAATTACATTTAGCAGTATGTGAGATACACATCCGTTAATATCGATGAAAAACATGACGGCGGGATCTAACCGCACATTTTCAAAACCACAGGTAGGTTATGTGGTCAGTTTTAAACTATAAAGGAGTATCCGCACATGACGATAAACACAATGGATGAAAGTGGACTTTTTTTTATTCTTTACTAATATTATGTTAGTACTCATCCACTTTTTCACACATATTTCTCACACATAAAAGGATATTGTTGATTTTAGGGGTGTTCAAGAAAATCGCCCGAACCGTAAAACCGGTCCGATCCGGACCGAACCATTCTATTTGGTCTGGTTCTGCGGTCAAGTTATGGTTCCAAAAAAATAAGAACCGTTAATTTTGGTTCGGTTACTGGTTCTCAATTAAAGAACCGTGGTTAGAACCAGACTGGACCATTTACAACTAATATATATATAATATATAATTATGTAAAAAGAAATATATGTGGGTAATTTGGTAAATTAATCTCTTTCTTGCTAAACTTACTTTATTTAGAGATGAAATCTCATTTGTTAAGAAAATTTTTATTTTCTTCTTTCCTTTTCTATTCTAGTAGATTATAACCTTCCTATTCTTTCAATTCTTTGCAACCTTATTTAACATATTAGTCTTTATAATTTCAATCTCACATCTCTCTTTCTTATACAACGGTGATAGGTTTGGATGCTAATTGGATAGAACCGAAACTGAACCAAAATCGGACCGGTTTTGGAATTTGGTTCTGGTTAGGTTCTACGCATATATTGGTTAGGTTCTGGTTCCCAATTTCCTTAAACCGTTTGAAATGGTCCGATTACTGATTTTTTAGAGAACCGGACCAATCCAGACTGTGTACACCCCTAATTGATTTTGAGAAATAACCACTTCTTAATGTCAAAATGTCATTTTTTTTGGGCTAAAAAATAATTATTTCTTAAGTTGAATTAATAACTCACAGAAATTTGACGCATAACAAATGTGAATTTTTTTTTTTTTAATCAGAATTAAGTTATGCTCAGGAGAACGGGGGTCGGGAAAAAAAACAAGAAAGAGTTCCAGTAGGGGTGTTTTGAACGCACGGAAGAAGGAGGAGAAGAGAGAGAGAGAGAGAAAGAGGAAAGAGGTTTGGTTTGTTTGTCTTCATCCTTTCTACCAGTCTAAAACCCTAGCTTTTCGAGTTGAGTTCCTCCTCCTTTCGTGTATGGTAAATAGCTATTGATTGACTGCATTGCAAATCAACGATGCATGATAGAATAACATCTGGGCATGATGGGTTTTGTTGCAATTCGTAATATTTTCCACTCAATCCAATCAAGAAAACTACAAACCCTAACTCCTTGTTACATCGTACTGTATAGATACTGTCACTTCCATCCAAACCCGAATTTAGGTCCTTCCGACCCATCACTGTCTTCGTTGAACAAAGTCCCCCAAAACAATGTGGGGATTTTCTGGGATTTGGATAACAAGCCACCAAAGTCATTTCCTCCGTATGAAGCCGCAGTTCGCTTAAAGAAGGCAGCTTCAGAGTTCGGAGTTGTTCGGTATATGGTAGCTTATGCCAATAGCCACGCATTTAGTTATGTTCCTCCAGATGTTAGGGAACAAAGGAAAGAGAGGAAGGCATTGGATCAGTTGGAGAATAAGGGTGTCGTTAAGCCAGATGAACCGTCTATATGTCGAGTTTGTGGGAGAAGATTTTATACCAATGAGAAGCTTGTTAATCATTTCAAGCAAATCCATGAACGTGAACAAACGAAGAGGGTGAATCAGATAGAGTCGGCAAGAGGGAAAATGAGGGTGAAGTTGGTAGCTAAGTTTTCAATGAAGATGGAGAAGTATAAGAAAGCTGTGAGGGACGTTTTGACTCCTAGGGTTGGGTACGGATTGGCAGATGAGTTGAAACGGGCTGGTTTTTGGGTTAGGACCGTGTCGGATAAGCCGCAAGCGGCAGACATTGCGTTGAGGAATCATATGGTTGATATGATGGACCGGAGACGAGTTGAGTGTTTGGTCCTTGTGTCTGATGATTCTGATTTTACGGAGGTTTTGAAGGAGGCAAGGTTAAGGTGTTTGAAGACGGTGGTTGTGGGTGATAGTAACGATGGGGCCCTTAAGAGGACTGCGGATACTGGATTTTCATGGCAAAAAATCATGAAGGGAAAGGCAAAGAAGGAGGCGGTATCAGTCGTGGGGCGGTGGAAGGATCGTGATGTTTTGAAGAGATTGGAGTGGACTTATGACCCAGAAAGGGATAGGAAACTCTATGGTTTGGATGATGAGTTTGATTCGGAGAGCTGGGATTCAGAACTTGAAGGTTTTTCTTCTGGGGAATATGATAACCGTCTGCAGAAGGAGGATAAGAATGCATGGTGGGAGCTGGGATCAGGTTCTGATCTCAAATCACAATAATCATTACTTCCTTTCGGCTAATGTTGCTGGTGATATTACTTGGAAGAAGCAAAGGCATGAATATTATCTCTCAGGTAAAAGGATGTTCATTTTCCCTTTGTTTGCATTTGACAGTGTTGCATTTGTATGTGCTGTCTAACTTATTTGCGGAATATGAGTGTTATTCTAGAAGTAGTTTCTTGTTCTGCTGCTAAGGTTTTAAGCATGTAATATTTGTCATGAAGTTTGTCACACTACTTTTGTCATGAACTTGTTTTGGATAAATCTTTTACCTGGTAGTTGAAGTCAAAGTGTCTGCAGTTCTGATGTGAAAATGTGCATGAGTCTTTGCAGAAAGAGTCAAAAGGAGTGCTTCTGCTTTTGGGTTTTAGTCTCATTGCATCTGTCGTTCCCCTCCAATTTTTTAACCTAAGGAACTAGAGGTACGTCAATCAATAACATGAGCAGAACAAATAACCAGTTCATATAAGTAGTGATATGGTTCACTTTACACCACCTTGGTTTCCTGTTAAGTTTGTCAAGCCGATTTGGATGGGGAATGTTATTTTTCTTTCTGATAAGTTGGATGGGGATTGTGGAAGTTCAACTCTTGGGCTAGGGCTAATAAGCCTATGAAGCCCCTGATACATTTTCAGTGCCATGGAGCTTGGGGTGAGCTATTATGCTTTCTTCAAAGGATGGTCTCGTGGAAGTGGAAGCAGCAGTGAACCAACCTGGAACAGATGAAGCCTAGAATTTCTTCGTAGGCATCCGGTTGTGCACACAATTTTGGGCAATTTCAACATTGTGAAGTTGTGCTTTTCATAGTTACCTTACTTTTATGCATGTGCTAAGTAGAAAATCCACCCTGGTAGTTCTGGACTTCCGGTAGGCTTGGATTAATGCAGTTCAAGATGATTGTGAGGTGTCTTTTGCTTGTGGAAGTTTGGTTTCATAAAGAGTCAAGGAACCTGGCCACCTAATTTTCTTAGTTTCCAACTCTCAAGTGTCCACAGCCAATTGTAAGTATTACCCTCAATGCGGATTGATTAATGTGATTGTACTAGACATTCTGATGATCTTTATTACACAAACAAAAGTGTTTGGTTTTGAGAATTTTTTTGATGTAATGAGTGGTAATGAGTGGAGAGAGATAGATAGAGAAACTTATTGAGAATCATGCAAAGAGTAATTTTTTTTCTCAAAACTTGTAAGTGAACAAAGTGCTTCGTTTCTTTTACATTTCTTTCTGACCTTTCTTTCTTTCCCTTTTATTTGAGCATCTACAAAATGCAGTAAAATTTAAATCCTTTTACGGTGATTGTAATCATCAACTGTTTGATGAATCAAGTGAACTTAAAATGGAGAAATATTTTAGTCCTCTCGACATGGCTCACCAGACTCAGCATAGCACAGGTGGATGTTTAAAAACAGCCCAAGAACGTTCTGATTTACCTAGGCAGATCTGCTTTGGTACTCCAGTCCTTCTGAGCCACATCTGGACTGTGATTTTTCCTTCCCTTGATGCTTGTTGTCTAGACTACAGCCAAATGATTTGGAGGATTTCCCTGATCCCCCCTTAATCTTTTTTTTTTTTTTTTTAACATACAGATGGTAGCTGGAACATCATTGAATAAGCACCTAAATCCTGTTCTTATCTCTTGAATCAGGTTTTCGTTCCAAGGTTTGAGGAAGCAACCAATGCTTGAGGGTTGAATTTCCTTAACTCGTCAACCTGTCTATGATGACAGCTCCAGTGTTTGTTTCTCATCTTGAAGACTGGGCAAAGGCAGAGAAGAAAATCCAGGACTTTTGAGAACTCAGAGCTAATTGATAGAGCCCTTCTCTGTAGTCCTCTGATGTCAAAGCGGATTTTTCACAAATGGATGTACGAAGGGGACAATGAAAGAGTTTTGACAATCTGAAATGGATGTACGAAGGGGACAATGAAAGAGTTTTGACAATCTGATAACCATATGCGAAAACAGGTGCGTAACTCCTGCCTCCTCTTCCTTAGACTAGGTTAGAGTGGGCTTTAACCAATTAGGGCCAGCCTAGTAACAGTTGGTTACTTTAGTACATTTTTTTTACTGAGAGTTCAAGGAGTAAAATTTGGCCGATGGTATGAATTTATTGTTAGCTCTCTTATATAGGAGTCTTTCATCGTTGCTTTATTTTTTCCCCTCACGAGGCTACTTCTTGGGTTGTTCTGGATTAGGTTGATTTAGTTATTACTGACCTCTCAATGCATAATTGAATAGTGCCTATTATTGTTATTTTTGGATGTAACTCTTCAACCGCTTGACATAGCAAAAAAGGTTAACTTATCAACAAAAAAAAAGGAATAAAGGTTAGAGAAGGCCTTCCCATTTAAATGAAACAAAAAGACTGAGAAGGTTACCACGGTTGCTGTTGCTTGATGATGATGAGAACAGGAATGCCCTGTCAAATCTCCAGAGCCAGCGGAGAAACCCCACTAGTAAATTCGAAACAACGGCGGTGGTAGTGGTGGTGGCAGCCGCAGGCTGCTGGCTGATTTCTTTTTATTTATTTAATAGGAAACATGACATATGACTATTTGCTGTGCGAGGCAAAAAACGTCTAATGTTATATGGCTCATTTTCAATGTGGCAATCATGCTCAAGGAAATGATCAGAATGAGAAAACACACGGAAAGTAAAGTTCAAGAGCTTTGGCCTTTTATTTCCAAAGGGAAATTAGAAAAGGAAGTAACTTATTCAGATAATACGAGTGTTTTACAATACCGAATATATGCATTACCAAACAGCAGAGTATATTAAACAACTTCATATGAAAGGAGAAGCATGCTTTCTGCATTATGCATAAAGCTCCAAGCTAGATAACCTTTGCGTCGGGATGGCAATTAGAGGTTTGCTTTTCTTCATAACAATCCCAAACTTCTCAGAAAGATCAATCTCTTCACCCTCCGGCACTTTCCAATTGAATGAATGTAAAAGTGAAGCCAACATATACATAACCATTTTCTCAGCCAGTGGAATTCCAGCACAAATTCTCCTCCCTGATCCAAACGGAAGAAACTTAAAATTGTTTCCATTGTAGTCCCATTCACTAGCATCACTCAAGAATCTCTCAGGCTTAAACTCGGACGGACCATCCCAACCCTCAGGATCCCTATGAATCGCCCAAACGTTCAAAACCACTCGGGTATCCTTTGGTATAGTGTATCCACTGACTATGGACGATTGGTTTGGACGCTTTGGGACTAAGAGAGGGAAGGCGGGGTGTAGTCGGAATGTTTCCTTTAAAATGGCATCCAAGAAGTGTAATTTGGGCATGTGGTACTCTTCGACGCCGTTGTCCAGTCCTACAATGTCTGCTAATTCTTCTTGGACTTTTTTCATTACCTCTGGTTTATTTAGGAGCTCTGCCATCACCCACTCCACCGTGGTTGCTGTAGTGTCCGTTCCGCCTATCACAATGTCCTGTTGTAAACATTTGGAATCGAGGGAAGGTTAAAGTTCACGGACCGAGTACTTCGCTGTAAGTTGAATGAATAAATTACACATCCAAGTTAGTAATAGTCTTAGTCAACTTGCCATTAGGTAAAAAATAGTCTTAGTCAACATTGGAAGGAGGTTGAGACCAATTTGGTGTGCTTGCCATCTAGTGGGTATTAGCCTAAACCACCGGCGTGGCAGCCTAGTGGCAAATGGCTCACCCCCATAGGGTTTGGATTCAGGGGTTGAAGGTTCGAGTGGTGTGGACGCCGCACCTTATGACCTATTGGCACTCAGTAGATTGGTAGAAACTTATGGGTGATTGGTCTCTCACAGGACTCCATGCAGGTTTGGAGTTTTTATGTTCGCGCCTAAAGGAGTTTCGCCGCCTCCTCCACCCTTGTTGCTGAGAAATAAAACCATCTAGGTTGTATGGATATGTAAATTAAATGGCAACAATTATTATGTCAAACTAGAGAATTTCTTCGTCAGACTTGTTAGCGAATCATGGATTTGTGGAGGAAATAAAATAGGCTACAAAAAAAGTAATCACAGTAAGAATCATCTCCAAAGGAAAGCCATTTTGGGAGCAAAAGCCATATTTTGGCTTCAAGACCAAAATTCTCTCTCCCCCAATGGAAGCCCAAAATTCTCTCCTCCAATGGAAGTCCAAAATTCTCTTCTCCAATGGGAAGCCATTTTGGGAGTCAAAAAATGGCATGGCAATTTCTCTGGCAAAATCTGGACATGTACATTTTTTTTGCAAGGGTGGTAATCTAATGACATGTAATAGCAATCCAATGGCTATTACAAGTGAGTGTGATCTAACGGTTGCAAGTGGTAGCAGCCAAATAATGGCTTTAGCATTATTGGAGCACTTTTGCCAAATTTTGACCGAGTAGGTAGCAAGCCAAAAATGGGTCTGGCTGTTAAAAAATGGCCCCAACCATTGGGGATGCTCTAAAGATGCCATATTTGGATGGTGTAATAGGTGTCTCCACCTGTTTTGTTTTCTGCATGATCCAAAGGAAGCCGTAAGACTTGAAAAAATAATGGCAAAGAACATCTTGATGAGACCTAGTAAGGACCTTTTTGTTACAACTTACTTCAGCTGAAAGCTTATAATTTCTAAGTGGAAGCTGAAATTATCAATCTCCTTGCTTCTGAATAATTAAAGAATTTCAGCTTATTTAAACTATTTTGAGGGGAGAATCTTATAGGAAGCTGTATCTTACACAGACTCCAGTGTGCAAAACGTTACAAGTAAAATAAAACTGAACTTTAATGGCCATACAAAAGTAATTACTTGAGGAAAGGTAATTACCAGCAGGATGGCCTTAATTTGTTGCAGAGTAATTGGTATTGCAGCATCTTCCTGCTCCTTGAGTTCCAACAGGATCTGAATAAAATCCTTCTTCCCTTTGCTCTTCATTCCATCCCTGGTCTCCCTCTCTCCTACTCATTCCCGACTGTAGAGGATCAAAAATTCGATCAACCCATTTCGACAGCCTCTTCATTTCCCTCTCCACTCCTTGCACATCAAACCTGGCAAGAATCGGGAAGAAATCAGACACGTTCGGCTTTGAAAGTAGCTCGAGGATTTTAAATACCAGGGCTCGAAACTCGGTCCCAACGCTTTCGGCCCTCTGGCTATCAACCGTGCGTCCCCACAACATGCTCATTACCACGTTAAATTCCGTCAGAAATGCAATTTCGCTGATTTCCACGGCCGTGCCAATCTTGCTATGCAAGTCTCTGATAGTCTTTTTGACCTCGTCTCTTCGGAGACTGTAAGTGTCTTCCAAGCTAGTGTTACTCAACATCTCTCTGACAAACACTTTATGAATGGTGCGCCAGTAGGGGCCGTATGGAGCCCACAGGATATCGAACCCACCATATGTGAGAGCTAATGCTGCGATAGGAGGGTCGCAGTCTGCAAAAATCGTGTCCTGGTCGCGAACGACCTCTTTAGCTAGAGACGGTGAGTTTACCACGATGCACAGTTTTTTCCCGAGCCATAGCTTGTAGATTGGGCCGTATTGGTTAGCTAATTCGGTGAATTGACGATGCAAGTTTGTGTCTAGAAAGGGGAGGTATCCGACTATAGGCAAGCCGCAGGGTCCAGGTGGCAATGGAGCTGTAATCTGGTTTCTTGACTTGTTAAATGTCCATAGGTAGAAGAATATGGATAGTAGTAACATAATTGAGATTGTAAAAACTGCTCGAGCGAGCTCGTCTTTCTCGTTGATGAAATCCCACCGCCATGTCCATTGGTTGGAGATGGTGGATAAAAGCTTGTGTAAAATATCTGAAATCATTGTGAGAGAACTGAGAAACTGTGTTTTTTCAGGAAGCTAAGGACAATCAAATATACAACTTACTACTAGTTGAAAGGTTTTTTTTTTTTTTGTTTTGACAACAAGAGTGAAAGGTTGAATGATAGCAAGTGGTAAGGCAAGCCTCTTCATCCACTCAGTTGGGTCCTTTTTTGCCACTTGCCTGACCTAGTTCAATAATTGGTTACGTCCATATTGTAGATCTTGTCAAAATATATGTGTAGAGTAAATCATCTTAATTGGAGACCGATTAGATTTGTCAAAAGGTACGTGTAGAGTAAATCATCTTAATTGACAACCATTGCTTAGTACAGTTGGTAAGTCATTGGTTCTTCTTTGTGGAAGGTCTTGGGTTCGAGCCCCATAGGGGGTAGGCCCTTTAGGGGGTCAGGGCTATGGATAGCTTCTGGTCTTCCCGTGCTAACTCTAACACCTTACTAACCCCCGCTGATGTATATCGCTGTGGCAAAAAAAAAAAAGACTAAATCATCTTGATTGGAGACTGATTAGAATTTGAATGGAGGAAAAAAAAAACAAAATGATGTTTCGGAAACACTGGATCAGAACCACCAAGATTGAGTTTTGTTTTTTAATTCCGTTATACTAATTGATATCGAATTAACATGATTTTAAATCACACTTGTGTTTTGAAGAGATCTACAAAATTGACGGAACCAATCATTTGAATTAGGTCCGGCAACTAGCCGGGAAAAGACCCACTTCCCTAGGGTGCAGTTTCTCAGAAAAATGCAAACTACTAAGAAGCCGAGTCCTTTTCGCATGGGTCTCAAAACCCAAGCCCCTCTCTCTGCCCACGGTCTCTGATTAATTTTCTCTTAAATTATTATTTCCGTTTCTCTATCTATCTGTCTCTATTCATTACCTCGAAAATCTCCCTCAAAACCGAAAATCAAACAAAGTTAAGTGAAGGAAGAGAAAAGAGTGCAGCTCAAGATAAAAAATCTGGATACAGTTTTGTTCCTTTCGATGTGTTGGGAAAACGTAGTTCACGGACAACAGAGTTTGCAACAAAATGTGGTTCGCAATGGAGGACAATGGGCAATGGCTATGATGCTCCCAGCAGTTTTGGGAGCATCATACTTCCAATGAATTACAGCCCTTGGATTGAAAATAAATAAATCACAGCATTTGGATCAAAACCAAAAAACTAAAAGTAGGGTGGTTTTATTAAAAACGATGTGGTTTTGACAAAAAAAAATGAAAGATTACTTACCACAGAAACAGACAACACTTACCATTGATTAAGGCAACACTAACCATCGTATAAGGCAAAACTTACCACCTTTGAAATGGTAAATGTTACCTTATACAATGGTAAGTGTTGTCTTAGTGAATGGTATAAATTGCCTGTTCTATGGTAAGTAATCTTGGGAGTATGATGCTCCCATACCACTTGGGAGCATCACAGAAGTTTTGAGGACAATGACAATCCATGACTTTTTTCTTTTTCTTTTGACTTTTTGACACTGTCTTTTTGGGTTTTCATCTAAAATCTCTGTAGAAATACCCAAACAGAGTCCTGCTAAGAGCAATGACACTTTGCAGAGATTCGTGCAGAGATAATCGCGTTTGGCCTTATTTCGGGTTCCAAAAAAATCTAAAAAAATATCCATAAATTTTTGAATATTATTTTATGAGGCCCTGTAAAAAATCAGCTCCTGCGGATATCGGTAAGTATTACTTTTGGATTTGTAGGGTCGAGTGTCTCTGCATGGATCCCTGCAACCCTACGAATCCAAAAGTAATACTTACCGATATCCGCATGAGCTGATTTTTTACAGGGCCCAAAAAATAATATTCAAAATTTATGGATATTTTTCTAGATTTTTTTGGGACCCAAAATAAGGCCAAACGCGATTGTCTCTGCGGATCCCTGCAAAATGTCTCTGCTCGTAGCAGACTCATTTGAAAAAACCTCTCCGGGGAGAGCCACAACCGGCTCCACCTCTCAGACTTCACCCTCTCACGCTCACATTCTGCTACCACACTCAACCTCTCAAATACAACATGTATTTATACGGAGAATTTATACGGAGAAATCAGGGGAACACTCCAAGAGTATTCAGGGTCCGTTTGGAACCCATGGAAAGGAAAGGAAAGGAATGGAAAATAAAAAAATTTTCCTTTCCATTGTTTGGTTGGAAGAGAAAGTGTAAAGAAAATAAAGATTTTAAGGGTAATGAACAGTACATTTTCCCTCCCATTTTCCTCTCATTTTTCTCCCACTTTATTTTATTTTCCTTTCCTTTCTTTTCTTCAAGTTCCAAACAGAGCCTCAATGCTCTTTGCACGCGAGGATCTTAAGGTCAAGATTTGGCAGCCTCAAAGTCTCCTTTGGCTGCCTCAAATCCAGCTGCAATCTCAGCAGCCCATGTGGGGTAATCAACACCTTTCCCTCCTATTTCTTAATGTAAGGAATCAGAGGTACACCAATAAATAACATCAACAAACCAAATAATCAGTTTATGGTTCATTTAACTTCTTGGTTTCCCCTAAGTTTGTCAAGCTGATTTTGATGGGGTTTGTAGGAATTCAACTCATGTTGGGGGATTAGGGCTAATAAGCCTAAGAAGCCTAGAACTGCATATAGTTGTGGGTGATTTCAACATTTTGAAGTTGTGCTTTTCGTATTTATCTTGGTTATATCCGCATGCCATCTAGAAAATTCACCCCTGTAGTTGCTGTAGGCTTGGATTAATGCAGTTCGAGATGACTATGAATTGGTCTTGCAACAGCTGTAGTTGTTCTTAGGGGCTGTTTGATTTCTGTTCACTAGTTATTTGCAAACTAGACATACAACTATTTTTCTGTGCGAGGCAGAAAATAAATAATGTTATCTGGCTCATTGTCAAGGTCGCAGTCACACTCTAGGAAATGAAAATGAGAAAACACTTAGGAAGTAAAGTTCAAGAGCTTTGGCCTTTTATTTCCAAAGGAAATTAGAACCTTGTTAAGATACAATACTGAGTGTTTTACAATATCAAATATATGCATTACCTAACAGCAGAGGATATTAAACAACTTCACATGAAAGAAGAAGCATGCTTTCTGCATTATGCATAAAGCTTCAAGCTAGATAACCTTTGCGTCGGGATGGCAATCAGAGGTTTGCTTTTCTTCATAACAATCCCAAACTTTTCAGAAAGATCAATCTCTTCACCCTCCGGCACTTTCCAATTGAATGAATGCAAAATTGAAGCCAACACATACATCACCATTTTCTCTGCCAAGGGAAGCCCAGCACAAATTCTCCTCCCTGATCCAAACGGTAGAAACTGAAAATTGTTTCCATTGTAGTCCCATTCCCTAGCATCACTCAAGAACCTCTCAGGCTTAAACTCGGACGGATCATCCCAAGCCTCAGGATCCCTATGAATCGCCCAAATGTTCAAGAACACTCGGGTATCCTTTGGTATAGTGTATCCACCGACTATGGACGATTGGTTTGGACGCTTTGGGACTAAGAGAGGGAGGGCGGGGTGTAGTCTGAATGTTTCCTTTAAAACGGCGTCCAGGTAGTGTAATTTGGGCATGTGGGACTCTTCGACAACGTTGTTCAGTCCTACAATGTCTGATAATTCTTCTTGGACTTTTTTCATTACCTCTGGTTTATGTAAGAGCTCCGCCATCACCCACTCCACCGTGGTTGCTGCAGTGTCCGTTCCGCCCACCACAATGTCCTGTTGTAAACATTTGGAATCGAGGGAAGGTTAAAGTTCATGGACCGAGTATTTTAGTATAACTTGAATGAAGAAATTGCACGTCCAAGATTAGCAAACAATCTTAGTCAACACTGGAAGAAGGTTGAGACCAATTATGGTTTGCTTGCCATCTAGTGGGTATTAGCCTAAACCAATGGGGTGGTAGCCTAGTTGCAAACGGCTCTCCCTCATAGGGTTTGGATTCAGGGTTTGAAGTTTCGTGCGGACTACACCCCTTGTCCCTTGAAACCTTGCTAGACAGACTATGACCTATTGGCACTCGGTAGAGTGGTAGAAACTTATGGGCAATTGGTCTCACATGACTTCCCGTAGGTTTTGAGTTTGTATGGTCACTCCAAAGGAGGTTTGCCCCTTCTCCGCCCTCGTTGCTGAGAAAATAGAAAACCATCTAGGGGGGTATGGATATGAAAATTAAATGGCAGCAACCATTAGCGTGTTTGGGATAGCTGTAGATACAAATTTTAGATTTTATCTTCAGATTCTGCTACAGATTTTAGATTCTTGATTTTGGTAAGAGTTGAGAAACCTGTTTGTTGAAGCTGTGAGATTATGAGCATTTCATTCATTTTTAGAGAATTTGTGTTGCAAAATCCCAAGAGCTACCCAAAACTATCTTTGGAATTCTGAGATTTTTCTTTCCTTTTTCAAGTTTTCAAAATCTGTTGATTCTAAAAATTAGTTTAAACATTCGAAACTGATTTTTAAAAGCAAGAATCTAAACATTAGTCAAAATAATTTTTCCTCAAATACCCACTATGTCAAACTAGAGTATTTCTTCGTCAGACTTGTTAGCGATCAAGAATACGTGGAGGGAAGGAAATAGGTAACAAAAAAGTTGACACAGTAAGAGCATTTCCAAAGGAGAGTTATTTTGGGAGCCAAAAAATGGCATGGTAATATCTTTGGCCAAATTTGGCCATTTCTTGCAAGGGTTGTGATTATCCAATGGCTGTTATACGTGAGTGTGATCCAACAGCTGCAACTGGTAGCAGCAACCAAATAAGGGGTTTAGTACCATTGGAACACTTTTGCCAAATTTTGACCAAATAACAAGATAGCAAGTCAAAAAATGGAATTGGCTCTTAAAAAATGGCCAGAGCCATTGTAGATGATATATACCGACGGAGTAATAGGTGTCTCCACCTGTTTCGTTTCCCACATGATCCAAAGGAAGCTGCAATGACTCTAAGGAACAAATTTATGGCACAAAAGATCTTGATGAGACCGATTAAGGACATTTTTGTGGCAACTTACTACAGCTGAAAGCTTATAATCTCTAAGTGGAAGCTGAAATTGTCAATGTCCTTGCTTCTAAATAATCAATTTTTTTTCCAGGTTATTACTATTTTAAGGGAAAGAACTTATAGGAAGCATTATCAAACACTGACTCCTGTGTGCAAAACGTTACAAGTAAAATAAAACTGAACTTTAATGGTCATACAAAAGTAATTAGCGAGGAAAAGTATATACCATCAACATGGCCTTAATTTGTTGCAGAGTAATTGGTATTGCAGCATCTTCGCGCTCCTTGAGTTCCAACAGGATCTGAATAAAATCCTTCTTCCCTTTGCTCTTCATTCCATTCTCCTGGCCTCCCTCTCTCCTACTCATTCCCGACTCTAGTAGAGGATCAAAAATAAGATCAACCCATTGCAACAGCCTCTTCATTTCCCTCTCCACTCCCTGCACATCAAACCTGGCAAGAATCGGGAAGAAATCAGACACGTTCGGCTTTGCAGCCAGCTCGATGATTTTAGATGTCACAGCTCGAAACTCGGTCCCAACGCTATCGGCCCTCTGGCTATCAACCGTGCCTCCCCACAACATGCTCATTACCACGTTAAATTCCGTCAGAAACGTTATTTCACTGATTTCCACTGCCGTGCCAATCTTGCTATGCAAGTCTCTGATAGTCTTTTTGACCTCGTCTCTTCGGAGACTGCAAGTATCCTCCAAGCTAGTGTTACTCAACATCTCTCTGACAAACACTTTACGCATGGTGCGCCAGTAGGGGCCGTATGGAGCCCAAGCGATATCAATTCCTCCATAGGTGCAAGCTAATACTGCGATAGGAGGGTCGCGATTGGCGAAAACCGTGTCCAGGTCGCGAACAACCTCTTTTGCTAGAGACGGAGAGCTTAGCACAACGCACATTTTTTTCCCGAACCATAGCTTGTAGATTGGGCCGTATTGGTTGGCTAATTCGGCGAATTGATGGTGCAAGTTTGTGCCTAGAAAGGGGAGGTATCCGACTATAGGCAAGCCGCAGGGTCCAGGTGGCATTGGAGCTGAAATCTGGTTTCTTGACTTGAGAAATGTCCATAGGTAGAAGAACATGGATAGTAACACAGTGGAGATGGTAAGAACTGCTCGAGCGAGCTCATCTTTCTCGTCGATGACATCCCACCACCATGTCCATTGGTTGGAGATGGTGGATAATATCTTGTGTAAAACATTTGAAATCATTGTGAGAGAACTGAGAAACTGTGTTTTTTGAGGAAGCTAAGGACCACCAGCAAATATACAACTGCTTAAATGGAAATGATATCTGATCAAAAAAAAAATAGTAAAGGAAATGATACCTAGTTGAAAGGATATTTTGTTTTGACAACGATAGTGAAAGGTTGAACGATTGCAAGTGGTAAGGCAGAAGTCTTTATCTAAAAGGGATCGCCAAGGATTAGAAAGCACTTGCCAGAATGAAGACAAATTCTCTTGCCATAGAATGGAGGAAGGAGAAGAGGGTTAAAAAGCCCAATCATTCTGCAAATATCTAGAGATATAGCCAACACGTTAGATCCGCGTCGCTAGAAGCTAATTTTTGACAACTTAAATGCCCGAGTTAGCTTACGTGTAACTCGACTAATTTTTGAAGGATCAATTCCAGTGTCGTTAACGGGTCCAAATTAAAGTTGGGATGAAATCCTGTAAAATTCGAACTCATAAGAATTTATAGCACATCAAGGCCTCGTTTGATAACAGTGATAGATGGATGGGATTCGTAAGGAGATGGGATTAGGATTGGGATTCGTAAGGAGATGGGATTGGTAATGAGAAGGGATTGATGATGAGTATGTTTGTTTGGGATGGGATTAGATGATGGGATTATTAATATTATGTTTGTTTGAGATGGGATTAGATGAAGGGATTGGATTGTTAGAAGAAATTGGTAATGAAAAGGGATTGGTAATGTGAAGGAGTTGGGATTGATACCAAGTCCCACGGGGTATTAACAATACCCCCTAATACCCCCTCTATTAATCCCATCGGACTATTAGTCCGAACCAATTTTGGTTACCAAACAAGGTATTACTAATACTATCACCTTCACAATCCAATCCCAACCTCCAATCCCTTTATCAAACGGGGCCCAAATGTTTCGAATTTGAGATCTGGGAGGAAGCAAATGCTTAAGATTGGGTCTTGACCAGGGACAACTGAAGTCTGAATGAGGAGATCATACCATTTTCTGGAGAAATCATTACGACTTTTTGACAGTTTGCCGAGAACTGCACGGTGCAGTTGGGTCCTTTTCGGCCACTTGCCCGACATAGTTCAATAATTGGTTACGTCCATATTGTAGATCTTGTCAAAACACATAATTGTAGTGTAAATCATGTTAATTGAAGATTAATTAGAATGTGAACGGAAAAAAAAAATTCAAAATGATGTTCCGGAAACACTGGATCAGAATCACCAAGATTAAGTTACGATTTTTTTATTCCTTTCACATACTAATTGATATCAAATTAACTTTATTTTAGATCACACATGTGCATTTTGATGAGATCTACAAAATTGACGGAACCAATCATTTGAATTAATTCGGCAACTAGTCGGGAAAAGACCCACTTCCCTGGGGTGCAGTTTCTCGGAAAAGTGAAAACTCGCTTGGGTCTCAAAACCCAACCCCCTCTCTCTGTGCATGGTTTCCGATTAGTTTTCTCTTAAATTAGGGAAAAAAATCAAAATAGTCCTTGTAGTTTAGTATTTATTTCAACTTGGTCCCTGCAGTTTAAATTGGCTCGATTTACACTCTGTAGTTTTCATTTTGTTCCAATTTGGTCCAATTACTAACCGCCGTCAGACTCCGTTAACCCCAGACATGAATGGGCCTCTTTTCTAGGATTAAAACTGTAATCTGTCATACTCCTCTTACCCTAACATACCTCTAAACCAAAACATAGAGCCTCATTGTTCCATTCTCCATTTTTTTTCACGGCTTCCATTCTCCATTTGTCTCGCCCAGGATTTAACCTTCGACCGAAACGTGTCTCGTTTGCCTTCAGGGGGAAGGAGTGAAAGGGATTAGGGCCTGAATAAGTGATTCGATTCTTATGGATCACGACGTGGTTCTTGAAAAACAAGGAAAATGAGTTTTGTATTCTATAAAAGGGGTAGAGATATTTTTGAAAAATATTTGAATTTTAGAAAATGAGGTGGGTTTTATTTTAAAAAGAGACCGAGCTTTCATCAAGCTGTCTACTTATCTCCTGTTAAAGGAGAATCAGGTCCGGCCATAGTTCGGGCCACAAAAGGGGTTTAGAAAAAAGCTTTAGAGTCTCCATCGGGAATAGAGTTTTGGTGTGCCTGATTATCTCTTGAATATCGAAAGAATAATTCAAGTATTTTAGAAAAAAGAACACGGGCCAGAGAACCCGATTTTTAGAAAAAAAAATGACTCCGTTTTGCTTTTTAGGAAAATGCTTTAGGTCTGCGAGGTTAAAAAAGAAATGGTTTGGTAATTCACTAGAAAAAGGGACCCATTTGTGTCTGGGATTAACGGAGGCTAACGGCAATTAGTAATTGAACCAAGTTGGAACATAATGGAAACTACAGAGTGTGAATTGAGCCAATTCAAACTGCAAGGATCAAGTTGACACACACTAAACAACAGGGACCATTTCGGTTAAATTACTCTAATTTCTCTATCTCTCTCACTCCACTCGTTATCCAAAAAATCTCCTTCAAAACCCAAAACCAAACAAAGTTAAGTGAAGGAAGAGAAAAGAGTGCAGCCCAAGATAAAAAAAAATCTTCGTACAGTTTTGTTTGTTTCGAGGTGTTGGGAAAACGTAGTTCATGGACAACAGAGTTGCAATAAAATGTTCAGAAAGTCCCAACAAAATGTGGTTTGCAATGGAGGACAAGGACAATCCATAGTTTTTTTTTGACTTTTTTACACGGTCTTTTTGGATTTTTATCTAAAATCTCTGTACAAATAGCCAAAAAAAATTCTTCTGTGTTTGAGTTTTTAGGCTCCGTTCCAGAAATTTTCTTAAAAAATAAGTAGTTTATTTCACATTTTCAAACTAAAAAATAATGTAAATGAAAAATAATTTTTTAATTTTTTTGCACCGTATTAAAGATCTGAGATCTATCAAATAATATCCATAGTGGTAGGAAAATTATTTGCGTAAACACATTATTTTTAAACTTGAAATTACCTTCTTAAAAAATAAGTAGCTTATTCACATTGCATCTGTCCTTTCCTTCCTATTTTTTAAGGTAAGAAATCAGAGGTACGCCAATAATTAACGTTAACAGACCAAATAATCAGTTTATGGTTCATTTAACTTCTTGGTTTCCTATAAGTTTGTCCAGCTGATTTTGTTGAGGTTTGTGGAAATTCAGGACTCGGGCTAATAAGCCTAAGAAGCCTAGAACTGCATTTAGGTCTGCACATAGTTGTGGGTGATTTCAACATTTTGAAGTTGTGCTTTTCTTATTTATCTAGCTTGTATCCGCGTGTAATATATCTAGAAAATTCATCCTTGTTGTTGCTGTAGGCTTGGATTAATGCAGCTCGAGATGACTATGAATCGGTCTTGCAATAGCTGTAGTTGTTCGTAGCGTCTGTTTGATTTCTGTTCATTAGTTATTTGCGAGCAAGACATATAACTATTTTTCTGTGCGAGGTAGAAAATAAATAATGTTATCTGGCTCATTGTCAAGGTCGCAGTCACACTTAAGGAAATGAAAATGAGAAAACACTCGGGAAGTAAAGTTCAAGAGCTTTGGCCTTTTATTTCAAGGGAAATTAGAAACTTATTAAGATACAACACCGAGTGTTTTACAATATCGAATAGATGCATTACACAGCAGAGGATATTAAACAACTTCACATGAATGAAGAAGCATGCTTTCTGCATTATGCATAAAGCTTCAAGCTAGATAACCTTTGCGTCGGGATGGCAATCAGAGGTTTGCTTTTCTTCATAACAATCCCAAACTTTTCAGAAAGATCAATCTCTTCACCCTCCGGCACTTTCCAATTGAATGAATGCAAAATTGAAGCCAACACATACATCACCATTTTCTCTGCCAAGGGAAGCCCAGCACAAATTCTCCTCCCTGATCCAAACGGAAGAAACTTAAAATTGTTTCCATTGTAGTCCCATTCGCTAGCATCACTCAAGAACCTCTCAGGCTTAAACTCAGATGGATCATCCCAAGCCTCAGGATCCCTATGAATAGCCCAAACGTTCAAAAACACTCGGGTATCCTTCGGTATAGTGTATCCACCGACTATGGATGATTGGCTTGGACGCTTTGGGATTAAGAGAGGGAGGGCGGGGTGTAGTCTGAATGTTTCCTTTAAAACGGCGTCCAGGTAGTGTAATTTGGGCATGTGGGACTCTTCGACAACGTTGTCCAATCCTACAATGTCTGATAATTCTTCTTGGACTTTTTTCATTACCTCTGGTTTATGTAGGAGCTCTGCCATCACCCACTCCACCATGGTTGCTGTAGTGTCTGTTCCGGCTGTCACAATGTCCTGTTGTAAACATTTGGAAACGAGGGAAGGTTAAAGTTCTCGGACCGAGTACTTCGCTATAAGTTGAAGGGAAAAATTTAAAATACCCCCCAACCTTTAGACCAAAATTCAATTAGGCTCCCAACCTTTTAAAAACTTCAATTTTACTCCCAACGTTATCTTCCATTAATCAAAACGCCCCCTTCCGTCAGAATGACTAACAGATTTCGTCAAAAGCTCAGTTAAATAGCGTCCCGATCGAATTTTGATGATCCGATCCGCTTAATGTGTTCAAAACGTGATTTTAAAGGTATCCTCTAGAAACCGGAAAAAAAAATGACCCAGAAGGGCTTCATCCGATCATTTTTTTTGCTAATTTCACACGGGTACCCTTAAAATCACGTTTTGAACACATTGAGCGGCTCGGATCATCAAAATTCGATTGGGATGATATTTAACGGAGTTTTTAACGGAATCTGTTAGTCATTTGGACGGAAGGGGGCGTTTTGATTAACGGAAGATAACGTTGGGAGTAAAATTGAAGTTTTTAAAAGGTTGGGAGCCTAATTGAATTTTGGTCTAAAGGTTGGGGGGTATTTTGAATTTTTCCCTAAAGGTTTTGTAATTTATTCATTCTTTTCTTTAATTTTTTTGTACTTTATTGGAGAATTTTGGAGGGATCTATTTTTCAAACTTCTTATTCTACCTTCTTATTTTTTCCAAACAAATTTTTTTTTTCACATTTTCAAACTCAAATATAACGTAAAAGAAAAAAAAAAAATTTTTTTTGCACCGTATTAAAGATCTCAATGAGATCTATCAAACAAGATCCATAGTGGTAGGAAAATTTTTTGCGTAACCCTATTTTTTTTGACCTGGAAGTTGCCCATACAAACACAGCACTATTGGTACACTACAAGGGGGCCGGCGGTCGGAAACCGACCGGCAGCCGCGCCGGGCCGTCTCCGGCCGCCGGACGGCCGATCCGAGCCGTCCAAAAATTCTAAAAAAAAAAAACAAGGGGGCCTACGCGAGAATCAATGGCATCCGAGGTGTGTAAGGTGCTCAGATCGAGCAATCTTTTTCCATGTATATATGAGTAACAATATGTTTTGATACATACACGAATAAAGATTGCTCAGATTAAGCACCCTACGCACCTCGGATGCCATTGATTCCCGCGTTGGCCCCCTTGTTTTTTGTTTTTTAGAATTTTTGGACGGCTCGGATCGGCCATTCGGTGGCCGGATCCGGCCGGGCGCGGCCGCCGCCCTCTCCGGCCGTGGGGTACCCAAGGAAATTCAAGAATAAGAGCTTCTTTTCTGGAACGGCCCTTCTTTTCCAACAAAAAAGAAGAGCTTTTTACGTTTGTGGAACACACTCTTAGTCAACTTGCCATTAGGAAAAAAAAAATAGTCTTAGTTGACATTGGAAGGAGGTTGAGACCAATTATGGTGTGCTTGCCATCCGGTGGGTATTAGCCTAAATCACCGGTGTGGTAGTCTAGTGGCAAACGGCTCACCCCCATTTTTGGCTTGTTACTTTGTTATTTGGCAGGAGTGCTCCAATAATGCTAAACCCATATGAAATTAAATTATTTATATTGTTGGTGTAAATATTTGTTTCATCCAAATCAATTATATTGCGTCAGGTAGGCTAACTGTATCATGGACCTGCTTCTCGACAAACCTGTTGAGCAGCATTCCGGTAATCTGGACTCTCTGGAGTATTTAAATAACATTCTACACGACCTAATCGTTTTTCAGGCGAATAGCGATAAGTTCCAAACAGTTGTCAATTATATATTTCTCAATTAGCCGGTATATGCGTTTTGGTAAGGGACCTAGAGAAGCAGAGAATGAAATAGAACAACGAGGGGGGCTATGCCCCGAAGTGCCCTTCCTGCTCAGCTGTTTAAGTTAAGGTGGTGTTTGGCTATGAAACGGCTCAAGGACTGAGCGCGGGCGTGTCAGGACTTGTCGGCGTCCAACGTATGAAAGGCGTGAGCGCCTCGATCTGACTTCGTATGTAATGCGACTGTGTGTGACCCAAAGGGTGAGGCCACAAAGAGGTTCGTGGTTTACCACAACGAAGTGGACTTAGTATTTCTCAACCGTGTGAGAAAAAGAAGAGAATATCGTAGAATAATTGTATTATGTCGTAATAATAAAATTAGGGATACAAGAGAGATATGAATAACTTTATTACATCGTAATAATAAAGTTGGAGGTACAAGAGAGATAGAAACTCGAGTTATTTGGTGAAATAATCGAGTAAGGGTGAGGAAATAGAGATAATTGCTTCGCAGGGAAGGCTTTTGGTATTTAAGCGTTGAGCTTGATTGGTGTGTAGACCCCTTTTTCTTCTTGTCTTCCAGTATTTATAGGCAAGGGTCTTCGGTTTTTTGCATGTAGATGGAATTCCCGCCTTGCTTCTCGTGATGCCAAGTGTCCCATGTAGCTTTCAACTCATGGGATCATGGGCAGTTGAGGGAAGTTGAATGTACATTGCCCATGTGTTTTTTCCCCATCGTGGGAAAATACAGAGATGAATAGAAATTACACACATGTTGATTTTCCATCATGGGCAGTTGGGCATTTCCTCCACTTCCTATTTCCATGGCGCACTTGGTAAATCATGGGCCAGGTGGCAAATAAACTTGCTTTTTCCTCTTCACGTGACTTCACCAGATACAAAATAGATCATGGGCCACTGATTAAATTATTTACAAGGCCTTATTCCCACAACCACTTGGCCGGGCCTCGTTTTGATTTTTATAAGACATGCCCCACGGCCCATGATCATAATCTTCAAACCGCAAATGGGTTAAAAATTGAACAGGCCCAATCAAGACTGTCTTGGCCCACGAATTTAAGTCCAATACATCTCTACTTTTTGGCCCAATTTAATTAAAAGATAATTAAATGGCCCTCCAACGCTTGCCCAGAACTGGGTGCCAAAAACGGGTGTAAACAAGTGGGGTTCAATTTGTTCATGCTTCTGTCGCCGGTGCAGCTAAAATAACATAACGGAGGAGGAGGAGGAGGAGGAGGAGGAGGATTAGGAACAAAGCTTTAAGCAGAGAAAAGGGAACAAAGGGATTCTCTCTTCTCTGGAAAAGGCGTGACCCCCACCTATGTGTGTGTGTATATATATATATATATATATCGGGACGGTTCAAGAACACAAAAAAAAAACACCACAAATCTCAATCTTATAGTTTCAGATCAAATTTTTATGATCCGAGCCGCACAATGTGTGCAAAACGTGATTTTAAAGGTACTCGCGAAAAATCAAAAAAAAAAATTACTGAAAAGTGCTTGTTTTTCAAGAGTATATATCTATAAATAACCTCCGTTTGGGAAAGAAAGGATACGGATGCGGATGCGGATAGTAAGCTTTATTGAAGAAAGAAGGATGCGCAGAGAAAGCTAGATGATGAACCGGCTTTACCTTTTATATGTTGTCATTAGTAGGCAAGCAAGAGACTGACGGGCTTCTTGGACGTACAAGAATTGGTCTCAAAAGGCCATTTAGCCAGCGCAGGGCATTGGAATTGGGCACACTTAATAAGAGCGAAGAAAAATAATTTGATTATTAAGAAGCAAGGAGATTGATAATTTCAGCTTCCACTTAGAGATTATAAGCTTTCAGCTGGAGTAAGTTACAAAAAAGGTCCTTAGTAGGTCTCATCAAGATGTTCTTTGCCATGATTTTTTCTACGAGTCTTACGGCTTCCTTTGGATCATGGGGGAAACGAAATGGGTGGAGAAACCTTCTAGTACTCCATCCAAATATATCATCTTTAGAGCATCTCCAATGGTTGTGGCCATTTTAGCCTAAACCACCCGGGTGTTAGCCTAGTGGCAAACGGCTCACCCCAAATTTTGGTTTGCTACCTTGTTATTTGGCAGAAGTGCTCCAAAGATGATGATATATTTTTCAGCTTATTTTGGCTATTTTGACTTTGAGGGGGAAAGAACTTATTGGAAGCTGTAAAACAAAAGTAATTACCAGCAACAGGGCCTTAATTTGTTGCAGAGTAATTGGTATTGCAGCATCTTCCCGCTCCTTGAGTTCCAACAGGATCTGAATAAAATCCTTCTTCCCTTTGCTCTTCATTCCGTTCTCCTGGCCTCCCTCTCCCCTACTCATTCTCGTTCGCGACTCTAGTAGAGGATCAAAAATTCGATCAACCCCTTGCACCAGCCTCTTCATTTCCCTCTCCACTCCCTGCACATCAAACCTAGCAAGAATCGGGAAGAAATCAGACATGTTTGGCTTTGCAATCAGCTCGACGATTTTAGATATCACGGCTCGAAACTCGGTCCCAACGCTATCGGCCCTCTTGCTATCAACCGTGTCTCCCCACAACATGCTCATTACCAAGTTGAATTCCGTCAGAAACGTTATTTTGCTGATTTCCACGGCCGTGCCAATCTTGCTATGCAACTCTCTGATAGTCTTTTTGACCTCGCCTCTTCGGAGACTATAAGTATCCTCCAAGCTAGTGTTACTCAACATCTCTCTGACAAACACTTTACGCATGGTGCGCCAGTAGGGGCCGTATGGAGCAAAAGCGATATCAAATCCTCCATAGGTGGCAGCTAATGCTGCGATATGAGGGTCTCGGTTGGCGAAAACCGTGTCTAGGTCGCGAGTGACCTCTTTCGCTAGAGACGGCGAGCTTAGCATGACGCAAAGTTTTTTCCCGAACCATAGCTGGTAGATTGGGCCGTATTGGTGAGCTAATTCCGCGAATTGTTGGTGCAAGTTTGTGTCTAGAAAGGGGAGGTATCCGACTATAGGCAAGCCGCAGGGTCCAGGTGGCAATGGAGCTGAAATCTGGTTTCTTGACTTGAGAAATGTCCATAGGTAGAAGAATATGGACAGTAACACAATGGAGATGGTAAGAACTGCTCGAGTGAGCTCATCTTTCTCGTTGTTGACATTCCCCCACCATGTCCATTGGTTGGAGATGGTGGATGAAAGCTTGTGTAGAACATCTGAAAGCATTGTGAGAGATCTGAGAAACTTTTTTCTTTTATTTTTTCAGGAAGCTAAGGACAAGCAAATACTACAACTTAACTGATATATTGGCAGGTTGAATGATTGCAAGTGGTAAGGCGGAGCCTTTTTATCCTCTAACCAGCGAATGCCCGTGCCTAAAAGCACGTCTGAATATTACATTGTATCAACTTAAATAAATTATTCATTCTACTTGACTGATGTATCGATTTTAAGGCAATATTTATGTAGAGATGTATTGCCTAAAAAAAGAGGATAGGTAGAGATAGATTTATTATAAGAAATGATCTGATGATTAAAAATTTAGCAAGAAGTGATTTATTGGTTGTAGAGGTTGCTCTCGTTTATATGCCTAGACATTTTCAACAGAAACCGCTCTGTTTTATATTTAGATTTTGGTACGGTTCTAAATGGATTGCCAAAGATTAGGAAGCACTCACCGGAATGAAGACAAACTATCTTGTGCTATAACCATCCTCGTCTAGTAAGGGATCCCTTATTTTTCTACGGTGTGGACATCATAGTTCGGAGCCCTAAGTTAATAATCGTAGCCGGTCAACTTGTCTAAAATATGTTTTAAGGGTGCCTTAAAAAAAATTAGCTCAAACGAATATGGATAAGTGTTTGATCGAAACAATTTTTTATAAAACAATTTTTGTCAAGCTTTATGAAAAAATTTTTGGGTCAAGCACATATCGATGTTCTTCTGAGCTGATTTTTTGGTGGTAGTCTTAAAAATATGTTTTAAACAAGTTGAACGACTCTGATTATTAGTGTGGGGCTCTAAACTATGAGCTTCGCTTGGGGAATTGTTGGTGAGCTAATTCATCAAAGAGGGGAGCAAAAAACCCAATTATTTTGCACATAACCAAACTCTTTAGTAATACTCCCAAAATGCATGTTCATTTTGAAAAGTCAATATAAAACAAAGTTGCACTCCACATTTAGTCAATGGCATTCCATTTTTAGTTTTATTTTTTCACATGATCAAAATACAAAGTAGAGTGCCAATGACTAAAATTGGAATGTCAAAATTAATTGCCTACTCTTTTACCTTTTCTTTCTATATTAAGTGTCATATCAAGCATAAGATAGGAGTAAATTGAAAAAGTCAATACCAATTATATTTTTTATCAAATTCAAAGGGACAAGCAAATTCGATGGGGGAATAGTAAGAACGAGAGAGTGATTTGAAACCACTTACTACTAACATTTGCCCTTCTATTGGATTTGCTTTTTCTTTCATGGCTTGCCCATATTTGTAATTTCAGTTCTCCCATGTTGCCACGTGTTTACCACATATCGTGCATTGGTCTGCGCGCATTGAAAACAAATACACAACTACTCCATCCGTTTCATAAAGTTGGTCCCCTACGTGTAGTTTTCAAATTAAGAACCCGACACAGACCAATCCCATCTCCTTGTGCCAAAGATCTTATCATTTAAAAATAATAAATAATGTATTTACTAAAATAATTTTTAATTTTTTTACACCGTTCAAAAAATTATTTCCATAAGTACCAATATTTTTATTTATATTCTTTTGCGCCAACGGTCCTATAATTTAAAATTAATGTATTTACTAAAGTAATTTTTTATTTTTTTTTACTGTTCGAAAGATCTCATCGAGTTCTATAATACATAATTTATATTGTATAAAAAATTATTTCAATAATATATTATTTTTGTGTTTAAAAATTGCACGTAATTTTTTTGGAGTAGAAAACTTTTTACGGAACGGAAGAAGTAATATATGTGGTAGAGGTCCTTTTCTCTTGCCAAAAGGATAAGTAGAGAGGTCCTTTCCTTTCCAAACGAGCCCACGTGGTCTCTCCAGAGAACACATATAATTATCCGCAAAGAGCCAAACCCACTTTTTGAGACGTGCACTGGTACACAGTACAACCTCTCTTCCCTCTGTCTCGTAACCCCGCCCCCGCCCCCTCTCTCTACTGACGTCTATGAGTACTACTACCCATACCGACCAAAACGGACAGAAATCGTACCGACGGCTTCGGCTGGCCGCCTCCGGCCACCGGACGGCCGATCCGATATGTGTAGGTGCATGGATCAAACACCCTATTTTTCGTGTATATATGTCGTTTATTCCCGCGCGGACCCCCTCAGTTTTTTTTTAAAATTTTTTGGACTGCTGGGATCTGCCGTCCGGTAGCCGGAGGCAGCCGGCCGAGGCCGTCGGTACGATTTCTGTCCGTTTTGGTCCGTACGGTAATCATTTTCGATTTTTTAACACTACTTAATCGAACTCTCCATAGAGTCAACACTTCAACGGTGGGTTTGTTGAACCTCCTTATGTTTGCACTCTCTCACATGAATGACTCTGACTTGATAAAAATGAGTGTTGCTACACGTTGTTTACATCCTAAGATACGCCACCCAATAAGAAAATTACACGTGGCATCAAACGATGCTTTGGCCTATCAGAACATATCCTATTTTGGCCCGAGATACATGGAATCATAAGGTTAATGGCGATATTATTTTAGGACTAAACGGTATCGTTTTGATGGGAAACGGCAGCGTTTGAGTCCCAATTAAGGGTAATTAAGACGGTGATTAGGTTTAGCCGTGGATTACTGACTAAAACTCATCCAACGGTGATTGAATCTCCGTCTCATGGGGAATCAAGCAGGGAACCATTCAGAAGAGTGATCGTGTTCACGTTGCATAAAAAGAGGAAGCCCACGATCCAAGAAACAACCATGATCAAGATTAGCAAACGTGGAGAGAGAAGAACTCTAGAGGAACCAGTCCAGCAACCATTCGAAAACTCCACTCAGCCGAATTTCAAGGAATCATGGGCAGTTCGAAAAGGAACATGTGCATCAATTGAAGACGTGGGGTTCGAAGGCACACTCGGCGTCTATAAATAAGAGAAGAAGTTGAAGATAGGGGCCCCGACAAAAAAACTCATCCACTGACAACTCATACTCAATATGATTGCTCAGGGATTTATCTTAGTTTAGGACGTAGTTTAGTTTACTTTGTAAGTTGAAGACTTGTTTGCATGTAAGACTACTTTCGATTAAATTCAAGTTTCTTATTCCTTTCAGTCTTTCTCTTACCAGAGATTAGTCGTTTATAAGCCCTCTTCGATTAAATTCAGTGTGCTTATATTTCTGCTTAGTCTCAGAAAAATTCCAAGAGTGTTTGTGCACAAATTTGCATTCGATTCGATTCAGGTTTGTTTGTGCTCGATCATCTCAATTGGTTGTAGGCTCTCTTCGATTAAATTCAGTGTGCTTATATTTCGGCATTCAGAAAAATTTCAAGAGTGTTTGTGCACAAATTTGCCTTCGATTCGATTCAGGTTTGTTTGTGCTCGATCATCTCAATTGGTTGTAGGCTCTCTTCGATTAAATTCAGTGTGCTTATATTTGTTCCATTGGTTTCAGTAAGTTCTTAAGAGTGTTTGTATACAAACTTACCTTCGATTAGATTCAGGTTCGTTTGTGTTCATTCATCTTTTTTGATTTGAGAAAAGCCAGCCCGTAGTCTTGGTTCGACATTTTTAAGGAAAAATCCTCTTAGTTGAGGTAATTGAACAGATAACACAGTTGCCTGATATAAATTAGTTGTTTCAAATCACGTTGAAAAGAATAATTTCATTTGTGGAGTTGGTTCTTTTCTGGCACGCCCGCACACAATCTTTTCCTTTGATTGAACTAATTCATTCCCAAACACACGTACCGACCAAGGGGGGAGCGAAATCGTACCGACGGCCGCCGTCCGGCCGTCTCCGGCCACCGGACGGCTGATCCGAGCCGTCCAAAAATTCTAAAAAAAAAAACCGAAGGGCCCCACGCGGGAATCAATGGCATCTGAGATGTGTAGGGCGCTTGATCGGAGCACCCCTTTTTCGTATATTCGTATATGTGCATATATATATATGAAAAAGGGGGTGCTCCGATCAAGTGCCCTACACACCTCGGATGCCGTTGATTCCCGCGTTGGATCCCTCGGTTTTTTTTTGGAATTTTTGGACGGCTCGAATCGGCCAGCCAGTGGCCGGAGACGGCCGGCCGGCGGCCGTCGGTACGATTTCGGTCCCCCCGATCGGTATACATATCATTTCTGGATAAAAATATGGACATTAAAATCTTTGTAAATCGATCTAAAATGAATGGGAAACATCTTATTAATAAGCCAACCGGTAACTTTTCCAAATAGTAAGAAATAGGGTCTGTCTAACCACCGCACCATGGCGTCCATTAGGCGAGGAAAAAGTTCTCTTGGTTTCATACACAATTAGGGCTTGTTCTTCTAAATAAGTCATTGACTTTTTCCTCAATTTTTTTTGTCCTTATTCAAATTTTTTTTGTATCACTTGGCGTATCATTATTTTTTTTGGAGATTATTGCATCTTCATGACAAGGGGAATCTGAAAAGTAAAAAATTTTGATCGAAATCCAAGATTTTTTGAATTTCGACGAAAGTTGGCAGGAAAGCCACTTTTTTCGTCTTTATTCAAAAAAATTTAGATTTCGACCAAAATTTTTTACTTTTTAGATTCCTCTTGTTATGAGAATATAATAATCTCAAAAAAAATGATGATAAGCCAAATGATAAGAAAAAAATTTGAATAAAAGCAAAAAAAAATTGACGGAAAAGCCAAATGACTTATTTAGAAGAACAAGCCCTTACTTTTACCGGATGTTCCAGTACCTTTTCACGTAGATTGCTAATCCCCCCATCCTGTCCCATTTTCCCAGATTACCCTCGGCTCCCCTTTATCTCTCTCTCATTTTATTATTTTGTTATAAAATTTGAAATGGTAATAACTTTTTCTTGACGTTTTTATTTAAAATAAATGTTATATTTTTAAAAGCTACTCAACGAAACCTATCAAACGAGCCTAATATTGATGATGAAATAATGAAAAATGGAAAAGTTATATATTTTTGTGGTAGTTTAAAGAGTATAAAAAAGTTGAAAAATTAAGTATTCTAAAATTCAATCCGTTTGAACTGGTGGAAAGATTTTAGTTTTCTGATCATTTTATTCTAAATGATCATAATTAAATTTTGACAGTAGGGCTATCGTTGATTAACCCTAAGAAAGTCGTTGAATCAAATATCTTTTAGGGTTAATCAACAAGAACCCTACAGTCAAAATTTAATTATGACCATTTAGAATAAAATGATCAGAAAACTCAAATCTTTCCATCCGTTCAAACGAACTGAATTTTGGAATACTTAATCTTTTAATCATATTTTTTAATATATAAACTGTTTTTTTTTTAAAATAATCTCATACAAGAGCCTTAGAGCCAAAACGGCACCGTTTTGGTTAAATAAAAATTTCTTACCATCAATTTGTAATCCTATGAAGCAGAAACGTGATTATGACAGCCTTGGAGACAAAATTTGATTATATTTTTTTAAAATAATATGATCAGAATAGTAAGATCTTCACACTCGTTCAAACGGATTAAAAATTGGACCATTTAATTTTTTAACCATATTTTTTAATATATAAACAATCTTCACACCTGCCATTTTGAACAGTTATGTTTTCATCCTTTCAGATGGTGAATTACTTATCTTACCATTTTAATAAATATTAATATATATGTGTATATTGTCTTCCTAAGTTAGTGGGATTCAACTATTTCCTAATTTAGAGGGAATCAATCATTTTCTAATTTAATGAGATTCAATACAATAATTACGGGAGATAATTACAAAGTGGATTTCAAAATTTTAAAAATATATAGTAACCAAAAAAACTCCTTTATTTTTCATTTAAATTCGAAAATCATATTTTTTATATTCCGAAAAATAAAAAAGTGTTGGGCTGTGAGGTGATGGAGGATGACGACAGTGGGATGAGCGGTGTGAGGCTGACGAAAAATCTCAGATTTGAAAAGTAATATGAGATTTTTGGGATTTGAAAACTAACATAGGATTTCGGTGATTTGAAAACAAATATGGAAATCTGAAATTTAATGCTTAGTTTTGGTAAATGTTTACCCAAGATTTATGGGATTTCGGTTTGGGTAATTACTATTTTTACAGGTGACTTAGATTTGGGTTTTTAAAAAATACGAGATCATATCATAAAAGGGCGCGCGGGGGGTGGGGTGGGTTTCGTCTTTATTAAAAAAATTGGATTTCGATAAAAAAATTTTACTTTATAGATTCCTCTTGTCATGAGGATGCAATAATCTTCAAAAAAAATGATGATAAGCCAAGTGATACGAAAAAATTTGAATAAGAATAAAAAATAAGCCAAAGTGACTTATTTAGAAGAACACCCCCTAAGTCTCCCTTAATTGTCTTACAAGAAAATAATTGAAAATTAGAAAATAAAGAGAAAAAAAATTCAAACTGAAAAAAAAGGAAATAAAGAAAAAAAAAAAAAACTCAAAACGGAAAGAATAAAAAAGGCGGGGGGGGGGGGGGGGGGTGGGTTCCGGGGGTAATAGGGGAAAATGGCTGTGGGGTCCGGGAGGGGGGGTGTGTCGGGGAAAAGCAGGCCTCCCTTTTCACACATTTTAAATGGTAATTATTGTACCATCCTCAAAAGTAATGATGGTTCCCAGCAAACATACGGCAATGAGAAAAAATTGATAAAGTACATTCTTTTTTTTTTGATCCGCAAATTGATAAAGGACATTCGGATGAACAAGTAGTAAGTTAGAACAACAAGGTTGCAAACGATCCGAGTCGCTCGTGAGCGGCTCTAAGGTCGGCTTGACAACGGTGTAGACACCCCAATTCGAATCTCGGAGGGTCTTTATCCACCCCGATGATGAAATAGAGGAAACGATACCATTGCGAGCTTGAAAAAGGATCTCTATAAGCCCACATAAAACCTGAAAAATCCAATAAAAGGCCCAAAAAGAGCCCTGGACCGAAGGAAGAGGTGCCGTGCGAGGCTGGATTGGAGCGCACGGCACCATGAAATTCAAGGGTAGCCGTGCGCGGCACACCTGAACCGCACGGCACCTTGAGCAAAAATTGGTCGGCTCGTAAAGTCGCCGGCCACGCCAGTGAGCCATATGATGATCGCTCAGTAGAAAATGCACTTCGCGCCTAAAATACCTCCACCACTTGAAATTCAAAATTCTTGGCCTTTGCCTATAAATTAACCCCTCCACTCAAGGGAAAGAGGTCCCTCTTAGCCTTTCTTTTGAGTCCCTCTCTTGCCTTTCTCTTGGCTTTCTCACTCTACTTTCTCTCTCTAAATTTCTACACCCACTTTCTTATTTCCATTGCCATTTCCAAACTTTAAAGAATGTCATTCCCAAAAGACCTTCTTTAAGTGCTTTCACTCACTCCCTTCTCATCATTGAAGTTGATCCTTCATTAACTTCAAAGACTCATCACCCAAAATACCTAACTTTCACTCACACCCATACTCCCTTTGTCTCATTTAACCTCCCCCATCCACATCCGTGACGATCCATCCACATCCTTGCATCCACGATCTTTGATCAAGCTCGAAACCAAAGGTATAAACTAGTTTCCTCGGACTAGATTCCGTTCTGGTCCTGAGGGGACCTTTCTGTCAGCAGATCTAATCCCTTTTGGTTAGATCCTGACTCAAAACCTATTTTCATAAAATAAAACCAACACTGTGCTGAGGTTGGGGAACCGCGCGGTCTGTTGATCGGCGCGCGACACTCACTGACTCTCAGCGCACGGCATGGTGCACACTAGTGCTATTGTGAGCAATTTGGCCCGAATCAGTTTTCCTCCTGGTTACCTGTTTTTGCTGTTTACTGTTTTCGTAGCTCTTAAAATAAGACCATATCGACAAGCCATGTTCGGCTCTTCTAAAATCTTTTCAAGATCATCCCAGGTATTAAAAACGTTAAAAACTACTTTAAAACTATGTTTTGAGAAGGATAATGACGTTCTTGGGATGATCTGACCACCGTGAGGCTACTCGTGAGTTTTCAAAAGATCTACAGAGAAACCAGTGAGCTAAAGGATGTTTTGAAAGATTGCAACAGTCTGACAGCAGAGCAGGTGCCACGCACGGCATGTTGAGATGCCTCGCGCGGCATCGCAGGGTGCCGTGAGCGGTATTCTGAGGTCCAACAGTCTGACAGCAGAGCAGGTGCCACGCACGGCATGTTGAGATGCCTCGCACGGCATCTCAGGGTGCCGTGAGCGGTATTCTGAGGCTTAAACAGTCTGTTGAATGTTATTTACTTCCATTTATTCATATCATTTTATCACGACTGTACAGATAGCACCACCTGCACGTCAATGTGATATATTTTTCATGTCCCTTTTCCGTTACGTGCTTTATTAAAGAGTTTGATATTCCAAATAATATTGAAGATTCCTCCCCCTTTTTAAAACATCAAGTAGAGACCGGTCTTACCGGGCGAATGGGGGTGCTTTTTAAAGAAAAACCTTCCTCATTCGTAACGTGGCTCCCGAACCCAACATCTCGACGTTTTCGCTAGATCAAAAGCCTTTTTCGAACCACTCCTCGGTTTCTCGGGTGACCCATCTCAAAAACTCGGGTGGCGACTCTTCGAGTTAGCGCCTTTTCCGGGCGCGGGAGCCCACAGTGGCGACTCTGCTGGGGAAAATATTTATTCAATACTTTTTTTTTTTAAAAATGTATAAAAGTATTGGATGATCAAGAGGGCCAAACTTGAAAAGTGTTTTCTAAAGGGGGATTTTCAAATATTTTTCGAAATATTAAGTTCTTTTATCATGTACACTTTTGCACCGCACAAGCCTCGCTATGCGTGTTTCGGCTATCTTGCCTGGTTTACCGGTGACAAGCTCTCCGGAATGCCTAGCAACCCTCAACTGTGATGAGCCATCGTGTTGTACGACCGTTGTCTTGCAATACACTCGACACGGGGTAGCACATCTTGGCTCTAGTCCGGGGAACTCTTTTGAGACCACAACCAGCCTTTGCACTCGTACATAGCCATAGAATCTTCCCAATTAGGACAGGAGCCCATGGCTAGGACTTACATGTTATATTCTGTTTACGTGCTTTTTTTTTTTTATTTCTGCATACACTCGTCATTCACACACCATTGCATCTTGTGGGCTAGAGGAATAGGCTTCCTTAGAATTCTTTAGCCCCCCCCCCCGATCGGTCTAGGAGACCTTAAATCCATGGAGTTTGTGATACCTCCGGTGTTTGCCGTGCCCGAACGGCTCCCTTGGTTTGGGTCTAGCCTTAAGCATGTCCGTATCTGGATTCCGGTAGCCACATTGCTCTGTCTCGGATGGTCACGATAAGGAGATTGGCTCTGGTTCCGACCCGTTCGGAATTTAACCTGCCTGACGGCACCTACCCGGGCTATCGGAAATCTTCTGTACGACGTCTTAAGTGAGATTTGAACCACGGTAGGTCCACTAGGACGGTCTAGGAGACCTTAAATCCATGGAGTTTGTGATACCTCCGGTGTTTGCCGTGCCCGAACGGCTCCCTTGGTTTGGGTCTAGCCTTAAGCATGTCTGTATCTGGATTCCGGTAGCCACATTGCTCTGTCTCGGATGGTCACGATAAGGAGATTGGCTCTGGTTCCGACCCGTTCGGAATTTAACCTGCCTGACGGCACCTACCCGGGCTATCGGAAATCTTCTGTACGGACGTCTTGAGTGAGATTCGAGCCACGGTAGGTCTTAGGCCTCGTTTCTAGAGATGGGTAGAAGTAGGGCGAGTATTCGGATTGGTTATGAGTTGCTCCCTTTTGACTTGTTGCCAGTGCTGCCAACATTGATCGCCTGCGGAGAAAAGAAGCTGTACCCAATTGGTTCCGTCTGTCCCAAAGACTAGTTCGCGTAGACACCCTGGAAGGACCCCCGCTGTTTGAGGTCCAAATTGAGGAAGAGGAAGAACCTGTGGTAGAAGAATCCATAGTCTCATTCCCGACCGAAAATCCCTTACCCATGGCTGATCAGGGAGACGGAATGGAGGAACTCAGGCAGAACGTGGCCAACATGGATGTTCAGTTTAAGCAATCCCTCGCCGGTGTTGACGCACAGCTTAAGGCCGCCGTAGTCTCTATGAAAAATGACATGAATATGATAATGGAAAGCATGCAGGAAATCACTGACAAGCTCCTAATCAAGACTTCCCTGCAATCTGAGCAACCACCTAAAGTTGAGGTACCAGCAATTGACCCCAACTTGGCCGCTATCATGGATAAGATTGGCAAATTGGAGGTATCTGTCCAAGAAACTAAACGGCTTGGAAAGGGAGAAATCGACATGAGCAAACTGTGCCTTTTTCCGAACGCCAAGCTACCGGAAAAGTTCAAAGGAGTGGACTTTGCAAAATTCGATGGAACAAGCGACCTAAGAGCCCATCTTCAAGGATATGTCGGGTCCCTCACTATGCGCGGCATCGAAGGAGAAGCCATGGCCCAACTCTTCCATGAGTCCTTGTCTGGTCCAGCTCTGCAATGGTTCCTCTCTCTCGAACCATCCAAGAAAAGGATTTGGGAAGACATTGGGACGGCCTTTGTAGCTCAGTATGATTTCAACGTCGACTTGAAGATGACCACGAGAGAGTTGGAAAGTACTAAGATGAGTGAGAAGGAAAGCTTCGCCGACTTTGTGAAGCGTTGGAGGGCTAAGGCTGCCCAGATGCAGAATAAGCCTGACCCGAAAGAACAGATACGGATAATAACCAAGAACTTGCCAAGCTCCTTCGCCCTTTACATGGTTCTTTCTCAGGCTGCTCCAAACTTTGAAACCTTTTATGACTCCGGACTGGCTGTAGAGGAGGCTCTGCGGGACGAAACTTTGGAGAAGAAAGAATCAGGGTCCGGGTCCAAATCCAAACGGGCGTATTCAGGAAACAGCAATGTTCTCTTCGGGAATGCCAATCAGGCAGGAACCTCATCCACAAAACCTATAGAAGTTAACCAGATTTCCGAAAAACCAAAATCCCAGAACCGAACCTTCACCCAATTCAGCACTCCAAGATCCACTCTCCTTAAGAAACTCACAGACATTGGGGTGCTGAAACCTCTTCCGCCACCACAAACCATTCCGCCAAACCTAAACCAAAACGTCTACTGTGACTTCCACCAAATGCCCGGCCATACCACCGACAACTGCATCCGCCTCCGTCATGAAATCCAAAACCTCATTGACAACAAGGTTGTCGATGCTCCACCCACAGATAAACCAAACACCGTCTCAAACCCCCTGCCACAGCATAATACCCCCTTCCGTATCAACCAAATCACCCTAGCCGAAGATCCAAGTCTCCCAAAAACTGATTCTACCCAATTCCCTGATGCCGAACCAATGCCTGTTGGTGAAATTTCCGGAGAAACTGTCTTCCATTCTACATGGGAATGGGAAGACACGTGGGGAGAACTGATTGCTGACTGGGAAGAATTTGAAGCTGCCAATTTCCAAAGAAACAACGAACCTTTGTTCGAGGCCGGATGGGAGGTTGATTGGCAAAACATCCAGGCAGATCCTCTTGATGGATTCTCTTTGTGTGCACTATTCGAAATCAAGGGGAAGAATACCCGGTCTTCCAAGATGTACCCGAATGGGAATGGGACCCGACCCCGGATGAGTATCAGCTTTTGGCATGGAATGACCCATTGGATACCTTCTCCCTGCCGACACTATTCGGTGAAGAATACCAGCTTGGATACCCACCTGAGATGGTGACGTACAACTGGCCGGAACTTGCCCCGCTCCGCCCAGATTTCTCTCATTTTAATGACTTTGTCGTCAACAACCTGTATGACAATGTGAACCTCACCCCGTACCCAGACCTTCCTAGGTTCGAGGAGGAAGTTGCTAGCAATGAGTTTGACCCGATGGACTACCTCGTGGACGGAGCTGAATCTGAGCCATCAGTCACTTTCCCGAAAGACGCTGAAGTTGCCATGATAAACTTATGGGAAGATGAACCAGCAAACTTGTGGGCCAACACTGAAGTGGTTAACGTAAAAGTGGGAAACGAAGAATGGACTGTTAACAAAGCCATGATGGAGGCTGAAAAGTGGACACCCGAGGATCTGTGGGATGATCTAGTTATCGCTGATCTGGCCGCTAATCTACAAGATACAACTATCGGAAACAAGCGTAAAGCCCTAGCCGACCTATGGAGTGAGGAATCGAAGTACCGCCAGATTGATCATCTAACCAGAAGCGGCCGTGTTTATCAACCTCCGAACCTCCAAGTTGGGGAACCTTCCAACCCTGCAACCGCAGAACCCTCTGATCCCTTTACCACTCCGGTCAAGAGCACCTTTCGACCCTTTGACCCACTGGCTAAGGAGCCTTCCCGACCTGAAAAGAACCCCAAAGGAATGATTAAGCGTCAACTGGAGCAAACCCATGCCAAGATGTCTGTCTGGGATGTGCTGGTCCATTCCACACGCCATCGTGAAGGCCTCATCCAAGCACTCTCTCAGCTAAAGGTTCCTTCCGCTATAACTCCCGATGAGCTTGTGGCACTGATCAAAACCATACCTATCAAACATGCCATCACCTTTACTGATCGAGACTTACCTGCCGAAGGAACTGATCACAATCGTCCGCTACACATGTAGGGAGGTAATCCCGAACAGGTACAATGTGTGGCCGAACACGTGGTACGTGGGGCCCAGAATCAATATAGCTGGAGTATCCGCCGTGCAATACGGTGACCGGCAGTAGGGACCGGAGACACGTGAGGTCTCAGGTCCAAGACGCCCGAGCAGGGGTATGGTCCAAAGAGCAAGGGAAGTTGCTGGACCAGTCGCATGGAAGAGGGACCGATGATATGAGAGATCACTAGTCCAGACGATAAATTGCTCGGCAACGAGGAGGCCGACAGAGCAGATTTTGGAGGAGATGCTCGAAGGGTCGAAATGGCATGTGCCCGATGAAGCAGGATCTGGAAAAGATACCCAACGGGAATAGGGTGAACGGCCAATTAAGGAGAGAGTTCCTAAATGGTCTAAAAGGAAATATGCAGTTATGGGAATGAGAATCCCTGATGTTCTGGGTTCCCTTTACGAGAAAGGAAGCTTAGGGCAGCAAGATGGCTTGGACAACAAGTAGACGTGTGTCTATATATACATGAGGTAAACCTAGAGGTGGAGGTACGCAATTCTTGGTTATTTGCTCATTACCTACTGAGAATTAGGGTTTTACTAGTACGAGATACTAACTTAGGCATCGGAGGGCCTTTGCCACGAGACGGCAAAGGTGCGCTCACCCGTTGTTTGTTTTACAGGCTCAACTCCGGCGGTGTGGTAGGGTTCCGGTGTAGAACGAGAAGTAGCCGTTACGATCAAGGCGCCGTCTGTGGAAAACGAAAGAGGTCCCTTTGAAAAAGCGACCATGGTGGAGGAAGATCCAAAGACCCCAGTTGACCCAAATAATCTGCTGGGTGGGGGAGGTGACAAGTCCCCGCCGGATCCTCCAAGAAAGCCCGATGGCGGGCGAGCGGGGAGGACCACGAGCAAGGACCGCCCCCTGGCAGTCCATGGCGATTCCAGAAAAAAGGACGGACGGACGGCAACGGGATCCACGAGAAGGAGTAAGTCCCGCCGTGACAGGGAGTCGGTGGCACGTTCGAAAAGCGTGCATAGCCGGGAGGATATCCTGGACAAAAAGAGACAGGAGATAGAAGAGTACGCTCGCTTGATTAAAAGGCGAGAGTACGAGATTCAACAGTTGCAGAGGATACGAGAACATCCAGAGGATTCTGGGCTTTCACGAAGGAAGTCCAGAAAAGAAAGGTTGGACATAGTGGAGTACAAGAGAGCTTCTTCACGAAGAAGAAGAAGTAGGAGCCTCACTCCGAGACGACCGATGGCTTCTTCACGAAAAAGGAGAAGCAGGAGCAGGAGCTCCTCCCCCGAGGAAGGAGGTGGAAGGAAGCACCACAGGGACAGGTACGAAAGACCTGATTCCGACTGGGAAAGAAATAATGCCAGGGCTGCGAAGGTATCGGAGGAGGGGACCATGTCTGCACGAGAAGCGGCACGGAGAGCCCTTAGCAACATAGCAACTTCCCCTTTTGCAAAGAGATTGCAGGAGGCAAGGTTGCCGAGCAGGGTTAAGCACGGGACGTTTATCCTGTACGAGACCAATGCAGACCCGGTGGCGCACATACAACATTACCAGCAAGCGATGTTTATGCACGACGGTGATGACGCAATCATGTGCAAGATGTTCCCATCTAGTTTGGGAAAAGTGGCCCTATCATGGTTCCATAAGTTGGGGCCGAACACCATACGGGGTGGAGACAGTTGGCCGAGGAGTTCACTGCTCGGTTTTTGACGAGCAGAAAATCACCCAAAACTTTTGAGAGTCTCTCGGCTATGAAGCAAGGAGAGAATGAGCCAATCAGGGATTACGCCAAGAAGTATTGGGAGACTTTCAACGAGATTGAAAGTTGCAGTGAAGAGTATGCAATAGCAACGTTCAAAACTGGGCTACCTGTTCGGGGAGAGCTGCGAAAGTCCCTAAACATGAGTCCAGTAAGCACGCTGGCAAAGCTGATGGAGCGGATTGAGCAGCACGCCAGGAACGAGGATGACATACTACGGGAAGACGGCAAGCTAAGTGCCGAGCAAGTCAAGGGACCCGCAAAGAAGGCGGATAAACCCGAACCCAAGACTTACAAAGAAAGAAAGGAGCACGGGCAGACTAAGAGAGAGTCGTACCGAGAAAAACACGTCCCTGATCCGAAGTCGTTCTTCTCGGTGACAACGGTTTGGAAAGAACCTATTTATCGGGTTCTTTATCGAATAAAGAACCGCCCATACTTTAAATGGCCCCCATGGCTGGAGGGTGACAAAGATGCAAGAACGGCTACGAGTCAGCACTGCAGTTACCACAAAGACTGGGGTCACATGACAGAGGATTGCGAGATGTTTAAACAGCATCTTGATGACCTGGTCTCCCGTGGGTACCTGAAAGAATTTATCCAAGAGGAGCACAAGGGCGCCGAGAAAGCGATGGAACTGGATTACGAGCAAAATCCAAGGGGCGTAATCCATATGATACATGGGTTGGCCACACCTTATACGAGAAATGAGGTGAGATTACTCCAGAGGCAGGTGAAACACGACCAGCATGTGATGCGGTTGGGAAAGAAACGGGGACGTGAAGCGGAAGGGTGCAACGAAGGCATAGTCTTCACGGATGAGGACCTGGGAGGAGTCCAGGTGCCGCACAACGACGCTCTTGTCATAACCCTACGAATTGGGGAATATGACATGGAGAGGATCCTGGTGGATTCAGGAAGTTGCACCGAGGTGCTTTACTACGACGCATTCAAAAAGCTGGGATTGACACAGGCGGACTTGGTACAGTCAGTAACCCCGTTGGTCGGGTTTAGTGCAGGAGCAGTTTGGCCATTGGGTAAGGTAACCCTTCCTGTTCGGGCAGGAACAGTGGTGCTCAGAACCGATTTTTTGGTGGTGGATGTGCCGTCTTCCTATAACGCGATTATAGGAAGGACCTGGCTGCATAAGATGAGGGCAGTTTCGTCCACTTACCATCAGATGGTGAAGTTTCCAGGATCCAATGGGATCGAGAGAATAAGGGGGAACCAGAAGACGGCCCAACAGTGCTTGGTTTCCATAATCAAGAAGGCGCCCAAGGCGCAGCTAGTGCAAACCGTCGAAGTTAACAACCAGCCGACCATCGAGGATGTCGGAGGGAATCCGGCCGAGAAGGTGGTGGAAGGATTGAAGAAAATCCAGATCAACGAGAATGATCCAGAAAGGTATTTCCTGATTGGGGAGAACCTGTGCACAAAAGAGGAGGAAGAATTGGTGAAGTTCCTTAAAGAATACGTTGATGTGTTTGCTTGGGTGCCAGAAGAGATGCCTGGGGTAGATGCAAACGTGATTTGCCACCACTTGAATGTGGATCCACAACACAAACCGGTGATGCAGAAGAAAAGGAGATCAGCCGTACAGCATGTGGATGCTGTCATCGAAGAGGTGGACCGCTTGCTCGAGGCAAAGGCGATCCGAGAAGTGTATTACCCGGAGTGGTTGTCTAACACGGTGGTGGTGAAAAAGAAGAATGGGAAGTGGCGAGTTTGCGTCGACTTCACAGATCTAAACAAGGCCTGTCCAAAAGACAGTTTTCCCCTGCCCAGGATAGATCAACTGGTGGATGCAACAGCTGGGTATGGGCGTATGAGTTTTCTCGACGCTTATCGAGGATATCACCAGATAGCTATGTATGGCCCCGATCAGGAGAAGACGTCCTTTATCACACCACGGGGGCTATACTGTTACAGTGTCATGCCCTTTGGTCTGAGGAACGCTGGAGCAACTTATCAGAGATTAACAACGATTATGCTAAAGAATCTGCTCGGCAAGACCATGGAGGTATACATAGACGACATGGTGGTTAAAAGCAAGAAGAAAGGGGACCACATAACTGATTTAAAAGAAGCCTTTGAGATCTTGAAAAGATACAAACTAAGCTCAACGCCTCGAAATGTGCCTTTGGAGTAAGTTATGGAGTTTCTGGGCCACTTAGTGACCATTAGAGGAATAGAGGCGAATCCCGACCAAATCACAGCTCTGCAGAAGCTGCAGAGTCCAAGAACCACGAAGGAGGTCCAGGTTAACGGGGATGGCGGCAGCTCTTAACAGTTTCATCGACGTTCGAGTGACAAATGCAGGCCTTTCTTTCATGTTTAAGAAAAGAGAAGGTTACGAATGGGGAGCAGAATGTGAGCAAGCATTCCAAGACCTGAAGAAGTACTTGGCAGCCGCCCCACTTCTGTCCACTCCCGAGCCTGGTGAGATCTTGACCTTGTACTTAGCAGTGTCAGAACATGCTGTAAGTGCGGTCTTACTAAGGAACAAGGGATCCGAGCAAATCCCTGTTTATTACGTGAGCAAGACGCTACTGGACGCAGAAACGAGGTATCTGCCACTTGAGAAGTTGGTCCTGGCGCTGAGAACGGCGGCTAGGAAGTTGCCCCATTACTTCCAAAGTCACAAAGTGGTGGTTTACACAGAGTTCCCGTTGAAGTCGTTGCTCGAAGGCCGATTTCTCGGGCGAATATCGACCAGTCGGTAGAATTGCCGATATGATATTGACTATCAGCGCGCCGCAGCGATTAAGAGCAAGTTTTGGCGAATTTCGGCGTAGTTTTCTCCCACGATTGCTCCACCGCCTCCTACGAAAGGAAGCGATTGGTTGAGCAATCGGCCGAGAAGAAAAAGGCATCCGCCAGCGGGACCCTTTGGAATGGAAGCTTTTGTTGATGGGTCCGCATGCAATACCGGATCTGGAATTGAAGTGGTGCTCTTCCCTCCCGAAGGAGTTATGATCGAGTTGTCGTTACGCCTAGGTTTCAGCGCGTCAAACAACGTGGCGGAGTACTGAGGCACTCCTAGCCGGGTTACGGAGCGCAAAAGCCTTGAAGGTAAAAAGAATTCGAGATTCCGTGATTCACAACTCGTGGTGAATCACCGTCCGGGAGTACGAGGCCGGAATGAGAAGATGGCGACCTACGTGAAGCGACCAAGGATTTGCTTGATACCTTCGAGAAGGTACACATCGAGCGAGATAAGCTCGGCGAACGCCCACCCGACTCACTGGCTTGGTTGGCAGCGGGTGTGCCAACAGAGTTCAAGAGGAAGGTGGCAATGGACTATCTTGCACTGAGCCGAGTATTGGGAGAAGTGTGGAATTGGTCCTGGCTTGAACCAAGGACCAAGTTGGATGGATCCAATAGTGGAGTTCCTACGAGATGGGATACTCCCCACAGACAAAAAAGAGGCCCACAAGATAAAGACGAAATCTGCAAGATTTTGGCTATCACCAGAAGGGAAGTTGTATAGAAAGTCTTTCACTGGACCGTACCTGCTTTGTGTGCATCCCGAGATGGTGCAGAAATTTCTCCACGAGATACATGAGGAAACGTGTGGGAGTCATGCAGGTGGGAGATCCATCGCTCACCGTGCAATCACACAGGGTTATTGGTGGCCACACATGCAAGAAGATGCGAAGGTGTATGTGAAAATCTGTGAGAAGTGTCAGAAGTTCTCACCAATGATCCGAACACTAGCCGAAGATCTGGTGCCCTTGACAAGTCCTTGGCCGTTTTTTGCAGTGGGGAATGGACATCGTGGGTCCACTCCACAAGGATGCTCGTAACAGGAAGTACCTGTTGGTAGCAACGCACTAAAATACCAAGTGGATTGAAGCAGAACCATTGGCAAAAATCACAGAACCCATGATAGAGAAGTTCGTGTGGAAGAACATCATCACTCGATTTGGAGTTCCTTATTCCCTGATCACTGATAATGGGTCACAGTTCCAGAAAAAGTTCAAGGCTTTTTGTGCCCAATATGGAATAAGGAACTACTATTCCACGCCAGCCTACCCTCAGAGCAATGGGCGGCAGAGGCGCCCAATGAGAACCATACTTGGACGGGATCAAGAAACGGTTGGACAAAGCAAAGGCAAGTGGCACGAATTGCCACTGGTCCTGTGGGCACACCGAACAACTCCTAGGAGGTCTACGGGAGAGACCCCCTATTCGCTAGCGTATGGAACAGAGGCTGTTATTCCATTGGAGGTTGGTTTGCCGACCAACAGGACCACATTGGTGGAAAGTGGGGGCAATGACAGAGCCCTGGAAATCGAGCTGGACCTGGCCGAGGAAAGGAGAGAACGAGCTCTGGTACACCTGGCTTCGTACCAAGAGCAGCTGATGAAAAGCTACAACAAGCATGTCCACCCACGAGAATTTGGTGTTGGAGACCTTGTGTTAAGAAAGGTGCTCGGCAACACCAAGGTGGCCGACGAGGGAAAGTTGGGGGCCAATTGGGAGGGCCCGTATCGAATTACAGAGGTTGTTGGCATTGGGGCATATCGATTGGCAGACGGGAACCCGGTACCAAGGCCCTGGAATGTTCACAACCTGAGGAAGTTCTACGTGTAAAGAACTTCGATTTCGTTTCTATTCTGTTTTAAAATGCACATCGTGATTGTGTGGGAATTACGAATAAAATTCCCTTGTGTTTTGTTTTACTAGTTGCAAGGGGTACGCGTAACGCCCCCTTGAGTTCTTTGAATTATGAATAAAATTTCCGGATTTTGGTAAACAAACACCGTTTCTTACGAGTTTTTCTTTCGTTATGCTTTAAATACGAAGTCAAGCTATGTCCTTAGTCCTCACTTCGTATTGGGGAGCAGAGGGATAGGGTAACTAAATGGAATTTCGAATATTTCAAAATCAAAATTGAGCCAAGTACGAATATACTTGTTTATTTGCTCGGGTACGAATACACCCTGAATTGAGCCAAGTACGAATATACTTGTTTATTTGCTCGGGTACGAATACACCCTGAATTGAACCAAGTACGAATATACTTGTTTATTTGCTCGGGTACGAATACACCCAGAATTTTGCCAAGTAAGAATACACTTGATAGTTGCTCGGGTACGAATGCACCCAGAATTTTGCCAAGTACGAATATACTTGACAGTTGCTCGGGTACGAATACGCCCGGAAGGCATACGAGATTATGCACACTGTTTTCAGAACACGAATATGTTTGGAGTAAATTCCAAGTACGAATAGACTTGTTAGCTTGTACGGTTGCATGCCCTCACGAATTTACACACAATCTGGGGATGAATATACCCAAGGTTACTAAGTACAAATACGAGCACATTTTGGGCTGCATACATGAACATGCAGCAATACCCAAGTTCGAAAAATTTTAAAGACTGCCTGGATACATATGAGTAAATGTGTTGATAGACAAGTTGCGAATATACTTAACACTTACATTAGGGTACGAGAAACCTGCAGCAGTATAAATGAGAGTGCAGCTAAAACATCAGCAGACCAGCTAAGGCCTGGGGAGCATACGTAAGGCTAAGACACTTAGCACATAGAAATTTGGCCATGAGATGGCCACCTGCGTTGGTAAAGGCCACGAAGGGCCATGCAAAACTGGAGTTTAGGCCACGAAGGGCCGAAGCATAAAAAGCCACGAAGGGCAAAAACACGGGAAGTAAAGTATTTGAAAGTGTATCAGGTGCCACGCAGGGCAATACCAATGGCCACACAGGGCCGGTCAAAAACTGATTCAAAGAAAATTTCAAATGTTTTTACTACGAAGAGTCCCACTTACTCTTCGATCGTCAGATCCTCAATGACAGGGGTAGAGGCTGGAGCATTTGCAGAGGTTGGAGCAGTAGAGATTGTTGCATCATCCCCAGCGGTGCCAGTGCACGGACCGCCACCGCTTCCTTCTCGCCGCTGTTGGTCGCTTCTCCGCTTTGATCACCTTCGGCACCTGCCGCCGGATGTTGTTGAGCTCCCCGTCCAGTGCCCTCCTCCTCCACAACCTCTTCCAGCTCCTCGTGGCCGCTTGGGTGCTCGGGAGGTCGATCTCAATCCACAGGGTAGAAGACTCTGGGCACCAGATTTTCGAGGCAAGCTGGCCCGGCCCGGCTTCAAATACCGGTCCCGATCCTGCATTTGGTCCGTAGCTCTCGGTGGCCACACGGATTCCCTCGTTGTAGCCAGTTGGTAGGCTGCCTTGGCCTCGTTCTTGCTCGCCTCCAGCTCTGAGAGCAGGCTGTCTTCGGCACCCTCGAGCTTACCTCTCAGCTCCGTCCCCCGAGCTTGATTTCTCTCCTTTTCTAGCCTGACAATTGTGTTCTGCAGCTTTGCGTTCTCGCTGGCGAGCTTGGCACGCTGGGGCTCGGAATGTCCCAGTTTCTGGGCCATGGCCACCATTTTTTGTATCGCCTGGTCAGACACATGATTAGACACATGGCAGGAATAAGCAATTTGAAACCATTAGCATGAAGAAATGGGTATGATGGCTTTACCTTGGCTTGGAGGCTCATAAAAGAGCCGAGAAGGTTGTCCGGGGTTGGCAATCTCCTTTTGCATAGCCCCAGGAAGCATGAACGCTGGGACAATGCAGTGGCTGCACTCGAGACTCCACGCTGCCATCACGGACCGTGATCGCCGCCGCCATGAGTGGCTGTGGAGTCCGAGAGGTGTTCGAGGTGCCGCAGCCGAGTTGGGCCGCCCAACAGAGGAGGCTTCCAACCGTGGACGCTTGTCCTTGTGGCTGGCCTCAATGTCCTGGGGAAGCCTGAGGGGCGTCGCTGAGCCGGGCCACGGCGACCATGAGAAGGCGCTGGCTCGAGGCGCCCACGCCACGAGATGTGCCGCGTCTCGCCCACGACCAGCCCTGGATATTAAGGAGGTCGCCGAGGTCGATCGGTTTGTGCATCTCGTGAGTAGGGGGAGACGGAGAGTAACCGCTAGAGGAGGTTGAGGCTTCTTCGGCGAGTTGGATTGGTTCGTTGGGCAGAGGAGGGGTCCGAGAACGCCTCTCTTCTCGCTGCTCGGGCTGTTGGGCTGGAGGATCAGGGATAATGGGATTGTCTGTTGCTCGGATTCGCCGGTCGATGAATCCGCCGTATGATGCCCGGTAGCTGAGAAGAATCTGTGCCGCCCTTGCTCGGCCAGCCAAACACGTGCCCTGACCGTTGAAGGCAAGTGCACTGTTGATGTCGGTGACGTGGACCTGGGGGGTGATGATGGCGTGCCCCTGGTTGACGTTTGTGGCTGCAAATACGAGGAAAATTGGCAGTCAGGAAAACAAGTGAATGAAAGGAGCAGTACGAGAAATTGCTCGGCAAAAGAGTTCTACGAGAAAAGAAACTAACGTGGTGTGCCAAATCTGTGGGGTGCGTGAAAGCCGATGACTCTGCCGTCCTCGTCCCTGGGCTCGAAGTTCCCTGTGACGATGAGGAAGTCGTCGTCGTCCCCTCTGGCAGAGTCAGGCAGTTCGAGCACCAACCTTTTTCTGGAATCCCTACTCTTGAGGTAGTAGGTTAAGGCGTCCTTAGTTCTGGAAATGCTGTATAGGTGGTGTATATCATGAAGGCCTAGGGACGTGCCTAGCATTTGATTTAGGGCATTGATGCCCATGACAACCTTGAAAAAGTTGGCAGAGGGCATGGGGGGTAATCTATAATGGGCCAGAACCTGGCGGAGTAGCGGTGCCAGGGGAAACCTAACGCCGCCCTCGACGACGGCGACTACTGGAATGTGCAGAGTGTCATTGTCGAAACACTCACGAATGGCGTTTTCCGCGGCCAACGAAGTGGCCACGTTATCTGGAATCTCATAACGAGATCTAAACTCAGTCATCCGTTGGGGGTGTCGCAGTGCCTACGGAATCGACCCATAACGAGACTGTGGGTACGAGTTTTCTGAGGAACGAGTAAGGTACGAAAAAACCCTAAAAAGAAACTGTAGCAATCCTAAATCGACGACGAAGACAGAATAGAGAAGGGGGGAATAAAAACTTACGAACAAGTAGAACCCTAGAAACGGAGAAAAATGAGACCCCGAGGTGTGAACGGTGCTTCAATGGCGGGAACGCTTGGGCGTGTTGTCTGCAGAGGGAACTTAGAGAAGAAGTGGGTTTGAAATTGGGGACGAAAATCCAAGTATACCCCAGCAAAAGGGGGTGACGTATGAGAAACGTCACCCAGACGCCGTTTGGGCGCTCCGTTCCTGAAACGTCTGCTCGCATTTAATACGGGCGGCACAGAGCATGCCGCGTGTAAAGGTATTAGCTGGAAAAGCCTGTCCAGGCCAAACGACGAGACGTTTGGGTTGGGCTAATGATGAGTTTGCACCAAGTACGAGAAACATAGGTGCAGGAGCAAAGGACGAGAACCTTGCTCGGTGTTTAGAAGCTTTGCTCGTCATATTAAGAGAAAATAACGAGTAAAGCTGGGGAGCCATTGTAGGAGGTAATCCCGAACAGAGAGTGGGCGAACACGTGGTACGTGGGGCCCGTAATCAATATAGCCGGAGTATCCGCCGTGCAATACGGTGACGGCAGTAGGGACCGGAGACACGTGAGGTCTCAGGTCCAAGACGCCCGAGCAGGGATAGTCCAAAGAGCAAGGGAAGTTGTTGGACCATCGCATGGAAGAGGGACCGATGATATGAGAGATCACTAGTCCAGATAGTCTGTTCGGCAACGGAGGCCGAACAAGAGCAGCATTTTGGAGGAGATGCTCCGGAGGGTCCAGAAATGGCATGTGCCCGAAGGAAGCAGATCTGGAAAAAATACCCAACGGGAATGGGGTGAACGGCCAATTAAGGAAAGAGTTCCTAAATGGTCTAAAAGGAAATATGCAGTTATGGGAATGAGAATCCCTGATGTTCTGGGTTCCCTTTACGAGAAAGGAAGCTTAGGGCAACAAGATGGCTTGGACAACAAGTAGACGTGTGTCTATATATACATGAGGTAAACCTAGAGGTAAAGGTACACAATTCTTGGTTATTTGCTCATTACCTACTGAGAATTAGGGTTTTACTTGTACGAGATACTAACTTAGGCATCGGAGGGCCTTTGCCACGAGACGGCAAAGGTGCACTCACCCGTTGTTTGTTTTACAGGCTCAACTCCGGCGGTGTGGTAGGGTTCCGGTGTAGAACGAGAAGTAGCCGTTACGATCAAGGTGCTGTTTGGAGGCCCATTTGTTTTCCTGCACTTACAAAAGTCACCAACCTGTTCCCCCTTTTCACTTTGCTGCCATTTGAGGGTGAGTAACCAAGGCCTGTTGTACGCATCAGAACGCCCTGGGCTTCAAACTTCGCAGGGCCTTGGAGGTTCTTTCCCAGTCCCAATCCTGGCATGTAGGACATTTTCTTCATAATCTTGATGGCAACATTGCTAATAACGAAGTCATCATCGATCCTAACTGAATAGATCGACTGAGAGGTATCTAGAGAGAAGCCTCCCAAAGCGATATCTTCTTCTCCGTGTTGAATTTCCAAGAGTGGGGCATTATCCTCAACAGGGGCATGAATCCCCGAGTCTCCGTGGATAGTAAGCATTCCTGTTTCCAGTCCCAGCCGAATTTTCTGGTGGAGTGTGGAGGGCACAGCCATGATGTCTGGCCGATGCAGCCAGGGCCTTCCCAAGAGCAGATTGAAAGAGGCAGGGATATTCACCACGTGGAATTCTACGTCCGTCTGATATGGTCCGAAGGTCATAGGAATCATGAGAGTCCCAACCACATCTCTCCGAGTGTTGTCATATGCTCGGACCTTGACTTCTGACGGGGAGAAGTCCTTATTCTTGTATCCCAAACAATAAGCAAGACGGAGTGGACAGACATTAATCGCTGATCCATTGTCGACCAAGATTGCTGGAACCGACTTGCCATGGCACTTCAAGGTGATGTGCAGCGGACGATTGGCTACTTCTCGTTCTACACCGGAACCCTACCACACCGCCGGAGTTAAACCTGTAAAACAAACAACGGGTGAGCGCACCTTTGCCGTCTCGTGGCAAAGGCCCTCCGATGCCTAAGTTAGTATCTCGTACTAGTAAAACCCTAATTCTCAGTAGGTAATGAGCAAATAACCAAGAATTGCGTACCTCCACCTCTAGGTTTACCTCATGTATATATAGACACACGTCTACTTGTTGTCCAAGCCATCTTGCTGCCCTAGGCTTCCTTTCTCATAAAGGGAACCTAGAACATCAGGGATTCTCATTCCCATAACTGCATATTTCCTTTTAGACCATTTAGGAACTCTCTCCTTAATTGGCCGTTCACCCCATTCCCGTTGGGTATCTTTTCCAGATCCTGGCTTTCATCGGGCACATGCCATTTACGGACCCTTCGAGCATCTCCTCCAAATGCCGCCTGCTCGCCTCCTCGTTGCGAGCAGTATCTGGACTAGTGATCTCTCATATCATCGGTCCCTCTTCCATGCGACTGGTCCAGCAACTTCCCTTGCTCTTTGGACCATACCCCTGCTCGGGCGTCTTGGACCTGAGACCTCACGTGTCTCCGGTCCCTACTGCCGGTCACCGTATTGCACGGCGGATACTCTGGCTATATTGATTCTGGGCCCCACGTACCACGTGTTCGGCCACACCTTGTACCTGTTCGGGATTACCTCCCTACAGCCGGAACCGTTTTGGGACGAGGAAACCAATACCTTCCTGCCAGGGTTTGAGATATTCACCAACGATGTCTGGCCAGATAGTGACGAAGAAGCTGAGGTTGTGGAAAAGCAGAAAGAGCTCCCTGACTGGATTGGGATTTTTGCCATGGGTAGTCTCGCAACTCTATTTAGGGAAGACGAGTCAATGGGTACAGCTGCGGAAGCAGAAGTGCTGATGATGGAACAAGATACCCCTGAGGATCCGACTTTGCTCATCATGGATGCTGCTGGAGGATTACAGAACTCGACCTTCATACCGAGTGCAACTCACCATGAGTCCGAAGTTTGAATCTGAAGTCCGAATTTGAGTCTTAAGTCTTCCGAGTCTTCGAAGTCTGCCGAGTCCGAGTTGGTGCCTCTTGGCCCAAACTCGAGTCTCAGATTGAGTTCGAATCTACCTGTGTATGGTGCCCCCGAGGCATTCGTTGATCATGAAATGAATGAATCTGATTCTGCTTACTTCCCTGACTTTGAAATAAATTGCGTCGACCCTGGAGATGAAGAGATTGATTTCGATGGGGACATCCCCAAAGAAATTCGATCCCTAATCGACAGGGAAGATGAAAGGCATGCTCAACCTGTAAAAGAAAAAATCGTTTTAATAAATTTGAGAGATGAAGGGAGTCCCCGGGTGATCCAGATCGATTCCGCGCTATCCGCCGAAGAAAGCAAGGCCCTCATAGATTTGCTCAAAGAATTCGAAGATGTGTTTGCATGGTCACACGCAGATATGCCCGGAATCGATCCTGAAATCGTGGAACACCGGATTCCCCTCTATCCTGACGTGAAACCAGTAAAACATAAACTAAGGCGCATGAGACCTGACTGGGTGCTTAAGATAAAGGAAGAAGTCACTAAACAGATTAACGCTGGGTTTTTAATGGTAACTGAATACCCTCAGTGGGTTGCAAACATCGTCCTCGTGCCAAAGAAGGATGGTAAGATAAGGGTCTGTGTCGATTTCAGAGATCTCAACAAAGCCAGCCCAAAAGATGACTTCCTGCTACCACACATTGATGTGTTAGTTGATAATACTGCCGGTCATGCCCTACTCTCTTTCATGGATGGTTTTTCGGGGTACAATCAAATCCTTATGGCTCCAGAGGATCGGGAAAAAACTACGTTCATCACTGAGTGGGGGACATATTGTTATCGAGTCATGCCCTTCGGACTAAAGAACGCCGGATCTACTTACCAGTGGGCCGCCACGGCATTGCTACACGACATGATTCATAAAGAGGTAGAGGTCTACGTTGACGATATGATTGTTAAAGCGAAAGAGCGAGAAGGACATCTCCCTGCACTTAGAATTTTTGAAAGGATTCGAAAGTACAAGATGCGGCTCAACCCCGCCAAATGCACGTTCGAGTCACTGCAGGAAGATGCTTGGGTTCATGATCACCACCCGAGGCATCGAGTCGATCCATCGAAAATCAAAGCCATCCTAGAAATGGAACCACCGAGATCCGAGAAGGATGTACGGAGTTTCCTCGGCAAGGTGCAATTCATCAGAGGTTCATTGCAAAGCTGACCTCGACTTGCGAACCCCTATTCCGTTTGCTCAAGAAAGGAGTGCTGTTCGCTTGGGACGATAGGTGCCAGAAAGCTTTCGAAGCCATCAAGGCCTACCTGAACAAGCCACCGGTATTAACGCCGCCCGTAACAGGAAAACCTTTGATCCTATACCTGTCGGTCACTTCGTCCTCAATGGGGTGTATGCTGGCACAGGAAGGAGATGATGGAATTGAAAGGGCTGTTTACTACCTCAGTAAAAAGATGGTTGGACCCGAAAAGCGGTACACTCCCCTGGAAAAGACATGCTGGGCACTTGTATGGGCTTCCAAGAAGTTGAGACATTACATGCTCGCCTACTCGGTGAGGCTGATATCTCGGATGGATCCCCTAAAATATCTATTCGAAAAACTAGCCCTCACAGGAAGAATGGCGCGATGGTTGCTGATGCTCGCTGAATTTGAATTAAAGTATGTCACCCGAAAGTCAGTGAAAGGAAGAGCTGTCGCAGAATTCCTGGCAGATTGCCCAGTTGAGGGAGGGGAGGATGCCGAATTCAGTTTCCCAGATGAAGACATAATGGCGGTAGCCGAGGGCATTTGGCGATTGTACTTTGACGGAGCAGCTAACCAAAAGGGGTTCGGAATCGGTGTATTACTCATTTCGCCCGATGGGTCGCACATCCCGTTGGCATTCAAGCTTAACTTCGAAGTCACCAATAATCAGGCAGAGTACGAGGCTTGCATCGTTAGTATGGAGGCAGCCATTGAGATCGGCATAGAAAAACTGGAAGTCGTGGGAGATTCGAACTTGGTCGTGTCCCAGGCAAATGGTGATTGGAAAGTGAAGGAAGAAAAACTAAAGCCATATCACCACGATCTCGAAGATCTCATCCCCCACTTCACCAGGGTAACATTCACTCATGTCCCGAGGTTCAAAAATCAATTCGCAGACGCTTTGGCAACGTTGGCATCGATGGTCGAGATCCCTATTGGCGTAAAGTTAAGGCCGATCGTGATAGAACAAAGGGATACTCCAGCCTACCAGCATGTCATGACGATCGAAGAACCCGATGATGGTCAGCCATGGTACTTCGATATTTGGAGATATGTAGAAAGAGGAGAGTACCCCATGGGAGCAAGCAAGAAGGACCAAATCGCTCTCCAGAGAATGGCGGCTCAATACATTATCTGTGGAGGGAACCTATACCGAAGATCACACTGTGGTACGCACAAGTTATGCGTCCATGGGGAAGATGCGAAGAGGGTAATGGAGGAAGTCCACGAAGGTGTATATGGCCCTCACATGAATGGTATAATGCTCGCTAAGAAAATCCTCAGGCAAGGATACTTCTGGACCACTAGAATGTGTGGAATATGTGCGAAGGTGTAGAAATTGCCAAATTCATGCTAATCTCACGCATGTCCCGCCACATGAGCTGCAACAAATGACCTCACCATGGCCTTTCTCGACATGGGGAATTGACGTCATCAGAAGGATAGTGCCAGCAGCATCCAATGGTCACAAGTTCATTTTAGTAGCCGTCGATTATTTCACGAAATGGGTAGAAGCTGCTTCCTATGCCACTTTGACTGCGGTTCAAGTTGCACATTTCATCAAGCGAAATGTCGTTTACCGGTACGGGGTCCCCCAAGCTTTCGTATCCGATAATGGGGTTCATTTCAAAGGACGAGCCCGGAAAGTTTTGGATGAGTTCCAAATTCAAGTGCACAAATCGACGACTTATCGGCCGCAGACTAATGGCACCGTGGAGGCCGCCAATAAGACAATCAAAGGCATTCTGGAGAAGACCATTCAATCCGCAAGGGACTGGCATGAACAACTACCCCTGGCTCTGTGGGGGTATCGCACATCTGTGCGAACACCAACGGGAGCAACCCCCTACTCTTTGGTTTACGGAACGGAAGCGGTGCTCCCCATCGAATTGGAAGTCCCATCTCTTCGAACTATGATTGAATGTGAGATCCATGTGTCATATTGGTTGATCAATCGTTTCGAAGATCTTATGCTATTCTATGATCAGAGGTTAAGGGATATTTACCACATTAAAGGATACCAACGAAGGATTGCACGGGCATTCAACAAGAAAGTGAAACCCAGAAACTTGGTAGAAGGTGACATGGTTTTAAAGGAAATCCGGGCTGTTTACGACCCACGAGGAAAGTTTCGACCAAAATGGTCCGGAACGTACATTATCAAGACCATCCTTTCTGGAGGAGCTGCGCAACTCATCGACTTGGACGGAAATGAATTCTCAACCTTGGTCAACCTGGATCAACTCAAGCGCTATTACCCCTGAGAGAAGCTCGCTAGGCTGAAAACCGCAAGGGCGGGCAGTCCTAGGCAAAAATTAGAGCAAAACCTGCTAGGATGAAAACCCGTCAGGGCATCCTAGGCAAAAGTTAAGGCATACAATAAATGAGCTCGCTAGACCGAAAACCCGAAAGGGCGGTTCTAGGCAAAAGTTAGAGCGCAAAAGGAGAGTGTTAAAACCAGAGCGAACCCTACCCTGAACTACGTCATGACCTGATTCCTTCGCCAGGAGGATACGTAGGCAGTCTCACATTGAGACCCGGTCACAATCCATCAAAATAAAAAGATCCAGGTTGAGAAGGTTTGAAAAACAAAAGTCGAGAAGGGGGAAACCCTCCAAAACTCGCTTTTATTAACACGATTACTTCTGCTACATAAGGTTGGGCAAAGCTTTCAAAACCAAAAAAAATACAACATAATGGGAAGAGGGTCCACAATTTATTCAATGGTCAGGGAAGTAGGATCGAGTCAGTTTCCTTGGGCTCCAGCCCTCGCTGCGATGTCCCTCCTAAGCCACTTTCGATAGCTCCCGTGCATCGCCACAGAAGGATAAGGATGTGCGTCGGTCACCTCGCGTGTCATCCAAAAGCGCTGGTAGTGGCAAAGAACCGAATGGCTGAAGAGAGGCAGAACCACATCCACGAGAACCTCGGCAGGGGCCTCCTACCTCAAACCTAGCTGTCGCTGGATGCGATAAGGGATGTAGAAGGTAAAAGCTCCCAAACCAGCAAGAACGACCCACTGGGGGCCCATGTAGTGCACTGTCATAGGAGGGAGGTCTAGCAATCGGCACCTCCAAGAAATGGTCTCAGCTCGCTGGCGCCTGAAGAAGTCAACCCATTCGACCCTGCTCCTGTCAGTAAACTCAAAACATCGCTGAGAAAGTAACCTCGCCTCATATGACCAATTGCCAGAAGGAATGGTCAGCACATTCATCTTGTCACAAAGCCAAATCTGTGGAAAGAGAGAAAACAAGTAAGAAACCGTAGAAAGCCAAGCTGAGTGTTGAGGTAAAATGAGAACGTGAGAAAAACCCGAAAAAGGAGAGCTGAGTGAGAAGCCAACCTGTAGGAGAAGGGGGCTACCACCGAAAGTCTCGGTCCCTCCAGAACGAACCTTGTCCAAACCAATCAATGTCTCGGCCAAAACCATCGGAATCACGTCATTTTGAGCCTCTACCTGAACAGCAACGCTGACCAGCGCCGAACTAGCATGACCGGCAGAAGGAACTAAGAGATAGGCCGCAAGCAGGCACATGCAGAGAGCAGTCATGCGCCGAGTCTGATAAGTCGTGTCTCCAAGATCGCCAAGAGGAGAAAATAACTCGATAAGGCGCATGACATTAAGATGACCATTCATAACCAAGTAGCGAGCAGCACCATTACCCAATCCAAAGGCCGCAGCCAAGACCCTGTAAGCGCTCTCGCGCACAGGAGGGATGATGACCTCTCCTGAACCAAAGCCCTCGAGGTACGCACGGAACTCCTCGACAGTGGGACAGAGCTCCTGATCGCCAAACCGGAACACGTGAACCTCCGGATCCCAGAAACTCACGGCTGCCCTCAAAAGTTCGGGGCGAAGATGGATGTTGCGAAGGTACCGCATGGAATAGAGACCATGAGCTCGGAAGTTGAGCCAATCGACACCTTCCATCGAAGCCAACCATGGACGAAGTGAACCGGTAAGAGAAAGAGCCATTTCAAGAAGTAAAGAAAGAAGACAAGAGTTGGATGAGGTGTGGAGAATATAGAATGAGAGAGCCTGAATTTATAGGAGAGGTAGAAGGGACAACTTCAACTTTCAAAGAGCTTTGGGTTTCAAAAGTGCAAGTTTTCCATGAGTCCAACATAGGGAAAAGCTTGGTCAAGTCCTAAAAGATTCAAAACAGACATGCATTGGCTCAGAAATGCCGCTGCATGGGTCAAACCTCAATCTCCGAGCAATCTGCCTTGGGAAACAACAAAACAGCAATCTGTCAGGAAAAGTGCCTCGCACGGCACCTTGATGGATCGCACGGCATGTTGAAACTAGAAAAGTCCCACGGCAAGGTGATTAAGGTACCGTGAGGAAGGTTCTTACTCGCACGACACCTTGGTGTATGCGCACGGCACCTTGACTCTGCATTTCTGCAGTTTTTGGCAGCAACACCCCAAGATGGAATCAAGGCCCTACAAAGCACCAACCAGCACCTAAACACACTCTAACGGGTATTTGGGACTTCATGGATGTTTTGTTTCAAGATAACTCCCGGGATTCGCCGTCGTGGCACGAAAACTCGATAAAGTCCGTTCCTTAAGCCATGTCAAAGTATCAAAGTCCGTTTCGGGTCATTCCAAGTCGTTCTTTCAAGTCCTACAGGTCATAATGGTCAAAAGTGACTTAGTCCAAGTTCCGGTTCATGTCCAGAGTCAAAACTCGAAAATGTCACATGTTAGAGTTAACGTTTTCCTACTTTTCGAGTATATTCCAGAGGCAAAATAGAATTTTTGAGCATCATAGCAAGATTCAAAGGTCATTATTGTCTCATATTCATGTCTGGAGTCAGTTGCAAAGATGTCTATATAAAGTCTTGTATGCAGAGTCTACTTTACAACGGTTTGCTTGCCTTCTTTGATTTCTATTCCATTGTCAATATACTTCGATTGTTAATATGTCCCTCCTCACAAACCTCACATTCAACTCAGCGACTAGTTGCACAGTTCGGTTAATGTTTTGGTTATTCAGTTTTCTTCGTGCAAACAAAAGGAAATTGAATGACATAAACAATGAAAGAACAAAATCTCCGTATAAATCCAAAAGCATCCATGAGTCGAAGTACAAAAAAGGGGCACAATGACCCAATGATCGAAGTCCTATCTACCAAGGGCAAAAAGGCGCCCTAGCAAAAGAAGCACGCAGGCTCCGTCAAAAACACAAAACAAAAGAGGAGCTCAACTCTCATCCTCGTCCTCGCCCTCGCTCTCCTCTTCGTCCTCTACGGAAATCTCCTCGTCCGCAGGAGAGCTGCTCGCCGCCTGAGTGCCGGTCGCCCTAGGCACAGTGTCTCCTGAGGTGACCTCCAGGTCAACGTCTGTAGGCTCGGGTGTATCGTCCTCGTAAACATCGATAGGCTCGTCCTCGGTCCCTACAGAGCGTCGTGTCCTCTTCGACGCCGGCTCCTCCCGTGAGCCGGCAGAGGAGACCTGTCGTACTATCGGGCGGACGGACTTCCACCGCAACTCTCGTGTAGCCCCTCCTCTAGCCTGCAATGGTATAGCATTCATATAACATTTGCGTCATAATCATAATTATAAACGATAGAAGTAAAGCAATTGACTGAAGTTCGAAAGTATACCATCGACCCACCGACGCGAGGCAACACCTCCAGAGGGTGGCCCATGGCGTACTGCCTCACCAGCTGCTCCAAGCCCATCATGGCCTCTGCCATCTCCTTCACGTACCCTGGAGGGGCCTGCAATGAAGGAAATCAATCAGAACATGTGGAAAGAGCGAACGTACGGAAGAATGAAAGCATGTTGTACCTGAGCGAGAAACGCTGGAGTCTCAACTGCAGGGTGTGGCACTACAACTAGGCCCGGGGCTCCCTGCGGGGTCGTCACGTCCACTGTCCAAAAGAGGGCAGGGAGGCTAGTGCCACTCGGGCCTGCACCCTCACTGCGACCTCTGTCACCACGACCCCCGTCTCCTCCGCTGACTCCGTCGCTCTGCCTCTTCCTTCCTTCTTCTTCCAAATACCTCAGGCCGCCGTGCCGCCTCCTCAAAGACGTATCCCTGCATTCGCCATCGTGCGAGAACAAGATTACTCTGTGTAGTCGGCAGCAAGGCCCGGACTGCCTCGGAAAACGGCTCCAACTCGAGGTCGGCCGTGAATCGCTTCGACCTCCTCCGCGTGTCTTGGTCTCCTCTTCCTGCTAGAGCAGAAGCGGCCGAGGACTCGAAGGCGTCAGCCTCGGCCGACCGGGCGTGACACTCGGTCACCCAAGTACCATTGCCCAGCCATAAGGGGACTCGAGAAGCACTCTCCCCTGGCAACCTCCCTACTGCGCCACGTAGGGGATCTGGGCATGATATACCTGAGCAAGGACCTGTCATCAAGAATAAGCAATATCAAGGTGCTGATTGAATGAAAGTAAGCCAGGAAATGGATATGGAAATGCCCTGGTACCTGATCGGACGCAGCTCATCCAAGTAAAGACGGAAGGCATCCAGCTTGCCTCTTTCCCTCTTCACCCCTTTGTACTCCTTCGACCAGTAGGGCTCGGGGGAGTATCGTGTCGTCGGGACACGTGGTCTCGGGAGGGTACATCCCTATCACCTCGTACGTCCAAAGCTGCAATTCAAGACATTGAAAGTTAGCACAAGATATACATTGAATTGATATAAATGGAAAGCTAACTATTCATGACAAAGAAAATGAGATATACCTCCCAGACCCTCCAGTAGCCTCCGAGGTTCACTCCTGCCCCGCGGGAAAGAGAGCCCATAAAGGCATAGCACGTCCCCAGCGCCGCACCTCCCCAGTCGAAGCGGGCGATCTCCCCGACGTCCCTCAGGGCTGGGAGAAGCGAAAGGGGCACTCGGTTGCGCCTGTTGGGAAACAGGGACGCACCAAGTAAGTATAGCAGGAAACACCTCGCCATTTGCTCCTCCTCCGCCCTATCGGTCGGGAGCCTCTCTAAAACCTCAAGAGCCGAGCGTGCCAGCGTCATCCCTCCGCCCACTCGGCTCGTGTCCCAAAGATCGCCCGAACGCCGCCGCCTCGTGGCGTGCAAAGGATAGGGTCACCTCCGACCGTGGCCCGTGATCGCCGCAAAGTCCAACGGCGTCACGGCCAACTCACCGAAAGAAAAGTGGAGGGTATTCGTCGTGTCCCACCACCTCTCAGCCAGAGCCCTCACCACCGGGCGGTCGTTGCACACGCCCTCGCCAGTACCCCCACAAACTCCCCCGAAGCCCGCCTGCCTCACTATCTCCCATGAAGCCTCGGGCAACCTCTCCCAAAACGTCGGCACAGCCGCCGAACCTCCGTAACACGAGAGCGAGATCGCCTGTTGCAACAAATCAGCAAATATTCAGTAAACAGCCATGGCATGCAATACAATGGTATACTTGGATGTAACGAAACGGAAATACGATGCATTGGAATTTGAAATACAGACATTTAAAGTATACCTCGTCTCGGCGCAAAGAAAGGTGCCGCTGAGGGTCCCTCAGGACCAGAGCCTCGTCGTAAGTCGGCCTCCGTGGCGTGTAAGGGTCAAAAAGTGAAGGCACCACCACGTGCTGAAAGGGCACGTAGGCCGCCTCGTCGTAGGGCCCTCGCCCCTGCAACGCCAGTGTCGCCTCAGCCACCACAGTGACGTGAGGAGCCGTCACCCCGGCCTCCTCAGCTCGCCTCTCCTCAACCCCCGGCTCCCTGGCACCCTCAGTCCTAACCCCAGCCTGTAACTCCGCCTCGCGGGCCGCCAGTAAAGCGTCCGCCAACCCAGGAAACCTGTGCACCAACTCCAGCACGTCCTCCATGGACGCCGTCGCCAAGTAGTCGCCCGTGCCTATGGGACGTGACGACCCTGCACCTGTACCACTGCCCACAAACAAAGGCGGTGTGTCCTCCACCATCGGCTCCACCTCCGGCTCACCCTCAACGACGGGGGCCTTCCCCAAGTCAGTCCGAGGCTCTCTCGCGGGAGAGGCCTCCGTCTCCTCTACCCCCTGGTCTAAGCCACCGCCACCGTGACCCTCCGTGGTCCTCTCCTCCACGCTAGCCGCCGCCTCTGACCGGCCCGAAACCTCGACATCGTCCCTCGACTCCACTGCACCCGGAGTCTCCGTCTCCTGGCCGTACCCGGCCAATACTACACTACCACCGTCGCCTCCACCACCGCTGCCCACCACGGTGGCCTCACCATGGCCCCTCGGCCAATGTCGCTGGTTCGAGACCCCATGGCCTCCGGAACGCCCTCGGCCATAGCCACAACCTCCGGGACGATCGGAGGCGAAGTAATATCAACTCGTGATGAGTGACTGTCACCAGGTGTGTCCCTGGACTCCATGATTAGAATATATGAGAGAGGGAGAGAGAGAGAGCAGTCGGGGGAGAGAGAGAGCAGCGAGAGAGAGAGAGCAGCAAGAGAGAGAGAGAGCAGCGAGCGAGAGAGAGAGAGAGCAGTTGAGAGAGCGAGAGAGCGAGAGATAGCAGTGAGAGAGAGAGAGTGATCGAGATAGAGATAGAAAGAGGGAAATTCGAACGAGTGGGGTGTACTGTGTACATCCCGTATATATATATATATTCCCTGAACCGGACCACTCAGAAGCCAGCGTTGGACCGGGTTCACAGCTAGCCAAGCCGCACGGCACCTTGTACAGGTCACACGGCACCCTGGACGAGCATGCAGTACATTTAATTTACGTTACCGTGCGTCCCTAAATTAGCTGCGCACGGCACGTTGATCTGTTTCAGCATCTGCTTCCTGAAAGCAGTTTGGCATTTTCACGTTCGATTCGATTCAGAGTTAGAGAGATATATGCGAGAAAAAGGAAGAAGAAAAAGGACTTTTCATTGATAACACCCGGGGTAACCCCCGGGATTTGTCATTACATTTCAAAAAAAAAAAAAGAAAGAGGAAAACAACAAAAACAACTACAGGACCTACTGCCCTTTTTCCTTTTTTCCTCTTTCTTCTTCTCCTACTCTTTCCTCTCCTCAATCACTCCCGCCGTCCGAAGCGTCATCCGCACCATCCGAGCGATTATCCGAACCATTCGGATTACCCTCGGAGTCTTCCGCGGACTCCTCTGGCTCACGTCCGGGGATGGACTCCGGATCGTCTTTGTCATCCAATTGATCGAAGCAGAAGTCTTGAAGGTTGGAGACGGCACGGCGGAGGGAACGGATAGTCGTGATGAGTCTCGCAATCTGTGTGTTCAACTACTCGATCTCTCCACGGTAGTAGGCCATCTCGGCCTCCAACGCCTCGACACGGGCTGCCAAACGACTGTTGTCCATGCCGGAAATGCGGAAGCAACCTGTTTTTTTTCTCAAGAAAAGGGAAAAGAATGTAGAAAGGCTTGAGAATTTGTTGGTGGTGCATAGTATAAGGCACCACCATGCTTTTAAAGTCGTCCCAGCCATCGAACAGACACGCCTGAATTAATGGCACCCTTAAACCTGCCAACTGTTCTCGGAAATCGAAGGGGAGCTTAGAAGATCGAGGTGCCGCGCGCCCATAATCCAGACTGCACGGCACCCTGGCTCAGAAGCTTAAATGCCTTGTCTCGAAAATTGATCCAATCAGCCACCAAAATCCTCTTGGAAACTCAATTCTCAGCCGTTTTGCAGTAAAGATCCCTTAGAATGTCGTGCATCGGTTACGGCGCCATTTAATCCCCCGGGAATTCGCCGTATTCGCCTTTTTCTCGGTATTCGTTCTCCGGGACTCACCGTGACTGGTTCAAGGATCCGACATATTTTCCCCAGCAGGTCCAAAATTCAAAATTCAATTTTTGCCTCCCGAGGGCTCGTCTCAAAAATTCAGAATTCAATTTTCGCCTCCCGAGGGCTCGTCCCAAAATTCAATTTTCGCCTCCCGAGGGCTCGTCTCAAAAATTCAAAATTCAATTTTCGCCTCCCGAGGGCTCGTCTCAAAAATTCAAAATTCAATTTTCGCCTCCCGAGGGCTCGTCCCAAAAATTCAGAATTCAATTTTCGCCTCCCGAGGGCTCGTCTCAAAATTCAATTTCCGCCTCCCGAGGGCTCGTCCCGAAAGTACAGTTTTTGCCTCCCGAGGGCTCGTCTCGCTTTTTCGTCTCTCGAGCCACGGTCTAACAGACCTAACGCCTCTTCGTCTCTTGAGCCACGGTCTAACGGACCTAACGTCTCGATTTTTGCCCCCCGAGGGCTTGCCTCGATTTTCGCCACCCGAGGGCTCGTCTTAATTTCCGTCTCACGAGGGCTTGTCTCAGGTTTTTCCTTTAAAACAAATGTTTTGCATACACGACACGACGAGCACTCTGTTATTTTTTCTCTGCGCGAGTTTGTCCTTTGAGACTCATTTTCTCTCATTGCAATGTCCCAGTGGAACTACGCTGGTCTGATCCCTACAACGGGGTACGTAGGCAGCTCTCCGAGCGCGACCACCATCGTTATTTACTTGCATTTTTTCACTTTGTCTCTGTTCAAAGGCACTAGAGCAACGGATTGGGATGCCTATTCTTTAAGCGTCACTCGTACCAATCAATGGTATCCGAGTTACATTAAAGAGGGACTACTGTAGACACCCCAATCAGGACCTCGGAGAGTCTTTGTCCACCCCGATGATGAAATAGAGGAAACGATACCTTTGCGAGCTTGAAAGCCAAAAACCCAACAAATCCAACAAACCCAGCCAAGCCCAATAAAAAAAGGCCCAAAAGGCCCTGGACCACAGGAGGAGGTACCGTGCGGAGCCAAATTGGAGCGCACGGCACCTTGAGAAATTCAAGGGACCGTGCGCAGCCAAACTACATCGCACGGCACCTTGAGTAAAAAGTCGGGCCGCTCGGGAAGCCGCCGGCCACGCCGTGAGCCACACCGATGACTGCTCAAATTAAAATGCACTTCTGGCCCGCCCAGAAAATACCTCCACCACTTGAAATTCAAAATCCTTGGCCTTTGCCTATAAATTAACCCCTCCACTCAAGGGAAAGAGGTCCCTCTTAGCCTTTCTTTTGAGTCCCTCTCTTGCCTTTCTCTTGGCTTTCTCACTCTACTTTCTCTCTCTAAATTTCTACACACACTTTCTTATTTCCATTGCCATTTCCAAGCTTTAAAGAATGTCATTCCCAAAAGACCTTCTTTAAGTGCTTTCACTCACTCCCTTCTCAACATTGAAGTTGATCCTTCATTAACTTCAAAGACTCATCACCCAAAATACCTAACCTTCACTCACACCCATACTCCCTTTGTCTCATTTAACCTCCCCCATCCACATCCGTGACGATCCATCCACATCCTTGCATCCACGATCCTTGATCAAGCTCGAAACCAAAGGTATAAACTAGTTTCCTCGGACTAGATTCTGTTCTGAGGGACTTTTTAGTCACAGATCTAATCCCTTTTGGTTGGAATCCCGACTCAAAACCTATTTTCATAAAATAAAACCAACACTCGTGAGGTTGGGGAACCGCTGGTCTGCCGATCGACGCACGGCACTCGATTCTCGCCAAGACGGCATGGTGCACACTAGTGCTATTGTGAACAGGCTGACTGGATCTGAGTGTTCCTTTGCTGTGGTTACCTGTTTTTGCTGTTTACTGTTTCTGTAGCTCTTAAAATAAGACCATATCTACAAGCCATGTTCCGGCTCTTCTAAAATCTTTTCAAGATCATCCCAAGTGATCAAAAACGTTGAAAACTACTTTAAAACTATGTTTTGAGAAGGATAATGACGTTCTTGGGATGATCTGACCGCCATGAGGCTACTCGTGAGTTTTCAAAAGATCTACAGAGAAACAAGTGAGCTAAATGATGTTTTGAAAGACTGCAACAGTCTGACAGCAGAGCAGGTGCCACGCACGGCATGTTGAGATGCCTCGCGCGGCATAGCAGGGTGCCGTGAGCGGTATTCTGAGGTCCAACAGTCTGACAGCAGAGCAGGTGCCGCGCACGGTATGTTGAGATGCCTCACACGGCATCTCAGGGTGCCGTGAGCGGTATTCTGAGGTCCAAACAGTCTGTCGAATGTTATTTACTTCCATTTATTCATATCATTTTATCACGACTGTACAGATAGCACCACCTGCACGTCAATGTGATATATTTCCCATGTCCCTTTCCCGTTACGTGCTTTATTAAAGTGTTTGTGTAGACACCCCAATCCGGATCTCCCGATCGTTTTACGGTTTCTTGTTTCCCCGATGATGAACTAGATCAAAAAACAGTCTCAAGGTGGGAAAGGTTTGAGCTCGGTGCGTGTGGAACCCCTGTTGAATCCTTTTGAACCCTTAAACCAAGAAAATTAAAGATAGTCAACACTGGGTCTGGAGTGGACCGTGTCGCGAGAGAATCATTGCCTCGCGCGAGCGTCTGTTGTGCCAGGTGTGGTCAAAGTCAAACATTTGACTGTTGACCCACGCGCGACAGGTGGTATACTCGCGCGAGAGTCTTACTGTCTCGCGCGATGGTCCTGGGCTGTCCCTTTCACCTTTTGCCACCCACTTGGTTGCTTGCCAGGGGGGCTACAGGGCTGCTGAGCCCCGTTTTTCTCCACAGGGTACTGTACAGTGCAGGCCTTGGGAACACACCCTCACACAACCCTTCCCATCACCTTTCCACCAAGCTTAGCCACCAAGTTTGGTCCTAAGGGGGTGTTTGCCACCACCTTTGGCCCTTGGCTCCTCCTATAAATATCCCCCTTGTTCTTTCTTTACAAGGGCACTAAGTCACAAAAATTCACCAACTTGGAAAGTTTGGGAGATTGAGAATCCTTGCAAGCACAAAGGCTCTCAACTCTAGCTCATATCCTATACCTTTCTTCACTCCATTTTCCATCACAAGCTTCTCGAATTGTTCAAACCTTTCCAAAACTTTCCAAGCAAAGGTATAAACACCTTTTACTGCTTACTGTTTTGCTCTGAGGGGGCTGGCAAGGCCAAGATTGGTAATCAATACCGGTTCTGGTTAAAGTCAACAGAGATACAAGAAATTGGTTCAAGCATACCTTCGCGCGACTGTCTCGCGCGGCAGTCCTCGTGGGGTTTGGGGATGCGCTGGGTTTTCTTGTTTTTTCATGTTGTTATTTATTTTACCAACTTTGTAAGCCTTTTAGATCACTGGTTTTGCATGTTAAAACAAATAGACTAGACTCTTATTGCTTATTTACTTTGTTGGAATGCTCCTGGTTTGCTTCTAGACCTGTACCAGAGCCCAGAATATGCAAAGCAATTCCTGGAAGTCCAGTCAGACCATCGCGCGGTGGTCTCGCGCGAGGGACCTCTTGATTCCAGTGATTGCCCTTGCATGAGCAGCTTGACCTTTGCCCCTGTTTTGACACCCCCACTGTTTAGGGGTTGCATTTCAATTAATTTGGCTCCTGTTTTGTAATAATTTATAGTAATCATTTACTTACTGTCAATATAAACTGCTTGGTTTGTCTCCTGGGTGTGCACTGGTCCTTCCAGAGCCCAGAAGGGGGTGGAATTCAACCTGTGGTGAGGGATGAACCTTCGCGCGAGTGAATGGGTGTCTCGCGCGACGGTCCGCTTTGCATGTATGTAGATTCATGCATGCAAAGGTGGCTGTCATGTGTGGTACACCTATTCCAGTTGCTGTTGGGTTTATTTTTCATCAAGGGGTTGGAATTCATCCTACTCTTTATTATTATTCCATCCATCCGCCATTTTTCACATCTTGCAAACTTGTTACAGTTTTAAAATCCCCGATTAACTGTTCCCCCGCCCTAATTGGCTTAAAATTGGTTAAAGAAGAAAACGAATCACGAATACTTTCACAAAATGCCTAAGTAGAGACCGATCTCCGGATTGGGCGAGAGGGGTGCCTTGAAAACCTTCCCCTCTCGTAACCTGGCTCCCGAACCCAGATATGGTTATGACGGATCGTTCCTTCACTTTTTCAAATCAAATAAGCGCGGCAGGTGCTTTAAATACGTTTCCTTGGGTGACGGACCTTGAAACCCAGGTGGCGACTCTGCGAGCGCGTGCTTCCTCCGCTTCGCGCTCCCTCGATCTATCGGGCCCTTGCTCGGGAAAGCGAAATTCCGGAGGCTCGCTTGAATCTGAAATTCCAGGCATGCCGCCTACGATGGCGACTCTGCTGGGGATAAATCGAACCAATATTAATTCATACTTAGAGTTTAATACGCTTACGAACAATCCCTTAAAAGTCTGTCAAAACGGTGAGCTTCGCCGAAGGTTAGATTGGTGATTTAACAGGACCTCGTGTCCGGCCAATCTGATCTGGGACTTTTTCGATTATTCACTTGCGTAGTTTCCTCTAAAGATGGACTAAATAAAGTGAGCCGAGCTTGAAAGGGCATTTTGTGATTTGTGATTCTTCGTCTTCTTAATCAATTTCTAGCATCTCATTTGCATCGATGTGGGATAAGCCTCGTTGGATCGCTTTGGCAATCCGGCATTTACCGGAGCCGGGGACCCCGAATGACCAACAACCTTCGACGATGATGGGTCATGCTACCGCTTGACTGTTGCTCAGCGATATCGCTGGCGACGGAGGTATATCTGTGCCCTAGTCCGAGGAACCCTTACAAGCCAAAACCAGCCTTTGCATATACAAAGCTCTAGCACTTTCCAAACTAAGACAGGTACCTACAGAGTAAGATTTATTTGCATCTAACCCTCATATATTGTCTACGTGTTACTGCTTTCCCTATCGCATGCACTGTGCATCATACCGTCTTGCGTAGAAGCATGTTTAGGGCGGCTTCTAGGGTCCCGTTCTTACAAGTATGTCTTGAGTTGCATTGGGCATTGTTAGGCCCGATGAGGAGTCATGCATCCAGATGATGCATGTTGTCAGCTTTTTCAAATCCTTAGAGCACTAAGGACTTTAGGAAATCAAAAGTTTCCTGCACCTTTGTCTATACACCTAATGAGGGTTTCAAACAGAAAACTAGGAACAACAAAGGAACATGCCATGATGCTTACACCAGTCAGGTAACAAGTGCCTCGTCACTTACACCGCCTGCTAGCAGCGCAGTGCCGCTCATGCCGTTCCTGGTTATGGTATCGTGACATGCACATCGAGTTGTTCCAACTACAAAGTTGAAACCCCAGTTAGTGGAATGGCTGAAGGTCTAGGGTTCTTTTGATATCCTTTAGTCTTATATTGGCCCAAACAAGGACACACCTCTGAAAAGAATTCTGAGGGTTTTTGGCAGTCCCTGAAACAGCTCGAGACAGACTTGTTTTCTAGTCTTAGAGTCTAGGGGCGACACCAACGACGCTGGCTGCATACCTTTAGTCTTTTATTTAGATTAAAGTTGCTGCAGGATCCCTACTGAGCCTTCTGTTTTGTTGTCAAGCAAAGTCTTAAGCCATTGCACCGCCAAGGAAAGTATCGAAGAAAGTTGGCAAACCCACTTGGGAACGTCTGCAACGGAATCCGGGTCAAAGGCTTGTCAGGTTACATCCCCAATCACTTGCAACGGAAGACTCTCCGTTCTCTTCGTTGGCTGCCTTACGGTTAAGCTCATCGCCGATCTTGGAAGAAGTTATTCAGCCAACATCACCTGGTCTCTCTTCAGCGTCTGAAACTTCCAACATGGCCGGAAACCCCGAGGTTCAGCCGCTTACTGTGGAACAAATGCTCATGAATCTTCAAACCAGCATCACTGCAATGTAGCAGAGGGCCACCCAAACCGATGCTAACGTCACCCGTTTGAATGAACTCTTCGACACTCGGATTCCACCACCTCTTGAGGAGGAAAGCGAGGCCGAAGATGATCCGTATGTGCAGCGAGTTATGGTTGAAGATCCCAACAATCCAGGGCGCGTCATTGTTTAGCACAACCCCCGAATTGTTCAGGCACTTGCTGGTAACCCTGCAGGTAACATCCTGGTTGGAAATCCAGACATCACTCCTCTTGTGGCCAAGATGGCCCAGCTTGAGGAATCCATTGCCAAAGCGGAAAAAGTCAAGCTGGAGGCATTGACTTAGATCGTCTCTGTCTGTATCCTAATGCCAAACTTCCTGAGAAGTTTAAAATGCCAGACTTGGCAAAGTTTGATGGAAGTGGTGACCCTCGGACCCATCTCTATAGTTACCATGCTGCAATGAAGCTGCTGTCAGTTGAGCCTGAGGCCATGTCACAGCTTTTCCCTCAGACTCTTTCAGGCCCCGCCTTCCAATGGTTCCTGTCACTCGACATTGCCAAAAGGAGGACTTGGGAGGACATTGGGACTGCGTTTATTTCACAGTACAGTTACAACTCTCAACTGAAGATGACCACACGGGAGCTGGAATCCACACAGATGGAGGCAAAGGAGTCCTTTGCCGATTTTGTCAAGCGATGGCGAGCTAAGGCTGCTCTCATGATTGATCGCCCCAATGAGAAAGACCAGCTCCGCATCATCTCTCGAAATCTCCAACCGGACTATGCCAAGCATTTGGTTCTCGCCCAGGCATCTGCAAACTTCGACACCTTCTATGATTCCGCCTGGCCATTGAGGATGCACTCCAAAGCGGACTTGACAAAAGGGGAATCTTCTAATCCCCGCGGCAAAGCCCCGCTTACTCGAAACACCAATGCTCTGCTTGGGACGGAACCTACTCCAATGCAGCAATGGTACCAACACCTCTGCTTCCAACACCACAAACCACATCGCCGATGTCAATCAGGTCCAGTCGCCGCAGAACAACCGGCCCCGCGGACAGCAACGTAGCTTCTCTGCAATTGAGGCACCTCTGTCCTCAGTTTTGGAAAAGTTGGTAAAGTCATGGCATCTCAAGCCCCTGGATCCAATGCCTTTGCCCAAGAACCCTTCGCCGGGCTTCAAAGCCAATCTCTACTGTGCTTACCATCAGGGTGCCGGCCACCTTACAGACTCCTGTTTTCGTCTTCGGCATGCAATTCAGGACCTTATAGACGAAGGAACTCTCTCGGCACCGCCTCCACCAGCCCAAAAGCCTAACATCCTTTCCAATTCCTTACCCAAACACACGGCTGTTCCCCACATCAGCCAAATCTCCCTCAGCTCCACTCAAATCAACCCTACCTCCACTATATTCGACCCCACCAACCATATAATCCCAATCAATCAACCAAAACCCATTGTGCTCATACCTGCAGAATCCGATGCCGAACTCATGTTTATAGGGCAAACCTATAATCCGCCTACCCATTTGGTGCAAGCAGGCTTGAATTTCCTCAACGACAATATCAGTGATTTGTACGACGGTCCTTTTCCGCGGATCCGACTTGATCCTACATCAACTCGTAATCTTCCCATCTTTGGTGTAGATTCTCCTGGTTCTGCGCGGACTTTGCAAGTCGATTCGTAGCTATGATGCCAACCTTACGAGCCGTAACTGTAACTTGATATGCAGTCGTAGGGTCGGGCAATAGCCGATAGTGAGGATTATGATGCCTCTCATCCAAGAATGGTTCCAACTCGAGGCAGACGGGTTTTGGGGAGTTTGTTGGGGTGTTGACGAGGGGTGTGTGCAATGATCGCCCAGTGGTGAGGGTGTAGACACCCCAATCTGGGCTTCCAGATTACTTTACTTTCGGTTTTTGACTCCCCGATGATGAAACGGATCAAGAACACCTCGGGAATGTCGAGTGTTTGAGCTTTGAGTGTTTGAAACCCTTTGAACCCTTTGAACCCTTAAACCAAGAAATCAAAGATGGTCAACACTGGGTCTGGAGTTGACCCTCGCGCGAGAGTCTGCTTTGCCAGGTGTGGTCAAAGTCAAACATTTGACTGTTGACCCACGCGCGACAGGTGGAACACTCGCGCGAGAGTCTCACTGTCTCGCGCGATGGTCCTGGGCTGTCCCTTTCACCTTTTGCCAGCCACTTGGTTGCTTGCCAGGGGGGCTACAGGGCTGCTGAGCCCCGTTTTTCTCCATAAGTGCTGTACAGTGCAGGCCCTTGGGAACACACCCTCACACAACCCTTCCCATCACATTTTCACCAAGCTTAGTCACCAAGTTTGGTCCTAAGGGGGTGTTTGCCACCACCTTTGGCCCTTGGCTTCCCCTATAAATATCCCCCTTGTTCTTTCTTTACAAGGACGCTAAGTCACAAAAATTCACCAACTTGGAAAGTTTGGGAGATTGAGAATCCTTGCAAGCACAAAGGCTCTCAACTCTAGCTCATATCCTATACCTTTCTTCACTCCATTTTCCATCACAATCTTCTCGAATTGTTCAAACCTTTCCAAAACCTTCCAAGCAAAGGTATAAACACCTTTTATTGCTTACTGTTTTGATCCCTGAGGGGGGCTGTCAGGGCCAAGATTGGTAATCAATACCAGTTCTGGCTAAAGTCAACAGAGATACAAGAAATTGGTTCAGCATACCGCGAGTGACTCACATACGCTACAAGAAACTGGTTCAAGCATACCCTCGTGGGGTTTGGGGATGCTGGGTTTTCTTGTTTTTCATGTTGTTATTTATTTTCAACTTTGTAAGCCTTTTAGATCACTGTTTTGCATGTTAAAACAAATAGACTAGACTCTTATTGCTTATTTACTTTGTTGGAATGCTCCTGGGTTGTTTCTGGACATGTACCAGAGCCCAGAATATGCAAAGCAATTCCTGGAAGTCCAGTCAGGACACTCGCGCGAGGGACCTCTTGATTCCAGTGATTGCCCTTGCATGAGCAGCTTGACCTTTGCCCCTGTTTTGACACCCCCACTGTTTAGGGGTTGCATTTCAATTAATTTGGCTCCTGTTTTGTAATAATTTATAGTAATCATTTACTTACTGTCTATATAAACTGCTTGGTTTGCCTCCTGGGTGTGCACTGGTCCTTCCAGAGCCCAGAAGGGGATAAAATTCAACCTGTGGTGAGGTATGAACTCTCGCGCGAGGGAGTAAGTGTATCGCGCGACGGTCCTCTTTGCATGCGCGTAGATCCATGCATGTAAAGGTGGCTGTCATGTGTGATACACTCATTCCATGAGCAGCTTGGTTTATTTCTGATCAGGGGTTAAGTTTTATCCCATTTTCATAGTATTCCATCCATTCATGCCATATTCAAATCACATCTTGCAAAGTGTTACAGTTTTTAATCCCCGATTAACTGTTCCCCCGCCCTAACTGGCTAAAAAATGATTAAAGAAGAGGAAGAATCACAATATTTTCACAAAATGCCTAAATAGAGACCGATCTCTGGATTGGGCGAGAGGGGTGCCTTAAAAACCTTCCCTCTCGTAACCTGGCTCCCGAACCCAGATATGGTTATGACGGACTGGTTCCTTCACATTTTCAAGTCAAACAGCGCGTCAGGTGCTTCGAAATACGGTTCCTTGGGTGACGGACCTTCAAACCCAGGTGGCGACTCTGTGTTTTGCGAGCGCCTGCTTGCTCCGCTCGCGCTCTCTCGTCTATCGGGCCCTTGCTCCGGGAAACGAAATTCCCGGAGGCTCGCTTTGGAATCCGAAAATTCCAGGGCATGCTGCCCACAGTGGCGACTCTGCTGGGGATAATCGAACCGATATTAATCCATACTTAGAGTTTAATACACTTGTGAACAAATTCCTTAAAAGTCTGTCAAAACGGTGAGCTTCGCGCTGCCGAAGGTTGGAATGGTGATTTAACAGGACCTCGTGTCCGGCCAATCTAATCTGGGACTTTTTTGATTGTTCACTTGCGTAGTTTCCTCTAAAGATGGACTAAATAAAGTGAGCCGAGCGTGAAAAGGTATTTTGTGATTTTGTGATTCTTCTTCTTAATCAATTTCTAGCATCTCATGTGCATCGATGTGGGATAAGCCTCGTTGGATCGTTTTGGCAATCCGGCACGGTTTACCGGAGCCCGGGGACCCCGAATGACCAACAACCTTCGACGATGATGGGTCATGCTACCGTTTGACTGTTGCTCAGCGATATCGCGGGCAACAGGAGGTATATCTGTGGCCCTAGTCCAAGGAACCTGTTACGAACCAAAACCGGCCTTTGCATATACAAAGCATTAGAACTCTCCAAACTAGGACAGGTCCGCATGGTAGGATCTACTTGCATCTAACCCTATATACTGTCTACGTGTTACTGCTTTCCCTATCGTATGCACTGTACATATACTGTTTTGCATAGGAGCATGCTTAGGGCAGTTCTTTCTTTCGAGTTTGTCTTACGCTGTCTAAGACGTTGTTGGACCCGATGAGGAGTCGTTTATTCTGTCGAATGTTCGTTGTCATTTCAAAGTCCTTAGTTCAAGGAGACTTTGAGAAATCAAAATTTGCTAAATCCTCAGCTCATGCCTAATTGAGGATTCAACCAACAATTAGGAATAACAAAGTATTGATGCTATGTCACTAGCGCCACCCAGGTTGAAGTGCGTTGTCACTAGACACCACGTTGTTCGAAGTTAAGGTGTCATGTCAACAATGCCAAATTGTTTCTAATTCAAAGTTGAATCTTCAAAAGGGACTAGACGAAGATTTAGTCTATTTTGACATCTTTTAGGATCTGTTGATCTACATGGGGACACATCGCTGAAAAGAATTCTGAAGATCCCGGCAACGTCTGAAATTCGTGAGGCAAACTCGTCTCTGGAACTGTACATACATGTTATTTTGCATAAGAGCATGTTTAGGGCGGCTTCTAGGTTGTCACTCGCTTTCGAGTCTGTCTTATGCAAATTTGGACGCTGCTAGACCCAATGAAGAGTCGTGCATCTCGATGCTGCATGTTGTTAATTCTTAAAGTCCTTAGGTCAACGAGACTTTGGGAAATCAAACCTTATTAAGTCCTTGGCTCATGCCCGATTGAGGATTCAACCAAAAATAAGGAACCACAAAGTGTAGATGTCGTGATATTGATGTCATTTTGGTTATCGTGCACAGCACGTACACCACCCGGCTAACGCGCGTTGTCGCTGAAGCCACCCCGGTAAAGGTATCACGCCATCAATACCGAGTTGTTCCATGTTCAAAGTTGAAACTTCAAAAGGTACTAGTCGAAGACTTAGTCTGTTTTGACATCTCTTAGGATCAGTTTGATCCTTTCAAATGATACACCCTCGAAAAGAAATCTGAGGATTTTGGCAGCGTCTGAACATCATGAGACAGATTTGTCTCTAGTTCTAGAGTCTATGGTTGACACCGACAACGACGCATGCATTGCATTCTAATTGCTGCAGGAACACCACTGAGCTTTCACTTATTTTACTGTCTAGTTCTGAGCCATTGCACCGAGCAAGAGAGTACCGAAAGGAAGAGCCAAACCTACTTGGGAACGTCTTCAGAATTCGAGTCAAAGGTTGGTCAGGTTACAATCCCAATCAGTCACAACGGAAGGCTCTCCGCGCTCTTTATTGGCTGCTCTACAGTCAGGGTCACCACCGGTTATACAGGAAGGGCAACCAGCATCCCCATCTTCTGCATCGAGCACTTCTGAATCACCTACCATGTCAGGTCAGCCAGAGGTTCAACCACTTTCTCTGGAAGACATGCTCATGAACCTCCAGAACAGTATCACTGCGATGCAGCAAAAGGCCATCCAAACCGATGCTAACATCACTCGTCTCAATGACCTTATCAACACTCGTCTTCCACCTCCACTCGAAGAGGAAGGCGAGGACGATGAGGGGCGTCTCATTGTTCAGCCCAACCCTAGGAAGGCTCGTGCACCTGCTGTAAACCCGAATCTTGCGGGTAGGGAACTTGTTCAAAACCCTGACATAGCTGCTCTTATGGCCAAGATGGCAAAGCTAGAAGAATCCGTCACAAAATCTGAAAAGATCAACACAGGCGGAATAGACTTGGATCGTCTTTGCCTGTATCCTAATGCTAAGCTGCCAGACAAATTCAAGATGCCTGATTTGGTCAAGTTCGATGGGAGCGGTGATCCCAAGACTCATCTCTATGGCTATCATGCCGCTATGAAGCTACTCAAAGTAGAAAGTGAGGCCATGTCTCAGCTTTTCCCTCAAACTCTCTCAGGGCCTGCCTTCCACTGGTTTCTGTCGCTCGACATTTCCAAGAGAAAGACTTGGGAAGACATTGGGGCTGCCTTCATCGCTCAATACAACTACAACTCCCAGCTCAAGATGACTATTCGAGAGTTAGAATCCACGAAGATGGAAGCCAAAGAGTCCTTTGCGGATTTTGTTAAAAGGTGGAGAGCCAAAGCCGCTCTAATGATTGAGCGCCCGAGCGAGAGGGATCAACTCCGCATTATCTCCCGCAACCTGCATCTCGACTATGCTAAGCATCTCGTGCTGGTTCAAGCATCTGCCAACTTCGAGACTTTCTTTGAATCTGGCCTGGCCATCGAGGATGCGCTGCAAAGTGGGATTTTGCCAAGAGGGGAATCCTCTTCTTCCAATCCCCAGAAATCAAAGTCGAGGGCTTACTCTGGAAATAGTAGTGCACTGTTTGGCACTAGCAACTACGCCAGCACGGCTACAAGTGGGGATAACGCTGCTACTTCCCCTAATCATACAACCGATGTCAATCAGGTTCAGAACACCCAAAGCTACCGGGCCCGAACCCAACCTCGGAATTTCTCTGCTTTTGAGGCATCTCTATCCGCGGTGATGGAGAAACTTGTCAAGTCTGGGCATCTCAAACCTTTGACCCCAACTTCCCCTCCCAAAGTCTTACCTGCTGGTTATAATCCTAACCTCTTCTGTGCCTTCCACCAAATGCCTGGCCATCACACTGACAAGTGCTATCGTCTTCGACATGAGATTCAAGATCTTATTGATGATGGCACGGTCCAAGTTCCGCCAAAGCCCAACATTATTTCCAATTCCTTGCCTCAACACGGGTCTGACCCTCTGGTTGGTCAGGTATCTATCAGCTCCACTCGAATCAACCCGAACTCCACCATTTTCAACCCTAGCCACTATATCATCCCAGTAAATCAACCCAAACCCATCATATCCATCCCGTCCGAGCTGGAGGTTAACATGATGGCTGTAAGTTGGGCAATAGAGGTTTTCACTGCCGACATCTGGTTTGATAATGATGAGGGGCTTACGAATGAGAAGATTGACTAGCTGAGGTCCATTGATCAAAGGAGCATCGAGTAGGTTTGGTCGAGAAGCCAAAGGAAGCCGAAGTGCTGTTGCTTGGGCCTGACGCCCGCTGGATCCTACCTCTTTTGTAAAAGCTATGGGTAGCTTTTTTTAAAATATTGTGTTTTCAAAACCGCGTCTAGTTTGCATTGGCGATATGTCTGAGTCTGACACATAGTCTTTTGCGTTTGTCTAAACTAGCTCTGAGTCGGAGTTCGTGCCTCTTGGCCCTCCACGTCGTAGCTTTTGTTTCAAGTCTTGAGTCTGCTGTACTTGGCAAACCCCGAGGGTTTTTATGATATGCATTGTCTTGTTTCTTAGTACTTCGCTGGCTTTTATATAAACTGTGTCGACCCTGACGACGAAGGGATAGATTTCGATGGGATCATCCCCAAGGAAATGTGTTCCCTCGCCGAAAGGGAAGATAAAAGGCATGCTCAGCCTATTAAAAGAAGAAGTAATTTTCGATAAACTTGAAAGACAAGTATAACCTCCTGAAAGGTTCAAAGTTGGTCCAAGAACTGTTCCCAGAGGAGCATCAGACCCGGTCAGACAAGCGTCAACGTCTTGGCGTGGTCTCATCAAAGACTCGCTTGGCGTTAATCCTGAGATAAAAAAGCATCAAACCCCCTGCTACCGGGTGCCAATCCAGAAAACAGAAGCTCAAGAAGGCTCCGGGCCTCATACCATGTTCAAAAGCAACAACAGTGGCGTTCCGCCGAGTACAAATGAGAAAATGCACAAAACGGCCCGGAGTAAGGCATGTCGACTGAAGCACTTTTGACTCTATGTCATTAAAGCCGTTGTACCTGGGGCTGCGGCCAAAGATCGATGACCTCGACGGCAACAAATTCAATACCATGGTCAACCTGGATCATTTCAAAAGCAACTTTTCCCCGAGAGAAGCTCGTTGGGCTGAAAACCCCAAGGGTGGGCAGTTCCAAGCAAAAGTTAGAGCAGCCTGCTAGCCCGAAAACCTATGAAGGGGGTCTAGGCAAAAGTGATAGGCAATATTCGAAAGCTCGCTAGACCGAAAACCCGAATGGGCGGTACTAGGCAAAAGTTAGAGCACAAAAGGAGAGGTAAACACACGAGTGAACCTTAGCCTGAACTACGTTTTGACCTGATTCCCTAGCTTGGGATACGTAGGCAGTCTCTCTTTGAGACTCGGTCACAAATCTATCGATTAGATCCATGGTTGACATCTGGGTACACATCAAAGGTCGAAGAAGATCGAAGATCAAGCTGCGATGGAGGAACCAGAAGGGGGAAACCCTTTGTCTTTCAATTTTATTGCAAACTGCTTCTTCAATTTACAGGCTGAGCATAAAGTCTTAAAAATATTTGAAGCATCAAAAACAGAACGAAATGCTAGAAGCCTAATGGCTCACAGTTTATTCTAAGTTCAGTGAGGTCTGGTATGAGCAGCTGCAGCCTCGTGTGCGTGCTTTTTCAACTCCAGCGGTAGCCTGCTATTGCCCTCGAATGACGTTCCAAGGGCTTTTGCCAAGTCTTGTCATACCATGCAAGTCATATGGACTTAATGTGACTGCACGGGGGTGTCGGTTTCAGTCCGGGCCTATATGAGTCATCTTTTGCGTCTTATGTCCATCTTTGCGACATTTTTCTAGTTTTTCAATCAATTGTAATATCGGGATGCTTTTCTCGGTTTTGGTTGTACAAGTCTTTGTGCCTTTTTGCGTCTCTTGCAAGTGTCAGTTTCATCATGTTCTATGTGCCTAAGGGTTCGCATTGTACCCTGGGACTCTTTCTCCCTTTTCGTTTGAGCTAGGCGAGTCTGTACATGTGCGCATGTCTGTGTGTCAATTGTCAATGCAAATTAGATATTAGCGGCTAGAAAGTGCAATTTTTTACATGTGCTACCCTAGCTCCTGTAATCCACAAGCTGTGGAAATCTCATAAGCAGCAAGGGCACGTCAGCCCAAGGCCAAGCAAAGCATATATGTCTGGCACATCTGCCCAAGCATCAAAGAGAGGGCACACAAGCCCAAATCAGTCAAGCGGGGCATGCCACCATTCGGCCTATCTATCTGGTGCGCATCTCAAATGGCTGGCGATCTGATAATGGGGCTCAGTGGTAGTCCTTAGGCGTCGTTGTCCTCCTAGGAGCCGCCCTTAGCTTGCATCTGCATTTTCAATTTCGTATACATCATTACATATTGTGTATATTAAATGTTGAAGCAGGAAGATGGTCCAGCATGGTTGCCGTCATACAGATTTGGTTTGCCGAAGGATGCGATGCAATCTCCTGCGGTTTTGTTATCGTTGGTTAGTGGATGCGATGGAAATCTCCCTAACTCTCGATTTGGTTTGCCGAAGGATGCGATGCAATCTCCTGCGGTTTTGTTATCGTTGGTTAGTGGATGCGATGGAAATCTCCCTAACTCCCGATTTGGTTTGCCGAAGGATACGATGCAATCTCCTGCGGTTTTGTTATCGTTGGTTAGTGGATGTGATGGAAATCTCCCTAACTCTCGATTTGGTTTGCCGAAGGATGCGATGCGATCTCCTGCGGTTTTGTTATCATTGGTCAGCGGATGCGATGGAAATCTCTCCTGTCCAATTCTCGGTTCGTAAACCAAAGGATGCTATCCTGCGGAGCCGTTTCAACGACAGCCGATCCTGTCAAAGTTCCCCAGCGGTTTGATCAATCAGCACATTGATCTTCCCGTCCGCATTCACGACAGCCGATCCTGTCAAAGTTCCCCAACGGTTTGATCAATCAGCACATTGATCTTCCCGTCCGCCTTCACGGCAGCCAGTCCTGTCAAATCCATCGATGGCGATCATTGTATCGTCCGCATTCAACCACAACGACGATCAGATTATCGTCCAATGGTCTGTTCATCCGCAATTGTTTGTTCCCCAGGAGAGTCCGTCTTGGCCTGTCCCTAAAGACAATCACCCTCAGTCTAGCCGCAAGTGCATCTTCCAGCAGGCTTATTGCTCTGCCTCGGATGGTCTTTGATAAGGAGATTGGCTCTGATTCCCAACAGATGGAATTCAACCTACCTGACACGACCTACCCGTGTTTGTTGGAATACTTTGTGCCGAGGATAGCTTGATCCCCAGCAACGACGGCCTGTCCCGTCCAAATCTGCAGCGACAGCCTGTCCTGTCCAAATTCGATCAACAAGCGGCAATGCAATTGTCCAATTCTACTTCCATCCCCAGCGACGGTCCGTCCGTCCTTTCAAACCGATCAGGGTCTGTAAGTATGCTTGTCTACTTTACGATGTTCTGCTCTGGATTGCCTTGAGGGGTGTCTAGAATTCTTTGACGTTACTTGTACCAAGTCAATGGTGCTTCAAGTGCCGTCAAAGAGGGGCTACTGTAGACACCCCAATCTGGGCTTCCAGATTACTTTACTTTCGGTTTTTGACTCCCCGATGATGAAACGGATCAAGAACACCTCGGGAATGTCGAGTGTTTGAGCTTTGAGTGTTTGAAACCCTTTGAACCCTTTGAACCCTTAAACCAAGAAATCAAAGATGGTCAACACTGGGTCTGGAGTTGACCCTCGCGCGAGGGAGTGATTGCCTCGCGCGGGAGTCTGCTTTGCCAGGTGTGGTCAAAGTCAAACATTTGACTGTTGACCCACGCGCGACAGGTGGAACACTCGCGCGAGAGTCTCACTGCGATGGTCCCGGGCTGTCCCTTTCACCTTTGCCAGCCACTTGGTTGCTTGCCAGGGGGCTCTGCAGGGCTACTGAACCCCGTTTTTCTCCAAAGTCTTTGTCTGACACGGTGCCCTTGGGAACACACCCTCACACAACCCTTCCCATCACATTTTCACCAAGCTTAGTCACCAAGTTTGGTCCTAAGGGGGTGTTTGCCACCACCTTTGGCCCTTGGCTTCCCCTATAAATATCCCCCTTGTTCTTTCTTTACAAGGACACTAAGTCACAAAAATTCACCAACTTGGAAAGTTTGGGAGATTGAGAATCCTTGCAAGTACAAAGGCTCTCAACTCTAGCTCATATCCTATACCTTTCTTCACTCCATTTTCCATCACAATCTTCTCGAATTGTTCAAACCTTTCCAAAACCTTCCAAGCAAAGGTATAAACACCTTTTATTGCTTACTGTTTTGATCCCTGAGGGGGGCTGTCAGGGCCAAGATTGGTAATCAATACCAGTTCTGGTCCTAAAGTCAGCAGAGATACAAGAAATTGGTTCAAGCATACCCTCGCGCGAGTGACTCACATACGCGCGCGACAGTCCACTGTCTCGCGCGACAGTCCTCGTGGGGTTTGGGGATGCTGGGTTTTCTTGTTTTTTCATGTTGTTATTTATTTTACAGCTTTGTAAGCCTTTTAGATCACTGTTTTGCATGTTAAAACAAATAGACTAGACTCTTATTGCTTATTTACTTTGTTGGAATGCTCCTGGGTTGTTTCTGGACATGTACCAGAGCCCAGAATATGCAAAGCAATTCCTGGAAGTCCAGTCAGGACACTCGCGCGAGAGATTCACTGTCTCGCGCGAGGGACCTCTTGATTCCAGTGATTGCCCTTGCATGAGCAGCTTGACCTTTGCCCCTGTTTTGACACCCCCACTGTTTAGGGGTTGCATTTCAATTAATTTGGCTCCTGTTTTGTAATAATTTATAGTAATCATTTACTTACTGTCTATATAAACTGCTTGGTTTGCCTCCTGGGTGTGCACTTGTCCTTCCAAGCCCAGAAGAGGATAAAATTCAACCTGTGGTGAGGTATGAACTCGCGAGGGAGTAAGTGTATCGCGCGACGGTCCTCTTTGCATGCGCGTAGATCCATGCATGTAAAGGTGGCTGTCATGTGTGATACACTCATTCCATGAGCAGCTTGGTTTATTTCTGATCAGGGGTTAAGTTTTATCCCATTTTCATAGTATTCCATCCATTCATGCCATATTCAAATCACATCTTGTAAAGTGTTACAGTTTTTAATCCCCGATTAACTGTTCCCCCGCCCTAACTGGCTAAAAAATGATTAAAGAAGAGGAAGAATCACAATATTTTCACAAAATGCCTAAATAGAGACCGATCTCCGGATTGGGCGAGAGGGGTGCCTTAAAAACCTTCCCTCTCGTAACCTGGCTCCCGAACCCAGATATGGTTATGACGGACTGGTTCCTTCACATTTTCAAGTCAAACAGCGCGGCAGGTGCTTCGAAATACGGTTCCTTGGGTGACGGACCTTCTAACCCAGGTGGCGACTCTGTGTTTTGCGAGCGCCTGCTTGCTCCGCTCGCGCTCCCTCGATCTATCGGGCCCTTGCTCCGGGAAACGAAATTCCCGGAGGCTCGCTTTGGAATCCGGAAATTCCAGGGCATGCTGCCCACACCTCTGGATGGCATCTCCTTGTTCATGCTTTTCCAGGAACTTCAGCCTCAGATTCCCGAGGAAGAATACTTTTGGGATCCTGAGCCCGCTTGGCAGGTTCCAGTCACTTTTCCTGGGCCTCTCCAAGGATTTACTACTCCTGAGGTCATGATACACCTTGATGAAGACAATCTGTTTCAAGAGGAGACCCGTGTATTGGGAGAGTGTTTCTTCCTTTCTACCCTCAACAGGCTTGTTGACTCGGTAACTGACCCTGTGTATGACCCTGTGCTCAATATCGTAGATGAAGATCAACCACGCCCTTTTGTCTCTCCTCCAGAAGACTTCAGTGTCATGGTTACAGGTCTGGTTCCGCCAGCAAATCTTTGGGATGTAGATGAGATAGTCGATGTCCAGGTTGGGGCCGAAGTTTGGGCTGTCAGCCGTTCTCTAGCTGATGGTGGTCTTTGGGATGTTCCTTTCACCACAAACCTAGAACCAGAGCACGAAGTTGCAGCGGTCCAAGATCTAAATTTCTGGGACTCACTACTGATGAAGGATCTCGCTGAAGACCTGGGGTTGAGCATAGAAGCGCCGGTAGCTGCACTAGCCACTGACAAGGGAAAACGTAAACTGGGTGAAGTCCCTTCTGATCTTTGGGACGTGAATCAAGACCCTCAAGCGCCTTCCTTGGGAAACGTTCTTAACGTTACAAGGAGTGGACGAGTCTTTCAGCCTGCTAATCTGCAAGTTGGGACTTCGTCCAACCCTTCTAATCAAAGGAATGAACCTGTTGCTTTCCCAGGGTCTGCACCACTTGAGTTGCCAAGCACGGATCTCATTCGGAGGCAACTTGAGCGGGTTCCCGCTGCAATATCTCTCTGGGGTCTAATTTGTTCTTCCCGTGAGCACCGTCAGCAGCTTTGCCAGACTCTTGCCCGTTTGGAAGTTCAATCGGATGTCACTCCAGAGGTTATGGTTTCCCTTATCCTCCCTCCTACTGCTAAGCATGCTGTGGCCTTCACCGACAAGGATCTTCCTGTGGAAGGAACTGATCATAACCGCCCTCTGCACATTACAGTTAAATGTCGCGGACTCTGGGTCCCGACTGTCCTCATTGACAACGGTTCAGCCATTAACGTTTGCCCGATGAGGGTGGCCTATCGTCTGGGACTGGCCAAAAAAGACTTTGCACCTTCTAATTTGGCTGTCAAGGCATACGATGGCACTCGTCGTGTGGTTGAGGGCACTTTGATGCTCAAACTCGAAGCTGAGGGTTTCAAAATGGATGTTGAATTCCATGTCGTCGACATACCTGCAACCTTCAACCTGTTGTTGGGTAGGCCACGGCTCCACCGTTTAGATATCATGGCTGTGCCATCCACCCTTCACCAGAAAGTCATGTTGGGACTGCCGTCTGGTACGCTCACCATTTGCGGGGACTCTGGAATTCGCCCGCTCAAAGAAGATGGAACACCAGTGCTGGGAATCATGCACGGTGAAGAGGACGTTGATCTTGGAGGTTTCTCTTTCGACACATCTGGCTCTGTTTTGGCAATCAACGTGGACGGGGACTTTCTCATCAGCTCTGTCGCTATGGACATCATGCGCCGGATGTCTTACTTTCCTGGTCTGGGTCTGGGAATCCACCATTAGGGAGTTCCGGAGTTCCCTGTCTTTCCTTCTTCCGAGGGCCGTTTCGGTTTGGGGTACTCTGCCTCTGCCGGAAATGCCAGAGGAAATACTCGGGAAAACCTCGAACTCTCTATGGTGATCCTGACAGCCTACTTTGTGCGTGAAGCGAGGAACGCTGCTTACACTGGACAATATGAGCCTTTCATCAATCCAGAAACTGGAGCTGCCTGGTTTTGAGGTCTTCACCGATGACACATGGTCTGAGAGTGAGACGAGCCAGCCAAGTTGGAATTCAAGAGGAAGCTTAATCAGCCAAAAGTAGAGATGGGGACTTTTGATTTGGGGAGCTTAGAGCTATTCTTCAAAGAGTTCTCTCAGGTGGGTTTGGCCAAGGAAGCTGAAGAAGCTGAAGAAGCCGAAGTGCTCATGCTCGGGGCGGACGCTCTCGAGGATCCCACTGCTCTTATCACTGAAGCCAAGGGTAGTGTTAAAAATTGCATTTTCAAACCACGCCTAACTTGCATGGATGACACTTCTGAGTCTGAGTCTACGTCTGAGTCAGAGTCAGAGTCTAGTGAGTCTTCTAAGTCTAGCTCTGAGTCGGAGTTTGTGCCTCTTGGCCCTCCACGTCATAGCTTTTATTTCGAGTTTGACTCTCTTGTACTTGGCGACCCGTTGGGGTCTTATGAAATGAATGAGGCATCTTCTGAGTACTTGCATGATCTTTATATAAACTGTGTCGACCCCGACGATGAAGGGATAGATTTCGATGGGGATATTCCCAAGGCAATCCGTGCCCTCATCGAGAGGGAAGATGAAAGGCATGCTCAGCCATTAAAAGAGGAAATAGTTTCTATAAACTTGAAAGATGAGAATGATCCCCGATTGGTTCAAGTGGGCTCCACGCTTTCACCAGAGGAGCATCGTGATTTCAAAGAATTACTCATCGAGTACAGCGATGTCTTTGCATGGTCTCATCAAGACATGCCAGGCATCGATCCCGAGATAGTGGAGCATCGGATCCCTTTGTTACCGGATGCTAAACCTGTGAAACAGAAGCTCAAACGGATGAGACCAGATTGGGTTCAGAAGATCAAGGATGAGGTCACGAAGCAGATCGACGCCGGGTTCCTCATGGTTTCTCAGTATCCCACTTGGGTGGCCAACATCGTTCCCGTTCCCAAGAAGAATGGGCAGATACGAGTCTGTGTCGATTTCAGGGACTTAAACAAAGCAAGCCCCAAAGATGACTTTCCCTTGCCACACATCGATGTGCTTGTGGACAACACGGCGGGACATGCTTTGCTTTCGTTCATGGATGGTTTTTCAGGCTATAACCAAATCCTTATGGCACCTGAGGACCGTGAGAAGACAACGTTCATCACTGAGTGGGGGACACTGCTACCTGGTCATGCCTTTTGGGCTGAAGAATGCCGGACCTACTTATCAACGGGCCGCTACAACCATTTTGCATGACATGATTCACAAAGAAGTCGAGGTCTACGTCGATGACATGATCGCCAAATCAAAAACTCGAGAGGGACACATTCCTGTGCTAAGGAAGTTCTTCGAGAGGCTCCGTAAGTTCCGTATGCGTCTCAATCCACAGAAATGCACCTTCGGAGTCACAGCTGGCAAGATGCTCGGTTTCATGATCACTTCTCGTGGGATAGAGGTTGACCCATCAAAGATCAAGGTAGTGCTTGAGATGAAGCCACCGGTGTCTGAAAAGGGAGTGCGGAGCTTTCTGGGAAAGGTTCAGTTCATCAGCAGATTCATCGCCAAGTTGACTTTAACTTGCGAGCCGATGTTTCGTCTACTCAAGAAGGATACCCCGTTTGTATGGTCAGACAGGTGTCAAGCGGCTTTTACTTCCATTCAGAACTATCTTCAAAATCCTCCGGTTTGGATGCCAGTGCCTGGAAGCCCTTGATACTTTACTTGTCTGTCAACCCGTCTTCTATGGGGTGCTTGCTAGCTCAAGAAGGAGATAAGGGAGTCGAGAAGGCCATTTACTACTTAAGTAAGAAGATGGTTGGATGCGAAGAACGCTACACTGCGCTGGAGAAGACGTGTTGGGCTCTTGTTTGGGCTTCCAAAAAGTTGAGACACTACATGCTGGCTTACCCAGTGAAGTTGATTTCTCGGATGGATCCTCTCAAGTATCTATTCGAGAAGCCAGCACTTACTGGTAAGTTAGCACGTTGGTTACTCATGCTAGCTGAGTTTGATCTTGAGTACGTCACCAGGAAGTCTGTCAAAGGCCGTGCGGTGGCAGAATTCTTAGCTGATCATCCTGTCGATGGGCCGGGGGACTCAGACTTTACGTTTCCAGACGAAGAGGTGCTAACAGTAGTTGACAATGTATGGACTCTCTACTTTGATGGGGCAGCCAATCAGAAAGGATTCGGAATCAGGGTTTTGTTGATAACGCCCGACGGTTCTCATATTCCTCTAGCGTTCAAACTCAATTTTGATGTCACGAATAACCAAGCCGAATATGAGGCCTGCATTGTCGGCATGGAGGCTGCTTTAACACTCGGTGTTGAAAAACTCGAGGTCATTGGCGATTCCAATCTGGTTGTATCTCAAGCCAACGGGGACTGGAAAGTTCAGGAGGAAAGGTTGAAGCCTTACCATCAAGACTTGGAAGATCTTATTCCTCGTTTCAATAAGGTTACCTTCACACATATTCCTCGTCTGAAAAATCAATTTGCCGATGCCTTGGCAACGTTGGCCTCCATGGTTGAACTTCCATTGGGTGTCAAGCTTCGTCCTATTCTAATTGAACAGCGGGACTGCCCTGCTTATCAACATATTAGCACCATTGATGATCTCAATGATGGTCTGTCTTGGTATCACGACATATGGAATTTTGTAGAAAGGGGTGAATATCCGGCTGAAGCCTCTAAAAAAGATCAACTCGCACTACGGAGGATGGCTGCTCATTACATCATTTGTGGAGGAAAGCTTTACAGGAGATCTCATTGCGGAATGCACAAACTCTGTGTCAACAGTGCTGAAGCCACTACAATAATGGAAGAAATTCATGAAGGAATCTGCGGTCCTCACATGAGCGGAGTCATGCTTGCCAGGAAAATCCTTCGTCAAGGTTATTACTGGTCGACTATGGAATCACAGTGTGTGGATTATGTCCGCCGCTGTCATAGGTGTCAGATTCACGCCAATCTTATGCATGTCCCTCCCTCTAAACTGTTTGGTATGACCTCGCCTTGGCCTTTCTCTGTCTGGGGCATTGATGTTATCGGCATGATCAGGCCGTCTGCTTCCAATGGTCATCGATTCATTTTGGTGGCAATCGATTACTTTACCAAGTGGGTTGAGGCTGAATCCTACAAAACTCTGACTGCAGTTCAGGTTGCTCAATTCATCAGGAAAAACATTATCTATCGATATGGTGTTCCTCAGGCCTTTGTATCGGATAATGGGGTTCACTTCAAAGGCAGGGTTTTGGAGCTTTTTGATGAATTCAAAATCCAGATCCACCATTCAACGACCTATCGCCTTCAGACGAATGGGGCAGTTGAAGCAGCCAATAAGAACATTGGAACAATCATCAAGAAGTCTGCAGAGTCTGCCAGGGACTGGCACGAGCAGCTGCCTTTAGCCTTGTGGGGGTATCGCACGTCAATTCGAACATCAACCGGGGCGACCCCTTACTCCATGGTCTATGGGATGGAAGCAGTACTCCCTATCGAACTGGAGGTGCCATCTTTGAGGATCATGACAGAATGTGAACTCACGGAGTCTGAGTGGCTCAGCGGGAGGTTTGTTGAACTCATGCTCTTTGACGAGAGGAGGCTCCGTGCCTTGTATCATGTTCAGGGGTATCAACGTCGGTCGGGCGTTCAACAAGAAAGTCAAGTCTCGTGACTTGCTCGAGGGTGACATGGTTACCAAGAAAATCCGTGCTCCCATCTTTGATCTCCGCGGGAAGTTCCGACCAAAACGCTCAGGACCTTACATCATCAAAACCATCCTTTCGGGTGGAGCAGCTCAACTCATTGATCTGGACAGCAACAAGTTCAACACCCTGGTCAACCTGGATCAACTCAAGCTGTTATTATCCCTGAGAGAAGCTCAGGGCCGAAACCACAAGGGTGGGCGGTCCCAGGCAAAAATTAGAGCAAGCCTGCTAGGACGAAAACCCGCAAAGGCGCTCTAGGCAAAAATAAATAGGCAAATATCAAAAGCTCGCTAAGCTAAAAACCCGAAAGGGCGCTTCTAGGCAAAATTTAGAGCGTAAAAGGAGAGATAAACACACGAGTGAACCCTAGCCTGAACTACGTTTTGACCTGATTCCTTGAAAAGGGATACGTAGGCAATCTCTCTGTGAGATTCGGTCACAATCAATCAACTCGACCCACGGTTTCCTGTTCCAGTATACATGCTGACATACAAGACCGGCTTGGTGTTCAATACTTGGACCAAAAGGGGAAAATTTTCCACTTTTCACTTTTATTCAAACTGTTATTACATGACTGAGCAAACCTTAAAAACAGTTAAGCATAAAAACAGAATACATGCTGGAGGCCTTGACAGGCTCACAGTTTATTTTAGATCATGTAGGTTTCGGTCAGGAGTCAGTCTGCATTTTGTCTTCTTGCAACTTCTTTCTGTAGCCATGCTTTGTAGCGACGTTGCAGGATGGTGCTGAAATCAGGATCTGCTCCTCCAAGTTGTCTCAGGCCCCAATTGTGTGCATATCCGTTCAGGTTTTGGGCAGTGAATGCAGGAGTATGGAAGGCTTCCACCCCGGCTCGGTGTAACCCCTGGCTCATCCCTAGCTGCCGAAGGATACGGCCTGGAATATAGAAGGTGAAGTTGGACAGCCCAGCAATCACCATTCTTTCATAACCTGCGGAGTGTAGAGCCATGTCTGGAATGTTTAGCGCCCTGTGCCTCCAAACTATTTCCTGTGGTGACAGGTTGTTCATGAATGCATACCAGTCCTCTGTGGACATTTCTGGGTATAGCATCCCTCGTTGGTGCATTCGACCGGGCAAGTGCGGCCAATTCGCCTCTGGAGCTTCAACCAATCCTAGCTTGTCTGATAACCACAGCTGCATGAGTGAAAAGACAAGTAAGGAGCTATATAAAACTTGAGCGGAAAAACAAGTCAGAAACTCCGATATTTGCCTTAGCTGAGTGTTGAGGTAAAAGCAGAATGTGTGAAAGCCAGAAAAAGGTGAGCTGAGTGAGTTTACCTGCAGTAGGAGTGGACTGCCGCCGAACGTCTCCGTCTAGCCGGTAGCTACCAAATCCAAACCCATGAGCGTTTCCGCCAGAACCATAGGCATAATGTTCTTCCGAACACCTAGCTGAGTGGCCACGTGAACCAATGAAGGATTAACTCGGCCATCGGCAGGCACCAGCAGATATGCAGCCAGCACACAGATTGTTAGAGCAAACCGGCGCCTGGCCTGCACAGTGGTATCCGTTAGGTCACCTTCAGGCCCATACCACTCCATCAGGCGCATTATATTTATCTGCCCTCCATTTAGCAGGCCCTCTGCTGCGCCTTTTGAGATCTTCAGTGCGGATTTCAAGAGTTTGGACATGCTCTCTCTGTAAGGAGGTACAATAATCACGTTGGACGCAAATCCTTGGAGATATGCGTGAAATTCCTCCACTGTTGGACATAGTTCGTCATTGCCAAATCGGAATACGTGGACATTTGGGTCCCAGAACCGCATTGCAGCCCATAGGATTTCAGGGCGCAATCTCACGCTTCGGAGATAACGAAACGCGGCCAGCCCGTGGGTTCGAAATGATAGCCAGTCGCCTGCAACGAATGCTTCAAGCCACGGGCCAATTAAGGTAGGGAGGTGGTTTGCCATTTCTTAAGTATTGTCTGGAGTTTTAGTCTGGAGACAAATGCCTTATGATTCATGGAGGTTTAAGCTTTTATAACCCAAGAATGGTAGGATATTTCCCTTATTCAAAAGAAAATATCTCTGGAGGTGGGTATACGTCCTTTCAAGAGAAGTGGTATGCTTTGGAACTGTCTCAGGCTTGTACTGGACGCCCAAACAGTGATAACAGGGCCTACAATGCCTCAGCTTACTGAAAAGTGTCCAACATCGCATCTGAGCTGAACAACACCATCGCGCGACACACTGGGTCTCTCGCGCGAGGGTCTGTTTTCTTTCACATTTCAAAATCAGCCTACTGGATTATTTGGAGTGATCATTCATGTTTCATCTTGGGCTGGCTTTTAGGGTTTTGTGCTTTACTAGCAGGTCAATTCAAGTATTTCGACGCGGGGGTTCGACATATTCATTTTATTCAGCGTACCGAGCAAACAACACCATACAGCAGTTCTTACAGTCAAACAAAATTACAGAAAACTATTCGGATGCCTAACGACTCTCGAACTTATTCTCAATTACAGGCGGAATCCTTTTGCGTTCAGTAATATCCCCCGGGCCTTGCTTGGATTTCGGCACGAAGCCATGCCACATAACGGCCATCTAGCCAATCCACGAAATCTGGGCTAGGGCCCTCAAGCACCCCCTGTCTCCAAAGCCTTCGATACTCACGCAGTGAGGGCACATTGAAGTCAGGCAAGTGGAATTCCTCGATCCCGGCTTGGTGCAGCCCTTGGCTTATGCCTAGTTGGCGTAGGATGCGACCCGGGATATAAAAGGTGAAGCTCGTCAAGCCAGCGATTATCACCCTTTCAAGGCCTGTTGTATTGACGGCCATTTCGGGCATGATCAGCCATGGACATCTCCAGACAAAATCATCAGATTGCATGTCGTGCAAGATCATACTCCATCCTGTTACGTCCTGTTCAGGATACAGCAGGGGCCGTTCGAGCAATTGCCTCGGGAAATGTTCCCAACCCGCTTGTGGAGCTTCAAGTAATCCCATTTTGTCAGAAAGCCACACCTGTGAGCGAAAAGACAAGTAAGGTCCTAGAGTGATCCTTAGCCGAGTGTCGAGGTAAAATGCGAAAGTGCGAAAACCGGAAAAAGGTGAGTTGAGTGAGTATTTACCTGGAGCAACCGTGGGCTGCCACTGAAGACATTGCTCTGTCCGTTTTTGAACAGATCCAAGCCCATCAGTGTCTCGGCCAGGACCGTCGGAATAATGTTTTTTCGGGCTCCCATTTGTGAGGCCATGCTCACCACGCTGGGACTTACCCTTCCGTCAGCAGGACCAGTGCGTAAGCCGCCAACACGCAAATTGAGAAGGCAAAACGTTTGTGAGCCTCTTCAACGTGATCCGTCAGAATGCCGCCAGGCCCGTACAACTCAATCAAGCGCGCAATGTCCAATTCATCATCATGGATAATGCTGGCCGCCAGCCCCCCGGAAATGTTCAGTTTAATCATCAGTAAATGGCTCATGTTCTCCTGCACCGGTGGAACGGCGAGGACATTGGGATTTGCAAAGCCGGGTAGGTAGGCTTGGAACTCTTCCACTGTTGGGCACATTTCGTCGTCATAATTACGGAAGACGTGCATGATTGGATCCTAGTGGTTCATAGCAGCTTCGAGGAGCTCGGGGTGTGGCCCCACGTATCATCTCTGATCGAAGCCAGCCCTCGAGTCCAAGGACTCACCCATTCATAGGTTTCGGTTCTTGCCAACCAAGGATCAAGCATTGCAGCAAGTGGACTCTCCATTTCAGATAACCGATGATGTTCTACACAACTATCAATGGGTTCCATTTATGGGGTTTTTGGTTGGAAGTGTCGGTTCCTTATTCATTTGTGTTGAAGGAAGAAGTTAAAAGTTTTGAATACTTTACACTTGGCAAATGAAGGGCTCCCCAATTATGTTAATTATTGTGTGCAGACCGTTGGAGGGCCCCCTAGCATCTCCTGATGTCTTCAGAAGTTTATTCCAGTCAAACAAAGCCCGCCTGACAGGGTTGACTCTCGCGAGTCTTACTCTCCCGCTGACACATATTCCTCGCTGCGGCATAACACTCTCTCGCTGACAGATATTACTCGCGAGTGTTATACTTACTCGCGCGAGGGTCCTTTCTGCATTTGACAGCTGCAGCAGCCTGGTTTGGCTTGGTCATTTTGGGTTCCAGGTATTTTGGCACTTTTTATGGTTCTTACAAGTCTTAATGGGCATATGTGACTACCCAGGCATCGGTTACGGAAATTCGCGCTTAACGAAGATTTTTGACCCTCGGCCCGTTTCAAGCTAAAATCGAGGTTTTGGAGGTTCAAATTTGTTCCAAAGGATTTTGCCAAGTTCTCTCATGCCGCACAGGTCATATGGAGCGTATGTGACTGTATGGAGGTGTCGGTTTCAGGCGGGACATAATTGAGTCTTGTTTCGCTGTCTCGTGTCCCTTTTGTGTCTTAGGACACTTTTTGACATATTTCTCGCCTCGGGGTGTATTTCTTGATTCCGTCAACTCGTGCAAGTCACGTTATGCGTGCTTGACCTTACGGAAGCGTTGGTTTCAATCAAAGTCAAGTATTGCAAATTTTGGTCGTTTAATATCCAAAGATTCATTAATTGGCCGTATCCTCGTATCCTGGTCGTATCCTGGGTTACATTTTCCATTTTCTTTTGAGCTAGTCTCTATTTATACATGCGTGTGCGTCTGCAGTTGGTCTTAGTATGTTATCAATGCAAGTTTGGTATTAGTGGTTGGCGTTTTACCTCTTTAATGCATATAAGAGTGAAATAAACCATAAAATGCAAATTTTATAACTAAATTGTGCTATATCAAACCAAACCAAAGGAAAGTACTGTATCTGTGGCGCTCCGGCCCAAAACAAAACCATCAAAAGTATGCTCGGGCACACTCGCCCACTATCACAGGCGCGCAGGCCTCCTAAGAACAAGTATCAGTGTATCTAAGGCGCATTGGCCTTTTATCTAAACTACTTGGGCGCGCAGGCCCGAAATCAAATGCAAGTCATAGAAAGTAAAGAGGCTCCTCAGTCATCCTCATCCCGTCCGAGCCAGTCGGTATCTCTCAAGTCCTCCTCAACATCATCACCACCATTCTCATCATCACTGTCATCTTCATCGGCAGCAGCAAGCTCGTGCGGATTCTGCAAGTAGCGGGGATCGTCGACGGTGTCGTCAGAGTCGCTCTTGCTCTCCTCGTCTCCTTCCTCCTCATCCTCAACAGGATCAGGCACAACCAACCGCTTCCGAACTAGCTCCTCTCGGCCCCGCACCTCTCGCATCTCAATGCGATACCGCTCCTCAGCGCGCGCCACGGCCTTCTTGGCCGCCTCCTTGCTTGCAGCAGTAGGCTGCGAACTCCTAGTCTGTCGTCGTGTGACGACCGGCCGTGTGGTAGTCCCGGTCGCTGCCTGCTGCGGAGGCGACCGCGCTCTCTTCCTAGAAGCCGCCCGTCCCTGTGCCTGCATGTTTATATGTTGCATTAGTATACGTTTTGCAATATGTTTGTCTATCAAATGTTTAATTGACAGGTACATTCTATCAATTGGAAGCTATCAGCAATGTATTGGTATCAAAGTAAGCATGCATGTATCAAAAGCAGGCATGTATCGTGCGTATTGAAAGCAAGAAGGAAGTGTATCGTTTTGTATACCTGAGTCCTCCGGGACGCCGCCGCCTGAGCTGGCTGAGCTGCGGGTGCTGGATAACGCAACTGGGCATGCCTTGAGCTGCTCTCCTCACCAAGTTCTCCAATGCAAGCATGCGACGTAGGGCTTCGTTCACCCACTCAGCAGGCACCTGTGAATGTTTTGCAATCATCAGATATTCTAGGTACAATTCAAGGGTTTTGAAGTTATGCAAATGGAAGTTAGCTTACCTGTACAGTCACGGCCGCAGGCTCTCTAAGCGCAGGCACAAGCTCCACTGTATTCCCCTGATGGTCCACTACGTCTACCTTCCAAACCAACTCCGGAGGCCCACCGACTACTGGCCTGCTCTCTCTACGTCTCACGCGGCGCTCTCCTCCTCTCTGTACCTCAGCAGCGGCCCTTCTCTCGGCACCAGCCTCGCGTGCCTGCTCCTGGATCTCTCTGCGGGCCCTGACACCAAGTGGTCTCGCCAAGTGATCTCTCTGGTAAGCGGCATAGTCCATCGTCGGACGCAGATGGTGTACCAGCTCAGTATCCGGTCTCGTGAACCTCTCCAACTCAGCCAGTGTGTAGTCTCCTGTATGGGAAGCTCGTGGTGGGAGTGGCCCTGGTACTTGAAACTCCGGAAGACCGAGTGACTGGCGGACCACTCGATCCCCTAAGTACCATTGCCAAAGGCCGACTCCAGTAGCACCCTGCTGGCTGTGACTGCCCTGCTCTGTGCCAAGTACTCTGGCTCTGGCCCGCTCGTCCTCCAGGGATTCCACTCGACCTGCATAAAGAGATAAACAAGCAATATGCACAATTGATCAGCGACAGCATTAAGGAAAGTATGCATGATAATTCATTTGGGTTCTCTTGTTATACCTGTGACGCTCTCAGCTCGTCCAGATACAGCCTGTAGGCGTTGAGGCTGCCTCTCCCTTCTTTCGTCCCCCTGTACTCCTTACTCCATTTCAACGCACGAGGGAGGATACTCAAATCTGGATGCTTGCACTCCGGAGGGTACATCCTTAGGACCTCGTATGCCCAGAGCTGCAGTATTGTCGAAGAATGGAAATATATCAATCATAAGTGGTATAAGTACGCAGTTTAAAGCTGATACATAATTGTATGCAATCAAGAGATACGATGGAAATTATGCTACATTAATTGAATTCATACCTCCCAGACGCGCCAATAACCGGCCATGCTCTGCCCGTTCCTCGAGGCATCGCCAAAGAACTGGTAGGCGGTGTCGAGTGCTGCTCCGCCCCAATCAAAACGTGAGGCTGTCCTCAAGTCAGCGCTGGCAGGTATGACAAGTGCACCGTACTCCCTGCCTGGATATAGCGAAGCTCCAAACATGTACAGTAGCCCGGGCCATCTGCGCTTCCTCACGCTCATTGGTCGGCTTCTTCTTCAAGTACCGTAAGAATTGAGCATACCTCGCCGCTCCTCTCTCTCTGGGGCACCTCCCCAAGAACCACTCCAGAGCCGCTCGGCATGTATCCCTGAGTCAAACGGGATGGGCTCTCCCCGAACCTCAGCCTGTGATCGCCGCAGTCGCTTCTGGCGTCACCGCTATCTCTCCGGAGGCGGTGGAAGGTATTGATGTATCCCTCCACCTCTCGGCTAGTGCGACGAGGACAGCGTGGTCATTCCTCGACCGGAATCACAAGGTCGATGAACTCCTGCTGCATCCACCAGCTCCCTCACCCTCGCCGGCAACCCTATGTATAGTGCCAAAGAGCTGCACGGCCCTCCAAAGCCCCGGATATCCCTCTGCTCCGCCTGTTTCAGACAACAAAGACAAGCAGCAGGATGTAATGTTAGCATGCAGTGCTTTCATTTTCAAGTTCTAGGTAGTCAATGTAGCAGCTTAGCCATGCATGGTAAACAAGCAACGGAATATGATGTTAGCATGCAATGGTTTCATTTTCAAGTTCCAGGTAATCAATGGATAGTTTATACTATTTGTTCAAGTCTTTGTTCAAGTGACAGCGTGCATGGGGATTGCAGTATTAAGAGTTTATCTTCTCATTACTTGGAATTCAGTGCCAATTTCAAAGGTTGCCTTTTGATGGTTGGTTCAAGTTATGCTTTGGCATGGTGTATTCATGATACAGCTTAACAATGGATCATTGGCGGACGTTTTTGTTTGCATGGCATGTTTTGCGAGCTTTCTTTCCTCCTAGTATGTTGGTGTTCAGTCTACTACAGGTGGTTGGTTCAAGTTATTACATGCATGATAGACAGAGTACATTTCATATCGTTATTACATTGTTCCATTACAAATATAGTTCGTAAGTTTCAAAGCATGCAAGTATCAGGATGAAGCACGAAAGGGGGTTGTCAAGAGTTTTACCTCGGCCCAGGTGTTCGCAATGTGTACCCCGGGTCTCTCAGCACTAACTCCGGGTCATAATCGGTCTGCTGTGGCGGCCTGTAGCCCGAGAACCCTAACGGTACGAACAGGTGAGGCCGCGGAGGCGTGTATCTCTCCTCTGAAAACTCCGGGCGCTCCAGGGCACCCGCCTCAGCCACTGCACTCACTCTCGGCCCCAAGGCCTCCTCGGCCTCAGCCTCCTCGGCCTCAACATCAGCCGCCAGCCCCTCTGGCCCGGCTCTCTCCCTCTAGGCCTCTCTCTCAGCCCTCGCTGCGGCCTCGGCAGCCTCGATCACTCTTGCCCTATCTTCTTTGGCCTTCAAAATGTATTCCCCGATCTCGGGGTGCTGTTCCAGGACTCTCGCCAATATCTCGTCAGGTGTGTGCTCGGCGATATCATCGTAGGTAATGGGCACGTGACGGGATGATGTAGCCGCACCCGCCGGTGGTCTAAACGCGATATCTTCCTCCCGAACCTCAACAGGGTCAGCCTCTGTGGTCCGCACCTCCTCAATATGCACCTCCTCAACCTGCTCCTCTGCAATAACAGCCCCTTTTCCCTTCGCCGAGTCCCTCGGCGGGGATCCGCTCAACCCGGTCTTGTCCCCAACGGCTCCACTGCCTCCTGCACCGCCAGAAACCCCCTCAACCACGGGCGGTCCCTCAGCCATCATACCCGAACCCTCTGGTTCACGATTGGGCTCCACGACCCCAGCCTGGTCCCTCGCGCGAGTCTCTGATTCTACCCCGCGAGGGTTTTCGCCACCAGCAGCCTCCTGCCCGTGGCCCTGTTCGCCATCGCCGCCGCTTGTAAGCACTGCACCTTCAACCCCGGCGGGCTCCGCCGCCGTCCGTCCTACTTCTTCGACTGCCATGGGCCCCCCGCGGTCCTCCGACTGATCAATCACTTCACCCTCTCCACCGCCGGTACCGTGGTCTGCCATGGATGAGTATGGGTGTGTTCGTTTCTTAATTTTGTGGTTGATCAAGAGTTTTTGGAAGAAGTTTGAGAGGGTTTCGAATTCTTGAGAGAGTTTTGGAAGAGTTTTGAAACTGCCGTGGCGGTTCAGAACGTCTGGGATGTAAATGGGAAGCAACCGAGCTTTGGGCCGGGTCTGGGCTGGTTCAGAAACCAAGCCCAGAAAACACTCCATCGCGCGCGGGCGTCAGTGCCTCGCGCGAGACTCCATTTGGGCTTCCAGGCCCATTTCCCAGCAGGCAGGCCCAATTTGATTACTCCAAGGTTTTCATTTATGGTCCTAAAATCACTTTTGGGATCCTATGGAGATAATGTTGCGATCCAGAGTAATTTTATATCCCCAGTTATAGTCCGTTTACATGCTCCGGCGTCCACATTCAAATCAACGACGATCTAACCGTCAATCAGCGACGATCTATCCGTCCAACTCTGAATCCGCGACGATCTATCCGTCCACATTCAAATCAGCGACGATCTATCCGTCCAACTCTGAATCAACGACGATCTATCCGTCCAATTTCAAATCAGCGACGATCTAACCGTCAATCAGCGACGATCTATCCGTCCAATTTCAAATCAGCAACGATCTATCCGTCCAACTCTGAATCCGCGACGATCTATCCGTCCACATTCAAATCAGCGACGATCTATCCGTCCAACTCTGAATCAACGACGATCTATCCGTCCAATTTCAAATCAACGACGATCTAACCGTCAATCAGCAACGATCTATCCGTCCAACTCTGAATCCGCGACGATCTATCCGTCCACATTCAAATCAGCGACGACATATCCGTCCAACTCTGAATCAACGACGATCTATCCGTCCAATTTCAAATCAACTACGATCTAACCGTCAATCAGCGACGATCTATCCGTCCAATTTCAAATCAGCGACGATCTATCCGTCCACATTCAAATCAGCGACGATCTATCCGTCCAATTTCGAATCAGCGACGATCTATCCGTCCACATTCAACTCAGCGACGATCTATCCGTCCAATTTCAAGTCAACGACTATCTATCCGTCAAATCTCTCTTCGGTGCACGGTATTTTTACATGTTGGTGCGTTTTTTCCATTAAATCGGCTTTTGGGTGGATTTGGTGGGTGTCTAGAAACCTTTGACGTTACCCGTACCTGTCAATGGTGCTCCGCGTGCCGTCAAAGGGGGACTACTGTAGACACCCCAATCCGGATCTCCTGATCGTTTTACGGTTTCTTGTTTCCCCGATGATGAGATCAAAAAACAGTCTCAAGGTGGGAAAGGTTTGAGCTCGGTGCGTGTGGAACCCCTGTTGAATCCTTTTGAACCCTTAAACCAAGAAAATTAAAGATAGTCAACACTGGGTCTGGAGTGGACCGTCGCGCGAGGGAATCATTGCCTCGCGCGAGCGTCTGTTTTGCCAGGTGTGGTCAAAGTCAAACATTTATTTGTTGACCCACGCCACGCGACAGTGGTATACTCGCGAGAGTCTTACTGCCTCGTAGCGATGGTCCTGGGCTGTCCACTTTCACCTTTTGCCACCCACTTGGTTGCTTGCCGAGGGGGCTACAGGGCTGCTGAGCCCCGTTTTCTCCATAGAGCACTGTGCAGTTCAGGCCTTGGGAATGCACCTCACACAACCCTTCCCATCACCTTTCCACCAAGCTTAGCCACCAAGTTTGGTCCTGGGGGGTGTTTGCCACCACCTTTGGCCCTTGGCTCCTCCTATAAATATCCCCTTGTTCTTTCTTTACAAGGGCACTAAGTCACAAAAATTCACCAACTTGGAAAGTTTGGGAGATTGAGAATCCTTGCAAGCACAAAGGCTCTCAACTCTAGCTCATATCCTATACCTTTCTTCAATCCATTTTCCATCACAAGCTTCTCGAATTGTTCAAACCTTTCCAAAACCTTCCAAGCAACGGTATAAACACCTTTATGCTTACTGTTTTGATCCCTGAGGGGGGCAAGATTGGTAATCAATACCATTTCTGGTCCAAAGTCAGCAGAGATACAAGAAATTGGTTCAAGCATACCTTCGCGCGAGTGACTCACATACGCGCGCGACAGTCCACTGTCTCGCGCGACAGTCCTCGTGGGGTTTGGGGATGTTGGGTTTTCTTGTTTTTCATGTTGTTATTTATTTTACAGCTTTGTAAGCCTTTTAGATCATTGTTTTGCATGTTAAAACAAATAGACTAGACTCTTATTGCTTATTTACTTTGTTGGAATGCTCCTGGGTTGTTTCGACATGTACTGCAGCCTGCATTATGCAAAGCAATTCTGGAAGTCGGTCGGGACACTTTCACAGAGAGTCACTGCCTCGCGAGGGACCTCTTGATTCCAAAGTGATTGCCCTTGCATGAGCAACTTGACCTTTGCCCCTGTTTTGACACCCCAACTGTTTAGGGGGTTCCATTTCAATTAATTTGGCTCTTGTTTTGTAATAATTTATAGTAATCATTTACTTCTTGTCAATATAAACCGCTTGGTTTGTCTCCTGGTGTGCACTGGTCCTTCCAGAGCCCGAAGAGGATTAAATTCAACCATGGAATTAAATCTGTGGTCGCGAGTGAATGGGTGTCTCACGCGACGTCCGCTTTGCATGTATGTAGATTCATGCATGCAAAGGTGGTATCATGTGTGGTACACCTATTCCAGTTGTTGTTGGGTTTATTTTTCATCAAGGGTTGGAATTCATCCTACTCTTTATTATTATTCCATCCATCTCGCCATTTTTCACATCTTGCAAACTTGTTACGGTTTTAATCCCCGATTATTCGCTCCCCCGCCCTAATTGGCTTGAAATTGGTTAAAGAAGAAAACGAATCACGAATACTTTCACAAAATGCCTAAGTAGAGACCGATTTTCGGATTGGGCGAGAGGGTGCCTTAAAACCTTCCTCTCGTAACCTGGCTCCCGAACCCAGATATGGTTATGACGGACTGGTTCCTTCACTTTTTCAAATCAAATAGCGCGGCAGGTGCTTCGAAATACGGTTCCTTGGGTGACGGACCTTCAAACCCAGGTGGCGACTCTGTGTTTTGCGAGCGCCTGCTTGCTCCGCTCGCGCTCCCTCGATCTATCGGGCCCTTGCTCCGGGAAACGAAATTCCCGGAGGCTCGCTTTGGAATCCGAAAATTCCAGGGCATGCTGCCCACAGTTTGATATTCCAAATAATATTGAAGATTCCCCCCCTTTTTAAAACATCAAGTAGAGACCGGTCTTACCGGGCGAATGGGGTGCTTTTTAAAAAAAACCTTCCTCATTCTAATGTGGCTCCCGAACCCAACATCTCGACGTTTTCGCTAGATCAAAAGCCTTTTTCGAACCACTCCTCGGTTTCTCGGGTGACCCATCTCAAAAACCCGGGTGGCGACTCTTCGAGTTAGCGCCTTTTCAGGGCGCGGGAGCCCACATCTCCCGTGAGAGAGCCTCGGACTGACTTGGGGAAGGCCCCCATTGTTGAGGACGAGCCGGTGGTGAAGCCAGGGGTGGAGCCGGTAGTGGAGGACACGCCGCCCTTGTTTGCGGGTAGTGGCGCAGGTGCAGGGTCGTCACGCCCCATAGGCACGGGTGACTACTTGGCGACGGCGTCCATGGAGGACGTGCTGGAGTTGGTGCACAGGTTTCCTGGGTTGGCCCGCGAGGCGGAGTTACAGGCTGGGGTTAGGACTAAGGGTGCCAGGGAGCCGGGGGTTGAGGAGAGGCAAGCTGAGGAGGCCGGGGTGACGGCTCCTCGCGTCACTGTGGTGGCCGAGGCGACACTGGCCTTGGAGGGGCGAGGGGCCTATGACGAGGCGACTTACGTGCCCCTTCAGCACGTGGTGGTGCCCTCGCTTTTTGACCCTTACACGCCGCGGAGGCCAGCTTACGACGAGGCTCTGGTCCTGAGGGACCCTCAGCGGCACCTTTCCTTGTGGCGAGACGAGGTATACTTTAAATGTCTGTATTTCAAATTCCAATGCATCGTATTTCCGTTTCGTTACATCCAAGTATACCATTGTATTGCATGCCATGCCTGTTTACTGAATATTTGCTGATTTGTTGCAACAGGCGATCTCGCTCTCGTGTTACGGAGGTTCGGTGGCTGTGCCGACGTTTTGGGAGAGGTTGCCCGAGGCTTCGCGGGAGATAGTGAGGCAGGCGGGCTTCGGGGAGTTCATCGGGGTACTTGCGAGGGGCATGTGCAACGACCGCCCGGTGGTGCTTGTCGAGAGGTGGTGGGACACGGCGAATACCCTCCACTTTTCTTTCGGTGAGCCGACCGTGACGCCGTTGGACTTTGCGGCGATCATCGGTCTCAGTGGCCTCGGAGGTGACCTATCCTTTGACGCCACGTGGAGGCAAAGCGGCGCTCCAAATGGCGATGCCGGGACACGAGCCGAGGCGAGGGGACGATGGCACGCCACTCTCCCGAGGTTTTGGACAGAGAGGCTCCCGACCGACAGGGCGGAGGAGGAGCAGATGGCGAGGTGTTTCCTGCTATACTTACTTGGTGCGTCCCTGTTTCCCAACAGGCGCAACCGAGTGCACCTTTCGTTTCTCCCAGCCCTGAGGGACGTCGGGGAGATCGCCCGCTTCGACTTGGAGGTGCGGCACTGGGGACGTGCTATGCCTTTATGGGCTCTCTTTCCCGTGGGGCAGGAGTGAGTCTCGGAGGCTACTGGAGGGCTTGGGAGGTACATTTCTTTTCCCTTCTCATGAGTAGTTAGCTTTTCATTTATATCAATTCAATGTATATCTTGTGCTAACTTTCAATGTCTTGAATTGCAGCTTTGGACGTACGAGGTGATAGGGATGTACCCTCCCGAGACCACGTGTCTCGACGACACAATACTTCCCCGAGCCCTACACTAGTCGACAGAGTATAAGGGCGTGAAGAAGGGAAGAGGCAAGCTGGACGCCTTCCGTCTTTACTTGGATGAGCTGCGTCCTGATCAGGTACTAAGGCATTTCCATATCCATTTCCGGCTTATTTTCATTCAATCAGCACCTTGATATTGCTTATTCTTGATGACAGGTCCACTGGCGGGTGTGGGACCGCTTCGAGATCCCCTACGTGGCAAAGAGTAGGGAGGTTGCCAGGGGGAGAGTGCTTCTCGAGTCCCCTTACGGCTGGCAGTGGTACTTGGGTGACCGAGTGTCACGCCGAGGTCTAGACGCTTTTCGAGTCCCCGGGCCGCTTCCCGCTCTAGTGCAGAGGACAGAGACACGCGGAGGGAGGTCGAGCGATTCACACGGCCGGACCTCGAGTTGGAGCCGCCGAGGCAGGTGCCGCCTTGCTGCCGACTCACGCAGAGTCGCTCTCGCACTGATGGCGAATGCAGGGATACGTCTTGGGAGGCGGCACAGGCGGCACGAGAGGGCGCTGGAGGAAGAAGGGGGCGGAAGAGAGACAGAGGCGACAGAGTCAGCGGAGGAAACGGGGGTCGCGGTGACAGAGGTCGCAGTGAGGGTGCAGGCCCGAGTGGTGCTAGCCTTCCCGTCCTCTCTTGGACAGTGGACGTGACGACCCCTCAGGGAGTCCCTGGTTTGGTCGCGGTGCCACGTCCTCCTGTCGAGGCTCCGGGGTTCCTTGCTCAGGTATATCATGCTTTCAATCTTCCGTACCTTCGCTCTGTTTGCATATTCTGATCAATTTCCTTCATTGCAGGCTCCTCCAGGGTACGTGAAGGAGATGGCAGAGGCCATGATGGGCCTGGAGCAGTTGGTGAGGCAATACACCATGGGCCACCCTCCGGAGGTGTTGCCTCGCGTCGGTGGGTCGATGGTATACTCTCGAACTTCAGTCATTTGCTTTACTCCTATCGTTTATATTATGATTATGATGCGAATGTTATACGAATGCTTACACCATTGCAGGCCAGAGGAGGGGCTACACGAGGGTTGCGGCGAAAGTCCGTCCGCCCGATAGTACGACAGGTGTCCTCTGCCGGCTCGCGGGAGGAGCCGGCATCGAAGAGGACACGACGCTCTGTAGGGACCGAGGACGAGCCTATTGACGTCTCTGATGACGATACACCCGAGCCCACAGACGTTGACCTGGAGGTCACCTCAGGAGATACTGTGCCTAGGGTGACCGGCACTCAGGCGGCGAGCAGCTCTCCTGCGGACGAGGGGATTTTCGTAGAGGACGAGGAGGAGAGCGAGGGCGAGGACGAGGATAAGAGTTGAGCTCCTCTTTTGTTTTGCGCTTTTGACAGAGCCTGCGTGCTTCTTTTGTAGGGCGCCTGTTTGCTCCTGGTAGATAGGACTTCGATCATTGGGTCATTGTGCCTCTTTTTGTACTTCGACTCATGGATGCTTTTGGATTTATACAGAGATTTTGTTCTTTCATTGTTTATGTCATTCAATTTACTTTTGTTTGCACGAAAAAAATACTGAATAACCAAAACATTAACCGAACTGTGCAACTAGTCGCTGAGCTGAATGTGAGGTTTGTGAGGAGGGACATATTAACAATCGAAGTATATTGACAGTGGAATAGAAACCAAAGAAGGCAAGCAAACCATTGTAAAGTAGACTCTGCATACAAGACTTTATATAAACATTTTCGTAACTGACTCCGGACATGAATATGAGACAATAATGACCTTTGAATCTTGCTATGATGCTCGGAAATTCTATTTTGCCTCTGGAATATACTCGAAAAGTAGGAAAACGTTGACTCTAACATGTGACATTTTCGAGTTTTGACTCTAGACACGAACCGGAACTTGGACTAAGTCACTTTTGACCATTATGACCTGTAGGACTTGAAAGAACGACTTAGAATGACCTGAAAAGGATTTTGACTCCTTGACATGGCTTAAGAAACAGATTTTATCGAGTTTTCGTGCCACGACGACGAATCCCGGGAGTTATCTTGAAATGAAACATTCCTGAAGTCCCAAATACCCGTTAGAGTGTGTTTAGGCGCTGGTTGGTGCTTCGTAGGGCCTTGATTCCACTTTGAGGTGTTGCTGCCAAAAAAACTGCAGAAATGCAGAGTCAACATGCCGTGCGCATACACCAAGGTGCCGTGCGGGTAAGAATCTGCCTCACGGTACCCTAATCACCTTGCCGTGGGACTTTTCTGGTTTCAACATGCCGTGCGATCCATCAAGGTGCCGTGCGAGGCACTTTTTCTGACAGATTACTGTTTTGTTGTTTCCCAAGGCAGATTGCTCGGGGGTTGAGGTTTGACCCATGCAGTGGCATTTCTGAGCCAGTGCATGTCTGTTTTGCACCTTTTAGGACTTGACCAAGCTTTTCCCGATGTTGGACTCATGAAAAACTTGCGCTTTTGAAACCCGAGGCTCTTTGAAAGTTGAAGTTGTCCTTCTACCTCTCCTATAAATTCAGGCTCTCTTATACCACATTCTCCTCACCTCATTCAACTCCCATCTTCTTTCCTTATTTTTTGAAATGGCTCTTTCTCTTACCGGTTCACTTCGTCCATGGTTGGCTTCGATGGAAGGTGTCGATTGGCTCAACTTCCGAGCTCATGGTCTCTATTCCATGCGGTACCTTCGCAACATCCGTCTTCGCCCCGAACTTTTGAGGGCAGCCGTGAGTTTCACGGGATCCGGAGGTTCACGTGTTCCGGTTTGGCGATCAGGAGCTTGTCCAACCGCCGAGGAGTTCCGTGCGTACCTCGAGGGCTTTGGTTCAGGGGAGGTCATCATTCCTCCTGTGCGCGAGAGCGCTTACAGGGTCTTGACTGCGGCCCTTGGATTGGGTGATGGTGCTGCTCGCTACTTGGTTAGGAATGGCCATCATAATGTCATGCGCCTTATCGAGCTATTTTCTCCTCCTGGCGATCTTGGAGACATGACTTATCAGACTCGACGCATGACTGCTCTCTGTGCCTGCTTGCGGCCTATCTCTTAGTTCCTTCTGCCAGTCATGTTAGTTCGGCACCGGTCAGCGTTGCTGTTCAGGTAGAGGCTCGAAAGGACGTGATTCCGATGGTTTTGGCCGAGACATTGATTGGTTTGGACAAGGTTCGTTCTAGGGAGGGACCGAGACTTTCGGTGGCAGCCCCTTCTCCTACGGGTTGGCTTCTCACTCGGCTCTCCTTTTTCGGTTTTTTTTTTTCACGTTCTCATTTTACCTCAACACTCAGCTTGGCTTTCTACGGTTTCTTACCTGTTTTCTCTCTTCCCACAGATTTGGCTTTGTGACAAGGTGAATGTGCTGACCATTCCTTCTGGCAATTGGTCATATGAGGCGAGGTTACTATCTCAGCGATGCTTCGAGTTTGAGGACAGGAGCAGGGTCGAGTGGGTCGACTTCCTCAGGCGCCGGCGAGCGGAGACTATTGCTTGGAGGTGCCGATGGCTGGATCTCTCTCCTATGACAGTGCACTATATGGGCCCCTAGTGGGTCGTTCTTGCTGGTTTGGGAGCTTTTACCTTCTACATCCCTTATCGCATCCAGCGGCAGCTAGGTTTGAGGCAGGAGGCCCCTGCCGAGGTTCTCGTGGATGTGGTTCTGCCTCTCTTCAGCCATTCGGTTCTTTGCCACTACCAGCGCTCTTGGATGACACGCGAGGTGACCGACGCACATCCTTATCCTTCTGTGGCGATGCGCGGGAGCTATCGAAAGTGGCTTAGGAGGGACATCGCAGCGAGGGCTGGAGCCCAAGGAAACTGACTCGATCCTACTTCCCTGACCGTTGAATAAATTGTGGACCCTCTTCTCATTATGTTGTATTTCTTTTGGTTTTGAAAGCTTTACCCAACCTTATGTAGCAGAAGTAATCGTGTTAATAAAATCGAGTCTTGGAGGGTTTCCCCCTTCTCGACTTTTGTTTTTCAAACCTTTTCAACCTGGATCTTTTTATTTTGATGGATTGTGACCGGGTCTCAATGTGAGACTGCCTACGTATCCTCCTGGCGAAGGAATCAGGTCATGACGTAGTTCAGGGTAGGGTTCGCTCTGGTTTTAACACTCTCCTTTTGCGCTCTAACTTTTGCCTAGAACCACCCTTTCGGATTTTCGGTCTAGCGAGCTCATTTATTATATGCCTTAACTTTTGCCTAGGCCGCCCTTGCGGGTTTTCAACCTAGCAGGCTTTGCTCTAATTTTTGCCTAGGACTGCCCGCCCTTGCGGTTTTCAGCCTAGCGAGCTTCTCTCAGGGGTAATAGCGCTTGAGTTGATCCAGGTTGACCAAGGTTGAGAACTCGTTTTCGTCCAAGTCGATGAGTTGCGTAGCTCCTCCGGAAAGGATGGTCCTGATAATGTACGGCCCAGACCACTTTGGTCGAAACTTTCCTCGTGGGTCGTAAACCGGAGCCCGAATTTCCTTCAAAACCATGTCACCTTCTACCAAGTTCCTGGGTTTCACTTTCTTGTTGAATGCCCGTGCAATCATTCGTTGGTACCCTTGGATGTGGTAAAGAGCCCTTAACCGGCGTTCATCGAATAGCACAAGTTCTTCGAACCGATTGCTCAACCATTCTGCCTCTTGGATTTCACATTCAATCATAGTTCGAAGAGATGGGACTTCCAATTCGATGGGGAGCACCGCTTCCATTCCGTAAACCAAAGAGTAGGGGGTTGCTCCCGTTGGTGTTCGCACAGATGTGCGATACCCCCACAGAGCCAGGGGTAGTTGTTCATGCCAGTCCCTTGCGGATTGAATGGTCTTCTCCAGAATGGCTTTGATTGTCTTATTGGCGGCCTCCACGGCGTCATTAGTCTGTGGCCGATAAGTCATTGATTTGTGCACTTGAATTTGGTACTCATCCAAAACTTCCCGGGCTCGTCCTTTGAAATGAACCCCATTATCGGATACGAAAGCTTGGTGGACCCCGTACCGGTAAACGACATTTTACTTGATGAAATGTGCAACTTGAACCGCAGTCAAAGTGGCATAGGAAGCAGCTTCTACCCATTTCGTGAAATAATCGACGGCTACTAAAATGAACTTGTGACCATTGGATGCTGCCGGCACTATCCTTCCGATGACGTCAATTCCCCATGTCGAGAAAGGCCATGGTGAGGTCATTTGTTGCAGCTCATGCGGCGGGACATGCGTGAGATTAGCATGAATTTGGCGCTTTCTACACCTTCGCACATATTCCACACATTCCGTTTCCATTGTGGTCCAGAAGTATCCTTGCCTGAGGATTTTCTTAACGAGCATTATACCATTCATGTGAGGGCCACATACACCTTCGTGGACTTCCTTCATTACCCTCTTCGCATCTTCCCCATGGACGCATAACTTGTGCGTACCGCAGTGTGATCTTCGGTATAGGTTCCCTCCACAGATAATGTATTGAGCCGCCATTCTTTGGAGAGCGATTCGATACTTCTTGCTTGCTCCCACGAGGTACTCTCCTCTTTCTACATATCTCCAAATATCGAAGTACCATGGCCGGCCATCATCGGGTTCTTCGATCGTCATGACATGCTGATAGACTGGAGTATCCCTTTGTTCTATCACGATCGGTCTTAACTTTACGCCAATAGGGATCTCGACCATCGATGCCAACGTTGCCAAAGCATCTGCGAATTGATTTTTGAATCTCGGGACATGAGTGAATGTTACCCTAGTGAAGTGGGGGATGAGATCTTCGAGATCGTGGTGATATGGCTTTAGTTTTTCTTCCTTGACTTTCCAATCACCATTTGCCTGGGACACGACCAAGTTCGAATCTCCCACGACTTCCAGTTTTTCTATGCCGATCTCAATGGCTGCCTCCATACCGACGATGCAAGCCTCGTACTCTGCCTGATTATTGGTGACTTCGAAGTTAAGCTTGAATGCCAACGGGATGTGCGACCCATCGGGCGAAATGAGTAATACACCGATTCCGAACCCCTTTTGGTTAGCTGCTCCATCAAAGTACAATTGCCAAATGTCCTCGGCTACCGCCATTATGTCTTCATCTGGGAAACTGAATTCGGCATCCTCCCCTCCCTCAACTGGGCAATCGGCCAGGAATTCTGCGACAGCTCTTCCTTTTCACTGACTTTCAGGTGACATACTTTAATTCAAATTCAGCGAGCATCAGCAACCATCGCGCCATTCTTCCTGTGAGGGCTGGTTTTTCGAATAGATATTTTAGGGGATCCATCCGAGATATCAGCCTCACCGGGTAGGCGAGCATGTAATGTCTCAACTTCCTGGAAGCCCATACAAGTGCCCAGCATGTCTTTTCCAGGGGAGTGTACCGCTCTTCGAGTCCAACCATCTTTTTACTGAGGTAGTAAACAGCCCTTTCAATCCCATCATCTCCTTCCTGTGCCAACATACACCCCATTGAGGACGAAGTGACCGACAGGTATAGGATCAAAGGTTTTTCTGTTACGGGCAGCGTTAATACCGGTGGCTTGTTCAGGTAGGCCTTGATGGCTTCGAAAGCTTTCTGGCACCTATCGTCCCAAGCGAACGACACTCCTTTCTTGAGCAAACGGAATAGGGGTTCGCAAGTCGAGATCAGCTTTGCAATGAATCGACTGATGAATTGCACCTTGCCGAGGAAACTCCTTACATCCTTCTCAGATCTCGGCGGTTCCATTTCTAGGATGGCTTTGATTTTCGATGGATCGACTTCGATGCCTCGGGTGGTGATCATGAACCCAAGCATCTTTCCTGCAGTGACTCCGAACGTGCATTTGGCGGGGTTGAGCCGCATCTTGTACTTCCTGATTCTTTAGAAAAACTTCCTAAGCGTGGGCAGATATCCTTCTCGCTCTTTCGCTTTAACAATCATATCGTCAATGTAGACCTCTACCTCTTTATGAATCATGTCGTGTAGCAATGCCGTGGCGGCCCGTTGGTAAGTAGATCCGGCGTTCTTTAGTCCGAAGGGCATGACTCGATAACAATATGTCCCTCACTCAGTGATGAACGTAGTTTTTTCCCGATTCTCTGGAGCCATAAGGATTTGATTGTACCCCGAAAAACCATCCATGAAAGAGAGTAGGGCATGACCGGCAGTATTATCAACTAACACATCAATGTGTGGTAGCGGGAAGTCATCTTTTGGGCTGGCTTTGTTGAGATCCCTGAAATCGACGCAGACCCTTATTTTACCATCCTTCTTTGGTACTAGGACGATGTTTGCAACCCACTGAGGGTATTCAGTTACCATTAAAAACCCAGCGTTAATCTGTTTAGTGACTTCTTCCTTTATCTTAAGCACCCAGTCAGGTCTCATGCGCCTTAGTTTCTATTTTACTGGTTTTTTGCGTCGGGATAGAGGGGAATCCGTGTTCCACGATTTCAGGATCGATTCCGGCATATCTGCGTGTGACCATGCAAACACATCTTCGAATTCTTTGAGCAAATCTATGAGGGCATTGCTTTCTTCGGCGGATAGCGCGGAACCGATCTGAATCACCCGGGACTCCCTTCATCTCTCAAATTTATTAAAACGATTTCTTCTTTTACAGGTTGAGCATGCCTTTCATCTTCCCTGCCGATTAGGGATCGAATTTCTTTGGGGATGTTCCCATCGAAATCAATCTCTTCATCTCCGAGTCGACGCAATTTATTTCAAAGTCGGAGTCGGAGAATCAGATTCATTCATTTCATGATCAACGAAGGCCTCGGGGCACCATACACACGGGTGGATTCGAACTCAAAATAGACTCTGAGAGTTTGGGCCAAGAGGCACCAACTCGGACTCAGCACTCGGAAGACTCGAAGACTTAATGGACTCAAATTGCACTGGATTCGACTCGGACTCATGGTGAGTTGCACTTTCGGTATGAAGGTCCAGTTCTTGTATCCTCTAGCAGACATCCATGATGAGCAAAGTCGGATCCTCAGGGGTATCTTGTTCCATCATCAGCACTTCCGCTTCCGCAGCTGTACCCATTGATTCGTCTTCCCTAAACAGAGTTGCGAGACTACCCATGGCAAAAACCTCAATCCAGTCAGGGAGCTCTTTCTGCTTTTCCGCAACCTCAACTTCTTCATCACTATCTGGCCAGACATCGTTGGCGAATATCTCAAACCCTGGCAGGAAGGTATTGGTTTCCTCGTCCCAAAACGGTTCCGGCTGCCCCAGATAAATCTGCTTTGCTTCTTCTTTGACAAAATAGTCCTCTAGCCTGTTCCCCCTTTTCACTTTGCTGCTATTTGAAGGTGAGTAACCAAGGCCTGTTGTGCGCATCAGAGTGCCCTGGGCTTCAAACTTCGCAGGGCCTTGGAGGTTCTTCCCCAGTCCCAATCCTGGCATGTAGGACATTTTCTTCATAATCTTGATGGCAACATTGCTAATAACGAAGTCATCATCGATCCTAACTGAATAGATCGACTGAGAGGTATCTAGAGAGAAGCCTCCCAAAGCGATATCTTCTTCTCCGTGTTGAATTTCCAAGAGTGGGGCATTATCCTCAACAGGGGCATGAATCCCCGAGTCTCCGTGGATAGTAAGCATTCCTGTTTCCAGTCCCAGCCAAATTTTCTGGTGGAGTGTGGAGGGCACAGCCATGATGTCTGGCCGATGTAGTCAGGGCCTTCCCAAGAGCAGATTGAAAGAGGCAGGGATATTCACCACGTGAAATTCTATTTCCGTCTGGTATGGTTCGAAGGTCATGGGTATCATGAGAGTCCCAACCACATCCCTCCGAGTGTTGTCATATGCTCGGACCTTGACTTCTGATGGAGAGAAGTCCTTATTTTTGTACCCCAAGCAGTAGGCAACACGGAGCGGGCAAACGTTGATTGTCGAACCGTTATCGATTAGGATTACTGGAACCCATTTATCATGGCATTTCAGGGTGACATGCAGTGGCCGATTATGATCAGTCCTTTCAGTTTGAAGGTCCGTCACCCAAGGAATCATATTTCGAAGCCGCGCTGCTTGATTTGAAAAAGTGAAGGCACCAAATCCGTCATAACCATATCGGGTTCGGAGCCAGGTTACGAGAGGGAAGGGTTTTAAGGCACCCTCTCGCCCAATCCGAGATCGGTCTCTATTTAGGCATTTTGTGAAAATATTGTGATTCTTCCTCTTCTTTAATCATTTTTTAGCCAGTTAGGGCGGGGGAACAGTTAATCGGGGATTAAAACTGTAACAAGTTTGCAAGATGTGATCTAAACATGGCATGGATGGATGGCAAATATGAAACGGGATAAAACTTAACCCCCTGATTAGAATAAACCAAACTGCTCATGGAATAGGTGTATCACACATGACAGCCACCTTTGCACGCATGGATTAACGTGCATGCAAAAAGGACCATCGCGCGATACACCCATTCCCTCGCGCGAGTGTTCAAGTCTCACCACAGGTTGAATTTTATCCCCTTCTGGGCTCTGGAAGGACCAGTGCACACCCAGGAGGCAAACCAAGCAGTTTATAGGTACTGAAAGTAAATAATTATTACAAATTATTATAAACAGGAGCTAAACAAATTGAAATACAACCCCTAAAACAGTGGGGTATCAAAATAAAGGCCAAGGACCAAGCTGCTCATGCAAAGGCAGTTACTGGACTCAGAGGACCATCGCGCGAGACAGTGAGTCCCTCGCGCGAGTGTCCTGGCTGGATTTCCAGGAACTGCTTTGCATGCTCTGAGCTCTGGTACAGGTCCAGATGCAACCCAGAAGCATTCCAACAAAGTAAATAAACAAGAAAAGCTAGTCTATGTGTTTTAACATGCTGAGCAGTGAGCTAAAAGGCCTATCATACTTCAAAACAATGAATAACATGATAAAACAAGAATAACCAGCACCCCCAAACCCCACGAGGACTGTCGCGCGAGACAGTGGACTGTCGCGCGCGTATGTGAGTCTATCGCGCGAGGGAGTGCTTGGCATGGATTCTTGTATTTCTGCTGACTTTAGGGCCAGGATCGTATTGATTACCACTTGGCCCCGCCAGCCCCCCTCAGAGATCAGAACAGAGAGCAAAACAAAGGTAAGCTATACCTTTGGCTTTTGGTTTGAAAAGTGTTTGAACTTTTAGTTGAGTTGAGTGAAAAGGGGGATTTGAGTGATGGAGGAGGAAGAACAAGCTTTGTTCTTGAGGTGTAAGCCTTTGAATGCCAATTTTTGTTAACCCTTTGAAAGTGAACAAATGGGGGGTATTTATAGGGGAAGCCAAGGGCCAAAGGTGGTGGCAAACACCCCCTTAGGACCAAACTTGGTGACTAAGCTTGGTGAAAAGGTGATGGGAAGGGTTGTGTGTGGGTGTGTTCCCAAGGCCCTGCACTGTACAGTACCTATGGAGAAAAATGGGGCTCAGCAGCCCTGTAGCCCCCCCGGCAAGCAACCAAGTGGCTGGCAAAAGGTGAAAGGGACAGCCTAGGACCATCGCGCGAGACAGTGAGAGGGTCGCGCGAGGGTTCCAGTTGTCGCGCGTGGGTCTACAGTCAAATGTTTGACTTTGACCACACCTGGCAAAGCAGACTCTCGCGCAAGGCAATCACTCCCTCGCGCGAGGGTCAACTCCAGACCCAGTGTTGACGATCTTTAATTTCTTGGTTTAAGGGTTCAAAGGGTTCAAAGGGTTTCAAACACTCAACATTCCCGAGGTGTTCTTGATCCGTTTCATCATCGGGGAGTCAAAAACCGAAAGTAAAGTAATCTGGAAGCCCAGATTGGGGTGTCTACAGTAGCCCCTCTTTGACGGCACTTGAAGCACCATTGAATTGGTACAAGTAACGTCAAAGAATTCTAGACACCCCTCAAGGCAATCCAGAGCAGAACATCGTAAAGTAGACAAGCATACTTACAGACCCGGATCGGTTTGAAAGGACGGACGGACCGTCGCTGGGGATGGAAGTAGAATTGGACAATTGCATTGCCGCTTGTTGATCGAATTTGGACAGGACAGGCTGTCACTGCAGATTTGGACGGGACAGGCCGTCGTTGCTGGGGATCAAGCTATCCTCGGCACAAAGTATTCCAACAAACACGGGTAGGTCGTGTCAGGTAGGTTGAATTCCATCTGTTGGGAATCAAAGCCAATCTCCTTATCAAAGACCATCCGAGGCAGAGCAATACTGGAAGATGCACTGCGGCTAGAATGAGGGTGATTGTCGTTCGGGATGGGCCAAGACGGACTTTCCCGGGGAACAATCGATTCGCGGATGAACAGACCATTGGGACGATAATCTGATCGCCGTTGTGGCTGAATGCGACGATACAATGATCGCCATCGATGGATTTGACAGAACTGGCTGCCATGAAGGCGGACGGGAAGATCAATGTGTGATTGATCAAACCGTTGGGGAAGTTTGACAGGATCGGCCGTCGTGAATGCGGACGGGAACATCAATGTGCTGATTGATCAAACCGGTGGGGAACTTTACAGGACCGGCTGCCGTGAATGCGGACGGGAAGATCAATGTGCCGATTGATCAAACGGGGAACTTTGACAGGATCATGTCGTTGAAACGGCTCCGCAAGATAGCATCCTTTGGTTTACGAACCGAGAATTGATAGAGAGATTTCCATCGCATCCGCCGACCAATGATAACAAAACCGCAGGAGATCGTGATCGCATCCTTCGGCAAACCAAATCGAGTTGTGAGATTTCCATCGCATCCACTAACCAACGATAATAAAACCGCAGGAGATTGCATCGCATCCTTCGGCAAACCAAATCGAGAGTTAGGAGATTTCCATCGCATCCACTAACCAACGATAACAAAACCGCAGGAGATTGCATCGCATCCTTCGGCAAACCAAATCGAGAGTTAGGGAGATTTCCATCGCATCCACTAACCAACGATAACAAAACCGCAGGAGATTGCATCGCATCCTTCGGCAAACCAAATCGAGAGTTAGGGAGATTTCCATCGCATCCACTAACCAACGATAACAAAATCGCAGGAGATTGCATCGCATCCTTCGGCAAACCAAATCTGTATGACGGCAACCATGCTGGACCATCTTCCTGCTTCAACATTTAATATACACAATATGCAATGATGTATACGAAATTGAAAATGCAGATGCAAGCTAAGGGCGGCTCCTAGGAGGACAACGACGCCTAAGGACTACCACTGAGCCCCATTACTGTACTGTCTGTTACTTCTGAGATGCGCACCCAGATAGATAGACGCTGAATGGGCTGGCATGCCCCAGTTGACGAATTTGGGCTTGTGTGCCCTCTCTTCAATGCTTGGGCAGACGTGCCCTAGAAATGCTTTGTTTGGCCTTGGGCCAAGATACCCTTGCTGCTTATGAGATTTCCACAGCTTGTGGATTACAGGAGCTAGGGTAGCACATGTAACAATTGCACTTTCTAGCCGCTAATATCTAATTTGCATTGACAGGTGACCTGAATTGACACAGACATGCGCACATGTACAGACTCGCCTAGCTCAAACGAAAAGGGAGAAAGAGTCCCAGGGTACAATGCGAACCCTTAGGCACATAGAACATGATGAAATTTTGGGCATTACTGGGCCAAAACTCACAACATTCCTGAACAGATGAAACTGACAATTACGAAAGCGCAAAAAGTACAAAGACCTGTACAAACAAAACCGAGAAAAGCATCCCGATATTACAATTGATTGAAAAACTAGAAAAATGCCGCAAAGATGGACATAAGACGCAAAAGATGACTCATATAGGCCCGGACTGAAACCGACACCCCCGTGCAGTCACATTAAGTCCATATGACTTGCATGGTATGACAAGACTAGGCAAAAGCCCTTGGAACGTCATTCGAGGGCAGTAGCAGGCTACCGCTGGAGTTGAAAAAAGCACGCACGCGAGGCTGTAGCTGCTCATACCAGACCTCGCTCAACTTAGAATAAACTGTGAGCCATTAGGCTTCTAGCATTTCGTTCTGTTTTTGATGCTTCAAATATTTTAAGACTTATGCTCAGCATGTAAATTTGAAGAAGCATTTTGCAATAAAATTGAAAGGCAAAAGTTTTCCCCCTTCTGATTCCTTCATCGCAGCTTGATCTTCGATCCTCTTCGACCTTTGATGTGTACTAAAATGTCAACCATGGATCCAATTGATAGATTTGTGACCGAGTCTCAAAGAGAGACTGCCTACGTATCCCAAGCTAGGGAATCAGGTCAAAACGTAGTTCAGGCTTAGGTTCACTCGTGTGTTTACCTCTCCTTTTGCGCTCTAACTTTTGCCTAGTACCGCCCATTCGGGTCTTCGGTCTAGCGAGCTTTCAAATATTGCCTATCACTTTTGCCTAGACCCCCTTCATAGGTTTTCGGGCTAGCAGGCTGCTCTTACTTTTGCTTGGAACTGCCCACCCTCGGGGTTTTCAGCCCAACGAGCTTCTCTCAGGGAAAAGTTGCTTTTGAATTGATCCAGGTTGACCATGGTATTGAATTTGTTGCCGTCGAGGTCATCGATCTTTGACCACAGCCCCAAATAGAATGACTTTGATAATGCAAGGTCCAGCGCACTTCGGTTGGAAATGCCTCGCTCCGGGCCATGTTTATACTTTCTCATTTGTACTTGACGGAACGTCACTGTTGCTGTTTTTAAACATAATGAGAGGCCCAAAGCCTTCCGAGCTTCTACCTTCTGGCTTGGCACCCGGTAGCAGGAGGATTTGATACTTCTTTTTCTCAGGATCAACGCCAGGTGCGTCTTTTGTGAGACCACGCCAAGACGTCGATGAATTCTTGAGCCTGTCTGACTGGGCACAATGCTCCTCTAGGGGCAGCGCTTGGACCAACTTTGAACCTTTCGGGAGGTTATACTTGTCTTTCAAGTTTATTGAAAATTATTTCTTCTTTTATCAGGCTGAGCATGCCTTTTGTCTTCCCTTTCGGCGAGGGAACACATTTCCTTGGAAATGATCCCATCGAAATCTATCCCTTCGCCGTCAGGGTCGACACAGTTTATATAAAAGCCAGCGAAGTACTAAGAAACAAGACAATGCATATCATAAAAACCCTCGAGGTTTGCCAAGTACAGCAGACTCAAGACTTGAAACAAAAGCTACGACGTGGAGGGCCAAGAGGCACGAACTCTGACTCAGAGCTAGTTTTTAGACAATCGCAAAAGACTCTGTGTCAGACTCAGACATATCGCCAATGCAAACTAGACGCGGTTTTGAAAACGCAATATTTAAAAAGCTACCCATAGCTTTTACAAAAGAGGTAGGATCCAGCGGGCGTCAGGCCCAAGCAACAGCACTTCGGCTTCCTTTGGCTTCTCGACCAAACCTACTCGATGCTCCTTTGATCAATGGACCTCAGCTAGTCAATCTTCTCATTTGTAAGCCCCTCATCACTATCAAACCAGATGTCGGCAGTGAAAACCTCTATTGCCCAACTTACAGCCGTCATGTTAACCTCTAGCTCGGACGGGATGGATATGATGGGTTTGGGTTGATTTACTGGGATGATATAGTGGCTAGGGTTGAATATGGTGGAGTTCGGGTTGATTCGAGTGGAGCTGATAGATACCTGACCAACCAGAGGGTCAGACCCGTGTTGAGGCAAGGAGTTGGAAATAATGTTGGGCTTTGGCGGAACTTGGACCGTGCCATCATCAATAAGATCTTGAATCTCATGTCGGAGACGATAGCACTTGTCAGTGTGATGGCCAGGCATTTGGTGGAAGGCACAGAAGAGGTTAGGATTATAACCAGCAGGTAAGACTTTGGGAGGGGAAGTTGGGGTCAAAGGTTTGAGATGCCCAGACTTGACAAGTTTCTCCATCACCGCGGATAGAGATGCCTCAAAAGCAGAAACTCCGAGGTTGGGTTCGGGCCCAGTAGCGTGTTGAACCTGATTGACATCGGTTGTATGATTAGGGAAGCAGCGTTATCCCCACTTGTAGCCGTGCTGGCATAATTGCTACCGCCAAACAATGTGCTGCTACCGTTTCCAGAGTAAGCCTTCGACTTTGGTTTCGAGGATTGGAAGAAAAAGACTCCCTCTTGGCAAAATCCCACTTTGCAACGCATCCTCGATGGCCGTGCCAGATTCAAGGAAAGTCTCGAAGTTGGCAGATGCTTGAACCAGCACGAGATGCTTAGCATAGTCGAGATGCAGGTTGTGGGAGATAATGCGGAGTTGATCCCTCTCGCTCGGGCGCTCAATCATTAGAGCGGCTTTGGCTCTCCACCTTTTAACAAAATCCGTAAAGGACTCTTTGGCTTCCATCTTCGTGGATTCTAACTCTCGAATAGTCATCTTGAGCTGGGAGTTGTAGTTGTATTGAGCAATGAAGGCAGCCCCAATGTCTTCCCAAGTCTTTCTCTTGGAAATGTCGAGCGACAGAAACCAGTGGAAGGCAGGCCCCAGAGAGAGTTTGAGGGAAAAGCTGAGACATGGCCTCACTTTCTACTTTGAGTAGCTTCATGGCGGCATGATAGCCATAGATATGAGTCTTGGGATCACCGCTCCCATCGAACTTGACCAAATCAGGCATCTTGAATTGTCTGGCAGTTTAGCATTAGGGTACAAGCAAAGACGATCCAAGTCTATTCCGCTTGTGTTGATCTTTTCAGATTTTGTGACGGATTCTTCTAGCTTTGCCATTTTGGCCATAAGAGCAGCTATGTCAGGCTTTCGAACAAGTTCCCTACCCGCAAGATTCGGGTTTGCAGCAGGCGCACGAGCCTTCCTAGGGTTGGGCTGAACAATGAGACGCCCCTCGTGATTCGGATCTGGGACCAAGACAGGCTGCTCCTGGTCGTCCTCATCGTCCTCGCCTTCCTCTTCGAGTGGAGGTGGAAGACGAGTGTTGATAAGGTCATTGAGACGAGTGATGTTAGCATCGGTTTGGATGGCCTTTTGCTGCATCGCAGTGATACTGTTCTGGAGGTTCATGAGCATGTCTTCCAGAGAAAGTGGTTGAACCTCTGGCTGTCCTGACATGGTAGCTGATTTAGAAGTGCTCGATGCAGAAGATGGGGATGTTGGTTGCCCTTCCTGTATAACCGGTGGTGATCCTGACTGTAGAGCAGCCAATAAAGAGCGCGGAGAGCCTTCCGTTGTGACTGATTGGGATTGTAACCTGACCAACCTTTGACTCAAATTCTGAAGACGTTCCCAAGTAGGTTTGGCTCTTCCTTTCGGTACTCTCTTGCTCGGTGCAATGGCTATGAACTAGACAGTAAAATAAGTGAAAGCTCAGTGGTGTTCCTACAGCAATTAGAATGCAATGCACACATCATTGTCGGTGTCAACCCTAGACTCTAAAACTAGAGACGATTCTGTCTCATGATGTTCAGATGCTGCCAAAATCCTCAGATTTCTTTTCGAGGGTGTATCCTTTGAAAGGATCAAACTGATCCTAAGAGATGTCAAAACAGACTAAGTCTTCGACTAGTACCTTTTGAAGTTTCAACTTTGAACTTGGAACAACTCGGTATTGATGGCGTGATACCTTTACCGGGGTGGCTTCAGCGACAACGCGCGTTAGCCGAGCGGTGTACGTGCTTAGCACGATAACCAAAATGACATCAATATCACGACATCAATACTTTGTGGTTCCTTATCTTTGGTTGAATCTTCAACCGGGCATGAGCCGAGGATTTAATAAAGTTTGATTTCCCAAAGTCTCGTTGACTTAAGGACTTTAAGAATTAACAACATGCACCATCGAGATGCACGACTCTTCATTGGGTCTAGCAGCGTCCAAATTAGCATAAGACAGACTCGAAAGCGAGTGACAACCTAGAAGCCGCCCTAAACATGCTCTTATGCAAAATAACATGTATGTATGTACAGTTCCAGAGACAAGTTTGCCTCACAAGTTTCAGACGTTGCCAGAATCCTCAGAATTCTTTTCGGCGATTTGTCCTTGAGTAGATCGACAGATCCTAAAAGATGTCAAAATAGACTAAATCTTCGACTAGTCCTTTTTGAAGATTCAACTTTGAATTAGAAACAACTCGGCATTGATGACATGGCACCTTAACCTCGAACAACGTGGTGTATAGTGACAACGCACTTCAACCTGGTGGCGCCAGTGACACGGCATCAATACTTTGTTGTTCCTAATTGTCGGTTGAATCCTCAATTAGGCATGAGCCGAGGATTTAGCAAATTTTGATTTCTCAAAGTCTCATTGAACTAAGGACTTTGAAATGACAACGAGCATTCGACAAGAATGAACGACTCCTCATCGGGTCCAACAACGCCTTAGACAGCGTAAGACAAACTCGAAAGAAAGAAGAGCCCTAAGCATGCTCCTATGCAAAACCAGTATATGTACAGTGCATATGATAGGGAAAGCAGTAACACTAAACAGTTATAGGGTTAGATGCAAGTAGATCCTACCTGGACGTACCTGTCCTAGTTTGGAGAGTACTAATGCTTTGTATATGCAAAGGCGGGTTTTGGTTGTAACATGTTCCTCGGACTAGGGCCACAGATATACCTCCGTCGCCCGCGATATCGCTGAGCAACAATCAAACGGTAGCATGACCCATCATCGCCGAAGGTTGTTGTTCATTCGGGGTCCCCGGTCTCTAAACCGTGTTGGATTGCCAAAACGATCCAACGAGGCTTATCCCACATCGATGCACATGAAATGCTAGAAATTGAGGAAGAAGAAGAAGAATCACAAAATCACAAAAATGCCTTTTCAAGCTCGGCTCACTTTATTTAGTCCATCTTTAGAGTAAACTACGCAAGTGAATAATCGAAAAAATCCCAGATCAGATTGGCCGGACACGAGGTCCTGTTAAATCACCAAGCGAAGCTCACCGTTTTGACAGACTTTTAAGGGATTGTTCATAAGCGTATTTAAACTCTAAGTATGAATAAATATTGGTTCGATTTATCCCCAGCAGAGTCGCCACTGTGGGCAGCATGCACTGGAATTTCCGGATTCCAAAATGCAAGGGCCCAGATCGAGGGAGCGCGAGCGGAAAAGAGGCAAGCGCTCGGAATACAGAGTCGCCACTCGGGTTTGAAGGTCCGTCACCCAAGGAACCGTATTTCGAAGCACCTGCCGCGCTGTTTGATTTGAAAAAGTGAAGGCACCAGTCCGTCATAACCATATCTGGGTTCGGGAGCCAGGTTACGAGAGGGGAAGGGTTTTAAGGCACCCCTCTCGCCCAATCCGGAGATCGGTCTCTATTTAGCCATTTTGTGAAAATATTGTGATTCTTCCTCTTCTTTAATCATTTTTTAGCCAGTTAGGGCGGGGGAACAGTTAATCGGGGATTAAAACTGTAACAAGTTTGCAAGATGTGATCTAAACATGGCATGGATGGATGGCAAATATGAAACGGGATAAAACTTAACCCCCTGATTAGAATAAACCAAGCTGCTCATGGAATAGGTGTATCACACATGACAGCCACCTTTGCACGCATGGATCAACGTGCATGCAAAATGGACCATCGCGCGATACACTCATTCCCTCGCGCGAGTGTTCAAGTCTCACCACAGGTTGAATTTTATCCCCTTCTGGGCTCTGGAAGGACCAGTGCACACCCAGGAGGCAAACCAAGCAGTTTATAGGTACTGAAAGTAAATAATTATTACAAATTATTATAAACAGAAGCTAAACAAATTGAAATACAACCCCTAAACAGTGGGGATATCAAAACAAAGGCCAAGGGCCAAGCTGCTCATGCAAGGGCAGTTACTGGACTCAGGAGGACCATCGCGCGAGACAGTGAGTCCCTCGCGCGAGTGTCCTGGCTGGATTTCCGAGAAGCGCTTTGCATGCTCGAGCTCTGCATGCAGTCCGGATGCAACCGAAGCATTCCAACAAAGTAAATAAACAAGAAAAGCTAGTCTATGTGTTTTAACATGCTGTGAGCAATGAGCTAAAAGGCCTATCATACTTCAAAACAATGAATAACATGATAAAACAAGAATAACCAACACCCCCAAACCCCACGAGGACTGTCGCGCGAGACAGTGGACTGTCGCGCGCGTATGTGAGTCTATCGCGCGAGGGAGTGCTTGGCACAGATTCTTGTATTTCTGCTGACTTTAGGGCCAGGACTGGTATTGATTACCAGCCTTGGCCCTGCCAGTTCCCCTCAGAGATCAGAACAGAGAGCAAAACAAAGGTAAGCTATACCTTTGGCTTTTGGTTTGAAAAGTGTTTGAACTTTGAGTTGAGTTGAGTGAAAAGGGGGATTTGAGTGATGGAGGAGGAAGAACAAGCTTTGTTCTTGAGGTGTAAGCCTTTGAATGCCAATTTTTGTTAACCCTTTGAAAGTGAACAAATGGGGGGTATTTATAGGGGAAGCCAAGGGCCAAAGGTGGTGGCAAACACCCCCTTAGGACCAAACTTGGTGACTAAACTTGGTGAAAAGGTGATGGGAAGGGTTGTGTGAGGGTGTGTTCCCAAGGCCCTGCACTGTACAGTACCTATGGAGAAAAACGGGGCACAGCAGCCCTGTAGCCCCCTCGGCAAGCAACCAAGTGGCTGGCAAAAGGTGAAAGGGACAGCCTGGGACCATCGCGCGAGACAGTGAGAGGGTCGCGCGAGGGTTCCACCTGTCGCGCGTGGGTCTACAGTCAAATGTTTGACTTTGACCACACCTGGCAAAGCAGACTCTCGCGCGAGGCAATCACTCCCTCGCGCGAGGGTCAACTCTAGACCCAGTGTTGACCATCTTTAATTTCTTGGTTTAAGGGTTCAAAGGGTTCAAAGGGTTTCAAACACTCAACATTCCCGAGGTGTTCTTGATCCGTTTCATCATCGGGGAGTCAAAAACCGAAAGTAAAGTAATCTGGAAGCCCAGATTGGGGTGTCTACACGAACCATTGTCCACCAAGATTACGGGTACCGACTTGCCATGGCATTTCAGAGTGATGTGCAATGGCCGATTGTGGTCGGTTCCTTTGGTGGGTAAGTCCGATCAGTAAAGGTGATGGCATGTTTGATAGGTATGGTTTTGATCAGTGCCACAAGCTCATCGGGAGTTATAGCGGAAGGAACCTTTAGCTGAGAGAGTGCTTGGATGAGGCATTCACGATGGCGTGTGGAATGGACCAGCACATCCCAGACAGACATCTTGGCATGAGTTTGCTCCAGTTGGCTCTTAATCATCCCTTCGGGGTTCTTTTCAGGTCGAGAGGGCTCCTTAGCTGGTGGGTCAAAGGGTCGGAAGGTGCTCTTGACCGGAGTGGTAAAGGGATCAGAGGGTTTTGCGGTTGCAGGGTTGGAAGGTTCCCCAACTTGGAGGTTCGGAGGTTGATAAATACGGCCGCTTCTGGTTAGATGATCAATCTGGCGGTACTTCGATTCCTCACTCCATAGGTCGGCTAGGGCTTTGCGCTTGTTTCCGATAGTTGTATCTTGTAGATTAGCGGCCAGATCAGCGATAACTAGATCATCCCACAGATCCTCGGGTGGCCACTTTTTAGCCTCCATCATGGCTTTGTTAACAGTCCATTCTTCGTTTCCCACTTTTACGTTAACCACTTCAGTGTTGGCCCACAAGTTTGTTGGTTCATCTTCCTATAAGTTTATCATGGCAACTTCAGCGTCTTTCGGGAAAGTGACTGATGGCTCAGATTCAGCTCCGTCCACGAGGTAGTCCATCGGGTCAAACTCATTGCTAGCAACTTCCTCCTCGAACCTAGGAAGGTCTGGGTACGGGGTGAGGTTCACATTGTCATACAGGTTGTTGAGAGAAATCTGGGCGGAGCGGGGCAAGTTCCGGCCAGTTGTACGTCACCATCTCAGGTGGGTATCCAAGCTGGTATTCTTCACCGAATAGTGTCGGCAGGGAGAAGGTATCCAATGGGTCATTCCATGCCAAAAGCTGATACTCATCCGGGGTCGGGTCCCAATCCCATTCGGGTACATCTTGGAAGACCGGGTATTCTTCCCCTTGATTTTCGAATAGTGCACACAAAGAGAATCCATCAAGAGGATCTGCCTGGATGTTTTGCCAATCAACCTCCCATCCGGCCTCGAACAAAGGTTACATTATTCCTTTGAAAGTTAGCGACTTCAAATTCTTTCCAGTCAGCAATCAGCTCTCCCCACGTGTCTTCCCATTCCCAGGTAGAATGGAAGGCAACCTCTCCGGGAATTCCACCGACAGGCGTTGGTTCAGCATCAGGGAATAGGGTGGAATCAGTTTCCGGGAGACTTGGATCTTCGGCTAGGGTGATTTGGTTGATACGGAAGGGGGTATTATGCTGTGGCAGGGGGTTTGAGATGGTGTTAGGTTTATCTGTGGGTGGAGCATCGACAACCTTGTTGTCAATGAGGTTTTGGATTTCATGACGGAGGCGGATGCAGTTGTTGGTGGTATGGCCGGGCATTTGGTGGAAGTCACAGTAGACGTTTTGGTTTAGGTTTGGCGGAATGGTTTGTGGTGGAGGAAGAGGTTTCAACACTCCGATTTCTGTGAGTTTCTTGAGAAGAGTGGATCTTGGAGTGCTGAATTGGGTGAATGTTCGGTTCTGGGTTTTTGATTTTTCGTAAATGCAGTTAACTTCTACGAGTTTTGTGGATGAGGTTCTGCTGATTGGCATTCGAAGAGAACATTCTTTGTTTCTGAATCGCCCATTTGGATTTGGACCGGACCACGATTCTTTCTTCTCCAAAGTTCCGTCCCGTAGAGCCTCCCCAGCCAATCCAGAATCATAAAAAGTTTCAAAATTTGGGGCAGGCTGAGAAAGAACCATGTATGGTGCAAAAGAGCTTGGCAAGTTCTTGGTTATTATCCGTATTTGTTCTTTTAGGTCAGACTTATTCTGCATCTGGGCTGCCTTTGCCCTCCAACGCTTCACAAAATCAGCAAAGCTTTTCTTCTCACCCATTTTAGTGCTTTCCAGCTCCCTCGTGGTCATTTTCAGGTCAACATTGAAGTCATATTGAGCCACGAAAGCTGTCCCGATGTCTTACCAAGTCCTTTTCTTGGATGGTTCGAGAGAGAGGAACCATTGCGGGGCTGGACCGGACAAGGACTCATGGAAGAGTTGGGCCATGGCTTCTCCTTCAATGCCGCGCATAGTGAGGGATCTGACATATCCCTGAAGATGGGCTCTTGGGTCGTCGGTTCCATCGAATTTTGTAAAGTCCACTCCTTTGAACTTTTCTGGCAGCTTGGCATTCGGAAAGAGGCATAGTTTCCTCATGTCGATTTCTCCTTTTCCAAGCCGTTTGGTTTCCTAGCCAGATTCCTCCAATTTGCCAATCTTATCCATGATAGCGGCCATGTTGGGGTCGATTACTGGTACCTCAACTTTAGGTGATTGCTCAGATTGCAGGGAAGTCTTGATTAGGAGCTTGTCAGTGATTTCCTGCATGCTTTCCATTATCATATTCATGTCATTTTTCATAGAGACTACGGCGGCCTTAAGCTGTGCGTCAACACCGGCGAGTGATTGCTTAAACTGAACATCCATGTTGGCCACGTTCTGCCTGAGTTCCTCCATTCCGTCTCCCTGATCAGCCATGGGTAAGGGATTTTCGGTCGGGAATGAGACTATGGATTCTTCTACCACAGGTTCTTCCTCTTTCTCAATTTGGACCTCAAACAGCGGGGGTCCTTCCAGGGTGTCTACGCGAACTAGTTTTTGGGACAGACGAAACCAATTGGGTACAGCTTCTTTTCTCCGCAGGCGATCAATGTTGGCAACACTGGTAACAAGCTAAAAGGGAGCAACTCATAACCAATCCGAATACTCGCCCTACTTCTACCCATCTCCTAGAAACAAGGCCTAGGACCTACCGTGGCTCGAATCTCACTCAAGACGTCCGTACAGAAGATTTTCGATAGCCTGGGTAGGTGCCGTCAGGCAGGTTAAATTCCGAACGGGTCGGAACCAGAGCCAATCTTCTTATCGTGACCATCCGAGATAGAGCAATGTGGCTACCGAAATCCAGATACGGACATGCTTAAGGCTAGACCCAAACCAAGGGAGCCGTTCGGGCATGGCAAACACCGGAGGTATCACAAACTCCATGGATTTAAGGTCTCCTAGACCGACCGGGGGGCCCTAAAGAATTCTAAGGAAGCCTATTCCTCTAGCCCACAAGATGCAATGGTGTGTGAATGATGAGTGTATGCAGGAATAAAAAAAGCACGTAAACAGAATATAACATGTAAGTCCTAGCCATGGGCTCCTGTCCTAGTTGGGAAGGTTCTATGGCTATGTTGAAATGCCTCGCGCGGCATCGCAGGGTGCCGTGAGCGGTATTCTGAGGTCCAACAGTCTGACAGCAGAGCAGGTGCCACGCACGGCATGTTGAGATGCCTCGCACGGCATCTCAGGGTGCCGTGAGCGGTATTCTGAGGTCCAAACAGTCTGTTGAATGTTATTTACTTCCATTTATTCATATCATTTTATCACGACTGTACAGATAGCACCACCTGCACGTCAATGTGATATATTTCCCATGTCCCTTTCCCGTTACGTGCTTTATTAAAGAGTTTGATATTCCAAATAATATTGAAGATTCCCCCCCCCCTTTTTAAAACATCAAGTAGAGACCGGTCTTACCGGGCGAATGGGGTGCTTTTTAAAGAAAAACCTTCCTCATTCGTAACGTGGCTCCCGAACCCAACATCTTGAAGTTTTCGCTAGATCAAAAGCCTTTTTCGAACCACTCCTCGGTTTCTCGGGTGACCCATCTTAAAAACCCGGGTGACGACTCTTCGAGTTAGCGCCTTTTCCGGGCGCGGGAGCCCACAAACGGCTCGGCTCGGCTCGGTTTAAGACACAAACGAATGAGCTCGAGCTAAAATATTAGGCTCGTTTCATAAACGAGCCGAGCTCGAGCTCATTGAAACTCGGTTCGAATTGGCTCGCGAGCCCAATTATATGTATATAACTATATATCTATCTATATATATACACACACTCACATAAGCGAGCCGAGCTCATTTATCGAGCCTAAACGAGCCGAGCTTGAGCTCTGCAAACATAAACGAGTCGAGCTCGAGCTCGCTTTTTGTAGCTCATCACGAGCTCGAGCTGAGCTCGAGCTAGCTTGATTTTTGGTGAGCCGAGCTCGAGCACTCCAAAACTCGGCTCGGCTCGGCTCGTTTGCAGCTCTATGAACAACTACCAGCCCGTTCCGTTTTTTTCTAGATCTTTCTTTTTAAAAAGAAAGTAATTTTAAATTTATATATTATGAAAATGAAAAATAATTTTTTTAATTTTTTTGTATTGTTTAAAATATATCAATGAGATCTATTAAACAAGAATTTATATTGATAGAAAAATTATTTGCGTAAACACACCCCTTCCCGTATGCTTGCCCTGTTTCAGTTTCTTTGGAAAAATATTTTTTTAAAAAGAGGTAATTTCAAGTTCAAAAATCATGTGTTTATGTAAAAAATATTTTTTTACCAATATAGATTTTATCTGATAGATTTCATTGAGATTTTTAGACGGTGCAAAAAAATTAAAAAATTATTTTTCATTTTCATTATATTTTAGCTTGAGTGAAAAAGTTTTTGAAAAAAATTAATTGCTACAAACTTTTTTATTTGTGAAATGGAGATGATAAAATGCTGAGATTTTTTTTGCTAATAAAAACGAGATGATAAAAGGGAAAATTACCGGCAGGTGGAGGAGGCAAGGCTTTATTACCACTTTAATGGCCTCCAGTTTCCAAATCACCAATACATGGTAGCTGCATGTAAAAATCACGAAAACATGGTACCATGAAATGCCCGGACCCTTTTACCCTTCAACTGAAACGACGTCGTTTTGCTTTAAATGGGTTAATATCCCACAGAAGTTGCTCTCTCTTCTTCCACGTTCTCCATCATTTCTCACGATTCACGAACCCTAGAATCTCTCTCTACAACTTCGCCCCAGCCCTCCTCCAGTCCAGTTTCCCTTTCTCAAATGCTCTAACTTTCCTTTGAAATTCTAGGGTTTTGGTACGAAGCAAAATGGAGAGATTTCTCACAGAAGAAAATGTATGGAGACGATTTCTCAGAGAAGAAAGAGAATGGAGACGATTTGTGTCTTTTATGTAATCAGTCCCACGGATTCTTCTAATTTCCCAAAAGGTATTCTTCTCTCTTTACATCCACACCCTTCCCAAACGGTAATCAATAGGGTTTGCAAAGCTCCAAAGCTAGAGATTTGTCTCTGTAATTTTGTCAGAGAAGAAAGAGGATGGAGACGATTTGTGTCTTCTCTGTAATGAGTCGACCTAACCAAAACGGTAATTTTGGGTGAGTTTTTTTTTTTGGGAGGTGAAATCCATGGGCTGTGAGTTCATTTGTGTTAAGCTTTGCCTTGTGGATCTATTTTGGATGTTATATCAACATTTCTTTAGCCCGATTCTCCTTGCCAACAATTGTGCGTGAAAAGGCTGTGGGAGAAACTGTAGGGATCAGTCCGACGTGTGCGTAAGATGGCCCGAGACACCCTAGCATTACCAAAAACAAGAAGAAACAACTACATTTTTTGGGGTGAAATCTTTGACCTGAAAAAATATCTTGCATCAGAAAATATTTTGTCTCGTGACAGAACAAGCCTAAGGTTTTTTTTTCTTACGAGTATCATAGATACACAATCACGAAAAGCTTTCATGACAGACATAGCTATGAATGTTGTCTATTTTTTTCCTCTTCCAAAGTCTTAGGTCTGCTTTGAATTGTCTTCTGCAATTAATGAATCATATTCCTTTGCTTCCGTTTTATTGATCGGGTATGAAACTTTTGGTTGTTCAATACTATGTGGGAGGAGACTATTACTCTTGGTCCTGGTGTATGAGATGGGGGGAATGTTCACTACACCAAATATGTCTTTTAATAGCATTAGGTAACAGCTTTTTTAAGAAATGCTATAATAGGAAAACAATTATAGTTCAGGGATAAAGATTCGGGGAAACGCTCGCGCCCAAAATACTATAGCGCTTCATTAACTCTTAACTCTTCAATAGCGTTCCATGAAAATTTAAGGCGCCCAACCCTTTGCTGAAAAAACAAATTTGTTCCGCCAGGCGCTAGAGTTATCATCGTTTCTTGCGAACTGGAGCAGATTGGGTTTCGAATGTTGTTTGAAGCAGTTGGCAGCATATGGATCGATCTTCATCTTCTGGTATTCTAGGGTTCTAAGCCTAAGCTGCAGGTTTGTTCCTTGTTATGTATTTCTCCGACAATCCAATCGATTAACTTCTATTTCCTACGAATCTCCCGATTTTCATCGTTCTTCTTCCTCATCCCGTAGTCGGAGAAGAATCAAAGCACTATTCGGACATATTGCACCAGCAGAAGCAAGCAGCCAGTTCAGAGAGTCCTCACGAGGTTTGATTTGATTTTTTCCTTAATTCTTACCCAAATACAAAGCTAGGGTTTTGTGTTGATTCATTTCAAATTATCCCTATTTGGGCTTTTGTGTTGATTCATTCCAATGATATTTAGGCTTTTGTGCTGATCCATTCCAAACTATTCGTTATTTGCCTCAAGATTCTATATTTGGATCTGGTAGTGTATCTTGTTCTCTTCATCGAACGCGTTAGATTGAGCATATGGGTTACACTTGTTTAGATTGTGGTGGTGTACTGTACTCTCTTTTGAATTTTAACAAAAAGGAAGAGAAATAATAGCTGAAAAGCACTCCGTGTGTTACAGTTTGGTGCGTTATAGTTTGGTTTGTGTGGTGAAAGTTGTTCGCATTCCCAACACAAAGTGGAGGGTTTTTGGTGGGTGAGTGAGGGTCTTTGTAGTTTAAGGGCTTTTATGGTTTGGTTTGTGTGCAGTTTTGGTTTGTGAGTCTAGGCGTTATAAAAATGAGGCCCGATAAGCGTGCTTAATCTTCTTCTATTTTCTTGATCCATACCTACTATAAATCATTAACTTTCCATATTTTTGTTTTCATCGCAGTTCTTGAAGGACATTGTGTATTTGGAGGGAATTAAGGTATATTTCTCAATAATCAAAACTTTGAGTTTCTTTGAGGGGGTTGCTTTTGTTTAATTACGTTACCAAGTGGTGCAAATAGATGAAATTCAGCATATTCGATTGAGTTCTGCATATGTGATCAGTGATCACTTCCTTCCACAATATTTGGTGGTTGCATCTTGTGTGTTTGGTGACTCTTTGTTCTTCATTTTGTGCATAGCAGTTGTTTTGCAATAATATACTATTGAAGAATTGTGAAAGCACCTTTGCCTTTGCGATTCAGCTTTTAATTCATACCGTTTTTGTGAATTATAATTCATACTACGTTTCCACAGCCTCTTAGTACTCTCATTGTTCTCGGTTCAGGTTTGCTCATTTGCTTGATGTTAATTCCTTATGTTTGGACTTACTTGGAACTACCTCTTAACTTACTGATGGAATTGATCCTAATGTAGGAGGTCATACAGCAGAGATGCTCAATCTGTTATCCGTGCTGCATACAGACAGCTTTACTCCTAGATTGTACATTGCAGCCGCCACAGATTATATGAGTCTTCAGAAGGCACGCTTGTTTGAGAATTCCGTGATTGACAAGGTAGATTCTGTTAGAACTTAGAATGTTGGTATATAATTATTGTTTCTTATGTAAATACAAGCAAAACTCCTGGTTCATCACGGGAACAATTCCATCTTTTTCCTCCATATGCTTGCATCTATCTCCTTATATTTTTGGGGGGTTGCTGTAGTCTCCTGCCACCCATCATCTAGTATTGTATCTGGTTTCTATTGATTAACAAGTCTTGTGCCATTAGAGCATCTCAGGCTCTTACCAAATTTTTTATACTTAAAACTTTTGGGTAAAAAATGCTTAGACTCTCGCCACTTCTTGACTCAAACCTATACCCATCTTAGATTTTGAAGTTTAAAACTTCTTTCTAAATTTTCTGTACTCAAATTACTCAAATCAAGGGAGACTTAAAATCTTCAGTCAAATTTTGGAAGGTTAATTTGTGTCTTTCTGAATTTAAAACTACGTGATTAGTGAAGCTTTTACTTAAATTTACACTTAGATATGAGTCTTCCCACTAGAGTGTTCCATATAAAATCAAGCTTTTAATCAGATTTGTACTTGAGTTTGAGTCAAAGCTAAAGGTCAGAGATGGTCTTATGAGGCTAAAGTAATTTCAGAGTATTTAACCTTTGACGAAGGACATTAATACATCTTGTGCTAGAGTGCACCTGTAGCTTGCTACTGTTCGGGAAGATCAAGAAGGATTTTCCATGGAAATAAAAAGTACTATCAATTTGGTCTGACAAGTTGTGATGATGTCAATATTGGGATTTTTTCCTGCATGTGGCATATGCACCTAACTTTGTGTGTTAAATTGAGAGAGGATTCTTGTTTTAGGATGGAGAAGACTCTGTAACACAACCCCAATCCCATTCCGAAATGCTTACAAGATTCAGCAAATCAAAGTTCCTCAAAAATGGCATTTTACATTTGTTTACCTGTTGCGTTCTATCCCTCGTTCTGAAATTTCAGGAATTCAGAATGGCTGGCCTACAATGTAAGCTATCACGTGTTTCAGCTGCCCTATTATATAAGGTATAAGGATTTATATAACTTATTAATAATTGCATTTTGAGAACTAGTAAGAAAACTCATTTCTCTTATTTGTGTCCACCAATGCACAGGAGACTTGAGAGAGAACTCATTACTCTTATTTGTGTAACGAAGAAAAATACCAATGTTTATGTACACATGTTGCCCATTGAACAGATCAGTACTTGGATGGTAACGTATGGCTACTTTTATGAGGTCCATGTTTGGCTATTTTTCTGTTTCAGCTGCTACTGTTATGGTTCTGCTATGGGCACTGTTCTTGAGCCACGATGGTGTATCCTGTTGTTGCCTGCCATATTTATAGATCATGTTTACTGCTGTTCCCTCGGGCAGCAATTGCTGTTATGTTTCTACTGTAGCATTCTAGACTGATTCTGCTTTTTTGAGCTGTATTAGTTCTTCTATTTTCTGCTTTGGCGGTAGTTTTGGTTTTTTTTGGATCATGGCTACAATGTTTGGGCATTTGTGTACTTGTGGAATGTTCCAAAAGCAGGACTGCATTGTGCTTTCCATCCATGCTTCTGCATTATTTTGGCTGTCCAGTAATGTTTTTGCTACGGCTTTGTTGGACTGATCTGTTACTACTTCGGCTTTGTTGGGTTGCTGCTGTTTGTGAAAGAAAATTGAGTTTTCTTGTGCCCAGATAAGTCTACTTCCTCTGTTTTATTGCTGGAAAAACTGCACATTTGTAGCTCACTTGTGTGCAGAAAATCTGCTCTGTTCGATCTGCTGCGTTTCTGCTATGGTTTTTGCTCAGTTTAAGACTGTTTTGGGTGATATTTGTGTTTGTTTTTTGGGTGCCTTATTCCCCCAGCAAGGATGGCCTAAATGTAGGTTGGCCGAAATGTCTTAACACTTAGAATCTTCCTTGGAGTCCAAACAAATTAAACAGATAACTTTCCGGGATCCCCAAGAGTCATTTCATGGGATCACAAACACATTACAGCCATAGGGTGTCCAGTTATTCATGTTTTTGCTTGAAACAAATGATTTTGCTAAGAATCTTATCTAGCCTAGAGATCTGTTGCCGCGGATGGTTAACGGGTTTCGGTAATTGCTGGGCACACTTGGTGGTGTTGGGTGTTGTGATTTGTTTTAGGGAATTCGAATCGATGAGAAGGGTGTTATACCAAATTGGGGTATTGATTGAGTCTGTCAACAAGTGGACATTGTGGTTATTAGTGAGAATACCAAAAAATTAGTCATGAGTCACCTTGTTCTGGGTTTTACTACCTAAATAGACACAAAGCTTAAGTTAAAGATTATAGTTTTAGATATACCTAAAGGCTAAAGGATAAATTGGGTTTGTTGCTGGACATCTGGGCAGACTTTTTTTGGAGGATTGTGCATGCCACGGGAGCAAGGTTGAGCACAAGTAGTTTGGGTCCAGTTTCGTGCTCAATTTTGCTTCAGGAGCATTTGAATAATTTCTCCTACTCCGCCAAGTTGCTTTTCTTTTTGTGGTACTTCGTAATGCCGAATTGGTCAAGTTGCATTTCATCAGTTAAGGAATCCTTTAAAGCAGATGCATTGCATAGGCACAGCATATTAGGGATACTTATGCCACCACTGATATCAAGGTTAGAAATCCAATGGATCCCTAGTGGGGTGGATCTAAGGGAATCAAGGCACCAAGGTCATACTGACTTACTTTCTTGATCTAACTTATACTGTAACTACCTTGTTCGTAGACAACATGGGACCCAGCAGTAGTAGGGTAATGCTTTTTGACCCAACAGAAACAAATATAGTAAACAACTTTGTGGTTTTGAAATTGTCAAGGGGAATGCCAGCATAAACATGGGTTGGTCGGGGTCATCAGGAAGGACATTTTAACCACTTGACTCGATCGGCATATTTGATAAATTATAGTGCATGTGCTCACACAGCTTTTTCAAAAATTTGTTATGCTAAAGGTAACAGGTTTTAGCTTTACACTATTGAGTTTTCTTTGATCCCATGTGCACCATCCAGACGGGAATCACGACTGTCCGCACGCCTTGGTTAAGACCCATGTTGTGCTCACTGTTTGAGTGTTTGTGTGTTCGGAAGGAAGGATCAAGATAGGAGTCATAACCGGCCCAATCTAGTAGTCGTACTGTAGTATTAATTAGCATGCATGAGCCATGCTTGACTTTGTTATACCCACCACCACCTCTCTTGTTAGTCCAAGATAAGAAGCACGGATACGGGACACGGACACGATACGTACGGAGAGTATCCGAGAGTATCGATATCCGTATCACGTGGTACGGAGGCCAAAATAGAATATCCATGCTTTAGAGGCAGCTTGAGCATTAAATTCAGACTTATTCGTTATTTGTGTGTTCTACTTGTAATATATGTTCACAGTCTCATTGGTCATTTACAATGATTTTTTATTATGCAATTTTTAGGATGATATGGAAAAAATTGAACATGATACACCAAGCTCACCTTTGAATAATCTGAAAGAAGATACTTTTTGTAATTGAAATGTTTAGTAGAAATTATTATGACTCCACCAAATTGAAATATTTGCTTCTACCATATGTAGGTTTACGGGTTGATAAAGAAGTGCTGTTGTGACTTTTTGCTGAAGATATAGGTATGACCTTGCTAGTGTGATGGCTGTCGTTATCGCTTGGCCGGTTGGTACTTATGGGATGGATAGATTTTGGAAGGACTGTGTTGGCTGAAGCCTTTTAGTTAATATTTTGGTGTTAATGTTTGAACTCCACTTTTGGGATACATAAATGTTTTGGAAGACCTTTTTGTTGATATTTGGTGACAAGGCTTGTACTCTACTTTTGGGATACATAGATATTTTGGAAGGCCTTTTTGTTGATATTTGGTGACCAGGCTTGTACTACATAGAAATGTTGGAAGGCCATTTAGTATATTGAATTTCTTTTGTAATGGTAATCACTTTGATGTTTGGAAATACTTTGTTGGTTTTGTATGTAATATTGTGAAATATATTGCCAAGGAAGTCATTGGAGCCGCCATTTTTTTTTAAGCATTGTATGAACTTGTTATGTGGATTGCTATTCAGGTTGGATTGTAGGTTGTATAAAGTCAAAAAACTTGCTAAAAATCAGTTGGAAAAGCAGGTCGAAAATGCTGTAAAAAATTTACAATGGACAACGGGGTGAAATTTATGGTGAATAATAGAAAACCTTGAATTTACAGCATTCCTTGAACGTTGTGGAAACTTTTCAAGACCAAGTCTATATTGTTAAAACGTTACACCCTTTTTCTGTATGGACCACATGTTTATTGTAAAAAGAGCATGTCATATTTTTGGGCAAGTGGTAAGCAAGGAAAGTTGGTGATTCTTTGAAGACCAAGACCAAGTCTATATTGCTAAAAGACTACACCCTATGTCTGTATGGACCACATGTTTATTGTATAAAGAGTACATCATATTTTTTAGCAAGTGGTAAGCGTTCAAAGTTAGGTGGTGATTGTTTCAAGACCAAGTTCATATTGGTAAAAGACTACACCTTATGTCTGTATGGACCATATGTTTATTGTATAAAGAGCACGTCATATTTTTGGGCAAGTGGTAAGCGTTGAAAGTTGGCGGTTCTTTCAAGACCAAGACCAAATCTATATTGCTAAAAGACTACACCCTATTTCTGTATGGACCACATGTTTATTGTATAAAGAGCATGTCATATTTTTAGGCAAGTGGTAAGCGTTGAAAGGTGATGGTTCTTTTAAGACCAAGACCAAGTCTATATTGTTAAAAGACTATACAATATTTATGTATGGACCACATGTTTATTAGTAACTTAATCAGCTCCTTGCTTTTTGGATCACTTCATGGCTGGTGATGACCATCCGTTGGACCTTTGACACCAATTCTTCGTTTATTTTACGCCAATTCATCATTTGTTCGATGCCAATGATTGCTTGACGCCAATGATTCATTCATGTTGTACCAGGCCAAACACAACTGTCCATACTTGTATTGAATAACTAGACCAAGCTCATATGTGGCCGCACCTGAATTGGGGCTCGGCTCTAAACCGAGGCCCATCAGTCGTCAACATTACACTCATCTTACACCCGCCGACAGGGTAGTTCAGGCTCGGCCACCCTCAGGAAGGAAGCCCCATGCGTGTTCCCCTCATAAGTTGCCCACTAGGCTCGGCCAATTTTAGCAGCACATGTCATTACACGTGCTGAAACGGTTACACCAAAGGATAATCATGAGTGCACATGGAAGATGCCAGCTCATGCCAAAACGGTTACCAGATCTATTTAGTGATGTCACAATGACATCACTTGGCTCGTGCAAGGCACATGTTTGTACTTGGAGAGCAAGCGAAGAAGACTCTATAAATACTGAGGATCACAACCTTAGGAGGTAGACACACAGACTCACACTCAAACCGCAGTCTAGCTCTTACCTTTCTCTCTGCACATACTTATCCTCTCGCCGGAGAGCCTTGTCGGGCAACCCCGGCTAGGTCATAGTCATGCGTTCACTTTGCAGGTTAGGGTGAAAAGGCTAGACGACCCCTGAATCAGCGGAGGAAGGACTCAGATCGAAGATCATGGGCCACACACATGTTCTCTAACTCGACATTTGTAGACTTCAATCTTGTCAGCGCTATAAATTAAGCTAATGTCAAGTAAACTTAAAACCCACAAAATAATGAAGATTGTAGGGAATTTATAATGGAACCATAACTACATCCAAGATAAACAAAAAAGTAATATGAGTTTTATGAACATTAACTCAATGGGCAAGTCATTAATTATAAAGGATTACGTCGGATATTTGTGAGGACCAATCTTTTCTGTTAACATGGACCAAGTCATATTTTCTAGTAGAACCTTATCCCATAGGATTGACCACCTTAATGACAGGTCTAAAGGCACATGAGGGGGGGAAATTAGGAGAGCCATCTTCCATTCAACCATTGAATCCAAAAAAAAAAACCCACATTCACTCTCAACTAACATTATTTGGGGCATAAAAGAGCAAGACATTAATTATAAAGGACTAGGTCGAGTTTTAGTGAGGACCAATCTTTCTATTAATATGGACCAAGTCATATTTTTTGAGAGAATCGTGTCTCGTATGATTGATCATTGAATGACAACGAATGGCACATGAGGGTGGAAAGTTAGTTTGGCTTATTAGTTTGTTGATATCAATGAATGAGTTAGTGACTGGAGATATTTTTGGTTATTTTTGTATGAGTTTTTTATGGAATGGTATGGTATTCAATTTATTGCAACAATAGTAGTGGTGGTTAAACATACAGAATATATCTTTCATAAGACCATCTCTGCCATGGATATAAAAGGGTAAGTCAAAAAATTGAGTGACATTTTCCACACAGATATAGAGTATAGTCTTTTTACAAGTAAACTTAATCTTGTCAGCGCTGTAAATTCAATCTTGTCAGCGCTGTAAATTGCTCTTATTATATCAAAACAATGAAATTTATTTCGACATAATACATAAAAAAAATATAAATATCTATAATCGGATTCGGATTGGGTTAAATCGGGACAAGGGAAGCAAATATCATACCCGCACCATTTGGCAAGTGATAAGTGAAAAGTTAGGTGGTAGTTCTTTCAAGATCAAAACCAAGTCCATATTGCCCAAAGATTACACTCTATATCTGTGTGGACCACATGTTTATTGTATAACGAGTAAGTCATATTTTTTGGTAAGTGAAAAGTTAAGTGGTGGTTCTTTCAATACAAAGACCAAGTCCATATTGCCAAAAGACTACACTCTATGTCTTTGTGGATCACATATTTATTGTATATAAAGCAAGTCATATTTTTTGGCAAGTGATAAGTGTGAAAAGTTAGGTGGTGGTTCTTTCAAGACCAAGACCAAGTCTACATTGCCAAAAGACTACACTCTATGTCTGTGTGGACCATATGTTTATTGTATAAAGAGCAAGTCATATTTTTTGGCAAGTGATAAGTGAAAAGTTAGGTTGTAGTTCTTTCAAGACCAAGTCCATATTGCCCAAAGACTACACTTTATGTCTATGTGGACAACATGTTATTGTATATAGAGCAAGTCATATTTTTTGACAAGTGATAAATGTGAAAAGTTACGTGATGGTTCTTTCAAGACAAAGACCAAGTCCATACTGCTAAAAGACTACACTCTATGTCTTTGTGGACCATATGTGTCTTGTATAAAGAGTACGTCATATTTTTTGGCAAGTAATAAGTGTGGAAAGTTAGCACGTCATAAAGATCACGTCATATTTTTATTGGTTAAAATTGAAAAGTTGGCGGTGAAGTACATAGGAGCGCGAAAAGATTCAGCCTCTTTATTAACCTATTAGGAAAGAGGAAGAAGAGACAAGGTAAGTCGGTAGGAAAATATGGAACATTGTAGAAAGTCTATATCACGGCCTCCACATAAAAGAGCTGTATACGATCACATGAATGACATAAGGCTACAAAATTACAGGAAACACAACATGAGTTTGAGTTTGAGGTGTACATTGGTGTATACTACCATAGGGATTGTGTTCAAGCCATCATGTACAGCGGGCGAGTTTGGATCAACGGAGAGTAGGGTGCTGACAGTTTCTTCAACTTCAATATTCCCTCCCGGCATTAGCTGAATTTGATCATCGTGACACTCAAGAGAAACAGAGAGATCACTACTGGAGACTTTATTACTAAATTGCTGCTGCTGCCTTTGAATAGCAAGCAGTGCCTGCATTTGCTGCCGCCGCCTCAATTTTTCAATCTTCTCCTGAGGTGTCATTGTCAGAGGCTTTGTGAAAGTTCCTGGGAACCTGTTTAAAGGATTTGTGGTGCTTGTAGAAACTTCACAACCAGAAAACACTGGTTTTTCCTCTTCTCTATAGTGAGAATGAGGCAAAATGGTCATGGTTGGATATGGATTTCTGATGTTTACTAGCCCCGGAGGGGCCACAGATGAGTTGAATGACTGAAGCTGTGTTTGATCACCAAGGGCATAACCAGTACAAATCCGGGGCATTTCAATTTGTTACAGTTTGTTTCCACTTGGAGACCAGGTACTAGAATCCTGCAAGTGTTGTCCTTCATGTCCTCCCCCTGTTTTATTCCTGGTTTGTGAAAGTTTTTCCTTGTTACTCATCTGTGCAATTGAAAGCAACATGATGCTCAAAGCCTCGAACGTTCAAGCACAGACAAGAAAAGCCAAAGACCAAAAGCTCTATAACAAAAAAATAAAAGTTGAAACAAGCAAGGTTCTTGAAGAGCACAACAAAAAGAGTGGGCATATTATAATTTGTCCAATTAATCATGGAAGGTTGTTATCTTATAGTTGCATGATGAGGAAGTGGGGCCAAGACCGGGGTGAAGGCACATAGACGGCTCTAAGATTGAAATCACATTAGAAATAAATATCGGAGAGTAATGTCATTTGCAATTTTTTAAAGTTATACAGATAATTTAATGAAAATACAACAAGTATAAGACACTTGACCTATTTTTCCCTACCTCTAATGGCCCACTACAAATTTTCTCTTTCTAAGCCCTTCCAATTCAGTCTATGAAAGCCAACAAAAAGGTGAATGCAAACTTTTTGAAATCATTTGACCGAAAATAGAGCGACATTAGAGATTGAGTATGCATCACACAGTTCACCAAGAAAATAGAAAGAGAAAATAAATTGACTTGCAGGACAAAATTTACAATTCATACCTTTTCTTTTGCTACAAACTTGTTTTTACCTCCCATAAAGTCCACCTGATGAGCACTTGCATGTACATTGTTTTGAGCATGGGAACTCAGAAAGCTCATTTTCCCAAAGCCTTGGGTGAAAGACTGGTCTTGATCTTGTCCATATTCTGTTTTTATTTTAAAATGGCCAGACGTGCTCCCCGCTGTTCCTAGATCCAAGCTTGTGGAGTCCATGCATAACGGAAAAGATTTTTCCATAGTACATGTTGATTCTTTGAAAGATGACCAAGGCCGATCATCCGTACCAAGACTTACATGCCAAAATATTTGGTCAACGCAAAATAAACACTTGTGAGGATATTGGGTCAGATGCTGCTATGCACATCCTCAGAATAGCAAATCAGAAAAAAGATTAAGCAAATCTGTGACTGCATTGGAGAAAGATAAGTTGCAGGCAAAATTATGTTTCCAATAAATTTATCTTGCTAGTTTTTTGAATAATTTCGGGTACAAGTGCTTTTTTAATATTCGATTATATAACACTAACCGTGGCTGTTGGGATGAGTCAATTATCTCATACAAGGTTCAATTGTGTGTTACACTCTCCTATTCATCCTTTCCATCTCACTACAATAGCATATGACAGTTGACAACACAATCGAACCTCACATATTGAAACTTGGCAAGAATCATCTGGTGATAGCCAGAAAAGAAATTAGCAGAGTTTCATGAAATAGTGGCGTCGGCAACAACCACATCTCAGTGTTTGTGGGTGTGAGGATCATAGCATTTAAAGTGATGCAGGAAAAACAAGAAGCAATAAGCGATTAGGCAATCCAGATAATACACCTATGCTTTAAGTTTAAAGTAATGCTTTAAGAGGAGAATTCGCTGAAAACCTAGCCTACACTATGCCATTTATCTTTACGTCTATAGAAAAGCGACCTAGAAGTACTATGCTAGTGTTATTGGTAAGGATTAAAAGAAAGGACGTTAGAATGTAAGTATAGTAGCGGATGAGCCCGTGCCTGAAGGCACGACGCAACGCATTTTGAGAACAATTAAATTGAATTACCATTCTATGCTTCTAACCAACCCGATAGCGAACCTGTCTTTTTCAGGAAAATATTTTTTAAATAAGCTTCAAACAGAGTACATCTAATCAATTTCAAGTAAGTGAATTTCAAAGATGTCAAGAAAAAAAAGCTGTCTAAGTTTCACAAAAAAAATTGATCATAACCTAAGCAAATTAAATCACTGCATAACAATCTGTTCTTTCAACCTCCCTAATCTCCACAAAATATGCATAGGGCAGTTCGAACAATTCATCAATTAAGTTAGATACAAAAAACTTGCACATTTCATCAAACCCCTGCAAAAATTCTACATAGGATCATCAAAATTTAGTGCATTGAATTCCAAAACATTTAAGTAATTTTTTTAAAGTTAGGGAATACAAATCAAAGAAACTGTACAATTGCATGTGCTATGGCTCGTACCAACCTAAACCAACTACTCTATTTTACTATTGACCTCAACTGTCTAACAAAGGACCCAATAGCTCCATCTCCAAAATCATTGACACCTGAAAAAATAAAATAAAAATCATATTTATGTTAGTTAAAAGGGTTACCGATACAGGCTTAAGATGAGAGGCAAAATATGATTTTTTTTTTTTAATACTTTACTTCATAGAAGAATTGCCATAGTCAAAGAATGCAAATCAATCTTGTGTATTTGATACGTATTATAGAAAGCCAGTGGGGCCATTATACTTTTGAGACTAATGCTAGTGTGTTTTAGAGAAAAATCATACAATCTGTAGGGGTCCAAATGGACATCAAGTCTTAGCATAGGTATGCTTTCCATGTTAACAAAAAAAAAATGCTAAACTAACGAATGTCACGTGTTGGACACTCCGGAGACGTGCACCATGTCACGTCTATGGAGACAGGGAGGGGGAGGATGAGATCGTAGATGGCTTACTGCTTCAGATTTGGGGATGAAGCTGACTTTCTTTTGGTAGCCTTTTGTAGCCCTTCGTCTACAGTTTACAGCGAAAAGTACTTCGTGTTTTAGTCATGCCAGCGTATAAAGTCTAATACAAATTAAAAGCCAAGGGCAGAAAGCTCATTAAACACAATACGCAACAGTTGAAGTGTATATTAATATGCCAATCTAGCACACTGTACAAAAGCGAGGACACATAAATTGAACAAAGAACATTGCTAGGAATCTTAAAGATGACTGTGTTGGAAAATATAAATTGAAGGATTCAGAAAATTATCTTCTTGAAGGCACCCACTGGCTCCTCATGCTCACACTTTCTTTTTTCTCTTCTTCAATCTACCTTCCTCTTCTGATATCTGCAGAATATCCAAAAGACAGAAAGTCATTCATTAAAAATGGTAAAAGCACAGTAGCTAAGACCATAAGGAAAAAATGCAAGGCAGAGCTTCAAGCTTGATCTGTCAAGAACTGAAGATCTCACAAACCTTCAGTATTAGTTGTTGCTGAAATGTATCCGACCGCTCATACTCTTGTTCATACTTCCCCTGTATCAAAGTCCCACGGGATATGAATCAGCAAGCGGTTTGACTTTGACTCATCAATCATTACCAAAAAGCATTTGGCATGGAGAATGTAAGTTTTATTCCAAAAGCTAAGCAAGGTACAACCAAAATGCAATGTTGGAGTAATATCAACACAGGATACCATAAAATGGTTCTTTCTTCGTCCAATATGGCACACAATAGTAATCCATGGGCTCAGACCATAACACAAAAAGAGAGCAATGATTATACATGATCTCCGGATCTCTGATGATTAGTGTACCCAGACTTCAACAGAAGGTATCGGTAAAAAAAAGCCATTCAATACCTCAAGAAAAGAACACAATTACGCAAGATTGTAGTAATTATAGCACACCAACTCTTTCACTGAATTTTTGCATGTTGTATATGCAGGAGTGCTACAGATAGTAATCTATGCTAGTGCTAATAGACAGAACAAATAGGCACTACAGTTCAGAATCTTAGATTATTGCTATAGTTGTAGACTGCCATCTAAAGGGGAGAAAGAACACAAAGAAAACCCCCACGTATGCACTTCCTCCCACATAAAAAACCTCCACAAAGTCACAAAATTGCTCAAGAGGGGAAACCTTTCTTAAGAGGTAAGACTAACACTATACAATATGCAGCAAAGATTTGCTAGGTCAATATTCCCATAGCAAAGGAACAGACCAGAAGAACATGGACATGAAGGCCAGTGCAACCTCACTTTACCTCATCGACCAATGACTTTATCTTAGAAGTTGTCTTTCTTAAGCTTTTTTTAAGAATCAAACAATTCAGCACTAACTGATTACCTACGAATGCCAAATGGAAAGAATCCAAAGTAAACTCTTCACAGATTTTCCCCCAAAGCAGGAAGTTACGCCAAAGGTAACCACGATAGCTCTCCACAGATTTTACTATAATTTTTGCTTTCTCTCCAACCCAGCTCTTATGTACATAAAAGCTAAACCCACCCCGACAAAGATATCCTTTCTGCTAGTATGTGAGAGACAAAGGGAAGCACCACACTCCTTTGCATCATGTGTTTTAAAAAGGACTTACCCAAGCTTTCCCATTCCAAGCCCTAAGCTTCTTAGGTTATTCACAACCTTTTCTAAAACATAAACATGAAAAAAGTAATCAATCTAAAGAATCTGTATAGGTAAAAAAAAAATCTTGTTATGATTGAATAAAAGGAACTGAATACTGAAAAGGAATTTCGAATTGGTTTTTCGAAATTCACACTATCTAGATGGATTTTGAATTTGGTTTTTCATGCACAAGATATAAAGCTTTTTGCACACCGGTTGTACAACAGCCTTGGTGCTGACTATCTTTATGGCACTATAGAAGTACTTATCCTACTCAAACCGGTGCCAAGATGACAACTATTGCTGCACCAGCTTCTATAAACATAAACATGGACAATGCAAAGAGTACTAAAAGTGCTCAGAAGACAAATTTGATGATTGTACAAAGAGCGCAAAAAGAAAAAGAGAAAAGAGAAAAGGCAAATAAACCAAACAAAGTACGGATCATCACACAATCACTCCAAAATAACGAACCATCTTTCCGGCTGAGGAATGGGAAATCTTTCTCCTGTTCCATGAATACTATTTTCATTTCATCTTTCAGTTAATCCGGAAAAAGCCATCTTTTTCTTTTTCTCTCGAATTGCATCTACTTATAAACTAAACGAAGTACGGATCGACATGCAATTGAAATTCCTTCCAGTAATGAGAGGAAACAAACGAAAACAGTAATCAGAGGTTCAGTGTTCTCACCCTTCCATAGGTGTTGATATCACCTTCTCCAATCGCTGAACTTTTCTTTTGACTCCTATACGTAATGCAATGAAGGTTAGTAAAGCAACAAAAATTGGGTAAAAAATGACATGCAAACTTGAAGTGTTTTGCCATGGGAAATCAATTCTCGTCTAATTGCAATGCCAACTTATGATATGCTTTCTTTATCTCTTGTTGAGATGTTGTCTTTTCCACGGTAAGAACCTGCAAGGAATTTGCTTACTTTTTTTATAGTTACTGGATTTGAGTCAAATTTGACAAATGCGGAGAGCACTTGAAACCAAAAGAAAACAGGAACCGTAACCATGTAATAACACTTCATTGACACTCTGATCAATCAATGGCAAAACTCAGCAAACCACTCCATTAAACAACTCAATTTGGCAACTACTACCAACAGAAACGGAAATCCTAATTGAGAACCAAAAGCTGCCTTGAAAATGAAAACACAATGGACCAAAAATACAAACCATAACTAACCGAAAATAATAATCACCTAAGGGCATTCTGTCAAACACCTGGTAGGCGTTCTCTTAAAATTGTTTTGCCACTTTCTTCATCCCCAAACTCAGTGTAAGAAAGAAGACATCTGCACCACACAATAAATAGAAGAAATTGACGGTAAGTTTAAAAAGAAAACGATGGTTCAACATGGATTGATCAGTGGTCAAAAACCTATTGACTTGCATTTCATGACATCTTTCTCTATTGACCCGCCTAAGCAAAGCCAAGAAGCTCTTCCAAACGGTTATCTCAGACCTCAAAGCCCTAGAAATGAAACGCAACATTTCAATAGAAACAGAAAAGAGAAACTAACGGGTTCTATTCGGCTAATGGCGTGGCGGAGGGTTACTGGGGTTGGGTTGGCGGTGGCGTGGTCGGAGTAGTCGGTGATGAGCTTGGCACTACGGAAATTCAAGAGAGAGAGAGAGAAACTCACCGGGTTGAGACGCTGTTTGAAATTTGAATTCGTCTGAGTGAGAGAGAGAGTTTGGACGTTTAATTAGAGCCAGAGAAGAGGTTGAGCCAAGGATTGACCAAATTAGTCATTTAACCTTGGAGAATTTACTGAATTGCCATCCAAAAGTTAGTTTGTGAGAGGGATAGATTTTAGGCCGTTGGATTTGTCGGAATGGAGGATTGAGATTTGTTTGGGAAAGAATATTATATTGGAAACAAACCCTCCCATGTTATATTGATTATTATATTGATTTTATTCTGGGAGCCTACACTATCCACAGGCGCCTATAAAGGAATGAAGTTCCAAAATGTGGCTTACATTTTGGCCATCCCCGGACGATAATGCCCCTCGGTTTGGAAACTAGCTAATTAAATTCACTTCTTTGGGGTCTTGGGCGTTTGCGTCATTTCGCACTCAAAAGTGGTGGGCCATGGCTACTATTTGGGTTATTTACAGATTACTTTAACGGGTTTTCGGACTTTCGATGTTTTCCCTCTGTGTCCCGGTTTTTATACACTATTTTGTCCTTTAGTGGTGTTGGGCTTAAGGGCTTTTTAGTCAAATCACATCGTCATTATACTGTAGATGCGGGAATTGCGGCTGGAATACAGCCGGTGTGTCTCCAGTTTCAGTTCCGTCCAGTGTGGGCTACGGTCCAGTCTGGTCCAGTTGGGAATTTGTAGGCATTTTTTCGGTCCACAATAATAATCGGAACCGTTCATTTTTTAGAACTCATTGAGAATAGCGGCCCAACAAAAAATCATGTTGATCAAATACCATTTGCTATAATTTTGAAATGAATAAAACTTGAAAAAAAAGGTGCACAACACTAAATTACAACTCATTTAGCACATTTACCTTATGCTTAATGCATTGAAAAATCATAGCATTCGGTATCCGATTAATATGATTTTTTACTTGACCAATGTTCTCGACGAGATCTAAAAGTTGAACGATTTTGATCATTGTTGTGGGCCCGAAGAAGGCCCGCAAATGCCGAACTGACTCGATTGGACCGTTGCCCACATTGAATGGGAACTGAACCCTCCAATTCAATAAGTGAGTGTTCTTCCCCTTTTGGTATTCATCCCCGCCCCATTATCATCTCTGCAACAAACGAACAAGCAGACGTCCTAATCCAAACAATAGCCGATCAGATTGCGAGAGGAGAAGATTTCGAGAGGAAAGCTGAGATGGGGTCTCTTCGGCTCCAATTCTAGGTACGAATCTTCCGTTTTGCATATCCTTTATCCTTATGCATTTGAAGTTATTTAACCTGATTTAGTGGTCAATTTCAGGTTTTTTTTCAAAAAAAAATTGGGTCGTAGCTAAACCTTTGATTTAGTTCAGTTTTGGAAATGGGTTCTGTACTTCTGTCAAAAATTGCATCTTGATTGACAACACATCTTCATTTTGGAAATTCTTCTGTAATTGATGTTGTTTAACTTGATTTAGCGGCCAATTGTTGTTCTTTTGGGGTGTGGAGTCAGTTTATGGAGCTCTGATTATGGTCAGTTTTGAAAATGGGGTTGTGTTGAAAATTACTAATTGGTGTGACACCAATTTTTGTGTGTGTGTGTGTGTTATTCAACTTTATTTAAGGGTCAATTTTGAGGTTTTCCTCGAGTTTAAACTTAGTACTTTTCTAGAAATGGGTCATGTTGAAAATAGCAAATTGGCGTGACAGCACATCTATGTTTTTTGGCAAATTGTATTCAAGCAATGTTATTTAACATGATTTAGAGGTCAATTTGAGGTTTTTAAAGGTTTTCTTTGAGCTTTTATTTTGTTCAGGTTTGGAAATTGGTCATGTTCATAATGGCAAATTGCTCCGACAGCACATATTGCTTATGCATTCGAAGTTATTTAACTTGATATAAGGGTTAGTTTCACGGTTCTGGGGGCTTTTATGTAGAAGAGTTTAGTCTTGCTTTCTTGCTTTGTGCACTTGTGGATAGACAATCAGCCTCTTGCTATTTTTGCTATCATGGAACTAGGGATTTGCATTTTTGTTATGTGACATGTGATTATTGATTCACTTTCTTGGGGATTTCAGTAACCAAATCCAATCGAGCAGAGAATAGAGATTGTTCTATCGCTACTCCGTGAGAGGAAAGATGGTTTCGATATTGTTTTAGGCGATGTCCACATGCCTGACATGGATGGATTCAAACTCCTTGAGGACGTTGGGCTGGAGATGGACCTTCTTATTATCAGTTAGCCTCTTGTTTCAGTTAGTTCGGGCTGTCTTTGTTGACATTTAAAGTTGTATTTCAGTTAGTTCGGGCTGTCTTTGTTGACATTTAAAGTCCTATTTCAGTTAGTTCGGGCTGTCTTTGTTGACATTTAAAGTTGTAATAGTTTTACTTCGCCATGTTTGATTTGCTGGACTAGCAATGAGGGGATACCTTATCCCAAAGATGAGGTACTCCACCAGATTCCTTGGCCTCCCAATGGAACGGCCATGCACCTAAATGTGCGAAGGATACCGCTGTCCGTCCCGTCATTCTTTTAGAGAATGAGATAAGAATAAGCATTACAAGGGAACATCATTCCAGCTTCACTGCAATGTACCAAACACCGACTATTTGTTAAGGGATTAGCAATACCACACCCAAGGTACTGTGTATCCCATTTCTTGTGGTATTGGTAATCCAAGGGATACAAATTCTCTCCACCAATTTTTGCAATAAAATGCTAGAAATACGCTCCCACTGGATTTGTAATCCAATCCCATGTCTAATCCAGTCAATGAAACATGCCTTTTATGTTTGACTATTCTGAGATCTATTTTGTTGCTTGTACAGTGATGTCAAGATAGTAAGAACATTGTGATGAAAAGTGTCACTCATGGTGGTTGTGATTATTTTATCAAACCAGTTCGCATTGAGCACTGAGGAACATTTGGCAGCATGTAGTTTGGAAGAGGAAAGATGTGTGGAAGGATTTTGAGCAATCAGATATGTCATAGAAGATGGTGAATGAAAAAAAAAAAGCCATAAGAAGATACAGATTTCTCATCGTCAGCAAATGAAGGAAATTGTAGAAACTCAAAGAGGCAGAAGGAGGATGAAGAAGAAGAGGATAGGGATGATACGTTTACACTAAAGAAGCCACGGGTGGTTTGGTCAGTTGACCTTCATCAACAGTTTGTGGCAGCTGTAAATCAACTCGGCATTAACAGTACGAGTCTTACCCCATTTATTTCATTTTTATTATCTTATCCTTAAAAAAAATCCAATGCGTTTGTTGTGCTAATTATATCTTTTGGGTTGAAAAATAACAATTGATGGAATTTCGCAACGTGTGGGGTCTGATAGTTTCATGTAAGAGCGGCTGTACCTTATGCATTTCTGCATGTTTCCTCTAGAAAAAATCAATTACACAAGGCAATGGACTATGACTAGGAGTCTAGGTCAAGTGCAGTCTACTTGACCTTATAATGAGTAAAGAAACAGATCATGCAAGATATGTAATGTAAAAAACTTGAAGGACAAAGATTTTTTGAGGAAAACTGTGCACCCTTCCGTGGTGTGTAAACAGCCACTAATGTTCAAGAATGCACTTACAAAGTCAGGAAAACAACTTACGACCTAACCCGAGCCTCTCTTGATTCTACTACTTCGAATGTGTGGTTTTACTAACAGCACAACCAGAGAAAATTTCAGTGGAATCAGTGCAGTACCATCTGAAGTTGTCCTTTATAAGCTAGGGTTTCACTATATGTAAGGGATTCAACAGAGGCAATACAAATTAAAAGATACAGTTTAAGTTCACTCTACCACATATGATAGATGCTTAAAGCAGAAAAATAGAAAACTTTGAGGAACCTTACCTTCCTGTGATCATTTGGATGAATCCTATTGGCTTCATCAGGATCAAGGTCTTTAAGACAATCATAATTGAAATTGAAATTCTTACACCCATGTTTTTCGATTAGCAAACCGAATGATTTACTTTCATGTGTGTCGATTCAAATTTTAACAGTTTTGTACACTCATCTCTTCTTCGTAGTTATAGTTGAAGCAGAAAATCTGCTGCAATAAACATGAGTCTTCAACCCCCTACCAAACATCAATACAGATTTCACCCCTCTTTTGGTCAAATTAATCTTGCTATAGAACTGAAATATTTGTGGTTTGTGCTAGATTTCTAGCAATAATGTAGTGGTTTGAAGGGCTCTTTTGGTTTCTATCCATAATGTAGTGGTTTGAAGACTTTGGTCAGTCACAAGAGGAGGAATAGAGCCCGCACACTTGAGTTGTCGAAAAAACACAAGAGGAGAATGATACTCTGGGAACCCTAGCGGGAGCAAGATACTGGGATGATGATTTCATGGTGGCCGTCATTCTTGGAACTAGAACCAACAAATTCAAGGCTTGGCTGACGAATATTCTCAATGCAAGACCAAAGTTCATTCAACCATTCTACAAATAATTTATTCATTCCGTGTAATTTTCATGAACAAATTGGTAAACTCAATATCTTGACAAATATATTCAATAATCATTACAATTCTTTAGCACTCTACTAAAAACAACTTTGTTTGGTTTTCCTCTCAGAAATAATCTCTCCAATATTTTTAACTGTTTCGTAATCCATGTTTTTTTTTTTGTCTTTAGTGATTTTTTGTCAAATTTTTTTACTTATTTTTTATTTTTTTGATGTACATAGCGTACCTCTATTCAAAAATTAAAAGTGTTTGTTAAAATGTTAAAAAAATTTACTAAAGACGAAAAAATATGCAAATCTATTGAACTTTTTTATTTCAAAAATAAATCTCAAAACTGTGAACCAAACACAATAAATCAACTCATCTCTTCTTGTTTATGCAGCAAATCATCCTTCATGGTTCTTGGAGGTTGTAACTCCGATCGACGAAAACACATGAAACTGGTGAGATCCTCTCCATGCTATTTTAGTCAATGAATTATACCCAAAATCAAAGCTCTAGAATTAACATATAGTATTCATATATAGGTAATGTCACATGGTTTCAAGCAATATACAACTGCACCACCATAGACAATTGCTATAATTAACAACGGTGATTGACTTTGGTACGTAAAAATAGACAACGGCAAATTAACGGAAGGTTGGAATAAGATTGTCCATGCACACAATATTCAGGACAATTTTATTCTACTCTGGTTATGTTGGACACTTGCAATTCGATCTTTTTATATTCAACACTGAAGGATGTGAGCTCAAGTATCAATGGTCTTCTACTTTACCGATTCAACAACTCAATGCTCCCGTGGATGGGATGCCCAAATAGCAATGCATAACGCGAACGACTGGAAGACAGACTCAATCAAATCAATTATAGTCAAAGTTCATTTTGTAGTTTATAACTTCTCCGAATCACTGCTGAGATTTTATATCTGCCAATGCAGCTATAACATAACCTGCTTATTCACCGCACTTGTTTCGAGCTTCAGGCCATTCTACGAGGTGCGCTATACTGCTGGCATATATAGATTTGCAGAAATTGGTAAAATACTTTCTATAACATACATTTATATACCCGTTAATCTTCGACTCCTAACTTGGCCCTTTGCTATTTTCAGAAGCTACCTCAACACTTCAAGACATTATGTGATCAACATAATCGTGAAGAATTTATACTAATTTCAAAATCAAGAAGATGGACCGTCCAATACGCTAATGAATTCTTCATTGGATGGAAATCATTTGTTCAAGCACACAAACTATCACATTAGTACTCAATCCTAATGTACATGTAGAATTACATACCATGGTATTTGATGCAAACAACTGCGAATGCATCTACTCTTGGTATTGATATCATTGCGCATGTCTTTTACGATTACATAATATGTAAGGATTGTGAACTTCTATCTAATGAACGCCTGTATAAAAAATAATCAACCTACATTTTGCAGTAGCGTCGCCATATTCCGTTCCTCAAAACATCACTTCGAACATTTTTAGTGAGCACGCGATTCGTGCGGAGCACGTCGCGCGACACTAGTACTACTAAAAGATACCAAGCCTGCATTACACCATCCTACATTCATTTTGTTTCGACAAGTATTACGCTAGCCTCGCATTCTACCTTGATTTTCCCAAGTATTTTAACATGATGAATGATCTTGAATCATTAGAGAATGCCAAGGTGGCGCAAAGAATCTAAAAAGTAATTTTACATTGAGGAAGACACATTAGGATATCAAGATGGTACCTTACGTAAAAATTCTATCCAGATCATCAAAGCTTCCAATGTTATCCCAGCCATAGTCAACAAAGTCACTTTGCTCCCCATCATCAAGCTAATTCTAAAAAATACTGGAACTTCCATCTAGTTGAGACGTTGCATCTGTTGAAAAATTGAATCTTATTAAGATCAAAACCTAAAAACCACGGTAGGATTTCTTTTGATTCCATTTCCATCAAAATGAAAGATACTTTCTTAACTTACCACACCTAGAGGAATCAATTTCGGTGATTTCAGTTAAATCCTTAGATACTTCAGTTCCCATGGAATCCTGATGAGTTTTGGAGGCATGTGATAGAGACAAATCAGGCCATGGTTCCATCCTACATTGTCCTGCAGAAGTTCCCTCGGTGGAGTCGTATCACAAAGCACCCTCTTGTTTATCCCCGGCGTAATCATTGTTATTAAGAGATTTATTCTGCACAGGTGGCTTAGCATTTGTAGATTCTTGATTGCATTCCTTTTTTATGTGACCTCCATATAAACCTGGAGGTCTATATTCATTTCCCTCGGGATATGAACAATATGATCATCAGTCTCGCCCCCCTCACCCCATATTATATTGCAAACTGAAAAGAAAAACAGAGTTCAACACGAAAATCAAAGGAAAAATATTCTCCAATCAATTTTTTTTTTGGTTTGATCCGATATTCTCAAATCATGTGAACCCCTCATATTGTTCTCCACAATGACAGCATGGTAAAGAAAATTCTTGATGAAAAATTCTAATTGGGGACCTTTAGAGTTTCACCACACACATAATAAATATGTGAAATTAACACAAAAATAGACAAGAACCGGAAATGGTTCTATTTAAAGCTAGCTAGTCCACCTTATTCCTTGGCCATTCTAGTGAGGCCAACCCGGGCGACTAGTAAGAAAACATAGGTTAATCAGTCGGGTATTAGGAGAAATGAGTCGCTAATGAATGGCTCTACCAGCCATTCTAAATTCATCTTAACAGAATGACGAGGAAAGCTTTCTTCTTATCGTTCATAAGAGGAGGCATTTTTAAGGAAAGCACAAGATATAATTCTCAGAAACACCTCACTGGGGTTTAAAGACATTCGTTTTCGACAACGAATTGAGGATCTCTTCTTAAGCTGAAATGTGCAATCTTTGATCCAAAATCGTGTCCATGCAAATGAAATTAGGATCTCTAATTAAGCTGAAATGTGCAATACTTGGTTCCAAACCCCTGTCCACACATATAACATGGCCTGCAGTTTTTATGTGAAGCTTGGCAATGCAAGTCAGAAGCTCGAAAACAAATGCTGTGTTTGGTTTGGTTTTTGAAAAAAATTTCGAAAAATAGTAGGGGTAATAAGTGGAGAGAGATAGAGAGAGAAATGTTGGAAGTAGGAGGAATCTAGGAGAAATTTTTCGAAAAAAACTTTTTCAAAACTAAAGAGAACAAGGCATAATCCGAGAATAGGTCTTCATTATATATGCCCAAACCTGCTTCCGGAAAAGGTTGCATATATATCTTTGTTTGTATTTGCATACCGAGTACACATATGAACAAGGATAAACAATGTAAGGTACTCAAGTACTCACCATATCCATAACAAAAATCAGATGAATAGCCACAAAAGCAAGCAAGACATGATTCAATCAAGACAGGTTGGTGACACGCACACAAAATAGGCAAGAAATCCTAACCACAGCCCATAGCATCTTTGGTTACTACTTACTACTGAATTCAACTACCAAAGCAGAATTGAATTGTTGATGATCCTATCTAATCACTGTTAGTAATTCCATATGAAGTGCAGAATGGAAGCCCAAGAACAATTAGGAGTAAATCAACTCTGAAAGCATTTGCAGTTCAACGAATGTTCTTTTAGGCAGTAAAACACATCTAATTCGCAGAATTAACTTTTCTACTCCTTCCAACCACACATGGGCCCAAAACCAGTGAATAGTTAGACTCCAAATCACTAATAAGGACAAGAATTTCATAATACAATTCTTTTTAACTAGCGTCATATGAACAACGAAACCCTAATAGAACAATGAAACCCTTATAAAACAATTAGGTGGAAAAACAGTACATACGCAACCATTATGAGAAGAAATTCAACTGCTTTATAAGACAAAAAGCTAGAGATCACAGCGAATTATATCTTCTGCCATCAAATAAAGAAATAATCAAAATTTCAAAGCTCACATGGAGTTTAATAAACTAAGTTAGGAAAACTTACTATTCAGGGTTCATTGCCGTATATGCTATGAAAATCGCCCCAACCTTTTGACGATAGAGGTTTATGTCTTTCCAGCGAGAGTTGGCTGGATATTTGTGATCGCGCAGAGAGAGAGAGAGAGAGAGAGGAGAGAACGATATAGAGATAGGAGAGAGGGGTTGGCCTGGGGAAATACCTGTTAGAGAGAGAAAGGGAACGCTGAAATAGTGGATTAGGACTTGAAGAGTTATACATATCCAGGGGTAAACTTGTAAACTAACATACTCTTACCATGTCTTGGTAAATAGTTTCGGTCATGCCATGAGGGTGGTGATTTCAAAACTTCATACCATGTATCGGTGAAATGACCGAGTCCACTCCTCTTTCCCGTAATTTTCCCATGATAAAATGAGTTAAGTTAGTATTTTTTTTTAGTGAAAACAGAGCCTAAGGCTCTGTTTGGAACCCATGAAAAGGAAAGAAAAGAAAAGGAAAGGAAAATAAAGAAAAATTTAAAATTTTTTTTCTATTATTTAATTGGAAGAGAAAAAAGTAAAGAAAATAAGACTTTTAAATGCAATGAATAATAAATTTTCTATCACATTTCTTTCTCATTTTTCTTCTCCCTTACTCCGTATTTTCCTTTCTTTTTTTTTCATTTCCATGGTTCCAACCAGAGCCTAAGGGATCAGTTCTACATAAGTGGGGGAGCGTGGGTAACACTGAGCAATGGAGAGAGAGCTTCAAGTACACGTTTTGATAAGCGCGTGAGGTATTGGGTTTAACTGTACTAGTTCACAGGACACAGCCGTCCATTGGTGACGCAGATCACATCAGTTGCAGTACTCCTATCTACCTACTCTACGGGCCCACATAGAGAGCGCTATTTTGCGCCGATTAGGATTTGCGTAAGATTTGTGATTTGAAAAAAATTTCTAACTAAAAAAATACTCAGTACTCCTATTTTTAATCATTACTCATACCTATCTCCAATCATTATTCTCATTCCTCTCTCCAATCATTACCCATACTTCCGATCATTACTCTTATTTCTCTCTCCACCTATAACCCTAAAAAAAAATTTCAAAAATTTCTAAAAAACCCATCCAAACATAACATTGAACTTTTTAGCATTTTGTGTAAACCAAGACAATAGAATTCTCACATAATCTTTCCGGAGATAGTTTTTTTGTTGGTTCTTACGGTTGTGCCCGTTTTGGCCCTGAAACTCTGGGTGTTTTTAAAGAGTATTTTAGAGAATTCAGCCTTAGAAAATTCTCACAGAAGCGGTCCCACTTCACACTCACATAGGTGATCTCTTATTAAGAGCATCTTGCTATTCCCCACTTGAATTTATCAAAAGTATAGAAATCATTAAAAGTTAAATTTAACCTAAACCGCTATAGGCATTACTGTTTCACCATAGGATTAAGTTGGAGAGATATCTCCTCGGTGATAGTCCTAAGTCTTATACAACTTGGTTGTCCCGTTGAACCTGAATCTTGAAATCTCTAGTCAGCTAGGTTGGGTTGCTGTTGTAGAGACTTTTAATTAATAGGCTCTAATCTCATCCTCTTGACAATAATTTGTTTTCTAGTCAAAAACTCCAAACTAGTGTTACTCAACATCTCTCTGACAAACACTTTACGCATGGTGCGACAGTAGAGGCCGTATGGATCCCACATAATATCAAATCCTCCGGATGTGGCAGCTAATGCTGCAATAGGAGGGTAACAGTCGAAAAAAACTGGGTCTTATTCGCGAACGACCTCTTTTGCTAGAGACGGTGAGTTTAACAGGACGCACAATTTTTTCCCGAGCCATGGCTTGTAGATTGGGCCGTATTGGTGAGCTAATTTGGCGAATTGTTGGTGCAAGTTTGTGCCGAGAAAGGGGAGGTATCCGACTATAGGCAAGCTGCGGGGTCCAGGTGGCAGAGGAGCTTAAATTCGGTTTCTTGACTTGAGAAATGTCCATATGTAGTAGAAGATGGATAGTAGCAGAATTGAGATGGTGAGAACTGCTCGAGCGAGCTCATCTTTCTTGTTTCTAGCTTCCCACGAGGCCACGACCACGTCCATCGGTTGGAGATTGTGTATGAAAGCTTAAGTTAAATGATCTGAAAGCATTGTGAGATATTTATAGACATAGCCAATGTGTTAAATCCGCGTGGGCTTGAAGTCATTTTGTTGATAGCTCACGGTTGCGGAAATTTACCTATATGTCGATTAATCTCTGGAGGATTAATTCCACCGTTCCTAGTGGGCAACAGAGTTTCAAGATTAGAAAATCCGGGAATAATTTTATTTGTTTCGACGTGTTTGTAAAATTTGTAGCAGTTGAGAAAATGAAATGGCGGAAAACGTGGAACAGGGGAAACATGGCCGAAACTGATTTCTCTAGGAAGAACTAGACTCTTTTTAATCGGTCTTCTCCAAATCCATTTGAACCTCTGAAGAAAAAGTTTAGTAACTTTACATAACTTTTGCATTTGAGCATAAACAGGGGTGGAGTCAGGATTCACATTCAGGGATGGTGAAAATTGAATAGATCCACCCCCAATAACAAAATTTGATGTTCAACATTTGAAAAGGTAATTTACCTTGGAAAAAAACATTCGAAAAGGTACCAGTGTTCTGATGCTAATCATCAATAATATCTCCAAAACCATTCACATGTTCCAATAGTTAATCATGCATCAACATATAGCAAGAATAGTTTAACGATCTATAAAATGATAGCAAGTGGTGAGGCAAAGCCACCCATTTTGGTGCGGTTCTAAATGGGATTGCCAAAGATTAGAACGAGCTCACCAGAAGTTTTGAATTGGGTTTGTGGTCCCTTAGAATTACTTGAGGTGTGCGTAAACTGTATCCAAATTTTTTTGAATTCAATATCTTTTGTTTTGAATTTCAGACCTGGGAGAACGCAAATCCTTTCAAATGTGGGTCTTGACCACCAAAAAGAAGGGAACAAGAGAATGTGGAGACCATTTTCCAGGGAAACCATTCCTATCGAAAAAAACTATAGGGATAAAAGCATTGGCTCCGAAAAACAACGAAAGAGATCCTTCCTCGGTTTGACATTGTATCGAACAGTTGAAGAGCACTGAGAAATCAAGCCCAGGAGCTTTGGTATTCATGTCCGAACGGAAATTGGCAGCAGAATTGGAGACACAAATAAAGTCTGGTACAGTTTTTGACATATAACCCAACAGTTGCACAGCTCAACAAGCTAACAAGAAGATAAAAAAAAAAAAAACCCGTCCTTTTTTGTATTATTCATAAAGCTTCACGCTAGATAACCTTTGCGTGGGGATGGCAATCAGAGGTTTGCTTTTCTTCATAACCACCCCAAACTTCTCAGAAAGATCAAGCTCTTCGCCCTCCGGTAATTTCCAATCGAATGAATGTAAGAGTGAAGCCAACACATACATAACCATTTTCTCAGCCAGTGGGATTCCAGCACAAATTCTCCTCCCCGATCCAAATGGAAGAAACTGAAAGTTGTTTCCATGGTAATCCCATTTGCTAGCATCACTCAAGAACCTCTCAGGCTTGAACTCGGACGGATCATCCCAAGCCTCAGGATCTCTATGCATCGCCCAAACGTTCAAAAATACTAGGGTATCCTTCGGTATAGTGTATCCGCCGACTATGGACGATTGGTTTGGACGCTTGGGGACTAGGAGAGGGAGGGGAGGGTGCAGTCGGAACGTTTCCTTTAAAACTGCATCCAAGTAGTGTAATTTGGGCAAGTGGGACTCTTCTACTACGCTGTCCTGTCCTACGATGCCTGATAATTCTTCTTGGACTTTTTTCATTATCTGTGGTTTATGTATCAGCTCTGCCATCACCCACTCCACCGTGGTTGCTGTAGTGTCCGTTCCGCCCACCACAATGTCCTGTCATAGACATTTGGAATTAAGTAAAGGTTAAATTTCAAGGATCTATTTCTATAATTTGAATGTTATTGGATTTCCGATATTAGAGAATAGGGTTAGTCAATAGTGGAATAAGGTTGAGACCAACTATGTTTTGCTTGCCCTCTAGTGGGTGGAAGCCTAGATACGACTGGGGTGGTAGCCTAGTGGTGAACTACTCACTCACAGGGTTTGGTGTGCGGACAACACTCTGTTGTGCCTTTCAACTTTGCTCGTCTGGTTGTAACCAACTAGCCCTCGATTAGGTGGTAGAAACCTATGGGTGATTGGTCCCTCTCGAGACTCGCTGTGAGTTTGGAGTCCCTATGGCCACCAACAAAAAAGGTTGTTCTAGCCAGTCATCCATTCCACCCACAAAGTTCTCCATTTTTTTTCGTTTACCGATTGATCCAAACAAGCCCTAAAACTGCAAAGGAGTAAATCATGGCATAGAAAATCTTGATGAGGCCTACCAAGGACCTTTTTGTTGCAACTTAGGGACCTTTTTCAGCTTATTTAAGCTATTTTGAGGGAAAGTATGAAGTTGTGTCAAACCCTCTAACACAGACTCCAGTGCGCAAAAAAGGTGCAAGTAAAATAATACGAAGTTTTATGGCCATAAAAAGTATTTAGTAAGAATAGGAAATTACCAGCAAGATGGCCTTAATTTGTTGCAGAGTAATTGGCACTGAAACGTCTCCCTGCTCCTTGAGCTCCAAGAGGATCTGTATAAAATCCTTCTTTCCTTTTCTCTTCAATCCATCCTCCTGATCTCCCTCTCCTCTACTTATTTTCATCCGTGCCTCTAGTATAGGCTCAAGAATTCGCTCAACCCATTGCAACAATCTCTTCATTTCTCTCTCCACTCCCTGCACGTCAAACCTTGCAAGAATCGGGAAGAAATCCGACATGTTTGGCTTCGCAAGTAGCTCGACCATTTTAACTATCACAGCTCGAAACTCGATCCCAATGCTATCATCCCTCTGGCTATTAACTGTGCTCCCCCACAACATGCTCATTACCACGTTAAGCTCTGTCGAAAACGTTATTTCGCTGATTTCCACCGCCGTGCCAATCTTGCTATGCATGTCTCTGATGGTCTTCTTGATCTCGTCTCTTCGCCGACTGTAAGTATCTTCCAAGCTAGTATTACTCAGCATCTCTCTGACAAAAACTTTACGCATGGTGCGCCAGTAGGAGCCGTATGGAGCCCATGCGATATCGACTCCTCCATATGTGCTAACTAATGCTACAATAGGAGGGTCACGGTTGCAAAAAACTGTGTCCTTATCGCGAGTGACCTCTTTTGCTAGAGACGGCGAGTTTAACACGACACACAGTTTTCCCCCCAACCATAGCTTGTAGATTGGGCCATATTGGTGAGCTAATTCTGCGAATTGTTGGTGCAAGTTTGTGCCTAGAAACGGGAGGTATCCGACTATAGGCAAGCCACGGGGTCCTGGTGGCAAGGGAGCTGTAATCCGGTTTCTTGACTTGAGAAATGTCAATCGGTAGTAGAAGATGGACAGTAGAAGAATTGAGATGGTGAGAACTGCTCGAGCGATCTCGTCTTTTTTGTTCCCAGCATCCCACCACCATGTCCATTGGTTGCTTATTGTGGATACAATCTTATGTAGAACATCTGAAACCATTGCGAGAAAACTAAGAAGCAATATGTTTTTTTTCAGGAAATAAGAACTAGTATATTTAGTGCACCTTTTTCAATGGTTAGGTTGATGGAATTTGAGCCTTGGAGAAAAAAAAAGTAGGGTGAATGATTGCAAGTGGTGGGGCAGAGCGTAATTATCCACTCATTTGGGTGCCGTTCAAAATGGGATTGCCAAAAATCAGAAAGAACTATCCAGAACTAAGACAACGGGCAAAGTCCATTTTGACCCCTTTTGATTTGGGTCATGTGATACACTTCATATGGTCCAAAAGTGTGCACATAACACGCTGTGGTTTGTAAAATGTGCAGACACACCCCCTACCGTCATGTTTTTCATTCATATAAATAGAATTTTAAATTTTGAAAAAAAATAATGTAAGAGGAAAAATACCCTTTTTCCATTTTCTTTATCCCTTCCTTCAATCCTTGAAATTGGCGTTACCATGGCTCTGCAGCTCCTCCTCCATCGCTTGAATCTCTATGAATGGGAGTGCTTTCTGCCTAAGAGCATAAGCACACGGATAAGCTCTCACTAAGTCGTCAATTTTGGATCCAAATTCGAGAATTCCTTCTCCCTCTCGCACCGCCACATCCTGCATCAACCACTACCGCACCAAACTCACTCATGCCTCCGATGCGCTGCCCTTCTTCGACAACTGCCCTTCATTAAACTATATCCTATATTTCAAATTTTTCGGAAAAGGGGTCTACTACAACTTTTGTTGAGAGAGAGAGAGAGAGAGAGAGAGGTCTTTTAATGTTATGTATGTTAATATGGATGAAAAACATGACGGAAAATATCATATTTGTAAAGCAGAAACATAGACGCACTCCTATGAATGTAGAAAATATACCGGATTAGTCGATTTGAATTAAAATTGTCAAGTCATCCATAATTCTTTAGTCAAAACAAGCAAGAATTCATTTTGATCGAACCGGCTAGTTTCGTTTGTTTATTCTGGGGCATGTCTCGTTTCAAGATTCGGTGCCAAAATACTTTCGATAAAAAACCAAGAAAGAGAGTATCGCAAATTCTCTGAGAGTGAGCAGTAAAAAAGACACACTTTTGTTGCATTGGTACTTAAACGTATAAGAGGTTCCTCTATTTTATTTAATCGAAGTTTTATTCAACTGGAATAAAGAGCTTTTTTTTTTTTTTATTTTGATTGAAGGGAATTTTATATATATATATATTCAAATATATACTATTTTTTTATTATGTACTCCCTCCGTTCGGATTTAATAGTATTTTTTTGGAATTCGTGTCATTTTTCAATCGATTATATTTTTCAATTTATAATGTTTTACATGATTTCGAAAATATTGTATTATAAAACTAATTGAGATCTATCAAATAAGATCTATATTCAATATGAAATTCATTACGGATTCAAAGATATAACCTGATTTTTAGCCGATTAGAATAGAACTAGGGACAATTAAATCCAAACGGAGGAAATATTCAAATGTGCAGGAGTGTGTCTGCACATTTCACAAACCACAAAGTGTTTTGTATATCTGCGCGTGACCTAAACCACATGGGTCAAAGTTATGCACACATGTAGAGGTATATAGCCAATATGTTAAATCTGCATGGACTTGAAGTCACTTCTCTTTTTCTTTTCTTTTTTAATATATAACCCAAAGTGCCAAATCAACTACGCCGAGCTCGATTAATTTCTGACCAATAAAAAATTGATAGCAGCGAAGATTTCAAATCCAAGACCTACATGGGTAACAGTTCTCTAAATTGCAGGTTTTGACCTCCAAACCGAGGGGGAGAACTTGATGGGGAAATCACTTTCTAGGGAAACCATTCTAAAATTAAAAAGATAAAAAAATGATAAGGTGGATGGAGGAGAATATATATATAGGAGTGCAGCTCAAGATTAGAACAATCTGGAGACGATTTTTGTTTCTCTAAGAACGTGTGTCACGGTCAACACATTTGGGCTACACGTTTTCTTCCTTTTCGCTTTCAGGAGTTCAAGTTGAGATTAAGAAAGTAACAAGTGGCAACCCCACCACCATTGACGGTACTGTGTATGAAGACTTTGGAGATCTTCTTCGTAGTCCCGAACGCTTCTGGAGTGCCTGTTAGACTTTTGGAGTTCATCCTCAAAGAAGCCCAAACATGTGGCTCAAAGCTATAGTTCCAAGTTACTTTAGTTGCTCATACGCGGTTATGAATATATTTTGAACCAAGTTTCTTATTCTTGGCCGACGTGGGACATCTACCAGCTTGGGAGATGTCACAGAGATGGTGCGTTTCTCTGTTGGAGAATGCAAAAGGCACTAAGATATTCACGTTTTCTGATATTTTGGTATTGAGGGATTTGCTGGAGATGCTCTAAGCGGTTACACGATTAAACTAAAAAAAAAGAACCCGCTCTGTGCAAGCTCAGAGAGCGACGCTCAAGTGCTTCACAAGTGTTATCCTCTAGAACTTTCATTCCTTAGCCAAATTTGATTTCCAAATTACGAAAACAAGCTTAAAGGGATGTCTAGTCTAGAATACAAAAAAGAAAAGAAAAGAAGTGTAGCGTTGCCTATAGAGGTCGTATACCTTGGTCACCAGGGCGACGATATGAACATTTAATCCGTCAGTTAATTGGGCAGAGAATCAAGAACATCAACCCATAACGATCGACAATAAGAAGACCCAAATGGAGACTGAATTTAATTAGAAGACTCCGGCAATTTTGCCGTAGATCCAACTAACCTAACAAATAGAGTCAAACAATCAAAGTGGGTAACACAAACTAAACGGAGTGCACAATGATAAACATAATGGTAGAAGAGACAGAACACAAACCTTTCTGCAATTTTTTTTTGCACATATCACGTTCACTTTTGACAAACATGCCCGAAGCAATTTCTACTTCTGGAAAAAAAAACCCCTGAGAATTCAAGGTCAAGAGCTATGGAATTTATTTTCGAACTGAAGTTAGCGGCATAATCAGCAACATAAATGAAGGTTGTTACATTATTTAACATGTAACCCAACAGTTGCATAACTCAACAATATAACACAAAAGGAACAAACTTTTTGCATTATGCATACTAGCTTCAATTAGATAGCCTTTGAGTTGGGATGGCAATCAGAGGTGTGCTTTTCTTCATAACAATCCCAAACTTCTCAGAAAGATCAAGCGCTTCACCCTCCGGCAATTTCCAATTGAATGAGTGCAGAAGTGAAGCCAACAAGTGCATCACCATTTTCCCTGCCAAGGGAATCCCAGCACAAATTCTGCTCCCCAATCCAAACGGAAGATACTGAAAGTTGTTGCCACTGTAGTCCCATTTGCCAGAATCGCTGAAGAATCTCAGGCTTGAACTCGGAAGGATCATCCCACGCCACAGGGTCCCTATGCATTGCCCAAACATTCAAAAACACTCGGGTATCCTTTGGTATAGTGTATCCACCGACTGTGGAGGATTGGCTTGGACGTTTTGGGACTAGGAGAGGGAGGGCGGGGTGTAATCGTAGTGTTTCCTTTAAAAACGCGTTCAAGTAGTGTAATTTGGGCACATGGGACTCTTCGACAACTTTGTTCAGTCCAATGATGTCCAATAATTCTTGTTGGACTTTTTTCATTACTTCTGGTTTATGTAGGAGCTCTGCCATCACCCATTCCACCATGGTCGATGTAGTGTCTGTTGCACCAATCACAATGTCCTTTTTTAAACATTTAGAATCAAGAAAATGTTAAAGTTCATGGATCGAGTATTAATTTCCCTATAATCGGAACGAGTAAATTGCGTTTCCAAGATTAGCAAATAGTCGTGGTCAACATTGGAAGAAGGTACTTATTAAAAAAAAAAAAAAGAAACATTGGAAGAAGGTTGAGACCAACTATGGTGTGCTTACCATCCAGTGTGTGTAGCCCAGTCACCACCGGGTGGTAGCCTAGTGTTAAATGACTCAATCCTGTAGTGTTTGGGTCCAGGGGGTTGAAGTTTCGAGTCGTGCGGACAAGATCACTTGGGACTTGATGCCTTACAAAAGATCCTTTAAGCCTAGTGTTAAATGACTCAATCCTACAGTGTTTGGGTCAGGGGCTGCAACCTGTTGGTGCAGAACTTGGAATCTCATGAAATTGATCGCCTTGATGGAAAAGCTTCGAGTCACGTTATGTTATAATGTCGCTTTCCGAAAAATAGTGTTTGACCCAACCAAATAGTGTAAGCTAAGCTAATGAAGTGAGCTTAGTAGATGTGCACCTATATATAAGCCACTCCAACAGTCATACCATTCCTCGTATTGCTACTACTCAAACTAGGGGTGACAAATTGAACCCAAATCCATTAGTAAGTATAGAAAATTAGAAGCCGGTCTTGGTTCTTAGGCTTGGTTTGATCCTAACCCTGAATATTATTTCCAAACCTGCATAGGCTCGGATGTATTATTTCATGACTTGTTTGCCCTTTTTATTCCGTATCGTCAATCCATCTGGACATTCCTTCTCTCTCTCTCAAAACGACCGACCTAAACCCATCTTAAGAAATTCTCTCTCTCTCTCTCTCCCCCCATGGACCGCCGCCGTCAGCCGAGTTGGGGAAATCTAAGATTTTAGTTGAAAAAAACACGTAGGTGAGATCAGTGCTTCTGCGGTGGCGGCGAAGTTCTTCCTTTTCCGGCGTTCATGGCGGTTGAGCTGTTGATTACGAGTGCAACACAGCATCGAGGCCGCTCCAACTGCTTAAGCGTCGGATCGTCAAGGGCTCCAGTGGTTTCTAGCTTGAAGTTGAGTTGGTAAGTCTTGATTGTCGACTCGAGATCATCGTCGAAATCATCAGAGGGATCCTTGGAGTTGTTGGTGATGTAGCAGAAGTTTTGAAAGTCGTATTGATTGCCGATTGAGGTGCTGTGATTAAGTGATTGTATGCGAGGCACGTGGGATAATCCAGATGATGTTGTTTTCTTCTGGTATCTTTAATTTTTCAATGGTAATTGTTGATTTTCGAATTCTAATGTAGTGTTTGACTACAAGTCAATGAATCTGATATTTCTCCGATCTAATTTCAGAACACAAATTTTTTGAGATACACGTCGGAGATGCCGGAGCGAGGGTTGAAATCTTCGTTGATTAGATATTTTGTATATTTTTGAAAAAATTATCTATAATTTCTAATTGATAATACTTTCAAATTAGAAGTGTTTTCGGTTATGTGAATTGTGTGATGAGTTTTTTTCGTATATTTTTATGTGTGTATTTTTTATAAGAACTGTATATTTTTTATAAGAACTTTGTGGTTTGGTTATGTGTACTCTGTATGATAAGTGTGTTTTTTTATGATAACTGTGTTTTTGCTATGAGAAGTGTGTATTTTTTGTATGAGAACTGTGTTTTTACTATGAGAAGTGTGTATTTTTCTATGAGAAGTGTGTATTTTTGTATGAGAACTGTTTTAAAGCATATGAGAAGTGTGTATTTTTCTATGAGAAGTGTTTATTTTTGTATGAGAACTGTTTTAAAGCATATGAGAACTGTATATTTTTCTATGAGAAGTGTGTATTTTTCTATGAGAAATGTTTATTTTTGTATGAGAACTGTTTTAAAGCATATGAGAACTGTGTATTTTCTATGAGAAGTGTGTATTTTTCTATGAGAAGTGTGTAGTTTTCTATGAGAATTGTGTATTTTTCTATGAGAACTGTTTTAAAGCATATGAGAACTGTGTATTTTTCTATGAGAAGTGTTTTTTTCTAGGAGAATTGTGTATTTTCTATGAAAAATGTGTATTTTTCTATGAGAAGTGCGTAATTTTTTATGAGAAGTGCGTATTTTTGTATGAGAACTGTTTTAAAGCATATGAGAACTGTGTATTTTTCTATAAGAAGTGAGTATTTTTCTATGAGAAATGTTTATTTTTGTATGAGAACTGTTTTAAAGCATATGAGAACTGTGTATTTTTCTATGAGAAGTGTTTAATTTTGTATGAGAAGTGTGTATTTTTCTGTATGAGAATTGTGTTTTTCATATGATAACCGTGTATTTTTCTACGAGCACTGTGAACTGTGTATTTTTGTATGAGAACTGTATATTTTTCAATGAGAATTTTCTATGAGAACTGTACATTTTGGTATGAGAACTAGATATTTTTTAATGAGAACTTTGTATGGTCCATGAGAACTATCTATTGGACCGTGTATTTTCTATGAGAACTGTTTATTTTCTATGAGAACTGTGTATTTTAGTGTGTGGTGAGACTATGTGAACTATTTATTTTTCAGTTCACATAGCCCCATTCTCATAGCTAGTTCTCTATGAGAATTGGCAGTTCACAAAACTAGTTTTCATAACTCAGTTCACAAAGCCAGTTTTCTATGAGAACTGAACGGTTCTCATAGAATTGATTATGAGAAAATGGATATGTACACAAAAAGTTAAGAAGAATTAACTATGAGAATTGACAGTTTACATAGCCGACTCTCATAACTCAATTCACATAGCCATTTTTCTATGAGAACTGAGCGGTTCTCATAGAAAGGACTATGAGAATTGGCAGTTCTCATAGCCCACATAGTCAAGGGTATTTTTGTCCGAAATAATATGGATCACATAGCCAATTTTCTATGAGAACTATAGAGAACTGAACAGTTCTCATAGAACTGACTATTAAAATTGGCAATTCTCATAACCCACATAACCAAGGATATTTTTGTCCGAAATAATATAGGTCACATAGCCAGTTTTCTATGAGAAATGAGTAGTTCTCATAAAACTGATTATGAGAATTGGCAGTTCTCATAGCCCACATAGCAAAGGGTATTTTTGTCCGAAATAATATGGGTCAGAAATTGATTCTAAAAATATAAATTTTACTAAAAATGGATATGTACACAAAAAGTTAAGAAGAATGGGCAAAATAGAATTGACAGTTCACATAGGTAACTCTCATAACTCAGTTCACATAACCAGTTTTCTATGAGAATTGAATAGTTCTCATAGAACTGACTATGAGAATTGGCAGTTCTCATAGCCTACATAGCCAAAGGTATTTGTGTCCGAAATAGTATGGGTCACATAGCCAATTTTCTATGAGAACTGAGCAGTTTCCAGAGAACTGACTATGAGAATTGACAATTCTCATAGCCCACATAGCCAAGGGTATTTTTGTCCGAAATAATATGGGTCACATAGTCAGTTTTCTATGAGAACTGACTATGAGAATTGATAGTTCTCATAGCCCACATAGCCAAGGGTATTTGTGTCCGAAATAATATGAGTCACATAGTCAGTTTTCTATGAGAACTGAGTAGTTCTCATAGAACTGACTATGAGAATTGACAGTTCTCATAGCCCACATAGCCAAGGGTATTTTTGTCCGAAATAATATGGGTCAGGAATTGATTCTAAAAATATAAATTTTATTAAAAATGGACATGTACACAAAAAATTAAGAAGAATGGGCAAAATAGTAAAATTGTATGGAGAGTCAAGAAAAATGACTGAAGGAAAGAAAAAATACTTTTGTCAGGACCATTTGAAATCCGAAGCAAGAAAACGGGGCCGGCCTAAAAATTCCCCTAGTAAGTAAACTCAAACCCACTAACTAAAAATTAGACCCAACCCATTTATAAGTTAGACTAGAATAGGTCTCAATCCGTCTATTAATGGATCTCAATTGGGTCAATTTAAATGACCCAATGAATCATCAACATAACCCACTAAACAAAACACCCCTCTCCCTCTCGGAAACACCCATCATCGCTCCCCACCCCTTCCTATTGATTGCATTTGCCACCGATAAAATAATTTTGAAAGTTATCTACAGTGTATAACAATACTGAGTGGCATCGAGAGAATGTTGAGTTTAAAATGTCCTACGTGAGACTTCCTCTTCCTCACACACGTTGTTGCACAAGTGCCCTGTTTGGGCAAGCTGAAAAGCATGAGTTTTTTTTTGTGTTTTTTTTTATTTTGTGGGCCCATTACGGGTCCTATAAAGATGATTTAAACCGCAGCAGGTTCATTACGGGCCCATTGCGGCTTGAATCATCTTTGTAGAACTCGTAATGGGCCCGCAAAAATAAAAGAAAACATATACTTGCGGTTTGAATCATCTTTGTTGAACTTGTAATAGGCCCACAAAAGAAAAAAGAAAAAAAACCTCATTCTTTTCTTGGCCAAACATGAATTGCGGTTTGAATCATATTTGTAGGACCCATAATGGACACACAAAACTTTGTTTCCACAAGGGTTCTTGGGTGGGAAAAAAAACATTTAATTTGGTCATTTTTGTATATAGGGATTAGGGATGAAATTTTAACCGAAAAACCGAACCAACCGACCGAACCGATTAATTTTTTGCAATTTCGGTCGGTTTTAGTGGTAAGTCGGTTCGGTTCGGTTTAAAATTCTAAAAAAAATTGAGGGTTCGGTTCGGTTCGGTTTTTGGGTGAAAAAGACCGAAATGAACCGAACCGAACCGATATATAACACTTAAGCCTTTTTTTCATCCCAGCCGTTCATTCCAAAGCACATCATGTGCTTCCCGTGCACACGCCACATCAGATAATAATCCCCTCATTTAACAACTGTACCCAACTGGCACATCTCGTTCTCTTCGTCTGCTTCTCTCTCTGCAACTCATCGGAATCTCATCGGAAAGCCTCTCTCTCACATCTCTCACTCCATGTTTGATTTGCACCGATCGCAGAGCCCCTCTCTCTCATCTCTCCCTCCATGTATTATTTGAAGATTAATCTCGATCACGTATTCCTCGAAGAAGAAGACCACAAGGGACTGGTTCAGCGGCCATTGACAGGTAAGTTCGTCGTTAGATCTTCTTCTTGTTGCCGGCAACATTCCAAGTCGGCAAAACCGACGAAACCGACTTGACCGAACCGATTAAACCACCACCGAACCGAACGGTTTTCTCCTTTACTCAGTCGGTGTCGGTTTGAATTTTTCGAAAACCGACTTGGTCGGTTCGGTGCAAAAATCGGAAAAAAACCGACCGAACCGAACCGATTTCATCCCTAATAGGGATAATATGATAATTTAAGTGGACATGGACATTTTAGTCATTTAGATGTATAGTGGTAATATAGTCATTTCAGTCATTTAATGCCGTTTTCAGAAGAAAAAAAAATGTAACTGAGTTAATGGGCGGGTCAGGTTTGGTTTTAAATAAATGAGTCGGGTTGAGAATAGATACTTAATTAGGCTCATAACTAATGGGTTCTAAATGGATCAATAACCCATTAAATATTCAACCCACTTACAACTTACCCAATTTGACCTAAATCCACCCATTTTTCACCACTAATTCAAACCACCCTAAATGCTGGCACCATACTTATCACCTTTTTCCCAAACTTCCCCATCTAAGCGACGTGGTGTTACCCCCAAAACACTAAAAAGAAGCTTTCTCAAGGAACGTTTTGAAAAAACACCAAAACAAAAGCCAGTTTTGAGTAGGGCTGCTCAAAAAATCCGGTGAACCGTGAAACCAGTCCGGACCGAACCGATCCGTACCTTTTGGATTTTGTTCGTGGATTAATGGTCCGGACATGGATTGAAAAATTAGAAAATCGTGACTCGCGGTTCGGTCCACGGATTTTCATTACAAAACCGTGGATTAACCGAACCGAACCGTGAGATATTTATTTTATATAAATAATATATAAATATATATATGTGTATTTATATAATAAATTGTTAGGAATGTTAACACTTTTTTCTATAATTTTAGTATTTTATCTTAATAATGGGATATAATGTAGATGTACATAAAATATATGGAGTAAATTATAGTGTTTTTATATAAATAACGGGTAACTCTAGTTGAGTTTCACTAATTCGTTTCTTTTCTATTTTTTTATGTTACGTACTATAATGATACAATTCTACTAGTGTTTAGATTCTTTTGAATCTGATTTTATAGGTTTTTGGTAGTTTATGTAACAAGTACTTTCTGGTGGTGTTAAACTTAATTTTGAATATAACATTCTTCCATTTTAGTGTGGGATATATGCTTGAACTTTATTTTTGCTAAAATCCGTGGACAAAACCGTAACCGATCCGCGAGTCACGAATAAGATTTTATTTTTTAAAAACCGAACCGTAGGACTTTTGGTCTGGACACGGATTTCATTTTGTAAAAACCGTGACTAGTGGTTCGGTACTCGGATTCCTAGAAATCCAAACCGAACTGGACCGCGAGCAGCCCTAGTTTTGAGTCAAAGGAACAAGGAACGTTTTAAAAAAACACCAAAACAAAAGCCAGTTTTGAGTCAAAGAGCCTTTGGACATGAGCATGTAAATGCCCATAAGAGAGGTCTCTGATTCGCGTAGAGCTATGTTCGGCCTTCTATTTAATTTACCTACTAACACTACCCATGGACACTAAAAACAAAACGCAAAAACGAAACGTAATGTGGGTCAACATATTACCAGCAACATGGTCTTAATTTGTTGCAGAGGAATAGGCATTACAGCATCTTCCTGCTTCTAGAGCTGCAACAGGATCTGTATCAAATCCTTTTTCCCTTTGCTCTTCACCAATCCATCATCCTCATCTCCCTAGACTCCCTCACCCCTATCCAATATTCTCATCCGCGACTCTAGAATAGGATCAAGGATTTGGTCTAACCATTGCATCAGCCTCTTCGTTTCCCTCACCATTCCCTGCACATCAACCCTTGCAAGAATCGGGAAGAAATCAGACACGTTTGGCTTTGAAATTACCTCGAGGATTTTAATTATCACAGCTTGGAACTCAGTCCTAACGCTGTCAGCTCTCTAGGTATCAACCGTGCCGCCCCACAACATGCTCATTACCACGTGAAACTCTGTCAGAAACGCTATTTGGCTGATTTCCACTGCCGTGCCAATCTTGCTATGCAAGTCACTGATAGTCTTTTTGACCTCGTCTCTTCGGAGACTGTAAGTATCCTCCAATCTTGTGCTACTCAACACCTCTCTGTCTAACACTCTATACATGGTGCGCCAATAGGAGCCATATGGGGCCCATGCTATATCGAATCCTCCATATGTGGCAGCTAATGCTGCGATAGGAGGGTCACGGTTAGTAAAAACTGTGTCTAGGTCACGAAAAACCTCTTTTGCTAGAGATGGCGACTTTAGCATGACACATAGTTTTTGCCCAAACCATAGCTTGTAGATTAGGAGGTATCCGACTATAGGCAAGCCTATAGTCTGGGTGGCAATGGAGCTATTGGCTAGATGGGATACCTACCGCCTTGAAAACGGAGTAAGGTAGGAGTGGGAAGAGTACCTGAGGTCGCCCTCCGGGTATATGGCGGTCACTACAATGGTGTTCGAGACCACTAGAGGTGGAGGAGGAGAGAGCTCGGGGCGGACTTAGAGAGAGAGAGGGATGACAGTGGAGAGTAGGTATGTATTGAATGCTTGTTGAATGTTTGTCCTTACTATAATGTCAATTCTCCTTATATATGAGCCTTGGAGATGAGAGGAGCTCGGGGTGGACTTAGAGAGTGATAGAGGGATGGCCGTGGAGAGTAGGTAGGTGTGTTAAATGCTTGTTGAATTTCCTTTGTATATGAGCCTTGGGGATGAGAGAGAGCCAGGTGTGAGGTTCCTCCCCATTGGTGGGCAGAGTGGAGGTTGACCTCATTTCCTCTTTTAGTCCCAAGTTAGGCCTCAGAGCCCGTACCCAAGGAACCAACAGAGGCTATTTCAGTGATACACGGAGACCCGCATCATCTGCCGAGTCAGGCGGTAGGCATGATACGGGCTCCGATGTGCCAGGCGGTAGGTAGGCGTGTTAAATGCTTGTTGAATTTCCCTTGTATATGAGCCTTGGGGATGAGAGAGAGCTAGGTGTGAGGTTCCTCCCCATTGGTGGGCAGAGTGGAGGTTAACCTCATTTCCTCTTTTAGTCCCAAGTCAAGCCTTGGAGCCCGTACCCAAGGAACCAACAGAGGCTTTTTCGGTGATACATGGAGACCCGCATCATTTGCCGAGTCAGGCGGTAGGCATGACACGGGCTCCGATGTGCCAGGCGGTAGTTATGATACTTCTTCCGAGATGTCAAATGGCGGTCAATGCCCCTTCTCTCTAGGACCGGTCAAGTTAGAGCTCGCCCGGAGGCAAGCTCGTCCTCCTTGACAAACCCCTTGCTCTAGCCTCCAAACCACATTCATCCTTAGGTCTCGAGCGAGGTACCTAGGCCCTACTCCCAGCCAAAGATGGTGTATAGAGTCACCTTTAAGTATTTGTGGAGTTTTCAAAGTGTTAAGTAGGAAGTGAGGTGCCCAGAGGGGACCTTGCTCCTCCGTGGGTGGAGAGTTCTTGTAGGAGGTCTTATTCCTCCAGAGGCAGAGTTTTATGGAAGAAGCTTGCTTCGGCGAAGACAAAGTTTGTGGAGGAGGTATTGTTCCTTTGAAGACACAGTTTGTGAAGGAAGTTTCCTCCTGGGTGGAATGTATAATTTGTGGAGGAAGCTTCACTTTGGCGGAGGCAAGGTTCGTGGAAGAAGCCTTTCTCCGCTAGAGGTGAGTATCATGGAGGAAGCCTTGTTCCTCCCGGAGGTGAGGCTCGTGGAGGAAGGCTTGCTCCTTCTGAGAGTTAGTATTGTGGATGAGGCCTTACTCCTCATGTATGTGAGCATTGTGGAGGAGGCCTTGCTCCTCTTGAAGGTGAACTTTATGGAGGAGGTCTTGCTCCTCCTGGAGGTAGATCTTGTGGATGAGGCGTGCTCCTCTTGGAGATGGATATTATGGAGAAGGCCTTCTCCTCTTGGAGGTGGATATTGTGGATGAGGCCTTCTCCTCTTGAAGATGATCATTGTGGAGGAGAGCTCGCTCTTCCTGGAGGTGAACTTTGTGGGGTTCTTGGAGAAGGTGCATCCGGTTGCGAGATATATCATATACCCACACAAGCTAAACCAGCCTTGGTTTCATATTTCCTCATTAGGGCTGAAGGTATAACATTCCAATATATATGTAGTGGTTTACAAAGTAATACTTTTCAACTTAGTCTAACTATGACATACAATAAATTGCATTAAAAATGATAGCTCCTGCTTTAGACTATACAAAATGACAGCAGAAATTAGCAAACCCTAAATGACAAGGTCTAAGTCCTGCACAAGTATGAAACTTGACCTGATAGGTATGAGTTGCATAATTTGCATCTTCAGTGGCAAGTTTGGCAAAGATGGAATCTCCCTTAACAAGTGAAGGCCTTTCTCAGCTAAGCCTGGTACTTCAAAGGTCAAAAATTTCCCCTTTTTCCTTAAACAAATGCGCTCCATGTCATAGCCCCCCATATTTTCTTCCACATCTATTTCTTCTAAATTCATCAAAGTAGTAAAGTAAATGCAATAATTCTTCCTAGTTACACCACCTGTGATACCAACCGGAACCGTCTTATTCTCCACTGATTCTCTTACCGGCTGTAGGATTGGATATTCCGCAAGAGAAAATTTGGAACCACTGTTCAAGTGCCTCGTAGGGGGGCGCTCACCAGGAACAAATACATTCACTGCGGATACATCTTTAACGAACGGTTTCTTTCTCCTATCTCTCCAATAGGGCATGTTTGAAGCCAAGGATTTGGAGATCTTATCTTCCACAAAAAGGAGAACAACACGTTCAATCCGCACATCCTCTAAGTCAAAGTGCACCGCCGTTTCGTGCAACCCAATTCCTTTAGGCTTGCAAGATAACCAAACAGTTAAAGTTTGGTCAGGCTGAAAACCCTATCTTCCAAGCAAAAAGACTCCACAAATCCACTATCTTCCTCCAAATCCATATTAGTCGATGGAGGTTCCATGAGAGAAACAGTGAATGATTCTTTGGGGTTTGAATCATAAATGTCAACTTTCCATAGTTCCACCGGATTGCCAGTCGTGTTCTTAATGGTGATTGGATCATTAGAAGTTTCTCCCACCAATATAGATCGAGGATTTCCATTTTGAAGAGGGAATGGAACAGATATAACTACTGGACCCTCTTCTTCTGGGTTGTATGTACACATAGATGCATTATCTTCATAATCGATGAAACCGATTTCCTCTTTGTCTTTTTGGATATGTTAGTATGCTTCGTCCCACTTCCTATTCATTGTTTCAATCACCAACTAGTTATAATCTAAGTCCCGGAATCTAGTATAATAAGGGGTAGATGTTGCCTCTGGTGATGAAAATCGAGAGAAACCCACCTCTGATTTGTGAGGTCGAAGTGGGAAGAGAACTTGAGGTCACCCTCCGGGTATATGGCGATCACTACAATGGTGCTCGAGACCACCGGAGGTGGAGGAGGAGAGAGCTCGGGGCAGACTTAGAGAGAGAGATGGATGGCAGTGGAGAGTAGGTGTGTATTAAATGCTTGTCTTTACTATAATGTCAATTCTCCTTATATATGAGCCTTGGAGATGAGAGAGAGCCAGGTGTAAGGCTCTTCCCCATTAAAGGACAGAGTGGAGGTTGACCTCATTTCCTCTTTTAGTCCCAAGTCAGGCCTTGGAGCCCGTAATCAGGGAACCAACAGAGGCTAGTTTGGTGATACATGGAGACCCGTATCATCTGTCGAGTCAGGCGGAAGGTTTGATACGGGTTCTAAGACGCCAAACGGTAGGTATGATACCTTCTGAGATGTCAGATGGCCGTCAATGCCCCCTCTCTCTCTAGGACGGGTCAAGTTAGAGCTTGCCAAACTCATCCTCCTTGACAAACCCCTTGCTCTAGCTTCCAAACCACATTCATCCTTAGGTCCTAAGCGAGGTATCTCGGCCCTGCTCCCGGCCTAGGATGGTGTATAAAGTCGCCTTTAAGTATTCATGGAGTCTTCAAAGTGTTAAGTAGGAGGTGAGGTGTCCGGAGGTGACCTCACTCCTCCATGGGTGGAGAGTTCCTGTAGGAGGCCTTGTTCCTCCGAAGGCGGAGTTTATGGAGGAAGCTTGCTTCGGCGAAGGCAAGGTTTGTGGATGAGGTGTTGTTCCTCTGAAGACATAGTTTATGGAGGAAGTCACCTATTGGGCGGAATGTATAATTTATGGAGGAAGCTTCACTTTGGCGAAGGCAAGGTTCGTGGAGGAAGCCTTGCTCCACCGGAGGTGAGTATCATGGAGGTATGAGTGGATGTAGGAAGGCTCTCCACACACCACCGCCAGAGGTAGGAAGGCTCTCCGTGGTGAGAATCATGGAGGTGGGTATCATGGAAATGCCACTAACAATTCCCCGCTTTTTCTCATTAGGGTTACCGGTGGATGGAGATCCTTCCTTGGAGATTTCATCCCATTTAAGGATTGGAATGCCTCTGGGAGGAGCCGGGGGTTCTTCCTCATTGGCGTCGTTTTAGAATATGGCATCCGCCATGTCAGATTTTTCTGGTTTGAAAGGCTTTTGAGTGCCGACAATGGTGACTACACCATTCTTGTATATTCCCTTCATGCATTGGTGGTATGTGGAGGGGACCGGAGAATATCGGTGCATCCAAGTCTTGCCGAGGAGGGTTTGGTAAGTCATCTCGGAGTCAATCACATGGAACTTAGTGGTGGATCGTATCGGCCCACAATTAGGTCCACTTGGACAAATCTCATGAAAGGCTATGGTTTCCAAATCTGGAGATTGTGATGGGTTGGTTTACTAAATGGTTGGATGGGATACTTGCCGCCTTGAAAATGGAATAAGGTAGAATGTTGAGCGAAGCTCCACCATCTAGAAAACCTCTTTGAAACTCCATCCCATTTATGGTGACTGGGACGTACAAGGGCCTATTATGGGGGAAGGGGAGATGTCGGTCGGCCTCCCTGAATGTGATGGAAAGATGATTGTCGTGGAGAACCTTTCTTACAGAGCCGGATAGACCCATGCATTGCTCTTCGTGTTCTTCCGCCACGCGGAGTATAGCCTTAGTTGTCTCGAATCTTATTGCCTGGGAGAAGCTAAACTGATCAAATAACCATTTGAATTTCGTGGAGTTTTGGAGGGAGGAGGCCCACCTTTCCTCAAAATTTGGGTACTCTGGCCCTTCTGCGTTAGCTACTGTGTTAGATATTTCGCACGCGGTCGGCTCTTCATTCTCTGCATAGTGGGATATGGTCACCATCATGGCGGTTTTCCCATTGTCCTTATGATTTGGGAGGGGGTTCCAGAGGACATCTTTGGTCGCAGTGAGCTCCACAGCCTCTTCGACCATGAAATTTTCAAACAAAGTTCGGAGGCCCCAGCAGTCTTTGGTAGGATGGCAGACCATTCTATGGTAAATGCAACAGTTTGGATGTTCCATATCTCTCCGGGTAGGCTATTTCCTAGCTTCTGAAAATGCTACCTTTCCGTCTTGTACCCAAGCATCTACGAATGCTTGGGCCTCCGCCGTTGTTACCGGCAAAGGTGGAGGTTCATTGTACTTCGGACGTTTTGCCGGGGACCCCCGGCGTCGATTAGGAGGTGAGCCTGAGGCCACGAAAGCCATTTGTCTGGAACCCGGTTACCTTCCGCGAGGGAAATGTTGGTAGCTAGGTGGAGGAAGTGAGGGTTCCACTGTTTCGTTCAAGTTCTGGGCCGCCTCATACAAGGCAGAGAAATCCGGGAAATGGTGAGTGATGAAATGAGGCTTGAAGGCCGGTTGCATTTCGTCCACGCAAATCTTGGCCAGGCAATTTTTCGATATCGATTCTTGAACATCCACCAATAGTTCACGAAGCGGCGGACATAAGCATTCAAGTCCTTGGAGGGCCTTTGAATCACTTTCATCAATTGGAGGGTTGTGAGGCGATCCTCCACGTAGAAGAACTTGGAGTCCCTAAACAAGAAGGAGCTACTCTCGATGTGAGATCAGCAGCAAAAGAAAGAAGAAAAGGGCCATGATCCTATGTTCGTTTTTGCCTTGCCCCGATGATGCGCTCCTAGCCCGCGGAGGTACATACCGAAAAGACTCTCTATTTCTTTGAGAAGAGAATCGTTGGTTTGACCGACGGACTACGTGGGAAATACGAGATCTAGGCAAGCCGCTACACGTTCTCCCTTGCCCTTGAACGATAGAAGAACTAATTATCTTCTCTTAGATAACGGTAGATCGGTTCGCATCTATAATCAATCAATAGGCCCGTGGATCTATTTTTCTATACGATAAATCGCCATCTCGTAGCACTAACACGACACTGATTCTCTAAAAAACCCCCTATTTCCCGACAGTTAGGTAGCTGATAGTAGTAGAAGCTCTGAGGCCGCTATTCCTGATTCAGCAAAGAAAAGAAGCCTTGATCTTTAGAATTTCTTAACCATGTCCTCCCAAGAGAGGACCGAGTCAGGAGCGAGATTGACATACCATGAGTATGCCTTATCCGTCAAGGATTTGGAGAACTCTTGTAGCCTTAAGTTACGATCACCGCTGTGGACACCGAGGCTGTCCACAAAATGAATGACGTGCTCTTTGGCATTTCCCTTCCTTCCATCAAAACGAATAACCTTAGGGACCGTATATGCTTTTGGAAATGGCATACTTGTGACAGCTGTGGGATATGGAGGGTAGAGGTCCTTGTCGGGAGCAAAGGCGAGGGGTTTCTTTTCGGATTGGATGAGTGCTCGCACTTGTTCTAGCGTGACGGGGGTGGTGTTTGCCGTGTTCTAGACCACGGAGGCTGAACCCACTCCCATGGAGGGGATCTTCTAGGAGCTGATCTCTGGCGGAGGAGTAGGCGTCTCTTTGGATTGGGGGTTTTGCGCCCTCTCACAGATTTGGTTGTCACGAGTTTCAATTTGAGAGCCAGTAGGATGAGTTCCCTTTGTCTCCGCCTGAGGCGTAGGAGGGGTGGTGCTTTTCTTCTGCAAGGCAAGTACGGTCTCCATCAAGAGACTCTGATTTTGTTGCATCGTGGCGAGGGTTTCGGTCACCGAACGTAACTGTTCGATGATAGTGACTTGTGTAATGGGTTGTATTTCTTCTATAACGGGAACGAAGGTAGCCTCTAAGCCCTTAATACCGCTCAGTCTGGGAGCTCCTGTTGTTTTATTTGGAGGCATTGTAGCAAGCACCATTCTTCCCCAATAGAGTATAATGTGGGAGGTAAGAGTGGGAATAGTACCTAAGGTTGCCCTCCGGGTATGTGGCGGTCACTATGGTGCTCGAGATCACTAGAGGTGGAGGAGGAAAGAGCTCAGGGCGGACTTAGAAAGAGAGAGGGATGGCAGTGGTGAGTAGGTAGGTATTGAATGCTTGTTAAATGCTTGTCTTTACTATAATGTCAATTCTCCTTATATATGAGCCTTGGAGATAAGAGAGAGCCAGGTGTAAGGCTCCTCCCCATTGGAGGGCAGAGTGGAGGTTGACCTCCTTTTCTCTTTTAGTCCCAAGTCAGGCCTTGGAGCCCGTAATCAAGGAACCAACAGAGACTATTTCGGTGATACATGGAGACCCATATCATTAGCCGAGTCATGCGGTAAGTATGATACGGGCTTCGAGGCGTCAGACGATAGGTATGATACATGCGCCAAACGGTAGGTATGATACTTCTTCCGAGATATCAGATGACAGTTAATGCCCCCCCTCTCTCTAGGACCGGTCAAGTTAGAGCTCGCCGGAGGCAAGCTCATCCTCCTTGACAAACCCCTTGCTCTAGCCTCCAAACCACATTCATCCTTAGGTCTCGAGCGAGGTACCTAGGCCTTGCTCTCGGCCTAGGATGGTGTATAGAGTCACTTTTAAGTATTCATGGAGTCTTCAAAGTGTTAAGTAGGAGGTGAGGTGCCCAGAGGTGACCTCGCTCCTCCGTGGGTGGAGAGTTCCTGGAGGAGGTCTTGCTCCTCCAGAGGCGGAGTTTGTGGAGGAAGCTTGCTTCAGCGAAGGGAAGGTTTGTGGAGGAAGCATTGCTTCTCCCGGAGGTTAGGATCGTGGAGGAGGGCTTGCTCCTCCCAGGAGTTAGTATAATGGAATAAGCTTTGCTTGTTGTGGAGGTGAACGTTATGGAGGAGGCCTCGCTCTTCGTGGAGGTGAACGTTGTAGAGGAGGCCTTGCTCTTCGTGGAGGTTAAGATTGTGGAGGAGGCCTGCTCTCCCTGGAGGTGAATTCTTTGGAGGAGGCATTGCTCTTCCTAGAGGTGGATATTGTGAAGGAAGCATTGCTCCTCCTGGAGGTGAACTTTTTTGAGGAGGCATGCTCTTCCTGGAGGTGAACTTTGTGGAGGAGACATTCTCCTCCTGGAGGTGGATCTTGTGGATGAGACATGTTCCTCCTGGGGGTGAACTTTGTAGAGGAGGCATGCTCCTCTTAGAGGTGGATCTTTGTGGAGGAGGCCTGCTCCTCCTAGAGATGGTCACCGGTGTGGTTCTTGGAAAAGGTGTATCCGGTTGCGGGATGTATCCAATACCCACATTAATGTCCTCTTGCTTGCGTATACTCATGTCACGAAATGAGGGTGTGCAGGCATAATTGAACCATGGAGGAAACCTCGTTCTTCCTAGGATGGCTCGCCGGAAAATCTTATGGAGGATGCGCGTCCAGATGCGAGGTGTATCGTATGCCCACAATAAGCTAATGCAGCAACAGGAGGGTCGAGTTTGACAAAACCGTGTCCTGGTCGCGAACCACGCTAAAGACGGCGAGTTTAACACGACACAGAGTTTTTTCCCCAAGCGTAGCTTGTAGATTGGGCCGTATTGTTGAGCTAATTCGGTGACTGAGTGGTGCAAGTTTGTGCCGAGAAATGGAAGGTATGCGATTATAGGCAAGCCGAGGTGTCCAGGTGGCAATGGAGCTGAAATTCGGTTTCTTGTACTGAGAAGTATCCACATGTAGTAGAAGATGGATAGTGATAGAATTGAGATGGTGAGGACTACTGCTCGAACGAGCTCGTCTTTATAATTGTTGCTAGCTGCCCACCACCATGTCCATTGGTTGGAGACTGTGTATAAAAGCTTATGCAAAACAACTGAAAGCATTGTGAGTTCTGTGGGAGAACTGAGAAACTCTACTTTATCAGGAAGCTAAGGACAAGTGGCGAGGTAGGGGTGAGCATGGTATGGATTGGTTCGGTTTTAAAGTAAACCTTTTGGTTTGAATTGGTTTGGACTCGATTCGCGGTTTGACGGATTTTTTGCTCACCTCTATGTAAAGCTTCTTGAGAAAAGGAAAGGATGAATGGCATTGCCAAAGATAAGAAATAACCTAACAGTCGAGACCCGAAGGGTTGGTCTAGTGGTCAAAGCTCAGGACTCAGGGGTTTGCTCCCTCTTCACGTATTTGGTTCGAAACTCCAGGTGCTATCGACTCGTTCGAGGAGCTCTGGCTTTAACTAGCCCCAACTAAATTCCATCTACCGCTAGTACTGTATTTTTATAGGTCACCCAAAACTGTATTTCTAAGCAAATCATGTGACGAAAATTTCGCAGGTTGGCTTTAGTCCCCAACCCATTACCCACATATGGGACCAAAAATTAGAGGTGGCAAATGGGCGGGTCTGGGCAGGTTTGGGCGGGTTGAAATGGGTCACGGGTCAAATATGGGCGGGTCAAATATGCGTCAAATAGTAAACGGGTTGAGACTGGTCGGGTCGAATATGAGTCAAGTCAAACCCAAATCCGCCCAACCCGTTTCCCCCTTTTCTTTTTTTTTAATTTAAAAAAATATTTTATATTTTAAACTTAATTGCATCTTTATTCAAAAAATTATGAGTTTTGATCATTATTTTTTACTTTTTCTATTTCACTCGACGAGACGAATAAAAAAGTTAGAAAAGTTTGACGTATAATTGACAAATGCGAATATTTTTTGTCTTTCGAATTGTGTGGCTGTGTGGTTGGCAAAAATATTTATGCCCCTGGTTTTCTTGTAGGAAGGGGTAGGGAGGTGGCCGGTAGGGTTTCATGATCCTTGACTTGTTCACTCAATCTACATGAGAAGTCGATAAGACTTTATGTTTTGCATTCATGTTCCCCAGTAGGTACCGTAGGTACATTAAATTTTTACTGTGACAAAAAAAGTTTGGTATGTACTGAAATTAAAGCGCTGGATTTCACTTTATGTGAAACACGCATTCAGATGGATTTCACTTTTTACCATATTTCAATTAGAGTCATTCGTGCTCAACTGGTGCGGCAGGTCTATCTCGAGAGTTGTTTTTTTTTATATCTGGCCACTCCCTTGACCACTGCACCCACCCTCACGAGTGTGATCGATGGGTCCGGCTCCGACGTTTTTGATTCCTTGCGGCTTTTTTGTTTTTTCTGGTGTATTTTTGTTTTGGTTTGTTGTTTGTACTTCGGACTGATAGTGTCCTTTTATTTTTATATACATATGCTATGTTTCTGTTTTGATCAAAAAAAAATTAGAGTCATTCACTATTTATACCCCGGTGGTCCATCCACCGGTGGGGTGCTAGTCTTGTCATGGTGAGGTTTGGTAGTGAAAATGGAGGAGGAGTACTGGTGGTAGATGGAATTGCTAGTGGACGGTGGAATTGGTCCCCATAATTAATAAAAATGAGCATTTGGTAGTAACGAATTAATGTGCTGATAGTGACTGATATAGTGGACAAAGGAAAAGAGAGGGGCAACTGAATGTCGAGACAACTTTTGATGGAAACCATCTTAACGGGACAAAAACCAAAATTTTATTGTACTACAAAAGCTATACGATATAGGGAGTACATTTTTGGGCAGAGATTCTGGCTTCGCCACTGAATGGAGGAAAAGAGTGCACCTCAAGGATGTGGGTACAATTTCGGTTGTTTCGATCACGTGGAAAATGTATTTCACGGACAACAGAATTCACAAATAAATTATTTGCCCCTTTGGGTTGTTTTTTTGTTTTTCCCATGTTTAGTTCACATTAAGAAATGATTTCTAGAAGTGTCATCGCAAGTCCAAACAACAGTGGTAGCTTCTAGTGAAGGACAATCCACGTTAGAGAGTAAAAAATAAAACAAAACTACAGGGATATAGTTGGGTTTGGAAAGCCTGATTCGGTTTGGCTGTGTTTTGCTAACTATTCAGGGTTCGACCATGCACAACAGCTGATGTAACTCTAGTGCTCTCTCATTCGAATGATAGAGAAAAATGGTGAAAACAATGAACGTCCCAGATTCCCAATTACATGTTTGGGGGACCGCATAAAATGTCTATGCCTAGCATTTCTTTTTTTCTTTTTTTTTTCTTGATACACGTTGTGTTCTTTCTTTCTTGCTTGATTGTTCTTCAGCTATTGTGTGTGTTATGGTTTGACCGATTTTTCAAGAAAGATAAGCGTTGGCTGGGAAAAAACAACAGAGAAAGGAGTCCCTAATTGACACATTTTTTTTTTGGTCGAATGGAATATAGTCACCCTAATTGACACATTCTACCAAACAGGTAACAGGCAAGTAAAGTTGGAGTACATATATGTGTTTTGCTAGATAAAATGGTGCCACAGGGGGACCCAAACGGCTGTAAGACTTGGAACAATAAAGAGAATGAAATAGCAGGAAAAAATTGAACAGGGCATAGCAGAAACTAATTCCTCCAAGAAGAAGTAGACGCTTCTGTCCAATTTTCTCCAGACTCGTCACGTACTAATGTGCAGAAAAAGTTGTTGGAAGTTTTCTCACTTGTGTATTGGAGCTTTGCATCACTGATTATCTCTTGGAAATTTAAGCTCTTACGATATGGAATCAACAACGTATATCGATACATTTAGGTATCTCATTTACGTGCAACTGCACATTGCACATATAGAGGCAACCAATGTGGGTGCACAATGGTATGCATAGTCGCGAAACAGACAGAACTTCCAAATCCAGTTCTGATATTGACCCGTTTAAGGATTTGTTAACCGCACAACTTAAATCTGAAATTTGATGTTACAGTTTGTTAGCTTCCCTCCACCATGTCCATTGGTTGCAGATTTGTTAACAAAAGCTCGTGTAGAAGAAACGAAAGCATTGTGAGAAACCTAACAAATTACTACGTTTTATTATCAGGAAAAAGAACAAGCAAATGTAACTTACTTTTTGCTGTTGATACTATTTGAACATGAGAAAAAAAAAAAAGGAAGGATGAGCGGTACTTGTGAGGGGTTGACGCGGAGCTCGGTTATCCACTCATTGGTTGTGGTTCAAAATGGGATTGCCATAAAACACCAGAAGCAAGACAAAGTAGTTACTGATACAATGCAGAACAGTGTAGGGAACTAACAAATTATTCTGTCACATATCAAAACCGATATAGCTGGTGTGGTAAATCGCACGGACTTGAAGTCGTTGCACTCCAAGTGATCGGATGGTGACAACTGAACGTGGAGAGCACCATTTAGGGAAACCGTTCTCATAAAATGGAAACTGATAAGGTGAGGGAGAATAACTGAGCAGCTCAAAATGAAAAAATCCTGGTACGGTTTCGTTTGTTTCGCTGCCATAGGAAAACATACTTTCATAGACAGAATCAAACCAACACTTAAAGTCTCAATCAATATGGGTCGGCTACATGAATCAATTTTCACCACTGAACTCTGTTGAGGTCGGTTGCATGAATCCATTTTCTGCTTTGAACTCTGCCAAGGGCAGATTCATAATGATCATCGTGACTATGACATAAGGATCTAATGGGCCTCTTACATGCTAACCGTCAGCTAAAACACAACCCTCGTCATTTATCCGGGCTTAGGAAAATGTAACTCACGGAAAAAAGATTTCCCGAATGAGTAAGTTTCCATTTCCTTTTCCTGCATTCAGTTGACACTAAGAAGTCCAAACAAAGTAGTTGTAAATTGTAATGGAGAATAATACCTAGTATTCAGTCAACAAAGATTTTAGCGATCATAATGGCAGTATTCAGAAAAACAAGTCCTGTAGCTTTTAGTATTGGCACCGAAAAACAACCAAAAATCTAGTATAAGAGTTAACAGACGTGTAAAAGTGGGAGCACATTCATGGCTTCTATTCAATACCGGCGAAGTAAACAGCTGGTAACACCTGTAATACAATAGAAATTGCAGAATAGAAAATTTGAACAGGGGAAAACATAGCAGTAACTGATTGCTCCATGAAAAACTTAACTCTTTATTCAATCTTCTCCACACTTGTTACTCTGCAGAAAAGTTATTGCATGTACACAAGCTAGTAACCATTTAGATGATAGATTATCTCGTAAGTTTAAGTTAAATGGAACCAACAATGTATAACAATTTATATAAAGATCTCGTCCATATGCGACCCGGGTCAAACACAGAGGCAGCCAAACTAGGTGCACACCAATAAGCATATCGAGGGAACGTACAGATCCTGAAATCAAAGTTCCGGTATACTATAATCGAGTATCCCAAAAGTTTAAGCTTTTAAAAAATGGGTCCTAGGCCGCATATCCATCTAACAATCTGCAATGCAGTAAAGATACAGCAAGTATTTTTCAGTAAATTAGTTTATATTTGGACCTGCATCTCATCATAAGATACTGTAACAGATAGTACAATATCACCTTCTCCAATTGCCACTGATAACATAGAATCAGCACCTAGCAAAGAGTTTTTTTTCTTAAAGAGGCAATTTCTATCTAGTCATAGAGAGCAGGATTTGATAGCCTTGGAGTTGGGATAGCCATGAGAGGTACCCTTTTCTTTAACACAATCCCAAACTTCTCCGAAAGGTCCAACTCTTCGCCTTCAGGCAACTTCCATTCGAAGGAGTGCAGAATCGAGGCAAGTGAAAACAAGAACATCCTCTCAGCCATGGCTATACCCGCACACATTCTTCTCCCAGAACCAAATGGGAAATAGCTAAAGTCACCACCTCTGAAGCCCAATTTCCCATCCAAAAACCTCTCTGGGTGAAACTCTGCCGGATTTTCCCAAATCAAAGGGTCCCTGTGAATTGCCCAAATATTGATGAAAACGCGAGCGCCTTTGGGAATTGTGTAACCTCCGATGATGCAAGTCTGGCTGGGGCAGTGAGGAACCATGAGAGGGAGGACAGGGTGCAAGCGCAGAACCTCTTTTAGTATGGCATTTAAATAGCGGAGTTTGTTTATGTGAGACTCTTCCACTATGCTGTCTTTGCCTACGACCGTGTCTAGTTCTTGCTGTGCTTTCTCCAGGATTTCTGGTTTGTTCATCATTTCCGCCATGGCAAACTCTATTGCATTGGAAGTTGTTTCAGTTCCTCCAAGTACCATATCCTGCCAACAGATGACTTTCCATAATGCAAACGAATACCATCCAACGTTTTTATACCAATAGAGCAAATCCTATATATCACCCGGTTTTTCAGCTTTTACATCACTAGGATAAATAGTGAACTGTTGTTGTCTTCTTTCGTATTCTTTACGACGAAGGATGTCAACCATTGTATCATACGTAAATTGCTCCAGGTTGTAGTCATGCTCTTGATACATGATCCACTATGATACAGCCTCAATAAAATTAGATCTATTTTGTTTCTTGAACAAATTATTCCCACTAGAGAACAAATCATGAGCTAACGAAGCACGAAGCGGTAATGCAAATTGGTGACAGAAAAAACCAATGATATGCTGTTCACAATGTCAGATTTGAAAACTATGAACTTTTTAGTTAAGTCATACCATGAACAAGACCTTGAGTTGGGTCATGGTCAAAGGAGTTTTGGCATCTCCTTCATTCTTCAGCTGCAACAAAACCTGCAAAAAATCCCTGCTCTCTTTGCCACCATCAAGTCCCAGTCCTCTATCCGTAATCGCATCAAATATCTTATTAAACCTCCCGACTAGCCGCATCATTTGCTTCTTCAGCCCTTGCAAATCAAACCAGGCCAAACCGGGGAAAAAGTCGGACAAATTTGGCTTCCCCAAAAGCTCCATCGCCTCTGCCACCACCACCCGGAAATCCACCCCGATCCTAGTCCTCTCTTCTTCCTTCATTGTTACCCCCCACAACATGCTCGTTATCGCATTCAAAGCCATCAAAAACATGTGCTCCCCCACATTCACCGGTGATCCGACCTGACTGTGAAGATACCTGTTCCAAGGCAGAGGGAGAAATCGGGTGATAACATATTATCAAACTTCGAGAAAAAAATATGTTCATAACTTTCTCTCTAGGTAGTGTATCAAAATTTTACTCTTCCAAAACAATTAATGCAAAGTAAACGAAAACGAAGAAATGGAGATTGGGAGATGCAAGGGTTACGAGAGGGTTTACTTAAAATTTCACAGTTAACAATTTGTGACATTTGCAAATTGAAAGAAAGAGCCACTAAAAATTTGGAAGAGGGGAATATGTTCCGAAATTTGAATGGGTCAATCCGAAAGCAATTGTGTTCATCCTCATTTTGTTCACACAAGGAGGGTGTGGTCATCCCGAGTCAATCAAAACTTGGCATTTTGTACAGATTCATATGTTACAAGACAATGCGAAATTCAGCTCAATCAAATATCGGTGCTTGATCTAAAAATCGAATCTTGACTCAAAGAATTTTGAAGCTAAAAATTAAATTTTAGATCAAGGAGTTACTGATACCTGCGTCGAATTTTCGCTTGATTATGCAGGAAAAAAATTGAACAATTGTGATTATCAAAGTGAGATCTAGGACACCCGACACCCAAGCCATTTGCCAAAAAAAAAAGTACACCCTAACCGAGGATGAACAAAATAGCTCTCAGGTCAATCCTGCTAGTATGTGATTACGGCGATTGAAATGAATTTCTGTAACTATAGCTGTGGTATGGGCGCCGGCTCTCTCCCAGTGATTACGGCGATTGAAATGATTATTGGGCGCCGGCTCTCTCCCAGTGTGGTATGGGGCGTATGGGGCCCATGACAAAGTATATAGGTCCGAGTCCAATGTGCAGTGGAAAAGAGACATGAGCCGTCATGTGGTGGCCCACATACCTGACAGTATTCCGAATCTCTCGGCGGCGTAGGCCGTATACAGACTCGAGTGTGGCGCTTCCGAGCACCTCCCTCACACACACCTTCCTCAGCATCTGCCACCCCGGCCCATGCGGGCTGAACACTATATCGGAATGCCCTTTCGCCACGGCGTCCATCGCCAGCTCCGGCACGTCTCGGTTGGCGAACGTGGCGTCATTGTCTCGTAGCACCTCACGCGCCGCTGCAGGGGAGCTGATCACGACCCCGACCTTGGTGCCGAGCTGGAGCCTCACGATCGGCCCGTAGGCCTGGGCCAGCGTTTGGAAGCACGTGTGGAGCTCAGGATCAAGAAAGGGGAGGTTTCCGACCAGTGGGAGGCCGCGTGGGCCCGGCGGCAGAGGCAGGGTGTTCTTGGAAATCCATGCGGTCCAGGCTCCTGCGAGGACCAGAAGGGAAACTGTGAAAAGTAAGACGGTGATTTCGTAATCGACGTTGTTGAGTTGGAGCCATAATGAGGAAATGCTGTGGAAGAAATACGAGGAGGGTGTCATGGTATTTGAGCATTCTTGGTGGCAGTAGAATTGAGATGGGATTATGTGAATGGTTTTTCGTTGAAAACAGTCATGAATTCTTTTGTAACGTCTTTGTTTTGGGCTGCTGGGAAGATGGTTAACTGATCTCTAGATAATTAATGGTGTGAGTTATGTGTGTTTATAGCAAGCGCAATTTATTGGGAATTGCGAATGGTGTTGTGCAGTGGCGTGCGTAGCACCGTGCTGCGCACCTCCGAGCAGTCGGATAGTGCATCTGACGGTTCAAATCTCATCTCGGCAATGGATGGCTCTCGATCGTTGGTTGCCAAGATGAAATTCGAGCTGTCGGATGCACGATTCAATGGTTCAGAGGTGCGCAGCAATTGCACAGCACCAAGCCGAAGTCCAATTTATTATCCTCTCTTGAGATTTATGGTTTGAAAATAAATTCTATCCACCGCCGGTGTAAAATCTCATTTTTCCACCACCGTCTATTCTGGACCCATCAAGCGTCTATTGTTATAATCTGAACCGTTCATATTTTAAGACCCGGAGTCTAGTATTACCATGCAAAAAATCAACATGATCGGAAGTCCATAGATATATCAAAATTTGAATTTTGGTTTATAAAATGGACGATTTGATTCTGTCAATAATAATAAGGATAAACTGTCCATTTTGCAAAGTAAAATTCAATTTTGATACTCCTATTGATGTCCGATCAAATTCATTTTTTTGCATGGATACATTACTATGTGGGGTTTACAAGATGAACGGTTCAGATTAATAATTAACACACAGTAAGATCAAAAAAGGCGGTTGTGGAGAACCCCACTTTTCTACTGCCAGTGGAAAGAATTTATTCTCTTATGATTTAATGGCGTAACGCTTTTTGTTTTTTGCTCGGCGAAAGACAGCATTTGTTGTGGTAAATAAAACAAGGGGCATTATAGGTAGAAGTTATTGCTGGTAATACTATGAATTTAGAATTTTGCAACTCCAATATCTAAAATCAAAATGGCAACCCATGGAGATGTGATGGTTTTGTTACTTTGTATAGTTTAATTTGTAGTATCTTTTACTATGGCCTGGCCATAGGAGCTGGTTGATGTCTTTCGAGATATATGGTTTGATACCGCATCAAAACTCTGTTCATAATCCAAAGCTACTTTTAATTTGAAGCTCAAGAAATAACACAAGGGGCCTTAGAGCATCAGCATTTTTTTTTCCCACACGGTATAGTTCGCAGGTGTTAACAGAGTGTGTTAGATTAGCACATGCAAGAGGTTACCGTGTTTGGACTTATTTCTCTCATTGTTGTCAAACGTTGTCAAACTAGGAAGTATGCACTCAGTTGAAAATAAAAAAAAATGGTGGAAATGTCAAAATATTTTATCTAGAGACAAGTTTAAGTGTCATCATGAAGCAATGAAAGTGGAAAATTTTATCAAGCATTGTGTAGTGTAGAGACAAGTGTGTGACTAGAGAAGTTTTTCAGTGCTGGTTGGGTACGGCTGACGTGGTACCCGTTCGGCGTATTCGGGACGTCCAAAAATGTTTTGAACGATTCGGATTACAAACAATCTCTCAGATGCACAAGCGGCACCACATCAACCGTACCCACCGGACACTGAAAAATTTCTCCGTGTAACAGTAAAAATAGAGTACTTCAGAACCATAATGTTTGCACTTCTTGCTCACTGAATCAACATGACAATAGCAGATGATAAATCTAAATTCTTTACAAGGAGTACTGGTAAATATATGTGTGGAATTACTGATAAAGTGTCGGATCTGAAAACCTTGGGGTGGGGATAGCAACAAGAGCTGTCTTCTTCTTCAACATAAACCCAAACTTCTCAGACAAATCCACTGTCTCTCCTTCAGGCAATTTCCATTCAAAAGCATGCAGAAGCGAACCGAGCATGAACAGGACCATCCTCTGGCCCATTGCAGTCCCGGCACAATTTCTCCTCCCCGACCCAAATGGAAAATACTCGAATTCCTTCCCGCTGTAATCCCATTTCCCATTCAAGAACCTCTCCGGATCAAATGCCGACGGGTTATCCCAAACCGATGGGTCCCTTTGCATTGCCCACACATTGACAAGGATTGGGGCGTGCTTTGGAATCGTGTAGCCTCCGATGATAAATGCCTCGCTTGGGGAGCGGCGGCCGATGAAAGGGAGGATTGGATGCAAATGCAGAGCCTCTTTCATTACTGCTTCCAGGTAGGGTAGCTTGGCGATGTGAGATTCTTCCAGTGTGGTGTTTTTGCCCACTACTGTGTCTAACTCCTGCTTGACTCTTTGCATCACTACTGGCTTGCTCATTATTTCGGCCATGGCAAACTCGAGGGTATGGCTCGTTGTGTCGGTCCCACCCATCACCGTATTCTGTCCACGACTCCACGGATTATAATCATATATGTTCCACTAACTAAAACAAGTATTTATTTTTTAAATCAAAGCTGATGTATTATAAAAGAGTGGTCTATCTCGTAAAGCGAAAAATAAATACTTAATTAAAAAAAAAGAATCTTAATGGAATAGGGCCTCGTGTGTCGAAAAAATCAACATAATACGGCTAAATGAGACAAATTGAAAACAAATTAAGCACCCAAAGCACACCCCGAGTCTAACGTATCCTAGCTATACCGTAACTTATTTTTTAGACATCCTAATATCTTCGTATCAATATTATCAGATTCATATCATTTTCATATCTCCTATCGGTATCTATATCTATACTTCATAAGGAATCATCTATTGGTTTACAATGCATTTGACTTGGAAAATAATGGTCAACATCAATGTCATCATAATAAGCATAATCACATTGAATAAGCTATAAATATTAGTGTAACGACCTGCTCATGCCTTGTATAATATTGTCCATTTTGAACACCAAATCCCCATCAAACTTTTAAGTAAGGTCATTCATTCCTGGATTTCTCCAAGTCGGACACACTTAACTGTGAAGTTTCAATGGACTTTGGCGCCCTCACGGCTTTAAAAGGCCTTGTATAAGGTAGGATGACGATCTATTATTTATAGCACACAACTTACACTCACCAAACGATGTGGGACCACCTCCGTCTAACGTCCCTAGCTAGACAGCCCCCGCAGGGGTCTCAATCGCGGACCCGGGGGCTCTCCTGCCCAGGGGCCACCGCAGACCCTACCCACACCACCGAATCTTTGCCGTTTTGGTTATAAAAACAATTCTTACCACCAATTTGCAATCTTATGGAGAAGATACATGATTATGAGAGTCTTAGAGACAAAATTTGATTATGTCTCTTCAGAATAATATGATCAGAATAATAAGATCTTCACACCCATTCAAACGGATTAAAAATTGGAGCACTTAATTTTTTAACCATATTTTTTAATATATAAACGGTCTAAAAAAATTAAATACTTAAATTTTCACTCCATTTGAATCAGTGCAAAGATCTTGTTATTCATATCATATTATTCTAAACGGTCGTAATTCATTTTTGTTTATAGGGCTCTCATAATCACATTTTTTCTCCACATGGTCCTAAACATATACTTAATATGGCAAATGTGACTATATAAAATGACAACAAAAATGAATTTGCGTTCTATTGTTGTCATTTTATATAGTTACATTTGTCATATTAAGTATATGTTTAGGACCATGTAGAGAAGAAATGTGATTATGAGAGTTCTATAAACAAAAATGAATTACGACCGTTTAGAATAATATGATATGAATAACAAGATCTTTGCATCGATTCAAACGGAGTGAAAATTTAAGTATTTACTTTTTTTAGACCGTTTATATATTAAAAAATATAGTTAAAAAATTAAATGCTCCAATTTTTAATCCGTTTGAATGGGTGTGAAGATCTTATTATTCTGATCATATTATTCTAAAGAGATATAATCAAATTTTGTCTCTAAGTCTCTCATAATCACGTTTCTGCTCCATAGGATTGCAAATTGGTGGTAAGAATTGTTTTTATAACCAAAACGGCAACGTTTCAGTGGTGTGGGTAGGGGCTGCTGTGCCCCCTGGGCAGCAGAGCCCCCAGGTCCTCAATCGCCCTTAGGTCAGTCAACCACTAGCTACTTGGAATTCCCAGCAGCAGCGTCACATGTACAATCTCCCTCACTTAGGAACATACGTCCTTGTGTGGAGTTGAGATTCAATCTCACATTTTCGGTTGGTGCAGGCTCTGATACCATATGTAATGACCCACTCATGCCTTCTACAATATTGTCCGCTATGAACACCAAATCCCCTCAGACTTTACAGTTAAGTGTGTTCGCCTTGGAGAAATCCAGGAATGGGTGATCTTACTGAGAAGTCTGATGGAGTTTGGTGTTCAAAGCGGATAATATTATACAAGGCAAGAACGGGTCGTTACATATAGTATTAGAGCCTACACTAACTTGAAATGTGGGGCAGAATCTCGACCCTACACGAGAACGTGTGTTCCTAAGTGAGAGAGATTGTGACGCCCTGCCCCTGAGAATTCCAAGTAGCTAGTGGTCGACCGGCCTGACAGCCCCCGTACGGGTTCCACCTGCCCTTAGGTCCGTTGACCACTACTTGGAATTTCCAAGAGCAGGGCGTCACAATTAAATTTGGGGGCTCGCACAAAATGGGGCACACATATGTGAAAGGAATACACTCAATAGTGACGGACCCATAAATTTGTTCAACTTTCAATACTTTTTGTTAAAGAATGGTCAAGTGCGAATAGTGCAACATACCATCAACAAGGCTTTGACATGGATCATGGTTAGGGGAGTTTTGGGATCCCCCTCCTCTTTTTGGTGCAACAAAAGTTGCAAAAAGTCCTGGCCTTTTCCCCCATCCCCTTTTGTTCCACTTAGTTTGTTCATTTTTAGCCGTTGATCAATAATCCCGTCAAAGATCACATCCAATCGCTTTGCGCACCCTTTCATCTTCTTCCCGATTCCTTGCAAGTCAAGCCAGGCCAAAGCCGGGTACAAATCGGATATATTCCGGCTCCCCAAAAGATGGATCATCTCTACAATCACGGGCTGGAACAAGACCGCCACACTCGCCTCCTCCCCGCCCGTGGCGGCACCGCCCCACAACATGTTCGTAACAACATTCAGCACTGTCTGAAACATCAGCTCACCTATATATATTAAAGAATCCATGAAGTTCTTTTCAATAGCAGCGGGTTTTCTGTGGAGGGATTTTGCGATTAAACATACAAGGGATTCGGAGTCGGGACATGCCAGTTAAATTTGAATTCTACCGGCTTTAGCAAAACTGATACTTCCTCCATCCCAAATTGCTCCCTAATCTTCAAAAAGTCACAAAATTTTTCGGTTCAAAAAATAAAGTATTTTTAAGGATTATTTTTCAAGTTTCTTTACACCAAATTAAAGTACTCCAAATGCTCTTTATTATGGTGTAAAGAAATTTTAAAAAAATTGATGCGCGAAAGTACTTTATTTATTTATCTCAAAATTGCACGTCTTTTTGTAAAGGTCCAGCAATTTGGGGCAGGAGTACTTGATATCGAACTCTTTTTTTTCAATGTAAAATAGTATTTTAATCCCGTTAGCTTATGTATGGTCCCATGCTCACCTATGTTCACCGGAGTTCCGACTTGACTATGCAGATACCCGATTGTCTTCCGGATCTCCTGACGCCGGAGGGAATACATAGTATCCAGCGTGGTGTTGCTGAGCATTTCACGCACAAGCACCTTCCTCATCATCCGCCACTCAGGGCCGTACGGGCTCCAAACCATGTCCCGACCTCCATACGACGATAGTGCCCCGGCAACCGAGACGTCGCGATTGGCGAAGGCGACATCGTTGTCTTTCAGAATCTCCCGCGCAACAGCCGCGGAGGTTACCACAAGAGTGAGCTTTTTACCGAGCCGGAGGGCGAATATCGAACCATAGGTTCGAGACAGGGTGGCGAAGTGGGCGTGGAGCTCGGGTTCAAGAGAGAGGAGGTTTCCGACAAGGGGTAGGCCACGCGGGCCTGGTGGTAGGGGGGGGTATTTGTTTTTCGAGATTATGAGCGATAATATCCTTGTGAACAACCATAGGACGGAGACGAGGAGGCATGAAGTGAAAAGTAGGCGTGTGGGATCGTCGTTGTCGATGTGTTGCCGCCACCATGAGGGAGCATCGGAGAAGAAGGTAACTAGTCTTCGAAGCATCATCGGGACTAAGAAAGTACTAGTTTTTTTTCTTTTTTTTGAGCGATGAAAAAAGATTTTATTAATCTTTAAATGTAAATACAAATATCAAAGAGAGCAAAGAGAAGCCCAAACGGCAAAGCGGTGGCAACGTGGCCTTTTATGGCTTTGTGATTTCATCATGGATTAGGTCATTTGACAATGACACACTGCCAAATTTTCAGGCAAGAATATTACTACCAAATTTAGTACTCCCTCCGTCCCTTTTTAAGTATTCTACGTTGTAATTCTAACTTATTAAAAAGACATTATCATTATTTCTTTCGCATTAATTTTTTCCTCAATTTTTCCTACTTACCCATAATCATTACACTTTTACTTATTAATTTTTTAAAATGGAATATACTTTTAGGAACAAAATAAATAATGTATCAACTTTTACCCACTAACTTTACAAAATGAACACTTATTAAGGGACAATCCAAAATGAAATACTGGACTCTAATAAAGGGATGGAGGGAGTATTTACTTACCCGTTTCAATCAAAAATCTAAATAAACCAAGGATAGTGTGATTTGTCACACCTTATAAACTCTCTCCTCATGAGGTCAATGGGTTAAATCTTGCCAAAAGGCAAAAAATTGATTACTTACATCGTGTTCGGTTGCTAATTTAGTTTTAGTTTTAGTTTTGTTTTCAATCATTATCCTATATCTTTTTTCAACTGTGTTCGGTTGCTAATTTAGTTTTAGTTTTAGTTTTGTTTCCAATCATTACCCTATATCTTTTTCCAATCATTACCCTGTATCTCCAATTATTAATTTTATTTCTCTCTCTATCTCTCTCCAATTATTATCCCTTTCTCCAATCATTACCCTATTTCTCTCACCACCCACTACCAAAACTAAACTAAACTAAACTACCAACCAAATAAAACCTTAGTAGTTACTTTCTGGTAAGCGCGCGGTACTAGCCCTTGAGCAAAGTCGAGCATGGCTTTCACCTTGTGTCCCAAAATTCGGAACTCCTGCATTCTAAAATATGTAACTAACCCGTAACTTCACTTTTACACGGTACGCAACTATGCGTAGCTACACCGAAAAAGGGCGGTTTTCTCTTTTGGGGTGGAAGCGACAGTGAACAGGGCTAGGTTTTCTCTTTTGGGTTAGGGTTAGGGTTTTTCTTTGGGTTGGGCTTGTCCCGATAGTTGTTTTGGGCTTCAGCCCTTTAGGTGTGAGTTTTGTTCCAATAGGTTTTTTTAGTTGGTTTCTTGCCAATTAAGGGTTCGGTCTCGGATTGGGCTTTGTCCCGTTCTCCTTATTTCTATTGTCTTTGTAATCATTTCAAAGATAAAGAAATTTTTTTCTGTTAAAAACAGGGTACACCAAAAAAAATTCGTAACCAAAGAAACCGAACATTAGTTTCGATCACTGCATATTGCAAATGTTCTTCCCTGCAATGGTTCCAGCTTATTATAGAGCTCCCCCTACTAACAGAGACAATTTAAAGAGCTCTTTCAAAACTTAAAAGGGTGAGAAGAAAGAAGGAATCCAAGACTCTTTTTGTACTTGATACAAAGTTATTATAATATTAGACGTTTTCACTTTGGAAAGTGATTATCACACTCCCTTTTTTATAATTCGCACTACTTTTTTTTTTTTTTTTGTCTTTTTTTCATTCGAATTGACTATCTTGCCCTTTTTTCAATATACTTTTTCATACATCCAAAGGTAACATTGTAAATTCATGTCGATAAAGACAAAAAAAAAATGAATTGTAAAAAGAGAAATGTGAAAATCATTTCCCACACTTCTCCCCTTGCAAAAAATAAAGGGTTAACATTGGTTGGGAAAGATTTGCAGTTAGAGCATTGGTTGAGCACCAAGCTGTCGTCTGCTATGGCTTCACAATGATTGGGTTATGTTACTTTTTTTTTTTTTTTTTTTGGGCCAAGCGGAAATTCATTAGTAAAACTTACAAAAGAGAGTATCACATTAAGAGTACAGACTGAGTTTTAACACTTGTTTGATATTCACGCTATCTCTAATTACAAATTCTCTTATCGCAATAGGCATGTCCATAACAAGCCCAAGTTCGTCAGTGTGTTCAGCTCCTAGCCTAGCAAGGTGATCAGCATATTGATTGGCCGAACGGGAAATGTGACAAATTGTAGTGTTGGTCTGGGCCAATAAGAAATGAGCTTTATTAATCAGCTCACTTTGGGGATGATTGCCTGGATTTCCTTCCGTGATGAGGTCCACAGCTACGAGTGAATCGGATTGGATCTTCACATTTGCCAGCTTCCTTTCTAAGATAATTTCCATACCCTTGTGTATGCTCCATATCTCTTCTTCCAAGCTCGAATTAAAGCTTCTCCGGTTATGTTACTTTAAACTGTGAACAGGGATGGAGCTAGGGAGGGGCCAGTAGGGGCGGTCGCCCCTGCAAGAAAAAAAAAACCTCTATTTATTATATGTAAAATAAAAATTTCCTTATGAAAGTATAGAGGCTCGCCCCCCTCTAGTACTTTTGGGGAAAAAAATCAAATAATAGTAAGTAGTTAGTAACCTCTGAAGTACAAGATACCAACATTAATTTCTAAACATTACGGGTTAAATATAACAAAATATAAAATTTTGAGGGTTAACATAGTGAGTACTCAATTATTTAATTCCCAGTTTTTACCCACAAAAATCTCCAATCGTTAAGAGGATTTTACACGGTTTCTTCTCTCTGTCTAAAAAATCTCCATGGCACACCAGACCCCTCTCTCTCTTTCTCTCTCTCTCTCAGCACAAAAATCCCACATCGTCAAGACTTCGAAGGCCGTTTCGAGAAAATAAGAACACTAGGAGAAGAGATTTGGAAAACTTTAAGTAATCTTGGTGAAATCTAAGTTGTAACTATGAAATGTGTAAATATTAGACACCGCAAAACGATGGGGGATAAACTTTTAGCATGTTTCTAAATCACTTACATAGAGAAGGATATTGCGAAAAGGTTTGATGTTGATTCCATCATCAATGCTTTTAATGACATGAAAGAGCGTGAGTGCAATTGAAGATGCCTAGTTTTACTAAATAGATTGAGGTAAGTCGTTAATGCTTTTGCAATATGTTAATTTATGAAAAGCATAATTAAGTATGGAGTGTTGCTATTTTGTACATTTTTGAGTTTTAATGTATTCACGTTGTTATACACGTTTCTCTTTATTTTTTTGTCTTGCGTACATGGTCGCCCCCGTGTAGTGAAATTCCTGGCTCCGTCCCTGACTGTGAAATAAACTTGACTTCCCCTCTGAACTTTGATTCGGATGATATTTCAAGAAAAAATAGATCCTTCATTTTAGTAAAAATAACTTACTGAGTTTTCCTTCATTCTTGTTTCGGCATGCTCGTACAGTCAAATTTGGATCACAAAATAGCTTCCTTCACTTGAAACCTAAGTGAGGAAGAAATTCGTCAGAGAGAAAAATACTAATAAGTTGTGTAATCGGTATGTATTGTTTGTTAGTATTTGCGCGTAACCTGAGTTTGTCCAAAAGGGTGGCAACATATGCCTAGGGTTATTTTTCTTTTAATTTTCGTCTATCAATGATACACATACTATGAACGTTCTTTTGGACATCCATAAGCCCAGGGTAGGGGTGGCAAATTGAACCCAGACCCATTAAGAAACCCAAACCCATTTATTAAAAAATAAACCTAACCCAACCCATTTATTAGTTGGGTCAAAATGGGTCCAACCCATCTAACCCATTTATTAATTGGGCTTAATTGGGTTTTAATTGGGTCAACTTAAATGACCCAATAAGTCATGAGTACAACCCAACAAAAAAACCCCATTTATACTCTTCTCCCACCTCCTCGCAGCCGTGCTTGCCATCACCACCTTCTCCTCCTCCACCAACTAGATCACCGCCAGCCACCGAGCACCACCATTTCCACTACCATACACCACTGTTGCACCTCCACAGGCGAACACCATCACCATCCGACCAAACTCCGTTGCCGCTCCGAACAGACGCCAAAATCTCTCCAAAACTCGTTTTGCCGGACGCGAGTTAGTCCGAACTCACCTCCCTATGTATATTTACATGTTGCTATGTAATTCTATCAATGTTTTGGTGCTGTACGTTTGATGGAAGTACCAAAACATGCAAAAAATTGGCCTCGACGAAGCTGACCTTGAGGAGTCTCAGAAAAATCAAGGATTGGTTTTTTCATAGACACAGATATCTCAATAGATCAAGGATTGGTTTTTTCATTCATCACGGCAATAGCACGAGAGACTCAGAAAAAATCACCTTCCGTTGCGATAACATGAAACCCGAGCCGAACCGTAAAAAAAAGCTTGGAATTGGAACCTTAAATCGCTGTGAAAAACTAATTAAATGTTCGGGCCCAGTACATTGGTTGTTGCCCAGTAGGTTAAGATTGATTTTAGCACTCCATAGCGTATAAAACGAACACAAATGAAGAGAGAGAGTGCAAACCGAGTTTCAATCAAAATCTGCATTTTTTTTAAACTGCTTGAACGGAAAATCTGATCTGTCCATCTCGTTCGTCTCCTCAAGACGGTTCGGATAATGGTATAATAAGCCTCCGTACGATGTCGGGTTAGATCACATGCGTCTATCAAAGTTTTGAGTGTGTGAGCTTACCACATTCTATAATTTTTCATTTGGCATGAGCCGACATCACGGAGAGAGAGATGAACCAGAATCAACAATTTTTTAGTATGTAGTATTTAATTTGGTTAATGGGCGGGTCGGGTTGGGTTTTAGATAAATGGGTTGAGTTTGAGTATGGGTAATTAGACTAATAATTAATGGGTCTAAATGGGTCAATAACCCATTAAAGACCCAACCCACTAACAACTTGCCCAATTTGACCAAAACCCGCCCATTTGCCACCCCTAGCCCAGGGTTAAAATGAAGGGTTAAAATGGTATGGCCTTCGGTGGCCCTAGAATTTTTTTTTTTTTTTTCGGAAATTCATAAAATATCAAAAGAAGTGAGTTATACATAACTGAAGAGTCACTAGGACTACAGGAAGGCAGAGTCCAAGAGTAGCCAATAACAACATAAAAACTTAAACATCAATCCTAGAGGTGGCCAACCCCCAGGTAATCCTCACAAATAAACAGCATCGTTGAAGCTGGAATGTCATGTCAACACCAAGTTTTCTTATACCGAGCAAAAAAAAAACACAGAAGTTTTCTTCTTGTTCACATCCAAGCTTGGCAAGATTATCAACACTTTGATTGACAATTCGGCACACGCGAGCATGAGAGGCACTAGTTCGGGTCATGAGCATCCTTGAGTCCTCTATTAAGGCAGCATGATGGTGTGCAATAGCAGAGCCTCCACTGATGAGATTCACAGCAACCAGAGTCTCGATTCAATCTTGACATTTTGAATGCCTTTTCCAGAATGAGATAGCGACACCATAGTATATGGCCCATAGCTCTGACTCTCTAGGCTGGATCCGCTTGATAACTTCACATAGTAGTAACCCAGGATCCATGCACCTGTGCAGTCTTTAAAGTGTCCTCGAAAGCCAGTTTTTCCATTGAAATCGTACAACACCCATCCGTGTTGAGCTTCACTTCCCCTGTATTAGGCAAAACCCAAAGCATTAGTCTAGGTTGATCCCTATCACCGGTCAGGTATGCTTTTATAATGCCTCAACAATTTCCAGGGCCTTGAAGCTGTAAGGAATCGCAGCATCAATGTTATCAAAACCCTTTTTGTTCTTGTCTTTCCACATTTTCCATAATATAGTGGCAAAATCACTAGATATATCTTCTTTATAGTAGAACCAAACACTTTATGGACTATACCTTTATGGCAGCATCAAACTTGAACTTCCGGCCCATCCAGTACAAAAGATGGTTTCTTGTCATTCTCAGCAAAATTTGGGCCATAAAAGCCTGACTGCCTGAGCTATTGTACATTATTATTAATAGAAAAAAAAAAAAAAAAACCCCAAAAAGAAAGGAAGACAGTAAAATCCATACAGAAGTACATTATTTCAAGGAGAGTTTGATGCAAACTAGAGCTAGTCCAAATGTTTCACCATTATTCCAAACAAGTATCACAGCTTCTACCAACCATACATAGCTCCATCCAAAAGTGAACTAATTTTCACATCTGAAGCACTTGTTAACATTTGAAAATTGGAACCTCAACAAAGCATTGAAGCACCAATATGTAGAGGCAACTAGCTGAGATACTACAATTCTTTTGCCATTCAAAAAAAAAAAAACTGAGGTACTCAACCATAGAAAACACAGAAAATGATGGAGGCAGCTGATACCATATATCATTTCCAAAAGTGCTAGGTGCAAAGAAAATATACCCTGAAATTACCCCGAATACACTTTTAGAGGTATTTAAGACCGTTTTATTAGCCGTAAGAAATCCCTATTCTAGGTGATTTCGGGGTATATTTTCTTTGTCCCTAGCATTCCTCCCTCCTTTCACTTGTACAACACCTTGAATCTTCTACATGCTTCCAACACGTTGGCTCTATGACCGAAGGCACTAACCCTAATGAAACCTTCACCACCTGGTCCAAACCCACTGCCAGGAGTTGTAACAACATTCGTCTTCTCAAGAATTTCTTCAAACACCTCCCATGAACTTCGGCCAGGAAAGTGAACCCACACGTATGGTGCATTTTTTCCTCCGTACACGTTAAAACCAAGCGATTTGAACGTATCGACTATGATACGAGTGTTTTCTTTATAGAAACCAATCACCTCCTGCATAGCCTGTAATATGGTGTTACAAATGATGAATCAGCTGAAGATGGACTCTTCAGTACAGTTTCAAAGAAGATTGGGAAAGAAGTAGGTACACATAACTAGCTAAAGTGGTGGTTTTCCCTCTGTTTTAGAAGAAAAAAAAGCTCCTTTTGCTGGGCGGAAAACGGTTTCTCTGAGAAGAAAATGTTATCTGGAAATCATTTTGAACAAAAACGGTTAGTGTAGGGTAGGTGCTAGTCGCTATGGTAGTCATGGTGGTGGGTGGTAGCGGCAGTACAGGTGGTAGGAGGTGGTGTTGTGGTCGTGGTGTGGTAGTAGACTAGTAATGCTGATCAACAAAACGTTTTCTATCTTTACAAAGTGAACAACCTTATTTGCAAATTTCACCTCATTCTCCGTCAGATTGAAAAACTTTTTCACCAAATACAAGAAAATATTTTACAGAGAACGTTTTTCTGCTGAAACAAATGGAGTTAAATAAGGGATATTAAAGCCTAGCAAAAAAAAAAAAGGATATTAAACTCGGAATGTACCTCAAGGCCTTTTGGCGAAAGGCATGCCAGACCGCCAGCTTGGGCAATGTTAGATGCACCATTGAAGCAAGTACACACAATGCGATTAAAGTCCTTGGCAACGGGAAATCCATCTGAAAATTGCAGCTCTTTTGGAACCACTGTCCAACCTAAACGAACTCCAGTAAACCCAGCATACTTGGAAAATGATGAAATCTCGATTGCAACCTGAAATAAACACGGCATGTCCATTTTTTTGCTTAAGGATGTACCAATTCAAGATATCATCCCAATGACCTCAAACAGAAAAAAAAGGAACCAACGGACTCCTCAAAATCAGATGAATTGATTCAAGACATCGTTTAAACCACAATGGAGTAACATCATTTGCAGGAGACATTTAGATATGAACTCAATATGAAAAAAGACTAACAAAAATAAAGGAAAGGTTTGTGCAATTGGGCAATTCCTATGGGTATCAGAATTCTGTTAAATACTTTTTCATAACAACGAGAAGTAGTACATAGAACAGGGTTTTAACACAACTCCACACAACTCCAAAATAAAAAATCGTAACACAACACCAGCCAAGAAAAGGACAGAAAACAACAAAAACATAACACATCACAACATACTTGCCAAAAAAAACTGTGACACAACACCAGCCATCTTTTGAGGTTAAGGTGACGCTCTTATCGTCAACCAAGAGGCTAAGATGTTACAATAACTAAAGTGAGCAGGAACAATAAATCCAACCAAGACATGGTGAAAAAATGTAATTTATCAAATCCACAATTACCTCTTTGGCACCAGGAATTTCAAAGATGGACTTTGGCGTGTCATCCGACATATACAATGCATATGCAGAGTCATAGATTATGATTGACCCATTGTCCTTCGCAAATTGCACCAGTTGAGTCAGTTGACCTCTCGATGCAGCAGAACCAGTTGGATTGTTTGGTGAACAGAAAAATATGACATCCGTTCGAGAGACAGAAGATAAATCAGGAAAAAAACCATTCTCAGGAGTGCACTTCATGTATTCAATATTTCCATAGCCAACATTATTTTGATACCGTCCAGTCTGACCCATAATAACACCTGAGTCAACATAAGCCTGCAGTAATAGAAAACAAACCAACATTTACTGAGAGATTAACTACGAGGGAACACTAAGTCCGAGTTGTGCAGAGGACCACTTCCCTTGTCTCAATGCCTCATTCTTCTTTTCTATTTTTCTTTTTCTCCTCTTATTAGGAACTCTTCGAATTGAAGATATATATATAGGACCAAGAGGGATCTTATGAAGTTTTATGCTTACACAGAAATTGCATTCAAAATAACATGCATCATTCAACATTCATTTTAAACGTGAAACCACCTAGGTATTAGAGGTGACATGTCAAGCAAAGAACCAAAAGTAGGAAACAGAAAATACTGACTAGTTACAAAACCACAGATGAATTTCAATCTTTTGAAGATGGTCTACTTACCGGGTATGACGGGTCTTGTACAGCCATCGTAACATCAGAGCCGAAAAGGACCTGACACAACGAACAAACAAGGTAAAGTCAAGATTAACAATGACTAATTTAGGTGTTCGCCACGAGGTATGATACCTTTATTACATTTCAAAAAACAGAAATAACCACAAAGAATAGACTGGGTCTAAGTAAAACAAAGAAAAAAAGAGCAAAGGTCCAGCTTAAATTGAAAACTCAAGACAAGCATATGAGACACCAAAACAAACCTGGAGGCGGGATATGTCACTTTTTGCACCATCCGAAATAAAGACATCATCTTCCTCTATGCCAAGGTTTGTATAAAAGGTTGAAGCTATTGTAGCTCTCACTAACTGGGCAGATCAACGTTTCATGTTACTTATCATATATTTCAGTGTTTAGAAGGGAAAATGAACTTAAAAAACTTATATGCAAGGAAGAAAACATAAAAGTAGATAATTTGACCCAAGCTCGCAATACAAAAATAGCTGCAGATACTGGAGTATATAGGAAGGGAAGTGCCAAATTGCCAATGATAAGTACTAGTACACTCAATTAAACAATGCAGATGTAAGACATGTTGAATAAGGGCAAGATGTTGGCTTAGCATGATGATGAGAATACAATAAAATAAGCTTATAGCTCTTGGATAACAATATAATTAAAATTGTAGAAGGCTATGTTCAAGCTCATTCCCCATGACGACATAAATCAGCCACACTATTGCCACCAGTCAATAGATTCGATGTGATTACGTTCTTTGCACAGCTTGATCCACAGGCTTGCTCAAGCCTCATCTACATTTCACACATAGGTTCTTATTTTTTTTCATCTTTTCGTATTTTTCTAAGAAAAAGATCTTATATAGTCCACTCTAAGCATATAAACCTAATGATCACTTGAGGTACAAACCATACAATCATTAAGAGTATCTACTTCCTCAGATAAATGAAGTCTGTTAACAGTGAATCTGAGGTGTCTGAGTTTTCTTTCAAGCTCTCAACTCAGAACATCAATACATGAACTACGAGGCATAACCGCCCAAGAAAAATGAATAATCAAATAATCAAGTCGGAGCATCCATCCATTGATGATGAAAAAAGGATGCCAGCAAAAATCACAGCAAGTTTAAAAAAAAGGAAAATGAAAAACAAAGAGCCTGTGAAGGAGCTAACTCTTTCTTTGCCTCATATTTTATTCCTGCTCTTTATTTTTTTATTTTTTGGGGGAAGGAGGAGTGGAAAAAACTAAGCATCAGAATGTTAAGCAAATTTGATTCGGACCCTATTCCTTTATTAAGAGTGAAGACCTAAATGGTTTGTGAATAAGAATATGCATGTGGCAAATAAAGAAGGGATATTGATACATACTTTTTCACCTTGTTCAGCTCCATAGCCACTGTAACCCTCTATCGTGGCCAGTGAATTTGACCTCTGACAACCATAAGGAAAGAATATCAAACATGTCAGAATCTCATGGAATGTTAACAGTGATTGGACAAATTCAGATAAGCATTGTCATGTTGATTGGAAATATTCCAACATTCAAAGACAAGTTTGTCAATAGAAGGTTCAAAGATGGTACTGAGAAAACATATCAATTTATGACAAATAACTGGCCTATTTAAGAAGAGATCTACTAAAGGTGCTCACAAAACAGCATTGCACACCAGAAAACTATAACGTCTTCAACAAACTAGAACCAATTATTTAATCTAGAGGATAAAACCCACTAATTAATCATTTCATAATGCTTGCTTTGCTAAATGGAATCGAAACAATGAAATTTCACATGCAAGAAGGTATCATTACTTACAGCCAAAAGCCATAACAATAACGAGAAGTAATAAACTGAACTTCAACCATGAACAACTCCGTGAATGGTTGAAAAGGTAGGCCCCTTCCTATGCAATGTAAAATTAAATTCCGTTTTGTTAAATAGCCAACAAAATGCACATCATGACAATACTACATACCTTTGCCATTGCAGAAGCTATAACTTCAGGAATGGGCTCAGTAGTGTCACCAATTCCGAGGCTTATCACTTGTGCATCAGGATACTTCAACATATGTGCAGACCTTCTTCTAGCAATCTAATCTTCCAAAGAGAAAATCACAGCTATCAGGCAACTATAAAAGCAGAGAAACAACACAGACAAACATAATAAATCCTGACACCTTCCACAGCCACACGAGGGAGAAGGACCATGAATGGAAAGTGGAACCAATGGCTATCGAAACTGAACTACATACTTGAACTCACGAATCTCAACAAAGACACTTTAGCACTTGCCAATTTGTTCCTATTCTTCATGACATAAGAAAACTTTTCACCTTAGAAGTTCGGATAGGCATCTAGGCAACATCTGAATCTAATCCCTAAAGTTGCCTATACAAGCACATAGATGAATTACCAGTGCAACTAATGTTCCATAATCTCCAGTTTAGAATGACATGGAGCTTATAGTGAACTCATGTGTCGGACCACAGGCATCTGGATTCATCTTGAAATATCAATGTGATGACTGACAAACTGTTAGATAGTTTAATATACATTATTGGGCAAATTTCCCAACAGTTTAAGTTGTTGGGACAATTGGTAACTTCAAATGGTATTGGTTGGGAGAGGAATTGGGTTAAAGTCTCTTTGTTTACATTTGTTCCCTGTTTGTATTCTAATTCTCCCCTTCGTGTTATGTTTCGCTCTGTCTATGAAAAAGTTGCATCTCAACGTGCAAGACGGGTTGCACATGAGGGAAGGTGCTACATAGTTTGATATAAATTATTGGGCCCATTTCCTAACAGCTTAAGCTTTTGGGACAATTGGTAACTTAACACAAACATTACAAAATACTCTACAAAACAACTACAAACTTGACCCTTTTGTTCCTTTAATTGGAGCTTATAATGGGCAAGGATCTAAATTAAAAAGCTTATGTGCCCATGCTTGGCAACAAAAAGAATTCTTCATCATCAGTTCAAAATCAGTAGCCACACAAGCTAGATCCCATCACATGACAGTCCAGAGTGTTTCATTTGAAGAGTAAATTTGGAAGGTCTAAGGCATGGGCATGAACAATTGATCTCTTTATGGATTTGTGAAAGTGGACTTGCATACCAATTTCCCACATCTAAAACCTAAGCATCTAGGTTATGATGCCAATGGATATATCAAATTGAGTGTTATCTTGGTGTTGTAATTGACTCATTCCCACATGGTGTATCTATGTATATAAGATACAGGAATTGCATTTTCCTTGCATGTATAAAACTTCGGTCGCACTTTTGCATTATCATGATACTTCAATCCTGTCCATACCCTTAATGTTTTAAGAAAAATGATTGTGAGTTCAAGGTACAAGTGTACAACTACATAGAGATTTTCATGGTCCCATGGTGGTTAAGGAGAATGGAGATAATTATACAGTTATACTACTAAAGGAGTGCACCAGAGTATCTCAAGAGTCTGTCCTTGCAAGTGAGCCGAAAGATGAAGGAAAAACCCCAAAAGGCTAGGTTCAAAATGGCATGCAATCAAGCTTAGCTAAAGGAAAACACCTATTTAAAATATTTGAAAAATACACCAGTTCCAGCAGTCAAGCAAGCCATAAAATGGTTGAAACTTGAAAGGCATATGAGTGTAGTTTCTCAAGGGAAAATAGGTGCATGAAAATGCTTTTCTGGAGGAGGTATAGACGGTTTAGGTGACATGGTGGAGGATAGAGAGATTGACTTGGGAGCAAACTTGGTTCTGATCCCACCCAAGCTCACTTTAGTTCCCACACTTTTTCTCCATTTCAAGGTAAAGACATCGAGCCAACACTTATAAGTGCGGTCTTCTATGTAGCTTGATTTGAATCTTTAAAAACTCTTGTTTAGTGGATCTTATGCAGTAACCCATGGTTTCTCTTTAGAATTTCGTGTACCGAAGGTTTTATACTTCTATTGTGTGTTCTAAAATAGTCGTTTATAATTTTTAATAATGTGTAGATGAAACCGACTATTTGTGTCCTCTGCCACTCTTTCAGGCAAAAAAACATGACTGCCTATGTTTCTTTTCCCAAGCTTATATTAATGGGTAGATATTCCATCTAATCTTCCAACATCTTGCTCTTAAAATTGTACTTTAGTATCATGAGCTGAATATTTATGCTCAATATTTTCATATATAGCTCCACGGGGCCAACACGCAAATAGTGAAGAACAACCTCTTTCAGCAGCAGGTAAGACACTTGTTTGAAAGGCAATACCAAGACTTCACATAAAAGAGACAAACTGTAGAAGGGAAATGCGACATACTTCTGGAAACAGGTAACCGGCTTGAAGTTTGCCCATGTTTTCATTGCGAGAGACCTTTGTTTTGTAAGCTTCAAAAATGTAGCAAACAATGTTAGATTGTTGACAGTCTAGAAGGAAAACTTCTCTCCGGACAACTTGAAAGCAAATTAATTCTTTTAACCTCTTTAGATGCCATTTCATAACCATTCTATTCACAAACAGAACTCCGTCTTTCACTACTCATTAGTTAAGAAACATGTTTTCTTAAGGAAATAACAAAAAAGAGGAAAGAAGGAAATTTCCAAACCCTACCACACCTCCATTGTTCTCTTAACTAGAGGATGGACCACCTCACCAACTAATTTCAAAACCAAATTATTAGAGTAGCATTTTCTGTAGAAAATTGCACAACACCACCCAATATTAAACTTGAACAACAGTAATATCTAAACCCAAAACTTAATTTGAAAAGAAATATCCGCCACCCAATCTAGATTGTGCAAGGCTGGAGGGATGTTACCGCAAGTGGGATCACTTGACCCCACAGAGTTGAAAATTTTGCTTAGAATATATATTTTATACTGGTAAAATAGCAGTGCCCATCGACCGGTCCCTAATCCAATTTGGTTTGCTAGTTTAACAAAACCTAACTATTTTCACAAAACTGGCTCAAAGATCCCTATTGAACCAGTAAACCGGTGAAACCACTCCAGTTTTGGTGACCAGATCATTAAGATTATTACACTCACGTCTCAATTGCACGGAGCATTAATTACGCTACCAGCCTTTGACTGCGTTTGAAATCGGAGGCTTGCGCTTGGAATTAAATAGGAGCCGTGAAAGCTTCTCCTTCTCCTGGGAAATCAATGTACGATTGTGAAGTTCTAAAAATTTTGAACATTTTTTCACTCTTTATATTTTGGAAAGAGCAACAGTGGAATTGGCCAAAATTTGTGGTATGGTTGATAGTTGTATATACATACGAGAAAAAACAGCCACAAGAAATATCAGAATGATATGTAAATCGTGGTACATTTGATAGTTGTATGTATATACAATATATCATTGCAACAGTTCGATTCAGGTTCACCCGCGGTTGAACCGATGACCCAGGGTCTTTTCCGGTTCACTCACCTGTCGGGGTTTTAAAACATGATATACTTCGCTAATTAAGTACATATGTCACGCGCACGCATAAATTTCTATACAATCCACTCGTGATAAACATACAATTGTCGACAAAAAGGTAGCCCATACCAGTATTTTCAGCAGAAGGCGTCGCGACGCATTTGCAAATCCAACTCCTTTTCGCTGGAAGCGAGACATTCTGTCGCCTTACGTTGAACCGGTGATCTTGGCCCAAGAAAGCAGAAGGTGATGAAGAAATCGACGTCGACAATTGATTCATCTCCGACATTTTAAGAGAGAGAGAGAGAGAGAGAGAGAGAGAGAGAGAGTAGAAATTAACCAGATGAAAACAGCCACTGGGATACGAGGCTTCAAAACCCTAATTTGAGGTTGAGGGTTTAACAGGGTCGTCACGCGAGACTTTCTGGTTGACTCGGGTGTCCGACAACAGAAAGACGTACTCTGTTGGTTCCAGACAATGCTACTCATATAATAATTCAAGCACAATAACTTACGCAAAATTTCACATGCATGTGGGACTCATACATAGTAGTATGTGTGGAGCCCATATGTATATGAGATGTTGTGTAAGTTATTGTATTTGGATTGTTACGTGAGTATCATTTTTTATTCCAAAATGAGTGACTATTTTGGGAAAGTGTGTCATTTTAATGAGTGACTTTTTCGAGAAGGCAATTGATTTTAGCACTCCACTTTTCTACGATAGCACTTCAAAACTTGTCTTTCAGAATAAAATTTATGCATAACAAGACACACTAAAAGACAATTTTGAAGTGTCATCATAAAAAGTGAAATGCCAAAATCATTTTCTTTTGGAGAAGTGTGTCATTTTTAATTACTTACATCTTTCACTATGAATTTTTAAAAATACTCCCTCCGTTCTTAAATGAGAATCCCTCTTTGGAATTTCAACTTTTTTAAGGGACATGTAATCATTACACATATTTTCCATCATTACCCATATATTCTACCTATTTTGCACCGTTTGTATTCAAATAAGAGAGACACTTTTGAAATTTTATCAAATTTGTACTTCTATTTTTGGAAATGAACAATTATTTTGAAACATCCCAAAATGGAATAAAAGACTCTCAATTTGAAACAGTGGGAGTATGCAATATGGATCTTGTTTGTTAGATTTTAATTAGTTCTATTAAACAAAATTTTTGAAAATCACATAAAACTTCATAAATCGAAAAATATAAGCATTTTAAAATAACACGAAATTCCAAAAAGATAGCTCATTTTGGAACGGAGGGTGTATTGGAGACCAAGTGGCAAGTTGTAATCCGGTGTTAAATCCTCCGGTGTGTTCCAGTTTTGGACCGTTGTGATAGGGTTGCCCACGGTCGATTTTTTCGAATTCAGATGACCCGATTGTAGTCGGATTGTTTAAATGGCCACCCGAGTCCGACCGAAACACATATCGGGTTCCAACTGAACTGAGTGCTGATTGGTTCAGGTCAGGTTCGATCGGATTGTACAAAATCACAAACACAGTCGAGGACGTCGTTGAGGATGAAGTGGAGTATGTTTTTTTTTTTTGGCACAATAAGAACATTTATAGATATAGAAACGGAATGAAATACATGAGTTTAACAAAGCTTCAACATAAGGATTACAAACCAAAGATGACCGATACTACCCCGTGCCCCACAAGATTGCATTAGAACACCAACCACAATTTGTAGCCAAACAAAAAAGCAAGCACCTCCAGAAGTACACCTATGACCAAAGTAGAAGAGTCCACTACGAATAGAAGGAAGAGTTCGCTTCGAATGAAGTCACTAAAGACCTGCAAAGAGGAAGAGAGAAGACAAAAGACACAACCATATCAAAATAAAGAAAATGGAACATACTAACCGCAATCGAGATAACGTCGCCGAGGAGCTTGAAAAAGATATGGGTTATTGTAACTGTCTTCAATCACATGCTCCCTTTTCCGCTTTGTGTTGTCAAAAGATTGAGAAACCTCCATATCCTCACAATATGACCTTTGCGCTTTGATTCTCTTAGATCCACCCACCTTAAAGGACACAATACGAGGAGGAGAAGAGCCAAGCTTTCCTAAGCTCATTCCTTGCGAACTAAAAGAAAATTCATGGCTTTGTAGAGGGGATTTGTCTTCCTCATTGATTGGATCATCTGAAGCAATCTCATTAGGCAAGTCAAGATTGAAATCACTAGCCCTTTCTTTAGTGTGAAGCTGTTTTTCTTGGATAGCCATTTGTATATCTTTCTGAGAAAACTCTATTTTTCGAAGTTCAACATCTGATAAGCTTGGGTGATGAAAAAAATAGAACTTTTTGCCAACAACTTGAGATTGAGAAAAGCCACGATCAATAAGAAGATAATTCCTTCCCATAAGAACCTTTTTCCTCCTCTTACTTGTTTTTTTGAGGTTGGATTCACTAAAGTCCATTCTCGACCATTTATGACTATTTTGTTTTCCAGAAATCACAGTTGGCTTATATCAATCCGAGTTTTCCTCGTTATCCTCCCTTTTAGGTATGTTTTGTCCCGTCATTTCAACCAATTCATCAACTGGTTTCTCAATCATTTCAGATTTCTTAGTATCCACCTCTGGAGAAGGCACATCTTTCTTCTCAAACAACCGTGATGACTCTCCTTCCACCATCACTATGCTGGAGCTAACATTTTGTAAGTGCTTCTCCCACCCCTCTGATAAATTAGACGCATGATGTTCTAGCAACTCTAAGTGCTCAAGTGGGTCAAAATCATCCTTACAATCATCTATCAGTTGCTTGAAGGATCTTTGAAAGTCTTGTGAATCAAAATATGAAGGCTCTCCAAGAGAGGATTTTATGAGCTCAATGCTCAAAGGGTCAAGGAATTGGGACATGTCTTTTAAAGGGTCTGGTGGCAAGACTCTGGAACCGTCTTCCCCAGGACATGTTACTGCTATGTTTTTACCTTTTTCTCTCATAGCAATCTTGCAGTTAGAAGATGGAGTGGGCCCGAGGAAACCCTTCTTCAACATATTGGAAAGGACAAAAACATGACCAAAAAAGACAACAGAGGCAACACAAACAAGATTTATGGACACTAGAAGAAGAAATTTCCTAGAGATAGAGACCCCAAGCAAATGAGGGAGTTTACATAAACACAGATTTCAGGCGACAGTAGAAAAGTTAAACCCTAACCAGCACATGCAGTATAAATCAAGACTTACTCTCAATCCAGAGATTTATTCTGAACAAGATAACAAAATCCAAAAAATTCTTGGGGGTCTTACAGCACAATCTTCGATTCTGACCTGATTATCTTCAAACTGAAGTGTAATCTGTGATTGGCTTATGCTATCGGGCTTTCTTACCTCTCTTCAAACAGGACTGTGAGGAACACTATTGAGCTTAGGAGACGGAAAAGCTACGAGAACAGGAAGATCGACTCTATTTAGACATACAATAATAGATTAAAGGAGAGGAAGATTGGAAAAGGGAGGGGGAGGGGAGATATCGCCCAGAAACTGGTCACGCTGGAGAAAAAAGTAGAACAGGCTTGAGCAAAAATGGTGGCTCCCCTCCCCACGAAGTGAACAGATCTAGAGAACTAGGATGAAAGGTAAAGATTTGATCACACCGAAGACTCACCGGAGATTCGCCAAAGACTCACCGGAAAAGGGGCAAAGTGGAGTATGTTGTATTAGGGTTTTTGATCAGCGGTTTAGGGCTCTTAGGGAGGGGAAATGGAGGAGGAAGACGACGACTGAGGAGTGAGGGTGGGATTGGACTGTGGGAGAAGGAGAAGTCGCGGAGGAGAAGATCGATCAGAAGTCTAAAGTCGCTTAAGTTGGAACTGAACATTAGGGGTTTTTTATTTTCGTGCATAACCCGTCAGTCCGATTGGGTCATTTGACAAATTATTGGGTGCATCCGACACCCCGACCGACCATTCCTAAAATCCAAGAAAACAGACTTGAACTTGACCGATTAGGGCGATCAGAACCGTTTGTTAGGCTTGTTTTTTTATCCGATCATTGATTGGGTCGAATCAGTGGACAGCCCTACGTTGTGAGCCCATACCGACTCTAAAACAATTGGAATCGTTCATATTTCAAATATTGCAACAAGCATGGACGTATTCAAAAATTAACTCGATTGGATACAGATAGCGATGTCAACAACTTGCATTCGTTGAAGACAAAATAAGTCGTCCAAACTTTTACCGTTTATTTTGCCCTTCACAAATGCAAATTGTTTATACACATACCAATATTGGATCAATCTATTTTTCTTTTCTTTTTTGTTGGGACATACTTCTATGCAATATCTAAAATATGAACACTTTCGAGCATTTTTAAACTCGAGATGGGCCACACCGGTTCAAAAGTAGACCAGGGAGTGCTAGGTACAAAGAAAATGTACCCAAAAATTACCTCGAAAAGGCAAATCAGCGGTACAAATACACTTCAAAGTGAATCTGTACTATTGATTTGTCCTTTTGAGGTAATTTCTGGTACATTTTTTTTGCACTTAGAATTTCTCTTTGGTTAAAAATAAGCCTAATGGTTTTTTTTTTTTAATCTTTATTCAATAAAAAATTCTATTTGTTAGTTTTGTGTCAAATTTTTGTGGATTTATTGGTTCGACTCGACTAGAGGAATCGAAAAAGTAAAAAATTATGGTCCAAAACTATTTTTTTAATAAAAACAAAAAAATCTACTTATTAGTTTATTTTGTTTTTATTCAAAAAAAACTTGGGTTTGGCTGGTAAATTTTTACTTTTTTAAAAGCGGAAGAAGTAGCAAGTGTTGCACAGAGACAAGAGTGAGGCAATGAAATGAAATGAAACAGAACAAACATTACATCACATTTGTTTGGTTTTCAAATGAACACAGCATTCAGCCTCATCCCAGTAAGGCTTAACTAGGAAATATCTCTCGAGCTTATTCACAGTCATAGAGTGTTGGATCCGATAACCTTGGGGTGGGGATTACAACAAGCGGGATCTTCTTCTTCAACACTATCCCAAACTCCTCTGATAAATCCACTCTCTCTCCTTCAGGCAATCTCCAGTCAAAAGCATGCAGAATTGAAGCGAGTAAAAACATGAACATCCTCTCGGCCATCGAGATCCCAGCACAGTGCCTTCTCCCCGACCCAAACGGGAAGTACTCGAATTCCTTCCCGCTAAAATCCTCTCTCCCGTTCATAAACCTCTCGGGATCAAATTCTAACGGGCTTTCCCAAATCGAAGGGTCCCTCTGGATTGCCCAGACATTGATTAAAATCCGAGCACCCTTTGGAATGGTGTAACCTCCAACGATACATGTCTCGCTTGGGGAGTGAGGGACAAGAAGGGGGAGGATTGGGTGCAAACGCAGAGCCTCTTTCATTACTGCATATAAGTAGGGTAGTTTGGGAATGTGGGACTCTTCCAGTTTGTTGTTTCTTCCCACTGCCGTGTCGAGTTCTTGCTTGACTCTCTGCATCACTTCTGGTTTGTTCATCATCTCAGCCATGGCGAACTCGAGAGCGTTGCTCGTCGTGTCCGTCCCACCCACCACCAGGTCCTGCCATGGATTACAATCACGTACTCAAAATGATTAGTTTTCTTCTCTCTCTCTATTTTTTTTAATCTTGAGAAAAGTTTTAAAGGGTTCTATACTTCTATAAAGCTGATTCTGAAAATAGAAACCAAACCTGGTTGAAACTCAACCAAGTTAAGCACTCGATGAGACTACACCACATTCAATGCAGCACGAATACGAACACAGATGTGGCTAAGGATACTAACATGAATATAAGACATAGGTAATTCTCAAAAAATACATTCTCCTCCACTTGATATACCCCTATCAAATTTCTTAATAAAAATTTTCCATTTCAAAAAAAAAAAAAAACTCAAAAAATGGGAGCATGAACATAGTAGGAGACGCTTCATTTTTTATTAAAATAAAATTTTTAGATATGCAAACTTACATTGTAAACACTAAATATTTAGGTCAGGACCCCTACCGAGGGCATTCTCAACTGGTGGTTCATGTCTATACAGTTATACACATTTCTACTTTTCGAAAAGTTTCTTAAAATTTTATGAAAATCCAACTGGTGGTTCATGTCTATACAGTTATACACATTTCTACTTTTCGAAAAGCTTCTTAAAATTTTGGGAAAAATTCAAAAAAACTCCTGAACTTTGAACCCAATGTCAAATAGACACCTGAACTTAAATAAATTTCAATTAAACACCTGAACTTTGTCCCCGTTATCAATTTAACCCCTGCCGTGACTTTCCTAACGGCAAATGGGTTTATTTTTGTTTTTTTGTTTTTTGACAGATTTTTCTTTTGTTTGGGGACTTTCCTAAAGGCAAAGGGGTTTCTTTTTTGCTTTTTTTTTTTTGACAGATTTTTCTTTTGTTTGGGGAATGGGATTTTTTTTTTTTTTTGGAGGTTTTCTTTCTGGAGAGAAGCAAGGATGGCAACCAACTTCAAGAACCAATTAACCCCATTTCACTTGCCGACACTCACAAATCAACCCATTTGACTTTTTCCACTTTAATTCTCAGCAACATGCACTTCAATTCTGCATGTGATGTTGGTCCGAACACAGTTAAATTTTTATTTTTATTAAAAATAAAAAAATTGGCTTATTGGCTTATTTTTATCTTTATTAAAAAAAATTATGTTTTGATAGTAATTTTTTACTTTTTAGATTCTTCTCGTCATGACGAAGTAATAATCCTCAAAAATTGACAAAAAGCTAAGAAAAGTTAAAAAAAATTGACCACATTTGATGAGTGTCCTTATCCCGCATTGGTCAATTTTTTTTGAATAAGAAATGTGAAATTTTTTTGAATAATTCCGCATTGGTCAATTTTTTTTGAATAAGAAACGTGAATTTTTTTTGAATAAGGACACTCATCAAATGCGGTCAATTTTTTTTAACTTTTCTTAGCTTTTTGTCAATTTTTTGAGGATTATTATTTCATCATGACGAGAGGAATCTAAAAAGTAAAAAATTACTATCGAAAACTAATTTTTTTAATAAAGATAAAAATAAGCCAATAAGCCAATTTTTTTTATTTTTAATAAAGATAAAAATTTTACTGTATTCGGACTAACATCACATGCAGAATTGAAGTGCATGTTGCTGAAAATTAAAGTGGAAAAGTCAAATGGGTTGATTTGTGAGTGTTGGCAAGTGAAATGGGGTTAATTGGTTCTTGAAATTGGTTGCCATCCTTACTTCTCTGTTTCTCTCCAGAAAGAAAACCTCCAAAAAAAAAAATTCTCATTCCCCAAACAAAAGAAAAATCTGTCAAAACAAAAAAAAAAACCCTTTGCTGTTAGGAAAGTCTCCAAATAAAAGAAAAATCTGTCAAAACAAAAAAAACAAGAAAAAGGACCCCTTTGCCGTTAGGAAAGTCACGGCAGGGGTTAAATTGATAACGGAGACAAAGTTCAGGTGTCTAATTGAAGTTTATTTAAGTTCAGGTGCCTATTTGATATTGAATTCAAAGTTCAGGGTTTTTTTGAATTTTTCCCTAAAATTTTATGAAAATCAGACTTTCGTGTTCCCAGTGTGTCCCCGGTTTGACCCCCAAGAAAAGTGTTCCTATTTAATGGACTCGCCACCATACGTGTCTCAAGCGTGTCGTGTGTCCCCATAATATTCGATACGGACGGGACGACCTCTAGAACTGTCGGTATTTCATAGATCACATCACGCCATTTCATGAAAAAATATTTAAAGGGTGATTAGTGCAACATACCATGAGCAAGGCTTTGACATGGGTCATAGTGAAAGGTGTTTTGGCATCCCCTTCATCTTTCAATTGCAAAAGAAACTCCAAGAAATCCTTACTCTGTTTTGCACCATCCCCTGCGCTGGTCCCACCTTCTCCATTAATCTTCGACCGTTGATCGATCATACCATCAAAGATTACATCCAACCGCTTTACCAACACTTTCACCTTCTTCTCGATCCCTTGCAAGTCAAACCGGGCCAAACCCGGGTAAAAATCGGATATATTCGGAGTCCCCAAAAGCTGGGTCATCTCTGCAATCACTTGCCGGAACTCCGCCGCCAAGCTTGCCCTGTCCCCGCCCGTGACGGCGCCGCCCCACATCATGTTTGTAATAACGTTTAGAATCGTCAGAAACATCTGCTCACCTGGTAGCCATTTGAAGTCAGTGAGGGTTATGAAGGGATTAATAAGGGAGTGTTTGAAAGGGATTTTGAGAATAAATTCTGAGAGGATGCATTACGACACTGTGATTGCATCCTCTCAAAATTTGGGACAGCATCCCAAAATTCAACCATGTTCGTTTTGACTTTTTAGAGAGATTTTTAAGAGTAATAAGTAGAGATAAATAGATAGATAAAATTTATTAGATAGCACGCGCAGAAATTTTGAAACCCCAAATGAACAAGCTTAGCTACATTTTGCCCAACGTTTGCATATTCCACATTTTCAAAAAAAAATTATGTACATATTACTTGAATCCATAATTATATGTTTTATGTGTATAGTATATACTAACAAGACATATTTTATACACAAAAATATTTATTATAACGTAGTGCTCCAGACTTCTTTTTCACCACGCATTATTATTAATTGTTAGCTCATGAAGACAAAGCGCTTAGACCCCACCTCATTGTGTCGTGTGGTGAAAAAAGAACCTATGGCACCACACCACGTGGCAGTGCTAATCTCTCTGCTAAATATGGCTATATTACATATCATTCAATCCATAATTACTACTTAATACGCATTTATGAATCACAAATTACGCTATTATATGCAAGGGGTTGGGACATGCCTTTGAACAAAGAGTAAATTTTACATTCCAAAATTTGAATTCTCTAAATATTGTATATAATCAGCACTTATATCCAACAATTACACTAACCACAAAATCTCAAATTGCAAACGACAGAAATTTAAATATTCCATGCTTGGTTTTAAAAGCAAAAAAAAGAAAAAAAAAACCCATGTAAATACAAGAGGTTTAGGAGTAACATTTCTTAATGGAAAAAAGTAGTACCACAAACTATTGGATTGGTTTATTGGAATTTGTTAAAGTGCCAAAACAGAAGAATTTCGTCTTTAAGGTTAGCAAGTTTTTACTCCATATTACTTTTAGTAGTGAAAATTCTTTACCGGTAAAACTAATCTGTTAGCTTTTCCATATCCGGAAATTGGGATTAGCAATAAATCAAATTGAGAACCATGTAGCGGTGCTCCAAGAGGAAAAATATTGAATAATCAATCTCGATCTCCCCATACTCACCTATATTCATTGGGGTCCCAGCCTGACTATGTACATAGCCGATTGTCCTCCGAATCTCCTGACGTCGAAGAGAGTAAACCGAGTCCAAAGTGGTGTTGCTAAGCATTTCATGAACCGCGACCTTCCTCAGCATCCGCCACTCGGCACCATACTGGCTCCATGCCACGTCGCGACAGCCATACGATGATTGCACTGCAGATGCAGGGACGTCGCGATTTGCAAAGATGACGTCGTGGTCCTTGAGAATCTCACGCGCTAGAGTTTGGGAAGTGACCACGAGAGTGAGCTTTTTACCGAGCCAAAGAGTGAGGAACGGACCATAGTTCCGAGCCAAGGTGGTGAGGTAGGTGTGGAGCTGGGGGTCGAGAGAGAGGAGGTTTCCAACTAGCGGTAGGCCTCGCGGGCCTGGTGGTAACGGTGGGTATTTGTTTCTCGATTTTTTGATGAATAATATCCATGTGAACAACGATAGAATGAAAACGAGGAGGCATGAAGTGAAAAGCAAGCGTGTGGGATCGTCGTCATTGAAGTGTTGCCACCACAGCGAGGGAGCATCGGAGAAGAAGGTAACTACTAGTCTTCGGAGCATGGTATGAACTAAGAATGCTAATGACGAATGAGCAAAATTAGTTCAATTCAATGACAAAGCTTGGAAGGACAGTGGTGGGAATGTGGGCAGTGGCCCAGTGGGCATATATATTTTTTCCCATTGTGTGGCTCTCAAATTTTCTCAGTGGCTGGGCCATGTGATTCCACGTACGATTGAGCTGTTTACTCCTTGGAAAATGACATACCAGCATTTTTATTTCATCGGTGGCGTACAGCACGTGCCTCTATTTGGTGCCACACATGCTTTACCCTTTTAAGATATAGATATATGGAGTTCACTTTCCATAAGGACCATCTCAACTTAATAAAATATGGACCTTTCATTCCCAATCGAATTTCAATGATCCGAGCCACTCAATGTATTTAGAATGTGATTTTAAGGGTACCAATAAGAAATCAACAAAAAAAATGACCGAGAAGGGTTTCATTCGAACAGTTTTTGTTTGTTTTTTATCGAACGGTTCAAACAAAAACTGCTTGGATGAAACCCTTCCCGGTCATTTTTTGATGTAGAACACGTGGAGGTCCAATTCCATGATCAGTTGGACCGGTCGAAGCCTCGGAAGTCCAAACGTTGTTTAATTGCAAATTACCCGATTTGGCAACTTTCGGACAAGCTCGGATCGGGTCCAAACCTGGTGGGCTAACTTATTTTCGCGTTGCGGTCTTCGGCCTAATTCCTTTGATTAGGCCTTCAATTGCGTTATTTTACCGTTTAAGGAAAGATTTGTTTTGTTAATAACTCTTAGACCGTAATTCCTTTTATGTTGATTCTTTTTGGAAAAGTCTTGTTTTTCTTTCCCGTTTTCAGTTTTAGGAAAAATCCCATATTCTGGGATTTTTATTTTTCAACTTTATTTTTAGGGTTTCTAGGGTTTTAGCATATATAAAGGTTTGTAACCTAGAGTTTATGCAGCTTTTTATCAATAATATTCAGACTTTGTCTCTTTCTTTCGTGGACTCGAGTTCATCATTCGTTCGATTAGTACGCAACTAATCTTTCTGTTAATTCCGTTGCGGCAATTTTTTTTGCCGATTTTTCGCGAGTACTCTTAAAATCACGTTTTGTACATATTGAGCGGTTCGGATCATTAAAATTCGATCGAAAAATGGGAGAAATAGGGAGGTCCTTATTTTAACTAAAATAAGTACCTCCTCATTTGAAAATGACTATATATATATATATATATATATGACTATATATATATATGGGGGCGGCTCCGGGGACACCCAACGGGGACACCTAAAAAAACACCCCATGGTTCCCGATCGAATTTTGATGATCTGAGCCGCTCAATGTTATTCAGAATATGATTTTAAGGGAACCCGCGAGAAATTGGCCAAATAATGACCAGGAAGGGCTTGATCTGAACAATTTTGAACAATTATTTATTGAACGGTTCAATAAAAAGCTGCTCAAATCAAGCCTTTCCCGATCATTTTTGCTAATTTTTTTTACACCCTTAAAATCACATCCTGCACACATTGAGCGGTTCGGATCATAAAAATTCAATCCGGAACTATTAGATTGAGATTTTGGGTGTCCCCGTTGGGTGTTTTATTAGGGTGTTCATTGAACCATTCCCTATATATATATATGTACCCTTTTATTTTACATCTAAAGTCCGATTTGATGCAAGATGAGTTTTGGAGTATTATTGATGGAATCAGATAAAATAGTATGAGGTATTAATTTTGGAGGCAATAAGTCTAGGTACACTACACAAGTCATTTTGGATGGATGGGTCTACATTCATTCATCATTTTTATAAATATTGGTTTGGCTTCAAAAGTCATTTTGACTTTTTTTTTTTTTTGTTTTTATTCAATTTGTTCGCATTTGTTCGTTTAGCGTCAAATTTTTGTAACTTATTAATTCGTCTCGACGAGAGGAATTAGAAAAATAAAAAAGTTTGATCGAAACTCATAATTTTTTTCAAAAAGGCAAAAATAAGTAAAAATAACCGTCTTATTGACTTATTTTTGTCTTTATTCAAAAAATTATGAGTTTTGATCAAAAAAATTTACTTTTCTGATTCATCTCGTAGATACAAATTAATAAAAGTCACAAAATTTTAACACAAAACAAACAAATGCGAAAAAATTTTAAATTAAAAAAAAAAAGTCAAAATGACTCTTGAAGCCAAACCCACCAAAATGGAAAGGGAGATGAGTACATCCTCGTGTCCGTGTGTTATTTAAACTAAGGATGAGGGTGGGGCCCTCCTCTTCATCCCTCATCCCCTCCCCTAATCCATTATGTAATCGAGCCCTGAGGTTTACAAAATCACAACTGGTAAAATGTTTGGAACTTAAAAACCCAAAACATAAAAAAGAATGTTTAAAACTAAAAAACCCAAAACATTATATAAAAAAAGAAAAGAAACAAAAAGCCAATAAAATGAAAACAAGCTACTTCCTTTTCTAGCCACCCATTCAAACGAAATTTTTGAGCTCTATCGAATTTTATAAGGAACTAGCGAATTTTCCGTGCCTAAAAGACACTCCTAGCAATAATCTCATTGTTTTTAATATTCGCACGCATTAAAACATTATCCCAAGTCTGTATTATAAAACAAAGTGATTCTGTTTGAAAATGTCTAGACATACAAATAAGAGCAACATTTATCGCCATCGATCTATTTTCGTTCAAGAAACAAAGAAATAATTAATTATTACTTTCCTTACTAATCTCTCTTTCCTTTTTTTCCCGTAATATTTGTTTTGTCTCTCCATCTCTATCTTTATCAGTCGCCACACATCTCATATCATCAACTCTTGAACCAAATTGAACTTTATTTTTTTTTGACAAAAGGTGAGAAGAATATTATTCATCTGATAGGCAGAGCCTAAACATCAATTTCAACCATCTAATTAACAGGAATTCTAGGGTTTCGGGGTTGAACCTCGTCCACGGAATACTGAAAAGGAAAGAAAAAAGGATCAGTCTAGGGAAACAAGGGATTAAATTGTACCGGGAGGTTCCGTGTAGTTTTGTGTTTTACGGCTAGCCAATAAATGGTTTACACATCAGCTAGACAAGAGTGGGACACCCTAACATTTCAGAACCCAACAAACCTAACCATTTAGATAGAAATTTTTCAGTGCCAATTGGGTAGGGTTGACGTGGTGTCCGCTCGGTACATGCGGATCGTCCAAAAGTATTTTAGACAATTCGAATTAAAAATAATCTATAACAGATTAATTGTAGATTATTATAGATTATTTTTAATCTGGATTGTCAAAAACACTTTTGCACGGTCCGGATATGCCGTGCGGCAACCACATGGTATCCACTCGGCACTGAAAAATTTCGGCTCTCTTCTCTCCTCCCCTTTCTTGGGTTGAGGTCCAGTCCAGTCCGGTGTGGATTTTTGGGCTTGTCCCGGGCCCAAAAAATTTATCGGAATCGTCCATTTTGTTGAGCTCGTTGAGAATTTCACTGATGGCATTGATCGGTATCCAATCGACATAAATTTTTGCAGGGTTGAAGTTCTCAACGAGCTGGACAAAATGGACGTTCTGATAACTCAAAACATCAATACATGAACTATGAGGCATAACCGCTCAAGAAAATTGAATAATCAAATAATCAAGTTCGAGCGTCCAACCATTGACATACAGAGAAGTGACATCCAGACCAACTGTCTCTTTTATGTGGTGTAATTAGGGGTGAAATTATTGGTGTTTACTGTACTGTTGTAAATTATTGGTGTGTACTGTTTGTAACAGGTGTGCCATATGTTGTTACTGTTGGTTGTTGACTTTTGTGTTAAAGTAGTCAATAGTTAAAGTCTAGCAATTATATGTATTTAATGTAGCATACTGTAGCAATTATATGAAGTACTGTTTGTATGATGTAAGCAATTCTTCCTTACGCCTATAAAAGGAGGGCTTCCCCCGTTGTAAAAACCAAGTTAGAAAACCAGAGTAAATCAGTGTGTTATATATAATTAAGTACTTCGCTAATTAAGTACATATGTCACGCGCACGCATAAATTTCTATACAATCAACTCGTGATAAACATACAATTGTCGACAAAAAGGTAGCCCATACCAGTATTTTCAGCAGAAGGCGTCGTGATGCATTTGCAAAGCCAACTCTTTTTCGCTGGAAGCGAGACATTCTGTCGCCTTACGTTGAACCAGTGATCTTGACCCAAGAAAGCAGATGGTGATGAAGAAATCGACGTCGACAATTGATTCATCTCTGACATTTTTAAAGAGAGAGAGAGAGAGAGTAGAAATTAACCAGATGAAAACAGCCACTGGGATACGAGGCTCCAAAACCCTAATTGAGGTTGAGGGTTTAACCGGGTCGTCACACGAGACTTTCCGGTGGACTCGGGTGGCTGACAACAGAAAGACATATACTCTGTTCCAAGGTGAGGGACTTTTTTGGGAAGCGTGTCATTTAATGAGTGACCTTTTTGGAGAAGGCAATTTTGACACTGCATTTTTTTATGATAGTACTCTAAAATTTGTGTTTTAGTGTAAAAATTATACTTAGCAAGGCACACTAAAAGACAATTTTGGAGTGCCATCATAAAAAAGTAGAGTGCCAAAATCATTTTTCTTTTGGAGAAATTTGTCATTTTCAATTACTTATATCTTAATGTTAAAAAATATGTAATACGGATCTTGTTTGTTAGATTTTAATTAGGGAAATGATTTTTTCACTCCCTTTTTTGTTTACGCCACTCCCCTGCAAGTGTATTTTTGGTGCAAAGATACATTGGCAGGGGAAAATACAATTGCAGGGGAGTGGCGTTAACAAAAAAGGAAGTGAAAAAATCAGCAGCCTTTAATTCGAGCTGTGCCTCCTGCATGGGATTACCGAGCTTGCTCGAGCCGAGCTCGAGCTTCAGTGTAGAGTAGCGAGCCGAGCTCGAGCCATGATCTAGCAGCTCAACTCAAGCCGAGCTCGAGCCCACTTTTATTCTTGCGAGCCGAGCCCGAACATGCCAAAACTCGACTAGGCTCGATTGCAGCCCTAGTTGTGATGGGGTTGCCCACAGTCGATTTTTTCGAATTTGGATGACCCGACTGCAGTCAGATTGTTTAAATGGCCGCCTGAGCCCGACCAAAACACATATCGGGTTCCAACTGAACCAAGTGCTGATTGGTTCGGTCGGGTTGTACAAAATCACAAACACAATCGAGGACATCTTTGAGGATGAAGTGGAGTATGTTGTTTTAGGGTTTTTGATGGGTGATTTAGGGCTCTTAGGGGAGGGGAAATGGAGGAGGAAGACGACTGAGGAGTGAGGGTGGGATTGGACTGTGGGAGAATCAGAAGTCCCGGAGGAGAAGATCGATTAGAAGTCTGAAGTCGCCTGAATTGGAACTGAACATTAGAGTTTTTTTTTTTCGTATATAACCCGTCAGTCCGGTGGGGTCATTTGACAAATTACTGGGTGCATCCGACACGCGACCGATCATTCCTAAAATCCAAGAAAATAGACCTAAACTCGACCGATTAGGGTGATCAGAACCGTCTGTTAGGCTTGTTTTTCGATCTGGTTATTGATTGGGTCTGTAACGCCCCGATTTTCGGGAGCAAAATAAAATAATTTTCTTAAGAAAATTTTACTAACTAAATATAATTTTCCAATATAGGGTCTAGCTATTACAAACGCAAGATAAATTTATTGATTCAAAATATATTACTTCAGAGCCAATTCTAGGCTTGACACAGATCCCAAGCATACACGATCTTTCTTCCTGACATTCCTTCCGTGCCGAACTGCACCATCATTGAATCCCCTCCATTGAATCCTGCATCCACTGGCAAATTGATCGCCGAAGCAACCGATTTACCAAGATACAAACGTATCCGTGAGTGATAAATCACCCAGTAAAATAATCTAACCCAACTACCCTTCTTACTTTACAGCTAGCAAGTAATAGAACAATAAGAATACGAAAAGTTGAACAGAGATTTTCACATAAACAAATTTATTACTATCCGTTAGTCTGACGCGTGATCTAAGATCTCACCGCGAGATCTTTCCTCCCATAACCACTAACTATGACCGTGTCATGGAAAATCCCCCTTGCTTGTCCTACATCGGGGTCCTAAACGAATTCACCTAAGTTATGTACTTCGCATGAATTCATTTAAGACCATAGCATGGGGCACGATTACCCTTTGGAACTTCCCATGGCGTACCATACATTAGGGTCGCCACCATTCCTAAGCTACTAACTATGATCGTGTCATGGGACAATCCCCCTTACTAGCCCTACAAGGCACGATTACCCTTTGGAACTTCCCATGGCGTACCATATGTTAGAGTCATCACAATATCATCACCGGGCCCCATAGGTAACCCATTTCAACACAAGGCCCAACAGGTCACCCTTGCCATAGCCATCATAATCCAATCTCATAATTCCAACACTTTACCATTTCCCAATAACTTAGCATCGTCTATGTGAACTATATTCGTATACCACCCCATGTCTCTAGGGTCTAATCTAGCATTCAAAGCAAGTAGTGGTACAGCGTACAATTAATCCAATAATAAACAAAACAAATAATAAATAATGCAATCACGCAATATTTTATGAAAGGGCCGTTGCCCTTAATCCCATGTGGTCAAGATGATAGTAAGTACGAACTTTTAAAAAGAAAATTTAAAAAAATATTTTCTAGGCTCTTATTAATTATTCTTAAGTAATTAGATTAATCAAATACTAATTAAATACATTAATTAGGCAAAAATATTAGAATAATTATCGTGACGTTAATAAGAGTCCTAAAGTTCCTATGAAACAAGTTTGAGGGTCAAAAGTTGGGTTTAGAGAGTTGCGGGATTATTTTGGAATAAAGATATTAAGTAATAGCCGAAAGAAGGATAAATAGATAATAAATAATAAAGTAAATAAAAATATGTTGGGGTTAAGACCATTTCATCTCAGGGATGTAAGGAGTCTAAATAAAATTATTCGGGCATTAATAACATATTTTATAATATCGTAAAGTATTTTTTTTAGAAACAATGTGTAAAAAATAGTTAATTAAATAAAAAAAATATTATTTTAAGAACATATCATCTTTGAGATGCAAGGAGTCTAGGAAAAATAGTTTGGGTATTAGAAACATTATTCGGAAGGTCGCAAAGATTTTTCGTTTGTAAACTTTGATTGAAAATAAATAAAAAATTTAATAAATAGATAATAAAATAAAAAAATATGAAATTAACAAGTTATGATCTTTGAAGTGTTAAAAGTCTAGGAAAAATAGTTCGGGGGTCAAAAACGAAGTTTGGAAGGTCAAAAAACGATTTTGAAACGAAACAACACCTGCCGCAAGGTTTGACTGGGTCAACCTTGCGGCTCAGCCCCCAGCCGCAAACTTCAACCTAGTTCTCGCGGCCCGCAAACTGCGGACCGCGAACTTCGTCACAGTTTTGATTTTTTTCGTGTTTTGCTTGGTTTTTTATGCATGGGACCCTAAGGGCTATTGAGTTATTCTTAAAAACATTAAATATACTTACAGGAGTGTTTGGGAGAGATTATAATACCTTGGTTTGCTCGAATTGGATTGAAAATCGAAAACTTGATTTTTGGGGAAGACGATTTCGGTTTTGGCAATTCGGGGACTTTGGGGCCGAATTGAATGTTGCTTGGGGATGCTCAGGGTTATAGGAAGTGATTGGGACGGTTGGATCGGATCTCGATTGGGTCTAAGTACAAAACCCACTTTTCTCTCTCTTTCTTTCTCTCTCTAAAACTCCATGGATTGGAGCTTCGTTTTCTTCTGTTTTTCTCTCTCTTCTGGACTGGTGGGGCGTGGGAAATTTCGTGGTGTGCCCTAGGGTCGAAGTAATGGGGTATTTATAGGAGAATTTTGAAGAGTCTCGATAAAATTGTTTTAACGAAGGTTTAATCTCTTGGGCTTCGAGATGGACGAGATATAGACGAATTTACGATCGAGGAGGAAGTAGAGACCGTGTAGGAGAGGGAGAGACATGAGGATGATGGATAGAACTCTTAACTCTTTCTAATTGTGTGTAATTGTAGAGACTCGTAAATTCGTAATATTTATTTAAATGATTTATAAAGAAATGAAAGGTGAAATTTATTTGAAAAATTGAGAATTGGGACTAATGTGTAAAAGTGATACTTCAGGGGTGAGTGTGTGTGGTGTATATAACATGTGTGTGTGAGTCCAGGGAATAACTTTCCCATTTTCCTCCTCTCACCCTCTCCCGTTCTCTTCTCAATCTCGGCTCTCACTCTCACTCTAACCCAAATTCCACCTAAATCACCTCAAACCCATAACACCCAACCTCAAATCCTTCATCCCTTCGCATAGTGGAGCTTGCATCTCGTTGATTTGAGCTCGGTGGAGGCGAAATCCTTCCGTTTTCAAGTTTTGGAGCTAAGGCTTGAAGAATCATTTGATTTCGTTCTTGAATCTTGAGGTAGGAGGTTCTAACTATCAATATATGTTTGTGACTTGATTCTTATAGCTTGATTCGTGCCATTGATCGTGGTATTTGTTGTTGATGTTGTTGTAATCGAAAAATCCATGTCTGACTGTCAAAAATCTGCTCGAAAGTCTTTGTTATCGATAACGTTTTTCACTGTTATCGATAACACTTTGCCCAAAACCCAGAAATTCCCATGTTATCAATAACACCAACCTTTGTTATCGATAACGAACCCAGAAAACCATTGTTATCGATACCTTCAGCCTTTGTTATCGATACCCTCACGTCTGGAATGATTTCGACCCCTTTGTTATCGATACCTCCCTTCATGGTATCGATACATCATGTTTTGACTAACCTCGACTTAGCGTTATCGATGTCATTCTTCAAGGGTATCGATAACATCTTGTACCTGGACAGTTTTGATGATCTTATTTATTACTCCACTATTTTGGGTTCCTATCTCTTCTAATCAACTCCAAACACTTCCAAAATGATCCCTAACTTGATTACTCGTACTTAAAGACCACCTTGAACGTTCCCATGACTCTTATGCTTGTTTTAATACGATTTTACGAAAATTGCTTTATGAACCAAAGTTGGATTTGAAGGGTATTAACAAGATGGGGACATGATTTTGAAACACTACGAGCGCGACGAAAGTATTCAGGACTCATCGACGGGTGAGTGCCTAGCAGATGACATCGGGGTCCTTTAATTGGCCCGGCAGGAGCTATGAGCTTGTATTTGATACTTCAAGACCTCCCTATGGGTAAGGTGCCTAACAGAGGATATCGAGATCCTTTAATTGGCTCGGCAGGAGTTTCGGCTCATGACACTTGTACGAGACACTTTGATCCATGAATCTTTCAAAGGTTATTCAGTGAGACACACAATGGGTTTTGAAAACGTAAAGTTGGATCTTGGATTGTTATCGTTGTTCCTTCATTGGATCTAGTTACCATTGTTCAACTCTAGATCATTCCTACATGTCATATGCATACATTGCTAGTGCTTCTTCCACAACCTTGCCTTCAAATGAGGTTGAATTACCCCGAGCGTAGGGCTAGATCGATGTCAGCATATATACCGGAAGTCCGGAATCGTTCCCACAGAGAAAGTCTCAATAGCTTGCTGGGATTTTTAGGTGTAAGGGGTTTTTGGCGTTTAAGGTGGCCAACTGTCGGTTTTGCTTTGGAGAATAATGAATACTTAAGAAAATGACTAGAAATGAGATTTGACTAGATTGACAAACGGCGTGGCATTGGGGCTTTTAACGCCCGTAACTTAAGCCATCGAACTATTCTCGACCAAAACACGGTTGAATTGCACGGCTTAGGCTATCAACCGGAAGATTTAGCGGTGAAACCATTAGGAGATTTGAAATGAAGTATGGAAAGCAAACGAGTTCTTTTGGTGCGTTTGGCAAACACAAGGCGAGACATAGCTCACGGAACCATATGAGCGAGCATATGATCACCGGAGGTTAACATCGACCAGTTTTGTTACATAAAGGCGAGCCCTTCCACTTTCCATACTAAATCCCAAATTCCGATTCGAGAAAGGCAAGATAAACAGAAGTCACGAGGTGTTGGACACCCCGTTGCCAAGCCTAATGAACTACTCACTCATATTCAAGCAACTAAAAAACATGCTAAAAACGGGAAACATTTCTAACCGTTAGAATTGAAAATAAACTTAACTTTATAGAAGATCTAGTCACCGGCTACAACTTTAATAAACGGAATTTAAACAAACAAGAACAACTTACAAGAGTTCAAAGGAAATTACACTTGAAAAGCTTAAGGGAGCTTTAATGGAGGAAATGCTAAAGTAGTTATGTGCTAGATACAAAATGAGAGAGATGAGTCCTATACTTATACAAAAGTGACTTCTCTCTCATCAAATATCTCCAAAATATCCCAAAAGTGGCTGATATTCCATAAGTGGAATGCCCAAAAAGTGGAAAATATCTGGCCGAGAGCTCTGCGTATCGATACGCTTCTAAGGAGTGTATCGATACGGAAGGATCTGATGTTTCTCGAACCCTACGCGTATCGATACGCATAAAAAGCCGTATCGATACGCGACTGCCTGCTTAGCAATGCCTGGCAGCCTCCATGCCTTGGCACCCGAAGGCCCTCGCTTCACCCGATGGCCTCCGCCTTCATCCTCTGGCCACTATGGCACAAAATCTCCCGGGCAAAGATGCTTGAAATCACTTGAAAGATGGCTTGCCAATCAAAACACGCCTTTTAAGGGCGTTTTGCCTGAAACACTAAACAAAGGCCTTACGAGCAAAAATCAAGTAAAAACGACGATAAATAAATAAATAAACCTCAAGCTAGGGTATTTTTAGCACCACGATCTTACAATCTTAGGTGCTAATCAGCTAGATTAGAGCTTTCTACTGGGCTAGTGTAGCTCAGACCTTCTATCATTTCAGGTACTAATCCGGAACAGTAGTGGCATATTTGTGTGCTTGGATGTGAACACTATTTTGAAGGCTAATATAGAGGAGTTACTGAATCATTTTTGTATTTTATTTTGGAAGATGTATTTGTAACTCTATTTGTAAATCTTTGATTTTAAGATATTGTAAGACTGTAACTCTTGTTCGTTATCCGATATTTATGTTCATTTGGGCCACGAAGCCAAAATTGTAATCTTTCGGAAACTTTTGGGATGATGAAGAGTAACTATGGATATGGAAATGCTATATTATTTTGGGTATCAGACGGAATATTGCGAGGTTTTATTTATGAAAATCCTTTACAAATATGTTGAAAATCGAGGGTGTGACAGTAATTGCATGCAAAATAAAATTAAAAATAGAATAGATAAAATAAAATAATGATATTTGTATATAAATATATTTAAGGAAAAGAATTTTATTACTACTAATAATACTTTTTTATATTATAGATATGAGATACGCATATATAGTTACAAGTTAAATTAATAATATATATATGCTAAACTAATTTTAACCACCAAAAATTATTCTAGGTTCTAGTCTAATTTAATTACACTTTTAAATAATTTAATCGATTACTATCGACTATTGGATTAAAAATAATTTCTTTGTTCGAAACAAATAGGGCGAAAATCCGAGTCGTTATAGGGTCGAATCAATGGACAGCCCTACGTTGTGAGCCCATACCGACTATAAAACAATCGGAATCGTTCATATTTCAAATATTGCAACAAGCATGGACGTTTTTAAAAATTAACTTGATTGGATACAGATAGCGATGTCAACAACTTTTATTCGTTCAAGACAAAATAAGTCGTCCAAACTTTTACCGTTCATTTTGTCCTTCACAAATGCAAATTGTTTACATATATACCAATATTCGATCAATCTATTTTTCTTTTCTTTTTTGTTGGGATATACTTCTTTGCAATATCTAAAATATGAACACTTTAGCATTTTTAAACTCGAGATGGGCCACACCGGTCCAAAAGTAGACCGGGGAGTGCTAAGTACAAAGAAAATTTACCCGAAAAGGCAAATCAACTGTACAGATGTACTTCAAAGTGAATCTATACTATTGATTTGCCCTTTTGAAGTAATTTCTGGGTACGTTTTCTTTACACTTAGAATTTCTCTTTGGTTAAAAATAAGCCCAACGTTTTTTTTTGTTTTTTGTCTTTATTCAATAAAAAATTCTATTTGTTAGTTTTGCGTCAAATTTTTATGGATTTATTAGTTCGACTCGACTAAAGGAATCGGGAAAAGGTAAAAAATTACCATCCAAATCTATCTTTTTTAATAAAAATGAAAAAATTGCCTTATTAGCTTGTTTTTGTTTTTATTATTATTAAAAAACAACATGGGTTTGGATGGTAAATTTTTACTTTTTAAAAGCGGAAGAAGTAGCAAGTGTTGCACAGGAGAAATTATTCGTTGCCTCAAAGGCAACACGTGGTCGTGCCTGGGCACATCCGAGCCGTCCGTTCGGTACCCGGACGGCTCGGATTTAGTGAGAGAAACAGAGAGAGAAAGGGGAGAGAGAAAGGAGGAGAGAGGGTGTTTTAATCCGAGCCGTCCGGGTACCGAACGGACGGCTCGGATGTGCCCAGGCACGGCCACGTGTCCCTGCCTTTGGGGCAAGGAATAATTTCTCGTTGCACAGAGACAAGAGTGAGGCAATGAAATGAAATGAAACAGAACAAACATTACATCACATTTGTTTGGTTTTCAATTGAACCCAGCATTCAGCCTCATCCCAATTAGGCTTAACTTGGAAATATCTCTCGAGCTTATTCACAGTCATAGAGTGTTGGATCCGATAACCTTGGGGTGGGGATTACAACAAGCGGGATCTTCTTCTTCAACATTATCCCAAACTCCTCCGATAAATCCACTCTCTCCCCTTCGGGCAATCTCCAGTCGAATGCATGCAGAATCGAAGCGAGTAAGAACATGAACATCCTCTCAGCCATCGCGATCCCGGCACAGTTCCTTCTCCCCGACCCAAACGGGAAGTACTCGAATTCCTTCCCGCTAAAATCCCCTCTCCCGTTCATAAACCTCTCGGGATCGAATTCTAACGGGTTTTCCCAAACCGAAGGGTCCCTCTGGATTGCCCAGACATTGATTAAAATTCGAGCGCCCTTTGGAATGGTGTAACCTCCAACGATACATGTCTCGCTTGGGGAGTGAGGGAGAAGGAGGGGGACGATTGGGTGCAAACGCAGAGCCTCTTTCATTACTGCATATAAGTAGGGTAGTTTGGGAATGTGGGACTCTTCCAGTTTGTTGTTTCTTCCCACTGCCGTGTCGAGTTCTTGCTTGACTCTCTGCATCACTTCCGGTTTGTTCATCATCTCAGCCATGGCGAACTCAAGAGCGTTGCTCGTCGTGTCGGTCCCACCGACCACCATGTCCTGCCATAGATTACAATGTAGCACGAATACGGACACAGATATTGCTAAGGATACTGACATGAATAAAAGACATAGTAATTCTCAAAACATGGATTTCCCTCCCCTCTCCTCCACTTGATATATCCCTGTCAAGTTTCTCAATTAAAATTTTCCGGTTCAAAAAAAAAATCTCAAAAAATGGGAGCATGGACATAGTAGGAGACACTTCAATTTTTATTAAAATAAAATTTTTAGATATGCAAACTTACATTGTAAATGCTAAATATTTAGGTCAAGACCCCTACCAAGAGCATTCTTAACTGGTGGTTCTTGTCTATACAGTTATACAAATATCTACCTTTCGAAAAGCTTCTTAAAATTTTATGAAAATCAAGCTTTCATGTTCCTAGTGTGTCCCCGGTTTGACCCCAAGAAAAGTGTTCCTATTTAAAGAGTGATTAGTGCAACATACCATGAGCAAGGCTTTGACATGGATCATAGTCAAAGGAGTTTTGGCATCCCCTTTATCTTTCAATTGCAAAAGAAACTCCAAGAAATCCTTACTCTGTTTTGCACCATCCCCTGCGCTGGTCCCACCTTCTCCATTAATCTTCGACCGTTGATCGATCATACCATCAAAGATCACATCCAACCGCTTCACCACCGCTTTCATCTTCTTCTCGATCCCTTGCAAGTCAAACCGGGCCAAACCCGGGTAAAAATCGGATATATTCGGCGTCCCCACAAGCTGGGTCATCTCTGCAATCACTCGCCGGAACTCCGCCGCCACGCTTGTCCTGTCCCCGCCCGTGACGGCGCCACCCCACATCATGTTTGTAATAACGTTTAGAATCGTCAGAAACATCTGCTCACCTGGTAGCCATTTGAAGTCAGTGAGGGTTATGAAGGGATTAATAAGGGAGTGTTTGAAAGGGATTTTGAGAATAAATTCTGAGAGGATGCATTATGACACTGTGATTGCAGGGGTTTTGAAACTTCCAAACGAACGAGCTACATTAGCTACATTTTGTCCAACGTTTGCATATTCCACATTTTCAAAAAAAATATGTACATATTATTTGAATCCATAATTATATGTTTTCTGTGTACAGTATATACTAACGAGACATATTTTATAAACAAAATATTTATTATAAATATTCCATGCTTGGTTTTAAAAGCCAAAAAAAAAAAATACATGTAAATACAAGAGGGTTTTTTTTTTTTTTGGGACAAGAAATACAAGAGGTTTAAGAGTAACATTCTTTAATGAAAAAAAGAACTACCACAAACTATTGGATTGGTTTATTGGAATTTGTTAAAGTGCCTAAACAGAAGAATTTCGTCTTTAAGGTTAGCAAGTTTTTACTCCATATTACTTTTAGTAGTCAAAATTCTTTACTGGTAAAACTAATCTGTTAGCTTTTCCATATCCGGAAATTGGAATTAGCAATAAATCAAATTGAGAACCACGTAGTGGTGCTCCGGGAGGAAAAATATTGAATAATCAATCTGTGGGGGGCTGGTTTCAACCTGGACCTCTTGAACCCTTCACTCCTCTGCGGTTAGGTCGCGGGAAGATGACGCGGTTGTAGACACCCCAATCCGGACCTCGATGAGTCTTTGTCCACCCCGATGATGAAATAGAGGAAACGATACCTTCGCGAGCTTGAAAAAGGATCTCCCTAAACCCAAAGAGAACCAAAAACCTGAAAAGCCCAGATAAAAGCCCAACAAAGGCCCAAAAAAGCCCTGGACCGAAGGAAGAGGAACCGTGCGGGGCTAAATTGAAGCGCAAGGGTGGCCGTGCGCGCAGATTTGAATCGCACGGCACCTTGAGCAAAAAGTCGGGCTCACAAAGTCGCTTGGCCACGCCAGTGTGACCGATGATCAGCTCAAAAAATGCACTTCTCATCACTAAAATACCTCCACCATTTGAATTCAAAATCCTTGGCCATTTGCCTATAAATTGACTCCTCCACTCAAGGAGAAAGGGTCCCTCTTAGCCCTTCTTTTGAGTCCCTTCTCTTGCCTTTCTCTTGACCCTCTCACTCTACTTTCTCTCTCTAAGTTCTCAAACTCCCTTTCCATTACCATTTCCATTTCCAAGCCTTAAAGGATGTCATTCCCAAAAGACATTTTTTAAGAGCTTTCACTCACTCCCTTCTCATCATTGAAGTTGATCACTCATTGACTTCAAGACCCCATCACCCAAAACACCTAACCCTCACTCACACCCATACTCCCTTTGTCTCATTTAACCTCCCCATCTACATCCGTGACGATCCATCCACATCCTTGCATCCACGGTCCTTGATCGAGCTCGAAACCAAAGGTATAAACTAGTTTCCTCGGACTAGACTCCGTTACGGTCTGAGGAGACCTTTTGTCGGCAGATCTAACCCGCTTTGGATTTAGATCCTGACTCAAAACGTATTTTCATAAAATAAAACCAACACTGTGCTGAGGTTGGAAAACCGCGCGGTTTGTTGAACAGACGCGCGGCATCCTGACACTCAGCGCACGGCATGGTGCACATTGATGCTATTGTGAGCAGGTTGTTTGGATCCGAGTCTTCCTCTGTTGTGGTTATCTGTATCTATTGTTTCTGCTGCTCTTAAAATAAGGCCACATCTACAAGCCATGTTCTAGCTCTTTTAAAAAAAAAAAACTTTTCAAGATCATCCCGAATGATTAAAAAATGTTAAAAACTACTTTAAAACCCTATTTTGAGAAAGACAATGGTATTTTTGGGATGATCTAACTGTCGTGATGTTTCTGATAAGCTTTCCAAAAGATATGCAGAGAAAGCCGTGGGCTAAATAACGTTTTGAGAGACTGAAACAGTTTGACAGCAGAGCCGTTGCCACGCACGGCATGTTGAGATGTCTCGCACGGCATCTCAGGGTGCCGTGAATGGCTTTCTAAAGTCTAAACGGTCTGAATCTGAGTCTTCCTCTGTCGAGGTTATCTGGTCTTGCTGTTTACTGTTTCTGTAGCTCCCAAAATGAGATCGTATCTACAAGCCAAGTTCCAACTCTCCTAAAACCTTTTTCAAGATCATCTCAAATGATCAGAAATGAGCTAAATAATGTTTTCAAAAGATCTACAGAACAAGCAGTAGGCTAAATAACGTTTTGAGAGACTGAAACAATCTGACAGCAGAACAGTTGCCACGCGCGGCATGCTGAGACGCCTCACGCGGTATCTCAGGGTGCCGCGAACGGCTTTCCGAGGTCCAAACAGTCTGTTGAACGTCATTTACTTCTATTTGTTCACATCATCTTATCACGACTGTACAGATAGCACCACCCGCACGCCAACGTGACATATTTCCCATGTCCCTTTCCCGCTACGTGTTTTATTAAAGAGCTTGATATTCCGAACGATACCGAAGATCTCCCCTTTTTGAAAACATCAAGTAGAGACCGGTCTTACCGGGCGAATGGGGTACTTTTTAAAGAAAAACCTTCCTCATTCGTAATGTGGCTCCCGAACCCATCATCTCAACGTTTTCGCTAGACCTGAAGCCTTTTTCAAGCAAACTCTCGGTTTCTCGGATCATCCATCTCGAAAATCCGGGTGGCGACTCTTCGAGCCAAGCGCTCATCCACGGGCGCGGGAGCCCACAGTGGCGACTCTGCTGGGGATCAACTTTTATTCAATACCTTTTTTTTTAAAAAAAAAAAGAATGTACAAAAAGTATTGAATAAACAAGAGGGCCAAACTTGAAAAGTGTTTTCTAAAAGGGGATTCTCGAATATTTTCCGGAAGATCAAACTCTTTTACCCTGTACACTTTGCACTGCACAAGCCTCGCTATGCGTGTTTCGGCTATCTTGCCCGGTTTACAGGTGACAAGCTCTCCCGGAATGCCTAGCAACCCTCGACTATGATGAGCCATCGTGCTGTACGACCGTTGTCTTGCAATACACTCGACACGGGGTAGCACATCTTGGCTCTAGTCCAGGGAACCCTCTTGAGACCAAAACCAGCCTTTGCACTTGTACATAGCCATAAAACCTTCCCAACTAGGACAGGGACCCATGTCTAGGACTTATGTGCTATATTCTACTTACGTGCTTTTATTCCTGTACACACGCATCATTTGCACACCATTGCATCTTGTGGGCTAGAGGAATAGGCCTCCTTAGAATTCTTTAGGACCCTCAGGTCGATCGAGGAGACTTTAAATCCATGGAGTGTGAGATACCTCCGGTGTTTGCGCCCGAACGGCTCCCTTGGTTTGGATCTAGCCTTAAGCATGTCTGATCCGGATTCCGGTAGCCACATTGCTCTGTCTCTGACGGTCACGATAAGGAGATTGGCTCTGGTTCCGACCGTTCGAATTCAACTCACTGACAGTACTTACCCGGACTATCGGAAATCTTCTGTGCGGACGTCTTAAGTGAGATTTGAACCACGGTAGGTCCACTAGGGCAATCCAGGAGACTTTAAATCCATGGAGTTTGAGATACCTCCGGTGTTTGCCGTGCCGAATGGCCCGCTGGTTTGGACCTAGCCTTAAGCATGTCTGTATCTGGATTCCGGTAGCCACATTGCTTTGTCTCGGATGGTCACGATAAGGAGATTGGCTCTGGTTCTGACCTGTTCGGAATTCAACCTGCCTGACGGTACCTACCCGGGCTATCGGAAATCTTCTGTACGGATGTCTTAAGTGAGGTTCGAGCCACGGTAGGTCTTAGGCCTTATTTCTAGGAGATGGGTAGAAGTAGGGCGAGTATTCGGATTGGTTATGAGTTGCTCCCTTTTGACTTGTTACCAGTGTTGCCAACATTGATCGCCTGCGGAGGAAAGAAGCTGTACCCAATTGGTTCCGTCTGTCCCAAAGACTAGTTCGCGTAGACACCCTGGAAGGACCCCCACTGTTTGAGGTCCAAATTGAGGAAGAAGAAGAACCTGTGGTAGAAGAATCCGTGGTCTCGTTCCCGACCGAAAACCCCTTACCTATGGCTGACCAGGGAGACGGAATGGAGGAACTCAGGCAGAACGTGGCCAACATGGATGTTCAGTTTAAGCAGTCCCTCGCTGGTGTTGACGCGCAGCTCAAGGCTGCCGTAGTCTCTATGAAAAATGACATGAATATGATAATGTAAAGCATGCAGGAAATCACTGACAAGCTCCTAATCAAGACTTCCCTGCAATCTGAGCAACCACCTAAAGTTGAGGTACCAGTAATCGACCCTAACCTGGCCGCTATCATGGATAAGATTGGCAAATTGGAGGAATCTGTCCAGGAAACCAAACGGCTTGGAAAAGGAGAAATCGACATGAAGAAACTATGCATCTTTCCAAACGCCAAGCTGCCAGAAAAATTCAAAGGAGTGGACTTTACAAAATTCGATGGAACCGGTGACCCAAGAGCCCACCTTCAGGGGTATGTCGGATCCCTCACTATGCGTGGCATCGAAGGAGAAGCCATGGCCCAACTCTTCCATGAATCCTTGTCCGGTCCAGCCCTGCAATGGTTCCTCTCACTCGAACCATCCAAGAAAAGGACTTGGGAAGACATCGGGACAGCTTTCGTGGCCCAATATGATTTCAATGTCGACCTGAAAGTGACCACGAGAGAGTTGGAAAGCACCAAGATGGGTGAGAAGGAAAGTTTTGCCGACTTTGTGAAACGTTGGAGGGCTAAGGCTGCCCAGATGCAAAATAAACCTGACTTAAAGGAACAAATACGGATAATAACCAAGAACTTGCCAAGCTCTTTCGCACCTTACATGGTTCTTTCTCAGGCTGCCCCAAATTTCGAAACTTTTTATGATTCTGGATTGGCTGTAGAGGAGGCTCTGCGAGACGGAACTTTGGAGAAGAAAGAATCTGGGTCCGGGTCCAAACGCAAACGGGCGTATTCAGGAAACAGCAATGTTCTCTTCGGGAATGCCAATCAGGCAGGAACCTCATCCACCAAACCTGTAGAAGTCAACCAAATTGCTGAAAAACCAAAAACCCAGAACCGAACATTCACCCAATTCAGCACTCCAAGGTCCACTCTCCTTAAGAAGCTCACAGACATTGGGATACTGAAACCTCTTCCGCCACCACAAACCATTCCGCCAAACTTAAACCAAAACGTCTACTGTGACTTCCACCAAATGCCCGGCCATACCACCGATAACTGCATCCGCCTCCGTCATGAAATCCAAAACCTCATCGACAACAAGGTTGTCGATGCACCACCCACAGATAAACCCAACACCATTTCAAACCCACTACCACAGCATAATGCCCCTTTCCGTATCAACCAAATCACCCTAGCCGAGGATCAAAACATCCCAGAGTTTGACCCTACCCTGCTCGATGTCGAACCAATGCCTGCTGGTGAAATTCCCGGGGGAACTGCCTTCCGTTCAATATGGGAATGGGAAGATACATGGGGAGAACTAATTGCTGACTGGGAAGAATTTGAGGCTGCCAATTTCCAAGGAAGTGACGAACCTCTGTTCGAGGCCGGATGGGAGGTTGATTGGCAAACATCCAGGCAGATCCTCTTGATGGATTCTCTTTGAGTACACTATTCGAAAATCAAGAGGAAGAATACTTGGTCTTCCAAGATGCACCCGAATGGGATTGGGACCCGGCCCCAGATGAGTATCAGCTTTTGGCATGGAACGACCCATTGGATACCTTCTCCCTGCCGACACTATTCAGTGAAGAATACCAGCTTGGATACCCACTTGAGATGGCAACATACGACTGGCCGGAACTCGCCCCGCTCCGCCCAGATTTCTCTCATTTTAATGACTTTGTCGTCAACAAGCTGTATGAAAACGTGGACCTCACCCCGTACCCAAACCTTCCTGGATTCGAGGAGGAAGTCGCTAGCAACGGGTTTGATCCAATGGACTACCTCGTGGACGGAGCTGAATCTGAGCCATCAATCACTTTCCCGGAAGGCGCCGAAGTTGCCATGATAAACTTATGGGAAGATGAACCGGCAAACTTGTGGGCCGACACTGAAGTGGTTAACGTAAAAGTGGGAAACGAAGAATGGACTATTAACAAAGCCATGATGGAGGCTGAAAAATGGACACCCGAAGATTTGTGGGATGATTTGGTTATCGCCGATCTGGCCGCCAATTTACAAGATACAACTATTGGAAACAAGCGTAAAGCCCTGGCCGACCTATGGAACGAGGAATCAAAGTACCGCCAGATTGATCATCTAACCAGCGGCCGTATTTATCAACCTCCGAACCTCCAAGTTGGGGAACCTTCCAACCCTGCAACCTCAGAGCCCTCTGATCCCTTTACCACTCCGGTCAAAAGCACCTTTCGCCCCTTTGACCCACCGGCTAAGGAGCCTTCCCGACCTGAAAAGAACCCCGAAGGAATGATTAAGCGTCAACTCGAGCAGACCAATGCCAAGATGTCTGTCTGGGATGTGCTGGTTCACTCCACACGCCATTGTGAAGGTCTCATCCAAGCGCTCTCCCGACTCAAAGTTCCTTCCGCTATAACTCCCGATGAGCTTGTGGCATTAATCAAGACCATACCCATCAAACATGCCATCACCTTTACTGATCGAGACTTACCCGCCGAGGGATCTGATCTCAATCGTCCGCTGCACATCACCTTGAAGTGCCATGGCAAGTCGGTTCCCGCAATCTTGGTCGATAATGGATCAGCCATTAATGTCTGTCCACTCCGCGTTGCTTACTGTTTGGGATACAAGAATAAGGACTTCTCCCCATCAGAAGTCAAAGTCCGAGCATATGACAACACTCGGAGGGATGTGGTTGGAACTCTCATGATTCTTATGACCTTCGGACCATATCAGACGGACGTAGAATTCCACGTGGTGAATATCCCTGCCTCCTTCAATCTGGGCTCGGTAGGCCCTGCGCATCGGCCGGACATCATGGTCGTGCCCTCCACACTCCATCGGAAAAAATTCGGCTGGGACTGGAAACAGGAATGCTTACTATCCACGGAGACTCGGGGATTCATGCCCCTGTTGAGGACAATGCCCCACTCTTGGAAATTCAACACGGGGAAGAAGACATCGCTTTGGGAGGCTTCTCTCCAGACACCTCTCGGTCTATCTACTCAGTTAGAATTGACGACGACTTTGTCATTAGCAACGTCGCCATCAAGATCATGAAAAAGATGTCCTACATGCCAGGGTTGGGGACTGGGAAAGAACCTCCAAGGCCCTGCAAAGTTCGAAGCCCAGGGCACTCTGATGCGTACAACAGGCCTTGGTTACTCACCCTCAAGTAGTAGCAAGGTGAAAAGAGGAAACAGGCTAGAGGACTACTTTGTCAAAGAAGAAGCAAAGCAGATTTAACAAGGACAGCCGGAACCGTTTTGGGACATGGAAACCAATACCTTCCTGCCAGGATTTGAGATATTCGCCAACGACGTCTGGTTGGATAGTGATGAGGAAACTGAGGTTGAGGAAAAGCAGAAAAAACCCGCTGACTGGATTGAGGTTTTCAGCATAGGTAGTCTCGCAACTCTGTTTAGGGAAGACGAATCAATGGGTACAGCTATGGAAGCAGAAGTGCTGATGATGGAACAAGATGCCCCCGAGGATCCGGCTTTGTTTATCATGGATGCTGCTGAAGAGTACAAAAACTGGATCTTCATGCCAAATGCAACCTACCACGAATCAGAGTCCGAGTCTGAATCTGAGTCTGTTAAGTCTATCGAGTCTTCTGTGTCTTCTGAGTCTGTCCAGTCCGAGTTGGGGCCTCTCGGCCCAAACTCTCAGAGTTATTTTGAGTTCGAATCCACCTGCGTGTATGGTGCCCCGAGGCCACCGTTGATCATGAAATGAATGAATCGATTCTCTTACTTTCCCGACTTTGAAATAAATTGCGTCGCCCCTGGTGATGAAGAGATTGATTTCGATGGGGACATTCCCAAAGAAATTCGATCCCTAATCGACAGGGAAGATGAAAAGCGTGCTCAACCCGTAAAAGAAGAAATTGTTTTAATAAATCTGAGAGATGGAGAGAATCCCCGGATGACCCGGATCGGTTCTGCATTATCCGCTGAAGAACGCAAGCTCTTGTAAACCTGCTCAAAGAATTCGAAGATGTGTTTGCGTGGTCACATGCCGACATGCCCGGGATCGATCCTGAAATCGTGGAGCATCGGATTCCCCTTTATCCTGATGCAAAGCCGGTAAAACAGAAACTAATGCATGAGGCCTGACCGGGTGCTTAAGATAAAAGAAGAGGTCACTAAACAGTTAACGCTGGGTTCTTAATGGTAGCGAATACCCTCGGTGGAGTTGCAAACATCGATCCCGTGCCGAAAAAGGACGGTAAAATAAGGGTCTGCGTCGATTTCAGGGATCTTAACAAAGCCAGCCCTAAAGATGATTTCCCGTTACCACACATTGATGTGTTAGTTGACAACACTGCTGGTCATGCTCTACTCTCTTTCATGAATGGTTTCTCGGGATACAATCAAATCCTTATGGCTCCAGAGGATCGGGAAAAGACTACGTTCGTCACCGAGTGGGGGACATACTGTTATCGAGTCATGCCTTTCGGACTGAAGAATGCAGGGTCCACGTACCAACGGGCCGCCACGGCATTATTACACGACACATGATTCACGAGGAAGTGGAAGTCTACGTTGATGATATGATTGTTAAGGCCAAAGGAACGAGAGGGCATCTCCGCGCTCGAAGTTCTTCGAAAGAATCAGGAAGTACAAGATGCGTCTCAACCCCGCCAAATGTACATTCGGAGTCACTGCAGGAAAGATGCTTGGATTCATGATCACCACCCGAGGCATTGAAGTCGACCCATCAAAAATCAAAGCCATCCTGGAAATGGAGCCGCCGAGATCTGAAATGGATGTAAGGAGCTTTCTCGGCAAGGTGCAATTCATCAGTAGGTTCATTGCGAGGCTGACTTCAACCTGTGAACCATTGTTCCGCTTACTCAAGAAAGGAGTGCCATTCGTGTGGGATGATAGGTGTCATAAAGCTTTCGAAGCCATCAAGGCTTACCTGCACAAGCCGCCGGTATTGACACCGCCTGTAACAGGAAAACCTTTGATCCTATACCTGTCAGTCACTCCGTCCGCAATGGGATGCATGTTGGCGCAGGAAGGAGATGATGGGGTAGAAAGGGCCGTGTATTACCTCAGTAAAAAGATGGTCGGACCTGAAGAGCGTTACACTCCCCTAGAAAAGACATGCTGGGCACTTGTATGGGCTTCTAAGAAGTTGAGGCACTACATGTTAGCCTACCCGATCAGGCTAATATCTCGAATGGATCCCCTAAAGTATCTATTCGAAAAACCGGCCCTCACGGGTAGGATGGCACGGTGGTTGCTGATGTTGGCTGAGTTTGAACTAAAGTACGTCACCCGAAAGTCGGTAAAAGGAAGAGCCGTCGCAGAATTCCTAGCCGATTGCCCAGTCAAAGGAGAGGAGGATGCCGAGTTCAATTTCCCCGACGAAGACATAATGACGGTAACCGAGGACATTTGGCGGTTGTACTTTGATGGAGCAGCTAACCAGAACAGAAAGGATTTGGAATCGGTGTATTACTCATTTCGCCCGATGGATCGCACATCCCATTGGCGTTCAAGCTTAACTTTGAAGTCACCAATAACCAGGCTGAGTATGAGGCTTGCATCGTAGGCATGGAGGCAGCCATCGAAATTGGCGTAGAAAAATTGGAAGTTGTGGGGGATTTGAACTTAGTTGTGTCTCAAACGAATGGTGACTGGAAGGTCAAAGAAGAAAAGCTGAAACCGTATCACCAGGATCTCGAAGATCTCATTCCCCACTTCACCAAAGTGACATTCACTCACGTCCCAAGGTTCAAAAATCAATTTGCAGACGCTTTGGCAACTTTGGCGTCAATGGTCGAGATCCCTGTTGGCGTAAAGTTAAGGTCAATTGTGATAGAACAAAGGGATGTTCCAGTACATCAACACGTCATGGCAGTCGACGAGCCCGATGATGGCCACCCATGGTATTATGACATTTGGAGGTACGTGGAAAGGGGAGAGTACCCCGTGGGAGCAAACAAGGGAGACCGAATCGCCCTCCAGAGGATGGCAACTCAGTACCTTCTGTGCGGAGGAAGCTTATATCGAAGATCGCCCTATGGCACACATAAGCTCTGCATCCATGGAGAAGATGCGAAAAGGGTAATGGAAGAAGTCCACGAGGGTGTATGCGGTCCTCACATGAGCGGCATAATGCTTGCAAAGAAAATTCTCAGGCAAGGATACTTCTGGTCCACCATGGAAACGGAATGTGTGGAGTACGTGCGAAGGTGTAAAAAGTGCCAAGTTCACGCTAACCTCATGCATGTCCCGCCGCACGAGCTGCAACAAATGACCTCGCCATGGCCCTTCTAACATGGGGGATTGATGTTATCGGAAGGATAGTACCGGCAGCATCCAACGGTCACAAGTTCATTCTGGTAGCCGTCGATTATTTCACGAAATGGGTAGAAGCTGCTTCCTACACCACTTTGACTGCGGTTCAAGTCGCACATTTCATCAAGCAAAACGTCATTTACCAGTATGGGGTCCCTCAAGCTTTCGTATTCGATAATGGGGTTCATTTCAAAGGACGGGCCCGGAAAGTTCTGGAGAATTTCAAATCCAGGTACACAAATCAACGACCTATCGGCCGCGACCAATGGCGCCGTGGAAGCACAGCAAACAAGACAATCAAGGCCATTCGAGAAAACTATTCAATCAGCCAGGGACCGGCATGAGCAACTACCCTGGCTTTATGGGGTACCGACGCGTCGATACGGACACCAACAGAGCAACCCCACTCTTTGGTTTACGGGATGGAGGCGGTACTTCCCATTGAGTTGGAAGTCCCATCTCTTCGGACAATGATTGAATGTGAAGTCCAAGAGGCTGAATGGCTGAGCAACCGATTTGAAGAACTTATGTTGTTTGATGAACGCCGGTTGAGGGCTCTTTACCATGTCCAAGGGTATCAACGAAGGATCGCACGGGCATTCAACAAAAAGTGAAACCCAGGAATTTGATAGAAGGCGACATGGTTTTAAAGGAAATCCGGGCTCCAGTCTACGACCCACGAGGAAAGTTTAGACCGAAGTGGTCCGGGTCGTACATCATCAAGACCATCCTTTCCGAGAGCTACGCAACTCATCGACTTGGACGGAAATGAATTCTCAACCTTGGTTAACTGGATCAACTCAAGCGCTTATTACCCACGAGAGAAGCTCGTAGACCGAAAACCCGAATGGGCGATCCTAGGCAAAAATTAGAGCAAAGCAAAAGTTAAGGCATACCCGCAAGGGCGGCCTAGGCAAAAAGTTAAGGCAAACAATAAATGAGCTCGCTAGACCGAAAACCGAAAAGGCGGTTCTAGGCAAAAGTTAGAGCGCAAAGGAGAGTGTTAAAACCCGAGCGAACCCACCCTGAACTACGTCATGACTTGATTCCTTCGCCAGAAGGATACGTAGGCAGTCTCACGCCGAGACCCGGTCACGATCCATCCAAATAAAAATCAGGTTGAAAACTTGAAGAACAAAAGTCAAGAAGGGGGAAACCTTCCAAGCTCGTTTTTATTAAATACGATTACTTCTACTACATAATGTTGAGCAAAGCTTTCATAACAAAAGAAGTGCAACATAATGAAAAAGGGGTCCTCAATTATTCAACGGTCAGGGTGGTAGGATTGAGTCAGTTTCCTTGAGCTCCAGCTCTTGCCGCAATGTCCCTCCTAAGCCACTTTCGATAGCTCCCGCATCGCTCTGAAGGATAGGGATGTCGTCGGTCACCTCAGCGTGTCATCCAAAAGCTGGTAATGGCAAAGAATCAATGACTCGAAAAGGAGGCGTAACCACGCCCACTAACCCTGGCAGGCCTCCTGCTCTCAAACCAAATTTGTCATTTGGATACGGTAAGGAATATAGAAGGTGAAAGCTCCTAAGCCCAGCAAGAACAACCCACCGAGAGCCCATATAGTGCATTGTCATGGGAGGAAGGTCCAGCCATCGACACCTCAAAGAAATTCTCCGCCCGTTGGCGTCTGAGAAAATCGACCCACTCGGCCCTGCTCCTATCCTCAAACTCAAAGCATCGCTGAGAGAGTAACCTCGCCTCGTATGCCCGGTTGCCAGGAGGAATGGTCAGCACATTCACCTTATCACAAAGCCAAATCTGTGGGAATAGAGAAAACAAGTAAGAAGCCTTAGATAACCAAGCCGAGCGTGAGGTAAAAAGAGAACGTGAGGGGGAACCCGAAAAAGGAGAGCTGAGTGAGAAACCAACCAGTAGGAGAAGTGGGCTACCCCCAAAAGTCTCAGTCTCTCCAGAGCGAACCTTGTCCAAACCAATCAGTGTCTCGGCCAGAACCATCGGAATCACATCCCTTCGGGCTTCGATCTGAACAACGACGCTGGCCAACGCCGAGCTAGCATGACCGGCAGAAGGAACCAAGAGATAGGCTGCGAGCAAGCACATACAGAGAGCAGTCATGCGTCGAGTCTGGTAAGTCATGTCTCTAAGATCGCCAGGAGAAGAGAATAGCTCAATGAGACGCATGACATTGAGATGGCCATTTCTGACCAAGTAGCGGGCAGCACCCTCACCCACCCCGAGGGTCGCGACCAAGACTCTATACGCACTCTCACGTACAGGGGGAATGATGACCTCCCCCGAACCAAAACCCCCGAGGTATGCACGGAACTCCTCGACAGTGGGACAGAGCTCCTGATCGCCAAATCGGAACACGTGAACCTCCGAATCCCAGAAACTCACGGCTGCCCTCAAAAGCTCGGGACGAAGGCGAATGTTGCGAAGGTACCTCAAGGAATAGAGACCGTGAGCTCGAAAGTTGAGCCAATCGACACCTTCCATAGAAGCCAACCATGGACGGAGGAAACCGGTAAGGGGAGAGCCATTTCAAAGAGTAAAGGAAGAAGATGGGACTTGGACGAGATGAGGATGTGGTAAGAAGGCTTGAATTTATAGGAGGAGTAGAAGGGACAACTTCAACTTTCAAAGAGCCTCGGGTTTCAAAAGCGCAAGTTTTCCATGAGTCTAACATGGGGAAAAGCTTGGTCAAGTCCTAAAAGGTCCAAAGCAGACATGCACTGGTTCAGAAATGCCATTGCATGGGTCAAACCTCAACCCCCGAGCAATCTGCCTTGGAAATCAGCAAAAACTGCAATCTGTCAGGAAAAGAGCCTCGCACGGCACCTTGACAGATCGCACGGCATGTTGAAACCAGAGAAATACCACGGCCAGTCAATTAGGGTACCGTGCGAAGCATTCTTACCCGCACGGCACCTTGGGGTATACGCACGGCATGTTGACGCTGCATTTCTGCAACTTTTAGCAGCAACTCCCCAAGAAAGGATCAAGGCCCTACGAAGCACCAACCAACACCTGAACAGACTCTAACGGGTATTTGGGACTTCGGGGATGTTTCGTTTCAAGGTAACCCCCAGGATTCGTCGTCGTGGCACAAAAACTCGATAATGTCCATTTCTTAAGCCTTGTCAAAGCATCAAAGTCTGTTTCGGGTCGTTTCAAGGCGTCCTTCCAAGCCCTACAAGTCATAATGGTCAATAGTGACCTGGTCCAAGTTCCAGTTCGTGTCCAAAGTCAAAACTCGAGGAGGTCGCGCGTTAAAGTCAACATTTTCCTACTTTTTGAGTATATTCCAGAGGCAAAGTAGAACTCCCAAGTCGCATGCCAAGATTTAAAGGTCGTTATTGCCGTATGCTTGTGTCCGGAGTCAGTTGTGAAAATGTCTATATAAAGTCTGGTGTATAGAGTCAATTTTGCCAAGATTTATCTAGTCGCTTTCTTTGATTTCTATTTCACTGTCAATATATTTTGATTTCTCGTCACAAACCTCACATTCGGTTCAGTGGTTGGTTGCACACCCCGGTTAATGTTTTGGTTATTCAATTTTCTTCACACAAACTAAAGGAGATTGAATGGCATAAACAATGAAAGGAGAAAATCTCTGTATATATGTCCCAAAGGCATCCATGAATCAAAGTACAAAAAGGGGCACAGTGGCCCGATAATCAAAGTCCTATCTATCATAGGCAAACAGCGCCCCACAAAAAAAAAAAAAAAAAAAGCACGCAGCCTCGTCAAAAGTACAAGACAAAAGAGGAGCTCAACTCTCATCCTCGTCCTCGCCTCGCTCTCCTCCTCGTCCTCTACGGAGATCTCCTCGTCCGCGGGAAGCTGCTCGCTGCTGGAGTACCGGTCACCCTAGGCACAGATTCTCTGAGGTGACCTCAGTCGACGTCTGTAGGCTCAGGTGTATCGTCCTCAGAGGCGTCAATAGGCTCGTCCTTGGTCCCTACAGAGCGCCGTGTCCTCTTCGACACCGCTCCTCCCGAGAAACAGAGAGGAGACACTGTCGTACTATCGGCGGACGGACTTCCGCCTGACCCTCGTGTAGTCCTCTCTGCGGCTCGCAATGGTATAAGCATTCATATAACATTTGCATCATAATCATAATCTAAGCAGCGGAGTAAAGCAATTGACTAAAGTTCGAGAGTGTACCATCGCTCCGCCAACACGAGGCAACACCTCCGAGGGTGGCCCATGGTGTATTGCCTCACTAGCTGCTCCAGGCCCATCATGGCCTCCGCCATCTCCTTCACGTACCCTGGAGGAGCCTGCAATGAAGGAAGTTGATCAGAATGTGCAAACGGAGCGAATGTACAGAAAATTGAAAGCATGACATACCTGAGCAAGAAACCCCGAAGCCTCGACGGGAGGACGTGGCACCGCAACCAAACCGGGACTCCCTGAGGGGTCGTCACGCCCACTGTCCAAGAGGGCAGGGAGACTAGTGCCACTCGGGCCCGCACTCGCCGCGACCTCTGGCGCCACGATCCTCGGCCCGGCTCCGTCGCTCACCTCTCTTAGCCGCCCTTCTTCCTCCGGCGCCCTCTCTCGTGCGCTGTGCCTCCTCCCAAGCGGCGCGTATCTCCAGACCCGCCATCGTGCATCGGGAACAGATTCTCGCATAATCGGCAAAGAAGGCCAAGACTCGCCTCAAAAACGGCTCTAACTTTCGAGGTCCGGCCAGAATCGCCTGACCTCCTCCGCTGCACTGTCTCTGCCCTCCTGCTAGAAAGGGTGAAGGAGCGGGACTCGAAGGCGCCCACCTGATCGGCTGCGTGACACTCGATCACCCAAGTACCACGCCCGGTAGTAGAGGACTCGAGAAGCACCACCCCTGGCGACCACCCTACTCTGTGCCACGTAGGGATCTCGAAGCGGTCCCACTCCCGGTGGACCTGTCATCAAGAATAAGTAACATCAAGGTGTCGATTGAATGAAAGTAAAAGTTTGAAACGATACGCAGCGCTTTAGTACGATCGGACGCACTTTCGTCAGGAAAAGACGGAGGCGTCGACTTGCCCTCCCTCTCTTCACGCCTTGTACTCCGTCGACCAGCGTAGGGCTCGAGGAAGTATCGTGTCGTCAGGACACGTAGTCTCCGGAGGGTACATCCCTATCACCTCGTGCGTCCAAAGCTGCAATTCAAGACATTGAAAGTTAGCACAAGATGTACATTGAATAGATATGAATGGAAAGCTAACTATTCGTGAGGAAGGAAAGCAGGATATACCTCCTGCATTCTCCAATAGCCTCCTGTGCTCACTCACGCCCAGCGAAAGGGAGCCCATGCAGCATAGCACGTCCGGCGCCCGCGCCTCCCGGTCGAAGCGGCGATCTCCCAAGCGTCCTCGTGGGAGAAGTGAAAGGTGCACTTGGTTGCGCCTGTTGGGAAACGGACGCACCAAGTAAGTACAGCAGGAGAAGCACCTCGCCATCTGCTCCTCCTCCACCCCTTGCCGGTCGAGAACTCTGCATCCCAAAACCTCGTGAGCTGGGCATGCCAGCGTCGTCCCCTACGCCTCGGCTCGTGCCCGGCGTCGCCGAACACGCGCCTCCACTGGCGGCGTCGAAAGGATAGGGTCACCTCCGACCACGAGACCGATGATCGCCTCAAAGTCGGGCTCACGGTCAACTCACCAAAAGAAAAGTGGAGGGTGTTCGCCGTGTCCCACCACCTCTCGGCCAAAGCCCTCACCATCAGGCGGTCGTTGCACACGCCCTCGCCAGTACCCCCACAAACTCCCGAAGCCCGCCTGCCTGACCATCTCTCGCGAGGCCTCGGCAACCTCTTCCCAAAACGTCGACACGGCTCGCCGAACCCCGTGAACACGAGCGAAATCGCTGTTAACAACAAATGGACAAATATTCGGTAAACAGGCAGTGACATGTGATACAATTGGTATACTTAGATGCAATGAAATGGAAATACGATGCATTGGAATTTGAAATCCCAGATATACCTCGTCTCGTCGCAAGGAAAGGTGTTGCCGAGGCCTCAACACCAGAGCCTCGTCGTAAGTCGGTCTCCTCGGAGTGTAAGGGTCGAAAAGTGAGGGACCACCACGTGCTGAAAGGGCACGTGGGCCGCCTCGTCGTAGGACCTCGCCGCAACGCCCGAGTCGCCTCGGCCACCACGATGTCGTGAGGAGCCGTCACCCGGCCTCCTCAGCTCGCCTCTCTCAACTCCCGGCTCCCTGGCACCCCAGTCCTAGCTCCGACCTCCAGGCTCCGCCTCGCGGGCCGCCGATAGCGTCGCCAACCCAGAAACCCCGCACCACCTCCAAGACGTCCTCCATGGACGCCAAGCCGCTAAGTAATCGCCCATGCCTATAGTGGCGTGATTTAACCTCGCACCGGCATTTCACCGCCACAAACAAAAGGTGTGTCCTCCATCACCGCCTCATGCCCGGCTCTACCGCCGGCTCGTCGCGATAACGGGGCTTCCCGGTCGGCCCGGTCTCTCACGGGAGAAGCCTCCGTCTCCCCTACCACCGGGTCTAAACCACCGCCACCATGACCTCCGTGGTCCTCTCTCGACCGCCTCCGACCAGCCCGAAACCCCAACGCCGCTCCCCGACTCCATTGCACCGGGGTCTCGACCTCCGACCATACCCGGCCACCACGACACTGCCCCCGTCACCTCCACCGCTGCCGACCACCATGGCAGCTTGGGCCGTGACCTCCTCGGCCAATGCCGCCTGGCCCGAGACCCCCGAGATGTCCTCGGCTGTCATAACATCCTCCGGAGCAGTCGGAGGATGTATAGTCGCGACCATGACGAATGATCGTCACCGGTACCTCGCCGCTATCCATGTATATGAGAGAGAGAGATAGAGAAGGAGAAAGATGATCGAGAGAGAGAGATGATCGAGAGAGAGAGAGATGATCGAGAGAGAGAGAGAGAGAGCGGTGAGAGAGGAGAGGTGATCGAGAGAGAGACCTGAGCGCAGAGAGGGAAATTTCGCCAGTGGGTGTACCGTGTACACCCCACAGATATATATAGATCCTCGAACCGGCCTTTCGCCGAAATTGACTTTGGGCCGGGTTCGAGCTTCCCTGGCATACGGCACCTTAGCCACGCCACGGCACCTGGCGCATATGTGATGTTCTCGATTCGGCGTTACCGTGCGTCCACTAATTTGGCTGCGCATGGCGTGTTGGTTTGTTTCGACAGTTTGCTTCCTGGCAGCCGTTTGGCATTTCCGTGTTCGATTCGATTCGGAATTAGGTGTTTGGATGCAACAGAACGGAAGAGGAAAAGGGACTTTTCATTAAATAAAATCCGGGGTTTCCCCCGGGATCTTGCCATTACATACAAAAAAAAAAAAGAACAAAAAAAAAACAACCAAAAAAAAAACAGAAAGCGGGCCTACTGCCCTCTTTTCTCCTTCCTTCTCCTTCCTCTTCCTTCTCTCCTCCTCCTCCCCCTGTCATCGGACCCATTGGGGTTGCCCTCGGAATCTTCTGCGGACTCCTCTGACTCGCGCCCGAGAACGGAATCCGGGTCATCTTTGTTGTCTAGTTGGTCAAAGGCGACGTCCTGCAGGTTGGACACGGCGCGACGAAGGGTGCGGATGGTGGAAATCAATCGCGCAATTTGCTCATTGAGTTGTTCGATCTCCCCCGAAAAAAGGCCATCTCGGCCTCCAAGGAGATCACCCGGCTGCCAGGTCGTCGTTTACCATGACGAGAGTATGCGTTGAGGGATGCGAAGAATTTGGAGATGTTTTGTTGGTGGTGCATGGAATGTGGCACCCCCACACTTAAAAAGACGTCCCGGCCGACGAAAGGGCACGCCTGCATTAATGGGCACCCTCAAAGCTTTCAACTGTTCTCGGAAATCGAAGGGGTGTGGGGAGAGGTGCCGCGCGCCTTGAATTTGGACCGCACGGCACCCTGGTGCCAGAAGTTTAAATACTTTCTTGGAAGTTGATCCGGCCAGCCACCTAAACCCTCTTGGAATCTCAACCCTCAAGTTTTGCAGAAGAGGTCTCTTAGAATATCGGGTATTGGATTACAACACCATTTGATCCCTTGGAAATCGCCATATTCGCCTTTTTCTCGATACTCGGGACTCGCCGTGACCGATCTCTGGATTTTTAAACTAACGCCTCAAAATTCAAAAGTCAATTTTAGCCCTCCGGGCTCGTCTCAAAAATTCTCAAGAATTCAAAGGTCAATTTTCGCCTCCGAGGTTCCTAACGCCTCGACGACTCTTCGTCTCGAGCCACGGCCCGGCCAGTTTAACGCTCTTCGTCTCGAGCCACGGCCCTGGCCTAACGCTGCCTCTCGAGCCACGGCCCGAACGCTGCCTCTCGAGCCACGCCAACGGCCAACGCTCTTCGTTCTCGAGCCTCGGCCCAACGTTTAACGCTCTTCGTCTCCGAGCCACGGCCGGCGACCTAACGCCTGTCTCGAGCACGGCTTGGCCAGCGCGCTTGTTCTCGAAAGCCACGGCGCAATGTTTGCGCTCTTCGTCTCGAAAGCCACGGCCCGTGATTTAACGCCTCTTCGTCTCGAGCCACGGCCCGGCTGCCTAACGCTGTCTCGAGCCCACGGCCTGTTTAACGCTGCCGTCTCGAGCCACGGCCCAACGGGCTGGCGCTCTTCGTCTCGAGCCACGGCCAACGGCTAACGCTCTTCGCTCGATTTCCGCATCCCGAGGCTCACCTCGGGTCTTTCAAACACTTTGCATGGCACACGGCACCGCAAGCACGCTTTTGCATGAGTTTGTTCTCCGAGGCTTGTTTTCTTGCATTACATTGTCCCGATCGAACTACGCTGGTCTGATCCCTACAACGGGGTACGTAGGCAGCTCCCCGAGCGCGACCACCATCGTTATTTACTTGCATTTTTGTTTTGTCTCCGACCAAAGGCACTAGAGCGACGGATTGGGATGCCTATTCTTTAAGCGTCACTCGTACCAACTAATGGTATCCGAGTTACGTTAAAGAGGGACTACTGTAGACACCCCAATCCGGACCTCGGAGAGTCTTTGTCCACCCCGATGATGAAATAGAGGAAACGATACCTTCGCGAGCTTGAAAAAGAATTTCCTCTAACCCCATGTAACCCAAAGACCAAAACCTAAAAGCCCAAACAAAAGCCCAAACAAAGCCCAAAAGAGTCCTGGACCGAAGGAAGAGGAACTGCGGAGCCGAACTTGAGCGCACGGCACCTTGAAATTTAAGGGTGGCCGTGCGCGCGGCAAATCTTCACCGCACGGCACCTGAGCAAAAAGTCGGCCGCTCGTAGTCGCTTACCACGCCACAGTGAGCCATACCGATGACTGCCACCAAATGAACGCACTTCCGCCCGCCCAGAAATACCTCCACCATTTGAATTCAAAATCCTTGGCCATTTGCTTATAAATTGACCCTCCACTCGAGGAAAGGGTCCTCTTAGCCCTTCTTTTGAGTCCCTTCTCTTGCCTTTCCCTTGACCCTCTCACTCTACTTTCTCTCTCTAAGTTCTCAAACCCTCTTTCCATTACCATTTCCATTTCCAAGCCTTAAAGGATGTCATTCCCAAAAGACATTTTTTAAGAGCTTTCACTCACTCCCTTCTCATCATTGAAGTTGATCACTCATTGACTTCAAGACCCCATCACCCAAAACACCTAACCCTCACTCACACCCATACTCCCTTTGTCTCATTTAACCTCCCCATCTACATCCGTGACGATCCATCCACATCCTTGCATCCACGGTCCTTGATCGAGCTCGAAACCAAAGGTATAAACTAGTTTCCTCGGACTAGACTCCGTTCACGGTCTGAGGACCTTTCTGTCAGCAGATCTAACCCCCTTTTGGTTAGATCCTGACTCAAAACGTATTTTCATAAAATAAAACCAACACTGTGCTGAGGTTGGGAAACCGCGCGGTCTGTTGAACAGACGCGCGGCATCCTGACACTCAGCGCACGGCATGGTGCACATTGATGCTATTGTGAGCAGGCTGTTTGGATCCGAGTCTTCCTCTGTTGTGGTTATCTGTATCTGCTGTTTACTGTTTCTGCTGCTCTTAAAATAAGGCCACATCTACAAGCCATGTTCTAGCTCTTTTAAAAAAAAAAAACTTTTCAAGATCATCCCGAATGATTAAAAAATGTTAAAAACTACTTTAAAACCCTATTTTGAGAAAGACAATGGTATTTTTGGGATGATCTAACTGTTGTGAGGTTTCCGATAAGCTTTCCAAAAGATATGCAGAAAGCCGTGGGCTAAATAACGCTTTTGAGACTCAAACGATCGACAGCAGAGCCGTTGCCCACGCATCGCGCATGTTGAGATGTCTCGACGGCATCTCGAGTGCCGTGGAATGGCTTTCAAAGTCTAAACGGTGCGGATCGAGTCTTCCTCTGTCGAGGTTATCTGGTCTTGCTGTTTACTGTTTCTGTAGCTCCCAAAATGAGATCGTATCTACAAGCCAAGTTCCAACTCTCCTAAAACCTTTTTCAAGATCATCCCAAATGATCAGAAATGAGCTAAATAATGTTTTCAAAAGATCTACAGAACAACGTTTTGAGAGACTGAAACAGTCTGACAGCAGAACAGTTGCCACGCGCGGCATGCTGAGACGCCTCGCGCGCTATCTCAGGGTGCCGCGAACGGCTTTCCGAGGTCCAAACAGTCTATTGAACGTCATTTACTTCTATTTGTTCACATCATCTTATCACGACTGTACAGATAGCACCACCCGCACGCCAACGTGACATATTTCCCATGTCCCTTTCCCGCGCTTCGTGTTTTATTAAAGAGCTTGATATTCCGAACGATACCGAAGATCTCCCCTTTTTGAAAACATCAAGTAGAGACCGGTTTTACCGGCGAATGGGGTTTTTTTAAGAAAAACCTTCCTCATTCGTAATGTGGCTCCCGAACCCATCATCTCAACGCTTTATTTAGACCTGAAGCCTTTTTCGGTTTCTCGGATCATCCATCTCGAAAATTCGGGTGGCAACTCTTCGAGCGAAGCGCTCATCCACGGGCGCGGGAGCCCACAGCGGTTCGCCGGGTACCTGCAAACCGGAGGATGGTGTTCCTCCGGGTAAAAACTCCGACGAACAAGTTAATATATGGAGGGAGAAGTTTAGTAAGAACAGTATATGTAGAGAGAGGGAGAGAGAGTCTCGCGTGTACAAATATTCAGAACAGATCCTCGTCTCAGATGAGGCACTCCTCTATTTATAGGCAAAGGGTGGGAGCGGTGAGTTAGCCGAGCGTAGGCCATACGCGCGTTCCTACGCTCGGCTGACGTCATGTGTCAGGAACATTAATGAAGGCCGCCTTCAGAAGATCTTGTCGTGTGACAGTAGCTAATGTCAGACCGGTCACATCACGAAGGGACAGTACGTTTGTGAGAAGGGAAGAAAACACACGCATCACATGGAAGATTCTAGAACGTTCCGCACTAGCGGCATCCGGGTAAACAAGTCCCGAAGGAGATATCACTGACCGAACAAATGAAGATCAGAGTGGGGAAGTGCTCTGCCGAACAAAATGTCAATCCGCCGAACAAACCAGTGAGTTCCGTTGTTCGGCGAGCTATACCTGAGCCTCATTACATTCGGCGAAGGATAGATGACGTGTCACTGGTCCATTTCGGCCCACAACGGACTGAGACAACTGAACGATGGACCCTAGGTATGACCCCTTTGAACCCTGTGAACCCCTCGGATATTTCGGCCCACTACACAATCTCTCCCCATACTCACATATATTCACTCGGGTCCCGGCCTGACTATGTATATAGCCGATTGTCCTCCGAATCTCCTGACGTCGAAGAGAGTAAACCGAGTCCAAAGTGGTGTTGCTAAGCATTTCACGAACCGCGACCTTCCTCAGCATCCGCCACTCGGCACCATACTGGCTCCATGCCACGTCACGATAGCCATACGTACATTGCGCTGCAGAGGCAGGGACGTCGCGATTTGCAAAGATGACGTCGTGGTCCTTGAGAATCTCACGGGCTAAAGTTTGGGAAGTGACCACGAGAGTGAGCTTTTTACCGAGCCAAAGGGTGAGGATGGGACCATAGGTTCGAGCCAAGGTGGTGAGGTAGGTGTGGAGCTGGGGGTCGAGAGAGAGGAGGTTTCCGACTAGGGGCAGGCCTCGCGGGCCTGGTGGTAACGGTGGGTATATGTTTCTCGATTTTTTGATGAATAAGATCCATGTGAACAACGACAGGATGAAAACGAGGAGGCATGAAAAGCAAGCTTGTGGGATCGTTGTCATCGTCGTTGTTGAAGTGTTGCCACCACGGCGAGGGAGCATCGGAGAAGAAGGTAACAACTAGTCTTCGGAGCATGGTATGAACTAAGAATGCTAATGATGAATGAGCAAAATTAGTTCAATTCAATGACAAGCCTGGAAGGGCAGTGGTGGGAATGTGGGCAGTGGCCCAGTGGGCATATATATTTTTCAATCATTTTACCACCACACTCATTTACACATTTATTTACACACCCATATTTACAATAAAGGTCGAGCCCGTACACATTACACACCCAATATATGTGGGCCCCATCCTTGTTGAGAGTGTGGGTGTGTAAATAGGTGTATTGGTAGAATTTTCCTGTATTTTTTCCCATTGTGTGGCTCTCAAATTTTCTCAGTGGCTGGGCCATATGATTCTACGTACGATTGAGCTGTTTACTCCTTGGAAAATGACATACCAGCATTTTTATTTCATAGGTGTCGTACAGCACATGCCTGTATTTGGTGCCACACATGCTTTACCCTTTTAAGATATATATACAGTTTACTTTCCATAAGAACCATCTTAACTTAATAAAATACGGACCTCTTCTTGATTGAATTTCGATTATTCAAACCGTTCAATGTATTCAGAATGTGATCTTAAGAGTACCAATTAGAAATCAGCTAAAAAAAATGACCAGGAAAGATTTCATTCAAGCAGTTTAATTTTGTTTGTTTTTTTATCAACAGCTCAAACAAAAACTGCAATAAGTCTAGGTAAAATGAGGAACTATTATTGATGGAATAAGATAAAATAGTACTCCGTACGAGGTATTAGTTTTGGAGGCAATAAGTCTAGATATACTACACCATCCACTATATTTTTTATGGGGCCCACTCCAGATCCAAAAAAATGTTCATAAATTTTAAAATAATATTTTATGGGGCCCTGCAAAAAAATTCTCCAACAAATATCGGTAAATATTATTTCTAAATTCGTAGAGGCAAAATTGTGCAGTTAAGCAATTTCGCCCCTACAAATCCAGAAATAATACTTACCGATACTCGTTGAAACTGATTTTTTACAAGACCCCATAAAATATCATTTTAAAATTTATGGACATTTTTTTACATTTTTGTGAGTGTATTGTTTTGAAATCCGAGATGGACCCCACAAAAAATATACTAGTAGATAGTGTAGTGGATGGATGGGTATACGTTCATTCATAATTTTTGGCCCCATAACCTGCCCGGGGGATAATTATTGGTTTGGCGTCAAAAGTCATTTTGATTTATTTTTTTGTTTTTATTCAATTTTTTTTTTGTATTTGTTCGTTTTGCGTCAAATTTTTGTAACTTATTGATTCGTCTCGACAAGAGAAATCGGAAAAGTTAAAAAATTTGATCGAAACTCATAATTTTTTTCAAAAATAAGTAAAAATAACCGTCTTATTGACTTATTTTTGTCTTTATTCAAAAAATTATGAGTTTCGATCAAAAAATTTTACTTTTCTGATTTATCTCGTCGATGCGAATCAATAAGTCAAAGAAATTTAACTCATAACAAACAAATGTAAAAAAATTTTGAATAAAAAAAAAAAAGTCAAAATGACTTTTAAAGCCAAAACCCACCAAAATGGAAAGGGAGTAGATCTTGTGTCCGTGCGTCATTCAAACTATGGATGAGGGTGGGGCGATCCTCACCCCCATATCCCTAATCCCTAATCCCTAATCCCTCGTCTAATCGAGCCCATTGTGAAGGATGAGGGTGGGCCCTCCTCTTCATCCCTCATCTCCTTCCCTAATCCATCATGTAATTGAGCCCTGAGGTTTACAAAATCACAACTGGTAAAATGTTTGAAACTAAGGCCCTGTTAGATAACAATGATATATGGATGGAATTCGTAAGGAGATGAAATTAAGATTAAGATTGATAATGAGAAAGGATTGTTAATAAGAAGTAATTGATAATGAGTATATTTGTTTGAGATGGGATTATGTGATTGCATTGATAGAAGAAATTGATAATGAGAAGAGATTGATAATGAGAAGGGATTGGGATTGGACTACGAATACCAAGTCCCAAGGAGTATTGCTAATACCCCATATGGGCTGGATTGTTCATCTCATGGGACTATCAATCCGGACCAATTTTGGAAACCAAACAAAGTATTATTTATACCATTACCTTAGTAATCCAATTCCAACCTCCAATCCGTTTATCAAACAGGGCCTAAAAAACCCAAAACATAAAAAAATGTTTAAAACTAAAAAACCCAAAACATTATAAATAAATAAAAAAGAAAAGAAAAAGCCAATAAAATGAAACAAGCTACTTCCTTTTCGAGCCACCAACTCAAAGTCTCAAACGAATTTTTTGAGCTCTATCGAATTTTATAAGGAACTAGCGAGATTTTTCGTGCCTAAAGATACTTTAAACAACAATCTTATTTTTTTTAATATCCGCACGCATTAAAATATTATCTAAAATCTATATTATAAAACATAGTGATTCTATTTGAAAATGTCTAGGCATATAAATAAGAGTAACATTTATCGTCATCCAACTATTTTCGTTAAAGAAACAAAAAAAAAAAATTTAATTGTTGCTTTCCTTACTAATCTCTCTTTCTTTCTTTTTCGTAATTTTTGTTTTGTCTCTCCGTCTCTATCTTTATCAGTCACCACACATCTCATGTCATCAACTCTTGAACCAGATTGAACTAGAAGAGGGAAAGGGAAGGGATGATTCAACTTCAACCATCTAATTAACAGGAATTCTAGGGTTTCGGGGTTGAACCTCGTCCATAGAATACTGAAAAGGAAAGAAAAAAGGATCAGTCTAGGGAAACTGCTAGGGAAACAAAGGGATTAAAATTGTACACGGAGGTTCCGTGTAGCTTTTGTTTTACAGCCAATAAATGGTTTTCACATCAGCTAGACACTCCAAAATTTCAGAACCCAGCACTGTGTTTGGATGATTTTTTGAGAAATTTTTTAGAGTTATAAGTGGAGAGAGAAATAGAGTAATGATTGAAAGTAGAGATAATGAGCGGAGAGAGATAGAAAAAAAAATGAGAATAATAATTGAATATAGATGTAATGAGTAGAAAGTAATGATTGAAAATATGGTAATGAGAATTTTTTGAATTAGAAAAAATTTCCTAAAAACCAAACCAAACAAGACATAGCCATTTAAGTAGAAATTTTCCAGTGCTGAATGGGTACGGCTAACTTGGTATCCACCGGCACTGGAAAATTTCATAGTTACTTTGAACCCGGCTAGAGAATTATCTCTGTAGAGCACAATTTCGGCTCTCTTCTCTCCTTCGCTTTCTTGGGTTGAGGTCCGGTGGGTGTTACCATTTAGTCTAGTCCAGTGTAGATTTTTGGGCCTGTTCCGGGCTCAAAAACTTATCGGAATCGTTCATTTGTCGAGCTTGTCGAGAACTTTAACCTTGCAAAAATTCATGTCAATCGGATACGGATCAATACTTGATCCAAAGATTCAAAACACGTTTATCTGAAAGCAAATGGGTGTAATCCAGTGTGCACAATGTTTTTTTTTTTTTTCAAGATAAATGTTGACCGATCAGATATTGATCGGTATCCAATCGACATGAATTTTTGCAGGGTTGAAGTTCTTGACGAGCTCGACAAAATGGACGATTCTGATAAGTTTTTTTGGACCCAGAACAAGCCTAAAAATTCACACTGGACTGGATTGGATGGTAACATCCACTTGACTGGAATGTCTGTTTTTATTTTACTAGAAATAAACTCGATATACTCTCTCTCTCTCTACCTCGCCTCTAGTTTTGCCCCTTTACTCGCCGCCGCCGGGGGGGAGGTGCTCCTCCTTCCCTCCTCCCCGGGACCTGTTTTCCTCCCTCTCCCCCTCCATCTATTCCCTCCTTCTCTCCTTTTCCAGATGTATTTCCCTTTCCCCCTCTCGTTTTCGATGATTTTCTGTCTTCCTTTGTTTGGAAGACGAGGCGATTTCGTCTCCGCCGGAGGTTCCTTGGCTCCTCCGGTAGCCTAACGGTGTGGGTGTTTATCGTCGAAATTTTTGGGGGGTTTGGTCGGGGTGGTGGTCTGGATCTGGATCTGTCGGCTGTGGGTGGTGGTGCGGCGGCTTGGGTGGTGTTCTGGTAGCTGTCTAACTCTTTGTTTTGCAGGTTTTTTCATCTATTCAGAAAACAATCGGAGATGATAGCGGTGTTGATCGGTGACGGTTGCTTTCCGGTGTTGGTGAGGTGGATGCGGCTCTCATGGCTGAGTTCTCTTGTCGTCTTTGTGTGCCAAAGTCCGAACGGCGCCTGTTTGGAGTCCTCAGCCGGGCGTGGAGTTGTCATTTCACTGTGTTGGAGTGCTGCTGCTGCCAGTGAAGATCGTGACTTCTGGGGAAGGTTGGACAGCTGTTGTGGTGGAGGTTTTGGTCTCCTTTGACTCTGATTAATCTGGTTCTCACTTCCGTAGGCCATTACCAGCCGCCGGCCTCTACATCTGGGAGAGGTCGGCTTGGCTTAACGGCGAGGCTGGTCTTCGGTGTTTTGTACGGCAGTGGTGGCCGGAGTGGTTAGGGTTTGGGGACTGGTTTGGATGGGCCGGCCCTGGCTTGGCTGGTGGGATTGAAACATAACTCCGGAAATCCCCCGAAGAAAATGGGTTGTCACCGTTTGACCAAATTCAAAAAGATTCCATTTTTATTTGTAAAAATCCCATAAATCTCGCTCAAAACCCCCATTCATCCCAATCCCTCTCTCCCTAAAATCTTGGCACCATTTTCAGCAATTCCTCTCTCTAAAATTATAGAAACATGGTTGATTTTAACTTGAATCAAACCAAAATAATTACGATTTCATGAATACACCAAAACATGGTTGATTTCATAAATGCACTAGAATTTTTAAAAAAAAACAATTCTGAGCCATGATTTCATAAATACACTATGTTTATGAATACACCAAATCTGTACGTCAATTAAAAAAAATACATGAATACACCATGTTTACCAAATCTATATGTCAATAAATACACCGTGTTTATGAATACACCATGTTTCATACATGCACCAATTCTGTACGTCATTTTATTCGCAAATTAAACTATCCCAATGGAAAAGCAAATAAACCATAAAATCCTAAACCACCACCAACCTTCCCAACCACCTCTCTCTCATGTGTATACTCAAGTGCCTAAATGGACACTAAACCCTACGATGCAAAAAAAAAAGGGGGGGACTCTAAACCCAAGCCCAAGCTTAATCCCATGCCGAAGAAGAACACCCAAGCAAATCCCAGAAGGACCGAGAATCATGTTCATGACCATGATCCAAAAAAAGAAATCTTGGCTTCAATGAAAATGATTTACCCTTTAGCACTGGGCCCATGTTGCCACCTCCTCGTCGTATGGGACGGTGCCGAAGAAGATCCGCGGCGGTCTCCGGGCCATTTTGCAAAGGGTCACCGGGTATGTGGATTCTAGAGAGATCGATGTTGGATACCACGGGAGTCTCTGGTTTTGGAAAATCAACGTTTCTCGAGGATTTAGCAACAAGTGGGCCGTTTCCGGCGGAGGAGGTGGAATGGTTTTGCCTGAATGGTTTTGTCTGGGATTTGTTTGGGTGATTATCCTTAAATTAGGCTAGAGGACTCTCAAGATTATTTTTTAGTCCCAAAAATCCTGCCTATATATATACATATATTATACTCCGTATATAATAGTCAATGTATTTTATAATAAAGGGCAATTCTAAAATTATTTAAAAGCGGGATGAAAATATAACTGTTCAAAATTACCTGAATGGATACTTGCGTGAGATGAGGTTTGAGGATGAATATTTACCCAATGCAATGCCCATGCCTTTCTCCACCACACATTATAACGGGATCCAAAGCAAAGTGTGAATTCCACCACATTATGTGGTGGAAAAGGAACGTGGCACCACGTGACGGTTCCCCAGGCCACTGAACAATTACCCACGAACAGGTTTTGTTCTCTTGAAGCGTACAACTTCCAATTAACCATGGATCAAAATCTACGCGTTGCCGTTCTCTTCCAATTAACCATTAAAGCATACAACCGACTGTAATTTTTAGATAAGAGAGAGAAAACACTTCAGTAACTTTTGCAGAGGAAACCAGAACATTAGTAAGATTTTGCTCCTACTAATCCTCAATTCACTCCGATTGATCAGTTCTATCACAGTAGCCATCAACAGCATCAACATAAGTTTTGTTGCTGATTTCCTTGTCAACTCTCTGCACAGTATTTCATCTTTTTGGGACTTCATTTTTCTTTTTTGGTGGAGCATATTTAGGGGCAAATTCTGATACATAGTTCTTCTGTAAGGACTTGAATTTGAGGAGAATGATCGGGCAAAGCAATAGAGTATAGAGGTTTCTAGAGCATTGGTTAAAAACTTAAGATCGCCATCTGAGTAAGAATATCTAGTCAGTAGTAGTGACGAATGAGTGATTACCGAAACACGGCTTCTCCAATAACCCGCGATTACACCAACTTTGATAAGCTAGCATCAAGAACTTCTACCGGCAAACAACAAACGCGCCAAAAAAATAAAAATTAAAACACCCCATAAACAACAAGCCCAAACCCTATAATAGTAACAAGAAAGCGCATGTTACCCATGATTCATGAAGAAAGACTTTGGCCAAACACTTACCATTCCTCAGCTAGGCAATTATGAAATGCATAGGGTGAAATAAACAAGTATTAGAATCTATCATGGAGCATTGTCCAACTTGGGAACCACTAAAAGGAACTTGGAGTTGTAAGTCATGTTTGGCATCCAAATATCGAATACCTCATATAACTCACAATCGGCAAAAGCCATTTATCTAACATCTGCAAACCAGTTAGAACATAGTTCTGAGATGGAAAATGGGTGATGCAAAACTTCATACAGTCGATCACGAAACAACTCCTCCATGACAAGTAATCCAAGTTTAGGGACATAAGTTTGGGTTTATTACCACCACAAAACCATCAGGATCACTTTTAAAACAATCAATTAGCTTGTATGCGGTATAAAGCTTCAAAAAGTACCTGTAAGGTAGCCCACTCATCAGCTCAACTGACTTGCTGTCTGGCTCTCCTAACACAATCTGCATAGTTGTTCACCACATCAGCACATTTCAAGGGGTCCTTCACAGGGTCCTTGTGGCACTCAAAGCAAGCATCTCGCTCTGTCAAACAGGGCTGGGGCTTCTTGTTCGGAAGCTTGAACTCCTTGTCGTGGAGATCCTTGGCTCTCTGTTCTACTTCCTGCACCATGACATCCTCTTGCTTTTGCAACCTCTCCAAAACCTTCTCACTTTCTTTAACAGCAGAGCGGATGGAATCCAACTCTGCAATAGCAGAATGTCGAGGAGGGGATGCTGGAACGAATAGTGGAGGCTGAACTGGCCAACCCAAAGGAGCAGTCACGTTGGGAATTTCAGAATCACTAGAAATCAGCTTCTGATGTACCTTTGTCTGGGACTGTAGGGGTTCCCTTGGTAGCTTTGGTTTGGATCTCTTAGTTTTTCCCTTCGATTTCTCACCATCGTCAGCGAGCTGTTTGACTAAGTTGCTGCTAATCTGAATCGTGAAAGATTCACCCATTATAAAGCAGCTTCAGGACAACTTACCTGAAAACAGCCATTATGGTGATCAAATAGGACCAAGGCAGAGTCACAGACAGGTGGGCGAAATTGAGGCCAAAACATTATTATGATGTTGAGCAACACATATCAAAAAGATTTTGAGCAACATGGTTGTAAATATGGAGTACCTGATATGAGACAAACTGGTAGACTATTGTTTTGGGGGGGGGGGGGGAGATGGGAATTCAAAATCAGATAAGGTGGAATGACTTTGTCTCCGTTATTAATACGCAGTTGGAGACTCCAAAAACTCTTAGGGACATCAGAACGCTACGGCCTGCCAAAGACACCTGAGCAGCATCTTCCCAAAATTTTCGGTTCTACAATTGGCTAGCCTTCATTCCTAACAGAATTCATCTCCTTGCATAACGAACAGTTAAGCGATGATTCTGTTTTGGGCCCTGACCCTTGAACGCCAAGTACCATTTTGAACGCGTAGAAAACCAAGAATCAGAACTAGACAAATTCCTCAAAGAAACAGGAGCAAAGTTCACAAAAGAATGCCTTTTTCAGTCGACTAGTCAAGCATTGATCAAAATCAACTTACCACGAAACAAAACGAAATTATGAACCGAAATCCTTGTATTTGAGAGTCTATTACATAGACTAGGGTGCGAGAATCAGGTCCAAGCATCAGACCTTCCTAAACTTAAATCTTAGGATACGTGGATATGTGTACCCAACTTGGATATGGGTACGGGGGCACGTCCTGAACTCTTGTTTGTATTATATATTGCATAATTTTCTCAGATTATGTACCGTAAACTATGTTTACAAATGTATTTAAACAAGAAAGGGTTAAGCAAATTACATTTTTGCTATTTTCTTATTTCCTGTCTTTGTGAAATACTCGAAATATTGCTTTTCTAACTAATTTGATATTCCTTTTCCGTAAGTATTTTAAAAATTAGAGGATCCGCGTGTCCAAAAAGATACGAGTGTTGGACACATCGACACGGGTACTTGAGCCAAAATGAAGGATCCATATAACATAGTTGACAGTACATGATGCAATACATGGTAAGATTGTAAATCTTCCAAAATAGACAAGAATTTACGGTGATGACATACTTTATCCATGAGAATCATTCTCTCTTTAGGATGAGAGCCCCTCTCTCTAGAATGAGAGCTCTGCCCTTCGTGGCAGCTGTGCCCTAAATTGAGTGGGCTCTTCTCACCCCTTCTGCATATCCACCTCCCCTTTTTACCTTTCCTCCCTCCCTCCCTCCATTCCTCCCCCTTCTCCTAGTCCTCAATACCTCTCTCTCCGCCTCTGTGTTCTCCTTCTCTTTCTTACCCTTCTTGCCTTTTCCTTTCCTCTGCTTTTCCTCCTATTTCCCCTGTGTGCAGCCCCTTCTCTGGTCTTAGATCCCTTCTTCCCTCGTGGCTGAGATAGAAATTCTGGATATTGAGGAGGTTCAGGAGAAACTGGAGAAATCAGTAATAGGTGTTTGGTTGGGAAAGTCCTTCATTCAAAATCCTTGAGAGCCACGGTTATCACTAACATCCTAGCTGCTGCTTTGAAAAACCAGAGCTCCCTTTAATGCGTTTTCTTAGAACAACAATGTTTTCCTGTTTCAGTTTGAGGATATTGAAGACAAGGCTACCATTCTTATGGATGGGCCTTGGTAAGTGATGGACAGTTTGCTTATTTTGAATCCTCTAGTGGAGGGGCTGGTTGTCTCAAGTATAGATTTCTCTAAATGTCCAATATGGGTCCGGATTCACAGACTCCCAGTGGAAAAGATGAATCGTTCAAACGCCATCTCTATAGGGCGTTGTTTTGGGAAGCTGTTAGCAGTCGAAGGATCGGCCGGTGGTCTACTCCTCTACCGGAGTTTCCTTCGGGTAAAGGTGAAAATCGATGTTAACAAAGCTTTGCCCAAAGGTTTCTGGCTTAGGAGAAAGAAAGATTCAGATGAAGATCTCTGGATTTCGTATAGGTACGAGAAGCTGCCGGATTTCTGTTATGCTTGTGGGAGGGTTGGTCATGATAACAGGGGTTGTAAGTTTATTCCCAGGGATGAGAGGATGAACTCTGGTTATGGCCTTGACCTGAGGACTGGAAGAGCAAGGAAATTGGTGATCTTGATCGAAGAAATCCCTCATTCTGAAGATGCAGCTGGTGGGGTTGGTGTTAACGAAGGTGGAGATAGCGGCGGCGGCGACGCTTTGCTGCATAACGGGGGGCAAGATGGTGCGCGTGTGAATGATGCTGTGGTTGAGCGCATGAGATTGGCGGATCCTGAGCAACGAAATCCCACGTCTGGGGGCGTGAGGACGCCTCCCCGCACTAGCCCTAGTGGTGTCCTCCCCTTGCCAGGTGTTGGTGAATCTCAGGTGACGGGTACCCCCCCCTCTCATACTCCTCCTCAGAATATTTGTTGGAATTTATCTAGTAACGGATCCAATGGGGCCCCTAATCCTAATACCAATGGGTTCACCGTGCCAGCTGAAAATTCTTTGTCCCATATTCAGGGGGATAATTTGTTGGGTCTGACCCCTCTCCCAAATCCGCACCTTCATCTTTGTCCTGACCCAATTACTGTACCTGCCAAAATGGATTACTATGTTACCGAGCCCTCTGATAGCCCAAAATCTTCATCTATTGGGCCTAATTTTGATTCCAGTCTAAATGACCAAACCCAACCTTCCATTGAAGAAGTTAGCCCTATTGCTAGCCCAGCCTTTCCAGCCCAACCCAATCCCTTGGACCTTACTCTTGCTTCGGCTTTCAACAACCCCAATTTTAAAAGAAAGGCCCATGACGATCTATCTGATCTTGGGAAGTCAAAGATTCTTAAATTGTGTGGCCTTGATCCAAACCCTATCCCCAAACCTGTCACCCCTCATTCAAATCGGAAAGGGGGAAGAGGGAGACGAAGTCAAACAATTGGGGGAAAAAGAAATCTTAATCCTCTTCTCAACGTTGAGCAAAATCTCTGTGATGTCACCATTCAACAAGCTTACACTGATTCTATGGCGGCTGTTACTATTGTTCCAATTGGTGCGGCTCAGAGAGTGGTTGAGAACCCCTGGTTTTTCCTGGTGATGAGAAAGGGCTAATGGCTGGCCCGAATCAGCCACCTCCTCAATGCTGATCCTAACCTGGAACTGTCAGGGGGTTAGGCGTGCCTTGACAATCCAAGCTTTAGGTGTTTTGGTTCGTGCAAATCGTCCCTCCATCGTCTTTCTGATGGAGACAAAAAATAAAAAGGTTTTGCTTGAAACCTTCCGCCGTAGATTCAGATTTGATTTTGGTTTTTATGTTGAGCCTGAAGGATTAGCTAGAGGGTTGGCTCCTTGGTGGAATAAAGATGTGGATATTGAGGTTGAGGGCTCTTCCAAAAACCTTATTCACATTGTTGTTTTGGAAATTGGTAACCAAAAAATGTGGGCGGCTTCTTTTGTTTATGAGAGTTCGTCGAGAGCTGGAAGATGTGGGAAGAGCTCAAAGGCGTCGCTCATGGGGAGATTTTGCCTTGGCTTTGTATTGGGGATTTCATTGAGATAGTGAGCGTGGATGGCAAAATTGGAGGTAATTTTCCTAGTCAAAATAGGTTGATTTCCTTTCATGATTTGTTATCTACTTGTGGGCTAGTTGATTTGGAATTTAAGGGCCCGAGGTTTACTTGGAGAAATGAGAGATCTGATGGAAACTTTATCATGGAAAGATTGGATATGGCTTTTGCTAATTCTAAATGGAGAGAAGTGTTTGATCAAGCAATGGTGTTTATAGAGGTTGCGGTGGGTTCTGATCATAACCCCCATTGTTCTGAATACTGAGTTTCCCTTAAATAAAGTTGAAAAGCCATTTCGTTTTGAGTCTTTCTGGACAACAGAGGAGGAGTGTAGGGTGATTATCTCGGAAGCTTGGTCCTTTCAATGGGACGGTGGGACGGCTCCCATATGTTTTCCTTGTGCAAGAAGTTGAAAGGTTGTAAAGACAAGCTTAAAGACTGGAGCCGAAGGAAGTTTGGAGATCTTCGTTTGCAAATTGCTATGTTAAAGGATCAATTGGTGCGTATCCAAAAGCAACTGGAGCAGGGTTTTAATCCAGAGTGTATTGAGGTGGAGAAAGAACTTACTTGTAGATTGGAAGATTTATGGCAAAAGGATTCTATGTTCTGGCACCAAAGATCCCGAATTAAGTGGCTCTAAATGGGGGATAGGAACTCCAGGTTTTTCCATCTTTCTACTATTCAGAGAAGACAGAGAAATCAAATTGTGAGATTAAGAGATGGGAGTGGGACTTGGAGATCAGAGGCTAAAGAGGTGGCTGGGGTTATTAAAGCTCATTTCCAAGAGCTATATGGTGACACCCCCCCAAATATAGATTTTTGATGAGATTCTTTCTTTGATTGACCCGGTGGTCACTGCTGAGATGAATGCTACGCTGGTGAAAGCACCTTACTGTGAGGAAATTCGATTAGCTGCCTTCCAACTGGGGCCTCTAAAAGCCCCCGGTTTAGATGGTTTTCCTGGCCTTTTTTTCCAGTCTTTTTGGGAGATTGTGGGTAATGATGTCATAGAAGCTGTTTAAGAGCTTTTTCCAAAATGGTGTTCTGCTGCGAGAATGGAATCAAACAAATGTGACACTTATCCCAAAAGTAAAAGAGTCCAGAATCTATGAGTCAATTCTGACCTATCAGCCTCGCCTCTGTAGGTTCATATACAAAGTGATTTTGAAAGTTCTAGCTAATAGGCTACAGCCCTTTATGCATGACCTTATTTCAGAACAACAATCTGCATTTATTCCTGGTCGTTAGATTCAAGACAATATTATTATAGCCCATGAAGTTTCCCATTTTTTAAAGCACAAGAAATCAGAGGAAGGCTTTAGTGGCTGTGAAGTTGGACCTGAACAAAACGTATGATTGGGTTTGCTGGGATTTCTTGCTTAAAGTGCTGGAGAAATTGGGTTTTGAGAAATAATGGATTGATTGGATCTCTCAATGTGTTTGCACGGTAAAATATTCAATCCACGCTAATGGTGGGCAAGTGTGTGTAGTAAAGCCTAAGAGAGGACTCTGTCAAGGGGACCCTATATCTCCATATTTGTTTCTGAAGGTGGCTGATGTTCTTTCAACAATGCTACAAAAAGCTGTGAGAAACAAGTCCCTGGCAGGTATTAAAATGAAAAAGCAATGCCCATCCCATTTATTTTTCGCTGATGACGCTCTGATCTTTCTCAAAGCAAACTCTTGGTATTGTTCCAACTTGAGACAAATTTTAGGGTGCTTCAGCAAGGATTTGGGTCTTTCTGTTAATCTTCACAAATCCAGTGTGACGTTCTCTGCTAATGCTAGTCACAGTACCAGGGATGAGTTGAAGGGGATTTTGGAGATGAAGGATATGGATAAGAAGTCCAAGTATTTAGGGCTCCCTACCTCGTGAGGAAAATCGAAGAAGGAATCAATGGGCTTTATCAGGGCTAATATTCTAGGAAAGATCAAGGGGTGGAGCAATAAAGATCTCAATCAAGCAGGAAAAGAGGTACTAATCAAGTCTGTAATCCAACCCATCCCAATGTATCCGTTTATGTGCTTCAAAGCCCCTAACAGTTTATGCTCCCAGTTGAATTCTGTCATTAGTAATTTCTGGTGGGAAAATGGTGATAATTAGGAAAATCCATTGGGGATCCTGGAAGAAGCTAATTGATCAGAAAGAGATGGGAGGGATGGGGTTCAAGGACTTTGCATCTTTTAATACTGCGCTGTTGGCAAAACAATACTGGCGGTTGATCAATTCTCCTGAAGCACTCTGGGTCAAAGTTCTGAAAGGGTTATACTTCCCTAATTGCTCAAGCTTGGATGCAAAAAGAGGACCGTTTCCGTCCTGGATTTGGTGCAACTTATTGGAAGGAATGGGTCTTGTAAGGGTTAAGGTGGAATGTTGGTAATGGAGACTCCATTGATTTTTGGAGAGATAGATGGATTCCTAACTTACCAGGGGAGAAAGTTCAGTCTATTCCATCTCCTCATGGACAGTGGGCGAAGGTTTAGTGAGTTCATTGACTCTAACACTCATTCTTGGGATATGGATAAACCGCTCAGTGTAATATCTTCTGAGGAAGCTAGAGCTATCTCTCGGATCCCTATTAGCTACTCAAACGGTGTGGATAAGATTATTTGTGTTCATACTAGCTCTGGGAATTATTCTGTGAACTCAGGGTACTGTTAAGTAAAAACTGTTGCGTCAAAGGAAAAGTGTCACCCCATCCCCCCCTTACCTCTTATGCTCCTCCAAAGTCTACGTGGACTCGTTTGTGCATTGTTCCTACGGCTCCAAAGGTATGTTTATTCATGTGGAAAGTTGTTCGGAATTGGGTTGCTTGTAAATCAAATCTGTATCAAAGAAAATGTGCCCCAAGTTCCTCTCTGTCCCATCTCTGAAACGGAGAGCGAATCTATTGAGCATATTCTTTTTCGATGTCCTTGGACTAAAGCAGTGTGGTTTGGCAGTGGGAAAGCTTTTTGGGTTCTGGAGAATCCTATTATTTCGGCTGATAAGTGGATGGAAGATTTACTATGTGGTACGCTAGCTAAAGAAACAATGCCTAAAATAGTTGGGGCGATTTTCCAGATTTGTTGGGCAATTTGGAAGGCGAGGAACGAGTGTATCTTTCAGGGTAAGTTGCCAAATCTGATAACCACTATCCAAAAGGCTGAGATGGCAAATGGGGATTATTTGCAAGCTGCGTATATGGTTGGAAAGATTGTGGTGCCCAATAAAAGGGATGATTCGCGTTGGTCCCCTCCCCCTCCTGGGGTTTTAAAAATTCACGTAGGTGGAGCATTTTCTTCCTCTCACGGTGTTGCCGCCTTTGGTGTAATTGCCAGAGACAGTAGTGGAACTGCTCAGTTTTGACGGTGTGGGAAAGTGAAGGTTTCTGCAGCTTGTGCCGACCTGGGCTCTACGGATAGCTTGCAATTCGTAATTGATGCAGATTATTCTCAAGTGATTTTCGAGTCTGATAGTCAAGCGGTGATTCAGAGTGTTCAAGGAAGAACTAACTGTCCATGGGAGATCCACACTGTGGTGGAAGATATCAAGACTTGGGCTAAAGGAAGAAAATGGTCCTCCATCTGGGCTGGTAGAATGAAGAACAAGGCTGCCCATTGGTTGGCTTCCTATAGTATTAATAGCTGTTCTTCTATTCAGTTGGGTTGTATTCCGCCCGAGTTTGATTCTATTTTGCGTAAAGATTGTAACTCTTGATTTGGTTGCCTTTTAATCAATGTGACATGTTAAAAAAAAAAACATACTCTATCCATCATGGCAGCAAAGAATCCTTTATCTAGGTGCACACCGAGAACCCTAGGTGGCAGGGAATGCGGGAAAGATCAGATGGGTCATGACTCATGGCAATTCACTGCACCCGAAACTCGCAATGTTGATTGCATCCAGAAATCTAGAATAATGAGCATCTAGTCGCCGTTAAGAGTTGCTGGAGGACTTCATATCGAAATGTTCACACAGAACAAGGATTCAAAAAATACTACTACCAATATTTAGGAGGATTTAGCTCCCTGAATGGAGGGAGTAAAAGTCTCGGGGAGACTGGATAATTCAAGACAGTAATGGATACCCTATCCCAATATGGCAAGTGTACATCTCTAATGGCTTGTGGTAACTCAGTTTTTGAATGGGGTGTTTGTTCCGGCAGCACAGATGCGGTGACTTCCCACGAGTTTTCATGTAAAAGATCCATAGATTTCCATATGACGCAGAAATGAACAGGGACAAACTTAACTGAGCAAGAAAAAGAGGATCACTGCAATGATCTTACAGGCATACATGGGTTTCAACCACACAAATAGTATCACTGTGATGATCTTAAAAGCATAACTGGGTTTCAACCATAGACAGACAGACTCGAGAAGAGGATATAGACAGCAATTCTGTAGATGGATAGAGACTCGTGTAACAAAGCTTAGTTATGTCAAAAGCCTCAGATAAGAGCTGGATTGACAGGAAAGAACAAAGATGGTTTAAGAAGATGTATCATATAATGGACCTCATCTTAATTATACTAGGTTAGGACTCTACCATGTGTTCTGGCATTTTTGAAGAAACAGAAAAAAGAAACGCGGAGAGACATAAAGAGGGAGAAATAGTAACACAAAAGCTGAACTTAAAGAAAGAAGTAAAAGATGAACGGAAAAAACTATTGGAGGAAGAAATAGAGGATCTGGGTTATTTTCGCTGTTCATAGCCAACTTACCTTTTCTTCTTAATCATAATTTTTTTTTTTTTGGTCGATCGGAACATCTTCTTAATCATAATTATTAGATTAACAATCTCCCTAAGATTTGCACGGATAAAATATAAGCCCTAGACTCAAATGAACAGGACAATTAATTGACTACCTTTTGCAAATTCATTAATACACATGGAAACTCAAAGTAGAACTACTAAATACTTATGTAAAACAACCCTTCACAGTTCAACACATTCATGAATCAACTATCTAATGGTCGGTTAAGAGACACATAAGCAGCTTAAAGGGCATGGCAGCTTGTCCAGGTTTCTCATTTTCCTATTCAGCCAGAGCCTCCAAGTGGTGCACTCGTGGGAAGCTGACTCTGAAGGCAAGCAACAGAGCAAAGTTATCTTTTATGAAGCACATTATGGTACCTTCTATTAAATTGATGTTGCTTGGTTTGGTGAGGCCAAAGCAGCTCTGACCATGGCAGGCGGAAGCGGGTGAGACAACCTATTTCACTTGAGGAGGATATAAACATCAATGAATTTCCCAGGGGCAATGGTCTCTCTATTTCCAACGGTAAGTACTAGAATCCACATTGGAGTCAATAGGTGATACCAGGCAATGTTCTAAAAGTCGCTCGGCGTTCGTCGCTCGGTCGACCACCTTCAAGCTTCAAGGCCTTTTAATCGCCGATTAATCGGCCTTGTAGCAATTAATCGGTTATATATATACACACACACACACTCCTCAATGACAACCCTTATGAAAAAGTAGTAAAGTACTACAAAATAACTAGTCAAGAAACTGTTAACATGATTATAATTTACAAGTTAAGATTTTACAATTTGTATTAATTGTTAACACCAAACAATACTACTTACCACACTTTGTTTTAAGATTTTAAAAAAAAAAATTTACACGCCACTGTCCACACTCCACAGTGTCCACATGTGGCCAGCCGGTATCAGGTATGGACTTTCAAAATAAAAACAAGTTACAGCAGTCAGCAGTGCGAGAGAGAGAAACTGTAAGAGAGAGAGCCCATACGAGAGAGAGAGGGATCGAGAGAGAGAAAGAGAGAGAAATTACAGCAGAGCAACGGCGATGGAAGGCGGCGGTGACGGAAGGCGGCGGCGACTTCAGTCCACGTCCAAGATCGATCGACTGCAACGACTGGGATTGGGTAACAAAGCCCTAAACTGGATTCGAAGGAATCGAAGCCCTTTAACTGGGTATGAGATATAAGTTATAGTTACCCCCTTCATTTTTCAAAAATACAGATTTTACCCCTTTTTAATCGCCTCTAACCGATTAATCGCCTTTTAACCGATTAATCGAGTAATCGCCTACTAATCGCCGAACGATTAATCGCCGACTAACGCCGATTAACCTCCTGAGCGCCAAATCGAGCCGACTAAGCATTAATCTAATCGGAGATGGCAAATTTCTGATTAATCGGCGATTAATTCCGCCTTTTAAAACACTGATACCAGGATTCTAAATAAAGGTCCATTAGTTCATAACGGGATTTGGGACCTCCCATACAGTTATTTACTTATGTATCGGCCGATACAATACAACATTCACCGATATATGGCCATTTCACCTATACCGTTACGTATCCCGATACAGCGACTTGAAACCTTGAAAAGAGGGTTTTTACTTTCAACACCTCTACAAAACAACAAAATGAAGCTTATATTTTGCAATGGAGCTGTCACTTCTTCTAAAGATGATTAATTTGGTAAGAAGTCTGTGAGATACTGAAGCAATCCAAATTCAGCTATCAATGTCAATGAGTAGTCTAAACAGCTCCAATAGACCGGTAGATGTGTAAACCATTTTAGGATACGATTACCATCCGTATCAAAGTCAGTACAGACTATAACATCATCCATCATAACTACAACAAACTGGTAGAAATAAAACATATACACTACCAATCATCAACAACCATGAAGGTTATAACCGAATAATATTTCATGTCACAACGCCGAAAAATTTTCATTTTGTGTAGCATTTCCTATTTTTTATTATAATTTTCTTGATTAAAACCTTCTCCTATGGAAGTGCGTTATGAGATCTTAGTTTCACTAGACCACCTACGTGTGAAGCCTGATTCGATTTGGTTCTTGCTTCGCTCGGGGTATGATGCGGTCCAGAAAAGGTGTCCAAGGGTATTCCAGTAATTTAACTATTATCTGGTTTTTGCGGGTTAGGATTGTCCATGGGTCTACTTGGGATATTGGCTAGACACGGGTTGGATTCTTAGGGGTGTCTTTTGGGTTTTAGTCAAGTCAAATGTCCATTTAATTTATAGTCAAAGTCTTTAGAGTCCATTCGTTAATCAAAGAGTCTTTTGGTTTTTCCATGTTATTAATGCAGTAAAAGAATCTATGTTCAATGTGTCTTTGGAAGTCTAAAGTTAGTTGAAGGTTATTTATGTTAGGAAGTTCTAGAGTCAAGTTGAAATGGTTATAAATAAGATTGTAAGCCTTTTGGCAAATTATGAATGATTGAATGAATGAAAAAATTAGCTTTAAGTTTACTGATTGTGTGATGCAATCTCATTCTTTGGTGTGATGCTAAAGAGGCCTTAGGTGTGATGCCTTTGGTAACCTAAGTGTGAGGCCTAGATCTATCCTTCTCTTACTCTTCTCTCCTTATAAAATACTGTTCACGTCTACTGTTCACAGCCCTAAACAGTCCCTTTCCCTTGTGTTTGATCATACTTGGCCCTATTCCAAACCTGTCCTGCATCAATTTAATGATGCGGTCCAGAAAAGGTGGCCAAGGGTATTCCAGTAATTTAACTATTTTCTGGTTTTTGAGGGTTAGGATTGTCCATGGGTCTACTTGGGATATTGGCTAGACACGGGCTGGATTCTTAGGAGTGTCTTTTGGGTTTTAGTCAAGTCAAATGTCTATTTAATTTATAGTCAAAGTCTTTAGAGTCCATTAGTTAATCAAAGAGTCTTTTGGTTTTTCCATGTTATTAATGCAGTAAAAGAGTCTATGTTCAATGTGTCTTTGGAAGTCTAAAGTTAGTTGAAGGTTATTTATGTTAGGAAGTTCTAGAGTCAAGTTGAAATGGTTATAAATAAGATTGTAAGCCTTTTGGCAAATTATGAATGATTGAATGAATGAAAAAATTAGCTTTAAGCTTATTGATTGTGTGATGCAATCTCATTCTTTGGTGTGATGCTAAAGAGGCCTTAGGTGTGATGCCTTTGGTAACCTATGTGTGAGGCCTAGATCTATCTTCCTCTAACTCTTCTCTTCTTCTTACAAAATACTGTTCACGTCTACTGTTCACAGTCCCAAAAAGTCTCTTTCCCTCGTGTTTGATTATATTTAGCCCTATTTCAAACCTGTCCTGCATCAGGGTATTACGTAATTGATGATGGAAACCCTAGGTTATAAATACTCTCTATAAGTAGCCAATGTAACTTGCTCTCCATTCTTCATTCAATGCATAATGAAAACTGGTATGAGCTGTGGATGTACTCAAGCATACAGTTGGGAAACTTTCTCCTATGGAAGTGCGTTATGAGATCTTAGTTTTCTTGATTGTTCTTTGTGTGTAGTGTGTTATTGGTTCGGCCAATTTCTCAACAGTACAGACGTTCAACTATCCGACCAACTCGAATCATAGGGCTTCAAATCCATGACGAACTTTCAATGGCTTGCCATTGATGTTCTTAAGTCATTTGTTTACTTCATTGTATAACCCGAAAGATTGAATATGTTCTCTTAACAAATGAACAGCTATACATATAATATATATTAACATAAAGGAAATAAAATCTCTAAAACCCTAAAACAGGAGACGGCAGCGCCAGCCCTAAGCAGAAGCCTAGAAATCCACCGCTTCAGACCCCGCAAAAAGACTAAAAGGAGAGAGAGAGAGAGAGAGAGAGAGAGAGAGGTACCTTGCTTTAGTCGTCGCCGGAGGTTTGTCCGATTCAGATTTCGGGCTGTTTCCGATACTGACAGAGTAATGGGTACGAAAATAAATCTCGGGGAAAATAACTAGAACCCCCTAGAATTGATTCATATCACACTTTTACCCCATACTTGTACTTATTTCAGTTCAACCCTGCAAAACTTTCTAATCACGACATGTTGTATCTAACCCTTTGAATGCGTAAAACTTGCTTTAATATTTTTGAGTTAGTTCACTATGATACAATCATACTTTGCTTACTATGCAAATCACGGTGAACACAAAGTGTGAATATATAAAATCAAATCTAACCGATCTTTCTCGACTAGCCGTCACGTCATCGACAACTTTAAGTTCCAACCCACCACCATACTTTCTCCCCAACCGTCACCTCCACTCTGTGGGCCCACGGCCAAGAAAAATCAATTTCTTTTTGTTTGGAAAAAGTCTTAATTTTTCCCCTTTTTGCTCTTTTCCCTATTGTATTTCTAATTTAAGGACAATGTTTATTTGAGAGTCGCCACTCGGGTTTTGAAAAGGATTGTCACCCGAGAAACCGAATTTGAGAAAAACGTGACTCTTTTGCCCTTGATTTGGAAAAAGGCTTTGGTCTATCGAAAACAGAGGGTTTAGGTTCGGGAGCCAGGTTACGAGAGAGGAAGGGTTTTACAACACCCCCCTCGCCTAATAAAATCGATCTCTACTTATACTTGTGGAATTTGAAAAATCATCATTTTATTGCTTAACTTTTATGCCACATAAACAATTTATAGCACGTAAACAGTTTATATTTCATGTCAAGAACAGATATTAACAGGCATGCATGAACATTTTAATTGCAGAAAATAACTAAATAAACAAAAGAATTTCTATTTTGTTCCACAGGAGCTCGACCGTACAGCATAGTGATGCACCGTACGGTGTTGGGTCCGATGGTCAGAAGCTCAATCAGAACATTTAATCACAATATAATCAATAACATGCATGTACATAGACAACACTGCATGACATCAAACCATAAGAAACAGAAAACTTGGGTAATTGAAAGAACTTATATCCCTTGGACGACCTCTACCGTACGGCAATGAAGTGTGTCATATGGAATTGGTCTCGGGATTCCAACACTTGATTTTATTGTAAGGCTAGTATAAGGAACCAGTCCAGATACAGTAGTCCCCCTCAGAATACAGGAACTGAAGTTGGCAAGGCATTTTTACCTTTTCGGAATAAAACCAACTTTGAAAGTTGTGGCTTATTGTAACTTCTTTTGGTATGAGTTTGAACGGATAGGTAGGCTTTGATGTGCTGTAGCGACAAGATATGAGACTTGTCTTTGGATTTTGGGTTGCTTTTGAAATGGTTTTGGACTTAGGTTTTGGAAGAAGGTGGTGTTTTGATGTTTGAAAGAGGGAGTATGAGGATTGTAACACCCCGATTTTTTTTAGAAAAAAAAAGGATGCTAGGAAGAATTAGAAGAAAATAACAATAAGAGTAAGGAGCTAACATTTAGCGGGCCGCTTACCTTTAGAATTTAGAGAGTATATTGATTGGTAACTCAAAGTTTACACGAAAATTAAAGTTCTTTTTGTCTATGTAATTTTTTATTTTATAGATATCGCCCTAACCTTGTTAACAAGCCTCACAACACGAAATGAGGCACGAGCCTCCGTAAGGAGGAAGCCGTAATATTCAAAGAATAATCTAGAAAGATAACCCTAGATCTTGTGGGATAAGATCAAATAAATACACTTGGATTTTATTGGATTCACTAAGATTTCATATAGATATACTTGGATTTTATTAGATTTCCTAAGATTTGATTTCCTAAGATTATCTAGATTATGTTTAGATTTCCTAAGATATGATTAGATATGATAAGATCTCCTAAGATATACTTAGATACATTAAGATTTGTTTGGATTTTACTAGATATTATATAGATTTTGTTAGATAAGATTAGATTTGGTTGAGATATGATAAGATTAGATTTTGTTGAGATATGATTTGGATAAGATTAGATTAGATTAGATAAGATTGAATAAGATTTGCTCTAGATATTCTTAGATTTTATAAGAGATGCTAAGATTTGATTAGATTATATTAGATTAGATTATGTTAGATTTTATTGGATTTGATTAAATCTTATTAGATTTGATTTAGATATGGATAAGATTTGATTGGATTATTCTAGATATCTTTAGCCTCCTATAAATAGGTCTTCCCTCCTCTCCATCACTCCACACACCACACCATGTACGTACACCACACTTCACACACACTACACTTGCACACACACTACATACATAGTATTCGGCTAAGGAAAAGGAGGAAAGAAAAGAGAGAAAGAATGAAAGAAAGGGAAGCAAGAAAATTAGGAGGGGAGGAAAAGGAAAAATAAAATAAAAGCTCCAGTACAACGCAGTATATTACGGATGCAAAAAGGTGAGTTACGAATATACTCTGGTTACATAATATTCTTTCAAAATTGTTTTGTGAATATTGTTGTTTTCTTTAAAATGTTATGTTCAATAAGTCTAGTGATGTTATATATAAATTGTGCAAAATGAATTTAAAAACAAGCATGGGATTAATCTAAAAAGGAAAAAGTGAATTAAATCTATTGATGTGATATCTGGGCGAAGAGCTCTGGTGAGCTATGGGTAACTTGGTGCCTATGGATTGTGAATAAGGATACGTCCGGGTATCCCTTGGATTTGATCATTTCCTTTGTCTTGCGCATGTTGGGGTCGCTCCCCGGGCTACCAGATATACCGCCCATGATGAATCTCTTTCAGTTTTGAGCCTACAAACTGTCGTTGGATTCTGAATTTTATGATATGCAGATTTGAAACTTGTGTTGTTGAAAGGTATATAATTATTGAGTTTGAAAACTCATATTGCTCATTGAAAGGTTCATGATTATGCCATGTTTTATTTGATTATTCCCATGCGATTATGTAACCTTTGTATATCGTAATTCACTGAAATGGTTTTGTGGCCACCCATTTCAGATTACAGTGAGTTAAGGTGGCTCTTTCAATGACGACGATTTTTATCGACGTGGCTATCAGACATTAGACAATGGGATTCAAATTGTTCTATCGTGATGGTTTTGACAATTTGGAACTCGCGCTATGAGAGATTTATTAGTGCCAAGATTTGGATCCATAATTGTAGTCACTTAGACGCCATTGGCGAAGTTTGTATTCGGTATGCACGATAGCCAGCTCTGAATGTATTTTAATAAATTCACGCTTCTGTTTATACATTTTAAATATATTATGAAGATTTTTGTAATTAGGAGTTTAAAAGGCCTTGGGTGATTTCATTTCACTGGCCGGTCATGTACCCTCTGGATTGGGTCGTGACACAAATCCCACGACTGGGTTCCACCAGTGCCCACACAACATTAAAAGACCGTTATACCCCATCACGCCCCTTGATTCTTCTTCTTGTTTAAATCTAACCACACCATCCTCGTATACCAAAAATTGAATCCAAACCGTTGATATTATAAATTTTGATTAGCTGCATCTATGCCAAAATTCAAGTCAATCAAAAAATGAAAAGCTTATGGTCAAATCGATTTTGTTATGAAATTAAAATTTCAAATTTGAATTTACTACAAGTTAGATCACTGGGTTATTGATACTTGATTGAGATGATTTTTTACAGAGATATTCTATTCTTTATTTAAGACATTATGAACGACTCAAATTACATTCTAGAGGTGTGTGAGATACACCTCCGTTAAAATGGATGGAAAATATAACGGCAGGGGGTCTATCCGCACAATTTGAAAACCACGGGGGGTTATGTGCACACTTTTAAACCACATGGGGTGTATCCGCACATGGCGATAACCACAGGGGGTGAAAGTGGACTTTCCTCTTTAAATATATTATGAAGATTTTTGTAATTAGGAGTTTAAAAGGCCTTGGGTGATTTCATTTCACTGGCCGGTCATGTACCCTCTGGATTGGGTCGTGACAAGGATGAACACTGATTTGGGGAGGTTATCAGCCACTGGTTTACGGTTTTCGAAAGTTAATGCTCCAAAGGGTTTAAATCAATCCAAATGTTTAAATCATGCTTTGTTTATCATCACTGGGGACTTAAAAGGTGTCCGGAATTTTCAAATTGGGGCGTCTACACACTCCCAACATAAACTAGCATAATAGCATGTAAAAACGAACTTAGATTTTTGAATCGTGCCCTAACAATATCACTACCACTCTTTCTATACGGTCATTTTAGGCCATTTAAGCTATTCAAACACCATAAATTTGTGACGGATCATTCTCAATGTAGAATCTACGTAGTGTACATGCATTTGTTACAGTTTCTTGCTTACAAACAGGTGGGTCACCGTTCACTCGACAAAAGCCGCACAACACAAAACAATAAATATCATATGGAACATTTCACAAGAATTGGTAGATTACCCGGAGGCCATAGTCGACGGCAAATCCCACTCCGGCCGATGACCACCCAAACCTTCCTCCACCTGCTCTACCAGTGGCTTCATATTTTACTTACAGAATAGAGAGATGAATACCATCCACTCATGGCAATACCCTGTGGTCAGAAACCTTTTCCCTTTTCACTTGGACGTAAAATACACGTTGTACAAGTGAAAGCCAAGGCGGTGGAATTGTTTTGGTGAGGACAGTGGTGGTGGGGTGATCGTTGGTACTCCTTCCGTCTCAAAAAGTTAGAACTTCTTTTTTGAGACGCATTTTTTTTTTTCTGATCGGCTAAATAGAATAATCCCAAGTTTGGACTTTGGAGACGCAAATATTGCATTGTACAAACTTTATCTTTTACCCTCGAGGTACATAATTAAGTTGTTGGCTATTTGGAATTTTACTTGTAAGGAATGGAAGTGACTTTCTAGAGTGTGAGCAGGCTTTGGAAACTTCAATACACTTTTGTGGATTTCCGTGTTCTTTTGCTTTAATTTAGTTCATGCACCTCTTTATCTCAAAGAAAAGTGCATGATGGAAAACTTATCAAACGTGGTGCCGCCATCGCGACTGTGTCGAGTGGTTCCTTTCGGCTGGAGGTGGCCGGCGTGCTTCGTGGAGTCCATCTATAGTGGTCGTGTTTTTCTGTCTTGTTTGTTTATTACCTCTATTTCCATCGGTTTGAATTGTTAGTCTCTATTAGGGTTCCTACTCCAGGCCGAGGTGGCTAGTGGATAGATTGCTGGCCCCTCGTGTCCCTACTCTTTGTGGCGGTGAGTCGTGCTTAAGTCTAGTCACTAGTTTTGCGATTGTTTGTCGCCGCCCTTTTGTCACATGTTCTTTTGTTTTTTCTTCAGTGATGGATTGCTGTAAGTTTCCTTTCTCTATGCTAGGATGGATTCACTGTATTAGCCTATTTTGACTTTTATGAAATGGGTTTTTGATTAAAAAAAAAAGAAGAAGAAAACTTATCAAACTTTGTACATTGATGTCTGTAGAGGGAGATCGCATGGGACAGCCCGATCAAAAGGAACTCAGTGACCAACTTTACAGGACGAAAAGGGTATGTTTTTATTTTGGTTGATTTGGGGTGGGAGTTTGATTTAGGCTAAACAAAATGAAGCAGCCTTTAGGCATGCTCTCACCTTTTCTCACTTTGGTCCTCGAAGTCTACCTCTGGTTTTTTTCCCTTAGAGAAGTAGTACCACTTTCGACTCTGAGCTAAGCCAAGTAAGACGGCGGACTTAAGTCCCTGAAATTTGGTCAAAAAATTAGGGCCCTTATACTTAGGTACGTAATATATATTTAATTAGTGACTTCCAATTATTAGAGGAGATAGCTAGCTAAGTGATAAGTTTAAGTTTTGCTATCCAACATATTCAAAGTTCAATTCTCAGCCCAAGCAACTCTAACTTTTTTTCCCCTTCTTATGTTTTCCTTGAGGTTTATTTATTTATTTTTTTAAAGAAAAATAGGCCCCCTATTTTACAAATTCGATTTAAGCCCCAAGAATTTCAGAGCCAACCCTGAATAGTACATCTAAAAAATTTCAGACCAGTAGAAAGGAATTATATGATTCAAATCTTGGAACAACTGTCAAAGACTTTGTTAAATTACGTAAGACCACTCACCATTCCTTTTCCCGAGTGCTTGTGTTGTGTTTGGTAGGAGTTGGTCGAGCTTTTCCAGAAACACAAAGTAAGCAATTGTTATGTACACATGATAAAGAGAGGACAAGGAAAGGAAAAAAAGAAGTTCCAGAGGCGTCTTCCATTCAAATATGTTGTGTTAGTTCTATCGGATTATTTTTTCATCATCTCTCCTAAAATCAATTGGTAGTAGAAAGGGTTTTAATTAAGTCTTTTATGGCATTCGACATCGCACCCACAAGTCTGTTTTTAGAGCGGTCGTAGGGGGTGACATTGTGTAACCAAATCCACGGGGGCACTCTGGGCCCAACAATCCCTCTCTCATAATGACACTTCCGAGACTCGAACCCATGACTTTCTGGTTCTGATATCAGTAGTTGGGCTGTTTTTTCCCATCTCTCCTAAAACCAATTGGTGTTAGAAAGGATTTCAATTAAGTCTTTTATAACATTCGATATCACACCCGTAAGTCAGTTTTTAGAGCATTTACAGAGAGTGACATTGTATAACCAAATACATGAGAGCACTCCGGGCCCAACAAGTTCTCAATAAATTTTTTATTTTTTATTTTTATAAATCCGGTGTCCGAGCCAGCTTACGCATATTTCGACTTATCCCAGGGGACCAATCCCACCGCTTCCCAATTAAAATCAATGCAAAACTCTACATAGACTGGCCCCAAAATAAGTTCTCAAGAACGAAAACCAAACATCAAATAAGGTGGCATTGGCATGAGAAACATGGTCCAATTTAATTCACAAACCCCCAAGTACCTTCTGATTCAACATTCCACTTAAAAAAACCAATCTCTCTCTTTTGGCCAAATGAGGCCAGCAATGTGATGTTGAGAATCTTGGTGTAGGGTCTGTCCATGTCACTCTCTTCTTGTTGGCACTTCCCTTCAAAGCATCTCTACTCTCCTCTGCAACATTTTTCTAATGACCATGGAAGTGATCTTGTTGCATACTCTATCCTGTTGATCATTATCCACTATTGGAATTTTGTCCCCTTCCATTGCATTTTTCCTTTTGAATAAATTGAAGTTATTTAAGCCATGTATCATGATAAGAATTGCAAGTGGGGTGGTAGCCCATTAGTAGGCACCGTGTGCTTCCCGTATTTGACAGGGGTTCAAATCTCACTAACTACAACTAACAATGCTGACTTTCAGCGAGAGGGAAAAAAAGAGAGTCTTGATTTGCATTTCATATCACCCATAAGGGTTTTCCATATGCCCCACTGATGCTCTGTTTCTAGGGAAAACAAGTAAGAGTGAACTTCAACTCCTAGAACATTAAAACTATAGAGACACAAATCTCATAAAGCCATGAACCCGCATTACAAGCTTATGATGCGAGTGTTTTGTTATTTCCCTAACCAGTTTACGCACGCCTCGACCAATTCTAGGAGGACCAAAGAGTAGTAGTGCAATTGGCATATACCAGATTAAAGAGATAACATGATTGGGACTATTACCTAAACTGCAATTGTCTTACTGAAACTTGAATACAATAGTTGAAAGATACTGAATCCTCAAGTAATGATAAAAAGGGGAAAAAGTTCTTCAACAATGACAATTGGGGTTTCTGGTAGCTAGCACAATGGTATGGGTATCATCTGATTCATTAATGCAACAGCCTATAGCCTTTCTGACATTGGCTAGTTTGGTCGCCCCAACAACATGCCACAAGGATTAATTTCTTAAGTATATATGTTGCCACTTTATGTGGGTATCCATACTTAACTGATACTAATTCGAGGCTGCAATATTTTGTGCCCAAAAGTACAAGTCAATTATTGTATCCTGGGTGGGCAGGTATCTTTATTTTCTTCATTTTTTATTATTACTGTATTACTCAGGTGTCGAGGTGTTCGGACCTATTTTCCGGATATCTTACATTTCCTAATATCGAGATTTGAAATCTTAATAGTTAGTACTACTTAACAGCAATTCTAGATTTTGTTTTTTTTACTTGAGAAGAAAGTGAATATTATTAATGAATCAAAAGAGGCCCGGAGGCTCTAACATCAACTCGTGCTACGTCTGTCGGACACGGAGGGAAATTAGACCTCCAGCTTTCTTTGCTAGAACTCAATAGAGAATTTTTAGCTAAAGTTTGGAGTGCCCTATTACAATTCCGTTTCACATGGGAGAAACTACAATACGTAAACAGAGAAGCAAGTCGTCCAATACAATCTAACATAATAGAATCACAGCTAGTGTAGCTTTTGGTTTGTTGGAGAGCATGTACCACTTGTTGTGCATCACCTTCCAAAATGACTTGAGCGAGCAAAATCAATTTGTGACCCCTTAAAAAGTTGGGAGCAACTAAAAGATTCCAAGCGCAAAATCTAAGAGTGAGCAACTTCCTACATCACGGGTCTTGCCACAATCCCACCAGAGACCAACCCTTGCAGTTGGGAAGGTTTCCCGTCTTCTTAACACGTCATTATGGATTCCACAGATCCATCCATTCCTCTATATATCTACCAAAAATGACCACCCAAAAAGGAAAAAATGAAAAAGGAGAAAAAAAGAGAGTAAAAGTAGAAAGCACTTTTTAATATTTCCATATAAAACAACAACAAAACAAATACTCTTTATTGATTTTGACATGAACAGATAATGTACAAAGGGCTTCACTTAACAACAAAGCCCATCTACCTTTCACATACATCATCCTTCACGAAAATTAACCAAGGTTGCATTATGACAGTGGGGTTTGGTATGATATTGTTTGGTTGGTGAGAAAACCTCTGTAAGAATCGAGGTTTTCATTTTCCACCTGCCAAGAATATTTCTGTACTTATATATATAAACAAGTCATCACCAGGGGTCTAAAGTTTGAGCTGGACATGGTACACTTTGTAGCATGCGCCCTTGTGAAAAAGACTACTCCCAACTTTATACTGCCTCTCATTCTACAAGGGTTACCGGTAGGCGCGGGATCCTCTGCCCTCAAAATTCTTATATATAGTCCACTTCAATTAACTGGGTCTGGCACGTTTAAGTGCATCAGAGAGATGAGGAATAAAAAGTTTTGATGACAGAGAATCCGATCGATCGGACAGATTATTACTTGTTGTCCACCTCTAACGCGTTTAGTGTGTTCATGACTTCAACATCATTGAAGCAATCGAGACCGAAATCTTGGACCCCAAAGTCCTGGCAATCCAATAGCCATGCACAGGTTTCATCCCAAGATGGAATCGAACCGTTGTTGTTACTATTGAAGTTCGGTCCAGCAGCAGGAAAATCCCATGATATTTCATCGATTATAGGGATTTCTTCGTCCCCCCACAAGCAACTCATCAGTAGGTCATCGTCGCAAAGGCTAAGCGAATTGGACTCAGTATTTGAAAAATTCTCTGCTGGTGAGCATATCGAGTTTTCCTCCGAGCTAGGATTATTGTCGTTGGTTTCCTGTGACTTCAGCTGATCATGGTCGCCTGGCGAACGATCAGAGTGAGACGATGATTCGGATGTCTTGGTCTCTTCTTTGTTGAGGGGTTCATGGGTGACGGGATCGATCCCCATCTTGAGAAGCTTCTTCTTGATATGGGTATTCCAGTGATTCTTAATCTCGTTATCGGTCCTTCCAGGCAATCGTGCAGCAATTTTAGACCACCTAAACACACACACACACACACACACAAAGGGCACCATAAATTAATACATCAGGACCAAACAATAATTTTAAACCCATTACCACAAGAAAATCTATCCTAATGGCATAATTCAACACTTGATATTCTTAAGCCAAGAAAAGGCTGAACTATACTACTTTAATACTCCTATAAGATTAATAAACAGCAAAGTACTATTTGCAAAATTCGACTTATAATAAACTTTTTCTGATGGCAACCACACCAACCCCTCATTAATCCCAACAAAAAGATGTTTAAGTTAAATAAAAATACTAATAATTATACATAACCGGCGCTCATTACCTTACTTCTTTAATCATTTCTTAAAGCTTGTTGGGAAAGCCATAAAGTTGCTAATAGTACTATTAATTATGGGTACTGATTTTCGCGCTCCAAGATTTACTGTAGGCGCTCCACCTTTTTGTTTTTACACTGGCAACATCACAGTGTTAAAAAAAAAACACTGTGATGTTGTCAGCAACACCACAGTATAAAAACAAAAAGGTGGAACACCTGCGGTAAATCTTGAAGCGCGAAAATCATCGTCCTTAATTATTCCCTTGAAAATGAGAAAATCAATTACAAGCATTTTTCACGAGTTTATAAGTTCAATCATGCTCTTTATTTGTTGTCTTTGGCATGAAACATGCCTGTCTCTCTTTTTGCGTGCAAAATGGATTTGAACCTCCGACCTCTCCCATGATAGTGTTCGAGGGACACCATTAGCATGTAGTCCTATTTTTAGTATGTAATGATTCTCTATTCTTTCTTTTGTCACCCTTTTTTTTTTTTACCATACAAAGGGATTGAAAAGAAGCTTATTTCCCAAGCAAAGTTGGCATGAAACACTTTTTCCAAACATATTTTATTTGTCTTAGTACACTCTTAGTCGCACCATATATAGTGACTCCTGATAATTCGTCCATTTTTAACCTATTACTACATCTTGCGGTTGGATCTACATTGAGAAAACCTGACCCCATCATAATAACCAATAAGAATTATGCATGAAATACCCTAAAGACAACCTAATCCAAAAACTTGCACTTTTTTCTTCTTTAGTAAATTACCAAATTATCCCTACTTCATAATTCGTTTTTCACGTATCAAGGGTGATTTCGTTATTTTACATGAACAAAAGCAAGAAAAGAAGTAAAAGAGGATAAAGAAATATGGAAAGTACTTTTTCTTAGTTTTAAGTTACAATAAAACCAAGGCCTAAGGAGGGAGGGAGGGAGGGAGAGATTTTGAACCTATTGCCAAGACGAGCATGGAGGTCGATGACCAATTGCTCCTCGGATTCGGTAAGTAGCCCTCTCTTCAGGTCAGGGCGGAGGTAGTTAGTCCATCGGAGCCTACAACTCTTCCCGCAGCGGCGCAGCCCGGCCAGCTTAGGAACGGCGCGCCAACAACATTGTCCGTTGGTGAAAATGAAGTTGATGAGTTTCTTGTCCTCCTCCGCCGTCCACGGCCCCTTCTTCACCCCTAGCTTATCACAACAAGGCTGTCGTCCCATCACCACTACCTAGCTAACTTGCAAGACTAGTAATGCACCACCAACCACAAGTAGTACTCTCCCTCTCTAGATCTCTCTTCTATCACCACTTTGTTAAGAAATACTAAAAGGCACCCCCCACACCCACCTTTATATACCATCCCACCAACTTTTTTTGCGAAGTTGCCACCTTTACACACTCTCCTCCGAAAATGTTTTGAAAGGGCAGGATTCTCTGCAGCTGGTTTTCTCAACCCTACCGTGGGCAATTTTAATTTTTCATGGCCCGTGACCGGAACCAGTCTTGAGCTAAAGCTGGTGTTGCGGCCACTTTAGGCCTTTAAAAAAAATTTGAATTCAAGGGCTCCTCGTACTTTTTACCCCTTAATAATAGTTCGACAAAAGGACATCATCTTTTATTTTTGCTATAAACCCTTGAAAAGTCAAGGCCGGCTCTGCTCGTGACGGACCCACCTTACGATAAGATGCGTTCGTTTTAATCAGCTTCCAATCATGAAATCATATGTACTAGAAGGGCAGACTGATTGGACATCGATAGATACCCCCATCGAACGTATTTATCTTTAAAAGCGGACGATGAACGCATCAACTATCCATTTTTCAAAACAGATCTCGCAACCAATGATGGAGAACCAACCACACTTATTTTGAGCGGGTGATCTGCTCGGAAGCACTACAAGCCAAACGGCTCAGATCATCGAGGCGGTCTACGGACAAGGCTACGCCGGTCTAACTGCACGGTGCGGCGGGAAGTTTTTAGGGTAGACAAGTTCATCCTATTCTAATGGTAAAATGTATGAGAGAGAGAGAGAGAGAGAGAGAGAGAGAGTCGATGGCCCACAAATTGGTTCTTGAAAAGTACTCATGAACCGCAATCCTGTGTTATATGGTGTGATCAGCACCACGGCAAGGGTAGTGATGGTGAATGATGGGAGAGAGAGACACAAGGACAAAAGCAAAATCTAAGGCACCCAAAAGAGAAAAGAAAAAGAAAAAATTCTTCCCATTTTCCTACATAAGCCACTCCCTGATTGCACTCTTACTCCACCATTCCATCACCCCTTCCGTCATCCCTACGTTCACCCCTTTTCTACGTTTTACAGTAGAAAATGATTTTGCCCCGGTATTGAAGTAAGTATTATTAACCGTATCCATCTTTTGTGTTATACAGTATTTAATAACTCGGGTATCCGGTCAGCTTACCCGCAGCACGATCAATCTTAGGGGACCAATCTCACCGCATATATACTTGTGAAGATTCCAATTAGAGTAAGAGTAAAGCTCTGTACGTATGGACTTACCTCAAATCTATCTAATAAAACAGAAGGGTTGTCTTATGTGGCACCATTTGTCCTAGGTGACATCCACCACGCACATGCAAACACGTTCACACACTCCGGCACACACGTTCACTGTTCACACATAAAAAATGTGATTAAAAAATTAAGTGCTCTATTTCTCAATCGGATTGAACCGATGCGTAGTGCCGTAGGCACGGGTAAACACTAGTGAGTTTATAAAACTTGAGGGATTTTAAACCTGAAATTTCAAATTAAAAGAGAGCAAACTCCTTAGTCTCAGACTCTCAAGCCTTGTCCACTGGGCTAAACATTGCGGTTTTTTTTTTTCCTTTGTCAAACGGTAGGACAAGATTTTATAAATGATACCAACGAAAAACATCAGAACAGGTGGGTGTCCGTTGATTGAAAACATAATATCACCTGCACCCGAGTTAGGATTTTGGTTCGGAGGAGGCCTAATTAGTAAGAGACATAGTTCCCCTAAGACCCGAAATCGTATATGTTGTTAATAAACAAGTTTGCAAGTTTTGGGCAGGGGCCCTGGCCTGTTGGAGCAATCGAGTTACGCCACCGTAGACAATTGTGCTAACATTTTTTAAAAACTCAACTTTTCAAAAGCCCTAGTTGTTCACACTTTTTGAGCATGGCATTGGAATATCAAAGGACATAACACAATTAATTGCGGCTCTGCCTTGAATAATTATTCACGGCTCCGCGCAATCTCAGCCGTCCAAAAACACTTTTGGATGGCTGAAATTGAGCGCCGTAAAACTTATTCACGGCTCCTCCGTGAATAAATTTTACTGTATATATGTATGTTGAACAAAGAGGAGATTAAAACTTTTCAATTCTTTATGTACTCCCGAAAAAGAAGAATAGTAAATTTCCTTGAAGCTCTTAATTTTATCTTGACTTGAAAATAAAAAAAAATCTGATCTCTTGACTTGAATGCTCCTTGTTGCCATTACCACAAAAAGGCAAATAGATGCATCACAATCATCATTATTGGGTGCTGCTATTGGTCGGGCGTTCATTTATCAGGTATATAGTTCAGTCTCATTTACAATGATTTTGAGTACTATATGATCATTAATGGTTATGAAGAATATTTTCATCTTCACGTGTGATGCCTGAATTCTCCAATAAGGTCGGGGATTTAATGGTGTCCGCTTTGGGTCTCCAGAACCAATCTCTCTCTACGCATGGTCCCTTATAAATTTTTTCTATCTCTCTTCAATTATTATCTAGAAAATCTCCCTCAAAATTCAAACCAAACACAATCAGTTTGGTTTTTTTTTTTTTTTTTGTTTCTTTTTACATCTCAAATGCAAAACTCTCATGTGCTATTAAGTTTTGTGAGGTTAGTTTATATAGAGTTTTATCATGATTTTAATTGAGCCTTACACTAGCAAAGTTTGGAGTTGACCCTAAAATGGAAGTGTATTGCTTAAGCTGATATGACCCTCTGAATTGAGGAGAAAGTGAAAAGAAAGGCATAATGAAATCCCATGAAATATCCAAATTTCACCAAATCTTGTTCTCCTTTTTTCTTTTTCTTTTTTGAACGGCAAAAAAAATTCACTTAGTCTTGGAATCAAATACAATCTTCATTTTCTCCATTTCACCAATTCGTTGAAGACTTGTATATGCAGTGGCGAAGCTAGGTTTTTGGATTCAGAGGTACACATTCGGAGGACTAAAACTTCAACTCACAAAAAAAATCAACACGTGAGTAGGTTTTGGGGGCCGGAAAAGAAAAAGGCTGGATCCCAAGGTACAACTCACAAACACCAGCTAGAAATCCATGCAACTTGCGAGTCTAATTGTGCACCACAAGCCAAATTACTACTTCCTCCATCCTATTTTGATAGTTACTAGCTTCCATTTGGGACATTCCAAAATGCAAATCAATTTTCTAATAACCATAGAAATTTGGTGAATCTTCAAAATCACCCTTGTATTTAGATTGAAGTATTACTACCTATATCAGTTAAATCACTTGTTGATAGAGCATAATGGGAAAGTTAAATACTTTTTGACGTAGTCATTATTATGCCTCATTGAAAATTAAGTTGGAATCTCCAAACGAAACTATCAAAAGGGGCCGGAGGGAATAGATATTAGAAGTGGCACCCATACACGAAGGATTGAGGGACCCTGCTGACCAACAGGGTCATCATAGGTGTTGGCCCGACAAAACGGCACCAGTTGGAGATGATTTAAACTACTCATTATTCTTAGAGTGGTTTTATGGTCTCCTGCACACACACACACACACACACACAAACCTCAATCTAATATTGGTAAGAGCTTTTTGAGAATTCGTAAGGCGCCCTACAAATTCAATAAATCGACCTATGAATAATCAGCGGTTTGAATTCTCTTTATGGGATTCAAAATCGGCCCAACAAAGTTCAATCAACCATTAATATGAAATTAAGTGTTTTGTTTTACAAATTCTGAGAAAGTCCTAACCAATATCGGATTGAGTTAATTTTTTTGCCAAAACTCATAACAATATTTGAAGAATAATAAGCGGTTCGAATCATTTTAAGAGACCAAAAATGGTCCCAAAAAACTCAATAAATCATGAACCATCTTGCCAATTTAAAGAGTACCAAACATGGAATAAAACAAGAATACATGCAAGGGAAGTAGCCAAAGGGTGCCGTTTCGTCGGGCCAGCACCTATGCTAACCCTGCTGGTGATCAACAGGGTCCCTCAATCCATGCACAAACTAGTCCCTACACGTCTCCGCCTATCCATGCACGAACTCATCCCTATCCACTTCTGCATGTTCACGTATTGAGAGATTAGTCGGGATGTCATCATCGGCACGAACAAATAAAAATTTTAAAAAAAATACTAAATAATTGAATCCAACGAACGGAAAGAGATTAATACTTTTGTTATCGTGGGGTCTTAAAAATTTACTAATAAGGAGCTTGTAATTGACTCAATTGCAAAAATCACTTCAAATGAATTTGTTCACTCTCACAAGCATTCGTGCGGGCAGGCATATATATATATATATATCTCATCGCCACGTGTAAATAATTCCCTTTTATTTTTTGTTGGCCGGAACCTTTTATCTATTGCTGATTGGTCCACTTGTCCTGACACAAACCTCACACTAGTTTTGTTTTTTGGTTTTTTGGCTTTTTTCAAGCAATCAATCTGTGTAGTAAACCTTTTTTTGACAGTTGCCCCCAGAACAAGCAATGCCAAAAAAATCTCAAGCAATTGGTAGCCAGATAATTTACTTTCTTCTTGGTTTTGCTTACTGCTTCTTTAAAAAAAAGAAAAAGAAAGAAAAAGCAAATTGTCGAATAAACAATGTGAACGAGACGGTTTTGTTGTACATAAAAATAAAAAAAAATGCGAACCAAGCGTTCCCTGAAATATACCTGGGGCGGACAGAGAGGGATGCGGATGCGGTTGGGGACCATTGCATGAAGAGATGCAAACGAGTCGAACCGAACTTAATTTGTAGTGTTTGAGCTCGGTTGGTTTACTAATTGAGCCTAAATTTCAAAGCTCAAGCCCAGCTCATTTACAAAGCCAAGCACGATTCATTTTCTAGAAGAGCTTCTATATAAATAGGTCGAGTCTATACGAACGAGCCAAGCCTATACCATCGAGCCGAGCTCTTGAGGGGTTGAGCTCGAATCGTTTACTACACGATACTAAAACCTGAACTCAAGCTCAGCTCGATTATTGAACGAGCCGATCCGAGCCCTTTCCAAGCCCCAAGCTTCTAGTGAGCAACTCAGTTAAGTTGCCGCCCAAGACTGCCACTGATTGTACCAAAACCTAAAGGTTCAACACACGTGCTTAATTCTAGGGACCCAGGGGTGCTGCAATGCAGCTCCGCAATAGACGGCTCGGATATTTGTTTGAACAGTGGACAAAAATCGAAGCCATCGATTATTGAAATAGACGGTCAGATCGGTCGTATTATATCGTGTAGTGCGGGAGGTGCACTTCAGTGACCCCACATCCTATTTCTAGATTGTTCCATTTGTGACCATATTCCAGCTAAACAAAAAAAAAATTAATTAGTGGAAAACTCCAATCTGATGGCAACTCCTAATCGGACGGACGAAATTGCAAGACAATGGTACAAATTTCGTCAACTGGGGTTGATTTAGTGCGACTTAATGAGGATCCGTGCGGCAACACTAAACACGTGTCAGTCGAAGAAGGACTCTTGCTGGTCGTTGGCTAGGGCCAAAAAAGTCCTTATTTTGTGTCAAAGTTAGTTCTTCAAATAAATTCGTCTGCAGCTTAGAAAAATCAATTTGGACACTACTTGTAGCATTAGAGTATGATATCTGGCTTCGCTAATTGGGGGCAGGTGATAACCCAAATGTTTGGTTTTTGACTTAAGAGCCCCTGGCTTAGGTGCATGGGTCAAGATACATTAATGTGAACCTTTTTTTTGTTTAAATTATTATTATTATATAAAGAGCATTCTTTTGTGAGTGTGTTTTCTCTAAGCTTCATCTCGATTAGATTTCATATACGTGCACTTTCTTTTGCGGGCGCGTTTTTTCTCGAAGCTTCGGCTCAATTAGATTTCAGCTATACGTAATTTTCTCATTCTCTATCTGAGTTATTACCGGATTAAAACCTGTGATAGACTCGAGGAGTGTCAATAATATATCCATGCATATCATAATAAAGTTCTTTCTCTGTAACAGCTTAAAAATGTAGATGAGTCGATGGATAATAGCTTGATGTATGTTTAATTCAGAGCAGACAACAATTCATGTATTAGAACTAAAAAAAAAAATGCATGCACCATATGTAGTATAGTAATTAAAATACTTGCCCGTGTTGGTTCACTTGTGTCGGAGAGCTTGGCAAGGGCGCGAGGATAATAAAACTAACATCGTTTCTCCGCTAGATCGATCTCTCACGGATTAAAATTCAGCAAGAACCTGTGATTTATGATTTAATTATAAAGAGTTGGTGATGTACCAAGCACCCATTGGTTATAAGAAAATAAAATCTTAGTCCTCCATCTAGAAAATCAAAGATTTTCAAGAGAAATTCATAAACATGATAATGTCAACAAGATGTGAGACATTAACCCAAGATCAAGTTTTGGTCCCTCGATCTCCTCATCCACTCTCTTACTACTTAATCAAGACATAAAAATGTCTCAATAATTCACTGAGGTTATGAAGTGGCCAAATGGCTAAACCACGGGGGTCCATTTCTCCTGAAGTGACAAGTGTTGAAATGCACATCACTCATATCAAATAATTACTTGCAATGCACTCCACCTCAAGATCTATCTTACTTGTATTTCTCTTTGCCACCTGCGGTACACAAGTATACAACCATGCATGTATGTATGTCACTGAACAAAGCATATATATATATATATTTTTTTTTTAATTTAAACTAATGTAATTAGATTAGACGCGTATCGACATCCGATACCTTCTGTTTCTATCTATCTATTAATAATAAAACAAAAGCCGTTGTCTAAAGAATATATGAACGATTCAGATCTTGACAATAAGATCTCAATACGAAGACCAGAAAAGAATTAGACAGAGTCTTCATTCTTTTTTAGCCAAAAAAAGAAAAAGCTCGTTATAAAACCAATTGTATGACTTTACACACTTTTAACTTTCGAGCAACATGCGGCTCCCCGATTTCTAGCAAAGCTCGTGATAAAACCAACCGTATGACTTTACACTTAACTTTCGAACCACACGGCTCCCGATTTCTCTAATCCTGACTTACTTCGAACCGGCATATATGTGCGTGTGCATCCAATCAAGAACTTTATGGTTTACCTTATGGGAAAAGTATTAAGTGATGGGATATCCCAGTTTGCTAGGTACAAGTCATTATCCAATATATATACACATGCTATCCGCTCACAGTCCCCCAACAGTTGAACTCCATTCGTCATCGCCCACGTAATTAGCTAGCTAGGGTTCTTGTCATGTCCCCATTGGATCAATTGACTTCTCGATTGATTAGCCACGTGCGACTTCCCACACTGAAGAGAATTCCACAACGATGAACCGTAGAACAGGGTTTGTTTACCTCCGTGTGCCAAGTTGAATATTACATTTGAGCAAGTTCAATCCAAGAGAGTTTTCAGATTGTTATCGTTGTCTATCAGAATATTTTACTTTTGGATGAGGCTAAGTTGTCAAGTTGAATGGAAATTTAATTTGTTGGGAATTTATTTGGTCGTGATTGATAAGAGTATTGAATCAATAGGTAAAGCAGGAAATGGTTAAGTCATGGTTAAGTCGGTTAACTAATTGTTAGTCGGTTAACTAAGTGTATGAGTAGAGTTGGCATTAATCTGTTTCTAGTGGATTACAGCTGTAACAGTAGGAGTTAGTTACTTTACTCTTTTCCTCTTTGACAAAGTCTATGGAAGACTATCCGAAACAAATTAAAGAAATTGCAGATCAATTGGCCATGGCTTCTTGTCCTATTCAGGGTGAGGACTTAGTGTTTCACATTTTGCATGGTCTACCTGGCGCTTATGATGCCTTTAAAACTTCTATTCGTACTAGATCTGCACCTATTTCTGTTGATGAACTGGCTTCTCTTCTCTGTTCTGAAGCAATACATATTGATTCTCACTCCAAAACTCCCATTCACACTGGTGATTTGCATGTTGCCTTTTCTGCTGTTAATTCTGGACACAAACACATTGGACCGTCTTTTTCTGGTGCCCGGGGTTCAAACTCTATGTTTCGAGGGCGATTTTCTCCTCGAACTGATTATCGCGGAGGCAGATTTGGTGATCGAAGAGGAGGTAGAGGTTCTAGATTTGGTCGTCCAAATTACAGAGAATTTAGGGCTCCAAGTTGGAATCAACCTTTGTCTGGTGAATCTACTGGTTTTTCCTCCTCCATTGGAAGCTCAGTTGTGTGCCAAATCTGTAATAAGCCTGGACACACTGCTGTTAACTGCTGGTATCGTATGGATTCTACTTATCAATCCTCGTATCCATCTGCATCTCAGCCCAATGCCAATGCCAAGGCGTTTGTTGCTTCTGCTTCTTCTACGCCTTCCTCTGATTGGTACATTGACTCTGCTGCTACTCACCACCTCACTAATGATTTGTCTAATCTGAATTTCTATCAACCATATCATGGCGGTGAACAAATGATGGTAGGCAATGGAGCTGCTATGCCTATACAACATTCTGGTAAAGGTCTTCTACCCACACCACATCATTCTTTTCAACTCAATCATGTTTATCATGTTCCTTGTTTGTCTAACAATTTAGTTTCAGTCCAACAACTTACCAAGGATAACAATTGTACTGTCACTTTTGATGACTCTTCTTTTCTTGTTCAGGACAAGGAAACAAAGAAAATCCTGTCTAGAGGTCATAATCACCATGGCCTCTATCAGTTTCCTTCTCCTGCTGTCTCTTCCTCTTCACAGTGTCAAGGTCTTCTCAGCACACCTGTTTCTGCCTTTACCTGGCACAGTAGGCTTGGTCATCCTTCCTCTCTCAAGTTTCAACAGCTAGCTCAGCACTTGACGTTGTCTACTCAAAATAAGTGTACATCTCTTAACTGTACACATTGTGCTGTGTCTAAGAGTCATCGTTTGCCTTTTACTCTGTCAAATTCCACTGTAAATAAACCACTTTCTTTGATTCATAGTGATGTGTGGGGACCTTTTCACTTGTTTACTTCAGGTTATTCTTACTATGTGTTGTTCATTGATGACTTTAGTAGATTTACCTGGATTTATCCTCTTAAGCATAAACATGAGGTGTTTTCCAAGTTTCTCATATTCAAAGCATATGCAGAAAAACAGTTTGCTACTAATCTTCAGATATTTAGAACAAATGGTGGTGGTGAGTACATTAGCAAACCATTTTCAGAATACTTAGAACATCATGGCATTGTTCATCAACTGTCTTGTCCTCATACTCAATCTCAGAATGGAGTAGCTGAGAGAAAGCATAGACATCTTGTAGAAACTGCTATTGCTCTATTGCATCAATCCTCTTTGCCTTTACAGTATTGGTTTGATGCCTTAGCCACCTCTGTTTTTCTCATCAACAGAATGCCTAGTTCTTCTCTTAAACATAAAACTCCATTTGAAGTCCTGTTTCATTCTTTGCCTGATTATTCCTTCTTTAGAGTGTTTGGTTGTCAGTGTTTCCCATGGCTGAAACCCTACACCGAGCACAAACTTCAACCACGATCTATTCCTTGTGTTTTTCTTGGCTATCATCCATCATTTAAAGGGTGTAGATGTCTTGATGTTTCAACAGGTCGCATTTATATCTCTAGGCATGTTTTGTTTCATGAAACGGTGTTTCCTTTTGCTTAACCTGCTCCCTCTTTAGAATTCTCCCCTGCCCCTTCTCTTACTCAATTACAAAACTTTTTCTGGTCCTTTGGATCTACTTCTCCTGACATTTCTTCTACTTCTATTTCTCTTTCTCCACTTTCTCCTCCTTGTTCGAGTTCTCCTCCTAGTCCAATATCTTCTTCTCCTTCTCTGCACACTGATAATTCTTCTTCTTTTCCATTTGCTTCACGGCCGAATTCCCCTTTACCTCTCACAGCCTCTCCTCCTCCTTTAGTGCCTAACTCTTCTATTCCTATACAGTCTTTGGAAATTCTCCTTCCACCTGTTCACCAACCCATTAAACAAAGACTTCCTCATCCCATGGCTACTCGATCTAAGACTAAAGGTCTTCTATCCCATCCTCATTGCTTAACAGCAACTACTGTTCCTTCAGCTTTTATTGAACCTTTAACTCATCAAGAGGCTTTTAAGACTCCTGTTTGGACTCAAGCTATGCATGCTGAACATCAAGCTCTTCATGCTCAACATACTTGGTCCTTAGTCCCTCTTCCTGAAAGGAAACATGCCATCGATTGTAAGTGGGTTTTCAAACTGAAAAGAAACTCAGATGGGAGTATCGCACGACATAAAGCTAGATTAGTCGCCAAAGGATACTTGCAAGAAGAAGGGGTGGATTTTCAGGATACCTTTAGTCCTGTTGCTAAGCAACCAACAATTCGAATTCTGCTGTGTTTGGCCCTGCATTTCAACTAGTCTCTTAAGCAGCTGGACATATCTAATGCTTTTCTTCATGGTAAACTGGAGGAAGAGGTATATATGATTCAGCCCCCAGGGTTTGAGGATTCTACTAAACCTAAACATGTTTGTACACTTCATAAGGCCTTATATGGTCTTAAGCAAGCTCCGCGCGCTTGGTATTCTACTTTCTCTGCCTTTCTTCTACAACATGGCTTTACTAACAGCCATTGTGATAACTCCTTGTTCATCTACAAGACAAATTCTGTTATTACTATTCTTTTGGTTTATGTTGATGACATAGTGTTAACTGGAAATTCTTCAAGTCACATTCAGCAGCTTGTTACTCACATGCACTCAGCCTTCTCCATGAAAGAACTTGGCAATCTCTCTTATTTTCTAGGCATTTCTGTTCAACCTTGTCCTCAGGGATACTTTCTTTCTCAGCCCAAGTATGCTAGAGAAATCTTACACAAGGCAGGGCTTGCTGATTGTAAACCTTGTTCATCACCTTCTGTGGTTAAGTCTTATGATACTATTGGGTCTTCTGCACCTTTTGCTTATCCAGCCTTGTATCGAAGTATTGTTGGTGCTCTTCAATACCTTACCATTACGAGGCCAGACATTGCTTTTTCTGTTAATCAAGCTTGTCAACATATGCATTCTCCTACTGTGGGTGCTTTTGCCTCTGTCAAACGTTTGCTTAGGTATTTGAAGGGAACTCTGGATCACGGCTTGATCTATCAGCCTTCTTCTTTTATGCTACAAGCATTTTCAAATTCCGATTGGGTCGGGGACTGTACTGATCGCAAATCTTCCTCTGGTTATTGTGTGTTTCTTGGTGACAATCTTATTTCTTGGTCCTCTAAAAAGCAAACCACAGTTTCTCGGTCCTCAACTGAAGCTGAGTACCGATCTTTAGCCCACACAGCTGCTGAACTTAGCTGGCTTCAAATGCTTCTTCACGATTTGCATGTTTCTGTTCCAACTACTCCAGTTCTGTGGTGTGATAATACCTCTGCTATAGCTCTTGCCACCAATCCAGTTTTTCACGCTAGATCCAAACATATTGAGGTCGATTGTCACTATGTGCGTGACAGGGTAGCTGCTAAAGCCATTACTCTGCAGTATGTTCCTACCTCTGATCAACTTGCAGATGTCTTTACCAAAGCATTAGCTATTTCTCGGTTTCAGTATCTCAAAGCCAAACTCTTGGTGATTCCATCTCCCATTCGTTAGCGGGGGGATGATAAGAGTATTGAATCAATAGGTAAAGCAGGAAATGGTTAAGTCGGTTAACTAAGTGTATGAGTAGAGTAGGCATTAATCTGTTTCTAGTGGATTACAGCTGTAACAGTAGGAGTTAGTTACTTTACTCTTTTCCTCTTTGTATAAGTAAGTGGCTTGTGTAATCAGTTGTGATTGAATAAGAAATTTCACTTTCTCTTCAGTGATTTCGTTCGATCCAACGGGAGAACATTCCACGAAAGAAGACGACACCAAGTTTAACGTGAGATGAGCAGAATACTAAAATAAGTACTTATTTGATCGTAAACATTGTTGCCTCATGAGCCCTTGATCGCTCAAGAGTAGTTGAGCTCTCACTCACCCGCGATGCTCGATCGCCATATGGCCTAAAAAACGGAAACAGGGGTGTTGTTGTCCCTTAGGGGCAGTAGCTTGCGGCTGTGCCCGAGCTGTGGGTCCACTCCGATCTTGCTCCGATAATCGAAAGCGTTCACTTTGTAGAGCTCGTTGAGCAGAACAATTTTGGCAAAAAAATCAACTCAATTGGATATCATTAAGTGCCTGATTGGAACACATATAACTCTCGGTCTATGGGTTACAGTGGATTTGATCCAGTGTTTCGGATCCATTCTTTTCAAGATAAAAAGGTTCCTATTAGGCACTTAATGATATCCAATTGAACTGATTTTTTGCATTATTATTCTACTCGACGAACTTTACAAAATGAACGCTCCCGATCATTGAAACGAGACTGAAGTGGACCCGTAACTCAGACAGCTGCAAGCTGCTGCCCCCAAGGGACAACAGCGCCCCCGCATCCCTAAACAAACCCTCTAATAACGGCACCGGCTACCATGCCCCAAAGCGGTATTGGGGCATTATGCCCCGTTTTTTTTAATCCCTTTTGGATCTCTTCTTTCAATCTCAACTCTTGATCCATTCCCCTCTATCCTATTAACCCTTGGATCCATCCCTCTCTCTTCTAAAATTATTTTGAAAACACCTAAAAACGTTGAAGTACGGTCTTTAGTCGTGGTAAGTATGCCTTATTTTGTGGTAAGTATCAGCATAAAATATGGTAAGAAGAGTCAGTATTCATGGTAAGTATGATGGCTGAAAAAACACAAAACCACCTTACTTTTAGGAGGTGGTTTTGATCCAAGGATCCAGATTAATCTAAAATCTAATCTAATGGCCCACAGTAAATGGGGACATAATGTCCCAATACCACACTGGGGCATCATACAAATTTTGTCTAAAACTCTTCCTTTCCCTGAAAAACTGACCTGTTTGAAACTTGTGAGCTGTGAAGAAAAGGAAATTAAATTATTAATATAAAAGACAGAAAATTTCCAAAAGGAAAATTTCTTTTTTTCTTTTCTTTCTATATGAGTTCCAAACAAATCCTGATAGAGCACTTACACATATCGGATTGAGTTGTTTTTCGCGAAACCCACTCAATTTTTTTTTTTAAATTATCGAACGACTCGGATTTTTCGTATGGGCCCATAGTGGACCCCGCGTGGCCGTCAGATTCACAACGTGAGTCCTCATATCTTTTTTCGGTTCAAATATATGCAGCACTTTTGCCTTTTCTTTTACGGATCCTTTCAATGATTTCTTCAAACTTAGGCTGGGTAAAGAATCATTTTCTTGGTTTTTTTCTTTTTTTATCCGAATGAATCCGTTGTTAATCCCAACAAGTCCCTCGATCCTTAGAGTTGCTCTCACTTTAGCAATTCTGGGCGTCAGACCGTTTTAATTTTCACCATCTTTTTAAAATAAATTAGTGTTATGGATGGATTTTAATTAAGTCTTTTATAGCATTCGATATTACACTTACAAGTCTATTTTTAGAACGGTTACAAAAAATAACGTTGTGTAACTAAACCCACGGAAGCACTCCGAGCGCAACACTGCAAACTCATGATCGCAACAATGACTTATGAGTTATGGCCCTTCTGTACACACTTTAAAGATGTCTGTTCAATTGCTAGTCTGAATCGATGATAAAGCATTTGGATATCGCCTTTGACAAGATGTCAATATCACGTGATTCACGTATGTATATATATGGATTCACAAATTTTTCTTGCTACTGATTTTGTCAATTCTTTTTTTTTAATACTATTTTTCTGTAAATGTATTTTTGGTACAAAAATATATTTGCAATAGAGTGGTGTTAACCAAAAGAAGTGGCAAAATCATTTCCGTTTTTTTAATTTATTATCTCGTATGTTCTTTACGCATTGGTATGAAAATTTTGTAATTAAGTCCATATGTAGCATAATTTTATGAGTGCAACTATTGGTACATACAATGTACATATAGATTTTGTAGGGCTCAAATCGGGTCACAAAAAAATGATCCGAACCGGCCATTATTTTTAAAACATCTTTTTTTGGAGTTCTGTAAAAAATCAGCTCAACCCGATATCGATAAGGATTTTTTCTGAATTTGTAGGGGCGAAACTAAGCAGTTAAGTAGTTTCGCCCCCACAAATTCAGAAAAAATCTTTACCGATATCGGGTTGTGCTGATTTTTCACAGGGCTCCATAAAAAAATGTTTGAAAAATAATAGGCGGTTTGAATCATTTTTGTAGGACCCGAGGTGGGCCCCACAAAACTCATATATACATTGTATGTACATTTTGTATGTACCCCTAGCGTTTTTGTAATTTTATGGGATTTGGCTCGATGTGGTGTGCATCGTAACGGAGGCCGCGGCCTTCTGGACGCTCATATGCAATTTTGACTCTGAAGCCTCCATAATTCAAGTTCGTCCGGACAGTCGGTCCGAACTTTGGCCGATTTCGGACTTTGTTAATTCGGACTTCCTATATACTCCATATTTGGTACAGAGGTAAGGGTGTACACGGTCCGAATTGGTTCGGTTCTTTAGAAAATCAATATAGCGAACCATTTCATACAGTTCTAAAAAATTGGGAACCAGAACCTAACCAATATCTACATGGAACCTAACCAGAACCAAACCGTAAGACCGGTCCAGTTTTGGTTCGATTCCGCTTCTATCCATTCAGCATCCAAACACTTATTCACAAAATATGAACTCATAAAATTAAAGAAATAGGAAGATAATCTGCTAGAATAGGAAATGAAGGAAGAAAATATATAAAAGCTTTCATAACAGATGAGATTTCATCTCTAAATAAATTAAGTTTAACAAGGAAAAAATTAACCTACCAAATTCAAATACATATTTAATTACACACACATATGTATTTCTATATTTATCTTAGTTTTATACGGTTCGGTTCGGTTCTAACCACATTTCATTAATTGAGAACCAGTGACAGAAAAAAAATTAATGGTTCTAACCTGACCGTAGAACCGCAGAACTAGACCAGATAAGATAGTTCGATTCAGATCAAACCGATTTTACGATTCAGGCGATTATCTTGAACACCCCCAGAGGTTCCTTGTTGGTTTACAACTTGGTGTGCAAGGAAATCAATTTGGGCAAGAAGTATCTTTGGGTATCTCCAATTCATCTCTAAAGTTTCAAAATGGAGAATGGATGTGACATATTGGAGAAAAATTTTGTAATTTAATTTTACTTTTTGCACTTTATGAGAGATTCTATGAGGGACCCATCGTATTTTTTAAAAATTTTGTCTCCAAAATACAAGTAGAGTCTCCATATTTGGAGAACCAAAGGCAATTTGGAGACATAAATATTTAAAAAGTAAGATGGATCCCTCCTAAATTCTCTCATAAAGTACAAAAAGTGAAAATAAATTTCAAATCTCCCTCCAATATGTCACTTCCATTCTCCATTTTAGAGTTTTAAAGATGGGTTGGAGATGCTCAAATATTGTAGCTTTGACTCTCTCAGTTAAGGTTGGACTTGTTAAGATTCTTGGTAAGATCTTTGTTTTAGTGTGGCCTTCGGTCACTTGGTGGAACTATGTACTTTGGCAATTTCGTTGAGATCTTGTTGTCTCTTTGAAACCCTAAGTTTGCTAGTATTTGCGTTTTTTGAAGTCGGGTTCATTTTTCTACGTCTTTGGATTTGCCATTTGCCCTAGGGGCATGACACCCAAACACGTAAAGGCCTCAGACGCCAAGATAAAACAGTATAGCACAGACAAACAAAGGCCTAAAAACCAGATATGAGCATTAGAGCTCTAAAAAGACTTGCAATTCATGTTTGGGACTGGAACTTGGATGTGCAGCTGCACTTTGAATTTGTTTGTCGGCTTTGTAGAACTTAGAATTTGTTTGTGTTTTGAAGTTTGTCGATTCTTCAAAATTTGGCCCTTTTGGGTAGTTTGAAGTTTGTTCTCTTACTTCAGAATTTGGTAAGGGCTTGTTTGATCAGCAATCAATTTTTCTACACCCCAATTTCTTGACAGGTTAACAAAACCCATATGGAACTCCACTTGTGTGCTTTTATAAAAAGAATAATACTATGATGACTACATTTGCATTTCACATTAAAAAAACTACATGAGGTCTATTTAAAGGGTACTCTATCCGTTTCACTTTGTTTGTCCATTTTAGAAATTCCAACTAATTCGGTGGACATGATCATTACAAATCTCAAACTTTACAACATACCCCTATGTGTTTCCAAGAATATTTTTTAACAATTTATTACACAAGAGAAGGGCAAAATAAAAGGGAATATTGGACAAACAAAGTGGGATGGCGGGAGTACTAACACATCATTGTAAGGGAATATGAACACTCATATGTCTCCTCTACGAACAGACGTACAGGTGCACATACTGTTGGATACAACAAATATATAAGGGAGATATTCCCCAACAACTTTTGGTTTTATTAGAGATGGTGGAATGAGATCCGACCAGTGGTATTAGAGAGGATAACTCATTTTCTATAACACTATTTTGTTTCAGAAGGGATGGTGAAATTCTGTAGCACAAAGTGGTTATAAATATATTTATCTCTCCCTCATTTTGTTTACATGATCTTTAAGCATTTCCTCATTGAAGTTCCTTGCACATGTTGCCCTAAAACTTAAGAAAAGTACCAATGCCAAATGTATCAGTTACGGGTGATAGTGAGACTAGAATTAATCTGGCACGGGAAGTAAAACTATATAGTACCAAAAAGGATCCGAATGTACACAACTCCTTCCACTGCACCGGCTTTGAACCCGCTTGCAGTAGTACCCACGGTGATCAGATATATCGTTAGTAATGACACCCGTGTTCAACCAGCGCCTAGTCGGGTTATGGTGATGGGTTGTTCTTTACGGGGCACTTGCCATCTCGAAAAAGCACCTCATGTCTGAACAAGGGAGTGCTGATTGCCCTTTCTAATACAACACTGTTTTATTGAAGGAGGGAAAAAAAAAGGTTTAGATTTGGGTTTGCCACTGAGTTGGTACGTACCCAAAACGGGTATTGGAACAAAGAAGAAAAGTTATATATAATTGAAAGGGGAGAAATTTATTCACGGCGGAACCGTGAATTGCAATCTCGGCCATCCAAAAGTGTTTTGGACGATCCGAATTAAAAACAATCTATTAACCGTAATAGATATATCACGGTAATAGATATATCTATTGCCGTCAAGAGACTATTTTCTATCCGAATCGTCCAATAGAAAAGTGTTTGAGACGATCCGAATTAAAAACAATCTCTTAACCGTAATAGATATATCACGGTAATAGATATATGTATTGCCGTTAAGAGACTGTTTTCAATCCAGATCGTCCAATAGATTGAGCGCCGTAAATTTTATTTACGGCTCCTCCGTAAATAAGATTTTCCCAATTGAAAGTATGCTTCAAAGTTATGAATTAGTTTGCTTTCTAACCACCAATTACTTTGCATTAATTGCTCAATTTCCTGTCACTGTTACATTATAATTCCAAAGACAGGTAGTGCAACTATGCTCTCTTTATTTGTTAATCACTCGAAACAGTCAGCCTTCTTTTGCTTAAAGAGAAGGAAAATTAAAGACAAAGTTGCTTTAATCAGAGACATTAATATTATTGTAAGTAATAGGTAACAGCTAATCCAATCCCATTAGTCTAAATCAATCCCTGTTTTGTATGTGGAAACTGTCGCATCCATCCAACCCACTTGTTGTTGATTATAATGAGCATCAAAAGTTCAGATTACATCATTATGGTTCCTAACACCATCGAAGCACGTCTTAAAGCGACTCTTCAGCTAACAAATCACAATTCATAAACGTTGAAAATACTGGAGTACTAATTTAGGAACGGGGGCCTGCTGCGCACCTAGTGCACAGCACGATACTGTGCGATCTCAACCGTCTAAAAATGTTATGAATAGTTCAGATTTTTAAAAACTAAGAGTTTAACTATTCCCCGAAAAAGTTTTATTTTAATCATGACCATTGATTACCGAGACGGATGATCCAAATGGTACACAGTACATGCTACACAGCACAGTCCCCACTTTCACTATTTTGCCAAAGGGGAAAAGAAAACAGGATTTTTTCTTTCTTTTTTTTTAGCACAAAAATTATATGTTATTTATGGATCCTAATGATATCATTTGCGAGTAATGCAATCGTCATAAGAGACAACATAACATATAGAAGATATATAAAGTTAAAACAAAGTTACTTTTCTAATTGATTGAGTGAGATGGCTAACAGAGAAATTTTTTCTATTGTAATAACAGAACTTAGATATTTATCCAATATTTCTGTGCAGATACGAAAAGAATATGAGTACATACATGGGATACATACGTCTTTGGGACTCGTTTTTGGTCCCACAAAGATTATCTGAGCCACTTATTTTATTTAAAATATATTGTTTAATTAGAGTCTATGTACAATATATATCAGCTCATTTAGATATCGGTAAGAGCTAGCGTTTACAAAATATCTAACTTTGCTTCCAAATGTGCAAATAAGTCTGTGAGCTTCTAGTAAATTCTAAAGCAAAGTTGGACGTTTCGTAAAAGCTCTTACCGATATCAACAAAACGAACTGATATTGTACGGGGACCATCCTAAATAACACATTTTGGACAAAACAAGCGGCTCAGAACATTTTTGTGGAATCCAAAACAAGTCCTAAAGACGCATGTACGCGGAGGTATGTACTCATGGTGTCTCGGTGCATCAAAAGATTACAAATTAAGTTTTGTAGATTGTGATCTTGGCTTTTCCAATATTGAACTAGAAGCTCACAGACTTATCGGCAATTTAGACTCCAACTATTTCAACCCTACCCTTTTCTAGGGTCATTAAACACTTGAAAGGTCACTTATTAATCGCCGTCGGAGCTAGAAACTGAAAGGTTCAAATGATCAACTGCGCGATTAGTGGTCCGATGACAAAGTATTTCTAAATTAAAATGGAATTTCTTGATATAGATTTGGCTCAGGTCAGATGATGTTCCTTTTTGTATGATGGTGAGATATTATTAGGGGGATGGTGGGGTTGGTGAGGAAAATGAGGTGAGTTGGGTGTACTTTGCTAGATGTGAAGCTTTGGACTTCAAAATCTAGTTTTTCAATCCAGAATTCAATACAAGCAGGTAAGGTTACCTGAAAATTGTTTGAGTCCCTTGACTAATTTCCTTTACATTCTTTGGCAGACACCAGTTACTTACACCTTTGTTTACTTCTGATGGCTTTGGTGTCTAACAAACATGATGACAACTTTTGCAGTTTTGTCAATCAGGGGAGGATAACCCATGGATAAGTTTTTCGTAGCGTTGTCTCCGTTCCATGCACAGAACTAGAGGGGGAAAAAAAAAGTTGTCATTCCTATTTTTTCGTTCCTGAGCATCGAACACGCACGGGGCTAGTAAGCAATGAATGAACATCAACCCAAGACTTAACTCGATCTATTGACAATTGACATAGCATCAGTGAGTTGAAAAATTGTTACGGATTTAGCCGACCATGAAGGAGAGACGTCTGTGAGTGAAAGAGTTACATAACAAAATTTAAGTTTGAATGAAATTAATTTACAATTGTAAAAAAATGTCGGATAAACAAAGCAAACGAACCAAACCAAAATAAGTGACTTTTATTTAATTCTTTGTATAAGAAAACTCAACTCCTATTGAAGGTATAAATAATAAAGTTGTCCCCCTCCCCCCTAATAGTTTAAACTTTTAGATGAATTGATGGTTAACAATCTGAAATGGTATTAGAGCACGCAATAGATCATGTGTTCGAACCTCACCGCCTACCTAATGTTAAAATATTCACGTGTTTAGCCCGCTTATGAAAGCGAGCATGGCTACACGTGAGGGGGCGTGTTGAAGGTATAAATAATAAAGTTAACCTTCTCTCTAACAGTTTAAGCTTTTAGATGATCAAGTTGGTGGTGAACAGTCTAATAACTCCCCAACCCCAAAAAATATCTCTCTCTCTCTCCCTCTCAACTTTTTAAATAAAAATAATTAAAATTTCAAAAATTTAGGAATTGGGAGTTTGGAGGCCTGGGAGCGACTAACACATTTGCATAGAGTACTAGTAATTGATATTCGGATATTCGATTTCTTGAGGAAAATAAAAGCAAATGAAATTGAAAGGAACCGAGAAAAAATAAAAAAAAGATTTCGATCATTTTTTTTTTCTTATTCATCTTAGTAGAAAGTACTCCGTATTGCATAAACTGCTATCCAAGAAGCAAGCCAAGGGAATGGAGTACTTTCACACCACTATAAACAATTCGACTGCTGTGGACGATCAAGTGCTCACTTCAGACCCTACTGAGCTAATTAAGACCCGCCACCAAACAAAGGAAAAGGAATCTCATAGCACTAGTTATTTTCTTTTCTCCTACTTATTTTTTTTCCTTTTGTTTTTTCTGGGTGCGAATCTGATGTATGATGGTATTTTGAATCTTGAGAACCGGACCCCATTCATTTTGGGATTTTGGATTTGGATTTGTAGATAACGAGTGTACGGAGAAATAGAGAAATAATTGAAAATAAGAGTAATGATTGAAGAGAAATAAAGAGAAAAACGGAAATAATGATTGAAGAAAAATAGGATAATGATTAAAATCTATAACCCTTAAACGAAGGGAGTAATGTGTCCCAAAGTCATCACTAGGACCAATAACTGGACTTGAAGTGGAAAGTTTAAGGTGAAAGTGTATAGGCAACTTTATTTTTTTTTTTTTTTTTTTTTGATCAGCGTGTATAGGCAACTTGTGCTTCATAATTTTACCACAACAGTGGTCAGACAATTGATTTTCACTCCACTTTTTTCATCGTTGCAATCTTTTTTTGACTTTTTACAATAGGATAATAAGATATCTATATCCAATATCACTGTGTGATCCCTACAGCATTCCCAGGTTCCAAAACGGAGTAATATAGGGTGAGCTGAGGCGAGAGTCCTAGGGAGGGATACTTCGGGTGGTGGTGTTCCACCTGAAGATCTAGATCTGAATTCTGGCTCTTGAATTAAGGTCGAATGAGCAACGAAGCTCTCCAACAGCAACCATAAAGGCATCAAGATGCAAATCTGAGGAAAATACTACAGCGGGAACAAGATCCAATAGCAATCCTTCACGAGTAGAGTATTGAGCCCAACATCAGATCAGAGTGACCGGCATTTTTTTTATTTTATTTTTTTTCCCGGGTTGATAGCGTCCAAAAAAAACGGAGTAATGTTTTAACTTTACATTGAAGAGGTGAAGAAAGTATCGGATCAAAAAAAAAAAAAGAGGTGAAGTAAGTACATACAAATGATAAGAAAGGCGGTGGAAATCACGACCCTAATGAGTAACGCCACAAGTCCTAGCAAAAAACCACCACAAGAATCTCGAAAACAACAATAGTTCACAAAATTCCTAACTAAATCTGAACCCAATTTAGAGAAACCCTTGGGTATCCCGGAGATACCAAGCCCCATGGCATCCCCCAGTCTGTTTCTTACTTTTCGGCCATTTTTTTTTATCATATTTAGATGATTGATTTCGATCATTTTAAAGAGTTTGGTGAGCACCTTATACCAAAAATAGCATTCGTCGGACTTATTTGATATGTGATCGACACACGTAAATATTGCAAAAAAAAACCAAAACTAGGTTCCGGTTCAGTGTGTTTTTGAACCCAATTTTGATTTTCTTCAATATTCACATGTGCTGATCATATATCTCAAATAAAGTCCGATGAATGCAATTTTTTATATGAACAAGATTCTCACTGAACTCTACAAAATGACCACAGCCAATCATCAAAATGTGATCGAAAAATAGCCAAAACAAGAAACAGACCGGAGGGGATACCAAACCCCTCCGGGATTCCCGCGATACACAAAAGTTTCTCCCCCAATTTATATGTGCTAGACGTAATAATCATTGAAAACATTCGTACTCATGCCAATAAATGCCGTGTTAGCAGCTCCCAGGCCTCCAAACCCCCAATCTGAACACAATCCGAAAAGGACCATAAATTTTTATCAAACAGAAAAGAGCAAATGAGATGCCGAATCACACAGCATGAATGCTATTTTCAGCCTCATATAATCATTGAACACTACTACGACAGCTTATTACAGCGGCAGAACTCCCAAATTTCCATTGAGATAAGCATGACGCCACAACGGGTCAGAGAGAGAGAGAAGCAATCACCCTATTTCTGTAACATAATTCGCGAACCATGGATAGTATCAAAAACACCAAACACAAGGGCACGCTCCCAGACAAGAAAATATGACAGTTAATACACTCTTGTATAAGACAAAACATCTGAGTGTTTCGGGATCAACTTTAAAAGCAGAACTCTCACCATATCAAACCAAAGGTAGCCTGACTACAAAAACATCGTTTTACTTTGGTCCACCGAATTTGCCCATCATTTTTGCAATTATGGGAGCCACCTTGGGATTTGATTGATGTTTTGCAAGATTAGCCGGATTCTTCATCACTGCAAAACAATTTAGCAGCATAAGGAGAAAATAATAGACAGTAAAGAATGCCACACATACATGCAAATATAGAGTAAGAGTTAGGTTCAGTAATAAAACAAAAAGGCCAGGGTATAACTTTGCCAGAAACTTGTGAACAAGATAACCTCATGAAGAAGCAAACTTTTAAGTAGACTAGGTCAATATGTGCATGCCATATGTTTCGGCGTTTTGGTAATGAATACAGATATGGATTGAATGGATGCCGATTAACAGCAGTCTAGAAAAACTGGAGACGGCGTCTCCAGAATAGCATTAAGTTGACAGTACGTGAATGCAACTGCTAAAATAACCAACTTATGCAGAAAAACGTGTACAACTGATGAAAACAACGGTTGGAATGGAAAAAGTACCATCTTGTAGAGCAGCCATGACTTCTGGATCACTGAATGCCGTCATCAATTCAGGGTCCTGCTCCAAACAAGTTATATCAATAATAAGCAAGTCTGAACAAATACATATAGAAACTCAAAGATAGTGTTTTGGTACTCCGGAATGGTAGTGGGAAGGAATGGGATGGCCATCCTTGGCCGTCCAATGGAATGGCCATTCACATAAATTGGTGAATTGTTATTCCATTTTCATTTTTCAGCGAACAAACTTTGGAATTAGCATCCTAAGGGAATGATCATTCCATTCCAAATTTATTCCAGTGACCAAACACTGCCAACCAAGAGATAAGAGAGTTGTCATCTTACATTCAATATGTTGCTGTAGTCCATATTAGGCATTCCTCCTGGCATGCCACCAGGGGAACCACCTGGCATACCCCCAGGAAAGCCACCTGGCATTCCACCAGGAAACCCACCCGGCATTCCACCAGGCATTCCACCAGGCATCCCTCCTGCCCTTCTACTTGAAGATGACTGTTCTTGTTTCTTAGCCTTCTCATACGCAGCCTTGAACAGAATACACCATGAAGTCATATAAAAGACTTTCAGTGACAGGGAACTTCCTTTTCTTACAAATAAGCGCGTAATTACCTGAGCTTCAGCACGGCGACGTTGTCTCTCTCGCTCTTTCTTTCTGTCCTCCCGCTCCTTACGCAACCTGTCATACTTCCTACGGTGTTCCTCAAGTTTGTGAGCATTGGGTTCAACCTGAGTGGACCACAAAATAAAAGTGAGCTGCCAACAAACTCAGCACACATTAAGACTACTGCAATGAGCATGTTCCCGTGTACGTTTCTTACAATGAGATTTCCCATGTTGACACATTTCCAAACACCTAATAGCACAGTCAGACAACCCTCCACCCATACCAAAAACAGAAACCACTATGATAACCATAACAGGAAGGTACACCACGCACAAAGACCGCAGGGTCTAATCCTCCCATACGTGAACTTGTTGATTGAAAGCATCACAGACACAAAGAATGCAAACCTTCTTTAGTACGGCACTTAGTTCCTCATCAAAGTCCAGTTTTGATGCCAGGTGAAGATCCTTAGCAGCCTCTTCCCATTGACCAAGCATTGCACGGGCCATGCCGCGGGATTTGTATCCTTTAGCAGAATCTGGATTGATCTGTAATAACCATTCTAGGAAACTGTGAACCCAACACCATTGGAAAGGTAACTCATCACATATTCTTACCATCTTGAAATCCCATTAGAGGATACAATATTAAACGATTTAAACAATAACTCATAAAACAATAAAGCCCGGGGACACAATGTTGACGCAGAAGTACACTTCTTTTGGGGGGGCTAGAAACACGCAAGGACATGTGATTCCATACAATAATATCTTTTAGAAATACAAGATCTAATCTTGTAAAGGCCAAGAGGCTTCTACATTTCATGAAGAAGACCACATAGAGCACCAACCGAGACAACATTTTGGCCTCAAGATAGATGGCACTTCATGGAAGAGTCCCCTCACACAGCCAGACCAACGTCAAGCCAGGTAGACTGGCAATATCTGGTACGAGTGAAATCTGAACTGAGAAAACCAAACCGGCCAAAAGAATTGGTTTGATTTAGTTTTTATTATTGTTCTGGCGGTTCGGTTAGGTTTTTATAAAAAAACATTGAGTTCCGGTTTAGTTTCAGTTCTTGACAAGTTGGTGCCGAATTCCACTGAACTGTATTACTATTAATATCCATATTTTACACCAAACGGCAAAAGGTTCACAGAAGTTAGATTACGAGATATCAAAAGCTTTCAATCTTCAACAGGATCTATCCCCCACGATCTCATGTTGTTGTTCATGTAGACCAAATACCCAGAGCTCAGATTAAAAAGGGATCTGCCTCCTTCTCACTTCAAACCATCTAAAGCTTCAACCTCCATGGAATTTCAATAGTCTTAGCTGGTGATGATATACTGAAACAGCTGCTTCTCTTATATTGTTTCTGTTGAGAGTATGATATTTGAGTCATTTGACAAACCAAAGAAACTGACTAAACTGGCCCCAACCAGAAAAAACCGAGGTGGCTCAGTCTCATTCCTAGACAGTTCGGTGTCGGTTTTTGATATCAGAAACTGATAACATTAGGTTCAGCGGGAAAATATGCCAAAAACCGGACCGAACCGGACCGATTTCACCCCTAATAAAGGGAAGGATTGCAACATGGATCATGTTGTGGTTCTAGACTGTGCTATGCTCCTACAATCCTACTGGATATGAGGATCATGTAGCCCGGTAACTAAGAACAATGATATCTCTTGCACAACTCATTGATGCACAGACAAGTCTACATCTCGACCTGTCAAAGATCTAGACATCTTACCTAATCAAGAGGTTCGCATCCTCTATAACTGGAGCCAGTGGCCTCGAATGTACAAGTATTGGCTTTCTTTTGTTCCTGTTTTTCACAAGAAGCCCTTCACATACACATGATTTGAGTATATTTTTGTCCTCCTTCCAAGAACTAATGATGCAAATAAGCCATAGCATTTACCATCACATCACCCTCGAAGGGGATGGAATTGAATTTTTAAATCATGGAAAAAGAAGCCATCGCATTATGTATGAAGCCTTAGAACCACTTATTAGGATATCATATTACAATCTTCACAAGTGATTCTAGGTTTAGGAAGCGGTAGATTAGAGATTCTACGATTCCAGAATCAGTCTTCATTTCCCATGATAAACTGCTCGACAGGCACTGGTGGGCTGATCTAGCCCAAAGAATAATTCTATTTTCGACTTCCATTTCTTTGAAACTAGAGCCACCTCTGGCATGGAAACTAGAGCCACCTCTGGCATGGCAACTAGAGAAGCTATAAAGCTAGATCATTGTGATCCATATAATAGTGAATAAAAGAAGCAAGACATACGAGGAAGAAGAGGCACACCACTCAGAGAACGAGAAATGTCCCCGCTACATGTATGGTAAGTAGAAGGTGGCTAAGAGAGTCATGCATGCGTGAGTCAGGCTAGTGAAATCCCACATGCCAAGGACAAAATGTGGGCCATAACTTATAAGAAACAAGCACGTGAGCTTTCAACATAACTCCTTTTGAGTATGATCACCTAATTGCTGAAGTCTCTGAGGTTTCAATATTTCATAGAGAGCCAAGAAGCATTACAAGGGCAAAACTGGATATGACCATATTAGACTATACACAAGCAAAAGTCACCATCAATATAGGACTGAGGTATACCTAGATCAGCTGGCAAGACTTGGAGAGCTCTTCAAAGCCTGGTTCTAATCAAAATAGCAGGAATGCGGAAATCACAGGGCCTGGTGGTTAAGTATGGACTATGGAGGACTATCGAGGTAAGGACAAGGTCTCTCCTCGAGCAATAAATCAGTCTCGCCCACCAATTAAAAGGAAGAATCATATCCCTTGATTTATTTGACACATTGTAATTCCATATTTACAATTAAAATAACACACTCGTCCCCTATGACAAACAGATTGAGATTTAGCCAAGTTTACATTGGGTGCACTCTTTTACCACCTTAAACGGCTAACATCATCACATTACTGCCATCCCATCCCTTCCATCGGATCATCAGAAACCTCTACCTCTCCAAATTTTACTTCAGCCTTTCACGAAACTTAGAATACACTTCCTCTCGCTGTATGTTTAATCACATGTATTACAAGGATATAAGCATATTACCCAAAAGTACGTCTTCAAAAGTGAACAAATCAAAATATCAGCATATGAACTTCTCTGCTAAGCAAGGAAGACAAACCTCTAAAGCAGCATTGGAATCTCGGATGGCAGCATTAGGTTTCTTCATTTTGATGTATACAGTAGCTGTCAGAAATCAAACAGATGTGATTGTATAAAAGTACATAAACACAAGCATGGAAAGGCAGATGGAGAGGTGAAGGGAAGAAAGAATCGTGAAATGACAAGCAAGTTTTACCTCTGGTTGCATACATAATTGCTGAGGTTGGGTTGAGCATAATCGCTTGTGTTAGATGCTCTATTGCCACCTCCAACTTCCCTGGTTAACCCAAAGGGGTCTAATAATGCAAACTTCTGTATACGTACAACCTTCAGGAATAAAAATAGATCAGAATACCTTCAGAAATTGCCTCCATGGCCTGAGCCTTAGCCTCCTGGGAAGCATCACGATTTTCCTCTGTGACCTCGACAGCAGGGTCTCCCATCTGCAATATTCCACATTGGGAACATATATTATGCATACTATATCAATCAAGCTAAATGAGAGGGGTAATGAGTGTCCACAAAACCTTCTGAGGGGCATCATTGTCAGGTTCCACTATTTCACCTTCGAGCTCCACATCAGATTCAACTATCTCATCTTCTTCCTCTTCAACAGCAGCTTCTTGTGGTCGATGTTCCTCCTCAATGTCCTCCACGTCCTCATCACTCTCGTCCACAACATAAGGCTTCTGTAATGCAAGTTCCAACAACAATATTCAGTTGCCGAGCAAAAAAAACCAACAATATCCACTCCCCACCCTTCTACAAAAGAAAGGGAGGAAAAAATTGACAATACCTTTGGACGGTGCGAAAAGGTGAGGGTGGAAAAAAGAAAGGAGAATCTTTTCACATATATGGTTAAATAAAAGAGAGGAAAAATCGGCACAAAGGATGAGAAATCTAGGTAAAAGATGACCCTTTATTGGCTCATATTGTTTATAACCAATCTCATTACTTTTGGTGGGATTTGGTGATAACCATAATCCTTTCTTTGCTCTTCCTTCCTCATAATCCAAAGGGCCTGTAAATTGGTTTATAGGTCCCAGGTCACAACATAGAACCTAAGGTCCCAAACCACAAACCCTATTATGAAGGGACAATAGCGTTGAGGGATAATATCCTTAGGCTATATTGGACCGCTACGGATATTAAATGAAAGGTTTCCCACAGTTATGCAACAACAGCCCAAATCTATATTTGATAGTTCGCATACGGCTTTTGATATTTGGTTTGAGATCTATATCTTGATGCATTTGAAATAACGTTTTAAAATAGAGTGATTTGAATTCCTATTTACTTGTACAACACCAACAAGACATATATCTTCTACTTCTACTTCATATTCCACTCCAGTTTCATAAGCCGCCTATAACTACACCGCCTACACTTCTGTTTATTTTGAGCAATGAAAGTGAGGGCAGCGATCAATCTATCCAAACAGAGTCTTAAACTTCGGGTTTGTTTGGATCTTAAGGGAAGAGAAAATAGGGATACAAAGTTTTGAGAACAGTGAACAGTCCATTTTCTCTTATATTTTCCTCACATTTTCGTTCTTATCAATTTTCTCTTCCCTTCCTTTCTTTTCCATACGTTCCAACCAGACCCTTAGTCTTTTTGGATGATTAGCTAAGAATTCGATAAAACATTTTTTAAGGTTGCATCATCCATGTCGCTCCCGAAACCACTAGCACACTCAAACACACAAACGATCACATCTGGAAAAGATTACAGATAAACGAACTAGAATGAACTAGTTACAGTACATGGCAGCGCCCCGAGTATTACGAAAAACACCAAAATAGAAAAACAAATGGTTGCGGAATTACCGATTTGGTATTAGAAGACCCTTCATAAGCAGACGGCGGAAGCTGACACCCGAGGCTAAAACAAATCAAAATTCCAAATCAGGACATAGCATACTAAGAACAAAGTCACCAGTAATAAAGGCATTCTCACGTTGGATATATAAACGAAACGTGTATTCATAATATGCGTATCACTACCTTTCGAGGTAGTCTCTGAAGAAGGAGAGAGAAGGATCGGCGAGGATTGAGGGTTTGGACTTGCACTGTGCGACGAACTGCTTCAGTTGGTTCAAGCTCGCGGCGTCCATGGCGATCGATCGACGGAGGGTTTTCTAGGGTTTGAGTCGATATGGAGAGCACCGACTGAGGGGTTATGCGTATGCCTTACTGCAAAGCGGCAAGACTACCTCTGGGACTGGCTATTCTCGAAGCTTCTAAATGGAATCGTTTTTAATGTTTTCTTTTTCCGTCCGCATTATATTTTCCGTTTCTCTCTTTTGCCCTCGTGTATCAATGAGAATAACACTAATTAATAAATAAATAAATAAATAAAAAGAGAGACAAATTTTTCCAGCTTTTTACTCGATGCACGCTAACATTATTTTCTTTCTATGCATGGGAAGAAATATATCTTCTCTTACGAGTTAATAAATTTTAGCGTAAATAACATAAATTCAAATTAGTTTGCAAGAAAATAAGCAAAAACTAAAATGTATACTAATCTTTTTTCATCTAATAAATAAAACTTAACTCCTCATTAACCCCCTGCTCTCTCTCTCTCTCTCTCTCTCTCTCTCTCTCTCTCTCTCTATTTTTAAAAATTAAAAGAAGATGGAAAATTAGGATTTGGAGTGTGAAGGCTTGGAAAATACATTTGTGTAGAGCATGTATTGTTTGATTAATTGATTGATTATGTTGGGAATAAAAGAACTGTTTCTCAATTATCAAAATCTTCAACTTCGTAATATGTATTTCCCCTCCGAAAAAATGTATCTATCGTTATTATTAGGCCTTGTTCCTCTAGGGAGCTTTTTGGACTTTTTGAGCTTTGTCTAATTTTTTTTGTATTTGTTAGTTTTACGTTAAACTTTTGAGGATTATTGTTTCGTCTCGTCGAGGCGAATCGCAAAAGTTTAAAAAAAAAAAAATACTTTTCAGATTTCTCTTATCGAGACGAATCAATAATTCACAAAAGTTTAGTAAAAAACTAAAAAATGCAAAAAAAAAAATTGAATGAAGAAAAAAGTCAACAAAAAAAAAAACTCAAAAAAAATGCTCCTTAGGAGAACAAGGCCTTAGTGGAAAAATAAGTTGAAGAGAATTCCAAATGTCGTTCTTGATGGTCCTTTGTCCTTTGAAACATCCATAGGTCATGCACGATTCCATATCCAAGTGTAAGTTTTTTTTGATACGCTCAAGTATGCAAAATATTAATACACTCCCTATGTTTTCTACGTGCATTTCATCGACACCCTCAATCCATAGTTGTCTATCAAAACACGTGATGTAATGAGCCAATTAAAAGTGATTTATATCTATAAATTCACCCTCTCTGATAATAAAAGCTATCAATTCTCACTTATTTCGTATTAGAAACTTTTTATTTTTATTTTTACCTATTAGAGGAGCTTCTTTGATCAAAAAAAGTAAAATTTACCCAATAACTACTTATGTTATATACATATATATATATATATATATATATATATATTACTCAAAAGAATCACTTTTTTGTCAGAAAGAACAATTTTTGTTAATCACTTTTTTGTCAGAAAGAACAATTTTTGTTACTTTTGGGTCAAAAAATTTAGAATGGTGAGCGTTTTTGGAATGTACACGCAAAAAAAGGAGCATATCGAATGCCGCATGAGGAAATTGATTCACATCACTCCAACGTTTAGGTCTGCAACAAATTTGATTGTAACAATACGTAAATAGTAAAAACCAGATATGACTGAATAACACAACTTAAAATCAAATATAATACGAGTAAGAAAGCCTCGAGGTCTGCAAATCTCAACTTCAGATCATGCGTGATGAAATAATACTGTGGGAAATTGGAGATCGCCTCTAATAGAGCATCATGGAAATCCAAAGCAAGAGTAAGCTGGGCAGACCAGCCCATGCAATCCTGCTCACTCCACTTTTGCCATTACCCGGTGTTGCTGTAAAATAGGTCCAAGTTAGAAATAAGAAACCGAGTCGTCAACATTGTCAAATAGCGGAACTACATATGCATATACGCAGACCAAATCAATGAGGTTTACTGAAAAAATAAGGACATATCTAGCGATAAGGTAACGTGTGAGTCTCTCTACGGCCTTAAAAATGTGACCTTACGGCCTGGCACACGGGACTCATGATTGATAGAAAAAGATGCCTAGCTTGAGCACATGAACATCAGAACATTGTATGGTTTTTAAGTCTTAAAACATCAAAAGCCATACTTATGAATGGAAAAACAAGAGAGTAGCAAAAAGCGCGGCTATTTGTTGTTGCATTATTGAAAATGAAAACACTAATAGCAGAAGGAACAGTTCACCTCACAGATATGGTCCACAAAAGCTCCGGCTATGTTTTCAGAGAACACGATTAAGACCGGAGACTTGGCAATTAATCGCATCAGTTTTTATAGCTAGCAAATAGTTGTTCTCAAAAGGGAACAAATCCCCTATCTGATTCCCTTTCGATCGATTATTGCTTGTGTAAAAGGTTAATTCCTTCCCGATCGATTCTCAACGCTACTAGTATCTCACTAGCCAAAACAAATACACTACTACCCCTAAGATGACCTGGTAAGGTTGTAAATTAGGACCAAACATATATAGCCAACAACTTATGCTCTCCATATTGCAGTCCTAGCTAAAATTTGTTTTAATGTCTGGATTAGGTGTTCCCAATTTGGTTCTGTTACTCTCTTACCTAACCATAGCATCCGTAAACGATGGAATGTCTGTTTTATATAATCATCATCTGTAAATATATATATATATATGGAACATCCCCCTAAAGTTTTTGCTTGGTTTGTTTAGACTAATCTTTCAGTCTCTTGCAAAGGGAAGGTTGTCCAGTGCCTTCCTTGACTCTTATTTGTTATGCTCTTGCAAAATACTATCTTAGTTACCCAACAACAATCACTTTTTATGCTCTCAAAACACCGTATCATCAGTATTGCTACATCCCGAGTCAAAAATCTGTACAGTAGTATTCAAGTGTTGCTTCTTCTATCTTACAGCAATCACGCTTCGAAGCAAATAATTCCAAAACCCATGAGTTAGGATACTCACGCATCAACAACTTATTCAATCAGTCTTATAGCTAAATTAATCGGGGCTCACTCTCGATCAATGGTTATATATTCAAGTTGTACTCCCTCCGACCGTCCCGTAAATTTACTCCGTCTTGGGGAATCCCGCCAATTATTAATATGAAAGTGGGGAGCTATTACTCCACTCCAAAAGAGCAAGAGCAAAGAAGGAAATATATCATTTTTTTTTTTTTTTTTGCTTCGACGACTTGTGAAAATGGACATGTATTGTATGATAGCGACAAGTTCAATAGTGGACTAAATTTACAGTGATAGTGGACTAAATTTATAAACAGTGTATTTAATAAAGTCATATCATTTATCAAACGAAATAGCAACCCGAAGGAAAATTGAAAATGTTAGAATACATGACAAGTATCCATGAATTGATTCATGAAAGGGCAATCAACGGCTCAGATTCACGGTATCATACCAAACCTCGAGAAAAATACTAACAAGACTTCTTTTTATGATAAAATGGGTACTGCAAAGAGCAAGGGTTGTAGTCGTCAAGCTATATATGTTTGTACCTGGAGATGGCTGGTAGGAGGTCGGTGTCGAGGTCGGAGCTGGAGTCGAAGTTGGAGCCGGAGTCAAAGCCGGAGTCGGAGCCGGAGCTGGAGCTGGAGAAGAAAAATGAAGTTAATTTCAGTCCAGTAACCCAGAACCATGTATGTTTGCCAACACAATGTCATGGTCCCAAGTGAAAGTACTCAACAAACCAATTCGAAACAGAGTAAATGAATTCCAGTCAATTCAGATTTCAATGGAGCAAATTGAGGATTAATAACAAGTCATCGTATGTTGAATCTCCAGCTCTTGGACACAAATCACACAAGCATCTCGCTATATATAACAGGAATAAACATGGGTATGACCTATGCCGCAGCGGCTGGCGACGATGTTGCACCGGCTGGGGATGAGAACGGCCTGACTGACGCTGATGCCGACAGACGCCAACAAGCCAGGGGTGGCGTACAGAGTGCAGAGGCATGGCATCTGGTTTTGCACGGCCTGTGCCATTGGCCCACAGCAAGACTGAGGCGGCGTGCCGGTGAGGTTAATGTACGGCATGCACGGTGCCAGGGCCGCGGCGCACGTCGGCAGCGTTTGGGCATCCGCCACTCCGGGTGCCACCGCCATCACCGCCACCGCCGCCAAAATTAACACCGCCGGAAACCTGGGAGGACCCATCAATGGTTTGTTTTGTCTTTCTCTTCTGTCTCTATCTCTCTATGTATGTACGTGTGTGTTTCTCTCTCTGTGATGGTTCTGTTTTCTCTCAAGTCTATACCGGAGTGGAGACCCAAATTGGAGGTTGGATTAGAGAATTAAAATCCAACATTAATACAATTTATAAATGAATATTAGATCCACATGTTGTGGCATGTTGTTGTTCTTCTTTTTTTTTCTCTTTTAATTTATATATAATATAATAATAATAAGGAAGGAGAACTCGATCGTCCCAATTAAAAAATTAGATCCACATGTTGTTCGTTGGTTGACCGTTGATGTATGAAAAATCAATACAGGTTTCGATCTCCATCTGAAAGAATTCAAATGGAGTATTTGACAATATAACGGTAAAAATCACATGTTGTGGCATGTTCTTTCTTTTAATAATAAAATAATAATAATAATAATAAAGTCATTTTCGCACTTCCTAAATTACTAACTACACTCCAAAAGGGGAGTGCAAAAATCAATCCCTATATGAACTTGATTTCCGCACTCGTTCTTTGGATTGATTTTTGTCCAATGAAAAAATGGCAACATAGAAAATTCATTTGAATAAAAAAGAAGAGAGTTTTGAATTGTAAAAAGGAAAGTGTAAAAATTACTTCCCTTTCGAAAGGGTGTTACAAAAAGGAATCAGGATGAGATCCTACGTTCCATTCTAACAGGTAGGATCTCATTCCCTACCTCCTTAGATTAGGCTAGCGTATGTTCTTGCTTGTACCTAAAGATAGATTAGGCTAGCGTATGTTCTTGCATGTACCTAAAGAGAGAGAGAGAGAGAGAGAGAGGGAACATATTCTTATTCCTCTGGACAAAAAGACATCACAAACACAGCTAGCTATGCAAAGGCAAGGAAAGTTTTAGCACTCCGTTTGATTTAACTTTTAGAGAGTAACTTTTAACTCTCCGCACAGTCTTCAATAAATCTCTCTCTATCTCTCTCCACTCATTACCACTCCAACTCTCAAAAATAACTTTCTAAAATGTTAACCAAACAAAGCTAATGGCCTTTCAAGGAAACACCACTTGATCATATCAGGCTCAATCCCATTTTCCCATATGCAGCAGTTCCAAATCAATTACTCCAAACCAAAACCATGCCAACAAAATGATATTCTTCAGCAATATACTCATGCAGAAACGCTCTGAGACCAATAATAACGCGCTTTGAGTGCCACATGCATGAGGAAATAGATTCACATCACTCCAACATTTAGGTCTGCAACAAATAGACCGTAACAATACATAACTAGTACAACCATATATGGCTGAATAAGATTGACAAACAGTGAACCACACAACAACAAATTGACCGTAACACTACGTAAATCTATATAATACGAAAAAACGGAGTAAGAAAGCCTCAAGGTCTGCAAATCTCCACTTCAGAATGATGAAATAATATTGTTTCCCAAAGATTTGGAGATCGCCTCTAATAGAGCATCACGGAAGCCGAAAACAAGAGTAAGCTGGGCAGTACAGTCCATGCAATCCCGCCCACTACACCGCTACCATTTCCTGATGTTGCTGTAAAATTGATCCGAGTTAGAAATAAGAAACTGATTCACCGACATTGTTAAATAGCAGAACTATATATGCATGCAGACAAAAAAAAGGTTTACTGGATAAATAAGAACACGTCTAGCAATAAGGTAACTTGTGAGTCTCTAAGGAGCACTCCCTTAAAATGTGACCTTAACAGGCACACGGCCTCATGATTGACTAGAAAAGGATGGCTAGCTTGAGCACGTGATCATGTATGATTTTAAGTCTTAAAACATCAAAACCATAATTGATTAGCATCTCCAGTGCTTTTCTTAAGCAAAGATGGAAGCAGTTATTGTTGCATTATTGAAAATCAAACACCAATAACAGAAGAAACACTTCACCTCACACACCACAAAACCATGAAATGCTCCAGTTGTATTTTCAGAGAACATGATTAGGACTGTAGACTTGGCATTAATAACATCCGATTATAGCAAATAGTTGCTCTCGAAAGGAAACAAATCCCCTATCTGATACCGCTTGATGCTTGTGTAAATGCTTACCTCCCAAGCAATTCTCCACACTACTATCTCACAAGCCAAACATAGCCGAAACAAATACACCCCTTAGATGATCTGGTTAGATTGTTGATTAGGTACCAATTCCTTAAGGCTTAAACTGTTGGAGAGGGCTCCAATCATCTTATCCTCTCCAGCTGCAGTCCTAGCTAAAATTTGTGTTAATGTCAGGATTAGGTGTTCCCAATTTGGTTCTGTTACTCTCTTATCATCTGTAAACAATGGAATATCATCTTTTTATGATCATCTGAAAAATATGGAATATCCCCCTAAAGTTCTTGCTTGGTATGTTTGAACTAATCTTTGTCTCTTTGTAAAGGGAAGGTTGTCCATTGCATTCCTTGACTCTTGTTTGTTAGGCTCTTGCAATGAATCTCTAAATTACCCAAAAAAAATCACTTCATGCTCTCAATAGACCAGATCATCAGTGCTACATCCTGTGTCAAAATCTGTACAGTATTATTAAACCATTCCTTATTCTATCTCACAGCAATCACTCTTCCAAGCAAATAATTCCAAAACCCTTGAGTTAGGATAATCACACACTAAAAACTTATTCAATCAAGCCTTATGGTCAAATTAATCAGGGCACACCCTGGATCAATGGCTATATATCCAATTGTACTTCCTCCATCCCTTAAATATACACCCTCTTAGGAAAACCCACTATTTATTACTATGAAACTAGGGAGCTATTACTTCACTCCAAAAGAGCAAGAGCAAAAAAGGAAACTTCTCAAATTTTTTGCATCGACTCGTGAAAATGGACATGTATCATATGATATCGACAAGTGGAATAGTGGACATGTGAAAATGGACATGTAGTAATAAATTCACATAATTTATCAGACACAACAGCAAAGAGGAAGGATTAGTAACAGTTGTCAAGCTAAGTTTGTACCTGGAGGTGGCGGGTTGGAGGTCGGAGTTGAAGTCGGAGCCAAAGCTGTAGAAGAAAAACGAAATTAATTTCAGTCCAGTAGCCCACAACCATGTTTGCCAACACAATAACCTGATCCTAAGTGAAATTAATCTCAACATGTTCGAAACAAAGTAAATAAGTTCCAGTCCAACCCTCAGTAAACAATTGCTCAGAATTCAGATTTCTTCGGGGCAAATTGAGGATTAATAACAATTCATTGTATATAGAATCTCCAGCTCTTGCTCAAATCTCCACCTGAACTCAAATTGAACCCTAAACCCTAAACTCCCTTTCACTGTAGACTCGATCAGTCAGACCTGTATAAAACTGGGTTTTTTTGTCAAATCCTTACTTTGAAGGTCATTTTGTTTATCATTAATGTACAACTATGCCATTAATGACATTTCACACAAACGCATGGTTATTGTAGAGGGTTTTTTTCATGTGACTGAAGGCTTTACTCAAATTTATAGAAACATGTTATCTAAGCTGGGCTTGGGTGTAGTAGCATACAGATGCTAGTTATATGCACAAACTTACAATCATTGAATCCTCCCCTCCCATTCCTAACCCCTAACATGGTTCTTACTGATGCTAGTTATGTGCACAAACTTACAATCATTGAATCCTCCCCTCCCATTCCCAACCCCTAACATGGTTCTTACCTATATATACAATGATGGGGAATGGCTGCAAGGGAAGCTTTGAGACGTGACGAAAAATGGGCTTCAACAGGGTGGGATTGAGGGAGATTAACAGAAAGATACTAATCAGTAAAGAAAAATCAATCCACCAAGGTTTCATAGTTATAATTGCAGATATACAGAGATTTCAGGTGCGTTTCCTCAGGTGTGAGTTAAAGGTGGTTCCACAAAATGCCAATGGGGTTGCCCACTGTAGGTATCTGTAATTGGATAGCCTATCCTCCTAGTTGGCTATCCAATCCTTTAGTCAAGGATGGACGCTTCTTTTGAGTGGGGAATGAGGGCTTCCGCTGGGTCAAAAGGTTGCATCATTCACTTCAATCCGGGTAGGGAATCCTGGTTGTGAATCACTGAAAGAGAAACTCAACAAGCACATGTTTTACAACAATTTGTACAACATGCTTACGTGGCACCAATTCATTGATGTTTAGTACAACACATTTACATGGTATTAAATCATTACTCATTAGGTTAAAGACAAAAAAAAAAAAGCGAAAACTTAGCCAATGACCAATAATCAGTTAACTGATAATTCATACACATATGGTACAAATTCAATTTTGTGCAACATGGTGTTGAGGAAGGTTTTCATCAATAAAACTGGTATAATTTTCAGAAGAAAAGACAAAAAGTTAAAATGCTGATCGGCACTCCTCCCTGAGGCAAGGCAACCAAGGCGTTCCGGGCCCTCAAAATTTTACCACGAACGAGGACCCCAACAACAACAAAACCCACGTAGTCCCCAATCATTAGGGGTATGGGCGGGGAGGATTGGAGACAAACCTAACCTTTGACAATATGCACAAAATAGTTGTTCTCAGAATACCACTGAAACAGTGCCCCCCATACCAGGAACGAGGACCCCCAATTAGCAAAAGTTATACTCATATTATGTGCTGTATAAAAATGGTATGAAATCAATGTTTCACTGGTGAAAGCCGACCTATTAGAAGAATTTGAAGAAGCGGCAAGTGGATGGCTCGAATCTATATGGATTTTAATTAGAATCATTAAAATGATCGAGGATGAATCTTTAATACCGGATCATAAACTTAATTGATTAAATATAAATCAACAGAAATCTAAAACATAACCTCTAACTAGTAAAACAATATCCTTTTGCAGTCAATTTCGTCACTATAATTTTTTTTCCCCCTGATAAGCAATTTCGTCACCATAAATTTTTGGGAGTATAAAATACATAGGGTCCATTCTACGAGCCCGCTTTAGGCCTAAAAAAATGGTAACCTTAGAAACCAACCTCAATTTCCGAATAGGCTCACTCAATTCCCCCAATCTTTCAAACAAAGGTAACCACAACCCACAAAAGTCCCATCTCTAAACCCTAGGTGCATATCCTCACCCTCAAATAAGGTCTGTCGACTCTGCACCAATGTATGGTCCAGATTCGTGATCAACCTTGCTCGGCATTAAATAATTTCTTCGTATACACAAACATCTCTAGATATGAAGGAATAAATATGGGCGTGACCTTTGCTGCAGTCGCTGGCGACAAGATGGCAGCGGCCGGGGAGGAGAACGGCCTGAGTGACGTTGATGCCGAAGGATTTCAACAAGTCAGGGGCGTTGTACAGGTCGCAGAGGCATTGCATCTCGTTCGTCACGGCCTCTTTTAGAGGGCCGCAGCACGCCGCGGGCGGCGTGCCGTTGGTGCTTATGTATTCCGCGCAGGCTGTCAGCTTCTGGGCGCACGCCGGCTGGGCGTCCGCCAGTCTGGGTGCCACCGTCATCGTCACCGCCACCGCCGCCGCGAAAATTAACACCGCCGGAAATCTGGAGAAACCCATCCCTGGTTTGTTTTGTGCTTCGCTGTCTCTGTATTGTGTGTGTTTCTGTTTCTCTCTCCGTGACGGTTCTGTTTTCTCTCCGTATACATCGGGAATCAGTTGGGATAATAAAGTCGTAAAGAAGCGCGTACGGTTGTCGGAGCGCGAGCATAAAAAAAAAACAAAACAAAACAGGGATTCAATGCGGGAGCGAAAACCATTTTGAAGGACTATTTTAGTAGTGGGTTGGGATTATATTCTGCTTTCTCCGCAACCGCTGTTGAGAGTTTCGTGGAGGGAAATGTGTGTTGGCGGCCACTCGACTTGGTGGAATGTTCAAACCACGACTTGGTGAATGCTATACATATGTGTATTTTTTTTAATGCAAGGTGTTTCGAGTCAGTTTGTGCGGACCACAGACTAATTCCTATAACTCTTGTCACGACTATTTTACACGCTTATCAATGCGGATAAAATAACCCCAATAGTTATTAGTAAGGAAAATCGAACTCAAAACCTTAGAACAAACACTTAGGCCTCGTTTGATAACAGAGATAGATGGATGGGATTCGTAAGGAGATAGGATTAGGATTGGGATTCGTAAGGAGATGGGATTGGTAATGAGAAGGGATTGATAATGAGTATGTTTGTTTGGGATGGAATTAGATGATGGGATTATTAATATCATGTTTGTTTGAGATGGGATTAGATGATGGGATTGGATTGTTAGAAGAAATTGGTAAAGAGAAAGGATTGGTAATGTGAAGGAGTTGGGATTGGATTATTAATACCCCTCAATACCAAGTCCCACGGGGTATTAGCAATACCCCCTCTATTAATCCGATCGGACTAATAGTCCGGATCTTTTTTTGTTACCAAACGAAGTATTAATAGTCCCATGAGATTATTACTCCAATCCCAACCCTCAAACCCGTTATCAAACGGGGCCTTAAGTTTCATGCAAAGATCCAAAAATCCCTTCGGATTTGGTGAAAGCTATGTTGTGCAGACGAAGACCCACAAATCCCTTCGGATCTGGTGAAAGCTATGTTGCATAGACGAAGACAAATATACTCCTACAAGTATCAACGCCCCACCACGCCCCAGGGCGCTGACCATAATTTCAACACACACTGCGGCATTTTGGGTTAATTTTAGGAGAACAATTGGTCGGGTGGAACCCACTTCTCTCGCTTCTGCTCTCTCTCTCTCTCTAGAAAAAACCCTAGCCGCCGTCGCCGCTTGGGGGGAGGAGGCCTCCGCCTCTCTCTCCCTCCTCCCCCCCCTTCCGTTCTTCCTCCCTCCCCCTCCTCGCCTCGTCGTCGCCTGGTGTTGGGCTTCCCGTGCTCCCAGTTTGGGGCGCTTGTGGTTTTGGGCCGGCGTGGTTCCCCCTTGTGGCGGCTCTGTCCGGCGATCGGTGGTGCTCCACAGTCCGATGTCCCACTCGGCGGTTCCAGATCTGTTTTGCTCGGGGCCGGCGTCGAGGTAATAAGGTGTGCGGTTGGGGGTGGGGTTTTTTCTTTTGTTGTTTTCGTTTTTCCGGTTGTCGTCCGGTGGTCTACCGATCTAGGTCCTCCTAGATTCGGTCTGTGCTGGTCTGGGTTTCCCCCAGGTCGGCGGTTTGGGTGGTGGGCTGAATAAACTTCTTAGGTTTCAGTGTTGGTATGTTGTGCGGGTGGCTGTGGTCGGCAGCTGTTTTGGTGGTGATGGGGGTTTTCCGGCAGCTGCGACAGTGGGGCCTTTGTTGGGGGTCTTCGCTTTAGCTCCAGTTGGTCTCGCCCGCTTTTAGCTTTACTCTGGACCGTCAACGGCAGATCGAGCGTGAAGGGAGGTCTGGTCTCAGCCGCCGTGGTCGCTTGGGCCTGTATTCCAGTCCGGCCGGCGATCGTTTGTGGTTTGTCCATGGGTACAGTTTTCCTTTACTCTTGTATTTTGTTCGTTGCTTCGATTACATCTGTTTTATTGTGTAATGGTTTGTGCCGGGATTTCGTTTGAGATCTCTCTGCTTTGTCCCGGACGGGATTCTCATATCGGCACCTCGTGTTGATTTGCTTTTGCAGGGTGTCCTAGGTCCCGGATTAGGTAGTTTGGTCCATTCCTGTAATTTGCGATGTAATCTTCGCCTTCGGGCTTGAATGAATTGACATTTTCAAAAAAAAAAAAAAATTGGTCGGGTGTTATATATAGTATTTTTTTTTATATTACTCCTTTATAAAGACAATTGGGGGACGAACTTATTTAATTGGGACATTTTTAAGAAAAAAAATTACTATCTTCTCAAAATAAATTTAGCAGTATATAATTTTAAAAAAATATTGAAATTTCGGTACGACGATTGCCTAAACTCGCTCATCCGCCCCTCAGTCTGTCTTGGCTACAACCTTACTTTTATCCCAAATCTATTACTACTTTTTTTTCCCTACATTTCTGTATTTCTTTTACCGTTGAAATGAAACTTTGCGAATAATAAAAAAAATATTAAAAGAGGAGTAGAGTCCAGATTTGGGTTTCCCCTCGATAAGAAAAATGGTAGGAGTACTACAATTCAAAAAAGGTAGGCGAAAGAGCATGCCATAGGAGATGAATCTAGATTCAATTCATCTTTTTTGCACGATTCCTAATAAATTTTTTCTATAATTATTACTCTTATTTTTCTATCTATATAATTCCAATCATTACTCCAAAAATCTCCTTCAACACCCAAATCAAGGCCGGCATTTTAACTAAAATCTTAAGTCTTGGTAGGAAAAATGGTACGGATTCGAGATACTTTAAGGACAAATGGACCATGTTGTGCCTTAACTCATCGCAAGTCCAAAATAAGGGCAACTACCTATTTAAGCCGAAAGAAGTGTCTTAACCTCCCCTTACAAACGGGAAGTAGGAGCTAGGCTCCGGATTATGAGAGTTTGCTTTTGTTTCATGTTTTAAGAAAGGTCCAATCTAATAATTGATTGGGCCGCTCCTGTGTTTCGAACTAGTTATTAATGGTTGGCTTTAATTAGTATCCCTTTTTTTGGTATGCATTGCGAACACTTTCGTTTTTAGCTTCTCGTCGTCTGTAGAGAAGTGAAACTCGAATGAATATAGCAGATGGTAAATTACATAACTACTGTAATTTTTTGCAGAGTCCGTACTAAAATTAGATCCAAATGTTCTTCATTTACTGATGTATGAAAAATCAATAGCGGTTCTCAATTTTTTTAAAGAATTTTATGATTTGACGAAAATTCTTTAAGATATAAACATGAAAACATAAAATGAACTCTCTCCAGAAATTTCCCAAAAAAAAAATAAAATAAAATAATTCAATCCAAAATTCCAACCCCATGATGCATTTGCCCGGAACGTTTATGAAAAGGACAGGAGACTAGTCTTTGCAGGTATAATTGACAAAATGGCTTTGCATTCATAGGAAACGTCAAAGTTTCGGAAAAGGAAAAGGAAATGCCGAACTTATGAATAGCGTGTAAGATATAGTTTACCATATGAATGAAAATCCTACCTGTAATTATTACTATTATTTTTTTGATAAACTAGTAGGTGTCTGGGTCAGTTTTCGCGCATCTCAACTAATTTTGAGAGATTAATCTCAACGTCCAATACCTAGGGTCCCATTTAAGGTCAGAGGAAAGCTCTTGTATGGATTAACTCCAGAAGAATTGATAACACATAAGAGGTTTCGAAGCTGAGATTTTATAGAAGATAACGAAACCATTAGTTCTTGACCACTAGGCCAACCTCTCGAGATTTCCTGTCAAGTTTCTTACAAATACAGGAATAACAATTCACGTAGTATCTTCACCATGATCAGCAAATATGATCGCCATAACATTGATGATGGTATTTCACTATTTGAGAGTCAACTCCCCACACTCACTAGCCCCACCCAAAAACACACCTCTAACACCTGAGTTTCACCAATAAAGTTATAGGTACATATAAAAGGTATATACTATGTTTACGTGAGTTTTGTGGAGCTCATCTCGGATCTCACAAAGATAATTTGAATCGCCCATTATTTTAAAACTTTTTTTTTATGCAGTTCTATAAAAAATTAGCTCAATCCGATATTGGTAAAGATTTTTTTCTGAATTTGTGGGGGCGAAACTATTTAACTACTTAGTTTCAACCTTACAAATTTTAAAAAAAATCCTTATCGATATCGAGTTGAGCTAATTTTTTACAAGACTAGATAAAAAAATATTTTAAAAATAATGAACAGTTCAAATTATCTTTGTGGAATCCGAATTGGGCTCCACAAAATCCGTATGTACACAGTATGTACATTTTATATGTACACGTAGCAGCACTTGAGTTTCACTATTATAACACAACCATCGAACAACATTTTCTTAGGACATTTTAATCTCCAATGAAGAAACTTTAGGGAGTTTGGACGCTTTCTTCCTTCAAAAAACCGGATCGACTCTCGCCTGGTCAACAAGTGATTAGCCTTATAAGTCAAATAATTTATTTTTTTTGTCTTTATTTAAAAAAAATTACATTTAATAATTTTTCGTCAATTTTTAAGGATTATTACTTTGTTATGACGAGATGAATCTAAAAAGTAAAAAATTACTATCGAAATTCATTTTTTTTAATAAAGACGAAAATAAGCCAATACGTCAATTTTTTTCGTCTTTATTTTAAAAAAAGTTTAGATTTCGATCGTAATTTTTTACTTTTTAGATTTCTTTTGTCATGATGAAATAATAATTCTCAAAAAATTGACGAAAAACTTACAAATGCGAAAAAACTTTAAATAATGATTAAAAAAATAAACCATTTGACTTATAATGTCAAACTAGGAATATCGTCACCTAATATCGTCGGTCGATGGGTTCTAGTCGATTTCATGAAGTGCCATGTCAAAACCATAGGTACATATCCACACACATGCATACACAAACATATCTACATGCATATAACAAGAACAAAGATGGGATTGACCTTGGCCGCAGGTGCTGGGAGTAGTGATGCCGCAACGGTCGGGGATGGCGATGGCCTGAGTGATGTTGAAGCCGAAAGAAGCCAACAAGCCAGGGGTGGTGTACAGATCGCAGAGGCACGCCATCTCGGTCTCCACGGCCACTTTCATCGGGCCGCAGCACGACTCCGGCGGCTTGCCGGTGCCGTTGATGTACGCCGCGCACGGTACCAGTTGCGAGGCGCACGACGGCTCCTGCGATGGTTGGGCATCGGCCACTCGGGGTGCTGCCATCATGATCGCCACCGTCACCGCAAAAACTAACGCCGCGGGAATCTTGGAAGAACCCATCGCTCGTTTGTTTTGTATCTCTCTCTCTCTCTCTCTCTGTCTATGTATGTTTGTATGTCTTTGTCTCCGGCGGTTCTGTTTTCCCTCTCAGTCTATATACCGCGGAGAGGAGACCCATTTGGGGTTTAGTTTATGTTCTGCTTGTGATTGGGATTAAAACAATGTACAAGGTTCCAAAGTCAATACTCCAATTTATAAAATAATTTAGATCCACAGGTTGGGGTGCCATGTTGTGATTTTAATAAGAAAACTTGTCCAATTGTAAAATGAGAGAAATAGATAAACTGAATAAGTTATTCACGGTTCAACGCAATTTTAGCCGTTTGTTTTTACAATCAATGGTCTGGATTTAATATAAAAAAAACTCTTCCAGTGAAGAGTTAAACTCTTTCAACGAATAATTTTTTTTTTAAATTTGAACCGTCTAAAATACTTTTAAAACCACGCTATTGAACGACGTAAAATATGCGTGAAAAAGTTTTTCTCTTGTAAAATAAGATCCCCATGGTCTCCATTGGTTGATGTATGGAAATCAATAAGGGTTGTCTGGAAGAATCTTAAATCTAAATGAAGTATGATTTGACATTAACTATTTTAAGATATTACTATGATAGCTTATGTAGAAATAAAACTTGGTGGAGATGCTCGTGTACCCAAATGCCGAATGGCAGATGCATTTCCTTCAAAGGTTATTTTTCAATCGAAGATTTGTTTTTTTTATCGGCAAAAGTGAAATTTTATTAAACTTGATAAGGGTACATGTAACGCCCCTAGTTTTGGGAACGTTAAACAAGGAAATATTATTGAAAACTAAGGAGAGTCAAGCTCATTATTACATCACAAATCTCACAAGAGTACTTTTATTTAACAAAAGGAGGGAATCTAGGGTTCGTACTACTGTTCTGCCTCTTCCTCCATTCTTGTCAGCTCCTCGGCTCCGAAGGCCTCCAAGGATTAGAGTTCACCCTGTTCATCTATCAGGTCTGACATATTATACCGGCGTCGCCACCAATATAATATGTCAGGATTACCAAAGGTAGCACCGTGAGCTTTAAAGGCTCAATAGAGTAATCTCGTACATACTAACCCATAACTTACTAACAATAAATCATAGGTTATGAAGTCATGCATTTTTATCCAAGTAATTTAATAAAGACACATTCACAATCAATAATTTAGCATACGTTGGTGTCCATATTTTCCGAGTTTCTCCTATGCGATTCATCGTAAAACGTGTCTTGCTTTTCATTTCCAAATCAACATTTTGAAATTCTCCTTTAACACACCCAACCTCGGTTCCGCCGCGCCGGGTTCCCATTGGCTCACATTTCCTTGCATTGGCTCTTCTCCACGGATAAACAAGCTACACACCCAACCTCGGTTCTGCCGCTCCGGGTTCCCGAGTATCCTCACAATGGTTCCGTCGCGCCGGGTTCCCATTGGCACACAACATACACACTCACATGATGCACCCACATTTGGTCATTATGTAGTTTCGAAAATATTTTACCAAATCCATGCCTTTAACACACCCTAAGTGCCATGTTTCTATTTTCTCGATTTCTGTGTCTCGTTTTCATGCAATGACTCCGCGGTGGGACTTTTTACATAGATTGACTTTAAATCATTCATTATAATCTATCTAGCAAGATCATTCAACGCTATATTATCTAATCGTACTCAAATTATTACTAACGAATAAGGTTACATGTAAGGATGCTCTCGAAATAATCTTTACTTATGCTTTCAAACATTCACAAATATTCAAAACATGCCTTAAAGCTCGTAATCATTTCAAAGATCAAAGTATACTCCTTTCGAACTAAGTTGGTACTTATTGAAAACAAACATCGTTTTTCTTTCATGCGTTTCAACTTTTAAAGGAATTTAGAAACTTCATATACTTAAGATTGAAGAGTGAGGGATAACGACTTAGAGTTAGAGGTATAAGAATATTCTACCTTGATCCGAACTAGTCGGGGCCGAAGTTAATTGGAAGTTCTACGGCAGTGAGCTCTCAATCGGGTCCGAACTTCGGATGGCGATAACTCGGTCAATATTTGGCCGAATATAGTCGTCCTTGAGCCTAATTTGAAGATCTTGAAGTGTTCTACAACTTTCGAGAAGAATGTTGCTCCTAGAAACGACTTAAGGTGGGAGAAAAATGGGGATAAGAAATGGACAGTGGGCTGGTCGGATCTGGAATTCCCAGATTTTTACTGAACTTTAGAGGTTGATATTTTGGCCATTTCTTGATCGTTTGGGGTGGTTCTTGGGTCTAAACTGAAACTCTCGAAGTGCTCTACGACATTCTCGAAGGGAGTTGGTGCTAAAAACTAACTTAGGCAGGAGAAAAGTGTGGTTTTATAGGAGACAGTAGGCTGTCTGAAAAAAAACAGGAAGGTTTTTAGAGAGAAAATGGAGCAATGCTTGAAGGTGTGCTTTGTTTGGAGAGTGAGGAGGCTATTTATAGCCAAGCATGGAGCTACCTCTCCCTCCCTCAATGGCTGGCCCCCCCTCCTTTTCCATTGCTTCCATTGATTAGCTCCATGGACAAGTCCAATTAAACCTTTCAAGCATACAAGCCTTGTCACTTCCATCTTTGGCCACTTCCTTGGTCATCATGGAGGTCTTAAGTCTAGAATGGTTAGTCTTGCAAGAAAGAAGGCAATGATAGGCTATGGTTATGTATAAAGAAGCCTAGAATTAGATTGGTTGAAAAATAGGATGAAGTGAAGTACACTAGGTACTTGATTGAGTTGCTAAGACACACACACACACCTCACTCTCTCCCTCACTCTTCCATCCGGCCCCCCCTCTCTCTCCCCATTCGGCTTTCCCTCTCTCTCTCTCCCTTGGTCAAACATATATATATATATATATAGAAAGACTAAGGAGGATAAGGCCAAGTGCTAGGAAATTAGGGTTGCATGCATGGCAAAGCCATGGTTGTTTCTTTTGGCTTGACAAGACTAAACAAGTAGTCTAATGATCATTCCTAGGGTTCAAGGGTTCAATAGGGGTTCATAAGGTTCCTAGGGTTTACTTTCGGTTAGAGAAATGTAACCAAGTCAAGTGGTAATTAGGATTTACTAACTAATTGGTTAAAAAACTAACTATGTAGGATTTCTAGTCAAGAAATGAAATTTTAAAACTTAATCTTACTCGGGAAAATAATTAAGCGCATACTTGTCTTTAGAAAATGGCCAAATTATTCGGTGCATGAAAAGAAATAATTCATAAGTCATGAATCTAATTATGACGGATTATTAAAAGGATTAGGGTAATTTATTATGCAACAAAAGGGTTAATAAGAATTTTCAAATAAAACAACGAGATTTTTATTATCAGAAAATCAGAGTTGTTACAGTACATCAATAATCAAATAGAATATTAAATGAAACACAGTTCGAGTCGAAACATAGTTCAAGTCGAAACACTAAATGGGTGAAGTCCGAAACTCAAAAATACACCTAAAGAGGCAAGCCTAGACTCAAAAAATCTTCGGTTGTGGATTTTGAGTTGTGTTTTTGAATAAAGGTAGAGAGAGAAATGAGAGTAATGATTGTGGAGAGAGGTAAAAAGTAGAGAGAGATAGAGTGAAAAATGAAAGTAATGATTGAAAAGTTAGAGAGAGAAAAAGTAAAAAAGTTACTTTATCCAAAACCCTGAATTTGAAATTTCAAACCGAACAAGGGCTAAGAAAACCAAACCCTAGCTGTCATTGCCAACGATAGCTGTACCAGCGAACCTGCAAAAAAAACCTCCAGCTTCAAGGATTGAACTTTTAAACGAAAGTTCTCATAGATTTATTTTTCTCCTTGCCGTAGAAACGACCTTTAACTTCAGCTTCAAGGGTTAATTAGTTTTTTCTTTTCTTTTTCCGAAAGGTCAATTAGGTTGGTTGATAGGTTTGCTCCCCATATAATTGACCTAAGTTAGGTTTTTGGAGTTACGCCGTAAGAAAGTAATTTCTTGTAAATTCTTTATTTCTGACGTGAATGGTTTGTCTTTAACTAAACCCACAAGGGAATTAATTGAGATTCGCGTAAACTGACCCGTACATTCCGGTCAAGATCAAAAAAGAACTTCTAACTTCAGTATACATTGCCCGCCAAGTTCATGGTGTCATTGCAGGAATATTTGACAAAATGGCTTGCATTAGCTTTCTTTTTTACTTTTTTTTAAAAAAAAAAATCGTGGCTGGCATTAGCTGGAAACGTCAAGGTTTTTTTTTTTTGGTAAATTTTACTGACAGTCTGACACCATTGAAGTTTGCCTTAATGATAGATACCCCATCACATATGAAAAATATAAAATGAACCTCCTGTGATTATTGCGGATCCAAAAAAAAAAAAAAAAAACCTCCTGTGATTATTTGACGTATAAGGCTAATCACATATGAAAAATATTAATAGATAATAAATAAAAACTCTCACTTCTCATGTTTTGGACCCAAAATGTAATAAATTTTTTCTTTCTAATCAGAACGGTTCACTCAACGAGTAAAAAATAACTGTCTGTTAAATAAAAATTTACAATTTGTTTTTATCAAATCAACTTTTCCAATTGGTAAAAATAAGTCTACTTGACTCAAAATAAGTGAGGTTGGAAAGGGTGAATTTTTATATGTAATTCACTATAGCTCATTCCATCACGTGCGTGTTTGGACAGACGATTGCCGGCTTGATGTATCAATGAAACAAACATAGAAACCATACGGGGGTTCATTGTCATTTCTCATAGACACATGAGGTATCTGTCATTAAGGAAAACCTCCGGGGTACTGTGAGTGAAAGTTACCCTTTCTCTTTTTTGGAATTTCAATCGGGTAGTGATTTTTACAGTCCCATTTTTTATAATCACACACACACACTCTCTCTCTCTCTCTCGTCCTTTTGTGATGTGAATTTACAATGTCGCCCTACCAAGTGTGAAATAGTATACAAATAAAAGGTTAATTTTGTAAATTCATATCACAAAAAGACAAAAAAAAGGAGTGTTAAAAAAAGAAGAAGTGTGAACATGACATGTTCTGATTTTCTTGTGCTTATGATCTGTTTTTTGGGTCATCCTACATTACTACTATGGGAAGGAGACTAGAGACAATGACTTGATACCAAACTAAAGTAGAATCAAATTAAAGAAAATAGCAATGGAGGAAAAATCAAATAAAATAAAAAATCAAACGATTGGCTAAAGGGGTGTGAAATTGAAATAATTTGTGTTGCTTCATTTGTCTATTTGTGTTTTTAATATCAGGAGACATTCCAATCGTATAAACTCACAAGATAAATAAAAGTTTAGAAAAGGCAAAAATGAAATAAAATAAAGAAGTTTTAAAGGAAATTATTCACATAATTTCATTTTTTCTGCTAAGATTTCCTGCAATGAGGTTGAAATGACAGTCGTGTTTCTATTGAAACCAAATTATGTATACAAACAAATTTTCTATTGTCAACACAGTTGTCGATGCATATTGTCTTTGCACATTAAAATCTTCGCTTTTCTAAAATACAATCATCAAACGTGTCAATCTGCTTGAAATATGTTTGTTTGTTTTTTTTTTTTACCAAAATATCTATCTAATAAAACAGAAGGGTCTTTGGGAATATTCCTAAAGAATATTTTCTCTCAACGGTTTAGATTTCTTCTTGACACAAGTTTTATCTACTCATACAAATAAATTTCAGTGTTATTTACTTTCTGAAATTTGTTATTTAGTTTTTAGTCAAAATTTTTGGGAGCGATAATTTGTCTCAACGAGAGGAATTAATTTAAAAAGAATAAAATATGAACCACAGTTTCGAAAAAAATAAAACGACACTAAAAAAATCACAAACAAATTTACCGAAACAATAATTTAGGAAGACCGGGGCTGTAAAAACTCATTTCATCTTGGCAAATGATTTTCACACCCTTGCTTGGCGAATGCACTCCTTTATTGTGTTGTAGTAGATGAAATCACGTAAAAGCTCCTCATATGAAAGGTGCATGCATCGAAAAAATAACTTCACCTACTAAAAAAATATAAGAGTGCATTCATAAGTTAGAGGAGCGTGAAAACCAATTTTTGGCGTGTGTGTGGAGCCCACACTTGTGAGTGTCAATGTGTAAAAATGTATGTGACTATAGCATTGTTCAAGTTTTCAATCACTTGGCCCAACCCCTCCTTGGTCGGTTGTTGGTTCATTCATCACGGGTTGTGTCCAAATGGATGGCCCATTACGATGGGCTCGTCTGTTACCCAGTTGTCCTGTGACAAAAGGTGTACAAGGCCTATTGCGGGACCAACTGCACACTCTCATTATAGTTTTCCATGAACTTTTCGTTTTGGGTCTATAGAACTTACCTCTCTATACGCACGGTCCCTAGTAAGTTGTATTTTCAATTATTACTCTCCTTTGTCTATTTATTTACTCTCTCAGTCCTAAATTGTTGGTCCCTTTTTTTTTTTTATAATCGGATGTCTAGACTTGCTTATGCGTACCTCGACTAATTCCGGAGCCCTGAAGGTAACGATTAGGCATAATTCCTAGTGGCTCCAAGGTTTGGAATGTTTGGCCTCCGTGTAAATAGAACCTGTGATTTCATGGAGGAGCACTTGTTGTTTTCTCACAATGACTTGACCAAAAAAAAAATTTGTGAGTCCTGTTTACTATATTGGACTTCTCAAAAAATTCGCTATATATTTTTAAATTTATACTAATTTTTAATCAAATATAGATATGGATAAATTTCAATTAATTTTATTAAACAAAGTTATGGAAATGAGAAAAAAACATTATAGATCGTGACATATAGCCAATGTTTGAGTGACACAAAAATAAAATAGGATAAACAATTTGGGTCATAGGGAATATATCTCTCCCCTTTATTATCACAAAAACTCGAGCGTCTAGGATTATCCCAAAAAATTTTGAAAAAAAAAACAAAGAAAGAATTGCAAAAGCATAACTGAAGTATAAAATCAAAAGGGAAAAATTCAAGGGGGCGACTATTCTTACGAGTATCCTGAAGGCTTAAAATCACATTCTGAACATATTAAATGACTCGGATCATTGAAATTTGATCGGAAAAAGGGGAGTTGTGGACCGATCCGGATTTTGTTCAAGTTAGGGCATCTGGATTTTGCTTCGATCCGCAGCTCCCCTTTTCTGATCAGATTTCAATGATCCGAGCCGTTTAATGTGTCCATAATGTGATTTTAAGGGTACCAAAGAGAAACCAGAAAAAATAACCGAAAAGGGTTTCATCCGAACAGTTTTTTTTATTGAAATATTCAATAAAAAACTGCTCAAATCAAGCCCTTCCCGGTCTTTTTTTTACTGATTTCATACAGGTACACTTAACAACACCTTTTGAATTCGTTAAGCGGCTCGGATCATCGAAATTCAATCGGGACGCTATTTAACGGAGCTTTTAACGAAATCCATTAGTCATTTGGACGGAAGGAGTCATTTTGATTAGTGGAAGATAACGTTGAGAGTAAAATTGATTTTTTTGAAAGTTTGGGAGTTTAATTTAAATTTAAAGTAAAGGTTGGGGGTATTTTGAAATTTTTCTAAATGAAAACGGATAAAATCATCCCCAAGGCTACGGATAACAAAGCAGACACCAAAAACGAGCTCAAAAAGGGCCGTCCCATGGCCTCCTCTCTCACTGCAGCCTACGCCACCATCGCTCCCTGCCGCACTGCGAACTTCACCACACCAAGGCGTTCGGCAACCCGAATTCGCTGCATTGGATGGGTATATCTCTTTCTGACTCTCTCTCTTGATCGTTTTCTGTGAACACACCTAGTATACCACTGCGAACAATAATTGACCACCGAGGGGCGGTTCAGTGGTTAGAAACCCGGATTTGGTTGAAAATATAGTATAGTTAGACGGATGGGATACCACACCTGCACTTTATTTTAAGCACCCAACAAAAAAAAAAAGGAAAAAGGACGATGATTGATCACTCAACAGCACCGGACTTCAATATGACTGTTGAATGTTGTTGTGGTGAAGGAAGGACCCGGAAGGCTTGCTCGGGCCTCCCCAAACCGGTCACATAGCGAGGCGCGAGTTTCAGAGACGGATGGAGAGTGATGCCGAGGCCAGGGAAGCCTTCGAACGCCAGATTCGCCAGGAGAAAGAGCGTCGCCGAGCTCTTCGACAAGTAAGTTTAACCAATTATAGGTGACCAAATTTAGGTACCGTCCCATGTGGCAGCTCGTATACGGCTTGTTTGGCACACCCCTTGCTTATTAACTTATCAATCTAAGCAGTAATCAAAGTAAATGAGAAGTGTAACCAAACAATTTCCAACCCCAAGCGGTTAGGCCAAATGGCTGACCACATTTATACACCTATGTTCCAAACCTTGAGGCCGATGGAGGTTTGCTCGGTCATTAACTCCAAGGCCGCAAGATTAGTCGAAATGTACGCAAGCTTGCCCGGACGCCTGGTTATAAAAAAAATGATTTTTGTGTTCTTATTGCTAAACTGTAAGACATCGATATGCAAGGAACCCAGTGGGTCGTAGTCCAACTTTGGTACATTTGGTACCCAAATGTAGTGCATAAATGTGATTGCCAATTCTGCATACATTATGAGTTTCAAGATAGGATTCCATTATTTTTGGAATTGGGTACCTAGTAATTGAATTCACATACTGATATTAAAATCCTGACTGCTGTTGGGTGATTTTTTAATTGTAGTCTCGAGTTGTTCCAGATACTCCGGGGGAGCTAATCGAGTACTTTCTTGATACTGAAGCTCAGGAGATTGAGTTTGAGATTGCGAGATTGAGGCCTCGGTTAGTATTTAATTTCTTATGCCTATGTAGAGTATCTGTATGAGATTTTGCTCCTTTCACGTTCTGATCAAATTTATTTTTGCATTGCATTGCATTGCATTTAAGTTGAGGTAAGAATGAATCTACAAGCACGAACTTGGAATTTTCAAGTTTGCTCCATTCAATTCGGAATTTGAGTAATAGAAACAATTTATGAGCTTGGATTAATGGATTGTGGAATTTTTGATATTGGTTCCTATTCAGACAATATTGCAACTTCTTGTATTTTCTGGTTGTCCATTTTCTTATAATGAATGAATTGCTTGTTAACGCTAGTGCACTGAAGCAGGAAGACAATCTAAACCTAAGTATCTAACGGCTTGGTATATCTAATGGTGACTCCAATATACGATCACTGTCTTAAATTGATGAAATGACAATATGTGATCAAATGATGCAAAACAGAAAATGGAAAGTTTTTCACACACGTGCGATGTCAATATGGCTTATCGAAAGTTTTTGCTCCCTGCCTCTTATCCTTTCAATTTTAACAAATTAAATGGGAGCATCATAGTATCTTTGTGAATTGTGATTATGGAATAGAAAAGTCCTGCAGATTTGTGTAAGACAGATGTAGGCAGTGTATGTTCCATTCCCTAACTGTCCCATGCATGTATGCAATGAATACTCAGTTTTCAACTCCAGACCTTTTTTTTTTCTTCCTAAAAAGAGATGAGAGGTAACATTTCAAAATTTTGCAGACTGAATGAGGAATTCTTTTCACACTTGAAATTTGAACTAGGACAACTCCGGTTTGCTGTTTCAAAAACTCAGGTTTGTCTTTAAGCTATAACTTACACTTAAATCCTAGACAGTTATATGAGCAGAACTCAATATTTATATGCTGGTGGGTTCTGTAGGATACTGAAGACAGATTGTTTGAGCTGGAAGCATTGCAAAAGGCTTTGATGGAAGGAACAGGTTTGTTAAAGAGCACAAATATTAGCGTGGAGTGGAAGGATTTGTACTATGTCTGTATTCTTTAAATTCATTATGTTTTCTTTTTCTTTTCTTTTTTTCATATCTGAACAGAAGCTTATGATAAATTGCAAGCTGACCTTTTAAAGGCAAAGGAAAGCCTGACCAAAATTTTAACATCGAAGGATGTAAAAGCAACGGTATATTCTCGAGGACTTCACATTCAATAAATTGTTATTCTTAACTTGTTCTTCTGAAATCATTCTATTGCTCATTATGCAGTTACTTGACATGGTTGAGGGAAATGAGCTGAATAGATCCTTATTGACTCTTCTCGATGAAAATATAGTAACTGCACAGAAGGATGGCGAGGTGAGAGACTTTCTGAAATTTAATTTAATTTTGCACTTTAAAATATCTTGTGGCTCTGTTTTCTATTCCTCAGAATGCACATAGTGAACACCTTATGATGTTGCACTAAGAATAACAAAAATTGAAAATTATATTGTTTAAACTTCAGCCACCCAAAGAAAAAGGCAGAAAGATGAATTTTACTCTTAACGCATAGTGCAGACTTTCAGTTTTCTCATCACAATATCCAACAATTTCTTATTTTGTTTCGTTGATATTTTATCTATTAAATCTTCAGGGCAGTCGCTTTCTAGATAATAAAATAAAGGTTGACAAAGCTGCTTCATTATCAACTATGCAGTTGAGATTATTGCCCATCTTTTGTTTTTAAATCAGTTCCATTAACTGCCTCATATGTTTCCAGTACTTTCCCCATCAAACCTTCGAATTGAAGGTGCAATTATTTGCATACAACCCTTGTTGCACTTAAAATTTCATTTTCCAATAGCCTCCTGTGTCTCCTTAGAAGTGCCACTCATGGTAGATCGGAAAGATTGGCAATCTGCCAAGCACAGACCTTTCTTTTAACCAACGGTTAAATCATTTTGACCCCATGTAGACGATGATATGAGATTATAACCCAATGCCAGAGGCTCTGAAGAAACATAACTGGGAAATACTTTAATAAGCTTCAAGTGGATTAGGAATCTTCCCTTTTACAATACAGCGCGTGAGAGTTGGCTTGTTTACCACGCATCCTGTTGAGATTATAACCCAATGCCAGAGGCTCTGAAGAAACTTAACTGGGAAATACTTCAATAAGCTTCATGTGGATAAGGAATCTTCCCTTTTACAATATAGCGCATGAGAGTTGGCTTGTTTAGCATGCATCCTGTTAACATTTTCCTCTTCAACATGTATTAACAGACAGATACTTGTTCTATTACTGCGGCCCGTGCATTGCTGTAATGTGGTTCATCTGTGTACTAAAATTGCTTCGTTATTTAACTTAACGGATAAGAGCACTAATCATAGGGAACTCCAAACTTGTATCCAAAATGAATCTAAACTAAATTAAACTCCTGAACTAAACTAATGTTGATTTTCGTCCTGCAGAAACAAGCTGTAGCGTTCATGGAAAAGCTTCGTGGGGCGATGCTGAAGTACATGACTGTTTAAGATTCAGGCGGTAAACATTTTCTACCCCTCCATTAGTGAGAGAGGCAGAGTTGGTTCTGTTGCCAACTGTTGTTTAGCATTCTGCTGTACTGCATCTGGTAACTATAGTTGTATTATCATATTATGATATCACAAAACGGGAAATTGTCTATTGTCTTTAGACCAGCTTATGTTAATGAGATTTATTTGTTGTGGAAAAAAGAAAAAAGATTGAAAAGAAGATTTAGTGGTACGTGAATTAAAATGAGCAGTGATGTTTCTGCATGGACTGAAGTAGACTACCTCCAGGTTGATTACAGAAATTAGGAAATAAAATATCGAGATGTACTCCTTTCATTTGAGACATAAGTCACATAATACACAACAGAATGGTTCCATTTGCATGGGGATACAGTGACTTATCTCTCCTTCTGATCAAATGAGCTGGCGACGCTTTTCATGTTTACTTTGATCTACATGAGTACATTTTGACTGTGAGTGACGTGGTGAGGAAATCATGATAATTCTTTTTGAACAGCAAGGAAATCAAGATCATATAGGGCTAAAGGCTATTACTACTTTGTTTGAAGTAAGCTTTGTCAAAATTTGGCTTTTTGTTACTGCCACTGGGTATCAATTCATGTATTTATCCCCTTTGGCTCCATTCTTTATATGATAACTACATGAATTGATGAAAAATATTTAAAAAATATGCTCTTGTGATAATGATACAGAAGGCTCCTAGCCGACTCTCATACAAATAATTTAGCAGTAGTACGTAAGGTATTGATTGATTTGCTTGTACATATTTGTATTTTTATGGTACAAATAGTCTTTCCTGGTAATTTTAGTCTTGCCTATGATACTTTGTTTATTCTAGTAGTTCTGATTTTGTGACTTTGAGTGCAAGTAACGAGGATATATAACCTTTAGTTTCAAAGGGTTGGGTTTAGTTTATTAGAAACCATGCAGAGAATCACACCGGCTTGTATCGGTAGTTACATCCTTCACAGTATGGTAATGAAGAGATTAGCTCACAGCTATTCCCAGTATGCTTCTGAATGTTGCATTAATAAAATAGTACACTGTTTACTTGTTTTATTACAGAGTGGCTTAGAGAACAGCTATTTTAATTGAATTTTACAGTATTTGTTCTGTGTTCGTATTTGAAACGTTTGCTCGTTCGAAATTGGCTAAACTCAATACTTAATGGATAGTTGCATTATTTCACTTCTTTAATAGTTTTGTAATAGTTTTGTATAGGGACAATGGGGAACACATAGGGCTTCGAAAGAGTTTTGGCATCTATTGCTTAACTTGTATACACCCTTACCTAAATTGCAGAGAGCATTGAGCAAGAGGCCAAAACTGAATAGGAGAGTATTTTGAGAAATAGGTGGGTACTCCTAGGTGATGTGCCTTGCCTTGCCTCCCTCCTATCATATGAGGACCCACATGTCTATGGGTCTTACGTCATACGAGAGAGGCAGGTAAGTGTCCCAAAATAACACCTCACAGAATGGAGTGTGTGGTACATACTTCTTGGGGAATGAACCAAACACGCACGCAACGACATGACGAAGAATCAATCGGCAAAATAGAGAAAGCATGACACACAGATTTATATGGTTTGGCAAGAATGTCCACGTCCACAGCTCACACTACATCTCACTACATGTCCTTGAATAAGCATAACGATGGCAGCTAGGGTTAGCAACATTATATGCTGTTAGGATATTGTCTGTTATATTTGTTAGTGAGACCTTAAAAAGAGGACCGATGACAAACTTTAATCCCCTCTCACTGTATATATATGTACAGCCTTTAAGCTCTCTCATTCACATCCAGTCCATCTCTCTCTTCCAAAGGCATGGCAAAACTTGGCCTTTACCTGCTGCTACTATTCTCCTCCCACATGATCGCATCCACCATTTCACAATCCACCACTGACCCAGATCCTGCTGCTTCCACCGACTTCATCGAATCCTCATGCCAAGCCACTCTCTACCCCACCCTGTGCTTCCAATGCCTCTCCTGTTATGCCACTACAATCCAAAAAAGTCCGAGAAAACTCACTCAAGCCGCCTTGTCCGTGAGCCTAGACAGGGCTCAGTCCACCTCAGACTACGTCTCAACAATGATGAGTGTCCCGGGTCTCCCTTCCAGAGAGTACCAGGCCATCAAAGACTGCATCGCGTCCATTGGTGATTCCACTAGCTTGCTCAAGAACTCGATCCATGAGCTCGACCAAATCGGCTGGCCCACGGACCAGGACTTCATGTTGCACGTGAGCGACGTACAGACGTGGGTTAGTGCCGCCCTAACCAACTTAAACACATGCGTCGATGGGTTTTCGAGCAAGAACACAAATGGAGATGTGCAGGCTGCTATTAAGAGCAGAGTCACAGATGCTACGCAAGTCACTAGTAATGCGCTCGCGTTAGTGAACCGGTTTGTAGCACCACACAATGCTCCTGCTAAGGGTAATTAATCACTTGCCTTCAGGTTGTTTTTTTACTAAGGCTACCAAATGTGTTTAGATGTTGTCGTAAAAACGGTTCAAGCTCTTCTGGTTTTAGTTTCTGTAAATGTTACACACTATGTTTAACTAAGTTCTGTACCTACTTTCGGGTTCTCTTGGACCATGTCTTGTTTAATTCTCTCTCTCTCTCTCTCTCTCTCTCTCTCTCTCTCTCTCTCCATATACACAAAGACCAAGCCGACGCAACAAAACGGAGAACAGATATGGCATGAAGCAACATTACAAACAAGTAAGGATGGAAATACAGTCCAAAGCTTGTGGTACATAGTCCGAGAAAGCTTTCAGCAGGGATTGAGCACAAGAAGATTCTCTGAAATTATATGACTAAAACGCGCGAATTCTATATGTGAAGGAAACATACCGTTTTCATTCCTTTGTATCCCTCTGGGTGAGTTGCTGCTCAATTTTCCTATTTTAGGGTGAGATAATGTTGATTCTAATCCCCCAATTGCCTTTGATGTCTTCATACGCCATGTAGAGGAAAAGAAAGTAGTTCCCTCTCGAACAGAACAGTTGTTTATCTCAATAATCAATGGTTGCAATATGTAATATTTTATTGCCCAAAGTATAAAATATTGAACTAGTAACAATCTGTCAGCGAATCTGAGTCATTGGAAGTACTTGGACGTCTGCAATTGCGTGGACTCTCTTCTCAGTTTTTGTGTGTTTTGAGCATGAGAAAACGGGGGAGACAGTCGGGGCAAATAAGGACTTCCTTATTTGAAAAAGATTATATATATATATATATATATATATATATATATATATATATATATATATATAGAATAAACACAATTCATAAAATATATATATAGTATAAATTTTTTTTTTTTGAGCCGAACACAATTCATATTTTTCAAAGAAGTCATACGGCATCTACAGATATCCATCCGAAAGCAATGACAAGGGAAACAACCAAAACCAACCAACAAAGAATGAACAAGGAAATATAAATGTCTAAAACTAAGAACGACTTCACACCACTAAAGAAGGTCGGGACAAGTGGGGTATGAGATTCAGACACTCAATCTCCCAAGGATTGGTGAAAACCCAAGCCACAGATAGCGGTAATCTTCGTCGATATCAAAACAGCACGATCAAATTGCCTTGGACTTTTTTTCATCTGTTTTCGAGGGGGAGCAGCTCTGAATTTCTTCGTCGTGGAGGAAGACCGAATCTACCATGGTTGATTTCTTAAAATAACACAGTGGCCGCACAATCTTAAAATTGCCTAATGCGTCTTCATGCATTATCTGGGTCGGAGTTTTCGTAGGCTGGAACCAAATCATGAGACCTTCTGTATATATGAAAAATTAAGAAATGAGGTAAACTTTTTTTTTTTATCGGGACAAAAAAAAAAACCCTAAGGTTACTAACTCCAGTCCATAAGAGTCGAACCCTAAACCTCACACTCCTTTGGAGCGCTAGTCTACACCGACATGGCCATTGGGCCAAATCGCAGGGTCATTGTTCTCTAAATTAAAAACCCAGGGTATCAACATCCTTGCCTTAATACGTTGTGGTCGTTATGGTTGGTGCGAAATGAGTATGTGTTTAACAATGCAACGGTGACAGCTGACACTGTGGTTGACAAGATAAAGACTAGAGTCGCTATGTGGATAAAGGCCAAGTTCGATATTAAGGTGTATACGGTGGAGGAATTTAAGGTTTTTTTGGATGGCATTAGGTTGTTAAAACTGTGAAGAGTTGTTTGGTTTTTAGGTAAGGTTCGCGTCCTCTAATGTTTTGCTGAAGGGCGACGTCAAGTGTTCTCTTTTTATTTCCTGTTTTCTGCTTGATCGCGTAAGTGGTGTATACTTACGGTGGTTGAGCTCTCGATGTATCCCTTCGAATTTGCAATAAAATTTTCGTTTGCCAAGAAAAAAAAAACATCCTTGCCTTAATAAATTAGAACCAGGGTGTCACTAGATTCGTATTTGTCATGACCATTTTTGTACTAGTTGTGGGGGCCAGTTAATCGATCCTGCCCATCTCAAAACAAATATTGTTCTGTTTATTACATGTTGAAAAAGAATCATTGGGTGCGTCATATCATACTAGTCTGTTCTTAGCTGCTCAGAGTGGTATTTGATTCAGACAGACAAGCTCCAGACTTTATTTTCATGGTCTCAGGGTTATCTGCAGTTGCATCTCGATTGTTTAATTTCGGCAATTTATGGTCTAAATTTTAAAGAGTTTTTTTCTCATGAAGAATAAAATTTTTGCGGGAAGATTCTTTCACCAAATTCGAACCATTAAAAAACACTTTTGGATAGTTAAGATTACAAGAACGGCTCTGTACAGTCCAACCTCAAACCGTAGCAAAATCTAATTCTATTTTCGTATAATGTGTTAGGGGATATATTTTTGTTGGGCGCGTACAATAATATGCCTCAACATTTCATATGTTACAATTGAGAATCTTGGGCATTGTATACAATCTCCTTATTTAATTTTGGAGTCTGACTACGCACACACAGATATCACTGTGTGGGGTCCATTTCGGGTCTCACATAAACGATCCAAACCATTCATTAAAATTTGAAATAATTTTTCAAGGGCTCTGTAAAATATTTGTTTAATCTGATTCCTATAGATACTCGATCTAATCATCTAACTTTTCATTAAGATTTTAGAATCAAAACATTTGTGTTAGACCCGAAGTAAGCCCCACACAGTGATTCTGTGCACGGAAAATCTTTGTCCGCAGGACTTTTTGTTAATTTTGAAATTTTACTTCTCTCTATAAACTAGTAGTCCATGCAATTTTAGCCTTCCAAAAATGTACTCCAGATTGAGATTGATGAGTTTTATTAGATAAAAGCAAACTCTGACGAGTTGTTTGCTGAATTGGTTTGGGCCTCCTACTGAAGAAGCTTGGACTGTTGCACCAGAAGATCAATTGGTGTTGAATCTCATGGCATGGTAGAGGCCACGTCGCAGACTGGCCGAGCACCCGGGGGGTTGGGGGCCTTTGTGGGGCGCTGGTGATTTTGGCGCTGTTGATTTTGGATAACGAGAGCTAGTCCTAATGACATGTCCTCTCATCACCAATAACTCTCAAGTATCGAATCAAAATCTTCTCTATGTGATAATCTCCTTTCAAAATCTTCAAAAAATCTTCTCTACGTGATAATCAAACTTCCCCTCACGTTCAAGCTTTCTCTTCTAATACAAATTGCACATGTCATGTTAAATCGTGCATCAATGATGAATAAGTATCATCGTATTACATTATTAACTTTTTTCGTGCTTTCGTAAATGATACAAGATACAATTGAGCTTGTAAATAAACCGAGCATCTCCCTAGCTCGGCTCATTAACACTCGACTCATTTAGTAAATACGCCAAGCTCGAGCTCGAATTTTTCAACTTGTTAAAGAAGGTTCGGCTCGATTAGAAAGACTCGTTTAGTAAATGACTAAACTTGACTCGTTAAGGGCTCAGTTCGTTGTGGCTGGAGCCGAGCTCGAACTCAAATTTTTGACTCTTTTAATAAACAAGCCTAACTTGAACTTGACAAGTACAACGCTTGTAAACTCGGCTCATTTGAGCCCCTATACCGTACAAGGCTGGTAATTTCTCAATAACGTAGTAAAATTTTAGCCAATTTTTGAGACCACATAAAGTATATCGCCTGGCCCGGAATAACCGCAACGGAAAGCCCAATCTCCTACAGCCTCAACCTCATACTACTGGTTTCGTTATCCCCAAAACCACCACCAAACCAGACGAATTCAGAGAGAGAGAGAGAGAGAGAGCAGAGACTCGAGAGCAGAAAAATATGGCGGCAGAGTCGATGAAAATGTCGACGACAGCTTCTTCCATGTGCAACAACTTCAGCAACGGCTCCAGGAGGCCTCTCCCTCTCCCTCTCTCTCCTCGCCGCCTCCTCTGTCTCAATAACGCCCTCCGCCGTACTCACTCTCTCTCCTCCTCCTCCTCTTCTTCTTCTCCTCTCTCCAAATTCTTCGGTAGCGTCCATCTCAATTCTACCGCTCCTCCCAAGCCCTCGTCAACTCCACGCAAGGAACAGCGGCGCAGGAACTTCTCCGTATTCGCCATGGCCACCGACGGTACGCACGTCTATGCTTGTGTGATGGAATTATGTGGTTGTTGTGATAGGAAGTCTGTTTGGGAAATTCTGAATGCATTTATGTGATGTCGTTGCTTGAATTAGTTGCTTTAGGATTGGGCGTAAAAGGCACTATCCTTCGTTCCTTTTTTTTTTTTTGGTTCTCGCGAGTTTTCAAGACTATTAGCTTCAAATAGCTTTGAACTACGTGTTGAATTGAGTGTAAATTTAGTTGGTTTCTAGTTGAATTGGATGGAATTTTTGATTTTTCCTCTTTATAGTGGTTCATACGTTTGCTTAAAAGTTTGGAACGTTATGTTGAGAATTCAGACAAACCAACAAATACACAATGGGTGAAGAACAATCTAGAAAATAATGGAGAACGCAAGGTTATAGAGATTTTTACGTGGTTCCCCAACTATGTAGTTTGGTACATCCACGACTCAAAACAGTTTCCCCAAATGGCGAGGGAAGCGTAGATTAGACCGAATCAGGCTTCACAAACCCAACAAGTTATAATTCCTTTTTTTGGCTGTGTTTTCTTTGAGTAGGGTCTTGTTTTCTGATGATATTTCCCAAGTTTGCGCCGTGGGAAAAGTAGAAAAATCAGTTTTGGTCAAGTGTTGTGTAAATGAGAAAAATTGGATGTTCACGTCATTTGATGATCTGCTCTAGTGTTTATTATTGGCATGATCAGAATCCGTTCCAAAGAATGCAGAAAATATAAGGGATGTTAAATTGGAGATGAATTACTACTGCTATATGAGAAAGCGATATCGTATATACTATATCCCATAACCCTGGACATCTAAACCTTGGTTGTGTGGAGATATTCGAACATTGTTTATATCTCGGAGATTTGGGAAATGATTTTGGACCTTGTATTCTCATAAGATTCTTGAAAATTTGTTGGTGACTCCAATGTCTTGTGGGAGGTTTTCATAGTGGAGTTAATAGTCGATGCTATTTCGGCCTCTGGACTTCAAAATTGTTGAGATACTATTATAGCAATCTTCGTGTGGTGTTCTGATATAGTTATACATAAGTTGGCTGCTAGTGCTAATGCGCAGCGGCATGTGGAGTGTTTATGCGTAATTTCAATGTATATGTTGCCAGGCCACATTGATTGTTTGATAGTTGATGACATAATCATGCTATTCAGTCGGAAGTATGGTGCGTTATTGTGTTTTCATGGTGATATACTGTCAACATTAGTTGTGCTTCATCTCCTTTGTTATATGTTTATAGATTTCTGGTATACATATATGGAATATATCAGATAACTCTGAAGTCTGAACGGATGTTGCGTACTGACCATCCACATACACGATATTATCGATTCTTTCGGTCCTTAATAAGCCCCTGAAAAATGTTTTTCTAGCAAGTGCTAGTGATGGAATCCAAGTGAAAAATAGGCATATGCCACCTTGGAGATTTTGGAACTTTGATTGAACCTTGTGGGTATGAGGAGTGGGAAGAGTACTTGAGGTTGTCCTCCGGGAATATGGCGGGTGATACAAAGGCTCGAGACCACCGGAGGTCGAGGAGGAGAGAGCTCAAGCAGCCTTAAAGAGAGAGGGGGACGGAAGTGAAGTGCGCGAGGTGAGTATTGAATGTCATGCCTTTAATGAGGTGTCAACTCCTCTTTATATAGGAGCCTTGGAAGAGGGAAAAGCCAGCTGGTAGCCTCTCCCTCATTAATGTGCTACAGAGTATGGACTGAAGGGGTTTTTTCTTTAAGCCTCATTATTAGAACTGGTGTTCATGGAACTCTTAGACATGGTTTGGGTGATATGTGGAGCCTGTATCATGGGGTAGGTGGTAGCTATGCTCCCAGATGTCAGCGTCGGGTGGATGTTGCAGAGGCGTGCTTGTGTCAATGTCAGGTGACGTAGGCGAGCCCCTCTCTCTCTATTGCCGGTCAAGGTAGAGCTCCGTTCATGGAGGTGAGCCTTGACATTCCCTTAACTCTAGCCTCCAAGCCACATGCCTTCTTAGGTCTCTAGTGGGTACCTAGGCCCTGCTCCCGACCTAGGGTATTGTGAAGAGTTACCAGGCTTATTAGAGCTTTATTAGTGTGTGGCGAATAGGAGATGCCTCTAGCATGTCATCAAGCATTGTAATGTGTGCTTGGAGACTACCCAGAAGAGTTCCCTATATGGAGGTCCATGAAGTCTAAAGTATGAGGAGTCATGATTCTGGAGGACTCGCTCGCCTTACTCGCAGGACATTGGGTCCGTTGGTAAGTGCCACGTGGCAATGCTCTTCATCATACCCACAAACCTGTATGAGTTACACTTGCAAGGGTGTGTGATTTCCCTTGCCAAAGTCATTTTCGGGCTTTGGATTTGCGTTTGAAGTCTCCAACATCTTGCCAAATCTTGAGTCAAATTTGCTCAAGATTTGTCAAAACTATTTTAGCCACGTCACCTGCGAATGTTGTGACCAGGAGTTATCATCTAAGGGCTAAATTGGTAGCTGTTCAAACAGATTGGTTCTGTTGGAGTAACATTGCCTAAAAATAGATAAAAGACACTTTAGCTGCCAAGGAGATCCGTTGGAGATTCTCTGATGTCATCAAAATGTTAAACGATTTAACACTACCGTTATTGGCCAAATGTTTTCATGGATTAGATGTAAGTATCTTTTGTTTTACTGTTGACACGTGCAAATGTTTACCTACAATCTGATACATCAGACTTTTTGTGTGTGTGTGTGTGTGTGTGTATTTCAGCAGAGAGCAAGCGTGCAGTACCCTTGGATGATTATCGCAATATCGGAATCATGGCTCACATAGATGCAGGAAAGACAACGACAACTGAACGTATCCTATACTATACTGGTAGAAATTACAAAATTGGTGAGGTTCATGAAGGAACAGCTACCATGGACTGGATGGAGCAAGAACAAGAAAGAGGCATTACCATAACTTCTGCAGCAACTACCACATTTTGGGACAAGCATCGGATTAACATTATTGACACACCTGGCCATGTTGACTTCACTCTTGAAGTTGAGCGGGCTCTCAGGGTATTGGATGGTGCTATATGCTTGTTTGACAGTGTTGCCGGTGTGGAACCACAGTCTGAAACTGTGTGGAGACAAGCTGATAAATATGGAGTACCTAGAATTTGTTTCGTCAACAAAATGGACCGCATGGGGGCAAACTTTTTCCGAACGAGAGACATGATAGTAACAAATTTAGGAGCCAAACCGCTTGTGCTTCAGATCCCCATTGGTGCGGAAGACAATTTCCAAGGAGTTGTCGATCTTATAAAGATGAAAGCCATTGTCTGGTCAGGTGAAGAATTGGGTGCGAAGTTTGAGTATCAAGATGTTCCAGCAGATCTTCAAGAGTTGGCTGAGGACTACAAGGCACAGCTGATAGAGAACATTGTTGAGTTAGATGACGAAGCTATGTTGGGGTACTTAGAAGGTGTTGAGCCTGATGAGGAAACAATAAAGAAATTAATTAGGAAAGGTACAATCGCAGGCAACTTTGTGCCAGTTCTATGTGGTTCAGCTTTTAAAAACAAGGGGGTTCAGCCCTTACTTGATGCAGTTGTGGATTACTTGCCTTCACCCCTAGATGTGCCACCAATGAAAGGCACAGACCCTGACGACCCAGAAGTGACAATTGAAAGGGCTGCCAGTGATGAAGAACCATTTTCTGGGCTAGCTTTCAAAATCATGAGTGACCCATTTGTGGGTTCCCTTACTTTTGTAAGAGTATATTCTGGGAAGCTTATGGCAGGATCTTCTGTGCTGAATTCTAACAAGGGAAAGAAAGAGAGGATAGGTAGACTTCTGGAAATGCATGCCAACAGCAGAGAGGACGTTAAGGTAGCTTTAGCTGGCGATATTATAGCTCTTGCTGGTTTGAAAGATACCATTACGGGAGAAACATTGTGTGATCCTGAGAAGCCTATTGTGCTTGAAAGAATGGAATTCCCTGACCCAGTTATTAAGGTTGCTATTGAGCCCAATACTAAAGCCGATGTTGATAAGATGTCAATGGGGTTAGTCAAGCTTGCTCAAGAGGATCCCTCTTTCCACTTCTCACGGGACGAAGAGACCAACCAAACAGTTATCGAGGGAATGGGAGAATTGCATCTCGAGATTATTGTTGACCGTCTCAAGAGGGAATATAAGGTTCATATTTTCATCTTTGTGCATATGTTGATCCAGTTAAATCGTTGGCTATTTTTTGCCCTCTCTCTTCCTGTCAATATATGCAAATGTGTACATGTGGTCAGTCGTTTTCGTACCAAAAATATAATTTATAAAACAGGGAATTAGCTAATATTCCGAAGAATAGCGGTTAAGTCCGAGATCGTCCACGGAGGGTAAAAAGCTAAGTTACGGTACTTTCAATTAATTTCTAATTTAATTCTGAAACTAAAAGGGAGTTTGGATTTGTGATTGATTTGATTAAATTAAAACTAAACTAGAAAGCAAATTAAAGAATTTGGAAACAAATGAGAGAAAGGACTAGGGTTTCCGATTCAGTCTCCCTTTTATACGCAATTGTTTCGAAACCTAGGGTTCATATTCAACATTCAACCAGATCACCATAGGGTAGCAATTCCTATCGATAATCCCCAAAAGTATAATCAAGATTCGTACTCCGTATAGGCTATCTCAACACGGCACGGATCGTCTCATTGGATTTAACCACGGCACGACCCGTCTCACGTCGTATAGTCTATCTCAAAGCCTATCTCGAAACATTTAAAACCATTGTATGACAGTGCTTGAAACCATGGATACAAACACATTCGAATATTGAAAAAATATAAAACTTCATAAAAAGTTATGAATCGATCAAGTCACACAATCAAGTTGAATATAAAACCCTAAAACTCTAACAACTACGCTACTTGGAGAGACCTCCTCATTACCCTAGTCAAGAGATTTAGCCACTCATGGAGTTCGAGCAAATAACCAGGCAAGAATAAAGCTCCATTGAACAACAATATAAGAGCTTTCGAATGAATGTAAAATAAATAAAACCCAAAGCTCCTGTTGTTGGTTTGGCCGTGATCCACGAGGCGTGATCGAATTGCTTTATCTCCTGATGGCAGCCCCGTTCTCTCCGTTACCGCGTGGGACTAAGATCTCGATGGCAGCCACGTTCTCAGTTCTGCTCGGGAATAATGATCACGATGGCCGCTCCCTTCTGTTTCTTTTTTCTGTAAAAGTGATCCCCTCAAAAAACAAAACCCTTCCCCCCTTTTTATAATGCCAGCCTTCGATTTGTATTCGCCCTCCAAATTATGCCTTTCCAAAGCTGTAATCAGTGGGCCCATTGATTCACGTTTGATTGCCGAGATTTCAAGTGTAAACCCAATTCAGTTTCATGCTCCAATTCCATAATGTAGCTTAGGAATTTTATCCAGTGCTTCTCTCTTCGGTTTATCTCGTGTACACTCGGTCCCATATCTTGATTAATTTCCTCGGCACCGGTTTTGCTTTGATACCACATAAACTCCAACTTTGTGCATTAGCACCAAATATTATTCATGTGCTCCGAGAGTCCTGAAACACAATTAACAAGTATGAAATCCCAAGTAGCGCATTAAACGGACATAACAAACCTAAGTTAGGGGGCGTAAATAGGTATATTTACGCACCTATCAACATGTTCTCTGGTTAAATTCCTTGCTCTCTCTCTCTCTCTCTCTCTCACACACACACACACTCCATACACCTAGGGGCTTGAGGGGGAATAGTTGTAAATAGACATACAGATACGTGTGCAAGCCGATATTCTTACTTGCGTGACTTGTGAGGCATCAGTTTGCTCAAAGACACGGACCCATTACTGCCATACAGGGGCCGGGGATTCTTTTATCTGTTGTGAATTGTGTAATATTTTTCTCAAGAAACTGATCAGTTTTTCCTTTATATGAAGTAGATTATTGTTTAGGTTTGAGAAATCATTATTCTTTTCTTGGAAGTTGTCATTTTTCTTTCCCTTACTTGTCCCTCCTGTTCATCATTTTGTTATGGTGTGCAAACTAAAGAAACAAATCAAAAAATTTCTCATTGTAAAACTTGTTTCTGGATAATTCGATTATTCGCTAGAATTATGTCTCCTGAGAAGTGTTTGGGTGTCCTTGACTGAGTTGTAATAAACTGGTTTGCTCGTCACTCGTAGGTGGATGCTACTGTTGGCGCACCACAAGTAAACTACCGTGAAAGCATTTCTAGAACTTCCGAAGTGAGGTACGTTCACAAAAAACAGTCAGGTGGTGCGGGGCAGTTTGCTGAAATCACCATGAGGTTTGAGCCCATGGAATCAGGTAGCGGATACGAGTTCAAGAGCGAGATTAAGGGAGGTGCAGTGCCAAAGGAATATATTCCAGGGGTTATGAAAGGAACGGAAGAGTGCATGAGCAACGGAGTGCTCGCAGGATTCCCTGTTGTTGATGTCCGCGCCGTATTAGTGGACGGTTCCTACCATGACGTGGATTCAAGTGTCTTGGCATTCCAGCTTGCCGCCAGAGGAGCTTTTAGGGAGGGTATTAGGAAAGCTGGGCCAAGGTTGCTGGAGCCCATAATGAGAGTTGAAGTGGTAACCCCAGACGAACACTTGGGGGATGTGATTGGTGATCTCAACTCTAGGAGAGGACAGATCAACAGCTTTGGCGACAAACCTGGTGGTCTCAAGGTATGTTTACCTTGCTCTTGTACCTACGCCAATCTCCTTTACAATTGCATATTGAAAAGATCAACTACAGCATTGATTAAGCCATAAAGACGTAACTGCCTTGTTTATTTGTGGACTAGAATGGAATCTAGATAATCTAGATAGAGCAATAGTGAAGGTTTAAGGGTTACATTCTGTGTTTTTCATATGTTCCTCGTAAACTAGAGAGCTTTTGTTATGTTCCTTGTAAACTATAGAAACAGCACTGCTCTTGTATTCCTTCAATCTGTCCGTGTATTATATTTTCCTTGCGACTTTAATTGACTTGTACTTGAAGAAAAGTTTAGCTCATGTAACGACCTTGCTTCAACCTTTTTAAGGAGTATTTTAAACAACAACGTATTAAGGGAGTGCCAAACATACCACAGGTCAAAAAAATTAAGGGCCATATACACGTCCTTGTGTATCAAGAAGATCTATCTTGTCGAGAAATTGATTGAGAGAAGTATTACCTTCCCCGTGCTCCGCTATACAAGCTACTAACCAAAAAAGCTCTTAAGCCATACAAAGGGCTTTCCTCTCCATTGAAGTGACACCAATTCCTTTCTCGCCGAATAAGCAACATAATCAAACGAAGAGGAATCACTTGCCAAAGATTCCTTCTCCCCACACTAGTTCCTCTCCAAGCATATTAAAACTACTCTGTTATGAAAATCTTCCGGGGTTCAGCATTTGGGCCTGCTTTGTTCTTTGGTTGTAACTGTTTACTAGCAATCCTATATTAAACTGCACTTCAGATTATGCCTTTTTCTTCGTTTGTTTAAGCTGAATGTGGTTTTTGTGTCTTTGTTTCGATCTGCAGGTGGTCGATTCCTTGGTTCCACTAGCAGAGATGTTTCAGTATGTGAGTACACTCCGAGGAATGACAAAAGGTCGTGCTTCTTACACTATGCAATTAGCCAAGTTTGATGTCGTCCCTCAACACATCCAGACCAAGCTTTCAGAGAAAGAGGAAGCGGTTACTGCCTAATTTGGTTTTCCTGATTTCAAGCACCTATACTTGTAAGAACCTTAAAATTTTGTTCTCTTTACTATTGAAATCCTGCAAACTACTCCAATTCTTTCTGTACCCAGTTCATGAATGTAGCGATATAAAAAGAAAAAAAGTTCGTAAATGCAACGCATGAAAACTTCCTGGAAAGAGTGATGTGACACTCGATCTCGATGTGGTGATGATTCGTTAGGTTTTTGAATTTACCCCCAACACTTGAGTAATCACGGAGAAATTTTTAGCTTTCTTCGCTGGAGATGAAGGAGATACAATTGAACCCAGGTATCGGGTTTTGGTTAAAATAGTAGTGCTTATAAAAAAGATCAAATGTTCCTCTATAAAATGATTTAAGTTATTTTGAGGAAATAGTTCATCGCACTATTATACCACACAAATGACCAGATCATTATGAGACCCACACGAACCCATTTTATGTGTAAAAATAGCATCCACATTTATCATCTTGAATAATCCATATCTCAAAATAGTAGCGATAAATACCCTTACCAAGTGGGATCCATCAAATAAAAAATCTATCTATTCCTCGTGCCGTACGTACGATTTTATCAAATGGCGTACTGAATTTTTATTACTAGTTCATTCTCTATTTTCATCTCGACCTTCTCTTTGTATTTGTTGAATTTCATGATGTTGATTTCTACGCATCTCCTCATTTAGTGCTTCCATAATAGAGTCTACAGCATTCGCCTTCCCATATACAATTGTGAATGACACAACCCACATCTCCGGCGAAACCAAATGAGAATTTCACATATATAACTATATATATATATATCATAAGAATTTCACGTATAACATTGAATATGGTTAAATTTTTACATGTAATGATTACTTGTAGTCTTGTACGTGTATAAGCATTCAAAAGTACTATTCCATAAAAACTTTTTTTTTATTTGTATGAGATTATTTATGTACAAAATAAAACTACTATTTGCAGTTTTAGACCTATATAAAAATGTAAATATTTAATACTAATTTTTACTCGTTAAGATTTGAGAATAAGTTCTAGCACAGCTCGATTTTGTTTTTTAAAAACCAAAAAACAGAACTGCACATTCTAAAGTTGAGCTCAATCAGGCGGTATGGAGCCGGAAATTGCTTTTCCCCCGGGCCCACTCTACTTTTGCCCATATTACCCCCAGCCCCCCTCCTCTCTCTCTCTCTCTTTCAAACTTTTTCTTGACTTATTTATTTAAAATAAATTATATATTTTTGAAATTTACTCAACGAAACCTATCAAACGAGCTTAATATTAATGGTGAAATAATGAAAAATGAAAAAATTATATATTTTTGTGGTAGTTTAAACTGTATAAAGAGGTTGGAAAATTAAGTGTTTCAAAATTCAATCCGTTTGAACGGGTGAAAAGATTTTAGTATTTTTTCTTTCTAGTTTGGTTCTCTTTTTTTTTATTCTTTCTTTACCGTTTGGTTCTTCTTTTTTTTCCTTTTCTTTTTTTCTTTCCATTTTTTTTTCATTTTATTTCCTTTTCTTTCTTTTCAGTTTGATTTTTTTTTCCTTTTTGTTCTCTTTAATAATAGGTTCAAGAAAATTTTGTTTTTTGCGGAACCTTCAAGTCTAACACTAGTAGTAGTTGTTGTAGTATACTCTTTATACAATTTTTTTGCGGAACCTTCAAGTCTTAATTTTCCAACATTTTTATACAGTTTTTTTTCCTGGCCCTCTTTATACAGTTTAAACTACCACAAAAATATGTAGTTTTTCCAATTTTCCAACCTCTTTAGTTTCGAGAGAAAAAGAGAACTTTTTCTTTGCCTTTTTTTTTCTCTTTATTACTCTTTCTTTCTTTTCAGTTTGAAATTTTTTTCTCTTTGATCAGTCTTGAACGGAGAAGAACGAAAAACGGAACTCATTTCGAAACCCAAATTACAACGATTCATATGGCCAATCTCTCTCACACTCTTGTTTATCGGTTGGTTAGTTGCCTAGACCACTGACCACTTCATTTTTTTTAATAACCGGATTGACTTAACCCAAAAAAAGAGAAGGGAGGTAAATGGGAAAAGAAACAAATAAAGAAAATAATTTAAAATTAAAAAAAGAAAAAAAAAATATATGTTAAGACTGGTAAATGTTGTACTTATGCATATTCGTTTTTTTTATAGATTTTTGAAAATGTAGAAGATATGTTAGCTTGGGCGCGGAGCGTTAGTCTTAAGGCCCCGTTCGGCTAAATAAGCCAATTGGTTTATTTTTTTTGTCCTTATTCAAAAAAATTTCGTATTTGTTAGTTTTTCGTCAATTTTTTGAGGATTATTGCATCGTCGTGACAAGAGGAATCTAAAAAGTAAAAAAATTACGATCGAAACCTAATTTTTTTGAATAAAGACAAAAATAAGCCAATAAGCTAATTTTTTCATCTTTGTTAAAAAAAATTAGATTTCGATCGTAATTTTACTTTTTAGATTCCTATTGTCATGACGATACAATATTCTTTAAAAAATTGACGAAAAACTAATAAATACTAAAAAAATTGAATAAAGACAAAAAAAAACCAATTAACTTATTTAGCTGAACGAGGCCTAAATATGGTATTGTGGTGGTTAATTGAAAATAGAATTTGAGTTAAGCAAAAAAAAAAAAAGAAGGGGGGAAAACGGAAAAGGAAACAAATAAAGAAAAGAATTGAAAATTAGAAAAAAAGAAAAAAAAAAGAAGGATTAAAATTGGAAAGAACGGGAGGGGGGAATAAAGAAAAGAAAAAGAAAAAAAAAGAATCAAAACTGGGAGAAGGGGGAAGGGGGAGGGTAAAACGGGAAAGGAGGGGTGGGGTCGGGGGTGTGTGTCAGGGGGGAAAAAGCAAGCCTCTACACAGCCGCCATACGGAAAAGTTAATTAACATGGCCCGGCCCCTCCTCCGCGAGTTACTAGATCCGAATAATAATACCCGGTTACCCTAGTCTTTTGTCCAAACAAACTCGGACCCATTCCACACGAACGCCTAACAGTAACATACTACTCCCGCATCCAATCATCCCCCCAGAACCTTCCAGAACCCACACGCCGATTCCCTCCCCCCCCAGCCCTAGAAGTCTCTCGTCTTCCTCAACCTCCACTCTCTTAAATCCCCCACCCCCCACACACACTCTCTCTCTCAACAATTCTTTCTCTCTCTCTCTCCACAACCCCCTAGAATAGAACACTCCTCCAATCGACACCCCCACATGGCCGACGAAGCCAAGGCCAAAGGCAACGCCGCCTTCTCGGCCGGCAACTACGCCGACGCCGTCCGCCACTTCACGGACGCCATCGCCCTCTCCCCGGACAACCACGTCCTCTACTCCAACCGATCCGCCGCCCACGCCTCCCTCAACCAGTACGCCGAAGCCCTGTCCGACGCCCAGAAGACCGTCGAGCTCAAGCCCGACTGGCCCAAGGGCTACTCCCGCCTCGGCGCGGCCCACGTAGGCCTCCGTAGCTACGACGACGCCGTTTCCGCCTACAGGAAAGGCCTCGACCTCGACCCCACCAACGAGGCCTTGCAGTCCGGCCTCAAAGACGCTCGATCCGCCGCCGTTAAGTCACGGCCGTCGCCTTCGTCGTCGCCGTTTGGGGACATATTCTCTGGGCCCGAGATGTGGACCAAGCTGACAGCCGATCCGAGCACGAGGCTGTTTTTGCAACAGCCGGATTTCGTATCAATGATGCAGGATATACAGAAAAACCCTAGCAACTTGAACTTGTACATGAAAGACCAGAGGGTGATGCAAGCCCTGGGGGCTTTATTAAATGTGAAGATCCAGACAAGGAATCCGGGCGAGGAAATGGATATTCCGGGTGCTCAGACGACGTCGGATAGGAAGAGGCCGGCGGAGGCGGAAGTGGCGAAGGAGAAGGAGGTTCCGGAGCCGGAGCCGGAGCCGATGGAGATTCCGGACGAGGAGAGAGAGGGTAGGGAGAGGAAGGCGCAGGCGCAGAAGGAGAAGGAGGCTGGGAATGCGGCGTACAAGAAGAAGGATTTTGATACGGCGATTGAGCATTATACCAGGGCGACTGAGTTGGACGATGAAGATATTTCGTTCCTGACTAACCGGGCAGCTGTGTACTTGGAGATGGGAAAGGTATACTACACCATTATTTATTATTCTATTCTATTGCTTGATTTGAGTTAGTGTTCGTGAATTTGCTATGTTGGAAATCATGTGATATTTGGTAGAGAAGTTATGGTAGTTACGTGTACTTTGTTTCCATTTGGAGGTGGATGTTTCGATATGCTACATTTGGGTAGGTGGTCGATTCTATGAGATAATGCGTGACTATTTATATATCATTGATTGGAGAGGAGTGACATTTAAATTGATTTACACTTGCTTAGTTTTACTTCCTTTGTTCTTTAGTTATTCCTGGTAGCACACCGAAGTTGACTATGACACAGTGTTCTAAAGAGGCGGTCACCTAGACTGAAATAGTCCCTGCTCAGGTCCTAGGCGGTGGTCCAATGCCTAGATTAGGCAGCTGACTAGTCGGCACCTAGTCCCCGCCTAGACACTAGCCATCCTTTTCTGCCCGACTAGCGCCTAGTGTTTTTTAGAACATGGCTATGTCAAGCATCGGAGGTATAATGTTGTTGTAAATGTAGATTCATTTTTACTTATTTTGTTTGGGGTTTGGCTCCAACTAATCCCTCTGATACATGTACTTGGTTAAGCCTATGCTTGGAATAGAGAAAGAAAGAACAAGAAGTAAGACAAAAGCAAGGAAATAGTTAAATGCTCTCTTCTCATAATTGGTTGCCACTCATGGAAAAAAATGGTTCTAGAGAAAGTAAGTGGAAGATACTTAGGCTATGTTTTGGCCCTAATCGTTGTTGTGTTATTGAAAGTGTCTTTAGTAGATTTGCATTGAATTTTTGTGGTTTATCATTCACCTAGACGAGCTGAATGGAAGGTAAAAATTTATGACCAAAAGCCATAAACAAAAGCAAAATAAGTGTTTTTGGCGTCTTTATAATTATCCTATCTGTAGACTGTACCTATGTTGATTTTGGTTCATACTGTTAGTAATTTTTTGTTTTCTCTTGTTGAGACAAATCATTAATTCGAAAAAAGTTTGACAAAACGTGAACAAAAGATCACTAACCATCAATAGTATTCTCTAGCTAAAATTAATTTAGGCCAAACTCACCCTTATTTGCATACTATGCAAAGTTTCCTCTTACTTGTCTCTTTCCCTGTCTCTTTCCATATCCATGATTGCTATTTTTACTTTCTTTTTATCTTCTTTTTAAAATCAAACAAGAAAAAGTCATTTGTCTTTCTCATTTCCTTTTTTCTTGTTTGCAAAGCCAAACAAACGAATATGACCCTTTGTTTGATATTTTCTTCCTAATTGCTTTATTTTATTCTCTTTCTTTCCATAAGTTTCACACACATCCAAAGTCCTGTGAGTACGAACCTCAAGGCGTGAGGAAGTCGAATGTCCATCCTTGGGGTTCGGACCTCTTTCAAACCTAAGACCTATTAAAATAGAAGTTCTTCGCTGTGGCCTCTTCGCTAACCCCATGGGCTTATTTGTTCCTGCCAATTTGACTCTTGCAGTGCTTATTTTGACTAAATGTTATTGAGTTGCGTGAGGGAACAGTGCGAGTTTTAGTTTGACTTAATTTTGTTGAATTACCTGTTCTTGCATGCTGGCATTAAGAATTTATGTTTACTCTGCTTTTGTTCTTTCTATTGCTTAGTTTGAGTAAGTAATGCGGCAACACTGAAAAAATCCTGGGTTTACTTGTTTAGTCCCTTCAGTTAGTCCTAAGGTTATTATAGTGTGAGCTGTGGTGGCAAATTAAGAGTGAGTTCTATGCTTCAGAACGAAAAACGGACCCAGAGAAATTTGGCTGATTATGCAAAGCTTGGCTGAGTACATGTGCGACACGGTGACACCTGAGGTTTTAAGCAGGGGTTTTGAAGGGTAGGGATTTTTAGGATCTGTAATGGCGTTGCGATTGTGGGTGAGGTAATATGTTATTTTTGGAATGGTGCTGAAGCTGATATTGTTGCCATGCTAGATGAGCAATGAAGAAATTATTAACGCCTGGGGTCCATTAGCCCATTGGACCCTTAGAGTAGCAGATTGCAGCAGCTGATGTGGTTGATGCCATTGTCATGGCTGCTGGAGGGAGTTGATGGTTATGGGTCCCTTCACAGGTGGTGGTTGGGATTTTTCTCTCACTCGGCAGGCCTTTGGACCTGTGAATTGCTATAGCCACCTTAAATTATTCCTAGTGAATTACACCTTGACTGGAAAATTTAAAAAACCCCAACAGAAAACAGTATTGCTGTAAAGACTAAAACATTGGCATGTACAAAATCGGCTGCTGTAGTACTCTTGAACCAATTTTAGGATGTGAAAGAAGTTACTATTTTAAGACAGGATATGCCAATTGAAAACTGTGTTGGTCTATTAGTTGTGGGATTCGGGGTCGAAGGAAATTCCTTGCAAGAATGATTGATGTCGGTCCTTGTGATGCTGTCCCCAGCAAGAAACGTGTATACACTGCATTTCTTTCAATTAGTGGACAGTGAGTTGTCTACCCCATTTCATTGCACCTTATGAACACAAACAACAGTTGTTTGTCGCCTAGTTGGGCATTGGATAATGATTGGACTATGTTAGCTCTGTCCATGTCAACAAGAAATGGAGTTAATGGTCTGTGAGAGGCATAGAATCTGTGTTCCTTATGGTTTCTGATGTATTGTTGTCTTTGGGGGGGAGAGGGGAGCCATTTGTGAATCTCCTAGAGATGTAGTTGTCAATTGTGGTAGTTGTTCTTCTTCCCATTTGATGTCCTTTATTCGTTTTCTTCAATCACAGTATTTCTGGTGTTGTGTCTATAAGGAATATGGAGACAAAATGTTCTTTTTAATTGTGATCAAGCATATATGCTTGATACATAATTCAAATCTTAATTCATGGAATTGCGGTTTTGTTTTGTCAATTATATGCTTTCCAATTTGCTGATACCTAACTGCAGTGTGTTCCTGTTATCCTGATGATATTTTCAGTATGAGGAATGTATTCAAGATTGTGACAAAGCTGTTGAACGGGGAAGAGAGCTTAGGTCAGACTATAAGATGGTTGCAAGGGCCTTGACAAGGAAAGGAACTGCATTGGTGAAGCTGGCAAAAAGTTCAAAGGACTTTGAACCTGCTATTGAGGCATTCCAGAAAGCTCTTACAGAGCATCGCAACCCAGACACATTGAAAAAACTCAATGATGCCGAAAAAGCAAAGAAAGAGCTAGAGCAACAAGAGTATTTTGATCCAAAATTAGCGGATGAGGAGCGCGAGAAAGGTATACTTCTTTTTCATCAGGGAAGTCTCTCTCTCTCTCTCTAAAGCGCCTCACATCTTTACTTTGTGGTGCAGGCAATGAGTATTTCAAAGAGCAAAAGTATCCCGAGGCTGTGAGGCATTATACGGAAGCCTTGCGAAGAAATCCAAAAGACCCTAAGGTAGATTGAGTTTTGTGCCTATTTTTTAACACTACCTACCAATTTCATATACGAATATCAGTGGAGTTGGGAGTCAAATTTTGTTCCCGATATAAGTGTAAAGTTTGTGGCCTTGTGTTGCTATCTCTAGGTGTACAGTAATAGGGCTGCATGCTACACGAAACTTACGGCCTTGCCTGAGGCTTTGAAGGATGCAGAAAAATGCATTGAACTTGATCCAACGTTCGCTAAGGGGTATAGTAGGAAAGGCGCAGTCCAGTTCTTCATGAAAGAGTATGATAAAGCTGTGGAAACATACCAAGAAGGTCTGAAGCATGACCCTCGCAACCAGGAACTACTTGATGGTATCAGGAGGTATGACCCAAGTATAGAGTGCTGTATCAGTTTTATTTTTTTATTTTTATTTTTTTATTTTTATTTTTTTTCGGGTTTGAAGTGTAGATAGGATTAGGAGTCTTACAATTTCACAAATGATTCTTGATTCGTTAGTGACTTCTGACCAGTTTTAGCTTTTGCATCATGAGTGGGGTTTCACGCCAATACTTTTTGCAGATGTGTGGAACAAATTAACAAGGCAAGCCGTGGGGATTTGACCCCTGATGAACTCAAGGAGAGACAGGTACGTCTAGTCGTCTACTTGTAGTGGTGTTAGTATGGCTGGTTGAAGACAAGTTTAAATATAGTTGGTCTTGCAAACTTTCAAGTAGTTCTAACTCCCAAGTCTGGGCTATCTGTGCAGGCTAAGGGTATGCAGGATCCAGAAATTCAGAACATCCTCACAGATCCTGTTATGAGACAGGTATGGTGTGTGAGCGATGCATGCTACTCTGGGTCTGTTTTCATATTTATTTTTCTAGCACAATCGTTTCACAGGGAATTGGTTTGGTTGACGGATAGCAAATCTCCGAGTAAAAAAAATGACAGGATAGCAAAACTTATTTTTAAGGGGTTTTGTTTTTCGAGAGTACCCAACTTAATACTCCTATGATACTAAGAAGATGATTTGGGTTTGTCACATTGTTGGAAACCATTCACTCGAAGCCAAGTATAGAGTACATTTAGAAATGGTGAAACGTTGAGTGCATAAATGTTTTCTGAAACAGCAATCACACATGGAATACTATTTATCTGTTGGCTAACACGGAGCCTGGGGTATGGGCAGGTGTTGGTTGACTTCCAGGAGAATCCCAAGGCCGCTCAGGAACATTCGAAGAACCCTCAAGTGATGAGCAAGATTCAGAAGCTTGTCAGTGCGGGGATTGTCCAGATCAAATGAACGTGAAATGGGACTTTTGGTTGCATGAACAAAGCATAAGCATCTGTTTGATTTCTTTCTCCTAGTGTGTATTCCTGTGGATCAGTCGATAGAAACTAATTTTTGTCTTGTCAATCATGCGATTCTGGGTTTCTTGTTACGGTATAGTCCACAGATTCATCATTTGCTTTAAGTTTTGTGTACTGTTTTGATTCACGATGAACTGGGAGATCATTAACTGTGGATTTTGAGCCTGGGATGCATTTGTCATTATAGCCGTTAGTTTGTGAGGGATTCAACAGAGACTTTGATGGAGATTGAAGGTGTTGGATGATGATTGATGGAGAATCTTGAAGGCCAGCTAATGTGTTGTCTTTGTGGGTCTGGTCTTTTGGGGAAGTTGAACCAACTTATCTGGTGTGGAGAAGTTGTCGTGCGTCGTATCAGTTGAGTTCTATCTCAAGAGAGATCTAATCCCATCGTGTGTCGTCTCGGTTGAGTTCTATCTCTTAGAGATCTATTAACTTTACCCCCTATGCAGCGGATTTGAACAATCTGAGCCTCAACATGCCTATGGTTAAGCATACCTTTCTGGCCCTCACCTCACTATCAACACTGAAAACAAATTGTTTTCCGCTTCAGAAAAAGGGTACATTAAATAAGGAGGTTTTTAGATGTTGGGTAAAGCATGTATATTGGCTTAATTTTTTTTTTCCTAGATGGAGAAACTAAGGCCCTGTTTGATAACTTGATTCGGCCATAGGATTGGATTAATAGTCCCTTCGAACTATTAATTCCTTGTTTGGTAACACAAATGGCTTCGGATTGGTTGTCCCATGGGATAAGGAATCCGGACTTTAGGGGATATTAGAAATACCCCGTGAGACTTGGTATTCGTAGTCCAATCCCATCCCCTCTTTATTACTAATCTCTTCTCATTACCAATTTCTTCTATCAATCTAATTCCATCATCTAATTTCATCTCAAACAAACATGATATTAATAATCTCATCCTAAACAAACATATTCATTATCAATCCATTCTTATTAACAATCCCTTCTCATTACCAATCCCAATTCTATTCCCATCCCCTTACGAATCCCATCCATCTATCATCACTGTTATCAAATGTGGTCTAAATCTCATATGGGTTTTTTTTTTTTGGTTGTTACGCTTCTCATCGTCACACCATTTCACAAATCCATCAAATCGCAATCGCAATGAAGCACTTTTATTTCTCTATCTCCACTTTACGCCCATTTGTTTGAGGGAAGCCATCTTTACGTGTCAGTTCGTTGCCTGTTGAAGGCGAACCATATTTACGGCCTGATGGCTGTGAACCACAGGTATCCTTGCCGAAGGTTCTCAACATCGGCCTGTGTCAGGGGTGCGGGATATCAAGTCCTGGCGCTCTTAGACCATTACAAAAGAAATCAAAAAAAGCAACAAATAAGGAACACGAAATTAATTCTAAAGAAGTGTAAACAAAGTAACGAGTAATAATTTGCTAAACAAAAGGTAGTAAACAATGGCAATGGCTTACATTGGTTTATTGTGACAAAGGACCAGGTATTCCCCCACAGTATGCTCCAGAGAGTTGCAGGAGATCAAAAAAAAAAAAAAAAAGGAGTTGCTGGAGATCATAATTGAAATGAACTTCTTCTCTATTTGGAAGAAGGGTATTCGAAGGGAAGGAGGGGAATTGCAGAAGCAGTTAACTGGGAAAACCGGCACATGGGTGCTGTTTTGCTGTGATGATTTTGATAACTATCATGCCAATTTATGTTTTTATATACCCTCCAAAATTTTAACATGTGTTCACACAAATTCATGAATATTTTTGGAAGAGTAAAATGTGAGCCAGCCTAAAGGAGAGTCCATACCAAATGGTGCTCTCCCTTAATATTAGTTGAACTATGGCATTATAATAAGGAAGGGAGGGCGGGGGAGGAAGGAAAGAAAAGAAAACAAGACGAACTAGTAAAAGCTATAGTTGAATCCCAACCCGTAGTTTATCTAAACGAAGAGAAATCAGAAACTTAGATCTTATTTGAAAAACAAAAGCAAGCAAGAAGTAAATGAAAAAGACAGCGCAAATGAATGGAAAATACCTTGTTATGCCAAAATGACTAGAGCTATTGTCTTTTATTTTTTTGGCAATGAATGGTGACATTTTCCCCCCTCCAAAATATGGCGGTGGAATGCCGTTTGTTATGTCGTTTTTTATCTCGAAAAAATTCCTTTGTAGTATGATTTTCGAACATACTTCAATCAACGAAGCAATGCCATTTGGAATTAGTGGTTGGATTTGAAGACAATGGCAGCCATTCTGGTGGTGCCATTTTTTTGGGAGAAAATGACGAGATAAATGGCCGAAGCCAAAAATGGCAGAAAAAACGAACCATTTGGGCACCATTGTTGCCTTTTGCCATTTGTTTGCAATGGCTCAAGCCGGTTTTCACCATTGGACTTGCTCTCATCACAACATAAAATAATTTCCACATTTATTTCCTCTACACGCCAAAAATTACTTTGCGAAAAACATCCAAAACTGAAATACATGGCCTAACGTCAACTACTACAACATACTAACGTAGTAACGTGTAAGAGTATTGCTTATTCACGGAGCCACTTTGAAGAGGTAATTTACGGAGCTGCTTAATCTCAATCGTCTGTTTTGACATTGGACAGTTCGAATTTTAATAAAACTTTTCCAGCCCGGAAAAATTTTATTGAGATCCGGACCGTTCCCTAGACTTTGGACGGGTGCGATTTACCTTTATAAACCACAATTCATGAAAAGCTCCATGAAATAGTTTTTCCGAACGTGGAAACTGTAAACATCCCGAGTTACAGAATTGCAAACCATTGCTGCACTCTTCATACGCCCGACAAACACCGCAGCCTCCACCGCCTACGGCCGTCGCCGCCGCCACCAGCGGCAATTCTTGTCTGGACGTTCTCGAACTCCGACACCCGACAGGGAATCTGAATCCGCCCCGGATGATCGTACCCGTACACTTCCTCAACCTCCTTCAACAAGTCCCCAAAAAGTGGGTGATTGAAGTAAATCACAGGCACCAAGTACCGATGCGCGTCGTCTTCTTTCTCCCCCACGTACACCGCCAAGTGACCCTTAGGTACTCCCACTGGTTTGGTGGCCTCGATCGGGTCATGACCCACCCGAACGTAACCCGACTTCGATTTGGGCAAACAGAGTCCTCTAGCCCAGTTACAGAGCCTGGATATCGTGTTGGTTGTAGAGCTTGGTGGAGTTAAGCGTTGGTACTGCTTTGTTGTTTTTCTATTGACTGCAAACTTCAAGATTTTCACGAGCTTTCTTCCCAATCTGAATCCTCTGGATTTCTTCATGATTTGTCCAAACAAAGTGAGAAATGCGAAAAGGGTATATGGTTCAGAAGGGAATTTCGGAAGTGGGTACGTCAGAAACCAGGCGAGGGAATCGAAAATCGGACTGTTGGAAACATTAGGAAAACAACATCGGAAAATCTTGAATTATTGAGAACATGACAATTGGGTGAACGATCAAGGCGAAATCTTGACACCTAAATTTGTGGCGATCGGTCTGAGATTGACAAAGTATGGAATATATGGATGTATATACGAGCGTATATATATATGGTGATTGTTACTACAAGGATTGTTAGATTTTTGATGTGAGAAGAAAGAGGGGTTCTTTTATAAAGAGAAGAGATAATCAATGGTGACTGAACACGAAAAAATCTGTTGGTGGAGAAACGTATTTGTGGTACTATTTTACTTTAACGTAGTTGTAGTGAGTCAAAACACGTACGAAGAATATCTATGTTTAGGAGGGGGAAGTCGGCACACGGTTGAGGAAGACAGTTTTCCACTCAAGGAAGGAGAGAGAGAGAGAGAGAGAGAGAGAGCGGGGGGTCCAACCTCACATTGTCAACTGATCATAGGGGTCAGCACCGTCAGCTAATTTTTTTTCGATCCGTCAGCTAATTGGACGCTCCGATGTTTCGCGGAGGTATCTGAGGTCTACGGGTGCAACAAAATCTGGTCCCGAAATAAAATTCCACTAAGTATTTTTTTGAGGTTCTGTCTTCATTAAAAAAATATATATATTTGTTAGTTTCACGTCAAATTTTTGAAAAAATCAAAAGTTTTTATTTTTATCCAAATAATTTTAGAAATATTCAAGCTAAAACCCAAAAATCCATTTTTTGAGATTTTTGGGATTTATCTTAGATATTTTCAAAAATATTTGGGTAAAAGTAAAATTTTTTTTTACTTTTCCGATTTTTCTCGTCAAGACGAACAAATAATCTACAAGAGTTTGGCGCAAAATTAACTAACGCAAATTTTTTTTAATAAGAACAAAACTCTCGAAAAACTTAGCGGAACTTAGCCTTAGAAAATTTCATTACAAAAGCTTGATTAGAACCACAAAAGTTTACATCTCAGTAATCTTAATTACTACTTATTAAGTATTGAGGTCTCACATAATTGATCTGTGGTCAAGAAAATAATAGAGGTCACATGAGCATGTCCCACCACAAATGAATTTACACCTCGAATGGAAAAACCATCCAATATGCTCGAGGGGCATTGTCACTTGGTTGTCCAGCTCATCTCGATCTCCATCACAAAATATGTAGAGGATGCAAAGATGTGCGATGGAGAGAAAGTCGGGACACCATTTGGCAACGCCTTTGGAACAATGAAGGATCACTCACTTGAAAGGTGCTTGTGAGAAAAACATATTTTCTAGGATGGTACATAATCGCATTATCCTACACGATCAGCTCTTCTATTTCACAAAATTCGTTCAATATTTTTTTTTTCCCACATGAGATTTCATCATTTTTAATCTTCGGCGTGTCTCCATGAGAAATACGTGAAAAAGATGGGTCACATGTAAAAGAAATATCAATGACAAAATTATAAGTATTGTGATTTCATCATTTTTTGAAATCATTTATTTTCAAAAAAATACACCTACACATAATTATTGTGTTGTAACAGACGGTCCCTTGGGCAGTCTCGCACCTATTGTCCAACAACACAACATATATTTTCCGACACATATATTTTGGTAAATGATATTGACACTCTAAAAATTGATACTGGCATTCCAAAATCAGTGTAATCCCAAAGATACTTTCCTTTGTTTCTTGGAGTGCCTCCATTAATTTTCGAAGTGCCAATATCATTTTCTTATATTTTTACCTTATTCTTTTCTGTATTTTGTGACTATTATTTTAAATTTGTTCTAAAGTTTTTCACCCTTGAATTGATTAGTTAAGACGAAATAGAAATGTAAAATTTTTGCCCGCAATTTGATTCCAACTACTACGTAAGAAATTGGTTGGAAAACATTATTAATCCTCAAAGCCAAAAGCATGGTAGTTTCGGCTTTGTTTGTTTTGGAGTCTCAAAATCTCTAGCCGTGGCCTCCAATAAATTTCCACTGCAATGAAAAGTTAACAATTTCGATTCGCGGACTGCATATATATTGGTAATCAATGTATATAACAAATTCTTAACTCAATCACACACATGCGCACAAGTTAATTCAGACACCTGAGTTATCAAAAATGCAAAAAACTCATCCACACACGTACCCTTTCCTTTCCACTTGGAAAAATAAACAAAAATGTTTATCTCGTTTTGGGCTTGTATGGTTGTAAGGCTTCAGTAAGTAAAGGCGTTGGAATGGTTCGTTTTCATATTATTAAAAAGGAGAACAAAATAAGGAAAAGGGTTGGCCGTTGTTTTCCCATTGACAGATCCTTTTCCAAGAGAACAACAAAATGACAGATATGTCGCTGTATCCTCTCACGGTCCAATTTATTTGTTCCTCTTTATGACATTTTTGCATCTCAAATTACTTGTTTATTGGAAAATCCGAAAATGGCAAACCTTCGCCCATTAGGCGCATGATAAGAGATAGAAAGTGAATCGATATTCAGAGAAAGTGTATTGATATCTGCGAAATGTGTAATGATATCATAACTTGTTTGGCTTTATATTTACTTATTATATACTCAATAAAACTATGGGTACATATTGGAATGTACATACCACGTATATATGAATTTTGTGGGGTCCATCTCGGGTCCTACAAAGATGATTCGAATTAGGGGTGAGCAAAAAATCTGTCAAACCGTGAATCCAGTCTAAACTGAAAGATTTGGTTTGGTTTTTTAGTAGTGTGGTTTGATCATGGTTTAAAAAAATTAAAATCCGCATTATATGGTTTGGTTTGTGGATTTATGTTAACGGTTATGGTTCTAAACCGATCTAAACCGTATAATATATATAAAATAAGTTGGTTGCTCCCATACTGCTGCTTCTACCATTTTGTTGCCTCATTTCAATTCTATAGTTTTAGGTATTATCTTTGGCCTTTTATTTGGTTAAAAATTATCTTAAAATGTTTAGTAAGTGGTATTCTTAGTTGGTTTATTTTAATGACTTACCAGTATTTCATTTTATTAGTTTGAGGCAAATATTAGTACTACTGTAGTCTTAAATTAGTTGGTTGATGTTAGTTTGTTTTGGTAATTTGAATGAAATTGATTTTAATATAAGTTTTTTTTTTAAATTTATCTTCGTAATTTTAAGTACTTCAAATATTTTTTGAAGATGATAGCTTAGTTCAAAGCAAACATGGTTAAAACCGAAACCAAACCGTTGTTTAAGAGATTGGATTGATTTGGTTCTATGCCTATTGTGGGTGGGTTTGGTTCTGTAAATTTATAATCCGTAGGTATTGGTTTACTATAAAACTGAACCAATCCCGACCCTGCTCACCCTTAATTCGAACCATCCAATATTTTTTATGGAGCCTTGTAAAAAATAAACTCAACCCGACATCGGTAATGATTTTTTTTGAATTTGTGGGAGCGAAACTACTTAACCGCTCAGTTTTGCCCCTATAAATTCAGAAAAAATCCTTACCGATATCGGGTTAAACTGATTTTTTACAGGGCTCCGTAAAAAAATGTTTTAAAAATAACAGGCAATTCGAATTATCTTCGTGGGACCCAAGATGGGCCCCCATAAAATCCATATACATGGTATGTACAAATCATATATACTACATAGCATATGTACACATAGCACTACTCGAATTATACTCCCCCTGCGGAGGTTAGCAAGACCGTTCGCAGGATTTGTTATTTGGTTTATTCATTTGGCAAGAGTGTAGACCCTTTTGAGTGAGAATAAATGGGAGAATTTTCCCCAGGTCCACTGTACCATATCCCAAATCCCATAAGTCCACTTCTAAATTCTATAACCCCTTAAGTCCACTAACCTACTAATCAGGATATAATAAACCTGTTTAGTCTAATATACCCCTATTTTTAAAACCCTCCCGAAAATCTATCCTAAAATCTCTCCTGATTTCTAATCCCTAAAATCTCTCCTGTTTGAAATTTCTAATCCCTAAGATCTCTCTCGATTTTTTCTACAAAACCCTCCCCCCCTCCCCCCAAAATCTCAGAACGAACAGCGACCCGCATCTCAGAACGAACAGCGACCCGCCTCCCCCCACACCTCCCGTCGCCGCCTCCCCCCCACAATTTGAAGGTGAGATATTGCTCAGTGGAGGATGTCAAAAAGGAGTATTTTACGGAATCTACAATTCCAACCATCTTTCGAGACTGAGGATGTTCCTACCATGGTAAATTAGATTACTTTTAACGTGTAGATTCACACCCCAAACCAACACCCATAACTGAGTTCTTGTGATATAGATCTATACCTATGAATATTTATCCCCGTTTTGGATGTTTAAGTTTTGCAGGAATTTTGGAAAAACCTATTTCGAATATCTAGCCGGCAGTTCTATGTGCAGCACTTTGTCAACGATGAATCGGGTTCTGAATCTCTTATAGAGCCAAATTTCCCCATTTTCTTATCTTTCGTGTAAACAATCTGCAACCATGTCCTTTTTCTTTTCGCTTCTGGATAGGAATGTGAATCCAGATACTCTTAACTGTATACATATATGGCAGTTCTCAACACAACCCATGAGGAGTAAAAAAAAATTTGCTCTGTATCAAAGGAAAATATTTTACATTTATGTAAAGCTCAACTGCATTGAGAAAATAATTACTATGTCTGAAACACAGGGACAAGGAATTAGTAAAATCACACCCCGAACTGCGGCACAACTTTGTGCCGTGGGGGTTCCCGCCCCCACACCCCCGGATGTAAACATATAACATTATAATGTCATTCATATGTTATTGTGTAACATTATATAACGTTATATATTCTCCTGTTGGTTGTTTATAAAATGTCATTTTGTTCTGTGAAGATGTATGGTTGTATAAATAAGAAGCAGAACAAAAAAACATATAAGATTATATATGATCTGAATATATAACCATATAACCATATTGTTCCTTACTCGTTATAACCATATAACCCTATAAAAGAATAATAAACCATAACCATATATAACCTTATATGAATTGGTCCGCGCAGCGGCCTAACAGACCTGAATATATAATGTTATGGTATGGTTGAATTAAGTTAGGGATTCGATTGATAGTATATATGGTTATATCAATGTTGGTTATATACTAATTTTGTTAAAGGCTGTTATTTGTGCAGTTGTTCAAGGGGTGAAGAGTATTTAGTTACCTGTGAAGTCGACTGTGAAGAAGGCGACGGCAACGAAGGGAAAGTAGTTACGAGATCTCCTGTTTTTATTTTTTTAGAGTTAGAAAGGATAAAATCTCATGTATAACGATTATTTGTGTGTATTATTGTTACTAGAACCAAGTCATTGAGGCCGCTGCGCGGACCAATTCAATAAAGTAAAAATATAATGTTATATGAGAGTTTTTGTGCAGCGAAACGCAAAAAAAATTCAACAAAGCAGTTGAGATCAAAATGTAACTCTACAAAGCAGAATATACAATGTTATATAACGTTATATAAGTACAATAACGTTAGATACGAAACTGATCCAACGTAACTGTTATTTCCCGAGAATTTTGCGTGATTTCAAAAATATAATGTTATATAACGTTATTTGTTGCAGCGAAACTCAAAAAAAATTCAACAAAGCAGTTGAAATCAATATGTAACTCTACAAAGCAGAATATACATGTTATACAACGTTATATAAGTACAATAACGTTAGATACGAAACTGATCCAACATAACTGTTATTTCCCGATTTCCCGAGGCCGCTGCGCGGACCAATTCAATAAAGTAAAAAATATAATGTTATATAACATTATATAAGTACAACGTGATTGACGTGATTTCAAATAGAGAGAGACGAGAGAGAGAGATACCCGTGGGCTTCAAGGATAAGTACAAAATTAGAAGGGATAATGGAGAGATAATAGGCTAAATGGATGGGATTTGAATGGAAGGGTAAATCTGTCAGGGATTATTTATCTTTTAAATGAAGTGGATTTAGTGGGTTACAAAATACCTATTAGTGGACTTAGTGGGTTAGAGATTTGATTAGTGGATTTAGTGGGTTACAAACATGCTACAGTGGACTTCCCACCAATTTTTTTATAAATTTAACCACCTTTTGTTAGGTGCATTTCGTATCCCTTTTTGATGTTCAGAATCGCTCATTATGTATGGATTGATTTGTTTGGAAATTTACAAAACTTTACCTCAATTGAATAGAGGTAGCAGTTTAATTAGATAAAACACATGATTTAAGAAGAATTTAAGGTCAAACTAGCTGACCTTGTATATCGACGTCCAAAATCCAGACTTCATTTGTTCCATACTTGCGAAATCATGTCCACGGGTATGTAAATAAAATGAACCGACTCCGTGTATATGGCCCATTTCCGATCCCACACAAATAATTCAAAGACATTCAAGTTTAGAGTATGCAATGGGGTAGCCCAGCCCATATTTGAAGCAGACAACCCATTTCGGAGTAGTACTTTGATTAACCGGCCCAAATCGTTGTAATTGCAGATCACATCAGAAAAGGTCAACGGTTCTAGACCAACAACTATCTCTCAAGGCCTTTGAGAAAAAAAAGCAATAGATTTTACTATTATTTATTTATTTTGGATCCGAAGAAAAAGGCAATAGATAATTAGATAGCCACGATAATTGTTACAAACCCACGATATATAGTATACGTATCGTACGATTTGTATGATCTCCTCCAAAAATTATATCTATTCCACCTAGTATATATCATCGTCTTCTTTTTATTTAGAGAAAATTCTAATTTTTATTTGATAACCAAATTTTCGGGCTGTTGCACGATAGGGTTACGTATAGGCCGGTCCGGCTTTGATGGCCTTCTTCCCCTTAATTCCAACCCAAAAAAGAAAATGCATGCGTAAGGATCGATCGAGATTGACTTTCTTCCGAGATTATATACCCCGCACAACAGTCTCGTCTTCTCAGCCTTTCCCATCTGAGTTCCTAGCTATAACTTCAGGTAAATGCATCTCTCTCTCTCTCTCTCTCTCTCTCCAAATCTTGCGACGTTAATTGTGTTCAAATATCTCCCAAGATGATATGGATCGGAAGATGGTGGTAATCATTCGAAATTCCACTTTCTTAACTTTTTATCTGTTGTCATTTCTTAATCTCACTGTTACTGCCATAATTGGGTATTATTAATCCCAAGGGAGACATATAAACCAGAATGCAATCATCATATTAATATATGCTCTTGCTATTGAAATTATTGCTCATCACGTACATTTCTCATTTCCCAACTTGGAAATCGGCCACCCAACAGTTAAAAGGCCCATTAAAATGGCAATTATTCGTCATTGAGCACCCCCGATCGATCGATTAGCAACAAACAATATTACATGATGATGGTGGAAATGTGTGTGCGTTTGTGTGGTGGTATGTCAGACAGGTCGGAGATGGATGATATATATATACTCCTATGTGTTTTAATTCCATATATCATGCATGTTACATGCATGTTAATTAGTACTACTAATTAATCGCCCAAGTTTATTCAAAGATGAACTTGAACATGCTGAGACCATTTGTTAATGTTGAAAATATCCTTAGCGGGTATTAATTATCAAAACACGTCATTGACCGTCATTTTTTCCAATTCCAACATAATGGCTGAAATGTAGGCTGTGCGTGATGGATTGTGGGTCGCCCTTCGATATGGATTCACTCATCTTATTGTTAAGACTGATTCAATATTTGTGTACAACGCATAATTTGTGTAGGAAGCAGGACCTAACAGGTCGGCTCTGTAGGATACTTCGAGAGGTTCAGGTTCTGGGTTCTCCTCGTTGAAGCTCACTTTTTTTTATTGGGAAGCGAACAGGGTAGCTGACTTGTTAGCTTAAAATGCAGCTGCAACTCAAAGTTTTTTTTTTTTTTTTGGCTACATCGAGCTAGACCCGATTTTTTATTATCCTCTTTGTCTAAGGATAGGAGTGGGATGGTAGCAGGGGCGGTCCACATGGTGCTGAAAAGTTCAAGTGAACCTCCTGAGTTAAAAAAAGCACTAAAAATTTGTAATTTATTTTACATATAGTTAATTTTTTTTTGTCTAATATTATCAGCACTGAATAATTCATCCGTAGCCAAAGTAAATAAAAAGTTACTTAAATTTGTGAGGAAATAGATGATATAGCTCAACAAAACATAACAAACTAGGTCCAAAAAATTTTCAATCAAAATAAATGACATAGAGCTTTATATTAAAAAATAAATAAAATCACATTTTTGTCACCGCTGAACCAAAATTCTGGAGCCGCCCTTTTTTCTTTTTCTTTTTTGCTCAGCAAAGGAAAAGATTTTATTAAACTCGAAGGGGTACATCGAGTAGACGGGAAGGGAGAGCTAGAAAGTTCACCACAACCCCGAGAAAACAACAAAATCAAAATAAAATTACTCCCAAAGACACACCCAAGGGTACACCTAAATCATGAGCCTTTGTTTACCAAAAAAAAAAATCTTGAGCCTTCTAATACCATCAAGATTCCTTTTAAAGTCTTCCATCGTATATACTTTTACATCAAATTTGGCTTTGATTTACAAGGTTGCCCTTGTTTTGATTAAATCAACCTTTTGGTGGAGGTCAACAACTTTGTTGTTGAAGATAACATTATTCCTTGCAATCCAAATAGACCTCAAAGTTGCATAAAAACAACACTTCCAAAAAAATTTCTCCAAATTTCTGGAGCTGCCCTTGAATGATAGTCCCACGTTTTGTAAAGAACTATCACTCTTATACTCCTTTTGACTTAATATAAGCTATGTTGTTGGTTTCAAAAAAAAAAAAGAAAACAAGAAAGAGATTAAAAGTCATTAGAGATCTGGGAATAATTTTGTGCTTTAATTATAAGGTTTAAAGATATTGTAAATAACTTACTAGGTGGTTTTTGAAGCACCGACACTAACTCAGCATACTCAAAAATGTGCATCAATATCTTTGAAATGTTTTTTTTTCTTTTCCTAAGTTAAAAATTTATAAAACGAACCTGCGAATATCTATGAATGTTATGTAGTATCGTATTGATATCCGTACAAATTCATTTCATCAATTCTAACTTTTTTGACATTATGTATGCATTATTCACTACCCATTGGGATGTGGCTAGCATAACTAATAAGTAATTATCATGAAACATGTTAGACTTGTCTCACATCGTTCATTTAAGCCACCCAAACTTAGTTAATAAATTCTATAGGCTATTTTACCTATTGTTAATTGATTTTAGATTGAAACCCTTCAAGAAATCTAACAAAACATAAGTGGACTTAAACGCATATGTGGGTTTTGGTGAGAATTGTAAGATTAATCCAATTTCGACCATTTTGCACCCTTATTTCGTGAGAAGCAACACATGCAAATTCTATGGGTGTGTTTATGATAGTTATGGATACAAATTTTAGATAGTACCTTCAAATTCTATGGACTCTAAATTTTAGATTTGTTTAGAAGTAGATAAACATATTTATCATAACTGTGAAATTACGATTAAGCTGCAACAAAAGCTGATACTGTTTTTACCGTAAAAAGCTGAAAAATCAACTTCTAGGAAACTTACAATCTAAAATCTGAAAAGAAGCTATCCAAAATCAACTTCTATAAAACTTACAAGAAGCTATCCAAGCTCAACTTTGAACCTTTTAAATTTCATTCCCTTTTCAACTTCTTCAAAATCTGCAGAATTCAAAAATCTATTATCGAAACTTTTTTTTTTTTTTCCATCCATCCCTGAGACCTTGACCTCAGCCCTCGACTTTAAACATAACCAAAGACAGAGTGACAGACAGATCGAACAAGTTTGCCAGGATCACCATCAGATCGAAACGTGGCTTGTTTGAAAGTAAACAGATAAATATGCACGTTTTGGAGGCGTGACTTTGACTAGACTTCTTTCTTCTTTCTCTCTCTCTCTCTCTCTCTCTCTCTCTCTCCACGATTTAAATACTCCTCACTTTGGTGAGAGACAATGATACTGTACATAATTAAGCTTGACCCGTGTAACCGTGTTCAACTCTTGTCCGCCGCGTGGTCTTGCGCATGTTTCTAATTTTGTGTGTTAAAAATGGAATGCTGCTTCTGAACTGAAATCAGCTCAACATCTTTCTCTCTCTCTCTCTCTCTCTCTCTCTCAATTTCTCTTCGCATACATACTGTTGGGCTTGGAAGCCTGTTACGATTCGGTCGTGATTTGCTGCTTCCGGGGCGGTTTCGCGGACAACCAATTAAACATCTAAAAAAATATGCCAAATCTCAATCTCATAGTTTTCAATCAAATTTTTATGATCCGAAAGTGCTTATTTTGAACAGTTTTTAATTAAACCGTTCATCCAATCTAAGTTAAAAATTGCTCAGATCAAGTCCTTTCCGATCTTTTTTTTTTGCTGATTTCTTGCGGGTACCCTTAAAATTACGTTCTGATCATATTGAGCGGCTCGGATCATTAAAATTTGATCGAAAGATATGAGGTATTTTTTTAGGTGCCTAATTAGTTGCCTAGTACAATATCATAATACTGGCCATAGTGGTTTCAAAATACCAACAATTGTTGTTCTCATAAGTAAGGATACGACAAGCTTCATTCATCTCTACAAATTTCTGGATACTAATCCCACGTCCATTATCGTGGGATCTAATTAAAGTCGAGGAAAAATCTCGTACGAACTAACTCCACTAAGTAAATTTCCAAGTCTTAAAAATATTGATTACCGTGTCAACCCCTTCGAATTGTGAAAAGGCCCGTTGTGACAACAATACCGTATGAGCGCTGAATAATTTTCCTCACGTCTAGGTCATATACATTATTTGGAAAATAGTGGTAAGTTCTTTTTGGCCATGCCAAAGTCCTGATTAAAAGCAATATATATTTCTAAGTAAAGTAATTATTTGTTTAACATTGCTCAAAAGATTTCAATCAGAACTTTTAGTTAGCATAAGTTAAAATTATTCAGAAAATATTTACGAGAGTGAACTATTATTTGATCTAAACATTGATACGAATCTCGAAAAGATTAACAAGATGAAATAGTACATACACCACGTATAATATGACGCATAAAACTTGGAAATCGGCCCTCACTCTTCCAAGAAGGCCAGAGAATATTGTAGTAGGGAGGCAAGGTCGTCATCCGTGCCGAAAACCTCTCGGCACAGAAATTTTTGGGATGGAGGAGATCGACCCCTGTGGTAGGCTCATAAGTTTTGTAGGGCATGCCTATATATAAAGCAGGTAAAGGGTCGTCTTTCTAGATGTAAGCCCTAGGCATGTACTGTCCATTTCAAACAATTCTATTATACATTTATAGAGGTATAAAACGTACAGCCTACTTTGTATTGATATTGCCCAAGCTTTACTCCATATATACTTTTTTCCAGGTGATATATATACGTATACTCTTGGAAAAGACTGGCTGTCCTGTATACCATGATTTTTCTATCTCCCATCATACGATATGGACAATATACTGAGGGCCCTTTCCGTTTTTTCAAATAAGTATTTTTTTTTTGTCTAAAGAAGGATGGCAATTTTTGAAATTCGTGTCATTTTTTGTCGTGTATATCTTTCAATTTATAATATTTTTCGTGGGTTTGAAAACTTTGTATTATAGAACTAATCGAGAACTATCAAATAAGATCCATATTGCATATTTTTTGAGATCCATGTTAAAAAAAATAAAGAATTGAAATTGGTACGAATACCAAAAATTAACATCCAATTTTGGACGGAGGGAGTACTTAAAAAATAAGGATTCATTTTCAAGCTTAAAAATAATGGACTTACAAAGATATTTTTTTTTGCAGGATCGTGATCTATTAAACAAGATCCACGTTACATATTTTTTAATTTCATTAAGCCTACTATTTTTAACCTTGAAAATTACAAATAAGTACTTATTTTTTAAGGAGCAAAAACGGAACAGGGCCTAAATAGGTTTAGCACAATATCTAGATTTGATTTCCTTTTGTTGATCAAAATGTACGACATAATATGAACCATCGATCTTTTATGGATTAGGTCCGCAGTTATAATTTCTTGAATTTTTTTTTTTTTTTTATCATACATAAACGTTCATAACCATCTACCTTTTAAATTCCTGTCTTGAAACCTACCTTCTAGGGTAGCACTTTAGATAGTGCTTCTCGATATTCTATCCAGAAAGGGAGGCTAGGATCCCGACTCTTTTGAGCAAGAATATATACGTAGTTCAAAAAATTCTTTTTTTTTTTTTTTTGCTCGGCAAAGAGAAAATTTTATTGACTCGAAATGGGTACATCGAGAGAGGAACTCACTAAGCACACATGCTTACCGAGTGAAGAAAACAAAGTGAAAAAACAGGAAAATAAACAATAGACCATCCAACAGAAAATTGGATCGCCCCCATCCTCACTGCACGCTACACTTGCTACACTTTCTCCTTTCTCATTCCATCAAGATAGCCCTTGAAATCTTCCACAGAGTGCACCTTAATATCGAACTTCACCTTGACCCACATTGCTACTCTAGTTTTGATTATTTCTCCAAGATCCTCCACTCCAAAAAATTCTTTATGCGAAAGTAATGCGAATTTTTGTACCCTACTTCCTATTATCTTTGTATTTCGTGTATTGAGTTAATGGAATTTATTTTTTTGATAAAAAAAGAGAGAAAGTAATGCGAATTCAAGATGAAAATCTTATGAAAACTAGTTCCGTAATCAGTTAGGGCAAGGTATCCCTAAATGACGAAAGTTTTGTATGTAGAGGTTGGCAAATTCTTAAAATTTCGTGTGTAATTGCAAGTATTGGTCAGAGTTTATCTAATAAAGGTGAGTCCAAATGAAGTGATACCGTATAAGAATAAAAAAAAAAAAAAGTCTGTATACTCTGCTCCGCTAAGGTTCTCATCTTTTAAGTACTTATTTTCCACTTTACGAGACATGTTATTTTCCCACAATACATAAGTACTTATTTTCCTTAGCGATGGTTTAACGATATTAAAAATTTGTTAACCCCAAGGTTTGGCGACTTGAGATTTAGAGGTTTGCTTTCTTCCCCGAAGTCTCAGGTTTAAAATCTTAACTACTTTGGGGCTAGTCCATATAAAGATTTGTTCTGGTTTTAAATAGGGCCTCCGCAAGTGAATGGTGAGATTGGTCTCCCAAAACTAGTTAAGGTGTACGTGAACTGATCCGAACAACAAATATTATTATTATTATTATTTTAGATTTTGTAGGTAGCTAGAATGAAGTCTTTCAGCATTTGGTAGGTGACCAATAAGAACTTAGATAGCTAGGGGTCCAATTCTCCTTTATACAAAGAATTTCTAATTGTTTAGGTACAGAGAACACAAGTCTTCAACAGTACTACTACTATGAAAAGTCATAATTTTTTGGGTTTCTTTTTTCTTCCGGAATATCAGCTCAGCTAGAACATTCGAAATGCTTTGAATAATGAGTCTATATCAGCAATAATTAAAATTGGGGCCCATCATTGGTTGAATCTCAGCCCAACTTTCCCTATAGCTCTAGCCTTGTCGTGGTCATTTATGAACATCACCACAAATTAAAGCCTTATGTTTTTAAATAAAAAATAATAAAGTGTTAATTAATATCTTAAATGCGCACACAAAATTAAGTATTGCTTACTATGAAACAAATACCCTATGAAACAAATACCCAATTCTCTATTGGCCAAGGTAATCACCATCAACGTTTGGATAGTTTAAGAATCCTATGTTGAAAGTTGTTCAGGGTTCTTGTAGTGCATGGTTGAATATTTTCATTTTTTACAAATCAAGTCTGGAAATTATCTAAGGCTCCATTCAGTTGAGGGAAATAAGTACACTGATTTTTGAATTAAAGGTGATGTATTGTGAGAAAATGACCTGTTTCGTAAAGTCGAAAATAAGTACTTAAAAAATAAAAATCTTAACGGAACAAGGCTCGAGATTATCAAGGGTGAAGGTTGGTATTAACTTTCTCTTTAGTATGAGAATGTAATTTAGGGTTAGATAGGTCACTAGAACTGCTATCCTATTTCGGTCATTTGAAAATAACAACAAAAAAAAATCTAATCCAAACTGAGCCTAAGGAATAACCTTTTTTTTAAAGTACCCATATATCTTAAGGATTGATGTATACATTCTCTTTTTAGATTTTAGGATTGAAAGTGTATGTATTTTTTTTTGCTAAAAGACAAAAAAGTGAGTGGATATTAAAACAGAGAATGTAGAAATCAATTCTCTATAGCTTTGGTTGAATCAAATTGACTTTTTTTGTTGGGTCAAAAGTGAGAAGATTGTATTGATAAATACGTAACGACACTTACAAAAAGATGATCATTACAAATAATTTGGACAAAACCAAACTAATCGTCTAACAAATACAAAACGAGTAAAACACAAGGCAATCAATGTCTTTCATCCTAACCCAATCATGACCTGACGCAACAGTGACACTCTTAAACTACCTAACATCCAATTAGAAGTCTCTAATGAGAAAAAGTGCAAAATTAATGACAAAAAACACCAAATACCCAAACGATCAGATGCACTACAACCAAGAATGAACGCATCAATGGACTCCTAAGAACTATAGATTTGTCAAGCCGAAAGACATCGTGTAGGAATAGAATGCTGAAACACAGATATCATTGTGAAGCAATCTCAATTGAGAGAACCCGATCTGTAGACAAAATTTGTCCAACGACGAAACTAACAGCTTTCGTAAACGAGAGACAAAATTCTCACAGATAAGATGACAAGTTGTTGATGTGGAGAGACGGAAGAAAAAAAAAGGAAAAAAAACAAAGAAAGAGAATCCAAATAGTACCATAGCTTTCCCCTCCCGCCACCGCACACGGGCATGGAACCCGGGGGGAGGGGACGGGAGAGTCAAATTCACTTTTACCATCAATTGTTTTGAATGAAAAATGTTTTTTCTATTATTTTGTGGCATTGTATAAGTCAATCTTTTTGTTCACGTCTTGATACCCTATAGTAACTTTTTTTTTTCTTAGCAAAAAGAAATTTTATTAAGTCTCGAAAGGATACATCGAGAGGGAGAACTGGGAAACAAAAGCTCAACTCATCTAAGTAGGAAATTGGATGAGGAATTTGATTCACCATGAAGAAAATCATTCTCGGGAATTTATGAGAATTTTAGTCACCATAAAAGCAAGAGTCACGTTTGAAGTTACTTATTAGCGCTTATAAGTAATAACAATAAAAAAAGCTTGAGTTTTTCAATTTACTTGGTCTAAAAACGTGAGATTTTTATGTTAGATTTGGGGCTTTTCTTTATCAAAGAACTAAAATAGATATGGAAAAACAATTAATGATCTTTGAAAGGGGTATTCGCAGAAAATTAGTTATATGTAGACGCAGTTTCATAAGATCATTCTTCGTTGAGAAATATGTGCACTCCAAGTGGAAGTTCATTAATTTATTCCCAAGATAAGGGGATAAAAAAGTGGAAGATTATTGGACAGATTATTACCTAAGTCATATAAAGCACGTGCGGGCGCACGAGCGCGAGCGTGAAATCGTTTCTCAAAAAAAATAAAAAATCATCTAAAACTCATGCATGAGTGCGAAGACTGAGTGAGTGAGCATAGAGCAAGAATTGAGAGCAATGAGCGTATGACAGTTTAAAGAATTATATAATTAAGATAATTAATTACTATATTTGCCCCTAGACAAACCAATTCCACGCAAGCACGGAGGTGGGGCCAGGTGACACTTGTATCTCGTGTGAGACTTTTGCTTCACCTCTCTAGTTTCTATAGTACTAAGGGTCCGTTTCGCAACTCATTTTAAGTCTTTATTTTTTAAGAAGGTAATTTTAAACTCAAAAATTAAAGGTTTAATGAAATCTAAAAATATGCAATATAGATCTTATTTGAAATATCTTGATGATATCTTTTATACGAAGGAAAAAAAATTGAAAAATTATTTTTCATTTACATTATTTTTAAATTTAAAAATATGAAATAAGTTGTTTATTTTTTAAGAAGGTTTCTGGAACGAAACCTAAGTAGTAATTAATTCTTTCTTACCTCTGTCCTGTGAACTTCACAATAAAATTATATTTTCGAATCTTCCCTGGTCCAGAGCAAAAGTGAGGGCCTAGATTGTCTTACCGGCACGCACAAGCACTCCCCAAGCTCTATTATAAAAATGGGATTAAATTAATCTATCCACGTGGCATTACGGGAATTCATCAGCTTCTCTAACCTCTTTTTGCTGCAACAAGCGGAAGTATCATTTCCGTTGCAGCAACGGATAAAAAAAACACAAATGGAAGTGCAATAGTACCTCATCAACTATTCAACTCTGTCAAGACACATTATATTGTCCCGTCACATTACGCAATTATTTGGAGCTAACGTCCAACCACGTATTAATGATCCATGTTTATGGAAACTCGAAACCTAAACCCTAAACAACAAAACCCTCTGTTTTCACCACCTTCTCTTATATGAGTCTAACTGATGACAGATTTTGTGCATAGAGATTGTGCACAGATGATGATGTGGGACCCACTACGGGTCTCACACGAACGATTCGAGTTGTTTATTAAATTTAAAATATTTTCTTCGAGTCCACTTTTCAAAAATCAGCTCAATTCGATAACTATAAGTGTTCAATTCAATCATCTAACTTTTCTTTTAGATTTTAGGATTTTATAATCTGAATGAAAATTTAGATGATTGGATAGAGCACATATATGTATCGGAGTGGACTGATTTTTCGCAAGATGCCTCGAAAAAGTATTTCACATCAAATGAACGGATTGGATTATTTTTGTGAAATCCAGAATGAGCACTACACCGTGATCTGTGAACAAAGTTTGAGGTTGAAAAAAAAAAGGGGGAAAGAGGGCTTGGGAATGTGGGGCCGAAGTTGGAGAACGGAGGCATAACGGTGCGGGGCCCACCTCGCACAGCCGGCCTGCACTGAAAGGAATTGTTAATGTGGGGCTAAAAATGATCATAATCTTACCCCATGCCGGACCACCGGCCGCCACGTACACAGTCCCCAAACTATCATTCCGTTCCGGTGGGACCCCCTTCCCACTTCTTCTTCCCCAGGAATGTAACCCCAGTTCAGCTCACCCGTTGGGCCTTTGCTTTTTCCATGGAGTAATATTTTTATTTATTAGTTATTTTGGAGTGAGATAAAGTGTTGGTATTTGGAGAGATGTCCCTATCGTATTCCATTGCGTCGGTTTATAAGGAGCCCACACCTCCTTCGTACGAGAGAGAGAGAGAGAGAGAGAGAGAGAGAGAGAGAGAGAGAGAGAGAGAGAGAGAGAGATGAGGTTAAAAGAAATTGTAAAAATTAGCAGACTGACCAACCAGAGGTCGCGTGGGAATGTTGGTGAGGGCTTCAACTAATATATTAAATTGCAGTTGGGTGTTCGCAAAACCGTAAAATTGCTTTGCTTTGCTTAACCTTGCTATAGTTGGGAATGAAAACAATAAAATGAATAGTGAAGATAAGAATGTTAAATGTACACCATAAGGTACTGAATAAGATACGTTTTTTTGTTTTGTAATAATAACTGAAGGTGGTCTGACCAACTTACACGCATCTTAACTTAGTTTTCGTGTACCTTGCCTAGTACACATGGATTAGTCAGATTCGAATTCGATACAAAGGTTCTTACGGATTTGCCCCCGTAATTAATAGCACCTAGAAAATTCCAAACCTGACCTAGTTAAGATAGAGCAATTCCTAAAGTTTCAACCCTTGAAAACAAAGCCAACCTCTTGGGGTTGAGCTTCACATGAAAATGATGGTGTGAGGCTCACATCTTATACAGTAATGAAACAATTCGTTTGACTGAGCAGATGTCCTTTCATTTTCTTCTTCATCTACATGACTCTCTACAAATTCTTTATCCGTACAAAGCCTAGTGTAATATGAAGAAAAGTCTCTCTGATTTTTTTTTTCTACTGATGCGCGAAAGTCGGTAGTATTAGATTAGCACATTAAAAAATTAATTGAACTCTTGATCTCATTTCTTCTGACATCTAACTGCACATCTGATACTGTTTGATCAACACTAAGAAAATTCTCAGGATGTGGCTTATGAAGTATATGCTATCCTAGTTGGAGTATGTTATTCGCCAATGATGTTTGCCCACTAATCCATTTTTAACTTCTTGTTATTAATGTTATTCAAGGTAATGTAGATCGGTCCTTTCCCCATGAAAAGATTGTACTTCAATTTCTAAATAGTAAAGGAAAAGGGTTCAGAGCAAATGCTGAAGTGGGCACGGATTTATTCCCTGAGATCACCACCAACCATAAATATCGTCCAAACTAATAAACAATATATATATATAGACACCCATGCAGAGCGTTTCTCTTGTGGATGTCCACATTTTAGTTTAAAATGTGGATTACTCAACTGTTGTTGGATTGTGTTTTGAATGGTCAGGATTCGCGAACAATTTGTTCGCGCAAACAGATTGTCCGCGAATCCTGATCATTCAAAACACAATCCAATGGCTAGAACGGTGGTCCGCATTATAAGCTAAAATGCGGACATGCGCAAGAGAAACGGATTATATATATATATATATATAGACTACCTTATTTTAATAAAATGCGGACCTCCCTTTCCCGATCGAATTTCGATGATCCGAGCCGCTCAATGTATTCAGAACGTGATTTTAAGTGTAATCGCAAGAAATCAGCAAAAAAAAAAGACCGGGAAGGGCTTCATCCGAGAAGTTTTTGTTTATGTTTTATCAAACGGTTCAAATAAAAACTGCTCAAATCAAGCCCTTCCCGGTCATTTTTTTTGCCGATTTCTCGCGGGTACCCTTAAAATCACGTTTTGAACATATTGAGCTGTTTGGATCATCAAAATTCAATCGGAAAATGGAAGAAATGGAGAGGTCCTTATTTTAACTAAAATAAGAACCTCCTTATTTGAAGTATATTGTATGTATGTGTGTGTATATATATATATATAAATATATATAATAGTAATATCTTAATAAACCCTTCCATTGGGTGGAAGCTTAAAAAAGCTCCCAGTGATCCATGCCATCAGATTTCTGACGACCACCCTTTTGCTCTCTCTCTCTCTCTCTCTCTCTCTCCGGCCAACCTCTGAGAGCAGGATGAACAGCAATACTAAATAATATACAGACCATTGATCCTGTCCCAATCTCCATCAGTTGCTGGTGGAGTGTTCACCGCCACCATTTTATGCCGCCTCCCTATTCATAGGCGCACAAAGCTTTTGCAGCAATCCAGCTCCAAAAAGGGAGAGGGCGGTGGTAGATATTACTACATATATACAGATCGAAATCATATTGCACATATCAGCCGAGAGGGAAAGAGAGAGAGAGAGAAAGCTATATAGAGAGAGAGATAATGAGAGGGATGGGTGGAGATAATTAGGTCATGTGTCTTTGCTCTTTCTTCATTTTCTCTCTCTCTTCTCCAATTTTCTCTTCCTCAAACCTCTCCTAGGGATCTGATCCATCTCTCTCTTTCTCTCTCTCTCTGGTCGACGACCAAAAGACAGCATTCTGAGCCGCAGTCAGTTCTTGTGTTCCAGTTCAATTCCCGAGGAGAAACTTTTTTGTCTTGCATTTTTGTCTGGTAGCCAGTGGGGTTAAAAAGTTGGAAGGAGAGTGAAAAGAAAGCGTCAAAAAGCCCCTTTAGTTACTGCTTTGTGTCTCCTTCACTGATTTCTACACAAAAGGTTATATATCGGAGCCAGATCTGATCGACCAACAAGTTTCACTTTGGGTAGTACTGCTGTCTGGAGGAATATCAAAGGTTTTGTTCTTCCTCCCTCCCTCCCTCATGCGTTTATTTTTTCACCCCAAATTTATTCTAGTTCTTGAAATGCTAATGAGTTGCTACGATTGAATCGTAAAGCCACAGTCTCATATATATATATATATATATATATATATATATATATATATATATATATATATATATCTACGATGTATTGACGATCAAAAAAAATATCGACGATAAACTCTGTGACGTGCATATCCTTTCTCCAAATGGAATTTACTATGTGATCTGGGTGCTCCATACTTGCTGGGTTTGTTCTTTGGTGAATAGTTTTTTGTTTTTGTTTTTGTTTTTGTTTTCGGATATCTGTTTCTGAAATCTAAATTGAGTTTCATAGCCCAAGATTTGCTTTTTTGTTCATCCTTCCGTTTCCACTTTCTCCACTTCTCTACATGATCAGATGCCAAATAATTTAGTTTTTGTCTCTTCAATTTTGTTGTTTACATAAGAAAGAAAATATTAACATGCGATTGTCAAATCCTTTTGCCATCAACACACACTGCAAGTGGTGATTTTTTTTAAAAAAAACCGCGCGCACACACACACAAACGAATTAATTTTCCTTTTTTTTTCTTCATATACTTCAAAGTATCGGGATTCTTTACTATCACGATCTCAATTACCATCCAGTTATTACTGAGCCTCGTTATATACCTTTAAGCTCCGTTTGTTTCGATGTAAAGTGTTTTCCATGTAAAATATTTTTTTAGAAAACAAATTTTAAATTTTTATTTTTCGGTATTTGGTTGGCACTTGAAAATATTTTTGAAAATCAACAAAATAGTGTATAGAGGGAGACGGGAAGTTTAAACGGAGAGATATGAGATTATTGGAATTGAACGTGGGTCATGACTGACGATCGATGAAACTGAGCAATGACAATTGCAGTAGAAAAGGCAGAGGGTTCATTTCGAAAATAACTTATGAAAGATTTAAGAGTAAGTCATTTTCATTCAATTAATGGAAAATGTTCTACATGTAAAATATTTTTCTCATTTTTTACACAACCAAACACCGAAAAATAGGTAAAATATTTTACCGAAAAATATTTTACGTCCAAACAAATGAAGCCTTAGTTTTGCTGCTTTTACCAATACACACTTAGCTATTCAAAAAAAAAAAAAAAAAATCCAACATTGCAGGTCCTTTTTTCTTGTTTTCTTTTGTTTTTTCAATCATGGATGGTATGGTTAATTGGTTATGTACTGTGTTCCATTAAGATTCAATAGACTGGCCTCGATCTAGAGCTCTTGAAGAAGATATAGTTTACTATGTATGATCATGGGTTTTCACCTTTGTTTATTTGTTTGCTTATGAATGATCATGGTTTTCGCATTCTTAGCTAGTATTCACTTTTATGAGTGGAGTAAAACCTTTTCTAGATTATTACTGTCGTTACGATAAAAAAAAAGAGAAGATTATTACTGTCAGTCATGTGCAAAAAGCCAACTTATTTCTATCCAGATCTTCCAGTATTTTTCGGCCTCTTTTTTTTTTTTTTTTTTCCCCTTCTTGGCAAACGAAACATTTTTATCAACTCGAAAGGGTACATCGAGGGGGCTCGAACAACGTAAGCTAAACAAACTTACACATTCAAGCAGTATAAAACAGAAAAACCTTACAAAGACTTCCAAAAGAAAGTAATATTTTCAACAGAGAGTAATATTTTCGTCCTCTTTTCAATTTTGTTGCCTATCAAAAAAAAAAAAAAAAGAAAAGGAAATTGCGATGGATAAATAACAGTAATATTTCAACATAAATAGCTGATCCATGACAAATATTTCGACGCAAGTAATTAAATATATGAACTGGGGCATGCAGTTTCTAAGCTAGGGATATGATACTTCATTCGTATTTCTCGAGTTTGTTCTTTTGCTTCCAAAATTTACTGGTACTCGGAATATTGTTGAACACAACCTAAACTGGCAGACTTTTTTTTTTTTTCAGTATGTGCATGAGATACGATAAGTTGCATGTATCCATGCAGGCAGCTTTGCTTGCACCTTCAAGAGCTTATTATTAATGTGTAAAAGATAAGGATAGCCAGATTAGAATTCTTTCGCATAGCATAATAAATTTTCAAATGTATTTCTAGAAGTTGAGGTGCGCGTAAAGCCATAACCTAGCTAGCTTAGGCACCAAAGTTATAAGGAAATTGTATTTCCATGTATATATTTTATCCATTGTAGTCTGAATCTCCTGTACTCTATATATTCTATCATACAAGCGGCTAGAAAAAATTTGTTAACACAAAGTCTGATAGATTGTATCGGAACATTTCTTTTTGAAACCACTACGTATAAATACACACACACACACACACACTTTAGAATGAATCCAAATTGGTGCTAGATTGCATCTGGTAAAACTATTTCATTTTCGTTTCAATCGGCAAAGAAAGATTTTTATGAAACAGACTAGTGATGAGTTGCTCACATTTGCACTGCCACAAATTAAGCACAATGATTTATTTTTTATTATTGATAATCATGTTGTAATATCATTTTCAGTGGATGGCCTCTTGACCTTATTCAAGTGGTTTTATCACTATGGTGGTGGCAATGTTGACTTCTGTATCCTTCAAATTATAGATGTCCAGAGACATAAATGGTTCTCCCAAAAAAAAAAAAAAATTCCTGAAATGCTGCAATATCCGGAAAAGAGTATAAGTAATAATTACTTTAGTTAGAGGTCTATATATATGGCATATTCCCAAGTTTGTACGGGTTTCTGTGTAGAAGATCAAATCCGCGAAGGCTATTGTTTAATCAACTCAGTCATGGGCATTCTTCTTTGCAAGAAACACGATGTGAATTCTTGATCTTTATGCTTTTCAGATTAAAAAAAAAAAAAAAATCTTGGTCTTCAGTAATAGGATTATTGAAGGTAAACTATGAAATGGTTGTAACGCCACTTAATAAAAAAAAATGGAAATAAAATTTCGAGTTAGGTGGTTGAAACAATTGATATATGTACTTTTTGATCAATCTCAGGTTTGGAATCTCAGGACAGGGAGAAATATGGATACTTTTTCGCATGTTCCTCCGGGCTTTAGATTCCACCCCACGGATGAAGAACTTGTTGATTACTATCTAAGGAAAAAAATCGCTTCGAGAAGAATCGATCTAGACGTCATTAAAGATGTTGATCTGTACAAGATTGAGCCATGGGATCTCCAAGGTACCCCCTTGTTTTCCTTCCTACGCAAACACAGAAATATACTCATAAAGATGCATGTGCACATTCCTCTTTCGGGTGTGTTTCCTTTTTTGATTAACTTCATGTTGGCAGAGCTATGCAAGATTGGGACTGAGGAGCAGAATGAGTGGTACTTCTTTAGCCATAAAGATAAGAAATATCCAACGGGAACGCGGACGAATAGGGCTACCAAAGCAGGATTTTGGAAGGCTACTGGAAGAGACAAGGCGATTTACGCTAAGCATAGTTTGGTTGGGATGAGAAAGACATTAGTGTTTTACAAAGGTCGAGCTCCAAATGGACAGAAATCAGACTGGATAATGCATGAATACAGGCTCGAAACAAATGAAAATGGCAGTGCTAATCAGGTAACAAGAAATCTTTATGGGAAGGAAATTTTCTTTATGGTCGATAATTTGACATAGAAAATACGCGTCACCTTTGTACCACAAGAAGTTAGGTTTCCAAATAACGAAGGATTTAAACTACTTTACCGGCAAAAATGATTTGCGTTCCTTTAATTTCATTTACCTTGATTATATTTGTGGAATTTTGCCTTTCCACTTGCCTCCGTTTATTGTCAATTAATTTTGATCAATAGCACTTTAGCTCTGAAAAATATTGCTACAATTCTACCAGGAGGAAGGATGGGTTGTTTGTAGGGTGTTCATCAAGCGAATCACCACAACGCGCAAAATGGGGGAGCACGATTCACCGTTTTGGTACGATGATCAAGTCTCCTTCATGCCCGATTTTGATTCACCGAGGCAGATATCCCACCCTTATACTTCGCACCATCATCAGTACTATTCTTGCAAACAAGAGCTTGAACTGCAGCACAACATGCCTCCTCAGAACCCTAATTTCCTCCAGCTCCCTCAGCTAGAAAGTCCCAACAATGGATCCATGATGCAGTCCTCAACTCTAACACAAGAAGAACCCATCAAGCAGCAAGGCAATATTCAACAAAACATAGACTCAATGGATCAATTGACCGATTGGAGAGTCCTTGACAAGTTTGTCGCGTCTCAGCTGAGCCACGAAGATGCAACGAAGGAGGATATCCAGAACTACTCAAACTCGGCTTCGTTCCAAGTGGCTGAACACATGAACATGCTGCTCAATGGTTCGGAGAGGCAAGATGATGGTTCGGAATATGCATCAATGTCCACCTCAACTTGCCCAATTGATCTCTGGAAGTGAAAACGTATCTTATAGAATATTGAACTTATATACTAATGATAGGGCAAATTCAGTCCAAAACGAAAAGAAAAGCATATGCGGATCCACTCGATCTCTCCACAAGTTCTGTTTCCTTTATCCCAATGCACTATCGTACATTGAGAGTGCTTTTGATAGAGGACACATTTTGGAGACGGCGAATTTCTTGTCTTTATCCAGATTGTTGTACATAACGGAGCTAAAATGGAAATGACTTAGCAGGTGGAATCTGCTACTCCTTGTATTGATTAATACTACTACTAGATAGGCAGCTACTTAAACTTGAGATGCCTAATTACAAAACATATGTAAGCTTAATGTTTGGCCGAGCGCCATGGGATTGACTCGTCGATTGTTGGACGTATTTTTCGTTTCATGCTGCTGTTTACATTTGAGAGGGCTTTATTGCCGAAATCTTGCTCTATTTATTTTGATATATATATGCTGTGTAATATTGTCTGTATACCTTGAACGTATTGAAGAAAATCCTTGGTTTTTGTACGTACTGCACGTATTGTGATGGGACTACTATTTCTTGCGAAGTTATTTATTCAACATATTATTTTTCTTTGTTTGTTTTAAGTAACACACGAAATTACTGATCCCACCAACCGCTCGAGCTCGCGTGGCTACTCCAGAAAATTGAGCTCCGCCCATAGTTATTGCGGGCAAGTTTTCACTTGCGGACTGGGTGGCCTGAAATTTTTTGCTCTTTTTGGGTGTTGAACTAGAAAGCAGAAACTCGCACTTGTATATATGGTACTTACTCCGGCGCCCTTCTAACCACTTGAGCTAACCAATTTATGTTGTTAGGCGAATAATCAGAGGTGGTTAACACTTGACTTGATATACTTTAGAACACAACGAATTGACCAACATTTGCTAGTATTCTAAATTTTCATCCATGCAAGAAAGTGTAAATTTCCATGCACACCGTATTTTTGCTCCAAACCCGTTGAACTAAGCGCTTTCCTCGGTGTTAATGTTTCATATTGGTAAGGATCAAAAAATGTTTCATATAGGTCCAAAAAAATACACTACTAACATGTCAGTGTATACCATGTTTTCACTTTCTTAATTTGGTTGGTTGTGTTTCTCTTTTCTTTTTTGGTTGTTTTTTTCCAAAGCACATGGTTCGGGTCAATATGGGTCCAACTTAATTGGGATGTATACGTTGGCAATGACGGGGTGACCTTGTTATAGCAGCCATTGGTCTAGGAGTGAAACCCATTCTATGAAGGAGTTTTTATGTAAGGAGAATCCCTTTTGGAAAGGAAAGAGAACACAGACAGTTTGAGCTTATGCTAACTCTTGTTTTAAGCTTTTCTAGAGCCCTTATATTAGGTTTCCTTCTTTATGGGTATTATTAATTCAATAGTCCTTTGTAAATTAAACCCCTCCTCGTAGGGCGAGGGCCGCCCCTGCTCCATCTCACCACCGGAATAGGTATGGAGCTAGCCGCTTGGTTAACAACCTCATCCTTGTTTTACTCATTATATCGAGGTATATGTATGTATCGTCTCTCCTTCTTAGAAAAAAAAAAAAATTTAATGTTTTCACTTCCTTTTACAAATCAATATGACATGCCTAGAATTTGATCTAGAAAATAATATCTATGGACCACATTCGCTCAAGGTTTGGCGGCCCGCATCTCAACAACTTGAAAATTGTGGCATCCACTGCACTTCCCAGTAAAAACTCTTGAGTAAAAAACATTTAACGGAGAATTTGGCTTCTTTCCAGCTCGGGTTTTGGACTATGAAGAGATTTTTTTTTTTTACCGGCAAGCAAAAAGAATTCCTCACTTGTAATCATGATCACCCATTTGTATTGTATTTAGTGCAGTCCAGATTTGCTGAAAAGACTCTTGTCATGAGTAAGAGTCTCGACCTTGTAAAACCTTGCCTATAAGAAGTATATAACAAAATTTAAATCACTCATCGCGGAGATGCGATTGCTTGGTCAAGACTGAACCTACACGTACTGTAGAAAAGCTGAGTCCTTAATAAGTGCAGAAATTAGCCGTGGAAGTGTCTCTCCGTAATCTCTGCTATCCCCAAACCGCAAGCCCACTTAATTAATATGCTATAGAGACTGACCGAATGTTATAGACAGGGAGCTTAAGATAGCAAGGCGGAAGATTTTGGAGAGGGATATATATATATAGTCTGGTTTTTTTTTTTTTTTTTGAATGGCGAAGAAAGTTACATTAAGAGAAAACCACAAGTGTGGTTAGTTCAAAACAGGAGTAGTACTGCCAGACATGGAGTTTAGGAAAAGAGGCCTGAAGAAGAAGAAACCTCTTGAACTCCATTGACAAGAGAGTAGTACTGTGTGAAAAAGTACCATATTATCTGCACATATAAACCATGCAGCTCTAGTAGTTCTTACATAAGCAAGTAGCATTTGTCGATTTTTACTAACATAAATCCTTCGGCTCGGAAAGCTAAATCCATCCGCTAACCGAGAAGCAGAGTGAATGTATAGATGACCAAGCAACTCTCATAAATATAGACAAGAATAAAAGAGACAATGCTAAAATGAAAGATAAAATGGTCGTCGCATTGTGACGCAGTCCTATATCGAAAGCTTCTTAGAAATTTATCAGCAGTCACTTACCTTGTTGCGCAGATTCGGATATTCGAGAGAAGGAAAAAACAGCGTAATTGGACGGTCTGAAGTAAGGCTTTGGATTTGGAATGTGGGTTATAGTAAGTTACAGTCGTACAGTCATGTAAATATACCCAAAGAAAAGGAGAATAGTAAAAAATTCTGGCCGGACTCATCATAATGGAGGAGATGAGGATCATATAGTACAGTATGTTGTGTGAATCTCAGGCTGTCAATTGACTTGTGATATGATTTAACGTGGGTTGAAGTCAAAGCATTGACACCCGGCCACTTCCTTTCAAGCAATGCCATATCTACAGGGAACACAATTATTCGGCGTGCTCTTATCAACTCATCATTCACCGTCTTCCCTAACTCTCAAACTAGAGAGAGAGAGAGTTGAAAAGTTGGACTTTTTTCCCCCCTTGGAATTAGGGCTTATTTGTTTATACATAAATTAACAACCAGTCTACTGGTATATATAGCAATCTGTACAGATTTTTTGTGGGGTCTACTACGGGTCCTACAATAATAATCCAAGCAGTTTATTAAATGTAAAACAGTTTTTCAATGGCTCTCACTAAAAATCAGTACAATTCGATACTTATAGATTCTCGATCCAATCATATAGTATTTTATTATCCGAGAATCTAAATCGAAAGTTAGATGATTGGATCGAGCATCTATAAGTATCGGATTGAATTGATTTTTTGCAAGGGCCTTTGAAAAATTGTTTTACATTTAATGAACGGCTCGAATTATTTGTGTGAGATCTGTAATAGACCCCACAAAAAATATGTACAGATTTTCTGTATCAGTAGACTTTCTGATAAATTAATAAAAAGAACAGATTTCTTTTTCTTGTGTGGCCGTACTACCACATTGCGAATTTCAAGAACAAGCACACCACGCGCGTTCATTCAATCTGTTTCCACTGACAAAAATTATAAGAAATTTAACGCATTTTATCAATTTTTTATTAATAAAAAAATTTCAGCATTTTAACATCTCGTTTTCAGTAATAAAAAATTTATCAATAAATTTTTTTTTTTTGCTACGGTAACTTTATTCACAAATTCATCGACAATTTATTCACTACCGAAAACAACTTGACTTTTCTCAATAAGTTATTCATTACCGGAAACATCTAACAACTTCTCAATCATAAATAAAAATTTACAAATTTTTCACTACCGAAAACACCTTTTAGTAATTTAGTAGCTCATTAAGATTGTTTTTTTTAAAACTTGAGTGGTTTGCATGTTAAGCAAGATAATGCTGTTTTTTTGACCATATGCTAGTAGTCCATGTGACAATGCATCATTTCAATGGTACCGTTCTTTAGTACTCCCCAGGTCCCAGACGTCCACGGTCCTTGGATAACTATTTTTGAGGGGGCATACTGACGTATCCTAGGATAACTTACTAATTATCTGTACCACAATTAGATGAAGGGTTTTGTTATTATGTGGTCCAAGGGCATTATATACTAGTGATCATTAATTAAGAACAACTAACCCCACTTGTATTGAAAATTGCAAAAGTAGTTAATGTACTGGCCGGCAACTATGAGAAAATTTTCGTAAATGGGTGGCTTTGAATGCCCTATCGAGTGAGTTTTGCTCATGGTGCTTCTTTTTATGACTGAAATTTAACGCTAGGTATTAAGGATAAAGAGGGATATGAGGAGCCACCGTCAAAGTACGAGGTGACAAAGCAGTAGGGTGGTGGCGACTTGTCGGAGCTGTGGCTCTATCAATAGAGTTATTTTTAGATGGCTCTATTTTTAATTTTAGTTAAACGTAGTAAAATTTTTAGGGTTCAGAGACAGTTCATGTTTTCGGGGTTTCCGTTGTAATGGAATAGATCCGTTTCTTTTTTCGTTGGAAAATTTAGACTTTCTAATTCCAATAAATGTGGCATTTTCTAAAAGATAATTGAAATTATAAACCAATCCAATTTTCAGGGCATTACAGTATGGCTAGGATTTAGCCGAGATAATCCTGAACTTTTATTCTGAAATTTGAAGATACTATTGAATTTGGAACCACTGATCGTTTCGCATTATACGACTAGTTTTGGTATTTTAAATTTTCTTTTACGTACATTTTGCTACAACTGCAAACACTTAAGCTCCGCTTGTTTTGATGTAAAATATTTTCCATGTGAAATGGTTTTTCAGAAAACAAACTTTAAACTTTTATTTTCAGGTATTTGGTTAGCACTTGAAAATGTTTTCAGAAATCAACAAAATAGTGTAAAGAGAGAGGGGGCTTAAACGATGGAGAGATATGAGAATAATGGAATTAACCGTGGGTCAGGACTGATGATTGAGGAAATTAAGCAGTGAGAATTGTAGTAGAAGGTAGCGGGTTCATTGCGAAAAATAACTTACGAAAGATTTAAGGGTAAGTCATTTTCATCCAATTGATGGAAAATATTTTACATTTAAAATATTTTCACACAATCAAATACCGGAAAATAGGTAAAATATTTTACCAGAAAATATTTTACGCCCAAACAAACAGAGCTTACAAGCACAAACTCTCACAAATTTTAGTGGGGATGAGATTTTTTGTGTTTTTTGTGTGTAAGTATATTTGGTTGCTCAATTGCAGACTAGGGCCAGTTCCAGAATATCTTCTTAAAAAATAAGGACTTATTTTATATTTTCAAACACAAAAATAATGTAAATAAAACATAATTTTTTTATTTTTTTTGTTCCGTATAAAAGATCTCATTGAGATCTTTCTAACAATATTCATATTGCAAATTTTTAGATTTTAGTAAGTCTATTATCTTTTAGCTTGAAATTGTTTTCTTAAAAAATAAAGACTTATTTCCCGTTCTAGAATGGGGTCATTGTTCTTTTATTGTAGTTTAACTTGGAAGAAACTTTCTTCCCCCTCAATTTTCAGATCAAAAGGCCTAGTTACAGTTTTGTCCTCCCTCTGTCCAAAATTTTTAATCCCTCATTGTATCCTAACTGCTAAGAAATTAGTTACAGTATATTTTTTATTTGGTGATAGTTTTTGTATGCAATATAATATTGATAGATGTCAAATAATTTTTGTAAACAATATTTCCAAAATTACGTAAAAGATTATACTAAATTACAAGATATAATCAATTAAAAAGTGACACGAACTTTTACAAAAAATTAATAAATTAGGGTGGAGAGAATATTAATCACTGAGATGGCTGGGTCGATCGCCGCTACTTTATTATCAAGTAAAAGATTAATCAACTCGATCCGGTCGATCCCATTAAAAGGAATCAATCAAATCGCTCGGCCTTCACTTGTTCTTTAATCTTCTGAAGTGGTCCAACAATGGCACCCTTTACTTGTTCTTTACTTGGCCTTTGTTTTGTTTTTGGATAGGTTTCTTGCATTTCGGAGTCTTTATAAGGTGATGTTGCTTGTTGGGTGGTGTTTCGAGCGGCTGCTTTTTTTTTCTTGGGAAAAGGAATTTTTATAAATATATATCAAAAGGATACATCGAGAAACTTCGAAAGCACACGACGCTTACGAGATCAGACAAAGAAGAAAAAAGGGAGAAACACTAAAAATAAGCATCCAACAGAGAGTTGGATGGATCACCTGACACGCTTCAAACACATATTACAATTTCACCTTTCTAACTCCATCAAGAAAACCTTTAAAATCTAGACCTTTGTTAGGGGGTGTATTTCACAGAAAATTGACGCCAGAAGCATCTCTACTCCTTGAAAGACAGTTTAATGAGGGGGAGATATGTCAAGCAATAAAGGAATGCAGTTCTATCAAGTCTCCAGGTCCAGATGGATTTAACTTTTCTTTTGTAAAGAGAGGTTGGGAGTTCATGAAGGGTGTGGTCCTTCAATTCTTCTCAGAGTTCCATGTCAACGGAAAGCTCACCAAAGGTATCAATTCTACTTTCGTTTCTTTAATTCCTAAGGTGGTCTGCCCTTTGTCTTTTAAAGATTATAGACCTATTAGCATGGTGGGATGGATTTATAAGGTGTTAGCTAAAGTGTTGGCTAGTAGAATCAAAATTCAGTTACCTTCAATTATTGGTGAATCTCAAGCTGCTTTTATTGGAGGTAAACAAATTTTGGATGGGGTTCTCATAGCTAATGAGGTCATTCATAGTTGGAAGAATAGTAATCCTGGGGGTTTACTTTTGAAAATTGATTTTGAAAGAGCTTATGATTGTGTCAATTGGGGTTTTCTACTTGATTTACTTGCAAAAATGGGTTTTGGGGAGAAATGGTGTAGCTGGATTAAGGAATGTTGCTCATCTGTTACCATGTCAGTTTTGATCAACGGCTCTGCGTCTAAAGAATTTAGATTACAGAAAGGCCTCAGACAAGGGGATCCTCTATCCCCTTTTCTTTTCAATATAGTTGTGGAAGCCCTCAATATTTTGCTCGAAAGAGCAAAGGAGTTAAATATAATAAGAGGGATGAAGATTGGATCCTCTGGGGTATCGGTGTCCCATCTTCAATTTGCGGATGATACTTTAATATTTTGCAACAATGATAGAGAGGAGATGGCGAATATCAAAAGAATTTTGAGATGTTTTCAGCTCATGTCTGGACTGAAAATTAATTTTTCCAAGAGCTCGTTATGTGGCATCAATATCCAACAACAGGACGTGGAATCCCTTGCTCTGGTAATGGGATGCAGAATTGAATCCTTACCAATCAAATACTTGGGACTGCCTCTTGGTGCGAATCCTAACAGAATCAAGACTTGGGAACCTGTTTTGGACAGGATGGAGAAAAGGCTAAGTGTGTGGAGAAGGAGGAACAGTTCCTCCGGTGGCAAACTTACTCTTATCAATTCTTCTCTCTCTAATCTGCCAACATACTTCATGTCTATCTTCAAACTGCCATTGACTGTTGCAAAGGCGATGGAGAAATTACAGAGACAATTTTTTTGGGGTGATACAGTGGACAAGAAAAAGCTACATCTGGTGAAATGGGATTCAATTGCAAAAAAGAAGGAGTTTGGTGGACTTGGAGTGAGACGATTGAAACAACAAAACCTGGCACTTCTTGCTAAGTGGTGGTGGAGATTCAATAAGGATAAAGATTCGCTTTGGGTCAAGGTTATCAGAGCCAAATACAAAATGGGACAGGCAGCATGGCTACCTCATTTGCCGTCGTCAGGACGTGTTACTAATATTTGGAGGGATATTTGCTCGTTAGGAGACTCCTCTTGTTTTAATTCGATAATCGCGGATGGATTCAGAATTCAGGTTAACTCTGGGCAGGAAACTTCTTTCTGGAACGATTTATGGCTTGGAGACAACACTCTCAAAAAGTCTTTCCCTGGACTATATCTTCTTTCTACTCAAAAGGAGGAGGTGATTAGTTCAGTGAAGAATGGTCTGGGAAGTGAGAGGTGGAATCTACAATTTCGAAGGGTGTTACGCGATTGGGAGAAACCAATTGAGGAGGAATTGAAGCAAAGATTGCAAGCTGTGACATTGGATCAATCCAAGAGTGATAATTTACAATGGAAATGGGCTTCGGACAACTGTTTTACAGTCAAATCATTATACTACCAATGGGAGCAGCAAAGTCATGCTCGGAATCAAGTCTTGGGATCAGTTTGGAAAAACCTCAGTCCCCCAAAGGTAGAAATCTTTGCATGGTTGGCAATTCAGAGCAGGGTAGCTACAAGATCAGAACTTTTTAGTAGGAATCTGATTCTTGAGGATCACCAACAACTTTGCCCGCTGTGTTCGATGTACCCGGAAACTCCCAATCATCTGTTTTTACACTGTCAATTCTCGTGGGACTTATGGTCTCTCATTTTGGACTGGTGGCATGTAATGTGGGTATGCCCTCATTCTTTGGCAGATTTGGTACTATGGTGGTTTGATAGCAGGTTTAGGAATTTGGAGAAACATTTGTGGGAAGCAACCTTTTATGCAACTCTTTGGTCCTTGTGGTTAGCAAGAAATGACTATGTTTTTAACAACGCTACGACAAGTATTGGGGAGGTGGGTGAGCTTGTGAAGACGAGAGTGGCTATGTGGATGAAGTCCAAGTTTGAGATTAAACTATATACGATAGAGGAGTTTAAGGGGTATTTGGATGGTATTCGAAAGCTAAGGATTTAATTGTGACTCTGGTGGTGTAATGTCCAACTTTCTGTTGGACGGTTTTCTCTTTCTTTTTTTGGTGTTCTTGCTTTCTCGATGTACCCTCTTCGAGTTAATTAATCGTTTCGTTTGCCGAGCAAAAAAAAAAAAAAAGAAAACCTTTAAAATCCTCCACAGTGTATACTTTGATATCTAACTTCACCTTAATCCACATCGCGACTCTGGTTTTGATCACCTCACCCACTTGCCCTACTCCTGTCGAAGCATTATTGAACACGTAGTCATTCCTCGCCAACCACAATGACCAAATTGTAGCAAAAAATGTCGTTTCTCACGAATGATTCTCCAAATTTCTAATTGTCAAACCACCAAATAAAGAGAGCTTCCAGAGATAGAGGATAAACCCATCTCACATGCCACCAATCCAATCCAGGATCGAAGACCAGCTTCCAGAGCTTCGAGCGGCTGCTTTTCCGATGATCTTTTCCATGTCCTTGTTTTATGAGGATTGTAATCACCAGAAATGAAAAGTCCACCCAACGGCTCGTGGAAGTCATCGTTCCGTAAGCAAGCCGCTATAGAATACAACATGGTCCAATAGTATTATTTTTTTTTAGAGATTTCAGTGCTTGTTTTCGGAAGTTTATTCTCTGTTTTTGATGTCCTGATCTTGGTAATTTGATCATTTGACTTGCTCTTTAATGACACTGGTTAAGACTTTGAATTAAAAAAAAAAAAACTTTACACTAAAAAAAAAAACCAAAAAAAGGGTGCTCGAACAATCACATAACCAAACAAAACAAAGTGTGCTAAGACCATCATTGACTAAGATCTTGGTGTTCCCTTATTGTGTCACACCTTCAAGCATTTCCAATCACGGCTTGCGCCCTCTCAACCTGTCACCCACTTCTTTTGGGGAAGATTACTCTCTCTCTCTGGGGCATAGCTATGTTGGGGTTCGGGGGGCTAGGGCCTCCTGGCCGCAGCTCTCCGAGCGTCCGACTTTTAAAATTTTTATTTCGTATATTCTTGATTTTGAATAATATTGATAATTATTCATGTATTATTACTTATAATCGCAATAATTTAGGTTCGATTTGATAAAAAAATCCCGTTATTTTACTTTCTCATTTATCAATTTCTTTCTTTAAAAAAAAAAAAAAAGCACATGATGGTTGATGTAGCCTAGAGAACCATTTTAATGTACAAATGTAATGAATTGAAAAGCAAAAACCTTATGATATAAATAAGTATACGTTCTGATAAAAATATATGTCTACTAAGCTAGCTCCTGGGTTAAAATCCTGGCTCCGCCACTACGCGCGCGCTCTCTCTCTCTCAAGTGGACGGTATCTACATGCACCACCTCCAATGATATGTACAACGACTAGGTAGCTACATGATGTATTATACGGATTGCAAAAGGTGTATATATGTACTGTACTGTACCGTACTGTACATAATGTATAATGGACGGTGTAGTTGGTATAGAGTAGGTTTGACCCTTCTCTCCGCTGTTTTCTTTTCCTTTCACTTCTTTTCGATCGCACATCACAAATTTTACGGGCTGTTTTTTTAATCGACAAAAGCAAATTTTTTTTTTAAAGCAATAAGCATTAATGCTCGAACCAGTACGACTAGATGATGGGGATGCAAAAACACGCAGTGTATTGAAATAATTTGATTGGTTTTTGTGCTCAATTTTTTATCATCTATACTGCTTCTTTTTTTTGAAAAAAATAAAAATCTTCATGTGAATTTATTACGTTATCCTTTCATGTATAATAATTGGACAAATTAAAGGACGATTTTCAGTACAATACATATGGAAGTGTAAACATTCAATTTTATTATAGCTCAGTAAAAGGAATTGTTTGACACAGGGAGCTAGACATGCGGTAGATAATTGGAGTATTTTTTCCCGATAAAAAGAGAATTGAAATTGACACATGTACAGTCCTAGCTAGCTAGGGTATTCAGCCCCTAAAAAGTCTTGTTCAAATTGACAAACAACACCAGAGTGAATGGAAATAAAGTAAGTAAAGCCCAAGGGCAGTGCAACTTGCAAAGGCATCCGCTGTCCGGTCAGCTTCTCGGCAAACCAGGAATCTTTCCCATAAGCAAATGTGCAATCTGAGAGAATGCCTGTCCCATTTTCGTGTTTTGGGTTCGGTCTTTTAGACGTAGGCTTGTCCTAATAGGTGTTTTTTATTTGATAATCTTGGATTGGATCTTGTATTGACACATGATTGTTCTTAACTTTGTTCAGGGATATGTTGCCGTCTAATACTTGTTTCCAGGGCCGGCTCTGAGCCGAGATGAGCAAGGCGGCGAACTTAAGCCCCCCAAATTTTGGATCAAAATTAGGGTCCTAGATAGATATAATCAGATATGTAATACATATTTAATCTAGCACTTATATAACAAATAAGCTAACTAGCTTAGTGGAAAAACTTTAATTTTTCTATCCAAGAAGTACATGGTTCAAGTCTTAGAGGCCTCTTTTTTTTCTTCCCCATATGAATATTTTTTTTCCTTCATAAGTTCGTTTTAGGCCCCTAGAATCTCAAAGCCAGCCCTACTTGTTCTCTTTAGGCCCCGTTCTCTTGAACTTAACTTAAATATGAGAGTTTTGTCCTTATTTGATTTTTTTTCGCTTTTGTTAGTTTTGCGCCAAACTTTCATAGGTTATTAATTCGTCTCGACGAGGAGTAATTTTTTTTTTTACTTTTACCCAAGTATTTTGAGAAATAATTATTTTTAGTGCAAAAATATGACATTTTTTCCTGTCCAAAACAAAAAGAAAAGCATATGCGGATCCACTCGATCTCTCCACAAGTTCTGTTTCCTTTATCCCAATGCACTATCGTACATTGAGAGTGCTTTTGATAGAGGACACATTTTGGAGACGGCGAATTTCGTGTCTTTATCCAGATTGTTGTACATAACGGAGCTAAAATGGTAATGACTTAGCAGGTGGCCGGAATCTGCGTGCACTCCTTGCATGTATTGATAAATACTACTAATAGTAGATAGGCAGCTACTTAAACTCGATCGAGATGCCTAATTACAAAAACATATGCAAGCGCAATGTTTGGCCGAGCGCCATGGGATTGACTCCGCGATTGTTGGACGTATTTTTTTCGTTTCATGCTGCTGTGTTTACATTGAAAGGACTTTATTGCCGAAATCTTGCTCTATTAATTATGATGCTGCATAATTAATACTCCGTATTGTTTACCTGTAACGTCTTCTTCTTCTTTTTTATTGGCAAAAAGAAATTTTATTAAAAACTTGACTGGGGTTTGTCTTGAACGTATTGATTCTCCTCATGTCCCTCTAATGTTGTTTTCCAATCAGGTGTTAGTCTTCAACCTTAAACATGTAGAAGAAAATTCTTAGTTTCTGTACGTACTGCATGTATATCTAGAGTGAAGGGACTACTAATTTTTTGTGAAGTTATTTATTCAACATATTCGTTTTCTTTGTTTGTTGTTGTTAGGACCGTGGGACACGGTCTCTTTCTGTTGGCGGATTCCACAACAAAACACACATTTAATTGCATTCTCATTTATCGAGTTGTAATTTATCTATTTATTTCTAGAGTATCTGTTTAGGAAGTGGAAGGAAATCAAACATTATGTAATTGAGTGTGGTAGAGACTGTTTAAGAAATTGGCTTGGAAGAAAATCAATATCAGGAAGAGGAAGAATTGTAAAGGCAATAAGGGATGGCGAAATCACGTGTGTATGGCAAGATGGAAATGGAAGCAATCAAGGAAATTGTAACAAGGGAATCAAGGCGATCTCAAATCTGCGGGATGCAAATAAGGGAACTGTATTAGTTGTGATTGCTTGAGAAAACTCCAAACAAGCCCTTGCCGTTTGCTTGACCGACCGACCGGGTGGTGATAAATTTAAACTAAAAACGCGTCCCAAGCGTAGGACTCTCGACCGATGTAGCATAATCCGGAAGTACCGGAGCCGAACCACAGAGACGGACGAACGTGTGTAGGACTCAAACATGACGGGTTCACAGTTTAACTGGCTCTTAGGTAGCCACCCCTTGTTCAATTGATTTATTTGCTGGCTACTAGATAAAATTAATTGACTATGAATTTAAAAGAGAGTACAAGCGTGGGAACCCAGAGTCTGCAACTAACCTAACTAATGTTTACTCGGGACACAATTATTCAATTCATTGATTTCAGAATAAGGAAAAAAAAGGGGTTCCTAATGCCCACCACCTGTCACCAGCTCCCATGCGCATTTGAAATCTGATGATACCTGGATTTTGTTTATTAGAAAGGGGTTTTTTTTCGTATCCCAAAATTGCTGGAAAAACAAATTAATTCGTACCCGAGGTAAATCATTCGCTAAACTAGTCGTAGGACGCATCCGTCCCGTGGCCGCACCCTAGGAACTACTCGTGCATGCTTGAAATAACAGAAAATAAAATCCTAGATCGAAACATGATCATCTATTGCAGAAGAAACGAAAAGTAAAAGAACAGATCCACGAAGAACAGAGAATAACGAACAACTTTAATTAACGAAGAAACTCTAAAAAGTTATCAGAGATCCAAGCGATTGAAGAAAAATAGTGCAGGAAACTTAAGAACAGAGAAAAAAACAAAACAACGTTAAGTCTAAAAGCTGCTACTAAAAAGCTGGAATCAAATCTAACCCTAACGCAGAGTTAAAACGGGGCTTTTATATTAATCCCCCTTAAAAAACAATTAAAATCCTAACATAAATCGGAATTGGACCCGCATACGACTCAAAACGCCGCCGTTTCAAAGCCAAGATAAGCTCTCGGTAGGGCTACACCAAAAATGGTGTAGCGCTACCTAACCCCTTATGGAGCGTTGACTTCGTTGACCAATGCTCTGGCCGTTGCTCCTTGATGTCAAGGTAGGGTTACACCAAAAATGGTGTAGCTCTAGCCAAGCCACTAGTCGCTTCTTTGCGAATTCTACTTTAACACTTAGTCTCCACGGTCTTTCTTGCTCTCAAGCTCCATCACGGCTTTCAAGTCTCTGCAATTCAATCTTGACGTTAAAACAACCTTATTTTCCTGAAAATTAACAAAAACACAAAAACATACCAAAGTAACGCATCAAGTGAAAAATAGGGAATAAATTAGATAACAACGTGTTGAAACTATCCTATTTAGGCACTTATATTTACGATACCACGTGCCTATCACCGTTGCTTGAGCAACTTGACAGCTCTATCTCTACCTATTTATATACGGTTTAGTCGGTTTTTAAGGTTACCGAATATATGAGTGCAGCCCCTCTCTTGCTCCAAAACATAGAAATATCTAAGGGAGATTTTTAGTTTGTCTTTTAGAAAAAGATATATATGATTGTTTGATCATCAAACTTCCGGAGTAATTCCAAGAACCTTCTCCATATTTTGTAATTGCTAATCGAAATGTTCTTCCAGTGGATTTCCGGAGGGTACCGATGGTGGATTCCGTAAGTTATTGGAAGGCTTGAGCGATTCAAGGTAGCGGCGGTCAAGCACTAGGTGCGGTAAATGAGTGATTCGGCAATCAACCTTCGTCAATCGAGAGCGATTCTAGATTGTAAGTATAGGTTTGTTGGTAACCGCGCAATGAGTTATTGTGCATGATTTTCTTCCCGTGGTTTTTATCCGTTTAAGGAGTTTTTCACGTATATTCTTGTGTTCATCGTTTATTTTTATTTTTTTAAATTCCTTTTATATATTGCTTGTTGAGTATTCGGATAGCTAAAAAGGATTTTTCAATTGTAAGTACCGCACGAAACTGATCCCACCAACCGCGACCGACGGTCCTGTGGCCACACCGAGAAATAGAGGTCCGTCCATATATTGTTATTGCGGACAAGTTTTCACTTGCGGATGTGGTGGCCTGAAATTTTTTGCTCTTATATTGGGTGTTGAACAATAAAGTAGAAAATTGCGCTTGTATGGTACTTACTCCGGCGCCCTTCTAACTATTTGAGCTAACCTTTAGGTTATATCGTAACACACTTGATCTATGTTGTTCAGCGAATAATCAGAGGTGGTTAACACTTGAAACATAGAACACAATGAATTGATCAACAGTAGTAATCTAAATTTTCATCCATGCAAGAAAATGTAAATTTCCATGCACACCGTATTTTTGCTCGGCCAAACCCGTTGAACTAAGCGCAAACTGTGGACTGTGTTGTGCACGTGACCTGGAAGTGTGGTCATGGAATGAGTGGGGACACGTGATATGGAAGAGTTGTCACGAAATGTTCTGACCTGTCAAGCAGGTCAATGGGCCAGATTGTTACAATTGGAAGGCAAATCAACATGAGTTCTCAAGTCCGATTTCCTTAGTAGGTGTAGTCTTGACCTTCTCAAATTATTTAACAATTTTAGGTGCATATTTAGGCGTCACATTCGTACTCTTTCCTGAAATCAATCTAATTCTAGATCTTTGGGTTTTATCACAATCATAACCAAAATAATTGTACATATCCCCATTTTTATTAACATTATGAAATTGAGGTGAAGGATTAATATACCAATAGAGTTTAAAGCAATTCCTAAAATCAATCTAATTCTAGATCTTTGGGTTCTATCACAAACATAACCAAAATAATTGTACATATCCCCATTTTTATTAACATTATGAAATTGAGGTGAAGGATTAGTATACCGATAGAGTTTAAAGCAATTAGGTCGAATGTGACCCTTCATCCCCCAAAAAAAAAAAAAGAAAAAGAAAGAAAAAAAGAAAAAAGACATATAGGTATAAACTTGTTATGATCATAATTAAGAACATATAAGTGCGTGTGTGAAGTGTTTGGCAGCTGTAACTTTCTACAATGAGGTCTAATGTGACCTTTAACACCACAATGATGGCAAGTAGACATAAACTTAGATAAATTTACCTCACCATGCTTGGTGGTGGCATGTTCGACTGCTGCACTTTTCGGCTTTGCCTTCGTAGAAATTGGCAATTTGGCTCTATGCAAGCATATTTGACTTTGTTCTCTTTGACGGGTGACTTGGGATTGTTGGCCACAAGAGAAGCACGTGCACTGCTATTCGGCTTGACATATTATTTTTCCTCTTGCCTTTGACTTTAAAGATCCTTCTACTTTATACCCACGCCCACCTCTATATATCTGATGTCACCTTTTGAGATGACAAAACTTCATCTAAAATTCATGCATTCAATTTTTTAAAAATAACATCGGTCTTATTAAGTTCAATTTACAATTTTATTACCTTTGATTCAAGGAGCTCGGTAGTCTCAAAAGGCTATGCATATCAATTTGGGTACCCAAGAAGGTCGTTGATTATAGTCCAACCCTGCAGGCCCCCCACGTGCATGCCTGTCACTCATGTCGGCGCTACAATCTGTTGGGTAAAAAAAAAAAAAATAACCCATAAAAAAAATGAAGCCCCAATAAATTAGGATTCCAGGAGGGCAAGATGGACACTTTTAACACACACAAACTGAAAACTCCAGTGAGAGTCAGCCCCATGACACGGGGGGGCGATTACCTAGGTGAGCGGTTAATTGAGCAGCTCGAGGCTTAGCTCGTTAGTAATCGGCCCGAGTTCTTAATCGAGTTTTAAGCTTGTATAATAAATGAGCCGAGCTCAACACAGTTAAAGCTTGGCTCTTCTCAAAAAACTCTACTTGTTTATATAGGCTTGGCTCATTAATGGATGCTTGTATAGGCTGTTTTGTAAATGATGAATTGGGCTCAACCCATTGAGTATCCCACTCGAGCTCAAATTTTAGGCTCGCTTAGTAAACTAATCGAGTTCGAACACTACAAAACTCAACTCAACTCGACTAAGCTCGTTTGTAACCTTACTAAAAAGTGACCACGAGTTCTAACTCTCTTTTGTTTTTGGCCAAATGTAAGCTAATTACTTGCATTACAACGACTACTATAACACAATTTGAGCCTATATAAGAGCATCTCCAGCAGCCTCGGCTGCTGGAGATTTCCGGCAAAATGGCGACGAAAAGCTCCCAAACCCAAAGACAACAGCCTCGCCAGTTAACCCGCCGCCAAAATCACTCGCCTGCTGTGGCAAGGTTTTAACCCTCGCTTGCCTCTCTCTCTCTCTCTCTCTTGCCCTCAACGCAGACCCAGACGTGGATCTGGTAAATCGACGGCGGCGGATTCCGGCTGGATTCAAAACTTACGCTACAGTGCCTTGTCCACTGTCATTCGTCGTCGACTGCCGTTGCCCGTGGATCGGATTCCGACTCCTCTCTCGCTTTGCTTCGACTCCGGCGAATTTTCTGGTAGGTTCTTTGATTCCGACTCCTCTCTCGCTGTGTGTATATATACAGGCGTATATATGTGTATATATCGGTTGGATTTGAATTTGTGGGTTTCAATTTATGTTTTTTTGACTGAAATTGATTTGTGGCTTTGATCTTGAGGTTTGATTTGTAACTATTTTGAGGATTGATTTTGTATTTTTGGGTTTGTAATCGGAAATAGCCATGGTGTTGTGTTGCCGCTGTTGCAAGTTTCAGGGGGGGGGAGAGAGAGAGGAGAGAGGATTGATTTGGTACAAATGGCAAATAGTTTTGCTTAGGCTACTGGGTACACATGTATTGAATGACTAGCTAATTGAGAGAAATTGCATTTTTTCTTGCTTAAATGGCTAAAAATTTGGTGTGACTGATGGAGATGCTCTAATGCCTCACACCACAAAGTGGCGCTTCACGACTGCTCGGCCAACTTTAACTCATCCACTTGCGTTTGGGTATTAGGCAAATTTATGCCTTGTTTGGTTGGTGTTTTGGGAAGATAAAAAATTCAACTCAAAAAATAATGATTATCTGCATTTTCAATCATTACTCTCATTTATCCCTCCACTTATTATCCCCATCTTCAATTATTATTTTCATTTCTCTCGCCATCTATTTCTACTTGTTATCTCTATCTTCAATCATTACCCTAATTTCTCTCTCTACTTATTACTCCGTAACTCATAAATCTAACCCGAAAATTTTCAAAACACCATCCAAACAAGGCATTAACATTTTCTATCTCCCGTTAAAATAGTGAAAAGACTACAAAGCCCCTCATGCTAGTAGAGTAAGATTTGGGCCTTCAGCCCATTCAGCCCATTTTCGGTTGACCACAAGTCCAAATAGCTCGTTACTGAATACGCTCTGCAGATGTAGCTGCCACTATTAAATCTTTCTTAGCCCAGAGTAGAGTCTACTATCCGTTCGATTTAGATTTTGAGGGAGGTTTTTGAAAGTAATAAGTTGAGAGAGAATTTTTTTTTTATCCCAAACACATTTCATTAAAATGCCAAATGACACTTACAACGTTTTTATCCGAATACAATGAATGAGAGACTACGACCAACCCGTTACAGAAAAATACACAAAAAATGTAGAAACAAAGAGACACAAAGTGTCTAGATCCTAAGCCCAAGCCCAAGGCACTCTACTCACCGACACTAAGGGTTGGGACACGAGGAGCTAGCAATCTATTCAACAGTCGCCTCGGGATGGCGAAGAATCCAAATCAGAGACAAACAAATACAAAATCGATGGAAACAGATAAGAATTAGCAAAACAGAAAAATGCAACACCGTGGACGAAACCACTAAGCACGTCGCCGTGCTTCGGCCGAGATAAACTGCACGTCGCTGGATATTGAGGCACAAAAGGGATCTCGAACCAAATTTAGTGGAGACAATGCCCATGGGTTTTGAAACTCCAAAACAAAAAAGGTACTATTTAAATAGTGGGTTTGTAAAGTACATTTTAGCTTGGGCAGGTTCATTACCATGGAAAGCCCAACAGCTTTGTATTTGGTTTAACAACAGCCCATTACTAGAGACAGAATGGATGAAGAGGTGTTGGGCCGACAAGTTCGATGATCTTATCAGGTAGCACTCTCTTTTTCTTAGGGTAGATTATAGAATTATATAAGGGAAAATGACGGCCAAGGACATGTTTTGATAATTAAGACCCGTTAAGGACATTTTTAGTATTAACAAATATTCCTATCTTGTTCTTGGTGGGTATTAATTATCAAAACACTTCTTAGACCGTCATTTTCCTATTATTTTTAAACAACCAAAGAGAAAAACACAGATAATATATAGTACAACTATTTTCCAAAATTCATGAATTTTAGGAACTTAAAATGACGGATAATAAATGATCATGAGTGTTTTCTGAAATAATTTTTTGGTTATCTTCAGATCTTGTATTTTTCTAATATTCTTTTTGTGTGTGTGTGTGTGTGTGTGTGTGTGTGGTGGGGGGGGGCGCTCTATTTTAACATATTCAATTTTAATTGTTTAGCAATCGAAACTAAAAAGAATATTAATTTTTAAAGATCTTGCAATTTTTAAAAATGCTCTATTTTAGATCTTTTATCCTGTTTACAAAATTTATGTTCCAACCTCTAACTCAATCTCCTTGAAAAAAATTGAGTAAAGGCAAAAAGTGACACAAATTAAAATAATTCCTCACGTTTATATTGTGCAGGCCCCGTTCCGCTAAGGTTACTAATTTTTGAGTAATTATTTTCCGTTTTACAAAACATGTCATTCTCTCACAATATCCCTCAACGAAATGGGGTGTAACTTGGTTGTGGGAGAAAAACCAAGATTTCTATATCTTTCCGGGAAATTACCTCTGGCGTACCTAAAAAGGAAGAGCAAGAAGATGAAGATTTTGGAGCCTTTTATACAAGGGTAAATATATATATTTTTTTGTGTTGGATAAATGGGTAAATTTCTTGTATTAACTTGAACACACAATGTACAACTAATCAAAGCATTTGTGAACCAGAAAAAGAAGAAGAAGGATTTTAAATTGAAATAGGAGAAATTATAAAATTACAATCTACCAAACACATAATTTAATAAATCCAATTACAAATAAGTTGCCACACCAAGTGCTACCTAATACCTACAACGAAACGAAGAAAATAAATACATAGATCTACGACCTTTCTAAATAATCAGCAATTTATGTAAAAACTTGCATGACAAAGAAAATATTGGCATTAATGCAATGAGCCAAGAATAAAGAAAATGTGTATTTGACACAACATGTATCATCTGATGATAATAATTAGACTTATGTATGGAGTTTGCAATTAGAGTGAAAGTTTTGTCCGGATCAATCGGACAAGGGGTTATCCGGACAGCCCCCGTGTAGGCTTTCTACGTGAGTTTTTTTGAAAAATCCAAACCGTGCATTTTGTAGGTTTCGCAAATTATGTATCTATGCAAAAAAATCAGGTTGTCTGAACATCGATAGGTATGTCAAAAATTGAGTTTTTACACAAAAAATAGACGATCGTGATCCGTCAACTGTTTTTAAAGTTAAACCGTTCACGGGGAGAAAGAGTTGGTCGTGGCTTGGTGGCGGTTTGGTGGGATCGATATTAAATAATTTGTTGCTGTTTTCTTCCTTGCTTTTGTTGAATACTCTACATAGCAGGACTTTCTTCGGTATGAACTCGAAGAAAGCAGCTTTGGGGATCACGGAGTTGATCCGAATTTCGCGAAGATGATGGAGTTTGTTGACGATGACCGTAACCAATTAGTTTTTCCCTGAATCAGGAACGAGAATCTGGGTTTTGGTTGTTGTTGTGTCTGGGTTGGACTCACGTACGTGTAACCTGTTAAAGGAAAGATGCCAACATTTTCTTCGTTTGAACTTTCTCTATATCCTGAAGTTCTTAATTGTTGATAGACATGAACGTGGAAGCTTGGAAAAGTCACATTTCATACCTCTCAAGGAACCTCAAATGAGCACTATAAATAACCGGCCTTTTATAGCATTGTATCATCATCCAATCCAAAAATGAAGACTCCAAATGCTTCATTGCTTTCACTTATAATTTCTCTTCTTTCCTTGATTTCGTGGGCAACTTCAGCTCATACTCACGAGGATTTTCTTCAATGCCTTTCCCTTCATTTTCCTAATTCCAACTCAATCTCCAAAGTTATTTACACTCCTTACAACTCTTCGTACCAATCCATTTTGGAATCCGAAATACGAGTGGAGCGATTCTTACCACCCGCCCCAGTCCCCAGACCTCTCGTCATCATTACACCATTGGTGGAATCCCATATCCAAGCAGCCATTTACTGCTCTAAAAAGCATGGCATGCAAATCCGGGTTCGGAGTGGTGGCCATGACTACGAGGGTCTCTCTTACATCTCTTACCAGGCCCCGTTCGTCATGGTTGACCTAGTAAATTTTCAATCAATCAATATTGATGTCGAAAATAGAACAGCATGGGTTCAAGCCGGGGCCACAATCGGTCAACTTTACTACACCATAGCTAAGAAAAGTCCAACTCTTGCCTTTTCGGCCGGTGTTTGCCCTACAGTAGGTGTTGGTGGACACTTTAGTGGGGGAGGGTACGGGATGATGTCACGGAATTACGGGATCGCTGTTGATAATATCATCGATGCTCGAATAATCGATGTAAATGGAAGAATTCTTGATCGGAAGTCAATGGGGGAAGACCTATTTTGGGCCATTAGAGGAGGTGGAGGCGCTAGTTTTGGTGTTATTATCGCATGGCACATTAAACTTGTACAAGTTCCCAAAAACGTCACAGTTTTCACTGTAAACAGAACCTTGGAACAAAATGCCACTAAGATTGTACACAAGTGGCAATACGTTTCCGAGAAAATTGATGAAAAGCTAGTTCTCAGGATCTTTCTGGAAAAAGCCAATTCTAGCCATGACGGTAAAGAAACAGTACAAGCCTCATTCGTTAGCTTGTACCTTGGTGGAGCTGACACACTCCTCCCATTGATGCAACAAAGCTTTCCTGAGTTGGGTTTGGTGAGATCAGACTGTATCGAAATGAGTTGGATCGATTCGATACTCTATTTTTCAGGTGTTAGCGGAGAACCGCTTGATATTTTGTTGAATAGGAGTTCGTTGGTGACATATTCTGGTGCATATTTCAAGGGAAAATCGGACTACGTAACTGAGCCCATTTCTGAAACCGGGCTTGAATCCATATGGAGAGCGGTTCTGGAATATCCCGGGGACATCGAGATGGAACTTAGTCCTTATGGTGGAAGGATAAGTGAGATTTCAGAATCCGCAACGCCTTTTCCCTATAGAGCAGGGACCTTATACATCATTCATTACGCAGCCACGTGGACTGAAGCCGGGAAAAGTGCATTGAACAGGAATATGAGAGCAATCCGAAGGTTTTATAGTTTCATGACTCCTTATGTTACCAAGAATCCAAGATCTGCGTATCTAAACTACAGAGATCTTGATTTGGGGGTAAATAACAAAGGGAACACAAGCTATGAACAAGCAAGCATTTGGGGTTTGAAATACTATGGGATCAACTTTAAGAGATTGGTTCATGTGAAGACCATGGTCGATCCTGGTAACTTTTTCAGGAATGAGCAAAGCATTCCAACTCTGTGATTCTACCCTCGTGTGATTGTGGTATAGAATAGTAGTGGTGTTATGGATCATCATCGGACAGAAAAGTTTAGCCATAATAAATAAATGTTCGGAAATGATGTAAAAGAAAGTATTTTGTTGAATAAAAGGATGTTCGTTTTTTTCCCCCTCTGTGTGCCAAGTAAAATTTGTCAACTTTTCTTGTTTGGAAATTAGTTTCAAGAGCTGGAACAGTCATTTGATTCAAGTCTTTCCTTCGACAAATTCACATTTGAGATAGTGCTGAGCACTGAATTTGAGGAAGGATAACATCCTGCCTTTATCTTTTTTGTACCTCTTGCTCCCTCTCTCACCCCACAAGATTTCTTCTCCCTTCTCCTCACTAATCATCAACGAATCGCACATCTCTAGCTCACATACAACCACACGTAAGCACACCTCGTGAGAACCCCGACCTACACATTTTTTTTCCCTCCCTGCATGTCACAATTTTCCTATTTGGGGTTCATTCACTAGAGTATTTGATGTGTCAAGTAGAAGATCGCAAGAAGCTCTAGGGAAATGTCCCAATGCTACAGGAGGGCTCCAGAATTGGAACCGAGATCTTCTTATGTGATAATCCCTAATGTGACGTAAAATAAGATTGATCAGAGTAACAGTACCGCTGCCATATGGGAGATTAGGTGACTTAAGTTTTCTTTTGTGGAAGTTATCAGCGAAACCATGAAAACCAAACGTATGTTTTGAATCTTGTAAAGTTTGGTGTTTGTATTTTAATCAGAACATTTATAGCATCATCTTATTTTTATCATATTGGCAAAAAAAAAAATAAAAATTCCAGCATGAACGGTATTAATGAAAGATGACGAATTTAAAAATTTCCACTACATGCAACATACTCCCTCCGTCCCAATTTGTTTGTCTCTTTTTCTATTTGGGACCTTTAACAAAATTGTCGATATGTTTCAATCTATAATGATATTTATATGCAATATGGATCTTATTTGATAAATCTCAATTAGTTATATAATGTGATGTTTTCAAAATTATATAAAACATTATAGATTGTGAAGTAATTTTTTAAAGGGAACGAATGTCAAAAATGGACAAACAAATTAGGACGAAAGGAGTATAAAATAAAGTTACGTCAATAGAGGTACATCCCAATCGACGTAGGTGTAAAATCAAGGGAAATGATATTAGCCCTCTAAAAATTGATTCAGACACTCCAAAAAACAAAGGAAAGTAGCTTTGAAATTACACTAATTTTAAAGTGCCTGCATCAATTTTTAGAGTGTGAATATCATTTTCCAAAATCAATTCACAATGTCATACGGATTTAATTAATTTAAGGAGGGATAATACCAAGTTTTCATGATGTGACATTCCTTATAAACAATGGCAAAAAAGGAAAATCCTGCTGGAAATATATTGTCAGAAATTGCTGCATAAAATTTTTGTTCAATGACGAGCAATTTGCTGCATGTGTTAAGCAGATGCCCATAACGTACCATCGCAATTGACTGACCAGAAATCAAAGACGGAAGTACTTTGAGAAAAAAATTAAAAAAAAAAAATTATATGTACAAGTTTTGTTCAATTCAATTTTTTTTAGCTCAATCCATTCCACCGACCTATTTTCTAACAACCCTTTTTAGTTGATGCAGTCGTGGAAAATACTGGTTGGTGTGCTTAAATTTTAAATTTTTTGTTCTTACAATCTTATTTTTTAGGTTTAAATATAATGTAATAACAACAAAAAATCTAAAACATTTTTTGAGATTTGTTGATATCCAAGAATTTTTATGTTCATACGAAAATTCTAATCGTAAGGAAGGTTTGCAGGAAACCACACAAGAAAAAATGCGTTAGGGCCCATTCCGGGTCCCAGATCCCAAAAAATCTAGAAAAATATTCATAAATTTTTGAATATTATTTTATAGAGCCCGATAAAAATCAGATCCAACGGACATTGGTAAGTATTACTTTTGGATTCATAAGGCGAAATTGCTCAGTTCGCCCCTATGAATCCAAAAGTAATACTTACCGATGTTCGTTGGAGCTGATTTTTTATAGGGTTCCATAAAATAATATTAAAAAATTTATGAGTATTTTTCTAGATTTTTGTGGGATTCGGAATGAGCCCAAATACGTTTTTCCTTACGTGATTCCATGCAAATCTTCTTTGCAAATAACATGGCTCTTATTCATATTGTTCATTTAAAGACACCGCTATATTAACTCCTAAGAAATAAATATATAATGTTCACACTGGTTACAATATGAACATTCACAATATGCGAGGTCAATGGTATGATGATACTAACCATACGAGCGGTGCATGGATTGGATTACAAACCTTATTTATTAAAGATTGCATATTATATTCACTATTTTGTCTGTAAAAACTTTATATCCATCTTAAACTCAATTGGCAATGAGTAGAGAGATCCTAATATCATCAAGTGATCACTCATTTCACTCTCAAGTAATGTAAGACTCTATTTTCTTAACATCCCCTCTCATGTAAAGCCGCGTTTGAGATCTGTCACGTGGGGTCACTTTCGGGTCCTATCATCGTACAACTTTTTTGCTGGTAACATGCCTTGTTTTGATATCATGTAGAAACTTTACATCCATCTCAAAATCAATTGGCAATGAGTGCAGAGATCCCAAATTTTATTAAGTAATCACTCATTTCACTCCCAAGTAATGTAGAAATTTTATATTTATATCAAAATCAATTGGTAATGAGTGGAGAGGTCCCAGATCTTATTAAGTAATCACTCATTCCACTCCCAAGTAATGTGAGACTCTATTTCCTTAACATTGCATAAAGTTGTTAAATACCTACAATACATGATACGTACCTACGTCTCATTCGGAGTACGATACGTATCCACCCAGTATCCTTTTTGTATAGAAATTACACTATACGACCGTGTATCCTAATTCGCTATGTATCGTCTGATTTTTTTTATTTGGAAAAAGTCAGACCTTATTTTAAGAAGTGGAACCCCGAATGCATTAATCTAAATCGTTTGATCTAATCATGGAATCATTCAAACCATTTGATAGACATTAATTCAACCTCAATGTATGGGTTGTACAGAAGAAAGAATCATACTTTGATTGTATTTTGCTTGACTTTTCCTTCCCTAACAAAGGGTATAGAAAATCTTAATGTAATAGGTTCTAATTGAGAGACTTGATATTTTGCATCTTAATTTTTTTTAAATGTAAGTATATTTTGTTGGTGGTATTAGGTGTATCTACTTTTTAATTGTCTATTAATTATTATTAACATTGTTGAAGCATAAACTAAATTTAGTATTTGACACAAGAAAGTTAAGTCTAAACAAGTCCAATCGACAAAACTCAAAAATAAAAGATATTATTGAAGAAGATATAAATGGTATCTAGTTTTTAGACAAAAGTGAGAGGTATTGTAACGACCCGGAATTTCAACGCAATTTTTTTCAAATAAAGAAATTACTTTTAATCCAATAGTCGATAATAATCGATTAATTATTTAAAAGTGTAATTAGATTAAACTAGAACCTAGAATAATTTTTGGTAATTAAAATTAGTTTAGCATATAATTATCTTATCTTGTTCTATTCTATTTAAATTTATTTTTCTTGTTATACATACATATAATTGCATGCATGTACACTCCTCTCGTCTCTCACTCTCCTACGCAGTCCTACCTTCTCCGTGAGCATATTTTCGTTCTTATCTCGTCCGAAATCGAATCCTAAAAGGATACAACTTCCTTAATTCAATTTAAATCAAAACTCTCCTCAATTCTTTTATAAATAACCCATAACCCCGACCCTAGGGCACACCACGCAATCTCCCACACCCCAAAAGTCCAGAAAAGAGAGGAAATTTGAAGAATTCGGAGTTCCAATCCATGGAGTTTTAAAGAGAGAAAGAAAGAGAGAGAAAAGTGGGTTTGTGTTCTAGACCCGACCAAAATCCGAATTGATCGATCCAATTGCTTCCTACACTTCCTAGCATCGCCAAACATCAACCAATTTGGTTCCAAGGTCCCCCGATCGAAAAACCCAAAGCTTTCTTCCCAAACTTTCAAGTTTCGTTCGAAATTCAATTCAATCCAATTCGAGGTATTATAATCTCTTTCAACCACTTCTCTAAGTATATATTGTGTTTATATGCTTAACCCTATGCCCCAATTGGTCACATGCATCAAAAATCGAGCCAAAACGAAAAAAAAATAGAATTTTCGGCCAGACTCACCAAATTGATATTATTTCTAAGCTCGACACTTTATTTGTAATTATTTATGTAGAAGATGACCCTTCTGATATTATTTTTAAAATCTTTTTGATATTATTATTATAAAAAACTACTGAATTGATATTATATCATACAAAATAATAGCATCTTAGTATCAAAACTATTAATTATATCAGTTTAATTTATCTGGTAGATTGAATTGATAAGAAACGTTCGAAACGACTTTTCGATATCCCGAACAATGTTTTCGACCCCCAATTCATTTTTCCTATCCTTTTAACACTTCAAAGATCATACCTTGTTAATTTCATATTTTTTCTATTTATTTATCTATTTATTAAATTTTTATTCGTTATCATATAAAAGTTTACAAACTAAAAATCCTCGCAACCTTATAAACTACTCTATAAATCCCCAAACTATTTTTCCTAGGTTCCTAACATGTTAAAGATCATAACTTACTGATTTCATATATTTTTTTATATTATTAGCTATTTATTTTATTTTTAATTAAAGTTACAAACGAAAAATAATTGCGACCTTACAAAAAATGTTTTTAACATCTAAAATATTTTTCCTAGGCTTCTCACATCTCAAGGATGATATATTATTAAAATAATATTTTATTTATTTAGTTAACTAATTATTATTAATTATGCATTGGTTCTAAATATAAATAATTTAAAATATAATAAAAGATGTTGATACTTCCGAATAATTTTATTTAGACTTCTTACAGTCCTAAGATGATACTTTGTTAATATAAAAATATTTTTAATTATTTAATTATTTATTATCTATTTGTTCTTCTTTTGTCTATTAACTTAATCTTTTTATTTAAAATAATCCCGTGAGCAGCTAAACCAAACTTTTAGGACTCGAATTTGTTATAGAGGACCTTTAGACTCTTATTAAGGTTACAATAAATATTCTAATATTTTTACCTAATTAATGCATTTAATTAGTATTTAATCAACCTAATTACTTATAATTAATTAATAAAAGTCTAGAAAAGTTATTTTTAAATCTTAATTAAATAATTCATACATCATTAATGACTTTGTGACCATACGAGATTAAGGGCAACGGCCCAGTCATAAAAAGTCATGTAATTGTATTGCCTCATAATTGTTTTGATCCGTCTATTATTCGTTTTTAATTATTATTGAGATTGATATTGTGTTGATGCTTAATTTGAACGTTAGATTGGACCCTAGAGACATGGGGTGGTATACGAAATAAAAATCACTTAGACGATGCTAAGTAATGGATAAATTGAGAAGTTTTCTTTTCTATAGGTTGCCTGCAGGCGTGATTTTGAGATGCGATGAAATTGATGTCCTGGCGAGAGTCTAGTGGTAAATTAATGTCCTGGCAAGAGTCCAGTGGTAAATTGATGTCCTGGCGAAGTCCAGTGGTAAATTGATGTCCTGGCAAAGTCCAGTGGTGAATTGACAGACTGGCGTGTGCCCAGTGATGATTGAGAAATGATTGTGATTTGGTGTATAAGATAGGCGAACCCTAGTTGTGATTCAGGCATGATAAGTTATCCCCTTGTTGTAGTATTGTAACTTAGGTTATCTACGACAGCAAATGGAAGTGATCTCATGGGACCGAGCATGGCTAATGGTTGGGGAGGAAAGATCTCGCGGGGAGATCTTAGATCACACGTCAGGATAATGGACAGAAATGAACTGGTTATGTAAAAAATCTCTGTTTTACTTATTCGTATCATTATTATCCTGTTTACTTGTTGGCTGTAATATAAGAGGGGTAGTTGGGTTGGATTATTCTATTGGGTGATTTATCACTCACGGATACGTTTGTATCCTAGCAAATCGATTGCTTCGGCGATCAATTTGCTAGAGGGCGCATGATTCAATGATGGTGCAGTTCGACACAGAAAGAATATCAGGAACGGAGATCGAGTATGCTTGGAATTCGTATCAAGTCTAGAGTCAACTCTGAAATTTATGTATTTTGAATCAGTAAATTTCTTAAGATTATAATAGTTAAACCTTTATTTTGAAAAATTATATTTATTTAGAAATAATTTCTTGAGAAATTATTTTATTTTGTTCCCGAAAAGTCAGGGCGTTACAGGTATTGCATTGATAAAACCCAACGACACTTACACAACGAAATTCAATACAGATAACTTGGATAAGTCAAATTAATCATCTAACTGATACAAAATGAGAAAGAACAAGGCGGTTGATGTCTTTCATTCTTAGCCCAGGCATGACCTGACGCACCTTCTGTTGAGTGAAAAATTCATATATCCTATAGTAGTCTCAAAAAGAGATACATTGCTAGCTAGCCATGAGACAATAAGAACCTAGACGATCAAATGAACTTTGATCAGAAATGAACACACTAATAACTTTTTAGCAAACCACCAATAGATGTATATTAATCTAGCTTTAGAAACTCTAAAATATCCTTGTGAAATATCTAAAAAAATTTGTGAGAATTAGTCATATGTGTAATTCTAAAATTACCTCAAAGTTTATCGTGTATGAAAATATTTTTGTACTAGAGTCTTTCATGGAGTAGTATAAATAGGGATGAATTCTAACTATTTTGTATTAACCAAAAAAAAAAGGTTGAGTTCAAGTGTCTAATTCCCCACTCTTGTCTTTAGTATTCTCTTTTTTCCAAAAATCTTGTTCATCTGAACAATAGAAATTCCTATTCTTCTAACAAACGTATCTTAAGATATGTGATACGTATCCCGATGTGATAAATATAATTGAAAACATTGGTTTTGGGTTAGCTCGGGGTAGAATCAATTATTGGTTCCGCCCTTACCATAAATCTTGTACTATTTATTACATGCACGTACAAATCTAGCTGGCTACTTTTCTTTAAACACCATGCATATATGTTCTAACACGAACACTATAACTACATGTATCAAGGGAATATTTTTTTGGGCCTTTTGTTTATGTATGTGATGGTCATTCCATTCCGCGGCATTAATTCACGAGAGAAAGTGGTTGATGTTTACACTTAACAGGTTGGAGAGCCACATTCATCTGGGACTTGACAGTTTTGGGTAATGGGGAAGTGAACTATAAGGAAGAATTCGTCCCCACGGACCTACGAGGTATCCTACAACATTAGGTTCATGAGAAGAAAAGAAAGATGAGCTCGAATGGAGAACTGGTTTGCAGCACTTTTCGGACTGATGAACCAAGGAAAATAGTCCCAATTAACGATTGAGAATTGTTCGAGAAAGAAGAAGAAGGTACGTACTATTGTATCGATACAAGACCAAGAAGAGCGCTTGCTTTTTTGAGATCAATCATATTATATCTATACAGAGGTCGAGTTCCTTGCCCGGCCCCTATTCATTGTCCTTATTTTTTTGTACATTAATTAAACGTTGCAATTGTTTACTATTATTTGATTTTCTTCCCATCCCAATATCAATAGATTTACATGGTATCACTATTAGGGTTCAAATCACAAGAATATGTTTTCTATAGCTAGTTACGAAAATTAGATAATTTCTTTTCATGTTTCAATTGATTAAATATTCCGTTTATCTCGCGGCCTACAAGTTTGTAGTTTTGTTTGATTTTATTATTGTTACTATATATGGCTCTAACAAAACAAGAAACAACAAATATATATGATTTTTTTCATCTTCACAATAATTTCGATCAAAATAATAATAATAATACAAAGCGTGTTTTAGACGGTCGATACTTAATTGGCCCCATAAAGTGGACTTGGTTGGTTTTTTTTTTTTTTTTCCCCCTAATTAGACTTTGTTGGCTCAAAATAGTTTATTTAACTACTGTTGGTAAGGGCCAGAGTGGATTTTTTTCCCTATCATTTTGAAGTTGGACTATTCACACTTGCACGTCCAACTTAATTCAGATTAAAAAATTAAAAATGCGCAGCCTGGCCGCTCGGCTCATGGCTCGTACGATTGAACTAAGTCCGCCGGTTTTAACTTTTGACAGATAGTCCAACCCAGCCGCTGGGCCCACCAAAACCCGCTAGGCCCGGCCTACGAGTGGGCTTGGGTAGCAACTTCGTGGCCTGGCCCGATGATCCACTTGCACTAGAGCTGACACTTTTTACTTACCCCAATATTTCTCCCTCTTTCGACCCTCATCTTAGTGATATTTTTAAACTTTCCCCTTGGCCATCTCTATTCCTATTCCAAATTCTCCCCTTCCGGCTTCTAGCATAGCATCTTTATCGTCAAAGGAATTGATGGCGTGGTTTAGTTCCCACGATGCAATCCTAGTGTTAATTAGCACGAATGTCTCTCTTCACCAATCTCATGACAGCGAAGAAAAAAACATGAACCCAAAGGGTTTGCCTCGATGGTAGTCATATTTCGGAGATTGCTCTTTCTTAAATTTTCAGGTTTGAAACATTTCAGATGTTATGAACTCCTTGGGTCAGTTGGTACATAACTTTGTTCTGATTTAGATGGGCCCCACCCTAGTAGATAGTGGAATTGGTCCCTCACGATTAAACGAGATGCGCGTAAGTTGATCTAGACAATTTGTTATAACAAAAATGATAGAAAGCAAAATAAGATGAAATTACATAGAGACCCCTCATCTATATATTTTGGACACAGAGACTCCTTAACGTTTAAAACCGCCTATCCAGACCCCCTCATTTATATGAAATAAAAAATTGGCTAACTCTGTTAACATAATGAGAAAAAATGATGATTCTACCCCTTAAAACTCGCCCACATTGACCCCTTCATCTATAAAAAAAAAATGTCCATCCTGACTCTTTTATCTTAACGGTCTTTTGACAGAAGGGTGCTGATTGGTTAACAGTTATAGACGAGGGGGTGCTTTTGGGCATTTTTAAAGGTTGGAGGATACTCGCATCCAAACTGTATAGATGAGGGGTCTCCGTATAATTTGACCGAAAAATAATACGTACATCATAACTTATAAGAGCATCCACAGTGGAATAACCAAAGTTAATAATCAAAAGTTGCCACATCATCTTTTGGTTATGCATTTAAGGGGTTGTTAAGGTTACCAATGTAGATATCCGTAATGGTACAATCAAATTTGAATAACCAAAACTTGCCACATCACATTTTCAATTTATAAAAATCTAAAAATTGTGAACATAGAAAACAATTATTTAAAAATAGGTTTTAAATTAATAAAAAAAGGTTATTAGAAAAAGAGAAATATTTTTGAAAACTTTGATTTAAAAAAAAATTCTGGAAAAAGTTAAAAAAAAAACCCATTTTTCAAATAAAAAAATAGTTTTTGAAAAAATGTTTTTTTTAAAAGAACAGTTTATGAAAAAAAAGTTTTAATAAAAAAACTATTTTTGCCAAAAAAAAAGAGAAATATATTTGAAAACTTTGATTTTAAAAAAAGTTTAAGGGAAAAAGTTTTAAAAAAAAACATTTTCCGAATAAAAAAATAGTTTTTGAAAAAAGTTTTTTTTTTTAAGAACAGTTAATGAAAAAAAAAGTTTTATAAAAGTATTTTTCTTAGAAATATGTTGAAAATGGAAGAGAGAAGGTTTTTGTGTAATGATGATGTATTTGATTGAGAAAATGTGGGGACAACTAAATTTGATTATTGGCAAAAGGTTGATAGTTTTGATTAACCAAGTGCCAAAATTTGATAAGTTGCTAAGAGGTTGCTAAGTTTGATTATTCCATTGTGAGATCTTTGTTGAGCAAATGCTGCCAACTTTAAAAATATTTTAGTTTTAATTATACCATTGTGGATGCTCTAAGAGCAAGATTGCCACATTACAGCACTTTAATTAGGACCGTATCATGACAAAATTTCCCTTTGACATTTAGATTGTGACGTATCATGAGTTATCAACTAACGCGCGGAGATGGCCTTACTTTCTAAAAGAGGTAAGCATATGCAATGAGATCATTAGTTCCAATTTGTCTCCAAAAGAGGAGAATCTATGTCCATCCATAGACGTGTTAAATTGGATGCATGCCTACCTTCACATGATTTTCCGCATGTGGTTAATTTTGTATTTGAATTAGGCTTTGTTTTGATGTCATATCTGAAGACTATGGGTGAAAACTTCACGTGTTGTACTTGTACTACTTTTTAAGCTATGAAATTTTAACTTTAATTTTCTTACTTGGTGCAAGCAAAAGGAAAAATTTCAAGGTTTTGAACCGTAATCCCGAGACAAAAGGAGTAACTTTCATGGTGTAATGAAGCTTCCATTTCGAGATTGTATGACAAAAATGTCCTCTTTTCAGAGTTATCAGCAAAGCTCGGTCACTGATCTACAAACTTACAAATGCTACATGAGAAAGAGTGTATGCTGATACAAGTTTAACCACAGCAACAATACTGATCTACATCAGACTTAACATCTTGATTTTCTGACACGAGGCTAATTGAAGCAATATACGAAGAAAATATATTATGTTTTGTAGCCATCGTAATAAGTTATGCGTATGATTTTATAGGTTTTTTTTTTCCTTCCTAGTTTCTTTTCTTCTCAAGCACCATGATGGTTATTCTGCAAGAGTAAAAAACAAACACAACAATAACTACAACCTTGGGACACTTTCCAAAGAAAAAAAAAAACCACTACAACCTTAGGACTTTGGATATATCCAAGTTTCCCTGTCGTGTTTATTTCATACTACGTGCTCCAAATTTCAAAGGGTAGGATGTATCCAAATTTCTGAGAACTACGTTTAGTGAAGTTGGTAATTCATCTCCCTCTTCCTAGTGGTGACTAAGGTTTGAGTTCCACGAGGGGCGGGGCTTTGGGACCAGGGTTATGAATAATCTATGGACCTCTGTGCTAACCTTTAACACCTCCACTAACCTCCGCTAATGTACACAATATGGGCAGACAAAAGATGTATCCAAATTTCTGCATATGCAAAGCAACCTATTGTTTGTTTCCAAATTAAAAATAGGCCTAGGAACAGCGAGTAGTGCAGTTCTAGGCCTTGTGCGGGCGTGCCAAGACTGGATTGCAGTCCAATTTTGTGCTAAGGCCTCGATGCCTCAGATCTGACTTCTTCTTGAGCGATTGCGTATGACCTAAGGGGTGAGGCCGTATGGTGGTTCGTGGTTTGCCTTTGCGGGATAAGGACTTAAAAATTTCCTATTCGTTGTTAAAAAATGGAAAGAAAAGTAGGGCAAGGCCTAAAACAGAAATTAAGGGATTTTATGAACGGTTTAACAAAGTTTGGTTACAAGGAAACGATATAAAACCTAGGCTTGGCTAGATTAAGTACAAACTATGCTAAAAAGTAAGGATAATTGAAAGATAAGCCGTGGGCTTTGATGGTCGTGGACCGAAAGATAAAAATGGTTGAAAGATAAATGGAAGATAATTTGCATAAGCTAAAAATGGTTGAAAGATAAATGGAAGATAATTTGCATAAGCTCTGGGCTTGTATGGTCGTGGACCCTTGGGAAGGCCCTCAAAACTGGTATTTATAGGAGCCACATGACTTGAGCTGCTTCAAAATGCCTCAATGCATGGCTGCCATGTGGCCTTTCAGCAGAGGTTTGGGTATGAGCAGCTTCAAAATGCTCCAATGAAGAGCCATTCTCTGAGAAAAACGTGTCTTTTACTCCAAGAAAACGGCTAAAGCCTGAGAAAGCCTCCTTCTTGCATAAAACTTTTCAGAAAGGGCAAAAAGAATATCAGTTTCTGCAGCTTTCAGCCCTTTTGAGCTGCTTTGACACTCAATCTGCGGTTTGAATGGGCTTCTTCCGAGCCCACCACTGATTTTCCCTAGCCTTTCCATCATTTTACTGGACCTTGCATCTCTTGTGGGCCCCCAAAGCCTTTGGGCGTGAAGAAGGATCCAGAAACAAAAAATCAAGTAGGCTTGGGTGAGCTGCTTGTGAGCAGCTTGCTTAGATCTGCAGGAGTCATCAACTGGTCTTCCTCAGGGTTGCATGCACGCCACATGCCTCAAGCTAGAGCAGGGGGTCCCATCGGTTTAGATCTCGAGCTGCTTGTGAACAACTTACCCAGACCTAGATAGCAGGAACATTCCAGGCCTTTAAGCTGCCTGTAAGCAGCTTTCAAGGCCTTTGAACTGATCGTGAGCAACCTTAAGGCCTTTGAACTGATCGTGAGCCACCTTAAGGTCTTTGAACTGATCGTGAGCCACCTTAAGGCCTTTGAACTGATCGTCAGCCACTTTAAGGCCTTTGAACTGATTGTCAGCCACTTTAAGGCCTTTATTGCTAATCACAGGCCCTAAAAAGGCACGTTTCGAAAGTAGTGGGCCTATCGGTTGGGCCTAAACATGTAGTAACTTATAAGCCTTTATCGATTGTAAGCCTTCTGAGCCTGAAGTTTGGTGAGAAAACCTAGGTTTTACCTGATTTAGACCTATTTGTAGGCCTTGTTACCTCTAAGAACTGGGCTAGGCCTGGATGAAAATGCTCAGGCCTAATGAGTCGACTCAAGACCTTGGCCAGCCCTAGGCCTGAATTTGCAATAACGAAATTTTAGGCATTAATTTGGCCCAGGCCTTTGCAAACTCAACTCGATCAGTGGCGTTCAAATTGGCCTGCTTTCATGGATAACCAATCATGAGGCTTTTCAAGGCCTGAGACCATCATTCAAGGCCTTCTTCTAACCAACAAATTGATTTTCTGAATTTTGGCCAAAAATGGGTGTAAACACCTATATATATAACCATGATCACTGCCAACCTGTATTTATGCGTGAACACTTGGCTAACTTAATTTGAAACAACATTAATACCTATAATATATGGACACGACTTTGGTCTCAATCAATATGTTCAAGTTTTTGGAAATAAAGACTTACCAAAGAGTCAAAGACGACACCTACAATTTACGATCTAATAAATATTTTCCAGGCCTTTAACAGTTCTATGCTCGAAAATAATATTTTAGTAGACTCTTCATATATGTCTGTAAATTAAAAAAGAAAAAGAAATTCTTTCAGACGTAGTTGGAGGAATAAATCTCCGGCATTATTGTAAAGAAAAGGGCAGAGTTGCAAAAATTATAAAGATTGTTGATAATAATAATAATAATAATAATAATAATAATAATAATAATAATAATAGTCAAATAAATGTCTATAAATGAAGGTTCTTTTATCTCCTTCCTACCATATATTATCATCGCATACAAAAAAGAAGTTTCTGTCATAGAAGACAATTTGGCCATTTTGTAAGTGTATGGGTATTTTTGTTGCTTTATAATGTAAGGATATTTTGGTCATTTTGGGACATGTACCCGTATTTTGATGATTTGTACATGTCTCATAAAGCGAAAAATAATTACTCAAAAAATAGTAACCTTAGCAGAACGGGACCTACACAATATAAACGTGAGGAATTATTCTAATTTGAGTCAGTTTTTTCCCTCAAAGGAAAAATTTTATTATACTCGAAGAGGGTTCATCGAGTAAAAGAGAAGGAAGAACCAGAGAATTCACCGCAACCCCTAGGGAAAAGAAAATAAAAAAACAAAGTTACCCCCAAAAGTACACCTAAATCATGAGTCTTCTAATACCATCAAGGTTCCTTTTGAAATCTTCCACTGTATACACCTTTACATCAAATCTGACTTTGACCCACAGAGCTGCCCTTGTTTTGATTAATTCTATCACTTGGTTGAGATCAGTAGCTTTGCTGTTCAAGACATCATTCCTTGTAATCCAAACAAACCACAACGTTTCAAAAAAAACAGCACTCCCAAAAGTATTTTTCCAGATTTCTGAACCGCGCGAAAAGAAAATCACCAAGAAGATAACCCCAACAGATTCGAAGGAATCACCCAATCTATATTCCAGCACTGGAATCACCCAATCTATATTCCAGCACTCTGCTATTTCTGACCAAATTTGCCTAGAAAACGCAAGACATGCTCTGGTGTTTCCACTTTCAGTAGACAAAATGGAGACGCCAAAGCCTGCTCATCCATTCCCAGCAAAATGTTTCTGCTATTCAAGAAAGATCTAGTCGCAATCCTGTTTTGGCACACCAACCAAACATAAATCTCTACCTTTGGAGACTAAGATTTCTCCACAAAGATCCAAGTCCAGTATTGGGGGTAATTGATAAAAGCATTTGCTTCCCATAGATCATACACTGACTTCACAGAAAACATATTATTAGAATTACCAATCCAAAGCATTGCAATCCTGTTTGATCCCCCAACCATTCGTGCTTCCAGAACAGTGTATTACTTCCTGAGTTAACTTGAATTCTGAAATTTGCTTGGATTATGTTTCCCACTTCATTAGCCGAATTTCCAATTTCACAGATGTCTTTCCATATTGTAGATGTTCGGCCTGAAGATGGTAATTTGGGGAGCCAATCTTGATGTGATAACCCATACTTCCTGCATACCACTTTAGCCCACAAGGAATCTTACTGAATCTCCACCGCCACTTAGCTAAGAGAGCATAATTTTGTTCAATCGATATTTTCACCCTCAGTCCTCCATATTCTTTATTTTTGTTATCGTATCCCATTTAACCGAGTGGATCTGGGCATCTTAAAGATAGACATGAAATAGATAGGCAGATTATTAGTATTTGAATTGATAAGTGTCAATTTACCACCTGAGGAGATAAATCTTTTCTCCACCCTATCTACCACAGGTTGCCAGGTTTGAATTTTCCTAGGATTAGCACCAAGCGGGAGCCCAAGGTAATTCAATGGGAGAGATCCCACACGACACCCCATCACCTGAGCTAGTTTTTCCACATCCTCATCTAGACATTTAACCCCACATAACACATTCTTTGAGAAATTGATTTTTAGACCAGACATGAGTTGAAAAATCCTGAGAATCCTTTTCAAAACTACCATTTCCTCCAACTTGTTTTTGGCAAAAAATCAGTGTATCATCTGCAAATTGTAAATGAGAAACAACCTCCCCATTCGTTCCCACGGTCCCACCTGAACTCCATTAATTAACCCAATTGAATGGAACGTAAATTTTATAAACATGATACTTTCAGAAACATACGTAATTGATCGATAAGCAATTAAAATTGAATATGTTAAAATAATGAGCATACCTTTTTTTTCTCGAAAAAAAAAAAAAAAAAATAGCATAGTTAACAACAACACACACACACACACACACACAAAAAGAATATTAGGAAAGTACAAGATCTAAAGATAACCTACAGAAAACACTCATAATCATTTATTATCCGTCATTTAAAGTTCCTAAAATTCATGAATTTTAGAAAATAGTTGTACTATATATTATCTGTGTTTTTTTCATTGGTTGTTTATACTATTCTAATTTGCCCTTAGAAAAAGAGAGGTGCCACTTGACAGGATCATCGTACTTGTCGGCCCAACACCATTTCTTGATCCATTTTGTCTCTAGTAATGGGCTTTGTACCAATATTGTTAAACCAAATACAAAACCGTTGGGCTTTCCATGGAAGTGAACCCGCCCAAGCTAAAATGTACTTTACAAACCCACTATGTAAATAGTACTTTTTTTTATTTTGGGGTCTCAAAACTCATGAGTATTAAATTTGGTTCGAGAACCCTTTTGTGCCTCAATATCCAGCGACATGCGGGTTACCTCAGTCGAAGCAGGCCGACGTGCTTAGTGGTTTCGTCCATGGTGTTAATTGCATTTTCTGTATTGTTAATTCTTATCTGTTTCCATTGGTTTTGTATTTGTTTGTCTCTGATTTGGATTCATCACCATCCCGAGGCGACTGTCGAATAGATTGCTAGCTCCTCGTGTCCCGACCCTTAGTGGCGGTGAGTAGAGAGCCTTGGGCACGGGCTTAGGATCTAGACACTTTGCGTGTCTTTGTCCCTGCATTTCTTGTGTATTTTTCTATGATGTAAGGGTCATCATTTAGCCCGAAGGCCTGCGGCCCGCCCGTCCAGCCGGACTTTTATCCAGCCCGAGCCTGTCCCTAGCCCAGCCCGTAGTTTTCAAAGGGCGGGCTTGGACCTAAGTATTTTTGCTTGACCGGCCCGCTCGACAGCCCGCCCATTATACTAATTTATTATACTCCACTTGAGTCCACTACCACAAACTATACTAATTTATTATGCTCCACTAAGCAAATAAATAAAAGAAATTCACTTACCGAGAAAGAGAAACAAAAGTCTGGTCTTCAAAGACTAGAGAGGTGGGTGGAGTGCTCTATGCATTTGTGGTTGGCTGTAGAAGCCTTGTCGGCTGGAGGAGTTCTTTTTATGCTCTCAATGCTATAATATATACATACAATATATAATGTGTATGACTGTATTGAGTGTGGGGTGTTAATATTATATACATTTTTTATCGTACTAATATAATGTACATTTTTTTGTGAGGCCTGGCCCGTGAGCCTACTCGAACTTTGGCTCGCCAGCCCGACAATTGGGTTAGCCCGGGGCGGGCTTGGGCTTCAACTTAAGAAATTCAGCCCGACCCGCAAAAAGAAAAAAGCCCGCTCAGCCTAGCCCGCTGGCAAGCTTTGGTAGTGACTTGGCGGGCAGGGCCAATGATGACCCTTACTGTGACGGGTTGGTTGTAGTCTCCCTTTCATTGTATTCAGATGGATTCTCTGTAAGTGTCATTTGGCATTTTAATAAAATGTGTTTGGGATAAAAAAAAAATCTCTCTCCACTCATTAATTTCAAAAACCTCTCTCAAACCAAACAGATAGTAGACTCTACTATAGGCTCAGAAAGATTATTAAACTAGTGTAGTTGGGTTTGATCCAATGGAAAATTACCGACCGGTCCTATTTTTTTGTTGCCGTTCCTTGCAAACCCTGTTTTGTAGAGTGAATCCCGTCCGCCCCTTTTTAAAGATGGTTTTACAATTTTACCCTCTTGTGTTTTTGTTCTACTCTATCACTTCTTTATGACGGCTGGCAAGAACTGATAACTTCTTTGACGAGGGCTGGCAAGGAGGAGCAAGGATTGCAGGGAGAGAAGTTCATGGACGGTTGAAACAGCGACGGAAGAGAATATTTTACAATCATGTTGAAAGTTCTGTTGGAAATGGATCTCAGGAAAGATCCGATCATGGAATCTGTTGTGGATCTCAAGTTCGAAGTCCTTATGGATGATCTCATAGAAATACCAAATCTTAAGTTCAAGTCCTTGTGGATCTCATAGTGTCATAGAAGTCCTTGTGGATCTCATGGTGAATCTCATAGAAGTCCATCTTGGTGAAATCCTGGTGGATCTCATAGAAGGCATGAATTTTGTCAAAAAATAAGGTGGGTGAATTCTGTTGTTTTTAGGGTGTGTGAATTGTATGAATTGAGGGGGATAGCATTCTGTTTTAGGAGGGTGTGAATTTTGTGGGTATGTGAATACTATTAAATAGGGGTAAATTCTATTATTTTTAGGGGGTGAAAATTCTGTCAAATACAGGGTAAATTCTATTTTATTTTTAAGGAGTGTGAATTGTGTCCAACAGGGGTTTTGAATTATGTTTTGAGGGGCTGTAAATTGGGATAGAATTCAATTTTTAGGGGGGTGAATTCTATCACATAGGAGGGCATGTGAATTATGTTTTTACCGGGTGTGAATTTTGTTAAATAGGGCATGTAAAATGTAAATAAACTATTAAATAGGGGTTAATTTTGTTTCTAGGGGGTGTGAATCCTGTCAAATAGGGGGTGAATTCTTTTTTTAGAGGGTGTGAATTATGTCCAATAGGGATTTTGAATTATGTTTTTAGGGGGTGTAAATTCTGTCAAATAGGATATGTGAATTCTATTTTTAGGAGGGTGTCTGTCATATAGAGCATGTGAATTAATTCTGTCAAATAGCACATGTATGAGATAAGATAGAGGTGAATTCTATTTTTTGGGGTGCATGGGTGAATTCTATTTTTAAGGGTTGTGAATTGTGTCCAACATGGGTTTTGAATTTTACTTTTATGAGTTTGAATTCTGTAAAAAAAAAAAAAAAGCAAGTGAATTCTATTTTTAGTAGAGGGTGTAAATTCTGTTAAATAGGCCATATATGGTATGTGAATTTTGTAATTTTGTGAAACAAGGCACATAAATTCTATCAAAATAGGGGTGAATTCGGGTGTGACTCCTCTTCCTAGAGTTTGAATTGTGTCCAAGAGGGGGTTTGAATTTAGGGTGTGTGAATTCTGTGAATTCATACCCCATCTGCACAATTCACACCTCAAAATAACACAATTCACACCTAAAATTAATATCATAGATTTAACTTCACACACACACAAAAAAAAAACAATTAATACTAGAAATTAACGAAATGAAAATGTTTGGTTGTATCGTGGTGGACTTCACCAGATCTTGCATGTTTTTTTTTTTTGCTCGGCAAACGAAATAATTTATTAAAGCTCGAAGGGGTACATCGATGAGAAAACCAAAAGTACAAAAGATCTATCCAACCAAAGTTGGATAAAACACCTCATATACTCACTCTACACCTTCACTTTTCGAATCCCATCCAAAAAACCTTTGAGATCCTCCACCGTATAAATTTTGATGTCAAACTTAGCCTTCATCCACATGGCTACTCTAGTCTTGACTAAATCCACCACTTCTGAAGCCTGGGTTGTTGCTCCGTTGAAGATGTAGTCATTCCTCGTTAGCCAGATGGACCATAGTATTGCAAAAAAACAGACTTCCCATATATGTTTCTCCAAGTTACGAAACCTATTCCCAAACCACCATGGCGCTAACTCTGCTATTGAGGATGGACATGCCCACTGGAGATTCCACCAATCCACAATTCCTGACGATACTGCCCACACAAATCGACAGTGAAGGAGTATATGTTGAGGAGTTTCCACATGTAGAGCACACAAGGGACACATTGCCAATTGACTCTCGGAGATTACATTTCTTTCAAGAAGTACCGACCTTGTTGCGACTCTATCCTGAACAGCCAACCAAGAGAAAATCTCCACTTTAGGGGGGCTCAAGTTCCTCCACACTGAACCCAGCATAGTATTTCGTGACTGTGCATAAGCTTCCCACTGCCTATATACCGATTTCACAGAGAAAACTTTGTCTGCTGTCCAAATCCACTGTAAGGAGTCTTGTTTTGAAGGTTCCAATGTCACACCGTTCAGTCTTTGTTTTAATTCCTCGTATTGCTGATTCTCCCGGACACGTAGTGTTCCTCTAAACTGCAAATTCCAGTCCGCACTACCCCTTCCTCCACAAATATCACTCAGAACTGTATTTTGTTGATTGGATCGCCGATATAGCCTTGGAAATTCCTCTCTAAGCGTAGTAGTACTCAGCCAAGAATGTTCCCAGAATAGTGTATCTTGACCTGAGTTTACTTGCACCTTGAAGCCCTCTCGAATAGAAAAACCAAGGGCCGAATCAAGATTTCCCACAGAACAAATGTCCCTCCAAACATTCGAAATTGAACCAGAGCCATGTGTATGTGGAAGCCAGCTCCTCCGGTCCAGATTATATTTCCCACGAATAACTTTCACCCATAGAGAATTTTTATCATTGCCAAATCGCCACCACCACTTAGCAAGCAGAGCCAAATTTTGTTGTGCCAATCGCTTGATCCCTAAACCCCCATTCTCCTTTTTCATCGTGATTCTCTCCCAACTGACCATGTGCATTTTCTTTTTGTCAAGTGTGTCGCCCCAAAAAAATTGTCGTTGTAATCTCTCCAGCGACTTTGCAACTCCAATTGGCATTTTGAACATAGACATGTAGTATATCGACAGAGTGCTCGAATTATGATTGATAAGTGTAAGCCTACCCCCGGTAGAAATGGTTCTTGTTCTCCAAATGCTTAACCTCCTTTGAGTTCGTTCAAGAACGGGCTCCCACGTTTTGACCCTCCTCGGATTAGCACCTAATGGGAGCCCAAGGTATTTAATGGGCAGAGACTCCACTCTACATCCCATCACATAAGCTAGCGCTTCAATATCCTCCTGTTGAACATTTATTCCACAAATAGAGCTCTTAGAGTAGTTGATTTTTAGGCCAGACATTAACTGAAAACACCTGAGAATTCGCTTGATATTCCTCATTTCTTCCAGATCATTGTTGCAAAAAAGAATCGTATCATCGGCGAATTGGAGGTGAGAAATGGTCACTCCATTGTTCCCCAACTTAACGCCTTTAATGATATTTTTCACACAAGCTCTTTCCAGCATGATGTTGAGAGCTTCAGCTACTATATTGAACAAAAAAGGTGATAAGGGGACTTGGGACTTGGATGTTCAGCTACCAGATCTTGCATGTTGGACTTGGGACTTGGAACTTGGTGAGATCCAGGTGGACTTCCCCAACATCCTGGTGAACTTGGCTGATGAGAGAAATTCCCAAGGTGACGGCCATGGACTTGGATTGAGAACGCCAGATCCTCCGAGCGGCAGCTGAGACACGTGAACACGAAGAAGCAGCTGGGGGTGTGAACGTGAAGGAGAGCGGCCACAATGAGGAGGAGCTGCAGTAGGCGGCCGTGAAGCGGCTACTCATGGACACGAACACGAGAGGGAAACGGGGGGCAACGTACAAGAGCTGGGCGAAGAGAAGATGAGGGAGGAACTGTTGGAGACTATGAGCGGGGGTTATTTTTTGCAGATCACTTAAAATGGACCTGGACAGGGGTATTGGTTGACACGTGCTGGGTGGGTGGATTGACAAAACGGGACCGGCTAGGCTAGTCAGAGCCCTTTAGTGTTAGTTAGAACCCCTTTAGTTTTTGGGTTAGGTTTATGTGTTTTTGGGCTTAATTGTTGTATTTGGATTTGAGAAAATGACTGACTCATCCTAGATTTCAAGTTTATAGTCCACTAGGCCCTATGCGCTATAAGTCTGATTCTTTATAGGTCCTTTGGGTGTTATTTGACATCTTTATCCGGATTTAATAACAACTCTCCTAGTCGTGCGTGTTTCAATAACAACACATCGTTGACATAAAAAAAGAAAAAAAAAGGAGGCTTAATTATTCATCCTGGAAGTCTAACAGAGTTAAAAATTTCATCCTTCCGTTTTGAACTAATTATGATTTCATCCTCGTACTAGTTTTTATCCTATTATTGCCCTTTTGTTGTTGTTGTTGTTGTTATATATATATATATATATATATATATACCGGGCGGTTCAAGGAACACCCAAAAAAATACCTCATAGTTCCCGATCAAATTTTGATGATCCGAGCCGCTCAATGTGATCAGAACGTGATTTTAAGGGTACCCGCGAGAAATCAGCAAAAAAACAGACCGGGAAAGGCTTGATCTGAGCAGTTTTTATCTTAGATTTAATGAACGGTTCAATTAAAAACTGCTCAAAACAAGCACTTTCCACAATTTTTTTTGTGCCGATTTCTAGCGTGTACCCTTAAAATCACGTTCTGCACACATTGAACGGTTCGGATCATAAAAATTCGATCGGGAACTATGAGATTGAGATTTGGGGTGTTTTTTTAAGTATTTTTTTGGGTGTCCCTTGAACCATCCCGATATATATATATATATATATATATATATATATATATATATATATCCCGATATATATATATATATTTATAGAGAGAGAGAGAGAGAGAGTTGAAATTAGGGACGAAATCTTAATCCCTTTCGTCCTCGCGAGATTATCACAATTTCCATCCCACGATTTCCATTCAATTCCGGAAATTATGGATCCCAAGATTATCAATTCCGGAAATTATGGATCTCAAGATTAATCCCATAAATTATTGCTCCCTATCCTAAAATCCTTCACGTTTGGCAGAAACTCATACCAGTCGAAAACCCATACCAGTCGTCTTGGTTGCGAATTCCGGCGATGAAGAACGGCGCCGCCTCCTCCACGGTTCCACCTCCTCCTTCCTCCTCCGAGCTGTACTCTTGCGGAAGCTCCAGACAAAAACTTAGGGGAGAGATGCAGCTTTGACTCACCATCGATCTGTACCCTTATCGACGACAACGTTCTTCCGGTCGTCATTCAATCGCCCATCGTCGTTCTAACATGCAACAATGGTATGTTTGAGTTTTAGTGTTCTAACGTTTCTTATGTGGGTCTCACCGTCGACGAGTGCCATGGCCGTCCTGAAATTCGGCATTTTTTAGGCTTTGTTTTCACGATCTGGGTCTGCGATTTTGACCTCAAAATTCAGTTTTAGATAGTTGAACTCTTGAAAAACTATTCCAATTTTTGCAACAGACTTGTGTACGTTTTTTTTTTTTGATTGCTTTGTTTTCAACCCGTGATGGGTTTTTGATAGTCAGAGGAGCAACAAGGGATATGGATTTTTTTGGAAGTTGGGTTCCTATCGGTATGTAAATCGTCATGAAATTGTTGAAATTGACATGGTAATTTAACCATGAATCGTTGATCACGATAACTTGTTTTTATGGTAATTTAACCATATTTGAACTGTTTACCATGAAATATTTGTTCGCATCATGGGATATTTATCGTGTTCACGTTGTAATCGTCATTTTAATTTAACCATGTGTTGTCATGGTAATGTAACCATTTAACCATGTAACGGTTTGAGTATGTCATCTTATTTCTTTTTTTTATGGTAATTTAGTCATGTTCCGTGTAATAAGATCAATGAAAAATATGATTTTTTGTTGTCCGGTTGGCCAACTCGAAGAATGAAGGAAAAATGTAAAGATGTGGTGAACTTATCATGCAAAGATGGCCATTGTGGAAAAGGATGGAGAAGGACTAAGACGAATGTAAAAATTTTAAAATGCAAAAAGACGGTTTATCAAGAAGGTAAAAATCATTGGGATTTGGTAATTGATGAGCACCCAATATTGTAGATATTTGGTGTGACTAGTTCCGTTGTATGTCATTTTATCTTGCGTTTATTTAGCTTTTATAGTGATTTTACGTGTAAGGTTATCTGTTGAGCGTTTCAGGTAATACGCGAATAAGAGAGTTTGTTTTGGTGTTTTGAACAACCCTTGAAGGCAAGCGAGTAGGCGGGACCTTGAAGAATTCAGCCGTCGGGGTTTAAAGATGAAGAACCGTAGTGGCCGAAGCGTGCCATGGGCCGTCGGGTGTCAAAACAAAGCCCAAGAGCTGGAATGCCAGGAAGCAGAACCGTATTGATACGTTTTTCGGAGTATTGATACGGCTTCAAAACAGAGAGAAACCCAGCCTTCAGCGTATCGATACGTTTTTCGGAGTATTGATACGGCTTCAAAACAGAGCAGAATCCAAGCTTCAGCGTATCGATACGGTTTTTAAGCGTATCGATACGGTTGGTCTACGGGGAACTTTGGAATGCAGCCAAAACAGAACCGTATCGATACGGTTTTCGGAGTATCGATACGGGAGGCTTACCGACTTACTTTTTGACAGCTTTTCACTTTCCATAAGTAGCAAGTTACTACTTTTTGGATATTTTCGTGGAGAGAGAGTGCCCTCTTGTATAAATACTCTTCTCTCTCTCACTTGTAAGGAGGTAGTAGATAGTTAGTTTAGGTTAGTTTTCCTCCATTAAAGTCTTTCAAGCTTTCTAGGTTAACTTCTTCAAGAACACTTGTAAGTCTTTCTCGTTTGTTAATTTCTTGTTTATTAATGTTGTAGCTATGCTTTAGATTCTCCTTAATATCAAGTTTGTTTTCGTTTTCGTCGGTTAAATATCATGTCTCGTTTTTCTATTATGTTTTGTTCTTTAGCTATGGTTGAGTAGTTGTTTGGCTAAGTCGTGGGGTAATCTTTCCCGATGACTTAGGGTGTTATTTGGTTCTCAAATTTCGGGCTTAAAATCATGGTTTTTGGAATTGGATTAACCTAGCCATTTTTGGTCTAAGCGAGGGGTGTTAACTCCTTGATATGAAGTTTAGTCAAGCGGTCTTGGCAAGCGACATATTGAGGGCTCGTGGCCTCTTACGTGTTAGATACATTAGCAAAAATAGGTTGGTTTAGTTCTGTTTAATCACATCTTTTGATAAATGTAGTCAATAAAGCTAAATCTTCCGGGCGTGAGCACGCGGTCGTGACTCTCGCCTGAGTTATAATCGAGAACCGGTAATGGCCTTTGTCAAGGGTTAGATGATCCTTAGACTTGCCTCTTTTAGTTCATAAAGTTCATTTCTAGTCTTTCGTTTTAGTTTTTCCATTTTCAAAGCAAAACCAAGTTGGCCGTCTTAAACGCCGAAATCCTACCATAAAACCTACAATCCGATTAAGCTATATTCGATTCTCTGTGGGTACGATCCCGGACTTTCCGGTTATTATGCTATCGACGACCTAGCCCTACGCTTCGGGCATTTCAACCTTAAATTGGAAGGCGAGGTTTCGACGTAAGCAGTAATCTACACATTCGAAAATTTGAAATCATCCTATTGTTTCTCACTTAATTAATTGGAGGATTGTGATATGAAACCGAATCCCTTTAATTTAGGAGTTTAGAAAATTTATCCAGGACTGTGGTATTCATTTGAATCCCTTTAATTTAGGAATCCAACAAATAAAGGGGTAATAAGGGTATTTCACATACTAAGAGGATGAAAACATAAGCATGAAAAAAAAGAGGGATGAATTTTTATATGGCATGAATAAAGAGAATAAATATTTAAATATTCCAAAAAAAAAAAAGAGACAAAGACAGCTCTCTCTCTCTCTCTCTCTCAACATAGTTCCACTGAAGTTCATAGATTGTGTAATATTCCGAAATTTTTTTTAATAAAATAAAAAAATAAAGATTTTATTAGATTTTATAAAGATTTGATTGGATTTTATAAAGATTTTGCTAGATATTGTTAGATTCTACATGATAGGATTTAGATTTCCTAAATTTGATTTGATCTCCTAGATATGGCCTAGATTCTATTAATTATGTTTAGATTTTATTAGATTATATAAAATTTTATTAGATATTCCTGGATTTTATTCTAAGAATATGCTTGGCATCCCTAGATTTTATTCCAGGAATATTCTTGACATCAAATCCTAGATTTTATTACGGTAAGAATATTCTCGGCATCAAACCCTTAGATTTTTATTATTCTAGAAATATGCTTTGGCACAGAAGAATATACTTGGAATTATTCTGTTTGATATTAATTAAGAAAGGAATATACTTAGAATTATTCTATTTGGTATTAATTAAGGAAGGAATATACTTGAAATTATTCCCTAATTTTCTACTATAAATAGGCCCCCACTCCTCACACACCACACTCACCCACCTCTCATATCCTCCCTTCTCTGGCTCTCCCTCTCTCGGCACCCCTATCTCCTACTGCCATCACCCCCGGCCAGCCACCACCTTTTTCGATCGTCTTCACCATACAGCCTCACCTTCGCAACTGAGCCAATCCACCACCGTGGAACATCCTCCTGCCGTCACCACCACCTCCGAGCTCCACCATCTCCTCTCGGCCCAGTCACCACCAAGACCACCCACCATCTGAAACACCTCCCTCACTCCTTCAAATTCCATCCCTGTAGTTTAAAATAAAAAAAAAGAAAAGAAAAAGAAAGCAGCCATGTGTACAGTGGGTTTCACACCCACGCCGCCGCCGCGGGCCCCATCAGAACTCCGCTAGACGCCGCTCTGAGATTTCAGAACCACCACGATGATCTCTGGACCCCGTACTACATTCACCCAAACTTAGAATTGCGTTTGAGGTAATTTTCCGGAAACCCGTAACTCAATATGCGTTTTAATGGAGTTTAGGACTAAATTTAATTTCGGATGAAGATGATGATTTGTTTTAACCTCTTAATTACTGTTTAATCCTGTTTCATTAATATTTAGTCCTGTTGGTGTTTGAAAATAAGTGGTAAGTCCTGGATTGATGTGAATTCGTTTTAAATTGATAATTATTTGCGAAATATCGATGGATATAAGCTGTTGATTCATGTTTAAGGGAAACACGTGCATATTAATGAATTATTAGATGATTAAAATTTTTGCTCTATTAATAATAGAAATTTTTTTTAACTAGTTAATTTAAATTGAAAAAATAAAATAAAAGAGTTTCTAAATTAAATATATGCGAAACAAGTATTTTAACCCTGAGGTATGGAATTGATTAAACTACTTTGTTATTAAAATTCTATATTTAAACTAATATACTTTTAACATGGAAAATATTATGTTTGAGTATTATATAAAAATTAGAGGAAATAACATTTTAAAGATATTCGATAATAGTTAGTAAAAATATAAGTTAATATTATTAATTTTATAAAAGAAAAAGAAAAATTTTATCTTTTAAGATAATGATTTTATTCAAATCGCATTATACTTATTTTGACTTATTCGTCAATTGCTATCTAATGAAATTTAGAATTTTGTTATTACGTGTGTTGGACTTATTATGTCCAACATAATGCATACGATTGTATTTTGTGAGTTTTGTTGAATTTCGGATGCTGTTGATTATTACGTGGATTGTTGTGATTTGTATTGCTACGTGAACGTAGAAATTGGACAATAGGTACCCTGGGGGTATTCTTGGCCGAATTGAAATTTAATAGACGCTAATAAGCCAATTGTTACTAAAGTGATTGGAGATTGTGCTCTGTATGCGAGATTTCGGGAGGTTTGTGCTGCATGTGTACCCCCGTGTGTTGATGCGAGTTCTCGAGGAGTGTTGCTGTATGTGCATCCTCATGCGCTGTATGTGCATCCCGAGGAGTGTTGCTGTATGTGCATCCTCATGCGCTGTATGTGCATCCGAGGGAATTGTGCTGTATGTGCAATGTCCTAAGGGGGGAGAATGAGTTGATACAGGAGATGGTACATGAGATGAGTTGATACAAGAGATGTTGATGAGATGTTACGAGATGATATTAGATATGAGATTTGGGTTTCTGGTTATGACAGTCATGATTAACTTCGGTGGGACCTTTACCTCTTGCCATGGTAATAAATGAGTCCACTAGGTAAATAACTTAGATGCACTCATTTAGGACCCCGTTGCAGGACAACAATAGGGAATTTAATCATGGAAGGGTCATAGTTGGAAATATTGGGAGGAAAAGATTCTCTATGGAGGAGAATTGTAGAAACTATTAAATACAAGATAAATTCATAAAACGCTACTTGTGACTGTGTATGGTAATTGTTGTATAATTTTATTTCGTTGAAACTGCATATTGTGGTATTGGGTTTTAGGATTTTTACTTGGTGAATTATCACTCAGGATACGTTTGTATCCTGACAAATCGTTTGCTTCGGCGATCAATTTGCCAGAGCGTACAGGATTCTTCAGTGGAGCAGTTTATGCAGGTGGGACCCCTAGAACGGAGGCTGAGCCAACGTTGCTTGGAATCCGTGTCAAAACTAGAGTCACTCTGGAGTTGTTTTTGTAAAATAAAATTGTACGTAGTTTTTTGTTTTATTTTGAAATTGTAATTTTTGTATAAGTTCAAATAGGGATCTAGAAATTTGTAAAATCTAGCGTATTTTAGAGTTAATGCTTCCGAAATTCATTGAAAAATCGGGGCGTTACAGATTGTGTACTTTATTATTAGTACAATAATGGAAAGACAATGGCTCTCCTATTACACGTTAAGAACCAAAACAAATTATGCTGCTTGTTGCACTTTAACTCAAACTAATTGCAAAAAATTTAAATGTTTATAACTTTTTTTATATATTTGATTTTGAAAAAAAAAACATTTGAAATCTACTTGACAAGATCTATTCAACGAACCCCATATTGACGATGAAATTTTGAACAGGAAAAAATTAATTTTTTAGGTTGTAGACTACTTGTTTTTTTCTTTTGGCAATGTAAACTTTAAAAATGCTACTTTTAATTCGTACACGATATATATGATCTCTCCTGCCAGTGGACCAAAAATTATTAATTGTTAATTCAATACTGCTAATTAACAATTAATTAACACCGTTAATTGTAAATTTAGATAGAACTAAAATTATTAATTATAAAATTAATACTTTTAATTAACAATATTAATTTTAAATTTAGACACAAATTAATATTTTTAATTGTTAACTTAACAATGTTAATTTTAAATTTTGACACAAATTAACATTTTTAGTTGTTAATTTAGATAGAAATTAACAATGTTTCATCTCATTAATTTGGTAGATTTTTGGAACAAAAGTTATGAACATTTGTACACTTAGTAGTTGATACATGTAAAAATTGACAATATAAAGGCATTGACAATATAAATTGACAATAATGCTCGAACCAGCACGACCAGATGATGGGGATGCAAAAACACACAGTGTATTGAAATAATTTGATTGGTTTTTGTGCTCAATTTTTATCATCTATGCTGCTTCTTTTTTAAAACATAAAAAAATCTTCATGTAAATTTATTACATTGTCCTTTCATGTACTATAATAATTGGCCGGATAAACTAAAGGACGATTTTCAAGTTTGTGTATATATATATAATAAATATACACAAAGAAAAAGTATTGGAGTACAATACATATATGGGAGTGTAACCATTCAATTTTATTTTAGCTCAGCAAAAAGGAATGGGAGAATGATCTGACAGAGGCGTGGACCGGCTTTAATCACAAACTCATGAGGACCAGTTTCAAAATTACTGCTGCCATGGCAAGAGCTACAATATTTACCAATACATGGTGTGTCAACTTGAAATGTCCATTTTACCCTCATTTATATACAACTTAAAACGCTCACTCTCTCATTTTTCCCCCAATTCTCCTTTGTCTCCCCTCTCTCTCTACAGCAGTGACCACGACTCTCTCTCTCTCTCTCTCTCTCTCTCTCTCTCATAACTCTATTTTGTTTCGCCCTTCCGCAAACAAATCTCATTTTTGTGCCCAAGTTGAATATGGGTTTTGATTGTATGTTTTGTTTGCACTCATTTGTTTATGTTTAATTTTATTCAGCAAATAAATTGACGGGATTGAGCCTAAACCGATTTTTGGACCATTGAACTCAAATTTTTTGTTGTTCAACCATTAAAGGGAACGATTGAAACACATTTTCTCATATTTCTACGGGAATTTTCTGTGTGGTATATTTTCTCTTTTTTTTTTTTTTAACAAGATAGATGGAATAATAAAATTTTATCTCGGAGAATATTGAGTGACATAAAACATGACCTGGTCTGTTGCAATAATATATATGGTCCAAACATATTTTGGATGGAGTCTGATTTAAATATTAATATGGTCTTTTGAGAATGTTGAATGTTGGCTCAACCAACTTTCCACACTTCATAGTTGATAGAAAACATGACTTGTTCTGATGCAATAATACATATGGTCCAAACATATATTCAATGGAGTTTGATTCAAATATTAACTTCTACACTTCATTGTTGACGGAAACCTTGACTTGTTCTAGTGCAATAATATATATGGTCCAAACATATATTCAATGGAGTCTGATTCAAATATTAACTTGGTCTTTTGAACATGGCTTGGTCTGGTACAATAATACGTATGGTCCAAACATATGGTCCAAACATATATTCAATCTAGACGATTTAGATATTGACTTGGTCGTTTGAGAATGTTGAATGTTGGCTCAACTAACTTTCCACACTTCAAGAAAAATATGACTTGGTCCATTGTAATAATAAAGAGGGTCCAAGCATATATTAGATGTAGTCTGATTCAAATATCAACATGGTCTTCTGACCTCGGAGAATGTTGGCTCAACCAACTTTTCACACTTCATAGTTGGCAGAAAAAAAGACTTGGTTTGGTGAAATTATTCATAAGGTCCAAATATATAGTGGATGGAGTCTGATTCAAATATTGACTTGGTCATTTGAACTTGGAGAACGTTGACTCATCCAATGTTGTCTGATTCATATATATAGGGCACGATTGAATGAACACATTTTCTCATAACTTCTGCCCTTTCTCTCTCTCTCTGCGTCTAAACCTCCATATCCTCCCTTACAACCTTAACCACGAAAATAACCCCTGAATCCCCTCAATCTCAACCAATCTCTCAATGGATCTTCAATTTCTCCAAGGATTTCAACGGGTTTACATTCAAGAATAAGGTTCTCTCTCTCCCAATTTCGAAATTACCATGTCTCACACAAAATTTCACCTATTTGCACACTAATCTTCCATCTAAACCCAAATTCTAACACTCCTACACCCACAATCCATATGTAAAAGGCCAAAATCACTCACCCCTCTTGAAATCCAAAAATCCCAAAATTCAAAAAAATTCCCCACTCATCCATATAACTAACCGTAAACTCCAACAATGGAAAGAGAAAAATGTAAGAGGAAGGGAGGTGCAAGTTCTAGTGCCTCCCACCCAATGGAGACCAAACCTGAAGGGGAGAGAGAGAGAGAGAGAGAGAGAGAGAGAGAACGCAGAAGAGAAAGGGGAAAGAGGGCTTTGGGCCTTCTAGTTTTGGAACGGTATCGTGTTATGAAAGGGTAAAATTGTCCATACTGTTTCACCAGGGTTATGCTTACCATGTATTGGTGATTAAGGCTAATGGTTCTATGTAGTTGTGATTTCAAAACTGTGGACCTTGAAAGTGGTAAATAAGGGCTTGGTGCTCCACCTGCTAGTAATTTTCCCAAAAGGAATTGTTTGACACAGGGATCTAGACATGTGGTAGATAATTGGAGTATTTTTCCAGATAAAAAGAGAATTGAAATTAACACACATATACTCCAAGGCTCCTATCTAGGGTATTAATGTTAGCAATTTTATGTTAGTGGACCTACATAAATCATAAAATTAAATATTGTATGCTACAAATAAGGCTTGAGAGACTTGAGTGATGTAGATATTGCCTTTTAAGTTGTGATCGTTCAATTAATGTGACTGGGTAATAGACACGTGTCTATTAGCACATATTTGGGTCATATCATGTGCGCTAAGTGATGTGAGCTTATTTATACATAGAGACCAATTAAAGAACACAATATGATTCCATCTATTATGATGGACTATAATGGAACTGGAGCTTATAAATATGTGATCAAGGTCTCCACTCTAAACCCTATCCTCTTTTCTCATATCATCTCATCGTATGTGAGAACTAAGGTCAAGATTAAGAGAATGATTTTTGAAGCAGAAGACAAATAACTATATACTAAGGTTTTCATCCTCCCTGACGTTAAGTACACATTCGATATTATTTTTTTCAATGGTTTGACAAAATGAGATCTTGGGTTTAGGGTTTTTATGAAATCCTACAAGTAAAATCCAAGGGCCATGCAACCTGCAAAGGCATCCGCTGTCCAGTGAGCTTCTAGGCAAACCTGGAATCTTTCCATAAGCAATGTGCAATCGGAGAGAATGCTTGTCCCATTTTGGTGACCTTCAAATGTGTGCTTATCTCAATGGGTGTTTTCTTATTTGATAACTTGCTAATTTCGGATTGAGTCTCGCATTGTCACATAATTGTTCTTAACTTTGTTCAAAGATATGATGATGTCTAATACTTGTTCCTTTTAGTCTTTATATATCAATTTCAAAGATGAATAAAACTTTCTTTTGTCGTTTCAAAAAAAGAGAATGTTTATCCAAGGATGGTTTGAATTTTATTTCTTCTTTTATTTTGGATACTTTTTGGGACATAATCTTTTTCCACAATGTCTTTTCCTTTATTAGGAGTACCTTTTTTGGGGGGTAGAGTGTAACGATCCGGATTTTCGACCCAAATATTTTTTAAAAAAAAAGATTTACAAATTTTATTTCCATAAATTTTTTTCTTTAAGAATATCATTAAAAAGTGTTCTTAGTATTAATAAAAAAAAATTTATTAAAAGATAAATACAAAAATAATTATCTTGTCTTATTTATCTCTCTTATTTTTTTTTAAATTGCATGCATGATTACAACCCCTCCCATCTCTCACTCTCCTACTCGAATTCTACTTCCTTCCTCAGTGTATCTAGTCCTAAATTCGTCCATTCCAAATTCCTATAGAATACAACTTTAAATCCGATTTTAATCGAAACTCTCCAAAATTCTCCTATATATACCCTAGCACGTCGACCCTAGAGCACACTACGAAATTCCCCACGCCCCATTAGTCCAGAAAGAAGAGAGAATTGCAAGAATTCGAAACTCCAATCCATGAAGTTTTAGAGAGAGAAAGAAAGAGAGAAAAGTGAGTTTCGTATCTACGATCAACCGAAACTCAAATTGATCGTTTCGATCTCTTCCCTCAACCCCAAGCATCCCCAAACATCATCCAATTCGAGCCCAAGGTCCCCCGATCGCCCAAACCGAAGTCGTCTTCTCCAAAAGTTCAAGATTCGTTTTAAATCAATTCGATCCGAATCGAGGTATTATAATCCATTCTAACCTCTTCTCTAAGTATATATTGTGTTTATATGTTTAACCCTATGCCCCAATTGGTCCCATGCATCAAAAACCGAGCCAAAACGAAAGAAATAGTATTTTCTGTCAGATTCACCAATTTGATATTATTTTTGAACCCGACAACTTATTTGTAATTATTTATGTAGAAGATGACCAATATGATATTTATTTTACAATCTTTCCGATATTAATATTATAAAAAAACTACTCACTTGATATTATTTTATGAGTGCGTAATATCATCTTAGTATAAAACTTAATAATTATATCAGTTTAATTTATCTGGTAGATTGAGTTGATAAAAAACGTTCGAAACGACTTTTCGACATCCCAAACACCGATTTTGACCCCCGGACTATTTTTTCTAGACTTTTCATATTTCAAATATCATACCTTGTTAATGTCATATTTTTTTATTTATTTATCTATTTATTAAATTTTTATTCATTATCATGTAAAAGTTTATAAACTAAAAATCCTCGCGACCTTATAAACTACTTTATAAATCCCCGTACTATTTTTTTTAGACTATTAACACTTGAAAGATCATAACTTGTTAATCTCCTATTTTTTATATTTTATTATCTATTTATTAAATTTTATTTATTTTCAATCAAAGTTTACAAACGAAAAATAATTGCGACCTTCCGAACAATGTTTTTAATACCTAAACTATTTTTCCTAGACTTCTTACATCTCAAAGATGATATTTTATTAAAATAATATTTTATTTATTTAATTAACTATTTATTATTATTTACGCATTGTTTCTAAATAAAAATACTTTAAGATATTATAAAATATGTTAATAATGCCCGAATAATTTTATTTAGGCTCCTTACAGTCCTGAGATGAAACGATGTTAATCTCAACATATATTTGTTTATTTTAATATTTATTATCTATTTATCCTTCTTTCGTCAATTATCTTAATCTCTTTATTTAAAATAATCCCACGAACTTTCAAACTCATCTTTTAGCACTCAAACTTGTTATAGAAAACCTTTAGAACTCTTATTAAGATCACGATAATTATTCTAATATTTTTACCTAATTAATATGTTTAATTAGTGTTTAATCAATCTAATTACTTAAGAATAATTAATAAAAGCCTAGAAAATTATTTTTAAAGTCTTATATAAAAGTTCCTACCTTATTATTGATATTGTGGCCATACAAGATTAAGGGCAGCGGCACGGTCATAAAAAGTTGTGTGATTGCATTTGTCTAATATTCGTTGTGATCCGCTTGTTATTCGTTGTTATTTATTATTGTGAATAATATTGTGTCGATACTTGATTTGAATGCTATACTGGACCCTAGAGACATGGGGTGGTATGCGAATAGAGTTCACATTGACGATGCTAAGTTAATGGAAAGATGGTAAAGTGTTGAAGTTGTGAGATTGTGGATTATGATTGTTATGGCAAGGGTGACCTGTTGGGCCCTGTGTTAAAATGGGTTACCTGCGGGGCCCAGTGATATTATTGTGGTGACCCTAACGTATGGTACGCCATAGGAAGTTCCAAAGGGTAATCGTGCCTTGCAGGGCCAGCAAAGGGGATTGTCCCATGACACGGTCATAGTTAGTGGCTTAGGAATGGTGCGACCCTAATGTTTGGTACGCCATGGGAAGTTCCAAAGGGTAATCGTGCCCCTTGCTATGGTTGTAAATGAATTCATACGAAGTACATAACTTAGGTGAATTCATTTAGGACCCCGTGTGCAGGACGAGCAAGGGAGGATTTTCCATGACACGATCATAGTTAGTGGTTATGGAAGGAAAGATCTCGTGGATGAGATCTTAGATTTCATGATAGGTTAATGGATAGTAATGAACTGATTTATGTAAAAAAACCTCTGTTTACTTTTATGTTTCGCATCCTTATTATCCTGTTGTTTGCTTGTTGTAAAGTAAGAGGGGTGGTTGGGTTAGATTATTCTACTGGGTGATTGATCACTCACGGATACGTCTGTATCCTAGTAAATCGATTGCTTCGGCGATCAATTTGCCAGAAGGCGCAGGATTCAATGGAAGAGATTCAACGATGGTGCAGTTCGACACGGGAAGAATATCAGGAATGGAGATCGAGTATGCTAGGGATTCGTATCAAGTCTAGAGTTGGCTCTGAAGATAATTGCCTTGTTCGTTTCACATTTTAGTTTTGCTTTTATTTTGTTTTCTAATCATTACCATATTTCTCTCTTCAATCATTATCCTATTTCTCAAATTATTACTTTCATTTCTCTCTCTATCTCTCTCTACTCATTACCTCTCTCTCCGATCATTACTCTATTTCTCTCTCCACCCACTTACAAAACTAAAATACCCAAAAATGCAAAACGAACAAAGAAAATGTATTTTGAATCAGAAATTTATCTTGAGATTGTAATAGCAAAACCTTTATTTTGAAAAATTATATTTATTTAGCTAAACTTTCTTGAAAAATTATTTTATATTGCTTCCGAAAAGTCGAGGCGTTACATAGAGTATCATTGACTATGGCATTATTGACACTTTAGGCTCTGCTTGGCTAACTTTGCTGGCTTTTTGACATGGTCTTTCTCGATGTACTGCTCCTGAAGTAGACTGACCGTTGTGCTAGCATCTACAGTATTTGAATTTCCACCGTGTTAAGCGACAAGTCTAGCATTGTCCCCCTAGTAGTTGATGCATTTCTATCGGATGCTTTTGGGGCATACATTCACAAAACCCTTCCATGAATATTTGTAATGTTGTGAGAAACGTTTTCTCGAAGTACGAACTTTAAATCCAAATTCAAAAACTTAATAAGTGAAGAGTTCCGGTATGATATTAAATGATCACTTATTTCATACCAAAAATGCTACATGCACAACCAACACAACGATTGTATACCTAACTCTGACCGTCAAGTTTAACTTTTCTGGAGAAAAGTTTGAGCGAATTCTTACCATTTATTACAGCAATAGACGGCTAAAGATTGGTTGTGTAACAATATTTTACACAACCGTTGTGTGTGTAGCACTTCTCAGGATTAGGCACGAAACTAACCACTAGTTCTTCTTCTTTTTCCTTTATTATATAAACAAATAACCAATTTTCTTTTCTAACTTCTGTTAACTTTGAAGGCCCAGTTGCTTTTATTTTTGCTTTTGTTCTATTTCCAATTTTTTTGTTCAATTACCCTTGTTGCCAAAAATTAAAATAAAAAAGCAGATAGCCAGAATCGTTATTGCTTAATTTCATTGATGTTATATAGCCAAGAAGAATACCGAAAAAAAGAAGTTTGCATTTACTTACAGTATTGAACAAATATTATTTTTGATAGGCAACAAAATTTTATTAGAACTCGACAAAGGGTACATCGAGGGGAGACCAATTACAAATCACAGAGGATGAGGAACCGTAATAGGCCAACAAAAGAAAGAAAAGGAAAGAAGAAGAAATTGCATTCAATAGAAATTGAATGAGCCTGGGAATAGGAGGTCCAAGTTTCAGTACTTCGATCCATTTGAAAAGTCACTACCAGCAGCACAACTCTAACGCAGAGGTATCTTCAATCATATAAGCCTACCAGCTTCAAATCATCTTCATAACGACCCCAAAACAGCCCCGTTGGAACAGTCAGCAGGAGGATATATATTAGAACCAATAGCAGCCATACCATCAGGGCCTGCCCAATGTGGAGGCCCAAGAGGCCGCCGCCTTGGGCCTCCATATTTTGAGCCAAAAATGGTGCACCCTTTCCTAAATAAGTATATGTATTTTCTGTGTGCAACTATAATACAAACTCCTTTAGTAGTTCAATGGTGAAGTGTTTGCTCTTTCATATAAAATGTTTGGATTCAAATCTTGGTAAAGTACTTTTTTGTAGTGTGTTTTTGCCAAAAAAAAATTTCTATATAGGGTACTGTTTCACCATTTGACCTAAGGCATCTAAATACCTTGGGTCGGCCTTACATACCATCATCAGTTGAAATGGGAATAAGCATTACAGAAAACCCAATTTGTCAATATTTAACCTAGCAAATCCCCAAAACTGAAACAATCTTCTGTCAGTACCAGCGGGTCGTCCTAAAATTCCTATCCCTCCCCAGAATTGGGAGTTGGAAAGAGTGAAAATTTCATCCGAGTCTTTAGCCATCTTCATTTTGTTCCAATAGCAAAATTTAACTGTTCACCACACCACACCTTGAGCTCTTGCACCCATTTTCAGATACAGCCATGCCAAATGACGTAAGACTCTATAGGAGCATGGTCTACAACTTACTTATGTTCAAGGTTTTCCCTTTGAAATACAAACACATATAGAGATAAACTCTCAATTTTCGTTAATTCATAAAACAACTCCCTTTTAATGTTACCCTACAACTTATTTTATACCAAAAACCTAAGACCGAAAAGGAATCAGCAAAACAGGAAACTGAATCCCGATGAATCGCTACTTGACTCAATATTACCAAAATCAAAAGATTTGATATCAAATCTTAATACTAGATAATAAAAGAAAACTTGCCAAAACAAATGGCACTCAAAGCAAAACATTCAAAAATAATTTATAACCAAAATAATAAAACTAAATATTTATTTCTTAAATAATGAACCATTTCCATTTTGCATCATATACCAAAAAATAGGAGATCCCTTCATAATCAATTCTCTAGACATTGACTAGTAGTTTACTGCCATTTTTACAGCTGTTCTAATCGAGAGTGGTTTGTTCACCGAGACCACTAGATCTTCATTCTGGTCAATTCCTAACCTTGCCAAGTGGTCAGCACATTGGTTAGCCTCCTGGTAGATATAAGTTAGCGTAGTTTTTGTCCGACTTAGGATAGCATGCGCATCATTGATCATGACACTTTGTGGGTGATTACCGGAGTTCCCCTCATTGATCAACCTCACGGCAATGAGAGAATCAGATTCCAGATTGATGTTTGTCATACTTTTCTCCAGAATTATGGTTAGTCCTCTGTATATTCCCCAAATTTCTGCTTCCAAGCTAGACTCGCATGCGATCTTGCGCGCCACAGTAACCCAATATCCAATCTCTATTAGCATCTCTGAAAATTCCTTCAAATCCTGCATTCTGATTGGTTTGATACCAACATCCATACCAACCCAGTGAATTAGAATGGGTCTTAAGAAGCCGTTAGTAAAATTAAAGAGAGTTGAAAGCCTGCACAATTTCATTGGCGTAAGGGTTCTAATGATTCCAAAATCTCGACTCAAGCCATAACGTTATTTGGCATCGGTTCTCATCCACAAATGAACAATATATTAGGCTCCCATCCGAACGTGTTGGGTTCATGCATCACGTGAGCCATTAATCACACAAGTCGAACATAATGAACAAAAGAAGAGCAACAAAAATAGGTATCATCAAAAGGGCGTAACAAACTGCTAACATTCTCAATTTACTAAAAATGGTAAATCAAATCCATGAATCACGAGGAGGATTTTAACATAAAAATTGATGAAGGCAAAATTCAACATCAAAGTCTACTTTGTGGAGGATTTTAAGGTTTTTCTAGATGGAATTCGTAAATTAAAATTGTAATGTGGTCTGAGGTGTTTATCCAACTTTTTGTTGGATGCTTTTCTTTTCTTTTTTTTTCAGAGTATCCTAGCTCTTTAAGCTAAGATGCTCCTACTTGATGTACCCTTTCAAGTTATATAAAATATTTCGTTTGCCGAGAAAAAAAATCCATAAATCACGAGATTTTTAAGAGGAGTGTAGATTTACTTGCTAGGAACAACTTTTGTACTCCACGCGAAACGTTATTCTCACATTAAACGGGGAGAATTTAATAATCTACAACTTCTTTGTTTTACTCGAAGTCCAGTTTCGTCATTAAATCGGATAAAAACGGACTTCAAGTTGGTACGTAAAATCTGTCTCGAAAACTGCACTGCTGCAGCTAATTTCAAAAAAGCATAACTAAATTGATCGACTCATATCGAGACGAATCTTATACATAAATCGCTTAACTTTTCGAGAGCTACGACATTCATGTCATACGTTTCCGCTGAATCTAACTCGTAAGTGTTCGAAATCACAGAACATAATCAGTGCGCACAAACAACAAATTCTAATGTTTTATTTTGTTTTTACTACCACTTTCCAACAACGGTTTGACTCCCAACAATCTCTGTACCGGTACCTATATATCATCGCATACCTCCTCCCACGATATTTATAGCATATGTATACAGCAGGTAAATAGTAAACCCTCGTACAAGTTAGGTTTCAGATGTCCTACCTCTTCTGTGACGATTCTAGCACGGTAAAGGAAGTTTTGCAAACACCGGAGATCGAACGTCACCGGGGGAGGGATATTCTGCGGGAAAGAACAAAACCGTGAGGGAGAGAGAGCTGAACGAGAGATAAACAAGAGAAGATATTTTTACCGATTTAGAGAGAGAGAGAGAGAGAGAGAGAGAGGAGTATATAACGTTTGGAGTGTTGAAGAAATATAACGTGGAGAAAGGGTTGGAGCCAGAGATATATTAGGAGAGGGAGAGTGGGAATGTGGTTGACAGCTATAAGGAGAGATATAAACATGAGATAAAACAAAAGAATTTCAAATACTCTACTTAATTCCAAAAATAAGTAATTTAAAGCTTATTAATCTAATTAGTGAAAGATCGGGACTTTACGCATACACTTACATTTTGAAACTTAAATAAAAAAAAAAGATTTTAGATTGTATTAATTAGCATGAGATTTTTTTTTTTCGTTTTTTTATCATAATTAGATGAGAAATTAAACAAACTTGCTTTCTTGTTAACATGACGTATTATTTCATTTTCTCGACATAAAAGAGAATTTATTAACTTGAGAAAATATGGCGACAGCAAGTTAAATGGGATTAAGAATACAATAACATTGTAACAAAAAAGTAGTACTAATACAATAACATGATTGTCCAGGAAGAATAGGGTGGGGTTTGGACTAAATTAATTAATAATTTTAGACAATAATTGCTTTCAACAGTTAGTGCAATTTTTCATAGTTTTCCAAATTCGTGTCGACGAGTGAAATTATAAAAATAAAAGATATGGGCCAAACTTGAAAACAATTTACAAAAAAAAAATAAAAAAATACCGTAATCAACAATTGTTTTCGTTAACCTAGAAATATTTTGTCCTTAATTTTTTCATTTATGTTATGGTTACAATATTTTTATTTTAAGGATCTTCTTATGAAGACAACTTTAAAAAAAAAAATTGAACATAAAAACAAGAAAAAAAATTATTACAAAAACAATAGTACTCCGAATTTTGTTCTAAACCTTGTCTATATACAGTCCAAACCAATAAAGGGTTTGTTATCCGAAGCCCATAGACATTCCGTCTACCATTCCTAGCTCATGATTAGGATCGGCCCATGGGGACGTGACAGAGGTAAACGGCCACATTAGTATCTACTAGTAATTTGGTTTAGAATTATTCCATGCCAAACATAACTTAAGATCCAAGTTTCCTCATATTCGATAGTAAATTAAACGCGACATACATACATAGGGCAACACAACTTAGGAAACACCTGTTGCATGTATGTAGCCGTCTAGAAGATCAGATCTTACCCTATTTTAACTCTCGTCTCGAGGGACAGACAGACAATAACACTACTCTACCGATCAAAAACTAGCATTCATCCCATTCTGAAGGCAGAAAACTCAATCTTGCGCAGGTCAGTGTTTTCTACACCTTCGATTAATTCTGTTTTCAAGAACGCACATGCATCGCCATTCTACCAAAATCATAAGAAATCTTGTCGAAAGGCTTTCGATAGGGATTTAGCGTTTCAGCGATCAGGTGATGTTGCGGGAATGGATTTGGACCTCATGCACGGTAGAAATTCAAGAACGTAGATCCCCCCCCTCAAGTCCCTGGTTCAAGAATTTTTGATTGAGTCATATTTGTCTTGACAAAAAATAGATAGCCAAAAACGAATCTTTCGAATGTTCGACTAAGCTTTACGCGAATTAGATCATATGGGAGACCGAGAGGACTTCAGCTCCTTGGACTGGAACAGTACAGTTTAAACGTTTCACTTAAAAGAAGCCAATAACTAGGTGAGAAATATTGTGTTCACGGATTGGTTCCTTTCCTTTCAAGATTGTGTTGCGTTATTCTTGGATATATTATTGTTGGCAATTTAAGAACCAATTTTCTTTTGGCAATTTTTCTATTTTTTTGACGTATTGCCAAATTCAGGATTGTTTTGAATCCTTTCTTACGAGATTTAAATTCTGAAAACAGAGGACAGGTTTTGGCTGGAGCGATTGAAACCTTGAGAATGGAGTCTTTAACGACTTACGCTTCGGATGAAGAGGAACCAAAGAGCCGTCATTGCGAGCATTCTGTTTCACCAGCTACTGAATTTGAAAAACCGAAGTTCAAGCGACTTAAGGTTTCCGCCGTCTGTGATTTCCCTGCGTGTTTGGAACAGATCAATGCACAAAGGAACAGCTGCGGGGATGATTCGGATGCTGAACCTCGTGAAATTGATCATGTTGAGCCCCTAAAAAATACGCTTCATCCCGAAAAAGATGATTCATCCTTTTGGTCTCTGGAATCGAATGGGCCAACAGATGATGGTTATTATTCAGAGGACTTTGACGATGCAACATACAACGACCCATTCGAGGTTTTGGACCGCGAAAGAAGTTGCAAATTGGAACTCCAATATGTGCTGACCAAGGTTTTTGATTTTGCAAATGTGGGGTTCAAGCGGCCCAAAGTTTCGGCCATCCGCGATTTCCCAGTAGCGTTCGAACAATTCGGTGCACAAGCGAATGGTAGCCCGTGTTCGGCATCCAAAGTGGAAGCCGATGTTGCTTCCGATCCGGAGTAAGCAGTTGAAGTACTGGGGGTGAAAAGAAGTGTTGCCTAAAATTTCTTTAGCACGACGTAGAGTAAGCTATTCGCAGGACCACCCACCCTAAAATAGTTAATGGTCCATAATTCTTTCAGGGTGGACGGTTTGTTTTTCCATGTGTACATCATTTTTGGTACAATAAGCTAGGGTCACAGTATCCCCCAGCCTTGATTTGATGTTTTTATGACACAATGAAGCATTTGTTTGAGCTCAGTGGGCCGGGGAGGGAACTCAAGCCTGTACTTGATCTATTCTCTTGATCTATAATTATCAATTCAAGCAGTTTTTTTTTTGCCGTAGTGCATTTCTACTTAAGTGTGTTAAACTTCATATTATTACTTGTGTTTTTTAAAACATGGATGTACTTCGAAAACATATCAATCGTATCGGAGTTAACATGAGTTTTAGCTTGGCTGGCGGTCTCGAAAAATTCTAAATTTACTATCTTTGTCCGTGTTTTATTTGTCTACTTTTACTATTTCTTGCACATTAAAAAATTGTACATATCTTTCAATGGAAATCTCTAAAAATATGCAATATTAAGATATCAATCAGTTATGTTATACGAAATTATCAAAATCATGAAATCCATTATAAATTGAAAGATATAAACAATTCAAAACATGACACGAATGTCGAAAATAAACCGACAAACACGAACAAAAGAAGTAGAGGGTCTCACTCATCGAATTGGCTTGAAAGAGACCCTCAAAGAGTTCGGACTGGACAGTCTAACCCCACAAGGGAACAGGTGAGCATCCTAATCTTTATTCTACAAAATCATGACGAAAAGACTTCGAAAGAATCAAATTTTGTGTCAATAACTCCGGAAACTGAGATGAAATTATGTGTTTCTTATAAAATTGTGCCCCAAATTTCTGCCTACGCCACTGTTCGAGCTTGTGCTAGGTGTTCTTAACTACTTTCACTGGCATTGAGAAATAGAGTAGGCTAAATAGAACGGGCCTCACTATGTGAGGATCTTAAAAGGATTGAATGGCCCAAAACGTGGGACACTTGCGAAATTAGGGATCCTGGGCTTAGCAATTTAGGACATGGGCTTCCTGTATAGTACTAACAGCCTGTTCGGCTGGTGGATATAGCCCCGGGTTTGTGATGCGGTTGGAGATGAAGTCCGGGTTCTCCTCTTCTCCAGTATTTGGAAGCAAAAAAACCCATCCCGATTTGGCCCTGATTTGGGGACTTCAAACTACGAATCCACCAGTGGCCGGATTAGCTAATGACCCCGGTCGTTGGTTATGTGGGACTGTATAATGACCATTTCACCCTTGCTTTTTGGCCAAAAACAAAACCGAAGAAGATAGAGGAGGAGAAGGAGTGATACTGTGGGGCTCCGATCAAGGTGGTTTACTCTCCTTAAGTTGTGACGTGAGATTTGCTCCTGCCCTCCTCCTAACCCTGCAAAACAGAGCACGACTAAAGACCACACCGGAGGCCCTCCGGGATGGCCCTCCGGTGCAAGAATCAGTTAACCCGCAGAGGAAAGAGTAGAGAGCGAGAGCTAGGGTTTCAGGATTTTCTGGAGTGTGTGGAACATACCTCTTTCAGGGAGGCATAGCACTGTATTTATAGGGAACCCTTAGCTTGATCCTCAAGATTGATCCTGCGTTTGACACGCGTCAGCTGACGCTGCCCCTACGTCACATTAGGGTTTTGTAACCGTTTGGGAGGTGAGCTGGCACCTTCACGTGCTCCTTATCATTATCTATGATAACCGTTCGGCTGACGTCACGATCGTCGTCATGGCTATGGTGGTTATCCCCATGTGGGTGAGCTGGAGGTTATGGTCCCCACACTTGTGCAAGACCGAGCGTGGTGACCGAACGTTAGAGGATTGATATGCCGAGCGTCGTGGGCAAGTAATAGGTGAGAAGTTGAGACATGACTCGTTGGAGCCTTCGGTCCAGCCGAGGCTTCATGGTGTCACGAGGGGGACATTCGGCTAAGTCTGGGGAGGGTTCGATCCCCCCTTGGCACGGATCGAGCTGTCTCGCTCGGCCTGCTACAATAGCCCCTCAATTCTTGCCGAAGTCCTTCGTTCGGCAAGGATTGACTTCTAGATTTGGCCGATCGTTAGCCCCAGCCGAGGGTTCATCCTTGCTCTTGTAACGGTTAATCCGAACCTCTGGGCTCGTGGACAGGTGTCGAAAAGGGAAAAGAAGTGTCAGTTGAAAGGACGCTTTGGCAGGCGAGGGGACGGGTGCAGCAGTCTGCAGGCTGGCAGGGGACACGCGTCACGCGTTGATTGGCTGGAGGTTCGGTGGAGTTATGTTTGCGCGGGAAAGTTGAAACCGTTGGAGCTCTATAAATAGCGGAGTGGGAGGAGAGAGAAACTTCTTACGCTTCCTCTCTCTATACCAGAGCTTCTCTCTCTAAAACTTCACCGTTCCAGCCTTCAACTCCGCTCCAGATCTTCAAGCACCATCCGGATCTTCATCCAATCAGCAGAAAACTTCAAGTAAGTGATCGATTCCCCATCTTTTACTGCTTTTCTTGATCTTTCAAACTTTTTATGGGGTTTTGGGGGCTTTAGCATCGTTTCAAGCAGTGGAATCTGGGTTTGAACAGTGATGTTCATCCCCAGATTCAACCTGTTCTTCCGAACCTCTTCGAGGCGCTTAGGATTTAACCGAACTTTTAGGAGAGCCGAGCCACTCGCGCAAAGCTCTGTCCGAACGTAGAGCAGGAATGACTTGTGAGCCTATAGGTTTTAGCCAAGATTTTTCATTCTTTCTTTTGCCGAAGCGGATTCATCATCCTTGGCCTTTGCTTTTTCTTCTAGGTCTGGCTCACGAGGTCATCGACGTCTTTTCGGATTCGAATCGTTCGGAGACAGAATCCGAACGTCGGTTAATCAACCAACTGATATTACAGCGTAGAGCCCAACGCCGAGCGGAAGAGTCTGTTTCAACAAGGATGTCCGCAACTTCTGCAGTTTCCAACGATTCAAACGCCGAGGGGGACTTCGAGTATGACGCCGAGGGTTTCGCTACTGACCCTGAAATCCATTTCACGCCAGAGACCGAGTCAGAGTCCGAACCTCAATTGGGCAACAAGGCTCAGTCGAGGTTTACTTCCGAAGCCGAGGCTTCAACTTCGGTGTCGAAGGACGACGACCTGTTCGATAGGGGCCTCCTGTGTCCCTATGCCCACTATTTTTCTCGGAGCGCAGGTGAGTATGAAGCATTCTGCGAGAAGTATGACATTCCTGGCGATGTCTATCTTCACCGAGTGAGGAGTAAGGAGATCCGAGCGGAGAAGGAGGATCATCCGACACATATCACCGTGCCACTGATGGCCATATGCGAGGTCGGGCTTCGGTTTCCGCTTCACCCCTTCCTTAGGGAAATTCTGTGGAAGTTTTGCCTTTGCCCTCACCAGCTCGCGATCAATAGCTACCGAATCATCATGTCGGTGATTGCGTTGGTCGAGAGCCAGGAACTCGACTTCCAGCCGAAGGACCTCTTCTACGTTTACACAATGTCTCGGCACGGAAAGTCTGGCCGCCGCTTCCTAACGACGCGCCCTAGAAAAGAACCATTGATAGAAGGGCTCTCTGACACAGACAAATGGGCCGACTTCTTTCTTGAAGTTACAGGAAATTATGAATTTGGGGGAGTCAATCGCCGACACCCTGTTCCAAAATTCATAGATACGAGAGGTTGTGCCGAACCCCTGACCGGTTGACCCTTACTGAATCGTTTTTCTTCTTTTATCTCTGAGTCACTAATTGTTTTCTTTTTGTTTTTCCAGAGTTAGGGCCCATATCCAAGACTCTCAATTCCACTGCTCGGGAGTCAGCTTGCGATATTCTGCGGGCGCAAACCAACCGACACGCTCCAACGTTACTTGATTACGAGCCTTCCAACAAGGGAGTGCTAAGGAAAAAGGAAAAGAAAAAGAAGGGCGAGGGTCCGAGCGGGAAGGATAAGCCGAACCAGAGAGACCAGCCGGCTCCCGATATAACCAAGACCAAGCGGAAAGTGATTCCGAACGTTCAGGAGCCTCGGGCAAAGAAGCAGCGAGGAGTGAGACTGCCGAAGATCGGTTTTACGATTGACGAGTGGCTCACCCCGCTTGGTCCGGACGAAGCCTCTGAACCAGCGCTTCCAGGATTAAACGTTCCACTAAAGATCGTCGAACCGAACGCTGAAGACATGTCGAGGAGGGGAATCCCACGGCCTGTCATTCCGTCAAAACCCAGCAACCCAGCTGCCAGGTCCAAGGCTCCCTCTGATCAACAACAAAGGGAAAAAAGGCAGAAAATTGCCGAGGATGCTGCCCAGCCGAGCGCCTTAAAAGCCCCTCGTGCCGAGGCTTCCAAAGCCCCTCCAGCTGTCGAGAAGCAGAAGATACAACCCTCCACTCACGTCGATCTCACCGACCCTCCTGTGGAGATTGACTTTTTACGACACTTCAGCCCCTCCTACACTTTGCCGGACGGTAGGGTGCTGCAACTTAAGGATTCGGTGAAGGAAGAACCGGATCTGGCCGTCACCCTTCTCAGGGGACTGGCCCTTCCGAGGGACTGTGATAAAGTCCCAGACGACCTTATGCCGAACCTCAGGGAGATGTGCTCCCACTTGGTCCAGGTACGTCCCCGTTGATTTTAGAATCCCATGTTTTGCTTGGTTTTCTCACTTATCTTTTTATTTTTCTTGTCGTCTTTGTACAGGCTGGCCAAGCTGCCTTGAAAGCTTATGATAAAGCTGAAAAGGTCCAGGCCGAGAGAGAGCGCTATCGTTCTGAACGGGACTCCTGGAGGACCAAGTGCAGGATCTCTGAGCCGAGGTGGATAAATTAAAAAAGCAGCTTGATGAGGCCAGGACTGCTGCAGCTATGGCCGAGGCTGAGGCAAAAAAGCTGAAGGAGGAGGAGAAGGGCAAGATGATGCTGGCCGACGCGAAGGGGTATGAGGCTGGCATAAAAAGAGCCGCCTTGGAATATACCCAGATAGCCCATAAGATGGTGAACGAGGCCTTTGAGGAAAGGCTCCCTGATTTCTTCAAACTTGGCTATGCTGAGGGAGCCAAGGCAATGGCAAGCCAGTTGGCTGTCGAGGCCGACTCGTCCTTCTTGAAGAACCTTCCCGAGCCAATCATTCCGGACCTCGAGCTCCCCTATACTGCCGAGGAGTGCGAGCCCCTGCCTCCAGAGGAAGAGGAGGATGAGGTAATGGCCGAGGCTGAAGCGACTGTAAAGCCTGCCGAGGGTGAACAATCTGAGAAAGCAACCGAGGCCGATGGCCAGTGAAGGGTTGTTTCTTTTGAGAATCAGTAGCCTTCTTTTAAACTTTCCTTAAGTTTTGTTAAACTTTTAAATGGACTGGACGGATCCGAACATTAGGATTTTTCCGTGCCAGATGTAATAGTTTAAACAGTAGGATGTTTTGTGCCGAACTGGCGGCTTTTAAATGTGTTTTGAATGCATGCAAGTACTTTTTCTCATGCCTTGGAATATTTTTGCATGTCTGCTTGCCTTCAATGAATGGATATTTCTTTCTTGCCTTAGAAATATTTTCAGAGATTCCGTGCCGAGGGTGTTTAGCCCTGTTCATCTCATTGACCTAATAACAGCCCCTTTTTTGGTGTAAGGTTCGGTTCATGTGTCAACCTTATGCCAAAATAAAAATGCTAAGTAAATGAGTAAGATGTGGCCATGTGGCCGTTTTGTTCAAATCGATCAATGAACTTAGCCGAATTAAATTTTAACCAATAGGTTAAATGCTCAAGTGAAACCGAACGTCAAGTAGTCCGAGTTTGAACAAGTTGTTGGATTCTAGATCCGAACGTGTTTAGATAGCCATGAGGCCGAACTTGGTGACCGAAGTCAAGTTTATCGTATATATGTCCGAAGAGTGGTAAGACAGAGCGTGGAACTTCTCATTCATGGTTCTCTCATTCCATCGAACTAGCAGAATGATTACAAAAACTTTTTTAAGTAAAGGAAAACAGATAGGGGCCGAGATGAGCTCAGGCCGAAGGCTTTACTTCAGAGGTATGCCTTTCGCAGATTGAGAGCGTTCCAAGGGTTCTCGATCTCCCTGCCATCTTTGTCCTCCAGTTTGTAAGACCCGCTACCAACTTCTTTAATCACCCTGTAGGGACCCTCCCAGTTGGGTTTGAACTTGGTTTTCTGACTTGCCCGAACAACCTTCCTCCATACCCAATCGTCCGGCTTGTATTTCTTGATCCGAACGTTTCTATTATAGCCCCTAGCTACTTCTTGCTGGTAGCTGGCGAGCTTGAGTTGAGCTTCGTCCCGTTTTTCCTCGGCCAGTACTAGCTCGGTGGCTACTGTTTCATCATTGTTTTGTGGATCGAAGGTCTCAGTTCGAAGCGTAGGAAACCTGGATTCCAGTGGGATGACTGCCTCCATGCCGAAGGCCATGGCGAAGGGTGTTTGCCCAGTAGAGCGTCTAAGAGTGGAGCGATAAGCCCAAAGTACCCGAGGCAGCTCCTCGGCCCATTTGCCTCTTTTGGAATTTAGCCGTCGCTTAATACCCGCACAGACGGTTTTGTTCGTTGCCTCGGCTTGGCCGTTGCCTTGAGGATAGGATGGCGTGGAATTAAAGAATCTGATGCCGAACTCAGCGCATAGGCCAGTGAGCTCCTTGCCAACAAATTGCGAGCCATTATCTGATACGATGGCGTATGGAACGCCGAACCTTGTTATGATGTTCCTCCAAACAAATCGCCGGACGTCGGCCTCGGTGGTGGTGACGAGCGGTTCGGCCCCCACCCATTTGGAGAAGTAATCTGTTGCAGTGATAAGAAATTTAAAACCTCCAGGAGCAGTTGGAAGTTTTCCTACGATATCCAAACCCCACTGGGCGAAAGGCCAAGGACTGGTAATTGGCTTTAATTCTTGAGCTGGCTGCTTAGGAATGGGAGAGAAGAGTTGGCAAGGTTTGCAAGTCTTCACCACTTCGTCACAGTCCTTCTTCATCCCTTTCCAAAAGTAACCCTGGCTGAGTGCTCTTTGACAGAGGAAACGTCCTCCCGAATGGCAGCCACAGCTTCCTGAGTGAAGCTCGTCGAGTATGGTTGGGACCTCGGTGGGATGGACTACGCGTAGGTAAGGACCAATGAAGCTTTTCCTGTAAAGTTGTCCGCTTTCAGAGAGCCAGTAATACGCTGCTTTGCTTCGGACTCGGTGAGCTTCTTTCGTGTCCGAGGGGAGGGTGTCATGCTTAAGGAAAGCTACGATTTCGTCCATCCAGCTAGGACCGAGGGAGATATTGAGGACCTCGGCTGGAGCTTCAAAACTTGGCTCGTCGATCTGGCCGAGGCTGATGCTTCGGAACTCTGAGGTTTTGCTAGCTGAAGCCAAACTTGCTAGGGCGTCGGCGTGAGCATTGTTCTCCCGATTGATCTGTTCAATATGAAAGCCTTTGAACTGTTTGATTAGCTCCAATGCCGTAGCTTGATATTTCAGCATCCGAGGATCCCGAGCTTCATAATCCCCAGTCACTTGATTAACAATCAACTGAGAGTCACAAAATACGTGGAGATCTTCAATCTGTAGCCCTGCAGCCGTACGAAGTCCTGCCAGTAGAGCCTCATACTCGGCCTCGTTGTTTGTGGCTGGAAAGTTGAGAGTGATAGCACTTTCATGTAGCACACCGCATGGGGTGACAAGAACCACTCCGGCACCAGCACCGTTGTGATTTGAAGCCCCATCAACGTGTAGCTTCCAGACGTCACCACTAAAAAGGTTCCAAGTCCTCCGAGCTTCTTGCTGCTCCAGCATCCCATATTCTGGCTGAGTCAAGGCCTCCTCGTCTGGGCTTCCAGGAGTGATCTCAGCAATGAAATCGGCTAACACCTGAGCTTTGATCGCTGTCCGAGGCTCGAAATGGATGTCAAAGTTGGCTAATTCGACTGCCCATTGAGAGACTCGGCTGGAAAGGTCAGCTTTTCGAAGGATGTTCTTAAGGGAAAATTCCGTGAGAACAATGATTGGGTGTTCCTGGAAGTAAGGAAGGAGCTTCCGAGCCGCAGTGACAAGAGCGAGCAGGAGTTTTTCCAACGGAAGATACCGTGTTTGGGCTGGAAGGAGCGTCCGACTAGCAAAGTAGATAGGTTGGTCTTCAGGGCCTTCCCGTCGGACTAACGCCGAACTGACAGCGTGTGGGGAGACAGACAAATATAAGTACAAGGTTTCAAAGGGATACGGCTTGACGAGGAGTGGGGCCGAACCGAGATAAGCTTTGAGTTCAGCGAGTGCTGCATCGCATTCATCCGTCTATTTGAAGCTTCGGCGGCTTTGTTTCTTCAAGGCTTGGAAGAAGACATGGCATTTGTCCGAGGAACGACTGATGAACCTATGTAGTGCTGCGGCCATGCCTGTTAACTTCTGAATCTCCCGAGGGGTAGAAGGTGCCTTTAATTGTTGAACCGCCGAGATCTGGTTTGGATCAGCTTCAATCCCTCTCCGAGTGACGAGATAGCCGAGGAATTTCCCAGATCCGACGCCAAAAGCACACTTTTCAGCATTGAGGCGCAACTTGAACTTCTTGAGGATTGCAAACACCTCGGAGAGGTGGGCGATGTGGTTTTCAGCCTTGAGACTTTTTACGACCATGTCATCGATGTAAGCCTCCATAATTTCGCCGATGAGAAGACCAAAGAGAAGGTAGACCATCCCTTGAAAAGTAGCCCCAGCATTCTTGAGGCCGAACGGCATGACAAGATAGCAAAATAGGCCTTTGGGGGTGATAAAAGCTGTCTTCTCCATGTCATCAGGATCCATTGCTATCTGGTGGTACCCTCGGTAGGCGTCCATGAAGCTCAGCCGAGCGTGTCCAGCGGTTGAGTCCACCAGTTGGTCTATCTTGGGGAGAGGGAGGCAGTCTTTAGGACAGGCATCGTTCAAGTTGGTGTAGTCCACGCAGACCCTCCACTTCCCATTCTTCTTTTTCACCACCACTGGGTTGGCGAGCCAAGTAGGGTATTGAACTTCTTTGATAGCCCCTGCTGCAAGGAGCCTATCAACCTCTGCATTAACCGCTTCAGCATGAATCGCGGTCGAGCGTCTTGGCTTCTGAATTACTGGCTTGGCGGATTTGGATACGTTGAGTGAATGCCGAATAAAAGTTGGATCAATACCAGGCATCTCGTATGGTGTCCAAGCGAAAACTTCAATGTTATCTTTGAGAAATTGGACGAGCTCCTCACGTTCGGCTTCCGTCAAGCTGGAACCGAGCATGAAGAATCTTGATCCGTCGTCATTGATGGGCACCTTCACGATATCTTCAATTGACTTTTGTTCGGCTGGAGCCCCAACATCTTTAAGGACAGGTTTGTCTGGAACTTCTACCCAATGGACTCGCTTGGGGCTCGGCGTCCTTCCTATAGCTGAGACGTAGCACTGCTTCGCTTGGACTTGATCACCGTAGAGATCTTCCTGTCGGCCAGTCGCCCCGATGAATCGTACCACCTGGTGATAGGTGGAGGCAATGGCTTTGATGCTGTGCAGCCAATTTCTTCCGAGGATGGCGTTGTACGGGCTGGGAGCGTCCACAACGAGGAATTCCATGTTAACTGCGACCGAACCAGATACAACTGGAAGAATAATTTTCCCGAGGGGCCAAACGGGTGTTCCGGTGAAACCAACTAGTGGGACGTCGGTTGGTACAAGGGAAGATTGGGGAAGCTTGAGCTCGTTGTAGAGGGATAAGTACATGATCTCTGCCGAGCTTCCTTGATCCACAAGAACCCTTTTAACCGAATGAGTTGAGATTTGCACCGTGACGACGAGAGCATCATTATGAGGAGTCTGGACTCGCTGGAGGTCACGGTCGGTAAAGGTTATGGACCATGGACGTTCGGCTTTCTTTGGTTTCTTCGGAATGGTTCCAACAGAAAAAACTTGGGAAATTTTCTGCGCTTCCTAAAGTTCAGTCCGAAGTGCTTGTGCTGCTTCCTTTGTAACTGGCCCGTGTATAACGTTAATTACTCCAACAGGACGAGGGATTTGAGCCTGACCTCCAGCATTCGGCTGGCGCCTCGGTGTCTTAGTCCAATCAATGTGATCATCTAGGAGTCCTTGGGCCGTCAAGCTCTCTAAGAGTGCTTTATATGGAGCGCAAGCCGTCGTGTAGTGGCCGAGCTCATTATGGTACGAACATCTTTTCCGACTGTTGTCATTGCCCGCCTTGGTGTTGAGCTTCGGCGGGTTTGGCCAAACGAAGAAAGGCTCTCGCTCGAGTGTTCGGATTAGAAAATAGATTGGCTCCTTGAAGACCGTAGTCTCGGCGACATAATCGTGAGGCTTTGGGGCCTTCTTGGTTGCCGTCTTGACCGTATTGACCTGCTTCTTCGGCTGAAGTGCTGCTGCGGGCTTCGGAGCCGCGATTTGTGGGGTAGGAACGTGAAGGGCTTGAGGCGCGGTAGCAGTAACATTTTGTCCACTTTGAAGCTCTCGTTCGGCAAGGAATTCTTCGTACGAGCAGAACTGCTCAACCGTCCTCATTAGCTCGTTCATTCCGTGGGGAGCCCGGATCGCCAGCTCGTCCAGTATCTTGCTTCCCGTTTCTAATCCGTTCTTGAAATTTCTGGCCGCCCAGTATTGGTCGACCCCAGGTATCTCATTGAACAGTTGCCAATAACGTTCGGCGTATTTCCGAAGCGTCTCCCCAGGCCTCTTTCTCATCTGGGCCAGTGCGTCTACCTCTTTGGCCTGCTTGTTACTTGTTATGAACCGATAGTTAAAAGCCCTCTCAAGCTCCTTGAAGCTGTGGATCGATTCTGCCTCAAGCTGGTTAAACCACAGCAGACCGAGACGTCCGAGGCTTGAGGGAAAGGCTTTGCACATGATTGCGTCATCATCAGTCACACACGAGATCGTGCTTCGGTAACTGATGAGGTGAGTGTAAGCCTCGGTCGTGCTAGGATCAAATTTCTGGAACTTGGGGAGGTGCATGCCTGGCTTTGGCAATGTTGCCTGGATTTTTGCCGAGAATGGAGACTCGGTCAACTTCTTCAGTTGATACTCATGGGTTGGCCTGGGAGGTCGATCGTCTTTATCACCTCGGGATCTTTTGGAAGCTCGGTACTCCTTGTCATATTCGGCGGCTACCTCTTGCCGACGGCGATATGAACTGCCCTTTCTGTCGATAACCGTATGCTGCTGGGCATCCTCGGGTAGGTTTTCCGTTTGGTAGACCTTTCGGCGACTGGGTTGGTCCTCATGCTGGACCACCACACTTACACTTTTTTCCCGAGGGAATTTTCTTGGATTTCGTGAGCCGTCGGGTCTCTCAATAGGCTCGTGCTCTCGAGGGGCCTTCTCGCGTTCGGATTGGAAGCCTTCCGGTTCTTTGCCCTCCCTACGAAACGTTCGGCTATAACGCCGTCCTGAATCGTAAGGGACCAGAGCCTGATTGTTTTCCTGATCATTAATTGGAATCGTACCGTAGCTTTCACCTTGAGAATATTCATCTCCTGCCGAGGAGCTTGAATAGACGGTGTGAATGCTTCCCTCTCTCCTTGATCTGCCGCCCCTCTGGCCCACCCTATCGCCGAGACGCATATGAACCGGGGAACGTTGCTGCCTAAAGCGAGCGTTGTCTCCAGTTCGATTGTCCGCCAGTGGTGGGTCCAGGCGGTCGTGAACTGAAACTCTTGGAGGAGCACCGTCGCCCACCGTGGAAAGAGGAGGTGGGAGGCTTCTCCTTTGGCGCCTTCCTTGAGACCCAGAATGAGAGGCCGCCGGACGCTCTTTTGCCTTGATCCTTGCAATCTCCATTTTGAGAATAGTCACATCTGCAGTGGTTTGTTCTTGTTGTTGTTCCAACATCTGGACGTAGGCTAGAGTATCCTCCGTCATTGTGACTGGGCGTTGGATGGAAGAGCTGACAACAGGAGGGGTGAAGCCAGGCGGATGAGAGGGTGAGGCGGTGTTAACGCCTGTTTGTGAGAGGATCTGGAGGGCTGGGTTGAACGGAGGTGGTGCACCGCCCATTTTGAAGAGAAGTAGTGTGGTGGCGATGCGGTGGGAGAGACGTTTGAAAAACGAAAGAAGTAAGGAGACGGAGGAGCCGCCGTGGATCTGAAAAAGATTCACGTCGGGTTCACCAAATTGTGGGGCTCCGATCAAGGTGGTTTCACTCTCCTTAAGTTGTGGCGTGAGATTTGCTCCTGCCCTCCTCCTAACCTGCAAAAGCGAGCACGACTAAAGACCACACCGGAGGCCCTCAGGGATGGCCCTCCGGTGCAAGAATCAGTTAACCCGCAGAGGAAAGAGTAGAGCGAGAGCTAGGGTTTTGAGATTTTACGGAGTGTGTGGAGACATACCTCTTTCGAGGAGGCATAGCATCTGTATTTATAGTGGAACCCTTAGCTTGATCCTCAAGATTGATCCTGCGTTTGACACGCGTCAGCTGACGTCGCCCCTACGTCACATTAGGGTTTGTAACCGTTTGGGAGGTGCTGGCACCTTCACGTGCTCCTTATCATTATCTATGATAACCGTTCGGCTGACGTCACGATCGTCGTCATGGCTATGGTGGTTATCCCCATGTGGGTGAGCTGGAGGTTATGGTCCCCACACTTGTGCAAGACCGAGCGTGGTGACCGAACGTTAGAGGATTGATATGCCGAGCGTCGTGGGCAAGTAATAGGTGAGAAGTTGAGACATGACTCGTTGGAGCCTTCGGTCCAGCCGAGGCTTCATGGTGTCACGAGGGGGACATTCGGCTAAGTCTGGGGAGGGTTCGATCCCCCCTTGGCACGGATCGAGCTGTCTCGCTCGGCCTGCTACAGATACCTAGCAGATCGTCGGCCTCGGAGAAGGAGGAGGTTTCCGATCGTCGTCGGAGGGGTTCGCCGATCGTCGGGGTGGAGGCTAAGGAGAGGGTTGGGGGGAGAGGGGGAGGCGGTGGTGGATACTTCGGTGGGATTTTTTGGAAGTGGATCTGTATGTATGTATATGTATATGTAATATACATACATACATATACATATACTGATACTAATATACATATATGAACAGCTTCGTTTTTTTTGTTTTTTTCCCTCTTTCCTATTGCGCTTTCTTTTTGGAAAATAATAATTGTTTTTTAAATATATGGTTTAAGCATTTATAAATTAAAAATAAATTTATTTTATCCTCAAATTAATGGTAAATACTATTTTTTTCTAATTAATGAAATAAACCAATTTGGAGCGTTACAAAATCAAGGAGGGTGATTCAGTCATTTGACATCTAATCTCATCATATCCACCCTTCAAATCTCCCTTCTCAAAAAATTATCCAAACACCTCATGACAAATTTATCCTCATTATATATCCACTCAAAATCAAACCCTCCATCCATGCTGTAAAAGTCCCTTACTAAAAAAGAGTACCTCCCGTGAACATATTTCCCACATGCCCAAAATCTTTTTCCACAATGCCTTTTCCTTTATTAGGAGTGTCTTTTTTGGGTAGAGTATCATTGACTATGGCAATATCGATAATTTAGGCTCTGCTGGGCTAACTTTGCTGGCATTTTGACATGGTCTTTCTCGATGTATTGTTTTAATTTTTACAAGATTGAGGTATGATTTTTACGTCACACCATTGGGTTCGACGAGAGGAATAGAATAAATATAAAAGTACAAACCGAAGTTGAAAAAAGTTTTTAGAAGAAGGCCAAGATTGTCTTTTTGGATTTTTTTTTTTTTTTTGTCTTCTAAGACTTTTCTTTTCAACTTAGTTTTATACTTTCATACTTTTTCGATTCGTCTCATTGAGTCAAACGAAGTGACGTAAGAATTATACCACAATCTAGTCAAAATTGAGAGAATACAACTAAAAAGACTACGGAGGGAGCCAGGCAGCAGAAAATGTAGTGAGAGAGAGAGAGTCGGGGTGGGTTCCTCCCCACCCCCTCCGCTGCCCCCCTTCCCCGCCTCCCCCTTCTTGTAGCCCCCTCTCTCACCCACTTCCTTCCTCCTCAGCACTCCATCCCTCATCTCCGGCCTTTCTCCTCTCCTTTTCTTTCTCCGATTGTCCACCTCAACCTCAAGGTTCACTACAAGAAAATGCACCAAAGGCGACCAAATTGCCGACGCAATGCATTTTATGTCGGCAAAAGCATACTTTTGCCGATGCAAAAGTTGTTTTGTGTCGGTAAATGTAAATTTTTTGGCGATGAAAAGAAGTGCGTAGGCAATGTTGTCGGCAAAAGTAAGGTTGGCAGGAAATATTCTCCCACGAAATATTTGCCGATGAAATTTTATTTTAGCGATGAAATGTGCATCGGCAAAAGTTTAATATTTTGGCGACGACATTTTTGTGTCGGTGTGTAACGACCCGGAATTTTGACCCAATTTTTTTTTTATATAATAATGTTATTAGAATTATTTTCTTAATACAATTATTATTATTATTCCTTTTAGATACAAATATGCATGCACAACTTCTTTTTAATTTTCCTATAATACTTGCATGCATGCACAACTCTTCTATCTCTCACTCTCCTACTCGATCTCTACATCCTCCGTAACCCTAAAACCGAGCACGATTCGTCCGTTCCAAAACCCAATTCCATTAGGACTCGATTTTATTCGAAACTCATCCAATTCTTTTATAAATACATTCCTACTCCGACCCTAGGGCACGCACGAAAATTTTCACACTCCAATCGTCCAGAAAAGAGAGAAAATCGAAAGGAAATCAAAGCTCCAAAACTATGGAGTTCTAGAGAGAGAAAAGAGAGAGAGAAAAGTGGGTTTTGTAGATCCGTTCGTCCGAGACCCAAATTGATCGTTCCAATCTCATTCTACAATCCCAAGCATCCACGAACATCAACCAATTCGGCCCCAAGGTCTCCCGATCGAAGAAACCGAAGTTTTCTTTCCAAATTGTCAAGTTTCCGATCGAAAACCAATTCCACCCAATTCGAGGTATTATAATTCGATCCGAAGCCTCCTCTAAGTATATTTGATGTTTATAGACATAACCCAATGACCCCCGTAGTCCCATGCATCGAGAACAATGCTAAAAACCCAAAAAACCGAATCTGGGCAGCAAGGTTGCGGCCGCAACCTTCGGATTTTTCAGCCGCATGCACCAGATTTTGGACCTTGCGGCAGCAAGGTCAACTCCAGTCAAACTTTGCGGTTTGACTTGATATGGTTTGAAGCTTCGTTTCGACATCCCGAACCTCGTTTTCGACCCCCGATTTATTTTTCATAGACTTTTAACACTTCAAAGATCATAACTTGTTAATGTCATATTTTTTTTATTTATTTAACCATTTATTAAATTATTTATTCATTTTCATGTAAAAGTTTACAAACTAAAATTTCTCGCGACCTTATAAACTACTTTATAAATCCCCAAACTATTTTTCCTAGATTCCTAACATATCAAAGATCATAAGTTGCTGATTTCATATTTTTTTTATGTTATTAGCTATTTATTTTATTTTTAATTAAAGATACAAACGAAAAATAATTGCAACCTTCCTAATAATGTTTTTAACATCTAAACTATTTTTCCTAGACTTATTACATCTCAAAGATGATATGTTAATAAAATAATAATTTAATTATTTAATCAACTAATTATTATTATTTATGCATTGGTTCTAAATATAAATACTTTAAAATATTATAATGGACGTTAAAAATTTCGAATAATTTTATTTAGACTTTGTACAGCCCTATAATGATATTCTGTAAATATAAATATATTTCCAATTATTTAATTATTTATTGTCTATTTATTCTTGTTTTGTCTATTAACTAAATCTTTTTTTATTTAAAATAATTTCGTGAGCATCCAAACCCAACTTTTAGCACTTGAACTTATTATAGAGGACTGTTAGGACCTTTATTAAGGTTACGATAATTATTCTAATATTTTTACCTAATTAATGTATTTAATTAGTGTTTAATTAACTTAATTACTTATAATTAATTAACAAAAGTCTAGAAAATTATTTTTAAATCTTAATTAATTAATTCTTTTATTCTTAATGACTTTGTGACCATACGAGATTAAGGGCAACGGCCCAGTCATAAAAAGTTATGTGATTGCATTGCCTAATAATTGTTTTGACCTGTCTGTTATTCGTTTTTAATTATTATTGAGAATGATATGGTGTTAATGCTTCATTTGAATGTTAGATTGGACCCTAGGGACATGGGGTGGTATCCGAAATAAAATCACTTTGACGATGCTAAGTAATGGATAAATTGTGAAGTTTCCTTCTGTTTAGAGGTTGCCTGCAGGCGTGATTCTGAGATATGATGAGATTTGTGGTGAGAAAGTATACAGACGTTGTTATTGTTAAGGGAAAAGGAAACAAATGAAAGTCGTGGGCTTAGCAGGACCTCGGGGGTGGCCTAACAGGACCTCGTGTGATCGGGGTAGCTTTGAGTAGGACACTTGAGGCGACTGAAAGACTACTGTGTCGCTAGGGTGGCCAGCGGGACCTCGGGTGGCAGCGAGGACCTCGTGTGATCGGGGTAGCCTGAGTAGGACTTGAGGGCAGGCTGATGGACCTAGAATTGTGAGAAGAGGCCAGCGGGACCTTAGGCGACTGACAGGGACCTCAGTATTGGGGAATTGCTGGCAGCGGGACCTTGAGGCGACTGATGGACCTAGGATCGTGATTTGAAAACTGGCGGGTAGTCCGGTAATATGATTTGAAACCGGCGGGTAGTCCAGGTGATGTCTGTGATGATTTAAAACCGGCAGAGTAAGCCAGGTGATGATTTGAAACCAGCAAAGTAAGCCCGGTGATGATATAAAACTTGGCAAAGTAAGCCCAATGATGTTTTGATAAAACCTGGCAAAGTAAGCCCGGTGATGTTTTGATAAAACCTGGCGGTGGCGATATTTTGTGATGTTAAAACATGGCGGCCCACCGATATTTTGTGATGTTAAAACCTGGCGAGAGGTCCAAATGATGTTTTGTGACGATAAAACCCGGCGGAGGTCCAGTGATATTTTGTGGAATAAATTGATGTCTGGCGAGAGTCCGTGGAATAAATTGATGTCTGGCGAGAGTCTATGGAATAAATTGATGTCCTGGCGTGTGTCGAGTGGTAAATTGAACTGGCGTGTGTTCGGTGATGATTGTGATGTGGTATATAAGATAGGCGAACCCTAGTTGTGATTCGGGCATGATAAGCTAGCCACTTGTTGTAGTATTGTAACTTAGGTTATCTATGACGAAAGGAAGTGATCTCATGGGGCGGGATGGCGAGCGGTTGGAGAGGAAAGATCTCGTAGGGAGATTTTGGATCACACGTTAGGCTAATGGATAGTAATGAACTGGTTGACGTGAAAAATCTCTGTTTTACTTATTCGCATCATGATTATCCTGTTTTACTTGCTAGCTGTAATGGTAAGAGGGGTGGTTGGGTTGGATTATTCTACTGGGTGATTTATCACTCACGGATACGTCTGTATCCTGGCAAATCGATTGCTTCGGCGATCAATTTGCTAGAGGGCGCAGGATTCAATGGAAGAGATTCAACGATGATGCAGTTCGACACGGAAAGAATATCAGTAACAAAGATCGAGGATGCTTAGGATTCGTATCAAGATTAGAGTCAGCTCTTAAGATAGTATATTTTGATTCCGTAAATCTATTTTGAGATTGTATTAGTAAAATCTTTATTTTGGAAAATCATATTTATTTAGCAAAATTTTCTCATAGAAATTATTTATTTTTCTCCCGAAAAGTCGGGGCGTTACACGGTGATAGTTACTTTTGGCGATAGAATGTGCATCGCCAAAAGATAAATCTTTCGGCGATGAAATTTTTGTGTCGGCAAAAGTAAAAGTTGAATTTTTTTTTTTTTTGGCAAAAAAATTGAAGAACACATGGATATCTATTAATTTGCAAAAAAGAATGTTTGATTTTTTTTTTCAAAAAATATTTTTTTTTACTTTCTAAGTTTGTGGACAAAAAAAATTTTGTGGAATATTAGAGGGAGTATATACATATATGTGTGTGTGTTTGTGTTATTTGTATGTATAGACAATATTATGTGGTAAATATAAGGTACATATATAATTTCGTATTTGTTAGTCTCTTGTCGATTTTTTTAGGATTATTGCTTTTTCATGACGAGACGAATCTAAAAAGTATAAAATTATGGTTCAAATCTAATTTTTTTGAATAAAGACAAAAAGTAAGTCAATAAACTATTTTTTTATCTTTATTCAAAAAAATTGGAGTTTGATCGTAATTTTTTACTTTTTAGATACCTCTCGTCACAAAGAAGCAATGGCCTTGTTCGTTTTGTAACTTTGGGTATTTTAATTTTGATAGTGAGTAGAGAGAGAAATAGGGTAATGATTAAAAATATGGGTAATGAGTGGAGAGAGATAGAGACAAAAATGAGATTAATAATTGAAAAAATAGGGTAATGATTAGAGAAATATATAGGGTAATGATTGAAAAACAAAGTAAATATGGTAAACGAACAGGTCAATAATTTTAAAAAAAATCAACGAAAAACTAACTGATGCGAATTTTGTTTGAATAAGGACAAAAAAGCTTTCTGGCTTTAATTAAAATGCCAAACGAAGCCTAAAAGATATAAAGAGTATGTAATAATGTATCTAGTGTAAAATATTGTATATGTAATAAGGATAAAAAAAACTGTATATGTAGATTATATATATTTGATATTGCAATATTATCAACGGAAAGGAAGTTGGTGTAGTTGGTAGACGCGTGATGTACAGATTTGGAGGTCTTGAGTTCAAAACACGGGGCATGCGAAAGCACAACAATAGCACCAGTGGCAGTACGTTTTTTTAAAATTGACTTTTTGGCAACGCAAAAATCTTGTCGGCAAAAGTGTCACACTCTTTGATTTTAAAATCCCTTTTACCGACACAATACCGTTTGCCGACAGATATGCCGACGCAAGTTTGCATCGCTGAAACTATACTTTTGCCGATGAAAGATAATTCACGTCGGCAAAATCCTTTCCCGATATATCAACGCCAACAGCTTGCCGACACAAAAATTTTCGTCGGCGAAAACCTTTGCCGACCCATATACACTTTTGCCGATGTACTTTGTTGTGTTGCCAAATCTGCATTTTCTTGTAGTGGTTGTGAGATGGTTGAGACTCTCTCCTTTGGAAGTTGAGCTTTCCCACTCTCCCCTCCATTTTTTTAGGAATCAGATCTAGGGGGCTAGATCTGATTTTTCTTGGAATCAGTGTACCGACGACGAAGACGAGATCTGCAGCGGCTTCTGCCTCCAGTCTGCGGCGGGAAGAGTCCGAGTTGGAGCAGCGGGTCATTCAGGAGGGGCTTGCTCCGTGTTCATACCTAGCCTCTCAGCTTCGGCCTCTCCAACCCCTCCTCACGAGTGTGTCCGGCTCCAGCGTCGTGGTTCCATGCGGATTTTTTTGTTTTCCCTGTTTTCTTTCTGTTTTTGTTTTTTCTTTTGTTTTTTTGTATTTTGGGACCGGTAGTGTCCCCTTTTATACTGTGTATGTTTTGGCTGGATTTGCTATAATATTGGGATGTTTTGGTTTGCTTAAAAAAAAAAACTAAAAAGACTGTACCAAAAAGTCGTAATACAGTAGAAACAGAATTATAGTAAATAGTAGTTTGAAGTGGGATTAATTATGGAAGAAGTGCAAATCGTTGACCAGATATTAGTCTCTCTCTTTTTTGAAAAGCGAAGAAAGTAATATTTCAGTGATATAACAAAATATTACATGAAGAAGGAAATACATACATTAGTCAATACATAATCAAAGTAAATTTGAAAAAACGAAATGATTTCTTCAAGTTGTGTCTAACTTATTTTTTCTAAGAGGAAAACCTTTTTACGGCAGAGCCATGAATATATTTTACGGCGCTCAATCGCGCATGTCCAAAAGTGTTTTGAATGGTCCGGATTTTTAAAAAAACTATTCTCTGGAAGAATTTTTTTTCATAAATCAGAAACTATTGATTACCGAAACGGACGGCAGAAATAGAGACTCCGCCGTAAATAAGTTTCTCTCTTTTTCTACCACCCCCGAAGGACTCATAGCAGGCTTTGTACAGTGATTGCTTCGCCACTTTTGTACATACAAAGCTAAGAACGCATGCATGCCATTCTGGCTGTCACCGTAAATTGACAATTAATGTAAGACGATTCAATTTTTTTTTATTTTTTTTGGTGGAATAACTATTAATCACACATTGTTAATTTTAAGAAAAAGATTATATAAACAACGTTGTCATATTAATACATCAGTTTCCTATTTGAAAATAAGCCCAAAATTGGTTTTGTCTTCTGATGAAATTTCTATCGTATACTAAAATCGTTTACGAAAGTTACAAATAAGATTAGAGTCTGACCTCGTGTGAACTATAGGAGAGATTCAGAGGGGTGGAGGACTACCTCCAACCAATTCCTAGACCTATAAGAGTCTGACCTCGTGTTAACTAGTGATCAAAATCCGGTTGTCCTGATGGCGAAGATCCGAAACTTAGGAATTTGCTCTCTATTAAGATTTCATATTCAAAATTTCTTAAGTATTATCAACTCCTTTCAAGTCATACATAAATCAGTATGGTGAGATTACGGAGTAAAAAAAAAAACCTTTGATTGGTACAGTACTGAAGACTCGAGCCTTAAGGACTCTACTAGGAGTACTGGTCCCTACACAAGCCAAAATGGGCTTGATCGAGTCAGATCCAGTAGATTTGCACCTTGGTCCCCACAGCAATTCTCCAATATGCCCCCAAAATCAAACATGAATCTTTGTCAGGCAAAGGGGGTAAGTCACGTTTCTCGTGCGAGAGAGCTGGAGCTTGAGCCTGACAGCGTTCTTAAAACGCTTCACTATCAACGAGGATTTAGAATACGAGTACAGTGTGAGAATCGAGAGCAAAAGTGTGTGACGTTTTGAAGAATTATGAGATTAAATTGAGATTAAGACTATTAAAAGTTCGTTGAAGTCTAAACCTTCCATAAATATTTCTGCGCCATGTTTATGGTTCAAATTACTAATTGCATAAGAAATCTTTCCACACATACTTCCCCCCCACTTATGATGGATACTTTCTTTTCTTTTTTTTCTTTTTTGTCATTTGTTAATTCTAATCTATTCTATCTTAAGGGACTTAGGGAGAGGAATGAGTGTTTACAGGAATCGAACCATGCCCATATGCATGAGAGTATAATGAATGCACCAATTACACTTCACTCCACTTGCTATGATAGATACTTTAACCATATATATTAGGTGTAATAAATAAATACCCTTTGGACGCCAAAATTTAAGCTTTCTCACTACAAAACTGAAATATTTACATACAATGTTTTAAAATTGATTCATTGTTAGATTTTGTCTCACATCGTTAAGACGGCCTTTCCATTCATTGCCAATTAATTTTGAGTTGGATGCTTTACCATTCATTAATTTACAGAACCATTTGTAATATGAGTGTGGACCGTTTCTTCACTCATTGTCCATTAATTTTGAGTTAGATGCTTTAACATTGGTTGTGGTTGTGGTTGTGGTTGTGGGGCCTTGGACGGCGGGGGAGCAAAGGCTGCGGTGGTTTTTTCTGGTGTCTTGGGGCTGTTTTTGTTTAGGGTTTTGGTGTTTGGATTGGGCTATTGGTTGTCTTAGGCCTAGTCCATGTTTGGACTGGGTTTCTTTTGTTTGGGTTGGTTGCTTACGAACTTTTCATTTTTTTTAGGGTTTTTCCTCCTGATTTAGGCTTAGTCTGTTGGATCTAAATCAGTTTTCTTCGTGTGGTTAGGAGAAGAGAGTTTTGGGTGTTCAAGCCGGTGTACCTAAGCCCCTATTATCTCTGTACTTCGGGTTATGAGTTAATGAAACTTTTTTGCTGATCAAGAATTTTTTTTTTTTTACAAAATCGGATGTAATTTTCGACTAGATTTTTTTTCTGATGGGCAATATAAAATTGATGACCGCTATAAACATTTAGCGGCTAGGCCAGCCCTAGGCAAAGGCACACAGACGGCCACCTAAAGCCCTCCAATTTTGGGTCCTTTTCAGGGTCTCCTCTATCAAAATAGATATGCTATGCCCTTGTTTGATAATAGTAATAAACGAGAGAGATTTGTTATCAAACGGGGCCTACAGCATAGCTTAGGGGAAGACACTTCGCATCTTTTCTTTGTTGCCCGTATTCAAAATCCAGGGACCAACAGTACTTATGCTAATTTGCATTCCTTTAATCTTTGTAAATTCTTGTACCTCCCAAGCCAAGAACTAGAGACCAAAAAGTCTTAACAGCATTCAACAGCTTTATATTGTGGTTTTTTATAGTGTCAATTCTTAGTTTTGATATAAAAAAAAAGGCTAATTGCAAAAATTTATCTGCCGTGGAGTAAAATACTTTGAATTCCATCATTAATAGACAATTTCAATCGACGTTATGAGCCAATGTAAAAAAAATTGTTATGTGTGTGTGCTTGTCTCGCTATGATTCTTGGTTGAATCATCTTCAAGCACTATTGTCAATTGTGTGATTAGCGATATATATGGATGCTACAACCGGTTCAAAAATAGTTTATCTAAGGGTTTGCGATCACATTGCTTCGATCGGACCTCTAATTTCAAGTTTCAATCATATTCTAACTCAATATGAAGCAACTCCAAAACACACCCCAAAAAAAAACACTGTTCATTTGTAAAACTATTCTCAATTGTTTGTTACTTTATTTTCTTCATAAATAAATAGGACCCATTATACAAATACAAATTCACCTCAGGAACCGATAATCGCAGGACTGGCCCTTTTTAGCGGAGGTCTAAATCAGAAAATACATTACATAGGTATGGAGAGGTAAAATTTGGACCTGCATCCTCTCCGTTTCAAATCTTTGGACTAAACTAGAAAGTTCACATCGTGACCGTCCATTGATCTAATCAGCAGCTCTAATTTGTTCAAAAACTCTTCCATTAAACAGTTAACTCTTCTCGTCCATGGAAAAATTTTTCAATAAATCTCAACCATTCATTATACCAATGGACGGTCCATAATTTGGGCCAGAGAGGATCCGTTCTCTAAAATCAGGAAAGGAAAAGAGGTGGCAACTCCGAAGCTGTCAACTGGCCTTGTTTTTACTGATAGAGTGGTCAAATCATAAAAAGAAAGCTTTTCACGTATGAGTCGTATTACAGACTTTTCTTAAACAAAAATAAATGGGCAAATGTCACTAACCTCTCTTTCTTTTGAAATAATTCTCAAGATTCCCCCATCCCGGTAAATGAGCCTAAACGTACGGTGTCAATAGTGATGAGAAAAAGACTCAAATGCCCTCTATGGTGTGCACCGTCTCTTGATATTCCATTTTTATTGTTTCCCATTCTCTTTATTCATGTTCCTCCCTTACCACTTGCACTATAACCTGTTGAAGACCACCATGTTCTCCATCACCGCCACCTTTGAATGTTTTGCTTCAAACTGGTTGAAACCAATTTTTTCTGACACCATACATATATAGTTACATCCTAGTTTTGCCCTAGTTCCATTCCCAATTTTTAATTATTCCACTTAGGGGTGGTTTGGCTTAATAACCCTTTTGGATGATATTTGTCTTCATTCAAAAAAAAAAAATTCCGTCTTTTTAAGTTTTGCTTTAATTTTTTGTGGGTTATTGGTTCCTCTCGCAAAGACAAAAGAAAAATAACGCATAGCTAAAAAAAAACAAAAAAATCCATTTCTTACAATATAGTAATTATTTAAATTGCCTACCTAATAATTAGTACTCATGAATGGTCTTTTCAGTTGATACTTGATACCCATATCGTTTTCACTCTTCTTCTTTTTTTCTTCTTTTTCTTATGAATGAGGGTATGCTTGTACAGATTCTTTGACAAGTAGTTATGTATTTGTGTGACCCTATATCTGTATACTATGGCAAAATTCTTTTTTTCCCCTTTCGATAGTGTAGGATGTTCTGGGTCAACAATCTAAAAAATATAATGCGAATCCAAAAGATAAAAAACTTAAGAAGGATGTGATTTTCACTAAAATACTGACCAGCAACATTTTAGACACATAACATTTTTTGTTTAGTTTTTTGTCTTTAGTGAATCTTTTGTGCTTTTGGTCTAGTTTATTTTTTTTCCATTTTAGGCTCCTCCTGTCTTGAGATGGATGATTAATCTAATAAACAAAACGCGAATCTAACAAAAATTCATAAGGAACGAACAAAAATACCATAATTAAAAATACTAAAATTTATTGGAAACTTAATAGTACCTTTTACACAACTTTTCATGGTGGACTAAAATTTTGGGATTGAGGGAGCATAATATACACACACGCACACAAAACAATAATACTATACTATGCAGGTAATACATGAGATAACACAAACAATACTATATTATACAGGTATACGTGAGATATTACGCAATAATATACCTATGTATCACATAACATCTATAAACATGAGTGAGCGATTAGTCAAAACATGCATTAAATTACCCGGTTCTATTTTCTTTTCCAATATCATATACTGTACTATTAATTTGAGAGGTGGTGAATAAAAGTATGGGTATAGAGAAAAAGCGGTGGCTGTTGGTCATGGTTGCAAGGGTAATTGAGGTATTAGGGATTGTAATGTGCTGATGTCATGATTTTCTGGTGAAAAATTAACGGTGACTTCAAAGATGGGGAATCTTGTTAATTATTTTAAAAGTAGGGGAGGTCAGTGATATTTTAGGAACCTCGAGGGAAGTATATGTCTGTGTGAAAAACCTCAGGGAGGTTAGTGAAATGTACCCAAAATTAAATAGATTACAGTTTTCTTGCTGTGCGAGAATGCATCGTGTGTAGGTGATGATAAAGTTATGATTGTAAGAACCCTAAGGAGACGGCCGGAGAGGTAGAGGGACTTGGAGGATCTGATCTGATCTGATCAGATAGGGCTTATTTGTATTTGCCCGGGGGATCATAAGAGAGAGAGAGAGAGAGAGAGAGAGAGAGAGAGGCCTACCTGTGCAGTGGGGGTAGCTGTATGCATAAGTGCTTCCAAAAGCCATATCTTAACTTTGAAAACAACAGGTGAATGAGCGGAAGCTTTATCACCTCCCATGCAAACGTCCCTTTCTCGCTCCTCTCCCCCATGCTCTCTCTCTCTCTCTCTCTCTCTCTCACACACACATGGGGAATGCCAACCACACATGTTCTCTTTCCTTCGTACCATATTGTGCCGATATTATTGGCCATATAAATCCCCACCATGGCACATTGGCACGTATTAATTACCACAGAATTTGAAGAGTTGGCGTTGTAGTAGTCCCCTGTCATTAGAGTCTCTCTAACACCTTGTTAGTTTTGGAATTTTGAATTTAAATTTGTAGTTAATGAATATAGACAGAAATAAAGTAATAATTAAAAATAGGGATAATGATAGGAGAAATAGAGAGAAAAAAATGAGAGCAATAATTGAAGAGGAATAGAAAAATTATTAGAATCCAAAATCTAAAATCCTTAACTGAACAAGGTCTAAAAATTCTGGCTAAGTTACAATGAGATTTTAGGTTTTATCTTGTTTTGTTTTTTTCAAATTTTTTTTGCATTTGTGAGTTTTGTGCTTAATTTTTGGAGATTATTGATTCGTCTCATTAAAAAAAATCGAAAAATGTAAAAAATTATGATTTTTTCATAAGTATATTTTGGGAAATATTCAAGAAAAACAAAAAAAAAATTGTTTTTTGGATTGTTTCACAAAATACTTGTGTAAAAGTTATAGTTTTTTTATTTTTTCGATTCCTCTCGTCGAAACGAATATATAAAAATTTGACGCAAAACTAACATATGTGAAAAAAAATTAAATAAGAACAAATTCAAAAAGTTGTTGTCAACAACTTCTTCTTTTTTTTTCTCGGCAAATGAAACTTTTTATTAAACTCGCAGGGGTAAACAACTTTTTGTTAAACTTCTTGTCAACAACTTATTACTTGGTGGAAACGCCCCAGATTCTTGCATGTGTTGGACTAGTCAATTGATCATTAGGCAGGATACTAATTTGTCTATAAAATGTATTATCCATACTTCCAAAAGTATTTTTAGAGTTTGGGGGGAGGGTGGAAGATAATTCAAGTTTGAGATGCTAAAAATAAAATTATACGATTTTGAAGGTACCGAAACACTAAGGTTTAGTTTAAGGGCTCGTTTGGATGGAGTATTAGGTTTGGAGGTATTATGTAAGAGGGGGGATTAGATAGTAGGGGGTATTGGTTAATACGGGATGACCCACATTTATGGAGGGGGGATTAAATAGTGATTGGTTTGGATGAGGTATTAGAAAATGGGGATAAAATAGTAGGTGGTTTGGATGGAGGATAAATAAGGGGTATTAGGAAGGGTGAATAATGTAAAAAGCTGTCAAATGACTCATGTGCCCTTATGCAGTATGAAATTAGATTATTCATTATAGAATAACAAAATTCAATAAAATTAATTAATCTTCACAATTTAAGGAATAATAATTTAGTTTACAAATAAAAATAATTAATTTAATATTTATAAATAATAAAAAATCAATTTCAATTACATTTTAATTCAATTTGTGGTTTGTTTAATATGAAAATGTACAAATGGTAAGTTGAAATGTACCAAATCATTTTTCCTCCTTCCTTATTCTTCTCTTCTTGTTTTTATCGCGAGAGAGAGAGAGAGAGAGAGAGAGAGAGAGAGAGAGAGAAAAGAACGGGCAGAAGAGAGAGAGAGAGAAAGAAAGAATGGCAGAGGAGAGAAAAGAGAAGAAGAAGCTGCTGCTGCTACTGCTGCTCTCCGATCATGGTGGACATTCCTCTCTCTCTCTCTCTCTCCCCGATCTATTGTTGATATTCATCTTCTTCTTTTTGTTTCTTTTCACTGTTCATCTCTCTGTAATTTAGGGTTTCAAATTCGAAATTGGGGGTTTCTGATGGTGGCGGTTTGTGGTGGTTCGGATGGTTTGTGTGTGTGTTTTTGTGTAGGTGTGGTGGTGATCTCCTCCTCTTCTTCTTCTTCTCTGCCTTTTTTTTTTTTTGATCCGTCTTCTTCTTCTTCTTCTCTATTAACAGAGCAAGAGAGCCATTGGGGAGGGGGATGAGGAGGGGTGTTTTGGTCAAAAAGCAGGTGTATTAGGGCGGATTCGAGATGGCTACCTCAGAACCTGGCCATCTCTAAGCCCCCCTCTGGCTGTATTGGGAGGGATTAGGGAGAAGGGCGTATAGAGATATCCATCCGGCTTTTGGACTTGCCAAACCACTTCATATCCTTGGCCCCACGTATTAGGAGGATATCCTAGTCCCCCTTCATACAGCTGCTTCCAAACAAGCCATAACAACCAAAATTTATGCAAGAAAAATAGGAGTATGCCATGGACTCTGCTTATTGCCCCCTTAAGTTTGCCAGTGTAGGGAGGCACATAAACATTACTATATGTAGTATGTTTTTGACAAAATATAGCATCTTAAGACTAATAACCCGTAACACATATTACGCCCTCCGTCCATTTTTAAGTGTTCAGTTTTGTAACTCTAATGTATTAAGAGCATCCACATTGTAATAAGCAAATAGACGTGGATAAGCAAAGTTAACAACAATGCTCTGTAATAAGCAAAGTTACAAGTCTTTTAGCAAATAACCAAATTTCACCAATTCCATAACCAAACTTAACAACTTTTACCAATAACCAAAACTCAATAACCAAACCCAATAACCAAACTCAATAACTCAAAAACACCTCACATTGGAATCGTCTTATCGAGACGAATAATTTGGTGTGGTCGGGTGCGTGATTGGAACTCGTTTGCAATTTGACATAGGTGCATTGTGTATTGTGGGGTTTTTTTTATTAGGGATGTAAAAATAACCAATGTGAAGGTAGAAGTTGTTATGTTTGATCATGAACTAGATGGATAATCAAATGTTGAAGTGACACATTTTGATTATTGATTATTCCCATTGAGGATGCTCTAATGAGGTATCATTTTTCCACCTTTCACATAAATTTTTATCTCATTTTTCCTACTTATCTTTTATGGAAACATCATTATTACACTTTTACTCTTTAATTTTTAAAAATGGAACCTACTTTTAAGGAAAAAATGAAAAATGTACATATTTTTACTCATTAACTTTACAAAATGAACACTTAATAAAGACAACTCAAAATCATAGGGTAAATTACTATTTGCCCCCTCTAACTATGGGTCGGGGAAACTTTATCCCATTTAACTATTTTTTTAACACTTCACCCACTCTAAGTAATGAAACTCTTGTTCCGTCTGACTTCCATAACGGAGAGGCAAAAAGTTACAAAAAATGCCCTTTACAAAAACACAAAATTAGATGGTAAAGCTTCCCCCCACTCTCGCGACTCTCTCTCTCTCTCTATGTACATCCGTCTTTCTCTCTCTCTGGGTTTCAATGGAAGCTTCAAGCAATTCGGCCCAGATGTACTAGTGACGATGCAACAATAAACTGTCGTTGTGGAGAATTGCACCATTGAAGACCTCTAAGACAAAAACAACCCAGGCATTGCTGCAATTCCACAGAGATGAAGAGAAACAGACAGAAATTCTAGAAATGAAGAAGAAGATTTCTGAGATGCAAAAGGTAATTGATGATGTGGGTTGTGCTCGAATTTCCTTCCCCAGCTGTTGCTGCTAATGTGGATTCGAGTTAGGGTTTTGATTCTGCTGAATAGAATTAGGTTTAGGGTTAAGATTAGGGGTTTGTTGATGTTGTTGTTGTTGGGGGTTAAGGGAAAGGTGCGAAAAGCTGAGAGGCTTGAGGTGGGCGTCAATGTTGGAAGGGAAACGAGAGATGGCTAATTGATTCTGTTGAAGATGATGTTGTTGTTTCTACTATTGTTGTTCGAATTGTTGAAAGAGAAGCTGCTCCTGTTTTTTTTTTTTTTGGTACACAACGCTGATGGTTCTGTTGTTGTAGATGCTGTTGTGCCAAGGCCGAATTGAGTTTTAGGGTTAGTGGGAAATGGATCCTTGGCCCTTGTAAATTTATGTTTTCGTGAAGGGCATTTTTGTAACTTTATGCCTCTCCGTTACGAAAGTCAGAAAGAATGTTGGAATTAATTTAGAATTCCTAATTGTGTTAGATACATCGCTTATAGAGATTCATGTGTGTGGTACATGCAAAGTCTATATGTGTTCGATGTATGTTCAAGGTACATGTATTTTGTATCTTGATGTGTGTGTGGAGTCTAAGGGTCATTCAAGAATCTATTTATTGTCTAGGTTTGCGTACTTGACTAGGTACGTGATAGGAGAGTCCTATAAATTCTATTAATATTGAGTCAATTTGTAATATCTCGGTTGACTTCAAAAAATATATAGAGTATATTGTTGAGTGTTTAGGCACATGTGCTCTTTGGGAGCTCTGTACAACTCTCGGATTGTACATCTCCATTTATGTTCTTTGTTATGTCCTACACAAACTTATATTCCAATGTATTCCGTTGTGCTTCCCCAAACATAGCAAATTATCATTTGCTCTCATTCCAAGTTTGTCTACTAGGAACAAGGGTTTCATTACTTAAAGGGGGGTTAAGTGTTAAAAAAATAGTTAAAGGGGATAAAGTGTCTTCAATCCATAGTTAGAAGGGACAAACAGTAATTTATCCAAATAGTATACTGGACCATAAAAAAGAGACGGTGAAAGTGACATTTTCCAGGGGGGACAAAAAGGTTTTGGCCCGATCAACTGAAATTATATATCTAATGAGGGTTGGTTATGTATTAGAAACTCATATTTGGTTGGACAAGTTTGTTATTAGGTTAAGGAAAATGATATTGGCATTCCAAAAATTGATGCAGGCACTCTAAAATCAATGTAACTTCAAAGTCACTTTCCTTTATGATTTAGAGTGTCTGCATCAATTTTTGAAATACCAATATTATTTTTCCAGAAAGTCTACGGCCACCGAAGGCAAAACGCGGTGGCCGGCCACCGCACGCCGCTGGGCCCACTCCGGCCATCGGACGGCCGATCCGAGCCGACCAAAAATTTTAAAAAAAAAAAACGAGTGGGACCCGTGAGAAATCACCCCCGTCCGGTGTGTAGGTGCTCGATCCGAACTTCCAAAAATCAGATGATCCAAGTCGTTCACAAACGAAAGCTTGGTTCGAACACTTACAAAAGTCGAATGCCATTGATTCTTGCGTAGACCCACTCATTTTTTTTTAAAATTTTTGATCGGCTCGGATCGGCCGTCCGATGGCCGGAGCGGGCCCGACGGCGTGCGGTGGCCGGCCACCGCCCACCCCATGCGGTGGGCCTAGCATTGCTCTTATTTTTCTAAGTTAAACATCACTCACGAGAGTATGACCTTTAACTTCGGTTTCGGACGACAAGATACTGTACTAGCACTTCCATTTTATATAGCAAAAAATCTATGCAGTATGACTGTATGACAGTACCTCTCTTACTGAAACTCTCTCTCTCTCTCTCTTTCTTGTTTGCTTCCTCTGCGAACCCCGGCCCCCTTTATTTCTTTCACAAAAGGCAGATCCAAGGCAGTTGGTTAATCTGTCATCCACTCATCAGTCAATCAAATCAAAATCAAATCATACACCCAATCAATTTCTAAAGGAATCAAAGTGAGAGAGAGAGAGAGAGATGTCCTCCTCCTCTTCATCATCTTCCAACTTGTCATTGGACCACCATCAGCTCCCTCCCCACTCCTCCTCCTCCTCCTCCTCCTCCGACCAGCTCTGCTACGTCCATTGCAACCTCTGCGACACCGTCCTTGCTGTACTGATTTCTACTCTCCCTAGCCTCCTCCACCCATTTTCAATTATTTATCATACGCTCCTACCTAGGGTTTCTTTTTCCTGTTTTGATTAGTTCTTGACTGTTTTTGTATGGCGATTTTGATCATTTTGTGTTTTTGATGGAATTAACAGGTGAGTGTTCCTTGCACCAGCTTGTTCAAGACCGTCACGGTCCGATGCGGCCACTGCACAAATCTCCTCCCTGTGAACATGCGAGCTGGGTTCCTTGTTCCTTCTTCGAATGCAAATCAGCTTCATCTCACTCACTCTTTCTTCTCTCCTAATCCCCATAATCTTTTGGTAAACATCAACCGAGTTCGGTTCATTGATGAACATCATATCCCTAGGTGCCTGGTGGTGCCCGAATTATATTTCTTAGTTTAAATTGGTGAATTTGTTCTTAGTTGAATCTAGTCTTTTAAACTTTGCTCTTGGAGTAACTCCATTTTCTGGGTATTTGAGAATTATAAATAAGACTTTTTTAATTCTCAAATAGTACTAGTTTTTTTTTTTTTTTTTGTTAATGAAGATTATTATTTCTATTGTTGTTTAAGGATTATATATGTTGCAGGAGGAGATCGCAAACCCTAACCTTAACTTCCAGATCAACCAGGCCAACCCCGGGGATTTCGGCCCACCGGTTCGAGGAGGACTTGATGGGATTTCAAGGCCGCCAGTCGTGAACAGACGTGAGATTTTACGGCATACATATCATTTCATCCTGTTTGTTCCCTGAACAAAACTTTACTTTCGGTTGTTTTTCCAAAGGAAACTTTGCTAAAAAAGAATGGGAAATTTATAATTTTGTGCGAGCATAATTTAGCACATATCAACCAGAACCTTAACGCCCAAACCTAAACTGCTTTGGGATCGATATTTCCCGATCAAATTAATGTCTCGAAAAAACGAGATCACTTTCATTAAAGACATTTTGGAAAGGATATTGATATTCACATTCCCTTTTTTTTGGCGTCCACACTCTCTGTTTTATTTTTTAGCAAAAAAAATAACTACACTGATTTCACATTCAACTCTCTTTTTGGTATTGTTTCATCCCTTTAATAACATTGAAATTGCAGGAAAAAGAATAACTACACTGATTTCATCAATCCCTTTACTTTAGAATATCATTTCAAAGTTGTTCAAAAAAGAGAGAGGAGATTCGCAGAAGCTAGCTAGTAGGTTTCTTTCATGTTGTGATGTACTAGGTACTCCAGCATTTTGTGTGACTCTGACCCCGCTCGTTTGAAAGTTTTAAATTTTTTATTCTAATTATTATCTTATTTCTTTCTAATTTTTAATCTCATTTTTTTTCTATCTCTCTCTAATCATTATTCTTATTTTCATTCATTACTCTATTTCTTTCTACGCTTATTATCTACAAATCCAAATCTAAAATCCTAAAACGAATGGAATTATCTGTCTGTTTAGAGAGAGAGAGAGACATTGCAGAAGCCACGAAGGGCAGAAATCACGAGAGAAATGATGATGACGTGACAGTTGCAAAAGTATTAAAATAAAAAATCGCAACTGCAAAAGAAGTTAACAGGTCATACAGTAGCTATGAATTTACTTGAAGTTTGTGTCTGTTGGCAGCTCCGGAGAAAAGACAGAGAGTCCCCTCCGCCTACAACCGATTCATCAAGTGAGTTTTACTAGTTGAACGACAATGCATGCTAAAGCTCCCCTTAGAATTAAGTACCCTAATCTTTGCATATTTATCAAACTAACTTCATTAATTTGTGAGTTTTATTCCGAATTCGTTTCGTAGATACAAGGTTTCCGCAGAAAAAGTACATATCTCTATGAGAAATCCGCTTTGATTTTTAACATTGTTGTTGCTGCTGCCTACCGATATTCGGATTTTTATGAACTTCAGGATATATGAATGGTTTTAATTTATGCAGAGTTATGAAAAGTTCATGTATAATGTAGGGGAGCTAAACTTTCAAGAAAAGTAAATTTTTTTTTTTTCTGGGTACAAAAGAAAAGAACATTGATTTTGCTACGAAAAGTATACATGAAGCTACTGATCATAAACGTGAGAGGTACTGACGTATATTAATTGATTTGTTATTATATATTCAGGGAGGAGATCCAACGAATTAAGGCAGGAAATCCAGATATTAGTCACAGGGAGGCCTTCAGTGCTGCTGCCAAGAATGTATGATCATCCCATCCCAAGAAATAAATAAAAATTACATTCATATATTATTAGGTTTCTTCATTATATATCCATGCTCCATTAATTCCGAGTTACTGCTATTTACGTTTAATTTTGTTCAATCATTTGTCCATTTTTATGGGTATGTATTATATTATTATTTCTCAGTGGGCCCACTTTCCACACATTCACTTTGGTCTCATGCCCGATCAGACGGTGAAGAAGACCTCTACCGTGCGTCAACAGGTACTTTGCTCTCCCTCCCTTCACTCCAAGTGCACCAAGTTGGACAAATTTCGAGTAAAACATGTTAGTAAACAGTGCACATTTTAGCTTGGTTGACGGTCTTGGCAGCACTTGGTAAAAAAGAGTGATCAATGGATGTACTTTGCTCTCTATGCTTCGGGACAATTTTAGGTGCAGGGTCACGCAAAAGTATCGTACTACAGATAAGATACTTTTGGATGATTATTTATTTGAAACTGTATAGAAACGGAGGTACCAAAAAAATTCCAATGCTGGTGATTATTTGGACCCTTTGTTCAAGACCACTTGGTTAATATGTAAAATTCCATTTATTACCTTGTTAATTATCTACTGATCGTTAAACCACTTCTTTCACAAATAAGATGACGGTTGAAATTTTTGGTAAATAGTAAAGATTATTGAAACATATTATTAATTCGTGCAAAATGGTCTGAAAATCACTTCCCTATGTTTATCATAATTGTGTTTGTTTTTGTGATTCTTTTGTGTAGGAGGGAGATGTCCTTATGAAAGATGGTTTCTTTGCTTCTGCAAATGTGGGTCTCTCTCCTTACTGACTAGGGGAGCAGCCTCTCTCTCTCTCTCTCTCTCTCTCTCTCTCTCTCTCTCTGTGTGTGTTAAGGGCTTGAGGTTCAGATGCTAGCTAGTAGAGGCCGGCCAAGAACAAATTTGAATCATTAAATAGCTTAGCTGCCAATTAGTTATGCTTTACTAGCAGGCATGTAAATCCTAGTCCTTCTAACTCATGTACTTTTGCTTGGAAAACATCAACCTTCTTCCTATCTATTGCGTACGTAAGGTATATATGTAATTATTTGTTCTTCCTTCTCATTAGCATTCATGGTCAATTAGGGTTGGAACCGGCCAGGATGTCGTAAATGTGGGGGCCGAACCATTAAAGACAAGATTTTCAAATTTCAAGTTTCGAAAATCTAATAGTTTGTTTGGTTTAAGTTTTGAGAAAGGTTTTTTGGTTAATGAGTGGAGAGAGAGAGAGAGAAATGAGATTAATAATAGAAGAAAAACTTATGATAGAGCGTATGCTGAAAGAGATTTGAGTTTTGGGACCAAAACAGACACATTTTTAAAGCATTTAAAATGTCTAAACAACACTCCATACAAAGTACAATATGTAGGTGTTCTTAACAAATAAAAAATAACTAATATTTAATTTTAATTTAAAAATAAAAACCACGAAACAACGCGGGGGGCCGTGGCCCCCATATGTGCCAATTAACATACATCCGTCTTTGTGTTCAATATTCTTTATTTATATCAATAGATGTCTGTATATATGTCTTTTCTAAGATTACCATGACAACACCAAATTGTCTTGAAACAATATTATTCACCTTATAATGTACTTCAAAGTGATGCGCGAATGTATAACAAGTTCCAAGGGCAAAACTATAGGCTAACAGAGCCCAACACTTCTGCCACCACGTTTTGAAAAGTAACGTATGTACGCAGTCTCACCTCTGCAAACAAAGACGATAGTTTCCTATCTCAAAATTGTAACCAAGTCCTATTAGAGCGACCTAACTGTACGTTGTGCCAACGCCAACTCCAGGAAAGGTTAATTTTTTATGCAACTTAGCCTTGAAGCTGTTTCCATATTTTGAAACTATAAAGCCAGTAATCAACGGGGCAAAGCTATCCTTTGTAAATGCCGCGCGCTTTAACCATAGTTGGCAAGTAAGTTGGGCTAGACACTTTGAATTATCGGGAAAACAACCACCAACTTGGGGGTTTTTTTTTTTTTTTTGGTCATTTGTTAATCTTAATCTACTCTATCCTAGGAGACTTGGGGAGGAAGATGGGTACTTACAGGAATCAAACACTGTCCATGTGCATGGGAGTATAAATAAGGCACCAACTGCATTCCACTCCACTTGCAATTTTGGTGTTGTTTAAGAACCCCTTTGAAGTTAATTTGAATCGCTAAGTGTAGTGTTTTCTGTTAGAACTAACATTCTAAAACATAATTTGACACAGCCATTGACATGGACTAATTAATACTCCCTCCATGCCAATTTATTTGTCTAATATTGGGATCGAATCCGAAATTCGTTTTTCGCTATCAAATACTCAAAAGAAACGTAATAAAAGAACAAAAAGCAATAATAGGAGAACACAAGAATATAGGTGGAAAACCCCTTAAAAAGGATAAAAACTACGGGAGGAAATCGAATCACTAAAAGTAATCATTGTGCAGTTACAAACGATCTTAATTAAACAATCTTGAATCCTGACCGACTGACCAAATATCGATTTGTCGAATCCACGTACACCGCACCAAGTTGTTCATTGTCACACGCCATGAATCCATAAGTCCTCCAATATACTTCCAGAATCCACCGGAAGAATGTTTCAAGTAGTTGGAATAATGGTTGAAAAGAACACTTGGAGTTTATGTAGCAAGGTTCATGATCAGCAAATTATGTGTAACTCCAAGAGGTAAGAACCAGTCACCATTAGACATTACTCGGTGTTGGAGACAAAGGTAAACAACTCTGATATCTTCGATGGGTTGAGAAGCAAGTAGAACCATATCTAAATAGACTACTGGACCAAACAAGAAGGTTGCTCAAGCACTGAATATAACTTGTCTTTGAGTTGCTCAAGCATTGTGAGTGGAATACAGTTCCAGTATAAGTACCCACATTATTTCTTCGTTTCCTGCACGAAATCCTCTTCCAGAATGGATTCCTTCCATGCTACTTTCCTTTGACAACTTCTCTCTATCAATTACAAAATACAATTGATAGCCTTTCCTAAAACAGATGCTCTAGAACAATAAGTTACAACTTAATTAACGGGATACAAATCAAAAGAGATTTTTGTCATTGGATTTGCCAAAATATAGACTTTACAAAATCCAACTTATTTAGGGAGCATATTGGTTACACTGAATAGTAGTTTACTTCTCATTATTCATCCTTCAACCTTTTTAAAAAATTACTTCTTTTCGAAAAAGTAAGGGCGAAAAGAAAATTTTATCCATTTACAAGTCAAACAGACAAACAAATTGAGACAAGCCAAAGTCAAAAAGTGGTCAAACAAATTAGAACAGAGGGAGTACCTCAATTTAAATGATGGTTCCTATGAAGTGGGTTTCGCCAGAAAAGTCCCCAAAACCCTGAAGTTTTAATACCAAAGTAACAATTTAACCTTCGTTTGATTTGGTTGTGTTATTTGTCTTATTCGTGTGGAATAAGTCTTTTAGTTGTATTAGATGGACACGATAGATTGTAATATCGTTATCGTTAATGTATTTCTTGTCCGTTCGACCAATATATATATATATATATATATATATATATATCAAAGTAACAGCAGTGCCCCGTTCCGCTTTTGGTTCTTAAAAAATAAGTACATATTTGCAATTTTCAAGTTTAAAAATAGTAAGTTTATTGAAATAAAAAAAATATACAATATGGATTTTGTTTGCCTTGCAAAAAAAATTAAAAACTATTTTTGTAAGTCCATTATTTTTAAACCTAAAAATAAATTTTTATTTTTTAATTACTTATTTAAAAAAATGGAATGGGACCTAATTTCCTTCTTTCACTTCAACACCTAAGGGTGGAAAGGGTTGATGTCTCAGTCCAGTAGGGATGGAGGACTGGACTGCTTTCAGTTTGGTTTGGTGGGCTAGTTATTGGGCCCATTTTGGTAAGACGACGTATTCATTTCCGAGGCTTCTCTCTCTGTGTGTGTATGGGACCGGTTCTAGGAATAATAAATTTGACAATACTTTTGACAATAGATTTTTTGAAATCCCGCGTGAAACCTTCAAACAAATGATCGGAGCCGCTCAATGTATTTAATACATGTTTTTAAGGGGTCCCGTAAAAAATTAACGCATTTGGATATCGGTAAAGGCCTGATCGGCTCATTTAGTTGATTCCTGTCAAATTTGACAGGATAAAATTGAATGAGCCGATCAAGCCCTTGCCGATATCCAAATGAGTTGACTTTTTACGGAAACCCTTAAAAACATATTTTAAACAAATTGAACGGCTCCGATTATTTGTGTGGGACTCCGAAAAATATATTGTCAAAAGTATTGTCAAATTTATTGTCTCTAGAACCGGCCCCTATATATATATATATATATCTTTTTGGTTTTGGGAAAAATGACGGTCCAGGATGTATTTTGATAATTAATATCTACCAATGACATTTTCAGTAATAACAAATATTCTCAGCATGTACTTGACGCGTATTAATTATCAAAACACATCCTTAGCCGTCATTTTCCCCCTTTTTTTTTTTATAACGCTCCGGTGTATATAATGAACTTTGCAGAACCATCATATTTGTCTCCGGGAAAAGAAAAAAAAAAGCGTATTACAAGACATTTTAAAATCAAAATACTACCATCCACTTTTCCAAAAAAAAAAAAAACCGTATCAAATCATTTACTGCATTTTTTCATAATCGATCCACAGCCTAGAAAATGAAAAAGGTCCGTAAGTGGGCCTGTCCACTTGTTCTAGTCCAGTCCTCTCTCCCAAGCAGACAGAAACTGGGCCCAAAAAAGTAATAACGACAATGGTTGTGTTTGGTTGGTAATTTAGTTTAGTTTAGTTTTGGTAGTGGGTGGAGAGAGAAATAAGATAATGATTGGAGAGAGATAGAGAGAGAAATTAAATTAATAATTAGAGATATAGGACAATGATTAGAGAAAGATATAGGTAATGATTAAAAAACAAAATCAAAACAAAACGAAAATGGGAACCGAACAAAGCTAGCTTTAGGCCATATTTTAAGGGAGTCTAGTGTGATTCTAACTAGTTAAGGAGGTCTAGTGTGATTCTTGCTTTGAGGCTTTAAAATAAGTAGCATTCCTTCATTCCTATTAAACTATGTGCTCAAAAAATATTACTCCCTCCGTCCCAATTTAATTGTTCATCATTCTATTCTAACCGGCTAAAAAACTAGTTCTATCTTTAAATCTATAATAAATTTCATATCGAATATGAATTTTATTTAATAGATCTCGATTAATTCTATAATACAATGTTTTCGAAATTACAGTAAAATATTATAAATTACAAGATATAATCAATTGAAAAGTGGCACAAACTTCCAAAAAAATAATTAAATTGGGACGGATGGAGTACTATACTATGTGCTCCCTTCTCCTACCCCACGTTTTCTCTCTGAAACCCGAGGTGAGTGATTTTCACTCTCTTCTTTACGATTCACTCTCATTTTTTTGTCTTTATCCACATATACTTATTATATTGTCCTTTTTCCAATACACTTTCACATCCAAGAGCAACATTGTAATTTCACGCGGAACAAGAACAAAAAAAAAAAGTGTTGATTGTAAATTAAAAAGGACGTGTGAAAATCATCAAAAACTAACTCCAATCCACTTTTTCCCAAGATTTGAAAAAACATCGACTATCATTTTGTCAAAACGTTGAACTATTTTTGTTCTATGTCGATGGATCTATGATTAACCAAGAGATTATTCAGTGTCATTAGGGCCCCACACGACGATGCCATAAGTCTCTTCCCACCGCACATTGTTATAGGGTTTCCATATTTAATCCCGAATTCAAATCCTGGCGGGGACAACGGAAATAAGTGAAAGTTGATCTGCTTTTTAAAAGCTTATGAAAGAAACTGACGAAAGTAAAAGAGAAAAGAAAGCGAGGCATATTGGAGCCTGGAGGTGCATGTGGTGGTCCAGGGTGCATGTGGGGGATTATGAATGATGCAGTACAGGATAAGTGGCACACACACACACAAGAGAGAGAGAGAGAGAGATGAAAACGCGTTAAAATAAAGATCCAGCTAAGACAGCACCTAATTGCTCTTATTCTCGAGAAATGGCCATACCAAACTACCATCACTTGGAAAGATTGTACCCTTTCTCTTCTTCCTTGTTTCAGTTTTCATTTGTGGTGTGGATTCACATGGAACATTAAGCAATGTATTGAAGGCAAATTCCAAGTTCTATGCATGAAACAAAAAACAGTATTTCTATCAAAGTACGGAAATACTAGGGACGTTTCGGATATTTTGATAAAATAATGTAGCAATCACTAAACAAGCAACAGCAGCAGCAGCAGTCAAGAACTAGGCATTCACAGTCATTTTGAATCGCCCAACCTTCTTAAACCTGCATTCCTAACACGCATGTCCTCGTGTGTCCCAGCAGATAACCAAAATAAGTACTAACAAAGAAATAGGAAACATGCATTTGGAACAAACAAGGTTGGCACATAACTTGATCTTTAGATAGAATCCCTCTCCATGCTCTACTAATTAAGCATGTGACTTGAAGCTATTTTTTCACTCTACATTAATTTCATTTTTCTTCACAAATCGCCTGTATATCAAAGATTCAAACACAGCTTAATGGCAATAATTAACTTGCAGTACAAACAGGAGACCTCACGGAAGTGGATGTTCTTATACAAGTTTCTTCATAATCTTATCAGTTACAGTTAAAATCCTAAAAGAAGATTCCTGGCATATGGATGCAAGTTTTCGAGAGGATTCACAAGTTGTTCTCGATCAGAACGGGTATGTGCACTTCACAAGTCCATTAATGCAACGAGACATACATGAACACAATATCATAATTTGGAGAGCGGAAACTAGGATCAGGGTTTTTGGTCAAATTATAGAGAAAATTGATGAATTGTCATCACTACATCGAAATACAAGTTATCAAAGAATCACAAATCCCAGCAAAAAAACAATGATCCCAGGTAGCATTTAGTACATCAGGAACAAAAAAAATGTCCGTGAAAATCAACGAAGATTCATATGAACATGCCTAAAGTTACACACACCTACACACTCACAAACTCAAAACTCACTAGGCAAGCCAGGCTCCCGCAAGCAACACAGAAGCATCCGGTTTAGCGCAAAATAGAAATCACCGTAGATATCATCATCACCAGACTGAATAAGAGTAGTGATGTATTACCCATGCTTGATGCTGCGGAAGAGATTTTTTGGGGCCTGAAAATTTATCAAAGATACGAAGTTAGGATAGTTAACCTTGATAGAAATTCGAACATAGACAAAATCGAGACAGATGGGTCTGATACATACTTTTGCAATTTACTGAGGGCACCACAAAAGAGAGCATTATCTGGCATGGGGAACTCCGTTTTGTTATTCACCTCTGGATTGACAACTCTCACATAGGTTTCTTGACCAAGATACCAAGAGTCAAGGTTATCTGTTCTCACATTCCAGACTCCAACATTATCAAGCGAGATTAAGATTGCCGTCCACGCCCCTGGAAAAACCTGTGCAGAGCAGGAGGGAAAAAATGAAGCAAAAAAGGTTCAGGAAAACTAAAGGAAGGGCACGTGTCAGATACCTAGTAAATAAACTAGTATACATGGATGTTTCCAATAATCGCCTCTTTTTTTCAAATGGTTGCATCAGCAGGATGTACATGAATGTTACACAATGAAGATGGTTTGGCAAACTTTACGTCTAGCATGACATCAGAACAACAGTTTCAAGAAAATGTAAAAAGAGGGAAAGGCAGGATTCTCTTCCAAAATCCAGGTGCTTGATATGACCTTTTTTCCCCTCATCCTATTATTATTTATGATACAATATGTTCATAACCAGTCAAATAGCAATTTACTGGGGTCTGGGGGTCTGACATAAGTAGCAGTAGGAAGTTTTATCCATGTCTATTGTGGAGAGCCTGGTTACCATGAGTTGAGGCCACATCAGAGTGTAGGGCGGGCTAGCATTGTCATTATACTAAAACAGATCCTCCTCCCATAAGACACCAAACTATAATTTTTTTCGTTTGCTAAAAAAACAGATCCTCCCATATAGGCAAAGAACATCAAAGGGCCAGCAAGTAGCTATTAAATACAAACATCCTGAGGCCGCATAGTAGTAGAGTATCTCACAACAGAGAATGCAAATCTGGAAACTGGCTCCAGCATTACGGAGGAATAAGTATCAAAAGACTTACCTGTGTTGTGCTGCGGGCAATACCGTCCCACTTGTTGTATGTCCCCCTGCTGTTCTCCGTCCACTCCCCAAAATCCATCCTGCAAATAATTAATTTAAAATATTGGTTCTCCTATCAAACTTGCCAAAAAATAATAATGGAGTATTCACATGGAAGATAGAAATGATGAAGTTTGGATGAAGGAAGCCAATTCCTACCCAACCACAAAAAAGGCATATCCATCCACATGATAGCTTTGCATCTTTGTGTCATTGTTTTGCAGTATAAGTTCCATAAATCCCTTATATGTGCCGTTTATAACTGATGTCTCCATCCTGGGTGGTCCAGTAATTGGCCTACTGGGGAAATCAAGCTTGTATGCTCCCTTCACTTTGAATTGGTCGGCAAGCCTGATTGGTGTACCAGGATTGACAAATGAGATCCCACTGAGTGTCGTTCGCTTCTTCCCATTGATGGTCACCGCTGGCTTGTTTTGCAACACATAAACTTCAGTCACATTGATTGAGCCATACCGAAATGAGCCTTGAGGGTTGGGGCGAGCACCACTGGCGGACACATTCCACCTGCCACAATATTGACCAAACAACTCAGAGAGAGAGAGAGAGATTTTATCGGTACAAACTAAAAACACTGTCAGATCTTACGGCCATCCACTAGTTTCGCAACATTTGCTCAATGTCATACCTTCTTGTTTCCTTTACTAAATTTTTTCCCCAGTGAATACTTTCTGTGTTAAATATACTATTCCACATTTTCAGCTGCAATCTCTCTGACCCTCATCAAATCAACACCTTGATTAAATGGTTAATTCAGAATCCTTGGCTAAGTCATAATGTACAGAGGCAAGTGTCTGATCTTTAAGTTCTCATTATGCTTGAAATGAAGAAACATCATTATCTCGAAGAATATATAGACATAGAAGGAAAAATATATACTCATTCACTTAACTAATTGACCAATGCATCAAAAAATTTGCCAACAAACCTGATGGATCTGGCCTGATTCATTGAGAAGGTTTTGTCATATTGGTCATTTGGTGGGTCTGGAAGGGGGCCTGATGCCTTCCCCTTGGAATTTGAGTAGTGCAAGATGGCCACACCAGTAACTCTTTGCCAGATTGATTCATTCACAAATCTGGGACTTGCTACGACGTAGTAATCGCTACTTGCATTCTGGTCCATGGTTACTAAGAAAGAATACGATTGTCCAACATGAATATCTAGGTTAGTGTAATTCTGCTGCACTGTATATGATCCCTCTGTCTCCGCTAAAAGCAGGTTATGGTTCTGAATTCTGAAGTTCAAACTAGTTGACACCCCCACGTTGTGTACACGAAGGCGATATGTTTTCCCTGGCCAATATCACATCATAATCTATTAGGAACCGAAAGGGGGCAGGAAAAACAGATGAAAGAAAAACAACTCAAGACCAAAAGGATCATAGTATCCAAATAAAAGAAGCTACGAACTGCAAACAAGTTAAGAACAGGAGATGGCAACTTCAAGAGGGATTTGCCAAGAATGGCGAAGGCAAGGTTAACAGAGGAGAATTTAGAGCCCATAAACGTAACATATCTTCTGAATGACAGAGAAGAGGGTAATTTGGATACCCTGAAAGATTCTCGTCACTCTACAATTCTTTCAGCCATATGTATAGTAATAGTACACCATCGCAGCCCAAGCAAGTTTTCTGATAAAACGTAGTACATCAGGCGGTATATGTATTTCCTAGCACCTAGGGATTTTCATAAATCCTCTTTTTATTCTTCTATGTTAAGAAGTTTTGAGCAAGCATAAAAGGAACACACCAAAAAAACAATGAACATGTTTCTTCCACAAATGTTTAGAAGTTTTGAGCACACCACAGATTTGCTCCCCCTTAACTGTAAGGGTGAATGATTACCCCAAAAGTTCCCTTGTTTTCAATTTTCAGAGAATGGAAAGAAAAAAACAGAAGAGGAAAGGAAAACCGATGCCTATGGATCATATGGCCAATTGCTCTTTCTAGATATACTTGTGTACATCCCACTTGCGTTCATGAGATTCCAATCCCATCAGTAAAGTAGAATCAATCGCTGAAGCTCATACGAAAGAACATGATATCTCAAATAAAGCATGTTTCAGAAACACCTCGAGTATAGCAAACTTAATTCCAGCAAGATAGTGGTCTACTTGAAAACATACAGAAACAGACAAGCATGCACATCCCAGCCTATAATGGAAGGTCAAAATGTTTATTTCTATATATTGCATAAATATGTCATTGCAAGGGTGGTTATAGTTCATTCAGAGCCTGAGACCAAAACCAATCTATTTCAACTTCTAGTTGACAAAGTTCCGGGACATATTAAACACTAATCCATTTGGTAAGAAACATTAAAATTTCGGGTATACTATTCACAAACGAACACTTTAAAATATACTAACCTGGTTGAACATCAATTGTTTCATAGTCAATGCCGTCAGGCACAAGTGTAGAGTTGTATTGGTAAGGGCCTTTCCCGTTGATAAGGACACCGTCCGGCATCCCAAGATCCTTGCCTGCACTAAGGGTTGTCCTCAAAGCCTGCACCCGAAAAAAGATCCTTACATGCAGCTTCAAGATGACCCAAAAAAGTCAATTTTGACAATTTACCAAACACTTACTGTGTGGTTTCGAGTGTACCAATCACCAATCAAAATTGTTATATCCCCATCTGGAGTCGCAAAAGGAAGTGGAATAATATCTCTATTATTTATTATAAATCCGCCAAAACCACCCGAGGCCCTTTGAAAGTTAAGCGACGGGAAGTAAAAGAAACTCCCAATCTGGTCCTTAACTTGGAATTGGTAAGTCCAATTCCACTTGGGAGGAATCGGGCAAGTAGTGCCAAGTACCCCATCTTGCCAAGAAACCCGCCTCTGCTGAATACCATTCCTACAATAAACCATTAATTGTACACCCCACAAGGTCAATAAATAAATGAAAAACAAAAAATCCCAATAAAATCAGTGTAAAATTACTGCAATCCTACCAAGTCAAGAGAAGGTCCTCATCTAGTTTGTTCTTGACATTGACAACTACATTGTTGTTAGTAGTCACGTTAACGATAGGCCCTGGAAATTTGCCATTAATAGCAATAACCTGCATTTAAAAGCAATGTAGCTCAGAAAAACAACTAAACCCTTACTAGCTCGTCATTACTAGATAAACCCTCCATTTTTATTGTTTAGTAAAGAACCACACACACACACACACACACACACACACACAAAATAAGCACGGTTACACGTGGTTGGACAAGATCGTCTCTCCACCCAAGAAGAAGAGTACACACACACACACACACACACACATATATTAGGGTTTACATCACATTACCGTAGTGAGGAACCCAATACTAATGAAGCTCCAAAAACCCAACAACAGCAACTATAAACCAAAACCCACATGATGTTTTAAGCACATTTTACAGATCTGAAGCTAAAGTTTCAAAATATAGAAAACCTAGAGCTAACCCATTATCTGTTCAGATGAATATCATAGAACCCCAGATGGAAATATCAACAACAGAGAGGAACTATAATAGATGGAGCAAAAAGAGATCTGTAAACGTACCTGTTGGGGAACACCCAAAGGAGAGGCAGTAATGTAAGAGACCACGAAATCGTAGTTGACAAATGGGTCATCAGCCAAACAGAGGCTCGTGAAGAAACAAATGTAGATAAAGAACCAGGAGAGAATGTAGCTAGCCATTTAATCAGTGTTTTCAGGGGTTGAATTTGGAGAAGAAGAGTCTATTTTTAGTAGTAGCTTTTTTTCTGTGGTATTTTACATTATGAGAGACACGGCAGAGGAGAGAAAAATAGCAGACGAAGGGACTAGAGACTACAGAGGAAGAGGAGTGAGACTGGCTTGAGTCTGAACGAGAGAGAGAGAGACTTTTTGGTTGTGCAGTTTTCTTGAGCATAGTAAATAAAGGTCCGAGTGTGATTACAACGGTTGGCTGAAGGGAGTGACAGTGAAGCTTTTGTCGGCGTCTGGCCCACTTTGGTACTATCATCCTGTGTGTGAGCATGCCATGGAGAAAAGAAAGCTGAAGAAAAAGGGCAATTTTTCAAAAAATTGGAAACAAAAATCTAGAGAGAGAGTTTGAGTGAGAGAGAGGAAAAGACGAAAGAGGGTGACAGCCAGTAGCCAGTTCACACTCACATTGCCTGATACAGAAATTGGGTAATATTTTCGCACTTCCTTTTTTAATAAGTACAGTATATTCTTTTCTTTTTTTTTTGTTTTTTAGTGAAAATTAAAGTTAAAAAATTTATTGAAAAACAAAAAATGGAGTATTTTCATCAAAGAAGGGAGTGTAAAAACTATTTTTTAAAAATATATTAAATTTAGTTTGGTGGATGTGCATAACTGCTGGGACAGCAAAACCAAATGCGATTGGAAAATCGGTTTTGGGTTTTCTAATAATGGGATACCTCCAATTTCAACCAACATTAGAAATTTGGAATCGTTTCAAGGAAACATGTGAGTTAACCGATATTTCATCTTAGGGGAAGGTGAAGCTAACATTTTCCATTTATTTTCTTTATTTTATATCCGGATGTGCGAGTCATCTTATACATATCTTAACTAATTCCAGAATCTAGCAGTAAACGACTGAACAAACTTCCTCCTTCCGAGTTGAAGTTAATTGACATCAAACTCTTTTCCAAGCCTTTTCCTTCCCCCCTTTTTTTTTGGTCGAAAAAAAATTCATGCATTAAATAAAAACGAACATAAACATCATCAGCCCGATATAGGACCTCCTCAGTAAATTTTCATTCACCCGCGGCGTTCAAATTGAGTATTGTGAATCAAAATTCAGTATCATCAGATGGTGGCATAGGTCATATTTCTTGATAGGCTCAACATAACACATGCGACTGGGCCGTTGAGGTGGGAATGCCACAACATGATGTAGTAATAAAATTGGATGAGAAATCTCTACTCTTTCTGGCAGTTTCCTTTGAATTAGGGTTTGGAAACGTCGGATTATGGCTAATCCGAGCCCCACTTTGCTTTAGTTAGTTATATATATACATATATATTTGTCCCAATTAATATACTGTAGGATGATCATTGCCCCATCCCCCGCCCCCCATTTGAGGAGGATGTTTTTGCTTGATTACCGTTGATTCCGTACCATATTCGGTTTACTTCGGAATCCGACCCATGTGCACTTGAGGTGATTGGATTGGTATTATTGGTCCACTTAAGATAAATTACTTCTAAAAAATACCTGTGGTAAATTGCTTTTCCCACTCGCCGCCGACCCCACAGCCCTTTTCCCAAACTACCCCCGACCCCCTCCTCGGCTCCTCCCTCCCTCTCTCTCCTTAAAAACGGCTCCTTAAAAACGGCACCGTTTTTGTTAAATAAAAATTCATTACCACCAATTTGCAATCCTGTGGAGCAGAAACGTGATTATGAGAGCTTTAGAGACAAAATTTGATTATGTCTCTTTAGAATAATATGATCAGAACAGTAAGATCTTCACACGCGTTCAAACGGATTAAAAATTGGACTACTTAATTTTTTAATCATATTTTCTAATATATATCAAATTTTCACTCCCCCCTTTCTTTTTCTCTTTATTTCGTTTTTTTCCTTTCCCATTTGAATTTTTTTTTCTTTTTATTTCCTTTTCCTTCTTTCCAGGTTGAATCTTTTTTTTTCTTTTTTTAATTTTCAATCATTTTCTTTATTTGTTTCTTTTCCCATTTATCCATACATAAAAACACAAATTCTAATCAATATTTTCTCCAAATTCTGCTCCTGGCGCGCTTATACCCCTTTCTTTATTTATTTAATTACTTTTATCTTATTTATTTAATTTCTAAAAATACACCTTTCTATATTAAAAAATATAATTCAAGAATTAAGTGCTCCAATTTCAATTCAATTTAACTAGGGCGAAGATTGTATTTTTTTGATCATTTTATTCTAAATGGTCACAATGATTTTTTTTTTGGCTCTTAAGCCTTTCAACGAACACCCTAAGACTCATTATTTAGTTTCAGAGGCTTTCTTAAGGTGTCCATTGAAAGGCCTTGGAGCCAAAAATTTATTACTACCATTTAGGATGAAATGATTAGAAAAATAACAATGATCAGCAACTTGCCTTATTGGATCCTCCTAGGGTGTCTATTGAAAGGCCTTGGAGCCAAATGGATTGAAAATTGAAACACTTATTTTTTTGACTATTTTTTTGTAGTAATATATATAGGGAAAAAAAAGAAAAAACAAACGGTCGGATTCATTAGAAAAATAAATCAAAAGTTTGTCAACAAATCTGGCTTCATGCCGATCAAGGAAGGAATGGTGATTATAACTGGACTCGTCCGACCATCCGACCTGGGACTTTCCTGGTTATTTCTATGTCAAACATAATCCACCAAAATTGTGGTACGAAGTAATGGGTATAAGCGCGTCGGGAGTAGCATTTGGAGGAGATATTGATTAGAATTTGTGTTTTTATGTATTTTCATGTTTTGACAATATGTACTCAATTATAATAAAATGAATTTTTTTTAAATTTATTATTGTTCATTAGAAGTTATTTTTATTATTTATTGTTAAGATAAATTAATTAACTAATTAAAATAATATAAATTTATTAAGTATAAAGTCAATTTTAATTGAAAATAGAATTTCAGTTAACCAAGAAAAAAAAGAAGGAAGATAAATGGGAAAAGAAACAAATAAAGAAAATAATTGAAAATTAAAAAAAAACAAACTAGAAAGAAAGAAAAGGAAATAAAGAGAGGAAAAAAAATTTGGAACGAAAGAAAGAAAGAAGAGGGGGGGGAAAAAAAACTGGAACGAAAGAAAGAAGAAGAGGGGGGGAGGGTTGGGGTTAAACCGGGAAAAGAGGAGGTGGGGTCGGGAGGGGTGTGTGTCAGGGGAGGGGGGAAAAGCAACTCTCTACCTGTGATACTGAAACTGTGATTTATTTTTGTTTTTTCTGAATTCTGTCAAGGTTCGGTCTATAATTTCTTTTTCTTTTTCTTTTTTTAGTTCTCCTTAAGATGAAATAAAAAAAAAATTTGTTTTAAACGGAAGTTAAAGAAAATATACTACCAACAAAAATAAGCAAATTATAAACAGAAATGCTAAAAGGCTGCACCGACCTAGAACCGACTAAGCATGGGGTTCACTCCAGATCCTGCATGGATGATTCGAGCCGTTCAACAAAAAAAAAATTTAAAAATTGAGTGGGCCAGTGAAAAAGTTAGCTAAATCCCATAAGTATAGGTTCTCGATCCAATCTTCCATTTTTTTATTCAGATTTTCAGGATCCGGCAATCTGAATGAAAAATGGAAAGATTGAATCGAGTACCTACACATATCGGATTGAGCTGATTTTTTACGTGCCCACTCGATTTTTCTTACAAAAAAATTATTGAATAGTTCGAATCATCCGTATGGGATCCGAAGTGGACCCCGCACAGCTATCGGTTCCAGATTGGTGCAGCCACCGTCGGTGGCCATAGACGGGTTCAATTATAAAAGAAAGAATAAACAGTCCAAACTCCAAAGAGTTGGATCTCTAATGATCTCTTGGGGGCTTTTTATCACCGGTTCAAGACGATTAGGTCAACACAATCCCGAAGCTATTGCTCGAAAATTGTTCAAAGGTTTTACTCTTAATTTAGAGATGTCAGTATATCCTAAGGATGAGGGGAGCGTGTTGTGCAGCTTCGTGCTGCACAGCGTGCTGCGCAGCCTCCGGTCCTTTCAGCTAGAATTGTAATTGTCGTTTACAGGAAAAAATTGAAACACCACTTCGTGGTACCCAACAAACATATTTGTGAATAAGGTTATTAGGGCACCAAGCTACTGAGTAATTATTAAATCTATAAAGAGGACGGTCCCATGGCGAAGTCACGCTTTGAACTCTAGAGGTACCACTAAGAAAAGTTTTTTTTATTTATTTATTTATAATGCGATACCCAATACTTAACTTGTGTTCTCCTAATTTTTAATTTTTGACAAACTGAAAAATTAAATCTCAAGTATCAACTACAAATGGTATCATAATGGAATTCAGTCACAGGAAACAAAACCCTACAAACGTCAGTATACATGCCAAGAGTAACATTGACCTATATATTATCGTCATGGTTAAACTTTTATGTATTTTTTCCAAGAACATGGCAAAACTAAAAATTGTATTATTCAATTTTTTTTTTTTTTGTTGCGGGCAAATTCTTTATTGGGCCGGGCCCTGCGGCTCCTTAATTCCTTTGCCCTTGTTCTACCCTAGAATTTTGTCTTGTCATATCCGCTAAGGTTCTTATATTTTAAATACTTACTGTATTTTTCATTTTATGAGACAGATCATTCTCTCACAATACATCACCCTTGATTCAAATAAGTATTTATTTTAGTTAGTGGAACACTAGTATCTCTTACAACTCTCCTCTAATCTCGAGACCCATACAAGCCCAACCTCACTTAAACAAATTGCTCATTTTGAAGTAAAAAAACTCAAAATGATTCGGGCATCTAAAATGCGTGATTGAAATTATTGAATCAATGATAGACCCAGTTTTTATATATGGATCAGTAATAGAGTAGAGATTAGAATCCTAGTTTAGAGGTGTACTGCATGTGCTAGCTAGTATGCTAATGGTACTCCTACTGCATTTGGATGAACCTAATTTTATTTATTTTTTGATAGGAACCTAATTATCCGCTAATAAAGTGAAGATCGAAGTAAAGATTTTGGCATATTTGTGCATTTCTTTTTTTTTCTTTTTTTTCTTTTTGTCAAAAGATAGAACTCAGATTTTATTGATGATAACTAAAATGTCCTATCGGGCAATCTGAGGAGATAGAAGCCACGACGGAGTCCTAAACTCCCACGTACAAAAATCAGGACCAGTCACAGCTCTTCAAGCAATACCATGGGCAACTCACTGCCGCTCCGCTTCACAAAACACGTCTCTGCACTCGAAAACCCTGCTAGAAGGCGAAGAATGTCTGCAACTATAACCCTCCCAGTACTGTTTTTGAGAGACTATTATATGTTTTTCGTGTGATCATAGGAGACTATATATATATATATGTTCAATTGATGTTTCAGTAAATTTACAGTTGCGAGGTCATGTCTTGAGAATTGAAGTGCGGGTATTTCCTAAACTTTTACATCGTGGGGTTGGCAGTGCATCAACACGGAGAATAAACATTGGGAGACAAGATCTGAGGAGTAGATCCCGTCTAGTCCCTTATGATCTAGTCCGGTCTAGTTTTGGATCATTTGTAGGCCATTTTCCTAACTTACAATAATGATCGGAACCATTCAATTTTTAGACTTGCCGACAATATTAACCACGTCGAAAATCACAATGATTCGATACCATTTGATACGATTTTGAACTGCATCAAGCTTCGTAATCCAGTGTTGCACGCTTGTTATTTTACAAACTTAATACATTTTGAAATCATACAAAATGGTATCCGATCGACGTGATTTTCGACGTAGTTAAAATGCTCTCGGCGAGCTCTAAAAAATGAACGAATCCGATCATTTTTTAGCCCATAAATTGCCCAAAACTGAACTGGACAGGACCACAAGGGAAGGGACTGGACAGGATCTTCTCCCCCAAGATCTTTGCCATCATAAACTACGAACCACTCTTACCAACTGCTAATTTTATACGACAACCTAAAAATCGTAATTTAAACTCTTGATCATTAATAAATTGTCCTCTAAAAATGGGATCTTATGATAAGAGCAACCAAGGTCAAAGTAGTGGAAAGACTGGAACCGAAAGCAAATCTTGTCATGTGATCCTCATATGATCCAATCAGCACACCCAGCTGGCACCAATTTGGCAGCTGGTCCATTTTTGTCACCTGTTTCTTATGTATTTGGCGCACCCATGCACTCTGCGAAGGCTCATTTTTTATTTTTTTTTTTATTTTTTTTTTGTTGTAACGAAGTATGCAACTACTATACGGTTACGAATTAAAAATAAGTGTAGGGTATTTCACTCCTACAAAAAGTCTTGATGCAATTGATATAACAAAAAGGACGGAACAAGATTAAAAGAAATATTGCCCAACTCATGGGATAACGCATTCCTTGCTAGCAAATCGGCTCATCAGTTGGCCTCCCGATAGCCATGCTTGGGGTTCACCATCACGAATCCTTCCAACACAAACCTGCAATCAGTAATCAAATTACTCAAAGGATGAGCATTTGCTTGAGTCTAGTTTTGAAGCACATTGGTCACAGCAATAGCATATTAATATTGGAATATTAATTCCAATCTTAGGATAACTTAAGGCCATCCCTTTAGCCCCAAGGCTCCGCCGTCAGAACTGAACATGTCCCAATCTTCCTTTGGAAACCCAGAATATAAGCCCGATCTCGAATAAGACCCCCCACAACCACTAGCAGCATTACCATGTGCATCCACTAAACCATCCGCATTAATCATTAACGCACCATGTAAAGGGGGTTACTAACAGACCAAGATAGTGGTAGCTCGGGTATCCCGCGTAGCAATATGCGCTGTAAAGAACCATTCCGAAGACCGGGCCAAAACATTAACGTGGGTGAAAAAATTCATGTTCCGGTGGGACATTAGGCGTTAAAGACCGAAAAAGAAACCCGTTCTGGTTGTTCCAAATGCACCAACAAGCCAAAGGAAAAATGATTGCTCAGGAAATGCCCCAAGAATAGACCCAACGAGCACGGCAATTTGAAAGGAGCCGCCACTGAGGTAATGGCTGAGAAAAGAAAAGGGAGCTGGAAGGAGGAGGAATGACACGATTCCAGAAGGAGCTGGTGGTGGTGGCGGCGTCGGCGTTGTTGTGGCGGCGGTGGCATGGTGGTGGTGGTGGTGGTGGTGACGTAATGGTGGTGGCGGCGGCGGCATTGTGGCGATGGTGGTGGTGGTGGGGTGGTGGTGGTGGCGACGTGGTGGTGGTGATGGTACCGACGGCAGCGTGGTGGTGGTGGCGGCTTGGTGTCTCTCTCAAATCGCTTTTTTTTTCGAGGGGTATTTTTGTTAACAAAATAATGAAGAGGACCTACTGGACTATAGACTGTTGGGACAGGACCTAGTGGGCTATACTTCACCCAAACAGGACCGGCCAGGAAATTGCTCTTACAAAAAAGTAATTTTTTGTAAATTATCTAATTCCAGCGTGGATGTTCGATGCTTGAAGTCAGATTGCAAAAAAGTAATTTCTTGTAAATTATCTAGTTCCAGCGTGGATGACCAGCCTTTGACCGAACCAGTGGAGGGCATTAGTTAGGGTGCGCGTAAGTTGGACCAAACACCCGCTATCGTCGAAAAATAAATATTGTTCACGTTCTCATTTCCGCTTTTTGGAGGTAATCCTAAAGCATTATGAGGTTGTAACCTTATTCTGGAAATAACAAGATGGCGTATCTCGCACTTACCGGGGGGAAAAAAAGGTTTATATCTTTCTTTTACTTCCAATTGTTCTTTCTTTTATTTCCAATTGTCCAATTTTGCATAAAGAAGAGATTAAACACCTCTTGAGAACACAGAGACAATCCCGCGACTGAAGTTTGGACGTCCATTGGGAACTTTTCAATTAAATCGTTTTCCGGCGACATTCTGGGCTTCGGTTTCAGTGGTTGCGCGGGTAAGATGTTAGCCACCACCATTCTCAGCCTCCATCTTCTCAGATCTGCGACTTGATGCCATCTACCGCGTTTGCTGGGCGACCACCTCCCAACGATGTGTTCCTATTTTGTGAAGCAGAGGTGGTGGTTACGAGTCTATCAAGATGGTTGCGAAAGAATGGTGGTGAATGTCTCGGCGGTACTTCTTTTATTTTGTTATTGTTTCAATAATGTCCTCTCTTTGGGGGGGTTTGTCCTCCTTTAGGGGGTTTTGTTCTCCTTTGGGAGGGTCTTGTCATTCTGTAAGACGGCGCATCTATGCGCTTATAGGCTCTTTTCGTTAGAGTGTTCGATCTGTGAACTCTCAATTCAACCTGCCTCCATGGGGATCTTTTAATGAATACTACCTCTCAACTTTTGGCAAAAAAAAAAAAAAAGAAAAAAAAAAGACAACAGAGAGAGGAAATTCAATTCACAAACAAAAATGTTGCGGGAACCAACCAAAAGTGCACAGACGCCACGCGGGGCCCACCCCGGGACCCGCACGGATAAGGACTGTAATTTGGATGAAGAATTGAAAGATTAGATCAAACACTTACACATGTTGGATTGAGCTGATTTTTCGCGAAACCACTCGAGTACACTCTCGAGTATGTTAAAGGCTTACGCCATATGGTCATATGAACATAATAAAAGTATAATGCGTATGAGAAATTATTTGCTCATTGAATTAATCTTCACGACATGTTAAGATGAAAACAAATTACTGCCTGAAGAAAATCCAAAGACAAAGACATGTCACAAATAAGACAAAGACATGTCACAAATAAGGCATATATCACCAATCTGTTCAAACCGAAATTCCCGGAGCTCTACAAAATCCATATCTTTCGAGTATTTGTATCGAGAGATGCTATATACACTACCATCCATTCACTACATTTTTTTGTAGGGCTCACCTCGGGTCCCAAAAAAATACAGAAAAATGTAATTTTAGAATAATATTTTATGTGACCCTGTAAAAAATCAGCTCTAACGGATATCGGTAAGTATTATTTCTTGATTTGTATGGGCAAAACTGCTCAACTGCACTGTTTCACCCCTTCGAATCAAGAAATAATACTTACCGATATTTGTTGGAGCTGATTTTTTACAGGGCTCCATAATATATTATTTTAAAATTTATGAACATTTTTTTGTATTTTTTTTGGACCCGGAGTGGACCCTACAAAACATGTAGTGGATGGTGTAGTGGTTGGATGTAGTGTCTCTCTATTTATATTGTATGTCGTAAAATATGGCCATGATGTTGACATTTTCCCCGTATTTTTATTTGATAAGGTTCATCCGTAAACAACAATTATAGGATGAGCTTATTTAATTTGCAGTCGTATCAAATCGTATCCGATCAAAGCAATTTATGGTAGGAGTGAATGACAGTTCCCTTGACGAGTTTTAGAACGTAAACTATTTAGATCATCAACATTGATCTAGAAAGGAACCTTAAACAAGCAAATTGGATCGTCGATCGAGTCAAGTTTTCTTTCCATTTGTGGATCGGAAAGGATCCCTTTCCTTTTCGATAAATTCTCAGGTTGCGTTTGAATCTTGAAAGTTGTGAAGAGAACGTTAAAGGTAAGGCACTTTCCTCCGCAATTCAAGTTTTATTCTCTCTTCACAAAATTTCATGACCATTCCCAATCCAAATCAGCCCTAGAAATCTAGAGCAGAAGAATTCAAACACATGTGTCCCTGGGACACCACAACGTGGTTCCTCAGGCCCTCTCTCTACGACACATTGTGATGAAATCCACACACTTTGTCTTGGGTTCCACGACAACGTGGGCATTGAATAATTTTTCGACTCGGAGAGATGAAAAAACCGAAGCTCACCTTCAAGATTAATATTCCATAAAATTGCGGTGTCTATTCATGCCTTTGAACAACAGAGCAAACTAATAATGAAGAAAATCAATTGACAAAATAACAATAGTGATTCTTCACCGACAGTGGAGTTCACTTATTACTGTACCATAACTGTTGAACCCTCCATCATGCTAGTGTGTAAAAGGCATGTTGATCATTTCACAACACGGAATGATGCATAGAAATGTCAACTCAGGATCCGTTCCGCAAAGGTACTTAAGTATTTATTTTTCGCTTCACCTTTAATTCATTCTTTCACAATATGTCATCTTTAATTCAAAAAATATGTACTTATTTCCCTTTAACGGAACGGGAACTCAAATGACTAACTAAAAAATCCAGTCGATAATATATAGCATATACTATAGCAACTAATTAAACACTAATGTATTCTGATTGATGCTATTTTTTTTTTTTTTTGGATTTTTTTACATATATATAAGGACAATGCTAACGACTCTTAGTCATTTTAGAATCGGAATTCAATCACAATTATAATTCTACTAAAACAGTTTATGATAGTGGTTATGGAGGTTGTAATTAATAACAATTGTTGTCTCCATCTTTGAACAAGCCGTGCACACGTAATTATAAAGGTGAGATACGCAAACTAAGGTTGCAATTGGTGGGATCGGATTATATACAAAAGAAAAAATCGAAAGTGAATTTTATTAATTATGCTCCATCTTATCATCAAAGTTCTTTTAAAACTTTTTCCAGCAGAATCATGATTTACCCTTGTTCAAGCAACCTTTATAAAAGAAGCACTTCTTCTCCTTTTGATTATTTTCTTAGTTGAACTATTATGAATCGCATTTGGTACATGGTAGAACTCGACGTATTTTGCATTCTTGATATGTATCCTTTATGGTTTCGGTTTACCAGTACCCAATCAAAAAGAAAAAAATACTCGGATGATAAATGATTAACATACATACACCAATGAAAATTTATTTACCCAATGTAACAACAGCGTTTGTAGTTCTTGTTGGGTTTGCAAAGCCTGATTGAGGTTAGGTTGTGCTGGCAGTGCTCCTGAAAGTCTGAAACCTAGACATAGGTATGACCATAACTGATGCTCGAGGGTAGAAAAGAGTTTTTTTTTTTGTTTTTTTGAATGGTGGGGTGTTGGATAAAATTCTTAGAGAAATGAGGGACTGAATGGCAGCTTGGAGAGTGGAGACGTATACCAATAAGTGCAGAAAACATTAAGTATTAGAGACGACTGGACTATGCATAGCAGTTTTTTTTTTTTTAATATTTATAAAAGCACAGCAGATTTTTTTAGTGTGGCAGTTAGGCAGGTTCTGGTATTCTTGTTTAGTGCATGTGGTTAGCTTTTTCGATGTGTAGATTGGTTCCTGTTTGTAATCTAGTGCAGAGTTTTTCTGGTCTGGGTACAGTATGGTTTGGCTCCCAAGGTCATATTCCCTTGGCTAGAGGTGTCAAACGGACCATGCCGCGCCGGCCCAGCCCATTTACCTCCGTGCTTTGTGCCATGTCCTGCCGTTCCATGCCATCTCTTAATCGTGTCATGTCGTGTCGCGCAGCCCGTTTACTTCATGATGTCGGGCCTTGGCCTTTGTTCTTGGAGTTCTTTTCTTTATATAAGAATCAACTTACCGCAAAAAAAAAAGAAGAGATAATTGTTATTCGCAAAGGCAAAAGAAATTTATCATTGATTGCAAGTAAAAAACAAAATGCCAAAGATACAATTAACAACATAAACTGTACTCGGGAGAAGAAAACACAGCGATACCAACTGCATTTGAAGAAGCGGGAAGGAAAAGGGGGGGAAAGGAACGTGAAGAACTGCACTTTGAGATTGATCTGGCACTTTATTTGCAGAAAGGCAACATCCACTTAGCTGCTTATGAGAACTTTAGACATTCGGGGGTGGCCACATTTTCCCAAACAACTCCTCAACCCGCTTAGCTTGAATAACATAGCCGTCCAGTCCAGCAGCCAGAAGTTGCACGGCAGCCGGGCCCATAGCTGATGCAAAGCTGTATTGGTCCCACTTTACAAGCTGGGAGAAGATTAACCAGTAAACTTTAGTTTCAACCCAACACTTGATGTAACTCAGATTGATACACCATTTATTTCTATCAACTTATATTCTCTACTAAACCAAACCAAAGCAAACGAGACCTTATGTCCCACTCAACCTTCCAATTTTCAACCAGCTTTTAACTTCATATAAAGTTTGTTTCAAAGAGAAGAATAACTTGTTACTTCTTCAAGAATTAACTTCCCCACTAATCAAGTCAACCAAGGTCTAAAAGGAGATGAGAATGCAAACCTCTTCATCACTGAAGCTATAGGTAGCCGCGGATTGTGGGGACAACCTCTTTAGAAATGAGTATTTCTCGTCAGGAGGAGTGACAGATTCCTTGAGAGACTGCAATAACTTCAATGGGGTGATGATATAGTCAACCCTGAAGAAGAGGACAACTGAGCTTGAGCACTTGCGTCAAACCTGTAAATCCTAAGTAACGACAGAAGGTCAGTCATTGTTACCCTAGAAGATTGAAAATATCCTGCTTGTTCCGCACAGCTGCTGCCATCAACTTCGATTTATACCCATGTTTGTGAATGTAATTATAAGCTTTTGTCACCTGCAGTGAAGGACTATACAGCTTAGATAATAGCAAAATCGACGCGGTTACCTCTAGTCCCTTGAGTGTCACGATATGACAGAATACTGCAAATATTCGAGTTAAGCACCAATTGGATGGAGAAATAAATGCTCGCAGGGAAGACACATGAGCCACATCTTTAACAGGAGGAATAAGGACAAACGGCAACCACAATAGCTATAGGCCATTGACATGTCTTGATCCTTCCCATATTGGTTACCCTTCAATAGTTTTGTCTAAAAATGGCTGCTCCAAAACAGGAACTCAGGTCGCTTTGCTGGGCAGCACAAGATTTGATGATTGCGCCAAACAATGGCATCTAGAGTCAAATTTTTTTATCCTAATCTGTTATGCTTATCGTTGTCAGTTATCACTATGATATCATTATTGCTGTTTGATTTTGTTGTTTAATTAGCCCCTACGAGGTGTAGTAGATGAGAATCTGAACTATGATTTCAGTAAAAACTTGCCAATATTTCAGGGCTGCAGCACCTCTCTTTTTGTTTCTCTGTAATTTATTTTATGTTTACTCATGTTGTTTAATATTTTGGGGGAGATGACAGGTTAAGAGTTGCACAGGATCTTTTAGTAACATCATCCGACAAAAGAATGTGGTAGAGTCGAAGAGATGTAACAGAATAAAAACTCAAAGGAAATAACAATGTATATAAGTTAAAAAGGAGGTATTTAATCTCTTTAAGATTCTGTCAAGCAATTTTCTGAATATATGGAAGTTTTATATACTTATTACTCAGTTTCCCATCTGTGTGGATAGGTGGATGGTCGGTTGGTGAAATTACATGGTACAAGCCACCTAAATATTCGTCCAACATTTTGGAATTCAGTAATATCATTAGGATGTCTTCAGTAATAATGATAGTAGTTGCACCCATAAATATTTCAATGAACAGTGAAAGACTTGCAGATGCAGGAACATAGCAGTAATTGTAGGGCCACTCTACAGGAAACTAGGCAAGCAATACTCTTTACTAACCATAACTAAGGAACTACGAAGTCAAAACAGGAAAGAGGTCTAGAACTAACCAAAGCCACCCCAGGATCTTCCCCTCTTTTAAGAGCAGCTTCTATCTCAGGATCACCAGAATGGTGCCGTGCCCAATCCTGAAAAATATAGTCAACCGACGTCACGAGATTGATTATTTTCCAAGGAATGTAATTTCTGGCAGACAGTAATGGGTATTACCCTAAGGCGGCCAACAAAAATCTGTATTACAGAGGCACCAGCTTGAGCTGCAGCTGCAGCTTGGCAAAAGCTGAACGATGACCAAATGGCAAAATTAGCAATGAGTCATGACATGCAAATTCATTCTAATAAGAAGTTTCAAGATGATTGAAACTGGCTCTAGATATACTGATATACAAAGCCAATCTAGAAAGGAGATGAAAAAATGGTGGAAAAATACTGTTGTGCATACCCAATTAAACGATTTATTTATTTATTTATTTATTTATTTATTTTTAACTAAGATCAGATCAAAATGAATGAGTTATTTCTCAAGGAAAAGTAACCGATAAATATTTACCTGTAAACAAAAGTCAAGTGTGTCTGTATGCCTTCAGCTTCCAATAAACTTGATGCTTCTATTCCCTGAGCAGAAAGCGATACATTAAAATCCGCAAAAGAAGACAAAAGATTCTAGTATCCATCAAGCTCAGACACTCACTTGCCAAGTTGAAGGAATTTTAAACAACAATCGTTCTGGAGGGATATTGATGTCATTATACAATTTCAGCAGGTCATGCACCTGCAGACAATGACAAACTCAAAAGTGCTAAATATCCATATGAAGTTGTCTAGTAAATGGTCAGTTAATAGCATTCACTTCACCGTAGTCAGCTTGAATATGCTCAAATTACTGATCCGACTATATCTAACAGACACAATGCTATAGCCATTCAGTAAATAAAACAATATATGCGCAATTCCAGAAACCTTACAAATGATGTGAGAGAACATAAGGTAGCCGCATCAATAATGACGCAGGCCGAGACCTGCGACATTTAGGATAGTCCCAGGATGCCACTCGACCGGGGGTAGAGGATACCACTCGACGCTACTAATCGCGGACGTCACTCGACGCGACCAAGCCACTGGCTTGATATATTGTAGGAGGAATCACTCACTCAAAGAGCAAGACGCACTTGCACAATATTTTCATAAACTCAAACTCTCTTCCTTCTCATTTCATTATATCAACTATATATATGAAGATTACAAAGAAGAGACTCTTCAAGACTAATACTAAATACTCGACAATTTCCAACACAAACCTTTCAAATGCCTAGACCACTATTAAACCAAAGACACAACTTACTAGATAGTTAAGACATATAATAAATACTTCGACCAAAAACAAAAGGACATTGACTAAAAACCAAAAGACACATTGACTAGAAACTAAATAGACACTTCAAAAATTCGTTTCCAGATTAGCTCCTGTGTCAAATAACTTATGTCACGTCAATGAAGAAAGCGGAGGAAAATAAAAAAATCAAGAGAGTATCAATATCAGGGAGGAAAAAAATGTTATTGTTGACAAAGTAAAAGGTGAACTTTCAACAAACAGGTCATTCTCAACAGGGGTAGAAGTAGAACATACCATACAACAACCCAAAATAATCAAGCAAGGCAAAGGTTGCTTATGAAAGCCAAATCCAGAAGAAGTAAAGGCAAGCTATATGTTTATTGGACCTTGCTGCACTATCTCGCTATGTTCATAACTGAATGGAACAACATGTAGCTATGTGGGCCCAGCTTCAGAGATAATTCAATGGATGAGGACAACTGGTTTGAACAGCAATAGCATCAATGACAATTGATCAACCTTACGAATTCTAGAATCAAAAACCAAGTTAAAACGGATTGGAATTAGAAGTGCTTTATAATTTCACACATCTCAATTTCTCTTTGTATGAGCCATTGTATGTGAGCATGTTATCCAAAGTACTCCTTTCTACTAGAACCCCCATAGGTTTCCTAATCATTTTTGTGAATGCTTCAAAGAGGAACAATTCCTCAAGTTGGACCAGACAAAGGAATACAGAATCCATGCATCCTTCAGAAGCATTATGAAAAATCCAAAGCCCATAGACATAAAACAGCTGGGCCAAAAGGAGCTAAGCTAGGCTCTCGCATGTAATACAATGAAGATTCACTTTCCTGAACTTTTCTGTGAATCAATGCAGTCATGTCTTCTGGTTATAGTTCAGTTCAGAACTCACGTGGACTTCTGAAATTTCCTTTTCCAGAGTTGTTTTAGCAGGGAAATCATCGACACAATTTTCTTAGTCAGAACCAGAATATACCTTCAATACTTGCAGAAATATGCTATCACAATGGACATTTCACGTCTTAAATAACAGCTATTTACTTCTCTTGCTCTTTTACCGTCTTCGGTCTTCCTCAAATTTTCTCCCAATTTTGGGCATTCTGAGAACAAGTTTAAACCTCTTCGGTGAGTGCATAAGGTTTAATTTCACTTCGCATACAAGATGACAATTACCGAAAGCGATCTGTGGCAATGCTTCCACCAAGTTGAGAAAAATCATTACGGACAATTGAACAGTTTCCATGTCACAGGTTACTTCAAAGTTCAATCTAACTATTTTTCCATTTTGTTTTCCTGTAGGTTTGTTATTTGTTTAATTAATCAAGCACTCTAAAGGTTTTCCAACTATAGCCCAATACAACTGAATGTTACAGACTCAGAATGCGTAAGCATAGCATATCACAATATGAAACATTAAAATTTAAAACCCAAAAAAACGAACGAAGCAAACATTGAGAAGACATAAATACCTTGCTAACAATGCCATGCTTGTCATATGCAAGACGAGCATCCACTTCTGTTGAAACTCGACCAGGAACTAGCTTTGTAAGATCACCACCAACATTCACTAAAGCCTACAATACATGCGCAGCTGTCAGACCAAAAAGTTATCTTCCTATAGATAAGATGCCACTTGACACTACCATATACCTGTATGTTTGCATATTGAATAGGAGACAAACGAGAATCCGATAATTATCAAGGAAAACCACACCAACCTTGTTAAAGAAACACGACACTTTATTGTCGGAGCCCTGCTGACCATAACACTGGGTATCTGACAATGCCATATCCACAGCATTCTACATCCCAGGAATCCAAAAAAAAAAAAAAAAATCAATCAGACTCGCAATCGCGTGTCAACAAACAAGAAAATAGTGTCTCAATTATGTTGTACTTCTATGTCTTCAAATCTCAGTCGTGATTGATTCCATGATCTCTCTATCAAGTTTGAAGTGCATTTATTATAAGGCTAATACTGTTATACACTACTTCGGGTAACTCCCGTATATGTACATCACAACATCAGAATAATTATAAAATTGACTGGGTGTCGATTTGTGCGTACATACGCATGTAATATTTAGGTGTTTACGAATATCCAATTAAAGAAAAATGCCACAATACACACCCTATTTGAGTGCATACCATATGCACCCGTTGAATCGCCTAGAGTTCATAACATTTCTCATTTAAATTCATGGTATCAGTCTTGCATTCATAACTTTTGAATAGCTATCCATAGGACCATAACATCTGGATATATCATAACATTAATTTTGAATTCGTAAAACTTGTGCCTAATGAGTTTTTTTCTTGATGTTATGAATAATTAAATAAATGTTATGAACTTCTATGCAGACTTATTGAATCTTTATGCAAATGTTACAAATTCCGTACAACAGGCTATGAATTCCTGCACAAAACGATACAAATTCAAAGCGATTCAAGAGGGACCATACCGTACCCCGATCAAACAGTATCCGAGGTCGAGTACTTACCTTGAATTTCGTGTCGGGGAGGCTGCAGATACCGAGGAGAAGAGATGAGCTAACGGTTGCAGCAGTTGGAGGAAACCTATAAATTGCAAAACAACACTTAAAAAATGATAAAAATCATGAAATCAACAACCAAAGCAATTAATCCAAAAAAGTCAAACAAATTTGGAATCTAGAAACAAAGAGTTGACCTCTCGAAATCATCGAAAATGACAGTATCAGGTACGATCTCGCTGTAGCTTGACACGGAGTCCCACTCGGTGGTTGAACCTTAAAGCACCAATAACACAATGAATACAATCAGTTACAATTGAATTTCCATCGTAAGCGAGTACATGCTTATTTACAGGATAACTGTAAAAAGTATAGAGAGAGAGAGAGATGGAGGAGGGGGTACCGGCGTCCAGAGAAGATGAGAAGCCAGTGGAAGCTCGGATTTGAGGAAACGATCTGTGAGAGTTGAGGTTGAAATTGGGTTTGGCGGAGGAAATAATGAACCTCCTCAACCTTGCCGTCTGTCCGATCCGAAACCACAAATTGAGCGATCAGTACATTACAGATAGAGATATAAATACGTACTCCTATATACATATGTATGGAGGGAGAGAGAGAGAGAGAGAGAGAGAGAGAGAGTTACTTGAAGAGAGGAGGAGAGAGCTGAGGAGGGCGGAGGATGCAGCGAGGTTGACATTGGAGCGAGCGAGCGAGAGAGACAGACGAGAGTGTTGTATGTGTAGTGTTTGTTTGGAGCGGGTTAAATATATACTTGCCCCTTAAACTATTGTGAAAATTTTTACTTCCCCCTTCAACTATCAATTGCACACACTTGCCCCTTCAACTATCCAATTGCTACTTACTAAGGACAAATCTAACATTCCATCCAACACATGGACGGAAACCATTAGAACAAAGGGTAATAAAGTCATTTCCGTAGCAATATATCATTTCCCATATCTATATCTAAATCTCTTCTTCCTCAACCCAACACCCATTCCCGAACAGAAATTGATCTCTCTCTCTCTCTCTCTCTCTCTCTCTCTCTCTCTCTCACAATGGCAAAGAGCAGCTAAAATTGATTGAGTAGATTTAACTATCTAAAAATTCAAATCCGATCCATTTTTTTAACTTCCAAAATTTTAGAAAAAAGGGAAAAAAATACCATTCTTTTTTTCAAAAAAGTAATGCTGCTGGAATCAAAATCCGTATAATAGAAAAAAAAAATTATCATTTCGATATTCCTTAAACCCGAGAAAAGAAAAAAAAAATCCTTAAACAGGGCCAAAACCGCCGTGGCCGAGCTGGTTCACCTCCGAGAAAAAGTTGGTGGCAACTTGAAGAGTGTGCAGCTCGAAGAACAAGTCCGACGACTCGCCGCCGTCCTCGTCTCCTCCTCCATCGCCGCTGCCACCACCGGCCCTCAGTTTCCTCACAAAGCAACTGCACAGTCGGGCGAGAAACCCCATGGACATGGAGGCATCAATCGGTTTGTACACCTAAGTAATAACCAGTGAAGAACCCAAGAACATCCAATGCTAAGCCAAACCCAATCCGACAGCCGTGGACGGTGAAACTGTTTTGGAAATTGGGACAATTATGTTACGGGTTAGGGTTAGGGTTGAGGAGTGTGTGCGCCGTGCGGGATGGAGTGAGAAGGAGGGTGGGTCGCCTGGTGGAGATATGGGATATATTGCTACGGAAATGACTTTATTACCCTTTGTTCTAATGGTTTCCGTCCATGTGTTGGATGGAATGTTAGATTTGTCCTTAGTAAGTAGCAAATTGAAGGGGCAAGTGTGTGCAATTGATAGTTGAAGGGGGAAGTAAAAATTTTCGGAATAGTTTAAGGGGCAAGTATATATTTAACCCGTTTGGAGCTGACTCTGGAAGTGAGAGAGAGAGAGAGAGAGAGAGAGAGAGAGATCACAGAGATTAAAATACAGGGGGTAATATGGGTACAATAATAAATCTATTATTTAGCAAAAATAAGTGAGGTGGTTTTTTTTTTTCTTTTTCTTTTCCTTTATTCAAAAAAAAATTATCTGTTAGTTTTGCGTTTTTTTTTTTTTGTATATTATTGATCCGTCCTCTCGAGAGGAATCGAAAAGTACAAAATTATAATCGAAACTCATATTTTTGGAATAAAAACAAAAAATAAGCCAAAAAGGCAGAGGTTTTTTGAATTTGGATCATAATTCTTTAAATTTTTTATTTTTAGCGTCGAGACAAATCAATAACGAACAAAAATTTGACGCAAACCTAATAAATGCAAATTTTTTAAATAAAGAAAAAAAATAAGCCTGCTTTTTTTGGGTGCATGTCAAGGTAGTATTATGTTATGTTTCCGGACCAACGCTATAAACAAGGCCAAATAGCACAGATGTGTTAAAAATCGTCTGAAACACGTACGTTCCACACTATAACAAGGCAAATAAAACAGATGTGATAAAAATCGTCCCATACATCCATGCGAGTTTCACCTAACTAGTGGCAAATTGTTAAAGGAATGGCTGACTAAAAGATAGGGTCGTTTTCAATTGTCATCTTCCCCTCGTGCAGTCCGCCCAGGCCCCCATATACCAAGTTTTTTTTAAGTCTGAAGAAAAACAGTGGAACTACGTTCCGTTTGTTTCGACATAGAATATTTTTCATAACACACAAGTTTGTTAAAATGAAATTTTCTATTTGTGTTTTGGGGTGTTTCATTGATAGTGGAAAAGAATTTTTGTGAAAGAATGTAGAATTTTTTGATTGTGAAGTTAGTGTGATTGGACATTGAAAACATAATTCGGAACAAAAAGGTTGGAATTTAATGGAAGAGACGAGGCTGTGAATAAAAAGGATGATCGAGCGCGTGACATTAAATGAAAACTAAAAATGACTTGCATCCTTTCAAAGAGGGAAACATTTTCCTCCATATGACCATAAATATTTTACCTGATAAAATAATTTTTTTTTTCAATCTAACACTGAAAAATAAGTAAAACATTTTAAAAAATATAGTATGTTACATCGAACGGAACCTACACAAAAACGGGCCAAAAAATTCTAAGAAACACTTGGTTTGACCCATTCATGTCACTGTACTAGGCCCAATAATCCCTTCACGAGCATACAAGACCCAGCTTGCCAGCTTCTTCGGGCGAAAAGAAGGGTTAAGGTCACCTCTGAAAAAGTACATCTAATTGATCTAAACTCTCTCTCTCTCTCTCTCTCTCTAGTCTTGTATTCAAGAACTCGTGGATGAAAAACCAGCTTGAATTATTTAAAGTGGATGAGCTCCAGTTTAGCCATTTTTTCTTATATATCTATTGATGTCAGATGTTCTCGAGCTCGAGATCTACGCAATGAACAATTTGAATCATCTTTGTATCTTCTTTGAAAATACAAAATTCGGAAAAGAATTTCCTGAGCAATAGACAAGACAATTAGCTATAAAAATTAGATGAAAGTCAACTAGGATTGGAAATAAATGAAGCAGCTCCCACATGTCCTAATTTAGCAGAAACTGCAGTGCTTTTATTTAAAGAAAAAACTGAAAACAATCTATCATCTAAATAAGTCACCAAACTCAAGGCTCCTGTTGTTTATGGACTTCCGCAGTTCATTTTTCTCCTTCCATCTCACAAGACACTTGAGGAATCGTTGCACCTCTGAAGGATCTTTGAGAGAGAATTTTGCCTTTGTTTCTTTCGGTATAGATGATACAAGAATTCCATAACCTCGATTTCCCTCCCGAAATACCTGAGATTCATATTGTGAAAATCATACAACTAACATAAGGGGCGGATACAACTTATTAGCCCACAAGAACCCGAGACTAAATCGGAATTACCTTGAAAGCATCTTCATCGGTCCTGTCGTCTCCGACATAGATTGGGAGCACATCCTCTCTATTATTTAGCTCTGCACCATTTCGCAAGCTATATGAGTTAAGGAACTAGTTAAGACAACGCAGATAAACAAAACTAGAAAATTCCCAGTGAGCCTACTTACCAAGTGACTCGAGAAGAAACTCAACTGCTTTCCCTTTATCCCAGTTGATCACTGGACGGACCTCTAAAACCTATATATGTGGAGAATAAGAGCCGAAATTAATACAACACAGTAAAGAAAATATTAGAGACCAAGAACATAAGCGTGGAAATCCTCTGACAGAAGCATACAAAATTGTTAAGACAGTTTTAGCATAAAAATTTGTTACTCAGTGAAAACAATCGCTCGTTGAGTAAATTACCTTCCGGCCATGGTTTATTTGCAAGAGCGGGTAACCTTTTAAAATGTCAAGAACACATTGTGCAATTGTAGGCCAATTCTGGAATTATTGAAAAAACAAATGAACGAATTAAACTTGTGAAACTACGTGTAACAGCCAATGCCAGCAATTTACCAGATAATCAAATCTAAAGAACCTGCCAAAGTTTACCTTCTCATCTACGTTACGGTAATGTACAGATGCACAAAATTTGTGATTCTCAACTTTAGCACCTTTGATATCTTTAGTTTTCTCGACAAGGATTCTAAAAACCTGTTCAAATCAATGAAAGAATCAAATTGAATCATGTTAGTAGGTAGAGGATGGTTACTTGCACAATATAACAGGTATAAGCAAAACAGTTACACACCTCATTAATCATGGGTAAAAATTCTCTAGCGGGCTGGAAGAGGTTTGCCTCCTTGCCCTACACATGAAGAAACATAAGATGCATATCATAATAACAAAAACTCGCAAGAAAAGGTACCCCACATTTTGATCATTGTGGAAGTGTAAGAAGGGGGAAAGGGGAGGGGATTTTAGGAAGCTGATTTTTAGTCTCTTACCAGCTGGTCAGTAGATTTAATACAATTCGAAGGGACAGCAAACGCACTGTCTCTAACCGGGAACATGATGTCCATACCATGACTACCCGCATAGTAGAGATCTGTTAGTCCTACCAACTCATACACCTGAAAAGATGAAAAGAGGTAGAACAGACACTGATTGCATCAATATAATGTGAAACAAAACAAAACTATACAGTTTAAGGTAGTCATACTATTAAAAGCATCTGTTTGGGTCGTCATTCAACTTAGACATTTGTCCCCTTACCTTGTCAAGGCTCCTTCCGCTAATTATTACTGTCGGGATATAATTTGCAAGATTCCTAACAGTAGAACGCATCTGACACAGAGATGGTTTTCCATGAGTATGAACACACAGCTAGAGAAGGACATGAGGAACACTCACACATATAGAAGATATGACACTGACCTCATCAGACATGAAGGCCCGATCAGGGTCATTGACTATTGGAGACAGAGTCCCGTCATAATCTAAAAACATTACTATCTTTTTATTCCTTGCGTGGTTCATGATTTGCTGAAAGGAGCTTAGGGCCGAAGGGTGCTTAAGCTGCAAAATAAAGGAATAACATAGCCAACAAGAATTGCTTTAAATATTTTTTTATAAATTCCCATTGTACTGGAATTTAAAAAGATTCATAAAACACTAAGCCTACCATCCAAGAGTAGTACGCAACATCACTATCATCTGAGGCCACCTCAACATTGAAATCCTTAAGTAGCTTCTTCTGGGGTGGTGACGAAGATTTCATGGCATCAAGCCAACCATTGGACCTAACATCATCAAGCTTCCCTGGCTTCTTTCTCGGAATTAATATGCCCGAGGAGAATGGTGCTCCAGATTGCGAAAAAGGTAAAAGACTGGAGTGTATTCCGAGTCTGGACTTATTTATTGGTGCAGGTTCAGTGAGAACAGGAGAGGCATTTGTTGAATTCAAATCCATTTGTCCAGATTACTTGCACAAGGCCACCCCCAGAAAAATAATGAACCACTTCTTGGAGAGAAATTTGGCCCTAGTACTAACCTAAGGTAGAGATATTCTTCACCCAACCCTCTTATCTATGAAGAACCACCTCTTTAGAGTTTTCTTGTCACTGCTGCTGGGTGAGCAGTCCATCAAGCAAAGGCTTCGTGAAATCTGATAACATAGGAACATTTTCAACAACAGATATAGATTCAGTTACCTTTCGATTAAGAAGTCCATTCTACTTTCCAAACAAAGATCCGTAAAATATTTTCATTTGGCAACATACCTCATTGCTTGTGCCGCAATGCATTTATAGCAGAAGGCCGTACATTAACGGGGAGACGTTATCCCTAGAACAGAGTGAATAGCCAATGCCAGCAAAATCAATACAGTTACCACCTGTAACGTTAGAATTAGAAACATAGTCCAGTCAATCTAATTTCTGCATCACTACAAATGGTTATGCACATAAAGGCTATCAATAAACTTTTTTCCGCATATGGGTACTAGAAATCGCAATCATAGTCAAAAATACACTTTAAGAAGCAATAATAACAGAGTTCTCCAAGTACAATGGGACAGGAGAACAGTAATTGAGCGAATCTGGTAACAGTACATAAGAGGCATAAGTTTGAATGACTCAATGTTGTATTCTTGATCATCTCAAATAAAAGCTGTTACCAAATTGAAGCTAAAATAATCCTCCAAGCAAACATCATTTTCCATAGGCCCCTAAAGATCGATTTAGATTCCACTAGATTTCCAGGGGGGAAAATTCAGTGTGAGAAAAAGATCTGGAGACTAATACTTGTGACAGATTTCCAACAAAAATAATTATGAAGGGTTAGAAACTTAGAATCCATGTTGAAATTATAGACATGGCAATTCCTAGTGCATGGTACCTACCATGCATTCTAAATAGCATAAAATATCATTCTTGTGCCTGCATAATACAAATCATATGCGTAGATATGTCTCCATATATGCATTTTATAATCAGCAATCTTGTTACTTTTTGTTCTCTAAGATTTGGTTTGTACTTTTTATCAGCCTTTATATATATGTGTGCGTGTACTTATTTGTCAATGTCCCTACATATGCTTGTCAATGAACACACCTCACCTAACAATGTGAGTCAAAAAGTTTGTGTTCAGAGCTGGCGCAGACTCTAAATGACAAAATCAATGTGAGCATCCCGCAGGTGATCGAAATGTCACACCAATCTTTTTTGGGCTACCAAAAACTAGGCTTTATACATTTTGGACCACGTTTAAAGAAGCCGATGGATAGCAATTGAGGGACCAAAAACTTGGCTTTATAGGTTTCGGACCACGTTTATAGGAGCCGATGGATAGCAATTGAGGGACCAAAAACTTGGCTTTATAGGTTTCGGACCACGATTCTAGGAGCTGATGGATTGCAATTGAAGGAAAAGAAGCAAAAGCTTCGAAAGTCACTTTGATGACATTAGAAGTGGATGTCGTGCCTGGACCTAACAATGAAGGGTATGTTGAAGAAAGCACTGCTACACCTATTGGAAGAATGCTATTTCTTCTCCATGCTTTGAAAATTGAACAAGAGCTATCTTTACCGGCAGTTGTACAAGCAAAGCGAATAACCAAAGATAACCCATTTTTAAAAAACTACCATGTAAAGTGTGACTGGGAACCTCTAAGCAAAATGATCACTGAAGTAAGAAAAGAATTAAGAATGGCTTGTCCTAAAATTAATAGCATGTAACTTCCCAAGATCCATAAATAATTTTTTTATAGTTACATAACTTACATTGCAAATTTGCAAGGCAGGCAATATGTATAAGAATAAAGAAGTAGGATCGTGATCTAATTTGCATATCCACAGTACCAATTTAAAATGACAAAATGGACGCAGTGAAAATAGACAACATAGGCATCAACGTCACATATTACCATACTTTTTCAATAATGTCATGACCGTAACATGTGTCAAGCAACATAAATTTACACACAACCCTTGCTGGAACAATTATTGCTCGTAACATGCAGTCACCACTCGGCCACGTAGTTATAAATATTATATGAAGTGTTGATTAGAAATGCAACTGGTCTTAATGATTTGCCACATTTTATGACAGTTAGCCAATAAACCCCTATGAAGATTAAGAATAGCTTACAGAAAGGACCTACACACTCGCCAAATGACCAACCAACTTGACTAGAAGACAACGACAAAAGGTTCTTGTTGGATAGCTTGATAGGTATTGTAGGATTGAAGCCTTTCGGGCGATCAGTAACTCACCGTCACATCCTATACCAGAGTTCTGGTATGAAGAAAGTGTTGGGTTTAAGCCTCTTCATTTTTTGGTTGTCACACAGATGATTACGCCTCCAAGTGCAAGATGCATTAGGGAAGGTATAGATATGTTAAAAGTGTTGTTAAAATCCTATGATTCACGATATGTACACATCTTACGACTTGATATGTGTACGTACCTGTATCAAGTCGTAAGGGAAAAGGATCCAAGAAAGCGTAACTTAATTTGATCGGAGAAAGCTGAAGTTGTTCCAATACCAGGCAGAGAGAGGACCTCCTCTTCTCAATTCCACCTCCCAATTTACCCTTTACAACTTGATACGTGCACATCTTACGACTTGATGGTTTCCGCATTATGATTTCTTTGTGAAAAGCATGACAGTTCTAGATCTTAACACACACGTATGTTGTTAATAATCAAACACCATCAAAAAAAATTACAGGAACATGTTATTCAATAAAGTCTGTATTCTATTTTGAGTATAATGATTTTTCACTCTTGGTAACATGTCTTATGATACTCAATATGAATCAACAAGACATCATACATAAAATAAAAAAAAAGATATAAGACATGTCACCATTTTTGGCAACCTTAATCTTAAATGTATATATGTTGTTGATTCCCTTTCTTAATAGGGAGTTAACCATCCTAAACTACACTTAAAGGCCGCTTATCTACTGCCGGGAGGGAAGTGTTACTCTCCACACAAAGAACTGATAATTATTGGTCCATGTTCTGGCTCACTATAAATTATATTACCAAAAAGAATTGCCAGACTCAAAATTGGTGGTTTAACAATGCCAAACTGCACAACGATAACTTGGTATATGTTTTATACAACCATTAACTAAAACATGCCTATGATTACCTAATTGTCGGGCTCCGGAAATAATCAAAGCCAAACAGATGAATAAAAAAAAAGATTTTATTTTCACGCATTTCAAATAATTGTAATAAAAACTTGACTGATTGACTCCTTGCTTTTTCGGCGATAGTAGACGTAATTGTCACTTTGCAAGAAACCATGGGCAACTGCGAAAAAGAAGACGCACTGCTTTATGATAAAGTCAGAAAAGTTAATACATATAAGTCACCATGATTGAAAGTTCCTACTTATTTCTGTGGGAGGGGGAGGGGTGGGCCGATATTTTCAACATGGAGAATCAGCTGGTCCTTTACCAAGTAAAACCATCATAGTGGATGGGGACATTATCGAGCAAGTTTTTAATATCTTCTCTACACCCAGCAAACGACAAAACCACATGTACTTTTTGTTTCGATAAGTACCACATACTTTTTGCTTAAAATATAATTAAGAGCAACTACTTACAAAATTATGCTGTCAAATCGAAACGCATTTGTTTGGTTATATCGCATTAAGAAACAAAACGTAAGGAACCCACATTTAAAATACAAATTCGAACATAATTGTATCCGAAACCGTTAGATATATATGAATTCTTTTACATTTAACGGTTTCGGATACAATTGTGCCTGCAATTGTGTTTTAAAAATGTGTTTGCGACATTGCTTATTAGGTACTATATACACACACACGACATTTCTCCGAAGGATGCCCGCACTTAGAGAAAATGCAGACTTCTGTTAACAGCCGTTGGATTGTGTTTTGAATGATTAGGATTCGCAGACAATCTATTTCACTCGAATAGATTGCCCACGAATCCAGACCATTCAAAACACAATCCAACGACAGGCGTTTGACGTCCGCATTTTCCCACTCTAATGGTGTCCTTAGGAGAAGTGCCGTGACGGAGCCAGGATTTTCAATAAGTGGGGTTAAAAATTTGAACTAGGTATGATTTAGAGGTTGACAAGGGCCTTTGAGTAGGTACGCCCTACGAACCCGCTCTCGGATATTAGGCTCATAATCTGTAATTGGAGGTTGCAACCCCGGGTCCGAAGGAAGATCAGGCAAATCAACTTCTATACGGCTTTGTTTCGGAGGATCATTGTTACTTGTCGAAGTTGAAGATGATTCTACACTTCTAAAATATCGCTTCATATCTATATGGCAAAATATATCAACGTAATAATCAATATATATGTAAAATTTGGTCCACCTTCCACAAACAAATACTACTAAACTAACAACACCAAAATACAAAGCAATATTAAAATACTAAGCAATATATTAATCACTTTACAAAATACAAAGCAGTGAAACTGTAAAAGCACTATTTTAATCGTGCATTTATTCGGGGTTGGGATCAGAAACTATTTTAATCACTAATGTTTCGAAACAACAAACGACAAAGCACTAATCCCAGAAACGAACGAAATCAGGGCAAAATTAGAGATTGATTTGGGATGAGAGGGAGAGATGAAGAAGAGCAGTACTTGTTTGGACGATGAAGAAAAGATCTCTCTAGGAAACCTAGCTTTTTTCAGCAAGAATGAATGAAACGTTGTTCACGTTTTGGGGATTTTGTAGGTGGAAATTCTATTTTGACTCCTTTTTTTCCCAAATATAAACCCTTATGTATTGGTTCGGACAAAAATAAATTTTAAAGTGGGGTCAAACGAGTAAAAATTGGGTGAAAATTATACATGTCTCTAAGAAAATTTGGGAGGCAGTGGGGTCAGCTACCTCCCCTGGTCTCAGTGTGCCTCCGCCCCCTATATATATATATATATATATATATATATATATATATATATATATATATATATATATGCAACTATTGTGTACAAACCTATACACCCAAGGTAGAAGATCCGGATATCTAATCTTCAAAGCAGGAACTTGCAAGTCGATTGGGTCCTAAGTTCACGAGAGGGCCAGATAACCTTTCCTATCACCAACTTTCTAACATAGTATATAACACATATATAACTCTGTTTAATTGTCAGAAATGTTGTGTGAAAAATAGATTCTCAAGAAAATTGAGGTGAGATATGGAGTAAAAGCAAATGATTCTTTGTGTGTTCTCTTGACAAAAAATATTGCGAAAAAACTAAAATTCCTTCCCGTGCAACTAAAGGGGCCCTATCGTATAAATTTTTGACTTTCCTCATCAAATAAAAAATTCACAAAGCAGGTGTTCAGAAACTACTGGCAAAAAAAATTAGAAACTCGTCAAATTGTAATTAACCAAATTCTAAAAAAAACAACAACAGAGAATCTGCATGTCGTCACCGGAAATATGCACAGTAAAGAATCACTAATCGATGTACCAAAAGAATCACTGATATCAACCTAAAACGGCAAAAAGTACTCGACCTAAAAATGGAAACGAATCATATCCTTCATTCAATTCCGACGTCACTGGAGCGAAATGGACCTTTTTTTTTCAAACTAAGAAAATGGACTAGAAAAACAGGAACTTTAACGACATCGCAGAAAATCAGAAAGAAACTCAAGCAAAAAAAGAAAGCGCAATATGTACCTGATTCGAAAGCTGGAAACGTAATATCTTTCTCCGTTCAATCACTTCAAAATGCAGACGCCGGAGACGAACCTGGAAACGGACGACGTAGATTGCTGGGAAAATGGTAAGGCGTTAATGAACACGGGAAGGAGTCGGGAAAATTGAAAATGACGAGAAACAAACGGAAGACGTAAGTGAAAAGGGGAAATGAATCCACCTCTGGAAACACGGGGGAGAGAGAAAGCCCTAGAAATGAAGCCGGGAAAAGGTGGAGTGAGAGAAAACGGAAAGGGCGAGTGGAAAGTTTGTGGGTATTTATAGAGTGGAAATAGCCGTGCCAAACAAGGCACTAGTCTGTTCTTCAGTTGGGGAAACACCTTGAGAAATTGACCGAATTACCACTGCGTAAGCCTTCGACCTTATTTTTAATATTGTATATACATTAACGGGTTAGCAGGGTGGTAATAAATTAGTACACAAATGGTTTCAAAGGTTATTCATAGCTTTAAATTTTATTTAAATGCCCACGACGAAACTCGTGATAATAGATTAGTATACAAATGATTTCAAAAGCTATCCATAACCTGGAATTTCAAATGCCCACGATGAAATTCGAATCCTGACTTTCTACATGAGGAGGATCAGGAGATGTCAATTGAACTAAAGCCTATTGGCTTCAACCTTCATTCAGTTGTTGAGAATGTTACGAAAAAAATAAATTATCGAAAAATAGTAAAGTGAAATGAGGCAAAGGAAAGGATAATTTCATTTGGCAGGATTTTGCGGAAAAACTAAAATTACTTTCTTTTAACCGGATATATATTTTGCAGGAAAGCGTTCTCCGTGAGAAAATTAAAATTGTGGATAACACAATATTTTAACTATTGGACATACACGAAATTACTAGGAACACAATTTTTCCATGCAAGTGAACGGGATCTAAATGTGCTAACTGCATACTACGAGGAAAACCAGGCGTGAAGTTGTCGTGAGGGTGGCATCGGGTGGAAGGGCGGGGCAGGAAGCGAACACGTGTTGGTGGCGCGTCCGGTGGTCAGTGGGGTTCCGGAAGAATGACGAAACCTCTGATAAAGGACCACGTGATGCAGTCCTACGTGTCAAGTGGGCCGCCCTTGGGATCGGCGGCTTTCTTATGAACCATGAGTAAAGCTGATTTGGGGGCGCGTGATAATTAGGTCCCACCTTAAACTTTATTAAAGTATTGGCCATAAACAACCCGGAGTAAATTTTTTTTTTTTAAATCTGAAGTTTTGGTTAATTTTAGAAATATTTTTTTTTATTCGTTTTTGTTTTTTTTTGCTAAAAATTGATTATTTCTTAAAATGGTTGGGTAAAAGTAAAAAAAAAATACTTTTCTGATTCTTCTCGTCGAGACGAATTAATAATCCACAAAAATTTGGCGCAAACTAAAAAATGCGAAAAAAATCAAATAAGGACAACTTTCAGATTTAAGTTAAGTTCAAGAGAACTCAACCTTCATGCATTTTTTAACTCCCAGAAAATATAATTCTACATATTGTTTTTTTATTTTTCTTACATCAAATTATTAAAGTGCTCATTACGGGGCCTTAATTAAGATAAGCTTTTGCGTGGTTGAAAAAAAAAATCCTTACCGGTTTCGGATTGAGCTGATTTTTTAAAGGGCTCCATAAAAAAATATTTTAAAAAGAATGAATGGTTTGATTCATTTTTATCGGATCCAAAATAAACCCGACAAAATTCATTTATACATTATATGTACATTCCATATGTACACATAGCTTTACTCTTTACACTCTTGCTAAGTGCATGCTTTTTCCAACTGTGTGCATGGTTTGCTATCAATTGCCTTGTCTTTTCAAGTGGTCTTTTCCTGAATTTATTCGCTTTATCTGTCTTAATTTCAAGTCACATGCAGCAATTCTTGTGATTGATTTTCACGCCATTCTTCTATACTACTGATGAAACGAAGAGCTCGATCCAGTACGAGTTCATGACACTGTAAATTTACATCACAATAAAACCTAAAAAATGTAATTTACATCACTACCTTCGGCCTCGATTGTTCCATCTATTCACGTGTGAGCAACCACGAGACCGATTATCAGAGCTGGCTACATGGGTTGTATAGTAGTAACTTCGATGGACAATGCTAGGCGGAGAAAACGGATCTACTATCAAAAGAGTTGAGTGGGCCCCGCCGGTGTGAGATTTACGTTGTCCATATCAAAAATTGAAGGTCAGTTGCATGGGATGGGAAGGATGGCAAATGAAGGAAAAATCGATGTGTTCATAATTTTCAGTGAGTTCGGTTATTCAGGAATTTGTGAGACTCATAAGTCATAACTTCAACTTCGTCGCTGAAAAAAAAAAAAAAAAAAAAAAAGGTTCCTGCCAGAAAAGATGTTAAAAAAAACACGATTCATATTTTATTTTTTTCTTGTTAAGAGAACTCACACAAAATATACAAATCTCAAAGCACTTTAAAAACTCAAATCTGCAAATAACTCAGATCCCAAATTTCTCAAAAAATAATAGAAATGGTAAAGAGATTGAAGAAATGCTCAAAAAATTAAATACTCAGGAAGTTCATAGAAGGAGCAACGTAGATCCATATAAGGGGTAACTTAGATTCATAGAAGAGACAACTTAGAAATTAAACCCAAATTCGACTACAACCGACTCCATGTATGGAGAATATTTTTTCCTCCGTTTCATGTATGGGGAATTTTTTTCCCCTCAGTTCCATATTTATGCAATTTCAAAAAAAGTGTTCCACGACTTGGGCAATATTTGCCTCGTTCTCCACTGATATGCAATTTTCCCTATTTTATTTTATTTCGAGTATATTTTTTCTAAATCGGCACTACCGACAATTGTACAAAGTCAAAAGAATGAAAAAGGCAGTTGACATGATAAATTAGAACGAAAAATAAGTTAATGTTTTGACGTCATGAAATGATGTGATGATGAAAATTTGTTGTATTCAAGCAATGCCCTCCTAATCATCACTCGAATCTAACAAACAGTAGAGGATTTGAAGTGCGGGAAAGTGGAGTGCGGTGAAGTGAAAGCAAAATGAAAATTGAGAAATAAAAACCCTGAACGCTATGAATGTGTTTACCTAATAGTTTACAAGTCTACCTAATAGTTCTTGTAAAGCCATAAGTCCACATAACCTAAACTCTATGGTACCCTAATCCAAAACGCTATAAAAGTGTTTAAATCACTAAGATCCTATAATAGGAAAATGCACCCTAAAATCCTATAAAAGTGTCTAAACTCTATGGTATCCTATCTTATAATAAAAAATGCACCCTAAAATCTTATAAAAGTGCTTAAACCCTAGGGTACCCTAAAATAGACTTAAGACCTTACAAAATTAATAAATGGACATTTGGATTTATGAAATTTACATAATAGACCTAAGACTAATTTTTTAAAATTAAACTTCTATGGCAAAAAGTCAGGAGTCTTTAACGTCCCTTTTTAGTTTTTAATAAGCTTTCTTTCTCCAGAAGCAAAATTTCTTGGACAAAAAGTCAAAAGTCTTTTAACCGCCCTTTTTCGGCTCTGTCTCCGCTAATTAATAAGTTAGACTACAACTTTTTTATTTTATTTTTATTAAAAAAAAAAATCGATGCAAACTCATCTGATTTCTTTCATCGGTTCGAACTAATAATACATAAAAGTTTGGTACAAAATTAACAAACAAAAAAGTTGTAATCTTCAACTTATTGGTTAGCGAAAACGCCCTAACCAATGTCTTGACATGCATGGTCAGTATTTGAAATAATACGCATGAGTAAACTCTAGAGTTTTTCTCTCTTCAACAAACTCTCTCTCTCTCTCTAACCCTAGTCATCGCACCTCTTTGTATCTTTCTTCCCCTCCCTCCTGGTAGGGTTTCCACCCTAAAATGGGGGGGGGGGGGCAATCTCCCCTGTGTAGTTTTTCTCTCCGTCGGCCTCCGATCGAAATTTTTTCATCACTCTCCACCCTCATTCTCCCCTCACGCCTCCCGACGCCTTGGTTTCCCAGGTTTCTCTATCGTCGGACCTCCTCCATCATATTTGTCATTTGCTGATGACTCATCTCTGATGGTGCGGTTCAGATGTGCAGCTGTGAGTGTGGAACTTTTGTTCATGATTGGGTCGCCGGACCTCCTAATCATCACTCGAATCTAACAAACAGGAGAGGATTTGAAGTGCGGGAAAGTGGAGTGCGGTGAAGTAAGGAAAATTAATGAAATTTCATTTTTCTGTGCATATTCTCTTGATAAGCAATCTTACAGGTAAACTACAATAAATTTTATTTTTCTGAGTGCATTCTCTTTGTTTTCAATATGCGTTCTCTGTGGAACCAAAATTTCTAGGGCAAGAAATAAAGAATAAGTAACATGCATGAAATACACTTCTTTTTTACTCGACAAAAATTAGTAGTTTTAGAATAGTTAGATTGGTCGAAGGAGGAATTGAACTCCTGATCATGACCTCCTTACAATTGAAATGGTGAAACAAGGTCTTGGTACGGAAGGGAAGGGAAAAAAAACTAATTCCCAATCTGGCATGAGCGTTGGGGGCCAAAATCACTACCCATTGGCCGAAATAAAGATACCAGATACGGAGTAGGAAGAAATTAACATTATATTCATGATTCAAAGGTGTGTTCTACTAACTAAAATAAGATTAGTACAGTACTTATTTTTTGAATTAAAGGTGATGTATATATTATGAGAGAATGACATGCCTCGTAAAACGAAAAATAAGTACGTACGAAAGAAGAATCTCAGCGGAACGGAGCCTTATACGTGCTTGGTAAAAGTTTGCTTCATGAATGATCTCACTTGTGCAAACCAACTCTTGCAAGCAATAGCTTACATCTATATATACACACTGTACTAGATTGGTAAAGAAAGTTTGCTTGCCTGTTTAAGTAAGTAAATTAGGTAGAAAGAAATCGTGAGTTATATGCAACAATCAATTAACTAACCACGCACGTATAGAGGTTAGGCGGTGCCCAACTTTCCTGTTAATTAATGGACTTTTGCTTCTACCATGACCTGTACCGGCCACCATATATATCATTGATTGATCGAGTCCTTGGTTTTAATTATTAAGTTGGTTTCATATTCAACTTATTCCTAACTCCTACCCTTTTTATACGTTACTAGCTTTCGCATTTTCCTTTTCCGTCACATGCATCTTTGTTCGGAAAAATTACCGAACAAAAAAGTGATGGAAGAAGACCGTAGGAGCACGACATACTCGATCTCCAGTACTATAGTTTTCCTTTTGAAAAATAAAATAAAAATTGTAGAAGGCGACAATGAGCACGCACGTGATAGTCAATCCTCCTTCTTAACCGCGATCGAAAAAGCGCCTACCTAGGACAAATATATACCTGGGAAGATAGACCTAACTATGGATTTGAAATAAACTAATAGGATCTGATTCTGATCATGCACGTACAAGTGAGTTGTGCATATATCAATACAGAGGTAACAAATTAAAGAATGGCAAAGAATGTGAGCAACTTGGTTGAAGGATATCATTTTTAAAAGGAAAAAAAGAAAGAAAAAGACAGCTTTTGTGATTCTCTTCAAAACCTGATGAACGTACTGTATTTGCAATAGAAAACTGATTGTTGTGTTTTCAGCATCGTACGTTACGCCCGATTTTGTCGAATAAATTTTTCCCAAGTTGCACAGCTCGAAACTAAACAAACATTTTTGCTTTGGGCAACGTCGTAGTAAAAAACAAGAAGACAGATATGAGGGAACTGGAATAGCGATGCCAAAATTAAACCGAATCATGTGTTTCACGCATTCTCCCTAAAACAGATTCGCCGCCTATCGAAGGGTGTTGAGAGGTGCATCGGCATTTGTCTCCCAAGATAATCCGGCTAGAACCACAGCTCATGAAACACCACCATGAATAGCATTGGCAAACTGTCTTGCTTCGGCCTCTATTACACACAAGAACGACTCTTAGGCTCCGTTTGTTTCGATGTAAAATGTTTTTTCAAAAAACAAATTTCAAACTTTTATTTTTCGGTGTTTGGTTGGCACTTGAAAATTAAATATTTTCAGAAATCAATAAAATAGTGTAGAGAGAGAGAGAGAGAGAGAGAGGAGGGGCTTCAACGGTGGAGAAATTTGAGAATATTGGAATTAAACATGGATCAAGGCTGACAATCGAGAAAACTGAGCAGTGAGAATTGCAGTAGAAGGCAGCAGGTTTATTTCGGAAAATAACTTACGAATGATTTAAGGGTAAGTCATTATCATCCAAACAAACGGAGCCTTAGAAATAGGGAAAATATTTTACGCCCAAACAAACGGAGCCTTAGAAATGTACATTGTATGGAACTCGGAATTGGTGTGGAACATATATACATAATAGCCAACTTATAAAGCATTGAGGGTGACCCATGAGCTACACTCCAGAAATCAATTGTTGAAACTGTCGGAATGAATGGGGGTGCCATAATCCTCACTTATCATGTGGGAAATAAACCAACCACAATAAATATTGCATATCTAGATTCGATGAACCGACAAGGGACCTTTCGGCTGCCTTGAGAGACCCTCCGAATTCTCCAAGTTCATTCACCAAATTAATTTCCAACAGACGGAAGGACTTAGAGAAAATTTGCTCTAACCACGACCCAACAACCGTATACTATGAGTATGAAACTCCTCCCCGTACGATTTGAACCCGTAACTTCACACCAACCACAAGGCCAACTGCCCAGGTTTAGTAACACATTTCATGCACGCTACAAAATTATTAACAATTTGCAAAATCGAGAAGCTAGATGTCATGCCATAGATGTAAGGCAGAAATTTCATATCTTACACAACTTTATTGAACACATTCTCCAAACTACATTATGTCATACATTACACAATAAAATAACGCAACATCTTGTACACAAATTTTCAAGTGGATGAGATTGTGAGCGGCTTTAGCTGAGCCTGACATGACACCATCTAGGGCATTTCTACGGAAAACTCCCAACAAATCATGTAGCGACAAATTTTACAAGTGGAGCAACAAGAAGCACATTCTCCAAACGACATAAACTCATACATACACGGTAGCACAATACAACAAATACGACACAAAGAACGCACAAGTAATGATTATTCAATGTTGCCGGAGTACCATGGGGCATTTCCACGGGAAACTCCCAACACAAGTACGTTGCGACCAATGTCTTTTACATGTAGAGTTAAACAACACACTTTTAGTTAGGTTGTTTAATTGGAGGCAAGAGGTGACCCATAGAGCATGTGTTGCGGCAACTCATTGGCCGATCGATGGTAGAACACGAGATCTCACACTCGCACACAAACATGAACGAAAACAAAAACACAAGTTGTTGATGCTGTCATGTACCGTTACCACAGCTAGCTAGCTAGCTTCTTGTTAACCAGGTTGTTGGGACTCTTGAGTTGACCTGCGGATGCTCCAGCAAATTATTGGGATGATTGGGTTTGTTAATATTAAAAAGTACATTTCTTTGTCAACAATGAGTTGGCACTCACGTTGTTGGCTTGGCGCAGCTATTTTGTCCAAATTAACAAAGTTCCATTTTTCCAAAAGCCTTTTTCATGATATATATGCAGTATGGACCCTGAATAGCCCCCCACAAACGCAGCAGTGGATTGCAACTTTGTCGTTATCAGTATATTTCTTGCCACTTCCGCTATTAAAATAAAAAATAAAAAAAGAAGCATCAGACTCTCCCCATATGTTAACAGTTCATCATCATACAATCATGTGCCAAAACATGTACGAATTCATAAACCATAGCAGCATTTTGCATGTTAATGAATAGTGATTTAACCTATATATATAGGTCCCGGGCCTCCCGGCGGGGGAAATAAGAAGAGCTGCCGAGTAGTATCTTTTTTAGAGGTTAAAACACTCTTTTGTTCGGATAAGGATCAACTAATTCAATTCTCTATCGTACTAAAGGAATGATAAGTTACTAATTAAAATCAACTAAGAAGTGTACTCTTATCCGTCATGGCATGTCAGTAACTTTTGAGGTGAGAAAATTATATTTCATCCTCTTCTAGATTTGTACTAGCTAGCTGATGGTCAAAAAGCATTGGAATAATCAGAAATTCACCACAAATTACAAATAATGATCATCAAGTTGCATTAAACTATTCTGCATCCTTCAGATAAACCTTGAAACAAAATTTAAATATCTCTGGACTGCAGCGCACTTCCCCACCTCTCTCTCTCTCTCTCTCTCTCCCCCTCCCTCTATATCTACGTACGTAATTATACCAATAGCACGTGTACGCGCAACAACTCTTTATAGTATTGCTGCAGGAACATCGGTATTAGTAACATAATCAGATTGACCAAGGCAACTTGGCATGTTCATTATTCCTAAATTGGAGTATCTAAACTACATTAGATTAGATCCATCCCTTTCCGGTTATACCATTAAACAAGCATTGAACATTCAGGTTACCACTAATTGGGTGTCTCCAAATGGTTTGGACATGCCATGTGAAAGAACAGGTTTCAATGATTCCTAAATTGGAGAGTATCTAAACTACATTAGATGCATCCCTTTGCCGTGATACCCGTTAAACAAGTACTGAACATTCAGGTCACTACTGATTGGGTGTCTCCGAATTGTTTGGTCATGGCATGTGAAAGAACAGGTTTCGATAAAATTGAAAACCCTTCGCGGAAGGCAGAAATCGAAGCAATATTGTTGGAGACTGTGCTAGGCCAAGTCCCACAAGAAAGAAAGATTCAAGTTTATACTTTTTGGGGGTTGTTTGTTAATTTACCCTCTTGCATTTTCTCCTTGTGTATTTGTGATTCCCACTATTAAAAAAAATGGCTGAATAGATGAGAGTCTTTTAAATGTAACCCTGGACATGTAAAATACAATAGGTTTCTAAGATGTTCAATAGCTTGTACTATTTCATGTTAGCTAGGAGATGTTTATCAGTTGTGATGAGATTGTTGGCACATCTTGCTGAATTGCAGATTCAGGTTTGATAGAAGTAGTGGACAGTGAGCCCCAGAAGGTGTTACTTGAGTCTTGAGGCCTTGGCATGGGGTTGCTATGCTTTTCTCATGGAGCAGAAAGGAAACTACCCCTATGGAATTAGCCTGGATTGAGTACTACTTCATTCCGCTTATGCTCCTATTTTGTTTGGCTGAGCTATTCCACTTTGTAGGGGCAGGGATGGCTGATAAATTAGAATCCAGTTTTGCCTTAACTAGCAAAATGGATAGAGCTAGCGCCACTTTCTCCGAAAGAAAGCAGCTATTATGATCCTTTCAGACGTGCCATGAACAATGATGATTGTAGTATGTGTTATAAATCATTCAGTGAGCTGATAATGAGATGACAGACTATAACATGGATTAAGCAACCATTTACCTAGACAACAGGTCGATCTACCAAGAAAACAGGAACTCAATATGTGTGGTTTGCATATAACATTTTGTATATCATGACCTAGTTATGGGTTTACCAGGATAGAATTCCAAGAGCTTACACTAGAAGAAGTAACAAAGAATCATACGCAACATAAAATCCTTGTCGTGGCAAAGTGATCGATAGGATAAGTAAACTCCTCATGGCTGAAAGCCGTACTAGTCTTGTAACTTGTCCCTTGTTAGAACATGTGTGAACGTGTTGAGTCTCACATCGGATAAACAGAACAAGAGTTGGACCTTAATATATAATTGGATGGCTCACCACTTCTAAGGCTTAGCCTTTTAAGTGGATATGGGTCATTCGATGTATATTGGGCTCAAGTAATGTGGTGGACTCTTTGCCGTTACTCCCACACAAATTAGGCCTTGAGCACGCAGTGGCGGGTCAATGCATCGAACAAACTCCCAACAAATGGAATCAGAGCCGATGGCTGACGATCTATGGGAAGACTCTCAGCGCATCATAGAATGGGTTTGCACATAAGACACTCGTGGAGCAATATAAAATCCAAAAAAAAAAAGGTGACTCCCGATGAAGTAAGATGGCTCGATGTTGAAGTGTTGTATTGGATGGCTCATTGTCGATGGAGTTGACTCGTCGAAGGGCACGGTGCTGTCGAATTAATGAGCACATTGGCTCTCAATGGAGTTCTCGTGGGGGAGCATAGTGCCAGTTAATTATGTTGTTCCCGTTTTTGTAGCTTATTATAAATAAGGCTTTTGGAAAACTTCTAAAGTATCTTTTTGGACTTTCATGTTGTGGTCTTTCTAGAGTTACGGGTAAAGCTGGCTCTTTGTTTATCGCCCCGTTTATAGTTGATCCTCTTACTTTTCTCCCATGGACGAACCCAATTTAGAGAACCACGTAAATTCTTGTGTTCTTATTTATCGCTTATTGATTTGTTATATTCTCAATTTCGTGTTCGGCACAACAAACTGGTATCAGAGCCTTAGGTTGCAAAAATTAGGGTTTCGTTTCCGATTGCGGCTATGGCGGCTAAATTCGAGATTGCAAAATTTGATGGGCGGAACAGCAGTTTCATTCTTTGGAGGGTAAAGATGAAGGCTCTGTTAACCCAACAAGAATTGTACAAGGCTTTGTTAGGCAAGACTAGTTCTGGAATCAAAGAGGAAGATTGGGATGATACAGATGCCAAAACTCTGAGTTCTATTCAGTTGAGTTTGGCAGATGACGTTCTTCGCGAGGTGGAAGAAGAAACTTCAGCAGCAAGAATTTGGCTGAAGTTGGAAAGCATATATATGACGAAGTCCCTCACCAACAGGTCAAACAACGTCTTTATACGTTTCGTATGCAAGAAGGTATACCTGTTAAGGATCATTTAGACGAGTTCAATCGTATTATTATGGATCTGAAAAATATTGATAGTAAAATTGAGGATGAGGATCAAGCCCTAATTTTGTTATGTTCTTTACCGCTTTTGTATGAGCACTTTGTTACAACCCTATTGTATGGCAAGGACACAATATCCATGGACAATGTTAAGGCCAGTCTTTATTCGAAAGAATTAAGGAAAAAAATGTCAGGTGAGGGTGATGCACATGTAGAGGGTTTGTTTGTTAGGGAAAGAACAACAGAAAAGGAGGAGTCGAGTAATAAGGGAAGATCCAGGTCATCAGATAAGAAAAAAGGAAAGTGCAATTATTGCAAGAAACCCGGGCACTAGAAAAGTGACTGTTTAAAACTCAAGGAGAAGGAAAAAGAAGACCAAAAAGGGGGTAAAGTAATTGCTGGAATCGCTAAAAGTTCAGAGGAGTCAGATAACGTGTTATCAGTTACAGGGGCCGATTCTCGCTCTAATACCGAGTGGATTATAGATTCTAGACGTTCATACCACATGTGTCCGCATAGAGAGTGGTTTTCTACTTATGAGGCGGTCAATGGTGGTACAGTTTTGATGGGCAACAAAATGGCCTGTAAGACTGTTGGTTTAGGAACGATTCAACTTAGGATGCATGACGGTATTGTTAGGACTTTATCTGAGGTTCGACATGTTCCGGATTTGAAGAAAAATCTTATTTTCCTAGGTGCTCTTGATTCTCATGGTTGCAAATTCCTCGGTGAATGTGGAGTTTTGAAAGTCTCAAGGGATGCATTAGTACTGATGAAGGATCAGAAATGTGGTAACCTCTATACACTCCAGGGCAGTACAATTTTAGGTGCTGCAGCAACAGTTGCTTCATCCAAGGCTTCAGATTCAGACTTGACTCGTTTGTGGCATATGCGCCATGGGCATGTGAGCGAGAGGGGGATGACAATTTTGAGCAAACAGGATTTGCTATGTGGCCAGAAAATTGAGAAGCTGAATTTCTGTGAGCATTGTGTCTACAGCAAGCAATACAGGGTAAAATTCAGTATAGCTGTTCATCGCACCAAAGACACGGTAGATTATTTTCACTCGGATCTTTGAGGTGAGGTAACTTTTAAATATGGTTTTCGCTATTTTATGAGTATTATTGATGATTTCTCTTGTAGATTTGGGTGTATATGTTGAAACATAAGAGTGACGCCTTTAATACATTCAAACAGTTTAAAACTTTGATTGAGAATCAAACTGGTATCGGAGCTTCGGGCTTTCAATCTGAGGCTTTTATTTTCCGCTGTGTACTGTGCAATTGGTGATCGTTTCAATGGCGACTCGTTACGATGTTGAGAAGTTTGTTCAACAAGAATTATTCAAGGTTTTGTTGGAGAAGGAGAAACTGGATTATTTGGAGGAGGGGGTTATTAACTCCATGGGGAGTTTGTGCAATTGGTTAATTAACTCCGTGGGGAGTTTGAGCAAATCTTCGTGTGTATCCGGGAGGGATGCGTTGGGTGGGAGGTGCCCGTTGGAAGATAGAGGCTCAATTTGGAGGCAAGTGCGGCTGGGTTTCCTAAGTCGCGTTTACAAGATCATGCAGGTGTGCTTGAGCCTTGTTCGTTTGTGCCATTGGTGATTGCCCCGTGGGGGGCTTTTGGGGAGATGAGCGATTGAAAGAGAGGATTGCCTATAGTGTTGGGTTTGAGGGAATTCAAGTCAAGGTGGAGATTTGTTGGAGATGTGCCTTGAATTTGGGATGGTCGAAAAAAAGGTATTTGACTTCCTAAAAGATTTGTTTCTTTGTTGGTTTAGACTTTAGGTGCAAGAAATTTTGTTTGGGCAAGTATTGGTGTAACGACCCACCTTATCAAGCTCCTCGATAACAACATAACAAAATCAGCTGTTTACGCCACTAGCTCTCTCACTTAAACAAACAGAGAAACTATAGAAGAAAAAAAACAATCCCACTTCCTTCAATATATTTACATATACACTTTCCATAATTCCATCGTGCGTTAGCCTTTTTCCCTTCATCTCCTCCCGTTTATCCCTTTTCTTTCGTGTTCATTCCTTTCCCTCTATCAAACTCCCGCCCAACCTTAGCCGAGTTTCTTCCCTTTTATTTTCATCTGAGTCTCCTAGGTCCTTGTCACCTAGTATGTTGTCATCGTAGAAAACCTAGGTCCTTGTCACCTAGTATGTTGTCATCATAGAAACCCATTCGGTTTGCCTGTTTTCCACGTGCCACCCCCATGCACAAAACATATCTATTCTTAGGTCACCTACAGTGGTATAATCAAAAGTAAATTATTTTTAAAGTTAATAATGTTAGTGCAAAAGATGACTTGCAATGGTATAATCAAACTTAGCAACATCCTTAAAAATAATCAAATTTTGGATTTTGGATAATCAAAATTAGTAACCTTTTTAAATAATCAAAATTTGTGGACTCCACACCACATAAGTTAACTAGTTCCAAAATTTTGTATACACGTGTGTTTCAATTGGTATTTTTTTCTTCTCTTCTTCACCTACTCTATATCTTTTTCATTTCACCCACAAACTATTTCTTTTTCTTTCCCTCAAAAAGGGAAACTCATATCTCTCGATCATTTACAATGTAACCCATCATCACCGAATTAAGATATTTCACTCTTCTTTCCCGTTTCTATTTTTTTTTCCAAAAAAAATTCATAATAAAAGAGAAAAAAGTCACCGATTTTCTCCCAAAATTAAGAGAGAAAATCGATATATTTTTGTGAAAAAAAAAGTAAATAGAGGGAAGTGAATGGCCGAAAACAGAGGGGGAGAGATAATGAAATTGCGGTGACCCGTATTTTGGTTATAAATTAGAAGTGACCATTGTGAAGCTCAACAATGTTAAGTTTAGCAACCTCTTAAGTGAATAATCAAAAGCTGATGTGTCAACTTTTGGTTATCTTTTTTTGATTATACCACTGTGGATAGCCTTAGGTGTGTTCCACCTTAAGAAAAAGTGGGTTTTTGAAAAAAGAAGGTAAATTTCAAGCCAAAAAATTATGTGTTTACGCAAATAATTTTTCGACCAATATGGATCTTGTTTGATAGATTTCATTGAGATCTTTTATTCGGTGCAAAAAAAATCAAAAGATTATTTTTCATTTTCATTTTCATTATATTTGAGTTTGAAAATTGAAGGAAGAGAACTTTTTTAAAAAGAAGGGTTAGTGGAACGGGCTCTTACACTCTTAGTAAGACAAATCGCTTCCTTTGTCATGCTACAACAAGACAAGGTATTAATGAACCGGAAATTTGGGTTAGATTCAAGAATTGAGACCTTACTGGTATTAAGTATTATAATTTAATATAGCCGGGTTTCACAATTGGTTTTAAGAAGGACTTTATGGCTATAAATATAGCTTTATTCTCTTCATTAGGTTTTGGGCTTCTTTGAGTGAATCCATTTGGAGAGGCCCCTAGGGGGTCTTTCATGTTGAAGATTAGATATTAGGGTTTTGGTTTATGCTCTATTGGATTCCACCTACGGTTTTAGTATCCCTATTGGGTTCCGTCGGAGATTTGTCTCTAGATATCTGCAATTAGATGCTTCAACGACCCGCCACTGCGTGCTCAAGGCCCAATTTGTATGGGAGTAATAGCAAAGAGTCCACCGGGCCCAAGTAATGTGGTGGACTCTTTGCTATTACTCCCATACAAATTGGGCCTTGAGCACGCAGTGACGGGTCGATGCATCGGACGAACTCCCAACATCCCTATTAGCTAGTCTTATAACTTGTATCCAAAGTGGAAGAGAGAATTGTCAAAAAAAATTGCTTTCCCTAACTGTTAGCTTGAATTTCTCAAGTAGATTTACCATCAGCAGTTCGTATCGGTTTTCTTTTGAGTAGACAGATTTGCTATTGAGCAGCAAGAAATCCACGAGTACCCTTACTCTTTCGGTTTATTGTCAAGCCCGAGGTGGAAATAGAATCTGCTACAGGAGGATCAATAGAACAGAGAAGTGATTAATACTTAATAGAGGAAGGTCCACTTTCACCCCCTGTGGTTATCGCCATGTGCGGATACACCCCCTGTGGTTTAAAAGTGTGCACATAACCCCTTGTGGTTTTCAAATTGTGCGGATAGACCCCCTGCCGTCGTATTTTCCATCCATTTTAACGGAAACAACATTAAAAGACCGTTATACCCCCATCACGTCCCTTGATTCTTCTTCTTGTTTAAATCTAACCACACCATCCCGTATACCAAAAATTGAATCCAAACCGTTGATATTATAAATTTTGACGAGCACTGCGTCTATGCCAAAATTCAAGTCAATCAAAAAATGAAAAGCTTATGGTCAAATCGATTTTGTTATGAAATTAAAATTTCAAATTTGAATTTACTACGAGTTAGATCACTAGTTTATTGATGCCTGATCGAGATGATTTTTTTACAGAGATACTCTATTCTTTATTTAATACATTATAAACGACTCAGATTACATTCTAGAGGTGTGTGAGATACACCTCTGTTAAAATGGATGGAAAATATGACGGCAGGGGGTCTATCCGCACAATTTTCAAACCACAGGGGGTTATGTGCACATTTTTAAACCACATGGGGTGTATCCGCACATGGCGATAACCACAGGGGGTGAAAGTGGACTTTCCTCTACTTAATACACTCTTACCTTTTGTGGTTCAAGCATGTCTACTTTCTGGTTTAAACGACCAGCATAGTAGTATATGACTTGAGGTTTGGCACTGTCCTATCCTTAGCTTTTTCGAACGAGATTTCATATTATTTCCACACACACAAAAAAAAAACAGCCAAAATAAGGCTTTAAGTGAGGGTGCTGCATAAAGCAACGAAACATCTCCATCCGAGGGATCACAATATTTTCTTTACGCAATTGTATGTCAGGATCCCAATGCGACTATGTTGGTTTATTTGGGAAGACATCGAATTTACTCATCTATGGCTATTTGTCTGCGAACACGATTTAAGTTTTTAGGCCAAATTTTGCCCGATAAAATTGAAAATGTGTAATTACTTTTCCCTTTTTTCTGATAAAGGCGACTCTGTTTATACTAAGTGTTTCCTGAAGAGCCCACCTTTCTTGGTGGGCTTGGGAGTTTGGAGGTTAGGCTTTTGAGCTGGTTCACGTGGTTTATCATGCTTGTGTGTCTACCGCAAGCAAGAACAAGAGCCCTAAGAGCATTTTCAGTCTTAACCCAAACCCTTTCCTAAATTTAAAATTTGAGTAAAAACTTTAAAATTTTCTCTCCAATCTTCTATCCAAACCCTTCCCCATTTTGGATTTTATCCATTTCTTCGCCCAAATTTGAGACGACCCAAACCCTTTCCTCATTTTTTCAACAGCTACACTACAAGAAATTTTGCTTTTCTCGGCATTTCATAAATGCCGTTAAAAGCTCAAAAAATGCCGGTAAAGAGTATTACCGGCATTTGTTAGGCATTACCGGCATTTGTTAGGCATTACCGGCATTTATTACAAATGCCGTCTAGGAATGTGTCGGTAAAGCTAAAAATGCCGGGAAAGGTTTCTACAAATGCCGGGAATAGTGGACTCATTTGCGGCATTTGTACAAATGCCGGGAAAAATAATACCATATAAGACCCCCAAAAATGCCACGTGGCGCCCACGTGTCACCCACGTGCCACGCAAATTTTGTGGAGAAATTGTTTGCCCCAAGTTTCGAACTCGTGACCTTGGGCTCGCACGCGCATGAGACTACCAACCGGGATAGCCACCATATTGAGTCACCTTGCACAATGAAAAATATTTATATTATACGGAGACTTTTCCCGGCATTTTTTTCAACAAATGCCGGTAATAGTTTTGGCGGTATTATTTTGGCGGAAAAATAGACTTTTGCCGGCATTTTTTTAAACAAATGCCGGTAATAATTATTTTTTCCGGCATTTTCTTGAAACGCCGGTAATAGTGGCTTTTCCGGCATTAATTAAAATGCCGGGAATAAAAATGTCGGGAATGACCATTTTTCTTGTAGTGCTAGTTAGAGAGAGACAGAGAGAGACGTACAGATGGAACGAGTTCCTACAGATCGAAATCAGAGCCAAAGATTAGGGGATTCATATGGCCGCCGCCGCTGGAACGAGTTCCTACAGATGGAAAAAAAAAAAAGGAGAATACATGGATCAGAGTTCTTTGAGTGGTGGTAAGTGGTGGAATGTGGGTGGTTGCTACAAGGTTGTGGTGATTGGTGGTTGCCAGAGCACGAGTCGACTTGGGGGAGAAAAACCGCAGAGGTTGGCGGTGGTCATGGAGATGCGCCGAGTTCTTCTTTTTCTTCACTGCAGCTCTACCCCAAATCAAATTTGTTGTCCTTTCTTATTTACATTATTGTCATTGAATACTTAAAAAATAATAATATATTTGGGTAAAAGGTTACTTTTTTTTTTTTTTGATAAGTACGATTCCATTAAAAAGCCCCAACCAAACAAACAAAGTCAAGGAGACTCTCCTGACTATACAACTATACTCCTTTCAAAGGAGAATTACAAACTGTGAAGAAAAAGAAAAGGAAAAGAATTGATAACCTATACAAGTCGAATCTACAACCAACTCCAATATCAGAGAACACAACTACAACTTCAACCAAGCACCAACATCCAGATGCACCACTCATTCTATTGCTGCAAAATGTAGGTTTCAACAAGCCGCCAGTTAGCACACAGACCTTTATTTTCTGTGGAAGCCTTCAACCTTCGCAAAGAGCTAAGAAAGTCTCTTATAGAGCTCAGAATCTGCAACACAACTTGATCACTAGCCACAGTTTTTTGTTGAAAAACTCTCAAATTCTTTGCCATTGAAGTGATCCAAAATGAGTTTTTACCCAAAATTTGGGTCAAGACTAGAGATGCTATAAGGGCCTCTGAGCTATACTTTGTGTATTCTTTGGCAATACGGGCTGGTTTTGCCCTGGCCCAGCTTGGATAACGAGGTTGTAGATCAGAACTCAGAAGTTAGATGTGCGCCTGGAGAGCGAACCCAGATTGCGATCTGTACCTCACAAGGGGCCTGCAGATACCAATGGTTTGAGCAAAATTAGACCGCCAAGCGTGCAGTTTTACGGGTTGATCTTCACACACTCAGATCTGGGAACACAAGGAAAAGAGTCTATCTACATTTTTACTATTCTAATTTCCGCATTTAATCATCCATTTAATCAGCTAAATACAAACAAGGATGGCTCAATGGCTCATTGTAACAGTCAGAAATCCACCGAAACCATAAGTATTTTAGGGGGGCATGCATCAACTAATTTGTGCAACCTCTCCTTTCCTTGTCATACATAGACAAAACATCAGCCTCTTTCCACTCCGTATAATTGACATTTGCCCTCGCTGAGCAGAGAATGCTGCATCATCTTGCATAGATTTCGGAAAACTGTTGCATGGTGTCCTGGAGTATTTTGGGAAACAAACACCACATACACATCAACATTGTTTCACAGTTTATATGCTGACAGTAGCCAGCACAAGTTGCAGATTTGATACACCAAACCCAACTAGCAGGAGGAAACGAAAGGAACCGACTTTAACATAGATGAATACAAACTGGGAAGTATCAAATATCTTTACAATCTTCCTTCAACATGAAAATAACACTGTTCGACAAAATAACCAAGACAAAATGAAAAACATAATAGGTACAATGTGTTCTTCTAAATCCTCAGTATCCATCACGGCAGATCACGATCACTTCTTGGATTTCTTGGATGCCCTGTAACCAAACAAAACCAAGTTAAAATTGTACTCCGAACCACCTCATCATAGATTAGCCAACATATAATCTGAGTACTTACTGAGCAGGTTGAGCTGTGGGTGCAGCTGCTGCAGCTGGAGCTTGAGGTGCCTTCTCACCTGGTCCCTGTGCACGTCAGACAGAAAAATGCGCAACAATTAAATGTCAATCATAATCAAGAAAGAATGATCTTTTAACCCTCTTTTAAAACCTCGAGTACATCAAGTTAAAAAGCCCCTGCAATTTCTAACCATTCAAATGAATAGGATAGGAATTTGAAGTACAAGAAGATACAATTGCAGAAGCAAAAATCAAAAGTAAAAAGTGTAAGCTAATTCGCCATTGTAACAAAATATGAAATAAACTAACGAATGTGAAATCAGCTATTTCTATCGAAAGCACACAAAGCTTGAGCCAAATGTGTTTCTCAATAAATTAAGATGTATAAGGTACCCAAAATAGGTAGCTTAAACATAAATCTTATGGGACGAACAGCAAACTAATTTAAACTCAATCCCATGGGACCTGAAAAAATGGCGATTCAGTTCTACTTTGGAATTCAGGGTGGAAGTCAACAAAACAAGCTTATGTTTGCCTGTTCGAGCTTCCCTTTATCATCAAACATCGTTGCATAGAAAAGAAAGCAAAGAACCATCAATATGTATCTTACCTGGGCCAGCCTTTCCTCTCTCCTAGCAAACTTCCTTTCCCTGCTAGTCTCATTCTTTGCACGCTTGGCCTCGATCAAATTGGTCAGACAATGTCTTTTCTCTAGCTTTCTCAGCCTTGGACTTGTGGATACTCTCCATTAGCTAGCACCCTCTAGCTTGTTCTTAAACACGTTACCCTTCACCTTCATGTACATGTCATGATATATACATGTGCTTGTCAATCTTTTTTGATTCCCTGTACTTGCGGAGCAAGCGCCTGAGCACACGCTCTTGGGAAAATCTCGGCAATCACATAATATTCCAGAGAATAATTTCATTAACAACGATACAATTACAAGATTGAACCAAATTACAGAATACAAAAGCAGTAGATAAGAACGAGATACAAACAGAATTTCCGGATCAAGAACCGAGTCTTGTGATACCACAGTCTCCTTAAGACAGATTCACCGCCTACCGTGGGTGTTGTAGGTTGCATCAAATCTGCCTTTAACCTCATAATGGGGAGGACTAAACCAGGTTTTAACTCATGGTCATTAGCACACGTCCAGATTCGTTGAACCAAATAGAGGCCTATCGGTTGCCTCGAGAGACCCTCCGTATGCCTCGATTTTATTCATCCGATTTTCTTTGGAAAATTTCCAACACACGCATCCTCCTCATCCACAATATTTTTGTGGGTAACCCTGCCTCCCTTGTACCCTTACGTTTACCTGAGAAACCAAACAAGGAAAACTTCTTATAAAAAAAGAGGCAAATTTCTCCATCTAACACAACAACCAATCAGCGTAATCTACATATATAACCCCATCTCAGAGCAGCCAATAACAGTAATGAAAAATAGCTGTTAATTATGTTCAAAATTCTGCCATGGCCAATTTCCAATTTCCCGTGATTTGTTAAGCATAATATATTCTGCATCTTATCTAAATCTGAAAAATCAATTCGTTCAGGAAAACATTCTTGATCAGTTTACATCTATGTCCATGGTGATTTTAGCAGAATTATCCGACTAAATACACGTACACAAACTACAGGAGACGTCTATCTATGCCACTGGGAAAAATTAAAAAATCACAGTAGAAATGTCTTGAACTGAAATATTCTCATATTGACCCAAATCTGTTCCCATAATTACCTTATCCAGAGTGACGTCCCTTTCGCTTGGCCTCCTTCATTCTGCGCGCACGGGATCTGGAGTGAATCTTGGTTGGTTTCCTAATGATAAAACAGTCCTTGACCAGCTTCCGTGCGTTTTGGCCTGCACTCAACAAGAACATATCAAAATACAAGCAAGATAAGGACCAATGATGCTACCAAAAAAAAAACTTGTAATAGTTGTAGTAGGAGCAACAGAGCATCAACTTCAATGGAGTGCAAGAGATACAGTCGCGTCAATGTGTGCAGAATCATCACTTCTTAAGTCTCCTACTACGAAATCAGGCGTTACCTCAACTTGTGAGTAATAGAAATGCAAATGCTAAATTTCTCATTACTGAATGCCGGCAATAAGCATCAGTCGGATAATGAGGAAGGAAACAACCCGGTAGCAATTTTTACTACCTGATTTAATTCATTCGTTTCCACCAAGGCACATAACTAGGACGTCTACAGCTAAATGTACTAATCCATTGACCAGTGTAGCGTTATGCATACAGAACTTTCCCCCATATACAGCTGCATAAAAACAGCAAAGCGCAATCAAAGCAACTAAGATCATGCAGATGTCCCAACTCTAGTACTCCCTCCGTCAAATGAGATTTTTAATTTGGTGTCAAGAAATTTCAACAATCGTGCACGGAAGTAGCTTATATTTTGGTTCGAAATGTATATGAATTACACGTGTCTATAAATATCTAGCTAGTTACATCTAAAGACAGAACTATTTTTGTTATAGTAGTAGTTGTTTGCTTCTCCGATGTAGTTTTGCATCTGTTGTTAATTTTGCATGACTAACTTAAGGCGTTTCAACCGGGACATTTCAAAGTTAATTCACAGCTACAGGGATCATTAGTCATTTTTTCATCTCTGTTCCTCTAGTTGATGGAGTATACTTTACCCCCGATCTGTTGAAATATAATTATGTTTGTAAGTTTCAAAACTGTTCATATGAATTTACCATTTTATTTTCAGATAAGAAAATGATTGCAATGAAATTGAGTGCACAAGATTTTGTCACTCCCGGAGTTAAAGCTGTAAAATCCATTTACCTCTTAACTCTGTGACACAAACGGCTCCTAGAAGCAAATTATTTGGTCAACAAATTCAAAGGCAAACAAACTGTTTGTATGGCTTTAATTCTCTTAATTCTATTTATGATTTTGCCCGTTGGGGTATTCCCCCAAATTCTATATAAGCACCATTTTGTCTCCACATCCAACACATCCAAGAAACTCATCACAAACCACTCTCTTTTACTCTCAGCTTACACCTTTTTCAACCTTTCTTGTTCAAAAACTCTCTACTACAAAATACTACTTTTATACTTATTATATTTGGGCAACTCCGGTTCGTGGCTTTGTTCATATCCTCCTAGTGGACGTGACCATTGGAAGAGGAAGTTTGAGAGCATTTCGGGTTGAATCTTGGAGTCACTATAATCCGTCAACACCTTCACGTAGGGGAGGACTAGTGGCTTTAAGACAGTACATTACGCCTCCCGATTGTATCTCAGGCCAGCTTTTCTTTTACTCTTTTCCTCAATATTTAACTGTTTGTTTATGCTCTCGCTTTTAAATTGCTCTGCCGATTACTCTATATGCATGCTCTGTTTATTCATGCTACATGTTCTTTGATTTAATAATTAGAAAATCACATAGTTTCGTGCAAGTGTTGTAACACGATCGAGCTATAATAGTTCCTGCCCGGGTTGGTCAAGTCTTTCCTTTCTTCAATTATAACAGGTATTGTAGGTTTGAAAGGGCTAAACCCTTATGGCCCCATGTCTAGCGGCCGACCATGCATGATGATACATCGTGTTTTTTGACAAGTTTCACATACTAGTCCGTTTTTAACCCGCTTGGCCTTGAGAATTTAGGAAAACACTATTCGTTTTTCCTGCATGCATGTCTCATATTTGATTCTTGTTTTCTGAGAATATGGATGGAAGTCTTCACAAATGAAGCAAGTGTAAGAAAAAGTCTCCATTAACTGGTTATGTCTCACATGTTATTAAGATAACAAATATCACATGCAAGTGTATTGTGGTGGTTTTGGATTGAACGGATGAGAATGGATCCAGACCAAAGTTTGTTATACTCATTTATGATGGGTAGATGTGACTTAGGCTATTTGAGGAGGAGGTCCTCTCTCAACCCATTACAGTGAAATTGAGACTTACCCCATCTACAAAAGATAGTTTGAATTTGTAAAGTTTGAGGGTCAAGAGAGAGAAACTTTTTACTCCCAAGAGCTTGTTTTGCTCTTGCATTACGAATTGGATTAACGACATGACTTATTTTCTCTTCTATTAAGGGCTTGGATCTTTTCTCTTATCTTATATATCTACATGGATCCAGGTTAGTGGATTTTATGCAAATCTTTTAAGTATTTCCGCAGTATGTGTTTTGGTTGTGAAAATACATAATATTCTAGATCCTGTAAATTTAAGTTAATAGCAAGTTCATTTGCATTTCTCCTATCCGGACTATATTTTGTGCGCATGCAGTGTTATTTCTCAATACATTTTTGGCCATTATCTTACCATGTATTCTTGCAGGTTTGTTGGCAACATAAAGAAAAAGGGTAGCATATTAAGCTAGAGAAAAAGAAAAGAACCATAAAATACGTGTATATAATATACCCTTTTTAAAGAGTGTGTATTGTAGACTTTCCCAAGAAAGTATGTGGCATTTTGATAGCCAAACCGAATTTTAACGTGCTGAATACAGTGAATTAGAAACTCAATTTCTTTCCTTCTCTTGAACATGATTAATTACTCGAACTTGAATATTTTTTCCCTCACCAATCTCCTAATCACATTCATGTTGGAGTGCAAAGTGATGATTAACGATCTTAACTAGCGACTCTTTTTTAATTGTGATTTTCTTACCAAACCGCGCCTTATGTCCCAATCACTTATGGGTGGGATCAGCCATATGAATCTGTAACGATCCGGATTTTTGACCCAATTTTTTTTTTAATGTTATTAGAATTATATTTCTTAATACAATTATTATTATTATTATTTCTTTTTAGATACAATTATGCAAGCATTTAAATACATGCATGCATATTTTCTTTTTATTTTCCTACATGCATGCACACTCCTTCTATCTCTCCATCTCCTACTCCTACTTGATTTCTACCTTCTCCATAACCCTAGAATCGAGCTAAATTCGTCCATTCAAAAACCCAATTCGATTAGGACTCAAATTAATCAAAACTCATCCAATCCTCTTATAAATACCTCATGACTCCGACCCTAGGGCACGCACCATATTTTTCACGCCCTAATTGTCCAGAAAAGAGAGAAAACCGAAGGAAATCGAAGCTCCAATCCATGGAGCTCTAGAGAGAGAAAGGAGAGAGAGAAAAGTGGATTTCGTGCCTAGATCCAACCGAGATCCAATCCGACCTTTCCAATCACCTCTTATACTCCAAAGCATCACCAAAAAACATTCAATTCGGCCCCGAGGTTCCCCGATCAAGAAACCCGAAGCTTTCGTTCCAATTTGTCAAGTTTCGATCGAAATCCAATTCGAGGTATTATAATTCGATCCGAGCCCTCCTCTAAGTATATATTGTGTTTATATGCTTAACTCTATGCCCCAATTGGTCCCATGCATCAAAAACCGAGCTAAAACGAAAAAAATAAAATTTTCGGCCAGATTCACCAAATTGATATTATTTCTAAACCCGACACTCTCGTTGTAATTATTTACGTAGAAGATGACCCTTCTGATATTATTTTTAAAATCTTTTTGAAATTAATATTATAAAAAACTACCGAATTGATATTATTTTCTTACGAAATAATATCATCTTAGTATCAAAAATATTAATTATATCAGTTTAATTTATCTGGTAGATTGAATTGATAAAAAACGTTCGAAACGACTTTTTGATATTCCGAACAATGTTTTCGACCACCGATTTATTTTTCCTAGCCTTTTAACACTTCAAAGATCATACCTTATTAATTTCATATTTTTTGTATTTATTTATATATTTATTAAATTTTTATTCGTTATCATGTAAAAGTTTACAAACTAAAAATCCTCGCGACCTTATAAACTACCCTATAAATCCCCAAACTATTTTTCCTAGGTTCCTAACATATTGAAGATCATAACTTATTGATTTCATATTTTATTTTATTTTATTAGCTATTTATTAGACTTTTACTTGTTTTTAATTAAAGTTACAAACGAAAAATAGTTGCGACCTTACAAACAATGTTTTTAACATCTAAAATATTTTTCCTAGACTTCTCACATCTCAAGGATGATATATTATTAAAAAAATATTTTATTTATTTATTTAACTAATTATTATTAATTATGCATTGGTTCTAAATATAAATACTTTAAAATATTATAAAAGATGTTAATAATTCCGAATAATTTTATTTAGACTTCTCACAGTCCTAAGATGATACTTTGTTCATATAAAAATATTTTTAATTATTTAATTATTTATTATCTATTTTTTCTTCTTTTGTCTATTAACTTAATCTTTTTATTTAAAATAATCCCGTGAGCAGCTAAACCAAACTTTTAGGACTCGAATTTGTTATAGAGGACCTTTAGAACTCTTATTAAGGTTACAATAAATATTCTAATATTTTTACCTAATTAATGCATTTAATTAGTATTTAATCAACCTAATTACTTATAATTAATTAATAAAAGTCTAGAAAAGTTATTTTTAAATCTTAATTAAATAATTCATACATCATTAATGACTTTGTGACCATATGAGATTAAGGGCAACGGCCCAGTCATAAAAAGTCATGTGATTACATTGCCTAATAATTATTTTGATCCGTCTATTATTCGTTTTTAATTATTATTGAGATTGATATTGTGTTGATGCTTAATTTGAACGTTAGATTGGACCCTAGAGACATGGGGTGGTATACGAAATAGAAATCACTTAGACGATGCTAAGTAATGGATAAAATTAGAAGTTTTTTTTTCTATGAGGTTGCCTGCAGGCGTGATTTAGAGATACGATGAAATTGATGTCCCCGGCGAGTCCAGCTGGTAAATTGATGTCCCGCTAAATCCAAGTAAATTGATGTCCCGGCAGAGTCCAGTTGGTAAATTGATGTCCCCGGCAAAGTCCAGCTGAATCGGACAGACTCATGCCAGGTCCAGCGGATGATCGGTAAACGACATGATGCAGATATAAGATATAGGCAAACCCTAGTTGTGATTCAGGCATGATAAGCTATCCCCTTGTTGTACTATTGTAACTTAGGTTATCTACGACAGCAAAGGGAAGTGATCTCATGGGACCGAGCATGGCTAACGGTTGGGGAGGAAAGATCTCGCGGGGAGATCTTAGATCACACGTCAGGCTAATGGATAGTAATGAACTGGTTGATGTGAAAAATCTCTGTTTTCCTTATTCGTATCATTATTATTCTGTTTACTTGCTAGCTGTAATGTAAGAGGGGTAGTTGGGTTGGATTATTCTATTGGGTGATTTATCACTCACGGATACGTTTTGTATCCTGGCAAATCGATTGCTTCGGCGATCAATTTGCTAGAAGCCGCAGGATTCAATGATGGTGCAGTTCGACACAGAAAGAATATCAGAAACGGAGATTGAGTATGTTTGGAATTCGTATCAAGTCTAGAGTCAGCTCTGAAGTTTATGTATTTTGAATCAGTAAATTTCTTAAGATTATAATAGTTAAACTTTTATTTTGAAAAAATTATATTTATTTAGAAATAATTTCTTGAGAAATTATTTTATTTTGTTCCCTAAAAGTCAGGGCGTTACAGAATCATTTTCCTTCATTGAGCTATGTCAAGGGCCACTTGTTCACACAAACCCATAAAACTCTTATCTTTAATTGTGATTTTCTTATATTCTGTAAAAGTATTTTACATGCCTGCCACTAATATTTTTGAATGTCCTAGCAACTTTTCATTCGCTGCACAAAATGAGATTCATGTTCTAGATGATTTTGAGAAAGAGGATATCTCGAAGGACGATGTTAATTTCAAGGAGGGTGCTTCTCTCTCTCTCTCGCTTTTTGATCTCGAGATTGAACGGGTATGGGGTGTTTGATTATTTTGATTTTTCTTGATGGCCTTTTTTTAATTTCAGTTTTGGATGGTTTGTTTGGGTGAGAAAATTGATGATAGGAAGAAATAGAGGTGTAATCTTTTGCGATGGTTTTATTGGCTAGATTTTTTTTGTTTGGATGGCTATGAGGCTCGTTTGGGGCTAGCTCATGTTGAGTCTATTTGGGTTTTTTGGTGTTTCAGTCGGCGTCTTGCCTTCTTCTATGTCTTGGGTGGCTTTTTGCCAGTGAGTCCTTAATCCTTTTAATTTTTATAATTCTTTTATAAAGACTAATAAATTCTTTTTGCTTAGGGAAAAAAAAAAACTTTTCATTCGATGCACAAAATGAGATTAAAGCTCTAAGCTTTGTTCAGTTTTTTTTTTTCCACATTTGTTAAATTTTAAAAAAGCCCCAAAAAAAACCCTGACTTTTTTGCAATCTTTCCTGGTTTTTTTCCATTTCCAAAAAATAAAAATAAAAAATTAGGAGACTTCCAGATTTAAAGGATAGTTTAAATTGATACTATCACTTTCGTCTGAAGCAACTAAATACAGTATGATTCAGCCTAAAGATCAATTTATAGTTAAATTAGAGGTTTGAAGTGAAAAGTTTTCTTTTGAAGAGAAGAGAAGAGAAGAGAAGAGAAGAGATAAATATAAAGGTAATACGGGGTGGGGTAGTTTCGAGAGCCAACAACATAATTTAATTTCCCCCAACAAAAAGTATGGGCAATCCAACAATAAATAAACCCTTGTTCGGTTATGAGTTTTAAATAGTGTTTTTGAATAAAGGTAGGAAGAAAAATGAGAGTAATGATTATAGAGAGAGATAAAAAGTAGAGAGGGATAGAGTGAAAAATGAGAGTAATGATTGAAAAGTTAAAGAAAGAAAAAGTATAAAAATTACTTTTTCCAAAATTTTGGGTTTGGAGTTCCAAACCGAACAAAACATAAATAAATCGTGACAAAAGTGGTGCACTCGTGTTATATAATTTTCCTTCCATGTTACTAGGACTAGGAAAGTCCCTGAGAGAGACAGAGAGAGAGAGAGAGCCGCCACCGTTAGCCGCTCAACTGAAACTACGCAAAATCTTTGATTTGACCTAAACCTCTCCCTCCGTTGCAGGCAGCTCGTCGACAGCACTTCTTCTCACTTTTCGCTCACTTCACAAGGTAATCATCTATCTCCTGATCTGTATATCCCTATATCTATCCAATTTCGTGAAATCCTTTCCTACGTGATGTGTTTGTTGTCGCAGGACTGGATTTGAGAGATAAGCATAAAGGCATGGCGATCTTCATCGCATCTCGTCGCCTCTCGACCACGTCCTTGTTGCGCTTCAGTGCTTGCTGGAGATCGTTTTCGACTTCTTTCAGGGAAGAAAGAGACACGTTTGGACCGATCAGTGTTCCTTCTGATAAGTTGGTTACTTTCTTTCTCATTTACTACCTTCAACTGCCGCGCATTGCTTACTTTTGTAGCTGCTGTTTTCTGTTCACGTAATAGTATTTGGAATTCATATTTTGACTAAATAAAAAGCGGTCGCCTCACTCACTGCCTTTGTATTTGAAACTAAGTGCCAGCTCAGGTGATACTTCAAAATTTTGGACTGATGAGTGCTTGTTTTTCCTACCCTACCTTAATTTTTCAGATTGTGGGGGGCTCAAACTCAAAGATCGTTACAGAATTTTGAGATTGGTGGTGACCGGGAACGAATGCCTGAGCCAATTGTTCGTGCTTTTGGCATCCTTAAGAAATGCGCTGCCAAGGTTGCTTACTGTTTTTTACATATTTTCCCACTCTATTGCATCAAAATTCGCTTTTATGTACGACTCCTGATCTTGTTAGTTCCTGTTAAAATCATGCTGAGCTAGCTGCTAGATGTTCAGATTTACAACAATTAAATTGGCTCTGATCTATTGTATCGAGATGCTAGTAAGATATGAACATTCTCTTTCCAAATTGACTCAGATGAACTTATTGTGTCCAACTGCAGGTCAACATGGAATATGGTCTTGATCCATCCATAGGGAAAGCAATTATGCAAGCAGCTCAAGAGGTGGCTGAAGGAAAGCTAAATGACCATTTTCCACTGGTTGTGTGGCAGACTGGTAGTGGGACCCAAAGTAATATGAATGCCAATGAGGTAATGTACAATTTTTTTAGGGGTTAACTTTCTTTATCTTATTTGTTTTTTCTTTTTTTTTTTCCTATTTTTACTGAGTTTACTGTTACTTCCATATTTTTTCAGATGAAGTTAACGTTTTCATCTCCTCCAGTACTGATTACTGGTGCTAGAATTTTTCAATTTGCTCTATTTCCAATGAATGTACTTCCAGGTTATTGCAAATAGAGCAGCTGAAATTCTTGGCCATCAACGAGGTGAAAAATTTGTGCATCCAAATGACCACGTAAACAGATCACAATCTTCTAATGACACATTCCCAACGGTAAGCCTAATAAAGCATAGCAGTGAGAATTCCTGAGTGTTGTAAACTGTATAACTGACTATTCATCTGGAGAAATTGATCTGCTCTCTTGTGGATGGTTTAATTTTACAGGTGATGCACATCGCTGCTGCAATGGAAATAAATTCGAGATTAATACCGAAGATGAAACATTTGCAGGCTTCACTACATTCCAAGGTTGAAGTTATTTTCTGTTCTTTGGAAACTCTATTTTGTCTATTAGCTGAGGGAAATTTTTTTTTTTTTTGATGATATGGTACATGCAGTATATCTTCTTTTTTATGCACTAAAATTACTGCTCCTTACTATGCTAACTTTTAAAAAGAAATTGAAACATCTGTGGAAGATTGTTTACTGTGAAAATGGTATGCGTATGTGGTGAGATGAAAATAGATCTCAGTAATTTCCCTGCAGAAGGATTTCTCAAACACATTTTTAATTATTGTTTCTGTTTCCAAAGGCGATTAAAAATACTCGAATGTTCATTTTGTGTTTTGGATAGCCAGTGATGAAGTTTAGTTAAGAAGGTAATAATAAATAATTATTCAGTTATGACGTTAAAGGTACCAAAGAATTAAACCTGAATCCCTAAGATAAGCATAGCAAGGCATGCGATAGTCCCAAACCAGACCGAGCCTTATGTCCTAATCAATTGGGGTCGGCTACATGAATCCTTTTTCTCCATTGAGCTCTGTCAAGGGCCATTTGTTCACTTAAACCCATTAGACTCATATCTTTGCGCACAACAGCATCTACTGTCAATTTAAGTCTTCCCCTCCTCGTAGCGTTGCTACCCAAAGCTATCATATCCGTTATCTTAACTACTGCATCTCTAGGTCTATGGTAGACATGTCCAAACCACCTTAGCCTATTTTCCCCCAACTTCTCCTCTATAAATGCAACACCTACCATCTCACGGACCATTTCATTTTTAATCCTATCTCGTCTAGTCTTACCGCACATCCACATCAACATTCTCATTTCTGCTACACTCAACTTGCTCACCTATTGTTTCTTAATAGGCCAACATTCTGTCCCGTAAAGTATCGCTGGTCATATGACAGTTCTATAAAAAAAATTCCCTTCAATTTTGTGGATACCCTTTTGTCACATAGTATACCAGTAGCGCTCCTCTACTTGAGCCACCCCACTTAGATCCTATAGGTCACATTATCGGCAATCTCTCCATCTTTACTAATAATCGAGCCTAAATACCTAAAATGGTCACTCTTTAGTATCTCCTGGTCTTGGATCATCACTCTTTCTTGATGCACATTGCTTGTACCACTAAACTTGCACACTATATACTCAGTTTTGCTCCTACTTATCCGAAAATCCTTTGACTCTAATGCTTCCCTCCAAATTTCTAATTTCGTATCAACACCTCTAGCGGTTTCATCTATGAGGACAATATCATCTGCAAACATCATACACCATGGGATAGTCCCATGAGCAAATCTATTTTGCAGAAAGATATGGAAAAGAAACTGGTCACATTTTTTAGTCATCAGTATTCGGTAAAGGAATGTAGGTGAAATCAAATTTCTTTAATTGTGTTCCTCATAGAGACCCCCAAGAAAAGAAACTAGAAAGGTTATACTTGCAAAAAAGATGCAGTCAACTAGCAACCTTAAAAATTATGGGGAGTGTAATTGCAGGCCTACAAATTTTCATCTGTCTGACTATCTAATTACCCATTACATAATGCCTATACCAAGCTCCAATTCAACATGGGTTTGTTTGTCAACTTGAATTTGGTGATCCTGAAAGTTTTTGTTTGGTCTTTTTACATCAATTTCGTACGACCTTGGGCATAGAGTCATCTCACCATGGGTTTATCCACCATTGTAAATATCATATCTTGAAGTAGGCTTTAGGATATGTGGGCGATGGAGGCTCTATGGGACTGCGGAGGGAGCCTTAAGGGAAGCATGACGGTCACTGAGCTGGCGCTAGGTAGTCAGGGTGGAGTTGGTGAACTGAGTGAGGTTCTTTCGGTCTTGGGGCGAGAGACAGAAAAGTGGAGGCTTGGAGCTGGAGAATCAGGGTATAAGGTTTAGTGGGAAGGAGATGGCTATGTTGCGTGCAAGGCAAAGGTTATTTCCTAAATATAGGAGGGTCAAGCCATGGAGGCGAACTCACCTGGTTGTGTGGACAGGTGGCTTCCTTTGCTCGCTCAACATTTGGAGGTAGCCACCGCTATTATTATGGCATTGAACTCTCATGTCTCCAAGTAAGAGACTATATTGGTTGGCATGCTATGTGGTGTTGAGGTGCTGTGGAGCACTTCACGTGTCTCTATCACAGTTTGTGTAGTCTTATCCAAGTATTGTAAAGATGCAAGTCCATCTAGTGAAAATTGGGTCAAGACGCATCCTCTAAGCCTATCAACTAAGTCACCAGAACCCGAGATTTACGTGAGGGTCAAGAGATTTTTGTGGTGCCTCATGACTGTCGTACCATTTCAGAGGCTGTTTCTATGCCCTATACTCACCCAACTAACCTAGGCTCGCCACTTAGGCAGGTTTAGATGGATCAAATGCATATCATGTGAGAAATAGACTCAAGTGGAAGATCCACAGGGCGGTGATGGGGGAAGACCGAGTGCACCAGCACAAGTGGAGGAGATGGTGCATTTCGTTAGAAGGTTCATTGACCCGATGGTGGGAGAACTAACCATACCTAACAGGCTGTTTGGGGATTTGCATTGGTCCAGATGTCAACTCAGGAGGCTTGCATGGGAGATTGTTGCGAGGGGAGGGTAGGGAGATGATGTGGTGTCACATGGGTGTGCGAGCCCATTACCTGCAAAAGCTAAGGTGGCTTTTGAATTGGCATTCCTTCTCCTATCAATTATGCAAGTTATGGTTAGATCCTTTTTTACCCTGATTCATAAGCACTATTGTCTCTCTAATAGTAATTTGGTGAAGCGTTCTGACCTTGTCTGTACGTGCTATGTTTTGGTTGTCGTGCTTCTATCTTTGTTGTTTGTAATGATACACGTATACTTCAGTTATATCTGCAAATAATCAAAGCTTATTTGGTTTTGCTAGTCAGTGGAGTTCAAAGATATCATAAAAATTGGGCGTACTCACACTCAAGATGCAACACCTTTGACTTTGGGGCAAGAGTTTAGTGGCTACACCACACAAGTAAGCTTATTTTGCTACCAATGTTGTTTATTACTTTACTGCGGATTTGGTTTTGATTTTGACCCGCTCCAAAGAATGGCAAAAGCGTTCATTACATGTGAAGGGATTCCTTACAGAATGAGCTCTGGTTGCAGGTGAAATATGGAATTGACCGAGTCCTGTGCACCCTTCCTCGCATGTATCAGGTTGGCAGTTAGTGGTTGTTTATGTCTGGTGGTTCTATTCTGCTTCTACTAAAGATCTAACAGGTTAGAGGTTGCATGAGCAGCTTGCGCAGGGCGGCACTGCTGTAGGGACTGGATTGAATACCAAAAAAGGGTATACGCCTGCTTTATTTGGTGTTTGAGACCTTTTACCTACTTCGATGAGACTTCGGATTCTGTGTTCAGTCTGTCGGTCTTGTTTCGTTTGAGTCTTGTAGTTTAAGCTTTCTATGACCAGTGTTTTTTCAATGTACTTTTTCCATGTGCATGCACAAACTAGACTCAAGGTTAGAATCGTTTGTTCTTGATGCAGTTCATTTGAAACTCACATATCCATTTGTCTTAATTGTTGAACTGGTGTTAACATGTAGGATCCTTGGACTTGAAGTTATACAGAATGGTGTTGTGAGAATATAGTGAATACAATGACAAAATGGCCAAAGTACTCGGAACATGGGGTTTGAGAAATAGCACGAGGGAATTTGTATTTTTCTTTTCAGGGTCTCAATAATTGTGCAAATTCTTGATAGGAAATTGTCCACAAAGAATCGGGGAAGTGTTAGAGAAGGAAACTAGTCTAAGTTGTCTGAAAGCTAAGTTTTTAATTTTACCTGAATGGATACCATTCCCAAGAATCAGTAGGGTAGAGAAGTAGCTTTGTCCTAGTTGTTTGAAGGAGAAGATGGTTTGTCACCTGGTCATGAGCACCAAAGTTCCAAAATCTCACTACACATGTGGTCTTAGTGAAGTCTATAATGATGATTGTTTTGGTTTGTGTTGCGGACTCCATTTGTCAATATCGTGATCTTTTCAGGTTTGATGTAAAGATTGCTGCAGCAGTAGCTGAAGAAACAAACTTGCCATTTGTCACAGCAGAAAACAAATTTGAAGCACTGGTTATCCTTTGGGTCCCCTGAATTTCGTTGCGGTTTTCATATTTTGTCTCCTAATGACAAATCAGTTTTGCCTCTTCTAATGATTTTTGGTAATGCCAGGCTGCACATGATGCTTTTGTTGAAACTAGTGGATCCTTGAACACAATTGCTGCTTCCCTGATGAAGATTGGAAATGACATACGGTTGTTAGGAAGGTATGCATTGTCGTCTGTTAACACAGTGTTTGTTACACTGATAACTTCTGTGTGTTTACATTTGTTTCATGGTCCAGTGGTCCGCGCTGTGGCCTTGGTGAACTCATTCTTCCTGAAAATGAGCCTGGCAGCAGTATTATGCCTGTAAGACCTTTATCCTCTCTCCTTTCTGATTTTGGCCAGTCCACAGAGAATCAGAAAAAAAATAAATTAAAAGGAAACTTATTTTGTGTGCTCTTACTCTATTTCAGGGGAAAGTGAACCCTACTCAGTGCGAGGCCCTTACTATGGTTTGTGCTCAGGTAAGGTTCCGTGTCTTATTCCTGTTTACTTAGATTTTAAATGTCTGGAGTATGCCTTGGATGCTTTTGGAAATACAATAATGCTTGCCCCAAAACATGTAGTCGTGACTTTTACTTATGCTTCTATGACATTGTTTTAGTTCGTATCGCTATCAATTTCTTTTTGTGTTTTTTCACTCAAGCAACTAACTTTGTGCATCTTAGGTCATGGGAAACCATGTTGCCGTTACGGTGGGAGGATCAAATGGCCATTTTGAGTTGAATGTTTTCAAGCCTATGATTGCTAACGCTCTTCTGCATGTAAGTTCTGTTAGCATTTTACGCTTGTGATTGTTTTTGGAGAGGGCATAATTTAGAATGTTCGATTTAGTAGCTGCGATGACCCTATTGCATCTAATAGTTAGCCACAGCTGGCTCTAGACTGGCATTACTTCTGTTGGAGAGTTCACTGATAGTATCAAGGCTTTAACTGTTTGAAGTTTGCTCAAGTGCTTTATTAGAGAAGGAAATGAATTTCAACATCTCCTATTCTTTTGAAAGTTGTGGTTTATAACCATTTCAATATTTCCAAAATTATCTGTAATTATCTGTACATTTTTGGGTACTGATTGGATTCCCTCTACTAGTATCCTTTGAGTACGGCCTTTACATTCTGAAATTGAAGAGCCTCTCTACGAAGAACTGAACTTGTACCAAGTAACAACATGAATTGCTTTAAATCTTTGTGGTAAATGCATGCTATGATTACAGAGGACCGACTTTTGTTTTAGAAAAGTTCCCAAAATCTGACTGTTCCTTCGAGGGAAAAAAAGGCAGTAATTAAAGTTGACCTAACCTGGTCCATTTCTCCCATTACCCAATGGTCCATGCATTGTGGAGATGCCTCGAATGTTATATTATCTCAATAGTTGTTCACATGGACTTTCTTAGAGTCCTGTAAATGCCTGTGGATTCATTTTTCATTACTTATTATATGATGCATTGCTTACAGTCAGTGAGATTGATAGGGGATGCATCTGCTTCTTTCGAAAAGAATTGTGTAAGGGGAATTCAAGCCAATAGGGAAAGGATTTCAAAATTACTGCATGAGGTATGTCGGCGAAGGCCACTAAGGATTTTTTTGCCTTATTCGACCAATGTTTGTTAAATCGAACTACAAATTAATTATTTCTTGCTTCTCGTTTTTCTGGAATTCACTTCAGTCGCTAATGCTCGTCACATCTTTAAACCCTGTAAGTTACCCCTCACATGTTTAAGCTGAACCTTTTCTGCGCCTCTCTCTCTCTCTCTCTCTCTCTCTCTGCGTGTGTGTGTGTGGGGAAAATTTTGGTTTTGGATAATATCTCATGTTGCTTCATTCCAGAAAATTGGTTACGACAATGCTGCAGCAGTTGCCAAGAAAGCCCACAAGGAGGGAAGCACTCTGAAGGTGACGGCTCTCTAGCATTTTTACGTCATACTGGGATGTCTTTTGGCAGTTTAATTTTTCCCCATTACTCGCATTTAGGAATCCAATGAATTAACCTTGTCAAATTTTCGAACGGTGTTCTTGCTCGTACTGACGGAGGTTCAATCTTGCAGGAAGCTGCACTAAAACTTGGAGTACTGAGCGCTGACGAGTTCGACAAACTTGTAGTTCCAGAGAAAATGATAGGTCCCTCAGACTAACTAGCATGATATGCTTTCAGAGTTTGTGATGATCCATAGTCCCCCAAATAGTTTTCATGAGGTATCGTTTCTGCACCATTTTCCTCTATCTGGTGCTGTAGGTAATAATGATCCAATGTCCTGGGAAAACACTATTCTTGAGGCTTTTCTCTGCTTAGCTTGTCTTTTGGATCTTTTTAATGACATGGCTGTTCATTTGGGTTAATATTGAGATAGCCTCCCACATTTTTATGTAGAAACAGTGGAGGAAATTATTTGGAAGAGGTCCATAGAAAACTATTCTTATAAAATCCTTTGAGAACTTCTTCTTTCGTTTACCTATACTTCATTGCTGCACATGTAAACAACATCTATACGCAATGGAGATGCATTTTTTGAACTCCTTGAACACTTCGAAGCCACAATATAGGAGACTTGACCATCTACATCTAGTCCAATAATAGATGTACTTCCAAACATCAAGGAAAAACACATTTTACTTGTATTTCCACAAGGAAAATGATTTTTCCGTATACAAAGGAGATGTGTTCACAAATTTCTGCATCAACAACCCCAATTCTAGACATCCGTGCATATTATCCTTGCATATTATCCTATGTATATTGTCTTCAACACGCAAGCCGATGTTGAAATTCATGCGACAACCTTGCACTTGACATGCAGTGGGTCCCACATAGCCGGAAGAAGGAACTTCCGTCCATTGACACCATAAGCATTATAACTTGCCTTGCTCATTTTATCCACCTTCAAGTCACCCGGATACCCTGGATAAGCTCCGTCACCAAAAATCCCTGGACATGCCGTGACAGCCTCCAGCGGTGCCAAGGCATCGCCTTGAAAGTAACCAGACTTAAATGGGTTGGTGGCGGCTCCAGCAAGAATCACCGCAACGTTGATAATAATCCCATCAGACCCGATCCCATTAGGCGCCACAAGGGCCTGGCCAGGCGGGCCATAAGCAGGAATCGCATATGGCCATGCACACAGCCCAGGGCACTGCACATGGGGGTCTCCAACATGTGCATAGACGACTCTCCTCTTTGCCAATGTCATGATTCCTTCATGAAAACCGCATGAATCCATGCAGAATCGGTCTACAGTCACATCTTTAGAAGTCAAAACCAGATATATCCCACGAGGGTCATAAGGTAATTTTCCAGTGTCTATCTTGTTGCGTATTTGGGCGCGCTTGATATGCTTCCCAAGTGAGTATTTTACATCACCGAGCTGTTTGGTTAGTTTGACTGTTCCGGAGACTGGGTTTCCGGACTTGTCCTTGTAGGATAGAATCGTATTCCACCATGTCAAAACGGTGGAATTGATTCCCCTTGGAGGGGCAAAGGAAGCAAAGAAATCGGTGATGGGTGTTCTGTCTTTTTTGTAGAAGGTTCCGTACCAGATTAGATAGATATTGATGCTGCTTGGTCCGGTCAGGAGCGGACCACCATGGTAATTCAGTACATTGGAATCAGTGGATGGTGGTACTAAAGAAGAAGGGTGGTTGAGATTATGGTTGAGCCCCTGTGAAAAGGGGGTTATAGCCAAGGCAATGGCCATGGCTAATGGAAGAAGAATAAGAAGAGACTTCAAGCGCATTTTGGCTAATCTTTGGTTTAGGTTGTTTTTTGTTTGTGTGTGTTATGGTATGGCTTTATGTGTCTATTTATAGATGGCAGAAACTTCTTATTAATTAACTTAGGGGTGGTTGGTTTATGATTGTCGAACAACAGTGTTAAGAGAGTCTTGGACTTCTAAATCTTCTAATGAGTACACCTAATCAAGCAAAAGGTGGTGGAGCCACTTTCGTCTGGTAATCAATCCTTGTTCCAATCTAAATCATATTTATGTATAGTACTACTATACGGTGGATTCCCTAGCAGGTATTGATTATTTAAACTCAGTAGACTTTCACTTTACCATGGTCCCATTCAAATGATTGATCTGCCCATCAATCATCAACTTCTGGAAAATAAGATATTATACCCTAATTAATTTACATGCATATACATATGTAGGGATTATACTAGAGTATTAAATGATTGGAATCGAGTTTTGAAGTGGTTGCTGATATATCATCGGATCAATCTGGAATTCATGTTAGTTGGGCGTTTGGACTGTAAATTTCTGAAGGGATTTATAAAAAGTAAGGAAGATGATATGGATACCAATATAATATATTTAGCTTCAGGACAACATTGCATAAAGTCAAGTGGGACGTACATTTTTAAGGGAACCAGAACAAACGTTAGTTTATATTGGTTCCTACTTCCTATGGTATCTAGTGTAAGTTTTATTTATTTATTTATTTATTTATTTGTTTTATGGAAATAGCTAGTGTAAGTGCTTGTGCGTAAACTATGTGTGGGATAACCCCAGAGAGCCCCTTCACAGGCGTCTAATGACTTTTTGGTGGTTTAAGCTTGTCCTGCAATTATCGTATGGGGATGGTGCATTTTATTAGACTTCCACATTCAGTTCTGTTTTCACCTTGTTCATTTCTCTGCGTGAGAGTGAGAAGTTGAAAGTGTCCGGATAATATTGCGCAGGGGGAAAAACCTGTATGGCCTTCAGCCACCCTGAATGCATGCAGCATAACTCATGTTGTCATGTGTCTTTCTTCATTGATCTCTCTCTCTCTCTCTCTCTCTCTCTCTAGGTTGATACACCACGCTGTTTTTCTGTTTAGGTTCTTATGCAATTTCCACATTGTTTTAAAACCTTCAGTCACTTTGATATGCGCCGGAATCTGGATAATGGGATTGTGATTAAAGAGGACCAAAAGGTTATTCAGTTACTCTAAAGGTAGAAAAATTAGGCCTATCAAAAAAAGAAGGTAGAAAAATGAATGAGAAGGAGAAAATAATACTCCTGTGGAAGTTTTGTTTTGTCGTTTGTTTGATTACTACTCCTACTCCGACTTTTCTTTTTCTCGAATGAAAGGAAGATTATAATTGGATACTGATTGATTAAATTGGATACTGATTGATGATGATAGCACTTTGAGCTTTCATCCACAGCGACAAAAATACTCCATTGCAATCTGCTGGGGGGCTCTATAGCATTAATCATTGAGATAAGCTTGGCTAGCTCATTGAGCTCAGGATGGAGCTCTGTATCTGCTGTCCTCTGTCTGCTTCTTCCGACTTCCAAATCCCAGCCTGTTGTTCAGTTCAAAAAAAAAAAAAAAAAAGAGTCTAAAAGAACACAACTTTCAAATACATCCAACTCTAGACGCAACTGTGTGTTCAGAGTTGTTTGCTGTATGTGGAATCACGTGCATCGAACGGCTTTGGACGCTAGCATTGCTCATTCACTTGTGAATAGTCTCCGACTCCCCATCTGATGCATCAATAGCTGTGGTGATTTGACTTTTTCGGCCGACATGACTTTTCCCAATTAGTAGTGATTATGATGGGTATTTGGTTATTTGTTTGCGTTATCTATCACTTTCTTACAATAATTCAGCAATTGATAACGAGTCTCGAATTCCTATGTCGTATTTATAAGCCTCTATTTCCAGTATATTTCATTAGGGGATTTATAAGAGGGGGGGGATTTATAAGAGGGGGGGGCGGGGGAATAATGGAAGCACAACTTGAATTTTTGAAGAAAAAAAATTACTCGAATCATTCCAGCAGATTAACAGAGTCCAATGTTATATTTATATTAAAATGAAAAATGTAGTGTTTATATGTTGGATTTTCAGAGAAAGAAAACCAAATATCAGTAATTTTACTGATTTCTATCAAACCAAACGGTAAATTGCTCTCTCTCTCTCTCTCTCTCTCTCTCGCAAAGTTGTTAAGCTCTGCGAAGCAAGAAACAGAGATTCATGGGCCAAGAAGATTGGTAGAATCTGATATTCTAGGATGACTTGCTAGTAGCCCAAGTTCCAGGCCAGGCCCATAGAGAGATCAAAGGAATCTTCATGGGCCAAACGTAGGTCATATCACAAGTCCTTGTTCTTTTTGGATCTTGGCCTTTACCAAGCCTTGAACCCTTGACCTTAGGCTCTGTTTGGAACTTAAGGAAAGGAAAAAAAAAATAAAATAAAATAAAATAGAAGGAAAATGAGAGGAAAATGGGAAGGAAAATTTACTATTCACAAAACTGAAAATTGTTATTTTCCTCCCCTTTTCTCTTCAAACCAAACAATGGAGAGGAAAATTTTTTAGTTTTCCTTTCTTTTCCTTTCCTTTCCTCGGGTTCCAAACATAAGGTTTTGAGAAGTAACACCACCCACGTCAAGTCAAGGAGGCTTTAGTGTCATATCACAAGTCCACTGACCTTTGAGAACTCTCTTTTCTCCTTTTTTTTTTTTTTGTTTTTTCCTCACAAAATTCAAGATTAAGGCATAGCTTTAATTTTTCAGTTACTGTTTGGTATACCATTAGAAGGTAATTCTTGAGAGTTAGGGAGGGGGGTTGAAGTAGGATAAATACAGAATAATAAAAACTTGAATTTATGAGAGAATTGGTTTTGATTGATTATTTACTGTTCGATTAAGGAACGCAAATGGTTAAGAAGGAAAGGAAAAAGAGAAAAGGTAAAAATTAATTGAACAAATAAGATTTTGTGTCCGGAAAACCGAAGGAAAAGGAAATGGAATTACTTCTGCATATTATTTGGAGAGGGCTAACTCTACGACATACATATTCACTTGCTTTTTTACTTTCTAAATTTCACAAAGAAAATAAAATAATATAGGTATTTTATGTTACTACAATTTTCTCATTTATTTTATATTCCAAGCAAGGTCTGCGACCTTAATTATGTTTATCTCAAAATGGTTAAGTATCATATCATATCATATCATAGCCTTGCTTGATTGATTTTACGTTGCTCCATTATTTATTATTTATGTACATTTCACCAGAAATTTAAGATTAGAAAATACGGTAGTATCTTGATTGCTTTTTTGGCTTTTTACCAAAAAAAAAAAAAAGAAAAGGTAAATTCTTCAAAAGGAAGAATAAGAAATAAGATTGTTTTGTTAAAAAAAATGGGTAATTTAGGGCCTGTTCGGCCAAATAATCCATTTGGATTCCCTGTCAAATTTTTTTTGTTCTTATTCAAATTTTTTTCGTATCACTTGGCTTATCATCAGTTTTTTGGAGATTATTGCATCCTCATGACAAGAGGAATCTAAAAAGTAAAAAATTTTGGTTGAAATCCAATTTTTTTTTGAATAAAGACGAAAAAAGTGGCTTTCCTGCCAATTTTCGTCGAAAAAAGTGGCTTTTCTGCAATAATCTCTTGTCATGAGAATGCAATAGATGCCCGATGATGCAATTTTTTTTGTCAAAAGACGATGTTGATTGAGCTGTTACTGATTGCTTTATTTTATTTTAGTTTTTGATATATACAACTGGTGAATGTGGATGATTATATTGTGCAATATGGATAAAGCATTCAACCTCGGTTTTTCTAATAAAATGTCATCTTTTACTTGGAGAAACAACAACGGGTTTTCATAAAATTGTGATCTTATCATATAATTAATCACGGTTTTACGTTCAAACTGTGATCTTCTAGTATCTTGTACCACGGTTTTAAGTCCTAACTGTGATCTTATAATACTTTTAACCACAGTTCTACATCTAAACCGTTATTTTATAGTAGCTTTAACCATTGTTCTTTCAAACCGTAATCTTATCTTGTGTATCGTCACACTTTTTAACTTTTAATATCAATTTGAACATACTTTTAATCACGAGCAAAAATTGTAATCAATATCTTGTGACTTTTAATAACGGCCCGATCAACCACGGTTTTAAAACCGTGATTAAATTATAACAATCACGGGTAAAACCCATGATCTTTTACATTTATTGTAGTAGTGTTATTTGATATGGATTTGGAAAAATCAGAAAGAGAAATTTGAAATTCTACGGAAACATACACTTTACTAGTAGTTGCCCTTTTGTTTGTTTACGAGGAAATATACACTCTAAAAATTATTCGGTTACTCAGTTGCCTAGACCACTGGCCACTTTTTTTTTTGTTTTAATAACTGGATTGAATTAACCCAAAAAAAACAGAAGCGAGGTAAATGGGAAAAGAAATAAATAAAGAAAATAATTGAAAATTAAAACAAAGAAAAAAAATTCAAATTAAAAAGAAAGAAAAAGACTGGGAAAAAAAAAAAAAAAAAAAAGACAAACGGTAGAAGAAAGAAAGAAGAGAGAGAGAGAGAGAAGGGGGGCAAACTGGGAAATGGGCTATGGGGCCGGGGTGGGGTGTGTGTCAGGAGGGGGGATTAGCAGCTCTCTACAGAGAAATGCCCAATCTGGAGGTATGGTCCACTTTCCTTCACCCGACAGACAGGTGCATGCATCTTCCCTCTCTTCCTCTACTTTCCCCGCTCTCGCTCTCTCTCTCTAAAACAATCCTCGAGGTCGTGGACAGTCAAAACAGCTCTCAAGAACGAACTCGATCGCACAGAATCCACAAATGCATAGACCAAGTTGTTCAGATCATCCTATTCCTCCCATCGCCTTTTCTTACTAAGGGTACCACTCAACTCTTCCAACTTTCTTACTTTCCTTTTTTTGTTTTTTTATTTACTTTCCCCAACGACGACTTCAAAGTTAGGGTTTCTCCACCGCTTCTCTCCACCTCCTCCACCACCTCCTCCACCAGGTATTCTTTACTCTCTTATTGTTTGTTGCCAGATTGGGTTTTTTTTCTACAAAATCCCCGCCTCTAATATTGCAAGACTTCATTTAGGTGCCAAATGATTTCGACAAACTCTGAGATGAAGGGAGCGAAATCCCCTCCTCTAATATTTCAGATGTGTGTTTTTTATGAGAATTTAAGAAGGGTATCTGTATTTTTAGGGTGTCTTGATTTCTGTTCATTGGTGGTTATTTGATGTTGTATGTGCATTTTTGTACTCTTTTTATTCTAGTTTGTAAGGTTATCTTGATTTGGATTTGTACCAGTATTGGAACAATTATATGACATTCTAACCAGGGTCTATTCTAGTGAAGGGGATCGGGAGATGAACTGTATTCGAGCCCGAGCTGTATTCGAAAATGAACTGTATTCGAGCCGAATTCCGGCTCGTTTAAGTCTAACAAGCCGAGCCCGAGCTTTGAAAATTTTTAATGAGTCGAACTCGCACTCCATTGTCCAGGCTCAAATCGAACCTGAGCCGAACTTGAGCCTGACCTACACCTTACCAAACTGATCCCGAATATCACAAGGTTTGGCTCAATTTGGTTCATTTACACCCCTAGTATTGAATAGTTATAGGGCAAGGTTCAAACGAATCTCAACAAAATCGTATCGATTGGTTGAAAGGCTTGATGCAACATAACAAAATTCTCGTTGCTTTGTTCTGCAAAAGTTAATGATCTGAGGGCTGAGTTCTATCTCAAGGAACTGTGCTTCTCTTACCTGTGTCTTCAAGCCATTGGTTTTTTACCAAGCTAATTTTTGATGTACTTGTTCTACTCGACGAGCTCTATGAAGTAAATGTTTTTGATCATCGGAGCGAGACCGGAGAGGGCCCTGGTCAGCCGAGACAACACGCTGCTGTCCCTTAAAGGGATTAAGGGACAGCAGCTCTCCCACCTCCTAAAATACAACTAGGGTGGCAATCTCGACCGAACCGATGAGTACCCGAACTGTAATTGTTTTTTTTTTTTACATGGGTGCGGGTACGGTGGAAGATTTGAGATAACCGAACAGGTTCAATTCGGTTGTGGTTCAGGAGATACCAGATACCTGAACCGATTCGTAACCAAACCAAACTGAAATCATATAATTACAAAATTACCCCTTCATATCAATCAATATGACACAGTTTTAGGGTTCGGTCTCCAGTCTGAAAATTGTGAACAGAGCAGCGCTGTGAGGCGAAGTTGAACTGAGATCTGAGGTTCTCTCTCTCTCTCTCTCTCTCTCTGTGTGTGTGTGTTCATCTCAATTTATCTCTCATTGTCTCTGTTTTCTAGGTTTGAAGCAGTGTCTTGAAGCACTCTCGACTCTCTCCCATCCTTCCATCAACTTCTTCCCTCCTTATTAGAATTTGCTTAAATCTTATTGCTTTACAGGTTTCCTTAATGGTTTCTTGTGATTATGAAAGTGAGGTTTTGTTATGTATTTTTCAACAGGAAGCCTCGCGGTCTGTTTTTTTTTTTTTCCTCTCTCTCGCTTTATTACAGCTACCATATTGGGATTGTTTTTGTTATCCCGACCCCCGATTCTCTCGTCTTGATTACAACTCTCTAACTCGGCTTCTCATCAGTTCTTGGAAATTCTGCGACCGCGTTTACCTTGATCCAAGGCACTCTCTCTCTCTCCCTCTACGAGGAGAGTGAAATTGGTGTTCCACTGAATCTCTACCTCCACTGCTTTCTAATTTTGGTGCCACGACTTGTTTTGGATTACTAGTTTCTGAGACTGACGAGTTAGGGTTTTTCTTTTTTTGTTTATGAACTTATAGGATTGTTATCCAAAGTACGGACCTTTTTGTTTCCTTTTAATTTTGTACTTTCATGTGAGCCATGACAGCCATCTATCTTCGGTTTATGAGACCGATAGGAAAAGAGCGTAGTGTACGAAGCGAGAGGGTTAGTAGAGTGAGGTAGGGGTGCATCTGATCTGAGTGTGGATACAAGAATGTCATGTCCTGCCCGCAGTTCTAAAAGTTAGTCGCCTAGGCGCCCTTTTTTCACCTGACTAGAAGCTAGCGATTTTAGTGCATTGTCTGTCTTCTTATTTTTTTGACAAGCGGTATACATCAACGGGGTTAGGGGATAGTTAGTAAGTTAGTCCACAGGGTCCAAAGGCTGTCCACAAATGCTGCCCCTGACAGGGTTCAAACCTTGGCTTCCTACAAGGGAAGGACTAGGAAATACCATTGGGCTACAAGCCCTTCGACAGACGAGGAACCCTGGCCCGTCCATTTTCTATTTTGCATGTTTAGTTTGTCTTGAAGAATGAAGGTGTAACTTTACCTCCACCTACTTTCTTTTTGAGCTTGGTGTTTTTTAGTAGTACCAAAATCTTGGAATCTATGAACTTGTAAAGCCATGACTTCAAATGCATCATGTGTATAATTTTTCCGAACAAAGTAAATTCCGTCAATTTGAAGTCCTTCAAAGTACCGAGTGTATCGAAGTGGTTGATTTGATATGAATAGACATTTGAAATCCCTAAGCGTTTGAATATCCGAGTATCCAAATGGAGCCTTTTAATTTTATTGTTCAGAATTTGTTGCTTGTAAATTTGACAGTTTGGCGTCCTCAAAAAATGAAAAATTTCTAATTGTTCTTCGGTGTCTGTCCAAATGCAGCATTGGGTAGGTATGATAAAGTATCACCTAGTAGCCTAAATGTGGTATTCATTCCAAGTTTGGAAAACATTTCACAAACTTAGCTGGAACATTAGAAATGTCAAAAGGATTTGAGTATGTAAGAAAATCTCATGTTTGGGTATCTGTCTAAAGAACTCATGTTTGGGTTTGTTTTGTACAATTTTGACATCTTTCCATGAAAAAACATAAATTTTTTGGAATTGCAATAATGTTTCTTTTGGGTGTTCTGGGAAACAGAAATGTTTCTGCTGTTACAAAACGAAAATTTGTTCCTTCCTCAAATAGTCACTTGATAGAAAAGTGCACTCTCACTAAAACTAAATTTGTGTAGTTTCTTGGATGCAAAATATTTGGTTATGAATTTTATGAATGTCAGTATGTATATCTAGCTTCGAGCTCTCAAACTATTTTAAATCATTGTTCCTGTTACTTGGCGTTTCTTGTTGATTGCTGTGTTGTTCAGTGCATGGACCCATTATCAAAAACAATAATCTTTAACGTAATTTATGTGCACATTACTAGGGGTGGGCACGGGCTGGGTTTGCACCAAACCCGTCAACCGACCCAACTACATCGGGTAGAGCTTTTGAGGACCCGCCTCCGAACCGAGGGCTACGTGACTGGGGTTCAATCTTGTTTAAATAAACCTCTTTTGGTAGCAGTTCTTTCAACCATGAAGCCACCTCTTTTAGCAAGAGTTTTCACATCTACTTTGTGAATTAGGCTGGGATGCTGGAACTAATTAATCATTCTCATGTTTCTCAGATCTTTGCTGGCCTACTGCTGGAAATGGAGTCATGTGACTGCATTGAGACTCAATGGCCTGCTGATGAGCTTCTGGTGAAATATCAGTATATATCGGACTTCTTTATTGCCGTTGCGTACTTCTCAATTCCCTTGGAGCTCATTTATTTTGTTCAAAAATCAGCGTTCTTCCCATATAGATGGGTCCTGATGCAGTTTGGTGCTTTTATTGTTCTTTGTGGTGCGACCCACTTCATAAATCTGTGGACATTCTCTATGCACTCGAAAACTGTTGCTGTTGTGATGACTATAGCAAAACTTGCTACAGCTGTTGTGTCATGTGCAACAGCTCTAATGCTTGTGCATATTATTCCTGATCTTCTAAGTGTGAAAACACGGGAACTATTTTTGAAAAACAAGGCTGAAGAGCTGGACAGGGAGATGGGCCTTATTATGTCTCAAGAAGAAACTGGACGGCATGTGAGAATGCTTACCCATGAAATTAGAAGCACACTCGACAGACACACTATACTAAAAACTACTCTTGTGGAGTTGGGTAGGACTTTAGACCTGGAAGAATGTGCATTGTGGATGCCATCACGAACAGGGTTAAATCTTCAACTATCTCATGCACTAAGCAATATAATACCTGTTGGATCTTCTGTACCAATCAATATTCCCATAGTCAATGAAGTTTTTAATAGTGCTGAAGCAATACGTATTCCACATTCGTGTCCATTGGCAAGGATTAGACCTCCTGTGGGAAGATTTGTACCACCGGAAGTGGTTGCCGTTCGGGTGCCTCTTTTGCATCTTTCGAATTTCCAAATTAATGATTGGCCTGAGCTCTCTGCAAAAAGCTATGCTGTGATGGTTTTGATTCTCCCTATGGATGGAATCAGAAAATGGCGCGACCATGAGTTAGAACTTGTGGAAGTTGTTGCTGACCAGGTTCTTATTACCTTTATCGTTGCCATTGGTTGCCTTTTGATTGCCTTCTGATTTTGAAAACTATTATTGTATCTCGTACTTTAACCGGCTAGCATTCAACCTTCAACCTGCTATAGCTTTAAGCCTGTAATAGTGTTTTACTTGAAATGAATGCATAATTGGCTTTCCACTTGTCTGTGGTTCACTTTTCAATGCCTGTGCAATATTGGACAAATTCAATCACGTGTTTCTCACCCTCGTTACTAGCTTTTACTTCAGCTGTTCAATTTCCCGTGACACTCCGCTAAAAGATTCATTTGGTCTTTCCTAAAACTGTACGCATCATTTGGTCTTTCCTAAAACTGTACGCATGATTCAGTGGACCATGCTTTCTTTGTTTTTAGACCCTGTTTTGCGCTTCCTTTATTCTCTGTCTGCTCAATATTGAGTTTTATTTGTTGAAGTTGCTCTATTCCTTCATAAACCATAGATTACACGTATGTCTAGGCATTTACTTACTGTTTCACCCTCAGTTCTTGTGCATTTGTTACTACCTTAGAGAAAGTTAACTGGAAATTGGAATTCACCCTGTGGATGAACTAGAAATAGTTTGTCATACAAGCACAAAGTCTTGTTAGTCGGTTGTTGGACTAGATTTATTCACTTCAATATATCAGGTTTTTATTCCTGTAGACAGTAATTTTTCCAGTCACTGTTGGGTTATAAATCTTCTTTGGTTACCTTGCATGGACACGGGAACGTCATGACTATATGGTTTTTCTCGTGCTCAATGTACTGTTTTCATATATACAGGTAGCCGTTGCTCTTTCTCATGCTGCAATTTTAGAAGAGTCTATGAGGGCCCGTGATCAGCTCATGGAGCAGAATGTTGCTCTAGATTTGGCTCGACAAGAAGCAGAGCTGGCTATCCGTGCTCGCAATGATTTCCTTGCTGTCATGAACCATGAAATGAGGACACCCATGCATGCAATCATCTCCTTATCTTCACTTCTTTTGGAAACAGAACTAACTCCAGATCAAAGGGTTATGATAGAGACTATACTCAAGAGTAGCAACCTGCTTGCAACCCTTATTAACGATGTGTTAGATCTTTCTAGGCTTGAAGATGGTAGCCTAAAATTAGATGCTGGGGTGTTCAATCTTCATGAAGTTTTCAGACAGGTACTTCCCCTAGTTACTTAGCAATTATGTGTCACTTAGCAAGAACTGACAGGTTAACCTGAATACCTATGACACTGCTAAATATTGTTGGCTTTTGTTTTGTTCTTATAGGCCATCAATTTGATAAAGCCTATTGCATCTGTAAAGAAGTTATCCTTGACACTTATTTTGGCCCCGGATTTACCTGTATATGCTATTGGTGATGAGAAACGAGTGATACAAACAATCATAAATATCGTGGGTAATGCTGTGAAGTTCACAAAGAAGGGTTATGTCTCAGTTGTGGCTTCGATTGCAAAACCAGAGTCTTTGAGAGACTGGCGAGCTCCAGAGTTTTATCCTGTGTCAAGTGATGGCTACTTCTTCTTAAGAGTGCAGGTTGAGTTCTCTCTTCTCTTTCACTGGCTAAATTTCAAGTATCTTTTCAAGGGATGATATGCCAATATAAATTGGTCTTCCTTGAAGTGCAACCATTTATAGTGCAAACTCGAGCATTTTGCGTGGAGATTGCAAGGCTGACCTTTGGACTTGTTCAATGTGGTATGAAGTTCGGCAATGAACTACAGAAAGAAAGACACTACAAAAGTAAAACCGAATTTCGTATTTCCTGCGTCTTGAACTCCATTATGCGGGCTTTACTCTGTCGACTCCATATCTTTTAGCTGTTACTGGTGGGGGGGGAATTAGAACTCTTCACTAGTTAGTTTCTTTTGCAGGTTAAGGATTCTGGTTGCGGTATTCTCCCACAAGATATTGCTCTGTGTTTTACTAAATTTGCTCAGTCTCAAAGTGGATCAAACCGAAATAATAATGGGGCTGGTCTTGGGCTCGCCATTTGCAAACGGTATTTACCTGAGTCTAGATTAGTAATTCTGTCATATGATATGTATCAGAATGACTGATCGCAGTCATCATGATGTCTTAAAATAGCACGGAGTATTGACTTCTTCAATTAGATTGTCTGACTCTGTTTTCGTGACATTTTTGAAACGATGGAATCAGGTTTATAAATCTAATGGGGGGTCACATTTGGATTGAAAGCGAGGGATTGGACAAGGGTACAACAGTTTCATTCCTTGCTAAACTTGGAATCTGCGACGATCCCAATGAATCAACAATGCTGGAGGTTGCAGTTGCCGGTAGAACAGATCAAGGGAGCTCAGATTTCATGGGACGTAACCTATTTGCTAAAGAACTTCCTCGTTATCAGAGGAGTCTTTAGACTCAAACTAGGTTGACTTTCTAGCATCATTTGTCTTGTGTGTTTCAAGGCGGAACTGACCAGAAGCCAAGAAGTCATTCCCTGAGATCGGTAGAACTAAGTTTTCAGTGACATTTCCTGTACTGGTGTAGGACATATGGCTGGCAAACCCACCCTATACTGTCCGAAAGGGCTACGCTTGCATCTCTACTTCGTTCTGATATCTTTCAGTATTCACTTATACGTAATCATTAATTTGTACGCTCAACATGACCAAATGAACGAAACGCCTAGTAGTGCTTTAACTGTAGTTTACACATCTCATCTTTCATATGTATGACCTTTCTTGAATGAAGGATCAATTTGGCTTTTACCAAATACTTTCCAACTTGTTTCTAACTGTTATAGTTATCATAGGGTAACTTATTATATTTTGACAGGTTTATTTGATTTCTTAAACCGCTTTTTGACCGAGCAACTAAAGGCCTAAGGCCCCGTTTGATAAACGGATGGGAGGTTGGGATTTGATTGCGAAGGTGATGGGATTAGTAATACTTTGTTTGGTTTTCAAAACAGGTCCGGACTACTAGTCCGATGGGATTAATAATCCAGGTCCGTAGGATTTGGTATTAAGAGGTATTAATAGCCCAATCTCAACCCCTTCTCATTAACAATCTTTTCTCATTATCAATTTCTTCTATAAATTCAATCTCATTATCTGATTTCATCTTAAACAAACATGATAGTAATAATCTCATCGTCTATTTCCATCCAAACAAACATATTCATTATCAATCCCTTCGCATTAACAATCTCTTCTCATTATCAATCTCAATTCTAATCTCATTTCCTTACGAATCTTATCCATCTATTACTGTTATCAAACGAATTCTAAAGGAAGACCATCTACTCTTCAATACACTCGTGGAATTTCCAAAACATTAGCACAACCATGCCGATTAGTCATATAGCTTCTCATCTAGACGAGTGACTGAATCGAAAACTAAATCATATGTTCATAGTTATATATATGTATCCTGATTGAGAGCACAAACAGAAGGAACTCTACTTCATCGTTCCTTGACACATGCCGGTACCTATTACAACAACGAAAATAGAAATTCCTGCATCTACTCAAAACTGACGAAATACTCTAAAACAATACAAATGGACCGCAATGAACAAGGCAACAACACCCTGCCTGCCAATAAAATGAATTTCAAAAGAAAAATAAATGAGCCTAAAATAATGATCTTGATACACAAAATACGCGGCACAGTGATGAGAAGTAGCTTAAGCACCTTACAAGCTCCTCTGTTCCTTTTCCAAACTACTACGCAAGAAAATCCGAAACCCAGTTGAATTCACGAGTTGATAACCATTTTGCACCGCTCGAACTGCCCGAACAACTCGTGATCCCTAAGCCCCACGACGAACTGAGCCAACCCTTCAAGGAACAGAGCGGCCTGGTAAACACTGGTGGCACCCATGATATCCGACAGGACGCTCCTCCTCAACCTGTTGGCGTCCAAGAAAACCCCCGTCATCTCATCCATCTCCGCCTCCAAGGCCTCCTCGATCCCTCCCTTGGCCCCCTCCTCCCTCTCGCTCCTCCCCCACTCCGCCCCAACCCTCTCCACGAACCCCTTCTGCGCGTCCCGAAACCGGGCCGAGATCGCGGGCACCATCAGCCTCAACCCGCACTCAATCTGCTCGACCCGGCTCGTTAACCCCTTGGACGGACTCCCCCACGCCGTCACCACGTTCCAATCCCTCCCAGACAAACCAAGATCCAATCTCTCTCCGCTTTCTTTGAGGTCAAAATCGTCGTTGTCGTTGAGGAAGGAGCGGAGGAGGTTGGTGAAGAGGTAGGGGTGGAGGTCGCCGAGCCAGAGGAAGGGTGACTCGAGGGGGTTGCGGTGGTCGGGGTAGAGTAGCTGGGCGACGTCGTTGTAGGAGGAAGCGGCGAGGTCGAGGGCGGCGTAGTAGGACTGGAAGTGGGTGTGGACGGTGTCGACGTGGGTGGGGAGGAGGTGGTGGGGGGAGTTGGAGGACATGGATTGGCGGAGGACGGGGAGGAGGGTGGTCCTGAGGGTCTCGATCCACTCGGCGTAGAAGTTCTTGAACGGGCGGATGGTCTTCTTGCGGCCGAAGAGAGCTTCGAAACAAAAGATGAAAGCAGTTAGGTTGAATTATGCCGCTACGCCTCTTAAAAACGCAAATAAAAGTAGTGCTTGTGTTCATGATATACTTACACACTGCTTTCAACATCTTGGGAAGATTTGTGATTCAGGGACAGCGGGACGGGTTGTTCTTGGGTTTCTTGATGGGTCTCTTCGTTAGACGGAAGAGAGAGAGAGAGAGAGAGAGAGAGAGGGAAATGGAAGGTTTTAAACGGGAAGTCAGTTATAAAGGCGGAGTCTTGTGAGTGAAGCCCAAGACACAGCATGCAGGCTGCTGTAATGTAACATGAATCGTAATTGTCCTAGTGGACAGTGTTGTATGGACAATTTCACATTTTCTTTTCATGTGTTGTTCCAGGCCTCGCTCAGGATACAATCCTAGTAGTGGCATGTTTAAGTACTAGCGCATGTCTGTGCCTGAAAGCACGGCTCGAACAATCAGCATACTTAAATAAATGCTAAACTCGCATGCTATATATGTACAGCTCGAATAATTAACACACACAAATAAATACTGAAATCACATGCGCTTTTATCAACCAGTCCAACTAATTCAACAACGTGAAAAATAATAATCCATCATAACATGGTTAATTTGAATCAGCAAATAAAGAAAAAAAAATTCAATCCCTAACTTTTCCAGAAACAAACTCAAATGCATAAAAATTGATCCAATAAAAAATTTCCATCCAAAATACTAATAAAAATAAATGACAATACACATCAATGAAAATACGTACCTCGAGAAGACATCTACAAAGAAAAATAAAACATATTATATTCACAGAAAATAGTCAAATTATAAAAAGAGGACACAAAGGGTATCCCTATAAAAATCTGTCCACAAACACAACTAACGTCGAACGTGTCCAAATAAAACGTGCAAGCCCCTGCAAGGCATCCTATAGGGCGCACACTGACTATCGATCTTGACAATGAATGGTTGAGATATGATTTTTAATTATGACCGGTAAAAATCATTTATTACCGGTCATAATTAATTTTTTATCTGGACCGTTGATTGATGAGATCAACGGCTGTGCGCTGCACTTTAACCCCTGTAGGGCACTCCGCCCTACAGGATTCCCGGGTCCGTCCAAACATCCTCGCCATAAATGTCCGAAATGTCTTTGTATCCATTTTCTACATGTCTTTTGCTGGTTCACATGATTCCAGTCGTTCCTATAAGGTATTATTCACTTATATTTTCTTCGAGCTTTTGCTAGATCGATATGCCTTTATTTTTTGCAGAACGATATTTTTAACTGGGAAGCCATCCTTCTGACGTTTAGTTTCAAAATCATGTACACCAGTCAACATATCTAAGTGATTACTTCGCACAAACGTAAAGGAGGCCTTATGAAAACTTGCGTAAAATGTTAAAGTCACTATTTGGCCTCACAAATTTGGCCATTAACATGGGTACGTTGACTGGCTGGAAATGAAAGGAATGGGGTGTCTAATTCGATGTTGTTGCTGTAGGAGATAATTTGGGTTATGGTGATAATGGGCTGCCTCAAACACAATCCACCCGCAAACACTAAATCAGGCTTGTCAGAGGTGTGATCCAAGTGATCGCAACTATCGAGAAAAGTTTAACTGCAAGGACTTTATGCAGTTGGGGAATCTGCCTCCACACTGTCTCTCTCCCTCTCATTCATTCATTCGGCCAAAGAAGTATAAAGGAGGAAGAAGACCGTGGTGTTGATGATGATGATGACGATCGACTTAATTTTCTTTCCCTCTCATTTTTTCTTTCTACCAAAAATAAAATTTTCACCTCCGCAAACATGGTGTTTTTTTTTTGTGTGGAAGGATGAAAAAAAGAGAATTAAAGAAACAATTGAAAGGAAAAAGAATTAACAACTTGCACCAACCACTGAGATTATATTGTACTCCAGATTTTTTTGAAGTCGTGCCTTCATCATCATGCCCAATTTTTCTCTATTCCGTTGGAATGGTTGCCTTATAGTATTTTGTTTCGAAGACAGAAAGGAAATTTGAAGATAGAAATAGGTAAATCTATCTACCATAAGAGTCATATATTGTTTCCAATCCAACGGTGGAAACTATTGTTTCCATATTAGAGTCATATTGTTTCCGTATTAAGAGTCATATATTCGGTCAGAGTTGTATTTCCAATCCAACGGTTGAAAAATATGTACCAATCCAACGGTGGAAATATGTACCGCTCTTCCATGTTATATAGATATTCATGGCTATTTCCATTTTTACTCTTTCCTTTCACAGAGAGTACAATTTATTGAACTTTATTGTTGATTTTTACGCGTCTATGTAGGTGCGTATCGATGTACTCACATACGTTCAATTTAGGTCGTTAATAAGAACGAATTAGACAACAATTACTTTACCCCCAAAAAAATTAGACAACAATTACAAAAAAATAAATTTACTTGAGTATTGATGGGACTAGATTTAATTCATTATATTTTTAGAAATTAGTTAATAAATTTTATATTCTATTAAGTATTTGTATATAAGAGATAAATTTACTTGAGTATTGAGGCAAAACCTTCACGTCGATTGAAGAGTCGAACCCTTGGCCCACCTACTAAAGCGTAAGGGCTCTTACTAACAGAATTAGGCATCATTGGTTATAGAGATATCATTAGAAACTTACAAATTTGACAATGTAAGGTATTTTTGAACAATAATTGTAGTGACATATCTAAATTCACACCCAAATACACATCCACACTCACATGAGTGGTGGGCTCCATACAAATACTAGAGTGTGTGGAACTCACCATTTATGTGAGTAGTGGATGTGTGTTTGGGTATGAGTTTAGATGTGGTACTAGCGCCATTCATTTTTGAATCAGTTATCTAGTATGCAAAATTTTTTACCTAAAAAAAATGCATAATTCATAAGGGAAAAATTCAAAAAAAAACCCCTGAACTTTGAACTCAATGTCAAATAGGCACCTGAACTTAAATAAACTTTAATTGAACACCTAAACTTTCACTCCATTATTCAATTTACCCCCTGCCGTCTCAATCCGTGACTTTCCTAATGGCAACCGCTAAGCTGGATACTAACAGACAGAACAAAACGTTAGAGGGAGAAATTGGAGGGAAACAAAAGTGATCTGGCACCTTTTTAAGGCCCCGTTCGGCTAAACAAGCCTATTCGCTTATTTTTTGTTCTTATTCAATTTTTTTTTTCATATTTGTTAGTTTTTCGTCAATTTTTTGGGGATTATTGCATCGTCATAACAAGAGGAATCTAAAAAATAAAAAAATTATGATCTAAATCCATTTTTTTAATATAGACGAAAAAATTGACTTATTGTCTTATTTTTGCCTTTATTCAAAAAAAAAAAGGTTTCGATAGAAATTGCTTAACTCCGCAACCTACCCTCCAAATAAAGCAAGGGCTAGGTCGTTGTAAAGCATATTATACCGGCAAGACCGGATCGTTCCCACGAAGAAATCTTTTAAGCTAATTTGGATTAGATGTAATGAAAATGGTTTCGGTTTTCAAGCAGCCAACTTCGACGTTTTAATTCGAATTATGAAAATTGACTTGGATTTGAACTAGACTAAGGTGGTCGAGTCAAGAGAGCTCGGTCTACCTACGATTCGGCCAATCAAACGATTCCTTTATCTAACTAAAGAGCGGACCGAAACCGTCCGGATTTCGCTAAAGGCATTTACGCTGAAGACTCCTTGTAACTCGTTTCAAAGTATTAATTCGAACTGAACTCATTTAACGCAAGTGAGAGACGAAAAAGGATCGTTCGCACGTGTACGATTAATCAAGCACGTAGCATGGGCCGATAGACTCCATTGATCAAAGGAGCCACCAAACCCATGATCAACACAAGACATCATGGGTTTAATTCGTTCAATGCATTGAAATTGCTAAAGATTAAGCGGAATCATTTGACCGAATAAATCATAGCGTAAACCTCACCCCGAGACCCTACCGATCAACTACTCACGCATTGGGAAAAAACTAGAAATTATGCTAAGAATTGAAAACATGATTCACCGATAAAAATTAGAATAAACTTGATTTCTAAAGAGATCCAATACACACCAACAACTTTAGTACTTGAGAATTAAACAAACAACTTAAACTTACTTGTGTTCTTGGAGAGTTGAAGGCAAAACACTTGAAAGAAATAAACAACAGCTCTTAAACTTAAAAGACTAGAAATTTGTAACGTAATACATAATGGCCATTTATGGCTTACAATGCTATTTATAAGCCTTACAATCAGCCACTAGTTTGACCAAAAGGCCCCCGAAAATATCCCAAAACCACGCCTAAAATGGAAACTTTCCATAAATGGAAAGTCTGAAAAGTCAGCAAAACAGACTGCTGGAAACAAAAGGTTATCGATAACACTGAGAGCTGTTATCGCTACTCCCAGGGCTGGAGCTTCTTGGACCAAGATTGGAGTATGGTTATCGATAACCATACGAGATGTTATCGATAACCTTTGCTTGCTGCACCAGGAATGGGAACGTTATCGATAACCTTGGCCATGGTTATCGATAACCTTGGTAAATCAGGCAGAGAACAGTCTGCTGGCTTGCTCTCTTGGCTTGACACTCCCCGACCTCACTCCAACCATCATTTCCTGATCTCCCGGGCTCGGTGACACCACACTTCACGACCTTGGCCACTTGGACACCTTTAGGATTAGTAACAGAGCAGAGCTCTTGGCATGCTGAATGCATCCCGGAACATTCATTGGCTCTCAAAAACGCATACTTGGCATGTTGTGCCTACAAAACCCAACAACATACCAAACGAGTAAAATCGGATAAAAACGAGCATTTAGATAACAAAACGCTACAACTTGGAGAGTTTGAGCCCCGAGATTATACAATCTCGGGTGCTAATCACACCCCCCAACTTGAACGTTGCTACGTCCCGAGCAACACGAACATACTACTAAAACTAACTAACTATCCTTCCGACAAATAGCTAAGGCACATGCTCCTCTTCAACAGCTAGCAAGTGTTCCAAAAGCAAATTTATCAAAACTCGCAACTAACAGCTGAAAACTTCGATAAACCACTAAGTACGAAGCATATTCTAAGCAAGCTACAAAAGTCCGTATCCAACATCAAAATGGAGGACACGGCTATCACGTATGCACAAGCATGCTACGAACCACATCCCACAAAGAGGTGCTCGGAAAGTAGGCAATGGGGAACAAAAATACCATGCCTTATATATGGAGAGCACCAAAGAAAGAATTTCATAAACACGAACCATAAGCTAAAGCAACAAAAGAATGCATGCCATGAACTAACGTATGCACAACATCACAAATTGAATCAAAATGGAATAAAAGCGTACTATGGATTAACTAAGGACTATTAAGCATATAATGACCTTGGTTTTATCGAAGAACGGTTAGCAAAAAGAGATGGCGGCCATATACTAGCATGGTCATCTACCCTTGGCCGCCACCACCTCAAACTACCAAGTCACGGCCACATGCCGGCCAAAACAAAAACATAACAACTACTAGCTACAAGTTCAACTACGAAAAGACAATAAAAAGATAATAAGGTGGGCTGTCAACCACCAAGCACCCCGACCAAGTAGAGGGATTTTGACCTAAACTACTAACCACCGACCAACGTCCCACTCACTGTCCTCCGGGAGCAGCCCCCGGTCCAACCAAAACCTCCTCCTCGCTGTCTGCTTCCTCAACCCTTGGGGGAGCCTCATACTTCTCAGTTGAGGTATTCTCAATGCACTGCGTATGCCAATTCAGCTCATGCTTGAGCTCCCTGACATCCCTTGTTAATTTCTTCCTCTCCTTCTTCTCTTTTAGGATGCAGTTCCAAATGGCGATATTTTGGCAACACAGCTTCCTCATTAAACTCTTTTCCGATGCCTTAGGATCAGGCACCGCCCACAAGGATTGGTCAGAAGGAACTGACGTTGAAGGCCCTGCTGATGTACCAGCTCTAACGGCCTTGGAATGATATTTGCTCCGGTTAATCACTGCCTTATCGATAATACCGGGAGAGAGAGGCTCCATCTTCTCATATGGCCCCTCTGCAATGCCCTTATCCCTTAAGAACTGAGTGATCATGCATGGAAAAGGACAACGGGCCTTATTCAAAGTGTCTCCTTTAAAATCCACCATCTGTGCAAAAATGAACTCCGCCCAATCAGCCGTGAACTCATCGTCATGAACGAAAGCATACAAGATTTTAGCACTCTTCCTCGATGGCTTGTTCTCCGCTCCTCGGGGATAAAGATTATAGTGCAAGACTTGGTTCACCACTATGTAGAGATCTTTGAACAGTCCTGGCTTATGCGGAGGAACTCCGGTGCGCGGGACCGTAGTGTACATATCAGCTTGGACAATAGCAGAATCAATGTCTTCAGCACGTGGATAGTTCACCAAATCCGTCGGGGGCCTTTCATACTTCAAATAGTTGGCGATCAAGTTGGCATCCACCACAATGTTCTTTTTATTGACCTTCGACTTAATCTTCCCCTTGGTCAACGCCTCGCTCATGTTCAAGTTCTGATAGAACTCAATCACGCCCGCCTTATTATATCCGCGAAGAGCTCTAGTCCAAAATTTCAAACGTTGATCTTTGAGGAGGTTGAGGATTTCGTTTTGGTCAAAGAAACTCCTCCGACTGACTGAACGCTCGCATTTGAAACCCCTATTTGGTGTTGATGTCACCCAATCCAACTGAGCATCAGCATCCATTTCCTCTGGCGTTCTACGCCTGGCCCGTTTCTCACGCTGCCCTGTACGACTCTCCAAAGGGACCTCCTCCTCATCAATCTCCTCCTCACCAGATTCAGACTCACTTTCCTCCTCTATATTCTCCTAAATCTCCCGACGAGACGAAGTTTCATCCACTTTTCCCTTGCCTCTACTACTACCAGCAACCTCTATAGATTTCACCATTGTACAAGATCACGAACTCCCACAGACAGAATAACAGCAGCCACTACACCCTCACAGCAAAACACAGAGCCTGCACACATATTCAGCCCCACTGCCCTTACGATGCAAAATAATTTCAATGAAAGGAATGGAACAAACAGGTTTGCCAATCACCAGAACTAACTTGCAGTACAAAGTCAGCCTAAAAACAGATCAAAAATAGCCGTCGTGGAGAAACCCAATTTCAGTTCTCAATAGAGCAATAGCAGACCCAAAAATCTTGTGAAAACAGACTGTGGAAACAAAATGTAGCTCTGAAAGTCTCGTATGAACAATAAATTCTACCAGGAACTCATCTCCAAGAACATGAGAAAGCAGATCAGAAATTAGACCCAGTCTCAGTTCATACGGAAATAATTCGAAAATCTGACACAGTGGTTTTGCTTGGTTTCGGGTTTTTGGCTAGTGGAGATCAAAGAGGTATGTGGATGGATCATAATGGTGGTGACTGTGGATCTAAAAGGGCAAAATTCGAATTTTACAGAGAGAGTTAAGAGAAATTTCGAATTTACCTGGTGTGGGAAAAACTAGGGCTTGAAACCTTCCAAATCTTCAGAAATCTTGGATATCATGAAGGATTCATGGTGGGTGATGATGGAGATGGAGAATTTGAGGGAGATTTGGACGATTTTGGTGGAGTTCAGGAGGTATACGGGGGTAGGAGCCGTGGGGTGGAGAGAGAGGGGGTCGGTTTTGGAGGTGAAGAGAGAGAGAATGTTTGGTTTAAATGATTCAAGTCCGTGCCTTTCCACCTTTTAAAACCGACTGGAACCCATGGTTATCAATAACGCTGTGCTAATTATCGATAACATTCAAGCTGAGGCCACACCTTGCAAACCGTTATCGATAACATGTAGTGGTGTTATCCATACTGCCGAGGCTGGAATCCCACGATTCAAAACGTTATCGATAACGATTAAATATGTTATCGATAACAGCTGTTGATTTTTGCTGAGAAGCCTGCATCACTCCCCTGCTCCAGTCCCAAACACTTGTAACCCATCCCCACACCTTCCAAAACAGTTCAGAACATTGCAATTCGCTTCCCAACATTCCTCACAACACTGGAGCACACGTCCCATTGACCCTCCAAACATCCGGTTCCCTAAGTTAATGAAAAAATTGGATGGACACGGACTGGGATACAAAGTAGGACGAAGGGACACATATGTGGTAAAATCAAACAAGGAATGCCTTGTATCACTTCCTAAGTACGCCATATATTCCGTAATGATTCAATAAAGACATAAAACATATTTAGGCATGACATGAGAATAGTTACCTAACTAAGAATGTACAAAGAATGAAAACGGGATATGGACAAAACTTGTTCAAAACACACTCAAACATCGTGAATCTACCTTAGTCCATTCATGCAAGTTGCAAGATATAAAATTTGCATAAAACGAACTCTTGCCAAATAGTCACTCAATGAACATGTGCCAAGCTATTTTAATCCACTAGTTCTGTAATAACGGAAGGATTGCAACTAAAATCGAAAAATTTCGAAAAAATTTACACTAAAAACGAAAAACCAAATAAATAGCATATATACCATATATGCCCCTCCCCCCAACTTAAAATGTGCTATGTCCTCATAGCATGAAGAACAACAGTAGGGAGAGGGGGAGAACAAAAGATATTACCCACGGGGGAATGTCAACCCCCGGATACCTCGACCAAGTTGGAGGCTTTGGCGTCACCGGCTCCGTTCATCATTCGAACAGCTTTCAAGGTCAACTCCTTCGGCTCTTCCAACAGAACCACAGCTAGTCACACGAGATCATGGTCAAAGCTTTGTCGGCCTGACAACCGCGACACGTAATCGCACCCATGCTTAGGGCTCCTGAATGCCTCAATCACTCCGACTTTAGACCCAATCCACCAAGGCTGGTGTGGTAGCACGTTTACCCTGCAAAAGACTTAAGCTCGAACTACCTACTAAGAGCCAAATACATTAGAACCGCCCGGCTCGTGTTATCCGGGCGCCAATAGACAAAAATAGAAATAATATTTGGAAAACACCACCCGATGTTCATGTAATCTCACGAGTCATACTTTTCTTCCCGTATCGCACCGCGAGGTAGGACACAGGTGGCTATACTAGACCATCAAACACTTGTTACATCATGCCCGAAGTAAATTTTACCGCTTGACCTCGCCAAGCAAGTAAGCCTAGCGTTCCCTATGATCGAAACAAAGTGAGACTAGACAGAGCCTTGCGCCAAAGCACGGGAATATCAAGTCACACCCACAGACCTAAACTGCTCCCGATAGGGACATATCTGAAAGCATGGATCATTAACGGTAAACTACTACAAAGAGAACTAATGAAAGCCCGATACAATGATGCATTGGTGAAATCTCTTGATTATAAAATCCCGAAACACAGAAAACAAGCAGAACCAATGAAAGAACTATATACAATATGCACACTATGAACAATATGTACAAACAAAAAGAATTTAATATCAGAACTCGGAGCGTCCAAGTCACAGATGGACTCCGCCAAACAATGAAGTCCAGCGTCCCCTAAGATCGTAACTAGGCAGGCACAAGATAGAGCCAAGTGCGGTAGTGGAGCACGGGAATACCAAGGCCTAACCTATGATCTATACCGCCCCCGTTGGGGCTAATCTGGTAGACGTGAGTGGTTCCCTGTGAATTACTCCTATCAGAAAGACTAATGAAAGCCCTATGTCACTGATATTAAAATTTGCCCTTCGAACCGGAGCTGGGCACACGATCCTTATTTTAGTAGCGACGTGCAAAGCTACAAATACCCAATTCAATGGAGGGTACCCCGTACAATGAAGTCAAGGGGCCGGGTCCGACAAATAGTTAAGTTCAGCGGTTACGCTTTCGCTCCCCGTGCAAACATAGTGTAGAACGAACTAAGAAACAAGAGCATCCGAATAAACAGGATTGCTCAATTCCTCGTCAGGTTCGCCTACTTCAAAATGGCCTAAAAACGGTTTGAGCCGTTGGCCATTCACTTTAAACACATTCCCATTGGATTCATTCTCAATTTCTATAGCCCCGTGAGGAGCAATAGACTTAACAACATAAGGACCGGCCCAACGGGACCTTAACTTGCCCGGAAATAGATGCAATTTAGAATTATACAAAAGCACCTTTTGGCCTATTTCAAAATCTTTTCTAAGAATGTTCTTATCATGCATGGTTTTGACTTTGGTTTTATAAGCACTAGAACGATCATAAGCATCGGACCTTATTTCCTCGAGTTCGTTGAGTTGAAGCTTCCTCTTTACACCGGCAAGCGGCATGGACGTATTCATCTTCTTGATCGCCCAATAAGCCTTATGCTCCAACTCCACCGGAAGATGGCACGGCTTCCCATAAACTAGCCGATATGGCGACATTCCCAAAATAGTCTTATAAGCAGTACGGTAAGCCCACAGAGCGTCAGTCAGCCAAAGTGACCAATCTTTGCGGGTTGGATTAACCGTCTTCTCAAGAATGTCCTTTATCTCCCAATTGGCTAATTCAGCTTGGCCATTCGTTTGGGGGTGATAGGCCGTTGACACTTTATGAACTATTGCATACTTCCTCATCAAAGCCGCAAAGGATCGATTACAGAAATGTGTGCCTTGGTCACTGATTATAGCCCTTGGCATGCCAAACCTTGCCAAAATGTAAGCCCGGAGAAATTCGACTACCACGTTGGTCATTTGTACGAGTTGGTATTGCCTCCACCCACTTGCTCACATAGTCAACGGCAAGCAAGATATAGTGATAGCCAAATGACGTAGGAAAAGGCTCCATGAAGTCTATGCCCCAACAATCAAAGACTTCGATGATTAGGATGGGATTTTGGGGCATCTCATTGCGGCGGGTGATCTTACCCAACTTCTGACACCGTTCACAAGCTCTAGTGTACTCAAACGTGTCCTTGAACAAAGATGGCCAATAAAAACCACATTGTAAAACTTTAGCCGCGGTTTTCTTGAAAGAGAAATGGCCGCCACAAGCTTCCGTGTGGCAAAAGTTCATGATGCTTTGATGCTCGGAATCCGGAACGCACCGCCGAATGATTTGATCTGGACAGTACTTAAACAAGTAGAGATCATCAAAGGAAAACCATTTCACCCGTGATAGAAACCGCTTCCGCTCTTAAGAAGTCCAATGTGTTGGAAGTAACCCCGTTGCCAAGTAATTCACAATATCCGCAAACCACGGGGCACTTGAAACACCAAAAAGTTGCTCATCCGGGAAGGTATCAATGATCGGAAGCCTAGTCGTACGATCTTCAAACTCCAACCGTGACAAGTGATCGGCCACTACGTTCTCCACTCCCTTTTTATCCTTGCTTGTCAAGTCAAACTCTTGAAGCAAGAGAATCCATCGAATGAGCCTAGCTTTAGCATCTTGCTTGGTGAGCAAGTACTTGAGGGCGGCATGATCGGTGAAGATGACAATGGGTGAACCAATCAAGTAGGAGCGGAATTTGTCCAATGCAAACACTACCGCAAGCAACTCCTTCTCGGTAGTAGAATAATTCATTTGAGCATCATTCAAGGTTTTGCTTGCATAGGAAATCACACAAGGCTGTTTATCCCTTCTTTGGCCCAAAACAGCCCCAACTGCATAATCACTTGCATCACACATAAGTTCGAACGGAAGGCTCCAATCGGGACTTTGAACAATGGGCGGAGTTGTAAGACTTGCCTTAAGCTTCCGAAACGCCTCCTCACAATCATTCGTCCACTCAAACGGGACATCTTTGGAGAGTAGATGGCATAGTGGCCGTGAAATGGCACTAAAATCTTTGATAAACCACCGGTAAAAGCCGGCATGCCCGAGGAAGGATCGGATGTCCTTGATGCACCTGGGAGTAGGGAGATTGGCAATGAGATCAATTTTGGATTTGTCAACCTCTATGCCCTTAGAAGATACAATATGGCCCAACACAATACCTTGTGTTACCATGAAATGACACTTCTCCCAATTGAGAACAAGGTTCTTCTCCTCGCATCGTTCCAACACTTTATCAAGGTTGGTTAAGCATGACTCAAAAGAGTCTCCAAAAACTGAGAAATCGTCCATAAAGACTTCGACGATCTTCTCCACCATATCACTGAAAATACCCATCATACACCTCGAGAACGTGCCGGGAGCGTTGCACAAACCGAACGGCATGCGCCTATAAGCAAAAGTCCCGAACGGGCAAGTAAATGTTGTCTTCTCTTGGTCGGCCATGGCGACCTCTATTTGATTATACCCAGAGTAGCCATCAAGAAAACAGTAGTAAGCATGGCCAGCTACCCTTTCCAGAATTTGGTCAATGAATGGGAGCGGAAAATGATCCTTCCTTGTCACCGCATTCAGCTTGCGATAATCAATACAGACACGCCACCCGGTGACGGTTCTAGTAGGCACAAGTTCATCTTGATCATTCCTCACAACCGTGACCCCCAACTTCTTCGGTACCACTTGGATGGGACTCACCCATTTGGAGTCCGCAATCGGATAAATGATCCCCGTATCCAATAATTTCAACACCTCGGCTCGCACCACATCCTTCATGTTAGGATTTAACCGCCGTTGTGGTTGGCGTGACGGCTTCACATTGTCTTCAAGATAAATGTGATGTGTGCAAAGAGTTGGAGAGATGCCTTGTATATCGGCGATGGTCCATCCGATAGCCTTTTTGTGCCTTCTCAAGAGTGCAAGCAACTCCAACTCTTGAAGGTTCCCAAGAGTGGAAGATATCACTACCGGATAAGTTTCATTGTCGCCAAGAAAGGCATACTTCAACGTTTCCGGTAAAACCTTCAATTCAAGCTTAGGCGGCTCAACACTAGAGGGCAACGTCTTCTTTTCTATGGGTGGCAACTCTTCAAATGTAGGAACCCACGGTTCCGCCCCAAAAGCTTCCTCCTCATCAAGCATAGAGCAGAGATACTCCACCTCCGGTGATTCTAGAAAATCGGCTTCTTCCGCAGTAAGGCATACCTCCAAAGAGTCCTTGCACAAGAGTTCATCCACATGGTCTTGAACTAGAGAATCGATACACTTAACGTCTTGAACATCATCGTCATCTCCCATTTGACTACCCACATGAAACACATTGACGGCCATCTTCATATTGCCAAAAGTCATGTTCACTAGCCCACTCCGGCAATTAATAACAGAATCCGAGGTGGCTAGAAACGGCCGTCCGAGAATAACGGGAGTTGAGTTTGGAGACGAAGACATTGGGCAAGTGTCCAACACCACAAAATCCACCGGATACACAAAATTATCAACTTGTACCAAAACATCTTCCACAACACCCCTCGGAATACGGATACTTCTATCCGCCAATTGCAAAGTGACACGGGTAGGTTTCATCTCCCCAAGACCCAGCTCTTCATAGACCGAATATGGAAGCAAATTAACACTCTCCCCCAAATCCAACAAGGCTTGCTCAATCCGCTTCCCACCAATTGTGACGGATATAGTAGGACATCCCGGATCCTTGTACTTAGGCGCAATATCCGTTTGAATAATCGAACTCACTTGTTCCGTAAGAAAGACCTTCTGTTGGACGTTGACCTTGCGCTTCTTAGTACACAAGTCTTTCAAAAATTTGGCGTAAGATGGTATCTGCTTGATCGCATCCAAAAGTGGAATGTTGATCTTGACCTGTTTGAAAAGCTCATAAATATCCGCATTGGCCGCAGAATTCGTTGGAGCTTTCAACCTTTGAGGATAGGGAGCCAGAACGGGAGAAACTTGTGGCATGGGAGGCATGTTGTCCATTGCTTTTGGAGCTTGCTTGGGAGATTCCCCATTTGTTGGATTTAATGGCGCCGGAATTGGTAGAAAGGTAGTTACCGGCGGCTCCACTTGTGCATTATCAACGGTCTTCCCACTTCTTAAAGTAATAATGGATTTGGCTTGCTCAGGGAAAGGCACCGAAGAGCTACCAACCAAATTTTGACCTTGAGGGTTAGCTTGAGGTTGAGCCGGAAATTTTCCTCTCTCTTGTTGCAAGAGACCAACCGATGTGGCAAGCTTCCCCATTTGTGTTCTCAAATCTCCAATAGCTTGAGTATTTTGCTCATTCATAGCGTTTTGCATTTGGAAGAAGGATTGCATCGAATCTTCCAATGATCGCCTTTGAAGGGGAGGTTGTTGAAATTGACCTTGGCCTTGAGAAGATTGGCCTTGTGAAAATCCGGAAGGATTAAATCCGGGCGGCCCTTGATTTTGTTGGAAACGTGGTGGCCCAAAATTTTGCGGGGAACGCCACGTTTGAGTTTGAACCGATGGTTGTCCTTGGAATTGTGCTCCGTCGTTGGGTTGACTCCAACGGAATGCCGGATTTTGCCTTTGAGCTTGATTGAAAGTATTCGGATAAGGCTCGAATCGTTGAATAGCACTCACTTCTTCCGGAGACATGCTATTGAGAATGTTCTTAAGAGCGGGAATGTTGAAACACTCACCGGTTGAATGGCCCGCCATCTCACATATGGCACATATCTCTTCCACCTTGATAACAGACTTCACCTCATGTGCTCCTTTCAACTCCATTTGTTCCAACTTCCTAGTGAGCTGCTCCACTTTAGACTCGAGGGCATTTGGGTCGTTCAATGAAAATTTACCGGAACCACTCGGGCCTTGATTTGCCATAGCCCGCTCGCCAACATCCACCACATCCCATGATTGATTCTTATCTGCCAATTGATCCAAAAATTCCCATGCATCCACACCCGTCTTGTCTAGAAAGTCCCCATCGACCATAGTATCAATGAGTTGGTAACTCGATTGGGAGCAACCTTGCATGAAATGACCAATCAACTGTGGCTTGTCAAACCCATGATGTGGTAGCGCAGCAACCAAATCCTTGAACCGCTCCCAATACTTGTAGAACGATTCCCCCTCTTTTTGCTTGAAATTCTGAATTTGTTCTTTGAAGAGCTTTGTTCTATGGACCGGGAAGAATTTCTTGTGAAACTCGGCCTTGACAGCAGCCCAGGTTCTCAATGATTGAGGTTTCAAAGAAGTGAACCATTGTTTCGCTTTATCCTTGAGGGAAAAGGGAAATAACCTCAACCGCCCATTCTCCAATCGAGCGGCATCCGTGGTAAAAGTATTGAGAAGCTCTTCAAATTCACGGATATGATCATATGTGCTCTCACGGTCCAATCCACGAAATATTGGGATGAGATTATGATACCCATGCTTAAAATCAAACGAATTGGCATTAGTAGTAACAGGAAGGACTATGGGGGACTGTTGAACCGGACTCCCCGGATTCAAAATATCCCTCAAGGTCCTCACTGGTGGTTGGTCAGCCATTTTCTTTTTAGGACGGCGGCCTCTCGGACGTGAAGGAGATTTTAATCTCGGACGTCTATAAGCCGCCAAAGGAGGAGATCTTCCTCTAGGGCTGCCTTCAGGCGATAATGAGTGACAAAGTCTATTAGAGGTTGAACTCCGATAGAAATCAGTCATGCACTACCACTTAGAAGAGAATTGATGAAAATCCAACCACGAAGTAAGCTAACAAACGTCTAACTAAAACTTGATTATGTACAAGTAAAAAGGAAGCAAGTTATAACCATGCTAGTTTCGTTACACCTCAAGTTGATAGGAAAATCGATTAGAGGTTTCCACTCGAATGAGTACAAATTGCTTGAAGTAAAATAAACGGGATACTTACAGCGGTTTCTCGAACCTCCAAATAAGCAAAAATAAGATATCCCCGGCAACGGCGCCAAAATTTGCTTAACTCCGCAACCTACCCTCCAAATAAAGCAAGGGCTAGGTCGTTGTAAAGCATATTATACCGGCAAGACCGGATCGTTCCCACGAAGAAATCTTTTAAGCTAATTTGGATTAGATGTAATGAAAATGGTTTCGGCTTTCAAGCAGCCAACTTCGACGTTTTAATTCGATTTATGAAAATTGACTTGGATTTGAACTAGACTAAGGTGGTCGAGTCAAGAGAGCTCGGTCTACCTACGATTCGGCCAATCAAACGATTCCTTTATCTAACTAAAGAGCGGACCAAAACCGTCCGGATTCCGCTAAAGGCATTTACGTTGAAGACTCCTTGTAACTCGTTTCAAAGTATTAATTCGAACTGAACTCATTTAACGCAAGTGAGAGACGAAAAAGGATCGTTCGCACGCGTACGATTAATCAAGCACGTAGCATGGGCCGATAGACTCCATTGATCAAAGGAGCCACCAAACCCATGATCAACACAAGACATCATGGGTTTAATTCGTTCAATGCATTGAAATTGCTAAAGATTAAGCGGAATCATTTGACCGATTAAATCATAGCGTAAACCTCACCCCGAGACCCTACCGATCAACTACTCACGCATTGGGAAAAAACTAGAAATTATGCTAAGAATTGAAAACATGATTCACCGATAAAAATTAGAATAAACTTGATTTCTAAAGAGATCCAATACACACCAACAACTTTAGTACTTGAGAATTAAACAAACAACTTAAACTTACTTGTGTTCTTGGAGAGTTGAAGGCAAAACACTTGAAAGAAATAAACAAGAGCTCTTAAACTTAAAAGACTAGAAATTTGTAACGTAATACATAATGGCCATTTATGGCTTACAATGCTATTTATAAGCCTTACAATCAGCCACTAGTTTGACCAAAAGGCCCCCAAAAATATCCCAAAACCACGCCTAAAATGGAAACTTTCCATAAATGGAAAGTCTAAAAAGTCAGCAAAACAGACTGCTGGAAACAAAAGGTTATCGATAACACTGAGAGCTGTTATCGCTACTCCCAGGGCTGGAGCTTCTTGGACCAAGATTGGAGTATGGTTATCGATAACCATACGAGATGTTATCGATAACCTTTGCTTGCTGCACCAGGAATGGGAACGTTATCGATAACCTTGGCCATGGTTATCGATAACCTTGGTAAATCAGGCAGAGAACAGTCTGCTGGCTTGCTCTCTTGGCTTGACACTCCCCGACCTCACTCCAACCATCATTTCCTGATCTCCCGGGCTCGGTGACACCACACTTCACGACCTTGGCCACTTGGACACCTTTAGGATTAGTAACAGAGCAATTGGCTGGCTCGGCATGCTGAATGCATCCCGGAACATTCATTGGCTCTCAAAAACGCATACTTGGCTTGTTGTGCCTACAAAACCCAACAACATACCAAACGAGTAAAATCGGATAAAAACGAGCATTTAGATAACAAAACGCTACAACTTGGAGAGTTTGAGCCCCGAGATTATACAATCTCGGGTGCTAATCAAAAATTTGTTATTTTTTAGATTTCTCTTGTCATGACGATACAATAATCCCTAAAAATATAACCAAAAAAAATTTAAATAAGGACAAAAAATAAGCCAGTAGGCTTATTTCGCTGAACGGGACCTTAAAAAGGTGCCAGATCACTATTGTTTCCCTCCAATTTCTCCCTGTAACGTTTTGTTTTGTCTGTTAGTGTCCAATTCAGCGATTGCCGTTAGGAAAGTCACAGATTGAGACGAAATGGAGTAAATTGAATAACGGAGTGAAAGTTCAGATGGTCAATTAAAATTTATTTAAGTTCAGGTGCCTATTTAATATTGGATTCAAAGTTCAGGAGTTTTTTTGAATTTTTTCCTAATTCATAATGAAAAAGTTCGATTCCCAAGGCGGAGTACATTTTTGTATCCAAGAGATTTTGGCACATGCCCTCAGTCAAGCTAGTCCACGTGTGTGTGCGTTTAAAGAAAGAAGTGTGCAATCAGGTGTGGGTACGTGGCCAGAGAGTTTTTTTTTTTTGATCAGGGGCCAGATAGGTTGTTGGCCCATTTTAGAGCATCTCCGACCCTTGATTTCATATAGGAGATGACAAATTTTTTTGAAGGCTAACGTGGCATTTTGACATTTTCAATTCGACATCAAAGCTTCCTTTCCAATCCTTATGCCAAATTCTATTCATTTGACATCAAACTACCCCTTTTCAACCCTTAATGTCAATCCTTATGTCAAACAAACAAATGTTTAAAATCCAAACGGTCATTTTTTGAAATTTGGCATGGAGGAAGGTGGGTGTTAAAGTTGGCAGGTCTGCCATCCCCTTCAAAGCCATGTAGATTTTGACATCAAAGAAGGCTGTCAGAATGGATAGATCAGATTCCTTCTCTATTTCGTGAAAATATTAACTCCTGATTGAGAGATAAAGAATGTCAGAATTTCAGAATCACATTTTTATTTCTCGATAAGATATTTGTCATTCAAATACAACCTTAAAATTTATTTATAGGGACGGGAGAGGATCTTGATCCTAATAGATGATGTTTTTGCCTACTATAAACAATTAATGGCTACCTAAAAAAAAGAAAGAAATGGCTCCTCATAATATGGTTGCCAAAGATTTTTGCGTACACATGTCAAATAATGTCATTTTAGTAAAGGTGAGGAAGGATCCTTAAAAGTTAGTAAAGGTGACCAAATAATTTATTTTTTTAAGTTGATATCATTACCAATAATTTTTGTAGTCACCTCACCTTCACCACGTATAATGCATAAATGTGTAGAATGGTACAAGAGAATTATATGTTCATTAATAAGTGTGTTGAACGGTTGCGAGACTTCATCGGAAATTTACCATTTCATCAAAATTCGCCTTCTGTTCATGGAAAAAAATATAAGGCCCAACTAATTCTTTTGGCAAAATTAAAGCTGTCCGATTAATAAGTGGTTGACATTCTGCTTGAATTATTTTCGGGCATTTTTATTCCACGAGATCTTAAACTACTATATACCAATGAAACCGCAACGTTACCGCCTAAAGTTGCAAATCACCGCCGCATTGGGTGGGGCAGTCATGACCCTGAAGAAGATCTTCACCCGACCGACATCGGCCACCATACCCACGAAAACTTTTAACCGTTACCCCCCTCTCTCTCTCTCTCTCTCCCTCCCTCTCTCCTAAATTTTACTCTGAACTTTTCAACCCCATTTTCCTCATCTCTTTCCAAATCTCTCCCCGTTTTCAGTAGAATCAGTAGCACTACTGAACAAACATATGCTACAACACAGCACACGGATTGCGATCAAATCCACCACTGTAATAATGATGAAACAAATCAAACCACCAACCCCCTCCCGTATCTCTCTCCTCCCCCCTTCCTCTCTCTCCCCCCTTCCCCAAATGGCCATCAAATCCATCATCCTCACTCTCTCCTTCGTCTTCTTCTTCACCCTCGCAAACTCCCAGCAATACTCCGATCCCGAATGCGCCGGCCGCCGGATCCACATCCGCGACCTCCCCCCACAATTCAACCTCCACCTCCTCTCCAACTGCTCCCACTACCCTCTCTCCGACGACTTCTGCCCCTACCTCCCCAACCACGGCCTCGGCCACAAGACCCACAACCAGACCCGCTCCTGGTTCCGCACCGACCCCTTCATGCTCGAGCTCATCTTCCACCGCCGCATGCTCGACTACCCCTGCCTCACCCCCGACCCCCGCCGCGCCGACGCCGTCTTCCTCCCTTACTACGCCGGCCTCGATTCCCTCCGCTACCTCTACGACCCCAACCACTACAACTCCAGCTCCCAACACGGCCTCAACCTCTTCCGATTCCTCAAGCACCGGGATTCCCCCGGAATCTGGGAGCGCAACCGCGGCCACGACCACTTCTTCGTCGCCTCCCGCCCCGCCTGGGACCTGTCCCAGCCCTTGACAAATGACCCCCCCGTATGGGGCACCTCCCTCCTCGAACTGCCCGAGTTCTACAACGTCACCGTTTTGACGTTCGAATCTAGAGCCTACCCGTGGCAGGAGGTCGCCATTCCCTACCCGACGTCGTTCCACCCGCCGAATACCGCTTTGCTGGAGTCGTGGGTGGGACGGGTCCGCCGGTCGAGGCGGACCACCCTGATGCTGTTCGCCGGGGGAGGCGGGGTCTCTGCCTCCCCCAACATACGGCGGAGCATTCGGATGGAGTGCGATAACGGCACTGGCGTTGGCGGTGGTGATGTCGTTAACGGCGATGGCGGTTCGTACTCGACGTTGTGCGAGTTTGTGGACTGTTCCAACGGGGTTTGCGAGCACGATCCCATTAGGTTCATGAGGCCGATGCTGCAGGCCACTTTCTGCTTGCAGCCCCCGGGGGACACGCCGACCAGGCGGTCCACGTTCGACGGGATTCTGGCCGGGTGCATACCGGTGTTCTTCGAGGAGCAGTCGGCCAAGAAGCAGTACAGGTGGCACTTGCCGGAGGGGCAGTACGGGGAGTTTTCGGTGTTCATACCGAAGGAGGATGTGGTGTTCAAAGGGCTGAGGATTTTGGATGTGTTGATGGGGATTCCGAGGGGCGAGGTTAGGAGGATGAGAGAGAAAGTGATCGAGTTGATACCGAGGGTTATGTACAGGAAGCATGGGAGCTCGTTGGGGTTGAAGAGTAAGAAAGATGCATTTGATATTGCAGTTGAAGGTACTTTGGAGAGGATCAAATCCAGACTTCAAGAAGTTTCAGTACACTAAAAAAACCTATAGTCTTGTGTTTCTTTCTTCTTGTAAATCTACATGTGCTGTAAGTGTTTTGGTTATGCAATTATTCCCCTATTTATTTCACCCCAGATGGTGTTCAAACCACTAGATGTCTTGTATTCATTGACAATAATGATTCATGCAATTTTGGGCAGTATTTTTTACGTGTCCTGTTTCTTGGAACCGGGGTTCCTTTAGTACAGAGATACACTACAAGGGTGTAGGACACAAATCTGAATTATTGATGGTTCGAGATATACAGCCTGGGTTGTAGTGCACCCGTCTTTCTCTTAAGGGGACTGAGTTGGCCTTATTTTCTGCGTACTCATCTACTAGAGAAATGTAAAACATGAAGTATGATCAAGTACTACTGGGAGAAAGAATGAACTTTTATTGATGGTTCGAAAAGTTTAAAGGTGACAAAACCTTAAGAAGCAAAAGAAAGCTGGAGAAGATGGTGTTTTACAGCCTCGGAAATAACTGAACTACATTCAGAAATGGTAGACGGTGGCTGCAGCTTATACAAGCGACTCGAATTTTGTCTTCTGTAGTGAGTAGAGAAGGAAGGGTTTCATCCCCATCTAACAATTGCGGATGCCCAAGTAAGACCAGCACCGAAACCTGCAGTCGCAATGGTGTCGCCCGGTTTTACCTTCCCACCTCGTACAGCTTCGTCCAGTGCCAATGGAATGGATGCAGCACTTGTGTTACCGTAATTCGCCAAATTAGATATGACTCGTTCTGGTGGGACCTCTAGTCGTGTTGCAACTGCATCGAGGATCCTCTGGTTTGCCTGCATAAAACCAATTATTTTAACAAACAATAGCAAGATCTAAAGTGCGCATCTACAAACAAGAATGTATTCATGGTGCAGTACTCTTCTAATTTTTTTCATTGTTCTGCTGTACTCTTCTACCTAACACATGGAAAGTGCTACGCTCATTTTTCTCTAAGACGAGGAAAAACGATAGCTGCATATATGCTCAGATACCTATATTTCGTGTGACAATCAATGAAGATTGAAGTAAACGCCTCGTGGAAAGTTGGAAGTAGCAACAAAAAAAATTTGGAAACAAGAATCCAATGCACTTGGGATGGAATCGTACACCATGTACATAAATGGAGGCAGATGTATTTTGGAACTCTCTTTACCATCACCAGGGAGAAAGAAACTAAACAATCACCGGAAAGTAATCATTTTATGTTATGAAAACATGCCCCAAGCCCCTACAGCAGCAACAGAAAAGGAAAGATTTGGATGCATCTTTGTCAAGTTCATTTAACAGACCATCTCAGGCAAAATTTCAGAAATTCGGGCAATCTGACAATCCAACAGTAATTTCCCGCTGTTCAATTCTCATAGACTAGAATTGTAATACCCTTGAGAGTATTAGTGGTAGCCACCATAACAAGAAATATAATGGCAGATTGGCAGGAACGGGACAGAGGAGTTACGAAATTCATCAATCAGCTAGTCATATCCAGCAATAAACTAGTTTTACATGAAGTGGGTGAAAACCTATAGGTCCAATATCCTTATACTAGCAGACTTTGTGTCATACCTGGTGGAGTAGTAACCAATCAATGTCAGACCCAGTGAGACCAGCCTTTTCGAGGGCAGATTCTATTGACTGCGGCACACATCGAACAGCAAAGCGAAATACCTCGTTACCTTTCATCTCAATGCAGGAAAATGAGGAAGGTCTAGGCGGGAAGCCTAACACTGAACCATTAGAACCCAAAGCATGATCCACTTCATTTTCACAAAGTGGGGCGTTCAAGTTCCTGCATTAGGGAGAAGCAAAGTTTAAGTTACCACTCAATCTTCACTCCACTTGAAGCAAAGTTTGGTTCTAAAGAAGATGATAACACAAACTTTTGGCCGTCACCATCACTATGCATGTCAAATCCAAATAAACCATCCTCTTCACTGTTGCAGGCCTGTAGAATAAAACTATAATATCAATACCGCTACAACCGTGGATTTTACCACAAGTACCTAAAATTTGCAGAATGGAAGCAGACGACTATACTTGCAAGTAACAATAGATAATATTTGCTGGGAGAAGGAGAAGTGATGGCTAAAACTTGTTAAGAAATGAAGAGATTAGTTATCAGTGGCAGATACTAGGACGAGAGAGGTGGAGATTTGGGGTCGAAAGGTGTTATAACTTACAGATATTTATTATTCCGATTTTCAGGACATCAGCTTTACATGTCAAAATATGGCATCTCTCCTCCGTAGAGATCTAGTAAGTCTAGAATTGTCTCCGACTCTCCATTAGTCAGTATCTTTCTCACCGGTCTTGAAATCTTTGTCCGTACAGAATTACGAGATATATGCATGTCAATCTTTGTGCTCTGAAGAGTTATATGCCTTCAAGAATTTAAGAGTGTTTGACATATTTTTTTAGTTTTTTACTTCTTCTCTTTGCAAAGTGACCAAGTTATAATTCCGGATATTATTTAATAGACTCCATAGTCCATACAGCACATTACAGTTCCACAGCGCAAACTCAAATGAAGCCATAGGCCCATAACCAATTTCGACCCTATTTGCAGGCAGTTGAGTAATTATAACCCCACATATCATTACTGTCCAGAGATCCCTGGCAACAAGTTCCTTAATACTCGGTAACTAATTCCACAGAAGAACAAGCCAAATCTCACAGCCTTTCCATATAAACTACCCCAAGACCTTTCACGTACCACCTACTCCACGAACTCTCCAAGATATAAAGCAACCACGAAACATTTCACCTACAAGCAGAATCAATGTTGCATGGAGTCTTCTAAATACCAGTGTCAGGCCTCAAAACTAGGATAAGGGCATAGTATACGTGACCAACATGTATAAAGACACTTAATTATGATAGAAGTCCAATCTTATGAATGAATTGGTCTTTTGACACACAGTGGATATTATTTCACCCTTAAGATAAAATATTTTCCCAAACAAATGTGAATATATTCCCGTGTCTACTTGTACTAGGAAGGGAATTCCATGAATCCAACACAAAGCTATTTAACTGCACCCGACACCCATACCCAACTCCATGTAACATAAAGCGGAACTCTAAATTGGGATGGTCTGTAAATAAATCTGCAAGGATCGGTGGTGGTGGTGGCGGTGGCTGCTAAATATTCCAAAGATATTGCATACATAGGAAGCCGTATCACGCTATAAGTTATAACTCCCCAAGGGTCCAGCGGACATGAGGATCAGTTTGGAAAACACCTTTGGATTTTTCTGAGATAAAGCAGTTTTGTCCCAAATGTTGGAAAATGTTTTACTTAAAAAACAAATTTCCCACACTTATGTCCAGCCAATCAACAGAAAAGATCAGTTTGGAAAACACCTTCGGATTTTTCTGAGATAAAGCAGTTTTACCCCAAATGTTGGAAAATGTTTTACTTAAAAAACAAATTTCCCACACTTATGTCCAGCCAATCAACAGAAAATGAATACAATATTTTGACGGGTGACATATGTATGCCAAAACAAACAAAGCCGCAAATTTTAGAAAACGAATAGGGCCATTACCTGTACAAGTACTGCACCAGCAGCATCCCCAAAGAGAATACAGGTCCCTCTGTCAGTCCAATTAACATAACGTGTAAGAGCATCAGCCCCTATCACAAGAACATTACTAAAGCCACCTCCTGCAATTTACAATTTCAGACCGATCAGTTCGATAAATGATGCACAATAATTTAAAACCCATACAGCAAAGCAAAGAAAGGTTACCCCTAATATAACAGGCAGCTGAAACTAGACCCAACAAAAACCCACTACAAGCAGCCGTAATATCATAAGCCAATGGATTATTTTTGCAGCCAAGTGCCTTTTGGATCTGAAATGTGAGATAAAATACATAAGTAAAAAGCACATAACAACTCCGAAAAGAGTTCATCATACTGATCAACAAAAACAATCAGGAAATTATACTTAAAACAGAATTCGGCTGACATAGATAACTAAGTGCTAGCAAAGCCCAAGTAGGCAAGGTGTCAATCTCTGACCATCTGCTTAGTTGCCTAAGTTTTGAATAATAATTTGATAGCCCTTATACATGGCAAAAATGCTATACTACAATAATAACAAAAAAATAGAACACAGAGAAGTTAGTGTCCACACTATGCCTTCACGGGTGGCAGGGTGAGAGGTCTATACTGCAAAAGCATAGCTAAGTTTGGTGTCAAAGCCCCTACAATGCATACACGGCTACCCAGTTTTATCTGATAGGTGGAAACTAATAAAAAGCATGCCTTGGCATTTTGAATAATGGGTCAAAGAATAAGGTTTTCTGAATGTCCTTGTCAAGCAATTTTTAAACACCTATTGGATTGACAATAAGTATATGAACAAGAATAGATGTACAACCATGTTCTTCTACATGTACTCTGGGGATACGTACAATTGCTGTAGATTTTGTTTTGTACAATCAGTTATGGGTAATTTAAAATTAGAAAAAATAGTGCTGTGCCATTCTACAGACTAAGCCACTGGTGAGCAGCTCGCACAAGAGTGGATAAGTTCATTCGAGCTTGTTCACTAACTAAACGAGCCAAACTCAAGATTCAAATGTGGGTATATTAACAGAATTGTTGTATTGTGATTGCAGACCAAAGGATATATCCTATTATCGACAAACAAAAATGATTGACCTTTTCCAAATTTAAAAAAAAATAAAATTACAGGCCTCTTATATTTCTCTCGGAATATTTCTATTCCTGTAATGTCAAATTCTAATCTCACGTGCAAATCTTCTTGGAAAACACAAGCACTCTTACCACAGAATTAGACCCCAACAACACTAATATGATTATTTTGAAGGACCACTGCAAATTGGTTTGTGAATTATCTAATATAGTTATACCTGAGGAGCACTACCAAAAAGATCCTCTGGAGTTGAAGTACACATCAAGACAAGGTCCACGTCATCAGGATCAACCTCCGCCATCTGAAGAGCTTTTCGGGCTGCCTCCACAGCCAGAGCTGTCATGCTCTCATTGCCTGTAAAAGCAAAAGTCAGATAACAGCCATTTAAACATTTAAAGTTCGCATAATTGGGGGACACACACAGCCACACAGGCATGTCAGGCATGCAGCACAGAGAGGAAGACAAATGCGTATGATTTGCAAAGCATCAGAAATGGTATGATTTGCAGAGCATCAGAAGTGGTCTAGACATCCACGATACTCAGAACCACTCATATTAACCAGATTGATCACTCTTATTATGCTGATAGGTAGTCCTCTCTTCTTGAGTGAAGGCCAAACCGATAGTCACGGGGTGGAAAAAAATGATGAGTTTTGAAGCTGCAATTCCCACCAAATAACTCCCATAGAATCCAGGAAAGAAAATTTGGGAATTGAGGATAAGGCATCTCTAGAGAGCTAACTTACACTAAACTGGCTCTGGAGTATATATACTTCCCGAGGCTTGGGCTCAGCTCAAGAGACCCACAGTCAACAATCAACTATGGTGGCTGGCTCAATACTCATAACCAACAATAATGAATTCTCCACAAATTAATATCAGCCAACCAGCTAAAGCTCAATTGAGACAATTCTGTGCTTGTTCCAAGATGAGGCTCAGCTAATAGTTGGCAAATTTACCTCAAAGTGTTCATAAGAGCAGATAAATGCCAGAAAAGCACTCTAAGGAAAAACTAACCTGCTAGAACACGTCGATTACGAATCCCAGTGCGAGAAGAAATCCACTCATCTGAAGTATCCACAAGATTCGCAAGATCATCGTTGGAAACCTTGAGACTCGGTACTGCAGATCCACATCCAACTAGTTTGCAACCTTTGCTGATAAGCCTGGATAAATGTATCCAAAATCAAATAATTTATCCAATCACATTGATACCAAATAAGGATCATCATGAAGCACAATGTTTCCCAGGCAATGGTAATGGTCCTTAAGGACTAGTACTGCAGGTCTCAACCAATGAAGTAAGAACAGGAGCCAAAATGACAAGTGAAATGAAAATAGCATGACCAATTATTACCAAAGGAGGAAATAGAATCAAATGATCTACCTTCTTTTTCATTGAAGAATGGTGTTTGAGGTAAAGACTAAAGAGCATAAAGGTGGGTTGGTTTTGGAACAAGAAGGTTTTCGTTGTGCCATCTATAGAGAAAGCGCCATGGTCAAACACTTAGCGCTTTTGATGTGATCACTTGTTTGGCAGTCGGACCTCTGACCAAGTGATGAGGTGCAGAAAAATTGGCACCCTGGGCTAGTAGCAGATTCCCGGCTGGGTTTTTTCACATACCCACATATGTGCCTCATATATATCCAGTCAGCTTCCGTATGTGCTAAAATTCCTTAATAATACAAATTTATGCATTCAAGCTTTCATCTTGAGCCTTATACAACCAAAACACCCAACTAGTGGAGCTAAGAACAAGAATTCTACTCCTCGCAACTCAAGTCAACCAGTCCATCAGCAACCAGGTGCATAAGTTGGTCTGTGCGACACATGAGCATTAAGTTTCAAATAGCTTTCCTTATCTTATCCTTAATAAGCCGCACTTATAAGTCTCTCTTCAACGACACTACTCATCCATCACAGCATACTCATATTAGCTACACTTGTTCACCTAGCACATTATTTTTCTCACTGCCAAACTCCGTGCCATACCAAATACCAAGCCATATAGTCCTGTAAAACTCTCCCTTGCTGAAAACCGTTACTTGTAAATTATCAACTCTAACGAATAAGTGGCCATCATTAACAATAGAGGTTTGAAATTGGCTGTAGTGTGCTATAATTTTAAGCATGGGCTTTGCTTTTTTCTAATTTTTTTTTTTCAGGGAGTTCAGTGGGTTCATTTGAAATAGAGGTTTAGCTGCCACTGACCCTCAATAGCCTTTGAGATACATAAACTCCATCTGAACCCTTTTCAGAGCCAATTATCAGTTATGAAAGTTATTTCCTCACCTATTGAGATCCGGGTACGAAAAGGTTCTAGTTTAACTTTCCCTGAAGAAGTATTCTATGTTGCTGAGCATAAATCCTTTCAAGGCTAAGTGCCACTGAAAGAACAACAAAGTCGCTTGTTTCGGAGAAAAACTAGATAAGAGACTTAAAAATCATATATCATGTTAGTAACACAACAGAAGATAAGCACAAGCTAATAAAATTATCATCACGAATAAACCTTGACATGCCAAACAAAGAGAGATTAATAACGAAAACAGTAAGCCAGAATGAGAGAACCAACTCAATACAAATTTCAGATTCTCATTAATAATCCCACTTCAACAAACAAAATCAAATCTTTTTCCCAAACCAATTGTGTATTAAGTACCCATTTGATCGAGAAATTAATAAATTCAACAAGACCCTGGTGATCAAATTGATGGAAACTTACCTAGGCACTCGAGTTCCAGCAGGGGAAGCCTCAGCTCCTTCAATTGTGCTAGAGCTACAGCAGAATACCCTTTTGGAGATTCCTTCAGCGGAAGTAAACCCAGCTTGGTATATGCCAATACAAGGAGGATTATTCCTCTTTCTCAGGCTAGGAATTGAAGGCGAAAAATACCCAGATGCATTCGCCATTTACTGAGCGAGATATAAATAATAAATCAAGTAGGTGGAGAAACAAGCTGTGTAAAAGATCTCTAGCTTATTGATGGGAGCTCAAGAATGAGAGTAGAGCGAACAGAACCCATTGAGGGTATAATAGAGAGACAGAGAGAGATCAATGCATGTGGGTATTGAAAAAAAAAAAAAAGATCGAATTAATTATAGGAGACAAGAAAACGATGGATTTTTAGAGGCTCTTTGACGTTCAGCGGAGGGCACGATGAGGAGAGATATGGGGGGATTATGGCAGCCCAATCAGAGGACATTCCAATGCGAAAATACACATAAACAAACCTCTCTCTCTCTCTCTCTCTCTCTCTCTCTCTCTGTATAAGTTCTAACGAAGCCGCTCCTGCACTGCTCCCACATTTCAAGAACTGATGTGAGACAATCTGCAAGAAAAGGATTAAACTAATGTACAGTTGACACGCAGGAGTAGCTCACCATTCGTTGTGTTCTAGGTGACAGTATTCATTTCTCCAGTAGCAACCTTTCAATTGAATACGTGCTTGTGGCTGATTGGTGTGGATTGGTGAGTATCATGAGTTTGACTGTAGAGAATAGAACACCTCTCAATCCCACGGTTCCAAATACTGACTGTTCTCGTATCCTAAACCGGTCCCCAGCTACACACAAGTTGAGTTTGTTTATAGTACTTAATTAATATCTTTATAAATTGTTTATATTGACATATAGTAAAATGAAAACACTAATCACAGAATAAGGAATGGTTAGGGGATTTTTTTCGCCAAACGATTGAATGATATTAGGTTGGTTAAGTTTGATTAGTACGATGTTGTTTCATCAGCTTGAATACAAAACCTCGCAACCTTGGTCAAACATACGTTAGGATTCAAAAGTGCGGTATGTGGAAAAAAACATGTATTAAATATATTTTTCGGTTCATGTTAAAAAAATACATATAATACTGTATAATTAACTATATATACATATATGTTTCGATTTTCCTTTCAAGGGCCTTTTAGTTGGTTAAAAAAAAAGGGATGATACTTCGATACAAACTTCTTCCTTCGGTGTGTATGGGGACGGTGCATACGATTTCTTGTAGTTCGTGATATGATTTTTAATGAAAATGACAATGAGGCTAATTGGTCATTTCAAAAAATAGGGAAGTGATGTACCAAAAGGCTTAAACTACATGGAGGTAATCTGCATTTTGTCGAAAATAGTCTAGGGTTCAATGTATAAATATTTTTTGCTCGAATTATAGTTTAAGGTCCAATGTACAAGTTTATGAACTTCTGCGGCCTAATATTGGAATTTTTTAGGTTTAACCGTTTAACATATGAATTCTTGTGGCCCAACCGATGATTTTTGTGGTTATACAACTACGGCGTAGAACTTAAAAGTTGGCGCAGAAATATGATTTTTGGTGGTCCAACATATGAATTTTTAATGGTGTTGATTACGAAATTTTGTGATCAAAAGATACAAATTTTTAGGGCAAATTTCACTGACCTCCCCTGAGGTTTCTGACAAAAGTAGAGACCTCCCCCGAGGTTTTTGAAATGTCAATGGCCTCCCTTACTTTACCTGACAATGTAAAGATTCCACCCTTCTGTTATTAAGCTCTTAACGACGTTACGTTGGCAACGTGAATGACCAAATGCCCCTGTTTCCAAATGCCCATGTTTCCTGTTGCCACACACACACACACACACTCTCTCCCTTATTTTACCACCATGGCTGCCACACATCCAAGGCAAAACCCCTTATGTCTCCACAACCCCACCAGCACCCAATCACACCCTAAATCCACGAATGACCCCCGTGAGCCACCATCAACAACAAGTTCTACAGTTCTATCACCATTTATAACACCACTTTTGTCAATTACGGTAACCCACATTCAGTGACCAAAGTTTCCTTGCTTTGGGGGGAAATTGTGTTTACTTCCTTACTTCTAGTGTTGCTACCTTTATTGATCCCCAATTCTTCCCCACTCTCAGTTGATTTTCTGCTAAAAAATAGTTTGATGTTTTCCTATTCTTCTGACCCAGTCACTATCCCTATTCTACACAAGCTTGGGAGGGGGTATCCGCTTCTAACCGAAAATTATTTTTGAAAGGAAGGGGATCGCTTGGAATGTGTTTCACGTTCACCTATCGAGATCCACCAGGGCGAGATGCCAGCGTCGGAGCCCCAGCTTTTGCCTCTGTTCCCAGTGACTTTGTCTTTTTCTTTCAATTTTTTGCAATTTGCTTGCTTACACACGTAAACCCACTGACTATAAGTTCCGTTTTTGCTTCAATTGTGCAATTTGGTTCCTTATACATGTAAACCCACTTAAAGCTGATTATGTTTGAATCAATATTCTAGGAGATTACACATAGATGGTCCAATCGGGATATGGAATTCGGTAGTTAATCTACTGGTAATGAGAGTATTAGATTCAAGATAGATTGGAGTTTTGATTTTTGTATCTTTAATTGGGAACATTTCTGTTGGCCTCAATTTTGGGCAACAGTGGTTATAAAATTGTAATTTTACGTGACTTATTTAAAAAACTTTTGAAAAATTTGGGTCATCTTTGTATATGTTTGTGTCGTAGGAATAGAGATGAGGAAAAAAGGTGAAGGTAACAAAAGTGGAGAGAAAGAGGAGAAAAAAGATGGGGGAAATGCCCAGTTGGGTTATCTCCTCTGCTTGGACAGGATATATATTATAGAGGGAGAGGGAGAACGGGATGAAGAAAGAGAAGACATAGGGGTAATTTTGACATTTTAGCAACTAACTTTATGAAATTATTGTATTTCGTTAAGTTCTTTAACGGAAAAGAAGACGGAAGGGGGTACTTTTACATTGTCAAGTAAAGTAAGGGAGGCCATTGACATTTCGAAAACCTCGGGGGAGGTCTCTGCATTTGTCAGAAACCTCAGGGGAGGTCAGTGAAATTTGCCCAAATTTTTATTGTGTTTAAGAGATTTTGTAAATGAGAGATGGATTCTCATAGTCCGAGATACGAAAGTACGTGTGTACCATAGATCCTTTGGGAGTGGAAAAGTATTCCGTACACACTCCCTTTACGAATTATTGTGGCTTCTTTTAGTATGTTTTTTTGTGGCTTGTTTATTGTTTGGTGTGGTGCACCTTTTACGAATTTTGTGGCTCATTTTATGAATTTTCACGGCCTCATATATGAATTTCGTACGAATTTTTGTTGTTACTTTTACCAACTTTTTTGGTGTTATTTAATGAATTTTTGTTGTTATTTTCATACAAAAATTTGGTGTTGTTTATGATTTTTTGTGGTGGTGTTTACGAATTTTTGTGGTTCATTTTCCATCAGCCTTATGTGTGCTTTCCATTACAAACGACAGGCTTCGCCTGCTCCCTCCCCGCATCCACTGGAGCTCATGTCCAGATCGAAGACAAGGTCGAAAGCCCCACCGAAATAGCATAAGCAGGCTTCTATTGCTACCTAAGAATAGAACAGGATAGCATTTCGCGCAACCGTGTTTGAATTTTTAGGGTAAAGAGCTCGCTTGTTATGCGGGATCCGACGCATCCACCACATGCAGCAAAACCACGTTCCATTCTTTTCAGCGCCATCTACAAAGTGCAAACCGTATACTAATTTAAAAAGGCGTTTACTCTAGCTTTGTGCCCTTGCAGAGCTCAATGGAGAAAAAAAATTTATGTAGTCGACTCCAAGTGATTAGGACATAAAGTTCAGTTTGATTTGGTTTGGTTTACTCTAGCCTTGTCCGCATCTCACAGGCATATACTGTATGAATGATATCATTGTCAATAGATTACAATGTCGTTTTACTTTTGTGTCATTGGTTAGAAGCCTCGGACAAATGAGAAAATCTTCTTTACAGAGCATCCCGTAAAGAAGATTTACGGTGCTAATTAAATTACGCAAGTTCAAAGTGTTTTGAACAGTCCGGATTGAAAATCAATTGTGACCTATAACAATTATTTTTTGACCAGTCAAAAATTGAACACACATCTCAGCCATTGATTACGCGAATGGACGGATAACATTTTATTCTTGTTATTCACGGCTCTCCTGACAAATGTAATGCATTCGTACGTTTGAGTTATTGAGAGGAGTAATTGTTTGGGTTTTTGTGGGCTCTGGTAGTCTGAAGGTGAGAGAGGTAGAAGAAATCTAGAGGCTCCAGTCTCTAACAAGAAGCTCAAGCAAGCATGATTGCTAATAAAGTCATCTCCAAATAGCACCTTTTTGTTGTAAATAGCTGTTGTTGTAGTGGTTTTTTGAATCTAGCGGGTTTGCTTGAACCCATTCCTGCCCCTAGTTTTTTTTTTTTACAATAAATTAACCAACAGTGATTTTTTGGTGCATTGAATACTTTTTTTTTTATAATCGGATGTCCAGGTAATTTGCGCATCTCGACTAATTCAATGGCTCTAAAGCTAACGGTCAAGCAACCATCCAGTGGCCCCAAGGAATGTTTGGCCTTCATGGAATTCAAACTTGCGACCTTTTGAAGGTAAACCCTTAATTTGTTGCTTGCTCATAACCACTTGGCCAAATCCGTTGGGGTTTACATCAAATTATGTTGGAGACAAAGAAACAAGTTTGTTCCAAATAGCGACTCAAGAAGGCGTGAATTGGATATCTCAAATATAATGCAGAATTTTAAAATTAATTGACTAATTATGCAAGATATTCTACCACAACTCGTTATTCTATGATATATCAATTTACTCATGCGATATAGATATGCAAAACTGAAAGTAAAGAGAGTTGGGAAGAGAGAATCGAATGCAAGAATTTATAATGGTTCGGTCCGCAACTTCACAGCCTAGTCTACTCGCCAAGTGTTCAACTCGGGATTTGTTGCACTCTCTCAAATAGTTACAATCTTCTAGCTTCGCTGGTGCTAGACAACCTTTACAACGAGCAATCTATCCCCAGTCGCTCTGACTAATTTTGCCTCCAGTACTAGTCACACCTAACTCAAATAGTTTTGACTCTGTTGCTAGTAACACCTAACCCCAAATGATTTTCTCTCCAAAATCACTCACAAAAAGTAATCACTCACAAAGGTATGAATAAGGGTGTACAATTCCTTTTATAATTTTTGGCTCAAGAACAACACTCAAACCAATATTCAAGATGTAAGCGCGGAGTTGACAGATAAAGAATGGTAAATGCTGATTTTGTTCTTCAAGCTTTTCTGTCACACTTTTTCTTTTCTTTTTGATTCTATTTACGCTTGGAGTGACGAGATAATAGAAGGCCGCGTCACTTAGCCGTTGGAGCAATTTGTGTAGCCAATTAATCTTGCTTCGAATTGTTTCCTTCTTCAACTTTGAATCCAATATTCCATTTCTCCCGTTAATATATCTTCTAGTAGCCAATCAACTCTTTGTTTTCCTTTTCTTTGCCACTAATTTGCAATCCATGTAATATGAGAATTTCCATTACCCATTGGAGTTAAATCTCACAAATCGTGCAACCAATAATTCCTTTCATTTGAAGCACTCTCTAGCCAATTAGGTTAGGAGAAGATTTGTCGTTAATCTTACTCCTATCAATTTATCTTGACTATTGAGATTGTGATTTGGTGTAGCAATGTGTCCATGTGTACTTCAACCAAATCCTACAAAATAAACATTAGTACTCAACTGAGTACCAAATATCACAATATTAATTATATTTCTTCTTCAATAAAATATATTTTGTTATCATCAAAATCAACAAGGTATTCATAGAAATCATTGGGCTAACAAAGTTGCCTAAAGTTTTTATTTGATAAACCCACAGAATATTAATACGTCATTCCAATGATAAAATACAGTAGCTGTCTCAGCACTCTCTGTTCATAATTTTGGAAGAATTGGGGGATGGTGCTGTGCAGTGATGTGCGCAGCACCGTGCTGCGCACCTCCGAGCCGTCGGATCGTGCATTCGACGGCTCGGATCAGATCTCGTCTTGGCAATGAGCGACTCTCAATCGTCGGTTGCCGAGATGAGATCCGGGCTGTCAGATGCACGATCCGACGGCTCAGAGGTGTGCAGCACGGTGCTGTCCACCTCATTGCATAGCACCAACCCGAAGTCATTTTATAATTAATTAGTCAAATGTTTTGGTACATCGAATAATGTTTGGAGAAAAATGAACAAGTTACCTAAAGCTTCTTAAAAAAAACCACATAGACTATATATACTCCTATTACATTTGAACACGGTTGTTGATTGGTATGAGTCACGGCACGCAAAAATGTCGTTCTCAAAATAAATTTATGTTTGCGGTTTTTCTGCGCGGGAGAATTTTGGCGTACGAAATATATTAATTTTGACCTCCCGCCCACTCAGAACAATATTATTACTAAAAGGATTTTTTTTTTTTTTAATTTGAAGGAATATTTTCCCTTCTAAAAAACTAGTGGAGGAGAGCCCGTTCTACGAAAAGAAAGGCGGTCAAAGATTTCGATTCTGGTGGATGAATGGGGGTGAATCATATCATTATAACAGACGGATGATTTAATTAGATCTTGTTCTAATAGATGAGCTCTTGAATCCAACTTTTTTTAATTTTTTGGTCACAGCAATATACATCAACGGGTTAATATGTTAGGGAGAAGGAGAAAGGGAAGCCAACACATGAGTGGGACAGACATGAGAATTGAACCTAGGCCAAATAAACGGGGCAAAAGGTGCTCGACCACCTGAGACACCACCCACGTTCAAAAAAAAAAAAATATGATGATGAAAATGATAAACCACCTTGCGCACAAGAAATATAGAGAAAACTTTGACTTTCATTGAGCAATTAAATGAATGCTTAATTTCTCTTCATGCTTACTACACTATTTATAGGTGGAGAAATTTGATTTTGGGTAGAAACCAAACTGCTACTTGGGTAATTTTCTTGCTAATCAAGAAATTATGAGGAAAGTAAATAAAATAAAATAGGGGAGTGATTTTGCCACTCCTTTTTTTTGTTAATGTCACTTTCTTTGTGTTCTTATTAGATAATTTGTTTTGTGAGAGAAGATGAGTGACATGAAAAAAATAATAATAATAATACTTGCAAAATCAATTCCCAAAAACTAATGGATATGCATTAGATCCAAATTGTAACCAAAAGATAATGAAATCATACGAATTGAAAACAAGCAGCTTATAGAAAAGAGAAAATTCTTAAAATAAAACGCTACAAAAACATTCCTACTCGACATTTTATTTTTATTTATTCTAAAATAATAAAGATAAGGCTATAGTGAAAGTAAGAATAATCTTTTCGAATCTTGTCTTACATAACTATAAGTGACAAGTCCAATACATCGAAAAACATTTTTAAATGACATTTTTGTACGGGGTATCTCGAACAGATGCTATCGCCGATGAAGTGGTTTACAACACCCTCAAATATCCGGACCTGCAATTATTATTAAGTATAATTACGGATTGACAGCAGATACCCGTTCGGCTAAATAAGTCAACTAACTTATTTTTTTATCTTTATTCAATTTTTTTTTCATATTTGTTAGTTTTTCGTCAATTTTTTAAAGATTATTGCATCGTCATGACGAGAGAAATTTTAAAAGCAAAAAATTATAATCAAAATCTAATGCCTTTTAAATAAAGACGAAAAAATTGGCTTATTGGATAAGTGGCCCACTGGCCCAATGGGTCCAAGCGTGCAAGAACTCTCTTTTTTTTTTTTGGTAAACCAGCTTAGGAGCCGTTCCAGTTTTACAAAAAGTTAACTTTTGGAAAAAGAAGGTAATTTCAAGCTCAAAAATCATGTATTTACGTAAATAATTTTTTTACCAATATGGATCTTGTTTGATAGATTTCATCGAGATCTTTTATACGGTGCAAAAAAAAATTAAAAAATTATTTTTTATTTTTATTATATTTGAGTTTGAAAATTGAAAAAAAAAATTTTGGAAAAGGAAGGAAAAGTGGAACGGCTCCTTACACCACACCAAATCTCTACGGATGCTACTACTTTTCACTAACTAAAATAAGTACTTATTTTTTAAATAATAAGTACTTATTTTTTGAATTAAAGATGATGTATTATGAGAAAATGACTTGTCTCGTAAAAAAATAAGTACTTAAAAAATAAAAACTTTAGCAGAACAGATGGATTACTGACTGGCTAAGATCAACTTAAAAAAACTTTAGCAGAACAGATGGATTAGTGACTGGCTAAGGTCATTGGACTATTAAGTGCCAACCTTATCCGATCCATACCCCAAGTCCAACAAACTAATCCTAATGGGATGTCTCACTTATACCAATATCACACACTCCATAAAAAACACATTTGCAAGCCTAAAAATAAAAGAAATTCTGAAAATTTCGAAGTTTTGTTCGGATAGCTTTTGAGATTTTGCAACACAAATTCTCAAAAAATGAATGAAATTCTCATAATCTCGCAACCGAAACAAACAAATTTCTTAATTTCTTCTAAAATTTGGAATGTAAAATCTATATCTGAATCTAAAATCTATATCTGAATCTAAAATCTGTATCCACGACTATCACAAACACACATTTTATTTAGAACAAAGGGGTAGTGTTATAATCCCCAACCACAAGGGGAACACACATTCTTGTAGTAGTGTGTTTAGGTGAAGTTATTTATAGACCCCGAGGGCTTTCATTTTCATTTTTCATCATTAATTCCACCAAACAACGCGGCGGCTTGCACTCCCAAGCTGTAATAAGCAATAAATGATATTCGTGTTAATTACCTCCACTTCTTCAAATTCTTGCAACTTTAATCTGTTTTTGTATCAAGGCAATTTGAAAGTGAATTTCACACTTTTATTTTATTTTATAATAATTGCACTTAGGCTCCGTTTGTTTCGATGTAAAATGTTTTTTTAGAAAATAAATTTTAAACTTCTATTTTTCGATGTTTGGTTGGTACTTGAAAAATATTTTCAGAAATTAACAAAATAGTGTATAGAGAGAGAGGGTTTTTTTTTTTTGGATCGGCTAGAGAGAGAGATTTGAGAATAACGAAATTGAATGTGGGTCAGGGCTGACGATAGAGAAAACTGAGCAGTAAAAATTGCAGTAGAAAGATAACAGGTTCATTTCGGAAAATAACTTACGCAAGATTTAAGGGTAAGTCATTTTCATCCAATTAATGGAAAATGTTTTACATGTAAAATATTTTCCTCATTTTTTATACAACCAAACACCGGAAAATAAGGAAAACATTTTACGCTCAAACAAACGGAGCCTTAATTAATGATGTCCAATTTTTTTTTTTTTTTTGAATGGCAAATCTTCATTAAGGAATCCAAACAGATTAGAGATACAAGAATACAGGATTACTGGGAAAGGACTTAAAAGCCCTCCTAAAGTCTACTACACTTGCAAGCACAACACGAGTAAATACAGTGTCAAATCCAAGCCAAAAAACATCTCCAAACCCTAAGAATCACTAACAAAGAAAGCAAGAGAGGCCGACTCATAAGTGCATAGTTTGAATTTCCAGCAAACGTGAAGGGTTCGTTGTAGGGATCTTGAAGGGATCTCTAATCAATACGCCCCGTAATAACGCACTGGGAATGGCGTCCAAATCTAGTTCTACAAGATCTTGGCTGAAGAATCCCAAATTAGAAAAGGTTAGAAAGTTGTAGAGACACCACCAGGTTTTTTGTTTTCAAGTAATCTCCAACGATCAAGTGTAATAGAATGAGAAATGTGAGTTCTCTAGAAGGAAGTAGAAGAAGTTACATGCACCGCAATCTTTGCTACCTTTATATACCTGCGTTTGTTCACGGCACCAATTGTCCCCGACAAACACACGCATCTTGTTCTGGTGCGATTCTTGTGTAGGAATCCCGAAAAGGGGTTATTCACTAGCGTGATGTATGTGAAAAAGATGTGGTTGGTAGTTGTGTATGTATCATCGTGCACAAAACAATTTTTAGATTATTGTGAGGACACCCATCATTAGGTTTGGAATGGGCTCAACAAGAGAATTCTAGTAGCCCAGGCTTATATATGAATTAGAGTCAAAATTTCGATACTGGGTTGGCGCTTAGTGGGCTATTTTGGCCTGGTGGCTGGTTTGACTACATTAGTATTTAGTAGTACATTGGCATAGTATCTGGGCCCAATGTGGGTTGTCCAGTTACAGTTCTACGTGTCACAGACCCACAGCATGTATGCACATAAAAACTCCAGATGGGAGTCATGGGACCTCTCTCTCTCTCTCTCTCTCTCTCTGTGGGTGGGTGGGCTGGGGCAGGTGACAGTAGGCAAAGTATGTTGCAGCTGGAAAAGAGGATCTTGAGATGAGAATATACACTGAATTTGTTAGGGTGCAGGGTTGAGTGTTGTTCAGTTTCTGAGAGTCGTCAGATTATCCCCATTCTTCAAGGTACTATTAGGTATGGTAATACTCCCTCAGCTTACACGCTCTGCCCACATGAACTGGGACCACTCATCTGTATATATAATCATATACACACAGAGAGGGAGAGAGAGAGAGAGAGAGAGAGAGAGAGAGAGAGATTTGAGCATGGCCAGGGGTGGTGGGTTCACATGAGCAATGACTGCCTACTACTAGTATTTGTGTCCAGGCACAAATCATGCAGTACTGTAACTCTCTGACCGCTCCTCAGTCCTCACCTCTCAGTTGTGCACTACTTCTTACTTTTAGAGAACTTCAATCTACCGTCATGTTTCTTGAAATTCGGCTTTGCCACAACAGCATATATATAGCTAGGAGAGGAGAGAAAATACTTGTATTGTAACATTATGAATTAGAGAACTTGGGATTAATGAGTCTTGAAATTCCCCTTTGCCACAACAGAACAGGTGGGATTTGGTGTCCCCTATGATAACGATGGGTGATTTAGTGTATTGCTGCAGCCCTATACTGCAGTTTAGTTCTATATATGGGTGATGGATGGTGTATCGCAGTCCTATAGCAAAATGTCTCTGAACACAACTTTAACCACGAACTCCAGATAGAACTAAATTGCATCAGGAGCCGTCGCAAACTCGCGGTTGCTCTCCAAATGCATGTGTCTGAGATTGTGTTTTAAAGTGGTGTTTGTAGCCGCGTTCATTAAAAAGTTATGACATTATTTTGTGGTGGGAAGCAATGGATCGAAACCCTTCAAAGAATGGAGGGAATACACAATAAAACTCTGTGTTCCCTATTGGCTATTGCATATTCAATGCTCTCTTATAACCAAAAATAAAAATAAAAATAAAAATAAAAATTCCATGCTCTCTCTCTTCCAAACAATCCATTGCTAATTTAAGTACCAGAGGTCTTCTCTTAACAATATGTAAAAAAGAGTTGCTTTCTTCCTTTCCCCAGAAAAGGGGGGGGGGGGGGGGGGGGAAATGCACCAAAATCTTGTTTTTTCGTGTTAAGTCTTTTACAGCGCTGCTTGATTTTTTGGGATCACATATGGTCTCGTCAGTGGCTTCAAGAGATTAGACGGCCCAATTGAAGTCATTTTTGGGATTCATTTTGATGATGGAACTTTTTCACCTTTTAGAATTCGTTGAGTACATTAGGCACGTTAAAGCTCATGTTAGTTGAATATAATTTGATGTGCTTTCAAAATATATTTATACCAAGAAAAAATGGGTTTCAAGTTTCAACATAGTGTCACAGAAATGATAAAAATACAAAATAAAAATAAAAACAAGGGTTACAGAAATATATGAAATGATATTCGATCATAAGATTCTTGGCGTTCTTAAATTACCAAGCCTAAAAATTCAAAAAGAATGGTCCTAGTTATCAAAATAAGACCGGAAAGAGCCCAAAAGTAGGTCAATCAAAACCATCAGAATGGACCAAAGAGAGCTCCGAAAATAGCTCGAGCTTTACCATCCATGATATCACTTATTATTTTAGATTTTACCAAATATACTTATTTTCCAATAGAGTTCATTTTTCTTATATCCCTTAAAGTATCCATATTTTGTCTATTTCGTCCAATTTTTAGATAAAATTTTGTCCAATTTTGTTCAATTTTGGACGAAATAGATTGCAATCAGAAAGATGGAAGGATAAAAATATTGTTTGTGTAATTTAGAAACGAAGTAAACAAAATTTAAATAGTTTAGGAGATAAAAGCAAAACTAACCATATCTTAATATATTGCGTCCCCGTTTGATAACAGTGATAGATGGATGAGATTCGTAAGGGGATTGATATTGAGTATGTTTGTTTGAGATGAGATTCGATGATGGGATTATTAATATTATGTTTGTTTGATATGAGATTAGATGATGAGATTGGATTAATAGAAAAGATTGGTAATGAGAAGGGATTGATAATGAGGAGAGGTTGGGATGAGATTGTGAATACCAAGTCCCCGGGTATTGCTAATACCCCCTAATCCCCGGCTTGCTAATCCAATGGATTCGCTAAGAGGGTTATCAAACAAAGTATTGATAGTCCCTTGGGCTAAGGCCCCGTTCCGGAACGCGAAATAAGTACTTATTTTTTAAGAAGGCAATTTTAAGTTCAAAAACGATGGGTTTATTGAAATCTAAAAATATGTAATATGAATCTTGTTTGAAAGATCTCATTGAGATCTTTAATACGGTGCAAAAAAAATTGAAAAGTTATTTTTCATTTACATTATTTTTGAGTTTGAAAATGTGAAATAAGTATTTGATTCATTTTTTAAGAAGGTGTTTTGAAATGGGCTCTAAGAGAGTTAACAAACGGGGCCTACCAGACAACAATTAAACATATATCCAACAACTTCAAAGCCATTGAGGAACTTGATACTGCAGCATTCGGGAGTGCAATTTTGTTCACCCTCCTTAAAAGGGGGTGAACAATACCCTCCCTCTCATTGGTTGAAATAGTGTGGACCCCGCCACAAAGTGATGTTATGCTTACTATGCACACTTTTTGGTAAGCATGACATCACTTTGTAGTGAGGTCTACATCATTTCAACCAATAAGAAAGAGGGTAATGTTCAGCGTTCGGAGTACTACTAGTCGGTTGGGTAGTCCAATTTTGACTTGAAACCCATCAATCTAGTCCCGAAAATCTAGTGATGAGATATCAAAAATCTTTACAAATCCAACCTCGGAAGTCAAGAAGCTACAAGCCTACAACTCCCCTTTTATCATTTTTTTTTTTCTGGTTGTTAGCGTTGTTTTTTTTTTTTTTTGGAAAGGCAAAAATAAATTCATTAATTTCTGAATTTGTTACAAAGATTAATTAACCTGAGACCCAAATGATCTACAATGCTACGGGTAATTCTATGCCCATTAATTCGAGACTCAATCCCCAAATTTCTCCTTCGCCGCCTGACTCGAACCTTGGTTAATTGTGTCGGGAGCAAACCCACAACCAACAGCCGATGATTCATCTTTCAAGAGGGTAACCACATGGCTATTAGAAACAGGGCAAGGTGCATAGCATGATGTAATGTACAATACAACTGTCTAATTGAAGAGTCAATTCCCTTCCCATATTGAAGAGAAGTAGTACGAGTAATTGATTGGTACTCCTAATTGATTTGATACAGCCGATGTTACATGAATCTCGTGATCCGTCTTTAATGTTCAGAGACGAGAAGTTTGGCTTGAAAACAAAATGGAATGAACAGGAGTATCTTTTTGCTGAAAATGGAATGAATTCAGCCACAAACACAGGAAACACTTTTGGGTAAAACAGATCTGAAAGAATAGAGACCAGAGTTTTTAGGTTGACCCGACTAATCTTCAAGAATATGAAATCTCTGGTTTCACATACGCCAATGATTTTAATAGTAATCTCCAAAGAAAATAAATAGCAAAATTCAAAGTCGGTCCATCATTTGAGATTCAATCAAACTTATACTTCCTCCGTCTCAAAATAGTAGTAATTCGTTTATTTGAATAGTTGTGCCAATTTTTGGATTAATAACTAACGTACGTATATTTTACTATCAAAAAAGTTTTACATGTACATCGGAATAGATCCAATCAGAAATTTTAATCGAGGAAAGAATTGAAAAATTATTTGGAGAAATAAAGCTACTCTTTTGAGAATATGAGCGTGATTACCCAAAGAAGATTGAGGAAATATGTCTTTAATACTCCTTAATTTTCCGTCAGTTAGGAGTAATAGTTTGTATTCAGTACTTTTGGGACATACTCAAAAGTGTTTTAACGATAGACTCTCATGAAACAGCGGTGTCACCCATATCCAAATCATGGCTCCGCTATATGGAGGGCTTAATAATTTTCTAACACATGGGTAATTTTACTTCCTTGACTGAATTAACCTTTTAGCAAGAGGTTTCTTCATCTCATATAACAAACAAAATTTTCCCCAATTTCTGGTACATATCTACATTTATGTACTCCACAGTATCCCTAGATGGCTACATCATCATCCAAATAGCTTTACCTCAGCAAATGGTAGAGTAATTATTTGTTCACTATTTCAACCGAAAGGCAGGAAAAATGCCACCCCTGCTTCATGCATGGTCATGACCTGTCCACTGGGGGCCTGGGGCCATGGCTTTCTCTCCGGAAAAATGCCACCCCTGCTTCATGCATCTGTTATTTGTGGTGCTCTGTAATTCACTTTCATGATTCCAACTTATATCTTTTTACAACTCTTACTGAGCAAATTTTAATCATCATTCAAAAAACTTTAGTTGATGGGACGATCCTAACAATATTTCTTTTCATATAATATCATTCAAAGGTTGATGTAATCCGACCCATAGTTAGCAATATTTCAATCAGTCTCCTTCTTTCTGAATGATTTTCTGAGAGCATTCGATGTGTCCAATGTGTGGGACCTATCCTTATTATTAGTGAATATGTGTAAATGGTTGTTGTATGTAGTGATAGCACCGTTGAATCTCAGAGTCCTTGTGCTGCCAAATTGGACATTTTGCACAATATAACATCCAATCAGTCTTCCAAAAAATAGTACCCACTTAGTTTCCCACCTGCATGCTGCCCATTTCATTTCTAGATAATTCTTGATTTTATCATTTGAGAGGTGGATTATTATGTGTAAATATATGTAGAGTCCTCAATTTAAAGGCTAATGAATAGAAAAATGAAAGTAATAATTAAAAAAATTATTGAAAAGCATGTTGAGAGAGAATGAGTGGTTTTGAAAAACTAAAATCAATTAGGGAGTGTTTCACTAACTAAAACAAATATTTATTTTTTAAATAGATTGGAGTTTCGCTTAATTTGTAGTAGGACATTTTGGAAGTTTTGTCCTTATTCAAAAAAATTAGCGTTCATTAGTTTTGCTCTAAACTTTTGTAAGTTGTTGATCCCTCTCATCAATTAGAGAAATCAAAAAAGCAAAAAACATACTCCCTCCGTCCCATAAAGAATGACAATTTTTGAAATCCGTGTCATTTTGCATCGCTTATATCTTTCAATCTATAATGTTTTTCATGAGTTTGAAAACTTTGTATAATAGAATTAATCAAGAGCTATCGAACAAGATCCATATTGCATATGTTTTGACATCCATATTGAAAGATATAAGGAGTTGAAATTGAAATTGGCACAGATATCAAAAATTGACATCCAATTTGGGACGGAGGGAGTATATTTTTACCCAATATTTTTTGAAAATATCCGGAAGCTAAAAAAGTGCAAAAAAATTTGGGTTTTTGATTCCTCTCGTTCAGACGAATCAATAATTCACAAAAATTTAGCGTAAAACTAGCAAACGCGAAATAAATTTGAATAAGGACAAAACTCACTTTTTGCTTAATAGAATTCAACCTAAATACTTAACTTTTGAATTAAATGTGACGTATTGTATTGTGAAAGAATGACATATCTCGTAAAACAAAAAAAAGTACTCAACAAAATAAGAACATTAGCGAAATGGAGCCTTAATTATTTGTGATTTGGGTCTAGAGGCCCGATCATTTCTCTATGTGTACGAGTCTAAATAAATTTTCTCCCCAATTACTACTCTAATTTTTTTAATTTTTTTTTTCACTCCACTCATTACTCTAAAAACTTTTCTCAAAACTCTAACCAAATGAATACATGCCAAAAAAATCTTAAGGCCGGCCCTTTCTATACTCAAAAATATTAAGAGCAGGGACAATTTGCAGGGACCCGTGCAGAGACAATCGTGTTTGGCCCCATTTCGGGTCTCAAAAAAATAGTTTACCCCTACGAATCCAAAAGTAATACTTACCGATATCCGCAGGAGCTGATTTTTTACAGAGCCTTATAAAATAATATTCAAAAATTTATGGATATTTTTTAGATTTTTTTGGGACCCAAATGCAATTATTTCTGTACGAGTCTCTGCAAATTGTCCATGGTGTTTGCAGCACTGTTCTATACTTGACAGTGAAACTCATGATGTGGAGATGTATTTGGGGAGGGGATCACAGCTTTTCATGTAGTGATGCTCCAGCAGCATCCAATAAACACTTTTCACAAACAAGCCACCAGATCGGACCAACAGCCGCAAACTCAAGCCTAGTGAGGGGACTGGGTGAGGGTGAGGGTGAGGCTGCTGATTGATAGAAGAAGACGTTTGGTTTAATAACTTGGATTTGGGCTAAAGATTTGATTTTGATTTCCCCATCCTCCATAGATATGCTACACACACACACAAAAAAAAACTATAAATACATGTAGTACAGTACTATATGATATGAACATATGCGTGGTACAATCTTTAAATGAGAGCCACCATCCAATCTACTATTTTGCTTCACTGGTAACAGTAGTCACTCCTGCAGAGCAGTGGCTCCGCCGTTTCCTTTTTCCTGCTATCTCTCGGCCCCCACACCCCCCCCCCCCCCCCCCCCAACCCTTTTCTCCTTTCCCCTTTTCCTCTCTCTCTCTCTCTCTCTGTAGTCATGGTCTTTATACAACCAAACAGTCCCCATTCTTACTCTCCACTACAGCAAAAAATGGTGAACATTATTCACGTCTTAAATACTATGAATTCCTCTGCGTTTTGCGTTCCGTTCGTTTTCCACTTGAATTGATCAGATTTTTTTCATTTTTTGTGGGTTTGATTTTCAGGTGGGTTTAGCTTCAATTCCTCAATGGCTCGAAGTCCTGTTGGGGGAGAAGTTCTTCAACCCCTGTTTCGTTCACGAGACCGATAAAAAGAGCGAAAAGAACATCTTCTGCTTGGATTGCTGCATTAGCCTGTGCCCCCAGTGCCTCCCTGCACACCCAAGTCACCGGCTCTTACAGGTCTTTTGCATCAAATTTCCATTCCAATACCCAATGTTTAATTACCACTGTATTACGCTGTCTCATTTGTTCGGTTGCAATTTCACGTCAGATAAGGCGCTACGTTTATCAAGACGTCGTTCGACTGAACGATGCCCAGAAACTGATGGATTGTTCCTCTGTTCAAGTAAGTTTTAGTCTTGAATTTCTCCAAGATTTTGCTCTTATTTTTCTTATTACAGTGTTTTCGAAGTTTTTCCCCTTTGCCGCAGGCGTACACAACCAACAATGCAAAAGTGGTGTTTTTGAATCAAAGGCCGATGACCCGTCAATTCAGAGGCTCGGGAAACACTTGCACTGTCTGTGACCGAAATCTCCAACACCCTTTCCTTTTCTGCTCAATTTCTTGCAAGGTTAGCCCATTTCTCCCATTCTTTTTTTTTTTTTTTTTTTTGGGTGCAGCGGAAATAATTGCCCCATTCATTTTCACCTACCGAAATTCGTAAATCGCCACGAAAATTTGTAACCAAAGAATTTGTATTTCGAATCACAAAAAAAACCGTGTCGTGGGCCCCTAAAATTCGCAATTACCACTGTAACAATTTGTAAGCATTATAAAAATTCACAACTTTGAACCTGTCTTTCCGGCTCACAAATTCGTACAATGCTATGAAAATTCATAAATAACTCCACAAAAAATTCATGAAAGTTCTTATGAATTTGAACATAATCTCATAATAAGAACTACAAAAATCGTTAAAAGAAGCCACAGAAAAAAAACCACCATCTCACATAGATCGGGTCATAAGAATTTTGTAAAAAAGAGTTTAGAAAATAGTCGTAAAGAGTATGGTAACCCAAAAAAGTGGTGTCTACCTAAAATTTTTCCTAGATAAAACTTGGGAACGTCCATATCTAAGACCCAAAATGCACATGCCTTGAAGACCTGACGTAACGCAATTTGAATAAACTAACCTTCCCTACCATTACCATTGCGAGTAGCATTGAGGGAACTTGGAATTAAGTTCAGCTACAATCACCAACAAATCATTACAATTGATTGTTGAATTCAACCCGGAATGCACATGTCTTTAAGACCCGACGCAACGTAATTTGAATCAACTTTCGTTTGGTACTATTATCGTTGCGAGTAGCATTGAGGGCACTTGGAATTAAGTTCAGCTACAAATTCGTTGCAATCGCCAGGGGCTTATTCGTTTGGAGTCTCAAAATTTTTGCACACGATCTCTAATAAATTTTTTTTATCTCTTTCCATTTATTATTCTTATAGAAAGTCTGGGGTCCAACAAATCACTTCAAATGATGGTTGAATTTAATTTTACATAACCACTACAAATTCGTTGCAATCTCACCCCTCTTCGTATGGGTTTTTTTCTTACAGTATAAACCATACTTTTGTCCACATTACAGGCCAATCAAATGGGGTGTAACAAAGTTGAACTCAATGTGGTGAAGGTTGAAAACTGTTTGGAGCTCGAAAACGGTCAAATGACCCCTTACTCGGTCCTTGAACTGCCCGTTTTGACACGGACTTCTTCGTCTGAATCGAGCTCAAGCAGTGCCGGCGTGCCGAATCTTACCAGTATGACCACTCCTCTTGCTTGCGCCGCCGCCACCGAGTTCGTGAAGAGAAAACGCAGCTCAGTTTTCGTGTCCCGAAACCGGTGCCGGCCGACACGCTGCGCCGCGGGGGCGGAGCTTACCGACGCCAGGAGCCGGCGGCGGAAGGGTGTCCCCCACCGGTCGCCGCTGTATTGAGTGAGTGGGATTGACAAAGACGTGTTTGGTAGGGTCTTTTATGATTGACGAGCTGCTTCTTTTTGTTATTACTCCATATTGTATCACTACACGGGGGTCTAGACTCTAGATCCCCTGTTCCCAATCCTGTTGATGACTACATCTCCACCGTACGATCCATATTGTTTCGGCAGGGATTGTGTGGTGGGGAGGAGTTGTGTCCTTTTAGGTGAGGAGATTGGGGGCAGGGAATCTGGGGCACTGGCCAGCACTAATGTCAATTTTGTAAAGCTATGGTTACTGTAGTAGATGATAATTTACCAATTTTTTTGGGTTTGTTTCACTATTTTTTATCTGCAAGGAGTATTCACCAATATCTCTTTATTCCTTTATATTAACATGAGTTTTGAGACTGTTCAGGGGTGTTTCCGGTAACTTTATACTCCCTATGTTCCTTTTTAAGAGTTCAGTTTGGCCTCAAAAGGGCCCACAAAGACCTCAGGCAAGAAGGGATGGGTGTGTGTGGGATTTTCTAAGAATGGGAAGTTGCGAGATTACAGTTCACCATCCCAGAAGGGTTAGTCTTGTGATCAAGATATGAGTTTGCTTCTTTTTTAGATTTCAAGTACGAAATTTCTCTAATCCAAAAAAAAAAAATCGTACGGAATTTTTTAGGTACTATCAACTCTTTTAAGGCTAGTTTATAGAGAGTTTTGCTCTGATTCTAATTAGAAACCACACAAGTGGGCGTAGTCAAAGTGTGCATAAGCTAGTTCAAATACCTTGAGTTATAAAAAAAAAAAAAAACACTTGCCTAGTTCAAAAAAAAAGAAAAGAAAAAAGAATACACTCGACCAACTTTTCAGTTGTGTACATGAATGCTATAGTGTTTCCACTAAACTAAAATCAGTTGATAAAGTTGTTTTATTTAACATATAAACGAGTTGTTTTCACTAAAATGAATGGACAAGTTTAGAAAAAACAAATTGGCTTAAAGACAATCAGTTGTAGACAAATAAAAAATATAAAATAGACAAGTTAGTTTCGCTAAGTTAAGACGGGTAGATAAGTTACACTAAAATAAATAGGCAAGTTTAGTGGAAATAAGTTGGCTAAATACAAGAAATTGTAAACAAAAAATATAGTGAAAACGCTAATGCTAGTACTGAAGGAAAACACGATTGCAAAGAATTTTACAAGCATTCCTTACCAGTCAGCAGTCACGTACTGAGTTTTTTTGTTTCTTTTGAACCTGGTACTATGGTGGGTACAACTTTCATTGACAAGGAGCATAGCAATGCATCAAAAAGGATGATTACCATTCCACAGATAATTGGATAACCAATCAGTTAGTCTAGCTTCTCAAATAAGAGAGAAATTTTTCGGTTCCGGTTGGGTATATCTCACGTGATATCTGCTCGGCACATTCGGGCCATCCAATGCACTTTTGGACGGCTCGGATTGAAACTCTCTCTCTCTCTCTCTCCTCTCACCCCAACACATTCTCTCTCTAAATTCGTGCAGTCCAAAAATGCAATAGATAGCTCGGATGCGCTGAGCGGATACCACGCGGCACCCACCCCGCGTCATTGAAAAATTTCCCCAAATAGGGATATACTAGTCATATATAGTTTTTTTCCTACATTTTTCTAGGAAACGTTCACGACCAATGCTGTTAAAGCTGCAACTCTAATAACCAGAGAGAGTTTTTAATTTTGTGTACAATCATGTAAGGCCCAATTATTTTGGCAAATCTTTGTAGGACAAGTGCACATGTTTTATTTGAGGTCTAAATTAAATGAAAAGAAAGGGTGGGGTTTTGGAATTCAGCGGCAGATATGGAAAAACATGGAAGAGTGATTATGGGTTTTGTCATCTATGTACCAAACTGTGTCAAATTTGGGGGACTAAATAGTAAATATGTGAATGGTGCTGGGGACTCTCAGGTTTATTTTTGGAAATTTTGGGGGGACCCCAAAATCTATTCCATGCAAGCAAAACCATGCTTGTTATTAATTATCAACACACTTACTTGCCTGGTGAGAGGGACAGTTGGAATTGGGAAATGGCAAAACCCAGCAAGTCTATCTACTTTCTTTTCTTCTTTTTTTTCCCTCATTTTAATAATAATAAAATAATAATTCTCCTGTTCTGCCTTGAATTTTCTCCTCTACGAAGTTTTCACAATCATACAAATAACGGTCTTCGTAAAAGCATCCACGCCATGAATGCCATTGCCATTGTCGTTGTTGGGCATGAATAGAGTCATTTTGTAAAAAAAGAAAAAGGGAAAGGGTATAGTGTTGCACCCATGTTTTGTCATTTTGCCTTTGCCATCGTGCCTCTTTTCTCTCTCTCTCTCCAATGACAATTTTGCCACAAATTTTGCTATATATGGCAAAGGAATTGGCATTTGCAGATTTGAGAGAATTTTTTTGTTGGGTGGAGCACCTAATTTGCCATTTATTCCAAAAAAAAAAAAAAATTTACCATTTTTGGTCTAAGGTGTGGATGCTCTAACAAAAATCAACAAAAACTTGCCAAGCTGTCTGGAAAGCATGTGTTTTGAGCCTTTAACCCTTGGCCTTCTCCAACTCCGAACAATCTCGACCTAAAAGAAATGAAGAATCCACAAGAACTCCAATGTCGAAAGGAGATGAAGGGTCTGCTTCAAATGAAGCCACTACAACTTGAAAAGAGGAAGAGAGAAGACACGAACTTGACAAAATAATAAAAATAGACATCACTAACTGCAGTGAGATATAACATAGCGAGGGGCTTGCAACAGATATGGGTTATTGCAATTGTCTTCGACTATATGCTCTCGTTTTCGCTTTGTGCAGTCAAAAGATTGAAAAACCTCCAAAATATGACCGACCTTGGTGCCTTGATTCTCGTAGATCCACCCAACTTACAAGGACCTAATCCGAGGAAGCCAAACTTTCCTTCCTAAGCCAACAGCTTGCAAAACGAAACGATAGTTCATGGTTTTGTAGGGGGGATTTGTCTTCCACAATGGGAGGATCATCTGAAGCAAGGTAAGCCATCCACAGGAATTTCTCTATTTTAATCTCTATAAAATGTAGAAAGAATGCAACCAATGTAGCGACCTTCCTTAATCATGACCAAGGAAGTTCCTGCCCATTGTGGAATGTTCGATTGAGACTCTTGAGAGATGCTACTGCGATATAACCACTAAACCATAACCAAGGGCGGATCCATGTTGGGGCACGTGGGGTCACGTGCCCCCACGCCTTTTAAAACAAATAGTAAAAAAAAAATAGATATAAATACAAAAAAGTCTCCTACACTAATACAAACCATTAGAATGATGTAAACTGTGTAATGGTCATCACATATTGTGAAAAGTTATGGGGGGCCTAAGTTTGATTCCTAGGACCCTCCACTTTTTTTTTTTTTTTTTTTCCATTTTCATTCTTCCTCTTTTTTGTAATTTTTCATTTTTGTTCTACCTCTTTCCTTTTTTTCTTCATTTTTGTTCTACCTCTTTTTGTTTTCCTCCCAATCCACAATATTACGAAAATTAAATTACTAAACATCCTTTTGTTTACTTGGCCACCTCAACAGTATGAATATTGTGAAAATCGGTTACGAAATAGAATGAGTGATCAATATTTAATGATTGAATAAATAATTTAGTGGTATACATACAGAAAAATATTTTTTAAGATTGTGAATCATAGATGCCTATGTATACAAAATTTCTGGGTCCACCACTGACATTAACGAACATCCTATCATCACAGTTTACTCTATTCCTTCTTCCCTGTCGATGTCATATAAAGGCCTAACCAGAGCATAGTTGCGAGGAGCAGGCTACCTTCTGCTCATATTTTGTAATCATGTATTTGCCTCAATTTGCAAAAAGAGAAGACAACACGACAAAAAGAATTCTGCATCTATATGCGAGTTTCATTATTGAGTTCGTTCATGATGCAAAAAGAGACAATGATAATCAGCATTTGGTTTTCTCAAACCATGAAAATAGGCCCAGAAATTCAATATTCATAGGGTTTTCTTAAGCACCCAAAAAGAAAAAGTCACATCCCGAAAGACCCGAGTGCAATTTTGTTTACCCTCCTTAAAAGAGAGTCAACATTACCCTCCTCCTTATTGGTTGAAATGGTATAGGTCTCACCCGTGCAATATTTTTTTAGTAAACATAGCACCACTTTGTAGTAAGATACACACCATTTCAATAAATAAGTAGGAAGGTAATATTCACACTCTTAAGTAGAGGTAAGAGTGTGAATAAATTGGCCTTGTCAACCATTTTCCCCACGTATGGAATATATGAATTTATATGTGAAGTATTCATCAAGAAGCACCAGTGGTCTAGTGGTAGAATAGTACCCTGCCACGGTACAGACCCGGGTTCGATTCCCGGCTGGTGCATCTCTTTTTTTCCATCCCCCCCTTGAATCTGTGGAAGATTTCCTTTTACCTTTCGGTTTTACCCTTACGCCAATCCACAAATGAGTTCACAGTGACGTATACCCCACGGACCCAATACACAATTGATATATTTTGATTTGAGTTTATTCAAACTGGGCTTTACAAATGAAATGATAGGAAGCTAAAGAGCACGCAATAAAAATACAAAGATGAAATGTGATAGAAAGAGCACGCAATACAAATACAAAGATGAAATGTGATAGAAAGGAGAAAAAAATGTGGCTCCTTGCAACAACTTGTGCTGTAGGAGGGCCTGAGCTCCGGTTACTGAGAGAGGTTTCCCTTTCCTTCTGAACTGCAATTGAAAAAGTCCTCGTGCGCTTGGGCAACCAAGAGCTCATCATCCCATTCATCGCGGTATGTTTCCGGCCGCACCTTCCTGTTCTTGTTAGTCTCAGAATACATTTGTTTTCTCCATTCTTCAGAAAGTGGACACCCGCATTCAGTAGCAAGCCAGTCATTGTATTCAAACTGCAAAAGAGACCATTCAACATATTAACTTTCATGTTCGGAACATTCATTACAAGGAAATAAATCTCTGTGCAGAAACTAATGATTCAGGGCAGGCCAAGGAATAAGCAAATATAACAGCGACAACACTAGGATGAAAACACGAAAGGTGCCAATAAAAATATTGGTTTAGAATGGTCGGACTGCCAAAGAGTGGCCAAAAAGTGTATTAACGAATGGTGAATTTGCAAACTACAACAAAGCAAGGGAGCAGAATGTTAAAATAGAATCGACAGTATGTGAAGCATAAAGGGGGAAATAAGCAGTATTTCAGGTTCTCTCATTGTAGGAAACAAAGCAGAAATATCAAATAGTATGACCGTTCAGCTATTTTTGTATTTTCTGGCTATACAATTATCCTCCTTTTATGCTAATGAATAAGCTTAGCCTGTGGAGTATGTCAAGGTATAGCATAGCATCTCGGGTTTGCTACGTGCATGAAATGAAGCAGGATTGTCCCATCTACGGAGATGGATTTTCATTCACGTTACATTGGAAAACAAACTTTCAAAGCAGCTGATTGCAATGAAACAGAACTGTAGTATTTAGATTTTCCAGCTTTGACTACAAACTTTGGGATGCACAAACCTACCACACTTTTGAAACCCTGGAACAAAGGAGTATAAAATACCTTGCCAATTTTGCATGGATCAGTGTCTATGTAGCAACATTCACAATGTTGATTGAGATTTGAGATATATTTCCTTCACGAAACATCAAGATTTTAGTCCTTATAGACAGCAATACCTGAGAATCACCGACGTTATGAGTGTAGTGCTTGGGGATGCCAGAAGCGTCCAAGGTTCTGTAAAAAGCCTCAATATCAGCCATCATCTCGTCTGATGATGGAAGCGATACACGACCTGATAAAACACCCGCTATCCACTTGCTCTGGAGTTCACACAAGGGGAAAGGGCCAACCTATTATCAAGAAAAACCAGCACATTATGTCACCATCCAAATATGTTCAACTTGAAATCCCGTGGAAACCTGGGTAAACAATGTAAGGAAGAGTCAAGACCTTCCACGGCAACCCGACAAACGAAAGCAGTGGGGCTAGGAGAGGCGGAAAAACTTGCTTGTACAGTGGCCCCACACGGTTGTCATCCACAGTCACAATGTCATTCACATCAAGAAAAGCAAAATGATACTTGTACCTACAGAAAGAAGGAAAATGCGTACCGATTACGTAAACATCTCACAAATTTCTTCCAGTTTATGTTTGATGTCCTCCATTTTGGAACATCTAGTCTGGGTTTTGGTTATGCTTTTGTGGTTGGTTGTTTCGAGGGAAAGGTGCATGATGGGCAAACCAAAGATATCATTTTGCATTATAGCTTCTTTTTCTTCATCTTTATTATTTTCGTCTATAAAATCCCTCCCAAAATCCATCATCCAAATGCAGTCCTAGCAGCTTCAGTGTAAACCAAAGTGAGGCCTAAATAATAGGACACACACCCTGTGCAATGCAGAATAACATCAGCACAAATTGCACTGCCATCTCGGAATACCACATTACCATCTCCATGGGCACTTTCTATCTGCAATGTTATTAATGAAAATCAGCATTTCAGATTAACCAATTTCGCCCTTCACAGACTTCTGCTTTAAGTGATACAGTTGGCTTTATAATCCCCCAAAATTCTACTGAGTTAATAGCGCTTTTACCATGGAATGAAGCCACATGTTATCGTGCCCAGGCAGCTTTCCCATAGTTCCCTCTGTAACCGACCTAGAAGCAATGTGGACTTCTTTCGCAACTCCAGCAATGTCTCTACAGATATCAACAGCACTTGCAGAACTCCCAATTAGAATTACAACCTGAATGTAGCACGAGGGAACAGTCAAGTATTTGAGAATTCAAGTTTGTCAAATCGCAAATCGAATTGACCCATTTCCGAATCGTGAATCGAAATGATTGATCCAAATTTCAAAAACTATATTGAAAAATGTTTCTATGCTCCTACATAATAGAGATACAACGTGAAGTTCAAAATTTTTAGTGGAAGTTTGCTTTCTATGGTTAATTGATATCATGTGGGATTGTGGTCTAATAGGAAAGACACTTGTACATAATAGGAAAATAAATATTGTAGTAAAATGGATTTGTGCATGTAGAGCTTATAAATGAAAGTGAAAGCTTAATAAAACTTTGTAGTCTAATAGTAACGGAAGTAACTTAAATGGAGCTTTGAGCCGTGCTCCGGTCTTGTGAAATTACGCTTCCATGCAGTAAATTATTCTCAACAATATTTACAGCTCCTTGTATAATTACCATCTAGAAAATTAGAATTTTAATATTTTAAGATGTTGAGCACATCTATTGACTCATATTATAACAAAACATTAAAATTTAACCGAAATAAAATAGACGACTCATGAGTATAAGGTATCTTAGTTGTAAACATCTTTAGAATGACTCTTTCAATCTTTAAGAGGAATGAAGAAAAAAGAGTTGACATGCTCCGAATGAGAATAAGTACCAATCAACAAATGATTAACAAATTTTACATGGGAATAAGGTTTTTCGCATTTAACAGTATATGATCGTATGTTCTTAATTTTAAATAAGATGAAACTGCAAAAGTTGTTTCATAGGAGTATTAGTTGAGTCATGAGTGCAACAATTGTGACACACCTTGATTCACCCGTAGATTCGTACCGTTTTTGTGAGAATCCATCTTAGGAAATGTGAGTCCCACATCGGGAACTTTAGAAATGGTTAAGTGGTGTATAAGTGATTCCAACCAACTACTACATAACCTGAGGTTAACCTTTTGAGCCATGTGGTTAGGCAAAAGGTAAGCAGGTCAGCTGGCACGGGTCGTTATAGTTTTTGCGTGAATCGTGAGTCAAGCCGTGGATTGTACGATTCACCCCCGGTTTTATAAACCATGATTCACCCATTGACTCGTATCGTTTTTGTGTGAATCGTGAATTGAATTGTGAATCATGCACTTCACAACTATGCTTGATATCAAAAACGAGAAAGTGAAACCAATATAAAACAGTAACTTGATTGTATAACCCAAAGGCAATCGTTAGACACACAAGAATTGTTCCGTGTTAGCTTCATCAAAGTTAGCTTCCTTAATTTCCATAGCTTGCCACCAATTCAAGTCACCTTACATAGAGCAAAAGTCTGCTCAAATCAGAATTTCATTGCACTATTTCACACGCAGACAAGTTCCTAATGCACTATGTGTGCATGGATGATACCAAACGACCAGATCTAAGTAATCCACATCAAGTAAGTAGGGATATGTCAAAGAAATCAATCTAGATTGGAACTTGATTTTGGCATCTAAGGGAAAGGAGATTTGCTTTTCTAATGCAAATCATTCTCGGAATGCTATATCAGCTGCAACACCTCATATAAAATGTCTCCCACAGCTCCACGTGAACCAAATTCTTGAAGAAGCCCGTATTTCACAAGAAACAATGACAGACTGAGTACCCTATTATGATCCCCTTCCCAATGCTCCCCCAACCTAGTGTCTTGATACTTAACTAACACAGTAACACCATATTTCATGATAAGTTGTTCATCTTTTCACCCTAAACCGTAAAAATCAACAAATCACAATCTTGCGTACCCAACATACTTTATTTAGCTCACACAATTGGAACGTAACTGAGTCACCTCCAAAGTTCACACCCTAAAGCTTCAGAGACAGGAATAAAAAAATTAGAGATACATGGTGAGGTGGCCTAGTAAACACCCAAACTTTAACAGTGGCATTGGTCCCTCGTGTACAATATTCCTGTGTAAGGGGATGAAACCATTTTCCACCCCGAGATGTCTATCCAATATTCTTGGATTCATTACACAAATTCCCAAAAATGTTATAATCATTGTAATTATGCTTGATCATGCAATATAGAAATATTGAACTATAAAAAGAAAGAAAAGCTGAGACATACTTGATCTCGAAATGGCTCAGGAACACGGTAATTGTGGCTGTGGATTTGACGTCCTGGCCATGTCTCAAGGCCTGTAATGTACTAGTTCAGCATAATTAAAAAAAAAAAAAAAATACTACTAATTGACATATGTTTGATTGGTCCAACTAACAACGAGCAACATAATCTTGTGTGGTAAGTAATCCACCGCTATTGGTAATCCCCACACTTCTATTCCCATTGGAATTACCCATGCTATGGAATTAATCCCTCATTGTCAGTCCAACAGTTCAAAATATCAGGGGGCCTACATATATGATGAAATTTTCAAAACTTTTAGGGATACTCCATACTCCAATAGTTCTAAAAAGTTGGGGGCGCCATAGCCACCCCTGGACCCCCTCCCTCAATCCTTGCGTCTAACCAATCTGAATCACAAATCGGAGTACCACTTTGCAACCGAAAGGGGTGATACGAATCTTGAAATAAGTACAGATGGTCCCTTTAAAGTGCTAACAAATTCACTAGAAACTTGATTTTCACAGCATAAAGTGACAACCGAGGCAACGAAGGCATGAATTGTAGCTTCTTAGTTCCGACCAACAACAGTGTCCATCGGCAAATACTACTAGTATTAGCTCAGCATTTGATAAAACTAGTATAAACCCATCTACCCCAAAACATCATTACATTCTAAGGCAATCTTAGAGCATCTCCACCAAACCCCTCAAACACATTAAATACCTCAAGGCTCAAATGCTATTTCACCATTCAAATGTTGGAGGATGAGTAGCACCCGTCAACGGTCAAACTTTGCTTTAGTGTCTAACCTTTCGTATTTTTCTTCTCTTTTATGCTTTAAGTATCTGAAGGGCCATTTTTTAAGAATCTATTGCATTGCATTATAAAAACCCATCCTTCAATATTTTGAAGAATCTGCAAAGACGCTCGTAAACCCGAAAAACCCAAATTCCGAAAACCACATGTCCTGGAAGGACAGTGATTTTCGCACTCGAAAATTTATCATCTCACTCCGAGAGGCAGCGCTAAAATCCGTACTATATGATATTTGCTCCACCCAGATGGTAAATTTCGGAGTGTGAAATCAATTTCGAAAAGGCCATACATATATTAAAATATTACCCGGAATCTCAGCTATTCGGGGCTCCGTATAATGCCCATTACACACAACCACAGCATCATAAACTTCATCCAACGGCTCCCCACACGCCGTCGACCTTACCTTGCACTTCCCACCCTCCAACCCCACACGCCTCACCTCCGCACCGAACCGCACCAACTCACCGAGTCCAAACTTGGTCGTATAATCGTTCAAGTACTCCAACACCTCCCCGTGACCCGGGAACCTCCTCGGGTCCCTGTGGGCCCCGTTCTTCGCCACGAACGGGTACTCCCGAAAACCCATCACCTCCCGGGGTAAGTTGGTCCGGAGCGAGGCGTATAGGCTGCTGTGGACCACGGTCCGAGCCGGGTCGATGCCGAGCGGGTCGGATTCGGTGGTCGGGTCGTAGACCCACGTGCCTCCGACCTTGTTTCCTCGCTCGAAGACGACCACCTCGTGGCCCTCTCGCCGGAGCTCGCGGGCGGCAACTAGGCCGGCGGCGCCGGCTCCGATGACGGCGACGCGCTTGGGTAATACAGTAGTCATTGATGTCGTTTGGGTCGTGATCCGTGTGAGATTCGCAGGAAGAAGGGAATCGTGCTATGTATTTCATTACTCCCTTTGTTTGTCCCTTTTGACTTTTTTTAAAGCGTTTCACCCCTCAAAGAATTGTACGTAATTTTTAATTTGTAATATTTTTAATATGTAATATGAATCTTGTTTGATAGATCTCAATTAATTTTATTATTCAAAATCTTCAAAATCATAAAAAATATTATAAAATGTAATATTTAAATATATTTTTAAAAAACACGAATTTCGACGATTGGACAAACAAATTGGGACGGGGAGAGTGCCTTTTTCTCTTGGCCTTTTTAGATATTCTTGTAACAAATTTTTTTTAAAGAAATAAATAGGATGTTTTGAGAAATTAAATAGATATTCTGTTTGAGAACTTATTTAGGTGTCCATTCTAATGGGTTTAAAAACTTACATTCTCATCCTCAAGTTGCCACCGAGAATCCCCTGTCCTACTCCCCTGTCCGACTCCCCCGTCCGAGTGTCTCCGCCGTTGATCTCGTAAATCAACGGTTGAGATGAGCCGAACACATTTTTCCCAAAACGACGTCGTTTTGGAAAAAACGTGCTCGGCTCATCTCATCCGTTGATTTACGAGATCAACGGCCGAGAGACACTCGGACAGGCGCCTGTCCGAATCCCAGTCGGACAATTCATACATTAATATATTAATATATATCTTTTATGGGATATACCAGATTTTTAATCCCACAATTAAAGGGATTATGTCTCTCTCTAATTCCATGCATCTCCCCTCCCCCATTCCCTCTGCCTTACACAACGTGCTCCATTCAATTTCATCAGCAACCACCATGAAATTCCTCCTCATTCGAACCTACCCGATATAGACCCAACTCTCCTTCGCTTCTCCCACTTCAAGATACTATGGTCCTCAACACAGGTAGTAATCTCTCCCTGACTCAACTGCAATGACACGACCCGAATTTCCCGACCCTTTTGGGCAGCGACGGTTGCCAAGAGAGGAGGGAAGGCCGTGGCGGTCGTGTCGTCGTCTAAGGCTGCCATAACTATTGATGACATGACCAATGGAGTCCACACATTTCAAATTTCAGATTAAACTTATACCAGTGTCCTCTATTTTATTTTATTTTGGGAAGCACCAGTGTCATTGTGTAGAGGTCTGAAATCATGCGTAGGTAGCACAATACTAATTCTAAAGTGTATATTTGTAGTTATCTTTTGATTTTTCGATTTGGACCGTAAATTAATCATATTTGCTATGAATTCTTCATACTTGAAAATGAATACGTATATCGGCAGATAAGCCACTAATTTTTGTCACGATTTCGGTATATATGTTTCGATTTCTCCAAATTTTGTCATGGTTTCTATTTATTGTAGTTTCATCGGGACGATTTTACGATACATGTTCAAGATTTTTTATGATTTATGGTGATTCCACAAATTTTGTCATGGTTTTGGTACGTGTGTTTCGATTTCTCCAAATTTTGTCATGATTTTGGTATATGTGTTTCAGTTTCTCTAAATTTTGTCATGATTTCGGTTTACTGTAGTTTCGTTGGCACAATTTTACGATATGTATTCATGATTTTTTTTTTCATGGTGATTTCACAAATTTTATATAGATCGACGAAGAAGAAGGTTGCATATTGACGATTGTTTGCCTTCTGTTTTTTTTTTTTATTATTATTTTATGTAGAGCCATTGTTTGCCTTACATTTTTTTTTATTTTTTATTTTTTATGTTTGAACGTTTTTGGCTGGGGAAGGGATAATGCTCCCATATATATCGGACCTGGTGACTGGAATAGTGTCTTGGGATCATATTTAACAAACAAGTGCGTGAAAAATGGTTTAATTAGAAATAAACAAATAAATGGTATATTCATATTGATGAAGGGTGGTGTTGGCATTATTTAGTATTCAAAACACGAAGGATAAGGACATAAGTATCACTAGGGGATAGAACCCCCATTTTAGTACCTTTTTTTTTTGTGGGTACTATACGCTCTCTTTTTTTGGAGTAACGGGCATACTGCACCCTTGTACGTACTTCTTTGTGGAAGAGAATACAACTTTTCTCCTATTTTCTCTCCAACTTTTCTTGTACTCTCTCTTTATTATTATTTTCTCCCATCTTCCATGAGTTTCAAAACAATGCTGAATCAATACTTCACTGATACCCCTCGGGGTTTTTTAAATCAAAAAATGCCAATTTCACGTATGAGAAATAATAATAAACTCCTTAGTGCCTAACAGGTTGTACACAATAGGAAGGCATCGGTTAGGCAATGCAATGCCTAAGTCAACAAGTTGAGCTTTGTTCACTCTCCACTTAAAAGGGTGAACATTACCCTCATTGCTATTGGTTGAAATGGTGTGGATCATACCAGAAAATGATGCCTTACTTACCAGAAAGTGGCACGGCTGAGACCTAGACCATTTCAACCAATAAGAAAAAATGTAATGTTTACCCTCTTTCAAATAGGGTAAACAAAATTGCTCTCTAAGTCAGCCCTAACTCAAGGGAGAAAGATTATAAGAGTTTTAGGAAGATACACTGTTATACCTTCCATTTTATCATGTACTTCATATAAAGAGACTGCACTTGGAGCTTCGCTGGCTGTTGTCCTTCTAGGTTGGTCCCTATTGAGCCAGTCCGAACGCGAAGCCTTATGCCTTATACCCACTTTAATCGGACAACCATCTTTTTTTCATGTGTCCATATTCTTCCTATATTGTGGGACAACTCCTGCGAATCTGTGGTTATTGCAGGGGCTTGATTCGATTGGATCAAGAGATTGGTTGGGCTAGTCAGCACTTCATTGGTAATGGGTTGCAGCAGTCCTTGTACAAAATGGTGTTGGCTGCTTCTCTTTATCATATATGGTTGGAAAGGAATAATAGAGTTTTTCAAGGCTCTCAAAAGGATGCTCTTGCTCTTGTATCTGTGGTGAAGTATGATATCAGGAGTTGTTTGAGTTTCTGGAGGAAGGTGAAAAGAAGTTTCAGGAATCAGCGATTGTGTACTAGAGTTTTTTTTCCTTTTATCCCCTAAACTATCTAACTTTTCTCTACTTCGTCCCTAAACTATCAATTTGGCAATTTTATCCCCTCAACTATCTCTCCGTTACCCACATGATCCAATCGATAACGGTTCTAACTTTTTCGGCGGAAAATAGGCTCATGTGCCTATCACATGCAATCCAGCCCAGAAGCCAAGGACAAAATAGACATTTTAGGTTTTACACTCCACTGGCGCCAACTATTTCCCTCCAAATGTGGAAAAAAACAGAGCAAAGCAACTCCCCTCTCTCTCTCTCTCTCTCTTTCTTCCATTGCTTCTTCCTCTGACCCATTATATGCAGAACTTGCCATCAAAAAAACAGAGTAATACAACCCAGATCTCTCTCTCTCTCTCTTCCATGGCTTCTTCTTCCACTTATTCAACTATAAACAAAAAAAAAAAAAAAACTGAAATGCAGGTTTGCTGAAACATTGCCTTTGAACCTGAAAAACAGAACAGAAACATTGCATTTGAACCTTGCAAATCATACATACAATTGGAAAACAGACCATAAAAGAACTGAACTCACAGAGCAGTAGAACTGAACCATATTTCATAAGCAAAATAGTAAAACTGAACCATATTTAATTATAACAAAGTAGAACCAAAGTCCGGATCAAAAAAAAAAAAAGTAAAACCAAAGTCTTTACAATGTTCCAGAACTGAACCATATTCCATTACATATTCCAAGTTCATTACAAAAGTGTTCCAGAGACAAAAGTGTTCATAACTGAAACTAAAACATAAATACAGACCAACATAGTTGAATAAGTTTGAGCAGTTCCCAACATAAAGACAAATGCATAACTGTTACTACATTATGGATCCCCAAATGCAACAAATTGGATCCCAAAAATAAAAAACTCAAGCATAACAAGACATTCAAGTTGGAGTGGGGTTTCTTCCTCTTCCTCTTCCTCTTCCTCTAGAGCTTGCTGAAACGGCATCCATAGGAGCTTTGCATGTCCTTGTGTTATGCCCTTGTATCCCACATCTCCGGCAAGTCATTTTTACCCCTATTTTACTGAGCTTGAAGGGCTTTTTTGCACTTTCATCTGCTTCCCTTCTTCTTGCTTTACATAGCCTTCCAGGTTGCCTTTTGAAGTCTGGAGGTTTGATTGGATCCTTACCTGACTTCTCCCACATATCAGAACCATTCATTGGGTGCATTATGTTTCCATATGCAGTCAAGAAGCTATGCTTTGAGTACCACTTACTAACAAACTCGTCTGGTTGTCCACCAGATTCAACTATTACTCTTGCAGCATGCTCACATGGAATTCCCGTGAGGTCCCATCTTCTACAAGAACAAGTGTGTCTTTGTAGATTAATAGTGTTCTGATAACCAGTATGGATATGTCTTGCTTCAAACTCTCCCTCACCACATAGTATTACTATATAGTCACCATACCTCGACTTAATCTTTTCAATCTTATCATGAATCTTAGGACCCAACTCATCAACCCATTTTGTAGCAAATGCCCTTTTGTCAACCAACCTTTTCATGAAATATGTCCCCAATTTTTCCAACATGGTGAGTATTGGTTTATCCCTAGCAAGCAAAATGGCCTTATTGAATGTTTCACATAGATTGTTGAGTAAAATATCACACTTGGGAGTGACAATAAAGTGTGACCTAGACCAATGACAAGGGTTTCTATTTGGGTCAAACAACCATTTAAATGCCCCTGGGTCTTCTTTCTCTAGTTCTCCCATCAAAAAGTTGAACTTACCCACATAACTTGCCCTAGCTAAATTCCACAGCTTGTCATGCAATACCTGACCCCCATATCCAGCATTCTTGAAGTTGTTGTGTAAGTGTCTTACACTGTCACGCCCCGCCCCGCAACGGCACCCAAAGTGGGCCCGAGTCAGTGCGGCCACGTGGCATTCCACACAGAAGACCCAACCACACAACACCATCCGACAGAATAAACAACCAGCGGAAGACTTCTCACAATAAAACAGAAATGAGTCAACGCACTAACCAACCAATCACACGCTCGCACAACTAAGTAACCACAACCTCTATTACAAAACTTAATAAGTTCTAAATTTCAAAATATCCACCAACGACTTGATTACAACTTATATGAATCAATTCCTTCATTAACAACCTACAATAAGCTCGACCATCAACATCTCCCAAAGCTAACGCTCGAGTACACCTCAACACGTTGACCGATAGTGGACCCACTCTAAGCCACCTGCTATCTGGCAATCCAAAAAGGAAAATCAGAGTGTGTGAGACATAAAAGTGCTCGATAAGATATCACAATACCCGAAGGAATATCAACATAAATATGAACCTCCAACATAACTGAAACACTCGAATGTAAACAACAGTTATATCCATCACACACTCCAAACATAGCTGTATTATCCAATAAACAACCACATAACAATATCTGAATCAACAACGGCATGAATATTACACAAGCATGCAGTGGCACGTCTGCCACATTCCCATGTACCCAAGGCATTGTGTCCCGCAAACCATGTTCCCAACCTCCGTTAATTAGACGGAATGGCATACGACATAGCGTGACTCACTCCACAATCCTTTCGCGGGTACAATCAACATACAACAAACATGCATACCATTAGCTAGAACAACATATAGCATGGTATACAATCTCCACCACATATAACCATATCAATAGCCAAATCTCGATTAGCATGGTCTCATTGATATACAATCACCTCCACAACATTATCTTATTAAAGATAATCATATCAAAAGCTAAAATACCATTAGCAAGGCATACACTCACCACCACAGCGATATCTTATTGAGAAGAACTATATCAAACACACTCACCTTTGTATCGATCGAGATACGTCAAACTTACGGTTTTGGCACCTCCCATTTGACCGGCTTGCCTCCTAATCATAAGCTAACTCATATTAGCATACTTCTCCATTTAAATGATCAACAATTGAATGATAGCACCCTATAACATTTTAACAAGCTAACCCATGCCCACAGGTTAACAAGGCCACCAAACGTTTCCTAATCCATTTTACAACCATTTGATATCAAGTTATAGAGCTAACAAGGTATTAAACGATGTCCAATGAACTCAAACATGTCATCTCAAAGACCTCCAAGATTTCCCAAGCAAGCATAGCGCTTAAACATAACATAATCCCAAAATCGATAAAGAATCCAACAACTAATCCACCGTATTCCAACCATAACTTCTTTTAGGGTTAGAATTAGATTATGAAACCACCACCATTGAAAAGTACATTCCGAGTACATCAATTTCGATATAAAATTTGCCCAAAACGGAGTCCGGATGAAAAAGTTATGCCCATTTGAAGTTTCGTCAGAAATGCTGATTTTTAACCTTGGTACCGGTACTGCAAAATCCCAGTACCGGTACCAGCCCCCAAAACTCACAAATAACATCCTCTGGACACCTGGTACCGGTACAGCCAAAACTCAGTACTGGTACCACCTGGCTTTCTCAGCAAAAACACAGCTCGAACCTCCTCCGATTTCCAACCTTTTCTCAACTCAAAACACAACCAAAACTCACCAAAACTTCACAAAATCATGCTCAAACTCTAAGAACTCAAAGAGTTACCAATTAATCATCAAACTCATGAATCAAATCAAGTTATAAACACCAAATTCCAAGGATTTAAGACTAGGTTCATGAATTCATCAAGAACTCAACCCAAAACCCAACTCCACCTCAACCAAACCACCAACCCACGAATTCACCATCCAAACACAAAATTCAACAACAAGAACATAAAATTCAAGTAAAAGAAACATGAACTTACCAAATTTGTGCTTCAATTCAAGCTAGAAAGATCAACCCAAGGCTTTCCCCTTCTTTCTCTTCTTCTCCTCCTCTCCCTCTTCTCCTGGCGTCTCTCTCTCTCTCTCTCTACGTGAAAGATAAAAATGAGGGAGAAAATATCTCCCAGGATATTTGTTTGTTTCAAAGGAAAATTATCGTATGCAAGCGAAACCATATACAACTTATACTCCCATCCACAAATCACATACAAAGCCCTTGAGATTCTACTACATGCGGTTCAACCTCATAAACATATAACTCAATTCAAAATAGGAGTTTAAAAATACTAAATATTCGGGGCGGGTATTACATACACAATGTCTATGCTCAATTTATGGTAGCAACTCCTTAATTGCATGTTCCAATCCCTAGGACAACATAAATTGAGTTACAAAATTGGTGACAAGTTAAAAACATTAAAGTAAACACAAACATAAATTGCATTTACCTTTTGCTTATCTGAAATTATTGTCCAAGTAGGTTCATTCTCTATTTGTAGGTCAGGAATCAAATGGTTCAGAAACCATGTCCAAGTCTCAGTGTTCTCTATTTCCACAACAGCATATGCCACAGGAAAAGTTTGATCATTTGCATCAATACCCACTGCTGTTAGCAATTGACCAGGATAATATCCCTTCAAGTGACACCCATCTACACCAAGAATTGGTCTGCAAGCATCTTTAAACCCTTTCTTCAAAGCTGCCAAACAAATATAAAATCTTTGGAACACATTGGTAGGCATTCCATCAAGGTCATGTTTCAAATGGATGTAAACACTTGTACCGGGATTGGTTCTGTCGATCTCATGGCAATAATCCCATAACATTGCATACTGTTTTGCAATGTTACCCTCAAGTTTTTTCAAGACCTTCTGCCTTGCCCTATAGCATTGGTTAACTGAAACATTGCATTTGAAATTTGATTTGACCTTTTCCACTAGCTCTGATACCTTTAAGGTAGGAGTGATCCTTATATCATCAAAGTACATCATTGCCACCCAAGAGCTATTTATCAGCTTGTTCCGCCAAATTCTACCACATGTATGTTTTGGGACGTAAGTTTTTACCTGTAATGTTTTGTCTTTCCCTATATCAGATGCAAAGATTGTCCACGGACATTCAAACTTTTTTGTCCCATCTTCTGGATCAATAACAACCTTACATTTAGCCCTCACCCTTGTGGTTTCATTTTTGGTGAATCTTATCTCTCTCTCTTGCAGAATTGAATGGTGCCTAATAGCCCCAGCAAACTGAGCCCTATGCTTGAATATCATACCCTCACAAAAAACAGACTCATCTCTCCCTTTTATTGGCCTAAACACAATTGGTTTTTTCACTTTTGGATCACCTTCACCATCTGATCCACTTAAGAACCCATCTTCAGAATCTTCATATTCTGCATCATCTGATTCACCCAAACTATCATCTCCTTCATCAATTGGGGCATGCATGAAGAAGTCTGATGTTTCTTCTATTCTTTTCCTTGGCGCAACTGGGGATACAGTCCTAGCATTCCTACTTCCAACCCATTCACTATTGGCATCAACATTCTCCTCATAAATCCTGTCATCTTCATCACTTAAATCATAATCGCTATCATGAAAATAATCATAGTTTGCATCAGAATCTGAGTCATCATCAGCTAGACTTCCACCTAACCCCTCTATCATATCTACATCATCAATGGTAACCACACTCTCTGAAAAGGTCCCACTCTCCCATTCCCAATTACCAACATCCACATCAAGCAAATCATCAAGAATGGTATTAGGGATGACAAGGAAAATATCAATGATGAGCACCCAATATTGTAAATATTTGGTGCGACTAGTTCTGTTTTAAGTTGTATTATCTTATAATTGTTTAGGTTTTATAGTGATATTGCACGTAAGGTAGGTTTTTGTGTATTTCAGGTAAAACGTGCTAATAAAGAGGTTTTGAACGCCAAGGAATGCTCCGGGTGCAACCAAGAACTCAAGGCCACATGCCACCCCGTGGTGGTGCCCGAAAAGTCATGAAGAGATGGTTTGGAGGTTGCTCGGGTAACCCAAGGGTTAAGGGAATTGAAGGAGAAGTGAGGATTTTACCAAAGCTACTCATCTTCCGACTAGCTGAGGGTAGAATCGTCATATCTTTTGATGTGCAAATGATATTGGATCCAAACCACTTGGGTTAGAAAGTAGACTCGACGAGCTTTCCAACGGTCCAAAGAACGCCTAAATCCGAGTTCGGGAGTGTCCGGAGCGAGTCCACGAAGTTGCCCCAAAAATCTGTCTGCTATGAACCGGTTCGGGTTTTAGGCTGTACCGGTTCATGGTGTTCAGAACACTATTTTTGGCAACTTTTCAAGGTTATGAACCGGTTTGGGTTTTTGCTTGTACCGGTTCATGTGACAGAAAATGTGCACGAATTGCCAGTTTTTTCAACTTTCCACTTTTGGGATATTTTTCTTTTCTAGCCTCTTTTAAGATATTTGTGGGATATTTTGTGAGAGAAGAAGTCTTTGTATAAATAGGTCTTCTCCTCTCTTCTTTAAGTAGTTAGTTCATTTTTACCTTTAAGTCTTTTAAATTTTTAGGACTCCATTAATGTTCTTTAAGCTTTTGTGTTAATTCCTACAAGAACTCCTTAAGGTATTTGTCATTTGTTAATTTCTCGTTTATTAAAGTTGCTTGTACGGACTAGATTCTTACTAATATCAAGTTTATTTCCGTATTTATCGGTTAATCATGTTTTCATTTCCTAGCATAATTTCTAGTCTTTTTAAGTATGTGTGAGTAGTTGTTTGGCTAAGTCTCGGGCTAATGTTTCCCGAGGACTTAGGCGGTTACTTGGTTTTCGAGCCATCGGGCTTAAAAGCATGATTTTCGGAATAGAACTTGTCTTGCAATTTTGGTCTAAACAAAGGGGTGTTAACTCCTCGGTATGATGTTTAGTCAAGCGGTCTTGGCAAGCGTCATATCGAGGGCTCGTGGCCTCCTATGGATTCAATAAATGTTAAAAACAAGTTAGTTCGCCTCCGTTTAATCACATCTTTCAATTATTGTAGTCATTAAAGCTAAATTCTCCAGGCGTGAGCACGCGGTCGTGACTCTCGCCTGAGTTATAATCGAGAACCGGTAACGGTCTTTGTCAAGGGAAAGACGATCCCTAGACTTGCCTCTTTTATTTCATTAAGAACATTTCTAGTCTTTGTTTTAGTCTTTTCGTTTAAAGCAAAACCAAGTTGGCCGTCTTAAACGCCGAAATCCTACCATATAAAACCTACAATTCCAATTAAGCTACATTCGATTCTCTGTGGGTACGATCCCGGACTTCCGGATATTATGCTACTGACGACCTAGCCCTACGCTTCGGGTTTTTCAACCTTATATTTGAAGGCAAGGTTTTGACGTAAGCAATCAACAGCATTATCCTTAATATGGTTTATCATATTGATAAGTTGATCATCATTTTGAATAATTTTGAAACTTCCATCCGTAGCCTTGTAGTAGTATTCAAGTGCATCATTCAGCCCCAACTTTTTACCAATTTCATCCAACTCAAGCAATGAGAAAATTTTCCTATTCTAATAGTCACTGTAGCTTACTTTTCCACCAAAATAGGACTTCCTACCTATTTCAGCAAAAAAAACACCCCCATGGTGGACTTTAATTGAGAAGAAATCTGGGTGCACATCTACATAGCAATAACAGACAAAACAAGCAAGTAAAATAATTAGGATATGCTTATAATTATACACTTATACAACTAAAGAGAGGGACCACATTACACCCACTTTTTCGGGAAAAAAAAAATTTAATACAAAAGGGACCACTTGTGTCGTATAAACAAACCCCAGACAATTGCTTTTGAACTGATTTTTAACGATGCATGAGAGTCATAAACAAAACCCCACACAAAACCCATGTAAAACCCCACGCTAAATTTTTTTTTTTTGCTCGACCAAAACCCCTTACTAATTTTGAAAAAAAATCCACACAAAACCCCACGCTGATTTTTTTATTTACTTGGCCAAAACCCCTCACAACGATTTCGGAACAAATCCCAAACAAAACCATACACTGATTTTTTTTTCTTGGCCAATACTCATTGATTTCAGAACATGTAGTCACAAACAAGTTTAATACCCAACACAATCGGAAATAAAAACAAGATTTTTGTACTTACAGTTGGGGATGATGGAGTCCTTACCCCCTTGCCTCAACTCATCCATCATTCCTTGCCTTCCCAATGAATGAACCGAGAAATGATGGAATTGAAGCGAGTAGAACGTTAAATGTATGGCATTTGATCGGAGGAAGAGAGGAGAGACAGAGAGAACTCAGAAACGTAGTTGTGTATGTCTGTGCAGAGAAATGGGTAAGTGAATTTAGGGCTTTTTCTTTTATGACGTGTGAAACCTGAAATGCCTATTTTGCCCCTAACTTTTGGGCTGGATTGCATGTGATAGGCACATGAGCCTATTTTCCGTCCAAAAAGTTAGAACCGTTATCGATTGGATCATGTGGGTAACGGAGAGATAGTTGAGGGGATGAAATCGCCAAATTGATAGTTTAGGGACGAAGTAGAGAAAAGTTAGATAGTTTAGGGGATAAAAGAAAAAAAAACTCTTGTGTACTATGTAGAACATCTGTCAGGCTATTTTCTCCACTATTTGATGGCTTCCTCAACAGGTTCTTTGGCAGTTAGTGGTGCTGCTAGTTTGTTCTCCTCTTAATTTTGTCTTTGCTCTGCTTTGGGAGTAAGATTTTGTTTGTTCTCTTGTTGTTAGGGTAGGATCATGTTCCTAGCCCTTTTCCCTTTTCTTGGTTGTATGCTGTGTTCAGAAGGTAGCGCCTCTGTTTTGATATAAAACCTTACCTTACCCAAAAAAAACCATTGGGCCAAGTCGGAATAGCCATTGGGCTAAGTGGGAACACTCATTGGGTCAAACTAAAATACATATTGGGCCGAAGTGCTACACCTGGGCCAACACACTAGGATAAGCATTTGGAGAAAATGACGGTCCAAGACGTGTTTTGATAATTAATATCCGCCAAGACATGCTAAGAACTTTTGTTAATGCTGAAAATGTCCTTGGCGGGTATTAACTATCAAAACACGTCATGTCCTTGGCAGGTATTAATTATCAAAACACGTCTTTGTTTGTCATTTTCCCTAAGGATTTGCTCAAACCTTCATGCCAATTGGGCCAAACGCTCCATAGCGGGGCTAAACCATCAGCTCGACATGCTCAGATCAGCATCCTAATGGGTTGAGCCCTTAGGCTAAACCATATGCGTTGGGCAGGGATGGAGATCAGCCTATCACGTGTAAGCCCCAGTGCTTCTATCCGCAAAATTGGGTTGGGCCAAACTTGACTGAAGAAAGTTCTACCCGAATCAAGATAGATACTGGAGGATCAATTTGGTCACGTGACCGTCACATGGCACTCGGTGCGTCATGCATGGCGTAACTCCATGAAGCAGTTAGTGCTAGTACGAGCTTTCTTGAAGTCTAAGCTAAGTCACTCTACATAAAATACGACTTCATACCCAAAAAGAGGTACGTCGTTACTATCCACCGAAGAGCTATGTACTTTAATTTTCTCTATTCGAGCAAGGACTTACTTAATCATCATAGTGCCTCCCGGCCATCACTGGTCGATCAAGCACTAATGGTGGTTCCTTGCCTGGCAAATCTATGTCAAGAATAGGAGCTCAAGTCCATATCTGAGTCTGGAATTTGTTTGAGAAAATGACGGCTCATGACGTGTTTTGATAATTAATACCCGTCAAGGACATTTTCAGCATGAACAAAAGTTCTTAGCATATCCTTAGCGAGTATTAATTATTAAAACACGTTCTAGGCCGTCATTTTCCCAATTTGTTTTGAGAGGACCAGATCAAACACCACCCCCCACCCACCACTTCACGAACTCGGACTCACGAGTTTATGGGCCTCTAAGCCCATATAAGCTGTCAGGCCTATTGTGATTCAATTCGACCCACGCGCTAACTGAGTTGTGGGCTGTCCATTCGCCAGGCCTAAAGCCCACTCCGGTTTGACCCAGTACATAGATATTGATACTATTCATATTAAAAAATAATAATTACTAAACCGACATTGATGACACATTTGAACTACTAATATTTGTCTTAAGAATAATTTTAAGATCAAAGTCTGACTGTAAATTATTCCAAAACAATAATAAACATGATTTGATCAAGTATTTGTCCCATTTGTCCAATGTTCAATCAAATTTATTTCTTAAATATAAAATAATTTGCACAACAATGTCAAAAAGATGAACAACTCAAATCATTTAATAGATTCATGATGGAGTTTAATTTGTTGTCAGATGAAGGTTTAGACAAACGATACAACATATGATATGATTCAAGGCCCGGGGCACAATCAAATATGCACAATAATTTCCGGGCAAATGATTTTGGCACTTCAATTTTTGATGATGGCATTCCAAAACTTGTCTTTTAATGTGAAAACTATACATAGCAAGGTACACAAAAAAAACAAATTTTGAGTGCCATAATCAAAAATTGGAATGCCAAAATTATTTTCCTAATTTCCGGCTTATCAAAATTGAATGTTTGATCAAAATGACTCGCACACGCATCGCGTGTACCCCAGCCTCTAATTTAATTAAAACATACGTAAAATTTTGAGAAAAACATATTTATTATTAAGGAATTCAAGAAGCCAATTCATTGTAAAAAAAGAACAGGGACTTTTAACGAAATAAAAAAAAAGGGAAATTATTTTGTCACACCTTTTTTTGATAATGCCACACTCTGTAAGTGTATTTTTGCACCAAAAAATACACTTGCAATGTGTGACATTATCAAAAAGGGTGTGACAAAATCACTACCCTAAAAAAATGTGAGCGAGTCTTCAAATAAAATCTTCACTGCTCTCCCTTTATACATGAGAATAGATATATGATGATCCTTTCCCGGGCCTCCGCCAAACAAGTATACTGGCACGGAGATCTGAACAAGAGACATTTGGGCTGTGTTCGGTTGCAATTTCCGGCAATTTCGGGAAAACATTTCCGGAAAAAGTATAATCATTACCCCTATTCACTTTTCTCTTATTCCAATCATTACTCTTTCATTCAATCATTACCCCTATTCTCTTCCAATAATTATCCCTATTTCTCTCTCTATCTCTCTCCAATCATTACCCTATTTCCAATCATTATCCCTATTTTTCTATCAAATCATTACTCCAACAACCATTTCTAAAAACCAAACCAATCACAAACTCAAAATTTTTTTTCCGAATCATTACCCAGAAATTGCAACCGAACTTAGCCTTGGAATCTACTCTTTATTTTACCACAGTAATAGAAATGGTGAGCTCTCGTCATTGGTGAAAAGACCAATATTGGTCCCCCCTCCACCCAATCGAAAGCAAAGCACCTATCCAATCCACCAGCCCAAAAAACACACCGGAGAAAGAAAAAAAAAAAAAAGACTGAAAAAGTCATACATAGTAATTATAAATGTTTCCACTACAGACAAAACAAAACAAGAAAGAGGAATTGATTTTTACGCTCCTTCGATACCCAGATTCATTTTTTGAGGATAATTATACATGTATTTTACAAAATTATCTTCTTTTTCTTTTTCTTTTGAGAAAAAATAAATAGATGTTAAGCAATAAATTAAAATTCTACAACTTTACATAAATTTTGAATAAACAAAATAATGCAGGTGAAGAAATGCATACGGCAGAAACGAGATTATTTTTATAAATGATGTAGAGTGTTGGTGTTTTATTGATGTATTATAGTTAAATCACAAACTTATATTGTGGTTCCACGATGGTCATTGTGGGTTTGTGTGTATAAAGTGTTTGTATATGGGTCGAGTGTGGTGTGGGTCCACCCACTTTGTGAGCGTTTGTATAAGAATTTGTATGTGCATGTGGTACTAGAAAAGTTGTAGTGAAACAGAATAATAGATTTGATTTGAGAATTTAGGGCCCGTTTCGGAAACCTTCTTAAAAAATAAGTACTTATTTCTCAAACTTCTTATTCCACCTTCTTATTTTTTCCAAACAAAAAGTTTCTTTCACATTTTCAAACTCAAATATAACATAAAAAGGAAAGAAAAAAAAAAATTCACCGTATTAAAGATCTCAATGAGATCTATCAAACAAGATCCATAGTGATAGAAAAATTATTTGCGTAAACACATGATTTTTGAGCTTGAAGTTACCTATACAAAAAATAAGACTGGAACCTATATAATTGGCGCCGACGGACGAAAATCGTACCGGCGGCCGGCCGGGCCATCTCCGGCCACCGGACGGCCGATCCGAGCCGTCCAAAAATTCTAAAAAAAAAAACCAAGGGGGCCTACGCGGGAATCAATGGCATCCGAGGTGTGTAGGATGCTTGATTCGAGCACCCTTTTTCGTGTACTTATCAAATATCATACGTACACGAAAAATGGGTGCTCGGATCAAGCATCCTACACACCTCGGATGCCGTTGATTTTCGCGTAGGCCCCCTCGGTTTTTTTTTATAGAATTTTTGGACGGCTCGGATCGGCCTTCCGATGACCGGAGACGGCCCGGCCCGGCCGCCGGTACGATTTCCCTCCCCGGCACCAATTGGAACCTATAAAATTCTTGGAGAAATAAGTGGCAACTTCTTATTTTTGTGGAACAATGCTTATTATTGGACAAAAAAGAATAGCTTCTTTCCGTTCTGGAACACACCCTTAGTTGGCCAAATCAAAAAGTTAATTCCCTTCACAACGCGTGAACTAACATTTAGACCATAGAACCTAAGTCACATAATGTGCACGTATAATGTAATACCCGTCCCAGATATTTTAGTATTTCAATTTCTTTTAATTGAATTATATGTTTAGGGTTTGTCGTTCCGGGCCGGGGCGTGACATATGAGCACAAGCGTGAGGGAAAGTAAGGGTGAGAGCGTAAAAACAATCCTAATTACTATAATTCGTGAGAGTAAGGAATAAAGACAAGAGCATAAAGTGTAAATTAAAAGTGAGATGTAAACTTCTAACGAAAGATTATAGGTCTTGTTTCGCTAAGGGAAATAAGTATTTATTTGAAAATTTCAAATAAATACTTTTTTTAATTAAAGGTGATGTATTGTGAAAGAATAATCTATTTCATAAAATAGGAAATAAGTACTTAAAAAACAAGAACCTTAGACCTTCAGAAGGCCGTAATTATAGGAGCCAATTCAGCTCCAGTATAATTATGGTCCGGTCCAGTTTTGGACCGTTGTGGGCCCCTCCCGGGCCCACAACAATGATCGGAATCGTTCATTTTGTAGAGCTCGTCGAATATGTCATCCACGCCAAAAATTAGTTTCACCGAACATCAATAGGTACATGGATGAAACAGATTTGTACAAGGAAAAAGCGATGACAAAAATTAAGTTCAAATTAATAATTGCCCATTTTTTCATGTACAAATCTGTTTCATCCATGTACCTATTGATGTTCGATGAAGCTAATTTTTGGCGTGGATGACATAATCGACGAGCTCTACAAAATGAACGATTCCGATCATTGTTGTGAGCCCGGGAGGAGCCCACAACGGTCCAAAACTGGACCGGACTGGACCATAATTATACTGAAGCTGAATTGGACTCGTAATTATATTGCATTCTTACTAAGGGCCCGTTTGGACAAATAAGCCACTGTGGCTTATTTTTTGTCCTCATTCAAATTTTTTTCGCATTTTGTGGCTTATTGTCAATTTTTTGGGGATTATTGCTTCGTTATGACGAGAGAAATCTAAAAAGTCAAAAATTTTGATCAAAATCCAATTTTTCTTGGAATTTCGACGAAATTTGGCGGGAAAGCCACGTTTTTGTGTTTATTCAAAAAAGTATGGATTTCGATCAAGATTTTTTACTTTTTATATCTCTCGTCATAACGAAGCAATAATCCCCAAAAAATTGACAATAAGCCACAAAATGCGAAAAAATTTGAATAAGAACAAAAAATAAGCCACAGTGGCTTATTTGGACAAACAGTCCCTAAGTATATCACCTGACAAAAAATAAAATAAAATAATGAGTCAAGTGCTGAAAATTGTAGTTTAATAGGCGTTTTTTTGTACTTTACTCCTTTGAGTTGTGCAAAGCAGTTAGGTAAAGTTGTGTTGTCAATCACGTACTATACCGACCAGGGCCGGCCCAAGGGCAGGGTTCAAGAGGCCGCTGTCTTGGGTCTTCGCATTTTTGTTTATTATTTTTAAATTAAAAAATTTATATAGGACACTATTTCACCACTTAACTTAGAACTTTCAAATATTTTGGGCCGGCCCTGATACCGATAGTAAATAAAACACGTAGAATAGTTCTTTATAATGACCAATATATTAGAATTTCAACCAAAATAATAATACTAGTTTGTTTTTTCTTGAAAAAAACTTCGGCTCCGTTTCGGAACTCTTCTTAAAAAATAAGAGCTTATTTTGGACACTTCTTTTTTGAAAATAATAAGGGGTTCCCACAAAATTCAAATACAAAATTTACTTCACACTTTCAAACTCAAAAATAATGTAAATGAAAAAAATAAAATAAAATTCCGCACCGTATTAAAGATCTCAATGAGATCCATCAAATAAAATCCATGGTGATAAGAAAATTATTTGCGTAAACATATGATTTTTGAGCTTGAAGTTGCCGTATACAAAACATAAGACTGTTGCATTGTGTTGGGGGCCGGCGGAGGCAAATCGTTCCGGCGGCCGCGCCGGCCAGTCTCAGTCATATGTACACGGAAAAGGGATGCTCGGATCAAACACCCTACACACCTCCGATGCCGTTGATTCTCACGTTTGCCCCCTTGATTTTTTTTTTTTTGAATTTTTGGACGGCTCGGATCGACCGTCCGGTGGCCGGAGACTGGCCGGCGCGGCCGCCGGAACGATTTGCCTCCGCCGCGCCAATTGGAGTCCACAAAATTCTAGACAAATAAGTGGGAAGAGCTTATTTTTCTGGAACACAGGTTCTTATTGGACAAAAAATAAGTTCTTATTTCATTTCTGAAACGGAGCGAATGTTAAGATAATTAAACAAACGGTCATACTATTAACAGTAGGGGGTTGTCAATAAACAAAGGAAAAGACAAAAGAAAAAAGCTAAGACACACTTCAATACACTTTTTAATACATTTTTACACACTTTTATACAATTTTTAATATATTTTTTTAAACTTTAATGACAGCCCGCTTACCAGTTTTTGGCATTTTGCCCTAAACAAAACATGTTAGTCCATATTAATCATGTTAGTTTTGTTTTTTGGTCAAACGTAAATTAATCATGTTAGTTTACTCGTAAAACTAATGTTAAGATACTTCTCTACTTTTAATTTTGCAATTATACATAACTACATAAATAATTTAACTGTAAATGCAAAACGATAAGGCACATACCGATAACAACCCCGATGCAGAATAATGCTATAACAATGTGGGCCACCAGGGACGGATCCACACTGGGCACATGCCCCCACTCGAAATTAAAATATTTATGTATAAATTAACATAATTATGCGGTGTGATAACAAAAATAAATCTACACACTTATATTTATCACGAAAATACACATATATAATTAGTTACGAGATGTTTTCTCTTTATTTTTAACTATCTAGGAAAAATATTTTAAAGTAAAAGTCATTAACAAAACTAATTCGATCATTCTAAAATTTGTTGATGATTATTTAAAACATACTTTAAAAAACTTTGCCTGAGATTTTGTGCTCATTTTTACCTTATTTAAATTAAAGTATGAGTTATAAACTTTTTTAATTAGTAATGCATACTTTAATTTTGTACGCTCTGTGGGGCTCCGATTTGGTTGGTTCATCCTCCTTCTCTTGGAAATGGGGATCTGCCCCTGTCCTCCTCCTATCCCTGCAAAAGAGAGCACGACTAAAGACCACACCGGAGGTCCTCCGGGATGGCCCTCCGGTGCAAGAATCAGTCCACTTGCAGAGGAAAGAGAGGAGAGCAAGAGCTAAAGTTTTAGGGTTATGTGGAATGTGTAGAACGTACCTCTTCCAAGAAAGCATAGTGTTGTATTTATAGGGAACCCTTGGCTTGATCTCCAAGATTGGTCATGCGTTTGACACGCGTCAGCTGACGTCGCCCCTACGTCACACTAGGGTTTTGTAACCGTTTGAGAGGTGAGCTGGCACCTTCACGTGCCCCTCATCATTATCTTTGATAACCATTTGGCTGACGTCACGATCGCCATCATGGCCACGGTCGTTATTCCCACGTGGGTGAGCTGGAGCTTTTGGTCCCCACACTCGTTCGAGACCGAGTGTGACAACCGAATGTCGGAGGGATAGCTGAGCCGAGCGTTGTGAGCAAGCAATGAGTGATTTCAGAAGTGGACGTGGAACCCTCGGACAAACCGAGGCTTGAAGGTGTGGGTTTTGTAACTGTTTGAGAGGTGAGCTGGCACCTTCACGTGCCCCTCATCATTATCTTTGATAACCATTCGGCTGACGTCACGATCTCCATCACGACCACAGTCGTTATTCCCACGTGGGTGAGCTGGTGACAACCGAATGTCGGAGGGATAGCTGAGCCGAGCGTAGTGAACAAGCAATGAGTGATTTCAGAAGTGGACGTGGAACCCTCGGACAAACCGAGGCTTGAAGGTGTTATTAATCAGACGTCCGGCATAGTTAGGAATGGTCCGAACATCCACTGACTCGGCTAGAGCAATAGAGTTCGGCCTGCTACACGATCTTATTACTACAGTTGACAAAAAAAAAAAAAAAAACACTTTCGCCCTTATGATTATCAGGTACCCCAATAGGGTATATTCCTGGATCCGCCATGTGAGCCACACATATATGTGAGAGTTTGTGAATGATATTGTGTTTGAATTGTACAGCCCCTCGCATACATGTGAGACCCATACGTACTGCTATGTGTGGGCCTCACATGTATTTGAGAAATTGTGAAACTGTTGTGTTTGAATTGTTGGGTACCTAAACTTTTTGCCGATGCATTTAAAAAAAAACTTTTGGACCCCACACACACGACAAAAAAAATAAAATAACCACAGCTCTCAACATCATCATAAAAATCATAATAGGCGTGTACACACCCTACTGCGCACATTAGTAATACCCCTCCTTCCACCAACAGAAAGAGTATCGCTTTTTAGAAAAAAGAAAAGAAAAAGAATAGTAGTAGTTCCCTGCTCATATCTCTGTTGTCCCTTGCAGCCGTCCCAGAAACCTGAATTCTCTCTCTCTCTCTATCTCTCTTTTCTCTCTGTATGCATATATGTTTGCGTATATACAATCTTGGAAGTTGAAAGCATTTACAAGGATCCTCTCGGATCGCGCAACAATGACCACTTTGATAATGATACCAATCGCTCCTCAGTTTCCCATCTTCATCAGTTATCATAAAGCAGTAGCCTCCGGAAGCAACAGCTTATTCTTGATGGGTTAATGCGTCATCTCTTTCTTCTCTCCCTCCCTCCCTCCCTCCTGGTACTCTCTCTCTCTCTCTCTCTCTCTCTCTGTATGTATGTATATTACTAGCATGTTGTGTATGTGTCTGTATATGCACATTTCGTCGGACTGAAGCAACGGCCTATTCTTTTTTTCTTTTTCTTTTTCTTCATTTTTTGTGATTTTTATCATCGGATTATGCTGATTATAGGTACAACTTATCTGGGTAATGAACCCGACAAATGGGTTAAGACCACCGTTTGGTTTCCGAGAAAATGCGAGGAAGAAAGAAAAGTAATTTCTGAAATTTAGAATTTGTCCGTGTTTGACACGAGGGAACGAGTTTGGGGTTGGTTTTTTTTTTTCCTCTTTCTAAAAAGCCCAAAAGCAGAATCCGAAATCTGTGCTCTTTTCTTTTCCTCAGCTTTCTCGCCAGCCAAACAACGTAAAATCAATGTTTCTTAGTATCTCATTTATTTTCTTTCCTAAACGAAGGCACAAATTTCGATTTACAGATCCGAGAGCAAAAGTCTCCCGAAAATAAGGTGCATAGAACATGCTAGGTCCACATACTGTCTCTGTAGTTTTTTGTGGGTGATGGAGGGTGCCCGGGCCAGCTTACAGGCACCTCAGACTATTCCTTATAGTCCCTCCCACAGCTATTTCAACCTTAGCAAGGAGCAAACTCCTAAGGTCCAACTCAAGACCACCCGGCCAACCCCTTTGGGTTTGGGTTTCTGTCTCTGTAGTTTGTACAATCTTTTGTTCCTATTTGAGGTACAGTTTAGTCATACAGAGAACCCATTTATAGTCATGGAATTCTAGTCCCGGATTGGCGACGAACGGTGTTTACTTCCGTTGCAATTGGTCTTCTATTTTTCAAATGGGGCTTGTTAGGCTGAACAAATGGGAAGAAAGATTCACAGATAGTTTACGAGATTTTGAAGCCATTTTGAGCCTTTTGACCATGTCTTTAGATTGACGGATCCCAAATTGCTGATCAGAATTCCAACCGTGTAAAAACAGAAAACAGTACACAAAACGTTGTCAAAGAGCTAAGATTTGCATTCTTAGGCCTACAAGTCCAAGTCTTCATTTTGTCTACAGGCATAGGGATCATACATACAAGATTGAAATTTGGACCTATAAACTCAAGATTTATCATTTGGTAAAGACTAACATTTTACTAGGAATTGCTTTTAGTCTTTTATTTTATCCTCTTCCTTTATTTATTTATTGGTCACAGAACCGAGAAAGGGTTTTCATGTGCTTGGCCTTGTTTTTCGAGTTATCAAGTAGTCTTCAAAATAGATGTTTATTCTAGACACGACTTTGTGGAAGAAACGCTAGACAATTTAATTGAAAAAAATAAGTTGAACTTTTTGAACATACGTTTACAAGTGCTATTTTACGCTCAATTGGGAATAAAATCGACAAGTCAATGATGCACTAACAAAATTATGGATCCTCTTGTTTCAAACCACAAACTCTCGTCTTTTTAGCTCATTAGTTCAAAATGTCACTGTCGGTATTTTCGATGAGTCATAATCACATTAGGTCTTCTTGTTGGGTGTGATTGTGCCAACAAATGCTGCTAATACTGGTAAGAAGGAATATAACATTTTCTTATCTTTTGTCTGCCGACTGAATGTTCAGTGCTTATTTTTTTAGTCTTTTCTGATTTTACTAAAATGATTGTTGTAAAGGTGGTGGCCAAAACACAAAAAGGATGCGGGTCAACTTCTAGAGGCATTTAGTTTGGGTTTTGACCAATTACTACAATTTTTGGTGAGAAGTAAATGAAAGTTGATGAACACACAAGTTGCATAAGAAAACTAAATGTTTTCTATAAAATAACGGACGACGCCCGAAAGGAAATCCAGCCATGAAAAACATGAGAACATTTTTGTAGCTTGAGGTTAATTAGACCTCCAGTTATCCAAATGATGTATCTTTTGTACTGAACTACATGCCGATTGTTGATTCTAAATCTGTTGATGTGATAGGAAATCATTTACAATGCTTTGTTAAGTATCTAATAGATTAGATCCAAATCCAATAGGATCTCAAGTTTATTGACATTTTCTTTCTCATAACTGGCTTTCCCTGGGAAATTTAGCGCAGGGACAGGGCCTACAGCACAGTGTTGAAGGTCCTGTTACTCCCAAGGATGAAGGATTAATATTTGGTGGTGATAAATTCCAATTTTCACGGGGAGTCGGGTACCAAAATGTCAATTATAGAAGATTTCCATTTGAACTCAATGCCAGGATATGCCAGTTCTCTAAAAGAGGTTTTAAAGCAGACAATGCTCAGCCAGGAGGTTATATTCAGAAAGCAGGTTTGTGGACGGTTTCCCCATAATTTTTTATTTCCATTCAACTTCATAGAGCCTTTTTGCGTCACCAATTGGCAACGTTTTTTCTTCTTGATTTTTATTTTTTATTCTAAAGGGCCTCCTTTAAATTGGACCAAGGCCTTTGGCTCTTTGTTGGGCTATCTCTAGAGCCAGTGGTGTAAAATCAGAAGTCTTTTTGTCTTGCTGGTCTTAGCTATCTCTTTCAAAATATTGCTTCTGCTGAATGATAAAGTGAAGACTATTCATGAATAAAGCAGGAATTTTGTGCTATATTTACGCATTGATTTTTGTGCTACTTATTTCATTCAGGTACACGAACTCCACCGTCTTCATAGGATGCAAAAATCCTTGATGGAGGACTCCATTTGGAAAGAGCTCAATGGATACAATTTGTGGAAAATGAGCACAGAATCAACCTTAGGTCCAGTCACCAATCCTATACGATGTTCAGCTCAGCCAGAAGATAAATCATTTTCCAACAGTTCCATGGTGAATTATCATGGCTTCTCATTTTCCAGTAGTCCCACGGTAAATTACCATAACTTCTAATTTACTACGATGCAATGAATGGAATCTTTTGCCTAGTTCTCTTTCCCTAGTTATTTCTGTGGGGAAGTTCTTTTGATAATTGAAGTTGTTAGACTTGTCCCACATCACTAATCTAAGCCACCCAAGCTTGGTTAATAAATTCTAGAGGCTACTCTACCTATAGCCAATTGGTTTTAGGTTGGAACCCTCCAAGAAATCTAACAGAAGTGTGGTTACAATGTGGAATGCTTCCTGCTGTTTTGGGACTATACTTCCTTATGGATTCATGGTATGGCTTAGAGAAGTTGGCCTTGACCATATCTAGTGGACTCTTGGTCCAAATGGGACCTAATGACTTGATATCAAAAGGGATATGAGCGGCTTTCGCTTGGCTGGATTTGATGTACATTAATGTCTTGCAACTCACTCCCGTTATAAGCATGGTGCAGTTAGATGCGTTTCTAGTTTATCACAGGTGTAATTCTTACGTACAACCAATCAACACATGCAGTTTCTGATATTGTGTTTAATATGTTATTCAGCTGGAATCAACACGATATGCAAACAAGGATTTTCTTGGAGAGAACAGTGACTACTCTAGACTTCAGCAGAGGTCTTTTGATCTTCAACTTCCCTGTGATCAGCTTGTCAATCACGTTGGCATGGACCTTTTACAGGAAAGAAATGTTTGGAATTTGAGGAAATCCACAGAATCAAACCATCCATTTGATGACAATACTGTATCTTTTTCGGAGGAGGTAAAACTCACCCTGAGCTTTGGAGGGGACACTGGAAAAGTGGGCATCAACAACAGTACTTGGCATGAGAAAATTACTCAGTCTACCTCCCATGTTATTAACGTGGAGGAATCAGCCAATAAGGCATCCTGTACGGACTCCGAATCTTTATCAACTCCATGCTGTGCTCCACCGATCACTAAAGATAAGCATAACTTGCGAGTTCCTGCCGAGTCAAACCATGTCTCCAGAAAAACTAGCATGAAGAAAGATTTATCTTCTGGGCTTACATTGAGTTGCTCTACTGTAGATAGTAGTGAAAGCTGTGAGGGACAAGACTCCTTCAATCAAGGTTTGATATATTCATAAATGCTTCCAGCATAAAGATGTATAATTGCGTCGTGCGAAATGCAAATAAAGATTATGCTTGGTTACTGATCAAGTTATGTTTTTGTTTTGTTCTTCTGATCAGGATTAAAAGAACGAAATGTTGATGTTGCACGCAACAGCATAGGGACACCGTTAACTTGTTCTAAAGCATTCGACTTGGACCTTAACATAGTTCAGCTTGATGACTCCTCTTACTTGGATGATTCTGTGGTGGCGTCTTCATGTCTTTCAATGGATGGCCCATCAGGTGCTTTTGATGGACTAATTGGCAAGTTGTGTGAGAACACTTGTCCTGCTGCAACTAATTGGGGAAAGCCAAATGTTAATTGCCTCAATGAGTCCTCCACTATTCTTCAGCAAGATATTGCTGCCAATCCCACCTTGCTTGTTCCTGTGAGCAGAAACAGTCATTCACAATTCTGGGCTGATTGTGCCCCAATTAAAGGAATCAATCGAACTGAAGCTTGCTCTATAGCTCTAAAGTCCTTGTCAGAACCAACATCAGAAAATTGTGAGTACCTTAACTGTGACCATAGGAACAGTGAGATTGGAAATACAGACTCGCTGTTGAAATTTCCAAAAAGAAATTACACAAATGTTATAACAGAAGAAGTAACTGAGATACGTGAAGATATAGTGCTTCCTCGTTCATGTACATATGGAAGTAGAGTTGAAGATGCAAATACCAAAAAATCTCTTTCTTCATGCATCTTTGATTGCATTACTGATGATAGTTCAAGTGGCGCAAAGACCATGCAATCTGGAGCTGATTTTGAAGGATCAAATATTTCACTTTTTAATCAGTACCGAAGATCTCAGTCGTCTCAATCAGGTGAGCAGGACTTAAGATCATCTGACAGCAGTGAACTGAAACATCAATGCTGCAACGAGAAGAAAGAGGAATCAGCAGCAGAAGATATTCTGATCCAACATGCAGCGGAATCTCTTATCCATTTCTCGATGAAAAGTTCAACTAGTAATCAAGATGATTGTGCCCAGGCAGGATCAAATGGGAATGAAGAAGAAGAGAGGGATGTGCCACAACATTCCATAGATTCTTACGAGTCAATTGTGCTGAAACTGACGGAAAACAGCGCTGAGGACTATTGTGTTTCATCAAAACACTTCGAAGTAAACGAAATGGATAGAAAGGATTTTGGAATTACGTTGAAAAGAGGGAGGAGGCTAAAAGATTTTCAGAGAGACGTGCTTCCTGGTCTAGCGTCTCTTTCAAGCCATGAGATCCGCGAGGATGTAAGTGTCATGCAAGCGGTAATTAGGTCAAGAGAGTACAAAAGAATGAGATCTAAGATGGCTAATATAGGTGGAAACTTGTCTGCACCTGTCAAAAGCCGGAGGTCAAGACTCACTTATGTGGCAAGGCGATATTATTCATGACAAATCATTGTGAGTTATTAGCAGCGACGTTGCAAGTAGATTCTATCTGATGCTAGACAAGTTATTATGAGAGCTATATTTATTCATTGTCTTCTTGGAAGCAACTTGGATGCAGTTCCGATGAATGCTGAAGCTAAAACGATTCTACAGTTTCATGTTTTTGTTTTCATCTTTCAGCAATCTAGACGGCTAATTGCTGTCTTCATTGTTCCTTATTCTAATTTGTGCTCGCATTGAATATTTTGCCTCTTTCTTGGAAGATTGGATGTTAATATGAACTCATTTTAGAAACACTTTTGGTGTCTATTGGTTTGAAGCTATGCAACACTTTTTCAATGCTCCTATGCAACTGTCGCGAATTTCTCTCTCAGCTTTATATGACTCCTTGAGCATATTTCTGTTTTCTCTCCATTTCTGCCGCTGTGATCTGAATCGTGAATTACTGAACTTTTGGTTTCTTGTGACTTGCATCGCGCATAATGGTATGCACACATTTTCATGAGAAATTTAAGCGGAAGGGATCTTTTAAGGTCCTAGCTTTTCAAGACAAACCAAAATCATACAATCTACTTTTGCGGGCCTTACTTTTCAGAATTATGCATGCAAATCCTCAATGGTAACAACCAGTGTTTTACTGATAATCATACTTCTTTTTTTCCTGATATGGGCCATGTCTGGGTAATCATACTTCTTTTTATTGGTGTTCTTTTAGAGCGCTCAATAATCATACTTCTTTTTTTCCTGATTTGGGCCATCTCTGGGTAAGGGGGTTGACAATCTTGGGCTGGCAGGTAATAATGGCCCACAAACTTGTCCTAACTCAGAACCGAATTACACAGAATGAAATGCACAAAATGGACATTGCCCAAAACTTAAAGTCTGATAATGAGTAAAGGGGGACCGCGACTGGAACCTGTGCCACGACTTGAACCTATGTTGTGGCGTTTGACACCGCAAGCGTGCCACCACTCCGGAAGACTTTGTCAACTTGTTATGTACTTGAATCTTAGGCAAAAGACCTAGAAAAAAAGAAAGAAAGATAATGAGCTGATTTTCTCGTAATTTGGGTACTTCTATGTTTGTGTTGGATACGAGGCATAGATCTTGGTAGAATTGTTTAAGGCCTACTTGGATTATACCGAAAAAATCAGATCTCCAGAATCCGGATTTTTATACTCCATCCTCTTTTGGTAGGTTGCATTGAATTCTTGAGATCTTCTAGTTGATTTGTTAGTTCTTGAGGATTTTTTGCCTTGTCTATCAGCCAATAATGGGCCTAAGTTGATGCATGAGTGGGTAATGAGTGCTGCCATCATGTGGTATTCCTTCTCAATTTCCATTGATGGTTGCCTAAGTGGTGGGGCCCAATATTTTTATTTACTAATCTTGGATCTGTTTTTTTGTACAAGTATTGTGTCACGAATTTTGCAAAAGTGCACAAATTGAGTTGATGATTTTGTATCATCATCCTGGTAGATGAAGATTATATCTAGGTTAGAAAGCAATTAGGGTCATGATTATCCCTTGAAAGCACTTTCTTGGGTAGCTATCATTAGATAAATAGTATCACCTATGTGTGCGTAGCTTAGGGTGTGGCTCAAGGAGATTATCGATTAGTCATGATTTACTTAATGTGTGCTGCAAGATGTCATTAGTGTAACGCCCTAACTTTTTGGGTGCAAAATAAAATATTTTCTTAAGAAAATATTGCTAAATAAATATAATTTTTCAAAATAAAGATTTTGCTAATACAATCTCAAGATAGATTTACGGAATCAAAATACACCAACTTCAGAGCTGACTCTAATCTTATCTTGATACGAATCCTAAGCATCCGCGATCCTCGTTACTGATATTCGTTCCGTGTCGAACTGCATCATCGTTGAATCTCCTCCATTGAATCCTGCGCCCTCTAGCAAATTGATCGCCGAAGCAATCGATTTGCCAGGATACAGACGTATCCGTGAGTGATAAATCACCCAATAGAATAATCCAACCCAACTACCCCTCTTACAATACAGCTAGCAAGCAAACAAGATAATAATGATACGAATAAGTAAACAGAGATTTTTCACATAAACCAGTTCATTACTATCCATTAACCTAACGTGTAATCCAACATCTCCCTACGAGATCTTTCCTCCCCCAACCGCTAGCCATGCTCGGTCCCATGAGATCACTTCCCTTTGCTGTCGTAGATAACCTAAGTTACAATACTACAACAAGGGGATAGCTTATCATGCCTGAATCACAACTAGGGTTCGCTTATCTTATACACCACATCACAATCATCACTGGACTCTCGCCAGGACATCAATTTATTCCACTGGGCTCTCGCCAGGACATCAATTTATTCCACTGGACTCTTGCCAGGACATCAATTTATTCCACTGGGCTCTCGCCAGGACATCAATTTATTCCACTGGACACTCGCCAGGACATCAATTTGTTCCACTGGACTCACGCCAGGACATCAATTTGTTCCACTAGACCCACGCCAGGACATCAATTTGTTCCACTGGACTCTCGCCAGGACATCAATTTGTTCCACTGGACCCACGCCAGGACATCAATTTGTTCCACTGGACTCTCGCCAGGACATCAATTTGTTCCACTGGACTCTCGCCAGGACACTATCACAAAACATCACTGGACACACACCAGGTTTTATCAACAAACATCACTGGGCTTATTTTGCCAGGACCCATGCCAGGACATCAATTTGTTCCACCGGACTCTCGCCAGACATCAATTTATTCCACGCAAGCAGACACCATCACAAAACATCACTGGACACACGCCAGGTTTTATCAACAAACATCACTGGGCTTACTTTGCCAGGTTTTATCGTCACAAAACATCACTGGGCCATCCGCCAAGTTTTATCGTCAACAAAACATCGCTGGACCTCTTGCCAGGTTTTAACATCACAAAATATCGCTGGGCCACCGCTAGGTTTTAACATCACAAAATATCGATGGGCCACCGCCAGATTTTATCAACAGAAAACATCTCTGGACTATCGCCAGGTTTTATCAACATAAAACGTCACTGGACCACTGCCAGGTTTTATCAACAGAAAACATCTCTGGACTATCGCCAGGTTTTATATCATCTCCGGGTTTACTCTGCCGGTTTTTAAATCATCACATACATCATCGGGCTTACTCGCGTCTTAAATCATCTCGGGCTTACTCTGCGGTTTTAAATCACATCACAAATCTCATCGGATCTCAAATCACGCCTGCGCAGGTAACCTCTAAACAGAAAGAAACTTCACAATTTATCCATTACTTAGCATCGTCTACGTGATTTCTATTTCGCATACCACCCCATGTCTCTAGGGTCCAATCTAACATTCAAATCCAGTATTAACACAATATATTCTCCAAAGAATTTAAGAACAAGTAACAGACGGATCAAAATAAATATTAGGCAATGCAATCACATAACTTTTTATGACTGGGCCGTTGCCCTTAATCTTGTATGGCCACAAAATCACTAATAAGGTAAGAACTATTTAATAAAGATTTAAAATAATTTTTCTAGGCTTTTATTAATTATTCTTAAGTAATTAGATTGATTAAATACCAATTAAATAAATTAATTAGGTAAAAATATTAGAATAATTATCGTAACCTTAATAAAGGTCCTAACAGTCCTCTATAATGAGTTCGAGTGCTAAAAGTTGGGTTTGGATGCTCACGAAATTATTTTAAATAAAAAAATTAAGTTAATAGGTAAAAGAAGACTAAATAGATAATAAATAATTAAATAGTAAAAAAAAATATTTATTCTAACAAAGTATCATCTTAGGACTGTAAGAAGTCCAAATAAAATTATTCGGAATTATTAACCTCTTTTATAATATTTTAAAGTATTTCTATTTAGAAACAATGCGTCATTTATAATAATTAGTTAATGAAATAATTAAATTATTATTTTAATAACATATCATCTTTGGGATGTCAGAAGTCTAAAAAAAATAGTTTAGATGTTAAAATCATTAATTATAAGGTCGCAACTATTTTTTGTTTGTATCTTTAATTAAAAATAAAATAAATAGCTAATAATATCAAAAGTTTATGAAATCAGTAAGTCATGATCTTTGACATGTTAGAAAACTAGGAAAAATAGTTTGGGGATTTATGGAATAGTTTACAAGGTCGCAATGAATTTTAGTTAGTAAATTTTTATAAGATAACGAATAAAAATTTAATAAATATCAGATTAAATAAAAAAAATATGAAACTAACAAGGTATGATCTTTAGAGTATGGGTAACCTAGGAAAATTAATTCGGGGGTCAAAATCCATGTTCGGGACGTCGAAAAGTCCATTCGAACCACAACAACAAAAACCGCACGGTCTGGCCTAAAGGGAGTTCGCGGCCGCGAGGTCCAGCCGTCTGGTTCTTGCGGCAAAGCAACCCGAAGGTTGCGGCCGCAACCTTGCTGCCAGAAATCGTTTTTTTGCTTTTTCTCGATTGTTTTCGATGCATGGGGTTGCGGGGGACGTTGGGTTATGTCTAATAATCATAATTATACTTAGAGGAGGCTTCGGATCGAATTATAATACCTCGAATCGGATTGGATTTGATTTCGATCGAAACTTGACAATTTGGAACGAAAGCTTCGGGTTTCTTGATCGGGGAACCTCGGGGCCCAATTGATTGATGTTTGGTGATGCTCTAGGTTATAGAAAGAGTTCGGGATGATCGGATTGGATCTTGGTTGGGTCTAGACACGAAACTCACTTTTCTCTCTCTCTCTTTTCTCTCTCTAGAACTCCATGGATTGGAGCTTCGATTTCCTTCGATTTTTCTCTCTTTTCTGGATGATTAGGGCGTGAAAAATATGGTGCGTGCCCTAGGGTCGGAGTAGTGACGTATTTATAAGAGAATTGGATGGGTTTTGATTAATTAGAGTCCTAACGGAATTGGGTTTCGAGATGGACGAATGGAGCTCGGTTTTTGGGTTACGGGGAAGATGGAGACTAAGTAGGAGTAGGAGATTGAGAGATTGAAAAGGTGTATGCATGCATGTAACTAAGGAAAATAGAATTAGATAATTATAAGTATTTATCTAACAAAATAAATGTTTTTATTAAAATGATATAATTAGGGAAAATAATGCTATTATTATTTTTAAAGCTATTAATAATATTATTTTTTTAAAAAAAATTACGGTCGAAAATCCGGGTTGTTACAATTAGTAGTTTTTTTTTGTTTTTAAAATTTTTCTTGTTAACGACTAAAATTATATACTATTGATAAAAGTCCAACGACACTTATATAAAGAAATTCATTATATATATAATTATTTCGGACAAAACCAAACTAATCATCTAATTAATGTAAAAAACAAAAAAACACAAAAACCATAAGACAGTCAATTTCTTTGCATCCCAACCCATGCATCAACGTACATTATGCCAAATTTTCATATATAAAATTAGCATTCTCAAGAGAGATAAGTGCTAACCAAAGATGGAAGGCAACAAGTATCCAAGCGATTATATGGATTCCAACCAAAAAATGAATGCACCAATTAATGAACTCTCAAAGTGTAATAACCCGAATTTTTTTTTAAAACCAATAAATACTAAAAAAAAAAGAATTACTTAATTATGATGATATTATTTTCCTTAATTAATAATTAGTAGATAATTACAAAAAATAAGCTATTCTATCTAATTAGCTTTTAAAAATTAATTTATCATTACATACATACATATAATTGCATGCATGCACGTTTATCTTCTCCCTCACTCTCTTACTCAATTTCTAACTCCTCCGTGACCCAAAATTTGTGCGTAATTCGTCCATGCAAAAACCCGATACCGTTAGGACTCGTTTTAATTCGAAACTCATCCAATTCTCCTATATATATACACCACACCGACCCTAGGGCACGTACACTATTCTACCACCTTCCACGGAGCCAGAGAGAGGAGAAAAATCCGAGAGAACCGAGCTCTAATCGATAGAATTTTAGAGAGAGAAAAAGAGAGAGAAAAGTGGGTTTCGTGGTTCCGTTCGTCCGAAACCCAAATTGATCGTTCGAGTTGTTTACTATAGTCCCAAGGATCACCGTAGATCAATCAATTCGGTCCCAAGGTCCTCCGATCGAAGGAATTGAAGTCATCTTCCCCAAAATCACGTTTTCGATCGAAAACGAAATTAATCCGAACCGAGGTACTTAATTCAATCCGAGGCCTCCTCTATGTATAAATATGTTTATTAGACATAACCCAAGGTCCCCCGTAGTCCCATGCACGAAAACCGAGCCAAAACAAGCAAAAACAATCGGACCAGTCGCGACCTTGCGGCCGCAACCTTTGGGCTTCCCTAGCCGCGAGAACCAGTCAGCAGAGTTCGCGGCCGCGAACTCCTTCTTCCCCAGCCGTGCGGTTTTGGTTGTTTTGAGATCGAATTGGTTTTGTGACCTTTTAAAAATAGATTTTGACTCCGAAATTTTTATCCTAGGTTACCCACACTTTAAAGATCATACCTTGTTAGTTTCATATTTTTTTTATTTAATCTGATATTTATTAAATTTTTATTCGTTATCTTGTAAAAATTTACTAACTAAAATTCATTGAGACCTTGTAAACTATCCCATAAATCCCCAAACTATTTTTCTTAGTTTTCTAACATGCTAAAGATCATAAGTTACTGATTTCATAAACTTTTGATATTATTAGCTATTTATTTTATTTTTAATTAAAGATACAAACGAAAAATAGTTGCAACCTTATAATTAATGATTTTAACATCTAAACTATTTTTTTTAGACTTCTGACATCCCAAAGATGATATGTTATTAAAATAATAATTAAATTATTTAATTAAGTAATTATTATTAATTATGCATTGTTTCTAAATAGAAATACTTTAAAATATTATTTAAGATGTTAAAAATTCCGAATAATTTTATTTAGACTCCTTACTGTCCTAAGATGATACTTTGTTAATATCAACAGATTTTTAATTGTTTAACTATTTATTAATTACTTATCCTTCTTTCGTTAATTATTTTAATTCTTTCATTTAAAATAATTCCGTGAGCATCCAAACCCAATTTTTAGCACTTGAACTCATTATAGAGGACTGTTAGGACCTTTATTAAGGTTACGATAAGTATTCTAATATTTTTACCTAATTAATGTATTTAATTAGTGTTTAATTAACTTAATTACTTTTAATTAATTAACAAAAGTCTAGAAAATTGTTTTTAAATCTTAATTAAATAATTCTTACATTCTTAATCACTTTGTGACCATACGAGATTAAGGGCAACGGCCTAGTCATAAAAAGTTATGTGATTGCATTGCTTATTAACTGCTTCGATCCGTCTGTTATTCATTTTCAATTATTATTGTGATTGATATTATATCGATATTTCATTTGAATGTTAGATTGGACCCTAGAGACATGGGGTGGTATGCGAATTAGAAATCACGTAGACGATGTTAAGTAATGGATAAATTGTGAAGTTTATTTTCTGTTTTCCCGCAGGCGTGATGTTGTGATATGATGAGATTGTGACGAGAATTGATACTGGCGGGTGTCCGGTGATGAATTGATAGACTGGCGGGTGTCCAGTGATGATTGTGAAAAGAATTGTGATGTGGTTTATAAGATAGGCGAACCCTAGTTGTGATTCTGGCATGATAAGCCTACCCCTTGTTGTAGTTATTGGGGGTGCACACTCGGTACATAACTTAGGTGTTCCTGCGACAACAAAGGGAAGTGATCTCATGGGGTGAGCATGGCTAGTGGTTGGGGAGGAAAGATCTCGTGGAGAGATCTTAGATTTCATATTAAGTTAATGGATAGTAAAGAAACAAGTTATGTGAATTATCTCTGATTTACTCGTTCGTATTGTTATCTCCTGTTTGATTGCTAATTGTATTGTAAGAGGGGTATTTGGGTTGGATTATAGTTCGGGGTGAACTCTTTCACTCAGGCACGGATTTTCTGGCATCCGTGTCAGATTTTGCAGAAAATCAGGAAACACAGGATCCCGTGGGCGAACAGTTTTATGCTGAGGAGAATCCAGAGGTGGGAGTTGAGCCAGAATACACTTGGGACCCATATCAATATTAGAAGATGGCTCTATTATCTGTTTAGCTTACCTTTCGAAGACTATTTCTAATATTTTTACAATAGTTTGTAATAGATGAATCCTTAGGACGAATTATCTATTTTGGATTTCAAATTGGATTTAATAAGTTTATCGAAAATTAGTATTTAATACCTCCGATTTTACCTTCGAAAATCGGGGCATTACACAAAGCCACACAAGCCACAAGAAGTTACCCTACCAAAGACATTATGGAGGATTATACCATTGTTGACACGGATATCATTGTGAAGAGAACGAGATAAAAGCAAAACAAAATATAAAGTATAGAAGAAACTAACCACGAGTTTAAAAAAAAACTTGATTTATAAATGAAATATTCGTCCACAGACGAAAACTACTCTTGCAAAAAAACAAGAGATGTAACCCTTACAAATCAGACAATAAGTTGTTGATATAAAGAGACGGGAAAAGATAAAACAAATTCTAAAGTATAGAAGAAGCGGTTTAGAATTAGTACCATGATCTTCCCTTCCCACCACCCACCGCCATACAAGGGTACCGAAACCCTTAGGGAAGAGAAAGGGAGTAGGAAAAAATATTCGTGACGACTAGAGTTTTGAGAATAAAAAAGGGAGGAAAAGGATTTAAAATCAATAATCAAAGTCACGACTCAATTTAGCAATGCAAACAAGGATAGATACACGAAATTAAATGACAAAAATTTCCTTGCAAATATATTTCAGTGATCCACATGCTCCTTTTAATGTTGGCAAAGTATTTCTACACCACTCATCAATTTAAGCATTAGAAAGTTATTGAACGAAAAAAAGAAAAGAAAAAAGAATCAGTATTTATACCTATACTTTTGGGCAAAAAAAAAAAAAAAAAAACCCAATTTGATGTTACAGGAGGGGAGGAGGGTACCCTTGCATGCCTTGGATAGTTTTCATTCATTTAAGAGGGGGATGGTACTGGTAAAATGAAAAGTCGGGTTTGGTGCTGCGCATGGATTTGCATTGATGGGTGCGTGGGGGATTACTGGTACAAAAAGTGGGGACAAGAAGATCTCAGGGCTATCTCCCCAGAAAGATACCCACCCACAATTTTAAGTACACAACCCAACCCCAAACAGAACCCCTACTTCCTGTGCCCTTTAGCTTTAGGCTACCCTACCCTACTACTCTACTTAACATTGGCCTTACCCTTCCTGCTGTACAACCCCTATCTGGTTGGACTCCCTACAAAACCCTAGTCCCTGCTGCTTTCATAACATCAATGCCCTTCCCCTACCACTTTTGTCTTGTGTGGTGTCGTGGTGTGAATCATGTGATCGTAAAAAAACCTTCTTTTGAACACACGGTGTTTACGCTAGTGATTAATTTATGCAGAATAATTTTTGAATTTTGTCTTTATTTAAATTTTTTTGCATTTATTAGTTTTACGGCAAATTTTTTATGTGATATAAGTAAATAAAGATGAGAGGAACCGAAAAAGTAAAAAATTATGACTTTTACGCAAATATTTTGGAAAATATCCAAATAAAAGCTCGAAAAGTCAATTTTTGGACCTTCTCTTGAATATTTTCTAAAATATTTGTGTAAAATTCATAATTTTTTTAACTTTTTTGGTTTTTTTCATCATTATTCACCCATATCACATAAAAGTTTGGCACAAAATTAACAAACGCAAAAAAATTTTGAATGAGGACAAAATCAAAAAATTATGGTGTATAAGTTAATCATCATCGTGAATGGGACAGTTTTATTTATTTTTAATCAGATGCCTCGACACATTTCGACTAATCTTGTGAACCATTTATCCATCATCCGCTACTACTGCCACTTCTTTTTATTTTATGGAGAGATATGGATATGGAGATGTTGGTTCACCATTAGCACATTAGCCACCGCTCACGATAATTACTAGTAGTACTTAATTAGCAGTTTTTTTTTCAAACAATCATCGTTCCGACCGCCATCCATCGGGCAATGGGTAACATACAGAAGAATGCGGGAAAAAAAAAATTAAACGAATAGAAATAGATGTCTTACAGATAACAATATACTGATCCTGACTTACCCCCCAAAAAAAAAAAAAAAAAAATACTAATTCTGATCCTACTTTTTATGCATTACAGTAATATTTTCTTACCTTACAGAAAAGGACCTCATGAAGCAGTTTTTTTTAATGCAAATTTACTGACATACGGAGTACTTTTCAGATGTATAAAAAAAAATAAAAATATGTGCCGTGAAATTTATTTCACCCTCGCAGTGAATGTCGTGCCCAAAGCAATTTAATTAAAAGCCTTCGTTCCGACGTCGGAAATGTTGCGTGGCAAATGATTCCACGCAAAAAGTGAAGTGAGGTGAAGAAAAGAAAGACCAAACTTATTACTATTTTCCGGTGTGTGTTATTTTGAAGAAAATTTCTGCAGAAAAACGAAATTCTTTCATTTTAGCAAGATTTATTTCACATTAAAGTATTTTTTCAAATATAAAAATAAGTTTCATTTGGTAACTTATCTCACAGAAAGTCAGGGAAAAGTCAACTGTCCGGGGCCTGGGGGAAATCTATGTAGCGAGGTACCGGTCATATCTCTTTGGTAAAACTATTTTGGCATGTCATCGCCATATATGCCTCTTATTCATCACACATATCCATGTGAGGCTTTAAGCGTGTATGAGTGTGGGATTGGGGAGTGGCTTGGTGCATTGTTTTCCTTAGCTTTTTGGAGAGTTTTTTTTTTTTTTTTTTTTTTCGGCTTTTTGAATTTTGTCTTTATTCAAACTGTTTTTGCTTTTGTTAGTCTTGTGTCAAATTTTTATGAATTATTGAGTGGTCTCATCAAGATGAAATAAAAGTGCAAAAAATTATGATTTTTACTCAAATATTTTTAAAAATATGCAACATAAAGCACAGAAAATTCGGGTCTTTTACTTTTTTGGTTTCTCTCGACGGAACGAATCAATAATTCACAAAATTTGGCGCAAATTAATAAACGTGTTTTTTCTTTTTAAATAAGGACAAAACGCCAAAGAGTACAAAAAGCTAAGGAGAACATCTTCTTTTTTGGTATCCGTGGGACCTTTGTGGCTTCCGTAACCAAAATATTTTCGCAACCACACTCAAGTGCACACATATACACACATTTATGCACATTCATGAGTGTCCGGCAATTTGTGTGCTGTAACTGTTCACATAGACTCTTTCCACACAGATCCCGTATAGATCCGTGTGTGGGGCTTATTTTGGGTCTCACACAAACGATCAATGTAAAATATCTTTTCCACGAAAAATTAGATCAATCTGATACCTGGAGGTGCTCAATTCAATCATCTAACTTTTTATTATCCTGAAATCTGAATGAAAAGTTATATGATTAAATCGAGCACTTATAAGTATTGGATTGAGCTGATTTTTTGCGGAGACCCTTGAAAATATTTTATATTTAATAAATTATTCGAATCATTTGTATGAAACCCGTAGTGGACTCTATAACAAATCTGTGCATTTTCATTGTGTGTACGTAGCATTACTGATTTGTGTGTGAACTTGTGTGGGGCACTAGCATTTTTTTTTTTCCCTAACCTAATTTTCCTTCACTTGTTCTCTTCAAAACCGAAAAAGGACCTCTCTTTTTTTGATACTCCGTAAGACAGGAGTAAAATACTTTATCCCATGCATATACGATCGACTTTATTTTGATACTCTGAATAAAATACTTGTACGATCATTCGATCGCACACATATGCATGGTCTCAAAATAAATAAATGGAAAAACTAATTTTTCGCAGTTCAGTTTTTACCATTCACGCTCCTATTTTTATTCACGCGAAATTACAACATCAGCTATTGATGTGTGAAAAAAGTGGATGAAAAGGTACAATGATAATTTCATGTGACTAAAAACAAAATAGAATCGAAAAAAGTTAAGGACGGTGGGAATTGACGGCCATAGGGGCCCACTTTGGGTCCGCACGGATGATCTGAACCGTTCAATAATTTTAAAAACAATTTAAGTAAGCCCGTGAAAAAAAAAAAACAGCTCAATCCAATCTTTCATTTTTTCATTCAGATTTCACTCATTTTTAAAAAAAATTATTGAAATGCTCGAATCATCCGTGAGGGACTTGTAGTGGGCCTTGCGTCTCTATAGGTGCAAGCTCGGTAACCCTCAATCAGTTTCCGTAGCAACTTTAAAAAAGAATCGCGAATAATAGAAAGGAGAATGCAAAAATCACCACCCTAAAAATATGAGTGTATATGTATAGCATCCACACCTCCACATTTTTGTTTGAGAAAATAAGTTCTCTTCGGACCCACCGTCATTTATGGGCCCTACAGTACGTTCATTGCAGAAATCTAAATTAAATTATCTTATAGAGCCCGCGAAATAATATATCCACCATCCGGCGGACTTTATAGGATAACGGGTTTTTAGTTTATGGCAATGAAAGCACGGTGGAGCCACAATGGAGGCGGAAACCTCATCCAACTCATCCGGAAAATACTCCGTGTTTCTCTTTTTAGTTTTTGTTTTTTAACTTCTTCATGACACTAGGTAGTTGGTATGTCATCTCTTCCCTATGAGAGAGGTTCTGGGTTCGACTCCTGCTGGAGCAATACCCTTGGGGTCCCAAGCTATGGATAGCTTTTGGACTTCGTTAACACCCCCATTAACCCCCGCTGATATATGACGATTGAAAAAAAAAAAAAAAAACTTCTCCATGACAAATCCAAATCCAAATCTAATTTAGCAGGATCAGTAATTTCCCTTTTTGTTTTTGGTACTGATCACTTAAAAATACTTTAATATATGTATATATACACGAACACGTATATATATCGCAATCGTCTTCATAATTACCGAGAGACATTTGCCTTTCAGCTCTCCTCTCCCTAGTTCTTGTGCAGAGCGCCCCCCACCGGCCTCTCCCTCCTCCCCACAGAACCTCTCTCTCTCTCTCTCTCTCTAACTGAACTCCCTCGCCATTCCTCCACCCAACACTTCCTTCTGTCTCCTCTACTCCACGCTGACGAGTAGATACGCTCACATATACATACACTCGGCTTCCTCTCTCTCTAACCTCCCTCCACAATGTCGGCCCTCAGCGACGACGATTCCCGCATCCCGGCCATCAAATCTAAAATCCGCGTCGTCCCCAACTTCCCCAAACCAGGTACATATATGCATATACATCTTCATTTGCGCAGTGCGTGTGCGCAAGAATGAAAGACGCACACACTAGGTACCTAGTGTTGCTTATCGGTTGTAATATTGAATCGTTTTGTTGATCACAGGGATCATGTTCCAGGACATAACCACACTGTTACTCGATCCGAAGGCCTTCAAGGACACAATCGATTTGTTCGTTGAGCGGTACACGGGGAAAAACATATCGGTAGTGGCAGGTACATACTTCGTATAACTCCGTAGATTTGATCGTCTAGATTCTTTGAACAGTTTGCTGTAATTTTTTTTTTATTCCGTTGAGAATAATAAATTAATCCCTGGTAGGCGCCGTGGTTCAATGAAAGTCGGTTACAGCAATAAAAATATATACAATATACGATAATTAGTTTTTTTTTTTTAAATGAACTGTTGCGCATGTGGACCACAGTACTGGTTTTGTTTTGTTCATCTCTCATCGGCTTATATTGTAGGCGTTAGATTTTTTTCCTGTTGGAAATTCTACCTCTATCCTTTTGAGGCCGTAGGGCTGCAAACCAACGGAGCTGCTCGCTCGTGGCTCGGCTTGACTCGTTTAGTAACTGAACTTGAGTTTTAGGCCTGTTTCGTAAACGAGCCGATCTCAACACTCAAAAACTCGGCTTGAAAATATAGACTCGGCTCGTTTAAAGAGGCTCGTTAAGTAAATTAACCTGGCTCGGCTCGGCTTGTTTATAAACGAACCGAGCTCGAACATTATAAAACTCGGCTCGGCTCGTTTGCATCCCTAGGAGAGGGGAGAGGTTGGTGAGAGTTGAACTTTCGACCTGGTAGATGGAGGGGCTCCAAGGGAAGTGAGCTCAACCACCGAGCTATGCCTCAACATCGGGTACATGGATCATCTCTCTGGGAAAAAAAAAACCAACCTGATGTATAGAAAACATGGTGTATCGATCATTTACGGGGAAAAAAGCTAGATCTATGAATTAAATCGAGTAGATATGAGTGTTTCACCATATATGTCTCTGAAATAGTAAATGACAATACGTTCTGGGAGGGTGACCTTGGTGGGGCCCACATCAGTATTAACGATATAGTAGTACTTTTTGTTTTTACCACGATTGCATAAGTTTCCTGGGTGACTTTTTTGAATACTTTTTAGGAGATATATGGGAAGTGACAGTGGGTTTGGAGTGATTTTGATTTTGACTATGGAGGGTTGTTAGTGGGCTGTGTTTGTTGATTACTTTTCTGTGGAGAGATTATGAGCGGTTCAGGGCATGTGCTCAGCGATCCAATTTGGGTGGATGGTGGTTGATGATGGATGCCCACCTCGCGGACCCACCCGTGTTGAGATTAGGCCAATCCTTTGGCTCTATTATATTGGCAATTACTACAGTTAGCCGTAGGATGAATTGATACCAACCCCTTATTTATTCGCCTTTTCGCCATATGCATTGATTTCGACTCGGTCAATTATTGTTGGTAATAAGGTATTTCCTTGAGGTCCAGAGTTCACTTTTTCTTTTGTTGGCTATGAGGCCCAGAGTTCCCCTTATGTTCAAGCAATTGGCTTTTTCTGTTCCTTTCCATTTTGTTTTGTTACCTCATACTGGGTTTGTCCAATATTTTGAAAGTTCACTGAACAGTAAACCCTTGTGAAAGAACCTGGTGCATATAATGTTCAAGTTAATTCTCCACTACCTTTTCAACTGTTTCTACATAACCAACAGAAAATATGTTACAAAGATTGTGTATCGTTTTAATCTGATTGGTTTGGTTGTAACAGATTAGGGGTATAGCTTTGGTTTTGTTGGCATGGGCTCTCAAGCTTATTCCCTTGGCCATGTTTTTTGGTGTGGTTCTTTTTGTAAAAGAATTATCTTACCAAAATGAAAAAAAGAAAGATTGATTCCTCAAATGAAAGCTGAGAGACATGTAGTAATTATTCGGAATCTCAATGCACACAGCATTTTGTAATGGATACATTGGCGAGAGGAAGATGATCTTTGGGTAATTATTGTATTGCTCTGAATTCCTCCTACTCACACTTCTAAGAACTAATGGGAAAGTCAAATGAGTTACCATTAAATCTTCATTGCTAGGGCCCTCATCTCCCATTTTCACTATTGTTGATTAAAAAGTACAATGTGGATCCACATATATTAGTTTCTTACTTTGATATAATACGTGTCCATTATACTTTTGTCTCTTTGTTTGATTATGTAGGCAAGTCGTCATCTAGGTTATACGGTGCATTTGTTTTTCCTGGGAATCTCCATACATCACGTATAGATTGATATGGAAAAATAGCGGTCCCCCTACCCCTAGGGAGAATTTAGAGATTAGGATGACAGACTCCTTGTTGACGTTATCCTATACGTAGGTGCATGTTCACAGTTTTTGGCTCATTGGAAAAAAGATTTAACTGGCAGCCCCACAAGAGTACGGCAAGCTCTCCATCATGGGGCATGGGAAAAGTGAATAGTTAGATGCGTAAGGCATTCGGTTCGTAGGCTGTGGTCTTTTTCTTTCAATTGAAGAGCGTGCCCGTTTGGGCATCCTTCCACATGAGATGTGTTAAAACATCCAACTCACAACCAATTGGCAATAAGTGGAGAGACAACCCATGCTCATATACTAGTTTGGAGGAGATAATTAACCGATGTGGGACTCTAGCACTCCCCTAGACGCGCGACCCTTGACTCGCATGTGGAGAGGTAAACAAACTATCCTTTTCACACGGATCACAATAAACAAGGGTGCACTTATGGCACAAACAAGGGGGAACAAATTCTTTGAAACCCTAGCTCTGAGACCATGTTAAAGCATCAAACTCAAAACCAATTGGCATAAGTGAAGGAACCGCCCTGGCTCATATACTAGTTTTGAAGGAGATAATTAACCGATGTGGGATAAACTCTAACAAGATGCAATTTGTTAATTTTGTAACTCTGTATGGACTTTGTCCAGTGTTTTCAAATTGGGATATGCATCACATATCGTTTTCTTCCCATTTTATGAACCATATAGATATAGGTATATCGTATATTGTAAGATAGGTTGATGAAAGCTAATATTCAGTTAAAAGTTAGTTATGAACTTATACCTAATACAACCTAAGAGTTTGTGGTATATATGAAGAGTATTTTATACATGAAAAATAGGTTTTTATGATGAAAAATTCGAAGTCTCCCATGTGGTGTCTATCCCATTGAAGAATTGTGGTGCCTTGGTTAAGGGAAGAAAAGAAGAGCCCTTATTTGATTCATGCAATGCATTATCGAAATATGTTCTTTCTTCTATTTGAGCTGTAATAGATTGAGTTTGGTTTAATTTTTTAAAAATGGTTTGAATGTTTCCATAATTAGGTCAAATTATTTAGAACGCATTTGGTGTTCCGGTTCTTAAATTATTATATGACTTTTTTTTTCCAATAGAATCTTAGGATACATACCTGGATCGGTATGCACAAATATGTCGTGGGATAATGTTTAACATGTTTACCCTCTCCTCTTAATCATCACCCTAGTGTGAGGATGTGCTAGGCGCAAGTCACGTGAAAGGAGGACAAAGATCCTACTGAAGCAGTTATTCCGCATCCTATTGTATTTATGTCTGTCATAGTGCGGCTTAGATTGCATCAAACACAACTCCACTTTGCAGGCATATGGCAACGCAGTTTATAAACAGCTGCAAAGCTCGGGTATGATCTTGGATAAGAACCACAGAAACACGTATGGGGTCGGGGAAAGGATCTCCTGGATATTGGGTAGATCTGTGAGATACTCTATTTCATGAGACATGAAATGAAACATTGTAACTAAATAATAGAGTTTGTGTGGTAGTCAAGTGCTTTTAGCATCGTAAAATTACAGTTTGTGTGAAGTGGGGTTTTCATGAGACATGTAATGAAACATTGTAACTAAATAATAGTGTTTTTGTGGTAATCAAGTGCTTTTAGCATCGTAAAATTACAGTTTGTGTGAAGTGGGGTTTTCAGGAGACAGTTAACAGTTTCACTTTTCCCCTTCGCCTCTTTCTGACTGCTGGTAACTGTCAAAGTCCAAGTTCAAGTTCATATATGATGTCAGTCAAACTGTCAAAGTCCAAGTTCATAGATGATGTCAAAGTTCAAGTTCATATATGATGTCCAAGTTCATATATGATGTCAGTTCAAGTTTGTGAATGATGTCAGTCAAAGTCAAGTTCATATATGATGTCAGTTCAAAGTCCAAGTTCATATAAAATTATAGTAAGTTCATATATGATGTCAGTTCAAGTTTGTGAATGATGTCTGTCAAAGTCAAGTTCATATATGATGTCAGTTCAAAGTCCAAGTTCATATAAAATTACTGTAAGTTCATATAAAATTACAGTTTGTGAATGATGTCAGTCAAAGTCCAAGTTCATATATGATGTCCAAGTTCATATATGATGTCAGTTCAAGTTCATATATGGTGTCAGTTCAAGTCCAAGTTCAAGTTCATATATGATGTCAGTCCGTTGTTTCCTGTGAGCACGACTGTGTACGAGTTACCGTAAACCAAAGAATGAAGCAAAGATGAGAGTGGGATTGTAAATTCAGAAGTACACACAAAAAGTTTATAATATTAGGATTCCAATGCACATATACAAAAAGTTTTAGCGTGATTACTCCACAAGAAAGTAGGTGACCTTGCGTCCATCACTTTATTATTTATAATATTAGGATTCCAATGCACATACATTGGAAATAATCAGAGCAAGGGACTACATTTTTAGTCCTGCCCCTCTTGCTTAAAAGTTGAAGAGTGGTTCTTTTAAAGTTTATGTATATAGAATCGTACATCAAAGACACACACAACGTGCATGATCCATGAACAAGCGATGGTTAAAAGGTCTTAGACAATACATTTATGACCAAAACCAGAACTTTTGATCAGAAGCAATGGACAATTGAGTGCTCGTGGATATGTGGTTTTAGATCCTCTCAACTCTCATAAGGTACCCAATATTATTCCACCATGGGTACAATGGTAATTAGATGATGTACTTTTGGGTCATATAAAATTCTCTAAGGAGTATCAAATAAGTCTCTTATTATTTTCCATTGGTATGGTCCATATGGAGCCCTATTTCGAAACTTCAAGTAAATGTTGTATTGTACCCATGCTGTTTTGCAGCCAATCTTACCTGATTTCTTGCGTAACAAGGATACTCCGTCAGATGTTAACATGTTGCAATTTACCTTGTCATTATGGCGGAGTTGGTTTCTGATGCTGACAAAGGAGGGGCATTGATTTTTTGTTTTGTGTAGCTACTTTTTTCTGCTAGTACTTGCTGTTTACTCTTGAGTATGTGCTGAAATTGGTAGTATTAACTATCTACCATGCCTTCTTGCCTGTTTTGCTGCTAGACTTAGTTAGTACAAGTGCTTTTGAAATAGTTTTTCTTCTTATGAATCTTTTCTGTGTTGGTAGGAATAGAGGCCCGTGGATTTATATTTGGTCCTCCCATTGCACTGGCTATAGGAGCAAAGTTCATTCCTTTGAGAAAACCGAAGAAGTTGCCTGGTATTTCCCATCCTTATGTATGATCTCTAGTTGTCGTATCTTTTAAATTGCATTCCTAAATAAATTTTCTATTTTTCATAGAGTAAAAGCAGCCAGTTCTTTCGCATAAGGTTGCACGGGTGATGCTGTCATGACTATTGCATTGTCGATTCATTCCCATATTTAGGATATGCAAGATGTCACATCATTCACAAATCCACTGTAATGCTCATCTTTTGCAGCAACTGGAGACCTCTATGTAGATGTACCTTGACTAGGAAATTCCTTTTCTTAAATGTTCTTGTGAATGTGGAATGTTTTGTTTAGAGTCCTGACGTATCAGAGTGCTCTTTTACCCGGCATCGGTGCAGATTTTATGTACTCCTTGGCAGGACTTGTCATGTTTGGTGCTTACATGATTATAGGAGCTACCTTGTAAATGATTATTTTGTTACCTCTGTTTATTTTGTGTAATGACATAGTCTAAAATTTCCTTTTGGCCGGCAAGACATGATGTTGGACATGACTTATGCCTCAGCTAGATTGTTCGGTTTGGCTTACTACGAACCAGCAAACGATGCTCCTGATCATTTGTTTCTAGATCAATTGGTTCTTGTTATGGCATCAATTTTGTTTTTCTGCTAGTTTGTTACCTATAGTGTTTGTGTAGCGGTATGAAATCCTTGACTCCCCATTCCTGACATTTTTTCTCCCCACCTCAGACACCTCTTTAACTTTTCTGATTTCAACAACCAATCCAGGCTTCACACTGGAAAGCAGAAGTACCTAACACATGGAGATTACTCATGTGTCTGTTCACTTTGGTCTTTCGCAATCATTTATCAAACAATTTTAGAGAAGCAGCATGCGCATTACAAAATACTCTTTCACAAGCAAAGGCTGCAAAGCGTTTATTCATATATGCATGCAGTTATGCACTCGCGCAGTACTGGTGTTAAATAGAAAACAATGACCGCAGAAACGAAATGAACTCATAGATGACTAACCTTCAAAGCAGTAAATTAAGAGGCAGTTTAACACGAGGAATAAAAATTGGCAGAAAGAACCAACTTTCCCTGTGAATTATCGACACATCAGCCTCACCCATAGACCATGATGCAAAACATGACAGTTACATAGAACTCCCATAGGGTCAAAACCCTTCTCATTTGTGATTTGTGCTTTTAATAAATTCACATTGTCCTTGTATTCATATTTGTGCTAAAATGCTATGTGATAATATTTTTCGTGTTTTTTTATTTTAGCACTCTGCGTAATGATGCACCATTTACCAAGTATAAGCTCATGCATAAATACGTTACCCGGACTCTTCTAAAAGTATAAAGTACCCGTGTTGGACACTCAAGTGAAGTTTATGCATAAATTTTTTGTGGTGGAATTACAATTTTGACATATTATGGTGATTTACTATACTTTACACGAGTGAAGTTTTTTCTTTTTAATTTTTCTTTTGTTATTTTTATTTTGGTTGTGACAGGTGAAGTTATTTCTGAAAAGTATGTCTTAGAATATGGTACGGACTGTCTAGAGATGCATGTCGGAGCAGTTGAACCTGATGAACGTGCCTTGGTGGTGGATGACTTGATTGCTACTGGTGGAACCCTCTGTGCGGCAATGAATTTATTGGGTATTCCCTTGTAAACCGATACTTTTTTTCAAGATTCATGAGGTCCAGTGGCGGATCTAGGAATTTAAGGTGGGGGCACAAATTCTAAACATAACCGTGTTTCCTTAAACGTAACGATATGTCATGGGTTTCATCTACTAATAGAAGAATACATTATTTTTTGAAATTTAGTCCATACATATTAAGCATAGAAATTTAGTCCATACGATAACAGTTAAACTTTTTGCACATCTCAAGCAAAGATTTAGATAGAGAAACTGATAATAGGATGGGCAATTTAAGTTTTTCTCAGGTTATCATGGGATCCTACACAATTAGGGATGGGTACAAGTGTAATTAATTAGGGGGACACTAGAAATGTTGGATTATTTTGTAAGGGTACGAGTGTAAGGATACAAAAGGCAGGAGGGTCACATGACCCTTGTACATGCATCCGCCAGTGGGTCCAGTAGAATTGTCCCTTCTTTTTCTTTTTTTTCTATTTCTGTAAAAGTTAACCATGATCTACATAGGCTATGGCTCATAGGATATGAATTTTCTCTGAATGTTGGATGTCACAGATTCGATAGTGTTAAGACTACAAAACCACACCCTTTTATTAGAACCTAATTCTTGGGCCCTATGAATCACTACCTTGATGAAGGCTGCAGTGTGCCAACCCTTAGCAAGTAGAATTGAAACGCTATTATACAATTCTAGGCATAGTCTTTTGGTCTTGTTGGTTGGTGCGTTTGGTGGGCGAAATAATGAAGTACAACTTGCCCTGTTCGACATACAATTGCCCTCTCTTCGTGGATCGACTATCAAGCATTGTGCTTGGTGGTCAATAAACCTTAAAAACAGCTTTATGTCAAGGATGGAGGGTCAAAATACATGATTACAATGACCACCTGATAAATGCTAATGGTAATTTGAGCCTGCTTGAGATAGGTCACAGGACTGAAATTATTGTAGAACTGTTTTTACTAGGGGTGAACAAAAAACCGGCCGAACCGAACCGAGACGAAGAACCGAACCGGTTCATTTTTTCGGTTTTTTTCATTGGTCGGTTCGGTTCGGTTCTTGAACTCGGTTCGGTTTTGAAACCGGTTCGGTTCTCGGTTTTTGAAAATTTTTGGCGAACCGAACCGAACCGGTTTTTAATATATATATATATATATATGTATAGATTAAATATTTTTTAATGTATTTTAATATATATATATATTAAATATTTTTTAAATATATTAAATATTTTTTAATGTATTTTAATATATATATATATATATTAAATATTTTTTAAATTTCTTAATATATATATATTAAATATTTTTAAAATATTTTTTAAATTTTCGGCGAACCGAACCGACCATCAAAACTCGGTTTCGGTCCCTGAACCGGTTTCAATCGGTTTCGTCAAAACTCCCCCCGAACCAAACCGAACCGGTTACACCCCTAGTTTTTACATGCAATTTGCTAAGTTTCCAAAAAAATGTTCTGTGCATACTGCTAGTCCTTGTTTCCTTCTGATTACTGTCCTCATTGCAGTAATATGAATATTGTTCGAAGTAGGAGACATCATTAAAAATGCTTCTTTTTTGTAGAGCGTGCTGGGGCTGAAGTTGTTGAATGCGCATGTGTAATTGAAATACCAGATTTAAAGGTCTGTACATCAAACCCCTGGCCACCTCTGTTTCTCTAAATATTAGATCGAAATGTGGGCTGCTTTCTTGCGATCAATTACATTATCTACGTTCAACTTTGAAGAAGCTTCTTGCATGCCAGTGTCTCTGTTTCTTGTATTTGCAAGTTAGTTGCATTTCTCACTTGTGCTACTGATTAGAATAGTTGGGATTTTTATGCAGCTAGTCAGAATGCTTTATGGGTTCCTAACAACTATGGTGGCTAAACCTGTTGAGATAGGAATTACAACCTGACAAGCCAACTTGGAAACTTCCTATCATAAAATAAATGTCGGCTTATATCACCAGTAATACCATCAGTGTGGAACATGAAAGAAAGTAGTACATTAATATTCCCCTTTCACAGAAGTAGAATCTTAACGCTAAGTGAATCTTTTTTGTTGCTCCAGTCAAACCATTGTGACAATAGGAGGAAGCCATGCAATAGATAGACCCTCTTTATATTCTAAATTTTGGAACTACGTCTGCCAAAAGTGGCAAGTGAGGAGAGATGCAACCGAAAATATCATGCTTCCTTTATCCTCGTGCCATTATGCACAGAAACTTTGCCAAATGCTGTAAAAATTAGAACAACCCTGGGAATTCAACTTCTATTCATGGACTGCTTTAGTTCTCACGACTGACGCAAATAGACAAATAGAGTACCATATCAAAGTTTCAATTCTCCGACTGGCGTGCAATGGAGGCTATTTCAATCCTTCACAACTCGTCTTTGAGTTTATGTTTGTGTGCTGTTATGTTAGACCTACTCTTGATCTGGCTAAATCACCTACTGAATGATTGGACAATGTGACCTATTCATAATGCCAGTGTTGTTTCATTATTTCACATTCCATTTTTATTGGCTCGATTACTTTGCACATTGGTATCTGAAGACTAGTATTTGGACGGATGTTGCAGGGCCGCGATCGATTAAATGGAAAGCCATTGTATGTACTTGTGGAGTCTTACTAGTACTGTCAGAGGATACTACCATTTTATTCCCATGCTCCAGCATGACAAAATGTACATGGGAGGGCTACTGTTGGTTTTACCCATATGAGTCTTCCTTCATTATTTGCCCCTCATTTCTTTTATAGTTCTAGTGAATTTTCAGTAAACCTTTGGTGGTTGAGACCAATTCTCTTTCTACTGTAGAAACATTAACATTTATTCATGTGGAGGGTCTGTTGAGCAATACTTGTAGGGCCTTGCTGATTTCCTCCAAGGGATTGTCCTACAAAAGTGCTACATACACAACAATCCAATCACAACTTCTCACATACATGTGGGGTCCATACATACTAGTACGTGTGGACTCCACATGTATGTGAGAGGTGTTTGGATTGTTGTGTTTCCTAGCATTTTCTTATTGTCCTACGCAAGTTATTATGTGTTGGTTGCCGAATGGCCCCGCCCGAAGGGCTGTTGCCCCAATCGGCTACTGCTTCTTTCTCTATGATGGAACAATACAAGAGAAGTGCAAATTTGATTTTCTGGATTGTTTTTCGAAGCGATTGAGTAGTAAACTGAGTTAGATAATGCATACCACGTGATAATGGCGAGAACGTATACCGTGTGATTGTATTTACGATAGAATAACGCATCATAGTCTTCTTATTTACATTGGAGTAGAGGAGAGAATGGAATATAATCTGCAGAGGTCGGATGAGCAATCCAGTTTAAAGTTTGTGGAGGTTTTTCATGTGACCTCCAATGTTGATACTTCGTTCTAGGATTATGACGATCGGTATATATGCCTAACATTGTACAATACAAGTGTAAATACAAATCTCTTTTACGTATTTGACTGTCCAATTTTATATGATTCCCGTGATAGAAATTGAAAAACAAATACGTATAGTTTACTTCCTCGTATTGATAGAAAAACTTATCCAAACATCGCCAAATTTTCACCATTTTGTGTATCACAACCAAAATGATTGGTGTTGTCTTCTTAAAGAAGAAGAGTGATTTTCACACTTCCCAAAAAAGCACTCCCCAAATTGCTAGGGAGTGCGAAAATCACTCTCCGCACAAAGACTTTTTGTATTTGACCCCTCATCGCTATTTTCAATTTTCTAACAAGAAGAATAACATCTAATCCGTGTGTACGACACTACCAATGATTATCTATATCACATAAATTTGAGCCAACGAATTCAGACCCAATGTCATGTTGCATTCATACGATTCAAGAATGACATAAAAGCTAGTACTAAATAATAGAGTCAAATCCATATACAGATGCAGCTAAAAAGAGTGCTCTCCATAGGAAGATGTATTCTGCAAAAGAATCATAGTCCAAAAAGTTTTTCTTTAACTGCCTTCATCATTCTTGAACGCGTACCTACTTCTTCGAAGAGTAGAATTAAGAACATGAACAAGACGAAAATGTACCAAAAATAATAACTAAACGAGTAAGAATTCTCTAAAGTAAAATGGTGTTGAAAATAAGTTACCTTAATTCGCGTTTAGCATAGATTATAAATCTCTCTTTTTCTACCAAAAAAGGTATGAAGCAAAATTGATTTCTCCTCTTCTTGGGAGAGCCAGATGAATGAGAAGAATTTTGTGTATTTATAAAAGGATAACCTAAGTTTAGCATATGTGTATGCTTATAAAAAGGCGTGTTATATGAATCCAAAAAGGATTGTTTCCTTTTTTTACCGTAGGGAAATCAACCAAAAAGGAAACCACTCAAACAAATATTGAATTGAATGTAAGAAAATCAATTTTAGAGGGATCAATTGGAAAAGAAAGGGGTGTATAATTCTTATTTTACATTAGTGTAGTTTATATACTAGGAAAATTCTTTCAATCTGACTTGACGGCTAACCGCTCTGTTTTATACTTTGTTTGTATGCATAGATATTTTTAAAGAAGCCTATTTGTGTAGTTGGATGGGCTGCAATGCTGCATCTGTAGTCATACTCGTTGCTGCTTTTACTCTTCAACAATGTTAGAACAATGCACACACACATTTACATACTCACAAGCCTAAGGGCCATGACACATTGTAAGGAGATTTGAGTGTTTCCTTTAGGTTCCGTTTGTTTATCGGGAATGTTGCATGAAAAATATCAAAATACTCCTATGTTCTTAACAAAGACAAGTATGAAAAAAAATATTTGTGTTTGTTCAGTTAGCAAAGACTTTGTTTGGGTAGTGTTGGCTTATAGTACATTTTTTTAAAAATTGAATGACTCAGCAACGAATATCTTGGCTCTTGCATCGACTAAGAATGTAGCGAAATGTGATAGCGAGAATGGCATAATTTCATGAATCATTGAGTCTTTAACGCAAGTTGTGCTTGAGGCCATTGACGGCACATCTACTTAGGGTCATGCATTGCACTACCCACTCACCCTGTGCCATTGTGGGTAGGTAGGTTATTGCGTGTGCAAATATTGGACCCGAAAACTTAAATTCTATTTTTTTAATAGAATTTATTTTGCAGAAAAGTATTTTTCACCCTTTTCGTGTCGTTGATCAGGACCTAGTCTTTTGGTAGCGAGAAGATTCTCTGATTATGCATTTTGCAAATATAGGCGAATGGATAAGAGTTTAAATTGGACACACTGATGATGTATACAATATTAGCAACAAAAAAAAAAAAAAGGAGTTTAAACGTCATTAATATTGTTCTGGATTTTATGAATATCTTCAATATCGTTGATTTTTAAATAAACAAAAAGTTTTTGCTTGCAGAATAATGAACAAAGAATTGTTAATGTTATATATCATTCCAATTTTTCCATAGTCATAAAATAATAAAAATTAAAAAGAAAAAGAAATAAAATACTATTGATCTTACTATTACTGCTGTCAATGGTGTTTTTAATTCACAATTTATAAAGGATAAGAAAACAGGGCAACACAGCACGTGTATCACACACTACCAACTCTCCATTCTCTCCACTCACTGAGTCAAACCCGACTCGGCCCTCCGACAAGGGCTTCAAACCCATCCGTTTACCAACCCGACCCGCAATGACCCGGCACACCAACATGGCCCTCCGCCCCCTCCCGCCGCCGCCGCCACTACTCTCGTGGGCCTCTCCACCGCCGGAAAACACACATACCGCACCCTTCCGGCAGTGGGAAGCCCACGCGCCGTCGTAACCCAGGCCCCCGTCGGCGGGACCCAGGGAGTGGAACCCCATCACCTCATTCCCGTCGGCAGCGCACCGCGCGTGGTCCCCACCGCCTCCGCAACTGACGCGGGCCTTGACCTTTTCCCTGTACTCCTCGAACCGGGCCGCGGTTCCGGACGAATTCCGGACCTTGAACACGATCTCGACCCGACCCGAGAAGGGCTCGGGCGACCAGCCGGAGCGGAAGATCATCTCGACCACGTTGCGGGAGGGGTGGCCGGCGGGGAGCTCAGTGAAGGCCGGAGCGAACGGGCCCACGGTGACGGTTTGAACGCGAGTCTTCTCCCTGTCCGAACCGGGTTCGGGCGCCACCGAGCTGGGTTGTTTGGCTTTTTTCCTGGGTTTCTTCGGTTTGGTTGTTTCGATGACGTCTTTGAGGCTTTGGACGCCTTTTCTGCAACTTGAAGATACGGCCACGGGGCGGTGCTTCGGTGGTTTGTGGCGGTGTTCGTTGACGACATCGTTTGCTGATGTTGATTTGCAAGACTTGACCCATTGTGTCGCCATGAACAACGACGACAATATCGATTGAGGACCGAAATCAATCTCTCTCTCTCTCTCTCTCTCTCTCTCTCTCTCTCTCACCTTGTGAATAAGTTCAAAAAATAGACATGGGGGAGAATGGGAAAGAGAGAGGCGTGGGCGCGATTTGCAATGGGAAATATATAGAGGAGCCGAGTGTTCTCTCTTAACTGGAGTATGTTTTATTTTTCCTTGGGGGGTTTTTTTTTTTTTTTGGTTCGTTTGGCAAGTGACGGAATCGCCCTCCCGAACAATAGGAAATTACGCACATGGGTGTGTGTGTGTGTCTCTTTCCTTAATGGGAAGTTTATGTGGAGACAAATTTCATTAAATTAGATTTGATCACACAAGAAATCATCAATGGCGTTTCAGGAATAGTAAAGTAATAGTATTGGTTTACGTATGGGGTATATGTAAACCATTCGTAGGGAGAAGCAGGGCAGGGCAGGGCAGGGGGAGAGTATTTGATTAGGAGTGAGGACTTTTGAGATCTCAAACTGACACCTACTATTTCAAACTTCCTTGAATACTTTTTAGGGAAAAATTTAAAAAAATCCCTGAACTTTGAACTTAATGTCAAATAGGCACCTAAACTTAAATAAACTTCAATTAGACATCTGAACTTTGTCCCCGTTATCAATTTAACCCCTGCCGTGACTTTCCTAACGGCAAAGGGGTTTTTTTTTTTGTTTTTGACAGATTTTTCTTCTGTTTGGGGACTTTCCTAACGGCAAAGAGGTTTTTTTTTTGTTTTTTACAGATTTTTCTTTTGTTTGGGGAATGGGATTTTTTTTTTTTTTGGAGGTTTTCTCTCTGGAGAGAAGCAGAGAAGCAAGGATGACAACCAACTTCAAGAACCAATTAACCCCATTTCACTTGCCGACACTCACAAATCAACCCATTTGACTTTTCTACTTTAATTCTCAGCAACATGCACTTCAATTCTGCATGTGATGTTGGTCCGAACACAATAAAATTTTTATCTTTATTAAAAATAAAAAAATTGGCTTATTGGCTTATTTTTATCTTTATTAAAAAAAATTAGGTTTCGATAGTAATTTTTTACTTTTTAGATTCCTCTCGTCATGACGAAGTAATAATCCTCAAAAAATTGACAAAAAGCTAAGAAAAGTTAAAAAAAATTGACCACATTTGATGAGTGTCCTTATTCAAAAAAATTTTACATTTCTTAGCTTTTTTTGATGAGTGTCCGCATTGGAGAAAACCTCCCAAAAAAAAATTCCCATTCCCCAAACAAAAGAAAAATATGTCCAAAAAAAAAAAAAAACCCTTTGCCATTAGGAAAGTCCCCAAATAAAAGAAAAATCTGTCAAAAAAAAAAAACCCCCCCTCTGCCGTTAGGAATGTCACGACAGGGGTTAAATTGATAACGGAGACAAAGTTCAGGTGTCTAATTAAAGTTTATTTAAGTTCAGGTGCCTATTTGACATTGAGTTCAAAGTTCATGGGTTTTTTTGAATTTTTCCCTACTTTTTATTCATGCCCGAAATTTAAGTTGATTGGGGTATCCTAATGATTGGACTTTTATATGGAGATCAATGGTTCATTTAAATCAGAGAAAGAACTCTAAGATAAGGTTTCGTTCCAGGTGAACAGTAAAAGAAAAGTTTAGAAAAAAAGAAGATATTTTCAAGCTCAAAAATTATATGTTTACACAAATAATGTTCCGATCAATATGAATCTTATTTAATATATTTCATTGAGATCTTTTAAACATAGCAAAAAAAATCTAAAAATTGTTTTTCATTTTCATAATATGGGAGTTCGAAATTACATTCTTTTTTTGAAAAGAAAAGTTTAAAAAGAAAGCGCGGAACGGGCTCTAAATATGCATGTATCCATAATATCATCATCGTTGTCCGTTTAACTTGATTTTTTTACTCACGGTTAATGAACTTTAGAGAAAAATATGCTCGTGATGATGAAATCTCGAAAGGTCTTATTACGTGTACTATAACTTGTATTGCATTTTGACGCGCAAAAAAACCGCATCCAAGGTGTGGACTCTCACGGCAATGGTGTTTTTGGTCATGTTAGTTTGTGATGGAATTTCTTTTTGATTTATGGAAAATACTAACCTCCGTCCATAATGGGTAGGAAATGTATCGATATTAATAAAAAAATGTATTGATATTTGTAAAATGTGTATATATTGATATATATTCGAACTTGTTTGCTGTACTTATTTATTAGGTTAACAATACCGTTATTGTAGAATCTGTCTTCTTTGCAGTCTGTTGTTGGATTGCAAAATGTTGTCCACGAGATCCTTACTGTCAAAAGTGTTTTTAACAACTCACATTTTAACAAAATTCTTCCCGGGAAAAGTTAATCCTGGAAGAGTTTTTTTTGTTAAATCTAGCTGAACCACTAAGCTCCCGTTTTTACTAACAAAAAATACTAAAAATTTAATGCATTTTAACATTTCGTTTCTACTGACAATTTTTTTTTTAGCATTTTACCATCTCGTTTACACTAACAAAAAAGTTTTTACCGACAACTTTTTTTCAACAATTTTTTTACTCACATACTCATCTAACAATTTATTCACTACCGGAAATAACTTACCATTTCTAAATAACTTATTCACTATCGAAAATATCTAACAACTTTTCTAAACACAAATAAAAATTTATAAATTTTTCACTACCGAAAACACCCCTTAAATGTAACGATAAATGGCTAAACCACAGGAGCCTGTCTGTCTGTTATTTTATTCACCATGCGGGTTAGCCAAAAGTCAAAAGATACGGGTAATTATTAGTGACAATTATGAGGCACTAAAAAGTAAAAGAAATAGGTTTGAATTCAGCAGTTTTGTAATCATATGATATCATTAGATGAACGTAACAGGTACGTTGCGGGATGACACATATAAATTTTGGAATCAGACTAATCGTGAAACGTTTAACCCCCGTCAGCAGGAGTACTCCTATTACTCCTATTATTTATTTATGCCACATTTTCTCTCAGCTCTCTCTTAGATACACGAGCGTACTATAGCAGAGGCCGGATTCGTAAGATCTCGAGTCTCTTTTTCATCAATAATAATTCGGGTGTTTGGTTGAGCTTACGCGTAAGATTTTGAGTGTCTTGCGCGTTACATATAGTTCTAATTTTTGGTCAATCGAGATAATTATAACCGCTCAATATCAAGGCGATGACTTCCATTTTTATTTTATTTTTCTTTTATGGGATGTTTCAATTTTCAAGATTCTTTTGGGATGGCTTGAGTAACATTTTGGGTGCCTTGCACGATACATATAGGTCTAATTTTCGGTCAATGAAGATAATTAAAACTGCTCAATATCAAGGCGATGGCTTTCAAAATTTTTTTTTTTCTCCCCATTTTTGAGATGTTTCAACTTCCAAGATTCTTCCGAGTCAAAAAAAAAAAACTTCCAAGATTCTCTTTGGATAGCTTTCAAGGTTTTCTGTTAAAGGATATTTTTTTCTGACATTCAATTTCTCCATCCTGTAAACCTTTTGGATTAGTTACAATATGTCCATTTATCATATTAATCACAGTTTGAACATCACTCTCCACTACAATTGACCCTAACCCCAACTAGCAGCAGAATTCCTCTTCGGATTGCCATGGCTTCTACCACTGCAGGGCAGCACACCATGACAGCTTCCTCATAATAGCACCAACAAAGCTCCCCCTACTATCTCGAATCAAGGCACCGAAACCGCCTTCCCCAAATTCCTTCTTCCACGCATCATCTACATTAATCTTGAAGGACCCCTCCATGGTCGTTGCAACAATTGCCTTTGCACCTCCCCACCTCCTCCTCTCTCATTAAATACCAGCAGGCAGATTGTGATTAGTTAGGAGTTGGGGATTATTATTGTAACGACCCGCTATTTTCTTAGAATAAACTCCAATATACATTGTATTTCAAACACTTCTAGGCCCATATTTTCTCCATAAATGAATTACATCACTAAAATAAATTAAGCCGCCAGGTAAATAATCTTCTAGATTCTCCAAAAATTGCCAACTCTTCTAAGACCTCTCCAAATTAATCCTTATGTGCTCCATTTCAATTTCTACTAATCCGGCTCCACTATAGAATCCTGCACGCTCTGGCAAATTGATCGCCGAAGCAAACGATTTGCCAAGATACAAACGTATCCTGAGTGATAATTCACCAAGTAGAAATCCTAACACCCAATACCACAATATGCAGTTTCAATAAAACAAAACAAGGTTATACAACAATTACAATACGCAGTCATAAGTAGCCTTTTATGAATTTCTTGTTTTTAAGTGAATTCTAGATTTCTCCACCATGAGAAATACTCCTCCCAAACAACCTCTGAACTATGGCAACTCTGTCGATTTACCCTCCCCTTACTTGCCCAGCCTGGGGTCCCAGACGAATAAGACCAAACTACATGTCGGGTCAAACTCGGCTGTACCACCACAAGGAGCGAATGATAAACCAACCAACCGCAAAAAATGATACCCATACTCCGGTTTCAACCAATAAAAACACCCTCGGAAATATCCGGAAGATAAATCCAGCAGTGCTATATCCAGGGTTCGTGCGATATATCAAAATCCACTGGTCTTAAACCACAAGTGCCGATACCATTACCATTCTTTCAGTAATCAACGGTCCTCGACCACTTTGGCTATCTCCTGACCGTAACCGTCACAACAGTGACTATCAACATTTCACTTTTCCTAGGTTTTAACGTCTAATCATTTATTTCAAGTCACGAGTACCACCCAGAATACCTATTGTCTAATTTTTACGTTCACGTAGCAATTCAAGTTACCATAACCCACATAACAATCAATAGCATTAGAAATCCAACAAAACTCGCAAACTACAACATTGCATGTATTATGTCTAACATAATAAGTGCAACATATGAATAACAATCTTCTAAATTTTATTAAATATCAATTGACAAATAAGTCAAAAATAAGTATACCACAGTTTGAATAAAATCATTATTTTAAAAGGTGAAGTTTTTGTTTTTCTTTTACCAAATTACTAATAACAACATATATAGTATTCTCAAAATCATTTAAGCTATTTCTTTATTATCACAATATACATATTTAATCAAACAATTAATCACTATACTTAAAATTTAGTCTATTTCTCACATTTAGAAATTTTAAAACATTTTCACTATTTTTCTATTTAAGCTATTTCCTTTAACAACTTTATTATTATTCATAGATTTTACAAATTTATTTTTATTAGAAAATACATATTACTAAATTTAGTATTTACTTAACTTTATTTATTTATTTATTTTTTTCAAAATACAATAAATATTTAATATTAGATCTTTATAATGAGATGATATGAGACTAATATGGCCAGTAAAATATTTTGAGTTTGGCTTATAAGTAATAACTATTTTTCTCTAGCTAGAACAAATATTTCCTCATTTACATTTTAAATCTAAATCCCTACGTATTTAATTATTAAGTAATTACTACATAAACTATGATTATTCAAATAATTTATTATTCGCACAACTCTTCACCTACACATGGGTTTCAACACCACAATCCACCATAATCTCGCGAATAATCCTCAATTTCATGATACATGTTTCCACAATTTTTATTATCTTTAATGACGAATTAGTAATTTTTATGATTTTATAAAATAGTCCACTTATTACTAAATAGTTTAAAATCAATTACTTAATGATAATAATAATTTATCACAAGGCTAGCTCTTTCTTTTCTTTCTTTTGAATAGCTTTTGGAAAATATTTTATTCCAACTTATAATATTAATTTAATAATACAAACACACATTCATTAATATTTTCCATATTTCCCGTTTCTCGTGTCCCGTAAACATGCATTATTTTCTCGCTTTCACATTATTCTTTCAAAAACTTGCTACAATCATGTGATAATAAATCACGAATTTCATGCGTTTCTATTTTCGACAAGTTTGAAAATTATAACATCACTACTCATTAACAAACATGCAATTAATTAAGCTTTACAATAATAAATCCAATATTTCAACTTCAATAATTTAATCATGGGATATCATGAACATAATAAATAAATAGTTAAATATAAAGCACATCAACATTATAAATGATAGAATAATTTTTAATAAGAGAATTATTTTAAAGATATTGACTTGAAAATTCGGGTCATTACAATTATTCATGATGTCCAGGCCTTGGGTAGAAGTTTTCAAGTCTGTTCTCTTTCCTTTGCCCATAGGTCTTGCAATATGGTTGCTCATCTGTTGGCGATCAAGCAGAGGTATATTTGGTATGTGGTCTTGTCTTTGGATTGATTCCCCACCGTCTTGTGGTTACTTGATCCCTTAATTAGGGACGAGTCCCATTCTTGATGTAATGATTTTCTTTGTGGTTATAATATCTGTTATCGGTTGGAAAAAAAAAACCTTTTGGACTAGTTATTTAGGACGCATCACAACTGATTTATTAATCATTTTCAATTTATGTTTGCAAAAATTCTGTGATTAATTTCAAATAATCAAGGAAATGATATAATGTTTGGAATATCAAAAAGTAAATTTCATTCTCACAAGCTCTTTTCGTACTTCGGGAGTTTTTTCCCTTCTCCCTTTGATTAGGTAAAAGGACTTCATGTCCTTAATGTTTTCTAAATTGTGGTCGGTTGGTGAACAATTAATCAAGTCATTTGATAATAGAATTAAGGTTGCTTCTTCCAACTAACTGTAACTAAATTAGAAAAATCCCTTTTTTTTAATTAGAAAAATCCTTGTTTTTGCTGTTACTTAAAAACAAAACTAACTGTAATTAAATTAGAAAAATCCTTGTTTTTGCTGTTACTTGAAAGCAAAACCACCATTTGCTTGTTAGAGAGTTTGGTTATGACCTAAGTCACATAACGCGCACGAGTGAGCGTAAGCAGAAGCACGAGCCCAAATTTGAAAGCGTCTTTCAAAAAATCATTCCGATGTACTGAAATTTGTAAGAACAGAAGCGTAAAACGAGAATTAAGAGATGAAGGAAAATCTCCTGCTGAAGGATTATGTGGCCTTACTTATGACTTCATGGCGTGGGTTTCGAGCTGACTATAACCCCAAGTATTGTTGCTTATAAGCTAAATCAAAGGCTCAAATTTATTGAACTTTGTCTCCAACTGCTGGGGATACATAAGGGATCCATCCAACTGTTCTAAGGTTTAAAGTACTTTACATAACAAAAGATGGGGTATCTTAGCATTTCAATTAGTTACCAATTAAGAGGCCTAAATATTATGTCACCATAGTTTCTTGATTCTATTATTATGTTTCCTGTTTTGTCTTGGCCATTATTCGTGTTTCGTAATTAGTATAAGTTTCCTTGTTACGCGTGTTTTCTTAATTTATATAGGGTCCTTGGTGGTCAAGTCTTGTCGCCTATGTAAAGGCATGTTAAGTTTATGTTTTAGATATAATCAATGATACATGAATAAAAGAAAACTTCTTGTCTGTTCATTTTTCTTAACAAGGAAAAAGGAGGTTAGGGATTCAACTCCTTTTATGAGGAGCGAATCTAACTATTTTTTTTATTTTTTTATTTTGTCATTCGTTAATCCTAATCTACTCTATCCTAGGAGATTTGGGGAGGGGGATGGGTGCCTACGGGAATCGAGCCCTACCCATGTGCATGAGAGTATAAGTGAGGCACCAACTGCACTCCACTCCGCTTGCAATCTAACTATTCTAACAATACCGATTTTCGCAAGTGGGGTGTATTGAAGTTAGCCTCCCTTACATACTTCTATGCACATGGGCATGATTCGATTCCCGTAAGCCCCATTCCTCCCCCAAGTCTCCTAGAATAGTATATATAGATTAGGACTAACGAATGGGGAGGAATAAAAAAATTTACAGATATTCGCGGATAAAAAAAAATGCATTAATTTCAATTAGTGTTCTTCTCTATTGGAGTAATTTGTTACTGTAGTAAATAATCTTTGAAGTAGTGGAGGAATTAATTAAGATGGTTGAACGAGGTGCATGGAATCTTCCATTGGAATTTGGGAAGTGGGAATCAGTGGGAATAGAATATAGAAGAATAAAAAGAGAATGGAAGCTGGGATCGGAATAGCTAATTAATTAGCTATATTACTTGGAGGATTACTGGGAAGTAGCTAGGTGGGCCTGGGTAAAACGACAGATTTGCTTCCACTTGATTTAAGTTTTAGTATTAATTATCTTAAAACGGTTGACAGGTAGCAGTCATGCGCTATTATATTAAACTTAGTATATTAACTTTGAATGAACTTTGGGTGTTTTTTAAGGACAAAAAAAGGTGGGCACTTCCAGTATTGTACACTATTGTAGTAGTATTTACATTTTGTACTACTCCAATTCAAAAGAAATGGTGCTGCTATAAAGTACTGGCAGTTGGGATGGATTTATGCTACTGGTACAATTTGAAAATCTCTCTGGAAGAAGAGTCAAAAGTTATTGGGTGATAAGGAATATTAGCAGTGTTATCGAAATTAGTCGGTAGTCGTCTGATGCACGTAGATTCGAGACGATGTACGTGAATTCATGCATCCTAAATAGTTAGTTACAAAAACAAAATCTCATCTGTGTCCCGGTATCTGATTTCCAGGCATTTTTTGGTTCATTTCTCCTCATTTTGTTCCCATTTATTTATTTATTTATTTTTATAGTTTTGAAACTGTCCAAAGTCCAAACTAGTGATTGTTTAAGATGATAATACTATACCCTTTCTTTTCTTTCTATTCAAACAACTCGGTATTTTTTACTAATTTTTTTTGGGTTATAAGTGGTAAGAGTATACAAGTATTTGAATTATATTAAACGGAAAATTAAGCCCACCCAATTGGTAGCACCTACAATAGTTAACATAAGATTTAATAATTACTCCTAAAAATTAAGGGTCAAATAGTATTTTGATAAAAAAAATTATATGCTATAACAGGGAAGGCCAAGATTCTTTTGGGCTTGACAAGTTAGAGCATCTCCAACGGGAGATGTCAAATCCTACGTGGACATGTTAACGGTAACATTTGACACCAAAATTCAATCCAACCCAACAGCCTTCTTTGATGCCAATTCCTACGTGGATTTGAAGGCAAGCCTTCTCATGCCAACTTTGACAACCTCCCTCCTCTATGCCAAATTTCAAAAAATGACCATTTGTATTTTGACATAAGGATTGGAGAGAGATAATTTGATGTCAAATAAATAGAATTTGACATCAAGGGTTGGAAAGGAAGGCTTTGATGTCAAATTGGATATGCCAAAATGCCACGTCAGCCTTCAAAAAACGTTTGACATCTCTAATATGAAGCCGTGGATTGGAGATGCTCTTAATGATATTCCACATTTATATTACGTAAATAAACCTACAATAGTTAAAAAAGCGTTTAATAATTAATAATTAGGGGTCGAATAACTTTTTCGTAAAAAATATATATGCTGTAATAGGGAAGGTCAATAATAAGTCCTACATAAAAGTAGAAAAATGAAAATAGGAAATGAAAGTATTATCTATTTTTCACATACTGTCAGGACACTTTCACTAATTTTGATTTTTAATTTGAAGTTCATAATTCGTAACTTAGAATCTTATATATATGATGTAAAAACTTAAGTGTTTAACCAATACATAAATATTTCAAGTTAAACATATATGCGACACTTAGCTCTTTTTATTTGCTCCAAAATTATAATTCTTCCGGTGGTAGTTTTTTTTTCCCGACGATAGGATGTCAGTATTTGTAATCCCTATGCTTTTGTCAAGATTACACGTCTCGGATCGTTTGCGTAGAATCCGTAGTGGACCCCATAATGCAATCTGTATACTTCGTTGTGTCCACAGAGACTTTTCGTTTATTTTGTAAACTACATCTCAAAATCAAAATTTAAAAATCCCATGGCAAATACCATTCGGAAAGGACAAAATAGTAGTTCGTTGGTTACAGAACTTTGCCGCCACCACCTAGGGCTTAGTTTCATCCCATCGTTTTTGTGCATCTCTTCTCGCGTTTACGGTGATCGCTCGTAAATAAGGCTCCGTTCCAGAACGAAAATAAGTTGCTTATTTTTTAAGAAGGCAATTTCAAGCTCAAAAATAATGTGTTTACACAAATAATTTTCCTATCACTATAGATCTTATTTGATAGATCTCATCAAGATCTTTAATACGGTGCAAAAAAAATAAAAAAATTATTTTTCGTTTACATTATTTTTTAGTTTGAAAATGTGATGCTTATTTTTAAGAAGATTTCTGGAACAGAGCCTAACCAATTGAGGTCTTCCGCAGTCAAATTTCCTGTTGAATTGTTGAATTTTAGTCGAATTCGATGACTTTTAAGGCATTAGGTTTGTTGCTCTGTTTATTTCTTATGGGCGGCCGCGATATCAATTTCTAGGGTTTCGCCCGTTAGGGATTTCGTATGGTTGATGATATTGCTGGTGATGGATTGGATGTTCTGGTGGAGACACTTCGAGATGAAAACTGTAAGTTTTCTCTGTGAACTTAAGAAGTTGTTTTCTTTTTGAATTCATCGCAATTTTCTTCTAAAGAAGCGTACATTATTGATGGTGCATAATGGTTCATGGAATTGTAGAAAACGAGTGGAAGAAGAAACGGTTCTTGTTTGGCTTATGTGGCGCTTAACTCATTAAATTTCTTCCTCTCTCTTTTCAGGGTGTCCCGGCTTAGCTTGCGCGCATCTCGGACAAATACCTACAGCCGTTTCACACCCATGTGAGTTAGGTGGCCCAAAGAGTTGCTGGTAAGAAGAATTGAACTTGAGACTTTAGGAGGGAGTAAACCCATAAGTCCCAGGCCAAGACCACTTAGCCAACCCGTTGGGGTTCTCTTTAAATATATTATTCCTTCCGTCCCGATTTGTTTGTCCTCTCTTTGACTTTTTGAGAGCGTTTGACCTTTAAAAAAATTGTCTATAATTTTTAATTCGTAATGTTTTTAATATGCAATATGGATCTTGTTTAGTAAAATCACAATTCGTTTTATTATACAAAATCTTCAAAATCATAAAATATATTATAAAATGTAAGATATAAGTATAATTTTGAAATACACGAATTTCGACAATTGGACAAACAAATTGGGACGGAGGGAGTAGTTCTCAATTGGTAGGATCAATCGTTTGTGTCTATATGTCTGTATCGTGTTGCAGTGAATCCTGTTTGTACAGGATGTAATCTTTTTATCTTCGGGTAAGACCCGCAGGGAACTGTATGTCGGACAATACATTGTAATTTGTGAGCCTCTAGCAATTTGGTTTTGGTTATGGGGGCCTTTAGATTCGAAGCATTACCAATTGAATGCAAATTTAAACAGGATGTCTGGCACATTTGTTTGGTATGTGGGTCTGGTATGTCTGAATGAGGCTAGAAACAACTATCAACAATCTTCAGGCAAGTTATTTATGTCGATTGCAACAGATTAGTTCTGGTGTATCTAGAGCATTAGCTTCAAGTATCAAGTTTCCATTAGAATTGGCTGAATTGTCTGTCTGAATCTCCTTTCTTAGATTTATAGTTTGAAACTACAGTCTTATTTGAAAATGTTTAGAGGCTGTATACCGTGCACGTCATCAATGCATCTTGGTTCGTAACTCTTAGAATTTAGTTGAGAGAGATTAGGATTTCAGAGCTTGGGGTGTGGACCGTCTGGTTGACTAATTATAGGGGACAAATTATGCATACCTCAACTTACTACATATAAATAACTAATTACAGGGGACAAACTATGCATACCTCAACTTATGGATAGGAGCCTTGAATTGGCCCTTAATGATGTGGAAGGGCACCGTGATTCATGTAGCCGGACCAACTAACCGGGACAAGGCTTCTTTGAGTTGAAGATGTTTCCTTTATAACTAGGTGTCTTATGCTCTTGAAAAGCGGTATTGTTTTTAGCAGCATTAATAATCTATTCTTGTTTCTAGTGGTGCCATGTCATTGTTTAGCCAACTCTCAGGTGACTGGAATATTTGCTTCTCGTGGTTTTCACTTCTTGGTTCTGATTCAGTTTGTTCTCTAAAATGAAATATTCTTCTGCAGACAAAACTTACAATGTTGCCTCTTGTGGATGGTATGAGTTCTGTCAACCTATGACATATAAGTGCGGGGTCCTGCATATGCTTCTGGGTGTTTGCGTAGATGATTGATTTTTGCTGTGCATAGATATTTGGAGATTATAATTATTCGGATTGAGTACATTCCATTAGTTTTTTCTGCAGATTAAGGTTTAATTTGGAACTGAAATTTGAAATATCACTTCTCAAGCCTTTTTTTTTTTTTTTTTTAACCCGTGTAAGATATGGCCAAGTTTCCAATGCTATTACCTGAAGTTTTGGTAATAGTTTTCAAGGTCCTGAACTTTCGTTGCACGGAGAACATTTTCGATAAATGTGCTTAGCATAGGCTTTACACAGAGGAAATTTATCTGTGCATTTGAATGGCTTTGTTTTTGAATTTAGGATCAATGCTGACTTGTGACACTATTCTCCAGCGGCTCATTGCGGACATGTTTCTTTAACCACTCATCGAAAGCGTCTAAAGGAAATGTTCTCTTACATAGTTTTTGGGAGGACAAAACCTATGTTCAACAGTCTTTTTACAAAGGTAGTGCTTGAGAGTCAGTCGAAACTTTTTTCTTTAGAATATGTCTTTATAACCTTTCAGATGGACTCTGAAAATTTCTCAGGTGCTTGCGGGATTTGGACATCCAGTTATGTCCTCGGGCTGTCAATATTAACCGGCACATTGTCAACAAATAAATTGCAACTCGATTCATTTCAGCATCCATTCCTAACCTTGGTCTATTGGATTGTCTACCACCTATCAATCCAGATTAACGGTTTCAAAAGAGTAGAGCCACAGTAACATCTCATGAGGCAGCTTTTAGGTTTAACTCTTGACTAGATATATGTTCTTTGACTCTCTCCTGGAAGTCTAATGCTTAATATGAGCTTCATCTTCGCGTCCGTTCCCTTGGATTCCTGAATGAATTGCAATTTCACACCATCTATTGCTTCCTTGCCAATTAATTAGCTGCTGTATCTCACCATGGTTTAATGTAGAAAGTTTGGCTGAACTCTGAAGAAATAGGACGCTTCGACTTTTGTGAAGGGGAAAACAAATCCTCTAAGGAGCCTCAGAAAGTGTCAGATCTGTGAGTGTGGTATTGTATCCAATAGCTTAGAAATCCTCAAAGTGTACCTAGCTTGGAATGTGGGTGAAATCTAGGTTCCCCTCGCACTGAATTTGGCAATAGTATTGTCCAGCTTTTGAGCCTCTTGTAGGAGTTGTTTGATTAAAGCAAAGCTAGAAAGCTTTGAAGGTTGCGGCTTTCCCTTCTCTTTTCTTCTTGATGTCATATTGGTTTTTTTGAACAGCTTGATGTCATAATGGTTGAGAACGACCTATTTCATTTATTGGACCATGGTTTCTGAAGATGGGGGCTGTTGGGTCTTAAATTCTCTCCTTCTTTTGGTTTGGTGAACCCATTAAACAGCCCCTTCATTTTGAACTAGGAGCCTACTGCAGCCCTTTGGGTAGTACCTGTTGATGGACTCTTGACCCAGTTGCTGAATAACTTGTGGACTCTTGATTGCTGCATAACTGCTGAAAAACCCAATTGTCGCATAACCGCTGAATCGGTTAATCACCTAAAATTGAAGCTCATCCAATAAATTTCACACCATTCACTTTTATCAGTTAAAGACGAGCTTTTTCCGCAGGGCGATGGATCCTTTTCAGTTTTGATTGATTGATAACTGATTCGTTGCTATGATTAATTTGACAAAGTGGTTGGAAATTACTTAAAGAAGACCTTGAGTTTGCTGCAAATATAATTTGCTGAAATTGGTCAATAAGCTTATTATCAAAATGTGTACTGACCAAAGCAGTTTGCTTTAATAATTAACGGCACACTCGTCTGATAAGTTGATGCTTTGAAATTTTGACTGATTGATTGAGTACCGATTGATTCTGGAGACCATGAAACACACTAAGACAAGATGCTTTATGCTTTTTACATACAATGAAACTGACATTTGGGCTGGCTCTCGGTGGCGTCTGGTGGGGGGGCTGAAAAAAATCCTCTATTCTACGCCCAAGATGTCTGATTGTCGGACCAAAAAGGAGCTCAAAACTTAATTTAGACGGGTGAAATTCGAGTTGCTAACTTGTTACGGGTAAGATGTTTCTTCACACTCATGCATCAATACTTACTGTTTCCATGTCCGGTTCTGATTCGAGTTGCTGCTGAACAAGATATTTGTGCACATCCCTTTTTCAATTCTCAACATGGTTTTACTCCGTAATCTGTATCGATATGACATTGTAAATTTTTTTTCTTTCCCAGTAGTTGAGGATGGTCCCCTTGTGTTAATCATGGTTTTCTTTTGATTGGCTGAGTACATTTTCGCATTTAACTTCTAGCTAGTCTTTTTCTTAAGCATGTCCATGGTTTTTCTCTTTGTGCAGCAGATGGTCCCCATTCCTTTAACCGACTGGTGATGCATTTGCTGTCGGTAGATGAGAATTCTGCTGCTGGTTTGAAATGGAAGGTGGAGTAGTCTGTCAAATGGTGGGAAGCCCACGTGGACACCTTTTAACCTCCATTTTTCCATGATTCAGGTTTGAATTTTCTCCAAAGGTATGTTGAAGAAAGCAATGAGATGATGAGAATTCTCTGGAAATTTTTTTTGGGTCCCCATGATTTGGAAGTTGCATGCATAAAGGGGACTTGTGTGCTCTAAGAACGTGAGGCCTAAACCCTAGGGCATGTTTGACAACCATTGTAGATGGGGGATTGGATTATTAACCCCGTGGGTCCTCTAGTCCTTTGTCTGGTTTACGGAGAGTCAGACTATTACTCCCATCAGCAGTGCTAAAACCATAGTCACTTCTACGCAGTCAAATACGTCCCAAAAGCCTAAGCCCACTCCCCTGCAGAGTTTGGTGTCTGTATTTACTATTTAGGTGTGGTTAAGACTTTTTCTTAATCCCAGTGGACTATTAGTCCCCTTAAATGGGAGTCTTAAATGACAAATCGTGTTCTCTCTCTCTCTCTCTCGTTTAGAAGGGTAAAAAGGAAAATCACTTATATGTCAATAATCTGATTAGCTAATTGAACTCACGCCTTCCTCACATACCCTACTAATACGAATTCCAATTCTAATCATAATCCTACCTTATTACCAATCCCCTCGTAACTATGACGGTAATCAAACATGCCTTTAGAATTTGAGGTGAACATAAAATCTCCTATACGATTTAAATGGCTGAAAAAACAGAAGCTCCAAGATGTTTTTAGGCACTAGAAGTTTTACGCTGCTGCTCTTTGTTTTATAAGTAATTTTTATCCCAATTCTGCATATTTGTTGTGGAATATTTTGTTTCAATGTTTCTGTTTGAAAATTTCTAATTTATGAAATACTCCCTTTTCTTGTAAATGTTTATATGGACAGCTCTCATAATGTATCGAAACAAAATGCTTAAACGTACATGTATCGTACAAAACTTGGACACGGATCACTCATAAGTCATATGGGATAGGTCCTACGAAACGTGAGTTCTATTGCAGGACCCAACTTACTTTTGTGAGAGATGTCTGTATCCGGATATGTGTCATATTTTTATTTTTTTTGATTGAACTGTCATAAATGAAGCAAGAAACTTAAAACATAGTCTTGGGGAGCTCTGCTACTACTACTAAAATTAGCTTTAACAACTGCATCGGCATTGCGATTTGCCTCCTGAAACACATGGTGAACTTCTCCTTCAAGCGGGTCCAGCAAAAACCTGCAATCAGTAATAATTAGGGGTGATTTTGGTTCAGTTTGGTCCCAATATTTTTAAGACCAATCTTGACCGGAGTTGAGTTTGGTTCGGGTGTGATCGGTTCGGTCGGAGATTTTGGTCTGCCCGAAATACAAAATTTATATTTAATTTAAAGTGTGTGTGTGTATATATATATATATATATATATATATATGTATATATATGTATGTATGTAAGAAACAATCCTTTTTAAGTCAGAGATCGCTGATTTTTGTTACGGTCCAAATTTCATGTGGAAGCCCACTTTTTTTATTAAATTTCGATGATCCGAACCATTCAATGTGTTTAAAACTTTTTTTAAAGGCACCCGCGAGAAATTGGCAACAAATATGACCGGAAAGGGCTTGATCTAAGCAGTTTTTCATAAAAACGTATTTTATGAAAAACTGCTCAGATCAAGACCTTCACGGTTATATTTTTTGCCAATTTCTCACTGGTACTCTTAAAAAACACATTTTAAACACATTGAACAGTTTCGATCATCGAAATTCAATCGGAAACAATGAGGTCTAGACCATAAGAAAATTAGGGATCCCTAACTTGAGAATTTCTGTATATGCAAAAATATATACAATATATATTTGGTCGGGTTGGGTTGGTCCAGCGAAAGTTTCAGGAAATCGAGACCAAACCGATTTTGGTTCTGTTCAGTTCGGTCCGGAAAAAAACTGGCCTTGCCCCAATCGAAAATCGAACCGATCGGTCAGTTTTTTGGATCTTTTTCGGTCTGTCGGTTTTTGTAACACCCCTGAATAATGTTACTAAGATCATGAGTACCCTGTCTCTTTTCTTTGAGTAATTGCACCAGAGTCATGGAATCTGTTTCCACAATAATACCCTGCAAATTACGATAAAAAAGCTATAGGTTTTTAATGCAATGGGTTTTTAAGTTTTACTAACATTTGAGAATCTTGAAATTGGGGAGAATATGGAAGCATGTTGGCATCCTTGTGACTGCTCCCCATTCATGGTGTGTCGATTTGGATCAAGCTAGCTAGGAGCTGAGATGCCTAATGATAATAAAGGTCCCGTTCTTGAAAGGAAAATAAGTACTTATTATTTTTGAAGAAGATAATTTCAATCTAAAAAATTACGTGCTTACGTAAATAATTTTATAGATCTCATTGAGTTCTTTAATACGATGCAAAAAAAAATGAAAATTTATTTTTTATTTACATTATTTTTTAGTTTAAAAATATGAAATAAGTACTTATTTTTTAAGAAGGTGTTCTAGAACGGGGCCAAGTCTCGGTCAAATCTTATGATTACAACCTCACTTTGGACAGTATCTAAGCAGAGTAGCCTAAAAGTTTGGTTAAAAAAAACCCTGAGCTGAGCTCAATCTGGCTCACCTATTCTACACTTGAAAGGGGGAGGAGGTGCAAACGAGTGAAACACCTAGAATTGTGGGTTCGTACAAGTTTAAATCTTGGTGGAGTTTTTTTTGTGGTCAATTGGTCTCTCTGAGTTTTGACTGAGTTTTTGGAGTTTTGCTCATCAGATTTGAATTGGGTTTTTTTTTTTCTTTTTAGGAGTAATATCTGCAGGACCACGGGACCTGAGTTATGATTGTGAATCTGTGATTTATGGGTGGATTTTTGTCCCTGTTACCTCAGTTGCAGATAGTCACCGTGCGACGCAAAATAGGAATAAAAACGTGGTATGTTCCGTGTCCTCAAACCTTGGTAGGGGAGAGATCGATGAACATTTATACAGGTTGTAACGGTCGAAATTTGCTTCTTTCAAGAGAGAAAAATATCGTAAATCAGATTACTAGGGACATGTTTGAGATAATAATAAGGGAAAACTTCCGGGATGATCAATTCAAACCACAAAATTTACAGTTCCAAAACGTAGTTGTTTTGTATTTCGGTGCTAACGTACCGGAAAAAAAAAAAACACGCAAGTTACTGGGATAGTAGCGTATTCCAGTAAGACATGATTTTTTCCCTTCATTTTCACCAGCGTAATCAGGTCAGTGAACATGGGCAGAGAGGTTCAGAGGGGAAAATTAAGAAGACAAAAAAACATAACGACTGACATTATAGAAAGGGATGTGTTGGAGGAAGCTGAAGAGATGGTGACAGATCAGGTGCTGCGGTTTTGGTTTTGCGAGTCTAGTTTTGTTGCTTCTTCCATTTCAGAGAGAGAGAGAGAGAGACAGGGAGGGGGGGGAGGCATGATTTCGAAAATTTCAGAATCAATGAGGGGACTTATATTTTCTTGGAGCTTGGTACAATACACGAAAGTGTTCGACGAAAGAGAGAACCGTTCATCTCTCTTTCACATTCCTTTTCATTGAACACACTTTCATGTGTCTTAACATTTTCCTATTTTCTTTCACAAAATACAACCTACTTTTTCTTTCCACAAAAATATGTTTTACTATAGGGGGTTTGCAAATTGGATAAGTTAAGCTAGATGTGGTATTTTGAAGGAGTGATGTAGTTACATTAGATGATAGCAATGAAGGATAAGAATGACCAAAATTATCTTTATATCCGGTTCAAAAAGATCTAGGTCTCTTGGATATATATTACGGAAAACGATGTCCTCGATAGAAATACAATGTGAAAAACAAGTCATATTACTTGCTTTTGGTTGTCTTGTTTATTCTTTCTGGAAAAATTAAAAAAATTACCCGAAGTATAAGAATCATTAAACGACATATTACAGTCGAATAAATAGAGAATTGATACTCACACTTCCTTTTTATTTTTTGTCTTTTAGCAAAAAAGAAAACATACACTTTCGACACTAAAAAAAACAAAAAGAATGCAAAAAAAAAAAGAAGAGTGTGAATTTCTATGTTTAATAAATAAGGTTAGATGTGAAAACCAAAAAATGTAGTCAACGAGAATGATTACGAAAATAGTAGCCCTGACATGATTAATTTAGTACATGTCCTTGAGGAAACAGTAATACAAATAATGGATGCAAGCTGTACAATGGAGTCGTATATAGTTGGAACACCCATTGTAAGGTCCATGCTATCTTCACATGGTACTAACAATATTGCCTCGTAGAATCGAAACATGTACACTCACTTGTGTGCTTGTATAAAATGCTGTACTAAATGTTTTGTACTCCGTATAATATTTGGGGCAAAGTCCATTTTCACTCATTGTGGTTATTGCTTTGTGTGCATACCCCTCTTGTGGTTATCACTTTCACTCCCTACAGTTATGTATTTCGTCCATATTAACGGAGGTATATTTCACACGCCTTTAGAAAGTAATCTGAGTCGCTCATAATGTATTAAATAAAGAATAGAGCATCTCTATAAAAAAATCTTCTCGATTAGGCATCAATAACCCAGCGATCTAATTAACTTTTAGTGAATTCAAATTTGAAATTTTAATTTCATAACAAAATCGATTCGACCATGAGCTTTTTATTTTTTGATTGACTTGAATTTTGGCATAGATGTAGTACTCGTCATAATTTACAATATCAACGATTTTGATTCAATTTTTGATATAGCGGATGGTGTGATTAGATTTAAAAAAAAAAAAGAATCAAGGGACATGATGAGGGTATATCGGTCTTTTAATATTGTGTCCGTTAATATGGATGGAAAACATGACGACAGGAGGTCTATTCGCACATTTTCAAGACCACAAGTAGTTTATGTGGTCAGTTTTAAATCATGAGGAGGTATCTGCACATGGCGATAACCACAGGAGATCAAAGTGGATTTTGCCCTAATATTTGCTTGTTGATTATTTACCGGCGTCAATTTGCTTAATTAGCATTTTTTATGGTTAAAATTAAGAATTGGGCTTCTCTGCAGTCGTTTTTTTCAGACTGTTTTGGAATGCAGAAAGCAGTCTATGCAATCTCATTTGTCCGATTAGATTTCGTTGAAAGTTTGTTCTCAAGAAGAGTTTTAAAATCTGACCCACTAATTGCTGAAATGAACTGTCAAAATGGGACCGCAAAAACTTCTCTGCAACTGAATTGGAGAGAACCCAGATCCTAATAACTAGTCCGAACCTTCTCTCAAAACTAAAAGTGATAGAAAATCCATCCATATATTTGAAAGTTGACACAAATCCTTATTTGCACTTTTTTCCCTTTTGAACGAGCAAGATGTCTCGTAGCCAACGGATATAGATGCAAATAAAATCGGCTTCTCCATCTTGTCGACTTCTGCAATGACGGTACGTAACTGCAAATTGGGGTTCATTTGTGTCTGAGATTGCTTCACGGGTTTGCTCAATGGTGAGGCGAGACGGTATGCTAAGCCAATTGAAATTTCATAGAAAATGAACGATAATTTTGATTGCTCCCAAACCTTTTCTTTTCAGTCCCAACAATTACATATCAGTACTAGCCCTATAGCTTCTTCGCACACCCACCACCTTACCCTAACCCCATGGCCCCCATCCATCCATTACCTTACCCTCATCCGCCACCGCTGAGTGCTCCACAAGCATCGTAGTAATTACAGGGAGAGGAGAGGAGAGGAGGAGCTTACGATTGAAAAAGTAGGAGGCTTGTTGTGATAGTTGTGGCCGACATCTCTTGTTTCTAAGGTGGCAAAGAGAGCGGGTCTGGAGAGAGATTTTTCTACTGAACAACATGATCTTTTTCAACATTAGTATTTCGACTGAGAGAGTAAATTGTAGAAAACAAATTCACGAATGTGGTGAAAGAATCTTTTGAAATTCAAAAACCCATAGGAAAATTTCATGATGTTTGAAATGATAGTGGGAGCTAGCATTTGTGGACACGATCAAAGACATGGATTGAAAGGAGAAGAAGCTGGTGGGGGCAGGGTTGTTGGTTATACAAGTGCCCAAATGAGTTGTTTCCCCACTGGAATTAAGTTGGTGAGCATATATATATATATATCTCCATTGAATTGAAGGTGCTCATCACAAAACCTTGCCCTGTAGCTTAAATAGCCTACATTGTTGAGTACTTTGAAACATGGACTTGACGGCCAGTTGTTGCTTTCTCTCTCTGGCCCATTGTTTTCTTTTGCTTCTAGGAAGGTCACTTTTTTGGTGAAAAAAATGATGTGTGATCCTATGGACCATGTTCGTTTTAGGATTTGGATTTTGGACTATATCTCTGTGTATGGTCCCAATAAATATTCTCTCTCTATCTCTCTCCACTCATTACTCAAAATTCAAATCCAAAATCTCAAAACGAACAGGCCCATGACTAAATTTTTTTAAAAAAAATCACACAACCTAGGGCTAGTCGGGAAGTCAAGGCTAGCGACTTAGTGGTTGGTTTATCTAGAGCATCTTCATTAGCTAGATACCTCAAACTTTAGTGTCAAAATTGTACGTACTTGACTTTCGTACGTCCATATTCAAAGGATGAGTTTCTGCGATGCATTTCAATAGATCATTTAATTTATAATATTTTATCACTTTTAAACTATTTCTAATTTTATATTAATCTAAATATAAAATGATAGTTCGTCTTTTACATTACAATTTTTTTTTTTGACAACTCTTCTCTATTGCTTGATTACTCGAATTTTACATATTTTTGAATGTAAAACAATATGTCTTAGGTTCGAATCCTTTTATATGCTATAAACTTTTGTAGCGTCATCTATATATAGGGCTTTCTACAAATTTAATCGGAGTACTCATTGGTGGAAGGTTGGATTGATTTTTCAATATTTAATCAAAATGAGCGTAAACTGAACCATAAACTTTAAGCTATTATGAAAATTTAAATTTACTGTTCTCAAAATCCGTACAGACAAATTTGTGGTTTCAGCAACAGCTAGTAAATGTAAAGAACCTAAATATTTGGTTTTGGACCACTGTTTTATTTTTCGCCCCAACTCTAAAAGTACTTGCCACTGTAATGCAGGGAAGAGACTTGATTGTACACTTTGAATCAGTCTATGGGTGACATAGGTTGGTTGTTAATGAAGGTAGGTACCCAATTTTGTAGACTTTTTCAGTACTTCATGGTGTTGGGTCTCCTTAAATAATGGTACTCACTGCAGAGTAGTTACAACCCTTTTCGTTTTGGATTTTGGAAGGAAGTTTTTGAGAATTATGAGTGGAGAGAGATAATTAAGAAAATTTATTAAAGGTCGTCCTTAAGAATTTTGAATCCTCCAAACGAACAAGACCGCAAGTCACAACAGAGAGGGCCTATTTGCTGATTCAAGGTCACTACCTAAGAGCATCCTTATCAGCTTTAACATTTGACATCAAAATCCACTTTTATACTTTATCTACTTTTTGATAGCACACTCCATTAGACTCTCTATACTAATTTTTATTATATTAAACTATTCTTTCTTTCTACTTCTATTTTTCTGTTCAAATATTTTTAAAAGTTTCTTTTTTACTTCTTTTATTTTTTTTACTTTGGGAAAAACCAAAAATAAATCTTATATTTTTTAAACGGTTATATTCCAACGGTCATATTTCCAACAACTATATTCTTAACGGTCTTATTCCAACAATTATATTTTCAATGACTATATTCCAACAATAAATCCTGTCAAGGAAAAAAGAACTGGTAAATCCTCATGTTCGGACGGAGGAAGTCTGATTGTTGAGGATGAACAAGACGAAAGTCTACCACACAATTATGAGCGAAGCGATAAAGTTCCTCCTACAGAAGCATCGCATGATTAGCACACAATCGAGCTTACGTAATTTCCTCAATGCCATCGTCGCATCAGAGACAGGGGAACTCATTCTCAATTCCAGTCGGACTTCATCGAGCACTCATGGGAATTACGTAGACATTTTGATTTTGACTTTCATTGTGGTCATTATAGATTTCACTGTTTTCTTCTCGTTGTGGTCATTCTAAATTTCATGTGCTTTTGTAGCACGAGTCTTGCAGTTGATTGTCCATAATCTACTTATAGTAAAGTATTCTCATGTGTGTGCATATACTTGTACATAGATACAAGTATCCTACAAAATCCAGCCGATATTTCGTACACATATTAATTATCGCGGGTTGTGTTTGGGTTGACACCATTTTTGTTCAAAATTTTATCGCCATAGGCTTTTGTCAATCTATTTCAACGCGCCAGTAGTTTCGGTAACCATGTAACGTTATTCGTCTACTTCAATCTTGTACTAGTAAAATGTGTGGTTGCCAGACAATGATCGATGTTTGGAGTTATAGGATGAATGACTTCAATTTCCCCGATTTTGCAATTAATGAAAAGAATTGCATTGGAACTCTCAGTGAAAAGAATAACCTAATCATCACTTAGCCCTTGTTCGGTTTAGAATTTTAAATCCAGGGTTTTGGATAAAATAACTTTTCTACTTTTTCTTTCTCTAACTTTTCAATCATTACTTTCATTTTTCATTCTATCTCTTTCTACTTTTTACCTCTCTCCACAATCATTACTCTCATTTTTCTCTCTACCTTTATTAAAAAACACAACCCAAAACCCACAACCGAACAAAGCCTAACCAACTCCTTAATGTCCACAATCAAATTATAATAAACCCATCAAATCATGTATAAACCTTATGATTACTGTATATAATAAGGCTCCTAATTTTGTCACTCTCTTTTTTGTTAACGTCATTCCCCTACAAATATATTTTTGATGCAAAAATACATTTACAGAAGAGTGACAAAAAAAAAAGTGGCAAAATTATTTTCCTATAATAATCAATAAATACCATCATCACCCATGAAACTTTGAAATAACGCTATCCAGGCCCACTTGGGCCCGCAAATATCCAACAAAAGCTGTTATATATAAATATCTAAGGAATGTGACAAAAGCTATTCGATCTATTGACCATTCTATTTCTATTTAAACCATCCCAGGGGTTCCCCCCGGTGCTCAAAGCCTGAAATTTAGGATTTCTTTCCTTGTTAGGATATCAAGTTTAAAACTTCTCACGTATTATTAACTCTTTTGGGATAAATTCATACAGAGCAATTATATCGGCTTTAATTGGGTTCTCAATACACAGGCAATGGAATTGGGCATCGAGATGCACGTAAATTAGCCCAGACATCGAAATATATTTATTTATTTATTAAAAAAGCTATTGTATTTAAGTTTGATACTGTAATGCACATGAGAGGGAAACATTATCCTGGCCTAGTGTGTACCTTCATAAAGGTTACATTACAACTAAGCCTAAGCCCTATTATATGTCTATGTTATAACAAAGGTGGGACCAGCTTAGGTTATCCTTTGTTGTTTCGTATTGTTCTTGTTCCCCTTTTTGTTTTGTTTTTTTATTTGGAAATTAATTAGACCAACTGAATTGCATTTTAGTTTATGTGGAGCAGCAATACAGTACTCCCTGCATCATTCTTTGCACTTTATATTTTTTTTAAAAAATGTTATTCATTAGACTTGTCACAGAAATTCAAAAATAAAAAAGTAGACAAGCGAAATGGGACAAAGGAAGTACAAATATCCTTCAGCTTGTGGTTTCCCCGTAGACGATACCACTTTGCACAGATATCGATACCCTTCAGCTTGTGGTTTCCCCGTAGACGCTTAGTATCGATACCACTTTTGGTATCGATACCCCCACTCCTGGAATCGTTTGGGACCACTTGGTATCGATACCACTTTGGCTTGGTATCGATACCAAATGACTAAGAGCAAGTACACCAGTTATTAGGTAAAAAAAAATGGTGAACAATGCATTTTTTTTCATTTTACCTACTCACATTTCTCTCAATACTACACCAATACTATCTATTTTACCTAACACCAATTAAAAAATATATTTTTTACTCATTCTTTATTATCTTTATTGTTTAAAGAGAGGAGAAAGGGGGAGGAGAGAGAGAAAGAAATAATAAAAAAAGAAAAAAGTATGAATAGTGCTTAGGTAAAATGTATTTTTGCATACTCAGGCATGGCTTCGTCCATTGGCCTTCAAAACATCCCGGGCAGCCTCCGGTGCTTCATTTCTCAATTCTTGGGACTCGGTGGCACAATGCCACATGGCCTCGGGCACTTGGTCACACTCTAGGGTTATACTTGGTGTCAAAACACGCCTTATTCTCGCGGTTTACCTGAAACACTTACAAAAATACATTACGTGTAATATCAAATAAAAACGACAACTTATACGTACAAACGCTACAAACTAGAGGACGTAAGCACCAAGATGATACAACCTTGGGTGGTTATCAATCACATCAAGCCCGCATCCCCCTTATAGCTTCATCCCCCTCCCATTTTCTGCGTCCAATCGGCCCCTTAATGTGAAAACGCTAATCTTCTGGAAAAAATAATTTGGTCTGTCAATCAGATAACTAATACTCCTACTACCTTGATGAGGATGGGTGGTTCGGTCAAATTCACTATTCGGTCAAATTCACTATATATATATATTGTCCACTAAAAACTCATTTCTTTTACACCAGAAAAAAAAGTCAACTGTTGCTCCAAGTTGACTTGCACCTCAAAGTAAAACACTTACATATATACTCCTTCAATTAGATAACTAGCCAGCACCATAATAAAGAATGACTGGCTCAATCAAATTTTAGATCTTGTCAACGGTAGTATAAACCTCTTTTTTTTTTTACACCCAAAAAAAGAAGAAGATCCAATGCAGTGCTTTTTGACAGCTGGCACCTAAAAGTGAAAACACTTAAATAAATCCCCTTATAGGATAGGATAGGGGTCTCCTATAAGGTTTATTATTTCCACATTGTACTTTTATCATTTGTCAAAGAGGGTCGATAAATGCAAAGTACTCGAGATTACAAGGAGATTGATACTCCCTCCGTTCCTTTTTAAGTGTCATGTTTTCTAACTCTAACTTATTAAAAATACATTATCATTATACCTTTCACATCAATTTTTTCCTCCACTTTCCCTACATACCTATCATCATTACTCTTTCACTCACTTACTTTTTAAAAAGAAATCTACTTTAAGGAACAAAATAGATAATACACCAACTTTTACTCACTAACTTTATAAAATGGACACTTATTAAGGGACAACCCAAAATGAAATACTGGACAATAAAAAAAGGACGGAGGGAGTATATAGATACTAAATCATCATTAATTTAATCAAAGAATGCATTTAATTCAAAAATATTGACTTCACATGCACATCGCAAATCCGCTCTTATTAGAGAAAGGGAGACAAAAGGGATGAACCAATAGGAGTACTGCTATGAGTACCGACGGGCATGTAGGGATTTTGTACCGACTGGCCGCACCGGTCCGTTTTCGGCCACCGAACGGCCTATCCGAGCCGTCTAGAAATTACACGAAAAATAGGGTGTTTAGGTCAAGCACCCTACACGGCTCGCGTGGGCCCCCTCGGTTTTTTTTTAGAATTTTTGGACGGCTAGGATCGGCCGTTCGGTGGCCGGAGACGGCCAGGCGTGGCCGGTCGATACAAAATCCCTACACACCCGTCGGTACGTATATCATTTTCGAACCAATAATGGAGTAATTTTCTTTTTAACAGTGGAGACAAGGAAGGAGGGAATTGAAGCAAAATTAGGGCAAATTATTGGGCGCTCCCCGAAGTACTATGTAGTCTTGCCATACAGTATTTTTCACAAAGACAAGATCGCGACCACATCATGTAGGTCACATGATCTTGTCTCGCAACCATCCAACAAAAATGGATAATAATATCCATACTTCATAATTTGTCGCTACGTAAATGGTTGGGAGCAGCACGTGAGCAACACCATGTGGTGGCACTTTGGAAATGTTGGATAATTACTCCACAATTAGCCACCATAGACGCACTGGTGGCAGGACGCGGAGAGATAGATGGACAGAGGCACCACTGGACGATTGCGCTGAATTATTTCTCCTGGTTTTTTTTTTTTTTTTTTCCTCTTACTTAAAATTTTGCCCTCTGGCTCGTCATTAGCAACTTCCATGTCCTTGTCATTAAAATAGGGAGTTACTACGTCTTTTCTGAAGTGGTAGTACTAGTTACTCGTAATTTCCAATCTTTGGACCACTGACATGTCATTATTCTGTTGTCCTTCCACTGACCGTAGAAATCATTCCGTGGTCAATGGTTATGTACTACTTAATTAAGATTTGTGTAAGCTAACCAAACACTTCCTCGTTCGTTTTCGGTATTTAAAACTCCTGCGCATAATTTTTAATAAATTTTCTTTATTTTTTTTATTCATTACTCTCAAAAATCTCCATCAAAATCCAAAACTTTTGTTTAGCAAAAATTTTGGGTATGCCCTTGATCCTTTTAATTTTTGTAATCGTTTATAAAAATTAATTAATAAATTCTTTTTACTTAGCAGAAAAAAAAAGACCCAAAAACTTTTAGATCCCGTTCCACTAAGGAAAATAATCAGTACTTATTTTTTGAATTAAAGATAGGAAATTTACTTCTACACTCCCTTTTTGGACACCTACACTCCTTTTTTTGGATTTTAGTGTTGAAAGTGTGTGTAATTTTTTTGCTAAAAGACAAAAAAAGGAGTGTAGGTGTCCAAAAAGGGAGTGTAGAAGTAAATTTCCTTAAAGATAATGTAGTTGTAAGAGAATAACTTGTCTATTAAAGCGGAAATAAGTACTTAAAAAATAAGAATGTTAACGGATCTGGGCTTTAACCTATTTTGGCCAAATAATCCGAATGGGTTTTTTTTTGTCCTTATTAAATTTTTTTTTTTCATATTTATTAGTTTTGTGTCGATTTTTTTTGTAAATTATTATTTCGTCATAACGAGAGGAATCTAAAAATTAATATCAAAACCCATTTTATTTTGAATAAAGACTAAAATAAGCGGCATAGAAATAATTCAGAAAAATTGACATAAAATTAATAAATACGAAAAAAGATGAATAAGAAGAAATAAATAATCGCCAAGTATTTTAGGAGTACTTGTTTAGAGAAAAGAGAGAGAGAGAGAGAGAGAGAGAGAGAGAGAGAGAGAGATATGGTGGACATCAAAGGACAAACCCCTTATGCGAAGGCGCCCAATTCTCCCATGAACACGTGATCACCATGTGGATCCCAATTACAATCACCCACGTCCGGCTTTACGCATAAGCAAATCATTTTGTTAGGGAGTAATTATTCAATGGTACGGGAGTACCACCATGTTATATTCTGGATCATTTTTTTTTCTCAGATACTCCAGACCATTTTACAGCTCCACACTTTTGTAGGGTTAATATACTTAGTGGTAGACCCTACAAAAATGTTTGATTATAAAGTGATCCGAATATCACATGGTAGTATATACTCCCGAACTATTGTATAATTTCACTTTGTTAGGAGTATATCTTCCAGATAGTGAACACAACCCACATGCATGTGACCGAAGAGGAACTTAGCTTCCGCTCCGAAATAGGTATAGATTGTATAGTTCGGTCCTCTAGAGATAGTGATGCGGTATAACGGGACAATATTCTCAAACAGAGATGACAGGCCGAGTAAGCTTCCATTTTTGTAACAAAACAAGGGTGTTCAAAATATTTTTCGAACTGTTGAACAAGTTGTCGTGTTGTGCAATTTGATTAGTTTTACTGATTGACTGGCATATAGCACGTTCCGCTCTCTTTTTAAATCTTTCTTTTCAAAAAGACGGTAATTTCAAACTCACATATTATGAAAATAAAAAATAATTTCTTGCTTTTTTTGTATTGTTTAAAAGATCTCAATGAAATCTATCAAATAAAATCCATATTGGTAAGAAAATTAGTTGCATAAATAAATAATTTTTTTAGTTTGAAATTACCTTATTTTTCAAAAAAAAAAAAAACTTTAAAAAAAAAAGTGAAACACCCCCTTATTCTGATTTGTTACTCATGCTTGTTAATGGCGGACACTCTAAAAATTAAATTCTGCATATCAGTGGCGGCTCAACCCTTTGTCAAGAGTAGTCACTTGAACACCCCTAAAAAATTTCTTCTCATAGAATATATGTAAATTTTTTTAAATATTATTTTAGTTTAACCCTTCTTGAACACTTTATCCAAAAACCTTTGAATACCCTACCCCATATTATTTGAACATCCAATCCGAAAAATCAAGCCACAAATCAATCCAATGTATACAACCCAAGTAGTCGATAAATTTTTGCAAAAAAAATATGCGATGACGAGCGAATGTGGAATAAAGTTTAACAGGGGTAGTTTACTGGTTTTTTCTCCACCCGCAATAAGAACACAGGAATTCAGAAAAATTTATCTTGTATCCATGTGTTGTAAAGTGTGTGATCCAAATCATCTTTAATTGCAGATGTGACACCAACAAGTCATTTGCCCCATTTTCAATGGAATCGACCTGTGAGTGAGACTAGATTCTCCAACCCTTTTCCCCTCCTTTGGGCCTGATAGGGAGGGAGAGACACATGGCTAAAAGAGCATCTCTAATGCATATTCTCTGTATCTTTAAAGTCCTTGTTCGATTTGGAATTCTAAACCCAGGGTTTTAGATAAAGTAACTTTTCTACTTTTTCTCTTTCTAATTTTTCAATCATTACTTTCATTTTTCACTCTATCTCTCACTATTTTTTACCTCTCTCCACAATCATTACTATCATTTCTCTCTCTACCTTTATTCAAAAACACAACTCAAAATCCACAACCGAACAAAGCCATCTCTCTGCATTCCCTTATTTAGGAAGAATTAATTAATCCAACTCATCCTCTATATTTGTCTCCATTTTAGACGATTGATTTTGATTCTCCATATTTGTAGGGCACAAAATTTATGGAGGAATAAAAGCAAAAATAGAATATATTGGATTGGAGAGGCTGAGTTTGGTCCTCAACTCCAAATCTCTCCACTCTCTCTCTTTTTTTTTTTTTTTTTTTTTTTGTCCCCGGTTGAATGAATGAAAAAATAAAGATGTATGGATTTTAATAGAAATAGTAAAATCTTTCGAAATCGCTTTTTAAATAGTATAAAATTATATTTTGATGTTCCAAAATGGAGGAATAGTTGTTGGATTAGAGAAGTTAAAAAAAAAAAAAAAGTTGTTGGATTAGAGACAAAGATAGTTTACGTTTTTCACAAGTGCTAGCTGGCAATGACATCACTGGCTTCTCTCTGGGTGATGATGGAGTTCAATCAACCAATTGGAACTTCTTACCTTTTTCATCATCTGCTTTAATTGCGTACTCTAGTCAGATCAACTTCATTTACTCCGCGGTTAAAGGTGAACATCGTGATTCCTAATGCTAAGGGCCCGTTTGGATGCGGGGAAAAAATTGGGGATATTAATTAATAAAGGGGGATAAGATAGTAGGGGGTGTTAGTTAATAAGGGATGGTCCACATTGATGTGATGTTTATGGATGGAGGATTAAATAGTATGTTGTTTGGATGAGATATTAGAGAAAGGGGATTAAATAATACTTTGTTTGGATGGAGGATTAATATGGGGTATAAGAAAGGGTGAATGATATAAAAAGATATCAAATGACCCTTTTGCCCTTCTGCAGTCCCTAAATTAATTATGTATTACGTTTTATATGTAATTCTAAATTTAATTATTCTTTCACAATTTAAGCCGTAATATTTATTTCTACTAACAAATTAACGAATTTATATTATGAAACAATTTTTTTTTTATAAATTTTGGTTTTTTTAGAAAAACTTAAGTGTCCCAAATTAAAAAATATTTTATAAATTCTGGTTTTTTATAAATTCTGGTTCAAACAGATTTTTTTGCCAAAATTTATATATTAAAAAATATGATTAAAAAATTAAGTGTTCCAAATTTCAATCCGTTTGAACGGGTAAAAGATTTTAGTTTTCTGATCATTTTATCCTAAATGGTTATAATTAAATTTTGACTCTAGAACTCTCGTTGATTAACCCTAAGAAAGTCGTAGAATCAAACATCTTTTAGGGTTAATCAACGAGAGCCATAGAGTTAAAATTTAATTATAACTATTTAGGATAAAATGATCAGAAAACTAAAATCTTTTCACCCGTTCAAACGGATTGAAATTTGGAACACTTAATTTTTTAATCATATTTTTTAATATATAAATTTTGGCAACAAAATCTGTTTGAACCAGTGCGAAAATCTTATTTTTCTGATCATTTTATCTTAAATGGTCATAATGAATTTTTGGTTCTAAGGCGTTTCAATGGTGGATGGGGAAAGGGGATAACGAGGGGTATCTTCGTCCACAAAATACCCCTCCAAAGCCGGATTATTTTTGGGCACCCCAAGGGCAGTCCAAAAATTACCAGGGAGAAAGTCTCCAACTGGTGAAAATCATGAGGGGGTAACAAATTATCAGGGAAGCAAAATGGGATGCCAAACAGGGGATTAGCTCCTTATCCACCCGGATGAGTTATGGAGGGGGGCTATTCCTCCATCCAATCAGGCCCTAAAGGCAAATGCTACAAGGTGGGCATAAGTTAAGGGTTATCATCGGGCCGGCCCGGCCCAGCCCGTCAAGTCGCTCCCGGCCCACGGGCTAGCCCAATTGACGGGCCGGCGGGCCAAAAGCCAGACGGGTCACGGGCGGGCTTAAATTTCTTTGGGCAAAACTAAACTAAGGGAAAAAAAAAAGAGTTTTGTGGGATTTTGGGCAAATAGACGGGCTCGTTGGCGGGCTTTTGGGCGGGTACCAAGGGCGGGCCGAGTAAAAATTCATAGACCCGAGCCCGCCCATTACAAACTACGGGCCGGGCTAGCCCACCCGTTTTACGGGCTCGGACCGGGTAAAAGCCCGACGGGCCGGGCGGGCCTTGGGCGGGTCGTGGGCCTTCGGGCTAAATGATGACCCTTAGCATAAGTTTGGGACTGGAGGAGCGTGCTACGCATGTTAAATTGTCACCGATCCGGTCTCGCTCCGATGATCGGAATTGTTCACTTCGTAGAGCTCGTCGTTTTGAACAAATTTATTAAAAATTAGCTCGATCGGATATCATTATGGACCTCATCCAAACATTATTATCTTGTGGATCCAAAACACTTGATAAAAATCCATTGTTTTTTTTGGTACACTTCATGATATCTAATCAAGCTGATTTTTGGTACAATTATTCTATACGACGAGCTCTACAAAGTGAACGATTCCGACCATCAAAGCGAGACCAGATCGATGACAACTTGCCGTTCATATCACGCCATGCAGCACAATACGCTCCTCCGGTTTATAAGTTTGGGACACAAGTTTACCGTTCTTTAGATGCATTTTATTATTTTTTTTTTTACTCATATCAATACCTACTAATAATGATATTGAGAATATAAACCACTCTATCAAAGAAGTCAAATAAAATTTTGAATGACAAAAATGACCCTTTTTATTCTTCTACTATCTAAGAGCATCTCCAATCCAATACTCTATTTGAGAGTATCAAAATACTCTATTTTATTCATAAATTGATTTTAGAGGAAATCACTATTCCTATTTATTCCAACCACAAACCCTGTATTTTCCCCTCTAAAATAGAGGAGGCTTGAGAGGATGGATTGGAGGAATTCCATACTCTCAAATGGAGGAATAGAGCATGGACCGGAGATGCTCTTAGAGGTGAGAAAAATGACTACTGTTTTGGAGGGAAATCTCAGTTGACTATATGAGTACTCTTCGTATGGATCTTTTTGCATAAGAACTTGCTGCCATTTTCTTTTCCATAAGAAACAAATGCTCAACAGAGCATCCATCCAACAAACAAAAAAAAACACAATTGTTCTCAAATCTTGTTAATTACATTCCTTTTTCCAAGGACATTAGAAAGGTGTGAATCTTTTCTCATGTTCATTTTCATATCATTTTTAGAGTTATTTGGAAATAATATTTTCTACTATTTTACTGAATAAAGAGTCTTTTCCCCCCTATTTTTACTAGATATTGGTATGTAATTCGTACGACAATGAATAATGAATGTTGGGACCCTCAGTTAAGTCAAATGAAAAGAAGAAATACATTTGACTCGAATGAGATTCCTTGAGAATAAGAAAATATTGAAAACCTTTTACCTACCTAGTTTTTAAAAGGAAATGAGGGTAACATTGTCATTACAAAAAATTGAAAAAAGTATTACAAACGTTTGCGGTTAGTTTAGAAAACAGTGGTGAAATGTGATGCTTTATGCATATATATACCCATTAACACAACTCACAATTTAGATATATTTGTTGTACCTAAATTATTGTCCAGAGGCACCTATTAACGGGACCGAATACTAAAACTCAATAAATATGGCAAATTTCCAGCCGGTTATCAAGAGACAATCACAGATTCGTATAATAAAAAAAAATGCAGTAAAAATGAAAAGGAGGATTTGGGATACCACGTGCCAAGATCATACTTGTACTTGGGTAAACCTCGAGAAGAGTAAACAAGGATGTGGGAAGCGTGGGTAGTGGATTATCGTGCTACATGCGGGGAGCATATTTCGTTCTTCGCACGTGTGGTCAGAGTAAGATTTCACTATCCCGCCTCTTTTATGCCACTTTTTTTTTTTTTAACCGATGTCGGAGTCAAATTTCGCACATCGCTATTGATTCTCAGATTCTGAAACTAATGACCGGATAAATTCTTTAGTGGCCCCAACATTTGGCTTTTGTTGAATTTGAACATATATGCGAGGAAGACAAACACTTTATTCCTGCCTCGTTCTGCTGTACTAATTTTTGAAATAATTTAAATAAGTATTTATTTTTTTGAATTAAAGATAATGTAATTATAAGAGAATGACCTGTCTCATAAAATGAAAAAATAAGTATTTAAAAAATAATAACATTAGGAAAACGGGACGCCCTTCGTTGATTGATCAACTTTCAAGAAACAATTGTGATACAAAAATCACAAAGGAATGAATTGAAAGGTTCACAAACAATCTTTTCAAAAAAATTAGGCTGTTGATTTTGTCACTTGTTTTTTTTGTTAACGTTGCTCTCCTGCAAGTGTATTTTTACACAAAAAATATAACTTGCGAAGAAATGTCATTAACAAAAAAGGAAGTTCCAAAATCATTTCCCAAAAATTACTCCATTGCTAGTAATATTTCTTCTTGGGAATGACATGACAAGAAAATAAAGTACTACAAGATAATTTTCTTTAACTTTTGGAGTAAGAACACGGCCGAGATGATTCAGATGAAGATCAATCTGCATGTGCCAAAACAACCCTTTTTAGGGGTGTTCCACTTTTTAAAATGAAATTTTTAGGAAAAAAAGTAATTTTAAGTTAAAAAATTATGTGTTTGAGCAAATAATTTTCTTATCAATATAGATTTTATTTGATAGATCTCATTGAGATATTTTAAACGGTACAAAAAAAATTAAAAAATTATTTTTTATTTTAATTATATTTAAACTTAAAATTATATTCTTTTTTTCAAAAAAAGCGGCCGCTTTTTTCAAAAAAAGCGGCCTTAAAATTATATTCCTAATCCCTGTGAGTAATTTTATTTGCTTTTTCCTGTGCCTTGTTTGGACCCTACGGATTTTTGAATCCAAACATAGCCTTATCTACGTGAGAGCTGCTACTATTACAACAACTGCTGTACAGACAACGTGCGCAACGTGTTTTTAGGCCTGTCTCAGGTCCAAAAAAGATAATCGGAGCAACTCATTTTGTTTAGAGTCTCTGTAAAAAATTAGCTCTATCCGATATCGGTAAGGGCGTTTACGAAATATCCAATTTTGCTTCAAAATTTAGGCTAGCTAATATGGACGTTTCGTAAGTGCCCTTAACGATATTGGATGGACCTAATTTTTAAGAGACCCAAGACAAAATATTTTGAACGAAATGACCCGATCTGATTATCTTTTTCAAATCCTATACGGACCCAAAAGTACACTGTACGCACTGTCTATACAGTAATGTAATTGCTGTACCAGTAGCATTCTTGAGCAAGCAAGTGGACTAGATTTTCGTTCCTGCCGTTGTAGATTCCTTTTCCAAGTTAGCTCTGAAAAGTTGTTCTATTGGTTGGGAGTACTTCTGTTACCTAATTGAAGTATGGTAGTACCTAATTGAACGTTCATCTGCTTGGTTTGTTTAATTTATGCGAATATTTTTTTTTACGGAGAATACCGTGGAAATGAGTTTACGGGTTCCAATCGGATGCGTTCAAAGTATTTTTGGGCTGTTTGAATTGTTATTTTTAACCGGTCAAACAATCTCAACTATTTAATTACGGGGACAGACGGCTACGATTACACACGTTTCTGCCGTGAATAAGTTTCTCTCTTAATTTATACTACCTCTTTTGGTTCTTGTATGTACGTATGTATTAGTTTTACCTTTCCAAGGAATTAAAAATGGCATGATCTTTTTCTGAGAAATGATATTGAAAATGAAACAAGTAAAATTACTACTAGTAACATGCTAATTAAGGGAAGATAAGGAAGAAAAGAAGAGGGAACGTCACAGCAGTTTATTTAGAAGTTGAACAACCAGAAAAATCATATAAACAATGCGAGGTTCTGTAAAACGACGTCACAATGAGAGCTCGCATATCTTCTATTCGAGAAGTCCTTCAAAACAACGTCAAACCGGGTTTAATTAGAACCTGGTCTCTTGATCTCGTGAGGTCATTAATTAATACGACACAGATTTTTTTTTCCCTCACCCCTACAAACCCAAAATCTTTATTTGATGAAGACAATAATTTCCCATTCCGCTAAAGCCTTCTTAAAAACCAAAGATTTTAGTGGAATATAGATTCTTATTGAGTAAAAAACAAGTACACTTATTTTGTTAGCGAAATGGGGTAGAACCGAAAAATAAATCGGAAGGATTTTACTGTTTACCATTCATTGTAGAACTTCATTTCAGAACCTCTATTTTATTTCTAAATTTCTCTTCCAAATATTTTCTGAGTTTTCTCAAAATCCTTCCTGTATTGAACCTCTATTTAATAGAGGTATCAACTATGACTTTTTTTTTTTCTCTTAAAAAAAGAAGAAGAAGAAGGTACTACTATGACTTCTCACTGATAGTACTAGTTTTGTACTTAAAAATTGAATAAAAGTAAGAGAAAGGTTATGTATAGTATCCACAGTGGTATAATCAAAATTAAAACGTTGCTAAGTTTAACAAACATTTGCTCAAAAAGGAGCTCATATTGAAATAACCAAACTTATTAGGGGTTGTTCGGCTAAATAAGCCGAGTGACTTATTTTTTTGTCCTTATTCAAATTTTTTTCGCATTTGTTAGTTTTAGGTCAATTTTTTTGGGAATTATTGCTTTGTCATGACGAAAGGAATTTAAAAAGTAAAAAATTACGGTCGAAATTCAATTTTTTTGAATAAAGACGAAAAACTAGCGACCTCTTAGCAACTCATCAAATTTTGGCCCTTCGATAATCAAAAGTAGCGATTCTTTGCCAATAATCAAATTTAGTTGTCTTCACATCTTCTCAATCAAGTAACCATCATTACATAAAAACCTTCTCTCTCTTTCATTTTCAATATTTTTCCAAGAAAAATACTTATTAAAATAGTTTTTCTCAAAACTTTTTTATTTATTTATAAAAACTGTTTTTCCCAATACAGTTTATTTCAAAAACAGTTTTTTTAATAATTTTTTTTCTTTAAAAAAAAAAACTTTTTTATTCAAAAACTATTTTTTTTTAACTTTTTCCCAAAAACTGTTTTTTTTTTAAATCAAAGTTTTCAAAAAATTATTTTCTCTTTTTCAAATAACCTGTTTTTTATTAGTTTGAAAAAAATTGTTTTGTACGTCACAATTCTAGATTTTTATGAATTGAAAAAGTGATTTGACAAATTTTGGTTATTCAACTTTGATTGAATCATTGTGGACCTTTACATTGCTAATTTTATCAACCCCATAAATGGATAACTAAAAGATGATATGAAAAATTTCGATTATCCACTTTTGATTATTCTACTGTGGATGCTCTTAGGGTGCATTCTCCCTAAATTTATTTTCGTATTTTTTGCTTTCCTCAAGTTTCAAAAACCCACTGTTCTCCCTAACTTATTATGGACTCATTCTTCTTAAAATTTTTTGGGTAGTATTTTGTCTTTATTAATTTTTTTTGGGAGTATTTGATTGGTGAGAGGAGTCTTAAAAGTAAAAAATTTAGAAATTAAAAATTTCCCTAAATACGGAAAAGTTTGCAGCAATGTAATTTTTGATAAATAACTTGAACTTTAATAATTTGCTAAAAAACAAGGCAAGGCGGAAATGTTGGTACGTAGGTGGTTCTTTAAAACACGGAGAAGGTTTTTGATGCTGAGTGGGTATCACGTGGCGGTACTTTTTGGCGATATTGGACTATCCAAACGTGTTTTGAACGGTCTAGATTTTATTTTTTGTCTCTTCCCTCACTCCACGACTCTCTCTCCTATTCTTCTCTCTAAAATTCGGACCGTCCGAACTCGGATTGCCAACGGGGTTACCGACACCTAAAAATTTCGCAAAATCACAGGCATGATTGAAAATGCAATAAATGCTTATGCTAACAAAATCGACGGGGCCGTGAGTATAGAAAGAATTACTACTAATATTAACAATTAATGCGCATATGTTGTGCAGTACTAACTTTTTTGATCAACAACTTTTGAATATCGAATGCACGAGAAGATTTTCAGTGCCCAGCGGATACCATATGGCATCCGCTTTACGAATCCGGGCCGTCCATTTTGGATTTGGACGGCTCGAATTTGGAATGAGAAACAAGAGAGAGAAAGGGGAGCGAGAGTGTTGAGGTGAGAGGAGAGGGTGGTTCAATCCGAGCCGTCCAATACATTTTTGGACGACTCAGATGTGTTGCTCGAGCAACACTTTAGCGGGTGACGTGGTACCCACCTAGCACCGAAAAATTTCTCCAAATGCGCAGTTTTATGTGATTGGGTGATGAGTTTTAGGGCCAGTTTCCAAATTAAAAAACAATAACCACTCGATAAAAGTAGGCCTCTCTAGTAATGAGAGATTAAGAGAAGTCTCATTTTATTAATCATCTTTGAATTTTTTTTTAAAATTCACATAGTTTATTTATTTTTTCAAGCGTCTTGATCAAAACTTATACTAATTTCTTATCTTATACAAAAGAAGAAAAGAATTTAGAATAATTTTATTTGTCTATCTTTTCTAATTACTTCACAATTTAGACTTCTATTTGTGTATTTTTTCTACTTCTACGGTTCTCTGGTGCAATTATTTTATGAGTCTGATGCACCACATGACGGTGTCCACTTTTCCTTTCTTTCCCGATCTTGTTTGTGATAGAAAATGGAGTCCCCCTCACTCTCCCCACAAAGTCTGCTTCAAGTCTTCAATGGTACATCTATTTACAATTCTACCCCGAGTAATGCTATACGTACAATGCTATACGTACAGATCAAATATATACCGAATTCGTATCGACGGTGCTGGCCGGCCGTCTCCGGCCACCGGACGGCCGATCCGAGCCGTCCAAAAATTTTAGAAAAAAAAACCGAGGGGCCCCTCACGAGAATCAATGGCATCCGAGGTGTGTAAAGCGCTTGATCGGAGCATCCCTTTTTCGTGTATATATATACACACATATATATACACGAAAAAGGGATGCTCCGATCAAGCGCCCTACACACCTCGGATGCCGTTCATTCTCGCGTGGGGCCCCTCGGTTTTTTTTTTTAAAATTTTTGGACGGCTCGGATCGGCCGTCCGGTGGCCGGAGACGGCCGGCCGACACCGTCGATACGATTTCGGTATATGTTTGGTCGGTATACATATCTTTATCGATTCTACCCCATCTTATTGCCATACCTACACTACACCTGAATAGGAGTACAATATAGACCTATATATGAGCCGAAAATTCCTACGCCTAGAAATTTTTCGACAGTTAGATTGTGTAATATTTTTAATGTTTATAATTTTATGATCTGAAAACTTATCGACACATGAATTTTCGGCAGAGAAAATCCCTCGTTTTCATGGACCTACATTATACATGTATTCGATCGAAAGCAAAGTGAGTCGTCCTTATTTTTAGTAAACCTTCGAAATTCCCCCACCCCTCTCTCTCCTCTCTCTCCCTCTCTCTCTCTCTATAACAGGAGAATCCCTCAGTTTCAGAGCTCCCCACAGGTCTCCCCTCCCCTCCACACCTTCCTTGTTCTTTCCGCTCTCTCTCTCTCTCCCATACCAACAGCTACACCACAATTTCGCCATAAAAAACAGAACCACTCAAAGATATTTCTGTTGCTGATTTGTAATTGCAGAAATCCGGAGAAAATACTGAGAATGACGATTTGACTTTTTTCGGTAAATTCTACGGACACTCACAATGCGTGTGAAGGAACTGCATCCTCTGTGCTGCATCTCACTGGAGAGTCCGAGCATCGGGGACCAGTCGCCGGACTCGAGACCCGGCTCCGGCGGATCTGACGGCAATGCCGGACGGCCGGCGGGATCCGAGGCCAGCTTCGCCGGCGTTCTGTACAAGTGGACGAATTTCGGCAAGGGGTGGAGATCGAGGTGGTTTCTGCTGCGCAACGGCGTCCTCTCTTACTCCAAAATCCTCGCGCCGGAAAATCCCGCCGGCGAGGACGTGCGACTGATCGGCGATGTCTCCTCCGGCGACCTACCGCGCCTCCATAGTCGGCGCAAGAATCACAAGACCTTTGGCATCGTTCATCTCAAGGTAAGACCATTTTAGTGAAAAGGTTTTTTCACTCCCTCCTATTTTATGAATAATAATAATTGTGCATTTTGCATCTATTGCACCAATTTTTCCTTTGATCCTTGAATTGGTAGTATATTTTTTTTGAAAAAAAATCCATTTAAAACAATAAATGTGACCGAGGAGCGAGTAATTTTTTTCACAAATAGACATTTTGTAATGTGTGCTGCCGGGCCGGCCCTTGTTAAAACCGGAGGTGCGGCCGCTTTGTGTCTGGAAATTAAAGCAAAAATAAGGGCCCTACTTTCCATTTATGGCGTATATATTTTATTTAAAAACATTTCACATCGGCCCCAGCGTCTGCTTGGTGATTCACCTTTTTTTTTTTCTTTACTATTTATTTATTTGTTTTCGATCTTTCCTACGAGGCCTTTCTTTCTAAATAGTAGTTTTTTGCATTACGGAGTATTTTTCTGTTGGATACTCTTGCATTAGCATCACTTGTATAATAAATTAGTAATGCTTAGTGGTTGTGGATTTTACTCTTCCGAATTTCAAAACTTTTGCACACTTTTTTAAATTATTTTCACTCAACAAACATTGATGGAAAAAGATAAAATAAATGATTTTGCATTGTTAAAGTTAATACCATGCTAATTAGATAGACAAAATGCAGAGTATAGGTGGTACGTTATGTTTCCATTAATTTTTTTTTCTAAGGCTTTAAAATTTCTTATATGTTCATTTTAGTTAAATTACAAAGATAAAATATTACAATTTAATCTTTTTTACCTTATATTAGCCACCTATGTTTTTTTTGGTTACAAAACTTAAGGCCAATTTTTCAAATTCGCTTTAGACTTCCAAAATATTAGAGTTGGTCCTACGTGCTACTGTATGATTATAAGTTGGAAAATGCTGAACGGAGTCCTAATTGAGGAACTTAGGAGGATAATATCTAAAATGTGCATTGATATTGAAAAAAATATATTGATGTTTGTAAAAATGTACGTATTAATTTTGTTAAAGTATATTATTATTCGCGAGATATGTATTAATATTCTTATTAAAACATTATTTGCTTATTATCTCGTTCCTACTGGAAAATCCTTTATAAGTTGAGAGCTGTTACTGGTACATAAGTAAATGTACATACAACACCTACATCCGAATTTTGACCCGTCTTGGGTCCCGCAAAAATAATTTGAGCCATTTTTTTTCTTCAAATTATTACAACACAAAAATGTACATACATAAGGCTCCGTTCCGCAACTCATTTTAAGTCCTTATTTGTTAAGAAGACAATTTCAAACTCAAAATTTAAGGGTTTAATGAAATCTAAAAATATGCAATATGGATCTTATTTGAAAGATCTTGATGATATCTTTTATACGAAGGAAAAAAAATTGAAAAATTATTTTTCATTTACATTATTTTTGAATTTAAAAATGTGAAATAAATTATTTATTTTTTAAGAAGATTTCTGGAACAGAGCCTAAATGTGCTTACAACACATACATCTGGATTTTGGGCCCTTCTCGGTTCTTACTAAAATAATTTGAGCCCGTTTATTTTTTATTTAAAATACTAGTTTCAATCAAATATGGCAGACATTAAACGAAAGATTCAAATCGTGAAGAAATCTCCATGCGGCATGTTTGTCTTTACTGCATTTTCTCTTCACAAAATTTTCCACTGCCGGTTCAAAACGATGCAACCCGATTTGTTTCTGTTTCCGTCCTTTGTCCTTTTCCCTGACTAGGAGTAAATTTCCTTTCCCTTTTCCTGCCACCAAATAGCTTTAACATCTGCGCTACAATCCATTAACCAAAGGTTATTCACCTTATCCGCTTTATTGAGATGAACCTTTTGTTATTTTTTGTACGATCGTATTTTACCAACTGGTGGTTAAATCTCCAGTGGGTCACATCAAACGGGTGAGTAGGCGCCACGATAGGCTACGTTCGTAAAGCAGTAGTCACATCACAGCGTTGAGCTCAGATTTGTGTTTTTGCGCCTTCTGCTTTTACTATACCCTAACATGCTGTGGATTGGATCTTCGTTTCTTCTTCATTCATGGATTGTATCCTAGTATCTGTTTCTTTCCTCCGCTTCACTCCCCGCGTCATCCGGACGTCACTTTTTCAACTTTACAGTCCACTCCCCAATCTCGTGTTTGGTACGCGAAAAACTCGCAGTTCGTTTGTTTTCCTGTAAAATAAATAGTACTACTGTAGTAATAGCAAATGGCTTTTAGACTATTGAGTAGTGGAATATTCTTTCCTTTTCCTTTTAAAAAAAAATAAGGGAAAGGAAAACTGTTAATGGGTCTCGATCTGGGTCGATCTAACCTTTTGACTTTGATCTTGGAACTGTTTGCAAAGTTGGGGAGGATATTTTCCGAGCTTGTGGTATTTCCTGCAAAATCAGGTCACTTGTTCGTCCTTGTTTTGAGTTTAATGGGATTCTTGTTAAGCTTACCTCCTTGTCAAACCGGAATTCTCTGTAAGTTTTTTGGGTTGTGATTTGTAAATGGGTCTAACCTCGCTTTGGGTATCAAGTGATTTCAATTGAATGTTCTTTTGTTTGGTATGCTAAGAACTACTTGCAATTCTATGCTGGTTTCTGGTGTTTTACTCAGATAAGGTTTTTTCTTACCTCCTTTTCAAACCGGAATTCTCTGTTAGTTTTTTGGGTTGTGATTTGTAAATGGGTCTAACCTCGATTTGGGTATCAAGTGATTTCAATTGAATGTTCTTTTGTTGTGTATGCTAAGAACTACTTGCAATTCTATGCTGGTTTCTGGTGTTTTACTCAAATAAGGTTTTTTCTTACCTCCTTTTCAAACCGGAATTCTCTGCAAGTTTTTTACTCGAATAAGGTTTTTTCTTTTCTTTTGCGCAAGATTCTTCTCATACTATTGAGTGATAAGTAACTATACTTTTTTAACCGAGGACCACATCTTTGATACCCTTTTTTCATGTCTATGGAAATCAGAAGCAGGTGTGAATTCTCCCCCTTTGTAACCTACCATAAATTGGTAAAATGTTCTAATTTAGGAATTGCAGGTACAATGGCTGATCTGTGTTGATATAATGGTTTCTTAACAGTACATGCCCAGGACCAAGTAAAACTAATTATTTTGGGTCTTGGCCGTTTTGCTAATCACCGCCACATGACGGTGGATGATATGCATATAATGCCAAATAAGTTCAATTTCAATAGCCATCTCACGGAAATGTTATAATACACTTTCACAGATTTGGATATACTTTTATCGGATACCAATACACCTTTTGGGCATTATCCACCGCCCTAAGGGTTGTGCTTAGTGTTTTTTCTTTATGGTTTTGTTTATGATGTAGAAATGCTACATTTATTTTCTGTGTCAAGCTGTTATTGGTGATTAAAAATTAGGTGTTTCATTGTGATTTGCGAGTGGAGTTAATTGATACTGCTGAATAGCCAAGATTATGACTCTAAATTCTTGGGATGTTCTGGATTTCTTGGCAGGTCTCATCTTTTCGAGAGAGCAAGTCTGACGACAGGAGATTTTACATATTTACTGTTACTAAGACCCTTCATCTGAGGACTAAATCAAAGAAGGATCGTGTGGCTTGGATAGAAGCTTTGGTTTCGTCTCGAAACCAATTTTTTAATAGAGCATTAAATGACAGTCTCTTGCTTGTGCCAAATGATATATCTTTATCAACCGAGAGGCTTAAAAAGCGGCTGATTGAAGAGGGAATCAGCGAGGCACTTGTTAAAGACTGCGAGCAGATCATGCTCTCAGAATTTTCAGGAGTACAAGGACAATTTAAAGTTCTTTGTGAAGAGCGATCGAATTTGCTGGACACATTGAGGCAGCTGGAGGTACCTCTTAGTAGTTAGTAAATTCGTTACTGTTATTTAAATAGATGATATGGAAGTGCGTGAAACTAGCTCGTGTATCTCATCCACAAATTACAACAAATTAAGTTTTTTTCGAAGTACAGAATCATAATTGATTGCACCTTTTACTTTCTCTATGTCCAAACTGCTCGGTGTGGATGCTGATTCTGGCGGCCAAGTTGGATTCATAATGTTAACTATTAATGACACTGACTACCCTTCTCTTGCATGTGGAGCACAACTTCTATCCTACTAAGTACTAAGACTTCAAATTTACGATTTGCGTCGATGTCTCTTTTTCAACATTGTTTATCCTGTTCATATTTGTTGTGGAACACGGTATTACCATGGAAGCATAGAAGGTGCAAGGATCAGATTCCTACTTAGTCTTGGAAATATTGGAATCCCAAATTGCATTCCGTTCCACATCATGGTTGCTACATCCAAACTGAGCCTAAGCAAGCAATATTGGGTGGTTCTAGAGCTATAGCTGCCTTTACCAGATAAAGAGTTGCTAAGTTCAACTTTGATGACGCATTATTCTCCTTTTCAGCTTTCTCTTTTAGAAAGATTATATTTAAACAATCTATTAGGGAGAGGCAGATGTGTATGTAGATGTCTCAAATCATGTGACTATGTTGCTAAGGAAAGCACAGTTGTTATGACCCATAAAAAATTAGAACAAAGGTTTTTTTATATAACAGCACAAGTTACTTGGGCATACTACTGCACTTAGTGGAGTAAATCCAAAATGGTTCTCTGGTATGATATTTTGTTGTTGTTTTAGTGTTTGCAATATAATGGAGTTAAACAAATATCATAGTTAATTACCTGGGGCCGTTTGGTTCACATTGTTTATTCCTTATAGGATAGGATATAACTTTCAAGTAAGAAATAAATGAACAAAAGAAAGAAAGAAAAGTTGTTTGGCGTCCACTTTGCTTATTTGGAAGTGAAAATATTTTGGTTTTGTAATGGAGTAAATGAGCACTCCGTCCCCACCACACGAGTTTATTTGCTTAGTGCTTATTTCCTGACTTCTGTTTGCAAGATTATTTTTCAGGTTGTTATGTTCACTTCTTTTTGTTGTGAAAATGTTTTTGCACTACGTTCAATCAAAATGGGTGGCTTTTTTAGAATGGCTACGCAAAATTTCTTTCTCATGTCAGTTTTTCCAACTTTTTTTTTTTTTTGCTTATGCAGGCAGCTAATATTGAAGCTGAAGGCTCTGGAATTCCGTATAGTGAATATCAATTAATAAAGCAGGAAGTTTCTGGTCTTGGGCGTGGAAAGTATAGTGGTACACACGACTCATATAATTTATTTACTTGTCTGTCTGCTGCGTGTCTAGCTGTCTTAAGTTGACATTTACTTAAAATGCAGTTGTTGATATTCTGTTATATGCAGTATTTCTATGTTTGCCCATTCAATAACTACATACTGAAGTTCCAGGAGGGATGTAGAATTTGTTGGCGTGTTAAACATACTGGATGTACAAGTGTTGATCCTAATTAAATCATACTACTGATTTAGAGCCTGTTATTTGTCCTTGCTCAGGACAAATGAATTGTATATTCAATACACAGTTCTCATTGTCTTGAGCAACAAAATTACTTTTATCTAGGAAGACTTAAATTCTAATGATGATCAAGTTTAAGTTATAAACTTGCTACCAGAGTTGGATACTTTTTGTAATTGTGGACGAAAATTTTCCTTCTAGATATGGCAAGATTTTGTGGAATCACTTGGTTGAGCAGCCATTTCACTAAGATACAGCATAGAAATTACGTGGGTCAAAGATTCGCTTATTCTTCTTTATCTTTAGTCCTCTTTAAGTGTGAACATTTACCCATCCTGCCGTGTGTATGTAGTGTGCACATCAATGGGAAGAAGTTTGTGATCATATATATCATGTTGTTTGCTCGCTTTCAAATTTTCTTTCAGATTTATGAATTCTCACGCAACTCGTTCCTGTCCATGCTCCTACCTACATTCATATCCTCTATTTGTTTTGTATTAGCATAATTACTAGTTGTTTTGACTGTTTATTCTTGGGATTCAGAATGCAGCACAACTGAATCATCTGATGATATTGAGAAACAAGAGCTCGAGGAAGTTTCAGATGAGGATGACACCTTCTATTTTGACACAGAAGAATACTTTTCTGAACCGACCGTTTGTTATGGGTCTGTAACTGGTGTTGCAGGTCACATGAGCAAGTGTATGGGACCAGAAAAGGACATTGACGGTATAAAGAATCTGAATGCTGAAAGGGGAACCATTACCTCTGGTTATCCACAAATTGAAAGGCGAAAGAAGCTTCCGGATCCAGTCGAAAAGGAGAAACCGGTGAGTCTTTGGTCTATGATCAAAGACAATGTAGGAAAAGATCTGACACGAGTTTGTCTCCCTGTGTACTTTAATGAGCCAATATCGTCTTTACAAAAGTGTTTTGAGGACTTGGAGTATTCTTTTCTGCTGGATCGTGCATACGAGCATGGCAAAGCGGTATGATTATTACCACTCAACTTCTTCTGCTATATATATGTTTTGCTGCTGTTGTGCTGTCTCCCATTGCCTCCTTAACGGTCATCTGAAATGAACTATTATGTGAAGTGAAGGTCAATAACTTTGTTATCTAAACGAACCATTATAAGATAGTCTTGTGCATTGTGCATACGAAGATTTTGCATACATTTCCTATAAAAGTAGGAGTGTTAAATATTTGCTTCTTGTGAGTAAACAGCCAAGCTTTTGTCTCTGTTTTAGTTCAAGTTTATCAGCATAAAAGCATCAGTAATTCTCTTTGTAGTTATTAAACATGGCATTTTTGCTGTTTTACTTCAAGTTTTTTAAGAATTTCGAAGTCTTGTGCTGTACTACATAAATAATGAATTTATTGAATCATGAGCTCTGTCCTTTTAAGTAGTGTTATCAATTTGTAAGGTAATTTTGTTGGGATCTTCTTTTTGAAAGAGCATAGCTTCGCTTTGACATCTTGTTTGGTTTGTTGATTTTCGTTATATTGGAGTGGATGTGCAGTTAACTGTGAACGAACTTGGGCAGATTCTAGTCTAGACAAGCAAGGACTTGGGCATATAATGATTTTGGGTTCTACACATTTGCTTTTCTTCTTGGTGATTTTTTAAAATTTTAGGGCTTAAGTTTCTGAGAGATAATTGAATCATTTTTTCTCATGTATTTCTGCAGCAGGCACGATATTGTCAATTTTCACTTATGTATATCACAGCATAAGCATTACAGGATTTGATTTGCTTTTTTTTGTTTGAACGCAAGGCTTGGTAGCTGCTTATATCTCTTGTTTTTCATTTCCCCCTTTATCTGCATGTTTAAATCACTTCCATTATTGTCCTAGGTTAACGTATGTATTCAAACGTGTTGATGTTTGCTTCCTGGGGGGGGTATTATGTTATTCTTCTAGGGTAACAGTCTCCTGAGAGTTCTGAATGTTGCTGCTTTTGCTGTTTCCGGATATGCTTCATCTGAAGGTCGGCACTGCAAACCCTTTAACCCATTGTTAGGGGAAACGTATGAAGCTGACTATCCTGAGAAAGGGGTTCGATTCTTCTCTGAAAAGGTTAGTATTTACAGGAAAGAATAATTGAGATTCTATGTAAAAGCATAAGTTGAACAGCATTAATTGATACATAAGGAGATGCGACTCTACTCGGTTTAGCGGATCTTAAATCTCATGTTGTATGGATGAGTGTCAAAACTAAGCGAGAGATATTTTGAAGCCCTTCTTGCTTCTTTCACCCTAAAGCGGGGGTTAAAATTTGGCTACAATGTTTCTGCATCCTTTGATGGAGAAAATGTGATGCTGAAATTTTTCGATGGTAAAAGCTGACAGCATTTGTTATTGTTGTACTTCTCATAGGATTAGTGTTCTAAAACAAGGAATTAATCAGCGGTTAATCGCTGGCGGAGGACTATCCGATTTGGTCCGACTATCGATTAATAGCTGGTTATTAATTAATATGCACCGATTAATTGCTCGAAAGTGGCCGACCGTCCGACTAGCGCCTAGTGACTTTTAGTTCATGGATAGGATAAATCCAAGCAACAACATGGAAGAAATTTTAAATTTACATCCTTTGGGAGACCTTTAAAACTACCAATGAAACCAAATGAAAATAAAAAAGATGCACGACCTACCATTCATCGAACTATAGACTACAAATTCAAATGTATGAAGTTGTGTAGTTCTGATAAAATGGTTGAAATTGAATGGCAAATTCTCAAGGACTAAAATCTATTACTTCGTCATTGCTGTTGTTAATTTTGAGCAGATTAAGCTCCATAACTCTCTGGCCTTAGGGCAATGGAGAAGAAAGATGCTTGCCGCTTTTTCCTTCTTGCACCGGCAACATTACTCTAGTATCCCCGTAAGCCGGTTCCTAGGATTTTCATGTGACTCAAGAACCTCAAGAGTAGTTGTCTGAGGCTTTGAGCAAAATCATGACCTTCGGATTAGCTCTACTTCTCCAAATGCCTTTTTCCTAGTGATTTTTGGATCCTTGTTGCTTAAGCACAATCTGGATGTCTTGATCTCTTTGTTATTTGTTGAACAGGTTAGTCATCACCCAACTCTCATCGCCTGCCATTCAGAAGGAAACGGTTGGAAATTCTGGGGTGACAGTAACCTTAGAACCAAATTTTGGGGGACGTCGATTCAGCTTGACCCCGTTGGAACACTAACCTTAGAGTTTGATGATGGCGAGGTTTTCCAGTGGAGCAAGGTGTGCACTATAATAGTTGTGCTTGTTCATCATAATGGAATGGCAGGCTGTTTCAATTGGACCTCTGCCTTGTTTTTGAACTTCTATGGTACAACCCTCTTAAAAACACCCTCCTGAAATTTTCTCATACTGTTTTTAGGTCACAACTTCCATTTGCAATATTATTCTTGGTAAAGTATGCCTTCGTCACCATGGGATAATGCATATACGTGGTAATCGCCAATATTCATGCAAGCTCAAGTTCAAAGAGCAGTCTATTCTTGACCGGAGTCCGCACCAGGTACATGATGAGCTTTCACTTGCTGTAACTACTTTCTACTTCATGTCTTTGCAGTTTCATTGGATGTATTTCAGGACGTTGGAATCTTTTCTTTTCTAACCAAGCTCAATTTCTTTGAAGCATGACTGTGGGTCCATTTTAAAATTTTCACATTCTATTTCCTTAACAGGTTCATGGACATGTTGAAGATGTCTCAGGGAAAAAGGTTGCCACATTATTTGGAAAGTGGGATGAAAGCATGCATTATGTGAATGGAGATGGGAATACCAAAACAAAGGATGTTTCAGACGAATCTTTATTATGGAAAAGGTGTAAGCCTCCCAGTTTCTCTCGGTACAACATGACGTCGTTTGCAATCACACTAAATGAGTTAACCCCAGGGTTGCAGGTAGAGATGATGATGTAGATCAAAGTTTTCACCTAGAATTCCCCTTTCCTCCTATGAATCTTTATCATCCTTTATAGTTCTTTCTGATTCCGGTATTTTTCTACTGATTAAGGAGAACCTTCCGCCCACTGATTCAAGACTCAGACCAGACCAACGGCATCTCGAGAACGGGGAATATGAAAAGGCTAATGGAGAGAAGCTACGGTTGGAGAAGCGCCAGAGGATGGTTTGTCTGGCACCTTTTACTATTTCTTCCCATATGTTGACGCTAATGTCTTTTCCATCCATGTTAGGAAGACATTATGCTCTGCTTGTTTAACTGCAGTTAGGAAACCAATGTTTGGCATTCTTTACCGTATGCCTTGTTCAGGGAAGAACTAGCTCAAAGGAATCAACTAGTTTAGGTAGAGGCAAGGATGATAATAGGAGCGAGGGACCGGTTAGGAATCATTTAAATGGTGAGTTAGAGGTCCAAAAATGTAGGATCACTCTTCCTTGTTAAGGTGAACCCTGTTTTCATTTTGCTAGCAACTTAAATTGTTTTGTATAGTTAAATCGAAAGCTGATATAAACAAAGGAGAAAGATGGTTCTTTCATCTGGTCGGGGAGGCTGTAATAGGCTTGAGCCATGAAGATATTCTCCCTCATACTTGGAGGCAATGTACCAATGTCTGACTCATGTTGGTCTCTTCTAGGACATGCTGCCACAAGTAGGGGATGCAGGACACTCAAGGGATTGGGCCACTGGGGTATTATCTCATAGGAAACAATATATTAAATGTTTATACTGAACGGCTTCCTAGTTGAGTCAGTATTTTTTTTATTGACTATGTACATTATCGTTTGGTATGTCACCGGCGGTGTCCTGGATTTTGAAAAATGTCTGTGTCATGAGTCGTCGTCTGCTCTTAGAGGAGCTTCAACCATTGCAGCACAAAGGCATGGATTGGGCTTCCAAAGGATTGTACAATTCCGTTAAACGTGGAATCGACTTTATCCTAATATATCATGACGATGGACAACTAAGGAGAGATGAAGAGCTGGTTAAGGGGTAAAAATGGACAAATAGGAGAATACAAGTTTTAAGTATAGAGGGTAGTATGTTGAATTAATTCTTGCTCTTTCGGTAATGTATGGCATTGATCTTTTCACTTCTATGGATGTCCCACTATACTTTGAAAATTTCCCTAAAATTAATCCCTTTTGTAGTGAACTATAAGGTAAATCCAATCACCTATGTAGATGTCAGTGGTGGCCCAGGTGGGTAGTTTGGAATTTTTTCCGAGTTTTAAAACATTGCTAGTTGAAGTGACTGCATAATATGACGTGATGGACAAACGATTTGAGGATAATAGAGTTACTAATATTGTGCTGTATTGTGGATATGGTTCATTGGTGATTTGTTTTAAGCTTCAGAAATAAAGACATAGTGATGGTGGGCTCACTGCTTTGGTTTGAGATGTTCGTCATGTGGTGATAACAATGCACAATTGGACATCAAAAGTTACCTCTCAACAGATGATAAAATAGGAAAGAAAGCCGTTCATGATGGCGGAGCTGAGAGGCATGATATATCTTTTGCTTGAATTTTAGTAAGACAAGTGAAAAATATTTTCTTATCTAGTCAGTAGTGTCTCCTTTCATGATGGGAAGAGGGATTTTGTTTGGACGTGTTTACTGATAATATATGCAGTTTCTGAATTGCCTATGCTGTCTCTTCTGGCAGAAAGAGTTTTCCTAGGGCCTAGAGTTTATTTTCTGTTTTGAAAACATATTCTGGGTATTCTATGGGTTATTAAAAACATAGAGGAGACTCAGGCTTCTGCTTCTGGTATGGATTTTACCATTTTTGAGAGGAAAAATTTTCTTGGTAGATGAAGAGAGCAGTTTATCAATAGTTCAAGTTTGATATATTCCAAGAAATGTATTTTTTCTCGTTCAGCAATCACATGGGCCAACTCATTGGTGATGATAATACTTTCTTTTGTTGCAGTCAAGGAAACTACAGGAGAATGGGTGGAAGCCCAGATGGTTCCAAAGAGAAGGTGAAGATAGACCATTCCGTTACGTGGGTGGTTACTGGGAAGCACGAGAACAGCAAAAATGGGACAGTTGCCCTCAGATATTTGGTGAAATTAATGAAGACATTGCGGATTCCTTTGAAGGGTCCTAATGTCGCCCAAGGTACATAAAATTCTCTCTTTCTGTAGTAATTCAAGCTCAAGTAGAATACTGTTGCACCATTTTTCAGAGTGGATTTGAAATGTTAATGGAACTTTGTTTTCTCGTTGTGGCAAGCTTTCATTGCTTCTGCTCTCTATTGCCTTATTTATTACTAGATGCATCTTAAGGATGATAGTAGTTGCACCATATTTGGGGTTTGTTATTGGGAGCCTGGTTAACATTCATGACAGTTCCCTTCGGATTTTTGATATTTTGTCAGAATGAAAATTGTAAAAATATTATCGACTCCGTTGTGGGAATCTTAATGGTTCGTCGCAAGCATACAGCAATACTAAGTACTAGAGAATTGGTGTCCTAATTCTTGATGCGCTTCTACATCTTGGAATATGCTGTTTTTGGGGCGTCCTATGCTGCATTCTTTGCCCATTTTCATGTCTTTAGATGAAGTTTAACCATTCTGTGTTATCTATAAGGAAAAGTCTAGAGACACTCAGGTACTGTGGTAGTGCTCCGTATACGTTTAGTGTAATACGGAGTAGTTTGTAAACTATTTAGTGTCTGTACTCTGTAGCGTTGCTGTTTTTATTAATGTTCAGTCGGAGATTGGTTCCTGCTGTGCTCTGCTGTTAGCACCAACAGTCTTGTCCTTGGTCCATTGCTTTGATCTAAACTGCTCGCTATTTCAGTTTGTTAAACTTTCGTTTTTAGAGAAAAATAAAATTGATTATAGACAGTATTAAATACATGAACAAAACACACTTTTCTTAAATTGTATTATTACGGATACGATGTTGAGAATAACTTTTCAAGATGAATGTGTCTCAATCACGTGGCTACCAATATTTAGTTATGTGGGTTTTTCCGACAAGTATCACTCGACGTTTGACAAAACGAACAAAAGTATTGAGTTTCACTTGGAATGTACTTGGAACTTAATATATCTGAAACGCTGATTGCTTAATTTATGCAGGATGGAATGCAAAGCCTTGAAAACTTCAAAGAGCAACTCGTGCACATAGTTAGCTCCATTCTTCCCCAGAGAATATTGAAAGCCGATTACAAATGAATTCAGAATGAAAAATCAATCTCAAACCAGGCAAAAATGACAGACGACGCCTCATTTTTGTCTGCTCTGATGTGCAGTTTGTGTAATTTAATCTCTCTCCCTGTCCATTTGTTGTAGTTCCTCCCTTCGTCGGTAGCCATTTGCTGACCATTTATTTACCGTCACCATTTGTATTTTCCCGGCATGAATAAAGTTGGAAAGAGGAAATATATCCAAAGTACCATCCTCGTACAGGGATATCTTCTTGGTCAGGAAGCGTATCATGTTGTAGCTAGCAACTCTTAACCAGTTTCAAGATCTACTCGCGGCTCGAGTACCCTTTTGGCATCTCTCTCAAATTTCATAGTGAGGTCAGGGAAAGTTAATTCTAGTTCAAGGAAAAGACTTGAGTTGTAACCAACCTTCTTATACAAACGATTGGATATTTTGATATATTCACCATGACATTTATTTATTATCTTTTACGCACTGTGTAAAATGCAGATCTCAATTTTTCGTAATTTATTCTGCCAAAATATCACTCGTATTCACATATTTATAAGGTATTTTGTTTAATACTATTTTACTTTTTGTTGTGCCGGAATATTTGGTTTGATTTCTGGAATAAGCTAAAAATGATCATTACTGGGAAGCTTGGACATGCATTTATCTAATTTTTAATTTGTTCACATTAATATGCCTACGAAATATTCTCGTCGTCCTCTCTCTCTACTTTTAAACCAGCTGGGGTTTTCTCTGGGCGGGGGAGGTGTCGCCACTGTATGCGGTGGCTGGAGGCGGCGGTCTTGGTGGTTGTTTTGTCGGAGCCATGGATCTCGACGGACAGCGTTTCTCCTGATTGTTTATGGGCCCTGATGTGGCGGCTCTTGGCGATTGATGATGGGATATCCTGACGGCAATGGCGTTGACCTCGGTATTATCCTCGGTTCCTCTATCTCTTTCCCCCTCTCCTTTTTTTCGGACCACCTCCCCTAGTTTTGTCTGCCCCTTTTGTTCTTATGACGTTTCATCCTTCGCGGCACCCTTCTCGGCCAAGTTTTCTCCTCTCCGGTTGATCTCGGTTGGTGTGCTCCTGGGCTACTGGCGTTTCGTGGTGATCTGCGGTGTTCGGGATGCTCAGCCGGCGTGGCTTCCTGCTCGATAATAGCCTAACAGTTTGGTTGAGGCTCGCAGCAGATTTTGGGTGCACATCATCAGCTCACGGCCTCCAGTGGTGTTGGCGGTGGTGGCCTGGTGGTGGTGGTGGTCTGTCTGTTTATGGTGGCGGCGGTGGGTGGGCAGCGTGGATTTGGTTGGAATTTCTGGCCTACTCCTTTTTCTCTCAATAAAATATTACTTTTGTCAATAAAAGAAACTACAACAATTAATCTGAGCAAGAGTTCCAAGGTAGTCAAGGATCCCAGTCCCTTTTCCTTTGCCTTCTAAATTCTTGATCCTTTTCATTCATATTGACCACAAAAAGAAGGATACAACCTAAAATCAAAAGCATAAAAGGCCTTCCTAATCTCACTACCATACATGACAATCATGCTCTCCTTCCTCCAATTCAATACCCTCCTTAGAAAGCGTCTTCTCTTTATACAGGTACCGTTTGGCACCAACCAAAAACAAGAAAAAGTTAGAAACACCTAAAATTGCTAAAAGCCAATAGAAACTGTAGAGCCTCCCTTGGTTTAGATTATCAGCTAGCCATGGCCTTCGATCCCCAGTTACCTTGTGCACTATGGTAACCAAAATAGAGCTAAGGAAAAACCCTAATGAAATGGTGCTCAGAAATAGGCCTGTGCTCATGGACTTCATGCCCGGGGGGCACTCTCTAAGGAAAAAATCTAGCTGGCCATTGTAAATAAACGTCTGGCCAGAGCCCGCGAAGAAGAATTGTGGGATCAACCAAAACACACTTAGCGGAACTACAGTCGACGTCGTCGGATCGTTTGTCAAGCCATGTGATCGCGCCACGCGTAAACGCTTTACTTCGGCGAGAGCAGCTGCCACCATTGAGAGTATTGGCCAACGCCTATGCGTTGCAATGGGGTTAGACCTTGGGGGTTGTTGAACGATTTTCTTGTCATCGGCACAACAATCCAGTCGTAGACTGGTACGGTCAATAGACTGCTGCAGACGAAGAAAGCGTTGAGGGAAGCTGCTGGAATCTGGAAAGATTTGCCGATGTGGCGCTTCATGGTGGTGGCTTGGGAGACCGAGAATGTGCACATTTGGATATAGATCGTCCAGTACATGACTGTGGTGGCCCAAATGGGTAACATTCCAATTACCAACTTGACTTCCTCTACATCTGTTAAAGTTGATGTTCGCCATTTATTCACCATATTGGTTCCATTGGGGTCCTTGATGGCTGCTTTGTCCAAGAAACTGCAGGAAAAAAGAAGCAGCGAGAGAGTGGCAATCAGACGATTATTGTGACTAAACCAGTTAAGGATCCTTTGCAGATGTGATCTTTTTTCTGATAATCAAAGTGTTTGGTCTATCTTACGTGCATCTCAACTAATTCTGAGGCGATTAAATTATTTATCAGACAAATCTCCAACGGTCCCAACGGTAGATTTCAAACCCCTAAGTTTGAGGCGTTTTAGTTATTTACCCATTTTCAAAGAATTCAAGACCCATTTTCCTTTCGATTCCGGGTTGTGTATCATATTTGTGATTTATTGGGGATCGATTTTTGTGTGATAGAGGCTATTCAGTTGGACTCTTTTGAAATACGTGATCCACGTACATCGGACGGCTCCAAACACAGTTGTGTCAGGAAGTTAGAGCTATAATACTGTGATGACCATATTTTGGATACCATGTAATGTGTCAATAATGCATTAATAGAATGTGGTCTATCAAATGATGACAAAGACGCGCACATTCTACCAATAACACATAACACGACACTCAAAATATTATCACCATACATGCTCGCCAAAAGTATTATTACCTAAAAATGTGTTTCGAGACTTTTTCTTTATTTTCTTTATTAAAAAAAGAAAGAAAAGGAAAAGGCAACTGGTTGGTGACAGCAGGTCACCAAAGTGAATTGGTATCAGGAAGATAACCAATATTTACCGGCCTAAACACCTGTTTTGGTAGAGCCCTTGGTGCTTGGAAAATAGTACTACAATAGTCAATACCACCTTGTTTAAGTTATGGCCAAAAGCATTTGAACAAGAAAGAACACTTACCGAAATTGCTTGGTATGAGGCAATTCCTGCTTCTCCTTCTCCTTCTCCTTCTCATACTCACCGCCCTCAATAAGCATCGACGGATCGGCCGGCACCTCCGCCCCCCTGTTCCTCCACGCAGCAAAAAACACCGCCGCAATCTGAGTCAACGGGCTCCCCACAAGCTTCTTAAACCTGTATCGCGTCGTGCCCGATAAGAACACGGCCAAACCGATCGCAACTGCACAGGAACAGATTCCGTACCCCCACGGCCAGCCGAAATCATCCTCGACGTAAACCAGTATTGTAGCGGCGCCGAGGGACCCCATGCTGGTGAAGAAGAAGAACCAGTTGAAGAACTTGTTCATTTGGTGTCGCTCTTGTTTGTGGGTGTCGTCGAATTGGTCGGAGCCGAAGCTGGAGACGCTGGATTTGATGCCGCCGATGCCGAGTGCCATGGCGTAGAGGGCGATGTACAGGACACTTAGTTGGGCGGCGGTGGCGGGGACACAATGGGGGCTAGTGGCGGCGGCACATTTGGGTGGTCGGAGTGTTGGGATTGCGGAGGAGATGGTTAAGATTGTTACTCCCTATTCACCAAAAGTAAATAATGCAAGGACAATTACTAGTGGAAAGTATCTGTTTGAAAAGTATATCAACTTTTTATATATATATATATATATATATTTTTTTCCAATTAAGGGTGACATATGATTGTAGAGTGGAGACCATATAGTTAGAGTGCCGATATAGTTGGAATCCTTCCTCCGCATTGTGATGCTGATGTGCTCTTAGTTCATTTGATCTTTGTATATACTCCTTCCGTCCCTAAATAAGTGTCCGGTGCGCAAAACTAGGCCTTAGAAAAAATACATATTTTTTGTTGAAAAATCTAATTTTTTTTCACAATCTAATAGAACCCATTGTCATCTATTGATTTGTGAAAAAAAATTGATTTTTTTAATGAAACAAATGCATTTTTTTAAAGGTCTAGGTTTGCGCTCCGGATACTTATTTAGGAACGGAGGGAGTAATTATTATTCGAAGATTAATACAGTAACAAAAAAAATTGCTAAAAAAAGTAAAAAAAAAAACAAGTTTCAAATACTCTCGACTCTCCATGATTAAATGCAATTTTATTTATGAGATTTAGATTGAAAATCATGTACAAGAGATGTGTAGCATTAGTCAGTCGTGCTTTGGGTGTTTTGGGGTAGGGGGCTTTCTTTTTGGTCCTGTTTATTTTGGTTGGCTTTTTGCATTTCTTCGTGATTTGGATTTCGGGTGGCATTTTCACTCATGTGTCTTGGGCTTGTTTAATCTTTGCATTTCTTTTTAAAGATTGATGAATTTCTTTTGCCGAGAAAAAAAAGAGATGAATATCGCAAGCATCCATCTGAATATAATAAAATCCAAGTACGTCCATTTTAACTAGCAGCAACACAATTTGTATGCTCCCCCTTAATTAGAATGATTTGAAAGTCGAATTTATTGTGGTTGGTTGTGTAAATAAACTAGTTTGTTGAAATTTCTTATATAGTTGATTGGCGAATATTATGTAGTTCTCTCATGGTTCATGTATCATTTTTTTTTTTAACGGCGAAGAATTTTTTTTTATTAGTCTTTGAATGATATATACAAAGACTAAAGACAAAAAAAAAAAAAAACAAAGACGGCGTCTCAACATGTATCTTTTTCATTGTCTTCCACCATAGAAAAGTGGAAACATCATCAACCATGTCCAATTTAGTTACTCCCACACTTTAGTTTTAAATCAACCAGGGCTCGATTTAGTTACTCTAGTCTGCAAAATGAGAACTTGAAAACACTACAATTTTCTCAAGAAAAAAATCAAAACTTTTTCTAACAATTTACTGCTAAATATCAACGAATTCTTTTAATTTATGAAAAATGATTCTTTATTGATGAAAAAGATCAAACTTTTTCTAACAATTTACTACTAGATATCAAAGTGCACTTTTTGTTTAGATTTTCCTCAGGTTTTTGCTGTTTTGGTTGGCGTCTTGCCGGCCTCTTTCGGTGGTCTTGGGTGGCTTATGCCGGTGTGCCCTTGATCTTTGTAATCGTTTATAAAGATTAATAAAATTTTTTGCTTAGCAAAAAAAAAGAGACACAAGTGCAACCACAAGCTGAAATGAAAACTGGTTTGCCAGAGTGAATCGAAGGCTCGAAGTGCTTACAGTTGCTTGAACGGCAGCAAAGATAGCGATTGTTCGATACCTGTATAAGGTTTTTTTTATTTAAAAAAAAAAAAAAATCAACACTCAATTAGCCACCAAGAGCATTAGTATAGATCACTAATAACAGAAGCGGCCCAAGCGCCCTTTCGATCCCTTTGGCGAAATTGCCTTTTTAAAATTTAATTTAGCGAGAAATTGTAACTTGCGTTTTGAGATTTAAATTTACTAATCATGTGTTTAAAATCATATACGTATGGATCAAAATTAATTTGATGCCTATCAGGTTGTACAGTGGTGAGGGAGAAATTGTGGGTTCGAACCGTTAGAACAATAGTTGGCGTTGAATCGTAATCTAGATTAGTAACATACTAACATCTTACAGTATACCGTCTAGGGAAAAAAAAAGAAAAGAAAAAAAGGTGGCCTTAGAGCATCCACAATGTAATAATATATCAAAATCAAAAGATTGCTAAAGTTAGCAATGTAGCCGAGCAAAAAAAAAAAAAAAAAGTTAAGCAATGTGTGCTTAAAAAAATGCTCACATTCAAAACTAGCAACATCCTAACCAATAATAAAAATTTGGGCATTTGAATAATCAAAAATAACAATGTGGGACTTCACATTGCTAACTTCAGCAAACCTCTAAATGAATAATCAAAAGCTGACGTGACAAAGTTTTGATTATTCACTTTTGATTATTACATTGTGGATGCTCTTAGGCCATAGACCCGATAGCTGGCCTAAGAGCATCTTAAGGAGACTCGCTTCTCCTCTTGTGAAGTCAAAGTGGTGAGGCGAGACGCCTAAAACCGGTTTCCAGCAGCTAGCCTCGCCCGACCCTAGCCATTTTCCCCCCTCACTATAACTCCTCGCCATAGGCAGCGAGATATACCCTCTCTCTCTCCCTTGCTTTCACCGGATTCAGCGCCGAAAAGGAGTATATCACGCAACAAAAAAATGGTCGGAAAAAAGAGTCCAGGTACTCTAGCGAGTCAGATCTCGTTTGAGTTTGAAGTACTTCGGTGAGTTAGATCTCGCAGTCGAGTTCGAGGTACTCCGCCGAGTCAGATCTTGCTGTCGAGTTCAAGGTACTCCGGCGAGTCAGATCTTGCCGTCGTCAACCATCGTCGTCGGCTGTCTTAGTTGTATGTACTCTAGCTGTGGTCAGGTCTCGCCGTCGAAGTACTTCGACTGTGGTCAGATCTTGCCGTATGTATATATATGTATATGTATGATTTTTGTGATTTTGTTGAGACAAATGGCTAGATTGTTGGGTGTTGCACTTATTTGGTGGCTAGCTATAAGAGAGAAATCCTAACCAAAATAGCTAGAAATTTGCTTTAGACCGGTGGAGATGCTCTAAGAGCATGTACACCAACATAGCCATATGAGGAATATTAGGTAAAATGGAGAAGGAAAACCACAAAAGAGCTTTGCACCAGAGTAGCAAAAGGCCAAGGTAAAGTAGCTTTGGGGGAATGACTCGTTAGCTTTACCGAAGGACTGTGCATGAGCTAACCTTTAAACAATTATTGTTTCTTTCTCTCTCTCTCACGCTCTCCAATGGAACTCGAGTACTACAAGATGAATAGTACTTTTGTTTTATAGTATTTTATAAGTATATATAGAGATGATAATAAAGAGTATTGGTGTGAGATTGAGAGAGATTTGAGTAGGTAAAATGAAAAAAATAAACTATTAGGTAGCTTTTTATGTAAAATAAAGTAGAGTAAATTACACTAAGCCCCCCTCAACTAACACCCGTTTTCACTTAACCCCCTCAGACTAAAAAACCCGACATCATGCCCCCTCTAACTATCCAGAGTTGACATTTAACCCCCTTCTGTTAAGTCAAAATGCAGTCAACTTACATGGGGTGTTTGGATCGAGCACCTACGCACATCGGATACCGTTGATTCCCGCGTAGGCCCACTCGATTTTTTTTTTATAAATTTTTTGGACGGCTCGGATTGGCCGTCCGGTGGCCAGGGACGGTTGTTGGTGGCTTTAGGGCTCTTGTAGGGAAAATGCACTGACGACCGTTTCTGACCACCGAACGATCGATCCGAGCCGTCCAAAAATTTTATAAAAAAAAATCCAGTGGGCCTACGCGGGAATCAACAGCATCCGATATGCGTAGGTGCTCGATCCAAACACCCCATGTAAGTTGACTGCCTTTGACCTAACAGAAGGGGGTTAAGTGTCAACTCTGGATAGTTAGAGGGGGCATGATGTCGGGTTTTGTAGTCTGAGGGGGTTAAGTGAAAACGCGTGTTAGTTGAGGGGGGCTTAATGTAATTTACTCAATAAATTAATAGTAATAAAATATAGTATAAAGCTTCAAACTTGCTAAAATTACCTGCCAATGTAAGTGTCGGCAATGAAACCCCCAAGCAAAGTGAGCATGAAAGCGGCACCCAAAACGTTCGTGACAGTGTTGGCTGAGGCGACACTCCCGAAATGCATGGTTTCTCTTAAATATGTCATCAAGTTAATGGCCATACCAAGTGATATAAACTTTTCACACGTCTCTACCCCTGATAATATATACGCGCATGCGCGCACACACTTAATCAAATGAACAATCAATAGTAACAAAACAAGGGAAATACACAAATATTCGGACTCCGAACGACTGATCTCCCCCTATATCTCCGCAAAATCGAAGGTCATAAAGTTATTGTATTTCAGAGCACACAATAGACTAGAAGTGAATTTCCGATTTACAAAAAAGAGAGAGACTAGAATACGAAGTTTATTTTTTTTAAGAAGAGAAAATGTAATGGTCCTATCTAAAATTATATAGTGGGTACGAATCAAATGAATAGATCTCAAAAATCAATTGCATACTGTTGAAGCTGACAGGTCTCAAGAATCTATTGCATACTAAAGGATTTCGAACAACTTGATATATATTGTCCACTAAGGGGGTGTTTGGGAGCCTACTTTTTGGCTTTTCATTTTTAACTTTTTAGCTTTTTGACTTTTTGAATTATGGTCTAAATGTATTTTGAATCTAGTAGAGTGTTTGGATGATATGTGCAGAATGCATTTTACAACAGGAGTAGTGTTTGGGAGATATGTGATGAAAATGAATTATGAGTTAGTTTTTTACCATGTTGCCCTTGATTTTTTATTATGATATACTGTGTGTATGGATAATGTTTTAAGCAATTTTTGTAAAGTTATATTGTGAAATTGTTTTCTTCTTTGTTATTTGAAAGTCTCCAACTTTTTTCTAATTTATTTGTAACTCAGAAAAATGACGATAAGTAAATAATGATGTAGAATAACAATTTTTTTTTCAAAGTCTTTTTTGTTCTTCATTTATTTTTTGATAATGGAAAGCCTCCAACAATCTTACTGGACTATTTGTTTTTTTTAAAATGACAATTAAGTTAAATTGCAAAAAAGCAAGAACACTTCCAACCATCATTAATCCAAAAAAAATTACATATGAACTAAAAGAAAAATAAAACAGACAACTTAAACATTATAAAAATTAAGCCTACAAATTTAAATAACAAGAAAAACATATTCCAGCACTAGTGAATTCATCAATTACACAAATTAATTATAAATTTAAATAACCATCATTAATTACTCAATTTAAGTGAGGGTATTTTGGTAATTGACATGAGAATGTGAAAAGCCAAAAATGCAAAAAGGACCTCTTGGGCTCTTTTTGGCTTCTTGCCTCTAAACCGAAAATCAGTGAATCCATTTTCTGGAAATGCATTCTACAATTAGGTTGCCAAACACCCAAAATAGGAGAATGAGATAATGAGAATGCAATAATGAGGTAACCAAACACCCCCTAACCCAATGGCATGGATTTAAATATCGGTTAGTGCGTCACAGTTTTTTGATCCTTTGATACTGCTATTACCCTGCTCCATCATTACCATCCAAAATTCACAGTTTTATCAGTTGATTTCCGTTACATATCGCTCTACAATTGATTTTTTGCTTGCTTCACAGCTGCAACAGTGACTACGTGACTGCTACGACCTCTTCAGGTACTCTGGCACCAAAAATTATTTTTAAAAATTCAAAATTGTTCACACCAAATTTCTGCTATGTATCATTTGACATTTCTCGCTACTGATATTCAGTCCGTTACCCATATTTAAAATCTTGCCTAACTAGTCAAGCGAATGATACCATTTGTATGAGGACTGAGGGCCCGTTCCGGAAACCTTCTTAAAAAATAAGTACTTATTTCTCATACTTCTTATTCCACCTTCTTATTTTTTCCAATCAAAAAGTTTCTTTCACATTTTCAAACTCAAATATAACAAAAAAGAATTTTTTTTTTTTTACACCGTATTAAAGATCTCAATGAGATCTATCAAATAAAATCCATAGTGGTAGGGAATTTTTTTGCGTAACCCTATTTTTTTTGACATGGAAGTTGCCCTATACAAAGAAAAGGACTGTTGGTGCAAAAAAATTTTTCTTCGATCGGCAGCGGCGCCGGGCCGTCTCCGGCCGCCGGACGGCCGATCCGAGCCGTCCAAAAATTCTAAAAATTAAAAACAAGGGGGCCTACGCGGGAATCAATGGCATCCGAGGTATGTAAGGTGCTCAGATCGAGCAATCTTTTTCCATGTATATATGAGTAACAATATGTTTTGATACATACACGAATAAGGATTGCTCGGATCAAGCACCCTACACACCTCGGATGCTATTGATTCTCGTGTAGGCCCCCTTGTTTTTTTTTTTTTAGAACTTTTGGACGGTTCGGATCGGCCGTCCGGTGGCCGGAGACGGCCCGGCGCGGCCGCCGCCCTCTCCGGCCATGGGGTGCTTGATCCACTGTTTTAGTCTTACTTGTTTCAAAAAATAAGAAGGGAGAAGTTGTGGAATGGGACTTCTTATTCATCAAAAAATAAGAACTCAAATGAGTTCTGGGCCCTGAAACATTTACAAAATTGGGTTTATGCCGAATGCATGAGAGAGAGAGAGAGAGAGAGAGAGAGACCAAAAATCATGGCGGCACTAGTCCAGCCACCGGTGGAGGATCTGATGGCAGGACGACCTTTGAAGTCCCATGCATCTGGGAGGGTCGACTTAGCTCGATCATGTATTGTCTCAGGCAATGCCATTCGTCTGTAGCTTTTAAGTTTCAGTGTGATTTGTGCTTTTGATATTCTTCTTCAAATGCCTAATTCAAATGCCACGACTATAAACACTGTGTTCGGTTCCACACTTTGAGTTTTTGTTTCAGAAAGTAATTTTTGAATGCCAAAAAGTTGGTAAAGTTGGTGGGGCCAAAAAGGGTGTGCAAAGGCCGGCATTTGACTTGAACATCTGACTACAACCATGTGGTGTGCAGTACAAATGGCCCCCACCACTCCCACAGTCCTCCATCTCCCTCCTTTCCCAGAAAGGGATCCCGATCGAATGCCGACGCCGTGCCGGGCCCACTCCGGCCACCGGACGGCCGATCTGATCCGTCCAAAATTTCTATTAAAAAAACCGAGTGGGCCGTTGCGAGAAGTAACGGCATCCGATGCGTTTAGATGCTCGGATCAGACACTCCATGCTTTTGTATATATATGTTAACAACTCCGGAATACATATATATACAAAAGCATGAAGTGCCCACTCGGTTTTTGTTTTTAGAATTTTTGGACGGATCGGATCGGCTGTCTGGTGGCCGGAGTGGGCCCGGCGCGGCGTCGGAATGTCGGGAGCCGTAGACTTTCTGTTTCACCTATCCTTCCCACCCTCCTACTCTTATCTTAGCTACCCTTCCTTTTCTCGGCTTTGCTATCCGCACAGACAATCCGCAGAGATCCACGCAGAGACAAACGCGTTTGTTCCTATTTAGAAAAATATCCATAAATTTTTAAATATTATTTATGAGGCCCTGTAAAAATATCAGCTTCTGCGGATATCGGTAAGTATTACTTTTGAATTCGTAGGGGCGAAACTGCTCAGTTCGCCCTTGGAGAGTGCATTTCAACTCTCTTTTATCACCGTTATAAACCGTGATTGAAAGAGAGAAACAATCATGGCCAACCGGTGTAATCGTTTCTCTTTTATCACAGTTATAAGCCGTGGTTGTTTCTCTTGGGCGTGATCGTTTCTCTTTTCTAGGTGTGATTGTAAATCACCTTAGATCACGGTCTATAACCGTGATTGAAAGTTTAAAATTATCACACTATAAAAACTGAAATGGAAAACCATTGTGCATGATCTTTTCTCTTTATCTACTAAATCATCTTTTCTTGTCATTGTCAAGTTTCGAACCCACGCACCCTTGGTTAATTTTTCAAACTCTTACCACTAAGTTAGTCAGGAACTTTTGTTACATCAGGAAAACAAAAATATTTAGATTTACTTCCTAAAATGAGACAAAAAACTTTCTTAAAATTTGCTGAATTTTTTGAAATGCAATTCATATGATATCAAAATATACAAAAATACATATATAAACATTGTTTAAAAAAATTTTAAAATATGTTAATAGATCTTTTGTCAATCAAAATTAGTTGTTAGTCACCAAAAGATTTTCTTGGGGCCAAAAATTTATGTGTCCTCTATTTTCCCTTCTTCCATTATGTATCCAACAGAGGAAAAGAGACTTAAGAGAGGTGAGTGATGGCTGCCCCATTCGGCTAAATAAGCCAACTAGCTTTGTTTTTGGTCCTTATTCAAATTTTTTAAAATATTAATTTGTTAGTTTTTTGTAATTTTTTGAGAATTATTACATTGTCATGACAAGAGGAATCTAAAAAGTAAAAAACTATGAGCGAAACCTTTTTTTTTGAATAAAGACAAAAATAAGTTAATAAGCCAATTTTTTCGTCTTTATTAAAAAAAATTGGATTTCGATCATAATTTTTTACTTTTTAGATTTCTCTCGTCATGACGAAGCAATAATCCCAAAAAAAATTGACGAAAAACTAACAAATACAAAAAAAATTTGAATAAAGACAAAAAAATAAGCCAGTTGGCTTATTTAGCCGGACAGGGTTTGTTCCGTACGGATAAATAGAGGACACAGAAAAGAAGTGCTCCTATTAAAGGTATCCTTCAGTGATTCAATGACTATTAACTCTACAACATCACTACTGGTTGGGACACACGAGATGGTCGTGCAAGTTGATTTTGACAGAATATACACGATAACATCCCATTTATTATTTGTTTGATCGAATTTTCACAAAAATTTACAAAATTCGACTTGCACACGTACGCATCACATGTGCTCTAACCCCTTTTGAATAATTTTGGGCCTCTTTTCTGACCTCCCAGAGGCCTCGATGGGAAGATAATGTAATAACCCGAAAATTTAATTAATAAAAATATTAAAAAGAATTATTTATTTATGACAATATTATTTTCCTTATTTAATAATTAGTAGATAATTACAAAAAATAGGTTATTCTATCTAATTATCTCTTAAAAAATTATTTTATCATTATATACATACATATAATTGCATGCATGAACGTCTCTTTTTTCCCTCACTCTCCTACTCGATCTCTACCTCCTCCGTGACCCAAAAGTCGTGCATAATTCGTTCGTTCCGAAACCCAGTATCGTTAGGACTCGATTTAATTCAAAACTCATCCAATTCTCCTATAAACCCACACCACTCCGACCCTAGAGCACGTACGTTATTCCACCACCTTCCACAGAGCCAGAGAGAGGAGAAAAACCTGAGAGAACCGAGCTTTAATCCATAGATTTTCAGAGAGAGAAAGAAGGAGAGAGAAAAGTGGGTTTCGTGGTTTCGTTCGTCCGAGACTCAAATTGATCGATTGAATTACTTCCTACAATCCCAAGGATCCCCGAACATCAACCAATTCGGCTCCGAAGTCCCCTGATCGAAGGAATTGAAGTCGTCTTCCCCAAATTCAAGTTTTCGATCGAAAACAAATTTAATCCGAACCGAGGTATTATAATTCGATCCGAAGCCTCCTCTACTTATATTAAGTGTTTATAGACATAACCCAATAAGCCCCGTAGTCCCATGCATCGAAAACAATCGAGAGAAACCAAAAAAACGAACCCAGGCAGCAAGGTTGCGGCCGCAACCTGCGGGTTTCCAGCCGCAAGAACCAGAGCCGCGGACCTCGCGGCCGCGAACTCCAATTGGCCAGTCCGTGCAGCAGTTTTTGTTCTGTTTCGAATTGATTTTGCGACCTTTTGAACATCGATTTTGATCCTCGAACTAATTTTCCTAGATTACCAATACTCTAAAGATCATAACTTGTTAGTTTCATATTTTTTTTATTTAATCTTCTATTTATTTAAGTTTTATTCGTAATCGTGTAATCGTTTGCAAACTAAAAATCAATGCGACCTTATAAACTAATCTATAAATCCCCAAACTATTTTTCCTAGACTCCCAACATGTTAAAGATCATAACTTACTGATTTCATAAACTTTTGATATTATTAGCTATTTATTTTATTTTTAATTAAAGATACAAACGAAAAATAGTTGCGACTTTATAATTAATGATTTTAACATCTAAACTATTTTTTCTAGACTTCTGACATCCCAAAGATGATATATTATTAAAATAATAATTTAATTATTTCATTAACTAATTATTATTAATTACGCATTGTTTCTAAATAGAAATACTTTAAAATATTATTTAAGATGTTAAAAATTCCGAATAATTTTATTTAGACTTCTTACTGTCCTAAGATGATACTTTGTTAATATCAACAGTTTTTTTTAATTGTTCAACTATTTATTAATTACTTATCCTTCTTTCGTTAATTATTTTAATTCTTTTATTTAAAATAATTCCGTGAGCATCCAAACCCAATTTTTAGCACTTGAACTCATTATAGAGGAACTGTTAGGACCTTTATTAAGGTTACGATAATTATTCTAATATATTTACCTAATTAATGTATTTAATTAGTGTTTAACTAACTTAATTACTTTTAATTAATTAACAAGAGTCTAGAAAATTATTTTTAAATCTTAATTAAATAATTCTTACATTCTTAATGACTTTGTGACCATACGAGATTAAGGGCAACGGCCCAATCATAAAAAGTTATGTGATTGCATTGCTTATTAACTGTTCGATCCGCCTGTTATTCGTTCTCAATTATTATTGTGATTGATATTGTATCGATACTTCATTTGAATGTTAGATTGAACCCTAGGGACATGGGGTGGTATGCGAAATAGAAATCACGTAGACGATGTTAAGTAATGGATAAATGGTGAAGTTTATTTCTGTTTAGAGGTTGCCTGCAGGCGTGATGTTGTGATTTGATGAGATTGTGATGTGAATTGAAACCCGCAGAGTCCAAAGGATGAATTGATAGACTCAAGCAGAGTCCAAAGTGATGAATTGATAAGACCAAGAGAGTCCAAAGGATGATTGTGAAGTGGTTTATAAGATAGGCGAACCCTAGCGATATAACGGCATGATAAGCTTACCCTTTGTTGTAGTTATTGGGATGCACACTCGGTACATAACTTAGGTGTATCTGCGACAGCAAAAGGAAGTGATCTCATGGGATGGGATATGGCTAGCGGTTGGGCAGGGAAGATCTCGTGGAGAGATCTTAGATTTCATGATAAGTTAATGGATAATAATGAATCAAGTTACGTGAATTATCTCTGTTTTACCTTGTCGCTCTATATATATCCTGTTTGCCTGCTAACTGTATTGTATGAGGGGTATTTGGGTTGGATTATAGTTCGGGGTGAACTCTTTCACTCAGGCACGGATTTTCTGGCATCCGTGTCAGATTTTGCAGAAAACCAGGAAACACAGGACCCCGCGGGCGAACAGTTTTATGCTGAGGAGAATCCAGAGGTGGGAGGCGAACCCGAGTATGCTTGGGATCCATATCAAACATAGAAGTTGGCTATATTCTTTAGCTTATCCTATTTCCCCAAGACTATTTTAGTATTTTCCTAGTCGTTTGTAATAAGTGAATCTCGACGTTGAGAATTCTGTTTTGGATTTTAAACTTTAATTAGATAAAGTTTTTAGGAAATTAATATTTAATGCCTTCGATTTTACCTCCGAAAATCGGGGCGTTACAACTTGGTATCAGAGCCTTAGGTTCAACCCTCGGCCTTGGGTAGATTGGGTAGATTCACATTAAATTGAGTATATCCTTACGTTGTTTAGATAAGATTATTAAAATTTACCAAAACCGTTCGATAATTAGATTTTCCTTATTTTGTCTATGGACCCCACCTTCGCCGCCCAGCTAGCTACAGAAGTGGAAAGCCTAAGAGCATTCATGATAGATACTCCAGATTTTCCGATGGGAGATGACTACTTGGTTGGGATGTTTCCTATTCTCTTTCAGATAAGGCAGGATTTCCGAAGAGCTAGAATTCTCGCCGATACCATCACCCGCTTCACTAGGGGACACCAAGAGAGAGAAGCCATGTTAGCTTACATCCTTGGAATAGAAATAGGACCGCTAGGAGATCCTGAGGAACTCCCTGAGGAGGAAGAAGATCCTGAAAAACCTCCTGAGGAGATCCCGAGGAACCTCCTGAGCAAGAGGAAGATCCTGAAGAACCTCCTGAGGAAGAGGAAGTTCCAGTAGAGCAGAATCAAGATGAAGAGATGGACAATGCTGAGCCTGGATCAGAAGGAGATGCAGGAAATAACGCTGACAATGAGGATGAATTTTTGGAGGATTTAGAGGAGGACGATTATGGTTGGATGTTACCCATAGATGCACCTAGAGATATGGATGCCGAGTTACAGTGGTGGCTGACAACCCAACGACTTGAGATGCAAGAACCCCTACCTCTTCCAGTCCCAGCACCAATAGAAGAATCCGACAGTGAGTGTGAAGTCATAGATGCCAACCCTCCACCTCGCCCTAGTATGACCCGACCCGCAGGAATTCCATGGGTAGGACACCATTCAGATTATGACCCAGGCACCATGGTCTATATCCAGCTGGAACCGCTATACCCTTGCTCATTCAAGATTCGAGCACAGTCCGCTTACTTAGGGCCAGTAAGGATCAGAGCCCCATGCTATAATGGATATTACCTCATTGCGGTACCCCGTGGATTTCAAGAGCATTACACCGACCGCATCCACTATTCTCGCGTCGCAAGAGCCCGCCCCGAGCAAGAGCATCGTATTATTTCAGAGAATGCTGACTTTACCGACCACGTCACCTTTGTAGAAGTACCCATCCGCCTAGAGCCCTATAACAACCCAAACTCCCAAGGAAGGCAGCAGGATCAACTATGGCGAGTAACATGCCGTTGCTACAGACTCACAGAAGACACCGTTGAGAAGCAGAGTCTACTAGAGGAACCTTTTCCAGGGCTTTTCGATTGATCGATTTCTTTAGCATCTCTTAGAATTTGTTTTACACAAGATTTTTTTTTTAGGAAAACAATTGTGATAGTGGAAATTAGCTTGACTTTTAGAAGTAACATTTTGAGTAGTATGTTTTGATAGGAACGAGTTGTTTGATTCGTTTTTGTTAATAAGAGTAAAGTTTCTTACGATATCCTGTCTTCCATGCATATAATAGATATATAATATATATGTTCATATAATAAAAACCCCCCTTACTGATTTATAACATAATGGTACCTAGATGGAGGGAGCAGAAAACAACCAAAATAACGGGCAGAACAATGGGCAGAATGGAAACCCTCAACCCAACGGCCAATTTGGGACTCCTGAGATAGTCCAACTCATGCAGGCGTTTATCGCCGCTGCAACTGCCAACAACCAGAACCGCGGACCCCCACACACACCTCGAGGACCGATGACTAGGAGTCAGGCGCTGAACGAATTTTGCAAGCGTCGCCCGCCCTACTTTCAGGAAGAACCTAACCCCACCGCTGCAGAAGCTTGGCTGGAAGAAATCAAGAAGATTCTTGAAACCCTGGACATTCAAGAAGCCAGCAATCGGATTGCTCTAACTACCTATCAGATGCAAGCTGAAGCTCAACATTGGTGGAACCTGATGAAGAACACTCATGACGTGGCAGCAATGACTTGGGAAAGGTTCGAGGAAATTTTTCTTGACAAGTACTTTCCAAAACCTATCAAACAGGCGATGGCCCTTGAGTTCATGAACCTTGAACAGGGTACGATGACCGTTACCCAGTATGCAGCACGGTTTGAAGAACTATCTCGCTATGGTGCAACAATCATACCTACTGATGATGATAAGGTAAGAAAGTTCGAGTGGGGACTTAATGAGACACGTCGAGCAGTAGTGGCACAGACACTACCCACCTACTCGCAAGTGGTGCAATGTGCACTTAAGATGGAAAGGGAGACCATGGATTTCAAGGCAAGGCGTGAACAGAAAAAGGCAACACCTGCAGTTGGAGGACCTATCCGCACCCACCCTAACATCAGGAGTACCCCAACCTCTCAATCTTACCAACAAAACTATCCTCGCCCTCAATCAGCATAATTCAACCCAGCATGGAGAAACCCCAACCCAAGCTTCAATCGAAACCCTAACCCTAATCCGAACCAGATCCAAGTACAAAACCGAGGCCCAAATCCTAATCCTGGACCAAACCGCAACCCCTTTACCCAGAACCAAAACGTGGACCGCCGCTGTTATTTCTGCTTAAAAGAGGGACATATCAGGAGTAATTGTCCCAAGCTGAACGGCGCTGGAAACTATGGAGGACCGCCGCAAAACCAGGTCAGGACTGCAGAACCTGGAAATCAGAATCAGAATCAAGCTAGGCCAGTCTGGAATGGTAACCAACCCGGAGGACAGAACCAGCCCCGTGGCGGGTGGAACCAACCCCCAACTCGCCCTCCTCAGAACAGAGGACCGAACGGGCCAATCCAGCCCAATGCTGGAAGAATGTTCGCACTGCAAGGAACGGAGGAAGAAATGGACCCTGCAGTAATCCAAGGTACCCTCACTCTTTATACTACATGCGTTCAAGCACTATTTGATTCTGGAGCTTCGCACTCATTCATATCTACCGCATGTGTATTTGCACTTGAATTAGAAACCGAAACCCTAAAAACAACTATGCATGTGACCTCACCATTGGGGGGTAAGATTTCGGTAGAACTAATCTGTAAAGGGTCCGAACTAAGAGTATCGAATCTGCGATTAACGTGCGACTTACGAGTAATCGAAATGACGAACTTTGACGTCATACTTGGGATGGACTGGCTGACTACACACCGAGCTGTCATAAACTGCCATCGAAAGATGGTGACAGCTTATTCACCAGATGGGACTTGCTTCAAATTTAAGGGGGATAGACAAGACCCTTTTGCACCCCACGCGCACAAAACGAAGTGGCATAGGACGCTTGCTAGATGGTTAGCAAGTCTCACGTTGGAGGAAACAGACCGAATGGAGTTAGGTCTTCCTCACATCGTCTGTGAATACGAGGATGTATTTCCTGAAGAGTTACCAAGATTACCGCCGTCAAGGGAAATGGATTTCACCATATAATTACAACCCGGCACCGCCCCTATTTCTATGGCCCCTTATCGAATGGCTCCAGCAGAACTACGAGAGCTGAAGACACAACTACAAGAACTTTTAGAGAAGGGTTTCATCAGACCTAGTACCTCGCCATGGGGAGCCCCTGCTCTATTTGTCAAGAAGAAAGAGGGAACGCTCCGACTTTATATCGACTACCGCCAACTCAACAAGGTCACAATCAAGAACCGATACCCCTTACCAAGAATAGACGACTTGTTCGACCAACTGAGAGGGTCGACCTGTTTCTCGAAGATTGATCTAAGGTCTGGATATCACCAATTACGAATACGAGATGGTGATATACCTAAGACGGCGTTCCGCACGCGCTACGGACACTACGAGTTTGTAGTCATGCCGTTCGGTCTAACCAATGCTCCTGCAGTTTTCATGTGTCTGATGAACCAGATTTTCACCCCTTACCTGGACAAGTTCGTGGTAGTGTTCATTGATGATATTCTGATATACTCTCCAACGGAGAAGGAACATGAGAACCACTTGAGAATTGTCCTCCAAGTACTTCGAGATAACCATTTGTATGCTAAAGCTAGCAAGTGTGAATTTTGGATGAAAGAAGTCAAATTCCTAGGACACGTGGTGTCTGAGAAAGGAATTTCAGTCGACGACAGCAAAGTGGAGGCAGTCATGGATTGGAAACGACCTTCTTCAGTGTTCGAAATTAAAAGTTTCTTGGGATTAGCTGGCTATTACAGAAGATTTATTCAAGATTTCTCTATTTTGGGAAAACCATTGACGCGATTGACCCAAAAAGGGGTTAAGTTTGAATGGAACGAAGCATGTGAGAGATCTTTCCAAGAACTTAAGAAGAGATTGACTAGCGCTCCTATATTGATCATACCCGAAAGAGACACAGGGTATACCGTGTACTGCGACGCATCCAAAGATGGACTGGGAGCTGTACTCATGCAGAACAGGAAAGTCGTTGCTTACGGATCCCGACAGTTGAGGCCGCATGAAAGGAATTATCCGACACACGACTTGGAACTGGCAGCAGTAGTGTTCGCCCTAAAGTCTTGGCGACATTACCTATACGGAGTGCAGTTCGAGGTATTCACGGACCACAAGAGTTTGAAATATCTGTTTACCAAGAAAGAATTAAACATGAGACAAAGGAGATGGGTGGAATACTTGGAGGATTTCAACTTCACAATGTCCTATCATCCTGGAAAGGCAAACGTGGTCGCCGATGCGCTGAGTCGCAAAAACCGAGGACAGGTGGCTAGTTTAGCCATAAGGGAATGGAAGATGATGGAAGACCTTAACGAATTCAGGCTGCAGCCAACTGCAGAAGACACCGACTCTTGTCTCTCCGCCGTAGTTGCAACCCCAGCTTTACACCGAGAAATTCTTCTAGCCCAAACCTTTGAACAAGAATGTGATTTCATCAGATACCAACTCTCAAATGGAAAGGCAGTAGCTGGGTGGGAAATCCACGCTGATAAGAGCCTTCGCTTCCAAGGGAGAATTTTTGTACCAAACATCGGTACCCTCCGGGAAGCAGTACTTAAAGAATTCCACCATTCCAATTTCGCCGTCCACCCAGGAAGCACCAAGATGTACCAAGACCTCCGCCGACAGTACTGGTGGACTGGAATTAAGAAGGACGTGGCCAATTACGTTTCAACGTGCCTCACATGCCAACAAGTAAAAGCGGAACATCAGAAACCCGGTGGAACCCTACAACCCTTGCCTATACCCGGATGGAAGTAGGAACATATCGCCATGGATTTTGTGACAGGACTACCTAGGTCTCCACAATCGAATACCGCCATTTGGGTAATAGTTGATCGTTTAACCAAATCCACCCACTTTTTACCCATGAAGATGACAGACTCCATGGACTCTCTCAGTAGACTCTACATCCGAGAAATCGTGCGATTACATGGAGTACCTGTATCCATTGTGAGTGATCGAGATTCACGATTTACGTCAACTTTTTGGGAAAGCCTACAGAAAGCTTTAGGAACCGACCTTCGTCTCAGCACCGCATTTCACCCGCAGACGGACGGACAATCCGAAAGTACGATTCAAATCTTAGAGGATATGCTCCGTGCTTGTGTTTTAGACTTTAAGGGAAGCTGGGAACGACATCTACCCTTAGTCGAGTTCGCCTATAACAACAGCTATCAATCGAGCATTGAGATGGCACCATATGAAGCTTTATATGGACGACCTTGTCGATCGCCAGTTTGTTGGGCTGAACTGGGAGAAGCAAGGTTACTAGGACCAGAGTTAGTCCAGGAGACAACGGAAAAGATCATAACCATTCGCCAACGGCTCCTGACCGCTCAAAGTCGACAGAAGAGCTACGCCGACAAAAGGACTAAACCATTGACCTTTCAAGTTGGAGAACATGTGTTCTTAAAGATTAGACCGCGAAGGGAAGTTATCCGATTTGGAAAGAAGGGGAAGCTATCACCACGATACATTGGCCCTTTTGAGATCCTCGAGAAAATTGGAGAAGTAGCGTACCGCCTGGCGCTACCGCCACAACTGGACCGAGTTCATAACGTATTCCACGTGTCAATGCTCCGGAAGTACATGACGCATCCCTCCCACATCATTAATTGGGAAAACATCGAACTCAACGATGACGTCACTCTCGAGGAACAGCCAGTGGAGATTCAGGACTATAGTGAGAAGTGCATTCGAGGCAAAACGATTCAGCTCGTCCGAATCCTTTGGCGACATCGAGGAATTGAGGAAGCAACCTGGGAACGAGCAGATACTATGCGCGCCAACTACCCGAATCTGTTTCCTCCTAAAGGTACACTTTAATTTCGAGGACGAAATTTTATTTAAGGGGGATAGATTGTAATAACCCGAAAATTTAACTAATAAAAATATTAAAAAGAATTATTTATTTATGACAATATTATTTTCCTTATTTAATAATTAGTAGATAATTACAAAAAATAGGTTATTCTATCTAATTATCTCTTAAAAAATTATTTTATCATTATATACATACATATAATTGCATGCATGAACGTCTCTTTTCTCCCTCACTCTCCTACTCGATCTCTACCTCCTCCGTGACCCAAAAGTCGTGCATAATTCGTTCGTTCCGAAACCCAATACCGTTAGGACTCGATTTAATTCAAAACTCATCCAATTCTCCTATAAACCCACACCACTCCGACCCTAGAGCACGTACATTATTCCACCACCTTCCACGGAGCCAGAGAGAGGAGAAAAACCCGAGAGAACCGAGCTTTAATCCATAGATTTTCAGAGAGAGAAAGAAGGAGAGAGAAAAGTGGGTTTCTTGAATTCGTTCGTCCAAGATCCAAATCGATCGTTTGAATTACTTACTACAGTCCCAAGGATCACCGAACATCAACCAATTCGGCCTCGAAGTCCCCCGATCGACGGAATTAAAGTCGTTTTCTCCAAATTCAAGTTTTCGATCGAAAACGAATTTAATCCGAACCGAGGTATTATAATTCAATCCGAGGCCTCCTCTAAGTATATTTAGGGTTTATAGACATAACCCAATAGGCTCCGTGGCCCCATGCATCGAAAACAATCGAGAGAAACCAAAAAAATGAACCCAGGCAGCAAGGTTGTGGCCGCAACCTGCGGGTTTCCAGCCGCAAGAACCAGAGCCGCGGACCTCACGGCCGCGAACTCCAATTGGCCAGTCCGTGCGGCAATTTTTGTTCTGTTTCGAATTGATTTTGTGACCTTTTGAACATCGATTTTGATCCTCGGATTAATTTTCCTAGATTACCCATACTCTAAAGATCATAACTTATTAGTTTCATATTTTTTTTTATTTAATCTTCTATTTATTTAAGTTTTATTCGTAATCGTGTAATCGTTTGCAAACTAAAAATCAATGCGACCTTATAAACTTATCTATAAATCCCCAAACTATTTTTCCTAGACTCCCAACATGTTAAAGATCATAACTTACTGATTTTATAAACTTTTGATATTATTAGCTATTTATTTTATTTTTAATTAAAGATACAAACGAAAAATAGTTGCGACCTTATAATTAATGATTTTAACATCTAAACTATTTTTTCTAGACTTCTGACATCCCAAAGATGATATGTTATTAAAATAATAATTTAATTATTTCATTAACTAATTATTATTAATTACGCATTGTTTCTAAATAGAAATACTTTAAAATATTATTTAAGATGTTAAAAATTCCGAATAATTTTATTTAGACTTCTTACTGTCCTAAGATGATACTTTGTTAATATCAACAGTTTTTTTTAATTGTTCAACTATTTATTAATTACTTATCCTTCTTTCGTTAATTATTTTAATTATTTTATTTAAAATAATTTCGTGAGCATCCAAACCCAATTTTTAGCACTTGAACTCATTATAGAAGAACTGTTAGGACCTTTATTAAGGTTACGATAATTATTCTAATATATTTACCTAATTAATGTATTTAATTAGTGTTTAACTAACTTAATTACTTTTAATTAATTAATAAGAGTCTAGAAAATTATTTTTAAATCTTAATTAAATAATTCTTACATTCTTAATGACTTTGTGACCATACGAGATTAAGGGCAACGGCCCAATCATAAAAAGTTATGTGATTGCATTGCTTATTAATTGTTCGATCCGTCTGTTATTCGTTTTCAATTATTATTGTGATTGATATTGTATCGATACTTCATTTGAATGTTAGATTGAACCCTAGGGACATGGGGTGGTATGCGAAATAGAAATCACGTAGACGATGTTAAGTAATGGATAAATGGTGAAGTTTATTTCTGTTTAGAGGTTGCCTGCAGGCGTGATGTTGTGATTTGATGAGATTGTGATGTGAATTGAAACTGGCGAGAGTCCAGTGATGAATTGATAAGACTGGCGAGAGTCCAGTGATGATTGTGAAGTGGTTTATAAGATAGGCGAACCCTAGCGATATAACGGCATGATAAGTTTACCCTTTGTTGTAGTTATTGGGATGCACACTCGGTACATAACTTAGGTGTATCTGCGACAGCAAAAGAAAGTGATCTCATGGGATGTGATATGGCTAGCGGTTGAGGAGGAAAGATCTCGTGGAGAGATCTTAGATTTCATGATAAGTTAATGGATAATAATGAATCAAGTTACGTGAATTATCTCTGTTTTACCTTGTCGCTCTATATATATCCTGTTTGCCTGCTAACTGTATTGTATGAGGGGTATTTGGGTTGGATTATAGTTCGGGGTGAACTCTTTCACTCAGGCACGGATTTTCTGGCATCCGTGTCAGATTTTGCAGAAAACCAGGAAACACAGGACCCCGCGGGCGAACAGTTTTATGCTGAGGAGAATCCAGAGGTGGGAGGCAAACCCGAGTATGCTTGGGATCCATATCAAACATAGAAGTTGGCTATATTCTTTAGCTTATCCTATTTCCCCAAGACTATTTTAGTATTTTCCTAGTCGTTTGTAATAAGTGAATCTCGACGTTGAGAATTCTGTTTTGGATTTTAAACTTTAATTAGATAAAGTTTTTAGGAAATTAATATTTAATGCCTTCAATTTTACCTCCGAAAATCGGGGCGTTACAGATAAGGTGATCAATAGCCACCATATGACCATAGTGATCACCATAGTCAAGTCTATGCGGGTCCAAAAAATTGATGGTGATAATTGACTGAAAACTCCCAATTCTTCCTTATGCTATGTAGTAAGAGTAGTAATTTTTATATATTTCATGTTTATTGGCTACACATGCTTGTTGATACCATCAATTTTGGCGACTTCTGCAAATCATTATCATCAATCATCCTCCTTATGGTCCAGAGACAACTGTAGAATTTCAGTACATGTTGGGTAGGCGTGACCGGGACCCGAGCCCAACGTCAAGTCTACCCCTCCATGTACGATAACTTTTGGAAGCCTTAACGTGTGATGAAAATCTCATTGTACGCATTCAATTGATTTAAAGCTATTTTTTTTTGTCAATCGATAGAAGAGATCATTTTTACATCAGATATGAAGTACATAGTACAAACCCGATACACTACATCAATTATAAGAATCCACGAGACAACCAACCACAAAATTTAATATCTAAAGTTAGGTTATAATTAACGTAAACCCTCGATTTTCGACAAGTGTAACTTGTGTACTATCATTCAAATATCCTAACCAGATGGGAACACGTGTAAGTTTTTCCAAGAAACTTAAAAGGTGAGTAAAGCAAAACATATAAGTTCATAGTTTTATATCTCTTAGACTAGTTGTTTAAAAAAATTAAGAATTTCAAAGTATCTAAAATTTAGGCTTTAATCTTTTATTTTGCCGCAAGAGTCAGTCTTTTATCATACCGCAATAGTGAGATCATTTTTAAACTTTAGTCTTTTATCTCGCCGCAAAAGTCAGTATTTTATCGCGCCGCAATAGTGAGGTATTTTTTAGGTTTCACTATTTTATCTCGCCACAAGATCGAGGTTTTTTATCTTGCTTTTTTCACGCGTCAGTGTTTTATCACGCTACAAGAGTGAGATATTTTTTAGGTTTCGGTCTTTTATGTCGCCAAAAGAGTAAGGTCTTTTATTTGGCTCTTTTTCGCATGTCAATCTTTTATCACACAGCAAGAGTGATGTCTTTTTAAGATTTCAATCTTTTATCTCACCACAAGAGCAATATCTTTTATCTACAATCACAGTTTTTAAAGAACTGAGATAATATATATTAAGCGCCACTTTTTATCTCAACTTTTGACTTAAACTGAGATTAAATGTTTAGCTTACAATTTTGTATCACACTTTTACTAAAACCGTGATTTTTGTGAACCTCCTTAGTGTGACGTTTATCTATTATTGTAGTAGTGGGAGTTTCTGGGTTAGGTTCTTCATACCCATTTTTCACAAAACTCTACAACCCTTGTAACTGAAAGAGAGTCTGTATCTTTACACACCAGTAATCGTAATTTTCTCCAGCAAATATGGGAATAGGTGGCTGTTGAGAATTCACACTTTGATTGATTTGATCAGCCATGGAAGTTTCTGCAGAACCCACTCTTCTTCTTTCTCAAATCTTCTATTCTTTTCTTTTTTGGAACCCTAGCTGCCAATTTTAGGAACTAGCTCGGCTTGAGATTAGGGGTGCAATCAAACTGAACCGAGCCGAGTTTTGGCATGTTCAGGCTCTGCTCGCCTGAAATATAGTGAGCTCGAGCTCAAATAATCAGGCTCAAGTTCGGCTCAAAAATTAATTTCTAGGCTCGAACTCGGTTCGAAGTGGCTCGTGATGTAGAGTCCAGCCCAGTAGCGTAGAAATCTGATTAGGCCCTCCGTCTACTTATAGTGTGGTGTCCATTGCTCCCTTGTGTAAAGTATTCGATATGGGACTAGAAGAGAAGGGAGAAAACACTTTAGCTTTGTTCTTTCATTTCTCCCACATCGGGAAAACATCCTTGAGAGGCCTTCTTTGGGTCTGTAAAGCTAATTGGTGGATTACATGGTTACGGGTGTTCCCTTGCGAGGTAAGCACTCAGCTACCAGATTAATACCAAAATATTATTATAGTATAATAATATACTAATAATAATACTAATAGCTATTATTATTGTTACATTTAATATATATATATATATAAATATAAATATTCAGCTTGCGAGCCAGCTCGAGCCGAGCTTTGGTAAGCTCAAGCTCGGCTTGTTTATGAAACGAGCTAAAAAACCCAGTTCGAGCTCGTTCGTTTATCTTTCGAGTCGAGTTTGGACGAGCCACTAACGAGTTGAGTCGCGAGCTGCTCGCGAGCGACTCGGTTTATTTGCAGCCCTACTTAAGATTACCCTAAGCCTTTGATTAACTAGTGGAGAGATTAGTGCATCAAGCAAGCAATTGATTGCCGCTAATTGTGTCGGGGAGAACACGCACACAATATACGTGTTTATGTGAACTTGCTTTCGGAAGGCTTTTTATGCTTTTGATTTTCGGTTTTATATATATTTTTTTGTACTCAAATTAACAAATGAAAGGGAGGAATTAAGGAAGGGAAAAGAAAAGGGATTGGGTCCCCCTAAACTACTTCTTGGAACTCTTGCTCAAATTTTTGCATTTCTTTGCCATGCTAATGTAAATAAACTAAAAATTAGATAAGTTCATCTTTTTTTCTTTTTTTTTTTTTAATCACAGATAAATGCATCTTCACTGTTGGCTTCCTAGTAGTGAAAATTTTCAGCTTATTCCAGTTTGTCACTCATAACGATCAGTAAACAGAAGTCACACCAAGTATTGTGGCACATCAAAAAAAAAAAAAAAAAAAAAACAGAGAGAAAAAAACTATAGTACACAAGTACGTATCATATACGCCCGTATAACTAAACTATATATTGAGAGGTGTAACCAAATTAAGAAACGTAACATAGGAATAACATTTTAGGCGTAACCAAAACTATTGAGAGACATAACATAGACCTAACCGTGCATGCCATATGCCCTTAACCATTGAGAGGTGTAACATTTTAAGTTATACCGGGTGTATACCGTAGCCATTCTAAAAAAAAAAAAAAAAAAAAACACTCCTAAATACATGTGTACATAGACTTCAGATAATTTTCAACTTGTAGGTTATAAGCATTTGAACTGCAGTATTGTCTACTGTTGTGCGGAAGTGTTAACAATTAAATACAAAAAACGAACGTGATTATTACTACGTACGTGACTGAACAAACCGAGAGAGAGAGAGAGAAAGAGAGCAATACACAGAACAGATGCTCTCAAAGTCTCTTTCCAGAAAAGGTGGTGTGAGTTTGAGTACCCAAAAAAACATGAAACCCGAAAACGCACTTTATATACTGAAACTTATTGCGACGACCGTAGTCTGACCGGTTGATGCACCGGACTACCGGCTGGTCGACTGGTCACTAACAGTCCTGCTACATACAGATTTTTGTGCACAAATTGTGCACATATTTTATTGTGGGGCCCACCACGGGTCTCACACAAATCATTCGAGCCGTTTATTAAATGTAAAACATTTTTTTGAGGGTCCTCGTAAAAAATAATCTCAATCCGATACCTACAGGTCTTTTATTCAACTATCTAACTTTTCATTCAGATTTTCGGATAATGAAAAGTTATGTGGTTGGATCGAGCATCCATAGGGGTCGGATTGAGCTTATTTTTTACGCTGACCCTTGAAAAAATGTTTTATATTTAATAAACGGCTTAGATGATTTATATGGGACCCGTGGAAAGCCCACGACAAAATCTGTGCACAGATTATATGTGCAAGCAGACTTTCTGGGTCACTAAACACATTGTGGAACCGGTAGTCAAAGATACTGGCTGGAAGTCCCGTGGTAATTCTGGACTACCTGTCTGACTACCGGTGGACAAAATCGATCCGAATTCTTCATCTACCTCTCAATGTTTTCGTCCCTTTAGTTCACTTTGACGAGAAACCTTTAAGTATCCCAGGTATACTAAGGTGTTGGTATCTCCCTTCGGTCCATTTTCCATTTTTCGATCACATTTGGATAATCGGCTCCGTTTATTTTATAGAGTTCGGCAAGAACTATAATTATACCAAAAATCGTGTGCATCAGACTTTATTTGATACATGATCGGCACACGTGAAAATGGAAAAAAAACCAAAACTGGGTGCCGATTCAGTGTGTTTTTAGACTCAGTCTTGATTTTCTTTAATTTTCACACGTGCCGATCATGTACGTATTAAAGCCTGATGAATACGATTTTTGGTATGATTATAGTTCTCGCCGAATTCTACAAAATGAACGGAGCCGATTATCCACATGTGATCGAAAAATGGTCAAAAAATAAGAAATGAACCGAATTACCATCCCCTTGGTATCCCCGGGATACCAAGAAGTTTCTCCACTTTGACTAAGAGTTTCTGAATAAATTGACTAAAAGGTCACCAAAGGTTAGCATCTAGGACCCAAACTGTTTCCACTTTCGCTCCCAAATTCTTGCCCCTTTCGGATCATTCTGTACACAAAAAAGGATACAACCTCACAACTAACAAGCATAAAAAGCCTTCCAAAACTAAAGTTTACACACGTCACTCATATACAGGGCAGTTATATATATATATAGGTACCTGTCAACGTGGTTCAACTTAATAAAATGTGGACCTCTCATTTCCGATCAAATTTTGAAAATTCGAACCGTTCAATGTGTGCAGAGCGTGTTTTAAGGGTCCTCGCTAGAAATTAGCAAAAAAATGACCGGAAGGGCTTCATCCGAGCAATTTTTTCTAAACCGTTCGAAATGCTCAAATCAAGTCCTTCCGGTCATTTTTTTTTGCTTTCTTGCAGGAACCCTTAAAATCACGTTACGATCACTTTGAGCGGCTTGAATCATCGAAATTCATGGGAAAGGGGAGTCCGCATTTTAACAAAATGAGGATCCCTCACTCAATTGATTCATATATATATATATATATATGCTCTTCTTCCTCCAATTCAATCCTCCTCAGCAAGCCTCTTCTCCTTGTACACGTACCATTTGGCACAAACCAAAAACAAGAGAAAGTTTGAAGCACTGAGAACAGCTAGAAGCCAATAGAAATTGTAGAGCTTCCCTTGGTTGATATTACCAGATAGCCATGGCTTTCTACTCCCTGTCACCTTGTCCACTATACTAACCAATATAGAACTGGCGAAAAAGCCTGATGAAATGGTGCTCAAAAATAGCCCTGTGCTCATAGCCTTCATGCCTTTGGGGCACTCCCTCTGGGAAAAATCCAAATGGCCAATGTAAATAAACGACTGGCCGGAGCCGACCAAAAAGAACTGTGGGATCAACCAAAACACACTTAGTGGAAGTGGAAGAACAACGGTCGGATCGCTTGTCAAGCCGTGAGATCGTGCCACGTGTAAACGCTTTATTTCGGTGAGAGCGGCAGCCACCATCGCAAATATTGAGAGGAGTAGACCAGTGCCTATGCGTTGCAATGGGGTGAGACCTTGGGGGTTCTTGAGTAATTTTCTTGTTATAGGCACAACAATCCAATCGTAGAACGGCGCGGTCAATAGATTGCTGCAGACAGAGAAAACATTGAGGGAAGCTGCGGGAATTTTAAACGATTTTCCGATGTGGCGGTTCATGGTGGTGGCTTGAGAGACGGAGAATGTGCTCATTTGGACATAGATTGTCCAGAACATCACTGTGGTGGCCCAAATGGGTAGCATTCTAATTACCAACTTTACTTCCTCCACATGTGTTAAAGTTGATATGCGCCATTTAGTCACCATATTGGTTCCATTAGGGTCTTTGATGGCAGCTTTGTCCAAGAAACTGCAGAAAATTTATAAACAAGCAAGAGATTGATGAGATCAAACTATGGCCCACCAAAATCAGACCAGTAAACGATGCTTAACATAACCGGAAAAACTCTGTGTACATATGAGCTTGTACATATCATGTACATATGGGTTTTGTGGGGCTCACTTAGGGTCATAATCTCTAGTACACATAGCAGTGCTCATAATCTCTAATACTGTCTCAAATAATTTGGCCGTCGTGGCTTCTAACTAATAGCGTTGTTCACTGATTACCTACACCATTATTACAAAGGTGGTTCACCATTTAACAGGGTGTTTGTATGGTGATATGCTTTAGTTTCTTAAGCCTTATTGGCACCCGCTGTTTTGTTGCTGCGAATGAATGTGGTGGTTTGCTCTACGTCTGCTACTGCTTATATTCTGCAATTGCTTCAATGGCCTCAGTCCTGCAGCTCCTGCTACTGCTACAATTGTTGAACACTCTTTTACTGATGCAAATGTGGAGAGTCATGCAATTGTTTTTCCTGCTGCAACTAAGGAGGAGGTCAATTATCAGTGGCAAGTGATTTTTTTCCCACTTATATTTCTGTTGCTGATGCAAATTTTGTGGAGGCAATTCAGTACTCTGTTTCTATCACTCCAGATTTTTCAAGTTCTCCCGCCATCCCAAAATATTTGGGTATTTTGGGGATTCTAACCATTTTAGGAACATCATGATTACAAATTAAAAGGAAATGAATTTCCTAAAATACCCCTGTTTTGTGGGAAATTATTGGCGGCAACAAATTCTTTGCTTAAAATTAAAAGTAAAAAGCTTTCTAGAAGGCTCTGAAAAAGGTAGGAGTTTTTGTTAGGCAGTTTTCAATTTGAATTTCTTTTTTTTTTTTATAAAGTTGATTGTGACTTGGAGGGAAAATGACAAAATATGAAATGAAGTTAATGATACCCATTGAAAAGTCAAAATTGACAAATAAAATGGGACAACAAAAGATGAAATCATGAGCTAAGAAAATGAGAGCAGGGAGTATCAAGTTTTATGTATTACGGGCAGTTATTTTGTTACTAGATTTTCGTATTTAATTTGTTGTGTCAGATTAATTCTTGATCAACCTTGCATTTTTTGAGAACTTGAATGATATATGATTGTCGCAGAGTTAAGGTGTCTAATATTGTTGGAAATTGGGATGCTTTCCTGTCGTTCTAATACTATCGTGTTCTTGCCCCTTTTAATTTGTCAATAAAATCGTCTTTTGCTTAAAAAAAAAAAGAAGAAAACCTAACTCTAGCCAAGTCATCAAACCCAAATTTTTTGAATTGCACGCTTACCGAAATTGCTTGGTATGAGGCAATTCCCGCTTCTCCTCCTCCTCCTTTTCATACTCTCCGCCGTCATAAAGCATCGATGAATCCTCCGGCAGCTCCACCCTCCTATTCCTCCATGCAGAGACAAATACCGCCGCAATCTGAGTCAGCGGACTCCCCGCAAGTTTCTTAAACCTGTACCGCTTCGTACCCGCCAAAAACACAGCCAAGCCGATCACAACTGCACAAGAACAGATTCCGTACCCCCACGGCCAGCCAAAATCATCCTCAATGTAAATCAGTATCGTAGCGGCACCGAGGGACCCGATGCTGGTAAAGAAGAAGAACCAGTTGAAGAATTTGTTCATTTGGTGTCCCTCTTGTTTGTTGGTGTCGTCGAATTGGTCGGAGCCGAAGCCGGAGACGCTCGATTTGAGGCCGCCGGTGCCTAGTGCGTAGACGTAGAGGGCGACGTAGAGGACAATTAGTTGGGCCCCACCGGCGGGGACGCAGTAGGGGCTGGTGGCGGTGCATTTGGGTGGTCGGAGGTTTGGGAAGGCGGCGGAGATGGTTAAAATTGTTACCCCCTACAACCGATCAAAAAAAAAGAGAGAGACTGTAACCATAATCATCTCCCAGGAAAATACTTAGCCTTCTATCTGTTTAATGCACGAGACAATAAAAAAAAGAATTCACATTAATTTTTTTCCCGTTTTTTGTTTTTTCCGCTTTCGTTCATTGCACGTTCTAGTTATGTTTTTAAAAATAGATTGATTAAATCATGCAAGTTGGAACCAAAACGTTGTTCCCGCTTTTGTAAGGAAGACTTATATCTCCTTTATTTCTATGAAACAAAATTTTAAAGTGCAAATCAAATTTCTTCAAATTAATTCCCCAATGTAAAAAAAAAAAATGTAGGATATGACACAATAACTCCTTGGAGCCGCCTCAAGAACACCCAATAGTTTTCCCTCCCAATGTGTTCTCTCTCAATATTAAAAATAACAAAAATTAAATTTGTAAGAATTTAAAATTGAGGGTTTTGAAACTTTTGAGCCTAACTATATTTGTGTATAGTATACAGATTAGGTCATTTATGAGTTTGTGATCGCTCACTACTTAGGCCGTGTTGAAAACATAATCCGTAATCTCCTGTTTAATATATATATTTTTTTTAAAATGGGACATAATACAAAACTCCTAAGGGCATTCCCCCGCTATACAATTCCATCAATTACAGGAAACCAATCCAGACTACAAATTAAACTACTATCAACCCAACATAGACAAAACAAAACTATACTAGGAGTATCAAACAATGGAATCAATTTTTTTTTCAAAACTATGAGTTAGTTCGATCTGTTTGTAAAGTGATGGTGTTTTGGGGCTTCTCTTGCATCCACTAACATACGGAAATAGTGTACAATTCTTTCATTGTATGTGTATCACAAAATTATGAGATCGATCGCGCTCTACGGATGATAATCTCAGAAGACGTACAATAATTAAGAAATTTGCATTAGCGGTTCTAGGATTTTCCGAAGGCATGCATGCAGGATATATGCTTACAGCTGCTTGAATGGCGGTAAAGATTGTGATAGTTAGATGCCTGCACAATTGAACACGCAACAGAAAATATTTAAGGTTCAAAACCAACATATATAATTTAAGGTTTGGGAAATTGATCATCTGGCAATTGAAAATTAGTCCGCACCTGCCAAGGTAAGCGTCGGCGATGAAACCCGCAGGCAAACTGAGGATGTTAGAGGTGCCAAAAACATTGGTGACAATGTTGGCGGAGGTGACCCTCCCTAGATGCATGGTTTCTGTCAAGTATGTAACCAAGTTGAAGGCGATACCGAGCGTTGTTAATCTTTCACATGCCTCTACACCTGATAATTAACCGCAAAAATTAAAATCTCCGTTATGCTTTCCAAAAGGACAATCAGTAATAGTAACAAAACAAATTAAATAGTACATAGATACCACCGTAATCAGCGGAAGGATGGGGAACTTAGAGAGAGAGGCTCTGCCTTCTCTCTAAAACTCCTCTCTCTTTCCGATCCCCTTTCTTTCTCTTTCTCTCTCTCTCTCGACCATCAATAGCCGTCCGGGGGGCGGCTGCCGCCTCCCACCCCACCTCTCCACCCGTAAATCCAAAGCTAGGTTTTCCCTTTTGTTTCCAATCTGCGCAGTCCAGTCCTCCACCGTTCGTATGGGCTCATTCTCCGCCGTACGACCGCTGTTCTCCTTTCGTTTCTGACTAGGCCTGCTCTCCTGTCGGCGAGCCGCCGTAGGCTACTGCCGCTGACCTAGCCAACGCCCCTTGCCGCAGCCCCTGCCGAAGCCGCCCCTTGCCGCAGCCGCCGCCCCTTGCAGCAGTAGCCGCCGCTGCCGCCTGCCGGTTCTGATGTCTTCTTAGTTTCTCTGTGAGCTTTGCTTTTGCATGTGGAGTAGTTTGGTGTTCCCGCTGCCGTTGGTGTTCCGGCTTCGGTGTATTTTTTGTTTTTTTGTTGTGATTTGGAGTTCTTGCCTTTTGCATGTGTGCGTGGTAGCCGTGTGTGACCCGATCAGTCCTCCCTGTCTTCTCTTTGGTTCCGATCGGTCCCCCCCGAACGGTCCTTTTCCTGTCTTCTGTTGGATTTGATCGGTCCCCCCGTGAAGTTTTTCCCTTTCCGTCCCGATCGGTCCTTTTCTTGTTCTCTATTGGGATCCGATCGGTCCCCCCAGTGAAGTTTTCCCCTTTCCGTCCCGATCGGTCATTTCTCCTGTTCCCGAGTCTGTTGGTTATTGTCACCGGTTATGTTTCACCTCACTCATGCACTTCCTACAGTGGTGTCATTTCTTATTTGTTCTTCTTTCCCTCGTGGACACTCTCTCCCACATTTCACTTTAGCGCAAGCTCTAGTCTCGTATTCTTCATCTGTTTCGGCCGTCGTTTGTTAGGCGCGTTCCGTTTAGCTTTTGGTTGCGGTCTGGTTTGAGAGGGCTTTGGTGTCGAATGGTTGGTAATTATTGCGGCTCATTGAATGCTTGCTTGCTTACTGGAGGATGGTTGGATTTTTGCGGTTCGTGGAATGGTTTCTCGCTTTTTGGAGTCTACTGAGTGTTTTGGCTATGGAGGTTTATTGCTGCGTTTGTTTGTTCTTCCTTCATATTTGTGTTAAATTTTGTTGTAATATTTCTTGTTTTTCCTTTTTCTTGTAATATCATGCTTTATATGAATGAAGTTCTCTTTTTATGTCAAAAAAAATAGTACATAGATAGTTGGAGAGAGAGAGAGAGAGAGAGAGAGACCTAGAATCATGGCAGCACTCGTCCAGCCACCGGTGGAGCATCTGATGGCAGGACGACCTTTGAAGTCCCAAGCATCTGGAAGGGTCGACTTGGCTTCTTCAGAAGTCACAGGCAGTGCCATTTGTTAATTTGTAGCTTTTGTTTTCCAGTGTGTGATGGGTGCTTTCGATATTCTGCAAATGCCTAATTCAGTAATGATAGTTTGGACGACAGTGATACTCCGTAGAAGAGAGATAGGGAGGAGTTCCTTTTATAACCCGAGATTCGGAAGCCGGCAGGGCTACTAAACTAACCAAGCTATTCGAGTTTGAGCTGGCGTTCGTTTGTTAAAAGTTTGTTCAAGATTGATTTGTTTTCATAAACAAAACAAGCTTCAACAATTTTTAGAAACTTGTTAAATGACAAACCAAGCTTGAAAGCTACCACTTGAGATCGACTCGTCTCATAATTAAACAAGCTAAACTCGAGTATATTGTTGAAGCTCGTTAAATTTTCAAACCAAGATTAATCAAGTATCTGCTTGACTCGTTCGGCTCGTTTATCAACCCTGGAAGCTAGTGACCTCAGTGCTATCATAATAATGGTTTGAAGGGTAGTGAGGAAAGAGATACAAAACCAGTAAACTACATCTAAAAACGAATTAGTAGATCAATAAATTTTCTATTCAGATATTATGGTAATATTTCACACTTTTTTTTTTATGACCACACTACTTTTTTGTCTTTTTATAATGTGAATTTACAATGTTGCCCTTCAAAATAGGCTTTTTGACTTTTTTGGTCCCCAAAGTATTTCCGTTGTGCCATTTTGGTCCCCAATATTTCAAATGCTAACATTTGGTCCCCGAAGTATCAATTTTGTCTCTAAATGGTCCCTGCGCTCACGCCGTTCCTTCCCTCCGTCAACTTGGAGGGCAAGTTTGGTATTTCACCGCCCTCCCCCATAGCTTTATTTTCTTTTTTGGTCCTCAAAGTATTTTTGTTGTGTCATTTTGGTCCTCAAAGTATTTTCGCTGTGCCATTTTGGTCCCCAATATACCAAATTTGCCCTCCAATTTGACGGAGGGAAGGAACGGCGTGAGCCGCAGGGACCATTTAAAGACAAAATTGATACTTTGGGGACCAAATGTTAGCAATTGAAATATTGGGGACCAAAATGGCACAACGGTAATACTTTGGAGACCAAAAAAGTAAATAAGCCCTTCAAAATATGAAAGAATATCCAAGTGAAAGGTTACTTTTGCAAATTTACTTCACAAGAGCACAAAAAAAGGAGTGCGGTTATAAAAATAGGGCGAGTGTGAAAATTAATATTGACCTATATTTTATTCTCACTAGATAGATACGTTTGAGAGCATTGACTTCTTTTTTAATTATAAAAAACAAATTACTTGAAAATTCTTATTACGTTTGCCGATAGCATCGGAAAAATTGAAGCTCTTTATGAGAATACTCGTATAATAGTTTCTGGAGCTACCACTATTCCTTTTGTTCTTGGTCACCCATTTTCAAAAAAACAGAAGACAATTTCAAAATCTCCATTTTGCCCCCCTTCTTTAGCAAACCGTTTTGTAATTTGATACTCCGCGCTACTATGCTTTGGTCATTTTGCAAACGTATAATTAATACAGCCAAAATCATTCCGTTCTTCTTCTCTTTTGTTCAATCATACTACATACATAACCATCCAAACACAATACCAAATACAATTTCTCACGTACATGTGGAGCTCACACGAACTAGTGAGGCAATGTCAAATAATCGAAATGGTAATAGTTCAAAGGGAAAAATTCAAAAAACCCCCCAACCTTTAGGCCCAAGTTCAATAGACTCCCAACCTTCTAAAAACTTCAATTTTACTCCTAACGTTACTTTCCGTTAATCAAAATGCCCCCTTCCGTCCAAATGACTAACGGATTTCGTTAAAAGCTCCGTTAAATATCATCCCGATCGAATCTCGATGATCCGAGCTGCTCAATGTGTTCAAAACGTGTTTTAAGGGTACCCAATGAAAATCAACAAAAAAAATGACCGGGAAGGGCTTCATCGAAACAGTTTTTTATTGAATAATTCAATAAAAAACTGTTCAGATCAAGCCCTTCCTAATCATTTTTTTTGTTGATTTTTAAGGGGTACTTCTAAAATCACGTTTTGAACACATTGAGCGGCTCAGATCATCGGGAAAGGGGAGGTGCAGATCGATCCGGATTTTGTTCAAGTCCGGACGTCCGGATTTTGCTTCGGTCTGCACCTCCCCTTTTTCGATCGAATCTCAATGATCCGAGCCGCTCAATATGATTAGAACGTGATTTTAATGGTACCTATAAGAAATCAGCAAAAAAAATGATCGAGAAGGGCTTGATCAAATTTAATAAAAAACTGTTTAGATGAAGCCCTTCCCGGTCATTTTTTTTGTTGATTTCTATTGGGTACCCTTAAAATCACGTTTTGAACACATTGAGTGGCTCGGATCATCGAGATTCGATCGGGATGATATTTAACGGAGCTTTTAACGAAATCCGTTAGTCATTTGGACGGAAGGGGGCATTTTGATTAACGGAAGATAACGTTGGGAGTAAAATTCAAGTTTTTAGAAGGTTGGGAGTCTAATTGAACTTGGGTCTAAAGGTTGGGGGGGTTGTTTGAATTTTTCCCTAGTTCAAAATTGTTAAAACTCGGCAATAGTTTTCCGCCATGGTCAGTAAGTATATAATCAATTCTTCTATATAGTATATATTAGCTATGTTATTAATTAGTGGTAGGATTTTATAACAAAATTAACCACTACTTTTTTTTTTTTTGGTACGTTGGAAATTCAATTAACTAAAAAAGTAAGGTCCACAGCAGAGTTATAACAAAGATAAAAGATAGAATAGTCCGAGATAAGTCCAAAGAGCACTAATCTGAAGCCTGCCTAAGAAGAAGGCTATCTTTAATCAAGAACCCCCGTAGGGAGACGGGGGTAGCCATTGCAATAATCAGCTCGTCGTTCTGTTCAGCTCCCAAGTGAGCACGATGGTTGGCACAAGGATTGGCATTGCGGTAAATGTGGGATAGCTTCAGTTATGATGATACTTTGAGCGTGATTATCTGGATTGCCTTTATTGATGAGCTCAATAGCCACAAGAGAATCTGATTCGATAGTAACATTTGCCAAATTTTTCTCCGGGATAATAGTAAGCCCTCTATTAACATTGCCTTCATTAAGCGTGATTAACCACTACTGATATTGGACCTTTTCAACCTTCAAAATCAACAATTAATTGAAACAAAAAAGTGACGAGATTTGATATTGAGCATTATTTTAGAAAATATTGTGATGGCACGATATCTCCATGTAGAAGAGTTGATTAATGCCTTTACCAGTTGTGACGTGGATGCAAATCTTTTTTATTCTACTTATATATATATATATATATATAGAGGGAATGGTTCAATGAATACCCTAATAAAACACCCAACGGGGACACCCAAAATCTCAATCTGATAGTTCCTGATTGAATTTTTATGATCCAAACCGCTCAATGTGTGCAGAATGTGATTTTAAGGGTGTTTCGAGAAATTAGCAAAAAAAATGACCAGGAAAGGCTTGATTTGAGCAGTTTTTATTTGAACCGTTCAATAAATAATTGTTCAAAACTGTTCGGATCAAGCCCTTCCGGTCATTTTATATATATATATATATATATATATATATATATATATATATATATATATATAAAGCTTTTAGCTTCTCTTTCTTTTTTTTTTTTTATAATGGAAGAAAAAATAAGGAGTTATATATTGTGTTAGTATATCTGTTAATTAAACCAAACAACAGGAGATAGTTTTCGCGTTTTGACATACCAAAGATCTGTTTAGTGAGGAAGCTTGCTATGCGAACAAGAGTCGACTCCCAATTGGTCACGGTATTAATTGTTATAAAAAGAAATAGAAAATGCAAATAACGTTTTTTTTTTTTTCACAGAATGGATTAAGATTTGTGGTTAAAGGAAGGTTTCTAGGGTGGTTGTTGGCTAAGCTTCCTATTGGCTAGAGAAAGGAGAAGACAAAAATGGTTAAACATGGAGGTGATGGAGTGATGTGTAGGGGTGGTCAACATGGTCTGGATTGGTTCGGTTTCATAGTTAATCAAAAATCAAATCAATACTTACAGATTATGAATTTAGAGAACCAAACCAACCCACAAAATCCAAACCATTAAGTATGGTTCGATTTTGATTTTAAACCACGGTTTATTTTTAATTAAACTTTCATTTTCAAAAAATATTTAAAGTACTTAAAGTTACGAAGATAAATTAAAAGAAAATTTATATTACAATCAATTTCATTAAAATTATCAAAACAAACTAACATCAACCAAGTAATTAAGAATGGAATACTACAATTACCTCAAGTCTTGGTAGTAAAGGAATTATAGGAATAGAATTTAGAGAAATTTAGGAACTGGACAGTGTAAGTTGACTGATCTGGTGATCTCATGTGCTTTTTGTGTAGATAAATTAATAATCATAGGAAATTAGGAATGAGTTGTAATATATAGAAGTTTAATCTAAATTATCTTGACAAAGAAGGAAAACTAAATATTGCGGTGAATTTAATAGGATCAATAATTGGAAAAGTAGTTGACTAAGCCTCCCATATTTATTTGGTGAATCATAATTAAATTATATATATATATATATATATATATGTATTATACGGTTCGGATCGGTTTGGAATCATAACCATGAACGTGAATCCACAAACCAAACCATATTCGATGATCTGGTATTCAATGTGTTCGAACATGATTTTAAGAGTACCGGCAAGAAATCAGCAAAAAAAAAAAAAGTCTTCATCCAAGCAGTTTTGTTTGTATTTTATCGATATATATATATATATATATATATATATATATATATATACACACACACACACACACACACACACACACACACACATATACATACATCTAAAAACCCCCCAAATCTTAATATCATAGTTTCTGATCAAATTTTGATGATTCGAGCCACTCAATGTGTTTATAACGTGATTTTAAGGGTGCCAGCGAGAAATTGCAAAAAAAATAACCGGGAAGGGCTTGATTTGAGCAGTTTTTAATTGAACCGTTCAATAAAATTTAATAAAAAACTATTCGGATGAACGCTCTTCCCGGTCATTTTTTTTGTTGATTTCTTGCGAGTACCTTTAAAATCACGTTCTAATTACATTGAGTGGTTCGGATCATCAAAATTTGATCGAAAACTTGGGGGGTTTTTTTTAAGGAGTAATTGAATTCGATATATATATATATACACACACACATATATACGTGAATCATAATTGAATTATATATATATATATATATATATATACACGGTTCAGATTAGTTTGAAACCATAACTGTAAATGTGAATCCACAAACAAAATCATATAACGCGGTTTCCAATTTTTTTAAACCATGAGCAAACATACTACTAAAAACCAGAACCAAACCTTTCGATTTAGATTGGTTTGGACTAGATTCGCGGTTTGACAGAATTTTTGCTCACCCCTAATTGACGTGCATGGGAGGTGGTGGTTATGGGATTTGAATTTAGTTTGGTTAGAATTTGTATTTAGGGTATTAGAGCATCCACAATGTAATTTGGATACCCAAAAATTGCCACATCATCTTTTGATTATCTATTTAGAGGTTGTTAAAGTTAGTAATGTCAAGTCCCACATTATTTACTTTTTGCCCATAATCAAAATGGGTTGGTAAAAATTTAAATCTAACGGTCGATCAATTTTTTTCTTCTCAATCTAATGGTGTACATTGAATGGCATTCTGGTAAAATAAGTGCAAGTGGAGAGCATTTGTTAAGATTCATAAAGTGATCAATATTGTTAAATGCACAACTACTTGCCAAAGTGGAGAGTGAGTTTCACCTACCAATAAAGTATTTGTTTTATGGAGAGTGAGTTTTACACTCCCATGATGGGCTTACTTGATTCAGAAGATGTGGGGTCTAATAAATTTGGTTATTGACAAAAGTTTGCCAGTTTTGATTATCTAAAAAATGTCAAAATTTGATGAGTTGCTAAGCGATTGTTAAGTTTGATTATTATAATGTGGGCACTTTTTTGAGCACACATTACTCACTTTATCAACCTTTTGGTTTTGATTATTACATTGTGAATGCTCTTAGTTGACTAGGAATTTAATTGTTAGGGTTTCTAGTTACACATACTAATTACATAGTCACAAAATGATATAATTGAAATAAGTAAAAATTACTTAGATCGCAATTACTCTAGTTGTAAAAATAAAAATTAGTCTCAAAATTAGGGTTGTTAAAGGAGTGAGGTAAGCTAAGATCCTTGCGGCCCATTTATCGGACGGATAATGTTTTGGGTCGATAAGGAAAAAAGGTGGATAATGTAAAAATTACTTGATTACCCGCATTAAGTCATTGTATTGAGAATACAAAAAAGATTAAGGAGTGAATATGTCCTTTTTTGATCTTATCCAATCCTAGGGTGGGGTAAGCTAGGACCTTTGAAGGGGGATAACCCCGCCCCATCCAAACAAAAACCTTCTTAATTCTCTTAGGCCTTGTTTGATAACTATGTTAGATATGGTGAGATTTGTAAGGAGATGGGATTAAGGGGTGGAATTAGTAAGGATATGGGATTAGGAATATCATGTTTGATTCGCACACATAGGATAGAATTGGAATAATGAAGTACCAACATTGCCCTTGTGGATATCAATGAAGAATTGATCGATGAAGGAAGTATAGGCAAGGAGGTCATTTTGCAGCCAAAGCTTGGGAAATGATTAGTAATACCTGGTAGGTGGTGGTATTGTTAATCCCATGAATTGGAAGGATTGATAATTCCGTGTCCATCCTAATACCACACCCTCTTATGCAACCAACAAACAATGAGTTAGAGGTCCCATAGAATTAACAATCCTATCCCAACCTCTAATTCACTTTATCAAACATGCCCTCGTTATCTTCCTTATCCCCTTCTTTATCCACAAATGGGCCTTTGGAGGAGGATAAGCTTCCCCCCTAATCTCACAAACAAACACGTTCTTCCTTCCCTTATTTCTCCACTAATCCCCCTTCCTTATCCCCAATCAAACGGGCCCTACGTGAATGCTTCTTTAATATATTTACTCATTTAACCCTACGGTACCAAATAAGCAAATAAGGTGGGTTTGGTTGTTAGCGTCACTGAATGTTCAATCATTGGTGATGGTTATACTTTTAGAGAGTGAGATTGTCTTCTGTGATCTTACAGTTTCAAATATCTTAATGTATCTCACTAATCGACATTATAATAAAACTTAACCAAGTAATATATACAAAAATCCCTTCAAAATATATGGTGTCAATCTCATATATATATATTTACTACGCTACTCATCTACAACCTTTTAGTTCTACACATGGAATTTTTCTATGGTACTGGTACACCAATATGTTTTGGTGGATGGTATCTCAAAAGTGAGTTGTCGTAAATATTTCAAATACAGTGGTAAGTATTTCAGTACACTGCATTTGAATTTTTACCACTCCATATGAAATACTTACCATAACTGATCACTATTGAGATACCATACTTACACGACGCATAATAGATGGACTCATGCATATGAACTCTGACTTCTGCATGACAAATGATAAACAACATGACCTTCGGTACAGGTTTGACGGAAAAATATTTATGTGGTAAGAAATTTTTGTATATCTTTCAATTTTTAACTCCTTTTTATTATCACTTAGCTTAATTTAACTAATTAATAAATACTACTAGTTATCCATTGTGAGCTCATGGGAAGATTTTCGCCTAAGCACATCCAAGCTAAGAAAAATTGATGTCAATCCTACATTTCCTCATGTTGAGTATAATTCCGTGGATGATAATTGTGAGAAAGAGAATTCATTTTTAATATCAATCCTAAATTTGCAAGGGAATGGATTCGACAAATGGATTCTCTATCTCACAATCATTTTTAATATCAAATGCAAGGAGAATCCTGATACGTGACTTTTATTTTGGTGGACTTAATTTGTGCGTACGGCAAATGTTAGATTTCTTAACCTTCTAAAAAAAAAGTCAAAGTATTCAGTCTCCGTGGAAATGTTCTTTAAAATTTTAAACTATGAGCATGCCCAGTATACTTTCGTGTCATTGGATACATTCAGCACGTAGTAAAGATGAAAGTATTACGATACTCAAACCATAACCAGATATTCATATGTCTATTATATTAATTTTTTTATATTCGTATGTCTATTATATTAATTACAAAACACAACGTATAGTATCTAAATCTATCTATTTTTTTTTTTAAAAAGTTATGATATAATATGGTGGTAAAAGATTCTACTAATTCACTGAATCTCACACTAAAAGGACACTCTGGCAAATTTTATTCTCTTGATATCTGCCAAGAGATTTTATCAGAATGAGATCAAAGGTACAACTTTTCTTAACACAAAACTTACGATTTTTTATTCTTATTTGTTTTGCACTGGCCTTATTATTTACTACTCTTACAAGATAATGGATTAAACATGAAACAGAATATATCTCTCATCCAAAGAAAGCGCCTACACTTTTATGGTTTTAGTACAGAAAAATCCATGTTAAGCAAATTGTGCTCATTTAGTGACATTTGTGTTGAATGTTGATTGGTGTGAGGAATGTAGGTAGTACATTTTCAAAAAGTATCAATAGTCCACGTTTTTAGCCCATGGTTTTAGATTTTGATGATAATAAAGATATCTGTATTAGTCAATCGTGCATCATTGGCCGGTGAAATATATTCTTACTCGACTAATTGTGCTATTCACTACTCCGTCTTTGAAGGGACGTATGAGCAGTTTCCTCAAGTTAAGAATCCTCCAAGTTGTAAATTAAGGAAATATAGCTCTACTGGGGTAGAACCTATCGATCTCGATCTAGTGCAACCATTAAGGAGAATGGTCATGTAGGAGGTCCAAAGCTTCGGGAAAATGAAGTACAAAACTCTGTTGATTGCTTAGACCAGAGAACTGCCTATGGAGATTTTGCCAATCGCTGACCATTTATGTAGGATCATTTATTTGGTGTTTTTCTCAGAAGGAATAACGATAAAAGAAAAACTATATTCAAAGAACCATCCCTGTATGATCAGGATATCGTTTTTTAGGAAGCATATGCATGTCGCAGCTGCTAGCGACTCCAATAAAATTCAAAACGTGTCCCGAATTTTGTTGTCAAGAGTTCAGTTTCAAGACATACTCCGATCACTAACGTCTTGGAAAATGACTGAACTCATTACTCACTAATTGGGTAACCCATTTTGCTTTGGGGTAAGCAAGTTTCGTGCCCTTCCTACATCAGAAAAGCAAACAACCTTTACATCTAAAGCATAGAAGCATTCCAATTTCCAAAAGTAAGTTTACAAATAGATACAAATATGTAACATGTACACTTATGCATGACCATTAGGCTCTTGCTTCCTCCAATTCAATACCCGCCTCAGCAAGCCTCGTCTCCTTGTACACATACCATTTTGCACCAACCAAAAACAAGAAAAAGTTCAGAACACTTAAAATTGCTAAAAGCCAATATTAGAAATGGTTGAGATTATCAGCTAGCCATGGCCTTCTATCCCCAGTAACTGTGTGCACAATGGTTAACCAAAATAGAGCTAAGGAAAAACCCTAATGAAAGGGTGCTCAAAAATAGCCCTGTGCTCATGGTCTTCATGCTCTTGGGACACTCCCTCAGGAAAAAATCTAGTTGGCCAATATAAATAAACGCCTTGCCGGACCCCACGAAGAAGAATTGTGGAATCAACTAGAACACCGTTAGCGGAATCACAGTTGTTGGATCGTTTGTCAAGCCGTGTGATCGCGCCACGTGCAACCTCTTGATTTCGGTGAGAGCGGCTGCCACCATGGTGAATACTGAGAAGACTAGACCAACGCCAATGCGTTGCAACGGGGTGAGACCTTGGGGGTTCCTAAGCCATTTTCTTGCTATCGGCACAACAATTCGGTCGTAGACCAGCACAATTTTCTCATAAAAGGTGCATGTCTTGCACTTTCCTTTACTTTGGCCAGAAAAGCTAGCGGTAGCACTTAGTCCAAAACAACTAGGAGGTATGTTGGTGATTTCCAAAAGTCATGGAGGTGAAGCAGGGCCGGCTCTGAAATTTTAGAGGCCTAAAGCGAATTATAAAAATGAGGCCTACATTTTTAACGAAAAAAATCAATGTAGGTGTCTAATATAAGGTTAAAAGATTAAACTTTCAGCTTCGTAATTTAACTAAAATTAAATTTTAAAACAATTTATACCTAGAAAAAAAATGAATCAAACGTATCGCCCATACATTGTGTTTTCTCTGACTATTCAGTTCATTAACTTTAATTGTTAGAATACTATCTTGAACAATAATAGAATTATCTATTTTAAACTTTTTTTAATCAAAGTTTGATGAATGAAAATAAATTATTTGATTTATTTGTAAACAAAAGTGGCTTATTTTGTGAATTTGATATTAAAAGTTAAAAATAAAATTAAACAAACAAAAGAAAAAAACTTATCAAAAGATTGATGGTGTGTAAAAGATTTGAACCTCTTGGTCTTAAGCAATACCTACAACTACTAAAACATAACTAATTTATAAAGCAAAAGGTGTAAGGGCTGTATATTATTTATTCCTAGATCCAAATGAAAAATAGGAGTAAGAAAAAAAAAATTGTCAAAAGAAAACATCCGTAAGAGTTAAACCAGGGATCTCTCTTATCCCAATTTCAAGTACCTCATATGGACCACTTGTACTAAAATTGGCATTGTGTTAAATGAAGGAACAATAACATATATATAATATATCTAATTTTTTTTTTGGAAAATGTGGCCCTCATTTTTCTAAAATTTCGGAGGCCTAAAGCGCCGGCATCTCGAACTTTGGCCTGGGACCGGCCCTGAGGTGAAGTGACAAAGTCCTTGACCGCAGGGAGGTGATCTGCATTTTGCCCCATCCTATATATCTGTATCAATTGTGATCATAGTAGCTGGCAATGAGAGCCGGCAAGTATTCATGAGCCTAGCTTGCATCTGAATGGAGCATCTCTCAATTGACATATCCCATATTCACAGAATTCATGACAAAGCACCAGAGGATTTGACTGGATGCTGGGGACTAATTAGTTGACTGCTACCTAGCTACCAAAAAAAGTTGGCCCACCCACATTGATATGTCTTCACCTTCCCACACCCACTGGCTGCAGCCAGCATGTCCTTTTGGATCGCCGGATTTATGTCTTTTGGGACTGTTTGTTCATTCAGAGATACTGAATGAGATATTTAATCCTTAGTATATTGATAGCATATAGAATTTTTGGGGATATTAAAGTAAGAGCGAAAAGAGATACGGTGTTTGTTTTGGTTGAGATTGTAACTTCTGTTTTTTTCTCATGCAATCACATAAAGTAACCCCAATTAGTGACATCCCGCGCTTGATTTGGGTGATATGTAATCCCATCTTCCCCGTGATATGCAAATAGTCATGTCTAGAATATGTAATACCGTCCAAATGACAGCAGCAAACTGCAGACTTTTGGAGCTCACATCATTATATCTCTAGTCGCACCCTCAAATCCTCCAAACAAACAAGCCCTTGGATGCATGTCGAATTAACTTGTACTTAAAGTACTTCGGTCTTTTACTTGAGTTTGGATGGTAATTTCTGATTTTGATACCAACCAACGGCCATATTTAATCTATAGTATAAGATGGAGTACTCCCCTGAATTAGAATCAAGATCTTCTCATATGATATGAGCCAATATATGTCCTAGAATTGAATGTCCCAAGACCAAAAATCCTTAAACCGTTTCTTTCCTCAGTTTCCTTCCCAATCAAATATAAGCTGTGAGTGACAGGATTTTCATATGATAAAGCACGATGTACCCCACTTCGTAACCGCAAGATACTTAATTTGGAGTCAAAATCCCTTTTATCCCACCACTATTTTGTCCATGTAATCCATTTTTTTTTTCACTACTACTTTGAAATGTAGTAAGGTGATTTGGGCACCTGTTTTATCAAAAAATGGTACAACTATAGCTACCCCCAATATTCGTATCTGATACGTTTTTTTATTTTATTTTAACCGGAGTAAAAAAATTCAGGTGTCTGGGTCAGCTTACACGCATTTCGATTAATTCTGGGGCCAATCTCACAGTCCACTCTCGCGGAGCCCGATTAAAACTGTAGAAAAACTTACGAACGGCTCCAAAAGAGTTAGATAACGGACCTAAGACCTAACGAAGGATTCTTCCTACTTGCTAAAGAGGGAAAAAAAAAGCTAAACAGAAGTTAATAGAAAACTAACCGAAAATGCTTGGTATGAGGTAATGTTGTGTCACAGGGGTCACTCACGTACACGTAGAGGTGTCAAACGTGTGTGCCGTGTCATTCAACTTTCGTGCCAACCGTGCTTCGTACCGTGCCGTTTTACTTAAATCGTGTCGTGCCATAGCCAATCGTGTCGTGCCGTGCCGATTTACTTAAGTCGTGCCGTGCAATTTTTCAATTGTGTCGTGTCGAGCCGGGCCCATTTACTTAAATCGTGTCGTGCCATGTTGGCCCATTTTTTGTTGGTTTTCGTTATGTACTTGATCGCCCATAACAAAAACTTTCTATTAATTAATCTATATCCCGATGAAAGGGTTTTCAAAACCCGATTGACCCGAAATTTGCTAGAGTAAATAAAACACTATGAACAATAAAATAAACGGTATGGATCGTCATAATTGTGTCGCAATCGCGCGGCTAGCGTACATTGGACTATAACGGAATACATTGATTTAGAACCAAATAAGTTAGATGTATAGATTTGAAAGGTAGTTGCAGACTCATTTTTTCGAATGTTCGATCTAAACCGTTACGATTTAAGATCTTATCAAATTTATCATTCTCCCCTGAATAGGTGATAATCAGATGTCGATGATCCGCACCCAAGATTGTATAATCTTGGGGCGTGAAGTCCTCTAATTTCTAGCGTTTTATTCCCTAAGTTATCATTTTATCCCATTTTGCGCGTAAGGTTGTTTATGCCTAGTTTCAGGTTAATCGTGGCATAAAGACGCCTTTTAACTCCAAGGATCGCTCGAGGAGGCATCCAAGTGCTCAACGCCTAGCGGGGGCTGCCTGTCGGGTGTTCGTCGGGTCGTAATCGGGTGTGTAATGAAGTCTAGCCAAGGCGTGGGCTAGCCAAGCCAAGGCTAAGCAAAAAAATGCTCACTGCCCATTATGAACCGGTTGGGCTTTTTGCCTGAACCGGTTCATGTGCTCCAGTCCAGGCTTGTTTTGGCTGCTTTGTGGGTTATGAACCGGTTGGGCTTTTTGCCTGTACCGGTTCATATTCCAGATATTTTGCACGATTTTGCTACTTTTTCAACTTTCTACTTATGGGATATTTTCTACTTCTGGGATATTTTGCAGATATTTTGGATAGAGATTGGGGTCTTTTTGTATAAATACCTCCTCCCTCTCTCCTCTTTATCACTCTTGTCTCTCCCACCTAAGACTACTCTTGTTTTGTTCTTATTTCCATTAAAGCTCTCAAGCTTTTTAGACTAAGTCCTTCATTAATTCAAGTAAGTATTTGTTGTTTGGCTTTTTGTCGTTTATTAATGTTGTAGCCAAGGTTAAGAGCTTTAGTAATCTTAAGTTTATTTTTGTCTTTGTCGGTTGAAAATCATGCTTAACTTTTATGCTTTAATTTATGCTTTAACCATGTGTGAGTAGTCATTTGGCTAAGTCTCGGGATAATCTTTCCCAAGGACTTAGGTTGTTATTAGGTTCTCAAGCCATCGGGTTTTCAAGCATGATTTCCGGAATAGGGCTTAATTTGCAAATTCGGTCTAAACTTAGGGGTGTAAACTCCTCGGTATGCCGTTTGTCAAGCGGTCTTGGCAAGTAGCATACCGAGGGCTCGTGGCCTCCTATGGATTCGATAAATGTTAAAAACAAGTTGGTTCGCCTCCAGGAAATCACATCTTTTGATAAACGTAGTCAATAAAGCTAAATCTTCCGGGCGTGAGCACGCGGTCGTGACTCTCGCCTGAGTTATAATCGAGAACCGGTAATGGCCTTTGTCAAGGGTTAGAAGATCCTTAGACTTGCCTCTTTAAGTTAAGTAAGCAAAACTCTAGTCTTCGTTTAGTCTTTCCATTTTCAAAGCAAAACCGATAGTTGGCCGTCTTAAACGCCACAAACCGACCATAAAACCTTCAATCCGAATCAAGCTGTTATCGAATTCTCTGTGGGAACGATTCCGGTCTTCCGGTTATTATGCGAGCAACGACCTAGCCCTACGCTTCGGGTTTCTTATCAACCTTATATTTGAAGGCAAGGTTTCGACGTAAGCATTTTTGGCGCCGTTGCCGGGGATTTCTTATGTAGCTTATTTGGAGGATCGTCAAACCACTGTAAGTAATCCGTTTTCTTTTACTTTGTGTAATTTGAACTCAAATTAGCGGATACCTCTAACCGAGCCACCAATTCGACTTGAGGTGTAACGAAGCTAAAGTGAGCGTCAATTGCCTTTTACTGTTTTTATTCCATAGCCATGGTGGTGGCATAACCCCACGAGACTGTTTGTGAATGAGGTGGCGGTTTAGCCCCTCTAGTCTGTTAGCTAGATTGTGCAGGGTGTATGCTAAACGTGTATCGTAGCCCTTTCTCAAATCGGCTACATCGGTCTGCTTCTCCGCCAAGGGTTCGTAATATTATTCAGGCATATTCTCCACCGCGTGAGCTATCACCACCGTTAAGGCCAATGGAAGAACAACCAGCAGCCCGAACTTTGCGTGATTACTTGACACCGGAAAGAGGTCCTCATGTGTCTCCAATAGCCATTCCAACTTGCACCGCCGCCAATGCATTTGCTTTCAAGCCAGAATATCATCGGGTTATACCGGAATTTCGGAGGCGTGAACTAGAGGATCCGTATTCTCACATCCGGGAATTTGAAACTATTGTTAGCACATTTGTGACAACTCCGGGGCAATTAGACCAAGCTCGGTTGAAGTTGTTTCCTTTTTCACTTAAGGATAAGGCGAAGCAGTGGTTCCATTCTTTGAAGCCTCGGTCGTTGCATACTTGGAGGGAGGTTCAGGATGTGTTTACTCAGAAGTACTTTCCGGTTAGCCGCACCAAACTTCTAATGGATCAAATTGCCAATTTCAAGCAAAAGGATGGGGCAATTTTCTACAAGTATTGGGAGCGGTATAAGGATTTGCTTGCGGCCGTTCCACACCACAACTATCCAATGTATTTGGTGATTAACTATTTTTATGTGGGATGCAATCAACAAGCCAAGCAGCTTCTTGACACTATGGGAAGTGGTGATTTCTTGGGCAAGGATCCGGATGCTGCATGGGAATTCTTGGATGCCTTGGCAGAACGAGCTCAAACTTGGGAATTTATAGATCCGGGTGATCAAGCAATGAGGAATCAAGGACCCAGAGGTTCCGGCAAGTTTTCAGTAAGCGAGCATACCATGTTTGAATCAAAGCTCGATGAGCTGTCTACTAAATTGGATAAGATGAAGTTGGATGTGATCCAAGTGAAACCAGTGAAGGAAGTGAGTGAGGTGCGCTAAGTGGACGAGGCATGTGTTATTTGCGAGACCGTGGGCCATTCGACCGATAATTGTCATACCATTCCCACCCTTCGCCAACACTATAGTCAACTTCCCGTGGAAGAGGTTTGTGCTTTTAACCAACGCTGGGATCCGTATTCCAATACTTATAATCCGGGGTTGCGGTCTAATCCGGCTTTTCGTTGGAGTAATCAAAATGAGGCAGGGTCTTCATCGGCTCCACAAGCTCCGCCTCCGGCTCAAAATCAAAATTGGCGGCAACCTCAACTTCAAGGGCCGCCACGATTCCCTGCTATTCAAGGCCCGCCAGGCTTTATACCATCGGGCTCGTTTCAAGGCCAAAATCAGTTTCAGCCACCCCAACAAGCACCGCCTCCTCGTCGTTCTTTGGAGGACACCATGAATACTTTTTGCCAAATGCAAATCACCACCAATGAGCAAACCGCTCAGGCCATGAACGATATAAGGACTTAAATTGGGAAATTGACAACGGCTATTGGTGTATTACAACAAGAACGAGGGAAGCTTCCCACTCAACCTTTGGCAAATCCTCAAGGACAACACTTAATTGGTAGCTCTTCGGTGCCTCTCCCCGAGCAAGCCAAAGTCATTATTTCTTTGAGAAGTGGGAAGACAGTGGATAATGCTCAAGTGGAGCCGCCGGTGCAGCCACTTTTGTTTCCTATTCTGCCACCGCCAAAGCCGACATCACCAATTGGGGAATCTCCTGAGCAAGTTTCTACGGAAGTGGAGAAAGGAAAAACTAAGGAAAGTGATGTTCCGCCAGCTTTTACCATTCCCGCCCCGTTTCCCAATCGCTTAAGGGCACCGGCTAAGCCAAATTTGAATACCGATATCTATGAGGTGCTAAAGCAAGTGACCGTTAATCTTCCTTTACTTGATGCCATCAAGCAAATTCCGTCGTATGCTAAGTTCTTGAAAGACTTGTGCACTCACAAACGTAAGCTCCAAGTGCAAAAGAAGGTTTTCTTGACCGAACAAGTGAGCTCTCTGTTTGAATCATCCCTTCCCCCTAAGTACAATGATCCGGGATGTCCAACGATTTCCATCACCATTGGGGGTAAAGTTGTAGAAAAAGCTCTTCTTGATTTGGGGGCAAGTGTGAACCTATTACCATTGTCGGTGTATGAGCAACTCGGTTTGGGGAAAATGAAGCCAACTCGGGTAACTTTGCAAATGGCGGATCGGAGTATCCGCGTTCCTAAGGGGGTGATTGAAGACGTTCTAGTTCAATGTGGCCAATTTGTCTATCCGGTTGATTTCGTGGTTCTAGACACCTGTCCGGTGCCGGCGGCTCAGTCCTCGGTTCCAATTATTCTCGGGCGGCCTTTCTTGGCAACATCCGATGCCGTGATTCATTGCCGGGATGGCCGGCTCAATATGAGCTTTGGTAACATGAAGATGCAAGTCAACATGTTCCATATTGGGAGCCAAATGGGGGATGATGAGGATGTATGCGGGGTTAGCGTGATTGATTCGCTTGTCCAAGACCATGTCGATGAGTTCATTTGTAAGGATGACTTGGAGTTAGCACTTACTTCCGCCGAAGCCGATTTTCTTGATGCACCCGAGGTTGCGTACTTGGTTTCTTTGCTAGATGAGGAGGAGGCGTGTGGTATAAACCCGTGGATTCTGAAATTTGAAGAGTTGCCTCCTATTGAGAAGCGAGCCGTTCCGTCTTATGAGGAACCCCCGACACTTGAGCTCAAACCATTACCGGACACACTCAAGTATGCTTATCTTGGCGATAGTCAAACGTACCCGGTGGTAATTTCCTCCGCTCTAAGTGAGTCTCAAGAGTTGGAGTTGCTTGCTTTATTGCGGAAGCATTCCAAAGCCCTCGGGTGGTCCATAGCCGACATCAAAGGTATAGATGCATCACTTTGCTCGCACCACATTTACATGGAAGAAGATGTCAAGCCATCCCGCCAACCTCAAAGGCGTTTGAACCCAATTATGAAGGATGTTGTCCGAGCAGAGGTACTCAAGTTGTTAGATGTTGGCATTATTTACCCAATAGCCGATTCAAAGTGGGTTAGCCCGATACAAGTAGTTCCAAAGAAGTCCGGGGTAACGGTTGTGAAGAATGACAAGGATGAGCTCATTCCAACGCGTGTCCAAACCGGGTGGCGAGTGTGTATAGATTATCGCAAGCTAAATGCCAGTACAAGGAAGGACCACTTCCCTCTTCCTTTCATAGACCAAATTTTGGAGCGAGTGGCCGGCCACAAGTTTTATTGTTTCCTTGATGGATATTCCGGTTACAACCAGATTGAGGTGGCATTGGAAGATCAAGAGAAGACTACTTTCACGTGCCCATTCGGGACGTTTGCGTATCGTCGTATGCCGTTCGGGCTGTGCAACGCCCCCGGTACCTTTTCGAGGTGTATTATGGGTTTGTTTAGCGATATGGTGGAGAAGATCATGGAGGTGTTCATGGATGACTTCTCTGTTTTCGGTGATTCCTTCGAGGCTTGTCTTACAAATTTGGGGCTAGTGTTAGCCCGGTGTGAGGAAAAGAATTTGGTGTTAAATTGGGAGAAGTGCCATTTCATGGTGACTGAAGGTATCGTGCTTGGCCATATCGTTTCTTCGAAGGGAATTGAAGTTGATCGGGCAAAAATCGACTTGATTAGTAACTTGCCAACTCCCAAGTGCTTAAAGGATGTTCGTTCTTTCTTGGGGCATGCCGGTTTTTATCGGCGATTTATAAAGGATTTTAGTGCCATTGCCCGGCCGTTATGCCATCTGCTTGCCAAAGATGTACCGTTTGAGTGGACGCCGGCTTGTGAGGCTGCTTTTGCCAAGCTAAAGTCAAGTCTTACCTCCCCACCTATTGTACGGACTCCTAATTGGGAATTGCCATTCGAGTTGATGTGTGACGCCAGTGATTACGCTGTCGGGGCCGTTTTGGGCCAACGCCAAGGCAAAGAGCCGTATGTGATTTATTATGCGAGCAAGACGCTAAATGAGGCCCAAATGAACTACTCAACCACCGAGAAAGAATTATTGGCCGTCGTCTTTGCACTTGACAAGTTTTGGTCTTATCTAGTCGGGGCCCCAATCACTATTTATACCGATCATTCGGCGCTCAAGTACCTTTTTACCAAGCAAGATGCTAAAGCGCGGTTGATTAGGTGGATTCTGCTTTTGCAAGAGTTTGATCTTACAATTAAGGATAAGAAAGGTGTAGAAAACGTGGTGGCCGATCATTTGTCCCGGTTGGAGTTTGAAGATCACACGGCTCACATTCCGATTGGTGACTCTTTTCCTGATGAGCAGCTCTTTGCAATCTCTACGGCTCCATGGTATGCCGATATTGTGAACTACTTGGTTACTGGTTTGATGCCTGGTCATTGGAATCTACAAGAGAAGCGTCGGTTCTTGGCCGAAGTGAAGCGGTTTTCTTTTGATGACCCGTATCTGTTTAAGTACTGCGCCGACCAACTTGTCCGCCGATGTGTGCCTGACTCTGAACAACAGAGCGTGATCAAATTCTGTCATACGGAGGCTTGTGGGGGTCATTTCTCGTTTCGGAAGACCGCTGCTAAGATTTTACAATGCGGGTTTTATTGGCCGACTTTGTATAAGGATACTTTTGCTTTCTGTCGGGGCTGTGCTCGGTGTCAACTGTTGGGATGTGTGACGCGTCGGAATGAGATGCCACTTTCACCTATTTTGATTATTGAAGTGTTCGATTGTTGGGGCATCGACTTCATGGGGCCGTTTCCGTCGTCCTTTGGGTACCTTTACATTTTGTTGGCGGTCGATTATGTGAGCAAATGGGTAGAAGCCATTCCGACTCGGACCAACGATGCGGCGGTTGTGGTTGCGTTTCTTCGGGAGTATATCTTAGCTCGGTTTGGGATGCCGTGGGCTATCATTAGTGACCAAGGGACCCACTTCTGCAACCGATCATTTGCTGCTCTAATGAAGAAATACTCTATAGTGCATAAAGTTTCAACGGCTTACCATCCTCAAACAAACGGCCAAGCGGAACTTGCAAATCGGGAAATCAAGAATATTTTGGAAAAGACAGTGAATCCTAACCGCAAGGATTGGTCTGCTCGTTTGGTTGATACTTTGTGGGCGTACCGTACTGCTTACAAGACTATTTTGGGCATGTCTCCTTACCGGCTTGTTTATGGGAAAGTGTGCCATCTTCCGGTGGAGCTTGAGCACAAGGCGTATTGGGCAATCAAGAAGCTCAATTTTAATATGGCAAAAGCCGGTGCCCGGCGGAAGCTTCAACTCACCGAGGTCGAAGAGATGAGGTACAATGCTTACGACCACTCTAGTTCTTACAAGTCTAAAATCAAAGCCAAGCATGATAAGAAAATTGTAGTTAAAAACTTTGAGCCCGGTCAAAAAGTGCTATTGTACAACTCTCGTTTGCATCTCCACCCCGGTAAACTACGGTCACGTTGGGCCGGACCTTATCTTGTCAAAACCGTTTTCCCTCATGGGGCAATTGAAGTAGAAAGCATGCAAAACGGTTCTTCTTTTAAGGTGAACGGTCAAAGGCTAAAGCCTTTTCTCGGTGGCTTCGAAGTTGGGGAGCCCGATGAGGTCTTGGCCGATCCCGTTTACACGGATGGGCCTTCGGTCTAGTTTGTGTTAACTTAGTTTGCACGGGGAGCGAAAGCGTAACCGCTGAACTTAACTGTTTGTCGGACCCGGCCCCTTGACTTCATTGTAAGGGGTACCCTCCATTGACTTGGGTATTTGTAGCTCCGCACGCCGCTACTAAAAAAAGGATCGTGTGCCCAGCTCCGGTTCGAAGGGCAAATTTTAATATCAGTGACATAGGACTTTCATTAGTCTTTCTGATAGGAGTAATTCACAGTGAACCACTCACGTCTACCAGATTAGCCCCAACGGGGGCGGTAAAGATCATAGGTTCGGCCTTGGTATTCCCGTGCTCCACTACCGCACTTGGCTCTATCTTGTGCCTGCCTAGTTACGATCTTAGGGGACGCTGGATTTCATTGTTTGGCGGAGTCCATCTGTGACTTGGACGCTCCGAGTTCTGATATTAAATTCTTTTTGTTTGTACATAGTGTTCATAGTGTGCATATTGTATATAGTTCTTTCGTTATTTCTGTTTGTTTTCTGTGTTTCGGGATTTTATCATTCAGAGATATCACCAATGCATCATTGTATCGGGCTTTAATTAGCCCTCTTTGTGGTAGTTTACCGTTAATGATCCGCGTTCTCCGAAATTGTCCCTATCGAAGGCAGCTTAGGTCTTTGGGTGAGGCTAGTTTCTCTTGTCTCACTTTGTTTCGATCGTCGGGAACGCTGGGCTTAATTGATTGGCGAGGTCAAGCGGTGAATTTTACCTCGGGCGTGATGTAACAAATTGGACGGTCTAGTATAGCCACCCGTGTCCTCCCTCGCGGTGTGATACGGGAAGAAAAGTATGACTCGTGAGATTGCGTGAAAATCGGGTGGTGTTCTTTTTGTTCGTTGTTTTTCTTTTTTGTGTTTGTTGGTGCCCGGATAACACGAGCCGGGCGGTTCTAATGTCATTTGTCTCTTAGTAGGTAGTTCGAGCTTAAGTCTTTTGCAGGGTGAACGTGCTACCACACCAGCCTTGGTGGTTTGGGTCTAAAGTCGGAGTGATTGAGGCATTCAGGAGCCCTAAGCATGGGTGCGATTACGTGTCGCGGTTGTTAGTCCAAAAGCTTTGGCCATGTCCCTGTGTGACTAGCTGTGGTTCAGTTGGAAGAGCCGAAGGAGTCGACCTTGGAAGCCGTTCGGATGACGAAAGGAGACGGTGACGCAAAAGCCTCCAACTTGGTCGAGGTATAAGGGGGTTGACATTCCCCCGCGGGTAACATTTTTTGTCATTTTCCTCTCAATACTGTTGTTCTCCATGCTATGAGGACATAGCATCGTTTAAGTTGGGGGGAGGGGTATATCTATGCTAGATATGTGTTTATTTTTCGTTTTTCGCATCAATTTTTCGTTAAATTTTTCGTTTTTTTTTCTTTTTTTCGTTTTTAGGTTTTAATTCTTCCGTTATTACAAAATTTAGTGGATTAAAACAACTTGGCACATGCTCGTTAATTCTTAATTGGCAAGAGTCGTGGTAAATATTTCGAGAAAGTATGTACATTTCAACTCATTAGCATGTTTAAGGTCGAGCAATTAGGTGTTAAGCGTGTTTTGAGCAAGTTTTGCCCATATGCCGGTTATTTTTCATAATTCATTCGTAGTTAGGTTAATCATCTCATGTCATGCCTAAATGTGTTTAATATCGTAGTTGAATCATTTTGGAATCTATGACGTACTTAGGAAGTGATACAAGGCCTTATTTGATTGATTAAACCACAAGAGGTGTCCCCTTGTCCTATTTCGTATCCTAGTCCGTGTCTTTCCGTTTATTCGTTAACTTAGGGAGCCGGAGTTTGGAGGGGTGTTTGGAATGGGTTTTTAATGATCTGATGTGTTCGGGGGACGTTTGAAAGGGGCTGGAAACGATCGGTGGTCAAAATGGTGAAGTGAGTAAAAATCAGATTTCTGGAGAACATGAACCGGTACAAGAAAAAGGTCCAACCGGTTTGTACATGGCAGAACATGGGAATAAAATTGTTGAACAACATGAACCGGTACATATTTTTGGTCCAACCGGTTCGTAGCGTACAGGAGAAAAAAAATTCATTTTTTTTTTCTTTTTCTCTCTCCTACCCCACCTACCCCACTATATAAACCAAATCCACTTCTTTTTCATATCCCACGACCCAGAAACGGCAGCCCACCTCCTGATTTCGGAAATCCACTTCAAAATCCTTGATAAATCACCAAATCTTCCATTAAACCTTCATCAAATTTTGAATTATCACTGGTTCTACAGGATTCTTGGCTGGAATTAAAGAGTTCAAGGTTGGGTCTTTCATCTATCAGGCCGAAATCTCACCAATATGAGGTAATCCGAAAATCCCAACCCGCTCCCCCGAAATTTCCTTGATCCTCACTATGTTTCACCATGTTAATCCAAAGAAGTGAAGGATTTTCGTGTTTTACGAGGAATATTGCATGTTTCAAGCCCTAAATCCCCAAACCTAGAGGAAAACCCGAAATTTTGGACTCCACCCGTTCCTGCTATTGTTCTGCGGTTTTGAGGACTGGTTTGAGTTTTTGGTTGTTGATTTTGCTGTGATTTACGGGCTGAATTTGCGATTGAAAGCTCTGTGTTCTGTTGATTCCTTGTAAGGCTGCCTATTTTAGCTTTTAGGACTGGAATTGGGGTTTATCTGTTGTTAGTATGGCTGTGATTTTGGACTAAAATTTGGGCTTATTTCATTACCAGTTGTTGCTATGATTATGGGCTGATTTGGTGCCATAAAAGTTGAATTTTGTGATTTCCGGGGCTGCCTGTTGTTGATTTGTGTTAAGGGCTGTGTTTGTGGGGGCTGAATTTCTGCAGGTGGTTGGTTGATTGAAGTTTGGGGGTTGCTTTGTTTGTGAGAACTGTTTTGAAATGGGGAGGTCCAAAAAAATTATGGCGGATGCGATAGAATCGAAAGATGGCGCAACCGGTAAAAAATCTTATTTGAAACGCTCCGACCCGGAAAAGAATGCCGAGCGTGCTGAGAGAGTGGAGGAGGAGAGTAGAAAAAGAAAAAGAGAGAAAATAGATGAGGAAAGAAGAGATGGGAAAGGGAGTTAAAAGGACGGAAGTACATTTGTGAGCGTCAAGTAGATCGTTCGAGGATGGGATCTCACTCTATTGTTGAAATCATTAACCAACGAGGGCTGCAATTTTTTTTCAAACCAATCCAAGGCTACAAACCTAAGTTGGTCTTTGATTTCTATGTGAATATGGAAGTGGATGAGAGTGAAGAGAAAATAACATCTCGCTTGGGAAAGAAAACCGTTCTCGTAACCCCTACCATCATAGCCAAATATTTGGGGAACTATCAACGTCCTCCATCCCGTTCTATCACCTACCCCGATCATGGATGGTCTAAGTCTGAGGAGGAAATTCAGAACGCCTTAACCGATAAACCTCTGAGACGCGACAGGTTCACTCATGGCCAGTTGTTTGAAAGGTACCGGGTGATTAATAAGGTGGTACATTACAATCTTTGTCCCCACGATTCGGAGAAGCGTCCGCGGAGGGAGGATGGTGAGGTGATTTTCGTGTTTGGGGTTAGTGAGGAGGTGGTTGATTGGGCTAGGATGATTTGGAGATCGATTGTGAGGTTCAGGGAGCGGTCCACGCTGATAAAGCCCTATATTCCTTTCCCGGCTATGATTACTGCTTTGTGTGGAGATCAGGGAGCGATATCTCCAGAAAGGCTCACCCCTGGAATTCCCGGCCCTATTACAGGGGTTTCATTGGAAAAGAGCAAGTCACTGTCTCAGCCGCCTCCCCTCGATCGTCTTGGTTTTCCTGAGACTACCGCTAGGACTCAATCCGGGAGGATTGAGGAGTATACAAAATTTATGATCACCCAACTCCAATCAATGCAAGTAAAGCAAAATAAAATGGAAGCAAAGCAGAATAAAATGGAGTCTCAGATACGTAGAACAAGAAGAGATGTTACAGCGATTAAAAGGGGGATGCTGTGGATAGCAGCGAGGTCCGGGAGAGAGGGTGATGTGTATGTCCCCGCTGAGGCAGATATGAGAGAGTCCTCTCCCGAGGAGCCTGAGGGGGTGCATGATGTTGGTACTAGTGGTGGATGCGAGGCTAGTTCTAGGAGGCGGGGTAAGGAGTCGGTGGTTGATGATGAGGTGGTTGATGATGAGGTGGATGATGATGAGGAGGACGAGGATGACGATTAGAGAGTCGGTGGTTTAGTTTTTGAAAAATCCCTCTACTTGGTCGGGGTGCATGGTGGTTGACAGCCCACCTATCTCATCTTGTTTTTGGTCTAGTAGTTGAACTCGTAAATAGTAGGAAGTTTTTGTTGGGGCCGGCATGTGGCCATTGACTTGGTAGTTTAGTGTTGGTGGCGGTCAAGCGTAGATAAACCAAGCTAGTATATAGCCGCCACCCATTTTGCTAACCGTTCTTTTGTTTAAACCAAGGTCATTACAAGCTTTAAAGTCCTTAGTTGATCTTTAGTACGTCTTGATTCCGGTTTGATTCAATTTTCGTATGTTGGCATGCTTAGTTTATGATATGTTTCTTTTCGTTTGTAAATATTCGTTGGCGTAGTTTAGTTTTCTATCATTTGGTGCTCTCCACATATTTAGGCATGGTATTTTTGTTCACCAAACCTATTTCCGAGCACCATTCATGGGATATGGTTACTTTTGCATAAAAAGATAACTCGTCGTGTCGTATCCTCTTTTTGATCTTGGACACGTGCGTTGGATGCTTGTTATTTACATGCTTAATGTTTAGTTGCTCATCGAGAGGCATGCTGCGAATTGTTGTGGTACTTTTGAATTAGTTTTGAACTTTTGCTAATTAGATTTATTCAAGCATGTGCCGTAGTTGTTTTTCCAAAAGGATTACTTAGTTTTCTTGTAGAAAGTTGTTTTTGGTTGCTAGGGGCTAGCAACGTTCAAGTTGGGGGGCGTGATCCGCACCCAAGATTGTATAATCTTGGGGCGTGAAGTCCTCTAATTTCTAGCGTTTTATTCCCTAAGTTATCATTTTATCCCATTTTGCGCGTAAGGTTGTTTATGCCTAGTTTCAGGTTAATCGTGGCATAAAGACGCCTTTTAACTCCAAGGATCGCTCGAGGAGGCATCCAAGTGCTCAACGCCTAGCGGGGGCTGCCTGTCGGGTGTTCGTCGGGTCGTAATCGGGTGTGTAATGAAGTCTAGCCAAGGCGTGGGCTAGCCAAGCCAAGGCTAAGCAAAAAAATGCTCACTGCCCATTATGAACCGGTTGGGCTTTTTGCCTGAACCGGTTCATGTGCTCCAGTCCAGGCTTGTTTTGGCTGCTTTGCAGGTTATGAACCGGTTGGGCTTTTTGCTTGAACCGGTTCATATTCCAGATATTTTGCACGATTTTGCTACTTTTTCAACTTTCTACTTATGGGATATTTTCTACTTCTAGGATGTTTTTCAGATATTTTGGAGAGAGATTGAGGTCTTTTTGTATAAATACTTCCTCCCTCTCTCCTCTTTATCACTCTTGTCTCTCCCACCTAAGACTACTCTTGTTTTGTTCTTATTTCCATTAAAGCTCTCAAGCTTTTTAGACTAAGTCCTTCATTAATTCAAGTAAGTATTTGTTGTTTGGCTTTTTGTCGTTTATTAATGTTGTAGCCAAGGTTAAGAGCTTTAGTAATCTTAAGTTTATTTTTGTCTTTGTCGGTTGAAAATCATGCTTAACTTTTATGCTTTAATTTATGCTTTAACCATGTGTGAGTAGTCATTTGGCTAAGTCTCGGGATAATCTTTCCCAAGGACTTAGGTTGTTATTAGGTTCTCAAGCCATCGGGCTTTCAAGCATGATTTCCGGAATAGGGCTTAATTTGCAAATTCGGTCTAAACTTAGGGGTGTAAACTCCTCGGTATGCCGTTTGTCAAGCGGTCTTGGCAAGTAGCATACCGAGGGCTCGTGGCCTCCTATGGATTCGATAAATGTTAAAAACAAGTTGGTTCGCCTCCAGGAAATCACATCTTTTGATAAACGTAGTCAATAAAGCTAAATCTTCCGGGCGTGAGCACGCGGTCGTGACTCTCGCCTGAGTTATAATCGAGAACCAGTAATGGCCTTTGTCAAGGGTTAGAAGATCCTTAGACTTGCATCTTTAAGTTAAGTAAGCAAAACTCTAGTCTTCGTTTAGTCTTTCCATTTTCAAAGCAAAACCGATAGTTGGCCGTCTTAAACGCCACAAACCGACCATAAAACCTTCAATCCGAATCAAGCTGTTATCGAATTCTCTGTGGGAACGATTCCGGTCTTCCTGTTATTATGCGAGCAACGACCTAGCCCTACGCTTCGGGTTTCTTATCAACCTTATATTTGAAGGCAAGGTTTCGACGTAAGCAGTCGATTACCACGTGATCGGAACACATTCGGGGCTTCCAAAGGTGTTAAAGTCCTATAATGCACCACTTGAGGGTCGCCCGAGCTGTTTTTTGAAAATCAGAACCGTCTACTTTTTATTTGGGAGTGGTTATATCGTTCATGCAAAATAATAAATAAATTGGTTATCGTTATATACTTGATCGCACATAACAAAAATCTCCTATTAATGAATCTACGTACCGATGAAGGGCTACCTAAATCCGATAGACCCAAAAATTTGCGAGAGTGATTAAAACATCAAGAACAACAAAATGAACGGTATAAATCGTCATAATTGTGTTGCAATTATGTGGCTAACGTACAAGAGACTCTTTTTAATAGAATAGAATTATATAATATATATTAACTAGTGCTAACCCATGCCTACGGCACTACGCATCTCAGTTGGAAGGGGATGACAGTTGTGTGATTTATGTGAAAATCATGGGTACTTAACCGGGAAGTAGGAGGATGCATTACAACCTTTAGATCAAATGAATCTAAACCGTTCCAACAATTTGTCCCCACACCCTTCTGTTTTATAATAGAAATTGTTTTAATTAGAAGCACAACAAGATAGTTGGCCTTAGTGGTTTGAGATGTGTGTTAAGTTCCCAAAGATTTGAGTCCGAACCCAATAGAGATTATTTTTTTAAAACCAATTTTGCTTCTTATTTATAATTCGTGCAAAAACATAACATGACTAATAGCCTTGGCGGTTTGTGATGTGTGACAAGTTCTATAAGACTTGGTCACTTGGGTTTGAATCACATGGAGGTTTTTTTCTTTAAAATTCATTTTTTTTTTCATATTTATTGTTAGTTGTTCCAATTTAAAAGCTTATTTTTTTTTATGAATAATGAAACAAAAATGCCTTGTTTTGTAATTAAAATTATTGTTAATTAATCACATTATATTTATGAGTCACAAGTCAAATTATTTAATAATTTTTTCCCGTATCTTGTGTCGTGCCCTTTCGTGCCTATCAACCCGTGCCGTGCCCGGTTAGAACCGTGTAGTGCCGTGTCCGTGCCGTGGTAGAACCATGCCGTGCCCGTTCAACTACTGTGTCGTCCCCGTGCCCGGCTAAACCGTGTCGTGTCGTGCCGTGCCGGGTTAACTTCCGTGCTCGTGCCCGTGCCGTGCCCGCCCACTTCCGTGCCCCGTGCCAGTTCGCGTGCCCACTAAAACCGTGCCGTGCTGTACCCGGCCAAGACCGTGCCCGTGCCCGTGCCCGTCCACGTGCTCACTAAGACCGTGTCGTTTCGTGCCGTGCCAAGGCACAACCGTGCCCGTGCCGTGTCATATTTAACCGTGTCGTGTCATGTCGTGTCGGCACGGTCCGTTTGACACCCCTACGTATACAATACACAATGATTTCAGAAAAAAATCCTCAGGTATATAGTTTCAGTATAAATCACACACTAAATATACAAAATTGAAAAACTCTCCGAGAGCCACATTCCAGCTCGCTGGGGAGCCACAACCGGCTCCCCCACTCGACCTCACCCTCTCTAGACTACATTCTGCTAACCCACACTCTTGCATTGAGCATCACACAGCATTATATAGGCAAAGGGAGGGAGAATCAGTACAAAGAGCATTGAATGCTCTTTCCATACGTGAGAGAGAGTCAAGATTTGCAGCATGCAAATCTTCTGCAATCCCAGCAAATCCAGCAGCCCATGTGGAGAAAATCAGAAAAAGTCAACAGGTAATTCCTGCTTCTTCTTCTCCCCATACTCTCGGCTGTCAAAAAGCATTGACGAATCCTCCGGCAGCTCCACCCGCCTATTCCTCCACGCATAGACATACAACACCGTGATCTGAGTCAACGGGCTCCCCACAAGCTTCTTAAACCTGTACCGCATCGTACCGGATAGGAACACAACCAAGCCCATCGCGATCGTGCACGCACAGATGCCGTACCCCAACAACCTCCCCAAGTTATCCTGAACGTACACGAGGATCGTGACGGCGCCGAGCAAGCCGATGCTGATGAAGAAGAAGAACCAGTTGAAGAACCTGGTCATCTGGCGCTGTTCTCTTTTGTCGGTGTCGTTGAATTGGTCGGAGCCTAGGCCGGAGACGCTGGATTTGAGGCCACCGGTGCCGAGTGCGGTGTGGTAGAGGGCGGTGTAGAGGGCCAGTAGTTGGGGAGTGGTGGCGGGCGCGCAGTGGGGGCTGGCGATGGGGCATTTGGGTGGTTGGAGTGTTTGGATTGCGGTGGATATGGTTAGGATGTTAAAAAAAGTAATTTGAAATCTTGTTCTAGAATAATGTTGAATAAGTGTCTAAGTTTAAAATAATTAGAAGTATCTAGAAGTTATTATGCACATGAGTAGAACTAGATAATTCTAGAAGAAGATGAGAGATATTTTGTAATTAAGCATGTGGGTTTTAACTAGACTATTCTAGAAATGGGAAAGTTTGGCAAAATGACTCTATAAATGGAGCTAAGTTGTACTCACTTTGGTGAATGAATTGAAAAACACTTCTATAAAGCCTTACCACCATTTGTGCCTACTACAACAATCTCTCCTTTCTCGTAAATTCCATTTCTCTTGTCCAATATGCTTCCAAATCTAACTAAGTATATACCCCAACATAGGATTGTTATGTAAACACTGTATTTTGGGTAGGGAGAATGGATGCAGCTATAGTGTTAATTCAATTTCTGTTCGTGTTTTGGGTCTGTGTTACTTTCTACTTGATTTTCCGTTTGCCATGTCTATGCTAGAATGGTTGTGCATTCGGTGAGACATAATTAGACATGGCTTTGGCAATTCCGCTGGGGCAGGTGTACTATTTGGAAACTGCTCAAGGTGAAAGATTATAAGATTATCCCTTATTAGTTCAATACATTCTCGTCGGTATCATTCCTTTTTTGTAAGGTTGATTAGGAACTCATGATTTGTCGTTATAAGATCCATCCATTGTTTGGTGTGGCAGACAGTACGCGTGTATTCCCTAATTCTTTATGAGAGTTTGGAGTAGGGGAGGTTTACTTTTGAATGGTTTAACGAAATTTTTACTTAGTATACATGTTTTGGTTCAATTTCAATTCTTATAATGTGTTTGGTGGTGCGTTTTTCCTTGCAAAGATAAATTTTTTGTACCGCATTGTCGATGTCGGATTGTGTCTCTGTTGATATAACAGCTTCCAATGCTTCCTTTTTAAAATGATTTACTCATTAGTTGGGCTAATCTTTGTCATATCTATTTTTTCCTTTTTCTTTGAATGACATGTATTTTTGGCTATTGTTCAATATGATGTGAATTTCATATATTGTTGGCTACTATGTTTAAAAATTTGAGCCAAAAGGCATATAGTGCCGTTTAAGTGTAGTTTGAATGCAATTTGTAGTGCAATTTGAATGCATTTTTAGTAGAATTTGAATGCAGTTTCAGTGCACATTGCTAGGGAAGTGCAACAGTTGTTTTGTGTATGTGTCCAAACTGCAGTTTTGGTGGAGATTGGAGGCTATTTTAGTGCAGTTTTTTGTGTAATTTTACTGCAATTTATGTGGCAAACATGCTTTCACTCAAATGAAAAAAAAAAAAAAAAACTATGCTCCATTGATGCTCTTTCACTCCTTGTAACTGTCAATTGCTTTTGCTCTATTCCTCCACTCCCACCCTAGCAATCAAAAACAACATCAATTTATGCCCTAGCGAAAACAAAATATGTCCTCATCCTCTTCAACGGGTATAATTTTTGTGCCTCGCATGAAGGAGCACCTAGTCTTCTTATAAAAATGCGCAACTCATATCATAGGTACTTCATCTCGATGAATTCACCCGAAACATATGGGGTATGATGACGACACTTGTCCAATTTTTACAACTGGACAACATGCCAATGAACTATAAGAATCCTGTTTAAGCACTCTTGAATTAAGTGGTTTTTTTTACTAACCTTGTGAGCTTAAAATATCCTCATTTATGTCAAATAAGTTTAAACAAATTAATGAAATTAAGTAGAGATTAATCATCATTGATACTAAACACCAACTTTTTTTAAAAACAACAATAAGCTAAATAAGTACTACTTACAAATGGCCGTGGCCGAAGTGCTTACAGTAGCTTGAACGGCGGCAAATATAGCAATAGTTAGATACCTAGAAAAAAAAAAAAAACCAACCCAACTCAATTAGCCACCAAGCAACATTTTTAACCAACACAATTCGGTTCAAAACTAACTAAAATTTCTGTACAAGTAACTTAAAACAAAATATGGATGCCGTTTAAAAAAAACATGGAAGCGAAAAGCTCGAAATTCGCTACAAAATTGACCTGCCGAGGTAAGTGTCGGCAACGAAGCCCCCAAGCAAACAGAGCATGAAAGAGGTGCCAAGGAAATTTGTGACAGTGTTGGCGGAGGCAGCATTCCCCAAATGCATAGTGTTTCTCAAGTACGTCACCAAGTTAATGGCGTTACCGAGCGTTGTTAATCTTTCACATGCCTCCACTCCTAATATAACAAGGAAAAAGAACAAATTAAACTGCATGCTTATATGCTGGAGTATGTTATACTAGAGATATTCCTATCCACAATCAACAGTTACCATGCATTTACCAAACAAATGAAACATGGTAACTAGAATTTGGTCGCCTCGATGTATCATTTGTCCAATTTCAATAAAATATTGTTGCCTATAAAAAAAAAAAAAAATGGAACATGGACGCAAAATATTCGAATTTTTGTATTTTAGAAAATGCCTATTTTCCTTTACGAGACGATCAAAAGAGAACGGAAGGAGTAGTTATCAACAATGAACTAGTATCTATTTCTTTTCAAGTGCGCTTCCCAAACTCGAACACAGGTACATGATCTTGACTGTTTGCGTCAAAGATGGCCGGGAAGTCTATTATATCACTATTCACTAGTACCATTTGAAATGTGTTTTAGCTTAAAAAGTTGGACTAACTCCTTTAAAGAATCACACGGGATATTGGAGAGAGAGAGAGAGAGAGAGAGAGAGAGAGAGAGAGAGAGAGAGAATCATGGCAGCACTCGTCCAGCCACTGGTGGAGCATCTGATGGCAGGACGACCTTTGAAGTCCGAAGCATCTGGAAGGGTCGACTTAGCTTCATCACAAGTCACAGGCAGTGCCATTTGTTTGTAGCTTTTGTTTTTGTTTTTTTTTTGAGAAGCAACAAAATTTTATTAGAAACTCGAAAAAGGGTATATCGAGATGGCGGAGACTCAAGCTACAAGTAGAACCTTGAAGCAAAAGAGAAGGCCGAGTGAAAGAGAAAAAATAAAATACATCCAAAGAAAATTTGGATGAAGCCACGAAAGGAAGAGTGGCAACGCCCTAACATCAAACCATGACAAGCAATAACCATGACCCAACATCAGACACATATTCTTAATACTGTTGAGATCCAAACCAGCTTTGAAATCACCGCCACAACACCAGCAAAAGGAAAAGAAGGAGGAGCAGCAACCATAGCCATCATCATAATTGAAATCCAGCCGAAAGCACATTGTATCAGCAGCAAAAACTCAGATAAGCAAATGCAGCCTCATGACCCCCACTTGATATACTCTTTCACTGCTTATGCACCAATCAGTATTCCACTCTATTCGACTCAAACCAACCATGAACACCAGCAGCTTCAGCATGACCAGCGCTTTTGTTTTCCAGTGTGGTTGGTGCTTTCTATATGATATTCTGCAAATGCCTAATTCAGTAATGATGGTTTGGACGACAGTGAAGAAGAGAGATAGAGAGGGGTTTCCTTTTATAACCAGAGATTTGGAAGCCAGTAGGGTTATTAAACAAACCAAGCTATTCGAATTTGAGTTTGCATTCATTCGTTAAAAACTTGTTTAAAATTGGTTGTTACATAAACAAACCAACCGTGTACAATTATTAGAAGCTCGTTAAAATACAAACCAAACTTGAACGAGCTATCATTTTAATAAAAACTTTAAAGTTTAAACTATGGATGATTAACCTATGAAAACATGTATATATTTTTGGGTATTATATATGGTTAATGTTAAGACACCATGTGCTTTTTTTGAATTTAATATTTTGAACTTTTTGAGTGCGGTCTCCAACTTCTGGCTCAATATCTTGGAATTGACAAATGGGTTCTCTATCTCACAATCATTTTCAATATCAAATGCAAGAAGAATCATGATGCGTGACTTTGGGCCTATTAGATTTCTTAACCTTCTAAAAATAGTCAAATTATTTGGTTACGTTCAAATGTACTTTAAAATTTTAAACTATGTGCACACCCAATACTTTCGTGTCATTGGATAAATTCAGCACATAGATACTGAAAATCTAGCTTGTGATCGATGGCCACGCAATGTGTAAACATGAAAGCACTACGATACTCAAATCATAATTAGATATTCATATGTCTATTATTGTTAATTAAAGAACGCAACGCATAGTATCTAAATCTATCTGTTTTTCTAAAAAGTTATGATATAAGATGGTGGCAAAAGATTCTACTAATTCATTGAATCTCACACTAAAAGGATACTTTGGCAGATTTTATTCTCTAATATCTACCAAGAGATTTTATTAAAATGAGATCAAAGGTATAACTTTTTTAACACAATAATATATTTATTTATTTTTGCATTGGCCTTATTATTTATTACTCTTACAAGATAATGGATTGAACATGAATCAAAATTATATCTTTCGTACAAAGAAAGCGCCTACACCATTATAGTTTCACTACTGAAAAATCCATGTTAAGCAAATTGTGCTCATTTAATTTAGTGACATTTGTGTTGAACGAGTAAAGGTACACATGCTATATATGCACGTGGAGCTCTTCCTATTAAAATTAAAGGATTTCTACATTTTCAGAAAATTGAATCATATTGTATGCTTACTTCATTTGTGATAGTAAATAGCATCTGCGGTGGAATCAAAACATAATATCCGTCTATGTCCTTCGAGTCACAAGTAAGTTAAACATATCTAATCTTTTTACATTTACATAATCTTTTCTTTTTACAAGTCACTAGTAAGTTAAGTTAAACAATAAGCCAAAACACCTATGGCTATGGATGGTCCATAAAATAAATAGTCCACCTGATCGACCATCATACCACCCTGCAGTATCTTCATATATATGTGGCAAGAGAAATAGTGAGCATTCCCCAAAACCCGAAATTATTTGAGTCTGCATATACTAAACTGTGCAGAAAGAAACAATGAAATACAAATACAAGTATAAAGTGTAACTCGACATGGAATGAAACCTTTGAAAACAATAGCCCTAGATTTTGGTATGTGTGACTGTGAGTGCTTGTCGGGAATTATCGGGAATTCCAAGGGGTGTGTGCTAGGAGAGTATTGTACACTTTTTGAAGCTCTCTCAATGTATTTGTTTTTCCTATCGTCCTGTTTCCATCGTTTCCATCTTTATGATTAATGGAAACAAACTTCTTTTGTCATTCAAAAGAGTGCTTGTCAGGCGAGTCATTCTATAAAGAAAGTTGTCTAAATTCTAAATTAATACTGTCATGTGTTAATAGCATGTAGTGTACCTGGGTGTTTCGGTTCAGCATTGGCTTGAAAGACATTTGTCGGAGGTGTTTACCAATTTTTTCCTTCTCCGGAGCGAATCGACGGAGAACGAAAACAAAAGCAACAAAGCCAACAATAAAAAGAAAAGGCGAATGCGGCTTGTCTCCACAAACGGATTTGAGGTTCCTTGCCGTGTTTCAGGACTTCACCGGAGAGAAATGGCGAATGAATCAAATGTTATTTTTTGGTGGGTGGTGTGGATTGATGGTTTGGTGAAGTGGGATGGAGCGGAAGAAAAATAACAAATGGACTTTGTTATTTTTCCAAGGTAGAATTACAATCAAGAAGGACGGATCCTCATTGAAAGTAAGGGAGTTAATTTAATCCTACTCCTAGGAAGACAAAAATTAAGAACAAAGTTAAGACTTTGATTTGTTGAAGGAGTTTACAATGAGGCCTAAAGAGGCTATTTATAGAAAAATACAATGTGTAGGAAATAACTTCCTAACTTCTCACTACTCTTCATCATCTTCCAAGTGTCTAAATAACTTCCCACAAACTCCAAAGTGTGTAGGAGCATGCCACTTGTCCAAGTAACTCATCTTCAACTTCAAAGTGTGTAGGACAATGACAAGTGTCTTTTTAATTTCCACATGTATAGGAGCATGCCAAGTGTCCTGCACTTTATTAAAAGAAAAAAACTAGTTATATTATTAATACGAAATAATAAAATAGGAAGTATTACCATAAATGCCACCTTTCGATCGATTATCGACAGGCGGTGAATATATGGTACAAACAATGCCCCCCTTATTCATTTGGGTGAAGTGCTAACGTAACCCAAGTGAATAATTACACTAGTTTTTAAATCACCCCTTTGTCGATATCGACGGGTGATAACTTTTTACGGTGTAAATATTTGCCCCCCAACTCTTGTAGATAAATTTTACACCAATCCTTTCACTTTTCAACAAGCCTTCAAGGCTTAATTCCGCTGTCCAGAACCATATTTAGCTTCTAAGATGCAAAATTTCCCCCGTCGATAATTTTCCTCCAACTAATTCCTACCGAAAGGAAATGAGGAAATGTGATCTATTGGAGCATTATGACCCTTAGCACAATAGGCATGTGTAAACCATTAAAACGGAGCCAATCGACGGAGCCAAGTATCAATCGACGGAGGGAAAGCTGTCAAAACCAATGTTATGGTTTTTTATTTTATCACTCACGGCCTTAAAGCCCATTCCTCCAGGAAAAATACATCCTTTATGTTGAATTTTGACAAATGTCCACAGGTTGCTCCTTAATGGCCAACCTTTATAAAGACATGTGTTAGCAAGAGGCAAAGACAAAATTGATTACTCTACGAAGCAAACAGTCACAATGTCTCTGTCGAATATTGTGATTCCTTCATACAGGAAACAAGAAACAACAAAATATGGCCTATCGAATAAAGGCCTATCGATCAAAACTCTAAGAACGGCCCATCGATAAAAGAATTTATGCCATGAGCCTTAATCAAGCACAAGCATTCGTTTACTTAATTTCCCCCCCCAACATTTGATAAAGAAATGGCCAAACCCATGCGCGCAGCAATACGACAAACATTCCCTTGATCAAATTATGGGAGTTGAGATTCTTTCGATAAAGAAAAGGCCAAAACACGCGCGTAGCCAACGACAAACATTCCCTCCATCGAATTCATCCGAGATTTCGGAAAACAAAGTCGAAACAAGAGTAAGGGCCAAAAGCAATAATTTCTTTTGAATTTGGAGGCTGCCCTTCCTTAAACAAATTAATTGTTTAGGCCTCTCATGCCATGCTTTTATATTTACGTAATTTTGGCTTCACATGGATGAGTGTTGCCCCCCAAGACTCATGGGCATAGCCTTTCAATGATGCCAAGAATTCACAGATTGTCCCATTTTATAAAGGTCAATCAAACTACCCAATGGCATTTTTTGAACACGTAAATTGACCAAGTCTTCATATTAGACTAGAATTTTCATCTTTTACATTTGTTTATAATGAACCCTCTAATTTGGGTTCATATTCGAAACAAACGAAGCCATGTAGCCTGTCGAGGAGCAATTGCGTGCAACACAGCCATAACAGTGGCTTTATGCATAACTGAATGAGGTCTTCACTCCATTTAATGTTTGAATCAAAAAGGCAAACACTAATCCAAAACTGGATTAACGTATTAAGCCATATGATAATCTCCAGCCCTATTTCTTACCAACGAGACTTTCTGTGCACAATGAATGGCCAAATTAACAGTTACATTAATTTTTATTGGAGACCCTCATATTTGGGTCTGAAGAAAGGAGGCCAATTGTTTATTAATCTTTTTTACAAATGGCACGTTTCACATTTGTTCAAGTCTTCATACGAGGCTGAAAGTTTAACAAGAAGCCAAGACAAATTCTTTACAAGACAAATCAATGCCTCCGTTGAACCTTTTTTTATCAAGGACAGAGACATGGTTCAAATCTCTCAAACAGTTGGCCAACAATTGGCCAGCTTCTTTTGAACAATAAATTGCTTTCAAGCCCATAATGCAAAGCTTGAAAAAAAAAATAAAAATTTAAAATTTGATCCGGAACCTCACAGTTCCAATTGGCCAACAAATGGCCGTTTATCAATTACGTAAAATGTCAAAAACCTTTTAAGGTTTTCTTTTCACATATGATTTCACCATTACTTCCGATTTAGTAATGAGCCCTCCTTCTAGCGCCAAAATTGTTTACCAATTTTTTCCTTCTCCGGAGCGAATCGACGGAGAACGAAAACAAAAGCAACAAAGCCAACAATAAAAAGAAAAGGCGAATGCGGCTTGTCTCCACAAACGGATTTGAGGTTCCTTGCCGTGTTTCAGGACTTCACCGGAGAGAAATGGCGAATGAATCAAATGTTATTTTTTGGTGGGTGGTGTGGATTGATGGTTTGGTGAAGTGGGATGGAGCGGAAGAAAAATAACAAATGGACTTTGTTATTTTTCCAAGGTAGAATTACAATCAAGAAGGACGGATCCTCATTGAAAGTAAGGGAGTTAATTTAATCCTACTCCTAGGAAGACAAAAATTAAGAACAAAGTTAAGACTTTGATTTGTTGAAGGAGTTTACAATGAGGCCTAAAGAGGCTATTTATAGAAAAATACAATGTGTACACTACAAGAAAAAACACATTTGGCGACCAACTTTCGGCGACCAAACTGTTTTTTGTCGCTGATTGTCAACTTTTGGCGACTAAATTATTTTTTGTCGCCGATTGTAGACATTTGGCGACTAAATTCTTTTTTGTCGCCGATTTTGTTGACTTTCTGCGACTAAAACATTCTTAGTCGGCGAAGTGCTACCATTTGGCTACCAACGATCATTTGGTCGCCGAAAACAAACAATTGGCGACCAACCAATAGTCGGCAAAGAAAAACATTAGGCGACAAAAATATTAGTCGGGAAAAGCTACCAATTGGCGACTAAATTCGTTTTGTCGCCATTTGTGTGAACCTTTGGCGACTAAAACATCTTTAGTCTGCAAAAGGCTACCATTTGGCTACCAAAAGTCATTTTGTCGCCGAAAATTTATATATTACATCATAATAAACTTAACCGAAGTTTAACTCGTATACCATTTGGTTTCTCCATTTTTAACTCCAATGAAAAAAAAATCCTCCTATGCTACCAAATGCTACCAAAGAAAAAAAAAAGCTCCTTAATTAAATCACACTTTTCTCCTTGTACTTTTTTTAAAAAAGAAATTTCAGTTTCTCTCTCTTCCATATATTATCAACAAAGCAAAAAAAAAAACGAGAGAGAAGAAGCTCCTATGAACGGAGAAAACCTTCGTTTAAAATAAGGAAGAGGAAAAATCTAATAGAATTTATCCAACTCTTACACTAATCTTACAAGAATCAATCAAATTGCATAATCTTGTTATTCAATGAGTCATATATAGTCCAACTTCTAGACACTGCAAAATGAGTTACCGATATCATTTTTCCCATCTACATTGAGGAAAATATTTTTCAATTGTGGCATGACATTGTTGGAATTCAAACGGCAATGACATTTTTGCTCCAGACTCTTTTGAATTCGATTGAACGTCCAAATTAGCTATTCCAATTTTTTCTTTTTTAAGGTTTTCTGTTGGCGTTCACTTGTTGGATATGTGTTGTTTCGTGTTTTTTTATTGGTCTTTTTGAATTTTTCTCTATTATATTTTCGGACAAAGAAAGATTGTCTAGCCTTGTAACTAATTCCTAGATGAGAAAAAAGGAGATTGAATTGTTGGAGTTAATGGTAAAAAGGATTAATTTCCCTACGGTGGAATATGGGTAGGGCTAACTTCCGTTAGGTAGAGGTTAGGCAGATTAAGGAGAAAGGAGCTTAGGCCAGTGAAATAACAAGCCATTTGTGGGTCATTTAGTTTTTCTAAGATGCCTATCGGTACATTGCACAAATTCTCGTCATAAAATCCCACTATAAAAAAAAATGAGTTACGAAGAACTTCTCAAATCTCTATCTGGCCATGGTTTCTCCATTTTTAACTCCAATGAAAAAAAAAATCCTCCTATGCTTTCCAGGTCCATTAGCAAGACGGTTACAACCATTGAAAATTAAAATAAATATTCTCGTCTACAATATTAAAAATGTATTCCATGAAGCGTTTTAAAAAAAAGTAAGACAGGAAACAAGTTACGTTAAACTCATTTGATATGGGATATGTTCGACTATTATGACCTTAGGCATGTAACAAATTATAAAAAAAAAAGATGAAGAAGGTAGCTTCAATGTGATAAAGAAACGGAGTGAGACGAGGATAATTTTTTTTTTAAGGTAGAGTTTTTTTTCCAGATGTCGAAGACTCAAAAGTAGTGTTTTAGAGAGTCGTTTTTGGTAGAAGAAAGGATTTTGGTTGGGGTCTTGCGATAGTGGAGTATCAATTTAGATTAGGTTATTAGGAATTTCCGAATTTAAAAAAAAAAACAGTTGTATCAGTAATGGAAAGTATACGAAGAGGATTTCTAATCATTTTATGCTAAAGAGTCATACTAATTAATATTTGTCTCTAAGGCTTTTATGATTAAGTATATATTTTTCATTTGATCATATGGCTCTAATATGAGAGCATAAAGTTAAAAATTAATTAATGACTATTTAAGGGTAAATTATAAATGTAATTAATTTGACCATACTTTTACTGGTATATATTACTATATCATAATAAACGTAATTATATTATATATATAATTTATAATATAATATAACATAATATTATATATTATGTTATATTATATTATATATTAATATTCTTTTATATATTTTATTTTATTTTCTTACGTAATATATATTTTATCTTTAGGAATTAAGCACAAGTTAAGCGTGTAGCCCAGCGGTTCTGCGCCCTTATAAGGAATGGGAGGTCGGCGGTTAGATTCTTGGCAAAGGCATGTGGTTGGATTATTTCACACGCGCCACGTGGAGGATCCACGATGATCCACGAGGCGGTACGAAGATGGGGCCACATGGCACTCAAAAAAAATTTTAATATTATTTATTTGGCTTGACATTTGGCGACAAATACGTTTTAGTCGGGGAAAGTTGTATTCGGCGACCAAAAGTTTGGTCGCCGTATGTAAATCTATTTTTCGAAGGGGTTTGAATTAATTAGATACGGCGACTAAATTTAGTCGCGAATACTTTTCGCGACAAAAGTGTTTTGTCGGGAAAAACAAGTTTCGGCGACAAAAAATTTTGGTCGGCAAAAACTTTCCCAGACCAAGTGTCGCCGACCAAAGTGGCGACCAAAAAATTAGTCGCGCAAAGGTTTTGGCGACTAAAAACTGGCATTTGGCGACTATTATTTTAGTCGGCAAAAGTGTTTTTTCTTGTAGTGGTAGGAAATAACTTCCTAACTTCTCACTACTTTTCATCATCTTCCAAGTGTCTAAATAACTTCCCACAAACTCCAAAGTGTGTAGGAGCATGCCACTTGTCCAAGTAACTCCTCTTCAACTTCAAAGTGTGTAGGACAATGACAAGTGTCTTTTTAATTTCCACATGTATAGGAGCATGCCAAGTGTCCTGCACTTTATTAAAAGAAATAAAAACTAGTTATATTATTAATACGAAATAATAAAATAGGAAGCATTACCATAAACGCCACCTTTCGGTCGATTATCGACAGGCGGTGAATATATGGTACAAACAATGCCCCCCTTATTCATTTGGGTGAAGTGCTAACGTAACCCAAGTGAATAATTACACTAGTTTTTAAATCACCCCTTTGTCGATATCGACGGGTGATAACTTTTTACGGTGTAAATATTTGCCCCCCAACTCTTGTAGATAAATTTTACACCAATCCTTTCACTTTTCAACAAGCCTTCAAGGCTTAATTCCGCTGTCCAGAACCATGTTTAGCTTCTAAGATGCAAAATTTCCCCCGTCGATAATTTTCCTCCAACTAATTCCTACCGAAAGGAAACGAGGAAATGTGATCTATTGGAGCATTATGACCCTTAGCACAATAGGCATGTGTAAACCATTAAAACGGAGCCAATCGACGGAGCCAAGTATCAATCGACGGAGGGAAAGCTGTCAAAACCAATGTTATGGTTTTTTATTTTATCACTCACGGCCTTAAAGCCCATTCCTCCAGGAAAAATACATCCTTTATGTTGAATTTTGACAAATGTCCACAGGTTGCTCCTTAATGGCCAACCTTTATAAAGACATGTGTTAGCAAGAGGCAAAGACAAAATTGATTACTCTACGAAGCAAACAGTCACAATGTCTCTGTCGAATATTGTGATTCCTTCATACAGGAAACAAGAAACAACAAAATATGGCCTATCGAATAAAGGCCTATCGATCAAAACTCTAAGAACGGCCCATCGATAAAAGAATTTATGCCATGAGCCTTAATCAAGCACAAGCATTCGTTTACTTAATTTCCCCCCCAACATTTGATAAAGAAATGACCAAACCCATGCGCGCAGCAATACGACAAACATTCCCTTGATCAAATTATGGGAGTTGAGATTCTTTCGATAAAGAAAAGGCCAAAACACGCGCGTAGCCAACGACAAACATTCCCTCCATCGAATTCATCCGAGATTTCGGAAAACAAAGTCGAAACAAGAGTAAGGGCCAAAAGCAATAATTTCTTTTGAATTTGGAGGCTGCCCTTCCTTAAACAAATTAATTGTTTAGGCCTCTCATGCCATGCTTTTATATTTACGTAATTTTGGCTTCACATGGATGAGTGTTGCCCCCCCAAGACTCATGGGCATAGCCTTTCAATGATGCCAAGAATTCACAGATTGTCCCATTTTATAAAGGTCAATCAAACTACCCAATGGCATTTTTTGAACACGTAAATTGACCAAGTCTTCATATTAGACTAGAATTTTCATCTTTTACATTTGTTTATAATGAACCCTCTAATTTGGGTTCATATTCGAAACAAACGAAGCCATGTAACCTGTCGAGGAGCAATTGCGTGCAACACAGCCATAACAGTGGCTTTATGCATAATTGAATGAGGTCTTCACTCCATTTAATGTTTGAATCAAAAAGGCAAACACTAATCCAAAACTGGATTAACGTATTAAGCCATATGATAATCTCCAGCCCTATTTCTTACCAACGAGACTTTCTGTGCACAATCAATGGCCAAATTAACAGTTACATTAATTTTTATTGGAGACCCTCATATTTGGGTCTGAAGAAAGGAGGCCAGTTGTTGATTAATCTTTTTTACAAATGGCACGTTTCACATTTGTTCAAGTCTTCATACGAGGCTGAAATTTTAACAAGAAGCCAAGACAAATTCTTTACAAGACAAATCAATGCCTCCGTTGAACCTTTTTTATCAAAGACAGAGACATGGTTCAAATCTCTCAAACAGTTGGCCAACAATTGGCCAGCTTCTTTTGAACAATAAATTGCTTTCAAGCCCATAATGCAAAGCTTGAAAAAAAAAAAAAAATTTAAAATTTGATCCGGAACCTCACAGTTCCAATTGGCCAACAAATGGCCGTTTATCAATTACGTAAAATGTCAAAAACCTTGTAAGGTTTTCTTTTCACATATGATTTCACCATTACTTCCGATTTAGTAATGAGCCCTCCTTCTAGCGCCAAAATTGTTTACCAATTTTTTCCTTCTCCGGAGCGAATCGACGGAGAACGAAAACAAAAGCAACAAAGCCAACAATAAAAAGAAAAGGCGAATGCGGCTTGTCTCCACAAACGGATTTGAGGTTCCTTGCCGTGTTTCAGGACTTCACCGGAGAGAAATGGCGGATGAATCAAATGTTATTTTTTGGTGGGTGGTGTGGATTGATGGTTTGGTGAAGTGGAATGGAGCGGAAGAAAAATAACAAATGGACTTTGTTATTTTTCCAAGGTAGAATTACAATCAAGAAGGACGGATTCTCATTGAAAGTAAGGGAGTTAATTTAATCCTACTCCTAGGAAGACAAAAATTAAGAACAAAGTTAAGACTTTGATTTGTTGAAGGAGTTTACAATGAGGCCTAAAGAGGCTATTTATAGAAAAATACAATGTGTAGGAAATAACTTCCTAACTTCTCACTACTCTTCATCATCTTCCAAGTGTCTAAATAACTTCCCACAAACTCCAAAGTGTGTAGGAGCATGCCACTTGTCCAAGTAACTCCTCTTCAACTTCAAAGTGTGTAGGACAATGACAAGTGTCTTTTTAATTTCCACATGTATAGGAGCATGCCAAGTGTCCTGCACTTTATTAAAAGAAATAAAAACTAGTTATATTATTAATACGAAATAATAAAATAGGAAGCATTACCATAAACGCCACCTTTCGGTCGATTATCGACAGGCGGTGAATATATGGTACAAACAGGAGGCTCATCGGAGTTTCACTCCCTCATTCGAACATTGATTGAAAGTCAGAGAAAAAGATGGAGGGAGAGCTAGAGGGAGTCGGAGTGAGCATCTGCTTGGAAGTTTAAATGGTTTGGGGAGCCGTTTGTTTGTTTAACTCGGACACGTCGTTTCGTTTGGGATGTTGGAAGGATACGTGGTTTGGGGGAGAGGGAGGGACTCTGTTTTTTTGGTTGGGAAAATAGGAAGGGTATTTTAGGAATAGAAATGTTGACAAACATCTCACACTTCTATAATAAGGAGTTGTAGATAGATAGATAGATGTTGATTGGTGCGAGGAATTTTTGCACATTTTAAAAAGTAGCAATAGTCCACGTCGTTAGCCCCAACGTTTTAGATTTTGATGATAACAAATATATCTTTATTAGTAAACTGTGCTTCAATGGTAAAATACGAGTATGTTTTTACTCGACTAATTGTGCTATTCACTACCTTTGAAGAGACTTGAGCAAGTTCCTCAAGTTTCGGATCCTCCAAGTTGTGCTTGATACTACAGGATATACGTATAATTTTCCTAACCTAGGGTTATAGGTTTATTAGCAAGAAAGAGGCGATGGAACGAAAGGAAATACAGCTCTACTGGGGCAGAATCTATCTCTAGTGCAACCATTAAGGAGAATGGTCATGGAGGAGGTGCTGATAATTTCAATCCAAAGCTTCGGAAAAATGAAGTACAAAACTCTCTTGATTGCTTAGACCAGCAAACTGCCTTTGAACTCATTACTCAGTAATTGGGTACTCATTTTGCTTTGGGGTAAGCAAGTTTCGGGCCCTTCATCAGAAAAGGAAACAACCTTTAGAGCAAGTACACCATTGGTAGCTAAGCTATTTTGTGAATAATTCACAATTTTAATTTACCTATCAATCTTTTCTTTTACAACTATATCAATACCATCTATTTTACCAAACACTCGTTAAAATACACATTTTCTCACTCTTTTTTTTTTATCCTTTTATTTTTATCTTTTTGGATCACAGGCCACTATTGAAACGGAAAAACCCACAAATCTCTTTGTCTCTCTCTCCCCCCAAAACCACCAAAAAAACCCACAAATCAAACCCACAAATTGAACCCAACAATCAAACCTCAAATTGAAGCCAACAATCAAACATCAAACCCACCAATGACGGAAGTGGACCAGCGGATGGAAGAGAGAAGGTGAAGAACTTCCTAGCAAGAGCAGTATGAGAGAGAGAGAGAGAGAGAGAGAGAGAGAAACAATAATATTTTACCGATAACTTGTGAATAGTGGTTATGTACATATAGCAAAGTTTTTTGGTAGAGGTATAATAGCTTCTTGTTTAATTACCTAATCTGCTTCAGCTTGATTTTCTGTGTTTTGCTTCGTTACTTCACCGAAATCCTCCTTTTACCTATGCTAGTGTTGTTGCTCTTACATCTAAGGCATAAAAGCATTCCAATAGTAAGTTTACAAATAGCTACAAATATCTTACACACTTATGCATGACAATTAGGCTCTGCTTCCTCCAACTCAATACCCTCCTCAGCAAGCCTCGACCCCTTGTACACATACCACTTGGCACCAACCAAAAACAAGAAAAAGTTCAAAGCGCTTAGAATTGCCAAAAGCCAATAGAAATTGTGGAGCCTCCCTTGGTTGAGATTATCAGCTAGCCATGGCCTTCTATCCCCAGTAACTCTGTGCACAATGGTAACCAAAATAGAGCTAAGGAAAAACCCTAATGAAAGGGTGCTCAAAAATAGCCCTGTGCTCATGGTCTTCATGCCCTTGGGACACTCCCTCAGGAAAAAATCTAGCTGGCCAATATAAATAAACGCCTCGCCGGACCCGACGAAGAAGAATTGTGGAATCAACCAAAACACCGTCAGCGGAACCACAGTTGTCAGATCGTTTGTCAAGCCGTGCGATCGTGCCACGTGCAACCTCTTGATTTCGGTGAGAGCGGCTGCCACCATTGCGAATATTGAGAAGACTAGACCAACGCCAATGCGTTGCAATGGGGTGAGACCTTGGGGGTTTCTAAGCAATTTTCTTGCTATCGGCACAACAATCCGGTCGTAGACTGGCACGGTTAATAGAATGCTGCCGACGAAGAAAGCAGTGAGAGAAGCAGCCGGAATTTTAAACGATTTGCCAAGGTGGCGGTTCATTGTGGTGGCTTGGGAGACTGAAAATGTAGTCATCTGGGCATATATTGTCCAGAACATGATTGTGGTGGCCCAAATGGGTAACATTCTAATCACCAACTTTACTTCCTCCACATCTGTTAAAGTTGATGTGCGCCATTTGTTCAACACCGTGGTTTCACCAGACATTTTAGGATCCAAGATAGCCGCTTTATCCAAGAAACTGCAGATAAAGAAAAACACCAAGAGAATGACAATCATACGTTCCATGTTCATCCAAGTGATTGATTCACCTATGCGCGTCCCGTATCTCAATGCACTTCTAATTGCACGAGGCAGTAGGAATGTCAAAATACATAGATCTCGAGACACGGTTGAGGAGCCGGGAGTGCATAAAAACAAAAGGTTGAGACATTTTTAGAAAAAGGAACTCAATATCTCATGCATATGTGATGGCCACAAACTTTTTGGACAAAGGATCCCATCACTCCATGTTACGGGACGATATTGGTATGTGATTTTTGTTGTTATGGGGAGGTGGAAGTGTTGACGAGTAAACTCGATTTAGGTAATTGTGTATTCGTTGAGTTTGTAGACACATGATGGTCGTTCGTGTACTTGGCTACGTTCGTGCAAGTAGGAGCCTGCAAATATCCACATATTCCAGTAGCTAAGTAGTGGCCAAGGAGATTGAAAATGAAGAAAGCGCAACGTAGGGTGGAGTGAATGAACTATGTTGAAAGTAGTCAAGTGTAATGAAAGATAGTGAAGCGTGCTTTACACAAACAGTGTGTTGTATCCTCCTCCGTGTCTGTCCCTAAATAGTGAGTGCATTTGGCCCGGCCCATCAAGAATTTCCAAAGGAAGTGAGTGCAAAAGACAAGGGGCCTGGAAAGGCCAATTTGTTGATTGATTGGCTCGATGGCTCGTGATCTTTGATATGCATGTTTGCATTCAATTAATTGAATAGATTAAAACTTCATCACCTATATATGTACCACGGATGTGTAATATGGATTTGAGCTCAGCTTTGACTTAAAGAGGACACTTTTTCTGAACTAGCATTAAACCATGGAGCTAGAGGCTAAATGGAACTACTTTTGATGTTAATTGACAATGTTCTACTTTTGGTAGACAATACTGTTTGTGTACCACCATAGTTGATGTTTCATTTCATAATGCTATAGTCAGATCCAAGCACCAATTCCATCCTTTACAGCCCAAAAAAAAAAAAAAAAAATTATGAAAATAAGAACAGGGGAATCAATATTGAGATTCTGAAAATAAATAAGCCACTCGAGATTTCACATCCATCAAATGAATAAATACAGTAAGAAGAAGAAATCATTCATGGGAAACAAATTACTTTGGAATAATAGGAATGCTAAAATTGGGGACTGTACTAGGGCAGTTGCTAAACAATGTAGTAGAGATATTTTCACCATTAGAAGTTCCACAAGACGACATTTTCCAGAGGTAATACATGTCAATTAGTTTTTCATCACCGTGCTCCAAAGTGACAACACTTGACTGTGATATATGTCATTATCATTTCCCTACTGTAACGTAATTTGGTAGTTGTTCCGTCCAGCTAATCACGTTGCTTACTCTGGCTAGGTACAGTTTTATTTCAGAGGTGGTTTACCTTTTATTTAGGTATGTGCCCCACCTCCAGAGTTATTTTCCCTTCTTTCTTGGAATCCTCTTTCGAGGTTTTGTAGCTTTTGCACGTACTTTCTTATTGCTATGCTAAATAAAAGTAACTCTTGTCATTTGATTCCATCCAATTAGAGAACTACCCAAAAGTATGCACTACACTGAGACTCATTATGCCACAAAATTTAACAAACATCTTAGTGATATAGAACAGCCATTCGTAAAGTAATTCTTCAAAAGGCACAGTTGCAAAACGACCATATGACATCTCTATTTTCCTTTAGTTTTTTTCCAATGAAAACCCACATGTCTTATGATATCTCCTCACAGCCGATAGAAGGCATAGTTGCAAAGACGAGACATATGACATCTCTGTTTTCCTATGAAAACCCACATGACATTTGACATATAGGCATATAGGACACATCTATTATCCTGCGGGGCAAAATGAAAATTACCTCCCCGCAGTTAAGGCCTTTGGCACCTCACCTCCCTCGCTTTTGGAAATAACCGCCTCCTCGTGGTTCCGTTAACAGTTAACACCATTAATGGAAGCTGTAAAAGGACTATAATACCTCCTCTTTCCTCTTTCTATGTTTTCTTTATCTCTCATCAACTACATATACATATCTTAACCTTCTTGTCATTGATGTCGGCAAAAAGGGATTGGTTTAGAGCCAATAAAAGATGTTGCAGGACATGATTTGCAACCAAATGTTGTGGTTTGGATGCTAGATCTAAGAAATCATCCTAATAATCATTGTAATACCATCCCTTCATCCCTGTAAGCAATCGAAGATTAGAATCCTGATATACATATACCTTAAACACCAATCAACACCTCACTACTGCTACTTACCACAAATCAAAAGAGGAGTCAATAACGGTGTTGGATTGTTGAGGTAGTTGGTGGTAAATATGTTATTGGTTTTGATTCAGAGGAATTAATTGGGTGAGTTTTTTTGCTCGGAAAGGGAATTTGAAAACATATTTTGTCATCGTCAAAACATATTTTCAAATTTGAGATTTTGCGGAATATCTAGCAACCTTCTTTTCTTCTTTCTATTTCTGGGATGCCTAATCCACCTTCACTAATTCCTTCCTAGGATAACAAGATTTTACAACGACGGCCAAATCATTGGACAAAATTTCCATTCATCTTTCGTTTATTTGTTAATTTCGCATAACATAGAAGGGGCATACAAGCTGGGGTGGGGAAGAAGGTCAATATGGGTCAATGGTGAAGGGGGCGTATGTAGTAACAATGGTACTGATGCTGGCCAAAGTGGGTTCTGCAATTTTAGGGTTGGGTGTCCACATGATTTTAAAGAAGATGAAGACGAAGGGTTCGCTGGAAAAGCTAAGTAGCACTTTAATCCAAAATCACTAGGAGGTATGTCAGTCAGTCAGATTTCCAAAAGTCAAGGAGGTGAAGTGGGAAAGGCCTTAACCCTAGGGAGGTGATCTGTATTTTATTTTTGCCCCATCCAATAATTTTGTTTCAATTGTAACCATAGCAGCTGGCAATGAGAGCCTAACTGAATGGAGCATCCCTCAATTGACAAAACCCATATTCACAGAATTCAAGACAAAGCACCAGAGGATCTGACTGTAAGCTAGTCACTAATTAGTTGACTGCTACCTACCTACCAAAAAAAGGTTGGCCCACCCACGTTGATATGTCTTCACCCTCCCACACCCACTGGCTCCAGCTAGCATTTCCTTTTGGATTGCGGGATTTATGTCTTTTGGTACTGATTGTTTTGGTTGAGATATTAACTTCTGTGTTTTTTCTCACGCAATCACATAAAAGTAACCCAAAAAATTGGCAAATAGACACATCACGCGCTTGATTCGGGTGATATGTAATTCCATCTTTCCCGTTATATGCAAATAGTCACGTCGAGATATGTATTACCGTCCAAATGGCAGCAACAAACAGTCGACTTTTGGAGCTCACAACATTATATTTTTTATTTTGATACCAACCAACGGCCATATTTAATCTAGAATATAAGATGGAGTACTCTCTATTCTCCTGGATTTGAATCAAGATCCTCTCTCATGTGATAAGAGCCAATATATGTTCTAGAATTGGATGTCCCAATACCAAAAATCCTTAAACCGTTTCTTTCCTTAGTTTCCTAATCCCAATCAAACATAAGCAGTGAGCGACGGATCCGGATCCGTGAGGGACAGGATTTTCATATGATAAAGCACGATGTACCCCACTTCGTAACCGCAAGATTCTTAATTTGGAGTCAAAATTCCCTTTATCCCACCACTATTTAGTCATTTAATCGAAATTTTTTTCACTGTAGAATGTAATTGGTCTAACCGTCCAAGGTACTACTACTTTGAAATGTTCGTAAGGTGATCTGCACATCTGTTTTATCAAAAAAATGGTACAACTATAGCTACGCCCAATATCCGTATGTGATCCGTTTTTTTATTTTGTATCTTTTCGTTCGCATAAATAAATAAAAGACACTAAACCTAAACTGAGCATCTTGGTGATTTTGAGTCCATTTTTCTTCACAATATACTCATAATTAATTGCTGCAACCTTGTTGGGATGCTGGATTTTGATATTTTGATTGTGATGTCGTTGTGCCCTAGATTCTTTCAATCTTTCTTTGTACAACTATATCTAAAGATTAATAAATTTCTTTTCTTACTACAAATAAAATTTATTTTGGCGCACCAAAAACTCTAGCAAATTAGCAATGACATTCTTCCTACTTTTTCTATTAAAAAAAAGTATCTGGATTAGATTGCGCACACTTCGACTAATCTTAGAGTCAATCCCACCATCCACTCACGCAAAGCCCAATAAAAACCGTAACGTATAAACTGGCTTCTAAAGAGTTAGACAGCGAACATAAGACCTAAGAAGGATTCTTCCTACTTGCTAAAGGGGGGAAAAAAACACAAAAAAAGCTAAACAGAAGTTAATATTATTGGCTTTGTTCGTTTAGCTTTTTCGGGTATTTCAGTTTTGGAAGTGGGTGGAGAGAGAAATAGGGTAATAATTGGAGAGTTAGGTAATGAGTGGAGAGAGATAGAGAGAGAAATGAAATTAATAATTGGAAAAATAGAGTAATGATTGAAGAAAGATGTAGAATAATGATTGAAAAATAAAGTAAGTATGTGAAACGAACATTGATATAACTAACCGAAATTGCTTGGTATGAGGCAATTCCTGCTTCTTCTTCTCCCCATACTCTCGGCCGTGAAAAAGCATCGACGAATCCTCCGGCAGCACCGCCCGCCTATTCCTCCACGCAGCGACAAACACCACCGTGATCTGAGTCAACGGGCTCCCCACAAGCTTCTTAAACCTGTACCGCTTCGTACCGGATAAGAACACGACCAGGCCAATCGCGATAGCGCACGCACAGATGCCGTACCCCAACGGCCTCCCCAAGTTATCCTGAATGTACACGAGGATCGTGACGGCGCCGAGCGAGCCGATGCTGATGAAGAAGAAGAACCAGTTGAAGAACCTGGTCATCTGGCGCCGCTCTCTTTTGTCGGCGTCGTCGAATTGGTCGGAGCCGAGGCCGGAGACGCTGGATTTGAGGCCACCGGTGCCGAGTGCGGTGAGGTAGAGGGCGGTGTAGAGGGCCAGTAGTTGGGCGGTGGTGGCGGGCACGCAGTGGGGGCTGGCGGCGGTGCATTTGGGTGGTCGGAGGGTTGGGATTGCGGTGGAGATGGTTAGGATTGTTACACCCTGATATTTACCCAGGCAACAGTAATTTTAAAAAATACGAAACTAGCAAAAATGAAAAGAAATGAAATGAAAATGATTAAAAGCAAACAAGTGTGAGAAAAATGTAGAGGAACTCAAAAATTATTTTTTATTTTTATTTTTCTCCGGGTCCTTAATTTATTTTTTTCTTTAATTTGTGTATTTTGTTTATCTTTTTTGAATTTGTGTTAGATTTATGTTAAATTTTTTTGAATTAATCATCCGTCTAAAAATTATGACAATTAACTTTTAACTTTTAAAATCATCCGCCTAAACGATTAACTTTTAAAATTATGACGAAAAACTAAATATAAAATACGGAAATAATTTTTAAAGAAATAAGTTTACAAGAACGTAGCTTCACTATCTTTCGAAACAAACCAAGGGGGTAAAATTTATTATTTCCCTTTTTTCTCATGGGTTCCAAACAAAGACTATAGGCCCTCTTTCCGCTAAATTACAATTTGTAAAACTTTTTGTTGTCATTATTAAAAAAATCGTGTTTTTTAGTTTTGCGCCAAAGTTTTATATATTATTGACTTGTCTTGTCAAGAGGATTTGAAATATATATATATATATATATATATATAAGTCTTATACACAAGTATTTTTGAAAATACCATCTGAGAGAAATAAAACTTTAAACAAAATTAGCCATAAACTTTGTGTTTGTTAATGGAATCCCTCGAGAATCCAAAAAAAAAAAAAACTGACTTTTGGTGCTTTTTCTTCGATATTTTGTAAAAAATTTGGGTGAAAATATTAATTTTTACTTTTTCGATTTTACTCGTCGAGAAAACTAATAATACATTAAAGTTTGGTGCAAAATTTAACAAACGCCAAAAAAAATTTAAAATAAATAAAATAAAAAAAGTTATGGACTAAGTTTAGGAACGGTAAATTGGGCTAAGGTCCATTTTGAAGGTGCTTTTGGACGTTTAGTCCAACCCAAATTGTAATAGTGGTGGAGGTCCATTACTGTAACATTTATAGTGGTGGAGGTCCATTACTAGACAAAAATGCCCTGACTGCCCCTTTCTATCTATATAATGTGTTAGGGTACCCTAGGCTTTTAGGGTTTTAGGTGCTAGGGTTTTAAGTCCTTAGGATTTCAGTCTTCTAGGGTTTTAAGTCTTTCTAGGATTTGAGTCTGCAATTTTCAGGGTTTTAAGTGCAGTAGGTTTAGGCACTTTCATAGGAGTTTTAGGGTGCATTTTCTTATTATAGGGTTTTAGCGATTTAGGCACTTTTATTGGGTACCCTAGAGTTTTAGACACTTTTACTGGGTACCCTAGGGTTTTAGGCATTTTTATAGGGTATCTTGAGATTTAGGCACTTTCATAGGGTGCTTTAGGGGTATTTCTGGAACGCGTGTCCATATAAGGACTGAAACCACTATGAAAAGTTTAGGTGGATTGGCACCACTACCAAAAGTTTAGTGTGTCCTTATCAACAAGGCTCCCGTTTAGGAAAAATGGGGCCCAAGTCTATGACAACAAAAAATAAAAAATAAAAATAAAAATGAGACGACAAAATGTAAAATAATCTTCAGTGGAAAGCTTCTTGTGGTGTAGATGTCAATTGTGGATGGTGCAATAATAAGCACAACGCCGTACTGTACACTTCTGAGCCGTTGGACTGTACATTCGACAGCTTGGATCTCATCTCAATAATGTATAAATCTCGATTGTTGGTTGCCGAAATGGAATCCGAATTATCAGATGCACGATTCGACAGCTCAAAAATGCGCATCACAATGTTATATATGCACCTTACTGCAAAATACCAACTCGAAGTCCCGTAGATGTAGCCCATCTAATCATACCATGGGGCTTCTAAAATAAAGTATGCAATTCGAATCTATAAAGAGACTTCAAACTCTTTTTAATTGATAATTTCATCAATCCTCGCTAATGCTTAAAATGTTGGAAAAAGGAAAAAGGTTAACCCTACTATGCTATATATAGATAGCCATAATTTTAAACGTTCACTCGTTGACGTGCATGTAATAGGAAAGCATTAAATTGAGCGAAAATGCTACTCACACAACCTGTCCTACACAAGAACTCACACAAAACGACGTCGTTTTGCTAAAAAAAAAAACTAGGTCCCCGAATAGTCATCCTTCTCGTTCCCACCCCTTCTCTCCCCACAACCACCGGCGACCACCACAACCCAACCCAACCCAACCCCGATCTAACAGCAACAACAGTCAAGAACAAGACAAGTCCAAAAAACCAGAAAAAATGAAACCCTAATTTTCGAATTCAAACCCTAATTTTCGAATTAGGTTTTTTTTTTTTCCATCAACTCAATTTAGAGAGAGATAGAGGCAAAGATGATACCTGTTAATCCTTAAACCGGAAACGACTTCAATATAATGAAACAGGTCTCGACTTCATTCTTCTTCCTTAATCATCTCTACTATGTTTTCTTCCCTCGTTTTATTTAGAGAGAGAGAGAGAGAGAGAGAGAGAGAGAGAGACATTGTGGTCGTCGAAGTGCCCAGAAGCCCGGTGGTGGCGGCGGTCAACGGCGGTGGGGGAGCTCTGGGGTTGGGTTGTGATGGTCGCCGGTGGTGGTAATAGGAATTGGGTTGGGGTGGTCGTCGGTAGTGGTGGCGATTTGGGAAGGGAATCTTCTCTGTTTTGGTCAAGCTGGGAAAGGAAGGAGAATGGCGTGACTGTTTGGGGACCTAGTTTTTTTTCTTTTTCTTTTTTTAGCAAAACGACGTCGTTTTGAGCACGTTAGTTGTTATGCATGAGAGGTTGTGTGAGTAGCATTTTCGTGAATTGAGGGTACAGACGGCCGCTGATTTAGACAATATTCAACTACTACTAAAAAAAGAGAAATTTATATAAATGGTTATTCTAGTTTTATTCGAGTCTCATTTTCATCCTTCAAGTATCAATTACAATTTTTTTGACCTTTAAGTTTGGTTTTCATATCAAATTGGTCCAATTGATAACTTATGTCAACGAAATTGGACAGAAAAAATATGATTTAATGTACCAAGTTGGTCTAATAGATGGAGTCTGCCCTCAATCTGATTTTTTTCGTCCAATTTGACTGACAAACGTTATCAATTGGACCAACTTAGTACGAAAATCAAACTTAAAGGTCAAAAGAATTGTAATTGATACTTGAATGACGAAAATAAGAATTGGGTGAAACTAAAATGACCATTTCTATAAATTTCCTCAAAAAAATGAATGGTCCTTATGATTTCAAATGAGATAAATCTATCTCGATCCTTGTTAGTAGTAAGTACTATCAGCCAAGTGGCTAGAAAAGGCAGGCTAGAGTAGCCGGGAGGACAAAAGTGATGTGTGGTTAAGGAACTAATGATCGTGATTCCACACCGACCTCAATAAAGACTTTGAATCAGCATTGACTTTGAATCAGAAATGCCACCCACACAAATAGTACGTGCGCAGATCGTGCACGTATGGCATCGTTGGGCTTGCTGCGGGATTTTCACAAACGATCCAAGTCGCCCATTATCTTTAAAATAATTTTTCATGTCATCATGTGAAACATTAGATCAATCCAATACCTCTAAATGCTTAATCTAATCTTAGAAATTTTCGTTAGACTTTAGGATTTTGAAATCTGAAGAAACATTTAGACAATTGGATCAAGGCTTTGAGGTATTTGATTGAGCTGATTTTTCGTTTTATGGCTTACAAAATTATTTTGAAGCTAGCGGACGGCTTGTATCGTTTGTGGGGACCCCGTAGTGGGCCTCACAGAGCTATACGTGCATGATCTGTGCACATACTACCTGTGCGGTAGCATTTCTAGACCTGAATGTAGGAAGAGGCTCCTAAACAAAAAAAAAAAAAAAAAACTTGTTACAAATATACTATTTATACTCCTTTCATTCCCATTTTTTAGTCCCTCTTAAAGATTTCAACAATATAAGACAATCAGTGGCGGTTCTAGGAATTTGTAATAGAGTATTCAAAAATTACCTTAACTCTAATAGCTAGTCTATTAGCCAATAATACATGTTCAAAATCTCGTATATCCGTATAAAATAGTGCGATTCAAAAACATAATCTTTATTCTTACAAAAATTAACCACGATGCGAAATGATAACTTAAAAATAGACACTATATTTGTTAACAATAATTCAATTTTTTTTGAAAGTTCTCGTATTGCATAGTAAAATGCATTTCGAGAATGGAGGGAGTAAGATTTTATAGTTGTCATAGAAGAGTTCTTATATTTTGTGTTAACATTTAACCGACATATTATTAATCTGCTGAAATTCTTTTTAAAGAAATTGTAGCACGTATTATTATATTTTATGATGACATTATGAGATTTTCTGTCGTAGTCTTAAATTCGAAGAAATATTATTCAAATTAACAGGATTTTGCAATGTAATTGAATATTTTTTAAGCTTTGTTCGTAATTTTATAAGCTAACTTGAAAAAATAAATAAAGTGGAGTAGTTATTGTCATGAATGCAAAATTAACACATTTAAACTATCAACAATAGGCATGGGGAGAAAACGCAGAGCATAGTACGTACACCAATAGAATCTTCTTCTTTTTTTCAATTTTTTTTCATCATGATTATGAACGTTATTTGAGGTTATATGTTACGTGTTCAAATATGAATTATCCGAATTGATGAGTTGTAATTAGATTGTGACCGAGTATTTCAATTGGTTTTGAGTTGAGTGTTCAATTTTTTTTGGATTATGTGTCCAAAATTATTAGAATTGAATGTTCATTGATATTCGGTATGATGTTCAAAGAAAGGCTAGGCAATAATTTCTACATGTATTCTAATTAGTAATTTATTTTTCCTTGGATGTCGATGTGACAATCCAACATCACATGTACAGCCGCCTCTGAAGAAAACGAAATTATTGTTCGTTTAATCACTCACATTTTTCCATTCTATCCTTCAATAATTGCATGGACTTTTTGTCCAATTGTTTTTTTTTAATTTTTTGTTTGTGCTATTGACTTAAAATAGAAGGTTATATAACTTTCATTTGACTATAATTCTTTTGGTTTGGAAGTGATCGAGACAATATTTTTGGGATAACAAAAAAGTGCTAACTAGGACTAAAAAATGATGACCGTGAGAGTAGCAAACTCTGTAAAATGAGCAACTCATATCATAGCCACATGAGCTCGACGAACTCAACTGAAAACATATGGGGTATGGGAGGGATGCTATGGACACTGACCAAAGGGGAAACTGACCGGCTACCGACAGAGAGTCAAGCGCACTTCGGCCACCGAATGACTGATCTGAGCCGTTGTTTAGAATTTTTAGACAACTCTGATCAGCCGTCTGATGGCCGAAATGAGCTTGGCACACCGTTGGTAGCCGGTCGGTCTCCCCTTTGGTCGGAGTTCTTAGTTTTCTCGTGGGGTACATATACCCCATTTTAGCACATTTATAATATAACGACCATACCCTTTGTCGGTCAACATGCCAATCAATAAACTACTATAAGAATCCTGTCAGGCACCGCCGTGGAGCTATCGTGTCAGAACCTCAATTATTTGAACTAGCCATGTTGGTCACAAGTGCACAAATTGATTGGAAGGAACAGATCGAAAAATCGTCAATTCTCATCAATGATAGCGTGTAGTAAATTATGTTCCTATCTTTTGAATTTCTATTTGACCCAAAAAAACAGAAAAAATTATCTTCCTATCCGATGCAGTGACTTTAGTTAGTAGTTAATCGTCAAAATAGATTTCGAAAAGTTGAGTGCACCGTTAGACTTCAAATGCAAAGCATTAGAGTCGTTTTCGACAAATAACATGTCCTCTCCTCTTGTTCTTTCTCTCATGTTAAACGTAATTGTAATAGAGTAGTCCATGTGTTGGCTAAGAAATTCCTATTGGATACGGAAACGACGAATTAGAGGGGTGATTTTCCCCTTATCGTCCCTAGCCCTTCTATTATGCAGCAATAAAATCTTCTTACCTCATGAAAAAAAAGAAGAAGAAGAATGTCCTCAAAATTACTACTGCAGTCCTTTTTATATAAGCACTCTTAAATTAAGTGATTTTTTTGACTAAACGTGGGAGCTTAAAATATTCTCATTTACGTCAGATAAGTTTAACCAAATTAACGAAATATATCAGTAGTGATTATTCATCATTGATCCTAAATACCAACTTTTTTTTAATTATAAATAAACAATAAGCTAAATAAGTACTACTAACAAATGGTGGTGGCCGGAATGCTTACAGTTGCTTGAACGGCGGCAAATATAGCAATGGTTAGATACCTGGAGGAAAAAAAAAAAAAAACCCCAACTCAATTATGGAAGGAAAAAAGCTTAATTGAAATTATGGCAAAAAAATTTACCTGCCGAGGAAAGTGTCGGCGACGAAGCCCCCAAGCAAACAGAGCATGAAAGAGGTGCCGAGGAAATTCGTGACAGTGTTGGCGGAGGTAGCATTCCCCAGATGCATAGAGTTTGTCAAGTACGTCACCAAGTTAACGGCGATACCGAGCGTCGTTAATCTCTCACATGCCTCCACCCCTAATATTACAAGAAAAAAGGGACAAAACTGCTATTACAAGAATATATTTTTCTATTTTAGAAAATGGCTGTTTTTCTTTATGGGACAATGAAAAGGGGACGGAGGGAGTAGATATCAACAATGAACAATCTTTTGTATTCTAGAGAGCTTCCGTAGCTCGAACACGGGTACATGATCTTTACTTTTTGCGTCAAAGATGGGAAGTCTATTACTATATCACTATTGATCACTACCATTTTTCATTTGTCTTTAGCTTAAAACAGTTGGACTCCTTTAAAGAATCACCCGGGATATCGGTTTGTTCACCTACCTAACAGATGGCTTCATGCCGAGCACGTGAAAGAGGCCAAAAAGAGAGAGAGAGAGAGAGAGAGAGAGAGAGAGAAGAGACCTAGAATCATGGCGGCACTGGTCCAGCCGCCGGTGGAGGATCTGAGGGCGGAACGGCCTTTGAAGTCCCAGGCATCGAGGAGCTGGATATTAGCCTGATCATCTTGTTTCTCCAGCGGGGCCATTTGTTTGGAGTTCTTGACTTTTTTTCAGTGTGACTTTTGTGCTTTTGGAACTTGGCACTTGGCAGATATGCTTTAGGAACGGTAGTTCGGACTTGGAGGCCAATAGTGAGGAAAGTGAGTAAAGACTAAAGACTAAAGAGGGGTTTCACTTCCTTTTTATAGCTGGGAATCGGAACCCTGTCATGGAGCAACCGAGCAATGCTCTGGTGATCATATTTGAGTGGTCCAGAATGTGATACTCAGACATGGTCATCAGTAGCGAAGCCATGATATTGAATCGGAGGGTCTGATTTAGTAGACATATATTTTTTTATCAGAACGTATGTTTATTAGATCGTAAAAGGCTTATTTATCTTTTTAATCCCCAAAGTATTAATTTTGTTTCATTTTTGTTTCCAATTTAAACATTGAAGAGATTTTGTAACGACCCGGAATTTCAACCCAATTTTTTTCGAATAAAGAAATTATTATTTTAACCAAATAGTCTATAGTAATGGATTAATTATAAAAATATAATTCAATTAAAACCTAGATTTATTTTTGGTGATTAAAATTTATTTAAATATTACATTAAGTAACTTGTGACCGTATAAGTGTTGTAATAACCCGAAAAATTTTAACTAATAAAAATATTTAAAAAATATTATTTAGTTGTAATAATATTAATTTCATTATTAAGTAAATAGTAGATAATTACAAAAAAATAGTTATTCTATCTAAATTATCGCTTTAAAAATATTTTATAATTTCATACATATATACAATACTCCTATATCTCCCTCTCCTACTCCCGCTCGATCTCTACCTCCTCCGAAACCCCAAAACCGAGCTAGATTCGTCCATTCCGAAACCCAATTCCGTTAGAACTCTAATTAATCAAAAATCATCCAATTCTTTTATAAATACCCCGTAACCTCGACCCTAGGGCACGACACACGATTTTCCACACCCCACCAGTCCAGAAAGAAGAGGAAATTCGTAGGAAACAAAGCTCCAATCCATGGAGTTTTAGAGAGAGAAAGAAAGAGAGAGAAAAGTGGGTTTCGTACCAAAGCTCAACCGAATTCTAAATTGATCGTTCCAATCACTTCCCTCGACCCCAAGGATCCCCGAGGATCAAACAATTCAGCCGCGAAGTCCCCCGATCGACGGAACCGAAGTTGTCTTCTCCAAATTCAAGTTTACGATCGAAAATGAATTTCACTCAAATCGAGGTATTATAATTCAATCCGAAGCCTCCTCTAAGTATATTTGATGTTTATAGACATAACCCAATAAACCCCGTAGTCCCATGCATCGAAAACAATCAAGAAAAAGCAAAAAAACAAAACTGTGCAGCGACCTTGCGGCCGCACTGTTCGGGACTCCCAGCCGTGCGTCCTTTGTTTGCTTCGTGTCGAATTGATTTTGCGACCCTTTAAAAATAGATTTTGACTCTGAATTTTTTATCCTAGGTTTCTAACATTCTAAAGTTCATAACTTGTTAGTTTCATATTTTTTTTATTTAATCTACTATTTATTTAATTTTTATTCATAATCGTGAGATCGTTTGTAAACTAAAATTCGTTACGACCTTTTAAATTACTCTATAAATCCCCAAACTATTTTTCTTAGATTCCTAACTTGTTAAAGATCATAACTTGCTGAATTCGTGGTTAACTAACATTATTAGCCATTTATTTAATATTTAACAAAAGTTATAAACGGAAATTAATAACGACCTTATAAAAAATATTTTTAATATCGAAAATATTTTTCTTAGACTCTTGACAGTTCAAAGGTGATATGTTGTTAAAATAAAATTTTATTTATTTAATTAACTATTTATTATTATTTAAGTATTGTTTCTTAAATAATAATACCGTAAAATATTATAAAGAAGGTTTAAAATTCCAAATAATTTTATTTATACTTTTTACAGCCCCATAATGTTATTCTGTAAATATAAAAATATTATCAAATATTTAATCATTTATTGTCTATTTAATCTTGTTTTGCCTATTAACTTGAATCTTTTATTCAAAATAATTCCGTGAGCGTTCGAACCCAACTTTTAGCACTCGAACTTATTATAGGGGACTGTTAGGACCTTTATTAAGGTTACAATAATTATTCTAATATTTTTAACTAATTAATATATTTAATTAGTGTTTAATTAACTTAATTACTTATAATTAATTAACGAAAGTCTAGAAAATTATTTTTAAATCTTAATTAAATAATTCTTACATTTTTAATGACTTTGTGACCATACGAGATTAAGGGCAACGGCCCAGTCATAAAAGGTTATGTGATTTCATTGCTTAATAATCGTTTTGACCCGTCTGTTATTCGTTTTCAATTATTATTGAGATTGATATTGTGTTGATACTTAATTTGAATGTTAGATTGGACCCTAGGGACATGGGGTGGTATGCGAAATAGAAATCACGTAGACAATGCTAAGTAATGGATAAATTGTGAAGTTTGTTTCTGTTTAGAGGTTGTCTGCAGGCGTGATGTTGTGATATGATGAAATTGTGATGAGAATTGATCTTGGCGGGTGTCCAAATGATGATTTGATAGATGGCGGGTGTCCAAAGGATAATTTGATAGGCGGCAAAGTAAGCCGGTGATGATTATGAAAAGAATTGTGATGTGGTTTATAAGATAGGCGAACCATAGCGATATAACGGGCGTGATAAGCTTACCCTTTGTTGTAGTTATTGGGATGCATACTCGGTGTACATAACTTAGGTGTATCTGCGGCAAAGGAAGTGATCTCATGGGACGGGATATGGCTAGCGGTTGGGAGGAAAGATCTCGTGGAGAGATCTTAGATTTGATTAAGTTAATGGATAGCAATGAATCAAGTTATGTGAATTATCTCTGTTTTATTTTTTCGCACCATATATATTCTGTTTGCATGCTGTAAAGTAAGAGGGTGGTTGGGTTGGATTATTTTGCGGGTGATTTATCACTCACGGATACGTCAGTATCCTGGCAAATCGATTAGCCCGATCAATTTGCTAGAGGGCGCAGGATTCAATGGAGGAGATTCAACGATGATGCAGTTCGACACGAAAAGAATATCAGAAATGAAGATCGAGGATGCTTAGGATTCGTATCAAGATTAGAGTCAGCTCTGAAGTTAATGTATTTTAATTTAGTAGATCTATCTTGAAATTGTAATGGTTAAATCATTGTTTTGAAAAATTATATTTATTTAGCAAAATTTTCGTAAAGAAATTATTTAATTTGCACCCGAAAAGTCGGGGCGTTACAGATTTAGTCCCCAACATATTAATTTTGTACCAATCAAGTCCTCAAGTCTATTGCTGTTAACCCCATCTGTCAAAATAAGGGGAATCCTTGTCATTTCACTTCCACAAATTTCTGTCTAATAAAAAGAGAAAAAATAAAAGAAAGAAAGAAAGAAAAAAGAAAAGGGGAAAGCTGCAGTCATGGCATCTTTCTAGAATTGGGGACAAAATTGCACCCAATCATCACTCTCCTGGACTTGCCCACCTTTTTGCCATTTTCCCTCCCTCAATTTTCTCCAGCCACCAATCCTCCTCCCCCACTCATTCCCGCACTAGAAAACCCAAGGGATAAAAAATGAGACATAAAATTGAACCACCAACTAACGATCATCACACCATCACTGGTTTCGTACCCACACCCTAGGAGGAGTAAATGAGACGTAAAATTGAACCACCAACTAATGATCATCGCACCATCACTACTAGTAGGGCTGTCCATGGTCCGGATCGGATTCGTATAAATCCAATTCTAATTCGTATCTCACGGTTTTTAAAAAATTCAATCCAATCATAATCCAAAAGTCTTACGGTTCGGTTTCGGTTTTATCCACGGATTTCCTTCCAAAAAAATAAAATGATGCTACTACCATGATCATATTCCAGATAAAAATGCAAACACTAATTTCGATAAATATTGTCCAAATTGTAAAGGCATCAAAGGTAGTAAAGGCATTAAGGCAATAAATATGTTAAAGGCAGCAATGCAGCAACCAAATAAAACTAAGTATCGTCCAAAATACTCAAATTCTGATCAAGCATGATCTACTTATTACATCCCATAAAAACCAAACAAAAAATAGCAAATTGTTTCTCAAAACAAACAAACAAATTAGTAAAATATAATTATTTATATACATTACACACACATATCTATATTTTTTACAGTATTTTTTTAAATATCTCACGGTTCGGTTCGGTAAATCCAACGGTTTTGAAATGAAAATCCAATCCTAATCCGTATCTCACGGTTTTTTAATTTTCAAATCCGTATCCGGACCATTAATCCATGGACAAAATCCAAAAAGTAGGGATCGGATCAGTTCGAACCGATTTCACAGTTCTCGATTTTTCTTGGACAACCCTAATCACTGGTTTCACCCACACCCTAGGAGGAGGAGTGGCAGCAGATACTCCCAGCAGGGACGGATCCATAAATATATCCTAGTGGGGGCACCTGTTAATTATAATGGCGAAAATTCATTTTTTTTAGTCAACCATAATAAGATCGTACAAAATTAAAACATGCATTACTAATTACAAAAATTTATAACGCGTACTTTAAGCTAAATTAGGTAAAAATGAGTACAAAATCTCAGACAAAATTTTTAAAATAGGTTTTAAATGAACATCAACAAATTTTAAAATGTTTGAACTAATTTTGTTAATGCCTTTATTTTAAATTATTTCTCTCAATCGGTTAAAAATAAAGAGAATCAAGAAAGAATAACTCCAAATAGACAAACGGTTTGTAAAGTAACAAATATAAATGCACCATATGATGAAATTCAAGCATAAAACTAATTCTATATGTGTATTCTGTCCCAGATTCCATCGCCACTGCCATCTGATTTTTTGTGGGATATATACAAGTGTATATGTTTATATATTAGCACACTTTCAAAATTATGCTAATTTATACATAAATATTTTTAAAAAATATTTTAATTTCGAGTGGAGGCACGCGTTCAAGTGGTGGCACATGCTCTCGCGTGCCCTCGTATAGATTCGTCCCTACTCCCCAGTCAACCATGGTCGTCCAATTCGTCGGACCGCTCAAACCACCCAATCTCAACCCCATCCCTTTCAAGCTCGACGAGAGCGATGTCGTTTGGTCCTCCTGCTATCTCTCTTCGATTCGAGCGACGTCATCTCCCGTTCTACCCTACCGCCTCCGCCTCCCCCACCACTCCCCGCACAACCATAACCATTAGTTCCATCCGTTCAAATCAGGCCTCTCCGCCGCCTTGTCAGACGACCTCCTCCCTCTGGTCCACAACAAACCGATTCTGAATTTGTCCAGCGGCGAGAATGATTCCTCCTTTTCCGGCTGCCACGTTGCTGGCAGCCAATAAGTTCCCTCAATTAGCTCTGGTAAACGTGCTGATTTGGCTGAAGGTCAGAGTGATGACCGATTTGGGCCGATTCAACGAGGGAAAGAAGAGAGGTCGGAGGAGGAGGGAGAGAGGAGGATAGGCTAGGGGAAAAGAAATAAGAGAGGAGAGGGAGAAGAGAATAGTGGGGCAGTTGTCGCTTTCCCTTCTTCTTTTTTTTGTCGTTTTTCTTAGATAGAAATTTGGGGGAGTGAAATGACGAGGATGCCCCTTATTTTGTTGGATGGGGCTAACGGCGTTAGGTTTGGGGACTTGATTGGTACAGAATTAATATAGTGGGGACTAAATCTCTTCAATGTTTAAATTGGGGACCAAAATGAGACAAAGTTAACACTTTGGAACCAAAAGGATAAATAAGCCGATCATAAAGTTCTTTTTTTCCAATATATTACATTAGCCTACTGCAATTAAAGTATACCAAACATTTTTTTTTCTTTAGGCTACTATAAAGGTCACATGCTTATTTTTTTATTTATTAAAAAAATTGAGAAATGAGAATATAAAATAATCGTTTTCTTAAAACTCAAACCAAAATTAATACTAAGATCATAAGTAGCTATATATGAATAATTATCAATAATATTCAAAATTAAATATGTACAAATAAAAATTTTAAAACTCGAGAGCTGGGGGAGCCAGGAACCCCCCGAGCCCCAACATAGCTCCATCCCTGATGGTCACCAAAGCAGCAAGAGTAAAGACGGGTTTGACTTTCAATTTATAGCTGGGAATTGGAACGAGTGGGCTTTTTTACTTTTTTGGTCCCAAAAGTATTAGCAAGTTGCCAATTTGGTCCCAATGTATGAATTTAGCCAATTTGGTCCCCAACGTTTAAAATGTGTGTCAAAATGGTCCTCGTCCCCAACGGTGTTTGTCTCTTCCGTCAAAAGGGGGGCATGAATGGTATTTCACCCTTGTACACGTTTCCTTCTTATGGAGGGCTTTTTCCCGTCAATGTCATCCCCCACCTCTTATATACGCATTGTAACACTCAAAAGAAAACATAGAGACATTTTGTTTACCTAGGATTTTTTTGTCGACTTAATATTTTGTTTTTGTTCAAAAAAATTCGCATTTTTTAGTTTTTCGTCAATTTTTTGAGGATGATTCCTTCTTCATGACGAGAGGAATTTGAAAAGTAAAAAAATTACGATCAAACTCAATCTTTTTTAATAAAGACAAAAATAAGACGATAAACCAATTTTTTCATCTTTATTCCAAAAATATATATTTCGATCGTAATTTTTTACTTTTTAGATTCTTCTCGTCATGAAGAAACAATATTCTCAAAAAAATCGGCGATAAACTAACAAATGGAATTTTTTTGTCCAAAACAATAAGCCATTTGGCTTAAAATGCCAAACTAGGCATAAGTTATGGTGTAATATAATGCCCCATTGGCCCTGTTTCCTCCTATATGATTGTCTTTCCAGTTATCAGTTTCAATTTTCATCATAGCATAACAAACACCAAAAACTTAGTAAAACAAAATATAATGACTAATCCACAAGACACCAAATAACTGCATAAGAAAATATAAAAGGTGCATAACACCGGCCATTACATAAAACCCACGTCCAGACTTTACAATACCAGGTCCATAAGCAAGCAAAAGCCACATACCAGCCATAAGTTCAAAGTCGACTTTTTAAACTTTTTTTTACTTAAAAGTGGTCTTTATTCAAAATATTTGGGTAAAAGTAAATTTTTTTTTTACTTTTCCGATTCGTCTAGACTCAAAAAGTCAAAAAAAATTGGCACAAAATGAACAAGCGCGAAAAAATTTGAATAGAGAAAAAAAAAATTCTTAGCAAAATTGGGCCATGAATGCCAAAAAAATTGGTGGTCTATACCTCCGGTAGTAATGCATCCAAAAAATACACATGTACAGTCAAAACCCTATAAAAAACTGCATTCTTTTTCCAAAACAGTGCAAAGTGCACGAACCCAGATGAGTTTCGAGATGCTACACATATATTATACACAAAAACACACACGCACATATTTACATATCCATACACAGATTTATATGTATACAACCATGAATGGGCCCCAATCTGCACTCCAAAGCATAAAATGGAAAAGAAAAAGCAGTAAAAGTGAACGAAAATAGTAAATACATACCTCTGCATTCTTCATTCCACTCTTGATGTTCCATATTCACTCTTGTTTGAGTAGATTCAACGAAAACATTCCACAAATTAGAGGAATTTACTGGTCAGAGAAAACGAGATTACAGATGGTGTAAGGAATTAGGGATTTTGTATTCTAACGTAATGAGATCCTTTGATATTTTAGGTAGAAACGTGTAGGGGGGTAGAAACGTGTAGGGGTGGGGGGGAATACCATTCATCCCCCCCTTCTGAAGGAAGAGGCAAACGCCGTTGGGGAGGACCATTTTGGCACATATTTTAAACGTTGGGGATCAAATTGGCTAAATTCATACATTGGGGACCATATTGGCTACTCACTTTTGCTTTGGGGACCAAAAAGGTAAAAAAGTTGAATGTATATAAAATTCAGACATTGTCACCAAAGCAGCAAGGTAAAAGAAGGGTTCCACTTCCTTTTTATAAATGAGAATCAGGAACTAGTGATAGAGCAATGCTTTGGTGAACATGTCTGAGTACGGGTTAGAATATGGTACTCAGACATGATTACCAAAACATTGTTCTTAGGTACTATGTGATGTGTTCTCATTACATTGGTAATATGTGTTTCACTCCATGACAAATAAGGCACATCCTACCATTACAATGGTGATACGTCACAAGGTAACTGATGAGCATCAAATATTGACGTATAAAAGTCCCAATATTATATGGTTTCTAATTCTTTATTGCACTTAATTAGTTACTATATTGTTATTTTTTTTATCACTCACTTTAATAATTGATTTTGCAGGCAAATGTGATAAAAAGAACAAATTCAAGGGGAGGGCCCGAGCTATTATTGGGAAGCGAGAGGAGAGCACCGAATTTCAGTCCTAACATGGTTGGAGATTTGGTCAAGGTGTACAAGTGCTAATTTGATGATAGTTAGATAACTCTAGACGCGTTCGTTTTGAAATTTTGAATTTAAATTTGTAGGTAATGAGTGTAGAGAAAGAATGAGAATAATGATTGAAAATAAAGATCATGATTAGAGATAGATAGAAAGAAAAATAAAAATAATGATTGAAAAAAATAAGATAATAATTAGAATCCCAAAATAGATAGAAAGAAAAATAAAAATAATGATTGAAAAAAATAAGATAATAATTAGAATCCCAAATTTAAAACTCCAAATCGATTAGGGATTTTAGGAAAACCAAGGTGGTTCGGTGGCAGTTGGTCCAAGAATTAAGAGAATATTCTCCTTTATTACAAGGAAAAACTCTCGGCATGTAAAAAGGGGCACCACCTAGATCTGGGGACGCTACCAAGTGTTCCCTGCCAACTGCCAAGCACACTGTCAAGCAAAAAAACAGCACCGTTTGACAAAGAAAAGGGACACTGGCTGCTGTTGTGTTTGTAATCACAAATTTTCTATACATAGCATGTTGTAATTCTAACCCACAAATTTTATAACAATTTGCTATATGCAACCTAAAAAATATCCATAAACTTTCAAAATTGCCCTCTCCCATGCACCGCCACCAAATCCTCTAACCACCGTGGTCCACCACCACCACCGCTCAGCAAAACCACCGCCACCGTTCACCACTCCAGACGACCCTTCCTCCACCACACCCCCACACCCGTCAGCCACAATCATCACCGCCATCATCACCAACTGGGCCGACCCAGCTCATTCTCCCCGTGTGCAAAACGGCACTTGTTGCCAAACTTGCATCCTTCTGCGGTGCTGAACTTATTGCAGAGTTTGCTCTTGACGGTTGGAGCAGGACCATATGTAAATGGTGGTGGGGCATAGGATTTCTGCTAGAAGGAATGTGATGATTTCTTCCGGTCACTGCCATCACCGCCCCTTAACCTCAGTTACAACCAGTCGCCGCCATCAACAACACCACACTACTTGTCAAAAAAAATAATGATTAACAATCGGACACTCAATCCCGAAAATCGCTTCCAAAATTGAAAATTAACTTCCGAAAATGTCTACAAAATTCATTCTAATATCCAAACCCTTTATAATGCTTTTGGAAGGTGCGTCATGTCTTTTTTTTGTTTGTTAGAAAAGCATATTTCGAATGCATAATGCCTTCCTATGACGCATTTAGCTAATGCGCGATGGGACTAATTTTTGCAGTGGCAGCGGCGGCGTCATCATCATTGTTTTCGGATCTGGGTTTTCATTTATTTTTTTTTCGGTCAAGAGGTTATCGGAGAACAAGCTCTGAAAAAAGCTATCCATATATACAGTAACGGGGAGAGAGAAGTGGTGGCAACGGGAATTGATTTTTTTTCGATGGTGGTGGTGGAGTGGCTGTCGTGGTGGTGTGGTGATGGTGGTGGGTCTGAAGTGGTGGTAACGAAGAGAGAGAAGGGAGAAGGAGGAGTGGACTGTGTGTAGTAACTTTAGGAGTATTTTTGTTCGAAAATAATTTATTTTAAAATAGGCTACGTATAAAAAATTTGTGGTTACAAATAGCTTGGCCTCTGTTTTAATGTTGGTTGTTTGGGCCTTTGGTTTGCCTACACATGTTACTTATTTTTGATTTTCGTGAGACCTATTACGGCTTCTATAAATATGATTTAAATCGCAAGTTATGCTTAAAATATTTTTTTATGGGTTTCTAAAAAAATTTAGCTCAATTCAATATCGGTAAGGGCTATTTCGGTATTTGTAAGAAGTTTCAAAATTCGTAGAGCGCCTTATGAAAGCTCTAGAGTCAAAAATTAATTATGACCATTTAAAAAATTAAGTGCTCTAATTTTCAATCCGTTTAAACCGATGCAAAGATCTTATTTTTTTGATAATTTTATTTTAAAGGATCATAATTAATTTTTCACTTTAGGACTTTCATAGGGCACCATACGAGTTCTGAAACTCCCTATGAATATTGACACAACCTTTACTGATCAAATTGAGCTAATTTTTTTTAGAAATTCATAAAAAAAATATTTTAAGCATAACTTGCCTTTTGAATCATTTCTATAGGACCCGTAATAGTTCCCACGAAAATAAAAAATAAGTAACATGTCTTTTGACAACCAACATTATAACCAACGCAGCACCAAACTTCCCTTTTCTTTGTCAAACGGTGCCGGTTTTTTTGCTTGGCAGGGGACGCCGCCGGATCCACGTCACATCTTGATATCACCAGAAGCAGCAGGGAGAAGAGAAAGCAAGGAAAAATGGGTTAAGGTCCAGTCCAGTTATTTTTGGATCCAGTCTGGTTCAGTTTTGGGCTCTCCCGGGCCCACAATAATGAACGAAATCGATCATTTTACAGAGCTTGTCGTCAAATGGATATCTTTTGTGATTTATTTTCGAACGGATACATATGATTTTTTGGTCTTGAACATTAAGGCGAGGAAGAGCGTACATAAGTTATTTTTCTAAAAGGTCGTAACGATGATATTTTCTATGTTAATAGAGTTTAGTCACCAAATTACTGTGAAGAGAAGCAGGAAATATAAATTAGAGATCGTTACTAATTTCTATGAATGCATGACTGTGGATTCCGAAACCTTATTAGTTATTTTTCTCAACCAATAAGCTTCGCTACTTTCGCCTGATAATTTAATTCTTTGCTATTTGTTTTTACCATTGTTATTTTTAATTTTTAGATAAAGAACAAAATCACCACTTTTGTTAACTAAGTTAGAGTTTAATCACTTTGTATTTATTTAGTTTTCCAATGAAAATCACAAGTACATGCATCCTGTAGGCTCCACCTCGATCTCTCTTATCATACTATATTGCAATACTATTTGTGCGCTTGCGAGTATATTAAAATTTCATAACAATAACTAAAATGTGGTACTCAAGTATGGTCGCCAAAATATTTGTGCCCAGTGATGACCTCATTTAGGCCGTGTTTGGTTTCACTACAACCTTAGCTGTTTTTCTTTTTGTTTTGTTTTTCGTTTTTTTTTTTTTTTTGCATTTTTAAATTTGGTCGATAGAGTAATTTTTCAGTTTTGGACAAAACTTTTTTTTCTTCAATTCATCTCAATGAGAAGAGCTAAAAAATTAAACAAAAAAATCACGAATAAATTTGAAAATTTTCATGAAAATACATAGTAGAAGTCAAAATCTTTATTTCTCTAATCGTTATAAATAGGAAAATTTAGAATCCTAACAACAAAATTAAAGATGAGAAACGTTCGGAAAGAAAAATTGACTTAATTTACAGACATTCCAGATGGAGTAACCTGCCGACAATACTCGGTTTCTTGGAAAAGACATCTATAAGCTTTATTAACCACTAGTCTAGGGTTATAAACGAACAAAGTAGTCCACGAGCTCAGCTCGGTTCGGCTCGTTAAGGCAAGGTTCAGTTCAGCTCATTTAGTAAACGAGCCGAACTCGAACTCGAGTTTTCTGCTTGTTTACTAAATGAGCCGAGTGGAGCTCAGCTCGTTCAACAAAAGCTCAGCTCGTTAAGAGAGACTCGACTCGATTAAAGAGACTCGTTTAGTAAATGACTAAACTCGGCTCATTAAGGACTCAGCTCGTTAAGGTTCGAACTCGAGTTTTTGGGTCATTTAGTAAACGAGTCGAGCTCAAGCTCACCGAAGCTCGGCTCGGCTCGGTTCCATACAAAATTGACCTTTTCCTTTTCTGACATTTGATATCCCACACATGCCTAATCTACTCCGTTCGTCCCGGTTTGTTTGTCCCCTTTTTGACTTTTTGAGAGCGTTTGACCTTTTAAAGAATTGTCTATAGTTTTTAATTCTTAATGTTTTTAATATGCAATATGGATCTTGTTTAATACTATATCTCAATTAGTTTTATTATACAAAATCTTCAAAATCATAAAAAAAAACATTATAAAATGTAAGATATAAGTATATTTTTGAAATGCACGAATTTCGACATTTAGACAAACAAATTGGGACGGAGGAAAAGAAATAAACGTATATGCAAAACACAAAAAGCTAGTTGCTCTGTTGATTTGGTTACTCTAGACAGCTTATTTGTTTATGGAGTACTGTATTTCGGCTGATGGAATAAGTAAATAAGAGGACGGGATTTCGAAACTACTCCTTTTATTAAAGAAAATAAAAGAGAATTGGCCAAAGATTAGCCTACCAACTGTTACTCTTGCAATCATTAAGAAGATTTTAGGGAGCCCATATCCTAGGGCTGCTCGCGGTCCGGTTCGGTTCGGATTTCTAGGAATTCGAGAACCGAACCTTTAGTCACGGTTTTTACAAAATGAAATTCGTATCCGGACCAAAAGTCTTACAGTTCGGTTTTTAAAAAATAAAATCCGATCCGTGACTCGCGGATCGGTTACGGTTTTGTCCACGGATTTTAGCAAAAATAAAGATCAAGCATATATTCCACACTAAAAGGGAAGAATGTTACATTCAAAATTAAGTTTAACACCACCAGAAAGTACTTGTTACATAAACTACCAAAAACCTATAAAATCAGATTCAAAAAAATCTAAACACTAGTAGAATTGTATCATTATAGTACGTAACATGAAAAAAAATAGAAAAGAAATGAACTAGTGAAATTCAACTAGAGTTACCCTTTATTTATATGAAAACATTATAATTTACTCCATATATTTTATGTACATCTACATTATATCGCATTATTAAGATAAAATACTAAAATTATTAGAAAAAAGTGTTAACATTCTTAACAATTTATTATATAAATACACATATATATTTTTATATATTATTTATATAAAATAAATATCTCACGGTTCGGTTCGGTTAATCCACGGTTTTGTAATGAAAATCCGTGGACCGAACCGCGAGTCACGGTTTTCTAATTTTTCAATCCGTGTCCGGACCATTAATCCACGGAAAAAATTCAATAGGTACGGATCATTTCGGTCCAGACCGGTTTCACGGTTCACCAAATTTTTTAAGCAGCCCTACCAGATCCCTTGTTCGACTGTCGCTGTCCGACTCCCCTATCCGACCCTTCGACGGCGTCTTTTTGCATTGAAATAGCAACATATGAGACATGTAACGCCCCTGATTTTTGGGTACGTTAAATAAACATTTTATTGATTATCAAAAGAGAGTCTGCCTCTTTATTACATCATAATTCCCACTGGAGACCAATACTTAAACAAGGAAGGATCTAGGGTTCCTAACTACAGCTCCGCATGCCCCTCCATCCTAACCAGCTTTTCAACTCCATAGGCCTTCAAGGTGTACTGTTCATCTGGATTATCTACAAAATCTGGCACATTATAACAGCGTCGCCACCGATATAATATGTCAGGGTCACCAAATGTAACATGATAAGCCCGCAATAGTGTAAATAATCGGGTTTATCTCGCTCATTTTTGCCACGCTCTCGCGTATAACTCTTTGTTTTTTATTGATATTGCGCGAAAGGTGCGTTTTTGGTGGTTTCAGGTTTATCTTCGTGAATAAGGTGTACTTTGCGCCACGAGCTCATTTCATCATTGATCGGGGATTCGAGGGCTCATAGCGGAGCGATAACCGAGATCGGGGACTTTGACGAAACCCCGCTATCCTTCTACCCTTGCTGCTGAGAGAATTCCAAACCAGCACCAACCTACCGGTTGATTCCACAACCTACCGGTCGAGATTTCCAACAGTCAGGTCATGGTTTTTCATCCGTCAAAACCAACCGGTAGAAGGCTGAAACCAACCAGTAGATTCAAATCTACCGGTAGAAAATCTAAACCTGCCGGTTCAACTCCAGATCAGTCAAGACCATGTTATGTCAGCTCCAAAACCAACCGGTAGGTTTCTTAACCAACCGGTAGAACTTCAGCAGAACCAACCGGTAGACAGCAAGACCAACCGGTAGAGTACCAACGGTCCAGCATACGATTTCAGCTTTTTACCCGTTCTACCGGTAGGTGACCAAATCTACCGGTAGATTCTCCCCAGATCTGCAGTTTTTATTTTCTTTTTTTCTTTTTCTTTTGTAACTTAATTGGGGTACTATATAAAGACCCCTTAGCACGTTTTTAGGGTTATCTTAGATCATTTATTACCAGCTCTTTCTCTCTTTACCTCCCTCTTCCCTCCAACTCTCAATCTCTCTTCAAAAGGGCATTGATTGTTGGGTTTTGAGGTGGTTGCTCTTCATTAATGTTGTAAGTAACCTTGAGACCTCTATTAATCTTGCATTTCATTTCAGTTTGAGTATGATTTCGTGTTCTCTCTCTCCTACCCTTACTCTTTGCACTTCACTTTGCAATATGTGTGAGTAGTGTAGCAAGGTTGAGTTATGGGATGATTAATATCCCGTAACCAAGGGTATTCCTTGTTCTTCTCTCGTTATTCTTCGTTGTCTAAAGGTAAACACGATTCGAGGGTATTTTTATGTAACAAAACTTGGAAGTGTTAACCTCTTTGATCGTATGTAGGCTAGGGTTTCGATTCCTAGCCACAGACGATGCTTAGAGCGATGTCCTTTCGGGTGTTTGTCAAAATGTCTTCAAACCCTAATCTTGCTTACCAGTCCTGTCAATAAGAGAAGAACAAGTTTGCCTTTGGATTGCGGGTATTGATTATCCCTAAACCTAACCTTTAATTTAATCCTCAGTAAAAAGCCGTAGATAGGTTAAGTAGCCAGATAAGTAAATCGTTCAGTTGGCCGCCTCAATGCCAAAGTTTGGTTGGCCGTCCTAACGCCGAAACCTCTACAAGCTAATCTCCAATTTGAACTATGAACGCGCTCCCTGTGGAATCGATCCCGGACTTCCGGGTTTTATTATGCTTTCAACCGACTTGACCCTACGCTTGGGGTATTCTTATTACAAGACACATTAAGGTCGCAAGCATTTTTGGCGCCGTTGCCGGGGAACGCTTTCTTTTATAGCTTATATTGGAGGTTCGCCGAACCACTGTAAGTATCTCGCTTAATTTTGCTTTGCGTAGTTTATACTTAATCTAGTGGATACCTCTAACCTGAGTTTCTTCTCTAACTTGAGGTGTAACGAAGCTAGCATAAGTATAAACTACCCTTTTACTTATTGCTTTTACTTTTCGAGGCGGCGGCATAGCCCCTCGTAGTTGTTGTTAGGAGGTGGCGGCATAGCCCCTCTTGTCTGTTAGTTGGTAATTTGTGGACCATTGTTTCTCGAGCAAAGGGTATTTAGTGTATGCGTGGTGGTCATCGAGGAGCCTTTCGGAGCCCAAATTCTAAAAGGCTTCATCGATCTTTTTCTCCTCCTCGACCCAAAACTCCTCGTCGGGTGCAAGCGAGGACCCCACCACCCCAAAGAACTCCTTTTTCAACAAATACCCCTCCTTGAGAAAGAATGGAAGACGCTGGAGGTGGAGGTGATGATGTTCCGCCGGTTGTGCCCGAGAGAACTATGAGTGATTACATGAATCCGGCCCGTACTACTCCGCGGCCCACCATAGTTCTCCCGGCCGCAACCGAGGCAAATAACTTTGTTGTTAAAATGCATCACCTTACCATGATGCCATCGTTTTATGGCAAAGACAAGGAATGCCCGTACACTCATATGCGGGCATTCGAGGAAATGGTTTCAACGATAGTAACCACGCCGGCACAACTTGAGTCCGCCAAGTTAAAACTTTTTCCATTTTCGGTTAAGGACAAAGCCAAGGTTTGGTTGAATAACATGAGGCCTCAATCCTTGGCTAATTGGGGGGATTTGTCAAAAGCTTTTTATATGAAATTCTTTCCCCCTCAACTCACAAAGGATCTCCTTTTTCAAATTCAAACCTTTAAACAAAAAGAGGGGGAGTCTTTCTACCAATATTGGGAAAGGTTTAAAGATTTGCTAAACTCCATCCCACACCATGGTTACACAAACTATCAAAAGGTCGAGTGTGTTTTAAAAGGATGCTTTCCAAGTACTCGACACTTAATGGATAGCATGTGTACGGGTGGAGTCATGGCTAAGATTCCCGATGCCGCGTGGGACTTTTTTGAGGACTAGCTGAAAAAACGCAAAACTGGGATTGCTCGGACCCATCTGATAAGAGTATGTTCAATCCGGTTCCGAGCAGTTTCGGTAAATTCCAATTGAATGAGCAAACCGACTTGGCCCACAAGGTCGCCCAACTCTCGCGCCAAATTGAAACATTACAATTAAACAAAGTGGCCGGGGTGGCCTCTGTGGGCAAGGCGGAGGATTTTTGTGTTATATGTGATATTGCAGGTCATACCACGGGAGATTGTCAAATGCTCCCCGTCGTGAAGGACATTCTTCAAGGAACCAGGCCGTCGGAGGTCAATGCCGTAAATCAACGGATTGACCCTTATTCTCAAACTTTCAATCCGGGATGGAAGATGCACCCTAATTTCCGGTGGAGCGAACCACAACCTCCCGGACCTTCGTAATTTCCACCACATCAACAACACCAAGCTTTCCGGCCTCCTCAATCTCAAGGAGTGCCGCGATTCTCTCAAAATCAACAACCGCCGGGGTTTGCACCAACGGGACCATACATTGTGCAAACCGTTTTCCCCCACGGGGCAATTAAAGTGGTGAATCCTTCCAATGGCAATATTTTCAAAGTGAATGGCCAACGGCTCAAACCATTTTTGAAAAATTTTGAAAAGGAGGAGATCTCGGAGGATTTAGTAGCTCCGATTTATGTTGATGTTCCTTTGATTTGAAAAGTTCTAAAATTGTTTCCACGGGGAGCTTTTGCGTACGTCTGGACTTAACTGTTTGGAAGGCCCGGCCTCTTCGGAGGTACCCATCATTGACTTGGGTTTATAACTTCGCACGCCGCTATTCAAATAAGTCGTGTACCCAGCTCCGGTTCGTAAGGGCAAATCTTTTGTGGTCCGGTATAGCCACCCGTGTTTCGCCTAAGGTGTTGTCTCTTTTGCCTTGCGACACCTTAAGCGAACCATGGGGAGAAAAGTAGTACCCGTTCAATCACGTGACGATTCGGTGGTTTTCATTCTTCTTGTTAATAATTTTTGTTGCCGGGCTACCACACGCCGGCGGGACTAATGTCATTTGTCTCCTATTAGGTAGTTGGATCTTAAGTCTTTTGTAGGGTAACACGCTACCGCACCAGCCTTGGTAGATTGGGTCTGCAAGCCGGGGTGAGTGAGGCATTCAGGAGCCCTAAGCAAGGGTGTGACTATGTGTCGCGGTTGTAAGTTCAAGAAAGTCTCGACGTGGCCCTGTGCGACTGGCTATGGTTCCGGAAGCGGGGCCGAAGGAGTGGACCTTGGAAGCGGTTCCGATGATGAACGGCAGCAATGAGGGAAAATCCTCCAACTTGGTCGAGGTATCAGGTGGTTGACATTCCACCCCGTCGGTACATTCTTTTTGTTCTCCCTCTCTTTATTTATTGTCTTTGCATAGGGGACACTGCATATTTCAAGTTGGGGGGGAGATTACGTTTATATGTCTCATTTTCGGTTATTGCATAGAATTTTTTTTAAAATTTTGAGAAATCTTCCCATGTTTGGAGTTACTTAGCATATGCTTGTGTCGTTTTCGCATGTGGCAAGAGTATCAGTGTGAACGCACCATTTGAAAACTGTGCAACTCATCCCGTTAGCATGTGAATGAACTGTGTGGAACAGATTTCTAAGTGCATTTGAGTCGGTTGAGCATGCAGAGTGGAGATTCATTTTGTTGTATCCCATGCTTTATTTGTTTATCGTACCCGTAGTTTAGGTTGTTAATTCCTCTCGTACATACTTTGGTAATGTTGATTCCGGGCTTGCATTGCAAATTAAGGCTAAGGTGTGCTTGAAAGATGACACAAGGCATTGTTTTTGTGAATAAACCACATATTGTCACAATTGATCCATGTTTGAGATTTGTCCGAGTCTCATTCCCTTGATAAACTTAGGATACCTGGTGTTTGGAGGATGTTTGGGGCTGTGATTTTAAATGTTGAGCTGGGCTGGTGTTGGATTTGGGAGTTGGAAATGCTATGGGGGTCAATCTGCAGGTTTCAGAAATTCCAGGAAATCTACCGGTAGGGAGGTCGAGCCTACCGGTCGAAATTGTTAACAGTGATGGCATGTTTTTGGGCAACAAGTAACCTACCGGTAGGTTACTAAATCAACCGGTAGATAGGAGCAGTTCGAAAGAAAAAAAAATTTCTTTAAAAAGGACCCAGTCGGTCCATTTCTTTCAAAACCCATCATTCTCTCTCTCTCTCTCTCTCTCTCTCTCTTTCTTTTCTCTCCAAACCGCCGCAACTCTCTCTTCCACCATTTAAAAAATCTCATCTCTCTTTCTCTCTCCTCTTCCATAATAGCTCCACCCTTTCCCCTCTCTCACAAACCCGTACCCCCTATTTCCCATCAAAACCCACGCACGAACCCTTGCTGCCCCATTCTCGCGTCTCTCTCTCAAACCCAAGCCGAAATCCCAAATTTCCTCAACAATTGGCCAAACCCATTTCAAATCTTCTAGGTCCAACCCGGAAATCACAAGTTCAAGCATCAATCATGGCTGTTGAAGGTTGAAATCAGGGAGGCAAGGCCAAAAATCGAGATTTCAACGCTGGGTTTTCCTTCTCCTGTCCGAAATCCATCAGCAAGGTAACCATCTTTATCTTCGTTTTCTGCAAATCAAAACCCGCACCCCATTCTTCGCTGTTTGAAGTGAAACCTCGACTGAAGGGCATCTGAACTTGAAAACCCTCGCCGCATCTGATATTTCTCTGTTGTGGGTTGTAAATTCTGAACTTTATTTGAGTTGGGGGCTGATATTTCTGAAATTATTGTTTTCTGGGCTGTGATCTCTGAATTCTGTGGGGTTTTGGGCTGTGTTTTGCTGTGGTATTTGGATTTTAGGTCAAAATTCTGTTGATTGTTGCTACACCATAATGTCGGATGTTATGCGTTCCTATGACAGTGAGGGGAAGAGGGTAAGTATTGCCTCGAGGAAAAGGGACACTGGTCCGTCTAAAGAACACGGTGAAGAGCGAAGAAAGAAAAGGAAAGAGGAGGGGGAGAGAAAGAAACACATGGAGTGGGTGGCCTCGCTCAATGGGCGGAAGGCGACGTGCGAGCGCCAGGTTTGCGAACACAGCTTGGCTGAGAATAGGTATATAGCCATCATCCGAGACAAAGGTATGAAGCATTGGTTCAAAGAAGTTAAGAGGTATGTCAAGAATTGGGTTGTAGATTTTTTCTCGAGAATGAAGTACGATATTGCTAATTCTACCATTGAGAGTACAGTAGGCGGTGTGCACATTCTCATAGACCCCGATGTTATTGCTGAATACTTGGGTTATGAGAGGCCGCTAGAGGAAAACATTACCTATCCACGTCAAGGTGAGGATGAGCTGGACATGAATTTGGTTTACACCGAGGTATTTGAAGGAGGTGTGTACGGGCAAGCAGGGGGTGATTTGAAAGATGAGTACCGGACCATGAACAAGGTTCTGCACTACAACCTTTACCCCAGGGGGATGGAGAAAACACCGGGGGAGCTTGATTTGGAACTGCTTTACGTGTTTATGAATGAAAATGAGACTATGGACTTTGCTAAGTGGATCTTCGACCAACTCGTGAATTTCAAGCACAACTACCGGAAGGGTTTGAATTTCCCATCCCCCGCTATGATCACGAGGATTTGTTGCAACCATGGCCTTAGTCTCAAGAACCAACGGATCGAGCCTAGTTCACCGGGCATCATTAATGCAACCTCGGAGCATAAGAGTAAAACCAATGTCACTAAAGCCCGTGAAGCTCAAGCTCAAGTTCAAGCTCAAGCACAAGCCCCCGTTCAAGCCCCGGTGCAAGATCAAGCAATTCCGGAAACCGGCATGTCTAGTGTGCCTTCTAGTTCCGCTCCGAAAAAGAAAGGGTCAACGTTGAAAAGGCTTTTGTGTCAATTGTTGTGCCGCACGGCTGAGGTGCAGGAGGATCAAAGGAGAGCGGATCACAAGGCTAACTTTTACTATGAGCTGATGGCGGAGCAGTCGGGGAGGAGGTATGAGCCCCCGGCGGAGTTGACCATGGATAGGGCTATTGGTGAGCACCGTAGCCCTGAGTACTCGTAGGGTGAGTTGGGTGAAGATGAGATTCATGACCTGGAGCAGCACCTCGATCCGGGGACGTTTGAGCACACTTTTGGCCCGGGAGCTCAGTGATGGAGGTGGCAGTGGTAGTTGACTGTTTGGTGGGGTTCAGTAGTAGTTGTTAGTATGCTTTTATCGAGTCGGTGGTTAAGTCAGTGTGTCGTTGCTTATTGAGTCTGCTCTTTGTTTTTCTTTTTGTAGTTTTATTGTCGTCAGCTGGTTGCATGGTAGTCGGGGTAGTCTTAGGAGTGGTTCCGGTCATGGGGTAGTTTACCAAGCAAGTTTAGGCCGAAAACCATTTTGTTTGACCGTTTTTGTTTATCCCGAACTCATTACAAACCGAGAAGTCCTTAGTTGATTTTAAGTATGCTGGTGTTTTAGTTGCAATGCGTTTTCGGAATCCCTTATTGCTTCAGTATGTTCTTTCTTACTTCTTGTTAGTTGTACATGATTAGCTTTCAGTTCCTGTCGAGTTTCTCTTTATTGCTTGCGTAGCCTTTTTGGTTTCTGGTTATCGCTTTAGCCTGTTGATTTCTGAACATGGGATACATTTTGTTTCGTGAAATGCTTTGTTGAGCGTTATAATTTCTGAGTGAAACCCCTGTGAGTGCTGGAATCGATGCTTGATTTGTTTAACTTACTCACGTGTTTCACTTGAAAGAGACTTGCTGTATGTGGCTCATGGAATTCTAGTGGGATGAGTTGTTGCTTCGTTTTTGAGAAAATTTGTTGTGAACCTTGCCATTTTTGAACGTCAGGCATATGTTTCGTACCTCGTTTTGTTGGGAGGATCGGTTAGTTCCGCTTTAGTTGTAAATCTTTTGCTAGGGACTAGCAAAGTCCAAGTAGGGGGTGTGATAAGCCCGCAATAGTGTAAATAATCGGGTTTACCTCGCTCATTTTTGCCACGCTCTCGCGCATAACTCTTTGTTTTTGATTGATATTGTGCGAAAGGTGCGTTTTTGGTGGTTTCAGGTTTACCTTCGTGAATAAGGCGTACTTGGCGCCACGAGCTCATTTCATCATTGATCAGGGATTCGAGGGCTCATAGCGGAGCGATAACCGAGATCGGGGACTTTGACGAAACCCCGCTATCCTTCTACCCTTGCTGCTGAGAGAATTCCAAACCAACACCAACCTACCGGTTGATTCCACAACCTACCGGTTGAGATTTCCAACAGTCAGGTCATGGTTTTTCATCCGTCAAAACCAACCGGTAGAAGGCTGAAACCAACCGGTAGATTCAAATCTACCGGTAGAAAATCTAAACTTACCGGTTCAACTCCAGATCAGTCAAGACCATGTTATGTCAGCTCCAAAACCAACCGGTAGGTTTCTTAACCAACCTATAGAACTTCAGCAGAACCAACCGGTAGACAGCAAGACCAACCGGTAGAGTACCAACGGTCCAGCATGCGATTTCAGCTTTTTACCCGTTCTATCGGTAGGTGACCAAATCTACCTGTAGATTCTCCCCAGATCTGCAGTTTTTATTTTCTTTTTTTCTTTTTCTTTTGTAACTTCATTGGGGTACTATATAAAGACCCCTTAGCACATTTTAAGGGTTATCTTAGATCATTTATTACCAGCTCTTTCTCTCTCTACCTCCCTCTTCCCTCCAACTCTCAATCTCTCTTCAAAAGGGCATTGATTGTTGGGTTTTGGGGTGGTTGCTCTTCATTAATGTTGTAAGTAACCTTGAGACCTCTATTAATCTTGCATTTCTTTTCAGTTTGAGTATGATTTCGTGTTCTCTCTCTCCTACCCTTACTCTTTGCACTTCACTTTGCAATATGTGTGAGTAGCGTAGCAAGGTTGAGTTATGGGATGATTAATATCCCGTAACCAAGGGTATTCCTTGTTCTTCTCTCGTTATTCTTCGTTGTCTAAAGGTAAACACGATTCGAGGGTATTTTTATGTAACAAAACTTGGAAGTGTTAACCTCTTTGATCGTATGTAGGCTAGGGTTTCGATTCCTAGCCACAGACGATGCTTAGAGCGATGTCCTTTCGGGTTTGTTTACCAGTCCTGTCAATAAGAGAAGAACAAGTTTGCCTTTGGATTGCGGGTATTGATTATCCCTAAACCTAACCTTTAATTTAATCCTCAGTAAAAAGCCGTAGATAGGTTAAGTAGCCAGATAACTAAATCGTTCAGTTGGCCGCCTCAACGCCAAAGTTTGGTTGGCCGTCCTAACGCCGAAACCTCTACAAGCTAATCTCCAATTTGAACTATGGACACGCTCCCTGTGGAATCGATCCCGGACTTCCGGATTTTATTATGCTTTCAACCGACTTGACCCTACGCTTGGGGTATTCTTATTACAACACACATTAAGGTCGCAAGCATAACACCATGAGCTACAAGAGCTCAACAGAATAATTCTATACCCACTAACCCATAACTTATCAATATCAGAGTAAAGAGTAGCATACCAAACTCTTGCACAAGCAGCGGAATACATACATGTTTAACATGGCATTAACAATGATACATCTACATTCCTTAGTCTAACGTTGGTGTCTGCATTGTATGTGTTTCTCCTACGCGACTCATCGTAGAACGTGTCTCTATTCATCAAAATTTTTGAAATTTCCAAATCAACATTTTGAAAATCACATTTAACACACCCAACCTCGGTTCCGCCGCACCGGGTTCCCGAGTATCCTCACAATGGTTCCGTCGCGCCGGGTTCCCATTGGCACACAAAAACTTGCATTGTCTCCTCTCCGCGGATAACCAAGCCACATTACCAATGAGGCTACCACGCCCGGCCACATTGGCAATATTCACGATGAGCTACCACGTCCGGCCACATCGTGGTTTTCACAACATTTAAATCACCTCCAATGAGACTACTACGTCCGGTCCCATTGGCAACACACACTGCATAATGGGCTACCAAGTCCGGCCACATTGCGGTTTTAACATCTCTTTACACAATGAGCTACCACGTCCGGCCACATTGTGATTTCAAAACTTTTTCTCCTTTTCAATAACCACACCCTAGGTGTCATGTTTCTACTTTCTCGATTATTGTGTCTCGTTATCATGCATAGACTCCGCGGTAGGACTTTCTCATCACAAACCATTTAAATCATTCATTGTAATCTAAACTAGCAAGATCATGCAAGCAATCTTATAAACAAGCTCATCACCATCCTTATACAACCACAAGTAATGCAACAACATGCAAACAAACTCATAACTTTCTAAAAGATCAAAATACGAATACTTCGAATAAAGCTTCTGATTTCTCTTGTTTTGAAATCCGTTCTTTCTTTCTTTGTGAAAAGTTCAAAAAGACCACATATGTTTATTGACGTAGAAATCATTTGTTCAACATGTCATACTTTCAAAAGCAAGATAGGTTTATTTTTAACATTCATTCGACGTCAAGCTTCGTACCATATTTTTAAAGTTCAAGACAATCTACGTTTTAACATAACTATACATAGAGATAGAGATTAGGAACTTCCTACATATACTTAGAGATAGTGGGGATGAAAAATTTTACCTCATGCATCTCAAACAAACATCGTACAATATACTTAGAGTTAATGGTTACGAATAATTTACAAGATCATGCTTTCATTTCAAGAATATAAGCAACATAACTAGAGTTATACTAGGGAAAGTAGATAGGAAAATCTACGTATACTTAAGGTTAGGAAGTATAGGAAAAATCTACCATGATCCGAAACTAGTCGGGGCCGAATAAGCTAGTTGGAAAACTCTACGGGCGTTGAAACTCGCAAATCTGGCCTAAACTTCGGATGGCAGTAACTCAGTCAATACTTGGCCGAATAGGATCGTTCTTGAGTCTAAAACGAAGATCTCGAAGTTCTCTACGACTCTCGTGAAGGACGTTGTTCCTAGAAACGACTTTCGCCCGGAGAAAAATAGTGATAAAGGGGGTGACAGTATGCTGTCTGGACTGGAATCCGAGAATTTCACTGAACATCGGAGGTCGATATCTTTGTCGTTTCTTAACCAATTGGGGTGGTTCTTGGATCTAACTTGAAGGTTTTGAAGTGCTCTACAACTTTCTCCAAAGAAGTTAGTCCTAAAAACTAACTTAAGCAGAAGAAAAATGGGGATTTACGAAGGGCAGTAAGCTGCCAGGAAAACAGAAAATGATTTCTAGAGAGAAGTTGGAGCAAGGGGTGAAGGTGTGAGTTCAAATGGCAATGAGATCTGCTATTTATAGGCAAAACCTAACCTCTTCCTACTCCCTCCAAGGCCGGCCCCCCCTCCCTCTTCTTCTCCCATGGATTTGCTCCATGACTTGTCATTTTCATGCTTGAAAGCATGCCAAGCTTCCATGACTTGTCTTGTTCAACCTTTTTAGGCTTAAGGCTATGTGATCATGAGGGTTTTTGGTCTTGTCTAGTCTAGGGAGAGCTTGCTTGCAAGGGAAAGCAAAATGATTGGCTAGGTTGTATTTTGGAAGACTAGAAATGGGTTGGCAATTGGGTAATAGGCTTAAGGCTAAGTTTGTAGCTTGGTGGAGTGTACTACACTCAAGCACACACCTCTCTCTCCTCCTGAAAATTTCGGCCAGCCCTCTCTCTCTCTCTTCCTCTCTCCTTTTTGCTTCATTGAATTGTCCAATCAAGTCTTCCAAGCATGCCAAGTATTGCCACTTTCAACTCTTTAGGCTTAAGGCTAATGCATTAGGTCATTATGAAGGGTTTTTGGACTAGTCTCATCCTAGAGAGGACTTGCTTGCAAAAGCACAAAAGAAGTCATAAAAGGTTGTATTTTGGTTGAGTAAAGACAAAGGAGATTACTTGGTTGAGTTGTCACAACACAAGCACACACTTGCACTTCTCTTTCTTCTCTCTCTCACGGCCTCCCTCTCTCTCTCTCTCCATTCGGCCATCTCTCTCTCTCTCTCTCTCTCTCTTAGGTCAATGCATGTACATGCATGAATGTCTAGGAAGGAATCAACTACCAAGAGTTTTCAAGTGACTTGTCAATGAAAAACCTAGACTAATGATTTTCTAGAAAGCATACAAGGGTTAGGATAATATAGGAAAGTAACATATTATTTTGTAAAAAATCGCCTAATAACGGAATATTAAAGCTCGACGGTGCCAAACGCCAAGGCAAGGCGTGAGCGTGGCCAAGGCAGCCCGCTAGCAAAGCGGTGGCCAAGGCGGCCCGCTAGCAAAGCAGTGGCCAAGGCGAGGCGTGAGCGTGGCCAAGGCGTGGCCAAGGCGAGGCGTGAGCGTGGCCAAGGCAGCCCGCTAGCAAAGCGGTGGCCAAGGCGTAGCCAAGGCAAGGCCAGAGCAAGGCAGCCCAGCAACGCCAAGGCAAAAGCAAGGCGCCACCTGACGCCAAGGTAGAACCCGATGGCAACCAAGGCAGAGCAACCCGATAGTGACCCGACGCCTAGGCGAGGCAGGCCCGACAGGGACCCGATGCCAAGGCAAGGTAGGTCCGTCAATGACCCGACGCCAAGGCAAGGCAGGCCCGTCAACGACCCGACGCCAAGGCAGCCTAGTTAAGGAAGGCGCGACCCGACGCCAAGGCATTCTAGCCAGGCCAAAGCAAGGCAGTCAAGTCAACGGTCAAGGCAAAGACCAAAATTTTCCTACTAACCACTCCGGCATCGATGCATCACTAAGCCAAACGGTAGTTAGGGTTTGCTAACTAATCGGTTAAAACTAACTATACTTGCCATGTAGGATTTCCAGCGGAGAAATATAATTTAAAGATATTATTTACTTACTAGGAAAAATATACGAGTACGTTTACAAGTATACTAGTCATGGGAGAAGGACTAAATTGTCCGGAGTAAAATGATTCAATTTTACAAGTTTCAAATCTAATTATGACGGATTATAAGAATTTAAAATTTTTTTTAAAGCAATCCAAGTAATAAATAAAAAAAATTCAAATATTTAACGAAAATTTTATTTACCAAAAATCAGGGTCGTTACAAGACATGCTATCTAATTAGTTCTAGAGCTCTATTATGGTTTTCATTGAAAGCCTTAGAGCCAAAAATTAATAATGAGCCTTAGTATAAAATGATTAAAAAAATAAGATCTTCGCACCGGTTCAAACGGATTGAAAATTGGAGCACTTAATTTTTTAATCATATTCTTTAACATATAAACATTCTTAATTTTTAATCAATTACAATTGGTGCAAAGATCTTATTTTCTTAATCATTTTATCCTAAATAACCATAACTAATTTTTGGTTCTAGTGAAAGCCCTAAGAGAGCCCTAGAACAAATTAAAGAGCATATACTTAATTATGATAGCCCTAAAAACAAATATTAATAATGACCTTTACAATAAAATGATTAGAAAAATTAAATTTTTGCACAGGTTCAAATGGATTGAAAATTGGAACACTTAATTTTTTAATAATGCTTATATGTTAAACAATATTATTAAAAAATTAAGTGTTTCAATTTTTAATCTATTTGAACCGGTGTGAAGATTTTATTTTTTTAATCAATTTATTCTAAAGACTCATAATTAATTTTTGACTTAGAGCATCCGCATCCGCATTGTAATAATCAAATGGATGTGAATAAGCAAACTTAACAATAATGCTCAAAAAATACCTCACATTGTAATAATCAAATTAAAAACCCTAAAGAAAACTGAACTAAAAACACCCTAAAGAAAACTGAACTCCAAAAACAAGCTACCAATTACCGAACTCCAAAAACCCTAAGATAGAAACTGCTCTAAGATAGAAAGCAAGCTACCAATTACCGAACTCCAAAAACCCTAAAGAAAACTGAACTAAAAACACCCAAGCACCTACCTATATTCAAACCTCAAAACCAAAACACAAATACTCACTAGAGCACAACAAAACCAAAATCTAACCGAAACGAGAAGCCGAAGGAGAAAAAAAAAAACAAAAAAACAAACAAACAAACCACTACCAACCCCAGTCTTTAATTTTTGGGGTCCTATAACAAATTTAAACAAATAGGGCTCTTAGGCCCTATCTCTTGAACTTAACTTAAATATGGGAGTTTTCTCATTATTTGATTTTTTTTTTAGCATTTGTTAGTTTTGCGCCAAATTTTTATGGGTTGTTGATTCGTCACGATGAGAGGAATCGAAAAAGTTTAAAAAAATTATTTTACCCAAGTATTTTGAGAAATAATCATTTTAAGCAAAAAAATGACATTTTTGTGCTAAAAAATGGTTATTTCTCAAAATACTTGGTAAAAAGAAAAAAAATTTACTTTTCCGATTCCTCTTGTCGAGACGAATCAATAACCCACAAAAGTTTGGCGCAAAACTAACAAATGCGAAAAAATTCAAATAAGGACAAAATTCTCAAATTTAAGTTAAGTTCAAGAAAACAGAACCTTAATGTACATCAGAAACAAACGGTAAAAAAATATTATATATCGACTTCAAAAATAATCATTATTAATAGTCAACAAGAAAAAATTCCAACATTAATTCACCATGACAAAAATTTGCAACAATTCCAAAATTATGCCTAATTACAAAAATCTGATACTATCTCTTATTTGATGGACTCAATTTGAATAAATTTCAATTCTATAGACCTGTAGTGAAGGCGAATGCCACATAATTTTTGGTGCCCCCGGTCCAGGAATTTCCTAGAGGTCCAAAAGCGATCGCTTTGCTCGCTTCTTCCCAGGCTGGCACTGCCAACCCAAACAGAAAAATCACAATTAAACTCACTTGTAGGACCGAATTCATATCGAGTCGCGCAGGGCCCCGAGAGAGGCCTAATGCTACAAAGTACACGTTTGTTGTGTTGTTAGTATTATTTATCAATCAAGTTGTGGTATTATTGAGAGGCCATGATCTCATCACAACACATAAGTCACGGATTAGGAGATAAAAATGGACCTACAATAAGTGATTAGGAAAGTTGCTATTCCTTATTTTTATTTTTTTGAACGGCTAATTTTTTTTATTAATCTTTGAAGATGTTGCAAAGATTAACTGGAGTAGGAAGAGAGACAACAAGTACCCAATCTGGGACTCAATCCCTAAATTGGCAAGATATCAATCCAGGAGATACCTCAAGGGACAAGCCTAACACCCAAAAGGCTTAAAAGCCCAAATAAATAAACTAATTAACACCAATGGAACGCAACCCAAAACCCCTAAAAGGCCTAAAAGTCCAAATGGAATGGGACAAGCCCAACAAATGAAGCCTAAAAAATGCCTTAACCCTAACCACAACTTCACAGCCACTGCCACCCACCGCCGCAACCTCCGCGCAACACCGCCAACCAAACACCACAGCCGCCTCACAAGCCGGCCGTGAGGCAAAGGACCGACCAAACCCAGGCGAAATAACCAGGGGAGGCGCGCGAGCCTTGGCCCAAAAAGCTGCAAAGAACGACCTAGCCGTTAAGCACAAAATCGGAGACCCCAACAGAAAACCCGGCGATTGACCACCGCAACGGAGAACCAAGGCCAAGTAGCGAGGTTGAGACAGAAAAAGCCGCAAGGAGAGGGTTGAGACAGAGAGTGACGAGCAACGACTGGAGAAGAGAACGGTTAGGGAGCCGACGAAAAGCAAGGCGAATTCTGCTGACCAAAACATTCCTCAATGAAGCAGCCGACACGTCATGAACCCACCGTAAGTTGTCGATCCCATACACGTCCAAAGAGCATCATGCCATCAGAGGTCTCGCCACCAGAACCGCCACCGTTCACCATCTCACCGCCCGATCACAACGATGTACCTGCAAAAAACAAAAAGGAAAGACAATGAAAAAGGAGGAGCCCCGGGGGAGGAGGGTGGATGTAACGCCCCGATTTTCGGAAATAAAATCGAAGGCATTTCAGTATTTATTTCTGAAAAAAATTCACTAAATTAAAGTTTAAAATTCAAAACAGAATTCTCAACATAGAGATCTATTTATTACAAACCACTAGGGAAATACTAAAGAAATAGTTTTTGGGATAATAAGATAACAGAGCCAACTTCTAAGTTTGATACGGATTCCACGCGTACTCGGGTTCGGCTCCCACATCCTGATTCTCCTCTGCATAGAACTGTTCGCCTTCGGGATTTTGTGTCTCTTCCTGATTTTGTGCCATCGAGGGATCCTCTCCATTGTATCCTGCGTACTCTAGCAAATTGATCGCCGAAGCAATCGATTTGCCAGGATACAGACGTATCCGTGAGTGATAAATCACCCAGTAGAATAATCCAACCCAACCACCCCTCTTACTTTACAGCTAGCAAGTAAACAGGATAATAATGATACGAATAAGTAAAACAGAGATTTTTCATATCAACCAGTTCATTACTATCCATTAACTTAATATGAATTCTAAGATCTCACCCCTGGGATCTTTCCTCCCCAACCACCAGCCATGCTCGGTCCCATGAGATCACTTTTCCTTTATTGCAGATAACCTAAGTTATATGACGGGTGTGCAACCATATCACTACAATAAGGGAAATAGCTTATCATGCCTGAATCACAACTAAGGTTCGCCTATCTTATGTACCACATCATAATCATTTCACAATCATCACTGAGCACACGCCAGGCTATCAATTCATCACTGGACACACGCCAGACTATCAATTCACCACTGGACACACGCCAGGACATCAATTTACCACTGGACACACGCCAGGACATCAATTTACCAGTGGACTCTCGCCAGAACATCAATTTACCACTGGACACACGCCAGGACATCAATTTACCACTGGACACACGCCAGGACATCAATTTACCACTGGACTCTCGCCAGGACATCAATTTACCACTGGACTTCGCCAGGACATCACAAATCTCATCATATCTCAAAATCACGCCTGCAGGCAACCTCCAAAAAGAAAGAAACTTCACAATTTATCCATTACTTAGCATCGTTGTAGACACCCCAATCCAGACCTCGGAGAGTCTTTGTCCACCCCGATGATGAAATAGAGGAAACGATACCTTTGCGAGCTTGAAAAAGGATCTCCTTTAAAGCCAAAAACCCAACAAATCCAACAAACCCAGCCAAGCCCAATAAAAAAAGGCCCAAAAGGCCCTGGACCACAGGAGGAGGTACCGTGCGGAGCCAAATTGGAGCGCACGGCACCTTGAGAAATTCAAGGGACCGTGCGCAGCCAAACCCCTCCGCACGGCACCTTGAGCAAAAAGCTGGCTGGCTCAGAAAGCTGTCGGCCACGCCAGTGTGAGCCACAGCTGATGACTGGCTCAGCCGAAAATGCACTTCTGGCCTGCCCAGAAAACACCTCCACCATTTGAATTCAAAATCCTTGGCCATTTGCCTATAAATTAACCCCTCCACTCAAGGGAAAGGGGTCCCTCTTAGCCTTTCTTTTGAGTCCCTCTCTTGCCTTTCTCTTGGCTTTCTCACTCTACTTTCTCTCTCCAAATTTCTACACCCACTTTCTTATTTCCATTGCCATTTCCAAGTTTTAAAGAATGTCATTCCCAAAAGACCTTCTTTAAGTGTTTTCACTCACTCCCTTCTCATCATTGAAGTTGATCCTTCATTAACTTCAAAGACTCATCACCCCCAAAACACCTAACCTTCACTCACACCCATACTCCCTTTGTCTCATTTAACCTCCCCCATCCACATCCGTGACGATCCATCCACATCCTTGCATCTACGATCCTTGATCAAGCTCGAAACCAAAGGTATAGACTAGTTTCCTCAGACTAGATTCCGTTCTGGTCCTGAGGGGACCTTTCTGTCAGCAGATCTAATCCCTTTTGGTTAGATCCTGACTCAAAACCTATTTTCATAAAATAAAACCAACACTGTGCTGAGGTTGGGGAACCGCGCGGTCTGTTGATCAGACGCACGGCACCCTGCGCACGGCATGATGCACACTAGTGCTATTGTGAACAGGCTGACTGGATCTGAGTTTTCCTCTGCTGTGGTTACCTGTTTTTGCTGTTTACTGTTTCTGTAACTCTTAAAATAAGACCATATCTACAAGCCATGTTCCGGCCCTCCTAAAATCTTTTCAAGATCATCCCACGTGATCAAAAACGTTGAAAACTACTTTAAAACTACGTTTTGAGAAGGATAATGACGTTCCTGGGATGATCTGACCGCCGTGAGGCTACTCGTGAGTTTTCAAAAGATCTACAGAGAAACCAAAGTGAGCTAAATGATGTTTTGAAAGATCGCAATACCGACAACAGAGCAGGTGCCACGCACCGCATGTTGAGATGCCTCGCACGGCAACTCAGGGTGCCGAGATCGGTATTCTGAGGCCCAACAGTCCTAGAGTAGAGCATGTTCCACACGCGGCATGTTGAGATGCCTCGCACGGCATCTCAGGGTGCCGTGAGCGGTATTCTGAGGTCCAAACAGTCTGTTGAATGTTATTTACTTCCATTTATTCATATCATTTTATCACGACTGTACAGATAGCACCACTTGCACGTCAATGTGATCTATTTCCCATGTCCCTTTCCCGTTACGTGCTTTATTAAAGAGTTTGATATTCCAAATAATATTGAAGATTCCCCCCTTTTTAAAACATCAAGTAGAGACCGGTCTTACCGGGCGAATGGGGTGCTTTTTAAAGAAAAACCTTCCTCATTCGTAATGTGGCTCCCGAACCCAACATCTCGACGTTTTCGCTAGATCAAAAGCCTTTTTCGAACCACTCCTCGGTTTCTCGGGTGACCCATCTCAAAAACCCGGGTGGGGACTCTTCGAGTTAACGCCTTTTCCGGGCGCGGGAGCCCACAATCGTCTAAGTGATTTCTATTTCGTATACCACCCCATGTCCCTAGGATCCAATCTAACATTCAAATCAACCATCAACACAATATCTTTCTCAATAATAATTAAAAACGAATAACAGACGGATCAAAACAATTATTAGGCGATGCAATCATATAACTTTTTATGATTGGGCCGTTGCCCTTAATCTTGTATGGTCACAAAATCATTAATAATGTATGAATTATTTAATTAAGATTTAAAAATAATTTTTCTAGACTTTTATTAATTATTTTTAAGTAATTAGATTGATTAAATACTAAATAAATACATTAAATAAGTAAAAATATTAGAATAATTATTGTAACCTAAATAAGAGTCCTAAATATTCTCTATAACAAGTTCGAGTGCTAAAAGTTAGGTTTGGAGGTTCGTGGGATTATTTTAAATAAAAGGATTAAGATAAATGACAAAAGAAGGTTAAATAGATAATAAATAATTAAATAATTAAAAATATATTGATATTAACAAAATATCATCTTAGGACTGTAATAAGTCTAAATAAAATTATTCGGGCATTATTAACATCTTTTATAATATTTTAAAGTATTTTTATTTAGAAACAATGCGTAAATAATAATAATTAGTTAATTAAAAAAAATATTATTTTAATAACATATCATCTTTGAGATGTAAGAAGTCTAGGCAAAATAGTTTAGAAGTTAAAAACATTTTTTTGTAAGGTCGTAATTATTTTTCGTTTGTATCTTTAATTAAAAATAAAATAAATAGCTAATAAAATAAAAAAAATATGAAACCAGTAAGTTATGATCTTTAATATATTAGGAAACCAGGAAAAATAGTTTGGGGATTTATAGAGTAGTTTATAAGGTCGCAATGGTTTCTAGTTTACAAACTTTTACACGATAACGAATAAAAATTTAATAAATAGATAAATAAATTAAAAAAATATGAATTTAACAAGGTATGATCTTTGGAGTGTTAGAAACCTAGAAAAAATAGTTCGGGGGTCAAAATCCATGTTCGGGGTGTCGAAAACGAGGTTCGAAGCAAAATAGGTCAAACCTTAAGGTTTGACCTTGCGGCAGAAGCGCCGCCGCAAACTCGCGGCCTGGTTCTTGCGGCCCGCATCTTGCGGCCGCAAGGTTGAACGCAGCTTCGTATTTTTTTTGTTTTCTTGATGTTTTTCGATGCATGGGGCTACGAGGGCTATTGGATTATGTCTAAAAACATTAAATATACTTAGAGGAGGCTTCGGATCGAATTACAATACCTCGAATTGGATTGAATTAGTTTTCGATCGAAAACTTGAAATTGGAGAAGATGACTTCGGTTCCGTCGATCGAGGGACCTTGGGGCCGAATTGGTTGATGTTTGGCGATGCTAGGAGTCGTATGAAGCAATTCAATCGATCAATTTGAGTCTCGGAGGAACGGAAGTACGAAACCCACTTTTCTCTCTCTCTTTTCTCTCTCTAGAACTCCATGGATTTGGAGTTTCGATTTCCTTTGATTTTCTCTCTTTTCTGGACGATTTGGGGTGTGAGAATTTTCGTGCGTGCCCTAGGGTCAGAGTAGTGAGGTATTTATAAGAGAATTTGGATGAGGTAGGATTAAATTGAGTCCTAATGGATTTGGGTTTTTGGACGGACAAATTATGCACGGTTTTAGGGTTACGGAGGAGGTAGAGATCGAGTAGGAGTAGGAGAGGGAGAGGTAGAAGAGTTGTATTCATGCATGTAACTTAAAAAAAAATAGGATTAGATAATTATTTGTTTTTATCTAACAAAATAAATGTCTTTATTAAAAAGATATAATTAAGAAAAATAATGCTATTATTATTATTAAAGCTATTAATAATATTATTTAAAAAAAATTACGGTCGAAAATCCGGGTTGTTATAGTGGAAGCCACCTCCCCCCAGGCGGCTAAGCCGAAAGTGGAAGTCAAGAGGTTGGGTAATTTTTTTAGAGAGAAAAGCTTTCTTCGGAAAACTTTTTCACATATAAAGTTGCCATTCTCACCTACTTAGTAGGTTGCTTATAGGCAATAGTGTAAGGATATCTCTAATGGCAATATGGCATAATCAAAATCGGACCAAATTCATTTTCTCGAGTTGCACAGGGGCATAAGAGAGGCCTAATGCTACAAATTACACGTATTATTTATCAATGAAATTGTGCTATTGTTGAGAGGCCATGATTTTATTGATGAGCACCCAATATTGTAGATATTTGGTGCGACTAGTCCTGTTTTATGTTGTTTTATCTTGCGTTTATTAGCTTTTATTGCGATATTGCACATAAGGTAGGTTTTTGTGTATTTCAGGTAAAACGTGATAATAAAGCAGTTTTAACACCAAGGAATGCTCCGGATGCAACCAAGCGCTCAAGGCCACGTGCCACCCCGTTGTGGTGCCCAAAAAGTCATGAAGAAATGGTTTGGAGGTTGGTCGGATCGCCCAAGGGTCAAGGGAATTGAAGGAGAAGTGAGGATTTTACCAAAGCTATTCATCTTCCGACCATTTGGGTTAGAAAGTAGACTCGACAAGCTTTCCAACGGTCCAAAGAATAACCAAATATGAGTTCGGGAGTGTCCTGAGCGAACCCGTGAAGTTTCCCAAAAAAATCTACCCAGTTGGTACCGATACCTCAAAAATAAGGTATTAGTACCTTGATGCTCCAAGTGAAGACAGGTTGTTTGGTACCGATACCTCAAAAATAAGGTACCGGTACCAATGCCCTTCGACTAGCACTTTATGCTGAATGGTTCAACCTTCTATATATGGAAAGTTTCTTCTTTTGGATTGTTTTTGGGATATTTTGGGGGCCTTTTGGTCCTTTGTAGGGCTGATATGTATGGCTTTATAAATAGGTTTGTATGCCATATATGGCCATAAGTAAACTTTAGGCCTAGTTTTCTAGTTTTTTGCTCTAGGTTTTTCCATTGTCAGTTTTTCAAGCTTTTCAAGTCATTTCCTTCAATAACACTAGTAAGTTTTAGTTGTTTGTTAATTTCCCAAGTATTAAAGTTGTAGCTACGCGTTGGATCTTCTTATATATCAAGTTTATTTTCGCTTTTATTGGTGAATCATGTTTTCTATGCTTAACTCTTTTTCTAGTCTTTGTGCTATGAGTGAGTAGTTAATAGGTTTGGTCATGGGATGAGGTTCACTCTATAACTTGGTGGATCAAATAGTTTCTCTTAAACTTTAGCTTAAGTTCAAGGATTTTGAATGAATTAAACCCATGATGTCTAGTATTGATCATGGGGTTGGTAGCTTCTTTGATCATGAAGTTTATCGCCTTATGCTACATGCTTGATAATCCTACACGTGTGAACGATTCTATTTCGTCTCTCACTTGCGTTAAATGAGTTCAATTTGAATCAGAGCTTTAAGTTAAGTTATAAGTAGTCTTCAGCTTTTAATTCTTCTAGTGGAATCCAGACGGTTTCGGTCCACACTTGAGTTAGATGAAGGAACCGTTTGATGGCTAAGTAGTGGGTAAATCGATCCTTTTGACTCGACCATCTCTAGTCTAGTTCAATTCCAAGTTTAAATATCGTCATTTGAATCGAATACCAAAGTTGGCGGCTTGAATGCCGTAACACTTACGCTACATCTAATCCGAATTCGCTTAAGAATATTTCTCTGTGGAAACGATTCCGGTCTTCCGATTTATATGCTTTCAACGACCTAGCCCTATGTTTAGAGTTTGAATCTTTCTAAGAGGTTAGACTGCGGAGTAAGCACTCATGATCACAACACATAAGTCACGGATTAGGAGATAAAATTGGACCTACATAAGTGATTAGGTAAGTTGTTATTCTCACCTAGGTACTTAGTATGTGCTAATAGGCTATATAGTGTAAGAGTATCACCAATAACATTATCAAAATTAGATAATCAAAATTTGTAATTACCTCAGCTTTTGATTATTCATTTAAGGGATTACTAAGATTAACAATATGAAGTCCCACAACGGCCAGTATTAGTCAATAATAAAAAATCTTTTTTAGTAGAGAGATTGAGAGAGTAGAAATAAATGTAAGAGGGTGGATCCAATGATAATTAAAAATGCGATGAGAGATAAAGCAAGAGAAAGGCAAGAGTATGTGATCCCTATTAAATTCGGTTATTCAAAGAGAAAATGTTGCTAATTTTGACTATTCAAAGACCAAAATTTCTTTATTGGTTAAGGATTTGCTAAGTTTGGTTATACCATTGTGAGCCATATCCCAAACTAACATTTCGAACTTGAAAAATCTTTTAATTTTGGTTAGGCCATTGGAGGCACTCTAATACAACCCAATTATTGTCGCCAGGGCGGCTCTAACAATTTTGAGATTGTAGGCTACATCTTGCCTCTACGCTTTTTTTTCAACAGATATATAATCAAATAATTGTTTTCTCAAAATAATTAGAGGAACATAAAAAGTCAAGCATAACGTTCTCATTGTATTCAAAACCGAGTTTAGAAAAAAACATTAAAAATCTGGGAGGAGGAATTTCGAGTATAAATTAATTTAAATGGTTTTTTTTTTTTTGATCTACAGTTATACTTGAATAGCTGACTATCATCAGAACTACAGAAAAGATTAATTAAATCACCAAAAATAATAAAAATAATAATTGCATAAAAATATTTATAGGTTGTCCAGATAGAAAAGTGAATATTTAGAGCTATCTCCGTCACGAATCTTTCTTGGAGCAAACAATAGATATGCAGATCAAGACCTGAAATTTCGAAATTCTACATTATAAATTTCACATCCTACATTTTTTTTTTGAACAACAATTATTTTTTTTACTAATCATTGAAAGAACATACAAAGATTAAAAGGATCGCAGCTACAATAGCATCATGACAAGGAAAATAGATCTCAACAAATTTGACGCCTATAAAATAAACCTTGACATCATATGCCGCCAGGCACAGAGAAAACCTGGCAAGACGCCAACCACAAAAACAAGAGAATGCCCAAGGCATAACCCAAAATAAATAAATAAATAATCCTAAACAGCAAAAGAGATGCCACCTAAACAACCCTAAACACACCTCAACACCTAAACTCCTAAAACATTCCCCAAAATTTGATTAGCCAATGCCTCCGGCCTCTTCAACTATTAATAAACTCCTAAAACATCCTACATTTTATCGGTGCTATCAACTCTTGTGGAACATATATGTTCATACGGGAATTTTCCCAGACGTTAAATGGGCCTCACGCCAGTGTACGGTACACGATCGATCCTCAAGAAAGTAATTAAGATGCACATATTTTGGACCAAACACCGCGAGTTACAAATATACTAAAATGGATATGTAGATAGGCTACTCCACATATCCGTCAAAGAGTATTGTCCTCAACACCGCATTTATAGTCATCTACTGACGACTCTGCAGTGCGAATTATATCCAAAACCGAAGGCAAAGTCCCACCACGGCCAACGAGCCAAGAGTGTTTGAAGTGGATAAGAAACGCATGCATGATGCTGCCGAGCAACCAAAAAAAAACGTATGCATGATGCTTGATGATGTGGGGCTTGGAGCAGTACCTCATGTCGTTGTTACTATCACGTATATGTCTATTTTTTAAGTATTCTTTCAATAATTCAGCAATAATTTCGTATTAGGCTATTAGGATTACATCTTGGACGTTAAATAATTGTAAACCTGTTTTTTATTTTTATTATTATTTTTCTGTTGATAAGATCATCTTGATGGTTATCCAGACGAACCCCAATAGTAAAAAGGAAAAATAAAAATCATAGATTTGACCCACTTCGACATATTGTCTTAAACTGGAAAAATTTGTTCCACGTACTGTTTTTTTATAACTTAAGTTTCTGAATCAACTTACACATACTTCGAATTATTCCGTGGACTAACTCCACCGTCCACTTGCGAGATCTCAAATTTTCAATTAAAATCAGAGCAAAACTCGTTTCATGTATATACCTCCCAAAATTAAATGAAACCGGGAAAAAAAAAAGTAGAGAGAATCAGGTGGAGCAAATCAACGAGAGTGAATGTAAAACTTGCACTACTCTTTTTGACAAGATTTGTTCAAGTCTTGAGGTGAAAATTGGACCGTAACAAGACCGAAAAAGGCCAAACCCATGACACTATGGCAGTTATGAGAGTCGACGAGACAGCTAAATTTAACAACTCAGTCAATACAAGAAATAAAGTCATTATATGGTAGAAATAAAGAAAGAAATAAAAAGTCCTTCTAAAGAAAGAATACCCACAAGCAGGTGGTCGGGAAGATTCAAGCTCCTGACCTTTTAGTGAGATGCAAAAATCCTGGTCAACTGAATTAGCCCCAATTGGTTATATTACTTTACTTTCGACACATTAAATTTTAAATGGAAATAAGCTGATTCTAAAACCCTTTTTACTTCTCCCATTCAAACAATATTTTGAATATATCACTCAATTAGGTGTGATAATTTGGTGGGCTTATCTATCTATCTAGCTATCTGGGGCGGTTTCGTAGTCTTCTATAAAAACATATAAATAAATAAAAAAAAACCTCAAATTTTAATCTCATAGTTTCCGATTAAATTTTTATGATCCAAACCGTTCAATGTGTGTAGAATGTGATTTTTAGGGTGGCGAAGAGAAATTAGCGAAAAATATGACCAAGAAGTGCTTGTTTTGAGCAGTTTTTAATTGAACCGTTCATCAAATCTAAGCTAAAAGCTGCTCAGATCAAGCCATTTTCGGTCTTCTTCTTTTTGCTGATTTCTCACAAATACCCTTAAAATCAAGTTCTGATCACATTGAGTGGCTCAGATCATCAAAATTTGATCGGGAGCTATGAGATATTTTTAGATGTTTTTATAGATGTCCCTGGAACCGCCCCGCTATATATCTATCTATCTATCTATCAATATCCTATAAAAATGTGTTTAGACCTATTAATTCTCTAAACCTCTATCCCTAATTTTCTAGAGTTTTGATTGTCAAATTAAATTGGGAGAGAGAGAGTGAGGGGGAGAGATGTTAGGAGAATTGAGAAAAAATAATCCAATGCTCTAGTGACCATTTTTACATGATGGCCCAACTTATCTCTCCACCACATGTTTGAGTGCTTCTCACTATAAAGTATCGAGCCTGCACAAATTAGTTTTTTGTCCCGTGCAATGAACAAGCACATATAACGCTAAACCAAACCAAACCGAACCGAACCTTATGTCTCAATCACTTGGGGTCGGCTATATGAATCATTTTCCTCCATTGTACTTTGTCAAGAGGCATTTGTTCACACAAATCTATCTACTATACTCATATCGTTGCGCACCACAGCATCTAATATCAATTTAGGTCTATCCCTCCTCGTAGTATTGTTATCCAAAACTTTCATATCCGCTCTTTTAACTACTGCATCTCCTGATCTACGGTAGACATGCCCAAACCACCTTAACATATTTTTCCTCAACTTCTTTTTTATGAGTGTTACACCTACCATCTCAGGAACCGTTTCATTTCTAATCTTGTCTCAACATTCTCATTTTCGCTATACTCATCTTGGTCACATGTTGTTTCTTAATAGGCCAACATTCTGTCCCGTAAAAAGATAGTTTAATATTTTTTTCGGTTTCATGTTTGATGCAATGTAGACACCCCAATCTGGACCCCTGAATAATCTTTAAGTTTCCCCGATGATGAAATAAGGAAAAATATACTTTCGAGGCTTGGATTGTTGCTCCTTTGCTACTCCTTTGCTACTCCTTCTCTAACCTCAAGAAAACCTCTTTTCAACAATGTAGGGTGGCTCTCTGTTCAATTGCAAAAGAGAAAGATGCGTTTGCTTTGTCAAAAATAATTTTTTCCATGACACACTGAGGGTAAAATGAGCACATATTTTAATGTATAAAATGGTTTTGAGTGAAACCAATTGGGTTAGAAAGAGGACTCGACGAGCTTTCCAACGCTTCAAACCGCGTCCAAATCCGAGTTCGGGAGTGTCCGGGGCGCCCTCGCGAAGTTCGATGTGCTGTGCTGATTCACATAGCGCGCGGCACTTCAAAAGGGCGCACGGCACCTTAGAAAATTCAAAAAATCAATCTCTCGCACGGGACACCAGTACGTCGCACGGCACCTTGAGAAAAAGTTCTGACAGTCGCAGAAAGCTGTCGGCCACGCCTGCAGGAGGAGCGTCTGTGCCAGAAAATGAGTTTTATTCGGCCCAGAAGTTACCTCCCCTCCTTTAGTGATCATCCTTGGCTCTCTTACCTATAAATACACCCCCTCTCTAGTTGAGAAGGACCCCTCCAACTCCAAGTAAAGTTATTCTGCCATTTTTTTGGCTCTCACTCTCTCTCTCTAAAAATACTCCCTTGTGATTCTCTCACTACAACTTCTTACACCAACCACCACTATACACATCTCTCTCTCTCTCTACACTCATTTGCTCTCAAGTCTCTCAAGTTCAATCCAAATCAACTTCCATTCCTCCACCTTCAAGCACATCCAAGCTTCGATCAAAAAGTATAAATCCATTTCCTTGGGCTAAACTACATTTAGCCTTGAGGGGAGCCGATCGAGACCCTTCTCGGTCTTTCTATACCGAGCTTGGGTCTCAAACGAGCTTTACAGTCAAAGTCTTTCTTTTCTTTTCTTTTTTTTCTTTTTCTTTTCTTTTTCTTTTCTTCTTTGTGCGTTTTCTTTTTATATCTCGACTAATATTGCTTAAAGATCGTGCGGGTACATTCTAGATTCAAGTTTCATGTTGAAAGTCTTTCTTTTTTTTACTTTATGAGATCTCTCAATATTTCAAAAATCTTTTAACATTATTTTACATGATAAGATGAACAAAAGGTCCTGTAAATCATTTTTCGAAGATTCAGAAAATATAACAAATTATTTTGCGGACCTACGGTTTGTTTTGTCATGTAAAAGTAAGCTGATTCTGGAATGTGTAGACAGGTGTACCGCACGGTCTATCAAACAATTGGTCTATCAATCGAGTATACTTCGTAACTCTCTGTTTGAATTTTGTAGATGTGGTTCTGTGGGAAGTAGGTCGACCCTTTTATTTTCCGTGACAAAAAGGGGGAGAAGTGTGTTGGGTGCAAAGATATTTGGTGGATATTTGTTTGTTTTGGATATTAGCTAGCTGGCCTTGAGTGATTAGACGTGGTAGGTACATTTTTTGGTCTAGTTTTTCAGAATTGCCTTATCCTGAATATATAGTTATTTCTCGTGGATACATCTATTGTGGCATATTTCTGTTGATGGATTTTGAATGCAGGTTTTGTGGTCTATCGCTCAAGCTACTCTTGTTAGTACTTTAAGTTTATCCTAGCTACTCTTTTTAATCTGTAAAAGCTTGGTTGCTTTTGTCCCGGAAATGCCAAAGGGGAAGATTGTTAGATATATTGGCACTTTTCGGGGTTGTCCAAAACCTCCATTGGTATTTTTGTTGTATCGACTCCTTTGATTGCAATGGGTAGGCTCTTATTTTGGGGTAGTTACTCGCTCGATGCTCCTCTCATTTTCTGCGCCAAGTTGACCGCTGGGAAGTCGATCTTTTTGTGTGTCAGGTAAGTGCATTGCACGGCACGTCATGCATATGATTGATTTTTGTTACCAAGATTTTGTCTCCGTAAAATTAGTTTTATATATATATCTTTAAGAGATTTCTTTTTCAGAATATATATAATTGGGGGCTAGGGAAAATACGTTTTCCATATTCATATATATATCATTGCAAGATTTTCCTTTTAGAATATAAAAAGATTGGAGACTTCCATATATAGAGATCATTGAAAGATTTTCTTTTGAGAACATAAAAGGATTGGTTGCTAGGGATTGGTAGTCATGGCAATTGAAATTAAAAGTTCGGCAGCCACCAAGAGTTCTCGTTCTTTCATCTAGCAAATTTTTTTTTCCGAACATTTTGGTTTGTCTAGATCACAGTACACATCATACACCATTTCATCTTGTGATCTGTTGGTGCCTTTCTGCTGTTGGTCGAATCGACGAGGAGTCTTTTCGGAGCCGGTTGAATCCGGAGATCGAACTTGAGGTTCGTGGACTTCTGTTGAATCTTAAAGAAGCTCGGGGAGCATCGCAAGTTGGCGAGTATAGGTAACGCTTGTGGGTAAGCTGTGGGTTATTCTATTTCGCATCTTGTATTTCTTTTTGATTAATAGAAAATAGTAGACTAGGCCGTGGTTTTGTCTTAGGGTTATTCGGACCCTAAGGTTTTCCACGTATATCGCGTGTCTTGTCTCTTATTTATTTTCTACTGCTTTGTTTTTGCTCAAGGGTGTGTGTTTGACATTTTGGAAGAAGAGATATTATTTTGGCTCTTGCATAACTGTTTTCTTGCTCAAGCAAAACAGCCTTTTTATCTAAACAAAGATTTGCCCTATAAATTGTAACCCTTTACTCCATTTACAGTGGCTGTGCCAATATAAACCAATCACCAAATAAATAGTTAACTTCAGGGCTGTTTTTAAAAAAGGGTATTTTTTTTAAATATATAGTCCTATTCACCCCCCTCTAGGACTAGGTTGAGCTTCCGCGTTATTTCAATTGGTATCAGAGCGGGTTGCTCTTTTTGGATTTAAAGTCCTGAGTTCTTTGGATCCTGTCATTATGGACACAAACACCCCACGTGAGGGAGCCTCAAACTCTAGGCCACCCTTTTTCGACGGTAATGACTATCCTTATTGGAAAGCCCGTATGACCACGCATTTAAGTACCCTAGGAGTTAGGGTTTGGAGATCTGTTAAGTATGGTTATGAGGCCCCAACTATAGAAGATAGTACGACTAAAGAGATTAGGGCTAAGGATGACACTGAGTGGAATTCTGGTGATAATGAGAGTTTTGACGCAAACTCTAAGCGTTAGGAGCCATTTATGGCGCTTTAAGTAAACTAGAGTTTAGCCGTATATCCGCTTGTACCACTGCTAAAGAAGCGTGGGATATTCTTCGGGTCACCCACGAGGGAACTAAAACCGTAAAAACCTCAAAACTCCAAATGCTTACTACTCGGTTTGAAGAATTGAGAATGTTGGAAGATGAAAATTTTGATAATTTTATCACAAAGTTGAGTGACATTGTTAACTCTTTTCATGCATTAGGGGAGCGCATGGCTAATCTTAAAGTGTGTCGCAAGGTTCTTAGGTCTCTCCCAAAAAGATTTAGGGCTAAGGTTGTAGCTATTGAGGAGAGTGATAAGGTTGACGACATCCTTTTTGAAGAACTTGTTGGTAAACTACAAACTTTTGAATTGAATCATCTTTCAAAAAAACCTAGTTCCAAGGTCGAAAAAAGTATCGCTTTTAAGACTTCAAATGAAAATTCTAGTTCTCAAGAAAGTGATGATGACCTTGATGAAGAAGAACTTGCTTTCTTTGCCAAAAAATTTACAAAATTTGCTAAGTTTCGAAAAAATAATAATCGAGGAATCTCTTCAATTTCTAAAGACAATTCTAAATTTAACAATTCTGGTTTTTGTGAGAAGAAATTTTCTACCGATTGTGGGCACACGCCCCTAAAAAGCCCACGTTTTCGGTTCGCGAAAAGTTCGGTTTGCGCCCTTTTGTTTGAAAGCATGACGAAATACTGTTTTGAGAGAGTCGCCACTAGGGTTTTGCGGAAAATACCCAAGAAACCGGTTTGGAAAACGTTTTTGTTCACGCTTGTTTGATTTAAAAGCTTGTAGACTGGACCGTCGTCACCTTCGATATCTGAGGTTCGGGAGCCAGGTTACGAGAGGGGAAGGGTTTTATGGCACCCCTCTCGCCCAATCCGAAGACTGGTCTCTACTCAGGCATTTTGTAAAACATTTGCATTTTTCTCTCTTTGATCATTTATTAGCCAGTTAGGGCGGGAGAACAGTTAATAGGGATTAACAAATGGCAAGTTGCATTTACATGGCAAAACGTTATGGAAGGTGAATGATTCACGAACAATGTATAATAGATTGAGAACAAGCACTTCTGTGAGTACCTTGAACAAAGCTGAGTGCGGCCACGCGGGTAACATGCGCATGCAGCGTATCGGCATGCCTTTGGTTTGACTAGTGCATGCTAAGACCATTTGGCGCACGCCACCCATTGTTGGCGCACTACGGTGAGCTCAAGCTCACAAACTCTGCTCTCAACCCTCTGGGCTCTGGAATGGACCAGTGCACACCAGGACAAACCACGCAGCTTGAATATCACACGCTATATACAGTTATCGGTGTACAAAGAATAAATCAAATGTACCTAGAGATTGGAAACCCCATAAACAGAGTGGGGATCAAGCAAAGGCCGAACTAGGCTAGGAAGCGAGGGCCAGCCATCGACTTGAACAATCGCGCCACGCAGTCAATAGTGACCGTGGCGCCACTTGTTCTTTTGGTCCAAAGGCTTGGCTTTGCTTCATCTGGTTCGAACAGACCGTATGATCCTGCAGGCCTTACTACACAACTAAAGCAGATAACTAGCTATACAGTTCTAAAATATGGAAAAGCAGTAAACTGGTTTTAGCATGCTAGAAGGTGACCAGATCATATACACAAAACAGAAAAGAGTAGACTGTGATCCCCACACCAGTCCTGCCACGCAACCACAAGTGGCGCACGGCATAGGATGACTGGCGTGCGCCACATCCTACTGAGCACGATCATTGAATCTTTGCCAGTTTTGGGCCAGGACTGGTATTGATTACCAGCCTCGACCCAGCCAGCGCCCCTCAGGGGTCTAAACAGTTACCAGAGACAAAGGTGGTATACCTTTAAAATGAGGTTTGATGGATGATTGAGCTTGAACTTGGGGTGGGTGGATGGATGAAGGAGGAAGATGACAATGTGGGTTGTTAGCACTGATCTTCCTTACTTGCTCTTTCAAGAGATGAAAGAAAAACAAGGAGAACAAGAGAGAGAAAGTGAGAGAGAGAGCTTGAGAGGTATTGATGAGTGCAACCCCTTGCAAATAAATGCAAGGTTGTATTTATAGACTGAGTGAGGGGGCTGATCAGTTGAGCCCTTAAGGGTTGTTTGGGTACCAAGAGTGGGGAGCCTCCCATGCATTAAATGCATGGGACTTGCCTTGATGGAGGGTGTAGGAGTGCAGGGAACACTTCTGGACGAAACAATCAGCAGAACTGTGGCTCACGCCAGGGTGGCACAAAAGTCCTGAAGTGGTCCCGAAAGGTGATTTGACCGAAATGGGTGGCGTCGCCCCAGTGATAAGTGGCGTGCGCCTGTGGATGATGGTTTTATGCTCGATGATCGACGTGGCAATGAACCGGCGTCGTCGATCACCATTCGCGTCTTGAAGCGGGAGTTTCTTTGAGGCCATTTGGTTCTGGCTCGAAGGGTTCGAAACAGGTTCGACAATGGTTTGAAGGGGTTTAGGAAAGCTCGAAGCTCAAACACACCAACAATCCCGGACTGTTTTTGACCTTAATCATCATTGAGGAATCAAAGACCGTATATAAACTAGCCTGGACAGTCCAGAATAGGGTGTCTACAGTAGCCCCCCTTTGACAGCACTTGAAATGCCATTGCTTTGGCACAAGTAATGTCAAAGGTTTTCTAGACACCCCCTTTCAGGGCCATTCAAAACAGAATACACGAGCCAATGAAAGACGCGCAATCTTAAAGAACCTGGCTGTTTGGGTGGACGGATAAATCGTCGCTTGCCGAGAACGATACGGGCAACGTGGATCGCTGCATGCTTGTGGAATGTGGCTGACTCTCCTGGGGAACAAGGAGGGACTACCTGCTGGGGAGAACTTGATTTTGAGGTTGATTGACTCGAAAGTGGACGGATAGATCGTCATTGACTTGAGATTGGACGAGCGGATCGTCGTTGATTTGAAACTGGACGAACGGATCGTCGTTGATTTGAGATTGGACGAACGGATCGTCGTTGATTTGAGATTGGACAAGCGGATCGTCGTTGATTTGAGATTGGACGAGCGGATCGTCGTTGATTTGAGATTGGACGGACGGACCGTCGTTGATTTGAAATTGGACGGATGGACCGTTTGAAATTGGACGGATGGACCGTCGTTGATTTGAAATTGGACGGACAGACCGTCGTTGATTTGAAAGGCGGGCGAGCGGATCGCCATTGATTTGAAATTGGACGGGCTCTGCTTGGGGAGACATCACCCAAATGGAATAACCTGATAGACCTGGGTCCTGATTTAAGATGATTTTAACCCTGGAGTGCAGTCTGGGCCTCAGGCCCAAGAACGACCGGCGTGCGCCAGTAGAATTGACAAGCCCGGCCCAAATCCGGCCCAAACCCGGTCTGGTTATCTCCTACGCCTTATAAACTTCTGTATGGGACACGAAACTGCCATTATCAGTTTCGAAACCTCTGAGGACACCCAACACTTCTCAAAAACTTCCAATCCCTCTCGATCCCTCTCATCCCCTTCCATAATCCAGTGACCCACGCCCATCCATGGCCGAACCCAGCGGTGGCGGCGGCGGTAGTAGCGGTGACAACGCTGGCCATGATGATCGGCCAAAACTTGGTGAAATCGGGGCAGAACAGGCTCGAATCGACGATCAACCCACTATGGGGGCTTCGTCAAGCGTCAGTGCGAGGGTCCCAGGTAGCGAGGGCGGTGGCGATGGCCATGCAATGGTGGCGAATGACAGCGGCGACAGGCGCACGCCAGTGGACCTGCGGCGTGCGCCGGTGAATCCGAGGCCAGTGGGCCCGCAAGTGAGTCAGATGGACCCGCGATGTAGTGTGGAAGGCTCGGTAGTGATTGGCCTGGGTTCGGTCGGGGCTGGCACCAGCGGCTGCGGTGGCAGTGGGGTTGATGTTGGTGGTGATCAAACGGGCGAGCCACCGAGAGACCCGACAAGTGGGAAGGCGCTGATGGTCGTAGACGAGAGCATACCAGTGGCGAGGTCAGATCACACTGAGCGGGTGGAGTTCATACCACCCGCGGCGTCGTCGAGTCACGAGCCCATCATGAGTAGTGCTTTGGCGGAGTACGTTGGCTCCGAGAGGCTTGCGCAGCTGATGAGGGAGGCACCCCAGGTGGTTGAGGTAGTGATGAAAGCTCGCGAGGAGAGGTTGGCGGAGATAGCCCGCTGGAATGAGGAGCAGAGGTTGATACGGGAGACCGAGGCTGCTGCGAGAGGCGCGGAGCCGGCGGAGGGTGTTCAGGACGACCTGGTACGAGAGACTGAGGCGGCGGAGAGAGAACAGGAGGAGGTGGTGTGGGTGACTGAGCGTGCTGTGGCTCAGGCCAAGATTTTGCTGGGGAAGACTAGAGCCACCTTCACACCGGAGACATACACTCCTCCTGAGGCGCATCTGTTTGTGCCCTCTGGAATAGACGGTTACGTGCCTTCGCAGGATAGCTATGATGACGAGTTGGTACTGAGAGACCCACGGCATCACATCTCTGTCGGCTGGGAACAGGTATAACTTCTTAAACTGCTCCATTCTGCACTTTGAACTTGTAGTTACTTGCTCCTTAACTTTGAATTGATTATCCTGTAAAGCATGTTGCTGGTACCATAGAACTTGACTTGACTGTTGTAGAGCCTCGACTTAGTTGAATATGCCCTCGACCGTTGACTAACTCAACTCGACCATGAAAATGTCCGAAAGTAGTAATCGACTGTAGATTGCCCCTGCTTGATTGATAGGACACTTGACACAGCTTGATTCGACGGATCGAATAACTGGTAGAATGATTCGACTGATAGAATACTTGATTCGACTGATAGAATACCATGCTGCTTGATTCGACTGATAGAATACTGGTAGATTGATTCGTCTGATAGAATACTTGATTCGACTGATAGAATACCATTCTGCTTGATTCGACTGATAGAATACCATTCTGTTTGATTCGACTGATAGATTTTCCATGTCTGTGGTTGTTTGTTACATGCAGAGAGGAGTGGCTAGCTCTCGAGGACACGGCGGACCAGCAGCTTCGTATGAGCTGTACATCAATTTGCCTAAGAGGGTGAGGGTACTGGTGGATGCTGCTGGGTTCGGTCCATTTATACGGACGCTGGCACCAGTGAGGAGTGACCACGCTCTATTGACAGCCCTAGCAGAGAGGTGGTAGGACACGTCCAACTCCTTCCACTTCCCGATTGGGGAGATGACAGTGACTCCGACAGACTTTTCAGCGATTACGGGCCTGAGGGTAGGAGGAGACCCGATCCCTTTTGACTCTGGGATTCATAGTGATACAGCGGCGCTGGAGTGGTTTCTGGGCCGGGTGCCCACTGGTAGTGCGGAGATGGTCCCCCACGAGCAGTTTGCGAGGTATTTAGAGGGGAGAGTTCCTGCTTCTGAGTTGGAGGAGGCGCTGATGGCCAGAGCTTACCTGTTGTACTTGCTCGGGGCTACTCTGTACCCGAACAAACGGTCCACGGTGCACTTGTCTTACTTACCGGCTCTCCGAGACCTACGTACAGCTTCTCGGTTTGACTGGGGAGAGGCAGCGGCGCCTGCCGGATATTGGAGGATATGGGAGGTAACAAACAACTTGCATTTCATACTTGCACTTTCCTTTGGATTATGCCATGCATGCTGTATTTTGAATTCTTTTTTGATTTGACATTGCAGTTGTGGGCCTACGAGGTGCTGAGGATGTTCCCTCCAGAGAACAAATGCCCTAATCTGAAGATGTTCCCTCGTCCGATGATCTGGGGGCCTCTTCGTGGCAGCACCAGGAAATCGAAGAAGACGCTGATGGACTTCCGGCTTTACCTTGACTTGCTGTCGAGTATACAGGTATTAAAACAATCCCTCAAATTGTCTTCCCTTTAACTGCTATAATACTGTCGCTGACGTCCTTTATTTCGACCGTCTGACTCGTGCCACAGGTGGATTGGGATCCTTGGACTAGCGCAGAGCCAGAGCCTGAGTATGTAGAGATGAGCAGAGCGGTGACGGCGAGCCGAGTATTGCTGGAGTCGGCTTTTGGGTGGCAGTGGTATCTAGGTGACCGGGTGACACGTTAGTCACTTGTTTTGGAGGAGTTTCTGGTTCCTGGACCGCTTCCCAGGCATGCTTCGCACACGAGCAGGTATACACTGGCTAAGCTTCAGCGTTTCACGGTGCCGCAGGAAGCTTCTACCTTTACGAGGCCCAGGCAGGACTATGCCATGTACCGGAGGCAGCATTTGATGAATCCTCTTGGGGTGATAGAGGTGATGGCTGTGCGGAAGGAGGCTGCGAGAGCAAGACAGGAGAGACAGGGGTAGAGAGGTAGGTCATCACGCTCGAGGGAGAGGAACGTGTATGCTCAGGCGACTGGACTTCCTCAGCTTTCATGGAAGCTGCCAGTGAGGGATGCGCAGGTGTAGACACCCCAATCTGGATCTCCCGATCGTTTTACGGTTTCTTGTTTCCCCGATGATGAAACGGATCAAGAAGCAGGCTTGAGAATGGGAAAGGTTTGAGCTTGGTGTGCATGGAATCCCCTTTGAACTCCCTTTGAACCCTTTTGAACCCCTTTATTTAAAATAAAAATCATTTCAGCCTTGGTCTGGGGTTGACCATCGCGCGAGGCACCCACTCCCTCGCGCGAGAGTCAGCTTGCCAGGTGTGGTCAAAGTCAAAGTTTTGACTGTTGACCCACGCGCGACAGGTGGCTATCTCGCGCGAGCCTATAACTGTATCGCGCGACACACTTTGCCTGTCCCTTTCACCTTTTGTCAGCCACTTGGTTGCTTGCCAGGGGGGTCTGCAGGGCTACTGAACCCCGTTCTTCTGCACAGGCCCGTGGGCTGTGCAGGTCTTGAACACTCCACCCTCACAACCTCTCCCTATCACCTTTCCACCATACTTAGCCCTTAAGTTTGGTCCTAAGGGGGTGTTTGCCATCCCCCTTTGCCCTTACCTCCTCCTATAAATACCCCCTTCACCCTTTTTAAGCAAAGGGTAATGAATTTCTCTCAAAGTTTTCAAAACACAAAGCCAAGGAGAACATCAAGCACACAAAGGCCTTCAATCCAAGCACATTCGATCAGTCCTTAACCCCTTCCATTTTCCGTCACAAACTTCAATCTTTTCCCAAAACCTTCCAAGCAAAGGTATAACACCTTGTACTGCTTACTGTTTTGATCCCTGAGGGGGGCTGTCAGGGCCAAGGTTGGTAATCAATACCAATCCTGGTCCTAAAGTCAGCAGAGTTACAAGAAACCTTGCAAATCATACCCTCGCGCGATGGTCCATCTGTCTCGCGCGATACACCTGTGTCTCGCGCGATGGATCTCGTGGGGTTTGGGGATGATTGGTTTTCCTTGTCTTCTCCTGTTATTGCTTATTTTGAGCTTTGTTAGGATTTTAGCTCACTGTCAAGCAAGTTAAAAATACATAGTTTAGCTTTTCTTGCTTATTTACTTTGTTGGAATGCTTCTGGGTTGCATCTGGGTTTGTGCCAGAGCCCAGAACATGCAAAGCAATTCCTGGAAGTCCAGTCAGGACACTCGCGCGATACACATACTGTCTCGCGCGATGCTCTTTCTTATTCCAGGAGCGGCCCTTGCATGAGCAGCTTAGCCCTTGGCCCTTGCTTTCATACCCCCTCTGTTTAGGGGTTGTATTTCAATTAATTTCAGTCCCTACTTGTATTAATTAGAATTAATTATTTACTTCGAGTCCCTATAAACTGCTTGGTTTGCCCCCTGGGTGCGCACTGGTCCTTCCAGAGCCCAGAAGGGGATAAAATTTAATATGTGATGAAGCATGGACCCTCGCGCGATGGAGAAAGTGTATCGCGCGACACATATCTTTGTATGCACGTAGATCCATGCATACAAAGGTGGTAGTCAAGTGACACACTCACTCTTTGAGCTGTTTTGGTCCAGGTTTGACCAGGGATCAAATCTTATCCCATTTACATATTTCATCATCCATCCATGCCGTATTCGATCATATCCTGCAAATTTGTTACAGTTTTTATCCCCGATTAACTGTTCCCCCGCCCTAATTGGCTTAAAATTGGTTAAAGAAGAAAGCGAATCACAAATATCTTCACAAAATGCCTAAGTAGAGACCGATCTCCGGATTGGGCGAGAGGGGTGCCTTAAAAACCTTCCCCTCTCGTAACCTGGCTCCCGAACCCAGATATGGTTATGACGGACTGGTTCCTTCACTTTTTCAAATCAAAACGGCACGGCAGGTGCTTCAAAATACGGTTCCTTGGGTGACGGACCTTCAAACCCAGGTGGCGACTCTGTGTTTTGCGAGCGCCTGCTTCTCCGCTCGCGCTCCCTCAATCTATCGGGCCCTTGCTTCAGGAAACGAAATTCCCGGAGGCTTGCATTTGGAATCCGAAAATTCCAGGGCATGCTGCCCACAACAGGGAGAGGCCGCTGAGATTCACTTTGATCCTTCCAGGACTGAGCCAGCAGAGATCACAGGACCGGTATCCAATACTTTCTTTCCTTGTTCCCTTGTATTGTATCTGTATTGTATCCCATTTGCATTTTGATCTTGAGTCCAAAACATGTTGCAGGTACCGGTCGAGTGGGCCCAGGAGGCTGTTCGCCTGATGCTTTCCATGGAGAAAGCGTTTCACAGGATAGCAGCCGGCACTCCTTTGCAATTGCACTACCCTCCAGCTATCCCATCTCCTGCTGTTCAGCCACAGGTATAATCTCACAGATTTGTTGCCTTGATACGTAGATAGTTCGAGCATGTTTGATACAATGCATTTTGGTGGGCCCAGCATGTTTGATACAATGCATTTGGATATGCCTTTCTTATTTCCTGTTTCAGTATTCAATATACAATGTATGCACACAATATATACATAGACATGCTTGAAATGAATTGACAATGCAGGGACGCGCTAGGGCGGCTCCTAGGAAGAAGACAGTACGAGCTGCCCCACAGAAGGGCAAGGGTACGGCGCCAGCGGCGGTCCAGCGCCAGACCAGCGCTACACGGCCCGAGTCCAGAGGAGTGATAATTGCCTCAGCTAGCGAGCCAGAGCAGTTCCGCAGAGTCCTGAGGAAGAGGACCGGAGACAAGAGGCTGCCTGAGGGGCCCTCGAAGAAGAGGAGACGAGAAGAGGAAGAAGAAGAAGAGAGGGATGAGCAGCCTTCTCTCAGCAGCGGCTCTGACTCTGCCAGTGACCCGAGGTTTCGGTTCACTCCGGGGGACCTGGCTGCCGTGATTCCAAGAGGAGGACGAGGCGGCGGCGGAAACACGGAGAGCGGGATCACTGAGCCTTAGTTATTTTACTGCCTAGCCTGCCTTTTGACATTGGTACTTTTGATACTTCAGCATTTGGATACATTAGCACTTTGATTTTGGGAGGACGCCTGCGTGCCTTGGTTTTGAGGGCGAATGTGCCCAATCATACTCTGATTTACTTGCTTGGGCCGTTGTACCGCTTTATACGTTGGTACTGCTTTGATACTTGAGACCTTATGCCGTACGGTGATATGATAACTGTGTTTTCTGTTTATTAATGTCCTTTTGATTACAAGTGGCAAATGAAGAGAATAAACCATCCACTAACCCCTAACATGCATTGACAATTGACCTGAACTGACTAACAGGGCTAATATGTGCACATGACTGACCTAGCTCGAAAGAAATGGATAGAGAAGTCCCAGGATACGCTCCGTGTCCCCCAGGATACGAGGATACGGGAAGATACTGGCATTTTGGGCGTTAACGTGCCAAAATTCAAAATTCTCTGAGACGAAAGAAACTGACACTTCTGTAGGGCCAGAATAACACTCTATGACTTGCACGAATCGACGGATTCGAGAAAAACGCCAGGATACGGCCAAAACACCAAAAACAGGGAAAAATACCACAAAAACGGGTATAAAATGCCAAAGACGACTCAATTATAGGCCCGGACTGAACCCGACACCCCCACACAGTCACATAAGGTCCATGTAAGCTGTATGGCATGAGAAAACTTGGCAAAAGTTCCCGAAACGGATTTTGACCCTCCGTATCCCCCATTCTAGTAGGATACGGGCCATTGGACGTCCAAAACCTTCGTTGAGCGCGACATTTGGAGCTCAATGTTTCGACATAGTCCTAAATACCATTCATGACTTGTACGAGCTATCCATGCAGCGAAATAAGCCCCGGTATTGAAAGTGAACATTTGATGGCAGTGGCTGCTGTAAGGTGGTTCTGGCATAGGTCTCACTGGCGTGCGCCAGTGAATCTGCTGAGTACGCCAGTGGAATGTCATACTGGCGTGCGCCATTGGGTTAGTGGCGTGCGCCAGCCAGGCGTGCTCCAGACCCACTTGTCTGGCCAACTGTCCTTTTCCTAGGTACTCCCTTGTCTTTATCCACACACGCTGCAGACACGGTTTTCTGTGTATCTCAGGGGCAATGACCTTCTCTGCAAAGGTTTATGGAGGCCAACGGCTACTTTGAACGGTAATATGAGAATGAGATGTACTATGTTGGTCTATAAAAGGCAGAACATGCACTGCTGAATTTATACCACCCCATTACATTGCCCCAGTATAATTTCTTCATTCAGCTTTTCCCACTACGCCCAGATGGATAACCCAATTCCCACTTTGATCAGGCCTTGGTTAACCGAATTCTTGAGCATGGATTGGCTAAATTTCCGGTACCATGGCCTCGCTTCGTTTCGCTATCTTCGACACGTGCCGCTTCGTCCGGCACTTTTGAGAGCCGCTCTCCGGTTTTGGGACCCGGACGTCCACGTCTTCCGCTTTGGTGATGACGAAATATGCCCCACAATCGAGGAGTTCCATGCATACCTCCAAACCTACGCGTCTCCCACGCTCGTGGTTCCCCCTTACCAAGTGAGCATGCCGGGCCTGCTGGCATCCACGCTCGATATCTCTCGAGGTTTGGCCAACACCATTTTGGAGGGCGGTCAAATTAACATTATGCAGTTGATCGCTCGATACAGCCCGGAGGGCGATTTGGAAGATGACGTTGTGCAGGCCCAACGCCGTTTTGCACTGGTGATCTGCCTACTGGCTGCCTACTTGCTCGTTCCTGCCGACGGAAGGGTCAGCCCTTTGCTGGTGAGCGTGGCCACTCAGATGGCGGACCGGAAGAATGTGATCCCTTTGGTTCTTTCGGAGACTCTCTTAGGCTTAGATTTGGTGTATACTGGCCAGTCCAACACTTTCAGCGGGAGTCCACTTCTGCTTCAGGTAAACTTACTCAGCTCACCTTTTTCCGGTTTTCGCACATTCTCTTTTTTTACCTCAACTCTCGGCTTTTAGGCTGTTTCTGGGTTTCTTACTTGTTTTCCCGCTCAGGCCTTATCTGGATTCTTACTTGTCTTTTCGCTCATGTAGTTATGGTTATGCGACAAGCTGGGTCTGCTGCACCCTCCGATGGACGGCTGGAATCTGTTTCCAAAGCGGATCCACCAGCGGGAGATGAGGTATCCCGAGATGGATCTGGAGGAATGGTATGCCTTCTTGCAGCAAGTACAACCTGATGAAGTCGTCTGGAGGTGCCCTTGGCTGGAGCTCCCCAACATGACTCTCCTTTCTGAGGGTTTCGACAGGGTGGTGATAGCAGGGTTGACGGCCTTCACTTTCTACATTCCCGGCCGTATCCTCCGCCAGCTGGGCGCTTCGCAGGAGAACAATCGTGTCAGCACTGACGGCTTCCGTGTTCCCAATTTCACTGCTCAGACTCTCAATGGCTACAAAAGGCGCTGGGGTTTCAGAGTATTTCAAGGAGAAATGCCGGATTTCACCACAAGACTAAGGAACAGTTATAAACAATGGCTGAGAGCAGAGGTGTATGCAAGAGAAAACATTGACTGACTCAGACTACTTTGCTGTGCTTAGAATAAGCTGTGAGCCGTTAGGCTTCTCAAGCATTTTGTTCTGTTTTTCATGCTTAACTGTTTTTAAGGCTTCATGCTCAGCTCATGTATTAAAAATAGTAATTTGCAATAAAAGTGAAAGACGGAGGGTTTCCCCCTTTTGATTTCTCTGATAACGCCTCGACTTGTCCCCGACTTCCGCTCGACCTTTGATGTTGACGCCAAAATGTGCAACCATGGATCAAGTTGATAGAGTGTGACCGGGTCTCAAGGTGAGACTGCCTACGTATCCCTTTTCAGGGAATCAGGTCAGAACGTAGTTCAGGCCAAGGTTCGCTCGTGTGTTTTACCTCTCCTTTTACGCTCTAACTTTTGTCTAGAACCGCCCTTTCGGGTTTTCGGCCTAGCGAGCTTTCGACTTTTGCCTATTTATTTTTGCCTAGACCGCCTCCTTAGGTTTTCGGTCTAGCAGGCTTGCTCTAACTTTTGCTTGGCACCGCCCACCCTTGTGGTTTTCGGTCCAACGAGCATCTCTCAGGGGTAGAAGCGCTTGAGTTGATCCAGGTTGACCAAAGTACTGAATTCGTTGCCGTCGAGGTCGATGAGCTTGGCAGCACCTCCAGACAGGATGGTCTTGATAATGTAAGGCCCTGAACGCTTGGGTCGGAACTTCCCGCGGACATCGAACACCGGGGCTCGGATCTCCTTTGTAACCATATCTCCTTCGACTAAGCCCCTGGATTTCACCTTCTTGTCGAATGCACGGGCGATTCGACGTTGATACCATTGAACATGATACAGGGCCCGGAGCCTTCTTTCATCAAACAGCAGCAGCTCTACAAACCTCCCGCTCAGCCATTCAGATTCCTCGAGACCACTCTCAGTCATGACCCGCAAAGATGGAACCTCAAGCTCGATGGGAAGTACTGCCTCCATCCCATAGACCAAAGAAAACGGAGTTGCACCAGTTGAAGTGCGGATCGACGTTCGATATGCCCAGAGAGCCAGCGGTAACTGTTCATGCCAATCCCTCGCAGATTCAGCAGTCTTCTTGATAATTGTCTCGACATTCTTGTTGGCGACCTCGACTGCTCCATTTGTCTGTGGACGATAGGTTGTAGAATGGTGGATCTCGATACCGAATTCCTCAAAAAGCTCCAGAACCCTCCCCTTGAAATGACTTCCGTTATCAGACACGAAAGCTTGGGGAACACCGTACCGGTAAATGATGTTCTTTCTGATGAACTGAGCGACCTGAACCGTTGTCAAAGTCTTGTAGGATTCAGCCTCGACCCATTTAGTGAAATAATCTATCGCCACCAGTATGAACTTATGACCATTCGAAGCAGACGGTGTGATCATGCCAATAACGTCAATGCCCCACACAGAGAAAGGCCATGGCGAGGTCATGCCATACAACTTGGATGCAGGGGCGTGCTGCAGATTGGCGTGGATTTGACACTTGTAACAGCGGCGCACATAGTCGATGCATTGAGACTCCATGGTTGACCAATAATAACTCTGCCGGAGGATTTTTCTTGCAAGCATAACACCGCTCATATGGGGACCGCAAACTCCTTCGTGAATCTCCTCCATGATCCTTGTTGCTTCGGCTCCGTTGACACACAGCTTGTGCATCCCACAGTGAGACCTTCGATACAGTTTCCCTCCACAAATGATGTATTGGGCAGCCAACCGCTGCAAAGCAACCCGATCTTTCCTAGTAGACCCAGCAGGAAATTCCCCACGCTCCACGAAATTCCAAATGTCATGGTACCAGGGCAGGCCATCATCGACATCATCGATGGCGTTGACATACTCATAGGCGGGCAAGTCCCTCTGTTCAATCACAATCGGTCGCAGCCGGACCCCAATTGGAAGCTCGATCATTGAAGCCAAAGTTGCCAAGGCGTCGGCGAACTGATTCCTCAAGCGTGGAAGTCACCTTATTAAAACGAGGGATCAGTTCCTCCAACTCTTGGTGATAAGGCTTCAGTTTTTCCTCACGCACCTTCCAGTCTCCATTGGCTTGGGACACCACCAGGTTTGAATCCCCGATGACCTCTAACTTCTCGACCCCAAGAGCAATAGCAGCCTCCATCCCGACGATACAGGCCTCATACTCAGCTTGATTGTTGGTGACATCGAAGTTTAATTTGAAAGCAAGCGGAATATGAGCACCGGCAGGCGTGATCAGTAATACTCCGATCCCAAAACCCTTCTGATTCGCAGCTCCATCAAAATAGAGCGTCCACACTTCTTCGACGACCGTTAACACATCCTCATCAGGGAAAGTAAAGTCTACATCCTCCGGTCCATTAATCGGGTGATCTGCCAAAATTCAGCCACAGCACGGCCCTTCACAGACTTCCTTGTAACATATTGGAGATCGAACTCAGCCAGCAGAAGCAACCAGCGTGCTAGCTTATGAGTGAGTGCCGGCTTTTCGAACAGATACTTAAGAGGATCCATTCGAGCAATCAGCTTCACTGAATAGGCTAGCATGTCGTGTCTAAGCTTTTTGGTAGCCCAAACTAGTGCCAAACATGTCTTCTCCAGAGAGGTATAGCGCTCCTCGCTTCCCACCATCTTCTTGCTCAGATAGTAAATAGCCTTCTCGACCCCATTATCTCCTTCTTGTGCCAGCAGACATCCCATAGCTGTCGGGGTGACTGACAAATACAGAATCAGCGGTCGACCCGGCGTAGGCGGCATCAACACAGGCGGATTTCGTAAGTACTCCTTTATTGACTCAAAAGCAGCTTGACATTTATCCGTCCACTCGAAGCGAACATCCTTTTTAAGCAAACGGAACAGCGGCTCACAAGTCAAAGTCAACTTAGCAATGAACCGGCTGATAAACTGAACCTTCCCCAGAAAGCTTCGCACTCCCTTTTCTGACCGCGGTGGCTCCATCTCGAGAATAGCCTTGATTTTAGACGGGTCCACTTCAATCCCTCTTGCTGTGATTAGGAATCCCAACATCTTGCCTGCTGTGACCCCAAAGGTGCACTTCTGCGGGTTGAGACGCACATTATACTTCCGAAGCCTTTCCAGAAACTGCCGGAGTGCCGGGATGAAATCCTCCTTATTTTTTGCCTTGACAATCATATCGTCCACGTAGACCTCGACTGTCTTGTGGATGAAATCATGCAGCAGGGTTGTCTGTGCCCGCTGAAAAGTACACCCAGCATTCTTGAGCCCGAAAGGCATCATCACATAGCAGTACGTTCCCCATTCAGTGACAAACGTTGTCTTCTCCTGATCCTCCGGCGCTACAAAGATCTGATTGTATCCCAAGAATCCGTCGACAAAGGAGAGCAAGGCATGCCCCGCCGTGTTGTCCACAAGCACATCGATGTGAGGCAAGGGAAAACTGTCTTTGGGGCTTGCTTTGTTCAAGTCCCTAAAGTCGACACAGACTCGGATCCTCCCATCCTTCTTGGGAACTGGCACAATGTTGGCAACCCATTTCGGATACTCAGCGACCCTCAGAAAGCCTGCGTCTATCTGCTTAGTGACCTCTTCCTTGATCTTTTCAACCCAATCCGGCCTCATCCTGCGGAGTTTCTGCTTGAGCGGTACAGCCCCAGGTGCTAACGGAATTCGGTGCTGTACAATTTAAGGATCAATACCGGGCATGTCCTGATGCGACCATGCGAAGACCTCGAAGTATTCCTTGAGTAGATCGATCAATGCAGCACGGTCCTCGGGGGACAAAGTTGAACCAATTTGAATCATATGGGGGTCTCCCTCATCTTTCAAGTTTACAGAAATTACATATTCTTTTAGAGGCTGAGCATGCCTTTCGTCTTCCCTTTCGATGAGGAAACGCAACTCAGCTGGGATGTTCCTGTCAAAGTCTGTTCCTTCATCGTCAGGGTTGACACAGTTTATGTAAAAGTCAGCAAAATAATCAGAAGTAGGATCATTCATTTCATAAAACCCAGACGGGCTGCCAAGTACAGTAGACTCAAACTCGAAATAGAAGCTATGACGTGGAGGGCCAAGAGGCACAAGCTCCGACTCTGAGCTAGACTTAGACTCGACAGACCCCGTGTCAGACTCAGACTCATCGTCAATGCATGTTAAGCGTGGAGTGAAAATGCAGTTATTAATACTGCCCTTGGCTTTGACAATGAGAGCGGTTGGATCCTGGAGAGTATCTGAGGAGTCGGGCCCAAGCATCAGCACTTCAGCCTCTTCTTCCTCGCCAACCAAACCTACTTGGGAGAACAGCATCTCCAAGCTCCCCTGATCGAAAGTCTTCAACCAGTCCATCTTTTCCTTGATCTTAGCCAGCTGCTTCTTAAATTCTGCCTCAGCCAGCTCATCCCTGGCGATTTCTTCTTTGGTGTCAGCCCAAGTGTCACCAGCAAAGATCTCAAACCCCGGAAGCCAAGCACGAGTCTCTGGATCCCAAAATGGCTCAATCTGCCCCATATAAGCATGACCTCCTCCCTTACGGACGAAGTAGCTGTCAGGATTACCATAGAGGGTTCGAAGTTTTCCCACACCTTTCCCAATCTTGGCCTTTTTGGCAGGGGGAATGTATCCCAAACCAAACTGACCTTCGGTGAAGGGAAAGACAGGGAACTCAGTGATCCCTTACTGGTTGATTTCGAGCCTAAAGCCAGGCATGAACGCCATCCTCCTCATGATCTCGAAGGCGGCAGAGCTGATAATAAAATCGTCTGCTACAGCAATGGCAAGAACTGATCCCGAAGTGTCGAACGAAAAACCCCTAAAGTCTGAGTCTTCCTCTTCATGCATGATCCCCAGCACAGGCTCATCCTCCTTGAGTGGGCGGATCCCAGAGTCCCCACAGATCGTTAGAGTTCCAGTTGGAAGCCCCAGCATTACTTTCTGATGTAGCGTCGAAGGTACCGTCATGATGTCTGGCCTATGCATCCAAGGTCTGCCCAACAGCAGGTTGAAGGTAGCAGGGATGTCCACCACATGAAACTCAACACTCATCTCAAACCCCTCAGCGTCGAGCAAGAGAGTTATGGTCCCTTCCACCACACGACGTGTGCTATCGTAGGCTTTGACTGCCAAGTTAGACGGCTCAAAATCCTTCTTTGCAAGTCCTAGGCGGTATGCGACCCTCAGTGGGCAGACATTGATGGCGGAGCCATTGTCGATGAGCACAGTCGGGATCCAGAGTCCCTTGCACTTGACAGTAATGTGTAGCGGACGATTATGAGCAGTCCCCTCAATCGGCAGGTCCTTCTCAGTAAAGGTAACAGAGTGCTTAGAAAGCAGAGGCAGGACGAGGGCGACCATTGCCTCAGGGGTAATGTCAGTAGGCACGATGATACGGGACAATGCTAAGGACAAACCTTCACGATGCTCCTTTGATGACGCAATCAAACCCCAGACGGACACAGCAGCCGGAATCTTCTCGAGTTGTCGCTGGATAGCATTCTCCGCGGGAACCTCGTTATGCATAGGCGGGACACTCCTTTGAACAACAGGAACAACGGGTTTTGGAACCGGAGGATTGGACGAGCTTCCAACCTACAGGTTAGGCGGCTGAAAAACCCGGCTGCTCCTCGTGACGTTCGCTATATCCCACCAGGAGGTCATTTTATCATCAAAATCCCAGAAGTCAGTAGGGATTTCCGCCATCTTGCGCTTTCCTTTATCGACAGATGCCACCGTTGCAGGAGAATCTTGTCTCAGTGCGGTTTCCAAGTCTCGCAATACCAGCCCTTCCTAAAAGGCGGGGAGCAGCTTCTTCGAAAGGCACCCCCGGATTTGTGACAAACGGCGAGTCCCAGAAACCAGCATCCATCAAGGCAGAATTCACAGTCCATACCTCATTCCCGATCTGTATATCCACAACCTTGTCTACGTCCCAGAGATCCTCGGGCAGCGGCTTCGAGTTAAGGTCCACAATGTCATCGACATCCCACAAGTCAGCTGGGACTTCATCTATAGCCATGACGAGGCAATCATCTTCAAGTGTAACACGAGGACGTGGCTCCTTAATAGGCACAATGTTGTCGGTGGGATTGCTTTCGTGATGGAACTTGCGAACCACTTCTGAAAGCTTGTCTACTAGAGGGCTGAAGGACCCAAGTTGGCGGTGTTCATTGGGGATGACCTCCCCGTCAACATAAAATGCCAGGTATGCCTCATCTACATCATCTTTGGCCTCGGCCGGCTCCAAGTGAAAGTTCTGATCCCATGCTAATTGGGCATCGGTAGGTTGTGGATCCCAAGCGTACTCCTCTTCCTCGGGGACAGCAGGCTCGGGCTGATAAAAGAGCATAAATAAAGAGAGACCATCCAGAGGGTCTACTCGCGCTGCTTCCCATTCTGCTTCCAACTGGTCGATCCAGGCTTGATCAATTTGCGGTGCTGCAGGAAATCCCAAATGATAGCGCTCAGTCCAATCGCTACTGAGTTCCATCCAATCCGCCATCTTGTCTTCCATTTCCCAGCCTACAGCCAGCATATTAACTTCGGGTTCCACAGAGGCCAAGACAACGGGTTTAGGGTGGTGCTCTGCGGTTATATGGTCAGTGGGGTTGAATATGGTGGAGCTAGGAGATATAGTGGAGCTGAGGGATATGTGGTTTATCTGTTGGTTGTGTTGTGGTAGGGAGTGGAGATGACATTGGGTTTAGCAGGTGGGGTTGGAAGAGTGCCGTTTTCGACCAGATCCTGTATCGCATGGCGGAGGTGATAATAGAAATCAGTGTGATGGCCAGGCTGTTGGTGGTAAGCACAGAAGACGTTAGGGTTGTGGCTAGGGGGTAGATTTGGAGGAAGTGGGGTTGGCGTCAAGGGTCGAAGATGACCGGACTTGACCAGTTTCTCCAAGACCGAGGAAAGTGGAGCCTCGAAATTGGCGAAAACACGAGGCTGGCTGCGGTTTCGGGTCTTTTATGGGGTTTGGACTTGGTTGATGTCGGCAATGTGGTTGGAGGACCCCTGTGTGGCGGTGTTGCTGCTGGCAGTTGCTGCGCTGGCATAATTGTTGGCACCGAAAAGAGCAGTGTTGTTCCCAGTGTAGGCACGAGGTTTGGCTTTCGAAGTTGCGGCAGAGGCAGGTGCTTCCGTTCTTGTCAGAACCCCAGTTTGGAGAGCCTCCTCAACAGCTAGACCAGAATCAAAGAAGGTCTCCCAGTTGGCACTTTGTACCAGCACAAGGTTCTTGGCGAAGTCGGGCAGCAGGTTACGGGAGATGATGCGGATCTGGTCCTTCTCGCTGATACGGTCGGTCATGAGGGCTGCCTTGGTCCTCCACCTCTTGATAAAATCCGCAAAGGACTCCTTTGCAGTCATCTTGGTTGACTCAAGCTCGCGAGTAGTCATCTTGAGTTGAGCATTGTAGCTATACTGGGAGTTAAAGGCGGCACCAATGTCTTCCCAGGTTCTTCTTTTGGAAATGTCGAGGGATAAAAACCACTGAAATGCAGGACCAACCAGAGTCTGAGGGAACAATTGAGCCATGGCATCCTCCTCCACTCCATGGAGCTTCATGGCGCTGTGATAGGCCAGCAGGTGGGTCTTGGGATCACCGGTTCCATCGAACTTCGCAAAGTCCGGCATCTTAAACCGCTCAAGCAGGCGAGCATTCGGGAAAGGGCAGAGACGGTCCATGTCTAGGCCACCTACGCCTAGTCTCTCGGATTAAGTGACGGATTCCTCGAGCTTTGCCATCTTGGCAACCAGAGCAGCAATCTCAGGATTTTGAACAGGGTTTTCAACTCGGGGAATGTCCTCAGCCTCAGCTTCAGGATTTTGCCTTTCTCCGCCGCCGCCAGCTGCAGCCACTAAAAGAAGGCGCTCCTCGATTAGAGTGCGAAGATCAGTCATGGAGGCATCGGTCTGATCAGCCCTCCGCTGCATGGCAACCATGTTTCGTTGGATGTCGGCCAAGACAGTAGCAAGATTCGGGGTTTCGGCCATGACTATAACTTCAATCTTGACAAGTTTCGGAGATGATGGTGGAGACGGCGAAGATGAGGAGGTTTCGTGCGGAGTGGACAGCGGCGAATCCTCCTTTGACAGCTTGCAACCCTGAGCTTCCGTTGTGACTGACTGAGCAATAACCCACCCAAATCTTCCTTCAGACAGACCCAGCGGACGGACCCAAGTAGGTTTGGCTCTTGACCTTAGAACCTTGATTTGACAGTGCACAGGCTAGACAGTAAAGTAGAAGAGCTCAGTGACAGCCTGCAGTAGTTTATTAAAAAGAGATGGAAGAAATGGGAAATGCTCGTCGTCAGTGTCCTCCTAGACTCTACAACTAGCAAGCAAGTCCATCTCACGACGTTTTAGGACGGCGCTGTGATCCTCGGATCTCTTTTCGACAATGTATCCTTGTTTGAATCGACTAAAACTAAGAGATGTCAAAACAGCCTAAGTCTTTGGCTACTCCTTTCTCAAAGTTTCAAAATTGGAATGGAACAATTTGATGCGAATGTCGTGATACCATGACCAAAATGGCGTAAGCATCACTGTGCCGGAGCCTTGAATGGTGTAAGTGTTTAGCACTTGTAACCGGAAAGGTGTAAGCATCACGTCATGCCTCTTGTTGTTCCTGTATTTCTGTTTGAAACTTTGATTGGGTTTAGACAAGGACTTAGAAAGTCCCGATTTCTCGAAGTCTCTTTGACTCAAGGAATTTTTGAGAGGTTGATAACGTACATCATCAAAATGCACGACTCGTCATCGGTCCAAACGGCGTCCTAATAGGGACGAGATAGACTTGCCAGACAGACAGACCTAAAAGCTGCCCTAGCATGCTCCTACACAAAACGGTATGGATGTATGTACAGACATGCGATACGGAAAGCAATAACACGTAGACAGTTCATGGGTGTTAGATGCAAGTAATCCTACCCTGCAGGTTCCTATCTTAGTTTGAAAGGTTCTATTGCTTTGTACGCATGGAGAGGCCGGTTTTGGTTTAAAGGGGTTCCTCCGACTAGAGCCGCGGTATACCTCCCAAAGCAACGCGTACAGCAGAGCAATGGTCGAACGGTATTACGACTCATCATCGTCCAAGGTTGTTGGGCGTTCGAGGACCCCGGGCTCCAGTAAACTGTGCCGGTTACCCAAAACACCTCAACGGGGCTAAGTAACACCGATGCAAATGGAAAGTGCCAACGAATGATTTTAAGAGAGAGAAATGCAACGTTTTTAGAAAAATGCCTTTTTCAAGCTTGGCTCACTTTTATTAATCAAAACTTGGAGAAAACTACACAAGTGAACAATAGTAAAAGCCCCAGTTCGGATTGGTCGGATGTAGAATCCTGTTACGTTACCATTCCGTTCTTCAGCAGCGCGGAGCGTACTGTTTTGACAGACTTTTGAAAATTGTTTCAAGTATGTATTAATTTCCAAATTTTAATTAATGTAATGATCCCCAGCAGAGTCGCCACTGTGGGCACACGCCCCTAAAAATCCTGCGTTTTCGATTCGCGAAAAGTTCTGTTTGCGCCTTTTTATTTGAAAGCATGACGAAATGCTGTTTTGAGAGAGTCGCCACCCGGGTTTTGCGGAAAATACCCAAGAAACCGGTTTGGAAAACGTTTTTGTTCACGTTTGTTTGATTTAAAAGGCTTGTAGACTGGACCGTCGTCACCTTCGATATCTGAGGTTCGGGAGCCAGGTTACGAGGGGGGAAGGGTTTTATGGCACCCCTCTCGCCCAATCCGAAGACTGGTCTCTACTCAGGCATTTTGTAAAACATTTACATTTTTCTCTCTTTGATCATTTATTAGCCAGTTAGGGCGGGGGAACAGTTAATAGGGATTAACAAATGGCAAGTTGCATTTACATGGCAAAATGTGATGGAAGGTGAATGATTCACGAACAATGTATAATAGATTGAGAACAAGCACTTCTGTGAGTACCTTGAACAAACTGGAGTCTTGTTGCCGCGGTAACATGCGCATGCAGCGTATCGGCATGCCTTTGGTTTGACTAGTGCATGCTAAGACCATTGGCGCACGCCACCCAATAACTGGCGCACTGCGGTGAGCTCAAGCTCACAAACTCTGTTCTCACCCCTGGGCTCTGGAATGGACCGGTGCACACCCAGGACAAACCACGCAGATTGAATATCACACGCTATATACTGGTTATAAGTACAAGAATAAATCAAGCAGTAAATGCAGATTGAAAACCCCATAAGCAGTGGGGATCAAGCAAAGGCGAGAACTAGGCTAGGAAGCGAGGCGGCCACTGGGACTTCGTAACAAGCGGCGCAGTCAATAGTGACCGTGCGCCACTTGTTCTTTTGTTCGATGCTTGGCTTTGCTTCATCTGGAGACCGAAACAGGACGAGAAGGATCCCTGGAGGCCTTACTACCACGGCTAAAGCGGATAACTAGCTATACTGATTCTAAAATATGGAAAAGCGATGGCGGTTTTAGCATGCTAGAAGGTGATCGGATCATATATATAAAACAGAAAAGAGTATGGTCCCCACACCAGCCCTGCCACGCAACCACAAGTGGCGCACGGCATAGGATGACTGGCGTGCGCCACATCCTACTGAGCACGATCATTGAATCTTTGCCAGCTTTGGGCCAGGACCGGTATTGATTACCAGCCTCGACCCAGCCAGCGCCCCTCAGGGGTCTGAACAGTTACCAGAGACAAAGGTGGTATACCTTTAAAATGAGGTTTGATGGATGATTGAGCTTGAACTTGGGATGGGTGGATGGATGAAGGAGGAAGATGACAATGTGGGTTGTTAGGACTGATCTTCCTTGCTTGCTCTTTCAAGGGATGAAAGAAAAACAAGGAGAACAAGAGAGAGAAAGTGAGAGAGAGAGCTTGAGAGGTATTGATGAGTGCAACCCCTTGCAAATAAATGCAAGGGTGTATTTATAGACTGAGTGAGGGGGCTGATCAGTTGAGCCCTTAAGGGTTGTTTGGGTTCCAAGAGTGGGGGAGCCTCCCATGCATTAAATGCATGGGACTTGGCTTCATGGAGGGTGTAGGAGTGCAGGGAACACTTCTGGACGAAACAATCATCGCCGAATCGTGGCTCACGTCGGTGGTGGCACAAAAGTCGAGCAAGTGGTCCCGAAAAGGTGATTTGACTAGAAATGGGTGGCGTACGCCAGTGATAGTGGCGTGCGCCTGTGGATGATGGTTTTATGCTCGATGGACTGGCGCGTGGCAATGAACGGCGTCGTCGATCAATTCTTGGCGTCGGCGAGTTTCTTTGAGGCCATTTGGTTCTGGCTCGAAGGGTTTGAAACAGGTTCAACAATGGTTTGAAGGGGTTTAGGAAAGCTCGAAACTCAAACACACCAACAATCCCGGACTGTTCTTGACCTTAATCATCATTGAGGAATCAAAGACCGTATATAAACTAGCCTGGACAGTCCAGAATAGGGTGTCTACACCGATATTTCTAAACAATGTCATGAATGTCATGGTTTTGGTCATGTTCAAGCTGAATGTGCCAACACACTAAAAAAGAAATCCAATAGGGGTTACAAAGTCACTTGGGATGATGATAGTGAGGAAGAGAACGATTCCCAAAATAGTCACGAAAAGACTGACTTAGTCCCTAGATACTCTGTTCTTGCTGCTAGTGTCACATCTCCTATATCTCCAAAAGCTGCCATGTTCACACCTACATATAGTATTGCTGATAACTATGAGTCTAGTGTTGAGGGTACTAATGATGATGAGGATGACTTAGATTCTATTACTGATGCTTATAATGAACTTCTCAAAGAATGCGTTAAATTGAAAAAGAAAAAGAAAGAATTGATTCAAGTCATTAAAAAGGTTGAAACAGAAAGAAATGATCTTTGTGTTGATATTCGCTCTAAGATTCACGAAATAGAAGAGTTAAAGGCACACCAAACAAAGTTCAATGAAAAATTTGCTAAAGTCAAAAAAGAACGTTTGGAGGCCTTGAAGGCGCTTGGGATATCTAATGAGAGAGTTAAACTCTTAGAACATGACTTGAAAGAGGCTAGTGAGGCCATTAAACGTAATGATTGTGGTGCTTCTCGTATATCAGAATTAACTCGTACTTTTAAGGATAGAAGTGGTCTTGGTTTTATTGATCCACCATCTCTTACTTCCCATGTCAATGAAAAACTCAATGAGAAGGTAAAATTTGTAAAACCAGCTGCTCCTGAAATTGTTGCTTCGTCTGCACCTGTGAAACATATTATTTCATGTCATTATTGTGGCGTTTCAGGTCACATTCACCCATATTGTTATAAACTCCACAAGGCTAATAAAGGGGAATATGGAATAACCAAACTGCCTAATGCTCATTCCGGTCCTAAACACGGTGTTTCTAAATTTGATAAACCTCATGTGTTATTAAAATCTAAGGCTGGGAAACGCAATGAAAATTTTGAAAAACAATTGAGTAATTTGGCTAATCAAACTTCTCACATCTTAGACCAAATACAAAAATTGTCAAAGAGTGCCAAGGAAGTGAATGAGCATAAGGGTGGTTCTGTTAAGCATTCTCTGGATCACATGTCTCGGATGCATATTAAACCCAAACAAGTGTGGAAGAAAGTGGATGTTGTTTGTCATGTTGCACACACTGCACTTAAAGCTAACGACTCTAGTGTGTGGTATTTAGACAGTGGTTGCTCCAGGCATATGACAGGTGATATGTCTTGGTTTGACAAGTTGGAGAAATACAATGGAGGTGATGTCACATCCGGAGATGGTAATACCGGTAAGATCGTTGGGCAAGGTACTGTTTCTTCTCCTGGTCTCCCTCATTTAGAAAATGTCTTCTATGTTGAGGGGTTAAAAGCTAACTTGTTAAGCATTGGTCAATTCTGTTATAGCATGCATCAAGTTCAATTTTCCAAATCCAAATGCTCTATTGTTGATGAATCTGGTACATGCATTGTTAAAGGTGTTAGATCCTCTGATAATTGTTATTGTGTTCAAACTACTAGTCCTGTTGTGTGCAATCGTATAATGCTTGATGATGTTGAACTATGGCACCAACGGTTAGGACATGTTAATTTTTCAGAGTTGCATCGTATCACTAGAAACGAAGTTGTGAGAGGTGTGCCCAAACTTGCCAATGGGCAAGGATTAGTTTGTGGAGGATGTATGAAAGGAAAACAAATCAAAAGTTCCCACAAAAAGACTAACATCGTTGCTACCACTAAATGTCTTGAACTTCTTCACATGGACCTTATGGGTCCCTCTCACACTGAAAGCTTAGGAGGTAAACGATATATCCTAGTTATTGTAGATGACTTCTCTCGTTTTTCTTGGGTCGGTTATCTTAGAGAAAAGTTTGATGCTTTTGCTTGTTTTAAATCGATTTGCCATCGTATTCAAAATGAAAAGGGATATCCTATCATACGTGTTAGAAGTGATCATGGTGGAGAATTTGAGAATTCCGAAATTGAAAAATATTGTGATGATAAGGGCATCAAGCATGAGTTCTCAGCTCCTCGCACACCTCAACAAAATGGGGTTGTTGAGAGGAAAAATAGAACTCTCCAAGAAATGGCTAGAGTCGTGCTCCATGCCAAGCGTGTCCCTAGGAATTTGTGGGCCGAGGCCATTAACACTACTTGCTACACCATAAATCGGGTTTATGTGAGACCCGGAACTACATGTACTCCTTATGAGATTTGGAATGGTAAGAAACCCTCTATAAAATATTTTGGGGTTTTTGGTAGTAAATGTCACATTTTGAAGATAGTGAATCTCTTGGTAAATTTGATTCTCAGAGTGATGATGGTATTTTTCTAGGATACTCCAACACAAGTAGAGCTTTTAGAGTATATAATCTTCGCACCTCCACCCTAGTTGAGTCAGCCAATGTAGTAGTTGACGATAACACTATTGATGAGTCAGCTCCCCAGGTTGATGATGATGATGAGGGGAGACGGGAAATCTTTGAAGGGGAGACACCTGTGAGCACTCCGATAGATATTCCTACTTTCGATTTAGAGGGAGAGCTTAGTGAGAAAGAGAAGGATGTTGAAATCGAGTCTGACGTTGGTGAGTCATCCTATGATGAGGAGTTAGGACAACATGATCTAATTCCCTCAAATGTTAAAAAACCATTAGCTCGAGTCAAACTCAATCACCCTAAAGATCTTGTCATAGGAAATCTAGATGAAGGTATGTTAACCAGAAGGAAAGCTACAAACATTGCCAACTATGTCTGTTACACCTCCTCTCTAGAACCCAAGAAGGTAGAAGAAGCTTTGAGTGATAAGTTATGGATAGGGGCCATGCAAGAGGAATTGCAACAATTTACTCGTAATAATGTCTGGTATTTGGTCCCTAGGCCTTCGCACACAAACGTCATTGGCACCAAATGGATTTTTAAAAATAAAAAGGACAGTGATGGTGTTGTGGTTAGAAATAAAGCGAGATTGGTCGCTCAGGGATATACACAGATTGAGGGAGTTGACTTTGAGGAAACCTTTGCTCCAGTTGCAAGGTTAGAGTCAATTAGATTACTTTTTGGCATTGCATCTCATTTAAACTTTAAACTTTCATAAATGGATGTCAAAAGTGCTTTTTTAAATGGGGACTTAAAAGAGGAAGTTTATGTTGAACAACCTAAGGGTTTTGTTGATCCTTCTTTTCCCAATCATGTGTACTGCCTTCGTAAGGCTTTATATGGTTTAAAACAAGCTCCTCGTGCTTGGTATGAGCGTCTCACTGATCATTTGTTAAATACCGGTTTTGTTCGAGGGGGAGTTGACCAAACCTTGTTTATTCGTAAAATAGAAAGCGATCTTCTAATTGCTCAAATTTATGTTGATGATATAGTTTTCGGTTCCACGTGTGAGTTACATGCCAAACAGTTCGGAGCCCAAATGTCCCACGAATTTCAAATGAGTCTCATGGGGGAATTGACTTATTTTCTTGGGTTTCAAATTCATCAAATGGATGATGGTATATTTTTGTCTCAATCTACTTATGCTAAAGATATAGTCAAAAAATTTGGCATGACAGATTCTAAAACCACACGTACACCCATGAGCACGAGTATTAAAATTGGTAAAGATGTCAACGGCGTGAGTGTTGATCCTACTCTTTATCGTAGCATGATAGGTAGTCTTTTGTATCTCACCGCTAGTCGTCCTGATATTTCTTTTAGTGTTGGTGTTTGTGCTCGTTATCAGTCTGACCCTAAAGAATCTCACCTAACCACTCTCAAGAGGGTAATACGCTATGTTAAGGGCACTAATTCACTTGGTCTTTGGTACCCGTATGGTACTAATATTGATTTAGCCGCGTATTCCGATGCCGATTGGGCAGGTAGTGTTGATGATCGAAAGAGTACCTCGGGCGGGTGTTTTTATCTAGGAAATTGTCTTGTTGCGTGGCATAGTAAAAAACAAAATTGTGTCTCTCTATCTACCGCCGAGGCCGAATACATAGCGGCCGACAGTTGTTGCACACAACTTATGTGGATGAAACAAATGTTGAAAGATTATGGCCTACCTCAAGGCAAAATGACGGTTTTTTGTGATAACACTAGCGCAATCAATATTTCCAAGAATCCTGTCCAACATTCTCGGACCAAACATATTGACATCCGTCATCACTTTATTCGTGAACTTGTAGAAGATGGAGTCATTACTCTCGAGTTTGTACCCACTCATGAACAAAAAGCTTATATTTTCACAAAACCATTAGATTCCCTTAGGTTTGAGTACCTTAGGAAGTCTATTGGTCTCGTTTCCATGGATTAGATTCAATGGGTTTGCATGTCTCTCATTTGCGTGCTTTGAGTGCCATCATTCTAGAGTAGGCATGTAAAACTTTTTCTTTTATGTTCATTTTCATTTTTTTTTCTGCATTTGTTCATTAAAAAAAAAAAAGTTTTGTGAACGGATGTTCTTTGTTTCTCATGTTCATGGCCCTTGTAGTCAGAATATTTGCATTCAATGTGCTCTTTCATCCCTGAGAATTTTTAGATTTTGGATGCACCATATTTCATGGCTTTATGATTTTCACTATATCACGTACATGATTTATTGCTCCTCAACACCTTTTGGTTATTCTCATGTACTTGTACATGTTCATGTCCCCCTTGAAATTGACCTTTGGCTACTATTCCCTAGTGATTTTGCCTTGTACCGTTATCTCCTGCAAAACCCTATCTAGTACTTTTATTTTCTACTACCTATCCGGGCATTCATTGAATAACCGGACAATTGGGGTGAGGTATTCTCTCTCTGAGCGTTCGCGTCAAAAGATGGATAGACCTTGTGAAGGTATGCTTCCTGGGCCACTTGCCTAGTAACCGGGCCTCTTGCCTCATTAAGCAGTGATTGTTCGCGTCAAACAGCGGTGGAGTAATAGTGGATGTCCTTTCCCCTACAAAAAAAAAAAATGGGGGTTGTTCTGTTGAGAGGGAGTTGTATTTCTTTTTGTTTCACTTTGAGGACCTAGCTTGGTTTGACTTTTTGAGGGGGAGTAATCTTGAAAATCCTTACGTACATGAGAATATTCCTCCCGGACTGAGTTCAGCTTGACATTATTTACGTGATGCACACACACTTTGTCATACGGCCTTGCTTTATGCTTCATTCTTCTTCTAACGGTCTCCTTGCTGAATGACTGCATTGCGAATTCATTTGTTCTGCTTATAAGGTGTTTGATAATGGCAAACATTGCTTTTGTTCACAAAAAGTGCGTGGGTTATGTGCTCGTTGCATTCGTATAATTTCATTGTGTGGGACATCAAAATCTTTCATTTTTTTTCCTTTCTCTCTTCTTTGCCCCGCTTGCATGCTTTTATAAATCGAGTCCTATTTGTCCTTCACAGTATAGCATTTCCAGTCGAAGTGGCTAGGCTATTTGCAAGGCCTTTTCAAGAGTAAAGTCGGTCAATTGGTCTATCAATCGAGTATACTTCGTAACTCTCTGTTTGAATTTGGTAGATGTGGTTCTGTGGGAAGTAGGTCGACCCTTTTATTTTCTGTGACAAAAAGGGGGAGAAGTGTGTTGGGTGCAAAGATATTTGGTGGATATTTGTTTGTTTTGGATATTAGCTAGCTGGCCTTGAGTGATTAGACGTGGTAGGTACATTTTTTGGTCTAGTTTTTCAAAATTGCCTTATCCTGAATATATAGTTATTTCTCGTGGATACATCTATTGTGGCATATTTCTGTTGATGGATTTTGAATGCAGGTTTCGTGGTCTATCGCTCAAGCTACTCTTGTTAGTACTTTAAGTTTATCCTAGCTACTCTTTTTAATCTGTAAAAGCTTGGTTGGTTTTGTCCCGAAAATGCCAAAGGGGGAGATTGTTAGATACATTGGCACTTTCCGGGGTTGTCCAAAACCTCCATTGGTATTTTTGTTGTATCGATTCCTTTGATTGCAATGGGTAGGCTCTTATTTTGGGGTAGTTACTCGCTCGATGCTCCTCCCATTTTCTGCGCCAAGTTGACCGCTGGGAAGTCGATCTTTTTGTGTGTCAGGTAAGTGCATTGCACGGCACGTCATGCATATGATTGATTTTTGTTACCAAGATTTTGTCTCCGTAAAATTAGTTTTATATATATATCTTTAAGAGATTTCTTTTTCAGAATATATATAATTGGGGGCTAGGGAAAATACGTTTTCCATATTCATATATATATCATTGCAAGATTTTCCTTTTAGAATATAAAAAGATTGGAGTCTTCCATATATAGAGATCATTGAAAGATTTTCTTTTGAAAACATAAAAGGATTGGTTGCTAGGGATTGGTAGTCAAGGCAATTGAAATTAAAAGTTGGGCAGCCACCAAGAGTTCTCGTTCTTTCATCTAGCAAATTTTTTTTTCCGAACATTTTGGTTTGTCTAGATCACAGTACACATCATACACCATTTCATCTTGTGATTTGTTGGTGCCTTTCTGCTGTTGGCCGAATCGACGAGGAGTCTGTTCGGAGCCGGTTGAATCCGGAGATCGAACTTGAGGTTCGTGGACTTCTGTTGAATCTTAAAGAAGCTCGGGGAGCATCGCAAGTAGGCGAGTATCGGTAACGCTTGTGGGTAAGCTGTGGGTTATTCTATTTCGCATCTTGTATTTCTTTTTGATTAATAGAAAATAGTAGACTAGGCCGTGGTTTTGTCTTAGGGTTATTCGGACCCTAAGGTTTTCCACGTATATCGCGTGTCTTGTCTCTTATTTATTTTCTACTGCTTTGTTTTTGCTCAAGGGTGTGTGTTTGACATTTTGAAAGAAGAGATATTATTTTGGCTCTTGCATAACTGTTTTCTTGCTCAAGCAAAACAGCCTTTTTATCTAAACAAAGATTTGCCCTATAAATTGTAACCCTTTACTCCATTTACGGTGGCTGTGCCAATATAAACCAATCACCAAATAAATAGTTAACTTCAGGGCTGTTTTTAAAAAAGGGTATTTTTTTTAAATATATAGTCCTATTCACCCCCCTCTAGGACTAGGTTGAGCTTCCGCGTTATTTCAGTTCGCACCACAAGCACACCAATGTGTTATGTTCTATCCCGTGTCCCTTCCCCGTATATGTTTTCAAGTTAAATTTTTCAAATTATATTAAATCCCCCATTTAAAATGCTTAGTAGAGACCAGTTTTACCGGGCGAGCGGGGTGTTTTTTCAACAAAACCTTTCATGTTCGTAACGTGGCTCCCGGATCCAAAATCTCAACGTTTTCGCTAGACCAAAAGCCTTTCTTTTTCAAATCAAACTCTCGGTTTCTCGGATCATCCATCTCAAAAATCCGGGTGGCGACTCTTCGAGTTAGAGCTTTCGGGCGCGGGAGCCCACATGCAAGCTAGCATTAGTCTCACTTTATACATTGAAAGACATGTGTTGTGGAAAATAAATTTAGGATACCACATAATGATGGTCCCGGACATCGAAGGGTCAAGGGGTACAAACGCTAGTGGAAGACAAAAGAAAAGGGCTCAGACTGCAAATGCTATAGGCAGGGCAATTGCATGTGGGCCTAATAATCCGACAGGGTTTATTTTTTGTGATTATTAAAAAATGATATAATCTTTTTAAAATTTTTTGTCAATTTTTTTAAAATTATTTGTTTGTCTTACAAAAGGGATTAGTAAAATAAAAATATGTATGAACGAAACTAAAACAAATTTGAAGTTAATCCAAAATCACTCCGTTTTACATTATTTTTGTCTTTAGTGAACTTTTTAAGCCTTTTTGATAATACGTTTTACTTTTACATTTTTCTCGTCGAGACTAACCAATAATTTAAAAAGAAAAAAAGTTGACATAAAACAAAAAAAGGTAAAAAAAAAAAAAAATTGAATAGGACACATTAATCTTGACAGATTATTAAGTCGGACTACGGGTTGGTGTTGTACAGTGAGGTGCCCGTGCAGCACACATCCGAGCCGTCAAATCATGCATCCGACGATTCGAATCTTATCTCGGCAACTAAAGATCGAGAGTCGTTCTATTAATTCGAAACACCCTTAGTGTTGTTAACCCTCATTTATATGTAAGGTTTAGGGGTGTTATTCGATCGGTCCGGGGTGAATTTGCTAGAAATCGATCAAGTTCGGGGTATATAATTCCGGGACTGATCCCAACCGGTATTAATTTCGGTTTGGTTCGGTTCGGGGTGGATTCGGTTCGGTTGGAGAATTCAGGGAATTCGAATTGGGCCTAGTTGGGCCGAAGATAAAAAATAAAAAATGGGCCAATTAAAAATTAAAAAACCCAACCTGCTCAAGGGATCCAAAAGAAGGCAGTCATAGGACGGTGGCGCCTGATCTAGAATTCTCCATCAAACTAGTGCATGATTAGAAACGCAGGGGAGACTCCCTCGAGTTTAGGGCAGTAACAGACCCTTCTCGAACTACCTATACCTAATACATCTGGGCTTTGCTGCCCTTGGGACCAACTTTGAAAACATGAAAGGGACTACGGGCTGGAGCCTTAAAATTGAGAAACAACCCTACCACTGACTTTTATCTGCCAAAGAAAGAAGAAAAGGGAAAGCTTGACAGAGAGGGCTTTGGAGAAAAATGGTGCGCCTGGATCAAGGAATGTGTATCTACGGTGTCTATGTCAGTACTGGTGAATGGTTCTGCTTCTAAGGAGTTTCAAGTCCAGAGAGGTATTAGACAAGGCGACCCATTATCTCCCTTTCTTTTTAACATCGTAGTAGAAGGCCTCAACATTTTAATGGAAAGAACTAGGGAGCGGAGTATCATCAAAGGAATAAGAACAGGGGGCAATGGGGTTATGGTGTCTCATCTCCAGTTTACGGATGATACGAAATTATTTTGTAGAAATGACTTGGAGGAGTTGTCGAACATAAAAAGAATCCTTAGATGCTTTCAACTCATGTCAGGGCTGAAGATTAATTTCTCTAAAAGCTCTTTGTGCGGTGTGAAAGTTCCCCAACAGGATGTGTCGACCTTAGCGTAAGTTATGGGGTGCAAAGTCGAATCACTGTCAATTAAGTACCTGGGTTTGCCTTTGGGTGCTAACCCCAAAAGATTAAAGACATGGGAATTTGTGGTGGAGAAAATGGAAAAGAGGCTAAGTGTGTGGCGTGGACGATACAACTCATCGGGGGGCAAACTCACGTTGATCAATTCTTCTCTAGCAAACCAACCTATATACTTCTTGTCTATTTTCAAACTGCCGGTGACAGTAGCAAAGGTTCTAGAGAAAATTCAAAGGAGATTTTTTTGGGGGGACACGATTGATAAGAGGAAACTTCACTTGATTAAATGGGAGGTGATTTGCAAGAAGAAGGAGCATGGAGGGTTAGGAGTCAAAAATCTGATGATTCAAAATCTTTGCCTTCTTGCTAAGTGGTGGTGGAGGTTCACTAAGGAGCCGGATTCTCTGTGGGTGAAGGTAATCCGAGGGAAGTACAATCTGGAACAGGGTTGTTAGTTTCCTCGTATGCCATCCTCGGGAAGGGCTTCAAGTATTTGGAGGGACATATGTGCTCTTAGGGATGTGTCCTCTTGCATTAGGTTAGTCATCCAGGAGGGGTTTCGTTTGCAGATTCAATCTGGACTAGAGATATCCTTTTGGAATCATGTTTGGTTGGGTGACACAACGCTTAGGGAGGAATATCCTCGTCTATATTTAATCTCCACTCAAAAAGAGAAGGTGGTCAGTGAGGTGTGGGATGGCTCTGGAGATGATAGATGGAACCTGTTATTTGGCAAAGATCTTCGTGACTGGGAGGCGGTACAAGTGGAGGAACTAAAACAGAAGTTACAGTTAGTAAATCTGGATTTTTCTAGACGTGATACAGTGAACTGGGCATGGTCATTTGATAACCTCTTTTCGGTAAAGTCAGTCTACATCCAGTGGAAAAGTTCTCAAAATTCTAGAAACCCGATTTTGGAAGCTCTATGGAAAAATCTTAGTCCCACAGTCCCACTAAGGTGGAAATATTCTCATGGATGGCTATTCAATCTAAGATAACTACAAGATCAGTTTTATTGGACAGGAGTTTGATTCCAGAGGGACAATCTATCCTATGCCCATTATGTGCTTCTCAATTGGAAAGCCAATTCTCTTGGTAGGTTTGGTCTCAAATTCTGAACTGGTGGCATTTGAGATGGGTGTGCCGGCCCTGCCTCTCTGGAAACTCTCTTCATTTGGTGGGAAGACAACCGATTCAGGAATTTGGAGAAACTACCTGTGGGAAGCTACCTTTTTTGCTACACTATGGTCCTTGTGGCTAGTGAGGAACGACTATGTGTTCAACAATGTAGCAACGAGAGCTGGTGATGTTGGGGAGCAGATTAAAACTAGAGTTGCTATGTGGATGGAGGGAAAATTCAATATTAAGGTGTATACGGTGGAGGAATTTAAGGTGTTTATGGATGGTATTAGATTGCTGAAATTGTAACTCCGTTTCTGGTTGAGGAGGCCCTCGCCAATTCCCTGCTGGTGGGTTTTGTTTGGAGCTTTTGTTTTTTCGCTGTATTTTCTTCTGCTTGATCGAGTAAGTTTTTCTTACTTGAGCAACTTCCTGGCCGGTCCTGTCTGGGTGAAGTATAGCTCACTAAATCCTGTCCAAAGAGCCCATAGTCCAGTAGGTCCTCTTCATTATTTTGTTGACAAAAATACCCCTCGCAAAAAAAGGTGATTTGAGAGAGACATCCAGCTACCACCACACTGCCGCCGGCACCATCACCACCACCACCACCACGTCGCCACCACCACCACCATCGCCACAACGCCGCCGCCGCCACCATCACCACCATTACGTCACCACCACCATGCCACTGCCGCCACTGTCACTCCACCACCACCACCACTACCGCCACCACCACCACGCCGCCGCCACCACCTCCACCATGTCACCGCCACGACCACGCCGCCACTACCACCACCACCACTCCGCCACCACTACCACATCACCGCCACCACCATGTTGCCACCCCTACTGCCACCATCACCACCACAATGCCGCCGCCATCATCGTCACCGCCATCACCACTTCACCACGACAATTAATAGTGTTATTTTTTGTCTAAATTAACAGTGTTAATTTTTATCTAAATTCACATTCCAATTAATAGTGTTTTTACCCGGATTAACAGTGTTAATCCGCCACGATTAACAGTGTTAATTTTTGTCTAAATTTACATCCCAGTTAACAGTATTAATATCAGGATTAACACTGTTAATTGTGGTGGTGGCGGTGGCGACGATGGTGATGATGATGGTGGTCATTATGGTGGCGGCGTTGTGGTGATGGTGGCAGCGTGACGACGGTGGTGGTGGTGGTTTTTGTCTAAATTCACACTCCAATTAACAGTGTTAATCCGTCACTATTAACAGCGTTAATTTTTGTCTAAATTCACATCTCAATTAACAGTGTTAATACCAAGATTAACAATATTAATACCCGGATTAACACTATTAATTGTGGTGGTGGCGGCATGGTGGTGGTGGTGGTGGTGGTGGTGATGGTGGAGTGGTAGTGGTGGTCATTGTGGTGGCGTGACGGCATGCTTGTTGTGGTGGTGGTGGTGGTGGCGGCGGCATGGTGGTGGCGGTGATGATGATAGTGGAGTGGTGGTGGTCATTGTGGTGGCGGTGATGGTGGTGGCGGAGTTGCGGTGGTGGTGGCAGCGGCGTGACGGCGGCGGTGGTGGTGGTGGCGGCGGCGTTGGTTGTGGTGGAGTGGTGGGGGTTGTGGTAATTATGGTGGTGGTGGCGTCGGCGGCATGGTGGTGGTGATGATGATGGTGGAGTGGTGGTGGTTGTCATTGTGGTGGCGGTGATGGTGGTGGGCCGGTGGCGGAGTTGTGGCGGTGGTGGTGGCGGCGGCGTGACAGCAGTGGCGCTGGTTGTGGTGGTGGTGGTGGAGTGGTGATGGTGGTGGTGGTGGTAGTGGTGGTGTAGGAGGTTGTATGGGTTCATTTGTTTCTAAACGGGGGTAAAAATGTAAAATACACTTCACAGGATCTATTAGGAATTGCACTCTATAGAAAAAGGATCTAATGGGCTATGAAATTGAAAAATAAGACCGGCCCAGAATTAACTCTTCTTACTTTGGCCAAGCCCGGCCCCTCGATGTAACCTTTCGAGATGTTATAAAAGTTTCGTTTTGCCGAGAAAAAAAAAAAGGGGATGCTTGACTTCTTAGAATCTTGTTTAGGTAAAAACTCCTCATCAAAAGAAACAAAGGGGAGAGTCACTGAATTTTCGTTTGACCAGAAAAAAAAAAAAGGGGAGAGGCACTGCTAGTTATTGCCTGAGAATTTTGTGAATTCGATTAGAGAGAGAAAGAGAGAGAGCGCTCAGAAGCTATATATGAGACTCTTGAGAGTATGAGAGGGACTGGAGGGAGTTAGAGATAAGAGATAGGGTTTGTGGGAGAAGGACGGTGGAGATAGAAAAAAAAATAAAAAAGGGGCCAAGATTAAAACATTTACAATATATATGTTCAGCTCGGTTCGGGGTATTTCGGTTCGGTTCGGTCGGTCAGAAATTCTACAAAATCGAGACCGAACCGAATTTAGCTCGGTTGAACCGAACCTAAAAAATCCGACACCACCCAGACCGAACCCCGAATTGATTGTCGATTTTTTTTTGGTCTGATCGAATTTGTAACACCCTAGTAAGGTTTGCTATTGGGATCCATTACGGAAAAGAAGGGCAACAGAATAGACCACAGTATAGAATCTCCATTTGGACAAATAGAATTAGCTTAAACTAGAGAAATCCCATATGTTGTTTTGTTGAATATTTTCTTCTTCTTATTTTTTTTTTTTAATTTTCCTACTGTTATAAGCTTCGAGTCATGATGTTCCCTCTAAGAGCATCCACAGTGGAATAAGCAAAACAAAAAATTGTTAAAGTTAGCAATGGTGGATCAAAAAAGTGTTCACATTGGAATAACCAAACCTAGCAACCTCTTAATAACTCATCAAATTTTGGCTCTTCCATAATCAAAGCTAGCAATATTTTGATAATAACCAAATTTTATCTCTCAATCAAGGACACCAACATTACACAAAAACCTTCTCTCTCTTCTATTTTCTCTCTCTCTCTCTCTCTCTCTCTCTCTCTCTCTCAACAATGTTTTCAAAAAGTAATTTTAAAAAACTGTAACTTTCAGATTTTTTTTCTGTTTTTTTTAGAAACTTTTTTTTTTACAAAAAACAAATTTTTCAAAAATTTAAAAACTGTAAGTAAATAAAATGTGTTTTTCAAAAATCTGTTTTTCAAATTTCAAAACTCTTTTTATAGAAAACTGTTTTTTAAACAAAATATGTATTTATAGTTTTTAAAATTTCAAAACAATTTGTGTAAATACAATTCTTTCAAAATTTCTCAAAATTGTATTTACAGTTTTTAAGTGAACAAAGTATGTGTTTTTTGGAAAACTGTTTTTTGTTTCGAAAAACTATTTTTTTTGAACTGTTTCTAACATAAACTCTTTTTTTCCTTCAAAAATTGCTTTTTCAAAAAATATGCGTGAGATGAAGGGAAAAAGTTTGGAGGGCCCATTAATTTTGATTATGGACAAAAAATAACCAATGTGGAATTTGACATTGCTAACTTTAGCAACTTCTAAATGGATAATCAAAATCCGATGTGGCATGTTTTGATTATTCACATTTGCTTATTCCACTGCTGATACTCTAAGAAAATTATATACCAAGAGGGTTTTAGTTGTTGAATATTTTCTTCTTACATTTTTTTTTTATTTTCCTACTGTTATATGCTTCAAGCCATGATGTTCCCTTTAAGAAAATTTTATGCCAAGAGGGTTTTAGTCCAACAGCATCAAAGGCCCTCTATTTTTTATGGAAAAATAACGACCAATAACGTGTTTTGATAATTAATATCTGCCAGGGATATTTTCAATATGAACAAATGTTTTCATCATGTTTTTGATGGGTATTAATTATCAAAATACGTCATGGGCCATCATTTTTCCATTTTTTTTCGGCATCAAAGGCCCTCTTGGCATCAGAAGCGCACTCAAGTGCCACACGAGAGAGTATGTCAAGAGTTCAATTCCTATTTCAATGTGTTAATCTAATTTTTCTAATAATATTGACTTTCGTTAATTAAAAAAAGGGAAAAACATTCTGAAAGGCTAGAAATGGTCCAAATCGACCCTGCTCGTTTTGGATTTTGAGAGAGATTTTTGAAAATATTGAGTAGAGAGAGATAGAGAGAGAAAATTTATTAGAAATCATGCGCAGAAGTTTTGGATACCCAAAACGAGCAATTTTTAGGGGACTGGGTAGGGGACTGGGGGAGTGTGCTGTGCAGCCTTGTGCTGCACAGCGTGCTGCACAGCCTCCGACGAGGCCTTGCCGGCATCAGTCCAACGATCGGAGATGTTCACCGCGTAGAGCTCGTCGAGTTCTTCATGTGCACCAAAAATCAGCTCGATCAAATATCATTAAGCGCCTCATCGGAACACATATAACTTGAAAAAAATGGATTCAGTAATTTTGATTCAGTGTTTCGCATCCATTAGGATTCTTTTTTTTTCAAGTTATATGTGTTCCGATGAGGCACTTAACGATATTTGATAGAGCTGATTTTTGGTGCACATGAAGAACTCGACGAGCTCTACGCGGTGAACGTCTCCGATCGTCGAACCGATGCGGGCGATGCCGGCAAGGGCTCGCCGGAGGCTGTGCAGCACAAAGCTGCACAGCACATTCCCCCGGTCCATTTTTAGGTTAGGCTGTCCAAAAAAAATTCTGACAGGCTAGAAATTGTCCAAATCTAAATAGTCCATGCGTAGCCTTCGTTCTAGAAATGTGATAATCTGAAACAGAACCACGAAGCACTTGCAGTTGGACTATTGTGGCCCAATCTCACTATTCTAATTCCTATACCTTGTGATTCAGTCACCCAAAAAGAGAGGGAATATTACCTATTTCGTGTAAATAGTAGTAGTACCTATTTCAGCCATCATGTCGTACCTTCATTTTTTAGGGTTTGATTTGGAGTTATTTTTGCAAAAAATAAACTCAATTAGATATCGGTAAGTATTTGATTTAAGTATTCAATTCTCGATTTAAGATTAGACAAGTGTTTTGTCGATCAAACACTTGTTGATATGAGATTAAGTTGGCTTTTTGCCGTATGGGTTAAAGAACAAACCATTAAAGCTGAACGGTTGTGGTCGTTAAAATGGAGCTCGATGCGAACTCCACAAAGAATGAGTACTGCCCACTTCCACTTATCTCTTAGCTGAACCAAAAAGATTGCACCCGCAGTTCAAAGAAGAAAAACACCAAGATTGCACCCCTACGAAAAAAGAATCCTTGCAAATTGGCTACACAGGATTAAACCCAGGGGTTGTCTAGTGATAAAAACGAATGACTGACTTTGGGTGAACTCTTTTTGGTCAGGAGTTCGATTCACCAGGTGAGTACTCTGATAGTAAGTGAAGGAGCCATGACTATAGTGGCTGCATTAATTCCCCTCGAGATTTGGGTTCCGCAATCAAGTCCAATTGTGGTTCGACTTGTAGGACCGTTTCTCGATTATAAAAAAAAAAAATAGAGATGAAATGTTAGGTATGCCGTATGCCTTACGTGAAAGGAAGAAAAATTTGACAACTCAAGACAACCTTTGACGTGATATTTTCCACGGATTCGGTACTAAACTCCACAAGAGTGGAGCCCATAGTGAGTGGAGTGGAGCCCATAGAAAGCTCAATTGGCGCTCGTGACACTCTCATCCCATGAACTGAACCAAGCAATTTGGGTGAGTGCAAATTTGTTCACTCTCTTTAAAGAATGATGAATATTACTTTCATTTTTATTGATTGAAATGGTGTATGTCTCACGCCTGCAATACACTTTTGGTAAGTATAATATCACTTTGTAGTAGAATCCATACCATTCAACCAATAAAAATGGGGGTAATTTCACCATCTTAAGTGGAGGGTGAACAAACTCAATTCAACTAGGGTAGAGGAAAAGAACCGTCGAACCTGTGAATCTTGTCCAAACCGATTCATATCGGCGAGTTTTTATTTGGCTTTTTAGTAGCGTGGCTTGATCTTGGTTTAAAAAAGAAAAACTAAATCAAATGATTTGGTTTACGGTTTTATGCCCGTGATTCTAGTTCTAATTCAACCTGAATCGCAGTTTTCATATACTATATTAATTGATATTGAACTCCACAACAGGTACCGACACAATTCATACCAACTGGAAGGAAAAAAAAAAAAGTCACGCGAGTCAGCTCTTGAGAAATCAGCTCAATCTGATATGTGTATGTGTTCGATCTAATCTTTCATTTTTTTTCATTCAGTTTTCAAGCATCTTTGTTGCTTCAAATGTTTTCTAACCAATTTTTCCATCAACTTGAAGTAAACCGTGATTTGAAACCTGAATTAGCCTCGTTGTTGCCTAATGCATGGTTCGGACTTGTTAGGTTCTATTCATCTCGGGGATTGGTTTGGTTTTGGTTTACCAGTGTGATGATTTGTCCCCCTCAGCTTAATTGCTGAGCAGGTTTTGATGATAAGCAGTCATTGTTTGTGCTCTTTTTACTGCAAATTTACATTGGTATGCTTGGTGCCAACCAAGCCAAATCCGTAACGGCTTGTTTGGATGGGGGATTTGTCCCCGGATTTGAGAAACCCCCGGATTTGTTCTCCCCCTCTCCTTCTAAGCCGGTGTTTGGCTGTGCAAAATCAAAGGGGGATTTGAGCTTCAGCCGGACTCCATGTCCGCCTCTTCCAGGTTTTGGTAACGACAGGGGTACCCCCTGTCGCTAGTTAATCCGGGTGAGATTTTGACTGTTTTGCCCTTGAGATTTCACTTTTCTGGGTTGTTGTCTTTCATTTTACAACGCGACCGAGAAAGAGAGAAGAGAGAGAGAGAGAAGAAGGACGTCGCCGATCTACTCTCTGGCGACTCCACCGCCGTACACCGACGGGTTCTACTCTCCACCTCGTCTTCCTCTACGTCCTGACCTTGTTTTCCTTTTTTCAAAGGGCTGAGGTATGGTTCTTGACTCCATTTTTTGTCGTGAACTGGTTTTCGATCTGGTTTTTGCGATCTGGTATTTTGACTATGCTTTTGCGATCTGGTTTTTGGACTATGCTGTTGCGATATGGAGACCATTTTGGTACTGTAACAACAGATCTGAGTTGCCGTAGATGTAGAATTTTTTTTACTGTCTCGAATGTCAGTGATGAGTGAGTTACGATCTGAGATCTGAGTTGCCGTATTGATTAATATTTTTCGTTTTTTCAGTTTGCCCTAATTAATGATTTTGACCTAATTTATGAGTTTGCCTATTATTTGTTTGCATATGGATATCATTCTGTTAATACCTCTTTCTTCAATATATTTGAAGGAAAAAAAAGTAATGGAACATGTTTGGATGCTTGTTAGACATTGATCGATACTGGTTGTATACCTTCTTAGAAGTTTCTGTGATTCTTAGTGTGATGTAGATACCCGAAATTTACTTGTTTTTGACATGTGATCAAATCTTTTATCTTATGCGGATTTTGTTATAGCATATAGTGATGTAGCGATATAAACACCGTGGAAATCAGCTTTTACACCCCAAGTTTTGACTTGCTGGTTGCTGTAGTCTGATTCCTAAGTGCTGATTGTTTGCGGTTAAGTGCCATGTTAGTGGATAGCTTTATATATTTAGGGGCTGTTTAGTGGCGTTTAGTGTATAAAGAAGTCATGTAAGCACAGTTTAATTCCTTTTAGTTGAAAGACCATAGAATATTGGTTAGACCAAAGTGGTTTTCTTTGTCCTCCTGATCTCTTAATGAAGAAAAAAAGCTTTTGGAATTGAGTCGAAGACATGTTTTGCTGTGTGATCAACAAAAGAAGTGCTCTGATCCTATCTTTCATTGAGAGGATTTTACCAAACTATAGAAGACAGAATAAGTGCAACAATTTTAAATGATAAAAACAATACAAGAGAAAATAACCATGTGAATGTTTTGTCTGTTTAGTAAATAGTAATAGGAATTTGCTAATATTGCATGTAAAATGGAAAAAAAGACTATACAAGCTGCCTTAAATAATGATTTCTCCTAGTATCGTGTTGACACTAATTTAACTTGTGCCCCAAAACAGATGGCAAGACTAACGAACCGTGAACGAAGAAAGAAGAGAAACCATAAGGCATTGTTAGCAATGTTATGTATGATGAATGTAGTCAATAGTGTTCTTCAATTGTACTTGTTAATTATGGACTTGATTGCCGAAAGGGATCGACGAAGGATTCGACAGAAGCCTCATCTTCGTGCCAATCCAAATTATTACCAACACTAAATAGACGCACTGAATAGGTTGGTATACCAAAGTGACACGACTTGCCACAGCCAATTGAGGGTAAATAGGCATACATTTATGACGTTGTGCCATTTACTTACTGAAAATGGGCTAGAGCCATCTAGAAATGTCAATGTTGTAGAGAAGGTTGCAATTTTTTTGTGGATCCTTTCGCACCATACGAAGAATAGGCGAACCATTTTATAATTTTGGAGATCGGGGGAAACAATCAGTAGGCATTTCCACACAGTTTTGATTGCGGTATTGCGCCTTAACAAGTACTTGTGGTATCATCCTCAGCCTATTCCTGCCAATGAGCCGGATGCTAGGTGGAAGTGGTTTGAGGTACATAAATGTTAATTCCTAACTTACAGTAATGCACTTATTTGATTATAAATGATCAACGATAATAAAATTTATCTTCTTGCTCGTAGAATTGTCTAGGGGCTTTAGACGGTACTTTCATACCAGTCCTCCCCCCAACAGAACTCAAGGCACGCTATAGGTTAAGGAAGGGTGACTACGCGACAAATGTGTTAGGAGTTTGTAGTCGTAATCTGCAATTTGTATACGCGTTGTCTGGTTGGGAAGGCTCCGCCACAGACTCAAGAGTGCTTGAAAATGCCTTGGTAAGGCCTCACGGGTTGAAAATTCCACACGGTATGTGCCTTGAAAACCTTTCCATTAGTGAACGTCCATCCTCCTTTGTGTGAACGTACTCATTTAAGCCAACTAATATCATTTGTAGGTCGTTACTACCTCGCCGATGCCGGTTACACTAATGGGCCGGGAATATTAGCACCTTACAGGGGTCAACGATACCACATAAATATTTGGAGGCAAGGACACATGCCCCAGAGCGGGGAGGAGTTCTTCAACATGAAGCACTCCAAAGCACGAAATGTCGTAGAGAGATGCTTTGGAGTGCTTAAGATGAGATGGGGGATTTTGAGATCTTACTCTTTCTATCCCATTAGGACTCAATGTCGCATCGTCACTGCCTGTTGCCTTCTCCACAATCTCATTAAGCGTACAATGGCGGTGGATCCCGTAGAGGCTCAATACACGGCGTGGGAGCAGGCCAACCTACATAATATACCACCTGATGAGTACATTAGAACTCTCGAGAGTATAAACCAATGGACCCAAATGAGGGATAACTTGGCAACCCAAATGTACAACGATTGGTTAGCTCATCATGGCGGTGGCCAATAGGATATGTCTAACTGTTTTCATTATGTAATAATTGCGATTATATTTGGTTGTACAATTCTTAAAACATTGGAACTTCAATTGTGTTAACTATTTCAATGTCATATTTAGGTATTTAGTGAGTACATTACATATGTCATTTTTTTATCGTTATTAACATCAGGGTACCGAACATAATGGAAAGTGAAGGAACTGCGCAATCTCAAACATCAAGTGCTAAGGACAAACAACCTCGTAGGCTTTGGACCCGTAACGAAGAGGAATGCCTACTTGCTGCTATGACGGAGTGTATCTCCGAAAAGTATAGAGCCCATAATGGTTTCAAACCGGGATATTTCAATGAGGTTGAGAAGGAGTTGAAAAAGAAATTGCCCGGAACGACGCTTAAAGCCGTACCCAACATCGAGTCAAAGGTGAAACTTTGGAAGAAGATGTATAGTTTAATCCTGGACATCACACGTATTAGTGGGTTCGGTTGGAACTATGCCACTAATTCAATTCAAGTGGACTCGGAGGAAGTGTGGAAAGAATATGAGAAGGTAACTTCTCTACTCTTCCATTTACATTTACATAAATAGTTGTCACCTCCCACTTTTAATGTATGTCATTCAATATGTGTAGTCTAATCCGAAAGCCAAAGGGATGAATGGGAAGGCTTTTCCCATGTACGAGAGTTGGCAATTTCTTTTTGGGAGGAATAGGGCCACCGGTGAAGGTGCCGAGGATGCGGCGGAACTTGACGATGTTCCGGCCGACCCCGTTGAAACCATTAACCCCGTTGACTTGTTCAATGATTGTTATACTCCGTCCTTTGCAAATGGTGACCCGGCTTTTGTTGACATAACAACTTCTTCCGGGACTCCAACAAGCAATGCCATTCCCGCGACTCCAAGAAGTAATGCGAACACCCCGGCGACCAATGTTGGGCCGGAAAGGCCAAAGAAGAAGGCAAAGGTGGACGCAAATGAGGCATCCCTTCATGACGCAATAGGGAATTACATGGCTCAAAGCAGTACGGCGTTTAATAAGATCGCCGATTCCGTTGGTTTTGATGATCGACTTGCTGCCAAGAAAGAGAAGGTGTTTGCCGAGCTTGAGAAACTCGACCTTCAGTTGCTTGATATGTTTGCGGCACACGCCATTATTGTATCGGCGGAAGAAAATGTCGACACGTTTTACGGCATACCCGAGAACTACAGACAAGCATGGGTGGAAGCCGTTTTATCGGGCAAACTGAAATTGAAGACCACATAGGATTTGTCCATGCTTAGGTGTAGAACGTTCCCCATGGTGAAGGATGTGATTCCTTGTTTTTGTAATTAACTGTATTACTACGTTTGGCCCTTTAACTATATCGTTTTTGTAATGATGCACCTTATAACATGTTAAACTTTTGATAATGTATATTTTGTACTTGTTATGGCAACGATGATGATCATATTGGTAGGTGAAATTTAAGGGCAACGATGATGATCAATTGTATGAGATGGGCAATGATGATGCATTTTGTAATTTATGACGATGTGTATTAGTTGGTACTGATCTTGGCAACTATGATGGCTTTAATGGCAACTTAGTTACCGGTTAGTGCTACTTTGATTATGGTTATTACACCTGAGCCCAAATGATCATATTCTGGTACCTGTTACCTGTTAGCATGCAGGGCTATATGTGTGTGTGTGTGTGTGTGTGTGTGCAGGGCTATATGTGTGTGTGTGTGTGGTACCTGTTACCTATTGGCAGGCCTGTTTGTTGGCTGGTTCTGCCTGCATTAGGTTCTGTTAGTTGGCAATGTGTTATGGCAAATTGTTGGGCTATATTGTTGCTGGTATTTTGCCAGTTAGGTTGCTATAGCTTTGGTTGATGATGGGAGCATTAGGTTCTGTATTCTGAGCAGTGTTATTGATGGTTTATGGCTGTTTTTGGTCTGCTCTTGTGGCTGTTTTGATTATGGCCTGGCAGTTTCATTTCTGCTTTCTGTCATTACTATGGTGCAGTTTTAGTCCAGTTATTGGTTTACTTTGGCAAGCCTTGCATGCCTTTTTTTGGGCTGTTTTGGGTATCTGTGTGTGTGCAGGCCTGTTTTGGTTCTGCAATCTGGCCAATGTTTGGCTGGTTGTATAACTGTTTTAGGTACTGCATTATATCCTTTTGTTGGACAGGTTTGGTACAGTCCAGTTTTTGGCAGTTTACTGGGCTATATGTGTTAGTGCTACTGGACAGTTTTCTGGGCTGTTTTGTGCAGTTTACTGGACAGTTTTGTGGGCTGTTTTGGTGCAGTTTACTGGACAGTTTTGTGCAGTTTGGTGGATAGTTTTCTGGGCTGTTTTGGTGCAGTTTACTGGACACTTTTCTGGGCTATTTTTTTGTTGTTTCTTTGGCAGTTTTTTAGCTTTTTGTTGGACTATTTTGGTGCTTGTTCTTTGCCTTAGTCTTATGGCTGGTTTGTGGCTGGATTTTGCCAAGTTTTTTTGGTGTTTGTTGGCTGCTATATGGCTGCATTAGGTTCATTTTGTTGGCAAGGTGATCTGCCCATTTTTTGGGCTGGTCTTTTGGTGGTTTATGGACTGTTTTTTCTCCATTTTTTTGGGCTGGTCTTTTGGTGTTGTTTCTTTGCTTCTTTTATTGGGCAATGATGCAATGTTTACTAGTAATGGATTAGTTGGTATTGCCTTTGGCAATTATGACGGCCTTAATGGCAACTTAGTTGCAAATGGTAGTGCTACGTTGATAATGTTTTAATTGTCTGAGCCCAAGATATTTTTGTGTTCCTAGCTTGTATTGTGGCTGTTGCTTGGCTGGTACTGCTGCTGTTCATGCAGCATTCTGGACTGTTTTTGTTCTGCATTCTGCCTATTGTTGAGGCTATTTGTTGGATGGTTTTGACTGTTCTGGGACAGTTTTATGTGGCTGCATTCTCACATAATTCATACTGTTCGAGAAAATTGTTTCTACTTGTTTATTTGGTCATTTTGTGCTTTCGTGGTTGGTCTGTTTTGTGGCTAGTTCGTGGACATTTTTGTGGCAGGAATTGTGTATTAGTTGGGGCTATTTTTTGCCCAGTTTTGTGGCTAATTCAGTTTGTTGGTCAGTGTTGGTGTTATTTGTTGGCTTGTCTTAGTGGCCAATGATGCATGCTGGGCAGTCCACTTTCTGTTCTGGTTTTCTTCTGCTATTTTAGTGTGGCTGCTACTGCTGCTGTTTCATGCTGCATCCAGTTTTCTCTATGGCTGTCATGTTATGCTTTTGGGCTGGAATTTACTATGTTTCATAGGCTATGATGATATGACGAAATAATTTGAAGGCGAGACACTTGTCTTGGCGGGACAACTTATGAGGGTCAATGGTTTAAACACCATTTGGCAACATAAGTTGTAGCCAAGTGGTGCACTATGTGCCGGACACAAAAATTTATGAGCCAAATACATATAAACATAATATTAGTATTCATTATGGTATAAATGTGTTCATTCCTATTTTCTCGTAGATTTTACAATGTCAAGTGAAGATAGACAATATTATTGGGTGGTTTTCGTTGGCCGTCGGCCGGGAATCTATACAAGTTGGGAGACCGCGGGACTGCAGGTGAATGGATACTCGGGAAACTTATTCAAAAGATACACCACGTTCGACGAAGCCGAAGGAGCATTGTTGCAGTTCCATGAGGAAAGATACCGGCTCCTTCAAATGCAATCGGTCCGAACCGCACATCAATCAAGTGACGATGCTTCCACATCGATAAGTTCTTTGCAAGTTCAACGTCAACAAAGTCTATCAACTACCTGTGTTCTAGGGATTTTTTTGGGTTTCGTAGCTTGTATTTTGTTCGCACTTCTATTAGATTCGGAATGAAATTGTAAGTTTAATTTCTCCAATTTCGAAATGAAGACTGCATTATGTAGAAATACATTAGTAATCTCAAATAAATATAATTACTTGAGATACAAACCGGAATGGTACAAATTTATTCCTCAAACATTTATTATCAAAAGTACGAACTTATTATTCGACCACCCTCTTACAACTTCAAACTTAGTTTTCTTGTCGAACAAAGCAATGGCCCCAACGATAAAAATTGGGAAATTCCTTGTCCCGGAAGTTTCTCAATTGTGGCCGACCCTACATAAAATTAAGGCAAACAGTTAATACATTTACTAAACAAGTTTTAATATGCAATTGGTAACAAATTCAAATTTACTTACCCGAACAAATTCATTCCAAACATCATTTTCCACCACCAGTTTATGTTCATATGGATTCCACCCAAACTCCGGAATTTGAAGTATAGCATCGAGATCAAGATAATCACGCTTCCATTTTTTTATCTTTCCTTCGATATGATTTTGTTTAATACCTGCGTCGGGAAATGAAACTCGCATTTGATTCTCAAGAACGTCTAAGTAGCCGGGATGAAACCCGTTGTCGGCTTGCCAAACACCTTGATCTACAAGAGTCGTAAGTTTTTCTAGTAACGACTCCTCCTCCTCATCGCTCCAAGCTCGGCGTGCGGCGCGTACCATTACGAGGCAAAATACAAAAATAGTTGGAAATTACTTTTAATGGACAAGAGGTATGAAATAGGATGAAGAAAATGGTACAAATGTGTGCCTTTTATAGAAAAAATTACCCAACAAATTTGGTGAACATGTGTTTTCATTTACCACACACCCAACAAATTTGTTGACCATGTGCTTTCAACTACCCAACTAATTTTAACAATGAATTTTTTTTTTGGGATATTTCGGATTTTACAATTTTTTCGAAAAAAACATTATTCTATTTGAACTACATTTTAAACATTTAACAGATTTACATTTTTCATTATTTAATTAAAAAAATGACATCTGTTTTTCTATATAATTTCATAATAATTCAAATATTTTACAAATATTATATAATTTAATCCATTTTTCTTTAAAAAAAATTACTGTGGTTTCAACATTTTCAAGATAACACTGTTTCATTTTATCCAGTTTTTTAAAAAAAATAATGTATTTATTTTTTAAAAATTAAATTAACCTATATTACCCATTAAATAAAAAATATGGGGGCAATAAAGTCATTTCACTTCTTATCCCATCATATTCACCTTCCAAATCCCCCTTCTCAAAAATTCATCCAAAAACCTCATTACAAATCCACCCTTCTTAAAAGGTGGGGCCACCCTTCTTAACATATCCCCCTCATTACATATCCACCTTTAAATCCCCCCTCATTACAAATCCACCCAAAACAAATCCCCCATCCAAACGGACCGTAAGAGTTAGTTGCGCGTCGAGCAGGTTTTGATAAGTTGTCATTGTTTGTGCTCTGTTTACTACAATTTACATTGATATGCTTGGTTGGCTCCTTGTCAACTGAGCCTCAATTTGGCTTTGGCTTTAATTTAAAAAAAACTGGTAAAGAATTTCCAGCGATCAAGCTACTTCATAGGAGTATTAGATTGTTAACCACCGAACCATCTAAAAGTTTAAGCTATTAGCGAAAGGGGTAACTTTATTATTTATACATTCAACACGCTCACTCACTTGTAGCCAGGCACTTCTCCGTAAGCGGGCTAAACACATGTAAATATTTTTAACATTAGGTAAGCGGTGGGGTTCAAATACATAATCTATTGCCTGTCTTGATACCATATTAGGTTGTTAACCACCAACTCATCTAAAAGCATAAGCTGTTAGAGAGAGGGCCAAATTTTTTTTTTTTTTTATATTCTCAACATGCCCCCTCACGTGTAGCTAAACTCTGGTCCATAAGCAGGTTAAACACATGTAAATTTTAATCATTATGTAGGCGGTGAGTTTCGAACCCAAGATCTATTGTTTGTTCTGATACCATATTATATTGTTAACCACCACCTCATCTAAAAGATTAAGCTATTAGCGAGACGAGGAACTTTATTATTTATACCTTCAACACTTCAAACGTCCTTTTTCTTTTTATATTTATACTTTTGCATTGTAACATTTTCAAAAACGGTTTATACTTTAGTATAAGGAGTTTTCTTGGTGTGCTAATTAATGCACTAGGAAAATGTAGTACGTGTGAACGGATTTTATCAAAATCACATCATTATGATCTGAACCGTTCACTTCGATAAGAACATGGTCACGATAGATTTCGTCATACACTGCATTTTTATAATTATACTGATTGTTCATTTTGTATAATAAATATTGTTTGGCCAAGAGGCTCAACTTATCCGACCAATTTAATTTTTCCCCGTAAATGATATACTCAGCGAGATCTTCAAACTGATCAATAGCTCAATCGAAGTGATGAAATCCCGGTGAAGCCTTCCAAGGCACACTACAACCCCTTAGTGCGCTAAATCAATTCAGGTCATGCACCACGGGAACTCTTTTTGTCCGGTGCTTTCTCTCTCATATATTGTAGAACGTTATCGTACTTTATCACTGTTCAATTTTGCCCCTTTCTTATTATAGGTTCTTTATTTTCGGGGGATTTCAAATAAGAACCCCTACTTCTTCCACCCTATAAAAACCCATCCCTCACTCCAAATCCCTTCATCCTCACAAGTACCCCCCCTCCAACTACAATTTCTACTATCCAAAATTTTTGAAGTATTTTTGTGGGTTTGATCAGAGATGGGTTCCAAGGGCATTAATGCATCACTCACTTTGTTTCTCTTGCTCAACCTTCTCTTCTTCACCTTTGTGAGTGCATGTGGGACTTGTCCATCAAACCCAAACCCAAGGCCAAGTCCCAACCCTACTACTCCCAGCAGTGCCACTACTTGCCCCAGAGATGCCCTAAAATTAGGTGTCTGCGTTGATTTGCTTGGTGGGTTGATCAATGTTGTCGTGGGCACTCCTCCAAAGGCTCCTTGCTGCAGTCTCATTCAAGGCCTTGCTGATCTTGAGGCTGCTGTTTGCCTTTGCACTGTCATCAAGGCAAACATTTTGGGCATCAACCTCAGCATCCCTCTCTCCCTCACCTTGCTTCTTAATGTTTGTGGGAAAAATGCCCCTCCTGGCTTCCAATGTGCCTAAACCAAACTCCCATTTTTATCAACCCGGATCGAAATCCTATGTACGTTAAATCCCAATAAATTACTTCAGAATGAAAATATATATAGGCAGACCGGATCCATTCCAGATGAGGCAGAAGTCGATGTTTCTTACCTTGGAACTTCTTTTTTTGGATATTTTTCTGTTTGTTGGTAGCATTTGCATGATGAATTCTGTACTAAGAGTCATGTACGTACCGGAGTACGCGCGTATGTTTGAGAGATAACATCTCGTTTCCTTTGGGATGATAATTGTTTGTGAAATTTGATGTCGTTTGTCCTAAATATTGCAGTGATAATTTTTATCATGGTTCGCTTATGCATGGAATGAAAAATTACTGGCTTGGATATGTTTATTTTACTTGGTCCAAATGGAATCATGCTTAATTTCTTAGGATATGAAAAAATATACACTTTCTTTTCTTTTTTTGGCCGTTCAACCAAAAAAAACACGCCAAAATCGCAAAGAAAACCTAACCAAAAACTCCAATGCTAGCTCCTGCTAATTAAAAAAAAAACCCAGAACCAAGCAACCAGCCAGAAAATCAAATGAGACCGAAACGTTATAATGAATGACTATGACTGCATGCAATATGCCATTTGCAAGTCTCCAAATTCACTACAAAAGTTGGTTTGAGCCTAGAGACTATAATTTGTAGCTAGTTCTAGGCTTCTAGCTCGTGGCCCATGGGCCTCCTTTAATTTTAGAAGAAAGTCTTTGACGTTTTGCAGCCTACAGTCAAACCCGTGAATCAAAATCTGGTGATAATAATGCATCCTCACATGGAAAAAAAGGAGAGAAAGATTTTGCGTAAAGGGAAGATTCCAAACCTAATTGTTTTGATTTTGACTAGCGGAGACTTTGAAATCTGATACTACTAATATTTGTCAATGAAGGTTCTGGCTGGCAATTGCACAGTTGCAAATAATATTACCTAGAGTAGAGTGTTGTCTGCCTCGATGTACCTCTTGTCGAGTTCTAATAAAAATTTTGTGTTGATCAAAAACTAAATTTGAGGTTTGGCAGGTATGGGTTTGTTAATTTCTTGGTTCCCGCTTTGTCTTTTTGGTTTGCTCTCTTCAGTTTCATTTGTTTCTCTTGGTAGTAGTACTAAGTTTTTATGTTTGTTTGGGTTGTTTCAGCGGATGCTTCGGAATTATTTTTCACTATGGTGTTTTTGTTCTTGGGTGGCATACGCCAGTGTGGCCATTATCCGTTAAATCTTTGTAATCTTTTTCAAAGATTTATAAAATATTTGTTGCTGATAAAAAAAAATTTTGCACAGTTGCAAATAAGGTTGGACTAATTTAACTCTCTCTTTTATTTTGTGTCTTTATTTTCAGTGTTTCTGAAGTTGTTTGAATAGCTGCTCAAAAAAATTTATTTTGCTGTTAGTCTATAAAAAGATTAAAAAGATAGAGAAAAAGGGGAAAAAATCTATACACTAGACTTGGGGGGAAAATTAAGGAAAAAGGATATATATATATATATATATATATATATATATATATATATATATATATATATATATATATATATATATATATATATCTGTTTCGGCTTTTTTTTTCCTTCTTCAGATTGAGATATTAAATTAGCTAGCAACTAAAAATTAATCTCAAATTTATATTTCTTAGAACTTAAGCATGAACAGAGATTAACCAAGGCAGATTGCATACATTCAAACTTTCAATAGGCTCAATTGTTACAGAATATAAAAAGAAACAACCCAACAATTTCAAATACTCCCAAAAACATGCATTCTACATTATGAAGAAGAAAGATATACGAAAGTCGTATTTCTTATTAGGATCAAATCTAATAATATCAACTGACCAATAACAAAAAAAACTTTATTTGTAAATATTAAATAGCTACAAATCCATCATCAACAATAAATAAAAGAGTACAATAGATAAATTGAAGCCATAGTAACATTCTATTCATTTTTTTTTCCCGGTAAGTAAAACATTCTAGACATTGAAACTACACCATGGTTTTTTTATCAACTGGACACCCCAAATGCTGAAGGTACGTACCAGCATCCAAACAAAGACGTGTTTCGAATGAACATTTACCTTCGATTCTCAATTCTCATACCAAAAGTAGTCCTCGATAACAAACCTGATGCGCACGCTTAAAAAATGCAATGTCATTGCCGTAAGCAGCAAACGTGCATGCAGTCCCGATAGGAAGCAAGAGCGCGTACCTTCTTAGGCATTAGAGGACCTTAGCCAGAATTTTCAATGGAGCTCGGTCAATAAAAGGATAGCTAAAGAAACAAAAGCTTACTAAAAATCAAATATGATCCCAAATAATTCTATCTGTCAAAGCAACAGGCACGCTGTGGGCTCCCGCTCCTGAAAGCGCTAACTCGAAAAGTCGCCACCCGGATTTTTGAGATGGATGATCCGAGAAACCGAGAGTTTGTTTGAAAAAGGCTTTTGGTCTAGCGAAAACGTTGAGATTTTGGATCCGGAAGCCACGTTACGAACGGGGAAGGTTTTGTTGAAAAAGCACCCCGCTCGCCCGGTAAAACCGGTCTCTACTAAGCATTTTAAATGGGGGATTTAATATCAGCTCTGCTACGAACAGAGACAATCGCAGAGATTCACGCAGAGACAATTGCGTTTGGCCTCATTTTGGGTTCCAAAAAAATCTAGAAAAATATCAATAAATTTTTGAATATTATTTTATGGGGCCCTGTAAAAAATCAGCTCATACGGATATCGATAAGTATTACTTTTGAATTCGTAGGGGCGAAACTGCTCAGTTCGCCCCTACGAATCCAAAAGTAATATTTATCGATATCCGCAGGAGCTGATTTTTTACAGGGCCCTATAAAATAATATTTAAAAATTTGTGAATATTTTTCTAGATTTTTTTGGGATCCGAAATAGGGCCAAACGCGATTATCTCTGCGTGCGTCATTGCGAAATGTCTCTGCTGTAATCATTTCCGATTTAATATCATTCGGAAAGTTTAACTTTAAAACATGTACGGGAAAGGGATACGGGATTAAATATAACACATTGACGTGCTTGTGGTGCGAACTGTACAGAAATGATATGAATGATATGAACAGATGTAATGAAAATACTAAGCAAACTGTCTGGATCATAACCATGTTGGGCACGGCACACTGCGATGCCGCATGCGGCACCTCAATATGCTGTGCATGACTTGCTTCCTGCCGTCAGACTGTTACAAGCGTTCAAAATATCATTCAGCCCGCTGTTTTCACCGTGCACCTTTTAAAAGACTCATCAAAAGCCACATAATGACCAGATCATCCCAAAAAGATTATTATTTTCTCAAAACATGACCAAAAATAGTTTTTAACATGTTTGGTCATTCGGGATGATCTAGAAAACCTTGTTTGAGACCCAAAACATGTCTTGTAGATATGGTCTTACTTTTAAAGAAATAAGAACAGTCAACAGTAGAAACAAGCAGCCACAACAAAGGGTATCTCCGATCCAGACAGTCTGCTTACAATAACGTCAATAACCAACATGCCGTGCGCTGAATATCGACGTGCCGCGCGCCTGGTCAGGCAGCTGCGCGATACCTTGACCTCATCACAGTACTGATTTCTTTTTCTGAAAATGGGTTTTAAGTCAAAATCTAACCAAAAAGGGACTAGATCTGACGACAGAAAAGTTCCCCTCAGGGCCAAAACGGGGTTTAGCTTAAGAAAATTGATTTATACCTTTTACTCGAAGTTTGGATGTGCTTGAAGGTGGAGGAGTGAAAGTTGATTTGGATTGAGCTTGAGAGACTTGAGAGCAAATGGGTGTAGAGAGAGATGTGTGTATAGTGGTGATGGGTGTAATAAGTTGTAGAGAGAAAATCAAAAGGGAGTATTCTTAGAGAGAGAGAATAAGAGCCAAAAAAATGGCAGAGTAACTTTACTTGGAGTTGAAGGGGTACTTCTCAACTAGAGAGGGGGTGTATTTATAGGCAAAAAAGCCAAGGATGATCACTAAAAGAGGGAAGGTGACTTTTGGGCCGAATAAAACTCATTTTCGGGCACAGACGTTCCTCCTGCAGGCGTGGCCGACAGCTTTCTGCGGCTATCAGAACTTTTTCTCAAGGCGCTGTGCGACGTAGTGGAGTCGCGTGCGAGAGAGTGATTTTTTGAATTTTCTAAAGTGCCGTGTGCCCTTTTGAAGTGCCGCGCGCTATGTGAATCAGCACAGCACACTGAACTTCGCGAGAGCGCCCCGGACACTCCCGAACTCGAATTTGGACGCGGTTCGAAGCGTTGGAAAACTCGTCGAGTCCTCTTTCTAACCCAAGTGGTTTCACTCAAAGACATTTTATACATTGAAATATGTGCCTATTTTACCCTCAGTGTGTCATGAAAAAAATTATTTTTGACAAAACAAACGCATCTTTCTCTTTTGCAATTAAACCGAGGGCCACCCTACATTGTTGAAAAGGGATTTTCTTGAGGTTAGAGAAGGAGTAGCAAAGGAGCAACAATCCAAGTCTCGAAGGTATATTTTTCCTTATTTCATCATCGGAGAAACATAAAGATTATTCAGGGGTCCAAATTGGGGTGTCTACAGTAGTCCCTCTTTAACGGAACTTAGGTAACATTGCTTGGAATAAGTCACGTTAAAGATTAGACATCCTAATCCATCGCTCCAAAGTCTTTAAGTTAAATGCAAGAATGCAATAAAGGTGGTCGCGCTCATGGAGCTGCCTACGTACCCCGTTGTAGGGATCAGACCAGCGTAGTTCGATTGGGACAATGCAAGTAAAGCGAATTCCGGAGGACAAATTGCGAGACAAAGCGAAGTCCAAAGGACAAAGTGTGAGACAAATTGCACTCCCGAAGTGCAGATAAGGTGCAGTCCCAGGGGACAAAGTGCAGATAGAGTGCGAGTCCCGGAAGACAAAGTGTTAGATAGAGTGCAGTCCCGAAGGACGAACCACAGCTTGAGAAACTAAAAAAAAAGGATCCCAGGTCAGTTAGACCATAGCCAGAGAAACGAAGAGACTTTAGGTGGGTAAGACCGTAGCTTGAGAAACTAAGAAGCTTTTAGGTCGGTTAGACCGTAGCTTGAGAAATTAAGAGGCTTTTAGGTCGGTTAGACTGTAGCCCGAGAAATTAAGAGGCTTTTAGGTCAATTAGACCGTAGCCTGAGAGACAAAGAGACTTTTAGATCAATTAGACCGTAGCCCGAGAAACTAAGAGGCTTTTAGGTCAATTAGACCGTAGCCCGAGAGATGAAGAGGCTTTTAGGTCATTTAGACCGTAGCCCGAGAGACGAAGGGGCTTTTAGGTCAATTCGACCGTAGCCCGAGAAACTAAGAGGCTTTTAGGTCGGTTAGACCGTAGCCCGAGAGACTAAGAGGCCTTTAGGTCAATTAGACCGTAGCCCGAGAGACGAAGAGGCTTTTAGGTCATTTAGACCGAAGAGGCTTTTAGGTTAATTAGACCGTAGCCTGAGAGCGAAGAGGCTTTTAGGTCAATTAGACCGTAGCCCCAGAGACGAAGAGGCTTTTAGGTCAATTCGACCGTAGCCCGAGAGACTAAGAGGCTTTTAGGTCAATTAGACCGTAGCCCGAGAGACGAAAAGGCTTTTAGGTCATTTAGACCGTAGCTCGAGAGACGAAGAGGCTTTTAGGTCAATTAGACCGTAGCCCGAGAGACTAAGAGGCTTTTAGGTTATTTAGACCGTAGCCCGAGAAACAAAGAGGCTTTTAGGTCAATTAGACCGTAGCCCGAGAGACGAAGAGGCATTCAGGTCATTTACACCGTAGCCCGAGAGACGAAGAGGCTTTCAGGTCAATTAGACCGTAGCCCGAGAGACTAAGAGGCTTTTAGGTCAATTAGACCGTAGCTCGAGAGACGAAAAGGCTTTTAGGTCAATTAGACTATAGCCCGAGAGACGAAGAGGCTTTTAGGTCAATTAAACCGTAACCCGAGAGACGAAAAGGCTTTTAGGTTAATTAGACCGTAGCCCGAGAGACTAAGAGGCTTTTAGGTCGGTTAGACCGTAGCCCGAGAAATTAAGAGGCTTTTAGGTTGGTTAGACCATAGCTCGAGAGACTAAGAGGCTTTTAGGTCAATTAGACCGTAGCCCGAGAGACGAAGAGACTTTAGGTTGGTAAGACCGTAGCTCGATTGACTGAGATGCTTAGATCCTTTTGATCGTCGCCGATTGAATGTGAAGCTTAGGTCCTCTTGACCGTCGCCGATTGAATGAGAAGCTTAGGTCCTTTTGACCGTCACCGATTGAATGAGAAGTTTAGGCCCTTTTGGCCGTTGCGAATTGACTGAGAAGCTTAGGCCCTTTTGACCGTCGCCGATTGAATGAGAAGCTTAGGTCCTTTTGACCGTCGCCGATTGAATGAGAAACTTAGCCCTTTTTGGCCGTTGCGAATTGACTGAGAAGCTTAGGCCCTTTTGACCGTCGCTGATTGAATGAGAAGCTTAGGTCCTTTTGACCGTCGCCGATTGAATGAGAAGCTTAGGCCCTTTTGGCCGTTGCGAATTGACTGAGAAGCTTAGGCCCTTTTGGCCGTCGCAGATTGAATGAGAAGCTTAGGTCCTTTTGACCGTCGCCGATTGAATGAGAAGCTTAGGTCCTTTTGACCGTCGCCGATTGAATGAGAAGCTTAGGTCCTTTTGACCGTCGCTGATTGAATGAGAAGCTTAGGCCCTTTTGACCGTCGCCGATTGAATGAGAAGCTTAGGTCCTTTTGACCGTCGCTGATTGAATGAGAAGCTTAGGTCCTTTTGACCGTCGCCGATTGAATGAGAAGCTTAGGCCCTTCTGGCCGTTGCGAATTGACTGAGAAGTTTAGGCCCTTTTGACCGTCGCTGATTGAATGAGAAGCTTAGGTCCTTTTGACCGTCGCCGATTGAATGAGAAGCTTAGGCCCTTTTGGCCGTCGCTGATTGACTGAGAAGCTTAGGCCCTTTTGACCGTCGCTGATTGAATGAGAAGCTTAGGTCCTTTTGACCGTCGCCGATTGAATGAGAAGCTTAGGCCCTTTTGACCGTCGCCGATTGAATGAGAAGCTTAGGCCCTTTTGGCCGTTGCGAATTGACTGAGAAGCTTAGGCCCTTTTGACCGTCGCTAATTGAATTAGAAGCTTAGGTCCTTTTGACCGTCGCGAATTGACTGAGAAGCTTAGGCCCTTTTGACCGTCGCCGATTGAAGGAGAAGCTTAGGTCTTTTGGACCGTCGCTCGATTAAATGAGAAGCTTAGGTCTTCTGGACCGTCACTCGAGAGACTAAGAAGCGTTAGGTCAATTGGACCATAGCTCGATTAAATGAGAAGCTTAGGTCTTCTGGACCGTCGCTCGAGAGACTAAGAAGCTTTAGGTCTTTTGGACCATAGCTCGATTAAATGAGAAGCTTAGGTCTTCTGGACGGTCGCTCGAAAGACTAAGAAGCGTTAGGTCTTTTGGACCATAGCTCGATTAAATGAGAAGCTTACGTCTTCTGGACCGTCGCTCGAGAGACTAAGAAGCGTTAGGTCTTTTGGACCCTAACTTGGTTAAATGACTTTTGGGCAACATTCGAGATTCGCAATTTGGCACTCGACGACATTAATGACAACATTCCTTTTTGTTTTTTTTTTTGAAAAATAGGGGACACATTTAATTACCTTTTTTGCTTTACTATCTTTGGTCGGTGATTGATATCTTGGATTTTGGGCTAGAATTCACCTGCGGTGAGGGTTTGAATTTTAGTTGGAGTTTGTTTTTTGTCAGGGCTCGAGTTTTGGACTGAAACTTTCCTTTGATCAAGGCTTGAGCTTTGGGCTGGAGTTTGTGCCCGAGTTTTGAAGTTAGGCATACGCTAGCCTCGGTAGATGACATCGAGTTGTGGTGCCCCAGTGAATGACGAACCCCAGTTCTGATGGTTTTGACAAGTAATTGTCCAAGCGCAGTCCAGGCTATGGTTTCACTCGGGTATTAACACTCTCCTTTTGCGCTCTAAATTTTGCCTAATACCGCCCTTTCAGGTTTTCGGTCTAGCGAGCTCTTTTGATTAACTGCCTTAACTTTTGCCTAGGCCGCCCTTGCGGGTTTTCGACGTAACAGGTTTTTGCTCTAATTTTTACTTGGGTCTGCCCGCCCTTGCGGTTTTCAACCCAACGAGCTTCTCTCAAGGATGGTATTCTTCCATACATTGAAATGGCTTCCACAAGTCGAGGATTGACCAAACCGAGATGACGCTTTTGACTTTTGGTAAAATGAGTGGATTTTGACAAGACTACGTTGGCGCAAATGAAGGAGAGAAAGACAAACCGACTTTCGAATGGAGTCCCTGATTGGACGAAGAGTTTGACTATTTGAAATGGCAGACATACCCAATTCTCGAAATTCTCCTTTTGGAATTTCAAAATTATTTTACTCCATCAATTGATTTTCATTCAAATCTTTTGATTTTGTTTTGTCAAACACACGAGAGTTTTTATCATGAACCATGCACCAAGTTGCTGATGATGACCCCAATTTGAATTTTTGCTTTGGGTAATGCTTTGACTTTTTCTCCATGTATTGACTTTCGATCATGCCTCTTAACGCCTAGGGTTCTTGCTATCAAGTTGCTCTTTCCAATCTGAAAGAACTTTTTTTTGGGTTATAATGTGGGCCATGGTTTGGGCTTAACAAAGAAAGGATAGTTGGCTCAAAAATTTCACTTTCTCTTGGGTTTTCAAAGCTAACAGCTATCTTTGAGCTTTTTATGCCCTTTGCTTTGGTGGGCATTTTCTCTTGATTTCTCATGCCTTCAACACATTTCAGTGTGTTTGACACTTTCATTCTGTTGATACTTTGAATCTCGATGGGTTTGACACTTTCACTCTTCCAATGCTTTGAATCTTGATGTGTTTTCAATACTTTTCAGTGTGTTTGGCGCTTTCACCCTTTTGATGCTTTGAATTTCAATGTTTCTTCTGGCATTTTTATCTTTCAATTCACCTCGATGCGGGGGATAGCTGGTTAGCTAGGATTCAAAAAAAAAAATTTGATTGGGGCTCAAAAAGGGGTATCAAAAGATATATCTTTATGCGTAGGATGAAAGAAACGATGGCCTTTCTTCATTTTGAATTGCGCAACCTAACAACTGAATCCTAGATGCTCCATTGAGAGACTTTTGTTTGCATGCTCTAACTTTTGCCGAGGTCAGATTTTGAAGTTTTGACCTAGCGAGCCTTTTCAGAGTCACGACATTGCTTCTTAGAATGGTTATGGCATTGGAAAGTGATCCCTTGAAATTCTTCTTCTTCTCCTGAGGTAAGGGTTCAATCAAAAATCATCTCGTGTTTTGAAGTGATTTTCATGATTTTCAACTGACGATAGAAAATAATTTCAAAATCCTGAGTTTATTACAGAGATGTGACGTTCAAAGGATAGCGACCGATCCACTAGGGGTTGACTCAAAAGACCATGACCGAACCTTGGGATTGACTTGAATGCTCGTGACCGGGCCTCAGGATAAGGCTGCCTGCGTATCCTGTAAAGGAATCAGGTCACAACGTAGTTCAGGCCCACGAAACTAACACTTTTTTTTTGACTCTTACAGACACAAACACAACAGGGAAAGCACGAAAGACTCGAGATACAAACTGACTCAAACACTAAGATGGTTATTCAAAGGATAGGACTCAGAGCTTGAAAACTCCCAAACTCGTGGAAGGTCAAACCGTTGCATGGCTCTTGATGATTTACCTTGCTTTGCTGAAGAAGGCGGCATTGATGCAAGGATTGCGCTTGGACATGATGTCTGGCTATGGTGGAGGGATGATTCTGTCATCAATGAGGTCTTGGATAGCATGGCGAAGGCGGATGCAGTCGTTTGTGTTATGGCCGGGCATTTGATGGAAGATGCAGAAGGTACCGGGATTATGGGATGCTGAGAGCTTTTGAGGTAGAGGAGCTGGAGGGAGTGGCTTAATGAGGCCAGCTTTAAGGAGCTTTTCATAAATCAGGGATTTAGGTTCAGAGAAATGGGAGAAGGCCCTTGGTTTGGTTCTGTGACTGAGTTGAGGGTTCACGGTGGCACCCGTGGTGCCCCTACTTGCTTTGCAACTGTATAGCCTTCTACTATCAACGGGACAAACCCTTTTGCCTCTGGGATTGATCTCATGTACTTCTGCTGAGACAATATGCATGTCATCACTGGTTTCGATCAAGAGTCCAGTATCTTCCTTCGAGTGAGCCCTAGCATCATGAATTTCAGCCAGGTCCTTGAACATTTCTAAGAGCTTCACTTTTGAGAAAAGTTTGTCAGCCCTGTCGGCACCTAGGTTCCCAACATCATCATTTAGTCCCACATTTGTGTTCGGGATTGCAGAGGTGAAAAGGTTAACCAGCCCATGGACCAGAGTTAGCGTCTTGTCCATTTTCTGACTCATTTCTTCCACAATCTTTTTCAGCTCATTCAGTTCTGTTTGCCCTACCATTGAGGCGATCGAAAAATGTGGTGTGGTTTTGTGTAAAATGGGTGGCTCAATACTGACAGTAAAGCAAAAATTAAATTTTAGATGAGTTCCAGACGCTTTTCTAAAAAAGAAAGAATATATCATGTACGTGTCGTCGATCTTGATGTTGCCCTAAGGTCTAACCTAGCTTGGTCTCACTTAAGACACTGCACAAATGACTTCCAACAATCACGGGTAGGTTGTTTAGCAGGGATAGACCCAACGCCTTTATTATGTCCATCAAAGCAACAAGATTGTTGTAACCCAGATGCTAGTGTTCTTAAGGCTAGCCCAGATCAGAGGCCTTTTTGGGCATGGCGAATACCAAAGGTATCGAAAATTCCGTGGATTTAAAGTCTCCTAGACTATCCTAATGGACCTACCGTGGTTCAAATCTTACTTAGGACGTGGCACAGATGACTTTCGACAATCCGGGTAGGTCGTGTCAGGTAAGTTAAATTCCGAATGCTTCGGAATCAGAGCCAATCTCCTTATCTTGACCATCCGAGACAGAGTAATATGACTGCCGAAATCTAGATACCAATGTTCCTTAAGGCTAGACTGAACCAGGGGAGCCGTATGGGCACGGCAAACGCCGGAGGTATCACAAACTCCATGGATTTAAGGTCTCCTAGACCGACAGCGCGATCCCTAAAGATTGCCTCGATCCTTAATGTTTCTTTTAACAATGTATCCTTTGATCAGGAATGATAAGTCTCGGGGGCTGGCAAAAAAAATTAAGTCCCTAACATTTTTCATTCAAAATTTCGATTTTGGTTTTAGAAATCGTTTGGCATAAATGACGTGATACTGTAACCGAGGCAATGTAAGCGGCATGGCGCCATTAGCCTAAGCAGTGTAAGTGACTTGGCACCATAACCTGAGTGGTGTGAGTATCACCGCATTGTAGCTCAATTGTTTCCTTAATCTCCATTGAATTTTTGTTTGCAAAATGTATTAACGACTTAACAAATTTTGACATCCCAGAGACTTTATCGTTCCAAGGATAATTTGATTTAGAAATCGTGTAGATGCACAGCTCTTCATAGGGTCTCGGCAATCTTTTCAGACCACGGGGAGGGAAGGAGAGAAGGGCGGAGGAGGAAGCGAGAGTAAGTGCGAGTCCCAAAAGACAAGTAGACGAGCGTCTAGTGGGCAGACCATGTGCATTGCAATGCGATGATATGACACGGCACGAAAATGCATCAAGCTAGATATAAACAGTCACTGTCTCAACTTTGGAAGGTTCTATGCACATAAGTCGTCGTTCTTGTCATCGTCCTAATTTCCTGCAGACCTACCTCAGCTCCAAATCTCACTCAAGATATGACTGTACCAAGGGTTTCAGCAGCCACGGGTAAGTCGTGTCAGGCAGGTTAAATTCCGAATGCTTCGGAATCAGAGCCAATCTCCTTATCTTGACCATCCGAGACAAAGCAATAAGGCTGCCGAAACCTAGATACAAGCACATCCTAAGGCTAGATCCAGACCAGAGGGGCCGTTCGGGCACGGCGAATACCGGAGGTATCTCAAACTCCATAGATTTTAAGTCTCTTAGACTCACAGAAAACGGTTTTAAAAAAAGTTGCCTCGATCCTCAGAGTTTTCTTTTTTTTAACAATATATCCTTTATAAACAACAAAACTTAAGAGATGTCAAAACAAACTAAGTCTTCATTTTTTTTTTTTCAAATGCTCAATTTCTGTTTTTGAAATGACGTGGTAAAAATGACGCGGTATTATGACCAGGTGGCGTGAGCGACGTGGCTCTATTAGCCAAAATGGTGTAAGTATTACATCATTAATACTTTAGTCATTCCATTTTTTTGATTTTTGAACATTTGATTGAAAAATGCATTGAAGACTTAGTAAGAATTGATTTCTCTCAAACACGTCATTTTAAAGAGTAATTAGTATTAAGCAACGTGCGTCTCATGGGACACGACTCTTCATCGAGTGTTAGCAACTTTCTAAAGACCGTGGAACTTAGAATTATTCTAAAAGACAGATTAGCCTACCGGTTTGTGTGTGGCTTGTCCCCTAGCCTGCATGAGTGCGATGATGTATGAATGATATGCATGTACAAAAAAAATTGCACATAAACAGGATATATCACATAAATTTTATCCATGGGTTCCTGTCCTAGTTCGTAAGGTTCTATGGCTATATACAAGTGCAGGAGGTCGGTTTTGGTCTCAGAAGGGTTCCCCGGACTAGAGCCAAGATGTACTACCCCATGTCAAGTGTATTACAAGACAATGGTCGAACAGCACGATGGCCCATCATAATCGAGGGTTGTTAAGCATCCCGGGAGAGCTTGTCACCGGTAAACTGGGTAAGATAGCCGAAACACACTAGCGAGGATTGTGCGGTGCATAGTGTAAAAAAAGTTAAAATTCTCAAATAATTTTAAATCCCCCAAGAAAAATGCTTTTCAAGTTTGGCTCTCTTGATTATTCAATACTTTTTATTCTTTTTTTTAAAAAAAAAAGGATAAATAAAGTATTGAATAAAAGTCCCCAGCAGAGTCGTCATTGTGAGCTCCCGCGCCCGAAAGCGCTAATTCGAAGAGTCGCCACCCGGATTTTTGAGATGGATGATCCGAGAAACCGAGAGTTTGTTTGAAAAAGGCTTTTGGTCTAGCGAAAACGTTGAGATTTTGGAGGGAGCCACGTTACGAATGGGAAAGGTTTTGTTCAAAAAGCACCTCGCTCGCCCGGTAAAACCGGTCTATACTAAGCATTTTAAATGGGAAATTTAATATCATTCGGAAAGTTTAACTTTAAAACATGTACAGAAAAGGGATACGGGATTAAATATAACACATTGGCGTGCTTGTGGTGCGAACTGTACAGAAATGATATGAATGATATGAACAGATGTAATGAAAATACTAAGCAAACTGTCTGGATCATAACCATGTTGGGCACGGCACACTGCAATGCCGCATGCGGCACCTCAATATGCCGTGCGTAACTTGCTTCCTGCCGTCAAACTGTTACAAGCGTTCAAAATATCATTCAGCCCGCTGTTTTCACCGTACACCTTTTAAAAGACTCATCAAAAGCCACATAATGACCAGATTATCCCAAAAAGATTATTATTTTCTCAAAACATGACCCCAAAATAGTTTTTAACATGTTTGATCATTCGGGATGATCTAGAAAACCTTGTTTGAGAGCCAAAACATGGCTTGTAGATATGGTCTTACTTTTAAAGAAACAAGAACAGTCAACAGCAAAAACAAGCAGCCACAACAAAGGGTATCTCCGATCCAGACAGCCTGCTTATAATAACATCAATAACCAACATGCCGTGCGCTGAAGATCGACGTGCCGCGCGCCTGGCCAGGCAGCCGCGCGATACCTTGACCTCATCACAGTACTGATTACTTTTTCTGAAAATGGCTTTTAAGTCAAAATCTAACCAAAAGGGACTAGATCTGACGACAGAAAAGTTCCTCTCGGGGCCAAAACGGGGTTTAGCCCAAGAAAATTGATTTATACCTTTTAATCGAAGTTTGGATGTACTTGAAGGTGGAGGAGTGAAAGTTGATTTGGATGAAGCTTGAGAGACTTGAGAGGAAATGGGTGTAGAGAGAGAAGTGTGTATAGTGGTGATGGGTGTAAGAAGTTGTAGAGAGAGAATCAAAATGGAGTATTCTTAGAGAGAGAGAGTGAGAGCCAAAAAAATGGTTGAGTAACTTTACTTGGAGTTGAAGGGGTGCTTCTCAACTAGAGAGAGGGTGTATTTATAGGCAAAAGAGCCAAGGATGATCACTAAAAGAGGAGAGGTGACTTCTGGGCCGAATAAAACTCATTTTCGGGCACAGACGCTCCTCCTGCAGGCGTGGCCGACAGCTTTCTGCGACTGTCAGAACTTTTTCTCAAGGTGCCGTGCGATGTAGTGGAATCCCGTGCAAGAGAGTGATTTTTTGAATTTTCTAAGGTATCGTGCGCCCTTTTGTAGTGCCGCGCGCTATGTGAATCAGCACAGCACACCGAATTTCGCAAGGGCGCCCCGGACACTCCCGAACTCGGATTTGGACGCGGTTTGAAGCTTTGGAAAGCTCGTTAAGTTCTCTTTCTAACCCAATTGGTTTCACTCAAAGACATTTTATACATTGAAATGTGTGCCCATTTTACTCTCAGTGTGTCATGGAACAAGTTATTTTTGACAAAGCAAACGCATCTTTCTCTTTTGCAATTGAACCGAGGGCCACCCTACATTGTTGAAAAGAGATTTTCTTGAGGTTAGAGAAGGAGTAGTAAAGGAGTAGCAAAGGAGCAACAATCCAAGCCTCGAAGGTATATTTTTCCTTATTTCATCATCGGGGAAATTAAAGATTATTCAGAGGTCCAGATTGAGGTGTCTACACACGCAAAGATATGAACTCACACTCTGTCAACCAAACTCCGATTACTGGTATCAGGTAATCTATTATACTCTGGCACATGTGAATATATTGTATTCTGCTATCAGTTGCACATACCAGCAAATACGACTATTGACCGTCTTTAGTGTGGCCATGGAGTATGGTTATGTTTGGTTACAACTTCATCATCACCAAAAAATTCTTTGCAACAAAAACACTGAACCATGTGGTAGATGTGTGCAAAGCAGCATAAGGTAGATTGATTAACTTGGGGGAAAAAAAAATCAATGAAACAAGAACACCACAAGAATAAACGTTACAGAGACCTTAGAAATCATGTTTTCCATGGTCTTCATATCAAAAGCAGTTCTTACAAATTCTACAAGTTAGACTTTACGAGAGTAATCCATTGAAATAATAACAGTACAAAAACAAACAAACTTTACGCCGACTTCATAAATTCATGTTCTGAAGGTATTCATAGTTCATATCAGTAGCATTTTTACAATTACATCTAAACTTAGCCTGCAGAGTTTAACAAAGTCAATACTGCACAAAAGTTTCAGAAGAACAGATACAGGAATACATAAACACACACATGAGGACAACGTAAATCTGAAAATTAACTAAAATGCTAAAATGTTAACAGCTGCGAAAGTACAAAATTAATGAAGTCTTACCAACGAGCACCAAATTCAGCTTAGCAGACTGCAAAAGAAAAAAAATATATCCATATCAAAGAGCAAACAAGTATAATCTATCCCAACTGAGCTAGAATAACGAGTTTTCAACGACCTACCCGATAAAAAACCATGGTATATCTAGATTACGGAGAGCAAAAAGAAAGTGAAATTACGTTGTAAATCTGCCATGCTTTGCCGACGCTGACAGTGATGAAGGTCCCGGTGCCTAATCTTTGCACTGAGAGAAAGGAACGCTGCTCGTAATGTATCCGATTGCTCTAAACGGCTCAAATATTCCCATTCTCTTTGTCTCAGGAGAGAGAGAGAGAGAGAGAGAGAGAGAGAGAGAAGTTTCTCCGGGATTTTTTGGCGGTTTTTACTCAGTTTTTAGGGTTTGGAGCGCAAGGGATTTTAGACACGAAGAAGATGGTCGTGACGACGCCGTAACTGGTTTCCGTAGTGGAGTTCCGGTTTTGGGCAAAGTTCCTTCTGAGCGTTTGATCGCTTCAATTGATATTGGCCGTAATTGTTAGTTTTGAGTAAAAATTTTGTGAATTAATTATTGATTCGTCACGACGAGAGAGAATCGACAAAGTTTTAAAAAATTACTTTTACCCAAATATTGTTTGAAATATCCAAGATAAAAGGCCGAATTTTGGGCTTTATTTTGGATATTTTCAAAAACAAATTGGATAAAAGTTAAAAGAAAATTGATTTTCCGATTCCTCTCGTCGAGACGAATCAATAATCTACAAAAATTTAGCGTAAAATTAACAAACGCCGAAAAAATTTGAATAAGGACAAAATTAAAAAAAAATCACCAAAAACTTTTTCCTTTTTTTTTTCTCGGCAAAACAAAGATTTTATTAACTCGAACGGGGTACATCGAGAGGAAAACTCGCTAAGCACAAACGCTTACGAGTGACAGAAAGTAAAGAACCCAAAACAAGCTACGAGAGCTGATGATCGTCCAACAAAAAGTTGGACTACACAACTCCTCAGACACAAACATTACACTTTGACCTTCCTCACGCCATCAAGATATCCTTTAAAGTCTTCCACCGAGTACACCTTTATATCGAATTTTTACTTTAGCCCACATTGCTACCCTGGTTTTAATTAGCTCCCTAAGATCCTCCACACGCCACACAATATTGTTAAACACCAGATCATTTCTTGCCAACCATAGAGACCAAGTTGTGGCATGGAATGTTGTTTCCCATATATAGATATTTCTCCAGATTTTTGAATCTCATACCCAGCCACCAATTAAACAAATCTAAAAAGGAGGCAGGGCACACCCAATAAACGTGACACCAGTCCAACATCAAAGACCAAACTTTCCACGAAAATTGGCTCAGTAGGAATAGGTGCTCAGGTGATTCAAGGTGTAGTGAGCATCGTGGGCAGAATTCCGACTGGCCTTCGGGAAGCAAGTGTCTATGGTAGAGTACCGTTCTCGACGCTACTCTATCTTGAAGAGCCAACCACAAAAAGATTTTCACCTTCAGGGGCTAATGCTCTTCCAAATCGATCCCAGTGCCCAATTGTTTGTGAAGCCCGATTGCTCCCATTTGTTATAGACTGATTTAACAGAAAAGCAATTGTCACAAGAACTTAGTAAGAAAATGAGGAACAAACTACTTGTGCTTTTGCTGAGAGGTTTCTTATAAACGTGAAGTTTTCGGCTGATTATGGGTTTCGACTTTCGAGATTTTAAATAAAAAGATACTATGAGTTTAATTCTAACTACTTGAATAGAAGGTAAAAGATTTTTCCTCTTTTCTATTTCAAGATTTTTCCACTTTTTTCTTTCAGGTTTTTGAGAATGTTTGATCACATTTGTGGCTTAGGGGTCGTTCGACTAAATAATTCAGAATGGATAATTTTTTTGTCTTTATTCAAAAAAATTCACATTTTTTAGTTTTTCGTAATTTTGTAAAGATTATTGCTTCGTCATTAAGAAAGGAATTTAAAAGCTAAAAAATAACGATCAAAACTCAATTTTTTTTGAATAAAAACGAAAAAATTATATTATTGGCTTATTTTTGCCTTAATTCAAAAAAATTGAGTTTTGGTCATAAGTTTTTGTTTTTTATATTTCTCTCATCATGACGAAACAAAAAATCCAAGCCAAGAGTATCTCGTAGCGGTCAAATTGCAATTCGATGCAGCCAAAAGCAATTCGTAACGGTCAAGTGCAATTTGATATGGCCAAGAGCAACTCGACGCGGCCAAGAGGAATTCGTAGCGGCCAAGTGCAATTTACAAGAGCTATTCGATGTGGCCAAGAGGAATTCGTAGCGGCCAAGTGCAATTTACAAGAGCAATTCGATGCGGCCAAGAGGAATTCGTAGGCTAAGTGAAATTCGATGCGGCCAAAAGCAATTCGTAGCACTGTTTATTGCACTACCTCTTTATATATGGGATCGAAAGAAATGATAAAGGTGTGTATGAACAAAATTTCTCTCGTAATTCATGCCTCTTTTGATTCGAATTCCTTTTCCTTTGTTTCAAGTTTCCTAAAATGTACATCTTGACAGCTCATAACATCGGAATGATTTCTAACGATTCCTAAAGAGAAACAGGCCGCTCATCAACTTTGGGATGATTTCTAACTATTCCTAAAGACAGAGAAAAGAAGGGAGTGAAAGACATGTCTTCATCATTAGATTACTAATTTGGAGAGACGAAGGAAAATTTTGTCCTCCTCCTCAAAACTTTTTTTTTGTTTTTCGCAATTTTTTTCTTGATTTTTCTGATCCTAAAGATGTAGGCGAATAAAATTGCTCTCATAAATTCATGCATCTTCCAATTCAAATTCTTTTCTTTTGTTTCAAGTTTTCAGAAATGTACATCTAAACCGCTCATCAAGTTTAGAATGTATTCCTAAAAAGAGAGAAGAAAAGAGCGAAAAAATATTTCTTCATCATTAGATTTCTAATCTGGAAAGAGGAAGGATAATTTTTTGGGAAAATTTCAAAATGGCACCTGAATTGAAGCACATGCCGTTAGCCTCCATCCATTTTCTTCACAAATTGGCTGATGTGGCTCATTTTTTGCGTTAAAGGGCCCACTAGATATGTTAGGAAGTGAACTCAATGCACAAATTTAGAAAGTGAACTCATTCTTGGTTGTGGTTGTGTACATTGAGTTCACTTTTTAATATATCTAGTGAGACTCTTTAATGTCAGAAATGAGCCACATCAGCCGATTTGTGAAGGAAATGGATGGAGGATAACGCCAAGTGCCTCAATTTGGGGATTTTAAAAGTTCAGGTGTTTAATTGAAATAAAGTGAAGTTCAGGTGTTTCGGTGACATTGGAGTGAAAGTTCAGGTGCTATTTTGAAATTTTTCCTAATTTTTTTTTTTACCAACCCGAACCAAGCCTTAAGTCCAATTAATTGAGGTTGGCTATATGAATCTTTTTCCTTTTATTGAGCTCTATCAAAAATCACTTGTTCACTCAAACCAATTAGACAATTTTTTTGTGCAACATCTAATGTAAATTTAGGTCTTCTCCTCCCCGTAGTATTGTTATCCAAAACTATCATAAAAAGTGAGTTTTTTTTTATCAGCATTAAAAAAAAAAAAAGTGAAAGTTAATGGAGACTTTACGTATAACATCAATCCAGCTGACAATTGACAGCACTTATCCTCGTCCTCATAGGAGTACATTTTTATTCAAATATGCACGTTTACTAAAACTAACAAAAATTAAATTGTAAAATTCCATTTCTTTTTGGTCTTGAGGACATATATTGAATTAAAGGGCATTTTGTGGACTGACGATGTTTTTTTTTTTTATCAGAGTGGACTGACGATGTTGTTGGGCTATTTTCGGCACAAATGGTAACGTGTTAATTAATTTTTAGAACGAACCGAATCGAAAAATGAATTCAACAACATGCATGCCCTCGTATTCATCAAGAAGCCAAATCAAATAACTCAAAACAAAAACCACATTCATTCAACTTACAATATTTATCTAGCAAGAAAAGGAAAGGGAAAAAAAAAAAAAACCGACAACCACACCCAGAGGAACCCAACTTACTGTCCGATATCGGCAGATAGATGAAATAGAGATACAAAAAACGATGACTGTTATGCAAGACGTCCGACGGAATGAACTACACAAGAGGTGGACACATGAAACCAGGCGGCGGAGTAAGCCCACAAGTAGCAAGCACCTGAAGAGCAAGAGGAAGGAATATGTTGAGGTTGAGAAGCTTAAGCCTTATGGTAGTGCAAAGGCAAATAGCTGCTTCCAGCTCAAGCAACCCTTTAAGCACTGGGCAACACACATTCTCAATCGGGTCCCCTATCCCGATATGCACCAACCCTCCAAGCACGTCAACACACAACCCTAATTTAAGCGTGTTGATCGGGCATTTCGGTTGGGTGGCAGGCGGTGGCGGTGGGCTGACACCTGGCCCCCCTCCACCTCCGCCACCTCCTCCAGGAGGACCGCCGGAAGGAGGTCCTGGCGGTCCCCAGTAAGGCGGATAGAGAGGAGTGGTTCCCGGAGGCGACACTCCCGGAGGGTTTATTATAGGAGGTAATACGCCCGGGGGATTGTAAATTGGCGGAGTTGTAACCGGCGGTGGCGGTGAAGTTCCTGGTGGTGGTTTATGCGAAGGCGGCGACACCTTGGGCCGCCCTCCGTGGGGTGGCGGGTGGGGCCGGGGAGCGCTTGGTGGGTGGGGCCGGGGAGTTGAAGGTGGGCTAGGGCAGTGGTGAGGCGGTTGGGTTGGTGTAGGGCAACACCCACCACAAGCAAATATGGGTGGTAGCGAAATCAACATGAACAACATGCATATGAAGAACATTGGTATCATGACCTTAGAACCCATTAACTAGTCCTTAGCAGCTAGGGTTCCTAAAGGTTTTCTTGGTTTCTATACCTTTATTTTTGGGGGGGTCTTGATGTGTTTTGGGTGTTTAGCTTTTATAGCTGAATTCTATGAACAACCCGTGAGTTGTTTTCCATGAAATTTAAACAAAGGACAATATTGTGCTAGATAGGAGTACTGGAAGGACAATACTTTGATGACTCCAAAGAGTTCCAAAGCTGAAGAATTTGGAGGGTTCCATTGGGGATTCCAAAGCAACATCCGTGACCCGGTGGCCTGAGATCGATCAGTTCAATCCGTGAAGCGGTCCTCTTTGGTTTTCAGAAAGCATAGTGAAGCTTGCACGGATTTCCATGGGCTAAGCTGGCTGTTTGCAGTATATATATATAGTTTTGTTCTCTTGCAACCAGCAGGGCCGCAGACGAGCAAAATCGAGCTGAGCTTTAGAAAGTTTGTTAAGCTTTTAGCGAGCTCGAGCTCAACGAAGATTTTACAAGCCAAGTTCAAGCCGAGTTTGCCTAGGTTTATGTCGAGCACGAGCTTGGTCACGTTCTTTAATGAGTCAAAATATTGGTATTTATGCATAAAAATGTCATATATGTATGAGATTATAAAAACATATATAATTTTTTTAAGTACAAGAAACGTATAAGTTTATATATGTCATACTTCAAATTCGCGAGTCTAATCAAGCCAAATATTATCAAGTTCAGGTTCGGCTTATTTATTAAACGAGTCCAAAAAATTGAGACTCGTGTTCGACTTGTTTGGTAGACCGAATAGAACTCGAACAAGACTTTACTGAATCGATAACTGTTCACGAGGTTCATTTGCACCCCACAGTTGCAAGTTTGCAACATTTTCGTTAGTTTCCAGTTTGATCTGGAGCTTGATTTCTTGGTTTTTAATTGATCGTTCTGAAATTAATTTGGGCTGTCATTTTGAGAAGCGATCTTAAGTGGATTTGAGTCCACGAAACGGGTTCTAGAATAAATGGGCTTAAATTTGACTGCTGAAGATTGATGGAGCCTTTGAGTTGTTTGCAGTTTTTGGTTCTTGTATACTTCCTCCGGTTGGCTCCTTGCCAACTTTATGTATTTCATTTTCCTTTTCGTTTGGGGTACAGCATATGATTATCGAGGGCATGCTGTCAGCTTAGGTATGATGCTTTTGCCTCGTTCTAATGTCGTTTGTGCTCTCAATCTCTTTAATCTTTGTAAACATCTCAAATGATTAATACTCCAATTCATTTCACATTTTCTTAAAAAAAAAGGATTGCTTGTGATGTTTTATGCTAATGAAAAAAATTAACGCCCAACAAGATATACTTTTAAGGGGCACTCGAAGTAGTCCATACTTAAGTCACATGAATCGCGTGCGTGAGCGGAATTGCAAGCATAAAAGCGTTTTTGAAACACATTAACCTTTAAGATTCGCAAGAGCAATATTTGAGAGAGCGAAGCACGGCACTTTGAAGGATTATGGGACTTTAACGTCTGTACTACATGTACCTTGATGGTTTTCTGGGTGCGACACGAGCGGGTTGGGCCACCTGAAAGCATATTAGGCCCATCCAGAGTTTGTTATGAGATAGAGTTGCCCAATCTTTTCTGGGCCCGACCTCTCGGCCCATGGTGTTTACTGTTCAGTCCCTCTGGGCCCATCCAGATCAGTTACGGCTTGATTTACAAAATACGAGCCTGCTTATTTTTGGGCCAAGGCTGAGCGAGAAAAATTATTCGATGTCCATGGGGTATCACGTGGCAGTGTCTCAAAGGCGCTAAATAGTCTCTCGGTTGAGCAATCAGGTATCTAATATTCTTAGGATGTGTCTAGATCGAGCATTTATGTACTGGCAATTTATTGAGGGAAAAGGAAATAAGAGGGCAACGCACCCGTAACTTGTGAACTACATATTCTTTCCATGGACAAATTGGCTGTTTTCTCTCTTCTGCATTTCTAAAAATTCCTTACAAGTACTTGATCCAAACACAACGGTGATTTCATTTTTTGCCTACGCCTGGACTCTCGAGTTTGAACTTAAATTGAGTACTCGAGGCTCGATATACGAGTGTTAGGTTGAATAGAAGAGAGATGAATCCAAAAGTCTGCTGTCTAGCTAGCTAGGCCCTCAATATTCTGAGATGTCTTGGCCGCAATCAAAAAGTCTCGACTTCTTTCCTCCCCAGTTTCTTGAGATCGGAAGGAAAGAAGCCGAGACTTTTTGATTGCAGTCAAGGCGCGCATCTCAATATTCTGAGCAGCGGCCACTTATTTGACCATTGATTATTGGAACCTTAAGTCTTTTCGGGCTTTATCAAGTTGCTTGGCTTGAATCCACCTAAATTTCAACACTAGATCGATTGTTCTTTGGCTTAAACTAATACTACTCCATAAAAGTTGACTCTGTTAAAAGTGAAAGTGAAAGAAGCATCAAAATGGAGCTAGCCGTGAAATTATTAGAGAAAATAGGACTGTAGATATAAACGTGATAAAAAACTTGAACTACTAAAACATATAGTAGTTCATTTGACAATACCTCAAACACAAAACAACCATAATCTGAAAACCAAATACCACACACCAACATAAGCAAAAACAACTTATAGAGGAGTAAACCTTTTAGGAAGGCGGAGAGACAATAATGTCATTATGAGAGAACACAATGCAGCTTAGTTGTTTAATTGCATTCGAAGCCGCTCGGTACGGTCTTCCCGCAGTAATTGAGAAGCAAGCTCAAGGAAACTGGAATGTTAAGGTTGATTCCCAACACATTGGCTTTGATGGCAGTGCAAAGGCAAACAGCCGCTTCAAGATCGACCAACCCCTCGATGAGGGAGCAACACGGGTTCTTCGCTGGGGTCCCGACGACAAGGTGAACCAAGTCGTTCAGCAAGTCGGCGCAGACGCCCAGTTTCAGGGTGTCTTTAGGGCAAGTGGCCTTGGGCGGCGTGGGTGGGGTGACCTTGGGGGGCGTGGGTGGGGTGACCTTGGGCGGCGTGGGTGGGGCGACCTTAGGCGCCGGCGGGGAGTGCTTGTGGTGGTGCTTGGGGGGTAGTTTTGGTGATGGTGGTGGGCATGAGATGGGCACATGATTGGAAGTGACTAGAGTGAAGAGGAGGAGGAGGTTGAGGGAAAGGAGAAGGGCAGTTGTTGCTACAGCCTTCGAAGCCATTTTCAAAGACACCACAAAAAGATTAAGTTGGATTTTGTTCTTGAGTGTTAATTGATGGTGTGGAAATGGAGAAGTGGGCTTGGGTTTTATAGATGAAAAAGGCCGGGTGGGGTCCTTTTTGGTTTTACTCTTTCTTCTTTTTTAATGTTCTGCCATTTCTTTTGCCTGTTGAAGGAAAAAAAAAAAGTTTACCCCCACAGCTTTGTTTTATCGCTCCCTCACCGCTCTCAATTTCAAGTGTTTTGGACGGTTTGAATTTTAAAAACCGGACCATTGATTTGCCGAGATGGACGGTAAAATTGAGCGCTGCAGTAAAATAGAGCGATAGGGTAGCACCACTCATGAAAAAAATGCCTACACAAATAATGACTGTACAAAATTTCATAAAATAATGGAGCCTTCCTTGCTCCTTTTTTTTAATTAATTAATATTAAACATTTATTATTGCAAATCATACTTCTAAAATTATTAGTATTACATTTCTGTAATTCCGACAATTATACAAGTCCAGTAAACCATAGGGCAGTTCGTACAGTGCCATTCACCTGGCAACTATCTAGGAACTCAGGAAGTCTTTGGTCCGAATGCAATTCACACCCGCATGTTATCAATTCCTTTGTCGGGCCAATTTGTACTGGACTTTTTACCGATTTTAATTGGACTTGTCAAGCGATATACATTAGCGAGGATTAGTGAGGGGTGTTAGGATAAGTACGGGTCCAGAGGTTATCCATAGTCCTGACCCCCAAAGGGCCTGCCACTGTGGGGCTCGAACCTAAGACTTTCCACAAATGGGAGGTAACGACATACCAACTACACTATGTAGTGGTTGTCAGATTGGTCCATATATTGAACAGATACGTACAAAATTATCAGAACATTTAAAGGATAAGGCCAAAAATTACAAAGAAAGTGTACACCCCTCGATTGTTCTCACATGCAAGTTTGCAGGGTCGTTCTAAAAGTTCGTCATTCTGTCAATGTAAATAATCTTTCATGCTGAAAATTACTTAGAATTTTCTCTATCTATCTCTCTCTATTCGTTATTCTAAAAAATCCTCTCAAAACTCAAACCGAACAGAGCCAAGAATATTGTGATAGCATTGTATTTTTACGAGTAAGGAGTCACACCGTGAATCTTTTCAAATTGATGAATTAAAAGGAGAAAAAAAAAAAAAGGATTTTGCCATGTTGTATTCTACTAATTAATTTTTGTTTTTCTTTTCTCTGAAAATGAAAGGAGATCGAAATTATGGAGGATATATAAATGATACCATGTGGGCAGAATGGATTGGAAATTTGGAATTATGGAAATATGCTAAGACAAGTTGGCGGTGCAACCCTGGAGGATAAGACTCCATCCAGGAAGGGTTATGGAGACCTGTTCGGAGTTTTCCTCATTGGTTAGCTGTCATATATTCCTCTCTAATTCCTAGTGGCTCAGACTTTCATGCATGCATGATGCATAGCAGAGGTCTTTTTCCTTCGTAAATGTGGGTTTGCAACTTTTTCCATAATTCACGTCTTTTAGATCGTCTTTTAGATCGGCTTACACATATCTCGACCTCAACCTCAACTATTAGTCAAGAGTATATTTTAATCCCCCATGCAAGGTGCATAGTTGTGCACCAAAATATTGTCTGAGACAAAACTCCGTAAGAATTCGTCGAATAAAAATAAATAGCACCTAGAAGATTTCAAACATGAGACTTAAGCAATTGGCCGGCAAAGCTAGGATTTAGGTTCAAGGGTGATATTGTATAACGGGAGTCTTCTCGTATTGTTGTACTCCCTCCGTTTCAAATTGTTGTTTCTTTTTGGGCAATCGTGTAGCTCAAACAATTGTCTATATTTCACAATCTCTAACGTTTTCTATGATTTCAAAAATTCTGTTTAATAAAACTAATTAAGAATATCTATCAAACAAGATCAATATTGGTTATATAAAACAACATAAATTAAAGATGTATGAATTTTTTTGAGAAGAGGTGGTATTGTCGTATTTTTTTAGCAAAAATACGAACAAAAAGGTTAAGCGTAAATTCATACTTTGTCCTGAACTTTGTGTTTTGTTAAAACGAAAACATCAGCTTGATTCTATTTTCTTGTTGTCCGTAAATGACAGTCGTTGAGATGTTATTTTTATGATCTCAATCATTCATCTTTTAAATCACTTTTTTTCCTTCATTATTTGTGCAAACAAAATCAAGCTGACTAGATAGTGGTAAGTGCCGAAGTGATTGGTGAGATGGCGGTGTTGATCTGTGGTAGTTTCAATTCGGTGGTGGTGAGGTGGATGTGGCCTCCATGGCTGGGATGCTCAAGTCGTCTTGTGTGCCGAAGTCCGGTCAGCGGCAACTCCGAGCTCTCATTCGGGCGCAGGGCCATCAGTTCGTCATTCTGGGTCGCTGCTATCGCTAGTGAAGACTGTGTGTTGTTGGGGTTTGTTTGGGGTTGCTGATGGTGGTGGTGGTTTGTTGTCCACTGCCCTTTCCTTCTTTGTTGTTCATTGTCGTAGGCCAGATCCTGCCCCCGGTCTCTACATCTGGGAGAGGCTGGCTCGGCTTAACGGCAAGGCGGGGCCAGTGATTTGTACGGCGATGGGTGTGGTGAAGTAGTTAGGATTTTGTGGGCTGGTTTGGGTGGACTGGTCTAAAGCTTTGGGACAAGTTTGGGTTTTCTCTTTAGGTTTTTAGTTGTAAATTTAGGTGTGGGTTTGGGCTTATTTGCTTTGTACGTTTTGGATCCTTGTAGATCCTTGGGTGATTTGGATTTTGCCCTTGAGATATTTCATTCAACTTTTTTATTGAATTTCCTTCTCTCTTTCCCCATTTTTTACTCCTAATAATAAATTTTATTTTGCCGATCAAAAAGGATGGCGATAAGTGCCTAATCAATTAGTGTGAAAAAGACGAATGTAGAGACAAGAAAGTTACAGGGGGGAGGGCGGAGCGGCAAGTGCCTAATCAATTTAGTGTGAAAAGACGAATGTAGAAACAAGAAAATTACAAAATGCATCAAAACAACGTTTGTTTTTTTTTTAGTTAAAAAAAAAAAAAGTGAGAGTTAGAAAATGCATTTATCCAACAACCGTGGTTTTTGTTTTTTTAACCGTGTGTAAAATGCTTTTTCTAACTTTTCAACTTGTGAAGTACAACTCGAGATTGTGACCAAAAAAAAAATCCATTGAGTAAGAGACAAGAGACATGTTGCTGGGTGGGGTGTCATTTAGCCTCCTGTGAGCTTATAAGGATTTTGGTGCCACACTTTCACATATAGAGTGTACCATATGCTATAAATTAATGAAACGACAAATCAAATTTATCGCTTGACGCACTTTAATGCGAACGAAAATTCGTTCAACAAGATTCCAAATCGCGTGTACTTCTACGAATTCTATGTTTTATGTGTGGGGATCGGAACATGTGATGGAAACGGTTCAGATCTAAACGGTATATTGGGATAATCAATGGTTTCGGTTAATTCAGAAACTCTTTCTCGAGAAGAGTCACCGGTTAGAGTCGATGATTTATGTAGAGAATCTTCCCGGTAAGAGTTTTTGAATAAATCTAAACTATTGAGGACGTTCCAGATTTGAATGGTCTCGTCCCGTGCTCCACAACTTTTAGACTAGCTAACGGACCCAATTCTATTACGGAGACATATGAATAGCGACTCCAGAAATATAAGGTGAAAATGTACGTGGTGATTCACAAACTTAAATTTCCATTGCATCAGTATTGCATTTGTTTATGAATTAGCCAAAATGGCATGGGGTTTTTTATTAATGACAAACAAATATCATTGAAATTGAGTCGGTCAGCCCCTCCATTTTGAATGGGGTCAGGTTTTTTGTAATTACGTGAATTACAATAATACAAGGTTTTTGTTCTTCCATGAGTCAGCTTACGATCGATCCAATGCAGACAAAGACTAATCAAAGTGAAGAGAGAGAGAGATATGTAGATCCATGTTGGGGATGCTAACGATCGATGGCATTAGTATCTAATACTGTTTCTGAGATTATCATGGATTCATGGCCCTGCTAAGGCGGCTTTACTGCTCCTTGAGCAGCACAACTGTTAATTTTCTTTTGTTCTTCCATGAGTCGACTCTTACTATCCGCTCGTTAAAAGATTGTTTGGTATGGATTAATTTGTTACATAAAATCAAACCAGTTTTGAGAATTTTCTTGAAGCTCTTTAGGCTTTAAACCCAAGCTCGAACTAGTTAAACTCAAAACGTATTTTTAAAACTCGTTCAATTTTCAAACGAAGCTCTTTTGGCTCGTTTATCAGCCTTACATTAATCAATCTAAGCCACGCCTCAAACTCATCTATGCAATTTCTTGGTATTTTTTCCATCTGCAACTTTGCAGCACTTAGGTAAAGAACTAAATCTTCTTCTGTATAATTTCACATATCTTTTCCTACAGATCTTTCATTTTCCTTTTCCTCGACAAATCAAAGACACCGCCTTTATTTATGCTTGTTGTAATCTGTTTTAAGCTTGTAACTCTTAGATTGACTAGCTTTTGTTCATTGGGGTTGTAATATGTTAACTTAAGTACTGAATCTTTATCTATCTAAGAAGTTCTTTTTTTTATGCCAAAAAAAAAAAAGACACCGCGTTATTTACCATAAATTGCTCGCAAACTGACAGCAATATCGAGCACCTATCGGCCTACACTTGATCCAGAAACAATACGTACTGAGTCTACTGACAAGATGAGAATTTTGGCAATGAGCAATGGCCATGCACCTTCGCGGTCGAGTCGTCAAATTTAAGCAGTCACTCTCACGGGGTTTGAAGCTAGCCAGTGGAAGAATGAAGACAATTACTATGAGAGACTTTCCGCTAGAGACTGGAAATCAAACAGTCTTCCCCGTGACATATATATGGTACCTAAATGTTCTGGCATTAATTATAATCTCCATTATTTGGACGTATATATGAAGCCGTGCCCAAAGCCAGCTCTCGTTCATACGCAACCGTTGAACAGTTTGTATACCACATTCCGAAGGAGTGGTAATTAATAATCATAAACAAGAGACCTTGTCGATAAATCCAACTGACAAGGGTCCTATATGCAGCAATGGTAGACTTTCTCTCTCCCTCTCTCTGAGGTTTCAGATGGGTGATACCGACACGAGAGAGAGATCTGTGTGAGATTCCACTATGACCCATCTAAAACCTCACACAAAAAGAGGGACAGATCTCTGTATGAGGTTTCAGATGGGTCATACCGACACGAGAGATCAAACACTACAAGAAAAAGTAAATTTGCTGACGAAAAACAAAAAATTTTCGTAAGTTAATATAGGGTGACGTCACCAAAAGTGACTTTTGGAGGAAACCTAGCTTCATGGTGGAAGTCACTTTTGGTGACGAAAATCTTGTTTTCCGTCACCTATAGTAACTTTTGATAACGAAAATCTTTCGTCACCTATCGTAAAAATTAAATTTCGTCACCATTTTTTTTCGATAGCAAATACACTTTTTCTTGTTGTGGAGAGAGTGTGTGTTTTGCCGTAGGGGGCACAATTGCAACCACTGAAAACAGTTCATAGAATCATCGACCGATGACCGTGGGCCCTGGCCCGGTGGCTCCACATAACACTGCAGCCTCTCATTTTGAGAAGCCTAGCTTCGCCCATAAGAAGAGGACAGAATGAAGAACAAAGTATCTGAAACCAAATTCTTAACCACGACCACCATAAGTCTCTCTTGCTGTCCCAGCTGTGATTTCTAGGTCCAGATCCTGCGAGCACATTCTCAAAGAGATAAAAAGCTGCCCCCATTGGCATAAACTTTTGTACTCATTTGCCAGGGAATGTTTTCGAGCAGAAGGAATGTGGTGGGCAGAGGGTCTTATCCCAATTAACAAACAGGTTCACAAATCCAATTCGTGGTAAAATGAGATCCATATTAAGTGCATTTGACAAACAAATAATCTTACGACCACGGCTTTAAAACATCACTCCGGACACAATTGCATCTGGAGCCATTCGATGCATGTGGACTCATGTGCATCGAACGGCTCCGGGCACAGTTGTGTCGGGAGTTGTGTTTGTAGCATCGCTCTTCCACAAAAATAAGCATCTTGAACAGTAATATATCAAGGGTAGTGATAATGCCAAAACTATTTTTGTTGGTGTCAAAACTCCAATTCATAAAAGTCTTGTACCCTACACATAGTACAAGCCTTTTGTGAACTAGAGTTTTGGCACCAATAAAAACAGTTTTGACATTATCATTTCCCTATATCGATACACAAAACAGTAATGCTAGCACCACACACAATTACACAAACACTTACACACACAATCACAAATGGGATGAACCTCAGACACACCGCACACCTCCAGTGCGCTCCAGTGTGTGTGGGGCCCACCCCATTTGTGAGTGAGTGTGTGTAAATGTTTGTGTGATTGTGTGTGGTTATATAATTATCGATACACGAAATACGAAGGTTACTAAGAGCAATAACCAAATAGCTCTTTTCTTAACTCTAAAACTTGAGTAGTTTCATAGGAGAAAAAAAAATACTGGCGGGGGAACAAAGTTGTTTCGTAAATTGGTGTAGCAAACATGGAGGCTATGCATTTTTGTTCCTGAAAGCACTTTTAAGCAATATAAACTTCAGAAACAGTACTCACAGCAATACATTATTACTCGATGCCTTCAATTACCAGAAGTAAACAAATAAACAGGAGACAGACACGGACGTCAAACAACATTGTCTTGTCATAGAATCGAAACAAGATGCCTATGGTTCTCCACCAAGCTCAACTCGTAGGTTGTCATAAGGGTAGACCTTTGGCGCCTGGCAAGAAAGCGGGAATATCATCAATCAGAACCAGAAAAATTGAATATAACTCAACGGAAAACAGTCTACAATTGCAATAGCAAGTTTTACCACCTGCAGCTTTCAGTGCCAGAGCAAAATAAGGTACAAATGAAAATAATTCCAAGAACGTGGCATATATAGTTCAATAAAGTGGAAAGTGCGCAGAATACGAGGAAGGACCTATTTGATAGCTGTCTATTCCAAGATCGGTCCGATGAGGAAGTTTCGTGGTTGTACTTTAGGAGTACATACAAACGCATATAATTTCGGAGGAAATGTATCATGGGTTCGAATGAACAGTACAAGTCCATGTACATTTCCTCCTAGGCAGGAGCATTAAAGAGAACATCGATCCCCAACAGTGTACCCATCCCTTATGAGAAGACACGCATTATTATGAGCTCAGTCGTTGATTATCAGTTTCATATTCTATTAGGTCTAGTAATGTGCAAAAAGAAGGGGATACGAGAATCATTTGCTATTACATCTTGATTACCAGTTAACAACTTAACACTATCAAGAATATCTTCTTCCAGCAATTTGATGTGAAAATCAGGCCAGGTGCAACAATTGTCTATAAGCTGCTGGCAGAAAAATACTTAATCATCAAACAATTGATGATTAACTTCATCTCTGCCTTTAGTCTGCATAGCAAATCCCAGCCTTTCTGTATCATATAACATTCATTTCCATTGTATTTTGTTTCCAGTAGCAGTTTGTCTAATTAGCAAAAGAACAAACAAGAAACTATTCTTAGTGCCCTTGATGCCTTGAGATGGGTGACTCAAAGGTAGGGGAACAGATTCTACCATTGGAGTGCATGCCTCTAGCCATCCAGACTCTAGATGGGGACTTCCCTGTTGAGAGTCTTGTGACAGCCAGAGCCTTCTTGAACAGGTTTGGAGAATGCTGGGGGATTGAGGCTTCAGACAAGGGTAAAAAAGATTGGCGGCTTGAGGAAATACTTATGAGTTACCAACAAGGCTATTCCATGTTCTGATGTTACGACTTACATGCTGGGAAATGAAAGGCAGGGGTTGTCTGTCCGCAGGAAACGAAGCTGGATGATATTTACAAATGTAGAATAGGCCTTTAAATTTTAAACTGCATGGGGCATTTTAAATTTTAACCAGTGGGACTCCAGGGCTGTTGGAAAAAGGTACGGTGGCAGAAAATCTTCTGTATCTAGCCACAAAAGGACAGCGAGAGATATACAAGTATTCTCAAAAACAGGGAGGATGATCACTTCCACAACACAAATGATGATTCAAACAGGAGGATGTGGGAAGAACTTGTTGGGGTTAAGGGAGCATGAAACCGTGCTTGGTACTCGAGTTGGGGATTATGGTGACTTCCCACAAAAAGGCTAGGGTTGTAGTGCTTTTTTACATTATGTAGGGCATATGGATTGATCAGGTTCTGTCCTTTTGTTACTTGGGAGGGATTTGGTCCTTTTTCCTTTCCTTGGAAATTTGAATTCAACCATTCTAAAAACCAGGAGTGCATGCTACGATTTCCCCCCTCAAGACCAAGATTCAGCCTCTACAATATTCCTCACAAGGCACAATGTACCCTAACTCTACACCTACAATTAAACTAGCATATTTTTAGAAGGAAAAAGAGCCAGCTAAAAACGAGAAAGATAGAGAGGACCTCCATAAGCCATGCTACTAATCTGTCACTGTCCATACAGCCAAACTATCAAACCACCAATTTTTTGGCAATACCATCAAACCATGTCAGCCACTTCTCAAATGTAGTATCTTAGCAGTTAGCACGGAAGAAACTCCGTAATTTATATTCTTTTGTTGTGTCTAAGGATCATGTTAGGGACGCTTTACAAACACCCCACAATGTGTACAATGAAACATTGTGAAGTAGAACGTCTTATTTATGAGAGCAACATACTTCCTAATTCATCCATCTTGTCTTATTTATAAGAGCAACATCCCCTAGAATGTCTCCTTAAGTGATACTTTATGTGCGTTAATATTAGGAGTTAGCAGCCATTCTTCACAAATGTGTTGGCTTGTGGATGGATCTGTGCAAAACCAAGCCCCAAATGAGTCTTAGTTTAAGGGTTCATGCACCTTATCTTTTCTAGGTTCAAACCTCATATTTTTCATATTTCAACAATTCAGTGGAAGCAACATTTGCAGTGCTTAGGTGGTTCTTGCAGAAGTCAATAATAATGACCCAAATTTGAAATTTCTGTCCTCTTGCATTTTTTCTTTTAATAAGTAGTGTCATCTTGCAACAAGTACCTTGCAACAAGTAGCGTCATCTTGCTCTGGGACATGGAGGAAGCTATACCTAAAGCCAAGCCTTTTATCAAAACTGTTGTTTAGGAAGAAAAAGTGTGTAGAATGTCAATAACCCTAGCACATAACAATTTTATTTATATAGATGACTCACATATTAAATAAGTAAACTAAGCCGTGAGACTACTACTAATACTATATTCTAACACCCTCAAGCTAGAGCCTCTCCAGCTTGTTACATATCAACCAACGAAACAATTACCTCAACTACTAAACAGCAATAACGAAAAACAACCAACTTGTTAAAACAATGAAACGACTTTCAATAGCAACGATCAACGAACGAAACGACTTCAACGATTTCAACGAAATAATTTCAACAACCAACGAATCAACGAATGAATTCAACGACCAACGAACGATTTCAACAATCAACGAAAAGACTTCAACGATTTCAACAAATGAAACGACTTCAATCATTTCAACGACTTCAACGAACGAAACGACTTCGACGATTTCAACGAACGAAACGATTTCAACGACCAACGAATCAACGAATGAATTCAACGAACAACGAACGAATTCAACAACCAACGACCGACAAACGATTTCAACGACCAATGAACAACGAATGATTTCAATGAACGACGAACGAATTCAACGACCAACGAACCAATTTCAACTACCAACTTCAACGACCAAAAACAACCAACCAACAACCACCAATTTCAACGAAATAGACAACAAAATAAGATATGTTACCACTCTCACCAAAAGCATGGCCAAAAATCCGACCACGAAACCCAGAATTATGACCATGTCCATGACTGAATGACGAACCAATAGCAACAGAGACAGCGGAAGCAGAATCAGATTTCATTACAAATATATCACCGGACAAGATCGACCAACAGATCAACCCAACATCATCAATAACCAAGACCCAGAACCTCAGAGTGGCAGACTACCATTTTAAACCAACAATATAATTGAACAAAGCCGTCTACGGACTGAAACAGCAGGAGTCGCCAATAAACAGTAACGACGATGAACATTACGCGATGAACAGTAATTGGTGAACAATGATTATGGCGATCGATTTCAATGGAAGGGATTAGAGTTAGGACAGAGGCTAAGATTAGGGTTGTGATTTTAGGGTTGGGGTAGTTTGGGATTATTGGCAATAGTTTTAGGGTTTCTTGGTGAGATGATGATGGTGGTAGAAGGTAGCGGCTAAGGTTTTGTATATCTAAGGTGGATGGTGAACCCGCTCTGATACCATATTGTTTAGGAAGGAAAAGTGTGTAGGGTGTTAATAACTCTAGCACATAACAATCTTATTTATATAGATGACTCACATATTAAATAAGTAAACAAAGCAATGTGGGACTACTACTAATACTATATTCTAACAAAAACAATCACTGGGCATGGTTCTTGTACTTTCTTTGGCATGATAATTGGCACTATGCTGGGCCTCTCTTGGATCACTATGGGCTTCAGTTTGATTTGGTTTCTGGTATCTATTTTAAAGCTAAGGTGTTTGTATCGTCTATAATGAAGATGGACTGGGCCATTCATTTCTCTTCATGCAGATGGACTGGGCCATTCATTTCTCTTCATGCTCCTCCTTATCCTCCAAATCCAAATGCCACTGATTCAGTCATTTGGATTGATTCTTCCTCATCCAAGTACCAACTTTGTTATACTTGGGATGCGTTAAAGTTTCACTACCCTATTATAAATTGGCATAAGCTTGATTGGTTAAAAGAACATATCCGAAGATAACTTTATCCTTTGGATGGCTGTTAGGCGTAGTCTCAGCACAAAAGACAAACTCCATAGTTGGGGGATCCTTAATTATCCTACATGCTCTCTTAGCAGCCACCATGATGAGTCCTTAGATAACCTATTCTTTGGGTGCTCAGCAAATCTGGGATAATGTTGCTAAGCTCTCGTACATTCCAACTGGTCCTTCACCTTGGTCTCAGAAGGTCTCTTGATTTTGCTTGATTTTCAAAGGGAAAGGTGTTCCTAACTCTGTCAGAAGGCTATCCCTTGTTGCTATGGTTTACTTTGTATGGCAAGAAAGGAATAATCGGATTTTCAAAGGCATTCAACGACCCCCTTCCTTTGTCATTTGTCAAATTACATTTGAAGATGGGATCAAAGCTTTTCAAAGCAGAAATGTAAATCTTTCACACATGTTGCTCTTTGCCTCTTTCTAATAAAACTCTGGGTTACCAAAAAAAAAAGGGTTCAAATCGAGACAACAAAAATACTGAAAGACTCATCAATCTATGTTCAAAAAAATGAAGACTTAGAATACGGTTGAGTATTTGCTCTGCTGTGAAGTTGAGAAGACAAGCAACGTGGTCGGACTACGAATCCTAAGCATCCTCGATCTTCGTTACTGATATTCTTCCCATGTCGAACTGCATCATCGTTGAATCTTCTCCATTGAATCCTGCGCCCTCTAGCAAATTGATCGCCGAAGCAATCGATTTGCCAGGATACAGACGTATCCGTGAGTGATAAATCACCCAGTAAAATAATCCAACCCAACCACCCCTCTTACTTTACAGCTAGCAGGCAAACAGAATATATATGGTGCGAAAAAGTAAAACAGAGATAATTCACATAACTTGATTCATTGCTATCCATTAATCTTAACATGAAATCTAAGATCTCTCCACGAGATCTTTCCTCCCCAACCGCTAGCCATATCCCGTCCCATGAGATCACTCCCTTTTGCTGTCGCAGATACACCTAAGTTATATACCGAGTGTGCACCCCAATAACTACAACAAAGGGTAAGCTTATCATGCCGTTACATCGCTAGGGTTCGCCTATCTTATAAACCATATCATAACCCTTTCACAATCATCACTGGACACCCGCCAGTTTATCACAATCATTACTGGACACCCGCCAGTTTATCACAATCATCACTGGACACCCGCCAGTATCAATTCTCATCACAATATCATCATATCTCAACATCACGCCTGCAGGCAACCTCTAAACAGAAATAAACTTCACAATTTATCCATTACTTAACATCGTCTACGTGATTTCTATTTCGCATACCACCCCATGTCTCTAGGGTCCAATCTAACATTCAAATGAAATATCGATGCAATATCAATCACCATAATAATTGAAAACGAATCACAGACGGATCGAAACAGTTAATAAGCAATGCAATCACATAACTTTTTATGACTGGGCCGTTGCCCTTAATCTCGTATGGTCACAAAGTCATTAAGAATGTAAGAATTATTTAATTAAGATTTAAAAATAACTTTCTAGACCCTTGTTAATTAATTAAAAGTAAATAAGTTAATTAAACACCAATTAAATACATTAATTAGGTAAAAAAAATATTAGAATAATTATCGTAACCTTAATAAAGGTCCTAACAGTCCCCTATAATAAGTTCGAGTGCTAAAAGTTGGGTTTGGATGCTCACGGAATTAATTTAAATAAAAAGATTAAATTAATAGACTAAACAAGCATAAATAAACAATAAATAATCAAATAGTTTGAAATATTTTTTTTTTACAGAATATCATTCTATGGCTGTAAATAGTCTAAATAAAATTATTCAGAATTTTAGACCTCCTGAATAATATTTTACGATATTATTATTAAGAAACAATGCTTAAATAATAATAAATAGTAAATCAAATAAATAAAATTTTATTTTAATAAAATATCACCTTTGAACTGTCAGGAGTCTAGGAAAAATATTTTCGATGTTAAAAATATTTTTTATAAGGTCGTTATTAATTTTCGTTTATAACTTTTTTTAAAATATTAAATAAATAGCTAATAATGTTAATTAACCACGAACGCAGCAAGTTATGACCTTTAACAAGTTGGGAATCTAGGAAAAATAGTTTGGAGATTTATAGATTAGTTTACAAGGTCGCATTGATTTTTAGTTCACAAACGATTGCACAATTACAACTAAAAATTAAATAAATATAAGATTAAATAAAAAAAAATATGAAACTAACAAGGTATGAACTTTAGAGTATGGGCAACCTAGGATAAAAATTTCGGAATCAAATACGATGTTTAAAAGGTCGCACGATCAATTCGAAACGGAAAAAAAACACGCGCACGGTCGGAGTAATGGAGTTTGCTGCCGCAAACTCCAATTTCTGCTTCTTGCGGCTGGCTTGTCCCGAAGTTCGCGGCCGCAAGGTCGCGGGCTGTTTTTTATTTTTTTCGTTTTTTTCGTTACACTCAATATGGGATAACCAGCTGCTTCTCGCGACGAAACCCATGATTAATTACTTTGGGGTTTGAACTCACTAGAGAGCCAAGTAAAATTTCACTCAATTCAGTTATAGTTTATCCTAAATTCAAAATATAGCACATTCAACTGGTGTCTTACAATACAGCAGGTCACGCAAATAAAGACTACTCCAAATCCCAACATGTACGAAAATTCACTTGTCATTCCAATTCCCCTGGATTCCTGCATTTTCTCGTGAGCTCTACACTCTACCCATAATAAAAATAAAAAAAATAATATCACTTGTCATCGAAATAGTCCTGAATATGGGCTGTCAACAAGATAATTATTTTGTGCTGAAACCACAGATGCTGTAGCTCAATCCAATAAAAGGGCAGATGCCAACTCTACTATCTAAAGATGGTTTCAGGGAAGCTTTTTGTAGGGAAATACAGGCGAGAATATGAGAGATAATTTGTGACAAGGTACAGAACAGCCGTTAGGTTGATGGCATTGTCATTTGTCAATTATTTGCCAAGTGACCATGTCTAAACAGAGTGGTAACAGTAGAAAGAAAACTGTTTACCTATGCTAGCACCCAAAATGTTTTCACTCAACTTAGACTCTTAGGGAAGATTGGTCTCCCTGAATAATACATACATATTTACGCAAGACACAAACAATGACCTTGTACACTCTGCAGTCTTCCCTAAAAATCTAAAACGTTACACAAAAAACAGGTTTCGCATTTTCTAGAAGCTTAAGATTCGATCGATCTCAATCACATGCTAAACGCTAAAAGAGTGGAGAAAACAAAACCACCACCAACGCCACAACTACAAGAGAGCTCAATACTTCTACAATGGGATTAGCAGAACATACAATCACAATCCATTCCACCAAACCCAAATACAATCCTAAATAATAGAGGCTCATAATACCAAATTAGGGGTGATGGTAACTCACAAAAGGGATCTTGGAGGCCTTGTCATTCCAAACAGCCAACAGTCCAAGAGCAGCAAAACAACTCAAACCACCGCACAACCACCCCAAAGCTTCATACTATCAACACAAACAAATGCACAACCATAAGAAACTTCATAGGACCTTCAAACCCCAAAAAACCGAACCAAATTCTCATCAAGTCATTTAGTGCCAAATTTCAGTCAGGAGAAGCAAAGAGCTCACCTTTCCGACTGTATCGGCGATGCGATCGATACAGGGCTCGGGATACGCAGTCCCATTGTCCCAAACAAGCTCGTCGTTCACAGGCAACTGAAAAACGAGTAGAAACGTTTTTTCTAGGGTTCTCATAAATGTTCGAAAATGCACCAGGAGACTTAGAAAGAAACAGTTGAAGTAAAGCGTACCGAAATTGAATCTAAATTAGATATGCATTTAATTAAATCAAGGGATGATCGTGAATTGTTGGGGGAAGAGAAGAGGCTTACGGGTTTGTCGGGGACGATGTGTTTGCCGACGGGGAGGCCCATGCCGGAGCGTAGCCGGAGGGAGGAAGCGACGGAGCGGGAAACGACGCCGTTTCCGCCCATGATCTGAGACGCGACGTGGCTCAGTCTGCCAGCCATTTTTTCCCCTGACCGGAAAAATTCTTCCTAGAGAAGTAACGGTGATGACTAGTCTTCTCTCTGTTCGTAGTTTGCAGCAGCTGTCCCGCTACACGTCATCTGATCGTTGAAGTAGGGCTACGGGCCGGGCCTGTGGGGCTTGTGCTGGCCTTTAATGCAGTGGTGTCTAAGGTTGTGGTACGGCCCAATATTCAACATTGGGCCATATCCAAAAAAAAATGTAGATAGGTTCGCTGTACTCGAGTTCAAGCTTATGTTCGCCTGCTAAAAACTCATTCAAGATCGGTTCGAAGATCAGCTCGTGTTTCGCGTGATTAGAGCTCGTTTGAGACCAGACTGTCTCGAAAACAAGCTAAAACTCAGTCATGTTTTATTTTGTTTCTGAAGCTTGTTAAGTTTTTAAGCAAACTTAAAATAATGAACTGTTGGGCTCGTTCAACAAGTTTGTCGGCTTTGTGCACTTAGTGTTTGTGTTGTTGTCATTGTTCAGATTCGTAAGGAGATGGGATTAGGATTGGGATTCGAAAGGAGATGGGATTGGTAATAAGAAGGGATTGATAATGAGTATGTTTGTTTGGGATGGGATTAGATGATGGGATTATTAATATCATGTTTGTTTGAGATGGGATTAGATGATGGGATTGGATTGTTAGAAGAAATTGGTAATGAAAAGGGATTTGTAATGTGAAGGAGTTGGGATTGGACTATTAATACCCTGTAATACCAAGTCCCACGGGGTATTAACAATACCCCCTAATACCCCTTCTATTAATCCCATCGGACTATTAGTTCGAACCAATTTTGATTACCAAACAAGGTATTACTAATACCATCACCTTCACAATCCAATCCCAACCTCCAATCCCTTTATCAAACGGGGCCTTAGTGTTTGTGTTGTTGTCATTGTTCAGATTATCTGATTCGGATTAACAGATATTTTTTGAATCTGATTCAAATTCTTTTGGATCGAATCGAATCTAATCCGGTCTATTGACAGAATTTATTTTTTCTCGACAAAATAAGAATTTTATTAATCATTAAAACAAGTTACAACGATTAAACAGTTCACTGACAGATTTACTTGAAGCTAAGAGCGTTTCAACTTTTTGAGCCTATTTTGTCAAAAAAAATAAAAATCCTATTTCGATATAATATAATGTCACTTTTATAGAGTTCTAACGAAGTTACACCTACTACAATCATTTTTGACAAGTCAGATGTTTTTCAAACATATTAGATTTTATTCCACACCTTTCATCTACCAGACTCAAACTCGGTTATTATATTCTAGAAGCTACTTTACCTATACCCAATTGATTTTACTTTTGAACCCTACAAGAAATCTAATACTATGATATTAAAAATAAGTTTTGGGTGGCCTCACCTCACGTGGTCATCATGACACTCATCTCCTCAATTCATACCTCCACGTGTATCCAAGCTGCACGTGAGGGGAAATGTTAAATTTTATTTCACACATCGTTCATCTAAGCTACCTAAACCTTGGTTAATATATTTCAGATACTACTTCATATTGTTAATTGATTTTAGGTTGGAACTCTAAAAAATAAAAAAAATAAAAAATAAATCTAAGAAACCGAATGGTAGGAAGAAAATAAATAGATTACAATCAGACCTATTGTTTAGATTTTGCCCAGGGTCACAAAAATCGAAGGTTCGATTATATCGTATGACGGTGAACATGCGTTCAACAAATCTGAGTTCTACAACTCTAGGGTGAGAGAGAGAGAGAGAGAGAGAGAGAGAGAGAGAGAGAGAGACGATCTAGATCAAAGGATCAGCCGACCAGAGGAACTACTGGAGTATTATGGTGAAACAGAAGAAGGGAACCGATTTTCCGCTTGACCAAAAAAACTAAAGAGGGAACCATCATTGTTTGCTTTTCCGAAAGAGAGAAATTAGGTGTGAATGAAACGGAAAGGGCAAAAGTTGTACTTTTGGGGCAAGTGTGTAATAGGAGTATGTGAGGGCAAATGTAAAGAAGACAAAAAAATAAATACTGCTAAGTTCCGCTAAATTTTTTAGGTGTTTTGTTTTTATTCAATTTTTTTTCGCAGTTGTTAATTTTTATGATTAATTTTTATAGATTATTGAGGCTTTTGGGTTAAATGTTTTGAGGCCCCGTTCCGAAAACGAAAATAAGTATTTATTTTTTAAGAAGGTAATTTCAAGTTCAAAAATCATGCGCTTATGCAAATAATTTTCCTACCACTATGGATCTTGTTTGATAGATCTTATCGAGATCTTTAATACGGTGCAAAAAAAATAAAAAAATAATTTTTCATTTACATTATTTTTGAGTTTGAAAATGTGAAATAAGCTGCTTATTTTTTAAGAAGGTTTCTGAAACGGAGCCTGAATAAAAGTTACATGTTTTACTTTTTCGATTCATTTCTTCGAGAAGAATTAATAATCTATAAAAGTTAAATACAAAACTAATAAACGCGAAAAAGTGAATAAGTAGCCACGTTAGCTAGTGTATTTTCCAACTCACTATAAATCCACTCTTGGACTAGCCACGTTTTTTGCAAAACTTTCGCACACTACGTGGTCGTTTATTGGTAACTTAAATTCAACACGTAAAACTGAATCGATTAAGTAATCTATTCTGATATATAAAGGGGAAGTTCCTTTTGGTGTAACCTAAAAATGAAACTGTGTCACAAAAGTAATCTTCTATTCTAATATATAAAAGGGGAGTCCCCTTTGGTGTAACCTAAAAATAATGCTGTGTCACAAATGTAATTTTCTTTATTATCCCAAAAACAAAAAAAAAAAACATTTTTTCTATTATTTACGTTACACACAAAAAAAAAAAAAAAAACCTGTCAGGACAAAGAAGGTACTAGTAATCACTTCTAACCCAACTGCTACGGACAAAAAAAAAAAAACTGTCAGGACAAAGTGGCAGCATTGCTGCCACTTTCCTCTATCTTTTTTTTCTTTAGTTTTTTCGGTCAAACGGAAATTTCACTGCCCTCTCTGACCCGTCACTTTCACACTGCAAAAAACCTCTTCCCTCCCTTCTGGACACAAGGAAAATTCTAACTCCGCACCCATACTAACAACAATCATTCTACTTCCACACCTAAATACATACTCATTTATAAATATATACTCATTTACGCACCTATATATACAATAAGGGTAGAGCCCGCACATACTACGCACCCAATGTATATAGGTCCCATTCCTATTATGTGTGTAGGTATGTAAATGGGTGTGTTTTTTGGCGTGGAGTTAGAATTTTTGTTACCGCCACACGCCTCTTTTTTAGTTTTACAGTCGGCCTCATTCACAGTGTTCAAAGGTATTCTAATTTTGAAAAGTCCTGAACTTATTATGTTCACATTGAGGACCATCTATCCCACTGCTGCACTTTCCTTCTTAGGGGGTGTTTGGGAGCTTACTTTTTGACTTTTCATTTTCGGCTTTTTGGCTTTTTTGCTTTTTGAATTATGGTCAAAATGTGTTTTAAGTATAATAGGAGTGTTTGTGAAATATGTGCAAAATGTATTTTGAAACAGTAGTAGTGTTTGGGAGATATATGATCAAAATGAATTATTGGTTAATTTTTTACCATTTTGTCCTTTATTTATTATTGTATTAAAAGATGTATGAATAATGTTATTTATACATATTTTTTGGGGAATGTAATTTTTTTGGTTATCACACCGTTTCATAATTCACATCTCAATTCCTTGGATTATTCGTCACCAATGCAGGTAAAAAATCCAACAATTAACTCTTCCACCCACTTCCTATTTCAGATCTAATTGCTGAACCTCCCTTTGATTTTTGCAGAGCGGAATGGAGGCATGGAACTGTTCTAGAAGGAAAAAACGGTTAGGCTCCGGAGCCACCACAAGAAGTACCTGTTAGCAGAAGAGGACAAAGAATCCGTGTGCCAAGATCGACAGGGTTGGAGGGCCAAACGGACCGTCGAATTCGTCGATGGCGTGGACGGCGTCATCAGGTTTTTACTGCCTCTGGTGTCGAGAATAGGTGAGGAGAAGAGGATAAAGAAATAAAGGGCAAGCAAAACTGGTAAATAGCTAAGCATAGGTAGGGTATTTTGGTAATTTAACAAAGAATGGGAAAAGTCAAAACCGGGAAAAGGACCTCCCAGCCTCATTCTCGGATTCTGCCTCTATACCCAGAATAGGTGAATGGATTATGTAGAATGGGTTTTTAGAATGCACCAGCCAAACACCCAAAATGCAATAATGAAAATGCAAAAATGTAAAAATCAACTAACCAAACACGTTTGTTCTTTGCTCCTTTTTGGACCAGTTAACGTATGTCATAGTTAGAGCATCTCCATAACTCCAAATCCTCCTTCATTTCTCTATTTTGGAAACAAAGGAATTATGCACTTTAATCCATTCTCCATATTTGCCTCTATTTTGGAGAATTGATTTTCATCTTCCATATTTGGAATGTGAGGAAAGAAAATAGAGGATCCTTCAAAACTATTTTTTGAATATAAAACTAAAGAAATAATTGAAGTTAACATTGAAATACACAATTATTGAATTCAAAATGAGATAAAATTTGAAATGAAGATGGAAAACAAGTTAAGTGCAAAAAACGGAACCTTAGTAATGCTCTAAAGGCCCGGGGCACACGCAATACATGTACGAGTCCAATTTTGGCAAAATTTTGCTCAATAGCTTCCCACTTATTATTTGTTTGATCAAATTTTGTTAAAATTCAACTTGCACACGAATCACGTGTGTCCCAGCCTCTAGTAAGTGATGAAGTAGGTTTGATAGTCACATTTTACATTGCTGAACAGTGTCACTTAAAATGGAGGCTAAAAGTTTTAGTAAAAAAATTATAAGTAGCTTTGAGCTACATAATTGTGACTGAATTATTGTGTGCTTTTATTCAACCACCATACTACCATCACAACCACTCTCACCACCACCATTTGTATTACTCCACTACCACCACCACCACCATCACTCCACCACTACCACTGTACTAGTCAGATCACCTAAATTATACGAGTAAACAACAGTACCAATGTAACACCCTTTATGTTTAAGGTGCTTTAAAGTTACATTTAATAACTTAAAGGGCTAAGGTAAATTTATTTTTAAAGAGCTGTGCATGGGTGCCGTACTGCCGTGTGTGTTGGTGAGGTGTGTGTGTTTCATTAAAAAAAAAAAGAACAAACCCATCAGGAGTTCTGTATTCTATGTTAGAAGAGAGAGAGAGAGAGAGAGAGAGAAGAAGAAGAAGAAGAAGAAGAAGAAGAAGAAGAAGAAAGAAGGAAAGAAAGAAAGAAATTTATAGGGTTGGTTGAATTAAAGCTTAGAGCATCTCCAATCCCGGACTTCAAATCGGGGATGTAAATTTTTTTTTGAAGGCTGACGTGGCATTTTGGCATCTCCAATTTGACATCAAAGCCTTCCTTTTCAACCCTTATGCCAAATTTTATTTATTTGACATCAAGTTATTCCTCTCCAACCCTTAATGTCAAACAGCTACTTTTCAAAACAAATGTTCAACGGTTACTTTTTAAACTTCAACAGTAACTTTTTGAAATTTGGCATGGAAGAGAGAAGTTGTCAAAATTGACATGCATGGGGTTGTTGCCAAAGCCACGTCAGCTTTGACATGAGTAAAGACAAAAGGGTTGGAAGGTGACTTGATGCCAAAAGTTGCCGTTGCACCGTCCACGTCATATTTGACATCTCCCATTGGAGATGCTCTTAATTAAGTAATTTTCATCTCTTCATGTGTTGAATTTCATGTTTTCCATACTAGGTCTTACATTTTGCATCTAATAATATGAACTGAATTGAATCCATGGGAGAAGGTTTTTGACGTTGGAATTGGATTTTATTTCAAAAAATTTGTGTATATTATGAATATGCATAACTGTGTCTGAACCAAATTGAATCTGTCTTGTTTTTGACGAATTTTTCTCATCAACGTGCCAATCATGTTATTTTCTGATAATTTTACTGTAGATGCCTCTGTGTGTGTAGATTATACTGTAAAAATTTCAGAATTTTCTGAGTAGTATGGAAAAAGATAAAAATCATGAACCGAACTGGTGTTTGATTCGCGTATGTGCTGGCAGCACAGACACGTGTTGAAAAAACGGACATATCTCCTAGCTCGGGTATCGGTTTTACGCATTGTTTCTTGATTCTGTAACTAGACTTATATATCTTTCTGAATATGTATGGATTGTATCGCGGTTCTTTCTAGATTATAACAGTTTTTGAATTAAAGTTCGGATTTTGGGGAGTTCTGGGATTCTGGACAGCTTTTGGGTTATATTCTTCATAAATTCCTCAAGTTTAAGCATGCTGGGTGGACACGGGTTCTCATGAGTCTTAAGCATTGATCAATTGGTGATATTTTGGTGTTAAAATCATTGAAAATTATTGAGTAAGTGATTTTTAATGAGCTTTCGATCGCAGACTGTCCTGTTGAAATCGTAATTTCGTACTTCTTGTTGTGTAATTTCAATTGAGCATATCTTAGTCATTTGAAGTCCAATTTGGGAAAATTTTATATCTAGATTGATGTACTAGAAATCTTCTTGCTAGTGGTGGTGGTCTTGTAGTTTGCTTTTGAACCTATAGAGAAGTATGGCCAAAATGCGATAGACTGTCTGGCTGAATTTTGGTATTTCCAACACAGAATTGGTGAACTTATTTATGTTCTACATTTGTTAAAGCCTTTCAAGTATTTCTATACTAAAATATTTGGCTTGTAGATAGATGACGAGTCAGTGAATCAAGGGGCACCGAAATTATAAGTTGTTCTTTCTTTTAGAGTACGAGGTGAGTGTTTGATTCATAGATGTTGTTCTATGTTGAATTGAACTGTTGGTTTAGCGCCCCGGTGATTGGCTTTATGCCAAAAGGCTTTTATGCCTTTAAGTTATTGGCCGTGTGCCCGGTGATTGGCTTAATGCCAAAGGCTTATGCCTTAAATTATTGGCTGTGTGCCTGGTGTTGCTTTTAAGTTTTGTTGATTACTGTTGACAAGTTGAGATTATCTTTTAGCTGTACTTTTGATATAGAATTACATCTATGTCTCATAAACACTCCCGGATTCTGTTTCGGAATCCAGTTTTGCAAGCGTTGTAGATATCCACTGCTGATCGTCGTGTGGTTATACCCTCGCTTAGGGTAGCAGGTCAGGAAGACTTGGCGAGTTTTGGCGAGTCACTGTAGATTGAGATGTAGTTGCAGCCTTTGTTAATATCTAGTTCATTGTATAGTCTAATGTTTTCTTGAAACTTCCGCTGTATTTGTAAGAACGTTATGCTTTGCGTTATCAATAAAATAACTTTTGATTAATTTAATTGCTGGAACTTGTATTATAGGAATGGATTGGTGTTGATGTTGCACCCTCACGTCGGTTTTGACTCAATTGAGTGCTTGCCCAGGGTGGGGTGTGACAACCAATATATACATATGGTCGTTGTTGAGTTATTATTATTTCCCAAATATTCGAGGCTTACAAATTCTCACTTTAATCCTACAAACTGAAATTTACTAGTCAAAATACCGCCTAATTGAACAAGGATGAGGACCAATTCTAAAATACAAATTAGGTTTTTTCCATCGTGCAAGCACGACGATTTCATGCCCATGGAAGTGCTTTATATACCACAATTTGCAATTTTAATGAAATAATACAAAATTATACAACAATTTCAACACGCAGTCACATGTAGCCTTTTATGAATTTATCTTGTATTTAATAGTTTCTACGATTCTCCTTCATCGAGAATCTTTTTCTCCTAATAATTTCCAACCATGACACAATGCACAATCTCCAATCACTTATCATTTTTGTGACAATTGCTTTATTAACGTCTATTCAGTTTCAATTCGGCCACGAATACCCCTAGGGTGTCTATTGTCCAATTTCTACGTTTACGTAGTAATTCAAATTACAATAATCCACATAACAATCAACAACATACAAAACTCACAAATAAAATATCTGACATAACAATATTCTAATTTATTAAATATTAATTGACGAATAAGTCAAAATAAGCATACGACGGTTTGAATAAAATCATTATCTTAAAAGATAATGTTTTTCCTTTTTCTTTTACCAAATTGATAATATCAATTAATTCATATAGTATTCTCGAAATCATTTATTCTATTTCTTTATTATCACAAAATAAATATTTAGTCAAACAATTAATTACTACACTTAAAATTAAGCCTATTTCTCACATTTAGAGTTTATAAAATATTTTCACTATTTTTCTATTTAAATAATATTATCTTTAACTACCATATTATTATTCATAGATTTTCCAAACTAATTTTTATTTGAAAGTGCATATTACTAAATTTAGTATTTACTTAACTTTATTTTTTTTAAAACAAAATACAATAAATGTTGAATATTAGATCTTTATAATGAGGTGATATGAGACTAATATGGCCAATAATATATTTTGAGATTGGCTTATAAGTAGTAACTTTTTTTTTTTGCTAAAAGAAAATATTTCCTCATTTACATTTTAAATCCAAATCCTTACGTATTTAATTATTATATAATTACTACATAAACTACTATTATTCTGATAAATTTATTAATTGCATAATTCGTCACCTGCACATGAATTTCCATACCACAATCCACCATAACTTCTTATCTATGCAATAATCAAACCATCCAATTTAATGCAAGGCCTGCCAAAAAAAACTTCAATACAAATAGGACTAAAAGTTAATAACAATAGGACTAAACATTAATTAATAAATTAAATTCAGGTCACCATCTACATCAAAGAGTAAGTTTTGGTCCTATTTCCATTAAAATGGAGATTAAGGTTTCAAATATTCAAAACAGGGTTAACATAACATACGAGGATGACCCTAGAACATGATAAACTCTCAAATACCCAACTGGCTTTGCACCTCCAAAATGGTCTTAGCCGAGTCTTTCAGCTTCTTCACCTCCTCATCAGTCAAATGAACATTGGCCACACCCATGACCCCGCTCCGACCGAGGCGCGCAGGCAAGCTCAGAAACACGTCGCCACCGGTACCTATACCTATACCGTAAAACCCACTTGCGAGGACCGAGACCGGGTGGATGCTCCTCTGATCCCTCAGTATGGCTCGAGCCAGGCTAGCCACCGAGTACCCGATCGCCCATGATGTGTAACCTTTGAGGCTTATCACTTCGTATGCACTCTCCACCACTTCTTTATGAATCTTCTGCAATGTTTCCTTCTCGTACGCGATTTGTTGCCTGTCTAGGAAACTCAGTACGGGCACTCCTCCGACGCTGATGCTTGACCACAGCGCCACCGAGCTATCGCCGTGTTCCCCAACAATATAAGCCTGGTTTAAACCAACCATATTACGATGATTAATTTAGTATGCGATTTGGTGATTCATTAACAATGAAACAAAAAACCTTCATGTCTTACATGAAAAACTCAAAAAAACAATGTATTGCGCTAAAATTCTTATTTTTCAAAGGGTTGTTCGGCCTTAAGTTAAGTGACTTATTTTTTTGTTATTATTCAATTTTTTTTTACATTTGTTAGTTTTTGTCAATCTTTTGAAGATTTTTGCTTCGTCATGTCAAGAAAAATCTAAAAACTAAAAAATACGATCGAAATCAAATTTTTTTTTGAATAAAATGAAAAAATTGGCTTATTAACTTATTTTTGTCTTTTTTAAAAAAAAATTAGGTTTCAATGGTAATTTTTTACTATTTAGATTTCTCTTGTCATGATGAAGCAATAATTTTCAAAAAAAAATTGATGAAAAATTAACAAATACGAAAAAAAATGAATAAGGACAAAAAATAAGCCATTTGACTTATTAATTTAGCCGAACAACCCATAAGTATTTATTTTTCGTTTTACGAGACAGATCATTTTAGTTATTAGAACACACCTGGTCTAAAATCATGCAAGTAAAAAAAATATCAGCAAGGTTTTATCAGACCCGGCCTTGAGTTTTTCGAGACCCTAGACGATGTTAGAAATTGAGGTCTCCTTTATTTTCTATTTATATTAGTTGTTAGATAAGAAAAATGTATATGTACTTGTGGCTTATTGGCAGGTTACGTTTCTGACCCTAAGGCCGTGTGTTTGAGTCCGGAAAATGCTGTTTTAAAGAATTTTTTTTGGGTAAACCTTGGATAATTGTTTGTGAAAAAGAAGAAAGGAGTGGGGATTGAAATCGTGACCTTATGGCAAGAGAGCAAAGAACTTACAAGCAGAGCTACACTAACTGGTTTGTAGGAATTTGTATATACATAATATTTAATATATTCCTAGATTTGGGGGTTCTACCGTTCTACCGTTAGGCTGAAAAAGGGTGGCTCAAGGCGGCCGCCTGGTCGGCCTACGACCAGGGCCGGCCCAGAGTTTTATGTATCGTACGTACCTGGACATCCTGAGCATTGACGTCAAGGTGATCCGCGATCAAGAACCGAAACCGGGAAGAATCCAGATTTGTACCAGACCCGATAACCCGATTCGAAGGGAACCCCGAAAGCTTCCACGCAACACAAGTCAAGACATCCACGGGGTTGGACACGATCAGCAGAACCGTGTCGGGCGAGTACTTCACGAGAGGCGGTATGATTTTCTCGAACAGGGCCAGGTTCCTGTGCAGCAGGCTCATCCTGGACTCGCCGGGGTTCTGCCTGGCGCCGGCGGTGACTATGCAGAGGTCGGAGGCGGTGGTGACGGCGTAGTCGTCAGAGGCGAGGATGGTGGTGCGGGGGAGGAAGGCGGCGGCGTGCTGGAGGTCGAGCATCTCGCCGCGAGGCTTGTCGGGGTTAGCGTCGACGAGGGCGAGCTCGTCGGCGAGGTTTTGGGTGAGGATGGTCTGGGCTATGGCCATGCCGACGTTGCCGGCTCCGACGATGGAGATCTTGGTGGGTTTAGTTGGGGTGGTAGGCGTGGCGGTTTTTTGGGTTGGTTTGAAGAAGGATTGGGCTATGTCTAGGCCTCCTGGCCCGAAAGATGAAGATGATGAACTCTTGTGCATTGTGTTGGTTTTTGTGTATGGAAATGTTCTCTCTCTCTCTCTCTCTCTCTCTAGTTTCTAATTATATGTTGTGGGGAGAGAGGGTGGAGGGAGTCTACGTTTTATAGGCACAATGGAGATGATAGCTTGAAAATGGAAAAGAGGGAGTTCGGGTTGGCATATGGTAATTTGAATGTTCAACGGTCAGCTTTTGTATGGACTCCGGACATCCCAAAAGTTGGGCATTGGACGTTAATTTGCCCGTTCAAAGATTTTAAAATTAGTTGAATTGCAGTTAGACCCCGGAGAAACTTTTATGTATATTAGGGATAGCAACCCTTGGTATCTCTTCCGGTCCATTTTGTATTTTTCGGTCATTTTTCGATGATATTTGGATGATTAGCTTGGTTTATTTTGTAGAGTTCGGCAAGAACTTTAACCATATCAAAAAACGTGTTTTTCGAATTTTATTAGGAACATGATTGGCACACGTGAAAATTGAAGAAAATCAAAACTGGGTCCAAAAAACACACTAAATCGGAACCCAGTTTTGGGTTTTTTTTTCATTTGTACGTGTTCCGATCATGTATCAAATAAAGTCCAATGAACACGCTTTCGGTATGATTAACGTTTTCGTCAAACTAGACAAAATGAACAGAACCGATCATCCAAATGTAATCGAAAAATAGCCAAAAATTGAAAAACGGACCAAACGGGAATACCAACTGCGAGATACATAAAACCGAGCCGTACATGAAAGTTCTTTTAAATATAGTATCTATTACATGTTTGTGGGGGCATTGATTGGACCACCCTTTTACTTTCTAGAATCGGTGGTATTGATTGGAGAATTTCATGGTATACTCCCTGCTTGGAGGGCACTCCTTGTTTTTTTAATTGTGGTGGGCACATTTCCTCTTTGACAAGTCTTTTACTTAACGGTTTCTTGCTAGGCTACGCAATCTATCAACTACAGTCTTAGAGCATCTCTAATCCATACTCTATATCTTTATTTTGGAAGAAAAACATTCTCCAACCCATCCTTTAAAACTCTCTTCCATTTGGAAGAATGAATTTTGATCATCTAAATATAGAGGATGAAGGAAAAAATAGAGGATCTCCTTCAAATATGTGTTGGAGTTGAGAAATAGAGTGTTAGGTTGGAGTTGAGATAAATAGCACAATCCTCTAAATCTACTTTTCAAATAAAATAGATTAATTTGATCCTCTCAAATAGAAATTTGGAAGGTCTTGGATTGGAGATGCTCTTAGAGCAAGTTTATCAGAGCAGCAAAATCAACAATTGTAGCTATTTTACCTAATTAAAGCATCAACATTGGGCTGCAGCAGATTTGGGAACAGTTGTTAGCTACTTGTACTGAAGATGGTACAAGTACTGCTCACAAGGGATCCATTTAAATATTACATTTTATTTTCTCTCTTTTCCCAGCACTCTCTCGCGCTCTCCTTTTCTCTGCAACCATCCCAATTCCCAATCTAAGCCCAAATCGGGTCCTCCATCAAAGAACTTGAACGCCACTCGCTAGGATCTTGCTACCCGGAGACACTCTCCACCAAGCTCCAGATCTGGAGCTCAACTACTGCTTTGGAACGCCGGCGAGGGTACTCCGACGACGTCAGCGGCGTGGAAGATGATTTGGACATCTGAACCTTGGTTCAAGCCGGTTCCAGAAATGGTCGGTGGAAAATGAGAAAAATTGAAGGATAAAGAAAAAGATTGAAAAAATGTATATTTTAATTGAGATTATGTAAAATAGATAATATTGGTGTAGTTGTGAAAGAAAAAGTTGATAGCTAAAATAGAATTGTAAACTGTTCACGAGGTAATATACAAAAGCACCGGTAAACTTGTTCTTAATAAGAGCAAGTTTACTAGATGAGGCATAATGCCTTTTTTAGCTATTATACTTAAAAAAAAAACATAAAAAGTCACCTGCAACAACAACAGATGAGCTAAAAGAGAAGGTAAAATAGATCTGAAGAAACAGGTAGCTATTAAGGGCATGTACACAAGAGTAGGCAAATTAACCTTTATACTTTCTCCGTTTCAAATTGGATGTCAATTTTTGATATCCGTGTCAATTTCAATTTCTTATATTTTTCAATATGGTTATCAAAAAATATGCAATATGGATCTTGTTTAATAGTTCTCGGTTAATTCTATAATACAAAGTTTTCAAACTCATAAAAAGCACTGTAGATTGAAAGATATAAGCGACGAAAAATGACATGAATTTCAAAAATTATTATTCATTTTGGGACGGAGGGAGTAGTCATTTTACCTACTCAAAGCCACAAAAACAACCTGTCTCTTTAAACACTAAGGTACTTTTCCTTTTCAGAAAATGTACGATAAAACTAGAGAGCCACTATTCACAAGCAAACCATTAAAATATTCTTTTTCTTTCTCTCTCCTTCTTATCACTCTCTCATTCTCTCTCTACCAGTCTCTCTGTCTCCCTCTTTTTTAGTATATTTTATAAGGATAAATAGGCATAATAAAGAGGATTGGTGTGAGATTGAGAGAGATTTGAGTAGGTAAAATAAAAAAAGCGAATTATTGAGTACCTAAAATACCTTTCGCTGGTGTACATGCTCTAGGAGAGCCGTGTCATGGGTGACCTTATTGCACGGTTTAGAGAGCACTTGTGTATGTGATGCAAGTGAACGTGTACGAAAAAACTGTCGTAAAGTTTCGTTGTTCGTTCTTTCATCGACCCTATCTATGTTTCTACGATGGCCTGTTCTTCCCGTTCCCGCTGCAGACGTATGCTCGGTTGAAGCTGGATTTAGAAAGGGACAAAGGATCAGCAGCGGTGCATATATGATATTTTAAGGTATAAGTGGGGTACTTAAGACAGATGCGCCTTGATCTGAACAATGAAATTCATTGCATACAGCGACGTAAGGGGGTGCCAACTTACACACACAATGAAACTACGTGTTTGGCTCAGCTAGAGGCACCTCCATAGTCACATTTCATCCAATTGACCAGGCCCAGCAACGGAGCAAGCATAGGCTAAGGTGGTAGCATCTCACCTGCTAAGCCATTGAACCATGAAATAGGTATTCTAGCAAGCTACCTCACCTACTAGCTAATGGAACAAATAAAAAAAAATAGTGAAAGCAATCTCACCTAATACCTATGCACTGTTCATATCCCATTTTTAAACAATTAGTTTCTCTCTCTCCTCCTCCTCCTCTCTCTCTTTCTCACTCCAAAAAAGAAATAGTATTTTAATAAATGATAGGTAAAGTAGAGAGTATTAATGTAGCGTTAAAAGAGATATGAGTATGTAAAATAAAAAAAGTACACTGATTACTAGAATTTTTACCTAACAACTAGTAAACTTGCTCTAAATCCGCAATGGGAATAATCAAAACTAATAATCAAAATATGCCACATCAGCTTTTGATTATCCATTTAGTTTATAATCAAACTTAACAATTTCTATCTCCATATTGGTTATTTTTGTATCTCTAACCAAAAAAATTCCCACAATACACAATGCACATATGTCCAATCGCAAACGAGTTCCAATCATGCACCCGACCACACCAAATTATTTATCTCGATGAGACGATTCTAATGTGGAGTATTTTTCAATTATTGAGTTTTGAGTTTGGTTACTGAGTTTGGTTATTGAGTTTTGGTTATTGATAAAAGTTGTTAAGTTTGGTTATGAAATGAGTGAAATTTGATTATTTGCTAAAAGACTTGTAATTTTGCTTATTACAATGTGGGGTATTTTTTGAGCATTGTTGTTAAATTTGCTTTTTCACGCTCATTTGCTTATTATAATGTGGATGCTCTAACATTGGAATACAAGGCTATACAAAAAGTGTAGGGCAGACTGTCCTACAAGATTCTAGTGTGGCCGATCTAACTGTTTATTTTAGTAATGAACGGTTTAGATTTTAATCCGAGTAGTGAGCAGTGGCCAGATCAATAGAAGATCGAATTAAATTCCAGCCGGCCGTGCCGAAATAGACGACTAGATCAATCGCATTGCACCCCCGTGGCCAAATCCTATGAAAATGAACTACCAAAACTGCTCTCAAAGAGCCAAAAAAAAAAAAAAAAAAACCCTTCCTCAAAACTCAAAAGAAACACGGGAAATGTTTTTTCGGGCTCCACCTTGAAGTTCAAATCCTCGCTCCGCAATTGTCAACCGGATACATCCCCCATGGTTTAAAAATCTTGCATGAGCTCTTACCGTGGGCCGCTAGTGGTAAACTCTCGGCACCTGGAAAATTGGAACCGCGGAATTTTCCATCTGCCTCTTTCAAGGAAAACAGGGAAGCTTCATCTTGTTCCAGTAGTAATTTCTTCTTGCTGCCATCATGATTTTTCGATTCGAGGATTATTCCTCCTCCTCAACATTCTTCCACGAGAGTCGTGCTGGTCCAAATTCTCAATGGACAGGGTCGCACCGTGGAAAAGTTTGGCACCTGAAATGACGGGGGGGTGCGTGAGGTGCTGCATCATTTTTCAACAGAAACTCTTTGACATCTGCTTGAAGTAGATATCGCGCGTATATAGCTTAGGGACTTCAGACTATTTCTGCTGAATGATTTTTTTAGTTGACATGTGAAAATAATGACTTGTCTCAAAATTCATATTTTTAAAGATTTTAGCCCGTTCAGCTGGTTTAAACAATAGGAGAAACCTAACGGCTGGGGAAAAACCCATTAAAGCTAACTTAATACTCCTTTTCAAAAAAAAAAAAAAAAAGAATTGATTTTGACACTTCCCAAAATTGATAATCACACAACTGGAGAAAAAAAAAAAAAAAAACTCCAAGCAAAAGGTTATGGAAAACAAAGGAAAAAATTAACTTTTCTCCATTTTTTGATTTGGAGAGAAAGATAGGATAACATAGGAAATTCAAATATTGTGCAGAGTGAAAAAATTTTCCCTTTTTTTTTTTTTTTTTCTCTTCTCATTTTCCTTCAAGTTCCAGTCTAAAACACTTCATTTCACGGTTTTTAATCCACACCCAAGTTGTATTTCTTCTCATCAAAATTATATTTTTTTCCCCAAAAAACTTAAAAAAAAAACACATATAGAAAAGGGTACATAATTCGAGAAGTGATTTTCACACTTTCTTTTTACAATCTACACTTCCATTTTTTCGTCTTTTCCCACATGAATTTACTATACTCCGTGTTACCCTTTTTTCAATCCACATTCACACATCCAAAGATAATGTTGTAAATTCATGTGTAATAAATAAATAAAAAGGGAAGAATATGAATCATAAAGGGGAATGTGAAAATCATTTCCCAGTAATAAGTTCGTAGAAGGTTTCAAACTTGGGTAACGTGGCCGCATTTCAAACGCACAGTAATGCAGGGGGGTCAGGTGATTTAGAAACGTCCAGTCTATGCAACATCCTTGGTAAAGAACGTTGCAGATTACTGCTCTCCACATACCGTAACTAACAATTTCTAATGGGAAATGATTTTTACGCTCCCTCTTCTTATATTCACAATTTTTTTTAATGAAAAAAATACATATACGGAGTATTTTAAACACTAAAAAACAAAAAGATGGAATGTAAAAATCAAGAATGGGTGCGAAAATCGGGGGAAGGTCTTGAAAAGTTTATTTATGTCTAGTCCGGTCTAGTTTTGGGCAACAATCAGAATCGGTCATTTTGTAGAGCTCGTTGTTTATGTGATTCATGTCAAAAAATTAGCTTGATCAAACATTAATAGGTTCATGAGTTGTACAGGAAAAAATGGGCAATTTTGTGTTTCAATAAAAAATTTCTCATTGCAGTGTTTTTGTACAAACCTATTTTGTGTATATACCTATCGATGTTTAATTAATCTAATTTTTTGTGCGAATAACATATTTGTTGAGCTCTACAAAATATATCATTTCGATCATTTAATTAATCTAATTTTTTGTGCGAATAACATATTTGTTGAGCTCTACAAAATAAATCATTTCGATCATTGTTATGGGACCGAGAGATGTCACAACAGCTCAAAACTGGACGGGACTGAACATGAAAAAAACTGAACTGGACCTTCCCCGCGAAAATCACTCCCCTTTCTAATTTCTTTTCTCTCTAGAGGGAGAGAGAGAGAGAGAGAGAGAGACGCAGGCGCCGAAATGGAGCCGTCACTGGGAGAGCTGGAGAGAAGACAAACCCAAATCCTCCAACGAATCAACCAACTCGAGCTCTCCCATTTGCCCCAACACTTCTCCGTCACCCTCTCCCTCTCTCCTCCCAACGAAAACGCCGCAGCCACCGACACCGAGTCCCGCCTCTCCGCCATCCTTGGCTCCAACGGCGTGCGAGACTTCTCGTTCAGGCGAGTCCCCTCCGATTACTACGATTCCCCCCTCGAATCTCGACGAGACGTCCTCGGCGCTTCTTCCGTCCACCACCTCTGCAAAAGCATTGTCCTGGTACCTTTCTCAATCTCACGCGTTTCTCTCTCCTCCAACCATATATCAATACAGTTGTATTGAGATTGGAATGTTTATTGTATGTTCTGTTTAATTATCGGTAGCCTTAGATTTGATTCTATGTGGTTTGAATTCGCCCTAGTGCCGCTCTTTGATAACTAGTTTTCGGACCAACTTATGAACAGGCTTAGAGAACAAGCCAAAGAAGCCGCGGGTTTGGGCCCCAGGAAAATTGTTAAAAATAGGGCCCCCTATTATTATTTAAGACCCTTGTATATACTAGATTCAATTATTTTTTGTTTATGCCTGCTACACATGAAAACAGACCCAAATGTTTAAGGCCTTTATACATACTGGTTACAGTTGCGTCTGGGAAAAGAAGATTGGGATTTTCAAAGTTAAAATTGATATAAACTTATCTTTGCTCAAGTGACTAGAGTGTCTCAAGATAGATTAAATGGATTGACTGTATTGCCCATTGAGCAGGATACAGTGAAGAAGCTTGATTATGAGGACCTCATTAGTAGCTTTGCAGCTGTAAGTGCGAGAACATTAATGTTGAAATGATAGAATTTCAAGTATTTTATCGGTGGTTTATTTATGGATACTATATGTTTCAGTTTTTGTAATGGTTTTTTATGAAGACTCTGTGTCGATTGAGTTTGGTATGCAACATATAGAGGGCCCCATTTAAGAATTTTGCTTCGGGCCCCCGAAAGTTTTGAGCTGGCACTGATTATCGCACCCCGACTAATCAAAGGAGCAATCCCACCCTCCACTGGTGGGGGCCACCCTGCTGCTTTTAGTTCGTTCAGTTGCTGGACTTGACTTGAATATTTAGTTTGAAAAGGACCTGAATTTGGCGAGAGTGAGGGGTAAATGGGAGGGATAGGTATGATGAAGGTTGAAATGACTAAGTGTGAGAGTTTTTGTTGATATTTGTGGATCAAACTGAGGCAATAGACTTGGATTTGGATGAGGGAAGTGGGCTAGTGCTTCTGGAATATGTATCCCTAGCTGTGTGGGAAAATGTGGCAGAAGGTAAATGCGTCCATAGCTGTATGGTTTGGACTTGCTGACAGAGATCCAATGGCGCACTCAGCATTGTTCTAAGTCGATGCAATCTGTGGTTTTCCAGTTGAGTTTGGTTGCTTCTGTGTGCTATCTATGGACTCCTAGTATGGAGGTAGAGGAATTCTAGGATTTTTCGCCAGATGGGAGAGGATTCTTCTGCCCTTGGGAAAAGAATTAAGGATGAAATCAAAGCTAGTATGTGCTCCTGGAGGAATTTGCCTCGTTCTGAAGTTAATGTCTCTATTTGCCAGGAGTGGGGGATTCCTTTCAGTGTTTTCAACCGTGTTAGCTGGCTGTTAAGTCTTGTTTGGCAGTTTGTTTCTTTGTTCCATTTTGTCTGTTGTAAGATGATGTAGTGTAGGTGTTCTATAGTTAGTGGCTCAGAGGTTGGGCTGCTGGGTTGTTTGCTTGTCCAAGGCTATTTCCTTGGCTTTTTGGGCTTGGTCCCTTCATAAAATCACCCTGTTCCTAAAAAAGTGGAGTTAAATGGTCACATGGACCAATAAAAATTGGCATGGCAACGCAATTATAGCATGATAGGTGGACTGTGGACTTGTTATGATAAACACGCCATAGATGTTGACATGTTGATAGTGTATTCTAATAGATTTCTGCAGTGTAAGTTCTCAAATTCTAGTCCCAACTCCCAAGTACCCATTGGTGAGATTGGATTTGGACAAGGCATGGAGTATGGACACTACATTTCAGTTACTGCAACTGTCTACCACACGTGTGCCTTGGGTGTGAGGGTAATGTCGAACAAACGTGTCTTGGCTCATCTTTAGTATTGATTTTCTGTTAGAATGCTAGGGACAAGGCTCAAACACGTGTGTGATGTCTTGAGATGCATTTCGCTACATGATAGGGACAGTGTTGTACATTTTCCTGTTCATAATTGAGTTCTAAACTAAGTTGCAGGTATTTTCATGAGGTTATTGAGTTTGTGAGTTACCTGTTTCCCTTCTTTGTTGCATTGCTATGTTAGTGAATAACTCTATCATTTTTATTGATGTTTATTGTTTAAAGCATGCGTCAAAAGGTTTTTGTGTTGAATTAGTGGTATATTTTCATTATTTTAGTCGCCTGTGTGGCTGTGTATGTTGTCAGGATTGCACGATTCACAAGTCGATTCGCGATTCATGAAAAACAATACGAATCTATTGGGGGATTGAGTTTTAAACAGAATCAGTGATGAACCATGCGATTCACGGTTTGATTCATGCAAATGTAACAATTGTTGCATTCGACGAATATGAAATCCCTTTTATCTTCACCATGTATTTTGGTGAAAAACGAGAACACACTTTTCTAGAGTGTTAACTTAGAAATAACGGTATACCCATGCAAAATTTGTTGATTATATCATTTATTCTCATTGCAGGTTGTTATTAACCATTTTTGCTCATTTTTTCCAAACATTAAACTAAATATTCTAGATATGTTTGACGGTAAGATACCTTACTCTCATGAATTATCTATTATTAGTTAAGTGAAATTTCTATAGTTTATTACTTTATTTTCATGTTAGTCAATAGTTGACCTCAACATCTTTAAAATGTAGTTATTTATTGTAACTATTGATTATAACATCATCTATGAAAGCAAATTTTGACAAATTGGTCTTTTTAATTATTGTATACTCCATGTCATAGATCACGATAGGTCTCATAGCCTCAGACCAACTCACTTATACTGCCATATGAGCAAGTTTCTTACCTACTAGGCTACGCAATCATTGTTAAAATCATACCTTCTATTTTATTAAGGCTAAGCTTTTATTACTATCGTGAATCTTTAATATCAATATGCATACATTCTGCCGAGCAAAAAAAATATGCATACATTCTGTTATCTTTCATGATCTATAATCTATGCTCCTGTCATGTGTGTGGCCTCTCTTCTTGGTAGACAAGGCTTACACACCTGTTTGGGGAAGCACAATCCTCCTTCCATCTTTCAGTGTCGCCCTTGGCACTATAATGCGTGCTTTTGTAGAGAGCAAGGTCCTTGATTATACTAGGCTGGTTAAGGTGTTGGGCCGTTGGCTTTGGTGATTGGTTTGTACCTCTCAAAGTTGATTAACCCACTGAATTTACTTGATGAATTTATAAGTGGTGTAGAATGAGTTCTAGCAGCCCTATATATTTTTTGTTGGGGTCAACATTCTCATTTCCTTGGGCTTTCAACCTTTTACATGGATGCTCCTTTGACTGGCACTCTCTCTTACTTTGCACTGGCTTAACTCAGGTTTTGATCTTCAGAGATTCTTATAGAAGGAATTAGCTGTACTGCATGGTGCCAAAAGTTAAGTGTCTGGTACTATATATATACATATGGAATTAGCTGCACCGCATGGTGTCAAAAGTTGGTGCCGGGTGCCACAGAGAGAGAGAGAGAGAGAGAGAGAGAGAGAGAGATACATATGGAATTAGCTGTACCGCATGGTGCCAAAAGTTAGTGCCGGGTCACAGAGAGAGAGAGAGAGAGAGATATGTTAAGTGTGGCAGTGTTGATGATTGAAATGACGGCATTGCTGTGGTGCTCAGACTTTTTGGTGGACAATTTTTCCAAGTTCTAGAACATCTAACTGTGCTTTATCTTAGGCCTTATTCCTTTCATATTGATTTTTGTGAAAAAAAATTTACAAGTCCTAGTTTCTTCTTGTTCTATGCAGGTTAATACGCAAGCCCCTTCTAACATAACAGATTGTAGTGATCGCAACTATTCGAAGTATTATGTTGTTGTGGTTCAGGTACTTAGTGTTTTCTCTTCAACAAATGATTGGATCTATCCTGCTGCTATCTCAGTGTTGGGCACTTTTTATTTGCAGTATACTGCTCGATTTAATGCTGAGACTGTGAAGAACTTTCTTTATGCGCTTAATGATGGGAGAATACCAAAGAAGAAATTCAACTGTAAGTTACTACAGCCCAATCCCATCACATTAATAATCCTAGTTCTCCCCCTGGGTACGTGTTAGCTTCGCTTTTGGTTGATTCTAGTCCTGGTCTGCATGGATTATATTCTTTTTTCAATCATTTTTGGTCATTCAAAACTAGTAAAGGTTAATGAATGGTACGATGGCATGTGCTATCCCTGTAGCGTGAGTTCGAGTTGCAATAATCCTTCTTCACCCAAAAGTGGAGGTAAGGTTGCCTATGTACTTCTCTCTCAACCCTGTTGTTAGCTGGAATCTCTCTTCGGGTATGATGTGTATAGGCATTGGAATAGATCCCAGTGAAATCTTTCTTTGTAGTTTTTTTAGAGATAAGCACGAGTTCTATAATCGTTGGGAGGTAAGTATTTGTTGGAAGAGTCATGCTTCTGGGGTTTTCTTCCACCCAAATATCTAAAGCTGTTGATCATCCAAGTTCAAACTTGACGGGTCAAATATAGCCCAGTCCAAAGCAGATTTGACTGTTTAATGCCTACCCTATCAAGAAATGAATTTTGCTGTGCAGGAAAACAGTAGCACGTCTAAAAAGCTTGATGATTAGAGAGCAGGTTGACACAGTTATGCATTATTGAGTTTGGGATCTATACATTTTGATGTTGGCATGTTCAGCCACCTAGTCTATACACTTACGGTTGTGTTGTGAATTGTGTTCGCAAAACCAACTTGATTGGAAATTCCAGCCCTTCTTTTTTAACGGGATAATATGCAAGTTTGCCAATTCTGCAACTACTGCTATCTAAGTCGGGCATCTTTGCTACAAGATATATGTTGGAGGAGATACCTCCATGTTTTTCACTCACTGTTTCTGTCGCTCAATTGGGCTTGTGGGCATTAATCTGGCTTAAGTTCAGACTAATTGGTTGTATGCGAAATGCTTTATTTCCCAATGCTTGTGGAATTTGTCTTTTTTAGATCATTGTCATTGATATTGTTTATGCAGTGAGGCTTGCCCCAGAGGAAATATCGCAGAAGTTGACTGGTTATGAACACAATGCGGTGACCTGTGTTGGCATGAAAACAGATATTCCGGTAATTTCATTATTTTGTTCATCTCTCTAGCAAACAGTTTTCGATCTATTAGAATGATTTGTTCCATCTTTTACCCAACATAATTCAACGATATCCTGGTCTGTGGGCTGTTGTTGCCTGTAGTGTATTTTCTGCTTTTTGTAAATGTAAACGACATGTTTAAACAAAGAAGTGTATATTTAACAATGTATGTACCTCAGGCACTGTAAAACCCAGAAAGCAGGTGTATCATGCATGATTATGCTATCTTTGCTAGTTTTTGAAGTGTTGAGTGTGAATTGATTCCAGGTGATCTTGGATGAGGCAATTGTGAAGCTTAATCCAGAGTTCTTTTGGCTGGGAGGTGGAGAGGTCGATCTGAAGTTAGGGATCAGGACCTCTGCATTCGTCAACTTTGTAAAACCTTTCATTGTTAGCTGTAGCGGGCCATGATTGCTCCCATTGATTCGTTAGCAAATAGATTAGAGAAGACATTATTCGACAATATTGGTTGCATTTGGTGGTTGTTTGGGGGCTCACAAACGTTAAAATGCGTTGCCACCGGTAGTTTGTTGATTTTTATGGGGAAAACAATTACAATTTGAACAAAAGTTACAGTCCATTGCGTGAGATGAACAGTTGGGAATTCGTGCAATCGAATGGAAGATGCTTGCTACTAAGATTGTATATATATCATGTTTCTGCTTCAGGGCGTTTTCTTTAGAACTGGCTCGTGTGCGCCTGTGCTATTCCATGTGTTCATGCAAGAAGAGGCTATAGTGTGACTTGCAATGATGAATATATGATATTCAAACATTGGTAATTTGCAGGGGGACTTCTTGCACGAACACACGGACCCTTCTGTCGACATCGAATTTCATGTGCGCCTGTGCTATTCATGTGTTCGTGCCAGGGGCCCTTCTGTCTGACAAATTGAATGGCCGTCTCATAGTCGCTTCAAGCTCCCATATTGACTCCTTGAAAACATGGGTGAAATTCCTGTTCCGGGGATTGATTTAGCTCACCCTTTACTCGCAGGCAACCAATAATGGTTCAGTTGAGCAAATGTAGAGCTCGTCTTGGTCCCATCTATGGCAATAGATTTACGGGCCTACCCTGGTGAAACCAAGTATGCGGCAATACGTACTTTTTTCTTCTTTTTTTTATCCGCCAGCAATACGTACTTAATTAAGTACAACAACGTTATTACAAGATGGTCACCAACCAATGAAAAAGACTCACGGAAGTGGTACTACACGGTATGATCTGTGGGAGGCGGGGAGCCTAGGGGTGTCCACTTTATTGGCAAACATTGCACTCAACATTTGTCCTGGATCATTTAACCGTGCAACAGAACACTTAAATTGCTTCCTTTCTGATTTGAACTATAACAGAAGAACAGGAATAAGATCAAATGCAAATTTATTACAATGTGTCACAGGTGACTTACATAATACATGTATTTATTATCTACACATGATTGTACTCCGGTAAGTCTCATAACATGCGCACAATAACTGACAGTATTCCAAGCAAGGCAATTGAAATTCGATGTAATCTCCAAAGTCACCATATGCTAGTGTAAAATCCCCTCCCCGAATGTGTTCTCTCCGCTGTAGGTGACATATAGGAACCCATCTTGATCCTTCTTTTCATCATATATCGCAGACATAATTGTCCCTGCAACAAATGACCCAAATGGCCGCACAGAGAGACAATAAGCTTCAACTAGCAATGTAACAAACAGACCAGACTTAAGTTGTCTAACTTAAGAAGGCAAAATCCCAAAGATTACCAGTTGGTGGCAGGACATTGTCCACAAATATGAAAATTGCCTTCTCTGCACTCAATTTGATCCTTTTCCGAATTACGTAGACGAATTGTCCTACTGTCAAGTCAGCGGGGACGAGATACCTACAATCTCATCATTCAGGTTAGAATGGAAAACCATAACTAATTAAGAAACAATTATTTTGTTTTCTTTTGTGTTGAAGGAATTGCTTTTGTGAGGGTTGATAGGCGCAGGGTGGTCTCATGGCAGAAGGCACAACAAGAGGGGGAGTATTCCCTTATTTTTGGATTAAAGTACTCACAATGTATATTTCACAGTTCATTCTTAGGATAACCTCTTAAACTGGTTCCGTGTAAAAGAAGAAATTATATATTCATCATGGAGCAATAGAGTCTGTAAACGGATGTCCCAATAGAATCTATGAATGATCCCTTCCTATTTTGGCTCAAAAACATTATACCAAAAAATGAAACGCACAGCCAATCTCAGGCTCCAATTTTTGTTCAGAAGGACCAGAGGTAGATACATCAAAGCTGGCATGTAACTGGGTCCACAGAGAGTCCCAACCTTAAAAAAGCGAAGAATCATTCCATGAACCCCAAATTTTATCCGAAGTAAACAAAAAAATTTGATGAAAAGAGCTCATGTAACGCCATCCTACAATTTCTTAAAACAATGTTCTAGAGTCAAGGTCAGATAGGTAAGACTAACCATTAGCATAATAAGCACAAAGTGGCTACTATGATGACTAGAACCCAAGTTCTCATGCCTAAAAGCTAGAATAATGTTGAATATGCATGTGTACTAATCTATCCCAAGTAAAACTCAGATATAATCTCAACTGTTAGATATAAACAACTAAAGTAGCTTAAACTCTTAAGAATAAACAAGAAATACCAAGGGCAAACTAATGGAAGTAAACAGGAACGGAAACCAGGCAGCAAAACACAGAATCAAGGATTAATTACTAGAATAGAAATGAAACTTACTTTTTCTTATCAATGGTCGGAATGTCACTTCTCTCTGCTTTCTCCACGATTACCTTGAAATCATAAAACCACGATGGTAAACTAGTAGCTATCGAATCTCCAAACCATGTACGAAAATTATGTAAAGCAGGGAGCAGAAAAAACTGATATGCTGGATCGAACTCAGATAACAACTAGTCAAGGAAACCCTAGTAAAAATCATGCATCAACACATGTGCACCTATATTTCAAAAGCCAACACACGAAAAATCATTGTTAAAACATCAAACAGTTTGCTAGGATCCAAAATATGGCTTTTCCTTCCTTCCACGACATGTAGTGTTTTTGCACAACGAATGTAACCCGCTAAAGCAACTCGACTTCACACTTATCATCCCTTGGCTTGCAGACATATAAAGATTGAAGACATTACATACTTCTAAATTCTAAGAGGTGTGCCATTCTTTTGGTCATAAGATGAAAAATCTTGTCAGTACGAAATTATCTTTTCCTCGGCTACAGGGTATTGCCAATGTCAATTTTCATCACAAACATGCATAAATGGGGCATATGAAAAATCAAAACCATGCTCAAAATTAGTATTACAACGTAATCAAGAAGAATCAAAATCATGCTAAACAATTGGTGTCTTGACACAATGCTTAATTCTCACCGGAATCCTATCCGAGTATTTCTCCCTAATCCGTGCAGCCTCAGCACGTCTCTTCTCTGAACACAAAAGAGACGCAATAAATTTCTTACTCCAAGAAACAAAACTACTCTGAATTCAGCAATCATAACACATATAAAAACATTTGAGCATACCGAAATCATGCTCTTGCTTGAAGGAACTTTTTGCCATTTACCCTGAAATCACAGCTCAAAATTATTCAAAACCCTTTCTCCCAAATTTACGTACAAACAAGAAAAAGGGTTTTTAATAGCCAAAAAAAAAGGGCATCATCTAACAACCCCAGACCAAATTTCTGGCTTCTTTGATTCAAAATATCGGATACCCATCACCCAAATCACCCAAGACCTTAAGTTGTTGACCTTGAATTGTCGGGGATAACGAAAAATACAGAACACAAATATAACGATAATACATGAAGGGGAATCTTCTTGTAGTTTGTGAAATAACCAGAAAGTTCAGAGAAAATCCGAAGGAGAAGGGACACGTACCTTTTCGAAGAAGAATGGGGAGATGAGATAGAAAAGATAAAACAGCTTTCTTGTTGCCGGACGCGAAGGCGAAGTAGGTTTGATTGTAGATAAAATAATGGCAGCTATGCATTGCTTTCGTTTCCAAACTACTCCATTTATTTTCTTCTCTTTTTTTTTTTTTTTTCCCGACGTTGAGGGTTGTCAGGGTCAATTTACGCGTACTTCCATTAATTCTTTCTAAGGCCCGGTCAAAGGAAGGTCCATCCACGTTAGAATTGATTCACAAAGAAATAACCCTCTTGCGTCCTGACCCCAATATTCAAATTTGATCAATTATGTGAGGAACAAAACCAACAACCATACCGAGTAACCTTGGGGCTAAACTACGCCTTTTATTTCCTCCTAATCCTCAATAATATCCATTTGTTATGGATGAAGCTCCCATCCAGTGTTTGTCACCTCCGGTCCTGTTAAGTTTGGATTATTGTGGGCCTCTACTTGGTTCATAACAATGATCAAAATAGTTCATTTTGTAGATCTTATGGAGTACAAAATACGAAAGAAAAATTAGTTTGATCAAACAACAAAAACTATACGAGTGAGACAAATTTGTGTGAGAAAAATGAGAGATAAGTTTCAAATCATATTTTCTCATGTCATTTTCCCTCACATAACTTTCTTTTCTTTCTATATGTATCAAGGTTTGATCAACCTGATTTTTCACATGATACTCGACGAGTACAATAAAAATTAACGATTTCGTTTGTTGTTGTGGGCCAAATAAGAGCCCACAAAAGCCCAAACTGGACTGAACTAGAGGATAACAACGCTGGGTGGGACCGTGGTCTATTTCTTATTCGGTCGAGAAACGTATAGAATGGAAACTGGCAAAAATTCCCCCCAAAAAGACAATACCTCTGGGGTCCCTTGGGCCCATTGTCGTTGTGCTGCGTTTCACGGCGAGACTCTTGGGCCTGCGTCAGTTGGGCTTGCTCCCATATCGGGAGTTTGGGTTTGTGCGTGTGCGTGTGTATTTAAAGGGTTCACTCTGCCTCTCCCTGTTGCCCAGGTGAGCTTAGTAGGTGAAATTATCCTTTTGTCCTCCCTCAAAGAAAGGGCCTAAGTATAATTCTTACACATTCAGATGGTCCAAATGCTAAATTGTGTCAAACTGGAAAAACCATAGACGCCCAAAATAGTGTGCAACCCGTTTTTTTTTTTTAATATTAACGGGGGTTAGTGGGATGTTAGAGTTATCACAGGGGGTCCAGAGACTATCACTATCCATAGTCCTAACCCTCCAAAGCTCGTCCCTCGTGGGGCTCGAACTGAGGCCTCCACAGAGGGGAAAGGAGGCTACCAACCAGCATTAGCAGTTGGTGTGCAACCTGGTTCAGATTTGTTCGGGGTGTTTAAAATATATTTTAATAAAAATTTACACGAACAAATCTGGATCATTCAAAATACTTTTGAACGGTTCGGATGAAAAAAATGGACCAAACTGGTCCGGACCAAACTTGACATCCGACTCCGACCTAAAAGGTGAGAAACATTACCTAAGAATTAGGTTGATGAGAAGTCCCGATATTGAGTTAAGTTGAATTTTTTTATAGTCAAAGCTAGGAAACTGAGACCCATAGAGAATGGGTAATATTCACAAACCCTGTATATGGTTTAGGGGACTGTCTGTAAATTCTTTCTCAAGTTGTGAGATGTTTTTATTGCCATTATGGGTGGGGCCCTTACTACTAAGAATCGGTTAATTTTGTATGTGATCTTTTACCCAATGAGAATATCCAAGTCAAAGATTTCTTATACAATGTATTCAAAAAGCATGTGGGCTAAAAGTTTAGCAGGTAGTTTTTTACTCCGTAGTTTTTATTTTTTCATTCGTTAAACCAAATCTAATCTATCTTCGGAGTATTGAGAGGAAGATGGGTGCTTACGGGAATTGAACCCTACCCATGTGCATGTGAGTATAAAGGAGGCACCAACTCCACTCCACTCCACTCCATTTGCATTTAGTAGGTAGTTTGATTAGATGGTTCAGTCATTTTCTTTAGGAGAATAAATTCAACTTTTGTTTCCTCCAAATCAATTACGTTGCAAAACAATGGTCCCAATCAATAAAACATGACAACGTGGCGCAATATAATTTATTTGAAAAAAACAAATGTTTACACTGACAGTGTAAAGAATTTAATCTCTTTGTGTAGATGCAGATTGTGCTCATTTCATCGGAGTACGTGAATATTTTTACTTCTTCAAAATGGGATAACACGCGAGGGGAAGTGTTAGTACCATAGAGATGATAAACCTTCGCCTTCAAATGTAATGGATCGATTACATCTCCCTGAGATTGAATATAATCAATGTCACGAAGAGCATTTGCCTGAGCATTTACATTACCTCCTAATTGTATTCTAGAAAGTCTCATGAAATAATTGGTGATCTAACTACGTATGGCTCATAAAAAAAAAAAAAAAAAAACTACGTATGGTTATAGGGGATAAGCCCCATGAGTACTGCACGAGATAGCACCCTCGAGAGTAGAGCTGAAAATTAATCATTGGCCCACCCCTTGAGAAGCGAATGGGGCTCTCACTAGGGAACAACAGACAATTTGAGTTATCAAAAAGAAATCTCAAGTTTTAGGCATGTCGTTGATGTTTGTTACTTCAAAGTTCAATAACATCCATAGGAGTCTCTAGCATCGTGTGTGCGTTCAGGTTCAAGTAAGCTCATTGAAAATCGATTTCCAATTTACGACAACTGACAATCTAACTTCAATCCTGTAGCATTGATATCTAAACCACTGTTGATGTTATAAATTCAAATAGTAACCTCAGTAGGACATTGATTCGCACCAACACAACACAAAAGAGAGAGAGAGAGAGTCAATAGCTAAAGAAAGATCAATCTTCAACTTGACAGTGCCCATTTGGTAGATCAAAAAGCCTATGAAGCTCAGTGTATAACCAAATCTCTGAATTGGACCCTAGTATACTGTTCAGAAAAGGCAGCACATGATGTGATCAGCTCATTCAATCTGCATACCAGTGCCAAAATTGTCTGAAGGACATTCAAAGTCCTAGTATAGTCATTCAAAAAGACACAATTTGCATTACAAATCACCATCCTATGCAGATATACGAAACTCTTTTCCCAGGGGCTGCACTGTTGCCCAGTGTTAAATATCCATTACTCGTTAATTCTTTAAACGGTCCTAGTGGCAGTGATCAAGCAGCAAATAATACCAAGAAAATAGATTAGAAACTTAATTGCTCATTTTACTACAATAATATGAGAGAGAGAGAGAGAGAGAGAGAGAGAGAGAGAGAGAGAGATACTAGAAAAACATGTAATGCTTATGTCTGTTGACCAGAATCAATTAACATTTTTTGACTATCATACAATGGATATCTTTTCCATTGTATCAGTACATATTGAGCAATTAAGAAATACTTGCAAAACTCATTAGCTAGTCCGATTTTCAGAAGTAAGCCATTCCTGTGCAGCCACTAGGTCATCTAGAACAGGTGCACCTGATTTTCTCCAATCATTGGCATCTGGAGTCTTAAACCTATCCAACAACAATGCATGCATCCCCACACTTTTTGCTGGCAGATAGTCCTTCCGCATGCTGTCTCCAATGTGCAGGGCTTCTTCTGGTGCAACGTTTCCAGCCTTCTGCAATGCAATCTCGTATATCTTAGGGTTTGGCTTTTCCACACCTTCAACACCAGAGAACACACCAAAGTCCCACTCGGTTCCCTAAATACAAAATCACAAGATATTACCACATTTTCAGGCGCTTAGCGGTACAAAAGAAACCAACAAAGTATAAGTTTCAATGAGATCTCATTTCTTGAGTTCTACTTTAATATTACCTGATTCAAACCCAAAGTAGGAAGAATCACCTCCGGATAACGGTATTCGGAGTTACTAACTATCCCTACTTTGAGACCGTTTTTACGACCCCATCTTAGGAATGGCTGAGAATCCGGAAAGATAGTATAAGGTGCAGATGAACCGAACATTGCATATATGCGCTTGAATATCTTCTCAAATGTGTCCTCATCATAATCGTACCCTGCCTGTCAAGAATTCAAGATCAACAATCATTCATTCCTTGGAAATGGTAAGGTTGTGTTTGGATGATGGATTCATGTGGCAATATTCACAGGAAAGGAAAACATAAAGGAAGATAATGAAAGTGATTTGTGTTAAATTCACGTCTTCTGTTTTCCTGTCATTTCCTTACCCTTGATATATCCCTCCAAAAATTCGTTATTTAAACACAGCCCAAAGGTCTCATTAGTGAAAAAGGCAGGGAATGCAAGGAAACATGATCAATTAATATATCTTACCCTGATAAAGGAGTCTCTCACGCAAGTCTTCCACCAAATAACATTGGGCATTTTGTCCGGATGACCAAAACATGGATGCTTCTTTGCCATATCGGAGTATGCAAGTTTAAAGCCCTCGTGCACACGTTTGTAATCAGGACAAGGCAATCCAACAGATTTGGCAGCCATACAATAGTAGTCCCCAAGTTCCCCTTTGTAAGCAAGGAGTGTACCAGTAACATCCACTGTGATACAGCGTAATTTTGCTAATAAAGTCATGTTGAAAGATGGTTCTGCTGCAGTTTCTTGTGTTCTAGATCACATATATGATCTCGGGCGAGTTTGATATATCACTTAAATCCAAGTTCTTGAGGAAGGTTGCAAGCACACTGACTGATGCAAAGAACAACCACACCCATTATAAGAGCAATACCTCATGCATCAAGAATTCAATGTGCATCTTAAAATGCTTTGTTGTTTTCTCAAGGAAACAAGGATTTCCCAACGTGAATGTTACTTTCAGTTTCAGCTAATTGTTGTGCCTTAGCTTTGCCATTCTTTTGGCAAAAAGACACAATTTATTGCCTAAAAATGAGAATGGCAATGACAAATTTGCATTTATGGGTGTGGATGCTCTAGTGGGTCAAGAAAGTTAGAAAGCAGTACTAAGCTAGTCACCGGAAAAAATCTAACTTCTGGAATCAAAAGCCATCATCTTAGGCTACTAAATTGACCAAAATCATTACTAAGTAGAACTACATCGTAAAATCTTTACCACTTAAGACTGCATTTACAAGTAGTTGACCTATTGGATAGAGCATGCCCAGCAGCGAAAATTGCTCATGAATTTTTCTACGTCCATCAAACACTATGACAGACTAATTAATCAGAAGTCAAGAACAAGAGCTCAATTGATTTTCATTTCACCATATCTGATACACATGTACCAAAATGTAGAAACTCAAATTCAAGCAGGCGGGCTTTGCCCACAAAGAAAATGAATGTTCGTAATCTGTGCACTGCCTCATAAAATGGAAAAACAACAGATCCAAACCATTGAAATAGAAAGGTCACCAGTAATTCATCATCAGCACAACCGCATGAGAGAGAGAGAGAGAGATGCATAATTCTCATCAGATCCCTGCTTGGATTGACTCAAATTCCAACAATCCGAATAAAAGAAGCAAACATTTAACAGATATAGAAAAAACCCACAAAGGTATTGAGGATTTCGAACATACCCAGAAGCTCAAATGGATGGGAATCTGCTTTGGTAGGCGAGCTTCGCTTGATCTTCACATTAAATTTTTTTGATCTGCTGCCAAATCTTTAGCTTCAGTGTTAGTACTACTTCCCTAGTCGTCCCATGTTTTAAGATTTCTATGGATCATGCTTGCAAATATATCCTTGTACTTATCGTTATTTTACTTTTTGGCCTCCATTTCCTTCTTCCTTTCCTATCTAAGGAAAGGAAAAAAAAAAAAAAAAATCCTTTCTATTGTTTGGTTGAAAGAATGTTTGGTTGAAAGAAAAAGAGAGAAGAAAATAAAATTTTTAAGTTTAGTCAAAAGTAAATTTTTTCCCGTATTTTTCTTCTCTTTTCTTTTCCTTTCTTTAAGTTCAAAACAAAAAACCTTTTTCTTGTCTGACCATCTCACCTCTATTTCCAATTTACGAATTGATTACCTTCTCATTAAATTGATTTCGTCTAAAACCACATCTTGATCCTAACTTCTTTTACTATTTTTCTTTACTTTTTTGCGTTTTGGATCTTTCTTATTGACAATACATAATCATGATGTGATAGGTATGGGATTTTTCTTATTGATTACTATGAAAACGCAGCAATGCTTATTTACTTTAGGTGCCATGAGAAAATAGGTAGGAGCTCAACTCCACTTCCAATGTGCAAATCTAACTATTTTAACAATACTTACTTTCGTGCCTCTGCCTCTCAAAAACATTTACCAGTGATTATAGTTAGTTTACCTTTAAAAAGAGAGTTTTTTGTTACTAAAATAAACATGTAAATATACTTGGAAGAAACTGCGAACACAACATCATGTGCATGACATATTTTCGAATGTAGTCCTCCATTTGTGAGCTTAATCAACCCAACCAGGACTTGCTTGAGATAGTAGTAGAGTCAATGACTAAACAAAAGGGATGGATATGCATAGAATTCAACAGTCTGTGTAAAGACGAGTTCAATTCAAAGTTTAGGCTAGGGTGGATTAACAATACATGAAAAGATGAAGGGTGAAAGAAGAAATAAGAAGAGTTGAGGAAAACTAGGGTCTTTTTAATTTCCTGGTAAGCAAGAAACCGTGGTCTGGTCTGCTCCCTTCGCTGTGGCTTTAGCAACTACTACTAGAATACTGGTATGATTAGGTTTTCAAATCAAATTTCACTACACGAACAAAAAGCGGGCCCCAAGTCTCTTCAACTCGAACAAATTAAGTTTAACGAATGGTAAAAAAAAAAAAAAAAAAAAAAGAAGGGCCGGCCCGATAATCTCTACCTATTTGAAGGCCGTCTTTTTTCCTCGTCGTGCTCTCCCAAGCGGTACTTCGACATACCTCGATCAGAGCTGCCAAAGTGGGTGGAGGACTACGTGGAGCAGATCGGTATGAAGCCCCAATCAGTTGAACTAGTCGGTAGATTTCCCGGTACGAAGCCACAATCAGTTGAAACCCTAATCTCTATTTTGAGTTTGATTTGATTTTGAAGGTCGGAAAAAAGCTTCAGTAGCGGGGCAATGGAGGAATCGTCATCGGAGGTGGGCCCAGTGGAGGACGTGGTTCAGGCATAATTGGAGTTCTTGGTCTCTCCGTTTTTTAATTTTTAATATTTTTTTTTTTTTTGTAAATTGTAATTTGTTCAATGAATAGTGCATCAGTTTGTGCTCATACAATTTAGAATTTATCTAAAGGTTGAGTTTCTTGGCATGAATTCTGCATTTACGAGTGTGAAGTGTGTAGATGAAGTGTGACTTCTGCAAAACTCACCCCAAGAATTCATATTGAGACTGCAAAGCTCAGGTGTGAATTCTTGAAAGATGGTATGAATTCTGAGAGTGTGAATTCTTAGAGATATGAATTTTTGCAAATGGGTGTAAATTCTATGGGCGCGAATTATTGAGATGCGAATTATAAGAGTGAATTTTTCAAAAGGGATGTGAATTTTGGAAGTGTAAAAAAGTGACGAGAGCAAAATAATAAAAAAGCATCTGAAAAAAAAAAGGGTCTTGAATGGATGACATGACAAAAAATGGTTGGCACAAAACCCTCACATAGACAGTTGAATTTGTAATTCCAAAAAAGGGGCCAAAAGGGCGGGTAATGTGTGAGAGATGCGTTACGGATGTTGGCAGTTGAAATTTTTTCTATGATTTTGTGTCCTAAACCCTTTTAGCATGTGTCTGACGTCGAGATTTTAAAGAAGTGGATGGGTGGGTACGTTATTGTCCACCTAGCTGCTCTTTTTCCAATTGATCGGAGGGGTACCATTTTAGCCCCAAAAAAAAAAAAAAAAATTGTGCGCAATGATTGGAATTGTTCGATTTTTTGAACTCATTTAGAGCATCAAGTATGTCAAAAATAAAGTTGATCGCATATTGTTTGATATATTATTCGACAACACATTTTTTTTTTGCAAAAAAATAGTTGAAATGGGTTTTGATCTAGTGTTTACAATTTCATTTTTCTGTAAAATAAATGTGCAAAAAATACCGAATGATATTAGATTAACTTGATATTCAATATGCTTGATGTTCTCGACAAACTAAACAAAATGAACGATCTCGATCATTAACGTGGGCTCGAAAAAAAATCTATTTTGAGCTGAAATTGCATTTTCCATTTCATTCGAAGGATTGGAGAGGAGTTGGACTTCATGAGTGGTGGCGCTTCTCTTTGGCAAAGTTATCGTAAACCTAATTAAACCCTTTACCTCAAAAAAGCGAAGAAAAACATCATATTCCATATTTATTACTCAATCTCTTTTTATTGGCTAGTCTCGCAAATCTCTCTAATAAGAGGGTAAGGAATCTGAACAAATTAGACTAGCTTCAATTACTTGATGGTTGGAAGGTTGTGCAATAAACTTCCGCAGAATAGAATTTAATTGTTTAATTTGTTGTTCAATTAAGGAGGTGTTCCAGTTTTGGTTCTGTTTCTTAAAGTTCCTTTTTGCGTGATGAACATTATCAAAACCGAAGGTCCATTCCAGTTTTCCTTAAACGGTTCTTCATTTTTAAAAAGATCATCGTTATAATGACCATAATACCCCTTCAATCAATTCAATTTCCCTATACACCCTTTCTTTTGTTTGAAGCACAGACCACCCAGAAACTCCTCTCTCTCTCTCTCTTCAATCTTCATCAGGTTCGGCCGAAGGGCGTACGGCTACAGTACCTGGGGATCTGGAATTGGAGTACCCTTCTCGTTTCCTGTTCATAAACTTCACGTAATATAAAACCTCCAACACATTCCTCTCTCTCTCCTCCACCACAAATCAATCAATTCACCAAAACCCAATTTGAAATCCCAAGACCAAAAACCCATGTCTTTGATTCGTCGCCCTCGAGTTATCGTCAATGAAGTCCAAAGAATGAGAACCCACCATTACTACTGGTGCTTGCAATGCCAAAGAACTGTTGGAATTCCTTCTGCAGTTATGGACCCCAGTGAAATGCTCTGTCCCCGTTGTTTGAACAGCTCCGCCACGAGATCGACATTTCCCGGCCTCGGCTCACGGTGGCCGCCACCGGGTTAGTACTGTAATAAGTTATCCTCATCTGACCTGTGAAAATGGTGTACAGTGGAAGCCCTAGGAGATGAAAATGAGGCAAGGACAGTATTGTCATTTCACTTGGGAGGCTGTGGGGAGCAGGGACCAAAACAACGTCGTTTTAGTCTTAACATTTTTTTTTTAAAAAAAAAGAAAGGTTCAAAAATCTGGAACAAGCTTTCTTTTTTAACCAAAAAAAAGGAACTTTATCTTATAGTGGAACGGCCCCTAAATGGATTGTTTGTTCTCCATGAGATCTCATGTTTAAATTCACAGAAGCCAAACATCTCAAATATTGAGTTTGTCCAGTAGTTAACTTCAAGGAATCGGAATTAGTAAGGTGGGCTTGACATCCTGTTTGCAGAATGGATCAATCATTGTTCAAAACGGGCATGCATACTCTTTTATTTGGAAAACCACCCATAGTCCACTTTAATGTGGCACTCCCAAGTTGGCCACTGAAATAGAATCACCATATAGGCTAAGCAGAGATGATGAAAATTGTTCAATCAGCAGTGATTCAGCACTTATTGCCCTTTAATGCGGTAAAAATGAACAAATGGAAAAGAAAAGAAAGGGTTGAAATCAGTACTCATAAATAAAGTGTAAATTAAGAAGTATAGCTAGATTGATGATATTATTACACGACCCTCTCTCAATCGTACATCCTCGTAAAATCTTCTAAATTTTCCAAGTGTCCAGATGAGATCAGATACAACACAACAAGACTTTGGTACATACACTAACGGAAAAACACAAACAAGAGAGAGAGGGTAAAACAGGGGAGGAAATGATCGAAGAACAGGGGAATCTAAACAACACACCAACAGATGACATACTTATTACCTTCACCCTCCTCTCTTTACTCCATCTCTCAAACTTTCTTACAGTGGGAGAATGTTTCCCCTGTTGGCGTAGACGGGCGCTACGAACCACCGCCAATTGATCCAGCACATTGCTCGGTAAAGGAGGACAACCATCCTCTGATGAACCCAGCTCCGCAGCACTTCAGTCACGTAGCACATCATCTCCCAATTCGCAAACAGGATGTACGAAAAGTAAAGAACAACCCAAACAGGGCTCCGGAAAAGAAGAGAGGCCAGGGATACAAAGAGGGTCGAACGGAACAACCCCATTCCACCACGACCCACTCGTGTAAATCTCGGTTGGAGCTCGTAAGAAATGCAGTACAAGAGAAGACTGGCAGATGCAATTCCCATGGTTACGGGGCGTGCGTGGAAGGGAGAAGCAATACCGTTTCCCTGGTAGTGCAAGCCGAGTAAGTTGAGGAGGGCCTTGATCAGAAAGTCGAAAACGTCGTGCTCGAGATTGGGCATGATGATGGGGTCAAGAGAGAGAGGTAGCAGAGAAGAAGATAGTAGTAAGTAGTAGTAACAAACAGGTTTACGCTAAAACGGGGTGGGTTTAGGGCTCCATTTATAAAGAGTCTGGACTCTGGATGGCGGAAAAAAGTCATCAATGGAAATTGTAAGATGGCCAGGTTCTAAAGGGGGGTTCAAAGGGATGATGACAAGCTGTGGCGGGATAGAGAGCGGTGAGGGTTTTGGCCAATGAAACTTCTTTTCAGAAATGTAGCTTTTGAGAATCTGGTTGAAAAGTCCATCTGGTTTTTGGTCGGCTTTCCACAAAACTTCTCGAGAATATAATTAATTAAATGAGAAAATCTTCTTTACGGTGAAAACACTCAATCGTGACCGTCCAAAAATGTTTTGAACCGTTAAGATGTTAATAAAATTTTTTTGGAAAAAAGTTAATTGTGACTGGTCATAATTGAAAATGAATCTCAACTATTGATTGCGCGAACAGACGGCTGTACATGATTGGTTGGTGGTGTAAACAGGCTGTTTATAGCACCTCCGTAAATAAGACAACCTCTAAATTAAATTTAGTGGCAGAGATTAGCCTCCAGATATTAGGCTGAAACACGTAGAAGACTCATCACTTGTCCTAATTATTATTAATATAAAAGATTTAAGAGAAAGTTGAAAAAAAATGAAATTTTAATTGTGTGAAAACTAGTGCAGGAACACGATTTTTGTAAGTTTTTGAGAGAAAGCTAGTACTAGTGAGGACGTGAAAGACGTTTGGTCGATCGGAATTAAATTTCTTTGTTAACTAAACACATGACAAATGCATAAAATTTAAATGGAGTATAATTTCACTTTCCTCTTTTTTCTCTGACTACGACCTAAGTAAATCTTAAATAACAATATCGAATTCGAAGAAGTTCTATGGGAAAACTTCATGATAGCCAAATCTTTCATTTTTACAAAAAAAAAAATTAATATTCGCGCTCTATTTTTTAACTTATAACATTCCACTTTATTCATGAAGTTATTAGTAACTTCACGTTAAAATTAAAGCGCCATCAGTAAAAAATGGAGCTCGAAAATCAATGCCCTCTTACAAATTGGGCATCGTGTGTTCTACGCTCAAAATATCCGAAAAAATGGGAATCGCGAGAAGTATGGAAATGAAAGGGAATACAAAAAGAACAAACATACGTAAAAAAAAATAAAATGAAGACCTTAGAATTGGCCACATCAAAACACAAGTTTGTTTTTTTTTTTTTTTTTTAATTAATTAATCAACAAACCCTTGTTAAGTTCCCCTACGTCAAAAAAACAAGTGGGTTCGGAATGAGTTACGTGCAGTATTTATCTATTTCGACATGGCCCCACGTACGACCTTGTGTTTGGTAGTAAAAGAGATGGCCGGATGAGAGATGGCCAGAAGGGATCACAGAGGGTTCAATTTTTTTTTCCCTTGGTACTGCAAGAAGGGAAAAGTCGATCCATTATATCGGAACATGAAAGGCGAAATACTTACCAAAAAAACAGAAAGGCGAAAATGGCGAGGCGAGGAGTTGTAGTTGGAACAAGTTCTTGTGCTGATAAACGCAACATTGATTCCTGCTGAAATCATTGGATTAGTAGTGTTTCTTTATCTGACACAAGAAAGATAACATGCATAAGTAGGAGTGTAAACGGTTGATTTGGTCCGGTTTAAATACTTTTTATATCAAACCGGATATTTTGATTGGGACATTTTACGAACCAAGCCAATTATTTTTGTACACAAATGTCCTATCGATACTTTAATTTTTATAAGAATTTAGTTACAATAAACAAGAAACCATCTCTATACTTAATTAATTGAGGAAGGAGAGGAAAGATGATCGATGTCATTACCAGGAAAAAGTGGAAATGACTGTGATTTGCATTTTTGAATCACAGCATGCAGCTTCCTTCCAAGGGTGGAAAGTTTGACAAGTTTCTCAAGTTTTCAATAGTTAAGTGAATTCGAAGGTCCTAAAACCTATGTTTAAGAAACACTGGGGAGGCGTTTTGGGTCAAAGGGTTGAAGGGTTCAATAGTCTAAAGTACATAGGAGTATGTTGTAAAGCTAAGTGTAGAGAGAAATCTCAAGCACCATTTTCATTAGTCAGTGAGCGAGAGTGACTCCAATTTTTTATACTTATACACTGGGGAGGGGTGTTTTGGGTCAAAGGGTTGAGGGTTCAATAGTGTAAAGGACATAGGAGTATGTTGTAAAGCTAAGTGTAGAGTTATCTCAAGCACCATTTTCATTAGTCAATGAGTGACTCCAATTTTTATACTTACGGTGTACCAAATTTAAATATGTTTTTATTCGTCCATGTGGGTGGTCAATATACATAGAAAAAATCAAAAAGAAGAAGAACAAGAAGAAGAAGAAAGTATACAGGAGTAGTAATAAGATTGAAGGCAATTTAAAAGATTTTGCATATGAGGACGGATGTATGATCTTAATCTTGTACAAGCAATTAAAAAATTTGTAAAAATTAAACACTCAAATTTGGGAGGGCGAACCTACGGTATTTAGAACATTTTAGTAATATAATTCTATCGTAATAGCTACGTTTTTTTAGGAAAATTTGACGTTGGGCAATTACCAATCATTAATACGGTAATATCCAATCTGCCCTTGTGTCCCTCACTTTCTGCACAGTATAGTTGCTTGCTAATTTTGTACAGGATCAAAAGTATTATGAAGCTGTTTTAGCAAATCCTAGTCTTCAAATTAGATTGGATGGTGTCGGTTTTGATATATTTTATCAGACAAAAATCCTGAAATCAATTGGATTCATTACTAGGAGGGACAAACTATTTTGTGAATAACTTTCAAAAAGGAACGTCAAATCAACCACTTGCTCTCTCTCTCTATCTCTCTCTCTCTCTCTTCATATTAACGGGAGCATACAAAGCTGCGAGGAAATAATGACACACATGCAATTATGTAACCAATGGGATACTTAAGTTTATAATCCTCTAGTCAGCCATAACTATTACTAGTAGTTTACAATCCTAAATCCACAAGCAATCGTCCAAGCACCAACTCTGCATGCTCGGGGCACCGATGCCTCACAATTATACACACTTTAATACCGTCAACCTCCTTTCAGCCTAGAACAAAATAGGATCAAGGATTCCTTGGAAAGAAAATTGCATTCTCCAATGGCTTTCCAAGAACTGTTGAGCAAGTCCGAATTTCTGTATCGGGGAAGCAACAGAAAACACATGGTGTCCCCCAAGGAACAAAATGACAGTAAGAGAATCTGAAGTCACAAGTCAAGGACCATCTGAACTTCTAAAGAACCGAATGGAAAAATGAAAGTATCTTAAAGAAATAACTACTTGAGTACAAGTCTTTGCAAGGGTTCACAATAACCACTAGTTCGTAACCATGATTCTATCAGCCACTCATCGACCATCACCTAAATTAGAAAAGACAAGAGGCGGAAAAGCACAAGCACCATTTACGGTCGATGTCAGTTGTGTTGTGCAATATTTGAAATTGATGATAGAACCAGGCATGCAGCATAATTTCTATCAGTACAGAAGAGTGTGAATTCCTATTTAAGAATGAAGCATACCATGTCCGTATAGAGATAAGGAATACTTTATTTCCAACCAAAGGTAATCTCATTATCATTGAAAGATAAAGCATGCCAGATTGCCAACTAAGGATAGCTCAAACAGAAAAAAAAAAAAAAAAAAAGAAAGAAAGAAAGAAAGAAAGAAAGAATTAAGAGAACTGCAAATAAGCCCTGAAGATTTGATGGAGATGTCAAATATTTGAAAGTAGACCAACAGAGGTTCAAGACATGAACAAAAACAAGCATATTGATTCCAACACGAATTATCCCGCATACGTTTCGTGAAATCATAATCCATGAGCCATACAATCAGAGGAGGCCATAAACCTAGGTCTGAATCAAGAAAATAATTTAAGATGCCTCGGCAGCTGGTTGGGTCAACCCAAACTTCACTAACAACTTGCTAAGGGAATCTGAAGAGCTCACCTGGTACTTAACTTTCCCAGAAGAGACGAAAACCTCAGCTAGTTCAAGCTTATCAGAAGTAAGACTAGTGCTGTCCATAGTCTTGCTTAGCACCTTGAGTGCCAGCTGTGCCGCCTCTTCTCTTGTGATCTCATCCTTGTAATCCTGCTTGAGCATTGACTGAGCTGCCTGGTTGTTTGCACCGATTGCTGCAGCTTTCCAACCACCATAGTTTCCACTTGGGTCACTCGTGTAAAGCTGGAAACCGTAGTTCTTATCCCAACCGGCAAATAGAAATGAAACACCAAACGGACGAAGCCCGCCAAACTGAGTGTATCCTTGTTTGGTGTCACATAGAGACTGAACTAGCTGTTCAACTGGCATAGGCTCCTGGTAAGAAAAAGTATATCGCTGGGCCTGGACCCTAGCTGTGTTGATTAGGATGTTTGCGTCAGACATGATACCAGCCACAGCACATGCAACGTGGTCATCAATCTTGTACATTTTCTCAGTGGATGTTGAGGTCTGGAGAAGCTTGGAAGTGACTTTCTTTTCCCCAACTAGAACAACCCCATCTTTGGATAGTATCCCAATAGCAGTCCCAGCATTCCCAATAGCTTCCATTGCATATTCAACTTGGTAGAGACGACCTTCTGGGGAGAAGATCGTTGTACGGCTGTCATACCTTCGAGACATCTAACATAAAACACAGGAACCTTGGCAGATTATTCACGGGAAAAAAAAAAAATCACGATGAAGATTATTGTTCTTGATAATGGGTCCATGCACTGAACAACACGGCAATCAACAAGAAACACCGAGTAACAGGAACAATGATTTAAAATAGTTTGAGAGCTCAAAGCTAGATATACATACTAACATACATAAAATTCATAACCAAATAATTTGCATCCAAGAAACTACACACATTTAGTTTTAGTGAGAGTGCAGTTTTCTATCAAGTGACTATTTGAGGGAGGAACAAAATTTTGTTTTGTTTCCATCAAACAGCAGAAACATTTCTGTTTCCCAGAACACCCAAAAGAAACATTATTGCAATTCCGAAAAATTTATGTTTTTACACAGAAAGATGTCAAAATTGTACAAAACAAACCCAAACATGAGTTCTTTTGACAGATACCCAAACATGAGATTTTCTTACATACTCAAATCCTTTTGACATTTCTAATGTTTCAGCTGGGTTTGTGAAATGTTTTCCAAACTTGGAATGAATACCACATTTAGGCTACTAGGTGATACTTTATCATACCTAACCAATGCTGCATTTGGACAGACACCAAAGAACAATTAGAAATTTTGCATTTTTCGAGGTCGCCAAACTAGTCAAATTTACAAGCAACAAATGCTGAACAATAAAATTAAAAGGCTCCATTTGGATATATACCTGGATATTCAAACGCTTAGGGATTTCAAATGTCTATTCATATTAAATTGACCATTTGTATACACTCGGTACTTTGAAGGACTTCAAATTGACGGAATTTACTTTGTTTGGAAAAATTATACACATGATGCATTTGAAGTCATGGCTCTACAAGTTCATAGATTCCAAGATTTTGGTACTACTAAAAAACACCAAGCTCAAAAAGAAAGTAGGTGGAGGTAAAGTTACATCTTCATTCTTCAAGACAAACTAAACATGCAAAATAGAAAATGGACAGGCCAGGGTTCCTGGTCTGTCAAAGGGCTTGTAGCCCAATGGTATTTCCTAGTCCTTCCCTTGTAGCAGGCCAAGGTTTGAGCCCCGTCAGGGGCGTTTGTGGTTCGGGGCGTTTGTGGTTCAAGGCTATGGACAACCTTTGGACCACTTGGCAAAAAAAAAAAAAGACAGACAATGCACTAAAATCGCTAGGTTCCGGTCAGGCGGAAAAGGGGCGCCTAGGCGACTAACTTTTAGAACTGTGGGCAGGACATGACATTATTGTATCCACAGTCAGATCAGATGCAAGACGAAAGTACAAAATTGAAAGGAAACAAATAGGTCCGTACTTTGGATACTATTATAAAAATCCTATAAGTTCGTAAACAAAAAAAGAAAAACCCAAACTCGTCAGTCTCAGAAACTAGTAAATCCAAAAATACAAGTAGTGGCACCAAAATTAGAAAGCAGTGGAGGTAGAGATTCAGCGGAGCACCAATTTCACTCTCCTCGTAGAGGGAGAGAGAGCGCGCCTTGGATCAAGGTAAATGCGGTCGCAGAATTTCCAAGAATTGATGAGAAGCCGAGTTAGAGTGTTGTAATCAAGAGGAGAGCATCGGGATAACAAAAACAATCCCAATATGATAACCGTAATAGAGCGAGCGAGAAAGGGAAGAAAAAACAAGAAGCAAAACAAGGGCACGAGGCTTCCTGTTGAAAAATACATAACAAAACCTCACTTTCATAATCACAAGAAACCATTAACCCCGTAAAGCAATAAGATTTACGCAAATTCTAATTTGTCCGCAAAGACTACAAGAGAGAGAGAGAGAGAGAGAGAGAGAGACCTATACCGTCGAAAGGAGGGAAGAAGTTGACGGAAGGACAGGAGAGAGTCGAGAGTGCTTCAAGCCACTGCTTCAAACCTAGAAAACAGAGACGATGAGAGATAAATTGAGACGAACACACACACACACAGAGCCTCAGATCTCAGTTCGACTTCGCCTCACAGCGCCGCCCGCTTCACAATCTTCAGACTGGAGACCGAACCCTAAAACTGTGTAATATTGATTGATATGAAGGGGTAATTTTGTAATTACGAGGTTTCAGTTCGGTTCGGGTATCTCCTGAAACCACAACCAAACTGAACCCATTTCTCACATCCTTCACCGTACCCGCGTCATGGGAAGAAAAAAAAATGAACGGTTTGGGTACTCATCCGTTCGGCCGAGATTGCCATTCTAATAGTATTTTAGGAGGTGGGAGAGCTGTTGTCCCTTGAAGGAGTAGCAGGGTGCTGTCCCGGCTGAGCGGGGCCCTCTCTGGTCTAGCTTCGATGATAAAAATGTTCACTTTGTAGAGTAGAACAAGCGTAGAGTAGAACAAGCGTGCTAAAAATTAGCTTAATCAGATATCATTTGCCAGAACTAAATATTTTTAATTTGAAAAGAATGGATCCGAAATACTATATCATAATCACTGGAACCCATTATTGACAACTTATATGTGTTTCGATCAGACACTTAATAATATCCGATTGAGCTTATTTGAAATATGTTTGTTCTATTCGATGAGCTCTACAAAGTGCACGTTTTTTATCATCGAAACAAGAAGAGAACGGGCCCCGCCCGGCCAGGACAGCAGCTCCCCCGCCTCCAGTATTTTATTAGCCAAACCGAAATATTTTGCCCCTCTCCCTCTCCCTCTCCCTCTCTCTCTCTCCCTCCCCCTCCCCCTCCAGCACCAGGTATGGACGAATCTCTAGTCTGTCTCTATCTCCCTCTCTGTTTATATGGATTATGACAAACTTCATTGAGGGTTTCCGTTGATGGCTACGGGCTCGAACTTATTACCGTCTGGGAATTAGTATAGCCATTGTGATTCTTGATCAGATTTGTGTTCATTGAACCTTTTTATTAGTTGGGTTTGATGGATTTATTTCATTACTTCTGTTTCTAGAAACCAAATATCACTTTTCGATTCTTCTTTAAGATAGTCTTCTAGTTTCTTAGTTTGACTGCCGCTTAAATATTTCGTTCCCAGATGCTTTAACATGTTGCTGAAGTTTGTGGGTTGCTGTGTGTTATCCAATTTGTGGTTTTAACTTTCCTAATTAATGTGCATTTGTTCACCCACTAATTCTGTTTAGTGTGATCTAACGTGCTTGGATGGAAGTGCATCAATGGAAACTGAAAAGAAACTCGAGATTGCGGCACTGCTCAAAGTTCTTCCCCCTGTAGAGTTCTGTTGTGTGTATGGCTCAGCTCTCCATCCAAACAATGCTGATAAGGTAAACCTTTTCCTATATCTTTTAAGTTCTTGACGAGATTTGTTTTTCTTTTTCTTTTATATTGCATTGCTTATACTGCTTGTTCTTTTTGTCGTGTGCCTTTCTGCTTTAGTCATCGATGGTTGATTATAATCTTGGTGTAGCAGATCCTTTGCAATGGCATACTGAGGCAAGTGTTGAATCGCAACCCCTTCCAGATTCCCCCTCCCTCTTCTTTCCCCATATGTTTCGTGTTTGACCTCTTCTGCATAAAAGAGAACATCTAAAATTTGCATGGATTCTAATTTTTGTTCCCTTTCCATGACCCAGAATATGAAAATTAACCGAGATCACTATGCCTCATGGATGGTACACCTCGGTGGTGCAAAGCTGGTTTTTTTCTCTACCCCTGGTTTACTTTCTTTCTTTATTTTTTGCTTTCCTTTGGTCTTCAAAAAGTAAAAGGATGTAGTTCCTCCTAGTGATGATGATTCTATATTTGGTTGGTTATGTCAGATTACTAAAGTTGCTGATGAAATTGGTGTTGGAGTGCACTTCAACCCATTTGTTACTTGGAAGGACAAGGTACTCGCAATCCAACCATTTCTACCCTTGCATACTGGGTTTTTCACTTTCTCCTTGAAATGTTTCACTTTCACCTTTATGCATTATTTGACAGATGTACAAGTACGGAGTGGTTCAGATGGATGACTTGATACGGGACATACTGAATTGGGAGAGGTTCTATTTGAGTGGTCGACTACAAAAACCTGTATGTCTTCCCTAGAACGCCTATTTCTCATCTTTATATGGGTGTTTCTAATCTTGTTATTATTTAAAAAAAATGGCATGAATGAGGTGAATTGAAGAAGTCTTTGACTAGTTTGCGTTATCTTATCTGCTAAGTTGGCGTATGTTTGATCAGTGGTGAGTATGGAGCAGCGTTAGAAAAAATTGACTGCGAGGCTTGGAAGATTACTTTTAGTGTTAGCCTTTGTAGATGTCAGGAGGGATGTGGAGGATTTCGTCATTGCCCTTCTTTCATTTGAGACTTCGAGTTGATTCGTTGGCATCTTTTCTTTCTTTGTTTTTGAACAAGTGATTATTTTAAAGAGCATCAAGGTGATATAACCCACAGCTGGAACAAAAGAAGTTATCTTATCCCCCATTTTGTGGTGCGCTGTCATACTTTGTCTAAGTTGTTTCGCTTTTAATTGTTTCCTGTTTCCACAGATGTTATTCTTCATCTTCTCTATTTCCGCTCCTCTAGGTTCGTGTACTTGTGGATAACTTGGATATAGGAAATATAAACTCTGTTAATTTGAGGGCTGCAACCTCTGCTGCTCTGCTGCTTTCTCCATCTAGATTCTCAGAGGTTTGCTTCTTGCCATGCTCTAGACTTGTGGTTACAATATATATATTCTTTACACTGGTTAGAGAAAGTTTGATTTATTCTGCAGGAAAATCTTTATGCCACGATATGCAGTCTCTCATACATGGGGGACTTGAGAATGTTCTTTGCGGAGGACAAGCATAAGGTGAGCCTATTGGCTATTGCGCAAAAGAAGAAAGATATATGTACCCATGGCCAACAGCCAAAATTAGTTCCTGCATTCGTTTATTGTGTGTTTGCCATCTACTTTACTTGCTACAGGTGAACAAGATTGTACAAGGGCAATTTACATTATTCCAATCAATGTATAAGCCATTTCTTGAAGAATTTGCAACGAAGGATTTGTTGAGATTCACTTCATCTGTTGGTAGCCAAATAAATGTTTCTCAGGTTTGTATTGACACGTCCTCTAAGCAAAGCTGCTTTTCTCATTTCCTCATCATTGGCCTAGTAACTTAGGCATGAATTTCACACATTGTATGTATAAACAGAAACCTTTAGTTCCTCCAGCCCAATCTGACGGTAACTAGCATGAGCATCATATTACAAGATTTAGAAGATGGTTTCAGCTAATGTTTATTTTTCATCAGATAAAGCTAATTACCACCATGATCATAAGTAGGTCACTGGCTAAAGCCAGAAACTCATTACCTTCATTTGGTTCAGAAGTGACCAAACCCTCTTTTGGCTTTGAAGCGTGAAATTAGTGACCAGCTTGAGTTAGGCATAGTTTTGGCATGCAATTTTGTGCTTGAACCACTTCAGAGTTTCTAGATTGCTTTAATAGCCTTCTCCAATTTTTTCTTTTTCTTCTCTTTCACCTTCGTCTCAATGTGACAGGCTGACTAATTCCAACCTTGGTAATGCGGGTCTCTCTCTCTCTCTCTCTCTCTCTCTCTCTCTCTCTCCGTGCGTGCGTTCATACATGCATATGAAATGCCTGTATGTATATGTGCATTGTTTGTGCATCATTTGTGCGACAGGTGATGCAGAAAGTTCTGGATTGTTTGATAACCTGTTCAAGTTATGAGAATTGAGAAGTTTTCCCCCCATCTCATGCCTACTATTTTCAAACTCATTTGGGAGTGCATTCGTCCTCGTAGATCTGTTGAAATAGAATAGTGATGCATGACAAGAGGTGATATAATAAGTCAAACTAATTGAGATTATTTGTCTACTTCTAAACCACGGGGGTTATGTGTATTTGGGCCAAACAACTAGCAGATTACCCCTTTTCATCTTGGGTATGTATTAGAATAGTACAATTAAAGCCCTGATCCGACATGTTCACAACATGCTCCTTAAATATGCATGTAATCTTTTCTCAGGTTGTACGGTGTTCAGGCCTCTCAAAGCTATTCACACTTTGTTTATAATCTCTTTGTGAAATGATTACATTGGCAAACAAGTTTAGTTTTCTTATTTTGGCTGGGTGAGTTACGACCAGTGTCTTCCTTGTGTCAATGAAAGATATTTTTCATCTTTTAGCACCTGGGCAAGAGTCATGATTAATCCTCACTGCAATTTAGGTTCTATGGTATTCAAATGGTATCTGGCATGCATGCTCATTATCAACTTCGCTCCGATATCTAATGTGTTTCAACCTCTCAAAACCAGGATTGTGGTTTATCTGCAGCTTCCTCCCTTGTTTCTCGTCTTCCTCCGGCTATCAGAAGCGATATGGCATTAAAGTTGGGGAATAAGACACACCTGAGTGAATCTGGTATGACCTTTGGGATGTCGAGATTTGTTCCAGCATTTATAGATGAAGTAGAACAGTTGTTTCAGTCATCAGTGCGATAAGCACTGCGTAGTTGGCATATTTCTAACATTATACTTACCCTCGTATAGATCTAGGGTCCTCTTTTTTTCTTGTCAAAATGCTGAATTTGCTGACTCGATATGGGAGCAGGTCAAGTCACACGTGAACTTGTGATTGCTTCAAGAGAAGAAGCAGCAGAATGCATGCGGAAGATTGTGAGGCGTAGGGTTATGGTTTCAAGTGCCAGGCAAGCAGTATCTGGTCTCCTGACTGTAGGTGCTGTTCATGGAGTTCGATATGTTGCAAATAAAATGCGCAAGGCTTGGAAATCCTGGACATGACCTTTCATCGGTAATTTTTCTGTACCTTTTGTCGAAGAGAGATCAATATGATGTGTTTCTAGTTGCATGGCTAAATGAGCTTTTTGAAGATGAAGAAAGGGAGTTCTTGGAATTAACTTTTGCAGATTTCTTTTCTGGTGCTTGAGTTTTTTTTTTTTGTTATCGGCTTTCTTACAAAGAAACTTGAGGGGCTGGGAAAATGATTTCACAAGGCTGGAGATGCCATTTTGTCTTTGTTTTAGGAGTATACAGATGTTTGTACTTTACAATGTCGAAATGAAATTACAAAATTTTCAGCCTCTCTGATTTCCCTTTCATACAGCAATATATCTAGAAAGGGTGAAGATATTAAGCAGTAGTTGATGTGACTTCTTTTATTTATTTTTCCCATTTACAAATATAAAACCTTTTTTTTCATAATGTTGGATTCTCCTCTTGTTTTCATTTTTCTTTTTTGAAGTAGGGTAAACCGTAAACTTGGAATCCGCCCCCACAATTGCAGGCGGAATTTTCATCTAAATCACAATTGTGCCCCTATACACCATCCCGAAAAGTGACCATTAGATCATTTATGAACTTGATTAATCTACCATAAATAGATGCATATGCATACTTCAATGGTTAAGGTTAGTTCATCATAGCTCTCAACTCAAATCAGATCTCAGTATCTGTCCTATCCTTTTTGTGTTGCGCAAAGCTGGTGGATAGGCTATTCGCCACAAAAGGAAGGACAGCCATTAGGACACAGATTTGGAAAGAAGGTCCAAACTTCTCCACCTACATTTGTTACCCTCCTCAGAGATTCTCGCTTATATAATTGGTTTGGGTTGGATTGGGTTTGAGTTTTAGGCAGAGATCTTAAGCGCAAAACGGCGAAAGGGCGAAGAACATGTTCATTGCAAAGAAAATTTGTACCATATGCAGCTGGATATCTTACGGCCTCCTCAGGACTAAGCTTTCTAACCAACAGGCAGTTCAAGTGGTTAGTAATTTCTGGTCCCAAGACGAAATTATTCGAACATTCAGTAATGATTTTGCGGCATAACATTAACCAGGGTAAGGTTACTATTATTATGTCTTTATATATGTCTTGTTGGGTACGGTTACGAGTTCAAGCAGGTGCATCAGCGCAGGAAGGATGCACCTTGTGGACATAAACAGGGTCTCCCACTTTAATCATTTTGCCCTTCCCATCAGTAACAGAGTCCATGCAAACCATATTTTGCCCGAAGTACACCTGGAATAAAAATTATGAAGGACATAGATTCAACAAAAATCCTTGAATAGACCAAGAAAATTATGTTTGATCAGAATAATGTCTCACCTTGCCTTGTTGTTTTCTCGTTGGGCGCAAAACTTTATCTGAACGAAATGTCGAAAGAGTTACAGTTGGCTCAGACTTGGAGCTTGGGATTGCGGTTTCCTGATTAATTGTGGGCACCTGAAAAAATAATAGAGCAAATAGTTATACGCCTGAGATGGGGAAAACCATAAATCTGAGCGATTGAAGTCTGCAGCTTAATGAACTCCATTACACACAAATTAAGCCTTCATATCTTAATAGGGAAAATCCTACGGAGCCACACCCACAAGATTTACATATTCCCCAAAAAGAATCATCTTTAAGGACAACCTAATTTTTAATGGAACCTAGCAAAGTGCTTAAGAAAACAATATCAGTTGTCAACGAGATGATAAGGATATCCTTTTACCTTGCAGCGAGAGCATAGCTTGACACCGTGAAATGTAAACCTGTTAATCTTGATCTCCTTCCATAGGTCCTCAGAAAATGGTTCGCAACCATCAACTAGGATGCTGTGACATTCAGTTGAAAGTGTTACACATCTGAAACTATGTCCGCATTATCCATATTGATTACGAAGAGGACCAAGGACGGAAACAATAAAAGTACAAGAAAAGAGAAATTTCTTGAATGTCGTAGAGCAAAAGGATATGTAACGTACGACATATGGGGCTAAATAATTGAATATGGTATGCTTCCTTTCAGTTTATCCTTTTTTTCTTTTTTTGCAAATAAGATGTCTGAGACTTTTAGAGGACCTTTCTATGGTTCATGGATTTAGGAGATGGACTTATGGAGGAAAAGGAAATGGTAACAAGAGGCTACTGAAGTGAGAAGGCAAACGCTATTTCATTTGTTTCTGTGTCATTTCATTTCCTTCTCAATATCCATTGTCTAAATGCATGTCTTAGGGGTTGACTACTGTTATTGCTTTATAAGAAGCCTACTTAATGCATGAGTAGAGTAGTATGCTTGCTAAATTATGAGAAATAGTCCAAAAATATACTTGGGTCTGAAACGGTTGACTGGCAAGGGCTCCTCGAGAAGCTTATTCAGAGCGTCCAATGATTCCTGTAAAAGATAAATATTTCAGAATTCTGTATTTTATTAGCAAGAATTGTTTGAGACTGTTTTTGTTCTCCTTTTCTTCCTGAACTCCCTCCTCGAGTATATTATCCCTGTACAGCCTGGAAGTCCTAACTTGCTCACCTGGGATAGCAAGAGAAATGGATACCCGTCTGAAAACATAGTTTTGTGCCCGCGAACATAATTAGGGTCTACAACCCTGGTCTCTGTCGCTGCATGAAAACCAACAAAAAGTTCATGTGAGAGTCACCAAATAGAGCTCCGTAACATAATTTGCAAAAGTTAAAACTATGGAAATCCATTGAAGGAGCCATGCACAGTGATCTAATATTGCTTCGTTTTGTCCTAAGATGGGGTCAACAAGAACAAAAATCGCTGTTGTAAAGATGGGTAGAAGCTTATTCTATTCTGCTTTATAGTTCAATACAAACCATGAAAGCATGGCCAAATCATCCCTTTAGACGTTCGGACTTTGAGGATTGACATTGTTATCCGAAAATCAACAAAGGGTGAGACCTGCTTGGGGCAATAACAAGGAGAGACAGAGAAAGGGGAAAGAGGGTTATGGTTCTGTTAGGTTTCCTGATCTCCCTCTGATCTAATGATTAGGTACTACAGATGTAGCATAATAAAGGAATAACAACAGAAAGACAGTGATCCCTATTACATGTCTAGTGATCAATATCACATTTTTTAATATTTGTCGATTAAGCATCATTTCATGTTTGTATAGCGGTTCATCCATATTTTATAACATGACTATGAGATGATTTGGCGTGCATAAACCCCTTCGAGAAGTAAGCTACCCTTAATCTTCCATTTAGCTTCAGGACCACCATGTTAGTTCTGGCTTGGCTATACGGAGATTGAAGAATGCTTTTCCATTCACAGTAGCAGGCATAAGGTTCAAAAATCAGTTATAACCAGTTCTAAGTTGAGTGGTACCTTCATTGAAACGCACTAGCCGACTGGGTTTCCCAAGATAATTCGAGAACCATTTGGATGCTTCATTCCCTTCATCAAATGCAGAGCCAGACCACTCCCACACTGAGACACCATCAGCAATTTCACAAGGTTTACTCAGGGGAACCTTTAGCTCATCCATACCTGGAGCCCTTATCACTGTAGGAGGAAATGAACATTAGTCAAAATATAATCATATCTATGAAGCTATTTTTAAGTAAGACATATGTCTAAGCTAAGAAAAGCAAACAACCGTCCATTCGAATTCACAAGCTGAAAGAAAAGAAGGAATGATAACATTCACAAACCGCCACTGTTGAGAAAAGATGGAAGAATAAAAGCTTGTACAAAACTTTGGATGATAACGGGGATATATTAGACTATGTCTTTAAATTGATTTGGTAAATTAGGTCATAATATATAGACAACATTAAATCTTTTAAAGACCAAACCAATTGACAGAGAAATGTTTAAATCTGGCACAAGTTGTTCCAGGTGAACTACTTATTGATCAAGCAATCGAACATGGAATGAGGTAAAATGAAAGGAAAAAGAGACTAATTCTGCAATCAAAACATTAGTATATCATCTTTCTGTGATGTGAATAGAAACCTTTTGGATCCAAAAATGAAAATCATGTGATGAAACATAATGAAATAGCAGCACAGCTTTAGTTGACTGTGTTAAACCGAGTCATGCTTTTACCTAAATATGAGCTCTTTGTAGGTACCCAACCCTCAGAGAATGCCTCATTTGGCAGCTCTACTTGAACCAGAGCAAGCTTGGGTTCAACTCGCTGAGTATAGGCCCTACCTTTTGAATTCACAACTAACCATTGTCGATCCCATCGAAATCCTGTATATCCAAACAAAGAGAAGACAGAATCATGTTTCATGTAGAAACTTCTCAAACTACATCTTGGCCATTGAGGCCCTGTTAGATCTAAATGTATGAAGTACTAAGGGTGCCCCGCCTGTGCAGCTGATAGGAAGCTTGCTAGATACCTAGTAATCAAGTTTACTCTAGAACAGTCTAATAGAAGCTTATAAGTCGGCTTCTAAGGCAGTGTTTGATAAAATAGAAAACTGATAATTGAGTATTGACTATTGAGAACTTGATGCTGATTTGCTTAAGGTGGAAATTGTTTAACGAAAATAGAATTATATTACAGCATAACAGCTAATAGATATGAGAAGCGGAAATCATCCCATTGTTATTTGTTCCTTTTTCTTAATTCTTTTTTATTACAGTGGTGGTATGGTGGCAATTGTGGTGATTGTACTGGTCGTGTTTGTGGTATGGTAGAGGTGGAGAAGATGGTGGTGGGGTAGTGGCTATGGTGATATGGGTGGTGGTAGAGGCAATAGAGGTGTCATAACAATAGAGGTGTCGTGGAGGTGGATGGGTGGTTGCTGTGGTGGTAGCGGCATAAGTGGGCTCAAAGGTAAGCTGGTGTAGTGGAGGTGGAAACGGCGATAACGGTGGGGTGGTGGATTTGAGAGGGATGATGGTGTGGAGAGGTGGTGGTGGCAGTGAAGTTAGGGGGGTGATGGTGCTGGTTAGTCGGGTGATGGAGGCGGCGTGGTAGTGGTGGCCATGTGGGAGTGATGGAGTGGTAATTACTTGATAGAGTGAAGGTGCTAAAGTGGCGGAGGCGGGGAGGTGTTGTTGATGGCATCGATGGTAGCAGCGGTATGATCAGTGCATATTGATACGTATGTATAAGCAGTTAAAAACTTAGGACACACAAAGCACGTGTGCCCATGAGTGAGCGGTAGCGCAAGCGTGAAAGTGTCTCTCAAGAACATTCCAAATAAATTACTAAATTCACAAGAGCGATGAGTGAGAGCACGAGCGCAAAGCGAAAATTGAGAGTGGGAGCGGAAACCCTAGATTGTGCCACTAAGGTCACAAATTCAATCTGGATTGTAACTTCTAAGAACTAAAATTTCTCCAACTTTTAGCCAATTTTTTAAGATGGTATCAACTGTGATTAAGAAATGACCTTTAGCCACTTGCTAAATTGGGATACCAAAACGATCATTAAGCCTTTTTTTTTTTTCCCTATACTTGCTTTTATAGAATCCTTTCATTAAAGTGAATTCTTTTAATGTTGTTATCATCTTCCGATTTGTGTTAATAGTCATACATACATAAAAAAAAACAAACGTAAAAGATACTAGCGTCGATGAGATTAACAGCGAATAACTAACTAAATAATCATAAAAGAGAGCACAATTGGACCTCGTCAAATGAGTTAGAACATAGGAAAGAAGAGGGCTTGATTTTCCTTTACCGGTGGAAACAAGGGGAGCTTGAGAAACGGAGATGCCGCGGCATGATTTGATAGGGTATACGAAGATTGATTTCACCTCTGCTGCTGTCGCCTTGGCCATTCTCTCTCTCTCTCTCTCTCTCTCTCAATGATCTTTTTTTTTTTGGTCAACCGGAAGATCTCTCAATGATCTTTATACAGGTGCTTGGCGGCTTGCAGTGACACTTGGGGAGTGGAGGGGTTGTTTCTTTCCATGCTTAAAATGCTTTACTATTTGTTCTCTTTACAACTTAAAAAGAATTTTTCAAAAAATACCCCCTAGATTCCACCTAGATTCCCCCTACTTCCAACATTTCTCTCTCTATCTCTCTCCACTTATTACCCCTACTATTTTTCAAAAAACTTTTCAAATATCAATCCAAACGACCCCATGGGAAGGATTTGGTAGGTTGGACCCACCTCGAATTATAAGTGTAATAAACTCCTGTAAAAATCAAGGTAATCTTACCGGGTTTTTTTTCCCAGCTACTGCGGGTGCAATTTTGTTCACCCTCCTTAAAAGAGGGTGAACATTACCTTCTTTTCTATTGGTTAAAATGGTGTGGGTCCCACCACAAAGTGATGTCATGCTTACCATGCAATATACTTTTTGGTAAGCATGACATCACTTTGTGATGGGTCCACATCATTTTAATCAATAGGAAAGAGGGTAATATTCACCCTATTAAGTGGAGGGTGAACAAAATTCAACTACAGCTACTGCATTGAAGTGGAGTGGGTTTCGGTTGGCCTCCTTCGTATACTCTTATGCACATCGATAGGCTTTGATCTCTGTAAGCCTCATTTTCTCTCCCAATTCTCCTGAGATGGTTTAGATTAAGATTAATGAATTAAAAAAAAAAAAAAAAACCTTAAGTTACTAGTGACGAAGACAAATTTTCGATGAACGGTACCAAACAAAAGTTGGAGTATCTTAACAACCTCAATTGGGCCCCTTTGGAGTATCTATCTAACATCTTCAACACATGTTACACATTCTATCTCGTAAAATAAACGTTTTTAGAGAGTTAAATAGGGATGCTCTAAGTAGAGTAGAGGAGCTTGTTCAAAAAAGTAGAGTAGAGCTACCCTCCGGTTGAACTAACTGCCGCAGTTGAGATAAGGGTAATTTTTGTATTTTTTTTTTGTCACAGCGATATAAATCAGCGTTTTAGTGAGTTAGTTATTAGGAGGAAAATGAGGCCACCACATGAGTGGGACAAGCGTGGGAATCGAACCTAGACCAAACGAATGGGATAAAGGGGGCTCAACCAACTGAAACACCACCCACATCCGAGACAAGGGTAATTCATAAGGTCAAGATCAAGAATCCCTTGGGCAAATGAGAGAGACCTCACATTTTCTTTTTGGGTTATATACTCTGCACTTTTTTTTGAGATCGTAAGAATAATCACTTTCTAATCTGCCTTGTACTCGATGAAATCGAGATTCTGTTAGAAAGAAGTGATCTCTCTCTCTCTCTCTCTCAATTCATGGTGGACCTGGTGGAACCAAAGAGAATAAATTTTCCTTTTGAACTAACCCAGGAGAATACTTTCTCCCTTTTCTCTCTCTAAACTTTTCAAACTGCTAGGTTATTCCAAAAGCTACAATAGCCCCCTCCTTCCCCTCCTCCTCAAATGGGTTTTACACTCAGTTTAGGCTGTAGGAGGGGAGGGATTTCTTTCTCCGTGGAGTTTTTGTGCACAGATTCTTCCTATCTCATTTGTTCTGGTTATTCAAAGCTCGTTCTTTCCACTTTTTTCCCAAATCTAAAGTTCCTGCTATACGTGTGGTGGTGGATGGGTTCGGTGGTGGCTATGGTGGTGATGCTACAACGGTCTTTGGTCGGGACAGAGGCAGATGTTTTTGGGTTCTCTGGTTCTGTTTGGAGCTCGATCTTGCGTTAGCAGGGTGCAAGGCAAGTTGATTCAGAGTTGGTTCGGCTCCTCCGGCATTTCTCATATTTCGGCGCTGGGGGCAGAGCGTTTGCAAACAGCGCCGATGTTGCTTGGCGTTTCTATGGAGTGGTCTTATTTTTTGTTAGGGTTGGGTTTGGGTTGATTTTTCTTTTTTTTCTTTGGTGTTTCCAGATTTCTCTCCGTTTGTGGGGCTTCTCTCACTCCTATGTGGGTGGTTCTGTTACTTTCTGCTGTGCTCCGTCTGTTTGGAGTTGAGGGTTTAGTTGGAGTTGGGTGAAGTCTTTGGACGGAATCTCCTCTTTTTGATTTCTTGATCCTTATTTTGGGATTGAGTTTTCTTCTGATGTTCTGTTTTTTTGATCTATAATATTATCTGTTATCGTTGTGGCAAAATAAAAAAACTAACCCAGGAGAATAAAATGGAAGGAGATTTCCATTTATCTCTGTCCTTCAACTTTTGAAGGTGGAAAACGGAATATTGGTGAATGCTTGAAATTTACAAAATTTTGAGATTTTGTTTCTTTTTGAGTTTACTTTAAATATTTTTTTAGGTGTTTTCAGTTTTGATGGGAACAGTTTATATACAACTTTGTTCAACTTTAAATTGTTGTCTGATAGTACGAAATTGATCTGGTGCCTATAAATTGACCCCAACATCCTAAAAAAATAATAATAATTTTTTTTTTTGAAGGTGGAACATAAGTGAAAGAGATGTCGAAAGGATAAACTGAAATCTGAATCGAACTTTTTATCCGCCCATAGTGGTCTGGAAGTCATCTCATCTCTTTTGCCCTTGCAACATCTCCAACCATACCATCGATCTTTCAAATATTCTTCCATACGTCAATATATAAAATCGAAATGCAAGCTCTCCAACCCTCTTTGACTCAAATTTTCATTTTAGGTTAAGTGTGCATCCCTCTTTCTTCAGGTTAAGTTTGCCTCTCTCTTTATTTTCATAAGGGGAAATTTAAAAAAATGGTTCTCCTAGTTTCACACGAGTCTCATTTTCATCCTCCAAGTATCAATTACAACTCTTTTGACCTTCAAGTTTGGTTTTCATACCAAATTGGTTCAATTGATAGCTTCTGTTAGCCAAATTGGACGGAAAAAATCAAATTGATGGCAATTTGGACTTTGCAATGCGTACCAAATTGGTGCAATTGATAACGTCTGTTCTCAATTTGATTTTTTCCATCCAGTTTGGCTGACCGGCGTTATCAATTGGACCAACTTAGTACGAAAACCAAACTTGAAGGTCAAAAGAGTTACAATTGAAACTTGGAGGACGAAAATGAGATTCGGGTGAAACTAGGAGGACCATTTCTATAAATTTCCCTTTCATAAGGGTTGAGTTTGGGTAAAATAAGTAACGAGAATTTGAGCGTGATTTCTAATCTTCGCTATCTATTAGAGTATTAATTGTTGTTTTCCGCTTCCCTTTTTTTTTTTAGGTTAAGTTTGCCTTTTTCTTTATTTTCATAATAGTACATGTTAAGTTTGGATAATAGAAGTTTCAAGAAGAATTAAGAAAAATTTGAGCGCGATTTCTAATCCTTGTAATTCTAATGTTTGAAAGGGATTGGAATAGGATTAATGATTATTGCATTTATTTGTCAAATGCAGGCAAATATATTGTCAAACTGGGTAGAGATTTCATCTCATTACTTCAATTCCATCCAAAAGAAAAGAAGGCAGATGTTTTTCCTATAATGAAACAATTTTCTGAGGGGAAATTTATGAGTCTATATTCCATATTAAATTTTATGCTCATATTTCAAACTCAAAATAGAGAGAATTTGGGTGTAAGGCTCCACACTAGCACACCCACCCGCCCAACCTTTTTATTTATTTATTTATTTTTTCTTCTATTGATTCTCTCTCGCCGCCTCTCCATTATTGCGAGATGGCTGAGACTCTTTTCTTAGGGGGAGATTTCTCACTTTGCCCATATTTTTGGACCGCAAAGTTTTCCTTTTTGTAATTTGTTATTATTATTTTTATATACGGAATGATCTATTGTCGAGTCAACAACCTTCAAAAACAAAAAAAACTCAAAGAAATTATATTTATACCTATCTCATACAATGAACCAAGTCAAGGATGATTCAAAAGTTTAGTTGAATAAAAGTTTAGTTGAATTCCCCCCTCCTCACACTTATTTTTATATAAAAATTTTCACGATCATTTTCACGATCAGAAAATATTACAGAATAATTATCAGTTACATTGGGACTGAGATATGGTCGAGACTCATGCGAGATTCATAATTGCGACTTGAATGGTGATCATCATTATTTAAAATACTAAATTCTCACGCATTAATATTGATAACCAATTTTCAAAAAACCAGATCGGGCTTACCGAGACTATTATAGCCCCTTTGGAGTGATAGGTTTTGTGAGAGAAGAAAAGAATAGAAAGAAGAATCTCACTACTCGTTTCGATAAATAGGTAAGAAATGATAAAAATTGTGTATAAATGCAAGGCTTATTTGGAAGGGAAAAAAAAAAAAATGGGCCTAGGCCCTAACTCCTCATAAGCAAAAACACTTGGACGCAATAACTCGACGAACTTCAAGACCATCGCGAACAGTGCACAAATCATCCAACATGCCTGACGGTGCTTGATCGAACGCTTGCTCCCTTCAGTTAGCTAGATCATGAGCACAACCGTTAGCCTCACTCCGACCAAAGCCTTCCTGCAACCAAAGATTAAGTCACAAGTCCATTCCATTTTAATTCAAGGGGTGCTGATTCGAAATTGCTGGAAGAGCCACTTGTTTCCATTCTCCATTGATCATGGTAAGTCCCACACTAGTACATACTATTATTTTAGATCAGACGGGCCAGAACGAATCTGGTGGTCAGCTTTCACCCAAAACCACATGGACGCAATTGCATCAGATAGTTCACTCCCCTGTGGAGTCCATTTGTTCAACGGCATTGCTACGCGCTACAGCCTATACAACACAGAGGATTGGCCCTGAACACAGCTGTCAAGACTTGGGCAAGGCGTCACGCAAAACCTTTATAAACCGAACCTCTGGAGAAGGAGAAACCCTAGAAGAAAGAAGCTCCCGGTTCTACGTACAAATCGCTGTACCTATACCCTAGGATCGATCTCCGATGGGTATAATCAGAAGTGCTTTCAAACTAACGGCGGGGACGATGTTCGGAGTGTACGTAGCTCAAAACTACGACGTTCCGAACATAAAGAAGCTCATCAACACGGGGCTCGTGTTCGCGAAGCACCTCGAGGAGAATTACCGGAAGCCGAAGAAGGAAGAGGATAATTGATCAGGAGACAGTTGAGGTTTCGTTCGACTCCGAGTTTTTTTTCCTCCAATTTTTGAAGTTTTTGTTTTAGTCCTGTACTTGAAACCCCTATCATGGGTGAGGTTTTGTTAGTGATGATGCTTGAAATGATGAAATTTGACTGGAATTCTGGTTTATATGGATAGTGAAAAGTTGAAGAATTTGGTTATACGTTAGGGTGTTTTCCTCTTTTAACTTCGAGCTGTGTGTGATATTTTTATGTCTTCTTTGATTGCCGAGAAAGTACTGGTCTTACTGGAAAAGAAAAGGAAAAAAAAGGTAATAAACGATACAATCCAGTGTTTACATCGGAGGGAGAGGATTAATATCTTGCATTTGATATTTGTTTGAGAATAGGACTGTAAACGAACTGAGATGCTCACAAGCAGCTAATGGCTCTGGTTGGCTTGTTTAGTAATTGAGCCGAGCTCGACACTCAAAAGCTCGGCTCGTTTGAATAGACTCGGCTCGTTTAAAGAGGATAGTTAAGTAAATTAGCTAGGCTCGGCTCGGCTCGTTTACAACCGAGCCGAGTTTGAGTTTTAGGCTCGTATAGTAAACGAGCTGAGTTCGAATACTATGAAGCTCGGCTTGTTTACACCCCTATTTGAGGACATAATTAAAGGTCTCGGTGGTGGGAACATATGAAAATACCTTGCATTTGATTCAATCAAGATTATAGCTCAAGTGGATTGGATTTAAGACGTTTATGAGAAATTAATTGCATTTGGTACGCTTTGTTGAAAAATGGACGGAAAGGATTAGTTTTGAGAATTGTGGGACAAAAGATTATGTGACATATGTTCTAGTTTCTTATGATGGGTTCACTGTCCCTGGAGTTCTTGTTATGGTAGTACTCAAGAACTTAATTGTATTCAAGTCAACTTTTCAGATTGATCCACGAATGATTTAAGCTTGTGGCTTCTGTTTAGTGCTAGTATAACACAGACTTAACTGTAGATTTTCCTTTTTGGTGCAACGGAAATTACATTAATTGACCAAACAAAAGCAGAGTCATACAGACTAAAATAGCAATGACTTAAAACAGAAAACTGAAGACCTAGGTTCTGAGATGCCCGACACCTAGGCAGTCGGCGATCACGTATTCCCTTGCCGCAAGGGGAACTTGCTCTGTGACGACTAAACTTTCGTATTGTTCGGCTCCCAGTCGGGCTAGTCAGTCCGCCGTTTGGTTGGCTTGACAGAAGATGTGGCTAATTGTGGTTCCAGTCCAGGTTGCCAACATTTTTGCGTCTTTGACTAGAATGCATTGGGGGTGATCCATAGCGGCGCGTCCATTGACTAGATTCACTGCAATACATGAGTCAGATTAAATCTTCACATGCTGTAGCCCTTTTTCTAGAATTATTTTAAGTCCTATGTACGTTGCCCAAAGCTCAGCTTCCAGGCTCAAGTTGCATTCCAACTTTCCATAAAACCCTAGAATCCACGCCCCTGCATCATTTCTGAAAACTCCTCAAAATCCAGCTTTATTGTTGGAGTCATACCAACATCCGTCCGTATTTAGTTTTATCTCTCCTCCACAAGGGAATCTCCAAACAATTAAATGATTACTAGTAATATCAGTTTGGATGGGAGTTTTAAACGCTTCCCCAATTTCCTTGGCACGAGAGTTAATAGCTTTGAGGCTCACTGCTGGTGGAATATTAAAATTATTGAAACTCTTTTTGTTTCTATCTTTCCTAATTTGCCAAAGAGTAGTAACAAAAACTGTATTCCAAGGGATATCTCCATCCTAACGATCGGAGTGACTGGATTTAGCATTAACTACAATCCAATCGTTAAGGGTTCTCCTGAGAAGATTTCTAATCCAGTTGTTGTGACAAATAGAGGACTACATGTCTTTGACTTTGGGCCATTCACGAAATAGGTGACTCAAACTCTCAGGACTGGTATTACAACGAGGGCAAGCGCTCGAAAGGTTGATTTTTCTGATAGCTCTCAACGGGTTTGATGGCAATTTATCATGCGAAATGAGCCATAAGCTTTAATTTCTTCTAGGATTTTGAGCTTCCAGAACCAAATCCAACCCTTTGTATCCCTATCCTCAAAATTGATTAAATCAAAGGCAGCAGCAGTAGTGAATCCATTACTCCCATGACTGGCCCAGGTAGGTAGGGTGATCAGGGGAATTCACGTAAGTAGAGAGATGTATGTTATGAATGATATTCGTATCCTGTTGATCTACTATGTGAGCTATGTTTGAAAGATCCCAGGTATCATTATCATCAACAATCTCTTTTACCTTCGTATTACCACTAGTATGGGGTCCCTGATACTTTAAGATAGAGGGCCACTCCCACACCTCCAGTCCTTCCAAAGATCCACTTTGGATCCCTCTCCAATGGTCCATTTTATTCCCCTTTCGATTATGTGATTGGTGTTGACCATGCTGCGCCAAACATGTGAAGCATTACGTTTTTTGGGCAAAGACAAGAGGGAATGATTTCTGAAGTATTTGTCTCTAAGCATTTTAACCCATGCATGGTGACTTTTCAGCTAAGTTTGGTAAGGAGTGCCAAGTTTTGGTCTCTAGCTTTCCTGATACCAAGTCCACCCCTATGTTGCTTTTACAAACAGTAGTCCAATTAACAAGGTGAATTTTTTGGTGCTATCAGTATCTCCCCAAAGGAAGTTTCTATTAATTCTGTCCAAATTATCACACACACTCACAGGGATTTCCATGGTTTGCGTGGTATAGTTAGGTATGGTAGACGTCACCGATTGCATGAGAGTAGCCCTACCTGCTAAGTTCAAGACATTAGCTTTCCAGCCAGCAAGTCTCCTTTGTACTTTTTCAGCAATAGGATTAAAGTGCAATTTGCTCAATATACTCTGAAGTAAAAGCACACCCAACTATTTCCCAAGATCAGCAGTCAAAGAGATACCAGTACTGTTACTAAGCCTTCTAGCTCTTCTGTGATTAATGCTGGTGGAAACATACATTTTGGATTTAACTATAGATGCTTTCCTGGAAATATCCTTTTTCTCATTTTGTTGTTTTTTATTGCGAGAAGTTCAGCTAATAAACTAAAAGATTGAGATTTTGGTGTTGTTTGCACCTGTCTGGTAAATTACTGGTAGAAATACTTCTTTGGGGAAAAATTGGCAAGTACAGGCTTTGAAATCAATAGCATAATGAACTCATGGCTTGGGGGTTTCAAGTGTCCAGAAGTGTTAAGAAATCAGAATTGTCGCTTATCCGATGTCATAATTGTTTAGGCTCGAGATGGTTGATAGGGGGGGTTAATGCGATTGTTCGTAGTTTGCGAATAGTAGTTACAAAGTAAAAGCGTGCTGTGTCTATTTGACAAGGACAAAAGGCTCTATTCACAGCTAAAACTGCATCTTAATTTTGGTTTTTGTCCTCTTCTTCTTCTCCTTTTATTGCTATCTACTATCTAGTATCTATAGCTTGGAATTCCTTTGTATACGGATTGTACTTAATTACATGGCCAGCATTTCATGGATAGGCGGTAATATGAAGCATGATTATGTAGACAAATCTCTGTTTTGCAAGTGATCAAAGTTTTGTAATGGAGTCAAATGTCAGACTTGGAAGGGTTGAGGTAAGAAGAAGATATGAAGGGTCGATCCAAAATGGAATCTATCACCTTTTTAAGAACAAAATTTGAGAGAAAATTGTTAGAGCACAGAGTTTGTTCAAGTCGGGTGGTTCGAGCTATGTAAAGAAGTACTATCTAGGAGAAGCAATTCAAAGCCATTTGTCCCCCCTGAATCATCCTTGTTCTTGTTCTTACCTGCACCACATCCATGATTATACTTATTAAAGCTGTTATACACTGATAGAGAGAAGACTGAAGAGTACTAACCATGTACTGTCACCCAGCTAAGACTATTTCTTCTTGGAAAAGAATTAGTTAATCTTGCTCTAGTACAGCTTCATTTAGTTAGTTGGAGATTACTGTGTAGCTTAAGTGTATAATCTCCTCTTGTATTCTGTTATGCAATTGGGATCAGTTGATAAAATTCTCTCTCTAAACTTCGTCATGCATGCATGATTACTTATTCTCTGTTTTCATTATAGGATTCCTTCTAGTGCCACTAATGCATTGCCCTCGCACATTTATACAGCGTCAAACCAGTCAGACGGTGTATATCCACGTGTGATTAAGTTGTCATTTGCTGGCTAGTTGAGTGGGGATTGTTTAGGTCTACAAATTCTTTTGGTTCTTTCTACACTGATGCAGTTGGTGTTTAGGTTTACATCTCTTGTGTATCTCTGGAGTCTTGGAGGAGGCACCTGTTTAAGCACAATCATATGTAGAGATTATACAAGAAACGAGTTTTTTGTACTTCTAATGGGACAACAGAGGTGTTCCATATGCAGTGAGATTACAGATCATAGGAAGTGATTAATTCCAACAGGATCCATGGTGGATTTTCTTACAAGACAATACATTAAGGAAATCTAGTTGTGCAACAATATAAAAGACAGTACATAAAGGAAATCCTAGATGTCCTGCAGGAAACATGACTATGCGCAAGATGCATACATAGTACTGTGCACTAGATGAAGATCTTGATTAGATCGCAGAAACATGAAGGGCATGAAGCATGTGTCATGAAGGGCATGGATGCAGTTTTCTTTGCAGTTTTCTCAAAGGAAGTTGGGTGGGGTTTTTGGTTGCTATTGGTAGTGGTGGAAAGCAGAATGCAACAACTCTATTCATAATTTTCATTATTACCATGCCCGTCCTGATGCTTTCTGTTTTTTGTAAAAGCATGAATAAGTTGATTAATGGATGCTCAATAAAGAGTACTTTTCACATAGTTGTATGAAATTCTTATCATGCCAGCCATTTGTTTTCTTCAAGATAATTTCACCAATATGTATGCCTATTTCTATTGAGACTCCTCATGGTAGAGGACAGATGGATACTTGTTTTGGTAACTCTTTCCCTTATGTTTTTTGCGGAGAAACTGTTGTTTGAGAGAGAGAGAGAGAGAGAGAGAAGTGTAGGGTGTTAAATTAACCCTTACACATAGAACCTTTATTTATATTATGATACGACTAGACACATTACCTGACTAGTCGATGTGGGACAAAGACACTAGAGAGCAATATTAATAAGCTACTCTAACACTCCCCCTCAAGCTGGAGAATAAATATCACAAAATCCCAGCTTGTTACATAGAAACTCTAAACGTGGTTTAAACAGTGGTTTGGTGAAGATATCAGCCAATTGAGCTCCGGTAGAAACAAATGGAGTAGATAACACACCACCATTTATCTTCTCACGAACAATATGACAATCCACTTCAATATGCTTTGTTCTTTCGTGAAACACTGGATTTGAAGCAATATGGATTGCTGCTTGATTATCGCAATACATAGGAATAGGTAACTCCACACCGAACCCTAACTCCATGAGTAAAGCTCTTAACCAGACGATCTCACAAGTCGTGTGTGCCATGGCTCGATACTCCGCTTCTGCACTAGACCTTGCAACAACTGTTTGTTTCTTACTTTTCCATGTGACCAGATTGCCGCCAACAAAAGTACAGTACCCAGTAGTAGACCGTCTGTCAGATGGTGATCCTGCCCAATCAGCATCAGTAAAAGCTTCAACACGCAAATGACCATTAGACCGATAAAACAAACCTCGTCCAGGATGAGCTTTAAAATATTTCACAATACGAAGACAAGCTTCCCAGTGTGGAAGTCGAGGAGTTGACATAAACTGACTCACCATACTGACAGCGAATGAAATATCAGGACGTGTATTGGTAAGATAATTCAACTTGCCAACTAAGCGACGATACCGGTCCAGATGTGGAAATATCTCCCCCTGATCAACACAAAGCTTCACATTAGGATCCATCGGGGTCTCCACAGGTTTTGCTCCCAATAAACCTGTTTCCTCAAGAATATCCAATACATACTTTCGTTGAGACAAACTGATTCCCTCCTTGGATCTTGCCACCTCAATACCCAAGAAATACCGTAGCTTACCCAAGTCTTTAGTGTGAAATTGACGCTGTAAAAACTGCTTCAACTCATCAATGCCTTTCTGATCATCCCCAGTAATGATGATGTCATCCACATACACAATTAACACTATTTTTCCACGCTCTGACTGGAGAGAGAAAACAGAATGATCAGAATGAGGTCGACGCATACCAAACTGTATCACAGCATCACTGAACCGACCAAACCAAGCTCGAGGTGACTGTTTTAGACCATATAAAGCTTTGCGAAGACAACAAACCTGAGCACGCCCCCCTTGAGCAACAAACCCAGGAGGTTGCTCCATATATACCTCTTCAAGCAAATCACCATGTAAGAAGGCATTTTTGACATCCAATTGAAACAACGGCCAACCAAGATTAGCAGCAAGAGAAATAAGAATCCGGATAGAGTTTATCTTGGCAACGGGGGAAAAAGTCTCTGCATAATCAACCCCATATGTTTGTGTATAGCCTTTGGCCACAAGGCGGGCCTTATACCGCTCAACAGTGCCATCAGGATTAAATTTGACCGTAAAGACCCACCGACAACCAATAGTAGACTTTCCTGGCGGAAGAGGAACCAACTCCCAAGTGCCATTTTCATGGAGTGCAGTCATCTCAATCTCCATTGCTGTCCGCCACTCAGACAGAGAAAGGGCCTCCTGTACAGTGTTAGGAACATGTATAGAAGAAACTGACGAAGTAAAGGCACGAAGGGAAGGAGACAGATGATTATATGCGACATAGTGAGAAATGGGATGAGAAGTGCAAGTACGAGTACCTTTACGTAGAGCAATAGGAGGATCAAGTTCAGATAAAGGAGAAGAAACTACCAGATCTTATGATGGAGGAGGTGTTGGGACAGGTGCTACCGGATCTTGTGACGGAGGAGGCGTTGGGGCAGGCGCTGGTGGTGCCTCTATGGCTTTGTTGCGACGAACGTACACCTGCAAGGGTTTCTCCTGCAAGGGGTTCACAAAAGAACCAGATGGGACTGCTATAGGAAAGACAGACTCAGACCCAGCCATAACAGGGGTTTGTGGACCCGAATAAAATGGCAATGACTCATTAAAGGTAACATCTGCACAAACAAAGTGACGACGAAGAGTGGGGGAGTAACACTTATACCCTTTCTGAGTGCGAGAGTAACCAAGAAAAATGCACTTAATGGATCGTGGGTCCAATTTACTTTGGTCGGGATCAAGAGCATGAACATAACATGTACACCCAAAAATCCGAGGGGATAATGAGTGGAGAGGCCGACCGGGAAATAGGACTGTATGGGGTATTTGACCCCCAAGAACAGTAAAAGGCATACGATTGATCAAATGGCATGCAGTAAGAACTGCGTCACTCCAGTAAGACTTAGGAACGTTCATTTGAAATAACATGGCACGCATAACTTCTGATAAGTGTCGAATCTTGCGTTCGGCAACCCCATTTTGCTGTGGAGTCCGAGCGCAGGATGACTGATGAATAATCCCATGATCATCAAAAAAATGAGATAAAGTATTATGAAAAAATTCTCGTGCATTGTCAGACCGGAACACACGAATGCAAGTATTAAACTGAGTCTTTATTTCCATGTAAAATGATTTAAAAATAGTCTTCAACTCAGATCTCTCTTTCATAAGATAAAGATATGTAATACGAGAGAAATCATCAACAAAGATAACATAATACTGAAAACCAAAAACATTGGGCACATGAATAGGCCCCCAAATGTCTGAATGAACTAACTGAAAAGGATGTGACACACGACGTTCAACCCTGGGATAAAATGGTACTCTATGATGTTTACTAAACTCACAAACTTCACAGGGCAAAGTGTTAACACGACTACATGAAGGAACTAGCCTTTTAAGGTTTTGAAGGGATGGATGACCAAGACGACAATGATGTTGATATGGTGAAACTGATGACTGGAGAGCAATAGAGCTAGGGTGAACACCATCGGTAAAGTAATACAGGCCACCACGCTCAACACCGCCACCAATCTTCCTCCCCGTTTTAAGATCCTGAAACACACAACCATGAGGGAAAAAAGTAACAGAACAATTCAAAGACTTTGTAAGTTTACTAACTGACAGAAGATTTAATGGAAAACGAGGAACATGCAATACAGAGTCCAAAGTAAGAGAGGGGGTAAGTGGAACAGAACCCAAACCAATAACAGCAGTAGTAGAACCATCAGCTAGAGTAACATGGGATGGTTTACCGATAGACTGACGATCAGAAAGAATATGGGAACTACCAGTCATATGATCTGATGCACCTGAATCAATAACCCAAGGAGTGGAAGGAAGAGAAGATGCAACACAAGTAACAGAAGGACCTGTCTAAGATAGCGTGGCAGTGGCAGAACCTGACTGAAGTGACACGAGGCGATGGTACTCCTCTGCAGAAATAGTCACCCTACTGTCGGCAGAAGGATGAGTAAACTGTCCAGCATCCTCAGAAATAGTAACCTGATGAGCCTGAGGAAAACCATGAAGATCATAACAATACCCCACTGTATGATTTGTACCTCCACAATGGGTACACTGTCGAGTACCATAATAAAAACCACCACGACTAGAGTTACCACGACCAGAACTACCTCCCCCTGACATAAGACCATAACTAGAACCACTACGACCACAGGACTTAGAACCACGGCTACCAGAACCATCAGAAATAACTGAAGCAGTCTCCATCATAAACAAACCAAAGCAACAACGAGGATAGCACGGGCAACCAAACAACCAACAAAGCCATGAGCTACTAAATCAATCAACTTTCTACCAACACAGCAAAATCACATTGGCTACTAGCCCACCACACTAGCCAACAACCAACAACCAATGAAACTCCAAACAACTATCAGTAACATGCCACTGAAACTGAACCATCCATATTGTAAATAGCTAATGATAATAGGAAGATCAACATCAATAGACTGTAGCAGACTTCACAAGACCTCAACAAAGCAATTGAGGGCACCAGACTTCAACAGAACTCAACAATCCCAAGCATCAACAATCACCAGACCAGGAGCTACCAACTAATCAAACAGCCAACATTAATCTACTGAATAAGACACACTGATACTCCCAACAGAAGTTTAACACCATCCAGCAAACTTGAACCAACATCATCACTGGTCAACAAAGCAAATAACACCATAAACAGAACCTGATGTGCACTGAAGCAACAGCGGAAGAACAAAAGCAACACCGTGGAGCATCAACAAATGAACCAATGGCCTCAACTACTAGTACCAGACATCGACCGACAGCTCTGGGAGAATACCAATCAATAGCTGAAGCATCAACACGAGCAGAAAGCCAAGAATCGGCCAATCTCGAAGCTGACTGAACTCGAAATCTACATGAACAGGTACGAATTTGGTGTAGAAGGTAAGAACAGGGTTCGATTTGGGGTTAAAGGTTAATTTTGGGTTCGTTTTCGCTCGATTTTGGTTCGAAAACAACTGGGTAAAGTGTTTTAGGGATCGAAATCAACTGGGTAATGGACTTTTGGGAATTTCGAGAGGTTTTAGGACTTGATTTGGGGTTTCAAGGGATTTGGGGGCTTCGATTTGGGGTTTTCTGGGTTGTATGAGGATCGATTGGTGTATGATAGGGTTTCGGGATTGATAGGGTTTCGATTGGAGGGTCGATTTTGGGTTTATTTGGGGCTGCTACAGTACACGTGAGCATTGTTCACGATTGCTACAGTGCATGCGAGCACTGTTCACGGCTGCTACAGTGGTGGGTGATGTGTTAGGGTTAGGTGGATCTAAGATGGATTCGTATCACGCTTTGATACCATGTTGTTTGAGAGAGAGAGAGAGAGAGAGAGAAGTGTAGGGTGTTAAATTAACCCTTACACATAGAACCTTTATTTATATTATGATACGACTAGACACATTACCTGACTAGTCGATGTGGGACAAAGATACTAGAGAGCAATATTAATAAGCTACTCTAACAGAAACTTTTTGAATGGATTTGAAGAAACATCAACTAGTTATTGAGATATGTGGGGAACCTCATTGTAAATAGGCATTCATGCGTCATTAAGAAGTTCCGGATTTGGATTTGGGTGCAGATACGAACACAAACACGGACACTAAAATAGGATACGTTATTTCTATAAAAAAAAAAAAATATATGGCGACGAACACTGCAGGGGACACAACAAAAACAAATAAAATTACTTTTAAACCAATGGAAACATAGTTATAACATACACACACACACTGTATTTGCCTTTAGCCCAAAAAACCTTTAAAAAAATTGCATATTTAACCCCTACAGTGTCACCATACGTGTCCCTCCTATGTCCCTCCCGCGTCCTTGGCTTGTCCCCCTGAAAATATTAATTAAATTTAATGAACACGCCATGTGGTGTGTCCTGTTTTTTGCCGTGTCCCCTCGTTGGACACAGTTATGGCAACCTCTAGGAGTGTCAATGCTCCATAGGCTCCCAATCCTACGGAATTTCTGGAAATATTATAATTGCAAAGAAATCCAAGTAGGTATAGACATAACACAAGTAAAATCAATGTATAAGGAGATTCTTAAATGTCAAACAGAAATTGACGATCTTATGATTGGATGAGAATGGTTTGAAAGCTTTCAGGCACTCTGTAGGTAGAAAGTTGTTCCACGCCCGCTATCAGATGGTCCTGGGGTCTTTTGTTTCTTCATTCTCTTTTGGCATCTATGTACAAGGTGACCTATTGTATTTTTGATTTGTATAACTGTTTTTACACGTTCACACTGTAGTTCTATTGTGTTGCTCACTAAAATGATTTCCGTTGTTCTCATTCCTCCACATGTAAAGCTGCGAGTATTGTCCAAAAGGACCAAAGCCATACATCATAAATTCAAAACTGAAAATTCTTAATAAGATTCTATGTCACAATACATGTGGTTCAGATGGTTCTATATAGGTGTATTCAGTTCTAAATCGATGCAGTTGATTTCTACACAATGGATACGTACAGATCAGATGAACTAAAATCTGTTGCACTCCCAACAGTTGATAAAGTCTTCTGCTTGTGTAATGAACGCCAGTCATCAATACGTGCGAGCTGCTCCGGATTCAAACTTGAAAGTGGTTGTTGACTGAGAATTTCCAAAATCTTTTCTGACTTTCCCAGAAGAACAATTGCGCTGTGGACACTTTCTTCCCTCTCTTCAATGGCACTGTTGTGGCATTGCATGGGTATAACTATCGGTAAGTTGGTGAAACAAGCGCCAAATATGTCAGCTATCATGGTACACAACCTTTCAAATAGCCTCTCACTACCATCATAGTCTCTGGCTTCATAATCCATAAAAATAGTTTTACATATTCTGTACATGGAATTTGACGCCAACACCTTGACAGGCCACCTAGAAGGGTCCTCCCTCAAACAACCATGAATGTCTTTCTTTCTGAATTCCCCAAACCTCTTCTGTGCATTATCAGAAAGCTCTTCCATTACCTTTTCTGGGCTTTTCGCATGCAGGGCCATCTTGCGGAGATCCACATCTAGCCACCTGTGATAGAGTTCGATACCTAGCCACAAATTTTCTGCTGCCCTCCGGATGTTATCTAACTCTGCTGTGGAATTCAGGTTATTCTCTACAATTCTGACATACATGAGACCTTCGTTTACGGTTCTTATTAACTGTTCAATCAGTAGGCTGTCAATTCCTGGAAGTGCGACCGCAATACTAGTTAGTGTCACGACTGGAAGTGCCCAACAATTTGGAGGTTCTTTGGCATCTAGAGAAGGAACCTTGTCGCTATCAAACTCAAGTACTCCCTTAAATTCTTTTAATGACTTTGATTTCTCTAGAAGCTGTATGAGATTTTTTGGCGGCTTCTTTTTTCCCATTAGAAACCACTTGTCAGTCGCATCACAATTGCTCTCTACCATCACATCAATCAATTCTTCCTCTCCCTCAAGATGCAAAACGAAACGGCTGAGGTGTAGCTTTGAAAAGGGCTTTGATTCAGACCCTGAGTCGTCATTTGTAACACCATTGTGGCATTTGAACAACCACGTCAATCCCTTGCAGTAGAGAGAGCATATCAGAACCCCACGCATGAAGAAAATGGAAACTAGTCGGACCAATTTGCTCACCACCACTATTCCGCACTGCAATCGAATGCACAAGTCCAGAGTTGCATTTTTCACGTCATGGGTGAGCTTTTTACCATGGCGTCCCCACATTGGTAGCCCTAACGGGCACTCTTTCCACTCTACCATCCACTGGATCCAGTAACTTTCCACTTTAAACTGGGGTTTAAACTTGCAGACCTTAGTTGCTTTCTTTGGACACCTGAAATTGATAGCGGTGAACCATCTAAAAGCAGGGGCAATAGTTCCTGCAACGACTGCTATGATTTGGGTTACAAGAACTAAAGTAGTTGACCACTTATATGCCGATTCACCAATGCAAAATTTGAAAGACCGAGGCATGAAGTAAGATCGAAGAATAGCTTCTGCTAAGGTCACAGCAGCCAAAAGGCAGAATGCCCCTGAGGCAGTACATGTCGCCGAACGCCCTATGACAAACTGTGGCCCACAGGTATGCGCCATCATCCAAAACTTGGTCAGATCCTCTCTCAGTTTCTCAGGATGGCATTTCTCAGTTCCATTTGAGCACTCTTTAATTGCCATTTGATGCTTTTTAGTGTATTTTATCTCGAAATCGCGTTTGGTAGTCGGGACAGTCAAAGCTGAAGAACACAGCATTGCAAGCAAAATAAGCATGAGGAACATAAGGAAAGCATGTTCTTTCCAGAAAACATAAATAACCCCAGTACCCAATTGGATGCAGATATTGACTATTGCAGTAATAACAAGGATTCCCAGAGCCACGATATTCGCGACTATTTCTTTGTTTTCCATGGATCCTAGAGAAGGCATGGAATTACCCATTACTGTGCATATCAAGGCGGCGCTACTGAGTTTTGCGAGTTGCTCTTGGCGGCGGGGCATGGAGGTGTTGAGGTCAACCGACAGTTTGATCGCCACTGCTATAAAGGTAAGGGTGGTGGCATTGAGAGAGAAGAATTTGCATGGGAGCCAGAACTTCCGTTGGCGGAATCCGTTGAAGGCGTCCACAGCCATGGCGATTGCACAGGCGGCGGATGCCACGGCTATGTAGATGCCGATCCATGGTACCGGCTGATTGAACTTGGAGTCGTTTAGATACCCATCTACGGTGCAGCGAAGCCCGACCATGTTCAAGCAGGGCAAGTTTGAGCTGTTGATTCTACTATTGCTGGTGTTGAAATGAAGATGATGGCTATGGTGAAGTGAAGTTTTAATCTGCAAGGTATTATTTGTTTATTACTAGCTGTTGAGATTTTTGAGACGGGTGAATAAGAATTTGGAGTACCCTTTGAATGCTTCTCCTTTTTTTTTGGGTGGTCCCCATTCTTTGATGGGTCTAGTCGAGCTTAATTATAATGTTGACTTTATTGTATTGGACACTTGTGGTGGAAGTTCTCTAGAGAGAGAACATCTGGACCTAAGTGGATCGGAGGGATTCACAGAGAGTCATCCAACCATGGCCCTTGAGAGATTATTCCATGCTCTTGGAGCGATGCTTCACCCTCGCAGTAGTACTGTGATATGATTCACGGCACACCCACTATTATGAGCGGTGAAGCACTATTTCGAGAGCATGCAATAATTTTTGCATTTTTTAGTTTTACACCAAATTTTTATGTGATGTGGGTGAGTAAGGACGAGAAAAATCGAAAAAGTAAAAAAAAAAAAAATTATTTTTTACTTTGGATATTTTCCAAAATACTTGCATAAAAGTCAACCTTGTTCGTTTAGCATATTTACTTTGTTTTAACTTTATTTTTCAATCATTACCCTATATCTTTTTCCAATCATTACCCTATTTTTTCAATTATTACTTTCTCATCTCTCTCTATCTCTCTCCAATCATTACCCCTATTTTCAATCATTACTCTATTTCTCTCTCATTACTTTTGTGATTCCTCTCGTTCTTACTCATCCATATCACATACAAGTTTGACATAAAACTAACAAACGCAAATAAAAAATAAAAACTTGAATAAGGACAGAATCAAAAAATTGTGGTGCATAAGTTAATCACTAGCACGAACGGCACTCCCATTTTCTCTAACTGGCATTTTCCTTTGTGTCTCTATTAGTTTATTTGTTTTATGAGAAAAGAAAGTGCTGTTGATAAAAAAAAAAGAGTGGCAAAATCAATTCACCGGGTTCTTTTCTCCAAAACTTTCTTCTCCTTTTCCTCTCGGAGAAGATTACTATTCTCCTCCAGACCCATTGCAACGCACAACCCAAACTTTATGGGCCTTGGCCCGTTGACCTTCGTCAAACTTAAGCCGGCCTAAAATTTTCCTTAAAAAACCACGTCATGCCATCCCTCTGCGGTTTCTTATTTTTTCCGATCCGATCATTCGCAGGTTAGATATCGTGAAATTCCGGCGAGAGAGAGAGAGGGAGAGGGAGAGAGAGAGAGAGAGTCCACGATCAATTTGCAGGTAATTTGGATTCCCCTACCCTCATTTTCAATCGAATTAGGGTTTTCAATCCAGTAAGGGTTTCGAATCGAATTAGGGTTTTATCTGCAGATCGTCTTCCCTTGCATTTAACCCTAGTCTCCAACCATGGGAGGCCACGGCGGTCTAAACATCCTCCCTCAGAAGCGATGGAACGTCTACAACTTCGACAACAGAGAGAAAGTCCGGAAAGACGAAGAGGCCGCCGCCAAAGAGGAGCAGCTCAAGCGCGAGCAGTCTCGCAAGCGCGACACCGAGTTCCGCATCGAGCAGCTCCGCCAAGCCCGCGGCCTAGCTCCCTTGGCTCATCAACCCTCCACCGCGGCACCAACCGCGGCTGCACCGGCTCCGCCTTCGCCTGAACCGGAGTCGAAATCAAAGTTGAACCACATTAACTTGTTCGAAGGGATTAGGATTTTCGATCCAGTAGAAGGGAAAAAAGAGGATGAGGACAGAGGAGGGGCGCGTAAGAAGATGAAGGTGGAGAAGAAGAAGGAGGAGGTGAGGGTTGTGTTGCCTGAAGATGAAAAGTATAAGTTAGGGTATGGGGTGGCTGGGAAAGGGGTGAAGTTACCGTGGTATTTGTCACGGCGGCTGAGCGATGATGTGGAAAGAGAGGAGGAGGTGGAGGATGAGGGTGGTAAGTGTAGAGTGGGGAAGAGTAGCGGGAAGAAGACGGTGGAGGAGATGAGAGAAGAGCGGTTGAAGAGAGAGAAGAGGGAGAAGGAGCGGGAGAGGGCTCTGGTGGTAGGGAAGGGCAGAAGGGATGGAGGGTTTTCTAGGAGGTAGGTTTTGAGGGAATTGCATTTGTGTTCTGTTTATTGCCAGAGTTTTTGATAACTCAAGTGTCCGTGCCAGCGTTAATAGGTATTCTCTTGATGGATATTTGAATTACTTGATGATGTGTAGTTGAGGAAAGAGTATGATCAAGATATAGTAACATATTGTGATGTGTGGTGATGAAATTGTTTGGTCTCTTGTTTGATTCTTGATGTCTGTAGGTAACTCGTGAACATGTCTGGTTACTCTATTGTATATTCATGTTTCTTGCAGCTTTTTTGTGTGTTGACAATGTAGGCTACCAGCTAATGTTCAACTTGATGGCCTCTGTAATTCAGCTCTATTTTGCAATCCTTGTGTAGTCTCCAGGCACGACCAATTGTTTTTCTGGATCGATTTTCTGCTTCATTTGCTTAGTTTTTCTAATCAGAAGGCATAATTCAGTTAGATTCGTCATTTAGAAATTGTATTTCCAAAAGAGAGAACTTCTAGTTGCTGCCACACAAATAGGAGCCGTATTTATGGATTGATTCTCCTACATAGATGGAGGGATTTCATAAGAAAAGAAAAGAAAAGGTTATGGTTTCTTGCCAAACCACCCATATGAATTGAGTATTTTGGTAAGAAATGGTGAGAAAATAATGAAGAAAACTTTTTGTTGGTCCTTACCCTTTCTCACCCAATCTCACAAAAAATGGTGAGATGTGGTGAGAAAAGACTCCCCTTTCTTATCTCATCCTTTTCACCATCCAAATGGGCTGTAAGAGAGCCACCAAGGATGAAGGAAGAGGGTAAACCTGACATGAAGGCTTGAAGGATGTTCAATCTTTTAGGTCCCTACATCTCCTTGATAGTTATAGCACGATGCCCCTTAAAGCCTAGATGCGAATCATGCAATGGGATTAGACTGTTTCACAATGTTGGCTTTATGGCGGCCAACATCCAGAAGCCCCCTATTGGCATGGGGTAAAGTAAGTAAAGAGAGGAATAATCGCCTCCACCCGTCGGTGCTGTATGGGCAGCATTGTGAAGCGCCTCATTGTTCACCTGCCGCTTAGTACCGGGCTTTGCGCTGCCCTTTAAAGATTAAGTTACGCCTTCCCTAACAACAATTGCTTTTAGGTGAGTTGGTTAGCACCTGATTCACCACACAACATTTTGACTCTCCCAAATCCCTAATGCAATGGTGGCGTGCTCTTTTGCCTGCAAAGTAAAATAGGCGCAAAGGAAAATACGATGTATTTAGAAATGTGCTGCAGAAGACAATTGCATGTTCTAGTATTTGCCAGCATGCGTGCCTATTAAATGAGGAATGGATTTCTATTAGCTTAATAATAAACTTGGTAATTACCAAGGATTTGTTGGTACTTGGTAGGTTCTTAGATGTTATTTCTTGCAGCTATAGAAGTGTGTAAATTTCACTTTCTTTTTAGTGGTTTTTAGAATTGGAAAGACAAATAGCATGGAAATTATAGAAATTCTGCTTTCACAAGGTTTGGTTCTCCACAAATTGGAACAATAGGGGTGGATCTCCCCCACCAAAGACATATGGAGCCACGATTTGAGGGTTCATCTACATGAATGGATGGGTTACTTAGGGATGTGTGGCTGCTCCAAAGTAATCAAGAGAGGAGAGTGAGAGAAAAGGAGAGATGGGTGTTCTAACCCAAATTTTAGAAATATTCCAGGTTTTGGCATGAACTGCTCTCATCATTTCTGGCAATATGTCTCATACTATTCCAAATTGTACGTAAACTTTTGTTTGTTAATATTCTGATTTTCATTCTACTGCACAAAACTGAAGTTTTTGTTGGGGAGGCGCTGCTTTTGTTTCCCGATCTAGTGTGGATCTTTTGCTGCTCAAACCATGAATCAGTTCTCCACGACCATTAAAATCGAACAATCATTGGAGGGGATGCAATCTGCTTATGGTATGAGCCCTTTCTTTCATTCTCCTACTGCTGCAGCAACTAATAAGGGCGTTATCTGCTATTCTTCTTTGAAGTACAATTGGGATCATGGGGGATTTCTTGTGATCTTATAAGAACAGCTCCTATCTTCATTTGGGTTTTGTTTAATCTGGTGGTTCATCCACCTTTGGGGTTTTGGGCTAGTATGGTGATCAATCACCTCGGCGGATTTAGTTTTCGATGTACTCTTGTTAAATTTCCCTTGGTTTCTCGGTTGATTTTTTGCCAACCTTGATTCCTTGTAGGCTTGAGCTGCAAATGATTGTCGGGGGTTTAAGGTGCCAATCTCGTTGGGATGCTTTTCTCTGGTTGTGATGCATTTGCTCTTGTCCTTTTAATCTCTTATACGCGTTACATTTCACTAATAAAATCTTTTTTTGGAAAATGATTTTGCCACTCCCTTTTTTGTTAATGACACTCCTCTGTAAGTATATTTTTGCATCAAAAATATACTTGCAGGGGAGTAGCGTTAACAAAAGGAGTGGCAAAATCAATAGCCTTTTTTTTGCCATTCAGAAAAAATAATATTCTGATTTTCATTCGCAGGGATGGGGTTCTATGAAAGCCACCGAGGTAAGGAATGGCTATGTATCACATGCCATCGTAGAAAACAAGTGGTACTTTGACATTGTGTGGACGCATTTTTCCTGAATAAACGTCTAAATCAAATTTCATGGGTGAAATGTTATCGTCAAGAGGCAAAAAGATTTTATTAAAACTCGACAAATGATACATCAAGACGCGCAATCACCCAAAGGCCGCAAACACCTACAGTACACAGTATAGCACGAACAAACAAAAGCCTAAAAATCCAGATCAGAACAATAAAGATCTAAAACAACCTGTAAAACGCGGATCAAAAAAAAAAAAACCTGTAAAACCGAATCCGCGAAAGTGGCACAGACGAATCTTTGTTCTGGCTATCTACAGACTACAAATAGAATAGTGAGAGAAAAAAACTTACGAAGATTAGTACTATTTAGTCTATTTTTTATGCTTGTTTACGGCATCTAGAGCCGCAAAATAAAATTTTCACCGTATCGAGGCATGTTTTCCAAGTTGAGCCTTCTATCGAATGAGTTTCAGCTTACTCAAAATTGACCAAGCGAGCTTGGAATTATGGCTCAAACTTATTTGTTAACTTTAAGGGAAAATGATAGCCCATGAGGTATTTTGATAATTAATACCTGCCAAGGACATGCTGAGAACATTTGTTAATGCTGAAAATGTCATTGGCAGATATTAATTATCAAAATACGTTATGAGCCGTCAGTTTCCCTTAACTTTATGAGCCGAGTCAAGCCCGTATTGAGCCGAACCGAGCTCATGACTGACTCGTTTCGTTGGCGGCTATAATCTACGGGGTGGTTAAATTCACATGTCGAATTTAGGGTCGGGTAAATTCAGTACCCTCAGCCCTTCTTCAACAAAAAGACTCTTTTTATGTACACACCTTTTGACACACACACCACTCAATAGAGTGGGGCCTCACAACTTATTTTGACGATCCAAACTTTATTTTGTAGGTCTCGGCATAGAGATTAATTATGCAAGAAATTAGATTGATCGGATAGGAATAAATGTCTTATTGAATTTAATGGAAAAACTGATAGAATTAAGACCCTTTATTCCCACGTCTCCTCTAATACAAGAACACAATCCTCCAACAGCCACCCAATTTTCAAACACCCCCAACTCCAAAATACCCCCACTTCAACCCCAATCCCAATTAATCCCAAACACCCCCTATTCCATCACAATTTCAAAACCCTAAAAATCCACCACAATCCTAAACCCCTAATCCATCCAATTCCCAAACCCTAGATGCAAAGGAAGGGTCGAACTCGGGTCCGGTTCCGCCTCAGATCGAGTTGAGATCCTTATGTGAGAGGATGGACGGGTTAGGGTTGAGAAAATATATTGTGGGAAGAGAGTGGCCGTAAGAGAAATTAACGCTATGAAGGCCGAGTTGACAGTTGCTTTGGGCATGCAGACACGACGACAATGGTGTTGGGAGCGATGGAAGGGTTTTACCCAGTGAATTCGAGCAAGGGGTGTAAAGATAACATCCTTGTTATTTATAACTTTAAAAAGCACAAGGATGTTACTCTCAGCATTACAAAAGACCTTCTCACAATCAAGGAGCTTGTTACATTAGCTGCTAGCGAGGTTAGCGGAGTTTGGGACTCAATTGCTGAGTCTATTCTTGGAATTTTACAAGTCGATGCCAAGAATTTCTGAATTAAGACAAGGCCTCTAGATTATGTTACGTCTTTAAGCTAATCTTCTACTGGTACATGGACAACAGTGTGGTAGAGCTTCTCATAGAAATACAAAAACGTATCGCCCACTTCCTACAATCCGGACTGAACCTTTGGGTAAGCTCTGAAGGATCAACAACATTGCACAGAGTATGGTAGAATTCCTCGGTACAATCATTCGGGAAGTCCCTCCGAGGGCGACTCCCATACAATTCTTGCGAGAGCTGGAGAAGCGTCTACAGGTAAAGCACCGTATCCATATAACTACTTGCTACCTACGCTCCGCCATCCATTCCAAGTTTAAGAACCTAGGTAATCGTATCCCGATCAAACAGCTGACGAAGGGGATGAGCGGAATAGGGAGTTTACTGGACGCGATTCAACTAGCAGAGACTCTTGGTATTTTTTGATAAATGGAAAATTCAAAATGCTCTGGGATGGAAATGAAGGAATGTCGCCAGTACCTGGGTTTAATCAAATACAATTTGAAGGCTTTTGTAGGTTCATTGATCAGGGCTTGAGGGAAGAATTTTGTAAGTTTCGAAAAATTGAAGATCCAGATGAAGAAATTGAATTACAATTATTTGCGGAAACATATCAATTAATAGAACCCTTGATAAAAGAAAGAAGACAAGTAAGCCTCTTCAGACCATACAAGCGGGCGTTGAGCCTATGCGAAGTATTCAACAAGTTGCTTTTCGTGGGATGAAAATGAGAACCACATGTTCTATATTAAATTAGCTACCTTGCGAATCAAGAACTTAGATGCATTTACAAGATTGCATCTTTTATTTCTTTTTTCTTTTTTGTATCAAGCCCAAGGTCGGCACAAGCAGTCCCAACTCGATCAAACTCCCAGCTTTGCGGCTTCGCTTTCACCCATTCATCAAAAGTCTCTCATTCGACCTCTTCAACCGACGCTAGGAATGAAGCATAATCATGGTAAATCGTGTGGTATTGTCTACTCATTGATGTACTCTTAATTGCCTCCACAAACAAATCTCTCCCATCAATATCGGAAACCCCGCTATGCTTTAAAACTTCTTCAAGGTTAGTACAATGATTTTTCAAGCATTCATCACTCGAACTCGCCTTTTCCAAATCAAACAAGAAACCAAAATTTTTCTCATATACTTCAAATTGTTGGAACCTATCTTTGAAGGAAGAAAGAGCTTTATCCACAATTACCAAGAAGTAATACACTTTCATTGATTCTTCAGCAGATTGTGTCACCTCGTCCTTAACATCTTCCTCAAATTGCTTCTTTCTTTGAATGATGCGCTTTTCAACAAATTTAGGTTCAATCCCCATTTCATTCGCCATTTTGGTAGCATCAACCATTGCCTCTGCAAAACCAACTTTTCTGTAGTTCTCAAAATAATCAATAAGGCCTTTTAACTTCTTGATAGCAAAGTCTATGTGCATGTCTTCACTTTGAAGAAACTTGCTCACGATGTTAACAGCAAACAACAACTTGTACCAAATAGCCATGGCAAACAAGAACTCAAAATCCTCAAGTTTGTTCTTTGCGAGGGATTTAGCTTCACTTTGTGCTATCGACTCTGTCGTGTCGTTCGCCAAGTCTACCAAAGCTTCTCTTAGTTTTGAGGGATAGTATCTTATTGGCTTGATGCTTTCAATGCAACTTTCTCAACGTGTTTGTGACAATAGCTTAAGTGTGAGACCCTTCACATCTTGCAAATTGTCTTTTAAAATTGCCCACTGTGGGATTGAAGAGGAAAACAATACATATAGACGTTGTACCACTCCGAAAAATGTTTTTGCTTTAGAATAAGAGTTGGCCATATCACAAATAACAAGATTGAGACTATGGCAACCACATGGCGTATAGAATGCTCTTGGATTTACTTCAAGTACCTTTGTTTGCACATCCTAATTTTTTCCTTTCATGTTAGAGCCATTATCATAACCTTGTCCCCGTAAGTCACCAATATCAAGCTAAAGGCTAACTAATACTTCTTGAAGTGCACAAAATAGTCCTAATCCCGCCTTCAAAAATTCTAAAAAGAACTCACTCACAGTCACCTATATTGGATTTGTTGAAATATCCACACATCGTAAAACAAGGGACATTTTTCCTTGATGACTTACATCCGGGGTACAATCAAGTATAACTGAATAATATTTAGCATTTTTGATTGTTGCAACAATTTTACTCTTCACTTCTGCCGCTAACATCTGTATCAACTCGTTCTGGATTTTGTGATTCAATTCGCCTCAAGTGCTCTTGAATTACTAGATCAAATTTTCCCATCATTTGAATAAAACATTAAAAAATCACATTATTCCTTTGGTAAATCATCTCATTTTCTCCACGAAACGGTAGATTATTCTGCGCAAGTGCTTACGCAAGAGCAATTTCTCTCAGTAATACCCTTCTCCAATGTTCCCTCTCTTTAATGACTCATTCTTGAACACTTTGTCAATTGTTTGATTCTTCTGAAATCTTCTCTCCAACTCAATCCATTTGTTCATGCAAGTACCAATTAGTTTCATGACCTTTAAGCCTATCACCAATATTTTTCCAGTCTCGAAATCCATCATTAGCCAATCGAGTCTTTTTTCCTTCATTCTTGAATGATTTGCAACTAAAGCAAAATACTCTATTCAAAGCCTCCGAGTATACTAGTCCTTTTCTATCATGTTTCTCTCCATTGGGTAAATGGCGAATATAGTCCACAGAAGAAAAATGTCTACTCTTCTCATTGTCATCCTTGGGAAATGTAGCATCACCATTTCTTCTTACGGGACATCTTTGAACCAATAAGTCCCTTAATTTTTGATCCATGTTATCTCAATTACATGGATCATCAGTGTTCATAAGAGCGCATTCAACATTCAAGTCTTCATTTTGATTGACATCCATCGAACTTTCATTATTGCTCTCATTGATACATTGATAGGCTTCCTCACCCTCCAAATCCCCACATTCTTCTTCTACTTGTTCTTTATTAACCAAGTTTTCTGTGACATCAATTACCAAATTTTCATGTTCTTCGACTGAGCTTCGTACATTTTCGTTACTTGAAAAGAACTTTTTAATAGATCCTTTTTGAGAATTTATTAATACTTCTATCTTTTGCTTCTTTATTCTTTTATGATGACCAAATAGTAGACGTTTATGAGACATGATGCACCTAAGTAAGAATTAAAAAAAGAGGCATTATAACATTATTATTAATGATGCACTAACCGGTAATCAGATAATCAGATATTTTAAAATTTTAAGCACACCAACCAATGTCAACTAAATCATCAGCCCAAAACTAAGCACGACCAGCCAGGGCTCTGCATTTAGCAACATAAGTACAAATCTAAGCATCACCAGCCACAGCTCTGCATTTAACAACATACGTACAAATCTAAGCACCACCAACCAATGCTTTGCATAATAAGAGAATACTTACTTATTTGAAGCCTCGCAAGTCATAAGCGAATGGGAGATACACTCTAAGACTCTCTGCAATGTGTATTACACTAGTATATTTTGATCATGCATTTCAATTTTCAATAAGCTTAAACACAAATCAAGTGGAGAATAAAAAAAGCCCTAATATCACTATCACTACTCAACTGAACTTAATTAAAGAGAGTCTCACTTCTCAATGTTCTCATAAGCAATATTAAATTATACACTTCAACGTTTAAGCAATATACCAACAGACCAACAGTTGAAACTTGAAAGCTTCAATCAACAAAAGAAAATACCTTGAGCACGAAATCTCGAACACAGTGCGGCAGTGCCCTTCCCAGTTTGGCAGTTCCCCTTCGTTTGGTGAAAGTGATATCACCAACAGACCCAAGTCTTCAATTTCAGGGCAAAACGTGAGAGAATCGATCGTCCATTCGTTCGTTCTTCATTTATATATATATATATATATAAACGTGAGACGGTGGGACTGTTAGAGAAGGATTTGAATTAAAGACCATTTAGATCTATTATTTACAAAAATGCCACCGAGCATTTTTTGGGCTCTTACTGGATCCATGTGGGCCACAGCCGGTTTTTAATTGGAATGGGCCTTCTTCTTTTTTCCTTCTATAGGGCCAAAAAAGACTTCTACTCAAGTCCAAATAGAAAAATTAGAGGAGTGCCCCAAAAATTTAGCCTTTTTGGGATGCCCAAGGCCCAGGTCTCTTGGGCCTTGGGGTTGGGCCGGCCCTAGTTAGAATAGGTGTTGGAGATAAGGTGTCTATAATGACGTCTTCCTACAAGGATAATGATGTGGAAGCTGGGATTCGCAAAGACGTAGTTGATTTTGAGGGGAGGTTGATGATGGTTGTTGCAAATCAACCAATTGCATTTGCACACTCAATCCCTCGAGTCATTGATTTATTCCATGAGCTTTGTGCATTGATGCGTCAAACAAATAACATTCAAGAATCAAAGAGATTTTGTTTTTTCATTTACAACACTCCATTGCTGTGGGAGGGCAAGGAAAGGTACTACTTCAAAGGCATAATGTGGAACATGAGGAGGAGGGCTCACCCACCATTTGCCAGATATGCCTCTATACGAGTACTTGCCACCATATGAGGCTTTCTTTGGGACACATGCCGGGAGGAGTGTCATACCAATTCCAGTGCAGCGCCGCAGGCAGACTCTACAGCTCCAGAGCTTCTTCATGCCTGCGAGAGAGCATAATATCCTTCCTGAATCTTGCTCGGTTGTTTACAATGGAATTATTTGGGCGTTTCAAAATTCACTTAGTTTTCGGACGACCTTCTAACAATTCTCAAAGAAGATACCTCTTCATGTTATTAAGGCTGCTTTGGAGGCCGTTTTGGTGCAAGTTTGGAGGAGCTGATCGTGAGCGTTGTGCTGCTTACCTATCTCTTAGTTGGACCTTATTGGAAATTGATTTGGTGCGAGCTTTTGGTCTTATATCAAGATTGCCTCTTCTATTTGTTGTTGAGTATGAACGTAACAGACTACCACAAAAATTACACATTTTGTACACATATCTCACAAAGAATAGACTACTCTCCCATACGGGGTTCTCTAACACCACTCTTAGAGAGTTGATCCCACACTCTTTATAAGAGTCACTCTCCTAGCACATCTCCAAATGTAGCTCTCCCAAGTGTGCTTCCACCTCACAAATGCCTTCTTTTAAAACCATCCACGTCTTGAAAGGACGGCTAGGATCATCTTTATCCAATGACTCATATCTCTCTTCCATAAAAAAATCCTCCGACTGAATATCTCTTCTTCCTTCATATCTCTACAACATTCTAGAATTCTCCACACAAGTCAGACATATAGTGCATGGAGTCTTATATAATCTTCTTGAATATTCCGGACTCTTCCGAAACTCTCTAGGTTTTCCCACGTTCTAAAACCTTCCAAAATACTCTAAAAACTTTCTCAATATTCCTGACCACGTAGATTAAATTTAACTGCTTTGTTCTAATTTGGGACTGTGTTGTATTCGATCTCCTGTTACATTTGTTGCTACCTGATTAATTTTTCGGGAACTCCACGTAGATAACGCCACACGGTAATCCGTGTTTACCTAGCTAGCTCTAATTTTCCAGGCCGGGGTGCTTGTTGGGCTTCAACTACATATAGTTACAAAGCTTACACGATGTTTTCAAGCACAATTAATTGTAATAGAACTAGTGAAAAGGTCGTGGCCAAGGTCGGCGATCAGATGGCAACGATTGCGAATGAAACTTATATATATAGCTATGTGATATTTTTTTCGTCTTTAGTGAACTTTTTTTTTTTGGCTTTTGGTCATAATTTTGTACTTTTTAGACTCCTCTCGTCGAGACAGATGCTTAATTCAAATAATATCACGCAAATCTAACAAAAATTCAAAAAAGAGAATAAAACACACAAAACGAAAAAAATAAGTATAGTTAAAAAGAACGCAATTCTTCCATTTTCAAACTAACCACATTCACCCGGTTTATGCTCACACATATACACTTACAGAAATTTATATCCACATACACATATGTGAAAGTCATAACAATCTATAAAGAATTGCTTATTCAAGGCTCAAGCTCATGTAAATGTACAATACTTACTTTTCATTAATTTGTGAGAAAATAACCCAATGTGAAGACACAATTTTGTCAAATCAATATAGAATTTTTTTTTTTTTTGGAACATCATAAAATTGCATAGATAAAGGCGAAATATAGATATAGAATAAGAGGAGGTGAAATCACCTATGTAACACAGACACGGACACGGGACATGGCAATTCTAAAAAAATGGGGACAAGGACACGGCGGGGGACACGCTACGTGTATAAATAAATAAAAAATAAATATATGTACATATATAAAAAAAAACAATTATGAACTATTGTATATGAATAATTTCACAAATTGTATAAATTTTTTTCAAGGCATAATTATAGTTTAACCCAAATGTTTTGAATAATTTCATATTAACCCCCTAAAATTTTAAAAATATTACATTTTGACCCATAGCCGTGTCCCTATCAAAAAATAATAAAAATTATTGGACGCGCCACGTGGCGTGTCCAATACGTGTCCCCGCTGTGTCTCCGTGTCCAATAAGTGAACACGGCGCCCTTTTGGAGTGTCGGTGCTACATAGGAAATCACTGCAGTCTTTATATAGACAAAATAAAGAAAACGAAAAAGAAGGCAATGCGTGCTGCAATAATAAGGACCTGTTTGGCTTACCGTATCTTCACATTTTCCATTTCAGGGTTTCGCATTTTGGGTGTCAGGTAACTTCTGCCAAAATGCATTCTGAAAAATGAATTAGAGAATGCATAATCCAACAATAAACTTGTACGTAGCATTGCTCATGATACATCATCCATTTATGTTTTTTTTTTTTTTTTTAAACCAGATGTTCTGGGTAACTTGTGTGCATGTCAAACTAATTTCGTTGTGATCCATTACTTTAATCTGAGTCAAGGTCAGACTGCTAATTCCGTTCGAGAAAAGGACACCCAACTAATTAATCGACTTCAAAATCGCAAGTTTCTGAACTGTATCGGTTGTTGATTTACAAGAGAGAATTTTCCTTCCATAGAACTAGACAAAGCATCTAGTGATACAAGTAGGTCTGAGAAAAGTGATGGAGAACTTGAATGAAAGCCAAACATGGTTAATTTTGTTTCTGGGACTGTGGTCGACATTTCTTCTTCTGCTGTAACTGAAGTTGACATCACTCTTCGCCACTACCTGTTTGTTCTGCACGTCCACTGTGTACTCTGCTAGTCCTGGAAAATCGACGGAAAACACCCAAATCACGAGTTAATTAGTTCTTGGAGAATGATGAGTGATTTATTATGATTGCAACATTGAATACTTGCAATGTGCTAAAAATCGCTAGGCGCTAGTGGGACGGAAAAGAGGCAGCCGACTAGAGTCTAGGCAGGGACTAGGCATTCACTAATCGGTTGCCTAATATAGGCGTTGGAGTTTGGACCACTGCCTAGCCCCTAGGCGGGGACTAGGCTGCCGATTTTTAGAACACTGGATGGTGGTGCCTGTCCAAATTAACTAAGGGATAACGGAGGAATCCGATTCCTGCACCTCCCTTGGACTACTGAATCAAGATCCTCTATTCGTTTATGTGATTCTCAGTTGACGCAAAACAAAACCCGCTACAATTTGACTTGACAATCCAAGCAGTTCATTTTGTATGTCTCTAGATGTGATTAATCATCTAGCGAAATGAACGATCAGCGTCTTCTGATCCGGTAGTCTCCCCTTCTAGCTATTAAAAAATGGCGGATCCATATCAATTTCCTCTAAAACTTATTACCAGAACAAAATTAGTGGAGTTCTCGTCGAATTAAATTATGATCGTCTGAACAAACAGTTATAAGTCCTTAATGCATGGGGTTGTAAAACGAATCGACTTGTTAAAAACTCATTTGAGATCAACTCAAATGATAAATAAGCTCATCTCAATAATGTTTTTGAATCTCATTTAACTTTTCAAACTAACTGAAATAGTAGATCCAAAAGAAAGAAAGAAAACTAAACTAAGAGAATACTGCAGGCAATGCATACAAATGGAAGTGGATCCTCTTCGGTCCAAGTTTTGGACCGGAGGCGACAGACGAAATCTGGACCGTCCAATGCTGCAATAAATGGTTTGGACCTGCTCAAAGACTCATCGCGAGTTGTTCGGTGATCTGTTTTCCTACGACAGACTACTAAGTATTTCGTTTTAACTTTTTGAGTTCAGTTCATATGTTAATGGCCGCTAAGGGGTCGTTGTATCTTGGAGTGGAACGTCTTACAACTCGGTGCAAACTGGGACGTATCTTCTCTCAGGAGAGCGGTGCGCACGCGCCTTGATCCACATAAATTTTCTCATATTTTTATTTTCTATTATTCAAGTCTGCTCTTATTATTTTCTTCCCGCAAAGAGTCTTTGAACATGTCTAAACGATTGAATTTCACAATGTATTATCCAAATTTGGACTGTTTCCTCCGGTCCAAAACTTGAACCGGGGAGGTTCTAATCGCCATACAACCAACTATTCAGCTGATCAGCTCCATATACATATATGCTTATCCCAGCTAGTAATAAGGAAGTCTCACCGGTCATCTTGGACATAATCTGGGAGACCCTTTGTCGACAGCAGTCACAACCCAGGTTCGCACTTATTACTATCACCTGAAACTGCATGGTGATATATAAACCAGTGGAAAAATTAGCAAACAAATCTGGAAATCAATTATATTCATACCTATCTAGCTAATTGGTTAAGAAAACTAGTACTCCCTCCGTCCCATAATGGATGTCAATTTTTGATATCCGTGCCAATTTCAACTCCTTATATCTTTTAATACGGATCTCAAAAAATATGCAATATGGATCTTATTTGATAGTTCTCGATTAATTCTATTATACAAAATTTTCAAACTCATGAAAAACATTATAGATTGAAAGATATAAGTGATGAAAAAAGACACGTATTTCAAAAATTGTCATTCTTTTTGGGATGGAAGGAGTAGAAAATAAATGCAGGGCCGGCCCTGAGCTGAGGCGCACAAGGTGACCGACTTAAGCTCCCGAATTTCAGCTCAAAATTAGGGCTTCAGATAGGTATAGTCATGTTTGTAATATATATTTTAATTTAGCGCTTATACAACAAATGAACTAGATAGCCTAGAGGAAAAGTTTAGTTTTACTATCCAATATGTATGTAGCTCAAATCTGGTTCCTCTATTTTCCTTCTCTATAAAAATGTTTTTTTCTCTATATTTTTTTGTTTGGTGCAAAATATAATATGAGCAAAAACTATTTTTAATTGAAACAATGAAACAAATTATAGGGGAAAAAAAATGGGACCAAGTAACTAGTATCATTTTGAGGTTACTTTTATTTTTATTTTTTTTAACAGAAAACAAATGGCCCAATTTTACAAGTTCATCTTAGATCCCGAAAATCTCAGGTCGGGCCCTGACTAAATGGCCACCGATAAACAACTTTTAATAAAAATATAGGTTTGTAATTCTCAATGAACTTGACTGGAGATCAGAAAGCCGTTTGTGATTCAAAGACACATTGAAACCTATCATGCAAATTATGAACTGAACAGTCTATGGAAGAATTAGAATGGCTTATATTCTTCCATATCATTGAAAGTGTCGCACGGATTAATCATTTTACTTGACGAGTTGAATCTAAAATTTTAAAAATTAGGACCAAATTTTTTTAAAAAAAAGTTAAACATGAAAAAAGTCGAAAACATGGGTCTTTATATTTAGCGTCGTCTTCTGAACTTTATTTCCCTTCGGTTCATATTTTTATGCTCATTCGATTACTAGACAAATGATTAATCTAATAAATATGACAAATAGCTTAACAAAAAAATGACTAACAAATCTATTTAGGCTTTCAAGCCTTTTAGGAGTTTTGGGCTGCGTCCCGTTTGAGTTAATTAATTTATCTGGACAAATAGGCCTTTTAGGTGTTGGGCTTGTCTCTTAGGGTGTCTCTTAGGTTGGCGTCTTGCCAATCTAGGTATTGAGTCTCGGACTAGGCACTTTGGTGCCTCTCCCCTTCTTCTTGTTGATTTTTGTAATTTTTCGAAGATTAATAAAAAAAATTGTTGTTAAAAAAAATGACTAAAAATCAATAGGCATTCATTGTCTTTAGGAGAATAATTTTGGCCAAACTCACGCCGAGGAGAAATCGATCTATATTTATTTCGAGAATTAATTTATGGCATGATTTCGAGAGAGGAACCTTGTAGGAAATTGATAACCAAGAACCAAGCAAATTAAGACGCAGAAAGGATCGAAATGTACCGATGGTAGTGTAAGATTCTCAGCATACATGAGAGCTTGCTGGCCCAGTTTCCCCATGCTCTCTCTCTCTCTCTCTCTCTCTCTCTCTCTCTCTCTCTCTCTCCTGAGGAGGAAGAAGAATCAGTCTTCCATTATATATATGCCAGAAGATAGGTACGAGTCAAATTTTATCAGCGTGAACTGCATGTTGCGATGTCAAATGCCATACAAGATTTATTAAAGTCCTCCCTAACACCAATTAGTTTAGGAGAGATGGTGGAAAAGCGGTCCGAAAAAACTGACTTAGCTGCAGAATATATATTTTCCAATTAAATAGAAGAAGATGAACATGTCTACGTAAAATCAGGAATAAGTGTAAAACTGATTGTTTACTTAAGGATCTTATGAATCTAAAATCTGGTTCGAAATGCATTCCATATTCAACTTCTCTAGGTTAAGATTTTAGGTCGATTCCAACTTTATGGAATACCCATGCCAGAATTCAAAAATCACCCTATAAGAATTTTTGATAAATACCTACAACTCCTTTTTAAAAGCTAAAATTTTAAAAAATATATATGCTCCTAGAATTTATCATAAACACGCACGTAATAAAGTTTAGAAGTTGAATTTTAATACTAAAATACAAATTGAAATTGAAATTTCAACCTCGTGCTGCTCAGCATTATAATTGGAGTATAAAATAGGCACTTCTCTATTAAACTAACCATTAACAAACCATATAGAGCTGTATAATTCAGGACATGACGTTGGTGGTGGTTATTGTTTGGCAGAGTTGGCATGTTATGGCCACCAAGATCGACCTCTTCTTGGGTCTCCTACCGTTACACACTGTGGGCTTCATGTTTTCACCAACCTTCAACCAATGGATCTGACCAATGAGCTCTTAGCTCAGTTGGCATGCCTCCCTTGGTGGAGGCATAGTTCAAGTCCCGCAAGGGGCGCTTTGGGGTTCAGAGTTATGGACAGCCTCTGAATTCTCAGTGGACTAACATATTAACACCCCGCTAACCTCCACTGATGTATACAATATTGGCACACACATTAAAAAAAAAAAAAAAAAACCCAATGGATCTGCACAATTATGGTTGATTGATCTAATGGATGGATATCGAGATGTTTTTTATAACCAGATGTCTGAGTCAGTTGTTGCATACCTCGACTAATTCTAAAACCTAATGGAATCGAGATATTGATAGTTTAGTTTTATAGAAACGCAGACACACACAGACAATAAATATGATATGCCAACAAACCAAAACATAACCCAAGGCCGACTAGGGGGTAAGCTCTGCAAGCTCGCAGGCTTGGGCAACCCCTGGAATGGTGCAACCAATTTTTTTTGTAAAAACATTTAAAAAAATCCCAAAAAAAAGAGAGTATGTATAGTTTCCACCCGAAAAATTTAGAAAGTTTCTTGGAATACAAACAACATGGTGATATTTTGGAGATGAGTTATTCCAAGAACTTAGACATTTGAAAACAATTGAAGAGAGAAATAACAAAGTCGATTGAAATCCTTGATTTTATAAGGTCTTATAAGAAAGATGGTAGTTTTCAAATGGAATGGGTTGCATATCGAATTTTGTTGACTATACCGGTCACAGTTGCTTAGGCGGAGAGGAGCTTTTCGAAGTTAAAGTTGATAAAAAAAATTACTTTCGAACTACCATGGATTGACTATGATCTCAATTGAAAATGAATACTTGGATAAATTAAAGTACGATATTTAATTGAAGAATTTACTTCTAAAAAAATACAATTAGAAGTTATTTTCTTCGTTCTAATCATAAAACAATATAACCGGAGTTGTATTTTGATTTTTTTAATGTAATTCAAACTAAAAGCACAATGTAACCTCTCTCTTTTTTTACTTGTATATATGTCATTTTTTTTTTCTTAATAGTAAGTGAACAATCAAGTTTGAAGTCGGGCTTAAACAACCCAAATTTCGGCTCCGACACTGTATAAACCACGCTGTGCAGCTCAGATCCGTTTTGGGAGTGGTCATAACTACACCAATTTGAATTTAGACCTCTCAATGAATTCTAGCGAAATTTTCTTTACACTAGTGAAACGCTGTGTGTTAGTATTTTTTGCATTTTTATGTTGGTGTAGTGGTGAGCATCACCGGAATGGATCTGAGCTCCATATCATGTCTTCACTTAACAAATGCTAATTAGTAGATGCACTTTTCAAGAAAATACATGAAATTTAAACAATATACATCAGAGAGTTAGAAGTTGAGACCAGGCAGGAACAACTGATGTCAGGGCGTTCGGACAGACTTGATTCACTTTTCTGGATGGAGGGTGCACTATAGCACCCCCGGTTCCCTCGATCTGTGGTGCCAACCATCTTACTATTTTGATTCAAGCCATTCATCAGCATGATCCTAAACCTATGTTTCACCAATTTGTTTGCAAAAAAAATAAGAAAGCATTGTGCTTCTTAAAATAGGTCACATTAGTACTTGTCTTTTGCAAGCAAATGAAGTAAAACTGTTTTGACTTCGAAGATCTAATCATAGAAAACTCTGTTTTAATAAATTTTAATAAAAGATTCACATACTAAATAAACTGAATAATTCGAATCAATCACCGATGGCCATGAACTCAGGCAGCATAGTCAAGACAAGCTGCTCCGTTTGGTTTGTCTAAAACAACAAAAGGAAACAAATCCAAACCTGGAGCCTGTTTGGAATCGGAGATAGCTTAATTCTTTCTTGGAGTCATTTGTCACCCATAAAGATTAGTTTGTTCTTCCACCTGTCTGCACTTAACCAACAAGGGCCAATTTCTACCAATGCCCCTAACTTTACAAGGCTCCAGATTTTCACAAATATTTGATAAATAAAAAATGCAAAAATAATAAATATTACATCAACAACAATGAAAACAACATGCTCAAATAGAGTTGATGGCACCCCTTCTCCACAAGAGACATCCAATTTAGCACTAAACCCCAAAGAACATACAGCATGTCAGGCGTGTTTGCGTCCTGCATCTACGCTATTTCCCACAAAACCACATTCCGGAAATCAGTATTTGATTTCATCAATCGAAACTTCCATTCATTAGTTGTATCCAATCAATATCTGTTATTAGCTTTAGAAGCTTAAAGTACATATATCTTGACATACAAATCTATATAACAGGCAGTTGCAGACCAAAAAAATGTTACTACTAAACTGATAAAATACCATTCGTTCTGGGACTGACACACAAAAAAATGAACAAAAAATTAACCTCTTTTTTTTTCATTTCACAGCATCAAATGATGAACACCGTAACACCACTATTCCTCTCATGCCCATATTAATGTTACAAGTTTATGACAAAAAATAACTCAACAAAATAGTCGGAAAGAAAAGATGGGGAAGGGAATCTACCTAGGGATGCTTTGAAAAGCATGCAAAATTGTAAGAAGCCAACCACTTCTTGTTTCAGGGGTTGGGTGCCATTCAGATTCTGTGCGCTGCCTGGGGAATTAAAAGCTCTTCATAATCACCGACCACCACCTGATTAAACATTTCACCAAGTAAGGTTTACTGATAAACTGATAATCAAATATGAAGAGAGAAAATAACTCATTTTACCTCGTATTGCTCGCCTTGATAAGTGTATTCCACGTGTAACTGCTTAGGTTCTCCCGGACAAGGATCACAGAAGCCCATAATGCCCGACTTCTTTACACCCTCATGAAGCTGCCAAAAAAAAAAAAAAAAGAGATTGAAGATAACAGAACTCTGAGGCTCCGGCATATGGGAAGCACCTACAATTTCACACTCAACGGACACAAAAACTTATCCTCATTATCTCAAAAGGTCTGAGACTAAGCAACAAACTCATGTTTACACAGACGACATGAACGAAGTAACATCACTGGAAAGAGTACGTGACATGCGTCCGATATTTGTTGTTGAAGATTCACCCAACAAGTCTTCGGTCATTTAAGCTTGCTTAACAATGAATAAAAGCCTCATCATGCATGAAATGCTTTATGACACCTTGCAAACATCACTTTGACACTACAGAAAAGAAGATGTTTGCCCACACGGCCACACAGATAATTGCCCAGAATCCCTGCAGCTCATGAGCAATATGTGGCATGCAAAGCAATTTTCATGGTTTTCTTTACCAAAAAAGGAGGAGAAATGATTGCTAAATGTATTATCTCCCAAGCTTGAAGCGAAGCCTAAAGAATCGCATTTGTGGAAACTACAAGAACACCCATTTTGTCGGTTGGTGGGTAGGTCCAAGTGTGTGATGTAGAACCTTGAATCTGTGTAAGCTGCATGCACATGCAAATTGCACTTGTAGGCCTATGTGCAAATGGACATCTTATTATCTACATCATTGGGGCCTAGCAAGTGAAACAAACCAGGTTTGACAAATACTATTAATGTTGAGATCCTGTACTGAGAAATACTCCGCAGCATTTAAGACGTGCATATCTAAAAGAGAGACGTAAAAAACCCAATGTCACGTTTACATTATAGTGTTCACTAATTGGAAAACTAGAAACATAACTACCACCAGGTACAAAAAGCAGATCCATATTAGATGGACAAGACAATACTAATACGTAGAAAAGAGTCAAATCAGAATTTCAATCTACTAGACAAGTACCTTAAGTTGACCAGAATCATTGACCAAAAAATTCAGGGGCAAAGTGACATCAAGGACTTGTGAAGCTAATTCATCTTTTGCTTCTCCCGCTTCGTCTCTTTTCTTCAAAGCTTTTTGACTTCCGTAAACTGCTTTTGTAATCACCAGACCATCTGTCTCTAGTTGCCTACTCCTCTTCCTATTGGCCACATTCTGTAACAATTGCTGAGCTTTCTCAGCGGCTGCCCTCGCCTCTTGAACCTATGTAAAACATCGGATCATATTTCCTAAAAGATACCTCAAAATAATGGATTGGGCATGAAAAATATAAACAAGCAAACAAGGAATAAACCAAGCAAGAAAAACAGCACTGTACAATGCAATTACGCGGTGCAATACTACACACTCTAAATCAGGAGACTAAAAGCATTGTTTTCCACAACTCTAAAAAGATGTGGAAAATGGTCAACAACACGAGTTTTGAATTCTCTAGATGTGTATTAATCTGGATACACAGGCCTGTGCAAGACATCATCAGGTCAGAATATAGGTCAGATTCAGCATGCGTCATGGGTGACACAAAACCCATTGTTCAGCAGACCCATTGTTCAGCAGAGGACAGAACTATTTGGACAGAAATTAATAGAGATACAAGGTCCGAGTTCAATTGGAATCAAAGATACTGGACGCTCCTCAGGCCAACAAATTAACCACAAATGGAGGCCACAGAGATCAGACCTGAACAATCGCAACTAGAGTTTGGTGTCAATTGTTGCAAGATTATGCTGAATTTTTGCTTGGGTCATGGTCTTTTTAGCACGTTTCTCCTTCCACATGCTGTTTGTCTCCAGTGGCTTAGCCTTGTAACAGGGAATATACCCCTTGATTCTTGGGATATCAATTTCTTTTAAGGATAAAAGCAAGCAGCTTGGTGCAGGCAGATCAATGAAGTTTCATCTACGAAAAGATGCAACCGAAACCAATGTTAGACATGGGGTATCAAACCTGAGCTGATGTCTTTTCCATATTCTCCAATGCCTTCTGCTTTTCACGTTTAAGATAATAAGGTTTGACTATAAATGTCTGTGAAAATAGCAAAAGAGGTCAGAATTAGCAGAAAATTTGGAATTATTCTCATGAGGAAGTATTAGAAACTATAAAGAAACACATTGCCAATCAGATGGATCAACTTGAAAGCCTCTAACAATTTCCAATAACTCAGTAAGAAAATCCCTTGTATGTGCAAATTATATACAAGAAGTTGAAGAGTGAGCAGAATAAAGTACACAAACAGCTAGGCATTCAAACGAAATAAAAGTAGGTATTCCCCAACAACCTTGAGTAAAAAGTAAAGTGACGTTGGAATTGCGAACGCTCCCGTTGCAACCACCGCATTCAAATGCCTGGAAAGCAGAATCTGCATGCAAGAACCACATTCAAAACCCAAGGCCGAAAGATAAAATAGAACAAATGGTAGCTTGGTAAAACGATTGCTTCAACTGCTAAGAGATCACCAATCAACCAAATTGAATGATGTAGTAGGTTTGAGGGTACTTATGTCATTCTAGTGTCCTTAGTGTTAGAAGAGTCTTGAGTCTATAAACAGGTGAGTGAGTGACTCATTTGTTAGGTTTTGGTTATTAAGAATACAGAATATATTGATTGAGACATAGTTTCTCTCTACCCTTTGGGGTTTTATCCCCTTGAATGGGATTTTGCTCCTTCCTTTGAATCTTGATTTCCATTTTGATATTTGATTTCATCATTGAACAATTATTTAAGTCGCTTAAAGTGCCATTTTATTTTCCCTCCAATAGTAATTTCGTGTTGTTTCTTGCCACAAGATGCTGTGTTGGTTGTGTTCTTAAGTTACAGGTCCAGAGCAGGATCGCATTAACAGTTATTGCCAAACTTTCCTTTTAAGCCCGGGTTTGGGCTGGATTTGGGTGTTTGTGGGCTTTTTTTGTTTAATTTGGGTGTTGGGTTGAGCTGTAATGTCTTATCTGTTGTGAACCCTGATAGACCCTTGGGTGGTTTGGGCTATGCCCTTGTGATGTAGTACTATACAACTTTTTGTTGGATCCTCTTCCTCTTTCCCCTTTTTTTTAATAAAAATTTCATCTTTTGCTGATATATATAAAAAAAAAAAAAAAAGAAGAAGAACAGCACAGCAGAAAAAACATTCCAACTCACGCATAGCCTGCAACAGACAGAAATCTCTAATGACACAAAAAAGAACGAGATCCAACAAGACTAATAATAGTAAAGGTCCACATAAAACATGCACACCTTTTCATCATATAAAGCTCACATTAACATGGACAATTGCTTCTCAAATAGTTAGAAGCAAAATATATGCTGATCAAACGATACAGAACATGATATTGCACTTACAGGAATGATTAACTTTTGGCCTCCACGATGTAGTTCAAATTTCCAAAATATACCCTACCAATAATTATGAAGAACGTGAGATACAGCCACTGAACTGAGATACAATATAGAAAAAGAATACTATAACCAACATATAAAATAAAACGTATCCAGATGAACATTGATAATATCAATTCGAGGGTATTTACTCGTATCCAGGATTTTAAATAAAGGGTGTTACATATCATATCGTCACTACGTAATGGGATTTCACTTACGTATCTGCTGATGCGGTCCGATATAGGCTACTATATGGCCGTATACCGTTACGTTTCGCGATACCGCGATTAAAAACCCTGCTCATATTGGGCCCAGAAAAATTCAAAAGCAATTTGTAGAATCAAATCATCATATTCTAATTTTGAAGGATTTCAACTGAACGAGTTCCACCAATGGAAACAGATGCATAGAATTGCCGGAAAACAACAAACAACAGAAACACAGTAAGTTTGGTGACAGCATTTCCGCTTAAAAACTGAAGGAAAAGAGCGTAAAAAAGAACCTTGCGTGCAGCATTCGAATTTTTCAAAAGCAAACGCATGAATGATAACAAAATCAAGCAAAAAAAAAATTTCACCATGTTAAAATATCCATCACTCTAAGTCACCAGAAGCCTTGCACAACTTTCAAATGCAGGCCTCTGCTTGGCATTTTGGTGGATCACCGAGCTGTAGTCCAATTCCATGAATAAATAGGAAGCTTAAAAGTGATGTTATTGCAGTAATTCTAGGTAGTATCAAGCACGATTCTCCTTTGATTTCCAGCAACAAGTAATTATCAGCTTATATGGAAATACAGATCAGCTCCCCGAGGAATAGGAAGCTAAACACTTGTCTATACAGTAGCACGTTCTGTACCCAATTACTGACTGATTACCTTCTTGTGAGTTGTCATCGATGCCTTTGGTTGCTCCAGCAGTCCAGCAATACCAACTGCTTTAACTTTAAGTGACTACTGGTAAGGTAAACTTCTTACTTATTTCCTTACCTTTTATTATCAAATATTAGATGCAATTTCTACTCCCTACCCAACCATACAGTAAGAGTCAACTCCCAAAAACCCGGTAAATGCGAAAGAATTTTCCTCAACCACATTGCCAAAAAGGTTCATATAGATCTTCCAAAGCTTCAATGTCTTGACTCGTAAATCTCCTAAGAAGCACGGATACAAATCCACGACATGCCAAAGACATGGACGGGAAATTTCAAAATTCATGATACGGACAAGTTGGGGATATTTTTAAAACAGAAACTTATTGCTATACATGTGAAATTGTGAATATTCGTCAGTGTGTGTACAAGTGAAATCTTAACTACCATACACCTTAAAAATCCCTTCACAACCACATAAACCAGCAACTATGCCACAACACCTGATACAACTTCCGCCCAAGTTTTCTTGAACCTAAAGCATCCCAAGAATTCATCAGAGTCCAAGACTAGGGACATTCTTTTTAGGTTAGCTCTTAAGTTACCAATTGTCCCAAAAGCTTAAGCTGTTTAGGAAATGGGCCCAACAATGTATATCAAGCTATTAAACACCCTCCCTTACGTGCAATCCGTCTTGCACGTAGAGATGCAAACATCCATGCATACCGTGAAAGAATGGAAAGGGGGAAACATAATGCAATTGGGAAACAAATGCAAACAGAGAGATTCGAACCCAAGACCTCTCGTAACTTGAGCTCTGACACCATGTTGAGTTACCAACTGTCCCAAAAGCTTAAACTGTTTGGATATGAGCCCAACAATGTATATCAAGCAATTCAACATTAGCAACATGAGCATTTAAGGGAAATGAGATCAAGTACCCGAATCCCAACTGAATACAACATGCGGACAGTGCTGAACTGTGATATTTTCCTCCCACCTCCAACTTCAATTTCGAGAGTAGAGCTGCAAAATAATGAATAAAGTCTCAGAAGAACAATATGATTTGCAATACTCGCTGTCTTTATACTGAGAATTCTTGTTTTCGTTGGCAAACCAAAAAACACCATTAATTACATGTTATACTTGCAATTCTTAAGGTCACAGGATTTCAATGGTAACATTGAAACTGATAGAGCTATATAAATGAATTTGTGCATGCCAAGATCAGATCAAAACACACAAAATCAAATCCGACCGAACACAAGAATAAACCTTCCAACCCGGCCTGCAATACGCCCATGCGACTTTTTGGAGAAGCGATGAGTATAGTGAGCTGATGCTCCAAAAGAACTTGTGCCAATCTGCAGTGAATTGAAGATCAAGAAAGTATTTAAAAGAATTTCAATGTGCAAAAGAAGCACAAGTATTTAAGTACCCTACAAAACATAAAAAGTGTGCATGTTCTATGCATACATTTACGACAGGAGACGAAGAATGAGCCAACAAAGAGTACGCATTAATCATGAAACATTCAACTTCATTTGGCAGACAACACAATACTAAAACAAAGGACAAAAACAAAAGAATGTAAACATAAGCCTGGATTACAGGCTGCATCCATTTACATCATTCACGTTAAGCAAAGCTCCTATTGTGAATTGTGAGAGCCTTCATCAACAATGCTTGTGACCATGTGAGCATGTTCGCTAACACTGCAAACTTAAGGCATCAACTTCAACCAATTTTTCATCGTTGTTGACGATTGCTGAATGATACCTTGATGTAATCATGTAAATATGTCTGTCCTTGCTCGAAAGGATAATAGCAACCACAGCAATTCATAAGGTGCTTTTCACATGGTTTAACAGGAAACGTAGATATACCTTAATCTCTCCAGCAGCGGACATATTCTCTTCTTTCTTCTGCCATCCAACAGCAACAGATGACTCTGGCCCCAAAACAAGCTGTATCTGGAAGAATAATAAACAAAAACAAAATGTTTCAAGCTAGAAAAGAAAGCCTGTATCAATGTTCTCTTTTTTGTAGGCAATCCTTCATACTACAAAGTCAATTTTACCTTCAAGAATGCAAATGAATTAATTGAAACCCTAGAGTGTGATTAAAAGAAATATGTAGTCATATAAACATTCCCACACCCTTTCAAGTAAATTTCATTACTGCTTCAAACTTAATCAGACATATTGTGTCCTACAGAACCAGGAAGCCAATAAGATACAAAGGAACACTAGTCCCAGAAAAGGCATACATTTCCATTTGACGTCTCAGATAGTTGGCGAGTCCAAGCATTGGAAAGATTAATCGTACCGTCTCTTAAAGACATCGCCATACCCATTGTTGCTGTGGAGTGCGGTGTTAGGTTGCTGAAAAAAGACAAAAAAGATTGAGTAAAGTAAGTCATTAGAGGAAAGCTGAGATATCAAACCAACATACAGACAATCATCCTACCGAGTTATTTGCACACCGACCAATGCGCGTAAACCCACAGAACCCATGACTTCTATGGAGGAAACTGACGATATCTGATGCCTGAGTACAACGGTGGCAGCACTACCACCAGAGTTTCCACTGACTTCCAGATTTCCACCGATCGCAATAGCATTGCGTTTGGATATTTGAGAATGAACTTCACTTGCCATTGCCATTCTGAAAATAAGGAAAATGAAGACAATCAATTTGGATAAAAGAAGACATATCAAGTTAATCGTCATAAGCATGTAATGGTTAAAGGATCCAACTCGAAACCAATTGGCAATGAGTGGAGAGGCTGCTCAGTCTCACATACTAGTTTTTGAGGTTATAACTAACCAATATGAGACAAGCTCTTACACTCCCCCACACGTGCAACCCCTGACCCACACGTGAAGAGATAAACAAAAGATGCATATATTGGGATCATAACGAAACAAGGTGCACTCATGACAAAAAGAATGGGGCAATCAATCAAAGAGAGTCTTGTTCAAAAGCCTCCGAAAGCTTCCTCTGATACCATGTTAAAGCATCCAACCTAAAAACCAATTGGTAATGATCGGAGAGACCGACCCGGCTCACATACTACTTTTGGAGGTTATAATTAACCAATTTGGGACAAGCTTGAAAAGCAATAAAGTCAGGAAGGTCATTAAACAGAATGAGGAAGGTTAGAGTAAATACTATGGTACCGAATATTATGGGAACATGGGAAGGCGTATTATGAAGAAGGTGAATATGAATGTCAACTCCATATTACTTTCAGTACAACTAAGTTAAACAAAGTCTGAGTTGTTCCTAGAAACCTCGTATCAGTGGAGGGAGAATTATTTTAGAAGGGGGGTTTAAAAATTATTTGGTTTGTTTAGTTTTGTAGGAGGATATGATGGGGTGGATAATGTACAAAGGTGTGAAAATTCTTATTTTGCCATCACTACCCAAGAAATTTCCAGGCTACTTTTGTAAGCCTTGTTCATATCTTTTTTAGGGAAAGAAAGAGATTTTCCTTCAATTTACGTTTTGTTGCTAATTTAAGATGAACAGAAAAATCAAGAGATGAGAAATTTCAATCCTATTAATTCAATCCTCTCAACACCATCTCTGCTGCTTCGCATCATCTCCTATTAATCATTAAAGATTGAATTCGAGTTCATCAGAAACCATTGTCGGTCCTCCAAAAAACCATGGCTTCTGGTCCAAAGTTGCTGGGTAACGGCTACAGCCATTTCTCCCTTGCATCATACATCTCACAAACATTTGTCTAAACACCCACATTAGCACCAATTCCAAACCCATGTCTCTTTCGTATTTTGATTTGTAATCTCACGAAATCAAACAAAAACATTTGTCTCCTTCCTCTCGAAATCCAACACTCTGGAATTGGACAAAATCAAACCCAAAGTTCCATGAAATCTCACACAAACATCTCTCTCCCTCTCCCTCAAGTGTGAAGCCCTGGGGTAAATCGATAATGTTCCACCCGGATAAGATTTGGACACCCAAAGCAGCGTCTAAAAATAATCCCCCTCCAAGGGGATATGTACATCCGGGCCATAATTTATTCGGGTCCAAACAAATGAAACAAGCACCCCAGATATGTATATCAGACTTCTCCTTGTATCCCCCTTCTACATCCCTCTGCCAAACTGGCCATAGGGGAATACCGAAGTTCTTAGTTTTAGAGGCAAAATGCTAGGTTAGGATCCTTGTGGGAAAACCCTCTTAATTAATGGGGAAACAATATATCACCAAGACAACACATATCTTACTCCAAATTGCAAATTAGAAAAGAGAAATGAAAATAAAATGAGTTATACCCTCTCATGATGCCACGACCATCTAGAAACTGCGGCAAGGACAAATGGGCCATAATTGAACCAGAAGGTTGCATGTGTGCTGAGACCTTTTCCTGCTCCTTCCTACGCCGTAATCGTTCTAGTTCTTCCTTAATTTCTTCTGCTTTATTCAGTTTAGGACCAAGTTCCAAACCAGAAGTCAATCCTTCCATGCCATATATATCATATATCTGCCTTTTCCCCTCGTCAGATAAAATTTCATAGGCTTCACATATCCGTTGAAAGTTTTCGGTAGCAATTTCCTTCATCTGGAAAATTCGGTGAAAATTACAAGTTATTGTGATTTTCTCCCATAGCCAATCAGAAAGTTAATCAAGCCCCAAGTTTTTTTGGTCATAAAAAGGACCTTGGGAAACAAGCAAAAAATGACTCACTGTTTTTAGATCTTGATGCATTCACTGAACTGACAAACGTGAAGCAGGAATTAGATGTTCTATGAGAGTATTGATAAAAAAAAATACTTGCTCAAACGGAGTCGTGAATATTTAGTGACAGATGAGTCAAATTAAGCAGAATTACGTATGCTGATGATTTTAGAAAACTTGTGTTTTCCTAATCACCCTGGGCCTCAACCACTCCTAAATTTAACCGGGAACGGAAAAAAAATCGTATAAGAAAAGTCAAAGCTTTTAAAAAGAACAACCAAACAGAAGACTTGAAGATCTCAGTATTCAGTTCAGCACTACTAGTGGATTATGTCAAATCATAACCTAATAATATAAACTGACACTTGCTGATCATATTTTACCTTAGCCATGACTCATGAGTCCATGACTATTATGCACAAATCGAGAGAGAATAAGTCTGGACATCATAACCAACAATAAGCTTTGCAAAACATAGAAGTTAGAAGGAAGAAGGCAAAAAATTGTCTGCTTAGGACTCTCCTGGTATATTTTTTAAGTGAACTTTCTTAAAGGGATTAAATCTTCAAATTTCTAACAAACACACACTAGTGTTACTACTTGATGCCAAGCAAAAAAAAAAAAAGGTTGCTACTTGGCATGGCAGTGTCCTCCTCAATCAGTAGACAATTTAAGGTTACATCCTCAATCAGTAGACAATTTAAGGTTACAGCTACAATGAGAGGAACCACAAATCTACTCAAGGAAACATATGGTAATAGGTTTTGAAACGCATAGGGAACCTATTACCAGAAAGAAGGAAAGTACGAAGAAAAAACATGATTTGTTCTGGTAATTATCTTTCAATAACTTGGTTTTGGATGTGTGGATGTGTGGTAAGCATAGTTTTAAATATCGGCCAGTTCGTAGCAGAATTTGAGGGTTCCGGTTCGGATATAGGCCGGTATAACGGGGAAACTGGAAATCACAGGTGAACCGGCCGATTCCCGATACATATCGGTCTGTAACGGATTCTTGTGGTCCAGTTCGACCAGTTCAGGCCGGTTCGGCAAAAAAAACAGAGCTTTCTGCGACGGGATTTTCAAGTTTTAAAAATTCACGACTACGACACCCGATTCCCGCGACGTATCACCGATACGTCCCGATACCGATATACCGCGACCGCGATTTAAAACTATGGTGGTAAGACTAGACGAGACAGGATTAGAAATGAAACGGTGCGTAAGATGGTAGGTGCAGCACCTATAGAGGAGAAGTTGAGGGAAAATAGACTAAGGTAGTTTGGGCATGTCTACCGTAGACCAGGAGATGTAGTAGTTAAGAGAGCGGATATGATAGCTTTGGATAGTAATGTTACGGGGAGGGGTAGACCTAAATTGACATTAGATACTGTTGTGCGCAAAGATATGAGTATAATGGGTTTGTGCGAATAAGTGGCCCTTGATAGAGCTCAATGGAGGAAAGAATTCATATCGCCGACCCCAAGTGATTGGGACATAAGGCTCGGTTTGATTTGGTTTACTCTGCAGAGAAGGGGGAAATAAAACGAATTGAGCAATTATTCAACAGCACAAAAGTCATTATCTTAACAAGACAAACAAATGAAGAAAAATACATACTCTATACAGACAGGTATCTTACCGACACAATCCAGGAGATAATGAAAAATTCATCAATAGCATGGACAAGGTCGGGTAAAGAAGTGAAATCAAAGATGGTTTCTTGAAGACTGTATTTGGATCTTAGAATTGGATTTGTGGAAGGAAAAGAAACAATTCTACTTCATTACAAATCCAACATCGAAATACAGACTAAGGATTCAATAACTCTAGTATCCTAATTCAGCATTTGTCAAATAACAAGATAGGCATCTTCCCTGAATTTTCACAAATTTCATCGGATTGACTGCCATTCATGTTCATTTCAACTCTCCAAAGTCCAAACACATTCAACTGGAAGAATTCAAATATCTCCTCTGTTTTTAATATTATCCTCCTTCAGATATCAAACTAACACTCAGTAGTTCTGCTAACAATAATCTGAGTCCACCGCAAACTTTTTTTACGAGGGTAAACCATTTCAAATACCGGATCAAATTACCCATTTAAAATTTTGGCCCATTTGGCTGTCCCAAAAATGTGATGAAGAGAATTTTCAGAAATAACCATTTCTCATACTATCTGATAAGAGGTGCTCAGTTGTAAAAAAATCAAGCAACTCAACCTAAAAGTTTTCTTTTGGGTGAAGTCATTTGTATTTCAGATATATGAAAACTAAGTTCACAGTTTTCTATTCACTCACTACCCTCATCACTCTATCTATCTCTCCACTTATTAACCCAAAAACCACCCTCGAAACCTTTACCAAACGTAGTCTCAGGTCTTCAAACACTAACCTTTTTCTCTACTTAAAGCAAATTTGACTCGAATGATAAAGATAATCAAAATATAAAAATTGGTTAATTCATCGATGAAATCTACTACGCCGCCCTTAAGTATCAAAAAGTCTACAAACACAACTTTAAAACACGACTCCGGACACAACTGTGTTCGGGTCCGCATGCATCGAACGGCTTTGACGCAATTGTGTCCGGAGTTGTGTTTTGAAGTTGCGTATGTACCATTCCTCGTGAAGTATAGAGCAAGCCCCAAACAAAATATACACAAAAAGCATATACTGTACTTACCTCACGGTGCAAACAACCTACCAGAACAAGCAATAAATCAAAAACACAGAGTCCCGAATCAAAAAAGAAGCACTCAACCATTCCAAAAACGCATAGAGAGAGAGAGGGGGGGGGGATTGATTGCCTGCGGAGCTTGGTATTTGTCGGGGTGATACACCTGGGCCCACTGGCGGTACGCTTTCCTGATTTCTTCGTCGGAAGCTTCTGGGGATAAGTGCAGCAGAGCGTAAAGCTCCCTGTTGGGCGGTCCATCGTCCCCTGATGCTGATGCTGATGCTGATGCCGCTGCTCCTTCTTTCATGCCTAACGGAGAATCGAAGAGCAACGATTGTTAGGGTTCTTCGTTTCTGATTAGGGAAAGCTGCAATATAATAACAGCTATGGAGTGTAACTGGTTTTCCGATTGGATTCGATTATTTTCCTGGTTCGGTTGTGCTCTTCAAATCTGTGAGAGAATCGAGTATTGGATTTGGAGACACGACAGGAGGGGTTTTTGGTGGGGTTTTCGTGGGCGTGGGGTTATCACTCAGGGTAAGTAGTGAGTCCTGCCTGACGTGCTCATGACCAGTTGCTAATCTAGCGAGTCACTTCAAAACCGTACAATTGGAGTATTTCTCTATTTTTCCCAAAACTTCTGTGATGCTCCCAAGTGGTATGCGAGTATCATACTTCCATTGAATTACAGCCATTGAATTGAAAATAGATAAATCTCAGCCCTTGGATTGAAACAAAAAACTAAAACATGGGTGGTTTTGTTGAAAACGAGGTGGTTTTGACCAAAAAATGGAAAATTACTTACCACAGAACAGGCAATTTATACCATTTACTAAGGCAACACTTACTATTAGATAAAGTAACACTTACCACACAAACAGGCAACGCTTACTACAACCGGTTGGTCAGGTAACAAGTTGTCATTAAGTAAAAAAAAAGGTCTCTGATTTTTTGGCGCGAAAATTTGCAGATTTTAGGAATTTAAATATTAGAAGAATTATCTAAAAAATACAAAATTTTTAATTTTAATTGGTTATGAAAATATAAAAATTTGAAAAATATTTTTCATAATTTCCAAATGACATTATAAATGTATTTAATTGATTAATTTTTAAATAATCCTTTATTATAGATATTAGAAGGTATCTGAGTTAAGTAACTTAGTTTTAAATATTATGGAAATGCAAGATATTTATTACTATTTTGATAGCTTACAAATATAGTTAATATATATTATAAAATGACGCCACAAGTTGATTGTTACAATAACATTGTACGATAAATATATTTTTGTTTAATAGTGATTGAATAATTTTGTAGAATTCTCTAGTATTTAATGAAATTAGGCCATTCAAATTCATTAATATAGTTTATAGTGATCAATATGATATATTTTACAAATCTAACAATTAATAGTGTTGATACTAATATATTTGGCAGCGATCAATCAACGAGAATTGATTCATTTGTAATTGATTGATCTGGTTATATGTTCAGCCAATTGGCAAATGTGGTAGTTAACAATGATATTGAATGATAGTGATTAGTGAAAATTAATATAATTGGCTAAAGTAGGTTGACTAATTTGTTTAATTGCTTAACCACATATTTATCTATTTCAATCCTTCAAGTTACACAATTAGAAAATTTGAAAAATGGTTATTTGATGGTTAACATTGATCACTTAACAAATGAAGGAGTAACAGTTCTTGAGGTTAACATTGATCACTTTGCTAATGTAAGAATAATCACTAGTGAACCAGTAAATTGAAATATCTCATTTATTTGATCTTTTTATAAAAGTAATTTTATTAATATGACTGCTTTTATTTAATTTATCATAAAAATAATACAATATATTCAAATAAAATTTAATGTGGTAGGTAATAAGACATTAATGGGTAATAAGACATTAATGGTGATATGCATTAATGTATATCTACCCGTCATTAATGTTATACTTACTATAGAATAAAGATCATTTACCAAAAAATATGGCTAGAAATACCACAAAAACTGAATTTTTACGACGGACTAATATTCATCGATAAAACTTACCATGTGATTGAAAATACTTACCATGAAATAAGAGAACAACGACTATATACTTAGACCAGTTTTACCACACAAACTTATTCACAGTTTGTCAATTGCCTTGTTTACCTACCACCAATTATGACATTAATGGTACTAGGTTTCTCCACACCTACCTTAAACCCTGCAAACTTATCCACTCTAACTCTTCTAACTCCCATTCATCTCTCCTCTTGTCCAAAAAGCTCACATTCATCTCTTCTCTTGTCCAAAAAAATGAAGATTTAAGAAGAACCTCCGTAACAAGTTGAAGAAGCTCACCAAGTAAGTTTTCTTGAAGAATAAACTGAAATTAGTTGTGATGATTACCTCATACCAACTTACCAAATGATCATAAGTTGAAAAATCTCGAATAAGTGTTTCATAATAATCTAATGAAGCTATTTTTACGTTTTTTTATGGTTATACTTACCATTTACTATGGTTTTTTATACCTCTTTTTATTGTATTTTTACTACGGATGAAAACCGTATTTAGGAAGTATCAGGAGAATAAGTTCTCTATATTCCTAGTAAGTATATCCAGAATTTAGTAAAAAATCCTTTTTGTTATGGTAACTATGATTATGGAAATGGTATGTAATCTCCATAGGTAATCTCATAGGTAACAATTTTGCTTGCCATACCGTAGGTAATATAGTATTTGTGGTTAACATATGTATGTTAGTTTTTACCATTAATTGTGAACTTATTTGTTTGGATCAGATTTTGAGAGATGGATGACAATGTTCAACGGAATGGAAAAAATGTAGTGATTGACATTTGCAATTACTCTAGCAATGATGACGGAAATGATGAAAAACGGTTGGATGAATTAACGGAAGAAGAAGTTTATCAAATGACATTTGACATGCATGAGGATGGAGAAACCTATATAATGCATATGCCAAAGTGAACGATTTTAGTATTCGGAACTATAATATGCACAAGGACAATGCTGGTATCGTGAAGTCAAGAAAGTGGGTATATATCATCCATCGTTTATGCACACTGATTACACAACCAATGATTATGAATCCAGTGTCAACCCTAATTTGGTAAGTTTCTTACTATCTAGTTAGTTGATAGACTATTATTTATTTGTCCATTTACTAATTTTCAAACTTGAACTTTGTAGACTGTTAACTGGTCAAGAAATTCTGAGAGTGTGCAAGCCCAGTTCCATGGCAGCAACGTTGGAGGATGGGAAGATGATTTCGGACAAGGATTATGAAGGATAAATGTAACCTTTATTTGTATTAAGGCATTGAGTAGGGACATGAAATTTATTGTAATCTTTTAATTCAGTAAAACTAAGGCAATGATCTGGATAAGAACTTATCTGTAGTCATGGTAAGACAATGAGTACGATTATTGAAATGATAACAATGCCCAGATTTTAGCAAGCATTATTTGTTTATATGGTAAGTATTGCTTTGGCAATGAGAAGAATGCCCAGATTTCTATAAGTTATTGAGATGGTAAAAATGCTCATATTTTAGTTAGGACACCCTGTATAAATGGTAAGTAATGCTATGGAAATGAGAAGCAAGTCCAGATTTTTGTAAGTACTGTTATTGAAATGGTAAGAATTCCCAGATTTTAGTAAGGACACCATGTATAAATGGTAAGTAATGCTATGAAAGAGTGGTAAAGCTGGAAGGAAAAATATGGCGGGACTTGGGAGCAATAGCAGCATGTAAGGATGCAGTAGCTATACTAAGTACGGGTGACAATACATAGCCCACCTGAAAACCAAAATTACTTTTGAGCAGGAAATTCGAATCCTGGTCGATTAAACTTAAGAAGGGTCTTTTAAAAGCCCATGGCCAATGTACAGGAAGAACAAAGAAATTTACAAAAGTTTCTCAAAAGAAAATAAGTGAACTAAAGCACTCGATTGAAACTTTCAAAACTTTAGTAGAACTTGTTATTGTTACCTGCCAAGTTCTCTTTTCTTCTACAAAGACAACTTGTCTGAATTCCCAGATTTTTATGAGTACTGTTATTGAAATGGTAAGGATTCCCAGAATTTAGTAAGCACACCCTGTATAAATGGTAAGTAAGGCTATGGAAATGAGAAGAGCGCCCAGATTGTTTTTAAGTACTGTTATTGAAATGGCAAGAATTCCCAGATTTTAGTAAGCACACCCTGTATAAATGGTAAGTAATGCAATGAAAATGAGAAGCATGCCCAGATTTTTTGTAATTACGGTTATTGAAAGCATAACAATCTGTTCATGGCACACCAAACAATCTGGTGTGCCATGAAAGCAAATACATAGCTTAAACCAAAGCAAATACATAGCTTAAACCAAACCAAAGCAGCCAGCAACAGTTCAATAGCAAACAGTAGTCATAACAGAACAGAAGGCAGCCGTAGGAGCATAGCAGCCAGCAGCACAACACCTGGACAGCAGCAGCAATTCAATAGCAAAACAGCCATCCAACAGATTACCCAACACCTGCAGCAGAAGAAATAGCAGCAGCAACAGAAAACTGTCCAAAACAGATCATCATTACAACGAGCTGTTACCATTACAACGAGCTGTTACCATTACAATAGCAGCAAACAATAGAATGATCTAAACTGAAGGCAGTATTTGCCATATCAAGTTTACAACAAAAGCCACACATTCATCAAATTTACAACATGATTGAAATCAAGTTTACAATATCTCCACATCGTTCATGTCTGCCATTATCTGCCATTATCTCCACATCGTTCATGTCTGCCATTATCTCCACCTCGTTCTCTTTATATTATTCAATCACTATCTACAGAGCAAACAAAAAAACACTCCTGAGGTACAATGATTAAAGAAAGCAAAATTCTCAACCCCAGGTCAAACAAACTAAACAATTGGAATTTTCAATTACAGACTATAATGAAACGTGTCGAAACTTGGGCCAATCATGTACAGATCTAGTTTTTCAACTAAAATAATACAAATCAGTTCATAGGAGAACCCACAAACCCACGTTAAAACAAAACAAGCCAACAAATCCACGTCAAAGCTTAGCAACAAAAAATATATATATATTGTCGAAAGAAGAAGGAGGCAGAGGTGTGATTTTCTGTTCCATACTCCCGGATTCTAAGCTGTCTTTGTAACACCCCAAACCCACAAGCATCAAAACGTAGAAATTAAATTTCTAAAACTCAGATGTATCAACCTGGATCCTCAAATATTTTTTATTTTAAAATCAACCACTCGATAATGCATAAACTCCGCTTCCAAAACTCTCACACATACATAGATGATTTTCTCAAATTAATTACCAAAAATTCACCACCCAAGACCTAAAAGCCACTGCCCCTGGCTCTCTTTTCTTTTTCCCCCGCTTCCTTTTCCCCATTTTCTCCTCTATTCCCCCCTTACTCATTCCTTGTCATGTTTTACATAATATATAGAAACTCATATATATGTACGTGTGTCCCATGCACACACTCCACGTAGGTATATAACCACACCTCATGCATCCACTTTTCCTTGTTCCAATTCTTATCTCTTTAAATCTTAACATTTACCACGTGCAAGACAAACTCCCTCCTCCAAAAGACATACAAGGAAACATAAATATCCATTGCACACACCACATGACCTCATGTGCACAAACCCACACGACCAAAATCTGTCTTTTACCTCATTTTGTCTATCTTCTTATCACTCATGCACAACCATTGCACTTTCACGTGCCCACCCCTCACAACATCGCCTCCTACGGCTTTTCATGCAAAATCATATATTTTTACACTAAAATTTACTAATTACATGAAGCAAATTCCTTACTCAATGCTTCGGTGAAATATTTATGAAAAGTGCGGATATTACAATCCACCAAACCAGTCAAAACATTCAAATTTGTAAAATACCCGGACGGGGTATCACAGTCTTTTGGTTTTCTATTCCAGAGAACCTACAAAACCCCCAAAACCCTATGTGCAGGGGTGTTTGTGTATTGTAGTGGTGGCTGTGTGTTTGAGAGAGTGAGAGAGAGAAATACCTCGCACAATGGAGAGAGGTTTTCGTTGTGACCGACCGTTCAGGACGAGAGAGGGTTCGTCGTTGTTTGTTTAGGGGCTATGGAGGTTATAGAGGTGGAAGAGTGGTGAGGGTTTTCGTTCACCGTGCAGAAGGGAGAGAGATAGAGGCGTTTAGAGCTGTGGAGGTGGAGGCGTCTGGCTATGGAGGCGTTAGAGAGGTAGACGACGATTGACGAGAGGAGGAGGCGAAGAGAGAGGCTGCGGCGACAGGGAATTTAGGGCTTCCAAAATTTTTACCTGTGATGCGTTTATTTTTTTTTCTTTTACTGAGGAGCAACCGGGACAAGTGGTAGTGAGAGAAAGAGAGGAGGGGATTTGATGAATGGCCAGGATTAAAAAAACCAAAATCCAATGGTTCAGGTTTGATGGGAGTATCATACTCCCAAAACCAGTGGTTTTGGATGGGAGCATCACAGCCTTTGCCCTATTTTTCCTTCTCCTTTTTTTTCGCCAATGTATACATCCGTGGGAGAAATTTTTCAGTGCCAAACGGATATATCCCACGTGATGCCCGCTCGGTACTTTTGAGCCTTCCGATGCACTTTTGGACAGTTCAGATTAAAATCTTCTCTCTCCTCTCACTCCTTTTCTTTCTCTCTCATTTTTCTCTCTCCAAATCTGAGCAGTCCAAAATCGCTTCGGGCGGCTCGAAATATGTTGAGCGGGCACTACGTGGTACTCACCCGGCAGTGAAAAATTTCTCCATCCTTGGGGGGATTAGCAGGAATTTGTAAGTTAGTCCACATGAGATTCATAAGCCAGATGCTATCCATAGCTCTAGACCCACAAACGCACACAACGGGCTTGAAGCCTGGTCTCCCACATGGAGAGAATCCAGAAATGCCATCTCAGCTAGCGGCTATTGGGAACAAATTAGTTCAGGAAAACTTATTATCCAGTAGGGTGAACGAGCCTATGCAATTTGCTTAGAACTCGAGGAAGTGAAGGGGGAGAGAAAAGAAAATAATTAGGAATGGGTAGGGCTGCTAAACGAATCAAATAGCTTGAACTCAGTTCGGGCTTGTCTCGAATTTTGGCTTGTTCAAATCTGTTTATAAAAAATATAAGCCAAGCTCAATTACGTTTTTTCGTTTGTTTATGAATTCAAGCCAATTTTGAACATTCAGATGTTTGGCTCGTGAACAAATGAGTCATTCTGTAAATAATAAACATATTGGGGTACGTTAATAAATATTCCAAAATATGATATATGAGTTACGTTCATTATAGATATGTCACAAGTTTTATATAGTACTATTGCATCAAAAAAAAAAAACTCCTAGGTGAGATAATTTTTTCATGGAGCAATTCAAATGAGATATTGAGCAAATTTGGGGCTGCTATCACATTCTTCTAGCTAGGGTTTTCTCGGCAAAGATTAGAGAGGTAATTAAGTGGTAATATACTTCATCTTCCCTTCTCCCATGTAAACTCTACGTAGCTTGCTTTTTCTAGGTAATTGTTCTTCCTAAAAGCGCGAAACTTCATTAGCCTAACTCATGCCTTGAAGCTCGAGATTGGCTTGTATATTTCACAAGTCAAGCCACACATCTCATGAACACAAAACTTCAAACGCAATCCAAGCTTGAACATTAAGTCCCAAAAAGGTCTCAAGCTCAAGAAAGCCTGAACAATATTTTGTTTGGCTTGTGTAGCTCGATTAGCACCCCTAGTGTTAGATTTCTTGGGGGTTTCCAACCTAAAACCAATTGGCAATAGGTGGAGTAACCTCTAGAATATATTAACCAAGCTTGGGTGGATGAGTAATGCGGGAGTCTAACACTTCCTCTTACATGCAGCCCGGATGCACGTGAAGATGCGAATTGAGGAAATTAAGAGATTTGACTCGGCGACCCCTCAAGTGTCGCCCGGATGCACGTGGAGGTATGAATTGATGAGATGAGATGACTGAATCGAGCGACGGAGACTTGACCACACGAGGTGAACCACGCAAGACCTAGCTCTGATACCATGTTAAATTTCTTGGAGGGTTCCAACCTAAAACCAATTGGCAATAGGTGGAGTAGCCTCTAGAATTTATTAACCAAGTTTGGGTGGCTTAGATAAGTGATATGAGAGTTTAACACCTAGGAAAGGGTTAAAAAAAACACTTTTGGTGCTCAGAGCATGTATACAAGACTCTCCAAATGCCTCTTTTTGGGTATTTTACCTACCAAATTAACCTAAAACTAAATGTTTGGATCAAGTGGGTCCATATGTTTGTGATTAAAACTAAATGCATGTGGACTATGAAGGTTCTAGTTTCTTCTTCTTGGACAATCAAGAAGATTTTTAAACTTAGGACCATGGTCCAGCCTTGGATTAAATGTATTGTGGGTAATGGCTCTAACACATTTCTTTGGTGGGATAATTGGCACCCAGTTGGTCCTTTATTTCAACGATTTGGTGACAGATTAGGTGATATTTTACGTAGGGCCTCCTCTGCTAAAGTGTCCTCTGTTATTGCTGGGAACAGATGGAACTGGACAAATGGTAGATCTGCTATTGTCAGGGCTATTGAGAGGGATACTCCCACTTCTTTTTAGCCTAATGTGTTGTGTGAAGATTCAGTTCGTTGGTGCTTGTCTCCCCCTGGGGTTTTCTCTATCAAAATAGCTTGGAATGGTTTCCGCCTTACTGCCCCTGAAGTTGAATGGCATAAGAGTGTTTGGTTCAAGCATCATGTTCCTCGGTGGGCTATAATTCAATGGCTGTGTGTCTTGGGGCGGTTGGCTACTAGGGATCGTTTGCATAGCTGGGGAGTTATTGATTGTGCTACTTGTGTGCTTTGTAATAATGCTGATGAATCCCATGTCCACTTGTTCTTTAGTTGTCCTTTTTCTAATTCTATGTGGCAGCTTTTTTTGGCAAAGAATGGCATCCACAGGCCCTGCCTCATTCTGCAAAGAGAGATCCAGTGGATCAATGTTCATAGGGGTGGTGCTAATTTGCGAAGCCTTCTGGTCAAGTTGTCTTGTGCTGCCGTTGTGTACCATTTATGGAGGGAGAGGAACAGGCGCATTTTCCATGCCATTCAGTCTAGTCCAAACCAGATTATACGTGCTGTGGATTCGGATATTCGTGGATATGTAAGCTCTTGGAGGAATATTAGGGATGTCAATAGATTGATATGTAGGGATTGGAACATCTCAAGCAGGGTCTTTTCTTAATTCTTGTTTGTTGTTTGTTTCTTGATTCTGTTGAGATAGGGGGTCGGCCTTGTGCCGTGTGTTGTTTCTTCTTGGGGAATGCCCCTTTGTTTTTTTTGTTTCGGGGTATGCCCTGTATTGTGTAATGTGGGTTTTCTAATAAAATTTTACCTTCCCAAAAAAAAAAAACCTAAAACTGCCTTGCACCAGTTAGGTAAACTGTGAGGTAAAATACCTTTCGCGACCATACCTCCGTAAATACCCCAAGCAACTGTTCACGAGGAAAACCTTTTTATATAATATTTTTACTGACACAAATTTTCTCTCTCCTCATTTCTCTTCTTCTTCACGCCTGGTTCTTTCTTCCGACCTCGTTATCGCCGCGCAGAAGATATCACGGCTGCAAAGCTTCGTTCCACCCATCTTTCGTCTTCTGAGAAATAGGCAACTGATCGAACCTCTTGCTCCTGGCATAGGAGGAGAACGTGGTGTCGTCGATTCAGCCAACTGAAGCGTCCTTCGACGACGACGGGAGAGATAACGGTTCGAACTAGACTTGCGCCGTCCGTTTTGGATCCATGATTCGAGTAGCTCAATTTCCTGGACCTCCAAGAGTCGTTTTTGCTTGCCTGATTCTCTGGATTTGGGAGATTTCTTTTTTCTAGGGTTATTGAGATTCAATTCGCAAGGGTTTATGCAGAGGTGGAGGAAGTAGCAGTGGTTGTTATATTTTCCACGACCTCTGAAACTTCGATCGACGGTGAAATCAGACGTGAGATCTAGGTCGTGTTTCGATCGATGGCAATTGGAGATACCTACTGGTGGCGATCTCCTCCCATATAAAGATAAAGAATAAAGGAAAAGAGGGGAAAATGGTATATTTTAATTGGTGTTTGGTAAAATGGACAGTGTTGGTGTAATTATGGAAGAAAAAGTGGATAGGTAAACCAAAAATATGCACTGTTCATGAGGTAGTTTACCTAGCCATTGGTGTACATGCCCTCAATACTACGTTCTGGTTTTTTTTTTCCATCTTTCTCCTCAGCGATATTCTTGCACCCACAGTTGGTGTTTTGCTTTCACTATATGGGTTATTTGGAGAGCTCATAACCTTTTTTTATTTCCAATTCATCAAAGCTCAGCTAGCTGCTTCTTAAATTTCTATCTAACCAATGACCTCGCCGCTGCGCATTAGCAGAAACAAAGTGATTAGGCGGGGACAGGATTCGAACCTGCAGCCTTCAAATCATGAGTTTGATGAGTTGACCAATTCCTCTACCCCGCTTGCTTCCCCTTCTCTTTCTTTCACTATTCCCACCTAGGTTCCCGGCTTTGGTTGCTTGGCCGGGATAGAACCAACGCTTAGTAAGCGGCGGCGACAGCCCCTTTACTAGGTTGGAGCTATGAAGCTTACCTTATTATACTATCTAGCAAGTAGCAACACCGACCAATTCAAGGATGGCAATTGGCCCGGCTTCGCGGCCACCTTGAACCCAATCCGATTGGGGTGGGTTTTCATTGAATTGTCGAGTACCAAAGCGAGTTTGGAGGAAAATTAGAAAACTCCAATCAGAATCGGGTAGGGTTCGGGTTGATATTCCCCGCCTCGTTACTTGCCCTGAACCTGCCGACTATAGTTATATATACAATTATACCTTTACCCTAATATAATTTTCATTAATACTTACAAAATTATATTTCTACCCTACTATTATTATCAATATACTTTAAAATTGGAGTATATTTTTACAGTTATATTTTCACCATCATACCAAAGTACCACATTATACTTGACTTTCTTTTTTCCATTTTGCTTTTGGGTTAAAATTTTTGTCAGCATTTCTTATGGGGCAAGGCTGGTAAGCCCATCTCCCAACCTAAGCTTATCTCCCGACCAGGGTGGAGACGAAAGCACCCAAGAATTACCCCGATTGGAGTTCAAGTCAGGTTTGGGACCAGATGGTACGTTTCAGGAGAGGGTCGAGGTGTGGTAAAACTCACCCCGCGCCGTTGGCATGCCTAGACCCATTTGCCTAAATTGCTCCACTTTAAACTTATTCGGTGGATGCCTCCTAATATAAGAAGAGTTAAACAGAACATGGATGGTAGCGCGAACCCTCAAGCAAGTAAAGCTAGTATCGGAGGGGGTTTTCGGGATCCTAATGGGTGTTGGATACTGTTTGCTCCATTACTGTGATTTTCTTAGACCCGTCGATTGAATGACACGTGGCGTGTAGGAGAAGAGATTATTAGGAAATAGAAAGGTGATTATGATACACCTCAATATTATGGGTTTAACCCAATCAAGTAAAATAAAACTATTACAAGGTTTGAGATATGATTGACCTGTCGAGTGGCCCGTCGAGTGGCCAGTATATGGGATATTTTTATTAATCACTGAGTGTTATTGGACTTGCTACTCGTGACAACTCATTTACAGGTGTTGAAAGGAGAAATGTGCAGTTATTCCCACGATCCAGAAGCAAGCAGTTATTCATAATCATTAGAAGCAATTTTCCAACGTGGGCAGTTTACAAATTCACCAGCCAGAAAAGACTCAACTGCTCGTGAAAGTTATCAGTCAGAATAGGCTCAACTGCCACCTTGGAGGGAAGATTCAAATTCAAATTGGAGAAGGCCTCTATTTATGTTTGAGATCGTGACAGATTACAGACACACAAACAACGCCAATCAGGCCTTTATCTTTTTCTTTTTTAGGAGTAGCTATAACTTGTAATTGTTCACTCAACTCTCTGGGTTGATTGTTCTTCTTCTTTGAAGTTTAATAAAGTCCATTTATTTTACTTCTTCCATATTCCACCCACTTCATTGTTTGCTTCCAGAAAAGTCCTGAAACACGGCAAGGAACCAAACTCCACCTTACCACATCCACATTCCAGCAAATCACGAAACGGGATCCCGTCGATTGGACCAAACCAGAAAAATAGTTAACAGATACTAATTGGATACAATTAAAATGTTGGCTACACAACCACCCTTGTAGCCGAACACAAAGCCATTCATACGAGTCTCCAAATTTCTTGGAATCGGGGCTTTCTTGAACTAGATTTTGGAATCTAGTTCACATATCAACACTTTGTAGCTTAATGATTTACCTCTTGTACTTACCATGGCTTCTTCCATCTCTAATGAGATGTTCAAGTGAAGCACATTGCAGGTATGCGTAAGCTGGCTGGACACGTGATTATCAAAAAGAAAGAATAACAGATCTCCGATCGTTCATAGTTTTGGACAACTAGTGCATGGGTGCACACTGTTGTTATATGTTTTCTTTGGGGTAAATGTGTCACTATACGTTAATTTTGTGAAGTCAATAATCATAATCTACTTAGTATCAATTCATTGACTTATCCGTGATGCAATCCAAGGCATACAATTACCTTAGGTTCTGATTATTGACTTCACAAAGTTGACACATATAATGACAGTTTGCACCCATGCATTAATTGTTCCAAGTATATGAATGATTGCATGATCATTTAATTATACAAAGCTTTTGGTGTGCTCCCACGTTAATATGCGGTGGAAAATTTCCTGGAATAACACATGGTGATCGATGAGATAAGAGCACTTTATATTCACTCTTATGTTAGAGTACTTTTGGCCGGGGGTGTTGCATGGGTTGAGTAATGACTTCGGCGGGTTAAGAGTTTACTTCTTCAACCAACCTACACTTGGGGGGCAATTTTTTAACCCGTACGTGTTACTCGTCGGCCTTTAAAACCAGCGGGTTGATTGACTTTTTTGACGATTTCGACTGATCAACCAGTTAAGCATGCTAAAAAAACTTCACAATTTGAATCGATGAAATGAGTAGCTATTATATAGTTAATATAGACCACATAATAGATCATACAAAAAAACATGTAACCGACATCTATACAAAAAGATAGACCACATGTGGATAAAGTGTTAACAGAGTGTGATAGGGCACACCTTAAGATCAATATATGGTAGTATTATTATTCTGCATGTGTAGATATATCAGGTTGGGTCGAGTTAAAGGCGGGTTAGAGAAACTTTGCCCGCACCCAAACCAACCCGCTTAAAATGATTATTTTACCCGCCCAACTCAACCCGTTCACAATTTCAACCGATCCTTTTCGAGTTGAGACTGTGCGGGTCAGATCGATTTGGTGGATTGGGGGATATTTTGTTCACCCCGCCTACTTTTGGCCGTCTAGGTGAGATTTATGGTGGCCCATCTTTGTCTATCGACTACCCAAAATATGATCATCAAACTTCCCTCCGGTACAAGAGGAGGAAGCTTCCTTGAAATTTCCCCAATGCCCCACAACTTTTCCTGGCTTTCTGTATTTGGTTGGCTTTGCCATTTTCCCATTGTAGTGGCATATAGAAGATATTTGGATTTTCCTGGCATTGGCATTTTATGTTCGCATGTGTAACTGAAGGTTGGTTATGATAATAATGAGTACCAACATTGATATAGTGTTCTAGCTAGCCAATCCTGTATTAAATGTAATTGAAAGTGGCCAAAAGCAGGGCAAATTAGGTAATGATTCCATTGATTTTGATCAATAGGGCTTCGTTCCGCTAAGGTTATTATTTTTTAAGTACTTATTTCCTACTTTATGAGACAGGTCATTCCCTCACAATACATTATCTTAATTAATTAAAAAATAACTCAAATAAGTACTTATTTTCGTTAGTATTAATTCGTTATGTCTCTTTTAAAAATATAGGAATGAGAGGATAGTGAAATTTGCTATTTTAAATAAGATCAAATCTCACTGCTCTAATCATTCTGGAAGAAGAATTCTCTTCACTGCTACTTTATTAATTGGCAATGGACAAAATTATTTGCCACCTCATGACAAACACAAATCTCTCTCTCTCTCTCTCTCTCTCTCTCTCTCTCTCTCTCTCTCTCTCTCTCATGGACCATATAAGCTATAATTCAACAACTCTTGTAGTAGTACCGTTTCCATTCCATTTCCTACCTAAAAACCCATCACTGCATCTCTCCTATATTCCTACAGCAGCTGCCATGGGGCTGCACTTGCTGGTTCTAGCCAAGCTCAACCTGATCACAGCCACCGCCGCCCACGGCGGCGCGAGCCCCCTGGTGGCTGGCTTACTTGTATGGCCTTTTGTGCTTAGGCTATCCTTCAGCATCAGACCTCTTCACCAAGCCTACACCGACCTTGTCCATGCATCTAGGCTGTTCTTTTTCCAGATGGGTCAGATAGCTTTCAGTAATGGTAGTACTACTGCTGGACCTGGCATTGGCAATGGCGATAGCAGTAGGACTCGGTGGGCACGGGCACTCCGGTTAGTATATCGGAGGATTACTGATGCCATATGGTCGCCGGTGTCGGATTCCGATGAGGAGAATTTTCGAGCTGTTTCTGTGATAGCTCTTTAAAGCTACTATCATGCTCTTGCTAGCTGGTTTGGTTTGTAATTTTTGTGAGCATGCAGCATTACGAATCAAGGTGGTCCTCTGATCACCACGATGAGATGATATAATATACTAATATGGGATCTATCACGATTTTATTTGAGTTCATTTAATATGTCTTAACGTGTTTGTCTCCATGCAAATTATTACAAGATGGATTGAAACATGGGCTGCTACACTGGTTCAACCGAATCTCCAGTGGTGTAGTGTGTATGAGCCCCACCCAATTGTCCGAGTGTTTGTGCATTTTGGTATGTGTTTTAGATGTGGTTCTAAACTTTTTGTTTTTGTTACTGATGAACAAAAATTCTAGAACCACCCCTGGATGGCTGGATCGAACATCGGTAATCATCTGAACAAAAGGTATTCGTCATAAGAGAAATGAACGGCTTTTCTCTTTAGATAAATATGATTCGATCAAATCTTTTTCGATGTCCAATTAGTCGATCAGTTTTTTAGCATGGATGACAATTACATCGAGGCCTAAAAAACAAATAGCTCGGATTGGTGAATGGAATTATAATCAGTCTCCTTATGTGTCAGCGTCGGCTTCGTCAGCTCTTCCAGATACACGCCTTCTCCTCCCTTAGCTGCTTGTAGGTTCATCCTCCCCGCTGTCTATTCTTGGCCGTCGATCCCATTCCCACCTCGTTTCTCTCTGCTCCGATTGTACCGCCGGCTATCACACTTAGTGTAGTTGGTTCTGCCCAACGGTGAGGTGCGATCGTGGGGCTGGGGGTGAGGATCATGTGTTTTCTAGCCCGATTCGCTCCTGAGTGTCTACGGTTCGGCCTAACGGCGTAGGGGAGCTCACGTATGGTATGATGGTGTGGCTGTTTTCGATCTAGGCTTTGCTGGTTTCAATGTTGCTCCGCGCTTCAAGGGGTGATTTTGTGTTGGTGGCATACTGCGGGTCTCCGGCCGTTTTGGTGGGCGACGGCACAAATCATTGGCTATGGAATCTAGTGGTCTTGTTCGCGGCCTTGTTCGGGTTTTCTGGTGGTGGTTGTTCGCCTGGTTTTGATGGTTGGAGGTCTGTTGTGGGCAGCGGCGTGTGGTGTCTGTGTTCTGGTTAGGGCTTGGGTTAGGTCATGAGCTTGGGTTAGGTTCGGGTCCATTTGGACTGGGCTTGGCCCATTTGTTTTGCGTTATCATTTGATTTGGGCATTTTTAGGCCTCTTTGTGCTAAATTGTATAGATGTGGAATTTTAGACCCTTATTGGATGTTTGGGCTTCGGCCCTTAGGTGGGCTTCGGCCCATATGGGTGTCCTCGATTGGTTTCTTGCCAATCGTTGGTCTAGATCTTGGATTGAACTGATTGTTCTTCTGAACAAGACGTTTCATTGCTTCTATTAGTCTTGTAACAATTTAAAGATTAATGCATTTTTTTTACCGTTCAAAAAAAATTGTCACATGAGGAATTATCACATGAGAGTGTCTCTATTCACTGCATTAGCTAGTAATTTTAAAATAATTTTTTGAGTAATCCCACGAGAGCGAGAGAGAGAGAGAGAGAGAGAGAGAGAGATGCCAAGTACTAGAAATGTTAGGGGGTGTTTTCGATAGTGAAAATTTTGTATATTTTTATTTGTGGTTGAGAAGTTGTTAGGTCTTTCCGGTAGTGAATAAGTTGTTGAGTAATGTCAAGTTGTTTCCGCTAGTGAATAAGTTGTTGATGAGTTTGTGAGTAGAGTTACTGTAGCAAAAAAAAATTTGTTGATAACTTTTTTGTTAGTAAAAACGAAATAGTAATATGCTGAAACTTTTTTGTTAGTAAAAACGAGGTGGTAAAATGCGTTAAGTTTTTAGTGGTTTTTGTTACAATCGCATTTGGTTAAGATTTTGAATCCCACCTATGTGCTAGTATCAATTATTTTGTTGGGTTAGTCTATCGAGCCTTTGTCCGGACTCTTATTGGGATACACTAACAGACAGCAAAGTTGGTCACAATTCACAAACAGACAGCAAAGTTGGTCACAAACAGACAGCAAAGTTGGTCAATTAATCGGCCCATTAAAACTAAAAACCGAAGTTCACGAAATTAACCCCTCCTTTTGAACATTTGAGCCGCATGGTGCAAACTTATTCTGGATATGGGCTTGGCATGTGGGCTTGGGTTGTAGCATCTCACCTTTTTCAATGTCTTTAGATTTGTGAGACTCCTGCCCTCCCATTAGAGTGATGCAATTAGTAGACATTCTAATAATGTTATACAGGCTATAAATTTGACCCTTCTTTTTTTTTTGCAACCGGACGTTCGGGTCAACTAGCGCACACTTCAACTAATTTTGAGGCACTGAAGTTAACAACCAAGCAAATCCTTCAGTGCCCCAAGGCCTGTGGAATATTTGCCCTTCGTGCGATTTGAACATCCAACCTCGTGGAGGACAAATATTTAGTATTTGTTTTCCTATACCCATTTGGCCAAGGCCTGTTAGTTTTGGAATTTTAGATTTGGATTTTGAGGTAATGACTGGAGAGAGATAAAGAGAAAAATTTATTGAAGATCATGCGCAGAGATAGAATCCAAAATTCAAATCCTAAATGAACAATATCCTAATTGATTCATGTCACTAGTTTTTAATGACTAGAGGTGGAAATCTCTTTATTGACTTCAAAAGCATCTTTGGATAAACGCGTGAAATGAAAAAGAAAAAGGCAAACCGATTTATCACCACATGCAGTAATAGCAATATATATAACTCACCAATTACTTTAGGGGTAAGTTTCTAGAAGCTGTTTGTAGCTAGAGTTATTTTTACTAAATTAAAAATTATAAAAAAAATGTCTCGGATGTTTTAGCTTATTAGAAACAACTTTACTTTTGACAAAATAATTTAGTTTAATTGTGGGCTATCCGATCGGCGCGCCTTGAAGAGTCGCCACCCGGATTTTTGAGAAGGATAATTCGAGAAACCGAGAATTTGTTTGAGAGAATAAGGCTTTTGGTCTAGCGAAACATTGAGACTTTAAGTTCGGGAGCCACATTACCAATGGAGAAGATTTTGTTAACAAGCACCACATTCGCCTGGTTGAAACCGATCTCTACTTAGCATTTTCCAAGGGGGAAACCTTTATATCATTTGGAAGATTAAACTCTTTAATAAACAAGTAGGGAAAAGGGGCATGAGATCGAATATATCACATTGACATGCCTATGGTGCTTATTATACAGTAGATGATAAAGGGATGATTTGCAGAAATGAAATAACAAAATAACAACAAACTGCCTTGATCACAAGCAACACTGCACGGTACACTGGAATACCATGCATGGTTTTATGGTAAACCGTGCGGTGTACCAATTCACTGTCGGTGCACTACCATTGCTCAAAACCTTGTACGATGTATTAGTTGCCTCATACGATGTTCCTGACGTATTTTCAGAACATCCTTATATTGTCAGAATGAACTCAACCATTGATCTAAGTGCCTTCCTTGCAATTTTTGTTGAAAAACAGTTTGCAAATCCCGTTTTAATGCATTTGATCGCCATAGATGATCATGAAAACTGTTTTAAATGAATGAAAGGCATGATTTTGAGCAAAGCTACATTATGGAATACACCTATATTAAACTCTGAGCAATGTTAGTGTGGCCAATAGTAAGGAAATGTGATCAAGACAATCAGAAGAAATAACAATGAACATTAAAATAATGCACGGTGGAAAGCACTACATCATGCGGTGTATCATAACACCGCACAGTGTAGTGTCAGTAATTGGTTTTGTTTTTATTTTATGAAAATTGGTTTTAAGCCAACGCTTAACAAAAACAGGTCAAGTGTGACTGCAGAAAGTCCCCTCAGGGCCAAGACTGAGCTTGGCCCAAGAAAACTTGCTTTATACCTTCGGTATTGAGCTTGGATGATGGTGGATAAGTGTGGGTGAGGACAAATGATGATGGATGAGTATGGGCTTAGAGCTTTTGAGTGTTGGGGTTCTAAAACTAGTAGAATACTAAGCCTTGGAAGAGGAGAAAGATGGAATGTTTGTTGAGAGAGAAAGAATGTCAAAATAACTTTCTTAAGACTTGGAGTAGAAAATGGGTGGAAGGGCCCTTTTCTTCTAAGAGAAATGGTGTATTTATAGGCAAAAGTCAAGAAATATCAATGCAAATGGGGGAGGTATCTTTTAGGCCGGCTAGAAGTGTATTCCCTCGCAAGCCGTCCTTGAGCTGTGGCTCAAATGAGCATGGCCGACAGTTTTCTAAACTAGTCAGAACTTTTCTCCAAAATATCGTGCGGTATAACCATAACCTCGTGCGGTGTAATAAATTTTATTACACCGTTCGGTGTAATGGTGTCCCGTGCGGTATTCTAGGTTCAATCATGAGTTTTTGGGCTTTTAGGCCTTTCTGGGCTTTTGGGCTATGGGAGTTCACATTCAAGTTCTCGAATGCATTGTTTCTTGGGGAAATTCCTGGCCGGTCCCAAATTTTACATGGGGTTCCATGCAAACCCTTTTTTAAAGTGCTATCCCATCTAGACCCTTTTTAAAGATGCTTTTACTTTTTTGTCCCTATCACTTTTCATACCCCAAGAATTCACACCCCCAAGAATTCACACCTCTCAGAATTCACACCCCCAAGAATTCACACCTCTCAGAATTCACACCCCCAAGAATTCACACCCTCGAGAATTCACACCCCCAAGAATTCACACCCTCGAGAATTCACACCCCTAAGAATTCACACCTCCCAAAATTCACACCCCCAAGAATTCACACCCTCGAGAATTCACACCTCCAAGAATTCACACCTCCCAGAATTCACACGTTCGAGTATTCACACCATTGAGAATTCTCACCTCAAGCATTCACACCTCCAAGAATTCACAAACATTCACACCTTCAAGAATTCACACCTCCCAGAATTCACACTCCTTTGTAAATTCACACCTTTGCGGAATTTACACCCCTAAAATTCACATCTTTTTTGCAGAATTCACGCCTCATCTGCACTATTCATACCCCTAGAATTCACATCGCTTTCAAGAATTCACACTCATTTTTCGGAATTCATTCCTAAATGCAAAATTCACAACTCATCTGTACAATTCACACCTCATCTACAGAATTCACATCTCCAAATTAAGAATTCACAATTCAAAAAAGATATAATTCACACCATCTCAAATAAAAAAAAATTCCCAAATATCTCTCTCCCTCTCCATACACAAATACATACCTATATATTGTTGAAAGAGGATGGTGTTGCTTTGCAATCTGGCGGGTCTTAGTTTTTTGTGTGGGTTCCATGCAAACCCCCTTTTGTAAGTGCTATCCCATTTAGGTCTTTTTTAAATATGTTTTTACTATTTTGCCCTTTTCACTTTTCAGCACGCACAGAATTCACACCCCTTTGAAAAATTCAGACCTCAAGAATTCACACCCTCACAGAATTCACACCTCCAAGAATTCACCCCCCAAGAATTCACACCTCTCAGGAGAATTCACACATTCAAGAATTCACATCCCTAAGGATTCACACCTCTCAGAAAAATTCACACCCATTTGTAGAATTCACACCTCTTTGCAAGAATTCACACCTACAAAATTTACACCCCATTTTCAAAATTCACACCCTACAGAATTCACACCTCTATGTTGTTCTGTTTGCTTTTAAATTTACCGCAGAGCTTATTCGGATCCTGAAAAAATATGAGACAACAGTACACGTATACAAATTGCATCTACATGCATACGGACAAAAAATCTAAAACCTGAATTTTTTGTTTGACCTACAAAAAAGCTAAAACCACTTTATATACTACTACAGATAGATATGGATAGATACGTACGTGTCTATGTGAATAGACACCCGATCGGTCGGTGTCGAACATACACGCCCAATCGGTTTCTCATCTTCGACGACTATGTGAACCCGTCATCGGTCTTCCACCTTACGGTTTTGGGTCTCTCCGCCGCCGTCGACCACCGTCCAGTTAATTAGTTCTCAAAAGCCGCGCTCCCGATCTTGCTGGAGTATAACGTCGAGTACAGCCCGATCGACGCTCGTGTGGAGATCCCCGATGGATTTGACACAGGTTGGGGAGGATGGGCGGTGGACGAAGGAGGTGGCGGTGGATCGGGAGGAGAGCAAAGGAGGAGCTAGAGGAGGCGTGGAAGGACGGGCGGAAGGCCAAAGAAGAAGAGAGAAGAAAGAAGCTGAAGGCGGAAGGGAGAGCGAGGGGTATATTGGGCCAATTACTTAAAACAGGGCCTGCACGGGTATAATTAGACTCGCACTGGGTTTGGACGGGTAGAGGACGACAAAATAGGGCCGGCCTGGAAGAACCCCTTGTTTCTTTCGTTTCATCATCGGGGCATTTAAAGAATCTTCGAGGTCCGGATTGGAATGTCTACATTAATATGAACAACTTAACTAAAGCCAAAAAAATGATGTGAAAAAATTTAGTAAAAACGTGGCCTTAGTCTAAGCGCCGGAATGCCTTTTTTTTATGTAGGAAAAGTAAACAAGTTGTAGAGAATAGAGAGTTTATTGGGGTTCAAGAATTTTTCATTGGGGAGTGATTTTGTCACTCCTCTTTTTATTAATGTCACTCATCTTTGTGTCTTGATTAAATGATTTATTTTGTGAGAGGAGGAGAGTTGCATTTAAAAAAAAAAGGAGTGGCAAAATAAATTCCCTTTTTCATTTTACCAGTAATGATCGAATAATTGAACTCCTGACCTCCCTGGACTTAGTTGAGCTGTCTTTTAGCTTTCAAACCAATACAATTGGGCTTCGAATCCCTCAGCAAATATTTTGAAGGGCAAATTTCACTGACCTCCCCTGAGGTTTCTAACGCCAACAGAAACCTCCCCTGAGGTTTCTGAAATATCACTGCCCTCCCCTCCTTTGGCTGACAATGCCAAATCAGGTCATTCCCGCCTAAATCCCTCTGACGGGGTTAAATCCTCCGTTAGTTTAAATTAAAAAGACCAAAGTGCCCTTTGGTATATAAAAGAACACTTTGGCTACTTCCATTCCCATTCCACATCGGGCTTTCACCCAGAAGAAAAACAGAGAGAGAAAGAAAGAGAGGGAGGGAGAGAGAGAGAGAGAGAGAGAGAGAGAGAGAGAGAGAGAGAGAGATACAACGATGATGGAGAATGGTGGTGAGATCACGTAATCGTGACCACGATCGCGATCTTGACCCCAAGACCCGAAGACCTAGCTTCGTTTTTGCAAAAGATTGCGTGGTTGAAACTTCTCCAACTGTTCAACGCTTGTGGATCATTGGTTCTTGACGGAGGTAACCATGGCAACTGTAAAAAAAATTTCTTGGGTATTTTTCAATTTTTCTGCAAAAAAAAAAAAAATTCATTTCTTTGTTGAATCAAAAAATTTAGGGTTTGTAAATTGGGGGTTTTTGTGTTTCCTTTTGAAATCCAAAAATGGCTACTGAAAACAGTGCATGCGACATAATGTTGGGGGGATTTTGTGTTCTTTACAAAGCACACAAAACCCCTTTTTTTCCTTCACTCTGTTTCGGAACTTTATAGAAAATATGGCTTATGATATCTGTTATTTGTGGCTTGTTTGTATTTTTTTACTTCACGGACGGAAACAGTTTTGGACGTAGTTTTGGTTATTGGCTGGATGTTCTAGGTCTATATTTTTATGATTTAGACTCATTTTTTTTTTTTGGTTGGCTTATGATACCTGTCATTTGTGGCATTTAGACTTACTTTTTTTTTGGCTTATGATAACTGTCATTTGTGGCTTCTGTGTATTTGGGGTTTATCTTATAGGGTTGGGTCCAATTCGGCCTTTCCTTTGGAGGGATTCCTTGCACTTGGGAAAACATTGTCATGGAATTAAACATTCCCTAACTACGCAAATTCTTAATGCCAACCTCCCTTGGCATTTTTGATCAGAAATCAGAATTGACTTTAAATGTTCATACCCGGGACCAATGCATAAACCAAATAGTAAAACGCACCAAAGATGTTTCTTCCGTACCGGGTACATATTTTGTTGTTCCCGTGGACCGTACCACAACCTTGAACTAGTACGACAACATTTTCAGAGTATTAGTGCTCCATAGCTTATGAGTGGGAGTGAATGAAATCTCTTCTTTCATTGTACCAAGTAAGATACCAATTCTCTTTGACAGACTCTGATATAGATCTTTGAAAAAGATTATACTTGAACATAAAAGTTGAAATGTTCAATCTTGCTCAAAGTAAGATCTATGCTATACAGGAAACCAAAACTGCCTTCCTTTCCCACAAAAAAATGGCTCTATTTAGTAGTGCACCAGAAGAGGACACGCATGGGCAAACTTATCTGTCATGAAATAGCTAGTTTACCGCACCAATTCATGAATCCATTCAGTTATGATTAACTTCCATTAGAGTCAAAACAATCTTTTGTAGATAATTCCGACCTACAAACAATCCAACTTAATAAGCCAATAACATGAGTCATTGAGTCCTTGACCTTGGCCCTCAGAATATCCGGTCAAAAAGTACCAGAAGCACATCAACACATTGGAGTTCAAAAAAGTCAAAAAAATTTGGCGCAAAACAAACAAACGCAAAAAAAATTAAAATAAGAACAAAAACAGACTTTTTCTAATAGTCTTAATGGCATTTTTGGGGTTTTCTATTTTCCCTTTGATATGGTTGTAATCCATGTATTTTTGGGATTATTTTGCTTGATATTGCTTTTGATATGGTTGTAATTCATGCTCTTTTTTTGTGGTGTTTTTGGTTCAGCCATGCCTCGTGCTTATTTTGATTTGATCATCAACCATAAGGGAAAAGTTGCTAGACTGCCTAACTTGATTCTGATAAGTATTTCTATTTTGACTTGGTGGCTGATGTAAGTGAGAAATTACTATCTCATTATCCCCCTGGGTTAGGGTTAGCAATTTCTATCTTTTGTGAACTTCCTGGTATTGGGTATAGGATTGACCTTGACAGTAACAAATCCCTCATGGATATGTTCAACCTTAATGGTGTTCCTAGCACATTGAACTTATTTGTGGAAGTGGAGTCCCCTAATTTATGTCAGGTAGAGCACCCTAGTGTGTTGGATGTAGAAGATGTGGAGGTGGTAGATGCAACCCAGGATGGCCATGTATATGGTTATAATGATGAGGATGATGATTGGAATCTTGATATGGAAGGGGAGGTAGAGTCAGATGATGGGGGTAGGTGTAACGCCCCGATTTTCGAAGGTAAAATCGGAGGTATTAAATACTAATTCTTGAAAAACTTATTAAATCCAATTTGAAATCCAAAACAGATAATTCATCCTAAAGATTCACTTATTACAATCCATTGTGAAAATACCAAATAGTCTAAGAGGGAATAAGCTAAACAGTAAAAAGAGCCATCTTCTAAGTCTGATATGGGTCCCAAGCGTATTCTGGCTCAACTCCCACTTCCGGATTCTCCTCAGCATAAAACTGTTCGCCCGCGGGATCCTGTGTTTCCTGGTTTTCTGCAAAAACACGGATGCCAAAAAATCCGTGCCTGAGTGAAAGAGTTCACCCTGAACTATAATCCAACCCAAATACCCCTCTTACAATACAATTAGCAGGCAAACAGGATATATATGGTGCGAAAAAGTAAAACAGAGATAATCCATATAACTTGATTCATTACTATCCATTAACTTAATTTGAAATCTAAGATCTCTCCACGAGATCTTTCCTCCCCAACCGCTAGCCATATCCCGGTCCCATGAGATCACTTCTTTTTGCTGTCGCAGATACACCTAAGTTATGTACCGAGTATGCATCCCAATAACTACAACAAAGGGTAAACTTATCATGCCGGTATCACGAAGGGTTCGCCTATCTTATAAAACCACATCACAATTCTTTTTCACAATCATCACCTGACACTCGCCAATTATCAAATCATCACCGACACCCGCCTACCTATCAAATCATCATCGACACCCGCCACTATCAAATCATCACCGACACCCGCCAAGATCAATTCTCATCACAATCTCATCATATCACAACATCACGCCTGCAGGTAACCTAAAAAGAAATAAACTTCATAATTTATCCATTACTTAACATCGTCTACGTGATTTCTATTTCGCATACCACCCCATGTCTCTAGGGTCCAATCTAACAGTCAACTGAAGCATCGATACAATATCCATTATAAACAAAAAAATAATTAAAACAAATAACAGATTGATCGAAACAATTCATAAGCAATGCAATCACATAACTTTTTATGACTGGGCCGTTGCCCTTAATCTCATATGATCACAAAGTCTTTAGGAATGTAAGAATTATTTAATTAAGATTTAATAATAATTTTCTAGACTTCTATTAATTAATTATAAGTAATTAAGTTAATTAAACACTAATTAAATACATTAATTAGGTAAAAGTATTAAAAAAATTATCGTAACCTTAATAAAGGTCCTAACAGTCCCCTATAATAAATTTGAGTGCTAAAAGTTGGGTTTGGATGCTCACGGAATTAATTTGAATAAAAGATTCAAGTTAATAGGCAAAACAAGAATAAATAGACAATAAATGATTAAATATTTGATAATATTTTTATATTTACAGAATAACATTATGGGACTGTAAAAAGTATAAATAAAATTATTTGGAATTTTAAACCTTCTTTATAATATTTTACGGTATTATTATTAAGAAAAAATACTTAAATAATAATAAATAGTTAATTAAATAAATAAAATTTTATTTTAACAACATATTACCTTTGAACTGTCAGGAGTCTAAGAAAAATATTTTCGATATTAAAAATATTTTTTATAAGGTCGTTATTAATTTTCGTTTATAACTTTAATTAAAAATAAAATAAATAACAAATTACATCAAAAAGTTATGAAATTAACAACTTATGATCTTTAAGAAGTTAGGGATCTAAGAAAAATATCTTGGGGATTTATAGAATAATTTAAAAGGTCGCAACGATTTTTAGTTTACAAAAGATCACAAGATTACGAATAAAAATTAAATAAATCGAATATTTAATAAAAAAAAATATGAAACTAACAAGTTATGAACCTTAGAATGTGGGTAACCTAGGATAAAAATTTCGGAGTCAAAATCTATTTTTAAAAGGTCGCAAAATCAATTCGGCATTTAAATAATAAAAGACATGCATTGAAAGAAATGAAGTCACCGGCCGCCAACTCGCTTGGTCCGGTTCTATGGTGAGGACCCCGAAGGTCGCGCCGCAAGGTCGCTGCCGGGTTCGGTTTTTTGATTTTTGGTACTTTTTCGATGCACGGGACTACGGGGCCTATCGGTTATGTCTATAAACATCGAGGATATACTTGTGCAGGAGGGCCTTGATTGAATTATAATACCTTGGATTGAGTTGAATTGGTTTTCGATCGAAAAATTGAAATTGGAGAAAATGACTTCGATTCCTTCGATCGAGGGACCTTGGGCTCGAATTGGTTGATCTTCGGGGATACTAGGAGTCGTGTGAAGCAATTCAATCGATCAATTTGAGTCTCGGGGGCACAGAACCACGAAACCCACTTTTCTTTCTTCTTCTTTCTCTCTCTAAAAATTCTATCGATTAAAGCTCGGTTCCCTCGGTTTTTCTCTCTGGCTCCGTGGAAGGTGGTAGAATAGTGTACGTGCCCTAGGGTCGGTGTGGTGTGTATATATAGGAGAATTGGATGAGTTTCGAATTAAAACGAGTCCTAACGGTATCGGGTTTTTGCATGGACGAATTACGCACGAATTTTGGGTCATGAAGGGGGTAGAAATTGAGTAGGAGAGTGAGGAAGAATATAGGCATGCATGCATGCATTTATATGTATGTATATATTGACAAAATAATTTTTAAGAGGTAATTAGATAGAATACTTATTTTTTTGTAATTATCTACTAATTAATAAATAAGAAAATCAATATTATCATAAATAATAAATTCTTTTTAATATTTATTAGTTTAAATTTTCGGGTTATTACAGTAGGCTTATGAGTATGGGCTGTAACTCTATTTTTTGTGAAATAGGGAAATGATCAGGGCACATTACAAGCACAACCCTCACAGTGTGTCACTCAAAGCCAGTCATCGGTCTGGTCCCTTTTTTGAGTAAGTTACATGTATTTCTTTTTTTTTTCAGCACCACATCTAATTTTTTACATTCCACCTTACAGTTAAACCTATGGTAACACTCATTTTTTGTAAATGCAGTTGAATGATGAATTTTGGGATATTTTTTGGGATCTACATGCAGATTTTGAAGATCACTTTTTTGTATATGATAGTATATGACAGTTGGGGCTGACTAATACTTGGTATATGGTTGTATATGGCATAGTAGACTCTGTTTTTTGTATAGCCCTCTTTTGAATAGCCCAAGTTATTAATCTGTTATGTTATGTAATTTGGAACCTAAGAACATGACAAATTTATGTAATCTTTTGACTACAAATAGGAGGTTTTATAGCCCTGTTATGTAATCTTTTGACTGCTATTTGGATGAATGGAATTTGCATATGGTGGCAGTTTAATGTTTAATTTTGATAGCAATTTGGATGAATGAAATCTGCATTTCACTTTGATATTAGAGTTTACCTTTCTTTGGTTCTAAATTAGTCACTTGTATATTAGAGTTTGCCTTTGTTCAGGTTGCGAATCCTTTTGTTTGGCTTTGAACCTGTGGCTGCAAATGGAACACCACAGGTTTTAGGAAGGAAAAAAAAACAGATGACAAATGTTTTAGGAAGGAAAAAAAAAAACAAATGACAAATGTTTGAAATGTGATTGGATACTGGGTTTATTATTTCAATATTTATGCCTATGTTTTGCTTTCTCTTTCCTGGGTGTTCGTTTGCAAAATGAAGGTGGTGATAATCAATATTTATAGCAAAGGATAATTTGGGTATATTACAAGTTATTTTACAATGACCTCATCTTTTCCATCCAATTTCCGGGCTGCAGATTAACGGAGGGAGTTTTTGGCATTGTCAGCCAAAGGAGGGGAGGGCAGTGATATTTCAGAAACCTCAGGGGAGGTTTCTGTTGGTGTCAGAAACGTCAGGGGGGGTCAGTGAAATTTTCCCTATTTTGAAACTCTGGTTATCTTTATGTATAACCAGAGTTTTAAAATACGGTAAATTGGGCTAAGATCCATTTTGAAGGTGCTTTTGGACGTTTAGTCCAAGCCTCCCTTTAAAATATTCAACCAAAACTATTATAGCATGTTTTTTTGTACATTGTGCATTTTTCTATTTGTTATTTTACTTTAATTAATTATTTTGCTTCAACTTTCAAATTTCAACATCCTGTCTAGCTAATAAGAAAATCTTCGCTCTGCCAATTCCTGCAATCTACATTAAATAAGATTCAAACTCAAGTCTCACCGTGTGTGTTCTGGGTGCTAAAGAGTATGCTCAATCCCCTCAAACTTTTATTGAGCAGATCAAATTAAAATACTTATCCACAAAGCCAAAGTGGTGATAATAATAATTAAACTGTAGCAATAATGTGACTGCCAATGACAAAAAAAAGCAGTCCGGTTTATCTACCTCACTTGGCGTATATATGACTAATGTTTCCACTAAACGCAATTGGGTTTTTAGTGTTTGTTTAGTGGAGAATTATGAATTCCGACAAAGTTGACTTTGAACACGAGACGGGTGATTTAAAAGTGTTTAGGATTGAATCAACCGATCCATGGAATTTGCCCAATTGTCTATCGTAACGGCAATCGAGCGTTTGCAGCCTTGATGAAGAAATATGGGATTACTCACAAAGTCTCCACCGCCTACCATCCGCAAACAAATGGGCAAGCAGAGTTGGCAAATAGGGAAATCAAGCACATCTTGGAGAAGACAGTGAATCCTAACCGAAAAGATTGGAGTCTCAGATTGAATGATGCACTATGGGCTTATCGGACAGCATACAAGACCATTTTGGGAGCTTCACCGTATCGTTTGGTTTATGGGAAAGCGTGTCATCTTCCAGTCGAGCTTGAGCATAAGGCATATTGGGCTATCAAATCATTGAATTATCATTTACCAGCCGCTGGCAGGCACCGAAAGCTCCAACTCAATGAGCTTGAAGAGATAAGGAGAGATGCTTATGACAACACCGCCATTTACCGTAACACGGCCCGTTCAGACAGTACACAAAACACTAACCAACAATTATTCTTCTCGCAATATCTTTTAATCTATTACTATATTTTATGTGATTTTAAAATTTATATATATAATATAATATAAATAATTGAAATTTATCAAACAAGATCTATCGTTAATAAAGATATTTAACCAAATAATAAAGAGAGAGTTCTAAAGATCTCAGATGTTTATTATGTCAGCTTCAGTCCAAACCCTCGCATCTAGGGGCGGACCAACTGTTCAAATTGTATCCACCTAATTTGCTAACCATTTAGTATTTATTTTGGGTTTTTTTTATAGTTCGACGATGGCTAGAGGTGTCCAGATCGATTTACGCACATTTTGATTAATTTCTTTTCCGATCTGGCCAAAAGTAGGCTACTCACGTCAGTCCGGACCAAGGAATTCAAAAGAAAGAATTTTCTTGCGGCCTAATCTCCAGAATCGAACTCTAATCGATTGCGTAAAGAACAAATCCCGATGGGGCCAACCCCTGGGCAAGTATTTATTTAACTGCAGAACTAACCAGATTACGCCGTCCAAGAAAAAAAAAACAGGAAATTCCTGGCCGGTCCCAAATTTTACATGGGGTTCCATGCAAACCCTTTTTTAAAGTGCTATCCCATCTAGACCCTTTTTAAAGATGCTTTTACTTTTTTGTCCCTATCACTTTTCATACCCCAAAATTCACACCCAAGAATTCACACATCTAAGAATTCACAGAATTCACACCCCCTAGAATTCACACCCCAAGAATTCACACCCGAGAATTCACACTCTAAGAATTCACACCTCCCAAAATTCACACCCTCAAGAATTCACACCCTCAAGAATTCACACTCCAATTCACACGTTCGATCACACCATTGAGAATTCACACCTGAAGCATTCACACCTCCAAGAATTCACACCTCTCGAGAATTCACACCTCTCATAAGAATTCACACCCTCGAGAATTCACACACCTTTGCAAAAATTCACAACCCCCGAATTCACATCCCTCGAGAATTCACACCCCCGAAAATTCACAACCCACAGAATTCACACCTCCCGAGAACTCACACCTCCCAAGAATTCACACCTCCCACAATTCACACCCTTCAAGAATTCACACTCATTTGCAGAATTCACACCCCTTCGCAAGAATTCACATCCCCATAATTCAAACGCCTTTCCAGAATTTACACTGTTTACAGAATTCACACACATTTGCAAAATTCACACGGTTGAAAAAGAGAGAATTCATACCCAAATGAAAAATTCAGACATTCGAAAAAGACAGAATTCACACCAAATTAAAAATTCACCAGATAACTTTTTAAAATTGATTCTATCATTCTGCATGTATAAACAAGTGCATAATAAAAATAATAAACTTCATCTACTGGTTCTACTTTATACTAGTAATAAACATAATTAATGATTTTCAAGGTTGGTTAATCTCCGAAAACCACCGTGTCTCAATGGCCCCCATCAGCAGCGTTCACAACGAGGTGAATTCTGTTTTCGATGCTTTCTATCCATTTTCGTCGCCAAGAATGGCGCTGTGTTCCATCAATCCATGATCGGAAAATGACACCATCCAGAGCACAAATCCAGAATTCACATCACCAAATTAAGTATTCACATCCTCAGAAAAAAAGAATTCACTCTCAAAAAAAAAAAAGAATTCACATCCTCAAAAAAATAAAATTCACATCACCAAATTAAGAATTCACACCTTTCACACACATTTGCAAAATTCACACTCCTAGAATTCACAGCATGACTTTACGGGGTGTGAATTGTTTATTAAAAAAAATTACACCCTTAAATCCAGAATTCACACCCAAATTAAAAATTCATACTTTCAAAAAATACTAAATTCAAATCTCCAATTTAAGTTAAAAAGTCAGAAGAGATATAAAACCAATAAAAAAACTCCACTGTAAACAAGACATATAAAGAATCACACCCCTTTGCCCTATGTAATCTCTCTTTCTTTTCTATGTACTCCACGACCGAGTTCCAACCCGAAATCTGGAATAGCACCCGGCGTCATCTCCACTAACAGCACCACCACCGACTCCACCGCCACGAACAGAAGACCTGGGATCTGGAACAGCAAAAGCGGAGTCGCTGTGGACCCCACCGGCAACGGAGCACAACAGCTTGTCGCCGTCGTGACAAGGCCTTTCGATCGAATCAGACACCTTTCGATCGAATCTGTACATGTTGAGGTGGTTGTGCAAGGCCTCGGAGCACAACAGCTTGTCGCCGTCGTGATAAATCCGGTGAATCTGACACTTTCACAGCAACCGCCGCCACCGAGATAGGTGAGGTTGAGATCGAGCGACGACGGAGGGAGGGGGACAGTCGTGTACGGCGGCGGTGCGTAGCGGGAGGACTCGGCGGTGCTGCTCTGGTGACGACGCGTCGATGTCGTTCAGTCCGACGACGCATCATTCCGTTCGTCATTCAGTCTGATGAGAGTCCCACAAGAAAGAGAGCGGGGTGTTTCTGGTAGTTAACCTCAAACGGGGGCTATGGGGGATAAGCTTGACAACGGGTGGGTTTGGACGGGTAGGCACCTACAAAAAAGGGCCGGCTTGGAAGAAGCCCAAAAAAAAAACTACTAAAAAATTAGTAAAAAATAAGTGTAACCAGAATGGACAGCCTGATTAAGCCCAAAAACAAGAGACTCGAGCCCAAGACATATAGGTACGGCTTTCTTCAGGGAGGTACTTAGAAAAGATTGACTACATTAAATTAATGACCCTTTCCAATACTAATAATTGCCCGAATGTCACGTAACTCATGTTTCATTGAATAAAAAAAGGAGGTAATTATTGAAATAGAGACCAGGATGTTTAGCCTCTTTTTTTTTTGGCCGATTGGGGATATGACATTACTTGTGCGGCTTTCTACAGATGCCGGTATGCCACTAGTCTACTCTAGAGAACCATCATCAGGAAAAAAATATCTAGTTGAATTGAATAGATATAAATCGGATCATGGTTTATTCTGTTTTAGTAATAATCACATCGACTAATAGTCTTTATATTTTGAAATTGAGAGTATGTTTTCTCCATCTCTAGTGGAAATCATGGGATTTCCACTACTGCTTATGGGTCCCGTAAAATTTTTTTTGTTATAATCTGAACCGTTCATCTTGTAGGGTACATAGAGTAGTATATCCATGAAAGAAATTAGCTTGATTGAATATCGATAGATATAAAAATTGAATTTTGGTTTGCAGAATGGATGGTCATAGATTTTGAAGTTAAACTATCCATGACTGTCCATTTCCTAAATCGAAAGTAGATTTTTAATATACCTATTGACGTCCAATAAATCTCAATTTTTGTGTGGATATACTATTCTACGGACCCTACAAAATAGACGGTTCAGATTATAACAAAAGATGTCTTATGGGGTCCATAATAAGTCGTGGTGGAAAACCCTTGGTTTCCACCACTGGTGGAAATAATTTTATCTCTTTGAAATTTAGGATTAGGTAAACCCTTAAGTGGCCTCACGGGGTGGAATTGTTTGGCCTTCGTAAAATGAGGCCTTACAATCTCTAATAGGATAAGTTAGGTCCATTCCAGTTTCGGAAAAAAAAAGAAACTTTTAAAAAAGGAAAATAATCTCAGCTCAAAAATCACATGTTTACGCAAATAATTTTTCTACCAATATAGATCTTGTTTGATGGATCTCATTGAGATCTTTTAAACGATGCAAAAGAAAAATTAAAAATTATTTATTATTTTTATTAAATTTGATCTTGAAATTATCTTCCTTTTTGAAAAAAAAGGGTTTAAAAAGAAAGCGGAACGACACCTCATTAAGTTGTTATCCGTTAAACTTAATCTCACATCGCTCATTTAAGTCACCCAAGTTTGGTTAATATATTCTAGAGGTTACTCCACCTATTGCCAATTGGTTTTAGGTTGGAACCCTCTAAGAAATCTAACATGGTATCAGAGTTAGGTCTTGCGTGGCCTCACCTCGCATGGTCAAGTCTCCGTCGCCCAAGTCAATCGCTTCATCTTATCAATTCATACCTCCACGTGCATCCAAGCTGCACGTGAGGGGTCGTCCGAATCAAAAATCCTGATTTCCTCAATTTATCGCATTTAAGCCACCCAAACTTAGTTAATATATTCTAAAGGTTACTCCACCTATTGCCAATTGGTTTTAGGTTGGAACCCTCTAAGAAATTTAACATGGTATCAGAGTTAGGTCTTGAGTGGCCTCACCTCGCATGGTCAAGTTTCCGTCACCCGAGTCAATCGCCTCATCTTATCAATTCATACCTCCACATGCATCCGGGCTGCACATGAGGGGTCGCCCGAATCAAATCTTCTGATTTCCTCACTTCGTACCTCTGCTGCATCCGGGCTGCACGTGAGAGGGAGTGTTAAACTTAATCCCACATCGCATTTAATCCACCCAAACTTAGTTAATATATTCTAGAGGTTACTCCACCTATTGCCAATTAATTTTAGGTTGAAACCCTCTAAAAAAATCTAACATTATCTAGTGTCAATCTCTTTTGGTAATACTCAATACTCTTCTCATTTAGTGTAAACGCGAGCATGGCTAGAACCCATTGTCGGCCAAAGTTTTATGTAACTAATGCTATGTTTGGATTGGTGTTTGAATTTTTTTTTTGAAAAATAATAGGAGTAATAAGTGGAGAGAAATATAGAGAAATGTTTGAAGTAGAAAGAATCTAAAAAGAATTTTTTGAAAAATTCTTTTTGAATTATAGAGAGAACAAGGCATAACATATTTAAGTTTTCAGCCAAAATCATATATAAAAGCAGATCTCAATTGTCAGAAATTTATGTACTACTTTTCTTTGATAGTAATTCGGTATTCAGTAGTCCAAAGAATTCGGTTGACGGAATTTCTCCGGTTGATCAAATTCCGTCGTCCAGTACTGACAAGGGTGTTCCAAGTAAAATCGGAGCAGAATCCCAAAAGCCAAGTCCTTACGCGTTTACTTGTTTTAGTTTAATTTCCATCCATCCCTTTTTTTCTTTGCTGAAAAGTCTTGTGAAGGAAAGAGAAACCTGTATAGATGATTCTCCCCTGACTAAAGATGCCCGGTCCTATTTTCTACTCCTACTATGGAGAGAGAGAGAGAGAGAGAGAGAGAGAAACAGCACGCCACTCAAGATATTTTTATTGCTAAGAAGACTTCATTTGGTTAGCTACTACTCCAGTAAAGAACTTAAAATTAACCAAAAGACTTGTTCACCACCATGCCAATTAGTAGCATTTTAATATTGTCATTGACTCAGTACTCTTGCTTGTAGTATATACGAGCCGTACCCAAGTATGCTATATAGTACCACTCCGGTCCGCAATTAAACCCGGTCTAACTTCAACCAAGAGACCGAGTCACGATCCAAACATAGTTACTACTCTAGTACAAAACTTGCCAATTTTGTCTAATCCGTATTTTTGTTCTTACTCCCATGTGTATCATACTAGATGTGATGTGATTATTCTATTTATTTAGTTTGTAACTAGAATACCAACGTAACTATACAGAGTGAGTTTGTTCATATCTAAACCACGTAGATAATCCGATTATTGTGGGTTTTTTCCCCATCGACGGACTCTGGTTTGGAGTTAATTTGTAGCCCTTCGGACGGATTTTGAGTGTTCAAAATTTCTGAGTTTGGTTATAAAAAAAAAAAAACATAATTATACCATTCATCTTCCATTTTTCTCGCCCGCATTTGAATTAACAAATTCACGTAAATATTTTTTCCGCATTTGTTTACGTAAACTAAAAATTCCAATCGTGATCTTTTGAACAGTGTAAAAATATTTATTACATGTATATTTTATTTTATCCCAATGATGGTATCGCTATCCAAAAATAATCAATTCGAATAAAAAATAAAGTATTTAATTGCATGTCGTGAAAACAAAGAAAAAATCCCAAGAAAAGCGAGGTACAATAAAAAGTACAAGGGGGATGCTCCACACCTTCTCGGACCTTAAATTGAACAGTAAGTTTTTTTTTTTTTTTTGAGATAACTTATGTGTATAGCCAATTAACGCTCACTCCGATTAATTTTCGATGATCAATTGCACTGTCCACATGCAGGCGACCCAATTAAAAGTGGGGCAAAGTCCCTTATGGGCTGATCCTACAGAAACTTTATATGTATCTCAAAATCAATTGACAATGAGTAGAGAAGTCCAAGATATTTATTAAGTGATCACTCATTTCACTCTCAAGCAATGTGAGTTTCATTTCCTTAACGTCCTCCCTCACGTGCAGTCGCATTTGAGGTCTGTCACGTGTGACCACTTTTTGGATTCTATCATCGTGCGGCCCCGCTCTGATACCATGTAGAAACTTTATATTCATTTCAAAATCAATTGGCAATGAGTGGAGAGGTCCCAGATGTTATTAAGTGATCACTCATTCTACTCCAAGCAATGCGACATTCATTCCCTTAATAGATCCCGTAAGAATCGGTAGCACCCAAAATTAAAATTTTAAAATGAGATCTAACGAGGAAACAAATCTCAAATCTCATATCTCGACCACCAAGCCAATCAATCGGGATCGACTTGAGCCGTAAGTTGAAACTGGGGAAGGTATATACATTGTTTACAGAAGTCGACAACTGAAATTGATTGGTTGGATTGAATCTGGATCCAATATTAATCTAGTACGATCCATTTGTGGAGGTCTTCTGTTGGATTACTTGATGATGTGGTGATTTGATGGGCTTTGTATGATAGTAATATAATATTTTTATATGTATCATTGGAAATTTGATGCAGACATGAATATCCAGCTTGATGTATCTCCAGTCATAGGTATGTAATTGTATATGCAGTTAGGATTTGTTTGGTAGCCCCTACTTATTTGGTTAAGTTGTTTATTTAATTGGCTTCGTTACCAAACAAATCCTTCATTTAACAAGTGTTTAAATGATTATTAGCTAATAGTAATATCTTCAAAAGCAATTTCAAAAAGTATAGTGGCCAATTTTGACTTGGACATGCATCAGCTATCTTTCAGGCAGTCACCCAATTATTTTCGTACAGTTCAGTTTTATAGACATTAGAGTTTTTGGCGTGTAATTTTCTTTTGTTTGGGTTTTGTTTTGTCAGGCATAGTGGTAATGGCGTAGCTCACAGTTTGGCCAGTAAAGGTTATGGAGAAGTAGGTGTTTCCATATGGAAAGTCTATTTGTCGTTGTGGCTGTCCACGCCTTTGATGAAGGATGGGCTTGCTCTTTGATGTTTTCCTCATTTGTTTGATTATCAATGGAATTGGTTATATTTTTGGCAAAAAAAAAAAAAAAACGAAGAAGTGATTTTTAAAATATTGAAAATGTTATGCTATTCTGTGATAAAATGTTATGCCTTTAATTGATTAATGTTATACCTTCAAATGATTATGTTACAGGAGGATATGTTCTCCTCTGGACAAGAGGGGATACCATAGCATCTCTGGTCGGTTGGTACTTGGTTGAACTTGTTTCTAGCATATAGTAGTATATATATCGATGATCATTTTAATTTTATTCACCGTCTCACGTAAAATTGCTGAACATTACTAAGATTTGTTTAGAAACCGATATACCATCCAACACAATCTTTTGTGGCATAATTATTGCCAACCATTTGCCGAAACACATAATGTGAGTCACCATTTATTTCTCAATAACCAACAAAATTTATGACTGGGAAATTTGTCGAAAGTACCTGGTGATATCCCAAAAGGACTGAATATTTTTTTTTACTTCCTAAGAACGACCTATATGTCTTTTTTGGTTTAATGGGCTCAACATCGGTGGGTGCTTCATCGGCCATGATCGTTCCTGACATTTGGGGAGCCAAAGGCGAATTCCAACATCAGCCAAACAACACCCAAAAATCATCGAACACTCAAGTAATCATCATCATGAATTGCCTAATACATTCGATTTCCCATGAATTGGCCTCCGACACGCACACGCCAAAAAGAAACGACAACAGAGTAATCACTCATGACACGGCAAAAATACCAAACTCGGAATTTAAGGGCAACAATTGGAATTTAAGGCTTTGTAGTTTGGCTTCAGCCTCCATCGTTCCAAAAATAAAAAATTGCAGACATTTTCCATAAAACCATTCCATGTTTGCCGAACCCGTTTCCGTATAGAATAAAAAGAGCTTAAGTTTTTGCCGAACACGTCCTCGTGAAAATATCAAATCGTCTTTCATGTGAAGAAAATGATTCAAAAGGCAAGAGTATGCTACTCGTATTTGATGTCAAATAGACCTCGTAATGATAATACTAACCTTCTATAAAAAAAAGCAGGGGAAAGAACAAAAAAGGGAAAAGCGAAAGCTGGTCCAAAGCTTTTGCCAACCTTGGAGATAAATAAGTGGAAAGCAACTTGATAGATATATTTACCATTATTTCCTATTCACTTCCCTCTCAATCAAGAAGCAACTATATTTGTCATCCAACATACAACCTCATGAAGAACAATTAATCATTTGTTTTCTTATGTCCACCTCATCAAATCCCTTAAAGTTGTTCGAAGACTCTAAATTGTAAGAAGCAAAGTACTCCCTATATGGTATTTCAACCAGGGAAGCGCCAAAGAATTGTTCTGATAGAGAGTCCTGTATCCCACAAAAATCCGTTACTCCTATAATTTGCTAGGAATAATTAGAGCATGACTACTCACCCCTCAATCACACAATCTTGCTCAAATGATCATAATAAGTAGAGAATAATAAAACCTAGACTTGCCGATAAAAAAAAAAAAGTTAATAATAAAACCTTGTTAGAGTTTAGCTTTGATAGTCAAAGCTTGGGATTTTTAAGATCGAATTTATTTATTTATTTAATAACAATTCAAACAGAACCCACCAGTCGGCAATGAGATTGATTTTTTCTTCTTAAAAATCCATTACTCCGATTTTGCTTGGAATAATTAGAGCGTGACTCACCCCCTCAACAACACTCGTTTTCATAACAACACGCATGAAAGTAGCCGTTACTCGTAGTACAGTCAGCTCAAATGGGTATTAAGTAATTCCATTGAAACTCGCCTAAAATTTGTTAAATTCGATATGTAAACAAGTATTAATAATTAGGAATATAAAACCACAAAGGAGGTACGTATATATGTACGTAGCTGTTACTTGCAAGACCAATTAAAATATTACTATGTAATTAGTGCACAAGAAATTAAGGATAATGGTTGTCAAGTGGCAGATTATTATTCCGTATAGATATTCGTTTCTTGAAATCCATGTGGTCAATAGCTAGAAGACAAGAAAACACATACATAGAGAACAAGACCAAGACTCTCTAAGGGATGCCATGCATGATCGAAAAATTAGATTTTGAGATCCAAAATAAATACATTCTTATAACATTTAATATAAAATACAATATCTATGTGTTCTTATTAACAAATAAAGAACTAACTAATATTAATACTAAAATTTGAAGAAAAAAAAACCCCGAAACAACACGGCCCCCATATGCCCACACATAGATCGGTCATTGCCTCCATCCCTTATTTTTTCTTTATTTTTTCATTTTTTATCTACCTCTTTCCTTTATTTCTCTAGTTTCGTTCTACTTCTTTTCTTTATTTTTCATTTTTTCCCTACCTTTTTCCATTATTTCTCCATTTTTCTTCTACCTCTTTTTGTTTTGCTACCAATCCACAATATTACGAAAATTAAATTACTATGTCCTTTAGTTTACTTGCCCACCACGACTGTTGAAAGTGTATTTTTCATCTATGAATCTTGTAAAAAATCGGTTGCGAAATAGAATGAGTGAATAGTTAATGGTTGAACGATAATGTAGTGGTATACATACAGAAAATTATTTTTTAAAATTGTGAATAATAGATGCCTCCAGTATATTCCTGGTTCCGCCACTGGATCACACCATTGCATTATCCGGCACTATATACTAGTATCATTTTCGGAAAGAAAAGTAAGAGGATAAAGAATTAAAGATAGCAACAATATATTCATTATTTTTGTTTTGCTTCTGATCCGTTACGTTCCAGCGTGCAAGAAAGCTTGTTGACAGTAGCTATCTTTACTCTCTACCTAAACTCTTCAATTACTCATTATCATGATATCCCAACTTAATGCAGGATAGTGACATGCTCCTAGCTAGAAATCCACTCAAAAAGTCCAATGGTACAGATGAAAAATCTGTACCTGTACCAGTGGATACAAATTCTTTTCTGGGCCTATTTTGGGTCTCAAAAAAATGATCGGAGTCGCTCATTTTGTTTCAAATATTTTGTTCATGGTTCTTGCAAAAAATAAGCTCAATCCGGTATCAATAAGAGCATTTACGAAACATCCAAACTTTGCTCTAGAATTTAGGCTTGAATTCTGGGACAAAGTTGGACGTTTTGTAGGTGTCTTAACCGATATCGGATTGAGCTTATTTTTCTCAGGACCCGCAAATAAAGTATGTTAAACAAAATGAGCGGTTCTGATCATTTTTTTGAGACCCAAAACGGGACAAAATGAGATTTGTACACACTGGTACAGATTTTAAGAGCTGTTCGTCCCTACGTGTGAGAGATTCGGAGATGCAAATGAGGATATTCCATATTATGATGAAAGAAGACTATGGAACTTTTTTTTTTTGACAATAAAAGAACTTCATAGATAAAAAGATATTACAACCCAAAGTTCATTACAACACTAGACAAAAGGCTGAAAATAAATAAAAGTACGTCAAACATCCAACATAACAAATATACTATGGAACTTTTAATTAATGTGATTTATGAACAGCTAGCCTACAACTGTGGTAAGATGATCAAATGCTAGCTAGAACCTCTCGAAGCTTTAAGCCCTATGGAGTACCATTCTGTCCCAAAATATTAGCCTATGTTTCACTATTCACGATTTCTAAGAAGTTATTCATATTTTTAACACATAATATTTTTTATATGGAAATATAAACAATTTTTAAAAGTGTGAACAAGGAAAAATATGGACCATTATTTCGGGACGGAGGGAATAATTGTTTCGTAATTCCTCCGGTCGTGGTGCAGAGCATAATTTTAATTTTTGTTATCGAGGCGATGTCTCATACTAGTAGTTAATTTTGTTACCATTTAAGAAAATACAAAAACTCAAACACAGACGCATTATTCTTTACTCTGAAATAGTACTGGTCTTAGGCTGTTTTGGAAATTGATTGTATTGTTAAGAGTATCCGCAATGGGTTTGTTAACTAGTGTGTTAATTAAGTGTGTTATAAGACTTAACAAATAAAATTGTATTTTTTGGTGTCACAATGCATGTGTGTTAGAGTGTGCTAAATCTAGTAGTGTGTTAGCATGGTTATTAAGTTTGACAACCAAGCTACACAGTAACAAACAATAAGTGGGCCCTATCTCTATAAATCCAAACTTCATCCATAAAATATAAATGCTCACACTACTTTTTTTTTTGTATTATAGCCATAGTTTTGATATTATTTTAAAGAGTTAACACACTCCTATCAAATCCATTGAGGTACTTATATATTTACTAACACACTTCTAAGTTAACATACACTTATGTGACCCATTTTTTTTATCCTAACACATACCTTAACAAACATTTTGATACACAAATATAACAAACTCATTGCGGATGCTCTAAGAGCATCCCCAATGTAATGATCAAAATCAAAAGATTGCTAAAATTAACAATGTGTGCTTAAAAAAGTACTCACATTGTAATAATCAAAGTTAGCAATCTCTTAACCAATAATCAAATTTGGGCATTTGAATAATCAAAAGTAACAATGTAGGATTTCACATTGCTACCTTTAGAGCATCAGCAGTGGAATAAGCAAATGTGAATAATCAAAACATGCCACATCAGATTTTGATTATCCATTTAGAGGTTGTTAAAGTTAGCAATGTCAAATCCCACATTGATTTTTTTTTGCCCATAATCAAAACCAATTGGCCCTCCAAACTTTTTCTCTTCATTTCATGCATATTTTTTGAAACAGCGGTTTTTAAAGAGAAAAAACAATTTATGTTAGAAACAGTTCAAAAAAATATATAGGCCCTCCAAACTTTTTCCCTTCATTTCATACATATTTTTTGAAAAAATACAATTTTGGAAATTTTGAAAGAATTGTATTTACACAAATAGTTTTGAAATTTTAAAAACTATAAATACAGCTTTTTAAAAACAGATTTTGTGTAAAAAATAGTCTTTTGAAAAAAACTTATTATTTACTTACAGTTTTTTAAATTTTGTTTTCTGAAAAAAAAAATCTGAAAGTGACAGTTTTTTAAAATTATTTTTTGAAAACATTGTTTTGAGAGAGAGAGAGAGAGAGAAGATTTTTGCGTAATGTTGGTATACTTGATTGAAAGATAAAATTTGGTTATTGACAAAACATTGCTAGCTTTGATTATTGAAGAGTCAAAATTTGATGAGTTGTTAAGAGGTTGCTAGGTTTGGTTATTCCAATGTGAGCACTTTTTTAATCCAACATTGCTAACTTTAACAATTTTTTGTTTTGCTTATTCCACTGTGGATGCTCTTAGTAACTCTCTAAATGAATAATCAAAACTGACGTGGTAAATTTAATTATTCACTTTTGATTACAGTATTACATTGCGAATATTCTAAGGTGGTGTTCCACTTTTTACAAAATTTCTTTTTTTTCAAACGAAGGTAATTTCAAACTCAAAAATCATGTGTTTACGCAAATAATTTTCCTACCAATATGGGATCTGTTTGATAGATCTCATTAAAATATTTTAAACGATGCAAAAAAAATTACAAAAATATTTTTTATTTTCATTATATTTGAGTTCGAATTAACTTTTGTTTGAAAAAAAAAAACTTTTGTGAAAAGTGAAAAGTGAAACACCGCCTAAGAGCATCTCCAACCCATACTCTATATCTTCATTTTGGAGGAAAAACATTCTCCAACTCATCCTCTAAAACTCTCTTCCATTTGGGAGGATGAACTTTGATCCTCTAAATATAGAGGATGAAGGAAAAAATAGAAGATCTCCTTCAAATATGTGTTGGAGTTGAGAAATAGAGTGCTGGATTAGAGTTGAGATAAATAATATAATTTTCTAAATCTACTTTTCAAATAAAATAAATTAATTTAATTCTCTCAAATAAAAATTTAGAGGGCCTTGAATTGAAGATGCTCTGATTCAACAATTTTGCAGACCAATAGTGTATTTATTGAGCAGAGAACACAACCCCCCCCCCTCCCCGGTTTTGATTTGTTCATTTTCCAAACAACTTTGACTGGGGTTGGCCAGCCTCGTAGATTCCGGTAAAGCTGGACCCCATCCTTTCCGGTCTAATCTTGACTTCCGGTTAACGCTGGGCCCAGAAGTTGGCCAGCCGCATACACGATTTACGTGTATTCATCAAAGGCTGTCAAATGAACGGCGCGGGTAGTTTTTTTTATTTATTTATCAAACCACAAACATAACATTAGACATACACTAAACTTGAAAATTTACATATTTAACTAGAGTAATGATAAAATTGGAACGGCTCGGATAGTTAATTCGACGAAACTGTGATAACTTTCCGTTTTCCTCCCGTGATAAATCATTACGTGAATAGATCATGATTTTTGTAGGAGACACCATCAAAAAGTGAAGGAGGCCGATTGCTAGCGTATGGTAAGAACAATTTTTAAACAATTAGTTAAGGTGGGCGGATGCTTAATTCTACATAGCTAATAGTATTTGGAAACCACACGACAAAATATCGCCGTGTTACGTACACGGAGGATGAGGATTACTTTAAGAACCCTGCTATGGAAATAGCCCATGGCCACCGACGAGCACGAGGCGTCCATTTCGAGTCCTGCACGGAAGTCGTTCAATAATTAAAAATAAATAAATAAGCGGGTCCCGTGAAAAATCAACTCAACTCGATACGTGTGGGTGCTCGATCTAATTTTTTATTTTTATTTTTTCATTCAGATTTCGAATTCGTGAAAAAAATAAAAGATTGGATCAAACATCTACACATAACTTCATTTCTCACGGGCCCACTTGTTTTTTTTTTTTTTCTAAATTATTGAACGGCTCAAATCATCCGCACGGAACCCGAAGTGAGCCCGCATGCCCGTCGGTGGCTCCCGTCGGTTTTTTCAGAACTTTTCTTTAATGCCGTCCCCGCTATTTTACCACCGGTCCACACAGTCCCGCCGCGATCGTTTGTCTCCTTCTGACCATTTCTTTGAGCTTTTGAGAATCGGATCGAATCTGCACTACTTTGAAAAGGAAAATACTACGGAGTACACTACGTACCAGTTCTTATACATACAAGAGAAGAAGAATACACATTGGAAAAACCTTTGACTTTCAGGGGTTTCTATGTCTCTCCCCGGTTTTATTGGGGCAGCGATTTTCCTCCGGATACGGTCGTATTCATTTTGAACTTTTATACATGGTCAATGAGTAAGAAAAAGACAACCACACAGACAAATATCGAGGATTTTAAATAAATAAATAAATAAAAACACACACACACACAGACAAATATCTTTTTTTTTTTTTTTTTGAACGTCCAACTATAAATATCTATTAGAAGCGATTTTTCTCCCCTAACTAATAGTATTCCGTATATCAAGGCCCCGTTCTCTCCCTATGGGCCTAGGTGGTATTGTTTTGGATACAGTAGTTTTTTTACTTTCGACTAGAGGAATAAAAAAAGTATTTATATATAAACAGTAATCGTATGGAAGACAAAAAAATACTGGCCTCTTTGTATTTGTTCGTCTTGAATTTTTTTTTTTTTTTTAAAAACTTTTGGTTATAATAGTACATTTTCTAGTCGAAATGAAAGATTAATAAAAGATATAAGAAAAAAGAAATAAAAATATCAAAACAAAAGATTAAGAACGGAACTTATAGTACTCCAAACTGAGCCCTAAAAGAGAGAATAATTATTTTGGAGACCTCAGCTTTGCACGGGTGCACATCAACGAACGCTACCGCTTCAAATTTTTTTTAATAGATCTTGTGGAGGATACGAAATTTGTCGATTCATATGATTTTGGAGCACTTTGTCCTTAAAAAACCAAGAGATTGTTCAATAGTGCATTTATATGTATGTGATAAATTCAATACTTTATTCCCAAAATTTTTATTCATAAAAAGAGTTAGAGGTGTTCCACTAATACGTGCTTCGAATTAAAGATTATGTATTATGAGAGAATGAATGAATAATTTATCTTGTAAAATCAAAAATAAATATTAAAAAAAAATAAAAAACAGAGCTTATGTTTGGTATATTAAAGTTTCGATATTAACAAAAAAACTGTTTTGGTATTATTAGCGAATTTTTAAAACAGAAGGGACGGAGAAGATCCTGGCCATGTTCGTTTCACATACTTACTTTGTTTTTCAATCATTACCCTACATCTTTTTCCAATAATTACCCTATTTCTCCAATTATTAATTTCATTTCTCTCTCTATCTCTCTTCACTCATTACCTATCTCTCCAATTATTACCCTATTTCTCTCTCCACACACTACCAAAACTAAAATACCTAAAGTTTCTGAAGGAACAAAGCCCCTGTCTCTCTGGTCTCTAACCCTCTCTCTACATTATTTTAAACCCCGGGTTTATTTGTTTGAGATAGTACTCTTTTGTACAGTCAGAAACCACGCGCTCTCCTCTCTCTCTCTCTCTCTCTCTCTCTCTCCATATACACACTACCCTTATATATAGCAAGCATATCTGCTCGCAATCTTCCTATTCCTTTTATGCTATTTCCAGCCTGGTCCCCCTGTACGTCGGCCGGTGGATTCCCGCCCGCCGTTTGCTTCCCCGGCGACCGTTAATCCCGCCGTTCTCCGGCAGATTCACCGGGACCAGTTTCTATATCCTAGAAATTAATCCACAATGGCACATATCTGATCGCAAGAAGGTATTTTTGAAGGAGAGAGAGAGAGAAAGAAAGGAGATTTTAGGAGAGAGAGAGAGAGATGGGGGCGAGGGAGTTGGGGATTCTGTCGATCTTGTTGGTGATGGCGGTGGTGTTTCCGGCTTCGGTTATTACGGGGGGCGAAGCGACGGCGGTTAGAGGGAGTCGTCACAGGAACGCGTACGCGACGATGATGTACATGGGGACGCCGAGGGACTACGAGTTCTACGTGGCCACGCGCGTCATGCTCAGATCTCTCGCCGGGTTCGCCGTCGACGCCGATCTCGTCGTCATTGCCTCCGCCGACGTGCCTCTCCGCTGGGTCCACGCCATGTAAGCCTCTCTCTCTCTCTCTCTCTCTCGATCGCCGCCGTGTCTTTCGGCACTCGTTTCTGTTCGCCACTAAAGTGCGCTTTTTCAGACCCTGCGCACTTTAGTAGGAGTTTTTTTTTTTTTCCCTTCTTTTTGTTATTGCATCTCCGGCCCTCACTCAATTTTTTAATATCCAAATCTGGAATATAACTTGAGTAAAAGCTTCATAAAGCACCCCAACGGGAAAAGTTTTCCCGAAAAGGTCCTGGGAAGAGAAATTAATGGTTGAGATTCACTTTTTATTTGGGTCCTATATATCACATATATCACATCAGAGTGAATCTCAATCATTAATTACCCTTTTCCGGACATTTTGAGGGAAACTTTCCTAGATCCCAACATTTTCGTTTTAGTAAAAGGTTCATTGATGGCGTAGTTGTAAATTTAAGATGGAGAAAATGGCTTTCGAAATTCGAGTAAGGATTTGAACCTCCCTTGATTTAGTTAAAAATTTGAGTAAAAATTTCAATTTGATATGGGTTTGAGTCAATGGAGATTTAACTCTGATTTTGGTTCTGAGTTTAATTAGCCGTTTAGTTTTTTTGTTATATTAATAGTACTAGCTTTTAGTTTAATTTTTTCTTGGATGTCTGTATAACTCTGTGTTGTACTCCTATTTTAGTATGCCTTAATTCCATTTGCAGAGAGATATAAGTACTGAAATTTCTTTGGGTTGTTTCTTTTTTTTTTTTTTTTTGGGGGGGGGCGGGGTGGGTTTCAATCTTTCTTTTGGAACATCTCAACTACTTATTATTCGTGTCTTTTTGTCTTTAGTTGATTTTCATATAGTCATGACGAATCAGGCTTTTTAAAGACCTCAAATGAATCCAAGGAACTTATGTCATATGTCTGGGAGATGTAACTTGTATTATGTACACTTTGTGAAGTGATTTGATTGACAAAAGAAGCGTGAATTGAAGTCTTACCCAAATCAATGGCAAGCTGAAAATCAAAGGATTTAGGTGGTGGGTTGGTGAAAGAGACTGAGAAATACGTGTGGAAAATGACTTTGGACGGAAGATTGGTGACTTTGGATTTTGGTATATGCTCATGGTGTAATTCTTTATTTACATCTTTAATGGATGTGGGATCTATGTAGAACTCCACTTTGGCACTTGTTGTCTTTTGAGAAAAGTATGGGTTGAGTATATCTGTATATGCACTTTTGTGGAAGTGCCCATGGGTATCTGTTCCAATGCTGTTGGGCCCCTCGCGCGATGGTTTGAACTTATGGTACAAGGTGGAAGTCAACCACTGTATTATTGATCTGAAGCTTCTCAAAAACAATGTTTTGGATAATGTGTTTTGACCCGTAAGGCAGAAAGCAGATGCTTTATCAAACAATTGAGCATAGCTTCTGACTTGAAAGTTGTTAGTTGCGACTGTTAAGCTGTAGCTGAGAAAGCCCTATGCTCTTTTGCTTAAGCCATGTTTGAACTGGCCGCAGTATGGAACTGAACTAAGAGAACTGGAGAAAATTTCATTTCTCGCATTGTCCCCCAGCTCTGACTATATTGAATAAAGCTTTACTGGTCTTGCTATGAATCTAATGTAAGATGACAATGACCCCACATGACTCTTTGTAGGAGCTTCTATACAGACATGACCAATGACCCCAGCTAGTGGAAGGTTGATGGGAACGCTTGCTTCCCTTCTTTTGTCACCACTCTTCCAAAATGACGTTATTTTACTGCCACTCTGTTCCCTTATGATACTGACGCTACGGTTCACATGTTTATCGGGCATTAATACCACCATACTTAATTTGATGTTGAAATTTAACATTCCCGATCATGTATAAGTTTTGGTTTATGTGTGATTTATTTTGGCTGATCTACTATACCGAGAAATGCACAGAAAGGAAAAGAAAAAGATGTCAAACCCTTCAAAATGGACTCAGAATTTCCACTATGTTGTTCAGGGAAAATGAAGATGGGGCTAGGGTGGTGAGAGTGGAGAATTTGGACAATCCGTACAAGAACCAAGAAAATTTCGACAAGAGATTCAAGTTAACGATGAACAAACTCTATGCATGGAGCCTAGTGGACTACGAGAGGGTGGTTATGCTTGATGCCGACAACCTCTTCCTCCGAAAAACAGACGAGCTGTTCCAATGCGGCCAGTTCTGTGCTGTTTTCATCAACCCCTGCATCTTCCATACTGGTCTCTTTGTTTTAGAGGTAAAGATATACTCTCATTTTCCCCAAAAGTGATTTTCTTAACGAATGAGAGGGACTCAGAACAATCTTTGTACATGAGCTTCTAGATCATATTCTACTATTGTACTGCTCTGATAGGAGTTGTGTGGAAGTTGGAACCCTATTACATTCTCATGGCTTTTCTTATCAAAAGTTTATATGCTGTGTTTGCATCATGGATTGCTGGAAGGGTCGATGGAGGGAAATCAAATGAAAAAAGAAGAAAATAATGGGTTGGGGAAGCTAATTCTTATCTTCAGTTTCCCTTTGACTTTCCCTGTTGCCAATCCCTCCAGAAAATGATCCAGAAGCAAAGCCTTAATTAGAGAATGTGCAAACGACCCTCAGTAGACATCGCGTTGAACTGAATATCTGGCCTAGTTTTAACTTCTTTATGAAAGGGATTTAGTGCATAGTTCAATCTAGCCGTCTTGACTTTACCAATAAGCTCGTTAATTTCTCACCACATTTCTTGTACTAGCTGAGTTTTCTGCTGGAATTATTTTCAGAAAAAGGTCCACATGATTTATTGGAAATGGGATTTTGATTTGTATCCATTTGGTAATGTAAATGCAGCCATCAATGAAGGTTTTCAAGGACATGCTTCATGAGTTGGAGACTGGTAGAAAGAACCCGGATGGTGCAGACCAGGGTTTTATCGGAAGCTACTTTCCGGACTTGCTTGATCAGCCAATGTTTCATCCACCCCAAAATGGTACCACACTTGAAGGAGCATACAGACTTCCTTTGGGGTATCAAATGGATGCTTCCTATTACTGTGAGTGCCACAATTTTCTTTGATATTCCAGATTTTCTACCTTTTTAACTCGTGTAGGAATCCAAGTACATACATTTAATGTTCGAACCTAATTTTTTCGTGGTTTATTTTCAGATCTTAAACTCAGGTGGAGTGTGCCATGTGGGCCAAACAGCGTGATTACTTTTCCAGGGGCAGCATGGTTGAAACCATGGTATTGGTGGTCATGGCCTGTCCTGCCACTAGGTATCCAATGGCATGAACAACGTCGTCAAACTCTTGGGTAAATTCAAAAGCTATTTGATTATTTTAGAGGCTATAGCCATGCATCTATCCTCTGTAGCTTAACATGTAGTAATTATTCTCTGGATGACCATGTTACTTTCCTCACCAATTAGGAGGGTAAACAATTAAATTTTTAGTCTCCAATGGCAAGAAAATTTTGGGAAAGGTTATATTTCACTCTGCTAGCTCAACAGTACCCATCATGTATTCTGCACATATTTTCAAGTTTCACTCACCTCTGTTGGCTCCCAGAAGTTCTGCATATTGTTAAAGTCGCTAAGCCTGTGGTTTTTAGACTGCACCAAGATTTTGTGTGTCTGTTTGTGTCTTTGATAATGCCATTGGCTTTCTGGTATTCTCAAGGCATTTTAATTGGGCAATACAATGGCTTCCTTAAATTATCAATCCCCAAAAAATAAGATTGTTTGTCAGCGAAACAACTGCCACTTCTTCAAGTGTTTGTCAGTTGTACTTCATTTTAGAAACTGTTATAATACTGTTCTGACTTGTAATCGAACTAGTTTGCAATATAATAATTTCTTTCATTCATTATCTTACCATTATAATTCAACAGGTATGGTGCCGAGATGCCCATTGTGTTGATCCAGTCAATATTTTTCCTAGGAATCATTGCACTGACACGTGTAGCTCGACCTAGCCTGTCCAAACTATGCTATCGGCGTGCAGACAAGAATATCTCCTTTATCCTAACAGGTCTTAAAATTTTAGCTATATGGTCCATTCTTGCTGCCTACATAATCCCCTTCTTCCTCATTCCTCACACCGTTCACCCACTACTTGGCTGGACCCTTTACTTGCTAGGTAGTTTTGCTCTATCCTCCATAGCAGTTAATGCCTTTCTTCTCCCGATTCTCCCCGTTTTAGTGCCGTGGCTTGGGATTTTTGGGGTACTTTTAGTCATGGCATGCCCTTGGTACCCGAATGGCGTTGTGAGAGCTCTAGCTGTGTTTGGGTATGCGTTTTGCTGTGCACCAGTTGTTTGGGCTTCATTGGTCAAAGTAACTTCATGCCTTCAAGTTTCACTTGAAAAGGAAAATTTCTTGCCGAGGATGGTTGAATCTGCCCCGACTCCTGGGTTAAACAAGTTGTGCTAGGTAAAAAAGGAAATTCGTTGAAGAAAATATCGGGGTTCTTAAAGCTGCTTTGTTTATATGTGCTGGGCGAGAATGAGAAGGAAACTAATTTGCTGTACGGGGGCTTCCCCTCCTGCCTGTTTCCATGCTATCGTTGACATTCTTTGGGCTGAGAGAGAGCGAGAGAGAGAGTGAGAGAGATATGGAGTGCCTATCTCTCTCTGATCGTATATTTGGCTATGTAATGGGGTGATATTTCCTCTTTGAGATCCATTGCATAGAGAAACTCCTTTGATTTGACATTTTTAGTGAACGGATTTGTTTCTTAGCTAGAGTTGTTAATTTTCTATGGTGAATCTGTGTTTTTTGGTGGCAGTTTTATTAGTGAAGAATTAGCTTTGTGCAAGAAAAACCTTTGTAGTTACAACTCAATATGGTTGGGTTCAAGATCAAATGTCCTTGTGTATGATTTGTGTCAACTTCCGCACGTCAAACTCCACCGCAGTCGATGTGGTGTTCCAACATAATGTGCCTCGGAGCCACACACAATCGTCATGACACCGAAACAGGCATTCCTCTGCCAATTCTGAGTTACTCCCTCCATTCTAATTTGTTTGTCTACTTTTTGACTTTTGCCTTGTCCCAATTTGTTTAATGGATAAAATTTTCTTTTTGCCCTTACTTTTTTGAAATAAAGTACTTTTTCAAAAAAGGTGAAGGGTAATATAGGAAAGTAAACTATTTTTAGGTGTAATTATTATACTCCTACTTTCTAAATAAGTTGGGTTTCAAATATTGGACAAACAAATTGGGATGGAGAGAGTATAACTTTGCAGGAGTCCATTGCATCTCCAAATTTTCTTTGGAGTCCAAACAAATACTCCCTCCCAATTTGTAAGTTCACTTTCCAATATTAGAGGCCCAAAGTATCATTCCATTGTGCATAATTAACTAGCCAAAATATGCAGAATTTAGCTATTTGCCCCTCTTTTGAACTACAGCAACAATTCAAGAAAAGTTTATAAAGGAAAGCTTTTAAGTGCTATAGTTAGCTTACGTCAAAAGTTGCATTCTTTAAAATGGACAAACAATTAGTTAAAGAGTGTGAAAGTAAAATATGGAATAACTGTGAGTGTACAATGTACTAATTATGTCGTGATCAAAGGGCACCCCCCCCCACCACCCTTATTCCAAAGAAATATGTGGCTGATAAGAGTAAGAATTTCACATAAATGTGTTTGTGGATAAAGGTGTTGGACCACCACGTGACGGTGCCCTAATACCACCCAATAATTTTTCATACTACGATGAAAAGTATGCAATAAATGTGATGGGTGTATCGAAAGAGCTGCATTAGAGATCCTGCAGTCTTATTATTCAACATGTGACAAACAGAGTCCCCTACTACCGATTTGAACCATGCAAAACATTAGAGAATAGTCTCAAAACTCCAAAAGAACCATCCAACTGTGGTTCTGTCAAGGATCAAGGAACAAGACACATTTACATTAGTAAAATTTGAGATTTCAAAGACGAATTAACAAGAATCCACAACATAGACAGTCTAAAAGTAAAATTTGAGGAAGCAAGAGTAAAAGAGAAACAAAAACAAGGTCCCTTTTATTGCAAACGAAATTCAACAAGAGTTCCGAAATAATGAGGTCCCAAATACTCTTTACTTGCCAAGACCCCTGTTTGCTTTTCAAGTCCCATCAAAGCTGCTTGAATATAATTAGCTCCATACTCCTACTTATCAGCTTCATGTCTCACTGAATACCCTGCTGAGCCAATCCGGTGGCTTCAGATCCCGAAGCACCATTTTGATTGCTGTCTGTTCCGAATGAAGCCGGCTGCTGGTGATTTACAGGTGTAGCCATCTGGCCATCATAGTAAGAACTAGACGCCGGCACTTGATGGCTTGGATTCTGTGCTAGGTGCTCACCTTGTGGAGGAGGCACACAAGGCCCTGGAGGAGGAGGGTATGATCCCTGAGTCCCATAAAAAGCTTGTTGAGGGACTTGAGGGTGGAACAAAGTCTGTGAAAGTGGGTTGGGAGGGTAAAGAGCCTGAAGCCCCACTGGCCCATACATAGCTTGGTGACCTTCGAACCGCTTAAGCTTCGAAATGTGCTTTTTACCCGCCAAGTGCCGGTCAAAAACCTCCTGTGTATCACACTTTACATTACACAAGTCGCAAATTAAGGGAATCACCACTTTGGGTTGTTTAGGAGGTTCCATGGGCCGTCTAGGCCCATCAGTCCTCAGCCGCTTCCCGCCACGCCCACCTCTCATCATACGTTTCATTCCACGCCTCTGTTCAGCTACATCATTTTGTCTTTCCATTCCCACTTTGTTTTCATTAGTAAGAGCTTCCGTGGTTGAATTTGCAGGGAGGGTCGGCTTCTTGTTGTCTTCACCTTCCTGTACAATTTCAGGATTGGACTCAGCAACAGATTTCTGCTCGTTCTGTATTTCAGTGACAGGTTTGATAGCATTTTGCAACTCTTCCATTCTTTGCAAGTTCTTTTTATGTTTTTTCCCATTCTTGTGCTGCTCAAGGATTTCCAAGCTGGTGCAATCAACTCGACACAGTTCGCACCAAGCGGCCTGTGGAGGTCGCTTGATAGGAGCACCGTTTCCTGGTTTCTGTGCTTCAGTTTCCTCATGATTATCAGCTGTAGGTTCTGTTACTGCCTCTTCTTCATTCAGTTCCGCCTCCTCAACAGCATAAGGTTTTGGTCGTGAAGATGATGATGCATCGTTTGGTGGAAAGCGCCTGGGGCCACCTCTACCCCGACCACGTCCTCTGGATCTGGGTGGACGATTCCCAAAGTTGCCACCCCTGAATGGCCCGCCCCTTTTACCACCACCCCGGTACACAGACTGACCAGCCTGCCAAAAAATCTCAATGTTTTTCATCAAAATCACAATTGAAGCGAAGTCACAATTGAAGCGAAGACAACCTTAAACAAAAGTTGTACTTCACTTCAGAAACAAGCTACATTATTACAAATGTCAGGAGTACCTGCAAAGCACAAATTTTACAGATCACTCATAAAAAATACACAGCTTATGGGCCAAATTTTACGAAGTCTACCCAAGAACCATAAAAATCGATTGATAAACGTTTAAAACACACCAACCAATTCATTTTGACAACTTAAGGCCATGTTTGGCTCACGGATATGCTAAATAGGAAGGAGGGCATTTTAGTCATTTGGGACACAAACTATCCGTTGATAAGTTGTCTCACCCCTTCCTGGGACAAAATAATCCCACACATGCGGGATGAAAGGGCCATTCGGATTAGTAATCCTAGATCACTTTTGCTCGCTCAAACATAGGATTAATTTGTCCCCATATTATGGACTCCAATCCCGCCCTCTTATCCGTGAATCAAACGGGGCCTACGAGGTTTCCAATGCATCCCATTATAAACAACTTAAAACAAACAAAAAAGGAACTGAAATGCCATACCTATTTTTCGCCATGACTCCAGGACCATAGAGAATCCGACCCATAATCAGGATGCAGTGCTGAATGGTTAAGACACGCACTTGATTCAAATTCTCCTACTTGGCAAGTGGAAAAATTTAGCAGCTCTGTGCCCTAATGGAATTAATCAATCCGTCACAAAAGAATCTCAGGTAGCGAAAACATCAGTCATGACCTATCCTGAAGTCAACCGATCCCATGGTCAAGTGTTAGGCTCAATCCAACATCCTTTTTCAGAAACTCAATGAACTCAAGCTCGGTACAGAACAAAGACTATTCTGTTTTCTTTGCTTGTTTCATTGAGGTTGCGTTATTTCGTTTGTCTTGAGGTACTCCTAAACCCGAGGCCTAAAAAGTTGGAAGTCTAAAGTCAGCTTCCATTAACCAATGAGGATTTACCCAAGCCCACCACAACATATAACTGGGCCATACCACAATAAAACATCAGATAGGTGCTGAGAAGCAGGGATTGTGGTAAACAAGAATGTTGATTTGCATTTTCGAAAGGAGGTTTTAGTGGGGTGGAAATTCGAAAACTTGCCACAATAGGCATTCTAGTATCTGATGTTTTGGCACGGTTACTTCCTTTCCTCAAGGTCAAAGAGCTTCACCATCCGATGGATAGTTTTTCTCTTTCACCATTAGTTTATTCGCTTCTGGTGGAAAACAAAAGAATTGACTACTGAAAGAATGAAAAAACGAACCATGTTTCTTCACATCCTCAAAGCATCAAATTTGCTCCAGACGATGGCAACACATAGGAACTAGATCTTGCACTCCTGAACAACTCTCTAATAAAAACCTGAACAGTCACCCAAGTCCAAAGAGAACACAATATTCCGTTTCAATCAAAAGCTAAATGATACTCCCTTAATAACCGCGAAATAAACAACGGAGGAAGGCTGCTTGTGAGCAAGGGCCTTTAGTTTGGCTTCAAGGGAAGTCAAACTGATGCCCTGAGAATTTTCTGAATTAACTTCCCCAACAGCAAGCTACCCACACAGTTAAAAGGAACAAATGAGCATCGACGTGGACCCAAATAATAGGGAGTGATGAAATCCGTTCGGATCAAATGATGCCTATCACCCACACGACATGAGTCAATAAAGCTATAAACGCACAGAAGATGTGAAAGAAATTCATCACTTGATCAAAGAGCACATTTGAAATGGGAGGAACACCGATAGCTCATTCAAAATCTAAGTTAAATAGAAAGCAGTATCTCTTCATTTCAATGGAAGGGCAAGAGGTAGTTAAGGATTCATATGACTCCGTGGAATGTGAGCGATCACTTTTGCCACATTGCCAGCCTGACTCTATAAGGAATGTCTCCGAGCATACACTAAGTGATCACTCTGGGTAAAATGGCCAATCCAAAAGGTTCCAAATGATTATAATTTATATCCATTGTTAGGCCACTCAGAAAATACTGTACAGACTAAGAATCTGGCAAATTCTGTTCCTCCCATTTCATTTGTGGCACACACAAAAAATTGAAGTACCTGAAACGGGGCTCACTGTAATGATATGATAGGAAAAACTACTCAAGTTTGCAAGACAAAGTTAGCATAGTATGTTTTTCTAGAGCATTATGTGTAACAAATATTATCACTTTAAGTCCAATGCATTTCATGAAGCCATTAAAGGACCAGACAAAAGTTGATTCATATCAAACAAAACACACAACAAAATTCTATATGGAGAGGTGTACCACAATCAATAAAACCAACAGCAGGCTAACAGCATGATATTCTATAAAGTTTGTCACTACATAGAAAAGAGTAGTTTGCTATTCAAGAGTTCAAGTACGTACAACTAAAAAGGATGGAACACATGGAAACACCTGAAAAACCCACATCCAGTTCAAGATCTTATTAATTGACATACACCGGATAAATGTAGTAAAAATAATAGTAAATAGTTATAAAATATGACTTATCTTTCACATTAACATCTCTTCTTTTTTTCTTTTTTTCTTTTTTGATCGGCAACATCTTAAAAGAGCTAAAAATTCAATGTGTCACTGGCAACAAACAGTAAGTATTCCCTCTGCAGCAAATACAAAGAAGAATCCTAAGACAAGCCAATTATCAAAATCTTTCACCCACAAAAGCAGACCTAGTTCAATGGCAATGAATAGAATGACCCGTACAATATCAAGAAACAGAGAGCCTGTTCGTACTTAAATGTTATCGCTTTGGCCAACAATGCTCGTAATCACAACAGGCATGCTAACATGCACGAGAGAGAGAGAGAGAGAGAGAGAGAGAGAGAGAGAGATCAACTATTAGCCACATAAAAAATTGCAAGAAGATGCCAATCAAGTAATTGTTTTAGTTGCACACTTGCACTGTAAGCTTGATAATTTTGTGCAAATTACATATATGACATATATCCTAATATGGAGTATAGTCGTATGCATGACAACCAGTTTTGGAAGATCAGGTTCTTGTATTACAATATCGTCTAAGAAACAATGATGTCAGTTCTTATAACTAGGAAGGCCATTCTCATGCAATGCTTAATCAGTTAATCTGGACTGGACCTCACCCAAATAAAAGCTACAGAAATCTATTAGCTTATGTACACTACAAGATATCTATATCCCAACTGAAACTGAAGTTATTGGCATTATCATGCTTTCAATCTTCACAAGAGCTGCCATACCAATAAGACCGGAAAAATAAGGAAATCTCCTCCACATTAGCAAGTCAAATTAAGTATACCCTTTAGAAGAGCAGTTGCAATTCTAATTCTATGGAGACTCATGTTTTCCCTTGAAAAGCCATATTACATCAACGACAAAGGTTTCTACATTAGCTGCATCACTAGAAGGAAAGCAGGGTGCATTTACAGAGGATACAAATTGGGATGTTCATGCTCTAATAGACCTTCTTCCTGACTTGTTCAACACCTTCTTTCTGACTTGTTCAACACGCTACTATTATAGGCTACAACCTTTGACTTCAAGGCTTGATCAAACTACTCCAAATTCATGTTATCACCTAGCATTTCTAATTTCCCCAATCTAGAATAACAACGATATGCATATGTCCACTTCCTTCTTCTCCTTTGATGATGTTATTCCCTCTAAGTCACACCTGTTTGAGAGATTTCAGTTTTCCAAACCTAAGAGCGCATACTCTTTGAAGCTAAGGGCACATTCTCTTCAAAGTAACAAAACTTTTACAAGTTAAGTAGTCCTCAAGACATAGATTTTGAAAGGGATTCCATTATTAATCTTCACATATTTCAACCAGGCAGGAATCAAAAAGACTCATTAGGTTATTATGAAATTCTGGAACTGCTAATTTTTCCTGATCCTAACCAATGGTTATTCAATAAGAGGAAGCCTCCACCTACAAGCTTAATAATCCAACAGAAAGAACAACAACTACACAGATAGAACATTCTATAAATAGCAGACAAACATGGACATTAACTGAACAAATGCCCTGCAGATAAGTTATAAGAAAGCAATATATAACACATGAAGTTACAATACCAAACTACAATAAGCTAGAAAAGAGCTCCAGATAAATATTGAACAGTCATACACCAAACTAGGACTGCAAATGAGCCGAGCAGCTCGGCTCGTTCAGTATCGAGGTGTTAGAGCTCGGTTTTTCGTTAATTAAACGAGCTTCTATAAATGAGACGAGCCCCAGCAAACGAGCCGAGCTTCTGTAAACAAGCCTAGTTACAACTAACTCAAGCTCGGCTCGTTTACTACTCAAGCTCGACTCTTTAGTACTAACGAGCTGAGCCCCGAGCTGCTCACTAACAGCGCGGTGAATCGTTTGCAGCCCTACACCAATGTAGAGCAAAAACAACTAAAAAGCTTGTAATTGAGCCAATAAACAGAACCAAATATACCAATGGAGCCAATCGATTACTCTGATTAAAAACAACGATAACATACCGGCGGCATATGAAACGGTCCCGGTCCATGATGCAGCGGCCCTTGACCCATAAAATGCCCCAGCCCAGAATCCTGGCCCATCGCCGGCCCAAACCCCCCACCCCTCACCAACGCCATCGCCTTCTCCGCCGCCTCCATAGTCCCCGCGAACTGCGTCAGCTGGGACAGCGCCGCCACCGCCGCGGCCGCAGCCGGATTCAACCCCGCCGGCACCGCAAACCCTAGACTCTTCTGGTCCCCAACCGCCGGCGAATAACGCGCATCCTGCTGCCCCTGCACGGGCACAGCTGCCGGCGGGGCCGCTGCGGCGCCGGACTCGCCGGCCTGCGGCGGGTTCGACTCGGCCGAGGCCGAATCGGGATACGCGTGCGGTGGTTGTTGTTGATTTGGCGGTTGCTGTTGCTGATACGCATTGGCGTAATTGGGTTGGTAATAATCGTAATACTGATTTTGCTGCTGCGGTTGATCTTGTTGTTGGGGATAGGGTTGGGATTGATTTGGGTCATGGTACTGCTGGTAGTAAGCGTAGTACGACTGATCGTAGGGTTGAACCGCCTGAGTCGGATCGTAGGCTTGGGATGAGGCCTGTTGTTGTTGTTGCCGCTGCTGTTGGTGTTCTTGGAAGAGTTGTTGGATTTTTTGGAGCTGTTGGCGCTGGTCTTCTGGGAGAGAGGAGAGATCCATTCTTCTCCCTTCCTTCCGCTGCGGTTTCTTTCTCTCCCTGCAAGAGTGAATGATGGTCTGGTTTTTGGGAAATTAGGGCTTGGATGTTTCTTCTTTCTCAAACTTTTGGGGGCACAACGAGGAGTGAAGGGTAGTTTAAATGAGCTAAAAATGCTAAAATTATTAATGAAATTTATTTTTTACCTCTGTACTTTTGGAACTCAAAACCCCAAATTTTGGAAAAAGTTATTTTTTTATTTTTTTCCTCTAACTTTTCAATCATTACTCTCATTTCTCACTCTGTCTCTCTCCACTTTTTACCTCTCTCCACAATCATTACTCTTATTTCTCTTTCTATCTTTATTCAAAAATACTACTCAAAATCTACAACCAAACAAGGGCTTAAATACTTTCAGCACATTTAGAAAACTACCCCTTATTTAATTTCCGACGTACCCAAAAAAAAAGAAAGAAAACTACCCCTTATTTGGCAGATCCAGACCTACTCATGTCCCGTTAAAGGAAATTATTATAAAAAATTAAGTGCTTCTTTTTTGAATTAACTGTGATGTATGATAAGCCTTCAATAGTGTAAATAATAGGGTTTATTCCTCTCATTTTTGTCACACACAAGTGCATAACTTACTTGATTTGAACGATATTGCACGAAATGTGTGTTTTTGGCATTTGCAGGTAAATCGCGTGAATAAGCCGCATTTGAAGGCCATGGATAGCCCCGAGGGTGTCCAAGTACCCAAGACCACGTGGCACTCCGTGACCGAGTCCCAAGAGTCATGAAAAGAATCTTTGAAGCATACTCGGGATGTCCAATGATAAAGGGAAGTGAGGGAGATGCAAGGATGTTACCCAAAGCAACTCATTTTCCGACCAGCTGAGGGTAGAATCATCATAACTTTTGATGTAAAAATTACTTTTGATCCAAACCACTTGGGTTAGAAAATAGACTCAACAAACTTTCCAACGGTTCGAAAAACACCTAAATCCGAGTTCGAGAGTGTCCGGAGCGAGCCCGCGAAGTTGAAAATGTGTCTGCAGAATCCAGCAAGCTCAGAGATCAATCTCCCAAGGTTTAGGGATCAATCCCCCACCATCAGAAAGCTTCAAAAACAACAGGGATCGATCCCCTTCTGACCAGAGATTGATCCCTCACTCCTGCGCGGACATTTCAGTGGCATTTTTATAGTTTTTTTTTGTAAATGGGGTATATATACCACTCTTAGCCCGATTCTAGGGCATTCTCCATTTTTCACTTTCTCTCTCTACCTCCCTCTTCTCCTCTCTTCTCAAGCTCTCCTTCTCTCTTCAAAGGAGAAGGATTGCAAAAGTTTTGGGGTAGATTTTCTTCATTAATGTTGTAAGTATACTTGTGTTTTTCATTAATCTAGTTTTCATTTTCGTTTTTGCCCATGTTTTCATATCTCTCTTTGTATTGCCTTGTGTTTACACCCACTATGGGTGAGTAGTAATTTAGGCTTGGTCATGGGGTGATTTCTACCCCATGATTTAGGTAGTTTAATGGCTTCTCTCGTTTCTTGTGCTAAATGGGGTTTGTGAATAGATTAAGTTCATTTTTATGTAACAAAACCTAAGGTTGTTAACCTCTTTGATTATGTGTAGGTAAGAACTTGATCTTTTGCCACATATAATGCTTGGAGCTATGTCACTCTAGGTGTTTGCCAAAATGACTCAAAGAACTTGTTGAACTCTAATATTTGGTTTAAACTTAGGGTTGTTAACTTTTTTGATTGTGTGTAGACAAGTCTCCTTGGCACACCCAATGCTTCGAACCATGGCACTCTATTTGTTTGATAAAATGCTTAAATGAGTTCCTTTCCATTTCCAAACCCCGTTGTATGAGTTAAACTTGATTTTCATGGTTAAATCTTCCGAGTGAGATCAAATGACAATGACTCCCACTTGAGTTATCAAGAGAAGCATTGAACGACCTAAGTTATGGGCGGAATGAACCCCTAGACCTTGCCCCTTTTATTTCCTGTCAAATACTATTTTTTAATCTTTTTGGTAATTAGAATTTCCATCAATCAAAAGTTGGCCGTCTCAAAGCCGAACTAAAGGTTGGCGGTCCTAACGCTAAAAACCCTTCGTAAACCAAACCTTCTGGCCTAATTCCATTGGCTCCCTGTGGATTCGACCTCGGACTTCTGAGTTTATTATGCTGCAACCGACCTAGTCCTACGCTTGGGGCGCTCTCCATCTTGACACTCAATTTAGTCGCAAGCATTTTTGGTGCCGTTGCCGGGGAATCAATTAGTAGCTAATTTGGAGGTATTTGTTTTACACCGCACTGTAAGTATTCCATCTTTTGCTTTTACTTCATGTTTTTAGCTTTAAAATAGAATGTTTTCGGCACATGAGGAGATAGAATCCAGGACTATGGAGGAGTTACGTTATCTTGCACACACTTTTACACCTCCTAGCATAGCCACTCATGCCGCCAATGTTTTTAGGATTCAAATGAGCATTTCTAATTGGCTGCCCCACTTCTATGGCATGGATCATGAAAACCCTCTCTCTCATGTTAGGGCTTTCGAGGCCAAAATTGGCACCCTTGTGATGTAAGAGACCGCACGGATGAATTTTTTCTCTCTCTCTTTAAGGGATCGTGTCCTAACTTGGCTCGATTCCTTGAATCCTCAATCGGTGCGAATTTGGAATGATTTGCAAAAAGAATTTTACAAAATGTTCCTTCTCATATATTTTACAAGGGCTCTCCAGCAACAAATTCAAACTTTTGCCGAAAGAGAGAATGAGTCGTTTTATGTATGTTGGGGAAGATATCAGGACTTGTTCAAAGTGGTCCCGTATCATGGTTATGACATTTTCGAAGTAGTTGGCTATTTTTATAAAGGACTTTCTCAAAAGAGTCAACAATTCTTGGACCTGATGTGCAATGGGAAATTTTTGGACAAAGAACCCGCTGAAGTTTTAAATTTTTTTGATCAATTAGCTGAAATTTTACAGTCTCGGGTTTATGTTAAACATTTTCAAAGTCCCAACTCACATGCCATGGAAGAGGAAATTGAGCCACATAACTTTATTGATGAAGTTAGTTTAGATTTTGATAGCTCATCGGAGTCTGAATGGAGTGATTTGCCTAATGATGAGCCTGACATCCAGTGTTTTCACCCTGTGGATCCCCCTCTATCTGACGATCTGGGGGTGAAACTTCTCACTGCTAAAGAGATGGATGCAGAAGTGGATTACTTGTACTCCTTGTTAGAAGAGCAAGACAGGGTATATGAGACAAAGAGTTGGTCTCCTACTTTGGAGAATCCTGTAGATGTTGCCCATACTCCTATTAGGTCTCCACCATTGAATGATTTTGTTGAAGTTGAACGGGTCGATTTTCTTGGTGTTGATGATTTTAATTTAGTTTATCATCCTTATTTTGTGGATTTTGTCAACAATCTGAAAATTGATCTAGTTTGGGCTATACACTTGGTGGAACTTAAATATCTAAAACGAATTCGACAAATGTGTTGCTCAAAGTATCTATCTTTGTGGTATGACCGAATTCAATTTTTGACCAAGATTTTTGGAGTGGAGTGCGATGTTCATTTTGTTAGCTCTCATTGGCATGGTAAATATTCGAAACCCGTATGTGGCTGAATGTACATAAATTCTCTCTCTCTCTCTCCATTTACTTTTGTGGTCCGGTATAACCACCCGTGTTGCGCCTAAGATGTTGTATAACTTGCTCTGCGACGCCTTAAGCGAGACATGGGGAGAAAAGTAGTACCCATTTAATCACGTGACGATTCGGTGGTTTCAATACTTGTTGATAATAATTTTTGTTACCGGGCTACCACGAGCCAGCAGTACTAATGTCATTTGTCTCATATTAGATAGTTGGATCTTAAGTCTTTTGCAGGATAACACGCTACTGCACCAGCCTTGGGAGTTTGGGTCTAAAAGCCAGGGTGAGTGAGGCATTCAGGAGCCCTAAGCATGGGTGCGACTATGTGTTGCGGTTGTAAGTCCAAGAAAGCTCCGGCGATGGCCTCGTGCGACTAGCTTTGGTTCCGACGGCGGGGCCGAACAAGTGGGCCTTGGAAGCGGTTCCGATGACGAACGTTGGCAATGGCGCAAAATCCTCCAAATTGGTCGAGGTATCGGGTGGTTGACATTCCACCCCGTTGGTACTTTTGTTATATCCCTCTCCTTACTTTTCTATCTTTTTGCATTGAGGACACTGCATATTTTAAGTTGGAGGGATAGTTTATGCTTTAAGTTTTTTTTTTTTTTTCGTTCTCGGTTTGCATAGAAAATTTTAAATTTTTTGTGCAATTTTCCCTTGTAATTAATGATTTCAAGTGCTAGATACTTAGATTATGCTCAATTTTTTCTAATAATGGCAGAAGTCGTGCACCCCGTCGAATTTGATTATGTGTTGAATCTATGTGCATGCATATATGTGAACTTTGTTGAACAAATTGAGTTTCAATGTGTGTCAAGTAGTATGCATCGCTTAGAGTTGAAGTTCTTTTTGAAGCATCCCATGCTTGTTTGTCTCTTTTTCCGCACTTGCGTAAATAATATCCGTTTGTTCATACTTGAGTAGTTTAGATATCTTTTATGCATCATATTGGAGTTGATTGGTGTACGTAAGACATGATACAAGGCAATTTTTGCATGATAAAACCACAAATGTGTCCGCTCGTCCTAAATTGTTGAACCATAGTCCGAGTCTCTTTCATTGTTTAAACTTAGGTAACCGGATATTTGGAGGGTTGTGTGAAATTGTGTTTCAATGATCTAAGGAGGTTTGAGGGTGGTGTGAATGTGATAGAAGTGGTTGGGATGTAAAAAGGGCAAAGAATTGATATGTGATCCCCTATCTCTCATCTCCCACTACAAAAGCTAAAGTCTCAAATTTTCATCTCCCTCTCCAAAACTCTTGGAATTGGCCCCTCAATCTCTCTCACTACAAATCTCACCTCAAATGACCCTATTTCTCAAAGAAATGCTACGAAAAAGAAAAATCGAATTCAAAAGAGGGTTGACTACTTTGATGAGAGGATTGGTTTGACCTCTGGGCTATCATACATTTCGGACGAGAAAGAGTCTGATCAGGAGGGGGAGCTCGAAACTCAATACCGCGAGGAGCCGGATGAGGACGACGGTGTGGTGGAGTCGGTGGTAATAGTTTAGTAGGATTAATCTAGTAGATTTTCTTTATTGTCTTCTTTGTAGCTTTCTTTTGGGCAATCTACTTGGTGGCCGGCTTGAGGTCATGGTTGGGTAGTCTAGGGGATGGTAGTGGCCAAGGGTAGTTGAAACCAAGCAAAGTTATGGCCGCTACCCCTTTTGTTTCCCTTTTCTTGGCACCAAAGTCATTTTAAGCTACTAAAGTCCTCCGTTGATCTTTTGTACGCTCATCTAACTCCTTTTGATGCATGATCGATATTTAATGTTATTTTAGTATGAAGTTTCCGTTAGATTAGTTTGTTTCTAAATAATTGCTTAGCTCTCTTTGTTGGCGCTCTTTTGATTAGCATGCATACCTTTTTGTCTTTTGCTATTGCGATTCTTGCTAGCGCTTATTATGGGATGTTTTTGTTTATTACCTTGTACAAGTTCATATCAGAGTACGCTCTTTTGAGTCCTAGAATTGAAATTCAAGGTGGATGTATGTTGCTTGGCCGTTGGCATAATTTGTTCCCCTTAGTTCATTGTATGCATGTGCGTGGGTTGCATGTGATTGAGTTCGAAGGGGTGTTTGTCTGGATTCTTGCTGAGTGTCATTGAGCATAGCTGCCGTATCTTGTTTCAGGGGAAGACTGCATAGCGTAATTAGTTATATTTTTGCTTTAGTTTGTTAGGGACTAGCAAAGTCCAAGTTGGGGGGTGTGATAAGCCCTCAATAGTGTAAATAATAGGGCTTATCCCTCTCATTTTTGTCACACACAAGTGCATAACTTGCTTGATTTGAACGATATTGCACGAAATGTGTGTTTTTGGCATTTGCAGGTAAATCGCGTGAATAAGCCGCATTTGAAGGCCATGGATAGCCCCGAGGGTGTCCAAGTACCCAAGACCACGTGGCACTCCGTGACCGAGTCCCAAGAGTCATGAAAAGAATCTTTAAAGCATACTCGGGATGTCCAAGGATCAAGGGAAGTGAGGGAGATGCAAGGATGTTACCCAAAGCAACTCATTTTCCGACCAGCTGAGGGTAGAATCATCATAACTTTTGATATAAAAATTACTTTTGATCCAAACCACTTGGGTTAGAAAGTAGACTCAACAAACTTTCCAACGGTTCGAAAAACACCTAAATCCGAGTTCGAGTGTGTCCGGAGCGAGCCCGCGAAGTTGAAAATGTGTCTGCAGAATCCAGCAAGCTCAGGGATCAATCCCCCAAGGTTTAGGGATCAATCCCCCACCATCAGAAAGCTTCAGAAACAACAGGGATCGATCCCCCTCTGACCAGGAATCGATCCCTCACTCCTGCGCGGACATTTCAGTGGCATTTTTATAGTTTTTTTGTAAAGGGGGTATATATACCACTCTTAGCCCGATTCTAGGGTATTTTCCATTTTTCACTTTCTCTCTCTACCTCCCTCTTCTCCTCTCTTCTCAAGCTCTCCTTCTTTCTTCAAAGGAGAGGGATTGCAAAAGTTTTGGGGTAGATTTTCTTCATTAATGTTGTAAGTATACTCGTGTTTTTCATTAATCTAGCTTTCATTTTCGTTTTTGCCCATGTTTTCATATCTCTCTTTGTATTGCCTTGTGTTTACACCCACTATGGGTGAGTAGTAATTTAGGCTTGGTCATGGGGTGATTTCTACCCCGTGATTTAGGTAGTTTAATGGCTTCTCTTGTTTCTTGTGCTAAATGTGGTTTGTGAATTGATTAAGTTCATTTTTATGTAACAAAACCTAGGGTTGTTAACCTCTTTGATTATGTGTAGGTAAGGACTTGATCTCTTGCCACATATAATGTTTGGAGCTATGTCACTCTAGCTGTTTGCCAAAATGACTCAAAGAACTTGTTGAACTCTAATATTTGATCTAAACTTAGGGTTGTTAATTTCTTTGATTGTGTGTAGACAAGTTTCCTTGGCACACCCAATGCTTAGAACCATGGCACTCTATGTGTTTGATAAAATGCTTAAATGAGTTCCTTTCCATTTCCAAACCCCGTTGTATGAGTTAAACTTGATTTTCATGTTTAAATCTTCCGAGTGAGATCAAATGACAATGACTTCCACTTGAGTTATCAAGAGAAGTATTGAACGATCTAAGTTATGGGCGGAATGAACCCCTAGATCTTGCCGCTTTTATTTCCTGTCAAATTCCATTTTTTAGTCTTTTTGGTAATTAGAATTTCCATCAATCAAAAGTTGGCCGTCTCAAAGCCGAGCTAAAGGTTGGCGGTCCTAACGCTAAAAACCCTTCGTAAAGCAAACCTTCTGGCCTAGCTCCATTGGCTCCCTGTGGATTCGACCTCGGACTTCCGAGTTTATTATGCTGCAACCGACCTAACCCTACGCTTGGGGCGCTCTCCATCTTGACACTCAATTTGGTCGCAAGCAATGTATTAGTATTATGAGAGAATGATTTATCTTGTAAAACGAGAAATAAGTACTTAAAAAATAAGAACCTTAATGAGATGAGGCCGAGTGACTTATCAATTTAAAGATAAAAATATAAAGAAAGATTTAAAAAGCCATTATAAGTATTCGAATGTTTAAATATACAACAAAACGTAATAAGTAGTATTCTACCGCATACAAGAGCTGTTATTTTAATATTATCTTTCTCGCATTTTTAGCGTCAAATAGTGTGATTAAATTGAATAAACTGAGTAATCTGTTAAACTAATTTTTCATAGGTATGATAAAAAAAAGCAGAAAAGATTAAAAACCTCCAAAATTAGATAAAAATTGGAGATTCGATGTTGCCGTATCCTCAACGTATGCCATGCCTCAAGCCGGCTGTGATTTCTATCCAAGAAGGGTGTGAATTGCAATCAGGTGCTGTTCCAAAAAAACAAAAACGAAAAAAATGCAATTAGTATGGAAAGTGGGTAACTAATGTCACTCCTAGAGCACAACCGCGTGATCCTCCCAGCTCAATTATTCCCGTGTGGGTGCGATGTAATATGTTTACATTGTCGATGATGGTGAATAATTAGAAGATATTAATGCCTTTCCAAATGATTGTCTTTATTGAAACGATTTTTTTAAAGATCAATTATGCTTAAAGCGGGAGCCGAAGGCAAAAGCATCAGCATAGAATTGGCTTCAGACGACCAAATTTATTAGAATGCCTTTGCCCCACAAGGCAGAAACAAAAATAGGAGCAGCACTGTAGCTGGCAGGAAACGAAGAAACCCAGATCAAGAAAATAAAGGAACAGAAGCTTAACAAAAAGTTTAAGCCAACATCCCTTCAGTTTAATCTCACATCCCAAATGGTCACCTTTCATTGCCAGCAAAACACTTTGAGCCACCAAAATCATGCTGCCGTTCACCGCAGAGCCCCAAATTTAGTCGATGAATGTATAAGCTGCGGACCCAAAATTAGTCGCTGAATGTATAAGCTGGTCTAAATGCACGGCTATAAGAAAACAATATGCACAGCTAATAGGCTAAAAGGTTCATTATATGAAAATAAAAGCTTGCAGGTGTAGAAGGATGACGCGTCCTAAATAAAGTTATAACAAGAATTTTATCTCACTGTTGGAATTCACAAAAGCCAAAGAATTGGATTCAACAAAAACTGACTTTAACCTCTTGCCTGCCCTTTCTTAATTTGAACCTCTCCGGGCCTTGGAATGCAACAAAGAGGCAAGGCAATCTTATTTTCCTAGTTAATACACTATATCTCCTTCCGCGAATTTCGCATCACATTTCTCCTATCTTCTTCAATGGACATTTTCATTCTGGAATAAATGAAAAAATGAACTGTACATCAGAGCCGTTGCACGCTTCCATCGCTTTATACTAAGAACACCAGCTCTTTAAGCATCACATGGTGTTCGACTCCTGAAGAACAAACAAACCTAACCCTAAAAGTAAATATTTAAGTAGGCTCAACAGTATACCAAAATTAACATACAACTGGGGTGGAAGATAAAGGGGAAAAGAAAAATAAATTATCTCGGTCAATCCACCCCGATACTGCGGCTACCAACATTTTGCACTGGGAGACGAAGGGCATGATTAGGATCATTCAAAAACTTGACAATTTACTTGTCCGCGGCTCAAAGTTCTACTTCATGAAGATCATCCCCAAAACTGCCACCATTCCTCGGCAAGTGCGCCAAAGAAGGTTCACTGGGTACATATGACGAGGGTTGCATACCTAATACCTCCCCAAGAGGTTTCACCTCAGTCTTCTGTGGAGGAATGTAACCATTGTTTAACCCTCCGCTCCATGAAGCTGTTCGTCGTGAATGAGATGAAAGAGAGACACTACCGTTTGTAACTGTCTTGTTGTTTAAGATGTTGTCCATGCTTGGAAAACGTTGCATAGTCATCGATGTAGGAGGAGAGTGGAATGAGTTATTTGCAGCAGGTATTGAGGAACTTTCATTAGTTGCTGTGGTTTCTTGCACATTATCTGTAGTATCTAATGTCTGTTCACTTGAGGATACAGGTGAGGGAACAAAAAATTTTGGATTGGCGCCACTAGCAGGTCTAACAGATGGAACTGAAGGTGATTGGAACAAATTTGTTGGGTTCCCACCCCCTTTGTTGAAGGTGTCAACATACCTGCAAAAATATCACATGCAAAATGTTTAACTAAATGTGGTTACAAAAAGGAACCGGAAAATAAGTTACCAATATGGAAGGGTCAGCTTGCAGATCCCAAAAGCAATTGGGTGACGGCCGACGGGATATGTTATCCCACAGGGTGAATAATCTTACGGCACAAATGGCGAGGGGATTAGTGATACCACATCTACCTAGGTACTGTATGTCTGATGTTTTGTAGAATTAGTAGCCCAATGGATAGGTGAGTCGGTGACTGTATTTAACATTTAAATGGCGGAAATTGACATTCTATGGGAGTTGTAATCCAATCCCATGTCTATTCCAGCCGATCAAATGGAAATGCAGCCAGTTGTGTTATAATGCCTTCTCCCATTTTAAGTAATTCTCTACTCTCACCCATTAACTTTTTAAGCACGAAAATCCCATTTACTTCAGCAACTAAAACTATGGTAATATTCCTAGGTATCAAAGGCGCTGCCCTCATTTCCAATTTAGGTGGCAGACCATAAGAATACAGCTGACAAAGATTGTCCAATAATCCAAAGGTGCCTACAATGTGAAATCTGCCACATATCTTATGGTCTGAACATTCAACAGAATGGAACTTGCGGCAGACCAGTGAAAAACGACCACTTTGTTTCTAGGATTCTTAGGGGATAATCACAGGGTTCAACATTGATTTCAATACACCTAGAACCCAGGGGGAAGCACAATCTTAGGAGAGGAAAACTAATTCCTTCTTGTATGAGCTCTATCACCAGTAGCTCCAGTAATCAAGCCAGTGAACATATTAAAAAGGTACAATCTCCTGCAGTACATAACCAGATAGCTGGATCTAGATCCATCCACTCTTTTCTAGAGTGGCATGGACCAATGTTTAGAAAACAGGAAACACCAACATTTACGTGCAACAAAACAGGTAGAAAGAGACTTTGTGATTGAGAGTCCCTTTTCAGCCTACCCAATGCACATCTTCCCCAAAAAGAACAATAACACCAACATTTTAATTGCAACAGCATAAGTAGAAACAGAGTATCATATATTCCAAAGCACCAATAAAAAAGAGAGAATATAATGAGTTACCTCGACCGGACACCCGTCCGTCCACGAGCTGAAAATTGGTTTGAAGCAGATGGAATGGGTGGAATTCCTGAACTATGTTGCAAAGGACTAGTGCTTTTATATTCCAGGTTTCCGTTATTAGAAGGCCTGTCGACTTTTGAAGCACTTCTAAAGTTAGAATCTGGCATTCCATTATGAAATTCTGGAATTGTTGGTGGAGGCGGCAGGGCCGCTTCTTCGGCAGGGGCTTCGGCCCCTTCCTCTACCCATCTCTTGAGCTTTTCATCGTAGTAAAATCTATTCTGTTCGCCCAACTTTGCCTTCACAAGAAACACAAGGAGAAGAAAAAGGTGAATAGGGAAACCAAGAGATAAATTTTTAAATTGAAAGTAATACAAAGAAGAAACTACCTGTCGGTCCTGACGAGGCTTTAAGACTAACCCCACGGTCTTTTGCAAGAGGTGCGCACCAAAACTGAAACGACCAAAGCGGGACGCAGATGCTTTGCCTTGTGCACTGGATGATGATGCTTCCGTTGATGAATGTACCTGATTATACATCAATGTGGGAACACCTCATTTACTTGTTAGTTGTTACCAAGACAACAAGAACGAATACCCATCAATCTATTTTTCAAAGATGATAAGAGTCCTAGCATCACAAACCTGTCTAGGGGTTCTACCAAAATCTGGCTCTGAAACACTTCTGTTATGCATTGTCATTCTAGTGCCACCAGCGGTCCATTCACTGATGGGCTCCATTGATTCTGGAGGCATTAGTGATGACATAGCCATGGTTGATTGACTAGTTGATACTCTAGGTCCCATGGTCTGGTAATGTTCATTAGCCTGTGCACCACTCTGTGACGTTGATGGTACAGGCGGAGGTAGACCCCCAACAACACGATGAGCAGTATTATCAAAAAGGTTGAGCAATTTCCCCACTAATTTTGCTGGAGCAGAGTTTGTAGAGTATCCACCCTGCAAGGGAGATGTCCATCTTTAGGAATCAAAAGAGATTCCTCCATTGATACAATTCAAGTGAAAGAATAGGAAGGTACCTGTTGGTGAGTCCGTATCCTTTCCTCAAGTGATGAGACTAGTTTTCTCCACATGTCCACTTCGGGCAATCGACCAGTTTTTAGAGATTTCAATACCGCTTGACAGTACCTGCATTAACAAATTCATGGTGCTAAGGGATCAGAAGCTTAATAGAATGAGTTAGTGGACATGAAAGGTTCTGTATACATACTTCAATGACTCCGATACTTTTCCCACTTCAGCCAGCATATGTGCGTATAAAAGCTTATAGGGTTGAAATGGTAGCAGGACAAACTGAGCATTACCAAGCAGCTTTGAATATTCATATAACTCTGTCCTCTGTCCAAACATCCGGTAATCCAGATTCAGTGAGATGTCCTTCCAATTCACCATGAACTTTGTCTTACAAACACAGAGAGAGAGAGAGAGGGAGAGAGAGGTGTAGAGAACAAACTAGGACCAGCCTAGATAAGGCTCAAGATCTGAATGTACTCAACCTGAGCTTGCATTCCCGACAATCTAGTTAAAATGGGCTAGGGAACCAAAAGAACATCCTGAGTTAAGTTTGGCTAAACCCATACTTGAACTTTTCAAGTATAAGCAAAAAGATTCTATTGTTTTCAACTAATGGCATAAAAAAAAAATAAAAAAACACAAATGCATGGCCTTAATCTTGTAGCACTTGCTTTGTAAGTTGTAACAAGGATTAGTAGAATGCTGCTACTATATCATTTCTAAAAGTCATAGATCTGACTGACAATTTCTCAATCTCCAGAAGTTGCAGCATGGGAATACAGCTTAACTTTGATTTAACATTAAGATATATAATTTAACAACAAGAAAGAAATAGAAACGGGTGGACAAAGCTAAGTAGTCCTGCAGAACAAATCAGCCCATTAGCAATGCCGAAAATGCTCTAACCTCAAATTCAAGCTTTGGTAAGAACATAAGATTGATTCCAACAATCAATTAACTACGTCTCTGCACTTGTCTAAGAACCACAAGTTAAACATAGGCAACCAGATTTCATAAAACACAAACAGATTGTCAATTACAGTTTAACTGTAGAATAGGACAATTGATACCAACTTCAACTTGACTCAACACAACCGTGCATACCAACTACCAATTGACTCAACCCCTCATTCCAACTAAATGAATGTCATTTGTTATATGCCATTGCCAGAAGTTGGACATTCTGATTGGACAGAATCTAACTATGTAGAAACAAACCTCAGAAGATAAATAGATAATAGCAGAGAAAGGTATAAGAAGAATCACATAATTCGCCGAACCTACAAGTAGATGATTTTCTAAAATAATACTCCCTCTTTCCCATAAAGTTTGGCATTTTCAGGAATGCGTGCCAATTTTAAATTGCATAAATCTTTCAATCCATAATGTTTTAGGCGATTTTTTGAACTTTGTTTAATAGAACAAATCAAAATCTATCAAACAAGATCCATATTGCTTATAAAAAGCATTACGGATAAGAAGATATAGTTAATTTTTTCATACGGCTGGAATAGTGAAAGTGCCAAACTTTATGGGACAGAGGGAGTACATGCTTCCAGAAGGAGACCATAATAATACCCAGCAAACCCCCAAATTATTTACTCCTATTTCCAAAAATAAGCGGGGGACAAAAAACCAGAAGTTTAAAATACTACAACTAGCCGCCAAAATAAAGACTAGATACAGGCATGAAAAGGAGAAAAATGTTATCGACATTTCTCCACCTTCCCAGGAAATATTTAACACCTAAGGGGACAATGGCAGTTGAACAGCACCTGAATAGCATCTGGACTAGCATATGTTCGAGGGAACTTCAAGTGATCTGCTCCAATAAGACACAATCTTGCACTGTCTGAATATGGCTCGAAAGTCGCTTCAGCAACTAAGTAGCAAATGTGTGCTGCAATTATCTGAAACATAATTTTCAAGAAAGAATAAGCCACAATAGCTATCAAAAACCACGTCTCGAGAAGGAAAATGAATTCACTTATATCTTGCAAGAGATGATATGTGGAACATACTTCACTTCTATCTTTCCACAAGCAATCTCCAAGATGAATAAGCACAAGTTCATCATCCTTTGTTCTATTAGCAGTTATTACTGCCAAATTCTCTTCCCAATTGTCTAGCATACCAGTAGTGCCACCCTTAAGCTAACAGGAAAAAAACAGAGAGAAAAAGAAGCTTGAACTACGGAAGCCAGAGATACACCCACATGAAAAAAAGGTAAACCAAATCATATAAACAGGACAAGGACAGAGATGGTTTGGGAAATGCTAGTAATATGATCAGGACAAGATACGTTTCAGAGCTACCTTCAGATATCGAGGCTCAGACACTATCAATGAGGGCTGATGTATATATTTGCAGAACTTTCACATTATCCTCTAAACAAAACACAAAATTCCAGATACGTAATACCTGTGAAGGCTGCAGAGACATATTTACAGCACCATAAATGCTGCTATCAGATGTGGTGTCTGCAGAGAACACGTCTGCTGGTTGACCAGCAATTAGCAGGCATAAGGTCCGCAAAGGTGAGCCAGATACTAGCTGGCAAACCGCCATTTGCTTCACGGTGTCAACGTAAAACTGCATTGGAAAAGCCCACAAACACACACGAGAAATTGCTTCACATATCAGACAAGATACAACTAATGGCCAAGCTAGAGGGAAAGCATGAAAATGTACAAAGAAAACAGTGACGAACCTGGTCGCCAAGTTGTGCAGCAAGAACAAGTGCAGGCCCCCATAACTTACCCTCGGTTGCACAATGTAAAGCCTCTTTTTTTCTACCAGAAACCAGAAGAGTTTGGACCTCAGCAGCAGTTGCCTATAATTGCGTGAATTACCATCACTAGAAAGGTATTGCAAAATAAGAGTAAACGCATAAAGAGAGAGTCAGGGAATACCTGCATCTGTCCTTCAGACGGCAATTTCTGCAAGCAGTGGGCAAGAGCACCATAGTCACAGAATTGCTCACCATTCCTCTTGGCGGAAGTAAAAAGTTTAGCAACTGCTGCTTCTGGAACATCACTTTCCTATTAAGAATACCAAAGCCAAAAGAATGCTAAATACATCTTTATTTAAATCCTTAAGCAGTTGTTGATGGGTCGATGACCAATGCTAGGGAAAAATAAATATAAATTTCAGTCAATCCATGGATGCTCCAGCAAGCTGCAGTTTCCCAAGTATAGTACGCACCCTGAATCTTTGAAGGTGGACCGAGGCGCGACATGGAGCTTAAGCCCCTTTGGTTCATTAAGGTAACACCCAGTCCATCACCAGATCTTCACTGATACTTAACCGATCCAAATTAATGAAATACAAAAACAGAAAGTAGGAAAAAGATAAAATGAGAGAGACAGAAAAAGAAGAAGAAACACAAAAGAATCAAAATTGACCACCTAAGCCCCTCATCATCACACTCCGTTCCGCTAGGAACATGTTTCAAAGTGGAACTACAACTTTACCCAAGGCAAAGTCCCTATGGGTACAGGGACATGGAGTTCATCTTCCATATATAACCCCTCAGAAAACAACTTCCCCATAAGAACAGAATAGGGGGCTTAGTAAAGATAAAAGAAAAGAGAAGCAGATGCCTTGAATTGGCAAAGCAAAGGAAAACTACAGAGGGAAAGAAAGAGGGGTTTGGGAGACAGGGTAAAATACAGAGCATCACAATTCATGATTAAAGAACCATTAAGCAGTAGACAAGTCAATATAATATGTTTCAGTAAGAAATGTGTTTTAAGCATCAACAGTAGGGAAAGTACTTTTTCCCAACAGCCCATGTATGCTGCCAGAGCTACTCTGAAAAGACAATGAGGATAGGGATGTATTACTACAACAGTATACGATGAGTCAAATATCAGGTGCATCCGGCTAGAAATTTGTCTCAGTCAGTTTCATCTGAACTTGGGCATTATGCAAATCATTTGGGAAAACTTGACATTAACAACAGATTGTAAGAACCTACAAATTGCAACTAATTCTCACAAGAGAGGGAAACCATGTTTAAAACAACGAAGGCAATTTACCTTGGACGTGTCAGAGCCAAACGGAGAACGAAGCTTTCCATAATACTGATAAGATATCTTGAGCAACGACAGAAGCAACTGCAAAATTTCGCCTTTCCTGTAGTCCACCTCAGGAGACTTGCAAATCGCAATCCTCTCATCAATCCACTTGTTCAGCTCTTTACTACTAACATTCCCTCCAACCAAGGGACCAGGAAAGGACTGTCTGCTCAGTATATTGAAATATTCTAGAGCACCTCCTCCACTTGATGAATCAGTTTTCTCTGTGACAACCTCCATCACATTGAGGACAGATATTGAGCCTCCTAGAGGACCCTTCATGTAAAACAAAAACAACATTTTAATTCTTAACCAAAGAGGTAACTTATGATGTACTTGGTAACTCAAGCTATAAGAGTTCATGAGCTAACCTGGCTCCCATAGGATGAAGCACTGAGAGAACTATCTTTCATCACGATGAGTTTACCACCAAACCCGAAAGTAACCAATGCATGTGGAGGACGGCCTGCAGATGACCTTCCCCCATTAGGATCGAAAGAAAGTTGATGGCCAGTCTGAAACTGTTGCTGTGAGTCACTAATTATGCTTTGATTGCCACTGTAATCTTTTGACACGTGCATTTGTTCATACTGCTGCATGCTCGGCTGATTAAGCTGCTGGCTGAAGTTCCAACTAGGAACAAAACCATGAGTACTACTCTGAGCTGCTTTATTATCATAAGATGGGACTGTACCCCTCGATTCATAGGCATTCGGTTGACTGACATGGTTGCTCATTGAGTAATTTGAACTGTGATCATCCTCCCATTGCTGCTTTCCACTAAAATTCACAGGAGCCTCACTCTCGCCAACATTCGCAGGTTGTTGCCACATATTCAAACCTGGCTGCTTGTAATTGCTTGATGAACCAGTCCAGTTGGACTCCTGGCTTTGAGCACCAAACCCTTGAGGCTGATGAATGTTCACTTGCCCATAGTCAACATAACTCTTTTGTTCATTTTCATGGGAAAATGTTCCAGACGATGCATTCACTTGCCCGTAGTCAACATAACTCTTTTGGTCATTTTCAGGAGAAAATATTCCAGTTGATGCAAAACCATTTTGATTTGGCAGACCCTGAGCTTGACTTGTTGATTGAACAGATGAGATGTAGGTCTCCAGTGATTGCCACTCCTGGGCAATTGTATCATAATACCAATCAGGGTATTGAGGGTCAAAAACCATATGCGCTGGGTAACCATTATTCCCTTGTGAAACCTGATTCCAACTAGACACACTCTCAGCACCACCAGTCTCTTGTGAAGCCTGATCCCAATAAGTGACACTCTCAGTCGTGACATTCCCGTGGGACAACTGATTCCAGTTAGCTATATTCTCTTTCGTGCCACTTTCGGTTACAGTGCCAAGTGCAGACTGAGCTGTATGCTGCAAGTAAGAAGCCTGAGAATTTCCTTCAGAAACAGCCCAATTTTCGGAACTCTTGGAGTCGAAGCTCCCTTGTATATTATTCGCAGCATCATAACCATCGACTTGGTACCATTGCCCAGTATTCGGGTCATACTTCCACCCTGGATAAAGATCCTCCAAAGATTGACTACTATTTAGATCCTGCCCATCTGCAGCTTGTCCAATACCTGCCCCGTAACCTTGATTCTCCAAATATTGACTCCCATTTATACCCAGCTCATCTCCACTTTGTCCGATTCCTGCCTCATAAGCTTTTACATTCTCTGGATATTGAGCATAACCGTATTTGTCGTCACCGTGCATAGTTTTAACTTCTTCATTGCTAGATACGATTTTTGATTGAGTACCATAATTATCCTCTACCTTCTCAAGTGGATCAACTGCACCATCTCCCAATTCACTGAAAAAATCTGAACACGATCCAAACCCATTACTAGCATGCTCTCCAGAATCTGCATTAAACGCAGCCCATTGCACCTCCTTAACACCTGAACCAGCAGATTCATTACTCTTTCTAATCGCCGAATCTGAAATCACCTCCTCTGTCCCTATATCCATGTCCTTGGATTCAATCACACTATCAAACACAAACGAATCGGACGAAGCAAGAGAACCCACTGTATTTGTTCCCAAAACCGCACCATCAGGTTCAACCCCACTATCGAAAGCAAATGAATCGGACAGAGGCAGTGACCTCCTACTCTCCTCAACATTCCCATCCGACGATGCGACGTTAAGATCTCCGCAGACCGCTTCCCCCTTTTCTTCACCAATACTTAAATTCGCAAATGTTTTCGCCTCATCCGAATCACTCCCGTTTTCAGCTGGCGCAGCAGGCTTAAACTCGCCATCGTCGTCGTCATCAACTAATTTGTCAAAGAAATCCTCATCCGTCTGATCCTCCACTTGAAATGGAGGAACCGAAGCCATCGACCTAAACTCCTAACCCTTACCCTATCGATCCTAACTAATTCGCCACGACACCTAAAATTACGAGCTCGTAACGTTTAAAAACCCTAGATCCAAAACAGAAACGAGCGAGATCTAGGGTTTCACCGATTCTCCAAAAGCGTAAATTACACAAACGAAAGCTAAAATCTGCCAATTTAGGCTTCAAAACGTCGCCAGCGCGATAAATTCATTAATCATGCATACAGCCAAGCAAAAAACAGAGTAACTCACCCGATCGAAGCAGCAATTTCCTAATCGAATCGAGGAGAGAGAAGAAAATTTCGCACCAGGGAGAGAAACAGGAAGAGAGAGAGAGGAGGAGGTGTCAACTCTGAACAACCCCCGCCAAGTGGTTTTTATTTTTGTTGCTATTTACTGCGTTTTTTCGGTTTTGTTTTTTCGTTCTGATTTTTCGGCTTTGTGTTGTGCACTCTTTTTACGGCTTTTGGTAATAAATTTTTTTCGCATTTTTTAATTTTTTGTCATTTTTTATGAATTATTGCTCCATCATAATGAAATAAATTTAAAAATACAAAATTATAATCGAAACCCAAAATTTTTGAATAAAGACAAAAAATTTAAATTATTTTTATTTTTATTCAAAAAATTTAGGTTCCGATAATAATTTTTTACTTTTTAAATTCCTTTCATCACAAAGAAGTAATAATCCACAAAAAGTTGACGAAAAAATAACAAATGGGACAAAAATTTGAATAAAGAAAAAAAAACCATTTGGCTTATTAGGCCGAACAATTGTCAATACAATTTTGAGAAGAGTACAACAACACTACTACTTGAGATAGGCCTGTCAATGGGTTGGATCCGATCCGAATCCGATAAGACCCAAATTCGATAGTGGTAATCTGGATCAGATCTGAAAAATCCAGATTCGATCCGAAAATCTAAATCCGATCCGAAAACCTTTTTTACTTCAAAAATTTTAGCAAAAAAAAAAAATTCAAATTACTTCAAAAAATTTAGCAGCAAAAAAAAAATTCAAAAAAATTATTTTCCAAAAAAAATTTAAAAACTTGAAAATGACATCTTCAATATATTTATGACAAAGTTTTGCGTGTAGTCTGGAGTCTCCGGACCAGTGGAGAGGAGGCCACCTCCTGTCCCGTCCAGTCTCTTCTACTCCTGCCTTATTCCCACAGGGATGTTGCCTAGCGGCATTCCAGTAAAAGTGGTGTCAAGCGATCATTCATTTTGGCACAGATTAAATTTTAGCGCATACAAATTTGAAATGTCCATTGTTTGGTCAACATCCAAGCTGTCAATTTTCGAGATAAATGATCGAATTGGCTGCTCGACACTGCTGCCAAGCGGAGGTGCTTGGCAGCATCTCCCAATTGCCCCACCCCAAAAAAATCCTACCCTATTAAATTAAATTAAGGGGTTATGGGGTAGATCTATTTTTGTGATGTGCGGGGTTTTGAATATAACTGTTTCGAGTAATTATTCGGTATTAATGGGGTCAGATCTATTCCGGTGATGTGTGGACTTTTTTTTTTGTAACGTAGGGGTTCCGAATCGCTTGCGTATGGAGTCCCTTCCACAATTATTTCATACGCCTACGTATAGAGTAAGGTGGCCTCAAAGATTATTGACAAGAAAAATCAAACCTGAAACTTTAGAATAAAATACAGATACCTAAATTTTAGACCATGACCACTTGAAAGTTTAAGGCCAAGACTACTTTTGGCCAACCTTTGGAGTTGTGTGGACTTCTGAATATAGCTATTTTGAGTAATTGTTGAGGAATTCTAGACACCGCTAATGATGCTGAACAAGAGTACCCTATTAATTTTAATTCCATTTTCCGATGTCTAACGTGAAGACTGCATGTTTATTTATTCATTCGTCTATTTATTTATGCTTTTACTAACATCTCTATCTAGACATACAAACCTAGCATCTTTTGCAATCATTCGATCAGATTTTCAATAGATTATAGCCGTCCGATCATTTCTTCCTTAACAAAAGAATATTTCCTTACATATAAGAGTGGGGTGCAGTAGGTGTTTCCCTTATACTCTTATGCACATGGACAGTGTTAGATTCTCGTAAGCACTCATCCTCCTCCCAAAATTCCCTAGGAATATTCCGCAGTTGCTTGTGAGCCATCAGTTCGGCCTTCCCTCCATCTAGTTATTTGCCGTTCTTGGGGAAGCTCGTAACAGTTTAAAAAAAATGAGAACTCCTCCTATTGGACGTCCATACATGATAGCAGCGGCCAACCAGTCGAAGACTTCATAAATTCATATAACTGTCCAAGTTCTCTAATAGAATAGATTAGGATTAACGAGTGGAAAAAAAAAAAAACATATAAACCTACATTAATGCTTACGCCTACTACTAGGAAAAGTAATACAATTTCCATTTTAGTTGATTACCTTTTAATATTTTCCCCTTTTAAGTTGATTCCATTTAATGAGGGTTGATTACTTTTAAATACTTGCCTTTTTTATTTTCAACACCTCTACTTTTTTATTATGTGTTTGGAAATTTCAAGCATTTTGTAACTCTGTTTCCCCCCTCCCCCAATGTTTACAGACACGAAATGGGTACAAACACTAAGTAGGTTAGGATCGTGAGAGAATACAGGAAGATATATGAACACACATACTTGGTATTAAACTGACTTGAACTGGCCTGATTTACAATGGGGGGAAGCCCTCCTTTTATAGGCATAAGGATGGGCTGATTACATCGTCGCCTACGTCACTTAATAGTCTGACATATAATTGGTCTTCCCTGCTTCATACTATTACAACATGGACTTCTACGGATCAGACATAAGTTACAATTATATCAACACCTATTCCACATCATGAATAGTACACCCAATTATACATCTTTATGAACAGTACAACACAAGCACAATACACACTAATAATTACAACAGTATAATACACAGTAAACACCAATCCTTATTGCGAGTAGTACTTTTAACATGGACTAGCAACAAGAAGTCATACTTAAATTATTGCCTATAAAAAACACCCCTTTTAAGAAATCATGGCTCCGTCTCAATTGTAAGGGATGCATTGGTCAAAAAAAATTTTAGACTCTTGATTTGTAACGAGTCAGACATTATACCCTTCAAAATGCTCATTGGATTCTTGCAATCTTGACCAACATCTCTACTTTAATTGATTGAGATTTTAGCAATCTAAAGTACCATTCAACTATAGAAGTCGAATAAAGGAAATCTCATAAATTTTGATTTAAGCAATCTCTTTTTTTTAAACGGCGATTTAAGCAATCTTTTACCATTATTATGTGGGCTTATTTATCTCTCCTCTATGAAGTCCTGGTCCGGCAATCTCATAAGTACTTTTCTTTTGAATTAAAAGTGATGTATTATGAGAAAATGATCTATCCGTGAAACAAAAAAATAAATATTTAAAAAATCAAAATCTTAGCACAACAGGGCCTAAGCCTACTAGAACTGAGACTATTAACTTGAGCCTCCATAATCACGAGCCTAGCTCAAGGGCAACTTGTGTGTGTGGCCTGCAATCAATAAGATTGGACCTAAATCTACCCACAAGGCCCAAAAGCCTTTCAATAGGTGTAGGTTGCTCGTATATACCATGAATTTCTTGGTAGTTGTATGCTCCAATCATAGCGTGTCCAAAAATTTATCTACAGGAGGGACTCTTTCGTTAAATATTTCTTCAATAATTTGAGAGAATCAAAGAATGCCTGAACCTTCCAGCTGCGTGTAAACCATTGGCTAACAATTCGATTACTAGTTCGTAAGTTTTAGAATAAGCCCACAACACCGATCAATGAGTGTTGAAGACGTCATCGCTACTTATTCTGTACCCTCTTGAGTCGAACAGTCATGACTAGCAGTAGTGAGATACCCTGATAATCGAATACTGATTCACCAGCCGATTCGAATACTCCAGGGAGAAGCGCTTCATTGGACACGGTAAACAAACTGTTCTGAGAAAAATTCGTGAGATTTTATTGACGACTTGTCTAATTTGGTGATTTTTGGCTATAAAACTGATCTAAACTGCAAAGCCTCCTCATTTTTCTTCCTTTTCGTATGAACTCTGTACATCATGGAAATTCAACCAGGTATCCAAAGCCATAACTCAATAAATTGCTCCACATGAAGAGTACCATCACATTACTGCAAAAACAGTTGGCATTAGAGGTTTTATTTACAACTAATTAAGCATTTTTTTGGGGTTGTTTACACGGAGTTACGGTGTTTAATGCCTCTGTTCAAATTTATACTGTTGATCGAGAAATTATTTGATAACATATGAACGTTCATATGAACTACCGTGGTTACTACCATTTGAAAGTTCAAACGCACCTATTTGGCCTTCAGTAGGCATGAATTTGGCGATGAAACATGTATTTACCAAGCTTACTAATCAAATTAATTCCAAGAAAAATTAGGACAAGAGATGCTTTCCCATGTCGCACTCACTTTCCGAGCCATCCCCATCTTTATCTCCATCTCCGACTCTGACGGTGAAATCTTCTTTCCGCTTAGCCCAAAGAAAGAAGTAGAGGCCAGTGAACATGAGGACCATACCGAAAACACTGCATTGAGGGAGCAAGTCATAAGAATATATTTGAAAGAAAATTACATGTCAACCTATTGTCAAGTTGTAATGTGCAACAACGTAGCCGAAGTTACAAATTCACGATCCAAACACAACTTATTTAGTAACGATCGATCGGCATCTAAAGCGAAAATTTAGCACTCCTTACCTTCCAAGAGTAATGTACTCTCCTGTGGTGAGGAAAGTTAGGATGACAGAGAGGACAGTTGCAACAGGACTAAACATAGCCACAAGCACAGGTCCTCTCTTTTTCATTGCCCATCCATTGAAGCTAAAACACCCCCCACTAGTTATTCCTCCCTGTGCATACAAAAACCAGAAAAACAAATGACTACTGAGCAAAACAAGGTCTTACAACTCCATCAGATCGAATCAAATTAGTGGAAGAGGGAGAAAAAAGACGTGTTACCAATAGCGAAAAGCCAATGATGTCTCGAACACTGACTATCGGCCATCCAATATCGAAATGGTGGTCTTGAATCAACTCTACCATCGAAGTTATTACCACTCCTATTAGTGATGTTATAGCACACAAGGAAATTGGTGCCGGAAAATCACTTAAAGTTGCAGCCTGTAAAATTTCACAATTAGTATCACGCAAAGGAATAAAGATACTCCGTACAACAAAGAGAAAAGGTAAGAAAAAATTGGAGAGATTCAATGGACCAGAGAAGATCCAATTCTAAATGGAAATTTAGGGGCAAAATCGATAATCGAGAAGTGCAGGGGCGCAATTACTGGTGTAATTTCTTGAACTTTTAAGTTTATATACCTGTAAGACAATGTTGCATGATAAAGCTAAGACCGCAGCCATGAGATACAAGCAACCAATGATCTTCTGTATGTCGAACAAATTACCAGTCGCGGGCGGAGACAGTCGTAATTGGCTATCTTTGGCCGTCGGGTCGTCGTGCATGGTGCTCTGCATGATGCTCATGGTAACAGCTCCAGTGACACACATCAATGTCCCTACAATCTTAACTCGGCTGTACATGCAACTCAGTTTCACTTTCTCTAACCTGCATCAAAATGCCACAATCACATCACTTTGACGAAGAATTTACGTATACACACCTCTCAAACACACCACACCTAATAGCGTGAGTTCCATAACACCTATATAATACCGATCCAAATTGTTCATTTTTTGTGTGAAAAAATCAGGTTGATCAGCCATTAGTAGTAATCTAAAAATTCCACATTAGTCTTGAATCAAATGAACTGATCTATGCAATTCTCAACCTTTCGTTTATTGAATTGAATCAGATACTTACTAATATCTGATCAATCTAAGTTTTTGCATGGATAATTTAACGTCGAGAGCTATAAAATGAGTAGCTTAGATTGTCAAAATACGTTTATGAGCTCCACACTATTGGGTGGGGTGTTCGAATTGGTGTGTAATTGCGTGTGCTTTTAATTAGATGAAAGATGTTGTGCGGAAATTAGAGAAAACTAATAGCATTCTCCTTATGTATGATGAGAGACACCTTTTATTTTAATGCATTTCCCAACCTAGAATTATATATACTGAAGTCAATTATCTTTCTCTATATGCGTTTATTTCACTTTTACTGCATTTTTGTGTCTTTCTATTTTTTTCTCGGCGAAAGTTAGCATTGTTTGTACTAAATGAGATCTGAACCACTGTCAAATGCATGTGTGGGAGTACATGGAGCGAACCACTTGACTGCCACTCTATCTGCAGTACTGCATTTTTGTGTTGAAAGCCAATTAAAGGGAGTGGAAAGAGAAACTGCTACGTACCTAAAAGCTGCGGCAATGACAAAGATGAGTCCCGGAGCAAGATTTGGCATAGCAGTGGCCATGGCTGGTGAGGTTAGCTTAATCCCCTTCAAATACAAAGATTGGAATAGTGTCACTCTGAAAAACAAACACCAATTGTAGCCTCAGTGTCTTTTTACCGTATTGAATTACCAGTAATTGAAAGAAATGTAAACTTTGAATCTATATATATACTAAAAACCATTAATGAAGTCGACAAATTGATGTGCTTTTTCTTTTATACAGAAAAAAAACGGAAGTGCATGAACGGTACCCCGTCACCTCCGTTAAGGAGCTATTGCATCGTCACTCTACACCACTATCTTTAGAGGACCCGCCGGCGACGCCGCACCTATGACTGAAGCTTAGGTCCCACCACGTGTAGGTAATATTAGGAGTACGTTTACGCTAAGCCCTAATAATGGGCTTTGGGGACTTGAACCTGGGCGCTGTCGCATAAAATCTAGATTTCAACCTCCCCCTCATGGGTACAGTTTACTAGAGCAATTTCGCTATAGAAAATCTTTTTAACGGCGGAGCCATGAATAGTTGTTTACGGAGCCAATCGCGACCGTTCAAAAGTATTTTGGATGGTCTGGATGTTATGAAGCTATTCCCGGGAAAAGTTTAACTCTTTTCCGAAAAAAATTCATTTAAATCCGAACCGTCCAAAGTTGAAACGGACCGCCGAGGTCGCATAAAACCATGAATAACTTGTTCACGGCGGATAAGTTTTTCTCATTTCACTAATGTTATCTATACTGTAAAAGTACCCGACATTGACAAAAACGTGTGTGGTGGGAATGCATGTGATTCGACTTTGGTATGGCGTGGGCCAATAACTCCTAAAACAAAAGATAGGAGTCGTTCTTTAATTACTCAAGATATTGAGATCATCAATTTGCGCACATCTGATTAAAATTAGAGCAAAGTTGCGTGTCAAACTAACCTCGTTCGCGTGGATAGTGCCTAAAAATTTTCAAATGAAATAATTCGTCTCGGAGAAAGAAAACTCCTAAGTCACAAGTATTGACCAAGCGACAACCTCAAAGATTGAAGTTTTGGAGACACATTGATGAGCACATGCAGCTCACGTTGGCTAACTTATCTCTCAACTCATTTTCGCTCTCTATTCTTTTTTTTTTTTTTGGTAACACAAGTGTCTCGGACTAGCTTGCGGGCACCGCAGAATAATCCCTACAGCCCCCGTTTCACACACTTACGCGTAGGAGTGTGATGACCCCAAGAATTGTGGGCAAGAATCTGACCATACAATCTTATCTTATGATTCCACAGCCGTTTCACACTTACATGTAGAAGTGTAGCGACCCAAAAATTGTCGGCAAGAATCTGACCATACAATCTTATCTTATGATTAGTAAGGTACAGTTCGAAGAGCATTTCAGACCATACAATTTTATTTTCTTAACTTGTTTCTTTTTTTTTTTTTCCCGTATTTAAAATCAGAAAAGGCAACTAACAGGATAATTATCACAAATACCTGGGGAAAAAAAAAAAAAAAAAACTACTGTAAAAGCTGAACTGACCAATTTTAAGAAACACCCATATAAATCTGAATTAATTAACAACTTTTTCATTAGAACTATATATCGTCAATGTTTTCTGGCGTTTGCACGAATTTGCGAATGTTGGTGGGTCTAAAGAACAAGAATATTAGTTTTCCCCAATCTCTCTTCCAAGTAGTAATGCAAATTGAAATCTGGAAATGAAATGAACCAAATTAAATTTTGCTTACCCTCCAATAGCAATTAAAACCAGCTGAACCAACAATTTGAGACTCAATTTCTTCGGCCATTTACTCCTGCAACGTTACAAACAAATACTACCATCATCCCCCATATATAGATCCCAAGAAATTGAGAGAGAGAGAGAGAGAGAGAGAGAGAGAGAGAGAGAGAGAAATACCTACCTTTCAAAACAGAAGGAGAGGGGAGAGAGAACAAGGAAGGTGGAAAGGGCAGTGAAGATGACGATAGTGAGAGGATTAATGCCCAAAGACATGAGATAGCTCAGCAAAACTGAGTTCCCTGCATACACAAATTGCACCAATATCAATCCTCCTATTAGTGCTATATCTTCAAGAACCATCCTCTTCTGAATTTCCCCTACCATTTCTCCTCCTTATTCTTTCTCTCCCTTTCTAATCTCTCTCTCCCTTTTAATTTATTCCTCTCGCTCATGTATATACGCTATGCTATTGCTCTTAACCTTTCCTTTTTTCTTGGGTTTCTATGTTGTTCTACGTTTCCCTCTCCCGCTCTCTCTCTCTCTCTCCCTCTCCCTAGGTTGGTTGGCTCTCTCTCTCTCTCTCTCTCTCTCTCTCTAGGTTGGTTGGCTTTCTCTCTCTCTCTAGGTTTTTTTTTTTTTTGATCCGCAAAACAGATATTCTTGAGGAGATCTCTCTCTCTCTAGGTTGGTTGGCTTTCTCTCCCTCGTTTGTGGCTCAGCTAACGTTCAAATGCAGCAATTCCTATCTCTCTCTCTCTGTCCTCTCTAGTTTCTACCAGTCTTCGTTATTTTCCCCCCCTTTTTAATGGTATATATATATATATATGTAACAAAGGTAGTAGCTTTTTTCTGACTAACACAACAAAATTCCTTTGTCTATCCCCTTGTCAGATTTCACCGTTTTCAGAAAAAAAAAGGGCAAATTAATTTTGCTAACACCCCTGAGGTTTTTTCTATTGACGGGCACTCCCTTTACATATTAAAAATTGCAATGAATCTCGTGTGATTCCCATGTGCGTTTCACCGATGCTAAATCGATAATTATCTATTCAAAGACGTGATGCATGAATGAGCCACAATTGAGTTATATCTAAAGCGACACTTTTTTTTTTTTATTGTAAAACGTATAGTAATAAAAATTATAAACTTTTACTTACTTCAAGTAAAAAATGACTTTAATCACTAATCGAAAGCATCGTTTTGGTCAGAAAGAAAGAAAATTATTATTTTTTTGTCAAAAAATAGAGAACTGATAGCTTTAATTATTTAAAAATTATTATGAAAGGGTGAATTTGTCAATATAACTCTCTTTTAGCTAATTTTATCATGTGTTTGATCAAAAAGTTATGATTGAGTGTTGTTGAAATGAGCATTGAATTCACACAAGATTTATTATCATTTTCTCACACGTGAATGGCGTATTTGTCATTAAGTAAAACCTCAAGGGAGGCCGGTGAAGTTTACCGGAGAGAAAGCTACCCCACTATAATTCGTGCATGGACTTATGAGATGGTTGTTTCGAAATTTATTGAGTAAATGTGGGTGTTTTATTTTTGTAATGGGAGGTGAAAAGTGAGGAGATTTTTTGTTCACGAATAATCAGAGGGTCTAAATTCTTCTTTTTCATTTTTTTTTTCCCCGGAGGATCTATCTCCTTGCTTCTAGGAGTACTTTTTTTTTTTTTTTTTTCAAGGATCTATCTCCTTGCTTCTAGTAGTTATCAAAGGTTTTTTTTTTTTTTTTTCTGGAATTGTTGAGTTTACTTCCTTTTCTGCTTATGCCTTTAATTAATAGGAGTTGCTTATGGCTTTAGTTAATGGCAAATGCTAACCAGTGCCTCCGGGGACACAAGTTAAGGTGTAATATATATATGAAATATTTCTAAGCATTAAATGTCATCTTCTAAAAGAAAATCTGCCCCTTTTGTCGTTTTCCATTTCTAAAGCTTTTCAAAAAATTAAGTTGCTGATTTTGTCACTCATTTTTTTATTAACGTCACTCCTCTGCAAGTGTATTTTTAGTGCAAAAAAACACTTGCAGGAGAGTTAACAAAAAAGGGAGTGACATAATCATTTCCCAAAAATTAAGGGCAAATATTTCCTTTTATGTCTTTTTCCCATTCTAATTGTTATTGCATTTTTATGTCTTCAATTTAGTTTCATTTTCTATGTTTTCCATTCTCTCAGTCTTCAATCTATTGCCAACATTTCAATATCTATGTTTTCTCTACTCTCTTTCTTTTTCCTTTTTGTTTCATTTCTTTTGATTTTTTCTTACTCGTGTGATCACCGGCCTTGTTCTGGATTTGTAAGAGGAACTTATTTTCTCTTGTAGGATTTTGCAAAAAACTGAATTGTGAACGCCTCAGTTAGTGTATGTCGTGCCATGGTATTGGGCTAAAGCAAAACTATAATTTATAGATTTTGTTAGCACAATTTAATTGAATATCTAAAAAATACTAGATATATCATAATGGTAAGATATTTAATTACATGCTAAAATAGTGGAGTAAATATTTGTATTTATATTGTTGTGGACTTTATTTTTAGAAAATGACATTTATAATAATGAAATCTTATGGTTGCTAATTTTGTCACTCCTTTTTTTGTTAACGCCACTTCCCTGCAAGTGTATTTTTGGTGCAAAAATACACTTGCAGGGGAGTGACATTAACAAAAAAGGAAATGGCAAAATCATTTCCCAATCTTATTGTTCGAGATTATTCCATATTTAATGTACCTTAGGCTCAGTTTGGATGGTAGGAGGAATTTTGGGAAGGAATGTGAATGTGACACCATACTTCAATGATTCCGACGTTTAAATTGAACATGAATAGTAATGAGATGCCACACCCTTAGGATTTCCATGTTTGGGAGAGACAGGAATATGATTGTGATTGTGATTTCTGATGACACATCTTACTAGGAATCACATTATCAAATTGAATGGGAATCTGATCCCTCCCCTACCCCATGGGAATCTTAGATTCCTGACTTAATCAATAAATAAAGGAAATATTGACTTTGATAAATTTTCGAAAAAATTGAATCCTACATAAGATTACTGAATTAATCCAAATACTGGAATGAAATTACTTCAGGTATTATATTCCTAGGAATGAAATTCCTAATAGTCATATTCCTATTCCCACTCAATAAAATTCGTAGGAATTTGATTCTTAGTAATCACATTCTTATTTCTATTGGAGATTTCGGTCATCCAAACTAATCCTTAACTTGTGCCTTGGGGGGCACTTGTTAGCAGAACCGAATGTCAATATTTTATTTCCCCAACACAAAGTTTTAAAAAAAGAAAAATAATACCACAAAATTATAATAAAGATTTACGATCAACCTATTACACCGTAATTAATTCAACTACTATGATATTGCTATATAGTACAAATGCATGCAATTTTGTGCGTCCCTGTTTATTTTAAAAAGCAAAATGGTATTACAAAAATCTAAAATATTACTAACAAATAACAACATCTTCTCCCCAAAAAGTTATGGTTGGAAGGGTGTTGTTCGATTGTTAAAAACAATGTTGGGTGGGTGAACTTATATAACTTAATTTAAAGTGTCCTGACTCATCCGTTTCTCGATGTGTCCTTGCCGAGGTGGTAGCCTAGTAGTACGTAGTATGTCACTCCCACCCACTCAAGGGGTTATTTGAGGTTGAGGAGATCGTGGACTCGAAGCGTGCTATAACTCGATCTCAAATATGCCTCGAATGTTGCACGTCACCTCCCACCTGCTAGTTCATCTAGTCCTAGACATCGAGAGCGAACTACAATTTAGTTTAGTTTAGTTTTGGTAGTGAGTAGAAAAAAAAATAGAGTAATGATTGGAGAGAGGGGTAATAATTAGAGAGAGAAATGAAATTAATAATTGGAGATATAGGGTAATGATTGGAGAAAGATATAGGATAATGATTGAAAAACAAAACTAAAACTAAAGATAAATGGCAATCGAACACTAAGCTTTTTACAGAATTACTCAAAATTTCCTTTGTAATACCGGACAATTTCCTATCATGAGATTAAGCCAATTCATCAATTACTTACAAAACCTCTTATATCCAATTACGAATTCACAATCCACAGGTATAATATAAGTCCCTCGTGCCAAATTCACACACATGGCAGACGAAGCTCAAATCTCATTGCCATGAGGACACAGAAACCCGCGTCGGGAAATTGCCCATAAATTTAAGCACTTGTGTACATAAGCAAATAAATCATCAATGGTGTCCACTCCACATTTCTGAGCTTTACTGGCGTAGGGGCCATCCTAGCTAGATGCTACTGAAGCTTTAAGTTTTACCCAACAGTAGCAAGACCTAACCTATCCAAAAGAGGTCCCCCTGTCTCCCTTCTTCACTAACTCATTGCGGCCAGAGTTTCTTGAAAGCCAAGGGGTCCTCCCAATTCCACTTGTGACAAAAATATATCCTCCTTTTTAAAAAAAGAAAACGAAATACTCCATCCGTCCCATAATGTTTGTTCGGTCCGCAAATTGAGGATGTAAAAATAATACAATTTTTGCAAGAAAATTTTAATTTTTTTTCAATAATTCACTAGATATTGATGAGTTCTTTTAATTTATGGAAAAAGTTTGAATTTTTTCTTTAAAAAAAACATTATTTTTTAGTCATCGTTTTACGGACCGGACAAATATTTTGGAACGGAGGTACTTGTTCCTACTGCCTCTTTGTGTGTGTGTATTGTTTCAGATGTAATATGGCACCTATTACTCGACCAAACACAAAATCGTTACCAGGAAAAAACTTCTTGACCAATACCCAAAACTTCTTCGAAACACGAAAACATATTAAACCTTAGGCTCTGTTTGGAACCTGCAGAAAGGAAAAGAAAGGAAAGGAAAGGAAAATGGAAGGAAAATGAGAGGAAAAGAGGAGGGAAAATATACAATTCACTACACTCAAAATCTTTATTTTCTTCTTACTTTCCCTTCTAACCAAACAATGGGAGGGAAAATTCTTTAATTTTCCTTTCTTTTCCTTTCTTTTCCCTGGGTTCCAAACAGAGCCTTAATCTGTAATCCCCAAGTTTTGCTCACGAACAGAAGATTTAGCAAATGAGTCAACCAAATCGTCTTCCAGTTCTGCCTAGATGTACAATTTCTGCGACTTCACTACTACAATAAACCATAAAGATCACAGCTATTGGCTGTGATTGTAAGTTTTCCATCACACTTTTGCTACCGTGATGAATTTGAGTGTGATTGTAAGTCACTCTCTTTTATCACGGTTATAAACTGTGATTGAAAGAGTGAAACAATCACAGTCAAAAGGTGTGATCGTTTCTCTTTTATCACGGTTATAAGCCGTGATTGTTTCTCTTGGGCATGATCGTTTCTCTTTTTTGGGTGTGATTGTATGTCACTTTAGATCACGGTCTATAACCGTGATTGAAAGTTCAAAATTATCACACCATAAACTAAGATGGAAAACTATGTGCGTGATCTTTTCTTTGTATCTACTAGACCATCTTTTCTTGTCATTGCCTAGTTTCGAACCCATGCACCATTGGTTGATTTCCCAAGCCCTTACTACTAAGTTAGCCAACAACTTCTGCTACATTAGGAAAACAAAAAATATTTATACTTATTTCTTAAAGTGAAAATTTTTTTTTTTCCTTAAAATTTGCTTTTTTCCCTTAAAATTTGCTGAATTTTTTAAAATGTAATTAACATGATATTTTAAATATATAAAAATACATACTCTGAAACTTCCCATTTGGTCTAATCCAGAAGTTTCCAATTAGAGAAAGTGAGTGATTTGGGCATGCCTTTGACATAACATTGCATGCCTATCTATTACGTACACAGTAACACAGATTGCGGAATTACTTGGCAAATAGTTTCGACTTAACCAATTCATCATTGCTTAATTAAGAGGCAAGAATCCATGAATACTTTTCTCTCTCTCTGCTAATCCTCTTGTGATCAGTAATAGAACAGAGTAAGACTGGTGGCACATCAAAACAGGCTCCTAACGAAACAGAACATGAAACCAAGATTGATTTTTATCCAAATCCAACCGAAAACAAGATCAACGGGCTCTTTAGCTGCAAAAAAAAAAAAAAAAAGACAACCTCAGGAAACCCATTGATGACGATGATCTCGTGCCAAAGAGGCCTCTCAAGAAACTTCGGACCCCAAAATCTCAAAACCCAACTCCATTCTCGACTCATCGTCGTCGAAGAAACAACTGGGTACTGGTGGAACCCAGTCGTGGGATTTGCCTTCTCTCTATATATATCTTTTTGGGCATGAAGATGAAAATGAAACGTAAAGATTTTTTTGGGGTGAGTGTAATTAGGGTTTTATCTTTTTACCTTTTGTTAAAAAAAAAAGAACTTTTCAAAGTCCTTAAACAACATCGTTTTCCTCACATAACTTTTCAAAACCCGCCTAAATGAGTACCAATCACCCACATGAAAATTCAGACCGCATGCCGCAAGAGTGGGATCATTTATCTTGCTTTTTTTCGCGCTAAGTTTTTTATCACATTATAAGGGCGAGGTCTTTTATCTGTTATCTTGCCACAAGAGCGAGATCTTTTATCTCATTTTTTTCCACCCTAAAATCTTTTATCATGCCATAATTGTGAGATCTTTTCTCTTTTTTATCACGCCATAAGGGTGAGGTCTTTTCTATTTTATCTCGCTACAAGAGCGAGATCTTTTATCTCATTCTTTTTGTCCTAAAATCTTTAATCACGCTACAAGGGTGAGATCTTTTCTCTTTTATCTCGCCACAAGAGCGAGATCTTTTATCTCAATTTTTTTGCCTTAAAATCTTTTATCACGCTGCAAGGGTGGGGTTGTTTTTCTTTTATCTCGCTGTAAGAGCGAGATCTTTTATTCCACGCTAAAATCCACTTTTTATCTCAATTTTGGACTTAAACTGTAACGCCCCGACTTTTCGGGTGCAATATAAAATAATTTCTATAGAAAATTTGCTAAATAAATATGATTTTCCAAAATAAAACTTTTGCTAATACAATCTCAAGATAGTATTACGGAATCAAAATACATTAACTTCAGAGCTGACTCTAATCTTGATACGAATCCTAAGCATCCTCGATCTTCATTACTGATATTCTTTTCGTATCGAACTGCATCATCGTTGAATCTCCTCCATTGAATCCTGCGCCCTCTAGCAAATTGATCGCCGAAGCAATCGATTTGCCAGGATACAGACGTATCCGTGAGTGATAAATCACCCAGTAAAATAATCCAACCCAACCACCCCTCTTACTTTACAGTTAGCAAGCAACATGATATAAATGGTGCGAAAAAGTAAAACAGACATATTCCACATAACTTGATTTGTTGCTATCCATTAACTTAACATGAAATCTAAGATCTCTCCACGAGATCTTTCCTCCCCAACCGCTAGCCATATCCCGTCCCATGAGATCACTTCCTTTTGCTGTCGCAGATACACCTAAGTTATGTACCGAGTGTGCATCCCAATAACTACAACAAAGGGTAAGCTTAGCATGCCGTTACATCGCTAGGGTTCGCCTATCTTATATACCACTTCACAATCATCACAATATCACAATATCACTGGGCTTACTTTGCCAGTCTATCAATTCATCACTGGACTCTCGCCAGTCTATCAATTCATCACTGGACTCTCGCCAGTTTCAATTCTCATCACAATCTCATCATATCTCAACATCACGCTTGCAGGCAACCTCTAAACAGAAACAAACTTCACAATTTATCCATTACTTAGCATCGTCTAAGTGATTTCTATATCGTATACCACCCAATGCCCCTAGGGTCCAATCTAACATTCAAATTAAGCATCAACACAATATCAATCTCAATAATAATTAAAAACGAATAACAGACAGGTCAAAACAATTATTAGGCAATGCAATCACATAACTTTTTATGACTGGGCCGTTGCCCTTAATCTCGTATGGTCACAAAGTCATTAAGAATGAAAGAATTAATAAATTAAGATTTAAAAAATAATTTTCTAGACTTTCGTTAATTAATTATAAGTAATTAAGTTAATTAAACACTAATTAAATACATTAATTAGGTAAAAATATTAGGATAATTATCGTAACCTCAGTAAACGTCCTAACAGTCCTCTATAATAAGTTCGAGTGCTAAAAGTTGGGTTTGGATGCTCACGGAATTATTTTAAATAAAAAGATTAAGTTAATAGGCAAAAATAGATAATAAATAATTAAGTAATTAAAAAAAATATTTATTCTATCAAAGTATCATCTTAGGACTGTAAGAAGTCTAAATAAAATTATTCGGAATTATTAACCTCTTTTATAATATTTTAAAGTATTTCTATTTAGAAACAATGCGTATTTTATAATAATTAGTTAATAAAATAATTAAATTATTATTTTAATAACATATCATCTTTGGGATGTCAGAAGTCTAAAAAAAATAGTTTAGATGTTAAAATCATTAATTATAAGGTTGCAACTATTTTTCATTTGTATCTTTAATTAAAAATAAAATAAATAGCTAATAATATCAAAATTTTATGAAATCGGTAAGTTATGATCCTTGACATGTTAGAAAATTAGGAAAAATAGTTTGGGGATTTATGGAATAGTTTACAAGGTCGCAATAAATTTTAGTTTGTAAATTTTTACAAGATAACGAATAAAAATTTAATAAATATCAGATTAAATAAAAAAAATATGAAACTAACAAGGTATGATCTTTAGAGTGTGGGTAATCAAGGAAAATTAATTCGGGGGTCAAAAACATTTTTCGGGACGTCGAAAGGTCGCTTCGAACCAAAACAGTGAAAGACGCACGGCTGGCCTCAATGGAGTTCGCGGCCGCGAACTCCGTTTCTCTGGTTCTCGTGGCTGGGCCGCCCGAAGGTCGCGGCCGCAAGGTCGCGGCTGGGTTTCGTTTTTTTGATTTTTTTGGTTCGGTTTCGATGCATGGGGTCACGGGGCCTATTGGGTTATGTCTATAAACATCAAATATACTTAGAGGAGTGCTCGGATTGAATTATAATACCTCGAATCGCGTTGAATTGGTTTTTGATCGAAACTTGATAATTTGGAACGAAAGCTTCGGGTTTCTTGATCGGGGAACCTCGGGGCCGAATTGGTTGATGTTCATGGATGCTTGGGCTTGTAGAAGGAGATTGGAATGATCAATTTGGATTTCGGTTAAGCCTAGGTACGAAATCCACTTTTCTCTCTCTCACTTTCTCTCTCTAAAACTCCATGGATTAGAGTTTTGTTTTCTTACAATTTTTCTCTCTATTCTGGTCAGAGGAGTTGGGAGAATATCATGGTGGCTTCGTGGGTTAATGGGATGGTGTATTAATAGGTGAATTTAATGTGGAAAGATCAAATCGAGTCCTAATCGAATTGGGTTTTTAATTGGATGAATTTAGCTCGGTTTAAGGGCTACGGAGGTGGTAGAGATCGAGTAGGAGAGGAAGGGATGGTAGGAGTGTACATGCATGCAATTACAAAATATTTTTATAGAGATAATTAGATAGGAAACTATTTTTTTTTTGTAATTATCTACTATTTATTTAATAAGGAAATTAATATTATTGGAATTAAATAATACTTTTAATATTTTTATTAATTTAAGATTTTCGGGTTATTACAACAATTATACGGTCACAAGTTAATTAATGTAACATTTAAATAAATTTTAATCACAAAAAAATAAATCTAGGTTTTAGTCGAATTATATTTTTATAAATAATCCATTACTTATAGACTATTTAGTTAAAATAATAATTTCTTTATTCGAAAAAAATTGGGTTGAAATTCCGGGTCGTTACAGTTCAGCTTAAAATAATTTCGTCCTCGAAATTAAAGCGTACTCTATGGTGAATGGAATTGTCAGTAGTTGGCACGAATCGGGTCTTCTCGTTCCCCAGTTGATTCCTCCAATTTTCGGTGTCTCCACAGGACCTTGACTAATTTGATTCTTCATCCTCGGGTAACTTTTTCTCTATGGTCCTAAATTCTCACCAGTTGTTCTTCGAAGATTGTATCTTCATCTAGAGTGACTTCTTCCAAATCGAGCACGTGGTGGAATGGGCCAAATCTTTCCTTAGCATGGAATCGTAAAGACAACGTGAATTTTGGCGATTTGTGGTTACAACGTTTAGGCGATAGGCAACTTCTCCAATTTGCTCCAAGATCTCTAACGTACCAATGTGGCGAGGCGATAACTTTCCTTTCTTGACAAATCGAGTGATCCTAAGGCGCGTTTTGAACAAAATGTATGTTGAAAGTCCATAGTCTCATCCTCTTGTCGGCGTAGCTCTTTCATTGGCTTCAAGTGATTGGGAGTTATCAACTTATCTCATTCCCTGGTCAGTTCTTGAAAGTTTGGTTCTTATCTCTTACTCGGTGGATGGTACTTTTCTTCAAAAGAAATGAGAAGGCGAGAATTTTCAAAAGATTTCAAACATGACTCAAATGCTCGAAGGTCAAACCTCAAAAATAGAAAATACGTACAGATACTTCTCCACGAGTCGAGGTGTAAGTAGTTTTGAGTTGGAGTTGGAACATGTGAACAACAAGAATCAAGTTAACCGAAGTCAAACTCAATGATTTAGATTTGAAGAATTTCATCATTGGAATAGTGCTGATCAAAGTTTTAACATGCGAGTGAAACAAGCAAGACATTGCACTGAAATAATTTATCAAAGGTTCTTATAAGAAATATCGATCTATCGATAGGTTTTGAAAGATTACAAGGTTCAATCGATGAAACAGAACTAGTCAACTAGATATTTATTTTGCACCACGTTGGCCAAACGCATTTCAAAACAAATATCTAACTCTAGTTATTTAGAAGAAAGAAAGATAATGGGCACAAGTGAAGAGTAAACAATGACTCTTGAATCCAAAAATAGAAAAAGTCATCAGTAGAACAATGATTGGATCTGATTAACTTGAAACAGGATACAAAGTTTAAGGAAAGTTAAGCACAATGATTTCGGTGTTCAAGGACTAAATAACTCCAACATTGAAACTCGAACTAGATTTGTGAATTTAGAGTTTTGAAAGGTCGAAAGAATATTTTGATGTGATATCAAAAGAATTCAAGATTGTGGATAGCTAATAGTGCGCTGGTCAAAATAAACGAGAATTGCTCCAAACATGAAGTATTCAATGGATCAGAGAAGTTAGACTCATAATTGAGCTCATTGTTGACTTCAAATCAAATCAAATTAAGAGGGGTTGGAATGAAATGATTTGTTAGGAATATCCAACTCCAAAGAAAATGTCACGAGAGTTAGGTACTTGGAATAGACAAGAGTTCAACGATTTGAGATTTAGTTGGAGTTGTAGCTCTAACAATGATGAGTCATAATGAATGTGATTTTAAGAAGAGCCAAGAGAGATTGAACGTAGCGGGCAGTTAGGATACAATCGATTGAATGAGAATGGAGGCTTAGATGAATAATCGTCAATAGCTCGTCTATCCCCCTTAAAAAAATATTTAGAACTTCATTGCAAGAGAATGGTTGCCGCTTTCTTAGATATTCACGACCTTGAGCTCTTCCTGATCTGTTGAACTATGATGGTGCCTTCATCGGATGTAGTAGCATAGTATTTAGCTAGGTGATGATTTCGAATCTCTGATAACATCATGTTTCTATTCGTCAATCTATCTACTTTCTCAAGGGATCTACGACGCTGGAGGTTAGGGTTTAGGGGTAGTCGGTAATCGTTCGTATGAGTTGCACAACCCAATTGATACTTCGTCTTGCGTTGAGGTTTGAGTTGGTATTGATCTCGAAATTCACGAAAGAATAGTCGTTGTCGTAGACGACGTTGCCGTTGGAATCAGGACTACGCGTATCGTCCTTACTAGTGGGTTTGACAAAATGACGACGTCCTTGACGTTTTGTACCAATCTTGTAACGACTGCTCCTCGAGGTTAGGTTCAGGGTTATAAGGGTTTCTAAATATCTGGTTCTAAAAAGGGAATGAGTGCAACAACGTTCTTACATTGATCCTACCCTATTTGCGACCGTTATCAACCTAGGGAAAGAAGAATTCTTCTTCAACAGGTACTCTATTTACTAAGTAGCCTCCTTCGATAGTACCATTCCTCTATTGTCGAGATTTGTCTTCTTTGGACTGGTGTTCTTTGCCTCGTTCGATCGGACAACCAATTATAAGAGGAATGATTCTTCTACCGCTTCCTTCTGGTCGGAATCAACGTTGGTTTCGTAACTTCTCGGAGTCTGAGTCACAACAGGTAAATAAATATTTATATGATATACTTAGACAGGTTATATCGTAGTTTAGAAGAGTCATAGATACGGTAAACGTTTAGCTAATTAACGATAGGTTTTGGTATACTATAGATAACGTTATCTTATTAGCGTAAGGATATACTAAATTCTACGTGAATTTATCCAATCTACCCAATCTACCCAAGGCCGAGGGTTGAACCTATGCTCTGATACCACTTGTAACACCCCGACTTTTCGGGTGCAATATAAAATAATTTCTATAGAAAATTTGCTAAATAAATATGATTTTTCAAAATAAAACTTTTGCTAATACAATCTCAAGATAGTATTACGGAATCAAAATACATTAACTTCAGAGCTGACTCTAATCTTGATACGAATCCTAAGCATCCTCGATCTTCATTACTGATATTTTTTTCGTGTCGAACTGCATCATCGTTGAATCTCCTCCATTGAATCCTGCGCCCTCTAGCAAATTGATCGCCGAAGCAATCGATTTGCCAGGATACAGACGTATCCGTGAGTGATAAATCACCCAGTAAAATAATCCAACCCAACCACCCCTCTTACTTTACAGTTTGCAAGCAACATGATATAAATGGTGCGAAAAAGTAAAACAAACATATTCCACATAACTTGATTTGTTGCTATCCATTAACTTAACATGAAATCTAAGATCTCTCCACGAGATCTTTCCTCCCCAACCGCTAGCCATATCCCGTCCCATGAGATCACTTCCTTTTGCTGTCGCAGATACACCTAAGTTATGTACCGAGTGTGCATCCCAATAACTACAACAAAAGGTAAGCTTATCATGCCGTTACATCGCTAGGGTTCGCCTATCTTATATACCACTTCACAATCATCACAATATCACAATATCACTGGGCTTACTTTGCCAGTCTATCAATTCATCACTGGACTCTCGCCAGTCTATCAATTCATCACTGGACTCTCGCCAGTTTCAATTCATCACTGGACTCTCGCCAGTTTCAATTCTCATCACAATCTCATCATATCTCAACATCACGCTTGCAGGCAACCTCTAAACAGAAACAAACTTCACAATTTATCCATTACTTAGCATCGTCTAAGTGATTTCTATATCGTATACCACCCAATGTCCCTAGGGTCCAATCTAACATTCAAATTAAGCATCAACACAATATCAATCTCAATAATAATTAAAAACGAATAACAGACAGGTCAAAACAATTATTAGGCAATGCAATCACATAACTTTTTATGACTGGGCCGTTGCCCTTAATCTCGTATGGTCACAAAGTCATTAAGAATGAAAGAATTAATTAATTAAGATTTAAAAAATAATTTTCTAGACTTTCGTTAATTAATTATAAGTAATTAAGTTAATTAAACACTAATTAAATACATTAATTAAGTAAAAATATTAGGATAATTATCGTAACCTCAATAAAGGTCCTAACAGTCCTCTATAATAAGTTCGAGTGCTAAAAGTTGGGTTTGGATGCTCACGGAATTATTTTAAATAAAAAGATTAAGTTAATAGGCAAAAATAGATAATTAAGTAATTAAAAAAAATATTTATTCTAACAAAGTATCATCTTAGGACTGTAAGAAGTCTAAATAAAATTATTCGGAATTATTAACCTCTTTTATAATATTTTAAAGTATTTCTATTTAGAAACAATGCGTAATTTATAATAATTAGTTAATGAAATAATTAAATTATTATTTTAATAACATATCATCTTTGGGATGTCAGAAGTCTAAAAAAAAATAGTTTAGATGTTAAAATCATTAATTATAAGGTTACAACTATTTTTCGTTTGTATCTTTAATTAAAAATAAAATAAATAGCTAATAATATCAAAATTTTATGAAATCGGTAAGTTATGATCCTTGACATGTTAGAAAACTAGGAAAAATAGTTTGGGGATTTATGGAATAGTTTACAAGGTCGCAATAAATTTTAGTTTGTAAATTTTTACAAGATAACGAATAAAAATTTAATAAATATCAGATTAAATAAAAAAAATATGAAACTAACAAGGTATGATCTTTAGAGTGTGGGTAATCAAGGAAAATTAATTCGGGGGTCAAAAACATTTTTCGGGACGTCGAAAGGTCGCAAAACACTTTTGAACCAAAACTGTACAAACTGCCAGATCTGGCCGAAGCCCGCAAGGTCCGTTCTCTGGTTCTCGTGGCTGGGCCGCCTGAAGGTCGCGGCTGGAATTGTTTTCGTTTTTTTGATTTTTTTGGTTCGGTTTCGATGCATGGGGTCACGGGGCCTATTGGGTTATGTCTATAAACATCAAATATACTTAGAGGAGTGCTCGGATTGAATTATAATACCTCGAATCGCGTTGAATTGGTTTTTGATCGAAAGTTGATAATTTGGAACGAAAGCTTCAGGTTTCTTGATCGGGGAACCTCGGGGCCGAATTGGTTGATGTTCATGGATGCTTGGGCTTGTAGAAGGAGATTGGAATGATCAATTTGGATTTCGGTTAAGCCTAGGTACGAAATCCACTTTTCTCTCTCTCACTTTCTCTCTCTAAAACTCCATGGATTGAAGTTTTGTTTTCTTACGATTTTTCTCTCTATTCTGGTCAGAGGAGTTGGGAGAATATCATGGTGGCTTTGTGGGTTAATGGGATGGTGTATTAATAGGTGAATTTAATGTGGAAAGATCAAATCGAGTCCTAATCGAATTGGGTTTTTAATTGGATGAATTTAGCTCGGTTTAAGGGCTACGGAGGTGGTAGAGATCGAGTAGGAGAAGAAGGGATGGTAGGAGTGTACATGCATGCAATTACAAAATATTTTTATAGAGATAATTAGATAGGAAACTATTTTTTTTTGTAATTATCTACTATTTATTTAATAAGGAAATTAATATTATTGGAATTAAATAATACTTTTAATATTTTTATTAATTTAAGATTTTCGGGTTATTACAACAATTATACGGTCACAAGTTAATTAATGTAACATTTAAATAAATTTTAATCACAAAAAAATAAATCTAGATTTTAGTCGAATTATATTTTTATAAATAATCCATTACTTATAGACTATTTAGTTAAAATAATAATTTCTTTATTCGAAAAAAATTGGGTTGAAATTCCGGGTCGTTACATAAACTGTGATGAAAATTTTAAGCACCACTTTTTTTCACGCTTTTACTGAAAACTGTGATATTTGTGAATCTCCTTAATGTGACGCATATCTATTATTGTAGTAGTGCTTGTCTCACATTTATAGCTGTTTTCGAATCTCTAATTATCTTTGCTTCCACAACCACTTACCTAGGGATGGAATAAGAAGGAGATAATGGGGCTCTACCCTCTTCGATGTTACCGATTATTGGCGTACGAACATTTCAGGCCTTAGCCCTCTCAAACGCTCAACATGGGTATGCTATGTTCCATCCGAGCATGCACGAAATTGATTGTTTCCGAGTACCACAGCTGACAGCTTATTTTTTTAATCACCGCGTGATGGATTAGACCGAATAATTCATCATCTCATAAATCTTTCTTTCTTCGCACTCTATCCAAGAATTCTCAGCATTTTGTCAGCCAAATCCCTTCCACTCCAACGACCTGGACACTAACAGAATAACAATCTGGGGTTCGACGCTGGAGTCAGGACTCCAATAGCAAGCAGCTTACCTGCTAGTTTAACAATCTGGGGTTCGGCGCAATGGTTTCATGTTGGCTTAAATCATCACTTTTTACTGTGCACCAACCATGGACACAAGAGAATAACAAGTTCCAGGTAAATATCTGCATAAATTTCATCGCAAATGGGAAATGTTGGTTGCGGTGGGATCCACTAATTGAGAGAAGGGTGTGTTTAGATCTAGTAGTTTAGTTGTACACGCATGTTTTCTCAACAAAACTTGATCACCATGGCAAATATCAAGAGTTCAGGCCTGTCATACAAGACCATATTGTAGAAACTTTATGTTCATCTCAAAATCAATTGACAATGACTGGAGAGGTCCCAAATGTTATTAAGATTCCACTTATAAGCAATGTGTGATTCTATTTCCTTAACATCTCCCCTCACGTGCAGCCGCATTTGAGGCTTGTCATGTGTAGCCACTTTTGGGTCCTATCATCGTGCAGCCTTTTTTTGCTGGTCTGTTATCGTGAGGTGTAGATTGCAAATTTTTTAAAATGTGGGGTGGAATAGGCCCTGCTCTGATACCATGTAGAAACTTTATGCCCATCTCAAAATCAATTGGCAATGAATGGAGAGGTCTCAAATATTAGTATTAATTAATCACCCATTCCACTCTTAAGCAATGTGGAATTCTATTTCCCTTAACACATATATGCTCTAAAAAGTTCAGTGGCACAGAAAATTTCCTACTTACCATTGACATAATCATTCCCTGTACACAAACCATATAAATAAACTTGTTAATTACCATATCGTCTAACTTCTTTCCTCACACTTCTTTACCTCATCACCTCTCTAACTGCATTCACAGAGTCACACTACCCTACTCTCTGTGCTGCTGAAAGCTTTTGAGAGCATATGATAGAACTGTAACAAGGGGCTGAATGCATTCCAAGTGGCAATTACATCTGAGGGCTCAACACCTTGAAGTGGGTGAGAAAAAAATACAGTATCTTCCATTCACCCCATCTCCAACGAAAGACACCTTTTCCATTTGGAATCATCTCCTCTCCAGTCCATTTACCGTCCTGCTGCCAAGTTTCCGGGTCTACTTTGATGATGCAACCCGTCCATATTCTCTAGAGCTTGTCGAGAATATTAGTCACACCAAAAATCAAGTTGATTGGATATCGTTTGATATGATTTCGGAACACATTTGTTTTAGAACATAGTGAGATTACAACAGCCAATCAAAACCCATTTAACACATTTTTAATGTGATTGATGTCATTGACAAGTTGTAAATTGTGAACAGTTTGGATTGTCAAAATGGGCTCGAAAATAACGCATGTATAGGCTCACTGGACGGTCCATTTCATTTTCATGGGGATCCTCTTCCTTTACATTCATCTAGAATCTGGCCATGACCATTGCACTTCCCATTGCGCAAATCGCAACCCTGCAGTTTCATTTCACGTTGGAAGTGTTAACCCCCCGTCGACTAGATCATGAACAATGATGCATATAATGTGATTTCCAGGCACTTAAAAAACTAGTAGGTGTTTGTCAGTCATGAGTCTCATGACACTAGTTTGTGGAACTAAAATGGATTGGAGAAAGCCTCGGGTTAAACTGGTTCCTGATTGAGTTGTGGAAAGTGTGGGATGTGTCGCGCCTTGGCCTCTAATGCCCTGGCCCTGTGGTTTTGCAAAGAGGAAGAACTTGACCTGGTATAACATGTCAGGCCTAAAGACTCTGCAAAGAGCGAAGTATCACGTCTCAGTCTCTAATTCCCCGCCCCTTCTTTGGTTTTTTTTTTTTAATCAAGGAAAGAGAGTATTGTTAGAATAGCTAGGTTAGCACCTTCGAATATTTTCCCGACCCTTTTAGCTTTGGAGAGATCAAAGAATTTGCCTCAGACAAAAAACTGTCAAACTTCAAGACTTTTCAAAAGAATCTGCTGAAAGGAAAAGAAGATTAAACTTGTTATGTTCAGGTTTGTCTTCGCAATCGACCCTTATTTGGTTCAGAGGAATCATCGTCTTCTTCTTCTGATCGTGTCAGAGCCTCGTTGGATCGGGCCAGTCCGCCACATGGGCGGGATATGTATCCCATAACAGAATTCTGCATGCTGTTAAGTAGTTTATAAAAAAAATGCTTTTCATCGCTAGAACACCGAGGGCATCTTTAGAGTATACCGAACTAATCCATTGACATAAATAGTTCATGGGAGAAAAATTAGTTATTTGGGCCCTGGAGGATTGACAAGGCCTAGTTTTCGGGTGCATGGCTGCTGTCAGCTCGTGCAATAGAAATTGGGAATGATGTGTTAGCTTATATAGCTACTACAAATAAATATTGTGGAGGGATTGGTCTCCAGAGATTACTCGAGATGTCTGGGTGGGTCTAGGCACTGTGAATTATAAACAAAAACAAAACAAAAAATAAATGAATGTAGTGATTAGAAGGATGCCCAGATTTCACCAAGGAAAATGACATTCAAATCATGGGTCAGAATCACTTTGGCCCTGTTTGATAGGAGGGATTGGATTGGATGGGATTGTGGTCAAGTGATTATTAGTGAGAGGACTATTTGGGAGTATAGTCCCTCATATTCCATGTTTGTTTGTGCATGAGATTCAACAACGGACAAGGTCAATTCCGTGTGTCCTGCGTTTGTTTTGGATACCGCTTGACAAGGATTAATAACTCAATTGTCCATATTGCCCTTAGTGCAATTTATAGATGAATGATTCTATTTGAACCCAAAAAATTCTCTAACCCCGACTACTTTCTACAACCACCTCAATTAATTTGATAAAAAAAAAAAACTTAATTTTCAATTGACTATATTGCCTTCAAAGCAATTTACAAACCCACACATACCCTTTTTTCTTTAGCTCTTCCTATTCCTCTGTATTACAAAAAAGAATGAACGAAAAAAAAAAAAAAACCATAGACGAATAAAAAAACACAACTACAGAAAAAAAAATGGAAACAAAAAAGTACGGCAAACTGGAAGCACCACAGTAAAAAAAAAAAAAAAAAAAAAGAGGAAACAAAAAGGTAAAAAAAAATGACTACAACTACAATAAAAGAAATGGAAACAAAAAAGTATCCATTTTGGAGAATCCAAGGTTATTTTGGTAATTTTCACAACTAATCCAGAGCAGCCTTAGTCCTGGGATTTTCTATCCCACACCCCCCAAGGATTATATTGTTCCCCATAAAAAGAATAATCAATCCGGATGAAATTATTAGTCCTAGGACTAAAACATACACAAACATGGGATAAGAGAGGACGGGGGATTGTTAATCCAATCCTACCTCCAATCCCCCAATCAAACGCGCCCTTTAGGCCTTGCCCCTCTCTAACACGCAACTCCGACACCAAGCCTAATGGATGCTCTCTGTTCCGCCTGTTGAGCATGCACGAAAATCATTTGTCACTCTATGGCCTGCGCCCAGCGGCCCTCATTACTACGATCTGGGTTTGGCGCCCATGGTTTTGTCTCTACTTCCCTCGTCACTTCCCATCTTGAAGAGATTTGAATTCATCGAGTGACGGTGTTTGATGAAAAAAAATTCCTCAACCAAGTGTAGTTTCTTGTAATTCTTGTGGTTTCTGGGACGTGCATTCTGGGCATTCTCATGTTAGTCTCCATTCGTTTTGATAACCGGACGTCCAGATTAGTTTTTGCACACCTCGACTAATTTTAAGCATTTTAAATTCAATGGTGGATAATTCTCTAGTCCCGGGGTGTATTTTCCCAATGATGGAGAGAGCCGAACTTGCGAACTTGAAGATAAGTCCTTTACGTTGCATACTAGTCTTTTATTTCTCTGTATGGCTTCATAAAATGCTGTGGCAACTGATATTGAATGGATTCATCACTCCATTAATGGCACCTAAACAGGCCTCCCAAAAGGCACAAACTGATTTTGTTGCCCTTCCATCTATCCTCTGTGTATGTAACTACGTACTATATAATATCAGAAAACGAGAAGTCTAAGACCCTTAGGTATCCACATTTCACCTTTAAGAGGTAGTGGTTTTCCATAATCAAAGCTTACAATCGGATGAATCACAACCCCAGGGCATTTTTTAGCATTTGCCTATTAAGAATCCCAAGTTGCAGCAGCTCAACGAGTTCCTATAACTCCTTATTTTCGGAGTAGTTATTCAACGCTCCCGGAGTATCATTTGGCATTTCTACATTTTTTATTTTTATTTTTTGACGTGATCAAATTTTCGGCATTTTTACGTGGTACTCCAAACTAATCACTTATAGGGACAAATTTTGCGGGTGGGATCTCTCTCACAAATTTTTGTTGGATTGTTAGAGTGACAACATGTGGCCCGCACGCAGTTATGTGTCACGGTAACTAAGTCACATAATCCTTTGGTAGGATCCTCCACTCCCGCTCTCCTTCCTCGCTCTTGTGAGTTTTAGTAGTTTTAGAATATTTTCGTAAGACGCTTTCATGATTGTGCTCCCACTTTAACTTTCGCTTGCACTCAAGCATGCATGCGCATTATGTGACTAAGGCGGTAACTCATTGGCTGAGAGAACCAAGTAAGCGATGCCAGATGATGCTGCGGCTGTAGTCAATAATTAGTCTAATTTTCGCAACTGTAGGCTTCCAGTCTTCTTCAACCCTTCGTTTTCCACATCAGTTCTTGAAATCAAGCCTTATAAATACATCCCACAGTCCACTTCCATTTTCCATCTCTCTCTCTCTCTCTCTCAATGGGTTCACATGGTAAACATGGCAAGACAGGGCAGCAGCAGCAGAAAGCCCACTTGGTTAACAAAGATGGTAATCCAAGAGCCCCTATCCATGAACAGCCACTGTTACTTGTGGTTGAAGAACCAGAAGAAACACCCCTTCCCATTTCAGTCCACCCTCCGCTGATGTTGTCCTTCAACGAGCGCATCCGCCCTCTGCTCGACGCAGTCGACAGGCTGCGCCACCTCAAAGTGGCACAGGAAGGGATCCAGCTACCAACTATAGTGGTGGTTGGTGACCAATCATCTGGAAAGTCGAGCGTGCTGGAGTCCCTAGCTGGTATAAGTCTCCCCCGCGGCCAAGGAATTTGCACAAGAGTTCCTTTGATCATGAGGCTTCAACAACACCAAAATCCTCAACCGGAACTCCACTTCGAATACCATGGCAAAATGGTCCCAACCGACGAAACCCATATTGCGGAAGCCATTGTTTTAGCCACAGATGAGATCGCTGGCAGTGGGAAAGGGATATCGAACACCCCGTTAACTCTGGTTGTCAAAAAGAGAGGGGTACCCGATCTTACTATGGTGGATCTCCCTGGGATCACTAGGGTGCCTGTTCATGGCCAACCTGAGGATATATATGAGCAGATATCTGAGATTATTATGGAGTATATAAAACCAGAAGAGAGTATAATATTGAATGTTTTGTCAGCTACTGTTGATTTCCCAACTTGTGAATCAATAAGGATGTCCCAGCGTGTTGACAGGACCGGTGAGAGGACTCTTGCTGTTGTTACTAAAGCTGATAAAGCTCCTGAAGGTTTGCTTGAGAAGGTTACTGCTGATGATGTGAACATAGGGCTCGGTTATGTTTGCGTGAGGAACCGGATTGGGGACGAGTCCTATGAGCAAGCCCGCATGGAAGAAGCCTCTCTGTTTCAAAATCATCCTTTGTTATCAAGGATTGATGAGTCAATGGTTGGGGTACCGGTTCTCGCCCAGAAGCTGGTGCACATACAGGCAACGATTATCTCGAAATGCTTACCGGATATTGTGCAAAAGATCAACGACAAGCTTAGTTATAACATTGCAGAGTTGAACAAAATGCCCCAGAATCTATCTACAGTTGCTGAAGCAATGACGGTGTTTATGAGGATCATTGGGTTTTCAAAAGAGTCTCCGAGGAAAATCCTCTTGAGAGGCGAGTTTGATGAATACCCGGATGTGAAATATGCATTGCACTGCTCGGTTGGTTGAAATGCTGAACGAGTACTCTATTGAGCTTCAAAAGAGTGCAGAAAATAAGTCGACGGAGAACTTTCTCATGGATGAGATTAGGGTCCTAGATGAAACTAAAGGAATTGGGCTCCCTAACTTCCTCCCTCGCAGTGCTTTCCTTGTGGTCCTCCAGAAAAAAGTCAAGGAGATATCGAAAGCCCCGGTCAATTTCATAGCAGAAGTTTGGGGTTACATTGAAACTGTGGTTGAAACTGTTTTCATGGACCATTGTGAGGATTACCCACCACTCCAATCAGCCACGAGAAGAGCGACCCAAAATCTTGTAGCAAAGATGAAACGTAAATCTTTTGATAGAGTAATGGAGACAGTAGAGATGGAGATGCTTGCGGATTACACTTGTAGTCCAGAATACATGTCAGACTAGGGTAAGCTTATGGCTCAACAGAATGTGTTCATGGAGGTCATGAATGATCATTCCAAGCCCACAAAAATAACGATTGACGGATTTGGGGAGATTGAAGTCGGGCATCTTCGGGGTCTTTCAGATGTTAGAGAGCAGGCGTTTGACATGAAAATGAGGATCACTGCTTATTGGAAGGTTGTACTGAAAAGGTTTGTCGATAGCATGGCTCTTCACTTGCTGCTCAGTGTTCAGAATTTGGTTAACCGTGACATGGAAGAAGAGATTGTCAGTGAGCTTATGGGATCTCAACGGGGAGGTCCTGATGTGTTGCAAAGGATGCTTGAAGAATCTCCATCTGCTGCGAGAAAGCGCGAGAGGCTGAACAGGAGTATCAAGACGCTTAAGGAGTCTAAGGAGGTTGTGGCCCAGATCATGGATAGGATCACTGTTGCTGATTAAAGCTCAAACTCTCTTTTTGTTTCAGAGTCTCGGTCCCTGTCTTTTGGTTTACGTTGTTGGTCAGTTTGTTTTCTTGTTGGGTAGTTGCGTTTCATGTTTTTTGGTTAGTGTCGTTTGTCGTTGACAGTAGGTGATCCCAGCGTATGATCTATGAGAAAAAGACGTATAATGAATATTATCATGGAAGCCTTTTGGGATTATTTCGATTGCTGCAGCTTCAGCATGCTTATGCTTAGTTCGATTTGTTTCCTTTCTGTTGAGCATCATTTCAAAGGACAATTCGTTTGCCTTATGTCCAATTTACCAAGGAAAAGAACTAAACACCTTTTATTTAAATGGAGGGCTGTGTTTGGGTAGAGTAACTAAACAGTTCTTAAGTAATATATATTTTTTTGCTCAGCAACTTCTGTACTCCTAATTTATCAACAAAAAAAAAATCTGTACTCCCTAGTTCTTGGAAGATTGACCATTTTATGTCATTGGCAATAGGTTAAGCAAATTTTCCATCTTTTATCGATACATCTAGCTGTTGGTGGAAGAACTTTGTGAATATCACCTCGTAATTTTATTTTATTTTTGGTGTGTTTCTAAATAGAAATTCATATCGGACTATTTCTGACAAACAGGAAATTGAGTGGAAGGACCGGAAACAGTTTAAAGGACTGTTTGACAAGAGGCCTGGGGAAACTGCTGAAGTTGGAGCGATTGACAAGGAAAAGATGAAGTTTTGGGAGAAAATCGTGAGAATGGTGATTCAGAGCAATCGGGGTTGAATGATGTTCAATCCTATGAGTAGTATATAATTGATTATGTCGGAAACAAAAGCCTAAACACTTGAAATTAGCTGGTGATAAAAAAGAACACTTGAGATTAGCCAATTGTTTTGATTTAGACTGATCTGTAGTGTTTAAATCAGATTTGTCAAGGAGAAGCCCTTCAAGGATACCCATAACAGAGAGAGAGAGAGAGAGAGAGAGAGAACTTTTTTCATGGAAATATATTTTGGAGGTTATTGGAGTAATGAAAGGCTGGTTGGTTCCGTAGTGTGTTTATTTTGGAAGAAGAATCCTCTGTTTACCTCTTATTTTAGAACAGTGTCCCATCTCTTATATTGTTTTTTGTTTTTTTTTGCAAACAAATGTAATTTCTGTTTAATTCTTTGTCATAAAGTGATGGTCCTTCAGATGATAAATGCTCTTAAATCATTCATCGTAATTCCTCTGTGGTAAACTTGGGTTTCAGTGGCAGTATTTTTGCCTGCTTCTAGTCTTGGCAATAGGTAAAGCAAATCTTCATCTTCTATCCGTCTAGATGTTGGGGCGATTCTAGTTGTGGCTTAAGATTCTTTTGTTTGGGAAGGCCGTGTGTGGTTCTTGTGATTTGTGGACGGGTACGTTGGGTAAAAGAAAGAAGGTTACTCACGGCACGCTACTTCCAAGCCTGCAGGTTTGGGGGAGGGTCGGATGTACGCAGCCGTATCCCTCAAGCTTTGCAACTGAACCCGTGACCTTGTTACCTTATTTTCAGATTTCTACCCAATTGACGAGTAATCAAAGGGAACTGGTTTTGTAGTTTGCTGGAATGTGGGTGTGGAAAAGTAGAGTTTGGTTCCTTGTCGTGTTTCAGGACTTCTCTGGAAGCAAACAATGAAGTGAATGGAATATGGAAGAAGAAAAATAAATAGACTTTATTAATCTTCAAGATAGAAGAACAATCAACCAAGACAGTTGAATGAACGATTACAAATTATAGCTACTCCTAGAAAAGAAAAGATAAAAGGCCTGTTGGCGTTGTTTGTGTGTGTGATTTGAAACTGCTGCTAACTTGTGTTACGGCCAAGCCTTTTTCATTTATTTAATTAGTTATATTGCCGTTATTAATTGGTGTTATGATTGGGTCCCAACTAATTATTTTGTGCGCGCTATGGATATTATTGACACGATTGTAATATTTGGGGTATGAGATTGATTGTGGGTAAAATAGTGGTACTAGCTGGTAATTCTAAATTTTTGTATTAGGAAGAATTGGATTATAAATAAATTTGTTTTGCTATTTATCCATCTAAATTCTATTTAACTACTTAGCTATAATTTAGGATACAGCGATAGAAGTGGGTAGTTTTACAAACGTACTTTTGGGAGATATTTACACCAAATAGGATTGTATTTGGAGAGAACTTTGGGAGAAGAAGTTTGATAGAACTGTTGTGAGAAGAAAGAAACCACAGTCAACTGGTTCGACGGGTTATTGATCATCGAGTAAGTGGTTTGTCCTATTCATTCTTTGTTCCTGTTTTTCCTTCGTTTCTTTTTTCCTCGTTACAATAGTTGAGTTAAACCTGGAGAACAAAACTTGGTTTTTGGTGGCGTATCAGTGGGGTCGATGGGGGACAAATGTGGATTTTGATTTTAGTTTTGCTCAAGTTCCACTGAAAATATTGGCGGTAGAGATCAATATGCTGTGGTGTTTTGTGGGTGCACGTGGTGTGTGTTTGCTAGTGTTGAATGGTGTTTATGGTTTTAAAAAGGCTGGGAGAGGACAGGTGGATTGCATAGAGAACAAATCACTTGGTTTAGGTGTACGTGGTTGAACAGAAGGTTATAGCAATGGGAATAGAAATTGGATAATGGTTTTGGTAGGATTAGTCTTAAATCATTCTTAGCCTCAGATTAGAATAGTTTCTGGTAGCTTTAAACTACCGTAGGTAATGTTATACTTGATACAGTTGGTGATAATATTACTTTATGCTGCCTTGTTCAGGTTAGGCTTGTTTTGCATGGTTTGAGTTGCATTATTTTTTTGATCCAGGTGAGTGGTTAAGCATGTTACGTATTTTTGAACTTCTCCATGTCCCTTAAATTGTAGTTTGGGAAAATTTATGATTGAAATTGGAAATACATTGTTATATTTGATTATATTAAATTGGCATGTGGTATCGGTGAATCTATTTGTTGATCGAATGATCTTTTGGTGAGAACTTTGTGGATATTGATGGGAACATATTTTGGAAGTCCAGGGAAATTAATCCTCTGTGTGCGGGTGACTCTGGCCATTAGGGAAGAGACCGGATTAGGCCGGTGACCTTAATGCTCAACGGTTGTTATTGACCGGATCATTCTTAGGGAAAAGTTTCACGGGCTGCCTACTCGTGGTGACTCTAAGTTCTGATATTGGATCCAATTTTATGAGACATTTATTCACTGGCACTTGGTACTATTGATTTTGGTTGTGGTTCCCCATTGTTGTTGGAGATTGAATTGAGAACACCATTAAGACTTATTGGATGAATCGTTAATTGGATTAATGGATTCTTTGTTGTTCACCGCATATGCCAAATTTATATTGACACGATAAACTATTTTGATCCCTGTTTCAGAACTTTATTCTAATACACATGCTTTGCCATTTACTGAGCTCGTCAGCTAACGGATTTATTCCAACTCATTTTTCAGGCAATTTGGGGATTTAGGCATGGACTCTGGCGGTCTCTCGGGGTTTTCATTGTTGACCTTCTTAGGGTGTCTCATCCCAGCTTAGTGTTTTATTTCATCGCTTCCGCATTGAAACATTTTATCAGACATCCGGATTCTTTTATTACTGTTGGATCACTGGATATTATTTAGTTCATGGGATGTTTGTGCCCCATTCTTTTGTGGAATTTATTGGTTGTGGATATTCTGAATAAATAAAAAAATGGTTGACTGTTTGGTGGATCTTTACTTGGGAATTTTATAAAAATTTCTTTTTAGGCTGCATGTTCTACAAGTTTTGGTCTTGTGGTTCATGGCCGGTCACTTCTCATTTTGGGGTGTGACAACTTGTGCTTAAATAGGCCTTCTTTTATTTAAATTCAAATTCTCCCTCCAAAGTAGCAGTTGGTTCTCTTTTCACGCCTTTGAATAATTTCCACGAGCACTGATACAAATAATTTCCATATTGTAGAACTGCTCCATGATTAGGCAAAATTGCCCCTTTGATCGTGGGGTAATTGAATACTACTTCTTTTGACACTTCCCATTACTCTTCATTCTTTTAATTTGCTTCCAAATGTCCAAATAACTTCCTTTCAACTTCAAAGTGTGTAGGAGCACGCCAAGTTTCTTCCATGCAAGTAACAATAATAGAAATACTAATACTAGTTCTAATATTAATACGAAATAATAAAATAGAAAGCATTTTCATAATCGCCATCTTTCGGTCGATCATCGACATGCGGTAAATATATGGTACAAACAGACCTCAAGGTCAAATTGGGGCAACCTTCTACCGCTGCACCCGAGCCAACCTTCTTGAACGTCCAGTGCATGTGTATAACGTGGCCCTCATGAATTGGAAGGGGATAAGGAGTTCGTTTATGTGATGATATCCAATATTTGTGCAGCTACCTTATGGAGAATGGGGTGGTGTGAGTGTGGAAAAGATTCAAAGCAATTCTACTAGATTGATACATTTGCAGCGCTGAATTACAGAACCTTGTTTTGCATATCCAATCATATGGGGAAATATTTTTTCCACACAGCGCCGATCTCTGCTAACTGTACGTAGTCACCTTGGAACTGATTGAGCAAGTTCTAATTCAACAAACAGCAAAGGGAACCTAGTATCCGAAACCAATAATGTAGACCGCCACTCCGATACTGGAACATTGATCATTTTGTTGAAAGCTCTCAAAGCAATAATAGTTATTAGTGAGACTGGATACCAAAAGGTTAAAAAGAAAAGTAAAAGCCAAACTCTGATTAAGATGACTGATGGGCTATCACAATCTAAAAAAAGGAACAAGACTACCATCCAATCTAAATTATGGCTTCAGAAGGAAGTCCAATGATAGAATTCCTCACACACAAACCCTGCATAGTCGTGGAAGTAGTTCGAAGTTCCAAAAGAAATGAAAAATAGGGAAGGAAGGAATGCAAGAAAGAAAGGAGGAGGAAATCTTTCGAGGTCTGCTACAGTCATCTGAAGTTTCTTCTGATTCCGCCATTGTGCGATGAGCGAAGAATGCTGACAACAATGCCTTGGTTGAGCCTAATGCTACCTCTTCAAAATCTGTAATTGTTCCTGTGTATTCTTCAATGGTCTCTAAGTGGAATACTAACTATCAAAATATCAGAAAACATTGTCGCAAGGGGTTTGCTTGAATGCAAGTTAACCCCATAATTTTAGCAGCGTTTGTTAGAATTAATAGTCAGGTCAAGTAACTAGCAGCAGTTACGAAGGCGTAGAGTGCCCCCAATATGCGTTATGTGGAGTATTTGGAGCGAAAAGAATAGGACTTTTTATTGATGTCCAAATGGCTAATCAGAGACTCAAGTTGGCTTTACTTGGAGCTTTTAGCGTTTTCGATCACCGGGGGATTCCGTCTCTCCTTTATGTCACACTTTGGCGAGGACTTAATTTCTATCCTTTTGTGCATTCCTCATTTTTATGCAATGGTTGCCTTTGGATAGTGAGAAATAGTGTGCAAGTATTCAAAATATTTAGACGCGCCTTTTGGATGGTGATAATGAATATGACAACAAACAAAAATTAAATCTCATTTGAGATTTGGTGAGAAAGAGAAAGAAATTAATCAACCAAACAATATACACTTTTTATATATTTTATTATTTTTTATCAAATCATTTTTTCACCTACCGAGACGCTTTAATCCTCTCTCTCTCTCTCTCTCTCTCTCTCTCTCTCTCTCTCTTATACCAAAATCATTCAAGTCAAAGGAACCGTAAAGAAGCCCACCATTCAAATCTTCCTGAATTTGTGTGCTAGAAGATCAAAGTGTTAGTGCTTGAACTTGAAAGTTAAGTTAAAAGTAGTTTCGGTGTTTGTCCAAGTTCACCTTGCCAATGAATTTCTGAAGTTTTTTTCTACGAAGGGGGAGCTCAATCAAACTAAAGTATAGTGAAACTTCAGAAAATAGATATTGATATAGATATAAATCCCAAAGCACTTGGCCAATTTCTCTCTGGAAAATAGTTTACCAGTAGAAAATACAAAATAGCCAGATTAGGAAGCAGGAACACAACAAAATAACCTAACAAACTAACTTAAACGGGACTCTACTCAATTGCGAAACACAAACAAACTGACCGAAAACATAGAACCAAGCAAGATTCTGAAGCAAAGAAACAGACATTCAGCTTAATCCTCGACGGTGATCCTATCCATAATCTCAGCCACCGCGTCTTTCGAGTCCTTGAGCAACTTGATGCTTTTGCTCAGCCTCTCACGCTTCTTCGCAACAGCGGGGGATTCATCAAGAATTTTTTCAATGCCACCACCATGCGGTCCCATAAACTCATTGACAACTTCTATTTCCATGTCACGGTTAACCAGGTTCTGAACACTAAGCAGCAAGTGTAGAGCCATGCTATCGACAAGCCTTCTCAGAACAACTTTCCAGTACGCAGTGATTCTCATTTTCATATCAAACGCCTGCTCTCTAACACTCGGGTAACCCCGAAGATGGCCAACTTCAATCCACCCAAAACCTTCAATCAATATCCTCGAGGGCATTGTGGTATCATTCATGACCTTCATGAACACTTCCTGTTGAGCCATAAGCTTACCCCATTCTGACATATATTCCGGACTACAAGTATAATCAGCAAGCTTCTCCATCTCAACTATCTCCATCACGTGATCAAAAGACTGCTGCTTCATCTTTTCTATGAGATTACGGGCTGCTCTGATTGTAGAGGCTTGGAGGATTGGGTAACTATCGCAATGATTCGTGAAAACAGATATAACCACTGACAGGATGTAGTCCCACACTTTGGCTATGAAATCCACCGGTGTTTTGGATATCTCCTTGACTTTTTTCTGCAGGATCATGACGAAGGCAGTTCGGGGAATGAAATTAGGTAGCCCAATTCCTTTGGTTTCATTGAGTACCCTAATCTCCTCCAGCAGAAAGTTGCCCGTCGATTTATTTTCCGCACTCTTTTGAAGCTCATCGGAATACTGGTTCAGCATTTCAACCAACCGAGCAGTGCAGTGCATGTGTTTCTCATCTGGGTACTCAGAGACTCTTTGGACAACCCAATAATCCTCATGACTGTCGTCATTGCTTCAGCAACACAAGATAGATTCTGGGGCATTTTGTTCAACTCAGAAATGCTTGCGTTCAGCTTCTCATTGATCTTCCGCACGATATCTGGCAAGCATCTTGAAATAATTGTTGCTTGTATTTGGACCAGCTTCTGAGCAAGAACTGGTACACTGACCATAGACTCATCAATCTTGGATAGCAAAGGATGAGTTTGGAATAGTCCAGCTTCTTCCACACGGGCTTCCTCATATGACTCATTGCCAATCCGATTCCTCACACAAATGTAGCCAAGCCCAATGTTCACATCATCAGCAGTGACCTTCTCAAGCAAACCTTCTGGAGCTTTATCAGACTTAGTAACCACAGCTAGAGTCCTCTCACCAGTTTTGTCCACCCGCTGAGACATCCTTATTGATTCGCAAGTAGGGAAATCAACAGTAGCAGATAAAACATTCAGTATTATGCTCTCTTCTGGTTTTATGTACTCCATAATAATTCCAGATATCTGCTCATAAATATCCTCGGGTTGGCCATGAACAGGCACCCTAGTGATCCCGGGGAGATCCACCATTGTAAGATCCGGAACGCCTCTCTTTTTCACAACCAAAGTCAATGGGGTGTTTGATATCCCCTTCCCATTGCCTGCAATCTCATCAGTAGCCGAAACAATGGCTTCGGCGATGTGGGTTTCGTCGGTGGGGACAGTCTTGCCATGGTACTCCAAATGGAGCTCTGGTTGAGCATGTGGGTGGTGTTGGAGCCTCATAACGAGGGGAACTCTGGTGCAAATGCCTTGGCCACGGGGAAGACTTATTCCAGCAAGTGATTCCAAGACGCTTGATTTTCCAGCTGATTGGTCACCGACCACCACAATGGTCGGAAGCTGGATGCCTTCTTGTGCCACTTTTAGATGGCGGAGTTTATCGACCGCGTCGAGTAGAGGGCGGATTCGCTCATTGAACGAAAACATCAACGGAGGGTGGACTGGAACGGCTTTCGCTTCTTTCTGCTGCTGCTGCGACCCTGTCTTGATCCGCTTATTTTGTGAACCGGCCATTTTTTTCGTAGAGAGAGAGTGATTGAGGGATAGAGATCTTGTGATTCTTAAAACCAATATCTCTTTAAAGTCGAAAGGGTCTTCGTTCTGACATAAGAAAGTTCAGCAGACAGCAAATCAGTAATCATTTTCAAGAGCATTTTTTGAAGCCATAACAGATAGCTTTCCTCGGAGATGATCAAATGTTGTAGAATTTTTTCCGGTAAAAAGGAAAACATCAGGTTACAAAGAGGATAAAAGCATTACAAACAGCTTTAAAGATTTCATGCCATTATCAAGGAATAACGAATACATAAGCGTAACTAAAATACTACTACTACTACTACTACTACTGAAATAGTAACCGAGCGCTGGGAACCAAAGTCACATACTTTGTGTGCCCGTGCACGTGAGGGAGCGTGAGAGGATCTTAGAAACACATCCCAAACCACCACAATTCGCGAGAGCGATGACTAAGAGCGCTAGGATTAAGAGCGACACATGACATTTTGAAAGATCATGTGACTAAGCTGCAAGCATCATGCTATCATTTACCATAGTTTTACCATACTAAGACATGCAGAAGTCTTATGCACCCAAGCAAGCCAGGAAAGTCCCCAAGGTAAACTTGAGATGTCATAAATTAGATTTTAAGACTACTAGTAATTATACTTTGGTGTTCACATCTGACTAGTGACCACATTGTGGATACCAGACATGCTAACCAAGAAGCCATCGGCCCATCGCTATAGATTCACTCTCGACCCAATCTTTTGGTGAAATAAACCCCAATAACAAAAGGCTAAACACCTAGGATTTATCATTACTGGGTCACGTATCTACAAATTTTGTATTAACACATGATAAATGGGGAAAAATTCAGTAAAATGCTTCACGTACGCAAAGAGATCTACTCATAATCTCTATAATCAAAAAGCAATATGTTCATCCATTACATATCACTTCATATACAACTGGCTGTGACGAATTTTCATATTTGGTGACTAAAACAATAAACATAATACGCACAATAACAGAACCTAAATTTATCCTAGTAATTTCTAATCAACAAAAGAGGATCACAATATAAGTTTTTTGAGATAGTTAGTTTGGATTAATGATAGGGCCTAACCTAGTACACAAAATTCAATGTCTCAAATTATCAATGCTGATGGTAAACATTAAACAATCTAATTAACAATCTAGCCGAGAAAGAAAAATCATTAAACAATCTATAAAAAAAAAAAATTCAAGAATTCTTGCATACTAAATATGAAACATGGGAAAAAACACACACAAAAAGATGCAATCAAACAAATAATTAATTTTGCCTCAAATTGATATAGGTTTTGCTTCCAAATTAGGTCCTGGGGTTTAGGTTTACCTAAAAACAGAATCATGGCTCATGGGTTATTACTAATCCATGCTTAGTTAATTTCTTATCCAATCGATGCTTCAATCCATTTCTTCTTTTTTCCCCACACACACGCACAGAAAGAGAGATGTAAATGGTTGGCTAAGTTATCAAAAAAATCTGGGGCAAATATATTATTTGAGAATAAGTTATTCACGGAGGAGCTATGAATAAGTTATTCGCAGAGGCGCGCAATCTTACCCGTCCGTCTCGGCAAACAATGGTTGATATATGTTTTTAAACTTTGACCAATAATAAATATCTCTGACCGGTAATAATTTTTTTTTTTTAATTTAGATCGTCCAAAACACTTTTGGACGTGGGAAATTGAACTCCGTAATACTTATTCCCGGCTCGTCCGTGAATAAGTTAATCTCATATTATTTGGGGGCCAAGGACAAAAGGGTATTAAATCCATGGGGCAAAGACCAGTATTAAATTTATGGGGCAAGTACAATTATCTTCAGGGCAAAAATCACATTATATAAAATTTATGAGGCAAAACTATGAAAATGTCGTTTTGCAACTAGGGGGTTCAGTGGACCCCCCTTGCCCATATATAGTTCCACACTTGTTCATGGCTTTAGTCAAGAGGTCCAAGATTATAATCGTGCTAACAAAGACCTCTCAAACTTTGGACTTCTGCAAAGGCTGGCTGTGTTCCCCAGCTCCTTGTGTGGCTGTTGTTAGTTCTTTGGTCCTTTCCAAAACCCGTTTGCGTGTCTCGAGTCTTTATTGTCACGCCAATAGAAAGGTTGCTACATCTGGTCAACTCCTCAGCCAACCTTCTAAAGTAGTGAAAAAAACAAAGTCTAAGGATGGTACCCTCCAACGCACAGAGGGCACACGTCTGTGTGTCAGATTATTTTTTGGAATGATTGAAAAGGGATGAAATTGTATGTGGTATGGGATTACACTCCGTTTAATATGAACGGAATAAAGAGGGGGAAATCATTTTTATCATTGAATTAGGGGAGAAATAATTCCAACTATCCTAACATGGTATATGGTGGTGTTGTGAAATTTCAATGTACTCACAAGCGCACAAATCATATCGAAGTATAATTATGCAAGTGCGAGGTTGAATCCACAGGAATTAGCAATTTTTATAGGAAAACTAAACAAACTTAAATTGATTGAACCCTAATCTAATTGACAAAATTTGTAATTGATTTTTAAATTAACAATCAAATAAAAAATGAAGAAATAAACAATGAAACTATCAGGGCAATAGTAATGGAGATTACGGTTGAGAAAAACAACTAAGGTTTTGAAATCCACATCCATAAGCATTTATCAACTAATCTTATGCAATGATTTTTCCTATAATTTCAACACAATGATATAGAGGCTTGGCTAATGTTAACCACGGTGATTAATGTATCGTTAAGACGTTTTTATTTATATTGAAAATATATTATCCTTCTGCTTCAAGTTTTAAGCCAAAATCATCAACTATATGAGTCTATATCCGCCAAAAACTAATCACAGTAGATATTCCGTACTTAAGCATAAACTTTGATCGATAAACCAAGCAATTCGGTTAATAGGATGATATCAAATCATGAGAAAAAAAAACCCTTTCGATTGAATCCATATCCGAGTTTCAACCAAATTAAATATTGAGTCAAGAACAATAGCTTTGAACAAACGTAAAAAAAAAAAAAAAATCATAAACATAACAATATTAATCAATACTAAAAGTTACGGGGTTTCATTCTCAACCCTACTCTAAAATATCTAGCCGGACATTACTAAAAGCAAATCGATCAATAACACTAGAATCCATAAGAATAATAAGCTTACAAGTTTTACCTTTGCTCTCTACTTGTGGACCGTGGAACTCCAAGGCGCGGCCGATATCATCTCCAAAACCGTACGTATTGGTCTCTTGACTCTGTTTTATACTACTCCAGTTTTTTTCTTCTTCTTTTTTTTTTTTTGGTAAGTAACTCTGTTTTATAGTTGCAGCCGACTATTTGCCTTTTAGGGAACAGAATCCTTTTTCTATTATTTCGTCAACTCAAAATCCTGGTAAATCTTGGCAACACAACTTGGAGTTGCCATGAACCGAACCAAACCGGACCATGCTCACCCCTAATGAACGATATCCGTGCACATCTTTGGAGAGTCATTATTCAGTCAGTCTACGCTTACCGTACATTTCTATCGCACGTGTGGGACCCACCTCAGATGTCAAAAAATATAAAAAAACATTCATAATTTTTAAAATAATTTTTATGGGGCCCTGTGAAAATCCAGCTCCAACAGATATCGATGAGTATTTTTTTAGATTCGTAGGGGTGAAAGCGAAACTAAGGAGTTTCACCCCTACGACTCCAGAAAAATAATTACTAATATCGGTTGGAGCTGATTTTTTATAGGGTTCCATAGAGAGTTAATTTAAAAATTATGGGTATTTTTATATATTTTTGTGCAGAAAGTCTACTGGTACAGATGGGTACAAACTCTTTTTTGGCCCATTTTGTGTCTAAAAAAATGATCCGAGTTGCTCATTTTGTTTAAAATGCTTTGCTTATGGCCTCTGCAAAAAATAAGCTCAATCCGATATCGGTTAAGACACCTACAAAACATTCAACTTTATCCAAGAATTCAAGGTGGGACAAAGTTGGACGTTTTGTAGGTGTCTGAACCGATATCGGATTGAGCTTATTTTTTGCAGAGACCATAAGTAAAGTATTTTAAACAAAATAAGCGACTCCGATCATTTTTTTGAGACCCAAAATTGGCCCAGAAAGGGATTAGCATCATTCATTTTTTGGGATCCGGAGTGGGCCCTACATGCGTGCAATAGGATTAGACTTTCTGTATGACTTAAGGAAGTTGCCACGTATCAATCAGAAACTCTAGTCATACCGCACAATCCTACAACACATTTTTACCGCACGCGTGTGGGGCACACTCCGGACCCCACAATACGGAACTTCGAGGAATTCTAACTGTCAAAGTATTTCAATTATCATCTTTTCTGGCAAAATTAATAATTCATCGTAAGTAATTAGAAATGATAATAATTCTAGTAAATTACGCACAATTCAGAACTAATAACATATGCTATCCGCGGAGCTTCTATTTGTCATCATTTTTTGCTCATCAGGTGGTATCGACGCATCGTATGATCCTCCTTAGTCCTTACACGGGGGCATTAGGTGGGCAAATTGTCCGAGAGATTGTTCAGTATGCTTCGAGCACTATATGGCGGTGCCTCAAGCCTCTTCCCACCACACATTATAATTGGGTCCATACACTTAATCTCAGATCCTACATAATTTTGTAGTTGAGGAGATCAACTACAGGGCACCACACATGAGCAATGAATAATTTTTAAATAACCACGTCATATTTGTAATTCCGCACAATAATAAGCTAAACTAAGCGTGAGTCTAACCAAGTCTAGGGGACATGTGGGGCCATGGATTGAGGATTGGTAGCAATCCTTGCATCAAACATGCCCAAAGGCACAAAACCATGGGAACAGAGATCACCACCAAAATTGAAGATAGTCCTATTTTGGAAGTAAGGGGAGATATAGAGCTAAAACAGTATGTAATTGAAAATCACAACTCCAAGTAAGATGGAACATAGTTCCGACCTAATACATTTGGAGGTAAACCGCCCTATCGCGCGGGAGCATAAACCCGACGAGAGCCTCTCTCATACTATGGTTAAGAATTAAGATGAAAAAAATGGTAAAAGGACATAATAAGAGGATTAAACAAAGATAAACTTTCAGTACCCCACCGAGGAAAGATGTTGCTCGCGCCTAGATCCATCTGTAGACACCATATCCGAGGTCACGGAACATGCCGGAGATGAAAAAATAAAGATACACTGACAAAGGAATCACCGCAGTGAGACCTCCTGCGATGTGAATGGAACCGACAGTGCCAAAAAGGTTTAGGAGTCGAAAGAATTGTCCAGTACTGGATATATGCATGTGCTCTGTCGATTTCCGGAGATAGATGAAATACAGTACACAGGTTGCAACCTACGCTAATAATATCATGTAAGGGATAAAGGGGGGAAAAACCTACTCAAGCTCAAGTTGTGTCATGCTTGTTCACTGATTATGCAAGTTCAGCTCTTAGATAAAGAAGCTAATCTTTGAACCCAAGGCAACACCGATGCTGATAACTGATCAAGTAACTAAGAATTCCAATCAAGTACCGCACGTAAGTTGGAACCGACTAACCAAGGTCTAATTCAACAAACAGCGAAGGAAACTTTTCGTATCAGAAACCAGAAATTAAAGTGCTCTGATGCACCAACATTGAGCATTTTGTTACAAATTCCTCACAATTAATAATGGTTCTTAATGCGGATCAAAAAAAAAAAAAAAAAAAGGTTCTTAATAAGACTTGCCACCATAAAAGGAACACAAAAAACAAAGTCAAGCCCGACCCTCATTTCATTTGCGTCAATTAATTTTTGCGTTGAACAGATAGTAAACACGATGGCTAAACACCGCATCGTGAAACTTATGATCTACAAGTTTTCTGCAAATCCTTCCAACTAAGAGCAAAGATGAGAGAGCCCACCTCCAGAAAAGGAACAATGTCTCCTGTTCCATCAATCTCATCTGGAAAAGGAGCAGGCTAGTTACGGATGGTACTTGTGTTCGTCTATTCAAAGCAAAATATATGTTCAACACAAATACCCCGCTTCATAATTAAGTTTAATTCCAACAGATGTCCTATCAGCATTAATGAAAGACGGAAAATTTTCAGTAGGTTGCCATCTAGCTTATTAGTGGCCGGGTAATTAGGGTGAGTAAACTCATGTAGACTACATTGCATTTTCAGGCTGTTGAAAGCAAGTTCAATAAAGGGTTCCTTGTAAGACTTATGTCGCAGGCATGATTCTCATGTTCAAATAAAAAGTAGATAAGGCACGAAGGAAAGAAAGAAGGATTGGAATCTTTAGAAGTCTGGAATCGTAGTCGAGGAGCATTCACAGTGTCAGATTCATTGGGCTGCAGTAATCCGAAGTTTCCTCTGAATTATGGTTCCCGTTGGGGTGTCCTTGTGTGGTGATACAGACAGTCACAGAGTGAGAGTAATGCATTGGTTCAGCAGACGGTAACTTTGTTCATTAACTTGTTTTAAGTGTATCCTAGTTGTCTCCAGGGCAACAATAATCAGGAGTCAAAATATCTCCACATGCTTAAATGGATTTTCTTGAATGCAAGTGAAGCACAAGGTTTGAAAACTTCGAAAGCGCCAAAAAATTTACCCTTTGTTCTTCCAATAAAGAACAAATGTTAACAGAAACCAAGTTGCAGTCAGCCCAGATAAAGCAGTACAGTGAAGCTACATGACATATAGTATAGGCAAACGAGCTTCTCAATGCAATATATAGCCTCTTATCTAGCACCGACATGGACAAGTGACACGACACTGAAACTCCAACATGCAAAATTTAAAAAATTGGAAAATGGGAGGTTGGGGGAACACGTTTAGAAAAACATATATGGGTACTATCCGTTTGAACAACTACTAAAAAAGGTAAGACTGTACTTGTAAATATGCAACACCACGTACACTTTAATTACATTCATCATTATATCATCCACAAAAGTATTTCAATGAAAAAGCATTTCCTCTTTTATATGTCTTTCTAATAACCAATATGCGACTTCTCTAAGTTTTACTAATAAACAGTGGTAAACTAAGTATCATATCAAAGCAATTATGTAACCACGTCAATTCAACTGTTAATATGAGATAGTGTAGGTACATTAGCATGCTAACTTCGCCGCTGTTTTGTACCTAAATATTTTTGGACCAGCTATAATGGAGAACATGCAATTAGTACAATATATAAATGCTCATTTCCTTAGCTGCAACTATCAAGTCGATAAATTTGCTAAAGTAGTTTGGTGTTTGTCCAATTTCACCTTACCGATGAATTTCTCAAGTTTTTTCTACGAAGGGTAGCTATATCAAACTAAAGCATAGTGATACTTCAGAAAATAGATATTGTTATAGATATATTTTCCAAAGCACTTGACCAATGTCTCTCTGGAAAATAGTTTTCCAGTAGAAAATACAAAATAGCCAGCTTACGAAGCAGGGACACAACAAAATAACCAAACCAGCCAACTTAAACGGGACTACTCAATTGCGAAACACAAACAAACTGACTGAAAACATAAAACCAAACAAGATTCTGAAGCAAAGAAACAGACATTCTTAATCCTCGACGGTGATCCTATCCATAATCTCAGCCACCACATCCTTCGACTCCTTGAGCAACTTGATGCTTTTGTTCAGCCTCTCGCGCTTCTTCGCAACAGCAGGGGATTCTTCAAGAATCCTTTCAATGCCACCACCATGAGATCCCATAAACTCATTGACAACTTCTATTTCCATGTCACGGTTAACCAGGTTCTGAACACTAAGCAGCAAGTGCAGAGCCATGCTATCGACAAACCTTTTCAGAACAACTTTCCAATATGCAGTGATTCTCATTTTCATATCAAACGCCTGCTCTCTAACACTAGGGTAATCCCGTAGATGGCCAACTTCAATCTCCCCAAAACCTTCGATCGATATCTTTGAGATCCTGGAGTGACTATTCATGGCCGCCGTGAACACATTCTGTTGAGCCATAAGCTTAACCCATTCCGACATGTATTCCGGACTGCATGTGTAATCAGCAAGCTTCTCCATCTCCACTATCTCCATAACGTGATCAAAAGACTTCTGCTTCATCTTTTCTATGAGATTACGGGCTGCTCTGATTGTAGAGGCTTGGAGTTGCGGGTAACTATTGCAATGATTCGTGAAAACAGATATAACCACTTGCAGGATGTAGTCCCACACTTTGGCTATGAAATCCACCGGTGCTTTGGATATCTCCTTAACTTTTTTCTGCAGGATCATGAGGAAGGCAGTGCGGGGAAGGAAATTAGGTAGCCCAATTCCTTTGGTTTCATTGAGCACCCTAATCTCCTCCAGCAGAAAGTTGTCCGTTGATTTATCTTCCGCACTCTTTTGAAGCCCATCGGAATACTGGTTCAGCATTTCAACCAACCGAGCAGTGCAGTGCATGTGTTTCTCATCTGGGTACTCATCAAATTCGCCTCTCAGGAGAATTTTCTTCGGAGACTCTTTGGACAACCCAATAATCCTCATAAATGCCGTCATTGCTTCAGCAACTGAAGACAGATTCTGAGGCATTTTGTTCAACTCAGAAATGCTTGCGTTCAGCTTCTCATTGATCTTCCGCACGATATCCGGCAAGCATCTTGATATACTTGTTGCTTGTATTTGGACCAGCTTCTGAGCAAGAACTGGTACACCAACCATAGACTCATCAATCTTGGATAGCAAAGGATGAGTTTGGAATAGTCCAGCTTCTTCCACACGGGCTTCCTCGTATGACTCATCGCCAATCCGATTCCTCACGCAAACGTAGCCAAGCCCAATGTTCACATCATCAGCAGTGACCTTCTCAAGCAAACCTTCTGGAGCTTTATCAGCCTTAGTAACCACGGCTAGAGTCCTCTCACCGGTTTTGTCCACCCGCTGAGACATCCTTATTGATTCGCAAGTAGGGAAATCAACAGTAGCAGATAAAACATTCAGTATTATGCTCTCTTCTGGTTTTATGTACTCCATAATAATTCCAGATATCTGCTCATAAATATCCTCGGGTTGGCCATGAACAGGCACCCTAGTGATCCCGGGGAGATCCACCATTGTAAGATCCGGAACGCCTCTCTTTTTCACAACCAAAGTCAATGGGGTGTTTGAGATCCCCTTCCCATTGCCTGCAATCTCATCAGTAGCCGAAACAATGGCTTCGGCGATGTGGGTTTCGTCGGTGGGGACAGTCTTGCAATGGTACTCCAAATGGAGCTCTGGTTGAGCATGTGGGTGGTGTTGGAGCCTCATAATGAGGGGAACTCTGGTGCAAATGCCTTGGCCGCGGGGAAGACTTATTCCGGCAAGCGATTCCAAGACGCTCGATTTTCCAGCTGATTGGTCACCGACCACCACAATGGTCGGAAGCTGGATGCCTTCTTGTGCCACTTTTAGATGGCGGAGCTTATCGACCGCGTCGAGCAGAGGGCGGATCCGCTCATTCAACGAAAACATCAACGGAGAGTGGACTGGAACGAGAGCAGTTGTTTCTTCTTCAGCAACTAATGCAAGTGGCTGTGCATCGAAAGCCATATGGGCTTTTGCGTTGTCTTCTTTCTGCTGCAACCCTGTCTTGGTATGCTTGTTTTTTGAACCCATTTTTTTTTTTTGAGAGAAAGTGATAGTGAGAGAGAGAGAGATGGTTCATGAAAGTGTATGGTGGGATGCATTTATAGGGCTTAATTTCAAAAAATGCTGTGGAAAACGAAAGGTCATGCTCATGGATTCTTAAAAACCCGAGTAGTTGGCTTGTCAAGTTGGGATTCTTAAAACTCGTGTTTATTCACCCGAGTGTAAAAAGCTTTCATTACCGAAAACCAGTAGCTCTTTAAAGTCGAAATGGGAAACCCAAATAAGGAAGGGTCTTGGTTCTGACATAGGTGTGGTTAGCAGACAGCAAGTCAGTTTTTGTCTGTCAGGGTGTGGTTAGCTGCCAATGCCATTAATTGATTGCATACATTCGATACAAGTAATCATTTTCAAGAGCATTTTTTGAATCCCTAGCAGATTGCTTTCCTCGGAGATGATCAAATGTTTTGGAAAGGAAAACATCATGTTATAAAGAGGACAAAAGCATTACAAGAGTTTTAAAGATTTCATGCCATTATTCGTGTGCCCGTGCCCGTGCACGTGAGGGAGCGCGAGAGGATCTTAGAAACACATCCCAAACCACCACAATTCGCGAGAGCGATGACTAAGAGCGAGAGCGCATGACATTTTGAAAGATTATGCTACTAAGCTGCAACCATCATACTATCATTTACCATAGTTTACCATAAACAAACATGAATAAAAAGGATTGAAAATATTAGGTGGCTTAGAATTAAAGGATGTCCATAAACCTCAGGTCTCAGACTTCAACTAAACGACATGCAGAAGTCTTATGCACCCAAGCAATCTAGGAAAGTCCCTGCAGTAAAATTGAGATGTCATAAAATAAAATTTTGAGACTACTAGTAATACTTTGATGATCATATCTGGTGACTACATTATGGATACCAGACATGCTAACCAAGAAAGCCATCAGCCTATTGCTGGTCGAAGATTGTAGTCGAGCTAATTAAACCTCTCGAACTTTGGACTTCTGCGAAGGCTGGCTATGTTTCACTAGCTCTTTTGTGGCTTTTGTGTGGCTGTCTGTAGTCCTTATTGTCATGCCCAGGGGAAGGCTATTATGCCTAGTCAGCTCCTCCTCCACCCTTTTAAAGTAGTAAAAAAAAAAAAAAAAAAAGTCCAAGGATGGTTCCCTCCAACACACAGAGGGGACGTCTCTGTGTCAGATTATTTTTTGGAGCTAATCTTTGAACCCAAGGCAACAAGAAGGCCGATAACTGATCCTTCTTTTCTTTTTGTTTGGATAATAAGGCCGATAACTGATCAAGTAACCAAGTATTTAAAATAATTGGCAACCGATCAACCACGCTTAAATAAATTAATGGAGAATGCAATTCCTCTGATTCTTATTTCCATCTAGACTTGTGCAGATTCAAAATTACTTTCTCTGCAACTCTCCAAAATTGATAATAAGTTTAATTTGCTGGGACGAATTTCACAAGCAACCTTGCTTTTCCAATCACATGGAAACAACATTTTTCTCTTTTACAACAGTCTCTGCTAGCAGTAGTCACCTTGAAAGTTGGAACCGACTAACCAAGGTCTAAATATTCAACAAACAGCGAAGGAAACTTCATATCAGAAACCAGAAATCAAGCATTTCGTAACAAATTCCTCACAATAATGGTTCTTAATAAGACTTGCCACCATAAAAGGAACACAAAAAACATAGTCAAGCACCGCATCGTGAAACATATGATCTACAAGTTTTCTGAAAATCCTTTTAACTAAGAGCAAAGATGAGAGAGCCCACCTCCAGAAAAGGCACAACAATGTCTGGCATTCCATCAATCTCATCTGGAAAAGGAGCAGGCTAGTTACGAATAGTACTCGTGTTCGTTTATTCAAAGCAAAATAGATGTTCAGGAATCTGGGTCAAAAGTCAGATAATGGTCAATTTATTGATTAACTCCCTGACCTCGATATACAGATCAAGAGTTGATGGGAAATAGAGATTGGAATTCACTCAACACACAACATCAGATTGTATTAATGTTTGAAAAAAATACTCACACATATATCTCCCCTCTTTTCTCACTGATACACATGCATGAAAGACTGGAATTTTCAGTTGGGTGTCATTTAGCTTATTAGTGGCCGGGTAAGGATGAGTAAACTCACTTCGACTGCATTGCATTTTCAACAAAGGCTTTTGAAAGCAAGTTCAATAAAGGATTCCTCGTAAGAAATATGTCGCAGGTATGGTTCTCATGTTCGAATAAAAAGGAGAGAAGGCATGAAGCGAAAAAAGAAGGATTGGAATCATTAGAAGTCTCTGAAAAACCCTAGATGGCCTAGGTTTATAAATATTTGTTATATATGAATTTTTTAATAAATAAACCACCAATCAATTCAAACGCAGGAACGAAAAACAATCAAAAGATAACACCAGGATATATGTGGAAAACCTTAAACGGAAAAAAACAACGGGAAAGAATCAAGTACTACTAAACACGAGGTTACAAGAACTCTTACTATAAGTTTGAACTCCACAAACCTAAATTTAGACGCTCTTGCCGAATTCACGTACACCTCTCTGAATGCTTGACTGCCGAAAATCCACCGAATGACTTTAAGTTGCCTAGGAATCCTCCTTACGACTTTTCTCAAATAAGTTGAAGAAAAGATACTGATCAAATCTCTTGGAGATGTCTTGTACGCTCAATGATCCATTGATCTCATTGTACTCCAAGATTCAAAGCATAGACACTCAAGAATTTTCTCTTCAAAAAACCATCCTTATTTCCTTTATCACCCCAGTGCCGAGATTTTCTTTCTTTTAGAATCCTTTCTTTCCAAAAACTCCTCCTTATTAGATCCACTCCCAATTCCTTCAGCCTTCACGTGCACAATAACTCTCATTCGCTCATTACAAAAATTATTAATTTCATTCAACTCCTAAAACAGACACTCTAAAAAATAATGAAATTTACAACTCGATATAAATATGTATTTTGTCGTACGGAATTGCCAATACAAGGAGACTCCAAAATTTGATCCTTACAATCTCTCCCTTTGGCACTTCCATGACAAAACACACTACAATAAAAATCTAACGAACTGAGATCGAGTTGTAGAGAAGCTGAAACAAAACTTAACATCCAAACACATTAGAACAATAAGCAACCTACTCCCTTTTTCATCATTCTCCTCCTTTTTGACATGGAGTGACAAAGGGCGAAGAGAAAATCAAATGTCAGGTAAAAAAAATAGAGAATGAATAACTCAGATGGCGTTTTAAAATAAGTTAATCTCGCAAGGTTGGCTTGAGTGGTATAATAAACTGGCTCGAGCAAAATATCTAAGGTCTCTGAAACTCTTGCAAGATCGGACTTCACTCAAGCCAACAACAAACCTTGCTTAAGCCACCAAAACATATTCTCTGTAAAGACATCATGCAGAACAACAAAAAATAGGTTCTCCAAAAAAAATATATCTCTATCCGTCAAGAAACAAGCTAGAAGCGGACAACCTGCACCTCAAATCTCATAGATAGATAATAAATAGGACCATGCTCACAAAAATTTGATGTCAATCAATGAAAAAGCCTCATAGACAACATATGGGGATGCTATATGACATAGATAGAGATCAACGAGCAAAAGTGAGTATGTGCAACATTAGGAGCAAAATGGCTCAACTCAAAAATGACTCGAGAATCTCATGAAAATCAACAAATCAAGCAATTGTCCAATCAAGAAGTCAAATCATACTAGGTCCTACGAGATTTTTTGTTGAATAAGTGAATGGTGGATCGATTCTCCCCCTCAACAAGGACCCCTTATATCATAATGCCAATAGTCTCATGATGTTTTTTTTTTTTTTTAATATGGCATTTGCTAATTCTTGCACTATCATTGGTGGCTTTCACACAACTGAGAATGGTAGCCATCTCCAAGTGTGGCACGATTAGGCTACTATTGAACATAACCATGTCGGAAGCATACATGCGCCTCTCAAAGGTAGCCCTTTCCTCTAGTCAAATATCACAACTTATTATCAAAGGATGTAAACAGTATGCGAAATAAAGATGGAGTTCAACATCACAAGAGGAATTCTAGTCTTACGTCAATCTCTCAAGGACACGAAACAAGATATTCTAATACTTTCATGAGATTCGCAACCCAGACTCAAGGAACCATTTAACAAACTTTCATGTATGTGAGAAGCACGATGAATGACTATCATGACAAAATAGCATCCCAACAGTTTATCATGAAAGAACATCAAAGAAAGATCACAAAAGCTTGCAATAATGGACATATTTATGAATAAACATGAAACTCAATTATGCCATCCACAAAATAAAAGTTCAAAGCTTCCAGCTAACCAAAAAAAAAAGCACCTCCCCCCTTTTTTTGGAAACAAAATAGACAAAAATTTATTTTATTTAAACTAAGAAGGTTAAGAAACTAAGCACTAAAAAAATATAATCAAAACACATCATCGCTCTAGGTAAAAGATAAGTAATGTAAGTTTACCTTGACTATGAAAATAACAGCAAGCCTAAAAAGTAAGGTCAACCTTTTTGGATGATCTGTAGTCATCTAAAGGATTAGAAGACAAATCTATATGAGTTCTCAAATCCAATTTTCTTACCCAAATAGGTCATGTCTTGACCTTCTCAAATTTCTCAACAATTTTAGGCACATGTTTAGACATTACATTCGTATTCTTTCCATGAGGAATCACCCTAAACTTAGGCCTTTGGGTTCTATTAAAACCATAACCAAAATATTGGGGTGGAGTTTTAGGGTAACCATGGAGTTTAAAACAATTAGGTCGAATGTGACCCTTCACCCCACAAAAAAATGACAAGTGGGTACAAATTGAACATTTTTACGCATCATTTTATCAAGTGCACGTGAAAGACAAGGCATATGTAATTTCGTGCAATGTGGTATAATGTGTCCAATCACTCCACAATTATGATAAGTAGGCTTAGATTTAAAACAACTTACCTCACCACGCATCGTGGTGGCAATTTTAACTGCTGGACATTGCTTCTTTACCTTTGGAAGCTTTGTGTGAGCAGATTTGACATTTTTTTCTTTGACGGGCGACTTAGCTTTGTTGGCCGGGCATAAGAGAAGTCAGTGCACTGCTATTCGGCTTGCCGAATATCATTTTTTCTCTTGCCTTCTACTTTAAAGATCCTTCTGCTTTATACCTAAGTCCACCTCTATCTGATGCCACCTTTTGAGATGACAAAACTTCATCTAAAATTTGTGAACCTGCATTCAATTTCTTAAAAGTAGCATTGGCCTTGTCAAGTTCAACTTGCAATTTTGCTACTTTTGATTCAAGAAACTTGTTAGTCTCAAAAAGCTATGCATATCATTTTCAAGATTCGTATGTTTTTGTTTAAGCACATCGAGTTCATGCAATGCATCAATTCTCTCTATCTCACTTTGTTTTAACTTGGTGACTAATCCTAAACTTGTCTTTTTATTAAAAGAATGTTTAAATTTTTTCACAAACAAAGCCTTTGTTTCTATATCATATTTATCCTCACAGTCCGAAATATCACTTATATTCTCACAGTTCAATGTAGCACTATTCGCACCAGGAAACATAGATGTAGCACATGCAACATATTTAGAGCTATCAAAAATAGGAGGTTTGATAATAAATTTGCCTTCTCTTGGTGAGTCCATACTAGCAAATTAAAAATAAATAAATGAGGATCTGCTCTAGGAATAAACCTAATATTACGAGCGACCCGCTCTGATACCAATTGAAAAATCCTAGATCACCTAGGTATATAGATTTGCTATGTCTTATCTCTTTAATTAATTAACCCACCAACTGAAAATTACATCAATCTCACCAATGGAAAGCAAACAAATAAAGAACACTAGGATATACGTGGAAAACCCTAAACGGGAACAAACTACGGGAAGGAAATCATGCATTATAACTCATTGCACGATTACAAACAAACCTATACTTACAACCTAGATTCGCTCTCAGTTGACCAAGGTTGATTGCCGAATCACTCGTTCACCGCACCCAGTGCTTGACTGCCTTTGCCTTGAATCGCTCAAGCCTTCTGAGATACTTCCAGAATCCACCAGAAGAACAAATCACTCAATAGAATCAGAGTTTGAAAAGAACTCTTGGAGTTATTCTGAAAGTCTGATGATCAACGAATCATATATTTACTCCAAGAGACAAACTAAAATCTCCCTTGGGTATTTCTCAGTTTTGGAGCAAGGGAGGAGCTGCACTCATATATTCGGTAAGTTAAAAAGCCAGCAAAACCATATATTAATAGATTGCTAGAGAGAACAAAAAGTTGCTCGAGCACTAGATATAACTGTCTCTGAGTTGCTCAAGCACTGTGACTGACAAAAACTTCCATATTAGCAACACACCAGATTGCTTCATTTCCTTTGCTGGTCTGAAATATCCATGAAATCCTCTTGCAAAAAGATTTCCTACCACGCTACTTTCCTTTGACAAACTCTCTATCAATTACATTGTACAATTGATATCCTTTCCTAAAACAGATGCTCAAGAACAATAAGATACAACTTAATTAAAGGGATACAAATCAAAAGGGATTTTTGTCATGGGATTTGCCAAAATATGGACCTTACAGTGTCAGATTCATCGGGTTGTAGTAATCTGAAGTTTCCTCTGAAATATGGTTACCGTTGGGGTGTCCTTGTGTGGTGATACAAACACCGTTGGAGTGTCCATGCCTAAAGGCATTTATCCGTACAATCGTCCATCAACTTTAACTAACTACCGCCATTCAAAAAAAACATTTACTAAACTACCCAGAATTACGACCCAACAATCCCATCACGACCATTATGGTCTTGAAAATCGATCACACTTGAAAAACGAAAAACCAAACCAAACCAAAATCAGAACTCTTCTAGTTCTACAACTAGTGGGATTGCATGAACAAAGATTGAAGTTGGGCAATAAAAGATTTAATAGCAAGACCCTAGCTAAGCATCACTAGGCACTATGCACGTTCTTAGTATTTTCAAAAATCGCAGTATGCTTACTAACTTAGATTATTGAGCTAGTCACGGAACTAAGGGTTGGTCATTGAAAAATAGGCGCTGCTCATCTGTACACAGTCAAATAGCCAGATGTAGTTAATCTAAGCAGAACACTAAACATAGTTGAAGCATCACGATAGTTAACAACAATAAGCCTCGGATAAAATTAAATGCCATAGGATAATGTTGGGCTTTACCCACGTGTGATAATTTATCGACGGGTTGCTTGGTAATTATTCGCGTGTAGTTATGTTATATTTGCTTTTGGTTAGAGAATCAAATCTTATGGCAAGTTGGAAGAGTTCCATACTTGGCGGTATTACTTTGGAAGAGTTTCCTTCTTGGTGTATTTCTTAGTCCGAGTAGGAAAAGGAATTACAAGGCAGTAGGAAGCCTTGGAGGTCAAGGCTCGATACTCTATAAATACCGAGGCATATTTGGGATTTATATGTGCGTGTGAGATATACACAATTGGTGAGAGCAAGAGAGAAAATATATTGTGAGAGTGAGCTAGGGAGAGATAAAAAAATATTAGTGAGCGTAGACTTGGGGATTAACATTTTTCTATCTCATTGTACTCGATTAATAGAGTGGAATTTCTCTTTTGTTTGTGGAGTAGGTATTGAGACCGAACCATGAAAATCTTGTGTTCTTTATTTTTCTTGTGCTTGTTTAATTTTGTAGCGTGCTTCCGTTGCGGCGAGGGACTAAAAATCCCAACAAATAATTCTTGACATAGTAGGAGTCTAAAATATTGAATCAATGGTTATCTGCCACGCTCATCGAAAGAGCCGTGATGTGACAGCCTTAAAAAAGTTTGAATAGTCAATCTTCCGGAGTTCAAAATAGACACCTTGATTGAATAAATTGAGGCTCATAATCAATGCCCAATTAACATATTAGGATTACAGAGTTATCAGTCGATAAGAAGTTATTGGTTGTTGCTAATGATAAGGTGAGGATTATCCGGGCCCTAAAACTTTTGAATAGAGAGAGCTTTTTTCCTGTTAAATCGATAAGATGTTGTGCTAGAGCTCTTGGAGAGAGCTTTGTTCATGGGTGAGAATGATTTCAAAGACTGATTGTGTTGTAGGACATAAGCCTACTCCATAGATCAAGAAAAAAGAATAGGCTTATTCTACAATAATCATACTTGTATTACACACAAAAAAGAGAGGTTTGTAGCAGAATATTACAGTAGGTTATAATAGAGGGGCAAAACAGGGCCAAAGGCATATTATCAACCATGTCAACAGAAAAAAGGTTATAACCCTTAACAAATAGGATTTCATGAACTCACTGCTATTTATGCTCCGGAATATTGGAAACTATTTTCAATTGCATCAAATTACCACAATAGGATTTTGATGAAACCAACGAATCTGCCAACATAGTGTGAACTTGTAACGACCCGGAATTTTTTCGAACAAATTTTTTTTTTAAAAAAAGATTTACAAATTTTATCTCCATAAAAATTTTATCATTAAAAAGTATTATTAGTATTAACAAAATTCTTTTTGTTAAAAGATAAATACAGAAATAATTATCTTGACTTATTTATTTTTTTTTAAGTTGCATGCATGCGTACAACTCCTCCCATCTCTCCATCTCCTACTCCTACTCAATCTCCACTCCCTTCCGACTATAATTCGTCCATAATCGCGTCCGTATTCGCGTCCTAAAAGGGTACAACTTCGGTAATTCTATTTTGATCGAAATACTCCTCAATTCTTTATATATACTTCATTACGTCAACCCTAGGGTTCCCCACGAAAATTATCACGCCTCAACAGTACAAAACCGAGAGAAAATCAAAGGGAATCGAAGCTCCAAATCCATGGAGTTCTAGAGAGAGAAAGTGAGAGAAATAAAAGTGGGTTTCGCACCTAGACCAACCCGGAACCCAAATTGGTCGTTCCAACCTCCTTCTACAAGCCCAAGCATCCACGAACATCAACCAATTCGGCCCCGAAGTTCCCCGATCGACGGAATTGAAGTCATCTTCTCCAAATTCAAGTTTTCGATCGAAAACGAATTTAATCCGAACCGAGGTATTATAATTCGATCCGAAGCCTCCTCTAAGTATATTTATGATTTATAGACATAACCCAATGACCCCCGTAGTCCCATGCATTGAAACGAATGAAAAAAATGAAAAAAATAAAAAACAGCCCGCGACCTTGCGGCCGCGAACTTCGGGACAAGCCACCGCGAGAACCAGTCGCCCGGAGTTCGCGGCCGCGAACTCCGTTTTCCCCCCGCGCGCGTGTTTTTGTTTCCGTTTCGAATTGATCGTGCGACCTTTTAAACATCGTATTTGATCCCGAAATTTTTATCCTAGGTTGCCCATACTCTAAAGTTCATACCTTGTTAGTTTCATATTTTTTTTATTTAATCTTATATTTATTTAATTTTTAGTTGTAATTGTGTAATCGTTTGTGAACTAAAAATCAATGCGACCTTGTAAACTAATCTATAAATCTCCAAACTATTTTTTCTAGATTCCCAACTTGTTAAAGGTCATAACTTGCTGAGTTCGTGGTTAATTAACATTATTAGCTATTTATTTAATATTTAACGAAAGTTATACACGAAAATTAATAACGACCTTATAAAAAATATTTTTAACATCGAAAATATTTTTCCTAGACTCCTGACAGTTCAAAGGTGATATTTTATTAAAATAAAATTTTATTTATTTGATTTACTATTTATTATTATTTAAGCATTGTTTCTTAATAATAATATCGTAAAATATTATTCAGGAGGTCTAAAATTCTGAATAATTTTATTTAGACTATTTACAGCCCTAGAATGATATTCTGTAAATAAAAAAAATATTTCAAATGATTTAATTATTTATTGTTTATTTATGCTTGTTTAGCCTATTAATTTAATCTTTTTATTTAAATTAATTCCGTGAGCATCCAAACCCAACTTTTAGCACTCGAACTCATTATAGGGGACTGTTAGGACCTTTATTAAGGTTACGATAATTATTTAAATATTTTTACCAAATTAATGTATTTAATTAGTGTTTAATTAGCTTAATTACTTATAATTAATTAATAGAAGTCTAGAAAATTATTATTAAATCCTAATTAAATAATTCTTACATTCCTAATGACTTTGTGATCATATGAGATTAAGGGCAACGGCCCAGTCATAAAAAGTTATGTGATTGCATTGCTTATGAATTGTTTCAATCCATCGTTATTTGTTTTAATTACTTTTTGTTTATAATTGATATTGTATCGATGCTTGATTTGATATTAGATTGGACCCTAGAGACATGGGGTGGTATGCGTAATAGAAATCACTTTGACGATGCTAAGTAATGGATAAATTGTGAAGTTTGTTTCTTTTTAGAGGGTCTGCAGGCGTGATGTTGTGATATGATGAGATTGTGATGAGAATTGATCCTGGCGGGTGTCCAGTGATGAATTGATAGGCGGCGGGTGTCCAGTGATGATTGTGAAAAGAATTGTGATGTGGTTTATAAGATAGGCGAACCCTAGTCGTGATACCGGCATGATAAGCTTACCCCTTGTTGTAGTTATTGGGGGTGCACACTCGGTACATAACTTAGGTGTTCCTGCGACAACAAAGGGAAGTGATCTCATGGGACTGAGCATGGCTAGTGGTTGGGGAGGAAAGATCTCGTGGAGAGATCTTAGATTTCATGTTAAGTTAATGGATAGCAATGAATCAAGTTATGTGAATTATCTCTGTTTTACTTTTTTCGCACCATATATATATTCCGTTTGCCTGCTAACTGTAATGTAAGAGGGGTGGTTGGGTTGGATTATTTTACTGGGTGATTTATCACTCACGGATACGTCTGTATCCTGGCAAATCGATTGCTTCGGCGATCAATTTGCTAGAGAGCGCAGGATTCGATGGAGAAGATTCAACGATGTTGCAGTTCGACACGGAAAGAATATCAGTAACGAAGATCGAGGATGCTTAGGATTTGTATCAAGATTAGAGTCAGCTCTGAAGATAGTGTATTTTGATTCCGTAATCTATCTTGAGATTGTATTAGCAAAATATTTATTTTGGAAAATCATATTTATTTAGAAAAATTGTCTTAAAGCAATTATTTATTTTACACCCGAAAAGTCGGGCGTTACAAGTGGTATCAGAGCATAGGTTCAACCCTCGGCCCTGGGTAGATTGGGTAGATCACATTCTGAGAACATAAACCCGAATAGCTAAACGTTTACCGTATCTATGACTTTTCTAAACTACGATATAACCTGTCTAAGTATATCATAGAAATATTTATTTACCTGTTGCGACTCAGACTCCGAGAAGTTACGAAACCAACGTTGATTCCGACCAGAAGGAAGCAGTAGAAGAATCATTCCTCTTATAATTGGTTGTCCGATCGAACGAGGCAAAGAACACCAGTCCAAAGAAGACAAATCTCGACAATAGAGGAATGGTACTATCAAAGGAGGCTACTTAGTAAATAGAGTACCTGTTGGAGAAGAATTCTTCTTTCTCTAGGTTGATAACGGTCGCAAATAGGGTAGGATCAATGTAAGAACGTTGTTGCACTCATTCCCTTTTTAGAACCAGATATTTAGAAACCCTTATAACCCTGAACCTAACCTCGAGGAGCAGTCGTACAAGATTGGTACAAAACGTCAAGGACGTCATCATTTTGTCAAACCCACCAGTAAGGACGATACGCGTAACCCTGATTCCAACGGCAACGTCATCTACGACAACGACTATTCTTTCGTGAATTTCGAGATCAATACCAACTCAAACCTCAACGCAAGACGAAGTATCAATTGGGTTGTGCAACTCATACGAGCGATTACCGACTACCCCTAAACCCTAACCTCCAGCGTCGTAGATCCCTTGAGAAAGTAGATAGATTGACGAATAGAAACATGATGTTATCAGAGATTCGAAATCATCACCTAGCTAAATACTATGCCACTACATCCGATGAAGGCACCATCATAGTTCAACAGATCAGGAAAAGCTCAAGGTCGTGAATATCTAAGAAAGCGGCAATCATTCTCTTGCAATGAAGTTCTAAATATTTTTTCTAAGGGGGATAGACGAGCTATTGACGATTATTCATCTAAGCCTCCATTCTCATTCAATCGATTGTATCCTAACTACCCGCTACGTTCAATCTCTCTTGGCTCTTCTTAAAATCACATTCATTATGACTCATCATTGTTAGAGCTGCAACTTCAACTAAATCTCAAATCGTTGAACTCTTATCTATTCCAAGCACCTAACTCTCGTGACATTTTCTTTTGAGTTGGATATTGCTAACAAATCATTTGTTTCAAACCTCTCTTAAATTGATTTGATTTGAAGTCAACAGTGTGCTCAATTATGAGTCTAACTTCTCTAATCCATTGAATACTTCATATTCGGAGCAATCCTCGTTTATTTTGATCAGCGCACTATTAGTTATCCAGAACCTTGAATTCTTTTGGTATCATACCAAAATATTCCTCCAACCTTTCAAAACTCTAAATTCACAAACCTAGTTCAAATGTTTGAGTTATTTAGTCCTTGAACACTAATATCATTGTGCTTCACTTCCTTAAACTTTGTATTCTGTTTCGAGCTAATCAGATCCAATCATTGTTCTATTAATGAATTTTTTTCTCTATTTATGGATTCGTAAGTCATTGTTTACTCTTCACTTGTACCTATCATTTTTCTTTTCTCTTAATTAACTAGAGTTAGATGTTTTGTTTTGAAACGCGTCTGGCCAACGTGGTGCAAAATAAATATCTAAGTTCGGTTTCATCGATTGGACCTTGTCATTCTTCAAAATCTATCGATAGATCGATATTTCTTATAAGAACTATTGTTAAATTATTCCAGTGCAATGTTGATAGATCAAATACTTGCTTGTATCACTCGCATATAAATTTTCTGATCAGCACTATTCCAACGATGAAATTCTTCAAATCCAAATCATTGAGTTTGACTTCAGTTAACTTGATTCTCGTTGTTCTGGTGTTCCAACTCAATTCTAAGCAACTCATACCTCGAACTCGTAAAGGAGGATCTGTGTGTACTTTCTATTAGGTTCTATGACCTTCGAGTATTTGAGTCATGTTTGAAATCTCTTGGAAATTCTCGCCTTCTCGTTTCTTTTGAGAGAAAAGTACAATCCATCCATCAAGTAAGAGATAAGAACCAAACTTTCAAGAACTGACCAACGAAGGAGGTAAGTTGATGACTCCCAAATCACTCGAAGCCAATAAAAGAGCTACGCCGACAAGAGGATGAGACCATAGACTTTCCACGTACTTTTTGTTCAAACCACGCCTTAGGATCACCCGATTTGTCAAGAAAAGAAAGTTATCGCCTTGCTACATTGGTCCTTTCGAAATCGCGAAACGAATTGGAGAGGTAGCCTATCGCCCAACTTTACCGCCGCAGACCGCCAAAGTTCACAACATCATCATGTCTCCATGATACGAAAATACATGGTCCACACCCTACACACGTGTTCAACTGGAAGGAAGTCACGTCAAATGAGGATACAACCTTTGAAGAGCAGCCCTGGAAATTTATGATTATGGAGGAAAAGTTACCCGATGACGAATAAGCAAATTAGAAAGAGTTTTATGGAGACACCGAGAAATGGAGGAATCAGCAGGGAAACAAGAAGACACGATTCGTGCCAACTACTGACAGTTGCATTCCCCAGAGAGTGCGCTTTAATTTCGAGGACGAAATTGTTTTAAGGGGGATAGGTTGTAACGACCCGGAATTTTTTCGAACAAATTTTTTTTTTAAAAAAAGATTTACAAATTTTATCTCCATAAAAATTTTATCATTAAAAAGTATTATTAGTATTAACAAAATTCTTTTTGTTAAAAGATAAATACAGAAATAATTATCTTGACTTATTTATTTTTTTTTAAGTTGCATGCATGCGTACAACTCCTCCCATCTCTCCATCTCCTACTCCTACTCAATCTCCACTCCCTTCCGACTATAATTCGTCCATAATCGCGTCCGTATTCGCGTCCTAAAAGGGTACAACTTCGGTAATTCTATTTTGATCGAAATACTCCTCAATTCTTTATATATACTTCATTACGTCAACCCTAGGGTTCCCCACGAAAATTATCACGCCTCAACAGTACAAAACCGAGAGAAAATCAAAGGGAATCGAAGCTCCAAATCCATGGAGTTCTAGAGAGAGAAAGTGAGAGAAATAAAAGTGGGTTTCGCACCTAGACCAACCCGGAACCCAAATTGATCGTTCCAACCTCCTTCTACAAGCCCAAGCATCCACGAACATCAACCAATTCGGCCCCGAAGTTCCCCGATCGACGGAATTGAAGTCATCTTCTCCAAATTCAAGTTTTCGATCGAAAACGAATTTAATCCGAACCGAGGTATTATAATTCGATCCGAAGCCTCCTCTAAGTATATTTATGATTTATAGACATAACCCAATGACCCCCGTAGTCCCATGCATTGAAACGAATGAAAAAAACGAAAAAAATAAAAAACAGCCCGCGACCTTGCGGCCGCGAACTTCGGGACAAGCCAGCCGCAAGAACCAGAAATTGGAGTTTGCGGCAGCAAACTCCATTACTCCGACCGTGCGCGTGTTTTTTGTTTCCGTTTCAAATTGATCGTGCGACCTTTTAAACATCGTATTTGATCCCGAAATTTTTATCCTAGGTTGCCCATACTCTAAAGTTCATACCTTGTTAGTTTCATATTTTTTTTTATTTAATCTTATATTTATTTAATTTTTAGTTGTAATTGTGTAATCGTTTGTGAACTAAAAATCAATGCGACCTTGTAAACTAATCTATAAATCTCCAAACTATTTTTCCTAGATTCCCAACTTGTTAAAGGTCATAACTTGCTGAGTTCGTGGTTAATTAACATTATTAGCTATTTATTTAATATTTAACAAAAGTTATACACGAAAATTAATAACGACCTTATAAAAAATATTTTTAACATCGAAAATATTTTTCCTAGACTCCTGACAGTTCAAAGGTGATATTTTATTAAAATAAAATTTTATTTATTTGATTTACTATTTATTATTATTTAAGCATTGTTTCTTAATAATAATATCGTAAAATATTATTCAGGAGGTCTAAAATTCTGAATAATTTTATTTAGACTATTTACAGCCCTAGAATGATATTCTGTAAATAAAAAAAATATTTCAAATGATTTAATTATTTATTGTTTATTTATGCTTGTTTAGCCTATTAATTTAGTCTTTTTATTTAAATTAATTCCGTGAGCATCCAAACCCAAATTTTAGCACTCGAACTCATTATAGGGGACTGTTAGGACCTTTATTAAGGTTACGATAATTATTTAAATATTTTTACCAAATTAATGTATTTAATTAGTGTTTAATTAGCTTAATTACTTATAATTAATTAATAGAAATCTAGAAAATTATTATTAAATCCTAATTAAATAATTCTTACATTCCTAATGACTTTGTGATCATATGAGATTAAGGGCAACAGCCCAGTCATAAAAAGTTTTGTGATTGCATTGCTTATGAATTGTTTCAATCCATCTGTTATTTGTTTTAATTACTTTTTGTTTATAATTGATATTGTATCGATGCTTCAGTTGACTGTTAGATTGGACCCTAGAGACATGGGGTAGTATGCGAAATAGAAATCACGTAGACGATGCTAAGTAATGGATAAATTGTGAAGTTTGTTTCTGTTTAGAGGTTGTCTGCAGGCGTGATGTTGTGATATGATGAGATTGTGATGAGAATTGATACTGGCGGGTGTCCAGTGATGAATTGATAGACTCAAGCGGGTGTCCAAAGTGATGATTGTGAAAAGAATTGTGATGTGGTTTATAAGATAGGCGAACCCTAGTCGTGATACCGGCATGATAAGCTTACCCCTTGTTGTAGTTATTGAGGTGCACACTCGGTACATAACTTAGGTGTTCCTGCGACAACAAAGGGAAGTGATCTCATGGGACTGAGCATGGCTAGTGGTTGGGGAGGAAAGATCTCGTGGAGAGATCTTAGATTTCATGTTAAGTTAATGGATAGCAATGAATCAAGTTATGTGAATTATCTCTGTTTTACTTTTTTCGCACCATATATATATTCCGTTTGCCTGCTAACTGTAATGTAAGAGGGGTGGTTGGGTTGGATTATTTTACTGGGTGATTTATCACTCACGGATACGTCTGTATCCTGGCAAATCGATTGCTTCGGCGATCAATTTGCTAGAGAGCGCAGGATTCGATGGAGAAGATTCAACGATGTTGCAGTTCGACACGGAAAGAATATCAGTAACGAAGATCGAGGATGCTTAGGATTTGTATCAAGATTAGAGTCAGCTCTGAAGATAGTGTATTTTGATTCCGTAATCTATCTTGAGATTGTATTAGCAAAATATTTATTTTGGAAAATCATATTTATTTAGAAAAATTGTCTTAAAGAAATTATTTATTTTACACCCGAAAAGTCGGGGCGTTACAGAACTAAGGTATTAATACAAATGAAAAAAAAGGGCACCAAAAAACTTACACGGCCTGGAATGAGCTCATCCCCTCTCAACATTATTCCCCCTCTGCATAAATAATACAAAACAATATTATTCCATCCCTCATCCCAACCAAACTATTTTATCCCCCTTGATACCTCATCCAAACCAATTACTTTTTATCTCCCTCCATAAATAATAGTCTCTACTATCTTATTCCCGTCATAAATAATACTCTCAAAACTCATCCCGCATCCAACCGAGCCTTATAATAGCCTATGACAAAGAGAGATATCTTCAACCTGAAGGCAATATAATACGTTCTTTGTCTTTGTTGTCACACCCGATTTTGTTCTCTTAATTGTTGGCTCCACTCACTAGACCGATTGTATTCTGCATTTTGATAAGCATTTGATATATAGGTGATTATTTGAAACCGTGGCCTCTTCAATATATTTTTTGGTTGGAAATTCATGCCTTCACTCCAAGGCTAAAAAAGTGTGGTCATTTCCTCAACACAAAAAATCACCAGAGAAAACGGGAAAAAAAGAGGCAAAAACACAAATTGCATGACACTGTAATTTTTTTATTTTTATTTTGAAAACACAAATTTATTTCCCCTGTATATATAAAAGCAGTCACTTTCTCTGTGTAGAAAGAAAAAGTAAGAGCACGAATGAATCAGTAAAGTAAAAGTAAAGAAAATGTGGAACGACCTCTTAAAAGAGTCCAGTTTCTCCTGCCTAAACAATCGTTAAGGAAAATGAAAAAGTAAGAGCATGGATAAGGTAAAAAGTGTGCTATTACAAAAAAAAAAAAGAAAAGAAAGTAAAAGTGTGCTATTATATAAAAAGATGACTTTAGGAACTTCTGAGATAGAGGGGTTAGTCGTGAGATTGAGGATGTGTTCTTACATTCTCTCTCACAAGAGATGGTGAAACTCACAACATAATTTGTAGGGTGCCACCATCACTCGCGAGAGAGATTGTATTCCTAGCTTTTGTTTTGTAAATAAATAAACATGAAGTGCCTACATGCCACTTTCCGAAACCCAAACGTGGCGAACCGTACAGCGGAATTCTTGGTTGCTAAGGAGTTGGTCCACAGTTTTCTTCTTTGAGAAGGAGTTGGTTATGACATCATCCCAGGTTTCACAACAAAGTAAAAGTAGTGAAAATTGACTAGACCGTTTTCTCCGGTTGGCTTGTTTCTTGGGTATATTTTGATGATCTAAATTGTTTGTAATTTTGGAGTTTGTCGAGAACATTAATCACATCGAAATTCAAGTTGATTAGATATCGTTTTATATGATTTCGAAGCACTTTTTTTTTTTTTTTTGGAGAATATAACAAGATTGCAACTGAATCGAAACCATTTAACGCACTTATCTCAAGGCAAATGCATTCCGAAATTATATCAACCGGTATTTAATCAACGTGATTTTTGACGTGATTAATGTTATTGACGAGTTCTGAAACGTTAATAGTTTGGATCATCGGCCTTGTTCGTTTTGGGGTTTTGAGGTAGATTTTTAGAGTAGTAAGTGGAGATAGATAAAAAAAAAGTTTATTGAATACCGTGTCCAAGAGTATTTGAGTCCCCCAAAGGAACAAGGTCCAAAATGGACTTGGAAAGAGCCTACAAACAAGCTAAAAAAGCTTCCCTCCCCTTCTTTGGTTGAGAAAGAAATTGGGAGGAAAAATAACTAGTAAGTTTTGAGAACAACTTTCCTCTACTTTTTCCTGACTTTCGTACCCTTAACCATTTTTTCTTTCTTTTCTTTTTCTTTTCACAAATTCCAAACATTAGACTTTGTTTGATTTGAATTCTGAGTGATTGGATAATGAGCAGAGACAAATAAATGAAGAAATAAGAGTAATAATTGAAAAAAAAAACCTTAAGAATTACACCATATAAATAAGAGCATTGATATCCAAATTTACTTCTTTCTTAGATCCTTTCTTAAGGGGGTTGGTGAGACCCATAACATTCTCGGGTATAGAACTCAGTCTGCCGTATCCTTTCTGTTTTTGTATCCTTTCGGAAAAGAAAAGGTGAGAGCATGACTTGCTTAGGTAAAGTAAAAGAAGTGTTCGTTTGGCCTAGGTTGTATGAAAACTGAGGTGGCACTTTCTAACAGCAGAAAGTGGATTCCATTTCAACCCTTAGCACTGAAAAAGGTATTCGGTTTTTAGTTTAGGTGATTTTTTTTCTAAAATAATTTTTACTAGTATTAGATTCACTTCACAATTTTTGTTTTCAAGATTATGACCAAAAAGTGCCCTCATCGCTTTCTCACTCCGCCGCTGATTAAGGATGTGTTTGGAAAGAAATATTCGGTGTTATGGTCACTATATTTTCTGTCATTTTTTTCTTTAATTTTTATTAGATTCATATCACAATTTTGAAATTAACCATTTATCTAGTTGAATAAAATTTAAAAATAAGTATGACCTGAAATCCCAAGAAGTTAAAATAAAGAAAAAAATAAACTCAAAAAAGATAGTTTGTCACTTTTCTTTACTAGGATATTTGAATTCTCTCAACTTTGGTCCACATTTTTTTTCTACTTTTCAATTACTCTCAGAAAACTGATTAATTTCAATTTTTTTTAAAACAAACTAATCAAAAAATCACTAACACTAAATATCAAGTAATGTACCCTCTATCTTCAGAAAAAATTAAATGTGTCCAATACACCCTAACTTGTTCGACGTATTTCAGTGAAAGTGGTGCAAGAGTTAGTGGAGGCTCTGTTTTTTCTTGCCAAGTTATGGTGTCTCAAATCTCTCACGAATTTTAGCAATTTGAATATTCTCATGCTTTGACACTCATGCTTCAATTTTCATTCGAGACTTTGAACTGTAGCACGCACATTATGTGACCAAAGCGGTAACTCATTATTCCGGGAGTACAAGTAAGTGGGTAAGGGATGCCAGATGATACAGCTATTAGCCAATATAGATGACGCAGCTATTAGTCACAATAATTAGTACACATTTCGTGGAGTATTATAATCTAAAATAATACTCATAATACTCATAAAGCCTTTGTTTGGCTGTCGATTTTGAGATGTATTTTTAAGCCAAAAATACTTTATAGGTTTGCGTATTTTTTTTAAATATTTTAACAATTTTTTTGATTCCTCGAATAGAAGTACTATACTATCTACCTCCAAAAAGTAAAAAACAAAAAAACAAAAAAAATCTTGATAAAAAATCACTAAAAACGAAAACGAATACAGATGACAAAAAATCCAAATTTTTGGAAAGAACATTTCTGAAATGAGAACCAGCTCTCAGCTTCCGGGCATAACCTCTATAAAATACATCAGTTCTTCAAGGATAGTGCAGGCTTCCAAAAACTCCAGAAAATACTTCCCATAGTACACTTCCACCTACCAATGGGCATATACTCCATAATACAAAAGTTCTCTCTCTTAATGGGTTCACGAGGTGAACATAGCATGGCAGCTCAACAACAGCAACAGAATGCCCATGTGGAGGACGAAGAAGGTAATCCAAGGGCCCTTGTTCTTGCACAGCCACTCTCAATAATGGCTGAAGATGGAGAAGAAACATCTCTTCCCATTTCAGCCCATCCGCCGCTGATGTTTTCTTTCAACGAGCGTATCCGCCCTCTGCTAGATGCGGTCGACAAGCTGCGCCACCTCAAAGTGGCCCAAGAAGGCATCCAGCTCCCAACCATAGTTGTGGTTGGCGATCAATCATCCGGAAAATCAAGTGTGCTGGAGTCCCTAGCTGGCATAAGTCTCCCCCGCGGCCAAGGCATTTGCACCAGGGTTCCCCTGATCATAAGGCTTCAACACCACCAAAATCCTCAACCGGAGCTCCACCTGGAATACCATGGCAAAATAGTCCAGACCGACGAAACCCACGTCGCGGAAGCCATTGTTTTTGCCACTTATGGGATTGCAGGCAACGGGAAGGGAATATCGCACACCCCATTGACTCTGGTGGTCAAAAAGAGAGGTGTTCCGGATCTCACTATGGTGGATCTCCCTGGGATCACACGGGTGCCTGTTCATGGCCAACCTGAGGACATATATGAGCAGATCTCAGGGATTATAATGGAGTACATCAAACCAGAAGAGAGCATAATCCTGAATGTTTTGTCTGCTAGCTACTGTTGATTTCCCTACTTGTGAATCAATAAGGATGTCTCAGCGTGTCGACAAGTCCGGTGAGAGGACTCTTGCTGTGGTTACCAAAGCCGATAAAGCTCCTGAAGGTTTGCTTGAGAAGGTTACTGCTGATGATGTTAACATTGGGCTCGGTTACGTATGCGTGAGGAACCGGATTGGGAAAGAGTCCTATGAGGAAGCCCGCGAGGAAGAAGCCCATCTGTTTCACAGTCATCCTTTGCTGTCCAAGATTGATAAGTCCATAGTTGGGGTTCCAGTTCTTGCTCAGAAGCTGGTGCATATACAGGCCACAATTATCTCCAAATGTTTGCCGGAGATTGTGAGGAAGATAAACGACAAGCTGAATTCCAGCGTGTCGGAGTTGAACAAAATGCCACAGCATCTATCTTCAGTTGGTGAAGCAATGACGGTTTTTATGAGGATCATTGGATTTTCCAAAGAGTCTCTGAGGAAAATCCTCCTGAGAGGCGAGTTTGATGAATACCCAGAAGACAGAAGAATGCATTGCACTGCTCGGTTGGTTGAAATGCTGAACCAATACGCCGGTGAGCTTCAAAAGAGTGCAGAAAATAAGTTGACGGAGAACTTTCTAATGGATGAGATGATGGTCCTAGATGAAGCTAAAGGAATTGGGCTACACAACTTCCTCCCTCGCACTGCCTTCCTTGTAATTCTCCAGAAAAAGGTCAAGGAGATATCCAAAAAGCCGGTTGATTTCATGGCGAAAGTGTGGGACTACATCGAAACGGTGCTCATAACTGTTTTCATGAACCATTGCGAAAATTACCCTCAACTCCAATCGGCTATGAGGAGGGCGACCCATAATCTTGTAGCAAAGATAAAAGATGAATCTTTTGATAGAGTGATGGAGATTGTAGAGATGGAGAAGCTCGCGGATTATACTTGTAGTCCGGAGTACATGTCAGACTGGGGTAAGCTAATGGCTCAACAGAATTTGTTCATGGAGGTCATGAATGATTACTCCAAAACAACAAGGATAATGATTGAAGGTTTCGGGGAGATAGAGGTTGGGCATCTTCGTGGTCATTCAGATGTTAGAGAGCAGGCATTTGACATGAAAATGAGGATCACTGCATATTGGAAGGTTGTCCTGAAAAGGTTGGTCGATAGCATGGCTCTGCACTTGCTGCTACGCGTTCGGAACTTGGTTGACCAAGACATGGAAGCAGAGATTGTGAATGAGCTTATGGGATCTCCAGTGGGTGGTCCAGGTGCAATACAAAGGATGCTTGAAGAATCTCCATCTGCTGCAAAAAAACGCGAGAGGCTGAACAAGAGTATCAAGTTGCTTAAGGACTCTAAGGAAGTTGTGGCTCAGATCATCGATAGGATCACTGTCGTTGATTAAAGTTAAAACTCCCTTTCTTACTCTTCTTTCTTGTCACTATTTGGTTTGTGTTGTTTGGTTTATGTCGTCGGTCAGTTTGTTTGTGTTACTTTTGTTTTTCTCGTTGGCTATTCGCGCTTATGGTTGTCGTTATGTCTGTCATTTCGTGTTGTTCGCACTAGGTGTTCGGACCTGCTTCCCAAGCTATCTACTATCTATAAAAAAGACTTATCATGAATATTACTATGAACGCCTTTTGTGTATTATATCAATTGTTGCAGCTTAGTATGCCTAGTTTGATTTGTTACATCTCTGTTTGAGCATCATTTCAGAAGAGATTCATTTGCATTCTCTCCAACTTTCCAATTTGAAAATCTGATAAGCAATTAGAGGCCCTTTGGATTGTGATAAAGGAAGAGAAAAGAAACGGTCGTGATTTCTCACCAAATCTCATCAAAAGTGATGAAATTTGACCAGAAACCAAAATGGACGAATAAAGACTCTTCTTTTTCTTCATTTTTCTTTCTTTCTCACGAGTTTTAATCTCTGTTAACTATCTAAATAACTGAAATAATTCCCCTTTCTTGCCATCGAAAAGGGCTATAACACTTTTAATTGAAGGATGGTTGTTCTTGGGGAGTACAAATCAATCCTTGAACTTGTAGTACACATATAGTTCTGGGAGTTTTGACTCGTAGGTTCCCTTGAAAAAGTGGGCATTTTAACATGGTTGGCCTTGTATTTGAAAGTCTAGGATTGGCTCATTGTGGCGCAAATCCATATGGAGTTTTCGCTGCTAGTGAACGGTGTTATTGACCTAGAGATAAGTTGAGATGTTCAAAACAAATTACAGTATATCAAGAGGTAAGGCCGTATTCGGTTCTTGGATTTGTGAACATAAATTTGGGCGTAATGCATTAGAGGTACAGATGAATATTAGTCCCATAATATTTTTAGTATTTGTAAAACAATGTTTCTATCTCTATTCAAGGGAGTCAAGAATTACTTACAAAACCAGAAGCAAACGCATTACCTCCTGGTGTCAAGCTAGTTTAGCACAGAAAGTGACGGCTTCAAATCACGGTCCAAGATCATTTCAGGCCTTGCCCAAGACAATCCCAACTCTGGAACGCCCTTGGTTGGTGCCTCAGAAATGCTCAACGCTGGCATATATCAAACCCAATGCCTACGTTCTGGGGCACCACCATGAGCAATGCACAATTTTTTAAATACTCCCCCTTTAGTCTACGTCATATTTTTAATTCCATGCAATAAACTAAACTAAACTAAACGCGATTCTAACCAAGTCTAGGGGACACGTGGAGCCACATGTTTTTATTGTACCATGGATTGAGGATTGGTAGCAACCCTTGCATCAAACATGCCCAAAGGCACAAAACCATGGGAACAGAGATCACCACCAAAATTGACAACAGTCCTATTTTGAAAGTAATGGAAGATATAGTGCTAAAACAATAAGCAGTGGAAAATCACAACTCCAAGTAAGATGGAACATAGTTCCGACCTATATCATTGGAGGTAACCACCCTATCGCGCCGGAGCACAAACCAGATGAGACCATCTCTCATACTATGGTTAAGAATTAAGATGAAAAAGTGGTAAAAGGACATAATAAGAGGATTAAACTTAGTACCCCCACCGAGGAAAGATTTTGCTTGCGCTTAGATCCATCTATAGGACACCAGATCTAAGGTCATGGAACATGCCGGAGATGAAAAACTAAAGATACATTGACAAAGGAATCACCGCAGTGAGACCTCCTGCCATATGAAGGGAACCGACAGTGCCAATAAGTTGCCGATTTCTGGAGATAGATGAAAATACAGTACATGGGTTGCAACCTACACTAATACTATCATGTAAGGGATAAAGGGGGGGAAAACCTACTCAAGCTCATGTTGTGTCATGCTTGTTAACTGATTATGCTAGTTCAGCTCTCAGATAAAGAAGCTAATCTTTGAACCCAAGGCAACACCGATGCTGATAAGTGATAACTGATCCTTCTTTTCATTTTGTTTGGATAACAAGGCCAATAACTGATCAAGTAAATAAGAATAAAAAACAATTGGCAACCAGTCAACCAAACGTAAATAACTTAATGGAGAATGCAATTCCTCTGATTCTTATTTTCCATCCAGACTTGTGCAGATTCAAAATTATGGCTGATGGCCTATCACCATCTAAAAAAAAAAAAAAGGAACAAGGCCACCATTAATCTAAATTATGGCATTAGAAGGAAGTCCAAGGATAGAATTCCTCACACACAAACCCTGCATAGTTGTGGAAGTAGTTCGAAGTTCCAAAAGAAATGAAAAATAGGGAAGGAAGGAATGCAAGAAAGAAAGGAGGAGGGAATCTTTCGAGGTCTGCTTCAGTCATCTGAAGTTTCTTCTGATTCCAAAGTAACAGCATGCTAACTTTGCCGCTGTTTTGTACCTTAATATTTTTGGACCAGCTCTTGTAATTGAGTCCCGTCAGCCATAATGGAGAACATGCAATTAGTACAACATATAAATGCTCATTTCCTTAACTGCAACTATCAAGTCGATAAATTTGCTAAAGTAGTTTGGTGTTTGTCCAAGTTCACCTTACCGCTGAATTTCTTAAGTTTTTTCTACGAAAGGGGAGCTCAATCAAACTAAAGTATAGTGAAACTTCAGAAAATAGATATTGTTATAAATGTATTTTCCAAATCACTTGACCAATTTCTCTCTGGAAAATAGTTTTCCAATAGAAAATACAAAATAGCCAGCTTAGGAAGCAGGGACACAACAAAATAACCAAACCAGCCAACTTAAACGGGACGACTCAATTGCGAAACACAAACAAACTGACCGAAAACATAAAACCAAACAAGATTCTGAAGCAAAGAAACAGACATTCAGCATAATCCTCGACAGTGATCCTATCCATAATCTCAGCCACCACATCATTCGAGTCCTTGAGCAACTTGATGCTTTTGTACAGCCTCTCGCGCTTCTTCGCAACAGCAGGGGATTCTTCAAGAATCCTTTCAATGCCACCATTATGCAGTCCCATAAACTCATTGACGACTTCTATTTCCATGTCACGGTTAACCAGGTTCTGAACACTACGCAGCAAGTGCAGACCCATGCTATCGACAAACCTTTTCAGAACAACTTTCCAATATGCAGTGATTCTCATTTTCATATCAAACGCCTGCTCTCTAACACTCGGGTAATCCCATAGATGGCCAACTTCAATCTACCCAAAACCTTCGTTTGATATCTTTGAGATCCTGGAGTATTTATACATGGCCTCCGTGAACACATTCTGTTGAGCCATAAGCTTACCCCATTCTGACGGGTATTCAAGACTGCATGTGTAATCAGCAAGCTTCTCCATCTCCACTATCTCATCACGTTATCAAAAGACTTCTGCTTCATCTTTTATATGCGATTACGGGCTGCTCTGATTGTAGAGGCTTGGTGTTGCGGCCCTTGCGGGTAACTATCGCAATGATTCGTGAAAACAGATATAACCACTTGCAGGATGTAGTCCCACACTTTGGCTATGAAATCCACCGGTGTTCTGGATATCTCCTTAATTTTTTTCTGCAGGATCATGAGGAAGGCAGTGCGGGGAAGGAAATTAGGAAGCCCAATTCCTTTAGTTTCATTGAGCACTCTTTGGAAGCTCATCGGAATACTGGTTCAGCATTTCAACCAACCGAGCAGTGCAGTGTCTGTGTTTCTCATCTGGGTACTCATCGAATTCACCTCTCAGGAGAATTTTCTTCAGAGACTCTTTGGACGACCCAATAATCCTCATAAACGCCATCATTGCTTCAGCAACCGAAGATAGATTCTGGGGCATTTTGTTCAACTCAGAAATGCTTGCGTTCAGCTTCTCATTGATCCTCCACACGATATCTGGCAAGCATCTTGAAATAATTGTTGCTTGTATTTGGACCAGCTTTTGAGCAAGAACTGGTACACCAACCATAGACTCATCAATCTTGGATAGCAAAGGATGAGTTTGGAATAGTCCAGCTACTTCCACACGGGCTTCTTCATATGACTCATCGCCAATCCGATTCCTCACGCAAACGTAGCCAAGCCCAATGTTCACATCATCAGCAGTGACCTTCTCAAACAAACCTTCTGGAGATTTATCAGCCTTAGTAACCATAGCTAGAGTCCTCTCACCGATTTTGTCGAGCCGCTGATGTTAGATTTATTCTAATTTTGTGGACTAGCATATTTCATTTCTGTTAAAAGGTCCGGGATTAGTTCGACTATCAAATATATCGGAGTATTTGTTTAGACCCATTTGGTTAGTGATCACCATTTTGTAATGGGTCATTTTGGTGCACCTAATTTATTAGTATGCATTTTGTTAAGTGTGGGTCCGGTGCTATATGGTTAATTTGGACCCATAATGGGCTGGGCCATTTTATAAGCACGAGAGGAGATCCTACTCCCATCCTCATATATATATATGTGTGGCTGGCCCATTAAGTGACACACGGCTGTAGAGAACAAGAGGAAAAGGGAGTAGCTACTCCTCTTTGGGGAATATCTGGTGCTTTTGTGAGGGTTTCATCATCTCCAGTCAACTAAAGAGCAAATTCCCTTCATCACTCAAGCGGTCAAGCCTCTATGGCGTCTTCATCTGCAGGTATGTTCCAAATCAAAGTTTTTTCACATGCAATGAATTGAAGCAAGAAATTAGGGCTTGTTATTGTGCGAATTTCTAACAGCTGAGACATCCTTATTGATTCAACAGTAGGGAAATCAACAGTAGCAGATAAAACATTCAGTATTATGCTCTCTTCTGGTTTTATGTCCTCCATAATAATTCCAGATATCTGCTCATAAATATCCTCGGGTTGGCCATGAACAGGCACCCTAGTGATCCCGGGGAGATCCACCATTGTAAGATCCGGAACGCCTCTCTTTTTTCACAACCAAAGTCAATGGGGTGTTTGATATCCCCTTCCCATTGCCTGCAATCTCATCAGTAGCCAAAACAATGGCTTCGGCTATGTGGATTTGTCGGTGGGGACAGTCTTGCCATGGTACTCCAAATGGAGCTCTGGTTGAGCATGTGGGTGGTGTTGGAGCCTCATAATGCGGGGAACTCTGGTGCAAATGCCTTGGCTGCGGGGAAGACTTATTCCGGCAAGCGATTCCAAGACACTCGATTTTCCAGCTGATTGGTCACCGACCACCACAATGGTCAGAAGCTGGATGCCTTCTTGTGCCACTTTTGGATGGCGGAGCTTATCGACCGCGTCGAGCAGAGGGCGGATTCGCTCCTTCAACGAAAACATCAACGGATGGTGCACTGGAATGAGAGCTGTTGTTTCTTCTTCAGCTACTAATGCAAGTGGCTGTGCATCGAAAGCCGTAGGGGCTTTTGCGTTGCCTTCTTCCTGCTGCAACCCTGTCTTGCTATTCTTATTTTTTGAACCCATTTTTTTTCCAGAGAGAGAAAGTGATAGTGCGGGAGAGATAGTTCATGAAAGTGTACGGTGGGATGCATTTATAGGGCTAAATTTCAAAAAATGCTGTGGAAAACGAAAGGTCATGCTCATGGATTCTTAAAAACCCGAGTAGTTGGGTTGGCAAGTTGGGATTCTTAAAACTCGTGTTTATTCACCCGAGGGTAAAAGCTTTCATTACCGAAAACTATAGGTAACAAATTGAACCCAGATCCATTAAGAAACCTAAATCTATCTATTAAAAAATAGATCCAACCCAACCCATTTATTAATTGGGTTAGAATGGGTCTAAACCCATCTAACCCATTTATTATTAGGTTTCAATTGGGTCAACTTAAATGCCCAATAAATCATGAACATTACCCAACAAAACAATAGAACTACCACATCCATGAATTTCAACGGCAAGTTCCACGACCGCTCAGTCAATAAGGACGGACACCTATACTTCATCTCAGCTCACGAACCCAACGAGGCAACGACAAACCCTTCAAGAGCTGGTCTGCTCTCTATTCCACTGGACTCCACCACAACAGGGGTAAAATCGTCTGGCTAACGCCGTCTGGGTCAGTTGAAAAAAGCATTTCCCAATCCCAAGCGTCAAATCTGGAATGACGGGTGCCACCAGATCGATGATTGTTCGCTTAAGATTAATATTGATGGTGCTTATAATGCCGTGTTTAAAAGAAAGAACATGAAAAGAAAAGAGATGAGAAATGACTTTTACTAGCTCTTTTTTTTTTTTTTCTTACACGTTCTTTCCTTGAAATCAATTTTGCAAGCTACTATTGAATATTGATTGTTAAAAGTACATTACTATTATAAGTGAGATTGGGGGTGGAGATAGCCCACAAGTTTGGCCTAATCTGGCAGAAGGTTTAAAGAAACTAATCTGGACATAATAATCATCAACAATTTAAAAAAGAAAATCAAGTAAAAAAAATCCCAAAACTCTGAACAATGAAGTCCAAAAATTCTTAAAATTTCAGCAGAATCTTCATTCGGTTCAGTAATTTTAATATACATGGGTAATTTGGTCATTTTAGTATATAGGGGCATTATGATAATTTTAGTATGAAAGGGTAATTTGGTCATTTAAATGTATAATGGTGATATGGTCATTTCAATGTATATGGATATTTTAGTTATTTTTAATTTTAATTGGGTTAATGGGCGGGTTGTGTTTGATTTTAAATAAATGGGTTGGGTTGGGTATGAGTAATTGGACTCTTAACTAATTGGGTCTAAATGGGTCAATGACCCATTAAAGACCAACCCACTTATAACTTACCTAATTTAGCCCAAACCCGCTCATTTAACACCCCTAGCGAAAACCAGTAGCTCTTTAAAGTCGAAGTGGGAAACCCAAATAAGGAAGGGTCTTGGTTTTGACATAGGTGTGGTTGGTTCTGACATAGGTGTGGTTAGCAGACAGCAAATCAGTTTTTGTTTGTCTGGGTGTGGTTAGCGTGCAAGATTATAGTCGTGCTACCGACGATCTCTCAAACTTTGGCCTTCTGCGAAGGCTGGTTATGTTCCACTAGCTCTTTGTGTGGCTAATGTTGCTATGGTTCTATGGTCCATTCAAATTTCTAAAGCCCGCTGAATGTCTGGAGTCCTTATTTTCATGCCTAGGAGAAGGCTACTACGCCTGGTCAACCCCTCTTCCACCCTTTTAAAGTAGAAAAAAAAAAAAAAAAAAAAACAAAGTCTAAGGTTGGTTCCCTCCAACACACAGAGGGCACGTCTTTGTGTCAGATTATTTTTTGGAGCTAATCTTTGAACCCAAGGCAACAACAAGGCCGACAACTGATCAAGTTACCAAGTATTTAAAATAATTGGCAACCAATCAACCACACGTAAATAAATTAATGGAGAATGCAATTCCTCTGATTCTTAGTATTATTTCCATCCAGACTTGTGCGGATTCAAAATTAGTTTCGTTGCAACTCTCCAAAATCGATAATAAGTTTAATTTGCTGGGACGAATATCACATGCAACCTTGCTTTTCCAATTACATGGAAAACACATTTTTCTCTTTGCAACGGTCTCTGCTAGCACTAGCAGTAGTTACCTTGGAAGTTGGAACCGACTAACCAAGGTCTAAATATTCAACAAACAGTGAAGGAAACTTCGTATCAGAAACCAGAAATATATTGAGCATTTCGTAACAAATTCCTCACAAGAATGGTTCTTAAGAAGACTTGCCACCATAAAGGGAACACAAAAAACATAGTCAAGCACCGCATCGTGAAACATATGATCTACAAGTTTTCTGAAAATCCTTCTAATTAAGAGCAAAGATGAGAGAGCCCGCCTCCAGAAAAGGCCCGATGTCTCGCGTTCCATCAATCTCTTCTGGAAAAGGAGCAGGCTAGTTACGAATAGTACTCGTGTTCATATATTCAAAGCAAAGCAAAATAGATGTTCAGGAATCTGGCTCAAAAGTCAGATAATGATCAATTTATTGATTAACTCCCCGACCTTGATACACAGATCAAGATGTTGATGTGAAATAGAGATTGGAATTCCCTCAACACACAACATCAGATTGTATTAATGTTTGAAAAAAATACTAACACATATCTCTCCCCTCTTTTCTCACTCATGCACACGCATGAAAGACGGGAATTTTCAGTAGGATGTCATCTAGCTTATTTAGCGGCCTCGTAAGGGTGAGTAAACTCACTTAGACTGCATTGCATTTTCAACAAAGGCTTTTGAAAGCAAGTTCAATAAAGGATTCCTCGTAAGAAATATGTTGCATGTATTGTTGGGAATGCCTTGTATTCTTTTGTCCCACATTGGTTAACTATATTGTTCCCATTTTTGTAACCTATTATAAATAGGGCTTTTGGGGGACTTCTTGGAATTATCTTTTGGGCTCTCATATTGTGGCTTTTCTAGAGTTACAAATTACAACTAGCTCTTTGTATCTCTTTTTTACATTGGTTAGTGAATCTTCTCTCTCTTCGCCCGTGGACATACCCATCTTAGGGAACCACGTATATCTTGTGGCTTTGTGATTTCTTGTTTAATTTTCAATTTCTCATTCTTAGTTTGCATTCATAACGTTCATTACAACCAACTGGTATCAAAGCCTTAGGTTGCAAAAACTAGGGTTTCGTTTCCGATTGTGGCTATGGCTGCTAAATTCGAGATTGCAAAGTTCGATGGGCAAAACAACAGTTTTAGTCTTTGGAGAGTAAAGATGAAGGCTATGTTAACCCAACAAGGATTGCATAAGGCTTTGTTAGGCAAGACTAGTTCTAGAATCAAAGAGGAAGAGTGGGATGATACGGATGCCAAAGCTCTGAGTTCTATTCAATTGAGTTTGGCAGATGATGTTCTTTGTGAGGTGGAAGAAGAAACTTCAGCCGTAGATATTTGGTTGAAGTTGGAAGGCATATATATGACGAAGTTGCTCACCAACAGGTTATATTTTAAACAACGTCTTTATAATTTTCGTATGCGAGAAAGTATACCTGTTAAGGATCATTTAGACGAGTTCAATTGTATTATCATGGATCTGAAAAATATTGATAGTAAAATTGAGGATGAGGACCAAGCCCTAATTTTGCTATGTTGTTTACCATTTTCGTATGAGCACTTTGTTACAACCCTATTGTATGGCAAGACACAATATCCATGGAAGATGTCAAGGCCAATCTTTATTTGAAAGAATTGAGGAAAAAGGTGTCACATGAGGGTGATGTGCATGCGGAAGGTTTGTTTGTTAGGGGAATAACAGCAGAAAGGGAGGAGTCGAGTAATAAGAGAAGATCCAGACCATCAGGTAAGAAGAAGGGAAAGTGCAATTATTGTAAGAAACCCGGACACTGAAAAAATGACTGTTTAAAACTCAAGGAGAAGGAAAATGAAGACCAGAAAGGGGGTAAAGTAATTGCTGAAAGTTCAGATGAGTCAGATAACATGTTATCAATTATAGAGGGCGATTTTCACTCTAATACCGAGTGGATTATGGATTCTGGATGTTCATACCACATGTGTCCGCATAGGGAGCGGTTTTCTACTTATAAGGTAGTCAATTGTGGTACAGTTTTGATGGGCAACAACATGGCCTGTAAGACTGTTGGTTCAGGAATGATTCAGCTTAGGATGCATGATGGTATTGTTAGGACTTTATCTGAGATTCGACATGTTCCGAATTTGAAGAAAAATCTAATCTTCCTAGATGCTCTTGATTCTCATGGTTGCAAATTCCTCGGTGAAGATGGAGTTTTGAAAGTCTTAAGGGGTGCATTAGTACTAATGAAGGGTCAGAAGCGTGGTAACCTCTATACAGTCCAGGGCAGTACAGTTCTAGGTGCTGCAGTAACGGTTGCTTCATCCAAGGTTTCAGATTCAGACTTGACTTGTTTTTGGCATATGTGCCTTGGGCATATGAGCGAGAAGGGGATGACAGTTTTGAGCAAATAGGGTTTACTATGTGGCCAAAAAATTGAAAAGCTGGATTTCTGTGAGCATTTTGTGTACGGTAAGCAATGCAGGGTAAAATTCAGTACAGATGTTCATCACACCAAAGGCACAGTGGATTATTTTTACTCAGATCTTTGGGGTCCTGCAGAGGTAACTTCTAAAGGTGGTTTTCGGTATTTTATGAGTATTATCGATGATTCTCTCGTAAAGTTTGGGTGTATATGTTGAAACATAAGAGTGACGCCTTAAATACATTCAAACAGTTTAAAACTTTGATTGAGAATCAAACTGGTAAGAAAATAAAACATTTGAGAACTGACAATGGTATGGAGTTTTATCTTGGCGAGTTTGATAGGTTCTGCAGTGATGAGGGCATTGTGAGGCATCACACAGTGAGAAAAACTCCTCAGGAGAATGGTGTGCCAGAACATACGAACATGACTCTTTTGGAGAAGGCACGTTGTATGTTGTCCAATTCCGGATTGGGCAAAGAAGTTTGGGCTTAAGCCATTTCCACAACATGCTATTTGGTGTACAGGTCTCCATCGGCTGTTATTGAGTATAAGACTCTGTTTGAGGTATGGTTAGGTCATCTAGCTAATTATTCTGTGTTGCGTGTTTTTGGGTGTACAGCTTATGCTCATGTGAATGAGGGTAAATTGGAGCCACGGGCCAAGAAGTGTATTATCTTAGGTTATGCAGCATGTGTCAAAGGGTATAGGTTATGGTGATCTGATGATTTGAGGTTTTTGATCAACAGGGATGTGATTTTTGATGAAAATTATCTGATTAAGGGGTCTAAGCAGGTTGAGCATATAGTTCAAGAACAGAGTGTTCCAAAGCAGGTGGAGTTTTGGAATAAATCTTCTGACTCAGGGAAGAAAGACATTGAGCAACCAATTGAAGAGGAGTTCAAGAGTTCAGACACAGAGGATGATGAGTTAGTTGAGCAACCACGCACTATTGCTAAAGATAGGCCAATGAGGGAGATTCGGCTTCCTGAAAGGTATTCGGCTTATTCTAAGATGGTGTCTTATGCTTTATCAGTTGTTAAAACAGTTGAGTATGAAGAGCCTTCAAGCTATACAGAAGCTATTTCGAGCACTGAGTTTGCACAGTGGTCTGTTGCTATGAATGATGAGATTGAGTTTCTTCAAAAGAATCAGACATGGGAGTTAGTAGAACCGCTGAAAGAGAAGAGGATTGTTGGGTGCAAGTGGGTCTTCAAGCACAAACGAAGCATTCCAGGGGTAGAAGATGCTCAGTTCAAAACTCGGCTAGTGGCAAAAGGATATAGCCAGAAGGAGGGTGTTGACTACAATGAGGTATTTTCACTAGTTGTAAAATATAGTTCCATTCGAACTTTACTTACTATTGTTGCATGCTATGATCTTGAGTTAGAGCAACTTGATATCAAAACTGCGTTTTTGCATGATGAGCTTGAGGAATAGATTTTTATGCGTCAGCCAAAGGGATTTATTATTTCTGGTAAGGAGGATCACGTTTGTTTACTTCGTAATCTTTGTAAGGCCTCAAACAACCCCCTAGGCAATGGTATAAGCCGTTTGATACTTTTATGATAAGCCAGTCATAGTCAAGAAGTGAGTATGACAGTTGTGTGTATTTTTAAAAACTTCCAGATGGTTCATTTGTTTATCTACTGTTGTATGTTGATGATATGCTTATTGCTGCCAAGAGTGTATCAGAAATCAACAGGTTGAAACAGTAGTTAGGTGGTGAATTTGAGATGAAAGATTTGGGTGCGACAAAACATATTTTGGGTATGGAGATTTGTAGAGATCAAGTAACTGGCAAATTATTTTTGAATCAGAAGTCTTATATTCTCAAAGTGCTTGAGCGATTTGCCATGCAGAATTTGAGGTCAATCAGTACTCCTTTGGCAGCACACTTTCGACTTTCAGTTGAGTTGTCACCACAGTCGGAGGATGAGGAGAAGTTTATGTCTCAGGTTCCATATTTGTGCATAGTTGGGAGCCTTATGTATGCCATAGTATGTACTCGTTCTGATATTTCCCATGCAGTTAGTGTCGTTAGTTGTTAAATGGGGCGTCCAGAAAAAGGTACATTGGGAGGCTGTGAAATGGATACTACGATATTTGTGCGGAACTGCAAGTGTTGGTCTATTGTTTGGGGTTGCCAATTCATGAGATCATGCTTTGGTTATGTTGATTCGGATTTTGTCGATGACCATAATAAGAGAAGGTCTCTGACAGGTTATGTTTTTACTTTGTCCGGAAGTGCCATTAGTTAGAAAGCTACTTTACAGGCTACACTCGTGCTGTCTACAATAGAAGCGGAGTATATGGCCATTGCTAAAGCTGTGAAGGAGGCATTATGGATAAGAGCTTTGCTTTGTGAGCTTGGTCTTGTACAAGGTGTGAGTTCAGTATTTTATGATTCACAGAGTGTTATACATTTGACTAAAAATCTGATGTATCATGAGAGGACCAAGCATATCGATGTCAGGTATCACTTCGTTTGGGATATCATCTCACAAAAGCAAGTTGAGGTGAAGAAAGTGGGTATGATAGGTAACCCAACAGATATGTTGACTGAACCAGTTCTGGTTGCCAAGTTCAAGCATTGCTTGGTATTTCTAGTTGATCACCCCTCGGGGGCATTTGGCGAGTGAGTGGTTAGAAGGGAAGAGCTATATTTGGTGATTTGGTTTAGTGGAATTCAAGTCAAGGTAGAGAATTGTTGGGAATGCCTTGTATTCTTTTATCCCACATTGGTTAATTATGTTGTTCCCATTTTTATAGCCTATTATAAATAAGGCTTTTGGGTGACTTCTAGGAATTATTTTTTGAGCTTTCATATTGTGGCCTTCTAGAGTTACGGATTACAACCGGCTCTTTCTATCTCTTCTTCACATTGGTTAGTGAATCCTCTCTCTCCTTGCCCGTGGATATACCCATCTTGAGGAACTACATATATCTTGTGTCTTTGTGATTTCTTATTTAGTTTTCAATTTCTCGTTCTTAACTTGCATTCATAACGTTCATTACAACAGGTATGGTTCTCATGTTCGAATAAAAAGGAGAGAAGGCACGAAGGGAAGAAAGAAGGATTGGAATCATTAGAAGTCTTTGGAATAATACTAGAGGAGGCGTTCACATTGTCAGATTCATCGGGCTGTAGTAATCCGACGTTTCCTCTGAAATATGGATACCGTTGGGGTGTCCTTGTGTGGTGATACAAACACTGTTGAGGTGTCCATGCTTAAAGGCATTTATATATCCGTACAATCTTCCATCAACTTTAACTAACTACAGCCATTCAAAAAAAACATTTACTAACTACCTAGAATTACAACCCAACAATCACATCACGACCATTATGGTCTTTAAAATCGACCACACTTGAAAAATCAAAAATCAAACCAAACCAAAATCAGAACTCTTCTAGTTCTAGAACTAGTGGGATTGCATGAACAAAGATTGAAGTTGGGCAATAAAAGATTTAATAGCAAGACCCTAGCTAAGCATCACTACAGCACTATGCATGTTCTTAGTATTTTCAAAAATCGCAGTATGCTAACTAACTTAGATTATTGAGCTAGTCACTGAACCAAGGGTTGGTCATTGAAAAATAGGCGTTGCTCATCTGCACACAGTCAAGTAGCCAGATGTAGTTAAATCTAAGCAGAACACTAAACATAGTTGAAACATCACGATAGTTATCAACAATAAGCCTCGGATAAAATTAAATGCCATAGGATAATTCTCTTGACATCGTAGGATTCTAAAATATTGAATCAGCAGCTGCGAACCAAGTTGCTCAATGATTATCTGCCACGCTCATCGAAAGAGCCGTGATGTGATTGCCTTAAAAAAGTCCGAATAGTCAATCTTTTGGAGTTCAAAATAGACACCTTGATTGAATAAATTGAGGCTCGTAATCAATGCCCAATTAACATATTTGGATTATACAGTTACCAGTCAATAAGAAGGCTGTTGGTTGTTGCTAATGATAAGGTGAGGATTATCGGGGCCCTAAAACTTTTGGATAGAAAAAGCTTTTTTCCTGTTAAATCGATAAGATGTTGTGCTAGAGCTCTTGGAGAGAGCTTTGTTCATGGGTGAGAATGATTTCGGAGACTGATTGTGTTGTAGGACATAAGCCTACTCCATAGATCAAGCAAAAAGAAAAAGCTTATTCTACAATAATCATACTTGTATTACACACACACAAAAAAAAAAAAAAAGAGGTTTGAAGTAGAATATTACAGTAGGTTATAATAGAGGGGCGAAACTGGGCCAAAGGCAACAGAAAAAAGGTTATAACCCTTAACAAATAGGATTTTCATGAACCTATTTATACTTTGGAATATTGGAAACTATGTTCAATTGCATCAAATTACCACAATAGGATTTTGATGATACCAAAGAATCCGCCAACATAGTGTGAACTAAGGTATTAATACAAATGATAAAAAAAAGGGCACCAAAAAACTTACACGGCCTGAAATACAATAAAAAAACTCATAGGTTAAACCTGGCTCGCATCGGTCAATTTATTTCACTTTTTCTTCTAAAAAATGGTTATATTAATGGGACATGTTTGGCTTGCTTTGGCTGGGCAATTCCCACCCAAATGAGCTCATCCCCTCTCCATTTTATCCCCCCTTAGCCAGTTTTGGGCCAAAAAATATGAATTGGTTTCGAGGTGGGCATAAATAATACCCCCTCCGCATCCCCTTATCCGTCTATTTCAACTACAAAATAATATTATCCCACCATTTTATCCATCATCCAAAGCAAACGATTTTATTCCCCCAGTACCTCATCCAAACCAATTACTTTTTATCCCCCTACATAAATAATACCCCATACTATCTTATCTCCTCCATAAATAATACTCCCAAAACTCATCCTGCATCCAATCCGACCTTGTAATAGCCTATGACAAAGAGAGATACCTTCAACCTGAAGGCAATATAATAAATTATTTGTCTTTGTTGCCACACCTGATCGATTTTGTTCTCTTAATTGTTGGCTCCATTCACTAGACGGATTGTATTCTGCATTTTGATAAGCATTTGATATATAGGTGATTATTTGAAACCATGGCCTCTTCAATATATTTTGATATAGATGTATCCATGCCCTTTATTTGGGTTGGAAATTCATGCCTTCACTCCAAAGCTAAAAAAGTGCGGTCATTTCTTCAACACAAAAAATCGCCAGAAAAAAGGGGGAAGAACACAAATTGCATGACACTGTAAAAAAAAAAAAATTGAAAATTTGACCTTACCAAAATTTATTTCCCCTGTATATAAAAGCAGTCACTTTCTCTGTGCAAAAAGAAAGAGCATGAATCAGTAAAGTAAAAGTAAAGAAAATGTGAAAGACCACTTAAAAGGAGTCCAGTTTCTCCTGCCTAAACAATCGTTAAGGAAAAAGAAAAAGAAAGAGCATGAATAAGGTAAAAGGGTGTTACAAAAATAAAAATAAAAAAAGTAAAGAACAATAGTAGTATAACACAATTATAAAAAGATATTTACTTCAGGAACTTTTGAGATAGAGGGGTATAACTTAGTCTTCAAAACTAACAACATATTATTGAAATATTTATCACAATTTCACTTTCACCCGTTACAATGATACTTCTCTTGAAATCTGACTGAGAACCGAGGTCCTTAATTCATGAAAAGATAGTTACTTCAAGAACTTTGAGGGAGAGGGGGTTAGTCTTCAAGACTAACAACATTTTCTTAAAAGTATTTCTCACAACTTCACTTTCACTCACTACAATGGTACTTCTCTAGATTTTTGACTGAGAATTGAGGCCCCTAATTCATAAATGAAATTTTAGAGTATGTTAGAAGTTGAAACATATGAAAAAGAAAGGAAAGGAAAATTTAAATAAATAAAAAAAAAAAACCATCCCTCCCCTAGGTCGGTTGAGAAAGAAATTGGGAGGAAAATAAATAAAGTGAGTTTTGAGCTGGATGACAGTAGTTAGGGTTTTGTTTTGAGTTGTATTGGTTGGGTTTGTCCTATTATTTGGGTTTTTAGGCCCTCTAGGTGTTTAATTGGTCTTTCATTTTAATTATCTGGTTTTTAGGCCGACGGGTGTGAGCTTCGCCTTAATGGGTTTCCTGTGTTTGGTTTCTTGTCAAGCTTGGGGATTGGGTCTAGGATGGGCATAGGATTACTCTTAGTGTTGTAGATTGCTTTGGTCTCGAGTTAAGGATTTGATGTTATCATTTCTTGTTCCTATTAATTTTTGTAATATTTTCAGAGATTAATGAAATTTTTTTTGCCCCTTTTCAAAAAAGAAAAGTAAGTTATTCTTTCTGCTACTTTTTCCTCACACCTTCGTCCTTGACCAGCTTTCTTTCTTTTCCGTTTCTTTCCACAATTTCCAAACGAATCCTTGACCTTGATTGGTTACGGTTTTGAGCTATGTTTTCTAGGTAATAAGTAGATATGGATAAATATAAAAATGAGAGTAACAATTGGAAAGAAACCTATGAGAGACCATGCGCAAAGAGAAAAGATTGGGTCTCTAGACCCGAACCGAACACAGTCTTAGCAATGCTACGGACACATTCAAGTTTACATCGGTTCTTATATCCTCTCTCACAAGGGTTGGTGGGATCCACAACATTATTTGGAGGGTGAGGATGTGTTCGTAGCTCTTTTTTTTTTTTTTGGTAAATAAATGAACATGAAGGGCCTACATGCAACTTTCCGAAACCCAAACGCGGCGAACCGTACAGCGGGATTCTTCGTTGCTAAGGAATTTGTCCACACTTTTCTTGTTTGAGAAGGAGTTGGTTATGACATCATCCCATCCACCCATTTCACAACGAAGTTTAAAGTAGAGAAACTGGGGAAGACCTCTTAAAAAGGAATTCAGACATTGTTCGTTTTAGGATTCGGTACATGAAAATTGACTAGACCGTTTTCTTCCATGTCTTGGGTATATTTTGATGATTTAAATTGTTTGTAATTTTGGAGTTTGTTGAGAACATTAATCACATCAAAATTCAAGCTGATTAGATATCGTTTAATATGATTTCAAAGCACTTTTTTTTTTTTTTGAGAATATAACAGGATTACAATTGAATCGGAACCATTTAACGCACTTATCTCAAGACAAATGCATTCCAAAAATATATCAACCGGTATTTAATCAATGTAATTTTTGACGTGATTAATGCTATTGATGAGTTTTGAAAGGTTAATAGTTTGGATCATCGACTTTGTTCGTTTTGGGTTTTGAGGGAGATTTTTAGAGTAGTAAGTGGAGATAGATAAAAAAAAATTTATTGAATACCGTATTCAGAGTATTTGAGTCCCCCGAAGGCATAAGGTCCAAAATGGAATTGAAAACAGCCTACAAACATGCTAAAAAAGCTTCCCTCCCCTTGTTTGGTTGAGAAAGAAATTAGGAGGAAAAATAACTAATAAGTTTTGAGAACTTTCCTCTACTTTTTCCTCACTTTCGTACCCTTAACCATTTTTTTTTTCTTTCTTTTCCATTTCTTCTCACAAATTCCAAACGTTAGACTTTGTTTGTGTTCGTAGCATTTTTGTATAAATAAATAAACATAAAGGGCCTACGTGCAACTTTCCAAAACCCAAAAAGCCGCAAACCGTACTGTGGAATCCTTCGTTGCTAAGGAATTGGTTGACAGTTTTCTTATTTGTTAAGGAGTTGGTTAGCACATCATCACGATGACATCATCCCATCCTCTAGAGAACGGAGTTCAGATTCTCCAGCTGCGGTCCATGAAAATGAACTAGACCATCCACTCCAGTTGGCTCGTTTCTTGGGTGTATTTTGATGATTCAAATTGTTTGTAATTTTATAGTTTGTTGAGAAGTACATTAATCACATCAAAATTTAGACCATCCACTCTAGTTGGCTCGTTTCTTGGGTGTATTTTGATGATTCAAATTGTTTGTAATTTTATAGTTTGTTGAGAAGTACATTAATCACATCAAAATTTAGACCATCCACTCTAGTTGGCTCGTTTCTTGGGTGTATTTTGATGATTCAAATTGTTTGTAATTTTATAGTTTGTTGAGAAGTACATTAATCACATCAAAATTTAGACCATTCACTCCAGTTGGCTCGTTTCTTGGGTGTATTTTGATGATTCAAATTGTTTGTAATTTTATAGTTTGTTGAGAAGTACATTAATCACATCAAAATTTAAGTTGATTAGGTATGGTTTAATATGATTTCGACACACTTTTTTTTTTAGAATATAAAATAACAAGATTATAACTGAATTGGGACCATTTCACTTATTTTTCACGAATATATCTCTTTTTTTTTTTTGAAAAGCACGAATATATCTCAAGACAAAATATATTCTGAAATTATATCAATCGGTATTAATCAATGTGATTTTTGGCGTGATTGATGTTCTGTCGGAGTTTTAAAATGTCAGTAGTGTGGATCATCAAATGGACTCGAAAAAGACCTACAAGCAAGCTAACTAGATGGCTTTAGTCCAATACTTTCATGAACGGAAGAGGTTCATCTTTCCCTATCCAAACAAGTGTCCTGGAAAAAGGTTTTGCGCGTATAGATTACTCTTTGAATTTGTCTCGAATCTCATAAATATGAACATATCTTGGGTCTCATAAAGATGAACGGTCTAGATCATTCTCGAGCATAGACCTCTATCTCCCGTATCCTTTCTGTTTTTGTACTGTACCCGTATCCTTTCGGAAAAGAAAAGGTCCTTTCGAAAAAGAAAAGGTAAGAGCATAACTTGCGTAGGTAAAGTAAAAGAAGTAGGGAAAATGACCGGACAGTGGTGTACGGTAAGCTTTATTCCCACTTTAATGGGGTGCAGTTTTGAAATCCCCAATACATGGCATCAACAATAATATTGACCAATATATGGTAACATAACTTCTTCAGACCATTCTACCCTTATATTTGTCACCTCCTACTGATTTGATTTCTGCTGTCACCATCAGAAAACTCTCAATCGCCGCCACCCATGAATTCGGTCTCCCAGTAATTGAGTGGCTAAATAAGTCAATGGCTTATTTTTTTTTCTTATTCAAATTTTTTCATATCTTCGCTTATCATCATTTTTTTGGGATTATTGCATCTTCATGATAAAGGAATCTAAAAAGTGAAAATTTTTGATCGAAATCCATTTTTTTAAATAAAGACTAAAATAAACCAATAAACTAATTTTTTTCGTTTTTATTCAAAAAAATTAGATTTTGATCAAATTTTTTACTTTTAGATTCCTCGTCATGAGGATGCAATCCCCAAAAATGATGATAAGCCAAGTGATACTAAAAATTTGAATAAAGCGACAAAAAATAAGCCACTTGGCTTCTTCGTTCGGCTAAATTGTTCTTATTCAAATTTTTTTATATCATTGGCTTATCATCATTTTTTTGGGGATTATTGCATTCTTATGACGAGAGGAATCTAAAAAGTAAAAAATTTTGATCGAAATCCAATTTTTTTTGAATAAAGATGAAAAAAGTGGCTTATTGACTTATTTTCTTCTTTATTAAAAAAAAATTAGATTTCGATCAAAATTTTTTACTTTTTAGATTACTTGTCATGAGAATGCAATAATTTCCAAAAAAATAATGATAAGCCAAGTGATACGAAAAAAATTTAAATAAGGACAAAAAATAAGCCACTTTGGCTTATTTGTCCAAACAAGAAGAGGCTTGTACCATTAGTTGCGTGTTGTTTGGCCAAAAAAGCCATTTACTTTCCACAAATTTTTTTTTGTCCTTATTCAAATTTTTTTCTTATCACTTGCTAATCATCATTTTTTTGGAGATTATTGCATACTCATGGCAAGAGGAATTTAGAAAGTAAAAAATTTTGGTCGAATCCAAATTTTTGAATAAAGACGGTGCTGGCTTTAAACCTCATTTCGAATTCAAAAAATTGATTTCGATTAAAATTTTTACTTTTTAGATTCCTCATTCTGAGTATGCAATAATCCTTCAAAATTGATGATAAGCCAAGTGATACTTAAAAATTTTGAATAAAGACAAAAATTTGTGAAAGCCAAATGGCTTTTTGGCCAAACAACTAAGTCCAGAGAGAGTCATAGTCTCATAAGCTCCCCTTTGTGCTTGAGACATTTACTTCTCTCTCCTCAAGCCAACATTAGAGAAACAAACCGACATCATCAATGCATTCACACTACAACTTTGAATCACAAAGAGCAATTTAACTACCATTCTCCGAAGTAAGAACAAGTAAATATTACTCAAAGAATACATTATTTTTTCACAAAGACTACGACTTTTGAATCACAAAGAGCAATTTATTTTTTACATATGGAGTACTATGGAGTTGAGTACCTCAACTACCATTCTCCTATGAGTAGAAAGCATAAATATTACTCAAAGAGTACATTATTTTTTCACAAAGACTATAACTTTGAATCACAAAGAGCAATTTATTTTTTACATAACTGTGGAGTACTATGGAATTGAGTACCTCAACTACCATTCTCCGAGGTAGTAAGAGTAAGTAAATATTACTCAAAGAGTACATTGTTTTTTCACAAAGACTACAAGTTTGAATCACAAAGAGCAATTTAGTTTTCACATAAATTTGGCAGTTGAATTGAGCACCTCAACTATCATTCTCCGAGGTAATAAGAGCAAGTAAATATTACTCAAAGAGTACATTGTTTTTTCACAAAGACTACAAGTTCGAATCACAAAGAGCAATTTAGTTTTCACATAAATGTGGCAGTTGAGTTGAGCACCTCAACTACCATTCTCCGAGGTATTAAGAGCAAGTAAATATTACGCAAATAGTACATTTTGGTTTCACAGAGACTACCACTTAGAATCACAAAGAGCACTTATATTTTTATATAAATGTGAATTATGAAATATTACGTGTGAGATATCCCCAATTCCACCTGCCCTTTTAAAAGGTATGTAACCTGCAATCTAGTGGAGCAAAACAGTGATAATGAAGAAAGTGATGCATTATATTTTGTTGGGCTGTACAGATTTCTTGAAAGTCAATGCTATAATCAGTTCGTGAAATTCAGGGCTTATAGGTGGACCGATGAAGAACACGCTAAGTTCCTTGAAGCTCTTCAATTGTTTGATTCTACGATGCCAAAAATTCATTATGACCATTTAAGATAAAATGATAAAAAAAAACAAGATCTTTCCACCGATTGAACCGAATTGCAAATCGGAACACAAGAATAATTTTAAATAAAAAAAAAGATACATAGTATAAACATTATTAATTAAATTAAAAAATAACAAAAAATCGGTTATCGGTATTTTTGGGATAAAAAGGTTATAATATTAAGGTTGAAAGTTGGATGGAATGATCATTTTGGATAAAATGATCAGAAAACTAAAATCTTTCTATCGGTTCAAACGAATTGAAATTTGAAACACTTAATTTTCAACCTCTTTAGACAGTCTAAACTACCACAAAAATATAATTTTTCCGTTTTACATTATTTCACCATCAATATTAGGCTCGTTTGATAGGTTTCGTTGAGTACATTTTATAAATATCAAATTTATTAAAAAAAATTACGTGAAACAAAATTTATTAGCATTTAAACTTTTATACCAAAAAAAATAAGAGAGAGAAAGCGGGGAGAGAAAGAGGGGGAGTAAAATGAGAAAAGGGCACGGGCCCGTGTCAGACCCCCCTGACACGGGGGCGATTAACAGCCCTCAATTTTGTGGTTTAGGTTTTTGAAGTGTTATATGAGGGTAAAATTGTAAACTGAAGTTTTCTTACCATGTGTTGGTGAATACTTTTTGGGATGACATCACAGTGGTGATTTGTGAATCACACACCATGAATTGGTGAATTATTTGGGTCAACACCACTGTCCGGTCATTTTCCAAGAAGTATATTCGTTTGGCCTAGGTTGTGTGAAAACCGAGGTGGCACTTTCTAACAGGAGAAAGTGGATTCCTTTTGCTATTTCAAAATTTTTAATGGATACCACACAGGTTATAGTCCTATTAGACTACTTTTAATTGACCAACAGTTGCTCGTTTTATTATTTGCTCAATTTTATCGTCCGTCTCGGTATTTGAAGGTTGGAATATGTTTTTACACTTTAATCGGTAAAAAATGCAATATATTCGACCGATAACAATTTGATTTTAATTCAAACCGTTCAAAATATTTTTAAACGATGATATGAGAGCGAATAGAGCTGGACTTTTGCAAAAAATAAGAACATCAATATTACGTGTAAAGATACACATAACAGTGGTTCTTTACAGGCAAGCAAGAAAAGACGTTTGATGCAGTGCAGCCAAGAATCCGGCACATACTTTTACATAAAAAATTAACCCAATGTTTGTTTATACCATATTAAAAAAAAAAAAAAAGTACTGCTACTATTATCTTACCAAACATTAAATGGTTTTGCTACCTTCACCAATTAAACGGAGAATAATACATTATACTATTAATTTCAAATAAGTTTAGATATTAAAAGTACATCTTTCATGAATATCACTAATAAACTTTCACAAATATCAATACAACTTTTTCGAATATCAATTCGCTTTTAAAACCTATTATTCTCGGTTATCAATTCACTTAAAATCCAGTATTATCCTGGTAGTCTTGCTAACCAGCGATATTTTCCAAAGTTACAAAGAGGAAACTAGTGATGTGCGAGACAATCTTTTTAAACGGCGGAACCGTGAATGTTTACGAAACTAATCGCGACTGTACAAAAGCGTTTTGAAAGATCCAAATGTCAATAAAACTTTTCCAAGGAAGAGTTAAACTTTTTACGGAAAAAGTTCCATAAACATCCGGACCATTCAGAACAGTTTTGAACGGTTGCGATTGATTGTTGTTGTAAAGAACTTGTTCACGGCTGAGCCATGAATAGTTTCTCTCATCGATGTGCATGTGTGAAAGGGGAAATTGATCGAAGGATTTGCAGATGTGCGACGACAAACCAATCGTTTCAGTTCTTTTATTATATACGTGCCTGCCCACAGCAGACTTTGTTTGGATGAGAGTTTAGTTTAGTTTAGTTTTGGTAGTGGGTAGAGAGAGAAATAGGGTAATGATTGGAAAGATAGGTAATGGATGTGAGAGAAATAGAGAGAGAAATAAAATTAATAATTCAAAATATAGGGTAATGATTGAAAAACAAAACAAAACAAAAACTAAAATGACTACCAAACATAGTGTTTATCGTTTCAGTTCCTACCTAACACCATCGTCCTATTCCAACCAAACTCCATCCCAAACCGGACCAAATGAATCGGCATCGCGAAAAGACAAAATTAACCCCAAAAAAATATTCGGTTTTTAGTTTAGGTGATTTTTTTTTCTAAAAGAATTATTATTAGATTCACTTCACAATTTTTGTTTTCAAGATTATAACCAAAAAGTGCCCCCGTCGCTTTCTCGCTCCGCCGGCGATTAAGAGTGTGTTTGGAAAGAAATATTCGATGTTATGGTCACTATATTTTGTGTCATTTTTTCTTTAATTTTTATTAGATTCATATCACAATTTTGGGATTAACCATTTATCTAGTTGAATAAAATTTAAAAGCAAGTATGACCTGAAATCCCAAGAAGTTAACCTAAAGAAAAAAATAAACTCAAAAAAAATAGTTTGTCACTTTTCTGTAGTAGGATATTTGAATTCTCTCAATTTTGGTCCACATTTTTTCTACTTTTTTAGTACTCTCGTCGAGAAGACTGATTAATTTCAAAATTTAGGAAAAAAAACTAAACAAAAAATCACTAACACTAAATGTCAAGTAATGTACCCCTCTATCTTCAGAAAAAATTAAATTTGTCCAATACACCCTAACTTGTTCGACTTCAGTGAAAGTGGTGCAAGAGTTAGTGGACGCTCTGTTTTTTCTTGCCAAGTTATGGTGTCTCAAATCTCTCGCGAATTAGTAATTTGAATATTCTCATGCTTTGACGCTCGTGCGTCAACTTTCGTTCGAGGCTTTGAGCTGTAGCACGCGCATTATGTGACTAAAGCGATAACTCATTATTCCTAGAGTACAAGTAAGCGGGTAACTGGGTAAGCGATGGCTGATGATGCGGCTATTAGCCAATATAGATGATGCGACTATTAGTCACAATAATTAGTCCAAGTTTCGTGGGGTAATATAGTCTAGGCTTCAATTCCTGCAAAATTAAATAATAATAATAATAATACTCCCTCCGTCCCTAAATAAGTGTCCGGCGCGCAAAACTAGGTCTAACAAAAGATGCATATTTTTTGTTAAAAAATCTATTTTTTTCCTACAATCTAATAGAATCCATTGCCATCTATTGATTTGTGAAAAAAAATTAATTTTTTTAACAAAGCAAATGCATTTTTTTAAAGGCCTAGGTTTGCGCGCCGGACACTTATTTAGGGACGGAGGGAGTAATAATAATAATAATAATAATAATAATAATAATAATAATAATAATAATAATAATAATAAAGCCTTTGTTTGGCTGTTGATTTTGAGATTAAAATACTTTATAGGTTTGTTTATTTTTTTTTGTCTTTAATCAATTTTTTGAAACATTTTAATAGAAGTACGCTATATACCTCAAAAAAGTTAAAATTAAATATAAAAAAATTTTGATAAAAAATCACTTAAAATGAAAATAAGTACGGATGACGAAAAAGTCCATTGTGCTGTGTTTGGTTTGGTTTTTGAAAAGTTTTTTGAAAAATAGTAGGGGTAATAAGTGGAGAGAGATAGAGAGAGAAATGGTAGAAGTAGGGGGAATCTAGGGAGAATATAGTAGGTATTTTTTGAAAAATACTTTTTAAAAAGTGAAAGGAACAAGGCATTTGGAAAGAACATTTCTGAGATGAGAACCAGTTCTTAGCTTCCGGGCTTAAATTCTATACATACATCAGTTCTTGAAGGATAGTGCAGGCTTCCAAGCTTAAACTCCAGAAAATACTTCCCATAGTCCACTTCCAACTACCTCTTTCCCCCCCTTTTTTTCTTCTCTCTCAATGAGTTCAAACGGTGAACATAGCATGGCAGGTCAACAACAGCTACAGAATGCCCATGTGGAGGACGAAGAAGGTAATCCAAGGGCTCTTGTTCTTGCACAGCCACTCTCAATAATGGCTGAAGATGGAGAAGAAACATCTCTTCCCATTTCAGCCCATCCGCCGCTGATGTTTTCCTTCAACGAGCGTATCCGCCCTCTGCTCGACGCGGTCGACAGGCTGCGCCACCTCAAAGTGGCCCAAGAAGGCATCCAGCTCCCAACCATAGTTGTGGTTGGTGACCAATCATCCGGAAAATCAAGTGTGCTGGAGTCCCTAGCCGGCATAAGTCTCCCCCGCGGCCAAGGCATTTGCACCAGGGTTCCCCTGATCATGAGGCTTCAACACCACCAAAATCCTCAACCGGAGCTCCACCTAGAGTACCATGGCAAAATAGTCCCAACCGACGAAACCCACGTTGCGGAAGCTATTGTTTTTGCCACTGATGAGATTGCAGGCAACGGGAAGGGAATATCACACACCCCATTGACTCTGGTTGTCAAAAAGAGAGGTGTTCCGGATCTTACTATGGTGGATCTCCCTGGGATCACACGGGTGCCTGTTCATGGCCAACCTGAGGACATATATGAGCAGATCTCAGGGATTATAATGGAGTACATCAAACCAGAAGAGAGCATAATCCTGAATGTTTTGTCTGCTACTGTTGATTTCCCTACTTGTGAATCAATAAGGATGTCTCAGCGTGTCGACAAGTCCGGTGAGAGGACTCTTGCTGTGGTTACCAAAGCCGATAAAGCTCCTGAAGGTTTGCTTGAGAAGGTTACTGCTGATGATGTTAACATTGGGCTCGGTTACGTATGCGTGAGGAACCGGATTGGGGAAGAGTCCTATGAGGAAGCCCGCGAGGAAGAAGCCCGTCTGTTTCAAACTCATCCTTTGCTGTCAAAGATTGATAAGTCCATAGTTGGGGTTCCAGTTCTTGCTCAGAAGCTGGTGCATATACAGGCCACAATTATCTCCAAATGTTTGCCGGAGATTGTGAGGAAGATAAACGACAAGCTGAATTCCAGCGTGTCGGAGTTGAACAAAATGCCACAGCATCTATCTTCAGTTGGTGAAGCAATGACGGTTTTTATGAGGATCATTGGATTTTCCAAAGAGTCTCTGAGGAAAATCCTCCTGAGAGGCGAGTTTGATGAATACCCAGAAGACAGAAAAATGCATTGCACTGCTCGATTGATTGAAATGCTGAACCAATACGCCGGTGAGCTTCAAAAGAGCGCAGAAAATAAGTTGACGGAGAACTTTCTAATGGATGAGATGATGGTCCTAGATGAAGCTAAAGGAATTGGGCTACCCAACTTCCTCCCTCGCACTGCCTTCCTTGTAATTCTCCAGAAAAAGGTCAAGGAGATATCCAAAACGCCGGTTGATTTCATGGCGAAATTGTGGGACTACATCGAAACGGTGCTCATAACTGTTTTCATGAACCATTGCGAAAATTACCCTCAACTCCAATCGGCTATGAGGAGGGCGACCCATAATCTTGTAGCAAAGATAAAAGATGAATCTTTTGATAGAGTGATGGAGATTGTAGAGATGGAGAAGCTCGCGGATTATACTTGTAGTCCGGAGTACATGTCAGACTGGGGTAAGCTAATGGCTCAACAGAATTTGTTCATGGAGGTCATGAATGATTACTCCAAAACAACAAGGATAATGATTGAAGGTTTCGGGGAGATAGAGGTTGGGCATCTTCGTGGTCATTCAGATGTTAGAGAGCAGGCATTTGACATGAAAATGAGGATCACTGCATATTGGAAGGTTGTCCTGAAAAGGTTGGTCGATAGCATGGCTCTGCACTTGCTGCTACGCGTTCGGAACTTGGTTGACCAAGACATGGAAGCAGAGATTGTGAATGAGCTTATGGGATCTCCAGTGGGTGGTCCAGGTGCAATACAAAGGATGCTTGAAGAATCTCCATCTGCTGCAAAAAAACGCGAGAGGCTGAACAAGAGTATCAAGTTGCTTAAGGACTCTAAGGAAGTTGTGGCTCAGATCATCGATAGGATCACTGTCGTTGATTAAAGTTAAAACTCCCTTTCTTACTCTTCTTTCTTGTCACTATTTGGTTTGTGTTGTTTGGTTTATGTCGTCGGTCAGTTTGTTTGTGTTACTTTTGTTTTTCTCGTTGGCTATTCGCGCTTATGGTTGTCGTTATGTCTGTCATTTCGTGTTGTTCGCACTAGGTGTTCGGACCTGCTTCCCAAGCTATCTACTATCTATAAAAAAGACTTATCATGAATATTACTATGAACGCCTTTTGTGTATTATATCAATTGTTGCAGCTTAGTATGCCTAGTTTGATTTGTTACATCTCTGTTTGAGCATCATTTCAGAAGAGATTCATTTGCATTCTCTCCAACTTTCCAATTTGAAAATCTGATAAGCAATTAGAGGCCCTTTGGATTGTGATAAAGGAAGAGAAAAGAAACGGTCGTGATTTCTCACCAAATCTCATCAAAAGTGATGAAATTTGACCAGAAACCAAAATGGACGAATAAAGACTCTTCTTTTTCTTCATTTTTCTTTCTTTCTCACGAGTTTTAATCTCTGTTAACTATCTAAATAACTGAAATAATTCCCCTTTCTTGCCATTTCTTGCCATCGAAAAGGGCTATAACACAATTGGAGGATGGCTGTTCTTGGGGAGTACAAATCAATCCTTGAACTTGTAGTACACATATAGTTCTGAGAGTTTTGACTCGTAGGTTCCCTTGAAAAAGTGGACATTTTAACATGGTTGGCCTTGTATTTGAAAGTCTAGGATTGGCTCATTGTGGCGCAAATCCATATGGATTTTTCTCTGTTAGTGAACGGTGTTATTGACCTAGAGATAAGTCGAGATGTTCAAAACAAATTATATCAAGAGGTAAGGCCGTATTCGGTTCTTGGATTTGTGAACATAAATTTGGGCGTAATGCATTAGAGGTACAGATGAATATTAGTCCCATAATGTTTTTATTATTTGTAAAACAATGTTTCTATCTCTATTCAAGGGAGTCAAGAATTACTTACAAAACCAGAAGCAGACGCATTACCTCCTGGTGTCAAGCTATTTTAGCATAGAAAGTGATGGGTTCAAATCACGGTCCAAGATCATTTCGGGCCTTGCCCAAGACAGTCCCAACTCTGGAACGCCCTTGGTTGGTGCCTCAGAAATGCTCAACGCTGGCATATATCAAACCCAATGCCTACGTTCTGGGGCTCCGCCATGAGCAATGAATAATTTTTTAAATACTCCCCCTTTAGTCTACGTCATATTTTTAATTCCATGCAATAAACTAAACTAAACGCGAGTCTGACCAAGTCTAGGGGACATGTGGAGCCACATGTTTTTATTGTACCAATGGATTGAGGATTGGTAGCAATCCTTGCTTCAAATTAAACATGCCCAAAGGCACAAAACCATGGGAACAGAAATCACCACCAAAATTGAAGATAGTCCTATTTTGAAAGTAATGGAAGATAATAGTTCTAAAACAATAAGTAGTGGAAGATCACAACTCCAAGTAAGATGGAACATAGTTCCGACCTGAAACATTGGAGGTAAACTACCCTATTGCGCTGGAGCACAAACCCGAGGAGAGCCTCTCTCATACTATGGTTAGGATTTAAGATGAAAAAGTGGTAAAAGGACATAATAAGAGGATTAAACTTAGTACCCCCACCGAGGAAAGATTTTGCTAGCTTGCGCTTAGATTCATCTATAGGACACCAGATCCAAGGTCATGGAACATGCCGGAGATGAAAAACTAAAGATAAACCAACGAAGGAATCACTGCAGTGAGACCTCCAGCCATATGAAGGAAACCAACAGTGCCAATAAGGTTTAGGAATCGAAAGAAATTGTCCACTACCGAATGCATGTGCCGATTTCAGGAGATAGATGAAAATACAGTACATGGGTTGCAACCTACACAAATGCTATCATGTAAGGGATAAAGGGGGGGGGAAAAACTTACTCAAGCTCAAGTTTTGTCATGCATTTTAACTCATTATGCAAGTTCAGCTCTCAGAAGGCAACACCAAAGGCCGATAACTGATCCTTCTTTTCATCTTGTTTGGATAACAAGGCCGATAACCGATCAAGTAACTAAGAATTAAAAACAATTGGCAACCAGTCAACCAAACGTAAATAACTTAATGGAAAATGCAATTCCTCTGATTCTTATTTTCCATCCGGACTCGTGCAGATTCAAAATTATGGCTGATGGCCTATCACCATCTAAAAAAAAAAAAAAAAACAAGGAACAAGACTACCATTAATCTAAATTATGGCATTAGAAGGAAGTCCGAGGATAGAATTCCTCACACACAAACCCTGCATAGTTGTGGAAATAGTTCGAAGTTCCAAAAGAAATGAAAAATAGGTAAGCAAGGAATGCAAGAAAGAAAGGAGGGAATCTTTCGAGGTCTGCTACAGTCATATGACGTTTCTTCTAATTCCAAAGTAACAGGGTGCCATTGTGCGATGAGCGAAGAATGCTGACAACAATGCCTTGGTTTGAGCCTAATGCTACCTCTTCAAAATGTGTTATTGTTCCTGTGTATTCTTCAATGGTCTCTAAGTGGAATACTAACTATCAAAATATCAGAAAACATTGTCGAAAGGGGTTTGCTTGAGTGCAAGTTAACCACAAAGCTATAATTTTAGCAGCGTTCTTTAAAATTAATAGTCAGATCAAGTAAGTAGCAGCAGTTACGAAGGCGTGGACATTGTCCCCAATATGCGTTATGTGGAGGGAAAGTAATAGGACTTTTGATTGATGGCCAAATGGCTAATCAGAGACCCAAGTTGGCTTTACTTAGAGCTTTAGCGTTTTGGATCACGGGGGATTCTGTCACTCCTTTTTGTTTGCGGATTGTCACACTTTGGCGAGGACTTAATTCTATCTTTTTGTGCATTCCTCCTTTTTATGTAATTGGGTGACGCCCCATTGGTGTCCATTTAATGATACTCTATCTACTAGACTACTACTAACAGATAATAATAATTCCGGACCAAAGACAGATGATATCTCTCAGATGAAATATAATATAGGGAAACAAGCTTCTTGATGCATTTTGAATATACAACCACAATGAATATAAATAACCTTTCTGATTCCCCGTTCATTTTGGTTACGGAAAGTGAAAGTCATTTCGTTTTAGTACGAGATCGCTTCACACCTCGCAATGCTTACACCTATCGCCTATCGAAGTTCTGTTCAAAAAGCTTGTGTGCCTGCAGGAACCAAATATTTGAGACACATACTAAAGGGAGGCAATCCTCCAGGAACACGGCCAATTTGTTCAGAAGTGATCGAGATTCTGAAAGAGAATGGAGAGCAGTCAACCATCCGAAAATTAGGGTCCCGAAAGCATCAGATGTTCTAACCTTAGTGGAACTTGGTCCAACTATATTTCCTTTTCCGATCAAAAAACTTGTCAAACTAAAATAAGCAAGGGAGTCAGAGTATGTGCACACCAAACATGGTATTAATGGGCCCAAGGGATTGATAATCCCATCGCGATGTTCCTAGACGGGCTATTATGGCCATCTTGGGCCGTCTATCCACTAGGGCTTCACCATAAGTGATCGGTGTTTTGTATACTGGTATTTTATGTGGTGTTACTCAGGAAACCCACATACAATCACCTTCTGCCATTGCTTGGTCACAGTTCCTGCATAAAAATGGTATCGATACAAGAATGTTCCAGGGGATAGGCTTAACTTCTGGGGAGTTTTATGCTTCTCTTCTTGGACGCATGTACAACGTACTGATGTACCAATAGGCTACTTTGTTCCTATTGGCCTTTTTGTTGTCTTCATTTATTTATTTTTTCTTAACGAGAGGAATAAAAAAAGTTCGAAATTATGACTGAAACTCAAAAATTTTAGAAAAAAAATTCAGGAAAAAACCAAAGCCGGTTTTTTTTTGGATTGCTTTGAAAATAGTTTGAGTTTAGGTCATAATTTTTTATTTTTTCAATTTCTTTCGTTGAGACAAATCAAAAATTAATAAAAATTTGGGGCATAACTAATAATGAAAAAATTTGAATAAAGACATAATAATAATAATAATAATAATAATAATAATAATAATAATAATAATAAAAGAGGCTAGTGTCATGTTTAGGAAATTATGCCCCATTTCCACCAACCAAAATCACTAAAAACTTGACACATTTTACTATTTCGTTTTTCTACTAACCAAAAAACTTTCGGCATTTTACCATTTCGTTTTCACTAACAAAAAAGTTGTCAACAACTACTTTTTTACTACAGTAACTCTACTCACAAACTATCAATAACTTATTCATTATCAGAAACAACTTGACATTTCTCAAACAATTTATTCACTACTGAAAACACCTATCTACTTATCAACCACAAATAAATATTTATAAATTTTTCACTACCAGAAACACCCGAGAGGATTGTTATGGTACAATAACACTTTCCAGGAAAATGTCTCCACATTTTCTTTTTTGGACAATTTCATGGATTGTTTTATGTATCCTTACCTAATGACAAAAAGTAACCAGCCAAAAAGCGCGTGAATTCCTAAGAGGAAAAAGTAGTCACGGGGTTCCCAGTAACTTCCAAAGGTCAAGGTAAGTACGTGGGATGCAAATTCAAAGTAGTATGGTCACGGCCGGAGTCAAGAATGTTGTTTAGTGGAGACATCTTGTTAATTATAGTAGCAAAAATTTGTTTTTTAATTAATCACAATGAGATCGTCTACAATTATGACATGCATTACAAATTAAAAATATATATAACGCATACTTTCACTTAAATTATAAAAAAATGAGTACAAAATCTCAGATAAAATTTGAGGGTATGTTTTTCGTGAACATTGACAAGTTTTAGGATGATCGGTTTTATTTTATTAATGATATTATTTTAAAATATTGCTCTTAAACTTTTAAAAATACGTACAATTAAGAAAGAATCGATCTAAATAGACAAATAGTTCGGAAACTAATAAGTTTAAATGCCCCATATGACGGAATTGAAACATAAAACTAATTATATATGTATATTTTTGAGATATATGCAAGACGTATGTGTAGTAGCACATTTAATTTTATAATTATGCTAAATATACGAAAATATAACAAATTATTTTAGTTTCGAGTGGGGGCACGTGCCGCCACATGCCCCCCTTTTCCTCCGTCCCTGACTATGGTTGCGTTCTTATGAACTTAACTTAAATCTGGGAGTTTTGTTCTTATTTGAATTTTTTCTCATTTATTAGTTTTGGTCACTTTTTTTTGGCTAAAAAGTGATTATTTCTTAAAATACCTGTGTAAAAGTAAAAACATTTTACTTTTCCGATGCCTCTCATTGAGACAAATTAATAACCCACAAAAATTTGGTGTAAACCTAACAAATGTAAAAAAAATTAGCCTATGCATTGGATACGTACTAACACCCTTTCTACTTTTCTAATTGTCTTCTTGCCTATCTGGTTGATCGCTTGCCAATCGGGTAGCTCGCTCTAGGGTTTGAGTGACATATGATTGTCGAATAGGTTAGGAGTTCACATAGTTGGAATATTTTTTGCCCGTCGTGATGCTGTTTTATTCTCTCGCCCTTTAGTCATTGTAACATATTAAGGTTCATTAATAAAAAAAATCACTATCCTTTTGTTGTTCAAATATATATATACATACACACACAAGGTCAGGGAAGCAAAATGTGATGTGACTTATCTTATTATTAATTAATTGATTTTCACACTCTCCTTTTATTTAAATACATTTTTTTTTGTAATGATGTGAAATTACATGATTACTCTTTTCATGTGGGTAGAAAAAGATGTATGAATATGAAGGATAACTTTTTAATTTTACATAAATAAAGACAAAAAAAATTTGAATACACTTTAACTTTAACAAAAGGAAAGTAATTATAATCATCCACCTATTGTGTTGGCCGTAAGAGGGGACCGAAAAGAAAAAGTAGGGAAAGTGGGAAGACCTCTTCAAAGGAGTCGAATTCTCCAGCTAAAACATTTGTTAAGAGCATCCGCATCAACTTCTTTAAATTTTGGACCAAATTATACCTTAAAAAGTCATGTTATTACTTTAGCTACTCAGTTATAAAATTTCCACTACATTAGACTCTCTATATAAAAACTATCTCGTTAAAAATATTGTTTTTATTCTTTTTTATTCCATTTTTTTGGTTGATCTCTCTGTCTCTTCTTCTCAAAGTGCTTCCCTCGTAAAACAGAGCACAAAGGAAGAGGCAAAAGAAGGAAATGTTGGAAAAATATACTAAGTATTTGTGATGAAACTAAATAATATGAGTGCAATAAAATTAGAACTCAAAACTTGAAAATTAATGGAAACAAATCGGTGATCAAAACGAATGTTTGTGTATGACACTCTGTACTTAAGACGGATTTTGCCTCTGCAACGGTGCTCACAGTTTGCATTGGACGATTGTCTCCCAGCACTAGTTGATCGGAATCCCCCTAAAGCAGCACTTCAATTGGAAGACCTAGCAAACCATCTTGTGTTTGTAACTTTCTCATATGAATGGACTTGAATGAAGGAAAAATCAACCTCTAAAAATGAATGAGGAAAATAATATTTATCGGTCAACACGTAACTCTACGAAAAGTCACCAAGGAAAGAAACACATCTATTCGTGAATGATGCGTTCGTCCACGGCGAACAAGTGACAATGAAAAGATGCAACTCCAAAATAAATCAATTTTCATTCACACTTAAAGTAAAATATTATATCCTATAATATTTTCCAACAATCCCCCGCATGAATGAAATTGATTCGATAACCAATGCAAAACAATGCAAACGACAGAGAGAGTACAAGAGAAAATTTTCTGCATAGGATAGGTAGTTTTTGGCTTTGAACCTTCCCTTGTGAAAGACTATCGAATTTACTTGCTAACCAGTGGACGTGATGCCTTGAACTGTTCAGCGTTTTGTGTAAACCAAGACAATAGAATTCACACAGAATCTTTCCGAACACAGTTGATTCTTACGACTGTTTCCATTTTGGCCCTGGATCACCGACTGGTTTCAGAGAGTGCTTTAAAGAATTCAACATTGAAAAATTCTCACAGAAGCGGCTCATTCACACTCACAGAGGTAATCTCTTATTAAGGGTATCTTGTTATACCCCACTTGGATTTACCAAGGTATACCAATCATTAAAAGTTAAACTTAACCTAAAACACTGCAAGCATCACTATTTCACCGTAGGAATGAGTTGAATAGATTTCTCCTCAGTGATACTCCTAAGTCTCATACAACTCGGTTGTCCCATTGAACCTAGATCTTGGGATCTCCAATCAGCTAGGATTGGTTGCCATTATAGAGACTTTAATTAATATGCTTTAATCTCATTCCCCTCGATGATTATTTATTCTCTAGTCAAAACTCAACTCAACGGATCTGTTATAAACTCTTTTGACGTTTCATTCTTTTGTGAGAACAAATGTTTAACGGTAATAAGTCCACAACAAACGTTGGACTACCGTTCTAGGTGGTCCTCAATGCCTTTTCAACTACTGATGGCCATCACATTAAAACTTTTAGCACATAATTGGACCACGTTGGAGCATCCTCTAAGGAATAGCGTAGCCACTCCGCTCATTAGCTTTTTGTCTAATGCAATGAGTTGATTAGACTCTATTGTAGACCTTGCTATACATGTGTGAGGATTTCAAACTCACTGTTGCACTCCAATTGTAAAAGTAAATCCACCTTTAGATTCTAAAACTTTAAATTGGATATTCAAATGACAGCACTATTGTGTTAAGAGTGTAATTGGACATCTCCAATAGTGCAACACATATTTCAACTTTGTGGAAATTATAAATATGCTCCCCCACAATTCTGAAATTAGTTCAGAATTCATCAAAATAATTTTCGCCATTTATGACACTACACGAACAATGTCAAAACTCTCTCTCTCCATCTATTTATGTGTTTCAAGGGATATCAGCAAGAGACAACCCCATATTAAGTAACTCACTCAAAATCGAGTAACTCTTTACTCAAAATAGACAATTTTGTGTGACGTGCACCATGCACTCTTTGTATCCTTTCATATTCACTGGATACTCTTAGCGGCATATAAACCGATTTCACTTTATTTAAAAAGTATCGTGTGGGGCGTAGTTGTTTGATAACTATCAAAGTCTCAAGATTGTGGAAACTTTTAATATTCCAAATCTTTCCATGCCAAATCAAACGTATTGACCCAATCTGTTAGGTCTATTGAAATTTAATTTCAACCAAAACATTTTTTAACATGTTTGGCGTTTCCAATAGATTTGGCCAAGTGACTTCTAAAAGAGTCAAAAAAATATGTGACTTATTCACCAATAGTCGCGTGACTTATTCACCAAGGATCACGTCTCTTGGTATAAATGCAACGGTCACAACCCTTAGTTTAACCTCACAGTCACGTCTCTTGACGTAAACTCAATGGTCACACCTTTTGGTTTAACCCCAAAAGTCACATCTCTGCTGCCAGTACAACTGTTTATTAGGTTCAAACACCAAGTCGTCTCACCCAAAACACATAACCACCATTGTATATTGCAATACATACCGATCACAATTATCACAACTCGATAATTAACCTTGCAGATAAGTAAATGTTCTCGTATAAAGATGGATGCCAAAAATCCATGGGCAAATAGAGGCATCTAAACAAATCAAAGTTGTAAATGTCAACATCCATGACATGTAAGACTTGTATAAGGAATCTGATATTTAACTACCTATAAATATACAGATGTATTCAGATCACAATCTATGACCTCTTATAATGTCAGATAACTCCAAACAAAGACATAACATACAGATACCATCTAGGCGATGAGGAACAAGAATTAGACCAAATTCACTCTAGACACATGTATTCAATCTACATATATGAATACTTGCACACGGATATATATCCGTAGTCCTCAAACTCATGCAAAATCACAACTCTATAGACAATCGCAATCGTTCAAAAAGTCATATTTGTTCCCAACAAATACAACATACTATTGCCCACAAATGGGATACGAGGGGCACGCAAGACGATAGTCAAAACCATATGCATCTATATACGACACAAAAACACTGCTCCAACAGCAAATTACTGCCCCACTCCGTCCTCCAAAACCATCGCAACTTTTTATGAACATATGCACCGAATGGCTGCCTTTTCACTATATAAGGTTTTTGTAATATCCAGAAGGGTGCCTTTGGCACCTGTCTTCCCCATATATCAAAAACCACACCAGTGCCTTTCCATTACGAAAAGCAAATGATCAAAAATTTCCATTTTCTTCTAGATATCAAAGTTGCCACTTGTCCACAAAAGAATTGCACAAGAGTCATGGCACAATTTCTACTACACACATGTTGGGTCAATATAGGTGAAGAATAAAGTGTCAAGACCATAAACCACGAAGCATTAGAATAAAGACACGTACAAGAATCACAACAAAATTCATCATTTTCTAGGCACATAAGATTCCAAATTGAGGAATCAAAATATACGTGCACAAAAGTAAACACGAATCTGTCTTAAAATTGTTGAAAAAATATGTTTACTATTTGTGATGAAACTCAAAAATATGAGTACAATAAAATCGGAATTCAAAACTTGGAAATTGATGGAAACAAATTGGTGATTAAAGTGAGTGTTTGTGTGTGACACTCTGTACTTAAGACATATTTTGCTCCCACTACGTGCTCATGGTTTGCATTGGACGACTGTCTCCCAATAATACTTGATTGGAATCCCCCCAAAGCAGCATTTTTAATTGAAGGACCTGACGAACTATCTTGTGTTTGTAACTTTCTCATATGAATGGATTTGAATGAAGAAAAAATTCAACCTCTAAAAATGAATAAAGGAAATAATATTTATAGGTCAACACGTAACTCTACGAAAAGTCACTAAGGGAAAAGAGACATATCTGTTCGTGAAGGATGCATCCGTCCACGGCGAATAAGTGCCAATGAAAAGATGCAACTCCAAAATAAATCAATTTTTATTCACACTTAAAATAAAATATTATATTCTATAATATTTTCCAACAGCAAACACCAATCAGAAGAACAAAGGAAGAGGCAAAATTGCAAAAGCGGTGTGATGGACAAAAATTATGGCGCTGATCTGGATATGAGAGGAGAGAGAGTATATGAGAAAATAGGAGAACGAGACTCATCATGTGCTGGCTCTGTAATGGCGAATCCAGGAGAAAATGGAGCCTTCGGTTATGACATGAAATGAATAGATGCGCGAGAGAGAAGAGGCCTGGCTTTGTGGAAAATAAATAAAAATTAGTGGCGGGTGAAGAATGCCTCTTTAATTGAGACGAGGAATTGTTCCAATTGTAAATTACAGAGACGTGAAGCGAGGCTGATAAACTTGAGTTTTCAGAATTTCAATCGCTACTTTAGAGAATAAGGGCCTTTAGAGATGCCAATGTGGATGCTCTAAGGAGAAAAATAAAAGGTAAGAGCTGTCATTATAAAATTAAAAAAAATAAAGAACAACGCAAAGATATATAATGAGGATAATTTATTCAAAAACTATCGAGAAATGAGTTATTGAAGTATTTCTCACAATCTTACTTTAACTCCTTTACAATAGCACTCCTCTGATTTTTCTAGCGAATAAAATTGCAAATTGAGGCCCCTATTTAAAAATGAAGTTTTACGCACTAAAATATGCACTATGTACAAAAACTGGAGAGGCTAGAGTGTGAAGTGCAAGTAACAGGCAATTCACCACTTGAATTCCGGGTTGAGATTTAGTTCAGTTTTCTTTCATCTAGTTTGGTCTAGTTTTTGTGTCATTTATGAGCCTTTTTTGGGCTCACAACAGTTATTGGAATCGTTCACCTTTTAAAGTTCGCTGAGAACATTGACCACGCCGAAAATCATGTCAATTGGATACCATTTTATATGATTTGGAAATGCAGTTAGCTTCATATAATTGTGTTACATGGATTGCAATTCAGTGTTGCACACTTATTTTTTTACAAACTTAATTCATTTCGAAATAATATAATAGTATCCAATCGACGTGATTTTTGACATGCTCAATGTCCTTGGCAAGCTTTAAAAAGTGAGCGATTTAGATCACAAGGGCCCAAAAATGGACCGAATTGGAGGGAAGGCTACTGAAGTGGATCTCTCGGTGCTTGACTAGGTGAATTCCACCGGCCCTCACACTTTTGCTAAGGTTTAAATAGGGAGCAACTTCCTAGCCGGTCCTGTTTGGGTGAAGTATAGTCTACTATGTCCTGTCCAAAGAGCCCATAGTCCAGTAGGTCCTTTTCATTATTTTGTTGACAAAAATACCCCTCGCAAAAAAAGGCATTTTGAGAGAGACATCCAGCCACCACCACACCACCATCACACGCTGCCGCCGCCACCACCCCACCACCGCCGCCGCCACCACCACCATGCCACCGCCGCTACCACCACCATGCCACCGCCGCTACCACCACCACCACTACCACGCCGCCGCCACCACCACCACCACTCTGTCACCACCACCACATCACTGCCGCCACCACCCCCACCGCCACCATCACCACCACAACGCCGCCGCCGCCACCACTCCACCACCACAATTAACAGTGTTAATTTTTATCTAAATTAACAGTGTTAATTTTTGTCTAAATTTATAACCCCAGTTAACAGTGTTAATTTTTATCTAAATTCACATCCCAATTAACAGTGTTAATATCCGGATTAACATTGTTAATTGTGATGGTGGCGGCGGCGGCGGCATGGTGGTGGCGGTGGTGGTGATGATGATGATGGTGGAGTGGTGGTGGTGGTCATTATGGTGGCAGTGATGATGGTGGCGGCGTGGCGACGGTGGTGGCTCTGGTTGTGGTGATGGTTTTCATCTAAATTCACACTCCAATTAACAGTGTTAATTTTCGTCTAAATTCACACTCCAATTAACAGCATTTTTACTCAGATTAACACTGTTAATCCGCCACGATTAACAGTATTAGTTTTTGTCTCAATTTACATCCCAGTTAACAGTGTTAATATCAGGATTAACAGTGTTAATACCCAGATTAACACTGTTAATTGTGGCGGCGGCGGCGGCATGGTAGTGGCGATGGTGGTGGTGATGATGATGGTGGTCACTATGGTGGCGACGTTATGGTGGTGGTGGCAGCGTGACGGTGGTGGTGGTGGTGGTGGTGATTTTCGTCTAAATTCACACCCCAATTAACAGTGTTAATACCTGAATTAACAGTGTTAATCCGCCACTATTAACAGTGTGAATTTTTGTCTAAATTCACATCTCAATTAACAGTGTTAATACCAAGATTAATAATGTTAATACCCGGATTAACACTATTAATTGTGGTGGTGGTGGTGGTGGTGGTGGTGGTGATGATGATGGTGAAGTGGCGGTGGTGGTCATTGTGGTGGCGGTGATGGTGGTGGTGGTGGCGGCATGGTGGTGGCGGTGGTGGTGGTGATGATGATAGTGGAATGGTGGTGGTCATCGTGGTGGCGGCGGCGGCGGCGGCGGTGGTGGTGGTGGTGGCAGCGGCATGACGACGATGGTGGTGGTGGCGCTGGTTGTGGTGGAGTGGTGGTGATTGTGGTAATTATGGTGGTGGTGGCGTCGGTGGCATGGTGGTGGTGATGATGATGGTGGAGTGGTTGTGGTTGTCATTGTGGTGGCGGTGATGGTGGTGGGCCGGTGGCGGAGTTTTGGTGGTGGTGGTGGTGGCGGCGGCGGTGGACGGCGGTGGTGGCAGCGCTGGTTGAAGTGGTGGTGGTGGTGGTAATGGTGGTGTAGGAGATTGTATGGGTTCATTTGTTTTTAAACGGGGGTAAAAATGTAAAATACACTCCACATGATCTATTAGGAATTGCACTCTATAGAAAAAGGATTTAGTGAGCTATGAAATTGAAAAATAGGACCGGCCCAGAATTAACTCTTAAATAGGGGTGGCAAACGAGCGGGTTTGGGTCAAATTGGGTAAGTTGTTAGTGGGTTAGGTCTTTAATGGGTCATTGACCCATTTAGACCCATTAATTATGAGTCTTATTACCCATACCCAACCCAACCCATTTATTTAAAACCCAACCCGACCCATCCATTAACCCAATTACAAAACGTAAAAATAAAAATAAAAATAATGTATGCAACACTTTATATTATAGAAAATAAACATATTTGTTTTGTTGGACTATAGCATATATTGACCTACAATTTTAATTTACTTTAGTAACGTATGAATACTTTAAAACCGACAATATTGGCCTCCCACATCGGGAGGTTGGGAATTTTTGTGTGTGTATAAGGGTCCTCCACTCTTCACCTACTCAGTAATTGCCTAGGTGTTTGGGTGTGTGAAATTACCCTTCTGCGCCTCTTCAAAAAACCAAGGCTGACAGCCCGCTGGTTGCAGGCCCCTGGGCCCGTTGACGTGGTGCTGCCTTCGGGCATGCGAGGCTTTCGGGCCTGCGTCTTTGGGCTGACCTCCCACATCGGGAGGTTGGAATTTGTGTGTGTGTGTGTATAAGGGTCCTCCACCCTTCACCTAGTCAGCAATTGCCTAGGTGTTTGGATGTGTGGAATTACCCTTCTGTCCCTCTCCAAAAAAAACCGACAATATTAAAAAAATCAAATCACATGTGAAAAAAATGAACCCAGAGACCAGAACCCTTAGTGCAGCCTCCCCTGCCGTAAAGTTTTGTGATGTATATTTGTTTGTACACATAAATTTCCATTCGATCAGAATCAAAACTAGCTCGTTACGAGATATATGTATCTTTTTTTTTGTTTTTATTCAATTTTTTTTTTTGTATTTGATAGTTTTGCGTCAAATTTTATGACTTAGTGATTCGTTTCGTCGCGAAAAATCGAAAAAGTAAAAAATTATGATCGAAACTGATAAATTTTTTCAAAAAGACAAAAATAAGTAAATTTTTTTGTCTTATTGACTTATTTTTGTCTTTATTCAAAAAATTATAAGTTTCGATCAAATTTTTTTACTTTTCCGATTCCTCTCGTCAAAACGAATCAATAAATTACAAAAGTTTGACGCAAAACAAAAATATGCAAAAAAATTTGAATAAGGACAAAAACTATTAAGTTTTTAATCTAAACCCTATGCGGGACTACCATTACAGAAACTTTTATTCACGGTGGAGCGCAATTTCATCAGTCAATTTGCGCAATCGATGGATGAGATGTGTTTTCAATTTTAACTGGTCAAAATATTATTACCGGTCACAATTGGTTTTTAATCCGAACCGTTTAAAACATTTTTGGATGCGTGTAATTTAGCACAGAAGAATTGAGAGAGAGAGAGAGAGAGAGAGAGAGAGAGAGAGAGACGGGAATTGACTGGGCGGGAATTTTACCAGTGAAATCTGGGAAAGATAAAGGGAATTTTGGTGGGTTCTTTTATGACCCATTGGGTCATTTAAGTTGACCCAATTGATGTCCAATTAAGACTCAACTAATAATGAGTTAGCTGGATTTGAACCCATTCTTACCCAACTAATAAATGGGTTGGGTTGGGTTTATTTTTTAGTTGATGGGTTTGGATTTGTTAATGGGTTTGAGTTCAATTTACCAGCCCTAGGTTTAAAGCCTTGTTTGTTTTACTTTTTAAAAAGTATTTTTCAAAAAATTTCTCCTATTTCTAATCATATCTCTCTATTTATTACATCTATTACTCTCATAATTTTTTTTCAAAAACGAAACCAAAGAGAGCATTAATCCAATGACATCCTTCATTGCACCGATGACATCATCATCATGATGTCATCATGGGAATCATTCAACCAATTTGTTTTCAACAAGAGCATGAATAAAGCAAGAGTAGGAGAAAATGCGGAAGGTCTCTTAAAAGGCGTGTCTAGTCCATGAAAATAAATTGGAACGTACGGTTAGGTCATTCGTGGGTCTACCCCAAGTCTTTTCTTACTACTATACTATATTCATTCGTTCGTAACACATCAAAACTCAAGTTGATAGGATTCAAATGGTTTCGGAACACATAATAAGATTACAACACCTAAACAATACTCATTTAATTTGGTTATCTCAAGACAAATGTATTCCAAAATTTCATCAATCGGTTTGTACTCAATCAACTTGGGTTTTTTTATATAATCAATATTATCGATGAACTCTAAACACATGAAAGAATTTAGATTACCAAAATGGGCCGGAAAAAAAAACTACAAATGGACTATAATATTGCTATGGTGTACCCACGGCATTATTGATAAGCACATGTTGTCCGTGCCTAGTGGTGTCTACTAGGGAGAGGTTGACAAGACCGTTTGTTTGTTTGTTTGTTTTTTTTTTTTTTTTTTTTTTTTTTGGTCAATCGGAAGATTAGACCATTTGTTTTATCATCGACAAAAGTATAACAATTATTGTCCTTGTGTGGAAGTGGGAATTCGTACGAATAAGGGAAACCGTCCAATAAAGTGGTCCCCTCCGTCCTCGTACATCTGCTTTTTCCTTTTCTCTTTTGGTGGAACCGTGGAAATGTTCTTTCATTCTTCCTCATTCCTAATAGTGGTAATTTTTTCCCAATCTTTTATTTTTCATATAATTTTTGTTTAATTTTTTGTCGTAATTTTTTAAAAACATTCATTTATTTCGATGGGAGAAATTAGAAAAGTATAAAAAAATGAGTTGATATTAAAAAAACTCTATATAAGACGACACTTTAAACAAAATAGACAATTATTTGGTAGTAGTGTTTTACTTTTTACTTTTTCACATTTGCTTTTGATCATAGTTAATTCAAAAGATATGATGCGAATGCAACAAAAATTAAAAAACAAAAACTCAAAAAGCAAAATGCCCTGTCTCGGCCTGCAACTGTTGCTTAAATAAACTGTACCGAACCGTTTGGTGTGGTTTTTAGCCAAAATTTTAACCGTGGTTTTGGTTATTGAATTTAAAAAGCGGTCCATTTCGTTTCAATTTCGATTTTAGTCAATAACGGAACCGAAAACCGAACCGTACTAAAACCATAACTGAACTGTAATATAATTAGAAAACTACCCTTATGCGTTATGTTATTTTGTAGTCTTTGAACATTTGTTGTATTAGCTTGTTGCCTTTTGGGTATTTTGTTGTTGGACAATATTTTTTAGTGTCTATGAACCACCGGTGTAATAGTGTATTAGTTTGTTGACTTCCACAAATATTTCAATGTTGAATATTTTGTATCTTTTAACTCTATTAAAAATTTTGACCTCCGGTTCGGTGAAAAAGCATACTGAACCGAAAGCTGTGGTTTCGATTATGGTTTGGGAAAAAAAAAAAAAAGAGTCCATTTTGGACATGGTTTTGGTTTTAAAGTATTTGTTTCGGTTTAGGTTTTTCCAATAACAGTATTGAACTGCACCGTTGCCATTTCTAGAGATGGCAGTGTAGGACTATCATGAATCAGCGTTGTGAAAACACAAAATTAACGCCATTGTTGGAACTGGGAAGAGTTACATTTTAGGAGAAATCAATCCACAACAACACTCATTTTTATACTTTTCTTTTTTTTTTTTTCCATGGAGAACGAATGATGTGGGATTGGGGAGCTTGTAGTGAGCTTCTCATAGTGCTTAATATAGTGTAGCATCAAAGCTGTCTATATCGACAATCAATGGTTTAAATATATTTTGTTAACTCTTATAGGGTAAGAGTTACTTTTGACCGGTAAAGGTGCTTCAACAAATCTAAATCATTAATTGAGCAACGAACGGTCGGATGTCGCAGTTCAAGCTCCCCGATCCACCGATGTGATGTAACAATTTTATTCAAATCTATCTAGTAGTAAAAAGACTTGGAAAAAGTCCTGCCTGAGGGCCCTTTAAATTCTTGCGTACCTAGACTAGGCATCCCTCAGTCCACTGACTCCACTTCCAGTCTTCCACCAAGCATCTCTCTCTCTCTCTCTCTCTCTCTCTCAATGGGCTCGCATGGTAAACAACAGCAGCAGATAAGCCATGAGGTGGACGAAGAAGGCCATCCAATAGCCATTTTTCATGCACAGCCACTCTCAGTAGTGGGTGAAGAAGGAGAAGAAACACATGTTCCCATTTCAGTCCAACCGCCCCTGATGTTTGCCTTCAACGAGCGCATCCGACCTCTGCTCGACGCGGTCGACGAGCTGCGCCACCTCAAAGTGGCCCAAGAAGGAATCCAGCTCCCAACCATAGTGGTGGTTGGTGATCAATCATCCGGAAAATCAAGTGTGCTGGAGTCCCTAGCTGGCATAAGTCTCCCCCGCGGCCAAGGCATTTGTACCAGAGTTCCCCTGATCATGAGGCTGCAACACCACCAAAATCCTGAACCGGAGCTCCACTTGGAATACCAAGGCAAAACGGTCCCAACGGACGAAACCCAGATCGCGAAAGCCATTGTTTTAGCCACTGATGAAATTGCAGGCCGTGGGAAGGGAATATCACACACCCCATTAACTCTGGTTGTCAAGAAGAGAGGTGTTCCGGATCTTACTATGGTGGATCTCCCTGGGATCACTAGGGTGCCTATTCATGGCCAACCGGAGGATATATATGAGCAGATATCTGGGATTATTATGGAGTATATAACACCAGAAGAGAGTATAATACTAAATGTTTTATCTGCTACTGTTGATTTCCCTACTTGTGAATCAATCAGGATGTCTCAGCGTGTCGACAAGAAGGGTGAGAGGACTCTAGCTGTGGTTACTAAAGCTGATAAAGCACCTGAAGGTTTGCTTGAGAAGGTTACTGCTGATGATGTGAACATTGGGCTCGGTTATGTTTGCGTGAGGAACCGGATTGGGGACGAGTCCTATGAGCAAGCCCGCATGGAAGAAGCCTCTCTGTTTCAAAATCATCCTTTGTTATCAAGGATTGATGAGTCCATGGTTGGGATACCAGTTCTTGCTCAGAAGCTGGTGCAGATACAGGGTACAATTATCTCGAAATGTTTGCCGGATATTGTGCGAAAGATAAATGACAAGCTGAATTCCAATGTATCAGAGTTGAGCAAAATGCCACAGAATGTATCTTCAATTGCTGAAGCAATGACGGTGTTTATGAGGATCATTGGTTTATCCAAGGACTGTCTGAGAAAAATACTCTTGAAAGGGGAGTTTGATGAATACCCAGAAGACAAAACAATGCATTGCACTGCTCGGTTGTTTGAAATGCTGAACCAGTTCGCCGATGAGCTTCAAAAGAGTGCAGAAAATAAGTCGACTGAGAACTTTCTTGTGGATGAGATGAGGGTCCTTGATGAAGCCAAAAGAATTGAGCTCCCCAACTTCCTCCCTCGCACTGCCTTTCTTGTAATCCTCCAGAAAAAGGTCGAGCAGATATCCAATACGCCAATTGATTTCATGGAGAAAGTGTGGAACTACATTGAAACTGTGGTTACAAATGTTTTTATTAAACATTGCGAAAATTACCCTCAACTCCAATTGGCTACGAGAAGGGCGATCCATAGTCTTGTGGCAAAGATGAAAGCTAAGTCTTTTGATAGAGTAATAGAGTTTGTAGAGATGGAGAAGCTCACAGATTATACGTGTAGTCCGGAGTACATGTCCGACTGGGGTAAGCTTATGGCTCAACAGAATAATTTCATAGAGCGCGTAAATGGTCCCTACTACTACTCAGAGATAACGATTGAGGGTTTCGGGAATATAGAGTTTGGGCATCTTCGCGGTCTTTCAAATGTTACAAATGTTAGAGAGCAGGAGCAGGCGTTTGACATGAAAATGAGGATCACTGCATATTGGAAGGTTGTTCTGAAAAGGTTAGTCGATAGCTTGGCTCTGCACTTGCAACTACATGTTCGGAACTTGGTTGATCGCCACATGGAACCAGAGATTGTCAACGAGCTAATGGGATCTCAAGGGGGCGGTCCAGGTGCAATTCAAAGGATGCTTGAAGAGTCTCCATCAGCTGCAAAAAAGCGCGAGAGGCTGAACAAGAGTATCAAGTTGCTGAAGGACTCCAAGGAAGTCGTGGCTCAGATCATGGATAGGATCGCTTTCGATTATTAAAGCTCTAACTCTCTTTCTTAGTCTTGTTTCTCGACGCTGTTTGGTTTATGTTGTTGGTCACTGGTCAGTTTGTTTGTGTTGCTTTTGTTTTTCTCCTTGGCTAGTCGTGCTTATGTCTATCGTTTTGTGTCGTTTGCACTAGGTGATCCTGCATCCTAAGCTGTCCATGATCTATAAGAAAGACTTGCCATGAATATTACTATGAAGGCATTTTGGTTATTATTATATTATATATGTTGCTGCAGCTTGGTATGCTTAGTTTGATTCATTTGGAATTCTGTCCAACTTTCCAATGGAAATTTCGATAAAGCACTAAGAGGCCCTTTGGATCGTGAGAAAGGAAGAAAAAAGAAAGTACTGTGGTTTCTTACCTGTTCTCTTTCTTTCTCACGATTTTTTTCATCTCTTTTAATTATCTAAATAAGTGAAATGATTTCCCTTTCATGCCATCCAAAAGGGCTATAACACTTTTAATTGAAGGATGAATGTTATTGAAGAATACAAACCAATTCTTGAACTTCTAGCACACATATAGTTCTGGGAGTTTTGAGTCGTGGGTTCCCTTGAAAAAGTGGACATTTTAACAACGTTGGCCTTGTATTTCAAGCTCCGGGATTTGCTCCTCGTGGCGCAAGTCCATATGGGTTTTTACTGCTTTAAATGGTCCTGTTAGTAGTCGGTGTGACTGACCTAGAGATTAGTTGAGATGCGCACCAAAAAGATTATTATTAATTTCGGAACATCTCATGTATGAAGAGGTAAGGCCGTATTCTGTTCTTGGATTTGTGCACGGATTTATGAATATGAATTTGGGCGTAATGCAATGCATTGGAGGTACAGATGAATATGAGTCCCATAATGTTTTTATTATTTAAATATGTTCATATCTCTCTTCAAGGGAGTCAAGCATTACTTGCAAAAACAGAACCAGCCGCATTATCTCCTGGTGTCAAGCTACTTCAGCACAGAAAGTGATGGATTCAAATCGTGGTCCAGAATCATTTCAGGCCTTACCCACAACAGTCCCAACTCCGAAATGGCCTTGGTTGGTGCTTCAAAAATGCTCAACTCTGGTATCAAACCCAATGGCTACGTTCTGTTGCACCTGATCCGATCATCCACGAAAACCGGTTTCCATTCTTACGGAGTTCAACTTCACTGCTACTCCCTGCGAGCTGGGTTTGTACCCAATGTATTCATCTCCACTTCCCTCGTCAATTATTATGTGAAATTTGATTCATTGGGTGATGCCCACAAAGTGTTTGATGAAATTCCTCAACCAAGTGAAGTTTCTTGGAATTCGTTGATCTCTGGTTACTTGCATTCTGGGCAGTTTCGGAATGCATTGGATTTGTTTCTTCAACTGGACAGGTCTGAGATTTGTGCAGATTCGTTCTCTTTTACGGCTGCTTTATCGGTGTGTGGCCAACTAAGCTTGTTGCAGTTGGGGAAATTGATTCACTCCAAAGTTGTGAAAGTTGGTGTGGAATGTAGCATCGTCGTCGCAAATTGCTTAATTGACATGTATGGGAAATGTGGGTCTGTTAAAGAAGCGATTTGGGTGTTCGACGAAATTGATGGCAAGGACATCATTTCTTGGAATTCAGCGATTGCAGCAAGTGCTAGGAACCGAAAACTTGAACAAGCAGTCAGATTTTTGCATCAGATGCCAATTCCTGATACGATCTCATACAATGAAGTGATTAACGGCTTCGCACAGTTTGGAAACATTGACGCTGCCATTCACATACTATCACATATGCCGAACTCCAATTCATCTTCATGGAATGCAATAATAACAGGATATGTCAACCGCAACCAAGCACGAGAAGCCCTTGCTTTCTTCAGTAGTATGCATTCGAATGACGTAGAAATGGATCAATTCACATTTTCGATCATATTAAGTGGCATTGCTAGCCTCTCAAGTCTTACATGGGGTATTTTGATCCATTGTTGCACTATAAAGTGTGGTTTGGATGCGTCCATTGTTGTTGGGAGTGCTTTAATTGATATGTACTCCAAATGTGGACAGGTAGAGGATGCTGAACAAATTTTCCAATCATTACCCAGAAAAAATTTGGTAACGTGGAACGCATTGGTATCAGGGTTTGCTCACAATGGTGATTCGGCCAAGGTGATTGAGCTCTACGAGAAGTTGAATATGGTAAAAGATCTCAAACCAGATGGAATCACTTTCCTCAATGTCTTATCCGCGTGTTGGCATAATCGAACTCCATATGAGGTCGCAAACCATTACTTTGAATTGATGATCAAGAATTATGGGATTGACGCGACACCTGAGCACTGTGCTTTGATGATTAGGCTAATGGGACAATGGGGAGAGGTGTGGAGGGGAGAGAGGATGATATGTGAACTAGGGTTTGGATCGTGTGGCTTGGTGTGGAGAGCTTTGCTTGGTGCTTGTGGAGCCTGTGGGGATCTGAAAGTTGCAGAGTTAGCTGCTGCTAAGGTGATTGAATTGGAAGGGGATAAGGAGTTTGTTTATGTTATGATGTCCAATATTTATGCAACTTACGGAGAATGGGGTGGTGTGAGCGTAGTTAGAGAGGTGATGAGGCAGAGAAGTGTGAGGAAAGAAGTTGGTTGTAGCTGGATTGAATAGGTAATTTGGCAGTAGTAAGTTGAATTATGTTGCAAAGGGATTGATGATGTAAATGGTAAGCAAGGATATTGAGAGCATATTGATATTGTCTGAAGGCTTTCACTTTCAACATTTGTAATCGTCATTACAAAATTCGTGGAAGAAAAATATGTGCACAACTTCCTGATTGGAACATACCCCTCTCGCAAGATGTGAGTCCGACAACCGTTGAAGATGTTAGTTTCCTCCTTCCTGTGTTTGGGTGACGTTCTGGAGTTGTGAGACTCGCCAAAAGCTGATGGATAATCCTAGCAGACCATCTTTTCTTTGCTAGTCAGAAAGGGTAAAAGAGAGTGACCAACTATAGTGACCACTCGTGAGCATGACCATCGGGACTCTAAACCCACAGGGAATCCATTAGCGGTAGGTCTCCACCAACCTACCAAAGGCTGGTCACAGCAGGGCCAGCAGAATCACAAGGCATGACGGGGCATCGTCTGCCCGCCTTGTATCTTCAACCTCTTGAACCCAAACCCAGCGGGGGTAGGTTGTTTACCACTAAGCTACCACCTAGTTGGTAATTGTAGCAGACATCAACTAAAAATTCGAAGCTCTAATTGCTTTGATCTCATATCGAACACTACATTCGGACAAAGAACTGCAGGATCGTGCGAACATAAAATAATGCCATTCCAATGGACATAACCAATTGAGGAACCAAGAGTTTAGAACTATTGACAGCCATTAAATCTCATGTAAAAATAATAGGCGAAGTATTTCTTCAACACTTATTTCCACACGATCACTTCCATCTGAGTTTTTGCGGGACCAAAATAGTTACCAGGTGTGGAAAAACCTCAAAGCAATTCTCCTAAATTATAAGTTTGCTGGGATGAATTTCAAAACCTTGGTTTTCCATATCCAATCGCAAGGAGATTTTTTTTTTCCCTCATAGTGCCAGTCTCTGCTAACTGTAGTCACCTCGGAACTGATTGACCAAGCTCTAATTCAACAAACAGCAAAAGGGAACATCAGAAACCAATAATGTAGAATACTCCAATATATAAACATTAACCATCTTGTTGAAAGCTTAACAGCGTTAATAACGAGACTTGACGCCAAAACAAAATCACAAAGGAAGATGAAGTAAAACCCCAACCCCATTTTAATGTAAAACGATTTTGCTTCGAATCGATTGCAACAAATGGCTGAAGTATCAATATCACGACATCAATGATCGATGAGTTCTGTGGGAGAAAAGATGACAGCGCCCACCTCCAGAAAAGGCACAATGTGTCACGTTCCATCACTTTCATCTGGAAAAGGAGCAGGCTAGTTTCTAATAGTAGTCATCTTAAATACATGTGATCTCTCAATGCATTCAAATCAAAATAGATGTCAAGGAAATCTGGTTTTATAATACAATCATTCCATCTTCACCCCAGACTATGTTCTGATTAAGATGGCATATCAGCATCTAAGTGACTTGCCACTAGAAAAAAGTGAACAAGGGTGAGAAAATGACACGAGATTACCATACAACATAAATTAAGACTTTATAAGGAAGTTCAATGATAAAACACATAACCCCCGCATAGCGGTGGAAGAAGTTCGAAGTTCCGGAAAAAAAATGTAACATGGGGAAGGGAGGCCTGGAAGAGAAAGAAAGAAGGTAGGAATCTTTCAAGGTCTGGATTTATACTAGACAAGTGTTCGCACTTGCCAGCATCAGATACATCTGCTACAGGAATCAGAAGTTTCTTCTGATTCAAAATAAACCAGGTTTTATCGTTCAATGAGCGAACAGTACGGACGACAAAGCCTTGGTTGAGCCTAATGCTACCTCTTCTGAATGTGATTTGTTTATGTGAATTTTAAAATGGTCTCTAAGTGGAACACGGAACACGTATCAAAATAATTTGGTTTGGTTGAATGCAAGTTAACCACGAAAATATGCGTAATGTGGACTATTTGGAGGGAAAGGAATATGACTTTTGATTGATGTCCAAATTGCTAATTAGAGACCTAAGTTGGCTTTACTTAGAGCATTAGCGTTTTGGATCACGGGGGAATTTCGTCTCTCCTTTAGGTTCGTAGACTTCTCAGTATTATTACACTTTGGGAAGGACTTAATTCCATCCCTTTTGTACATTCCTCCTTGTTATGTAATTGGGTGACACCCCTTGGTGTCCATTTAATGATACTCTTTTAACTAGTACTAGTGCCATGCCGACGCGCTACGCGCGTCGGTGTATACTAATATAATGTTTGCCAACTAAAAGCATAATGCGAAACAAGATTGTTCTGCTAATTTAGTTTAAACTTTATATGGTATGATCAATTAAAAGAAACTATTGGGAAGCAGAATTCTGCGAACTGTATGGATGATTTATATCATCGACCATTTCAGCATATATTTTGCATGCAATATTCCCATTGTGTATGTAAATTAGAGAGTTCTTGACCCTAAAAGTGAAGAGACATACCTTTTGAGTAAATCCAAACCCTTGTCTTCTGCAAACTGTCCAACATGAACTATATATCAATGGTTTCCTATTGTTATCACTGTTGATTCAGAATAATTCATTTATTTGGATTCTGAACTTTGAAACCGTTTTCTTGATAGTCAATTATCTTGAATAATAACAGTATGAATAAACAGAATGAATAAAGGACCATGATGCAAAATATCTAACGATATTTTGATCTTTAGCATTTAGAGTAATATGTTTTATGAACCAACTTTTTTGGTTATTTGTTTCATGGAAAATAATCAATTTTAATGACAAGGGAAGTTTATAAAAATTTAAGATTGATAGCAAAGTGAGAACTATGACTATTAAAAAAATATAGCTGCACTTATAATGATGAGAGAAATACAAGAACCATGTCTTTCCTTACGGTTCATTTAGCTGTTTGTTAGCTAATACAACGTAGCTATATTTGGCTACAAAAGGAGAATATAATTCACATTCGAGATTTTTTGGGGTTATTTTTTTTGGGCATCTCCCTGTTCTTTATTGATATTGACGAATTTGTACCAACCACCAGTGTAATTGATCTTATCATATTTTACATGCTGAACAATACTAACAAAAGGTTCAGTGAGAACTATGACCATCGACTAAACAAACAATGATTCAAATGATGTGTGAATGCTTTGCCTAAAGGCATTGTGTAGACAGTGTTTAATTTGATTATAAGTCTTGTGTATGAAGTGTTTGATAGATTTTATTCGTACAGTTATTTCCTGTGTTATTTCTCAAATATAGTAATGAATCGTAGTGTAGAGATGGTGTGAAGGGATTATTGCGGGCTGGGTGATGAGAAGTTATGTACTATATCAGGTCTCATAAGGTGGAGTGAATCATTTACAAAACATGATGTTCGCAAGGAAGTACTGTTGTGCATTTTTTGCAATGCTAAACCTATTGGATCTGTTTGACATTTTGAGAACCAAAAGCAGAACATGCAAGCGTTTACCATCCAGGTTGAAAATGAAGATGATCAATGATTTTCCCAACGTCTAGTGAGTGAGCACTTAGGAATTCAAACCATTTTGGTCCTTCTAAGCTTTCTGTTTTGCAATTAGCAGGCCATGCCCTTGTTTCAAAAGTGAGAAGGAGCTCTTCAATGCCATATTCCATCAAATAGTCATAAAAATTGTAAGGAAGGTATTGCAAACACGTGCAATGAGGTGAGAGGTTGATTGACAGTATACAAAAAGATTAGATTGTTGATAATTGTTTGGAGGAAATTCACTAACCATTTTTTGCAAGCCAAATAGCACCAATTGCTTGTAGAATCAGAGGTGAGGGTCTAGATCTCTCAGGGTCATTGGGTTAATCGATGTTTGAATTATATTTGTGCCATGAAAGAATGTGCTCAAATTAATAACGTGTGTGTATAATGTGTGCATAATAGCAGAAGGAGATACTTACACAAATCCACTTCGAACAACTTGGCATTGGATCCGAATGTGGATCAACAGTGGCATATATGAAAGGCTTGTATTCTCTCTCATCAATTTCCTTAGGATGTGTCCCAAATACGTGCAGATCAGAGGTTGCATGACCACATTTTTCAGGGTCCCGCATAGTTCAACTCCCCCCACGTCTTGACACTGTTATATTTGTCCGAGCATTTTCCCCATGAAAAAACCGGGCGATAAATTTATCAGAGTAATTGTACACAGAAATTTCATATAATCAGGCATTGTATTATTATGTTATCTATACAAATTAGATGCCTACCAATTAAATAACATAAACAGTTTGCACTCTTTGCACTCATAGCTGAGACCATGAAATAAGGTGTACTGAATAGCCGAACCCATTTCTCCGCTATCTCTTTGTTCTTCCCGTATCCAACTATCGCTTCACGGAATTTCTCCACTGTAATATGCATTTGCATCATCTAATCATTAACGACTGATGGTTCAAATAGCAAGTGCAAGAAAAATGTGGAATCAAACAGTAATTGGGGTTCAAATACCTCATTAGCAATGTTTACTCCCATTAGAACACAACGATTAATTCCAAGTTGTAAGGCCCAACTTAATATGCCGCCAAATATATGGATCGAAGAGACATTCATTGGTCTCTAACCTGCAGCTATTACAGAATAGGAGAGGGTCGTCGTTAGCTCCATCGAAGATAGGAAAACGTTGGTGAGAGAAAGAGACATTGGTGGTGTTCTGGCGTTGGCGGTGTCAGCTCCGGTGGTGGAGAGAGAGAGAGAGATGGGGTTGTAGATGAGGAGAGTAAGTCTAGGTGAATTTGTCGAGATAGAGTTTTTTTTTTTTTTTTAATCCTCTATCGAGTTAGAGAGTATTGTCGAGATAGAGGTTTTTTTTTTTAATCCTCTGTCGAGTTAAGAGAGTATTGTCGAGATAGAGGTTTTTTTAGTCAATTTACGTTTCCTTTTTTTAAGCCAATTGAAGCAATTTGAAATACGGTATAACATGGCAAATGATTTTGGCACTCCAATTTTTTTATGATGACACTAAAAAATTTGTCTAAAAATTATACATAATAAAGTACACTAAAAGACAAATTTTCAAGTGCCATAATAAAGAATTGGAGTGCCTAAATCATTTTCCTTATAATGACGTATATAATAATATAACTGTTAGGGAGTTACAGTACAACTTACAAACCAAATTTCCTAAAATTTCATTATTCTGAAATTTGAATGAAAAGTTAGATAGTTGGATCAAGTATATTTAAGTATCGGGTTGAGATGATTTTCCACGGGAGCCCTTAAAAAAATATTTTACATTTAATGAACGGATTGAATTGTTTGTGTGGGATCCGGAGTGGACCCCACACAATGATCTGTGCACGATCTGTATGGAAAAGCCCATATAGGTAGCACTGTTGATCGACAACATAACCCAACGTTTTGGCATTTTACCCTCCATCGACAGCATAACTCAAATTTTTTGCATTTTACCCTCCTTAATGCTAGATCAACTAATAGAACTTCTACTAAAGATTTTTAGGGCTTCTTTTTGTTTTGTCTTTATTATAAAATACGTTTGTTAGTTTCATGTCTCTTTTTTTGAGTTTTCCAATTCGTTTCGTCAAGGTGAATTGGAAAACCAAAAAAAAATACTTTTACCCAAACATTTGGGGAAATATCCACTATTTAGCAAAAAAATGTCGACTCTTTTTTTTTTCTTTCTAAAAATGATTATATTCCAAAATATTTGGTAAAAGTAAAAAATCCGATTTTGTCTCGTCAAGACGAATCAATAATTCACAAAAGTTTGGCACAAAATTAACAAACGCGATTTTTTTTTAATAAGGACCAAAAATGTTTAGTGGAACGGGGTCAAAGAACTTTACTACGCATAACTTGTACCGACACTGTACAGATCGTCATGTGAGGGTCCATTTCTGGATCCCATACAAATGATCCAAGCGTTAATTAATTCTTAAACTTGGAAATGGGGTTGATGTGGACCGTTGATCTATCATTAGGGAAAGTAAAATGAAAATAAGTTGGGTTATGCTTAGGGGTGAGAAAAAAACCATCAAACCACGAATCCAGTCCAAACCAATCCAAACCGAAAGATTTGGTTTGGTTTTTTAGTAGTATGGTTTGGTCATGATAGAAACATCGTTTTATGGTTTGGAGAGCACAACATCAAAATACTTGAATGCAACAGTATATCCAATGTAACACATACTCCACCAGAGCAATTAATATCCAAATATATGTCTCCATCATCCGGATACGGAAGTAGAACTCCAATTTAATTAATGCTTGATCAAAATCGACAGGAAAATTTGAATCTCTAAACAGAACAATAGAGTACACATGCACGGTATAACTTAAGTAACTAACACAATCATACATCGAATCTCAAATTAAATTCAACTAATGCGCGACCAAATAGGGATTTATGTTCCAATAAAATTGCAAATCTCATTCTGGAATTGCAAATCTAGAATTGTGACAAATCCAAAATAAAATATACAAGGAGTGTCAAGTAGGGCGGACCGTGAGCCTTTCTTTTTGGGCGATCGATGGAGCTTCACCGTGTGTAAATGAAATCAGCAAGTTTGGGTAGTTGTCACCATCAAAAGAGAATTTGGTTCACGCTTGAAAGAAATAGACTCGTAGACACATTAATTTAACCAAGAACTTGTGAACTTAAAATCAAACTTTAAGCAAGAACATCCAAAACAAAAACCAGAGCAATGAAAGAAGAACCAATCTATGGGTGCTCTGGCAAGGGGAGGAAGAGGTGGGGGTAGAGGCAATAAATGCCATTGCAGTCGCGAAAGTGGCTTGGGACAACTAATGTTTGGGAATGAAAAAGATCAAGCTAATTTCCATCATAATCAGAAACAGGAACCAAAAGAAAGTCAATAATTGCACCTCCATATCGAGCACAACTAATGTTGGGGAATCAAAAATGATTTGCATATCTATTAGGGAGACTTTGCAATTCTTTCAAATGAAATTAGCAAGAGGGAACCAAGATAGCAAGTTCATTTGCAATTAGTGACTTTGCTCAAACCTGCCTCAATGTACGTGTTTATTTTTATTTCATTATTATTTTTCTAGCGTAGGCAGACTTAATTTGCTCATGTTTTTTTTATATACACACGTGTATCTATAATATCGGGAGAGAAAGACCTGATCAAGTAACTGAAGTGAACCGCATTTGTAATGGATAGACTGGAGAGAGGAGCCATTTCCTAGTCCTTTAGCAGAATTCATATCAGGTTCCATTCGATTGGAATTCCTACACATTAATAATCAACTCATATATCCAAAGTAATCATCTAAGGTTTATAAGCCCCCAATATCATATTCTAGCATCTAATTGCAAAATCCAAACCTCTGATTCTATGGTCTTTTGACCTTCATCCAAACAATCTTCTTTTTTTTACTAAGCTTGAAGTCAATCTAGCCCATCTACAAGCAAAGACAGGATTAGATGCAAATGGATATACAGATATTCAGGTGCAACATCAGACATTCCATTTGGGATGATGTAGAATTGGTGTGCCTGTCTAATAGCTCCAAATGCCCAATTTCTGATATCTACATTTTGTCAAAAAAGCATTCCTTATATTCGTTTGCATATTAAAATTTTAGTTAATCATCTACTCTACTAACATTTTGTGCTTTATTTGGCTACTAAAACAACTCTAAAAGAGTAATGAAGGGATGTGATCAGCACAAAACCAACTTCGGCCCACACGTTTACGAAATCCTGGTTCCATCCCTGGATGTGTGCCATGACAAAAGACAGCAAATGAACAGGGAAATTCAACCCTAATCCAGGATAACTTGTCATGCGAGTGGCATATATTGATGCATCTTGGAGTGATGTTGAGAAATTTGAAGTCCCATGAGAAGACGGAGATTTCATAACGGTTACAAGAATTGAACAGGCCATAGAGAATGTCTCTATGAGCATGCCCACCTCCCTATCCGCATATTTTTTTAACATTCCTGTCAAAATAAGGCCTAGTTCTTCGATATGAGAGATGGATACTATTCCAGGGCAATTTGAAATGCAGTTCCCTACTACATTGTGACAGAGAAGTTTCATTGTGGCTATTCTAGACTCCTGAACTTCCCAATTAGCATAAATTCCTATGCCCATTGTCAGTGGCCTGTTGCATTTTCCAGAATCAGTACACATAGCACTTTTCAGGAAATAATTTTTTAAAACAAAAATAAATTGTCTATCTTATCCATTTTTACCAGTACGGTTTTTGCTAAGATTGAAAACATAATTCCATTGTTTTCTCAAGAAATGAGTTCTTTTCAAAAAATCACAAAAATAAGTTTAAAAAGCTATCAAGCAAATAAGTTTTCTGAGTTTTTCAAAAACTGAATTCAAAAAATAGATTTTATAGAACTGCTGTCAAACAGAGCCAATTTTTGACTTACTTCCCATGAGCAGTTTCTCCAGAGAGCATAACTGCATCAGCACCCTCTCGAACCGCAATGGCAATGTCTGAAACCTTAGTTCGGGTTGGTGTTGGATGGACAATCATGCTTTCCAGCATATTTGTTGCCACAATAACAGCTTTCCCCATGCTATGACATATACTGATTATCTCTTCCTGCACTTTTTATGCAACCAATTTCTCTTAGAAAAATATTCAGATTTATCTCTAAGGAATCGATGCTATCCCACTCAAAAATCTTCCATAGTTAAACACACCTCCAACAATGGAACCTCCTTAATTGGAAGCTCTGCGCCTAGATCTCCTCTTGCAAGCATTGCCTGACATCCCACACACATTTAGTATTGTTACCATTACCATGGACAAGCAGCACAAATGAAGCTGTAGTTGGGAACTTGCACCAAAAGAACTGAGAGGTTAAAATGCAACCAAGTGAAGTACGAAGATGAGATGCAACCAACATAATGGTGGTTGCTCCTGCCTTCTACAGTATTTTCCAAATCTTTCCATGATTTCCCAACAGTAAACCAGTTCAAATACAGTTGGTAACTAACTACTACTACTAAGAAGAAACAAACAGAGAGAACATCATCCAAGACAATCTTCAAAGCAACAATTCAGTGTGTTTGTTGGGAAAAAAAAAAGTAAAATGAAATAAAGAGGTCAAAATACAGCAAAGGTCTTACCCCATCAGACGCCGTGATTATGGAATGCAAATTCAGAATGGAGTCTGCACTTTCAATTTTTGGAATGACATGTATATCAGCACCACAACCTGCCAAAACAGTTGGAGCTATGAGAAAGAGAAGATAAAATGTGAGCCAGAGAGCCTATGAAGAAGATGATGTGTACGTCCTATTTATATGAAATGTATCATTTCTTTACTTTGCAGGTAATTCTTCAATTCAAGGAGCACTGCAGCATCTTTGACGAAGGAAACAGCATAGAAGTCAACTTTATTGTCCACTCCAAACTTGATGTCATCCCAGTCCTTTTCTGTAGCAAACCCATGCAAATAGTTATGATCGTTCCCAAACAATATTGGTACCTCCACAAAAGAGAGAAAAAGTAGAAGGAAATAGGGAAAAGAGGTGGGGAACATAAAGCCTTCAGGCATCATAAAAGAGATGATTATTGAGTTCTAACCAATGATGGATGGAAGTGTAGCACTCTTTCCTCGAACATTGAGATGTTGTCTGGATTTAAGCTCCCCTCCATCGACAACATCACATTTTACTGAATCTTCTGTCTTGGATTTGACGACTAAGGACATCATACCCCCTACAACACATATCTACAGTGAATGGTCCAAACAAAATACAGCAACAATTTTCGGTTTGCGTAACTGAAGCTGTCTATGTTCAGAAAATCTCCTTGAAAGTGCTTCTAGGAAACACAAAATTTAATTTGACTAAAATTCAGAAGAGAAAAGATAACATTTGATAGGAATTTTAAAACTTTGACACAACACCAAGAATGTGATTTTTTTTTTTTTGCTTACTCACCTCATAAATACCTCAAGAGTGAGAGGCAAGAATTGAAATCATAAGGATGGAATTGGTCTGAGATTTTCTCCACTATGACTTTGTGGATCACGGGGATGGAATCACCTCTATTGTTTCCATATTCGATGTATCATTAAGATTGTGAATATTAAGATTTCTAAGCTATTGGAATTGCAAGATATGGTCTAACTTTCACATCCGAAACATGCAAATGTCAGTCTCTAGTTAGCATGACCTTTTACAATCACAATATTACACTGTCTATTCCATTCTGGTGGTTTCTGTAGTACCATGGACAACCTAACTGTGACTTGACTATGAGTGGACTTGAAGGGATCTGACACATGCGAAGCGCAAGTTCCCATGCAAGCCATACTCTCATGATAGACTTATGTTGGCTTAGCACTAAAAACTCAGACCAAACTAACGTTGACACTTGACAGGATCATAGCAAAAGAAGGAAGAAGAGCCTAGCAGCAGCATACCATCAACAAGGAGCATGTCACCCACTTCTACATCATTGAAAAAATCATCATAGTTCACACTGACAGTGTCTGTCGTGCCAACTCCTCTCTGAATCGTGAATGTGAATTCTTGGCCACTTGTTAACATGATTGGTTGAGGCAAGTCGCCACTCCTAACCTCGGGGCCCTGCCAACAAGAAAAACCATACCAACATAGTAAGAGCAAATGTAAATAAGAAACTGGGAAATTGCGAATGGCTAACAACAAAACTTGTTCAAGCAAAACAATACTTTTTGTTTTTATAGCAAGCCGTTGCCTAAAGGCATCCTCAGCAGTTGATAAAAGGTCAAGAACCTGAAGGCAAGAGGTGACCGCCGGATCTTTGCACCCTGTTAATTATCGTCAGAATGCCATTAAAAGTAGAACTTGTATCTGCCAATCCCAACGAATTAAAAGAATTGTCTCTAATGGGAAATTTAAATACAGGTTTCCAAGGTAACTTTTGGTATGACGGAGTGATGCATGCATGACAATGTTATTCACCGTCTAAAAGTTGACCATCTAACATGAATACATGATCATTTGTATTATTCCTTTTGGGGATAACTACAAATACCTTCAGCGCTCGGTTCAAGAGAAATCAAGTAACTTAACGGCAGAACAATTGAGTAAAGATTGATTGTCAAACCTAAACCATCAAGTGTGTTGTGGGAAAGCCATACATGAATAGCTCATTCTCTTGTTTGCTGAAGATGTTTACCAGACAATCTCAGTATTTCAAATGGATAATCTGCAATGTTTTCTTCAACAAATACTCGGATTTTGGTGCCTGAACCGCCTTCCCAAGACAGATAAAGAAAGATCAAATCCAATGTCTTAACTTGCACTTCACTGTCTGAAGAAAGCAATGGGGTTTTAACAGCCTCAGCAAATAAGCTATTCAGACGAGAGCCATCTATCACATCTTCTGTTGTTCGCATAAAGTTGTCAGCTTCATAAGAGTTCTTGCTGCTTATATCATTTTCATATGCATTCTCAAAGAAACCTCTCTGAGCCAACACCGTCAGAAGTGTAGCACAGGTGAAAGCAGATTATGTATTAGGTGGTAGATGGGACAAAAAAAATATCTGCATCCAGGCGGTGATCCGAACTATATGAGTGAAGGCCATGCTGTGTAAAGATGTATGCATATTTTATGGCAATCTATATGTTTCTCACCATTAGTGCAACCAAGAAAACCTGAAAGTAGTTAACAAACTTGTTTAAATAGTGAACTCTATAGAACTCAGAAGTGCAACAAGGAATCAATAAAATGGCAAGGTCAAATGACACTGCCTCTCAATTGTTCTTCCCCTTGTTTCATACAGGATCATAAGCTATATAACTTAATCATCTTTTAGAATTATCTTATATCCTTATCTTTCGAAGCACCTACCAAATTAGCATTAGGTAAAATCTTTTCTATTAGTAATATTAAGTCCAATAGTTTGGTGGAATAATTAAATACATGCTTGCAGTTTATTTTGTACAGTTCATAAATGTTTGTAGTTTATTTTGTACAGTTCATAATGCCGAAAACCTAACCCCCTTAATCAAAATAGCAGACAAAAAAACTATTTGGGAATAGTGGTGAAATTGAGATTTATAATTGCACAAAATGCTTTCAAGTTAACTTCTATGTTGTATTAAACTGGAAATATGGTGCTTTTAAAAATTGAGATGCACACAATTTAAAACATTGTCAATCGCTCATCTCCCTCCCCCTAGTGGTGACCAAGGTTCGAATCTCATGAGCGGTGGGGCTATGGGGGCCAGGGCTATGGATAACCTTTAGACCCCCTTGTGCTAGCTCTAACACCCCCTCGCTCATGTGCACAATATTGGAAAAAAAACCGAGTTCACTAAATGTAAATTAGTAAATGCGAGATTTACTTGAGATCACATATAAATTTTTTGCGTATAGATTTTGTATCTAAATAATTCTCCGTATAAAGTTCCTCCAAATGCCTTCCAATCTTTGTCCAATTAAGAACTTACCCATTGGTAATATTTTTCACGATTTTACTTTTTACCATATAACGAATCTTATTTTTACTTTTGTTTAGTTGTACATATTGCTGGAAATAATCATTAGAATTTTTGCAAACTATAATAACTGGAGACAACAATAAATATTAAGATAACTATGTAAGCACAAAATTAGAAGTTTAAGAGAAAACTAATGTGGATCGAATCATGCATAGAGCGTTGTCCTAAGAGAAGATACGACCCTACTTACACCAAGTTGTGTGACGTTCCACTCTCAAGACAAAACACGTAGCAGGTACAATCACTTTGCCTTGTAACTTGGTTAAACTTCCAAGCCCTTAAATTTGACGGTCATGCTCTCTTTCTGGTTATGCCTATCTTCATATTGTTCTTCGCATGTTACACCCAGTTTAGCAACACTCATAATCACAACATTTACTGATGCCAAGAGTTTAGTGCAATAACTAAGTTCATGTATGCATGTTATTTCACACATTTCACCTTGTCGACAGCCTATCCCCCACATGAAGATGGCGGGGAACGGAAATATCTGCAAATATTTTTGAAGTTGAGATTAAATGTATGCAAAAGCATATTTTCCTCTTTGTCCCTTCAAACCCAAGATCTTTTCAAAACAACTCTAATTACTCTGGATAATTTTACACACAAGCTCAATCAATAGGCCACCAACAATTGCAAACCATCAGCAACAAAGATTCCCTAACCACCATTTCAATCAGTGATCGAAGAACACACAACTTTGCCAGTTGCGCAAAAATAACACAACCAAGCCAAACCTAAACACGCATCAATTCCACACAATATGCATGCCATTATTTATTCAGTGACCATTTTGTACCACATTCTCTGGGATTTGGGTTGTCTTTTGCACCGGTTCATCTTCTACTTTGTTCTCAATTGCCAGGTACTTTTCTTTCAATACACTTTGGATTGCCACGTACTGTGCAATTTGCTCACCGATATACTTAATCCATGGAAATTATGGTTGGTCCAGGAGAATTCGATCAATCACCTGAATTGTGTTCCTTGATGCTTTAAGTCTGGTGGTGTTACCCACCTTGCAGATTGGAATTCAGTGATCTCATTAAGAACTTCATTGTTTTGTTCCAGCGACTTAAAATACAATTTTATCGTGTCCTCTGTAGGTGTACCTATGTTAATATTTAACAGTTTTTATACCTGAGCAAATCTCGACATTCACATAGCAGTAGAACATAGCCAACAAGTATGGACCATATGGAACTACCCATCTGTTATCAAGGAGTTTGGAACAAACCTGAACTTTTTTTTTTTATTATTGTCTCTTCTTTCAAAACTGGATATCCATCAGATGCGATGGTTGTGGTACTGGTAAATTTTCCAGGTTAATGATTCTTGCATTTAGCTTTGTTCCTACAGACGTTGATTTGGTTAAGTTTTTCGTAAGGACCATGCATCATATGTTTAATACAGCTGAATAGACATGCGAATTTGCATTTTCATCAGATATTTTAGCAGATATAAATTGATCAAAATGCTCGAGATTTATATCGGATTTGCCATGGTGATAATTTTCCTCGGGAAATGAATTTTATAGTATATAGTATTAATAACTCGAAAACTAAGGGATCTTAGATGGTAATGGTAATCCTCACACATGCTATGGAATGACCATACTACCCCCACTTAAAACACAAGGCGAAACAAAAGCAAAGGATGTATTTGGAAGAAATCGGCTACAAAGGGTGTCAGGTTTTGAAATCGTCAAATAATCAAGGTTTCAGAACTAATATATGTAAAAATACATATATGTGTGTGTAATTAATTATGTACTTGGATTTGGTAGGTTAATCTTTTTCTTACTAAAGTTAATTTATTTAGAGATGAAATCTTACAGTATTTGTTAGGGAAGTTCTTAATAAAATTTTAATTTTTTATTTTACCTATGGTGCTTTAAATTCTAATTTTATGAGTTCATATGAATAAGTGTTTGGATGCTAATTGGATAGAACCGAAATCGAAACAGAACCAAAATCGGACCGGTCTTGCGGTTTGGTTTTGGTTAGGTTTCGCGCATATATTGGTTAGGTTTTGCTTCTCAATTTTTAGAACCGTTTGAAATGGTTCGGTTACGAATTTTCTAGAGAACCGAACTAATCCAGACCATGTGCACCCCTAATCAAAAGAATAGAATTGGTGTTAATTAGATGAACCTGGGTGTCGTGGGAAGTTTTGGCCGTGTTCTGATTCATTTTAAGGGAAAGGGGATAGAAGGGGGTGCAGTAACACAGTTAAGAAAAAGTTAAGAGAAGTGGAGTGGGCAACGTGAAAGCCGGTTTCATTTCCAGACTCTCTCTTTACTTTACACTTCCGGGTTTAGATCCCATCCAATTTCCTACCATCCATTGTGGTCTATTTAATGGATGAGATTTACTTAGAGAAATCCAAGGAACCCCATGAGGCCGTGATGCCACATCCAATCTTAGTTATGCTCGCAAACGGCACTATCTTTTGCTAACGGGAAAGCCCCAATTGACATGAAAAAAAAATCTTAAATGGGCATGATTTTGTGGAGCCTATTTTGGGTTCCACAAAAAATGATTCAAAAGCAAGTTATTCTTAAAATTTTTTATCATGGGTTCTTGTAAATTTTAGCTCAATCCAACGGCATTTTCAGTGTTCGTAGGGGCCCTACGAATTCTGAAAGAGTCCTTATCGATATTGAATTGAGTTAATTTTTTCAAGAACTAATAAAAAATATTTTAAGAATAATTTGCGGTTTGAATGATTTTTGTAAGACCCGTAACAGGTTCCGCAAAAATAATTAAAAAAAAAAAAGAACAAATGAAGCTGTTCACTCCATGTTTGGTACCCATTAAGTTGGCAATGTTTTTTTTTTTAATTATTTTTGCAAAGTCCATTACGGGGTCCTACAAAGATTCAAATCGCAAGTTATTTTCCAGAATTTATTTATGGGTTTCTGAAAAAAATTAGCTCTATTCGATATCGATAAGGGTTCTTTCAAGATTCGTTAGGTGTTTCAGAATTCGTAGGACCTTAACGAATACTGAAAAAGCGTTTACAAATATTAGATTGAGCTAATTTTTTACAAGAACCCATAAAAAATATTTTAAAAATAATTTACGATTCGAATCATTTTTGTGGGACCCAAAATAGGCCCCACAAAATCATGCGAGTGTAACAATATTATTTTCACTTTGAATGGGGCTTTTCCGTTAGCAAATTGGTAGTGCCGTAACTGTCGTTTGAGAGCTAAACTATTAAGATTGGACGTGGCATCATGGAATTCCTTGGATTCTCAGAGTGAATCCCATCCATTAAATGGAGCACAATGGATAGTAGGAACCTGGATGGGATCTGAACCCTACACACTCCCCCAGGTTCGGCTCCAGTCCAACGTGGTATTATCCATTGTGGTCCATTTGACAGATGGGATCAACTCTACCAAAATCAAAGGTCCAGATCTTATTGTAGTAAGCGTGGTGAATGGTTTATGAATTTGGAAATGTTTGGGCCTACTTTAATATTTTGTTTGAGCCATTGATTTAAATGTGCACCCTTTTTTTTTTTTAGAATGACAAAGGAAATTTTATTGATCTTTCAGAAGCTACCAAGACTAAAAGGAACAAGGATTAAACGACATCATATCCCTAAACAAAGCCCAAGAATAATTTTGTGTCAATTCAAAACCTGAGAGAGAAGAAACCGAGATTGACAAGCTGCCAACCCAGGGGAATAGAAAAAGAAAGAGGGGTGGATTGGTGCACTTCCATGACAATCTACTGCTCATTGCTTGTTACCGGGTGGGTTTGTGGTCAATTCGCGTGCTTTGCTCTGTTGCTTTGCTCAGCGAATCAGAAAGAAATCTGAAAGGAGAATGAAATCTATGTTTTCTCTGCTTCCCTCTTCTTCTTTTTTTGGTTGCACTTTGGCTTCGGTTTTTAGTGGTGGGTTTAGAATTGCATGAGTTGGCATGGGGAGAAGAAATTCAAATCTTGAATGAGATCTTCTATTGATTCCCTCTTCAGTTCTGACATTGAAGACAAATGGGGGTGGAGAAATTAATTGGGTATGAGTTGGCAAGGGATACTCTAAATGAAATCTTAAACGAAATCTTTCTTTGATTGGGAGCATCGTACCACATAACCTTTGGATGTTGGAGCTCTATTAAACGGAAAGTTGTGGACACAGCAAATTTGTGCACAGATTGTGCACATATTTCTTTGTGGAGCTCACTATGGGTCCCACACAAGTGATTCGAGTCGTTCATCATTTTTAAATATTTTTTCAAGGGCACCCGCGAAAAATCAGCTCAATCCGATACCTATAAGTACTTGATCTAATCGTCTAACTTTTGATTCTCTAAAAACTAACGGAAGTTTTGACAAACTAACTGCAAAATCCAAACAAAACTCTACTCAATCCACGTGTTATCTCAATTCTTGCGCTTACATGGAACTGATCGAGTCTGGGCCTGTCTGGCCCTCATTAATGCAACAAAAAAGATCGAGTCTGGGCCTGTCTGGCCCTCTTCCTCCCTTTGCCGGACCACCCATAGATTGGTTCTTCTTTCATTGCTCTGGTTTTTATTTGGATGTTCTTGGTTAAAGTTTGATTTTAGGTTCACAAGTTCTTGGTTAAATTAATGTGTCTACGAGTCTATTTCTTTCAAGCGTGAATCAAATTCTCTTTTGATGGTGACAACTACCCAAACTCGCTGATTTCATTTACACACGATGAAGCTCCATCAATCGCCCAAAAAAAAAAAAGGCTCACACTCAGCCCTTCTTAACACTCCTTGTATATTTTATTTTGGATTTGTCACAATTCCAGATTTACAATTCCGGAATGAGATTTGCAATTTTATTGGAACATAAATCCCTATTTGGTCGCACATTAGTTGAATTTAGTTTGAGATTCGATGTATGATTTTGTTAGTTACTTAAGTTATACCGTGCATGTGTCCTGTATTGTTTTGTTTAGAGATTAAAGCCGATGGTAGAATTTGTTTGAGGGGATTGACAAAATCAAATTTTCTCATCGATGATATGTTTAAAGCACGAATTACTCAAACTACTATCGATATCCGAATTAACTAATTTTGTACAAGGAATTTTAAAAAATTTACAAACTAAATTTAGCAGTCTTAATCATTTGTTTAAAACCCTAAGATAAATTTTATACAATGAGTGTGTATTTGGTGTACACCGAATGGTGTTCGTATAGTTTTGAATTTATACTTGTTCCGTATGATTGCTGGGTACTTTCAAGTGATAGTATAGTCATTTAAAGTAGTGAAGGACAACAATAAGTGATAGTATAGTCATTTAAGTAGTGAAGGACAACAATGACCGCTGAAAAGGTAGAAAGTACAATCAGAGCAATAATACATGTGAAATCTTGCCTCGGATGAAGAGTTTTTTTCTTTTTAACAGACGCTATATGGCGTTTGGTAAACGGACCGATTCGGTTTTAGGAATCTTTTAAGGTGCTCATTGAAAAGTTTTTCAGTAAAACATTTATTACTACCATGTAGAATAAAATGATTAAAAAAATAAAATTCTCGCATCGATTCAAACGAAATGAAAATTGAAGCAATTAATTTTGAAACCATATTTTTTAATATGTAAAGGGTGCAAAAACTTTTGTGTGTGCTGATATATCTAAAAATTGGGGAAAAAATTATTTCTAAAAATTGATTAAACCATTATTTATACACATTATTATATTCCATAAAAAATAAACAAGGTCAACATGAAAAAAATCAGGCCATAATTCATTTTCATCACATATCTCCCAAACACTATCAAATTACAAAATGCATTCTGCACATATTATCAAAATACTCTTCAAGATTCAAGCTATATTATGATGGAAAAGCCAAAAAAATTAAAAATTAAAACCAATTAAAAGTAGGCTCCCAAACACCCACTAAGCACAAGGATTTTTTTTGGAGGTTCTGTCGTTATTCCAAAAAAAAAATGCGTTCGACAATAGGAATCGAAAAAAGCGAAAAAAATACTTTTACCCAAATATTTCGGATAATAACCCATTTTTAGCCAGGGAAAAAAGTTTAAAAAGTTGGCTTTGGTTGCCTTAAATTAGATATTTCTAAAAATATTTGGATAAAAGTAAAAGAAATTCTTTTTTCCAATTCTTGTCCAAAGAATCAATAATTTACAAAATTAGGATTCAAAAGCAACGAATACTTTTTTTTAATAACGGGAAAATCTTAAAAAGTAATAAAAGTTACCTTTTTTTTATAACGAAAAAATCTAAAGCGTAACGGGGCGGAATGCATTAATTTTTGCTCTAGTAGATTGTATCATGTGCTTCATTAATATCTGCTAAGTAATTTTTGAGGCGAACGTGGCATGATTTTTTTTTTTATTGATCCGCGGCTTGAGTTGAGGTTTGGAATTTAGCAATGTTAGTTTGCCTTGGCTTCTGTTAACATTTTGTACTTGGTCGTTAATTGGTTAATTAAGGAAGTCATGGTTTAGTTACGGCAGTAGTGGTTTAACAAATTTGGTCAAGTCCAGCTTAACTTGTGTTCCACCTCAGCAATCCTTGTGACAGCTTCTCATCCCATAGGAAAGCTGACAGGATTTTGTGAGATGTGTGTTTCTTTTGTGTCATTGAAGTAAATAGTACAATGCCTTTGTTTTGTAAGGAATCTTTTGTATATACCGGGGATAGGAGGGGTGGTGGTGTACCCCTCCGGTTCGTTTTCAATTTTTCGGCCATTTTATGAACACACTTTGATGATAGACTCTGTTCATTTGTTAGAACTCAGTAAGAACATTAATCTTTTCAAAAATCACGAGTGGATATGTGATCGGCACACTTGCAAATTGAAAAAATTTTAAATTGGATCCAAAAACATAATGAATTAGAACATAATCTGATTTTTCTCAATTTTCACGTGTGTCGATTATATATCTACTGAAATCCAATAAACATGATTTTTGTCAGGATTAATGTTCCTGTCGAGATCTATAAAATAAATGAAACCGATTATCAAATTGTCTTTGCAAAATGGCCGAAAAAATTGAAAATGGTCCAGAGGGGACACCACCACCCCTCCTTATATACATAAGTTTCTCTGTTTTGTAAGGGACCGAAATTCAGAAAATCACAAAAGTTAGGTTTAAAACTATCAAACACCAATTTTTTTTGAATAAGAACAAAAGCCCAAAAATCCCCGAAATTTAAAACATCACAAATTGTGAGATACAAACGTTTTTTTTTTAGCAGCACGTGTGTTGAAAATATGCTCTCGTTTAGGAATGTAGGGAGTACTTTTTAGACTCTCAAGATAGATGATTAATCCAAAAAAATCATACAAATATAACAAAAATTCAAAAAAATGAGCAAAATAAATAATTTCAAGAAAGTTTGGCTGGACTTTTAAATTAAAATGAGCCAGTGCCATGTAAGTACTCCTATGTGAGAAGACACGTGCTTGAGTGGGGTTTTTTTTTTTTTTTTTTTTGGATTTTGCAGCCGTTTCTTTAGAGAGCAACAAACGGACAGGAGCTGAACCCTACACTCCCATCTGCTGCAACAGTGGAACCCCATCTGACTCTCTCTCTTACTTGACTTAATGGAAAGTTGAATGATTGGATTGAGCAGTTATAATTTTACTCTTTCAATTCCTATCATCGATACAAACCACTAATGTCGTGTTCTCTTTGTAATTCAAAATGAAAGTTTTCAAAAAATTTCCTCTAGATTATCCGAACTTTTAGCATTTTTCGCTCTATCTCTCTCCACTTATTGTCCCAACTATTTTTCAAAAAAAAAAAATCAGAATTCAATCCAAACACAGCATAATTCTCAAAAAATTTGCATAAAGCCGACAAATACAAGTTTTTTTTGAATAAAGATAAAAAAATGAAGTCAAATCGCTTAAACAACATCAAGCTCGGAATCGCTTCAACTTTTTAAATATTTGCTCATAATTAAGTTCCTATCATCGAGACGAATCAATAATCATAAAAAAAATCAACCCAAAACTAACTAATTTAAAAGAGTACAAAAAATTAATAAATGAATTAGTATTTAGGCCAAAACGGAAGTTAGTTGATTTTATTTTACTTTTGCTTTCTTTCTGTTTGATGGGTGTGGGGAAGTCATGGTGTGGCCTAAAAATAGCCGTTGATTTCAATGTGGTTCGATGGAGTTCATCCTCACCACAAACAGGACGGTAGCAAACAGAACAATACTGGATACTTTCACACTGGATTGGATCCCAAACCCACATGTACACCCACTCACCCTCTCTCTCTCCACCTTTACTCTCTCAGAAGCTTTTCAGCCGTCTGCAACCCGGAACCCCATCTCTGTCTTCTTCAAAATCCAACACGCATTCTCTCTCTCTCTCTCTCTCTCTCTCTCTCTCAACCATCGGAGCCACCAACACCCACGCCGGAATAGAACCAACGTCGCCACGCCACAAATGTCTCTTCGTCTCACCCACCGACACCGACCCCCACCCCAAACGACGCCAATGCCCACGAAGCCGGTGCCTGTCCGACCTCCACCATTGCCGCCGTCCAACCGACTCCTTCTTCAAACCGGGTTCAGAGAGCTCTCCTCTCTGACATAAGATAGATCTGTTGAGAGTCCTGCTGGCCCTTCGACCGGAGTGGTTGTACGTGACTCCGTTCTTGCGGATCTGCCTGAGACTACGTTCAGTCAAGCCCCATCCCCGAGTCGGTTAAAGCCCGACTACTTTCGAGCTGTTTCGTCGGAGGCGATGGCTGCTGGTACGCCTCTCTCTCTCTCTCTCTCTCTCTCTCTCTCTCTCTCTTCACCTTCTCCGGCTTGGTTCTCTCTCTGTTTGTGTATGTGTGTGTGTGATATATACATAGATAGAGAGAGAGAGAGAGAGAGAGAGAGAGAGAGAGAGAGAGATATGATTAAAAAGATATAGCGAGAGATTTGCCATTCAAGATTTGGTAGAAGAAATCAGTTTTTTTTCTGATTAAAAAGATATGGCGAGAGATTTGCCAAGATTTGGCAGAAACTCTCGTCATCAAATCCACCCGATTTGCCAAGATTTGGCAGAAACTCTCGTCATCAAATCCAGCCAACCTCAGCAATTAGCTTTACCCTGCAAAACCGTACCAAACCAACAGATCATCCTCTGGGAGAATGAAAACAATCGATCCAGCAACATTACCAAATCACCCCTACCCCAAAACCCAAATCCTCATCCAAAGGAACAAATTCGGGACATGGACGGAAAACATCAAAAGTCCGAAAACCCATTAAAGTAAATAAAAATAAAACACAATCTAGCCACCCCAATACGCGGGGGCCACCACTGACAATAGGCGGAAGGACCATAGGGAAAATGACCGGCAGGTTGTGTACGGAAGATTTAATTGCCACTTTGATGGAGTGTAGTTTTGAAATCTCCAATACATGACATCTACAATAATATTGACCAAGACATGGTAACATAACTTTCTTAGACCATTCTACCCTTGTACCCTTCTCCTCCTGCCCACTGACACTCCCCCCATCCGGGACCCACCACCTTCCCCCCATCCTTTTCCCGCCCTGCCCCTCCGCCCCCCACCCCCCAGTTTTAAGGGTTTTTTTTTTTTTTACTTTTACTTTTACTAGTTTTTTTTTTACTTCTAAGAGACTTTAATTATTATTTTATTTTTTTTACTTTCACAAATTCTTTTTTATTTTTAAAAGACTTTAATTACTGTTTTAGTTTTTTTTTTTTGTTACTTTTGCTAGTTTTTTTTGTTTTACTTTTAAAAAGTTAAGTGTTCCAAATTTCATTCTGTTTGAACCGATAGAAAGATTTTAGTTTTCTGATCATTTTATCCTAAATGGTCATAGTTAAATTTTGATTCTATGGCTTTCGTTGATTAACCCTAAGAGATTTTTTTTTTTTTTTTGGTCAAACGGAACTTCATAAAACATTAAACCAGAACAGAGTCAAGCATCAAGAGTGCTAAAAAAACAAGTTCGAGAACGAACAACAGAGTACAGCAAAAGAGAACCTAAGCTAGTCCAAAATCTGCCTAATGTTTAGGCAATCCTGAATCAGGAGCTCCCTAATAGATAAAGGGGCTTGGTCAAGGACAATAAGATTATCATTCTGTTTGGCACCCACTCTGGCCAGGTGATCGGCGCATTGATTTACGTCTCTAAAAATATGGGTGAGCCGAGACTCAGTCCGTTGCAAAAGCATCTTTGCGTCGTTGATAATTGTACTTAGGGGATGATTCCCTGGGTTCCCTTCATTAACAAGGTTGACAGCCACGAGCGAGTCAGATTCTATATCCACTTTCTCCATCCCTTTCTCGAGTATAATTGTGAGCCCTCTGTATATACTCCATATTTCTGTCGCCGCGCTTGAGTCTGCATTCAACTTTCCATAGAAGCCCAGGATCCAGGTTCCATTGGTGTCTCGAAATATCCCTCCTAGTCCTCCATTTCTTTCAGCACAGTACCAGCATCCATCAACATTCAGCTTGATATTACCTGCACATGGGGGTACCCACTTTGTTAGTCTAGGATCCCGATGGACAGACATAAGGGGGGATTTGAAAGCCTCCACGATCTCACTGGCATAGTCATAAGAGCTCTTGGAACTAACAGCAGTAATGTTATCAACATTGTCAAAACTCTTCTTATTTCTATCTTTCCAAATTTGCCAAATAGTGGTAATAAACAAAATGTTCCAAGGGATCTTAGTACTACTACCGATAGGTTTGGTTTTCCGAAGGTTTCTCCCAAACCAGTCCTCAATGGAGGCTTCCAAATTCCCTCTCATGACCTGACCAAAAGCAGTAGCTTCCCAGAGGGCCACGGCTTTAAAACAGATTCTAAATATTTGATTCTACGATTTTCTTAGAACTAATCAACAAGAGTCCTAGATTCAAATTTTAATTATGACCATTTAGGATAAAATAATCAAAAAACTAAAATCTTTCTACCGGTTCAAACGGATTGAAAATTGAAACACTTAATTTTTTAATCTACTGATGCGCTCTCTCTCTCTCTTTCTCAAAAACCCACACTCACTCTAAAATCCAACCAGTCACTCCCATTGTCTAACAAACTCAAAGAATCGTGAGAGCAGAAATGAAAAAACAAGCACTCACGCACCCAATTGATGAACCAGATCCGTTGTCTCATTGAGTGAATCCAACATTCAATTTGATTAAAAGATTTTCAAACAAACATTTGTCAAACCCCAGCCCACAACCCTCCCCTGTTCTCCTCTATCTCTGTAACTCAACAATTTCTCTTTCTGAAACAACTCAACAAAGAATCATGAAACTTTGCAAAATAAATTGTTTAGATCACATTTTTAGACAGGAAACGATTTATTTGATGGGCACCCTGAACGGATGGGCATATGCAAATATGCCAAATTTTTTGAATAAAAAAGGTTAAACCCCAAATTCTAAAAAAAGAAAACCCTTTACTTCCTAGTCCATACTCTCTCTCTCACACACATCGTGACAGAGTACTCTTACAATTGTTCGGACACGTTGTGGTTAATGAACAGATCTCAAATCACATTTCTAAATTAGCCAATTAATTTCACTACTTCCCGAAGACAAAAAGAAAAAACCCTAATTTCCATAATTTTCCTCACTGGAACAGCACCGTGTAGCAACAAGAAGAAACCACGGCTTATTGGGAAAATAGAAAAATAGAGGGAAGCATAGTAACAGGAAGGAGAAAAAATACAAGAAAAAAATTTAGAAAGTGAATAAAAATAATGGTAGAGATCATTAACTTAAGAGCTAGTCATTAATTATAAAGGACTACGTTGAGTTAAAGTGAAGACCAATCATTCTGTTAATATAGACCAAGTCATATTTTCTGAGAGAATATTCTTCTATATAATTGACCATTGTCTGAAGTACGAGTATAAAAGAGCAAATCATTAATTTTAAACGACTACATCCCGTATTAATAAAGACCAATCATTCTGTTAATATAGACCAAGTCATATTTTCTGAGAGAATATTCTTCTATATAATTAACCATTGTCTGAAGTACGAGTATAAAAGAGCAAATCATTAATTATAAACGACTACATCCCGTATTAATAAAGACCAATCATTTTATTAACATGAACCAAGTCATACTTTCTGAGAGAATGTTCTTATATATAATTAACCATTGTCTGAAGTACGAGTATAAAAGAGCAAATCATTAATTATAAACGACTACATCCCGTATTAATAAAGACCAATCATTTTATTAACATGAACCAAGTCATACTTTCTGAGAGAACGTTATTCCTATTGTTTGAGATATAAAAGAGCAAGTCCTTAATTATAAAGGATTACATCAGGTATTAGGAAAGACCAATCTTTCTATTAACATGGACCAAATCATTTTTTTTAAGAGAACATTATCTCTATTATTTAAGGTATAAAAGAGCAAGTCATTAATTATAAAAGACAACATCGGGTATTAGTAAAGATCAATCTTTCTATTTTGATTATAAATGACTACATCGGATATAAAAGATACAAAGTTGTTCAAGTCGAGAACAAGAAGAACACAAATAAAAGATACAGAGTTGTTGGTTTTGCATTAATGTTTGAATTATTGATTCGTTCTAATGAGAAGAATAAAAAAAGTAAAAAATAATGTTCAAAATTAAATTTTTTGAATAAAGTAAAAATAATCTAAAACATACTCATTTTTTGCATTAATGTTTGAATTATTGATTCGTTCTAATGAGAAGAATAAAAAAAGTAAAAAATAATCTAAAACATACTCATTTTAGATTTGAACAATATCTATTACACTTTAGATTTTTCTCGTCATGACGAACCAATAATTAAAAAAAAAACTAACACAAAACCAATAAATGCGAAAAAAAATACATGAATAAAGGCAAAAAAAAATAATTCAATTAGCAAAGGGGTGTTTTTGGTACTGAAAAAATTGTAGAAAAAGATTTATGGTTGAAAAGTTGTTAGGTATTTTCGATAGTGAATAAGTTGTTAATAAATGTTAAGTTATTTTCAGTAGTGAATAAGTTTTTGATAGGTATGTGAGTGAAAAAGTTGTTGAGTTAGTAAAAAAGAGATGGTAAAATGCGTTTTAAGTTTTTAGTGTTTTTTTTAATTAAAACGAGATAGTAAAATGCATTAAATTTTTAGTATTTTTTGTTGATGAAAACGGAGAAAATAAGCTGTTTATTTTTTAAATAGGACATTCTAAAAAGTAATTCCAAAATTTAATGAAGAATTTTGGTTATATGTTGAGAGAGGAGAGAGACGTGTAAGGCAGTAAATGAAGAGAGAGAATAATGAACTTGGCTGTTCAAGAAAGAAATGGGCAAAATCGTCTTCTTGCAAAGCCTTACCATGTTTTGGTCAATATTTTGGGATATGCCATAGTTTCCGTGATTTCAGAACTCAGTACCATCACATGGTGAATATTTAGACTGATCATCACTGTCCTGTCATTTTCCCAAGGACCATAAGAACCCTGCGCCCAAAGGAAGGTAACCTCAGTGGTCCATACACACACAAGGACACTCCTGGCAAACTCGAAAGTTCGTCGATCGCTTACATGTACGGTAGAATTCAATCCTCCTTTAGTGGCCCAGCTCTTGATATAAAGAATAATTATTATTCTGGACCAAAGGTACATGATCTCACATGAAGTATAATATAGGCAAACAAGCTTCTGAATGCATCACGAATATAACCTTTCTAATTCCTCCTGTAGACTCCTCAAAATGCAGAGAGCCACACGTAAGGTATGTTTCAATTCAAAGTTAGCATCACAAATTGTTTTCTCATAAAAAGAAAAGAGAAATGGTACGCAACAGGAAATTAAAACATGATTTTGTCGATGAAATGGACGTGGCAACCAAGTTAACTTTTATTTTCCCACGGCCAGTGATATCTGGGTCAGCTTACGCACACCTCAACCAATTTCCTCTCTGGTCCTGTCAAAGCAGGCCATTCACGCCAAAAATAGAAATTCCCAAAAAATTACTTTCTTGCGTCCTGACCACCAAAATCGAATCCTAGTCAATTGTGCGGAAAGCAAACCCATCAACCAAACGGACTAACCCTCGGGGCAATGAAAGTCAACCCAGACGACAATATATAGCTTAGTTGCTCACTTACTATTAAGTCTTGTAAAAATTGAAAACAACCTTAATGTCAAAAAAAATTAGCTCAAGAGACATAAAAGCTTGTATGTCAAAAAAAGTAAGTGGGCAACCAAGATTGGGGTCGGTCTTAGGTTGGGCAACCCTAAAAGCTTGTATGTCAAAAAAAAAGTAAGTGGGCAACCAAGATTGGGGTCGGTCTTGGGTTGGGCAACCCAAACATCGGGACCAAACCTACCATGATCTATATATTGTCGTCCTAGTTAACTTCGATAGCCCCAAGGGTTAGCCTAATTGGTTGGTGGGTTTGCTCTCTACACAATTGACTTGGGTTCGATTCTTGGGGTCAGAACGCAAGAGAGTAATTTTTGGTTGTAGTCCCGGAATGAATGTCCTGCCTTTGACCAGACCGGAGAGGAAAAGGAGAGGAAATTAATTGAAATGTACGTAACCCAAACACCCCAAAAAGTCGAAAGCAAAGAGTTAACTTACATAGCCAATTTTTGGACCAAATGTTTGGCGCCGAACAAAGAAAGGAGGGAAAATCGAAGAAATAAAAGAAAAGTTTAAAAAAATTCTATAGGACCCACAAGCGGTGGTGGAAACCATGGGGTTTCCACCTATTGTGGATAGAATTTACTCTCAAAGTAAAAAAGTACAATGATGTGTTTTATCCCATGTGTCAAGGAAAAGAGAGGACTTGTGGCGTAACTCATGTTTCCAAGTGAATTGATGGCAAATGTGTACTTTTATCCGGTGACACGTTGCACCCGTTAGCAAAACAGTATCATGAATCAAAAATCAGACAAGTAAAGATTACAATTGCAAGACTCTGGACGTTTCACATTGTCACTAAACACAATAATTTAGATAGCATTTTGTGTAAAAGAGCCGCCGCTAGAGAGAGGAAGAAAATTTCGATTCCACATCTGGGGGAGGGGGGCCTCCGCCTCTCTCACCCTCCTCCTCCCCCCAGCCCTCCTAGCCTCTCCTCTCTCTATTCGCCGTGTTCTCCATGATCAGCAGGTTTCAAACGGCCGTTCGTTAGGATGGCTAGGACGGCGAGGGTTCCTCAGGCTGGCTTCGCCAGCGGATGGTGGCTCCTCTTGCCCGTTCCTCTTTCGTCGTTTCCAGATCTGTTGTTTCTGGTCCAGCGACGAGCGTAATAAGGTGTGCGGTTGGTGTTTGGGGTTTTTTCCGTTTTTCTTCTACTATTTACAGTTTTCCTTTCCTATCTATGGGTTTCGCCCGTCCGATTCTATACCAGTCTAGGTGTTCCAAATCTGGTGGGTGACGGTCGTGGGCGAATAATCCGGCGTCTATTGAGGAATGGTCCGGTGTTGGAGGTCTCTATGTCTCTAGGTGTTTGTTTTGGGGCAGGTGGGTTTCAGTGGTGTTGTTGGGTTTGGTGGTGGTCCAGTGGTGTTTGATGGGGCTAAGCAGCAGTCGGCTAGATGAAGATTGGTCTTCAGTCGCCGTGGTCCGGTGGTGTTCGACTCTCATTTTGTTCAGGCCGGTGAAACCTGCGGTTTTGTCCATGAGATCTGTTAGATTTCAGTTGTTTTGTTGTTGTTTTGCCTTCAAATTTCAGCGATACTTATTTTTTTAGGGTTTGAGCTGTGGATTTCTTTAAATCCTCTGTAATCTAGACCGAGATTGGTTCTTATGTACCGGCGTTATCGTGGGGTCTGTTTCGGCAGTAGGTACGTTTAGGTTGCTTTTGTTCTTTCCTGTATCTGTTCTGGAATATGTTTGCCTGATAGGCTTATGTTGAATGAATGACTCTTTTCAAAAAAAAAAACTTTTCACATTGAAAAGAGCTGTGGATAAATTTGGGAGGATCAATGCAATAATGATTAAACACATGTTTCTAAGTTCTTACTCCAAGCCCACCTACAGTGCCTCGAAAAAAGCATTAGATGCTTTTAACGTTTTCAGAGCTGGGGCATCATATGTTTGACTTCAACTTCAATTATCTAAGGGAAGGAAATTTTTAGGTTCAAACTTCAACGTACAGGGAGCAAAAACAAAACCAGAAATGGCTATCAAACACATGAGCAGGCGTCAAATTGGATAAACCTTAGTGGAACTCGGTCAAAATATGACCCAGATCATGGTCCAACTCCTCGAATTCAATCAAATTGGACATGCAAAAAATTGGTTAGGATAACCGGGCTCACAAGTTGACTAACGTCTTTCTGCCCTGTGTGTGTCTCTCCTCCACCACGCACCACACATGACATCTGTTGTTACATATATATGCACCGATGGGGAATCCTAGAGGATATTCGATTTTTATGGTTATGCTTACAAAAATCTTAGTAGATTTAGTTTTTATTTTACAAGGATAGAATTCCTCACACACAAACCCTGCATAGTTGTGGAAGTAGTTCGAAGTTCCAAAAGAAATGAAAAATAGGGAAGGAAGGAATGCAAGAAAGAAAGGAGGAGGAAATCTTTCGAGGTCTGCTACAGTCATCTGTTGAAGTTTCTTCTGATTCCAAAGTAACAGGGTGCCATTGTGCGATGAGCGAAGAATGCTGACAACAATGCCTTGGTAGCATTAGGCTCAACCAATTAAGTCTAACAATATTCCCAAGGATTTAAGATCAAGCGAAATGGTAGAATAAAAACTAAGTCTACTAAGATTTTTGTAACCATAACCGTAAAAATCAAATATCCTCTAGGATTCCCCATCAGTGCATATGTACCAACAGATGTCATGTGTGGTGTGTGGTGGAGGAGAGACACACACAGGGGAGAAAGACATTAGTCAACTTGTGAGCCTGGTTATCCTAACCAATTTATTGCATGTCCAATTTGATTGTTTTTCAGGAGTTGGACCATGATCTGGGTCATATTTTGACCAAGTTCCACTAAGGTTTATCCAATTTGACGCCTGCTCATGTGTTTGATAGCCATTTCTGGTTTTGTTTTTGCTCCCTGTACGTTGAAGTTTGAACCTAAAAATTTCCTTCCCTAAGATAATTGAAGTTGAAGTCAAACATATGATGCCCCAGCTCTGAAAACGTTAAAAGCATCTAATGCTTTTTTTGAGGCACTGTAGGTGGGCTTGGAGTAAGAACTTAGAAACATGTGATTCTTCTGATCACGAAAGCTTAGAACATCTGATGCTTCTGGGACACTAATTTCGGTTTGTTGACTGCTCTCTTTGCTAGATCTTCCTTTTATCCAATCACTTTAAGAACCTCCCCCGTGACAAATTGGCAATGTTCTTGGAGAAGTGCGTCCCTTGGGTATCTGACTGGAATATTTGGTTCCTGCAGGCACATGAGTATCCAGTGCTTAAAAGGGATATTTCCGACACCTGCCAGTTCTCGAGTATGACTGTTCTGTTAAGAGTTTAAAAATATATAATTATTGCCGAGAACTTTAAAGTGGGAAAAATTACACAATTTTCACTTAATCGTTATTGCATTGATCCTCCCACATTTATCCACAGCTCCTTTCGATGTGAAACGTATGGATCATTTTGCTTTCGTGGAATAAATTTATCCAGAGTCTTGCAATTGTAATCTTTACTTGTCTTATTTCTGATTCATGGTACGGTTTTGCTAACAGGTGCAACGTTAAGTTGGAACCCTCCAAGAATTTATCCAATTTTTCCTACTTCCTTTTTTTCTTTTTCCCCCTTTCAACGGCTCTTTCTTCCCCTTCGGACTATGATAAATAACTAGGGGGTGTTTGAGAGCATTAGACTTGTCCCACATCACTCATCTAAGTCCCTTAAGCTTGATTAATAAAATATAGAGGCTACACTACCTATTGTCTATTGGTTTTAGGTTGGAACCCTCTAAGAAATCTAACAAAGTGTAATTTTTTCACTTTTTGCATTTTGTTTTCTATGTTTTTTTACTTTTTGAACTAAAGCTAGAATATATTATGAATCTGAAGAGTATTTGAGGAATATGTGCAAAATGCATTTTTTCAATAGGAGTAGTGTTGGAAGATATTCACATGATACATTATGTAAATTATTTTTGTTACGATAAATGGGAAAAGTTAAAATAAGAAAGTCAAAAAAACTCTTTTTCTCTATGTACTTCTAGCCTTTGTTAGCTAAAGTCTGTTTTTCAAAATGAATATTAGGAGAATATATTTTTACACTATTCTTTGGTTAAAAAATGTATTCTTTTTTTTCCCTAAACCATCGATCAGTTAAAAAATTTTACTTTTTGACTTCTCATTTTAATTTTTTTCATTTATCTTACCAAAATTAATGTACATAATGTATCATGTGAATATCCTTCCACGCTACTCCTTTTGCAAAATGCATTTTGCACATATTCCTCAAACACTCTTTGGATTCATAATATATTTTAGCTATAATTCAAAAAATAAAAAATATAGAAAAAAATTGCAACAAACACTCTTCAGATTTAAGTATATTCTAGCTATATCTCAAAAAGTAAAAAATATAGAACACAAAATGCAAAAATTAAAAAAATTGACTTATGGACCGATCATGGCACTGCACTAATCGGAAGAGTGTCAAAGAGCTTTTGAGGAACTTTCAAACACCCCCTAGTTATTTATCATAGTCCGAAGCAGAAGAAAGAGACGTTAATAAAGGGGTAAAAGGAAAAAACGAAAGTAGAAAAAATGGGGTAAATAAGAAATGTAAAATAGAGATCATAGGTAAAGGTGTAATTCTCAAAAACTAAAAGTGCAATGATGGGTTTTGTCCATGTGTAAGGGGAGAGGAGAAGACCTTTGGCCGCAACTCTGTTTCCGGGGAAACTAATGGCAAAGAGTTTACTTTTAACCGGTGCCACATTGCATCCGTTAGCAAAACCGTTCATGGTATCGCATCATGATACTGTTTAGCTCTTCATTTTTGAGCTTGATTGGACCCTTGATTTTTCTTTCAGAAATGGGAGGCAACAAAAATGAAAACATGAATTTGTCCATGAAATGTACGTAGCATCCATGCGTGTGGGGCCTTTGCTCCTTTTCCATTTCTTTTACCTTTTATTTTAGGGAAATTTGCACTTACACCCCTTGTACTATCACCAATTTGCACATACACCCCTTTTACTCCAAATTTAGGCACTTACACCTCCTGTAATTTGGACTGAAGTGCAACCGCTAGAAAATCCGTTAAAATGGATGGAAAAGCTACTGGCGGGAGATTTTCCTCCAAAATGAGGGGAACAAATGTTTGAACTAACCCCGATAGCCATTTATAAGCCTTGTCAAACTCCCCTTCCAAAAAACAGAGCATCCAAACCCCTTCCTTCCCCTAACCCACTCTCTGACCCTGTTCTACTAACAACTTTTACCACCTTTTTTGGTTTTGTCCTTATTTGAATTTTTTTTTGCGTTTGTTAGTTTTCTGCCCCACTTTCTTAGTTTTCCGATTCGTTTCGTCAAGATGAATTGGAAAAGTAATTTTTTTTACTTTTACCCAAAAAAGTGGTTAGTTTTGTGCCTCACTTTTTTGACTTTTTTTTAAAACTTAAAAATGGTTATTTTTCAAAATATTTGGGTAAAAGTAAAAAAAAAAATTACTTTTACGATTTTTCTCATCGAGATGAATCAAGAAAATACAAAAATTTGGCGCAAAATTAACAAAAGCGAAAAAGTTCAAATAAAGACAACCATAACTTTAAGAAAAAGTTAAGTGGAACAATACGTCTCTCGTCTCTCACAAGATGTCTTCTCAAACATTAAGAAGCCCATCAATTTTAAGCAAACCGCAACGGCAAATTGGATGCATCATTTGGCTTGAAATTGATGGGCTTCTTTATGTTTGAGAAGACATCTTGTATCTTGTCTTGTCAAAAAAAAAAAAGAGAAGACATCTGGGTTAGGAGAAGGAAGGGATTTGGATGCTCTGTTTTTTGGAAGGGGAGTTTGACAAAGCTTATAAATAGCTATTAGGGTTATTTTGAGCTTTTTATTTCTCATTTTGGAGGAAAATCTCCTGCCATTAGTTTTTCCATCCATTTTAACTGATTTTCTAACAGTTGCACTTCAGTCCAAAGTACAGGGGGTGTAAGTGCCTAAATTTGGAGTATAAGGAGTGTATGTGCAAATCAATGATAGTACAGGGAGTGTAAATGCAAATTCCCCTTTATTTTATTTTATTTTATTTCTTCAATTTTCCCTCCTTTCTCCGTTTTGCGCCAAACATTTAGTCCAAAAGTTGGCTATGTAAGTTAACTCTTTGTTTTTCGACTTTGTTGGGGTGTCTTGGTTAAGTACATCTCAATTAATTTTCTCTCCGGTTTGGTCAAAGGCAAGACATTCACGCTGGGACTAGAACCAAAAATTACTCTCTTGCGTCCTGACCCCAAGAATCGAACCCTAGTCAATTGTGTAGAGAACAAACCCATCAACCAAACGGACTAACCCTTGGGCCTATGGAAGTTAACTTGGACGACAATATATAGATCATGGTAGGTTTGGTCCCGATGTTTGGGTTGCTCAACCCAAGCCTGACCCCAATCTTGGTTGCCCACTTACTTTTTTTGACATACAAGCTTTTATGTCTTTTTATTTTTTACGAGTTAATTTTTTTTGACAATACAAGGTTGTTTTCAATTTTTACAAGACTTAATAGTAAATGAGCAACTAAGCTATATATTGTCGTCTGAGTTGACTTTCATAGCTCCAAGGGTTAGTCTATTTGGTTGGTGGGTTTGCTTCCCGCACAATTGACTAGGGTTCAATTCTTGTGGTCAGTACGCAAGAAAGTAATTTTTTGGGAATTTCTATTCCTGGCGTGAATGGCCTGCTTTGACAGGACCAAAGAGGAAATTAATTGAGGTATGCGTAAGCTGACCCAGACATCACTGGCCGTGGGAAAATAAAAGTTAACTTGGTTGCCAAGTACATTTCATGGCCAAATTCATGTTTTAATTTCCTGTTGCGTACCATTTCTCTTTTCTTTTTATGAGAACAATTTGTGATGCTAACTTTGAATTGAAACATACCTTACGTGTGGCTCTCTGCATTTTGAGGAGTCTACAGGAGGAATTAGAAAGGTTATATTCGTGATGCATTGAGAAGCTTGTCTGCCTATATTATACTTCATGTGAGATCATGTACCTTTGGTCCAGAATAATTATTATTCTTTACTGGTAAAAAGAGTATCATTAAATGGACACAAGGGGGTGTCACCCAATTACATAACAAGGAGGAATGTACAAAAGGGATGGAATTAAGTCCTTCCCAAAGTGTAACAATATTGAGAAGTCTATGAACCTAAAGGAGAGACGAAATTCCGCCGTGATCCAAAACGCTAATGCTCCAAGTAAAGCCAACTTAGGTCTCTAATTAGCCATTTGGACATCAATCAAAAGTCATATTCCTTTCCCTCCAAATAGTCCACATTATGCATATGGGGGACGCTATGCACGCCTAAGTAAGCCTTTTGATCCATATATGCGCTTCGCTTTCGCAGCTAATCACTTGAGTTGACTATTAATTCTGACATAGGGTTTTAAAATTTTCTTAACTTCGGGGTTAACTTGCATTCAACCGAACCAAATTATTTTGATATGTGTTCCGAGTTCCACTTAGAGACCATTTTAAAATTCACATAAAGAAATCACATTCAGAAGAGGTAGCATTAGGCTCAACCAAGGCTTTGTCGTCTGTACTGTTCGCTCATTGCACGATGGCACCTGGTTAATTTTGAATCAGATGTATCTGATGCTGGCAAGTGCGAACACTCATCTAGCATAAATCCAGACCTTGAAAGATTCCTACCTTCTTTCTTTCTTCCAGGCCTCCCTCCCCCATGTTACTTTTTTTTTTTCCGGAACTTCAAACTTCTTCCACCGCTATGCGGGGGTTATGTGTTCTATCATTGAACTTCCTTATAAAGCCTTAATTTATGTTGTATGGTAATCTTGTGTCATTTTCTCACCCTTGTTCACTTTTTTCTAGTGGCAAGTCACTTTAAAAATTCTTCCCCTCATTTAGATGCTGATAGGCCATCTTAATCAGAACATGGTCTGGGGTGAAGATGGAATGATTGTATTATAAAACCAGATTTCCTTGACATCTATTTTGATTTGAATGCATTGAGAGATCACATATATTTAAGATGACTACTATTAGTAACTAGCCTGCTCCTTTTCCAGATGAAAGTGATGGAACGTGAGACATTGTGCATTTTCTGGAGGTGGGCGCTGTCATCTTTTCTCTCACAGAACTCATCGATCATTGATGTCGTGATATTGATACTTTAGCCATTTGTTACAATCTAATAGAAGCAAAATCGTTTTACATTAAAATGGGATTGGGGTTTTACTTCATCTTCCTTTGTGATTTTGTTTTCGTGTCAAGTCTCGTTATTAACGCTGTTAAGCTTTCAACAAGATGGTTAATGGTTAACAGTTGTCGGACTCACTTCTTGCGAGAGGGGTATGTTCCAATCTGGAAGTTGTTCACATATTTTTCTTCCACGAATTTTGTAGTGACGATTACAAATGTTGAAAGTGAAAGCCTTCAGACAATATCAATATGCTCTCAATATCCTTGCTTACCATTTACATCATCAATCCCTTTGCAACATAATTCAACTTATTACTACCAAATTACCTATTCAATCCAGCTATAACCAACTTCTTTCCTCACACTTCTCTGCCTCATCACCTCTCTAACTACACTCACACCACCCCATTCTCCGTAACTTGCATAAATATTGGACATCATAACATAAACAAACTCCTTATCCCCTTCCAATTCAACCACCTTAGCAGCAGCTAACTCTGCAACTTTCAGATCCCCACAAGCTCCACAAGCACCAAGCATAGCTCTCCACACCAAGCCACACGATCCAAACCCTAGTTCACATATCATCCTCTCTCCCCTCCACACCTCTCCCCATTGTCCCATTAGCCTAATCATCGAAGCACAGTGCTCAGGTGTCGCGTCAATCCCATAATTCTTGATCATCAATTCAAAGTAATGGTTTGCAACCTCATATGGAGTTCGATTATGCCAACACGCGGATAAGACATTGAGGAAAGTGATTCCATCTGGTTTGAGATCTTTTACCATTTTCAACTGCTCATAGAGCTCAATCACCTTGGCCGAATCACCATTGTGAGCAAACCCTGATACCAATGCGTTCCACGTCACCAAATTTTTCTGGGTAATGATTGAAAAATTTGTTCAGCATCCTCTACCTTTCCACATTTGGAGTACATATCAATTAAAGCACTCCCAACAACAATGGACGCATCCAAACCACACTTTATAGTGCAACAATGGATCAAAATACCCCATGTAAGACTTGAGAGGCTAGCAATGCCATTTAATATGATTGAAAATGTGAATTGATCCATTTCTATATCATTCGAATGCATACTACTGAAGAAAGCCAGGGCTTCTCGTGCTTGGTTGCAGTTGACATATCCTGTTATTATTGCATTCCAAGAAGATGAATTGGAGTTCGGCATACGTGATAGTATGTGAATGGCAGCGTCAATGTTTCCAAACTGTGCGAAGCCGTTAATCACTTCATTGTATGAGATCGTATCAGGAATTGGCATCTGATGCAAAAATCTGGCTGCTTGTTCAAGTTTTCGGTTCCTAGCACTTGCTGCAATCGCTGAATTCCAAGAAATGATGTCCTTGTCATCAATTTCGTCGAACACCCAAATCGCTTCTTTAACAGACCCACATTTCCCATACATGTCAATCAAGCAATTTGTGACGACGAGGCTACATTCCACACCAACTTTCACAACTTTGGAGTGAATCAATTTCCCCAACTGCAACAAGCTTAGTTGGCCACACACCGATAAAGCGGCCGTAAAAGAGAACGAATCTGCACAAATCTCAGACCTATCCAATTGAAGAAACAAATCCAATGCACTCCGAAACTGCCCAGAATGCACGTACCCAGAGATCAACGAATTCCAAGAAACTTCACTTGGTTGAGGAATTTCATCAAACACTTTGTGGGCATCAGCCAATGAATCAGATTTGACATAAAAATTGACGAGGGAAGTGGAGATGAATACATTTGGTACAGACCCAGCTCGCAGGGCGTAGCAGTGAAGTTGAACTCCGTAAGAATGGAAACCGGTTTTCGTGGATGATCGAATCAGGTGCACTAGAACGTAGCCATTGGGTTGGATACCTGAGTTGAGCATTTCTGAAGCACCAACCAAGGCCATTTCGGAGTTGGGACTGTTATGGGTAAGGCCTGAAATGATTCTGGACCACGATTTGATGCCATCACTTTCTGTGCTGAAGTAGCTTGACACCAGGAGATAATGCGGCTGGTTCTGTTTTTGCAAGTAATTCTTGACTCCTTGAAGAGAGATATGAACATATTTAAATAATAAAAACATTATGGGACTAATATTCATCTGTACCTCCAATGCATTGCATTACGCCCAAGTTTATATTCACAAATCCAAGAACCGAATACAGCCTTACCTCTTCATCCATGAGATGTTCCAAAATTAATAATAATTTTTTTGGTGCGCATCTCAACTAATCTCTAGGTCAGTCACATCGGCCCCTAGCAGGACCATTTAAATCTGTAAAAATCCATATGGACTTGCGCCACGAGGAGCGAATCCTGGAGCTTGACATACAAGGCCAACTTTCTTAAAATGTCCACTTTTTCAAGGGAACCCACGACTCAAAACTCCTAGAACTATAAGTGTACTATAAGTTCTAGAATTGGTCTGTATTCCTCATCCTTCAATTAAAAGTGTTATAGCCCTTTTGGATGACATGAAAGGGGAATTATTTCACTTATTTAGATAATTAAAAGAGATAAAAAAAAAATTGTGAGAAAGAAAGAGAACTGATAAGAAACCACAATACTTTCTTTTCTCTTCCCTTCTCACAATCGAAATTTCCATTGGAAAGTTGGACAGAATTCCAAATGAATCTCATCTGAAATGATGCCCAACAGAAATGAAAACAAATCAAACTAAGCATACCAAGCTGCATCAACATATATAGTATAATAATAACCAAAAGGCCTTCATAGTAATATTCAATGACAAGTCTTTCTTATAGATCATAGACAGCTTAGGAAGCAGGATCACCTAGTGTAAACGACACAAAACGACAGACATAAGCACGACTAGCCAAGGAGAAAAACAAAAGCAACACAAACAAACTGACCAGTGACCAACAACATAAACCAAACAGCGTCGAGAAACAAGACTAAGAAAAAGAGTTTGAGCGTTAATTATCGAAATTGATCCTATCCATGATCTGAGCCACGACTTCCTCGGAGTCCTTAAGCAACTTGATACTCTTGTTCAGCCTCTCGCGCTTTTTTGCAGCTGATGGAGACTCTTCAAGCATCCTTTGAATTGCATCTGGACCGCCCCCTTGAGATCCCATTAGCTCGTTGACAATCTCTGGTTCCATGTGGCGATCAACCAAGTTCCGAACATGTAGCTGCAAGTGCAGAGCCAAGCTATCGACTAACCTTTTCAGAACAACCTTCCAATATGCAGTGATCCTCATTTTCATGTCAAACGCCTGCTCCTGCTCTCTAACATTTGAAAGACCACGAAGATGCCCAATCTGTATATTCCCGAAACCTTCAATCGTTATCTCTGAGTAGTAGGGACCATTTACGCGCTCTATGAAATTATTCTGTTGAGCCATAAGCTTACCCCAGTCTGACATGTACTCCGGACTACACGTATAATCTGTGTGCTTCTCCATCTCTACAAACTCCATTACTCTATCAAAAGACTTAGCTTTCATCTTTGCCACTAGACTATGGATCGCCCTTCTCATAGCCGATTGGAGTTGAGGGTAATTTTCGCAATGTTTCGTAAAAACAGTTGTAACCACAGTTTCAATGTAGTTCCACACTTTCTCCATGAAATCAATTGGCGTATTGGATATCTGCTCGACCTTTTTCTGGAGGATTACAAGAAAGGCAGTGCGAGGGAGGAAGTTGGGGAGCTCAATTCTTTTGGCTTCATCTAGGACCCTCATCTCATCCACAAGAAAGTTCTCAGTCGACTTATTTTCTGCACTCTTTTGAAGCTCAATAGAGTACGCGTTCAGCATTTCAACCAACCGAGCAGTGCAATGCATATATGTGTCTTCTGGGTATTCATCAAACTCCCCTCTCAAGAGTATTTTTCTCAGACAGTCTTTGGATAAACAAAAGATCCTCACAAACACCGTCATTGCTTCAGCATCTGAAGATACATTTTGTGGCATTTTGCTCAACTCTGATACATTGGAATTCAGCTTGTCATTTATCTTTTGCACAATATCCGGCAAACATTTCGAGATAATTTTACCCTGTATCTGCACCAGCTTCTGAGCAAGAACTGGTATCCCAACCATGGACTCATCCATCCTGGATAGCAAAGGATGGTTTCGGAACAGAGACGCTTCTTCCACGCGGGCTTCTTCATAGGACTCGTCTCCGATACGGTTCCTCACGCAAACATAACCAAGCCCAATGTTCACATCATCAGCAGTAACCTTCTCAAGCAAACCTTCAGGTGCTTTATCAGCTTTAGTAACCACAGCTAGAGTCCTCTCACCGTTCTTGTCGACACGCTGAGACATCCTTATTGATTCACAAGTAGGGAAATCAACAGTAGCAGATAAAACATTTAGTATTATACTCTCTTCTGGTGTTATATACTCCATAATAATCCCAGATATCTGCTCATATATATCCTCCGGTTGGCCATGAACAGGCACCCTAGTGATCCCAGGAAGATCCACCATAGTAAGATCCGGAACACCTCTCTTCTTGACAACCAGAGTTAATGGGGTGTGTGATATTCCCTTCCCACGGCCTGCAATCTCATCAGTGGCTAAAACAATGGCTTCCGCGATCTGGGTTTCGTCCGTTGGGACCGTTTTTCCTTGGTATTCCAAGTGGAGCTCCGGTTCAGGATTTTGGTGGTGTTGCAGCCTCATGATCAGGGGAACTCTGGTACAAATGCCTTGGCCGCGGGGGAGACTTATGCCAGCTAGGGACTCCAGCACACTTGATTTTCCGGATGATTGATCACCAACCACCACTATGGTTGGGAGCTGGATGCCTTCTTGGGCCACTTTGAGGCGGCGCAGCTCGTCGACCGCGTCGAGCAAAGGTCGGATGCGCTCGTTGAAGGCAAACATCAGGGGCGGGGGGACTGAAATGGGAACATGTGCTTCTTCTCCTTCTTCACCCACTACTGACAGTGGCTGTGCATGAAAAATGGCTATTGGATGGCCTTCTTCGTCCACCTCATGGGTTATCTGCTGCTGTTGTTTACCATGCGAGCCCATTGTGTGTGTGTGTGTGTGTGTGTGAGAGAGAGAGAGAGAGAGAGAGAGATGCTTGGTGGAAGAGAGAGAATGCTTGGTGGAAGACTGGAAGCGAACTGAGGGATGCCAAGTCTAGGTACGCAAGATTTTAAAGGGCCCTCAGGCATGACTTTTTACTAGTATACTGGATTTGAATTAAATTGTTTCATCACATCGGTGGATCGGGGAACCTGAAGCGCGATATCCGACCGGTCGTTTCGCAATCAAAGATTTATATTTGCTGAAACATTCTTACCAGTTGCCAGTCAAAATTAACTCTTACCCGGTAAGAGTTAACAAAATATATTTGAACCATTAATTGTCGAGATAGACAGCTTGGATGCTATACTATATTGAGCACTACGAAGAGCTCACTACAGGCTCCCTAGTCCCACATCATTCGTTCTCCATAGGGAAAAAAAGTATAAAAATGAGTGTGGTTGTGGATTGATTCTCCCTAAAATGTACTCTTCCCGGTTCCAACAATGGGGTTAATTTTGTGTTTTCACAACGCTGATTCATTATAGTCCTACATTACCATCTCTAGACAGTGCAGTTCGATACAGTTATTGGCAAAACCTAAACCGAAACAAATACTTTAAATTAAAACCAAAACCATGTCCACAATGGACTTTTTATTTTTACTTTTTTTTATCTAAACCATAATCGAAACCACAGCTTTCGGTTCAGTATGCTTTTTCACCCAATCGGAGGTCAAAATTTTTAATAGAGTTAAAGATACAAAATATTCAACAATGAAATATCTGTGGAAGTCAACAAACTAATACAATATTACACCAATGGTTCAAAGACACTAAAAATCATTGTCCAACAACAAAATATCCAAAAGGCAACAAGCTAATACAACAACAAAATTACATAACGTATAAGGGTAGTTTTCTAATTATATTATTCCAGTTTAGTTATGGTTATAGTACGGTTCGGTTTTCGGTTCGATTATTGGCTAAAATTGAAATCCAAATGAAATGAACCGCTTTTTAAATTCAATAACCAAAACCACGGTTAAAATTTCTGCTAACAACCGCACCAAACGGTTTGGTACAGTTTGTTTAACCAAAGGTTGCAGGTTGAGACATGGCATTTTGCCTTTTGCCTTTTGTGTTTTTGTTTTTTAATTTTTGTTTCATTCACATCATATCTTTTGAATTAATTATGACCAAAAGTAAAAGTGAAAAAGTAAAAAGTAAGACACTGTTTTTGGTAAACTGGAAAAATAAAACAGACTATACTCTCTTAAAAATCACTCTTCTCATATCCGCCTCTAGAAGGGGGATTATATCATCTGGTGGAGAAATATGAGACACCATTTTTTCTTCCTGCTCAACTCCCAAATTTGCAAGCTTGTCCGCGACCTTGTTGCCCTCCCTTAGCGTGTGGTTCAGTGTGCATCCCGTGGCGGCCATAAGAGCTTTGCATTGTCTAATGATAACTGTGTGAGGAGAATGGACGGGGGGATCTCCATTGATCCAAGCAATTGCGGCTGTTGAATCGGACTCCACCTCCATGGCCTCCATTCCTTGACTTTGGATCAACTCAAGGCCTCTAAATAATCCCCATAGTTCAGCTTCAAGACTCGTACAATCTTCTAATCTTCCCAGGTAGCCAAGGACCCAATTCCCTCTTTCTTCTCTAAAAACTCCTCCATATCCCGCTGGTCCAAGATTTCCTCGGCTGCTCCCATCTGTGTTAAGCTTGAGTTTTCTTGTTCCTGGAAAATTCCAAGACACTAGTCTTACAAGCCTGGGATTGATACAAGAAATCGATAGGAAACTGTGACAAATTTCAGAGGCAAAAACAGAACTACTAATACTAATTTCAGTTGGATTAATCATGATATTGTCAAAAACTTTTCGGTTTCTAGCTAGCCAAATTTTCCACAAGGTAACTAAAGTAAGCACTTTAGTAAGATAACCCCTGATTGTGCACTAGAATGGTTGATGTTGGTATGCAGCCAATTCCTCCACTCCTCCAAGTTGTTCGTTTGGGGCCCATGTACACTAGGTAAATGATTCCAAACATTAGCCCTTGTGGTACATTCAAAAAACAGGTGTTTCAAATCTTCCCTTGCGTTGTTACAGCAAGGGCAAATATCATTGTCAACCAACCCACGGATCATACGATGGTGGTTCGTAAGAAGTTTGCCATGCATACATATCCATAAGAAACCCTTCAACTTTGAGAGTCCAAATCCATTTCCAACTAGTGGAGAGTGGAGGATTATCAGAAATAGCAACATAGGCAGACTTGACCGAAAAGTTACCCTTGCTGGAAAGAGTCCAACATGGGGTATCCTTAATGATAGCTCTCCTGGAGATCAAGACATTAGTAATATCACTCAAAGAATTAGCATTGATCACTTGGTTAAGAAGAGTGCAATTCCAATCCTTAGAACTAGTAATAAAATCAGCAACTTTAAGATGGTCAAGCGTAATATTAACATGAGAATCAGCCAAAATAGAGTTGCCGCACCACCAATCATGCCAAAACGAAATGTCCTTACCATCACCAACTAACCGTTTCAGATTATTCACAACAAAATCTTTTGTTTTAAAAATGCTTTTCCAAACATGAGAAGCCTTCCGACGTGAAGGCCAGTCTTTAAAATGATGGTGGTTCAGATACTTCTTATGCAAGGTTTGAATCCAGAGAGGCTGCCTTTCCGTCATGATTCTCCATCCAAGTTTAGCGAGCAAGGCAAGATTGGTAGCTCCTGCCTTTCTAATACCAAGCCCACGACAACGTAAAACACTGTTACCAAATAACTGTCTCTTTTGTCTAAAGTGTCATCCTATATATAGAGTTTTTTCAACATCAATTTATATTTTTATACTTATCTAATTTTTCTCATCGAAATAAATGAATGTTTTAAAAAAATTACGACAAAAAACTAAAAAAAAGTTAAGAAAAATAAAAGATACGGACAAAATTACTAGTAGACAAAAAAGTTAGGAAGGAGGAAGAATGAAAGAACACTCCACCAAAAGAAAAAGCAGATGTACGAGGACGGAGGGTACCACTATTGGACGGTTTCCCCCTTATTCGTACGAATTCCACTTCCGCACAAGGACATAATTCATCCGTCTCAATTTGTTTGTCTAATTATTGAAATTCGTGTTTTTTAAAAATATATATTTTATACTCCCTCCGTCCGGATTTAATTGTCCCTAGTTCTATTCTAACCGGCTAAAAAATGGGTTATATCTTGGAATCCATAATGAATTTTATATCGAATATGGATCTTGTTTAATAGATCTCGATTAGTTCTATAATACGGTGTTTTCAAAATCACGTAAAACATAATAAATTGCAAGATATAATCGATTGAAAAATGAAACGAACTCCAAAAAAGGACAATTAAATCCGGACGGGAGGGAGTAACATTTTTTATGATTTTAAAGAATTTGTATAATTATTTTACTTTTGTTGATGATAAAACGGTCTTGTCAACCTCTCCCTAGTAGACAGTAGGTACGGACATTATTTGAATATCAATATACATTTTACATATTATTAAGGCTGTCCAGGATCTAAATTGGATCAGATTCTTATGAATCCAATCATAATCCGTATATCACGATTTTTAAAAAATGCAATCCAATCCTAATCCAAAAGTCTCACAGTTCAATTTCAATCCGAATTGTGAGTCAGGGTTCGATCTCGATTTTATCCACGGATTTCCTTCCATAGAAAAAAAATAAATAAATGATGCTACTGCTAACACAAAATGCAGAGTGCAAACACTTAATTATTAATGTTATGGAATGTAATAATTAATAAGTGTTTGTAGCCTTTCTGTTTTCACGGTTCAGCTAACATTACAGCAATTCAACAATTTAGTTCCAGTCCAAAATCCAATCCCCTTCCTCAAGTCCCTTAGGATAAAGTAAATTAAGTTTAAGGAATGAAAAAAAAGTGTGTGTAGGGCCCACTCTCATTGTGTGTACGTGTGTAAGTATGTGTGTGGTGATAGTATTGTTGGTGCAAAATCAAGTTGACACAAAACAGGAGAAAGTGTGTGTAGGGCCCACTGTAATAGTCCATTTGTAGTTTCTTTTCGGGCCCATTTTGGTAATCTGAATCTTTCATGCGTTTAGAGCTCATCGATAATATTGATTATAACAAAAACCAAGTTGATTGAGTACCGATTGATGAAATTTTGAAATACACTTGTCTTGAGATAACCGGATTAAATGAGTGTTGTTTAGGTGTTGTAATCTTATTATGTGTTCTGAAACCAATTGAATCCTATTAACTTGAGTTTTGATCAGGGCCCACCACGGATCCCACCACTGGGCAACCAAAAAAAAAAACCACGAAGAGGTTCGAGTCCGATAAAGCCGGCGGCAGTCTTCTTTCTCTTTTTTCAATCCTCCCAAGCCTCCTTTGTTCGTTTCCTGTCCTTCGTAACTACTACTTTCTCCTGCAGTTAGGACCCACTATTCCGCCTTCGTAAAATGTTTCCCTGCTTCGCACTTCTCTCTCTCTCTCTCTGTTGCACACTTCTCCGGTCATGATTTTTCTAAAAAACTAATGGCCAATTTTTGGGACCAAATGATATGATTCATCTTTGTCTTATTATGTGTTTTTAAGTTCAATAACCAAAACCACGATTAAAATTTTGGTTAAAAACTGCACCAAACGGATTTGGTACAGTTTGTTTAACCAACGAGGCAGGTCGAGACATGGCATTTTGCCTTTTGCCTTTTGAGTGTTGTGTTTTTGTTTTTTAATTTTTGTTACATTCGCATCATATCTTTTGAATTAATTATGACCAAAAGCAAAAGTGAAAAAGTAAAAAGTAAATCACTGTTATCAAATGACTGTCTCTTTGTCTAAAATGTAGTCTTATATGGAGTTTTTTCAACATCAATTTATATTTTTATACTTTTCTAATTTTTCTCATCAAAATAAATGAATGTTTTAAAAAAATTACAACAAAAAACTAAAAAATAGTAGTGAAAAATAAAATATACGGACTAAATTACTATACTAGGACATAAAAAGGTTAGGAAGGAGGAAGAATGAAAGCACATTCCACCAAAAGAAAAAGCAGATGTACGAGGACAGAGGGGACCACTTTATTGGACGGTTTCCTCTTATTCGGACGAATTCCACTTCCGTACAAGGGCAATAATTGTTTCGGTCATGTCCACTAAGCTGGCGATAAGCAAATTAGAAGACAAAAAAAACACTTATTTCTCTGTATTTTTTAAGGAAAATGACGGCCAAGGACGTGTTTTGATAATTAATACCCGCCAAGGACATTTTTAGCATTAACAAATGTTCTTAGCATGTCTTTGGAGGATATTAATTATCAAAACACATCCTGAGCTGTCATTTTCTCTACTTTTTATACCATTTAATACACATTCACACACTTACTATTGTCAGCTTATTTGGCTGATTTTAAAATTTTCCTAATTGTTTTACTTTTGTTGATGATAAAACGGTCTTGTCAACCTCTCCCTAGTAGAAAGTAGGCATGGACAATATTCGAATATCAATATACATTTTACATATTATTAGGGTTGTTCATGGTCTGAATTGGATCGGATTCCTATGAATCCAATCATAATCTGTATCTCACGGTTTTTAGAAAATATACTCCAATCATAATTCAAAAGTCTCATGGTTCAATTTCAATTCAAATCGTGAGTTAGGGTTCGGTCCCGATTTTATCCACGAATTTCCTTCCATAAAAATAAAATGAATAAATGATGCTACTACTAACAAAAAATGCAATGTGCAAACAGTTATTAATGTTATGAAATGTCATAACTAATACTCTGAAAGTGTTTGCGGCCTTTCTGGTGTCACGGTTCAGATAACATTATTGCAATTCAACAATTTAGTTCCAGTCCAAAATTCAGTGCTCCTCCTCAAGTCGCTTAGGATAAAGTAAATTAGTTTTAAGGAATGAAAAAAAAAGTGTATGTAGGGCCTACACTAATAGTAAATTTGTAGTTTTTTTTCGGGCCCATTTTGGTAATCTGAATCCTTCATGTGTTTAGAGCTCATCGATAATGTTTATTATAACAAAAACCAAGTTGATTGAGTACTGGTTGATAAAATTTTGGAATGCATTTGTCTTGAAATAACCGGATTAAATGAGTGTTGTTTAGGTGGTGTAATCTTATTATGTGTTCCAAAACCAATTGAATCCTATTAACTTGAGTTTTGAGGTGACTAATGTTATTAATAAGTTCTAAAATACGAATGATTTGAATCATCAAAATAACGAATGATCTAACTGGACGGTCCAATTTATTTTCATGGACCAGACACGCCTTTAAGAGGTGTTTCGCATTTTCTCCTACTTTTACTTTATTCAAGCTGTTGTTGATGAAAACAAATTGGTTGAATGATTCTCATGATGTTAACATCTGATGTCATTGTAGCAATGAAGGATGTCATTGGATTAAACCTTAGCAAAAGTGAGGGGCGGTGGAATTCAACGATTCAAGGACTGAGAGATCCCCTCCAGTTTCCTTCCTTCCAATTCGGTCCATTTTTTGGCCGTTGTAATCTAAATCGCTCATTTTTTAAAGCTTGCCAAGGACATTGAGCATGTCGAAATCGATCGGATACTATTATATGATTTCGAAATGAATTAAGTTTGTAAAAAAACAATTGTGAAACACTGTATTGCAACCTATGTAACACAATTATACGAATCTAAATGCATTTCAAAATCATATAAAATGGTATCCGATCGACATGATTTTTGATGTGGTCAATGTTCTCAGCAAGTTTTAAAAAGTGAACGATTCCGATAACTGTTGTGTTGTTCTTTATTTTTCTCCTTAACAAATGTTTGGGCAGGAGAATTACGACTTCTTCAAAGAGGTCATCCCACTTTTCCTACTTTTTCTTTAACCTAATTCATGCTCTTACTTTTTCTTTTTGGTCCCCTCTTATGGCCCAACACAATGGGTGGATGATTAAAATTAATTATGGAAATTGATTTTTATACTTTCCTTTTGTTAAAGTTAAAGTGCATTCAATTTTTTTTTGTCTTTATTAATTTACAATTAAAAAAAAAACTACCCTTCATACTCATACATCTTTTTCCTCACACATGAAAAGGATAATCATGTAATTTCACATCATTACAAAACAAAAAAAAATTGCATTTAGATAATAGGGGAGTTTGAAAAATTAATTAATAATAAGATACATTTTGTTTCCTTGACCGTGTGTGTATATATATATATATTGAACAACAAAAGGATAGTTATTTTATTAATGAATCTTAAAGATGTTACAATGATTAAAGGGCGAGAGAATAAAACAGCATCACGACGAGCGAAAAATATTTCAACTATGTTGACACCTAACCTATCCGACAATCATATGTCACTCATACCCTAGAGCGAGCTACCTGATTGGCAAGCGATCAACCAGGCAAGAAGACAATTAGCAAAGTAGAAAGGGCATTTAACAGTACCCAATGCATAGGCTAATTTTTTCACATTTGTTAGTTTTACGCCAAATTTTTGTGGGTTATTGATTCGTCTCGGCGAGAGGAATCAGAAAAGTAAAATGTTTTTACTTTTACACAAGTATTTTGAGAAATAACCACTTTTTAGCACAAAAAAAAAAGTGACAAAAACTAACAAATGAAAAAAAAAATTCAAATAAAAACAAAACTTCCAGATTTTAAGTTAAGTTCATAAGAACGCAACCATAGTCAGGGACGGAGGGAAAGGGGGGCACGTGCCACCACTCGAAACTAAAATAATTTTGTTATATTTTCGTATATTTAGCATAATTATGAAATTTAGTGTGCTACTACACATACGCACTTGCATATATCTCAAAAATATACATATATAATTAGTTTTATGTTTCAATTCCATCATATGGGGCATTTATACTTGTTGGTTTCTGAACTATTTGTCTATTTAGATCGATTCTTTCTTAATTGTACGTATTTTTAAATGTTTAAGAGCGATATTTTAAAATAATATCATTAATAAAACAATATCGATCATTCTTAAACTTGTCAATGTTCATATAAAACATACTCTCAAATTTTGTACTTATTTTTACATAATTTAAGCGAAAGTATGTGTTATATATTTTTGTAGTTTGTAATGCATGCCAATTGTATATGATCTTATTGTGATTAATTAAAAAAATAAATTTTCGCTACTATGATTAACAAGGTGTCCCCACTAAATAACATTCTTGACTCCGTCCCTGATCATAGTACTTTGAAATTGCATCCCGAGTACCTACCTTGCCCTTAGAGCATCTCTGGCCAGGAGACTCGCCTTCTCCTCTGGCGGATCAAAGAGGCGAGCCAAAGTGCACAAAACCTGTTCCAGCAGCCTTGCCGGACGATAGCCATTTTTTCCCCTCGCTCCAACTCCTCGCCATAGAGAGCGAGGTACTAACCCTCGCTTCGCTTATCTCTCCTTGCTTTCACCGGATCCGGCGCTGGAAAACAAAATAGGATTATATCACACTACAAACGAACGGTCGGGAAAAAGAGCTGAGGTACTCCGGCGAGTCAGATCTCGCCGCCGTCGTTGGTGGGTTTTTTCTGGTGGGGTCTTCGATTTCACGATTTCTGGTAGGTTTTTCAATTTCCAGTGGATTATTGACTTGTCTTTGGTCGATTTTCTGGGACTGCTCTGTTTCTGGGCTTCATCCGGATCAAAGGCCGGTCGACCGCCAGTCCAACCGCCATTCCAACCAGAGGTACTCCGGACTGCCCTGTTTTTGTGATTTTGCTTCAAATTTTTTTTTTTTGTAAACTTTGTTGAGATTTTTATTGAGGCTGTTGGGTGGTGGACATGTTTTGTGGCTAGCCAAGAGGGAAATTCTATGGTAAATGGCTAGAATTATGACTACATTGCTGGAGATGCTCTTAGTACCTCGCTCACTATGGCGAGGAGTTGAAGCGAGGGGGAAAAATGGCTATCGTCCGGCGAGGCTGTTGGAACGGGTTTTGTGCACTTTAGCTCGCCTCTTTGATCTCGCCAGAGGAGAAGGCGAGTCTCCTGGCCAGAGATGCTCTAAGAGCAAGGTAGGTACTCGGGATGCGAATTCAAAGTACTATGATCAAGGACGGAGTCAAGAATGTTGTTTAGTGGGGACACCTTGTCACTTTTTTTTTTGTGCTAAAAAATGGTTATTTCTCAAAATACTTGTGTAAAAGTAAAAACATTTTACTTTTCCGATTCCTTTCGTCGAAACGAATCAATAACCTACAAAAATTTGGCGTAAAACTAACAAATGTGAAAAATTTAGCCTATGCATTGGGTACTGTTAAACGCCCTTTCTACTTTGCTAATTGTCTTCTTGCCTGGTTGATCTCTTGCCAATCAGGTAGCTCACTCTAGGGTTTGAGTTACATATGATTGTCGGATAGGTTAGGTGTCAACATAGTTGGAATATTTTTCGCTCGTCGTGATGCTATTTTATTCTCTCGCCCTTTAATCATTGTAACATCTTTAAGGTTCATTAATAAAATCACTATGCTTTTGTTGTTCAAAAAAAAAAAAAAAAAAAAAATATATATATATATATATATACACACACACGGTCAAGGAAACAAAATGTATCTTATTTTTAATTAATTTTTCACACTCCCCTATTATCTAAATGCATTTTTTTTTGTTTTGTAATGATGTGAAATTACATAATTATCCTTTTCATGTGTGAAGAAAAAGATGTATGAGTATGAAGGGTAGTTTTTTTTAATTCTAAATTAATAAAGACAAAAAAAAAAAATTGAATGCACTTTAACTTTAACAAAAGGAAAGTATAAAAATCAATTTCCTTAATTAATTTTAATCATCCGCCCATTGTGCTAGGCCATAAGAGGGGATCGAAAAGAAAAAGTAAGAGCATGGGTTAAAGAAAAAGTAGGGAAAGTGGGATGACCTCTTTGAAGAAGTCGTAATTCTCCTGCCCAAACATTTGTTAAGGAGAAAAATAAAGAACAACGCAACAGTTATCGGAATCGTTCACTTTTCAAAGCTCGCTGAGAAGATTTACCACATCAAAAATCATGTCGATCGGATACCATTTTATATGATTTTGAAATGCATTTAGATTCGTATAATTGTGTTACATAGGTTGCAATATAGTGTTGCACAATTGTTTTTTTACAAACTTAATTCATTTCGAAATTATATAATAGTATCCGATCGATGTGATTTTCGACATGCTCAATGTCATTGGCAAGCTTTAAAAAGTGAACGATTTAGATCACAACGGCCCAAAAATGGACCGAATTGGAAGGAAGGAAACTGGAGGGGATCTCTCAGTCCTTGAATAGTTGAATTCCACCGCCCCTCACTTTTGCTAAGGTTTGCTCCAATGACATCATCATCATCATGTCATCATCACGAGAACCAATTTGTTTTCAACAAGAGCTTGAATAAAGTAAAAGTAGGAGAAAATGCGAAACACCTCTTAAAGGCGTGTCTGGTCCATGAAAATAAATTGGACTGTCCTGTTAGATCATTCGTTATTTTGATGATTCAAATCATTCGTATTTTAGAACTTATTGAACATTAGTCACCTCAAAACTCAAGTTAATAGGATTCAATTGGTTTTGGAACACATAATAAGATTACACCACTTAAACAACACTCATTTAATCCAGTTATTTCAAGACAAATGCATTCCAAAATTTTATCAACCGGTACTCAATCAACTTGGTTTTTGTTATAATAAACATTATCGATGAGCTCTAAACACATGAAGGATTTAGATTATCAAAATGGGCCCGAAAAGAAACTACAAATGTACTATTAGTGTAGGCCCTACATACACTTTTTTTTCATTCCTCAAACCTAATTTACTTTATCCTAAGCGACTTGAGGAGGAGCATTGAATTTTGGACTGGAACTAAATTGTTGAATTGCTGTGATGTTATCTGAACTGTGACACCAGAAAGGCTGCAAACACTTACGGAGTATTAGTTATGACATTTCATAACATTAATAATTGTTTGCACTTTGCATTTTTTGTTAGTAGTAGCATCATTTATTCATTTTATTTATGGAAGGAAATTCGTGGATAAAATCGGGACCGAACCCTAACTCACGATTTGAATTGGAATTGAACCATGAGACTTTTGGATTAGGATTGGATTATATTTTTTAAAAACCGTGAGATACGGATTATGATTGGATTCAGAGGAATCTGATCCAATTCAGACCGTGAACAGCCCTAATAATATGTAAAATGTATATTGATATTCGAATATTGTCCATGCCTACTTTCTACTAGGGAGAGGTTAACAAGACCGTTTTATCATCAACAAAAGTAAAACAATTAAGAAAATTTTAAAATCATCCCAATAGGCTGACAATAGAAAGTGTGTGAATGTGTATTAAAGGGTATAAAAAGTAGGAAAAATGACGGCCCAGGACGTGTTTTGATAATTAATACCCTCCAAGGACATGCTAAGAACATTTGTTAATACTGAAAATGTCCTTGGCGGGTATTAATTATCAAAACACGTCATTGGCCGTCATTTTCCTTAAAAAGTACAGAGAAATAAGAGTAAGTGTTTTCTTTATCTTCTAATTTGCTTATCGTCAGCTTAGTAGACTGACAAGCATAACCGAAACAATTATTGTCCTTGTACGGAAGTGGAATTCGTACGAATAAGAGGAAACCGTCCAATAAAGTGGTCCCCTCTGTCCTCGTACATCTGCTTTTTCTTTTGGTGGAATGTTCTTTCATTCTTCCTCCTTCCTAACCTTTTTATCTCCTAGTATAGTAATTTTGTCCGTATCTTTTATTTTTCACTACCTTTTTTTAGTTTTTTGTCGTAATTTTTTAAAAACATTCATTTATTTCGATAAGAAAAATTAGAAAAGTATAAAAATATAAATTGATGTTGAAAAAACTCCATATAAAACGACATTTTAGACAAAAGAGACAGTCATTTGATAACAGTGTTTTACTTTTTACTTTTTACTTTTTCGCTTTTGGCTTTGGTCATAATTAATTCAAAAGATATGATGCGAATGTAACAAAAATAAAAAAACAAAAACACAAAACTCAAAAGGCAAAAGGCAAAATGTCATGTCTCAACCTGCAACCGTTGGTTAAACAAACTGTACCAAACCCGTTTTGTGCGGTTTTTAACCAAAATTTTAATCATGGTTTTGGTTATTGAACTTAAAAACACATAATAAGATTGGCCATTAGTTTTAAAAAAAAATGTCCCATGGAAAGACAAAGATGAATCATATCATTTGGTCCCAAAAATTGGCCATTAGTTTTTTAGAAAAATCATGACCGGAGAAGTGTGCAACAGAGAGAGAGAAGTGCGAAGCAGGGAAACATTTTACGAAGAGGGAATAGTGGGTCCTAACTGCAGGAGAAAGTAGTAGTAACGAAGGACAGGAAACGAACAAAGGAGGCTTGGGAGGATTAAAAAAAGAGAAAGGAGACTGCAGCCGGCTTTATGGGACTCGAACCTCTTCATGGTTTTTTTTTTGTCGGTTGCCCAGTGGTGGGGTCCATGGTGGTCCCTGATCAAAACTCAAGTTAATAGGATTCAATTGGTTTCAGAACACATAATAAGATTACAACACCTAAACAACACTCATTTAATCCGGTTATCTCAAGACAAATGTATTCCAAAATTTCATCAACCAGTACTCAATCAACTTGGTTTTTGTTATAATCAATATTATCGATGAGCTCTAAACGCATGAAAGATTCAAATTACCAAAATGGGCCCGAAAAGAAACTACAAATGGACTATTACAGTGGGCCCTACACACACTTTCTTCTGTTTTGTGTCAACTTGATTTTGCACCAACAATACTACCACCACACACATACTTACACACGTACACACAATGAGAGTGGGCCCTACACACACTTTTTTTTCATTTCTTAAACCTAATTTACTTTATCCTAAGGGACTTGAGGAAGGGGATTGGATTTTGGACTGGAACTAAATTGTTGAATTGCTGTAATGTTATTTGAACCGTGAAAACAGAAAGGCGACAAACACTTATTAGTTATTACATTCCATAACATTAATAATTAAGTGTTTGCACTTTGCATTTTTTGGTTAGCAGTAGCATCATTTATTTATTTTATTTTTATGGAAGGAAATCCGTGGATAAAATCGAGATCGAACCCTGACTCACAATTCGAATTGAAATTGAACTGTGAGACTTTTGGATTAGGATTGGATTGCATTTTTTAAAAATCGTGAGATACGGATTATGATTGGATTCATAAGAATCCGATCCAATTTAGATCCTGGACAGCCTTAATAATATGTAAAATGTATATTGATATTCAAATAATGTCCGTACCTACTGTCTACTAGGGAGAGGTTGACAAGACCGTTTTATCATCAACAAAAGTAAAATAATTATACAAACTCTTTAAAATCATAAAAAATGTTACTCCCTCCGTCCGGATTTAATTGTCCTTTTTTGGAGTTCGTTTCATTTTTCAATCGATTATATCTTGCAATTTATTATGTTTTACGTGATTTTGAAAAACACCGTATTATAGAACTAATCGAGATCTATCAAACAAGATCCATATTCGATATAAAATTCATTACGGATTTTAAGATATAACCCGTTTTTTAGCCGGTTAGAATAGAACTAAAGACAATTAAATCCGGACTGAGGGAGTATAAAATATATATTTTTTAAAAATACGAATTTCGATAATTAGACAAACAAATTGAGACGGATGAATTATGGCCTTGTGCGGAAGTGGAATTCGTACGAATAAGGGGGAAACCGTCCAATAGTGGTACCCTCCATCCTCGTACATCTGCTTTTTCATTTTTTCTTTTGGTAGTCCCCTCCGTCCTCGTACATCTGCTTTTTCTTTTGGTGGAGTGTTCTTTCATTCTTCCTCCTTCCTAACTTTTTTGTCTACTAGTAGTAATTTTGTCCGTATCTTTTATTTTCATAACTTTTTTTTAGTTTTTTGTCGTAATTTTTTTAAAATATTCATTTATTTCGATGAGAAAAATTAGAAAAGTATAAAAATATAAATTGATGTTAAAATCAAAAAACTCCATATAAGACGACACTTTAGACAAAAGAGACAGTTATTTGGTAACAGTGTTATACTTTTTCACTTTTGCTTTTGGTCATAATTAATTCAAAAGATATGATGCAAATGTAACAAAAATTAAAAAACAAAAACTCAAAAGGCAAAAGGCAAAATGCCATGTCTCAGCCTGCAACCGTACGTTGGTTAAACAAATTGTACCAAACCGTTTGGTGCGGTTTTTAGCCAAAATTTTAATCGTGGTTTTGGTTATTGAATTTAAAAAGTGGTCCATTTTGTTTCGATTTCGATTTTAGCCAATAATCGAACTGAAAACCGAACCGTACTATAACCATAACTGAACTGCAATATAATTAGAAAACTACCCTTATACGTTATGTTATTTTGTTGTCTTTGAACATTTGTTGTATTAGCTTGTTGCTTTTTGGATATTTTGTTGTTAGACAATGATTTTTAGTGTCTTTGAACCACCGGTGTAAGAGCATCCACAGTGGAATAAGCAAAACAAAAGGTTGTTAAAGTTAGCGATGTTTGTTCAAAAAAGTGCTCAAATTGGAATAACCAAACTTAACAACCTCTTAGCAACTTATCAAATTTTGACTTTTGAATAATCAAAATTAGCAACCTTTGATCCCCACATTTTTTTAATCAAGTACACCCATCATTACACAAAAATCTTCTCTCTCTCAACAATGTTTTTAAAAATAATTATAAAAAACTATTCTTACTATACTTTTCAGAAACTTTTTCTAAAAAAAAAAAAAGCGTCTTTATATGAACTTTTTGTTTATTTTTATTTTTATAAAAACTGTTTCTTCAATTTTTTTTTTTGAAAAGTTGTATTTACACTTAACTGTTTTTTACACATTTTTTTTCATAAACTATTTTGATTTAGGTTTTGCCAATAATTGTATCGAACTGCACCGTAGCCATTTCTAGAGATGGTAGTTAGGACTATAATGAATCAGTGTTGTGAAAACACAAAATTAACCCCATTGTTGGAACCGGAAAAAGTTACATTTTAGGAGAATCAATCCACAACCACACATTTTTATACATTTTTTTTCCTATGGAGAACGAATGATGTGGGACTGGGGAGCCTGTGGCCCTGTAGTGATCATGAGCTTCTCGTAGTGCTCAGGCTCCGTTCCAGAAACCTTCTTAAAAAATAAACAGCTTATTTCACATTTTCAAACTCAAAAATAATGTAAATGAAAAATTATTTTTTTATTTTTTTTGCACCGTATTAAAGATCTCGATAAGATCTATCAAACAAGATCCATAGTGATAGGAAAATTATTTGCATAAGAGCATGATTTTTGAGCTTGAAATTGCCTTCTTAAAATATAAGTATTTATTTACGTTCGCGGAACGGGGCCTCAATATAGTGTAGCATCCAAGTTATCTATCTCGACAATCAATGGTTTAAATATATTTTGTTAACTTTTACCGGGTAAGAGTTAATTTTGACTGATAAGAGTGCTACAGCAAATCTAAATCATTGATTGCGAAATGAGTGATCGGATGTTGCACTTCAGGCTCCCCGATCCACCGATGTGATGTAACAATTTAATTCAAATCTAGTACTGGTAAAAAGACTTGGAAAAAGTCATGCCGGAGGGCCCTTTAAATTCTTGCGTACCTAGACTTGGCATCCCTCAGTCCACTTCCAGTCCTCCACCAAGCATATCTCTCTCTCTCTCTCTCTCTCTCTCTCTCTCTCTCTCTCTCAATGGGCTCGCATGGTAAACAACAGCAGCAGATAACCCATGAGGTGGACGAAGAAGGCCAAATAGCCATTTTTCATGCACAGCCACTCTCAGTAGTGGATGAAGAAGGAGAAGAAACACATTTTCCCATTTCAGTCCACCCGCCCCTGATGTTTGCCTTCAACGAGCGCATCCGACCTCTGCTCGACGCGGTTGACAAGCTGCGCCACCTCAAAGTGGCCCAAGAAGGCATCCAGCTCCCAACCATAGTGGTGGTTGGTGATCAATCATCGGGAAAATCAAGTGTGCTGGAGTCCCTAGCTGGCATAAGTCTCCCCCGCGGCCAAGGCATTTGTACCAGAGTTCCCCTGATCATGAGGCTGCAACACCACCAAAATCCTGAACCGGAGCTCCACTTGGAATACCAAGGCAAAACGGTCCCAACGGACGAAACCCAGATCGCGAAAGCCATTGTTTTAGCCACTGATGAGATTGCAGGCCGTGGGAAGGGAATATCACACACCCCATTAACTCTGGTTGTCAAGAAGAGAGGTGTTCCGGATCTAACTATGGTGGATCTCCCTGGGATCACTAGGGTGCCTGTTCATGGCCAACCGGAGGATATATATGAGCAGATATCTGGGATTATTATGGAGTATATAGCGCCAGAGGAGAGTATAATACTAAATGTTTTATCTGCTACTGTTGATTTCTCTACTTGTGAATCAATAAGGATGTCTCAGCGTGTTGACAAGAACGGTGAGAGGACTCTAGCTGTGGTTACTAAAGTTGATAAATCACCTGAAGGTTTGCTTGAGAAGGTTACTGCTGATGATGTGAACATTGGGCTCGGTTATGTTTGTGTTAGACATATGTATAACCATAGTGCGGAAGCGGGTGGTTCGGGTTACCTTGCGAACTTTAACCGAACCGGACCTTGATGTGGATGGATTACGAACTCTCTATCACGTACCAAAACAGCGACAAATTCCTGCGATGGAGTGATACTACGAGGATCGAGTATCACCCTCAATTCCACGGTGCAAAAACTCGGATTGCTCTTTAATGGCAGAGAGAGAACTATCGAAGAGAGAGAGTTTCCCAGAACTCTTTTTTTTTTTTGTATACCTCTGGTGTATATTATTGTGTATATCTTTATGAACATCCTGCAGGAAATAAATATTAGAAAGAGAGCATCCTGGATGCTTTAGAAGTCTTCTAATCCTAAGAGATTAGAATTACTTCAACTTCTCCTATCTTATCTCCAAGATGAGATAGGACTCTCTAATGAATGGGTCACCGGGTCATGCCCACATGGGCGACCCAATTTGGTCCCGGACCGGCCCAAATTCCAACATCTCCCACTCGTCCATGCATGGGCATGACAAGTTGTATCAATCTCTCTTCCATCTACCCAACTAAGAAGCAAACTCATACGCGCTAATGAACCGTGCGATCGCTGGAGCACCTGCAAGTGGGAGCTCTACACTAGAAGCTCTTTAAAAGCCAGCATAGAGGCATCAACCCATAAGAGTGTCTCATGTACCCTGAATCCATTTAGTTACACCAGACCAAGCATCTTTAATCCTTCCAAAAAGCATGCTTGACCCCCCATAATCATGCACTCTGTATTCACACCCAATCGCGTCCTAATAGAGCAACCTGAGTTGTCGACAATGAATATATTGCAAGGGTGTACTACTAAATGATTCTCTTTTCGCTCTCATGCCACTTCATTTTAACCTTGCTGCTTTTCCAGACATGCTCCGTGGGACCCTGACATTTCGTGGTCTTAGGTAGTCAAGCTAGAGTAGCAACACAAAGCCTCTACTACATGACATAGTCAAAAATCAAAGAGCACATTTAATATATATGCAGTCACCTTATCTAAATGACTGCTTAGATTCACACAGTGAGGAAACAAGGATCCATTCACTCACCTCTAAAATAAATGATCGCTAAGCACATGTAGTATGAATACATGCTACGGTGGAGTTACTTTTCCAAAAAGCGACGTCATACTCCCAAACACCGTACAGACCTTAGTCTAATCGCTACCTAGCGCCCAACCTGAGTTCTCAGATAGCAAGCCATCATGTCGCTATACGAGTCCTCACATCTGGCTAACAAAGACAGGTTAATCTCAAGATAGGGGGAACTATCCGAAATTGGTCTCTAGCTAATAGACCTTATCTTGGTTCCAACCAAGGCGACATGTGGTGGGTATATCTGATTCTTCTTATCAAACTATATCACAGGTCCAACCTGTATATCTTACTACCCATCTGTCTCATCTTCGCTCGCTATCTCAAGCGCCGAAGGCGATTGCTCGTGTGAGTGAGCCAATCTAACCTGCTGACATCAATCTTTAAATTCTGTATGTGTTGTTCAACAAACAATTGTCCAAATTGCAACAATAATAAACTAATATTAAGTGCACAAATGGCATAAATATCCCACAAATTTGAAAGAAGTGATTAATAAATTAATAAATAAAACACACCTATCATCATCTACGCAGTTCTAAAGCCTTATCATAAGTCTCAAAAGCCCCCTTAGCAATGGGCTTAGACAAAGGGCATACAACAATGCGACTCGTAGCTATGTGTTTTATAATCACTTTCTTTTTGCGCAACAATATCTTTGACCCAACAAGGCATAGATTCACACTTTGGAAGCAAAGCATATAATTAGCAATCCATCAGAGATATCCTAATATCCTCTCGACTGCTTGCTAACAATCACGACCAAGATTGAACCAATAACTATTTATAAGCTGCCAATGGTATTTGAATAGGGTACGTGGGCCATCAGTTCCAATTCTTTAGGAGTTTTAGGTTCCATGTTAAGCCCCTAAGTCTCGCCTTTAACAATAGAAGTGTCTATGAGTTTGCAGCTTTGTCTCCGGAATCGTTCTAAAAACATTCTTAAAGAAAGAATCATCCTAGAAGGATCCCTTAAGATCTCAACTCTGAGCACATAACTTGCTTTGCCCATTCCTTCATCTCATAAGTGAAGGATAACCACAACTTTGTGGTGACATCATCTCCTAGTCATTCCAGCCAACTATAATGTCATCAACATAGAATAACAATATCAAGAAACTATTTTTGGACCGTCTCATCATATGCATGCAATGGCCTTCATTGATCATCGTAAACCCAAAAGGCTCGATGAAATCTCAGGTACCACTGCCTGAATGATTGTTTTAGGCAATAGATAGACCGTTGGAGCTTACAAACTCTGCGCTCCTAGCCTTCTGCCTTAACGTCCACCTCAAATAGTTCCAAGGCTAGAATAAAGCAACTAGGGTGTAACCCTTCCCAACTAAACGAGTCTTATTGCTTAGTTAGTATGGAATCATCTACTTCGCGTTTGATCTTAAGAAACCATTTGTTCCCAATGATCTTACACCTAAGAGGAAGATCAACCAAGTCCCAGACAAGGTTTATCTTCATCAACTCCATTTCATTTTACATTGCAGCTATCCATTCCTACTAGCAGGCAATAAATGAATTCCTCCCACTGTTTTGGGCTCTCCTTCATCTCCAGGAGCAATCATGGAAACTCCCCCTCAATCTCAAACAGACAACGAGGGATTATTCAATGTTTGCTTCTATGCCTAAGAGGATCTTGGGAATCCATATCCATTAAATCTAATCCATGATTAAGCAAGTCGCTCCCACTATCACCAGGAGGTAGGAGAATTTCTTCCCCATTCTCAACTGGACAATTTGGTGCGCCTCTCGTTGGATTCTCTTTCTTGTAGAGTTCTACATCTCTACTAACCTCTCATTTGCTAGGGAAATCCTCCTCGAGGAATCCACATCTCGTGACTCAATTTCAGCCACAAATGTCTAACGGATAGGCTGTAATGGAACAAATGCCCTTATGATTTTCTGAATGATTTTCTAATTTCTTTTCTTGTTGGGCAATGGTCACAAATGGGCAGGTTGACTAACAAATCCCCCTCTTGCCCAATGTGACCTAATCTAGAATGCCATTTAACAGAATCAACATCAACATAAGATGTAACAAAGCAAATAGAATCACTAGCATTATTATTAAAATAAATAACATCTAGTATCATCAAACCATCCAAAACCATAACAAATTGTATCCAAATCAATCATCACTAAGCTACTCTCAAACAGAAATAAAAACCTAGACCCATCATGCTAATGACTAATAACAAGTTTCATCAAATTCCTGGAGCATAAAGTACTTCATGAAAAAACTAAGTGCGCCCATGTCGCATGTCCAGCTTGCCAACGCCCAACACTAACACACTAGACTTGTTTCCCATGAAAATTCTTTGGCTGCCAACTGGAATTCGGAGATACTCCACAAACCTATCTTGTTTCCTCGCTACATGGTTGGTTGCTCCTGAGTTTACTACCCACGAATGAGGAGAATAAGCAACTAAACCTTGACATGTTCCAAAACAGTCAATACGAGAAACAAAAAATATGGGGTACCTTCTTAGGCTCAGTGCACTCACGAGCAAAGTGTCCCAACTTATCACAGTAAAAACACGTTTTTCTGGCCTTGTTTTTGTTACCACTCTTCTTCTTGCCTCTATTGCGCTTAAAAGAACCAAGCGCCAATAGGGTTAAGGCCTATAGCAGCTCCTTTCTTAAGGGCGCATTTAGCATTCCTTCGCTAGCACCCAGACCTGCGAAGGACAGTCTCAACTATGATGCATGAACCATCTAGCTCAGCTGCCTCTTGGCGCTTAGCCTTCATGAACCATGATTTATGTTCATCATCACATTTCAAGTTTGAGACCATTTTAGTCAAGAAGTCGATATCATATTTCTGTTTGATAGCTTCCCACAGCTTATGAGCAGTCTCATAGTACTCAAACTCACATATCAAATCGTTGTGCATGCTGCGTACCATAGTAAGTCGCACACACTGATCTTTCTTGAACCATTTTTCAAAGGCCTCAAGATCACGAAGATACTGTGGTGAGTCACTACGTTTTGGCTCAATCATCTCATGGTCGAGAGTCTCCAAGACCTCTAGCTCATTAAGGAGAAATTGGATCTCATAGCGCCAAATATTATAGTTGTCGCTTTTCAATTTCTCAACCTGGATCAAATCAGCTACAACTTTCTTAGCTTCCATTTCAACTCTATCATAGAAATGCGCATGGGATTATTAATAACAACACAACACAGAATTATTTTGCAGCAAGAATCTAAATTAGAAAATAATAATACCATACATGTCACAAGATCGAAAACTCGCAAAGCTTATAATCATCTCCTGCGCCTCTAAGTATTTTATTATTACAATTTAATTTAATTCATGCGCAAAATTTCAGTTTTCGGGAAAAACATATATAAGTATTTTCTCTACCGAACAACCTCCCACTCGATATGGCATATCACAAGCATGAAATAAATTTATTTATAGTGCATAACACAATTTGTGCATTAAAAATTATATTTCATGTTATCAAAATGAATAATTTAAACATTGAACAATGCCAAAAATTATCCAAACATGCCACATACAACATGCAAAATCGTCCAAAATATTAAACATGTTGTTCTCAATATTTTTAACATTTCCAGTTGCTCACATGCAATTGTTGTCAATTTTCAGGATTTATTCTAATTCTGCAAGAATAAATAACAAGTGGAAAATGCCAAATAATATCAACATGTACTGAAAAAATACACAACCTACACCAATGAATAGGTACTGAATCCAAGAGGTTGAATCCAAAAATTTATAATTTTTCAGATTTTTATTCTAATTTTCTCAAGTAATCAACAGATAGAAAATATAGAATAAAAACAACGCATACTGAAAAATTATGCCATCCACTCCTATAAATTGGTTCTGATTCCAGGAGGTTAAATCTGAAAATTTATAATTTTCCAGAATTTTATTCTAATTTTTATGATTAAACAACGAACAGAAAATATAGAATAAAAAATCATGCTCACTGGAATATTACACCTCATACCCCAAACAATGGGAAACAGTAGCAGAATATGCTTCGAAAAATTTGGCTCCCAACGGAGGAGGCGCGCATCCCTACTCTCTCTTATAAACCGAGTCAAAAATTTCATTTTTCTTGTATTTAAATTTCTGAAAAATAATTTCATTTCAGAAAAATAAAATAAATACACAGAAACGTAGGAAATTCAATTTTGAGTTCAGTGGTATTCTCGGTTTTTCCATATGACGTCGGTACAGTGAGGGGTGAAACTCACTCTCTCTCGGTTGAGAGTGAGATTGTGCAGAATCTGCACTTCATCTTCTCCAAAACATGCCCAAACTAGGGTTTACCGTAACTTTTGATCCATAACTCCAATTCAAGCTTATAATATACCGTTGAAAATCTAGAAACAAGAGCTACACAATGATAGAAGTCCCGTATGTTAAATCAAAACACAGAAAAAACACCGTCCAGTCAAAGTTTCGGAAAAACCAACTAGGGTTTGATTTTTCTCACAAACGGTTTATCCAATAAACACAAAACTTTCCAGATATGATCTACATGTTATGGACTACGTTCTGGTAAAATTTGAAGCAATTCCGAGAACTTTTGAAAAATCATGTTTTTCGGACCCATATCCGGCATACACGAAAATCAGTCAACATGTACACCTAAAACATGATACATATGGCTATTCAAGTACTAAAGAGCACGAAAACATCCAACTAAGGCTCTGATACCAATGTTAGACATATGTATAACCATAGTGCGGAAGCGGGTGGTTCGGGTTACCTTGCGAACTTTAACCGAATCGGACCTTGATGTGGATGGATTACGAACTCTCTATCACGTACCAAAACAGCGACAAATTCCTGCGATGGAGTGATACTACGAGGATCGAGTATCACCCTCAATTCCACGGTGCAAAAGCTCGGATTGCTCTTTAATGGCAGAGAGAGAACTATCGAAGAGAGAGAGTTTCCCAGAACTCTATTTTTTTTTTGTATACCTCTGGTGTATATTATTGTGTATATCTTTATGAACATCCTGCAGGAAATAAATATTAGAAAGAGAGCATCCTGGATACTTTAGAAGTCTTCTAATCCTAAGAGATTAGAATTACTTCAACTTCTCCTATCTTATCTCCAAGATGAGATAGGACTCTCTAATGAATGGGTCACCGGGTCATGCCCACATGGGCGACCCAATTTGGTCCTGGACCGGCCCAAATTCCAACAGTTTGCGTGAGGAACCGGATTGGGGACGAGTCCTATGAGCAAGCCCGCATGGAAGAAGCCTCTCTGTTTCAAAATCATCCTTTGTTATCAAGGATTGATGAGTCCATGGTTGGGATACCAGTTCTTGCTCAGAAGCTGGTGCAGATACAGGGTAAAATTATCTCGAAATGTTTGCCAGATATTGTGCGAAAGATAAATGACAAGCTGAATTCCAATGTATCAGAGTTGAGCAAAATGCCACAGAATGTATCTTCAGTTGCTGAAGCAATGACGGTGTTTATGAGGATCATTTGTTTATCCAAAGACTGTCTGAGAAAAATACTTGTGAGAGGGGAGTTTGATGAATACCCAGAAGACAAAACAATGCATTGCACTGCTCGGTTGTTTGAAAAGCTGAACCAGTTCGCCGATGAGCTTCAAAAGAGTGCAGAAAATAAGTCGACTGAGAACTTTCTTGGGGATGAGATGACGGTCCTAGATGAAGCCAAAAGAATTGAGCTCCCCAACTTCCTCCCTCACACTGCCTTTCTTGTAATCCTCCAGAGAAAGGTCGAGAAGATATCCAATACGCCAATTGATTTCATGGAGAAAGTGTGGAACTACATTGAAACTGTGGTTACAAATGTTTTTATGAAACATTGCGAAAATTACCCTCAACTCCAATCGGCTATGAGAAGGGCGATCCATAGTCTTGTGGCAAAGATGAAAGCTAAGTCTTTTGATAGAGTAATGGAGTTTGTAGAGATGGAGAAGCACACAGATTATACGTGTAGTCCGGAGTACATGTCAGACTGGGGTAAGCTTATGGCTCAACAGAATAATTTCATAGAGCGCGTAAATGGTCCCTACTACTACTCAGAGATAACGATTGAAGGTTTCGGGAATATACAGATTGGGCATCTTCGTGGTCTTTCAAATGTTAGAGAGCAGGAGCAGGCGTTTGACATGAAAATGAGGATCACTGCATATTGGAAGGTTGTTCTGAAAAGGTTAGTCGATAGCTTGGCTCTGCACTTGCAGCTACATGTTCGGAACTTGGTTGATCGCCACATGGAACCAGAGATTGTCAACGAGCTAATGGGATCTCAAGGGGGCGGTCCAGATGCAATTCAAAGGATGCTTGAAGAGTCTCCATCAGCTGCATTAAAGCGCGAGAGGCTGAACAAGAGTATCAAGTTGCTTAAGGACTCCAAGGAAGTCGTGGCTCAGATCATGGATAGGATCAATTTCGATAATTAACACTCAAACTCTTTTTCTTAGTCTTGTTTCTCGACGCTGTTTGGTTTATGTTGTTGGTCACTGGTCAGTTGTTTGTGTTGCTTTTGTTTTTCTCCTTGGCTAGTCGTGCTTATGTCTGTCGTTTTGTGTCGTTTACACTAGGTGATCCTGCTTCCTAAGCTGTCTATGATCTAGTATAAGAAAGACTTGTCATGAATATTACTATGAAGGCCTTTTGGGTATTATTATTACTATATATGTTGCTCCAGCTTGGTATGCTTAGTTTGATTTGTTTTCATTTTTGTTGAGCATCATTTCAGATGAGATTCATTTGGAATTCTGTCCAACTTTCCAATGGAAATTTCGATAAAGCACTAAGTGACCGGTTCTCTTTCTTTCTCACAATTTTTTTCATTTCTTTTAATTATCTAAATAAGTGAAATGATTCCCCTTTCATGCCATCCAAAAGGGCTATAACATTTTTAATTGAAGGATGATTGTTCTTGAGGAATGCAAACCAATTCTTGAACTTCAAGTACACATATAGTTCTGGGAGTTTTGAGTAGTGGGTTCCATTGAAAAAGTGGACATTTTAACTACGTTGGCCTTGTATTTCAAGCTCCAAGATTCGCTCCTCGTGGCGCAAGTTCATATGGGTTTTTACTGTTTTAAATGGTCCTGCTAGTGGCCGGTGTGGCTGACCTAGAGATTAGTTGAGATGCGCACCAAAAATATTATTATTAATTTTGGAACATCTCATGTATGAAGAGGTAAGGCCGTATTCAGTTCTTGGATTTGTGAACGGATTTGTGAATATAAATTTGGGCGTAATACAATGCATTGGAGGTACAGATGAATATTAGTACCATAATGTTTTTATTATTTAAATATGTTCGTATCTCTCTTCAAGGGAGTCAAGCATTACTTGCAAAAACCAGAAGCAGCTGCATTATCTCCTGGTGTCAAGCTACTTCAGCACAGAAAGTGATGGCTTCAAATCGTGGTCCAGAATCATTTCAGGCCTTACCCATAACAGTCCCAACTCCGAAATGGCCTTGGTTGGTGCTTCAGAAATGCTCGACTCTGGTATCAAACCCAATGGCTACGTTCTGGTGCACCTGATCCGATCATCCACGAAACCGGTTTCCATTCTTACGGAGGTCAACTTCACTGCTACGCCCTGCGAGCTGGGTTTTTACCCAATGTATTCAGCTCCACTTCCCTCGTCAATTTTTATGTGAAATTTGATTCATTGGGTGATGCCCACAAAGTGTTTGATGAAATTCCTCAACCAAGTGAAGTTTCTTGGAATTCGTTGATCTCTGGGTACGTGCATTCTGGGCAGTTTCGGAGTGCATTGGATTTGTTTCTTCAATTGGATAGGCTGAGATTTGTGCAGATTCGTTCTCTTTTACGGCTGCTTTATCGGTGTGTGCCTAACTAAGCTTGTTGCAGTTGGGGAAATTGATTCACTCCAAAGTTGTGAAAGGTGGTGTGGAATGTAGCGTCATCGTCGCAAATTGCTTAATTGACATGTACGGGAAATGTGGGTCTGTTAAAGAATCGATTTGGGTGTTCGACGAAATTGATGACAAGGACATCATTTCTTGAAATTCAGCGATTGCAGCAAGTGCTAGGAACCGAAAACTTGAACAAGCAGTCAGATTTTTGCATCAGATACCAATTCCTGATACGATCTCATACAATGAAGTGATTAATGGCTTCACACAGTTTGGAAACATTGACGCTGCCATTCACATACTATCACGTATGCCGAACTCCAATTCATCTTCTTGGAATGCAATAATAACAGGTTATGTCAACCGCAACCAAGCACAAGAAGCCCTGGCTTTCTTCAGTAGTATGCATTCGAATGACATAGAAATGGATCAAGACACATTTTCGATCATATTAAGTGGCATTGCTAGCCTCTCAAGTCTTACATGGAGTATTTTGATCCATTGTTGCACTATAAAGTGTGGTTTGGATGCGTCCATTGTTGTTGGGAGTGCTTTAATTGATATGTACTCCAAATGTGGACAGGTAGAGGATGCTGAACAAATTTTTCATTCATTACCCAGAAAAAATTTGGTAACGTGGAACGCATTGGTATCAGGGTTTGCTCACAATGGTGATTCGGCCAAGGTGATTGAGCTCTATGAGCAGTTGAAAATGGTAAAAGATCTCAAACCAGATGGAATCACTTTCCTCAATGTCTTATCCGCGTGTTGGCATAATCGAACTCCAAATGAGGTCGCAAACCATTACTTTGAATTGATGATCAAGAATTATGGGATTGACGAGACACCTGAGCACTGTGCTTCGATGATTAGGCTAATGGGACAATGGGGAGAGGTGTGGATGGGAGAGAGGATGATATGTGAACTAGGGTTTGGATCGTGTGGCTTGGTGTGGAGAGCTTTGCTTGGTGCTTGTGGAGCCTGTGGGGATCTGAAAGTTGCAGAGTTAGCTGCTGCTAAGGTGATTGAATTGGAAGGGAATAAGGAGTTTGTTTTTTTTATGATGTCCAATATTTATGCAACTTACGGAGAATGGGGTGGTGTGAGTGTAGTTAGAGAGGTGATGAGGCAGAGAAGTGTGAGGAAAGAAGTTGGTTGTAGCTGGATTGAATAGGTAATTTGGTAGTAATAAGTTGAATTATGTTGCAAAGGGAATGATGATGTATATGGTAAGCAAGGATATTGAGAGCATATTGATATTGTCTGAAGGCTTTCACTTTCAACATTTGTAATCGTCACTACAAAATTCGTGGAAGAAAAATATGTGCACAACTTCCAGATTGGAACATACCCCTCTCGCAGGAAGTGAGTCCGACAACCGTTGAAGATGTTAGTTTCCTTCTTCCTGTGTTTGGGTGACGTTCTGGAGTCATGAGACTTGCCAAAAGCTGATGGATAATCCTAGCAGACCATCTTTTCTTTGCTAGTCAGAAAGGGTAAAGGAGAGTGACCAACTATAGTGACCACTCGTGAGCATGACTATCGAGACTCTAAACCCGCAGTGAACCCATTAGCCGTAGGTCTCCACCAACCTACCAAAGGCTGGTCAAAGCCGGGCCAGCAGAGTTACAAGGCATGACAGGGCATCGTCTGCCCGCCTTGTATCTTCCACCTCTTGAACCCAAATCCAGCGGGGGTAGGTTGTTTATCACTAAACTACCACCTCGTTGGTAATTGTAGCAGACATCAACTAAAAATTTGAAGCTCTAATTGCTTTGATCTCACATCAAAAAATACATTAGGACAAAGAACTGCTAGATTGTGCGAATATAAAATAACGCCACTCCAATGGAGATAACCAATTGAGGAACTAAGAGTTTAGAACAATTAACAGCCATTAAATCACATGTAAAAATAATAGGCAAAGTATTTCTTCAACACTTATTTCCACACGATCACTTCCATATGAGTTTGTGCGGGACCAAAATAGTTACCAGGTATGGAAAAACCTCAAAGCAATTATCCCAAATTAAAAGTTTGCCGGGATGAATTACAAAACCTTGCTTTTCCATTCCAATCACAAGGAGATTTTTTTTCCCCTCATAGCGCCAGTCTCTGCTAACTGTAGTCACCTCGGAACTGATTGACCAAGCTCTAATTCAACAAACAGCAAAAAGGAACATCAGAAACCAATAATGTAGAACACTCCAATATATAAACATTAACCATCTTGTTGAAAGCTTAACAGCGTTAATGACGAGACTTGACACCAAAACAAAATCACAAAGGAAGATGAAGTAAAACCCCAACCCCATTTTAATGTAAAACGATTTTGCTTCGAATAGATTGTAACAATGGCTGAAGTATCAATATCACGACATCAATGATCGATGAGTTCTGTGAGAGAAAAGATGACAGCGCACACCTCCAGAAAAGGCAATATGTCTCACGTTCCATCACTTTCATCTGGAAAAGGAGCAGGCTAGTTACTAATAGTAGTCATCTTAAATATATGTGATCTCTCAATGCATTCAAATTAAAATAGATGTCAAGGAAATCTGGTTTTATAATACAATCATTCCATCTTCACCCCAGACCTTCATGTTCTGATTAAGATGGCCTATCAGCATCTAAATGAAGGGAAGAATTTTTAAAGTAACTTGCCACTAGAAAAAATTGAACAAGGGTGAGAAAATGACGTAAGATTACCATACAACATAGATTAAGGCTTTATAAGGAAGTTCAATGATAGAACGCATAACCCCCGCATAGTGGTGGAAGAAGTTTGAAGTTCCAGGAAAAAAAAAGTAACATGGGGAAGGGAGGCCTGGAAGAAAGAAAGAACGTAGGAATCTTTCGAGGCCTGGATTTATACTAGACGAGCGTTTGCACTTGCCAGCAGCAGATACATCTGCTACAGGTATCAGAAGTTTCTTCTGATTCAAAATTAACCAGGTGCCATCGTGCAATGAGCGAACAGTACGGACGACAAAGCCTTGGTTGAGCCTAATGCTACCTCTTCTGAATGTGATTTGTTTAAGTGAATTTTAAAATGGTCTCTAAGTCGAGCACTGAACACGTATCAAAATAATTTGGTTCGGTTGAATGCAAGTTAACCACAAAGTTAAGAAAATTTTAAAACCCTATGTCAGAATTAATAGTCAACTCATGTGATTAGCTGCAAAAGCGACACGCATATATGGATTAAAAGGCTTACTTAGGCGTGCATAGTGTCCCCCATATGCGTGATGTGGACTATTTGGAGGGAAAGGAATATGACTTTTGATTGATGTCCAAATGGCTAATTAGAGACCTAAGTTGGCTTTACTTAGAGCATTAGCGTTTTGGATCACGGGGGAATTTCATCTCTCCTTTAGGTTCGTAGACTTCTCAGTATTGTTACACTTTGGGAAGGACTTAATTCCATCCCTTTGTACATTCCTCCTTGTTATGTAATTGGGTGACGCCCCCTTGGTGTCCATTTAATGATATACTCTTTTTACATTCCTCCTTGTTAAGGACCAAAGGAACATGATCTCACATGAAGTATAATATAGGCAAACAAGCTTCTCAATGCATCACGAATATAACCTTTAATTCCTCCAGTAGACTCCTCAAAATGCAGAAAACCACACATAAGGTATGTTTCAATTCAAAGTTAGCATCACAAATTGCTCTCATAAAAAGAAAAGAGAAATGGTACGCAGCAGGAAATTAAAACATGAATTTGTCCATGAAATGTACATGGCAAGTTAACTTATATTTTCCCACGGCCAGTGATGTCTGGGTCAACTTACTCACACCTCAATTAATTTCCTCCCTGGTCCTGTCAAAGCAGGCCATTCGCGCCAGGAATAGAATTTCCCAAAAAATTACTTTCTTGCATCCTGACCACCAGAATCGAACCCTAGTCAATTGTGCGGGAAGCAAACCCACCAACCTAACGAACTAACCCTTGGGGCTATGAAAGTCAACTCAGACAACAATATATAGCTTAGTTGCTCACTTGCTATTAAGTCTTGTAAAAATTGAAAACAACCTTGTATTGTCAAAACAAATTAACTCGTAAAAAATAAAAAGACGTAAAAGCTTGTATGTCAAAAAAAGTAAGTGGGCAACCAAGATTGGGGTCAGGCTTGGGTTGGGCAACCCAAACATCGGGACCAAACCTACCATGATCTATATATTGTCGTCCAAGTTAACTTCCATAGCCCCAAGGGTTAGTCCATTAGGTTGGTGGGTTTGCTCTCCACACAATTGACTAGCGTTCGATTCTCGGGGTCAGGAAGTAAGAGAGTAATTTTTGTTCTAGTCCCGGCATGAATGTCCTACCTTTGACCAGTTCGGAGAGAAAATTAATTGAGATGTACGTAACCCAAACACCCCAAAAAGTCGAAAACAAAGAGTTAACATACATAGCCAATTTTTGGACCAAATGTTTGGCGCCAAACGGAGAAAGGAGGGAAAATTAAAGAAATAAAAGAAAAGGTAAAAGAAATGGAAAAGAAGCAAAGGCCCCACACACATGGATGCCACGTACATTTCATGGACAAATTCATGTTTTCATTTCCTATTGCCGACCATTTCTGAAAGAAAAATCAAGGGTCCAATCAAGCTCAAAACTTAAGAGCTAAACAGTACCATGATGCAATACCATGAACGGTTTTGCTAACGGGTGCAATGTCGCACCGGATAAAAGTACACTCTTTGCCATCAGTTTCCTGGAAAACAGAGTTGCGGTTTCCTGGAAAACAGAGTTGCGGCCAAAGGTCTTCTCCTCTCCCCTTACACATGGACAAAACCCATCATTGCACTTTTTTACTTTTTGAGAATTACACCTCTACCCATATTCTCTATTTTACATTACTTATTTACCCTATTTTTCCTACTTTCGTTTTTTCCCTTTTTTAAGGTCTCTTTCTTCCTCACTTCAGACTATGATAAATAACTAGAGGGTCTTTGAAAGTTCCTCAAAAGCTCTTTGACACTCTTCCGATCAGTGTAGTGCCATGATTGGTCCATACGTCAATTTTTTTAATTTTCGCATTTTGTATTCTATATTTTTTACTTTTTGAGGTATAGCTAGAATATACTTAAATCTGAAGAGTGTTTGTTGCATTTTGTTTTCTATATTTTTTGAATTATAGCCAGAATATATTATGAATCCGAAGGGTGTTTGAGTAAAATGTGCATAATGCATTTTGCAATAGGAACAGCGTTGAACGATATTCACATGATACATTATGTAAATTATTTTTGTTAAGATAAATGAAAAAAATTAAAATGAGAAGTCAAAAAAATAACATTTTTTAACTAATTGATGGTAAAGAAAGAATATATTTTTTAACCAAAGAATAGTGTAAAAATATATTCTCCTAATATTCATTTTGAAAAACAGACTTTAGCGAACAAAAGCTAGAAGTACATGGAGAAAAAGAGCTTTTTTGACTTTCTCATTTTAACTTCTCCCATTTTTTCCAAACAAAAATAATTTACATAATGTATCATGTGAATATCTTCCAACACTACTCTTATTGCAAAAATGCATTTTGCACATATTCCTCAAATACTCTTCAGATTCATAATATATTCTAGCTATAGTTCAAAAAGTAAAAAAACATAGAAAACAAAACGCAAAAAGTGAAAAAATTACACTTTGTTAGATTTCTTGGAGGGTTCCAACCTAAACCAATTGACAATAGGTGGTGTAGACTCTAGATTTTATTAATCAAGCTTGAGTGACTTAGATGAGCGATGTGGGACAAGTCTAATTCTCTCAAACTCCCCTAGTTATTTATCATAGTCCGAAGAGGAAGAAAGAGCCGTTAAAGGGGGGGAAAAGAAAAAAAAAGGAAATAGGAAAAATGGGGTTAAATAAGAAATGTAAAATAGAGATTATGGGCTAAATGTGTAATTCCCAAAAAGTAAAAAAGTACAATTATGGGTTTTATCCCATGTGCCAAGGAAAAGGAGAAGACTTGTGGCCGCAGCTCATGTTTCCAGGTAAATTGATGGCAAAGGTGTACTTTTATCAAGTGACACGTTGCACCAGTTAGCAAAACCGTACTGTGAATCAGAAATCAGACAAGATTACAATTGCAAGACTCTAGATAAATTTATTTCACGAAAGCAAAATGATCCATACGTTTCACATTGAAAGGAGCTGTGGATAAATTTGGAAAATTTGGGAGGATCAATGCAATAATGATTAAGTGAAAATTGTTTAATGTTTCCCACTTTAAAGTTCTCCGCAATAATTATATATTTTTAAACTCTTAACAGAACAGTCATACTTGAGAACTGGCAGGTGTCGTAAATATCCCAGTATATCCCTTTTAAGCACTGGATACTCATGTGCCTGCAGGAACCAAATATTCCAGTCAGATACCCAAGGGACGCACTTCTCCAAGAACATTGCCAATTTGTCACAGGGGAGGTTCTTAAAGTGATTGGATAAAAGGACGATCTAGCAAAGAGAGCAGTCAACAAACCGAAATTAGTGTCCAAGAAGCATCAGATGTTCTAACTTTTCGTGATCAGAAGAATCACATGTTTCTAAGTTCTTACTCCAAGCCCACCTACAGTGCCTCAAAAGCATTAGATGCTTTTAACGTTTTCAGATCTGGGGCATCATATGTTTGACTTCAACTTCAATTATCTTAGGGAAGGAAATTTTTAGGTTCAAACTTCAACGTACAGGAGCAAAAACAAAACCAGAAATGGCTATCAAACACATGAGCAGGCGTCAAATTGGATAAACCTTAGTGGAACTTGGTCAAAATATGACCCAGAGCATGGTCGAACTCCTGGAAAACAATCAAATTGGACATGCAATAAATTGGTTAGGATAACCAGGCTCACAAGTTGACTAATGTCTTTCTCCCCTGTGTGTGTCTCTCCTCCACCACACACCACACATGACATCTGTTGGTACATATGCACTGATGGGGAATCCTAGAGGATATTTGATTTTTATGGTTATGGTTACAAAAATCTTAGTAGACTTAGTTTTTATTCTAGCATTTCGCTTGATCTTAAATCCTTGGGAATATTGTTAGAGACCATCTTACCTTTTATCTCTTTGTTACCATTTGAAAGAGCCCATTTAACGGACACTACAGATGGCGTTTTAATTAATTTATGGAAGAATTTAATTATATTTTAGAATTGGTGCGGATGCCATAAACTTCCTTGGGTACAGCAGTACAGGAATGCCTAGGGTTCCTCCTTAGGCTCGAGGAAACCAAGGGGTTCCTTAGCATGGGGATGACTAAGGTTCTTCTTTCTTAATCTTCTTCTTCATCGTCATCCACATGCATTTCTACAAACATCAAATGCATTTACATGCATATGATGTTTACGTGTACATAATCACTTAAAACATGTGACACCTTTAAGCCACTGGAACTAACATGCTTCAGCCAAAACCCAAAATAAGAAAAAGTTAATGAACAATGTGATAACATTATTGATCAATGACCACAATAACATAGTTCACTCTCGAGTACAATATTATTTCTTCACCTAAAGGCTAAAGGACTTGAAAGAAGATGATTTCAGATCATTGACAACATTTATAGCACTTCTTACCCGAGGTACACAAATATTGTGAAAATCGTTCTGCCAAGTACTGACATTCTTGCAGGATTTTCAACTAATTTTTCTATCTCAAGGGTGCAGGGTATAATAGATTCACCAAATATTTCTCCATTTTTTGCGGGACCATGAAAACCAATCGGTTGTCTTGATTCTAATGACTAGTTAAGCGACTTAATGTGACGTATGGCAAACTTATCACCTTTTCCATTTAATGCTTCAAAATGCTTAGATGAGCAGAAGTGGCTATAAATTATTGGCCCACTGAAAACCAGGTACATAGGTCCGTGGTTTTCTAACACCAACTTTAACAATGAGCTGCAGTCAAGTAGTTTTGGAATTACTCCAGAGTCCAGACACACTAGAAAAGCCTAGGTAAATGTTGTGGTAGAACATTCGGATTGTGCACAGACGTAAATTAAATGTCAGATGCACAGACAAAAAAAATCAAATTAAAGGGTGCAAACTGAACACTCAAGGCACAATAATAGGCTTTCATGTAGATGGAGAAGCATCAACTCACATTCAACTAACAAATATATATACTAGAGGCCGGGAGAGGTACGGCAGAGTGTACCCTGTGAAAGTGCTTTGGAACTCCTCGAAGTTACGCTCAGCCGCGATGTCATCCTGGCTGCAGCAACTGCACTGTGAAGAGGCAACAAAGACTGCACGCATCCAAGCTCTGATGGACATCTATTAACCAGAGTAATCTACAAATCAGCAATTCTGCTCCAACCACCAGAATATCACAAGTCTAAAACATATTTTCAGTTTCACTTTCCTTCATGTGAACTTGAAATTATCGTGATTAAATTTGAGACAAAATAAGAGGCAGGAGGGTAGACTTTTCAATCAACTGGCCATGCCATATCACGGTAGAATTTACAAATATATAACTCTAAGGGTACCAGGTACGTATCTAATTACAACCACATTTGGGCCAGACACGGATATTCTGGGATGGGGAATACAAAACCATACCCGCCCCAAAACCATATCGAGGTACTTTAAGTTCTGTCATACCAGTAAGACCACTACTCTTGGGAAGATATTCAGTGAAAACATGCATCCATATAGGTGGGGATGGTATCCATCCAGTGGTGGACACAGGAAGTTCACAACGAGGGGGCCAAATGCAACATTACAATAGTCTAAAGCAATCACTCGAGCATAAATCACGGTCATATTTATAATAGAGCACACCACATTGAAACGTAATGTTAGTTATGAGGGGCTTCTCAAAATTTGGTAACTAGGATCAATGGAGAAAACATGGTTCTTTTCTTATTCAATGCAACATAAAATCTTGATGTATCATGTCAATGTGATCCAAATTCCATCTGAGACAAAATCGAAGCAAGACAACAATAGTTTTCGATCCATTGTGTAAATCTGATCAAATTTTTCCTTTCAATCGAGGCACCAAAAAACAAGGCAATTCATATTTTGAATCCAACTGTGTGATATAGAACCATGGCGGTATATCATAGGTCCCTTGAATAAATTTGATCCAGCAACCAAAATTTAATTATTGTAGTCAATAGCCTTGCTACTAGAAATTGCAAATTTGTGGCCACTAAATATTTTGGTCCATAGTCTCATTGACCAACTCAGCCGGTATGGCAGTACCATCACTAGTTTTTCCCCATTTCCAATATCGAAGCCACTTTATTTAGGGTCCTTTTACTAAATGTAATGCATATTTAGCAAGTGGTCTCAAACTCAATAGGATCCTAAAGCTAATCTGGCTTGAATAATGGAAAGGTCTGCAAATACACAGTCGTAAAGCTACAGAATCCTCCCCTTGTGTGGGTATTGACGATCTTGCCAATGTTACAAATTACTAGATTGTCTAAGCCTTAAACGATGCTTTCAACGACCTTTTACTCTGAGCCATTGATTGCGAGTATCGAAGATGAATTCAATTTAGGGAAGACGTACTGGGAATGGGGGTGAATATTTTGCAGTTGTCGCAAGGGCTTTATGTATGTGAGGGGACACTATATATACACCCCTATCCACTATGGACACTACATTGAGGGGGCTCAAAGCATCATGTTGCCTATTATTCCTGTTTGAATGTATCACAGTCTCTGTACAAAATCAAAAACATTTACCTTCTAAAAATGGGAAAATCTACCATAGTCCAGTAGCAACCTCTCAAGCATAAATTAGGGTCTTTTTTTATATAGTACACCTCATTTCTTTTTAGGCTCTTTGTGATACGCCACATTTTTTTGAGCGACTAACCGCAATTCCGGCTCCTATCACCCATCAAGCAAACGCAATCGTTTTCTCAATCAATGCAACATATAATTTAGAACAACATAAATTTTATCCAAATTCTCTCGGAGGAAATATAGACTTGTGGCAACATTAGTTTGGATACCGTGAAGAATTTTTCCTTTTACTTGAGGTATCCTAGAATTGAGGTGTTCAAGCATCCAACTCAATGCTAATCAACAACGAGTGGAGAGGGGGACCACGCTCGGATAATAGATTAAGGTGACAATTAGTTAATTTCGGACACTCTGTAACAGGAGGCAATATATATTTTCAAACCACCGAGCTTATATAGACTCGAGGCATCATATCATCATTAGTCTCTCAAATTGAATCTAAAGCCATCAAAATTTTTGTGGCAGCCACTAGTCCTTTTTCTAGAAACACTTATTATAAGGTAGCCATTTGTCTAAACACTAGAAACTACATATTTTGGTTAGTAGTATCATTGCTTGAAACGGTTGGAATTAAAATATCCAAATCATTCAATCCCTACAAAATCTCAAAATCAATAATAGCAATCTCTATAGAAGACCAAAGGTAGTTGCTTGCAAGAATAAATGCATAATTAGGGTCCTTTCGAAGAATAGCAAGACAGAACCCTCCCAAAAGGAAAAAGACGTGTCTGTCAAGTAAATATCTTTCCGGAATCTTTTTGACACAACACATTTTTCATTGACGGAGTTATCAAAGTTCTGATGACGAATCAAATACAAACGGCCATTTTTCCATTTGAAGCTTCGTATAATGTCGGATCCATCTTTGGTGTCCTTTTTTTTTTTTTTTTGAGATTGCGTATGCTTTACTATTCCGATAATGCCCCACTTCCAAATCAGTTAATGCATCACTTGTAACTTGACATTCGCGCCTCAGTGGTAACACATGGGCAAAAGATTAAACGATTAAAAACCACCTTATCATAACCACTACCCACTATGCAAAACAATCCTAAAAGTGTACATACACGGTGTGTCCCAACGTTCTGGTCGCGGTCCCACAGGGTGCAATAAAGGGACCCGGGCCTGCACAACTCCAAATACTCTTGTGTATTATACTAATCTGTAGGAAAAATTCTATAGATAAGACCTTGCAAGTCCTTCGAGGTGAAAAAAAATTCTTAAAAATTCTATATATTTGGAGTAAAAATTCTCAAAATTTCAAGTTATCAATCATATTTTAGGTTGCATGTATAAAATTAAACAATGGCTGCGCACATAAATATAATATCGTCTCTTCTTTGGAAGTAAAAATATATACGTATAAAATATAATTTTTATTGTAACTCCATAGACAAAAATCCTGCGTCTGCCATTGCTTCTAGTAGAGAGAGAGAGAAAGATTGACAACGGAAGGGCTTAACCTGGACAAGGAGAGACGGCGAAGTGGTGAGGAAGTGGATCTAGCGGGGAGGGGAAACTTGGAGGAAGCAGATCCGTCGACGGAAGCCGAATTTCTTCGGAGATTGGATTTAATGGCGGATTTGAGGGACGAAACCGATGCTCTGTTGACGAATCTGTTGCACCTTGAAGCCATCTGATCAGAAGGAGAGCCGAGAGAAAGAATCTTCCGAGTGAAAGCGAAGAACGAATTTGGCGTTGTCTGGTCTTGCAGATTTTTCACTGTAACAGCGAACTGGATAGGGGTTTAGGGTTTAGTTCTTCCATTTTGTTGTTCTTTAGGGTTTTAAGTTTACCCCCCCCCCCCCCCCAGCTGTTTCAAAGACCGATTGGCCCTTGCAAAAGATTAATTGGAACAAATTTATTCGTTAAACCAGATCCAAATATAAAGTGAATAGTATAAGTGCAATAATCTGAATTTTTCATTTTAAGGTTGTGATAATCTTCATATTTATATGCGGGTGGCGAGAATCAAACCATCATCATCGATAACTGGGAAGACTAGGAGTTATAGTCGACGTCGATACATCATCTTGAACATTCAAAGATTAGCTTGATCCTAAAATCATGCAATACAAATTACGTCTCGGGGGTGTGGGGGATTTGTAAAAAGAAATTAAGTTGTAACGATTATTAAATCAAATTAATTTTTCTTAATTCTTCGTTGGAGCATAATGAGTTGAACGATTTGAATAATTAATAGAGGTTGTAAAGGATTTGTGTAGCTTCAATAACACCGTTGGATCCAAGACAAATGCAAATCTGTGAAGGATATACTTAAAAATAAGTTTGTGCGAGCTCTCAAGATTATGCGTGGTTTAACAATTATTATTGGCCAAGACAACTAAATCTTCCTTCATGAATCAAAAATCTTCAAAATAAAATGCCACCTTCTACGAAATCTTGAAAGTGGACTTGTTTTGAGAAATTGATTAAACTAGAAGGAAATAAGTCAACTTAAATAACACATGGGTCAAATGAAAAGAAAATGTACCATGGTATCATCAACACAACGGTTTAATTTGGAGATACGTTATCATGGTGATAGGTGTCTGATAAGCACCCATTATTGTAGATAATTGGTGCGCTTAGTCCCGCTTTAGATTGGTTTCTTTCTTTTAACCGTCGTTTTAAGTCATTTTGCGCGTAAGGTTTCTTTTGAGCATTTTCAGGCAAAACACATCTTAAAGGCATGTTTTGATGCCCGGTGCAACCCTTGAGGGTATTCAAGCGTTTTTGCCCGGTAGATTTTGGCCATCGGGCATTGGAAGGATCACTCGGCCACTTGGCGGTGCCTGCCAGGCATCTGGAAGGCCGTCGGGACACTATGGAAGGCAACCAGGCAAGCCATGGCCAAAAGCTGGGAGGCAGGCCATAAGGAAGCGGTATCGATACAAGCTTTTTAGCTGTATCGATACCATAAGCTAACAGAGCAAGGGGGAATCCGTAGCAACATGGTATCGATACAAGCTTTTCAGCTGTATCGATACAGGATGTTTACTGAAGATATTTCCAGCTTTTTGTTTGTCTCTACTTTTTGGATATTTTGTCCCCATTTCTGGGATATTTTGGACGTGCAGAGAGAGGGGCTGGGGGTTTGGCCTATAAATACCACTCTCCCTTCTCTCTCTTTTCACTCTTGTCTTCTCCCACATTAAGTCTTTTATTTTTTTCATCTTTCCTCCATTAAAGCTTCAAGGTTTCTTAGTTAATTCTCCAAATTTCTCTTGTAAGTTGTTCTCGTTTATTATTTTGTCGTTCATAAATGTTGTAGCTCCGGACTTGCTCTTTCATAATATCAAGTTTATTTTCGAATCCATCGGTTAATTATCATGTCTCATTTTTATGCTTTTGTTAATGCTTTAAGTATGTTTGAGTAGTCTTTTGGCTAAGTCTCGGGATAGTCTTTCCCGAAGACTTAGGTTGTTAGTTGGTTCTCGAGCCATCGGGCTTTAAATGCATGATTTTCGGAATAGGGCTAAATTGGTAATTTCGGTCTAAACTTAGGGGTGTTAACTCATGGTATGCCGCTTGTCAAGCGGTCTTGGCAAATAGCATGTCGAGGGCTGGTGGCCTCCTTTGGACTCGACAAATGATTTAAACTAGTTGGTTCGCCTCCGTGAAATCACATCTTTAGATAACGTAATCTTCAAAGCTAAATCTTCCGGGCGTGAGCGCGCGGTCGTGACTCTCGCTTGAGTTAATATCGAGAACCGGTAACGGCCTTAGTCAAGGGTTAGAAAATCCCTAGACTTGCCTCTTTAAGTTAAATAAGCAAAACTCTAGTCTTCATTTTACTCTTTCCACCTTTCAAAGCAAAACCGACAGTTAGCCGGCTTAAAGGCTGCAAACCGACCATAAAACCTTCAATCCGAATCTAGCTATTATCGAATTCTCTGTGGGAACGATTCCGGTCTTCCGGTTATTATGCGAGCAACGACCTAGCCCTACGCTTCGGGTATTTCAACCTTATTGGAAGGCGAGGTTTCGACGTAAGCAGTGTCAAAAACCTTTCTAATAAAGGATATAAGTTGAAATTCAAAAAGATTTCAACGAAGTGAGAGAGAAAATCATAATCAACCAAAGAACAATTACATGAAATTTCTAGACCCACGCTACTTCTCATAATTAAGAAGAGATTAATACTAGCTCTAATTGGAAGAAAAAGAACATAGGCTTGTTAACATTTGATGCACCCACTTTAGAAATAGCTAGAATCATCACAAATATACACAAAGTCTAAATTAAGCCATTGTACCTCTAGCAAATACCACCAAAAGTTGGATTTTGCGAATAACTAAAGCTATCAACTTTCGAAGCAGCGGCACGCATTTGAGACATGATGATTGGCCCATTCCTCAAACTGAGAGAGCGAGATAGAAGAGAGAACACGAACAATAGCACAAATATGAGATACGATAATTAGCCTATTCAGGAAAATGATAGAGCAGCGAGAAACGATAGAACATGAACAATATTTATTGAGATTGAAAAACTAACGATATATTTTCTGTGTGAATATTTGTAATATGTACAAGCTAGAATTACAATCAAAAAATCATACCCAAAAAAAAAATAATAATAAAAAAAAAAAACTAAAAAAGTGTTTTCTCAAATCCACATGACTAATCCCAAAACCACCACGATCCAATAAATGGCCCGCCCATGCCAGCTTCTTCCAAACCCGACGGCCCAACAAGAAGACGACGACGTATCGGACTCCAACAAGGAACTGAACTTGAAATCCGGGTTCGACCCGTACAACGCCTGGACCCCTTCCACGTCGTCCACCTTCAGATCCACCTTCCGCGTCCTCGGACTCAAACTCGGGTACATAACCGCCTCCTTGACGGGCGAGTGGGCCAGCCCGAGCACGTGCCCGATCTCGTGGGTCGCCACGGACTCCAGATCGACGGCCGTCCGGGACTTCTCCGACCCGAAATCGACGGCCCACGTCTCCGCCCCGTCCAGGTGGAGCCTCCCGTTCCGGGGCGAGAAGGCGTGGCCCAGTATTCCCAGGACCCCGTCGAACGGCTCCCCGTCGCCGTGGTCGCCGCGGTAGAACCCGATCCTGACGTCCGCCGTGGAGTAGTCCGGCGCCGGCTTGAAGGTCACCGGTATCACCGCCGACCACCTCGAGAAGGCGCGCTCGAAAGCGGATGTTACGTCCGATTTGGGTAAGTTCCTGTTGGCCAGAAATTTCCTTGCATTGGTTAGAATTGTGATTGGAATTTGGACATGCCACGAGATGTTGAATGGTGTATTTGGACAAAAAATGAATTCCTATTAGGGTTTTTTTTTTTTTTTAGATATTAATAATCTTTTAATTTTTTTCAAAGTTCTAAATTAATCATATGTCACGATAAGAGAAAGAAAAAATGTGAATTGAAATTAAAAAAGTTTCTTAAAGAACGTGGAAACTTTTGTTATTATCTGTTACTTTCTGGATTCCTTTGTCAATATGTTTGATTAATAGGAAAAGTTGTCACAAATCTTTAATAAACAAGATGACTAAATAATATAATGAGAATAATACCAAATAATTTTGTCTAAACACACCCTTACTCGTTCTAAAGTGGGGAAAAAAAGAAGAAGGGAGAGAGTTCATTTTTTGGTTTTTTTATGATATTGGCAGTCTATGAAAGACAAGATGAATGTTTGAATCAACCGTGTAGGTTTTTTCGACAAACAATCTAGAGAAAAAAATCTTATCCAGCAGAAGTTAACAAACAAAGCCAAATTAGTAGTTACCCAATTGAGTGCCCCGGCGCAAAAGAATAAGTCAATGTGATGGGAGGCGACCCGACCCGGTTCCACCTTGGCTTGCCATAGAAATACATGTAGTGTCGGGTCACGTGTATGGTACGTGACACATCGGAGACGCCGCACCGGGGCAACATGATCTGTGAAACGGTGTCGGAGTCGAGTTTCCCGGTGACAGCAAGGCCGAGTTTTTTCTGGTAAGCTACGACAGCCGACTCGAGCCCAGCGTCGAACGAATCGGTCAGATTCAACGCGGGCACAGGTTCGAGGTACCCAAAGCGTTGAAAGTACTTCTTCAGCTCCGACATGCCGCTGACGTGGCTGCCCCTCCCGGCATCGACGAACCTAGCGAAGCTGCGCCACATGTCGTTGTCGGTTAACGGGTCAGGAAGGCTTTGGGCGGGAACGAAAGGAGGGAGGGAAAACAAGAGAGAGAAGAAGAGGAGGAGGAGGAGGAAGGGGAGGGAAAATTGGTTATAATAACTGAAAAAAGGAAACATGGTTGTGTGTTAGTTATTTTGGGATTGGAGGTTTTGGGTTAGAAGTGATTGACCAAGATTTTAATTGGAAGTAAAGAAAGTTTTGTTGAGTACAAACAAGACATATATATATATAGGTAGACTACAAAGGTGAATGATTTTCCAAAAGTATCATTTTGTAACATGGTTCAAGAAATGGAGGGGGAAGTTAGAGAGATTCTTTCGTGTGTGGCTTTTCAATTTCAGATTCTGCCTTGTTTTGATGGTGTAATGGTGGGTGAACCACATGCTCTATTTCAATTTGCTTTAATTAATTTGCCTAATCTTTAGTTAGTAGAACCTTTTTTTTTTTATTGTGTTTTATTTCATTTTCTAGTTGGAAAAATTTACGTGTTCGCGTTAGAATTCTCTCGACCTTAACCCGACCTATTTAGCTTTTCGTCTTATCGTGTCGTGTCATATTCGTGTTCCGTGTCAGAAATATCAGACTCTAATCCCTAACTTCGTGTTGGGTCAAAAATTCCCACCCTAGTCGTAAGAGAGAGATTGAGAGATAGCAGGACAAGGGCTTTCTCAAGATCGGATCATTGGAGAGAAAAGGGAAGTTAAAACATTTGTTTGATACATTAGGTGATTTTAGTTGGGTTTGCTCTGTTTGTTGACCAAATTATGAGATTTTAACTCAATCTGTCACTTTCTAATAGAGTCATGGTCATGCATAACTTTTAGTACAGCTGGTAGTCAGTGGGGATTTGCATCTTATTTAATCACGATATGATGTGTTTTTATTGATAATTCAGAGTGTTTGAGTCAACTTATGTACACCTCAACTAATCCTTGTACGTAGGTCTCAGATGTTATTAAGTGATCACCCATTCCACTCCCAAGCAATGTGAGATTCTATTTCCTTAACATCCCCCCTCACGTGCAGCCGCGTTTGAGGTCTGTCACGTGTGGCCACTTTTGGGTCCTATCATCGTGCAGCCTTTTTGCAGGTCTGTCATCGTGGGGTGTGGATTGTAACTTTTTGAAATGTGGGGTGGAACGGACCCCGCTCTGATACCATGTAGAAACTTTATATCCATCTCAAAACCAATTGGCAATGAGTGGAGAGGTCACAAATGTTATTAAGTAATTACTCATTCCACTCCCAAGCAATGTGGGACTCTATTTCCTTAACATCCACGCCCTCTGTCCATTGGCAAGGAGTCCAATTAAAGCTGGGGCAAAGTCTCGTACGGACTGGCCCCCATAAGAGTCAATAGCGACGTGAGATTTCGAGCTTGAGACCATAGGAGGGAGCGCATTCTTAAATCTCAAGCCTTGACAGACAGCCAGGTCATTGTGAGTGGGGTGATTGTTTCCTTCACTACGTACAATCGGGTTTTTTTTTTTTTTTTTTTTACGACTCTTTTCTTTTTTTTACGTGTTTCGAAAGCTTCGAAATTAAGACTCTTTGTTTGATTTTAATCTACGCATATATTATCCATATGGTAAGTAGCAACCCTTAAAGATTAGTGAGAGAGTGTGTTTTTCTTGTGAGGAGCAGGTTATTTTTTTTGGTAGTAATTAATAAGATGTTCGGGTGGGACCTCCACTAATTCCACGACTCAAAAGTTAATGAGAGGGAGAACTTTCAGTAGTTCGATCCCAGTGTTTTTTTTTTTTTTGTTTTTTTGGTCACGTTGAGACTCAAACATATGACTTTTGGGAGTAAGCCCTTGCTATATCTTATGCTCTTCCGTATTATTGTTGTCCTAAATGTTCCTAAATGTTATGTCTTCTTTATTTCCCTTTCTCGAATTATTAACCATCTCTCTCTCTCTCTCTCTCTCTTCTCTCCAAAAAGCTCATGGTAAGTATCACCTAGCCTGGAATATACTCACTCGAATAATTCTGCAAACGCTTGAATGACAAAGGGATCAGTAGGAAATTAACAAAAGTTAGCTTCTCTAAAAGGCTTTTTGGAGGAGCTGATGACCTTTAATAAGAAGCAAAGTTGTCAAAAAAAAAGTTGGCATAAAAAGTTATCTTCTTATCACCAAAAAGGGCATAAAAATCGTTCAAAATAGGATCTAGGAGAGATAGTGAGTACGCTTATTACGTCAACCTTCATATTGGAAAGATCATAGGCGTGACTCGAACCCATTCGGGATAAATGTGAAGTTGTCACCACGTCGGACCATAACGTCTAAGTCAGTCTAGTGGAGCTGCTGGAGCACAGATTTAGTTTTCTAAATCAAGACGATAACAGCAAATTATAGGTTCAAGGGCAAGAAGAAAAAACAATAATAGGCCGGCACGGGCAGGCTTCCCGGCCTTTGTTTGGCAATGTATTCGATTCTTGATTTTGAGAAGAAATCTAATTTCAGTTCTCCAAACAGGACTTGTGGTTAATCACAAATGCTGATAAAATTTTGGCCAATGAAATTTTGCCCGCACATTACTGTCTTGTTGCTGCTGCACTCCACATATCGTGACTACATGAAAAGGGATCGACAAATTGAAGAATCAAAACTATTGAAAGTGGGCAGTAAACGAACCGAGCAGCTCGCGAGCCCGACTGGGCTTGTTAACGCTCGGCTTGGCTGGCTGGCTCCTTTCTCGTTTAGTAAACGAGCCGAGCTCAAGCTTTCAAACGAGCCAAGTGAAGCTCAGCTCGTTCGACAAAAAGCTCTGCTCGTTATGGGAGGCTCGGCTCAATTAAAAAGGCTCGTCTAGTGAAATGACTAAGCTCGGCTCGTTAAGGTTCAAGCTCAAGTTTTTGGCTCGTTTACTAAACAAGCCGAGCTTGAACTCAACAAAGCTTGGCTCATTTACAACCCAAAAAGCGGACAAGGGATCCAAGTCTTGATGGAATTTTCAGCAAGTATAATATGAGAAACATCATCCACACTTATGGAATATCTTGAGAATCACTTGGTCCAACAGAGGAAGGAAGGAAGATGACACCCTTTGCACGGCAGTCTACCATGGTTGTGTAAACTAGTAGAACCAATTATGCCACAACAGAGAGGGAATGCCAAACAAATAAACAACTTGTGACAAAACTCTTTTCACTCACTAAGGTGTCAAGAAGTAATGACACTTTAGAAACTTGAAATGGATCCTACTTGAATATAATAAACAAACCCAACTCTTGCAGATTTGTTGGTTTGTACGACATTACACAGGAAAGGAGGAGAATGAGTTCAGGTGTATGTACAAATTCGATATTTTGCTTGATGGTTTGCCGCCTACATAGGCGTGGCCACGTGTTGTTTCGTTGCTCCTAATCACCACATAATTGTACGGAATCCATGACTTCATGCATGAACCCGCATGATTGTGTGATAGTTAGGAGTTCTAAAGTGCCACGTGACTATGCTTCAGGACCGCTGAATTATAATTCCATGTTAAGTTAGATCCACATGCTTTCATTTCAACCAACAACAAAATAAGGTCTGCTTTAGGGGAACCCAACAAAAGGTAGACAAGAAGCAGAAAAGAAAATGGGAGACTACTAAAACGCTTTCGATCCTAGAAAATGTGCATACCAAATGCATCTCAACCCTATAACGTGGTGAAAATCACAAAATACACAAGCTTCAAGACATTAGATGGAGAATGCATGAATCAAGAGGCACGATAACACACTCAAATTTCACGCAATGGCCGATTTTTAAATCCTTGCACACTTCAAACTGAATTCTTGAGACCTTCTCACACTCAACTGTTTGAAATGGTGAAATCCCAAAATGCGCAAATCATGATTGACCGTCTCAGTTGTAGAGCTGCTAGAAATATAATGACCTGTTCTCCTAGATTGTAGGAAGTAAAACTTCAGCTTTATTCTTCCCACTGTCAATCACAAGGCCAAGCCCATACCGTTGCCCTAGAAGAGTAGGGCCTCAAGCCCCTAGCACTGAACCTGTTACCATTATCACAATGCTCATTGTAAGCAACAGAAGGCATGTATAGGTTCTAGTTATCGCTCATGTGAACAAATAACACGACGAAAGGACATCAACGATGATAACTGGCACCATTAGCACTATTATGACACATAATAGCAGACCGACGGAACACAGTCACCATCTGTCAGAAACTAGAATCCAATACGAAGCAACCAAATGTTAACGATCAATCGACTACGAAAATTCCAGCAATTCTAATCCAACTACATGGGTAGTTTCCATCTGCAAACCTATTACAGCAAAAGCCTAAAGAGACGATAACTGTGTGTGACAACTAAAACCAATATGACATCAACGAACTAAATTTCACATTGGAACCTTCAGGTGGTGAGAATTTCCCTTCCTACTTTCCTATTCTACCATAAATATACACACAAACTGTGCAGGTTTTCTAGTCATTCAACATCCATTGGATTTCATTGGCCAAGATCACCATTCTTTTGGAAGCTCTGGTCAACCATGGTTATTCCCTGTTGACAGGCCAGGTAAGAAGTAAGTTTCAAGATTATTTCCAATCACCACAAAAATGCTCTAAACCATACATGCAATATCGGGGACTACCTCCAATGACGGTGTTGGTGTGTCATTAAAGTGATCGATTTAAGCAAAAATGAAACCTCAAGATTTTACCTTTAGAAGAAGTACCACCCCTGCTCTGGTTTCGGTGACTTTTGTCATGTGAAACAGCAGGAAACTTTGGGATTACGAGTGAGCTTTGCAATCCTTCTAATAGCTGTAGGCAACACCAATGAATATTCCATCAGTGTATTTATCAACAGTACCAACAAAAGAAACAACCATTAATGGGGCCACTAAAATGTAACTTGACTGGATGATTGAAGCATACAGCACATTTACAAGTTTGTCAGAAGACTAGATATGATAATGCATTAGCAGGTTAAACTATGGTAGCCGGTATAGATGTCCACGTATGACATGATCAACCATCAGTTGCAATACAAAACGATACAGTTTAGGTAGATTGAGGAAATACAGGAATCTTAAGTAGAGAACAGCTTCATAACAGGAAGATGAACATAGAAATTACAGACATGGAACAATGGAAGATGCTTGCAAAACATGACAAAAGGTGGTTAACATAATCCCTCGCATGGAATTAAACAACTCAACATTTTTGCATCTTGGAAGAAAAAATGAAGGTACTACTACCAAACCTTCAAATCACTGTGCCAATGCATATACCCTTGTTCGGTTGTAAGTTTTGAGTTGTGTTTTTGAATAAAGGTAGAGAGAGATATGAGAGTAATGATTGTGGAGAGAGGTAAAAAGTAGAGAGAGATGGAGTGAAAAATTAGAGTAATGATTGAAAAGTTAGAGAGAGAAAAAGTAAAAAAGTTACTTTTTCCAAAATTTTGGTTTTGGAGTTTCAAACCGAACAAGGCTGCCTTGTTCGGTTTGAAACTCCAAAACCAAAATTTTGGAAAAAGTAACTTTTTTACTTTTTCTCTCTCTAACTTTTCAATCATTACTCTAATTTTTCACTCCATCTCTCTCTACTTTTTACCTCTCTCCACAATCATTACTCTCATTTCTCTCTCTACCTTTATTCAAAAACACTAGTTAAAACCCACAACCGAACAAGGGCTAACATTAAAACCAAATATCTATAGATTCCATGCACGTGCACAAGTGCAGGCCCTGCCCTATCATCAAACCCCCACAACACATAGAGACAAAGGGGGAGAGACTAGAATAGTTTCTAACTTTCCAAGAATTTGCCCCTTTCGACTCTGTTCCCACATAAAGGAATATTGCACGACATAATGTAAACGCACTCACCACTAAACTATAAGATACAACGATTATGTAGTAATATGAGGTGTTGTAACTTGGCATCTCCTAGTCCTCCCCCCATGGGAGGCTAGGGTTCGAGCCCCGTCGTCGGCGTTTGGGATTCAGGGTTATGGATAGCCTTTGAAACCCACTGAAGGCTAACCTACTAACTCCACGCTAATCCTGCTGATGTAAACAATATTGGCCAAAAAAAAGAGAAAAAAGAAAAATATGGATACAGCAACTTAATAGCAATGGAAGCTTTCTCAGCTTTACTCCATTAATAAGATTGAGCAAGGTGGTTTCACATACCATCCCAAGTGTAAGCTCATCAACTTAACTCATCTTATTTGCAGATGAGGCTATGAAGGGTTTCTATAGATTCTCTTGTTCGCAGAACAACTTGAACAGAAGCGCAATTTTTTATGCTGCTATTACTGAGAAAAAGAAATGCTTTTTGAGAAGGATTCTGGATACTACTCTCTGACTCAAATATCTTTTAGTGCCCCTACTAGAATTGAATATTTAGACTGATCATTGAAGGAGAGAACCGATGAAGTACGATTTTATTCAGCATACAAGTTTATGGGACCTCTATCTTCATCTTACCCCAAAAAAATCTTGAAGTAGGAACTAATAAAGCTCAGAGCATTCTTGTGGAAAGGAGTGGAACTGAAATCAACTGGAGCCAAGATTAAATGCCACTCAGCATGAACATTAATGAAAGGAAGGTGGATTCAGATTTTAACTCCTGAAATATTGGAATCACTTCTTGTGATAAATGGACCTACGGCACCTGCCCCAAGATTCATCGAGGACATTAACGAAAATCATTAACCTTAAAAGCAGTGGCCAGATTCCAGAAGTTTATCAAACTAGTAAGTAGGGAGTGGGAGGTCTACTTTCTTTTGGCTGGATTTTAGTAGCATGAAGCGGGAGCGAAGGCGGGGCCGGAAAGCGGAGGCACCTAGAAGCTCCTAAGGTTGGGAGCGGATATGGATTATATATTAATATGTACATAAAATATCTTTAAATACTTAAACCTTGAAGGAGAATTTCCGAATTTTAAAGGGTAATTATTGGAAGTTAGATATTTTCAACTTGCAAAATTTCTTAACTGATATGATTTTCATGTTCTTATTTCCACAATTACATAACTCCCTTAAAAGTAAGAGAATAATTGCCTTAACAGCCCGATAAGCTCCCATCTTAGTTAGGAGCGAGCTCCAGTCTCGAAGGAACGGGCTCCAATCAAGCTTTCATCTTGGGAGCGCCAATTCGAGCTCCCATCTTGGGAGCGCACCCATTTTAGAAGGATCTTGCAACTAAGGCCGCTGGACAATTGGCACCCTTTCAGCCCCTATACCTTTGCTTTGGTGAAGAGAGTCCTGTTTAATCTAGGCAAGAATATGGATTCCAAGGTGAGGAAAGTTAATGCCAATAGCAACTGGCGATGGCACAGAATTAGACGCGTAGTTACATATAAATTATGAATAACACGCCTGATAATATGGCTCCAAACTTGGGGTTGAGGAGAGTTGTTTCGGCTCTGACAAGCAAAGGGGAATACAGAGCTAAATCAACTCAGCATGCAATCATCAGTAATGTAAATCCAGAGGTGGATTGGCATAGCTTGGACTCGTACAAGCATCACACCCCCAGGTGATCTTTGTTTTCGTTGGATTACAAGGCTATCCCCTTGATCTTTTTGGTTTGTTAATATACTCTTATCTTTTCGACAACAAAAAAACTTCTAAGCTACGTCAAGAAAAAATAAGGACTCACCCTTGATGTTGGTTGAATTCTGCGATTTGATCTGCGCGGCTCAGCAGTTTCAGATATTGATTTCCCTGTGTTACCATAATCGGGTTTGTCCACTTCACCTTTAGCCAACTTTCCACTAGAGTGTGCCAGTTTTCCTCCATTACCCCGTTCAGATCTGGCATTTGATGTGGACGTTTTCTTTGAATGAGCATCTGATGAAGGAGCTAGTGATGAAAATAAGGCTGGGCCTTCTGCAGATCCTTCAGGTTTAGAGAATGCTCCAAATTCTACCAATCTCTGCTTTCTTGATACATTCTCATCGGTGATACCAGAATCCTTGATCATATGATCCATGGCAGGGCCATCATTTTGAGCAGAAACCTTATCCTTCTGAGGTAGGGTTCTGCCGAAAACGCTTAGTGATTTTCCCGACTTCAGAACCTTAGTCTTGGATTCAGTTGCCTGTTTTTCCTTTGAAATTATTTTAGTATTTTTCCATCCCCGCGGTCCTGATCCTTGGGGCATCAGATACTTTGCAAATTTAACCGAATCATTTGATTCATTAGTTTTGCTGCTCCTCTCTGCAACATAATGTTTGCTTACTTCCATAAATTTTCTTTTCTTTCCAGGTTTAGGAACACCAAAAACCACTCTTGACCCTTCCTTTTGAAGACCAGTCCGTAGTGTTCTAAGAGCACCAGACTTATTCTGATCTCCAATGTTCTTACCAACGTTAAATACTTTTTCAGTGGCAGATAATGGCAGTAAGCGTGACTCGTCAGGCTTCTCAGATTCCCCAAAGTCAATATTGTCAGACATCTTATCCTTTTCTCTGTTCTCTATTGCAGGAATGCCCAACTTTAATCTCTTTTCCTGAGGCGTGTCTCCCTGAAAAAAGCATCAAACAAAACTTCCATAACTAGGCAACATCAAGACCAACAAATTTTCGATAAATACACGTAAAAATAACACCTGGGTAGAAGGGCCCTTGTCTTTTGATCTGGATTCAATCCACTCCCCATCCTTCCAAATGAGTGTCGGCCGTAGATGCCAAGCTTTAACAACTGAAGTTTCCCCTTCAGCTGCAAAAAAAAATCGCAGAGAAGTTCAGTTAAAAACAAGTAACCCACGAAACATCAATGTGTGCATCCAACAACTTGATGCACTAATGAACCAAATATCATTTGGTTGCAAATACCTGGAAAATGGACAGTTAATATACTCTCATCCTTTTTGTTCTTTTCTGTGAGAACTCCCTCTCGCCAGCTTAAACACAGCAATAAGACGAAACAAGGTTAGAAATAGCACTGCAGAAGTTCTGCACTAGTGTTCATGCTTTTGCCAACCACTTTTAGCAATAATTACACAACCCATAAGTGAACATATGAAACAATTCATAGAAGAGAAAACAGAAGACATCAAATAACCCCAGTAATTATGCTAAAAAAGCATCATGCTTACCAATCTTGCATCCACACATCAACTCTATCTCCAACAGACCACTGATAATCTCCCATGGCCGCTCTGCGTCTCTTCCTAGTTCCTTCAAATTGCAAGGTAGTAATATGATGGGCAATGCGTATTCTGGGTGCATTGTTGGCTTCACCTTCAAGTGCTACCCATTCCCTTAGCTTCCCTGAACCTGAACATATCGATCAAAAGAAGTGAACAGCAAAGCATAACAAAGAAAATCACAATCACGTCACGAAGAAAAGCAACTAAAACACGAACATACATATTGCATGAGCAAAGTCGCTGCAAAACTCACATATCACATATGAGCACAGAAAGTTCTTATTTTCCAAAGCCATAAACCACAAGCCAACCAATTCCCTACAGATGATAGAACTATATTGATTGCAGAGTTTACCTTCATCTGATTGGAGTTCAGTGTACCTAACAAAAGCTTTTCCATCCTTCAAACTCAAAACATTGGCTGAGAACCAAGCTGTTTTAAACCCATCACCATCTTTTCGAACCTAAAACATCAAGTAGCTAGGTTATTAGGTATCTACACACACACACACAAAAAAAGTAAAAACAAAATGCAGCATGCAAAAACTTCAGATGTGCCAAGCACCAAGATGGTAACCGATAGCAAGTCTATTGAAATACACAGTTCATAAATTTTTGCAACCCCACACACTTGGTATCTCAACAAACTTTCAGGTCACGAACCTCCACAAGGCAACCGTCCTTTATGCCGGTCTCCTCCTCGACAACCCCCCCTTCCTTTTCATATTCATCTTGAGCAGTGATGGAAGCAGTTCTTGATTCAATCTCCGATTCAGGAACCACGCCTATGGTTTTGGATAGGTCCAAAGCCCTACGACTCCTTTTTGCTCTAGAATCTGTCTGTCTGGTTTTAAGGGAGCTTGATAACCCATCAGCTGCCTTCACCTGATCTTCCATTGACTCCCTGGGGACCTCTCCTGACAGAGGTGACAAATGAGGGTTTACAATCTTCGGCTCTGATGGTGCCTCCTTGGCAACATCAGGACAATTTTCGATGATACGTACTTCTGATCGTTCTCTATTCTCGTTATTCGATACTACCCCCTGTTCCGCAGGCAGTTGTGGAACTCTCCAGTAGCCATCTGGACCAGCTTTTACTAATTCACTCAAAGGCAAAGGATCACCCATGGCAACAATTTTTCCTGCTTGTGAAACTGCTTCTGCTGCCAACTCAGCAGCTTTTAAAATAGCATCCAAGTTTTCAGCCTGTTTTGATGCAGCTGAAGCAGCTTCAACCCTCTTTCTAGCAGCTTCCCTAGCAGCAACTAATATGGAACTGGAAGAGGTGCTCACATTCCCTCCCATCAAAATGGAAGCAGGAGAAGCGTTTCCAAAATTGTTCACTGCAGAAAGAGAAGATGCAGAACCCTGAGCAGGATTGCTAGTTCTGCCAGAGGCCAACGCTTCATCAGCCATCATTTTTGCTTGGAGTGCAGCATTTGATGCAATCTCAGCAGCTGCAGCTGCCGCCTTTGCAACAGAAGCAGCCGCTGCAACTGCAACAGCTGCAGAAGCTAACTTACCTTCGACATCTGGAGTCAACCCAGAGTTCTTCAGCTTATCCAACTGACTCCACACACTTAGGCTGTGACTTACTGCAGCAGCAGCGAGAGTAGCTGCATCTTCGGCATGTTGCTTAGCCTCTGCAACTTTACTTAAAGTATCCTCTGACATAACATTCTGCTTTGCATTCTGTTCCGTTGTTTTTGGATGATCAGTGGAAGATGAAGGAGAAACAGATGAGACGATTTTAACTGCATCGGCTTTAGATGCAAAAATATTTGGAGTGGATACCATGACTGATGTAGAAAAATGACTAGCAACAATAGGAGCAGATACAGATTCTGTCCGAGTTTGAGCGAGCAAAGAGATCTGACCAAGATCCTCAAAAGCATCAACCTTTTTCCTTTTTCTTGCCTTAGGACCAGTGGAATTCGGACTAGGCAATACAGTTGTCCTTTTCATGTCGGAGAGGGATGAAGTTGCTGCAATAACACCAGGACCACTGCTATGGACCAAGGTAATAGGAGATGCATACTTTGCTTCAGAGGTAACAAGAACAGATGATTCTTTAACCGGGTTTAATTTAACGGTCTCTGTCATAGGCGACACAGAGAAACGAGCATTGGCATCAGAAGTGGAAGTCTGTGGAGAAGCAACCCAGGGACCAGGAAAATGGGTTTGAGATAGCCAATTATGTCCAATAAAACCCCGTGTAGGTGGGGTCTGAAATGGATGCATGGGAGGAAGTGTTTGCTTGTAATCAAGAACCGGTATTCTTGGCAAGCCACTGGATTGTAAGCCATCACCAGGAGTAGATATGTTCCAAAGCGGCGATGAAAGAGGTATCATAGGATTAGAAACTGGTGAAGGGGTACCCTTGCTACTCGCTTGACCAAGAGGTGAAGGGGTACCCTTGCCACTTGCTTGACCAAGAGGTGAAGGAACCGCTTTACTTTGACGTGCACCACGTTTTATTGGTTGATCAGTAGGCCTAGCACCTGCATATATTTCCGAATGCAGTTAGGCATTCACCAAACCTAAGTGGTCAAAAAACATGTTAAACACAACAGTACCTGAACGTGGTTGCACAGGGGTTTCGGATTTGTTGGGATGGGACTTCTGACCTTGAACCCTTTCCATATAAGAGCGCCAAACAGGCTCCCAAACACTCCTTCCGCCATCTATATTAGAAACTGTCAGCACCCACCCTCTCTCTAAATTCAACATAAGAAAAATACGCACGCAGGGCTAACAGACTAACCAGATGCTCCAAAGGCTGAAACCATACATGCTTCATCAGGAGCTGCTCGTTGTCTGTAACAGCATTTTCAGAATTATTGCATAATACAGACATATCAAAAATGATATCCCAATTTTTATGCAAAACTTGACATACAAAACAGAAAACAGTGTATGTCTAGCAGACTAGACACGTGGACTTAAGTATTAGCTCTGGATGTCGAGGGCTTTTTGGGCGTTTGACCTCCCTAAACGCTTATCTTTACCTTTGGATACAGACACGTGCCCAGAAGTTGGGTATGATTACAAGGGCACAAACTAAATGTTATGAAGATTGTGTTTAAAATGCTATTCAGACATCCTAAACAAGGAAGGTACTTCAAACTAAAAAGAATTAATGGAAAATGGATTTCAACCTCAAATCTATTTAAGATGCTAGTATTTTTTCTTTACTATCAACAAGTGTCGGTTTCTTCTTCAATCATGATATCCACCAATAGAATCCAGCATATAATTTGCATAAGGGGGTGGGATACATATCCCTTGCCCGTGTCATCCGATGGATACAGATCCCTGTAGGAAATGCAAAAGTCATGTAGCAATGTTGTACAATAAGCCTTCAAAACTGGCTACACAAATCTTTTCCAAAGCTGATATCATTTGATGAGTAGCCTCCATGCTAGATGGTGGATAATTAACTGACTAGCACGGTCAAAGTCAGGAAAAATCATTGAAAATGTAAAATGAACATATATTGACAACATAAACCACATAGCAAAAAGCTGAAGGTTCCTTACAATAGCAATGCCCCTTTTTTTTGTGAATAGTTGCCCTTGGAAGTTTTCTAGGATATACTCTATTTCCCTTGTCAAAAATCACGTATTTGTGAACAACTTTAACAGCATTGAATCCAAAGGAAACTCAATAATCTCCAGTTATATTCAATTAACAAATTTTGGAACTGCAATGAATTAAAAATATAGAAGAGTTAATTAGGTTAATCTACACAACATCACCTCTCCCATCTTGTCAAAGTTGATGCCCTAGACAAACTAACTAGAAGTTCTTTTCTCATACTCAAATGATAACACTTTAATAAACTAAAATGCTTCTAAAACCTGTATCTGTTCTCTGGATGAACTTGTGCTCATTCGTGCATCCTAATGGTACGGGCACCATTCCAACTGTAAATGGTCAAGTTTACCCGGACAAACCTAAGAAGTCAGATAATCCACAATGAAAAGGGACTCACATCAGCGATCCATAAACAAAGATCTGTGCTCGCAATTGCACTTGTTGTAAATCTGTGAAAGGCTGATGAAATGATACAGAGGGTGGAGCTGAAGTGTTCAAATCTGGTAAATTGGAGGTAGGAATAGAAACAACAGCACGTGGTGTTGTACGACTGCATTCAACATTCCCAGGGGTAGTTTCCTTGACATGGCTTCCTCTTCTGGAATTTTCTTTCCTTGTTGATCTACCTGGTGCTCGCCTTGTTTTACGCTCCGGGGTGCTTTTGGAACCTCCACTTGCAGTCTCCCCATCAGGTGCTTGAGAACTTCCATGAGAAAGTTCCGATACCATCTTAGGATCCATCTGAACTACGGCAGATGTCGAAGGGAATCCCTCAACAATCTTCAGCAAACATATCATGACAAGATTGAGAGTTAATAGTAAAACTACACATTTAAACAGCTAGAATTAAAGCATAATTAAGTATCAACGTATCAAACAACTACCATCGGTTTTGTGCATGTCTGGATGGCTGAAACTGATTCCCCATCCTTGGTAGCCTCTCTTTCAGATAGACTTGCTGACAGATGAACCCTCTCATCTTTGGCAGGATTGTCTCCACTAACATCGCGGGAAGTAGACTGAACAGTGATCTCAGTAAGAGAAACAGTACCACCCATGGACTCCTTGACACCCTCTTTTTCACTTTGAGAAAGGACAAAGGAGCTGACAGTCAGCATCCCAGAAACAGGTTTAACAAAATCCACAGAATGGCCTCCACCTTAAGAACCAAAAACATAGAAGGAAAGTACTTTCATCTCAGAAACCAACCTTAGCCGTCATAATTAGGTGAACAATAAACATAGAGCAGGCAAGTATCATACATTAAACATGATGGGCAAGAACAGTAAAACAACATAAGTATAACATCACCTTGATCAAAATATCAGAGGCCTTAATTGTGGTGGAGAAAAAACAAACAAAAAAGAATAGCTAATATGAGGTCAAAATGAAACATCAGACTGAACTGGTTGCAGCACAAAAACCAACATTTCTTTGGTCGGGAAGCTTGAGAACAAACAAACTTCTCTATCTTTTCCCCTAGTTTGAGAAATCGGACAAAAGGTTACAAAACAGATCATTCCTCGTTCCTGGTACTGACAGCCAATAATAACAACACATCCGTGTCATTGTTCATTGAGTTCATGAAATTCACTAACAATCTTCGTTCTCACCACAACCTTTGCAAGCATCACCTCTCCACCAATGTACTCACAAGGGCTATCACTAACAACTAGAAATTGACCGTGTGTGCGTCATTCTTAGCAGTAAACAAAGCGCAGATCACAAGTAAATGTCATTATAATAACTTGATTAAAGCCACCGAAGATGTAAAAGTAACAAAACAAACTCGCTAAGTACATCACAAAAATATGGCAAACCCTTTTAACAATCCCCACTCTCATAATACCATCTCACACACCCATTAACTTAGAAATCACAATCGACCACTCCCCGTCTCTTTCACAGTTCAGTTGCTCTTTATAGTCCAGACTCAAAAAAGTTTCCAAACATTAGGCATTATTACCAGCAATCCAGAATTCACCATCGTCCTTTCTGCATTTAAATCGTTACTCAAACAAACAGATAATTCGCAGTAAAGGGAAGAAATGAAGAACTTAATGACATCCTTTTATTTCTCTCAAAAGTCAAAACTAACAAAATAGCTTCGATACCATTCTTCTATCAAGTATCAACTAGTTTCTGGCCACTTCGAAACTCTCCAACTCTGGAATTCAATTGCTGGATTCATCTTCATCTGTGTCTCTTTTTATTGGGTCTCAGGGCCGCAGAAGTCAGCAGACTCAGCACTACTGTTTGAGGGGGTTCAAGCGAACCCCTGGACTCAAAAAGTGCATTAAAATTTGTATTTTTTATGTATAATTTGATTTTTCGTTATATTCAGCACTAAATTTTTCTTCATATATACAAAACCAAATAAATTAGGCTCAATAAATTTTTAACAAAAATAAATATTTCAATATATATAGAGCTTTGTACAGAATTTGTTTTATGTTTGTCAACGGTGAACAAAAATTTTGGAGCCGCCCTTGTTGGGTATGTGTACAACTTTATGGTTCAAGATTTTTAGTCAGTCACATGAGGAGCCGTTTGTGAAGGATAAATAACTTGTATGAAAAGAAAAAACTGCCCCAGTTACGAATTGCAAATGTGGACTGCTTTGTGGGATGTGATTTTGACATATGTAAAGTTAGCTTTTGCAGGGTGAGGGTATTTCAGTTGGTAAGAGGTAATTCGAGTTGGCTTACAATAAGATTGCTAGAAGGTAAGAAAATAAAGAATGAATATGTAAACCTGCAACTTTTGATGGTGCCACTTCATGATTTCTCTGCACAGCCGCTTCTTCACAGTTCCCAGGACTAAGTAATCTTTCAGCCTTGCTAACCTCTTTGACTGCTGAATCACCAAGAGTAAGACAAACTTCCAACTGACAAGAGGTTTGACTAATTTCATTGGCCTTCACCACTTGTTCACTCCGACTTGTTGTATTACAAGTCTCCACCATTGGCAATGATTGAACATCCGCCTTGTGTCCCGATTTAACAGATTGTTCAATCCTACTTGCTAAATTACTTGTCTCCAAAGTGGGCATCGACTGATCAACATCCTTGTGAGAAAATTTCCAAGTGGAACTCTGAGAGACACTTTTTTCAACTTCCAAAACCGGGCATGACACACTTGCCCCTTGTGAACCATCCTTGAAGGACAACAAATTTGTATCTTCTGGGGCTCCACCTCCAGTCTTAGTGTTTTTGTCCAAGTGATCAGGACCTTTATCTGCATTAGTAACAGTCCCAGAAAGCAATGGAGCACCATCGACCGTGTCATGCAATGCCAAATTTGTCTGTTCCACAACATTTAAAGCTGCAAAAGAGGAAAGGGTTAGTTTACCAAATGGTTTCTCCAATTTAATCTAAGAGCCTGGAAAACAAACTCAGGAAACTAGGATATACCTGGTTCATCTCCTGCAGTAATAAGCCATTCTGGTTGATGAGCTAACTCAATATTTACTTCCAAATCATCTACTTGAGACAACTGTGCAACCCTCTCAACACTTCTAAGTGATTTAACAATGGCAGAATCCATAGTACTCGAATCCTTAGGCAACTCACCATCATCTCTTTCATTGACAGAAACATCTTGGTTAGATTGCACTTCATTGGAACTTGAGACAATATTACCTTTGTATGTTTGTACCGATCCAACTGCCATGTGAGATAAGGCATGATCATCAGCATCTAAATCCTCGTTGTGGACTGCAGAAGCATCACCCATACCTTCTAAATTTTCAGCTGCATGTTTTTCTCCAATCAATTCAGTTGACGAGCATGCTATCTGCAAACTAGGAAGATCTCCCACATAATTGCTGCTGCCATCACCCTGACCATCAAAAAGCTTATTGTCTACCCCAGACATCAAAGATGCCTCAGAATGACTGACTGAAGCCTCACTCCATAATTGGTTATCGCTTCCCTGCAGACGGGTCTGATCAATCTTCAGCTCTGAACTGGAAGGAATTCCATCTTCCTTAGTGATGGCCTCAATGGCATGCTCTTCAATATTACTATCACCCCCAGCAACTATGTTGTCATGGGACAAATCCACAGGTTCACATTTGCTAGCCTTTTCAGGGTCTGTCAATCTCAGATCCTCGCTGCACCCTTCAGCTATCTGTGAATTGCTTTCCCCTTTAGGTGGCAAGCTCAGAGTTTCCTCAATATTACTGATACCACTTTCAACCGTATGTTCTTCAATATATGTTGCCTCTGAAGGACAATGAATTCCCTCTAAATTTTGGCAACCAGGACTAACCTCAATTCCTTTCAAACTTTGATCATCCGCATCAGCCTCCTCACTAAGAACCTGCTGATTTTCCACTGCCTTACCAATGCCTAATGATAAACGATTCGTATTACAAATACTAATCTCCCTATCCTGATGCTCAGGTACCTGAGTTTTCAACAACTGAACACTTGCCACAGTAATATCCTGTGAATCAGAATCTATATCACCAATTTGCATCCCTGTACCAGAAGAATCTTTTTGCAACTTAATATCGTGAGAATCATCTAGTGAATTATCAACTTCAGCTTGAGTGGTATCATCACATTTCCTATCAACTCCTTCAGACCCAATTATAACATGCGTTTCACAAGAAAAATTTGAACTCAAGAATGCCGATGCCCCAGCAGGTTCCAAATTCATACCATCCTTCGCTTCATCATCTTGCTTCAAATGATGCTCCATTCCCTCCGTCAAGCCACCCAATTCACAACAAGCATCTGATTCTTCAATGATCGTGTCCCCAGGGACCATCTCTTCCTGCCGAACAGATTTTAACAACATTTCAACAGATTCAGACGATGTTGCCTCAGACCAAACATTATTGCGCCTAGAGATGGAGCAAGATTCCGCAGCACTTGGACTAAACTCTATTCCGCTACTTCCCCGAGAAAAATCCTCAATCCACTGATTGTCTTCTTGACTTGGTATGCCAAGAAAAACCTCGTTTTCAACAAGGCTATCAAACCTCAGGTGGCTCTGAAGGCCGTCATCAAAATCAAACTTGGGAAGAGCATACGGATGCAGAACAGGAGAGAATTTTGAGCTCCCTTCACCAGCTAAGTGAATATTCTGGCCTTGAAAATCGTTGTCATCATAATCCATTGGTGTACACCTAACAAAACAGAAGAAGCAGGAAGGGAAAGAATGGGGAAAAAAGGAATTATCTACCCGATATACCTCGTCATAAAACGTGTACACACAAAAAATCATAAAGAAAACAACATAAACAGTAGATGCAATATGTACACGACTACAAGCAAAAAAGAAAAATGCTGAAAAAGAGAACACCACAAGAAGCCTATCTGTAAATGCATAAGACAAAAAGCGCACCAAGACAAGGAGAAGCATATATAAAAATGCATAAATTTTGAAATATAAAATTGGCAAGAAAGACAAATTCATATCAACTCACCGGGGGCAGAAGAAATGGTCCGCCTACAAAGGAACATATTGATTTCAGCTCCTCAATTAGAAAGACCGACCGGTAATCTGAATTATTTATGCCATGTTTGGATGGATTTATGAGAATTTTTTAGTTTAGTTTTTGGGATAATGAGTGGAGAGAGAAATTAGGGTAAGGATTGGACATAGGTGTAATGAGTAGAGAGAGATCGAGAGAGAAATGAAAATAATTATCGGAGATAAGGGTAATAAGTTGAGAGAGATAGAGAGAGAAATGAAAATAATGATTGCAGAGTGGGGTAATGGGTGTTTTTTTTTTTTTTTTTTCAAAAAGCAATCCAAAATTTCCACTAGACACTAAAAAAAATATTCTGAATAACAGGTTGTGATAGTTTTGAAATTAAAAAAAAAACGTACAAATCAATTAGGTATTAGTACCAAAAACTATTAGAAAATGCCACAAAAAAAAAAAAAAGATCTTTTGTTAGGAAATTAAACAGTTGTTGAGCAAATTAAACCCTAAAACCAATCAGAAAAGGCCATACATCTTCTACTCACATCATCCAATGCTAAACTAGAGACAATAAGAAGACAACTTTTCAAACCACTCATGCTGGTTCAAATGATAATCGAGAAACCTCCATGTGATTCACCTTTTTGATCAGCGATAAAGTATCTCTCATTACAAAATGGAAAAACATGGACCTAAGGAACATGAATTCTTCAAAACAGATGAAGTACCGTGTCATACACTCTCATACTAGGGTGTCTGATACTTAAGCGTATGGAACACATGTCTAACCTGTTTAGTTGGTCATACACTCATACTTGGTTGTCTGATTCTTAAGCGTATGGAACACATGTCTAACCTGTTTAGTTGGACATTCACTCACCTAGCCACCGTATGTTCTCATAAGAATTTGCCATAGAACTATGCTTATGGGTATATGGCTCCCGTGCACGTTCTATGACACCTTATAACCAACATCCTACAATAGCACATAAGATTTATACCTATTACGAAATATAAATATTCTGAAATGTCACCTATCCCGGGACTGGATGAATACTTAGACACACCTGCACCAGACATTCAAACCCGTGTGCGCAAGTTATACACTCGTCAAGTACCTGTACATCCTATTACTCAGTAATAGAATGCTCTCTTTGTATGTTTTAAATATTCAATGCTTTTTTGAAATGAACTACTTATTTATGAGTCTACATATATTCGTCAAACAATAATGACGTCACGGTATAAATCCAATTGTTGAACCGGTAAATATATCCGCCAGGCCCCTTTTCCGGTTTCCGGTTTCCAAAACATAGCACATAACACAGGTAGAAACCTCCCTTCTAATAAAACTAATTACCGCTAAAAATTTTGCTCCCACACAATTGACCACAGTTCGATTCTTGGGTCAGGCCACAAGAAAGTAATTTCTTGCGTATCTGGTCCCGGCGTGGATATGCCTGCCTTATACCGGACCGAGGAGAAGATGTGTAATCTGGCCCGGACTCTCCTGACCGTTGGAAAAGGAAAAAACTAAAACGTAACTCACCATTTGAATCTACAAAAAAACACCATTTCAAGATGCACCAACAAAAAGCCCTAAACTTTTTCCTGCGGTTAAGTAAAAGCCCTCAACTTCAATTCTAACTACTCTCTCTCGAGAATCTCTATTCCACCAAACAAGTAAAAGAATGGTACCAAGAAGAAGTGCAAGTCCAGAGACGCTACCTCCCTCCATCCGGAGACGAAATCCTGCGAGTTTTACGGCCTCCTGCTGTGCTTCATAACCCTAGGGTAGGGTTCCGAAGTAAACCCTAATAAGCTGAAAACGACGGCGGAGGAGAAAGTAAACTACCGGAATCGGAAATCGACGACGGATCAAGTACGAGGAGTGGAAGAAGAGATACGGCGACCGATGTATGTCGATTAGATATAGAGAGAGAAAGTGGAGTTGGAGAGAGAGAGTGTAGAGCACTCCTTTTTTATTTCACTTGCGGACAGAGTGAGAGAGAGAGAGGAGAGAGAAATGTCTGATCGCTATCGACTTTCAAACAGTGGGGGGGTTTCCGTAAATAAGGACGAACAGGAGGGCATGGATTAGTGGGGAAAATGAGACGTGTCAGTTAGTGATTGGAGGAGAGGAGCCAACCGACTTTTTTTTTTTGGTTTTTTTGAATAATAATCGGCCAACCGAGTTTGTTGCGTGAGTGTCAACTCTCGAGTGGTTCGGTTAGGATCACGCGCAGGTGACGTTAGGTTTTTTAAAACAGCCATCATCGTCGCCGTCCATTTTGGCAGATGAGTAACGGGAAATGCCAGAGACCTGGAATCCACGTTGACTGCATTCCTGTGTTTCTTTGTTCTTATTTTCGAGATAAATTATTTTTTTACAATATATATTCTATTTAATTTAAAATATAATTTAATTTATTTGCCTTGGCAAAACGAAACCTAAATACTAGCAATCAAAAGCATAGGGGACGGGATCACATTCAATCATTCTGTATGAGTTTGAACGCTTAATTTTTACGTGGAGGGATTAGGATAATGGCACTTCAGCGACACAAAAGTTGTACTCCTACTATATTTAAGTAATACTGTCGGGAAAAAAATATGTATTACTAATTAAGATGCTAAAATTATTATATTTTTGCCTAATAAGTTAAATGGTTTATTTTTTTGTTCTTACCCAATTTTTTTCGCATTTGTTAATTTTTCGTCGATTTTTCGTGGATGATTGTTTCGTCTTGACAAGTGAAATCTAAAAAGTAGTAAAAAATTACAATCGAAACTCAAAATTTTTAAATATAGACAAAAATAAATCAATAAATTAATTTTTTTATCTTTATTTAAAAAAATTGGGTTTCGATCGATATTATTTAGTTTTTAAATTCCTCTCGTCACGACGAAGCAATTATCCACAAAAAATCAACGAAAAAATTGAATAAAAACAAAAAAAAATAAGCCATTTAGCTTATTAGGGCAAAATAGGCCTAAGTGTTTGTTTTTGGAGCAAAGCTACGCCCACCGCATGGGGTGGCCACCGCACGCCACCGGGCCCACTCCGGGCACCGGACGGCTGATCTGAGCCGTCCAAAAATTCTATAAAAAAAAATCGAGTGGGCCAGGGCGGGAATCAACGGCATCCGACGTATGTAGGTGCTCAATCCGAACTTCCAAAAAAAGATGATCCAAGCCGTTCACAAAGCCCCGCCGGATCAAGCACCTACACACGTCGGTGTTTAGGACGTAAACAGTCGGATGCCATTGATTCTCGCGGAGGCCCACTCGGTTTTTTTTTTAGAATTTTTTGGACGGCTCGGATCGGCCGTCCGGTGGCCGGAGTGGGCCGTCGACGTGCGGTGGCCGTGTGGTGGCCAACCCATGCGGTGGGTGTAGCTTTTCTGTTGTTTTTGTTTCATATTTTGTGTGTTGCATCTTTCTTTCATTTTGCACAGTCATGGCCAAAAGCAAAATCTCTCAAAGATAAGAATTTAACTTTGGGTGAAGTGTAACAGCCAGGATTAAACAATACAGAACGTTAGTCTCCAATATCTAAAGATATCGTGTAAGTATGATCGGAGTAAAGGGCTAATTTGGTTTTCAAAGTTAAATAGTAACTTATTTTTTGTTTTTGTTAGATTTTTTTTTAGGGTTCCAACCTAAAATCAATTGGCAATAGGTGGAATAGCCTCTAGTTTTATTAATCAAGCTTGGGTGGCTTAGATGAGCGATGTGGGATTAAGTTTAACACTCCCCCTCACGGTGCAGTCCGAATGCACGTGGATATACGGATTGAAGAAATTAGGAGATTTTGACTCGGGCGACCCCTCACGTGCAGCCCGGATGCACGTGGAGGTATGAATTGATGAGATTAGAAGATTGACTCGGGAGATAGAGACTTGTCCACACGAGATGAGCCCACCCAAGACCTGGCTCTGATACCATATTAGATTTCTTAGAGGGTTCCAACCTAAAACCAATTGGCAATAGGTGGAGTAACCTTTGGAATATATTAACCAAGCTTGGGTGGCTTAAATGAGCAATATGAGACAAGTTTAACACTCCCCCTCATGTGCAGCCCGGATGCACGTGGAGGTACAAATTAAGGAAACTAAGAGTTTAGCAGTTTTTATTCAAAAAAAATCGCATTTGTTAGTTTTGTATCAAACTTTTGTGACTTATTGATTCGTCTCGACGAGAGGAATCGAAAAAGTAAAATTTTTTGATCGAAACTCATAAATTTTTTAAAAAAGACAAAAATAAGTAAAATAAGTTGTCTTTTAACTTATTTTTGTCTTTATTTCAAAAATTATGAGTTTCAATCATGCTTTTATACTTTTTCAATTCCTCATGAAGAAACGAATTAATAAGTCAAAAAAGTTTGACGTAAAACAAACAAATGCAAAAATATATATATATACTTCACTTTTTAATCCAAACTCACCCTATTTCCTTTTTCCTTTGGAAGTCACTGTTTTGGAAGTTGAGATAAATATTTTTTTTTGAAGGGCGTTGAGATAAATATTTTAGGGAGTGTTCCAGTAAGGGTTCTTTTTTTAAAAGTTTTTTTTCTTCAATTTTCAAACTCAAATATAATGAAAATAAAAAATAATTTTTTGATTTTTTTTTTGCACCGTATAAAAGATCTCAATGAAATCTATCAAACAAGATCCATATTAGTAGGAAAATTATTTACGTAAACACATGATTTTTGAGCTTGAAATTACTTTTGTTTGAAAAAAAAGTACTTTTTATGAAAGTGGAACACCACCTTAGTATGCTTTTCCATGATCGATACGAATTCTATTTTAACATCCCGTAGATAAAATCGTTCAAGAGAATTGAAACCCGAGCGAGGACGTAATTGTTGTACTTGTACCTCAATTTTATGGGGGGAATGTCTAGAGAAAGACAAGGAAAAAGACATTCCCCGTACAAATTTTGGGGGAATGTCTTATAACCATCCGTCCGATCAAAACAAAAGTCAGCATCCGCTTACGAATTTATTACGCTCATATATAGCAGAGTTGTCACACTTAGAGCAAGTCCAATGGTACAGAAATGGCTCAAACAATTCTCATATTTCGGCCAAATCTGCTAAAAACCATACCCCAACGGTTGAGCATTTGAACGACCTTTCATGGCTGTGGCTATTTACCCAGCCATTTTCACCAAAAATGGCTCAAGCCATTTCTGCCACATCACTAAATCCACCACTAAATCCCTCTTTTTCTCAATTGGACCTGCCAATTAATTGAAAATAGGGTACGGATAGAACTATTGAAAAGAACGACCATGGAAAATAGCCCTGCACCATTGCACCAACCGTGCCATTTTTTGGCCAAATGACACTATTCTTGGCAATTTTACGGGAATGGCTAAGGCCATTTTGTCAAAACCATTAGACTTGCTCTTACGCTGCAAAATACCTCAGCAGCGTAGAAAAAAAAAAAATCGAACAATGGAACAAAATGTACCAGCCGCCGAAATTGGTCAATATTGCAGCTCCTTGATGTAGATGGCGGACACACACCCGCATTCACAGTGGATGTGGCAGAATTACTTGAAAATTTTGATTCCCATGATAAACGAATAGGCGTAACAGAAGCATCTAAGTTTGTGCATGTGTTTGTGACAATTCGCGACTAGGTTGCAAACTTCCAGGTCGATTGCACCAAAAGAAGTTCCGGGCGGAACTATGTATAGCATGGGGTGGGCTATATCCCAGGCCAACTTTGAGAAAAATAAAAAAATTCTATGTAAAAATTAACTCAAATAATTTTAGCCCAACCCATTTTAGCCCAAGGTAGTTTACATTCCTAGTTCCGCCTCCGAACTAACTGGAGCAAGTATGAGCCATCGAATGATGAAAGTATCTATACAGTTACGTAGTTAACTAAGCTGGAAGGCCCACATTTCCCTCTCCATCCAGTAAGAACATACGAAAAACCAACATTGCACTTCATGAGCAACAGAAACTCTCGCTCTCTTTCTTTTTTGTTTTGAACAGAACTGAATCCAAATCACAAAGGTGATTTTATTGCGTCATTATCGATTCCCTAATGCGAATTTACAGAGGAAATCAACCACCCGACCAAACGTTGTCTGAAGTAGTCGATTCGACTAAAGCCCATCGCAGGAGAACATATCAATTAAGTTAACAACTTACAACATATCAACGAAACTAACTTCGGATCAGAGAACCGCAAAGATAAGCCTGAAATCAGCAAGACCCAAACAGTCAACTGTATACGGAGTAAGATTGCTTGCATTTTGGAAGCATGGACTCATTTTCCGTCCGCTTCAGCCAAGCAAAGATGAGGGCTCCTGGCAAGTATGTTTCCTCCCAATCCATAAAGGATGTCAAACCCACCAGGGCTTCTCCATTAAACCCTTGGAAAACACGTACTTGAACTTTGAATCATAAGGTAACCACTCTACCACCTGCGATGCCTTTTTACTGGTTTTGCGATCGATACAGTTCTGTACTGAATCACGAAGCTTCTTATCGACATTTTCGGCAACCCAGGTGATAAGATCATCTGAGCTTATAGAGGCTTCCTTCGCAAATCTTTCGAGAACCTTCGGCAGAAACACTTTCTTTGACTTCTTAACAACAACGTTTGCTAGAAGAAACTCCCTTTTCGCTACTTCCAGTTCCTCTTGAACATTTGACGCTGTGTAGACTCTTAGCTACAAAAGTTCGACAAATGATAAAATTTATTAATTGTTTTAACATCACTGTTATTAAGATCAGAAACCAATCTTATAAATAAAGGAGTTCTGATTTGTAAGCATGGCTAGTTAAAGTTGTTGGACTACATTTTGAATTCCATAGCGGAATCAGATTATCATCAAAGGTCTGACTTTGTGAAGGAAAAAAGGTATATGCAAACCTAAGGTCGAGATGCTATACTAGCAAAAGCGTTCAGTATCTCAAAGGTGCCATGTTTACACAGCAGTGGCGGAGCCACAGTGAGACCAGTGGGGTTCAATTTTCAATAATTTTAATTTTACCTCAAATTATAAAAGGTTGTGACAATTTGTATCCAAAAAATTATACACATTTTTTCTCTTATAGCACTTACATCCCTGATATCTTTGTCAAGTTTTCAAAAAGTTCTCTTTTACGTATTTGTTTTTCATAAAGACTCGTTATCTATTTGTATATTGTAGCAAATTTTATGTTTCAAGTTCAATTCTTTCATATTATGGTTGTTTACTATAGTAAAAGAGAGAAAAACCTTAAGACCACATCTAATGGTGCCCCCACTGACCTAAATTTCTGGCTATGCCACTGTTACACAGGTTACGCATTGGTCATTGGCAGTTATCTTGCTATGTTACTAATCTTTTTAGAGATGGACACAAAGCGAACATTTGCGTCTACTCTTTGATATCACATGCAAACTACATACTAGCAAGTTTGCTAAGGCTTAGGGGTCCATAGTCAGTCTTCTACATAGTCTTCGACTCTTCTGTATGACATGACACCATATTTGAAAACTCTTGACACAATGCAAGGAGATGAAACAGATACATCAGATAGGTATGACAACCACTAAAAACCTGCCTATAAAATGTCCAATCCAGAGATCATTAATTTGAAACTGCAATTTAGATAGATGAGATCTGAAGTTTTCACTAATGTGAATCAAGAACTAATTGGCAGACCAATGCTAAAATGCTCATACTAAACGATATTGGTCTGACCAGATTAGTTAAGACATAATGCCAAATGTTTAGTTACAAGTTCATGTGAAAGGAGTTACCACAGGGTCAGAAAAAGCTCCAGTACAAAGAGCGAAGTAAACAAGGGATGGGCAATTTCGAAGACCAAATTTTGAGCTGATGAGTTGTTTTTCTTCTCCAAATCTTTTCCTCATGGTAGTTGCCAGAATGATCTCAAACCACTGTATTTCACACAACAAAAAACAAGTTATTAAGGATGATCAAAACAAAATCATCCATTTCTTTTGCAAAATCAATAGACTTGGGTCACAGATTTACTTTTTTACAAGGTTCGTGGTGTCCAAATAGAAAGAAAAGTAAACACCATCCAGTTAAGAAGCTGACCATTTACCAATAATCCAATGGTAAAAGTTTGGGGTGTCAATTCTTAATTTGTGTTCATCTCCAAGATGGCTGGCCACCTTCTCAAATTATGCTGACGGTTAGATCTACTTTACCATGTTCACAGCTCCCAATATCCCTTCTCGCCCTCTTATTTTTTTCTCCCATCTCTGCAATGAGATATCAGTTGACCTTTGAAGCTGGTGACTCCACTCCGAATCTCACCAAAGAACTATAAGCAAGAGTCTAGTAATACCAATTCTTCAGCAGAGGGTATGAAAAAAAATATGCTTTGACTGCATTGCTACACATGTGTTGAGTGTTGGCAACAAACGTTCTAAATTTTTATCTCATACCCCCTTCCAAGTCATGGGAGAAAAGATACAGCTTAGGTACTACAACCATGACAGAATGGTAAGTCAATTCAAATAGATAAGCCGAAATGATGAATATGTTATAAGTCGTCCTCCATACACACAGGCCCACAGGCCATAATAATATGCTAAGTGGGTCAGAACTCAGATAAAACAACCAATAAGTTGTCTGTGGCACCAACCGGTTAATTAAGGAAATTGTGCCAATTAGACCTATTTTTTATGATAATGAGTAACCAAAATCCAAGAACTGCCACCATATAGGTATCTGTTTACAACGGAGAGCAAAGTAGTACCCGTCCAACTCGAGGTGCATGGAAGCAGAATATTGCCTGTTCTATGGCACTTGCGCTTACGATGTGGCCATTGATTTTGTAAGCAGCCTGCACTATACCAAAAGAAACACATAAATTTTTTGGAGACAAACATACACAGGGTAAGATGAATGTACTGATTTCACTTGAAAGGAAACTGGAGATCATTGGACACCTCCCCAACATGGATTTGTATGAAACTTGAGGAAAAGAAGAAAAGAGAAGAGAAAGGAAGGGGAGTTTTTCCCTTGTTTGGTTTGAGAAGAAAAAGAGGAGAAATTTACAAAATATAGCATTGTGGACAAATAAATTTTCTTCACATTTTCCTCACACTTCCCTCATAACTATTTTCTCTACTCTTCCCTCATTTTCTACAAGTTCCAAACAGGCCATAAATGTTGCCCACTTCGTGGCTTAGTAGGAAGGAACAAAAGTTTGAGATGAAATTTAACGAAATTGAGAAGACTAAAAGCGTTTGTGCTTTACTGATACTCTAGATTTTGAATGAAGGAAGAAAGGTAATGAACACAGAAATTGAATCAGTCTCTAGGCCTGCCCTCTCTAAAGCCTTCCAGCTTTGATTTGGGGGCATGGTTCCATGACATTACGTGAGTTTCTCAAATTTTTGGGTTATAGAGGGGACACTACTTCAGCGGTAAAACTCTCTGAGAGCATCGACTTTGGGCATATATTGCCAAAAGGTAGGCCAGTTTTCTCTCCTCTCCCACCCAAACCCTCATCAACTGGGGATCACATGGTAAAGTTATTGTCGTCGTTGAGAAGAATACGAACAGTTTTTTCCCCTTAGTTGGTTTGTTATTTAATCCGCCAAAGAACCAGAGCATATTATTGAGATCAAAGAATGGAAGAACATAAATGATGAGGAGTCCTCCAAAGAAAAAGTAATTTTACAGAGCAGACCATATGTAACTGAAAGAAAGAGGAATTGCTGCACCCAAATTTAATCCAATTTGGTTGACTAGAGATATTCAAACCTTGTTTCACCAAACCCACAGTCTTCGGAGCATTAAAGACAGTGACTGATGTATGGAGAATGAGAATAGGAAAAATGAAGAGCCAAACCAGAACTCTTTTAATTTCCTTACATCCATTCAAGCAATCATTCTCTCACCCATGGCCATAGTGCATAATATAGGTGTGTGCATAGTATACAAGACCAATCAGAGATCAGAAAACCAGCTGCATTAATGAGACCAGAAAAGAAACTACGCCATGAAGGATGAGGAGTCCAAAAAAGAAAGAAAAAGATAGAGGAAGAGTTTACCAAATGCAGCTGAAAGGAAGAGGAACTTCACACCAGAATCTATTTTGACTGGGTTGAGAAATCTTATCCAGAGCATATTCGTTAGAAACAGTGTATGATAGATGGGAAAAAAAAAAGGGTCAATAAAAAGCCTAATCAGATCTTAACAAATTTCTTGTTGCTCGGTGCATCAGGGTTTTCTTCCGAAACACGACAATATAAGATGGCCATTATGTCACTAATGTCAGTATCTATTGAGGGAATTAAGTTCTAAACAGATACCAAAAGACAAAGTGCACTACCTTTTGAAACAAGGCTAACCTCTTCAGAGAGCTGTGGGGTATACCATATGCTAAATATGCCTACGCAAGTCAGTGAAGAGAAATAGATAAAGCAAATTATTAACCATAGATCCACCATAGACCAACATAAATAGAGAAAGCAAAATTACTACCCAGGTATCGATCTTACATGCATAACGAGAGAATTGTACGTGTTGATCCAAAATGCCATCTTGGCATCGGTTTCCATCTGAGTCAAACTAACTCTTTCCAGTTGTTCCACAAGAAACCTGATATAGGCACGAAAAAATAATTTAAATAATATGTGCATCGGAAGAGTGGTAATGTTCTACTATACTCATAAATGTCTCTCTTTCAAGAACAGGAAGGCAGGAAATTAAGGCTTAGAACCATCTGGTGTGCTCGACTAAACCACCTCGTACTATAATGCCTTAATGTCAGCTATAATGCATCATCTCTGTCCCCCTGCTCTATGTAAATCCATTGACATAATTGAAACCTCTCATGGGTTGAATCAGATATGGCAAGAACCCGAGAAACGATAACGTCCGAAAACCTTGTGCAACCTAAGAATATTCTTACTTGTTCCTGAGCTGCAGGAGGTCGTTTAACGGTTTAAGAATGGACCAAACGGAGAATAAATAGTAAATGCTTAGATAATTTGCAACCTGGATTTGGTGGAGACAAACAGAATTCTCAGCATAAACGCAAGGGGAAAAAGGGAGATTGCGCATCTTAAGTTTCTACAAATAGGGGATAGAAAATCAAAAAACTTTTGTCCTCTTTGTAGGGAATTAGAAACCCACCGGTAGTTGTTGATGGCGTACGATGCACGAGAGAAGTGGTTCTTGTCGGTTGATATAGAAGATATTTCAATCACAGATTTGCAAGATTTGTCCCTCTCCTCACTGACACCTCGTCGAGGGAGTACAACGTTTGTGGATGACCTTGAGAGTAAAGGTGACCGGTTTTGGTCAATATTCGAAGAAGCTGAATTACGAAGCCAACAGTAGACGGCAGCCATACACCTGACCATTTCCTCAGACAATTTAGTTGGGCACTGGTAGAGATGATCTTTCAGAGTTCGCAGCGTAGATGTTTTCTCCATAGCTGGTAGAATTTCTTGGACCTATAATAGGTGATTGGGATTAGGAAGAATAAAGAAATTGCACCATGTTAGTGATTTAGAAGAACCATCTTCTGAAGATTGCTAAAGAATAATGAAGAGGAGTTGCAACAACTGTTCAGCATCCAAACCATGTAAGTGTTGTGAAATAATTATTGAAGGTAAAGAGTAAAGAACAACGATAGGAACAATGCTCTAGATAATACCATAATTATGGAAAGGAATGCAAAAGGTTTATTTTGAATAGAAGAGTGTATTTAGTTGAAGTCCCAACAGTACAATCCTAGAGCCAACTAGAGGAATATTTCCGGTTAAATGTGAGACATTTGCTTTGGTATCACACTCAATTCAAGCGCTTTTTGCTGCATCATCTCACAACAAAGCGGCGAATTTTCATTTCGTTCTACTTGTAGATAACGTGTAGGGCATGACAACAAAGAAACAAATAGAATGGAAATATGAAATGATGAGTAAGCAGAAGATAGATTATCTTTCCATTGTTAAACGCATTTTCCAAAACCAAGCAACGTTGCTGAATTATGGTAGCTAGATAACTCAAGTTTTTCTTTTTAAGTAAGAAAACCCACTAGTGTGACGTACAATGTGTCAATGTGATATTCCTACAACTGGTTTAAGGTTACAGTCAACAATGGTTCAATCAAATTCTAATGATAAATCAAAGGACTTCTCTGGAGATCGCAGGGGAAGACAGATCTATAGAATCCACTCTTTCAGGAGTGCGGAAACAATTGAATACGAAACCCATAGGAAATGAAGATAACAACGATATATTATGGAAAGAAAAGTGTGACGAGTTGTCGAAGAGAGGAGACACAATAAGGGAAGGCCAATATAAGAAGACTTTGGCACTTATCCTTCTTCAAAAATCAGACATAAATCACCACACTGGCATGCCAAATTATATCTATGGGTATTTTATAACCAAGATTGTAACTCAATTGATCCAAAAAAAGAATCAAATGTTATACACTAATTTAGAAGAAGATGAAGAACCTCTACTCCTGATGATGATGGATATTAATTAAGAAACATCATACCTTACCGTGGTTTGACCGAGTCTTCCCAATGTGGTGGTTATCCTTGCCATTAAGCAATGAAGCACGTCTTGTCTTAGACTGCAACGGTAAGGTTCTTTTCCCCGAGTCATTTATACAAACCAGAGCATGGAATGGTCCAAGAGGGAACTTCTTTGACGAACAAAAGGCACTTGAAATTATAGTTGGGTGTTTCCTTGATTCATTCTTTGTGTGGGCTGGTGAAGCCATGACAGAGTTCTGCTCCGAAGGAGGCCGACTAACACATTGTTCAAATATGCTTCTATAAAGAGAGAGAACATGCTGCTCGCGATTTACAACCTCTTCCTCCAGAAGCTCGATCTCCGCTATTAATTCTTTGGTCTGAAAAGGAGAAGAATCTGAGGTTACTTTACACTAAACTCACCACATTTGTAGCCCAGATAGAACAATTAGGACGACACAAAATTCTTTGAGCCTATGTTAACAAAATCAAGAAGAAGAAGAACTCAATCAAGGCTTTTGAAAGATAATTGGAGTATGTTCCAGCAAAAGTAATTTTCGGTTATATCCTGAAGGGAAAGAATCCATATGAAAGGTTCAAAGGGTGAATAACGGTACAAGAACAGGAAAATCATACAATCCTTGTATTAGAAATCAGTAGTATATAGCTTCTTCAATTTTTCGGTTGGAAGTGGTATATGGCTTCTCATTGTGCTTTCCAATGCTCTAGACTATGAATGAAGGAAGCATGGTAATGCGTACATAAATTTATTTGGGTCTCTAGGTCTGCCCTCTCTATGCCTTTCAGCTTTGATTTGGGGGCATGGTTCCGCAGCAAAACGTTCCTTTTGCTCCTCGGTTCTTGGAGGTATACGGGGGGCCATTCTTTCAGCGGTATTCTGAGAGCAACCACTTTGTGCATATATTGGCAAAGGTTAAGTCTATCTCCAATCCTCTCCTGCCCATACCCCCATTGATTGAGGATTAGATGGGTTCTGTTATTGTTGTTGTCGTGGTGTAAAGCTTCTTCTTTTTCAGTTGACAATGGTATATAGCTTGCTTTACATTCTTTCTGCTTTCTTTTCTTTTGAAGAGGAGTGACGATTGAGGGAGTAGTTTCCACTGGATGATTCACAGAATGCATAATGGTGTCCACTTATTCCATGGTCAGGGAATTCACAAGACTCGACATTGCTGAATGTTTCGTAAGGTGACGAAAGTGATCTTAATTTCTGCAACACATCATCCAGGTGCAAATCCAAATTTCCATATTTATTGCAATGACATTGGTTTAAACAATATTAAACTTTTCAAACGGCAGAATAGTTGCTCTGCATCCTATTTTGCAAAAGGTTTCAAATTTTGAGTCTCTAACTCAAGTTACCTGGGAGGAAAAATGTCTGTGTCCAGGTGATAAAGTACTAGAAGCACGACCCATTGCCCTCTCAAGCATCATCCGCATACATTTCTCTTGCTGTAAACGTAGTTGCAGCTTCTCAATCTGAAAAACCAGTCCATGACTTTTTAAACGAAACTGAACACACAAATTGCGGAAACAGGAGTTTGACATGCAAGATGCAGATTAGTGCCAGAAGTGAAGCTTAGTCTATGACCTGCACAAACAAGTTTGGTATTCTGTCATGGCGAACAAAAACATTCAAGAATACCTTGTCAACATGCCACTCTTATGACGAGCAACGTTCATATATGAGATAATCAATACATGCTAGAGTTTGTAATATCTTTATCTCCAAAGCATGTTAGAGCACATGTGTAGTATCCTTTCATTGCATTTGTACCAGGATGTGACATTTTTTCTGAGGAAATTCACATTTTTGGGGATATTATGGAATAGAAGAAATGTTTAGAAGATCTAAAACCGCAGTATATTTGCTGGCAAAAACATAATTTAGGCAGTCACTCTATGTGTTTACTTCCGCTATCAGATACAAAGCCATTAAACCCAATCTCTGAGCATTCACTTCTTTTCAATGAATAAGGCGACCAAAGAGGAAAGGATATGACACAAGTTCGTTACGGTTGCATCTGGATTTTATAAAGGGAGATATCCCAAGCTTACATCTTTTTCCAAAGAGGCTCGATGGCTTGATTCAGTATCAGTGTTAGTGCTGATGGAATACTCATGAAGGGGGCTTCGCACTCTGCAAGTCCTTTCTGAACGTGGCAATAAATGTGGCAATTCCTGCTAAATGCAAGGTAGTTAGAACAAATGGGTCAATTCATCCTTCGTAGTTCACCTGCATTACTTCAATGCACACAAGGGTAAAGAATGTTGGTGGATTGAAAACTAAGCATTGGCTTGCATAAGATAAGTAAGAAGAATCTATGACTAACGAATGATGGGTGAGATTCAAGGTACTACATGTGATTCATTGTAGCCACACTGGATTGACCGTGAAACTCCGCCGCTTGATTTATCCAAGTTCCTATCAGTTGCACTGGAAAAGCAAAGACCATTACGTTAGCAAGATTGAGAAAACAAATACGTGATAGCTTGGTATCAATGCAATGTGTAGGAAAACTAAAATGGATACATTAAGACTGCAAAACGTCTGAAAACAGACCAACTCCAATCCAAAAACCATTTGCGTTAGAAGCGTCAATGCTGAAACAATCTGTGAAGAACCAATGGCCACATCAACCATTTAAACCCATGATCCCGCCTTTTTATTTAGCTCCCTTCTGTTCATTTATCCAAGTTCCTATGTTTTCTGCACACACTAATTTGGTACACAGATGACAGATTCCAATTTCAAGTACAACAAACTCAAATATCATTTGCCAATTGAAAGAACGCCTTCTAGGATAAAGTTTCATAATCTTATAGGAAGCTGCTTTGGCTTCAATTGGGCCCAATTAGGCCCCCTAGTGGACGGTAGGATTAGACACCGTGGATTAGTCAAGGTGCGCGTAATACACAATTAGTTATCAAAAAATTCGTACAAGGAAAAAAGAAATTCGGTGGGCAAGTTTCCGCACTCTTTTCTATCTAAGAATCTATGCATTTTTGTTCTTCTTGGTAAATATTCATTTCAAAGCAAAGACAAACTACATAATCTCCAAGGCATGCCTCAAAACCAGAGCCAAAGAGCACAACACCACATCTCTAGCCAGAGACAACACTACCATTAGTCCCCCAAAACAACAGACATTGGCTCACCAACTATTTCTAAAAGACACCAAATGAAACACACCACTTTGCGCAAATCAGCTTTTGTGATAAAAACTTTCCAAGCCTGGCCAAGAGCAAAGCTTTGCTCTAAGCCCCTTTAAACCAGATTGTACATGTAGACACAAACATGTACGTAAACATATAAGAAGCTAGTGGACGGTGCGATTGGTCTCCCAGATTAGTCAAGGTCCGCGTAACTTGCCGGACAAGTGAGTCATCACCAAAAGCACACATAAGAAGCTACTGGACGGTGGAATTGGTCTCCAAGATTAGTCAAGCTCCGAGTAACTGGCCGGACAAATGAGTTATCAACAAAAGCACACACAAGAAGCTAGTGGACGGTGGGATTGGTCTCCAAAATTAGTCGAGCTCCGCCTAACTGGCCGTACTGAGTTATCAACAAAAGCGCACATGAGAAGCTTTTAAAAACAAAAAAGGTGCACCTTTTAGAGCGCCTGTGTTTGGAATGGACATGTGAGCCTGCCTTAGAATTTCCATTCTCTCTCCCACCAGCTGCCTCTGCGCCTACATCTAAACTGAGACCATCCATCAATTTTTTTTTCCTTTCTTCAAACTACGGGACTCTTCTACACATTACTCATAAGACTAAAAAACAAAACATCACAAGTGAACAGAATGCGATATGAAGGACAAAGGGCGGGAACTAAATGAAGACATTGGGAGACGGGTATCAGAGGGAATGCACGAATTTGACAGCTTTAATGGGTTTGGTGCTGAATTCAGCGAATTATTAGAAAAACTTAACGTTGTTGAAGAATCTTGAATGGAGATGGTGGTCGTAGAGAATGTGGAAGTTGGGATATTAAACACTGAACTTGCCTCGGAAAAATGGGGACCAGGTGAGCTGCCACTGCCCAGAGGGATTGAATTCGATCAGCTTTGGGTCGTTGAGGGCATTCAATAAAGCGAAGTTATTGGAGTTTCTCTCTTTCTTCTCTCTCTCAAACCTCAGAACAGAAAAGAGTGTGAGACCCTACAGAAGAGGAAGACTTTAGATACTGTAGCGGAATTCCATTGGATTCGGATCCATCTTAATGACTGTGTGACGTGGCAGCATCTAAGCCTTTGAAGTGGTTCACAATTTGCTGCCTTTAGAGCATCCCATTTTTAACAATCTTCATAAACAAGGGGGTGAGTGCAGTTTTGTTCACCTTCTTTATCATATCTTATTTGTTGAAATGGTATAGGTTCGACCTTGTAATACATTTTTTGATAAATATAATATCACTTTGTAGCGAAATTTACAATATTTTCAATTAATAGGAAGGAAGGTATTGTTCCTGAAAGGAGTACTACTCAAGAATCTTCTAACACATAATTTTTGGGTACCGTTTGTCAGGATAGGAGGGGCTGTAGTGCACACTCTTGTATAGTGCCGCCGATCTGGTTAACTATCTCGACACGAACGGCTCAGATTTAATTTAAATTCCTACAAATTCTAACCATCCATTGTTCAGATGAAAATCCGAATTGTCCATTGCCAAGATGAACGGTCGGATTGACCGAACTACACATGTAGTAAGGGGTGCACTCCAGCACCCCGGGTCCCCTTTTTAACATTTTTTTTGTTCATGTAAACTAACTTTTTTTTTTTTTGAAAAGTCAAATAGTTATGGGAATGATCCACCTTTTTGGGTAAGAACTTCATTTGTCCTATTTTGTTGTGTTTGTTTTCTTTTTGGGAAAATTTTAAAAATGGTCCCTATAGTTTGCATGAATTCTCATTTTTGTCCCTTTAGTATTAATTGTGTTACTTTTAGCCCAATAATTTGCATTCTGCCCCAATTTAGTCCCTCTCGCTTACGGCGTTAATGAAACTAACGGAATTGGAGGGCAAATTTGTCATTTCACCTCACAAATGGACTAAATTGAGATTTCATGCAAACTAGAGGGACAATTTCTACAATTTTATTTTTTACTTTTGTTTTTGTAAATAAATTTAAAATACGTCATATGTAATATATTTCTCATCTCATTTATATTGAATAATCAAAATATGTTTCAATTTTTTAAAGTTTTTATTATATATATCACAAAAAATATGAGAAAATTTGAAAAGCAACCCCTATGTTAAATGTCTTGGTATTGTATGTTTTTTTCAATTGTTCACTCTCGTTATTTTCTTTGTCACATGATTAAAAAGAAAAAGTTATTCAATAGTATTTAGAAATCAGAAAAGCCTTAGGGACCGACGGGTTCCGTAGGGGAATCGTACCGACGGCCGCGCCGAGCTGTCTCCGGCCACCGGACAGCCGATCTGAGCAGTCCAAAAATTCTATAAAAAAAAGGTGTTTGGATCAAGAACCCTACACACATCGGATGCCGATGATTCTCGAGCGGGTCCCCTCATGTAACGCCCCGACTTTTCGGGTGTAAAATAAATAATTTCTTTAAGACAATTTTGCTAAATAAATATGATTTTCCAAAATAAATATTTTGCTAATACAATCTCAAGATAGATTACGGAATCAAAATACACTATCTTCAGAGCTGACTCTAATCTTGTTACTAATCCTAAGCATCCTCGATCTTCGTTACTGATATTCTTTCCGTGTCGAACTGCAACATCGTTGAATCTCCTCCATCGAATCCTGCGCTCTCTAGCAAATTGATCGCCGAAGCAATCGATTTGCCAGGATACAGACGTATCCGTGAGTGATAAATCACCCAGTAAAATAATCCAACCCAACCACCCCTCTTACATTACAGTTAGCAATCAACAGGATATAAATGGTGCGAAAAAGTAAAATAGAGATAATTCACATAACTTGATTCATTGCTATCCATTAACTTAACATGAAATCTAAGATCTCTCCACGAGATCTTTCCTCCCCAACCGCTAGCCATATCCCGTCCCATGAGATCACTTCCTTTTGCTGTCGCAGATACACCTAAGTTATGTACCGAGTATGCATCCCAATAACTACAACAAAGGGTAAGCTTATCATGCCGTTATATCGCTAGGGTTCGCCTATCTTATAAACCACATCACAATTCTTTTCATAATCATCACTGGGCTTACTTTGCCAGTCTATCAAATCATCACTGGACACCCGCCGCCTATCAAATCGCCATCGAATCATCACTTTGGACACCCGCTTGATCCTATCAAATCATCAACGGACACCCGCGTATCAATTCTCATCACAATTTCATCATATCACAATATCACGCTTGCAGGCAACTCTAAACATAAACAAACTTCACAATTTATCCATTACTTAGCATCGCCTAAGTGATTTCTATTTCGGATACCACCCCATGTCCCTAGGGTCCAATCTAACAGTCAATCAAGCATCGATACAATATCAATCATAAAATTAATTAAAATGAATAATGATTTGATCGAAACAATTCATAAGCAATGCAATCACATAACTTTTTATGACTGGGCCGTTGCCCTTAATCTCATATGATCACAAAGTCTTTAAGAATGTAAGAATTATTTAATTAAGATTTAAAAATAATTTTCTAGACTTTCGTTAATTAATTATAAGTAATTAAGTTAATTAAACACTAATTAAATACATTAATTAGGTAAAAATATTAAAATAATTATCGTAATCCTAATAAGGGTCCTAAAGGTCCTCTATAACAAGTTCAAGTCTTAAAAGTTGGGTTTGAACACTCACGAATTTATTTTGAATAAAAGATTCAAGTTAATAGGCAAAACAAGATTAAATAGACAATAAATGATTAAATATTTGATAATATTTTTATATTTACAGAATAACCTTATGGGGCTGTAAAAAGTATAAATAAAATTATTTGGAATTTTAAACCTTCTTTATAATATTTTATTGTATTATTATTAAGAAACAATACTTAAATAATAATAAATAGTTAATTAAATAAATAAAATTTTATTTTAACAACATATCACCTTTGAACTGTTAGGAGTCTAAGAAAAATATTTTCGATATTAAAATATTTTTTTATAAGGTCGTTATTAATTTTCGTTTATAACTTTAATTAAAAATAAAATAAATAACAAATGACATCAAAAGTTATGAAATCAACAACTTATGATCTTTAAGAAGTTAGGGATCTAAGAAAAATAGTTTGGGGATTTATAGAATAATTTAAAAGGTCGCAACGATTTTTAGTTTACAAACGATCACACGATTACGAATAAAAATTAAATAAATCGAAGATTTAATAAAAAAAATATGAAACTAACAAGTTATGAACCTTAGAATGTGGGTAACCTAGGATAAAAATTTCGGAGTCAAAATCTATTTTTAAAAGGTCGCAAAATCAATTCGACACGAAACAAAAAAAATCGGACGGCTGGGCTACTGGAGTTCGCGGCCCCGAACTCAGTTCTGCTGGTTCACGCGGCTGGAATTCCCGAAGGTTGCGGCCGCAAGGTCGCGGGCTGTTTTTTTATTTTTTTAGTTTTTTTCATTCGTTTCAATGCATGGGACTACGGGGGTCATTGGGTTATGTCTATAAACATCAAATATACTTAGAGGAGGCTTCGGATTGAATTATAATACCTCGATTTGAGTTGAATTCGTTTTCGATCGTAAACTTGAAATTGGAGAAGACAACTTCGGTTCCGTCGAGCGGGGGACTTCGGGGCCGAATTGGTTGATCCTCGGGGATCCTTGGGGTCGAGGGAAGTGATTGGAACGATCAATTTGGAATTCGGTTGAGCTTTGGTACGAAACCCACTTTTCTCTCTCTTTCTTTCTCTCTTTAAAACTCCATGGATTGGAGCTTTGTTTCCTACGAATTTCCTCTTCTTTCTGGACTGGTGGGGTGTGGAAAATCGTGTGTCGTGCCCTAGGGTCGAGGTTACGGGGTATTTATAAAAGAATTGGATGATTTTTGATTAATTAGAGTTCTAACGGAATTGGGTTTCGGAATGGACGAATCTAACTCGGTTTTGGGGTTTCGGAGGAGGTAGAGATCGAGCGGGAGTAGGAGAGGGAGATATAGGAGTATTGTATATATGTATGAAATTATAAAATATTTTTAAAGCGATAATTAGATAGAATAACTATTTTTTGTAATTATCTACTATTTACTTAATAATGAAATTAATATTATTACAACTAAATAATATTTTTTTAATATTTTTATTAGTTAAAATTTTTCGGGTTATTACAACACTTATACGGTCACAAGTTACTTAATGTAACATTTAAATAAATTTTAATCACCAAAAATAAATCTAGGTTTTAATCGAATTATATTTTTATAATTAATCCATTACTATAGACTATTTGGTTAAAATAATAATTTCTTTATTCGAAAAAAATTGGGTTGAAATTCCGGGTCGTTACACCTCATAATAAAAACCTTTTTTTATAGAATTTTTGGACGGCTCGGATCCGCCGTCAAGTGGCCGGAGACGGCCCGGCCCGGCCGTCGGTACGATTTTCCTACGGAACCCGTCGGTCCCTATTGCTTTTCTAATTTCTAAATACAATTGAATAACTTTTTTTTTAATCATGTGACAAAGAAAATAACGAGAGTGAACAATTGAAAAAAAAATACAATACGAAGACATTTAACATAGTTGCTTTTCAAATTTTCTCATATTTTTTGTGGAGTATATAATAAAAACTTTAAAAAATTTCAACATATTTTGATTATTCAATATAAATGAGATGAGAAATATATTACGTATGACGTATTTTAAATTGGGCGCAGCTATTCGCAGCCCTCTATTTTCTCCGTAGCCTGTTAAAAATTTTCATATGTTTTGACAGTTAGTTACCGAAATTAAGGTACATTTTCGACAGTTAGTTACCGAAATTGAGATACATTTTCAGCATCCAATTACTAAAATATATATTTCTTGTGCATTTCCGATATGTAGTTTTCCCGAAATATAATCTTGTTCTCATCAGCTATTTACCGAAAATGTATGTTCGGCAGCTGTTTACCGAAGGTTGAACATATTTTCGACATGTAGTTACCGAAATATAATTTTCAAAAATTTTTAACGGGCTACGGGAGAAAATAGAGGGCTGCGAATAGTTGCCCCCTTTAAATTTATTTACAAAAACAAAAGTAAAAAATAAAATTGTAGAAATAGTCCCTCTAGTTTGCATGAAATCTCAATTTAGTCCCTCTGTGAGGTGAAATGACAAATTTGCCCTCCAATTCCGTTAGTTTCATTAACGCCGTAAGCGAGAGGGACCAAATTGGGGCAGAATGCAAATTATAGGGCTAAAAGTAACACAATTGATACTAGAGGGACGAAAATGAGAATTCATGCAAACTAGAGGGACCATTTTTTAAATTTTCCCTTTCTTTTTTAGACGTCTAAAAAATTTGTCTATATCTCTTAATTTATAATATTTAATATATTCAATATGCATTTTGTTTGATAGATCTCGGTTAATTCTTTTAAACAAAGTTTTTGAAATCATAAAAAATATTATAGATTGTGAGATATAGACAATTTTTTATGAGGTGTCAAAAACGAAACAGGCACAACAAAGCGGGATGGATGGAGAATTTTTTGAAGAATCTTTATTTACGGAGGTTCCGTAAATAAAGTTTATAGAGGCAAATCTCAATCGTCCAAAACTGTTTTAGATTATCCAGATTAAAGATCAACTATTAATGATAATAAATATTTATTACTGGTCAAATATTAAAAACTCACTATCTCAATCGTTGATTGCCGAAACAGACTGGTGAGATTGCGCGTTGTCCTTGAATAGCTTATTCCTGGCCCCTCCGTGAATAAGTTTCCCTCTCTTTTTTTTTTATAACCCCGAGTAACGGGTGAGATTTCGCGTTTTCCGCAAACGTAAACGGCTCGTTTGGAATGGGGGATTTCAAGAGAAAAGAAAGGGGACGGAGGGAGAAGTGATTCTCTCCCTCATTTGGAAGGCCCAGAAGGCGAGAAAAGGAGGGAGACGGGAATCCCCTCACACCCAGGCCAGTTTTGTTTCTCACCAAAAGTGGTGAGATTCCATGAGAAAGGGAGAGAGTGAGGCGCGTGGGTGAGAATAGATCTCACTCGCGTAACTTCCGATAGCACGTGTGGTTCACCATCTCATCAGATCGTCGTCGTACTTGCACTGTTGTCTTCGTCTCGTCAAGGAGAAGCTATTTATGAGATCAAAACTGAGTTTTGAACAGTTTGCTTCCTCTTTTCTCTTTTCTCATTAATAATATAAGGGAGACCACTCCCCTTTCTTTTTTTTTCTCACCTGTATTGTCAAAGGGGCTGTAATTTTAGTAGTTCAAAATTTGGTGAAAATTAAAATTCAGACACTTTTGTTAATGAGACACCACGTACAGCTAGAGTTTTTTATAATTCCGTACTCACTAATAGCTATGGCGGTGCGAGAATCAATCAAATACGGAGTACTATATATGACAAAGCTCCATATATATCGCCAGACGTTTCATTATACTATTAATTAGTTAAATTTTTTTTAATATAAAGTGGCAGTAATATGCACTTTTTAAAATGGAGGCAGTACTAATGCACTTGGCAATCAACAATCAAAAGTGAAAAAAAAGAATATGATCGATCAAAGCTGTTTTTTTAGTCAGTGCATGACTTGCCCGTTTGGACAAATAAGTTACTTTAGCTTATTTTTTGTCTTTATTCAAAATTTTTTCGTATTTTGTGGCTTATTGTCAATTTTTTGAGGATTATTGCTTCGTTATGACGAGAGAAATCTAAAAAGTAAAAAATCTTGGTCGAAATCCAATTTTTTTTGAAATTTCGACGAAATTTGGTAGGAAAGCCACGTTTTCGTCTTTATTCAAAAAAATTTGAATTTCGACCAAGATTTTTTACTTTTTAGATTCCTGTCGTCATAATGAAGCAATAATTCCCAAAAAATTGACAATAAGCCACAAAATGCGAAAAAAATTTGAATAAGGACAAAAAATAAGCCACAGTGACTTATTTGGGCAAACATCATCTAATCATGCCATCACTTTTTACCTAACCATTTCGGTTATAACCTTTAGGAAATAACCAATAAATCCCTATATATATATATATATCAACTAAATGAGCCGATCAAGCCCTTACCGATATCCAAATGCGTTAATTTCTTGAGGGACACCTTAAAAACATGTTTTAAATACATTGAGCGGCTCCGATCATTTGTTTGAAGGTCCCATGCAGGGTTTCAAAAAATGTATTGTCAAAAATATTGTCAAATGTATTGTCTCTGGAACCGGCCCTTATATATATATATATATATATATATATAGAGAGAGAGAGAGAGAGAGAGAGAGAGAGAGAGAGAGAGAGAGAGAGAGAGTGTTGTTAGAACTTTCTAAGTTAAAACTAGTACTCCTTAAGTGATTTGACCCATGTAAATTATGACACTGTTCCAAGCATTTCACATTAGATATCAAAATTCACCCCGGTAAACAAAGGGATAGCCGAGCGGTAGGATAACTCATGGGTTCAAGTCTCATGATTATGGGATTCTAGTTCCCTCCTCCTTGGTTAGATTAGATTAGGTTTCTTGATTATACTAAAAAATCTCAATGACATTTCAGGATTTGAAGATTAAGTGATGAATAATACTAGTATAATACCTTACCTATCTATAATGAAAAAGGCATCTTATTGTTTTTTGCAATAACAAATGTTGCTTTCACACACTATCATTTTTTTAAAATTTGAAAAGTCGTCGAGGGTGGCTTCAAATTAATGTGTATATATATGATATCATATTATTCTCTAATTAAACTTTTTTTGTTATTTGTTCAACAAAATAGGTAATACGGAGTATAATTTTTGGTACGATTGCGACTGCACTAGCTTAGATTTACAGCTTCGATCGCTCCATAAACTTGAGCGTCACCCATCAAGGGAACTTTTCATTTTTTTTTTTTTGATCGGCAAAAAACTTCTCATTTATATACCACCCCCAAAGTGTGGTGATAAATGAAGCACATGAATTACCTCATTCACTTTTTTTAGCGATCAAGCATTGCTCTGCTCACTCACAATATTGTGTCCCCCGCCCACTTGATCTTTTTGTGAAAGCTGAACCAATGCTCAGGCAGCAATGGATAATTATTCTTCATTTAGGCCATCACTAGATAAATTCACTGGCAGCTCTCAATTAAAAAGGGTATAATACCCTAGCCGAAGATTTATAATATTTGCAATAGAGCTTAAATATATCCTTGTTAAATCTCAATCATTGGTATCACCACAAACTCTCTCAATCATTGTTTGCATATCTATTAATTACAGATTAACATAATTGTCACGATGCTCATAATGCGTATTATTTCAAACTAAGGCCGGTTGGACGGCACCAATTGGACGGTGCCAACTCAGCCGCAAGGGCCCCATGGTCGGTGATCTCTGAACATACCATGCTATATATAGGGATGAGCACATCTGAAGTATTTGAAGTACACAAGAATCAAAGCCTAATCCTTCTCTATAGCTAGTTTCTTCTTCAGTTTTTGAGTGATCAAAAAATATGGTTAAGTTGGCTTTTGGTAGCATTGGTGACTCTTTCAGTGTTGGGTCACTCAAGGCTTATTTAGCCGAGTTCATCTCAACTCTTCTCTTTGTGTTTGCTGGTGTTGGATCCGCAATAGCTTACAGTAAGTTTAACTCACATCCTGAGTACTAGCTAGCTAGGACCTAATTGCGAATGTTTAGCGAGCGTTTCTAGTGTGAAAGAATCAGGAAGTCTACGCACACCGCTCACCTTTTACCACTCCCCCCCTCTCTCACCGTCCAAAACACTTTTGAACAGGTCGGATTTTGGAAAAACTCTTTCCCTAGAAGAGTTTTGAAACCTGGAAGAGTTTTTTTAAAATCCGAACCATTGATTGTCGAGGCAGTCGGTGAGTTGTTGAGCGGTAAAACAAGCTGGAGTAATGCTCCGAGAGTAACAATACGTACTCGAGAAGCTCTCTTCGCTATGCATTGGCTGGAACCTGACAATCCACTGTTATGGTCATCTCCTTCATAAAAAAACTAGTTTAAAGAGATATATATGTCTACGCGCGTATATATATATAATACTTGGGTATGATAATTGCAGATAAGCTCACATCAGATGCATCATTGGACCCAGCCGGTCTAGTAGCAGTGGCACTGGCTCATGCATTTGCACTCTTTGTTGGGGTATCCATGGCTGCCAACATCTCGGGTGGCCATCTGAATCCGGCCGTCACCTTTGGATTGGCTTTCGGAGGCAACATCACCATCCTTACCGGCATCTTCTATTGGATTGCCCAAGTTCTTGGATCCACCGTGGCTTGCTTCCTCCTCCAATTCGTCACCGCTGGCATGGTATGTATACCCACCTAAAAACGATGAAAAATATCCATAAAAACAGAAACAAAACATTTCAATCAGTCAATGCATACTCCATAGCACCTTTTTATTTGCGAGTCCACTTGGAGGGTGTTTTTTTTTCTTTCTTTTGATCGGTAAAAGTAACACTTGGAGGGTTAGCTAGTCCTAACTTTGCGTCGAAAGGGAATAATCGTGTTTGAAAACTTTGGTCAAAAGCCTAACAAGCTTTGTTAGGTACGTAAGAATTTTAGAGGGGATCGTCGTATGGGGATATAGTAAAATTAATGGTGAGATATGGTAGAAGGAGGACTATTATAGAAAACATATATCAGTTCATGGTTTGTTTGTATAATTTATAGAAAGGAAATATTGGGTAGGTACATGTCGTAACTAATAATAATACTTTGTTTTTATTGATAGCGGGATAAAGAAAGGGGATAATTACCTGTAAGGGAGGGTTGGGAATATGACGTAACGTAAAAAAAAATAAAAAATAAATAAATAAATAAATATATATATATATATATATATATATATATATATAAAATCGTTCTTTAATTGAAATGAAATGAAATGAACTTTTGCTTTGAAAAGAGTTGCGGTACGTAATTTTGAACATTAATAACCATTTGGACTGGAAATTTGCAGACGATCCCCACCCATGGAGTCTCATCGGGGATGGATGCATTCGAGGGAGTGGTGATGGAGATAGTCATAACCTTTGCACTAGTGTACACTGTTTATGCTACGGCAGCAGATCCCAAGAAAGGCTCCCTCGGAATAATTGCACCCATTGCGATTGGGTTTATTGTTGGTGCCAACATTTTGGCCGCCGGCCCATTCAGCGGTGGTTCGATGAACCCGGCTCGCTCAACTGGGCCTGCGATCGCAAGCGGAGATTTCTCGGAGATTTGGATCTACTGGGTCGGCCCGCTTATCGGTGGAGGGTTGGCTGGTTTGGTGTATGGCGACATCTTTATTGGGTCGCACACCCCACTCCCAACCTCTGAAGACTATCCTTGAAACAGAAGCCCAAAACACAATTGACTGTGTGTGTGTTTGTGGTGTCTTTCCTTTTGGTACTGTGCTTGTGTTTTGTACTTTTGAACAGAATAATGTAGTTTGTTGTTGTGTGTCATTGCCTCATTGGACTGCATTTTACTTTCTAGGGTAAATTTAATTGACCTCCTCTTGAATTTTTGACAAATGCAGAGACCTCGCCTGAGGATTTCTGAAACAATACTGTCCTCCCTTCCTTTTGAAGCTATTATCAAGATTCTCCTTTCCGTTACCTAAATCAATAACGCTCTTAAAAGAAATAGATGCCTTTCAAAATATATCATGATCCTAGAATTTTGATTTTGAAGATCCCTGATCTAATCAGAACACTTAAATCATGCACTTTCTAACAATATTCAAAAAAATAGTATTTATATTATCCAAACCCAACCCACTATAAAATGCATCGACCTTTTCCTCATGAGAGTTGAATCCATAATCTCCACAGTAACAAATATCAAATTGCTTTATTTTTGGATTACAAATAATATTAGCTCCAAGTTTCATAGAATTTATACAATACAAAATTTGATTTCACATGACAGGTGACTCGACCAGGTGTTGACAAAAATAAAAAATAAAAAATGCCAACCTAGGTTGATCGTTATTTGAACTCATTAGCCTGAACTGCTAGAATATTGAATCTTAAAAAAAAATGCTCCAGTTTAAATAAGAATAATTTTTAAAAATTCTAAGAAACATTCTAAGGTTCTGTTTCTTGAGCATCTAGCTCCTTGAGCTTCAGTTGTTCTAAAGTTTGGCCTACATTATTTATTGAGACAATATTTGTCTTTCTAATTTTCTTTCAACTTTGGTTCTCATTTTTTTTTTTTTAACTATTCTGATTCCTCTCACTGACATAGCTAAATTAGTTAGAATTATTTGATCCAAAACTAACAAAAAGTTATATAAGACCATAACTAATATATATATATATAAAATCAATAAGTTCGGCCAAATCACCCCAACTCAACTAATGAAATACAAATTGATATTTGCTAGTACTAAATAAAATGGAACTAGAGATGAGAATAAAACAAAAAGACAAAAAACCAAGGCCAAATTTTGGAGAGCAATTTTGTCTTTTAAGAGCTAAATTTATCACCGTTAGTGATTTAGGTGGCAATATCATTTCAAAAACTTTAAGGGAGGTCTCTGCATTTGTCAAAAACCTCAATGGAGGTCGATGAAAATATGAAATTTACCCTATCCGTTGGAATTATTTATGGGGCTACTGGGTCACGTGCTCATTGCCTTGGTCTTTTTATGTTTTTGATCTTGTTTTCTGGCAAAATAATTTTGCACTTCAGTTTCTTTCAAATGTTCTGCAAAATTTGTCTTGTAATATTTGTATTGCGTATAATATGAATCACAAAAGAAAAAACTTTAGAATTCAATTGTAGGAACGTAAAGCGCAAAAACTAATTACCTTTTTTTCGTTGGTCAAACAAAAATATAACGTAAAATGTATGTTTCATTGTTTTGTGTAGCTTTGATCCTCCAAGTATTATTTTTTGCAATTCGGCCCTGAGCTCCCCATTTGAGACAAATTCCTCCAATTTTAAAGTGTTGATACCATTAATAGCAATAGTTACGAATATGCCTATGATCCCCAAAGTATGTGATAAACCCTCACCTTGGGGTAACTATTAGTAAATGATAAAAAATTGTAACTATAAAGAAATGGAGATTAAGCTACAAAATTACTTCCTTCAAAATATAATATATTAGAACTTGTCCTGAAAGCGACATCCGGTTATAAAAAAAAAAATAGAGAAGTATTTTTTAGCTCTAAACTACTACTGTTATGTTAGTATTCATTTATCCGATTGTCAATTCAAATTTATAAGGTGTTTAGGGGTTGAATTGATAATATGCTCTAAAGTCCAAGGGTTAGTTCGTTTGGTTAGAACTCTTCTTTTTTCTTTTTCTTTTTTGATAAGGGTTAGAACTCTTCTTGAATGAGACATTCAGTTATAGAAAAACTACTGCTATACTTCCTCATCCCCATTTAACGGTTTTGAGTTATATTTCTAAATCAATAATAATTTTTATATGTAATATGGATCTTATTTGATAAAACTTAATTATCAATATGGATCTTGTTTGTTTTATATGGATCTTTTTATATATAATAATATGGATCTTGTTTGATAAACAATGTTTTTAAAATCACATAAATCATTATATACTATGAGATAAATAATTAAAAAGTGGCACAAATTCCAAAAATCAACCGTTAAATGAAGACAAATGGAGTCTTATGTTAGTAGTAGTATTTATGGTCAATTCAAAATTACAGAGTGTTTTGGGGTAGGATTAATAATACGCCCGGAAGCCCGAGGGGTAGTCCGTTTAATTGGTAGGTTTGCTTCTCACACAATAGATCATAGTTTGATTATTGGAATTAAGACAAAAGAAATAAAGTAATTTTTTATTAATCTACAAATTTTGGGGTGAATGACTTGTTGTTAGCCGAATCCGAGAGGATATTAGTTGAGATAGTCCGTTTCAAATGAGGATATCCTCATTTTAGTTAAAATGCGGACCTCCCAATTTCTCCCCTTTTTCGATCGAATTTCGATGATCCGAGTCTAGGGTTGTTAGTCGAAACCGGAAAATTGATCGAAACCGGAAAAATCGGACCGGACCGGACCGAATTTTTTAAAACCGGTTGAATAATTTCGATTCGGTTCCAGTTTATAAATTTTAAAAACCGAAAAAATAATTTCTATCCGGTTAATTTATGTGTTTTAAAACCGGTCGAAACCGGACCGATTATATATATGTATATTGGTCTAATAAATATATTTATTATATAAAATCAACCTTTTATATATATATATACTAGTGCTGGAGTTCGTGCTCCGCACGAATCACGTGCTCAGTAAAAAATTTCGAAGCCATGTCGTCGTTTTGAGGATCAGAACATGACAACGGTTGGTGCGAAATGAAAGATGATTATTCTGTATACATGCATTCATTCGGTAGAAATTCTCTAGAAAAGGCAAAGCAAAATAGGCACCCTTTCTTCATATCCGCTACTGAAAACCACAAAATAACCCACTAATGGCCAAATACAATTTAAATTCAATTCCTAAAGCTCAATTTGAAATGGGCTCTTTCATTAAAAGTCATCATTTCCATCCCTTCTAAAAAAAATCGTCAAGGCTATGGAGTAACAATTGATAACAAATCCAATTTCTGCCCCACACTCCTTTCCCCCACCACAAGAGAGAAACCCTCTCAAATCATGTGTAGCTTCACAGAACATCCTCATCCCATGTTCGGTGAATAGTGCATGCTCGTGCCTTCAGGCACAGCTCGAATGATCAACACACACAAATAAGCACACACAAATAAAGACTGGACTCGCGTGCCTGAAGACAGAGCTTAAAAAACTGAGAAGGGTCGGTGGTAGTAAGAGAGCAAAATGTAAGAGAAGAGCACTAAACAATGGGAAAATTAGAGAGCAAAGTATTCTGGCCTCAACCTCCAATTTTAAAATCATATGCTTTAGTTGAAACACATTTGAGAAAATACCATTGACGGAAAAGAAAGCCCCTGCAGTATACAACAAAAACCAATATTTGTGAATTGTAGCGATATATATGCATTCTCTTAAGAACACGTAGACAACAACCATTAAACTGGTTACGAAGAATTGAATGTATTTAAAAAAAGTTGACACCATCTAAACGGAATAAAACTTGGATTGCACACTGTTTGTTATACTGCAACGTAGTAATAAGGCTATACGGAGTAAAATAATATGTGCAAAACAAAAAATTCACTTCCTTTTTTTTTTTAGGGTCATATGCAGTCAAACTTCCATAAGAGAAGCCCAACAATAAACAGCATAGTGTGCATTCCTCCAATTGCTCAACACCAAACCCACAATCTCAAATACTGGACTCACGTGCAATTATAAACCCATGCCCAATAGTATGACGATGACGTTAATATGCACAATAGCGAATGCCCGTGCCTAATGGCACTCACAAATGTAATATAATCCCAATACAATTTTGACTGCATACATAGTCATTCAGTTTTTGTCTGGTGAATGGATGTAATATAGTAACGTTTATGGCAATGTATATCAAAAGACCGGAATCAGTAATATTTTCCTGAACAAAATATCATGTCAATTACAGAAGAAAAAATAATCACTCCATTATGCACCAACTCCACAACAATCAAACTCCACAACTATTATGGCAAGAAATGGCACAACAAAACTAAACAATCCATATTTCTGTTTGTTAGCTCTAACTTCGTAGCAATGATAATTGCTCTTTTAGACGAATTTGTAATATGCAATTTCTAGCCTCAATGTGTCACAAGCGTGTCCGTGTTCTAATATTGCAAAATTCTGTGCCCATGTGGTGTTTGTGTCCAGGTCTCATGCTTTCTTATCTGAATCAAAACCTAAAATTCACGTGCCAACACGAAATAAAACACTACTTGCATTTTCCTCTGTAATTTCACATCACCATCAGTTGTTATTATCGTATCCAATTTAAGCTGTTCATTCAATAACAGCTCAATCAAATTCAACACATTCTTTTCGGCAACCTTCCCACCTTTAGAGATTACTGATTCAATAGCTGACACCTAACTAATTCCAACAAACCCTCAAACTTATTATTTACACAAACACACTCAATCTCAATTTGCTTAAGATAGTGACTTTTTACCTGCCCTGTGAGCCTATCGATTTTCAAGCTGATTTCTGATATCGATTTCGAAGCCTTCTCCATCTTAGCATTCTTTCTCATCTCAAGGCACCGTTTGTTTTGTTGGAGAAACTAAAAGAAGAATAAATCTAATTTTTAAAAATTACTTAAGATCCAAATAAGACCATTACAAACATTATTCTCTAAAACACTTTAACCAATAATTGTTGTCGTTTAGCACCATATTCATCTCCACCAAACCGAAAGGAAAAAAATTACGAATTGATGGAAATGATACCAATATATTACCAAAAATAAATGACAATTGCAAATCCATTGACATTATTGCGGTGAGAATTAAAGTCTAAATCGAAAGAGTTTTCTGTTACCTGGATTTGTATCCTTAGAGATTTGATTTGGCTGCCCTTTCCCTACGTTTGCTTGGATATTGTGAAGCTTCCAATCTTTTGAGCTAAAAACACAAAAAAAGAAAGAAAGAAAGAAAGACCACGGTTTATCAGGGCAAGTTAACAACACTTCATCATAAAACCATGTTCAAATGGTAGATATGTCCAGACTCTAGAGTGTTCAAATGACACAATTTCATAATATCCATATCCTATAAATATATTAAGCCACATCAGTTAACGAAGGAAACAAATCTGAGGAAGGGAGCTCTACCCTTTCCACATCAACGAAGGAAAAATTGAATACGCTTGGATGCCCTTGCAGCCTCCAACCTTTTCCTCCTTTGTTGGGCATCAGTCAAACACCGAGTAGGCGCCTTCTTCTAATGGTTTTGCCTGTCGTCTTCTCCAACCATTGGGGAATCAAATACACAATAAGTAAAGGAAAGTCACAGCAGAATTATTTAAAAAAAAAAACTGTTCTTATGGGTTTGAAAACAACTTTTGATTGCATAGAGGTACCTGGAGCAGTTAGCAGAGGTTTGTGTTCTGGTGGTCAGGCCACAAATAGGAGCTGAGATTGATGTCTTCGAGTTTGCGGAGGGAAGAACAGAACATGGACAAAAATTTGTATGCTATCTGCCGCAGACAATTCAAGCAAAAACTTGTATGTCATCTGCCACAGAGAACTCAAGCAAGGCAGAGAAGACCTCATCTCAAGCTTGAATCGTCTATGCTGAAACCCCCTTTCTTCCAAGGTGGATTTTAAGGCCTGTAAGTCATCCGCCGCAGACAATTCAAGCAAGGCAGAGAAGACCCCATCTCTATGTCGATGAATTTCACCCTCCATGGTCAAATTGAATGGGCAGAGTTTACTCTTTGAAACTTTACACATCAAATCCTGTTGATACAACAGACGCAAAAATTAGCATATAGGATCTGATTCAGCTCAACAAATGATAACTACATACAGATAAAGATGCATATGTGCAAATATATACATGTGGTGATGTGGCTGTGGTTGATTTTGTGAACTATTCGGCCTTTTCTTCCAACGATCATTATAACTGACTAAGCTAAGGATCAACCCATTTTTTCAAAGTTTCCAGAATAGTTTTGAAATCAAGAATGCGTCAATTCCAATCGTTGTACCATTTTTTAGCTACAAATGAGAAAACACAAATTTTACTAAATCAACAAAATTTAACATCAGCAAAAGGAATGGTGATTTCTAAAACACAAATTTTGTTGATTTATGCAACAACATCAGCCAAGAGAATGGTGATTTCAAGTCACCACATTTCTATGAGACATTTCATCAAACAGTTGGTGACTGCTTGAAATAATAGCACATTTCAGGCACAGAAACAATAATGTGAAGTGAAGAAAAACAAGATCAACAACGAAATTCACTTCGGCTACAATATGCCTTATTAGATATCCATTTGAAAACAGAATCGAAATATCATGTTTCGTCCAACTTCACCGATCCGCACAGAAATTTTCAAAATCAACAGTTGTACCATCATTGCAGGTCCAAATATCTATACCTAGAGAGTGAAATTGTACAGAAACTTTTCGAAAGATAGATGATTTGAAGAAGTAGGGTTGGGGGATGCTCTCATCATGCTCAATACAGAATATCTAAGGAGGGAATGGATTTAAGGGAAGATGAGTTGAAGGAGTTCCAACCTTTCAACAGCCACTTCCGATCCCCTTGTTCTTCTCGGTTTCTCTTTTTCCCTAACTACCCATTCCGGCAGCGGCAGTTCAATGGGTTTGGTGTCTGTTGCTGGTGGGAGAGAGAGGATCACCTACTTTTTGAATGGGTTGGTAGAAGAATTTGTTTTGGTCATGCATAACAGAACGTGGGATGTGGAACGTGCAGAACGTGGAGTTGTGGGTTATGGGTACACAGGTGGGAAAAGATTAGTCAGTTAAAAGCAATCTTAGCCTTTGATTTCATTTACTTTGAATCTAAGCCCTTCAATTTAAAGCGATAAGTGATCTCAACCATCAATTTAGAGTAAAATCATTATAGACCGTTGGATTTATGTTAGGATTCAAAATCCGTCCTTCCATATTATATAGATAGCATCAAAACAAAACAGTGTATAACAGTGTGATAATGACCATCAGTTAAGGCAGAAAGCACCAGCACTGGTATAAATGTCTACATCCAAAATAAGCAGTAGCCAAGAATCACCAAAACTGTATGTACATGTTTCAACAACCAAAATTATCACTTTTTAACTTCACCAACTCTTAGCCCTCCAAAGGATAGGAGTTGATAAGAGAAAAGAAGGAACTCTCAGCCCCCCTAAATTTAGGAGTTGAAAGAGCAACTCAAATAACATCTGCCAACAACGTACCCTGCAGAAAACAGCAGCCCCGGATTCAAGGCTGAACCTGGAGACACAAAGCTCCAAGTCCAGAAACAAACAGCAGCAAAATCAGCAAAATGAATGAACTTAGAGAAATTAGTTTCCAAATTAAGAGGCTCCGAGCCCGAAAACAAAGGAACTCCAAGCCCAGAAACAGCAACAGAACAACTCTTAGTCCTCCAAAGGATAGGAATTGATAAGAGTACATAATAAATCTATTCTCCCAGCCTCCCTAGATATAGGAGTTGAAAGAGCAACCAAAATAGTCCACCAGTAGAAACAACAGCAACAAATACAGTGCTAAACTTGGAGATACAGAGCTCCAAGTCTAGAACTGTCAGCACTATAAATAGCAACATCCTGGATAAACCCGGAGACAGTAAGACTCTAAGCCTAGAAGCAGCAGCAACACAAAAGGAGGCAGCAAACAGATCCGGAAAGAGCAGATGCACCCTAAATAAAAGCCACAAATCGATCTGCTAGGAACAGGTAGACAAAATAGACCCCAACCAAAGAAACCCAAAGAAGACCAAAACAAAAAGAAAACCAGACTCAGACAGCAAGCCACCACAAAAGAAGCCCCCAACCTAATACACTACCTCACTCACCACCCAAACACAGAGAGAAACAAACACCCCAACCAAAAGAACCACAAGAAACCCAACGCAAAAAAAAAAGCATCCAGATTTGAATTTGTAATCATACCACATTTGAAGTAAATCATCCAGATTAGCAGGGCATACCCAAACCAAGCCCCACAGAGTAAAACCTCAAACCAAAAATTATAAGGGATTGATAATAACAAGTGCACTGACAGTAGGTACTAAGAGCTTGAGGGCAGATTTAAGATTACACATTTCTTAAAGGAGGAAGCTGGATGTATTAAAGAACACAAGAATTTTCTTTACCATCTCTCTCTCTCTCTTTGTCTCTCTCTCTCTCTCTCTCACACACACACGTGTTATTTCAAAAAAACACACAAACGCACACACACAGATTTAAGATTACACATTTCTTAAAGAAGGAAGCTGGATGTATTAAAGAACACAAGAATTTTCTTTACCATCTCTCTCTCTCTCTGTCTCTCTCTCACACACACACACACACACGTGTTATTTCAAAAAACACACAAACGCACACACACAGATGATCAACAATAGAAAAGTCACATGCAAAGGCAGTGAATAGGAGCGCAATAATATCTGAGATGTTACTGAACTAATGATTCCAAAAACCAACTTGTGCAAGGTGAAACATAAACCCAAATTCAAATTTCTCATATCCCCTATAACAAACAAAACTTGACATGTGCTCACCAATCCACAATTTTTCCAATTCAGTATGCAACAATGGACAAGCCCAACAACACAACGAAACACACCTCAATGAGTTGAATACAATACTTATTACCTTGTATAGAAGGAAGGTCTTTGCCATCTTTACTATAATACCCCCTGAATGACACCAAAGTTTTCCCCCTGAAATCCTGAATCGTCACCCTTCTCTTCCCTAAAGCTATAATAGAACATATAAACAAGATAGCCTCACTGCCTCAGTCTCAGATAGCTATTGAAACAACCTCTACACAACTTCCCAACCCTAAGTAATATTTCTTACTTCAATAGAGTCAATACAAATACTATGCGTGCGCGTGTTAAATGCTAAGACAGTCTCAAAAAATAGTATAACCCGAAGATGGTGTACCCAAAGTATTTACTCCCTTGGTCCCAATCCAACAATCTGTTGATTTTCCAATGTTTAAGACATCTGAAAAAACCATCCATAGTTTATGCTTTATTCTTGTTTAAATAATTTTAAAAACTATTTTGAAAACAACTAAATGAGGTATACAGATAGGTTCTGAATTTCATTTTAGGTAGAGACATTATTTGTTAACTTGATCTAAGAGCATGAATGTCGAAAAGAGAACAATAATTTGGGATGGGGGGAGTATACGGATATATTCATCTTAAGAGAAACTACAATGGTAAGCCATTTCCCAATCTAAATAAATTATTTGGCATGAAGTCTCCAAAAAATGAGTTCCTATAGTCAGCCATTTCTTGGCTTAAGAAATGGCTTTACCATTAATCAAGCCAAATTTGGCACAAGAAATGATAAAGCCACGTCAACATCCGTGTGTTGTTACCTCTTTCTCCAAATCCCTATGAAATTATTCAAGTGATCAAACGGTCATCATGATTAAGGTAAAAAAAATTTGTCGCCACAGTTAGAGTTAACTTTGCCAATATTGACAACATACCAATGGTAGCAAGCCCAAAAATTGCTTTGGCTTGACAAAAATTGCTCAAACATTTATAGATGCTCTAAGCCACCATATGTACAATTTAGGGATCACATTATGCTGCAACCCTCACCCAAACTCACAGACAAAATCCACTTGTTAATGAACACAAACATCAAATTAAATTATAAAAATAGGCTAATATATATTAGACTCAAATTTTGAAAGACTAATTTTCTCCTCCCAAATTTACAATCATGTCATAATGAAGCTTTTACTCGAATTTGAGCTTGCTCATTGGTGTCTTTCCTACCAAATGAAGCTTTTAGCCAAATTTATTTGAGTAAAAATACAAGGGCGGGCTAAAAACGCTATTACTCATAGATATCTCTATTCAAACATTTGCGCAATTTAGGGTTCACATTCTATTTAAACCCAGACCTAAACTCTCATAGAAAATCTACTACTAATTCTGCTGGTGTTATTTTCCTACATATCTCGTCTATATTTATTTGCATCAAATTGGTATCAAAGCAAGTTCCCACAAATCCTCTATCTACCACAATATCATCACTTTGTCATGCGTTTAAATTCGACGTTAGGGTTGGAGAGGAAGGGTTTCATGATGTCAAATTTGGAATGGCGAAATATCACTAAAGCCTTAAAAAAATTTGACATCTCCCATCTGAAGGCATGGGTCAGAGATGCTCAAGTCTTCGAAACCTGTTAGATTTGTAAGACTTCCCCAAGCAATTCAACAGCGTAGACGTAGACCTTAATAAGGTCCCATTCCGCTTAACTTTTTGTTTTTTCCCTTTATATTCTCACAAAATCCGGGCAGAATGCCATAGTTTCATTCCATACACAAATGGTAGCTAGAAAAAGCTCAACCAACAGTTACCAATTACCCAAATGTTATGGTTTAAAGCTCAGATCTGACATTACATGTGAACTACAATGTTGATACAGAGTTACATACGGGAAGCGAAGCTTGGTTATTGGAACCCTAATTTAGAAAACGAAAACCAGATTTCACATCCTCTTGGAACTCTAATTTCAAACAAAATCCCTAATTTCATGTCAACACAGAATGCTAAACGAAAACCAGGGCTTTTCAAGAAATGGGATAATTCATAGCAACATAATCAAGTTTTGCTACTGGTGCAATCAATATACGAAATGATTGTAGTATTACTGGAATTTTTTATGGAGTTGGAAGTGGATTAGGGTGCTATTATTTTAATTGTGGTTATCCACTTCCTGAAATTTTAAAATGCCCCAAATCATGTAAAAGTCTACAACTTCAAACAGCAATAAAATCTCTTCATAACTAAAGGATCGGTGTTCACCTCTGTCTCGGCGTCGATTGAGCCGAGCAACCGTGCCAGATCCATCATCATCGGCCTCGTGAGCGAGTTGAGGGCTTTAGATGGAGCAGATTTTGTGTGGCGGTTATTTGCCCTTGAATCGCCATTTACGGCCGCCCCCACCACCGATCGCCACCGACACCACCTTCTCTCTCTCTCTCTCTCTCCCTTCCTCCTCCTCCTCTTCGTGTCTCTCCTCTTTCAGGCGACGCGAAGGAACGTGAAGTTCTGAAACTGAAGCTGGAGAGAGATATTCCGAGCAAGATAATCGATCGACAGGGCAAGACGAATCGATCGATATTGGGATCTTGAACTCTCAGCATCGTGTAGCACCATCATCGTCGACATCGTTCAACTTCACAAGAGAGAGAGAGAGAGAGAGAGAGAGAGAGAGAGAGAGAGAGAGAGAGAGAGAGAAAAGACGTAATTTCCGTGGTCTGTTTTTTCGTTTGTTACAGAGGTGGTGGTGGGGCGGGGATGAATCCCGTCTAGTGTGGGCTACGATCCAGTTCGCTATTAGCGGGCCTTTTCCTAAGCTCAAAACAATAATCGGAACCGTTCAATTTTTAGACCTCATTAAGAACATTGGCCATGTAAAAAATCATATTGATCAAATACCGTTTGATATGATTTTAAGATTTTTAAATGCATTAGGCATAAGGTAAATTTGCTTAATGAGTTGTAATCTAGTGTCTTAATTCATTTCAAAATTATAGCAAAATGTATTCGATCAACATGATTTTTTCGTGCGGCCAATGTTCTCAACGAGTTCTAAAAGATGAACAGTTCCGATAATTGTTTTGGACCCTGGAAAAGCCTGCAAATGTCGAACTGGACCGGACTGGACCATAGCCCACACTGGACGGGAGCTGAACCTGGAGACACACGGCTGAATTCCAGCCGAGATTTCCGCATGCACAGTATATGCACAGTATAATGGTGATGTAAATTTACCAAAAGGCCCCCAAGCCCAACACCACTACGTGACAAAATAGTGTAGAAAAGTCGGGACGTAGACGGAAAACATCGAAAGTCCGAAAACCCGTTAAAGTAATTTGTAAATAACTTAAATAGTGTCTATGGCCCACCACTTTTGAGCGTGAAATTACCATAATGCCCAAAACCCCAAAGAAGTAAATTCAATCGGCCAGTTTCCGAATCGAGGGGCATTTTCGTTCGAAGTTGGCCAAAGTGTAAGCCACATTTTGAAACTCCATTCCTTTATAGGCGCCTATGGATATACATATATATATATATATATATATATATATATATATATATATATATATATATATATATATATATATATATATATATATATATATATATATATATATATATATATATATATATATATATATATATATATATATATATATATATATATATATATATATATATATATATATATATATATTTTTGTTGGGCAAAAAAAAAAGGGGATTGAATTAGGAGTTTTTTTGTTGATATTTTGTGGGTTGAATTGTGGATTTTTTGATGTGTTGGGCTCAAAGTATGTCCCGTGAATTAAAATCGGATAAATCGGACCGAAACCGGTTGAGTCAATCGAAATCGGACCGGATTATCTCAACTGATTCCGGTTTCTAAAAATCTCAAACCGGATAACCGTTTCCACCAAAAAATATGTCGAAACCGGAACGGTATCACCCCCTATCCGAGTTGCTCAATGTGTTCAGAATGTGATTTTAATGGTATATGCAAGAAATCAACAACAAAAAAAGACCGAAAAGGGCTTCATCCGAACAGTTTTTATTGAACTGTTCAATAAAAAACTACTCAAATCAAGTCATTCATGGTCATTTTTTTGCCGATTTCTCGCGGGTACTCTTAAAATCATGTTCTGAATACATTGAGTAGTTCGGATTATCAAAATTTAATCGAAAAAGAGGAATTCGCATTTTAAGATGTCCTCATCTGAAACTTTCCCTATGTGTTTAAGCATAAAAAGACGAGTTGCTACCCCCACAAATTTGTGCGTAGATTTTGTGCACAGATTACGGTGTGCATCTCTTGCAAATTATTCGAGCTGTTCATTAAATGTAAAACATTTTTCACGGGTTCCCGCGATAATCAGCTCAATCTAATATCTATAGATATTCAATCCATTCATCTAATTTGTCATTTAGATTTTAGAATAATGAGAAAAGTTAGATGATTGGATCAAACGCCTATAAATATCGGATTGAGTTGATTTTTGGATAAAGACTTTGAAAAAATATTTTACATTTAATGAACAGCTCAGATCATTTTTGTGAAATAAAGAGTGGGTTCCACTGATCAGCACAACCTATTTCCTCTTTCTTTGTGTCAACTGGCTTTCCCATAAAAATACTAGGGGGAATTACCGTTCGGCGGCCCTTGGGGCAAATAAGCCCAACCTGATGGACTAGTTTTCACATAATTCATCTAAATATGAAAAGGATAAAAATAATTTGTAATACATGGAAAGGACAACGTAAAAAGACTAATATACCCCCCCCACACATTTTAAACCCGCTTTTTCTTCTTCTCCGCAGCCAAAGAAGCTGCTGTTGCTGCTTCTTCTTCTTCTTCTTCTTCTTCTCTCTCTCTTTCTCTCTCCGCAGCCATCGAAGCTTCTTCTTCTTCTTCTCTCTCTCTCTCTCCGAAACATGGACTGCTGAAGGAGGTTGTCGGCGCGATCGAGGCAGGCGGTGACGGGCTTATCGTCGGAGGCGGGAGACGAAATCAGGATGAGGGGCAGGAGGTCGTTGACGGCGTCGAGGAAGGTGTTGGCATCAACGGAGTCGAATTAGATTTGGCGTCAATGAAGTTCAGCTTGCGTCTTCATCTGAGGGAATGGGTTCCCATCATTCATATGATTAGTGCAGTAGAGAACGAAGCTAGGAGTATTCCTGTTAATTGCTTCCGATTTCCTCAGTTTTTCACTCATAAAAAACAAAACAATAAAGGATGCAAAAAGATTTCATGAATTTTTTATATGAGACAGAGAACCAACAAATGTTTGCACTATGTAAGGTGTCGATTTTTTGGTTTGATCTGTGGGATTGGGTTTTGATTTGTAGAAGTGGCTAATTTTCGATTTGTAAAAAACTCATCGATCATCGCCGTTGTAGTGTCACTGTGTATAGATTTGTATTGATTTGCAGTATCAATTTCCCTCGGAGAAAGGATGATTTGGGAGTTGTTGGCCGTCGACGTATTTTTTGGGATGAATCTAGTGGGTGTGGGTAAATTTTTTGGTGCAGATAAGGCAGTGTTCGCATGGTCTTTAGTAATGCGTAACGTAGTCTTTTATAATTGATGATTTTCTCTTTTATACTTCAAATAATAGTCAATTATTTGCTGAAAATAAAATAGTTGTTCTTTATGTTACCTAATGTTACTCCTTGTAAAAAAATTTGTTACTCTCTATAAAAGAATGGATGCCCCAGATTGTTAAAATCGACCGATTTTCCACCTTTTTAGATTTGAGTTTGGGGTTTCATTGGAGAGAATTGGGAAGCCCATGGGAACCTCAACCTGAGAGGTGAGATCTGGGAAGTCTTGGGAAGTTCTGGTTTGACTTCCGCCCTATGCTCTCAGTTCGCCCTCGACCTCCGCCGCCCAAACGACGCCGTCACCCCCCAAATCAACCCTTCCATCTTCAACGAGGGCTCCGGTAGCCGCCGCTAGAAATAAGTTGCATGAAAATAAGTTGCTCATTGTATGAAAATAAGTTGCTCGTTGTATGAAAATAAGTTACTTGGTGTATGAAAATAAGTTGTTCGTTATATGAAAATAAGTTGCTCATTGTATGAAAATAAGTTACTCGTTATATGAAAATAAGTTGCTCGGTGTATGAAAATAAGTTGCTCGTTATATGAAAATACGTTGCTTGTAAATAAATTGCTCATTGTATGAAAATAAGTTGCTCTTTGTATGAAAATAAATTGCTCGTTGTATGAAAATAAAGTGCTCCTTCAATCCAAATAAATTGGTACTGGGGGCTCTGCTGTGTCCATGGCACAGTAGCCCCTACCCATACGACTAAAACGGTAACGTTTTGGTTAAAAAAAAAAAATCATTACCATCAATTTGCAATCCTATAGTGCAGAAACGAGATTATGAGAGCTTTAGAGAGAAAATTTGATTATATCTCTTTAGAATAATATGATCAGAATAATAAGATTTTCACCCCCGTTCAAACGGATTAAAAATTGGAGTACTTAATTTTTTAACCATATTTTTTAATATATAAACGATCTTAAAAAATTAAGTGCTCAAATTTTCACTCCGTTTGAATCAATGCAAAGATTTTAGTGAAAATTTGAGCACTTAATTTTTTGAGATCGTTTATATATTAAAAAATATGGTTAAAAAATTAAGTACTCTAATTTTTAATCCGTTTGAACGGGGGTGAAGATCTTATTATTCTGATCATTTTATTCTAAAGAGATATAATCAAATTTTGTCTTTAAAGCTCTCATAATCACGTTTTTACTTCACAGAATTGGAAATTTATGGTAAGAATTTTTTTTTTAATCAAAACGTTGCTGGTCGTGGGTAAGGGTTGCTGGGCGGAGCCCACGGGTGCAGTAGGGCCAGTAAGGCTTCGTTCCAGAACGGACTTTAAGTCCTTATTTTTTAAGAAGACAATTTAAAGCTCAAAAATTATGGGTTTGTTGAAATCTAAAAATATGCATTATGGATCTTGTTTGAAAGATCTCGATGAGATCTTTTATACAATGTAAAAAAAATAAAGAAATATTTTTCATTTAGTTTAATTTTAAGTTTGAAAATGTGAAATAAATTGCTTATTTTTTAAAAAGGTTTCTGGAACGGAGCCTAAGAAGGAAAAGGGATATTTTTGTCCTTGTATGTTAAAAAGATCATGTATTAGCAATTAATTGTTTCCTTTTCATTACTTAAGGCTCTGTTTGGAACCGGTGGAAAAGAAAAGAAAGGAAAGGAAAATAAAAGGGAAAGAAAATGAGAGGAAAATAGGAGGAAAAATTTACTATTCATTACATTTAAAATTCTTATTTTCTTCACACTTTCTTTTTCAACCAAACAATGAAAAAGAAATTTTTTTTATTTTCCTTTCTTTTCCATAGGTTCCAAACGGAACTTAAGAATTTCAAAAAAGTACACCATGAGTTGTGAAATAATTGCCCCTTCAGGCACTGAAACCGAATTCCTACTACTAAAACACACTCCGATCGAATTCTCTTCTCATCCTGGCGGATCCAAACCTTCGCGTCTTCACCACAGTTCCAGCGGAAACCCATTTGGTCGCTCTCCCATTGCTGCATATACCAACGATGCCAGTAAGTCTCTCTCTCTCTCTCTCTCTCTAGATTTCAACTTGTTGATCCAGATCCCTCATACAAATCGTATTTGTGATGCATTTGAAGAATCTAATCGTAGAGGTAGAACCTCCTAGCCCTCTGAGGTACGTAATCGGAGCGGCGATAATGATGATCGGCGTCGTATTACCCCTCGGTTACATGATGTTCCGCAACAAGCGTGTTCCCTCCTCCCCTTCCTCCTCTTCCTCTTTCTCCAAACAGACGTAGGTATTTCTTCTTCTTTAATTTTGCAAAACCAGATTTCTTCTCTTTGTCTACGTATATATCTCTGTTAATTAGTTTTGCTCTTTCGTGGATGTTTTTTTTTGTAAGAGGGTAGAATTAAAACGGGAAATTCGTTTTCTGATTGGGGAACAATTTTTTGTTTACATGTTCTTCTAGATAAGTGAATATATAGGTGTTTTAGGGGTGCTTCGGAGTTAGGGCTGCTAATGAACTGAGCAGCTTGTGGCTGGGCTTGTTAAGGCTCGGCTCGACTCGTTCGTTGAGTATGAGCTCGACATTGGAAAGCTTGGCTCTGCTCGCTAAAGCTCAGCTCGTAAAGAGGCTTGTTAAGTAAATTAGCCAGGCTCCTGAGCTCGAGTTTTAGGCTCGTTTAGTAAAAAGAGCTGAGTCAGCTCAGCTCTTTTGCACCCTTATTAAATCGGAGCCAATTGTATATAATTTTTTTTTTTTGGTTCTGAATTGTAGTTTATAGACTTTTTGGTTATAATTCGGCAAAATAGCCCCATAAGTTCGGGAGAAGGGGTGGCCCCTCACAAAGGGGGAGGGGGTCGCAATGACGAGGCCCGTGCGACTGTTTACCAAAAACATCGGTCTCCGCAAAGTTGTAAGACCATGTACGGGGGCCGTCGCTCAACGGATAAATGTTACTCTAGGGATAACAGGTTGATCTTCCCCAAGAGCTCACATTGACGGGAAGGGTTTGGCACATCGATGTTGGCTCTTCGCCGCCTAGGGTTGTACAAGGACGGATCCAGGAATATAGCCTAGTGGAGGCACCTGTTAATCATCATGGCGAAAGTTTATATTTTTTTTCGGTCAACCACAATAAGATCATACAAAATTAAGCCATGAATTACTAACTACAAAAATTTATAACGCGTGCTTAAGTTAAATTAGGTAAAAATGAGCACAAAATCTCAGATAAAATTTTTAGAGTACTGTATGTTTTAAATGATCATTGACAAATTTTAGAATAATCGAGCTAGTTTTGTTAATAATTTTATTTTAAAATATTTCTCTCAGATGTCAAGAAAGGATAGCTTCAAATAAACAAATAGCTCATAAAAAAACAAGTATAAATGTACTATATGATGAAATTGTGGCATAAAACTAATTTTATATGTGTATTTTTGAGATATATGCAAGTGTGTATGCTTATATATTAACACACTTTCATAATTATGCTAATTTATAAGAAAATATAAAAAATTATTTTAATTTCGAGTGGAAGCTCATGCCCCCACCTATATCCATCCCTTGGACTGTAGTATGTTCCGAGGGTTAGGATCTGAATGTATGAAAGTGTTTAGATAATACATGCAGAATAGAACTTTGTAGAGGTGCAGTGTATGAAAATATAATAAGAATTTAGAAAGCTCATCTGGGGGTGATTTGTGGGTTATGCATTATCCATTTCATTTTGCATAACCCATTTTCAGTGACTACACGCAGGAATGAGCTGTCAAACACTCTCAAACCAAAAATGGAGTATGCATAATTGAACAATGCTGTGGCCAAAAGGCCCTTTAGTGAATCAATTTTGCGCCGTTTAGAGGATTTTTTTTGGATGTGCATCAAGCTGAGTTGTGAAAGTAATTTGGGGATATGGTACTGAAGACTGAAGTTCTGATAATTTTGATCTTTTTCTTTTAAACCAAAACTTTCTTCTTTTTTATCCACACGTCTTTGTGGTTCATTAATTTGTCCTTGTTTAGAACATCAAACTGAAATGGGATATTAATTTGGTGACTCAGGGACAAGGTTTTGATATAGAGGCATAGCTTTAGATTTCGTTCGGAGATCGTCAAAGTGTGATAGGAAGAACAAGATGAGAAAGAAGAGCCTTAGCAGATCTTCATGCCGTGATTGTATATGGGTTAAAGTTGGACTTCTGGCTTATGGGCTTGTTGGAATTACTTGTTGAGGACTATGAATGTTATGTTTGTGGCTAAATTCCATTGTTTCTTTTTGGTTTGTTTCGTTTTTGGAGCCTACTGATGTTCACTATGCTCTGCTGGTCTTACTTTTGTCTTGAATATACTTGTTTTCCCACGTTAGTTCTTCTCTGATAGCATTACATCTTTGGTTGATATCCAAATGGATTTTACCAGAACTGTTTTGGAGGTGCACCTTTATGTAATTGCGTTTGTGATGGTATTCCTGAGAAAAAATTGAAATGGAATGTATCTCAGGGAATGTAATGAGGTAAATTGATTCATTTGTGTCACTAACGGGAAACAGCCCCCTTTTTCTTATGTTTTGTTTGTTCGCACGATATCATGAAGGAACTGGAATAAACTCAAAAACAGAGTTGCGCGTAGTCGTTGAGAGCGTCTATCTATGTATAGTGATGACTAAGTTTGAGTCAATCTGATTGCAGTATGTAAAGTGAGAGTTGCTTTAAACGATGTGACTTTGTACATGATGTGGCAATGTGTATGACTTACATTTTACAGTTACCTTAGTTGGATTGTGATATGGCTTGTTGCAAGTTGCAATATAATATATTGGCATAGTCCTCTATTTTTTTTCCCTCCTTGCTTTGATTAGAAATTGGTGTATCCAGTCTAAAAAAATTAAGAATAAAATAATGTCTCTATGGACTTGGAGAAAGCTTCTGCAATTGAGATCCAGTGCAGCGATTTTAGGCCCAGATAAGTTGAGAGATTGGAGTTTTTTTTGCCGAGATTTGTGCAGTTTACATCTATATTACAGAGTGGAATCTAAAAATGACTCTCTCAAAACTGTCCTCTGGCAGATTGGAGGGTTGAGATCTTAATAGAAGTTTAGTATTCAACCGATCCTAGGGTTATCTTTCAAACCCAAAGTTACTCTAATGAGTTATGGATGAGATGAATCTGAGATTTCCAAGAATAGGGATCCCTCTTCCCGTCTATTCTTCTTGCCTCCTGTCTCTCTCCTCCATTTCTTCTCCCCTCCTCTCTTTGCTCTCTCTTCGCCATCCTCCAACAGTCCAACCGAACAGAGATTGTGGCTGGCCCCAATGTTCTAAAAAGCGCTTGGCGCTGGGCGGGCGGCCGACCACATTCAAGTTTCGAGACCTATTAATCGGCCATTAATCGCCTTTTAGCAATTAGTCGGGTTTTTTTTTAAATATTCTACAACCTCCCTACCATTAATAATCACAATTTTTCTAGTTGATGTGATATATCTTTTCTCCCAAAAAATTTCTTAGTTCTCTTTGGGTATCGGATACTCAATGTTAACACTTCTAAATGTTAACAGTTCTCTACATTTCAAATATAGAGACATAGAAGTTCAATGTTCATAGTTCAAGATTACGAAATCTTAATCACCAGATCCAGATCGATGAGAGCCTGATCAAATGAGAGCCCTAACACAGTAACACTAATTCAAAACCCTAAATAACCTGGTATGAGTATAACAGGTACCCCCCTTCGTTTTCTAAAAATTCAGATTTACCCCGCCTAATCGCCCATGAACCAATTAATCGCTTATCGCCACCTAGACGCCGACCAATTAAGCGGAGATTAATCGCCGCCTAAGTCCGATTAATCATCTAGCCGTCTAATTCAACCTTTTAGCCATTAATCTCATCGGTCAGCCCAGGTTTCCAATTAATCGCCCATTAATCGGCAATTAATCGCGCCTTTTAGAACACTGGCTGGCCCTGCTTCATTATATCTCTCCTGGTGGAAAATGGGTTAGAACAAGTTTCAGGCAGTCATACTGTGTGCCTGTCTCTCGGTAAGAACAACAAATTTGAAGTCTCCTTTTTTCTCTTGCTATAAAATATTCAATGTATTATTTGCTAACAAAAGCCTCACATTTGCTATGCTGCAGAGTTGGTTTTTGTTGGTATGATCTGAAGTGATTTTTGCTAAATATTGTCTGCCAAGTTCGACAAAAGTAATTAGGTTTTGAGGTATGTCTAAAAGATACTGGTGTTTAATTGACAAGCTTAAGCTTTTGTGCTCCTTGGCTATTCCACTTGCTTGATTTCAGCAATGTTTTACTTCATTACAATTCTGCATTCAACTCATGCACATGGATACTCATTACATGGCTTCATTTTGTAGTTAAAAATGGTGTTGAAAGCATTAGGTGGACAATAAATTGGTAGACGACTTTGATCTTGTTCCGTAATGGTTAATTGAAAATGTTATTTTAAAATAGGTAGATTGAGCCAACAATCTAGCTGTCCGAGACAAGGCACCTAGTTGACTTTAATTAAATCTTATAGAATCATTTTTTCTTTTGGGTGAAGATGATGGTTTAGTGATTAATGATTATAAAGACATATAAACGTTGAAACTCTTTTTGTTGAAAATACTTTTAGACTGATGTAAGAATAAACATGATTTAAGGACCATATATGGTGTTACATATTTGTAATTAGAGCTTTATTTTGTCTTTTTTTTAATGGGTAGTGATAATGCCAAAATTGTTTTTGTTGGTGCCAAAACTCTAGTGCATAAAAGTCTTGTACACTGCATATGGTATAAGCCTTTTGTGCACTAGAGTTTTAACACCAACAAAAACAGTTTTGGTATTATCATTTCCCTTTTTAATCATGTAATAGAGAGAGAATATTTTTTCAAAACTTGGCCCTAGTGGTGTCCTCCAATTTTTCTTAAAATCTACGTTTGTTGGTGTCGTATTCGTGTCGTGTCGTGTCGCGCGTGTCTGTGCTACATTGGAGACAATACATCTTCGTAAGTATGAGCATTCTTCGCCGATCAAAACTATTATGAGCATTCTTCCAATGTGTTAATCTATCTATAATAACTATACTCTCATTCGCCTATCAAAAAGAAATAAAGTATGAGCATTCTTCTGTTTACATGGAAAACAACTGCAGGTTGGGTGATGCGATGATCTGACCAGACCTATTTCTTAACACAGGTAGTCTAGGTGGACACCTCGAGGCTCCAACTATGCATTGGGTTATGCTCGATTTCCATGTTGCTGGTGTTAAAAAAGGCATGTGTATGATACTTGGCGTGTTCTCGCAATACTTTAAGCTTCTTCACTGGAAATGGAGTGTGTACTAAATTTTTGCTATGAGTCAGCTATATTTGATAGCAATCCACCAAAGCTCAAGAATTGTCCGACACCCGGTTCTGATCTCGCCTCGTGGATTCATTTGTGGATGCCTGATGGTAATGGTGTCGGGCAAAAGGTGGCTTGGGAAGGAATTCTTGGGATGGGTATCTGGTTCCTTACGCAATGAAAAACCCCTCCCTTCGAATTCGATGTAATGCATTTTAAAGATACTGCATGATTGTTGGTTTTCAATTCAATTTCCAGTGCCAAAGGTTTAAAGCAATGCGCAAAGGTTGTTCCGGAATGATGGCCCCTATCGATTGGCTTTGCCAAAGCGTTCTCTATTATTGCTGAACTTGGTTAAGGGGATTACAACTTAAACAACCCGTCCCTTCTGGTATTTCCATTTGTAATCTCCATTTTCTTTCTTGGACACGCGTGGTAGCAAAGTATGTCCTCTCAACTTGGACGATGTCAAATTCGTTATCCTTGTATATGAAGGCATGTTTGATTGTGGCTGAGATCTCTATGATATTTACTGGGCCGACCTTACACGTGCATGACTCGTGCACTTTTACTAGTCACCATAAATGTGCTAACGATGATTAGGTTTGGTCATTGGTGGCTGGTAAAACTCTTGACATAAGTCTTGTTCTTTTGTAAACTTCAAATTTCTTATCCACTCATTTCTTAACTTGGCAAATCACTGCCATTCGTTGTACACACATAATTCGATCGTCAACGCTTGTTACTCTTGAAAACATTTTGGTTCTCTCTGGCTGAAATTTCACTGGTCATTTTTGATCGTCTCTTTTCTTAACTTGGCATGTTTGATTGTGGCTGAGCTTCTCTCTTCTTTGTTCCCTTTCCCCAGCGGCGGTTCTAGCTCTCTTCTCCCTCATCTTTCTCCTCTCCTCTCCCAGTCCTCTCTTTCTGTTATGGATGTGCGGTGGTCGAGACTCTCGTCCTTGGGAGAAATGTTCTCCCATCGCCCCATCATTTTTGGGCCTTGGAAACCCAGATCTGATTTTCAGAGTTGAGGTCTTTGGCCCTCAGACCCAATTAGCTTGGGCAACGGCTCCATAGGTTCTTCTGCAACAGTGGTGGAGGTGCCTAGCAACAGCAACTACGGTGAGACGAAGGGACGTTGAGCTCCAGTTGCCGATGTGAATCCTCCATCTTCCTCTAGCCATATCCACGAGCGGATCGGTGGTTTCATCAATGCGGTTGTCAATTTTGGCGATTCTTTTTTTGGGAAATGTATAGAAATGGTCCTCCAAGTTTCACCCAAGTCTCATTTTCGTCCTCCAAGTATCAATTGCAACTCTTTTGACCTTCAAGTTTGGTTTTCGTACCAAATTGGTTCAATTGATAACATTTGTTAGCCAAATTGGATGGAAAAAATCAAATTGAGGGCGGACGTCATTAATTGGACCAACTTGATACGAACTGCAACGTCCAAACTGCCATCAATCTGATTTTTTTCGTCCAGTTTGACTGATAGAAGTTATCAGGTTTGGACCAATTTGATACGAAAACCAAACTAGAAGGTCAAAAGAGTTGCAATTGATACTTGAAAGATGAAAATGGCACTCGGATGAAATTAAGAGAACCATTTATATAAACTACCCTTTTTTTTTCGTTCTGTAGTTTTTTTTCTTGTTTTAGTTCGGATTTTTGGATCCTTTGTACTTTGTTGTTCTTGGTTATGAATATATGTTTCAGTGTTCAAAAAAAAAAAAAATTCACCACCTCCAATATTATACTCCATACGTCCCAAACTGTTACACCTTTTTGGAATTGTGTGCCATTTTAGATTATTTATATCTTGTGATTTATAAATATTTATGGGATTTTGAAAACTTTCTTTAATAAAAATTAATTAAAATATATCAAAAAAGATTCATATGAGCTCTACACACCTGTATATAATATGGTACACAGGCTACGCTTGGGAAATAATGGGCTGCAAATAGCAGTGCCCTATATATTTTAGACCAACGCTCCACGCCCAAGCTAACGTATCTTCTCTACTTTCAAAAAAACGAATATGTATAAGTTCAACATTAACCAGTCTTTAACATAAATAACGAATATGCAAAACAATAAAAGTAAAAACTAACTTGGTCGGTGGTAAATTCGGGTGTATAATTGCGACTATTGTGGGAGATGCTCCCCCCACTACGAATATCATTCTCAAATGACCAACTATTTGAAATTGAAAAGTTGTAGTCATCCATTGTTCCACTCCGAATTTTTTCATAGATTAATAAGTCGTTAATTTTCACCGAAATCATTATTCTAAATTTTGGTGGATTATGTTTGACATAAAAATAACCAGGAAAGTTCCAGGTCGGATGGTCGGACGAGTCCAGTTAGAATCACCATTCCTTCCTTAGTCGACATGAAGCCAAACTTGTTGACGAACTTTCGATGGTGTTAGCCTCGGGTTACTCCACGTCGTAAAAAATATCCGACTGTTTTTTTCCACTTTTTTTTGTCCTTTATAGATTAAAAAATATAGTTACAAAAATAAGTGTTCCAATTTTTAATTCTCTTAGATATTTTGGCACTTTCCGGAGTTGTCCAAAACCTCCATATTGGTGTCTTTGTTATATCGACTCCGTTTGATTGTAATAGGTAGGTTCGTAGGGGGTAGTTGCTCGCTCAATGCTCCTCCCATTAACTGCGCCAAATTAACCGCTACAGAATCGAGCCAATTGCGTGAAAGGTAAAAGCATTGCATAGCACGTCATGCATATAATTGAATTGTGTTACCAAAGATTACATCTCCGAAAAATTTGTTTATATGTAAAAGATTTCCTTTTCATAATATATTATTGGCCGGGGGCTAGGGAAATATTTTTTCCATACGTAGAGATCATAGAATGATTTCCTTTTTAATATATAAAGAGGGTTATCAACCATTAGGGATTGGTCTGCCGAGAAGATTTTTTTGTTGAGTAGCAACCCTTGTTTTGTTTTCTTTGTGAGAGTTTCTGAAAAAGAAAGAAAGGGGTTCACGGCTTCGAGGGAGTTTTTGTGCCGCAGCCCATATTCCGTGCTTTTTCCGGGAAGGTTTTTGGTTTAAGGCATCAACCCATGTGTTCTATCATGTTTTTCTTTTTGCATCTGCCCATACATACATACGCCCATTAAGTCAAAAAGCATAGAGAGCGAGAGTTTTTTGGTTACAAAAAGAAAGAAAGGGTTTGCACGTTTTTTGGGGTTTTTCGACAGAGGCAAAAGTTTTTGTTTTTTCGACAGGGGCAAAAGTTTTTGTTTTAAAAAAGAAAAGAAAGGGGTGCACGACACTTAGGGATTTTTTGGCAGCCCGCACTCTGTTCTTTTTTGGTTTAATTAGTTCTTGCATCTTCGTATGCCGTTTGGGTTGTCTAGAATATGTTTTATATCAAACCATTCATTAATCATCCACTGTTCGTGATTCTTTGTGCCGTTTGCTGCTATGGCCGAATCTTTGGGAGATTGATTCGGAGCCGGTTGAATCCGGAGATCGGGCGTGAAGTCCGTGGTGCATCTATTGGATCTTAAAGAAGCTCTGGGAGCATTGGAGATTGACGAGAATAGGTAAAGGCTTGGGTAAGGGTTTTTGCTATTTCGCAATCTGTACTTCTTTTTGATTAATAGAATAAAGCAGTAGTGTTAGGCCGTGGTTTTGGCTTAGGGTTATTTAGGACCCTAAGTTTTTCCATGTAAATTGTGCGTCTTTTGTTTCAATTTTTTATTCTGCTGCAGTACTTTATTTTTTGGTTTGGATTAATCGAGATAATCAACCCGTTCATCTTTATTAATTTTTAAATCAGAAAATTGGTGATTTTTTATCAAAACTCCTATTCACCCCCCCTCTAGGAGTATATTGAACGCTTCCGCATAATTTCAAATTCGTTTCAACCGGTGCAAAAATGTTATTTTTTTGATTATTTCATCCTAAATAGTCGTAATTAATTTTTTGACTCCAACGCCTTTCAATGGATACCCTAAGAGAGCCTTAAAACTAAATAATGAGTCTTAGGGTGTTTGTTGAAAGGCTTTAGAGCAAAAAATTTATTATGACCATTTAGAATAAAATGGTCAAAAAAAAAAAAACGATCTTTGCTCCGGTTCAACTGAATTGAAAATTGAATCACTTAATTCTTGAATTATATTTTTTAATATAGAAAGGGTGTATTTATAGAAATTAAATAAATAAGATAAAAGTAATTAAATAAATAAAGAAATTAAAGGAGAGGGGTAATTTGGGGAGGGTGGCAGGGGTAGTCCGGGAAATGGGGTGTGGGGTCAGGGGGGTTGGGGTGTCAGGGAGGGGGAAAAGCAATTTACTTTTTTTAGGATAGTCGAGAATTTTTTTTGGTTTGTTTTGAAAATGTTAAAAACAGTAAAGTGAACTGTTGTAAAGACTTAAAAGTGTATTGAAATGTATGAAAAACGTTTAAAATTGTGTGAAAGTGTATTGGAAAGTATAATAGGTGCGTTAGACTCTGTTTTTTCTGGGAGTTTTCCCCTGTCAATAGAATGACCATTTTTTTTTAAAGAAGTGTTAGTTGTTAATTAGTTGTTGTTAGTGAGTATTTGACCCTTGGTTTTGTGCATGTGAGTATACGGCGCTTTCCAACTTGGCTATCACTCCACTCGCTCAGTTGAGTGTATTGTTTACGACACATTTGATCTGAAACTTACAAGTTGGCCCAAGTGATTGGGTGATTGTTGCGATTTCGGTTTGGAACTCCAAACCCAAACTTTTGGAAAAAGCAACTTTTCTACCTTTTCTCTCTTTAACTTTTCAATCATACTCTCATTTTTCACTCTATCTCTCTCTACTTTTTACCTTTCTCCACAATCATTACTCTCATTTCTCTCTCTACCTTTATTCAAAAACACTACTCAAAACCCATAACCGAACAATGGCTTTATTCTTACGTATGTGTAGTGTAGTATTCAAATTCTCTCCCTTTGCCCTTAAATAGGATCCTGAATTGATATTCTTAATGAACTCAACTGTTTTTTTTTTTTCCCAAACTGATCCGACTGCATCAATTTTGTTTTGAAAAATTGAAAGGTAATCGATCTGAATATTGTGATTTAAAGTGAAAAATTCTGATTACTTAAATAAGACGGGCTGTTTTTGGGGCCACACATGGCGTATTCTGAACTATATAAAGATGCCATTGTTATATTATTTCTTTTGAGAAGAAATTTCAAGCATAGAGCACAATGCTTTCTATGATTTTACAAAGCTGGCCGGTGAGAATTGAGCAACCACCACCATTTGATGCATTGCTCTATCCTGCTTTTATTGGGTAGAGGTCAATTGGTCACATCTGTCATCGTGTATAAAATAACAAGTGGATCCTCTGGGGTCACATCCAGCCTAGTCTCTTGCCAATAAAGAAAACTACATTTGTTGACTCTTAATAGACTTCAGTCCATTTCCATGATCAATCAGGCATAGCATAGCATACCTTGGTTTTGAATCTCTCTCTGGTTCTCTCAACCTCACAACTTTCTTTTCACACGTCAAACAATGGTTATGGAAATCTTTCTCACCTCTTTCGTTCAGGTTCTGTTTGAGAAGTTGCTGTCCCATGATCTGTGGGACTTTGCAAAGAGGGAGCGGATTCACACCCTGCTGATGAAATGGAGTAGAATGTTGGAAGAAATAGGGGCCGTGCTTGCAGACGCTGAGGAGAAGCAAATGAATGATCGATGGGGGGTCAAATTCTGGCTGGAGGATCTCGAGGACTTGGCTTTCGATCTCGATGACGTACTGGACGAGTTCTCCACTGAGGCTTTGCGGCAAAAGGTGATGGAAGAGCCTCGAGCTAGAACAAGCAAGGTAAGTGCCTTCGTACCTAGTTGCTTTACGAGTTTCAATCCAGGCACCCTAGTGTCTGATTTTAGGATGAGGTCCCAGATGAATGATATCACGACCAGGTTGAACGATATTTTTGATCGGAGAGCGAGGCTTGGCTTGCATATTGTTGATGCCGGGCCATCTGCTAAAGCTCCACCAAGGCCACCCACTTCATCTTTGGTTCATGAACCTTGTTTATATGGTAGGAATGGGGATAAAACGAAAATACTAGAGGTGCTCCTGAGTGACCAGTCGAGTAATGAAAAAGTTAGAGTAGTCCCGATTGTGGGTATGGGTGGGGTCGGTAAGACCACCCTTGCTCAAGATGTCTACAATGATGAAATGGTGGGGAAATATTTTGAGATGAAAGCCTGGGTTTGCGTATCTGAAGTTTTCGAGATTGTGGCCGTGACAAAAGCAATTCTTGAGTCTGTCACGTCCCAGACTTGCCATTTTAATGCATTGGATCAAATTCAAGTTCAACTAAAGAAGGCTTTGACGGGGAAGAAGTTCTTGATTGTTCTAGATGATGTCTGGAACAAAAACCACGGTGATTGGATCAATTTAAGGAGCTCTTTTAGTGATGGAGCCTCAGGAAGTAAAGTCATCGTAACAACACGTAATAGGGATGTTGCAGTTATGATGGCCGGAATAGATAAATTTCATTCCTTAAAGCAACTATCAGAGGATGATTGTTGGTCAGTGTTTGCACAACATGCATTTGAGAATAGAAGTATAGACGAAAGTCCAAATTTGGTTTCAATTGGTCGAAAAATTGTGAAAAAATGTGGAGGATTGCCTTTGGCTGCAAGAACACTCGGTGGCCTTCTCCGGTGTAAATTAAGAGATAATGAATGGGAAGAGGTATTGAATAGCAAGATGTGGGAGTTATCGGACGAGGAAAGTGACATTCTTCCGGCTCTAAGATTAAGCTACTATCACCTCCCTTCACACTTAAAGAAGTGTTTTGGATATTGTTCTATACTGCCTAAGGATTACGAATTTGAGGAGAAGGAACTAATTTTCTTGTGGATGGCGGAAGGCTTAATTCAGAAGCCCACGGGAAAAAGGCAAATGGAAGATCTTGGATGTGAGTACTTCCATGATTTGTCATCGAGGTCATTTTTCCAACCGTCAAGTAGTGGTAGAGCCTCACTATTTATTATGCATGACCTAATCAACGATTTGGCTCAGTCTGTTGCAAGAAGAACTTGTTTTAGGGTGGAGGAGAAGCTTGAAGACAATGAGGGGGACAAAATTATCACTAAGGCTCGCCATTCATCCTACACACGTGACTATCGTGATGGCATACAAAAGTTTGAGGCCTTTCAAAAAGCTAAAAATCTGCGATCGTTTTTACCATTTGGATCCAGATATCAAGTTGACTCCTACTTGACTCACGATGTTCCCCTCCATCTATTGCCGAAACTAAGACGTTTGCGCGTGCTCAGTTTGAGAGGTTATAAAATAGCTGAACTTTCGAGTTCGATTGGAGATTTGAAACATGTTAGGTTCCTTGACCTTTCATGTGCATTGATTGCCACACTACCGGAATCAATAGGCACTCTATACAACCTCCAGACACTAATATTGAGGGATTGTAAAAATCTCAGCAAGTTGCCTTTATACACAAGTAATCTTATTAACTTGCGTCATCTTGATGTTACTGGTGCAAATTCCTTGCAAGAAATGCCACCAAAAATAGGTAAATTGACAAGTCTCCAAACATTATCAAACTTTATTGTTGGCAAAGATATTGGGTCTATGATAAATCAGCTAGGCAACTTGATTCATCTTAGAGTGACACTTTGCATATCGGGGTTGGAGACTGTAACGGATGCTTTGGATGCCAAGAGGGCCAAGTTGAAGGATAAGCAAGGCTTAGATGAGCTATCATTGAATTGGAGTTACAACTCCGAAAATTCTAGTAATGGAAGTGTTGATTCAGAAATCCTTGACATGCTAGAACCTCACAAGAAGTTAAAAGTACTTACTTTTAGCGGTTACCGTGGCCTAAAATTTCCGACTTGGGTGGGAAATTCTTTGTTCTCGAATATGGTCTCCTTGAAGTTCCAAAATTGTAACAAATGCACTTCCTTCGCACCACTGGGGCAGTTACCCTCACTTGGAACACTTCAAATTGCAGGGATGCAAGCATTAGAGAATGTTGGACTTGAGTTCTATGGGTTGGGCCGTTCAAATCCTTTTCCAACTCTATGGAGATTAACCTTCGAGGACATGCCCAAATAGAAATATTGGTCTCCTTTTGAAGTCAAGGAGGAAGCTCAAGCATTTTCTCGCCTGCAACAACTCTCCATCAAAAGGTGTCCCAAGCTTTTGGGTAAACTGCCTAGCAATCTTCCTTGCTTAAGAAATCTAGATATTGAAGAGTGCCCACAACCGGTGGTTGCATTGATTCCAAGCCCTAAAGAGCTAATTGAGGTGAGGAATACACTTTACTTTGGTTCACTCATCTCTTTATCTCTCAAAAATGTTTCAGTTCTGGCTTCCTATGGCAACCCACAAGAGGGTAATGAAGCAGAGAAGGAAAATGCAATGTATAGTCATTTGAGCTCGTTGACTTCCCTATCAGTTCAAAATATTCAGGGTCTCACGTGCCTACACAATTGGTTTTTTCAAGGGCTGACAGGATTGCAAGAACTCTCTCTCTCTGGTTGTAAGGAACTCAGATCATTGTGGAATAATGAAGTCAAAATACACCACCGTCTCTTTGCCCTCCGACGTTTGGTGATTAAAAGATGCCCCCTACTTATTTCCTTGTTTAAAGAAGAAGAGGAGGAAGAGGAGGAGGAAGGGCTTCAACAACAAAAGCAGAATGAGGAGTTGCCTTACATAATGATGCTGGAGTACTTGAAAATAGAAGATTGTAAAAAGTTGGAGAAGCTGCCACGGGGGCTGCACAACCTCAAATCTCTTCGAGAGCTTATCATCAACAATTGTCCATGTCTCATCTCTTTTCCAAAGACAGGTTTGCCGTCTACGCTGAGAACACTTCGAATTGACAAATGCATTGCTTTGCGGTCCCTACCTGGGTTGATGATGCTGAATTGCCTCGAGAAATTGCAGGTTTGGAAGTGTCCATCGCTCACATACTTAAGTTGCTCCAGAACTGGGCTACCGCCCTCTCTCAAACAACTGGATATTTGGCATTGTAAAAATCTGAAATCACTAATAGCCGAGGTGGGGATGAAAATCAACTGCCCATCTCTTGAATCTGTTGAAATATGGCAATGTAAAAGCCTCAAATCCTTGCCGGATGTGATGCAAAATGATTATAATGGTGGATGTCTCAGAAGTCTTAGTAAATTGTGGATATCGGGGTGTGATAATGTGGAGTCAATTCCAGAAGAATGGTTCATCACAACCAATCTGACAGAATTGTATATCAAACGGTGTAAGAGACTCAAAGGCCCGCCACACCATGCCTTCAACAACCACCACCTCACTTCACTTCAAATCAGCATTGTCGGCATGGGGAGTAAGTCCCTATCAGTGGGAGGTTTGCACAGATTGTCCTCTCTCAGACAACTCTTCCTTGAAGATTATGGTGGGGCGTCATTTCCACCAGAAGAAGAAGATGATAGGATGATGCTGTGGTTGCCCCCTTCTCTGATCCAACTGTATATCCGAGATTTTCCAAATATGGAAAAGCTGTCTTGCAAGGACTTACAAAATATCCCCTCTCTTGAAGAACTTCGCGTCTTGAGGTGCCCCAAGCTCACGATCATTACAGAGCTTGGGCAGCTTCTCTCACTTTCGGAACTGTGGATCAAGGGGTTGCCCCAACCTTGCAACATTTTCTGCGAAGGGGCAAGGGGGGCTGCTGTTGCCTCCCTCGCTTTTGTATTTGAGGATCGATGAATGTCCGATACTGAAACAGCAGTGTGAATTAATGAAGAAAGGCCATTACTGGCCCCTCATTTCTAACATTCCCCATGTCGAGATTGACGGCAGATTCATCTTTGACACCCCCCAGGTGCGTTTCAGTTTTTTTTGCATGGTAAAAAAGGAAAATAATTCACTTCTCCACAATATCAAGCATAATGTAATTCCTTTCAGGCTTTCACTAAACTAACCGAACCAACTTAAATTTTGCACTACTGTTTTTTAAAACAATTGTATGTATAGACATGTACTACAAAGCATGCGTGAAGAGCGAAGGGTGTGTTATCAAATGTCTTTTTTTTCAAAAGAAATGTATAGCAGTAATGTATATCTTTAAGAAAAGAAGATCGCGTGTTTATGCCTACTTTGATGTAATTAAGTAAGATACTTATATGCTCCTAGTGCTTATAATCATAAGAACGTAAAATATCAACTGTCCCGCTGCGCCTCTCTTCTTAATCTTCTTTTCCAAATAGAATCAACGGGATTTTTCCCATTTGTTTCGAGTTTGATTTGGTTTACTTAAAATGGATATTTCATTAGTCAAAATGCAAACAATTATCAATCAACTTGTAGCGTCAGCGAAAAAAGTATGAGTATTGAATGATTATATACTTTAATTGTGTTTTCATGTAATTCATCATACCAGATTTGATAGTTCAGAGATCTAAACTTCGATTTCCTTAAATGTTTGCACTGCTGCAGTCTTGGGATGTGGAGACGATCAGGTGATTTTCTCGAGCAGCACTTTGCGACAAGAAGAAGAGAGACGGTATTCAATTCTTTTCGTATGGTTAAATTTCTTCTACTAACTTGTCATTGGAAATACTCTATGTTCGGGCCTTTTATCCCGTAATTCGTGGAAACGAACCAGTTTGAGATTTTATCTATTGTCTTCCAGCAGGTGCTTAAAGTCACTGAACAGGCGAACACCTTTATTTATATTCGCTTTCTTTTTGTACTTGGGTGCATGGTTGGGTGGTTTTTGGTCTGCTTGCGTTATTGAAATCATGGGAACTGATACTAAGTAACCGTCCCAAGTTTCTACCATCATCATCACGTTATCTCATTCTCGTTTTGGGGATTGAAACATGAGACCTTCTACTGTCGCGCATTTCTTTAGTTGAATAAAAAGCCATGTCTTTTGCCGGATTTATCCAGAAGTTGTGCTTACTTTCTCACATTTTCAATACTTGCAGCCATTCAGCTGATACAGTTTTGGCACTAATCGCTGGAAGTTTAACATGGTCAAATTCGGATTGTCTTGCTCTCAACTTGTCTGCAGAGCTGAGCGGTGTGTTCAATCGGATGGTTAGCATGTACTGTATTTACGTGTGTATTGTTGTGACAGAACTATTAAGGTTACATTGGCGGTGTTTTGTACGTGTCTCGATTTTCCTCGTTATGTTGTGTCATTCTTCCGACTTTCCTTCCCCCAACACCCTTGTTTGTTAATCGTCTTCGTATCATTTCCGAAGATTAGTCCGACTTTAAGCTAGCTATTAGGGCTCGTTTGTTTCAGAGGATTCTTCCCACTAAGCGATATCCCCAGGGATTCCATATCCTACCTATATCCCAGAGATCCTACATTCCATCCTTCTTATCTCCGGGAAAACAAACGAGCCCTAGACTCAGATTTTAATGAAGTATGCCTGGCTGCGGCACTTTGTTTGATGAGATGATGTTTTTTTTTTTTTTTTTAAAACGGCATCTCTGTAGATGATGTTGATACTGTAGAAAGGAGCAAGCTTGCATCTAAGTGTTTTGATATTAAATAGAATCAGATGTTATGCCCTAGATCAAACAATTTGAGAGAAGTCAAAGAGGTTAACTATTGACATTAACCCACTACGGTTAACGTTGTTGGGTTCAAACCTTCGGAGGCGAAATTTCCCTTTCTCTAGTCTGGGCTCTCTACTGTGTAAAGACCCGGTATTTTTTTTATATAACTAATAATAATTATCAAGCCAAAAATATTATTTTGCTCAAAAAAAAAAATTTATTTATGCCGTCATACAAAACTTTATTCTGTAATTTGTTGTGTGTGCGCGTGTCCGACGAGTAATTGTTCGAGTGTGTGTTGCACCAAACCCAACCCAACCTTCTCCCCATTCTTTTATTTCGGCAGTAAGGGAAACCAAATCCCACCTTTTACTCCCCATTTTTCCTCACAATTTGACACCACATTATTACCCACATGTTAATACCCCTTGGGAAAAAATCCAAAACTCATTTAAGTGTCCCTCCCATTCCATTTCCATGTTCTCAGCCATCACACCCACTTCGGCAGAGGAGAGTATTTCAGAGAGAGAGAGAGAGAGAGAGAGCAAAACCATTTTCTTTTCTTTGTCCCAACCGAGCCACTCACCACCACCGAAACCACCATTGCCGGAGCCACCACCACTCCTCCATCCTCACCAGTCAACACCACCACCCGAACTCCACCTCTTCCGTCCTCCACTCTCCTGTTGACGCTCATTTTTCTCACCACCAACCGGGTCATCTCCTCCAGCCGAGCTCCTCACCGTCAAGCTCCGTCGCCGTTCTGAACCGCCGCCTATACCACTCCGTAAACCGTTTCGCCGGACGAGAGGTAGTCCGAACTCACCTCCCTACGTATATAACATGTCCGTAATGATTTTTTTTACGTTTCGGTATGATTATATTCAAACCCGATTGTCACCGGTCGAGTCCGGACGAAAAACCCACCTTATTTGAACTCCACTGCCACCGTTCTGTTTTTCTTTTTCTTTTTTGGTTGTTTAAGAAAAAAAAAGAGAGGAAGAAGTGCAGCTGCTGACTGCTGGCGGCTGCCTCTGTTTTTGTTTAAAAAAAGAAAAAAAGGGAAGGAGAAGAAAGACAGCGTGGAAAAGAATAAAAAGATTTTAGAATAATTGTTGTTTAACCCCTTGAGTTAGACTAGCTTGTAAATTACACCCTTGGGTTTGAATAGCTTCTAAAACTACCCTAGAAAATATGAAATAGTAACATAAGTCCCTAAGTTAAATATTTCCAGTTTGATGTTAGTTTAGTCGCATGCTTAATGTATTCAAATGATAAATTCTATGGCATGATAAATTTTATCGTATGAGTAGATTTATCGCATGCTTGGTGGTTATCATGGAATTAATTATTGTAGCATGTTAACATGTTTCGTAAAAGTATCAAATTGTGTGAAATGTTGTTGGATTGATAGATTGGACAAATAGGTTCCCGGGGTGGTTGCGATGTGTGGACTTGTCATCTTAGATGTTGAAAATAGGTTTAATGGAAAAAAAAATGGATAAAGTGAGGTTGTGATTTGGATTTCGGGCAATCCAGGTTTGGAACCCGTGGCGATGTATTGTTGATGGATGATTGGTGGTGATTTGTTGAAAGTGTTGGATTACGAAACCCTGGGTACGGCATGGTGGTGATCGGCTCTCGGATGTTGGGACGGGACATAAGGGCGGTATTGTGCTTGTGTCACAAACCGGGACAGAGTGTGCTGCGTGCGCACCCGGGAAGTTTGATCCGAACTTATGGTTGCGGATGGGATACCCGAGTACATAACTTAGGTATCTTTCATCCGAATCTGGAAAAGGGGAATCGACCACACCAGTGTTTGTGCCGGAGGTTAAGGGTAGGAACGGATCTGTGGATAAGATATGAGATTTCACATAGGTTAAAGGATAGTAAAGAAAGAAGAGTTTGATTGTTCTCTATTTATGTTTTTTTTTTTTTTATGCTTGTCAATTATATTCCTGTTGCTTGTAAGTTATGGGTTTCGGGTGGGTTTTGGCTACTGAGCGTCATCGCTCACGGTGCTATGTTGCCCTGGTAACTCGAACGCCAGGTACCGAAGACGGAACGAAAGTGCCGTTCGAGCAGACCGACTTTAACCCTGCCACAGGCGGAGGCGAGGAACCTTGGTTGCCATACGCTTAGATGCTCTGACGGATTATTGGTCTTTGAATTTTGAAAGCTTAATCGATTAAATTTGAAAGTGTGTTAATTTGACTCGTTTAAAAACTTTAAATTTATTTCGATATGGTTGTAATATGATGACGTATGCTTTTGGAACGTCTGACGCATTAAACTGGATTAATCTTTTGAGAAATTGGTCTTTAAATATTTACTTAACGTTTCCAATATTTGGGGCGTTACAACTTGGTATCAAAGCCTAGGTTTAACGATAATCGCGAGGACGTGAGTAATGGGTAGAAATAAGCTCGAGGATATTTAGTTTTGGGGTAGCTAAGCTTATGATATATTCATTAACGCCACGTTTCATTCAAATTAATGATTTCTTAGAATCGTATACTAATAAAACTTAATTTTAAAATGTAGGATGTCATCCGATTCGGAGTCGCTGGACATGAGTTTCGACACGTGGGGCTTCTACACCACTCGCGGCCGCAGGGGAGATCTGCAGCCCAGAGACCAGCACTACTTCGAGAGGAAGCTGACATACTTGGCCCAGGAGCGTCTGAAGAAGGATATCCGGAAGGTAGCTGAGGAGTTTAGTTGGTACTCTAAAGAGGAGCAGTGGAAGTTGGTTCGTCGCCGACAAAGTTGTGGTTTGAAGGAATGTCGTCGGGCTCTGGACATTGAACGCGATGACGTTGTGTATGAACGCCTGAGGGCAGAGGCCCTAGCCCCCCCACAGCCGCGTTTCCGCACACCAGAGAGCGTGGGGTCTTACGTCGCTGGTCCATCTTCGCCACCGGATTCTCCTGGACAGACTTACCCACCACCCGTGCCAGCACCTCCAGTTATTATAGACATATCTTTGGACTCAGAGGAGGAGGACCCAGAGGAGCCGCCGATGGACGACTCGGATTAGAGCACTGCTGTACTCGTCAACGAACCCTAGTTATACCATTAAGAAGGGAAGGGGCGTTGTACTTTTTGGTAGCACTCCTTGTTCATGGTAGTAGTGCTAGTAATAGGGTATCTTGCAGTACTCTTTTGATGATGGTGGTGTTAGTAGTATGACTTTTATTATGTATTGACGTGATGAAACTGTGATGCTGAGATCTGTGTTGACACTCTTTGATTATTAGTAGATGATATTTCTGTTCAGTATTGTGTATTTCTTGCTTTAATTGAAAATTTTATGCAAACGGGCAACACAACTAGAAAACCCCTTTTTGACTATCGAATCCGACCAATGTAGATGGTGGGGACAAGAAACGGTAACAGCGGTAACAACAACCATAATAACAACTCAAGCGGGAACAACAACAACGGGGACACAAATCAGAATGTCGCGGCTGCCCTAGCGAACGTGGCCCAGATACTCCAAAACCTTGCCGCTAATCCGCGAGGACCCCAGCCTCGAGCAGCCCCAGATCGTACCCATTTGTTCACCGAGTTCAGGAAGCAGAGACCACCAACCTTTCATGGAGCACCTGACCCACTTGTTGCTAACGCATGGATCCGACAAGTCAAGAAGATGTTGGATACGATGGGAGTTCAGCGAGAAGCTGATCAAGTGGCTCTGGCTGCATATCAGCTGGAAGGAGAGGCGGACTATTGGTGGGAGGCCATCAAGCCCAGTCTGAACCTCACAACTATTACCTGGACGCAGTTTGAGACTACTTTCCTAAACAAGTATTTCCCAGCCCCAATGAAGGATGAGATGGCGCAGCAATTTCTGGCACTAAAACAAAGAAATATGACCGTGACTCAATACATGTCACGTTTTGAGGAGCTATCCCGTTATGCGACAGAATACCTCCCCAATGATGCTGCTAGAGCAAAGAGATTTGAATGGGGATTGGAGCACGATCTCAGAACCAAAGTGGTTGGGATGCGACTGCAGACTTACGCTTAGGTGGTAGAGACCACATTGATCATCGAAAGGGAGATCAATGACTCGATCAGAATTGCGAACCAAAGAAAAGCGACACCGGCATCGGGAGGGCCGATCCGTAATAACAGTCAGGGGTACGTCGCCCCCAAGCCGTACAATCAGAATAACAATCAGAACAACCAACCTTGGAGAAACAATAACCAGAATCGAGGCCCGAACCAAGGACCATATCAGAGTCAGCAGCAGAATAGAGCACCTGGAGGAGTGAAGTGCTTCCACTGTAATCAAGAGGGACACATTAAGCGTCACTGCCTGCAGCTAGTGGGATCTGGAAGCTCAGGATATGGGGGACAGCAACAGCAATCGTATCAGGGGAGACCAGCCGGGCAAGGCAATCAATACCAGGGAAACCCTAACCACCAGAAGCTAGGTTGGAACCCACAACAACAACAACGCCAGTCTCAGAATCAAGGAGTGAGGAAGGGACCGGGAGGTCAGAACCAGCAAGTTGGGGGACGAGTGTTTGCAATACAGGGTGAGGAGGAAGCATACGACCCTGCGGTCATTCAAGGTAACCTCCTGCTTTTCAATACTTGCGTGCAAGCGTTATTTGATTCTGGTGTATCACATTCATTTATATCTGCTGCCTGCGCTAAAACGTTAGGACTAGAAACTGAACATTTAGTGTCGTCATTGAGAGTCACTTCACCGTTAGGGGGTCAGATCTCAGTAAGTTTGATATGCAGATCTTGTGAGATAGAAGTGTCTGATATGCGTTTAACCTGCGACCTCCGCATTATTGAGATGATTGATTTTGACGTAATATTGGGAATGGATTGGTTATCTGCCCATCGTGCTGTAATTGATTGCCATCGGAAGATCGTGACAGCCTGCTCTCCGGATGGGCTATGTTTCCGTTTTAAGGGGGATAGACAAAACCCTGTGTCAACAGCACCACAATCGAGGTGGAAAGATAAGCTATCCGGATGGCTGGCGAGCCTCGTGCTTGAGGAAGAGGATCGCATGGAGTTGGGACTACCTCGGATCGTTTGTGAATACGCAGATGTATTTCCTGACGAGTTGCCTGGATTACCGCTGCGAAGGGAGTTGGATTTTACCATCGAGCTACAACCAGGGACCGCGCCTATCTCCATGGCACCGTTTCGCATGGCACCTGCGGAACTTCGGGAACTGAAGGTTCAACTGGAAGAGTTATTAGAAAAGGGTTTTATTCGGCCGAGTACATCACCTTGGGGAGCACCAGCCCTGTTCGTCAAGAAGAAAGAAGGAACCCTTCGACTCTGTATTGACTACCGTCAACTCAATTGAGTCACGATCAAAAATCGCTACCCTCTTCCGAGGATAGATGATTTGTTCGATCAGTTGAGAGGATCGACTTGTTTCTCAAAAATTGACTTACGCTCGGGATACCATCAGCTGCGTGTCCGAGATAGTGACATCGACAAGACTGCGTTCAGAACTCGCTACGGGCATCATGAGTTTGTTGTGATGCCGTTTGGATTGACCAACGCGCCTGCTGTATTTATGTGCTTAATGAACAAGATCTTCACGCCGTACCTCAACCGATTTGTTGTAGTGTTCATCGATGACATATTGGTATATTCGCCGTCGGAGCAGGACCACGAGGAGCATTTAAGGATAGTTCTGCAGGTGTTAAGGGAGAACCAGTTGTATGCTAAGGCAAGTAAATGTGAATTCTGGATGAAAGAGGTGAAATTCCTTGGTCATGTTGTGTCGGAGAAAGGAATTTCTGTGGACATAAGTAAAGTGGAAGCAGTCATGGATTGGAAGCAACCGAAAACGGTATTTGAGATCCGAAGTTTCCTTGGGCTAGCCGGATACTACAGGAGATTCATTCAGGACTTTTCCATGCTAGCCAAGCCGATGACTAGGCTGACGCAAAAGGGTGTCAAGTTTGACTGGAATGAGGCTTGCGAGAGGTCGTTTCAGGAACTCAAAAGAAGATTGACTAGCGCGCCCATATTGATCGTACCAAAAAGGAACGTGGGCTATGCAGTGTATTGCGATGCTTCTAAGGAGGGTCTGGGTTGTGTGCTGATGCAAAACGGGAAGGTTATTGCCTATGGATCACGACAGTTGAAACCGCACGAGAAGAACTACCCGACGCATGATTTGGAACTCGCTGCAGTTGTTTATGCTTTCAAGTCTTGGCGTCACTACCTCTATGGGGAACAATTTGAGGTTTTCACGGATCACAAGAGCCTCAAGTACTTATTCACTCAGAAGGAGCTAAATCTGCGGCAGAGGAGATGGATGGAATACTTAGAGGATTATGATTTCACGTTGTCTTATCACCCAGGCAAGGCCAATGTCGTGGCAGATGCTCTTAGTCGTAAGACAAGGGGACAGTTAGCTAGACTAGCTATGAGAGAATGGGAGATGGTAGCGACTCTCAACGAATTTCAATTACAGCCAGCCAGTAATGAAGGAGGAGCTTGCTTATTTGCCATAGTCGCCACACCAGCGTTACACCGAGAGATTCTTATAGTGCAGAATTTTGATCAAGAATGCGATTTCATCAGGTATCAATTGGCAACGGGAAAAGCCGCAGCAGGATGGACGATCCACGCCAACAAGAGCCTCAGATTCCGAGATCGAATTTTTGTACCTGATGTAAATACCCTACGGGAAGCCGTTCTAAGGGAGTTTCACCAATCAAACTTTGCCGTGCACCCTGGAGGGAACAAGATGTATCAGAACCTCCGTAGATTATATTGGTGGGGTGGAATCAAGAATGACGTAGCCAAGTATGTATCCACGTGTCTCACGTGCCAACAAGTGAAGGCTGAACACCAGAGGCCAGGAGGGACCCTTCAGCCATTGCCAATTCCAGGATGGAAGTGGGAGCACATTACTATGGACTTCGTGATAGGATTGCCTAGGTCAGTCAAGAAGAACACCGCTATTTGGGTAATTGTGGATCGACTGACCAAATCTGCTCATTTCTTACCCGGTCGTATGACTGATACCATGGAATCTTTCAGCAGACTCTACATCAATGAAATTATTCGATTGCACGGAGTGCCAGTATCTATAGTTTCTGACCGAGACCCTCGTTTCACCTCCAACTTTTGGGGAAGCCTGCAGAAAGCATTGGGAACAGATATTCGCCTGAATACGGCGTTTCACCCTCAAACTGATGGACAATCTGAGAGGACGATTCAAACCCTGGAGGACATGCTCCGAGCCTGTGTGTTGGATTTTAAAGGGAGTTGGGAGAGACACCTACTGCTGGTGGAGTTTGCCTATAACAACAGTTACCAAGCTAGCATCGGGATGGCCCCTTATGAAGCTCTGTACGGACGACCATGCTGATCACCTATCTGTTGGACCGAGGTTAGGGAGGATGCCCTACTGGGACCTGAGCTAGTCCGAGAAACTACTGAGAAGGTAAAGGTGATCAGAGAACGACTTTTGACTGCGCAAAATAGGCAAAAGAGTTATGCTGACAAGAGGACTAGGCCTTTGACATTTAACGTGGGAGATCACGTATTCCTAAAAATCAAGCCGTGAAGGGGGATCATCCGATTCGGTAAGAAAGGGAAGTTATCGCCTCGCTACATTGGTCCTTTCGAAATTTTGGAGCGAGTTGGGGAGGTAGCCTATCGCCAAGCTTTACCGCCGCAGATCGCCAAAGTTCACAACGTCTTCCATGTTTCTATGCTACGGAAATACATGGCTCATCCCACTCACGTGCTCAATTGGGAGGAAGTCACACTGGATGAGGACACGACTTTTGAAGAACAACCGGTGGAAATTCAGGATCGTGGAGAAAAGGTTACCCGAGGGCGGACAATCAAATTAGTCAGAGTCCTATGGAGACATCGAGGACTGGAGGAATCAACTTGGGAACGCGAGGACACAATGAGAGCCAACTACCCGCACCTATTTCACATCGAAGGTACATCTTAATTTCGAGGACGAAATTGTCTTAAGGGGGATAGGTTGTAAAGACCCGCTATTTTTTTTATATAACTAATAATAATTATCAAGCCAAAAATATTATTTTGCTCAAAAAAAAAATTTATTTATGCCGTCATACAAAACTTTATTCTGTAATTTGTTGTGTGTGCGCGTGTCCGACGAGTAATTGTTCGAGTGTGTGTTGCACCAAACCCAACCCAACCCAACCTTCTCCCCATTCTTTTATTTCGGCAGTAAGGGAAACCAAATCCCACCTTTTACTCCCCATTTTTCCTCACAATTTGACACCACATTATTACCCACATGTTAATACCCCTTGGGCAAAAATTCAAAACTCATTTAAGTGTCCCTCCCATTCCATTTCCATGTTCTCAGCCATCACACCCACTTCGGCAGAGGAGAGTATTTCAGAGAGAGAGAGAGAGCAAAACCATTTTCTTTTCTTTGTCCCAACCGAGCCACTCACCACCACCGAAACCACCATTGCCGGAGCCACCACCACTCCTCCATCCTCACCAGTCAACACCACCACCCGAACTCCACCTCTTCCGTCCTCCACTCTCCTGTTGACGCTCATTTTTCTCACCACCAACCGGGTCATCTCCTCCAGCCGAGCTCCTCACCGTCAAGCTCCGTCGCCGTTCCGAACCGCCGCCTATACCACTCCGTAAACCGTTTCGCCGGACGAGAGGTAGTCCGAACTCACCTCCCTACGTATATAACATGTCCGTAATGATTTTTTTTACGTTTCGGTATGATTATATTCGAACCCGATTGTCGCCGGTCGAGTCCGGACAAAAAACCCACCTTATTTGAACTCCACTGCCACCGTTCTGTTTTTCTTTTTCTTTTTTTGTTGTTTAAGAAAAAAAAAGAGAGGAAGAAGTGCAGCTGCTGACTGCTGGCGGCTGCCTCTGTTTTTGTTTAAAAAAAGAAAAAAAGGGAAGGAGAAGAAAGACAGCGTGGAAAAGAATAAAAATATTTTAGAATAATTGTTGTTTAACCCCTTGAGTTAGACTAGCTTGTAAATTACACCCTTGGGTTTGAATAGCTTCTAAAACTACCCTAGAAAATATGAAATAGTAACATAAGTCCCTAAGTTAAATATTTCCAGTTTGATGTTAGTTTAGTCGCATGCTTAATGTATTCAAATGATAAATTCTATGGCATGATAAATTTTATCGTATGAGTAGATTTATCGCATGCTTGGTGGTTATCATGGAATTAATTATTGTAGCATGTTAACATGTTTCGTAAAAGTATCAAATTGTGTGAAATGTTGTTGGATTGATAGATTGGACAAATAGGTTCTCGGGGTGGTTGCGATGTGTGGACTTGTCATCTTAGATGTTGAAAATAGGTTTAATGGAAAAAAAAATGGATAAAGTGAGGTTGTGAATTGGATTTCGGGCAATCCAGGTTTGGAACCCGTGGCGATGTATTGTTGATGGATGATTGGTGGTGATTTGTTGAAAGTGTTGGATTACGAAACCCTGGGTACGGCATGGTGGTGATCGGCTCTCGGATGTTGGGACGGGACATAAGGGCGGTATTGTGCTTGTGTCACAAACCGGGACAGAGTGTGCTCGCGTGCGCACCCGGGAAGTTTGATCCGAACTTATGGTTGCGGATGGGATACCCAAGTACATAACTTAGGTATCTTTCATCCGAATCTGGAAAAGGGGAATCGACCACACCAGTGTTTGTGCCAGAGGTTAAGGGTAGGAACGGATCTGTGGATAAGATCTGAGATTTCACATAGGTTAAAGGATAGTAAAGAAAGAAGAGTTGATTGTTCTCTATTTATATTTTTTTTTATATGCTTGTCAATTATATTCCTATTGCTTGTAAGTTATGGGTTTCGGGTGGGTTTTGGCTACTGAACGTCATCGCTCACGGTGCTATGTTGCCCTGGTAACTCGAACGCCAGGTACCGAAGACGGAACGGAAGTGCCGTTCGAGCAGACCGACTTTAACCCTGCCACAGGCGGAGGCGAGGAACCTTGGTTGCCATACGCTTAGATGCTCTGACGGATTATTGGTCTTTGAATTTTGAAAGCTTAATCGATTAAATTTGAAAGTGTGTTAATTTGACTCGTTTAAAAACTTTAAATTTATTTCGATATGGTTGTAATATGATGACGTATGCTTTTGGGACGTCTGACGCATTAAACTGGATTAATCTTTTGAGAAATTGGTCTTTAAATATTTACTTAACGTTTCCAATATTTGGGGCGTTACATACTGTCTACCCATTAGAAGAAATCTCTTAGCATACAAGAGGAAGGAAGAGGAAAGCTAAATGATAGAGGCAGAGGAGGGAGGATGTGGTGTTAGGGAGAAAACTGGGTTTGTTAGCTTAATTAATCAAGACCTTGAGTCGTAAGGTGGCGTATAAGTCATAATTCCGACACCTTTCAAGTACTATCAATTCCTTTTTGGTCCGTTTGGATGGAAGATTTGTTTTGGGTGGATATAGAATGAGAGTGGATTTGAAGGTGAATATGTTAAGAAGGGTGACCCCACCTTTTAAGAATGATGAATTTGTAAAGAGGTGTTTGGATGATACTTTGAGAAGAAGAGTTTGGAGGGCGGATACGATGGGATAAGATGTCAAATGACTTAATTACCCCCAGTTTGTTATTTTAATGGACAAATTAGATTAATTTCACTATAATTTAAATAAATACATATTTATCATTAATTGTGGAATAAAATAAATTCATTAAATCTTTAAAATGTTTAAACCTTATATGTTTAAAAACAAAATTGGAGATGTTTTTTTAATTTATGAGAATACTCTAGAATACTGTAAAAAAAAGTTCAATTTTAATAGAGAGATTGAAAAAGGGAAAGAAGAAAAAGAAAACTACTCCTACTTATCAAAAAAGGGTGTCATCCCACCCATTGGATCAAAGCTCTAATCAAGAAAAGAAAGATGAGAATTGTATGGGATTAAAACCCAATATGCATTCGGAAGAAAATTGTATGGGATTAATAAAATTTCAGTTCTAAAACCCACCGCAACAACCCACAGATTTCTCTCTCTCTCTCCATCAAGCATCCAAACTGGAAAACGAGCAGCTCCGGCAACGAAGGAGGCTCCGGCGACGAGGTAGTCTTCTTCTCTCTCTCTCTCTATTCGTCTTCTGTCTTGTTTTCTCTTAGCAACGACAGGGGTAACCCAGTTCTTAGCAATCCACCTTCCCCTGATTTGTAATCCCAACAGTAACAAATCCCCCTTCCGAATCAGGCGTCCCTTTTCTCTTCCAAACATCGTATATGGCGAGGAGGAGGATTGGTAACCAGGGGGCCTTACAAATCCGAGAGCTTCTCCCCCGTCCAAACAGGCTGAATTCTTAAACTTTTCTCCTTCTAGGATTTTCTTCGGCGGGGTGGGGGTGGCTTGAAGATTTGGAGAAGGGATTGTTTGGCTTTGCTCTTCCGGCGAATAAGCTGACAGATCCGGTGCGGCAGCTTCTGGTGATAGCATCCTCAGCCGGGTTTTTATTTTTCTCGTCTTTTTTGTTTTGTTTGTTTTGGGTTTGGTTGGTTTGACCTTAGAGCATCTCCAGCCTTGACCCAAATTTTTATCCAAATTTGAGTCAAAATTTGGGTCAAAACCCATTTTGGGTTAGGCTCACTCCAATGGCAAAATGATTCATTACCCAAATATATTGTTTTTTTTGCTTTCAATAGTATTTCCCTCCATTTTTGTTTCCCTCTATTTTTTCCCAACTACATCTCCTAATTTATTTCCCTCCTATTTTCCCCCTTTTGCAAACAAATCTCCCTCTCAATATTTTCTTATCCTGGACAAATTCTTACCCAATATATGTTGGAGAGATTGGTTCATTTCTCACATCAACTAGACAATGGAGCCTTCTAATTTCCTAGTTTTGGGTTGAAACGAAATTATCTTCTCCTTTTCTCCAGTTCCACTTTTTTGCCTTCTTTCTACTTGGGCAAGAAAATCACAAAATTTGTTCACAGCTTTTTGAATTTTCGACAACCATTTCATTAAAGAAACAGCGGTTCTATTGCAGTCAACATCTGCTTGGGAAGAGAAACATAATCGTATACGCTCCCACAAATTCGCCATGGTCTAATTAGTGCCTATAATTGGATCTTGTGAGATAGCCAAATAAGCTCGACAAAGAGCTTCATCCTCCACCATGGTAAATCCTTTACCACGAATCGATTGCTTTTGGCTTCCTACTACCACAGGAAAATTTTGTGATATAATTTCTACTCCATGAGTTTGTTCCAGACTCATAGAATCCTCAAGAATTTCAAATTCATTCATTGATCAAATTGGAAACTCACAATTGTACGTTGGTTGAGAGAGAGAGAGAGGAGAAGAGAAGAGAAGCAGCAATCTATTTAATTACGCTGGTTCTCTGCTCTCAAAAAGGCATGGCAAGAATGGCATGGAAAGAAGCAAAGAGCCGTTGAACTTGAAAGAGAAAGAGATGTTGGAAAAATGGGTCAGACTTAAGTTGTCCCAAATTTGGGCAAACAAATGGGTAAAACCCAAAATGGGGAAGGGTATGGGTCAAAGATTGGAGAGAATTTTTTGTGGGTTTTACCCAAATTTTAAATTTGGGTCTTAAAATGGGTCAAGGCTGAAGATGCTCTTAGGTTTTATTGGTTTGGTTCTTTCTCTTTAATGGGAGTTTTCCCTCCCCTGTGTGGGGTTTCTGGTGTTGTTTGGTTGTCTTTGCCACAGTTGAGGGATTGTTGCTCTCTCTGTTTGGAAGTTGGTCATGGCCGATTGCTGGCAAAGCTAGCCTGGTTGTGAGGCTCTAGTGGGTGATCTTGGGTAGCTAGATCTTTAGTTATTTACTTCCCTTGGGATGATATCCAACTTTGTTGTACTCAGTTGTTTGATATAATACGACTCCTACCATTTTGACACAAAAAGAAATAAATCCTTTTGAGTCGTTAATTTTAAGGCCTCATAATTAGTCAAGGTGTGAACGAGTTGGTCCGGACACCTGATTAATATTCCCTCTGTCTAAAAATGATAGTCTCTCACAAAAAGATGTGCATGTTTTGAATCATAAAATAAAGTACTCCTACTTGCGTTCATAATTATTTTTAAATCGCATCAAATTAAAAAACTAATCAAAAAATCAGTATATGAAAATACTTTATTACAAATCTTTTAGCGGGGAACTATCATTTTGAGACGGAGGAATTTAAAAATAGTGGTATAAGTCAGTAGACGTGCTGTATAAGTCAAAATTACTGGTAATACAAGACTAATGATCTCTGATTAAAAACAAAAAGGAAAAAACAGAACCATAATTTATGAGTGCAATTTTGTTCACCCTTCTTAAAAAAAGGGTGAACGTTATTATCCCTCTTATTGGTTGAAATGATATAGTTCCCACTCCTGTAATACATGTTTTGATAAGCATGACATTATTATTTGATGGGAAGGAGGGTAATTAAATTCATGATCTACATTCCACTTCCAGGTTCAATTCTTTGATTCTCTTTTCCACTTCTATTTTAGCTATCAAGAAGTCAAATGAGATATTAAACAAAAAATGGGGGCAAGCTTGTTTTATTCTCTTGAGGTGAACAAAAAAGGAATGCAATACGAACAACCTTCCTACACATTTATGGTATCCAGTGGTTTGGAGGCCGGAGGGGGAATATGGTGTCTAATTAAATGGTCATTTATCTTGTGGTTAGCTATTTTACAGTGACTATAAACCAAAGATAGGTTGAGGAAATGGGGTTCATTACGAATGATTGTTGCTCCTTGTGCACTAGCAATGTGGAGACATACTCGCATCTATTCTTTGAATGCCGTATTTCGTTATCAATTTGGCAGCTTTTGATGGGGAAAAATTTGGTTCGAGAGGTACCAGTCACCTTGGAGAGAATCCTGCAGTGGTTCTGTTCCAACGCTAAGGGGTAAAGTTTGCGCAATACCTGTCCCAGGGCCCTTTGGCGAGAACGTAATCTTCGCATCTTTCAAGGGAAAACTACTGATGCAGTTCACTGTATACCAAAATTGTTAATGACATAAGGGGATTCTTAAGCTATAAGGGAATGGAGAAAAATTCTTAGAACAGTCATGCAATCGGTTCAAGTTGGGACTTTCCTGACAGGATCTAAAGGCCCTGACAAGATCTAGAGGCATACATAGTTTGTTTTTGCGTATAGTTCAATTGTGTAATTAGTTGTTTTCTGATGTTTTGGTTTGGGTTTCTTCCCCTAACTGTGTATTCATTTTGGTTTGTGCTTTATAAAATTCTGCACCTTATCAAAAAAAAATAAACATTTGGTGGTTAACTTCAAGCTCTGAGATTCTAGTAAAAGAGAGATCGATCATATAGTAAATATTCGTATGTATATTTATAGGTGTGCTTATTTTGTCGGATGAATTGGATTTGGAGAAATGAGTTTGCGTTGAGATATAGAGGGAAAGAATCCGTGAGAGGGGGCTTTGACTACTGGCCATTTTTGCCACCAACGTTCCGGCTAAGCTCTACCCCTCGTTGCACCACCGTCAATTTGGGAGAGGCGGTGAGAGAGAGATAGAGATGCATTGTATTTATGTTTTGTTTTTGTTTTTTTTCATTTTTCCCAATCTTTTTCATTTTTTTGTTTTTGTGTGGGTTTAAGTTAAAAAGGGTGGATTAACATACATGTGGCTCCATGTGTCGAAAATAAAGATCCACATATTTGATTTAACGGAGCCGTTAAGCCACCTCAGCAGAATCTGTTTACAAGTTGACGAATCGACACGATAGGAGTCTAATTGATCAACAAAACAATAAATTAGGTGTAAAATTGAAATTTAATTAAGTTTGAGTATCTATTAGACATCAGGATCAAAGTTTGGGGGCATTGAGTTTTTTCATTTTCATTTTTGTTTTTTTGACAAGATCATTTTCATTTTTGTGATTTCAGGGTGCGCTCACAAAAAGACGAATAAAGGGGTGTTTCACTTTCTCTTCTTTGTCTAAACCTCAGTTTTCTTCAATTTTCAAACTCAAATATAATGGAAATGAAAAATAATTTTTTGATTTTTTTTGCACCGTATTAAAGATCTCAATGAAATCTATCAAATAAGATCCATATTGATAGGAAAATCATTTGCATAAACACATAATTTTTAAGTTTGAATTTACCTTCATTTTCTAAAACCTCAGTTTTTAAGAAACTGGAACGGGGCCTAAGTGAACAGAACAGAGAGTAAGCAAACCGGAGGGGAGCTTCCTCCTATTTCTGCACATAGACCAAAAGCAAAGTCCCGCACTTCGACTTCCTCAAAGCTTTCTTCATCAATGGCGGCCTCTTCTTCCATCCGCACCTACATACCCATCCCACCCTTTCTCTCTCCTCGCAACCCCCAATCCTCTCTCTCCTCCTCCCTCAAACTCACCTCTCCCCACTTCTCCCCCTCCTCCAAACCCCTCATCTCCTCCCCTCTCTCTCCAGCTCTACCCCTCCGCGCCGCCACGACCTCCTCCTCCACCCCCTCACCCCATACCCCCACCACCACCTTCCACGGCCTCTGCTATGTCGTCGGCGACAACATCGACACCGACCAAATCATCCCCGCCGAATACCTTACCCTAGTCCCCTCTAACCCCGACGAGTACAAGAAACTGGGTTCCTACGCCCTCATTGGGCTCCCCGCCGCCGAATACCCGACCCGATTCATCGCCCCCGACGAGACCACCTCCAAGTACTCCATCCTCATCGCCGGCGACAACTTCGGCTGCGGCTCCTCCCGCGAGCACGCGCCCGTGGCGCTGGGGGCGGCCGGTGTGGTGGCCGTAGTTGCCGAGTCGTACGCGAGGATATTCTTCCGGAACTCAGTGGCGACCGGGGAGGTTTACCCGTTGGAGTCAGAGGTTAGGGTTTGCGAGGCGTGCAGGACCGGGGATGTGGTGACGATTGAGCTGGGGTTGGGGAGGTTGATTAATCATACGACCGGGAAGGATTACGGGCTCAAACCGATAGGGGATGCCGGGCCGGTTATTGAGGCCGGTGGGATTTTCGCTTATGCAAGGAAAGCTGGGATGATTCCATCACTGGCGGCTTAAAAGTCAGGTATTGAAGTCAAGTATCTTACAACTATCTTGTGCATTTTGTTTTTGAAATTGGAATAGCTGGGTGATATTTTATATTCATAGATAGATTGTAAACAAGTGTGAAGAAGCCTAGGCATATTTTAGTATTAGCTTAGATGGCAGTGAGGAGTGATTCAAATTAGTGAGAACTGATAAGAACTGAAGTAGCATTTTTTGAATTTTGAACCAGGGGTTCGCTCGAACCCCTTCGGTATAAGGTAGAGCCGCCCCTGCGTGCTTACAGCGAAGTGTCAGTGCTACAAAGTGTGTGTCTATGTAGCATTGACACCTCTAGTGTGACGAGGTATTGCGGTGTCCGATTCGGGAACACGGCTAGATACGGCAGGGTGTAAGTGTATATATTTTTAATTTTTTGGAGGGTAACTATGTTACTACTCAATTGTTTTGGGTTTAAGTGTAAGTTAACCTTACGCAGTCGGGTCCAATTGTGGCTCGGTTGTAGGGCTGTTCCTCGGTTATCAAAATAAAAAAGAAAAAAAGAAGTGTAAGTTAACCTATAAAAACAAGTCCTAAAGAGAAGAAACCCTAACTTCAGATTCCTCCCATCCATTTCGTTTTGTTTACACTTCGCATTTTAAACTTGGGAGAAAAATATATACTCCATATATATATACACAAACGTGGCGTGTCCCCCGCTGTGTCCGTATCTCCATTTTTTTAGAATTCTCATATCCCATGGCCCATGTCCCATATCCGTATCCGTGTCTGTGCTACATTGTGTGTATGTGTGTGTGTGTTGACATGTCCCCCCCACGTGTTGTGTCTCACATTTTTTGAAAATTGGGTGTTCGTGTCGTGTCCGTGTCGGTGCTACATAGAGAAAGAGTATGCTACTGAAATGTCAATCAAGTGCTTTTTGGTCCTTTGGATGTTAAGATTTGACTTATATAGTTATATGTTAAAATTTGTAAAGACTATGGGAGAAAATTTTGTTAGTTTGGTACCTTGCGTCCTTACCAACTAGAGAAATTTATTAGGGTTGTGTGAGTTTTTTTTCTTTCTTTCCGTCCCCTTGTAATATTTTGTTATTATTAATGAGATATTGCTTTCGTCGTAATTTGTCATTGCTACAAAATTTTGGATGCGGAAATCACTTGTTTTATGAAGGATGGTGGAAGTACCTTAACATAGATATATATGGATTAAGCGGACCAAATTATAACAATCTATGTGTCGAACTTGAGCAAAGGCAATCATGTTCATCAACTTCAAGCCAATCTCATTATCTTGGTGTTAGTTTAATAGTCCAGTTTTTTCCCCCTTCTATAGTTCGAGGGGACATTTCTGTAGTGTGCCGTTTAGAAAGTTTATATCGAAGTTGACCTTATTCGTCATGAGCAGTATAGCTTTTCACGCATTATGAGCAAATTTGCTCTTCGAAATTCCAATCTTGGTTGGTGTTGGGAGCTTTCATTGCAGCAGTGGGGGTGTTGAGAGTGGAGATTGGCAGAGTAGGGACTAGGGAAAGCAGCTGTGCACAGTTGTTTTAGTGTTTATGGAAATCTATGAGGAGTTTTCTGCATGTTACATTTTAGAAGACCAGTAAGCACGAGACTAATTGGTTATTTGTTACCCGGAGAGTGGGCCAATGAGCTCCCCTACTCTCATGGAAAGCATTCTGCTAGTGCTCTCTTTCTTTGGTAACTAGGAAAGCTTGTGTTTCTGGGAGTGTGTTTCGTTGGTCTTCTAGAATGAAGTGGTTTTGTTAAAACATTTGGATTGCTATTTTGTTCGTTAACCTCCTTGTTGATTTTCGTGTTTGTATGACTTGTGGTTGTGGTAATCTTTTTGTGCAATCACTTGGACCGTGCAAGGAAGAAAATCAAATTTTTTTTGCAATAACTTTTGGAAATGGTATATATTCCTATACAGAAAAAGGGAAATGTAGAATTACAACCGATAGTAGCATTATAAGGAATTGTATTTGTTGCCTCTGATTAACAAGAGTAGCACAGTTGGTGAGAAATCATTAAGAAATTCACATGTACATAGCCGTTTTTCTAGGATATATGGATTTGGAGGCTAACTTTTCCTCTGGTCATAAGTTTTCATGTGCGCTAGTATTTGTGAATGCGGAGGATTGACATATCGTAAGAAAAATGAAATTTCCACTTCATTCCTTAAAAGTTCAAATCGGCTGCGTTTCTTGCCTGTTGTATTTTTATGTTTTCTCGTTGGGATCACATTTCAGCCCTTGATTGATTAACTGTTATGGTTGTGTTTGCAGGGTATCTGGACTATGTGCTCGTTTGGCTGGCAATCTTTGACGACTTGAAGAATTGTTTGTTTGCAACTTCTTTTCTCTGATGTTTAGGAGGAGAAACCTATCCTTTCCTTATGTCATAAATAAAACCGCTATTTGCGCGTTTCGCTTGTATCCTGAAAACAAGAGATGCTTCTATAGCTCCGTTCGGATGAACTCGCTTGCAGTACTTACGATGTCCTTGCTTATTGTATTGTTAAATGTTGAATCAGACAAACTTTTTTCTACTCAATGTTAAATTAGACAGTTTTTTTCCTACTTGATCTTGAGACTCATATCGAATGATGTTGTTGAAATCATATTCACTCTGCGTCAGAATCTTTGAGGATATGTGCAGAATATATTCTTTCTATTTGATCTTGAGACGCATATCGAATGATGATGTTGAAATCATATTCACTTAGTGTCAGAATCTTTAGGGATATGCGCAGAATATATTTTGTAGGTCTTTTTGTTAACCAAAATGAAAAAAATATGAAAAAGGAGAAGTCAAAAAGCTTCTCTACCCCCTACTTCTTACTTCTCTCTCTAAACACAAAAATGGTGAATGTGTTCTATCAAAATGAGTTCTAGTTAGGCAGCCAAACGTTCAAATCTAAAAAATGTGAAAATGAAAAATGTAAAAAGTAGGTAGCCAAATAGGCCCTAAATTGCTTTGCAATCTTCTCGTGTTTGGTTGAATCAAATTTTGATGATCATGTCGTTAATTTTGAAGGTCTTGACATGTCAAACATTCATGTAAAGATTAACTGAGAATCAAACATTTGTAGTCATGTAATGATGTAAAGAAATCATAGTATTTGCCTTGAGGGAAACGAACTAATCAAAATTCTGGAGGTCTACCTCAACGATCATTTCTCTGGAGGCAAATAATATGATTCAATGAAACCATTTACTAGCACATCTGTTTTCTCTATTGCGAGCCTACTCAGATCAAGAACAAACTTAGATTTTTTGCGTGGATCACTTAACAACGCATTGGAACTTCAAAACTAGATGGTTTGAATCCTTAAAATGGAACTGCGATCGATATAGAACTACATAGTATAATCCTACATCCAGAATTGCACTGAACACAGGATCTTGGTTATTATTTTTATTTTTTATAATCCAAAAAGAGATGCAAGAAATGGGTGCTGAAAAGATTGATTATTTATATAATTGTAATCTTATTTGTCCTAATTTTATTTTTTCTTTTTTGGGGTTCCTGCTACTTTTCAATTGATTTTATCTTCTAATCTATAATCTGTTAGGTAATTTTGAAAATATTGTTTAAAATAACTCATTAAGATTTATCAAATAAGATTCATATTGCATATAAAAAGTATTACCAATTAAAAAATATGATAGAGGTGCTCCAAAACTGAATTTTATTGGTACACAAAATGACGTCATTTTAGAGTCCCTCCATTAAGTTTTGAAGTGCTAAAATCAAAACTCCAATATCTCTAATATAGGGCCAGCCGGCAAGGAGTGGAATTAATTTATATTTAGAGTAGAAACATGAATCGTATTATGTCGGAAACAATTTATTCGGAGTTTTGTTTTGACTTTAATTTTTTGATTATGGATCTATTTTTGGCAAACACCAAGTTGCGGCCCCGATTTTCATTTTTTGACCAGAAAAGAAAACGCAAATATAGTGATACAAATTGCACGGTCCATAAGCCGAAAAACAACAAATGCAACAAAACAAAAAACACAGAAATAACAAAGAACAAAAACGGAAGAGAAAAACCCTTTAAATGAGAAAAGAGGATGAGAAATTCCATTAATGGCTATAGAATAAGTTCAAGTGTTTCCAATCGGCTTGTACAGCAGAGCTTTGGCCGACAAATAAACAGAGTAATAATGGCGACCCTCTTTTTACACACAAAAACTCCTCCAAAACCCCTAAAATCCTCACTCTCTGTGATTGCGTTCTCGATCATTCCTCGACCGCCGCCTTCTCTTGAAATGCCGATCATCGTCGTCGCCGTCTTCATCACTCGACGCGTAATCTCCGTCGTACCGATTTGAAGCCGACACTCCTTTCTTCTTCTTCGGCGACGCGGACGACGTTTTGTAATCTCCATCGTACCGATCGGATTTCCTTTTAGAATGGGACGATGATTGGGGTTGTTGATGAAGTTTGGGGTCATGATCGGAGAGGCGTTCCACCGACGACCTCTCCGTTTGGGAGCGGCGGCGCTCGTGGTGGCTGTTGCTGCTACGGTGGTGCTCGGCGATTGATGGTTGTGGATTGGACTTCTGCAAAACCAGCAGTTGGGACCATTTAGACAAATTAGTTTCTGATGTGGACCCAAACGAAAAAACAATAACTTGGCCTAATTTCTCTATTATTGACCCCTTTACTTTGGAAAATTGCACTTAACTCCTCCCACATTGTTGTTTAGGTATTTTAGCTTTTTTTGTTTGAGAATTGATTTTTAAACTCTTTTTTTTGAATTTTAAGTCTATTCTTTTTGCTAAAAGAATAAATTGAGTTCTATCGCCTTACTTTTTTCCCTCAATGATTTCCTTGAAAATATCTTTACAACGACAACCTTAGGAAGTTGAGAGAGAAAATGTGTCTCACAAGTTTACTTGCAGTGTTATTTTCACATTCACAAATGTTTGATGTACTCAAGTTGGCCCATATCTCACTCAAACAAACATTTTAGGTAGCCTAAACTATTGAAGCGGCTCATATACTAAATAAATTAAAATGAGCTACTTAGCACACATATTAACCACATCATTCTGAAGTAAACACAAAATCGCACCAAAGACCGAGAAGAAGGTGGGTATAGGGCAAACATTGTGCCTCCCAACATTGGGCGTGAATTCAAACCCCACCCCCTAGACTAGGACACAATGGAACCACTTGAAATGTACTCCTATTTATATATGCTCCCAAACCCTAGAATATTGTGCAATAGGATAAATTGCACCGACCTTCCTTGAAGTTTTTGACAATTGCAAGAACCACTCATGACGTTCTACAAATTACACTGTCCCCTATTTTAAAAAATATTATCTAAATTTCCTATACCTTGAAGTTGACATGAACGCCATTAATTTTGAAAATAAATGACTGCTATGCTCTTAAAATACTACGAGTGTGAGAACTATACAACCAAGTCCTTCCATTGGAGCCTTATATTAAAATAAAATTTATAAATCTATTTACACAGTATAAATTTGTATAATTACTAATGTATCTCGCAATTAACCACGTCTCAAACCCCACGCATCTCCTTTTTATTTTTTTTGGCAGAGGTAGAATGTCGATGAATTAGGAAATCAGATTACAAGTATTATACGTGTCGATGCCACTCCACCAACTTAAACCGAGACCTTCAAGTTACGAAACGCCAACCTGAGTCTCGCACCTACAAAGAAAATTATAATTTCTACAATTGCTAGGCAAAATATATATATACAGAAAAATCTGAAACCCCATATCGACCAACCAATCGCAATGTAGTTGGAAAAAACCAAATAGATTTGCCGTGTCACGCGGTCGCTACTCCAACGGAGTACAAAGGTGTCCGGATAAAAGGTCCCATGCATTTTTAGTTATGCCAAGGTACACTACAAGCTACACCAGCCACCTTTCTACATCACTTTGGTTAGCAGGTTAGTGATGATACACTTGCACAATTGAAAAACAGGAATTCCCCTATTTTCACGGGGAATTGGCATTTATAGCAGTCACGCCAATTGGAAAACAGTGAACCTCTCCAGAGATCCCAAAATCTCATTGCTTTTAGCTCTAATTGGCAAGTGAAAGCCCCAATAGGCAGAACTCAAAAAATATTGAACATACTCGTATGGTATAATCAGATTATTATGTCACCATATAAATTCCGTAACAATAAAGAGGTAAAACAAAAGTATACCTACGTGAACACAGGAAGAGGAATTATGTTTTTAACCCAAAAAAATTGCTGGGCGACACAAAACTGGGGTAGATAAAAGGAAAAACAAGAAGCCGCGGGTCCCAACAATAAATTAAAAAAGAAAAGAAAAAGCAGAGTAAAACCCTTGTGAAACTAAAGGTCTTCAAGTGGACAACCCCTTCGATTTCCTCCTTAAGCTCCATTTCTTCATGGCAAAGAAATGGAAGCTTGAAACTTCCGTTAATAACATCCATAGTTTGAGCGACTGCTAAAATAGTCCAGGTTTTCATTTCTTTCACCACAAATCTCAGGCAATCGGAAGGACCCTCAAGTCCGAAAACAGAGAAAGATTTGTTTAAATTTAACCCCTTGCTGTTCCTCATACAAAACAAAATTACTACTACGGTTGTGTGTTTAATCCCAAATGCAGCAACGAAACAACTTCCCGTCATCTTTACTATGGAAAGGAAATTTTGTAGGCATTCATTTGCCAGGAGCCGCATTACGCTTTCCAGAAATACGGTTGTTCTAACAAATAGTTTGATTGTACCACCAAGAGTACCTCCTGCAGTACACACATAATGAAGCAAAAGCATAAATTTAGACTGCAAAAAACATACATATTCGGATTTCAACGAAGAAGCATTCCCACTGCTGCCCACTTCACGACTGCCTTGTCGGCCTCTGGATAGCTCTCTCCTGTAAGAAGAATAAGTTTTAACTCCTCAAACTGAAGTCCCCTTAAACATTATAAAAGATCATATATTATAAGCAAAAACCTTTATTTGATTCTTAACTTATGATGACTTCCATCGCAAATGAAAATATTTCAATACTCAAAAATAGATTTAGCAAAAGCATGTAAAAGATAATTCCAAACCCAAGCCATGGATAACATCAGTACTAAAAATCCACTTCTAACTCAATGTTAAAACACCAAATGGGAAGTGACAAATAATACTCTGGCAGAAGAAACAAACAAATACAGAGGAAAAGTAAAGAGATATTCAAAGCGCAAGGAGACCTAAATTTGTCAATGCAAGGGGAACCTCCTGACCACCACTTCATAAACAACACCCAAACAGGCAGGATTCATACACTACCAAACCCGAGCTTCCATTAACTAGATTATGAAGCAAAAAAATTTCTACCACGGATAGCATAACTTGGCTGACTTAGGCAATTGTACTTCCCATGTGTGAGTGAGGGACAACTTCCATCAGTGCAATATATAAACTTCTAAACGGAATTATTAACAGACAATAATTCCATCAGGTAGCATTTGTAACTTGCAATCTTAACAAAACAAATATCCCCTCGGGCAGTGTTATGGCAAATAACAAAATTAAGAATAAAAAAACAGAACAATCATACAAAGAACACGTGGATTTACACAGTTCGGCTTAAAGCATAAGTCTAGTATGGGCAAAGATGGACAGAGGAATGATAATGAGGGAGGAGAAGAATGAGCCATCAATATCTGTATCTCACACAAGACCCAAGGGCCCCCCACTACCCCTTGATATAGGAAAACCCCTCCATATGGATCGGGTAGAAAAATATCCCATGATAGTAATTTAGTAAGTAACTTGCTATTTGCCCGTTTCAGGTTACACAGGTTGTGCGGGTCGTAAAGTTGAATAATATAATTTATTTCCAGCGGCCAGGGGGTGCTAAAGAAAGTTGTCGAATAATCTTAGAACTCATATCTATACTGTAACTGGTGACAAAGGTAATTTGGCAAGAAAATGGAATTAAGAGGCGTGTTTGATATCCTTTTTGAAAACGTTGGCAAACAAATACTCATCAAAAACTCGCTCGGAATTTTGGTTTTGAAAAATATCCTCAGTAAAGTTTTCATGAAACTCCACACTTTAATGAAACACCAATCTGGATTAATCCTTTTTTGCACAAAATGCAAAAGCAAACTTTCCTTTTTTTGCCTATCTGATTGAAACTTCTCATGTTTATTTCAGTAAACAAGAAAAAAGGAAATAAGAAATGAAAAAAAAACATAGGAAAAACAAGTGAAAGCAGACAGACTCCCAAGAGAACATAAGTTGCATAACAAACAAACTCTATGAAACAAAGGTCACCTCCTACCATAGAATTGCCTCACACTGCATATGTAAAGGAAAACAGAATCACTAAAGTTACCTATCAACCCGACTCTCAAGTTCATGCTTCCGCCTTAGATCAGTTTTCCGAGCCTCAAATTGCTCTCCGCTCACAAGGGGGGGTCCAGCATTCAAGGCCATCCCAAAATTGGCAAGATCCCTATTATTAGTTTAAAATTATGTTCTCGATCAGTAAAATATCCATCATAACTAAATTGCAGACACGCACACGACCATAGACAACCCACAGGCACCTCATCCTCTATCAACCAAAGGCCAAAACTATTTGTGTCTTTCCCAAAGTAACCTTAAGCAACAAAACAAAAGACAGAAGGAGAAAGTATAAATAAAAATAAAACATACCATGAACCATGCATCTGAGGGGGGACTGGAGGCATCATATAACCTTGTGCAACAAATGGGTCCTGGGGTAAAAAGCCAAAAGGAACATCGAAAGGTCCAAGCCCATAACTCATATATGGAAGGGGATCACCATAAGGGGATACATATCCATCGATGCGACCTTGTGCGCCATTCCAGTGAGGATTATAGGATAATGGGCACAGAGACATCATAGCGTTGTCAGCAGCATCCCACTGAATCTCTGCAGCTACAATACATCCAATAATGGAACAGAACTAAGTCAGCAACCCAGTATCATGCCGGCTAAGAAGCCAAAATCAATTTGACAGACACTCAACAGCTTAAGTATTTTCACAAATCATGTGACAATAGAAAACAAAAACAATGCCATCTTTAAGGAGTCTCTGTGAGTGCAAGACAACAAACATACCATTCAGAGGCATGCGGTCTTTCTTCTTTTTCTTTTTTTTTCCTGAAAAGAACAAAATACAACTGCTTGAGACAATGATTCAACCAACATACAATGACAAACGAGTTTCTCTCCATAATAGACACAGTAACAAAATTACTCTTCTCGAGGTCCCCTTTTTTGCACATACGGATATACTTCTAACATAACAGATAAAGAACAAAGGAATGAGAAGCTGAGTTATAACCATGAGAAATTTTAGCAGCAGAAAACTGATTAAGGAATTGATAGCAGAGCTGAAGAAATCATCCAGACCAACATTAGCAGTAAGGTAGCACAAATACCTGGCTCACTAGAAAGTGGCTTCTGCTGGAATACTTCCTTAGCCATTGGAACACTACCTTGTGATGCAGGTTCCATCACACTCATCGAATCGTGCATAACTCCAGAAGCAGAAGCAGAAGCAAATTTTTTAGTCCTCCCTTCCTCCGAGGTTTGCTTTGGAGCATTAGCAACTTCTCCAGACTCTTGCACCTTTGAAGTCTCTTCGCTTTGAGGTGGTGGCACTTGTTCCCCTTTTGAGGTTGCTGAACTTGTTGAGGATGGAAACGTAGGCTTTGCAATCTTAGACTCCATATCTGAGACATAAAACAAGTGAAAATTACCACATAAAGATGGTTAAAACTTAAGAGGCTACAGCATAAAGAAACTTCAATGAAAGACAAACCTTGGACTCGGGAAGTACTGCCGGCATTTTCTGCACTACTGTTGTTGGACTCCAATATTCTATTGATTGTGTCTCTGAGTGTCTTGTTGGGTAAAAGATCGTCTGCTAGCACATTTGTGGCTCCACAGACACAGACTGATTTAGATATGATGCGGTCTCTTATACCTGAAAGTAAGGTCTCGTTAACATAGAAAGAAGTCTTTTAAACATGACAAACGGGAGGAGAATTTTTCTTTTTTGCTTCTCCTTTTGTGGCCCTGCAGGGAAGGGGAAGTAAAAGAGAAGGGAGGGGGGTGAGTGGCTGCAGCCTGCAGGTCACTTTGCATGGACCAAACAACTTCCAACCAATAGTGAAGACCACAAAAAGCATTCAAATCTTTCATTCTTGAGAGTAAGACAAAGCTCATGAGTCACGACCTCATAAGGAGGAAGAACCTCAAACAACAAAACAATCACCAACAAGTAACTTCAACAAAATAAATCTCCCATAGTTCAGACCGAAAAAGAAAGTTAAAAAAGAGGATTGAGAAAATTGAACATAACCACCAACCAAAAATCCGTAAGCTAGAAGGTAAATACAAAACCAATGACCAACTAGACAACTTGAAATCTTACATGTATCACAAAAACTGTTAAAACAACACTTGCTTGTCAGCACTGCATCTTTCATAACATCTTTGCATAAAGGGCAATGGAGCTCAGCTGGAAGATCACCTACAGAACGAGTGGAAGGCAACCCTTCCATTTCTTTTTCAAAAGCGGCCCTGTAAGAAACGCAATATATATTCTCACATCCAATTTAGTCTTCAAACAGCACAAAGAAATAAAATTCCTAGCAAGAGAGAGAGAGCAGCATACTCATTTAGCTTCAAAACAGCAACAGCTCCACTAGGTAATGCGTATGATCCATCTGAAGTTGTCATTAGCATAGACTTCGGAATACCAGTAGGAGGCTTCACTCTTTTGATGTCAAAATTATGATCTCCATTTGTAGGGCAGTGCTGAATAAAATGACCTGAATAAAACAATAAGACAATTTAGTATATTTTAACGGATCGGCAGCTTCTGCTATTATATCCGACAACCAATAAGAAACTTTTCTTTTCTCTTCTCTCTTCCAAATTGTACAACAGGTATAAACTAGATATACATACCAGGCACCTTACACCTGTGACATACATAGCCCTGTGGAGGTGTTTTCCAATCCAGCCCACCTCGACCTGAAAAAAAATGAACACAAAGTTTGGTAATATATACATAACACTTGACAACAATTGACGCAAGTCGCAAACACCATAACAATGAAGAAGAAATGATTCCATATACACTTCCTCTGAGTTCCACACAAGGGATAAGGTAAGAGAACAGAGATGATGGATAAACCTACAACTAACATGATGTTACATGCATTTGATAAAAGATATAACTGCAAATAAATAGAAGAGGTAAAAGACAATCACCAAAACCATGTGCAACCAAACCCCGTCCAGAACCTCTACCACGGCCAAAGCCATCGGAAGCTTGACTACAAAAGGAGAAGAACAAGACCAAATAAGATTCTGCGAAACATCATACGCGCCAATCAACAGAAGCAAATCATCCCAGAACCAGATAAAGAAAAGAAAAGAAACAGGGCTCTATCTCACTGGTGCCAATCCAGGGCTGGAGTACGAATTAAAGCGTCGATCTTGCTGTCCTCGTCATCTTTTCCAGGAGGGGGAGCATGCAGAATTGGATTGCTAGCCTGAACTGGTAGAAACTCAGGAATGGCATACAAATCATTTCCAAATTCATCCCATTCTGGATCTTCATGCTACAAAGCCCAACAAAGCAACATTATACCAACTAATTATCCCAAGGAGTAATATCGACGCCAAAATCATTGAAAAGTCAAAGAATCTCCCCCGCTAAAACTTACATTGTCCATGGCAGATGAATCAGCTCCTAGAAAACTACTCTTTGCTGGTAGAGTATCATTATTGTTACTACTATCCTTGACCTTTGGCCTGCAGAACAATATCCATAGACCGCAATCAAGCAAACACTCAATATTTGGGGCTGTGATACAGGGTGCTAATACACACAAAAGCTCTCATGGCACCATAGTTTACCAACAAGAAAAAGATATGGAATCAGCAGACTAGGAGAAACAGCACACAGCAAAGCTAAAGAACAAATTAACTTGTACTGCAAACACAAATGAAATACAGTGGTCAGAAGATTTGAAGGATCAAGATAGTACATGTTGTGTGTAATAACTACTCCAGTAACTATGGGCATGCGAGGCCGTCCAGGTACTCGACGAACCAGAACAGAAGTATTTCTCGGAATCAGCACTGCTTCATCAACGTACTCTGAAATCAAAAAAAAAAAAAAAAAGGCAGATTTCTCAAGAACTATCCACATAACCATGTAGAGCCAGCTAAAATTAAACCCACCAAATGCCTTTCCCATTGATATTGAAAACAAATCAGCTCAATTGTTTTCAAATTTCAATCAATATGACATTACGCTCAAATACTTAAGATACACCAATTAAACCTCACACTCTCGTATTCAAAGAGGGCAAAACTCTTAGGTAAGCCCATTTGACGTTACATCTGAAACATCAAAATAAAGTTCTCCGTAATCACACAATCCATCTCCCACAATCCATAATGTTGTTCCGCACTACATCTGCAAGGGCTTACCCACATTAAACACCCATAAGTTTTTCCTAAAACAAAGTACTCACGAGCCTGTCCCACACAGAAAAACTACGACAGATACGCAAAATACAAAGAAATAGCATATTATTGACAAGAGTATCCAACTCTTCAATCCAACTAATCCCACATCTACCGGGTAATTACTTCCACAAACGAGTCAAGCGCTTCATGGGATTTGAACTCCTAAACTACACCTCCTAAGCTGCTTATCATGGCTCAACCTACCATGGGCTTACACCTTGGGCATAGTATACTTAATACTCGAACCCTTAATCACGTAATCCTTCAGTAGGGCATCCTCACTCTCCCTAATTTCAGTAATTTTGGATATTTTCGATAAGACGCACGCTTCCACGCTCGCGCTCCTACCCAAGCACGTGCATTACGTGAATAAGCTTGAGCCTATAACCCCCTCTAATATTTGGTAGAAATCACATAAGAGAACAGAAATTGATTCAAACATCATCATCATCATTCCTTACAAACCAACGGAGCCCTTTGACCGAATCAATCCAAACTAGGTAACGATCGTTAGAAACCAAATAACAGCACAGAGATTGCATCAAAAAATTACTAATATTTCTGAAACCAAAAATCATCATTTGTAGAGAGAATCAAGGCTACCTTCGTTGGTCTGGGCGTTGGTGACAACGAGATCAAAATCGGTACCCCTGCCCAGTTTCTTCAACTCAAACACTTTTTCTTTCAGATTGGCGAGCGATATGAAGTGGCCGTCCGTTGGGATCGAGTCGTAATCTTTTGCGCTCTTGAATTTGTAGTAGATTGCCATGTCTGCGTCGCGGATCTCTCTTCCCTATGCTCCGAAATTATGCGGAGATCATCAATGAATAAACCCTAAAAGACAATTCGTTCAAAAGCTGTCGGAGTTGAATCTCTTGGGCTGAAGCCCGAAAGCCCCAAATTGTTCCGAAGCTAGAAGAAGTCTTTTTTGCCCTTTGCAAAACTACCCATTTATAGGTGAGGGGGATGTCGGTCGTGGGATGGGTTTTTATGTAATTTCCTTGTATCTGGGACGTGGTTTCCCCAAGATCATTCAGGTTTTTTTTTTTTTTTTTTTGAGAGTGCTACGCGTACACTCCATAAATTTATGTGGGGCCCACCACACGCCCATAAAAAAAAAAAACCATTGTAAAAAATTCAAAAAATATCCATAAATTTTAAAATATTATTTTATGAACTCTGTAAAAAAAATCAACTCCAACGAATATCAGTAAGTATTATTTCTCAATTTGTAGGGGTTAACACTATTTTAAAATTTGTGAGTATTTATCTGGATTTTTGTGTGAACATAAAATGTAATGTAATTATGTAGTGTACTTATCTTTTCTTTTCTTAATTACTAGCCACAACCAACCTACATGGCATTGCAATATTGGTATTGGGAGAACAATCACTTTAAAATTACTTTGCAACCACCAATCATGCAGCACGACATAAGCAGTTGTAGCTAGTAGTTGTGCCCCTAGCGTTATTGTTTTTTTTTAAATTTGATATCATTTAAAAAGTTGGAATATAGCATTTACTATTTAAGATTTGGAAAATTGATTTTCACACACTTTTTTTTAGTATTTTATTCACTTTATGTAATTCATATAATTTCATATTAGCGTATTTGTAAAATGGCAGATTAATGAAAGCATATTATGGTAAATCCACTCGAATGAAGACAGAAAATTAGATGACAAATATTATAAGGGAATTGATTTTGTCACTCTCCTTCTCTCACAAAACAAATCACCTAATAGAGACACAAAGGGGAGTGACATTAGAGAAAAATGGAGTGGCAAAATCACTCCCCATATTAGAGTGCAGATAGGAAAATGAATGTGGAAAAATCACTACCAAATGATTGGTGAAAATGCCTCTTCTAAGACGAAGAAAAGAGAAAAATATATTTTCATATTGGAATGTCCCTATGAAAATACCTTGAAAGAAAAAATGTGAGGTCCATTGCACGTTAGCCACACCTAGAATAGCGAGCCACATCTACAATAGGGAGACATTCTTGGCCAGGTTTACAGAAAGGAAGAGAAGTCATGGAAGGAATGGAATTGGCCAAGCTCGACAAACAGATGATGGAGAAGAGAAATAATAGTCTAATTGATCATTGTTCGTATTCTCACTCTTAAGTTTTTCTTAGTCACCATATTCTTTTTATCTAGTGACGATGAAAATAATTCTTTTATTTGTTTGAAAGCCAAATCAAATGAAGTCTAGAATTGATGTAATTGGCAATGAGTAGAAAGGTCTCAAATGTTATTAAGTGATCACTCATTCAACTCCTAACTAATGTGGGACTATATATCGTTAACATCCTCCATCACGTGCTTTTGAAGTCTGTCATGTATAGTCTCTTTTTTGGGTCTTTCTTCGTGTTTTCTTGTTGCTGGTCTGTTATTGCGAGACGTGAATTGTGAAAATTTTAAAATGTGAGGTGGAATGAACCCCGCTTGCATACCATGTGAAAACATTATATCCAACTCAGAGCCATCACGATTCATGACTCACTAAACAACAGTATAGTCAGAGGACGCATCTGTTGGAACTTGGTACACAAAATTGTGGTCACATCACGATGGCATTACAATTTTTCCTGTGAGGTTGATTGTTTCTTCTTGTGTTATAGTAGGAAATTAGTTTGTGTTGGGAGCAGCAGTGCTCTGAATGCAGTATGCATATAGACCTCACAAGATGCATGTGAAAACCCATACATATCCAACAGCTCATTTTTACTTAGTTTTGCACATTTACCAGCAGTCCATAGTCCAGAATTCACAAAATTATTAATTAGTACAAAATTTATGAGGAAGGTGAGCCAACCAACAAGAAGAATGATACACCGCCACAACCAAGAAACAGAACAGTGGCAAAATTGTCATAATGCATGCCTTACATTTTAAGAGACTTGAATTGTATTTGCTATTTCAGCCCAAGTGTTTTAAATCAAACAGTGTTTCTGTAAAATTCATTGAATTTCTAAAGAGGGAAACTGCAACATCCCAACAAAAAAAGAGGTAGCTAGGAAGGCCCTATGTAATGTTAAGGAAACAAGTATAATAAAGAAAATAGAAAAAGACATAATCACATATTTTCAGTCAAGATTAGCGACGATAAAATCACAACGTAAGCCAAAAAGAAGAAAATGAAAATCTGGAAATAGAACTTCGGGTTTTCCCTCATGTTTGTAGATGTAACCGCCCTGCAAAACCAGAAACCACTCATTTTATGAAACCTAAAAGGAAATGAAATTGAAGGGGAGATGAGAATAAGGGAGGAAAGTAACGGATTGTTTTAAAGACTTTGTGGCATTCATGCAGCTATAAGATGATGATACCTAGCAATGCGTCGAGAAAACCGATGAAAAGGTAAACTCTGAATGAAGACGATACCAGGTCCTGTTAGAACTGTAGTTGCTAGATTTTCACCCTGCATTTTGAAACCACAAGTAATGAAACGAGGTTTCCAGAAAGACGAGGAAATGATGCGGATTCTAATTTATTTATTTTTTCTGTATGAAGTTATCAAGCCATCAATAGCCAAACTGCCCATATCAACAAATTCTGTTCACGTAACACAGGAAACAGCATGTCTCATCAAATTGTAAGCCTCTTAACTGCAAGGAATGTATTAGTGCTATAAAAAAAAAAGTGCATCTAAACAACTGATAAATCCTTCCAAACAAAAAAAATAAAAATAAAATTGTAAAGTTTAAAACAAGAGAATGAATACTAAGATGAAATTTCAAGCAAGCTTAAGCTGGAAACTCCAGAAGTCGAATGATTTGTAGAAAAAGAGCGATGTGATTCAAATTCGTAGGTATTTGTTAAACAATCAAATGATAGAAGAGGGCAAAAGAAATTGAACCCAAGCAAAATGTGCGAAGATGTAGGCCACAACCCGGATCATTGATATACTAATCGAACTAATTGTGATTTATAGTTGTAATGACTTAAGATCAGACGGTTCAGGCTCATTAGATGTAATTAACATTTCGAACAACTGTGAGGCTCAAATTTTCATTTTCCATCAACAAGGTGTGCCTTTGTCCAGTAGCACAGCAACAAAAGTATAATCCAGGCAATTAAAATTTATAAACAATAAGTCGAAGCTACTTACCCCAAAGACCACCCTTCTCATGGGACCATTATATTTGACCTGAACGTTGACTGTTGCCGATAAGGCCACAACGCAGGCCACATCCACAGCAATTACTTCACCCACCTCAAGATTTTTCTGTACAACTAACAAAAGGAAAAGAAAGCCCATTACTTTTAACAGGAAGGGTTGAAGTTTTCTTTTCCGATAAAAAAAAAGGGAATACAGAACACAAGTACATTCCATTTAATTAAGGTGTGTTAGCTACTCAGTTTCAGCAATCAAAAAAGGAAACTTCCACAAGCAGTTTTAGAACCCAAGCAGCCGAACAGATTGATACTACTAAAATTGCACTGCACACAGGTCCTACATAGAAGATCATACTCCGTATGTGGATGCAAAAGCTTATGATTAACCAGGAAGACCATATGGAAATCATTCTTCATAACAAAAAAGAAACGACCACTCTTTTTCAATAATACTAAGCAGGTTTAAGAGGTCAGGCGGGCTTAAGCAGGGGTGGAGCTAGTATGGGGGGCGGGTTGCACCCCCCATTTCAAAAATACAAAAACACACACACACACACAATAAGGTTAAATAGAAATACGTGAAGAATTCTACACAAGGAGCTTGGTTGGTCAAGTGGCAACGTGACTTCTTTTAAGGTTTAGACTGCTGGGGTTCAAATCCCCTGGCAGCCTATATTTTTGGGTTTTTCAATCTCTCACTTGTTGCACAAGTTCTTACAAGATTTGTAATTTTTCCCACCAATCGGAAAGGAAGGGGTTGGAAATTAAATTTTTCAATGATCCATTCGAACACATAATTTTTTTTCTAGACTAACTAATGTGGCTCGACTAGGTATTTATGGGTATGGAAAAAAAAAAAAAACTAATACAAATATGAATACTCTAGAAGAATGCAACTTAGGTCCGGATTAAGAAAAATTAATATCGTAGGCTCCGTTTGTTTCGACGTAAAATGCTTTTATGAAAAATATTTTACCTATTTTTTGGTGTTTGGTTGACAGGTTGACACAATAGGGGCACAAATGTTTTACTGGTAAAATGTTTTACAGCAAAGGGAGGAAAATGACTTCCGCATAACATTTACAGCAAATGGAGGAAAATGACTTCCGCATAAAACGTCCGTAAGTCATTTTCCACTGATGCACCCCGTTTCTCCTTCACAATCCAACAACCTTTCCTTCTCTTCCACTAGAGTTTTAGACAAAATCCTGCTCTGTATACTTCTCTCTCATTTGAAGCCAGCTCGTGAACATAATTATATCCCTTTTGTACTTCTCTCTCTCCTCTCTCAAGTCTTTCTGCTTAGACAAAATTTAGAATTAGGGAAAATATGAGTTCTTTTTGTGGTTAAACTATTCAAGGAAATGGATATTGTCCAAATGTGAACCAAACACAAGAAAATAAAAAAGAAAAGTTTGTTTTTGGCAAAAATATTTTACAAGAAAAATATTTTACATTGAAAAATATTTTAAGCTGAACCAAATGGAGCCGTAATGTCTTGCATTTGCATAACACAAGAAAGTTGAAGAAAGCTTTTATTTCTTTCTAGAAAAAAAGCTCACAACAATTAAAACTTAATTATATGACTTCACACTTAATTTTTTTTTTCATATTTTTCCGCACAACATGTAACTAGATTTCCATTTAACGATGCCACCCCTGTGTCTAAATCCTGGCTCAGCCACTAGCCTTAAGATTAACTGAGCTGATGTAAAGACATATATCAGGTGAGATCATTTCAATGGGCAGTAGTGCGCAAAGACACTGCCAAGCTTGGTAGATGTTGAAAACAGAAATAACTATGTTACATTCACTATTCCTGTATAGATTGGATTAAACTTATTCAATAACTACTAACCTTATGGGACTGTGGATTGAAATGACATGGACCTCATTTTAGGGTTAATCATTGGCATGATAAAATTTTGCAAAATATGTAAACATACCCCTATGTCAATGACAATTCAAACCATTGGGTTAAACTCATGTTATAGCCCAAAATAACATTATGAAATAAACTACCATGATAAGGAACAACACTCGGTTTCATGCTCCGGCGTTAAATTCAAATTGGGGGATGGTGTTGTGCAGTGATGTGCACAGCACCGTGCTGCACACCTCTGAGCCGTTGGATCGTGCATCTGACAGCTCGGATCTCATCTTGGCAATGAATGGCCCTTGATCGTTGGTTGCTGAGATGAGATCCGAGCCGTCAAATGCACGATCCAGCTGCTCGGAGGTGCGTGACGCGGTGCACAATCGTGCACCTAACGGCTCGAATCTCATCTTGGCAATGAACGACTCTTGATCGTTGGTGGCTGAGATGAGATCCGAGCCGTCTAATGCACAATCGGGCGGCTTGGAGGTGCTGTGCACCTTACTGCATAACACCAGCCCGAAGTCCGTTAAATTCAGACTAACAAAGGTTGAACACTTACTGAAAATCATGAATATTTTTACAGGTAGAGACTAAATTAGGATTTGGGAATAACCATCACCAATAAGAAACAAAACAACACAAATAACAGCCAGTATGCAAATGATCAGATAGTAAACTCATAGGACAGGAAATATGAATGCATGACTCACATGCTCAGCAACTTCATGCCAGGGCCGGAGACACACACAACCACAAACACGCCCACAAAGAAAAACTGAAGAAATTTATGCCACAAGAATATATATGCGTGCAACTAACAGTCCTGAAAGAAAGTACCAGATCCACCAGCAACAATGAATGCAAGCCCCTGGCCAGATAGCTTCTGTCTCAAGAATCCCTATAAGTGACATAAGCATGCCCATCAATAACTTGGTTCAGTTATACCATAAATGGATAACCATCAGGACCACTGAAATTAAGCAAAAGTACAAAGTTTTGAGGCAGTCGAACCATTCTAACCTCAGCACCAACAACGGCATTAGGGGCCCTCTGAACAACTGTATTAGTCACTTTCACATTGTTGATGGAGCAAAGGAATGCATCCGGCTACAAACAAACATTATTAAAGTCACCAATGAATTCAGCTCAGTTTTTTTTTAATCATGAGTTTAGCTAAGTGAGAAAATACATGAAGAAAAAACAAAAGGAATTGTTAGCAAAAATAACCAAGATCCCAAGTGGGAAGCTGAAATAGAAAAAGACTAGAAAGAAGAATTTCAAACCAATTCTAATCATACCAAAAGAACCAATAAACACTTCATTACAAGTACCTGGCACAAAAGTTCGCCACCTAGCATTGCCAAGTCAATCTACAAAAAAAAAAAAAAAACTAATTAAAATCAAAAGCACATAACAAGGAACAGATTTTGCAGTAACTAATGATGAATCATAACCACAATCAAGGCTAAAATGACAAAAGAAAATGAATGATATGCACCGGAAGAATTCGGGCTAAAGAAGGTGCAGCAATTCCAACAAAGCCATCACTTAAACCAGCATTGAGAAGAACTATGCTAGCCACATTCTTGCCGAATAGCCACTGCCAGACACCTGCTTCATTTTCGGCAACAAAAACATTTTCCATTTGAATGGAGCCAGACATGTAACACATGGAACCTGCAGGCGAATCAGATAATTTTCTGTTGACTGGTACTTCAAAATTCTCAATACTTAAGCGAGATTATGACTTCTCCAACTCTGACAACCAAGATTAAGCGCACCAAATATAAGCATATATGGTATCAATAAGCACAATTAAACTATTTTCCACATGGGAGTTAAACATGGACCGCTATTGCCCAACAAAGAAGGGAGATCATAAGTAACTAAACCACACATCCAAAAGGTGGAGCCAAAACATTAAGTTGCTTCTGCATATTATATGACGCAGTGCGACTTTTCCTATTTTGGCAGGAAATCTATAGAATAATTGCTCTAACAGGAGCAACCCATGTTTACAGAAGTAACAATTACAACAGATCCCATTAACCTGTGAAAGCCCCAAGCCAAATAAACTCACCAGGCTTTGCAATAACTTTCTCTTGCGGCTTCAACATAATCTGACAATGAGACCGACCACAATGAAATAACACATAAGTAATATAAATCTTTTTAAAAAAAGCACAATTTGGATTTATTAGTACCTGAACTATCTGAGCTTCACCACCCAAAATCTGGAAAGGTGTCACATCTTGTTGTGGAGACTACAATACATAATCCATGTGAGTTGATACAAGTTAGAGAAAAACAATGAAAAGCTAAAGTTTTTGGGATTAGAGATGGAAAGATAACAAAAAACAAAAAAGAGTTGCTCCTTTGTTAATGAGTACTCCATAAAGGAGCGAGGTGAAAGAAGCTTAAAACAAGGAACAACGTCCCATACAGAGATGGCTTGATTTGTTCTTTATACAGTTATAGAGAAAATAAGAGCATCATAGAATAACCCAAAACGAGAAAACAAAAAGTGTCAGAGATGTGTGATGAAGAATGTAAGTATTGGAACTGTATACTTTTCTGTACTCATACCAATTTTACTCTCATACTAGACAAGAAGTGCCACAATATCAGTTTTATAATAGTTTGGATACATGACCTACAGTATCGGTTTGGATACATGACCTACAGTATCGGAAAAGTATCCGATACCTTAAAGACAAGGAAATAATGATTTTTATCTCGTGTATACGTTTGGGAAACTTATCTGCTAGTATCAGAGGAGTAACAGCGTCCAATAAGGATACATTATGGATACAACTCCCATATAGAAGCATCCATTCTTCATAGTTCATAGAATTGAAGACATGGCCAATCAACAAACCCTTCCAGCTTTGAACATATACACGAGTGAAAAATGTGCATATTTTCTCATTCTTTATTAAATCAATATCCGGCCCAGTGGGCCAACTAATCTAGTGGCAATCCTATCTTCCACTAGTGGGGGACTCAACTAAAGTTGGAGCAGAAGCCCCATATGGACACTGAGGAATTGATAGCATGCGGGTGGGAGTGGGAGTTGAACCCACAGACCAAGGGCTCTGTGAGGCCCCTGGTTGCCATCTGCATACTTTCAGTTTCTCATACATTCACTTCGATTTACCAGGCAATTTTTTTCTTAAATTTTATTTCCTTGCAAAGAAGAGTGAGAAAATATACCAATATCCTAAGCGAAAGAAATATTTTCCCTCTGCGAAGCAGTCAAATGAAATATTCTTCAAATTTACGTAGTAAACCTTAGACAAAGTGTAGAGAGAGATGTGTAATATTAATCCATTGCGAATACAATTGAACTACCATACGGTTCTCTGCATTTCGTAAATCTCCTGATGCACGGTGACCAGAAAAGATGCTGAATTGACCTCAACCCTATTCCATTGTTTGCACATTGTTTAACCTCGTTCGACTTCTTGCTCCTCCATCCTCTACTGTTTTCTCTATAATAAAAAACTTCCAACAAAACTACACAATTCAATTTGACTTTCTGATAATCATTTCAAGAAAAGATTGATTTGTTTGCAGGTAGACTGTGCCAATTAAGTGTACTATTGAACACATGAAAGACGACCAGCATCTGATACACCTCTTGATCACGTCATCACTAATAATTTCCCTCACCTCTCAACGCCCAAACCTAATTAACACATGTCCATCGAATCGATCGAGGGGAGCTTTTTCTCAGAAACCAAACAACAAAAGCATTCATAAACAACCCCAAGGGGTTGGCCTGACGGTCTTGGTCTGTGACTTGGGCATTTTGCTCTCTCCTAATTTCTCAGGTTGCATGGCCGGATATCGAATGGATCGGCCGATTTGAATTGGGAAAAGCCTAGAAGATCAAAAGTTCAACATCTGTGCAAGAGAGAGAGAGAGAGAACCTGATAAACGTAAGGTTGGAAGGGAGTTGAGAAGAAAGGAGCGGCCATGGCGGAGAAACAGAAGCAATGATCGGAAGCAGTGCGATCAAGGCTCCGTCGCAGAGATCAGGTGGTGGAGAGTTTTCAGATCGAAGTTGAAAATCTCGCAGAGAAAAAGGAGGATTTTTGGGTTTTAGTTCATTTGTTACCGGGATTTCTCTTGTCGGTATCTATTTTTCTTATCCGCGATTTCTCGGTTGATTCGCAAGGGACTTCACTTGTCGGTTGTTGTTCTTTGGGTTGATCACACTTTCCTCCTTCAGGCTCCGTTTGGAACTATAAAGGAAAGTAAAAGCAAAGGAAAATAAAAGCAAAGGAAAATGGTTAGGAAAAATTTAATGATTTTAATCTACTACAGTATTCACTAAATTTGAAATTTTCTTTTCTCTTTATCTTCTAATCAAATAATAAAAGGGATTTTTTAAAAAATTTTCCTTTCTTTTCCCTGAATTCCAAACAAAACCTTCAAAATAATTGTCTTTCTACTTTGGCTCTCAATTGTGATTGTGTTTTCGCTGAATATTACTTGACTTATTTATTTTATTGAATAAAGTCAAAAAAATTGGTTTTTTGGTTGATTGTTTTTATTCAGGAAAAAATTAAGTTTGAATCATAATTTTTACTTTTCTTATTCTTCTTGTAGAGACGAATTAATAATTCGTAAAAAATTGACGTGAAAATAATAAATGCGAAAGAAATTTAAATAAATACCACAAAAAGCGACTTATTTAGCCAAAACACCCATAAGTTGTATTTGTAATGTTTTAGAGGAACTTCATCCGTTGTTGTTAAAATGACATTGTTAAGAAAAATGCTATGGCGGTTGAGAGCCCATCTTCCTTGAGGGGGGTTACAAAACTTACAACTCTGATCTCTCCCTCCCAACCTTTTGATGACCAAAAAAATAAAATGACAATTGTTAAAGTTATTTATAGCGAACTTACGCTTTGGAGGAAGTTCATCCGTTGGTGTTAAAATGACATTGACCACTAAGTCAACTTATTCAGAGTTGATAACATTTGAAAGATTTCGAACTTGAGATCTCAGGGAAAAAAAAAAAAATCTTAAAGTTGAAGGATTGACCACCATGTCAACTCCTCATGATTGCTGCCTCGCATAAGTAATGAATCCAACTATGCTAGAATCACAATCAAACACACAAGCTATTTGGGGATTTGTAGAATTATTGGTACTACATTAGTTGCCATGTGGCCCAATTCACTCAAGGCCAAATCCTATTGAAGTATACTAGTAGTTGCCAGAGACATATGCACTCATCAGACCGAAATCCATTCAAGTCCGAATCCATACCCAAGACTTGACAACGAGAGATTATTCTATGCTCTTGAGACACTACCACGTGGTGCCCCAGCTCATTTTCAACCGCGTATTGAATGGGGCCTACACATTTATTTTGGTCATCAAACTTACGTGGCGGTGTCCCAATGACATTGAATAATTTTTTCTTGACGACCCACCACAATTAGTAACTAACAGCTGTTGCTGAAAATAATATGTACACGTACATTTGTTCTTTTCTCTGGGCTCGGAAATCCAATAGTGCAAGGGTGCGCTATAGGGGTTGCAGTGCAAATCACAGCTGTTCAAGAGTATTTTCAACGATCTAAATTTAAAATAAACTCTTCTAGTGGGAAAAGTTTATTTTGAAATCCGGACCGTTGAAAGCACGTTTGAACGATTGTAATGTGCACTACAGAGTGCCCAGCAAGGATACGCCTTCCAGGATCCCCGGGTCCTTGCAGACTGATTGCTGCTCTTGAATTTATATATGACGGTGCAAAATTACTGCTCTTGAATTTATTAACCTTTTCAGACACTGTTTCTAATTTTCTAGTATCATTTGGTTGGATGACTCTTGATCGAGTACTGTCAACCAGAGTGTCCATCCATTGCAGACTGATTGCTAGCATTTGTATTTTTGTGTGAATTTTTCTTTCCTTGTTATTTGGTGATATTTTTTTAAGAAGCATAAACATTTTGCATTTATAATAATGGACAAGTACAAAGAACACTGTCGGTCGCCAAACTTACGCGGCGGTAATATTTTTTGTATTGAAGTCATCTCTGTGAATGTTCTGCATAAGGAAAAGACTTGATTTCAATGGGCCTCGTTAATTTTTCCCCCCAAATGTCAAGAACTATGAGAATTACATCCACGTAGATCATGAAAATTTCAACGATAGGAGAATCATATGAATCATATTAAGATTACGAAACAACTAAATCAAGGCTACTAATTGACTATCCAAAAAATAGTCTCGTACGGATTACGAAATAAATTAGCAAATAAAGGCTTTTATGAAGCAGAAATAACACTCAGTTATTATTTTTTCACAAGATTTGATCTCTTAGTCTCTCCGTTGAGATTTTGGAAGGTGGCTTATTTGGCTACAAAAACACCTTCGCGTGGAACTTGAGACTTGGCTCATACGTTATAAGCTCGACTTTGATCGGCTCGTTCGTTGCGCTCTCTCTCTCAAATCTTGGTTGGAAGAGAATGAACATGCCAAAAGAGCAGTTTCATGGATACTTTTCAATAATGTAAACTTGGGTTTGATAGTGTTGCGAATACAATTCTCACAAGGACATGCAATTCAAGCTTCAGCCTTTAATATTTAGTACAACATTCTCGTTTACTTTGTTGGGGGCTCTATGGCAAAATTAAACCACAAGGGGCAGACCTACACTTGGACCCATCAACAAAGTAAATGCCAGGTACAAAGAAAATTTACCCTAAAAGTCCCCTAAAAAAAGCAATCAGTGGTTGAGAATCACTTTGATGATTGGGTCACACACATCAAAGTGAATCTCAACTACTAACTGCTCTTTTCGGAGTATTTTCGAATTAAATTTTCTTTGTCCCTAGTATTTCTGAATTATTTAGTTTCTTGTTTTTAGCTTCCTTAATTAGCCACCCACCACACCCCATTTGAATTTTTATGAAATAATAACAATAGGGCCATATGCTCTATGCGTTTGCTGCTGCAAAATACTCGGTTCTACCCTAACGCACAAAATGTTGTTAATTTTGGAGGAGGTTTTGGAGGATTGTTCAGGGACCACAAGGGTGACTGGATTATGGGCTACTACGGAATGAGAACTTTTTCATCAAGCTTAGAGGCGGAGATCTGGAGCATCCACAAAGGGTTGGAGATTATTCTGGAAAGGAAGCTGAGGAATGTGTCAATTGAGTCTGACTCACTCACGGCTGTTAATCTAATCAAAGAAGGCAATCCAAGCAATCACCCGCTAAGTGTGCTTATTAACGAAGCTCACTATATCATGGCCAGGACCAACACTCCAATTGAGCACACTTACCGATCAACCAACCAATGTGCTGATCACCTTGCAAGAATGGGAATAGAACAGATGGAAAGGCTCGTTTTTGTTATGAACATGCCCATAGCTATGAGAGAGTTTGTGCTTAGAGATAGCCTGAATATCAGGCAAGTGCTAGATTAATTGTAGGTTCTTTGTTTAAACTCTAGTCCTAATGATTATGTGTGTAACCCTTATCCGGTACTCGTTCTCGTAATCTATCTTAAATTTCCGTTTGACCGGAAAAAAAATGTTGTTAATTGTACGGTATTTTTACCCAAAACGGTAACGTCGAAAAGATGAAAGGACTACACCTATAACATGTTTTACTTGTTGGGGTTATATTTACAAGTTAGTCGTTGATACGAATGGCAACGGGGGCAGGGCGTGTCACGCCCTCAAATTTCCACATAATAAATAGTCCACTTCCAATAAATAATCCTCGCATAGTATAGATATTACCCAAAAGAGAGTTCTCAAATGATCACTTACAAAACCAAGTCCCCAAGATTAAAATTATACAACTTTGGCACTCCGGTCTAAATACGCATGAGTACAAATACGAACAAGTTATTTAGTTACAAGCGATTTAGCCAAAAGGAATTCTAAAGTAACTAGTTACAAACTCATCTTTATCAAAAGAAAGTCTTTACAAAGTTGATTAGGTAAATAAACGATTTTTAGCTTCCAAAAGTCTTTAATGTCCAAGCACAAGATGCATGCAGCTATTGTCCAGAATTTGATCCTGAAAAGAAAGATTAGGTTGAGCTACACTAGCCCAGTAGAAAAGTCTTTACCAATCTTATATGCAAATATGATGACAAGGGCAAGAGAAGGAAAACAAGAGAATGTAGTGCTTCGTCCCAACCTTGCCTTCAATTGAGGTTGAAATACCCCGAGCGTAGGGCTAAGTCGATGTCAGCATAGATACCGGAAATCCGGGATCGTTCCCACAGAGAAAGTCTTAGAAGCTTGCTGGGATTTTTAGGTGTAAGGTTTTTGGCGTTTAAGACGGCCAACTGTCGGTTTTGCTTTGGAGAGTAATGAAAACTTATGACAATGACTAGAAAAAAACGGTTTTGACTAAGTTAAACAAGCGGCATGGCAACGGGGTTATTCACGCCCGCAACTTAAGCAATCAAACTAACCTCAACAAAATCACAGTTGAATCGCATGGCTTAGGCTATCAACCGGAAGATTTAGCGGTGTAAATAATGAGACAAGGGATTTAGCATGAAGAACAAGTGAACTCTTTTATTCTTTTGGCAAACACAAGGCGAGACATAGCTCACGGAACCATATGAGCGAGCATATGATCACCGGAGGTTAACATCGACAGGTTTTGTTTCATAAGGTGAATTCGATTTATTCTTCACACGAAATCTCAAGTCCTGAGTTGAGAGAAGAAAGCTAACGCAAGTCACGAGACGCTAGCGGCCCCGCGGCCAAGCCTAATGAACTACTCACGCATATTCAAGTAACTAGAAAGCATGCTAAGAACGGAAAACGTTTCCAGCCGATATAATCTCAAAAATAAACTTAATTTTATAGAAGAGCTAAACCACAGTTATGACTTTAATAAACGAGAAAAGATGATTCGGGAATAACTTACTTGAGTTCAATGAAAATTACACTTGGAAAGCTAAAACACCATTAATGGAGGAAATGCTAAGCTTAGTTATGGACTAGATACCAAATGAGAGAGATGAGTCCTATATTTATACAAAAGTGACATCCCTCTCTCAAATATCTCCAAAATATCCTAAAAGTAGCTAGTATTCCATAAATGGAATGGCCAAAAAGTAGAAAATATCTGGCCGAGAGCTCTGCGTATCGATACGCTTATAGGGAGTGTATCGATACGGAAGGAACTGAGGTGCCTCGGACCCTACGCGTATCGATACGCGTGAAAGGCCGTATCGATACGCGACTGCCTTGCTTGGCACAGCTTGGCTTTGCTTGGCATTGCTTGGCAGCCCCCATGACTTGACACCCGATGGCCCTCGCTTTCATTGATGGCCTCCGCCTTCATCCTTCGGCCACTTTGGCACACAATCACCCGGGCAAGGATGCTTGAACTCAATTGAAAGATGGTTTGCCACTCAAAACACGCCTTTTAAGGGCGTTTTGCCTGAAACACTAAACAAACGCCTTACGAGCAAAAATCAAATAAAAACGACGATAAATAAATCAAAGCGCAGCAAGCTAGGGTATTTTTAGCACCACGATTGACAATCTTAGGCGCTAATCACGCCCCCCAACTTGAGCGTTGCTAGCCCCTAGCAACAACTAAACCAACTTAAAAGCATAAGTAACTATCCTTCCGTGAAAACTACTTAGCACCAACGCATAACAACCTAATTGGCAAGAGTTCAAAACGGTTAACTTACTTAGAACAACTCGCACTAGAAGATTGAATGATCAACTATACATTGAGCAAGTTATAAACAAGTATCCAAATTTGTGTCCAAAGACAACGGGCGGATGCTCGGTTATAACATAACCAAAAGCATGCAAAGTAGCCATATCCCACAAAAAGGATGCTCGAATTAAGCAACGGGGAACAAAAATACCGTGCTTTATAAGTGGAGAGCACCATTAAACAGAACTTAAGACTAAATAAATAAAAGATTTAATGCCGAACGAACCATGCCACAAACCAACTAAGTTAACTATCATGCGATAAATCAAAATGGAATCAAGGCATACGAAGGATCAACTAAGGGCTTTCAAGCATAAAATGACCTTGGTTTTAATCAAAGAAAGGTTAGCAAAATGAGATAGCGGCCATATGCTAGCAAGGTCAAACTACCCTTGGCCGCTACCAAACCAACTACCAAGTCACAGGCCACATGCCGGCCTCAACAAAAACTTACTAAGCTAACAGTCAAAAGTTTAACTAAACTAAACTAAAGACAAAGCAACAAAGGGATAAGAGGTGGGCTGTCAACCACCATGCACCCCGACCAAGTTGAGGGATTTCGACTACTCCACCGACCCTACTCATGATCCAAGAACACAGGCTCATCCCCCACAAAGTCATCGCTATCCTCAGCCGACTCCTCAGGTGGCGGCACATACGGCTCACTTCCTTCCCCCACTCCCCTGCTCAAAATCCAATCCAGCTTGTGGTCTATTTTCCTCTGCCTCCTAGCATTGTCCCGAGTTTCCTTCTTAATCTTCTTCAAACACCCCATAGTGGCCACTCCTTGGCAAAACAGCAGCTTGTTCCATGCACCCGACTTTGCACCTTTTGGTGGCAAAGTAGTCAAATAAGGCCCACGCGGGACAGCAGCAACAACCGGACGGGACTGGGAAATGCTCTTAGTGAGGACCGATTTGTTGATATCACCCGGATTGAGTTTCTCCCGATCCACAAACTGAGAGGCCGGGACCTTCTGAGCAAGACAAATGGCGGTCACCAAGCATGGAAAAGGCATCCTCGTGTGGGCTGGAGCTTTAGCCTTGAAGTTAACCATCATATGAAAGATGTACATTGCCCAATTAAACACTACATTGGGATTCATGAACGCGTGAATCATACCCCCCTCATGAATGTCCGGCTTGTTCTCCGTCCCCTTTGGATTGAAGTTATGGTGCACAAATTGGTTGACGAGGCGGTAACCATCCTTGAATTTCCCCGGAGCATGAGGTAGAGTTGCTTCTCCGGGCACTTTGTACAAATCTCGAATGCGGGTGTCGTCTACCACATACTCCTCCTCATCGTAATTCACAGTATCAACCGGCGGCGGATGGTAACCTAAGACCCGTGCAATAACCCCCTCTGTCACCCCAATGTTAACCCTCCCAATCTTAGAAGTGATCTTGGCATCCTCTTTCCCCTCGTCCTCCTTAGGAGGAATTTTCATGTTCTTGTAAAACTCGATGACCAAGTCTTTGTTATAACTGAGATTAGGAGCCAGATAGTATGACAAACCTTGCTCCCGAATTCGGCAGACAAAAGGATTTTCAACGCCTAGGTTATCAACGTCCACATGCCGCTCATTTTTGAAACCCCTGACAGGAATGCCTGCCTCCCATTTCTTCTGAGTCGCCGCTTTGACCTCGGCGGCTGTCCTCTTCCTAGTACGTGCCTTCTCAGGGTTTGCTATCATTTCTTCCTCCTCCTCCATTTCCCTAACAATTTCATCACCCTGCCCGGTTGAGGAAGCCGGGGCCTTACCCTTTCCTCTGTTAGCCACCTGTTTCACCTTCGGCATATTTTTCACAATTTCCTGCAAACAGAGCAACACCCCAAGGCTTGAAACAATAAACCTACGGAAAACAACCCGGAACGTGACCAATTCTTGTTCAAAAATGGCAACACAACAATCAGCCCCCAAACTTCATTCACGAAAACAGTTAGGCAGCCCCAGAAATTGAATGAACAAAACATTTTTAACAGAAAATCTGCCCATCCATCAATTGAACTAGCACTAAGCCATGGATCAGAAAAGAAAGTTTCCAGGTGAATGGGTGATTTAGGAGTTTAGATCTCAGAACTTACGAAGCCCTCAAACAACCAGAAAATTCATCTCCTTGTCGCTCAAACATAACGTATAACAGGGAAGAAGGACGAAATCTCGAGGAGAAAAGAGGGGTTTCGAAATTTACCTTGGGATTTTAGAACCTGACTGGTAATGAGGAGATTCAAACTTGAACCCTTGATTCCGGACCAAATACCTTGAGAACTCTTTGAATCCCCTGAAAGTTTACAGGTTCTGCAGAATTTTTTGGAGTTTTGGTGGTGATTTTGGGTAGAATATGGTGATTTTGGGGTTAGGGTTTCGTGATTTTGGGTGGCTATGGAGGAAAGGTGAGAGAAAAGGGTTTGGAAATCAAAATGATCGGGCTGGGGTTATGCCCAGATTTACCAATAAACCCACGCGTATCGATACGGGTCTAACGTGCGTATCGATACGGAAGCGACTGACCATTTTCCAAACGTACCCGTATCGATATGCTCAAAAATGCGTATCGATACGCAACAGCCTGGCCCAGAAATCATGCCATGCCAGCCGATGCCAATGCCAATGCCCGACGTTACCTTAAACACACCCGGAGCCATGTAAAACCTGGAGCCAGCCCATGAAGATGCACAAAACCAACTTCCAACCATCCATCCAAACACCGGTTTCCTATGGATATGAGAGAGACGCAACTTGGCTTTATCTTCAAGGTCAAAGAGACACTTTGTGGTTTAATCAAACAAAGATGGCCTTGTATCATTTCCTAAGCATGCCATAGATTCCGAAGCGATTTAAAGAAGATAACGAACATAACTAGGCATGACAAGAGATGAATAACTAATCTAAGAATATAATGTTCAAAACAACAGGATATGGGTCAAACTTGCTCACAACGAACTCAACACTACATTTCTCATTCTTTCATCAAGCATGCGAGTTGGAAACTACCAAAAATATTTACAACAAACTCTTGCCAATTAAAGAACTAATGACCATGTGCTAAGCCGCTTTACTCCACTAATTTTGTATTAACGGAAGGATAAAGTAAAATTAAACTAAAATTTGAAAAATTTACCCTAAAAACACGAAAAAGACAAAAGATGTATGCACAAATATACATCCCTCCCCCCAACTTGAAATATGCTATGTCCTCATAGCATGGAGAACAACAGTAGGGAGAGGGAGAGATAAAAGATATTACCCACGGGGGAATGTCAACCCCCGAATACCTCGACCAAGTTGGAGGCTTTGGCATCACCGGCTCTTTTCGTCATCCGAACGGTTTCCAAGGTCGACTCCTTCGGCTCGTCTAACGGAACCACAGCTAGTCACACAGAACTATGGTCAAAGCTTTGTTGGACTGATAACCGCGACACGTAATCGCACCCATGCTTAGGGCTCCTGAATGCCGTAATCACTCCGACGTTAGATTCAAACCACCAAGGCTGGTGTGGTAGCATGTACACCCTGCAAAAGACTGAAGCTCGAACTACCTACTAAGAGCCAAATGACATTAGAAACGCCCGGCTCAGGTTATCCGGGCACTACAGAGATAAAAAGAAAAACAGACAATAGAAAAGAAACACCATCCGATATTCACGCAATCTTACGAGTCATACTTTTCTTCCCGAGTCTCACCAGCGAGATAAAACTCGGGTGGCTATACTAGACCGTCAAATTTGTTACATCATGCCCGAAGTAAAATTTACCGCTTGACCGCGCCAAGCAATTAAGCCCAGCGTTCCCTATGATCGAAACAAAGTGAGACATGGCAGAGCCGTGCGCCAAAGCACGGGAGTACCAAGTCGCACCCAAAGACCTAAATTGCCCCCGATAGGGACATATCTGGTGAGCATGGATCATAAACGGTACACTACTACAAGGACGGACTAATTAAAGACCGAAACAATGATGCATTGGTGAAATCTCTTAGTGAGAAGAACCCGAAACTAAGCAAACATGCAACAATATGTACAAGAAACAGAACATTGCCCTTACTAACCGGAGCTGGGCACACGATCCTTATTTGAGTAGCGGCGTGCGAAGCTACAAATACCCAAGTCAATGGAGGGTACCCCTTACAATTAAGTCAAGGGGCCGGGTCCGACAAACAGTCAAGTTCAGCGGTTACGCTTTCGCTCCCCGTTCAAACATGGATTAAACAAAACTATACCAAGGAAGCAGTGGGATCATCTAAGTAAACCGGAGCAACTAAGTCCTCCGTCACCTCCTCATTAGCAAAGTTTTCTAAAAACGGCTTAAGCTGCTGCCCATTCACCTTAGCAATATGCTCATTAACAGGATTCATGACCTCGACGGCCCCGTGAGAATAAACTTTATGCACGACATAAGGGCCTATCCAATGTGAACGTAACTTGCCCGGAAAAAGATGAAGTTTAGAGTTATAAAGAAGCACTTTTTGACCTACTGCAAAATTTTTCCTTTGGATGTGTTTATCATGAAAAACCTTCACCTTAGACTTATAGATGTTGGTATTATCATATGCATCTCTACGGATTTCCTCAAGTTCATTCAATTGGAGTTTACGGTGCACCCCAGCATTGGGAAAATAATAATTAACTTGCTTAATAGCCCAATATGCTTTATGCTCTAATTCCACCGGAAGGTGGCATGCCTTACCATATACAAGCCGATAGGGCGAAGCCCCTAACACGGTCTTGTATGCGGTACGATATGCCCAAAGCGCATCGGTTAGCCTTAAAGACCAATCCTTCCGGTTGGGATGCACTGTTTTCTCAAGAATACGTTTTACTTCACGATTAGCAAGCTCGGCTTGATCGTTGGTCTGAGGATGATATGCGGTGGAGACCTTATGAGTGATGCCGTACTTCTTCATCAGGGCGGCGAATGGCCGGTTGCAAAAATGCGTCCCTTGATCACTGATAATTGCCCGAGGTACCCCGAATCTGGACAAGATATGCTCTTTAAGAAACTCAAGCACCACCTTGTGATCATTTGTGCGGGTAGCAATGGCTTCAACCCATCTTGACACGTAATCGACCGCCAAGAGGATATACAAATTCCCGAAAGACACCGGAAACGGCCCCATGAAGTCAATACCCCAACAATCGAACACCTCGACAACAAGAAACTTCCCTTGAGGCATTTCGTTCCTCCGAGTAACACTCCCCAACATTTGGCAACGGTCACAAGACTTGCAAAAAGCATAGGCATCTTGGTGGAGAGTCGGCCAATAAAAACCACATTGTTGAATCTTGGCAGTGGTCTTCCGGGCGGAGAAATGGCCGCCACATGCCTCCGTACGACAAAATTGCAAGATCCCCCGTTGGTCAGAATCGGGAACACACCGGCGGATAATTTGGTCGGGGCAATATTTGAACAAGTACGGATCGTCATATGAGAAATGCTTCACCTCCGCTAAGAACCGGCGGCGCTCATGAGAAGACCAATGGGTTGGAAGTAAACCCGAAACCAAATAATTCACAATGTCAGCAAACCACGGAGCCGTGGATACACCAAATAATTGCTCATCGGGGAAGCTATCGCCAATAGGTAGATGGGAAGTACGATCCTCGAAATCCAAACGAGACAAATGATCGGCCACCACATTCTCAACCCCCTTCTTGTCCTTAACGGTAATATCGAACTCTTGGAGAAGAAGTATCCACCGAATCAAGCGGGCCTTTGCATCCTGCTTGGTGAATAAGTACTTGAGAGCCGAATGGTCGGTATACACTGTGATCGGGGCCCCCACTAAATAAGACCGAAATTTGTCCAAAGCAAACACTATGGCCAAAAGTTCCTTCTCCGTTGTCGAATAGTTCATCTGGGCGTCATTCAGAGTTTTACTCGCATAATAGATGACCCAAGGCTGCTTATCTTTCCGTTGGCCAAGAACGGCCCCGACGGCATAGTCGCTTGCATCACACATCAACTCAAACGGAAGATTCCAATCGGGCGTTTGAACAATTGGGGGCGTAGTGAGACTAGCTTTGAGCTTAATGAATGCCAGCTCACATGCGGCAGTCCATTCAAACGGAACGTCCTTGGATAGAAGGTGGCAGAGCGGCCTCGAGATCGCACTAAAGTCCTTGATAAACCGCCGATAGAAACCGGCATGGCCCAGGAAAGATCGGATGTCTTTGGCGCACTTTGGAGTAGGGAGGTTGGAAATGAGGTCGATCTTGGCCTTGTCCACCTCGATGCCCTTGGCTGATACGATATGCCTAAGCACAATCCCTTGAGTGACCATGAAATGGCACTTCTCCCAATTTAAGACCAAATTCTTCTCCTCACACCGGGCTAGAACTTTCTCCAAGTTGGCAAGACATGACTCGAAGGAGTCACCAAACACGGAGAAGTCATCCATAAAGACCTCCACAATTTTCTCGACCATATCACTGAAAATGCCCATCATACATCTTGAAAATGTGCCGGGAGCATTACACAAACCGAACGGCATGCGTCGATAAGCAAAAGTCCCGAATGGGCATGTGAACGTGGTTTTCTCTTAATCGGATAACGCCACCTCTATTTGATTATAGCCCGAGTAACCGTCGAGGAAACAATAAAAGGCATGGCCGGCCACTCTTTCCAAGATTTGATCAATGAATGGAAGAGGGAAATGATCCTTACGTGTTGCCGCATTCAACTTGCGGTAATCAATGCATACCCGCCACCCGGTAGTCACACGGGTCGGCACAAGCTCGCCTCGGTCATTTTGAACCACGGTCACCCCCGCCTTCTTTGGAACTACTTGAATAGGACTCACCCACTGAGAATCGGCAATGGGATAAATAATCCCAACATCAAGCAATTTAAGAATTTCTGCCCGAACCACATCTTTCATAATCGGATTGAGCCGGCGTTGAGGTTGCCGAGATGGTTTGACGTCCTCCTCCAAATAGATATGATGAGAACATAGAGAAGGAGAGATGCCTTGAATATCCGCAATGGTCCATCCGATAGCCTTAGTATGCCTCCGCAAAAGTGCAAGTAAAGCTTCCTCTTGTAATCTCTCAAGAGAGGAAGAAATAACCACCGGAAAGGTATTAGTCTCACCAAGGAATGCATATTTCAACGTGTCCGGTAAGACTTTCAACTCAAGCTTTGGCGGCTCAACACTAGAAGGGAGCGTTTTCCGCTCAATAGGGGGCAATTCCTCAAGCTTTGGAAGCCACGGTGCAACTCCACAAATCTCCTCGCCACTGGTATCTTCATTAAGCAAAGCAAAGAGGGACTCCATTTCGTCGGATTCAAGGAAAGCGGCCTCTTCCGAGGTGAGAGCTAGTTCCAACGAGTCTTTAGATAGAAATTCATCCACATGCTCTTGCACCAATGTATCCACAAGGCTGACGTTCTGACAATCATCATCATCACCCATTTGCGCCCCGACATTAAACATGTTGACCTCCATTTGCATATTGCCGAATGACAGTCTTACAAGTCCATCCCGACAATTGATATTGGCATTCGAGGTTGCTAAGAACGGCCGACCAAGAATGACGGGAGTAGATAAAGGCGATGTCGACGACAGGCAAGTATCGAGTACCACAAAATCCACCGGGAAAACAAATTGACCGACTTGGACCAACACATCTTCCACCACTCCCCGAGGAATGCGAACGCTCCTATTCGCCAATTGAAGAGTGACCCGTGTTGGTTTCATCTCCCCCAAACCGAGTTCTTGGTATACCGAGAATGGTAGCAAATTCACACTTGCTCCCAAATCCAACAGAGCTTGCTCCACCCTTGTACCCCCAATGTTCACCGAAATTGTAGGACATCCCGGGTCTTTGTATTTCGGAGCAAGACTTGTATGGATGACTTGGCTGGCTTCCTCGGTAAGGAGTACGTTATGATGCACACTGAGGTGGCGCTTCTGAGTACACAAGTCCTTCAAAAACTTGGCATAGGCGGGGATTTGCTTGATGGCGTCCAATAAAGGAATGTTCACATTGACCCGCTTAAAAACATCAAGTATATCGGTCTGCTTTGAAAGATTAACCGGCTTTTTCAGTCGTGAAGGATAAGGTACCGGAACGGGAGACACTTGTGGTTTCGGATCGGTGTCGGCTTCCTTTGAAACTTGCACGGGAGATTCCCCGTCTTCCTCAATATCTTGCTCGATACTAACATCCGGAGAAGGAGAACTTGTTGACTGTGATGACGGCACGATAGGAGGTGTACCCGACGGCATTACTACCCGGTTATCAATGACCTTGCCACTCCGTAGAGTAATAATCGCTTGAGCTTGCTCGGGCGGAGGTACCGAAGAAGTGCCAATGAGTAGTTGGCCTTAAGGGTTGGCTACTGGCTGAGTGGGAAACTTGCCTCTTTCTTGTTGTAGAAGCCCAATAGACGTGGTTAACTTTCCCATTTGTTTTTGTAATTCCCCCATCATTTGAGTGTTGCCCTCATTGTAATTAGTCTGAGATTGCATGAAAGATTGGAGAGTATCCTTCAAAGTTCGCCTCGGTGGGGGTTGGAATTGGTTAGCTCCGTGAAACGGGCCCGACTGGCCAAAACCTGGCGGTCCTTGGGAAAAACAAGGCTGGCCTTGGCCTTGAGCAGGCCGCCATGGCTGCATTTGAGTTGAGGAAGTAGCTTGAGATGGTCCGCCCTCAAACTGATTACTCCAACGGAATCCCGAATGCTGTCTTTGGCCTTGGTTGAAGTTCTGGGGAAAAGATTCAAATCTTTGGTTCACCGCACTAACTTCTTCAATCGGAAGGTTGAGGTTAATATATTGCTGCCGAAACGTGGGAATCGTGGCACAATTATCGGTTGAATGACCCGTTGTTTCACAAATAACACAACGCTCCTCCACCGCACTTACAGCTTCGACCCCCTTCACCCCTTTTAATTCCAAATTCTCCAATTTTTTCGCCAATTGTTCCATCCGTGTTTCCATGGCTTGATGCTCATTAATGGAGAACTTCCCGGAGCCTCCGGGACCTTGGTTTGCCATTGCTCTTTCCCCGGCATCCTCAAAACTCCAAGTTAATGACTTCTTGGCCACTTCATCAATATAGTCCCATCCATCATCGGGAGACTTATTCATGAACCCACCGGTGCACATGGTGTCAAGCAACTGCTTGCTTTGCTGCGAGCATCCCAAATAGAATTAGTGAATGAGCTGATACAAGGCGAAATTATGGTGAGGAACTGCCGCAAGTAAGTCCTTGAACCGCTCCACATATTGGTGGAAAGCTTCTCCATCACGTTGCTTAAAGGTCTGAACTTGATCCATTAAAAGCTTTGTACGGCTAGCCGGAAAAAACTTCTTGTGGAAAACATCTTGAACTTCTTCCCATGTGGTCAATGATTGAGGCTTTAACGAGTGAAACCATGTCTTGGCTTTATCCTTCAAAGTGAATGGGAAAAGCCGCAATCTTGCTTGGTTAAGATGTGCATCCACAGTAACGAACGATTGGAGAGTTTCCTCAAAAGTCCGGATATGTTGATACGGATCCTCACGATCCATACCATGGAAGAAAGGAATGCACCGATGATAATCCGATTTGAAAATGAAGGTATTGGCAACGGTGGTGGGACGCGGAAAGACTATTGGAGACCGTTGGGTGACCCTTGATTAGCACCAAAGATTGTAAGATCGTGGTGCTAAAAATACCCTAGCTTGTGGCATCTTTATTTATTCATCGTCGTTTTTATTTGATTTTTGCTCGTAAGGCGTTTGTTTAGTGTTTCAGGCAAAACGCCCTTAAAAGGCGTGTTTTGAGGGGCAAACCATCTTTCAAGTGATTTCAAGCATCCTTGCCCGGGTGATTTTGTGCCAATCTGGCCGAAGGATGAAGGCGGAGGCCATCGGGTGAAGCGAGGGCCATTTGGTTGCCAAAGCATGGAGGCTGCCAAGCAAAGCCAAGCTGTGCCAAGCTAGGCAGTTGCGTATCGATACGGCCTTTCCTGCGTATCGATACGCGTGGGTTACGGTGGGCAACAGAGCCTTCCGTATCGATACACTCCCTAAAAGCGTATCGATACGCAGAGCTCTCGGCCAGATATTTTCTACTTTTTGGGCTTTCCATTTATGGAATATTAGCCACTTTTAGGATATTTTGGAGATATTTGATGAGAGAGAAGTCACTTTTGTATTAATATAGGCTTCCTCTTTCTCATTTCTATCTAGTTCATGATTAAGCTTTAACTTTCCTCCATTAATGGTGTTTCTAGCTTTTCAAGTGTAATTTCATTGAACTCAAGTAAGTTGCTTTCGTATCGTTTTTTCTCGTTTATTAAAGTTGTAACCGTGGTTTAGCTCTTCTATAAAATCAAGTTTATTTTCAGTTTTATCGGTTAAACATGTTCTCCAATTTTACTATGCTTTCTAGTCTTCTCATGGTACGTGAGTAGTAACTTAGGCTTGGCAACGGGGTGACTAACACCTCGTGATTTATGCTTATCTTGCCTTTCTCAACTCAAAATTTGGGGTTTAGTATGGAAAGTAAGAAGGGTTCGCCTTTATGTCACAAAACTAGTCGATGTTAACCTCCGGTGATCATATGCTCGCTCGTATGGTTTCGTGAGCAATGTCTCGCCTTGTGTTTGCCAAAAGAACTCGCTTAATTTCCATATTTCATTTCAAGTCTTTTAATGGTTTCAAAGCTAAATCTTCCGGTTGATAGCCTAAGCCGTGCGATTCAACCGTGTTTTCGTTGGGAATAGTTCGATTGCTTAAGTTACGGGCGTTAAAAGCCCCAATGCCTTGCCGCTTGTTTAATCTAGTAAAACTCATTTTCTAGTCATTTTCATAAGTGTTCATCACTCTCCAAAGCAAAACCGACAGTTGGCCGTCTTAAACGCCACAAATCCTTACACCTAAAAATCCTAGCAAGCTATTGAGACTTTCTCCGAGGGAACGATTCCGGTCTTCCGGTATCTATGCTGACTTCGACTTAGCCCTACGCTCGGGGTATTTCAACCTCTTTTGAAGGCGAGGTTTTGGACGAAGCATATTTTGGCGCCGTTGCCGGGGATTTTCTTATTCTAGCTTATTGGGAGGTTCGACAAACCACTGTAAGTATTCCGTTTAATTTCTGTTTTGTGCATTGTATACTTGGCCTAGCGGACACCTCTAACTGAGCCACCAATTCGACTTGAGGTTTAACGAAGCTAGTTTGAGTATCCATTGTCTTTTCTTTTCCTTTATTGTTTGTGCATATATTGAGGTGGCGGCATAGCCCCTCATAATTGTCTTAAGAGAGAGAGGCGGCGGCATAGCCCCTCCAGTCTGTTTGTCTTATTGCAGAGCGGTTACCTAGCTCTTAAGTTGCTCAAAGCACCAGTTCATGCTTGTGGTTTATCGAGGGCCTCGGATTTATCGTAGTCCTCGCTCCAACCGTTTGCATCGTTCTAGTTCTCCGCCTCGCGTAAGGATCAGCACTCTACGATCTTATTCTCCACCAAGTAGCTATTCTCGGCCGTATTCTCCATCAAGAAAATCAATGGCGGACGAGGAAGCTCCTCCGGTTAGGACTCTTAACGACTATTTGAATCCGGAAAGGGTCACTCAACGGTCTCCAATAGTCTTTCCGCGGCCCACTACTGTTGCGAATACCTTCATTTTCAAATCGGATTATCATCGGTGCATTCCTTTCTTCCATGGTATGGAGCGTGAGGATCCGTACCAACATATCCGAACTTTTGAAGAAACCCTCCAATCATTTGTTACTGTGGATGCACATCTTAACCAAGCAAGATTGCGGTTGTTCCCGTTCACTTTGAAGGATAAGGCTAAGACATGGTTTCACTCGTTGAAGCCCCAATCATTGACCACATGGGAGGAGGTTCAAGATGCTTTCCACAAGAAGTTTTTTCCAGCCAGTCGAACGAAGCTCTTAATGGATCAAATCCAGACTTTTAAGCAACGGGATGGAGAAGCTTTCCACCAATATGTGGAGCGTTACAAAGATTTACTTGCGGCGGTTCCTCACCATAATTTTGCCTTGTATCAGCTTATTCACTACTTCCATTTGGGATGCTCGCAACAAAGTAAGCAGCTGCTTGACACTATGTGCACCGGTGGGTTCATGAATAAGTCTCCCGATGATGGATGGGATTATATTGATGAAGTAGCCAAGAAGTCTTTGACTTGGAGTTTTGAGGATGCCAGAGACCGAGCGATGGCAAACCAAGGTCCCGGAGGCTCCGGGAAGTTCTCCATTAATGAGCATCAAGCCATGGAAACACGGATGGAACAATTGGCGAAGAAATTGGAGAATTTGGAGTTAAAAGGGGTGAAAGAGGTTGAAGCGGTGAGCGCGGTGGAGGAGCGTTGTGTTATTTGTGAAACGACGGGTCATTCAACCGATCATTGTGCAACTATTCCCACTTTTAGGCAGCACTATATCAACCTCAACCTTCCGATTGAGGAAGTTAGTGCAATAAACCAAAGATTCGAGTCTTTTCCCCAAAACTTCAACCAAGGCCAAAGACAACATCCGGGATTCCGTTGGAACAATCAGATTGAGGGCGGACCATCTCAAGCCACTTCCTCTACTCAAATGCAATCATGGCGGCCTGCTCAAGGCCAAGGCCAGCCTCGTTTTTCCCAAGGCCCGCCAGGATTTGGGCTGTCGGGCCCGTTTCAAGGAGCTAACCAATTCCAACCTCCGCCAAGGCGATCTTTGGAGGATACTCTCCAATCTTTCATGCAAGCTCAATCTAATTACAATGAGGGCAACACGCAAATGATGGGGGAGTTGAAAAACCAAATGGGAAAGTTAACCACATCCATCGGGCTTCTACAACAAGAAAGAGGCAAATTTCCTACACAACCAGTAGCCAATCCACAAGGCCAACTTCTTATTGGCACTTCTTCGGTACCTCCGCCCGAGCAAGCTCAAGCAATCATCACACTAAGGAGTGGCAAGGCCGTTGACAACCGGGTAGTCATGCCGTCGGGTACACCTTCTTTCGTGCCATCTCCACCGACAACAAGTTCTCTTTCACCGGATGATAGTATCGAGCAAGATTTTGAGGAAGACGGGGAATCTCCCGTGCAAGTTTCAAAGGAAGCCGAGACCGTTCCGAAGCCGCAAGTCTCGCCTGTTCCGGTACCTTACCCTTCCCGACTGAAAAAGCCGGCCAATCCATCCAAGCAGGCCGATATACTTGATGTCTTTAAGCAGGTCAATGTGAACATTCCTTTGTTAGACGCCATCAAGCAAATCCCCGCCTATGCCAAGTTTTTGAAGGACTTATGTACTCAGAAGCGCAAACTCAGTGTGCATCATAAGGTACTTCTCACCGAGGAAGCTAGCCAAGTAATCCATATAAGCCTTGCTCCTAAATACAAAGATCCGGGATGTCCTACAATTTCAGTAAACATTGGGGGTACGAGGGTGGAACAAGCTCTTTTGGATTTGGGAGCAAGTGTGAATTTGCTACCGTACTCGGTATATCAAGAACTCAGTTTGGGGGAGATGAAGCCCACACGAGTTACACTTCAATTGGCGGATAGGAGTGTTCGCATTCCTCGAGGGGTGGTGGAAGATGTGTTAGTCCAGGTTGGTCAATTTGTCTTCCCGGTGGACTTTGTGGTACTAGATACTTGCCCGTCGTCGACATCGCCGTTATCTACTCCCGTTATCCTTGGTCGTCCGTTTTTAGCAACCTCAAACGCAACTATCAATTGTCGGGATGGACTTGTGAAACTGTCATTCGGCAATATGCAAATGGAGGTCAATATGTTCCATGTCGGGGCGCAAATGGGTGACGATGACAAATGTCAAAATGTCAACCTTGTGGATACATTGGTGCAAGAGCACGTGGATGAATTTCTGTCAAAAGACTCGTTGGAGTTAGCTCTTACCTCGGAAGAGGCCGCTTTCCTTGAATCCGAAGAGATGGAGTCACTTTTTGCTTTGCTAAATGAAGATGCCGGGGGCGAGGAGATTTGCGGAGTTGCACCGTGGCTCCCAAAGTTTGAAGAATTGCCTCCTATTGAGCGGAAAACGCTCCCCTCTAGTGTTGAGCCTCCTCTTCTTGAGTTGAAAGCTTTACCGGACACGTTGAAATATGCATTCCTTGGTGAGCATAATACCTTTCCGGTGGTTATCTCTTCCTCTCTTGAGAAACTACAAGAGGAAGACTTGTTGGCACTTTTGCGGAGGCATACTCGGGCAATCGGATGGACCATTGCAGACATTCAAGGCATATCTCCTTCTTTGTGCTCTCATCATATCTCTTTGGAGGAGGACGTTAAACCATCTCGGCAACCACAACGCCGGCTCAATCCGATTATGAAGGATGTGGTCCGGGCGGAAATTCTCAAATTGCTTGATGTTGGGATTATTTATCCCATCACCGATTCTAAGTGGGTGAGCCCTATCCAAGTAGTTCCAAAGAAGGCGGGGGTGACCGTGGTTCAAAATGACCGAGGCGAGCTTGTGCCGACCCGTGTCACTACCGGGTGGCGGGTATGCATTGACTATCGCAAGTTGAATGCGGCGACGCGCAAGGATCATTTCCCTCTTCCATTCATTGATCAAATCTTGGAGAGAGTGGCCGGTCATGCCTTCTACTGTTTCCTTGACGGTTATTCGGGCTATAATCAAATAGAGGTGGCCTTGTCTGACCAAGAGAAGACGACGTTCACATGCCCATTCGGGACTTTCGCTTATAGACGCATGCCATTCGGTTTGTGTAATGCTCCCGGCACCTTTTCGAGATGTATGATGGGAATTTTCAGTGATATGGTCGAGAAAATTGTGGAAGTCTTCATGGATGATTTCTCTGTGTTTGGTGACTCCTTCGAGTCGTGTCTCGCCAACTTGGAGAAAGTTTTAACAAGATGTGAGGAGAAGAATTTGGTCCTAAATTGGGAGAAGTGCCATTTTATGGTCACTCAAGGGATTGTGCTCGGACATATCGTATCGTCCAAGGGTATTGAGGTAGACAAGGCCAAGATTGACCTCATCTCCACCCTCCCTACTCCAAAGTGCGTCAAAGACATCCGTTCATTCCTTGGCCATGCTGGTTTTTATAGACGGTTTATCAAGGATTTCAGCGCGATCTCAAGGCCGCTTTGCCACCTTCTATCCAAAGATGTTCCTTTTGAGTGGACCGCCGCCTGCGAGCTAGCGTTCATTAAGCTCAAAGCTAGTCTCACCACGCCTCCCATTGTTCAAACGCCCGATTGGAATCTTCCTTTTGAGCTAAAGTGTGACGCGAGTGATTATGCTGTCGGGGCCGTTCTTGGCCAACGGAAGGACAAGCATCCGTGGGTGATTTATTATGCGAGCAAAAGTCTTAATGATGCTCAAATGAATTATTCCACTACGGAGAAAGAGCTTCTAGCCATCGTGTTCGCCTTGGACAAGTTCAGGTCCTACCTAGTTGGTGCCCCGATCACAATTTACACCGACCACTCGGCACTCAAGTATCTTTTCACCAAGCAGGATGCCAAGGCCCGTTTGATCCGGTGGATCCTTTTGTTGCAAGAATTTGACATAACCATCAAGGATAAGAAAGGGGTCGAAAATGTAGTAGCCGATCACTTGTCCCGCTTGGATTTTGAGGATCGTACTACTCATTTACCTATTGGAGATAGCTTCCCCGATGAGCAATTGTTTGGTGTATCAACGGCTCCGTGGTTTGCTGATATCGTTAACTATTTGGTTACGGGGATGCTTCCGACACATTGGTCTTCTCATGAGCGCCGGCGGTTCTTAGCGGAAGTGAAGCACTTCTCCTATGATGATCCGTACTTATTCAAATATTGCCCCGACCAAATAATCCGCCGGTGCGTTCCCGATTCCGAACAACGGGCGATTCTCCAATTTTGCCATACGGAAGCATGCGGCGGGCATTTCTCCGCCCGGAAGACCACCGCCAAGATACAACAATGTGGTTTCTATTGGCCGACTCTTCACCACGATGCCTATGCCTTTTGCAAATCGTGTGATCGTTGTCAAATGTTGGGGAGTGTGACCCGAAGGAATGAAATGCCTCAAGGGAAGTTTCTAGTTGTGGAAGTTTTTGATTGTTGGGGTATTGACTTCATGGGGCCGTTCCCGGTGTCTTTCGGGAATTTGTATATCCTCCTGGCGGTTGACTACGTATCGAGATGGGTTGAAGCCATTGCTACCCGCACTAATGATCATAAGGTGGTGCTCGAGTTTCTTAAAGAGCATATCTTGTCCCGATTTGGGGTGCCTCGGGCAATTATCAGTGATCAAGGGACGCATTTTTGCAACCGGCCATTCGCCGCCTTGATGAAGAAGTATGGCATCACGCATAAGGTCTCCACCGCCTATCATCCTCAAACCAACGGTCAAGCCGAGCTTGCTAATCGTGAGGTAAAGCGTATTCTTGAGAAAACGGTAAATCCCAACCGAAAGGATTGGTCTTTAAGGCTAACCGATGCGCTTTGGGCATATCGTACCGCATACAAGACCGTGTTAGGGGCTTCGCCCTATCGGCTTGTATATGGTAAGGCATGCCACCTTCCGGTGGAAGTCGAGCATAAAGCATATTGGGCTATTAAACAAGTAAATTATCGCTTTCCCGATGCTGGGGTGCACCGTAAACTCCAATTGAATGAACTTGAGGAAATCCGTAGAGATGCATATGATAATACCAACATCTACAAATCTAAGGTGAAGGTTTTGCATGATAAACACATCCAAAGGAAAAATTTTGAAGTAGGTCAAAAAGTGCTTCTTTATAACTCTAAACTTCATCTTTTTCCGGGCAAGTTGCGTTCTCGTTGGATAGGCCCTTATGTCGTGCATAAAGTTTATCCTCATGGGGCCGTTGAGGTCATGAATCCCGTTAATGAGCATATTGTTAAGGTGAATGGGCAGCGGCTTAAGCCGTTTTTAGACCACTTTGCTAGAGAGGAGGTGACGGAGGACTTAGTTGCTCCGGTTTACTTAGATGATCCCACTGCTTCCTTAGTATAGTTTTGTTTAATCCATGTTTGCACGGGGAGCGAAAGCGTCACCGCTAAACTTAACTGTTTGTCGGACCCGGCCCCTTGACTTAAGTGTAAGGGGTACCCTCCATTGACTTGGGTATTTGTAGCTTCGCACGCCGCTACTAAAATAAGGATCGTGTGCCCAGCTCCGGTTAGTAAGGTCAATGTTCTGTTTCTTGTACATATTGTTGCAAGTTTGCTTAGTTTCGGGTTCTTCTCACTAAGAGATTTCACCAATGCATCATTGTTTCGGTCTTTAATTAGTCCATCCTTGTCGTAGTTTACCGTTAATGATCCATGCTCACCAGATATGTCCCTATCGGGAGCAATTTAGGTCTTTGGGTGCGACTTGGTATTCCCGTGCTTTGGTGCAAGGCTCTGCCATGTCTCACTTTGTTTCGATCATAGGGAACGCTGGGCTTAATTGCTTGGCGCGGTCAAGCGGTACATTTTACTTCGGGCATGATGTAACAAATTTGACGGTCTAGTATAGCCACCCGAGTTTTATCCCGCTAGTGCGACTCGGGAAGAAAAGTATGACTCGTAAGATTGCGTGAATATCGGATGGTGTTTCTTTTCTATTTTCTGTTTTTCTTTTTATCTCTGTGGTGCCCAGATAACATGAGCCGGGCGTTTCTAATGTCATTTGGCTCTTAGTAGGTAGTTCGAGCTTCAGTCTTTTGCAGGGTGTACATGCTACCACACCAGCCTTGGTGGTTTGAATCTAACGTCGGTGTGATTGAGGCATTCAGGAGCCCTAAGCATGGGTGCGATTACGTGTCGCGGTTATCAGTCCAACAAAGCTTTGGCCATGGTTCTGTGTGACTAGCTGTGGTTCCGTTCGAAGAGCCGAAGGAGTCGACCTTGGAAGCCGTTCGGATGACGAAAAGAGCCGGTGATGCCAAAGCCTCCAACTTGGTCGAGGTATTCGGGGGTTGACATTCCCCTGTGGGTAATATCTTTTGTCTCTCCCTCTCCCTACTGTTCTTCTCCATGCTATGGGGGCATAGCATATTTCAAGTTGGGGGGAGGGATGTATATTTGTTAATACATCTTTTATCTCTTTTTGTGTTTTTAGGGTTTTTTAGGGTAAATTTTTCACTTTTTAGTTTAATTTTAGTTTATCCTTCCGTTAATACAAAATTAGTGGAGTAAAGCGGCTTAGCACATGTTATTAGTTCTTTAATTGGCAAGAGTTCGTTGTAAATATTTTCGGTAATTCCCAACTCGCATGCTTGATGAAAGAATGAGAAATGTAGTGTTGAGTTCGTTGTGAGCAAGTTTGACCCATATCCCGTTGTTTTGAACATTATATTCTTAGATTAGTTATTCATCTCTTGTCATGCCTAATTATGTTCGTTATCTTCTTTAAATCGCTTCGGAATCTATGGCATGCTTAGGAAATGATACAAGGCCATCTTTGTTTGATTAAACCACAAAGTGTCTCTTTGACCTTGAAAATAAAGCCAAGTTGCGTCTCTCTCATATCCATAGGAAACCGGTGTTTGGATGGATGGTTGGAAGTTGGTTTTGTGCATCTTCGTGGGCTGGCTCCAGGTTTTACATGGCTCCGGGTGTGTTTGAGGTAACGTCGGGCATTGGCATTGGCATTGGCTGGCATGGCATGATTTCTGGGCCAGGCTGTTGCGTATCGATACGCATTTTTGAGCGTATCGATACGGGTACGTTTGGAAAATGGTCAGTCGCTTCCGTATCGATACGCACGTTAGACCCGTATCGATACGCGTGGGTTTATTGGTAAACCTGGGCATAACCCCAGCCCGATCATTTTGATTTCCAAACCCTTTTCTCTCACCTTTCCTCCATAGCCACCCAAACTCCACGAAACCCTAAGCCCCAAATCCCTTTGTTCTACCTCAAATCCTTACCAAAACTCCAAAATCTTCTATAAAACCTTCAAGCTATCAAGGAATCTCAAGGGTTTTTAAGGTTTTCCAAGCCAAATCTTAAGTTTACAAGGTAAATCCACTCTCTCACTCTATACATACGAAAATTCTCCAACTTTTCTTTATATTGGCTTGAACCCTTCATTACCCACCATGGATCTCCGTATCTTTACAGTTTTTAACCATTAATCCATGTATTTTTCCCTACACCCGAAGTACTCATGAACCCTAGTTTGGTAATTTTGATTATACTGGGAATTGGATCTGCATATCATTGGACACCGCCTCTTAGTTTACTTTTAAGGACTGAACTGGTGTTGTATGTCTTAGTTCTGTTGATTCTCGGAGTTACCTGTGTTCGATCTTTGTGTGGCACATTGAATTTAAGTTTTGGGGGCTGAGATTTTATCAACGCAGCAGCAACTACTGTGCTAACTAAGATTGCATTGATCTGTTCTGTTGTTGCATTAGCATTTGCGGGCTGGCTTTGTTTGCGCAGATTTTAGTTCACTTGATTTTCAAGGGCTGCCTGTAAACCTTGTAGTTATTGGCTGCATTTCGGGTTACTCCCGAGGTATTTTGTTACAAAGTTTTGGGGTGTTGCTCTGTTTGTAGGTTTTTGTTGCAATGCCAAAGGTCAAGCAGGTAGCTAACAGAGGAAAGGGTAAGGCCCCGGCTTCCTCAACCGGGCAGGGTGATGAAATTGTTAGGGAAATGGAGGAGGAGGAAGAAATGATAGCAAACCCTGAGAAGGCACGTACTAGGAAGAGGACAGCCGCCGAGGTCAAAGCGGCGGCTCAGAAGAAATGGGAGGCGGGCATACCTGGCAGGGGTTTCAAAAATGAGCGGCACGTGGATGTTGATAACTTAGGCGTTGAGAATCCATTTGTCCGCCGAATTCAGAGCAAGGTTTGTCTTACTATTTGGCTCCCAATCTCAGTTATAACAAAGACTTGGTCATCGAGTTTTACAAGAACATGAAAATTCCTCCTAAGGAGGACGAGGGGAAAGAGAATGCCAAGATCACTTCTAAGATTGGGAGGGTTAGCATTGGGGTGACGGAGGGGGTTATTGCACGGGTTTTAGGTTACCATCCGCCGCCGCTCGATGATGTGAATTACGATGAGGAGGAGTATGTGGTAGACGAAACCCGCATTCGAGAATTGTACAAAGTGCCCGGAGAAGCAACTCTACCTCATGCTCCGGGGAAATTCAAGGATGTTTACCGCCTCGTCAACCAATTTGTGCACCATAACTTCAATCCAAAGGGGACGGAGAACAAGCCGGACATTCATGAGGGGGTATGATTCACGCGTTCATGAATCCCAATGTAGTGTTTAATTGGGCAATGTACATCTTTCATATGATGGTTAACTTCAAGGCTAAAGCTCCAGCCCATACAAGGATGCCTTTTCCATGCTTGGTGACTGCTATCTGCTTGGCTCAAAAGGTCCCGGCCTCTCAGTTTGCGGATCGGGAGAAACTCAATCCGGGTGATATCAACAAATCGGTCCTCACTAAGAGCATTTCTCAGTCCCGTCCGGTTGTCGCTGCTGTCCCGCGTGGGCCATATTTGACTACTTTGCCACCAAAGGGTGCAAAGTCGGCTGCATGGAACAAGCTGCTGTTTTGCCAAGGAGTGGCCACTATGGGGTGTTTGAAGAAGATTAAGAAGGAAACCCGGGATAATGCAAGGAGGCAGAAGAAGATTGACCACAAGTTGGATTGGATTCTGAGCAGAGGAGTGGGGGAAGGAAGTGAGCCGTATATGCCGCCACCTGAGGAGTCGGCTGAGGATAGTGATGACTTTGCGGGGGATGAGCCAGTGTTTTTGGATAATGAGTAGAGTCGGTGGAGTATTTAAAATCCCTTTACTTGGTCGGGGTGCACGGTGGTTGACAGCCCACCTCTTATCTCTTTATTGCTTTGTCTTTAGTCTAGTTTAGTTTAGTTAAACTTTTGACTGCTAGTTTAGTAAGTTTTTGTTGAGGCCGGCATGTGGCCTTTGACTTGGTAGTTGGTATTGATAGCGGCCAAGGGTAGTTTGACCTTGCTAGCATATGGCCGCTATCCCGTTTTGCTAACCTTTCTTTGATTAAAACCAAGGTCATTATATGCTTGAAAGCCCTTAGTTGATCCTCCGTATGCCTTGATTCCATCTTGATTTATCGCATGATGGCTAGCTTAGTTAGTTGTGGCATGTTTCTTTCGGAATCAATCATTTAATTGTTTAGTTTTAGGTTCTGTTTCTCTTGGTGCTCTCCACTTATAAAGCACGGTATTTTTGCTCCCCGTTGCTTATCTCGAGCACCCCTTTTGTGGGATATGGCTACTTTGCATGCTTTTGGTTATGTTATAACCGAGTATCCGCCCGTTGTCTTTGGACACAAATTTGGATACTTGTTTATTACTTGCTCAATATTTAGTTGCTCTTTCAATCGTCTATTGCGAGTTGTTTTGAAGTAAGTTAATCGTTTTGAACTCTTGCCAATTAGGTTGATATGCGTTGGTGCTAAGTAGTTTTCACGGAAGGATTATTGTTTTTGTCTTTCAGTTTGTTTTCTGTTGCTAGGGGCTAGCAACGCTCAAGTTGGGGGGCGTGATTAGCACCAAAGATTGTAAGATCATGGTGCTAAAAATACCCTAGCTTGTGGCATCTTTATTTATTCATCGTCGTTTTTATTTGATTTTTGCTCGTAAGGCGTTTGTTTAGTGTTTCAGGCAAAACGCCCTTAAAAGGCGTGTTTTGAGGGGCAAACCATCTTTCAAGTGATTTCAAGCATCCTTGCCCGGGTGATTTTGTGCCAATCTGGCCGAAGGATGAAGGCGGAGGCCATCGGGTGAAGCGAGGGCCATTTGGTTGCCAAAGCATGGAGGCTGCCAAGCAAAGCCAAGCTGTGCCAAGCTAGGCAGTTGCGTATCGATACGGCCTTTCCTGCGTATCGATACGCGTGGGTTACGTTGGGCAACAGAGCCTTCCGTATCGATACACTCCCTAAAAGCGTATCGATACGCAGAGCTCTCGGCCAGATATTTTCTACTTTTTGGGCTTTCCATTTATGGAATATTAGCCACTTTTAGGATATTTTGGAGATATTTGATGAGAGAGAAGTCACTTTTGTATTAATATAGGCTTCCTCTTTCTCATTTCTATCTAGTTCATGATTAAGCTTTAACTTTCCTCCATTAATGGTGTTTCTAGCTTTTCAAGTGTAATTTCATTGAACTCAAGTAAGTTGCTTTCGTATCGTTTTTTCTCGTTTATTAAAGTTGTAACCATGGTTTAGCTCTTCTATAAAATCAAGTTTATTTTCAGTTTTATCGGTTAAACATGTTCTCCAATTTTACTATGCTTTCTAGTCTTCTCATGGTACGTGAGTAGTAACTTAGGCTTGGCAACGGGGTGACTAACACCTCGTGATTTATGCTTATCTTGCCTTTCTCAACTCAAAATTTGGGGTTTAGTATGGAAAGTAAGAAGGGTTCGCCTTTATGTCACAAAACTAGTCGATGTTAACCTCCGGTGATCATATGCTCGCTCGTATGGTTTCGTGAGCAATGTCTCGCCTTGTGTTTGCCAAAAGAACTCGCTTAATTTCCATATTTCATTTCAAGTCTTTTAATGGTTTCAAAGCTAAATCTTCCGGTTGATAGCCTAAGCCGTGCGATTCAACCGTGTTTTCGTTGGGAATAGTTCGATTGCTTAAGTTACGGGCGTTAAAAGCCCCAATGCCTTGCCGCTTGTTTAATCTAGTAAAACTCATTTTCTAGTCATTTTCATAAGTGTTCATCACTCTCCAAAGCAAAACCGACAGTTGGCCGTCTTAAACGCCACAAATCCTTACACCTAAAAATCCTAGCAAGCTTTTGAGACTTTCTCTGAGGGAACGATTTCGGTCTTCCGGTATCTATGCTGACTTCGACTTAGCCCTACGCTCGGGGTATTTCAACCTCTTTTGAAGGCGAGGTTTTGGACGAAGCAACCCTTTCCGGATTCAAATAATCATTAAGGGTCCTAACCGGAGGAGCTTCCTCGTCCGCCATTGATATTCTTGTTGGAGAGTATGGCCGAGAATAGCTACTTGGCAGAGAATAGGATCGCAGAGTGCTGTGTCGGATGCTAGGCGGAGAACTAGAACGATGCAGACGGTTGGAGCGAGGACTACGATAAATCCGAGGCCCTCGATAAACCACAAGCATGAACTGGCGTTTTAAGCAACTTAAGAGCTAAGTAACCACCCTGCAATAAGACAAACAGACTGGAGGGGCTATGCCGCCGCCTCACTCTCTCAAGACAATTATGAGGGGCTATGCCGCCGCCTCGATATATGCTTTACAATAAAAGAAAAGAAAAGGCACTTGATACTCAAACTAACTTCGTTAAACCTCAAGTCGAATGGGTGGGTCAGTTAGAGGTATCCGCTAGGCCGAGTATACGATGCACAAAGTAGGAAATAAACGGAATACTTACAGTGGTTTGTCGAACCTCCCAATAAGCTTAGAATAAGAAAATCCCCGGCAACGGCGCCAAAATATGCTTCGTCCCAACCTTGCCTTCAATTGAGGTTGAAATACCCCGAGCGTAGGGCTAAGTCGATGTCAGCATAGATACCGGAAATCCGGGATCGTTCCCACAGAGAAAGTCTTAGAAGCTTGCTGGGATTTTTAGGTGTAAGGTTTTTGGCGTTTAAGACGGCCAACTGTCGGTTTTGCTTTGGAGAGTAATGAAAACTTATGACAATGACTAGAAAAAAACGGTTTTGACTAAGTTAAACAAGCGGCATGGCAACGGGGTTATTCACGCCCGCAACTTAAGCAATCAAACTAACCTCAACAAAATCACAGTTGAATCGCACGGCTTAGGCTATCAACCGGAAGATTTAGCGGTGTAAATAATGAGACAAGGGATTTAGCATGAAGAACAAGTGAACTCTTTTATTCTTTTGGCAAACACAAGGCGAGACATAGCTCACGGAACCATATGAGCGAGCATATGATCACCGGAGGTTAACATCGATAGGGTTTTGTTTCATAAGGTGAATTCGATTTATTCTTCACACGAAATCTCAAGTCCTGAGTTGAGAGAAGAAAGCTAACGCAAGTCACGAGACGCTAGCGGCCCCGCGGCCAAGCCTAATGAACTACTCACGCATATTCAAGTAACTAGAAAGCATGCTAAGAACGGAAAACGTTTCCAGCCGATAGAATCGAAAATAAACTTAATTTTATAGAAGAGCTAAACCACGATTACAACTTTAATAAACGAGAAAGATGATTCGGGAATAACTTACTTGAGTTCAATGAAAATTACACTTGGAAAGCTAAAACACCATTAATGGAGGAAATGCTAAGCTTAGTTATGGACTAGATACCAAATGAGAGAGATGAGTCCTATATTTATACAAAAGTGACATCCCTCTCTCAAATATCTCCAAAATATCCTAAAAGTAGCTAGTATTCCATAAATGGAATGGCCAAAAAGTAGAAAATATCTGGCCGAGAGCTCTGCGTATCGATACGCTTCTAAGGAGTGTATCGATACGGAAGGATCTGATGTTTCTCGAACCCTACGCGTATCGATACGCGTGAAAGGCCGTATCGATACGCGACTGCCTTGCTTGGCACAGCTTGGCTTTGCTTGGCATTGCTTGGCAGCCCCCATGACTTGACACCCGATGGCCCTCGCTTTCATCGATGGCCTCCGCCTTCATCCTTCGGCCACTTTGGCACACAATCACCCGGGCAAGGATGCTTGAAATCAATTGAAAGATGGTTTGCCACTCAAAACACGCCTTTTAAGGGCGTTTTGCCTGAAACACTAAACAAACGCCTTACGAGCAAAAATCAAATAAAAACGACGATAAATAAATCAAAGCGCAGCAAGCTAGGGTATTTTTAGCACCACGATTGACAATCTTAGGCGCTAATCATGTAGCTCAACGACGAAATACAATCGACTCAAGAATGTGCCAAACATTTAAGACGATCGTTCTATGATATGCTATGATCACATTAGGCCACAAGGTTCACAATACCCAAGCAAGTAACAGTTTTGACATGACTCACTATCCCATACCTCCACCACCTGTATTTTCACCCATTGCGTTACGGTATAACACTACGAGGGCTACTGCATTAAAGGACTTACATTCTGGGTCTTGAGAACCCCGTACGTCTCCCAGAGATCTCCAACATGAGTCCAAGTAGCTCATTTTCCATTGACTCGTCAAATAGTAAACTTAAGAAACTTTCCGGGTCTTAGGGCCCCATATACCCACAAATACATTCCGGGTACTCGTGACCCCGTACATCCACTTAACATTCCGGGTTTTAGGGCCCCATATGCCTACAATACATTCCGGGTACTCATGACCCCGTACATCCGATTCAAGTTCCGGGTATCAAGACCCCGTATGCCAATTACAACTCATTTGTATTGCATTTCATTATACGTGTTATTAAGGTTCTGATCGTACGAATGTAGATAAAGAAAGATTGATATTAAGTAAACGGTCCACACACCAATTCATATTTCCATTTTGTTTCCAAACTCGTTGTCTCGCCTCACTCCTCGTAGTACATGGCTTCAATTATGAAGTTGTCACATTTCGTTATATTCCTCATTATTCAAACCACACATCTCACGTGTTACTAGATTCAAATACCACGCCACACCACCCGCTAGGTTCTAAACGAGAATCTTATGGAACGGATACCAAAGGAACCTAGGGAGCTCATCGAGATGAAGCACGAGAATATGAATCACAATACTACCCATCGGATCATTAGACAAACTCATGTCTACCCATAACACTCACTACTTTACCCCTTATAGCCCACGGTACTTCTATCAACCTTGCGGTACATTCCCTACCCATCAACACTAATATCATGCTCTAATGAGTGTCTTAAACATGTTCTAATTATATAAGGTGTTAGATTTCTTGGAGGGTTCCAACCTAAAACCAATTGGCAATAGGTGGAGTAGCCTCTAGAATTTATTAACCAAGCTTGGATGGCTTAAATGAGCGATGTGGGACAAGTCTAACATAAGGAATCATAGCATGGAGCGAGAACAACCTTAGGAATAGCCACAAACATCGGCAAACTGACATACCTCTACTCAAATGATCATAACTTTCTTTGTACTAAGAGTCTTAAGGTGATTCCGGTGGCAAATGAAAGCTGACTTCAATACCTTCGATTCGATATAAAGTTTGCATGAAATGGATATCGGACAAGAAAGTTATGGCCGTTTGAAGTTGGGTTGAAACCCAGAAAACGATCAGAATTTTCCAGAGAAGGGAGGGATCGATCCCTCCTCTCTTGGGGATCGATCCCCAAGGTACAAAAGTCCAGATTTGAATGAGGGATTGATCCTTAGGCGATTTCGGGCGATTCTGTAGTTTTCGAACAGCTTTCAGATGAACAAAGGGGGACGATCAATGCTCGATTGTCACACAATACCAACATATAAACACATAAAGGAGGTAAAGAAATCCCTACCTCGCGACGTTAACAAAGATCCAAGCGATTGAAGCGAGCCCTAGCCTCCTTGAACTTCGAAATCAAAGAAAACCCTCTTCCAAGCTTTACCCAAGGAACTTCGAGCTCAAAAACGTGATTGCAAGGTCGGAGGGAGGTTGATTCTTGAAGATCTTGAGAGATGGCGTGGAGTTTTGTGTGAGGAAGCAAGAGAGAGAGAGAAAACGTGAGGGAGAGGGAGATACAAGGAGATAAATCATCTCCTACACCACACACCCACCCTATTTATACTACTATATCCTTATATTACACACACACTCCCTCAAGTTTCCATCTTATCACTTTAGTCCTCAATTCAAATATCCAACTTGTAAACATATTCTTTCCGATAAGTCACTTAATATCCATTTCAAAAATTAAAAATTTTCCGGGTCTCTACAGGGCGGGTTTTTGCATATCCCGACCCAAAAATTATTATATGGCCCTGACCCCGATCGGGTATTTTTTGGGTATACCTGTTCCCACCCCGACTAGGGAACAGGTTTACCAGCTCCGTAAGAAATTTAAAAAAATTGGTAATCTAAAAGCAAAAAAAAAAAAAAAAGTTATAAAAAAAGTGGTAGTTTAGTATAATGGTGAATATATAAAGTTAAGAATAAGGTTTTTTTAGTATAATGAGATAATAATATTAGGGTAAAAATGTTAAATTTTAAGTATAATGATAATTAAATTAGGACAAAAGTATTATTATATATATAAATATATTTTGGGACGGGTAATGTCGGGGTGGGTATTTTTGGCACGGATTCGGGGCGGGGTACTTCCACCCCGAACCCTATTCGAACCCAATAGGGTTTTGGAATATTAACCCCAGTCTCGACTCTATACCCGAAAATGAGTTGAAAAACCCTCCTCGTTCGGGGCGGGACGGGTCCGATTGACATCCCTACTTGTTGAATTGAACAAAAGCAACCACCCTTTTTTTTATAGTATTTATTATCGGCAATATAATAAAAGTAAGGGTGTAATGACCCGAATTTTTACATTCCCTCAAAATAAATACATCTCAAATAATTACATGTCTCCAAAATAAAATCTACATTATAGGCCCTAAAATCCTCAATTGCTACAACAGTAATTATTTTCTCAAACATCTCTAACAAAAAAATTCCTCAATAATGCTCCAACTTGATCTCCGCTAACTCTTTTCTGAACCTACCACATAAATTAGGCGGGAAGTATACAATACGACGAATAATATCTCAAAGCAAATGAATTAGCTCAATCAATGACAAAGCGAGATTATCTAAAGCGGGATTAAATCCAGCTTCTCTGGTACACACCAGTGACTGGACCTCACCCCCTCAACCAAAAAGGTATATCTTGTAGGATTGTTGGCTGAGTTTACTCGTTCATGTACCCATTCATTCCATGGCATATAGCCAAGATATCTTATGCGGCATTTAGCGGCAACCTCTTAGTCAATAAATAATTAATGACAACGTTTCTTGATTCCAATAAACTACACAGAATTCAAAGATGGCATGATATCGATTAAAGAGTACAAAATTGAGATATGAAGGAAATATTCCGGAGATTGGAATGCATATTGTATACTTCCGGTACCTCAAATTAACGAATGCGTCAACCGAATATGCGAATATCATCTAAGAAACAACCTCCTCCAAAAAGATGGTATATGCCGAAATATGCAGATTAGAGCTACTTCAAAAGTCCAAATTAACTATACTCAATTGAACCTCATGCAACAAGGTGCACTTTTGCACTTCTAAATTTGACATCCACCTTTAAATCAATACTATATATATCAAAAGAGCACACCTCATGCTTTCTTTTCCCACATCTCATACCATACGTTTCTTTTATTTCTTTCTTTCTTTTTCTTTCTTTTTTTTTTTTGCCTCTTAGAAAAATACAGGCTGTTACAAATTAAGGGGGTAACCACTTTTTTTTTGAACGGCGAAAAAAGGAATTTTATTGATTAGAATGAAGAAGTATAACAAGATTTAGGACAAGATAAGATAGCATAACAACATGTGAGTAACATCCCAACCAGGTTGGCACCCTACCCCACGACAATCATATGTTATTCTTGCCCAAGGATTGACAAGAGATCAACCCCATTACAATATAAACCTCAAAAGAAAGCTTTCAAAAAGTGATATAGGCTTCACCAAAGGATACACTTTCATATCCCAGCCTAATAGTCAGTTCAAGAAAAGAAGACTCAGAATTGGCATTAGTCTTCTCATTCAGCAGCACCAAGTTAATTGAGCTACAGTTCCATGAAAATAAATGCAAAAGAGCAGCAGATCCATGGTCAGCAGTTCCAAAAAGTCACTGGAGCAAGTTTAGCATCAGAAGGTAATGGAACATCCGGACACACAAGTCAATGCAGTCAACAGACCAAAATATGGCACTTAAAAGATCAGAAGTTCAGTGCATAGCCACCTCAACGTTATGAGGCTTGAATAATGCTTGATAGTCTGAAGATGAAATCTGAGATGAGAAATCTGCTTCATTGCATTTAGTCTTGACCCAGAAAGCAATCCTTAGCTTTATCAAATCCACCACATCTTCCCAATTAAGACCCTTATTCTGAGAACGATGCTCATTTCAAAGGGGGTAACCACTTGCACACTTGCGATTATTCTTTTAACCTTTTTTATTAGGCAAATACTACAAGGTGCCCCTAGGGCACAAGTTTGGAGCACAAGTTTCCGGTTCTTTAAATGCTTTAATTACATTCTTTATTCTCATTTCAACATCTACTAATAATGACATTGAGAAAATAAATCACGCCATCAAAAGAAGTCAAAACAAAAAAGACTATATGACTCTTCTTATTCTTCTATTTTCATGGTGAGAAAAACAACTAGAGGCCGTTCCAGTTTCTCTTCTTTTTTTAAAAGTTCTTTTTCTTCAATTTTCAAACTCAAATATAATGAAAATGAAAAATAATTTTTAATTTTTTTTGCACCGTATAAAATATCTCAATGAGATCTATCAAATAAGATCCATATTGGTAGGAAAATTATTTGCATAAACACATGATTTTTAAGCTTGAAATTACGTCCTTTTTCTAAAAGTTCTTTTTTCTAGAAACCGGAACGCCCTCATGAACTTGCCGGCACTTTCTTTTCCATTAAGAATCAAGTGCGAAGAGCATCCGCAATGGGAATAATCAAAATGTGTCACATCAGCATTTGATTATCCATTTAGTTCATAATCAAACTTAATAACCTCTACTTTCACATTGGTTATTTTTGCAACCATAACCAAAAAAATTCCCATAATACAAAATGCACACATGTCCAATCGCAAACGAGTTCTAATCACGTACCTGACCACGCCAAATTATTCGTCTTGGTGAGACGATTCAAATGTGGGGTGTTTTTGAGTTTGGTTATTGAGTTTGATTATTGAGTTTTGGTTATTGATAAAAGTTGTTAAATTTGGTTATGGAATGAGTGAAATTTGGTTATTTGCTAAAAGACTTGTAACTTTGCTTATTACAATGTCAGGGTGTTTTTTGAGTATTGTTATTAAGTTTGCTTATCACACCAATTTGTTTATTACAATAGGGATGCTCTAACAGATGGTGGTCGCAAGAAACCAAGTCCTCTTATATTCAACCAAATGCATCCAAAAAAAAAAAAAGTGTTCTCGTTACATTCCTTTTCTAAAGGACATGCATTACAAAGGTATGAATTTTTTCATGTTCATTTCCATATTTTTTTTAGATTTATTTGGAAAGAATTTTTCGTACTATTTTACTGGATAAAGAGTTCCTTTTTTTTTTTTTTTTGGTTTTGCTATTTTTAGTAGATATTGGTATTTTACTTTGTAAGACAGTAAATGATGAATGTTTGGATTGTAAGTTAAACCAAATGAAAAAAAAAGAAAAGAAATGCTTGACTCGAATGAGATTTGTCAAGAAGACGAAAATATATATAGAATCCGATGAACGTGTCAAAGAGCGGAACAATTTAGTGGGATGACTTTCAACCTTTTTCCGGACAATGTTTTCTCAGTAAAGAGGATGCTTTCATGTTTACAAAAATTATGCCAATAGAGACATGGCTTTAGACATCCGAAAAGGCCCCTTCACCATAAAAATAGAGAATTTAAAAGGTGAGACGTCTTTTTTTGCCATAGGAAAAATGCCTTTGAAAATTATGAAAATAGAGATTGTTAAATGGGTGCCGTCAAAGCATTGCTTTATCCGGAACAAAACTACGGGAAAAAGGAAGATGAATTTATTTAATCCCTCTCCATGTTCGTAATCTTTTTATTTGTATTGGAAACCTTTCACCTATCTAATTTTTAAAGGAAATGAGATTAATATTGTCAATACAAAAAGTATTACAAACATTTATAACTATTTTAGAAAATAGTGGCGAAAAGTGATTCTTTGTAAATACCCATAACACAACTCATAGATTTATTAGATACATTTATTTCACTTAAAGTTTTTCCCCAAGAGCATCTATTAGCGGGGGCGTTTTTATTAACCCAATAAAGAAGACCCAAAAAGCCATTATTGCTTCTCTTTCCAAACATATAACCGAATCAACAGAAGCAACTGAAAAGTTAAATAAAAGTCATTTTCACCAAGGAATTAAACTAACAATCTGTCAATATTATTGAAAAGGGCAAAGTATGAATTACCTCCCTGAGGTTTGATCGTTTTGCAGATAACCTTCCTGACGTTCATTGATGGCCACATCACCCCCCTATGGTTTTGGAGTAAGTGCAATTCCTAACTCCGTTAATGACAGAAGTAAAAAGACCACGCTACCCCTTTCAAATAAAGGGTATATACTGACACACAGAGTGGGAGAAAGAGAGGGGTGGCTATGGAGATTTGGGGAAAACCCTACGGTATGTGTGTATATATATGCGTACTACTTACACACACATATATACATACAACACACAGATAATTGTATAAGCTTATGTATATATAGCGTATGCATATACGACATTGCAGGCGACGATGCCAAATCGGGTTGCAGGCGACAATGGCTCACCTAATCGACCGGCTCGAATCCTGGTCGACCCAGAGGTGATTTGCTCCGCGGGCGGTGGCTGTGAAGCTTGACGTTAGTGCCGACAGACCCGTCGTCGAGGCAGCTGTGCAGAGGGCTTGCGATTGTGGCCTGACATCCAGACTCGATCGAGGAAAGTTTGTCGATCTTGCTCTGTTCTTGATTGGATTCTATGGAGGAAGGTTAATCGATCTTGCTCTGTTTTTGATTGGATTCGATCGAGGAAAGCTGATCGATTCTTTATTCTTGATTGCAGTTATTATCTAGTGGTGTTGCTCCGCCGTGATCGACGGCGGTGTTGGGCGGCAGAGGGGGTTTCGTTTCTCTTTTCTACAACGCATTAGAAGGTTTCAAGATTTAAGGTGGATTTGATTGAATTGAGAAAGAATGAGAAGACTTTAAAAAGAATTATGAGACTGAAAATATGAAAGGGATATGAATAGTGCGAGGCCATGAAAATATGAATGGGCGGTGGCTGTGGAGCTTGAGTGGGCGGCAGTGGCTATGGCCATGGGTATGGTTTTTAGTTTGTTCAAGGAAGAAGATGAGGAAAAGGATACTATAGTCATTTTACACTTAATTTTGACTTTACTTATTACTTTTTTCCTTTCCCACTAACAAAAAATGCACGTGTACTCCACTTTCCGTTGATTTAGACAGAAAACCTAACGATTACACTTTACTCCAAAACCATAGGGGGGTGATGTGGTCATTAATGAACGTCAGGGGGGTGATCTGCCAAACGACCAAACCTCAGGGAGGTAATTCGTACTTTGCCCTATTGAAAATGACGATCGATAGTGTCGTGCCCCAAGTTTGCCCACAAGCTTACACAGAACACAAGAAAGTTTACGTCACGTGGTTCTCCAAAATTGAGTACATTCACGGGAGATGAGGAATTTCACAACATATAGTGGAGAAAGACGCAAATAAAATGGAGGAGGAGGATACGCTTGGCTCACTATACTAGATCTACTCAACTCCCATCTCTTGCTTTCACCCTCGCAGGAGCCTTATTACGGCCTAGAAATTTTATTTATCTTATTAGTTATTTTGGCCATTATTAATTGGAAGTGTTATGGTGTGGGTCCCAATTAATTATTTTGCACGTTCTATGGGTATTGTTGCCGTGGTTATAATTTTTAGAGTATAAGATTGATTTTGGGTAAAATAGTGGTACTAGATGATAACTCTATAAAATTGTGTTAGTTTGGATTGATTAATAAGTAAATTTATTTTCCTATTTATCTATCTAAATTTTAATTATTCAGTTAGCTAATATTTAGGGCAACAGGAGTAGTGGGCAGTTTAAGGTAGTGCTAGACATTAAAAACATAAACTGACGAGGGTTTTTACATCAGAGGTATCGTTTGAGAGAAAGAAAGCCGCAGTCGTAGCCGCAGCCTCGGACTTGATTGGTTGGTGATCGCTTACGGTATTGGTCTTGTCTTCTTCGTCTCTTTCCTTGTTTTACCTCTTCTCTTTTCATTCTACTGTTGCACTTGGAATATGGAGTTAGGAGGTTATTTTTGTACGTGGCCGTGCGTGGGGATTTGTGTGAAGAGGTGGTGATCTAGTGAAGTGGTGATCTGAGTAGGGGATTTCGAAGTTTTTGATCAATTGGGGAGAGTTCTTAGTTTAATAATTGTGATACTAATTGCAATAGAGATTTCGACATCAATGGTTTTGGACTGATGTAGTTATATGTGTCTTGTACATAAATTGTTGGTGAGCAAAGGTGATTAATTGGAAGGGTTAACAGGTGGTGACGTGACAATTATTCTTGGAAATCAAAGAACTCGTTGGGTGGTGTTGTAGGTGGATTTTGGAGGCTACTGTTGGCTTAGGTGTGTTTAGGTTGGGGTAATTTCAGTGTCCTAGTTTTTGTTGTCAGTATTATATTAAAATTAGTTAGTTACTCGTTTGCTCTATTTTTGTGTACAGGGTAGTCTCATTCTGCATTGTTCGATTGCATTAGCTTTGGACTCAGGTGAGTGGTTAAGCATGTTATGTACTTTCGAACTTTTCCGTGTCTCCTAAATTGTTGTTTTGGAAAATTTATGATTGAAATTGAAAACAGATTGTTATATTTGTTTATATTAAATTGGCATGCGGTATTGGTGAAACCATTTGTTGATGGAATAATCTTTTGGTGAGAACTTTGTGGATATTGATGGGAACATATTTTGGAAGTCCAGGGAAATTAATTCTCTGTGTGCGGGTGACTCTGGCCATTAGGGAAGAAACCGGATTAAGCCGGTGACCCTAATTGTAACGTCCCGAATTTTTGGGTACGTTAAATAAATATTTTATTGAACATCGAAAGAGAGTCTGGCTCTTTATTACATCATAACTCCCAATGGAGTCCAATATTTATACAAGGAAATGATCTAGGGTTCCTAACTACAGTTCCGCATGCCTCTCCATCCCAGCCAGCTCCTCGGCTCCAAAAAGCCTCCAAATTGTGCAGCTTCTTTTGATCATCTACAAGGTCTGACACATCATATCAGCATCGCCACCGATATAATATGTCAGGATCACCAAAGGTAACACCATGAGCTACAAAAGCTCAGCAGAACAATCCCATACCCGCTAACCCATAACTTACATATAGCAGGTCATAGATACATGATAATAACCAAGCTAACCCATGAGCATTCAATAACTTCACATTTAGAGATGTACAATAATACATGCACATTCATTATTCATGTAACGCCCCTGATTTTTGGGTACGTTAAATAAACATTTCATTGATAAAATCAAATGGAGTCTGGCTCATTATTACAACATAACTCCCACTAGGGTTCAATATTTACACAAATGAAGGGTTCTAGGGATCCTAACTACAGTCCGCTCGCCGCCTCCGCTCCTGGTTCTCTAACAGAAAGCCTCCAAGGTGTACTGTTCATCTTGATCATCTACAAAATCTGACACATTATACCAGCGTCGCCACCGATATAATATGTCAGGGTCACCAAAGGTAACACCATGAGTTACAAGAGCTCAGCAGAATAATCCTATACCCGCTAACCCATACATTACCAATATCAGAGTATAAGAGCAGCATACCAACTCTGGCACAAGCAGTGGAATAACACATACATATTTAACTAGGCATTAACAATGATACATCCACATACACTATTCGATCGTTGGTGTCGGTGTTATCTGAGTTTCTCCTACGCGACTCGTCGTAGACTGTGTCACCATATTCATCAATGTTTTTGAAATCCTTTTTACTATCCAAATCAACATTTTGAAAATCACATTTAACACACCCAACCTCGGTTCTGCCGCGCTGGGTTCCCGAGTATCCTCACAATGGTTTCGCCGTGCCGGGTTCCCATTGGCACACATTTGCATTGGCTCCTCTCCGCGGATAACCAAGTCACACACCCAACCTCGGTTCCGCCGCGCTGGGTTCCTGAGTATCCTCACAATGGTTCGGCCGCGCCGGGTTCCCATTGGCACACAACACACACACACTCACATAATGCACCCACATTTGGTCATTATGTAGTTTCAAAAATCCTTTTTATCCATATAAACCACATTCTCACAATGGGCAAGTCCGGCCGCATTGCGTTTTCAACACACACCTTGTCTTTAACACACCCTAAGTATCATGTTTCTATTTTCTCGATTTCTGTGTCTCGTTACATGCAATGACTCCGCGGTGGGACTTTTCACATAGATTGACTTAAATCATTCATTGTAATCTAACTAGTAAGATCATGCAAGCATTCTTATAAACAAGCCCATCACCATCCTTATACAACCATAAGTAATGCAAATGACATGTAAATAAGTTCATAACCCTCTAAAAGATCAAAATACGAATACTTCGAATAAAACTTCTGATTTCTCTTGTTTTGAAATCTGTTCTTTCTTCCTTTGTGGAAAGTTCAAAAAGACAACATATGTTTATTGACGTAGAAATCATTTGTTCAACATGTCATACTTTCAAAAGCAAGATAGGTTTATTTTTAACATTCATTCGACGTCAAGCTTCGTACCATATTTTTTTTAAAGTTCAAGACAATCTACGTTTTAACATAACTATACATAGAGATAGAGATTAGGAACTTTCTACATATACTTAGAGATAGTGGGGATGGAAAGTTCTATCTTGATCCGAAACTAGTCGGGGCCGAATAAGCTAGTTGGAAACTCTACGGGCGTTGAAACTCGCAAATCTGGACCAAACTTCGGATGGCAGTAACTCGGTCAATACTTGGCCGAATAGGATCGTTCTTTGGAATTGGATTAATACTTCCAATTGAATAGGTCAAGGATCCATGGATGAAGATAGAAAAGTAGATTTCTAATCGTAACTAAATCTTCAATTTTTTATTTGTAGAAAAGAAATTGAGAAACCCTTCTTCATTCCATTCTTCATGAGCATTAAAGAAAGACTTTGATCTGTAGATGCCGAACGTGCTTGTAAGTCCAGATTGGCGTAAACTCCTAAGTAAAGGGCGTTCGAATAGATATTGGTTTCAGATCCTAAGCGGAAAATTGGTTCCGTACTGGATCTGCCTATCCAATTTGAGCATCCCATCCTTTTTCTTATATATTCATTATTCATGAGTGGAATGCGCCTACTTAGCTTGGCTAGGTCTTGGTATTGCCGGGATCTTCCCCTAGGATAGATCACTGAACTGGATGACTCCACTTTCTTTCGAGAAGACATTGACAGTGAGGTTCAAGCCGATGACTTACCTAGGAAATCTCAGTGATTGGCCTCCCCTCGCCCTCGGCGAACATAAAAAAAGACCTACCTTTCAAGCGTTGATCTTAAACGCTTATCAAAAAGAAATTATGTGGGACTTCCCATCACTCTTCGAGTTGCCTGGCCCTTCCTCCAAGACCGCTTCGTTCCAGTTGATGAGCCTAGGATTAGGATAGGTCTAAAACGAAGATCTCGAAGTTCTCTACGACTTTTGTGGAGGACGTTGTTCCTAGAAACGACTTTCGCCCGGAAAAAAATGGTGATAAAGGGGGTGACAGTAAGCTGTCTGGAATCTGGAATCCGAGAATTTTACTGAACTTCGGAGGTCGATATCTTGGTCATTTCTTAACCGATTGAGGTGGTTCTCGGGTCTAACTTCAAGGTTTCGAAGTGCTCTACGACTTTTCTGAAGAGAGTCGGTCCTAAAAACTACTTTAAGCAGAAGCAAAATGAGGTTTTACGAATGGACAGTAGGCTGTCTGGAAATAACAGAATGGTTTTTAGAGAGAAGATGAAGCAATGCTTGAGGTGTGAGTTGAATGAGAAGTGATGAGGTTTTTTATAGCCAAACATTGAGCTCTCTCTCCCTCCTCTCTTGGCCGAATCCCATCTCTCTCTCTCCTCCCGTGGATTTGTTCCATTGAATTGTCATGTCAAGTATGTCATGCATTGTCATCCAATAGTCACCTCAACCAAGTTGTAACTAGGTCAAATAGTGTCAAGGTACACTCACACACACCTCACTCTTTCTTCTCCTCCTCTCTAATCCGACCCTCCCTCCAATTCGGCTCTCTCTCTCTACCTCTCATTGTGTTGTCAAATCATGCTTGGTGGCATGCCAAGTAATGTCACTTTCACTCTTTAGGCTTAAGGCTATTGAATTAGGTCATGATGGAGGGTCATGGACTTGTCTTGTCCTAGAATGGGTTGGCTTGGAAGAGTAATGACTAGGATTGTACTTGGGTAGTCTAGGATGAAGTCAAAAGGCTTAGGTATCAGGTGGCTTGAATAGTATCCAAGTACACATGCACACACCTCCCTCATTCTTCATTCATCCGGCCAGCCCTCTCTCTCTCTCTTTCTCTCTCCTTTGTTGATCCATTGAATTGTCCAATCATGTCTTTTATGTATGCCAAGACTTGTCATTTTCATTTCTAGGCTTTCATGAGGGGTTTTTGGCCTTGTCTTGTCTAGGGAAGGCTTGCTTGTGGGAAAGCATAACATCATTGGTTAGGTTGTACTTTTGAAGACTAGAAATGGGTTGGCAACTTGTACTTAGGTTGAGTGTGAAGTTGGTTAAAGCAAAAGTAAGTAGGTGACTTGTTGGAGTGGCCAAAAACACAAGCACACACTCACTCTCCCTCTCTCCCTATTCGGCTCTCTCTCTTTTGTCAATGTATGCACATACATAGAAGATTAGGAGGATAAGGACAAGGCTAGGTAAATTAGGGTTGCATGCATGCATGGCTAGGGTTGCTTCTTTTGGAAGCAAGAATGATGGGTTCCTATGGTTCAAAAGTTTCTTAATGACTTGTCTTAGTCAAATCTAGGCTTTCATTGCTCGAGTGGTATTTTGGTTTTATTTAGTAGGAAATCGCCTAATAACGGAATATTAAAATCCGACGGTGCCAAACGCCAAGGCAAGGCGTGAGCGTGGCCAAGGCAGCCCACTAGCAAAGCGGTGGCCAAGGCGTAGCCAAGGTGAGGTGTGAGCGTGGCCAAGGCAGTCCGCTAGCAAAGCGGTGGCCAAGGTGTAGCCAAGGCGAGGCGTGAGCGTAGCCAAGGCAGCCCGCTAGCAAAGCGGTGGCCAAGGCGAGGTGTGAGCGTGACCAAAGTAGCCCGCTAGAAAAGCGGTGGCCAAGGCGAGGCGGCCCAGCAACGCCAAGGCAAAAGCAAGGCGCGACCCGACGCCAAGGCAGAACCCGATGGCAGCCAAGGCAGAGCAACCCGACAGCGACCCGACGCCCAGGCGAGGCCCGACAATGACCGACGCTAAGGCAGCAGCCGACAGGCCCGATGCCAAGGCAGCCTAGCCAAGCCAAAGCAAGGCAGTCAAGTCAACGGTCAAGGCAAAGACCAAAAATTTCTACTAACCACTTTGGCATCGATGCATCACTCTAGGTTAGGGAAGTGTAACTAAGCTAAACGGTAGTTAGGGTTTGCTAACTAATCGGTTAAAACTAACTATGCTTGCTAAGTAGGATTTTCAGCCAAAAAATATAATTTAAAGATATTATTCACTCCCTGGAAAAATATACTTGTCTTGGAAAAGGACTAACTTGTCCGATGTTGAAAAGATAAAATTTTTAAAAGTCTTAAATCTAATTATGACGGATTATTAGAATTTAAAAGAAAATTTTAAAGCAGTCCAAGTAATTAAAATAAAATTCAAATATTTAACGAAATTTTTATTTACAAAAAATCAGGGTCGTTACAATTCAACTAGCGTAAGTGTCCATGTCATCAGAGTTCTCCTACGCAGCGTTTCGTAAACCGTGTCACAATTTCCACCTTTCATTTCCAAATCAACATTTCGAAAAACTTTCCATAACTCGCTACCAATGAGGCTACCATTGGCAACGCTCACAATGGGCTACCAAGTCTGACCACATTGTGGTTTTCAAATCTGTACACACAACGAGCTACCACGTCCGGCTACGTTGTGGTTTCAAAACACACTCACAATGAGCTACCACGTCCGGCTACATTGTGGTTTCAACCAAACTTGCATTGGCTCCTCTCCACGGATAACCAAGCCATACTACCAATGAAGCTACCACGTCCGGCTCCACTAGCAATCTTCACAATGAGCTACCAAGTCCGACCACATTGCGGTTTTCACAAGCCTACGCAAAGGGCTACCAAGTCCGGCCACCTTGCGGGTTTTCACACACACAACTCACATAAGGCTACCAAGTCTGGCCATTATGTAGTTTCAAAAATTCTTTTTATCCATATCAACCATACCCTAGGTGTCATGTTTCTATTTTCTTGATTTCCGTGTCTCGTTTTCATGCATCGACTCCGCGGTAGGACTTTTCACGTAGACATACATAAATCGTTCATTGTAATCTAGAATTTAACCAACAAGATTATCCAACTCTCTATTACCCAATCGTACTCAAATTATTACTTAAAACATCACGCCATATGTTCGGATGCCATTGGAGTGATATTTACTTATACTTTCGAACAATCACAAGTATTGCAAGCAAAACATGCATTTAAGTTCATAATCAATTCAAAGATCAAAATACGAATACTTCTAATCAAGTTAGTGCTTATCGAAAACCGTTCTTTCTCTCTTTGAGGGAAGTTCAAAAAGACAACCTGTGTTTATAGGATTAAAAGTCGTTCGTTCCACATGTTTATACTACCATTAGCAAATTAAGTTTACTAACCATCGTGCATTCCAAACATTTTAAGTAAGTAACAAACTTCGTATACCACAAGTAATGCAATCACATACATACATGCTCATAATCATCCTCAAGACAATAATACGAATACTATCAAAATCCGTTTTTTCTTCCTTTGTGGGAAGTTCAAAACAACATATGTTTATTGACTTAGAAATCGTTTGTTCAACATGTTCATACTTCCTTCGAAATTTTAGTAAAACAAGTTTGCTAACAAATCCTTAGTATCTTAACTTAACATGCATTTAAACATAATATACGAACTTCTAGTTATACTTAGGATTAACAAGTAAAGGAAAATCTACCTTGATCCGAAACTAGTTGGGGCCGAATAAGCTAGTTAAAAAATTCTACGGCGGTGAAACTTCCAAATCTGGACCAAACTTCTGATGGCAGTAACTCGGTCAATACTTGGCCGAATAGGATCGTTCTTGAGTCTAAATTAAAGATCTCGAAGTTTTCTACAACTTTCGTGGAGGACGTTGTTCCTAGAAATGAGTTTAGGTAGGAGAAAAATGGTGATAAGGAAGGGGACAGTAAGCTGTCTGGAATCCGAGAATTTCACTGAACTTTAGATGTTGATATCTTGGTTATTTCTTAACCGATTGGGGTGATTCTTGGGTCTAACTTCAAGGTCTCGAAGTGCTCTACAACATTCCCGAAGGGAGTTGAGTCTAAGGACTACTTTAAGCAGGAGAAAAATGAGATTTTACGAAGGACAGTAGGCTGTCTGGAAAACAAAAAATGGTTTCTAGAGAGAAGTTGGAGCAAATGGTGAATGTGTGAGTTGAATGAGAAGTGAGGGGTGCTATTTATAGCCAAAGGTTGATCTATTATCCAAGAGACAATTTTTCCCCTAACAAATATTGTCCAATGGTTAAAAGATTGACTAGATTTGGTGGTACTTTGATGAGGTAAGAAATTGGTCAAAGATCTTGGACTAGGATGGTGAGTACACATGCACGCATCACTCTTTCTCTCCCCCTCTCCAATCCGACCCCCCCTCCAATTCGGCTCTCTCTCTCTCTACCTCTCATTGTGTTGTAAAATCATGCTTGGTGGCATGCCAAGTAATGTCACTTTCACTCTTTAAGCTTAAGGCTATTGAATTAGGTCACGATGGAGGGTTATAGACTTGTCTTGTCCTAGAATGGGTTGGCTTGGAAGAGTAATGACTAGGATTGTACTTAGGTAGTCTAGGATGAAGTCAAAAGGCTTAGGTATTAAGTGGCTTGAATAGTGTCCAAGTACACATGCACACACCTCCCTCATTCTTCATCCATCCGGCTCCCCTCCCTCTCCCTAGGCCGAATTCCCCTCTCTCTCTCTTCCTCTCATTGTCTTGTCCAATCATGCTTTGAAAGCATGCAACTTTCTCCTTCATGTGTCAATCAAAGCACTTAAGCATGCTAAGGGTTGTCTTTTCTATTTATGGCTAAGTTCTAGATTATCATGAGGGATTTTATGAGTTGTCTTGTCCTAGGGAGGGTTTACTTGTGAAAGTACAAGAAAGAAGTCATCATTGGTTGTACTTTGGTTGAACAAAGGCAAGGAAGGTGGCTTGTTGGAGTGGCCAAAACACTAGCACACACACTCACTCTCTTTCTCTCCACAATCGGCCCCCCTTTCCCTCTTTGGCCGAATTCTCTCTCTCTCTCTCTCCTTCTCCCATTGTTTTGCTCCATACCTTGTCACATCACACTCATTACACTCCAATCTCTAGTCACATCAAGTCATTTCTCCTCTAAATCTAAGAAATGATGAGGGTCCAAACAATGATGGAGTGTAGTCTTGTCAACTATTACCGTATTCTTATTGGCCTTGTCTTATACCCATTAACCAATAGACAACAATTTCTCTAGCATGTAATAACCAATGGTCCAAAAAAGTAATGATGAAGGAACACATGACTTGTCTTGTCATCTTATTTGGCAAGTCTTATATCCATTATCCAATGGTTAAGAATTTCCCTAGCATGTAATAACCAATGGTCCAAAAAAGTAATGATGAAGAACACATGATTTGTCTTGTCATCCTATTTGGCAAGTCTTATATTTAGCATGTAATAACCAATGGTCCAACTACTAGTCATGAAGTACATTTATTGCTTTTGACTAGACTAGTCCAACTACTAGTCAAACTTGGGTGTTCTTTCTTCTATTACCCAATGGTTAACCATTTTCCTAACAACTCTTATCCAATGGGCAAGAATTTCTCTAGCACTCATTGTCCAATGAATAAAGGTTTCCTTAGAACTTATCGTCCAATGGATAAAGATTACCCTTGCACCTATTGTCCAATGGGCAAAGACAAGTTAGTTCAAATGGTTCATCTAGGGTTAGGGCAACCTATTAGACTTGGGATCCAAGTGATTAGGTTAACTAACTAGTTGGAATCTAATTCTATTTGTCAAGTAGGATTTCCAGCCAGGAAATTTAATTCAAGATTTTACTACAATTACTAAGTAATTATACCAAGGCCTTAATAGGCATACTTGTCTTTAGAAAAAGACCTTAATGCTCGGGCGATAAATTCCAATCTCCTAAGTCATAAACCTAATTATGACGGATTATTAATGCTAAAAGGGATTTATAAAATCAATAAAGAATTTTCAAATATTACAACGAAATTTTTATAAGTCAATAACGACTGATTTTTGGATGTTTAAAATGAAATCCAAGAAAAAAAATTCAAATTTTTAGCAAAATTTTTATTAACCAAAAATTAGGATCGTTACACTAATGCTCAACGGTTGTTATTGACCGGATCGTTCTTAGAGAAAAGTTCCAGGGGCAACCTACTCGTGGTGACTCTAAGTTTCGATATTGGATCCAATCTTGAGATATTTGTTCACTAGCATTTGGTACTATTTGTAGAGACCCGTATTTTCGAAAAATGATTTGAAAGTTTTATAAATGCTAAAGTATTGAATAAATGAGAAATTTGAGAGTTTATTTGAATTGGGGCTTGAATGAAAGGATTGTTAATTGAGGGAGTGTGAGTGTGATTAAGTTAAGTGTTAGTATAAAAGAGGTGTGTGTGTGTGGTAGGAGATAAAAATCTCCCTTATGTTTCTCTCTCCAGTCGACCCTCTCCCTCTCCTTCGGCTCTCTCTCTCTCTACTCCTCCACTCTCAAACTCACTCCCAAACTCAAAACCCATGGCAATGAACCTTCATTCCACCCTCTAGACGCGATTTCAAGCTTGTGGTTCGTTGGACGGAGCCGGAGAGGAGTATTCATGGAGGATTTCGAGTTTGAAAGCTAGGGCTCGCTTGTGGATCTTGGGTTTCGGCTTTGGAAGCTTGAGGTAGGGATTTCTCACCTCTATTGTATGTTTATGAGTTGATTTGGTACTTAAATCGTGCCCTAGATCATTGGTTTCGTTGTTGGAATTGTTCTAGTGAAATTTGAAATTCGTGACTGAAAACCTGAGTCCTACCGGTAGGAATCTTAGATCTACCGGTAGAAACGATGACCAGTGGTATCACTTTTGTGAAATTTTGGTCTCCTACCGGTAGGTATTCAAAAATCTGTCATTTTTTGGGAAATTCTGGTCTTCTACCGGTAGGTATTCAAAAATCAATATTTTTGGAAAAATTTTGAACGAGCATAACTTTTTCATTCGAATTCCGTTTTGGGCAAATTTTATATCGAAATTCATGTGCCGGAAGTCTACTTTCCAATGGTGGTGGTCTCACCTCCTAATTCTAAGCCGATAAGATTTGATAGTCAAAATAAGATAGGTACGTTCATAAACGTGGAGTAATCCTTTTTCCTTAGGATTGTGTGAGGGAGACCGGATGTTCCTAGGTTCTCTTGAGTATCTAATTGAATGGTTTGATGAAGCTAGTGGTGCACTTAAGGCTTTATAGTGGTCGTTGGGTTCCGTACGAGTCTTTTGACACTGAAATGAGATTTTAGAGAACTTAACGAATAAAGGCGGGCGAAGGTTGTGTGTGCTGACATGCGAGGTGAACGACGAACATGGAGAACACTCCGTTAAGTTGAATAACGCTAGGTGTAAGTACGAGAGACATCTTCCCTCACGATTGATGTGTGGTACATCTCTTTCGTAGCTTATACGATTTGAAGGGTTGCTAGGATGAAATCTATGAATCGTTGTAAGCTAATGTATAGTATGAACGAGCTTAAATGGTGATATGAGAAACTAATGGCATATTGATAGCTAGTTGACTGAAGTGGAATTTATCCGTACTACTTCTATGTGAATAAGTTTTTATTGTGAGTTCACTATATGTGATTGAGATGAATGACTAAATTATAAAGTGTATCGGAGGAATTGTGGTATGGCGACCTATGATATGTGATTTGAATTGGCTCCATCGGTGAGGGAGATACTAGTGGGGGTATCGGGATCCCTTAAATGGCCCGACATGAGCTTTTGCTCATGGTACAGAACGATAAAAGAATTGTGACATGATGTGAATGGAAAAAGGGGTATCATTGGGAAAGTGTGATTGATATGAAAGACATTGGCTTTGCGATTCTTTGATTGTGATGGCTTCATAAGTTAAGATAACAGACTGGTAATTTGAAATAAGATGAGAGGAAGTGGCAGTCATGAGAAAATCGTATAGATAGTAAGTTCTCGTGGTTAGACTAGAGTTTGGACGTGTAGTCATGGTACTTCTATTATGTCTTCGACGTTGGGATAATTACTAGTCGTGTTTTGTTTCTCTTCTGAGATACCGTACCTTGTTCTTGTTATTCATTCTACCTGTCATCCCATTTGCATATAATGGTTGTGTAGATTTCTCTACTGGGTTAGTGTAGCTCAACCTATCATTTTTCAGGTGTGATCCCGGAGCAATAGCTTGGAGTGAAGTGCATGCATTCAAGTGCATATTTTTGAAAGAAGTGGTAGAAGTGACTCAAGGATATTTTGGGTAAATCATGTTTCGGAAATGTAGTAGAACTTAACTCTATTTTTTTTATGATGTAATATATTCAAACTCTTGGAGTTGGATTTGTAATTTAATGACTAGGACATGGTGAACTCTTTTGGGGTATTATGTATGATAAAGTGAGGAGTTTTATTTATGAAAAGCTATTTTATTTATGTTGAAAATCGAGAGCGTGACACTATTGGTTTTGCTTGTGGTTCCCCATTGTTGTTGGAGATTGGATTGTGATTACCATTGAGACTTATTTCAGATGAATCGTTGATTGGATTTATTGATTATTTTGTTGTTTACCCGAATGCCAAATTTATATTGATACGATAAATTATTTTGATCCCTGTTTCAGAACTTTATTCTAATATACATGCTTTGCCATTCACTGAGCTCGTCAGCTGACGGATTTATTCCAACTTCTTTTTGAGACAAGTTGGGAATTTAGACAATGACTCTAGCAGCATCTTGGGGATTTCGTTTGTTGACCTCCTTAGGGTGTCTCATCCTAGTTTAGTATTTTATTTTATCGCTTCCGCATTGAAACATTTTGTCAGACATCCGGATTCTTTTATTACCGTTGGATCACTGGGTACTATTTGGTTCATGAGATATTTGTGCCCCATTCTTTTTGTGAAATTATTGGTTGTGGATGTTCTGAATAAATAAAAATGGTTGACTGTTTGGTGGATCTTTACTTGGGAGTTTATAAAATTTCTTTTTAGGCTGCATGTTCTACAAGTTTTGGTCTTATGGTTCATGGCCAATCACTTCTCATTTTGGGGTGTGACAAGCCCCGGCTCACTCGACTCCCTCCGGGCGGAGGAGCCGCTTTTCTACAACTCTCAACTCTCACCACCCCAGTAGGAGAGCTAGACTATAAATTTTATACTCCCTCCGTTCCGAACATAAAAGAGAAAGTTGATAAAATTCTAAAAGAGTCCCTCATATGGAAATACAAATGGTACAAAATAGGTAAAATATATGGGTAATGGTGAAAAGTCAGTGTAATGATTATATGTTTTCTAAAAAAGTTAAAATTCCCAAGAGAAATTCTTATTTAGGAACGGAGGAAGTAAGCAAGCACAATGAGGGAGAATATTGATGCCTCATGTCCCAGGAGATCAATTAAAGTGCATTGAATAGCTGCGCATGATTTGGGTGCCTAGCTTATTTGGGTGCCTAGCTTATCACCAATTAGCCAGCCACTCAAGAAATAGTACATTCTGGCTCGTGAAAATGATTTCTAATTAGACAAGAGTCCGGACTTCACAAATACCATACGTAGGGCCTGTTCAGCCTAATAAGAAATTCGGATTTTTCATCAAATTTTTTTTGTCCTTATTCAAATTTTTTTCGTATCACTTGGCTTATCATCATTTTTTTGGAGATTATTGCATCTTCATACAAGAGGAATCTAAAAAGTAAAAAATTTTGGTCGAAATCCAAATTTTTTTGAATAAAGACGAAAAAAGTGGTTTTCCCGCCAATTTTCGTCGAAATTCAAAAAAAATTGGATTTCGATCAAAATTTTTTACTTTTTAGGTTCCTCTTGTCATGAAGATGCAATAATCTCCAAAAAACTGATGATAAAGTGAAACAAAAAAATTTTAAATAAGGACAAAAAAAATTTGGCGGAAAATCCGGATTTCTTATTAGGCCGAACAGGCCCGTAGTATACATACTATTGTACTTTAGCGGCTGAACCAAGATTTTCAAGCTAGGAGGGATGTTGAAAATTAAAAGTTGAACTAGGAATTTTACTACACTAGTCCATATATATATATATGGTGTACGCGGCCTTTGTGGCGGGTGCTAGGGTTGTAAACGAACCGAGCAGCTCGCGAGCTTGGCTCGGTTTGACTCTTTAAGACTCGGCTCGGCTCATTTAGTACATGAGCCGAGCTTGAGCTTGAGTTTTCAGCTCGTTTATTAAACGAGCCAAGTGAAGATCGGCTCGTTTGACAAAAACTCGGCTACTTAAGGGAGACTTGGCTCGATTAAAGAGGCTCGTTTAGTAAATCACTAAGCTCGGCTTGTTAAGGCATGACTCGTTAAGGCTCGAGCCGAGCTCGAGTTTTTAGCTTGTTTAGTAAACGAGCCGAGCTCGCCGAAGCTCAACTCGGCTTCTTCGGCTCACCCCTAGGCCGGGTGCGGCTAATATTAATGCAATTTATTAAAATCTTAGTATATACTGTATTTGCAATAAATATATATATGTAGGGTTAATAGTCAAAGCAGGGAGTGCCCGGGCACCGACCCTTACATGTAGTTCCGCCCCTTAATGATGTAGAAATTTAAATCTTGTTCGGTTGTGGGTTTTGAAAATTTTGGAGTTTGGTTTTTAGGTAATGAGTGAGGAGAGAAAATAGAGTAATAATTGGGGATAGGAGTAATGAGTGGAGAGAGAAATGAAATTAATGATTGAAAATATAGGTAAGAGATATTACAAACTAAATATCGAGACAAATGAACTTTGATAAAATTCCTTGACGTTACTGGAAGACGGAGAGAGCAATTTCACCGCCGATGATCAAATCTAGTTTTCCGTCCTATAAGAAAAGAGAGCCTAAAAATAGCTTTTGCTTTGTTTGGAGGATGTTTTGAAAATTTGAGTTTGATTTTTGGGATAATGAGTGAAGAGAGATAAAAAGAAAACTAAGAATAATGATTGGAGATAGGGGTATTGAGTAGAAAGAAAAATGAAAATAATAATTAAAAGTATGGATAATGAATACAATTTCAGTTGAATTTTTTGTTCCAAAACTCAATCCAAACAAGGCATTTATGGCAAAATGTAGTTCTCTATTTTTCGAGTACATGATACAAAATTACACATCAACTCCAACATTCATCGAAAATCAAGCAATTTTTTCGTCCTTCTTTAGCTGCCATGAATTTAATACTTGTTTTATTTACCTTCCATTGACCTTTTCTTTTCTTTTTTTGCCATTTGTTAATCCTAATATTCTACTCTATCTTAAGGAATTTGGAGAATGGGGAGGGAGATGTATGCTTACGGGAATCGAACCATGCCTATGCATGGGAGTACTTATAAGGCAGACAATAACTGCACTGCACTCCACTTGCACCTTCCATTCACTTTGCTTGTCTTCACTTTCTTGTTCAGTAAGAGCATCTCCACCCCTTACTCAGATTTTTGCCCAAATTTGAGTAAAAATTTGGGTAAAAACTTGATTTGATATTGTGTGTTCCAATGGATAAACTCAAATCCAAGTACAAATATGCACAGATTTGAATAAGAACTTCATTAATGGTAATATTGTAAATTTAAATGTGTGAAATTTGTCTTCAAAAATTTGAGTAAGAGTTTGAGTATTAACCAAATTTGAGTAAAACTCAAATTTGGTATGCGTTTGGGTAAGAATTAGAGGAGGATTTAAGATGATTTTCACTCAAATTTGAGTTTGAGTCAAGATTTGAATAAGGAGTAGAGATGCTAAAAAAAACTAACTATTGACCAATTATTGAGTGCTAGGGTAAACTAATTACGAGGAGTAGTTAGTCAATAACGTAGCAGACTTAAATTCCAAAAGTTTCATGGAATTTCTACCAACAATAGTGTTTCGACAGCTACTGGTTAGTTGAAATTTATGGTGAAGAAATGTACCCGTCACATGGCCTGGTCCATTTTTTAGCAACACATGGTGGTCTTTCCAAAAGTCTACCCACATTGCTCTCCTTCATCGCTCTCATTCTCACCGTCCAAAAGTATTTTAAATTATTAATTGACGAGACGTACGGTGACATTAAACGCTGAGGTGGGAGAAGCGATGAAACAGAACAGTAAAATAAACTTTCTGCTAGTCTTTTAGGATCCCAAGTTTCGTTTTACTGTTTGGTCCTTAAATTGGCATGGTCCACTCGATAGTCAACAAAACCATTCGCAGAATGTATTTAAAAAAGGAGAAATTTACACCAACTTCCCAAATTCAACTAATACAGTATCTTTTCTTGCTAAGCCACATATCATCATCGATCTCAAGGAATTTATTCACCCACTCCAATCCGTAGGTACCTTCAGCCGAGAAATCGAAAAATTGATTCACATCGAAGTTACCCTCCGGGCCTCCGCTCTCTTTCGCTCCCTCCCTTTCTGCCTCGACGATGCCCGTGACTTCCTGCGACGTCCCCTCTCGCGTGGCGGAAGATGCTGTCGTTTTCTCCTTTTCAAAGCTTATTTTCTTGCTCAAATGAGAATTCCAATAATTCTTTATTTCATTATCTGTTCGGCCGGGAAGTCTCCCTGCAATCAATGACCACCTAAACAACACAAAACAAAACAATAAGGCTCACACCATACCAGACTTCTGTCTTCACACTTATTCCTTAGACACTTTTCTAGAAAATTTTGTATTACCAGCATTCCAGTTCCTTTTTTTTTTTTTTTTGTGTGTGTGACAATTCAATACGTTTGGACCAACACTCACAGGAACCTCAACTAATTTTTTTTTTTGGGAGGGGGGCAATGCCACAGTTGATCACTAGCGAGGGACTTATGTAAAGCTGAAGTAAAGCCCCATATAAACTGCTCTCAAAGGAGTTGAGTAATCAATAAAAGCTAATAAAATTTGAACACGAGACCTAAGAATTAGCAAGTAGCAAACCGCCGCATTATGGTTCTTAATAATGGGGTCTACGAATTTCTGAAGTACCAAAAAAAACAAAATAATGGGGTCTACACTCAACATAAAGAATGCACTATTGCCACGCTGCATTCTTGGACTTGTTAAATTTTGTACAACTAACGTTACGTTGCATTTCGCATGAACGGGACCACACTGTACAGTACGTAACACAGCATTTTTTGGGCACCACATTTATAATGCCAACAAATACACTAGATTTTTGAGGGGTCTATTTATGGCGACGCCTGCTCACGAGTCACTGCGTACTGTTAAACTAATTGGTTGTGGTTTGGTTACTAGTTACTGTTTTTTTTTTTTTTGTTCGATGTTTAGGAACGTTCGGGTCAGTTCACGCATATCTCGATTAATCTCCTTTCTAGTCTGGTCAAATGCAGGCCATCCATGCACGCCGGGATTAAAGTTTTCACAAGAAATTATTTTCTTGCTATCTAATCCCAAGAATCAAACCTTAGTCGATCGTACGAGGAGCGAATTCACAAACCAACCAGACTACTTTTGATACTAACCTGTTCCCTAGTAGCTTATGAAGCCTAAGTATCAAATCCTCTTCATCGTTAGATATGTTGCCTCTCTTTATGTTTGGTCTAAGATAATTTAGCCATCTCAGTCTGCAGCTCTTTCCGCATCGGTTCAAACCTGCAAAATAATGGAATCCCATTACGCTTAAAGATTAAGAAAATCAAGAGAATTATTTGTGGGTGGGTGCCAAACAGATGGTCCTACGGTTTATTAGCAAGTGAATTCGCGACTCATCAGGTCAGGAATTCGAGTCCGGCCGGGCGGAGCGATTATTCAGTGCTCCGGTAGCAATTAATAATATCCCGTCCGGGCGACCTCTTTCCGACTGAAATGAATACTTTGAGTGCAACTAATAGTAACACCGTTAAATAGAAGAAGAGAAAAGGAAATGGGTATAGCTAGCTCAAACCTGACTTGGTTGCGATTGTCTTCCACTTCTTTGGCCCATGGACGTCGATGTACTCAGTCAGCTTTCTATCCTCTTCAGACGTCCATGCTCCTTTGTTATAAACTTTCTTACCAGATCCATCCACATTCCTCGGAGCCATGTCGCAGAGAGAGAAAGGAAGAAGAGAGAGAGAGAGAGAGAGAGAGAGAGAGAGAGAGAGAGAGATTTCTAGTGAGAGAGTGAGAGCTTAAAATATAGGGAATAATTTGGTTTATAGTAAAGAATTCTATCTACCCTTCTCGGGGAGAAAGAAGTAGAGGTTGAAATACCACCTACCAGTACTTATGGTAAGTGGTTACTGTGTGTTGGGGAAAGGGAAGTAATAAATAGTATGTTTCCAAGAATTAAACAAGCTTGTGTTGGGATTTGTTTATTCAAATAATTGGGGTACAATATGAACTTTATGAAATTATTTATATCGGTACCGCTAACAAGCGAGCCTAGAGCATAAGTTTAGGGCATTAATTTAATAGCAATAAATGGTATTCTTCCACTCCGTATTAATTATTTTCTCATTAGCCGTAATTGGTTTTCAGGGTGAAGTGGTGACATTAATACATCATTGGAAATGATTCAGTAATTTCCAACATTACCCTTGTAGTTATGTTATGCCCTTCCGCTTTCTTTTTCTTTTTCTTTTTTACTGTAAAATAAGATAATAAAAAGGTGGTTTTTATATTAGTACTTTGTCGTAGAAAATGTAATCACAGTTTTATGGTGTCAAGTCACTCGACAGTTAAACTTAATTTAAATTTTGAATTCAAAAAGAAATTAAGGATGGTTTTGGCTTAATAAATCAAAATAACTTTTTTTTGTCTTTATTCAAAGTTTTTTCTTATTTGTTAATTTGCGTAAAACTTTTGTAACTTATTTATTCGTCTCGTAGAGAGGAATCGAAAAAGTAAAAAAGTTATGATTGAAACTCATAATTTTTGAATAAAGACAAAAATAAGTCAAGTCAAAAAGACGTTCTTTTTTACTTATATTTGTCATTTTAAAAATTATGAGTTTCGATCATTGTTTTTTTTACTTTTTTGATTTCTCTCGACAAGATAAATCAATAAGTCACAAAAGTTTGACGCAAAACAAACAAATGCAAAAAAAAAAAATTAACAAAGACAAAAAAAGTTATTGTACTTAACTTATTAATCGAAGACTTACCAAGTTTGGTTAATACTAATTTTTTATTTTTAGATTCCTCTTGTCGGATCAAAAAAAAAAAAAGATTCCTCTTGTCGAGACTAACCAATAGAACTTTCACAAAAAATCGGCGCAAAAATAAAAAAAAGTGAAAAAAATTAAATGAAGACCAAAATATTTGGCTTAGTCATGAAGCCAAAAAAAGCCCAATAATCCCAAACATTCGAGCCACGGGAGTTATGCCCGGTCGTTACCTCCAAGATCTCAAAATTAGTCGAGGTGCAAAGCAAGCTGACCCGAACATCCAGTTATCAAAACAAGAACAATCATTTAAGCAAAGTCCAGTTCACCGTGTTTGATATAAGTTGTTAAATAGGGGTAGAAGAGGTATGGATTTGAAGTGTTCTCATAATGAATACATAGAGTTGAACGTAATTGATGGTAATTTATTGACTACATTGGGACTTATAAAACTTTCCTCATTTATTATAACCAAAACACTGTTCCACAGGCACCAATTAGCATTTGCCTATTTATATTTGTGGGGAGTGATTTTCACACTCTCCTTTATCCAAATGCACTCTTTTTTTTTTGTTGTTGTTTGTATTAATTTGTATAAAATTACATAATTACCCTTTTCCATGTGTGAAGAAAATAATGTAAGAAGGGTAATTTTGTAATATTAATAAGAATGGAGACAAAAAATAGAGTGCAATTCGACAAATGAGGAGTGTGAAAATCAATTCCTTTTTTGAGTTGATAATACTTTTTATATGCATCATGAACTTTATTTGATAAATCTCAATCAATTCTATCAAGTATTGTTATTAGATTGTTAACTACCAACTCATCTAAAAATTTAAACAGTTAGAGAGAATAACAACTCTATTATTTATATTCTCAACACGTTCTCTTACTTGCAGTCAGACTCTCCTCTATAAGTGGACTAACCACGTGTAAATTTTAATCTTTAGGTAGACGGTGAGATTTGTACATATAATCTATTGTCTGCTCTGATACCATATATATTAGATTGTTAACCACCAACTCATCTAAAAATTTAAGCTGTTAGAGAGTGGAGCAACTTGCTGGGATAATATCATCATTCTCACAAATGCAATTGTTGCATTGAATTCCATTATGTGCCACACACTAATCGGGTTCTCATCCCTTGAGTGCTCTTTCTTATCCTTGATTGCAAGTACCTTTTGGCAAGCTTACCGATCGTAGAGAATCGAATATGTGCGCGGATACTCGATCTAGTGAAGGCTGCGCTTAGTCATTCGCTTGGTTTTATTTCATTTTCTGTACGTAGTTCCTTCTGTTATGTCTTTTAACTTTCATCAAGACTTCGTAGGCTATGGGTTATATACCACAGACTTATTCACATTTTTTAACCCATAAAGGGGGGGAAGAGAGAGAGAGAGTGGGGCAACTTTGATAATTATATCCTCAACAAGTATGAAGTACTAGTGCAACAAAATATCCATAGCTGACCTCTCGCCTCCTCCGGGGCCTTTTGTCTGCCGCCTCTCTTCCCATCCTGAATCTTTTCCACACTTGTCGATCTATCGCCGACTGGGTGTCCGTTGCCTTCAGCGCTCCCCGTTCGCTGGGTTCTCTGTGTCGCCCGACTGGTTGCGATGAGCGATTGGAAGATAGGCGGAGTGTACGGCGGAGAACGGCGGCGGGTAGGACGGGGAGTGAGGAAGTGCGCAGGGTAGCAGTCACTCAAGGGGCCTCACCTCGGCTTCTCCGTTCTTCTCTCGTCAGAGCGGTAAGTACCCTCCCTGCTCTTGTTAGGGTTCAACATTAGGGTTTTTGCAAATCATGGGTAAACAAAAATCAGCTAAGAAATTAACTCTTCGGGACTTTCACGACCAAATTGATAATGGGAATGATTTTTCTAATGTCGAAATTGTATCTATTAATGAGGAAGATGATGATTGGGCATATGATAATGATTTAGTGGTGGCAATGACTATTGACAACATAGATTAGGATGCGACTATGGTGTCAATGGTCTCCACTGATGCTTGGCCGAAGCTTGGCACAGTTCCTGAATTGAAACTCCGGCCAAGGCAGCTGAGCATGGTGCAGGAGTGATCTTGACACCACCTCAAGGTCTGTCTCCTAGACCTTTGAGTGTGGTTGCTCGGATTCCTCCTGTTCAAGTGGAAAAATCAGAAGGTGAAGCTACTGCTTGGACAAAACAAAAGATTTTACTTACCAATGAAGTTAAAATTGGAAGGCTAAGTAAACACCTTAAGAAGGTTCCAATTGTGTATGAGAACGGTCAAGTCATGATTCCGACTAATAATTCTGAAAATGGGGCTTTGAAATGGAAAAATGCCATTGTGGGCTGCTTTGTTGACAAACGATTATCCTACTTTCAAGTTAGATCTTGGGCACAACGGGTGTGGAAAACGGACGCAGAGGATGTCGTCACCCTAGACAACGGTTTTTTTGTGTTCAACTTTAAGGACACGGACACTTTGGACTCCATCCTTGAGAATGGCCCATATTTTTGTGGGGGCAAACATATTGTGATTAAAAAGTGGCATCCTGGGATGCATCTTACTAAAGGCGCCTTCTCTAGTGTTCCGGTTTGGGTTAAACTCTATAATGTTCCCCTTGAATCATGGACCGAAGATGGATTGAGTTATATTGCTAGTTATATCGGTAATTCCCTTTACTTAGATAATTTCACGCAAAATCATAGCCGGTTGATGTTTGCTCGTGTTTGTATTGAAGTGGATGCGGCAAAGGAGATTCCCAAGTCCTTTGTTGTTAATTTGGGTTATGGTGAGCCATATGAAATTAGAGTAGAGGTTCCATGGAAACCCCAAGCTTGTAACACTTGCAAAATTTTTGGCCATACTACTAATGCTTGCACAATCCAGCCCCAAGCTCCTCCTTCTCAAGTGTGGAAAGCCAAGGAACTAGTAGGACAAGAAGTCCCCGTTGCTCAAGCACGAATTTTCAAGGAGCAAGTTGGAAATGAAGATAAAGCGTGGGAAGAAGTTAAGAGGAAGAAAGACCATAGATCCCCTCCGAGCATGCCCTTGGTTACCTCTTCTCCTTGCCATTCGGGTGCCTCCTCCGGTGTGCTAAGGAAAGATGATATGGGGAATGGGCCTTCGGAGATGGTATCTTCTAGTTGTTTTGATGTGCTGAAGTCGTGTGACACTAACGATTATTCAAGTGTGACAGACCAAGTGTCTCCGATTGTACCCATCCACAGCCAGGCAAAGGTTCCTGTGGCTCCCCGCCGGTCTACACGTTTCCGAAAGCCTCCAAGGATTCCTTTGGAAGGCGACTTCGTAGGGCCTAGGCATGGGTCGAATCCGTTGGTAGGGGAATCTTCATCCTCTCGAAGTGAAAATAAAAGGAAGCTTCACGAGAAGATAAATATGTTAAAGGCTTCGAGGGCTTAGATAGTTGGGGCTTAGGTGGTTGATGCTTGCCTTTTAGAGTTGTGTTGCTTCTTTGAAGTGTGCATTGAGCGTCATCGGATATCGCTTTTGTTTGGTTTAGATTTTGTTTAGTTTTTATTTGCTTTTGTTTGCCTAGGGTATGCCCCTTGTAAACATGTACATTCGGTTATCCTTTTTTAATTTCAAGCTAGTTTACCCAAAAAAAAAAAGTATGAAGTACTAGTAATGTTTTCCAAATCACATCACATAATATGAACTTAAAATTTTAAATAAGTTACTAGCAAATCTCTAGAAATTGGGACGGGTAGTAGCGAGCAGCTAGAATTCCCTTCCTTTGTTCAAACAACTGCTGAGTGCTGATAAAAGTTTGATACGGAGTAGTAGTAATTCCTACCAGAGAATGAAAAAACCTTTTTAAGGGGCCGGGCTCCCCATAGACATGCATGCATGTGGCCGGGCCCAAGCTAGAGAGAATCAGCGTCGTGCATGTACTGGTAAGTTGAAATTTGACTACTCATATAAATTCACTTCATCAGCTGGACGTACGTTCAAGCCTTAGTTGTAACGTACATCCACGATTAATAATTAACTAGTAGTATTAAATTAGCATAATTAATACAGAACGCATTAGAACCCGAAAGCACCCAGATTAATTATATACATACGTCCAATCATATTACCTTAATTAATTTCTTGGAGCCCACATGACACTATAAAGTATAAAACCCGTTTTAACAAATATTTTCCTAAAAAAGTAAGGGAAATCTATTTTTGTACGTGGACCATATATGTATAATTCTTTTGAGAATATTTGAATTAGCTAGTAGACAAATAAAAGTAGGGGAGCATTATTTTTTTTCCTCCACATAATGGGTATTATACCAAATGGAGTACTAAAGGTCGCTATCCAGCTCCCATTATAAATTGTCCCCCGGCCCACTGTTCTTTTGGTATGCCAAAATTAATTCCTAACCCTAGAGGTTACAACACCACACACAGTGCTGACCCCAACAATTGGGTTGCCCAAGTTTAATATTGTGTTTTGTTGCCCACTTACTATATTATGTCATACAAAATAAAAAATATACAAGTTCAAAAAAAAAAAAAAACAAAGTTACGTATTGTTCCTTTAGCTTGAATAACATCAAAATGTAATTTCGTTATAGTGCTTTATGATTAGCAAAGAAAATAACTTATCCTTGCATTTTTTGAAGCAAATTTGTCAATTGAGTCAACTTACTTATCCAAGCAAATGTAATCCCGGTTATCGTGCTATATTATAAATGTTTGTTAAATCTAAAATTTTCAACAAAATAATTGATTTTTGTAATATTGTGGATTGAGAGGAAAACAGGAAGACGTAGAAAAAAATGAAGAAATAAAGGAAAAAAAAAAAGAGGTAGAACAAAATAAAGGGAAAAATAGAAAGACGTTAGGGAAAAATGGAAAAAAAAATGAAAAGAAGGGGCGCCCGGTTTGGGTTGGTGTGGTGTGAGGACGCTGGGAATTGAACGTGGCCCATCCAGAGCCTTGGAAACACGCTGCAGGCTGCAGCCACAACACCAAGAAAACAGTTGTTGCTAATGGAAACTTTTTTATATTTATTTATACCGTACTTAATTTTTTTATTTTTTTTGATTGCCCAAGCTCGAGGGTTTGCTGGGCTCACTCCTGAGTCGCCCTGACTGCACACTTCTTATTTCTTTCTATACAAATTAAGTCGCAAATCCTTCCTCTTCTGGATCTGAAGAAACTTTCACAATTTCACTTAAAGCAAATTGGAAGGCTGGAATATTCACTTTGATGTGCGAATTCACATAGCCAAGTGTGTGTGTGTATATATATATATATATATGGGAATGGTTTAATGAACACCCTAATAAAACAACTTTAGGCAGCAAAATCTCAATCGATAGTTAAGATTGAATTTTTATGATCGAATCATTTCGATGTAATGCGAGAATGTGATTTTAAGGGTAACAGCGCGAAATCAGCAAAAAAAATGACCGGAAAAGGCTTGATTTGAGCAGTTTTTATTTGAACCGTACAATAAATAATTGTTCAAAACTGTTCGGATCAAGCCCTTCCCGGTCATTTTTTTTGCTGATATTTAGCGTGTACCCTTAAAATCACATTCTGATCACATTGAGCGGCTCGGATCATCAAAATTTGATCGGGAACCATGGGGTGTTTTTTTAGGTGTTCCCGTTGGGTGTCCCCGGAACCGCCCCTATATATATATATATATATATTAATAAATAGGATTGCGAATAAACTGAGCTATTTGCGAACAACTCGAGACTAAGCGCGTTAAGGCTCTGTTCAACTCAACTCAACTCGTTTAGTAAAAAAGTCAAGCTCGGACAGAATTTTTGGATCGATCACTTAGTAAAGAAGTTGAGCTTGAGTAGGTCATACCTCAGTCGTGTAGCTCAACTCAAACCTATGGACTTTTCTAGGTTATAGAGACTCGTTTGGTACTCGAACCAAGGTCAAGTTCTCAAATACTAATCGACCTCAAGCTCGAAATTTGGGCTCGATTTGCTCTCAAAGTCGGGCTTGATTTTAGACCGGTCGAGCTTGAACACTCTAAAACTCGAGCCGGCTCGTTTGCACTCCTATCCAAGCGAATTACAATCCTTCGATTTATTGCAAGTGAAGCATTTGTGAAAGAATTTAGATTGGGTTATTATTAGCTGTATTTTTATTATTTTCTAGTTTCCTAGTTTGTTTAGGTTAGTTACTATGCTTTGTAATCTATATAAAGGTATGCTCGGAGTTGTATTTTTCTTGACAGGGAATCTACTTCTTTTCGCTTCGTAAACGGAATATCGGATATGTTTCTTTACTTTAATCGAGCTTCCCTAGTGAATGGTGTGATTGATTCTGTAAAAATAAATCGAAATGGTGCATATAAATCTATTTGAATTATCAAGTATAACAGGACTGCTGCTTTATTCGTTGAAATCACTTTTAAAGAACCGCCAAAAGCGATGAATAATAGGCAAATGTGAATCACGATGCTGACGAAACACCCCCCGAATTATTTGTCGTCCCAATTCCGTATTTCCAATACTCACATAACGTAAATACAAAAGATTTGTAGGGACAGTTTTGTATTTGTTCATAAGAGTTGAGTACCCTTCTTTGATTTGAGATCACAATCATATCACTTCACAAGGCAAGTGCTTCAAATAAGAGGAAATTTGATGCCAAAAAAAAGAAGAGGAAATTAAATAGGCATCCTCTTCACTAGACTTATTTAGGTGTCAATCCTAAGGATTTTAAATGCTTATATTTCCATCCTCAAATTGTCATTTTATCCTATTATACCCTTCTCTCTCTCTCTCTATGAACGTGATTTTCAATTCCCCACAATACTAGGGATATATTATATATGGGATATACATGGACGTGGTTTCCAATTCCCACATTAGTAGGCATTATGCAAACCTCCCCCCAAAAATTTGTTTCTCTTTATCCTCTTCTCTCTGGATCGAGAAACCCATGTATCCACCATCGCCGATCACCTCTACCATCACCGATCAACCCCACCATTGCCGTCAACGTTCCCACCATCGCCGTCAATCCCATAGTCCACTTTCCCAAACCATATCTCGTTCAAAACAGAAAAGAAAAAAGAAAAGAAAAAAAGAGAGGGAGTAGAACGGAGTCGATCGAGAGAAGATTTCAAATACATAAACCCTCTCTCTCTCTGAATCAACAGAAGCCACGTCGAAACAGCAGGGCGGTGTCGATCTACACCCCACCTCCACAGCATCTCGAACGACGTCGATCTCAATGGCAGCGGCGATTTGAAGTTTGGGTGGAAAAGATTTCAATTTTGGGTGTCCCCATTGGTTTTGTGGAAATTCTCCTCTTCAAAATCCCTTTGCAGGAAGCTCAAAGGGATTTGAGTTGTAGTAAGTTTTTGGCCAAAATTTTGGGTTACAATGGGTATAATTGTAGGTATAATGTTTTACAAATTTTGTCATTGTTCCCGAAATTAATTTGTCATGTTTGACCTCATTTGTATCATGTTTTACGAAATTTGTCATGTTTGTAAAACTTGCCATCGCTTTCGTCCTTTTAATCGCCGCCGTTACCGGATTCCATTGCCGGAATATCAGTTTTAAGTATTATGTTTTTCAATTTTTTTCATGTTTGTGCATTGATGATATTTTGCTCATCTACCTCGATTTAAACCTACACTTTTCAAAACTTGTCATGTTTTCTGATTTCTGTCATATTTTTTATTTGATTATGTTTTGTTCATCTACCTTGATCGTAACCTACACTTCTCGAAACTTGCCATGTTTTCCAATTTTGTCATGTTTTTTAATTGATCTTGTTTTGTTCATCTTCCTTGATCAGGTTTTGCCATATTTTTGTGAATTGATCATGTTTTGCCATATTTTTCGGTTTACACATTCGTTTTTGTAAGAGTCATGTTTTCTTTTTAGATTTTAGGAGAATGAAAATATGAGAGAAAAGATTAGGAGAGAGAGAAAATTCAAAGATTAGGTGAGAGAAATGTTTGAAAGAGGAGAGAGAACTGAGATAATTAGAAAAGATTTTAAAAAGAGAGAGAGAGAGAGAGAGAGAGAGAGAGAGAGAGAGAGATTTGAAAACTAAGAAGAAAGAAAGGGTAGTTTACGATTTAATTGAATTTGAGGATAGAAAGATAAGTATTTAAACACATTAGGATGATCATCTAAATAAGTAGGATAAAAAGGATGGCTAATTAAGATCCTCTCATTTGATGCATGTGGAAGTTTACAAAATAAATATGAAAACTCACGTGTATTGAATAGTTTTATTGGCCAAAGAGCTAGTCGCATGCCACTGATACATTTCCATGATCTTATCCCGCTGTCAAAATTAAAGAAGAAGAAGAAAAAAAAACCACTTGCGTTAGCGTGGACCTCAATTAGCTGAGCGACAATCTCTAATGAATGCACGTATAAATCTTTGTACTTAGTATTGCTCTACAAATATAAACCCGTAATTATTCAAAGACACAGAAGCCTGTCCCAAAAAATTGAGAAAGGAAAATAAATAGTGAATGGAGGAAGGAAGGAACATGGATTTGTACTAGTGTTGTGAGAACCATTCCTAAAATACTTCAACCATCGATGTTACATTTTGCAGTCGATTCTTTCTTTGGCGAATTTTGACTAATGCGCCAAAGAAAAGGAAACACAAGGGGTAGCAACAAAAATGAACAATGTGGTCCCCAATCCCTCAGAGTGTATTAAAACTCTCTTTGTAAAGGACTTGTGTTTTTCTGAATCTGAATGAAATACCACAGTAGTAAAAAAAAAAAAAGGACTGACATTCAATGTTGTGGGGTTTAGGGCCCTTGTGGAGATGGAGATTAGACATTGTTGTGTATCTCCCTACCAAGAAAAGGAAGATTCGTTTTCCCCCTTTTTTTTAGAATACAGAAAAGAAAGAAAGTATCTGAAAAATATTTTACTACTAAAAAACAACGTTTTAAAATTAAAAAACAATATTGCAACACTAGGGATTGAAACCTAGTTTTCTCAAAATTTGTATGTGTTCTAAAAGTATGTCAATCTGTGTTCGATAAATGTGATTTTTTATGTGACTTGATGTTTTTTTTTTTTATAGTTTATAAAAATAAGTCTCCGCTATCAAAGTGCATCCGAAAGGGACCCATAAATTAGCAGGGAGGAATGCCCACTCCCTTCGAAACAGATCGGGATTTAATTCTTATTTTCAACACTCATCTTCCCGTCATTTTTTCTTCTTCAAATTAAAAATTGTTTTGGTGGTGAGGCCATGGTATCAAATCACCAGAGGAGAAGTCATGATTCCAACTCAATCTTTTGTTCCTAAGAGCATCTCCAACAGCCTCAAGCTGTTTCTAGCCAAATTGTCTAGGAAATACTTCCAAAAATAGTTTAGCTAGCCACAACATAGTTTAAGTTCCCAACAGCCAAGGCAATTTAGGCTAAGTAAATACTAATAAACAATAAGAGTACAAAACAAAAAAGAAACAAAAACCCCACGACACCTCTTCACGCAACCACCTACTCCGACACCTCCATAGCAACCACCACCAGCCATACCTCTCTCTCTCTCTGCTCCAAGAAAATTGCAATCCACTGGAAATCTCAAAAATTGCCACCCAATTGCTAATTTTTCAGAAACGTACTTGAAATCTCAAAAATTGCAACCCACAATCGGTAATTTTTCAGAAACCCACTGGAGATCTCAAAAATTGCAACCCACAATTGAGTAATTTTCAAAATATTGCACCCATATCGTAGAAGAAGAAGAGAAGACAGAGAAGGGGTATCCTTTCTTACCCTCGTCGGAGCCAAACATCGCCGACAACGAGCAGATTTGGTGGTTGTGAAGGCAAGGGAAGAGAGAGAGAGAGGGGAGTGGGGGGGCAAACAAGCGCTACAGTAGCTTGCTCGAACCAGCGAGTTACTGTAGCGTAACGCCAGATTGACGACCGTGAAGCAAGGCTGCTGGGTCTGCCATTTCGGTGCTTGAACTCACCTACTGAGCGAAAAACTCCATCTTCTTAGGCAGTTGGAGATGCTCTAAGGAAAAAACTTTTATGACTCTTTTGTTTGACAAGATCTACAGTGGGTATGAAATCTCGTTGAATTAATAAGAATGAGATAAATAATACCCTACTAGGGATTGATAAACATACACCCTTGACCCTTCATTGTATTGGACATATCATATTTTGTGAGATTCCATATGTGGGTATTTAATTTGAACGATACCAATCTTAATCAACTACTGCGTACGTAATTTCCTTGAATACATAGTTCAAACTCATACTCATATCTAGTCAAATAAACAAGCCCCTGTATTTTCGGAAAATAGTTATTGATCTTAGTGAGGTGCACTAATCAAGGTGTTCCAGTTCTCCTGTGGATCTTCACAGGATCGAATGCCAATCATCTCATATATGTCTGCAAGTTCCTATTTCCCGTTTTTAAAAGTTTTCTTCATATCTTGTTATTTTTATTAGGTACCTTGGGTGGTATTTTTGTAACTCTTTGGATGGGTTTGGATTAGGGAGTGACTTTTTTTTCAACTTTATTCAAAAAAAAAAATACATTTGTTAATTTTACGTCAAACTTTTGTGATTTATTGGTTCATCTCGACAAGAGAAACCAAAAAAATAAAAAAAAGTTTGATCAAAACTCTCAATTTTTTTGAAAAAGACAAAAATAAGTCAAAAAACTTTTAAACAAATTATTGAGTTTCGATAAATAAATAAAAAATTTATCGAAACCCATAATTGGGAATCTCAACATTACTTTTTTGTCTTGTTTTTTTTTTTTTTTTGATCCGCTACTTTTTTTGTCTTGTTACTCGCCCAAAGACCCTTCTCGTATGACTCAATCAAGCATTTAATAATTGCCAACACCATTACCATTATCAACCAAATAATACGAGTAATGGGCATCACTTTAAGTACCGAAAAAAAGAGAGGCATTACTCTCGACAGTTTTATGTATAGGTAACAAAGAAGACGGCTACACGGCCAGTTATTTTTGGTGAAAAATGATAGTAACACCCTTGTGATAGAACCATGGAGTGGCTTTGTGCTTAACAGTTACACTTCACTCGCCACCAGCTGGTTAAACATGACTAGTTATTTTTTCCCAATGAGTCAGATGGAAGTTCGGAAAAAAACAACCTTCCCAGTTAATTGCTTGCTCACCTCTTTCGAGCCCTAGCCCTTATCAGGGAAAATTCTATTCTTTTTATTCCTCCATAGGATACATGCACATAGGACAAGCAACACCAGGTAAAATACGGCTGGGAAAGCAAAGGAAAGGAAAGCTAAGTTGCTGAGGTAGAAAAATGAAGTTGTGGTTAAGAAAACAGAAGAAACGGCATTTTCCAAGAGACTCGAAGTAATTTGTTCCCTTTTCCTTTCCCTCACCGAATCAAAGATCCATGTATGGGCATTAGTGAGGGAGTTATTCCAAAGCCCCTGCTCTTAACATCTGGTGATAACAGTTACCCCCCAGACACACACACAATTACTACCTGTTTGGTTAAGCAGTACTGCAGAATACTTCCATTTCTGTCGGGATCAATATGATTCCTGCAACAAATACCAAAACCAGAACTGGTATTATTGCAGGTCAATCTATTGGAGAACCCAGTACTCAATTAACAATAAGAACTTTTCATACCGGTGGAGTATTTACAGCAGAACATGTACGAGCCCCTTCTAATGGAAAAATCAAATTCAATGAAAATTTGGTTCATCCAACACATACACGTCATGGATATCCTGCTTTTCTATGTTCTATAGATTTGTATGTAACTATACGAATTCCTTCGAGGATAGGAACTCACAAAACAACCCACCACCAAACTGCCTGCCATGCAGAATTAGTATTAAAAGACACCCCTACATCGCTGATCAAAAAAAGAAAAAAAAAAGACACCACTACGTAAAATAAATACATCTTGTGCTTTATCCTTTCGACAACTAGCGGTTACCAAAATACCAAAAAAGCTTATACCAGCCCAGCTTGATTGTAGTTTACTTATTCGAATCATCTAGTTTACTTTTTCAAATCATCTCAGCCAAGGAAATCCTCTAACAAGGAGAGACAAGAGCAAGTTTCATTGATGAGAAAATCCCTGGGCAATGGGAGGGAAATATGACTTCAAGCAATCAGTCATATATTCCAATAATTCACATCATCTCAGCATGGGAGAATTGCTCAACATGGAGGGGAAAGAACAAGCAATCAACTCATAATTGACAGATACATATATTTGACAAGAGTCGCTTCCACTGGACAATCTAAGGCGTTACAATATCTCTCGATGTAAGCAAACAATAGCCAAACCCCAAGAATAGTACCCTTACTAGAGAGGTCCCTATATGAGTAAGATGTGCTAAGCACATGTTAAGAATTCAAAAAGATTACTAAAACACGAGAATCAGTTTCCATTATAACACACGGCCAATGCCTCATGGTGTGCTACCTTCTACCTGTTAGGACGGGTCAGATGAGGGATCCAACAGCTTCCCGTTACTAACAGACTAATGGTTATCTGAAGATCATAAGGCCGGGTGCAAGTAAGACACTTAACTAGGGTAAGCGCACCCAAAAAATGGATAAGCGCAAAAAGCATAGGAAACAAACATGAGATATGGCATTAAGAACTCAGGCAAACTCTGCATATTCTTGGAGTGCCACAATAGGGTAGGATGGAACCTACACATAGATAGAACACAGGGAGAGCTCCTCCCATAATGAAAACAGCCAATTCCTTATTCCATCCCAAGAAAAACCCTATCCTCCCTTACACAACAAAAGACGTTCAATAATATATCACGACAAAAAACCACTGATATCCAATGACAAAAAATACTCGTCCTCTGTTTGGACCATCCATTGCCCACCCTAATTATGGTAATAATCTCAAACAAAAAAAACAAAGTTGACAGTGAAGCAATAAATTAGGATAACAAGAATGTTCCACGACTTGCTGAAAACCTAGTCATTTTGGCAAGCACACTATGCACAAAACCAAGAGTAAATAATTTTTCATGGAAACATAAGCAACTTTACTATAGCTGAGATGCAGCAACGTGTTCTTGAAAAGATTCAACACAAGCAGAAATTAAAAAAAGCACCATATGGGCAAGAAAATCTGAAAACCAAATCAGCATTCAGCGGCTTCAAGAGTAAAGTGATGTCCAGGAAAAGGTCACCCAAATTGACACAAGGCTCTGGGATATAATAAGCTATTGTCTTTGCAAAAAGGTTCAAAATATCCTGCCATTACTATGATTAATGTACAAAGGGAAAACAAACTAATTAAGGGAACATCTTTAAAGGACTACAAAACATTTGGACTTGTAAGAACACAGTCATCCGTCTCATCCCTGATAAGAGTTCCCACGCGAATTCATTGAATTATTCCAACCCAAGAAAACAGTAATTCGATGCACAAAACTTTAAGCAACAACAGTAACTGTTGGCATCAAGACTGATTTAAACCACTCATTCATCCAAAAAGAAGAACCAATGCTAGCTCAACAAAGAGCGGTAGAAGCACCAAATAAAAAAATTAACTATATGCTATTGGACAAACAGAAGATACAGCCTGTAAGCTCACAGCAATACGGAGAAAATGCTAAACTCTTCACGTAGATATTAAAAATACTAGGAGCAACATTTTGATATGATAAAACTTCAAACCCTACAATTGCAAATAGATGCAAAAAAAATTATGCTAAGCGCCAAGGATAACTACAACCACTAACTCCACTTATTCATCCAACAAAGGACAACATGTGCCAGCACAACAACAAGTGATAGAAGCACCAAATAAAATTTAACCGTATGCTGTTGAATTAACACAGCTTACAGATACATACACATTGATATGGAGAACATCATAAACTCTTCAAGTGGATTAAAATAACTACCTTTTTGATATGCTTGAAACTCATGCCAACAATCTGATAAGCAATATAAACACCTAAAACCCCACCATAATGTTATCATTTTGAGTCTCCGACACCTTAGGCAGATAACGTTTAAGGCTGCATTCATTGACCTTCCAACAGCCCTTTCTAATCCTCAGATCTTTAAAAACATAGAGTTGTTAAACCATGACCAATTCGACCAATTGGAATCACATCTAAATGCACAACAGGGTTTGCCAATGGCTAAGTTCTATAAGAGACAGCATAACGTTCTGACAATTAAAAGATTCCAATAGGACGCGGTAACGAAAGAATGGGAACATGCGGCGGCTCCCTACTTAGGTAAGTCCTCCAAGGATACAATTACGGAATGCCAAGAAGCATAGATGCAGACAAGTATATTGACACGGACACAGGACACGACAATTCTATATAACAGGGACACAGACACAGCAGAGGACATGTGAAAAAAAATGTATATTATTAGGACAGATGTTTGGTTATTCATATGAACATTCCATCCGGAAACACCCAATAAAGATACTCCTAGTATCTTCATGATTCCTATGGTTTCCTCTCGAATATTACAAGTCATCTGAGGGTTTTATTTGGTCAAAATTAATTTATTTGTACTTTCCCCTTATGAATCAATCCCATGTTTCCATTCATGTCCAAGTTGAGACACGAGCATCCCCACATTTCCTTGGTGTGTGCTCGGTGTCCTTGGAATACCCGACACAGATACGGCAAGCAGTTGGAGTTCGGGGCTTCATAGATGGAATGCACCTCGAAAGAGAATGGCCGCCTCAAATTTATTCAGGATTACACCCTTCCTCAACCACGCAGCACAATCACCATAGAGACAACAAGGAGAATAAATCTATATGGGTGTCTCATGACAAAAACAATGCTGGTGTTAAGCCAAGTCCCACGTAGTATGTTTTCACCTGTCGGGCTTAGGTCCATCCCCTCAGCAGATAAGGATTAACCCTCAACACTAATCCAAGCATAAACTCAATTTTCAATATGAATCTAGTCCAGAGTGCTAGTCCAGGGGCAATGGCTTGAGAATAAATTAGTGTTCTTAATTACACAGTCACAATACAAAATTATCAAGTTGTAAATACTGGTTTCTTTTCTTTAGGGTCCATAATACAATTTTGGTCCTTTTCAATAGACACAACCATTTTAATGAACAATTGATCCAACTATTTTAACGAAAGCAACATTGAATCAAGGCAACCCATACTCGAGGAAACTTATAGGGTCGATTCGAGGAAGCATATATTTTGGATCCTTTATGCAAGTTTGATCCAACTCGTTATTTATTTGAGGCAGCATTTAAATTGAATACAGATGAGTTAATACAATATCAAAGGCATCGTATATATTAGCTGCCCCAAAGAAATTTCATCCAACAACCGCTATACATTCTTATGGAACCAATAGCCTTACTGCTAGGAATCACAAAATAGTAACCAATAGTCTACTACTAGGACCCTCATAATGTGGCCAATAGCCTCCTCAATCTACCAGGAACCATATTTTTCCCCGCAGTTTGTTAACATGGACACCTACACTTCGAATTAGTCTTACTCTTACTTATGAGGCTAATGGTCTCAAACTCGGAGCCCTTATAAGGCTCCGTTCCAGAAACCTTCTTAAAAAATAAGCAGCTTATTTCACATTTTCAAACTCAAAAATAATGTAAATGAAAAATAATTTTTCAATTTTTTTTGCACCGTATTAAATATGTCAATGAGATCTATCAAACAAGATCCATAGTGGTAGGAAAATTATTTGCGTAAGCAAATGATTTTTGAGCTTGAAATTGCCTTCTTAAAAAATAAGCTGCTTATTTACGTTCTGGAACGGAGCCTAAGCCACTTTCCCCCTCTTTTTAACATATGCAGTCAGTGGTCTGAAACTCACTCGGAACACTTAATTTTTATCCGCATGCCCAGTAGTCCTTACACCTACTAGGAGCCACAATTTTCCCTGATCAGATGATGCTTCAATTATCCAAGTCCGACAAAATTTTACTTTTCACTATAAATTTAGTTCTCTGTAGTCCTCTGTGCTAGTCAAGGGCAATTGCTCAAGCATTAATTAGGGTTCGTTAATTACACGCCACAGTTTTTAAGGAACTTATCAAGTAAATACCGTTTTCTTTTCTTTAGACCCATCATACAAATTTGATTGTTTTCGATAGAGGCAGAAAGTATTTCGGTTATGAGAACTTGATCCAATTATTTCAATGAAGGCAACACTGAATCATGGAACACATACTGGAGGCAAGTTGTAGTTTCGATTCGAGGCAACATATATTTTGAGGCATCTCAAAATGGAGGCAACATTTACATTGAATCCAGTCGAGCTAATACAAAATAAAGGCATAATGTATTCCCCCGATGTTTGTTTCCAATATCTTTGCCATGAACCACTTTTTCCCCCGCCAATCCCAATGGTCTATAGCACATGTGACCAGTAGTCCTTACACCTAATAGGAGCCACAACTTTCCCTCATCCCATGATGCTTCAATTATCCAAGTTCCATAAAAACTCTTTTTCATTCAAACTTCCAGATTCACAAAACTCAATATGAAATAAAAATCTCAACTATTGAGGATCGATTCTTCTTCTATTTTTTGTTTTTAAAATCAAAGCTTGGTTTCTCAAAAAGAAAGCGTAATAACAAAACTATTGCTTACCCTTTCTTTCACTAAAAATGTTACCATGATAACTGTTTTTTCAAGATAAGTATCCATATATATATATACTAGTATAAGTAAAGCAACAAAAACATAAAACACAATGTTGCAGGATCTCAAAAGCTATTATTCTAATACCCGCAAGTGCAATTGTTCTGTTTTAACAGAAGCTTCCAAATGAGTTCACTTGCAAATTTGCAACTGTCGAAACCAATCCAAGAGAGATTCTACAAATAGTCAACAAATGTGCCCTAGCCCCAAAATGATAGTAGGTTAATAATTCTGAGCATTCAAATGATGTTTTCCCAACTTAAGACCCCAAAAAATAAGCACTAAAGGATAGCAAGTAGCCGTTATGACCCATGACATCCATATAATGCATAGAGGTATGGAAATCAAAGCTCAAAGCTACTTCATATGGCCCTGCAACAAAAAGTAAAAAATGGATCCATAGATTCTGCAAATTAGAAGTAAGAGAACTCCACATTAGAAATCAAATTTGTCAACTAAATAACCATAAAGCAGTAAAGGGCAAGGTAATAAAATCCAAGAGTCGTTGATAGTGGACAATTAAGGAAAACCAAATTCAACACTTAATGTGCCCGGTGAATACCAATGTCTGATGTGTTCAAGAACCTGTTGAGACAAGCTAGATAATCAGCCTAACACAGGAAGACAAGCAAACTCAAGTAGAGTCAGAAATCTATAATATTCATAACTATTTGCACATACCCCACGCTCGTCGATTAACCCGAGGATATTTTATGCTCCCCAGCTATGGAAGCATTGGCCGGGCAGGCTTTAGCCAGTTGGAGCTGACTGTATCATGGAGGCCTCACGAAGCCAAAAAGAGTTAACATTAACAGAAAACAGAAATCAAAGGATATAATCCAAAGAAAATAACACATTAAAACAGTATCAAATGAGGCATTACAACAAAAAACCTACAGCATACTCATGAAGTTCAAAGAAAACCAGCATAAGAAAATTATTAGCATCAAGATGCTTTCCAGTCACTCCATGATTGGCACAAGATGCAATCCATATGCCTGCAGAAATGGGTAATGCATAACTTCTCCACCACAGTAATAAACAATCTGAATCTCTGTAAAAGTCTCTGCAATTGTGACAAGAGCACAGCAAGATTAAAGATGTGAGTCTGAAACTTCCAACAAGTCCAAGTGACATGTAACAAAACAGGTTGACAAGAGCTCCAAGAAAACCTCATTGCCTGCCAAAGAGTATGATCATGGTTAACAATCAGATAAAGCAAAAACCCTGCAATCATAATGGGGAAAAGATGGAAACTATTTATTGTAGAGATGGAAAGATCCGGGCAGCTTTAGAGCGTCTTCATGTTTTCCAATTATGTTAAGCTTATCGGATACTGCTAGGATAAATGCAAGGGTTAAAACCATATAACATTCACCAGTGTTAGATGCCATTAACTTACAAGACTCCTACCGCAATTAGGATACACATTTCAATCAACACCACCATGCCATAAAAGATGGGCAAAGGGACAGAAGGGGGACAATGCTGGAAGCAATAGCTACCAAAGCCATGTCCAAGTAAAATAAATGAGGACAAAAAAATAAAAATAAAAATTGGCTGCCTAGAGTTCCAATGTTCAACTAAGGTAGGCCTTTCTGTATTTTGGTCAAAGAGGTTAATGAAATTAAATCATAAGTATTGTCATAAGAAAAGAAAGTAAGTACCCAGCTCATTCCATCAAAAAATGGTAAACAGGAGATATGTTTGAACTACATATCACTGACCAAAACACATGCAGCTTCTTTTGCAAATCCTCTTCCTTGCAAATTAATCAATATTCTTTAAAGAACTAAATTCCATGTGCAAGGCTTGTTTGTCCCAGCACTGAACTTTAGGTGACACTGAAAATTCTATAAAATGCTTGGGTGAAATTCATCTACTAAATAGAGCTCCATAGCACATTCCTAGGTTGAAAAAAGAATGAAAACATTAAAGGAATGAAAAAATTGATTGGAAATGGTTTACAATTACAGAAATTAAAAGCTACAGTAAAATGATTTGATTTTTTACGAAGTACAAATGTAATGATTTTTATCCGAAGCAAAGAAGAAACGGCATTGAACACTTACTTTCTACCATTGCAACATCATTGGCACAGAAGAGTGTTCTTTATTTCATCTCAGCCATGAACTTCTCATACTCAGGATCTGTTCCATAACTTGCTTGCTGACTTTGCTCTGCAGATTTAATGGGTGGTGGAGCAGGAGGGTTAGAAGCCCATGGTGCACTTGCAAAGCTCTGCTGTTCCATTGTTGAAAGAGATACAGGTGGAGGAGGAGGAGCTACAGCATAATAAGAAGGATAACCCAACGAAGACGGATGATATGTAGTCTGAGGGTTTGGTGGCATCCCCATTACTGAATTCCCATATATGTTATTAGCTCCAGACTCTGCAGAATCTACAGACCCGTTACTCTGAGACGGAGCACTAGAGACAGCAGCTTGTGGAGGCGGGGGATAAGGTAAACTATAAGGGGGCATAGTTTGACCTTGGACAGCATTGTAAATATTTGCTCCAGGAGGCGGTGGGCCATAAGGAGCATAAGGAAGAGGAGCAGGTGGTCCCCAAGGAACAGGGGCACCCATGTAGCCGCCAGGTGGCATACTCCCAAGAGTACCAGGAGGCGGTGGGCCAAATGCCTGATTAGGAGGAGGGTAAGTGGTCATTGGGGGTGGAGGAGGTCCAGGTGTAACAACTGGTTGTGGAGGCTTACCCGCTACTCTAACTGCTATTACTCTACCCTCTAGACGATACCCATTCATGCTAGTAATGGCTTGATTTGCCTGGGCAACATCAGAATACTTAACGAAACCATACCCTTTACTCAATCCAGTCACCCTGTCCTTAATAACCTTAGCCATTACTATGTCACCAAAAGGCGAAAACAATCTGATCAGAGCATCGTCGTCAAGCGTAGGCGGCAAGTATCCGATATACAAGTTTGTGTCGTCTATTTCTTTCCCCACTGCAGTTACAGTGCTCCCAAGTCCAGGACGTGATGTTGTCCCAGTACCTCCGGTTCCATTTCCACTAACCCAAGGGGGGTTAGTTCCTGAACTGTTGGAACCCATAATAGACAATGTTGGGTTTTGCTTGGCAACAGATTCCGGCATAGTCCCACCCAATTCTGCCAAGAAGTTCTGATACTCGTCGTCCATTTTCTTTCCGACAGTTCCTTTCACAGGACAATCAATAGTAGGGTGACCACCATCGCCACAGATCTTACACAACACGTCGCTCTTAAAAGTAGACATTCGCGAAGGACACGCATACTGCCGATGTCCAGCCTCACCACACAACCTACAATACTCATCATCCTTAATTGTCCCATTCAGAGCAGCAAGTTCCCTAAGCTGCTGCCTTTTATGCTCGTTCAACACTTCATCCACCGGCTGCAAGAGCTTCTCCACCATCCCCGCCGCAGCCTCAAGTGCCTCCTGCGTCTCGGCCTCAACCAAAACATGCAAGTCTTCATTCTCCGCAGGATCAAACTTCAAATCCCGCTTCTGCCCCAACCTCCCTTCCTTAATCGACCCTTTACCCCGTATCACAATCTTCGCCCCGGTCTCCTTCTCCATCCTCTTCTGCGTATTCCCTCTTGGTCCAATTATAAGCCCGATAAAGTTATAGCCCGGGTACTCCTTCATAGGTATATAAAGCTTCTTCTGAAGCTTTGGCGGCCTATAATCCGCTGGCGGCTTAAAATTAGGGTTTCGTTTAATTATCTGCGAAATTATCTCCTGCCTCTCTCTGTTAAGCCGTTCGCGCGCGCGATACTCTCTAGTGTTTATCCGAATCCCGATGTTGTCATAAACGGGTTCGGGAGAAGGCGACCTGGCGCCTTCCGGACGGTCATCTAATTGCATACCGGACTGCAAGATTCGACTGATTTCTAGTAACCTAGCATTTAGGGCTTGTATCTCGGGGTCAGTGTCCATACCTCCGGCCAAATCTTTCATGAAGTCGGGCAATTGAAACACCGGCTTCGGCTCGTCGTCGGCCCACCGAGACTTCCTCTTCTTCGGCTGCTCCTCGTTGTTCTGCTCGCCTCCTCCGTCCTCCCACCGACTCCTCCGCCGCCGCCTCCGGCTCGAGGTCTCCTCCTCGCCGCCCGACCCCTCCCTTCCATTATCGGACAACAAAGGCCTCTGAACCTCTTGTTTCTCAATTTGGTCTTCGGATACCGGGTTCGGGTCGTGTGGTTGGGGCCGTGGGGGAGTGGGATTGGGTGGAGGTAGGGTTTCGGGAGGTGGTTGGGGAGGGTTTAGTGGAGGAGAAGATTGAGTTAGGGTTTCTGATGTTGAGGAGTAGGGAGGCTGAGGGGGTTCAGGAGAAGTTAGGGTTTCGGAGGGGAGAGGAGGGTTTGGTTGTTGCAGTGAATCCATGGTTGTTTAGTTTGAAGGAAGGAACGAACGAACGAACGACACGCCTAGACCCTAGAGAGAGAGAGAGAGAGAGAGAGAGGGGAGAAGGTAGTGCATTATATATATAGATTATAGAAGGCTCCTGTTGGGCTTTATATTACGTTCACTCATTGTTAAGGGGCCGGTGTCACGGTTGGGCTTTTATATTGGGCTTTAAAACTTTACAAAAGAAAAATCCTAGGCATAATGCCTAGCTGGTCCTATTTTTTGAGTATTATACCGTATACGATATGATAAGATTTGGGGATCCTTACCTTTAAGTACAATGCTATGTAGTTCTTGTGGGGGGTAATTTTATGATATTGCCCCGATTGGATGAGCGCCACATGCACACACATGAGAGAGAAGTAACGTGAGAGAGAGGAGAGAGAAAGATGAAAGACATCTTCAAGTTCAGGATAAAGCGTGGAACATTAATGCGCACGAGTGGGGCGCAGTAAATGCGCGTGTTTTAAGTGTGTGTTTTGACAAAATAGATGAACAAGACCGCGTGGAACATGGGTTTTGCTGAACAGATTGGGTTGGGACCGCGTGGGACTTGTTGGAGTTAAAGAGGACCCACCTGAAAGAATCCCAAAATTGTAAACGAGCAAAAAAATAATAAGAGAGAAAAATTGCAAAGAGTATCAAGTGCAAATTTACGATACAGAAGATTTTGAGATTTTAATTATCAAAAAGTTATATTGAGTATTTGTCAGAATTTCTTACTATAGATTTTTAAATTCTAGGAATTCTTAAGAGTATTTACAATGCTATAATAAAAAATAAAAGATTTTTAAAGTTAACAATGTCAGTGCAAAATATGGCTCACAATACTATAATCAAACTTAACGATCTCATTAAAAATAATCAAATTTTGAGCTTTGGATAACCAAAACTAGCAACCTTTTGACAATAACCAAATTTATTAGAGTACCCTACATATTCTCAATGAAATACACCAATCATTATAAAAATAAATATTTTACTACAAAATTGTTTTTTAAGAAAATAGTTTTTTGAAAATATAGTTTTTTCCCAAATAAAAAGTTTCAAAAACTATTTTCTATTTCTAGTTAATAGTTTTTTATTAGTTTCAAAACAATTTTTAGAAAAACTATTTTCTACTGTTCAAAGTTTTTAGTTTTTTTGTAGTTCGAAAAGATGATGTGACAAGTTTTGATTATCCAATTTTAATTATGTCATTGTAGATATCTACATTGCTAACCTTAAATGAATAATCAAAAGTTGATGTTGCAACTTTTGAATATCAATTTTTGATTATAACATTATGAATTCCCTTAAAAGATGAGAAATAGTCTAAAATCTAATTCCACAGAAATTAGTTTGAGATGCTTTTCAAATTGATTAAGAGATTTCAAGTATTCTACAAGTTAATTTCTTTTGTTTTTATTGTAGCTTAATCAAAATTCTATGACTATGATAAAAAATGCTTATCTTATTTTACTTTCTGCATTATAGCTGCAGCAGGATCTGAAACATAATCTAAAAATTGTATCCACGTTTTACCCGCAATTCAACTTGTAAAACCGAAAAATGACATCCCTTCTGGAACATTCGATAAAATTGGAACGATAAGAAAAACCGAAAAATGACAATATAGGATTTCATCTCCCTTTCTCCTACTCCTTACATATGCAAAACCCATCATATAATAAAGGAATCACCAAAATTAGATGGAGCCAATGGAACAACAAAGGCCAAGTGAAATTCTCATACAAAAATTCACCTCTTAATTACAAGAGAACTTGATGCCTTAAAACATGAAAGACAAACCTTAATTTACCTTTCTTCCTGTTTCTCTACCATCGGTTTCATTCTTTACATATATTTTTCCTTGCCTTTTCTCCCTCAAGTATATCACAATATTCACACTCTTTGAGCCACTGCAACAGCTCTCCTCACTGCACTCATACCCACAATCACTAGCAAAACCATCACCACCTTCTTGGAAGCCAAAACCCTAAGATTCACCTTCAAACCATGCTTCTTCATGAACCCAACTGCCGCACAAAACGTTGCACCAAACCAGGTACCAGCAGATCCTAACAGCACTTTCGCAGTCTCTGTGGGCCCGGACACGTCACTAACATTGCCTAGAACCTCCACGTAAGCAGGACCGACATAGCTGCTCTCGCCGCCATTTAGCCCGAGACTTTCATTAAGCCAACCCGACAAACGAACAAGAAGATTAGCAAGCCACCCAACCTCATCGTCGGAAATGGGGCGTTTCATCCAGTCGCCCTTGTACATTATATCAGCTGGGATGCCATTTCTGACTCGTCTAGGCTTGAATATTTCGTTGCGTGATTCCTGGTGTTGTCTTCCTTCAAGTGGGTTTGTTATTGGCTTGATGATATGGCAACCAAACAAGTTGCCTAAGCTGGTTTTAAGTGAATCTATGCACTGAAGAAGATTGTCACCAGAAGTGGGGTGTAATTCGGACTCTGCACGCAAAATAAAGAGCTGCAAGGACCAGAGTGGTATAGCTAAGTAACTGAGGTGTCCACTGATGATTTAAATTCTTGCAGAATCACTAAATCCAGGAAACATATAAATAAATAAAAATAAAAATAAAACCTGAAGCAGCTGCTGCCCACCATCTTCACCATCAATGAAAAGACGTAAATCCTTGTTCCAGTTCTCGTGCAAGAATGATCCATCCGCATCGCTCTCGCATAAGCCATCCTCCCAATCCTATTAAAATCACAAAATATTGAAGGTTTTGTGATATTTGATATTTGTACACACAATCTTACAATACTCCCAACTATTGACCCACAATGTTAGAGAAGCTGTTCAATACTTTTTCTTATTTTAACAGAAGAGACTAGAGAGTAGTGACACAAATACAAAAACAGCATATCAGTAAATAGCTACTAATGATGGAATTATTAACTCAACAGGCGAACCACATAATGCAAACAAGAAGAGGGGGTTAAGATGGGGTTATCTGTTCTCACCCTATTATCTATATCATTATCAGCATTATGGAAGCTGCCAGGATGATTTGTAGAGCAGGGTGGTTTGATTGGTGATTTCCAGTCCAGGAGGATGGGTACTTTAGTGTTTCTGACTCTAATTAGCAAATGGTAATCTTTTCTGATGTGAGGAGGAACGATTGAGACACTATTCGTATACACTTGATTGCCTTCGATGGTTTACAGGTTAAAAGTAACTGTGTAACAAATGGAGACAATTCTTATGGGGACAACAATTCCAGAATGTTCATAGTTTAGGTGGCATTCGAGATTCAGAGGTGTGTTTTCTTTTTTATCGGACTACCTGTCTACCTCTAATTCTTCCTTCACAGCAACTGCAGTATTGGAGTGCATTATAGAGCAATTTAAATGAGGATTAGCACGGTGGGAGAGACTATCTTTCCAGAGGAGGTAAAGTAATATGCATCAAGAGTACTTTATCTTATCCAGGTTTCCCGCATACTTCACCTTTGTTTTCACTATTCTTGATTTCATGACATATATTAGAGAGGCTTCAGCTTACCTGGTGGATGTGTACTTCAGTATTTGGTTTGCTCCTGGTTAAGGTTGTACCAGCAAATGGCTTTCGAATTTGAAGGAACACCTTAGCAAAGGGATGTCTATGTCATTGGGTACTGGAGCTCTAAATCTCGATTTGGTAGGAGAAATTGATTAAACAAGGAAGAAACAGGTTCACACACTGTAGGAATTTTGAAATAAACTATCAATGGATAGTTGGAAATCTTCAGTAATACCAAGTTTTCAATCTAGGAGGGGCAAGATGCTTCCTAATTGGCGTCGCGTATATCAAAAACAATGTTCTAAAAGTCGCTAGGCACTAGTCGGGCGGTCGGCCACCTTCAAGTGATTAATCAATTAATCGGTGCACATTAATTAGTAATCGGCGATTAGTCGTTAGTCGAACCTAATCAGATAGGCCTTGCCAGCGATTAATCGGCAATTAATCGCCGATTAATTCTTGTTTTAGAACACTGATAAAAAACCTAAGAAGATATCTAATCATCTACTGCTTGGCTGGAAGTTTTGGAGTTTACTTTCCTCAGCTTTTGGTGTTTACAGGGTGTCAGGGTTATTCTCCCATTAATAACTCAAGTTGGACTGAAGGCGTGTATGTTGTAACAGAAGGAAAGCAAAGAAGACAAGACTCCCCAAATTGCTATTGTGCTTGATTCTACATGCAAAGAACTGTCGAACATTTCAAGAAGTAGAAAGGCTTAAACATCATTACTTTGTACTTTTCAAAATTGGTTGCAACAAAATCTTGTCAATCGTCCCTTCTCGAAAGTTTTCTGGGAGATGCAAAGGCAATTATGTGATTTGTATACGACATATGTACACAAGGCCATCATGATACTTTTCCACTCCTCATATAATTATGATTATCAACAAAAGAAGAATGAAATTACCTGCAATTGTTCACGTATTGCCGGCACAAATCTGTATAAGCTATTAAGCATAGATTTAGATGACCTAGTTGGATGGGAATGAAATGCAATGTCAACATTCTTTATAAGATCAAGCAGCTCCCCAGAAGATGTTAATATGTTTATGACCTGCACAGGAAAAAATGCAATGAGGGTAAACCAAAACCAAGGGGAACATAGACAAATATGTTATGCCATGACCTAGCATGCCAGTTCATCCAATTCATATTCCCACCGTACATGCTTTTCTAAATGTCCTTCACAAGGTTACCACCTTGATTTCTCAACATGTATGAGCACTAAGAAGAAAATGTTTAACAACCCAAACCAACAAAGGTTAACTTTATAAGTAACAGCACACAGCACAGGGTCTCCTCCTTGCAGATATGTTAACATCGCAGTTTGTGAAGCATACTAACACTGCTCAACTCTAAGGTAGCCAATTTATGCAGTTACGAACATCCATAGATGTCGAACCTCCCAGTTTCTTTGATTAACAGTGAGCAGGACTCGAGAATAGATGTGTTCTATTCTAGACAGACATTTTCATATCAAACTGAGACCAATGTTTGACAGACAACTCAACAAATCCTTAAACTGCTTCAATAAATGGCACTTGTAGAATTATGTAAAGCCAATATACAACTCAAGGGCCAAAAGGCCCAAAACCAAAATCTACCAATCACAATTTTTAAAAAATCAGCATATACTCGAAATATTTTCACACAAAGTTGGATTCATTAACGCGGTAATCTACCATAACTCACTCATTTAGAAGGAACCTAAAGCAAAGTGACTATTCTCATCCAATATCGTGAGCTATTCACATGTTAATAAAAATCTATCCAGCAGCCCCTCCCCCCCCCCCAAACAAAAAAAAAGCACAGAGAAACAAGATAACTTTTATGCCACAAAACATCTGAGGCAGTGACCTTTTAAAAAAAAAACATCTGAGGCTATAAACTTCTCAACAGCATAAAGTGGAATTTTCATCCCCAGCAAATATTTACAACAGCCAAACAATTCCTCTATTTGCCAGAACATGGAAGTGTCTTGTTTTTTCAAGCAATCTCATTATTCAGTACGGGTTAAGCTAACACCAGGTCCACCACATATTATCAATTTCAATACGGTTTTCACACATTTCAAAGCAGTCACATGTTTTTAGACACTTTTCACATACTCAAACACAATTCCAGAGTTCAAGAAATCGGAATGAATCGGCGATTAATCACTGGCAGGGCCTATTCGACTAGATAGGACTAATTGTTATGCGCCAATTACTACTTGCTATGCGCTGATTAATCATCGATTACTAGGACTTGAAGCTCGAAGGTGGCCGACCGCCTGACTAGCGCCTAGCGACTTTTAGAACATGGATAATTTCTGAACCTTAATCACTGTCCAGTTGGCTGTCATTAGGAATCTCTTATTTTCATATCAAACTGAGACCAATGTTTGACAGACAACTCAACAAATCCTTAAACTACTTCAATACATGGCACTTGTAAAATTATGTAAAGCCAATACACAACCCAAGGACCAAAAGGCCCAAAACCAAATTCAAACAATCACAACTTTAAAAAAATCAGCAAACACTCGAAATATTTTCACAAAAAGTTGGATTCATTAACACAGTAATCTACCATAACTCACTCATTTAGAAGGAACCTAACGCAAAGTGACTATTCTCATCCAATATCGTGAGCTATTCACATGTTAAAAATCTATCCAGCTATGTCCCCAAAAAAAAAATAGCACAGAGAAATAAGATATGCCTCAACACATCTGAGGCTATACACTTCTCAACAGCACAAAGTGGAATTTTCATCCCCAGCCAAACAATTCTTCTATTTGCCGGAACATCTGATGGAAGTGTCTTGGTTTTTAAGCATTCTCATTTTTTCAGTAAGGTCGTATTGGGTTAAGCTACCACCAGGTCCACCACATATAATCAATTTCAATACAATTTTCACTTTTCACACATTTCAATGCACAGTCACATGTTTTTATACACTTTTCACATACTCAAATACAATTTCTAAACCTTAATCACCGTCCAGTTGGTTGTCATTAGAAATCTCTTTGCAAGAAAGAAGCACATACACCTAAGTGCACCCATCAGAAAATGTCGCCCTTTCCCAGCATCAACGGAAACTATGACTACTGTGACCTACATATGAATCTCTTATCTTTCTGACCCAAATTCTACTAAAACATCTCTCTTTTTATTACAGTAATGGTATACATGCTATGCTCTGACAACTTATGGCCATAACGTTTAGATAGTCTATTTTCCAGGACATTGGATACCAAATGAACTACCTTATCTTCACGAACAACTTCCTCCAACCGAAGCAATGATTGGAAATCAAAGGGAACTGTACCATAGAAGAGTTGAAGAAAGAAACAACAAGGGCAAAACTCCACAACTTGTTTAACAGTTGCAATTTATTAGGCACAAGAGTAAATGTATAACTCAGTCTCAATCTCAAACTTGTGCACTACTACTCCGAAAATGGTTGGGCACAATCAACTAGATTTTAGCCAAATTCTCATTTTCAAAAAGTCAATAAATTCCTCTGAAAAATCTAAAGCATATATTTGTTATTCAATTCGTGAAGCGCCATGGTGTATGCATAGTTTTTCAAAGCTTCATACCAACTGAAACTACAAGAACTGCTGAGTAAGAAACGAACCTTTGATACCATCTGAACTACAACCTTTGGATCTGTGTGAAGGAACTTGTGTGCAAATCCAATAAAATGAAGAACCAACGAACTGTAGAATAGATAGTTGGACAAGACAAAGCCCTGCCATGAAGACGAATATCCACATGCTGAAGCCCGAGGAAGCACATTTGTTGTATTCTTAGCTGTGGCGCCAATTTCTGCCTCCAACTCCTTAAAATCTTCCAAGCTGATTGCCCAAGGTTCCATATAGCTAATCCAAACCGAGAATACCTGAGACGCATTCTTGATTGAAGTCTCCATAGGGCAAAACAAAAACGTCCTCAGTATGAACCTATACAATGGCCTCTGAACCCACGAGTTCCAACAACAGATAGAAGGCACACCGGGACTTACCGACATCGTATTCCTAGACGCCTGCCACCTAGGACTCTCGGTATATTCAGCTTGATGAGACACTTCAGTTAGGGCAACCGAACTCAAATTGAGATACTTCATAAACAAGTTGACTACCTCCCCCAACCCGGAAGTGGGCGGAGTCTCTCCAAGAACCGAACGAAAAGGAAAACACATGCCTAACGACTTGCACAAGTTCACGGGCAACGGCGAGAAATCTTTATTGACCAACCAAAAGTGCACCAGGGAACAAACAAGGAACTCTGCCCGCTCGAGTTTTGAACTATCAAAACCCGTGGAATAATGCAGGAGCGAGCTGCGATAGGGTTGGCATGCGTCATCCAAATCGGATACTGGCACAAACGCGCGAACGTACGCGTACAGGAGCCGTACATACAAACCACTACAATCTACTTTCTGATCCGACCCACGCTTGGGGTTAGAAAACCCTGGAATTGAACAAGCCCAATTATCTAACCTAAACTTTTTATTACTCCTTGACACCCTAGCCGTATCAGAATACTCGCAGTTTCCTTTGCACACGGGGTAATAAGCAAACCAGAATATATAGTACTCAAACACATTCAATTCAACTTGGCACGAAGAGGAGCCCTTGTTGGTATTGATCTTGTTACCTTTAAACAAGGGGCACGAATCAGCTAAAGCCATGCAGTCTCGCTCGTTCGAGAGCGTAAACCTAACCCACTCGGGCAGCCGTTCGGTCGGGAAGACGTACTTGATCAGCGACAGACGGTCGACGGCTGACATCGTGGACATTAGAACACCATCGGGGGAGAGGAGGTTGAAAACCCTAGATGCCAGCTCGGGGTCATTGGACGACAGAACGACGTCGATCCAGCCGTTGGTGGATGGCGGCGAGGGGCGCTGAGCTGGCGGCGGGGGCTCGTCGAAGCCGAAGGTTTTGCAGATTAGGGTTGGGAAGGTGATGGAGAAGAACCAGCGGGACTGGTCGGGGGTGTGTCGGTGGAGGAAGGATTCGACGGCGGCACAGGCGGCGATGATCTGCGGGGGGGTGGAGGCGGCGAGGATTTGGGAGGCAAGGTCGGAGGATTGGGCCTGGGTGTCCATGGCGTAGGTGTGAGAAGTCATGGGAGTGGAGAGAGGTGGGGGTGGATGTGTGGGAGTGTTTATAAGGAGAGAGATAGTGTGAAGGTAGAGAGCTCTGGAGAGAGAGAGAGAGAGAGAGAGAGAGAGGATTAGGGCATGGGAAAGGGGTTTGAAGTTTTAAATGGGAGGGGAGGCAAATGGCGCCTTTTGACGGAGAGAGAGAGAGAGAGAGAGAGAAGGAAAATGGTAACGGAGGATCAGGAAGGTAGGCTACGTGGCGGTAGGGGCGTGGAGGATGTGATACTGATTGGTGGGTCCGTCTTACTGCTTCAAATAACCTTCCCCGATGGAACGTCGCATTTCTCTCAAACCATTTCAGACGTTTCTCCATTAAAACAAAACTTGAATAACGCTTTTGGATTTTTAATTCTAAGAGCATCTCTAATAGGAGAGGTTAAAAGTGAACATGTCAAATTATTTTGAAGCTTTATGTGGTAATTTGATATCTTCAATTTGATATCACGCTCTTTCTTTTCAATTCTTATGTCAAATTATTTTGAAAGCTTATAGTTAATTTTTGAAAATTAGCAATCTAGAAGATTGATGTCAAAGTTGAAATGTTGGGATTTCCCTTCAAAGTCACGTCACTTCCTCTCAAAGCCATGTCACTTTTGGCATGATAGAAGGCATCATGGTTGGATGGTGTCTTAATGCCAAAAATAGTCGTTTGAATGTCTACATCAGCTTTGACATCTCCCGTTGGAGATGCTCTCCAACACTTGACTTCAAATTGGAGATGTCAATTTTTTTAAGGCATATGTATTTTGGCATCTCAAATTTGACATTAAAATTTCCTCTCCAACTCTTATGCCAAATTCTATTTATTTAAAAGAAAATAAAAAAAAGTTAAACAAGTAGTACGGAGAGATTTTCTAACAATAACTTTTTACCTTCAACGGTTACTTTTTGAAATTTGACATAGGGGAAAGTAGCTGTCAAACTTGGCATGCATGAGATTCATACCAAAGCTGTATCAGCTTTGACATGAGTGAAGGCAGATGGGTTAGAAGGTAAGTTGATGCTAAAAGTAGCCGTTGCATCATCCACGTCATGTTTGATATCTCCCGTTGGAGATGCTCGAATATAATCTTATTTTACTTTAATTATTACTCTTATTTTTCTCCAATTATTATTCATATTGTCAATCATTACTTTATTTCTATCACACTCATCATCTACAAATACAAAATTTCAAAACGAATGGAGTCGAAAAATCCCCACCCGTGAACTAAAAAAACAAAAACAAATGGGCAATAATAAATGCTTATAGTCGAAAAACTTAGAAAAACCCCTCCCTCACCCGGAGGCAGGGGGAGCTGTTGTCTTTTTAAGGGGAGGGACAACAGTCTGTTGTCCCGAAAGATCGGGGTTTGCTCCGGTCTTGCTTCGATAATCAGTAATGATTACTTTGTAGAGCTCGTCAAGTAGAATGTATCAAAAATTAGCTCGATCGGATATCATTAAGTACTTGATCGGAACACATAAAACTTGCCAATAATAGGTTCCAATCGGATCCATTCTTTTCAAGATAAAAATGTTCCTCTAAGGCACTAAATGATATTCGATTGAGCTAATTTTTGGTATACTTGTTCTACTCAACAAGCTCTACAGAAGTGAATATTTTCGATCATCGAAGTAAGATCGGAGCAAGCCTCGCTTGGCCAGGACAGCAGGTTGTTACCCCTTGAAGGGACAATAGCTCCCCCACATCCCTCTCACCCTAAAACACACCTTCTTCCTCCTCTCCTTCCTCTCCCTCCCCCTAGGGTTTAAACCCACGGGACAATGGGCGGGGAGGAATCAAGTTCTGCATTCAAATCTGATTTTTCTTTCCTCTTCTCCACCGTAAACGCTTGTTGTTCGCACCCCAGCTCCACTTCTTAGATTGCAACCGCAAGGTCGTCGGCTTTAGAGTTTTGAACGATTGGTGGCTAGGCAAGATAAGGGCTATTCAACGATGGAGGGTAGTGTATCTTTTGCTTTATCTCATTTTTTTTCCAGCTTTTGGTGGCCGTCTTGGGTTCTCTACCCTTTGGTGGGGCTTTCTCTGGCTGGTTTATCCATGCCGGCGTCTTCTCCCGATTTGGTTTCCCCAAACCCAGGTGGTGTTTAATAATCTGAGGTTTGGTTGTGAGTTTGTGATCCTGGATTAGTTACCATTCAGTCTCGCTGTGTCCGTGAGATTTGCTGGCTTCTGTCGTCTCATGTCCATGGCTCGTTGTGATAGCGGGGGCTCGCACCGAAGTAGCGTCCAAATGTTCATTACAGCCTTTTGTTCTCATCTGTTGGCATTTGATTGTCGACGATCCATGACCTTTTGACAGGAGCGTGCCAACGGTTTGACTTTGTTGGATAGCAGTTCCAATGGCGTTTGTTAGGTAACAGGTCCGATTGCTTGTCTATGGAGGTTGTTTGGTATGGGGTTTAGTCTTTGGACTATTTTTCCGCCATCGTAGTTTCTTGTTCCATTATTTTGGGATGAGTCTCATCCATGATATAATGATTTTTTTGTAATTTATAATATTAACTGTTATCGTTATTGTTGTGGAAAAAAACTCAAAAAAAATTGATAATCTTTTTTTTTTTTTTTGACAAAAGGTGAGAAGAATTTTTTCATTTGATAGGCAGAGTCTAAACATCAGAGAGATGCAAATTCCATGGGGGTAAAATGGATGTCCACAGACCGGACATGCCACTGGAAAGGGCTTTTTTAGCACAACAATGTGCAACCATGTTACAATCACGTTTAACAAAACCAAAATCACATGAACTGAATGATTTCTTCAATACTAAGCAATCATGAATAACTACTGCAATGTCATAGGGAGGGTCTTGATCATCATCGCATTTCCTCACAATTGCCTCCGCATCCGATTCAATAAGCACCTTAGGACATTTTAGAGTAATCTCCAAATTTAACCCATCCCGAATGGCCAAAGCCTCCGCAATTCTAGGCGAGTTGATCCCATTATGAAGAGCTAAAAGAATACCAATAACTCGACCATCGTCCCTTCGAGCCACTGCCCCTGTGCCAATAGTACTTGAGCTCCTGCAAACCGCCGTATCGACGTTTATCTTCAGCACATTCCTCTCAGGTCGCTGCCATACCAAGATTCCAATGGGAGAGGGACTCGAGGGGGGATGGGGGACTCTAATATTTGCGTCCTTGAATTCATAAAAATCCTCTTGCACTTTCCTACTAACAGCATCTGTTGCCCAGATTTACCATTGAAAATAACGTCATTCCTTGCTTGCCAAATCCACCAACAGTAAAGTAAAGTCATACCTAAGAAAGGAGAACGCAGATGAAACTGTGTGATACGATCATAGATGCATTCCCACCAATCAACCATATGCCTACACTCGAGTAGCTCCTCAGGTCTTAGCTGAAATGGAAAGTGAATCCATACTTTGATTGCAGCCTCACACTGAAAAAGAACATGCGCAATTGATTCTTCCATTATACCACAGCGAGGACAAATTGGATCATGTCTGATTTTGCGTGTCACCAGTGCTGAATTTGTTGCCATCGCGTTATTGAAATACTTCCAAATAAACATCTTCACCTTTGGATGGAGTAATAGTCCCCATAGCTTCTTCCATATTGTAGGTAATACGTTCGACGAGCTTGTTTGCCCCACTTGAAGGTTGCAACGTGAACTTGAGCCTTCCTTTGCTAAACGGTAAGCTGTCTTGACTGAGAAAGTTCCATTCCGGGATGGGTGCCAAATTTTACGGTCTCGTTGGCTGGTATAACTAATGGGGATGGAAAGAATCGCATCTGCATCCTCATGATTGAAGGTCTCACAGATCAGAGAAACCTTCCAGGATTTTGTATCAGGATCAATAAGGTCTGCAACTTTCTCAATGCCCTCTCTTTTTGGGTTCTATCAATTCTGAAATCTGTAATCTGGAAAATGAGATTGAAGAAAGTAATTAAAGTCGATATTGTATGAAATCACACACCAAACCAAACCTGGGTTTGATGGTAGTGTCGTGGGGGACTTTCTACCGATGTATGATAATAATATATTGTATGATAATGTATACGCGTGTGTATATATATATACAGTCCGTCTTCCGTAAGAACCACCTCATTTTAATAAAATACGAACCTCCCATTTTCTGATTGAATTTCAATGATCCGAGCCGCTCAATGTATTTAGAATGTGATTTCAAGAGTACTCGCGAGAAATCAGCAAAAAAAGAGACCAGAAATGGTTTCATCCGAGCAGTTTTTGTTTATTTTTTATCGAACGGTTCAAGTGAAAACTGCGGATGAAGTTCTTCCCGATCTTTTTTTTTGGCTGATTTCTCGCGCGTACCCTTAAAAATCACATTTTGAACACATTGAGCAGCTCGGATCATCGAAATTCGATCGAAAAATGGGAAAAATGAGAAGGACCGCATTTTAACTAAAATGAGGACCACCTCATGGGAGATTGACTCTCTCTCTCTCTATATATATATATATACACACACACCCCACGGATCCAGTGAGGAATTTCTTACCAGCCTACCGTGCGGGACTCTCCTTCCCGGGCAAATTTCGATGATCCAAGCCATGCAAGTGTGCAAAACGTGATTTTAAGAGTACCCCGTGAGAAATCAGCAAAAAAAATGACCGGGAAGGGCTTGATTTGAGCAGTTTTTTATTGAACCGGTCAATGAAAACTGCTTCGATCAAGCCCTTCCTAGTCTTTTTTTTTTTGCTAATTTCTCGTGAGTATCCTTAAAATCATGTTCTGATCACTTTAAGCGGCTCGAATTATCAAAATTTGCTCGAATAAGGGGAGTCTCGCACCATAGCACCGTGCGGGATCCCTTATGAGATCTAGACTATATATATATTTATATATAAAACTGAAGAAGAACATGAATATCAATATTTAACCACAGACTTAAGAAATTGGACCATACTGAAAGTTCATGTCAAAGAAATATAGTATAAAATAAATTTTATAGAATCATCTTTTAAAACTTTAAAGTAAATCCCACTAGTCTCACTGAAAATTGAAATTCTCAACCAACACCGCCTGATCTTCAATTGAATAAAAAAATTTAGCTAACCAATTTTCATTCTCCTCTAACAAAAAAATTAAATCATATATCTGTGGTTGCTAATTGCTAGCTAGTAGTTATATAAGTATTTTACAATCCATATTCTCATTTTTGTTTTTATCTACATGAATTTATAATATTGTCGTATAATGTGTAAAAATGTGTATTAGAAAAAGAAAAATATAATAAATTCATGTGAATAAAAACAAAAAAGAGAGAGAGCGTGGGTTGTGACTGGGGGTGTGAAAATCGCTTTTCTTCTAGCAAAGTCTTACATGCATATATATAATTATATATACTAATAAAACCTTGGGCCAATTTTGAATCTTCGTGACTGACTTTGGGGCGGAGGATGGATTGCTCGAGAATATTATGTCATTTGCTGTTGCTATTCCTGGTAAAAAATCTGGGCTTTCTTTTTCTCGGAAAAGCGAAACATTTTATAAAACTCGAAAGGGGTACATCGAGAAAAAACAACCAAAAATAGATCTTGGTTGAGCCCAAATTAACAAAAACTTCCAACCGATAGTTGGAGGCACACCTAAAAACTAGGTTACACTATTTAAGAAAATTTTGAACTCCTCAACAGTGTAGATCTTGATGTCGAATTTCGCCTTCATCCACATCTCAACTCTAATTTTGACTAGATCCTCCACCTCCCAAGCTTGTTTCGTTGAATTGTTGAAGATAGTGTTATTTCTCACCAACCAAAGTGACCCCAACGTCGCATAGAAGCAAGCTTCTTATATATGTTTCTCCAAATTGAAAAATCCATTAGCAAACCACCATTGTGCTAATTCTGGAACAAAAGATGGGCAAACCCATTTGATGTTCCACCAGTCTAGTATAATCGACCATACACTCCACGAGAAATGACAGTGAAGACACAAATGCTGATGAGTTTCAAGATTCAGGGAGCATAGGGAACACAAAGCTAGTTGAATTTCATTGATTAAGTTTCGGCTGAGAAAGATAGACCTGGTTACTACTCTTTCCTTAAGAGTCATCTAAGCAAAGATTTCCACCTTAGGAGGGCCCAAATTCTTCCATAAGGAACCCAGCAGTGTATTGCTCGAATAGTGTAGTAATTCCCATTTGCCTAGGGGTTTTTTAAAAACCGGAAAACTGGACCGAATTTTCGGTTTTCATTTCAAATCGGTTCGGTTTGAAATATTTCAAAAATTCATTTTTGGTTCCGATCCCGGTTTGGGAGACTTACAAATCGGTCTAAACCGGACCGGATCGGATCGGATTACACATGTATACATAAATATTGCAACAGTTGTGGCTCGAACTCGAGACCTCAGGTTTCAACCAAACACCACTTACCGCTGTGCTACAACGGCAGTTGTGAAATTTATGTGTAAAAAATATATTTATTACATAAATACAATAGATATATAAATACAAACCCTTATTACTTATCCAGATTTCATTTTCTTTTCCTCACACACCCCGTCGACTTCACTCCATGGCGATTTCACGACCGACTATTTCTCTCTCTCTCATTCTCCTTCTTCTTCTTCTTCAGCGGTGATGGCGAAGTGTGGCGGCCGGCGACTGTTCACTACTGCAATAAACCATAAAGATCACAACAATTGGCTGTGATTGTAAATTTTCCATCACACTCTTGCTACCGTGATAGATTTGAGTGTGATTGTAAGTCACTCTCTTTTATCACGGTTATAAACCGTGATCGTTTCTCTTTTATCACAGTTATAAGCCGTGATTGTTTCTCTTGAACGTGTCACTTTAGATCACGGTCTATAACCGTGATTGAAAGTTTAAAATAATCACACCATAAACTGAGATGGAAAATCATTGAGCATGATCTTTTCTTTGTATCTATTAGACCTTCTTTTCTTGTCATTGCCAAGTTTCGAACCCATGTACCATTGGTTGATTTCCCAAACCCTTACCACTAAGCTAGCCAAGAACTTCTGTTACAATAGGAAAACAAAAATATTTATACTTACTTCCTAAAGTGAAATTTTTTTTTTTTTCCTTAAAATTTGCTGAATTTTTTGAAATACAATTAACATGATATAGATAAATTTTATGAAAATTATCACAACCTGCAAATTGTAACGTTATGGACCAAAGTTCTGAATATCGTTTTGGATATGGTACAAGATTTGTCACTGGAACGGTACGTACCGGTACCGGTATGTTACCGGGTACCGTTTCGGATTTATCGTTAAAAATATAAAATATATATACATTTAATTATAACCTTGTTTTTCGTTACATAAATTCCTATTAGACTATTACAATTTTAAAAAATCCAGTTAACATTTATTTTTAATATTCAAAATACTCCAAGTTTCTCTCTTGCTACGTGTTGTTGATCCTCATTATTCGTGGGTTCAAAACCACTGGTTTTTGGTTTTCCAATCCAACTTTACTCTTTTACTAGGGAGCAGATGAATGGTTCAAAACCCATCAAACAAACTTCCTTCTCTCTCTCGGTGACCTTAATTCTATTCCTACAGTCCTGCACACCAACTTATCTCCAAAATGGAGAAAAATGTTCAGAAAAATGGATCGATCAAGCCGGAGAAGAACAGTTGCTTCACCCACGGCAACAGTTGCTTCACACCGGAGAATGTTGCTCCGATCTTCTTTTTCAAAGTTCTTAAACGACATCGTTTTTCTTTCATAACTTTTCGAAACCCGCCTAAATGAGTACTAGCTCGCCCACATGAAAATTCAGACCACACGCCTAAATGGGTAGGCTTTTTATCTCGCCGCAAGAGTGAGATAATTTATATCGCATTTTTTCGCGCTAAAGTTTTTTTATCACACTACAAGGGTGAGGTTTTTTCTCTTTTATCTCGGCACAAGAGCGAGATCTTTTATCTCATTCTTTTTCGCCCTAAAATCTTTTATCACGCCATAAAAGTGAGATCTTTTCTTTTTTTTATCACACCACAAGGGTGAGATCTTTTCTCTTTTATCTCGCCACAAGAGTGAGATCTTTTATCTCATTTTTTTCTGCACTAAAATCTTTTATCACGCCGCAAGGGTGAGGTCATTTTTCTTTTATCTCACCGCAAGAGCGAGATCTTTTATTCCACGCTAAAACCCACTTTTTATCTCAGTTTTGGACTTAAACTGTGATAAAAAATTTAAAATACCACTTTTTATCACGCTTTCACTGAAAACCGTGATCTTTGTGAATTTCCTTAGTGTGAGATATATCTATTATTGTAGTAGTGGTTGTACGATGAGTCTCTCTCTCTCTCTCTTCCACGTTTGTTGATTTTTAGTTTTGTTTGAAACCCCAAACTCAGATCTGGTCTAAGATGAAGCTCGGTGACGGCGCTGGTGGTTGATGCCAACAGGATCGTGCATATTTTCTCTTTGTCGTCTTGAAACCGGATAAATTGTAAAATCGGACAGAAACTAGATAAACCGAACTGGATTATTTCGTCCGGTTCGGGTTTCCATTTATTCCAAACCGGATAATCGGTTTCGACCAAAAAATGTGTCAAAATCGGTCGAAACCGGACCGGTATCACCCCTACCATTGCCCATAAGCTGACTTAACAGAAAAAATTCCATCACCCGTCCATCTCCACTGCAATGCATCTGGCTTCGATGGGTTTAGAATAACTCGCTGGATTCTCTATTTCAAATTATCCAGCTCTTGCTTCTCTTGGCCAAACACGTCCCTTCTGAACAATAAATTCCAAGATTCCTCTGCTCTCAAATTGCTTATCAACGACTCTTTTTGAGTAGATAAAGAAAACAGTTTGGAATAATCTTCTTTCAAAGACGATTCGCCTAACCACACATGCTCCCAAAACACGGTTGCATCACCTGAGTGTACCTGAACTCAAAAGCTGTCTCGAATGGAGTAACCCAATTAGGATGAGGAATTATCCAGAGAACATATATCTGACCATATTCTTGTTGAAGAGCCAGAGCCGTGCGCATAGTGTAACAACCCGGATTTTTTACCCTATTTTTTTATTAATAAGGATAACAATAATATTATTAGGTCTTAAATTTTTTTTTATATACATACATGCATTTATAAGTTCTAATATATATAAATATATATACTCATGCATGAACCGGCATGCATGTGTCTCTCCTATCCCTCTCCCTCTCCTGCAATGTCTCTCTCTTTCATCTCCCATAGTTCATACACACACACACTCTCTCTCTCTCTCTCTCTCAACCTCCAAGAAAACCAAATTCATTCCTTAAACCAAAAATTACTTCATCACCAAGAAATTCGAAAATTCAATCATTCCTATCCACTTCCTACTTCCTTTCTGACCCTAAAACCGAACCCGATTCGTCCAATCCAAGTCAAACAAACCCAACCTCCATTAAACTCAATTTTATCCAACCTCTCCCAAATTCACCTATGTAAACCCCTCCCCACTGACCCACGAATATACCACCATTCCCCCCCACACTCCATCGAGTTAGAAATGAGAAAAAAATCGTGGGCAAATTGGAGTTTCAATCAATGGAATTCTAGAGAGAGAAAAGTGAGTTTTGTATCTACGCCCAACTAAAACCCAATTCACCCAATCCAATCACTTCCTACAACTCCAAGCATTCCCAATCATCATTCAATTCGGTCCCAAATTTCCCCCATAGCCAAACCCGAAGTCATCTTCTCCAAATTCAAAGTTTCGATTCTTGATTCAATTCAACCAATCCAAGGTCTTATAATCCATTCCAACCTCTTCTCTAAGTATAATTATGAATTTTTAGGCCTAAGATATAGCCCATGTGAACCCATGCACGAAACCGTAGCCGAACGAGCAAAAAAACAAAATCCAGTCGCGATCTTCGGGCGGCTCAGTTGCAAAAACCAGTCCCCTAGACCTTGCGGCCCGCGAACTCCGACTGGTCCAACCATGCGATTTGAACTGTTTTGTTTCTAAATGATTTTGCGACCTTCCGAACTTGATTTTTGGCACCCGAATTATTTTTCCTAGACTCCTCACACCTCAAAGATCATATCTTGTTAATATCATATTTTTTATTTAATTATCTATTTTATTAATTATTTATTAATTATCTTACAAAATTTTCAATTGAAATTACTTTGCGACTTCATAAACCATATTATTAATACTTGAATAATATTTTTTAGACTCTTTAGACTCCGTAGATGAGATCTTGATAACATCAACGTATAATATTTTTTAGACTCTTTATACTTGAATAATATTTTTTAGACTCTTTATACTTATGAGTAGGGTTTCACTTAGATGTTACTAGGTCATGGTTATTTAAGGGAAAGAGATGTTAGAAGATGCCTGCAGGCGGATTTGTGAAGTGATTTGAAACTAGCACGTAGCCCAGTGATGTGATGTAAAACTGGCGGGTTGTCCAGTGATGATTTAAAACCTGGTGGGTAGTCCAGTGATGTTTTGTGATGATAAAACCTGGCGGGTAGTCCAGTGATATTTTGAGATGATTAAACCTGGCAGGTAGTCCAGCAATGTTTTGTGTTGATAAAATCTGGTGAATAGTCCAGTGATATTTTGATGATAAAACCTGGCGGAGGTCCAATGATATTTTGTGATGATAAAACCTGGCAGGTGGTCCAGTGATGTTTTGTGATGTTAAAACCTAGCGGGTGGCCTCGTGATATTTTGATGATAAAACCTGGCAGGTGGCGCAGTGATGTTTTTGTAATGATAGAACTGATAAGAGTTCAGTGGTGATTTTGGCAGTAGTCATTAAGGTAGGCGAACTCTAGTTATGATCCGAGCATGACTAGCTTTTCTTTATTGTTAGGCTATTGGACAGTAATGAATAAATTTATGTGTGTTACTCCTGTTTTACTTTCTGCATTGATAATATATTGTTACCTGCTAGCTGTAAAGTAAGAGGGGTGGTTGGGTTAGATTATTCTACTGGGTGATTTATCATTCACGGATACGTTTGTATCCTGGTAAAAAGGTTGCTTCGGCGATCAATTTGCTAGAGGGAGCAATATTCAATGGAGGAGTAGTTGGACACTGGAGGAATACCAGGGGCAGAGATCGAGTATGCTTGGGATCCGTATCAAGCCTAGAGTCGGCTCTAAAGTTAATGTATTTTGAATCAGTAAATCTATCTTGAGATTGTAATAACTAACACCTTTTTTTGAAAAATTATATTTAACAAAATTTTCTTAAGAAATCATTTTATATTGCTCCCGAAAAATCGAGGCGTTACACATAGAACAGCCAACAGTTAGCATCCAGACCGTATTTTCCTCGAATCACTTTCACCGCTTCTTTATCCTTGCCAAAATCTGGGCTTCTTGCGGTGCGATTGACGTAATGAAGCTACGGCTCTTGATTTTGTAAATCATGCTTCTTGTACCAGTCCGTGTGCATCTTTCGTAGTAATCAGAGGGTTTCACCCCAAACAGATTTGGTTGATACATAGTCTCCTACTTTAGTCTTATCAATTTATTTCTTTTATTTCTATTTCCAAATAATAAACACACAAATAGATATTTCAGCATTTCTATATATATATATATATATATATATATTTTTTTTTTTTTATGGACTTGAGATATGGCAACGTTCGGTGGTGGTGATAATATCACTTTGCCTAATGATTTTTTTGGATGATGACCACTTTGTTGAACTGTAATCCGTGAATGACTCGAACATTGGAAATGTGCGGCAAAATAAATATTCTCAATCTCTTTACTCTTGGTATAGCAGTTCATGAGTTGAGTCATGTGAAGGCATGATATTTGATTATCTTTGTAGCAGGCCGAACATGAACGGCCATGTTCGCCCGGGCCGAACGTAACAATCACCAGGAAAGTCTGTCCCAGGGATGCTGAAGACATAGCCCACGCTCGGCCACCTCCGTAGAGATTGTCCGGTGTTACTTCGTTCCCACGCTCGGCTACTTCAGTGTGTAGTCCGCACATGGCATCTTGACGCACCATGCTTCGATCGCACTCGGCCACCTCCTGGGCTCGGTAAGGTAGGGGCTCGGCCACTCGCAGGGTCACTGTGTTTTTCCCCATGTGCTTTCCCCCATGTGCTGAGACTGTTACGAAGGATAATCATGAGCGCGCATGGGCGATGCCAGCTCACGCTGAAACGGTTACCAGATTCATTTAGTGATGTCACAACGGCGTCACTTGATCCACGCTAGGCACGAGCTCGTGCTTGGAGAGCAAGCCAAGGAGACTCTATAAATACCAAGTGATGCAGCCCTAAGAGGTAGACAGTATTCCACGCTCAAAACCCTAGCTCTTTCTCTCTTTCTCTGCACCATTCTCATCCTTGCGCCGGAGGGCCATACCGGGGCTCCTCCGGTGTGGTCTTTAGTCGTGCTTCGTGGTGCAGGCCAGGTGAAAGAAGCAAGACAACCCTGAACCAAAGGAGGAAGGACTCGAACCAGAGATCACGGGCCACACAATCTTCGTCTTGGACAAGATTTTAAGTTCATTGCAGAGAAAAAGCTACAACCATGGTAATTAGACAACTATTGATTCGTTTCGAATAGAGGGATCTAAAAAGTTAAACAATTTAATCAAAACTTTAAAAAGTTCACTAAAAAAAAAAAATCCAAACAGGCAATTTTTTTGGATTATCTTTGTCTTCACATTTTTTTTAGCTTAGTGCATTAATTTTACTGTTTAAGATTCCTCTTTTCGAAATAAACCAATAATTCACAAAAAAATTTAAACAAAACTAACCAAGCAATTGTTTTCCGACTGAGTACAAAAAATATTCCTCTTGAATTATAAGCAAAAACACCCCCAACTCCTTGTTAACTAAAGGGGAAAAAAAGAAATGATTTTTACACTTCCCTTTTTTATTTTTATTCATATGAATTTACAATGTTACTCTTGAATGTGTGAAAAAATATGTTGAAAAAAGGTTAAGAGAGTAAATTCATGTGAATAAAGACAGAAAAGAGTATGAATTGTAAAAAAAAAAAAGGTGTGAAATTCACTCAAAAAAATGTCGGATAGTTTGCCAAATACTGACTATTTACTTTTTCTGGATAATTAACCAGAGGAAAATTGAGTGCAATTTTGTTCATCCTCCTCAAAAGAATGTGAATATTACTCTCCCTCTTATTGGATTGAATGGTATAGATCTCACCTGTGCAATACATTTTTGGGTAAGCATGATATCACTTTGTGGTGGGTGCCACTTTAACCAATTGGAATGAGATAATATTCATCCTTTTAAGTAGAGGGTGAACAAAACTCAACTCAGAAAAACCCTAAAAACAAAGGAAAATGGAAAAAGATAATTTGCTCCTCTCTCGAAGGTGGACTTTAAGGTATAGTAGTCAAAGGAGGGAGTTGTGCTTTGGTGGAGGCCAAAGTAGGCATGACCATATATAATCCTTATTGCATGTCCTAATGGAATGGGAGAGAGGTAACAGTTTTCTTTGAAGAGTTCTTTTTAATACGAGCTATTGATGTCGAGATAGATAGTTCAGATCCCATGAAAATTTTCACACGATGCTCATAGAGGATCTCGATCGTTTGGAGGAAAGTTCTGTTCACAAAAGGGTTCCAGATACTGTGTTAAGATTTACCCGTGAGGATCTTGTGATAGTTTTGTTGTGAGACCGACAACACATTAATGAGAAAATCCAATGGTCCACAACAATTCTTCCTTTCTTTAAAAAAATGACGCCGTTTTAGGGAATAAAACTCTTAAGGCTCTATTTGAAACTCAAGAAAATAAAGAAAGGGGATCAAAAAATAAAGGAAAGTTAAAAATATTTCTCTTCAGAAAGAGAGAAGAAAATAAAAAATTTAAAATTTAGTGAATACTGAATAGAAAATTTTCCATCACTTTTGTTTTTCTTTCCTTATATAAATTCCAATTCCAAAGGAGCCTAACGGAGAACCCAATCGTTTTCTTCTTCTCCTCCGTTACAGAGCAACGCTTTCTTCTTTACTCCAGTGAGAACCTTCTTCTTCGGTCTCACCCAATTCTTCCAAGGCCCACGTTACTTCTTCCTCCGTTCCACGGCAGTCGACATGGACGAGATGTGCAACTGGCCATAACCCTTATCAGAGCCAAACAATGTCACAGCAACTCTCAACGATGCAATCATAAAAAAATACGGGTCGGCGATTTCGGAGAAACCAATTGAAAATTTTTCGAACTCGGCGGACGACTTTGAAAATTAACCAGGGAATAGGGAAGAGATATCTTGATTTGGTGGGGTTGCTGTAGAAAATAGTAAAAATGGAACCCTAATACTGGGATAGCAAACAAAACGAAGCGGGAAGAGACACTTCTGTCAGCCTGAGAATGGCCTGACATACGACGATGAACGGAGGACGCGTTGATCAGTGTTGGAAGAGTTGGGTGAGAACTGAGGAGGGTTTCCTTGGATCGGCGTCGAACGTGACGGAGAAGAGGAGGATGAAAACGATTGGGATTTTTTCTGTTAGAATTCTATTTCCTACAAGGCGTCGTTTTTGTCTAAAGAAAGGAAGGGCCGTTGTTGTGGATCATTGGATCTCCTCATTAATGTGTCATCCGTCTCTCTGCAAAACTCTCACAAAATCCTCACAGGGAAATCATCTTAGAGGATCCGGATCCAAAACTTCATAAAAAGTCTTTAGAGGAAATCTCATTCAGGAAAAGCTAGACCACCTCCCAGCTTTCTGCAAAAGGTTTCATTAAAGACTTTTTCATTCAAGAGATCCATTGAAAATGTTGAGTGATAGTACAAAACTATTAACCACCAATTGATACAAACTTTGATGATGATAGAGGGAAAGAACGAGTTGTTTAAGATTAAAATTTGTTTGTTACATACTTCTCAATTCATTACATGGCCTGAATTAATACTACATGTTAAAATATACAAAACCGTTTTATATATATTTTGTTAGTATTTGTTCTTGCTAGATCTTGAATTGGTTCAGCCATATGTGTAGGTTCCATGACAAGCATGCAGTACTGTTTGGTTGCTGCGGGATTACCCCAGAATGATAACATAAGCATATTGAAATGAGCCAGTTTGGAGGAAATTGAAGAAAACTTTCATACCTTCATGGTTGAAACTCCATGCGTAGGAGTCGACTCAGGCCTTTCAATGTGATGATTTTAAAGGCTTTCATTGCAGTTTTTTTTTTTTTTTGTAACTGTCGAATATTGTTACTTCGGTTTTCAATATTCTTATTCATTTTGTTCATTACCAAAAATAAAAATAAAAAAAAATCTTATTCATTTTGTTACTCTATTTCAGGTTTCCGAGAATAAAAAGGGCTTCGGTGGTGAATATGGTGATATGTCCTAAGAGATTGTTTATTGTACCACAAGTGTGGATTTCCAACTTGAAGGTGATTCTTTGCTTGTAAGTATCGAAAATTTTAGGAGTTTGTATTTGCTTTTCCTAAAGGGAAATGAGAGTGGCACTGACTGTTTTTTTGTTCTCGGCAAAACGGAGACTTTATTGGCTCGAAAGGGGTATGTCGAGAGGCCAACTCAATAAGCACAAACGCTTAAAGAGCAGACGAAACAAAACCAAAAAAAGAAACCGAAGGAGGATAAGGAAGACCATCCAACAGAGAGTACTTGGACCGCACCCACCCTCACGAAAAAAATTGCACCTTCACATTCCATCAACATAACCCCTAAAATCCTCTATCGAATGCACCTCAATATCGAACTTCACCTTGACCCACGTTGCAACTCTGGTTTTAACTCTGGTTTTAATTAGCTTCCCAAGGTCCTCCACTCGCCAAGAAGCATTGTTGAAAACAAGTTCATTCCTTACCAACCGTACGGACCGGACAAATTGTAGCATGGAAGGTTGTTTCCCACAAAAACTTCTCCAGATTTTTGAAGCTATCCTAACCACAAAAAAAGAAACAGAGTGGCATTGACTGTTCTGTTCCTACTCTTTTCTCTATGTATTTGCTTTTGGTTTGGAATAGAAAAGGAGGACTACAAAGAAATACTCCTTTTGACTTAGGTAATGGTTTCTTGGAGTAAGACAAAGGCATCTTAGGTCATATTTTGCTTTGGAATAGAACATGAAGAAAAAGACCATCATAGTATTGCTTTCGAATAGAAAATGAAGACAAAGGCGTTTTGTATTAGGTCATGCTAATTATATTAGGTTCATGCCAATCAGGTTCGGACTTGTTCGTTTGGGGTACTCAAAACTCCTGCGCACGGTCCCCAATAAATTTTCTCTACCTATCTCTCTCCACTCATTATACTTTAAAATCTTTCTCAAAATCCATACTAAACAGGGTCGAAAGTATTGTTTATTAGTTTAAATTATTACAAAATGCTGACTATAAATTAATACCTCCAAGTTGAAAGCCGAAACACGTACTAATTTCTGGCTCCTCTTCCCTGTAAGTAAGCTAGCACTAGTTCCTCCTCTTTCTCTTCAATCTCATCTCCAGTTACCCATTATCGAATTCACTGTTATGAATGCAATGGCCAACACCACAAGGATTCCATCGAGAAATTTCTTTGCACAGATCTATGTTGTGTCTGTCAGCATTTCAAACTACCTTTTGCAGCCACCACCACCACCTTCCTTAGAGTCTTGTCCCACCGTTCTAGCCTTCATAGTTCCGGTGCTCCTCGGCCTTCTGCAAATCAAGTATCAGGGGAACCAAATATCCCCGTTTGAGACTCACCCCATATCCATGGTAATTTCCGTTGCTAGTTTGCTCTTGTATTGCTTGGGATACTATGCTAAATCGAGATGGCCGACTTATGCCCTCGTGGTTTCCCACGGAGTGGTGGTGTTTGGTTCACTTTCTGTGGTGTCCCTCGCTTCCATTCTATTCCCATACTCATTTGGACCGTTTTATACTTTCTCTATGTGCTGTTCTCTGCGGCTGAGGTGCTGAATCTATTGAAATGGGTACGTCGGAAAATCATGGGCATGCTTCCAAGTCAACTCAACTCACAACTGCCGCATTTTCAAATGAGTAACACTGGAGGTGTGGCTGTACCACTGTAGTGGTAAGGATCGAGAAGAACTGAAAAGTTACTTTTCGAGCTCCTAAAACAACCAACTGCTTATCAGTCACTTATGATGTTGTGTGTCCAAAAATAACTCGTTTTTCGGTTGCAGTCGGATTGAGCCCTTTGTTGGGTTGTAACTGTTTAGGCCTATGGGCCAAGTAACTTGTATCTAGTTTCCTTTTTTCATTCCAATTGGGCCCTGTGTTGTAATTGTTTAGGCCTATGTTTAGTGTACGTAATTGTACTCACTCAAAATAAAGTTAATTGTACTTGAGTTGTAATGAAATCTACCTTTAATTGATCAGTACCCTTCCCCCCCCTTTTGTTTCTTCGATTTCTTCAATGGTTGTAAAGGCTTGCATTAAGGTACCCTTTCTGGATTGCTTCCTTTTCTTTTCTTTTTTTGGTGGTTGCAGGACCTGTGGCATTCACGTCCTTGGGGTTTCAATTTTACCAATTCCTATCCTTGGGTTTTTATTTTACCTATTGATTGATTGCCTTTGGTGGCTGAGTACAGGTTCTTTGGAAGAAAAGTTAATTCATGAGACTGTTTATGAAAATGGAACTTAATTGGAAGCTGCATTCTCACTTTATTATGGGATGATCGGTTGATAGTACAGAAATATCTACAAGCTTTTGAGATTAATTATTCATGAAAATTCCTCACAGCTTAATGCTGCTGCCAGTTGTATATCCTGAAGGTTTATGTTAGAATATTCTAGATTTGTGTATTTCTAGGATATTCTAGCATCAATGTATATTCTCTAGAATCTTGTATATCTCTAGGATATTCTAGAATCTTGTGTATAATTAGGATATTCTAGAATCTTGTGTATCTCTAGAATATTCTAGAATTGATGTGTATCTATCCCTCCTTGTATATAAAGGGATCTTGTATTGATGTATGACTTAGACAATTCAATACAATATTTACTTTCTCCATATTCTCTTTTTTTCCATATTCCATTATCATGGTATCAGAGCTATGGTTCACGACCTAGCTTCTCATCCGACATCTCTGTCACTATCGATCATCACCGTATTCATCCCGTTCATCACCGTTTTCGTCATCACCATATTAACCATCAACTAAACCATCGCCCTACCAAAGCCTATAATTCTTCTTGTTGGGCTATTTCTTAACAAATTCAGATATCACATTACCGTCTCTGTTCCTTGCTACTATGGAACAATTTGACATATCGCTATATGCTCACGCCATCTTGGAAGGCCTCAAACAATATCCTCCTTCCACACGTTTTTTTAAAAGCGATCTCCCGTTTGTATTTACAGAGATTCTCTCTAAATCTGGATTGCTCTCCCGCTCCGGTAAGCATTCTTCCATTGCTTTGTCTGCCACCTCAGGTAAATCCTCATGGTTCTTTGATTCTGCGTGTTGCAATCACATGACATCTGATCCACATATTTTTTCCACAAAAGCTACTAATTCTCGGACTCCATCTATTCATACTGCTGATGGTTCTATAATGCCTGTTACTCACGTCGGTACTATTTCTACTCCTAGCATGTCCCTTTCTGATGCTTACTTGGTTCCTACCCTTACCTTGAACCTAATCTCTATTGGTCAATTATGTGAACTCGGTCTCACGATCACCTTTTCTTCTACTGGTTGTCAGGTGCAGGATCCTCGGACAGGAAAGACGATTGGGACAGGCCGTAAAGTTGGACGTCTATATGAGCTCATCAATCTTCACATTCCATCTCAGCTCTCTGCTATAGCCCAGTCTTCTCTTTCTGTTCCTCCCGTTCAATCTGTAAGTTCTTTACAATGTTCTATAACCTCCAATGCCTCCACTTCCATAGGTCTTTGGCATTCTCGATTAGGTCATGTTTCTTTTGGTCGACTACGTACTTTAGTTTCAAATGGTCATCTAGGATCGGTTAAAGATGAACATATTGATTGTCTTTCATGTCAACTCGCTAAACAATCAGCATTATCTTTTACCCAAAGTGATTCTGTTTCGTCAGCTCCATTTGATTTAATTCACTCTGATATTTGGGGACCTTCTCCCAACACCACCATGGGTGGATCAAAATACTTTGTGATATTTGTTGATGACTATTCTCGTTTTACATGGATTTACCTTTTGCGTAGACGATCCGAGCTACCACAAATTTACTTTGATTTTGCAAAAATGGTTCAAACTCAATTTTCTCGTACTATTAAAGTTTTTCGTGCTGATAATGCCATGAAATATAGAGAAACATCATTTTTGAACTTTCTTCGTCAAAATGGAACTCTACCTCACCGATCATGTCCTGGCACGTCTCAACAAAATGGGCGTGCTGAGCGTAAACACCGACATATTTTAGACACCACTCGTGCACTTCTTATATCTTCCTCATGTCCAGAACGTTTTTGGGGAGAAGCAGCTTTAACTGCTGTGTATACTATCAACCGTGTCCCCTCTCCCATTATTGGGAATCAATCACCTTATGAACGTCTTTATGGTATTTTGCCTGCATATGATCTCCTCAAAGTCTTTGGTTGTGCTTGTTTTGTCTTACTTCAACCTCATGAGCGTACAAAGTTAGAACCCCGAGCTCGTCTTTGTTGCTTCTTAGGTTATGGAATTGAGCACAAGGGGTATAGATGCTGGGATCCACTTTCTAAACGTCTTCGTATTTCTCGTCATGTCATATTTTGGGAACATAAGATGTTTTCCTCCATGTCAAAGTTTTATTTACCATCTGTTTCCACTTCATCATTCTTTACTGATCCTTCTGTGGAGTTGCTATTTGATGAGATTGATGCAGCTTCTTCTGAGCCAACTGATACAGCCTCTCCCGATGTACTTGCTTTGTCCAACGATCCTGCTCCTGCACTTGGCTCTTCTCTTCCTGAGCCTTCAAACCTTGGCTTTAATCCAAGTGAGCCCCTTGCATCATCTAGCTCTCCTCCTACCAGGACGACTCCCGAGGCGTCTGTTCTAATTGATGATCATGCCCCTGGAATCATAGAACCTACTGAGTCTCCTCCACCCTCTCTCTCTTCTCCTGCTGAAACAATTACTTGCTCTCCAGATACCGGTTATTCTTCTGAACCACCACCACTTCCGTCAAAAAGGGTAACTCAATTGCCTGCTTATCTTCGAGATTATCATTGCTACTCTACAGTGTTTTCACTACATGAACCTCACTCTTATCGTGAGGCCAGTACTAATCCTCTTTGGCAGAAAGCAATGGACGAGGAACTATAGGCCTTGGAACGTACTCATACATGGGATTTGGTTGACCTTCCCCCAGGGAAATCTGTCGTTGACTGCAAATGGGTTTACAAAATTAAAACCCACTCTGACGGCTCCATTGAACGATACAAAGCCCGTCTTGTTGCAAAGGGCTTTACCCAGGAATATGGCATTGATTATGAGGAGACTTTCGCTCCCGTTGCTCTTCTAACCTCTGTTCGGAGTTTACTTGCTGTTGCTACAGTTCGCAAATGGGACCTTCATCAGATGGATGTAAAAAATGCATTTCTTAATGGCGATCTTACTGAGGAAGTCTATATGAAGCCACCTCCTGGTTATGCTCACTCTCCGCACCAAGTCTGTCGCCTTTGCCGCGCCTTATATGGTCTTAAGCAAGCTCCCCGAGCTTGGTTCTCCAAATTCAGTACCACCATTGGCGATTTTGGTTTCACTTCTAGTCCTCATGATTCTGCACTTTTCATTCGCAAAACTGAGCATGGCACCATTCTTCTTCTTCTTTATGTGGACGACATGATTATCACTGGAGATGATGTCACTGGTATTTCTAGCTTCAAACAGTATCTTTGCCGTAGTTTTGAGATGAAAGACCTTGGCTCGCCTAGCTATTTTCTTGGGATTGAAATTTTAAAAGATACCAATGGATGCTATCTCTCTCAAGCAAAATATGCTTCTGATCTATTAGCACGGGCAGGTCTTACTGACAGTAAGACTGTATCCACTCCTCTCGAGCCAAACACTCGTCTTACTCCTTTGGATGGCACACTATTGACTCATGCTACACTCTATCGGCAACTTGTTGGGAGCCTTGTCTATCTTACTGTTACTCGCCCAGACATAGCCTACGCCGTCCATCTTGTCAGCCAGTTCTTATCTGCTCCTCGATCCGTCCATTATGCAGCTGTTCTTCGCATTTTGCGCTATATTAAGGGCACTTTGTTTCATGGCCTTTTTTATTCCGCTCGCTCCTCTCTTACTCTCCATGCCTATTCTGATGCTGATTGGGCTGGAGACCCTACTGATCGTCGTTCTACTACGGGCTACTGCTTCTTTCTCGGTGATTCGCTTATCTCTTGGAGAAGTAAGAAGCAAACTATTACTGCCCGATCCAGCACCGAGGCTGAGTACCGTGCTCTTGCCGACACCGCTCAAGAACTGTTGTGGCTTCGATGGTTATTGGAAGACATGGGTGTCACCCACTCTACTGCCACGATACTTCGTTGTGACAATCATAGCGCCATTCAGATTGCACATAATAATGTCTTTCATGATCGTACAAAACATGTTGAGATTGACTGTCATTTTGTGCGCCAACATGTCACACGTGGTACTATTCGACTCCTCCCAGTCTCATCCCTTGAGCAAACAGCTGATATCTTCACCAAGGCGCACCTACCAGGACGATTTCAGGACTTGGTTACCAAACTCAAGTTGGTATCTGCTCTCCCACCTTGAGTTTGAGGGGGGCTGTTAGAATATTCTAGATTTGTGTATTTCTAGGATATTCTAGCATCAATGTATATTCTCTAGAATCTTGTATATCTCTAGGATATTCTAGAATCTTGTGTATAATTAGGATATTCTAGAATCTTGTGTATCTCTAGAATATTCTAGAATTGATGTGTATCTATCCCTCCTTGTATATAAAGGGATCTTGTATTGATATATGACTTAGACAATTCAATACAATATTTACTTTCTCCATATTCTCTCTTTTTCCATATTCCATTATCAGTTTAAACGGGTATTTGGCATGCTTCTGATGAGTAATTGAATCACAACGCATAGAACAAACTTACGATTGTTGCACTGAGCAAAAATGATGTGCGGAGCACGAGATTTCAACACTACAAGTTCTGCTGAAAGAATACAACGTGACTTTTGGACAAGATCGAACACGATTATTGGCTTGCATGTGAGATGGAGAGATTGAGGTTTCGACATAATCTCGGGTTCATAGGTTTGTTACTATTGTCAATAGGCTCAGATGAGGGCATATGTATTTGCATGAAAAAGATCCCAAATTCGGAAAAGAGAGGTATAGTGAGAGCTTCTAGCCAGTCTTTTACATTTGACCGAACTCCCCCCCTTTAAACATTCTGTTTTAATAGATTTCCCAACTTGACGAAATTCTATCTTTTCTTTTAATTTTCAGGAATAATTTCTTGGGCTAGTTGGTTGGTTACATGGCTTCCGTTCGAGAATATTTGCCAAATTGGCAACTTAGATTCCCTTTCTTCATTATTCGCTATGTAATGTTGGTTTGGCTTGCGCTGGATCTTAAGCTTCATATTCGGGTTGGTAAAGTTGTTGATTACATATTTACATACAAGATTTTCGTTGATTTAGTTATTACAACCAGGATGTAATTATTACATTCAACCAGGATGAAATACTTGTATGTCGGTAAGAAAAGTAATTTTTATTTTTATTTATTTGGGAATGAAATTTTCTTGTATTGGATTCTGATATATTAATTTGTGGTTGTAAATTGTTCTATTTTTCTTGAAAAAGACTTCAGTTTGTTGTTTGTGTACCTTTGTTTTGGACATTTATAGAGACCATCGTTTTTGCTGTGCTAAGGAGACGGCCGGGTGGAGCTCAAAATCATCAATTTTTTTTTTTGCCTTTTATAAGCGAGTCTATCAGCAAAACATCAAACATGGTAACAAAAGGTGGATAAGATAGCTCGGTAACTAACCCATTTTGATTTGTTTTTTTTCCTTTAATATGCAGCAGGCTTTTCTAGTTATGTGATTTTGAGGACAATCAAAGCGTCGATGGAGCTGTTTCATGGTTGTTAGACTAAGAATTTTAGGTTTTGTCCTGGGAAGTACGCGTACGCTAGACACCTTGCTGTAGGGTACGGCAAGGGTACTCTTTTGGTACGCCTTGGGTACTTTGCAGATCCCACCGAAAAGAAGAAGAAGAAGAGAGAGAGAGAGAGAGAGAGAGAGAGAGAGAGAGAGATATGTTCAATCTGGACAGCTGCTGCAACAGACGCAAGAAGAAAAGAAAGAAGCAGACCTGTAGGGTTTGATTAGTTGTTGGGCTTGTCTACTTATTGGGCTTTCATTTAGTTATGGGTTGCAGGCTTTTCTATTCGATATAAGAAGTGATAGTTGTTTGGGCTCCTTCGTTAAATTAGGCTATGGGCTTATTAATTGTTTATTGGACTACAACTGGATTTTTTTTAAATGTTTTGCAATTTAACTGATATAAAATATTTTCTTTTGACATTTAATGACATAAAAACATAAATACCTACTTTTTTGGGGTTTTGCCGTTTCCCGTACTCCCTGTGCTCCATAGGTTTTGTCGAATTGTTTTCCTTTTGGAATTTGTTTGGCCTTGTTGTCTCCGGATCTTCCTTCATGCCCAATCTCTTAGATGTGTGCCTTGTAACTTAATTTTGTTTTAATTGATTTTGTTGTTTTGTTTTCATTGTACTTTGTTTGCTTGGGGATATATTTCTTTGAATTGAAGGTGATTGAGAATGTACAAGTTCAGTTTTCGTGCAATTTTTTGAATGGTTTTTCTCATGGTTCTAAGTTCAGTATGTGTTTTTGGTTGGTTTTATTAACTGTTTTCTTTTGCATGAGAGTCCCTTGGAAGCAGGGGGTGTGCTGTGCAGCTTTGTGCTGCACAGCGTGCTGCGCAGCCTCGGGCGAGGCTTTGCCGGCATCGGTCCGACGATCAGAGACGTTCACCGATTAGAGCTCGTCGAGTTCTACATGTGCACCAAAAATCAGCTCGATCAAATATTGTTACGTGCCTCATCGGAACACATATAACTTGAAAAAAAAAGAATCCTAATGGATGCGAAACACTGGATCAAAATTACTGAATCCATTTTTTTCAAGTTATATGTGTTTCGATGAGGCACTTAACGATATTTGATCAAGCTAATTTTTGGTGTGCATGTAGAACTCGACGAGCTCTACGCGGTGAACGTCTCCGATTGTCGGACCGATGCCGGCAAAGCCTCGCCGGAGGCTGCACAGCACGCTGTGCAGCGCAAAGCTGCATAGCACACTCCCTGCTTCCGAGTTCCTATACTTAGTTTGTACTCTTTGCGGCTATCAAAGTAAGAAAGAAGTCCACATATACATGTTACTGAAATCTCGAAAATTGATTCGCTCTGCTGCGCATGTACCTTGAAAGGTCTCTATAACCTTGGAATTATTTCAGCTGAACTGGAAAAAGTACATTACGGTGGAAGGCAGTGACTAGAAATAAACCAAATGCATCTATTTCCTGATGAAATTGTTGACTGAAGTATTATTAGTCACTCCTAGATAGGAGAACTGATGTTAGTTTTTAGCTTATATCATTTATTGGCATTTCGAGGGTATTATTTACTGTAATGTGTTGAATCTGCTGATGTCTTCAAAGTAGGTGCCTTTTGTATTATTCTACCGACAAATGGGAAACCCCTTTTGAAAAATCAGAGACACGAGATATCAAATAGATGAGCTACCAGAGGGTGGTCTCAAATTTGCTCCATTGAATTTGGGATGGAGGTTATCTTGTCCTTGGAATTTCACTGTCAACGGCGGCTATCAGCATGAATTTATCAGACCTGTAACCTCTGTGTGTATGTGCGGGCACAATTATAAAGCAGATTTGGTTCCCTCTGGTTGAGCCTATAAATCAGTAGACATTAAAGTTGTTGGAAGATGATGACTGGAAAGTTGTTCTGATGATTATGGAGGATGAGGCAAATGAGAAATCAAAGGAAATGATCAAGTTACTGAAGGCTGCTGCATCTGCAAACTGCGATTTAGTAGTTGCTTATGTAGGGGTCAACCAGTGGGAAGGCTTTACTGAATCATTTAAAATCACAAGGCGAGCCAAATTTCCAAATATGGCTGTTTCGGATGGACATGACGAGTACTTTTTAGTAAGTTAAACCTTCATGAGTTTCAAGATAGTTTCAGTTGTTCATCGAGACTATAATTGCAAAAGTATTTGGTTCCTGCTTATGTTCATTATGTTGACAGCTCCCCTGCTACACATACTAATGATTGTTTCTTTTCGGTGTTCGCTTATATTTGTGTAAGGAGTTCTGCACTTAGATTTCTAGTCGTGCATGTGCTGGTTTATCTGTCTTTTTATCTACTGTTTGGTGTTCTGGCTATTAATACCTTGTCTTAGATATCCATGTTATTGACACTTGGATTCTGAGCTACGTGGCCTGAATAAATTGGGTTGGTAATGGGACACTCTTTTCTTCAAAATCTTATTTCAATTGAGTCAAATAGTTCTCCTCAGGCACCATGGATGAGAATGTTGGGTTCTTAGTTCTTTTAGTTTTTGCCACTCCTCGCCATGGATGTGAAATCTTATTAAACCAAGCTTGTCACATCTTACTCATCAGTTTGTAGGATTAATATGCATGCATTATAGAGAGCCATTTGACATTGTATGTTTCTGAGTTTCTCAGAATAGCCTAAGAAAAACATCTGCAACCACATGATTTCAGCTGTCTAGTAGATGGTTGCTTTTCTCAACTATGAAATACAAGGCTTCAAACAGCCTGTTTCCTTGAATGTTCTATCCTATGTCATGTCGGGTGAAATATATGACAATAAGTATGCTTCCCTCGTTTAATGGTTTTCCTTTTATGGCGTGATCTAATTGATGTATTATGTATAGCTTGAACAAGAGTTAGTGAAAAAGATTACTCATAGATTTTTTGAGTTCTGAAGTTATGGGTGTGAACTATACCAGCAGCTTGGCGGCTGCTATGTAAAAAAGCCGAATGGTATACCTCAAAAATGCGTAGAAACTTCGGTAAAATCTTATAGATTTCAGATATTCCTGGATGCTTTGTTGTGGATTTTGTTTCTTTTAAAAGAAGAATATTGTTTATGACTCCCGAGTTTATTCTTTTTGGCAGTGCATTACTATGGTGGACTGCTATGTTCCCTGTTATTCGAACAGGTAATGGGGGTTGGGGCCTAGGCTAGGGCTTCCATTAAGAAGAAGCTGATTTCGGAGAAAGTTGGATAAGCATGGGAAGCCGAATGAGAGCAATCCAGCCTAGTGGTCAAGGAATGTGGTTGTTCTTCCCAGGGAAGGGGATTCTGTGGTTGCTGGCCTTGCTGCTGTGAGTAAAACGGTATGGGCAGTTGCAGAGGTTACCATAGTGGAGGGAGAAAAGAAAAAGAAGAAAAAGCATAAGGATAAGGAAGATGGTGAGGAGGGGCGTAAAAGAAAATTGGAGGAGGTTGATGGTAGCCCTGCACCACATGTTGTGAAGAGGGTGAAAGCTGATGGAGATGAGGAAACAGTATCCGTGAAAGAGGAATTGCATTGAAGAAAGAAAAGAAAAAGAAAAAGAAAGAAGAACAAAGAGGCTAACGAAGATCTTCAAATGGGTGAAGGCCAAGAAGGATAAGGTGAATGATTAACTTGGTTCGTCTGATGAGGAGAAATCTGACCAAAAGAAAAAGATGAAGAAGAGCAAAGATGCTGAGAATGGCGGTAGAGATGACGGAATAAACAAAAGCAAGAAGGAGAAGACCCAAAAAGAAGAATAAAAACTCTGGAACAAGATTAGATGAAGGAATTGTAGCTTTGATGAAGAAAATACTCACTTGTATGTTTACTGTCGCCTCATCTTATCTGCAAGGGCACCGGAGATTTTGTGTTCTTTCGCCCATTTCTGAACAACTATTGCTTTCTTTAACTTTATCAACGTGACTTCGTTTTTTGGACAGTGCAAATTCCATGTGGCTTTTGAAAAAACCCACTGGCGGTTGTTTCCATCTCACACTGACCTAGTTCAAAAAAGAGGTGTTGTGTGGGGCTTATGGTGTAGTCATCCAAGATTGTGACGGAAGGTTTGTAGCTCCTGAATCTGGGGGAATAAAGTGGTGCGCTAGTCCTTCTTTGGCAGAGGCTATGGCAATTCGGGAAGGTGTGCAACTGGGACTTCAGCAAGGCTTGGAGGCTGTTATCGTGGAAAGCGATTCGCAAGCTCTTGTTAATATGCTTAATGGTCAAACAACTATTAGCCAAGATGTGCAGGTTATCCTTGCTGATGTGAAGGTCTTGGCCCTTGGGGAGTGGTTTTCATTCTTGTGTTTTTTCTTTTTCTCGTCGATCTTCCAATTGTGTGGCACATTCTTTGGCCAGTGAAAGTTTAGTTGGAATGGGGGTGTCTTTGGATGGAGTCCCCCGTTGTGGCTTCTTCATCCCTTGATGGATCACTCTTGACGTATCCGTGTTTTTAAGTAATAATACCACCTGTTATCGTTGTTGGCAAAAAAAAAAAAAATTTCATACAGCTTCGATTTTCGACACAGCTGCTCTTAAGGCAGCATCAATTAGAAACAACTCTTGCGCAGCCTAACATCCCAGCAAGCTACCGCGCGACATATCTGCATCTCCCAACATTACCATGAAAGAGCCAGAAGACCATCCCGAAGATATTGCACTGTCAAGAAAAAATATAAATAAAAAATTACCAGCAGTTTTTTTGCGAACTCTATAACTTCAAGTGTAAAAATCAAGTCGTTCCTAGACACCTTTTCGGGATTTCAACTTATCAAGGGAACAAAATTATTGCATTTTAGTAATTTTTATCACTTCATTTTCTGATTTTACCCTACAATCATTATATATTTTCTTACTTTCTTAGTACTAGTAATTTAAAAAGTGAAGGGTAATAGAGAAAATTCATTACCTATCACCACCCACTTAATTTTGAAGTGGGACAATCTTTTTGGGACATCAAAAAGTGCTAATTGAGAACAACAAATAGAGACGGAAGGAGAACCATAACTAGGTTGCGGAAACAGTGGACGAACAAAATTTGTAGCGACAAAATTTATATTGGTTAATAATTAATTTACAGGAAACTAGCTTTTCAGACCATGGACCGCGATATCAATTCTATGGTACGAGTAAGTGTATCTCAGTGCCATACAACTGTAGTGATATTGTCGACTAGTATTTTTTAAATCGTGTATCCATTGCAAACGTCTAAACCTTTTTGCCGGTATATATGTAAAATAAAAATAAAAATCTCAACCATCTATCTGAAAAAAAAAAAACCTAGTTAAATGATGAATGCATTTTTTATTTTTTTTGGTAATTAAGTTGTTCATATAGCTCCAACTCTGTCAGAAAAATCGTCTTATATACACAACAAACAAAGAAATTGAAACTAACCACCGGGTGCGATACTTCAAGTGGTTGGAAACTTGAAATAGCTAACATAAGGTTGCTCCTCTCTCATCGGTTTTGAATTCCATACTTGCGACCAATGGTTGGGAGAGGATGCGTTGATTAAAAATAATGGTCAAGAGAAGAGACTTCAATTTAACTTGCACTTTGCTGACGGCCGCGACGGAGACCGTAATGTGGTGGCAAATCAATTTTCCTCCCCGGCCGAGGCATTTGAACATTCTAAGTTGGGTGGGTTGCACAGTTGATCGGGGTGTGTCGACTCTGGTTTAATCCGGTTCACCTTTTTGTCATCAACGAAAAAAAGAAAAGAAATGAAACTGTGGGACCAGGAAAAAAAAGGTGGAGGATGTTTCTGAGAATGATTGAATGGAGTCTTTCCTTTCCACATGCCACCCGGGCAAAACGCCCGTTTTGTCAAACAACAAAATTAAAAGCCACAATTCACACACACGGTTTCGGATTCCATTAAACCCAAATAAACCCAAACCAGTGACGCAAATTGAACTTTGAACCTTGTGATCCCCCTTTTCACATATTCCACATCTTATTTACCAAACACGAGATACTGGAGCCCACTTGTTACTACGTTGCTTCCAAGACTTCAAACTCATAAGTACGTATTATATTATATTGTGATGCTGCAATACCAGGTTATTAAAATATGTATTTTATATACGTATATATATACACTCCATTTTTTCCATTTTATTTGCTTGTTATTGCGAATCCAACTTTTTATGAAGTCAAGTTATTTACATTACAAATGTTTACATACGCAATTCAAAAACTGAAGGGGTATAGTTGGAAGTTTGCTCTACTTCGGCTACTAATTTTAGAAGTGAAACAAACATTTTTGGACGGCATGTTGTTTTGCCGGTGTATCTGTGATTCGTTAAATCTATAAAATTCTTTTTTAGTGATCAAAAATCATTTTTGGACGTATCAAAATGAAAACACAACAAACAAAATGGGAAGAGATATTTGTTCGGTTAAAAATTTTAGTTTTAGTTTAGTTTTAATCATTACCCTACTTCTTTTTCTAATCATTACCATATTTCTCCAATTGTTATTTTCTCATCTCTCTCTATCTCTCTCCAATCATTACCCCTATCTTCAATCATTATCCTATTTCTCTCTCCACCCACTATCAAAACTAAACTAAACTAAACTCCCAACCAAACACTACCAGTGACTTAGTTATTGTGCAGTGCCTGTTGGGCTACTCTCTATTTCTTTATTTTTATGCCTTTTGTTTGTCTCTTCAGACACTCTTCTTTTACACATTTCCTCGAGAAATTTTTCAATGCCGGGTGGGCACGGGCCACGTGGTGTCGAGTACACATTTTGGCTGTCCAAACGTGTTTTGGACGGCTCAAATTTGTTTAAAATTATCCAAACAGATCTGGACCATCCAAAACACGTTTGGACAGCCGAGATGGTGCTTGGCACCACATTGCCCGTACCCACCCACCCGGCACTGAAAAACTTCTCCATTTTCTCACAAAGTGATTGGACACACATTATATCCGACACACATATATATAAAATTACTAAAAGAAGCTCGCAAATTCACCTGAATGAAGAGAGAGAGTAAACCCAGAGCTGAAAATAGAAACCCATAGAGAGAGAGAGAGAGAGAGGACTTCTAGACTAGCACGAGAGCCAAAAACTGATTTGAAGCATATTTCTGAAAACAAGTCAGTAGCCGAAACGCCCAAAACCCTCTAAGCCCTCAAAAACCCGTAAAAAGTAAGCTCCTTTTGAACCCTTTATCCCAATTCCGAAGATGTATTGCAATTACCGACTTCCCCACAAACCCCCACTCTATATATATAAATTAAAAAGGAGAGGTTCCCTACAATTAAAGACCAACCCCATTCCAGAAATACAAATATACTTACCTTCTTCTCTTCTCTTCTCATTCAATTCCGCTCTTCATTTCCATCATTCCAATCTCATAACCTCATCCAATCTCCTTCACAATTTCTTCAACACCATGTCCAGAGACTCCAGACCAAGCCCTGGTAGGGCCTTCAATGGAGGCATCAATGTTGCATTCATTAACGTGGAATCGTACAACATGATGATCTCCCAACAGCGTCCCGACCCCACCCCACGTCACACCGTCTTTGCCTTTCTGATTTCATCCCTCTTCAACTTCCTTGACCTCCGGTATCAGGGCAACGGTACCGCTTCTCCGTTCCAAACACACCCGAAGACCATGTGGGTTGCAGTCTCCAGTTCGCTCTTGTACTGCTTTGCATACGCAGCTGAACTTGAACCGAGGTTTGCCCAATTGGGTCGCACTGGAATGGGGCTGTTTGGTTCGATTCTCTCGGTATCTTTGGCCTCTGTTCTTTTCCGAAATTCTGTTTCGTTCGTTTTGTACTCTCTGTGCGTCCTGTTTTTGAATCGGGAGATGTGCTGCTCCGCAATTGAAATGTTTGGGAGCTGGATTCGAGGGAGAATGGTCGTCCCCCTTGTACCGGTATCGCCCACCTCTACCAACAGGGGAGGCCTACTCCCAGTGTAAGAAACAAGCGTGTTGTCCGACAAATCTGGTGGAGTTTATAGTGATAAGACAGACTAAAGAGAGAACCTGAACCCGTTAATCTAGCTAATTGGCATCTGAGACATGTTTTGGACCAGAGGAGAAAGACGTAATCTGAATCCGCTTCCTTTTTTTTCCTTTTACGCCTCTGCTATGCGCGTCAGATGAATGGCATCAACATCCGAATCACAACACTAAATCGAGAAGGAAAATTAGATGAATCCATAAGGACAGACCTGACGAAGAAATCGAAGAAGCAAAAACAGTACAGGTGTCCAACCCGAGTACAATTAACCTTTCTTTGGGTAAGTCAGTACGATTACGGATGCTAAACATAGGCGTAAACTGTTACGCCTAAACAGTTACAACAAAGGGCTCAATTGCAATGAAAGAGGAAACCAGATACAAGTTACGCCTAAACAGTTGCAACCCAACAAAGGGCTCAATTGGGAATGCAACAGAAAGACAGTTATTTTTGGACATAGAAAAACATAAGTGACTGATAAGCAGTCGGTTGCTTTAGGAGATCGAAAAGTAACTTTTCAGTTATTCTCGTTACACTGCAGCTGGCACACCTCCTGTGTTTGAAAAGGCGGCAGTTGTGAGTTGACTTGGAACCATGCCCATTATTTGTTGGAAAAAAATTGCTGCAAATTCCGAACTGTTGACGAAACCTCCACAAAACCTGAAAAAACACTTCGAGTCGCAATGTCGCTTTCCTAAAGACAGTATTTGCCCCCACCGATAACGGTATGCAAAGGGTTACAGCAAATCTGTCTTCAAGATAAATCGAACTCTAAGTTCTTTCCGTTTGCATTTGCACTAACGAAACGGACAGAATACCTGCTGTGTGAATTAAAGAACTGAGAACCACTAAATTCTGTTTTCTGCAGCAAAACAGAATGCAGAATGAATGCTAGAAAATATAGAGAGAGATGAGAGAGAATTTCGACATATGTGTGTGTCTGTACCCATCCGAATTCTGTCAAGTAGTAGTCTATTTATAGGTCACTACGCACCCGTTGAGAAAAGGTACGCACCCGATCTATTCCGACCATTGGATCGGATCCTACGGTCTTGATCGATCAGTCACACCCAGTCACACCGAACCGGTGCACTGTTTCACTCACACCCACCTGTTGGCTCGAGTTGCACCCGATCGGAACCGCTTCGTAAGACTCACACGCCACACGTGTGACACGCGGCATCCACGTCAGTGCCACTGTACTGCCAGCTCGCAATAAGAAATGGCGTGCTAAGTGCAAAGTGCGCCGCTAAAGCGCCATAGCCCACACCACACTGCCCACGCCGCGCGCGCGTGTGGGTGTGTCCTGCTGCGAAGCACCGGCTCCACCGGTATGGTGCGAAGCACCATAGGTGCTGCACCACACTAGATTATTAGTTATTCACATTAGGAATGTTCCCTAATATATACCACTCCAACATCTCTCAACTATCCAATGTGGGACAAAGCTCACAAAGAGAAAAACAAGCATTCTAAAGAAATAAGGAAATTTTGTAAAACCAAAACGACAAACTCTTTTATTTTGAAAGTCTCTAACATTATTTTCCGATATACCCATTTGAACAGCTTCATCAGCAACTCAGTCGTGGAGAACAGCACAAAGAGAGTGTCCAGAACTGGTCCGAATGAGTTTGGGAATAGAATGGAAGCCGAAGATACCACCGAGCCCATACCAGTTCGGTTCTTGAGATGAAGCCGACGTGGCCGTGACCGACTAACGTACACCGATGCCGTGGACGTCGTCGGAGACTTGGATTGCCCATACCAGCCGGATGGGGATTTTTTTTTTTTTTTTGGGGGTTTGTTTGCTTACATTGCTTATTGATCTCTCTCTCTCTCTCTCTCTCTCTCTCTCTCATAGAGATTGGCAGGGCATCCATCAATTTAACTTTCCATGGACGTACGTTGCTAGATCTTGTTGTCAAATACGAGTAATTTTTTTTGCAAATTATTTAATAGAGTTGATTTTTTAGATGTTGGTGATATAAGCAGTCAACTAAATTTAATGCAGAGTATTTAGTTGAGTTGATTTTTGTAGATCGGTTATAAAACTCGCCTGGTGATCATATGAGCCGTTCTAAATTTTGTGCAGACAATTTAATGAAAAAATAAACATTCCATAAGACTTATAAAATGAACAGCTCTAATTATTGAAGTTGACTTGATTTATAACCAATCAATCTCCATCTACGTGTACGTGTACGTGTACGTGTACTTGCATTCGTTTCGTGCATAACACAGATTTTATGCTAGTACAAAAACTAGGAAGAGGAGTGAGCAATATTTACGATCTTATTTTGAAGGTAATTATAATATTTGCGGTCTATTTTAATTTCTCAATCACAATGCGCCGATAAAAAAAAAAAATGAGAAGAACAACTAAAGGAGGAGGTGTGATGAGTATCGTTTCCCTAACAACGTGGGCAAAGTTAAATTAAACTTTTTCTAATAATTAAAGATTGTTTAATGGTACTTTAGTTTTGACGTTGATATGGAAGTTATGATATATAGGTTCTGTGATTGGCATACTGCTAATGAATTTGACACTTTCAGTTGCATTCTGTTTGTCATCAGAAATTGAAGTATGTGATGTCTGCTCTTTTTTTCCTTGACATCTGAACCTCTCCGACCCAAGTTCCGAACTAGAGGTAACAACCCAAATGAACCATACATTGAGAAATTCAATAGGTTGGATCTGTTCAGGGACTTTTAGCGTGAAAAATTCAATTCTTCTAGCGAAGAGTCTCTGAGCAAATTCGAGCCATTGGTTATGGTATTGAACGATTCAGATTACGTCTTTCTCCTCTGGTCCAAAACATGTACGGGAGAGGATCCGCTTCCTTTTTTTTCCTTTTTTTTTCTGCCCATCTTTAGTTAAGAGTGTTCTTTGTTCGAATCAATTCTTGTTGTTATGATCATGCCTATCCTAGGGGGATGTCCCTTGGAATGTTTAGTCCCTTGCTAGGGGGACTGTCCCTAGATGCTTTAAGGGGTGTCTTTATCAGAGTTTACAACCAAGTCCAACTGTTTGGGTTGAACAAAATTCAGAGGCAGTTTTTTTTTTGGGGTAAATTCAGAGGCAGTTGAACTGCTGTGTCATGATAAACATGCTTCTGCATGGGTTCCACCTTGTCATGGATGAATCTAGGGAAGCATGGAAATATATTGCTGTGCCGATACTTGAAGCCAAGGTATCTTTTGGTTCATTTCAGATTCAAGTATCAGTTTTACTACCACAATGACCAAGGGAGATGACTTTTGCATTTATCTGAGAAGTTCACGGTTTAGCCATCAACTTGTAGCCCAACTACTATACCATTAGCAAGTTCACGGTTTGAGGAGTTATCAAGACATCTTTTGGGGATTTCAATTTATTAAGGGCGCACAATTATTGTATTTTTTTAAAATCACTTTATTTTTTGATTTTACCATACAATCATTATATTTTCTTACCTTTTTAGTACTACTAATTTAAAAGTGAAGGGTCATAGAGAAAATTCATTAAGTATTGCCCATTTAATTTTGAAGTGGGACAACCTTTTTGAGACGTCAAAAAGTGCCTAATTGAGACCAACAAATGGAGACAAAGGGAGTACCATTAACTAGGTAAAAAATCATACATTAATCAGGTATTAATATTTGTAATTTCAGAAAAATCACGTCCCCATAACTGATCTGTAATATTGCGAACGGAATGTCACATATAATTAATCACAAGAATATACTAGTAAAATGACGAATGCACTTTTTTTATTTTTTGGTAAATTGATCATATAACCGAACATCATCAATCATCCACGACACCTTTTGACAAGGTGTGTTATGTCACACACCTCATTGGTCCCTTTGAGCCCTTTTTTTGGAGTACAAGAAAGAGTGAATATTGCCCTAAACATGAGAACAAATTGAACATTTTTAAATCACTGAAATGCTACGGGTTGGGTTGCAAGTATATATGAAGGCTGACAGAAATAAGGGAAAGTGATGGAGCTCAATTGACTCTGCTGAATAAAATTATTGAATCATAAGATAATTATAATTTACGTCTGAAGTCATTTAACAAACTTGTAAACCTCTTCAACCCCTTATTCAGGAAAAAAGATAGGAGTACAATATTTGGTCTACCAGAAAAAAAAATGTTTATTTGCACAACAGATAGAGAAATTGAAACTGACCACCGAGGCGGTACTTCAAGTGGTTGGAAAGTTGGAGTAGTTTACGTAACCTCATTGCTCCTCTGTCATCGGTCTTGAGTTCCATACTTAGGATCAATGATTGGGAGAGGATGCACCGATTAAAAAAAATGGATGGGAAAAGAGGCTTCAATTTAACTGGCACTTCGCTGGTGGCCTGGTGACGAAGACCTTGACGTGGTGACAAAATCAATTTTCCTCCCTGGCCGTGTCCGATGTCACCTGTGGCTTAACTTTTACGTTTGAGCATTCTAAGTCGGATGGGTTGCACAATTGATCAGGATGTCTCTACGCTGGTTCAATCCAATTTACCATTTGTCATTAGAAAAAAAAAAATTTGAAACTGTGGGACCGGGAAAAAAGGTGGAGGATGTTTCTGAGAATGAATGGAGTCTTTCCCACCCAGCCAAAACGCCATTTTGTCAAACAACAAAATTAAAGCCACAATTCACACTTTCTGATTCCATTAACCCCAAATTACCTCAACTAGGACAAGAGATATCCCAACCCACACATAACATAACAAACCAGTGAAGCAAATTGAACTTTGAACCTTCTGACCCCATTTTCACATCTCTATATGTTATCCACCAAGCACAATATACTGGAGCCCACTTGTTTTTAAGTGATGTAGTCTACGTGTGCTTCCGGGACTTCAAACTTGGGGTTGTTTGGCAAAATAAGTCAAATAATTTTTTTATTTGTCCTTATTCAATTTTTTTTTTTTTGCATTTGTTAGTTTTCGTTTTCTTCGATTTTTTTGAGGGTTATTGCTTCTTCATATATGACGAGAGGAATATAAAAAGTAAAAAATTACAATCAAAACCCAATTTTTTTAAAATAAAGACAAACAAATTGGTTTATTGTCTTATTTTTTTCTTTATTAAAAATTTTGGGTTTTAATTATAATTTTTTACTTTTTAGATTCGTTTCGTCGTGGAGAAGCAATAATCCTTAAAAAATTGACAAAAAACTGACAAATACTAATTTTTTTTGAATTGGGACCAATAGTTTATTGAGCAGGACCTCATATTATATTGTGTGCACTGCAGCACTGGGTAGTATATTGTGATGGTGGAATACCAGGTTATTAAAATATATATCTTATCTGCATTTATACACTCCCTCTGTTCCATTTTATATGTTTGTTAGTGTGAATCCAACTTTTTATGAAGTCATATTATTTACATGAAAAATGTTTAGATCCACAATTCAAAACTGAAAGGGTACAGTTGGAAGTTTTCACTACTTTGGTTACTAATTTTAGAAGTGAAACGAACATTATTGGATGCCTCAAAATGAAAACACGAGCAAACAAAATATGAAGAGAGGGGTATGGATAGTTATTGTGCAGTGCCTATTGGTCTACTGACTCTACTCTATATTTCTTTCTTTTTATGCCTTTTGTTTGTCGCTTCTTTTACCCATTTTCCCAAAAAGTGTGATTGGATACACATACTCTATCCGACATACAGCATAATATGCAAAATTATTACAGTAGCTCATAAATTCACCTGAATGAGGAGAGAGAGTTACAGCCATAAACCCAAGAACTGAAAATAGAAACCCAGAGAGACGACTTCTAGACTCGCACAAAAGGCAAAAACTGATTTGAAGCATATTTCTGAAAACAATGTTACGATCGGAGGGACACCACGCACACAAACCCGCACCGTGATTTCGGGGAAAAGCTCCCTTTGATATATATATTCACACACAATATACACAAAGATGAAAAAACTCTTCGGAAACCACACGCCGGTTCCTCTCTGGGAAGCCACAGACCGGCTCCCTACGCTCGCCTCACCCTCTCCCTCATATTATGTCACACACTTAACCCAAATAGGGTTTACAAGCTGTATATATAAGGGTTTCGGATAAAATACACAAGACATTCAACACTATGGGTATCTCTCACAAAACTCCACCACTATGGATGGGCCCCAGCAATCACCTCCTCCATCCAGAGTGGGTAATCGTTGCATTTGTCTTGCTTCTCTAACAAAGCGCCTGTATCACTTCAAGTCTAGCATCCAGCGCCCCCTCACCGGAGTACCTCTGCTTAACTGAATGTCTGCTTAAAGGGAAGGATGAGCCATCTGCAGACTTCGAGGCGAAGGATCAGCTTGATGGAGATGAGCGGTCAGAGCCTAGGCTCTACCAGTAGTTCGATTATTTAGATGGCTCTGTGTTATTTTTAAGTTGAACAATTACTAAATTTCAGACATTGTTATGTTTTGACAATTTCAAATGTAATAAGTTGGCAAATTTTTTTTTATCATTAGTACTTTAAGACTTTTAAGATTGATTGAAGGTAGCATTTTCTTAAATAAAATAATAGTTTTATTTCTTAATATACCCAATTAATTTTCGGGGTGTTACGCTAATGACGGTTTTGAAATTATGTCATATCGATAATAGTTTTTTTTTTTTTTTTTGTAGAAGATAAGAATCTGGAATTCCAATGCTAATTGTCAGATTTTTTGAATGGTTTCATTTTTCAATCAAAAACCAATTAACAATGAATGAAGTGGCAGGACTTTCGATTATATTAAGGTGGGAAACGCGGGATAAAGTTTGATTCGCCTTGCCTGCTGAATCCCGGTAAAAATAAGTCGCGCCTGCTAAGGTAACATATTTTTTTTTGTTGTAGGTACAATTTCTGAAATAAGCATGTGAAAGAGGATGAGACTGAAACCAAGAGACATTAACAAGCTGATCGAACCCAATAAAAGTGAGTCCAGGCCGCAAGGATGGCATCTTTTGTGGTCGTGGAATATTTTAGCACAAGAATGGATGAGACTGAAAACCAGAGGCCAGAGCCATTAAAAACTATAGCTGAAGTACTGAACCCAATAAAAGTGTACGACAGAATCACTAATTGAGAAAGTCAAGCTGCTTTTAGTTTGTTAATCAGGTTTTAGTAAACCACATGTAACTCTTAATTCAGTCGGTTAGAGAGGTAGTGGAGCTATATATGTGCTGAGCTGGCATGATGGATAAGTCAAGTCGTGTGCTTGTTTCTGATCATTCCACAAAAATAGAATCAAGATCTGAATTTGCTCTCTCGACTTTACTCGATCTTCTTCTATTCAGTTCATACTTTTCCATAAAAAGTGAGTCCGCACCGCAAGCATGCATGGCACCTTTTGTGTTCGTGGAATATTTCAACACAAGCAAGCTAGCCTCTTTTGAAGAGATTCTTCCCTGGATTGTACGTGTAAAGTTCAACTTTGTACTAATTAATTGTACAGTAGGATCCCTGCTTTCATCAAGTGCCGCATCTTCAACCAAAATTTGACAAACGAAACAAGATTTCCTTCTCAAAAGTTTATCATCGTTTTCCAGTTGAATAACCCCTGAAAGGCAAAATTTCTTTATCAAAAGTTATCAACGTTTTTCTGATCGTTTTTCAGTTAAAGAACCCCATAAGGCCAAAATTTCTTTACCAAAAGTTATGATCGTTTTTCAATTGAAAGCCCCCCCTCGGTTTCCCTGCTTAGCTTTACACCTACGGTTACTAGGCTACTTTTATAGAACACCTAATCACAATTGCCCCTGAAAACCCATAAAGAAACAATGATATTTGGTTGGAAATTGATCTATTTTAGTTTCTAAACGGTCTTGCTATTGTCAGCATACTTGGCTGATGATAAGCATATTAAAAGATAAGAAAAACACGTATTTCTGTGTATCTTTTACACCTTTTAATACACATTCACATACGTACTATTATCAACCCGTTGGGCTGATTTTAGAATTTTCCTTAAAGAAATTAAACAGTTCTGATCATTAATATGGAATCCTAAAATGGGTCTCAAGCAATGTGGCGTACCCATTTGATATAGTTTTCGACATCTAATAGAGAGAATTTTTTTTGATCCGTTTACTTAACCTGAATTTTTACATGCACTACAAATTTAACATGACAAATAAAATGAACGTTTCAGATCAAATAATGAGTCCAAGGTTGGCTTCTTAATGAATTAACGGGTGCATACTACATAGCACACACCTTCAACCCAAAAATTCTTGTGGCCATGTGATGCTTGTCAAAGATTGTACTAGCATGTGGTTATACTACTAAGATCCCGTTAAAATTTTGGAGTAGCATTTTCTATCTTTATTAAAAATTTTTTTTATTTCTCTAAAAGTTAAGTGAATCCATTTGTTGACATTCAATGTGACCTAAGATGTGTCACTTCATTATTATTTTTTGAATTTTTTTGACTCCATTCCGACCAAAACATTCATATTGTACAACTCGTTCGCCAAAAATCTATTTCTTTTTAACGGCCACGCTAAAAATCAGTTTGATCGGAATTTGTTTGATATGTGAACGAATCGCATTTACGCGAGAAAAAAAAGAAATTAAAATAGGGTTTGAAGCTTCAAGATTATCATCGTCTTCCTTAGGTTGCATTCTTGTAATTTTTTTCCCCATTTTGTGGTATGTTTTGTTTGTCTTTTTTTAATTTTTTGTTAGAAGCTTGATATTTTTGGATTAATTATCCGTCACAACAAGAGTAATCTAAAAAGAAAAAAGTTATGATCAAAAGAGAAAAAAAAGTTCACTCAAGACGAAAAAAGTACTCCATCAAACAACTTTTTTTTTTCTTCCTAAAGTGTTGTCTTATATGAATTTTTTCAATATCGGTTCATATTTTTATACTTTTTCAATTCTTCTCGTCGAGACGAATAATTAATCCTAAAAATTACAACGAAACACTAAACAAAAAGTTGTGAAAAATAAAAAAATACCGAAAAAAGTTCTGAACAATAAAGTACAGAAGAATGCAACCTTAGTTGTAAGATGCCTATAAATAAAACCGTAAGATCGAGGCTTGAACGCCGAAATGCATACTACTATTTTCTGGATCCTCGTTCCTATAAGCACTAGTTCCTCGTCTTTCTTTTCAATCTCATCTCCAATTCCCTATTAGTCTATTATCACTCCAATGGCCAGTACCACAAGAAGTCCATGGAGAAACTTCTTTGCACAGATCAATGTTTCGTCTATCATGAGCATTTCAAACTACTTTTCACACCCAACACCACTACCTTCTGTCAATTCTTGTCACACCGTCCTAGCCTTCATAGTTCCGGTGCTCCTCAGCCTTCTGCAAATCAAGTACCAGGGGAACCAAATATCCCCATTTGAAACTCACCCCATATCCATGGTAATTTTTGTTGCTAGTTTGCTCTTGTATTGCTTGGGATACCATGCTAAAGTGAGATGGCCGACTTATGCCCTCGTCGTTTCCCGTGGAATGGTGGTGTTTGGTTCACTTTCTGTGGTCTCTCTCGCTACCATTCTATTCCCAGACTCACTCGGACCAGTTCTGTACATGCTCTACGTGTTGTTCACAGCGGCTGAGTTGCTGAAGCTATTGAAATGGGTACATCGGAAAATCATGGTCGTGCTTCCAAGTCAACTCACAACTGTTGCCTTTCCAGACAGAGGAGATGTACCTCTAGTATAACTAGAAGAATTGAAAAGTTTCTTTTCGAACTCCTAAACAACCAATTGCTTAGCAGTCACTTGTGTTTTTTATGTCAAAAAACAACATGTTTTTGTGAATATCCAAAGAACCAATCGGAGGAGAACCAGGCACATTTGGAGGAAAGGGGGTTTGTCTCAAAACCCTTGAACCATTTCTCTGTATATCCTGTACAAAGAGTGAATCCAAATGTATATACAAGCTAAGAATAAAAAGACTAAGCTACCCTTAGAAGAAAAGGAAAATTACAAGACAACATAAAAAGCAAATAAACAAAAAACACCCTTTTTGTTTTCTCTCAGTTTTAAGGGTAGACACCATAACATTATCCTTATTATACCCCGATTGAGTCCTTTGTTGTAACTGCTTAGGCCTATGGGCTGTGTAACTTGCATGATTGCATCTAGTTAATTTCCTATTTGATTCTTGTGTTTTCACATGAAGCAAGTATTGAGGAAGTTAATTGTACTCACGTTGTTCCAACTTCCAAGTGCAGAAATCTAGCTTTAATTCATCAGGTCCCTACTACAACTTCGAGGTTATTGAAAGTGTGATTCCCCCCACCCATCTGTATTTTCTCATGTTCATGAACACCAAGTCCCAGAAAAACAAAACAAAATCGGTTGTTTGTTTTTTCTCGGATTTTGAAAATTCTATTTTTTAAACATTTCATTACGATTTTATGTTCTTCTGATTTCTAGAAAAAAAAAAAAAGAAAAAGAAAAAGAAAAAGAAGAGGAACATTTCAGTACGTGAAATATCATATATAATATAAGGTCGTTAATGTTGTCTCTATTGACGTGGTGTCTAGATGATCTGTATATAGTACTCCATTTTGAACATGACAAAAATGGAGAAGGCTTTTCAGTGGTCCCTTTCACCGTGAGGTTTGAGCCTCTTAAGGGCCCTTTTTGAGTTTCAAAAATTGGTCGGGATCATTCAATTTTTAGATCTTGTTAAGATTAACTAGGTCAAAAATCATCATTAATCGGCCGGTACAAAGGTACAATCTTAGAATCCATTTATCATGTAACAAATGAGTTTTGATCTAGTGTTGCAGTAACATGTTTTTGCACAAAATTAATAGATTCAAAAACCATACGTATTAGAACCCAATCGATATAATTTTTGATATGGCTAATGTGGTTTTCTTTTTGTTTGAGGTTAGGGGTGTCCGGCCAGCTTACGCCCATAATTTCGACTATTTTTCTTTTGAGTCCGGTCAAAGATAGGTTATCCACGTTAGAATTATGAAATTTACATGAGATTTCTCATCTCTTGTGGTCTGATCCCAAGAGTATGCCAAGTTTCGAAACTTTGCAAACTTATTGCCTCTTGAGCATGCGTTGGCTAACGTGGTAAACAAGATGTAAAATTTGAGTAGTTCAGATCAATTTTGGGAGCCGAAAATAATTTGAGCTCCTCTCCATATATACCCTTCAATACTCCAATTTTTGTCCACATCTTGGGAAAAAACTATTATCCAAACTATTCACTTAGAACTGCAAAATACAAGGTTGCAGAATATCAGTATTATCATTTATCAATAGATGAGTGAACACGTTGCAAATTGTATATATATGCTATAGTTTCATCTTACAATTGCAGAAAGAAGTGTACCTCATTCACATATCTATCGATATTTGATTGCACTAATATTTCTGAAATGTCCCAAAATGATTGTCATTTTTAAAAAGTAAAAAAAAAAAAAAAGTGTGCACATTTACACAAAACCAACCCTCATGAATCATTAAAAGTAATTTTATAAGTAGGGAACAAGGGGTATTGTTGGCAATGTCAACAAATTTTCCAAGGGACAACATTAATTGGACTCCCTATACATGAACCATACGTTCTCCAAAAAAAGTAAAAAAAAAAAGGAAGAAGAAGCTGGTTTTCCAATTTTTTATATAGATATTTTCAAAATGTTGTGGGTAAATATAATAAATTTGTAATTCTCTTTTTTTCCCAACTCTTGGTTGGTCTTCTCTTCTTCTCTTTTTGGATTGTTGGCTGGCATATGATTGGATTGATTTTTTCCTTTCAATAATGTTTGCCCTATCCTTCTCGATGTACCCATTTTCGAGTTTCTAATATAATTTCTTTGCGTATCAAAAAAAAAATCATAAATTTTTATTTCTACCTTTCTGATTTCTCTATCGAATTCAAAACGAATCAATAATTCACAAATGTTTGACGCAAAATTAGAAAACGCGAATTTTCTTTAATAAAGACAAAACAAAAAAGTCAAGTACAACTTTTTATTTCTATTTGTAGTTTAATGAAAACAAGGTCAATGACTTCCATTGTCCCTTTAGGCCCCGTTTGATAACGGGTTTGAGGGTTGGGATTGGAGTAATAATTCCATGGGACTATTAATACTCCGTTTGGTAACAAAAAAAGGTCCGGACTATTAGTCCGATCGGATTAATAGAGGAGGTATTGCTAATATCCCATGGGACTTGGTATTGAGGGGTATTAATAATCCAATCCCAACTCCTTCACATTACCAATCCCTTCTCTTTACCAATTTCTTCTAACAATCCAATCCCATCATCTAATCCCATCTCAAACAAACATGATATTAATAATCCCATCATCTAATCCCATCCCAAACAAACATACTCAATATCAATCCCTTCTCATTACCAATCCCATCTCCTTACGAATCCCAATCCTAATCCCATCTCCTTACGAATCCCATCCATCTATCACTGTTATCAAACGAGGCAATGTTGTGGGGTGTGTAGGATCTCTCGTCTTCACACGTTGCTCCCCTCCGATGCACCGGAGAGGTTTGGGAGATGACGACAAATAATCTCATTTCCAAAAACCGGGAGATTCCTCTAGCAGTCGGTTTTGAAAAACATTAAGGGCTCGACATATGCCTTTATATCAGCTCTACGGTGCAAGAAAACTGTAACTCAAAATCTCAAATAACTGTAGTAGTAATATTGTCGACCGGATGTCAGTGAACCATACGACTATGCTTAAATCTTGATTGCAATGCCAACGTCTTAACCTTTTTACTGGTATTGGTAATAATAGTCTCCAACATCTCTATCTAAAAAGAAAATCATCTAAAAATGCAAAATCACCTCCAAATAACTGACGTAGTAATATATATTGTGTCGCAATATCACTTAAGCACACAGAGAAATTTTTGGGTACGGGGAGGTATTGCCACGTGATGCCCGGCACCCCATCTGAGCTCGGATTTGAGGGGGTAATTTTTTAAATGCAAAATATTCAAAACACCCCCCCTCAAATCCGAACCGTTCAAAAGTATTTTGGAAAGCTTGAATGAGATGTTGGGCACCACATGGCAATACCCTCTCGGTACCCACAATTTTCTCAATCACGAGTATAGTTAAATGATGAAATGCATTGCAGACCAGCTTTACCTTTTCACGAGGTGTGTTATGTCATATGAACGCATCAAGAAAGGAAAGAAGAACCTTCTCGGTACCCACCCTTCTTTCAAAGCTTCAAGAAAGCACATTCTAAATAGATTTGGAAAAAAATGCCCTGTCTGTCGCCTCAGAGACTCCTTGGTTCCTTTGAGCCCTTTTGGAGTATCAGAAAGAGTGATGCCCGGCCCTTAACATGAGAACAAATTCAACATTTTCAAATCATTGGGAATGCTATGGGTACGTTGCAAGTATGAAGGCTGAGAAAAATATGGGAGAGAGAGGTCAATTGACTCTATTGAATAGAAAAATTGATTTTTTTAACAGACGTGGGCCTTTTTGAACGACATGAGATAAATATAATTGTAATGCACGTCTGAAGTCATTTTACAAACTTTAAACCTCTTCAACACTTTATTTTCAGGAAAAAGATGCGATATTTGGTCTCATGATAATATCTCCCACATTGCCAGAAAAATCTTCTCATTTGTACAGCAAATAAAATAGGGAAAATTTCAAAAAAGCCCCTAAATTTTTAAGAATTTTACAAAAAAAATACCTGAACTTTAATTAAGGACATAATTGCAGAATTTGGAAATTATTTTTTTTGGGGAGCAAATTTTCACTCCCCTTTTTGATAACCACACTCATTTTTTGTCTTTCAGCAAAAAATATTCATACATTTTCGATACTAAAAAAAAAAAAAAAAGAGTGTGGCTATCAAAGAGGAGAGTGTGAAAATCACTCCCCTTCTTTAACCTTCATTTTATTTTTTTTATTTTTAAAATTACTTTTAACTCTTTCTTTTTTTAGTAACGAATAAATATGCAATAAATTTTTTTTCTTACTATTTTTTAAACATTACTTTCACCACCATTTTTTTAAAACTATTTACGAAATTGAGGCTAGGGTTTTGTGGGGTTCATTGGTTGTGTGTGATTGAATTTCTAAAAAAAAAGAGAGGGGGCGGTAAAATTTGAAAGTAAAAAAAAGGGAAGGTTAAAGTTACTTTAGTAAAAAATGAGATTAAAGTAATTTCTGATAAATAGTAAGAAAAAAGAATTTTACTGCCTATTAATGTACTATTAAAAAAAAGATTTAAGAGTAATTTTGGAAAGTAAAAATTAAAAAAAATGGAGGTTTACGTCTTCCGTTACAAATTGGCGGAATTGGACAGCGGAGTTTTTTTGTTAACGGAATGGTAAGTTTGGGTGTCTTTTTGTTATTAATTAAAGTCCAAGTTTTTTTTTGCAAAACTTCAAAAGCTTTTTGTGAAATTTTCCCAATAAAGAAATTGAAACTTTGGGTACACGGAGAAGAGTGGAGGATGTTTCTCAGCATGAATGGAGTCGTTTTTTGATTTCCGACCGTTGGGAGTCTCTAGATTCGTTTGCGAGCACTTTAAATAAAGGCATGTCATATATGCTAGGACTAAGGAATTCATAAGAATTTTTTTTTCTTGTAGCCTGACTCAAAAAACCAGACATGAGTCAATTGTATGGAGAGCAAACACACCAACAAACCGGAAAAAGGGCTTCCCTTCCTTTGCCACGCAGTCAAAACGCCCATTTTGTCAAACAACGAAATTAAAAAGGCACATTGATTCCATTAAAACCAAATCACCCTCGACTAGGACAAAAGTTATCCCCAAACCCACATACCATAACAAACCAGTGAAGCAAATTGACATTAAAGCACCAGCTACCCATCAAGTACTGAAGGACCAGCTACCCTATCTTTTTTAACATTAAAAAAAGAAGAGGAAAATGCAAATTAAGAGGTAGTGTTACAGAACTACCTTCTGGGGGATTCTCCTGGGGCTGAAAGATTATCTTTGCCTGCCTATTTGCCTAAAAAAAACATGGAAAATAAGAACAAATCGAGACGTAGGGAGTTTGATGGCGGAATACCATGTTACAATAATATGTATATGTATATGGTATCTACATATATAAAAAAACAAATATATATATTTATATAATATAAATATCAGGACGGTTCTAGAGACACCCAAAAAAAATCTAAAAAAACAATCCAAAGTTCTCGATGTAATTTTGATGATCCAAGCCGCTCAATGTAATCAGAATGCGATTTTAAGGGTACTCGCGAGAAATCAGCAAAAAAAATGACCGGGAAGGGTTTCATTCGAACAGTTTTTTATTGAACGGTTCAATAAAAAACTGCTCAAATCAAGTCATTGCCAATCATTTTTTTTGCCGATTTCTTACGGGTATCCTTAAAATCACGTTTTGAATACGTGGAGCAGTTCGGAGCATCAAAATTTGATCGGAAACTATGAAATTGAAATTTGGGACGTTTTTTTAGATATTTCTGGAACCGCCCCAAATCCGCATGTGCATTATGTGACTTAGGTCTACAAAGACTACTCTTTATTTATTTTTCTTTGTATGCCCATTTTTCCCCCTCTTCTTTTGCCCATTTTTTTCACTATAAGTGATTGGTTCACACTTCACACCACCCATCTTTTAGGTACGTATTATATCAAAAACACATAATTTGTAAAATTATTAAAAGAAGCTCATAAATTCACCTGAACAAGGATAGAGAGTAACAGCCATAAACTCAGAATTGAAAATAGAAACCCAGAGAGAGAGAGAGAGAGAGAATTGAAAATAGAAACCCAGAGAGAGAGAGAGAAACCCAGAGAGAGAGAGAGAGAGAGAATTGAAAATAGAAACCCAGAGAGAGAGAGAGAGAGAGAGAGAGAGAGACGACTTCTACACTGGCACAAAAGCCAAAAAAACTGATTTAATTAAAACTGAAAACAAGTCGTGGCCAAAAACCCTCTGAGCCCTCAAAAACCCATAAAAGTAAACTGAAAACAAGTCAGTGGCCAAAACCCTCCCAGCCCTCAAAAACCCATAAAGTAAGCCCTATTGAACCCTTTAAAACCCAATTCGGAAGATACTACTGCAATTTCCTCATAACATGATTTGACAGACTCCTCCACAATCCAATCTCTCTATAAAAGGGAGGCATACAATGTACACTAATAAACCAAAAATACAAACACTACCTTCCCCTCTTCTCTTCTATCATCTCCTCATTCAATGAACTCTACAATTCCATCATTCCAAAATCTCCTTCACACAGTCTGAACAATTTCTTTACACCATGCCAAGACCAAGCGCCGGTAGGACCTTCAATGGAGGCATCAATGTTGCATTCATCAACATAGAATCATACAACGTCTTGCAACAACGTCCCGAGCCCACTCCCCTTCACACCATTTATGCCTTTCTGATTTCATCCCTCTTCAACTTCCTTGACCTCCGGTATCAGGGCAACGGTACCGCTTCTCCGTTCCAAACGCACCCGAAAACCATGAGTGTTGCAGTCTCCAGTTCGCTCTTGTACTGCTTTGCGTACGCGGCAGAACTTGAACCGAGGTTTGCCCAATTGGGTCGCACTGGAATGGGGCTGTTCGGTTCGATTCTCTCGGTATCTTTGGCCTCTGTTCTTTTCCGAAATTCTGTTTCGTTTGTTTTGTACTCTCTGTGCGTCCTGTTTTTGAATCGGGAGATGTTGTGCTCCGCAATTGAAGTGTTTGGGAGCTGGATTCGAGGGAGAATGGTCGTCCCCCTTGTACCGGTATTGCCCGCCTCTACCAACAGGGGAGGCCTACTCCCAGTGTAAGAAACAAGCGTGTTGTCCGACAAATCTGGTGGAGTTTATAGTGATAAGACAGACTAAAGAGAGAACCTGAACCCGTTAATCTAGCTAATTGGCATCTGTTCTTCATTTTCTCCCCTGTTTAATTTTTTTCTTTTATTTTTTGGGGGTATGTACCAGTTACCAAAGGCTTCTTGTTGTAACTGATCTCAGGCTCACAGCTAGTAGAGATAAATCTTCCTCCTCCTCCTTCTTCTTCTTCCTCTTCTCTGTTTTTTTGGGATGATGGATGGGATTTGTATGGAGGAGAGTGTAATGTAATGATAGAAATTACAGAATCTATTTAAGATAAAAATTTAAAAAGGGTTAGTGATTTATGCAGTTCTATTCTTTTTGTTACAGTTATTTTTATTTTTATTTTTTTTTGCATTTATTAAAGAGCGTTATTATTACATATTCTTATGAATAAAGAACAAAACAAATCCAGATGCAGAAAATAAAAAGTAAAAAGGAAGTGGATCATCTCCCGTACATATTTTGAACCAGAGAAGACAGTCGCAATTTGAATCGTTCAATACCATAATCAATGCATGGCTCGGATTTGCTTAGAGACTCTTCACTGGAAGAATTGAATTTTTCACGCGAAAAGTCCCTGAGCAGATCCAACCTATTGAATTTCTCAATGTATGGCTCATTTGGATTGTTTCCTCCGGTCCAGAACTTGGGTCGGTGAGGATCCGATGCCAGGAAAAAAAAGAGCAGACATCACAGACTTCAATTTCTGATGACAAACAGAATGCAACTGAAAGTGTCAAATTCATTAGCAGCATGCCAATCACAGAACCTATATATCATAACTTCCATATCAGCGTCAAAACTAAAGTACCATTAAACAATCCTTAATTATTCGAAAAAGTTTAATTAAACTTTGTCCACGTTGTTGGGGAAATGATACGTACTCATCACACCTCCTCCTTTAGTCTTTCTTCTCATTTTTTTATCGGCGCATTGTGATTGAGAAATTAAAATAGACCGCAAATATTACAATTACTTTCAAAATAAGATCGTAAATATTGCTCACTCCCCCTCCCAGTTTTTGTACTTGCATAAAATCCGTGTTATGCACGAAACGAATGCAAGTACACGTACACGGTGATTGGTTGTTTATAAATCAAGTCAACTTCAATGATTAGAGCTGTTTTTTATTTTATACTGTAAGCCTTATGGGATGTTTATTTTTTCGTTAAATAGTCTGCAAAAAATTTAGAATGGCTCATATCACCAAGTGAGATTTATAACCAACCTACAAAAATCAACTCAACAACTAAATACTCTGCATTAAATTTAGTTGACTGCTTATATCACCAACATCTTAAAAATCAACTCAATTAAATAATTTGCAAAAAAAATTAGTTGACGACTAAGATCTAGCAACGTACGTCCATGTAAAGTTAAATTGATGGATGCCCTGCCAATCTCAGAGAGAGAGAGAGAGAGAGAGAGAGAGAGAGAGATCAAATAAGCAATGTAAACAAACAAACCCTAAAAAAAAAAAAAAAATTAGGTCCCGTTTGTTAGTGGTCGAAATTTTGCAGCGGCTATGGTGAAATTAGTAACGGGGTGATATCTACTTATATTAAACAGAGGTGATTAAAATTATGAAAAAGCAGAGGTGATTAAAATTATTAAACAGAGGTGATTAAAATTATGAAGAAGTAGGAATATCAAGCTTTCCAAATGAAAAGTTGGAAAGTGTAACTTACCCAGTACTGTATAAACTTTCCCTTGATCACTTGAAAAAAAGAAGTAGCTAGGAGGAATATTTCTTTCCAAATGAAAAATAGGAAAGTGTAAGTATAAACTTTGCCTTGATCACTCGAAGAAAAGAAGTACCTAGGAGGAATATTTCTTTCCAAATGAAAAGTAGGAAAGTGTAACTTACCCAGTATAAACTTTCCCTTGATCACTTGAAAAAAAGTAGCAGCTAGGAGGAATATTTCTTTCCAAATGAAAAATAGGAAAGTGTAAGTGTGGGGGCTGTTTCAACCTAAGACCTCTTGAACCCTATAACCCCTGTTGATGATCCGTTGAAGGATGACGTCACCCGTTGTGTGCCTGCAAACCGGAGGGGGGTGTTCCTCCGGATAGAAGCTCCGACAATTTAGTTAGTATATGAAGAAAAGGGAAGCGTTAGGAGAATTTATGCTAGGAGAGGAGATGTAAAAACAAGGAAGAGAGAGAGAGTCCGTCCCTTTCCAGTAAGAGGTACTTCCCTACTTATAGGCGTGAGTTAGTCGTGCTGAACAAGCCATGCGTGTGACACACGCGCGTTCCTACGCTCGGATGACGTCACGTGTCAGAGGCATTTAATGAAGGCCGCCTTCCCAAGTCTGCAGAGCCTCCTGAATTTGTATCAGACATGTCACATCGCGCAGAAATGTCAAATCAACGATAAGAGAAGACAACTTGCGTATTATTGGAAGATTCTAGAAGGTTCCGCAGCAGCGGTCTCCGAGTAAACAGGTTCCGAAGAACAAGTCGAAGGCCGAGCAAACGACGACCAAAAATGGAGAAAATGCTAAGCCGAACAAATGACGGGCCCGCCGAACAAGCCATAGCCAGAATGCTCATGCTCGGACGAACAAGTTACGTTCGGCGAGCCGCGCTGGACCCTCTTACCGTTTGGCGAAGGGCAGATGTTGTGTCAACATGCCAACTCAGCTATAAGCGAACTGAGACAACTGGACGATGGACCCCCAGTAGAACGTTTTGGACCTTCTGAATCCCTTCAGATATTTCGGCCCACTACAGTAAGGGGTTGTTTGGCCAAAAAAGCCATTGGCTTTCCCGCCAAATTTTTTTCTGTCCTTATTCAAATTTTTTTCGTATCACTTGGCTTATCATCATTTTTTTGGAGATTATTGCATCCTCATGACAAGAGGAATCTAAAAAGTAAAAAATTTTGGTCGAAATCCAAATTTTTTTGAATAAAGACGAAAAAAGTGGCTTTCCCGCCAATTTTCGTCGAAATTCAAAAAAAATTGGATTTCGACCAAATTTTTTTACTTTTTAGATTCCTCTTGTCATGAGGATGCAATAATCTCCCAAAAAATGATGATAAGCCAAGTGATACGAAAAAAATTTGAATAAGGACAAAAGAAAATTTTGGCGGGAAAGCCAATGACTTTTTTGACCGAATAGGCCCTGAGTATAAACTTTCCCTTGATCACTTGAAAAAAAGAAGTAGCTAGGAGGAATATTTCTTTCCAAATGAAAAATAGGAAAGTGTAAGTATAAACTTTCCCTTGATCACTCGAAAAAAAGAAGTAGCTAGGAGGAATATTTCTTTCCAAATGAAAAGTAGGAAAGTGTAACTTACCCATTCTCCTGGCCATCACGTCATCTCCTCGTTTAGCAGTAAGATGCCTAAAAATAAATACTCCTTGAAGGCCGAAATCCATAGTACTACACTATTTTCTCCTCATTTTTATCTCCAATTCCCCATTATATATCCAATTCACTATTATGAATGTAATGGCCAATACTACAAGAATATGCAGAAACTTCTTTGCACAGATTAATATTGCGTCTATCAGCATTTCAAACTACTACTTTTCGCACCCACCACCGCCACCTTCCTTTGATTCTTGTCACACCGTTCTGGTCTTCGTAGTTCCCGTGCTTCTCAGCCTTCTGCAAATCAAGTTTCAGGGGAACCAAATATCCCCATTTGAGACTCACCCCATATCCATGGTAATTTTCGTTGCTAGTTTACTCTTGTATTGCTTGGGATACAATGCTAAATTGAGATGGCCGACTTATGCCCTCGTCATTTCTCGTGGAATGGGGGCATTTGGTTCACTGTCAGTGGTGTCTCTGGCTTCCATTCTATTCCCCAACTCCTTTCGACCCGTTTTATACTTTCTCTACGTGCTGATCACTGCGGTTGAGTTGCTGAAGCTATTGAAATGGGTACATCGGAAAATCGTGGGCATGCTTCCAAGTCAACTCACAAGTACTGCCGCCTTTTCAAACATAGGAGGTGAGGCTGTAGTGTAAACGAGAACAACTGAAAAGTTGATTTTCGAGCCCCTAAAACAACCAATTCCAACTGCTCATCAGTAGTCACTTATGTTTTCTGTGTGTCAAAAAATAACTCGCTTTTCTGTTGCATTCCGATTGAGCCTCTTGTTGGGTTGTACGCAACTGTTTAGGCCTATATATGGGCCGTGCAATTTGTATTTGGTCTCCTCTTTCATTCCAAATGAGCCCTTTGTTGTAATTGTTCAGGCCATGAGCCGCGTAACTTGTATCTGTTTGCTCCTCTATTTATTTATTTTTTTTGTGTGTGTTTTCATGTGGAGAAAATGTTTCCTCCGGACTACCCGGTAAACTAGTGTTGTCCGGAAAATCTATAGCCTGCAGCCACGTCACCCAACTAGGAAACCAGGCAGAAGCTTCAGCACTTAAAAGGAAGGGAAGCGTTCAAGGCAATTCATGGTGCGACTGGCTTTAACCTCGGGTTAAAAAGTAGGAGTACGTACCCAAGTCAATTTTGGCATGTTCTCCTTGTTTTTTGAGAAATGAATTGAGAGAGAGGAGAGAGAGAGACAGAGCTATAGACCAATGAGAGGAAAAAGAAGAATGCTGCTGTTGGTGTTTTATATTGTCACAAAGTGCTTAGGTCGGTTCTGCGACCTTTTTAAAAAATATGTATTTATTTTATATATTTAAATTTAAAAATAATGTAAATAAAAATTTATTTTTTAATTTTTTTGCACCGTATAAAAGATCTCGATAAGATCTATATTATTAGAAAAATTATTTGAGCAAATACATTATTTTTTAGTTTGAAACTGCTTTTTAAAAAAAAAAAATACTTATTTTTAATTCTAGAAGGAAGCCTTACTCTAATATGTTTTCCACTTGCTAAACTAGCTAGGCCCTTAATATAATTCTAGACCAGCAATTATCATACGTTTAATGGAATAGTTAATTAAAAACGACTTTTGTGGAATGACATGATTGCGTTATGTCTTTTTTTAAATTTATTTGTTGCTCGGGTAAAGTTGAATATTCCATAAACGTTAGCGTCGCGTGTAATTTTTCGAGTTAATTACTCCGCCAAAGTTCAAGACTTTATTTTTTGATCAGGAAGTTCAAGACTGATGTTTTGAATTACTGTAGGGATGGTGATAGAATAGGTCCCACCTATCTTCACTGCTGCATCAGTTATTTTTTGAACCTTGCTACTGGTACTGAGATCTGTGCACAAATTGTGTTGTAGGGCCCACTAATGGTCCCATACAAATAATCCGATCTGTTAATTATGTTTAAAACATATTTTCATAGGCCTCTGCGAAAAATTAGCTCAATCTGATACCTATAAGTGCTTGATCTAATTATCTAACTTTTCATTTGGGTTTTTAGAGAATGAAAAGTTAGACGATTAGATCAAGTACTTATAGGTATCGGATTGAGCTGATTTTTTGTGAGGGCACTTGAAAAAATGTTTTAAACATAATTAATGGATCGAATTATTTGTATGAGACTCTTAGTGGGCTCCACAACGCAATCTGTTCACAATTTGTGCACAGATTTGATGTGCCAGTAGACTTTCTGTTATTATTGTCAAATGTATTGTCTCTAGAACCGGCCCCATATATATATATATATATATATATATATATATATAGACTAGGGTTTGTCCGTGCCTGAAGACACGACACAATGCAACGCTAAGCCAACACAATTAAATTGAATTACCCTTCTCTAGTTCTAACCCACCCGTGCGTGAAGGACGGCGCAATATATTTTGATTTCAATCTAAAAAAGTATTCTTCCCTTATAATCAAAGTCACCCGCAAGCGAATTAAAGAAAAATGCGATTATATACACAAAATGAAACCAACACAGTCCAATTCCATTAAGGCATTTCTTATAATGAATGCATTACATTTAGCAAAAGCTCCCTAAAAAACAATCTTGGTAGGTTGTTTCTTTACATAAGTACAGTAAGAGTCAAGAAACATGTCCTGCAAGGGCGAGTCTACATCCTATTTACCAAAAACCTATAAGTAATGGACCACCTGAATTATCATCCCGTACAACCAATCACCACACTACTACAATAAACCATAAAGATCACAGCTATTGCCTGTAATTGTAAGTTTTCCATCACACTCCTGCTACCGTGATGGATTTGGGTGTGATTGTAAGTCACTCTCTTTTATCACAATTTATAACCGTGATTGAAAGAGAGAAACAATCACGGCCAATAAGTGTGATCGTTTCTCTTTTATCACAATTATAAACCGTGATCGTTTTTCTTGGCCATGATCGTTTCTCTTTTCTAGGTGTGATTATAAGTCACTTTAGATCACGGTTTATAACCGTGATTGAAAGTTCAAAATGATCACACCCATAAACTGAGATGGAAAACCATTGGGCGTGATTTTTTCTTTGTATCTACTAAACCATCTTTTCTTGTCATTGCCAAGTTTCGAACCCACACACCATTGGTTGATTTCCCAAGCCCTTACCACTAAGCTAGCCAAGATCTTTTGTTACATCATGAAAACCAAAATATTTATACTTACTTCCTAAAGTAAGAAAACTTTTTTTTTCTTTAAAATTTGCTGAATTTTTTTGAAACGCAATTAACATGATATTAAAATATATAAAAATACATATATAAACATTGTTTAAAAAAATTTTAAAATATGACAACAGATCTTTTGCCAATCAAAATTAGTTGTTGATCACCAAAAGATTTTCTTGGGCGAAAAATTTGTTTTTAGCCAGTAAATTTAGTAGACAATAGTGTTTTTTGTTGTAGTGTACGCTTTGTATTTTTATGAAAATTATCACAACCCGCAGATTGTAACATTATGGACAAACTTTAGATTGTTTTCTTATAAACTAACCATTTCACATATATTTTGTGTTTATATTGAATTTCAATTTCAATGGTGGCTTTCCAATTGGATTTTAATCATTTTCAGATAAGGCTAAGCCATAATAATATAATTGTTTTTTTACCTAATGTGTCAAACACTTGGAAGACATTCGAAATAACAAAGTTTTATCACTACAATAAATCATAAAGATCACAGTTCGCCCACATGAAAATCGGGCACTAGTGGAACAGCTCGCCCGTCGTCGAAGAAACAACTGGGCATTGGTAGAACCCAATCGTGAGATTTTCCTTCTCTCTCTCTCTCATTCTCTCTCTCTCTCTCTCTCGATCTTTTTGGGCGTGAAGATGAAGATGAAACGTAAAGATTTTTTGGGGTGAATGTAATTAAGGCTTATCTTCCTACATTTAAAAAAAAAAAAACTTTTCGAAGTCCTCAAATGACATCGTTTCCCACACTTAACTTTTCAAAACCCGCCTAAATGAGTAGTAACCCGCCCACGTAAAAATTAAGACTGCCTAAATGGGTAGGCATTTTATCTCACCGCAAGAGTGAGATAATTTATCTCAACTTTTTTTCGCGCTAATGTTTTTTATCACACCATAAGGGTGAGGCCTTTTCTCTTTTATCTCGGCACAAGAGCGAGATCTTTTATCTCATTTTTTTTCTGCCCTCAAATCTTTTATCACACCACAAGGGTGAGATCTTTACTCTTTTTTATCACGCCACAAGGGTGAGGTCTTTTATCTTTTATCTCACCATAAGAGCGAGATCTTTTATCTCATTATTTTCAGCCCTAAAATCTTTTATCACGCCGCAAGGGTGAGATTGTTTTTCTTTTATCTCGCCGCAAGAGCGAGGTCTTTTATTCCGCGCTAAAACTCACTTTTTACCTCAGCTTTGAACTTAAACTGAGATAAAAAATTTAAACACCACTTTTTATCACGCTTTCATTGAAAACCGTGATCTTTGTAAATCTCTTTAGTGTGATACATATCTATTATTGTAGTAGTGCCAATGAGCCTCCATAGAAACTTAAAAAACAAAGTAAAGTAAAAGCTAATGCCATTTCTTTACTTGTCTATGCCTGAAGGCACTTACCGCCGAAATTCGATAAAAACAATTACTAACAATGAAGTGCTCCTGTATCAATGAGTCTGATGAGATAGAGTTTTACCAAATTAATACATAACCAAAATTTAAATCAATTTTCCTTTTTCCTTTACCAACAAACCCAAAAAAATGATAAGACGAAATTCGCAGCTTGCTTGATGTCTTCTTTCAAACAACCATAAATCCCACAAAAACCATTTGTCCATTTCAACTATGAAATCATCTGAAGATGGTCAAGAGAGCTTACCTATGATGACAACAGCTATGGTCTTTGTTGGAGGAGCATAATCAGTTTCGTTCCACAAACAACATGAATAAAAATTCCAATAGCTACAATTAACTCCATTTTTATGCAAACATCCATCTTCAGCAGAAAGCTTTCTTTAACTTCAGAGCTCCAACATTAAGGCTTTCAGTGGTGAAATAACTCCAACCTTTGCCAAAAGAAACATAAAAAGGAAAAAGAAAGGAAGAGCTCCAATTGAGTGCAGATAAACTTTAACAATATGAAAATGGAAAGGAGACAAAAGAGAAAAAGAGAACACTAATAGTCTCCTTAAAAAATAAGTCAAATCTTTGTCCATGTGTTGGAAGTTCAAAAAGCACATTGTGTTGTGGGAAAATGGAATAAAGTAAGTTTGCTATCATTTGAAAACAAAATTTTGTGGCATACTTGACCAAAAATGGTAATAGCATCCAGTTTTCCTATGGAACTCTGAGAGCCGCTAGCGGGTTTTACTAATCTTATTGAACCAATCAGGAAAAATCCATTGGCGAATGTCCACTATTAGCAAAGAAGAATGTGCTATGTTGTAGCAATTAAACTCTTTACATGGGCATGTGCACTATCTAAATTATGGGGCGACTGAACTTTGTTCTTTCCGGTACCAATTCAAAATCCATTCGCTTTAAATAAAAAATCCAATCCAGACTAAGCAAATGGAAAACTACATCACAGTCCTTAGGGACAATTCCACATGCACATTACTCTGTATGAAACTTTAGGACACAAAGTATATATTCAGTCATTATGGTTTTTGTCCATGCATAGTAAAAAAGCATACCCAGTTGCTGGAACCAAGAGTCTCACATAGCATAGCATTATGTGGCTAGGAGAGAGGATTGAGATTTGACTTTCTTGCAATTTTCAAAATCTTACACCTGCAAAATGAATCCGCACACTCAGAAGCTAACCAAGCATATTCATTTCCCCAAAAGCTTCGTATTGAATATAACTTCAAGCGTTATTTTTTTCCCCTAACATACATTTGCAAGTACAACCTGCCAAGTCATTTTGGGGTAAGAATAATGCAATGTTTGATTCATGCAAGTACAACCAGCCTTCATAAAAAGAAGGGCATTCAACAACACCTGATAATCAAACCACTTGAATTACGTGCTTGGCATGTTAAATCTGGGACAAAAATCATTGTCGCCCTAATGGAGACGTTAGAAGCTTCTTACCGGTGACACCACCGCATGTTTTACCCTCTCCTTGCTGTGAAAACTGAATAGGATAGGAGGCAGCTGATTAGGATTAGCAAGATGGGCAATCTCATGTAAGCAACACACCAACACCAATTCAGAAAGGTAGCATCCTTTCTTTTTACCCCAAACTACAATAAAAGTAATCCACACAAAGTAAAAGTCATAGTTTTGCTTGGTTCATGAGCACTTGGAAGAAAAAGAAAGGGTATGCAATGAAGATAGAAATAGAAACTATTAACTGAAAACTAATTGAGGCTATTATGGTCTTCCATATCAGAAAACTAAATTTCCATTCTTTTCTACATAAACCCCTTTACAAACCCAAAACAAAAAACAAACTTATTTCATCCAAAAAGAAAAGATAAATTAAAATTAGGATTGAGAGTCTAAAGTAAAAGTTCACCGATGGACAAATTAGGATTTATGAAACCGGGAATCTATAAACCAGTAACAGTTCACCGATGGACAAAAGACAAAATATGCTTCATAAAAATTGGATATGGCTCATGAAACAGAATTAGGATTGAGAGTCTAAAATATAAGCTGAAACTAAAATATGCTTAGTAAAAACATCCTTGTTGAAACTGAAATATGGCTCATGAAACTCAAAACCAATTTCATATTGTAAACATGGAACAAATGGCCTATTAGAAGCCTCATTAGTTTAGTACCACTCATAAGAGAAGAGGAAAAAGAAAAGGAAAGAAAAGCGAACCTAAGTCATTCTTTGCAATTTCCCATCTGAGCTAAATCATCTAAAAGATTCAAACTATAAACTGAATGCTATGCATATATTAGATGAAACATCCAATTTGTAGCCCACATAATCATGTCGTATTTGTTAGGGCAATACTACTTAACTTGAGCCAAAGTGTCGTGTGACTTGTGTCGTGTCCTCTCAATTCTGAAAAATGACCAGTTGTGCGTTCGTGTCGATTTTACTTTTGCTTTGTAGCAAATTCAAATATACCGTTATTATAGCAGTCGATATGTCACCAAATTAAACCAAATGAGCTGGAAATAAATAACCAAAAAGCAATAAAAGGGAAAAAGTAGAGATCTTACGTCTACGAAACTTGACCGTGGAGTAGATTTTTGCGTTCAGCACATCCCCAATTTGCTTATCTACCAGTTTCAACCCTGAGTTATCCAAAAAAGATTAGTTACAAACCAAGCCAAACAAAGAACAGGGCACCAAAAAATCAAGAGACTCACATCTCAAACAAAAAAAATAAAGAAACCCCATGCAATTTTTTGGGTGTTCTCAACAAAATTGAGAGACCTACTTTCACAGAAAATAAAATTGGCGAGAAAATCAATACCTAAAATCGAGATCGAGAGAGAGAGAGAGAGAGAGAGAGAGCGCTTACAATTGGATACAACAGTTGGACCCCCACACCACTTGCCGTCTTGGCAGGCAACCACGTCCGGTTGTTCACTGAGAGTTGAAACCCTAGATTAACAGCCGCACAAATATTCAAAAACGATAAACCTAAAATCTAGTAAACACCCCTGGCTTTCTAATTGCCAAGCCCCAAATTCAGTGGGAATTCAAACCCTAGATTAGCAAAAGCACGGGAATTGAGAAACCCATAAACACTTGAACAACCCTAAAACCAAGGGAGTAGATAATAGGGGTGAGCATGGTCTGGATTGGTTCGGTTTTGTAGTAAACCAAGAACCAAACCAATACCTACGGATTATAAATTTATAGAATCAAACCAACCCACAATGGGCATAGAACCAAACCAATCCAATCCAATAAACTACGGTTCGATTTCGGTTTTAACCACGGTTTGCTTTCAAGTAAGCTATCATCTTCAAAAAATATTTGAAGTACTTAAAATTAAGAAGATAAATTAAAAAAATTATATTAAAATCAATTTCATTCAAATTACCAAATCAAACTAACATCAACCAACTAATTTAAGAGTACAGTACCAACATTTGCCTCAAACTAATAAAATGAAATACTGGTAAGTCACTAAAATGAGCCAATTAAGAATACCACCTGCTAAACATCTTAAGATAGTTTAACCCAATAAAAGATCAAAGATAATTCCTAAAACTATAGAATTAAAATTAGGCAGCAAAATGGCAGTAGCAGCAGCATGGTAGCAACTAACTTATTATATATATATATATATATATATATATAGATATATTATACGGTTCGGATCGGTTTGGAACCATAACCGTGAACATGAATCCACAAACCAAACCATGTAATGCGGTTTCTAATTTTTTTAAACCATGACCGAACCACACTACTAAAAAACCAAATCAAATCTTTCGGTTTGAATTGGTTTGGACTGGATTCACGGTTTGACGGATTTTTTGCTCACCCCTAGTAGATAAGAAAGAACCTGAAACCGACACCGGGCTCTAATGCGGTGGGGTCGTGGACCATTTGGAAGATGAGAGGCCGTCGGGTGCCCATCTCGACTTCTCCGAAGTTGAACCGGAACCCAAGGAGTGCTTCGAGGAGCGATCTCTTGCCGAAGGCGACTATCTCCGGTATGGGGAGGTTTTTGACGAATGCGAAGTCAGCCGCATGGAGGCGGTTGTAGGCGTCGAATCGAGTCGTGCCAGTATCGATTTGTTTCAAGAAAAAATACGCCTGAAGAGCATACAAAATATATTCATACCCAAATTAGATGGGTTCGAAATCATACACAGGGAAGAAAATCGAAGATTAGATGGGTTGGATATCAAGAATCCGATTACCTGCTGAGGTCAATCGCAACGATTTGGTTCTTGCTGTCCAACTTCGGTGGGTAAGGGTGTTGTGAGAGAGAGAGAGAGAGAGAGAACTGGGTTGCTCGCCGGAGAAGGGTTCGGCGATGAGGGCCAATGCCGGAGATGGGGGTCCTGAGATGGAGGGGGTGTGCCGTGAATGAAGTACTGTGAGAGAGAGAGAGGTTTGAATTTTGAATCCAATTTGGGGCTTTTGAATTCAGGAGCCGGAGAGAGCTTCAGCCGTGTTTGTACTGGCAAGAAAAAAGAAAACACAGTCCCGGTATTTGCCATTGAAAATGCCAAGTATTTACAGTAATGTCATGGTAAAGTTAGTTTGTGAGAGGGCCATTTTTTGGACCCTTGGATGTGTAGGAATGGAGGGTTGAGATTTGTTTGGGGAGCAAATATATATTGGACTCAACCAATCAACAAAAGACACATACACATTTTTTCAAAAAAACTGAGCTTGCTTATCAGATATATATATATATATATGTGTGTGTGCATATGTATATATGCATATAATGACAACACACACATATACAGGAATATGTAATAAGTTTGGAGACAGGAATAAAATATAGAGCATGGATAACGCGTGGGCAAAAGACCAAAGTTTTTTTTTTTTTTTGAAACCAACAGCATAATTTATATTAAATCAAAAAGAGTAGAAGAGTGATATATAGTTCCTTACAAAACAAGAAAATATTACTCCAGTTCCTCTCTGATCCTTATACAACGCATGTAACAAAAACTCGGGTGCAGCACGATGCACACTGCACACAACAAAAAAAATCCTTGAGCGACGGCTGAATTGTTGGCTAACAAGTCAGAAGGTACCTATTATTCTTTTACACTTCCAAAACTAAATTTCTCTAAACTTTCTCGAACCTTTCTATCTTGATTACAGTTAAGAGCATCTTCAACCCTTACTTTTGATTTTACTTTAAGTTCAAAAATTTCAAGTGAAAATCCACTCCACACATTGTTTCAAGGCTATACAAACGGACTATTACTCATTTTTTCACTAAATTCATTAGACCCTCAGAATTTTCTCGCAAATTTTGAATTTGTAAGGTTATTTTCTCCTTCTCTTACAATCATGAATGAAAATTTTCTCAAGTTTGAGTGTAGATCGATTTGAGTTTATTTATTGGATTGATTCATATCCAATTAAACTTGGGAAAATGACGGTCAAGGACGTGTTTTGATAATTAATATCCGTTAAAGATATTTCAGTATTAACAAATGTTCTTATATAGCATGTTCTTGGCGGATATTAATTATCAGAACACGTCCTGAGCCGTCATTTTCCCATTAAACTTTTACTCAAAATTTTATTCAAATTTAGTAAAAACATTAGTGAGGACTAGAGATGCTCTAATATTGATACTTTCTCATCTTCCCAGTATGTTGTGTTTGTTATACCGTCCTGTTGTGTTTGGAATTTCCAAATGAAAAAGTTTTGTGTTTCTTCCAAGTGAAAAGTTGTTGTGATTATTCCAAATGAAAAAAGTTGGAGAGTGTGACTTATTATTACCCATTCTCCTTCTTCCTCTCCTCTCAAAAAGAATAAAAAAAAAACTAACCAAAAACTGGCCATCACTACTATTTTCTCTAGCCGTACGATGCCTAGAAATAGCTTGAAGGCCGAAATCCAAGGAGCACTATTTTCTCTTTATTTTTATCTCCAATTCCCCATTATCCAATTCACTATTATGAATGTAATGGCCATGAATACTGCAAGAAGTCCATGGAGAAACTTCTTTGCACAGATCAACGTTGCGTCTATCAGCATTTCAAACCACTTCTCGCACCCACCACCACCACCTTCCTTCGAGTCTTGTCACACCGTTCTAGCCTTCCTAGTTCCGGTGCTCCTCAGTCTTCTGCAAATCAAGTATATCAGGGGAACCAAATAACCCCATTTGACACTCACCCCATATCCATGGTAATTTCGGTTGCTAGTTTGGTCTTGTATTGCTTGGTATACGTTGCTAAATCGAGATGGCCAACCTATGCCCTCGTCGTTTCCCGTGGAATGGTGGTGTTCGGTTCACTTTCTGTGGTATCTTTGGCTTCCATTCTATTCCCAGGCTCATTCGGACCAGTTCTGTACACTTTCTTCGTGCTGTTCTCTGCGGCTGAGTTGCTGAAGCTGTTGAAATGGGTACGTCGGAAAATCATGGGCATGCTTCCAAGTCAACTCACAACTGCCGCCTTTTCAAACACAGGAGGTATGGCTGTGATGTAATGTAACGAGAAGAACTGAAAAGTTACTTTTCGAGCTCCTAAAACAACCAACTCCAACTGCTTATCAGTTACTTATGTTTATGTGTGTCAAAAAATAAGTCCATCGTTTTTCTGTTACGTTCCGATTGAGCCCTTTGTTGGGTTGTTACTGTTTAGTCCTATATATGGGCTGCGCAACTTGTATCTGGTTTCCTCTTTCATTCCAATTAACCCCTTTGTTGTAATTACAGTATTTATTACGCCTATGAGCCGTGTAACTTGTATATAGTTGTATCTGTTTGCTCTTTCATTTTTTTTTTTTTTCCATGTGTCCCAAATGTTGACGAAGTTAACTGTGCTCCAGTTGTTTGAAGTACAGAAACCTAGATTTAATTGATCAGTTCCCTCTACAAATTCTAGGTTTTCCCCCTTCCTCATGCTTTCTATGGGTACCGACAGGGTGCATACATCGGTGCACGGACCCCACTTTCGAAACCCGCATAAATAGTTACAGTCGTTCATTAATTTTAACATATTTTTTCCAGTGGCTCCGTGAAAAATCAACTAGTGAATTGGATAACTGCAAGTGTTTGATCTAATATACTCCCTCCGTCCCAAATTCTTTGTCTGGTCTGCAAAACGGAGTGTTAAAAATAATACAATTTTCGCAAGAAAAATTCATAAGTTTTTCAACAACTTACTAGATATCAATGAGTATTTTTCATTTGTGAAAAAAGTATGAATTTTTTCTTGAAAAAATTGCATTATTTTTAACACTCTGTTTTGCGAACCGGACAAATAATTTGGGACGGAGGGAGTACCAATTTTTTCATTCAAGATATAAGATCTTGGATTCTGAACAACTCTTGTTACATACAAGAAGCATTATTAATTAAAAGATGTAAATATTTTTTCATCTGGTTAGAATACAATGAGAAACAAACACATTGGGATGGATGGAGCTAGTAGTTGTGATATGTTATGCACTTTCTTAAGGTAAATAGGCAGGTTGATCATTGTGAGTCAAACAAGTGTCATAGTGGTAAAAACAGATTACAGTTATCGTCGTATCAAAGAACTCGAAAGTCAATATCCCCAGTAAATTGATAAGTTCTATTAACATCCCATCGTGATCTTGGAAATATAACAAATCATGGCTTTGTTTGGATGAGAGTTTAGTTTAGTTTAGTTTAGTTTTGGTAGTGGGTAGAGAGAGAAATATGGTAATGATTGGAGAGAGGTGTAATGATTGGAGAGAGATAGAGAGAGAAATAAAATTAATAATTGGAGATATAGGGTAATGATTGAAGAAAGATATAAAGTAATGATTGAAAAATAAAATAAAACTAAAACTAAAATGGGTACCGAACATAGTGCATGTAATTACCACTAGTAATTTCGGGTAAAGCATTTTGAATCATGTAATTTTGAATTGAACTAGATACGAACAAATTATATATATTCAGCCATTGGTCTACATGTGTCGCTACAAGTTTTTTATTTTAACAGCAATATTGGATGAGTTCAATTTGGAACGTGATCCGCTCTAGTCCCTAAAGGAACTTGACGGTTTTGTCAGGGCACTTCCGAGCCCTTCTCGGGTCTCTTTTTATGATGGTGACCGATTGATATTTTAGACGTAGTCAAGAACATTAGACACGACTATTCCAAATTTTTGCTTTAACGATATTAAAAAACCACCGGTAGTACATTACCGCTGGTAAAAGTACATTACCAAAACCGCTGGTAAAAGTACATTACCGCTGGTAAAAGTTCCGTCGGCAAAACAATTGTTGGGAATACAAAAATGGCAGTAAATTACCACCGGTAAAAGTTTTGGACTATTAACGGCGGTTTTACTACAGCCGCTAAAAGTTTCGAAAAAAATAATGACATTGCCGAAATTCAAACCCGCGACCCATTGATTAATACCCGAGCACTTACTCACTAAGCTACATAAAATCACGTGTTTTATTAGAAAAATAATATTATTTATATTACATAAAGCATTATTACCGGCGGTTTTTTCTTACCGCCGTTAATAGTTAGTTTTTCTAGCGGTTTTACTCATGCAGTTAATAAACGGCGTTTATAGTTACTTTTTGCAGAAGTTTGTTATTACCGCCGGTAATAGCAATCTTTACCGACGGTTTTATTACCGCCGGCAAAGGCAATTTTTGGCCAAAAAAGTGATTTTTTTTTTTTGTGCTAAAAAGTGGTTATTTATTAAAATACTTAGGTAAAAGTAAAAACAAATTTACTTTTCCGATGCTTTTTGTCGAGACGAATCAATAATCCACAAAAGTTTGACGCAAAACTAACAAATACAAAAAAAATTCAAATAAAGACAACTTTCAAATTTAAGCTAAATTCATAAGAACGCAACCTAAGACCCTTTTTAGTTAATAATGAGCTTAATTTCTTTTGGGGCAGTAGAATTGTGGATTTTCTGCCGCTATCATTGTGGTCACACCGTGTGTTTATTTAGTAATTTGAACAATTCATCTTGAGTGGCATGCAGAGTAGTATATTCATAGAAAAAATTAATTTGATCGGATACCAAACTACGCCAAATTTTACCTTTTGCGGCATTACAAAATCGTCGGAAATAGTCCAAAAACCACCAGTAATACTAACAACCACTGGTAATAGTAAAAAAATCGCCGGTAAAGCAATTGTCGGGAAAGCAAAAACGGCGGTAACAAACCGCCGCTAATACTTAAAACGGCATTACAAAACCGCCGGAAATAAAATGGGTGGTAATTTTTTTTTCGCTTTCCCTGTGAATCGGACCCGGAACCTCCAAATCTACGCGCACGCGTGTGACCAATTGGGCTAACCCTCATTTTGGGTCAAATAAGATAAATAATACGGAGTATTATTTATATTATACGAGTCAGTTTTATTATAATCGACGGTAATAAATTGGCGGTATTAAAAAGAATCGTATATTCTACTTTTCCCTGCGGTAATTTAAAAACTGTCAATAAAAGTCACTAAAAACGATAGTATTAGGAAAACCGCCGTTTTACATTAGTAAGACCGTGGGAATAATTACCCTAAAATGGCGGTAAATTTTTCTCACATGGTTTGTAATTTTTTTTCACTAATTAATTAACACATTTGAATATTATGGAGCCACTGCCGTGTTCGAATCTTGGCTCTGCCCAGAAAACCTGTACTCTCTCAGTCCCTAAATAAATGTCTGACGTGCAAACTTAGGCCTATAAAAATATGCATTTTTTTTATAAAAAAAAACTCAAATTTTTCTTCACAACTTAAAAGAATTCACTGATATCTATTGATTTGTTAAACTTTTTTTTTTTTTATTCTTTTTACAAAAAAATGCACCTTTTTAAAAATCAAGATTTGAGCACCAAACATTTATTTAGAGACAAAGAAAGTATTTCTTTTGGGTAATATGTATGAATAATTTGAAAGCACGTACACTTTTTTGGTAGTATTAAATACTCATTTCATCCCAAAAAGAACTATTCGCCACATAAACGAAAACTTAAAAAATTCTTTCTAGTTCAAAAAAAATCCAAATATTATTCGCATTGATATTATGTATCAACGAGCTCTTTTAATTTATGAAAAAAATATTTGAATTTGTTAGAACAAAAACATATTCTTTTTAAGCCCCTTGTTTAACGGATCATACATTCTTTTGGGGATGAGAGAAGTACATGATTTCTTAAAAGTCAATTCCATGTACTCCTCTGCCCTAATTTATTTATTTATTTTGAAATTTGTGTCCCCTTTTAATTGGCTATATGTTATAATTTATATTTTTATTGGTGATTTTGAAAATATTATTTAAAAAATTTGATTAAGATCTATCAAATAAATTTATGTGTACTATAAAACAGGTATCAATCGAAAAATATAAAATTGTGGATCAAAAAAACCTCAAAAAATATATAAAAAAATTTGATTCAATTAGAATACAAACGAGAGACTATGCCTTGTTTTCTTCCATTTTCAAAAAATTCTCCCTACTTCCAACATTTCTCTCTATCTCTCTCCACTTATTACCCCTACTATTTTTCAAAAAAAATTTCAAATACCAAACCCAACATAGCATAAAAATTTGGAAGGGACAAGACAGAAATCTGTACTCCGTCACTATTCTCATCTCACGCGTGAGGAAAATACAACTCATCCCGAATTCGATTTCGCTGGTGTCAGCGAATCGTCGGTCGCTTACGTTGCAACTTGCGAGGTGTCGTCATAATGCCTTAGAGGGTCTAAATTGCGGCGTAAGGTAAAAAAAAGAAAAGAAGAAGCCGAGTTTAATTGACCAAAACACTCCTACATGGCACGTGCTCTCTCTCTCTCTCTCTCTCTCTCTCTCTTCCTGTCTTTTTCGACTCTTTCTTCCTCTCTCTTGTCAGCTTCTCTAAAGAAAGAAAGAAACAGAGAGAGAGCATAGAGTCTAGCCCTCTCCCAAAATCCCATGCTTATTATTTATTTATTTATTCGAGTTTTATAGAATTATTCAGTCAATCAAAAAAATCTTAAATTTATCTATTCCAGTCCAATTAGTTTCAAATTCTGCATGTTATATTGTGAGCAATACGGCTTGAGAGGGCTGTAGTGCAACAACAACACTATACCATATAGTGCAGCTGATCCGACTGTCTATATCGACATGAACAATTCAAATTTAATTTGAGTTTCTACAAATCCGAGCCATCCATTGTCGAGATGGACACCCGGATCAAACGTACAGTGCAGGGGGTGCACTACAGCAAGGGCGGAATCATGAATTAAATTTACCCTGGGCTAACCCAAATTACATATATATAAACCAAAAAGAGGCAAACTTATATATAAATATGTAAATGTTCAAAAATAAATAAAAGGGAAGTACAAAAAAACGTACACTATCGAAGTTGTATCCTACGATGTCTTGGACAAGATCTCTTTCGATGTACCTAATCATAGAATCCGTTAGAAAATCATCCTTCATTTTGTTGCGCAGATTAGTTTTCACATGCTTCATAGCGGGATGTTCCCATATCGGAAAACGTAACCCCAGCTCCCGTACAAGAGAAGTATCATCAAATTCAACTCTTTGGATTTTAGGAGGAGGTTGCTCATCGTTAATTGAAGTATCGACATTGAACTGAGAAGAAGCATCACTTTCTGATATATTCACTCTTTGTTTGAAGAACGACATAAGAGTTTTTCCTCCCTTTTTTTTTGTTGTTGTTCCATTATAATTTAAACCTAAAAGAGTAACATTATAAGAACCAACAATTAAAACCAATATAAGAGCAAGTACACTAGATGAGCAAAAATACATTTTTTGCTATTTTACCTAAGAGAAACATAAAAAATAGTCTACACTAAATGAGCTAATTAAAAGGGAAGCTAAAATGCATTTATGAATAGTTGTTCTCTATTTTTACCTAAGCACTATTCATACTCCTTTCTTTTTTTATTATTTCTTTCTCTCTCTCCTCCCTCCTTTCTCCTCTCTTTAAACAATAAATATAATAAAGAATAAGTAAAAAATATATATTTTAATTGGTGTTAGGTAAAATAGATAGTATTGGTATTCTCTATTACCATTTCATTCTTCTCGAATCAATAAGAATGCAGCAACAAACACAACAAGCAATATTAAAAGAGTACTACTGTTGGTGCCGACGGGGTCGGTACCGAAATCGTAGGGACGGCCGCGCCGGGTCATCTCCGGCCACCGGACGGTAGATCCGACCTACCAAAAATTCTATAAAAAAAAAATGAGGGGGCCTGCGCGAGAATCAACGGCATCCGAGGTATTCAGGGTACTTGATCCGAGTAACCTTTTTAAAAGCTTGAACGATTCATTAGATATTTCGTCGCTTAAAATTCAGGAACCAAAAATTAAATGAACTGGTGAAGCTTTTAACGATATTTAGTTGAACTGATTTTTTAAACCGACTCTTGAAAAAAACATTTGAAACAAACCGAATCATTTGTGTAGGAATCCGAAGTAATGCGATACAATTACGTGTACACCCGTAGGATTTGTTTATAGTGTATATATATATTTTGCATTATTACTTCGGTTTGCGTCACTCGACGAGCTGTACTTGGTACATAATCAGATAGCACTAAAATTGAAACGAAACAGTGCGTAACTATTTAACAAGTCAATTTGGGTTTTATAAGTCCAACCCATATTGAACCCATTTTTAATCCATCTAAACCCATATAAATATAAGTTGATATGGGTTCAACCCATTATATAATATTGGCGGGTTGGGTTGGGTTATAAGTGGACGGATTTAGACGGATTATATAATATGGGTTGAAATTGCCACCTCTACCCAGCATTAAAAAAGAACAGAATACAGGCACCCAAAAAATGATGCGTCTATGACCATGAACACGATTAATTCAAGAGTGTTTTCACAAAATGGATAATCGGCGTGACACAAGGAATCTAAATTACAGTGGACATAGGGAATCTATGGTGGTGACAAGCAGCGGCCATAAATAAACTCAGTTAACTAATGGAACTCCAGAATATTACTTTAAAGCTAAAATCCAAGAAAGAATAATCCCAATTTGTGGAAGGAAAAATTGTCCTTCTTCCCATAGTTTATATATATCTATTTTGGATGATTTGATTGATACCAACTAACTGGAAAAGGAGAAAGTGAAGTTCAGCCTGTCCCACAAATTCTTGATTTTTTCGATCAAAACATAAGTTCTTCTTGATTATTCCCTTATTTTAATCAAGAACTTGTGGGGTTTAAGAACTGGGTTTATTTACTATTTTACCAGATTTTGAGATTGGACAGGCTGAACTTCACTTTCCAGTTAGCGGGTATCAATCAAATCATCCAAAATAGATACTATAAGCTATGGGAAGAAGGACAATTTTTCCTTTTACAAATTGGGATTATTCTTTCTTGGATTTTAGCTTTAAGTAATATTCTGGAGTTTCATTTGTGAACTGAGTTTATTTATGGCCGCTGCTTGTCACCACCATAGATTCCCTATCTCAACACGTTTGTTCAAGCATTCCTATATCCAAAGACTACCTTTTGTTGTCCCAGCTAGCTAGATATGCATTCCTATATTCAATGACATTAAACCAAACTTGATAACAAAAAAAAAAAAATCCTTCATTTACTAAAATTCGATCTTTTAGCAAAATGTGGATGCTCTAACTTTTGATTACTACCAGTACGTTGGTGCAAGGTCGGTCCACTCCATCGGTATCCAATGGCGGAGTCAAAATTTTAGATCGAGGGGGACCGATTTAAGAAAGTGATCATTCAGACAATAAATCTGGGTACCTCTAGCATTTTTGGGCTGAAAACACACCCCCTTGGTGGCCCAAAACCGAATTGAGATGGACCAACTTCTAGTCAACAAGACCATAAATCTGGTGGGCGAAAATAACAGCAGCGATGGGTCAATTTCTGCTCAGGTGATGGGCTAACTCCTGGGCAATGTAACTCTTTCAAAACATGTAAGGATATTGAGCAACGGGTGACCATACGTGCTCCCAAACGTGCAAGTCCTGCTAGCTCGATTTCATAAACTAGTGATCAATCTCGGACCCATATCTGGGTAATCCCTCAGATTGGAGGGAAGGTTGAGAGTTACTATGCAAGTAATCTTTTATTGCGCAAACTCGGTGAGAAGATTTCAAAGCTTTCTTTTCGTAGAATCTCGAAGGTTTCATCTAATTTTTTATTGGGGAGCAACATCTTTTGAATAGAGCTAGTCCTGATTTTTCTGTCTCCATGTAGCTTTATTTGTTTTGTTGTTTTGTTGCTTGTAAACTAGTTTTTTTTTTTTTTTAATTGAAGTTCTTAGGCTCCGTTCCAGAAACCTTCTTAAAAAATAAGCAGTTTATTTTATATTTTCAAACTAAAAAATAATGTAAATAAAAAATAATTTTTTAATTTTTTTTACACCATATTAAAGATCTTGATGAAATCTATCAAATTAGATCCATATTGGTAGAAAAATCATTTGCGTAAACACATTATTTTTGAGCTTGAAATTACCTTCTTAAAAAATAAGGACTTATTTAAGATTCCGGAACGGAGCCTTACTCTTTCTCAAAATAAAAAAATCGCTTATATCAAAGTATCTTCTTAGATAAATAAAAAAAAGAAAGAAATGTGTTGACACCGGATTTTGCCCCAACTATCACTATCAAGGATAATCAGAGATATTACAATTTTCTGGCCGGATTGAACCAGTCTTTTCTTTATGTGTGTGTGTGTGGATATACTACTATACAAGATGAATAGTTCATATTACAACAATTAATGCACAGTGAGGCCCACCAATGGCGGTAGCGAAAACCCCTCGGTTTCCACCGCTAGCGGACATAATTTGTTCCTCTCAGTCCCAATTTAATAGTCTCTCGTTCTATTCTAACTGGATTAAAAACTAGCTATATCTTTAAATCAATAATGTATTTTATATTCAATATGGATTTTATTTGATAGATCTCAATTAGTTCTATAATTCAATATTTTTATCATAAATTCATAGATATAATAAATTGAAAAGTGACACAGACTCTTAAAAAAGACAATTAAATTGGGACGGAAGGAGTACTCGTTAATATTTAATTTCCAGGAAACTAACTTTTAGGCATGGAAACTGGCTTAAATTGGGACGGAAGGAGTATTCTCATAAGCTTTTTTTTTTTTTTTTTTGGCTTTTTCTTGCCCTATTTGAATTTTTTCGCATTTATTAAATTTGCACCAAATTTTGGTGGGTTATTGATTCGTCTAGATGAGAGAAATCAGAAAAGTAAAAAAATTGTACTTTAACCCCAATATTTTTGGAAAAATCCAAGATAAAACCCTAAAAGTCAGCTTTTGTAGTTTTATCTTAGATATTTTCAAAAATATTTGGATAAAAGTACAAAAAAAAATTGTTTTTCAATTCCTCTTGTCGATACGAATCAATAATCTACAAAAATTTAGCACGAAACTAAAAAATGCAAAAAAAAAAAATTTCAAATCAAGATAAAATAAGAAAACCCCAAAAAGCTAAGAACAAGGTCTAATTGCGATTGAAATATAATTACCACGACATCAACTGTATGGTGTGATAAACTGTAACTCAAAATCTCAAATTACTGTAGCATTGTCGACCAAATGTCATTGAATCACATGACTATGCTTAGATCGTGATTGCATTGCGAACGTCTTAACCTTTTACGGGTTTTTCCTAGAAAAGTCTCGAAACTGATGTAGTGGACCCATGGGGTGTACTGTGCTGTGCAATCTCAACAGTCCAAAAAGCATTTTGGATGTGCAATCTCAAAGCCTGGATCATTGATTGTCGACATGAACGGTTCGGATGGCGCACAATACTCTGCACAGCACAGTTCTCGCGTGATGCAGTAATATTGTTGAATGATGAATGCATTGCAAACCAGCTTAACCTTCTTACGAGGTGTGTTATGTCATAGGAAGGAAGGACTCAATCATCCAAGCATCAGGAAAAATGATCACCGCCCACCCTTCGTTCAAAGCTTCAAGAAAACACATTCTACATAGATTTGGGACATATGCCCTGTCTGTCAACTTATAGGGACTGAAATGGACCAACTCCTTGGTCCCTTTGAGCCAACACGAGAACAAATTGAACATCTTTAAATCATTGAAACGCTATGAGTTGCAAGAATGAAGTCAGCAAAGACAAGCCAAGCAAAAGTGAGGTCAATCGACTTTGATTTTTTAGCAGACGCAGCCTTTTTCAATGACATGAGATCTATTCTATCTATTTTATCGGGAGAACACCTTTTGCTGTGAATCAATTTTATGAGGCTGGCTTTCAAATTCCAAAATCACCCAACTGCTTACTTCTACAATCCGGCAGCCATAAGGGGGTAGTTGCGACTATTCAAATCAAAACCAATCGCAAACAACCGCTTCACTTCAGTTACCCAAATGTAGATCTTGACGCCAGTTTCCTTCTCTTCCGCATAGACAAGTGAGTTATGGCAAAGAAGGCCAAATCAAAGACGAAAATCTGATTCTCCACAATAGCAGTCAGATTCTTTTTCTCTTTTACTTCACTGTAAGTTCAGTTTGATTAACTATTTGGGCAAAGAAGTAGATTAAATTTTTTAATAGAAGCTTTTTATCTTTATTTTCTCCCTTCCTATATTGTTTTGTTTCTCATTTATTAATTTCTGTACAAAACACATTCCGCACACAACTATATGTATCCATCGAAGTTACCAAAAATCGCACATGCACCGTGTGTGCCCTGGATGCTAGTTATTATAATGCCCATCTGCAGTCATTTTTCACTCTTTATTCAGGAAAAAAAGATGCAATATTTGGTCTCATGATACATAAATTATAATAGCTCCAACTCTGCCAGAACAACCTTCTGTCATTTGCACAACAAATAAAGAAAGGAATCGATCCTCTTCGGTCCTTAATTTGAACGGGACGGGACGACCCAAATTTAAAACATTGATTGTAGTAATGGACGATTGATTCGAACTGTCTCATTCAGTCTAAAAATGTACAGTAACATCCTACATCGGGAAGTTTTGAAAGCCTTGAGTAGTAAAAGTCACATTTCACTGTTTCTGATTCCGTTAAACACAAATCACCTAAACTAGGACAATAGGTATCCCAACCCACATACCATAAGAAACCAGTGAAGCAAATTGAACTTTGAACCCTCTGGCCCCATTTTCACATCTCTACATGTTATCTACCAAACACAAGATACTGGAGCCCACTGCCCACTTGTTTTTGCGTGATGTGGTATACGTGTGCTTCCAGGACTTCAAACTTAGTACTCTAGTAGTTTATTGAGCAGGACCTCATATTATATTGTGTGCACTGGGAAGTATATTGCGATGGCGGAATATCAGGTTATAAAATATGTACACCCTCGGTCTCAAAACGATAGTCTTCTATGTAAGAGCAAGTTTACCAGTTATTAGCTAGCTAAAAAAAACTTGTGAACAATGCACATTTTTTATTTTTCCTACTCACATTTCTTTCGACATTATACCAACACTATCTATTTAACATATTCTCAATTAAAATATATTTTCTTTCCTTCTTCAATGGTGCACCAAAGTGTAGATTTTTCAAAAAAAGAAGAAAGAGAGAGAGAAAGAGAGAGGGATGGAGAGATGAGAGAGAAATTAATGTAAAATATTACATACCTGATGTACAGTACTTCTCTACTTCTGTCGAATCACTGTAGACAAATGTATTTGTACCCTGCATGTGCTTCTTTTATACTTTCGCAATCTAAAATACCTAAAAGTTCAATATACCTAAGTTGATGTTGTTGCGCTAACAACTTGCAATTTTCGTATAAACAAACAAACTCCTTCTGTACATGATTATTTCAGTTTTTTTTTTCCACCAAATTTCAATTAATTCTTTAATTTGGTGTGAAAATTTTTAAAAAATATGAACGCAAGTATTTTTTGATTGGAAAAATTGCAAGTATTTTCGTACGAGACTATCATTTTGGGACGGAGCGATTATAAAAGGAGAGGTGTGGACTTGATCGGGATTGTGTGTATATAAGTATATCAGTCCCCTTCCAATAAGGGATCCCTTATTGAGTTAAGTTGAAAACCTCCCCTTTTCCGATTAATTTTGATAATCCGAACGGTTTTTCATAAAAATGCATTTAAAATAAGGGATCTCTTAATGGAAGGGGACTGTATATAGGATAGTTATTGTGTAGTAACATAATCCTTCAAGATAACATTCCCTCCCGATTGTAGTGGATTGCGAGGTATTTGGAAGACATTTTCACGCTCGCACTCATGTTCTTGCACCTACATGTAGTGATGACAGGGCGGATCGGAGGTGAATATTGACATATCCGAAGCCAAATCTGAACCCTCCACCCGTCCCCAAAATCCGCCCTGATCTCTGATCAGACATATTTTGGGTACTCCATCCCCACCTTGAACGAGGAACGAAGATCCGATCGGAAATTTGGATATCCGAATTTGAAAAAAAAAAAACAGAATCTGCAAGGCATTAACTTAGCAAATTGAGGCACAATCTGTCAATTAAGCCACTGATTCATAGTTCCATAGTTAGTGCCCATAAAAATAAAAAAAAAATAAAAAAAGACAAATCCCAAAAAAAAAAAAAATTACTAGAGTTCCACAATCTGCAAAAAAAATATGATTCCACAACTATTAGGCATTAACTTAGCCAATTAAGTTAAACCAGCGCCATTGTATTCCACAACAATACTAGAGTTCCATCGTTCATCCAACAACACTGTGTTTTGTTTTGTGGGTAGCAGATTGACGAACCATAAAAATAAAAGGTATTTTATATCGTCGGGTATTCAGGGCGGGGCGGGACAGGGCGGATACGGATTGGAGATCGGATTTAGGGCGGATTGGATCAGAGGTAGACTTACCTCCAAATCTGATCCGATTCCCGATTTTTTTTTATTTTTTATTTTAAATTCGAACCCGCTCCAATATCTAAAAAAATTTCCAAATATCCGATCCGTTTTGGACGGATAACAGATCGGATTCGAATGGGTCGGCCGAAATGGCCATCCCTACCTGTATGCGCATTTTATGACTTAGGATGAGTTTCCCCTAAACTAAATGGAGTAAGGACCATGTTTTTATAGATTTCTAAGCAAGTCATTCTTCACATATTAATCAATTAAAATATCATTTAGCAAAAATAATTTGACTATTACCATTAAAACGAAAACCAAAAAAAAAAAATTAGTGAAAACTCACACTTCTAGAAGGGCTTCTATGCCTTTTGTTTGTTTCTTCTTTTACCCCTTTTTTGAAAAAGTGATTGGTTCGCACTTCACACGGTACTTCATCCGAAACACATAATTTATAAAATTATTAAAAGAAGCTCATAAATTCATCTGAATTTAAGGAGGGAGAGTAACAGCCATAAACCCAGGATTGAAAATAGAAACCCAGAGAGAGAGAGAGAGACGACTAGTCTCTAGATTTGAAGCATATTTCTAAAACTGATTTGAAGCCCCCTCAAAAAGGGCCAATCCTTTTGAACCCCAATTCAGAAGATATCACTGCAATTTCCTCGTAACATGATTTGTCGACTTCCCCCCAAGACCCCACTCTATAAATTATAAAGGAGAGGTGCCCTACAATTAAAGACCAACCCCATTCCAGAAATACAAACATACCCTCTTCTCTTCTCTTCTCATTCAATTCCACTCTTCATTTCCATCATTCCAATCTCATAACCTCATCCAATCTCCTTCACAATTTCTTCAACACCATGTCCAGAGACTCCAGACCAAGCGCCGGTAGGGCCTTCAATGGAGGCATCAATGTTGCATTCGTCAACGTGGAATCATACAACATGATCTCCCAACAGCGTCCCGAGCCTGCCCCACGTCACACCGCCTTCGCCTTTCTGATTTCATCCCTCTTTAACTTCCTTGACCTCCAGTATCGCGTGAACGGTACTGCTTCTCCGTTCGAAACACACCCAAAAACCATGTGGATCGCAGTTTCCAGTTCGCTCTTGTACTGCTTTGCGTACGCGGCTGAACTTGAACTGAGGTTTGCCCAATTGGGTCGCTGTGGGATGGGGTTGTTCGGTTCGATTCTCTCAGTATCTTTGGCCTCTGTTCTTTTCCGAAACTCTGTTTCGTTTGTTTTGTACTTTCTTTGCGCCCTGTTTTTTAATCGGGAGATGTTGTGCTCCGCAATTGACGTGTTTGGGAGCTGGATTCGAGGGAGAATGGTCGTCCCCCTTGTACAGGTATCGCCCGCCTCTACCAACAGGGGAGGCCGACTCCCAGTGTAAGTAACAGTAAACAGGCGTCTTCTCCGACAAACCCCGGTCGTTTTTAGTGATAGGAGTAAAGAGAGAACCTGAACCCATTAATCTAATAGGCATCTTTTCTTCTTTTTCTCCCCTGTTTTATTTTTTCTCCTCTTTTTTTTATTTTTTTTGTTTGTTTGTTTGTTTGTATGTACCCGTTACCGAAGGCTGCTTGTTGTATCTGATCTCAGGTTCTCAGCTAGTAGAGTAAATCTTTCTCTTTTTGCCTTTTGGATGATAGATGGGGATTTGTATAGAGGAGAGTGTAATAGAGTAAATGATAGAATCTATTTAAGACAAAAGTACACTTGGGTTACTGATATTCTTTGTGTTTATTTATGTGAGTAGTGCACATTCACATAAATACCGGGAAAACGATACCACATGTAAAAATGAAAATAAAAGAAAGAAAAGAAATAGGGCAAGGGTCCTGTGCAGTGGGTTTCAACCAGTTCGGTTCAGTTTGGACCATCTTTGGGCCCTTTCTCGCCCCACAAAAATGATCGGAATCGTTCACTTTTTAGAACTCGTCGAGAATATTGATCTCACTAAAAATCACATTAATCGGATATTGTTTGATATGATTTCGAAATGTATTAAATTTGGAAAGAAAAAATGTGCAACACTGGGTTGCAACCCATTTAATACAATTATCCAAAGATAAATGCATTTGATATTGTATCAATCCGATCAGCGTGATTTTTGGCGTGGTCAATGTTCTTGACGAGCTCTAAAAAGTGAACGATTTCAATCATTGTTGTGGACCAAAAAAGATTTCACAAATAATCCAAAACTGAACCGGATTAGTTAGAACAAACACTAAACAGGACCCTTGCCAAAAAAAAGAGCCAAGATCCCACACTTCAATTTCTCATGACAAAAAGCATGCAACTGAAAGTGTCAAGAAATTCATTAGCAGCATGCCAATCATAGAACTTACCATAACTTTGCATATCAACATCCCAACCAGAGTATCACTTAACAATTCTTTTAGAATTCGTTTAATTGAACTTTTTAGAGAAATGATACTCACACCCCCTCGTTCAGTCTTTGTACTTTTTTTTTATCGGCACATTATGAGCGAAAAATTAAAGTAGAGCATAAATACAACTACTCCGTATTACTTTCAAATAAGATAAAGGTGAAATTGCATGGAGACCCCCTCATCTATACGCTTTGGACATCAATACCCCCTAACTTTTAAAAACATCCAAAAGCACCCCCTCATGTATTACCGTTCTCCAAGTGACACCCTTCCGTTTCAGAACCGTTTGTTGCAAGGGCACATGACATTAGTTTTGACATTTTTAGACAAAAATGCCCTTAATACATTCTCTCTCTCTCTCTCTCTCTCTCTCTCTCTCTCTCTCTCTCTCTGTGCTACAGCAGTAAAAGAAGCTAGCAACACAAGGAAACCCAGAATTCCATAGAAGCTGGCAACACAGACAAACCCAGAATTTTCCCAAACTCTTTCTTGTCTTTCTTCTCTGATTCAACGGCAAAACCATCCCAATCCCTTCAAACGCATACACAGCCACACCCAACCCAAACGAAACGAGAAAATTGCACATTCTGTTGGGTAAACACCTACTCTAATTCGCAATCCAAACATGAAACATGGAACAACCTGTTCTTTTGAAAAGAAATCACTTGTACTCAGTAGCAAGGATAAATTTTCAGATGAAACACACTTTTAGTATAAAATCGCAAAAAGGCAAGGAGAAACAAAACCAAATTATCCATTTATGATCTTAGAAGCCGAAAAAATTCAACGACAACCCCAAAAAATTTCCGCTAGGCAATTTCGTCGAACAGTTGAAGACATAAGTCACCAACACAAATTGAAAACAACCCATTGCAGCCCTAACTGACCCTAACCCTAACAGATTACAGCCCACCGCAACCCGAAATAAGAACACGCTAAGAATTCCGGCAATACACAAAAGAAATCATGCGTAAGAGCTATACGAATCTACTGGAAATCCGAAAACTAAGACCAAATGATAAAAGCATATGCAAGCAAAAGAAGACGGACCACACAAACGAAAACAACAACGCCGGGGAGAGGAAAAACCTAAACCCAGATCACAGGAAACCCACTGGTACTCCGACCGACTGCTCAGGAAACCAGATCTGAGGCGTGAACGGCAAAGGCTGTAGGGGAAGATCGACGCTGAGAGTAATGGTGACAGCAGACCAACGGTGATAGGGGCTCTGATCGACGGAGGAAAACCAGACCGAAACGTCGAAGAGGAAAACGGCGACGAACGGCGGACGACTGGAGTTGAAACGATGCAGGGGAGAAGGGCCACAGGGCATTCAGAACGACGGCCGAAGGGGCTCAGATCATGTCGGTGGGGAAGGGAGAGAGGGAGGGGGCGGCGGTGGGGGGATTGTGGCGGGGGAAGAGGCGGAAGCCTCCCTGCAAAAAGAGAAGGACATGGAGGAAGATGAGAATATGAGATGAGATGAGGGAGATGAGTTTTGCTCCGTGTAATGTAATATAAGAAGGGCATATTTGTCATTTCATTCAGTCCGTTAACGACATCCACGATTTTTTAATTTTTAGTAAATGAGGGGGTGCTTTTGGACGTTTTTAAAAGTTAGGGGGTGTTCGTGTCCAAAGCGTATAAATGAGGGGGTCTTCATGTAATTTCACCTAAGATAAAACTATCATAAAATCCACACTATGCACAGGACGAACGCAAGTGCACATGGAGATTGGACTAAGAATCACGTGTGTTAACTAATTTTCCGTTAAGTTGGATTTTTTCAAGAGGGGCTTAGAATTCCGCTTAGATTCCGAACCTCACAATGGTGGGATTAGAGAAGGAAAGGTGGTTGGGTTTCATAGTCGAGTTCCATAAATTAGCTCGAGTCCATATATGATCATCACATTAATCTAATCTCACTGCTCAACCACAACAAACAAGTTTATGACAATCCCTACCCAATTCCTACACTAAACAAGCAAAAAAACTTTGTTATTAAGTTATCTTCACTACGAATCACAATTCCCTCTTCACTACTAATCCCCCTCCAACCTATAGCTGTATCAAACGATGTCGAAGAGTTTTAACTTTACCATACGTTAAAAGAGATAAATCACCAGCCTTGACCCAGCCATCCCCTTCTATCAAAACTTCAAATTAAACACACGCAGTGAAAAGTATTAGGAGGCATAAAATACATAGTCTCATGTGCCAACATCAAAAACTTCCCAGACAACACACATAGACCAGCCATTTGGCCCGCCTTTTTTTTTTGCTCAGCACCCTTTGGTCCGCCGTGTCCGCTTGGACCCTTTTGGAATGTCAAAGTGGGTAATTCCATACCTTGGACTATGGTGATGGATTTTCAGAGAAATCTCATATCCAAACCACATTCCAAATCATTGACGAAAACTGAAACCCAATCCACATATCTTGTAGTTTTGCATGACGTCATCTTCCACCTATAGGACTTTTCTCTTTGTATTGCTCATTAGTCTCACATACTTGAACCTTCTAAATCCTTTCCTTGCTTGGTAGATGGCTTGAACTCAAAATGTTGGGGGAAAACACCCGATAACAAGACTGGCTTTTTCTTTTTCTTTTCTTTTTTTTATCATTCGACAGTCATGGATGTCTGGGTCAGCTCATGTATAGCTCAATTGATCACTGTCTAGTCCGGTCAAGTACAAGCTATCCACACTGGGATTGAGAAATTCACAAAAAATTACTTTTTTGCTGTCCTCAAGAATCAAAGCCTGATCAACCATGTTGCAAGCAAATTTACCAACTAACCAGGCTAGCCCTTGGGGCTGCAGCTTGCAGCTTTTTGAGTGCACAAACTAGTTACTTGTAGCAAAAACATAAAATTCCGTAGTTCCTGAACTATTGGGATTTATTAAATTTAGATCGCGGGTTGGGTATATGGTTCCAAGTTTAAGCAGAGATATAATGATGCCAATTGTTTGATACTTTGATGCTCTTGAGGGGCATGTACATTGTAGAGAATTTTATGTATCAACTAGTGTAATGCACGTGCGTTGCACGTTATCGCGTGCTCATTTGTTGATTTGTTTTTTGCAAGTTTTGTAGTGAGTGATAAGTACTCAACTACGTTTATATCCCTTCGCTTTGCAGCAAAATATGCCCAAATACAGTGAATTCAAAAAAATCAAATACGCTTCCATTTCCGCAAGACAAATACATGCCATGTAGCAGTAATGGGTATATACTCTCTCCATAAGGAATTACTTCTACATAATTATTAAACAAATTTTGTGAGTTGAATCACCACACCTTTTCAAAAGAGGCACCCGAGTAAATCCTCCAAAGGCAAATATGTATTTTAAACACAGCTCTCCACTTGCCTTGGCCGCCAGAGTATGGTACACATAATCTTCAATAGAAAGTCAAATTATTAGATTAGCGGTCACTGTGAAAAAGTCAGCAGAAAAAACCTTTTTAAGTACCTGTCAGTAAGCTAGACTCCTCTGCTGTCAAAACCTGGCCAGTTGAATATGCACCAAATCTAGCAGAAGTATACTTGCGGACCATATTTGGACCAAAGGGACCGAAACCTCTGCATAACAAATTCCCCCGAAAAGGACAGGAGAAGATAAGTTTTACTTCTAGAATTCGTCGTAAAGGAAACACAATGCCATCTAAACTAAGAGCACTCAAGAAATGCAGAATAGGTGTTGATGCCCAGAGTAGGGCTGGACCTTTAGCTCATGGATGGTATAGTGACGTACATACCAAGTGTACACCATGGCCATTTGTTGCGCCATTGATGCAAATTTATGCATACTTGGTACTTAACACCATTACAAACGCATGACCTAAAGGGCTAGCACAAACTACCGACCGAGTGAAATGACCTTGAGCATAGAAAATTTCCCTCAAGATACCATGTTATTGTTTCAAACAAACGTCTAAAAGGAGTTAAGGAAAAAGAAAAAAACAATAATCACCTAATAAGCTTCTGAGGAGTAAAATTAGACTCCCATAAATGCTTGATCACTGCTCCTTTCCACGTTGCTGCAAAACGCACTATGCGCTCTGACTTACCATCTTCCTCTGATGTAAAGCCAGCGCTCCCCACTAATATCAAGTGTTTTATGTGCTCAGGGTGCTATTAAAAAAATAGGATTGCCATCAGTAATTCAAAAATCCATGTCACTTGTTTTAAACTTCAAATATCATGATGGGAATGCAATCACCTTGAGAGCATATTTAGCTGCAACATAACCTCCAAACGAATGTCCGAGTAAAACAAAGTTGCTAAGGTTTTTGGACCTCCTCCATGCCTCAAATGAGTCGATAAACCATGCTTCCGTTTCTGCGTTATAAGTTGCACCACAGGTCAATATTTTCCATAAGAGTGTCTTCCTCATGCAAATATTCCAATAGCACATTGGAATAGAGTGAACGTATTTTAGTAGGTGTGCATGCCAAAGTATCATTGCATGGACTGCATGTTCAACAACTATGCCGAGAAGGGCATTAAGCATAATGTTATGAGCATAACGGTATTTTAAAAGCAAATAAAAGTCAAAGAAGAAGACCTATATTATGGTCAAGAGGACAATGTATGTCATCAGCAACATAAATTTATCTGATCTAGGCCATAACTTTTTCCCCAAGAGTTGCAGTTTCACTTTGGTTCTACCACAGTTTGTTAATCAATAGCTAAAAGATGTCAAATCAAAATACTAAATCAGTCAACTTAGAGACAACTACCTTCAGTACTTTTGCATGTGAAATCAGGCCTGCTTGATCCGCCCCAGCTGCAAGAAAAACAAAGGGAGCTCAGAACAATAGGATACTCCTACAAGAACAATTTCAAGAAAAAGGCAAAAAGCTCCATCAACATCGAAGGAATGCAAAAATAATAGGAGGCTAATTTGTTCTTCATGGCATCAAAAGGGCCAAGTTGTGCAGCACGAAAAGGTTTCACAAATAGTAGAAGAAAAATGACCTTCCCGCTCTTATTGGCACAAAGTCAGAATTAATGGTTAAAAAAGACATTGAGATATCATTTAACTTGTATTCCTTAAAATCTTTCGCTAGAGGATCGATAGACAAAAATTTTAAAAACCAAGAAAGAGACACATAACACTATTTCCCGGTCAACTACTCTCTCTGCATTAAATCATATAAAGAACAATGTAAAGTACAAATTATTGGCTTATGCTTAAGCTGTAAGCAAATATGGATTTCCATAGGTTTGTATGTTGTAAAAAAGTTGAGAGACTCGATATTGGATTGTTCAAATTCAGTTTACAATTGAATGAGTCCTTTTCAAAAAAGTGTGAAAGCTTGAATTGCTTACGAATCGAGTCCATCTAAAAAAACGTTTTCCCATCAAGCTAAGGTGGGCCAGCTTGATTTTCAAGCTTCAAAAGTGGTTTCAAGCTTGGGTTGTCATTGTCCCAGACTGGTCTCGGATGGACTTCTAAATAAGCTGGGCACGAGATGGAGCAACTTTGGTGTCATTTTAAAGCCCTATATAGAAGGCAAAAGCAAGAAAATCAGAGAAGAAAACAATAGATGGATGCGTAAATCACTAAATCCATTGTGTAAATCACTAAATATCCACAGCTTAAGCAGACTGATCTTTTCCAAGCGGCACAATTCTCATATGGAGCTTGAATTTTTGAAAGTATGACAAGGCTAAACAAAAGTACAAGTACAAGATTTCCTGAGCTCTTAACTCACTCATCCTTTGTTTTATCCTATATTAACAGCCTCAAGTCATAATCAGTACACAGCTTTGTGGAAGGCCTGTTACCTCTTCTCTGTCTCTTTAGTCTCCCGTTGTGGACCGCAATCTGAAACACATGAAGAAGAAGATGATGATGATGTTGCAACTGTCTTTCCTTTACTGTCAGATGATGCTGTCGCACTCGCATCCGTGGTTTTCTCAGCTGCTGACTTATTCAAATAGCGCAGCTGGCCTTGCAAGATCTGTTGGGAACATTGGGAGAACATAGTCGGTCATCAACAAATAACAAATCAAGTTAATTGGCTTTCTTTTACACAAAATAAGAATTAGCTAGAAAGAAGGGAAACAAAATGGATAACAAGGTAGTGTTCTCTGCAACCCCCAAAATTAAGCAGCTTCCATCACATACAACTAAGTGGAACCAGAACCAAGATTGATTATTTTAAGATCTCATCCTTCCTTGGGTATTCAATAATTGTGAGCATTCGTTTCTTAATCTAGAGAAATGCAGACATTTTTGCAAGTGCAGTTGAGTAAAATAATGCGTTGATTCTTGTCGCTAGTCAATGTACAAGTAGTAGATCGTAAAGCGAAAGAGCTACTTCCCAGGTGACCAATAGCATATCTCTAGCTCTTCTCTTCGGTGTCCCTCAAGCTGGGAAAAAATTATTAACCAGAATCAACTCTCAGCATTTCACATGCAAAAAATGACACATGTACCCTAAACTGGTTAAACGGACCAGATGCACCTAGCAGTGCAATTGCATAACCTCCTCGTCGTCAAGATACCATGTACCCAAGAATACTTCATGAGGTAAAAGAAGTGAAGCCCGTAGGATAGAAACAAGAAGGCAAAGGAAAAATGTGCGAAAAAAAAGAGGCTAAGAACATTCAAGGATATGTAGAACGAACCAATAATAAATAAAGGCAGTGAATGATACAAGCTCACACCTCAATCTGGTTCAGAATGTCCTTTTCTTGGGCATCTACTTGAGAATCTGGTGCGTTTAGATTGCTGCCAAATCCCTCTCCACAGTTCACATTTATGCCAGGAGCGGAGAAAGGGAAAAACCCGGAGTGGAAATAACTTGGCAGGCCCACCAGGGATTGCAAATGGATGCTGTTGTGATGGTCCTGCCAAGGATTGTTCTCCACCAGAGTCTGTGTTGGTAGTGTCAGGTCTATATGCTTCGGGAAGTACAGCATATCCTGGAGTCCTGCAGTCAAGAATACTCTACATTCAACCTTCATGCTTTTGCACCATACACACGACGGTTTTGTAGTGTCAATCAGACATAAATGCTAGACAAATGTCTCACCATAGCCGCAAAATGTACAATTCTAGGATTTCTTTATATTTTTCCGTTCATATATCAATTTTTAACAGCTTTTAATTGTCTCAAATACCGAAACCCAATGATTTTCGCATACATTGGCTTCCGAAAAAGTTCATAAAAACAAAAGATTTGGGCAAATCTCATCAAACCATTGCATCGCCAATCAAACTATTCAGGACACTTGATTGCTCCAGCCTCCAGGGACCCATTTTCAGCTTTTGAATGGCTAGCATGAGTTCACTGTATCAGCAGCAGATTCATGTATACGAATACCAAGGAAAATGCCAGCGAAAGAAGGAATAACCATGAAGCTCCAAATAAGATAAAGGAGCCATGCAAATATTTTACTTGCTTTTCGCAAAAGCCGAATGTTATGCCCATATTATTTTTTCTCTCGATGTGCAATTGCAGGACAAGATCCAGAAATCAGGCTCCTTTGCTAAGAACTATAGTATAAAGCCAATAAGAGTAAACACGACATACATGCCATCAGCAAAAGAAGGGCATAACTATAAAAAAGAGAAGTGTATACCACACTAATGTATTTGCAAAAGGATAAACGAAAGATCTCTCATAAATTGAGGCAGCAGCAGCAGCTTTGAGTCTGGCCTGATGTTGGCTTGTAGAGTCATTTGCTACTCCAGTAGCAGGTTGAGAAGGTGTACTAACTGCACCTGTTCCTGAAACCAACCAAAACAATAGCCAACCATTCAACAGACTCGAAGTGTATATCACTACATTAAGTCAATTAAGTAAATTTGTCAGAAAATCATGAAGCTGAGATTCTAAAGTTGCACATGCAGCAAGCTTGATCATACTGGAACACGTTTCGAGTCCACCAATTCATAATAGAATAGGCGAGTCAAGTTACGGGCAAGTGTGAGTCGGAATTCCATTCTTCTTCCTTGCTATTAAAGAATTTGTGTTTTGGTCGAGCACGTTCCATAAGCAAGCTTAAAAAATTAAACACCCACATGTGATATAGTAATCTGGTATTAGAGTGACCTCAAACACCTCATTTTTGTATTTTCAAGGACCAACTATGTGGCATGTGCTGCATGTTCTGGTATGACACTGAGTGTTACTTGGTGATTCTTGATTGTCTTTCGAATTAAGAAAATCGGGTAGTTTTCTGATGATCTCGAAGAAATCTTCATCTTCCAAATCTTCTGTTTCTAGAAGGTGGTGCGAGTGTCAGTGTCTACCACGATCATTAAAAGCTCGACTATTCTATAGATGCCTTCTTGAATGAGTAAAATGGTTACTCTTCAAGACAAGCCTAATTCTGGATAAACATGAATCGTGGGTCTTTCCTTTGGAATAGCATTCTAAACCACCATGGTTTAACTTCAAGTTTATGAAATGTAGAACAGAATAACGTGGTTTAAGCCCATAACTTATAATAAAATCGTGTATTTTTCTGACAATCTCGTCTCTATCTTTTATCTTCCAAACCTTCTATTTCTAGAAGGTAATCAGGAGTGTCCAGTACGATCATTATATGAACACCCGTTTCAATGTTTCCAATGATCAACACAAAAGGCATAATTGTGCAAGTGTTCTATAAGGAGGGCATTGAACATAAAGTAACATACCGTACTGGCAAAATTTTAGGGCACATCCAAATCTCTTATAAGTGACACAGAAACCTTCATGTAATGAGACACGACTAATAAAATTGGTGACGCCTAATGGAAGCAATAATCAAAAGGCCATATTACGCTTTTTACAAATTTCAACCAACAATCTGTGTTATGGGGTTGTGTGCATGCCGATGCTCTGGACTATCAATGAAGGAAGCATGGTAATGTGCACATAAATTGATTTGGGTCTCTAGGCCTGCCCTCTCTGATGCCATTTGGCTTTTTTGGGGCATGGTTCTACTTAAAGGAGCTCTCCCAGGAATACTGTAGTGAAGCTTGCAATGTGCTGGGAAAACGCAAAGGGTCTTAAGAACCATTTTCAGGCGGTGACACGCCTGAAAATTCAATCAAAGATATCCTATATTGAAGATGCCAAACTACAGGAGCAGAAAAGTATCAATCACAAGAGCGAGGAAAAGAGAAGGGGAAGATAAACAAAACTGAATATTTCTTTATGAAATGCACATCAGCGGTATATCGTAAGTTATGTGTGCTTCGTGACGTTGACACTCCAACCCTTACAACTGTGTCATCTGAACTCCTCAGATAGTACACTGCTCCAGGTTCTATTCCAAGCCTATAGCTGCGCACCCGCAAAACTTCGACAAAGTGCGGGCAAATAGATGCCAAAGCATCCTGAAAGCTTACACCCATACTAAACGCAAGAAACCTTTAAAGAAAATTCCAAAAAACACATAAACATCGACTGATATATTGATAGTACGATAGCAAAATACGTAACACTCCTACACAAATGCTTTAAAGACCACTAAACGATGGAAAATTCCACACATAGACAAAATCACAAACAGCTAAAACAAACCTAAACTATATCGCTCTGTACACTATGGGATAATTTTCATGAACAATGAACTTAGACCAGAAATGCGTGTGAATTTTATCTTTACTTGAATATGTCAGTGGGAGTTAGTTCAATCCTATTCCAGTGACTCGCAAACATAACATCTGCAGCAAATCAATAATTGGAACTCGTCTGGAAAATTCTTCTCAGCAAATCAATAATCAATAATTTTAAAGTGGGTTTGAAAAATTCTTTTCTCTAAATCAACGAATCGAACCCAAATCGAATCGAAACTGGGAACAAATCAATAATTTACCTCTTCTCAGACCTCCTCTTCTATGCTCAAGACCTGAAAGAGCTAAATAGAGTAGAAACAATAGACAGCAATTTGTATTTGTATTAGTCACCAATCAGATCACACATTACGGGCAAGATCTTACAAACAAGTCCAAAAAGTAAAACGTATAGGAGAGGAGTGGCTTACGAAATTGGACGACTTCATCTCCCATCAACGTCCAAAAGCATCCACAAACAGATTTTACCTCTGCAAAATCGAAACCCCAAATCAGAGCAAAGCAAGCGATTTCTAGCTTGGAGCCCTAACGAACATAAAATTGAAGCGATAAGTAATGGGACTTCTCCTATGAAGGACGACAACAGCCGCTAAAACAGTAGATCTGTACTTCTAGCTTGTCGACCAAGCACCGCAAATCACGGCTGAAATTGGGGCTCCAATCGTACACAATACAAGAAAATCGCTGGAGCAACAGCGTAAACAGGTACAAAAAATCAATAAATCACGGAACCGAAGTACCAAAAACGAAGCGTGCCTCTCGTTCAAAGACAGCGCCAATCGTACACAGTGCAATAAATTCCGCGAAATCAGCAAACAGAGTACCAATCTCAAGCGGCAAAACCGGACGACCGACCATATCTCTCTCGCTCCTCTCTCCATCGAACGCTTCGAAGAGCACAACCGTACAACAATTCGGCGGAATGAGGAAATTGGATACCAATTGTAAACGGGAAACCTCCCACGACACCGTTTTCAACAATAACGTAAAATACCCAACCTACCCAAACACAAACACCTGCAGAGCTAAACACAAAACAAAAGCTCCAAGGGTATTAACGTAAATTCACACCATGGCATGGCTTACCAGCCTAGGATCTTTTATTACAAGTGTATTGATTATATAGAGTTCATTAATTTGAATGAGAGAGATATTTGTGCTTCCCAATGAATCAAACTAATATCTCCCGAATGAATCAAACTGATTTCACTATGTTTTTTTAGGGAAATTATATATCAAGGCCAATGCCATCAAAGCTAATTTGAAGACTTGGGTTTGCTAAAACAGCTTCATAAAACTTCTGATCCTTTAGAAAATAAGCTACTAAATATTTGTTGTGTACGTAGAAAGTGATGGATCTAAGGTTGGATGTGTAAGGGCGACTGCCCACCTCAAATTTGAAGGAAAAAAGAAAAACCTGTATATATTATGATAGGACTAGTGAATGCCCGTGCCTGAAGGCACGGCTAGAATGATCAGTACAAACAAATAAATAATGGACTCGCGTGAAATATATGAACCTCTGCCCAACGAATTACTAACTATGTAGAAAACAATAACTCAAGCATATTCATTGACTTGTTCAATTTGAATCAACAAATAAAGACGGTCATGGATCATGCTAAAGCCAATTCTAAACATTATCATCGAGCATGGTAATAAAAAAGGTAAAAACCATATCCTCGAGCGTGGCAACTCCACATACCATTGCAACAACACCCCGTCTTGCTTCCATAGATGCCAGCTGTACTCATTCTCATTCGCATCCCTAAATAAAATACAGTTCCAAAAAATAATAGAAGATGATCCATTTAGTTTATAACCCAACTAAAAAAATCTAGCTACATAAGAATGAAATTCAAAACCAATACGGTAATTCCTCATGAAAAGTAAAGATAGCATCAAAAAAAAAAAAAAAAGAATCAGACTTATCATTCCAGTAACTTGGATATAGAAAATTAAAAAAAAAAAATATCTTCCAAAGTATGTCCATACAACATTACGCAGAGAAGATAGAAAATACATTAGGCATAGTATATCAGCCAAATAACCATAGAGAAATCTATACAAAATATTAAACACAATTAAAACTTTGTGGTAATACCCAAACTTGGAATGCATATTTCCTGATAAATTTGCATTACCAAGTATGTGTGCTATGTGAATGTCCAACAATATATGTTGAGCACCGATCTCATACCCCTGAATGGAGTATCGGACACAGGCACTTGGCTATTAGACGGATACATCCAACATTGCAATCAGCAAATTAACACTTAGCACCAACATCAAATCTAAATGGAAATGTTTGTTAAAACCTACGGCTTGAATACTACTATTCACACTTCAAAAACTACAACGTAATTCCCCTATCGAAACAAAAACCAAATATGTAACGTTCATCTAACCATTCTAGACTAACAAAGAAAGTCGAGTTGGAGACATTGAGATGGAGTGACGGACAACACTGTAGCTTTAAAATATTTCCATTGAGTCTCCTATGGACGTATGGTCTTCCCAACAAATGTAATGGGATTGCATGACGTACAAATCATAAGGATGTGATATTAACAACACTTTAAAGCTATCATACAAAATGATCAAATGTCTTTGTTACTAACCCGTCCCGGTATTAGTCTCACCACATCAATCTTGGCCCTATAACACCTTCTTTCTCTTACTATCCCGTCCCGGTATTAGATGCTACTACTATTATTGAAGTATTCTTAGAGCATCTCCAACCCAATACTCCATTTGAGAGTATCAAAATAATGTTTTTTTTGTTCGTTTCACAGTTTAGTTTTAGTTTTAGTTTTGTTTTCAATCATTACCCTATCTTTTCAATTATTACTTTCTCATCTCTCTCTATCTCTCTCCAATCATTACTCTATTTCTCTCTCTACCCACTACCAAAACTAAACACTCAACCAAACACAAAGTGATTATAGGGGAAATTACTATTCATGTTTACACTAACCACAAATCCTCTATTTTTGTCTCTAAAATCACTTTACGGGAAAAAAACGTTTTTTTATACTATCATTAGGATATGGTTGGTATAAAAATTTAGTAAGAAAAGCAAACAAGGACAAAAATATCTTTTAAAAAGGTGAATAGTATTTTAGAGATGAACTTCTATATTTTCTCTTACCCTCTAAATATGGAGAATCAAAATCCAATACTCTCAAATGGAGGAGAGTTGAGAGGATGGGTTGGAGTGCTTTGATACTCTCAAATAGAAATATAGAGTATGGATTGGAGATGCTCTTAATAACGTAGGTTTGGTCTCTCTAATTTTGACAAACATGTTTCTTTTCGTTTTTTTCTCCGTATAGCAAAAGATATTGACTAGCCGCGCCACGTGGACAAACAAAACCATATACTATTCCTAGATAATAATTGACTAATGAAAGGGTGCTTGAGATACTGTACACCTTATGTACTTCGAATATTAAACGGACCCTTTGACCCCCAAAGCCCCCCACAGGCCCCATTGTTTCTTGAACATAGGCTTTGGGACCGGACCTTTTAATTAACCCTTTCAGTTTCGCTAGCTAGGTAGTCCACATTTGGAACTCACATTGACTGTTGACAACTTGATCGAGAAATTTGTACAACTTTCCACCCTTCAAAGGAAGCATGTTGTGATGCACAAATGTAGATCCAATTATTTTCAGAAAAATGGATTTTTCTCCGTTCCAAACTCACCCCCAATACTGTACAGGTTTCCATTAGTAGTTTGCGCGTGCATTGCTCTTGACGTATGATTATCAGACGGAGCCACGAATTTTTGATAGTGGGGTGAAGAACTAGATTCATATTCAAGGTATTTCTTCTATTTGCTAATCCAAAGAAATGTATAACTCAATCGATCATGCGGTTAATTATAAGGTGTCGTACATTGATAAATGTTACTCACTCTGTCCCAAATTATTTGCCCGGTGCACAAAAACGATAATGCAATTTTTTCAAAAAAAAATCCCTACTTTTTCACAAATTAAAATACTCATTGATATCTAGTAAGTTGCTAAAAAAACTTTTGAATTTTTGTTGCCAAAATTGAATTATTTTTAACACTTTTTTTTTTTTTGCGGACCAGACAAACATTAGAGACGGAAGGAGTACTTATTTTGATTTACAGTTGATCTCAAAAGACTTATTATTTTGATAATGAATGACGATAGGCTCATTTGTGATAGTCACTTGAAAAAGAAGAGAACGAAGAAAGCAAACCAAACAATACCTAGACTTCGGAGCATGGACCACAAAAATGGGTCTCGGAATGTTTCTGAACATGAGTGGCGTCCTTCTTTCCTTGACGTGCCACCCAGACCAAAAATACCATTTTGTCAAACAACTTACATTAAAGCCACATCCCACTATTACTGATTCCCTCGAACCAAATTATACAGAGCAATGAAGGAATTTGAGCACAACTATCCGTCCTGTAAAGTTCTCATTCCATGGCTCTTTTTGAAGATCAAAGCATGTTGAAAGGGATTTTTTCATTTGAAGATTCAACCGTTTCACAGCCAGCAGTTGATTGGTCCAAACCGCCAATTTATGATGAATACACAGAGGATGGGTTTTTAATTGTCAAAAAAAGACTTGACCAAAGACTAATTGATATATGTGTTTGCATGACTCTTGAAAACATAAAAGACACTTAGAAACATAACAATAACATAAAAACTTTCCTAGAGAAATTAAGGATGCCATGAGAAATGCAAAAGACTGACTCGATACTTGTTACGAGAAAATAATTTAATATTGTTACGAAACTCCGTTGTCAAACTCCCTTGGTTGAAAAAGACTCGCCCTCGAGTCTTCGTTGGAAGTTTTGGGCATGGTGAATTTTTTTTTTTTTTTCTCTTCTTTCTCTTGTGCGGACGACTCGCTTGTATAGGAGTAACCTCCTTCATGACCATTGAAAGCCTCTCCCGCTTCCTTTTCTTTACTTGCGGATAAAACTTTACACATTGACCGTTCACCTTTAATTCATAAAAATTTTCTGGACCTCGATATACGACACTCCTTTCCCATTCTTCAAATTCTTGATTTCCCGCAACTAAATTGTTATTCAATGGGAGACCTTGTTGGATTAGAAATTTTGTACAACCCTCAACATCGAAACTAGGATTGCATTGCTCAATAGCTAGTGAAGTGGAATTCTGACGCCCGTGCATAATCAAGAATCCATCTTCATTATACTCATCGTACACTGGAGGCAAACTCCAATCTACTTGTGGTTGTGGAATTTTCGAATCTTTATCGAAAAAAATTCCTTCCAACATGTTTTGATCTTCAATCGCCATGGGATGAGAACTTTACAGGACGGATAGCTGTGCTTTGATACCAAACTGACGGCGGATTTTGGAGACGAGACGGAAGTAAACGTAAAAAGGGACAAAAGGGATAACTGGGATAATCGCTCACCACCCAAGTTAGAAAGCCAACGGGATACAGATATCACCACCCGAGGATTTTAACAAGGGAGACAGGGCGTAGAGATCGCTCACCACTCTAAGGAATTCACCTCAGAGATACAGAAACGAAATAAGAAGATAAACTTCTCACTAGCCAAAGGCTATATTAATTCAACACTCAAAACTTAGGATTTTATTCATAGCAACACAATTTATAGACAACTTGGAACAACCCTCCAAGAATAGGAAAAGACACTTAACATTTTCAAGACACAAATTAAAAAAGACTTGACCAAAGACTAATTGATATATGTGTTTGCATGACTCTTGAAAACATAAAAGACACTTAGAAACATAACAATAACATAAAAACTTTCCTAGAGAAATTAAGGATGCCATGAGAAATGCAAAAGACTGACTCGATACTTGTTACGAGAAAATAATTTAATATTGTTACGAAACTCCGTTGTCAGAACCATCTGATCCCTCTTCTTCTCCCTATTTCTTCTTCCGTCTTGCGTTCGTTTATTTTCTTTTTCTTTTCTTTTCTTTTTTCCCCCATCACAACTTCCATCTTTTATTTCTCCCAAATTGAACTTTCGCCTCCAGAAAGAAAAGAAAATCTTAGGTTGGCTGAAGATTTGACCGATCCTTAACTTTGGTATTCGGAGATTGATCGAGATGGGATTTTTGTCAAAATGTGCCTAAGCTAATCCGAACACCTAATACTTTTTTTTTTTTTTTTTAACAAATCAGTTCACTTAACTAAAGAGAGAGTAGATGCCATAACAGGCTGTTTGGCTGCCGGATATGAGGGTGGATTTGGCAAGAGCCCTGATTTGAAATCCAGGCTCCACGCCATCTCCGGTCTTCGGCTGTCTTTCTGCGTGGGTGGATATGCAATCCGATTGATTGCTTCTCCGGCTTGGGGGTGGATTTCTAACGACGGGGGGTACCCCTGTCGTTAGCTAATCCAGGTGGGTTTGGGACGATTTTGCCCTCACAAATCCGGGTGAGGTGTCCTTTTCTGCTTTTTCTCTCCCCATATCGATCTGTAAGAACGAGACAAAGAGAAGAGAGAGAAAGAGAGAGCAGTAGGAGGTCGCCGATCTGTTTGCTGGTGACTCCACGGCGTACTCCGACGTACGCTAGCTACTCTCGACCTCGTCTTCCTTCTCTGTACTCAGGTATTACTCATCTGTATTTGTGAAGGATGCCATTGTCGATCTGTGTACTGTGGTGGTTGGGGGTTTTGCGATTGTTACTATTTGCGAATCAATTTTTCCCTAATCTCTGGCACCCAAACAGGCCATTGTCGATCTGTGTACTGTGATGTTTGGGGGTTTTGCGATTCAACTGCATCTTGAAGTGTAGATCAAATTTTGCCCTAATTTCTGATGCCTAATTTCTGAGTTGCCCTAAATTTGAATATCTGAGTTGCCCTAATTTCACACCCTAATTTCTGAGTTGTCCTAAATTTGAATATGCCCTAATATATCAGTTATGCGTATTTTGCCCTAAACTATGCAGATTCAGCAAGTAATTTGGCTTTGTTTTGGTTCAAAATTTGGGGGTTTCTGTGTAGGATTTTGGTTAAAGAAAATACATACTTGAGAGACTTATTGTAAGACCTCGTATTGAAAATAAGCTGAAAAAGGAAAATAATGTAATATTCATTCTGTTTGGCCCAGAATTAAAAAGAATAGAATGGGTATTAGTTATGTTGTAGTTTCTAGCTGTTAACCAACCCTGAACAACAAAGAGCAGCTGAGAGCCAAGACGAGTCAGCAGTAGAGCCAACTCATTCCTCCACTCCACTAATTCAGTTATAGAGAATTAGTTATAGAGAATTAGTTACAGAATTTGTTACGATTAAATAGTTGTTACTGTAATTAGTTAGTGGCTAATGATAAACTTGAGTTGTATAAATAGTTGTACTTGCTTAGAGTATTGGAACGTGGACTTCATTTCTGAATAAAGTCTTTCATTTGTTGTCTTTATCTTCAAAAGCTGTTACTAGCATAGACCTTATTAATTAAGTAGATTAAAGGAATGACGGCCCTTATTAGTTCATCCATTGAGAACAGATCTGAGCTGGCCATTGTCTGGATCAGGGAAAAATCTGAAAGAAGTTGTTTCTTTGAGGTTACTCCATTTTTCATCGTAATGTTAGTAGTAGTTGTTAAAAGTAAGGAGCCCAACGGTGTGCTAAGGAGCTGAAATGTCTACTACTAACAGGATAACTAGTGCCACTGTGCCTACATCAGGGTGGCTTCTATTTTAATTACCTGCGTGATATTTAGTTTTGTAACTATTGTATACAAAAAGAAATTGTATCTTTTCTTGAAGTAATCATCAATTTTTCAATACTTCGTGCAGGAAAAAACTTAAATAACTAAAAAAGAAAGTAGAAGAACACCAAAGTTTCAGATGCTTCTGATTCATATAGCTGAAGAACTCAAAATTTCTTAGCTTTGTTGTATCCGATAGAAACAACAACAAAAAGAACCAGCAAGTTCAAAAAGTAAAAACAGCAAAAAACCAATGACATTATTAATCAGGAGAAAACACATCAACCGTTCACTTCCAAGATTTCTCGAACCGCATGCCTGAGTCTCATAAGCACATTTGTACCCATGAGAATGGCATACAAAAGGAGCCTACCTTCAGCACTTGGAACGTGCATAGGCAGGAGCCAAGGTCAATAAGCTGACTGGGTAATAAGCACAAGAAAACTCCCAACCAATCAAGTAGGCACAAGCATCACCTATGCCTCATGATTGACTAAACTAGTCTGTTTCCAACTGTTCAATAACTAGTCGAATAGGATAACTAGTGCCACTTAGGTGTCTATGTGTTGTGCTTCATCACTGTGTTGTGTGTGTGGTGATAGGGAGAGAGACACACAGATACAGTATTGACCAAACAAGGACAAATGCAGAATTGTGCACCCTAAACCTTGATTACTTCATTTTACGTGGTGAGTTACCAAGGGAGGACCATTTTTTTGTCCTTAGTAAAGTAGCACCTCTGGCTTGATTCATATTTTTCATTGTTGTACAAAAAGATCATACGGTTTGCAAGGGAGGACCATATGTTTGGTGTTCAAAACAAGAATGTGGTACCAAAAACCGTTCTCATGATATTGGTTGTTCATATTCGACGTGAGGACTAATTTTGAAAAAACCACAATCCACCTACCCACACATCGATTAAACATGGGGAATTGCTTGTCCTTCATGTTTCTAAATCGTCGATTCACCTACAAACATAACACATGGAAAATATGACAAATTATTCATAAACAAGAGTATATAAATGTTCATAAAAAACAAAAGTACTTACTTTCATAAATTCATTCCAAACCTCATCCTCCACCACCAATCTGTTTTCATTTTCATTCCAACCAAATCCGGAAATTAGTAGCAAGTCTTGTAGTCCGAAACAAGTTGCCTTCCAATACTTCATCTTTGCCTCGATATGAAATTTTGTAATACCACCTTCGGGAAAAGAAGCTTGCATTTCAGTTTCCAAAACTACGAAGGATGCCGGTATGAACCATTCGTTATCATTTTGCCAAAGTCCCGCATCTACTAGGCTCGTTAGGTTTTCTAACAACGTCTCCTCCTCCTCCTCGCTCCACTCCCGGCGTGCCATTGAAATGAAAAACAAATAAAACGAGAATATCAAACTAAAAATTAAAATGGAGATGATATTTGAGATGAGATGAAGAAAAAAATGAAAGCTATTTATAGAAAATTTTTGTATATGTTGCTTTGTTGAACCTACTACCCACATGCTTAAACTACCACTCACATGCTCCAACAACCATCTACCTCCCATTCAACTATGAAGATTTAACCAAAAAAATAAAATAAACGAAAATTGTTTTTTCATAGACCTCCTTTTTTTTTTTCCCTTTAAACACCATATACCTCCCCCCATTGAACAATGAAAATTTAACCCCCAAAAAAAAAAAAGACCACCGAATTCTGTTTTTTCATATTTCATAATAATTGAATTATTTTACAAATATTTTATCTTGCAATCCGTTATAAAATAAAAATAAAAATTAAGGTTTAAACATGGATTACCTAAATTGATTTATTTTTATCATATTTATTTGATAAATATGTATTTTTTTTAGTTTTAATTAAATTAACCTATATTACACATTAAATTAATAAAATGAGGGCAACAAAGTCATTTCACATCTTATCCCATTATATCCACCCTCCAAATCCCTCTTCCAAAAAAATCATCCAAACACTGGATTAAAAATCAACCCTTCTTAGGGGGTGGGTCCACCCTCCTTACATATCCACCCTCATATCCACCCTCCTTCTATATCCACCCAAAATCATATCCTCCATCCAAACGGCCCGTAACTTCAAACTGGAAATAGTTAACATATCTATTACTATTTCATGAGAGCAGACTTCTAAACAAAACAAAAAAAAAAAAAACAAAACAGAATTCAAAAGAAGTCAATGGCCAAAACCCTCCTTTTGTTTCTGTGTTCTAAAACCCTCTTACACAAACCTGCAAAATTTTAAAGTCCCTTTGAACCCTTTAAGACACGAATAATGCTACGCCCACCGAATGAGATGCGGTGACCAGCCCACCGCACAGTGGGTCCCAAACAAAACGACGTCGTTTTTGTTTTTAAAAAAAACGCTAAACAGCTGAAAGGGAAAATCGAGTTCCCCCATTCAAAAACGTTTGTTCTTCTGGTTCGGAGAGAGGGAGAGAGAGAGAGAGAGAGAGGGAGGGGAGGAGGAGGAGGAGGAGGAGCGGCGACCCCCACCACTGTCAGTCCCTCCGGCGACCACTTCCACCCCGGGAAAAGATCTCACTATCAAATCGCGAAAAACGCGACGCACCACCGTCCAAGCACCGCTAAGGTCTCTCCTCCTCTCCCTCCCCCCTCTCTCCTTCTCTCTCTCTGAACTTTCAGATGAGCCCTAGATTCTCCATCTTGGTGGTAGCTAGATTCTTCACTGTCAAACCGCAAAAATTAGGGTTACAATAATTGGGAAAATTGCAGATTTTTGGTGTTCAATTTGATTCGGTAAATCAGTAAGCCCTAGATTCATTAATGTTTTTGGTCTTTGTACAATGCATGTGTAAATTAGTACTCCAATTTGAGACACCCTTTGATTGTATGCGAAAATAGTGTGCACGAATTAATGACAGTAATGGAGAAGATCCCATAGTGAAAAATAAATGTTCGTGAGGCTTAATAGAAAATATTCCATACCTCTATGTCTGCCTTTGTAGCTGATTACTTCTTTGAATTGAATTTGCAATCACTTGCAAAGAATCGGACTCCAACGTGGGTGACGAGCTGTGGTTAGAATCCTTGTGCTCGTTCGGATCAGCTTGTGAGCTGCCAGTTTCAAAATGGCAAGGATGTTCAGCTACAAGTGATGAACTTTGAGCTTAATTAGAAATATGTGGATGCATGCAAACAGCTCTGTCCTCATGTTTTGGTTTGGTTGGGAATATCATCATATGTGTAGTATCTTTGTTTTTCGGTATAGAATAAAACAGGTAACACTAGACTGTAACATATTTAGTTTTCAATACAGATCAATGAACCAGGACTATATTACATTCTCTAAAGCCACCTTGTTGCAAGAAAAGCCCTGCTCTCAAGTGTAACTATGTGTATCTGATTAGTTGCAAAGAAAATTATTTGATTACTTGATTAATGGGCGGCTGTGCATAGGATAGTATTAACAGTTTTTTCTTTTTTGTGCGAATCAAATTTGCAGAGTCACCAATACCTTTTGATGAGGCAGAGGATTCAAATATTTCGAACTGTTTTGCGGCTGGAACAATGGCCATTTTCAGGGCAAGGTGGTCACCGCGTTTGTTGGAAAAGTCCCTGGAATATATGAAAGTTGGATAGCTTGGAAGGTGTATGTCGAAGCTCATTGCAATGTGCAATTGTCGTCTCAACCTGCTCAACTCCGCACCGATTACCCACCTTTGCTCGTACCTGTGGAAGCAAACGTGGACAGCCATGGTGGTGCAAATACATGCATGTACATTGCAATGTTCTTTTCCTTTCCTTTTGCTCGGTGCAAATATGTGCAAGCAAACGTGGATGGCCTTGGTGAACATGACTTGGAAGACTCTAAAGGGACCTCGCAAGAAGTGACACTCTAGGCTTTTTCTTTCTTTTTGCTCTTTTTTTTATTGGCGCACTGTCCAAGGTAGAAAGCTAATGTAATAATGCTTAGCTCGTGTGTCCTTTTTGTATCCTTGTTTCATGACACATGTACCACACTTGATCGATGTCAATGGATGCCGTACTTTCCTTTACCTTGTGGTTTGCTCATAACAATGCTTGAGTTTCTTTAAAGTTTTAAATTTGAATGTGACTTGATGATCGTAACGAGAATGACTCAGCGTTGGTATACACAGGAATTGTGGATTTAAAAATGATGACCCGGCGCGGGTTTTAGACATGATTTGTTTGCTTGGCTTGGTTTGCCTAGCTTAGGATTTTATGACTTTGATTTTGTGAATGGTAATTAGGATGAGAAATGCCTGGCATGGGCTTATAGATTGCTGTTTTGGTTGTTTGTTGTTGCTGCCTGTTGTTTGACTGAGACGCTTGACGTCGGGCTGGGACCAAAAACAAGGGAGATGCTGCCCAAATTTTTTCAAATATTGTCCTCAAATTAAAAGTATGATGTTGTAGTATCCTTTTGAGTCTCCTTTTTTCGAAAGAGCATTTCAGAAGAATACAGTTTCCGACGCAAGTTCTAGAATAAGAGTTCCACCTAATTCACCCAAACAAGAATTCCACTTAATTGAGCCAGCATTTGTGGACATTTTAGAATTCAAACCGATAACAATTACTAACTTAAACATTGCAATGTCTAATTAATTTGCCTTCTGGGAACAAAATATCACGACAAATACTATGCTTTAATAACATGCCCTACATAGATTTGTGCAACTGAATACAGTTTTTCAAAACTACAATCAGATTTTCAAAGAGAGCAAAAAACACAATCAGATTACTAAACCAGTCACATTACTAAAACAGTTCAAACCATAATCAGATTTTCAAAAAGAACTCTTCACTACATTTTCATAAGTGCACAAAACCAATCACCAAATTCTTGTTGTGGCCTAAGACAAATGCATACCTAAAACTTTCAGTCCACCAAAAGTAAAACATGAAATTCAAATGAGAGACACATGATTGACTCCCATTAAAAGCAAAAAATTCTAGCGATCTAAAACTAAGTCGTAACCCACAAAAAGGAGAGACACATGTTCATACTCATCAAAAAAGTTTTCTATTGTTCACCATTAGCTCTTGCATTCAAAATTTCCAAAAAACTTTGTTGTCCTCCTCCCCAACCATGTCCTTCACTTCGGTGATTGCTCGATTGTCCTCCCCAAATTTGAGTACCCAATTGTCGTCCTCCCCAAATTTGAGTACCCAATTGACTTTGGTAATTGCTCGATTGTCCTCCTCCCCAAACTTGAGTGCTCGATTGTCCTCTCCAAACTTGTGCCATAGTTGATTGCATATTATGGGGCATCATGTTTGGCCACATGAATTGCCCCATATTGGCTTGAAAACTCTGCCAAAAAAAAAAAAAAAAAACGTAATAAAGGAATTATAGAAGGAACGAACTTTGCAATAAAAAAGTATCTTACATTTACATTTGCAACACTTTCTTGTGTCCCAAACACATTGCCATCTGCATTCTCTTCATTCTCCTGAAATGAGTGAAACAATATAACTATAAGTATTCATCCAACATATGTATATGTCTATATTAACAAGTATGCAACAAATTTCAAAAAAAAAAAGTATGCAACAACAAAATCAAAAGCCATATACCTTCGCTTTTTCGTTTGACAATGTCTTCTTTTTTGGTTCTCTCTTCTTCTTACTAAGTTTTTCAACAAAACCTTGCTTTCTTTTCGTTGGCGGTCTCCCTTTTCGACGGAGAGCTATCGGGTCAAGGATCTTCCTGCTCTCTTTGGAAGGTAGAATTCCATCTCCAAGTGGACAAGAATCATTTGGAGTACCGGAAGCCTGATTACTACCACAATCATCCGAACATTCAATCAACTCTCTTTTTAGCTCTCGTAGCCGTTCCATCACCTTATCATACTTCTCTTGAGAATCTTCTGCCAAATCAGCAATCTCATTAAAGAGATTGCACATGTTGTCATGCCGGCGTGCTTCAATTGTTGATGATGAGTTATCGTAGTTGATTCGAATTTTAGTATGGGCCCTTTTCAGATTTTTTCTCCATCTTCTCAAGACATACTTTTCGGGTACTTTTTGAACTCTCCTTTCATGGAACACCATCAATTGATGTCGACACACCATTCCTCTAAACTCAAATAATCGACAATTACAATTTGCTTCATTGGTCTCACCATTAAACATGACAGTAAATGGCACACGTTTTGTCCATTCCTCTCCAACTTCTCCAAATGTCTTGTCTTCTTGTACCTCATATTCCGACCAAACATCACATACTTTTCTTTCTTTCAAAGAACAATTAAGTCTCCCGAAAAATTCGGCATGAAACTCTTTAAATTTCGAATGCGTGTAAGCATTTTGAAATTGCTTTTCTAGCTCAGCTGCAGTTATGCATGGGATGTAAGAGTGCAAATCTTTCGTATCTTCATGTTTCTCATTTTCCACCTTTTTAGCCAATGCATTCCCATATTGTTCTACAAATTGTTTCAAGGTCGTCTTTGAGTTGATGTAACCATCAAAATATGAATTCATACTCTCACTTCTTTGTGTGGATGACATTCCCGCCCAAAATATATCTTTCACAAAAGCCGGCACCCATCGATTCCTCTCTAAGTACAACCCATGTAACCATTCATTATCTTGGAGTTGGTACTTTTTGATGAACACATCCCAAGTATCCTCAAATTCTTCTATTGTCAGTGAATCATAAACTGTATTGTGCAAAGAAGTTTTGATTGATTTATACGCATCGTACTTTCCCAACTTTTCTTGCACCTTTTTCAAGATATGCCATATGCACCACCGATGTCGGGTGTCAGGGAATACTTCTTCTATAGCATTCTTCATGGACATACATTGATCGGTAATAATTGCTTTGGGAGCACATTCCCACATGCATGTCATCCACGTCTTAAATAACCACGAGAATGACTTGGTGTCTTCGTGAGAGATGAGACCACATCCTAATAAAATCGATTGACCGTGATGGTTCACACCTACAAATGGAGCAAAAGGCATGTCGTACTTGTTTACCAAGTACGTTGTGTCAAACGTCACAACATCCCCAAACTCCTTACAAGCTGCCCTACTCCTTGCATCAGCCCAAAATACATTCACTAGTCGACCCTCATTATCCAAATCCATTGCATAAAAAAAGTCAGAATTGTCGGCTTTCATCTTCATGAAATAGCTATGCATTGCCTCAGCATCTCCTTCAACAAGTAATTTATGTCGCTCTTTATCCACATAATTTCGGCAGTCTTTGGGAAGATATGGAAGGTTCTCAGGTCCTCCTGCTTCAATCTGAAGTGAGTCATAAGTCTTGTACGTCTTAATCCCGGCTTTATCATTCATTAAGAGCTTTCTTTTCACATATTCATCAAGGACCCTATAGTTCTTATGAAACCTGGCCTTTCCCGGGCTATTTTCATGATTGTGCTCCAAGGCAACCCGATTTATCTTCCACTTTCCATCCGGGTTTATAGACAAATTAAGCCGAGCTCGACAACCACATTTTGTTTGTGGTCGTGGTTTGACTGGATTGCTTGTTTTCAACCTCGCCTTTCCACCACGATTGCATTCAAAACATACATGTCTCACGTTTCCATCTTTTCCCTTTCTCGAGTTTCTTCTTGCGACAGCAAATCCCATTTGTTGAGCATATCTTGAGTAATACCGGTAAGCCTCATCTTGTGTATCGAATATCATTCCAACCTTCGGTTTCTCAACTATTTGTTCAGAATTTTCTATTGCCACATTTCCATCCTCATTACTACATATCTCATCACAGCTTTGTTTTAAAGAACCACTCGATACCTCTTCTACTTCTCGTTCACTGTCTCCACTTGATACATCTTCTACTTCTTGTTCATTGTCTCCACTTAGTTGAGGAGCCAGTGCCGATGGAACAGAATCCGACGACATCAAATACGATGGTGATGGAAATGGAAACATCACCTACATGTTCAAAAATTAACTCAACAAGTAAGCATTATCACAACTCAGGACAATTGTAACATACATAATTATTGCTTAGTACTGTTTTGGGGAATCAAGTTCAACTAGCATAATTACATGGCAACCACATCATGATCATACATAGTTTGAAGCCACCAAAACATTACTCCTAAAGAGCCCATTGAAGTCCAAAATGCAGTAGCAGTAACAACAGTGCACTTTCCTTTGTACAAAATTGTTATGTGTTAATTTTTGTCATATAAATCAGTCAGCTACATTAAATATAAACCCCATTGAAACCTTTCAAAACAAATAACAATCTCAACTATAAAATTCACGGAATTAAGGTTCAAAAACCCCTCTTGCCATCCATTATTCTAATATTTTTCAAAAGCAAGACTGTGGAGCGAGCACATATGAACAAAATTATTTGTATGGAGCATAGATGTGCAAACTCAAAGTGAAAACATCCATCAATAAAAGCCGCCTAATTTTTCTCACAAAGAACTGCAAATATCAAATTTTAGGAGGCAATGTGTCCATAGGCATCCTGTTCAAGTCCTACCATTTATTACTAGAATCCAACTCAAAAATAATGAATGTGTTTGATTTTCCAAATATCACATTCCCAATTCACCACGCCATTCCAAAGATGGATTTTGCAGCCCACGTGAAACAAGTTCAGCTAGCCGATATCAACTTCGAACTCTAATTTATGCAATCAAACTAAACAAAAAAATCTGTAATTTTCCCAAATTTTGAAACTCTAATTTTCAGGGGTTTGAAGATGCAGAATCGAGGGTAAATCGACAAGTTCAAAGAGAGAGAGAGAGACGTATACCTTGGTGCGACACGATTAGAACGTTGGGCAAATCGGCAGGTTTTCGCACTGTTCTTGCGAGGTGGTGGAGGTGGTCGCCGGAGGTGAAGCTGCTGACGTGGTGGTCGGAGGTGGTGATGCGGGTTGTCGGTGCAGGAGGTGTAGAGGCCCGTCCCCTCTCTCTCTCTCTCGGAACCAGAAGAAGTAGAAGGAGGTCGCGCCCTTTTTTTGAATTCTGGGATTTCCGCGTGGGGTTTTGTTTTGCTTTGAGGTTTTTTTTTTTAAAGGGATGGGGCCCACCATGCGGTGGGCTGGTCACCGATTAAGAAGCGGTGGACGTAGCATTATTCTTAAGACACAGCTCAGTACAACCGCAACTTCCTGGTAATTTGACGACTTCTTCACCACCCATATATCCTACTCTATAAAACAAAGATACCATATTAATCCCCCCGCCCCGCCCCCTTTATGAATACAAACTACTACAGATTACCTTCTTCTGTTCTCTCTCTTCGCTCTTCTCATTCAATCCAATCTATAATCCCATCATTCCAATCCGAACGATTTCTTAAGATGTCCAGACCAAGCACCGGTAGGACCTTCAACGGGGGCATCAATGTCGCATTCATCAACATAGGATCATACAACATCTTACAACAACATCCCATGCCAGCTCCCCGTCACACCAATTTCGCCTTTCTGATTTCAACCCTCTTTAACTTCCTTGACCTGCAGTATCAGGGGAACGGTATTGTTAATCCGTTCCAGACACACCCGAAAACCATGTATCTTTCGTTTGCCTGTGTGCTCTTCTATTCCTTTGCATATGCTGCTGAACTGGAACCGAGGTTTGCCCACTTGGGTCCCGGTGGAATGGCGTTGTTCGGTTCGATCCTCTCTGTATCTCTTGCCTCTGTTCTTTTCCGTAACGCTGTTTCGCTTGCTCTGTACTCTCTGTTTGTCCTGTTTTCGAATCGGGAGATGTTGTGCTCTGTGATCGAAGCGTTTTGGAGCTGGATGCGTCGGAGAAATACGCTCGTCTCTGAAAACAGGGGAAGCCTACGAAGTGAAAATTCGGTTGAATTGACAGAGATTGTGTAAGAACCAAGGACTCTGAAAACAGGGGAGGACTACAAAGCAAAAATTGGGATCGTAGTCAGAGTTTGTCCAAGGAGAAGAGTTGAACCCAATCATTTTGACACTTGTTGTGCGCCTTATGGCTGACACTGAGCGTGTGGGCCCCACATGAATGCGAGGGATTGTGACTGGTGTTGTGTTTGAATTGTCGTGTATGTAGCATTATTGTATTTTGTTGGGGTTTTCTTTTTTCCATACATACCTTAAGGCTTGTGTCGTTTATGGAATTTTGTTGTATCCTGTCTTTGGCTCTCTCTTGTTGTGTATTACTTACGGGTTGTCGATATTTGATTGTCTTAATATTTTAGGGGCCTTTTGCACGCATCAAGGTCTACAAAGTAAATTAACAGTTTAGATCACAATTTGGAGCTCGCAAGCATTAAGGTAATAAACACAATCTAGTAAAAGGTTTTACAATGCGTTTTAAGCTTTCTCATTTCTGAAATTATTACAGTACTCGTTTTAAGAAAAAGGAACAAAGTAACTTTCTGAATTTCCAAATCACGAGGAAGTAAAAAAAAAACATGAAGGCAAAAAAAAAAAAGAGGATTGATTGACATACCTTAAAAGAACATTAATTAAGACCATCTCCAGGAGCCTCGGTAAAACTCTGATCGGGACATTTTCCGATATCCAGCAGCCTGTCCTGAAGACCATCGCCATTTCCCCCCTTTGCCACAACAACCCACCACACCCGTCGTGGTACAATAATTCCCTCCAATTCCCCAACCCCCCCCCCCCCCCCCCCCCATACACACACGCTCACCCACACACCAAACAGATCTCTTTTTCTTCGAACGGATTCCGGCTAGTTATTCCGTTTGGTTCGAATTACATATTTGAACGCACTACTAACTCCGACGATCAAATCTCTTTTGGTTTGAGTTGCTCCATCAAGTTACCTCGACGAGTCAAAACTCGTTTACTCCGGCCAATTACTCCGACGAGTCAGATCTCATATATTTCAGTGAGTTATTCCGTCGTATATATACAGAATATTAGAGTTATTCGGCTTGGGTATTAAACAGTCTTTTCTTCTCTATTTTTTAATGTGTATGGAGAGCTTAAATGCTTATAAGGTACTCTATTTTATTTGATAACTCGTCAAAAATAGAAATTTACACTTTTCTTAAGCACTTTACCTAGGACTTGCTTGACGTTGTTGGAGACGCTTTAGCCTTTTTTTTTTTTCCCTTGACAAGATGCTTTAGCCTCACAAGAATGTTATTTTTTTCTTTTTCCCCAAATCATGATCACTCACTCACCAAGTAAATCTATTGAACACAGTTAGAAATCAAGTAGGATGAATGAAAATGAAAATTATACAGTATATAGTTTTTGTCTAACTTTTGATGCATGTTATCTATTGCAACACGAAAGCATCAGTCTAGTTGTTCTCCCAGGTCCAGAAAATAAAAAGTAATTCCCACCAAGTCTCCTCTAATTAACAAAACCCGAAAACCCTATGAAAGTGCCTAAAATCCTAAATACTAAAAGTGCCTAACCCCTAGGGTACCCTATAAAAATGCCTAAACCCCTAGGGCACCCTATGAAAGTGCCTAAACCGCTAAAACCCTATAATAGGAAAGTGCACCCTAAAACTCCTATGAAAGTGCCTAAACCTAAACCCTAGCGCTCTATGAAAGTGACTAAACCTAAACCCTAAGGTACCTTAAACCCTAGGGTATTCTAAAACCTAAAATCTTAACGTACCCTAAAACCCTAGGGTACCCTAAAATCCTAAAATCCTAGGGTACCCTAAGATTTTAGGGTACCCAAGGGTACTAGGGTACCCATTAGGATACCATAAAACCCTAGCATGCCCTAAAACCCCAGGGTGACACTTCCATTAATGGTAAATGTATTTTTGTAAAAGTGGACTTAGTGGTAATTAAGTATTTCATCTATCCTTAATGGGAATTAAGTGTCACTTTTCTGTACTTAGAGGTAATTTTCTCTATCACTTGGCCTATTTCAGCTTATTCTTGGATGATTCTTTTTTTTTTTTGTCTTTCATTCAAATTTGTTGGCTTCATAATCTGAATTTTATTTTAAGAAACTTAGTTTTGAAAATAATTTTTACAATAGTCCATCAGAATTTGATGCAAAAGTTATAAATGTGGAAAAAATTTAAATAAAAAAAAAAATTAATCCTCTACAATTATTAAGTCAAAATAGGCCTTAGTCTGATAAAATGACGAGGTATGTACGACAAAGGACGGTGCAAAAATAGAATGAGGGCCTTAATTGATTTTCCATAGAGCCCCTAATTTCAACCATTGATTTATGAGCTCTGATACTTAAAAAAGTGCGTTTTTTTAAAGAAAAAAGAAAAGAGATACTAAAAATATGCCGATGGGAGAAACGTGAGGACCCATTTGGTCACGCGGTTTCCTATATTCACACACACTCCCTTTGTCAGCAAATATAATTCACACTTGAAACCAAATCGAACCTTCTCAACCCTTTTCTTGCTTTTTCTTTAGTTCGACAGTCGGGGTGTCTGAGCCAGCTAACGGGCACCTCGACTATTCCCTTCTTCAGTCTAGTCAAAGGTCATCTGCGCCAGGACTAGAGGATTTACAAAAAATTACTTTCTTGCGACCTGTCTCCAAAAATCGAACTCTAGTCAATTTTGTACGCTTCTTCTTCTCACATTACTTCATTTTTCTTTTCTTTATGAGTGTACAAGCGGTATATATAAATCAATTTTTTTTTTTGTGACATAGAGCCAAAATATTGCATTTTACGAAGTAAACGATATTGAAAGAAAAACTATACGGATATATAAAACCTAATTCATCGTACATTTTTAAAAAAAATGCTTCGTGGTTGCATGGTGCCTAATAGTTTTTTTGTATGAACTCTCTGCATGGACATAATTTTTTTATAAATAAAATCAAACTTCTTGTTCACTCTAACATGTACCTCAATATTTATCCTCTGAGGAGCTGAATGTCACAATCTTTTCCATATTCGAGGGGTGTATGGGATTAACTGTAACAATGGTGGAAGAACTACGTCACATCGATAATTAATTACTCCACTGGTGATCAAAATAAATGAATGACTGTCCTAGCTAGCATTGCTGAAGATTTGTCTCAAGCCATTTAAAAAACTTGGAACTCTTCATTAAGGAAAAAAGTGATCTTTGACCTTGAATCTAAGATCCTCTCCTACGATTCTTCATGTGATGTAGAATGAGACTCTTATCACGTTCATTTTTTACAATCCGAACCATTAATCTAATAGGTCTTGATGTGTTTATATTCACGCAAAAAATCAAGTTGATCGAAAATCGATAGAAGTGTGGGAGAGGAATAGAAGTGTTTTTTTTTCCCCCTGCTTTCTAATTTCATAGATAGAAAAAGAGAATGAAAAATTAAGTAGCTAGATTGGAGATATCATATGCATCAAACCATGAAAGGAAGTGTGGGAGAGTAAATAAATGAGGATCAATGGCAACTGCGTAAATAAAAAACTGCAGGCAATTTAATAAATATCCTTGCAGTTGCATCTTGATCATTGATTTGTTTAGTTGATATAGACAAAGTTATTCAATATCAACCATCGAATACGCCATGTGGGACATTTACTAAAACGGCACTAGTTGTTGCTGACGGAAAAGCCTCCTTCAACGTGGGAAAAAAAAAATTGCGGATCCAAAAAAAAAAAAAAAGTGGAAAAAAAATATTATTCCTAAATGGGCATGATTTTGTGGCGATTATTTCGGGTTCCACAAAGATGATTTCAAATAGTAAGTTATTCTTAAATATTTTTTTATGAAAACCTGTAAAAAAATCAACTAAATACGATATCCGTAAAGACTTTTTCAGCATTCGTAGGGGATTTACGAATACTAAACATTCTACAAATTCTGAAAGAGCCATTATCAATATCGAATTAAGATAATTTTTTTTCAAAAAATCATAGAAAAATATTTTAAAAATAATTTGCGGTTAAAATCATCTTTGTAGGATCCATAATGAGTCCCGCAAAAATTTTAAAAAAAAATTAAGCAATGTATTGTACTCCCTATTTGGTATCCATATATTAAAGGGCAATGATTTTTTTGTTTTTTGCCTGGCTCATTATGGATCCTAGAAAAATTATTTAAATCTCAAGTTATACTTAAAATATTTTTTATGAATTTCTGAAAAGTTCATTAACAATGTGTCATAAAAATGGGGGACAAAAAATGCTCTCTAAAAGAGCCAAATGTAAATACTCTAACTTTTGTCAGAAATGATTAAGATGAAATACATCGATTGTCTTGTGATTTACTCGTTTTGTATTTGTTAGACAATTAGTTTGATTTTGTCCAAATTCTTTATAATAATCTCTATTTTGTAAGTGCCGCTCGACGTTTATTAATACGACCTTCTCACTTTTGAAAAAAAAAAAAAAAACGTTTGATTTACTGTCAATCAGTGCAAGATAAGGGCAAGGTCGGTCCGCTCCATCGGTACCGCTAACATTATTGGGCTGAAAACACATCCCTTGGTGGCCCAAAAACCGAATCGAGATGGACCAACTTCTGGTCAACTAGAGACCATAAAATCTGGGAGTTAATTACCTCTAAGTACAGAAAAGTGACACTTAATTTCCATTAAGGAGAGATGAAGTACTTAATTACCACTAAATCCACTTTTACAAAAATACATTTATCATTAATAGAAGTGTCACCCTAGGGTTTTAGGGTATGCTAGGGTTTTAGGGTACCCTAATGGGTACCCTTGGGTACCCTAAAATCTTACCTTAGGATTTTAGGGTTTTAGGGTACCCTAGGGTTTTAGGGTACTTTAAGATTTTAGATTTTAGAATACCCTAGGGTTTAAGGTACCCTAAAGTTTAGGTTTAGGTGGTTTCATAGAGCCCTAGGGCTTAGGTTTAGGCACTTTCATAGGAGTTTTAGGGTGCACTTTCCTATTATAGGGTTTTAGCGATTTAGGCACTTTTATTGGGTACCCTAGAGTTTTAGGCACTTTTATAGGGTACTCTGAGGTTTAGGCACTTTCATAGGGTGCCATAGGGGTTAGGCACTTTCAATATTTGGGGTTTTAGGCACTTTCATAGGGTTTTAGTGTTTCGTTAATTAGAGGAGACTTGGTGGGAATTACTTTCTATTTTCTGGACCTAGAGGTAAATTGCCCTAAATCTGGTGGGCCAAAATAACAGAGCATTTTACAAATACATATATCCATCGAAGTTACCAAAAATTGCACACATATCGTGTGTGGCCCTGATGCTAGTTATCATAATGTATGTCTAAAGTCATTTAACATTCCTTTTTTTTATTATTAAACGGGAACTGAAAAAACAACAAATTAGTACATAGTTCTGAGGAGTTTAACTCCCCTAACATCATCAAAGATGATTAGATTCAAACAGTTCGGAATCGACTAAAAACAAAAAGATGATTATCACTACTACTAAAGTTGGTTTTGCAATAGCATCCGCACTCCGATTCCCCTCCCGATAAACATAACACATCTGATTTCTTTCACTCTTTGTTTAGAAAAAGGATGCAAGAAGACGGCTTTCCTGTAGTTTGGGAGCAAACTATAGGGCGTGCAGTTTTGCATTTTTAGTGCCCTTTTTGGGCCTCGTCAATGATTGAAATCGTTCATATGATAGAGCTCGACGAGTACTTCGAACATACCAAAAACCATGTTAATCAATATCCAATCGAAACACGTTTTTCTTTGAAAAAGTGTACCATGCACATTGGATTAAACCCTTCTCCAACTCTTCTGTTTGAAGATAAACGTGCTTCAATCAGATATCGATCGGAATCCGATGGACATGATTTTTGGTATGGTCGAAGTATTCGTCAAGCTCTATCATATGAACGATTCCGATCATCGAACAAGGCCCGAAGAGGGCACTGAAAATGCAAAATTGCATGCACTGCAGTTTTCTCCCAACCTGTTGGGAAGCCATCTCCAAGATGCAATATCTGGTCTCATGATACATAAATTATAATAGCTCCAACTCTGCCAGAACAATCTTCTCATTTGCACAAGAAATAAAAATTAAAAAAAAAAAAAAGAGAATCGATCTTCTTCGGTCCTTGATTTGAACCGGAGGGGACGATCCAAATATTACGTATTAATTGCAGTAATGAACAATTTGATGATTCGAACTGTCTCATTCAATCCAAAAACTTGGACCAAGAGAATCCGATTACATAAAGAAATTGAAAGTGTGGGACCGCCAAAAATGGTGAAGGAGGTTTCTGAGCATGAGTGGAGTCTTTCTCTTCACATGACACCCAGTCAAAAACGCCCATTTTGTCAAAGAAAGAAATTAAAAAGCCACGTCAAACCCAAATAACCTCAACTAGGACAAAAGATATCCCCCAACCCACATACCATAAACTACCCAGTGAAGCAAATTGAACTTTGAGCCTTCTGAGCCCATTTTCACATCCGTTATCTACCAGACACAAGATACTGGAGCCCACTTGTTTTTTCTCGCAACAATTGCACGTATATTCATATGAGACTATCATTTTGGGACGGAGAGGGTATATATTTACCTATAAAAATATATACTACTTTAGGATAGTTATTGTGTAGTGCCTACAGCTTAGTCACATAATCGCTGAAAATTGTATTCCCTCCTGATTGTAGTCGATTGTGAGGTATCTGAAAGACGTTTTCACGCTCACACTCGCTCTCTTGCACCTGCGTGCGCATTATATGACTTAGGACGAATTTCTCCTAAACTAAAGGGACTAAAACCATGTTTTCACAGATTTCTAAGCAAGTTACACATATATCAATTAAAATACCATTTGGATGAAACAACTTGATTACTGCCGTTAAAATGACCCAAAAAAAAAAAAATAGTGAAAACTCACACTTCCACAAGGCCTTTCACACTTCTACAAGGCATTCTCTCTATTTCTTTCTTTGTATGCCTTTTGTTTGTCTATTCTTTTACCCATTTTCTGAAAAAGTGATTGGTTCGTCGCACTTCACACGGTACCGTATTTCATTCGAAACACATAATTTATAAAAGAGAGTATGTTCTCTCCGCCAGAGGTGGAAACTCCATAGTTTCTACCACTGCCTGTGAGCCCCATAGAATTTTTTTTGTTCTAATCTGCACTGTTTATCTTGAAGGCTACATAGAGTAATATATTTATGAAAAAAATCAGATTGATTGGATATCGATAGATATATCAAAAATTGAATTTTGGTTTATAGAATGGACGGTCATAGATTTTGAAGTTAAACTATTCATGACTGTCCATTTTCTAAAAAGTAAATTTTTAATATACCTATTGTCGTCCGATAAATCTCAATTTTTGCATAGATATACTATTTTACGGACCTTACAAAATGGACGGTTCAGATTATAACAAAAAATGTCTTGTGAGGTCTATAATGAGCCGTGATGGAAAACCCCAGGTTTCCTCCACTGATGGAAAGAATTTTATCTCTTTATAAAATTATTAAAAGAAGCTCTCTGATTCATCTGTCTGGAAAAGGAGGGAGGGTAACAGCCATAAACCCAGAATTGAAAATAAAAACCCAGAGAGAGAGAGAGAGACGACTTCTAGACACGCGGCAAAAACTGATTTGAAGCTTATTTCTTTCTGAAAACAAGTCTGTGGCTGGCCAAAACCCTCGCAGCCCTCAAAAAAACCCCCCACAAAGTAAAGTCCCTTTGAACCCTTTAAAACGTAGTAATTTCCTCATAGCATGATCTGTCGACTTCCCCACAAGACCCCCACTATATAAACGGAGAGGTGCCCTACAAATTGAAGACAAATAGGAGTGCTACCTAATTCTCTTCTCTTCTCTTCTCTTTCAATTCCATTCTTCATTTCCATCATTCCAATCTCATAACCTCATCCAATCTCCTTCACAATTTCTTCAACACCATGTCCAGAGACTCCAGACCAAGCCCTGGCAGGGCCTTCAATGGAGGCATCAATGTTGCATTCATCAACGTGGAATCATACAGCATGATCTCCCAACAGCGTCCCGAGCCCACCCCACGTCACACCATCTTCGCCTTTCTGATTTCATCCCTCTTCAACTTCCTTGACCTCCGGTATCAGGGCAACGGTACCGCTTCTCCGTTCCAAACACACCCGAAAACCATGTGGGTTGCAGTCTCCAGTTCGCTCTTGTACTGCTTTGGGTACGCGGCTGAACTTGAACCGAGGTTTGCCCAATTGGGTCGAGCTGGAATGGGGTTGTTCGGTACGATTCTCTCGGTATCTTTGGCCTCTGTTCTTTTCCGAAACTCTGTTTCGTTTGTTTTGTACTCTCTGTGCGTCCTGTTTTTTAATCGGGAGATGTTGTGCTCCGCAATTGAAGTGTTTTGGAGCTGGATTCGAGCGAGAATGATCGTCCCCATTATACCGGTAACGCCGGCCTCTACCAATCGGGGAGGCCGACTCCCAGTGTAAGAAAACAAGCGTCTTCTCCGACAACCCCGGTCGTGGGGCACACAAAATTGAAAATCTGGTGGAGTTTGAAGTGATAGGAAAGAGATAACCTGAACCCATTAATCTAATTGGCATCTGTTCTTCTTTCTCTCCCCTGTTTTAGTACTAGTTACGAAAGGCTTCTTGTTGTATCCAATCTCAGGCTCTCAGCTAGTAGAGTAAATCTTTCTCTTATTTGTTTTTTTGATTATAGATGGTGATTTGTATGGTGGAGTGTGTAATGTAAATGATAGGATCTATTTAAGATAAAAGTTTATATTGGGTTACTGATTTATGCAGTTTTGATCTTTTTATTCTTTGTTTTTATTTATGTGAACAACCGGTTGGGGGCACACCCTCCATATGTGCACGAGGAAGTACAAGTGAAAATATTCGGAGAATGGGAGTGTGGGTGGGTAGTTTTTTTCAGGGTGTGGTGGGTGGTTGAGGGTCAATCAGGTTACAATAAAATGGATGTAAAACTTGAGTTTCAAAAACAGGTCAAATCAAAGCCTTCTCTCCCTTTATATTTTAGAATAAATAGTGCATATTCACATAAATATGGAAAAAACGAATCCAAATGGTAAAATGACAAAAAAAAAAAAAGGAGCTAAGATCACACCGTTTAATTTCTCATGACAAAAAGCACGCAACTGAAAGTGTCAATAAATTCATTAGCAGCATTCCAATCGCAGAACCTATCAACATCACAACCAGAGTATCGATCAGTAAACAATTCCTGTTAGAATTCGTTTAATTAAACTTTTTCCAAGTTCTCAGAGAAATAATACTCATACCCACTCGTTTATTCTTTGCACTCATTCTTTTTTATCGGAGCATTATGAGCGAGAAATTAAAGTAGAGCAGAACTATTGCTTTCAAATAAGATAGTACTACCATAAAATCCACCAACGCAAGTACACATGGAGATTGGACTAGAACTAATTACGTGCGTCAACTAATCTGCCGTTAAGTTGGATTTGTTCAAAGGGGGCTTAGGATTCCGCTTAGATTCCGAACCTCACAATGGTGGGGTTAGAAAATTGGAAAGGGGGTTGGGTTTCATAGTCAAGTTCCACAAATTAGCTCGAGTCCATGTATCATCACATTAATCTAATCTCAGTACTCAACCAAAACAAACAAGGTTATGACAATCCCTATGCAATTTCTGCACTAAACAAGCAACAAACTTCATTATTAAGCTATCTTCACTACGAATCACAATCCCCTCTTCACTACTAATCCCCTCCAGCCTATAGCCATATCAAACGAGGTAGAAATGTTTTAGCTTACCAAACGTTAAAAGAGATAAATCGTCACCCTTGACCCAGCCATCCCCTAGCTTCTATCAAAACTTTAACTTAAACACACACAGTGAAAAGTATTGGGACAAATAAAATATATAGTCTCATGTGTTGGAATTTATTTATGTGACTCACATGCCACTTCAATCCTATTTATATATTATAGTATTTATGTTCGTAACTAAAATATGGGTATTAGATTTAATTAAAGAATTGCCTAAATAGTTGGTGATTATTCATGAAAAGGTTTGGTGGCTATTCATGAATAGACATGGTGACTATTCATGAATGGGTTTAGTGACCATTCATGTATAAGGTTACACCCATTAATGAATAGATGCCTTATTACTTCTTTGATGGAAGGAAGTATAAAGAGTTGTGTCCGGAAATAGTCCCGATCTATCTATATAAAGGCATGTGACTACCATCAAGTTACAAGTGTGAAAAACATTTATATAGATTAGATTGGAAATCCTACCCATTGCTCTCCACACAATTAGTGAGAGTCTGTGTTGTGAAGCATATTGGTTCTTGATCGACGGTTTCCGAATTTCTCAAGACTTAAACATCGTGGCAGAAGGTAAGTAATTTTTCCGCTGCGTATTCATTTTGATTCTCCCACATAGGTTTTTCATCATGTGCCAACATCAAAAACCAGCCCTTTGGCCTCGGCACCCTTTGGTCCGCTTGGACCTTTTTGGAATAACAAAGTGGTGAATTCATACCTTCAAGAACAAGTTTTTCATTTGGACTGTGGTGATGGATTTAGGGAGAAATGTCATACCCAAATCACATTCCAAATCATTGTCGAAAACTGAAATTCAATCCACATATTTGTAGCTTTGCATGACATCATCTTCCACCTATAGTACTCTTCTCTTTGAATAGTGAGTCTCACATACTTGGAAACCTTCTAAACCCTTTCCTTTCTTGGACACTGCGTGGCTTGAACTCAATAACACAAAACCCTCTCTTTGTATAGTCTCACAAACTTTAACCTTCTAAACCTTTTCCTTACTTGGACAACATATGGCTTGAACTCAAAATGTTTGGGGAAAACACCCGATAACAAGACTGGCTTTTTTTATGGTACGACGATCAGGGTATCTGGGTCAACTTACACGCACCTTAAATAATCGCTACCCAGTTTGGTCAAGTACTAGCTATCCACGCTGGGATTGAAAAATTCACAAGAAATTACTTTCTTGCGATCGCCAAGAATTAAACCCTGATTAACTATGTGGCAAACAAATCCACCAACCAACCAAGCTAACCCTTAGGGGCTGGGGCTAGCTTTTTCGATGTACAAACTTTGTGCAAAGACAAACAAGTTACTTGTAGCAAAAACATAAAATTCCATAGTTCCCGAAATACTAGGATTTATCAATTTTAGATGGCGGGTTGGTTATATGGCTCCAAGTTTAAGCAGAGATACAATGATGCCAATTGTTTGATACTTTGATGCTCTTTGAGGGGCATGTACGTTGTAGAGAATTTTATGTATCAATTACACGGAATTCATTAATTTGAATGAGAGAGATATTTGTGCCTCCCAATGAATCAAAACTAATATCTCCCCAATTAATCAAACTGATTTCACTATTTTTTTATTTAGGGAAATTATATATCAAGGCCAATGCCATCAAAACTAATTTGAAGACTTGGGTTTGCTAAAACAGCTTCATAGAACTCCTGATCCTTTAAAAAAATAAGCTACTATATATACGTTGTGTAGAAAGTGATGGATCTAAGGGTGGAAGTTAAGGGCGATTGCCCACCTCAAGTTTGGAAAAAAAAAAATCTGTATATATTATGATAGGATACTATTATTAAAGTATATTCTTAATAACGGAGGTTTAATTTGGTATTTTCAATTTTGACATTCGTGTATCTTTTCGTTTTTTTTCTCTGCATAGCAAAAGATATTGCCTACCCACGTGGACAAACAAAACCAGCTACTATTCATATATATAATAATTGACTAATGAAACGGTGCTTGAGATACTGTACACCAAATGTACTTCGAATATTAAACGGATCCTTTGACCCTCAAAGTCCCCCCCCCCCACCGGCCCCCATTGTTTCTTGAACATAGGCTTTGGGACCTTTTAATGAACCCTTTCAGTTTCGCTAGGTAGTCCACATTTGGAACTCACATTGACTGTTGCCAACTTGAGAAATTTGTACAACTTTCCACTCTTTAAAGGAAGCATGTTGTGATGCACAAATGCAGATCCAATCATTTTCGGAAAAATGGAATTTTCACCGTTCCAAACTCACCCCAATACCGTATGGGTTTCCATTTAGTTTGCGCGCGTGTATTGCTTGGCGTATGATTAGGGGACATATTCACGAATTTTTGTTAGTGGGGTCAAGAACTAGATATTCCTATTCAAGGTATTTCTTCTATTTGCTAATCCAACGAAATAACTCAATCATGAGGTTAATTATTATAAGGTAGATATACATACATTGATAAATGTTACTACTATTTTGATTTACAATTGACCGCAAAGACCTAGTATTATTTTGATAAGAGAATGTGTAATGTCCGGATGAGGGGGAAACCGTGGGGTTTCCGCCACGGCCCATTGTGGGCCTTACCGAGCATTTTCTGTAATAATCCAAATTGTTCATCTCGTAAGACTCACAAATTAATATGTTTGGTCAAAAAATCAGCTTGATTGGACAGCAATAGCTATTTCAAAAATTGAATTTTGGTTTATAAAACGAACGGCTTGATTCTGTCACTAGTATTTTAAGTTAAACTGTCCATGACCGTCTATTTTATAAACCAAAATTTAAATTTGGATATAGTTCTTGGTGTCCGATCAAACTGATTTTTTTCATGGACATAAAAATTTTTGGGCCCTACAAGATAAACTGTTCAGATTATGCAGTAAATGCTCAGTAGGGTCCACAATAAATGATGGAAACCATGAAGTTTCCACCTCATCGGGAAAAAATTTAATCTCTTTTGGGATGATGAATGATGGATAGGCTCGTTTGTGATATAGTTACTTAAAAAGAATAGAACGCTTAATAAAGTCCGGGAAAAGATGATGCCAGAGAGAAGGAAGAAAGCAAACAAAACAACACCTAAACTTTGGACCACAAATATGGGTTTTGAACAGGAGTGGAGTCCTCCCTTGACGTGCCACCCAGACAAAAATACCATTTTGTCAAACAACAACATTGGAGCCACATCCCACTATTTCTGATTCCCTCGAACCAAATTACAGAGCAATGAAGGAAATTGAGCCATCTGATCCCTTTTCTTCTCTCTCTCTCTCTCTCTCTCTCTCTATATATATATATATTTCTTCTTCCGTCTTGCGTTTGTTTATTTTCTCACAAGTTCCATCTTTTATTTCTTGTAAGAGAAAAATTCAAAATACCCCCAACCTTTAGACCAAAATTCAATTAGGCTTCCAACCTTTTAAAAACTTCAATTTTACTCCCAACGTTATCTCCGTTAATCAAAACGCCCCCTTCCGTCCAAATGACTAACGGATTCCGTTAAAGGCTCCGTTAAATATCATCCCAATCAAATTTTGATGATCCGAGCCGCTCAATGTGTTCAAAACGTGATTTTAAGGGTACTAGCTTGAAATTAGCAAAAAAGATGATCAGGAAGAGCTTCATCTGAACAGTTTTTTATTGATAGTTCAATAAAAAAAAACTGTTCAGATGAAGCCCTTCCCAATCATTTTTTTTACTAATTTTTTACGGGTACCCTTAAAATCACGTTTTGAACACATTGAGCGGCTTGGATCATCGAAATTCAATCAGAAAAAGGGAGGTGTAAACCGAAGCAAAATCCGGACGTTCGGACTTGAACAAAATTCAGATCAATCCGCACCTCCTCTTTTCCAATCGAATTTTGATGATCCGATCTGCTCAATGTGTTCAAAACATGATTTTAAGGGTACTTAAAAGAAAGCAAAAAAATGACAGGAAGGGCTTCATCCAAAAGTTTTTTATTGAAGTTCAATAAAACTGCTCAAATGAAGCCCTTCCGGTCATTTTTTTCCGATTTCTTGAGGATACCTTTAAAATCACGCTTTGAATACATTGAGCGGATCTGATCATCAAAATTCGATCGAGGCTCTATTTAACTGAGCTTTTGACGAATCCGTTATGTCATTCGACTAATGCCAGCTTTTGATTAACGGAAGATAACGTTGGGAGTAAAATTGAAGTTTTTAAAAGGTTGGGAGCCTAATTGAATTTTGGTCTAAAGGTTGGAGGGTATTTTGAATTTTTCTCTTCTTGTAAATTGAACTTTCCCCTCCAAAGAATATATATATATATATATATATATATTAGTTTGGCTGAAAATTTGACCGATCCTTAACTTTGATATTCCGAGATTGATCGAGGCGGGATTAGTCAAAATGTGCCTACACTATCCCGAACACCTTAATCTTTTTTCTTTTTTTTAAAAAAAAAATGCAGTTCACTTAAGTAAAGAGAGAGTAGATGCCATAACTCCCAATTGAAAATAATTTCACATATCTATTACAGATTTCATTAGAGGAGAGCAGACTTCTAGACAAAAGAAAAAAACAAAACAGACTCCAAAAGAAGTCAATAGCCCAAACCCTCCTTTTGCTATTTTAAAAAAAAAAAAAAAAAAGCAAAACCCTCCTTTTGCTATTAGAAAAAGCAACAGCCAAAACCCTCCTTTTGCTATTAAAAAAAGCAGCAGCCAAAACCCTCCTTTCGTTCTTGTGTTCCAAAACCCTCTTTGTCCTAAAAAAAACCTGCAAAATTTTGTAGTCCCTTTGAACCTTTTAAAACACAACTCAGTACTACCGCAACTTCCTGGTAATTTGGCGACCTCTTGACCACCCATCCAACTCTATAAAACAAAGACACCATATTAATCCCCCCGCCCCGGCCCCCTTTATGAATACAAACTACTATTACCTTCTTCTGTTCTCTCTCTACACTCTTCTCATTCAATCCAATCTACAATCCCATCATTCCAATCTCATTCACATCCAATCTTCTTCGATCACACTGTCCGGACAATTTCTCAACATGTCCAGGCCAAGCGCCGGTAGGACCTTCAACGGGGGCATCAATGTCGCGTTCATCAACATAGGATCATACAACATCTTGCAACAACGTCCCGTGCCAACTCCCTGTCACACCATTTTCGCCTTTCTGATTTCGACCCTCTTCAACTTCCTCGACCTGCAGTATCAGGGGAACGGTATCGTTAATCCGTTCCAGACACACCAGAAAACCATGTATCTTGGGCTTGCCTGTGTGCTCTTCTATTCCTTTGCATATGCTGCTGAACTTGAACCGAGGTTTGCCCATTTGGGTCGCGGTGGAATGGCGTTGTTCGGTTCGATCCTCTCTGTATCTCTTGCCTCTGTTCTTTTCCGTAACGCTGTTTCGCTTGCTCTCTACTCTCTGTTTGTCCTGTTTTCGAATCGGGAGATATTGTGCTCTGTAATCGAAGCGTTTTGGAGCTGGATCCGTCGGATAAATACGCTCGTCTCTGAAAATAGGGGAGGCCTACAAAGCGACAATTCGTTCGAATTGTCGGAGATTGTGTAAGGACTAAGGACTCTGAAACAGGGGAGGACTACAAAGCGAAAATTGGGATCATAGTCAGAAATTGCCTGAGGAGAAGAGCTGAACCCAATCATTTTGACACTTTCTTGTGCGCCTTATGGCTGACACTGAGCTTGTGAGCCCCACATGTATGCGAGGGGTGTTGTGTTTGGATTATCATGTATGTAGCATTATTGTATTTCTTTTTGGGGTTTTCTTTTTTCGGTACGTCCCTTAAGACTTGTGTCGTTTATGGAATTTTGTTGTATCCGGTCTTAGGCTCTCTCTTGTTATGTATTACTTACGGGTTGCCGATATCTTATTGTCTTGATATTTTATAAGCCTTTTGTACGCATCAAGGTCTACAAAGTAAATTAACAGTTTAGATCATAATTTTGCACCGGTCGGTTAACTTTTGTGACGAAATAATGAATTATAGTAGTCAAAATACTTTAGGGGAATTGATATTCGTGCTCCCTTTTTTGATGCAAGCGCTCTACTTTCATCGTGAAGTTACTAGTAATTTCGTGAACAAAGTGGAGCACCTGCATAAAAAAAAAAGAACGCGAATATCAATTTCCTACTTTAACTAAGACTATTGACATCACAAAAAGGTGTGTACAGTAATTCAATAAAAAGGTTGATTAAATGAGCGTCACCTCCATACTAGGAAAACAGCATATGAGATCAATATCGGTAATAACACAATCTAGGAAAAGGTTTTAAAATGCGTTTAAAGCTTTCCCAGTTCCGAAATTATAAATTGTGTTTTTTGAAGATAAAAGAACAAAAGTAACTTTCTGAATTTCAAATCATGAGGAAGTAAAAAAAACATGAAGGCAAAAATGCACCAAACAGATCTCGTTTGGTTCCAACGGATTCCGGCGAGTTTTTCTGTTCGGTTCGAGTTACGCATTTTTACGCACTACTAACTCCGATGATCAGGTCTCTTTTGATTCGAGTTGCTCTAGCGAGTTACCTCAACGAGTCAGAACTCGTTTACTCCAGCTATTTACTCCGATGAGTTAGATCTCGTTTACTTCGGTGAATTATTCTGTCGTATATGTATTGTATATTGCTTCGTCCCAACCTTGCCTTCAATTGAGGTTGAAATACCCCGAGCGTAGGGCTAAGTCGATGTCAGCATAGATACCGGAAATCCGGGATCGTTCCCACAGAGAAAGTCTTAGAAACTCGCTGGGATTTTTAGGTGTAAGATTTTTGGCGTTTAAGACGGCCAACTGTCGGTTTTGCTTTGGAGAGTAATGAAAACTTATGACAATGACTAGAAAAAAAAACGGTTTTGACTAAGTTAAACAAGCGGCATGGCAACGGGGTTATTCACGCCCGCAACTTAAGCAATCAAACTAACCTCAACAAAATCACAGTTGAATCGCACAGCTTAGGCTATCAACCGGAAGATTTAGCGTTATAAATAAAGAGACAAGGGATTTAGCATGAAGAACAAGTGAACTCTTTTATTCTTTTGGCAAACACAAGGCGAGACATAGCTCACGGAACCATATGAGCGAGCATATGATCACCGGAGGTTAACATCGACAGGTTTTGTTTCATAAGGTGAATTCGATTTATTCTTCACACGAAATCTCAAGTCCTGAGTTGAGAGAAGAAAGATAACGCAAGTCACGAGACGCTAGCGGCCCCGCGGCCAAGCCTAATGAACTACTCACGCATATTCAAGTAACTAGAAAGCATGCTAAGAACGGAAAACATTTCCAACCGATAGAATCGAAAATAAACTTAATTTTATAGAAGAGCTAAACCACGATTACAACTTTAATAAACGAGAAAAGATGATTCGGGAATAACTTACTTGAGCTCAATGAAAATTACACTTGGAAAGCTAGATACCATTAATGGAGGAAATGCTAAGCTTAGTAATGAACTAGATACTAATGAGAAAGAAGAAGCCTATATATATACAAAAGTGACTTCTCTCTCATCAAATATCTCCAAAATATCCTAAAAGTGGCTAATATTCCATAAATGGAAAGCTCAAAAAGTAGAAAATATCTGGCCGAGAGCTCTGCGTATCGATACGCTTCTAGGGAGTGTATCGATACGGAAGGCTCTGTTGCCCAACGTAACCTACGCGTATCGATACGCAGGAAAGGCCGCGATACGCGACTGCCTTGCTTGGCACAGCTTGGCTTTGCTTGGCAGCCTCCATGCTTTGGCAACCAAATGGCCCTCGTTTCACCCGATGGCCTCCGCCTTCATCCTTTGGCCACTTTGGCACAAAATCACCCGGGCAAGGATGCTTGAAATCACTTGAAAGATGGTTTGCCCCTCAAAACACGCCTTTTAAGGGCGTTTTGCCTGAAACACTAAACAAACGCCTTACGAGCAAAAATCAAATAAAAACGACGATGAATAAATAAAGATGCCACAAGCTAGGGTATTTTTAGCACCACGATCTTACAATCTTTGGTGCTAATCACGCCCCCCAACTTGAGCGTTGCTAGTCCCTAGCAACAACTAAACAAACTTAAAAACATAAGTAACTATCCTTCCGTGAAAGCTACTTAGCACCAACGCATATCAACCTAATTGGCAAGAGTTCAAAACAATTAGCTTATTTCAAAACAACTCGCACTAGAAGATTAAATGTTCAACTAAATATTGAGCGAATTATAAACAAGTATCCAAATTTGTGTCAAAAGACAACGGGCGGATACTAGGTTATAACGTAACCAAAAGCATGCAAAGTAACCATATCCCACAAAAGGGGTGCTTGAACTAAGCAACGGGGAACAAAAATACCGCGCTTTGTAGAGAGCACCTGTTAAACAGATCCTAAAACTACACAATTAAAAGATTGATTGCCGAAAGAAACATGTCACAAACTAACTAGCTAACTATCATGCGATAAATCAAAATGGAATCTAGGCATACTAGAGATCAACTAAGGGCTTTTAAGCATATAATGACCTTGGTTTTAATCAAAGAAAGGTTAGCAAAACGGGATAGCGGCCATATGCTAGCAAGGTCAAACTACCATTGGCTGCTACCAACTCCAACTACCAAGTCATAGGCCACATGCCGGCCTCAACAAAAACTTACTAAGCTAACAGTCAAAAGTTTAACTAAACTAAACTAAAGACAAAGTAATAAAAAAATAAGAGGTGGGCTGTCAACCACCATGCACCCCGACCAAGTAAAGGGATTTTAAAAACTCCACCGACTCTACTCATTATCCATGAAAACTGGCTCATCCCCAGCAAAGTCATCACTATCCTCAGCTGCCTCCTCAGGCGGTGGCACATACGGCTCACTTCCTTCCCCCACACCTCGACTCAGAATCCAATCCAGCTTATGGTCAATCTTCTTCTGCCTCCTTGCATTATCCCGGGTTTCCTTCTTAATCTTCTTCAAACACCCCATAGTGGCCACTCCTTGGCAAAACAGCAGCTTGTTCCATGCAGCCGACTTTGCACCCTTTGGTGGCAAAGTAGTCAAATAAGGCCCACGCGGGACAGCAGCAACAGCCGGTCGGGACTGAGAAATGCTCTTGGTGAGAACCGATTTGTTGATATCACCCGGATTGAGTTTCTCCCGATCCACAAACTGAGAGGCCGGGACCTTTTGAGCCAAACAAATAACTTGCACCAAGCATGGAAAAGGCATCCTCGTATGGGCTGGGGCTTTAGCCCTAAAGTCAATCATCTTCTGAAAGATGTACTTCGCCCAATTAATCACCACATTGGGATTCATGAACGCGTGAATCATACCCCCCTCATAGATGTCCGGCTTGTTCTCCGTCCCCCTCGGATTGAAGTTATGGTGCACAAATTGATTGACGAGGCGGTAGACATCCTTGAATTTGCCCGAAGCATGAGGTAGAGATGCTTCTCCGGGCACTTTGTACAAATCCTCAACACGAGCATCGTCATCGACATACTCCTCATCATCGTAATTGCAATCAGCAGGTGACGGTGGATGGTAACCCAAAACCCGTGCAATAACCTCCTCTGTCACCCCAATGCTAATCCTCCCAATCTTGGACGTGATCTTGGCATTCTCTTTCCCCTCGTCCTCCTTGGGCGGAATTTTCATGTTCTTATAAAATTCGATGACCAAATCTTTGTTATAACTGAGATTGGGAGCCAAATAGTAAGACAAACCTTGCTCCTGAATTCGGCGGACAAACGGATTCTCAACACCCAGGTTATCAACGTCCACGTGCCGCTCATTCTTGAAACCCCTGCCAGGTATGCCCGCTTCCCATTTCTTTTGAGCCGCTGCCTTAACCTCGGCGGCCGTCCTCTTCTTAGCACGAGCTTTTTCAGGGTTTGCAATCATCTCTTCCTCCTCTTCCATCTCCCGAACAATTTCATCTCCCTGCCCGGAAGAAGAAGCCGGGGTCTTTCCCTTGCCCTTGTTCGCCACCTGTTTAACCCTTGGCATACTTTTTCACTTTTCAACTCCTTCTTATGTTTCTTATCTACTCCGCACAAAACAATCAACACAACAGCAATTCCCCCCAAACTTCAGGATTCAAACAGAAAACAGCCCGAATAACAACCAAAGGAAGAACAGAGCAAGTAGCCTTGGAAATCAACAGAAACACAAAGCTTCAATTACCAATTCAGCCCATGCATTATCGCAAACAAAGCAACAAATCAAAAACCCAGAGCTGGTTCCTAAATAGTAACAAAATCAGGCAGTCCCGGAAATCATTCGAACTCAGATCTTTCACCCAATGCAGCCACTAATCATAACAAAATCCGCTGCAAATAAACCCCCAATTCCAACCCCTCTGTCCGCAGAACTATAACAAGCAAAGATGGAAGCCAAAATTTCGGATTACTTGGGGTTTTGGGGATCTAAGACTTAAACATTACCAAAAACTCTCAAAGGACTTGAAAATCCAACATTTTGTCAGATTAACATGGTGAAACATGGGTAATAACTAAGGAATTTCGTAGAGAACAGTTGGGGTTCGAAGATTACCTTAACCATGGTCTTAGAAAGGAGAACCCAGCTTGGTACCCATGAGTTTGGCCACGAAATCTCCAAGATTGATTGTTGTTTTGAGGTTTGGTTGAAGTTTTATGGGAGATTTTGGTGATTTGGGTAGAGATTGGAGGGAGAATATAGAGGATTGGAGGCTAGGGTTTCGTGGAGGTGTGGTGGGTATGGAGGATGAGAGAGAGAAATGTAATTGGGAAAGTGAAAGGGTCAGCTGAGTTAACTGCAGAATTCGAACATAACAAACGCGTATCGATACGCAAGCAAAATCCGTATCGATACGCCATCCTCTGATGGAAATCCAAACTTAACCGTATCGATACGTACTAAACACCGTATCGATACGCAACAGCTCGGCCCAGATCTGCAACATGCCAACTATTGCCCATTCCTGCCCATTCCAATGCCAATGCCAATGCCCAAAATCACCTCAAACACACCCGGAGCCCTGTAAAACATGGAGCCAGCCCACGATAAAGCACAGAACCAACTTCCAAACAACCACCCTAACACCGGTTTCCTATGGATATGAGAGAGACGCAACTTGGCTTTATTTTCAAGGTCAATGAGACACTATGTGGTTTAAATCATACAAAGATGGCCTTGTATCATTTCCTAAGCATGCCATAGATTCCGAAGCGATTTAAAGCAGATAACGAACATGATTAGGCATGACATGAGATGAAACTCGAAACTAAGAATATAATGTTCAAAACAATGGGATATGGGTCAAACTTGCTCACAACGAACTCAACACTACATTTCTCATTCTTTCATCAAGCATGCGAGTTGGAAACTACCAAAAATATTTACAACGAACTCTTGCCAATTAAAGAACTAATGACCATGTGCTAAGCCGCTTTACTCCACTAATTTTGTAATAACGGAAGGATAAACTAAAATTTAACTAAAATTTGAAAAATTTACCCTAAAAAAAAAAAAAAACAAAAAGACACAAAAGATGTATTAACAAATATACATCCCTCCCCCCAACTTGAAATAAGCTATGTCCTCATAGCATGGAGAACAACAGTAAGGAGAGGGAGAGAACAAAAGATATTACCCACGGGGGAATGTCAACCCCCGTATACCTCGACCAAGTTGGAGGCTTTGTCGCCACCGGCTCCTTTCGTCATCCGAACGGCTTTCAAGGTCGACTCCTTTGGCCCTTCCATCAGAACCACAGCTAGTCACACAGAATCATGGTCAAAGCTTTGTTAGCCTAACAACCGCGACACGCAATCGCACCCATGCTTAGGGCTCCTGAATGCCTCAATCACTCTGACGTTAGATTCAATCCACCAAGGCTGGTGTGGTAGCACGTACACCCTGTAAAAGACTGAAGCTCGAACTACCTACTAAGAGCCAAATGACATTAGAACCGCCCGGTTCGTGTTATCCGGGCACCAACAATAATAACGAGAAAAACAGAAAATAGAAAAGAACACCACCCGATATTCACGCAATCTTACGAGTCATACTTTTCTTCCCGAGTCTCACTGGAGAGATAAAACTCGGGTGGCTATACTAGACCGTCAAAGTTGTTACATCATGCCCGAAGTAAAATTTACCGCTTGACCGCGCCAAGCAATTAAGCCCAGCGTTCCCTATGATCGAAACAAAGTGAGACATGGCAGAGCCTTGCGCCAAAGCACGGGGGTACCAAGTCGCACCCAAAGACCGAAATTGCCCCCGATAGGGACATATCTGGTGAGCATGGATCATTAACGGTAAACTACGACAAGGACGGACTAATTAAAGACCGAAACAATGATGCATTGGTGAAATCTCTTAATGAGAAGAACCCGAAACTAAGCAAACATGCAACAATATGTACAAGAAACAGAACATTGCCCTTACTAACCGGAGCTGGGCACACGATCCTTATTTTAGTAGCGGCGTGCGAAGCTACAAATACCCAAGTCGATAGAGGGTACCCCTTACAATTAAGGCAAGGGGCCGGGTCCGACAAACAGTCAAGTTCAGCGGTTACGCTTTTGCTCCCCGTTCAAACATGGATTAAACAAAACTATACTAAGGAAGCAGTGGGATCATCTAAGTAAACCGGAGCAACTAAGTCCTCCGTCACCTCCTCTTTAGCAAAGTTTTCTAAAAACGGCTTAAGCCGCTGTCCATTCACCTTAACAATATGCTCATTAACAGGATTCATGACCTCAACGGCCCCGTGAGAATAAACTTTATGCACGACATAAGGGCCGATCCAACGAGAACACAACTTGCCTTGAAAAAGATGAAGTTTAGAGTTATAAAGAAGCACTTTTTGACCTACTTCAAAATTTTTCCTTTGGATGTGTTTATCATGCAAAACCTTCACCTTAGACTTATAGATGTTGGTATTATCATATGCATCTCTACGGATTTCCTCAAGTTCATTCAATTGGAGTTTACGGTGCACCCCAGCGTCGGGAAAACAATAATTGACTTGCTTAATAGCCCAATATGCTTTATGCTCTAGTTCCACCGGAAGGTGGCATGCCTTACCATATATAAGCCGATAAGGTGAAGCACCTAAAACGGTCTTATATGCGGTACGGTACGCCCAAAGAGCATCAGTCAATCTTAAAGACCAATCCTTCCGGTTGGGATTCACCGTTTTTTCAAGAATACGCTTTACCTCACGATTAGCAAGCTCGGCTTGACCGTTGGTTTGAGGATGATATGCGGTGGAGACCTTATGCGTGATGCCATACTTCTTCATCAAGGCGGCGAATGGCCGGTTGCAAAAATGCGTCCCTTGGTCACTGATAATAGCACGAGGCACCCCAAATCTGGACAAGATATGCTCCTTAAGAAACTCAAGCACCACCTTGTGATCATTAGTGCGGGTAGCAATGGCTTCAACCCATCTTGATACGTAATCAACCGCCAAGAGAATATACAAGTTCCCAAAAGACACCGGAAACGGCCCCATGAAATCGATACCCCAACAATCAAACACCTCAACAACAAGAAACTTCCCTTGAGGCATTTCGTTCCGCCGAGTAACACTCCCCAACATTTGGCAACGGTCACAAGACTTGCAAAAAGCATAGGCATCTTGGTGGAGAGTAGGCCAATAGAACCCACATTGCTGAATCTTGGCGGTGGTCTTCCGGGCGGAGAAATGGCCGCCACATGCTTCCGTATGACAAAATTGCAAAATCCCTCGTTGGTCAGAATCGGGAACACACCGGCGGATAATTTGGTCGGGGCAATATTTAAATAAGTACGGTTCGTCATATGAGAAATGCTTCACCTCTGCTAAGAACCGGCGGCGCTCATGAGAAGACCAATGGGTTGGAAGTAAACCCGAAACCAAATAATTCACAATGTCAGCAAACCACGGAGCCGTGGAGATACCAAATAACTGCTCATCGGGGAAGCTATCGCCAATAGGTAGATGAGAAGTACGATCCTCGAAATCCAAACGAGACAAATGATCGGCCACCACATTCTCAACCCCCTTCTTGTCCTTAACGGTAATATCAAACTCTTGGAGAAGAAGGATCCACCGAATCAAGCGGGCCTTGGCATCCTGCTTGGTGAATAAATACTTGAGTGCCGAATGGTCAGTATACACTGTGATCGGGGCCCCCACTAAATAAGACCGAAATTTATCCAAAGCAAACACTATGGCCAAAAGTTCCTTCTCCGTTGTAGAATAGTTCATCTGGGCGTCATTTAGAGTTTTGCTTGCATAGTAAATCACCCATGGCTGCTTGTCCTTCCTTTGGCCAAGAACGGCCCCGACGGCATAGTCGCTAGCGTCACACATCAATTCAAAAGGAAGGTCCCAATCGGGCGTTTGAACAATTGGAGGCGTGGTGAGACTAGCTTTGAGCTTAATGAATGCCAGCTCACATGCGGCAGTCCATTCAAATGGAACGTCCTTAGACAGAAGATGGCAAAGTGGCCTTGAGATCGCGCTGAAATCCTTGATAAACCGTCTATAAAAACCGGCATGGCCAAGGAATGAGCGGATGTCTTTAACGCATTTCGGAGTTGGGAGATTGGAGATGAGATCAATCTTAGCCTTGTCGACCTCAATACCCCTAGCCGATACAATATGCCCGAGCACAATCCCTTGAGTGACCATAAAATGGCACTTCTCCCAATTCAAAACCAAATTCTTCTCCTCACAGTGGGCTAGAACCTTCTCCAAGTTGGAAAGACACGACTCGAAGGAGTCACCAAACACGGAGAAGTCATCCATGAAGACCTCTACAATTTTCTCGACCATATCACTGAAAATGCCCATCATACATCTTGAAAATGTGCCGGGAGCATTACACAAACCGAACGGCATGCGTCGATAGGCAAAAGTCCCGAATGGGCATGTGAACGTGGTTTTCTCTTGATCGGATAACGCCACCTCTATTTGATTATAGCCCGAGTAACCGTCGAGGAAACAATAAAAGGCATGGCCGGCTACTCTTTCCAAGATTTGATCGATGAATGGAAGAGGGAAATGATCTTTACGTGTTGCCGCATTCAACTTTCGATAGTCAATGCATACCCGCCACCCGGTAGTCACACGGGTCGGCACAAGCTCGCCTCGGTCATTTTGAACCACGGTCACTCCCGCCTTCTTTGGAACCACTTGAATAGGGCTCACCCATTGAGAATCGGCGATGGGATAAATAATCCCAACATCAAGCAATTTAAGAATTTCTGCCCGAACCACATCTTTCATAATTGGATTGAGCCGACGTTGAGGTTGCCTAGATGGTTTGACGTCCTCCTCCAAATAAATATGATGAGAGCATAGAGAAGGAGATATGCCTTGAATATCCGCAATTGTCCATCCGATTGCCTTAGTGTGCCTCCGCAAAAGTGCAAGCAAAGCTTCCTCTTGTAATTTCTCAAGAGAGGAAGAAATAACCACCGGAAAGGTATTAGTCTCACCAAGAAATGCATACTTCAACGTGTCCGGTAAGGCCTTCAACTCAAGCATAGGCGGCTCAACACTAGAAGGGAGCGTTTTCCGCTCAATAGGGGGCAATTCCTCAAACTTTGGGAGCCACGGTGCAACTCCACAAATCTCCTCGCCACCGGCATCTTCATTTAGCAAAGCAAAGAGTGACTCCATCTCTTCGGATTCAAGGAAAGCGGCCTCTTCCGAGGTAAGAGCTAACTCCAACGAGTCTTTTGATAGAAATTCATCCACGTGCTCTTGCACCAACGTATCCACAAGGTTGACATTTTGACAATCGTCATCGTCTCCCATCTGCGCCCCGACATGGAACATGTTGACTTCCATTTTCATATTACCGAATGACAGTTTCACAAGTCCATCCCGACAATTGATATTGGCATTTGAGGTTGCTAAAAACGGCCGACCAAGGATAACGGGAGTAGATAACGGTGATGTCGACGATGGGCAAGTATCAAGTACCACAAAATCCACCGAAAAAACAAACTGCCCAACCTGGACCAACACGTCTTCCACTATCCCTCGAGGAATGCGAACACTCCTATCCGCCAATTGCAGAGTAACCCGTGTGGGCTTCAACTCCCCCAAACCGAGTTCTTGATAAACCGAGTACGGTAGCAAATTCACACTTGCTCCCAAATCCAACAAAGCTTGCTCCACCCTCGTACCCCCAATGTTTACTGAAATTGTAGGACATCCCGGGTCTTTGTACTTCAGAGCAAGGCTTGTATGAATGACTTGGCTGGCTTCCTCGGTAAGGAGTACATTATGATGCACACTGAGTTTGCGCTTCTGAGTACATAGATCCTTCAAAAACTTAGCATAGGCGGGGATTTGCTTGATGGCATCTAACAAAGGAATGTTAACATTAACCTGCTTAAAGACATCAAGTATATCGGCCTGCTTGGACGGATTAACCGGTTTTTTCAGTCGGGAAGGATAAGGTACCGGGACGGAAGACACTTTTGGTTTCGGATCGGTGTCGGCTTCCTTTGAAACTTGCACGGGAGATTCCCCGTCTTCCTCAATGTCTTGCTCGATACTAACATCCGGTGACGGAGAGCTCAGCAACGGTGATGATGGCACGAGAGGAGATGTACCCGGCGGCGTAACTACCCGGTTGTCAATGACCTTGCCACTCCTCAAAGTGATAATTGCTTGAGCTTGCTCGGGCGGAGGTACCGAAGATGTGCCAATGAGAAGTTGACCTTGTGGATTGGCTACGGGTTGTGTAGGAAATTTGCCTCTTTCTTGTTGTAGAAGCCCAATAGATGTGGTTAACTTTTCCATTTGGTTTTTCAATTCCCCCATCATTTGAGTGTTGCCCTCATTGTAATTAGATTGAGATTACATGAAAGATTGGAGAGTATCCTCCAAAGATCGCCTCTGCGGGGGTTGAAATTGGTTAGATCCTTGAAACGGGCCCGACGGGCCAAACCCTGGCGGGCCTTGGGAAAAACGAGGCTGCCCTTGGCTCTGAAAAGGCCGCCATGATTGCATTTGAGTAGAGGAGGTAGCTTGAGATGGTCCGCCCTCAATCTGATTGTTCCAACGGAATCCCGGATGCTGTCTTTGGCCTTGGTTGAAGTTTTGGGGAAAAGACTCGAACCTTTGATTTATTGCACTCACTTCCTCAATTGGAAGGTTGAGGTTAATATATTGCTGCCTGAAAGCGGGAATATTTGCACAGTTATCGGTTGCGTGACCCGTTGTTTCACAAATAGCACAACGCTCCTCCACCGTACTCACTGCTTCGACCCCCTTCACCCCCTTTAATTCCAGATTCTCCAATTTCTTCGCCAATTGCTCCATCCGTGTTTCCATGGCTTGATGCTCATTGATGGAGAACTTTCCGGAACCTCCGGGACCTTGGTTTGCCATTGCTCTATCCCCAGCATCCTCAAAACTCCAAGTTAAAGACTTCTTGGCCACTTCATCAATGTAATCCCAACCGTCATCGGGAGACTTATTCATGAACCCACCCGTGCACATAGTGTCAAGCAACTGCTTGCTTTGCTGCGAGCATCCCAAATAGAAGTAGTGAATGAGCTGATACAAGGCGAAATTATGGTGAGGAACCGCCGATAGTAAATCCTTGTAACGCTCCACATATTGGTGGAAAACTTCCCCTTCCCGTTGCCTAAAGGTCTGGATTTGATCCATTAAGAGTTTCGTTCGGCTAGCCGGAAAAAACTTCTTATGGAAAGCATCTTGAACCTCTTCCCATGTGGTCAACGATTGAGGCTTCAATGAGTGAAACCATGTCTTGACTTTATCCTTCAATGTGAACGGAAAAAGCCTCAATCTTGCTTGATTAAGATGAGCATCCACAGTAACAAACGATTGGAGAGTTTCCTCAAAGGTCCGGATGTGTTGGTACGGATCCTCACGCTCCATGCCATGGAAGAAAGGGATGCACCGATGATAATCCGATTTGAAAATGAAGGTATTTGCAACGGTAGTGGGCCGCGGAAAGACTATTGGAGACCGTTGAGTGACCCTTTCCGGATTCAAATAGTCGTTTAGAGTCCTAACCGGAGGAGCTTCCTCGTCCGCCATTGATATTCTTGATGGAGAGTATGGCCGAGAATAGCTACTTGGCGGAGAATAAGACCGCAGAGTGCTGTGTTTGATGCTAGGCGGAGAACTAGAACGATGCAGACGGTTGGAGCGAGGACTACGATAAATTCGAGGCCCTCGATAAACCACAAGCATGAACTGGCGTTTTAAGCAACTTAAGAGCTAAGTAACCGCCCTGCAATAAGACAAACAGACTGGAGGGGCTATGCCGCCGCCTCACTCTCACAAGACAATTATGAGGGGCTATGCCGCCACCTCAATATATGCACAAACAATAAAGGAAAAGAAAAGGCAATGGATACTCAAACTAGCTTCGTTAAACCTCAAGTCGAATTGGAGGCTCAGTTAGAGGTGTCCGCTAGGCCGAGTATATAATGCACAAAAGAGAAAATAAACGGAATACTTACAGTGGTTTGTCGAACCTCCCAATAAGCTAGAATAAGAAAATCCCCAGCAACGGCGCCAAAATATGCTTCGTCCCAACCTTGCCTTCAATTGAGGTTGAAATACCCCGAGCGTAGGGCTAAGTCGATGTCAGCATAGATACCGGAAATCCGGGATCGTTCCCACAGAGAAAGTCTTAGAAACTCGCTGGGATTTTTAGGTGTAAGGTTTTTGGCGTTTAAGACGGCCAACTGTCGGTTTTGCTTTGGAGAGTAATGAAAACTTATGACAATGACTAGAAAAAAACGGTTTTGACTAAGTTAAACAAGCGGCATGGCAACGGGGTTATTCACGCCCGCAACTTAAGCAATCAAACTAACCTCAACAAAATCACAGTTGAATCGCACGGCTTAGGCTATCAACCGGAAGATTTAACGTTATAAATAAAGAGACAAGGGATTTAGCATGAAGAACAAGTGAACTCTTTTATTCTTTTGGCAAACACAAGGCGAGACATAGCTCACGGAACCATATGAGCGAGCATATGATCACCGGAGGTTAACATCGGCGGTTTTGTTTCATAAGGTGAATTCGATTTATTCTTCACACGAAATCTCAAGTCCTGAGTTGAGAGAAGAAAGATAACGCAAGTCACGAGACGCTAGCGGCCCCGCGGCCAAGCCTAATGAACTACTCACGCATATTCAAGTAACTAGAAAGCATGCTAAGAACGGAAAACATTTCCAACCGATAGAATCGAAAATAAACTTAATTTTATAGAAGAGCTAAACCACGGTTACAACTTTAATAAACGAGAAAAGATGATTCGGGAATAACTTACTTGAGCTCAATGAAAATTACACTTGGAAAGCTAGAAACCATTAATGGAGGAAATGCTAAGCTTAGTAATGAACTAGATCCTAATGAGAAAGAAGAAGCCTATATTTATACAAAAGTGACTTCTCTCTCATCAAATATCTCCAAAATATCCTAAAAGTGGCTAATATTCCATAAATGGAAAGCCCAAAAAGTAGAAAATATCTGGCCGAGAGCTCTGCGTATCGATACGCTTCTAGGGAGTGTATCGATACGGAAGGCTCTGTTGCCCAACGTAACCTACGCGTATCGATACGCAGGAAAGGCCGTATCGATACGTGACTGCCTTGCTTGGCACAGCTTGGCTTTGCTTGGCAGCCTCCATGCTTTGGCAACCAAATGGCCCTCGTTTCACCCGATGGCCTCCGCCTTCATCCTTTGGCCACTTTGGCACAAAATCACCCGGGCAAGGATGCTTGAAATCACTTGAAAGATGGTTTGCCCCTCAAAACACGCCTTTTAAGGGCGTTTTGCCTGAAACACTAAACAAACGCCTTACGAGCAAAAATCAAATAAAAACGACGATGAATAAATAAAGATGCCACAAGCTAGGGTATTTTTAGCACCACGATCTTACAATCTTTGGTGCTAATCATATATTAGGTGTTCCACCAAATTAATTACCCCCGGAATTGAATAGTCTCTTCTTTTCTTTTCTTTTTAATGCTTATGGAGACGTTAAATGGTTAGGCCGTTGGGTACTCTATTAATTTGATGACTAGTCAAAAATAAAAATTTACAGTTTTCTTATGCACTTCGCCTAGGACTTGTTTGACGCTGTTGGAGATGCTTTAACAACACAACATTTTCTTTTTCTTTTTCCCCAAATCATAATCACTCACCAAGTAAATCAATTGGGGAGAAGATATTGGCATAGTTAGAAATCAAATAGGACGAATGAAAATGAAAATTATACTACTACGGTATAGTTTTTGTCTAACTCTTGTTCCCTTGGAGCCTAGTCTAAATTTGATGTGTTTATGTTTTCAATTGCAACACGAAAAGCATCCATAAACCAGCCCTTTTGGTCCATTTTGGACCTCTTTGGAGTAATAACTCGTTACTGTCTCAATCTAGAAAGTCACTATCTTGATCTGATGGCAATGCCCAAATCTGCAAAACGACTCTCTCTTTTTTCAACTATTGTGATTGATTTTTATATAAATCTCATACCCAAAATCACATGCCTAATCATCGAAGAAAATTGAACACGATGCATTCATCTTATCGTTTTGCAAGGCATCATCTTCCTCCTTCAGTACTCTTCAGCTCTTTGTATGTATCACTTGGCCTATTTCGGCTTAATAGTCCTGCAGGATTTTTTTTTTTTGTCTAATTGTCTTTCATTCAACTTTTTTGGTTTAATAATTTGAATCTTATTCAAAAAAATAAACTTAGTTTTGTACATAATTATTATTATACAATAGTCCACCAAAATTTGATGCAAAAGTTACAAATGTGGAAAAAAATTAAGTAAAGACAAAAAAAAATAATCCTTTAAAATTATTAAGTCAAAATAGGCCTTATTAGTCTCATAAAATGATGACATATGTACCACTAGGATGGTGCAAAAATGGAGTGAGGGCCTTAATTGCTTTTCTATAGAGTCCCTAATTTCAAGATCGGCCTTTAGTCTGATACTTAAAAAAGTGCGTTTTTTTAAAGAAAGAAAAGAGATACTAAAAATGTGCCGGCGGGAGAAACGTGAGGACTGAGGACCCATTTGGTCACCCGGTTTCCTTTATTCACACACACTCCCTTTGTCAGCAAATATAATTCACACAGTTGAAACAAAATCGAACCTTTTCAACCCTTTCTTTGTTTTTTCTTCGGTTTGACAATTAGAGGTGTCCGGGTTAGATTACGGGCACCTTGATTAATCCCTATCCAGTCCAGTCAAAGGTCATCTATGCCAAGACTAGGAGATTTACAACAAAAAAAATTACTTTCTTACGGCCTGTTTCCAAAAATCGAACTCTAGTCAATTGTGTACGCTTCTTCTTCCCTCATTACTTCATTTTTCTTTTCTTTATGAGTGTATATATAAATCTTCTTTCTTTTTTTGTGACAGAGAGCCAAAATATTACTATATTTTATGCAGAAAACGATATTGAAAGAAAAACTATACGGATAAAACCTAATTCATCGTACATTTTAAAAAAATGCTTCATGGTGCCTAATAGTTTTTTTGTATGGACTCTCTGCATGGACATAATTTATAATAAAATCAAACTTCTTGTTCACTCTAATATGTACTTCCTTGATATTTATCCTCTGAGGAGCTGAATGTCACAATCTTTTCCATATATATTATTAGAGGGGGTGTATGAGAACAAGTTCAACAATGGTGGTAGAAAACGCCACATTGATCTGTAATTACTGGTGGTCAAAATAAATAAATGACTGTCCTAGCTAGCATTGCTGAAGATTTGTCTCAAGCCATTTAAAAAACTTGGAACTCTTCATTAAGGAAAAAAAGTGAATCTAAGATCCTCTCCTATGATTCTTCATGTGATGTAGAATGAGACTCTTATCACGTTGATTTTTCACAATCCGATCCATTAATCTAATAGATCTTGATGTGTTTACATTCACGCAAAAAATCAAGTTGATCGAAAATCAATAGAAGTGTGGTAGAGGAATACAAATTTTTTTTTTTTTCTTATTCTTTCTAATTTCATATAGATAGAAAAAGAGAATGAAAAATTAAGTAGATTGGAGGTACCATATGAATCAAACCATGAAAGGAAGTAGTGGGAGAGAAAGGGAGAGTAAATAAATGAGGATCCGGATCAAAAAATAAATAAATAAATGAGGATCAATGTCAACTACGTAAATAAAAAACTGCAGGCAATTTAATAAAGATCCTTGTAGTTGCATCTTGATCATTGATTTGTTTAATAGATATAGACAAAGTTATTCGATCCTAACCAATGAATACGCCACGTAGGACATTTACGAGAAACCAATGAATACAGATTGCTCTTTCCCTGCGAAATTGTTTACACTTCATCGAAAAGTTGTGAGAAGAACCTGCCTAGAGGAAACAATCAGCGATTCAGCAGCAACCAAAATAAATAAATAAATATTATTCCTAAATGCGCATGATTTTGTGGAGCTTATTTCGGGTTCCAGGAAAATAATTTCAAACCATAAGTTATTCTTAAAATATTTTTTTATGGATTCCTGTAAAGAATCAACTCAACACGATATCCGTAAAGACTTTTTCAGCATTCGTATGGGCCTTACGAATACTAAAACAACCTACAAATTCTAAAAGAGCCCTTATCAATATCGAATTGAGATAATTTTTTTCAAAAAATCATAGAAAAATATTTTAAAAATAATTTGCAGTTAGAATCATCTTCGTAGGATCCATAATGAGTCCCGCAAAAATTTTTTAAAAAAATGAAGCAGTATATTCCCTATTTGGTACCCATTAAAGGGCAATGATTTTTTTGTTTTTTGCCGGGCTCGTTACGGGTCCTAGAAAAATGATTCAAATCACAAGTTATAATTAAAATATTTTTTATGAATTTCCGAAAAGTTCATTAACTAACATGCTTCATAAAAATGGAGGATAAAAAATGCTCTCTAAAAGAGCCAAATGTAAATAGTACTCACTTTTGTCAGACATGATTAGGATGAAAAAATATTGATTGTCTTGTGATTTACTCGTTTTGTATTTGTTAGACGATTAGTTGGACTTTGTCCAAGTTCTTTATAATGATTTTCATTTTGTAAGTGCCGCTTGACGTTTATCAATATGACCTTCTCATTTTTGAAAAAAAAAAAAAAAAACTTTTGATTTACTGTCAATCAGTGCAGGATAAGCTCCATCGGTACCTATAGCATTATTGGGCTGAAAACACACCCCTGGTGGCCCAAAACCGAATCGAGATGGACCAACTTCTGGTCAACTAGAGACCATAAATCTGGTGGGCCAAAATAACAGCATTGTACAAATACATATATCCATCAAAGTTATCAAAAATTGCACACATATCGTGTGTGCCCCTAATGCTAGTTATCATAATGTATGTCTGAAGTCATTTAACATCCCTTTTTTTATTATTAAATTGGAACTGAAAAAACAACGAATTAGTACATAGTCCCCTAACATCATCAAAGATGATTAAATTCAAACAGTTCGGGATCGACTGAAAAACAAAAAGATGATTATCACTACTACTAAAGTTGGTTTATGCAATAGCATCTGCACTTTGATTCCCCTCCCGATAAACATAACACATCTAATTTAACATCTTTCACTCTTTGTTTAGAAAAAAGATGCAAGAAGACGGCTTTCCTGCAGTTTGGGAGCAAACTGTAGGGCGTGCAATTCTGCATTTTCAGTACCCTTTTTGGGCCTCGTCGATGATCAAAATCGTTCATATGATAGAGCTCGATGAGTACTTCGACCATACCAAAAACCATGTTAATCAAATTCCAATCAATATGCAATCGAAACACGTTTCTCTTTGAAAAAGTGTGCCATGCACACTGGATTAAACCCATCTTCAGCTCTTTTGTTTGAAGATAAACGTGCTTCAATCAGATATCGATCGGAATCCTATGAACATGATTTTTAGTATGGTCAAAGTCTTCGTCAAGCTCTATCATATGAACAATTCTGATCATCGAGCAAGGCCCAAAAAGGGCACTGAAAATACAAAACTGCATGCCCTGCAGTTTTCTCCCAAACTGTTGGGAAGCCATCTCCTCAAGATGCAATATCTGGTCTCATGATACATAAATTATAATAGCTCCAACTCTGCAAGAACAATCTTCTCATTTGCACAAGAAATAAAAATTAAAAAAAAAAAGTATCGATCTTCTTCAATCCTTGATTTGGACTGGAGGGAACGATCCAAACATGAAGTATTAATTGCAGTAATGGACAATTTAATGATTCGAACCGTCTCATTCAATCCAAAAACTTGGATCAAGAGAATCCGATTTCATAAAAAAATTGAAAATGTGAGACCTCCAAAATTGGTGAAGGACGTTTCTGAGCATGAGTGGAGTCTTTCTCTTCACATGACACCCAGTCAAAAACGCCCATTTTGTCAAAGAAAGAAATTAAAAAGCCACATCAAACCCAAATCACCTCAACCAGGACAAAAGATATCCCCCAACCCACATCCCATAAACAACCCAGTGAATTTGGGAGTTGAGCAGGAAGAAAAAATGGTGTCTCACATTTCTCCACCGGATGATAGAGTTTCCCGTACTTGATCGAATAACCCAAAATTCTGTTATTTTAACTACATTAAATGATCTTTTAAATTGGTCAAGACTCTCTAGTTTATGGCCCCTTCTCTATGGTACTAGTCGTTGCTTCATTGAATTTGCTTCACTAATAGGTTAACGATTCGACTTTGATCGTTATGAGCTGGTACCAAGATCGAGTCCAATAGAATAAGGCCGTTAAAGCCCATGAATTATTAACAAATTCGTCTATTTTTCTGACAATTTCCTCTTTATCTTTCTCTTCGAAATCTTCTATTTCTAGGAAGTCCTCGCGAGTATAGATTATCATAATTATCAATTGATTAAGAGAAATTAGTCTTCCTTTATGAATAAGTACATCCGCTACTCTTTTAGATAAGTTGAATTTACACAGAGAGATATATCATGGATCCCCTTTTCCGATGTTAATAAACAAGACGTACTTCTATTTATCGACAATATCTTCCGTTTTGCCCAAGCGGGACCCGAAGTATCCGCCTTATTGGGTAGAATTCCTTATGGTGCCGTTCCAGTAAGGGTTCTTTTTTTAAAAGTTATTTTTTTTCAATTTTCAAACTCAAATATAATGAAAATGAAAAATAATTTTTTAATTTTTTTTGCACCGTATAAAAGATCTCAATGAAATCTATCAAACAAGATCCATATTGGTAGAAAAATTATTTGCGTAAACACATGATTTTTGAGTTTGAAATTACCTTCTTTTTTCTAAAGTTCTTTTTTTTGGAAACTGGAACGGCTCCATAATCCCCCTTCTAAAGGTGGATATGAAAAGAACGACTTTTGAGAGTTTTGTTGAGAGTTTAGTTTAGTTTAGTTATGATAGTGGGTAGAGAAAGAAATAGAGTAATGATTGAAAATATGGGTAATGATTGGAGATAGATAGAGAGAGATGAGAAAGTAATAATTGAAAAAATAGGGTAATAATTAGATAAAGAAATATGATAATGATTGAAAACAAAATTAAAACTAAAACTAAACTGTTAACCGAAGAAAGCCTTTTATCTTTCCAATTTACCAAAACAAAATAAACAACCCAGTGAAGCAAATTGTACTTTGAGCCTTCTGAGCCCATTTTCACATCTGTTATCTACCAGACACAAGGTAATGTTGCCCACTTGTTTTTTATCGCAAAAATTACACATATTTTCGTATGAGACTATCATTTTGAGACGGAGAGAGTATTTAACTACCTATAAAAATACATACCACTTTATGATAGTTATTGTGTAGTGCCTACAGCTTAGTCATATAATCGCTAAAAATGGCATTTCCTCCCGATTGTAGTCGATTGTGAGGTATTTGAAAAACGTTTTCACGTTCACACTCGCGTTCTTGCACCTGCATGTGCAGTATATGACTTAGGATGAGTTTTCCCTAAACTAAATGGACTAAAACCATGTTTTCACAAGTTTCTAAGCAAGTTACACATATATCAACTAAAATACCATTTAGATGAAACAATTTGATTATTGTCATTAAAATGAAACAAAAATAATATAATGAAAGCTCATACTTCTACAAGGGCTTCTCTTTATTTCTTTCTTTGAATGCCTTTTGTTTGTCTATTCTTTTACCCATTTTCTGAAAAAGTGATTGGTTCGTCGCGAAACACATAATTTATAAAATTGTTAAAAGAAGCTCTTTGATTCATCTGAAAAAGGAGGGAGGGTAACAGCCATAAACCCAGAATTGAAAATAGAAAACCCAGAGAGAGAGAGAGAGAGACGACTTCTAGAAAACGAGTCTGTGGCTGGCCAAAACCCTCTCAGCCCTCAAAAAACCCACAAAGTCAGTCCTTTTGAACCCTTTAAAACCTAGTAATTTCCTCATAGCATGATTTGTCGACTTCCTCACAAGACCCCTACTATATAAACGGAGAGGTGCCCCACAAATTGAAGACAAATACTACCTTGTTCCCTTCTCATTCAATTCCACTCTTCATTTCCATCATTCCAATCTCATAACCTCGTCCAATCTCCTTCACAATTTCTTCAACACCATGCCCAGACCAAGCGCCGGAAGGGCCTTCAATGGAGGCATCAATGTTGCATTCATCAACGTGGAATCATACCACATGATCTCCCTACAGCGTCCCGAGCCCACCCCACGTCACACCGTCTTCGCCTTTCTAATTTCATCCCTCTTCAACTTCCTTGACCTCCGGTATCAGGGCAACGGTACCGCTTCTCCGTTCCAAACACACCCGAAAACCATGTGGGTTGCAGTCTCCAGTTCGCTCTTGTACTGCTTTGCGTACGCGGCTGAACTTGAACCGAGGTTTGCCCGATTGGGTCGAGCTGGAATGGGGTTGTACGGTACGATTCTCTCGGTATCTTTGGCCTCTGTTCTTTTCCGAAACTCTGTTTCGTTTGTTTTGTACGCTCTGTGCGTCCTGTTTTTTAATCGGGAGATGTTGTGCTCCGTAATTGAAGTGTTTTGGAGCTGGGTTCGAGCGAGAATGGTCGTCCCCATTATACCGGTAACGCCGGCCTCTACCAATCGGGGAGGCCGACTCCCAGTGTAAGAAACAAGCGTCTTCTCCGACAACCCCGGTCGTGGGGCACACAAATTGAAAATCTGGTGGAGTTTTAAGTGATAGGAAAGAGATAACCTGAACCCATTAATCTAATTGGCATCTGATCTTCTTTCTCTCCCCTGTTTTAGTACTAGTTACGAAAGGCTTGTTGTTGTATCAGATCTCAGGCTCTCAGCTAGTAGAGTAAATCTTTCTCTTTTTTGTTATAGATGGTGATTTGAATGGTGGAGTGTGTAATGTAAATGATAGGATCTATTTAAGATAAAAGTTTATATTGGGTTACTGATTTATGCAGTTTTGATCTCTTTATTCTTTGTGTTTATTTATTATGTGAACAAGTGGTTGGGGGCACACCCTCCGTGTGTGCACGTGGAAGTACAAGTGAAAATATTCGAAGAGTGGAAGTGTGGGTGGTTAGTTTTTTTCAAAGTGTGGTGCGTCGTTGAGGGTCAATCAGATTACAATAAAATGGATGTAAAACTTGAATTTCAAAAATAGGTCACAGTAAAGTTTTCTCTCTCTTTATATATTAGAGAATAGATAGATAGTGCATATTCACATAAATACCGAAAAAACGAATCCAAATGTTAAAATGACAAAAAGAAAAAAAAGAGCCAAGATCACACACTTTAATTTCTCATGACAAAAAGCATGCAACTGAAAGTGTCAATAAATTCATTAGCAGCATTCCAATCACAGAACCTATCAACATCACAACCAGAGTATCGATCAGTAAACAATTCCTGTTAGAATTCGTTTAATTTCTCAGAGAAATGATACTCACATCCGCTCGTTTAGTCTTTGCATTCATTCTTTTTTATCGGAGCATTATGAGCGAGAAATTAAAGTAGAGCATAAATAGAACTATTGCTTTCAAATAAGCTAGTACTACCATAAAATCCACCAACGCAAGTATGCATGGAGATGGGGACTAGAATTAATTACGTGTGTCAACTAATCTGCCGTTAAGTTGGATTTCTTCAAGAGGGGCTAAGGATTCCGCTTAGATTCCGAACCTCACAATGGTGAGATTAGAAAGGAAAGGGGGTTGGGTTTCATAGTCAAGTTCCACAAATTAGCTCGAGTCCATAAATCATCACATTAATCTAATATCAGTACTCAACCAAAACAAACAAGGTTAAGACAATCCCTATGCAATTTCTACACTAAACAAGCAACCAACGTCATTATTAAGCTATCTTCACTACGAACCACAATCCCCTCTTCACTACTAATCCCCTCCAACCTATAGCCGTATCAAACGAGGCAAAAGGGTTTTAGCTGACCAGACCCTCAAAGCCCCCCACCCCATTGTTTCTTGAACATAGGCTTTGGGACCGGACCTTTTAATTAACCCTTTCAGTTTCGCTCGGTAGTCCACATTTGGAACTCACATTGACTGTTGACAACTTGAGAAATTTGTAGTACAACTTTCCACCCTTTAAAGGAAGCATGTTGTGATTCACAAATGCAGATCCAATCATTTTCAGAAAAATGGATTTTTCTCCGTTCCAAACTCACCCCCAATACCGTACGGGTTTCCATTAGTAGTTTGCGCGTGTATGGCTTGACGTATGATTAGCGGCCGGAGCCACGAATTTTTGTTAGTGGGGTGAAGAACTAGATTCATATTCAAGGTATTTCTTCTATTTGCTAATCCAAAGAAATAACTCAATCATGAGGTTAATTATACTGTGTTGTACATTGATAAATGTCACTCCCTCTGTCCCAAATTGTTTGTCTTAAAATTGATGCAATTTTTTCAAGAAAAAATTCGAACTTTTTCACAAATTAAAAAGACTCATTGATATCTAGCTAGTAAGTTGTTGAAAAACTTTTGAATTTTTCTTGTAAAAATTGAATTATTTTTAACACTCATTTATGCGAACCAAACAAATATTTTGAGACGGAGGGAGTACTTATTTTGATTTACAGTTGATCTCAAAAGACTTATGAATGACCTCATTTGTGATAGTCACTTAAAAAAGAAGAGAACGCTTAATAATAAGTCCGGGAAAAGATGATGATTCCTAGAGAGAACGAAGAAAGCAAACCAAACAACACCTAGACTTTGGCGCTTGGACCACAAAAATAGGTTTGGGAATGTTTCTGACGTGCCACCCAGACAAAAATACCATTTTGTCAAACAACTTACATTAAAGCCACAATCCCACTATTACTGATTCCCTCGAACCAAATTATACAGAGCAATGAAGGAATTTGATTTGAACCATCTGATCTCTTTCCTTCTCCCTATTTCTTCTTCCGTCTTGCGTTTGTATATCTTCTTTCCCTTTTTTTTTTCTCTCAACTTCCGTCTTTTGTTTCTCCCAATTATTGAACTTTTGCCTCCAGAAATAAAAGAAAATCATAGGTTGGCTGAATATTTGACCGATCGTTAACTTTGGTATTCCAAGATTGATCGAGATGGGATTAGTCAAAATGTGCCCCCCTTGAACCAGAAGAGAAAGGAAAAAAATGTAAGAAATTCGGTTACACAGAGAGAGACAAAAAAGACTACCGCTCGTCGCCGGATCCTCCCTCGTTGCCGGAGCTGCTCTCTCTCCTCCCGCCCTCCTCTTTCTCTGCTCCTTCGCCAGGGCCCTCTCCTGCCTGTAATCGGAAGAGATTTTGAGGGAGATTTGAGTATTTGAGTTTTTCAGTGGTGAAGGTGTAGGGAATTTGGGGTATTTGGGTGTATACAGTGGGGAGGAATTTGGGCATTTGGTTGCAAGTGGTGAAGAAGTACAGTGGGGAGGGGATTTTGGGATTTCGGTGGTAAAGAAGGGCCGAAGGCAGTGTTTTTTTTTTTTTTTATCTGAAAGGCAGTGTTGTGTATACATATGTATATGTATTATGTATGTATGTATGCATGTATGTATGAATTATGTTTTTTTAAAAATACCACTCACATATTTTCAACCACTCTAAATAAATGCCCAAGGATTTTATTTTATAAAATTTGGTTTTAAATTTTTTTTTAAAAAAAATCATAATAAATATTAAGGTTTCAACATTGTAAAGATAAAATGAATTTATTTTATTCAAAAAATAATGATAAATATGTATATATTCTAATTATAATGAAATAAATCTAATTTGTTCATTAAAATACCAAAGTGGGGGCAAATAAGTCATTTAACACCTTATCCCATCATATCCACCTTTCAAATCCCCTTTCTCAAAAATTCATCCAAACACCTCATTACTGTAACGCCCCGACTTTTCGGGTGCAAAATAAAATAATTTCTAAAGAAAATATTGCTAAATACATAAAATCCACCCAAAACAAATCTTCCATCCAAACAGCCCGTTATACGGGCTATTTGGATGGAGGAGATGAAGGGGGATATGTGAGTCCCCCTGATTTGTACTCCGGGTGTCCACCAAATCCGGTGTTTGGTTCAGATTTTTGGAAGGTGCAGATAAATACTGTAGAGGTTTCATGTCCGGCTGGTGGTGGATTTGTGAAGAGGAGGTCAGACCCCAGGTTGGCAAATCCGAGTGTTTTCAGACGATTTTACCCCTCCAAATCCCCCTATCGAACCAGGGAGATTTCATTTTTGTTTTCTCAAACAATTTATTTTCGTTTTCTGAAAATCAGACCAACAGAGAGAGAGAGAGAAGTACTGTTCGTCGCCTGAGCCGTCGTCGTGACTGGAGTTTTGGAAGCAGATTTGGTGGTGGTCTGATTAGATCGTCGAACCCACCATCGTTGTACCCATCACGGCTGGAGTGTTGTACCATCATCGCCGGAGTGTTGTACCCATCATCGTGGGGGCCTCCATCGTTGCCGGAGTGATATGAAATTGGGGCTCCTCGTTCTGATCTTCTATCAATTAAATTAGGGCTCCAGAGAGGTTGACATTGTTCATTAATAATAAACTGGGGGCAATTAAGTCATTTGACATCTTATCTCATCATATCCACCTTCTAAATCCCCCTTCTCAAAAAATCATCCAAACGTCTCATTACAAATTCACCCTTCTTAAGAGGTGGGGCCACCTTTCTTAACATATCATCTCTTATTACATATCCATCTTCAAATCCCCCTAATTACAAATCCACCCAAAACAAATCCTCCATCTAAACGGACCGTTAGTACTCTTCAGCTCTTTGTATGTATCACTTGGCCTATTTCGGCTTTACTAGTCCTGGAGGATTATTTTTTTTGTCTAATTGTCATTCATTCAACTTTTTCGGTTTAATAATTTGAATCTTATTTAAAAAAAACTTTGTTTTGTACATAATTATTACAATAGTCCATCAAAATTTGATGCAAAAGTAGCAAATGTGGGGAAAAATTAAGTAAAGTCAAAAAAATAATCCTTTAAAATTATTAAGTCAAAATAGGCCTTATTATTAGTCTCATAAAATGATGACATATGTACCACAAGGATGGTGCAAAAATGGAGTGAGGTAATTACTTTTCTATAGAGCCCCTAATTTCAAAATAGGGCCTTTAGTTTGATACTTAAAAAAGTTCGTTTTTTTAAAGAAAGAGATACTAAAAATGTGCCGACGGAAGAAACGTGAGGACCCGTTTGGTCACGCGTAGGGCTGTAAATGAACTGAGCCGTTCGCGAACTATTCGAGACTCGATTCGGTAAGAGCTCGTTCGAGTTCGATTCGTCTGCTAAACGAACTGAACCTGAACCTCAATTCTAGGCTCGTTCCTTAAATGAGCCGAACCTGAGCCTAACGGTATTCGACTCGGTTAGGCTCGCGAACCTATACTTAAATTTAATTAATAATTCAATAGGGGTCTGTTTGTAAATATAAAAAATTTTAAGGTTGTCTATATAATTCAATACTTATTTTTCTTCCAAATTCTATACGATCAATGAGAGAGTTTGGGTTCTCTTGAGTTTAATGAGCCGCGCCGAACCAAACCCAAGTTTTGACGAGCTCAATTTGAGCTTAGATTCAACTCGGCTCCATTTGTTTGAGTTTAACGAGCCAAACTCGAGCCAAGATGTTCAGGTTCGAATCGAACCCGAGCCGAACTCGAGCCAAACTAGTACCTTAACGAACCCAACCGAGCCGAGCCCGAGCCTTGAAAAATTTTAACGAGCCGAACTCGAGCCGAGTTGTTTGGGCTCGAATCGAACTCGAGCCGAATTCGAGCCCAACTAGTACCTTAACGAACTCGAGCCGAACTTAACAGGGTTCGGAAGTTCGGCTCGATTCGGTTCGTTTACAGCCCTAGTCACGCAGTTTCCTATATTCACACACACTCCCTTTGTCAGCAAATATAATTCACAGAGTTGAAACAAAATCGAACCTTTTCAACCCTTTGTTTTTCCTTCGGTTTGACGGTCAGAGGTGTCCAGGTCAGATTACGAGCACCTCAACTAATCTCTATCCAATCCAGTCAAAGGTCATCTATGCCGGGACTAGGGGACTTACAAAAAAAATTACTTTCTTGCGGCCTGTCTCCAAAAATCGAATTCTAATCAATTGTGTACGCTTCTTCTTCCCTCATTACTTCATTTTTCTTTTCTTTATGAGTGTACATATAAATCATTATTTTATTTTATTTTGTGACACAGCCAAAATATTATATTTTATGCAATAAACGATATTGAAAGAACAACTACACGGATAAAGCCCAATTCATCGTACCTATTAAAAAAAATGCTTCATGGTGCCTAATAGTTTTTTGTATGGACTCTCTGCATGGACATAATTTATAATAAAATCAAACTTCTTGTTCACTCTAATATGTACTACCTTGATATTTATCCTCTGAGGAGCTGAATGTCACAATCTTTTCCATATTATTAGAGGGGGTGTATGAGAACAAGTTCAACAATGGCGGTAGAATACGCCACATCGATCTGTAATTACTGGTGGTCAAAATAAATACTCCTAAATGATTGTCCTAGCATTGCTGAAGATTTGTCTCAAGCCATTTTAAAAGCTTGGAACTCTTCATTAAGGAAAAAAGTGATCTTTGACCTTGAATCTAAGATCCTCTCCTATGCTTCTTCATGTGATGCAAAATGAGACTCATCACGATCATTTTTCACAATCCGAACCATTAATCTAATAGATCTTGATGTGTTTACATTCACGCAAAAAATCAAGTTGATTGAAAATCAATAGAAGTGAGGGACGGGAATACAAGTTTTTTTTTTTTTTTTTCCTGCTTTCTAATTTCATAGATAGAAAAAGAGAATGAAAAATTAAGTAGATTGGAGATATCATATGCATCAAACCATGAAAGGAAGTGTGGGAGAGAAAGGGAGAGTAAATAAATGAGGATCAATGGCAACTGCGTAAATAAAATACTGCAGGCAATATAATAAATATCCTTGTAGTTGCATCTTGATCATTGAATTGTTTAATAGATATAAACAAAGTTATGCGATCCTAACCAATGAATACGCCACGTAGGACATTTACTAGAAACCAATGTGCAGTGTAATACAGATTGCTCTTTCCCTGCGAAACTGTGTACAACTTATCGAAAAGTTGTGAGAAGAAGAACCTGCCTAGAGGAAACAATCGCAGCAACCACAAGTAAGGCAGAATGCAGTCGGCATAAAATGTTATGGAGCAATCCTGAGAGGGTCACGAGGGAACAGAGAAGTTTTGCGGATGTTGTTGAGGGCACAAAAGAGCATCACCACACGCTCCAATCCCACCCCAAAACCACCATGTGGAGGTGCACCATACCTGCAGCATAACAGCAGTGAATCAGATTTTTGCTGGGTTTTATCGTCGTCAACTTGAATGTCCTAAGATCGCCAATCTTTTTTTGCTGAACGAGCATCTCCGCAAGACAACTCATTCGATAAGAACAGATAGAAAATGAAAATAACATACAGGATAGGGATCTGTCCAAGTGTTAGATAACAAAAGCAGTACACAGAATCCATTTGCAAGAATGCTACCGCACAATAAATAGCTCACAGATTGTTGAAGTACATAAATCCTAGATAGCACAGTATAACCAAAAATGGAAATTGGCAAAGGAAATTTGCTATACGCATTTAGATCTGTGTAAATGTTGTTTATAATCGTGGTCCAACATGATCATTGGATGACATCGGTAAAAGAAAAATTATGTACAATTATAACGATGACAACTCATGATTATCGTCATAATGAGACTGATGATGACGACGACAACGATGCCACTGATGATGAGAAAAGAGTCTTAGTAAGATTTATCAGTAAAAGTTCAACAAAATACAATAGATGATAATAAGTTCACTTCGAACAAATGCAAATCATATTAACATTCTGTTCCAAAAGCTAGAATAAGGTCTCAAATTACTCAAATATGTAAATAAATCATATGAAGTGGCATGCAGCAAAACTATACAATGGTTTGCACATTTGTACCCAATTTTTTCTGGCTTTTTTCATGAAACTTATGTGGTGGCTAGGATCAGACCATGAATTTAAAACGTAAAAGAAAACAAACAGAATTTCCGAAGTTTAATGTTGATAAAAAAATTCAAAATAGGAAAAGCAAACTTCCAATATCAGGTAGGTAGCTATACAGGTAACCCAATCTGTAAAGAAGTGCACAGAGAGAGTATTCATAAGACTGCCATTTTCTTGCAAAAACAAAAGCAATTGAAAAAGGCAAAAATGTGGAGCGAAATGGTCAATTTAGAAAATACCGGAAAGAATCCACATATGTTGATATTGATTTGACATCTATCCCGCAGGCTTCAGCACGTGTTGCCAAAAAATCAGGTAGGTGGACCCGCTGAGCTCCTGAAATGATCTCCTCCCCTAAATTCAAAGGAAAGGACAAAATCAAGTTGTTAGAATGCTGATAGACAAAATACAATTACTAAAAGAAAAATGTTGCATGACTACGAATGGGTTAGAGTATGGCACAGCACCTGAGACCCTTGTTAGGAATCTTCTAGGAATGTCTTTCATGGTTATGCCTATGATGAAGTTGTGTGCTTGTATGAACATGCATATGCAATAATATTGAGATGCATGCTTATGGGATAAGGTAAATTTAGATACATTGTCTGCAATTCCAACATTGCTGTATTTCTACTATTTGTATATAGCATACAGGTAATCATCGTTACGATTTAAAAAACCTTCTTAGTAGCAAGAGCAACGGGCCAATCGAGCAGTACATCTCGCTGGAGATACATCCAGTTTCGGGTTTCGGACACATATACTCTCCGGACAGGTGTCCAACAGTCAAACAGAAGTGTCTATTTGGTCTCAACTTTTTCTCGTTCCATTTGGACACTCCAGGGACAATCTAGTACACAATGGACATTCGCGAGAAATGTTGGAGGTGTCAAAGTGTCATACATACCAGTAATGACATAACTCTTGGGAATGATGCAATAACTCACAAATTTTGAAAGATGCAATGACATATGAGAATAAAGGCATATATGGTACTTTAATGATATTATTCCTTTATCTCAACTATTTTTATTTCAAACATGAAGTGCCAGAGTCATGTTTGTATGTTTGGGTCCGTGTCAGTGCTACAAAGGGCTCATATGCTAAGAAGTATAGGCACGTCTATCGCCCTCACATATTTATGGTTCGACACATGTTGACAACGCTTGGATATTTACCCAAATTTAAGCGTGTGTCGAACACTGGGACTGGCTACTACAAGTACGTGACACACTAAAAAGTTGAAGAAGTAACAAATTTAAGTGTGTTCGACGCACTGGGACTGGCAATTTATGTTTCTCATCCTCATTTGGTGGAAATGATGTCTCTTATATGTGTGTCTTGAAAAAATCAACACCTCTCTGCATTTTAAGTCTTGAAAAAAAAAAAAATTTAGGCGTCTCTATGTGTATCTTGTGTCCATATCACTGCTTCTTAAGCTGTACATATGGATTGAAAAGAATGCTGAAGGTATTTCCTATTTAAAACACAACAATTCAACATTATATTTCAGCATCCTCCTAACAAAAACTGACATCTCTAAGTAGTTGATTTGTCTCAGTCGTTGGATAAAGACACTCATTTGATATCAAAACTGTACCCGCACTATACACTTAAAGTCCATCGCTAAACACACATGAAAGCAGAAGCACATTATCCATTTGAAGAAAATAACATAAGATCCAACGATAACATAAATAGTGAAGATTTACAAATATAGTACCTCCTTTGTCCATTTTAGTTTAGAAATCCTAAAAGCTCAAAACTAACAATTGTGTTAGTACCAGAGATTATGTAAATGCACATGTTAAAGACTCTTTTCTCAGATTATTTCCCCAATGAGTAGAATGTAGAAAATTAACCAATGAGTAGAATGTAGAAAATTAAACTAATTAGATAGATATACAATACTGTATTTGTAATGTTAAACAGAAAAACTGAGCTCATATTACGTTCAAACTTATGATCTCAGTGTTGTAACTCCTTTTTCAAAGGGCATGTCAGTGTTCATGGATCGTGTCATATCCACGTCCTGTTGTCAAACCGAACTATTTAGGCATTCTTGTTTTCTTCCATGCAACAGTCAGTGGAACAAAACATTGTGAATATTAACGTGAATACAATGCCACCGAAACTTATTACAAAATGCTTAGAATTCTTCTATGAGAACATGCCATGATTTAAGGTTTACCTCGAATGAATACGTCGAATGAATTACTGTAAGTAGGGTCATCACTGCAAGGCATGGTATAGAATGGTCGAACTGCCAATGGATAGCGGTGAAGTATATAGAACTCAGTGCCATACCTATATTCAGAAGAAGTCCAGTTCATTGATTACTGATTCATGGGATGACAATCTCAGATAGAGCCATGGAGGTACCAGAAAGAAAAATAAGGACGGGAAAGTAAGGAAAACAAGTCAAATGTACGTAAGTAAATATAACTCACTTCTCCAAAACAAGTTGCCCCAGTTTTCTCTCAGATTCTGTGTTCAGGTCCCCTAGAGGATCAATTTCAATGCCAGCTTCCTGTAGAAACATATAATATGAGAATTACAGCTCCAAAATGCAGGAAGGATGAATTCATTCAAGGACTGCATTGAACATCAGAGAAATTTCAAAACAAAGAAAGTTATAGAGAAATATCTTGATTAAGAAATTTGTTTTAGCTTGATGTTGCATTTTTTACTGTCTAGTTACTAGAATATTGCCGATCAGAAAGAAAAAAAAAAGTTAATAGAATATCTTCTCCTGTTGCAGTACTTCAAGGTTGGAAAGCAAAGAGTAATCCTAGACAACCCCAACCACCTCAACATCATAAAAATTCAGAATCATTTTGTCATGCCACGACAGCCAACGACTTATCCACCAGTGAGAAGAGAGCCAAGGAATCTGCGTCTTACTAGGTTAGTTTTTTTTTTTTTTTCTGCTTTTATTTTTTAATGAGCAACAAAAGAAATTATGCGAAACAAGAAAGGAAGTATAACAGATTAAGGAGGCCAAGAAGTCCACCTAGAAACAAGAAGGGGAAAAAGAACACCATAGCAAATCACATTCCGATATCCAATCCTTACTCAAAAACACAGGAATTCCTTATAAAAGTGATATATAGCTGGCCCAAAAAGAAGATAAATCGCGAAATCCACATCCCAAAACTCAAGCATTTCTCTCCAGCCAAAGAACTGAACACGGGACCTGGAGCTATTCGGCTAGTGAACTGTATAGACTAACCCAAAAATATGGGCATCACACTTCCTCCTAAGTTGCATTCTCTAACTAAACTTCAACCAGTCCAAACTTCATCAATTTACTAATACAATATACTTTTTCAAGGTGGTTTCTGTTGAGTTTTCTTCTTCATATTTTCTTATTTCCTTCTGTTGACCAGACTGAGTTTGTATGTTTTTTTGTAGCCCAGCTTTTTCGAGCAAATGCACGACTAGCGGTGTACTTATGTTCATCCAAAATGTGAGATTTAATGTACTTTCTAACTTCAGATCTTAGGTACTATATATTTTTCATATAAGCATGTGGAACATTCCCTGCAGAAAAGGAGAAATGACTTACAACCTGCCACACTAGTTTTGACATGCAGTAAACATTCAGCACATGCACATTCTAAGTCCTTTAAAGTGATATAATAATATGGAGAAGAAGGACGAGAACTCTTACCTTCAGCAATTGGACCCCCTCTTGAAAAGTAAGCTGCAAGGTCTTCCTCAAGTACTGCATAGCCAATCAGTAGCAATAGTCAGCAAGAACAAGAGTACATCTATGAAGCACGGATATACAGGATACGAATACAATACGCTACAGATATGGTGTTACGAAAAACTCGTAAAAAATAGGATATGGATACGGCCCAGAAATGTTAGAAATACAAACTATCATTGCAATACTTTACCGTTATATTACGTATAATGCAAGTATGGTCAGAACCGTTTTGTGTTCTTCAAATGCAAAAGCGTTGTACACAAGTATACACAATTACTTGTTGGAATCCAATTTTACTGAACACAAGTATGCCACAATGAGTGTATTAAACAAACTTTAAAATGTTGATACAGATTTCATCATAGTAGATCTGTTCTCTAAAAAGTAAGTAAAGTATAGCCATTAATAATTATCTGTATTCCTATTTCCTAACAATTTACTCCAATACTATGCAAGAAGTGCCACAATCTTAATTTCATGAAGTTCAGATATGTGAACAAGAGTATCCAAAAGGGATCTGATTCTTCAAAAATCGAAAATTTTAATTTTCAAATAGTAGATGCTTCTGGAATATGTATCCGTGAGTATGAGAGTAGAATCGGCATCTGATACGGACACAACTCCCATATAGAAGTATTTGGGCTACATGGGAGTATACTCACTTAATAGGAATATAATAATCTTTTATGTTAACTTTCTAGCATGCAGAAGTATAATAACATCAATATCCGCAGTACATTGATAATAGTTCACATAATCAGAAATATGGTGTGATGACCTTTAAAGGCTCAAACGGATATTGTTTTCCAATGGCTTCAAGCTCTTTCTGACATCTTTCATTCAAACTGTCAAACAGTGCAACAAACAAGCGGTCCACAATGTCCATCACCTGCATGAAAAAGCTAGGCACGTTTACATCACACAGGTCATAACCTTAAATAATTTGTGAATTGTGATCCTTACATTCATAAACCGACCATTCAATTACCTCAGAATAGTGCTCCTTGATCTCCATCTCAACATCAAGACCTGTGAACTCGCACAAGTGTCTGTGGGTAAAGGAATCCTCTGCTCTGAAAACTGGACCTACCTCAAAAACACGGCCAAAATCACCACAAATTGCCATTTGCTTGTGAAGCTGAGGTGACTGAGCTAGACATGCAGGTTGCCCTTTGTAGTCCAGCCTGAAAACAGCTGAGCCACCCTCACTAGAGCCTGCTATCAACTTTGGGGTATGAATCCCCACAAAGCCTTCAGATAGTAAGAACTGCCTGAATATCTGTAGAACAGTTTAAACTGCATTAAAAACCAGGCTAGCAATCATACCACGTGCTCTGGTCTAAGTGTAAAACAACAATATGGAGTAAAAGGAAAAAGGCAAATCAGTATGTACAGCTGCAAACAACACGTACGTGTCATATACACAGAGGTAATTACGACAACAATAAAGATAAAAACTTCTGGCCAAATAGCCTAGAAAGCCTAAACTAATACTTGTGCAAAAATAGCCTAGTTGATAGCAACCACAATAAGAACACAGAGCAAAAACAAATTTCCCACCAAATTATATAAGCTCGCCACTCCTATTTTAAAATCCAGATTCCGTCTCCGCCCAAGAAGGTGGCAGAAAGCCAATTCTAATAACTTGACGATAAATGAAGTAATTTCGATTAAAAATAGTTCATTATCCAAAAACCAATGCTGTAGTTTGCTTCATCATTGGAAAGTAGCCACATAATCTTTGAAGATATACCATGCTATTTGATACTTTGTTACCAGTAAAACCATGTTTAAAAAGAGGCTCACTATTAAAGTTCTTGAACACCAGTGTGAAGGAAAACAAAATTTTGCTATATCTCAGCTAGCCTCTTTGGACTGTATGGGAGTCCATAATCTACAAAGATCCATCTCTAAAATCACTCCACAACAACTAGTCACGTGTCTTGCATCGCCATCCTTTATGAGTAAGTAAAAGAAAGTATTCAGGGTCCTTTATTAATATAGTTACTTCATTCACCAGTCCTTTTCAACAAGAAGTTAAGCATTTGATACAGATTTACCGGAAATATTCCTTTGCAATTGAAAGCCAGAATGAAAATAGAGTCCTTTCTTTAATAACCTTACCTCATTCATCTATTTTTGTTTTTATAGCTGGGGTAGAACTAAGGTCACCCCCACTTTTTTACCACCTGATCCAACAGCCACCAGCAATAATTTCTTAATCTCTCTATCAAAAGGATGACTTACTTCATATACCCTTCTTTGCTAACAACAATATTATTAAACATTTCAAGAAACAGTGCTATAGATTTCACCAAAAATGAGAAGACAGAGGGATGGGCACGAAGAAGAATATAAACCACATAATGCAAACTTACATTTTCAACTTGGCATTGAACACGAAAAATCCCTTGATTACTAGGTGTGCGCAGGTCAAGAACCCTAAAATTTAGACGGGTATCCTGATTGACACGAACAAGCTGTTCTCCAGCCTACACACATCGAAAAACAACATTGACAAACAGCTTAAAAGGCAATAAGCACATGAATACAATTCATCACAATCACAAAGCATGTTATCGATATCCACAAACGATATGGTATGATCTAATATATAGCGTTCATCAACTACAAACACTCAATAAGTTACGTGTGAAATAAATTGCAAAACCGATATACCTGCAAAGCCTTGTCTATTTCAAGTTCACTACGTGCAGCATCCTCAATATTAATAGGTAAGGTAGGCACTGCCTTGCTGATGCAGTAAACCTTCCTCACTTGAATTTCCACCTGCGATGTCAAAATAGGTTCTTTTAACTACTTATTGTCAACAAATTTCACAAGTCATTTCCAGACATTACCCATCATAAGAAGAAAAAACCCAATGAATATCTACTAATGCCAACAAAGATGACATCATCCAGAATACAAATTTGCTAAGAAAATCCATAAGTGTTCGAAACAAGTGTAAATAAAAAACAACATTGAGATCATGCAAAACAGCAAAGTATGGAAGAAAGATGCCACTGACTGTAGTTCGCAAGAACAAACACTACGTGAAGTGAAAAAAGTAAAATAAAAAAAAAGGTAGCTTCTCCATACGTTGGCACTGGGAGTGGTGCTTCAACCAAATAGTAAGTATCCCGAGAAGAAGATAGGTGGGGGGTGGGGCTTTGATAGAGGATTCTTAAAGGTATACAAGCATATACATAGGGGGCCAGTTCCAAGGACACAATTTTTGACATTGTGGAAGAGATTAAAATATACCATCTCTCCCTCTCTCCCTACAACACCCTGCTCACCTGGCGACCCCATCTCCGGCGAAGATAGCAGACGGCTCCACCGATACAGTGTCCCGTAATCTTCTCTACCTCTTTCTCTATCTCTCAACGTTTAGTTCTTCAATTTTTTTTCTTAGGGTTTAATCAATTTTCGGTCTTGGACAAGTTCTTTGTCAGCCATGACTATGCCCAAGTTCTCTAATGAGTCACTACGCTCCTTTTTAGTAATTTTCCTGTCACTGTTCTGATCAAACATTTGGAATACCCAACATAGGCCCCCCGTTTCCATCTCTCATTGATCCTAACCCCCTTAAACAAAAACACAGGGACAACTTCTTCCCGAATGATGGCGGCAATTGGAAACTCTGAAAAACTTTGTTGTCATGCCGCATACATGGAACTCAGGTGATGTTGCATTAATTTTAGAATGATAGCGGCAATAGAAAATGTGAAAATTTTGGCACCCATAAGTGGAACTCCTTAGGTGCAAAAAAATCAGTGGAAATCACTGATTTCCGTTGCAAAGGTAGTTGAACTGAGTGATTTTGGTGAGGGAATTTGGACTTTGGCATGGAACTCAGTGGGTTGCGGAGATGGTCTTTGGCTATTTAACAAGACACATATAACGAGGGGTCGGCTGAGTTTCTGAAAGTCACAAACGAGATAGTGGTCTATCTGATTTGAATTGAGAACACGAGTAAAGTTTGTAGGGAGAGAAGAACTGGGACAACTGGGAGGAAGGAAGAGAGAGAAGTTGGGTTATGCAGATAAGGACAATGGAAAGAAGTCAGTCAAACACCATCGAGGAAAAAAGTGTAAAGATTAATTATTTTTTTGTCGGAGATGGGTCGTGGGAGATTGACTGGCCGGAGAAGGGGTTGCTGAGGTACCAGAGCGGGGAAGGGGAGAGAGAGGTTTGGTGAGATGGACAAGTGGGGGAGATGTTATGTTTTAATCTCAGCCATTGACTTCAACGACTGAGATGGAGTGTCAAAATTTGTGTCCCTGGAACCGTGTGTGTGTGTTTGTGTGTATGGACATCCTCGTATATGAATGTAACTCAAGTTAAGATAGACACTTATTTATACCTGCATAGAAGCATCCTTAATGCATTCTATTAAGCATATATCATCAGGATCACACAAGGGAAAAAAAAAAACAACAACAACAACACAAAATTGCACCACATTAATGGCAACAAAGGATAACATCACGAATGTTATCTGTGATTATAAGAAATTCCTTAAAGCATTATAAACAGTGTAATGAAGATAAATCATAAACTTGTACACAATTGTATTCCTTTTCTCGAAGATAAATCATAAACTTGTACATACAATTGTATTCCTTTTCTCTTCCCAAGCAACGCTACCACACAACCTAAAAGTGGATCCAATATCCCCCCAACCACAAAGGAGTAAAACAACAAAATAAAATAGTTCTTAGCTAGCACCCAGAATAGATTATAACGAATTCCTCCCAGAACCTCACAAGTTTTCTGCCCACAAGAAGTCGTTGTACCACACAATGATTTGTAGCATTGACAGCAAAATGTGAACCATAGATTTCACCTCCGTTTACATACAAAAGTAAATGTGAAGTCAAGATAGCATACAATACTCGCATGCCACGTAGAGTATGAATAAACTTATCTAAAGAATGCATATGGCCCTACATAATACTAGGTGTGGGGTCTTGTGGCAATTCTCAATAAGCTATGCATAGGTACAAACGCAGGATTTGAGTGCCGGGTGGGCGAACATTATACACTTTTTTTGAACATATGGCAACATCAATTATGCCAATACAAATTGCAAAGATACTACCAAAAAAACAGACACAGAAACAATATTGAGCATACATCTGTGTTCTGAAATAACAATAATAGAAGCTAGTATTTAAAAACCAGAATCAAATTTCGTGTTCGATGCTCCAATTCATAATGTAAATGTCATCTGCTATAGAATTTCGAGTGGGTGTTAGATTTTAAAAGAAAACCGGGGTGAGTGAACCTACATCATTTTAAACTTCTCACAAAAATACTAGTTTGACTATGAAGAATAAAGGGCTCCAAAGAACCGAGAAGCTTGGTAGCAGCTCAGTGCTTGGCTCGTTTAGTAATCGAGCTTTCTCGATTTTAGGCTCATTAGCTCAGCTCGGCTCGGCTTGTTTAAAGAGCTCAATTGTTTACAGTAAACGAGCCTAGCTCGACTTGGCTCGTTTGCAAAAACTTAAAACTTGGATAGGCAGTCTCCGGGTTTTGTCCATCCATCGGTCCGTGTTGGCTATGCAAAATCTTAATAATAATGAAACTTCCTTTGCCGATCAAGAAAGAAAAAACAAATCCGGAACCGTAACATTGCTACGTATTTTGTTGTATATACCTGCTGAGAAGCACCTTTAATTGGGCTATTAGGCACAGAAACAGTCCCTTCGACATCAACATACGACTCCCTGTTCAACCCCGTAGCGAATTTCACCATCCCAAGGCTAACCACGTCCGGAGACACAGTCAGCACGCACTGCACGGTGAACCCCTTCTCCCTGACAATCAAGAACGCCATCTTCTTGCTGACGGCGCGGATCGTCTGGGCCCGGCCCCGCACGAGCACCGTCCGGCCCTCAAGTCCCTCCGTCAGCGACCCGACCTCGGTCCACTCGCGGCCCGTGACGGACTTCGACTGGAGGTCCTCCAGAGGGACGTCGCCGTAGTGGGCCGCGAGGGGGTCGGGGGCGTCGAGAGAGATCGCCGTGACGGCGGCGGCTGCGGCGGCGGCCGCTGCGGCGCGTTTCTGCTGCTTGGCGGCTTCTTTCTTGGCGGCCTTCTTGCTTTGCGTGTCGTTGTTGACGCCGTCCTCTTCTGGTTTCGGTTGGTTTGGACTGGCGGACGACATTGGAACGAGGAGAGAGGGAGAGAGAGGAATTTGGGGAACGATTGTCAGGATGACTCACCAGGGTTTTGATAAGGAGAGATTTGGTCAAACCACGGATGATAAAACCCTAGACCTACAAAATCCTCTGGCGACCAGGTGAAACTGTGGACGATAGAAAAATACTCCGAAAAGGGTATAAAAGGGTAAATTACATTTACCTCCCCTAAGGTTTTTGACTATTTCACTGGACTTGGACTGACATCCCCTACTTTAGTTGAAATAGCACTAACCTCGTTTATGATTCACTTTTCCGTTTCAGTTTCCCCTCTCCGTTAGTTGACTAACGGACAATTTGGCAATTAAATTTGTGTTTAGTCCCATTTTACCCTTTTGTTGTATGTTTGGAGAATTACCCTATTGCTACGGGCTTTGTTCTGTGCGTTAAGGGCTTTTAAAAATTAAATACTTATTTACAATACAAAGTTAAAAATACAATATTTACAAAAATAATTTTTTTTATTTTTTTCTTGCACAGATTTAAAAGATCTCATCGAGATCTATCGAACATGATCCATATTACACACAAAAAAAATATTTTAGTATGTCCATTATTTTTAAGCCTGAAAAGTATAATTAAGTACTCGTTTTTTAGAACCCTTCGTGGAACAGAACCCATTAAAAAAAAGTAAACTCATTAGGCTCGGTTCATTTTCCCTCGTTAGTTCATTTTCCTTTTTCTTTATCTGCGTAGAATGGTGGAACTAAAAATTGAATTTGGAGGTGGCACTAAAAAAGACGATATAACCCTCCCTCACCAAAAGAATATTCGATCCGCAAACCAAGAACTTAAGAAGAGTATATGTTTCTTATGAGAGCTGCAACTTAAGAAGAGTATGTTTCTTATGAGAGCTGCTTCCCACGCCTTTCCAGTTTAAATCCTCCTCTTTTTTTTTCTTTTTTCCTTCTTTCTAATTTTCAATTCTTTTCTATATTTGTTTCCTTTCCCGTTTTGCCCCCTTCTTTTTTTTTTGTTCACTCAAATTCTATTTTCAATTAACCATCACAATACCATATTTAAGACCAACGCTCTGCACCCAAACTAACATATCTTCTATGCTTTCAAAAATCTATATAAAAAAATGAATATATATAAGTACAACATTAACCAGTCTTAACATATTTTCTCTACTTTTAATGCCAAAACAATTTGAGTCCGTGCTTGGATTGGATCCTGACTGTGCTAAGTAAATTTTTTGCTCTAAAGCCTTTCACTGAGCACCCTAAAACTCTTTATTTAGTTTTAGGACTCTTTTAGGGAGTCCATTGAAAGGCCTTGGAGTCAAAAATTTATTACGACCATTTAGGATGAAATGTTCAGAAAAATAACTTCTTTGCACCGGTTCAAATGGATTGAAAATTGAAACACTTATTTTTTTAATTATATTTTTTAATATATATATATATATATATATAGGAAAAAATGGAAAAAAAAACAGTCAAATTAATTTTTAACTATATTTTTTAATATATAAACGGTATAAAAGAAATAAGTATTTCAATTTTCAATTCGTTTGAACCGGTACAAATATGTTATTTTTCTGATCATTTCATCCTATATGGTCGTAATAAATTTTTGGCTCTAAGGCCTTTCAACGAACACCCTAAGACTCCTTATTTAGTTTTAGAGCTCTTAGGATGCTCATTGAAAGGCCTTAGAGCCAAAAAGTTATTACAACCATTTAGGATGAAATGATCAGAAAAATAATATTTCGTAATTAGTTCCCAAACACTAATTATAATCTTAATGAATTTTTTGCTTTACGGCCTTTCAACGAGCACTCTAAGACTCATTATTTAGTTTCAGGACTCTCTTAGGGTGTTAATTGAAAGGCCTTGGAGCCTATTACGACCATTTAGGATGAAAAGATCAGAAAAATAATATCTTTGCACTGGTTCAAACAGATTAAAAATTGAAACACTTATTTTCGTAAATATATTTTTTAATCTATAAAGACAAAAAAAGAAAAATAAAACAGTCGGATAAACATGATCAATTGAATCACTTTTTTTTTCTCTCAATTACTTTACAAAGTCTAGAATTAGACTTGAACCTATCATTAAAGAGGGAAAAAAAATTCAAACTGGAAAGAAAGAAAATGAAATAAAATGAAAAAAAAAAAAGCAAACTGGAAAGAAAAGGCAAAAAAAAAAAAAAAGAAGCAAACTGTAAAAAAAGAAAAGGGAGAGAGAGAGAGAAGGGGGGTAGTCCGAGAAAAGGGAGGTGGGGCCGGGGTGTGTGTGTGTCAGGGGGATTAGCAATTTACGTTTCTTATTCGAACAAAGTCAAAGTTTTTTTTTCATGGTGAGACAACGTGGTTGATTTCAAGTTTCTTTTTGAAAGTTCATCACAAAATAGTTTGTCATGGGAATAGAAAATTTTCTATTTATGGGCTTTTTTTTTTAACTCAGGAGAAAGAATTATTATTATTACGAAATCAAAGAAGGGCCGGAGGCCCGATAATTCTCAAGAGCAAGGAGTGAAAGCCAATTGGGAACAAGCTCCCACCAACGTCTCTCCCTCCCAACTCTTAATTGAGAGTACAAAATTTCATAAGAAAATTTTTTTTTTACAAAAAAGGATGATTAAATTGGGAGTCATGGTACAACTCTTGGCTTTTTTTCCCCTTTTTAATTTCGATATAGATTCGTAAACTTATTGGAAAGACAAATCAAATACTTGAACCAAAAACATAAAATGGCCTAGACCATGAAATAGTGGAATTTTTTTTTTTTTTTTATTCTTTTTGATGGGCATGAATGTTAAAGAGAACTTTACGCACTATCAATAATGGTTCATCAATGTGAATGACGGATATTTCTCTTCCGGTAATGAAGATTTAGGAATTATGTCCGAAAATTATAAAGACCAGCACCATCAAAAGAAAGATAATTTCAAGACTTGAATTTGCATGCTAGAACAGCTTCGTAAGACTTTTGATCCTGTACAAAATTAGCAAAGTTGCTACAGTATATTGGGCCGGAAATAATGGACGTAAGGGCGACTACCCACCTCAAATTTGCAAATTTAGAAGAGAGAGGTAATTATGATAGCATTTTTTTTAATTACAATATTCAAATGTTGGTGGTTCGCTCACCAAATTCATCACGTGTTAGAACATCTCCAACAACCTCAATCTCATCCTAAGCAAATTGTCTACCTAACACCAAAATTCTACTTTAACTAGTCACAAAATACATCTCTCTTCCAACAGCCTCAGCAAATACTTACCCAAATTACAAAACTCCTTTAAAAAAAAAAACACAGACAAAACCCAAAATATAGGGCTTCGCCGGGAAACAAACCTAGATAGAATCCACGACCTCTGCTCACCGACAATTAAAACTTCGACTCCGACGGACAAATCAAAATCAGTAAACCCACAAATTAAAATCAATAAACCCACAATCGAAATCAGTAAACACACAATCAAAATCAGTAAACCCACAAACCCATCGGAATCTCATGCTTCCTTCTTCCGACCAACAAAATCCCATCTTCCGACCAACCAACGATGGCTGAATCAAACCCCACAGCTCGCCGGAGCCAACACGGCGACAACAACGAAGCCAACAACTTCAGAACCAACGTGCAAAGAGAGAGAGAATCAAGTGAACAGTGCCTCGCCCCTTGTGGCGTGGTACTGTAGCTCCCGATTAAATTACCGAACTCTAAGCTAGTCTGTTGGGAGAGAATAACAAAAATACCGTTTAATCAATAGCATGAGCGCTCCCTGAAATCTTTGCATCCGTCCTCATGTGCAGATCTTTTAAATTGCCTTCAATAGTAATTACAAACTATCTTTTTAGCATTTTTTCCCTACTACTCAAGTGAATAATAGAAAAACTCCATGGAACCTGTAAAAAGTGGAGTCACTCATTGATAAAGAAAATGGTGCTTGAGATAACTCCACACTAGGGCTATAAGCGGGCCGAGCCGAGCTTTGTCGAGCTCGGCTCATTTACTAAACGATCGAGCCAAAAATTTGAACTCGGAGTTGGCTCGAGTCTTAACGAGCCCTGCATTTACTGAACGAGCCTCTTTAATCGAGTCGAGTCTTCCTTAACAAGCTGGGTTTTTGTCAAACGAGCCCAACTCCACTCTGTTCGTTTAGTAAATGAACCGAACCAAACCGAGCTCGCGAGCTGCTCAGATCGTTTATAACCCTATAGTCGGATAGTCCACACTGCTCTGCTCTATCTCAACTCAACCCCATAATCATGCCCACTCCCGAGCACGCCGTTTTCGACTTTGATCTGATCTGATCGAGGCCCTCTTTAGCTTCCTCTACCTGCACTATCTGGGCAACGGTAATGTTTCTCCATTCGAAGCACACCCCGTAACCATGGGGGTCACATTTGCCAGTCTTCTCTTGTATTGCATTTCGTACGAGCTTGAACAGAGATTTACACGAGTGGGTCGTGGTGGAATGGGTTTGTTCCGTTCGATTCTCTTCGTATCACTGGCCTCTCTTCTTTTCCGAAACCCTGTTTGGTTCGTTCTATACTTATTGTACATCCTATTTTCGGATTGGGAGATGATGTGCTCCGTAAGTGAAGTGCTGTGGAGCTGGGTCCGTCGGAGGATGGTTCTCCTCCTTTATCGAGCAATATGCTGGATCAATTGGCGGTGGTTCGTAACGCTCATCTATGTCGACAGGGGAAGCCTTCTCCCACTGTAAGATACTTGGAGAGATGGATCAGTAGGTGAGCCTGATAAGTTTGTCATCTGTTGTTGTGTTGCTTAGCTTCCTCTGTTCTTCATTTCCTCCCCTGTTTCATCCCCTCTCTTATTGTGTTTTTTCTTTAGTGTATGCACCAAAGGGTTGTTGTATCGTATCTGATCTCATCCAGTACACTTGGAAAATTTCGAAGATTTTATGGGGATGTACATTGAGAGATGGTCATCTAATGATTTCAATTTATACATCTTAAGTTACACTTTATTTATGGGTAGTGATTTTCACACTTTTTTTTTTCCTTATATTTGTTTTTTTTTTTAAAATCTCAATTCATGTTAATTTACATCATTCTTCTTCCGTCTGTTAATTTTTTCCGCATGCACGCGCAATATGTGCTGATTTGTAGGCATTTTAACATCTTGTTTAGCCTATATGGTCATGTTTTTTAGTGGCATATTGGGGAGTGAGATTGGACTATGGTGACGGATTTCAAGATAATTTTTTTTTCCCAAAATAAATTGTCCATTCATTAAAGAAATTAAACCATACTTGTAGTCCCGAATATAATGTCATATTCCACTTCTAGCAGTGTTCTCTTTTAAGAGATCATTTGTCTCGCAAAATGATGACAAAGTACAAATTAGTGCTGTAAGACACGAAGTAATATTGACCTTAACTACATTTTTATGGAGTTGCGTAACACCTAAATTTTATATGGATTTGCATATTGCAACATGTAAAACTTTACGCCTTCAGAATATTATTGGACCATTTGCAATAGTCTCTGCACGTTAAAACTAGCCAACCCAACTTTATACAAAATTCCACGACAAAAAATATGTGTTACTAAAGCCATACGAAATGCACGACCGTAATAACAATCACAAATCAATGGGTATAACATAAATATCTCAAACTTAATTTGTTCGACAATATTTAAGTATAATTAATGACATGTACTTCCCAATTATTAAAAATTGCTAACATATGGGAGCGCAAAATATTAGAAATGTAGCTGAATGAGGAGCCACCACATGTGATGCCTAAAACAAATTGACAATATGTGAAATGGACTCTAGATTTTATTCACTAAACGTAGGTGACTTAAATGATTGCATATTTCCCACGGCCATGACCATATGGTGCTCCCTCATCGCGATTCGCACGAGGGAACGATCCTTGTAGATAACAGATGTTAGATCAAGTTGTCTTGGTAGTTAACTTTTTGGAGGCAATTAAAATTTTTATTGAAAAACAAAGCAATTAGAGGTGCAAAGGAGCATCCCCCAAAAAAACAAAACTCAAACCCGCGGCCAAACAAAACTGATCAATACACAAAAGAAAACAAAGAAACATGAATCAATGCCAAGCAGGCAACCATAACTCCTACACAGACTAGGGGCGGGCACCGTGTCATGTCATCTCGTGTTCGAGTCACAATTCTTTCAATTCTAACCCGACCTGTTTAATTTTTCGTGTTATCTTGTCTTGCCATAGTCGTGTTTCGTGTCAGAAATAACTAACCCAAACCTACTAACTTTGTGTCGAGTTCACGTCGTATCGGAAATTCCCACCCATGCAGACTATGCCTCAAAGATACCTGGGGAAATATTCCAATCGAGCTCAGCAACCTATTTTCATCAGACTTGCGCAGTTTCCTCCAAGTTGTCTTTGCAGTTATATATATATATATATATATATATATATAGACACACACAGTCCGTCTCTCGTAAGAATAACCTAATTTTAATAAAATGCGGAACTCCCATTTCCCGATCGAATTTCGATAATCCGAGCCGCTCAATGTATTCAGAACATGATTTTAAGGGAACTCGCAAGAAATCAGCAAAAAAAAAAAAAAGACCGGGAAGGGTTTCATCCAAGTAGTTTTTGTTTTTTTTTTTTATCTAACGGTTCAAATAAAAACTGCTCGGATGAAGCTCTTCCCGATCTTTTTTTTTGCTGATTTCTCGTGAATACCCTTAAAATCACATTCTAAACACATTGAGCTGCTCGGATTATCGAAATTGATCGGGAAATGAGAGAAATGAGGAGGTCCGCATTTTAACTAAAATGAGGACCCCTCATGGGAGACTGTACATGTATATATATATATATATATATATATTACGGAAATTGATATCCGTGCTTCACTTTTTACCAATGGTGCTCCACTTTGTTCATGAAGTTACTAGTAATTTCGCGTAAAATTGGAGCGTCATCAGTAAAAAGTAGAGTGCAAAAATCAATTTCCATATATTTTACTGGAAAAAAGACTAGATTTTCTGTGATGCACTGTTAATTGGCTTTGTCGGTTGTCGCTGTCGATTTCGTTTGCCTGTTTGCCCCTATTGCAACTCATAATGGAGGATGATGGTGAAAAGAAGAAAGCAAGGAGAATAAAAAGAGTTTTGAGTTCTCTGAACTCTCTCTACTGCTCTGTTTTTCCGAAAACAAAATGGGAAATGGGGGATTTGTTGGGTTTTATGTTTTGTGAGAATAGGAGGGAGGACAAGAAACCAATGGGTAAGAAATTTGTAGGAGGTTTAGAGTTGGAGCATTTTTATTGTAATAAGCAAATGAGTGTAGATAAATAAATTTAACAACAATGCTTAAGAGCATCCACAGTGGAATAATCAAAAGTTATCACATCATCTTTTAGTTATCTATTTAAGGGGTTGCTAAGATTAACAATGTTGCTTGCGACCTTAATGTGTGTCGAATTAAGAACACCCCAAGCGTAGGGTTAGGTTGGTTGAAAGCACAATAAAACTCGGAAGTCCGGGGTCGATTTCACTGAGAGCGCATCCATAGTTCAACTTGGAGATTAGCTTGTAGAGTTTTCGGCGTTAGGACCGCCAACCAAACTTTGGCGTTGAGACGGCCAACTGAACGATTTAGTTAACTGGCTACTTAACCTATCTACGGCTTTTTACTGAGGATTAAACTAAAGGTTGGGTCTAGGGATAATTAACACCCGCAATCTAAAGGTAAACTCGTTCTTCTCTTATTGACAGGGGTGATAAACAAGATTAGGGTTTTGGAGATATTTTGACAGACACCCGGAAGGACATCGCTCTAAGCATCATCTGTGGCTAGGAATCAAAACCCTAGCCTACATACGATCAAAGAGGTTAACACTTCCAAGTTTTGGTACAGAAATATACCCTAGGATCGTGTTTACCTTTAGAAAACGAAGAGTAACGAGAGAAGAACAAGGAATACCCTTGGTTAGGGGATATTAATCATCCCATAACCTAACCTTGCTACACTACTCACACATAATGCAAAGAGAAGTGCAAAGAGTAAGGGTAAGAGAGGGGAAACACGAAATCATACTCAAAATGGAAATAAATGCAAAATTAACAAGGATCCCCAAGATACTTATAACATTAATGAAGAGCAATCACCTCCAAACCCACCAATCAATGCACCTTTGATGAGAGATTGAGAGTAGGAGAGGAGAGGGAGGTAGAGAGAGAAAGAGCTGGTAATAAATGATCCAAGATAACCCTAAAAACGTGCAAAGGATCTATTTATAGTACCCCTTTTAAGTTACAAAAGAAAAAAAAAGAAAAAGAAAATAAGAAATCAGCAGAATTTGGAAATCACCTACCGGTAGGCATTGATCACCTACCGGTAGAACGGGGACGAACCAAAAGTTGATGACAGATTTGGTGGAATGTCTGCCGGTAGACATTAATACCTACCGGTAGGTATTGGCTGATTTTTCTTTGGTGCAAAAACGTGACATGACTGATGTCCCAATGAACCGGTAGGCATTAATACCTTCCGGTAGGTATTCCAAAAAAGAGTTTTTTTTGGAAACATCCCTCAAACTATCCACCAAATTTTTACTTAGTCCTCAAACTATCAAAATGCTTTATTTAGTCCTCCAACTATTGACTTGCATTTTATGTAGTCCTTTTTCCAACTTTCGTTAAGTTTTCAAACGAAAAAAGGACCCGGGGCTACTGAAACGGCACCGTTTTGGTAAAAAAAAAATTCTTACCACCAATTTGCAATCCTATGGAGCAGAAACGTAATTACGAGAGCCTTAGAGACAAAATTTGATTATGTCTCTTTAGAATAATATGAACAAAATAATAAGATCTTCACACCCTTTCAAACGGATTAAAAATTGGAGCACTTAATTTTTTAACCAATATTTTTAAATATATAAACGGTCTCAAAAAATTAAGTGCTCAAATTTTCACTCCGTTTGAATCAATGCAAAGATCTTGTTATTCTTATCATATTATTTTAAAGGGTCATAATTAATTTTTGTTTATAGAGCTCTCATAATCACATTTTTGCTCCACAGGATCCTAAATAAAAAGCATATACTTAATATGACCATGTGGAGCAAAAATGTGATTATGAGAGCCCTATAAACAAAAATTAATTATGACCCTTTAGAATAATATGATAAGAATAACAAGATCTTTGCATTGATTCAAACGGAGTGAAAATTTGAGCAATTAATTTTTTTGAGACCGTTTATATATTAAAAAATATGGTTAAAAAATTAAGTGCTCCAATTTTTAATCCGTTTGAACGGATGTGAAGATCTTATTATTTTGTTCATATTATTTTAAAGAAACATAATCAAATTTTGTCTCTAAGGCTCTCATAATTACGTTTTTGCTCCATAGGATTGTAAATTGGTGGTAAGAATTTTTTTTTCACCAAAACAGTGCCGTTTCAGTAGCCCCGGGCCCCTTTTCCGTTTAGAAACTTAACGGAAGTTGGAAAAAGGACTACATAAAATGCAAGTCAATAGTTGGAGGACTAAGTAAAGCATTTTGATAGTTTGAGGACTAAGTAAAAACTTGGTGGATAGTTCGAGGGATGTTTCCAAAAAAAACTCCCCAAAAAATGACAGCCTCCCCATTCGCTTTTGCCAGCCTTGTACTGGGACCTTCCGAGATGGTCCTCGAGCTCCGATATCGCTCCGATTGGATCCCCGGACAACGTTAAATGAGCCCGTGGCGTCAAAATCCGCCTTGTTAACAAAGAAAACCTGCAAACACCAAAAACGCACCTTTCGCGCAATATCATTCAAAAACAAGGAATTATGCGCGCGCGTGTAGCAAAAATGAGCGAGATAAGCCCAAATATTTACACCATTGCGGGCTTATCGCAAGGAGAATAAAAAGAGTTTTGAGTTCTCTGAACTCTCTTCTACTGCTCTGCTTTTCCGAAAACAAAATGGGAAATGGGGGATTTGTTCGGTTTTATTTTTTGTGAGAATAGGAGGGAGGACAAGAAACCAATGGGTAAGAAATTTGTAGGAGGTTTAGAGTTGGAGCATTTCTATTGTAATAAGCAAATGAGTGTAAATAAATAAATTTAACAACAGTGCTTAAGAGCATCCACAGTGGAATAATCAAAAGTTGTCACATCATCTTTTAGTTATCTATTTAAGGGATTACTAAGATTAACAATGTAGAGGTCCACAATTGTACAATCAAAATTGAATAACTAAAATTTACCACATCCCCTTTTTAACTTATAAAAATCTAGAAATTGTGACATAGAAAATAATTTTTTTTAAATAGTTTTCAAACTAATAAAAATAGGTTATTAGAAAAAGTGAAAATAGTTTTTTGAAAAATTTGATTAAGAAAAAAACGTTTTTCGGAAAAAAAGTTATAAAAAAACAGTTTTTAAATAGAAAAAGTTTTTTTTTTAATTCAAAAGAACAGTTTTTGAAAAAATGTTTTAATAAGAAAACTGTTTTGAAATAAAACTGTTTAAAAAAATTTTGGGAAAAAAAGTTTTAATAAAAAAAACGTGTAAAAAAAACTATTTTTGCAAAAAAATAAAAACTGTTTTTAAAAGTATTTTTGTTATAAACATGTGGAAAATGGAAGAAAGAAGGTTTTTGTGTAATGATGGTGTACTTAATTGAAGAAATGTGAAGACAATTAAATTTGATTATTAGCAAAAGGTTGGTAGTTTTGATTATTTAAGGGTCAAAATTTGATGAATTGCTAAGATGTTTCTAAATTTGGTTATTCCAATGTGAGCTCTTTTTGAGCAAATGTTGCTAACCTTATAAACTTTTTTGTTTTGATTATACTACTGTGGATGCTCTAAGAAACACACCACATTGTAATAAGCAAAATTATAAGGCCATTCACAGTGGTATAATCAAAAGCTAATTGTTGTTAAAGTTAACAATATTGGTGCAAAAGATGACTCACAATGGTATAATCAAACTTAACAATATCCTTAGAAATAATCAAATTTTGGTTTTTGAATAACCAAAATTAGTAATCTTTTTCAATAATCAAATTTGTGGACTCCACTCCATATAAGTTAATTGGTTCCAAAATTTATATACACGTGTGTTTCAACTAGTATTTTCTAATTCTTCATCTGCTCTATATCTTTTTCACTTCATCCACAAATTGTTTCTTTCTTTCCCTTCAAAAGTGAAGCTCATACCTTTCAATCATCTACAACTCAACCTATATTTGACGGATTAAGGTATTTCACTCTTCTTTCCCCGTTTATATTAATCCTTTTTCGTTCTTCCCCTGTGGTTGAGTACATGAAGAACCTTGTATTCTTTTCCAAATTCAAGAACACATCTAAATTTTTTTGGAAGATTAAGAGAGTGATGGATTTGTGATATTAGTTTGGTTAGATAGGCTACAAGAATAGAAAAAAAAAAGTTTCAATGTTGTTTTGATAGAGAATACTAGGAAGAACACCATATGTTCAATATATTTTTGCCCAAAAAAACGTAATGGAGGGAAGTGAATGGAGAGAGAGAGAGAGAGAGAGAGAGAGAGAGAGAGAGAGAGAGAGAGAGAGAGAGAGAAATTGTAGTGAATCCCTTATTTTGGTTATGGACTAGAAGTGACCATTGCGGACCTTAACGTTGTTAAGCTTAGCAACCTCTTAAATGAATAATCAAAAGCTGATGTGTCAAAAATAACCAATTTGGAGGTGGAGGTTGTTAAGTTTGATTATGGACTAAATGGATAATCAAATGCTGACGTGGCATATTTTGGTTATTGATTTTGATTATTACCATTGCGGATGCTCTTATAGGGTGAGTTGTCGAGAATTTGTTGGAGGATGAGAATTTTTTTTCTTCTCTTTTCTTCTATTTTTTTCCTCCTCAACCGAAAGTATATATGAAGTGGAAAAAGGGAGAAAAAATGGGTTCGGGTTGGAAAAATAATCCGGTGCAACACATGCACACACTCGAAAAATTACTCGCCGAATATGCACGCACACATAATTGATTACGCGCGGGATAAAATTTTGTGTGACAACAAAAATACTTTTTCGTATAACTAACAAACAAAAATTATATTTGCAAATAAAAATTGTTACTCAAAAACTCGGACCGTTACATTCTATATTCTGTAAAATCGCAATAAAACAGTCAGATATGGTAATCTTTCCAAATCCATATTCTGTATTATACCTCAAAGACCAAAAATAAGGTTGTCTATGTAAAATTCGAGCTCTTTATAATGGCAATAAGACCAATAGATGTGGTTATCTCTCCAAATCTATACTCTTGTATTCTAAAAAGATCAGCAAATAAGGTTATCTCTGAGACACATGTGCCTTGTATAATCGAAATCGAAATAAAATCAAAAGATTGATTATTATCCCAAAAGATCAACATATAATAAGGTCAACTGTGTGAGATATGTGGTCTTTATAATTGCAATAAAACCAACAAATTCATACTTTGTACTCTCTCTGTCCCACTTTAAATGTCCCATACAGAAATTCATGCATTTTTAAACTCCCAAAAATATATTTCCAAATATTATTATTTTATTTTTTACACCAAATTAAGGTACTCATTGAATACTTTAATTTCGTATAAAAATAAAATAAAATAAATGATACTCCCTCCGTCCCTAAATAAGTGTCCGGTGCGCAAAACTAGGCCTTACAAAAGATGCATGTTTTTTGTTAAAAAATCTAATTTTTTTCCACAATCTAATAGAACTTATTGACATCTATTGATTTGTAAAATTTTTTTGATTTTTTTAACATAACAAATGCATTTTTTTTAAAGGTCTAAGTTTGCGCGCCGGACACTTATTTAGGGACGGAGGGAGTATATAAAAAAAATATTTTTTTGGAGTTTGAAAATGCACGAATTCCTGTAGCGGACATTTAAAGTGGGACAGATGGAGTATTATCTTAAAAGAACAAAAGATTAGGTTATCTCTGATATGTACTGTGTATAATCTTAATAAAATCATCAGATGTAGTTATCCGCCCAAATTTATACTTTGTGTTAATCAAAAAAGACTAATAGATAAGGTCATCTCAGAACAAATGTGTTATGTATAATTGTAACAAAATTACCATATATGGTTATATATCCAAGTTTATACTCTATATTATTTCAAAAAGATAATTAGATAATGTTATTTCTGCGAAATATGTGCGCTGTATAATCTCAATTTTACTAATAAATAAGGTTATCTGTCTAAATCAACACATGTGTTTCATTTTTTGACATTAGCCCAATTTTGTGTTGTTGTAAGGAAGTACATTTTTTGTTGGTAGGAAAAATAGAGTTACACGCATCTCACACTTGAGCTAGGTAAGACAGATGCTAAATGCTATTAATGATAGTCATTCCTATGTATATGCTATTATTGCCAAATGTGTAAACACTCTTCCTACCACACTTGACCAACAGATAATGTTATCTTCGTGAAATATGCAATCTATATAATCGCAATAAAACAAATAGATGTGATTATCTGTCTATACTTTTTGTATTATTCCAAAAAGACTAAGAGCTAAGGTTATCTGATTTGCAAAGTATGTGCTCTGTATAATCGCAATAAAGTCAATAGGTATGGTTATCTGTCCAAATTTGTACTCTCTTTTTTCAAAAATATCAACAGATAAGATTATTGACCATACTTGTAAGAAAAATGATATGGGTACGGATAGTGTACCGATGAGTGAGTGGGGCCCTCTATGAGATCCCACAAAAATAATTCGAGACATTTATTAGTTTAAAATATTTTTTGAGCTCTCCAAAGAAAAAATGTTTCAATCAAATAAATGTAAGTGTTTAATCCAATTTTTTAAATTTTTTGTCAAAGTTCTCATGAATTCTTAATGAAAAAAAAGATTAAATACTCACAATATCTGATTGAGTTTTTTTTACGAGTCGATTTTGTTTTGCATTTGTTAGTTTTGTTTTAGTTTTTCATCTTCATTGACCAAAGTGTCTTATTTTTTCCTTTATTCAAAAAAAAAATTGATAATAATTTTTTTGATAACACATAAGCTTATCTGTTCAATTTTTTTTTTCAAGACAAATATCATTTTCGTGATATTTTCATCTTCCAATATTTACATACTCCAGTATTAAAAGGAGCCAACATCTCCCATTCCCAACATCATACTATCATTTCCTCTTTTTCCATTTACATCCTCTCAAATTTAAAATAGCAGACAAGGAGCAAAAAAAAGGTGCAAAGTGAAAATGAAGAAGTTTTGTGCCACTTGCCAGCAAAACAAATGAAAAAGAGAAAAACACAACAAGGAGTCCAACCCAACTCAGACCCCTCTATATCATCAATTCCCCTCTCTGCCAACACTACGACGACTGCTTCTCTCTCTGAAGTCTCAACATCTCTCCAACGGGCCCATCAACTACCAATGCCATACAGATAACAATTTTCGAGGCAGCGGAGGTGGAGACCACCTACCATCGTTATCCTCCAAGAGCGGGCGGTGCCGGTGGCGGAGGGATTGCTGAGGATCTTGCGATTGTTGGTGGTCATTTGCCAGAGCTGAGTTTTCAGAAGATTTTTTGGGCGGACCCAGGATTTTCTATCACTGGGTCAAATAATCCTCGTACACAAAGGCTCGTTATGACGTGTAAAAATTGATGATTGTGATGGTTTTTAATAAGTTTGCTTAGGAAAAAATTAAAATGTAAACAAATTTTAATAGGACGTATGTTTATCCTAGTTTTTAATAAGTTTGCTTAGGTTGGATTAATGATACAGCCCAATTATGTCCACAAAATTCAAAATCTGACTTTAATATCACATCATGTCATTCTAGCGAACAACATATTTTCAAAAAGGTTGGCCTAACAATATTCAAAAAAAAAAATCAATTTTTGTTAAAAATATAGTATATATTTTTAAGTTTTCATTCACCTCGTAGTTAATTTTTTTGGAATAGAGGTTATGTTTTTTTGTCCATATTGTTCATACTAATATATAGTAGAGTTAAAGTCATTTCTAAACACCATACTACAAATTCCTGGAGCTGCCACTGATCTAAGAGAAAAATCAAATTTCCATCACGCCCAAGGATTAGGTTTTACCTGATAATAATCTAAGTGTTGTGTTTGCTAAAAAATGAGATAGAGATAAAGATGGGCAGTGCATTGGAGTTTTTTTCTTTAACTAGTGGTTGTCCGTGCCTACGGCACTACGCATCCCGGTTGAAATTACCCGTGCCTACGACACTTGCTAGCTAGTGACTCAAACACTAAATCGGTTCATTAGTGTGTAATTAGCAAATAATGCCCTATTCGTACTGGCCTAATATTTTCAATGCCATCTATGTACTCAACGGGAAAATTAAATCATTACCAAATCCGAAAAATTAAATACAAAAACAAAAAGAATCAGTACTCAACCATTTATTCCAGAAAATACAAAGTATTTACGAAAATTCAATTAGTTTGTATGTGAAGGGTAGAGAAATCTGAACCGTTGGATTTGTTTGTATGGGTAGATAAAATTTGTGTTAGGGAGAAATCTGAGCCGTTGAGAGAGAATATTATTTAGGAATATTCTCAATTAGGAAAGGATGAGAACTATTAGGTAGATACTATTACAATCAATTAGGTAGATACTATTACAATCAATTATCAATTAGGAAAGGACGAGAACTACAATTATGGAATTTGACTGATTCTAACATATGTGATTAATGCATGATGGGTGCCACCTAAAACAAAGGGTGTCACATAAGATAAAAATGTCACGTAGAACAAACACTCTTCTGTTTTATAATATAGATTATCTCGAACAAAACTGATGCTCCATTTTCTTCCTTATTTCCTTATTGAGAGAGAGAGAGAGATTGAAAAGAAGGGTGGGACCAAAAAAGAACAAAAGGCTATTATAGGTGAAAAGTTTTTTTTGATCCGCGAATGGGTGAAAAGTTTGGACAAACATGTTCCAACATGTAAAAGGGGGAGTGTAGAGTCTTGAGGCAAGATATAAAAGGAGAGTACAGAGTCGTGGGGCAAAATTACCAAAGTTGGACAAACATGTTCCCAACATGTAAAAGGGAGAGTATGGAGGTCCCGTTCCGTTTTTTTTTTTTTTTTTTTTAAACTTTCTTTTTTTTTTTTAAAGAAGGTAATTTTGAACTCTAATATTATGAAAATGAAAAATAATTTTTCGATTTCTTTTGCATTGTTTAAAAAATCTCAATGAAATCCATCAAACAAGATCCATATTGATAGAAAAATAATTTGCGTAAATACATAATTTTTTAGCTTAAAATTACGTTCCTTTTCATAAACCTTCCTTTACTGTTTATCTGGAACGACACTGGAGTCTTGGGGCAAGATATGAAAGGGAGAGTATAGAGTCTTGGGGCAAAATTAGGTTCCGTTCGGTCAAATAAGCCAACTGGCTCATTTTTTTGTCCTTATTCAAATTTTTTCGTATTTGTTAGTTTTTCGTCAATTTTTTTTTGGAGATTATTGCATATTCATGACAAGAGGAATCTAAAAAGTAAAAAATTACGATCGAAACCTAATTTTTTTGAATAAAAACAAAAATAAGTTAATAAGTTAATTTTTTTGTCTTTATTAAAAAAATTGGATTTCGATCATGATTTTTTACTAGTTTTTAAATTCTTCTTGTCATGACGATACAATAATTCCCAAAAAAATTGACAAAAAACTAACAAATACGAAAAAAAAAATTGAATAAGAATAAAAAAATAAGACAATTGACTTATTTAGCCGAACGGAGCCTTACCAAAATGTCCAAAATTTATGGACAATGCTACTCACACAACGATCCAAACACAACAACTTTATTACCGATTGGGAAAAAAAAAAAAAAACAACTTGCACAACCTCTCACATGCATGTGGGGTCCATACATAGTAATATGTGTGGAGCCCACATGTATGTGAGAGGTTGTGTAAGTTGTTGTGTTTGAATTATTGTGTAAGTATCATTTTTGAAAATTTATATGCATTTCTGTGGGGAAATTTAATTCAATGAGATCATCTGACCCCTCATGACCCAATGTGGGTCCGCCCTGACCTCAGTTGAATTCGGCAAAGGAGTTGGGAACCACTGATAAAGTGCGGTGAGAGAGAGAGTTCTACTGGAGGGAAAGGAAGCACCAGATATTTTTGTCCATACAAGGACAAACAATTTAGTCAGTGGACCCGAAAACTTATACTAAGGGGCTGTTTGGACAAATAAGCTACTGTGACTTATTTTTTGTCCTTATTCAATTTTTTTTTTTGCATTTTGTGGCTTATTGTCAATTTTTTGGGGATTATTGCTTCGTTATGACGAGAGGAATCTAAAAAGTAAAAAATTTTGATCGAAATCCATTTTTTTTTGGAATTTCGACGAAATTTGACGGGAAAGCCACGTTTTCGTTTTTATTCAAAAAAATTTGGATTTCGACCAAAATTTTTTACCTTTTAGATTCCTCTCGTCATAACGAAGTAATAATCCCCAAAAAATTGACAATAAGCCACAAAATGCGGAAAAAATTTGAATAAGGACAAAAAATAAACCAAAGTGGCTTATTTGGGCAAACAACCCCTAAAAACTAGGGGTGCTTGCGGTCTTGTTCGATTCGAATTTTTAGAAATTCGAGGACCGAATCGCTAGTCACGGTTTTTATAAAATGAAATCTGTGTTCGGACCAAAAGTCCTACGGTTCGGTTCCAATTCGATCCGTGACTAGCGGATTGGTTACGATTTTGTCCAAGGATTTTAACAAAAATTAAAGTGTAAGCATATATCCCACACTAAAGGAGAAAAATGGTACATTCAAAATTAAGTTTAACACCATTAAAAAATACTTATTGTATAAACTACCAAAAGTTTTTTTAAAAAATCAGATTAAAAAAATCTAAACGCTAGTAAGATTGTATCATTAAAAAATATAGCCTTGGCTAATGGCCCAGTGGACCCCTATCTTTGGACTTTACGCCAATTTTCTGTAAACAAGAACTACAATAGCCGAAGATTAAAAAAAAACACCACCTATATCATACCCAAAGGAGTAAGGGAGTGGACTTATTTTTTTTCTAGTTTTGTTCATCGTTTTTAATTTTTGTTAGATTTACATTATATTATTGGAATTAGTTATCTACCTCGATGAGAGGAGTCTGACAAGTAAAAAATTACAATCAAAAGCGAAAGAAAAAGTTCACTAAAACGAAAAAAGTATCAAACAGCGAGAAAAGCTAAATTGTCGTATTAAATGAATTTTTTTCAACATCGCTCCATATTTTATACTTTTTCGATTTGTCTCAACATTTGTCTCGTTGAGACAAATGGTTAACTCCAAAAAATTACAACGAAAAACTAAATAAAAAAGTAACAAAAAGTAAAAAAAAAAAAAAAGGTAAAAAAACAAAATGAGTTATGGACAATTAAGTTTACAAGAACGCAGCCAAAGTTTACACAAAGAAGTTAGTGTTTTGCGGAGGAAAAAAGGAATTTGTTTTAGCACGAATACTGAATTAGGGATGAATAGATTACAGTTAAAGTCCTCATATTTTATCATTTCTCTTTTCTTGGCATAGTTTGCCACGTGACGTATTTTTTGTGAAAGTGAAAATTTAAAATAGTTCAGGGGTATTGCAACGTGGTTCTGCTTATAACATACTTTTCTTTGAAGTCTATCTCTAAACGTACGGACCCTATTGGAATATGTGTTTTAAAATTGTCCGAAATATCACGTGGCATAAAATGTGGTACTCCCGGACTATTGAATGGTTACTTTATGTGTTTCAGTCTTTTGTGAAGGGTTGGTTGCCATACCTTTTGAAGAGCAATACCGACTTGACGGATAAAAAATAAAAAAATGAAAATACCGAGTTGCAAAACAGTAAGCCTGTTTACACAGATCTATTTGTGGGGCTTATTCTGAGTTCTATGCAAATGATTCGAGCTGTTCATTAAATATAAAATATTTTTTCAGCTCAATCCAATGCCTATAGGTGCTCGATTCAATCATCTAAACTTTTCACTATCTTGAAATCTGAATGAAAAGTTAGATGATTAAATTGAATATCTATAACTATTAGATTGAGTGGATTTTTTGTAGGAAAAAATATTTTACATTTAATAAATGACTCGGATAATTTGTGTGGAAACCAAAATGGGTCCCACAACAAGTTTGTGCACAAAAATTGTGCATTTTTGCTGTGTGTAGCATTACTGCTTTCAAAAAAAATAAAAAAAAAAAGAGCGAAGTGGTTGGTTGCTCCCGGGCTCCACCTTTTATCCTCCTCCTATCTCCTATCTCCTAATCTCCTATCTGCCTTCTCCTCCTCCTCCTCCTCCTCCTCCCCCTCCTAAATAAAAAGAACCAGTTTTTTTGAGGGATAATTTTCAATTTGGGACCAATTTTGCCCTTTAATTTCTGGCATATTACCAGTGGCCCAACGAGGGGCCCAACCAAGTTGTTATTTAATTTGTGGAATTTTATACATTAGGCTTTGTTCAATTGTGGGTTTTGAATTGTGTTTTTAAATAAAGGTAAAGAGAGAAATGAGAGTAATTATTGTGGATAGTGGTAAAAAGTAGAGAGAGATAGAGTGAAAAATGAAAGTAATGATTGAAAAATTAGAGAGAGAAAAAGTAAAAAAGTTACTTTATCTAAAACTCTGGGTTTGGAATTCCAAACCAAACAAGGGCTAAGAAGATGCAGTAGAATTTCGTATGACGACTTTTCCACCATTTAACTCTTACTAAAGCATAATCAACCCCGTTTCAGCTATACAAATCTCACATTCTCTACTTCTCTCTCTCATTCCCATCCCATCCACCTTTCTACTCCACTATAGACTGGACAACTCTCCAATAATGTTCAGACAAAGCACAAGTAGGACCTTCAATGGAAGGATCAACGTTGCATTCATCAACATAACATCCTACAACATCTTGCAACAACGTCCCGTGCCCTCAACCCGCCACTGCGTCTTTGCCTTTCTGATTTCGGCCCTCTTTGACTTCCTTCAACTGCGATATCAAGGTGCCGGCGGCACCGTTTCTCCATTCCAAACACACCCCACAACCATGTGGGTTGCACTTTTCAGTTTGCTCTTGTATTGCATTGCGTACGAGCTCAAACCAAGCTTTATACAAATGGGTCGCGGTGGAATGGGGTTGTTTGGTTCGATCCTCTCTGTATCACTGGCCTCTGTTCTTTTCCATAACTCTGTTTCTCTTGCTCTGTATTTTCTGTACGTCTTGTTTTCGAACAGGGAGATGTTGTGCTCCGGATTTGAAGTGTTCTGGAGCTGGATCCATCAGAGAATGGTTCCCGATCGTTTCCGTCGAGTAACACGCTCAATCAACTGGCGGTGCTTCGCAGCTCCCGTCTCTACAAACAGGGGAGGCCTTCTCCCACTGTAAAAGAGTGCGGGTGCATGCATGCTATCAAACCACTTGCATTGGGGAGTCGAAGGATAAGAGTTGATTGAACCCAATAATAATAAATTCAGAGTCGAAGGAGAAGAGTTGAACCCCCAGTCATGTTTAGATGACTCACAATGACTCTTCATTTTACTACTACTTGTTCTCAACCGTGTTTTATCTTCTCTCTTTTTTGTGTTTGTTCTGTTTCATGTACCGAAGGCTTGTATCTGATCTCAGCTAATATTACTCTCTCCGTCCCAATTTGTTGCGCCTATTTTGACTTTCATGTAATTTAAGAAAACATCATAATTACATTGACTTTATGTCAATTTTACCATTTTACCCATTCGTAATTTATGACTTTTTGTCAACTTTCTTTTCATGTCATTAATTTGCTCCACTTTCCTTTCAAACCAAGTATAAAATTTGAATTTGGGAGGGAGAAATGAAGAGTAAAATGGTAATATGAACATCCAAAAATTGAAAAGTTTTGAAACAAACACATAATTTTGGGACATCCCATAAAAGAATAAAGGCACAACAAAGTGGGACGAATGGAGTAATTTTCACAATTTATTGCGTTATATTATTATTATTATTTATTTCTCCCTACTTATTTGGATTTACAACATTCTTCTTCAGTTGTTCATTTTTAACAAATGAAAGGGTTATATGACATTTGCACAGGGATAAAGCGAAAATACAGAAAGTATCAAGTAAGCTATATTGATACAAAAGAGTTTAAATTCTTTCGAAACCCCATGGTTTCCGGCCCCCACCCATTGTGGGCTCTATTGACAGTTCATTATAGTAATCTGAACCGTTCATTTTGTAAGGCCCTTAAAAGTAGTATATTCATGTAAAAAAAAAATCAACTTGACATCAATGTTTATATCAAAAATTAAATTCTAATTTACAAAATAGACGGTCATAGACAGTTAAATATAAAAAATAGTGACAAAATTAGGTCATACGTTTTGCAAGCTAGAATTCAATTTTTGATATTGTTATTGATGGGCCGATCAAGCTGATTTTTTGCGTTGATGTATTGGTTTATGGACCCTACAAAATGAACGGTTTAGATTATTACACTGAATGCTCAATATGACCCACAATGGGCTCGTTTAGTGGAATTATCTTGATAAAACTTCGTTCGCATGCAAGAAAAAATATTCACGGCCTCTATTCTGCCATTGCACTCATTTTCTTAGGGTTTACATCCTCTTATGAAATGGAGGTATCTATTCCATGTTATAAGGGCATCCACATCTCTCTCTTTACTTCCCTCTTTAAACTAAATTAAAGAGCCAAAACAGGAAAAAACACCCAAAACCCCCCTGCATCAGTCTCTCTTCTTTCCTCTCTACTTTGAAGAAACTCTAGTTTTGCTACAGTAGCTCGTTTGGAGAGACGAGCTACTGTTCACTTGCTTCTGATTTTTATATTGTTTCCCAATCAATCTCTCTCTCTCTCTCTCTCTCTCTCTCTTGTAATTGTTGCGTACCAGCGGTCGGGTCAGAGTTGTGGGTATGTATCATGAAGGTGTTGCTGCCGACGACGGCGGAGATTGAGGAGGTTCTCGACGATGAGCGACGAGGTTGCAGACTTGAGAAACAGAAGATTTGATCCCATTATATAATAGCCCTTAATCAAATGATTCAAATCCCTTAAACCCGATCGAGAACGGAGCCTTGCACAGATCACACGAGCCGTCGGCGTTAGACGCGTACATCTCTCTAAACGGCGGAGTCCTGCTTTTGTTTAGACAACTCCCACTTTCTCCCTCCGAGGCAAGGGAGAGTTGTTTTTTTTAATCAGAAGGATGAGTTAAATGGAGTATTTAATTAAGATGGGTTTGATTATTTATTGAGAGGAGAGTGAGAGTAAAGAGTCTGATGCAGTAGACATTTTAAAAATGAGTAGCTAAAGTAATAAAGTGATTTTTTGAGGTGTAATTTGGTCTAAAATGTAGAGAGGCTAATGCGGATGCTCTAAGAGCATCTCCAACCCATTTGCTACTTCGGCCCTCTTAGAAACAATAGCTAGCCCAAATGCATTTTCCTACTCCAACCCACTGGCTATCAGGCTTGCTTAGGTCCATTTTGACTGGCTAGTACCAGCCAGCCTTTCCCCCTCGCCACATTAGGAACTCCCACCAAAACATCTCTCTCCCCTCCCTCGTCTTTTGGTTGGACATTAGGTTACGTAATTACTATAATTTTTTTAATTGAATTTCAGTCCTTCATTTATCTTAATTTCTTCCCCCTATTTGATGACATTTAGTGGAAATTTTTGATTTGCTATTGCTTGAGATATTTTTTGGAGTAATTTTTTGCTTTATTTGAGTGATATCTGTAGCTTCAACCATAAAATATATTGGTACAGATGAACAAACTAGAACATATATAGTTTGAATAGATAGTCAAGATAGAGAGTATGGTTGGAATGTATAGATAAAAATTAGAAAATGCTAGCGACAAAGAAAATTTAACCCGAAAGTATCTCGAAAAGAGCAACTATTGGTTAAGATTCATTTCAATGTATGTGACCCAATTATCAAAGTGATTCTCAATCACTTATTTTTTTTTTCCGGAGTACTTTCAGGTAAGTTTTCTTTGTACCTATCATTTTCCAAATAAAAATGACAAAATTGAACCTTTTAAGTCCTCTCCATACTTGGCAGTTATCCTTTTAAATTGCCTTCAATCTTAGTAGTTAGGCTCCGTTCCAGAAACCTTCTTAAAAAATAAGCAGTTTATTTCACATTTTCAAACTTAAAATTAAAATAAATGAAAAATATTTTTTTTTAATTTTTTTTGCATCGTATAAAAGATCTCATCGAGATCTTTCAAACAAGATCCATAGTGCATATTTTTAGATTTCAACAAGTCCATAATTTTTGAGCTTGAAATTGCATTCTTAAAAAATAAGGACTTAAAGTCCGTTCCGGAACGGAGCCTTATTACTACTCCTATATACTTTCTTTTTTTGATTTTTTCTCTGTATGTTGACCACCCACGTGGAAGAATAAAAACATATTTAAATTTGGTCCACCGTAAGTATAAAAAATTGGTGTCCCTCTCACGCATTGACTGATCAAAATGGTGCATGAGATAACTCTACACCTAGCTTTACAACATACTCCTAAATCCTAATTGAACCCTCGACCCTCTGACCCTCAACGGCTCGACGCCTCCCCCCCAATGTACTCCAGCTTTCGACTTTTTCCTGGTAATGACATCATCTTTCCTCTCATTCCTCAATTAGGTATAGATATGGCTTCTTGTTTATATTAACTCAATTCTTATGCCATGGTGAAAATAAAAACTCATAAACTGAACCGCACAGAAACCGGACCAATCCGGTGATTAAGGGAAATTTATATAAATAGTCCTCCTTGTTTCACTCGAATCTCATTTTCGTCCTCCAAGTATCAATCGCAATTCTTTTGACCTTCAAGTTTCGTTTTCGTACCAAGTTGGTTCAATTGATAACGTTTATCAGCCAAACTAGACGGAAAAAATCAGATTAAGGGCAGACGTTATCAATTGGACTAACTTGGTATGAACTACAACGTCCAAACTGTCATCAATCTGATTTTTTCTGTCCAGTTTGGCTGACAAAAGTTATCAATTGAACTAATTTGGTACAAAAATCAAACTTGAAGGTCAAAAGAGTTGTAATTGATATTTGAGAGACGAAAATGAGACTCCGATGAAACTAGGAGGACCATTTATATAAATTTTCCGATGATTAATTAGTTTCAATTGTTTGATTTCTAGAGGTAAATGATTTAGTCTTGTTTGAGTTTTTGCTAAACCGAAAAAGTCGGTTCAGTCCAGTTTCTCTCCCTCCAATCCGAAATTAACCAGACCGGATTGGACTTATATATATACGTATAAAAATAATAGTATTGGTTTCTACGGTGGTTTTTTTTTCTGCTATAAAATAAAGCACGAGTAACAAATCCAAAAACCGGAATAAACCGCTCAAACAGGACAAGGCCAAACCAAACCGAACCATGAATATTTGGTTTGGTTTGGTTCGTAAAATGTCCCAATCAAAATAACCGGTTTGATCTGAAAAATATCTAAATCAGATCGAATTGACGGTTCGCGCTTCTCGTTATGCATATTATCTTTCTTGCGTCAGATAAAGAAACACTACTAATCCAATGGCTGCAGCAGAGATCAATGTTAACAACAGCATGTTCCACCTTCCACTCCTCGCCTCGCCATTTTTGCCTTTCTTTTTTTCGTAAGTATTTCGCCTATAATGGGTCGAATCTTCCCCAATTGCAGTACCAAGGAAAATATTTTTCGCCATTCCAAACACACCCAAAGACCCTATGGATTGCCGTCACTAGTTTGCTCCTGTAGTGCTTGGCGCGCATATGACTACGATCTCAGAATTTTCAAAAATCAAATTGTGCTTAATTTTTTAAGTTTTCCTTGAAGGTTCTTAATACTAGGAGAAAATGAAGGTTAAGGATGCGTTTTGATAATTAATACCCGCCGAAGACATTTTCAGCATTAACAAATGTTCTTAGCTTGTCAATGGTGGGTATTAATTATCAAAACACATCCTGAGTCGTCGTTTTCCCTAATACTAGGTACCCCCACTTAGTGCAAATCCTGAGTTTGAGGTGCGTACAAGTTGATCCGAGACACCTTATAACACTACTAATTTTTTCTTGACAATTGCCTAATAGGCTAATATAACATCCACATCCCAGCTATTTCTGATTCCCTCAAACCAAAATCACCTCAAATCTAGTCATCCTGTGAACCCCCTTTACAACCCATCTTACCCCTTTAGGATATACAACTCGAATTTCCATTGATCATTTTTTCCCACCATCCAGAGTCTCTAGACTATTATGAAAGGCCGTTAAGGAGCCATAACCGACCCCGATTTAGAGTATACCTGTTGCCATCTTCTTCTCTGCTTTCTCTCAACCCTATCACCATGCCCAATCTCGAGCACGACGTTTTCGACTTCCTGCTTAAGGCCCTCCTCAACTTACTCGGCTTGCACTACCAGGGAAACGGTATTGTTTCTCCATTCCAAGCACGTCCCGTAACCATGGGGGTCGCATTTGCCAGTCTTCTCTTGTACTGCATATCGTACGAGCTCGAACCGAGATTTGCACGGGCGGGTCGTGGTGGAATGGGGTTGTTCCGTTCGATCCTCAGCGTGTCACTGGCCTCTCTCCTCTTCCGGAACCCTGTTTTGGTTGTTATGTACTTTTCGTACGTCCTGTTTGCGAATTGGGAGATGATGTGCTCCGGGACTGAAGTGGTGCTGAGCTGGGTGCATCAGAGGATGGTTCTCCTCCTTTATCGAGCAATATGCAGGATCAATTGGCGGTGGTTCGTAGCGCCCGTCTACGCCAACAGGGGAAACATTCTCCCACTCTAAGAAACTTTGAGAGATGGAGTAAAGAGAGGGGGTGAATCAAATAAGTTTGTCATCTGTTGTTGTGTTGTTTAGATTCCCCTGTTCATCATTTCCTCCCCTATTTTACCCTCTCTCTTGTTTGTGTTTTTCCTTTCGTGTGTGTACCAAAGTCTTGTTGTGTTGTACAGTATCTGATCTCGACTGGTGCACTTGGAAAATTTTGAAGATTTTACAGGATGTAGATTGAGGAAGGATCATGTAATGATTTCAATTTATACATCTTAATTTACACTTTTATCTATGGCAATGATTGTCACACTTTCTTCTGTTTGGTTTTTCATATCTCTATTTATCTTAAATTACGATATTCTTCTTCCATTTGTTCATCTCTACCGCATGAAAGGGCAACATGTGCTGATTTGAGCAATTTTTTATCATCTTTGTTTAGCCTATCTGGTGATTCTTTTTAAGTGGCAACTTGGGAGTGAGAGATTAAAGTGGAGTATGGATACAAAACAGAGATGATAAAATTATTTGGAATGTTTCGCTTCTGTAAATTCGAACATACGATCTCAAAAGAACAAATATTTATTTGTCTTTTTATGCGCACTTGACCTATGTGAAGTGAGCATTGAATAAAGATGCCCATGGATTTCACGTTTTTTTTTTTTGTTTTTGGGTTTTTCACGAATCCATTTAATTGAACAACAAATAAAATCATTAAATTCTATGCTGCGGAAGTTTATTCCATAAATGTGTTGTGAAACTACTTATGAAGTCTAGCTACTCTCCAATCCTTCAAATGACTTGGAAAATAAAAGGCTTTTTCCCGAGCCCACTTTAATAATCGAGATCGTTCATTTTGTTTAATTTGTCGAGAACATCAGTATCAAGTTAGTTGGATGTCATTCGGTATTTTTTGGACACCTTTATTTTGCAGAAAATAAAATTGCAAACACTGGATCAAAACCCATTTCAACTATTTTTTGCAACATAAATGTGTTGTGAAATAACATCAAATGGTATGCGATCAATTTTATTTTTGGCAATGGTCTAAATGAGTTCAAAAAATTGAACAATCCCAATCATTGGGTACGAAAAAACCTCTTTTCAGGCTACAATGGTACTCTCTGATCAATTTGAAGAATTGAAGTGGAGCCAGCTGGACTATAACGAAGCCATCCACTTCTTTAAAATCTCGACGTCAAACACATACTAAAAGGGTTTAGGACACAAATCATAGAAAGATTTTCAATTGCCAACATTCATAACGCACGAGGCAACACATTACCCGGCCCTTTGGACCTTTTTGGATTACAAATTGGGTCATTTTCTCAACCTTGAGGCTACCAGAAGTTTTTAAATGTCATTTTTTCAAATTGGGTCTTTTTGACTGTGACAAGCCATTTAGAATATACTATATTGAAACTTTTAAGCCCTTAATTCAGAAAAAACGTAATCTTAATCGGATGGCTATGCCCAAATCTGCAAGCAAATTTTCTTTTAGAATATGATGATGGATTTCAAGATAAATCATTGTAGAAATTGAACCAAAATTGTAGACCGAAATAACGTCATATTCCTTCCGAAGCACAAAAAGAAAAAAACGATAACGTCACATAAATGACTCATATTCCACATCTTTTTTTTTTTCGAACCACATATTCCACATCTATTACTCTTCTCTTTTTATACTCCGTATATTCTTTGTCTCGCAAAATGATGACATATATACTAGTAGTACAGTTAGGAATTGGGAAATTATGTAGTGCAAAGCCCTGTAAGGCACCCTGTAGGACGCACACGGGCTATTGATCTTGACAATGAATGGTTGAGATATGATTTTTAATTATGACCGGTAAGAATCATTTATTACCAGCCATAATTAATTTTTAATGTGGACCGTTGATTAATGAGATTAACGACTGTGTGCCGCTCTACACGCACACTACATAGGGTGCACTAATGCGCCCCAGATTCGTACAGTTAGACATGAACGAACGATCTTAACTTCATTAAACTTTACATCATCAAAGTTTTGTTAGACCTTTTGCAATGGTCTTTACACGTTATAACTAATCCGCACAATTTTATTCAAATAACATGATTCCAAGTATGTGCTCCTAAAGGCGAATCAAATGTGTGACCGTACATTGGTAACAATAAAAAATCTATAGTATAATATCAATATCTATCAAATAAACAAAAACTATTAGGGTAAATTTACTTACCGCCCTTTGGGCTGATTATTAGTGGGCCCCATGGTTTGAAAATTCTATACGTGTCTCTGGAGGATGTCAGACGGTGGCAGCACGCGCTCATCTGACAAAAGACAGTCTGCCTTTCCGTTTTGTACACCAAAAATTTTATAACCACACCCAAATTTACACACCCTAAACACACACCCTCTCACAAAACACAGGGGTCCCACACACACTGAGAGGATGTGTGTTTGGGTGTGTAAATTTGGGTGTGGTTGGAGCATCTCTCTTTGTACACATCAACTTCTACTGATATCATAAATGCAAAGTGTAAATTACAAAACTAACCCCAATTGAGTACTCTCTCATCAAACGATCTACTCCCTTTGTCCTGATTTAAGTGTCCACGTTTCTATTTTGAGAAAGTGCCCACTTTCTAAAAATAACCATCAAAATATGCCAAACTTCCAATTTTATCCCTAAAAAATAATATTTCCTTCTTAATTGATTTGACAACTTTTTATATTTGTTTCGTTTTTAGATTGACAATATTTTTCAATTTATAATATTTTTTATGATTTTGAAAACTTTTTATAATAAAATTAATTGAGATCTATCGAACAAAATTCATATTGTACATTTTTTGAGATCCATATTAACATATAATCAACTTCACAGCTTTTACGATTAATTTTGGAAGTTTAGACCAAAATTTTTGCCTTCTTAAAAAACTCGATTTCTCGTAGAGGACATTTAAATTGGGATGGAGAAAGTACTACTAGGCTACGAATTGAGAAGTTTCTGAATTACCAAAAAAAAAAAGGGGCTACTAATGGAGTAGTACAAGTCTCTCTCTCCCTCACAGATTCGGGGACTGTGCTGTGCAGCTCCGTGTTGCATAGCCGCTGGAGCGAATTTTTTTTATAATTACCAAAAAAATATAATATTTTTTATAATTTTATCTATTTTTTATAAAATATTCAAGATAAAGTCCAAAAATCGATTTTTTTGACTGTATGTTGTTGATATATCAAAAACTATTTGGAAATTCAAAATGTTTTACTTTCTGATTTCTCTTGTCAAGACGAATTAATAATTCACAAAAACTTATTGCAAAACTAACAAATACGAAAAAATTTATGATAAAGAAATAAATCCAAAAATAGAGAAAAAGTTCTAACACGTCAATGATGAAGCGAGAGACAGCAGAAATGGAAAAAAGAAAAATAAAAGTTCATTGAATAATTTTTCAACTATAGGCCTCTTATGTAGGATTTAAAATAGGGGTAATATGGTCATAGTGAAAAAGATGAAGGGTAGCACAGACTGCACAGTGCTCATTTAGAAAACTGTGATACAAAGGACAATGTACAGTTTTACAAATCATCTGACGATTGACGTGAATGACGGAAAGGACTTAATTACCGCATCTGTTCTTATTAAACGTCCACGTGCCCTTCCGCTGATTTAAAAAAACCTATTTTATTCCTTCTAATGACAGCCCAATGGGCGTTTTATAGCAAGACCCAAACTATTAAACTCATCAAATCTATTTTTTGTTTTTATTTTTTAATAAATAAATAAAAACTCATTTTTTGTTTTTCATAAACGTAAAATAAAAAACTGACACTTTTACAAAATAGATTTTTTCCGAGCCCCTTTAATAATCGAGATCTTTCATTTTTTTTAGTTTGTCGAGAACATCAAGCACACTGAATAAAACTTATTTTTTTGTTTTTCTTACTTTTTAGCAAGAAAAGTCATTTTTTGGCGCTAAAAAATGGTTATTTATCAAAATACTTGGTAAAAGTCACTTTTTGCGCAAATCAGATTATTATTTACATTATGTATAACTTACGGAATTCAAATCACTAAATACTACATCAATTGCGTAAGAGTTCACGAGAGAATCAAGCCACCAAATTTCACCAATACAATAAAAAAAACCCATCATAGAAGTTAAAAAAGAAGAAGATGAAAAGAGTCTTTCTAAGCGGAGAGAATAAATTAGGGAAAATGACGGTTCATGACGTGTTTTGATAATTAATATCCGCAAGGACATGATACGAACATCTGTTAATGTTGAAAATGTCTTTAGCGGGTATTAATTATCAAAACACGTCATTAACTGTCATTTTCTCAATAAATAATCAGTCCTTGCCTTCAACAAAATTCAACCCTTTGACATCTCGTGGTGCTCTAAAGTAACCAACTGAGTTGGATCCTATTACATGAGAAAATTAGCAATATCACGTGGTGCTCTAGAGCTCTCTCAGCTCCACGGCTCCATCGCCAATGAAAGAGACATACGGAGTAGACGTACTTAGTGTTGGCCCCGACATTTGAGTTGCCAAAGCTCGACCTTCCGCTTGGTTGCCCACTAGTGTTAAGTATTAAAAAAAAAAGACATACAAAAAAGAAAAAGAAAAGAAGAGAACAAAAACAAGATTATATTGTCCATTTAGTTTGAATTACATCACCCAGGTATAATGCTTTATGATTAACACAACTCTATTCAAAGAAAATAACTTTTTGCTTATTTTGACGCAAATTCTTCAATTATTAGATCATCATATTTAACTTATCCAAGTGCTTATTTTCAATTGATATCATAACCAATCCACTTAATCTCTCATGTGACATGACAGTCTGAAGATAAGTTTTTATCAATTTCAACTTCGAAAAACCCCTCTCAGCCGAAGCAACTATGATCGGAATAGTCAAACAAAATCCGATAAGCAACCCATACCATTTGAAAACCGCAATTTTTCCAATAAGACCTTATAAAATCAAGGATGTCGATTGATTTTGTAACTTCTCTAGGCAATATTATTTTCAAATGTCTAAGTTCTTGGAATAACTCCTTCCCGTGAATATCATCATGTTGATTGTATTCCAAGAAACTTTTTAGTTTAGTGCAATGCTCTATCAATTGCTCTTTAGCAACACTCTTAAATTTCACGTTAAACAAAAATCCAATGATTGCTTTATAAAGTTTACATTGCTTAAACCAGTCCTTAAGTGATACAAGAGCTTGATCTATGATGTGGAGGAAATAGAAAAATTTTAAACAATCTTCCGGTGACAGACGTACTTTTATTGGAATCATCTCCCACATCCTCATCAAATTGCTTCTTTGTTTGAACAACTTTTTTTTTTGCAAATACCCATTCAGAACAAAGTAGTGTTCGTGTACGAAATGAATCAGATTTCATACTTATTTTTTCTTATGAATTTATTGTGCTCCATTTTAGTCCACTACCACCAACTATACTAATTTTTTATGCTCCACTACTACAACCAACTATACTAATTTATTATACTCTACTAACCAAATAAAAAAAATAAGAAGTTCACTTAAAAAGAAAGAGAAACAAAAAGTCTGGTCTTGAAAGACTAGAGAGAACCTTGGGCTTGAATTTGCTCTTAAGTCTTGATCAAAACAAAGAAAATAGTTTCACACAATCCGGCGTTGGCTTTTGGCATTGTTGTTAACTTCTTCACAAAATTAGAGTAAGGGTTTACACCGGGTAAATTTGAGGGCAAATCAGAGTAAGGGTTTCGCACAATCCTGTCCCTAAATACATTTTTTGCTGAATTTCTAACTTTTTTTTGTATACACACAATAAATATATATATATATATATATATATATATATATATATATATTTTTTTTTTGTTGTTGTACCTTCCCGGGGGTTGCCCGAGCCAGCCGGCTTGCGAAGCTAACCCCTGGCTGGCCCTAGACGTACTAATACGTACATCGCTGCGTGGGGTTTCTACTATCATAGTACTCCAACTGAAGCTGCACACGGCGGGTATGCGGAGTAGTATCGACATGACATCTGCATCAGCTAACGCAATCAAGAGGGAAAAAGCTTTCGTCAGCATTATGACGTCCTCATGCATGACTGAAGTGCTAGCTTGTCTATTGGGACCACAACAATATATTCACGTTCAGGAAAATAAAATGAATCTCCAAATATTATGACGGCTGATTTTGCCACTATCTTTTTTGTTAACATTATTTTTTTGTTAAAAATATACTTACAGGGAAGTAGCGTTAACAAAAAAGGGAGTAACAAAATCAGCAGCCTTAATATTTGGAGAAAATAAACTTACTGGAGAGTGGCATTAACAAAAAAAGGTGTGACAAAAAATTATTTTTTAATATTATTCTCTCCGTAAAGTTAATTCTTCTGAGAAATTACGTGTAATTTTCAAGTTTAAAAATAATATACTTATCGAATTGGTTCTTTGTTTAATGTAGATCTTGGTTGATAGATTTCGATGATGTCTTTTGAACGGGGTAAAAAAAAATTAAAAAATTATTTTAGTAAATAATTTGTTTTTAAATTTAAAAATTGCACGTAACTTCGTTAGAGACCAATTCTTTGAGATGAATGGAGTAATTGAATGAAAGCGTGTTCTTTTTTTAGTCTCAAAATTCTTGCACATAGTTTTCAATAAATTTTCTCTAAATTATTACTCACATCCTCTCTCAAAACTCAAAATTCAAATACCAAAACGAACAAGCTGGGCTAGGCCATGAAATAGTGGATTTTTTTTAAAAATTCTTTTTGATGGGAATGAATGTTAAAGAGAACAATATATATGTACTATCAATAATGGTTCATGAATGAAGATTTAGGAATTCTGCCCGAAAATTAGTAAAGACCAACACCATCGAATGATATATAATTTTAAACCTTTCAGTGTCACAATGACTCCAAATTTCGAAATTCACTGAACTATATTGAAAACTTGAGAAATTCGTCGAACTTACCATCCGTGAAAAGCAAGCGTTGTATACTGCTGAATGATATGCTAATCTTGAAAATGATATTGCTAAAACAGACCAATCTAAACAACTTCAAAGCTTTCTATATCAACCGCAAAATAGTACTAGTAAGTACTTAAAAATAGTAAGCTTTCTATTTTGTCTTTATTCAAATATTTTTCGCGTTTATTCGTTTTGCACCAATTTTTTTTTGTCTTTTTGTTTTATCTTGACGAGACGAATCGGAAAAGTATATATATTTTTTTTTACTTTTACCCAAATATTTTGAGAAATAACCACTTTTTTTTTTTATACTTAAAAGTGGTTATTTCTCTCAAAGTATTTGAGTAAAAGTAAAAAAAAAATTTACTTTTTCAATTCATCTAAAAATGTCAAGAAAATTTGATATAGAACTAACACGTGAAAAAAAAAAATCAAATAAGGAGAAAAATAAAAATAAAAGGTCCTAAAAGTACTTTCAGTGCCTTAATTAGTGGAATGGAGTCTTAATATATGTTAGATCAAGTTGTCTTTGTGATGCACTGCAATTGGCTACGTCGGTGGTCCCTGTCAATTTCGTTTGCTTGTTTGCCCCTGTTGCAACTCATTTGTCCGATAGGGTATTGGTGGTTGGTAGGATACATGACAAGTATCTATTGATATTGTCTATGAAAGAAAAATACTTAGGATCATATTCACATCATTGTAAATTTGAGTAGTTCATTATTGCTCTTTCGTGGATGATTTCATAAATACTTGTCATGTATCATATCATTTTTTATTGTCTTCTTTTTTTTTTTTTGCAAAACAAGCAAACGAAACTGACCAAATGGAGACATCCAACGGTGAGGATGCATTCCTTGTGTTGCTTTTTCTCCAAATCAGTCGCAATCCAACCCCAGTAAGAGATTGACACTTGTTGGCAAATGATTGGCCAAAGCCCCGTCCCCTCCTTAAATTGTCACGGAAAGCTAACCAACGGAATTGAACCCGTTCAACTCCTAATTTTTATTTTCACGGAGTTAACTCCTAATTGATCTAACGTGAAGTTCTACAGTTCTAATATCTCATATATTTTTTAAGGAGGGAAGGGAAGGGAGCCAATCAAGTGCCAATATGTGTCGACCTCCAACTGGGAATTTAAACCTTTCGTATGACGACTTTTCCACCATCTCAACTCTTTATATAGAAGGCATAATTGAATCAACCCCGTTTCAGGTACCCAAACCTCACCTTTCGATCTTGACTTCTCTCTCTCTTATTCCCATCCACCTTTCTGTTGGGAAAATTCGGCAATAACATGTTATTCCAGAATACAATTTTCATTGATAATGTTACAATTACATGGTTGAACAAAATCAGATTATATAAACAGTAAACAGATTACGAGAACGAGATACAAACAGAATCTTGGATTAAAACCGAGTCCTGTGTAGAACCACAGTCACCTTAAGAAAGATTCGCCCCTACCGTGGGTGTTGTAGGTTGCGTCGGCGACTTTCTCCCAGGGTTAGCTCGGCTAGACCGCAAGCCGACGGAACACCACCGTCGACCGCCTTGGCGAACTGAACGACCGTCTGTCTCTCTCTCTCAAAGAACGATTATCAGAGTATATCTGGAATGTTGTGAACTTCTGATCTCTCCAAAGAAAACATGAATCTCCTCTTATAGAGTGAAGGAGATATCTATAACTCCAAGAGGTATAATGCGAGTATAAATTCTGCCATCAAGAGGGAGGAGTAATGCTGCCATCAAGGTGGAGGGATTACGGGAGTTACAGCGGCACACATCAATACGTCTATTGATTGTGGTGCGTCCAGATTCAACGAACCGGGACCGGTTGCCTCGGGAGACCCTCCAAAAGTCCCGGTTTCATTCATCCGAAATTCCGTAAATTTCCAACAATCCCCCCCATGAATGAAATTGGCAGACATACTGACGCGGAGTGCAAAAGCTAGCCCGAGAGAGAGACAACGGATAATCCCTGCATAGGATAGGTGGCTTTTGGCCTGGAACCTTCCCTTGTGATAGCCTATCGGGTTTACTGGCAGACCAGTGTGCGGTCCCGCTTTGAACTGTTCCGCCGCCGATGTAAACCGAGACAACAGACATCACACAGGACTTCTCCTGACGTAGTTCAGTTCTCACTGTTGGGTTCATTTTGGCCATGACACCCCCTTCCTGGTTCTGCGAGTACTTTCTCGAGAATTTCGCCACAATTCTCAAAGAAGCGGCCCCACTTCATACTAACATAGGTGACCTTCCTATAAAGGGTATCCTGCTATACCCCGCCTGGCAGCCCAGCGCATAGGAGTCATTAAAAGCAATGCTTAACCTCTTTTCATTTGCAGGTATCACTGTTCTACATCATAGGAATGGGCAGGAGACTGAGTCTCCTCAGTGATCGTTCTCGGCTACTCGCGAAAGATAGTCTCATTGAACCTAGATCTTGGGATCTCCAGTCAACTAGGTTGGCTACCCCCACGGTAACTATGAGCGTAGTGGCTTTAGCCCCATCCCTTTCGATGCTCGGTCAACTAGCTCTCGGTTTAACCCTTTGGTTAGCGGATCCGCAATATTGTCCTTTGACCTCACATGATCAATAGCGACAACTCCACTTGAGAGTAGTTGCCTAATGGTATTATGTCTACGCCGAATATGTCTAGACTTACCATTATACATTTTACTCTGTGCCCTACCAATTGCAGATTGACTATCGCAATGGATACTAATCGGTGGCACAGGTTTTGGCCATCTTGGAATATCCTCCAAAAACTGACGGAGCCACTCAACCTCCTCCACCGCTTTATCCAGAGCGATAAACTCTGATTCCATCGTTGAACGTGCTATACACGTCTGTTTGGAAGATTTCCAAGAAACAGTTGCACCACCAAGTATAAACACATATCCACTTGTGGATTTTGAGTCTTTCATATCGGATATCCAATTCGCATCACAATACCCTTCCAGTACTGCTGGATATCTGGTGTAGTGCAACCCCAAATCACGAGTATACCTCAAATAGTGCAGAACCCTGACTATTCCTTCCAGTGATCACAACCTAGATTACTCGTGTATCTGCTCAGTCTGCTGACTGAGTAAGCTATATCGGGCCTTGTACAACTCATTAAGTACATCAGGCTCCCAATTATCCGAGAATACTCTAATCGAGATATGCCTTCCCCCCCATTCTTGGATAAATGCAGACTTAAATCCATAGGGGTTCTTGCGATACTTGAATCAGACGGGTTGAACTTCTTAAGAATCTTGTCAACATAGTGTGTCTGAGACAACGCAAGTCCGACAGACGTTCTGGTGATCTTGACACCCAGAATGACATCTGCAAGGCCCATATCCTTCATGTCAAACTTCGAGTTTAACATATCCTTGGTAGACTGCATGACTCTTTCATTGCTACCAACAATGAGCATGTCATCAACGTAGAGACACAAAATGACACACTTGTCACATTCGTTGATCTTGAAACCACTTGACAACATAGCATTGTCAAATTTCTCATGCCATTGTTTTGGTGCTTGCTTTAGACCATACAAAGATCTAACGAGCCTGCATACTTTCCCTTTTTGACTTGGCGCTGGAAAACCCTCAGGTTACTCCAAGTAGATTCCTTCATCTAAATCGCCATTTTGGAAAGCTACCTTGACATCCATTTGACTCATACATAGCTCATCCGCTTTCTGCAGAATGGAGTCAATTTCACTATTGATAGCCTCCTTTCACAAAAGACTCTCAGGAGAGCTCGCTGCTTTCTTGAATGTCTGAGGCTCACTTACTAACATAAATGTTAGAAAGTTTGGACCAAAGAATGTTGATGTTCTAGCCTGTCTGCTAGGCTCAACATCAACTTCTTCCTCTTGGTCTTGACTGCTTGCACTTGCAGTCTTCAAAGTTTGCTTAACCAAACTTGACTCCTCTATGGATCTATGTGAAAATATGTGTTCAAAAACCAACACATTCCTAGATTCCATGTTCTTATTCTTGTGGATGTCTGATATCTCACATTTATGCACAAGACATAACACAAGTTGTCATTGTGCACACACAATCAACAATTGTTAGGCCTATTCTCACCTTCTTAGGTGTAGGTACAACCACTTTTGCAAGACACCCTCACATTCGTGAGATTTATAGGAAGACATAGGCCCCCCACAGCTTTTAGGGTTTTATCAACTTCCTTGCAAAGTACCTCGTTAAGGCCAACATATGTGGAGATAAATGCTTCACTCCAAAAATTCTGTGGAAAACAGAATTAATCAACCTAGCATCAATCATAGCCTCTTAGGCATGATATAGCTTTTAACAACTCCATATTCTCGAAGCAAATAAGGTATAATGGTTTGGTGAACTAGCTAGACACAAGTTCCACCAATGGTAATTCGAATTTACCACCTCGGTCACTATCCACCACCTTATTCTTTGCTAAGTTGATGTCCAACTTCATTCTTAACAAGAAAGAGCTTTATCCAATTTTGTGTTCTTGCTCTCGAGCAAGTACACGTAGCAATATTTCATGTTAATATCAACAAAAAGTAACAAGATACTTATTGCCACATCGTATTTGGGCATAACTTTGAAATTTCACACCTCAGTGTGAATTAAGTTAAATGATTTAGTGCTTCTTTCAACTAATTGAAAAGAAGTCTTTATCACTTGAACTTTTACAATGGCAACCACTTGCCCATCCTATTCATTTCTTAAACGAGAGGAACATGTTCCCACAGGAACCACCGCTGGCGCACCAGACAATTGTGGATAAACCACTTGGGACAATACCTCACAAGTATTCCCACCATTTTTTATTTCCATTTTTTTTTCCATTAAAACCAAATGCCCAAATAAATCCAGTGAAAAATAACTCCAATGCATGAAAAACAGTGGAGCGCCAACCACAAAAATCAAAAAATTGCTAATATTGATCCTTTCAAGATAGCAATCAATTTGTACTGATAAAGTTTTTATGACATTTGTTTGTTTCTAAAACTTTGATCTCATTATAAAACAGTAAATCGATCAAAGCCAAGACGACAAAAAGAAGAAATCAAAGACATCCACTGCCTTTGAACTTTATCAGCAACGCAACAACTTCAATTTTCCCTTTAAATACCAAACGGTTCTGACTCAAGTTGGGAAACGATCGGTTTGTTTTTTTTTTTTCCTTCCCAAAACCAAACAGATCATGTCCAATCTAATGTTTAAAAAATTTCCCAAATCAGAAACCAATTTTATGTTCCCGATCTGCTCGTCCAAAACCGAGAACATGTTTTCCAAAACAATTGACCACACACGGTCCATGCCGAGCAGATCTCACGTAGGACCGAGACTGAGTACACCACTTTGATCTGAGGCCAAGTCGCGCACGACTGACCGAGGCCGTAGCCAAACCTTTGCCCCAAACCCGATCGAGGTCCAATCGCGCACGATTGATCAAGGCCAAAGCCAAACTGTTTACCACATAGCGTCCAGTCGCGCACGACTGTCCAAGGCCGAAGCCAAACAGTTTCGGTTTTTTTTTTCCTTTTCGAGCAAACGCCAAGCAATCTACCATCCACACCAAAGCGAAGTAGATTACTCCAATGTTGCACAGCAGTGAGACTCCACCATACCAAGTCCAGATCATCCTTCTCATTTAAATGCCAATCAAGTGGGTCGGTCGCTCACAGTTGCGGAGGTTTCCACCAATTGTTCTATCTCACTCTGAAACAAACCGTGCTAACCCATGCCACAACAAAGTGACACCACAACCATAATCTTGTGATAGCGTCCTGTGGAAATAATTACCAGACACTTCCACACACAAAGTTAAGTCCAGATATGTCTCAAAATAAATCTTTCTCCATACATGTACATGCCCATACATATATCTCACAAAATTTTGTATGTGACAATATCAGACTTATGACATAGGATACTAATACACAAGCAAGGTATATATCAGCATTTAAGGGATAGATTCATGACATTATACTGACACAATTAATCTCCATGATAGCAAACTAACACGTCAAAAATCAGTGTTAATCTCCATAAGTGTGCCAAATATATATCACTACAGATAATCTCTCTATGTCTACCATGGAATCTGCACGTGGTACCGAGATACAAATTTGAAACAACTTGGTAGAAAAAGTTAATCCCAAAATTCCTACAACACCGTAAAAGTCGGGACCAAAACACATGAGACATCACAATGGAGTACACTACCGGGGAATCAATTCACAATATTATTCCTCATAGACAAACTGTAACTCCGCCAAGAGGCACACTAATAAAAGAGTATGGGGACAAAATCCTTAGAACCCTTCGCTGATTTTGAGTTGAAGACAATAACCTCGAACAATCAACTTCTATACTCATGAATTCAATGCACCAAACAAATTGAATGCCTTTAAAACGCTAAAATCATTACTGGAGTATGAATATTCAAGGTAAAAAAAACCCTTTACGCCAAATCCATATCCAGTACCCATAACCTTTTAATGCGCGCAAAATGGTTATGCTAAAACATTAACCAAGGCATTTACGAGATCACTTACACACACATGAAAAGCTCTGTTCATCTTGCACCAAAATCTGCATGCATTTCCTTTTCTATTCTCATGTAGCGTCCAAACTCAATTCAAGAAGAATTCTGTCTTATAGAAAAAAAAAACATTTTGTCTGAATTGAAGATTAGACCGTATAATGAGGATTTCCACAAAACCGTTTTGGTCTAAACCAGTACTGATCCCGTAATTACTAATAAGTGAAACTAGAATGTTTACATACATATCATGATCATCATTACCAATAATGTAAACATGCACTGCCGCCACCCATAAGTAACCCCAACTATCACTACAGTTATACAGATACCGTAGATAAAGATTTGGCGTGCATGACATGCATGTCGGTGAACTGAGAGTCACCAACTCGTGACAGCGGCGAATGAATTGGATAATTAATCTGCCATGAATCTGTTCTTGCAACCCAAATATTAGTCCATAACAGAAACTGTTTTCTGGAATTCTTTGCCGATCAGAGATAAAAATCTTTCTTAAGCTTGTTGGGAAAATTCGGCAATAACATGTTATTCCAGAATACAATTTTCATTGATAATGTTACAATTACATGGTTGAACAAAATCAGATTATATAAACAGTAAACAGATTACGAGAACGAGATACAAACAGAATCTTGGATTAAAACCGAGTCCTGTGTAGAACCACAGTCACCTTAAGAAAGATTCGCCCCTACCGTGGGTGTTGTAGGTTGCGTCGGCGACTTTCTCCCAGGGTTAGCTCGGCTAGACCGCAAGCCGACGGAACACCACCGTCGACCGCCTTGGCGAACTGAACGACCGTCTGTCTCTCTCTCTCAAAGAACGATTATCAGTGTATATCTGGAATGTTGTGAACTTCTGATCTCTCCAAAGAAAACATGAATCTCCTCTTATAGAGTGAAGGAGATATCTATAACTCCAAGAGGTATAATGCGAGTATAAATTCTGCCATCAAGAGGGAGGAGTAATGCTGCCATCAAGGTGGAGGGATTACGGGAGTTACAGCGGCACACATCAATACGTCTATTGATTGTGGTGCGTCCAGATTCAACGAACCGGGACCGGTTGCCTCGGGAGACCCTCCAAAAGTCCCGGTTTCATTCATCCGAAATTCCGTAAATTTCCAACACTTTCTACATATGTAGACTGGACAACTTTCTGATAATGTTCATACCAAGGACAAGTAGGACCTTCAATGGAAGGATCAATGTTGCATTCATCAACATAACATCCTACAACATCTTGCAACAACGTCCCACGCCCACTGCCCGGCACACCATTTTCGCCTTTCTGGTTTCGGCCCTCTTCAACTTCCTTCAACTCCGGTATCAGAACACCGGTACCGTTTCTCCATTCCAAACACACCCCAAAACCATGTCAGTCGCGCTTTTCAGTTTGCTCTTGTACTGCATTGCGTACGAGGTTCAACCCAGCTTTATCCGAGTAGGTCGTGGTGGAATGGGGTTGTTTGGTTCGATTCTCTCTATATCCCTGGCCTCTGTTCTTTCCCACAACTCTGTTTCTCTTGCTCTGTATTTTCTGTACGTCGTGTTATCGTATAGGGAGATGCTGTGCTCCGGATTTGAAGTGTTTTGGGGCTGGATCCGTCAGAGAATGGTTGCCGATCGTTTTCGAGTGATACGCTCAATCAACTGGTGGTGCTTCAAAGCTCCCGTCTCTACAAACAGGGGAGGCCTTCTCCCGCTATAACGAGGGCGGCCTGCGGGCGCTATCGAACCACTTGCTTTTGGGAGTCGAAGGAGAAGAGTTGAACCCAGTAATAAATTTTCAGAGTCGAAGGGTTGAACCCAGTCTCTCTTTGTTCTCCTTTGTTTTTCTAGTTCTCCCCGGTGTTGTAGTATCTTCTATCATTTCGTGTTTGTTCTGTTTCATGTACCAAAGGCTTCTTGTGTGTCTGATCTCAGCTAGCACAGTGGGAAAATTCAGATGATCCATGGGATTTGTATAGAGAAAAGGCACATGCATTCTCTTATATTTATTGGGGGGGGGGGGGGTGTTATACTATTTGTTGGGTTTCCATATATGATAGAGCTTTATTTATGTGTAGTAATTTTCACAGTTTATTGCCTTTTTTATTATTTTTTATTTTCCCCTAGCTATGCGGATTTACGACATTCTTCTCCAGTAGTTCATTTTTAACAAATGAAAGTTATGACAGTTGCACTGCGATAAACCGAAAATAAAAAACGACTCAAAATCTATAAGAACTCCAATCTTAATTTATAATATTTTATATATTCAATATGGATATCGTTTAATAGATATCAATTAATTCTTTTAAATAAAGTTTTTAAAATCATAAAAAATATTATAAATTGTGAGGTATAGACAATTTTTTATGAGGCATCAAAAAGAAAACATGCACAACAAAATGGGATGGAGGGAGTACTTATTTTTCATTTTACAAGACAAGTCATTCTTTCACAATACATCACCTTTAATACTTATTTGAAAAATATGTAGTTATTTTAATTAGTGGAACACATTAATAAACAGAGAGGGGTTACAAAAGCCACTTTCACTTCGTGAAGTTATATGAACCGTGCTTTGTTACAAATTATTTACTAATTGCTTGTAGAAGATTAAGATCATACGTCGGTCCTCATATGCAAGATGTTTTAAATTGCCCTTAATTACTACTCCTATATACTTTTTTTTTTTTTTTTTTGTATATTGACCACCCACGTGGACGAATAAAAACATATTTTTAAATTTGGTCCACCGTGAGTACGTATAAAGATTGGAGTCACTCATTGACTAATGAAAATGGTGCTTGAGATAACTCTACACTTAGCTTTACAACATACTCCTATGCACTTTACACTATTGAACCCTCAACCCTTTGACCCAAAACGCCTCCCCAATGTTTCTTAAACACATAGGCTTTAGGACCTTTGAATTCACTTAACTATTGAAAACTTGAGAAACTTGACGAACTTTCCACCCTTGAAAGGAAGCTGCATGCTGTGATGCAAAAATGCAAATCACATCATTTCCAGTTTTTCCTGGTAATGACATCATCTTTCCTCTCCTTCCTCAATTAATTAATTAAGTATAGAGATGGTTTCTTGTTTATTAACTAGTAAATTCTTATGCATAGGGTGAAAATAAAAACTACTCCAATAAACCGAACCGCAAACAGAAACCAGACCAAACTGGTGATTTAGTTTCAATAGTTTGGTTTCTCTAGAGGTAAGTGGTTTAGTCAGGTTTGAGTTTTCGCCAAACCAAAAAAGTCGGTTTAGTCCAATTTCCTTCCTCCAATCCGGAATAAACCGGACCGGACTGGATTTATATATATACATATAAAAATTATAGTATTGATAGGATATTTGCGTACAAAAATAATTGAGGCATCCATCTCAAATTTCTCTTAGGGAGCAACTAGCTAGATGAAGTGGAAAATCTTGAAGAAGGTAATACATTTTAAGTTTCGCATTTTGTTTTGTACTTGATTGTAAGATATTTTTTTGTTTAATTTAGTTTTTTACTCAATTTTTTCATTTAATTTAATTTTCCTACTTGATTTTATGATGTTTGAGTAGTTTAATATGGAAATTAAAATGATGGAAGTCTACAATGATTATTATTTTGCTATAAAATAAAGCACAAATAACAAACCCAAAACCGGAATAAACCGGTCAAACAGGACAAGGCCAAACCAAACCAAACCATAAATATTTGGTTTGGTTTGTAAAATGTCTCAATCAATATATTCGGTTTGGTATAAAAAGTATCTAAACTGGACAGAATTGACCGTTTCCACTCCTACTTATGCATATTACCTTTCTTGTGTTAGATAAAGAAACACTAGTAATCCAATGGCTTCAGCAGGGATCAATGCTGCATTTATCAGCACAAGAACTTGTTCCAACTACCACTCCTCGCCTCGCCATTTTCGCCTTTCTTGTTTTTTTGGTAAGTATTTCGCCTTTCATGTTCGGGTATAATGGATCGACTTTTCCCGTGCAGAACCAAGAAAAAAAAAAATCCGCCATTCCAAACACACCCAAAGACCCTATGGATTCCGATCTCTAGTTTGCTCCTGTATTGCTTGGCATATGATTATGAACTCAGATTTTTCAAAATCAAATAGTGCTTAATTTTTTAATTTTTCCATAAAGGTTCTTAATACTAGGTACCCCACTCAGTGCAAATTCTAAATCTGAGAAGCGTGCAAGTTGGTTTGAGACACCTTAAAACAGGATTGGATTTTTTCTTGACAATTACCTGATATATAATATCCACATCCCGCTATTTCTGATTCCCTCAAACCAAAATCAGCTCAACCAAGAAATAGATATCCCCAATCACAAAGTCACAAGCAATTACTCCCTTCTGGCCTTCTCTCATCTGGTCATCTCTTTTGCCAAACACAAGGTCGTGGGGCCATGTCAAAATAGATAAATACTGTAACTCATTCCGAACCCACTTGTTTTTTTGACGTAGGTGAACTTAACAACCTTTTGTTGATTTAAAAAAAAAACACAAACAAACTTGTGTTTTGATGTGGCCAATTCTAAGTTCTTCATTTTATTTTTTGTACGTATGTATGTTCTTTTTGTATTCCCTTTGTTTCCTTTTCATTTTCATACTTCTCGCAATTCCCATTTTTTCGGATGTACTGCGTGTAGAACACATGATGCCCTATTTGTAAACAAAAATGAAAGACTAGGCAATCATGAAGTTTGGGAAAATGACGGCCAAGGACGTGTTTTTTTATTGATACTCGTCAAGGATATTTTCAGCATTAACAAATGTTCGTATTTGTCTTTGACAGATATTAATTATTAAAACACGTCATAGACCGTCATTTTCCCCATGAAGTTTTCCCATAGAACTTCTCCAGATTCAATATTAGTATTATTTAAATTTTATGTATTTCTCATGTGTTCAATTAACAAAGAAATTTAATTCCGATCGACCAACGTGTTTAACTTCCGCACTAGTACTAGTTTTCTCTCAAAACATTACAAAAATCGTGGTTCTGCACTAGTTTTCACACCATTAAATTGCATTTTTTTTCAACCCTCTTAAATATATCTTTTATATTAGTTAGGACAAGATGGAGTCTTTTATCACTTGGGGAACTCAAAACCCATGCGCAAGGTTCTAATAAATTTTTTCTATCCCTCTTCATTCATTATTTTTAAATTTTTTTCTCAAAACACAAACCGAACAGGGTGTCGTGTTTGAGCCTAATATCTGGAGGTGAATCTCTGCCACGAAATTTATATTCTTGAAAGGAAAAATTTGTAGGACACTGCGCAGAATTAAGGAAAGCCGACGTCGGCCTTCGCATAAAAAAAACCAAAAACTAGATGGACATTTCAACCAGATTCCAAAAGCACATTTCTGCATTTGAAGTCATTCGCCAAAACCCTCACAGCTCTCAATCCTCCCCAAGCTTGTCATCCTTTTGAACCTCCTTTATAACCCATCTTACCCCTTTAGAATATACAACATGAATTTCCATTGATGACTTTTTCCCACCATCCAGAGTCCAGAGTCTCCAGACTATTATAAAAGGCTGTTAAGGAGCCACAACCGACCCCGATTTGGAGTATACCTGTTACCATCTTCTTCAATTCTCTCCATCTCTCTCTTGACCCCATCATCATGCCCAATCTCGAGCACGAAGTTTTCGATTTCCTGCTTAAGGCCCTCTTCAACTTACTTGGCTTGCACTACCAGGGAAACAGTATTGTTTCTCCATTCCAAGCACGCCCCGAAACTATGGGGATTGCATTTGCAAGTCTTTTCTTGTACTGCATTTTGTACGAGCTCGAACCGAGATTTAAACAACTGGGTCGTGTTGGAATGGGGTTGTGCCGCTCTATTCTCTTCGTGTCACTGACCACTCTCCTATTCCGGAACCCTGTTTTGGTTGTGATGTAGTTTTCGTACATCCTGTTTGCCAATTGGGAGATGTTGTGCTCCGTGACAGAAGTGGTGCTGAGCTGGGTCCATCAGAGGATGGTTCTCCTCCTTTATCGAGCAATATGCTGGATCAATTGGCGGTGGTTCGTATCGCCCGTCTACGCCAACCGGGGAAACATTCTCCCAGTGTAAGAAAGTTTGAGAGATGGAGTACAGAGAGGGGGTGAATCTAATAAGTTTGTTATCTCTTGTATTTTTTTTTTCCCCCTTTAGCGTATGTATTTGATGTGTTGTATCTGATCTCGACTAGTGCACTTGGAAAATTTTGAAGATTTTACAGGACATAGATTGAGAGAGGATCATGTAATGATTTCAATTTATACATCTTAATTTACACTTTTATCTATGGTAATGATTTTTACACTTTCTTCTGTTTTGTTTTTCGTATCTCTATTTATCTTAAATTACGATATTCTTCTTCCATTTATCATCTCTGTTTGGCCTATCTGGTGATCCTTTTTAAGTGGCAACTTGGGAGATTAAAGCGGAGTATGGATACTAAACATAGATGATAAAATTATTTGGAATGTTTCGCTTCCATAAATTCGAACATACGAACACATGAAAAACAAACACTTATTTGTTTTTTTTATGCGCACTTGGCCTATGTGAAGTGAGCATTGGAGTAAGATACCCCCGGGTTTCACTTCTTTTTTTTTTTTTTTTCCACGAATCCATTTAATTGAACAACAAATAAAACCATTAAATTCTATGCTGCGGAAGTTTATTCCATCAATGTGTTGTGAAATAATATGAAACTACTTATGAAGTCAAGCTACTCTCCAATCCTTCAAATGACTTGGAAAATACAATTTCAACTCAAAAAGAATTTTTCCCGAGCCCACTTTAATAATCGAGATCGTTCATTTTGTTTAATTTGTCAAGAACATCAACATAATGAATATCAAGTTAGTTGGATGTCATTCGGTATTTTTTGGACACATTTATTTTGCAGAAATAAAATTGCAAACACTGGATCGAAACCCATTTCAACTATTTTTTGCAACATAAATGTGTTGTGAAATAATACTATCAAATGGTATGCAATCAATTTTATTTTTGGCAATGGTCTAAATGAATTCAAAAAATTGAACAATCTCAATCATTGGGCACGAAAAACCTCTTTTCAGGCTACAATGGTACTCTCTAATCAATTTGAAGTGGAGCCAGCTGGACTATAACGAAGCCATCCACTTCTTTAAAATCTCGAGGTCAAAAGGGTTTAGGACACAAATCATAGAAAGATTTTCAATTGCCAACATTCATAACGCACGAGGCAACACATTGCCCGGCCCTTTGGACCTTTTTGGATTACAAATTGGGTCATTTTCTCAACCTTGAGGTAACCAGAAGTTTTTTTAATGTCATTATGCGGTCTTTTTGACTGTGACAAACCATTTAGAATATACTATATTGAAACTTTTAATCCGTTAACTAAGAAAAAAAAATTAATCTTAATTGGATGGCTATGCCCAAATCTGCAAGCGCATTTTTCTTTTTAGGCTATGGTGATGGATTTCAAGATAAATCATTTTAGAAATTGAACCAAAATTGTAGATCAAAATAACGTCATATTCCTTCTCAAGCACAAAAAGGAAAAAACGATAAACATCACATAAATGACTCATATTCCACTTCTTTTTTTTTTTCCCTTTTTGATCCACATATTCCACATCTAGTTCTCTTCTCTTTTTATATATTCTTTGTCTCGCAAAATGATGGCATATATACTAGTAGTACAGTTAGGGATTGGGAAATCCTGTAGTGCAATGAATGGTTGAAATATGATTTTTAATTATGACCGGTAAGAATTATTATTACCAGTCATAATTGATTTTTAATGTGCACCGTTGATTGATGAGATCAACGACTGTATGCCACCCTACACGTGCACTACATGGAGTGCACTACAGCACCCCCGAATCCATACAGTTAGACATGAAGGAACGATCTTAACTGCATTAAACTTTACATCATCAAAATTTGATTAGACCTTTTGCAATGGTCTTTACACGTTATAACTAATCCGCACAATTTTATTCAAATAACATGATTCCAAATATGTGCTCCTAAAGGCAAATCAAATGCGTGACCGTATATTGGTAACAATCAAAAATCAATGAAAATAACCTCAATATCTATCAAATAAACAAAAACTATTATGGTCACCAAACATATTTTTTGTTTTTATTTTTTAATAAATAAATAAAAACTCATTTTTTATTTTTTATAAACGTAAAACAAAAAACTGGCAACTTTACTAAATAGAGCCTAAATAAATCTCTGAACGAACAGAGTGTGATCGCTTATTTGTTTGGGTCTTTAAATCTCCTTCGTGCATAGCACAAGCTTTGTCCTAATTACTCCATCCACCCGTCAAGATTTTTCCATTCCTAAGCCTTCTTAAAAAATAAGTACTTCTTAGCAATTTTCAAATTTAAAAATAATGGACGTACAAAAATAATTTTTTGATTTTTTTTGCATCGTTTAAAAGATCTCATTGAGATCTATCAAATAATATCTATATTTCGTATTTTTAGATTTCAATAAGCCCATTATTTTTAAATTTAAAAATTACAAATAAGTACTTATTTTTTAAGGACTCTTAGCAGAACATTAGTCCCTTTTTGAGATTCTAACTTAATAAGGAGACATAATTATTGTATGTTTGATCGCTTGATTTTTAAATTTTACCCTTGAATCTTTTTGGGAGTAAACTTGATGCAAAATTAAGCGGCAAAGTAGGGTTGATTTACCAGCTCACTCTCAATTGGGTTGATTTCCCGGCCATTTATGAGGCAAAATAGGAGCAGAAAACATAGTGAAACTCACTCCGAAAATGAGAAGGTTGTGTAAATGAGAATGTTAAATGCAAAAAAAAGAAAAAGAAAAAGAACTCGATGTTTGTTTTGTGTTTGATCTCAATGTACATCTCATTTTGGTTGTTGTCAGTGCATATTGTTATAGCAGTGTACTTATATGGAGTGGAGTACATGAGTTTTTATCAAATTCCTTTTTTTTTTTTTTTGTTAGTAGTGCTGATTTATAGCAAGGGTGAAATGGAAAATTCTTTAATTGCCATTTAGTTATAAACTGGGAAAAAAATTCAAGACAGCAAAAATGGTATTGGAACTGAAGAATGAGAAAGGAGGGAGTAGTAATTTTTTTTTTTTTGAAAGGTGAGGGAGTAGTAATTTAATCAAAAGCTTATGGATACTCCCAAATTCTCGATTGACAACCTCTCACCTACATATGAGACCTACACATAGTAGTGTACATGGGGTTCACATATATATGAGAGGTTGTGTTTTGTATTATGTGAGTAGCATTTTTTTGAGCAACTATCAAGTCCAGGCTGTCCAGAATACTCCACAACGCTTTGGTTACCCAAGACACGTGGCAGTCTCTAGCCCAATCATGCAGCCGCCAAGGGTAAGACCGTAATCCCAGCACAATGGCACAATCGAATGCTGTGTTTGGTTTGGTTTTTGAAATTTTTTTTGAAAAATAATAGGAGTAATAAGTGGAGAGAGATAGAGAGAGAAATGGGAGAAGTAGGGGGAATTTAGGGAGAATCTAGTAGGTATTTTTTGAAAAATACTTTTTGAAAAATGAAAGGAACAAGGCAGAAATTTCTTAAGATATTCTGGGGAAATTTGGAAGGGAGCATTTTAAAAGTGACGTAATATCGGAAATCTGAGTTCCACTATTGGTACCCACGGGTACCATCCCAACCGGGCCGTCTCCGGCCACCGGATGATTGATCCGAAAAAATTCTAAAAAGAAAAAATAAGGGAGATTGCGCTAGATTCAATGGCATCCTATGCGTAAAAGATGCTCGATCCAAAGAATCGAAATTTCTTGAGATGTTCTAGGGAAATTTGGAAGGGAGCAGGCCAAAAGTGACGTAATATGGGAAATCTGAGTCCCCCTATTGGTACCTACGGGTACCATCCCAACCGGGCAGTCTCCGGTTACCGGACGGCCGATTCGAGGCGTTCAAAAATTCTATAAAAAAAAAGGAAATTGCGTGAGAATCAATGACATTTGATGTGTAAAAGGTGCTCGATCCAAACAATCGAAATTTCTTGAGATGTTATGGGAAATTTGGAAGGGAGCACTTTAAAAGTGACGTAATATGGGAAATCTTAGTCCCACTATTGGTACCTACAGGTACCATCCCAACCGGGCAGTCTCCGGCAATCGGATGGCCGATCCGAGCCGTCCAAAAATTCTGAAAAGAAAAAAATAAGAGGACTTGCGCGAAAATCAATGGCATCCGATACATGAAAGATGCTCGATCCAAACAATCGAAATTTCTTGAGATGTTCTGGGGAAATTTCGAAGGGAGCACTTTAAAAGTGACGTAATATTGGAAATATGAGTTCCACTATTTATACCTCCCAACTGGGCTGTCTTTGGTCACCGAACGGCCGATCCGAACCGTCCAAAAGTTCTATAAAAAAAAACAAGGGGGCTTATTTGAGAATCAATGGCACCCCGATGTGTAAAAGGTGCTCAATCCAAACAATCAAAATTTCTTGAGATGTTCTGGGGAAATTTGGAAGGGAGCACTTTATAAGTGACGTAATATGGGAAATCTGAGTTCCACTATTGATACCTACTGGTACCATCCCAACTGGGCCGTCTCCGGTCACCGGACGGTCGATCCGAGCTGTCCAAAAGTTCTATAAAGGAAAAACAAGGGGGCTCATGTGAGAATCAATGGCACCCAATGCGTAAAAGGTGCTCGATCCAAACAATCAAAATTTCTTGAGATGTTCTGGGGAAATTTGGAAGGGAGCACTTTAAAAGTGACGTAATATGGGAAATCTGAGTTCCACTATTGATACCTACGGGTACCATCCCAACTGGGCTGTCTCCGGCCACCGGACGGCCGATCTGAGCCATCCAAAAGTTTTATAAAGAAAAAACAAAGGGACTCATGCGAGAATCAATGGCACCCGATGGTAAAAGATGCTCGATCTAAACAATCGAAATTACTTGAGATGTTCTGGGGAAATTTGGAAGGGAGCACTTTAAAAGTGACGTAATAAGGGAAATCTGAGTTCCACTATTGATACCTACCGGTACCATCCCAACTAGGCCGTCTCTGGCCACCGGACGGCCGATCCGAGCCGTCCAAAAATTCTAAAAAGAAAAAATAAGAGACCTCGTTTGGGAATCAATGGCATCCGATACGTAAAAGGTGCTCGATTCAAACAATCAAAATTTCTGGAAATGTTATGGGAAAATTTGGAAGGGAGCTCTCAATCTCCTGCGGCACCAAATCTAGCATTTGCCTATTATATACTCTATATATACATATATCTATAAAAGGACAGGCACATCCTTTTCTTCTCAAATTACCACCTCCTTCTCTTCTCTCTCACAACCCCATCATCTGATCATCATGACCGCTCCCGAGCACGACGTTTTCGACTTTCTGCTTAAGGCCCTCTTCAACTTACTTTGCTTGCACTACCTGGGAAACGGTGTTGTTTCTCCATTCCAAGCACATCCCATAACCATGGGGATTGCATTTGCCAGTCTTCTCTTGTACTGGATTTCGTACGAGCTCGGACAGAGATTTACACAAGTGGGTCGTGGTGGAATGGGGTTGTTCTGTTCGATCCTCTTCGTATCGCTGGCCTCTCTTCTTTTCCGAAACCCTGTTTGGTTCGTTCTGTACTTTTCATACGTCCTGTTTTCGAATTGGGAGATGTTGTGCTCGGTGATTGAAGTGCTGCGGAGCTGGGTCCATCAGAGGATGGTTCTCCTGCTTTATCGAGCAGTATGCTGGATCAATTGGCGGGGGTTCGTAGCGCCCATCTACGCCAACAGGGGAAACATTCTCCCACTATAAGAAACTTTGAGAGATGGAGTAAAGAGAGGGGGTGAACTTAATAAGTTTGTCATCTGTTGTTGTCTTGTTTGGATTCCCCTGATCTTCATTTCCGGGAGTTTCATCCTCTCTCTTAGTGTATTTGATTTTTTCCCATAGTGTGGGTCCCATAGTCTCGTTGTGTTGTATGACTCTATCTGATCTCATATAGTACACTTTCTTTTAGGGGGGATCTGCGTTCTTTTAACCTTAAATTAAATTTGAAAATTTTGTTTTTATTTGTATTTTTTTGCATTTGTTAATTTTGCGTCAAAATTTTGTGGGGTATTGATTTGTCTCGACGAAAAAAATCGAAAAAGTAAATCTTTTTTTTTTTTTTTTATCTTTATCCGTGTATTTTAAGAAATAACCATTTTTGAGCATCAAAATGTCATTTTTTTGGGGTTAAAAAGTGGTTATTTCTCAAAAATACTTGGATAAAAGTAAAAAAAAAAAACTTATTTTTTTTATTCCTCTCGTCGAGACGAATCAATAACCCATAAAAATTTGGCGCAAAACAAACAAACGCAATAAAAATTCAAATAATGATAAAAATTTTAGATTTTTTTTTTATAATAAAATTTTAGATTTAGTACCATCTTAAATTACGCTTTATCTAATTATGGGTAGTGATTTCGAACAATTGCTTTTAAACAAAAATGAGAAGTTGTATTGATGAAAGCCCAACGACATTTACAATACGGAATTCATTACAAATATCTTGGACAAAACTAAACTAATCGTCTAATAGATACAAAATGAGAAAAGTACAAGACAGATGTTGCATTTTACCCCAACCCAAGTATTGTCAGACGCACATTCTGCTGAAATTTCATATTTCCTAGCAGTCTCAAAAAGGATAAAGTGTTAGCCAATAAAAAGACAACAAATACCCAGACGAACTCCAACCAAGTATGAATGCGCCAATGGACTCTCAAATCTACAGACTGACAAGTCACTATAGTTGCTCCAGCAAAGACATCATCAGGGGTAGTATAGCATTGTTGACGTATGGATATATGCCGTTTTGAAGCAACATCATCTGAAAAGAACATGATCTGTAGACGTCATATTCGCCTAAAGATGATACTAAAAACTCGCATAAAAAAATAAAATTCTAATAGATTAGATGACAAGTTATTTCATCTGAAGAGATACGAGAAAAATCAACTAAAGAAAGATTGGGATTTGGGAGGGAGAACTAGTATAATGACCTTTCTTTACTTTTGTTTTTTATATATCTATTAATCCTAATTCAACGACAAGTCGTTGATGTCGACCCTCTCTTTACTTTTGTTTTTTATAGGGAGTTGATTTTGTCACACCTTAAATTATTAACGCCACACTCCTGCAGTGTATTTTTGCACTAAAAAATACATTGCAGGGGTAAAAATACACTGCAGGGGTGTGGCGTTAACAATTTAGAGTGTGGCAATATCATTTCCCTTTTTATATATCTATCTACTTCTAATTGACAGCATTCTTCCTCCATTTGTTCATTTTTACCGCATGAAAGGAGCAATATGTGCTGATTGATAGGGATGGCAATAGGGGCATTCAGGCTGGATATGGGGATTTCCGTACCCGATTCCCAAAATCGGAAGCCTCCTCAAATCCGTTCCGATACCCGAATGGGGAGAAGAGAAATTCACCGTAACCGAACCAAACGGAGTTCGGGTAATTCCTGAACCTAATGGGTAACCGAACATACAAGAGAGAGAGAGAGAGAGAGAGAGAGAGAGAGAGAGAGAGAGAGAGAGAGAGAGAGAGAGAGAGAGAGAGAGAGAGAGAGAGAGAATAGAGCAAGAACCGGATTTATACAGTGCACAATTGATTTATACAATGGAGACATGATTGTTGCTCGATCGGAAAAATGGAGGACTCCTAAATCAATTTATACAGTGCACAACAAAGCCAAAACACAGAAAATCAACAAATCTCAAAAACATATAAGAAAAAAAAAACAAAAAAAGAGAAACCCTTTAGTATACATACTCTGTGATATGCACGTAACCCGCCCATTTGCCACCTCTAGATCTGACCCTTGATCGCCATGAGGAGTCGATTCCATCATGGGCCTTCAGTTCCTCTTCGTTGATGTCACTGGACAGGAGGAGGCAAAGGCTGCATCTCCTCTGCTAAAGTCCTCATTGACAGTCGTCCTCTCATAGACACGATCGGACGACCCAAAGAGACGTTGGAGAAGAGAGAGAGAAAGATGTCGCCGGTGTACAAAGACAAGCTCCAACGTCAGCCAATGAAGATGAGTTACTCTCAATGAGAGAGAGAGAGAGAGAGAGAGAGAGAGAGAGAGAGAGAGAGAGTCGCCTCAGTCCTCACAGTGGATGGAGGCGTCTAGAAATGAGAAATGAGTCAAATGGAAACCCTACACAATGCTATACTAGTTCGGTTCGGGTATCAGCTAAACCAGAACTGAAGCCCATTCGGTTATCCTATGTGCCAACGATACCTGTACCCACGGGAAAAATTTCGGTTATGGTTCGGGAATAATTTCGATTATCAGTTTGGGTACCCATCGGTTCGGTTCAAATGCCATCCCTACTGATTGAACATCTATGTTTAGCCTATGTGGTGATTTTTTTAGGAGTTTAAATTCTCTGTACCAAAATTCCTCTATACCAGTATGTTTCCGACTGTTGGATTGCATCAACAATTTCAAAAAATAAAAAAACTCCCACATAATTTAACGACCCAAAATCAAAAATCCATTTAAGTGTACAACAGATTAAAACCATTAAATTCTGTTATGCTGAAGTTTGTTGCAAAACCTTTCAATCCTCATTTAATCGAAGCTATTCTAATTTGTTAGAGCAATTTTACCAGTATAGCTAAAATGCCTTTTTAAGCTATTATACCAAAGAATACGCAAAAAAAAGCAAGCTGCAACAGTTGAGGTAAAAGTAATTATTTTAACAAAGAATAGGTTAAATGGATAGTGTTGTAGTGTTGAGAGAGATATGAATATGTAAAATGAAAAAATGGCACTATTTACTAGCATTTTTACCTAATAACAGGTAAACTTGCTCTTAGCTTCCGTACTCTATAATAAGAGGTCAAGGGTTTTACGTTACCATAACTTAACTAAAGGGAAGCGGCATCATTCACGAAGTCTAGCTCCACTCCAAACCTTCAAGTGGATTGGAGAATATGATTTCAACTCAAAAAGAGTTTTTCCCGAGCCCACTTTAATGATAGCTGTTATCGAGCATACCGAATATTAAGTTTTTTTTTTCTTGTGTCATTCGTTAATTCTAATCTACTCTATCTTAGGAGACTTGGGGAGAGAGATGAGTGTTTACAGGAATCGAACCCTGTCCATATTCAACAAAAAATAAAATTGCAACACTGAATCAAAACCCATTGCAAATATTTATCGTATCATAAATGTGTTTCGAAATAATGTCAAAGGATATGTGATCAACTTAACTTTTGACATGTTTGACAGTTTTAATGAGTTCAAAAATGAACGGTTCCGATTATTGAAGTGGGCTCAGAAAAACCTCTTTTCGGGCTAAAATTTCTCTCCAATTCATTCATTTGTAGAATTGGAGAGAAGCTAGACTCTCTGACTCACCCGTCCAAGAAATGAGAAACGGTGTAGTATACCAGCCGTACTAAAAGGTGTAGTGCGGCTGATCCGACCATCCATCTCAGCACAAATGGCTATACTTCTTTGACATCTCAAAGTTAAACACATACTAAATTGGTTTAGTATGTGAATTTTAGAAGGAAAAAAAAATCTATTGTCAACATCTATATCGCACGAGGCAACACATAAACCCGTCCTTTTGGCCCTTTGTACCTTTTTGGAAACCTTCAGGCACCAGACATGTTCGTTCAGGTTAAGATTTTGGATTCTGATTATTATCCTATTTTTCTCTGATAATTATTCTATTTTTTTTTCTTATCTCTCTCCAATTATTATTTCAATTTCAAGTCATTATTCTATTTCTTTGTACACTTATTACCTATAAATCCAAATCCAAAATCTCAAAGTGATTTAGGATTTTCTCCTTTAGAATTGATTTTGTCACTCTTCGTTTCTCTAACGGCACTCTCCTTCTCTCACAAAATAAATCATCTAAATATTTAATAAAAACACAAAGGGGAGTGATAAAATCACTCTCTCTCTCTCTCTCTCTCTCTCTCTCTTCTCGTACTATGGTAATGGATTTGAAGATAAACCATGGGGAGCGAGTACCAGACTTCCCAGGAGAGTGCCAAAATCAATTGCATATAAAGATTGATTTTGGCACTACCCTTTGACGGTGCGGTTATCAATTTGAGAAAGTGCTAAAATCATTCTTTTAAATCTTCTACCCAAAATCAATTGGTAAATAAAGAAATTGATCCATTATTGCAGATGTGGATAACGTCATACTCCTTTACGTTGTTTCCTATGCACAAAAAAAAAAAAAAAAAGAATGTCGGAATATTTCACCACTATTACTCTTATCTTTTTGTAGACTTGTCTTGCAAAATGATGACATATAGACCCCCCATTCCATTATCATTATCGAGGTGAATCGAAAAAATAAAAAAATGAGACGTAAACTCAAAAACAAGAAAAAAGTTTAAATAAAAACAAAATTTAAAAAGTCCTAAAAATTACTAATGGAACAAGGTTATAGTATGACAGTAAGATCTAGAGGTGGCCATTGTAATCCATATTTTTTAATCCGTTCAAATCTGCTCACTTTTAACCCAATCTAATTCGCCTATATTATATTATGGGTTAAGATGGGTTGAACCCATATCGATATCAACCCATATTTACATGGGTTTGAATGAGTTGAAAATGGGTTCAATATGGGTTGGGATTTAAAAAACCCATCTTGCACAGTCAGTCTCGCCTCCTGTACAAGACAAAACAAAAGCACGGTTTTTTTTTTTGAAAAAATGGGTTCTCAGTGAGATAATTCTCTCTTTCTCTCTCTCTCTCCAAGGACCAAGACCGATCAATCCTGAAGCTATAAGATACACTTGAGGCTGTTTTTTTTTGTTTAAATAAGTAGATTGGCTTAATTTTTTATTTTTATTCAATTTTTTTTTGCATTTTTTAGTTTTTTGTCGATTCTTTTGTAAATTATTGTGTCCTCATACGAGAAGAATTTAAAAAATAAAAAATTACGATCGAAATCCAAACTTTTTTTTGAATAAAGACAAACATAGCTGTTTTCTTGAAACTACCTAGTTGGTACCTATGTAGACCTAGGTAGTATATTACCCATCGGTAAAGAGCCGTCTTTTTAAACTTCTTTTTTCACTACAAGAAAAATTGCATTGGGCGACGAATGAAAATTGTCACAAATTGCATATTTTTCGTCACAAAAAATATAGGTGACAAAAAAAAATTTGTCGATTAAAGGTTGTCGAGGATTCTTACCTGGTGACGAAATCTATTTTTCGTCACCTATAGTGCCTTTTGATAACGAAATATTTCGTCACAAAAAATTGAATAATCTATATTTCGTCACCTATAGTGTCTTTTGATGACGAAATATTTCGTCACAAAAAATTGAATAATTGGTGATGAAATGTTTTTCCTCGCCTATTGTTCTTTTTGATGACGAAATTTTTCGTCACCAATTATTCCTTTTAACAACGTAAAAATTCGTCACCAATATAAAAAATCAGTGACGAAATTTTTTGTTGCAAAAGACATTTTCATATGGAAAAAAATTCTTTCTTTCTTGCTCCTGCTAGGTTTCGAACCTGAGTCCGTTGAGTTTTTCACGCAAGATCCGACCAACTGCCCCACACACACTTTCCAGTAAATATTTGAAATATCTAATATATAACATATATGTTTAACATGAAAATATATTTCGAATGTTATTTTAAACCTTTAAACATTAAAATTAGCAATTTTGATAAACATGAAAGTTGTAGGCAATTGAGTTATTGTTCAAACCCAATTTGAATTATCTCAATCGGAATTTTTAGTAAAGAGTTATGTCCAAAATACATTTAGTGACAAAGCGTAATTTATAAATTTCGTCACGAAAGGCACCCATTTGACAACGAAATATATTTTTCGTTGCTGAAAGCGTTAAAATGGTGACAAAATTATTTTTCGTCACCAAAGTTAAGCATTTGATGACAAAAAAAAATATTCGTTACTAAATTGGTCTTATTTGGCGACGAAATATATTTTTTGTCACCAAATTATTATCTTTGGCGACGAAAAATAATCTCGTCACCTTTTTTAAGCTTTCGGCGACAAAAAATGTATTTCGTCGCCAAATGGGTACCTTTGGTGACGAAAATATTTTTTTTGTCGTTAAACAGGTATAATTAGTGACGAAATTATATTGTCATAGAAATTGTCAAAATAGTGACGAATTAATTTTTTCGCCACCAAATGTACTCATTTAGTGAGGAAATTAAATTTCGTCGCCACCTTTTCGTCACCAACTTTCATTTTTCTTGTAGTGTTTGTCTTTTTCAAAAAAATTCTAAGTTTCGATCATTTTTTTTACTACTTTTTTAGTTTCTCTCATCTATAAGAATCAATGAGTCACAAAAGTTTGATGCAAAATTAACAAATACAAAAAAATTTGAATAGAGACAAAAAAAAGTCACTTGACTTTTTAATCCAAATCTAAGTGGTGGCTTTGGCGAACGCAACGACGACCGAAACTATACAATCGGTAATAATAAATTTTTAGCCTCTAATTGCTTCATTTTTATTCAAAAAAAATTGAGTTTTAATAATAAAATTTTACTTTTCTAAATTCCCTGATTGAGACAAAGTAGAGGGGGGAAGGGAGAGGGGGGGAAAGAAAAAAAGAGGAAAATGGGTCGGTCGGACGGGTTTGGGTTTGACTTGACCCATATTCGACCCAATCCGTTTCACTTTTTGACCCATATTTGACTCGCTCATATTTGACCCACGACCTGTTTCAACCCGTCCATACCCGCCCGTTTGCCACCTCTAGTAAGATCTGAAGTAACGACCTTAACTGCACTTTTATATGAGTTGCGTCAACTACTACTTTTTATTTATTTATTATTGTTTTGCATATCCCAATTCGAAAATCCTAATCGCAATGAAGATTTGCAGGGAATCATATAAGGAAAAATTCGTTTGGGTTCATTTCGGGTCCTACAAAAATTTAGAAAAATATTCATAAATTTTTGAATATTATTTTATGGAGTCCTGTAAACAATCAGCTCTACTTTTGGATTCGCCCCTATGAATCCAAAAGTAATACTTACCGATGTCCATTGGAGCTGATTTTTTACAGAACCCCATAAAATAATATTGAAAAATTTATAAATATTTTTCTAGATTTTTGTAAAACTCGAAATGGACCCAAATGAGTTTTTTCTTGCGTGGTTTCTTGTAAATAGCAAACCCGATTGTATACTGGTAACAATCACAAATCAATGGGTATAACCTGAATTATCGAACACTTTGTTCAACAATATTTATCTATCTATCATGTGTAGTGGGCCGAAATATCCGAAGTGGTCATAAGGTTCAAAAGGCTGCACCAGGGGTCCATCGTTCAGTTGTCTCAGTTCGATGAGGGCTGGGTTGGCTCAGTGACATGTCATCCATCCTTTGCCGAATGTAAAGACGGGTTAGGGACAGCTTGCCGAGCGTAGCTTGTTGTCCGAACGTTTTCACTCTGTGAGTTGTTCGGGTAAGAAGTATGTTGTTCGGCATGATACGTTCCCCATTCTTGGCCTCCATTTGTTCGGCTAGTAATCTTTCCTTCGGAACCAGTTTGTTCGGAGACCGCTATTATGGAACATTCCAGAACCTTCCAAGTGATACGTGGGTTACCTTCTCTTCTCACAGGCGTGCTGCCTCTGCCTGATGTGACATGCCTGACATGAACCCATGTGCGCCTGCAGATCTGGGAAGGCGGCATTCATTAAATGCTCCTGACACGTGACGTCAGCCGAGCGTAGGAACGCGCGTGAGTCCTACGCTCGGCTTGCTTAGCATGGAAGACTCCTCCGCCTATAAATACAGAGGTCTTTCTTTCCTCAAAAGGGACTGATACACACTTCTTCCTCTCACATAAGCAACTCCTCTTTTTCTAGCAAATACTACTGCACATACTCTTCTTTCACTTACTGATTAGATCGTTGGAGCTTCTACCCGGAGGAACACTCCCCTCCGGTTTGCAGGTATCCAGCGTGCCACGTCAACCTTCCATGGCTCAATAGTGGAGGAGAACAGAGTTCAAGAGGTCCAGGTTGATGACAGCCCCCACATCATGTAACATGTAGCTCCTATAATTTAAAACGTAACTGATTTTCACATTTCCTATCCTGCAAATGCGCTACTTTTTTTTGGTTATCTTACAATGAGAATATAAAACGTTGTCCTTCTAAACGTATAATGATAATACAAATGACAAAATAACACAGACGAGCGCCATTATAAAAAAAAAAAGTAGTGTGAAAGTTATGGGTAGTGATAATGCCAAAATCGTTTTTGTTCGTGCCAAAATTCCAGTGCATAAAAGTCTTGTACAATGCATATGGTACAAGCCTTTTATGCAATAGAGTTTTGGCACTAACAAAAATAGTTTTGACACCAACAAAAACGATTTTGGCATTATCATTTCCCAAGTTATTTTATATATATCTCTATATAAAACAACATATGGGACCACAATATATCGGTGATGTTGCTGAATATGGAGCCTCCACGTGTAATTGCTTTGGATTAAAAAGGAGGAAAAACCCATATGGTCATGCGGAATTAATAAAATCTCCCAAAAACCACCTCACCCCGACGCTATCAAACAATGGATGCAAATTGAGCCTTCTGAATCCTCCTTTTCGCGTTTCGCCAATTCTCTTTGCATCCAGTGATTCTTATCAACCGAGCACAGGAAAGGGGGCCCACAAAATTAAACAAAATGCTGGGTCATTACTTAAATGAGCCAAAGATATCTAACCAAAAGTTGTAGTCCACACCAGTCTAGCTACTCCACCTTGAAAATTATACTAACGAGCAAAACCCCAAAAAGGGGGCTGCATCAGACTCGGCTCTAAGCTTGCTATTATGAAAAAGGTGTAACTTTGCTACAGTGACCCGCTACAAGAGCCGAGCTACTGTTCACTCGTTTTGTAATAAACTGCAATATTTTATTGGTCTAGAGATCCATACCTGTAGCCGGTGAAAACATTGATCGGACGATGCTACCGCCGCAACCGTCAGTTAGGGTTTCTCCGCCAGAGATGAACACAGATCGGACGCCTTGGTTGTCGGACGAGCCAAAAACACGAGAGAGAGATGAGAAATTTTGAGGTTCTAGTGGACGGGTAAAAAATGAAGATCAACGCAGTGGGTTCTCCGCCATCAACGCTGTGGGTATGCGAGAGAGATTGGGGAAAGAAGGACAGAGAAGAATATTCTCAATTATGCCGGTGGATATTTTGTATAATTGTAGGAATATTAATTGAGAAGAGAGCGAGAGTAAAGAGCCTAATGCAGTGGACATTGTAAAAATGGCTAGTTAAAATAGTAAAGTGGCTTTTTGCTCTCTAATTTGGTCCAAAATTTGCTGAGTTTGGCGTGGATGCTCTTAGTTCACTACAACAAAAAAGGTTTATTAAGGCAGTCAAAACTAGGGGTGTTTAAGAAAACCGTCCGAACCGTAAAACCGGTCCGATCCGGACCAAACCGTTTTATTTGGTCCGGTTCTGCGGTTCTACAGTCAGGTTATGGTTCTAAAAAAATAAGAACCGTTAATCTCGGTTCGGTTATTGGTTCTCAATTATGAACCCTAGTTAGAACCGAACCGGACCGTTTAAAACTAAGATAAATATAGAAATATATATATGTGTGTAATTAAATATGTATTTGAATTTGATAGGTTAAGATAAATTAGAGATGAAATCTTATTTGTTAGGAAATCTTTTATTTTCTTTCTCCCTTTCCTATTCTAACAGATTATCTTCTCATTTCTTTAATATTATGAGTTCATATTTAATTGTGAATAAGTGTTTGAATGCTTATTGGATAGAACCGGAATTGAATCAAAACCGGACCGGTCTTACGGTTTGGTTCTGATTAGGTTCCATGCATATATTGGTTAGGTTATAGTTCTCAATTTTCTAGAACCGTATGAAATGGTCCGGTTACTGGTTTTCTAGAGAACCAGACCAATCCGGATCATGTACACCCTTAGTTAAAACTGCCTCCATAAGGGATTTGTTGGGGCAGTTCACCTATTGAGGCACTACGCCTTAGTGCCGCGTGTATCAATGCAGCTGTAGATGTAATGCGACACTATTTATGGGGCACGTTATAGAGCCTCTAAATCTCTTTATCACTGCACCTGTAAGTGCCGCAATAAGTGTTTGAAGAGGCACACAAAACTGCCACATAAGCATATGTATTAAGGCACTTCATGAAGCTGCTACATGTTATCCTGAATGCTTAACCATGGTTAATCATCTATAGCGACATTTTAAGGTGCTGCAATAGCTTTATTGATGATGCACTTGGAACTGCCTCTATGGAATTCTTAATAGGGCACTTTTAACTACCCCAAAAGAAAATTTTCTTTAAAAAAAAAATTACCAGCTAGATGCTAATTCAATCCCATACGGTACTACTCTCCAACCATCCAAAATTGAGAACTCAACTTTTTAAACATATAAAATTGACCATTTACACTTACAAATATTTGGATCGAATTTATAAATACAAGATCATGCAAATCCTACTAAGTTACAACTAAGATGAAGAGAAATAGTCGATCAACCATATTTACAAGTCACTGAAGCTAAAAAACATCACCCCTACAAAATCCTTCCCGGAATCACTATCTTAATCCTTTGCTACTTGAATTGACAAATAATGATATATAATAAGAAACACTCGCTCATCCTGAAAAAAGGAAATTTAAGTTCTATTATCATTGCCAAGAATAAAAACCCAGGAAAACTAAAAAGAAAATCACTCACATCTTCATATTCTATGCCCTTTAACAACCATTGTAGTTTACCAAACTCAATCTCAGAAAGTATATGCTTGTCTTTGCAAATAGGGAAGGGTAGAAATAGGTACCTTGACCTGGATATCCTTGAGAAAATGACAATCGTAATCCAAAAAGAACTTCCTGCTTGCTTGTCTTTTGCAAATAAGAAATGGTAGAAATAGGAACCTTGACCTGGATATCCTTGAGAAAATGATCATCGTAATCCAAAAAGAAATTCCTATTGGCAACAACGCCATAGAATTTAGGTGTTCAAAGATTCCTATTGGCCAAGATGCAATCAATATGAAAAGGGCCATGTCATGTAACAGCTAACGCTTTAACTTTGTTTAACTTCACAAAACAGACAATTTAAATGGAAAGATTAATTGAGTTCTTGAACAAAAACAAGAACATAAAGTTCACTACGGAGAGAACCATACCAGAATAGATCTAGTAAACAGTGCAAAGGCCTCGGCATCATATAACTACTGACAAAGCTTTTTGACCTCATGAAAATATTCACCACGAGCACAATTTAAATAACCGTTGGAAGTTTGAAGCAGCATCAACTACAGATGACAGATTATTCAAATGCATCCACTCTATATCGGAGATATTTAGTGACGTCACGTATGCGCAAGAAACTTCTAGCCATGAACTGTCATGCCTAAAGAGCTCAATTACCACATTCTTTAAATTTACAGATGTGAAGTTCAGCTTATGGAATCCAACACACTTAGACATGAACAACTTCGGACGGAATCTTATTGAGAATGTTCCGTTAACTACAATACCAGTTCGTGTCAAACAACATAGGCATAAGACTGCCTCAGTTATGATGCCACACATTTTTAAGTTCAAGCTAATATCAACACATTTAATGTAGGTGTACTACCATCAATTATCATTGTAAGTGCTAAAAAAATGAGCCACACTTAATGCAATATCAGATTCCACAATTAAAGCATGCATCTTTAAACTGTTAAATGCCATCCAACGAGAGAAACTGGATTCATTAGATAACCCGTAGATTAATTTAATCAAGCAATATGTTTCTAATAGTCCACACACACACACACACAAAAAACGATCATTGTATACACATAGATGACTTTTACAATAGAATAATCATCAAAGTCTTACTATGCTTAGTTGTATTTAGAAACTTAGATTACATCAGTTTATGGGTAGCTCCAATATAATTTTAACTTTAATTGTAGAATAATCAATACCATGAAAATAGTAACCTTAGTTGTATAATAACAAAACTACAACTTTTCCCAATACGTCTTCATTAATGCAACCTTAATAGTTCTTTGACTAAACCATTATTAGTTAAAGAAGCTCTGTGGAGGAAAACTTAAGAGCACGACAAATTAGTTTATAGAAAAAACGATCCCGATCGGCACTTCCCTCATTAGCATCTGATACTCCCCATTGTGAAAGGTTAAAAAGTAAAGGGAAAACAATCATTAAGCACATGTTTTGTTTAGGTATGTGTTCCAAACATTAAGCACATGCGTTAGTACCAAATTCCTTTTGAGGTTTTGAGCACATGGATTAGTACCAAATTTCTTTTGGCTGCAAAATTGAAAGAACTCAACCCACAATCATAATCAGGACAATATAGATAAAACAAAAAGGCACACCTTAACTTGGATCCATGTATGCAATACTACAAAAGCAGAACATTTGAATTGTTGTAAAATAGGTACAAACCCTCAACCTTAGCTTGATCTGGATCCATTACTTGAGCATCACAAGCCTCGTGATTTAAGCACAAGGAATGTTCTTGTTGCCAGCAGCCTTATACTTTTAGAAGTCATTCAAATAAGTTGTTCCATATGAAGTCGGTCGGTCAGAGGTAAATGAACTTTACATACCCTTATCAGTTTCTATTCACACGTAATACTATAAGAGCATGTGCGAAATTGAAATAATACTACAAAAGTAGAACCCTAGAAATAAGTATCAATTAACGTGAACTTTGATTACAAATTCAGAACAAAAGCAGAACCCTAGGTCAAATAATACTACACAATAATACTACAATGCTAGAACCATTATATACTGCAAAGAAACCTATTTTAGTTGCTATATCAAATACCCTACTATAATCGATACAACAAGAACTCTACTATAATCGACAAAGAAGCCACTATATAGTCGATAAAAAGAACCCTACAACAAAATAATACTAAAAACTGCTATAGAGAACCATGTATATGATACTACTTCAGTCTCAATATAATCAATCGGAGAAATTAACCTTTAACCTTTTTTCAGTTTCAATGCATGTACAAAATCAAAGAGGCATGCATATAGATCGATTAATGAAAGGAATGTGTGAAATTAACCTTAATCTCACTGCTACAAACCGAGATCGAGCCTTAATCTCGCAGCTACAAACCGAAATCGAGAGAGATTAGGAGGGCGTTACCAACCTGGCGAAACACAGAGGAAAGGAGAGAAGAGTGGGTTTCTGGGACCGCGAAAGACAGAGGAGAGAAGAGGGGGCTGCTGAGAGTTAACTTCCCAATAAAAATCAAAAGTGCGAAATTAAGAGCGGCATTTTTTGGGGGAAATCACAAACGACGCCGTGTAGTGAAAATTTCGGATTCCCCTCCAAACTTTGGAGGCACACGAGAGAAGACTGCCCTATTAGACCAAGTTTTTGAGGCACTCAAGCCAGCCTTATCAGATTAGATTAAAAAAATTCAATATGAAAATCTGAGGTGAAGATGGAATGCCCCGTTAGGTTAACCAAATGCGGCACTCAAAAAGGTAGTGCCTCATTAACTATTTGATGAGGAAGTTTTGTAAAAATGCCCTTCAAAAAGTGCCCCAAAATCTTCTTTTTGTTGTAGTGGTTATAGAAATTTAAACATTACACTAAGTGATCACTTATTCTATTTTCAAACAATGTGAGCTTGTATTCCGTAACGTTCTTGGTCAGGTGCATCCGCTGCGATTGAGATCTGTCACTCTAACCCTTCTTTTGTCCATCATTGTGTTTCCTTCTTGTTGTGCCCAGGGATGGAGCCAGGGAGGGGCCAGTAGGGGCGGTCGTCCCTGCAAGAAAAAAAAAATCTCTATTTATTATATGTAAAATAAAAATTTCCTATGAAAGTATGGAGGCTCGCCCCCCTCTAGTATTTTTGGGGAAAAAAAAATCAAATGATAGTAAGTAGTTAGTAACCTTTGAAGTACAAGATACCAACGTTAATTTCTAAACATTACGGGTTAAATATAACAAAACATAAAATTTGAGGGTTAACATAGTGAGTACTCAATTATTTAATTCCCAGTTTTTATCCACAAAAATCTCCAATCGTTAAGAGGATTTTACACGGTTTCTTCTCTCTGCCTAAAATATCTCCATGGCACACCAGACCCCTCTCTCTCTCTTTCTCTCTCTCTCTCTCTCAGCACAAAAATCCCACATCGTCAAGACTTCGAAGGCAGTTTCGAGAAAATAAGAACACTAGGAGAAGAGATTTGGAAAACTTTAAGTAATCTTGGTGAAATCTAAGTTGTAACTATGAAATGTGTAAATATTAAACACCGCAATACGATGGGGGATAAACTTTTAGCATGTTTCTAAATCACTTACATAGAGAAGGATATTGCGAAAAGGGTTGATGTTGATTCTATTATCGATGCTTTTAATGACATGAAAGAGCGTGAGTGCAATTGAAGATGCCTAGTTTTACTAAATAGATTGAGGTAAGTCGTTAATGCTTTTGCAATATGTTAATTTATGAAAAGCATAATTAAGTATGGAGTGTTGCTATTTTGTACATTTTTGAGTTTTAATGTATTCACGTTGTTATGAACGTTTCTCTTTATTTTTTTGTCTCGCGTACATGGTCGCCCCCGTGTAGTGAAATTCCTGGCTCCGTCCCTGGTTGTGCCTATCATTCTAGTTGTGAATTGTAAACGTTGTTATAAAATGTGCAGTGGGAGAGGAAGGTTTTGGGTTACACATATGGATATGTGTCTTTTTCTTATTAGAGAATGGTGAGATAGAATGGAATTTAAGTACCAAGGTTGAAATGGAAGAGGAAAAATAGTAGAGTACCGGTATGGAATGAGCAGCTAAATATTTGTGTTAACGAGGGAAGGGGAACAGTGATGCTGCTGCCTCCACCGCACCAATTCACCGCTTCACTCACTGCTCATGCAAAGCGGTGCCGTTGTGGCACAAGTTAGACCTCTTTGATGTTCAAAAAAACCATGATGATTGATGATTTTGTACAACTTATTTCGGGTCTCAAAAAAAATTCAAACCGCGAGTTATTCTTAAAATGTTTTTTATGGGTTATTGTAAAAAAATTATCTCAATCCGATATCCGTAAGGGCTTTTCAGCATTCGTAGGGGCCGTACAAAATCTGAAAAAATTTATACCGATATTGAATTAATGAGCTATTTTTGTAAAGAAACCAATAAGAAGCATTTTAAAACTAATGAGTTGTTAAATCATCTTTGTAAATTCAAAATGGACCCCATAAAAAATAATCAATCAACAATATAAAACGAGCCTTTGGTGGGGTAGACTTTTTGACGGGGGAATTGGAGGTACTGATGGGGTATTTATACTTCAAATTGCTGGGGCCTACTGTTTTGCCTCCCACAATTAACAAACGTGTCAAAATGGCAAGGGGGGATTGCTATACAAAAGCGGCTACTAGTTTAGGAGACCTGCTATGGCCATTGTTATCCTTTTGAACACCCTAGCCCTACAATATACAACTTGAATTTCCATTGATGATTTTCTCCCCCTTCCAGAGTCCAGAGTCTCCAGACTATTAGAGCATTCGCAATGTAATAATCAAAAGTGAATAATTAAAACAAAAATTTGTCATGTCTGTTTTTGATTATTCATTTAGAAGGTTGTTAAAGTTAGCAATATGAAATCCCACATTGTTACTTTGATTATTCAAATGCTCAAATTTGATTATTGGTTAAGAGGTTGCTAACTTTGATTATTATAATGTGAACATTTTTTTAAGAACACATTGCTAACTTTAACAATTTTTTAATTTTAATTATTATATTGCGGATGCTCTTATAAAAGGCTGTTAAGGAACCCGTAACCAACCCCGAACCTGTTACCATCTTCTTCTCTGCTAGCTCTCTCTCTCGAGCCCATCATCATGCCCAATCTCGAGCACGACGTTTTGGACTTTCTGATCAAGGCCCTCCTCAACTTACTCGGCTTGCACTCCCGGGGAAACGGTATTGTTTCTCCATTCCAAGCACGTCCCGTAACCATGGGGATTGCATCTGCCAGTCTTTTCTTGTACTGCATTTCGTACGAGCTCGAACCGAGATTTACACAAGTGAGTCGTGGTGGAATGGGGTTGCTCCGTTCGATCCTCTTTGTATCCCTGGTCTCTCTTCTTTTCCGAAACCCTGTTTGGTTCGTTCTGTACTTTTCATACGTCATGTTTGCGAATCGGGAGATGATGTGCTACGTGACTGAAGTGCTGCGGAGCTGGGTCCATCAGAGGATGGTTCTCCTCCTTTACCGAGCAATATGCTGGATCAATTGGTGGTGGTTCGTAGCGCCCGTCTACGCCAACAGAGGAAACATTCTCCCACTGTAAGAAAGTTCGAGAGATGGAGTTAGGCCTGTCAATGGACCGGATCCGATCCGGATCCGATCAGAAAAATCCGATCCGGATCCGAATCCGATAACGTTGATCCGATAATCCGATAATCCGAATCCGGTAACGTTATCGGATCCGGATCGGATCGGATTAAATCCGTTATCAATCCGAATCCGAACTTTATATTTTTTTTTACTTTTTATAAATTTTTGAAATTTTTTTTAAAAATACGGTAAATTTTTTATTTTGAAAAAAAAATGTTTAAGAAGTTGTATTTTTATTTTCAATTTTTCCTTTTATTTTATTTTTTGGAAAATATTTTTTTTTGAAAAAAAGTTGTATTTTAAAAAAAAAAAAAATTTTTTTTGGCTAAAATTTTTGGAGTAAAAAAGTTTTCGGATCGGATCCAAAATTTTCGGATCGGATCCGGATTTCCGCTATCAGATTTGGATCTTATCGGATTCGGATCGGATCCAAGTCTTATCGGATTCGGATCTATCGGATCCGGACCCGTTGACAGGCCTAGATGGAGTAAAGAGAGGGGGTGAACCTAATAAGTTTGTCATCCGTTGTCGTGTTGTTTAGATTCCCCTGTTCGTCATTTCCTCCCCTGTTTTACCCTCTCTCTTGTTTGCGTTTTTCCATTAGTGTATGTACCAAAGTCTTGTTGTGTTGTATCTGATCTCATCTGGACACTTGGGAAATTTTGATGATTTTACGGGGATGTAGATTGAGAGAGGATCATGTAATGATTTCAATTTATACATCTTAAATTACACTTTATTTATGAGTACTGATTTCAACACTTTCTTTTCTTTTCTTTAGTTATTGTTTTTTTAAATATATATCTATTTATCCTGATTCACAGCATTCTTTTTTCATGTGTTAAATTTTACGGCATTAGAGGGCAATAAGTGCTGAATCACTGCAGATTGAACAATTTTATCACCTCTGTTTAGCCTATATGGTGATTCTATTTCAGTGGCAACTTGGGAGTGCGAGATTAACGTGGACTATGGGTGGTTTTCCAAATAAAAGAGTATGCCTGTTTTGAACAATGATTGATCCATTCTGCAAACAGGATGTCAAGCCCATCTTGCGCGCAACGCGATTAATTCTGGTGTTTTGAAATTAACAATTGGACAAATTCATTGTTTAGAATATTTGGCTTCTGTGAATTTAAACATGTAACCTCATGAAGAATATACACTTATTTGGTTTTTTTATGCACACTTGGCCCACGCGAAGTGAGCATTGGATCAAGCTGCCCAGAAATGAACAAGTTTCACGTTTTTTTTGGGTTTTTCCCAAATCCATTTAATTAAATAACAAATTAAACCGTTAAATTCTAGTATTCTATTCTATTCTGCTAGTCTAATTTGTTCAATTCCTTACCCTCTTATTTGAGAGGTAAGGGTTTTGCAAGACTAGTCTATAAAAAGAGATAGAGTAATAAATGTGGAATATGACGTTTTTCTTCGCCTTTTTTGAGGTCAAGGGTTTAATTAGGTTTACACTATCTTTTCTAAAGAGAAGCGGCACGGCTCATAAAGTCTAGCTCCTCTCCAATCCTTCGAATGAATTGGAAAATGCAATTTAAGTCCAAAATAGATTTTTTCCGAGCCCACTTTAATGATCGAGATTGTTCATGTTGTTTAGTTTGTCGAGAACATCAAGCATACCGAATATCAAGTTAATCGAATATCATTCGGTAATTTTCGGACACATTTATTTTACAGAAACATGAAATTGCAAACACTAGATCAAAATCCATTTCAACTATTTTTTGCAACAAAAATGTTTTGTCAAATAATATATCAAACAAAATGCGATCAACTTTATTTTTGGCATGCTTGATGCTCTAAATGAGTTCAAAAAATTGAACAATCCCAATCATTGCGCACAATTTTTTTTGGGGGGCTAAAATGGTACCCTCCGATCAATTTGGAAGAGGAGCTAGCTGGACAATAACGTACCCACCCATCCACTTCTTTAACTCGACGTCAAACACATGCTAAAAGGGTTTAGGACGCAAATCATAGGAAAATTTTCAACTGCCAACATCAATAACGCATCTCTCACACATTACCCACCCTTTTGGCCCTTTGGCCCTTTGTTGGAATAACAAATTGGGTCATTTTCTCAACCTTCTGCAGGGAACCAGAAGTTTTTTAATGACATTATGCGTTCTTTTTTACTGTGAGCAGCCATTTAGAATATATTGAAACTTTTAAGCCCTTAAAATCCAGAAAAAAGTAGCAAGTGGAGTGAAATGAGTTGGTGCCTTCCTTACACTCCCATTCACATGGGGATGATTCAATTCCCGTAAGCACTCTTTCACCTTCCCAAGTTTCCTAGGATAGAGTAGATTAGGTTGAACCAAAATTGCTGACCGAAATAACGTCATATTCCTTCTGAAGCACGAAAAGGAAAAAAATGATAACATGTCACATAAATGACTCATATTTCACGTCTATCACTCTTCTCTTTTTATATATTCTTTGGGTATTTTTGTAAAGTAAATGGTGTAGTAGAGGACAATTAAGTCAAGCAATGAATGGGTCTTGACAGAAACAAAAAGAGTTTTGGCATTATCGAGTCCCACACATCATCAATATTTCATTAGACCATTTACAATGGTCTTTCCACGTTATAACTAACCCGCACAATTCTATTCAAATAACATGATTACAGATATGTGCTCCTAAAGACGAATCAAATGCGTGACCGTATGTTGGTAACAATTACAAATCAATGAGTGTAAGTACTGTGTAACCTCAATATCTAACACTTTATCTTAATTCATTGGATTCTTCTTCCATTTGTTCATTTTTACCGCATGAAAGGGCAATATGTGCTGATTGAACATCTCTGTTTATCCTATGTGGTGATTTTTTTAGGAGTTCAAATCCTCCGTACCAAAATTCCTCTATACCGGTGTATTTCCAGCCGTTGAATTATGTTAAGAATTTCAAAAAATAAAAAAAATCTCACACAATCTAATGACTCAAGAATCATGGGTACACGGATATCTCAATACATAGGATTTGAGGGGGTTCTTTTATTAGTGGTAACTTGGGAGTAAGAGTTAAAGCCAAGTGAGAGAAAAAAGAGTGTACTTGTTTTGAAAAATGATCGACTTTCTTGACTCGCACGGGTGCTAAAGAGCTGAATAGTAACTACTAGTATTGGGTTCCCTGCTATTTCTGGGTTTTTTCACAAAATCCGTTTAATTGAACAACATATTAAAACTATTAAATTTTGTTATGCAGTTGCAAAACCTTTCAACCTTCATTTAATCGAAGCTATTCTAATTTGTTAGATTCTTTACTCTTTAAGAAGAGGTCAAGGGTTTTACGTTACCATGAAAAACTTAACTAAAGAGAAGCGGCACTGCTCATGAAGTCCAGCTCCAATCCAATCCTTCAAATGGATTGGAGAATACAATTTCAACTCGAAAAAAGTTTTTACCGAGCCCACTTTAATAATCGAGGCCGTTCATTTTGTTTAGCTGGTCGAGAATATCAAGCCTAGCGAATATCAAATTGTTTGGATACCATTTGATATATTTTTGGACTCTGGACTTTATCTTCCAGAAAATTAGATTGCAACACTAGATGATCAAAACCCATTTCAAATATTTATCCTAGATTAAATGTGTTTTGAAATAACGTCAAATGATATGCGATCAAGTTGACTTTTGGCATATTTGATGGTTTTAATGAGTTCAAAAAAAACAAAAACAAAAAAAGAACGGTCCCGATTATTGAAGTGTGCTCTGAAAAACCATTTTCCGAGTTGAAATTTTACTCTCAAATCCATTTGAAGAATTGGAGAGGAGTTGGACTCTCTTACCCACCCATCCAGTACTTCTTTCAAATCTTGAAGTTACACACATATTGAAGGTTTTACTACATGGATTTGAAGAAAAAATTCAATGGCCAACATCCATAACGCACGAGGCAACACATAAACTAGCCCTTTGGTCATCTTACAATGAGAATATACAACGTTGTCGTTTCAAATGTAAATGAGTATATAAATAATAAAATGACAAAGACAAGCTGTTATAAAAAAAAAGAGAGTGTGAAAGTTATTACCCATAAAAGAATTTGTTCAACATATGGGACCACAATATATATATCGGAAATGTTGCTGAATATGGAGCCTAGCTCCACGTGTAATTACTTTTGATTACAAAGGAGGAAAAACTCATATGGTCAAACATCAATGAATTGCAAATTGAGCCTTCTGAATCCTCCTTTTGGTGTTTCACCAAATTCTCTTTGCATCCTGTGATTCTTATCAACCGAACACAAGAAAGGGGGCCCACAAAATTAAACAAAATGCTTGGTTATTACATAAATGAGTCCAAGATGTATGCAAAAACTTTATATCCAATCAAAAGTTGTAGGACGTTAGGTACATAGATTTTAAAATTATATTATGTGGTCACTTATTTCACATCCAAATAATATGGGATTGTCTTTCGTAACATTCTTTGCGTGTCAGGTACACCCGGGATTGAGATTTGTCGTGTGTCTTTTTAGTCTATCATTGTGCTTTCTTCTTGTTGTGCCTGTCATTCTAGCTAGTCATGAATTGTACACTTATTATAAAATGTGCCGTGAAATGTAACATGCTCTGTTACTATTTAAAAATGGCAAATGCTAACCGGTGCAATATTGGACCGGGTATGTGGGTCCAAGTGGCCAGTTTTACAATTCTTTCCCTGGACATGACATCACAAATCCCTTCTAACTTGTTTTACAAATTTGTCCTTAGTTTTGCAAGTAATAACAAAACAACCATTTATCCAATCAGAAAAAGTAATGTGAAATGTCATTTCCCATCATTCCCCCCCTTTTTCCCCCCTTTTTTGGGATCCGGAGACTGTGATGTGCAGCCGTAGGCGCGGCCTTGCCGGCATCGGTCCGAGGATCGGAGACGTTCACCGCGTAGAGCTCGTTGAGTTCTACATGTGCACCAAAAACCAGCTCTATAAAATATCGTTAAATGCCTCATCGGAACATATATAACTTGAAAAAAATGGATTCAGTGGTTTTGATCCAATGTTTCATATCCATTAGGATTCATTTTTTCAAGTTATATGTATTCCGATGAGACACTTAACAATATTTGATCTACTTGATTTTTGGTACACTTGTAATACTCGACGAGCTCTACGCGGTGGACGTCTCTGATCGTCGGAACGATGCCGGAAAGGCCTCGCCGATGGCTGCGTAGTACGCTGTGCAGCACGGAGCTGCACAACACAGTCCCCACTACCCTTTTTTCCCCTTTTGGCGCCATTTTCCGAGGAATTTCCTTTTCGCCTTTCTTCCTCTAGGGTGGGTTTGGATTAAAAAATTAAGGCCTTGTTCTAGAAATCTTATTAAGAAAATAAGTATCTTATTTCACATTTTCAAACTAAAAAATAATGTGAATGAAAAGTAATATTTCAATTTTTTTTGCATCGTATAAAAGATCTCGAACGGAGCCTTAAGTGACTTATTTTTTTTTCTTTATTTAAATTTTTTCCATTTGTTTATTTTGTGTCAAACTTTTGTGATTTATTGATTCGTCTCGACGAGAGGAATGCGAAAAATAAAAAATTGTGATCGAAACTCATACTAATGCTTTGAATAAATACAAAAATAAGTCAAATAGACAACTTTTTTTAATACTTTTTTTGTCTTTTTAAAAAAAATTATGAATTTCGATCAAAATTTTATCATTTTCCAATTCCGCTCGCCAAGATGAATCAATAAGTCACAAAAGTTTGACGCAAAATAAACAAATGGAAACTCTGACTTGGACTTGTCAACCACCTCAAAAAGAAAACAGCCTTGCTAGCTTTAACGCATGGTTTTACCACGCATTTGTACTGCATGGCTAGTGGGTCCCACTTTGCGTCCCAAAAAAATATAGAAAAATATTCATACATTTCAAAATAATATTTTATGGGACTTTGTAAAAAATCAGCTCCAACAGATATCGGTAAATATTTTTTTCTAGATTCGTAGGAGCGAAAGTGCTCAACTATTCAGTTTCGCCCTTACGAACTCAAAAAAAAGACTTATCGATATTCGTTGGAGCTGATTTTTTACAGGATCCCATAAAAAATTATTTTAAAACTTATGAATATTTTTTTGTATTTTGTTTGGACCCGGAGTAGGTCCCAGTAGCCATGCAATACAAATGCACGGTAAAACCATGTGGTAAGGCTAGACTTTTTGAAAAGAAAAAGAAAGGTATAATTCAAAACAGCAGTCTCACTCGTGTTGTGTGGGTCAAGGAAAGGAAAAGGTAAATTTGGCAAATATATGTGGCTTTCAAATATACTCCTGCATCATTTCCAAGATGACATAAAAGAACAAAGGTTGAGAGGGAAGGTTGACATCTGGCAAGAGGAAGGAAAATAAAGTACCCAAAAAACAGAAGTGCACAAATCACAACGTTAAAAGGTGCAATACTGCACCGGTTAGCTGGACAGTTTAAAAATTTCATATTCAACTCAACAGTTTTAAAGGGTTTAGTGTTGCAATTCAATACTACTCTGTGCTTTGTCATTTTATATTCAAGCAGTGGGGGATTGTATCTCGTACCTATGCACCTGTGTAAACAGAAATATAATTTGTGATCTTTAGATACGTGGAGAGTTTCCTTTTGATTCTAAAGGATATCTCTTCTAGTGAGTATAAAGTGAAGTTGTGGGATTTGTGGTAAATATCACAAATTGTTGTGTAATTACGCACAAGTACCATAAGAAAAGTCATAATTATGTAACTTTCGCCACGAATTTTTTTAGTAATTTGATAAGGTATAAGAATTTTTTGTAATGGCGAACTTTTTTTTGTGGTTTGATGATTGCGTGTCCGGGGTCAGTTTACATGCACCTTGACTATTCCTCTCCGAAATCCTTTCATGTCGGAATTTGGGAATTTCCACGAAATTTGTCTCTTGCGGCCGGACCCGATATCGTCCAATTTCAAATTCAGAATATTTAAATTTAGAGTTCTTTCTTGTTAGTCACTCGAGCTACCCCTCGATATAGCAGTTGTATGGAGATCCCTCTTAGGATGTTTTGTAAACTTCAAAAGTGGTAAACAAGTTGCACATGGCTTGCTCCCTTTCTGATGGGTTCCTACAAAATCCCTCCTTTTGTCAAAGTAGCCAAATCCCACAAAAAAGAAATCCCCCCTCACAAGTACTTCCACTACAGATTAGAGAGCCAAATTGAGGTGGTGTTCCAGTTTTGTAAAAAGTTTTTTTTTTTTTTTTTCAAACGGAGGTAATTTCAAGCCTAAAAATATTGTGTTTATGCAAATAATTTTTCTACCAATATGAATCTTGTTTGATAGATTTCATCGTAATCTTTTAAACGGTGCAAAAAAAATTAAAAAATTAATTTTTATTTTTATCATATTTAAATTTAAAAATTGAAGAAAAAAACCTTTAAAAAAAAAAAAGGAAAACTGAAACGGCCCCTGAACCTTCTGGATCAAAGTTCTGATACCTTTCCTCATCGCCTTCTTCTCAATAAATAAACACATTCCGGACCTACATGTTTGTCTGAACTCTGATGTAGGCCGACTCGTGTTTTGATGGATCCGGGGGCTCTGCTGCCCACATGGGCGCAGTAGCCCCTACCCAAACGGCGCCGTTTGCCTTAAAAAAAAAATTTTCACTCCTAATTTGCAATTCTATAGAGTAGAAGCGTGATTATGAGAGGTTTAGAGACAAAATTTGATTATGTCTCTTTAGAATAATATGATCAGAATAATAATATCTTCACACCCGTTCAAACGGATTAAAAATTGGAACACTTAATTTTTTAACTATATTTTTTAATATATAAACGGTATCAAAAAATTAAGTGCTCCAATTTTTAATCCGTTTGAACGGGTGTGAAGATTTTGTTATTCTGATCATATTATTCTAAAAAGATATATTCAAATTTTGTTTCTAAGGCTCTCATAATCACGTTTCTGCTCCATAGGATTGCAAATTAGCAGTGAGGATTTTTTTTTCAAGGCAAACGGCGCCGTTTGGAGGTTGGGTAGGGGCTACTGCGCCCATGCGGGGCAGCAGAGCCCCCGGGTCCTGTTTTGATGTGGGCAGCTAGCTAGTAGGACTTCAAATTATATTCCCCCGTTTCTAAATAAGTGTCCGAAGCACAAGCCTAGGCTTTTAAAAAGATGTATTTGTTTTGTTAAAAATTATTTTCACAAATGAATAAATAGCAATGAGTTCTATTAGATTGTGGAAAAAAATTAATTTTTTTAACGAAAAACATGCAAATTTTGTAAGGTCTAAGTTTGCGCACCGGACACTTATTTAGGGACGGAGGGAGTATAATAAAACCAGAGCAGTTGCTTCGTATATCTTGATCCCAAAAGAGTTGATAGCACATGTGAAGTTCCCAACCTGAAATCTGAATAATTGAAATCTTAAGTCGCAAGCCTTAACTACCAGTCCAATTAACCTGGATTTCAGATTTCACGGTTCATGTGTTATGCATTTCTTATGGTCAAACTTTTTATGGTGTTTGTCACAGATTATGTAGTTACTTACGAATAGCTGTGTATGGTACGTTCATGTATGTTACAAAGTTTTTTTGACCACTTGCGAAATTATAGGATGTTAATTATGAATTATTTTTATTGAGACTAAGCAAATATTGATCTACATCTCCTTGTAGTTGTCTAGAGATATTATTCTCTTTTGTCTTTCTTTGTAGTTGTACTCATTCCCATCTTTTGGATACTGTGTTTAGACTTTTAGGTCCCGTTTGATAACAATGATAGATGGATGAGATTCGTAAGAAAATGAGATTAGGATTGGGATTCGTAAGGAGATGGGATTAGTAAGGAGAAGGGATTGATAATGAGTATGTTTGTTTGGGATGGGAGTAGATGATGGGATTATTAATATCATATTTGTTTGAGATGGGATTAGATTATGGGATTGGATTGATAAAAGAACGGGCAATTTACCTCTAGGTCCAGAAAATAGAAAGTAATTCCCACCAAGTTTCCTCTAATTAACGAAACACTAAAACCCTATGAAAGTGCCTAAAACCCCCAATACTGAAAGTGCTTAACTCTTAGGGCACCCTATGAAAGTGCCTAAACCTCAGGGTACCCTATAAAAGTGCCTAAAACTCTAGGGTACCCAATAAAAGTGCCTAAATCGCTAAAACCCTATAATAGGAAAGTGCACCCTAAAACTCCTATGAAAGTGCCTAAACCTAAACCCTATGGCTCTATGAAATCACCTAAACCTAAACTCTAGGGTACCTTAAACCCTAGGGTATCCTAAAATCTAAAATCTTAAGGTACCCTAAAACTCTAGGGTACCCTAAAATCCTAAAATCCTAGGGTACCCTAAGATTTTAGGGTACCCAAGGGTACTAGGGTACCCATTAGGGTACCATAAAACCCTAGCATACCCTAAAACCCTAGGGTGACATTTCTATTAATGGTAAATGTATTTTTGTAAAAGTGGACTTAGTGGTAATTAAGTATTTCATCTCTCCTTAATGGGAATTAAGTGTCACTTTTCTATACTTAGAGGTAATTTTCTCTAAAAGAAATTGGTAATGAGAAGAGATTGGTAATGTGAAAGAGTTGGGATTGGACTATTAATACCCCTCAATACCAAGTCCCACGGGGTATTAGCAATACCCCCTATTACTCAGATTATTAATCCCATCGGACTAATAGTCCGGACCTTTTTTTGTTACCAAACATAGTATTAATACTTCCATGAAATTAATAGTCCCATCCCAACCTTCAAACCCGTTATCAAACGGGGCCTTAGATCACACAAATACACTGCGCTTTCGTGAAAGGGGAAAAGTCTTTTCTATCAGAAAGTTTTCTTGTCCGAATTTGAAACTATTAATAGTTGAATTTGAAACTAGGGAAAATTTCAAAAAAACATTTGACCTTTCAACTCAACATCACATAAACACCTGAACTTCAAGAAATATCAATCCGCCATCTGACCTTTGGACTCCGTCATCAAATTACCCCCTCCGTCCACTTTTCCGTCCAATCCGTCCATTTTTCCGTCCAATCCGTCCATTTTCCGTCCAAACTTAACGGAGAAGTAGCAAAACGGCAAGTTTCGGTTAAAAAAAAAAATTCTTACCACCAATTTGAAATCCTATGAAGCAGAAACGTGATTATGGGAGTCTTAGAGATAAAATTTAATTATGACACTTTAGAATAATATGATCAGAATAAAAAGATCTTCACACCCGTTCAAACGGATTAAAAATTGGAGCACTTAATTTTTTAATCATATTTTTTAATATATAAACGGTGTAAAATACTTAAGTGCTTCAATTTTTAATCTGTTTGAACGGGTGTGAAGATTTTTTTATTCTGATCAGATTATTCTAAAGTGACATAATTAAATTTTGTCTCTAGGGCTCCCACAATCACGTTTTTGCTCCATAGGATTGTAAATTGGTGGTAAGAATTTTTTTTAACCGATAAAAAGATCTTTGTACCGATTCAAACGGATTAAAAATTGAAGCACTTAATTTTTTAACCATATTTTTTAATATATAAACGGTCTAAAAAAACTTAAGTGCTCAAATTTTCACTCCGTTTGAATCGGTGCAAAGATCTTATTATTCTTATCATATTATTCTAAAGGGTCGTAATTCATTTTTATCTGTAGGGCTATATGTTCTTTATTTAGGACCATATGGAGCAGAAACGTGATTATGGGAGCCCTAGAGACAAAATTTAATTATGTCACTTTAGAATAATATGATCAGAATAAAAAGATCTTCACACCCGTTCAAACAGATTAAAAATTGGAGCACTTAAGTTTTTTAGACCGTTTATATATTAAAAAATATGGTTAAAAAATTAAGTGCTCCAATTTTTAATCCGTTTGAACGGGTGTGAAGATCTTTTTATTCTGATCATATTATTCTAAAGTGACATAATTAAATTTTGTCTCTAAGGCTCCCATAATCACGTTTCTGCTTCATAGGATTGCAAATTGGTGGTAAGAATTTTTTTTTAACCGAAACTTGCCGTTTTGTTACTTCTCCGTTAAGTTTGGACGGAAAATGGACGGATTGGACGGAAAAATGGACGGAGGGGGTAATTTGATGACGGAGTCCAAAGGTCAGGTGGCGGATTGATATTTCTTGAAGTCCAAGTGTTTATGTGATGTTGAGTTGAAAGGTCAGGTGTTTTTGTGAAATTTTCCCTTCAAACTATTAATACTCGATAGTGATACCACTTCACTGGAGTAGTGTTTCAACTACAATTAATTATATTTCTGGAAGAACAAGATATAACCCTCAAACCCATTAAAGGCGTTAGGTGTGTTCAGGGACGGAGCCAGGAATTTCACTACACGGGGGCGACCATATACGCGAGACAAAAAAATAAAGAGAAACGTTCATAACAACGTGAATACATTAAAACTCAAAAATGTACAAAATAACAACACTCCATACTTAATTATGCTTTTCATAAATTAACATATTGCAAAAGCATTAACGACTTACCTTAATCTATTTAGTAAAACTAGGCATCTTCAATTGCACTCACGCTCTTTCATGTCATTAAAAGCATCGATAATAGAATCAACATCAACCCTTTTCGCAATATCCTTCTCTATGTAAGTGATTTAGAAACATGCTAAAAGTTTATCCCACATCGTATTGCGGTGTTTAATATTTACACATTTCATAGTTACAACTTATATTTCACCAAGATTACTTAAAATTTTCCAAATCTCTTCTCCTAGTGTTCTTATTTTCTCGAAACTGCCTTCGAAGTCTTGACGATGTGGGATTTTTGTGCTGAGAGAGAGAGGGGTCTGGTGTGCCATGGAGATTTTGTGTACCATGGAGATATTTTAGGCAGAGAGAAGAAACCGTGTAAAATCGTCTTAACGATTGGAGATTTTTGTGGATAAAAACTGGGAATTAAATAATTGAGTACTCACTATGTTAACCCTCAAATTTTATGTTTTGTTATATTTAACCCGTAATGTTTAGAAATTAACGTTGGTATCTTGTACTTCAAAGGTTACTAACTACTTACTATCATTTGATTTTTTTTCCCCAAAAATACTAGAGGGGGGCGAGTCTCCATACCTTCATAGGAAATTTTTATTTTACATATAATAAATAGAGGTTTTTTTTTTCTTGCAGGGACGATCGTCCCTACTGACCCCTCCCTGGCTCCATCCCTCGGTGTGTTGCTTTTGTAGTCCTTATGAACCCCCCCTCCCCCCTCTTTACAATCCCATCTTTACAATCCCACTTCTCTCTCATCTTGAAAAAAACAAAACCCACAATTCAGAAGATACAATACAATTTCCTATGATGACCTTTCCACCATCCCAACTCCTATAAAGGACGCATAATCTAAATCAACCCAGGAATACAGAAACCCACCTCCTTCACTTCCTTCTCTCTCATTCCCATCTCATCTTTCTTCCTATAGACTGAGCAACTTTCTAATAATGTTCGGACCAAACACTGGTACAACCTTCAATGGAAGCATCAATGTTGCGTTCATCAACGTAAGATCGTACAACATATCGCAACAACAGCCCGTGCCCGCTTCCCGTCACACGGTTTTCGCCTTTCTGATTCCTGCCCTGTTTAACTTCCTTGACCTGCAGTATCAGGGGAACGATAGCGTTTCTCCGTTGCAAGCACACCGCAAAACCATGTGGGTCGCGGTCTCCAGTTTGCTCTTCTACTGCTTTTCGTACGAGCTTGAGCCGAGATTTACCCAATTGGGACGGGTTGGAATGGGGGTGTTTGGTTCGATTCTATCGGTATCTCTGGCCGCCCTTCTTTTCCAGAACTCTGTTTTATTTGCTCTGTATTTTCTGTACGTCCTGTTTTCCAATAGGGAGGTACTGTGCTCCTGTATTGAATTGTTCTGGAGCTGGATCCATCAGAAAACGATCGCCGACCCTCAGAGTGAAATACAGTTGGTTGACCGGCGGTCGATCGTAATGACCGCCTCTGTGAACAGGGGAGGCCTACTCCCGGTGTAAGAGATTCAGGCAGTTGAGAATTTTGTCATGTGTTGTAGCTTTTGTTTAGATACCTCTCTGTTCTTCCTTTTCTCCCCTGTTTTTACTTTGTTTTTTTTATGTACTACAAATGTATGTTGGGTTGTCTCCGTTCTGAGCTAGTAGATATTTACGGATATAGCTTATCTACTGTGGTAGTTTTTCGACTGTTCTTCTTGTAATTTATGCATTCACTTCTTTGTTCTCTTTAATCCCAAAAAGTTGATATGTTAGGTCTAAGAGTAAGTACACCAGTGCAAAGCTAAACTACCCTATGAACAGTTTTCAATTTTATTTTAGCTATCAACTTTTTCTTTCACAACTACACCAACACTATCTAAATAGAGGGCAATTTACCTCTAGGTCCAGAAAATAGAAAGTAATTCCCACCAAGTTTCCTCTAATTAACGAAACACTAAAACCCTATGAAAGTGCCTAAAACCCCCAATACTGAAAGTGCTTAACTCTTAGGGCACCCTATGAAAGTGCCTAAACCTCAGGGTACCCTATAAAAGTGCCTAAAACTCTAGGGTACCCAATAAAAGTGCCTAAATCGCTAAAACCCTATAATAGGAAAGTGCACCCTAAAACTCCTATGAAAGTGCCTAAACCTAAACCCTATGGCTCTATGAAATCACCTAAACCTAAACTCTAGGGTACCTTAAACCCTAGGGTATCCTAAAATCTAAAATCTTAAGGTACCCTAAAACTCTAGAGTACCCTAAAATCCTAAAATCCTAGGGTACCCTATGATTTTAGGGTACCCATTAAGGTACCATAAAACCCTAGCATACCCTAAAACCCTAGGGTGACATTTCTATTAATGGTAAATGTATTTTTGTAAAAGTGGACTTAGTGGTAATTAAGTATTTCATCTCTCCTTAATGGGAATTAAGTGTCACTTTTCTATACTTAGAGGTAATTTTCTCTTTTACCTATCCATCTATTAAAATACTATCTTTTCTTTTTCTTTTTCCACAAAAATACAGTTGAGAGAGAGAGAGGGGGGGAGAAAACAATAAAATATAGAGAACCTTGTGAATAGTAGTGAGGTAGAAGTAACTCACCACTGTTCACAAATGGAAAATACAGGGCTCTTCCCCGAAGCTGCTGCAGGTGAGTTTTTGTATTTTCCTTAGCTAAAAAAGCAAAAAAGGTATTGTACATGCTCTAGTATACTTGCTCTAAGACTTAGGATTTGCCTCTCTTATGGTATCAAGTTTGAAACCGCTTAAGAACTATCAATTTTTATGGGGCTAATTCATATGGAACTTTCGTTCGACTTCAAGTGCGTCTCCAGTTAGCAGTGCCGGCTTTAATGCTTGGATTGTCTAAGCCCGATCCCAAACTTGATTGCCCTCTAATTATTAAGTCATAAAAAAAAAAAAAAAAAACTTCTGCCATGGCCGGGGGGTTTGCCCTATTTTTTTTGTTGGGCTTCTAATTTTTTTCCCCTGTTGAATTGCACAGTTTATTTTATTTTATGTTTTCCCATGGTGGCGGTTGTCCAAACCCTAGGTTTTATTAAAAAGAGGGTGAATCAAAAAGGAGAAGTGCAAAAATATACTCCAATTTACTTTAAGAATGAGCATGCAACTCAAATTGTCAAGAAATATCATAACCTTATCAAACAACTCATCAGAACTGTAGGAGAAGTGTATATTTTCTTCCATTTTGAAACAAGACCAGCTCGTATTAGAATTAGCTTAAGATAAATGTGAAACTTTCAAGATAAATAAAACTCACACTCCCTATTTTAGTGATGAAAGTAGAAGAAAATGCTACTATTCTTCCGATGGAAATAGTTTGTGCTTACATAGGATTGTAGAAAGTCTGCACAACTTAATTCATATAAAGAATGTGATCATTTCCCGTCCTTAACATAAACTGGACGCGACAGTCAAAATCTAAACCGTCTATTGAACAATCAATAGTTCAGATTTTGCTCATGTAAGAGTTTCTAAACAGATTCAAATCATCGATTATACCAATGCATGGTCTATATTTGAACTGTCCCGTCCAGTAAAAAACTTAGAGTAGAAAGGATCCGAACCTTTCATACAACATGTACTAGAAAGCTTGCGCTCCTATAGAAATATATATCAATACACTTGTAATAAAAGAACCAAGGATGGTAAGCCAAGACATGTGTTGAAATTACGGATTTACCCTTGTAGTTTGTTAAGGGTGGATTTTATTCGTTAAGGGTTTTTTGGTAGTTTGGTATTTTGTTGGAGGGCAAAAGGGTGAAATGTGCTTTGCATAGGCACATTGTGAAAATACGCATTTACCCTTTCAGCTTTGTAGCCTGTGTTCTTGTATATTGGGGTATCTTTGACTTTATACAGTCCAAGTAATGATAACCTTTTTGGAAAAGGATTGTACTTTTACCTGGTTTTCCGGCGATCTTCCCTTGCCTTTACCCATTTTTTTCGTTTCTTTGTCGACAAGGAGAAAGTACGCGCAATTACTCTCTACTGTTGTAGCGGCTATTGCCGTCCTTCAAAGGAGACACACGATTACTTAGCATCCTTTATGTGTTGGTTCGAGCAACAAAGCCTCAACCAAGGCGATGACAACACACACGCATGCACTAATCCGTTTGACTGGGAACCGCCGCTCACGGCACTGCACTGATGCACGGACATCCGGATACAAGAGATGTTCGATTTCATGAGTTCAAAGAGGTAATGTTTTGAAACCTTGGGCTTTTTCAATTTCTTAATCCTATAGCAAATGATATTATACTCGAGAAGAATATGAGAGAGAGAACGTTAAGAGAGAGAGGAGGAAAAGTAACTGGATTTAGATCTTGGCTCTTCTGGCTATGTAAAACAGAGATGATGTTGATTCGAAATCCTCATTTCGGATGATTCAACCTATGGATCTCTATATCTATTATTCGTTGTTGTTGTTGCTGCTGATCGCACTTACCAAATTTACCGCCGTCAATTTCACTATAAAGAAGATTATTCGACAAATGAGTTCTCTAGAAAGTATTCCCTTGAAACTCTGTAATTTTATAGATTTGAACTGATGGTGGGTTCCAGTTGGAAAGGTGGTCATGGGAGGGGAGGTTATGGAGATCTAACCCATTGTCCAACCCATTTGATCCCATGTATATATGGGTTAATGTGGTTTTACCCATTTATGACCCATAATACAATATGGGTGGATTTGGGCGGGTTAGACGTGGGCGGATATGAGCGGGTTTGGTGGTTGGTTTAAAATTGCCACCCCTTAAATGGAGTGTGCAAGGGGTGGTGAACCTTGTGATTTTAGAGTTCAGGGTTTGTGTGTTTTTCTTTCAAATTTAGCATTTTTATTTGCTTTCGGAGATTGAAGTTTTCAGGTTGAAGCGAAAGTTCCATGCCTTGGACATGAGTTCCCCATTGCTTACCGGTCATCAATATCGATTTCGTGCCTTGACAGGTAAATTTTGTATAGTTTTTGGGTTTTTTGTTTTCAAAACCCAATTTTGGTTAGTGATTCTAAATTACCATTGGTGTGGTTGCATGGGATTTCTAGCTGTATTTTTCTTAAAGGGATCATAGTTGGGACAAAGTGAGTACTTTTTCTTGCCATTCACAAATCTTTCCTCCATTCCCTAACTCAAATACAGCATAACAGAAGAGGGAAATGGAGAACTAGAATTACTCATACATATTAGTTTAGTTAGTTTAATAGATGACAAACTGTAAAGGTTTTTGCTATTGAATTTCTAACAAATGATTTCCACATTTTAATACAGGCCATAAACAGTATAAAAAAAGAAAAAGAAGTTCCTGTTCTTTTTTTCCTCAAGCAAACCATGATTTAGACAGGCTTAAAGTTTTCAAGATGTGAAATTTTATTAGATACAAATTGTTATTTACATGATAGAAATGTTGCCATGATGACGTCAAGAAAGGATACAAGATACGCAATTAACTTAGTGGTGACCCATGGCGGGACAAAATTTCCTTGTTGGGCTTTGCATAATCTGATGTCATTTAAGCAGAATTTGGAGCTGATACAAGGTATTTCAAAGTTAAACACTTTGATTTGTGTGTTTGTTTTACAACCGAGGCTATCTTGTTCGTGTCGTGCTATGGCTAGGTAACTCCATTACTTGCAAATGTTAGGTGATAATAAGCTCTATTTATAAGTTAAGTTTTGTATTTACTGGTTTTGGTAACTTTTGCCTATAGGCTATCTAAGGTTGAATCATTGGCTATTAGAATTGTTATTTATGACTTTCATTGGTCAAGCATAACAAGCCAAATCGAGCCTTAAATGCGATCATTAGACACTAATTAATAGAGAAAACAGGTGATTTTTTATTTTTGGGTAGGGATTGATATAAAACACCAGTACACATAGGGTGACTGAAATCCAATGGGTGTCTAAGTGAAATTTTTGAGGGTTGTAATTCATGAGGGGGAATTTATAAGTATAGGGTGACTGAAATCCCAAGGAAGGAACTTGTAAAGGCTTTTTAAAGACCATCATCACTGTAAAGTCTATTGTTTTGAAAATTCAATTGGTTTGTGTTGTATCAAAGCGTACAAAAAGTTCAACCTATGGTGTGTAAGTGTGCAAGTAACTCTTTGAGTACAAAAAGTTCAACCTACGGCCATTTCTGTAAGTGTGCAAGTAACACTTTTTGTAATGAGCACCATTGTTGTATATGAGAAGCATTGGAGGAAAAGGAGACTCGAAGACGATGTTCATTTTTGGGATTTTGGGAAATGAGTGGGGAGAGAGATAGAGAAATGAGAGCAAAAATTGAGAGAAAATTTATTGGGAAACATGCGCTAAGAAAAAGTTGAGACTTGAGTTTCAAAACGAACATGGTCAAAATTCTTTGTTTTCAAAATGTCTCCTGAATATTTATGATTGATGGCAGCGGGATGTGATTGGCATTGATGAAGCCCAGTTCTTCGATGACCTCTGTGATTTCTGCTGCAAAGCACTGATCTTGATGGAAAAACTATAGTAATTGCTGGGCTGGATGGGAACTACTTGAGGTTCTGTTTATCCTTTTCCTTTCTCATTCTATCTTGATGAAAATATGTGCTTGTCTCATGCAAAAATATGGTCTTATTTGTTGTTCTTGCTTTTTATTATACTTCTATGATGTTGATGGAAAAACTGTAGTAATTGCTGGGCTAGATGGGAACTACCAGAGGTTTTGCTTATCTTTTTCCTCTCTCATTCTATCTAGCTTGATGAAAATGTTTGCTTGTCTCATGCAAAAATATGGTCTCATTTGTTGTTCTTGCTTGCTATTATACTTCTATATTTCCATATTTGTTTCACTTATAATGATAGTGGTTGTATCTCCACAATACCTATTTTTACGTGAGATCGAGTGTTTGTTGCAGAAATAGCTGTGGTTGAGTGCTTGATATTTATACCCCTTGCTGATTCCATAACCAAACCGACAGCTCGATGTGAGCTTTGTGGCAAGCGGGCCTTTTTTACCCTACGGAAAATTGGAGAGAGTGATGAAATTGATCGGTGGTTCGGATGTTTATATGCTCGTGTGTCGCTAGCATTATGTCAATGGACAATAAGTTGTGGAAGCAGTACAGAATGTCCTAAAACCTTATAGCAAAGCTCAGAGCGACTCTCATACGGAAGAAGTTATAGTTGTTTAGACACCTCTACTTACATCCTAATACTAATGTTTTTGGGTTCTATGTATTTGAATCAGCTATCTGAAAAACATGTTGAACTTGGATATTCTACGCTTCTTTACTGCTTAGCCTTTGCATATGTTGCTAATGTGACTATTACTAACTACTATGAATATCTTGCTTTGAAGGATCATTAACCAAAGCTCTGTAGTTGAGAACAAACTATATTGTTCGATTAGTGGCTACTTACAATTTAGATCAGTAATGCAAAGAGCCACATATTGTATTCTTGTTTAAGTGTAATGTTCTACATCTTGAAGTTCGTTGAGCAGGTGACTTTATTTTCCTAATTTCCTGCTTTAATTGAAATGTTCATGTATGAAGTACAATAAATGCAAAGTACAATAAATTCAGTGGCTTAGAGCAATACAAATGCATGGCCAAGTATAGAAAGAACAATTGACATGTAGACTTGCAAAAGCAATAGCTTTTTGTATGTATATGTAGACCTGCAACAATCAGTGAAGTTACATAAGAGTACCATAGTTGTACTAATACAAATAAGATGGCCCAGAACAATCAATCCCTTGTATTTGAAAATCTGAAACTGATTTCTAATTCAATAACCTCGTGCTATGTCTCTACTATCATCACAACGAAAACAAAAAAACACTTCTCGACTATAAATTCATCCAATGAGCAGGCGGAAACGTGCGAAGCACGGGCATTACACTAGTATATATATATATCCGAACCTTTCAAACTTCGTTCGCCAGTACTTAAAAAATTGGTGTGATCATAAGAAATTGCTAACATATGGGACCACAAAATAAAATAGCAGGGGATGTTGCTGATTCCATTGTGTGATTCCATAGGAAGAAAAGCAAAAACCCATATGTTCACGTGGTATGTATACAGTATAAAATCTGCCAAAACCCACCTCATCCCAAACCCACAAACAAATGGAAATCCCACAATGGAATCAAATTGAACCTTCTTGACCCTTTTTTTCGCCTGCCTGCCGTCATCCCATCTCTGAAACATACAGGGAAACGGGTCCACAAAACTAAATAAATGCTGGAGTATAAATAAATTAACATCATTAAAGTGTTGTTAGGATTGAATCTTGACCCTTGCTATACGCATATGTGTTGGAAAATAGTTTCTGCGATCCAAATTTTGTCTTAAATACACTAAGACAAAAAGATTATATTTGTCTTTGGTAGTGAATTCCACACCTACTTTTATGTCAAATGCACTCCATTTTTTGTTATTTTGTGAAAATTTTATGTGTAATATTTTTTCAATAAAAGATAAGAAGTAGAGCGTATTTATAAAAAAAAAAAAAGTGTAAAAATCATTTCACTTTGTCTTGTAGTATCAAAGTAACATAGACAAGAGCGCCGTTATAAAAAAAATAAAAGAAAAGGTAGTGTGAAAGTTATTTTATAGGAGTATTTTTTTTTCTTTTGCCAAACGATATATATTAGCTACCCATTAAAAATTGTGAACATATGGGACCACAATATATCGGCGATTTTGCTGATTATATATGGAGCCTCCACGTGTAATTAGTTTGGATTAAAAAGGAGGAAAAACCCATATGGTCATGCGGAATTAATAAAATCTCCCAAAACCCATATCGACCCCCTTGACCCTATCAAACAATGGATGCAAATTGAGCCTTCTGAATCCTCCTTTTCGTGTTTCACCAATTCTCTTTGCATCCAGTGATTCTTACCAACCAAGCACAAGAAAGGGGACCCACAAAATTAAACAAAATGCTGAGTCATTACTTAAATGAGTCCAAGATCGATGTATGTACGAACTTTAGGGTGCGTTTGGTTGGATGGAATGGAATGTGAATAGGAATAGAATTAAAAATGGAATAGAATTGGAGGAATTGAGAATGGAATAATCATTTCCATTCTCATGTTTGGTTGTACTTAGGAATAATCATTATCATCTCCAATGGAATAGTGTGGCAATAGCAATTTTTGGAGTGGCAATAGCAATTTTTGGAGTGGCAATAGTAATTTGAAGTGGCAATAGCATTTTTTGGAGTGGCAATAGTAATTTTTGGAGTGGCAATAGTAATTTTTGGAGTGGCAATAGTAATTTTTGGTGTGGCAATAGTGAATGTTGGAGTGGCACTAGTAATTTTGGAGTGACAAAGAAATGGAATAACAATTCCTTAGTTTTTTGGATGGAATGACAATTCCTTTATTAAGGTGAATAGTGATTCAATTTGGAATCATCATTCCATTATTCAATGATGAACCAAACATTAGAATAAGTAAGTCATTGGAATAACTATTCCATTCCAACCTTGATTCCATCCAACCAAACATACCCTTATATCTGACCAAAAGTTGTAGTCCATTAGTTATAGAAATTTGAACATTATATTAAGTGATCACTTATTCTATTTTCAAACAATGTGAGATTGTATTCCATAACGTTCTTTGTCAGGTGCACCCGCCGCGATTGAGATCTGTTACGCTAACCCATTTTTTGTCCATCATTGTGTTTCCTTTTTGTTGTGCCTATCATTCGAGTTGTGAATTGTAAATGTTATTATAAAATGTGCAGTGTGAGAGGAAGGTTTTGGGTTACACATATGGATATGTCATATGTATCTTTTTCTTATTAGAGAATGGTGATATGGAATGAAATTTAAGTACCAAGGTTGAAATGGAAGAGGAAAAATAGTAGAGTACCGGTATGGAATGAGCAGCTTAAATATTTGTGTTAACGAGGGAAGGGGAACAGTGATGCTGCTGCCTCCACCGCACCAATTCACCGCTTCACTCACTGCTCATGCAAAGCAGTGCCGTTGTGGCACAAGTTAGTCCTCTTTGATGTTCAAAAAAACATGATGATTGATGATTTTGTAGGGCTTATTTCGGGTCCCAAAAAAAATTCAAACCACGAGTTATTCTTAAAATGTTTTTTTGGGTTATTGTAAAAAAATTATCGCAATCCAAAATCCGTAAGGACTTTTTCAGCATTCGTAGGGACCGTACAAAATATGAAAAAATTCATACCGATATTGAATTAATGAGCGTTTTTTTTTTTTTAAAAGAAACCAATAAGAAGCATTTTAAAACTAATGAGTTGTTAAATCATCTTTGTGAATTCAAAATGGACCCCATAAAAAATAATCAATCAATTTAAAAATGAGTCTTTGGTGGGGTAGACTTGGGAATTGGAGGTACTGATGGGGTATTTATACTTCAAATTGCTGGGGCCTACTGTTTTGCCTCCCACAATTCACAAAGGTGTCAAAAATGGCAAGGGGGAATTGCTATACAAAAGCGGCTACCAGTTTAGGAGCCCTGCTATGGCCATTGTTATCCTATTGAACCCCCAAGCCCTACAATATATACAACTTGAATTTCCATTGATGATTTTTCCCCCCTTCCAGAGTCCAGAGTCTCCAGACTATTACTATAAAAGGCTGTTAAGGAACCCATAACCAACCCCGAACCTGTTACTATCTTCTTCTCTGCTAGCTCTCTCTCGAGCCCATCATCATGCCCCATCTCGAGCACGACGTTTTCGACTTTCTGATCAACGCCCTCCTCAACTTGCTCGGCTTGCACTACCGGGGAAACGGTACGTATTGTTTCTCCATTCCAAGCACGTTCCGTAACCATGGGGATTGCATCTGCCAGTCTTTTCTTGTACTGCATTTCGTACGAGCTTGAACCGAGATTTACACGAGTGAGTCGTGGTGGAATGGGGTTGTTCCGTTCGATCCTCATCGTATCACTGGCCTCTCTTCTTTTTTGAAACCCTGTTTGGTTCGTCCTGTACTTTTCGTACGTCCTGTTTGTGAATCGGGAGATAATGGGCTGCAAATAGCAGTGCCCTTTCAATTTATACATCTTAATTTACACTTTATTTATGAGTACTGATTTCAACACTTTCTTTTCTTTTCTTTTGTTTTTTTATATATGTATTTATCCTGATTCACAGCATTCTTTTTCCATTTGTTCATTTTTACGGCATTAGAGGGCAATAAGTGCTGAATCACTGCAGATTGAACAATTTTATCACCTCTGTTTAGCCTATATGGTGATTCTATTTCAGTGGCAACTTGGGAGTGCGAGATTAACGTGGACTATGGGTGGTTTTCCAAACAAAAGAGTATGCCTGTTTTGAACAATGATTGATCCATTCTGCAAACAGGATGTCAAGCCCATCTTGCGCGCAACGCGATTAATTCTGGTGTTCTGAAGTTAACGACTGGACAAATTCAATGTTTAGAATGTTTGACTTCTGTGAATTTAAACATGCAATCTCATGGAGAACAAACACTTATTTGGCTTTTTTATGCGCACTTGGTCCATGTGAAGTGAGCATTGGATAAAGATGCCCCAGAAATGGACGAGTTTCACGTTATTTTTTTGGTTTTCCCAAATCCATTTAATTAAATAACAAATTAAACCGTTAAATTCTATTCTGTAGAAGTTTATTGTACATTCTTCCAATCAGCAATTAATCGAAGCTTGTCTAATTTGTTAAGATTCCTTACCCTCTTATTAGAGAGGTAACGGTTTTGCAAGACTAGTCGTTAAAAAGAGATAGAGTAATAAATGTGGAATATGACGTTTTTCTTCACTTTTTTTTTTTTGAGGTCAAGGGTTTAATTAGGTTTATATATTATCTTTTCTAAAGAGAAGCGGCACGGCTCATGAAGTCCAGCTCCTCTCCAATCCTTCGAATGAATTGGAAAATGCAATTTAAGCCCAAAATAGGTTTTTTCCGAGCTCACTTTAATGATCGAGATTGTTCATGTTGTTTAATTTGTCGAGAACATCAAGCATACTGAATATCAAGTTAATCGAATATCATTCGGTATTTTTCGGACACATTTATTTTACAGAAACATGAAATTGCAAACACTAGATCAAAATCCATTTCAACTATTTTTTGCAACTAAAATGTTTTGTCAAATAATATGTCAAACAATATGCGATCAACTTTATTTTTGACATGCTTGATGCTCTAAATGAGTTTAAAAAATTGAACAATATACCCAATCATTGCGCACGATTTTTTTGGGGGGCTAAAATGGTTCCCTCCGATCAATTTGGAAGAGGAGCTAGCAGGGTAATAACGTACCCACCCATCCACTTCTTTAAAATCTTGTTGGGATTTGTCCCACATCGGTTAAATATATCCTCCAAAACTAGTATATGAGCTTGGGCGGCCTCTCCACTCTTTGCCAATTGGTTTGGAGTTGGATGCTTTAACAAATCTCGACGTCAAACACATGCTAAAAGGGTTTAGGACACAAATCATAGAAAAATTTTCAACTGCCAACATCCATAACGCATCTCGCACACATTACCCGCCCTTTTGGCCCTTTTTTTGAATAACAAATTGGGTCATTTTCTCAACCTTCTGCAGGGAACCAGAAGTTTTTTAATGACATTATGCGGTCTTTTTTACCGTGACAAGCCATTTAGAATACATTGAAACTTTTAAGCCCTTAAAATTAAGAAAAAAGTAGCAATTGGAGTGAAATGTAATTGGTGGCTCCCTTATACTCCCATGCACATAGGTATGATTTGATTCCCGTAAGTACTCAGCCCTCTCCCCAAGTTCCCTAAGATAGAGTAGATTAGGTTTAATGAATGGCATGGCAAAAAAAAAATTTCCAGAAAAAATTAATCTTGATCGGATGGCTATGCCCAAATCTGCATGTAAATTTTTCTTTGAGACTATGGTGATGGATTTCAAGATAAATCTTCTACCAAAAATGAATTGTTAGATCATTACAGAAATTGAACCAAAATTGTTGACCGAAATAATGTCATATTCCTTCCGAAGCACAAAAAGGAAAAAAAAAACGATAACACGTCATGTAAATGACTTATATTTGACGGCTATCACTCTTCTCTTTTTATATATTCTTTGGGTATTTTTGTAAAGTAAGTGGTGTAGTAGAGGATAGACCTTTTGCAATGGTCTTTCCACGTTATAACTAACCCGCACAATTCTATTGAAATAACATGATTACAAATATGTGCTCCTAAAGACGAATCAAATGCGTGAGCGTATGTTGGTAACAATTACAAATCAATGAGTGTAACGTCAATATCTAACACTTTATCTTAATTCACAGGATTCTTCCCCCATTTGTTCATTTTTACCACATGAAAGGGCAATATGTGCTGATTAAACATTTCTGTTTAGCCTATGTGGTGATTTTTTTACGAGTTCAAATCCTCGGTACTAAAATTCCTCTACACCAGTGGATTTCCAGCTGTTGAATTGCGTTAAGAATTTTAAAAAATAAAAAAATTCTCACACAATCTAACGACCCAAGAATCATGGGTACACGAATATCTTAATACATAGGATTTGAGGGGGTTCTTTTACTGGTAACTTGGGAGTAAGCGTTAAAGCGAAGTGAGAGATAAAAGAGTGCGCTCGTTTTGAAAAATGATCGACTTTCTTGACTCGCACGGGTGCTAAAGAGCCGAATAGTAACTACTAGTATTGGGCTCCTTGCTATTTCTGTGTTTTTCACAAAATCCGTTTAATTGAACAACAGATTAAAACCATTAAATTCTGTTATGCAGAAGTTTATTGTAAAACCTTTCAACCTTCATTTAATCGAAGCTATTCTAATTTGTTAGATCCTTTACTCTTTAATAAGAGGTCAAGGGTTTTACGCTACCATGAATAACTTAACTAAAGAGAAGCGGCACCACTTATGAAGTCCAGCTCCAATCCAATCCTTCAAATGGATTGGAGATTACAATTTCAACTTGAAAAAAGTTTTTACCGAGCCCACTTTATTGATTGAGACCGTTCATTTTGTTTAGCTGGTTGAGAATATCAAGCCTAGCGAATATCAAGTTGATTGGATACCAATTGATATATTTTTGGACTTCGGACTTTATCTTCCAGAAAATTAGATTGCAACACTAGATGATCAAAACCCATTAAAAATATTTATCCTAGATTAAATGTTTTTCGAAATAATGTCAATGATAAGCGATCAACTTTTTTTTTTTTGATATGTGATCAACTTGACTTTTGGCATATTTAATGGTTTTAATGAGTTCAAAAAAAGAACGGTCCCGATTATTGAAGTGTACTCAAAAAAACCTTTTTCCGAGCTGAAATTTCACTCTCCAATCCATTTGAAAAATTGGAGAGGAGTTGGACTCTCTTACCCACCCATCCAGTGCTCCTTTCAAATCTTGAAGTCACACACATATTAAAGGGTTTAGCACATGGATTTTAAGAAAAAAATTCAATGGCCAACATCCATAACGCACGAGGCAACACATAAACCAGCCCTTTGGTCATCTTACAATGAGAATATAGTCGTTTCAAAAGTAAATGATTATACAAATGATAAAATGACACAGACAAACCGTTATAAAAGAAAGAGTGTGTGAAAGTTATTACCCATAAAAAAAAAATTTGTTAACATATGGGACCACAATATATATATCGGCGATGTTGCTGAATATGGAGCCTTCACTTGTAATTACTTTCAATCTTCAGAGTTCTGGAGCTTGGATACTTAGATTTGATGATGGAGATTTGTCTTCAGCGTTCTTCTGGGCTTTGAAGCTTTGATCCGACGCTTTGATCTGGAGAACCTTCTCGTTGGATGCAGACTTGAAAACTTTGAAGCTTTGATCCGACGCTTTGATCTGGAGAACCTTCTCGTTGGATGCAGACTTGAAAACTTCTGAAGGGCTTGAGCTTGAGGGCTTTGATCTTTAGAGCTCTGGAGCTTGTGTACTTTAATATGCAGATGAAAAAATATGAGGAGGAGCACCTCGATCTATTTATAGAGATGTAGGATGAAGAGTCATGACCAATCTCTACTTCCTTCATATTTATCTCCCTTTAATTATTTCATTATTTAATGTGAAAGAAATAATTAAAATTCAATAATTATACTTCTTTTTTTTTATTTTAAGAAAGACAATTATTTGTGAAGAGAAATAGCATTATTATTTTACCAAGTGGTTTAATTTGATTGGCCGAACTTAATAAAAATAATAACTACGTCACTTAGACAAGTGGCACCATTTGATTAGCCCGTTCGTGTAAAGTGATCATTTATTTCACATCTAAACAATGTGGGATTGTATTTTGTAACATTCTTTGTTAGGTGCTATCACCATGCTTCCTTCTTGTTGTGCCCGTCATTCTAGTTGTGAAGTGAAAATTTTATTATAAAACTTGCAGTGGAATCTTACATGCTCTGATACTATTTAAAAATCTCATATTCAACTCGAAAGTTTTAAAGTGTTTGGTGTTACAATTCAATATTACACTGTGATCTGTCATTTTATATTCAAGTGATGTAGGATTGTATCTCGTAACTAACTATGTATCAGTGTTACTTTAGATATATTCAAGTTGCGATCTTCTTGGACTAACGGAACATTAAATAAGATTGAGAGAGTTTCTTTCTTTCTTTTTTTTTTATTTTTTATTCTAAAGGATTTCTCTTCTGGTGAGTATAAAGCAAAGTTGTGGGATTTGTGGTAAATACCACAAATTGTTGTGTAATTACGCACAAGTACCGTAAGAAAAGTCATAATTATATAATTTTCGCCACAAAAATTTGTAGTTTGACAAGTTATAAGTTTTTTTTTGTAATTCTCATATGATCTGTATGGTGTTGATAGCGAACCTTTTTATTGGTTCGATAATCAGGTGTCCAGACCAGCTTACATGCACCACGATTATTTCCCTCCCCAGTCTTTACATGCTGGAATTTAGGAATTCACAAGAGATTTGTCTTTTACGGGCGGACCTGATGTCATCAAGTTTCCAACTCAAAATATTTAGGTTTACAGTTCTTTTTTATTGCCACTCGAGCTATCCCTCAATATTGTAGTTGTATGAATCTCCCTCTTGGGATGTTTTGTAAACTTCGAAAGTGGTAAACAAGTTGCACATGGCTTCCTAGCTCCCTTTTTGATGGGTTCCTACAAAATCCCTCCTTTTGTCAAAGTAGCCACATCCCACAATTTCTGATTCCGTCAATCCAAAATCACCTCAACCACCAAAAAAGGCATCCCCCCACTCACAAGTAATTCTACTACAAGAGAGCCAAATTGAACCTTCTGGAATAACTTTTTTTTGACGTATTTTTTTAAAATAAATTATATATTTTTGAAATCTACTCAACGAAACCTATCAAATGAGCTTAATATTGATGGTGAAATAATGGAAAATAGAAAAATTATATATTTTTGTGGTAGTTTAAATTGTATAAAGAGGTTGAAAAATTAAGTGTTCCAAAATTCAATTCGTTTGAACGAGTGGAAAGATTTTAGTTTTCTGATCATTTTATTTTAAATGGTCATAATTAAATTTTGACTGTAGGGCTCTCGTTGATTAACCCTAAGAGATAATTGATTCTACGACTTTCTTAGGGTTAATCAACGAGAGCCCTACAGTCAAAATTTAATTATGATCATTTAGAATAAAATGATCAGAAAACTAAAATCTTTCCACCCGTTCAAACGGATTGAATTTTGGAATACTTAATTTTCCAACCTCTTTATACAGTTTAAACTACCTCAAAAATATATAGTTTTTTCACTTTTTCAACCTTTTTAGTTTCGAGAGAAAAAGAAAGTCTTTTTTTCCCCTTTTCTTTCTTTCTTTCCAGTTTGCTTTTTTTTTTCCGCATTATTTCCTTTTATTTCTATCCAGTTTGAAATCTTTTTTTCTTTTTTTTCCTCTTTATTTTTTTTTCTTTCTTTTCAGTTTGAAATTTTTTCCTCTTTTTGATTATATTTTTTCCTCTTTATTTCTCCTCTTTCTATATATTTTACTAATATATAAACAGTCACAAAAAAAATTAAGTGCTCCAATTTTTAATCCGTTTGAACGGGTGTGAAGATCTTATTATTCTGATCATATTATTCTAAAGAAACATAATCAAATTTTGTCTTTAGGGCTCTCATAATCACGTTCTGCTCCACAGGATTGCAAATTGATGGTAAGAATTTTGTTTTTTACCAAAACGTTGCCATTTAGTGGTGTGGGTACCAAAACGTTGCCGTTTAGTGGTGTGGGTAGGGGCCACTGTGCCCACTTTTTAATTTCTTTATTTATTTAATTACTTTTATCTTATTTATTTAATTTCTATAAATTACACCCTTTCTATATTAAAAAAATATATAATTTAAGAATTAAGTGTTCCAATTTCCCATTAAAAGTCATTTTTATTATTCATTGTTAAGATAAATTAATTAACTAATTAAAATAACGAATTGGGTTGGAGAGTAACAGTGGAAATGATCAGGGTTCTCTTAGGCAGCAAAGCCCCTGGGTCCACTTAAATTTCTCCCACTTTTTAATTTTTTTTATTTAATTACTTTTATCTTATTTATTTAATTTCTATAAATACACCCTTTCTATATTAAAAAATATAATTCAAAAATTAAGTGCTCTCACTTTTAAATACACCCTTTCTATACTAATTAGTTTGAATTATTTTTGCTCTCACTTTTAAAATTTTATTTTATTACGGTAATCTCGGACACGGAACAACGCTGAGTGATTTTGGATTGAGTGATTTCTACTATTTTTTGTGAAAAAAGCAAAAAAACGCGAAGGAGAGTGTGGGGGTAGACTCAAACCAACAAACTCTTGTTTACAAAGAGAGCACTTTACCACTGTACCAACAGATAACTATTCACATGCATTCAACATAATTACTTTTATCTTATTACGACCCTAAGACCTTTCAACAAGCACCCTAAAACTTTTTTGCACTGGTTCAAACAGATTGAAAATTGAAATACTTATTTTTGTAATTATATTTTTTAATCTATAAAGGACAAAAAAAAAGGAAAAAAATTAGTTAGATAAACATGATCAATTGAGAGCTGCTTTTTTTCTCTCTCAATTACTTTACAAAGCTTAGAATTAGACTTGAACCTATTATTAAAGAAAAAAAAAGAAAGAAAAAATCAAACCGGAAAGAAAGAAAAGGAAATAAAATGGGAAAAAAAAAAAAGACAAACCAGAACGAAAAGGAAAAAAGAAAAAAGAAAAAAAGGGAGCAATTGTAAAGAAAGAAAGAAAGAAAAGGGAGAGAGAGAGGGAGAGGCGGGGGTAGGCCGACTCATGTTTTGATGTGGGCCGACTCATGTTCTGATGTAGGCCGACTCATGTTTTGATGTGGGCAACTAGCCAGCAGGACTTCACATTTTATAATAAAGCCAGAGCAGTTGCTCTGGATGAATTGACTTTAAAAGAGTTGATAGCATCTGTAAAGTTCTTAACGTGAAATCTTCGGAGAAAATGAAACTTGTAGTGGGCCGAATATTCTAGTTCGGCCACAATCGCTACGTTCGGAGCTAAGCAACCAAGTTCGGCCTTGTCTCCCGCGATGCTCCCTCCATGCTCGACTCGGCCTGGAACTAAGCAACCAGGCTCGGCCACTTTCGGGAAGAGAGCTCTGATGAAAGGTTCTTCGCTTAAGTCACCCACCGGGCTCGGCCATGTGTGGGCTCGGCCATGTCACTCAGGCTCGGCCACCTTCGGGAAGAGAGCTCCGATGAAAGGTTCTTCGCTTAAGTCACCCACCAGGCTCGGCCATGTGTGGGCTTGGCCATGTCACTCAGGCCGTTCGGGAAGAGAGCTTCGATGAAAGGTTCTTCGCTTAAGTCACCCACCGGGCTCGGCCATGTGGGCTCGGCCATGTCACTCAGGCTCGGCCACCTTCGGGAAGAGAGCTCCGATGAAAGGTTCTTCGCTTAAGTCACCCACCGGGCTCGGCCATGTGTGGGCTCGGCCATGTCACTCAGGCTCGGCCACCTTCGGGAAGAGAGCGCTGATGGAGGGTTCTTTGCTTGCGTCATCCATTGGGTTCGGCCACCCGCGGAGTCGCGTGCTCGGCCACCCGCGGAGTCGCGTGCTCGGCCACCGGCGGAGTCTCGTGCTTGGCCACCCGCCGAGTCGCGTGCTCTCTCACACGATGAAACGGTTACGAAGGGTAATCATGAGCGCACATGGGCAAAGCCAGCTCACGCCAAAACGGTTACAAATATCTATCCAGTGACGCCACAATGACGTCGCTCAGCTCGTGCAGAGCACATGTTTGAACTTGGAGAGCAAGCTAGGAAGGATCTATAAATACTAAAGGTTCACAGCCCTAAAAGGTACACGACACTATATTCCATACTCAAAACCCTAGCTCTCCCTCTCTTTCTCTGCACCATTCTCATCCTTGCGCCGGAGGGCCATACCGGGGCTCCTCCGGTGTGGTCTTTAGTCGTGCATCGTGGTGCAGGTTAGGTGGAAGGAGCTTAACAACCCCTGAACCAGAGGAGGAAGACCCGAACCAGAGATCACGGGCCACACAATTGGTGAACCTGACGTGAATCGCTTCTGATTCAAACGGCTCGCTCCTCCTTCGCTGCAACCTTCTCCTCCTCAAAACAACCAAAGACTCAACCACCATAGGCGGAGATCTAACAGACGTCACCACTTCGGGGGCCAAGGACGCAAGCGGCAACATCATCCTACCGCCTCCTGAAAGGCACATGTCCATCTCCACCCCCGCAAGCTCGGGGCTATCACCAGCCGCGGAGGACGTAACGGCGGCCTACATCCGCCTATTACAGCAACGTGAATCTACCTCGAACTACGGTGGCTCCACCCCCTCCTACTCATTTCTTCTCTTCACTCTAAATCAAACCTCTATCCAACGAGATGGGCGGACTTCCTCCTCCTCCCCCAATCAATCTAGTCTCCTTTGAGAGCGGAGAAACTTTAATGAGACTCTCTCTCACTAGCCAGGCTTCATCCCTCCTGGCCCCAATCTCGTGACCCAGCGGCCACCCACCATGGCAGAAGATACCCTCGCCTACATTCAAGATGCTCAAACAACAACAGGAAACAATGACCACCACTATCGTTTGGTTGATGATCAAATCGCTCCGCCCTTCAAGAATGTTAGAGCCAAAGACAACGTTGCCTTTAGGCAACAAAGGTCTCCGATCCACCAGCGCTTGGGGAACCAACGAACGAAGAGCCATAAACTGGAGGTCCAACTGTGACGGCTGACCTTCGAAGCCGATCCACCAGCGCTTGGGGAACCAACGAACGAAGAGCCACAAACTGGAGGTCCAACTGTGACGGCTGACCTTCGAAGCCGATCCACCAGCGCTTGGGGAACAAACGAACAAAGAGCAACAAACTGGAGGTCCAACTGTGACGGCCGACCTTCGTAGCCGGTTCACCACCAGCTCAGGAAGTTTACTAAAGCTCCCTTCTCAAAGAAGATCCAGGTCGAGCTTCAAAAACATGAAGCATATTTGCCAAAGACTCACGAAAAATTCTTGGCCAAGCATGAGGTACGAGGCACCCGCGCTCCCCCCGTCAATCAGAACGCTCACCTTGCAAAAAGTTTTCTTAGTGTTCTTTTATCTCGGCTACATTCGACCTCTGCAACGCTGATTCTAATCACACCCGTGTGTCACCATTGTACAAAGTTGATCGTTGGTTCGACTCAGAGATTTCGGCCGCCATCACTTCGGCCACCCTCAACGGCCTTCGGCCAATCCTCAACCGTCGGGGCTCTCTAGAGTCCAAACGATTGTTCGGCGCCTGCGCCATCAACGGCCTTCGGCCAATCCTCAACGGCCCTTGGCCAACCTCAATCGTCGGGGCTCTCTAGAGTCCAAACGACTGTTCGGCCCCTGCGCCATCAACGGCCTTCGGCCAATCCTCAACGGCCCTTGGCCAACCTCAACCGTCGGGGCTCTCTAGAGTCCAAACGACTGTTCGGCGCTTGCGCCATCAACGGCCTTCGGCCACCACAACGGCCTTCGGCCAACCTCAACCGTCGGGGCTCTCTAGAGTCCAAACGACTGTTCGGCGCTTGCGCCATCAATGGCCTTTGGCCAACCCTCAACGGCCTTCGGCCACCCTCAACCGTCGGGGCTCTTTAGAATTCGCATGGCAGTCGTCCCTCGCACCATCAGAGGCTTTCATTACGATTCGGCCACTGATATTCGGCCAGACTCATTGTCAACTTCTCCTATACTCTATTGTACCAGAAGAAGTTGAGGGGCTATTGTAGTGGGCCGAATATTCTAGTTCGGCCACAATCGCTACGTTCGGAGCTAAGCAACCAAGTTCGGCCTTGTCTCCCGCGATGCTCCCTCCATGCTCGACTCGGCCTGGAACTAAGCAACCAGGCTCGGCCACTTTCGGGAAGAGAGCTCTGATGAAAGGTTCTTCACTTATGTCACCCACCGGGCTCGGCCATGTGTGGGGTCGGCCATGTCACTCAGGCTCGGCCACCTTCGGGAAGAGAGCTCCGATGGAAGGTTCTTCGCTAAAAAGTCACACCGGGCTCGGCCATGTGTGGGCTCAGCCACTTTCGGGAGCTCGGCCACTTTCGGGAAGAGAGCTCTGATGAAAGGTTCTTCGCTTAAGTCACCCACCGGGCTCGGCCATGTGTGGGGTCGGCCATGTCACTCAGGCTCGGCCACCTTCGGGAAGAGAGCTCCGATGGAAGGTTCTTCGCTTAAGTCACCCACCGGGCTCGGCCATGTGTGGGCTCGGCCATGTCACTCAGGTTCGGCCACCTTCGCGAAGAGAGCGCCGATGGAGGGTTCTTTGCTTGAGTCACCCATTGAGCTCGGCCACCCGCGGAGTCACGTGCTCGGCCACCCGCGGAGTCTCGTGCTCGGCCACCCGCAGAGTCTCGTGCTCGGCCACCCGCCGAGTCGCGTGCTCTCTCACGCGATGAAGCGGTTACGAAAGATAACGATGAGCGCACATGGGCAGAGCCAGCTCACCCCAAAACGGTTACCAGATCTATCCAGTGACGTCATAACAGCGTCACCTGACCCGTGCCAAGCACATGCTTGAACTTGGAGAGCAAGCCAAGGAAACTCTATAAATACCAAGGGATGCAGCCCTAAAAGGTACACAGCCATTCCACACTCAAACCCTAGCTCTCTTTTGCTTTCTCTGCACCATTCTCATCCTTGCGCCGGAGGGCCATACCGGGGCTCCTCCGGTGTGGTCTTTAGTCGTGCATCGTGGTGCAGGTTAGGTGGAAGGAGCTTGACAACCCCTGAACCAGAGGAGGAAGACCCGAACCAGAGATCACGGGCCACACAAAACTCTAAGTCTATGGTCTTGACCATCAGGCCAATTAACCTTTGGGTTTCAAATTTCATGGTTCGTGTCTCTTCATTTCTTATGGTCAAACTTTTTATGGTGTTTGTCATGTATTATATACTCTCTCCGTCCCACTTTGTTTGTCCCCTTCTTGATTTTTTAATGTCCCAAATTATTTGTCCAATTTGAAATTGACTCATGTAAGTTCCATTAATGCCCCTTCTCTTCTAAAAATACTGAACATGGGAAAGTGTGCACTCTCATTTAATGTTAAAAAGTGAGGGGTATTTTTGGAAAAGCCAAACTTTTCAAGAGTAATTATTGTGTCCCCTAAAAAAATTAGAATCCAAAAAATGGACAAACAAGTTGGGACAGAGGGAATAGTTACTTACGAATAGCTATGTATGGTACATACATGTGTTACAAAGTCTTTTGACCATTTACGAAGTTATAGGATGTTAATTACGAATTATTTTAATTGAGACTAAGCAAATATTGATCAACATTGTACAACTAAATTTCTCCTTGTAGTTGTATAGATATCCTCTTGTGTCTTTCTTTGTGTAGATATTCTCTTATGTCTTTCTTTGTAGATGTACTAGAAATTGCCCCTGCCTGAAGGCACGGCTCAAACGATTAGTATACACAAATAAACGTACGTTGCCTAAAACACGACGCCACATCAACACTAAATCTTTTACAGTGCGTGCAATATATCAACTCTTACCCAACGAATCCAACTACGCAAAAAATAATAACCCAATCATGTTTATAGAATGCCACATCTATTTCCGAAATAAAGTATGTTGTGCACCCCATTTCCACCCAAGCCTCAATGAACCCGTGCCTAAAGGCATGACACAATGTAACAGCGAGTTTGCAACTATTCCGAATTTTCCGATTTCACATTTGCTAGAAGTCTTTTCGGAGCTACCGCGTAATAACCATGAATTTCCCATGCACTACTACAATAATCGTAAAAGATGACAGTTTAAAAGTGTCATTAAATGTGAAAGATGACAGTTTTGAAACTGTCATCTATGGAGTTGTCATTAAAAGTCTATATTTGTTATGACAATAAAAAACTGTCATTAAACATATAAGATGACAGTTTAAACCTGTCATTTTTGTGATAAAAGATGATAGTTTTAATCCGTCATCTTTAATCACAAAGATGACGGATTTAAACTGTCATCTTATTTGTTCTCCATTCAAGAAAAAAAAAAAAAACCAATTCTATTTCGAATGTGTGGCACACACGTGCCTCTCACATGGCCTCCCAGTGGCACTTTTGTGTTGCCTACTTAGCACTTGTGTAGCCTGCAAATATTTGCTTGCCCCAGGACTTGAACTCAAGAACTTAAGTTCCTCGCGCTCATGTTACCAACTAAGCTGGCACGCTTATTGTTAACAAAAGACAAACAAAAATATGTATACTATATTTTCAAAACTTTTAAGATAAGCACTTTTAATGTCAGTTTTGGATGAAACTGTCATCGTAGACATTGAAAGTATGAGATGACAATTTTAAACTATCATCTTATATGTTTTTATGACGTTTTTTGACTGTCATCTTTTATGATCAACTGCAATGTTAGTTCTAATTAAAACTGTCATCATTAAAAGGACTTAGTTTCAATGTCGCTTTTAAGGAAAACTGTTATTAAAAGTTTTCCCATATGAGCTTCCAGAAGCGCCATGTTTTAATGTCAGTTTTAAGCAAAAACTGACATTAAAGAAAAAGTTAATAATGTCACTTTTATTCTAAATCGTCATCTTATATCGCAAAGATGACAGTTTGTAAGATGGACTGTCATCAAAAATCTACCATTATATTTTCGATGACAGTTTTACAAAAACTGTCATTGTTTCAATTTTTTGAGTGTCATCTTTTAAGGTTTTTGTAGTAGTGATGATGAAAACAACCTTCAGTAATCAAACACCATGTGCAAGCATGGTGCTACAATAACATTAATTGAGCTAGTATAACAAATAGAAATGGAAGGTGAGTTTATATAGCTCCATTTAACTCAATGTGGAAGCATTCAAATTTTAGATCAAATAGAATCTCACATCATCACAAAGTTCAATTGTTTATCACCCCATCAATAACATTAGTTTGAGGGTGGTGGCCACCACCCCTAGAAACAAAAAGATCCATGTGAAGAAACACACACACATTGTTCATATAAATAGAAGACAAAAAGATCCATGCGGAGATAAAAGATTAAAAAAAAATCAAAGTGAGGTTATGTGAAAGCTAATAAGGGGGGAAGAGAAACAATACCAAATGTATGTATTTTCATTAATCCAACCATAACATCTAATGAAGGGAGCATGGTATCACCACCCTTTTAGCATTCGCCCAACAACTAATGAAACAAAAAGGAGTTAGAATAAAACGATCAGACCTACTGACATATAAAAATCATCTTCATCTTCATTCCCAATGGAAGCTTCCAGGAGGACACCTAGAGCATTTTTTTATAACTTCATTTCAACCCCATTCTTTGAAAGCCTTGCAAGCCTTGTGCATGCATGTACCAAAAAGCAACCATAAATGTACTAATTCATTTTGGGTAATTAATTGCACGTGCCTAAAGGCACTTATCAAAATAGGCCGACCTCAATATAGGAGAACCATCATACGTACTTGTCCAATCCAACAAATTCAACCTTATTCCTCCCTAATCCTCCTTGACAATCAGTTTAATAAAGGAATAAAAAAAACTATTTATACCTAGCAATGACCAAGTAGATCTTATGGTGCTTTGAGAGGTTCTTGAACAATTGATAAAAATCTAAAGAAGTTTCAGGAGCCGCCATGCATTCAAAACCATAAAACTATGGTAAAACAATTCCGACCAGGCAAAAATTTGTTTAAATATCCAATAATATGTAGTTGCCAACTCTTACTACAATTAATGGTAGATGATAAAAACAAAAAAAAAAAAATACTACAAACTTCGAGTTATATATATATTTATCAAAATGTGTACTTATTATACCATAAGATTTTTGCTTTCCAATACATTACTTATTATACCATAAGATCTTATGGACTATAGTTTCTAAGGTTTACCTTTGACCCTTTCACAGCATCAATCTATAGCCACGAACCATTCACCAATTGAAAGGATGGGGAGAAATGTTTGAAACAAAAGGGATAGGAGGAGGGTAAGTAATATGAAAGAGGAAGAGATACGTCGATAAAAAGGATACAAAATTATTACTTAATTACCAATTAACCTTCAAAAAATATATAAAAATTGTATAAGAATCGGAATATTGGTAATACTTACAACACCGTCACTCTTACGAATCAGAGTATTTGCAGAAAAATTCACTTGAAAATTTTGTATTATATGCCGTCACTCCTATGAATCTACAAACAGAAAATAAAAAGAAAATTATTAGTAACTCCATAAACAAAGGAAAAACCATAGAAAGTGTAAACAACTTAATGCATAAAAGAGATCTTTTGATTTTTGGAGATTTGTTAGTAAAGAGTTTTCTTCATAAGCTCTTCCAAATTTTTTTAAAGGTAATAAGGTAATCACAGAAACAAAGGATTCCTTTTTAGTAATAAGGTAATCACAGTAATAAGCTCTTCCTAATTACCAAAAAATCGTTTACCAAAAATCACGGAATCCTAATATTTTTTACAAAGGGTTCCTTTTCAAGTTTTCAATTTGCCATGTTGAGGGAAATTACGGAATCGTAATCATCAAAAATCACGTAATGCTTTCCTTTTCAGTTTGGAAATCCTGCAAGTCATGGGGATTAAAATGTGGAATGTAAAACCATCATCACCAAAACGCCAAGGGTTGAATGAAGGGTGGAGATTTGTGCAGGGAAATGTGTGTTAAGCCAACGGTCAAGATTTATGCAGAAAAAATGTGTGGGCCACCACACCGTCGCGATTTGTATTATAGATAGATATTCACTTATGTCTTTTTTTATTCCTCCTTTTCTCCTCATTCCCATCTTTTGGATACTGTGTTTAGACAGCATGTGTTTGATAACAAATATTGTTTTGAAAGGATTGGTAATAGAGTGGGATTAGAATTGAGATTGACAATGAGATGAAATTATTAATGAGGATTCATGTTTATTTTGTCAAGGATTAGATTGTAGGATTGTAAATAACATACTATATTTGTTTTGAGTAGAATTAGGATTGAAATTAGTATTGAGATGACATTTTTAGGCTTTCATGGCTCAATCCCATGGGATGGAATTAACAATACCACCTCCCTCACGGTATTCCTAATACCCCCAATTTGAAGGGATTGGCAATCCAATGGGATTAACTATCACAGCCCCTTTTCCCACACCAAACAAAGAATTAAGAAGCCCCACTGAATTATTAATCCAATCCCCCTCCCAAATCTTCTATCAAACATGCCTTTAGATCAGACAATGCGCTTTCGTAAAAAGGGAAGTCTTTGCTATCAGAAAGTTTTCTTGTCGGAATTTGATATTAGTAATTTGTTACTTGAAACCACTTCACTGGAGTATTTCAACTTAAATTTTAATTATATATCATCACTAATGGAGCTTCTGAGGAAAGTCGATTTCTGGCCTACCAAAAAGTAATAAAATAAAAAATACTACTCAATGTCCTTTTCACCCTGATTCCAAAAGCATGTATTTCTCTGAAAGAATGAGATATAAGCCCTCAAACCCAGTAAGGTGTTGCGCTTTAATTGTAGTCCTTATGAACCCCCTTCACAGCCTTTACAAAACCCACTTCATCATCTTGAAAAAAATCAAAACCCACAATTCAGAAGATACAATACAATTTCCTATGATGACTTTTCCGCCATCCCAACTCCTATAAAGTACACATAATCTAAATCAGCCCCAGGAATACAGCAACCCACCTCCTTCACTTCCTTCTCTCTCATTACCATCCCATCTTTCTTCCTATAGACTGGAGCAACTTTCTAATAATGTTCAGACCAAACACTGCTACAACCTTCAATGGAAGCATCAATGTTGCGTTCATCAGCGTAAGATCATACACCATACAGCAACAACGGCCTGTGCCTGCTTCCCATCGCACGGTTTTCGCCTTTCTGATTCCTGCCTTGTTTAACTTCCTTGACCTGCAGTACCAGGGGAACGATAGCGTTTCTCCGCTGCAAACGCACCGCAAAACCATGTGGGTCGCAGTCTCCAGCTTGCTCTTGTACTGCTTCTCGTACGAGCTTGAGCCGAGATTTGCCCAATTGGGTCGGGTTGGAATGGGGGTGTTTGGTTCAATCCTATCGGTATCTCTGGCCGCCCTTCTTTTCCAAAACTCTGTTTTGTTTGCTCTCTATTTTCTGTACGTCCTGTTTTTCAATTGGGGGGTATTGTGCTCCTGTATTGAATTGTTCTGGAGCTGGATCCATGGGAAAACAATCTCCGATCCTCTGCGTGAAATACAGTTGGTCAACTGGCGGTCAGTCGTAATGCCCGCCTCTGTGAACAGGGGAGGCCTACTCCCCGTGTAAGAGATTCAGGCAGTTGATAATTTTTGTCATATGATGTAGCTTTGTTTAGATGCCTCTCTGTTCTTCCTTTTCTCCCCTGTTTTATCCTCTCTGTTTTTACTTTGGTTTTTTATGTACAAATGTATGTTGGGTTGTCTCCGATCTGAGCTAGTAGGTATTTACGGATATAGCTTATCTACTGTGGTAGTTTTTCCACTGTTCTTGTAATTTATGCATTCGCTTCTTTGTTCTCTTTAATCCCAAAGAGTTGATATGCTAGTCAACGTCTAAGACTTAAGATTTGCCCCTCTCATGGTATCAAGTTCGAAATTGCTCAAGAGCTATCAATTCTCAAGAGGCTAGATCATATGGAACTTTCGTTTGGCTTCTAGTGCGTCTCCGATTAACAGTATTGGCTCTGATATTTGGGTTGCTTAAGTCCGATTCCCAAGCTTGATTGTCCTCTTATTGTTACGTCATAAAAAATAAATAAAAAAAACTTTTGCCATGGTTGGGGCTGCCCCATTTTTTTGTTGGGCTTCTAATTCTTTGTTCTTGTCGAATTACAAAGTTTATTTTATTTTATGTTGCTCCATGGTGGTGGGTGTCCAAGCCCGAGGTTTTATTCAAAAAGAAAGAGGGTGAATCTAAAAAGAGAAGTGCACCAATTTACTTTAAGAATGAGCAGGCAACTCAAATTGTAAACAAATATCATAACCTTAACAAACAACTCATCAGAACTGTAGGAGAAGTGTATATTTTCTTCCACTTTGAAACAAGACCTCTAATTAGAATTGGCTTAATGAAAATGTGAAACTTTCAAGATAAGTAAAACTCACACTCCCTGTTTTAGTGCACGTACTGTCTTTTTTTTTTTTTTTTTAAAACCGGCGATGAAAGTAGAAGACAATACTATTATTCCGATGGAAATAGTTTGTGCTTACAGAGGAATGTAGAAAGCCTGCACAACTAAATTCATATAAGGAATGTGACCATTTCCCGTCCTTAATATAAACTGGACACGACAGTCAAAATCTAAATCGTCTATTGAGCAATTAATGGTTCAGATTTTTCTCAGATAAGAGTTTTTGAACAGATTCGAACCATCGATTATACTAATGCATGGTCTATATTTGAACTGTCCCGTCCAATAAAAAACTTGGAGTAGAGAGGATCCGAACCTTTCATACAACATGTACTAGAAAGCTTGCGCTCCTATAGAAATATATATCAATACACTTGTAATAAAAGAACCAAGGATATATCCAAACTGCTCAAACTTTGTTCGCCAGTACTTAAAAAATTGGTGTGAATAATAGTACCGTGTGATCATAAGAAATAGCTAACATATGGGACCACAAAACAGTAGGGGATATTTGCTGATTCCATTGGAAGAAAAACAAAACCCATATGTTCACGTGGTATGTATACAGTATAAAATCTGCCAAAACCCACCTCATCCCAAACCCACAAACGAATGGAAATCCCACAATGGAATCAAATTGAACCTTCTTGACCCTTTTTTTCACCTGCCTCCCGTCATCCCATCTTCTGACTAATATCTCTGACCATACAGGGAAACGGGTGCACAAAACTAAACAAATGCTGAAGTATAAAAAAGGAGCTGATTTTGTCACACCCTAAATTGTTAACGTCACACCCCTGTAGTGTATTTTTGCACCAAAAAATACACTGCAGAGGTGTGACGTTAACAATTTAGGGTGTAGCAATATCATTTCCCTATAAAAATTAACATCACTAAAGTGTTGTTAGGATTGAATCTTGACCCTTACTATACGTATATGTGTTGGAAAATAGTTTCTGCGATCCAATTTTTGTCTTAAATAAACTAAGACAAAAAGATTATTTGTCTTTGGTAGCGAATTCCACGCATTCTTTTTTGCGAGATGCACTCTATTTTTTGTTGTTTTGTGAAAATTTTATGTGTAATATTTTTTCAATAAAAGATAAGGAGTAGAGCGTATTTATCAAAAAAGAAAGTGTAAAAATCATTTCACTTTGCCTTGTAGTATCAAAAATACACATAACATGAACATTCACGGAAAAGTATTGTAGTGATAACATTAAAAAGTGGAGCACCAAAATCAAGTCCCTTAAGATGATGAGTTTGACCTAATTTTCCAAGGGTTTTGAATATGGTCTTTTTAGTTGTTTTCTCTTAATTTTTACAAAATTGGGATCAAATTTTTTACATCATATTTTTCTTCTAGACAAGAGATTTGAAAAGTATTTAAAAAAAATTAGACCAAAGTTAAAAAAACAATTATTTAAGAGTAAGGGTAATTTTGTCTTTTCGAATGTAAAATGAGAATCCAAAAAACTCTTCTCTGGTTTGATTTTTGGATTGTTGCTCTATTACTTTTAGTTTTGAAAATTTTAATTGTGATAAAATGCAATTTCAGTGTGGTCGCCAAACACATACTCCGTACAAGCAGAGAAGACAAAATTCAAAATGCAAAAATCAAACTCTGAAAGACCCCTTCAATCATACCAGCCTTCTTCTCCTTTTTTTTTTTCCTCGATAAATATTTAGCCTACTTCTAAAGAGATGAAAAACGGGTATCGCAAAGTGGCATATGGGTGGGGCAAATCTAAATGTCTAGCCAACTTCTAAATGAATGGGAAAGGGGTACCGCAAAGTGGCATATGGGTGGGGCAAATCCAAAGGGCATCTACCACTACACCAAGCACTCGCACTCTTGACGAAAACTGAACCCTCACCTTCCTCGTGGAAGAGATGAGGAAGTGCCATTCCGTTAGCACTCACACCTGCCTCTCTTTTTTTTTAATCACATAGCAGGATGTTAATTAGTATGTTAGAAGAGTTAGATTACTACGAGACCAACTTCGCTCCTCCCTTCTTGACACATACGATAATGGCCTGTTTGATAGGATTGGATTACCAATTTCAAGGGATTATTAATAATGTGTTTGGTAACCCAAAATAAGTTGGAATTATTAGTTCTTGGCACTAGCAAGGTGGGTATTAGGGGGGATTGAGAAGGACCTCTCCCACTTAGCTAGTATTAACAATCCAATCCCATCCTTACCAATGCACAAATACGAAAATAGCTTTTACCAATCTCATCTCTTTACCAATCCTATCTCATGTGAAGGGCAAAACGAAAATATATACTATCAATCCAATCCTATCTCATGTGAAACAAACGTGATATTAATAATCCCATCATATAATCCCATCTCAAACAAACATACCCATCACCAATTTCATCTCCTTACCAATCTCTTCTCAATACCAATCACAATCTTAATCACATCTCTTTACAAATCCCAACCATCTATCACTTATCAAACGGGGCCTAAGTGTACAATTATAGCACTAAGTTTCACTTCTGACATGTTACATAAAGTTTTTGAAAGATCAATAATTGAAGGCAAAGTTGTACCAATTTTTAAGCTAAAAACGGTATAAGAAACACAGTCAAAATACTGTTTGTTTCTACTCAGCAAATTACCGTCATTCTAGTGCAGTAAATTGACTAAAAACTTCTTCCGTTTCGTTAAGGTTCTGATTTTTTAAGTACTTAATTATTTTTTGTTTTGTTAGACAAGTTATTCTTTCACAATGTATTACCTTTAATACAAAAAAATAAGTATTTCTTATTTCAGTTAGCCAAACGGATAGTTATGAAAAAACTAAAAAAAATAAGAAAAAAATAAACGAAAGCTAAATTAAATATCTATAACGATTTAATTAAGTTATATATGTTTACAACAGGTTCCATGATTCCTCAACTTTTAATACCATATTAGCAAAGTTTTTTTTTTTTTTTTTTTAACACTGTCGTTGACATTAAAAGGATCGTCATTGATATTAAAAGGATCCGAAGATCGAAATACAGATATACAATATACTGAGGTACATAGAGGGGCATTCACCCGACTCGAACTAATAACTCTGAAAACAATTCCGGAAAACAACTAAAGCACACTAAAAAACGACAGATGCGATTGTCTACACTTGAAAAATATTTTCAGAAAACAAACTTCAAACTTTTATTTTCCGGTGTTTGGTTGACACTTGAAAAATATTTTCAAAAATCGACAAAATAGTGTAGAGAGAGAGAGAGAGAGAGAGAGATGAGAATATTGGAATTGAACGTGGGTCAGGACTGACATTCAAGGAAATTGAGCTGTGAGAATTGCAGTAGAAGGCAGGTGGTTCATTTTGAAAAATAACTTACGGAAGATTTAAGAGTAAGTCATTTTCATCCAATTAATGAAAAATGTTTTACATGTGAAATGTTTTCCTCATTTTTCACACAACCAAACACCAAAAAATAGGCCCAAAAATACTTTACGCCCAAACAAATGAAGCCTTAATGTACAGTTCGGATCGTTTGTGGGAGACTTGTAGTGGACTCACACCATTATCGGTGCACAGGTGCAACAAATCTGTGTAGGTAGCACCGTTCTAAACTATCTTTGTCAGGCAACTTTGTCTTTGTTTGTTTGCCATTTAGGGAACCTCTGGGCAAGGCAAGAAAAGATGAAATGAAAAGTAAGCCAAATCCACAATGGTCTCCCACGACAACATGGTAATACCACAAATGGACCCCAATACGATGGAGAAGAAGATGCAGTACAATTTCCTATGAGAATTTTTCCACCATCCAAACCCTTAAAAATCACTAGATTAGGCACAAACAACCCCATTTCAGTTATGTTTCATTAATTCCCTCTCATTCCCATCCATCTTTCTTCATAGAGACTGAACAACTTTCTAATAATGTTCAGGCCAAGCACAAGTAGGACCTTTAATGGAAGGATCAATGTGGCGTTCGTAAACATAAGATCATACAATTACGTCTTGCAACCAACTCCTGCGCCCACTCCCAGCCGGCACACCATTTTCGCCTTTCTGATTACGGCCCTCTTTAACTTCCTTCAACTGCAATACCAGAGCGCCGGTACGGTTTCTCCATTCCAAACACACCCCAAAACGATGTGGGCTGCACTTTTCAGTTTGCTCTTGTATTGCATTGCATACGAGGTCGAACCAAACTTCATACAAGTGGGTCAAGGTGGAATATTGGGGTTGTTTGGTTCAATCCTCTCTGTATCACTGGCCTCTGTTCTTTTCCATAACTCTGTTTCTCTTGCTCTTTATTTTCTCTACATCCTGTTTTCGAACAGGGAGATGTTGTGCTCCGCAATTTACGTGTTTTGGAGCTGGATCCATCAGAGAATGGTTGCTGATCTTTTTCGAGTTATACAGTCCATAAACTGCCGGTGGTTTGTATCTCCTGCCTCTTCCAACAGGGGAGCCCTTCTCCCACTGTAAAGAAGTGCGGGTGCTGTTCTTCTTTGGCTGCTCACAAAGTGAAAATATGGGGGGAATTATGAGAGTTGAAGGAGAAGAGTTGAACCCAATAAATTATTCTGCTGTTCATTTTCTCCCCTGTTTTATCCACTCTATGTTGTGTTTTGTTGTTGTTGTTGTTGTTGATGTTGTTGTGTTTATGTGATCTGATCTCAGCTAATACTATTCAAAATCTTTACGAGTATAGTATTTGTGTTCGTCAAAGAGGGTGATGTATTCCCTTATATTTTTGGTAATTATATAAGATTGCACTTATTTATGGGTAGTAATTTTCACCCTTTATTTATCCATTAGCTTTCATTTTTAATTTTCTCTCTACTTTTGCTAATTCACAGCATTCTTCTTTCAGTTATTCATCCGAGGATCTTGCAGGGCATTCCTTGTAGTGCATCATGCAGAGCAGATCCGGATCGTCCATTTCAGTAATCAATGATTCAGATGTGTTTGTTACTCCCTTCGTCCCATAATGTTTGTCCGATCCGTAAAACGGAGACGTAAAATAACTACAATTTTTGTAAGAAAATTTCAAAAAAATTTCAACAACTCAATAAATATCGATGAGTTCTTTTAATTTATGAAAAAGATTGAATTTTTTTTAAAGAAGTACATTATTTTTGAGTTTTTGTTTTGCAGACCGGACAAACATTTTGAGATGGAGGTAGTTTTTTACTGGTAATAGGAATTATTAACTTTGATCAATGAAAAATGACAAATATATTTGAACCATTGGTTGTCGAAATGGACGATCCGGAAGATTTCCAATTTTGCCAGATGAAGGGGTAATATGACATAGGATTAGTAAAAAAAAGAGACTCCGAATGTACGTAATAATAAGCATGCATGCACTTAATATATATATTGCAAAGGAATTCATAAGCAGCGAAAGCCCTAACATACAACTTCTCAGCACTTTCTTTATTTGCGAGGAAAAGAAAGTATATCAAGCAAGATTTATTGAAGCAAATTAAGCCCTTTAATTAGTAGAAATCGGTTGATAAACTTCCTTCGGATCCAAGAAAAATATGGCGGCTTAGAGGAGATTATAGAAGATATATTAATAATCATGCATCCTTAACCCTTCCGTACGTATTGACTAAAGAGTGAATATGTGGGGTCCCGAAATGAATAGATCACTTTCTTTGAGCTTCTAGTTAAGATGGATGGTTCGATTTCCTGGCCCTTTGCTTGATCTGCACAAGAAGGCACGACTAAAAGACCACACCGAAGGAGCTTCGAGATGGTTCACCGGCGTGAGGGTGAAGGCCCCTCCCTCTCTCCGACACTCCGGCAGCCCATGAAAGGTCTACGTACCCATCGCCCCCTCCCCTTCTCGAACGCCGATCTAAACCCTTTGAGAAACCCACGCCATGGCGACAACAATAAGAGAGAAGAAATCGTAGATTGAATTGGTCCAGCGGTTGCTACAGTAGGTCGCTTGACGGGGCGAGTTACATGTAGCCATCCGTCAGAGTAGCGATCCTTAAGCAAGGCTGATGGTTATGTGATTTGAGGGTTTCGGCTAGGTATCTGAGCGAGAAACCAGGTTAGATGAGGTTGTTGGAGATGCACTTAGGTGGAGTTTCCACAATGTTTTGTTTCGTTTTGTTTCTTTTTTCATTTTCATTTTATCATCTCATCGACATTAATCAACAAGTTTTGACATTTTAGCTTTTTGTTCATACTAACTAACTACTTATCTACAATAACTTCTTTGAGGGTGTTTCCACTAACAAAAAACATTAAATACTTAACGCATTTAATCATCTTATTTCCACTAATAAAAAAGTTTCAGTATTTTACCATCTCATTTCTACTAACAAAAAAGTTGTTAACAAAAACTCTTTTTGCTACAGTAACTTTACTCACAAAACCATCAACAACTTATTTACTACCGGAAATAACTTAACATTTCTCAACAACTTATTCACTACTGAAAACACCTAACAACTTCTCAACTACAAATAAAAATCTATAATTTTTTCACAACCGGAAACACCCCCTTTATGCTGTGTTTGGATGGATTTTTGAAAATTTTTGTGTTTGGTTTTTGGAGTAATGACTGAAGAGAAAAATTAGAATAATGATTGGAAATATGGGTAATGAGTGGATGGAGATAGAGAAAGAAATGATAATAATGATTGGAGATATAAGTAATGAGTGAAGAGTAATAATTGAAAATATGGGTAATGAGTATTTTTTGAGTTGAGTAATTTTTTTGAAAATGCAAACTGAATAAAGCTGTTAGACTTGTCCCATATCGCTCATTTAAGCCACCTAAACTTGGTTAATATATTGTAGAGGCTAATCCACCTATAACCAATTGGTTTTAGATTGGAACCCTCCAAAAAATTTAACATGGTATCAGAACTAAGTTTTGGGTGGCCTCAATTAACGTGGTCAAGTCTCCGTTGCCCGAGTCAATCGCATCATCTCATCAATTTATAACTCCACATGCATCTGGGATGCACGTGAAGGGTTCACTCGAGTCAAATCTCTTGATTACCTCAATTCGTACCTCCACGTGCATTCGGGTTGCACGTGAGGGGGAGTGTTAGACTTAATCCCATATTGCTCATCTAAGCCACCCAAGCTTGGTTAATATGATCCAGAAGTTATTTCACCTTTTGCCAATTGGTTTTAGGTTGGAATCTTTCTAGAAATTTAATATGGTATCAGAGCAAGATCTTGGATGACCTCACCTCTCATGGAAAAGTCTCTGACATCTTCGCCGCCCGAGTCAATCAGTCAGCTCCTGATCTTCTGGTATGTCACCTCCACGTGCATCCGGATTGCACGAGAGAGGGAGTGTTAGGCTTATCCCACATCGCTCATTTAAGCCACCTAAGCTTGGTTAATATATTCTAAAGGCTACTCCACCTATAGCCAATTGGTTTTAGGTTGGAACCTTTCAAGAAATCTAACAAAAGCATTAACGTTCTCACTCACATATCCCATCTATAACTTATTCACTACCGAAAAAACCAAACAATTTGTTTGAAACAAATTTTTCAAAACTTATTTACTCCCCCTTTTTTTGTTGTGCTTGCACACAACTGGTAAAAGTTAAGAACAAAAGCTCGAAAGTTCATAAAAGGGGAGTACGTACACGTTCATCTAAGATGCAATGCAAGGGGATTTACCAAGTGATTTTACTCTCACACCATTCATGAGCTCAATAAAAGGTGGCATCTACATCTAAAGATCAACCCCATTCCGATTTCTCACCCACACAATTAAGCACGGACAGGGGAAAATAACGGCAATCCATCTGAATTTTTCGACATATTAGCAAATTTTATGCTATAATATCAACCCCACATCTGGATCTAACTGTGTGCGATATACGTACACCATTTTGAACATAAATTTTCATAACATCAAACCTTCAATTCATAATTTGTGAATACTATGACTTTTATCTTGATGTACGTTATGAATTCCTTTTTGATTATTATAAATTTATGGTGGATGTTTTTTATTTTTTGGAGAGTGAATCATTTCATTGCTAAGCTCCAAGGACGTTTTTGTTCCCATGTAAGTAACTTAAGGTTAGTTTAAATTGAGGAGTGTACATCCGAGCATGAGGTGTTTATTAAAAACTCTCTTTTTGATTGATGTCAACATTCCATATGATCAATTAAAAAAAAAGTGCACGACCTGTATGACATAAAGTTAATTATGCACCTCAACTGATAAATACCAAAAGTAAATGAATGACCCTAGATTATTATTATTTTTTGTCAAAACGATAATAGATGATATTATAGATCCAATAAACAGTACATCAAGAGGAAACTCCATCCCTAAACAAGGGATCAAGAAACTAAACAGGAGGGGACTCAGTCCAAAAACTATACCCTACTCCTAAACTCATCCCTTCAAATAGTCGGAGAAACAACCAAAAACACCCACACATGGGTGATAGAAACCCCACAAACGGGGAGAAATTCTACACAGGGGACACCAAAGAAGAAAACAAAAAAGAGAAAAATTGGTAACGTAACCGAATGGAGTTTGTCGTACCGAAACAGATTTCATCCACCAACCTAAATCTCCTACTTCGGCGGGGGAGGACGCCTCCAGCGACCACGATCTGCAAGACACTACCTCCAAAAGCCGTCAGACTACACGGCGGAAGAGATGAAAGAGAGGCGACGGATGGTGGTTTGGGGAGATGGAGGTTGGGGTGAAGGGGGAAGGAAAGAAAACCTCCGAAATCTAATATCCGGAGATGAAAAATCTCATAGGGGGAGAAATCCCTCCCCTCCAAGGATTTCAGCAACCACCTCTTTCACTTCCTTCTCTCATTCCCATCCCATCTTTCTTCCTATAGACTGAGCAAATTTCTAATAATGTTCAGACCAAACACTGGTACAACCTTCAACGGAAGCATCAATGTTGCGTTCATCAACGTAAGATCATACACCATACTGCAACAACGGCCCGTGCCTGCTTCCCATCACACGGTCTTTGCCTTTCTGATTCCTGCCTTGTTTAACTTCCTTGACCTGCAGCACCAGGGCAACGACAGTGTTTCTCCATTGCAAACGCACCGCAAAACCATGTGGTTGCGCTCTCCAGTTTGCTCTTGTATAGCTTTTCGTACGAGCTTGAACCAAGATTTGCCCAATTGGGTCGGGTTGGAATGGGGGTGTTTGGTTCGATCCTATCGGTATCTCTGGCCTCCGTTCTTTTCTAAAACTCTGTTGTATTTGTTCTGTATTTTCTGCACGTCCTGTTTTTCAATAGGGAGGTATTGTGCTCCTCTATTGAATTGTTTTGGAGCTGGATCAATCAGAAAACGATCGCCGATCCTCTGCGTGAAATACAGTTGGTCAACCAGCGGTCGATCGTTATGCCCGCCTCTGTGAACATGGGAGGCCTGCTCCCACTGTAAGAGATTCAGGCAGTTGATAATTTTGTAATATGTTGTTATAGTAGCCTTGTTTAGATGCCTCTCTGTTCTTCCTATTCTCCCCTGTTTTATCCTCTCTGTTTTTACTTTATTTTATAAAGTGCAAATGTATTTTGGGTTGTCTCTGATCTTAGCCAGTGGATATTTACGGATATATCTTATCTACTGTGGTAGTTTTTCCACTGTTCTTGTAATTTATGCATTCGCTTCCTTGTTCTCTTCAATCCCAAAGAGTTGATATGTTGGTAAAGGTCTAAGACTTAGGATTTGTCCTCTTATAATACCAAGTTCGAAACCGCTCTTAGATTTATCAATTCTTACGGGGCTAGTTTGTATGGAACTTTCGTCGCATTGATCCCGATATTTGGATTGCCTAAGCCCGATTCCCAAGCTTGATTGCCCTCTGATTGTTAAGTCATAAAAAAAAAAAAAAAAAAGAGCCCTATTTTTCGTTGGGCTTTCAATTCTTATTTCCTGTTGAATTACAAAGTTCATTTTATTTTATGTTGGCCTATGGTGGAGGTTGCCCAAGCTTGAGGTTTTATTTAAAAAAAGGAGGGTGAATCTAAAAAGAAAAGTGCAAAAATATACTCCAATTTACTTTAAGAATGAGCATGCAACTCAAATTGTCAAGAAATATCATAAACTTATCAAACAACTCATCAGAACTGTAGGAGAAGTGAATATTTTCTTCCATTTGGAAACAAGACCTCATATTAGAATTGGCTTAAGGAAAATGCGTGTGAAACTTTCAAGATAAATAAAACTCACTCTCCCTATTTTAGAGGACGTACTCTCTCTTTTTTTTACCGGCATCGTGAGTGATGAAACTACAAGAAAATGCTACTATTATTCCGATGGAAATAGTTTGTGCTTACAGAGGATTGTAGAAAGCTTGCACAACTTAATTCATATCTTGAATGTGATCATTTCGCGTCCTTAATATAAACTGGACGTGACAGTCAAAATCTAAACCATCTATTGAGCAATTAATGGTTCAGATTTTGCTTCAGTAAGAGTTTCTAAACAGATTCAAACCATCGATTATACCAATGTATGGTCCATATTTAAACTGTCCCGTCCAATAAAAAACTTGGAGTAGAGAGGATCCGAACCTTTCATACAACATGACTAGAAAGCCTGTGCTCCTATAGAAATATATCAAACACCTGACCATATATCGGTAACAATCACAACTCAAATGGGTATAACCTAAACTTATCTCAAACATAGAGAATTGGTGTGATCATAAAAAATTGCTTAACATATGGGACCACAAAATAGTAGGGGATGTTGCTGATTCCATTGTGTGATTCCATAGGAAGAAAGAAAAACCCATATGGTCACGTGGGTATAAAATCTCGCAAAACCACCCACAAACAAAGGGAAATCCCACAATGGAATCAAATTGAACCCTCTTGACCCTGTTGATGAGACTTCACCTGCCGTCATCCCATCTTCTGATTAATATCTATATCTATATATAATATATAATCTATAAACATACAGGGGTTTGGGTCTACAAAACTAAACAAATGGTGGATTATAACATCATTAACATGTTGTTAGCAGTTATTCATGCCTCAAGATTTAGATTATTTTAAGATACAATTAAATCATGGTCCTAAGTGCGGTACCAATATACAAGTTTTTATCCTATCCACAGCACGGGTTAAGATTCAATCCTGCAGTAGGTATGATTCGGCAATTTTACTCTTACTATATGGAGTAATATATATGTTCGAAAGTGATTTTTTTTTTTGTGTGTGAATGCACTCCAAATTTGATTTTTAGGCTCCGTTTGTTTCAAAGTAAAATATCTTTCGACATGTAAAATAATTTTGCAAAAAATACAAGTTTCGTTTTTTATTTTCCGATGTTTGGTTGATAGTTGTTTCACACAAGAAGTTTTCTGGAAAATGGCTTAGGGCCTTTTCAAGTGGAAAACATTTTCACCCATTACCATGTAAAATGGTAAAATATTTTCCTATTTTTTGCACAACTAAACACCAAAAAAATAAGTAAAACATTTTTCAAGAAAATATTTTACGCCCAAACAAACAGGGCCTTAATACTTTTTGTGGGTAATTTTAAATACTAAAGGACGAACTTTGAAATGCAATCATAAGAAAGTGGAGTGCATAATTATTACCTTAATACACACACATCTATATATCAAATAGTCTAGGAATTGAACACAATTCTGTTTTGGGATTCCACAAGTGGGGTAGTGTGTGCGAAGCACAGGATTACTCTATACCTTATTTCCCTATGCGCGTATTAGGGTTTTCTTCTTGCCTATATATAGTGATGTATATGAGAGCAGAAAGGTGTGACTAAAACAATGTGAGAGAGAGGGTGAGGTTGAGTGGGTGAGTCGGTGTGGCTCACCGGAGTGGTGGAGAGTTAGTTGTGACTCTCTCGAAGAGGTTTTTTCATCTTGTATTATTATGTAAATAATATTAAAGGAGTTTTTCCTTATATCGTTGTGTTGTTGAGTGACCTCACTTAACATTTCGGACCCAACTGTTCTATATAGGTGAGCACATGTTCATGCTCCAAACACAATTGTGTTTGGTGTTGTGTTTCAAAATCATATTCGTAGCATTACCAGTTTCAAGCTTGATTTGACAACCCCTTATTTCTACTTTCAAATTTAGGGGTAAATATTAGCACTAACTTTTGTGTTCTTACAAATGAGCGGAAAGTTTCAAATAAGGACCTCTTAAAATGAGGACTTTCATTTTTCGATTGAATTTTGATAATCCAAGTCACTCAATGTGTTCAAAACGTGATTTTAAGGGTACCCGCGTGAAATAGCCAAAAAAAAAAAAGAATAGGAAGAGGGCTTGATTTGAACAATTTTTTATTGAACCGTTCAATAAAAAATTATTCGAATCAAGCCCTTCTTGGTCATTTTTTTTGTTGATTTCTTCTAATATTTTTGAAATCACATTCTGATTACATTGAGCAGCTCGGATCATCAAAATGTGATCCAGAAATGGAAGAAATGGAGAGATCCACATTTTAACTAAAATAAGGATCACATCATATGAAACGGCCGGACTGTATGAATGAGTACCATAGGAAAAGTCATAATTATGAGGGTTGTTGGTAATATTGATATTGTGTTTTTTTTTTTTTTTTTGTTAAGAGCAAAGTTGAAAGATTTTTTTTTTAGCAACTCTCTTATGATCTTGTGTGGTGCTGTTGATTGTGAGTACATATGTGGGAGTTGGAATACCAAAGAGTCGTTGGAGGGTTTTTCAGTCGTTAATTTTACGGTCTCAGAATTAGTCGGGATGTGCGCATACTGGCCCAGACACCAGGTTATTGAAAATATTTTAGGATGTGAACTTTGAACTTGTTGCACATGGCTCCCTCCCTTTCCGATGGATTCCCACAAAAATCCCCTCCTTTGTTTGCTATCTCCTTGCCCACGTGATTCCACACAAGTTGTAAACAACCATAAACCAATGCTAATGCAAAAATCAAATGATTAGCCAAAACCCTCCTGCCCTCGAACCCGCCAAAGTTAATGACCTCTCTTGGACCCTTTTTTTTTTTGATAGGCACTCTCTTGGACCCTTTAAAACCCTTCAGAAGAAGCGAGGGGAATTTCCCAAGTGATTTGATTACTTTCACACCATTCAGCTCCATAATTAGGGGAACACATCACTGATCATACACCTATGTACCTATCCGAGATTAATCCCCTTTGGTGGAACAAAGACAGCGACGAGCCACTGGACTCCAAGCTTCATCCTTCTGAGTGTTTTGATTTCTTCAAAATCTTGATAATTTTACTTTAGCTTATTCAAATCCATTTTTCCTTCCCTTCGGAACACGATCTTTTATTAAGGACCAAGCCCAAAAGAGAACAAGGGGATTAGCCTTGAATTCCAAAGCTAAACATGCAAAACAACACAACCGGCCGGTCAACACCCAACAGCACTCTCTCAGTTACACATGACAAACAAAGAAAAGCCTCATAAGAGGAATCCCCCACTCAGGCCCCACCTGTTCACAATCGTACAGTTGAGAGGAAAAATTTCTCCAGTTGCTAGCATGCATAGGCCACCACTTCATCAACAATAATATATACCCTTTTCAACAATAGAAAAGTCATGACCAGATTGTCGAAAAATGCGCCCATTCCTTTCTCTCCCTATGTGGTATACCGAAGCATAATGGCCCTCAAAGAATAAACTAGTACTTACTTGGCAATGGCGAATACCCCAGCGAATCTCACCCAGGTTCTTTTTTTCATTTTTTTGATCCGCTATCACCCAGGTTCCAAAACCGTATTTCTGACAAGAAGTCATTGCCCGAACCCCACTAGTTGTAAAGTGTACTGCGAGGGTGGTAATTGATTTTTTCACTTCACTTTTTGATAACAATATTTTAATATTTGTTTTTGGATAATGATTTTGACACACTTTTTTGCTTAATGCACTCCATTTTTTTGTCATTTTGTGAAAATTTTATGTGTAATATTTTTCTCACCGAAAGATTGCATTTATCATAAAAGGGAGTGTAAAAATCATTTTCCGTTGTCTTTTAGTATAAAAAAAATCCACATAACATGCATGAACATTGGCGGACAAGCTAGTATTTGAATGATAACATCAAAAAGTGGAATGCGAAAATCATGTCCCTAAGGATGATGAGTTTGACCTAATTTTTCAAGGGTTTTGAGTACGATCTTTTCAGTTGTTGTTTTTTTTCTAATAAGATTTGGATCAAAATTTTACATCATATTTTTCTTCTGGATGAGAGATTTGGAAATGTAAAAAAAAAAAAAAATAGATCAAAGTTAAAAAAAAATTATGTAAGACAACCAAAAAGTCAAAATTTTTAAACAAAAAGGTTAGTGGATTAAGGGTAGGATGAAATGTAAGGGTACTTTTGTCTTTTGGAATATAAAATGAGAATCCAAAAAACTCTTCTCTGGTTTGATTTTTGGATTGTTGCTCTATTACTTTTAGATTTGAAAATTTTAATTCTGATAAAATGCAATTTCAGTGTGGTTGCCAACAGTACTTATAAGCTGAGAAGACAAAATTCATAATGCAAAAATGAGACTATGAAAGACCCCTTCATTCACACGTGCCTTCTCTTCTTTTTTCCACTCAATAGATATCTAGCCTACTTCTAAAGAGATGGAAAAGGGGTGCCGCAAACTGGCATACTGGTGGGACAAGCCCAAAAGACGTCTAACACCATACCTAGTACTCGAGCTTCTAACAAGAATTGAATCCTCACCTTCCATGTGGAAGAGGTGAGGAAGTGTCATTCCGTTGGCACCCACACCTTCCTTCTTCTTCTTTTTTGTCACACTGTAGGATATATGTTAGTAGTATGTTAGAAGAGATAGATTACTACGGCAGGCCAACTTCGCTCCTGCCTTCTTGACACATACGGTAAGTGTACAATTAACACTAAGTTTCACCTCTGACATGTTACACAAAGTTTTTGAAAGATCAATAATTGAAGGTAAAGTTGTAGCAATTTTTAAGCTAAAAACGGTAAAAGAAAACCAGTCAAAATACTATTTGTTTGTTCTCAGCAAATTACCGTCATTCTAGTGCAGTAAATTGACTAAAAACGAAGTTAGTTTAGTAAAATTAGATTTTTAAAACTAAAAATCAGAAAAAATTAGTGAAAGTTAAATCAAATATCTATAACGATTCAATTAAGTTATATGTTTACAACAGGTTCCACGATTCCTCAACTTTGAACACCATATCACTAGGTGAATTTCAACCGTTGTATTTAACTTCGAAAAAGTTTTCTAGATAAATTTTCTAGGACAGTCACAGTGCGGGAATTTGAAAATAGACCCCCTCATTAAAAAAGAAGAAGAAGTTATTTATCCATCAATAATAAGGAAGACATTTCAGGAATGCCGAATTCCGGCGTAGGAAAAATAAAAAAACTAGGGTTTGTTCTCTTGGGTCTCAAAATATTTCTTCCTTCCTCTGTGCACGATTTTTATTAAGTTTCACTTCACTTATCTTTTTATTCATACTCCTTGCAACTCTTCATGCCAAAACCCTCCCTCAGAACCGATACAAATTTCTACTGATCACTATTGTCTAGATTCCAAAATCATGTCATATTTTAATAATCGGATGGATGTTGCCATGTCAATTTACACTCACCTTTATTAATTTCGGAGATTTGAAGTTAACGATTGAACAAATCCTCCAATGGACCAAAATTTAGAATTTTGCCTCCGTCAAATTTAAATATATAATACAACTTACTTTTCTCATTTTCACTTCGCCAAACTCTTTCGTTTAATTTTACTTTCAATTTGAGGGGACTAATGTCATGCAAACTATACTGAGGTTTTGATCTTGGATGGTTTCTGATGTCATGATCTTCGATGGTTTCTAAGGAGTCGCCTCCCCTCCAGTTTTTTTACCTCCAGTCTACTGTCCAGTTTGCATTTTGTGGGCCCATTTCGGGCCCACTTCGGTAATCAGAACCGTTCATCATGTAGAACTCGTCGAGATGAGCCACCACACTAAAAATCACGTCCATCAGATTTGTATTGACACCTGTACGAAACACATTTATTTGATAATAAAAATAGTGTTGGGCACACTGGATAGGAACCCATTGGTAGCAAGTTTATATGTTCTGATCAGGCATCAATATAAATCTTGACGAGTTTTACATGATAAATGGTTCCGATTATCAAAGTGGGTCCAAAATGAGCCCACAAATTGCAAACTGGACAGTAGACTGGTCAGTAAAGGAAAGACACTGGAGGGGAGACGACTCCGGTTTCTGATAGATTGTTCTTTGGCTTAAACAATAGATTATTCCCAAAGTAGGCACTTCAAAGCGACAATAGATTATTCTTTGGCTTCAACTAACGGATCCTGCTACATGCAAAACGGTTCTGCACAATAATTCGAGTGGATCCATTTTGGGCCCCACAAAAATACAAAAAAATGTCCATAAATTTTAAAATATTATTTTATGGAATCATGTAAAAAATCAACTCTAACGAATATCGGTAAGTATTATTTATGAATTTGTACGGATGAAACTGTCATAAAATAATATTTTAAAATTTATAGACATTTTTCTATATTTTTGTAGGATCCAAAATGGATCCCACTCGAACTGTTGTGCACATTTATTGTGTGGCTACCATTTCCGTCAACTAATACTCCATAAAGAAAGCGACAATAGAGTATTCTTTGGCTTAAACAATAGATTATTTCGAAAGTAGGCACTTCAAACTCTCCAAAAATTTCAAGAAAGCGACAAAGTTGTCCGAAAACAAAAGTCTTTTGCCGAAAAGGACCCGCAGGCATAGATAGGAAAGGACCCAAATGGAGAAAATAGAAAGCTACCGGCATAGAAAGGAAAGGACCCAAATGGAGAAAATAGAAACCGGAATAGATAGGAATAGGGCCGTAAACGAACTGAATCGAGCCGAATCCTGTTAAGTTCGGCGGATTCATTAAGGTACTAGCCTGGTTCGAGTTCAGCTCGGGTTCGATTTGAATCTGAACATTTTCGCTCGAGTTTGGCTCATTAAACTCAAACGAATTGAGCCGAACAGAATCTAAGCTCAAATTGAGCTCGTCAAGACTCGGGTTTAGTTCGGCTCGGCTCGGCTCTGTAACGCCCCGAAAATTCGGAGACATTAAAAAAATAATAGAAAGGTTATTTCCACAAGAGAAATTCGTAGATTTACTACGTCACCATTTCAAAAGCATATGTCATTATATTACAACCGTTTCGAATAAATCAAAATATTACAATTTCCCAAATAAACTTAGAAACTTCCAAAATAGAGTTGACTTAAATTAATCAGAGCAACTATGCGCCGAAAATCACGGTTTTCAGCTTCTTCCTCAATAGGATTGAACTCGATTGAATCGTATAACACTTCTGTTCCGTCTTCGGTACCTGGCGTTCGAATTACCAGGGCAATATAGTACCGTGAGCGATGACGCCCAATTGCCAAAACCCACCCGAAACCCATAACTTACAAGCAACAAGATATATAATTGAATTGCAAAAATAACATAACGAGATGACAAGCAATTATTTTTATTTCTATTCTTCAACCTATGTAAAATCTCAGATCTTATCCATAGATCTGCTCCTACCCTTAACCACTAAGCTATGGCCATGACATGATTCAACTCCCTCCTTGTGCCCCGATGAAGACCCCAAGTTATCTATTTAAGAGAATTCATCATGGTAAATTCCACCCCTTGCTCTAACACAAGAAGAACTAACACGGTAAATTCCACCCCTTGCTCTACTCCACCCCTTGCGCTTCAATCCCGTTTCTCAAAAGTTAATCATAGCCATGCCATACTCAGGGTTCCGTAACCTCAGTAATCAAATCCGAATCTATCATCGTGACCACCCATCCAGATGTCTACCGGGACTCGACTCTAGAGCCCGGACTCAACCTGGCTGTGGAGCGTCACACACGTCTCACCATCATCTCACCCATTTTATTTTTCCATTAATCCTATTATCACGTCTAATAGGTTAAATCCGCACTTCGCAACTAACCCCGGGAACCTATTGTCCAATCTATCAGTACAACTATCATATCACGCAGTTCAACTTTTTCACGATACATGCTAACATGCTAAATATGTTAAATCGAGCGATAAAATTTATTTCGAACCAGAAACTAATTAACTTTGGGCTTAAAATATCATTTTCTTAGTATGCTAGGGTGGGTTTACAAATAAACTAAATACAATGAACTGAACTATGATTATTCCACAATCAATTTCCAATTCCCAGTGGCTGTTTAGGTCGAAAAATCAGTGAGTTTCGGCCGGGCTCGACGGGGACTTATCAACCTTGGGCTTTAAAATGTTACACTTTATACATGTAGAGTTGAATGCACAAGTTAACCACACACAGGGGCTAAACCATGATTATTTCAAATAACTTCCAACCCAGTGGCTGCACATTTCGGAAAAGAAAACAGGGGATTTTGGGCCGAACTCGATCGGCGACATCGGGTTCGAATACTATCACACTGAAATGCTAAAATCAATATAGAACCTGGTATATACTTAGGGAGGTGAGTTTCAAACTACCTCTCATCCGGCGAAACGAGTTTCAGAGTGATTTGGGGGTGGGGTGGGGTGGAGCAACGGTGGAGCTCGGCAGGGAGGTGAGGTGAGCTTCGGGCGGAGCTCGGCTGGAGGAGGTGGCGGTGGTGCTGACTGCTAGTGGTGGCCGGTTGGTGATGTCCGGTGGGATGGCCGGCTGCCTTCTCTCTCTCTCTCTACCGAGAGCTGCTGGGAAACAGGAAGAAGAAATGGGAGTATATAATGGGTTTATATTTTTGGACGGAGGGTAATAACCCATGGACATGGATGTGTTGTCGCATTGGGGAGGGTTTCAAGGAGGAAAATAGGGGATTTTGTCTCTTTCTTTTCAGCCGAGAATTATAAAAATGGGGAGGGTTGGGTTTGAAGAAAATGTTTCGGTGCACACATGCACAAACTAGTAAAATTACTCGACGGGTACGCGCGCACACGATTGGTTATGGAAATAAAATTGGTGTGACGTCGTAAATAATTTTGCGCATTAAATAAACTAACGAACAAAATAACATTTTTGATTTTGATAGCTATTAATATTTATTAAAAATAACAGGTCTTTACAATCTATCTCCCTTAAAACAATTTCGTCCTCGAAATTAGAGCGTACTATCGGTCGAAAACAAATGTGGGTAGTTTGCTGTCTTCTTGTTCCCAAGTTGATTCTTCTCGTCCTTGGTATCTCCATAAGACTTTGACCAGCTTGATCGTTCGCCCTCGGGTACCTTCTCTCCATGATCCTGAATTTCCACTAGTTGCTCTTCAAAAGTCGTATCCACGTCTAGATTTGACTTCCCCCCAATTGAACATGTGGGTAAGGATGGGCCATATATTTCCGTAGCAGGGAGACGTAAAAAAAAAAACGTTGTGAACTTTGCCAACTGTGACAGTAAAGCTAGGTGATAGGCTACTTCGCCAATTTGCTCCAAGATCTCAAACGAACCAATATAGCGAGGCGATACTTCCTTTCTTGCCAAATCGGACGATCCCACAGCGCGGCTTGATTTTCAAGAACACATGATCTCTCACATTAAATGTCAAAGGCCTCACTCTCTTGTTTTCTTAACTCTTTTGTCTATTCTGAGGCGGTCAAAAGTCGCTCTTTGATTACTTTTACCTTCTCAGTAGTTTCTTAGACTAGCTTAGGTTCAAGTAGAGCATCCTCCCTAACCATAGTCCAACAGATGGGCGGTCGGCATGGTCGTCCGTAAAGTGCTTCATAAGGGGCCATCCTGACGCTAGCTTGGTAATGTTGTTATAAGCAAACTCCACCAGCGGTAGGTGTCTCTCCGAGCTTCCTTTGAAATCAACCACACAGGTTCGAAGCTTGTCCTCAAGGTTTGAATGGTCCTCTCAGATTGTCCATCAGTCTAAGTGTGAAAAGTTGTACTCAAGCGGATATCTATTCCCAGTGCTTTCTGTAGGTTTCCTCACAAGTTTGAGGTGAAATGGGGATCTCGATCAGAACTTTTGGATATTAGCGTTACGTGCAATCGAATGACTTCGTTGATGTTGAGTCTGCTGTAAGATTCCATGGTATTTGCCATACGAACGGGTAAGAAATGAGCAAGTTTGGTCAGTCGTTTCTTCTTGACTTCTAGTGTTCAGCCTTCACTTGCTGGCACATGAGACACGTGGATACGTACTTTGCTACATCATTCTTGATTCCTCCCTCCAATATTGTCAGTGGAACAAGCCTAGAATTGAGGTTTAAGTTCAGTTCGTTTGGTAGACGAATCGAACTCGAACAAGCTCTTGCCGAACTGAGTCTCGAATAGTTTACGAACAGCTCAATTCATTTACGGCTCTAGATAGAAAAGGACCCAAATGGAGAAAATAGAATGCTACCGGCATAGATAGGAAAGGACCCAAATGGAGAAAATAGAAAGCTACCGGCATAGATAGGAAAGGACCCAAATGGAGAAAATAGAAAGCTACCGGCATAGATAGAGAAAATAGAAAGCTACCGGCATAGATAGGAAAGGACCCAAATGGAGAAAATAGAACGCCGCCGGCATAGATAGTAGAGGGACCCGCACGCCAACCACAAGACGAGGGACACGCTCGCCAACCACAAGATGCAGTAGAATTTCCTATGAGAAGTTTTCCACCATCCAAACTCTTAAAAAGGAGGCCCAAACAGCCCCATTTAAGTTATGTTTTCTTCACTTCCCTCTCATCCCCATCCATCTTACTTCATAGAGCCTGAACAACTTTCTAATTATGTTCAGACCAAGCACAAGTAAGACCTTCAATGGAAGGATCAATGTGGCGTTCATAAACACAAGATCATACAATTACGTCTTGCAACAAACTCCCGCGCCCACTCCCCGGCACACCATTTTCACCTTTCTGATTACGGCCCTCTTTAACTTCCTTCAACTGCAATATCAGAGCGCCGGTACTGTTTCTCCATTCCAAACAAACCCCAAAACGATGCGGGTTGCACTTTTCAGTTTGCTCTTGTATTGCATTGCATACGAGGTCGAACCAAACTTCATACAAGTGGGTCAAGGTGGAATATTGGGGTTGTTTGGTTCAATCCTCTCTGTATCACTGGCCTCTGTTCTTTTCCATAACTCTGTTTCTCTTGCTCTTTATTTTCTCTAAATCCTGTTTTCGAACAGGGAGATGTTGTGCTCCGCAATTTACGTGTTTTGGAGCTGGATCCATCAGCAGGACCATCAGATCGAGAGTAGTTGCTGATCTTTTTCGAGTAATACATTCCATAAACTGGCGGTGGTTTCTAGCTCCTGCCTCTTCCAACAGGGGAGCCCTTCTCCCACTATAAAGAAGTGCGGGTGCTGTTCATTTTCGGCTGCTAACAAAGTGAAAATATGGGAGGAATTATGAGAGTTGAAGGAGAAGAGTTGAACCCAATAAATTAGTCTGCTGTTCATTTTCTCCCCTGTTTTATCCACTCTATGTTGTGTTTTGTTGGTGGTGGTGGTGGTGTTGTTGTGTGTACGTGATCTGATCTCAGCTAATACTATTGAAAATCTTTACGAGTATAGTATTTGCGTTCGTCAAAGAGGGTGATGTATTCCCTTATATTTATGGCATTTATATGAGATTACGCTTTATTTATGGGTAGTAATTTTCACCCTTTACTGATCCATTTGCTTTCATTTTTAATTTTCTCTCTACTTTGCTAATTCACAACATTCTTCTTTCAGTTATTCATCTGAGGATCCTGCAGGGCACTTCCTGTAGTGCATCATGCAGGGCATATCCGGACCGTTTATCTCGGTAATCAATGGTTCAAATATGTTTGTTACTTTCTATGTCCCATAATGTTTGTTTGATCTGCAAAATGGAGACGTAAAAATAATACAATTTTTGTAAGAAGAATTCAAATTTTTTTTCAACAATTCACTAGATATCGATGAATTCTTTTAATATATGAAAAAAAATTTGAATAAAATTAGTATAGAGCATTCATGGCGTATAAAATTTCTTACACATTAGCGTATGACAATTAACATACGAAATGTGTAAATTTTGGAATTCATGGACCCGATCGAGATACCTCTTGTGATGGTCTTTAGCTGATCCACACAACTTAATCCAGTAAAACATGACCATCGTTGTGGTCCTAAAGATATACAGTATATATCAAATGCCTGACCTTCTATTGGTTAAGTGGGAGCAATGAAAAATCTACAATATGATGGGACAAAATAGTAGGGGATGTTGCTGGCTGTGGAGAGATGCCATTGGAATACTTACAAAAGAAGGAAAACCGACATGGTCGATCGCGGGTAGGACTGCATGCAAACAAACCAAAAATTTGAGTTCAAACTCGGTTTGAGCCTTAACGAATTGAGCTTAGTCATTTATTAGACGAGTCTTTTTAATTTAGTTGAGCCTCCTTTAACGAGCTGAGCTTATTCCGAATCTGCTAGGCTCATTTAGTCCAAACTCGAGCTCAGTTTATCTGCAGCTCTGACTCGGGCGTATAAAATCACAAAACGGACCTCACCCCAAACCCAAAACTAAAATAAAATAGAAACGGCACAATGAAAGCAAATTGAACCCATATGAACCCTTTTGGTACTGATGGAAAAAAGAAAGAAAGAGCCCTTTTGGTACTTCGCCGATTCTCATCGCATCTTGTTTTCTTTTAATCAAACTCTCATCACATCTTGTGGTGGAAGCGGGTCCACAAGACGGAACTTGGTCCCCAAAAGTTCATTAAAGGTGATAAAATTTAGAAAAAACACAACTGATATAGTATTTTTTGTTTGTTTTATTCTGGATGTTTTCAAGTTTGATCCATATACTATGTTTTTCGATTCATCCCATCGAGACAAATTATTATTCGTACTAAATTTTGAAGAAAAGTTAAAACAGACCATCAATGGTATCCATTGTTTTTTTTTGTTCGGCTGGTATCCATTGTCTTTAAGAAGGTATATAAGTCAGGCCAAAACAATGAGCGTTCTTCTAGGCGGTTGATCGTGTGGTCCCCACACAATTGTTTAGGATCCGAGTCTTATAGTTACGGCCTGGCCGCACATGGTGAACGGGCACCAGCCTTATATTGGTGATTTATTCCGAGTGTTTTGAGGTTCTGGAAACCGAAGTCCAATATTAGCAGACTGAAAAATGTGAACTTCGGCGAAAGTGGCAAACTAACCCTTTTGGTTTGGACTTATATGCGCGCGGATTGCTACTCAGTTTGAAAACGACTATTATATGGTTTGTAGACCAAAGTACATTGCTCGGTTGATATATTGTTATATTCTGAAGGAGTGTTTTCGATAGTGAAAAATTTGTAAATTTTTATTTGTGGTTGAAAAGTTGTCAGGTGTTTTCGATAGTGAATAAGTTATTAAGAAATGTTAAGTTTTTTTTTTTTTTTTTGGAACAAAGAAATGTTAAGTTGTTTCGGTAGTGAATAAGTTATTTATAGGTTTGTGAGTAGAATAGTGAATAAGTTATTGATAGGTTTGTGAGTAGAATTACTGTAATAAAAAAAATTTTTGTTGACAACTTTTTTGTTATTAGAAACGAAATGATAAAATACTAAAACTTTTTTGTTAGTGAAAACGAGATGGTAAAATGCGTTAAGTTTTTAGTGCTTTTTTGCCGGTGGAAACACCCCCTTAGGAGTACATCAGTTTTCAACCAAACTTGAAATTTTTTTTAAAACCAATTCTGAATTAATCTAACAACTCCTAGCTCCATTCCAACAAATTTTGTCCGGGCCGCAAAACAAAATTTGAAAATCACTGCATTTGTGTTAAACAAATTCAAACTTTTTTTTTTTCTCAATTTACTAAATATTGATGAGTTTTTTTAACTTACGGAGAAAAAAGTTACATCTTTTCATTTACAAGAATGCATTCTTATTAAGTTCTAATTTTGTAAATTCGACAACATTTTGGAACAGAGTTACGTAATTTTAAACTTAACAGCACCTTTTCACGTTTCTTGAAATTCATGATATCAACAAAAATTACTGACAAGCACGGTGAATCAAGAATTTTTGGGCTCTTTTGCCCATCTATGGTGCCGCATTGGATTACAAATTTTATATGCACTGGCAGAACTAGATTTTAGTTAGGTGGGGTAGTCCCAAATTAAGAATTTGGTGGTCGAAGTTTGAAGGGACAACAACAACAACAAAAAAAACCAATAATGTTTAATATTGCTTACTATCATAAAATACAAAAACCACCAAATTCACCAGATACACTAGAATTTCCTATGACGACTTTTCCAACCATCCATACCCTATAAAAATGAGGCATAATATATCAACCCGTTCAATGTATAGAAATTAGAATATAACACCTTCTTCACTTCCCTCTCATTCCCATAATCCATCCATCTTTCTTCCTACATACTGAACAATTTCTAAGTAACATGTTCAGACAAAACACAAGTAGGACCTTCAATGGAAGGATCAATGTGGCGTTCGTAAACATAACATCTTACAACATCTTGCAACAACGTCCCACGCCCACCGCCCGGCACACCGTTTTTGCCTTTCTGATTTCGGCCCTGTTAGAACTTGAGTGTATTTGTAAAACATAGTGTTTTCTCTAGTCCCACATTGGGAAGTTACAAAACTTCAATCTACTTTATATGACTTTGCACTCGAGTGTGTTAGTAAAAGAGGATCCAAGAAGAGGTCTTACGCGTTCAGAAAAATAAGCGGCAATTTGGAAAATTGATTTAGAAACTAGTTAGCCCCAGGTATGCATCACGAGTTATTCGCGCAGGGGGGTGCAAATCCGGGATTTGAGCCTCACGCATATACACGGTTAAAGCCCGCGTTTGCTAAAATTTTGAAACGGTTTTTTTTACAGATTTTCAGTTAATCAAATCCTTTACAAAATGGAATTTCTTGCTGACTAAGAGCATGATTAAAACGTGTGCTAAATCAAAGGGATTTGGATTTTGCTGATTAGGAAAACCGTGTATAAAACGTGTGTGCATAATCAAAGGAATGGGATTTGATCTGATTTCAACTGATTAAGGAAAACGTTTATAAAACATGTGCTAAATCAATGCAATTCAATTGGATTTGATTTTTCGTTTCCAAAAATCAGCCTAGCCCGCACCTATAAATACTGTACTTCAGAAATGGTTTTTAACACATCAAAACAACTCTCTCTTCCTCCCCTAAAACATTTTCTGAGTTCGAGCAATATGTAGAATTGTGTTTTGTTTTCGGTTTTCTTATGTGCAGAGAAGCCCGAGCAAAGGAGGAATTCTGGGTTGTTTTATCCTGTGGACGGCGGGGCAATAACGAACTGCTTGCACAATCTGGGCAGAGCCGCGAAACATCATAAAGAAAGCGACCTAGTCCGCGACTCAACCCAACTGTTGTTCTTCAATTTAGTATTCTGTTTTCAATAGCAGATTTTGAGGTAATCCGTTCTTGTTTTACAGCTGTTATTCCAACAGGCCCTCTTTAACTTCCTTCAACTGTAGTATCAGAACACCGGTACTGTTTCTCCATTCCAAACACAACCGAAAACCATGTTGGTCGCACTTTTCAGTTTGCTCCTGTACTGCATTGCATACGAGGTTACGTCGTGTTTTCGAACAGAGAGATGTTGCGTTTAAGTATTGAAGTGTTTCGGAGGTGGATCCATCAGAAAACAGTTGCCGATCCTTTGCGAGAAATACGATTGATCAACAGGCGGTGGACCGTAATGCCCGCCTCTGGGAACAGGGGAGGCCTCCTTCCACTGTGAATAGGGGAGGCCTCTGTTTTTTAACAGCATATTAGTCTAAAGTTTAAATGAAACAATCTCACATGTGCGTCCAGTCTAAATTTCTGTGATATGTAGAATCATTAATAAAAATATTTAGAGTCTAGAGTCCGTGAAAAAATAAAATTGCCTTCAATGAGAGAAGGGCTTTGTTTGGCTAACACAAAAAATGTCTTTTTTCATTTAAATTGTCTTAAATGAGACAAGGACCTTGTTTGAAAATGTCTTTTTTCTTGTTTTTGATCTTGTTGCACTTTCATAGGGTACCCTAGGGTTTTAGGTATTTTCATAGAGTACCCTAGGGTTTTAAACACTTTCATATGATTTTAGGGTTCACTTTCCTATTATAAGGTTTTAGCAGTTTAGGCACTTTCATAGGGTACCCTAGGATTTTAGGCACTTTTATATATAGGGTACCCTAAGATTTTAGGCTCTTTCATAGGATACCCTGGAATTTTAGGCACTTTCAACCTTGGTCAGCGCCAGTCAACCTTGAGAAGGGTTTTTTGTAAATCCTAGACATAATGTCCTTTATACTTTATGAAAAAATATTTATGTTCTTATTATAACAAAAACCTTTATAGTATATCCTTCAACTCAATTTGCCCGTTTTTTAACTTGTGCATAGTGCATATGTACCAGATGCTTCTTGTTTGGTCTTTGATCTCAGCTAGTAGAGTTGATAATTAGTGGGGATCTGAATTAAAGAGAGGGTCATGCAATAATAACAGCTGCCTATCTATCATCGGGGGTAGTTTATCTACGATGGTAATTTTTATTTGATAATCGGATGTTCGGGCCAACTTGCGTTCACTTTGATTAATTCTGGAATCCTGAAAGTAATGATCGGACATAATTTTCAGTGGCCCCAAGGTTTGGGATAAGTATATATGGTATTATTCTTTTTGTAAAAACAAGTGTATGGTATCTATATATTGACAGGGTAGGCCGGGTGCTCATGGTTTGGAACTTAAGTTGCTCCCAGCAGTGGCGGAGTCAGGATTTTGACTCCTGGGGATCTGCTTAGTAGACCATTTTTTTTTCTTCGGAATGGATACTTATTGTATCATAAGGTTTTTGCTTTCTGATACATAATATTTGTACATTGAAATTATTCTTGCTTAATGCAATTAATGTATACTAATCATTTTATTTTTTCTTTAGCAACTTCAAAATTCACGAGCTTCTTTTTTTATTTTTGAAAGAAATTGAGAAATGAAAATGAAAAATAACATATTTTTATCAACTCAAACTAAAATTATTAAGATTATAAGTAGTATACATGAACAATTATCAATAATATTTCTTTTGGTATTTGTATTCACATTCAAAGATTAATAAAATTCTTTTTCACTGTTTAAAAAAAATATAAGTAGTATACATGAACAATTATCAATAATATTTCTTTTGGTATTTGTATTCACATTCAAAGATTAATAAAATTCTTTTTCACTGTTTAAAAAAAATATTCAGAATCATGTATATAGAAAATAAAAAATTTAAAACTCGGACGCTCGGGAGCCGGGGCTGGCTCCCCTGGGCCCCAACATAGCTCCACCCCTAACTCCCGGCAAAGGTCTTATGTTCGAAATCGCTCATTTACTTCTTCGTTCTATTGACTCGGGGTAGGCTTAGCGGTCATGGTATGGAACTTTGGTTACTCCTTTCTAAGGTCTCATGTTCGAAATCGCTAAGTGATATCAACTCATATGTAGCGTTGCTCCAACTTTTAGTGGGTCCTTTTCAATAGACGGCGGAGGCATTGTTGATCGAGAAATTAGTCAAAATGCACGTAAACTGTCTGAGGCAGCTTTGAGACAAGAATTGATACATTAAGTCGAATTGAATCGGAAAACGAGTGCGAATCTAAAACGGAAAGTGCAAAAACATACTACTCAAATTTGTTTTGAAAGTGATCATGCGACTGAAATTGTCATGAAATATCATAAGAAGCCGCAGGCGGCAGGCTTATCAAACAACCCATCAAAACTTTAAGCAGAACTGTCAATTAGCCATTTTGAAAGGAGATTAAATTATATACACCACTGTTGTAAAAATTTGTTTCTTCCAAATCAATTAAATTATGTCACGTTATCATGTTCTAGTAATTGCCCCCATTATTTTGATGATGTAGCTCAATGTAATTGATTTGAAGAAAATGTTTAGCTTTTACGGATTCAGCCGCATAGATTTTACACAGATCACGATGTGGGGTCCACTAAGGGTCTCACACAAACGATCCAAGCCATCCATTAAATTTATGATATTTTTTCAAGTGCCCCCGCCAAAAATTAGCTCAATATGATACCTCCAAGTACTCGATCCAATCATATAAAGATTAGTATGAGGTGCACGCAAGCTGATCCGAAAACACCCAGCATTATTAAAAAGAAAGCAAAGAGAAGAACACTGACGACTGACCCATCCCCTCTCTTTTTTTTCCATCCCCTTGCAGAGACCCACGCAGAGAAAAACGCGTTTGGCCCCATTTCGGGTCCTAAAAAAATTTAGAAAAATATCCATAAATTTTTGAATATTATTTTATGAGGCTCTGTAAAAAAATCAATTCATGCGGATATCGATAAGTATTACTTTTGGATTCGTAGGGGCGAAGAGTGAAAGAGGAAAAAGGATTGTGTGGTTCTCACACCCACACATCCATATATATACCCACACACTTTTACATTACACTTACACCCTAATATCTCAAATTTAATCACATTAACCCCATATACATATTCACACAACATTTCACCCTTTCTCTTAGTTGAAGCAATTTTATTAAAATTGAATCTATTAAAATTAAACACGGTCCCTACATGGTACCCCCGATCTAGTCATCTTTTCAATGCTCATGATCTCTTCTTTTGACAAACGACGGCAAGAAGGATGTCCAGACATATCACTAGAAGGTTCAGGATTATGTGAACTATTCTTCACTTCAAGTACTCAAAAGCCATCCGCATGTCTCTTATGGTAAATTTGAAAAGGACAATCTATAAGACGAGTTGCCGTCTTTCATTGTCGACGCTCTATCGGAATATGCCATTTATTGCGGTAACGTCCTCCCCTATCACAACCAATGATAACATATTCGTCCTTTTTGGAATGTTTGATAGATATTGTATACCCTTGCATTGAGAAAAATCTCTAAGAGTACCAAGAAGCTCTTCACGGGATTGAAATTTCCATCCAACACTACTACAAAAATAGATAAAGACCTCAGCCATTTGGTGTGATCTTTCATTTTTAATCTCGCATTTAAAACCGTGTTCTATCAAGGTGTAACTAAAAGTCACTTTCTTTTAACCACAGGATAAAAATCGTGATTAAATCTCATTAAAACCGTGATTAAAAACATTTAACCACAGGATAAAAATCGTGATTAAATCTCATTAAAACCGTGATTAAAAACATAAAACTGTGATTAAAAAATGACAAAACTGTGACCTTTAATAGTTTAACATCTCAATTTTATTATAAAACCGTGGTTGTTTAAAGAGAAATCATCTCAGTTTTTGAAAAAACCGAGATTAAAAGTGACGTTTTCCTAGGGGAAAAAATCCCACATTATTTCTCCTGCTGGGTTTTGAACCCAAGTCTCTTGAGTTTTGCATAGAAGCTTCAACCAACTGCACCTCACACACTTTTCAATATATAATTGAAATATTTAATATATAACATATGCGTTTAATATTAAAATATATTTCGAACATCATTTTGAACCTTTACATATTAAAATTAGCAACTTTGATAAACATGAAAGTTGTAGCCCTTTGTATTATTGTTCAAACCCAATTTGAATTATCTCAATTAATGGAGTTCTGAACATAGAGTTATACTCGAAATACATTTGGCGACGAAACGCAACCTTCATAAATTTTGTCACCAAAGGTACCCATTTGGCAACGAAATATATTTTCATCGCCGAAAGTGTCCCATTTTGTGACGAAATATTTTTTGTAGAATGATTGAGAGTGACATTTATTTAGGGGTATTGCGCAGGGAGTTGATTAAGGGGTAAGCGACTTTCAACTTTTCCTATATAAGAGCTTTCATCTCTCAAGTCTAAAAAAAAATGTTCTCTAACTTACGACCTCAGTTTCTAGTTGACTGAGATTAAATGTTCTTTTTATCTCAGTTTTTCCAAAATGAGATATATTCTTTCATATATAATCTCAGTTTTTGGAAAACGAGATCTATTCTTGAAGTTACAATCTCACTTTTAGATTACTGAGATTAAAAAATCTTTTCATCTCAGTTTTTTTCGGAACGAGATATATTCTTTCACATATAATCTCAGTTTTTTGAGAATGAGATCTATTCTTCAAGTTACAATCTCACTTTTTAGATTACTGAGATTAAAAAATCTTTTCATCTCAGTTTTTTCGTATAACTGAGATTAAAACTATAGTTCATAACATTTTATTATGTTTTTACAAAAAACGAGATCTTTTTAATTTTTGGACCGTGATCTTTATACCATTTTGTAGTAGTGCAAGTTGTCCAAGTATGTCATTTTGTCTATTTTCTTCCATTTCGTTACCTTCTGCAACGATTCTTTCTTGTTCAATTCGATCACTTGAAATTCCAATGACACATTCAATTGCTTGTTCAATATCCATTCAACAAATCATTAAATTGACATGAGAAAAAGTTCAAGAAAGATTATCAACTTAATCGAAAATGAAGTTACGAAAATAACATAAATTCCTAAAAACACATAGGAGAGGATGATGATATGGTAGTCTATTAACAGAATCACCCAAAAAAAATGATAAAGAAATACCTTGAATATTGATAAAGAAATGGAGTGAAGTTGACGTTTTTTTTTTGTGTATGTAGAGGACAGAAGTTTTTTAAGATGAAGGAGTTTTAGGAAGTTATTCTATGTAGAAGAAAAGATTTTGGTTGATCTTGTGATAGAAGAAAAGTTACATGTAAAACATTTTTCATTAATTGGATGAAAATAACTTACCCTTAAATCTTCCGTAAATTATTTTCCAAAATGAACCCGTTGCCTTTTACAGCAATTTTCACTGCTCAGTTTCCTCGATTGTCCATCCTAACCCACGTTCAATTCCAAAATTCTCAAATCTCTCCACCGTTTAAGCCCTCTCTCTCTCCCTACACTATTTTGTCGATTTATGAAAATATTTTTCAAATGCCAACTAAACACTGGAAAATAAAAGTTTGAAGTTTTGTTTTAAAAAAAAAAAACATTTTACATGAAAAATATTTTATATTGTAAAACATTTTACATCAAAACAAACGGAACCTATGTCAAACTTTGTTGGACAATTGTGACGTATGTTATGGTCATAAGGTTCAAGGTGTTTTTAATAATTCTACCTACATAATGGGACCACAAAATTATTGTTTGAGATATGGGTTATACCAACAGATTTGTAGGGGATGTTGCTCGATAATTTAGATTCGCACTCGTTTTTCGATTCAATTCAAGTGACTATTTATGTATCAATGTTTTTTGATATCTCAAGGCTGCCTCGAATAGTTCAGGTGCATCTTGACTAGTTTCTTAGTGAACAATCCCTCCATCCTCTATGGAGGACCCACTAAAAGTTGGAGTAACGCTCCATATGATTAGCTGACTCCAAATGAGTTGATGTCACTTAATTGATTTCGAACATGAGACCTTAGAAGTGAATAACTTGAGTTCCAGACCATCACCACCCGGCCTACCCTAGGTCAATAGAACAAGGGTAAACTATAGTTAACCCCCTCTAACTAAGCTTCGCGTGCACTTTACCCCCTCTAATTTTTTTTTGACACTCAACTCCCTCTAACTAACTGAAATTCAAACGGTCATAACTTTTTCGTTCGAAATCGAAAACATGCAAATTATATATTGATTTCGAGGTCTTGAAGTTAGCTTTCTAATAACACCAAAATCACATCACGATTCAAAGCACACAGAAAGTTATGATCAAAACGGTCTTTCTGTCTACCAGCCTTTACTCTTTTGATCATAACTTTATGTGTGTTTTGAATCGTAATGTGATTTTGGTGTCATTAGAAAGCTGACTTCAAAACCTCAAAATCGATATATAATTTGCATGTTTTCGATTTTGGACGAAGAAGTTATGACCATTTGAAGTTTTGAGTGTTTGAATTTCAGTTAGTTAGAGGGGTTGAGTGCCAAAAAAAAAAAGTTAAGAAGGAGCAAAGTGCATGCGAGACTTAGTTAGAGGGGGTTAACTATAGTTTACCCATAGAACAAAGAAGTGAATGCGCGATTTCAAACATGAGACCTTTGCCGGGAGCTACCCAAGTTCCAAACCATAACCAACCGGCCTATCCCGTCAATACATACCATACACTTGTTTTTACAGAAAAAACGATACCATACTCTTCCCAAGCCTTGGGGCAGCTGGAGTATTATTACATGGGCTCCTCAATTCAGATCCCCACTAATCATCAACTCTACTAGCTGAGATCAAAGACCGACACAACAAGCATCTGGTACACATACACCACTTAAACAGAGGTATCTATACCAAGCTATATAACCGACGACAAAATTACGAGCCGCCCGAATTTCTTACAGTGGGAGTAGGTCCTCCCCTGTTCACGGAGGCGGGCATTACTATCCACCGCCTGTTGATCAACCGTATTTCTCGCAAAGGATCAGCAACCGTTCTCTGATGGATCCACCTCCAAAACACTTCAATACCTAAACGCAACATCTCCCTATTCGAGAACACAACGTACAGAACATACAGAGCAAGAGAAACAGAGTTGTGGAAAAGAACAGAGGCCAGTGATACAGAGAGAATTGAACCAAACAACCCCATTCCAACTTGACCCACTTGTGTAAAGCTTGGTTCAACCTCGTATGCAATGGAATACAAGAGCAAACCGAAAAGTGCAAGTGACATGGTTGTGGGATGTGTCTGGAATGGAGAAACGGTACCAGTGTTTTGATACTGGAGTTGAAGGAAGTTAAAGAGGGTAGAAATCAGAAAGGCGAACACGCTGTGTCGGGCGGTGGGCACGGGACGCTGTTGCAAGATGTTGTAGGATGCTATGTTGATGAATGTAACGTTGATCCTTCCATTGAAGGTCGTCTCTACTTGTGCTTTGTCTGAACATGTTACTGAGAAATTGTTCAGTATGTATTGGAGAAAGATGGATGGATTATGGGAATGAGAGGGAAGCGATGAACAAGGGTGTTATTTTCTATTCCTGAAACGGGTTGATTATGCCTCGTTTTATAGGGTATGGATTAAGGGCGGAACCAGGAATTAAATTTACTTTGGGCAAATCCAAATTACGTAAACCGAAAAGGACAAAAGAGTTTTTCCTCTCTTTTTTTTTTTTGTTTGTTGTTGTTCCATTATAATTTAAACCTAAAATAGTAACATTATAAGAACCAACAATTTAAACCAATATAAGCACACCAACTAGTGCTTTGCATCAACTAAATTAGTAAAAATTTAAGCACACCAGCCAGTGCTTTGCATTTAAAACATAAGAGCAAATATAAGCACATCCGTCAATATTCTGCATAATAAGTGAATACTTATATTAAACCTCGCAAGATGGGAGACAACAGTGTATAGCATATACTGGTCCAGGGATCCTGCATTTCAATTTTCAATAAGATTAAACACAAATTAAAAAGCTCTAAACTTAGTATAAAAAAATCCTAATTACAAAGCACTAAAGAATATGCAGTGTAAAGTCTGTAGACTGTAGGGGCGTTTGAAAATTGAAATTGAAATCGTCGGTTGAAAGCCCTAATTACTCACAGGTTGAAAATTGAAATTGTCTCAGGGCGTTTGTGCGAGGGAGTTCCACGAACGTGGATGACTACAAGGGAGGAAAAAGAAGCATGGGGCTGAGGCGCTGTATTTTTATTGCACGGCAATTGGGCTGGGCTGAAAATAAATGGGTTGGGCTAAACATAAATAGACTGAAATTTTACATATAATTTTTTTTTTTTTTGGGGTTTTTCGAAGCCCACCTGGGCTTCAGCCTATGGCAGCCCACGCACACTTCCGCCTCTGGCTGTCACTATGGATGGTTGGAAAGTTCATTATAGGAAATTCTAGTGTATCTTCCGAATTGGGCGGGTTTTTTTCTGTATGAGTAAGGAATATAAAAACATTTTTAAGGTATTAGTATTAATTTGCGGGCTCAAACTAAGCGGCGTACTTTGGTCTAAAAACCACACAAAAGTAGTTTGAAATGGAGGTTCATGTAAAGATGGCAACATCTGATTTTAGGAACGACGGGCAAAGCTTTGCTACAGTCGTGATTTTTTCGATCATGTAAAGTTGGCATCTTCTGGCATATGCACACTAATATGGCATAACAATTTCAAATTAGTTTTTGGTATTGCATATAACAATAGATCGTACCTAGGGGCGCACTACATAAATGTAGTCCACGATTCGAGCCGTCCATCTCGACAATCAATGGTTCAGATTTTATCTCAGTCCTTATAAATCTGAGTCATCCATTACCTGGATAACAGATGCTATAGACTCTCTAACAACACCAAAAACGAACCCAAACAATAAGTGATTCTATGCATGCAGTCATAGACCATGCAGTTAGAATTCCTCCACCAAAAAGGACATCAAAAAGGGTTGGGACTCGGAGAAGTCTGTCTTAATTTTCCAGAAATTTTCTACTTTTGGAATCTGTTCCCAAAATAGAGCCCCACCCCATTTTCAGGGCCTATACAAAATGAGATAAAATTATACACGCAGGGCCGTGTAAAGGGTTTGTGCGGCAAAGCTCTGAATAATTTACACCTTGCCTTTTCTTTCTCTCTCATTTCTTTCGGAATCCTATAAAACAGAAACTTGATTATGAAATTTTTTTAAAGACGAAAATTAATTATAATCCTTTAGAATGAAATAATCGAAGAATAAGATCTTCACACTGGTTCAAACGGATTAAAAATTGAAGCACTTAATTTTTTAAACAGTCTCAAAAAATTAAGTGCTCCAATTTTTAATATGTTGGAATTGGTACAAAGATCTTATTTTTATCATCATATTATTCTAAAGGGTCATAATTTATTTTTATCTCCAAAACTCTCATAAATAAATATCTACTCTTTATTTGAAACCCTATAGAGCAGATACTTAATTATGAGAGCTCTAGAGGAAAAAAGTAATTTTGAACCTTTAGAATAATATGATGACAAAATAAGATCTTCGTACTGGTTCAAACGAATTGAAAATTTGAACACTTAATTTTTTGAGATTGTTTAAAAATTTAAGGAAAATTTATATAAATGGTCCTCCTAGTTTCATCCGAGTCTCATTTTAGTCCTCCAAGTATCAATTACAACTCTTTTGACTTTCAAGTTTAATTTTCGTACCAAATTAGTCCAATTGATAACTTCTGTAAGCAAAACTGGACAGAAAAAATCAGATTGATGACAGTTTGGACGTTGCAGTTCGTACCAAATTGATCCAATTGATAACGTTTGCCATCAATCTGATTTTTTCCGTCCAGTTTGGCTGACAAACGTTATCAATTGGACCAACTTGGTACAAAAACCAAACTTGAAGGTCAAAAGAATTGCAATTGATACTTGGAGGATGAAAATGAGACTCCGGTGAAATTTTCCAAAAATTAAGGGCTTGTTTGGTTGGGTTTTTGAGTCTTGGACTCTAAATTATTACCCTGCTCCAAAATTCATTCATCACCAATAAAAGGCCCTACAAAAAAAGAAAAAAAAAATCGCCAATAAAAGGGCGGTGTCCGTTCACCTTGTGCTGACTAGCGGTATGACTCGGATTCTGGACAAATTACAATCGTGCGGGGAGCACACTCGTCAACCACCTGGCACTTAATCATTCTCAAAAACACTAGTTGATATCGTTGATGTTTATTTTAACTTTTCTTCAAAATTTAGTACGAAAAAATCATCCATCTCAATGGAACGAATTGAAAAATCATGATATATGGATCGAAATTGAAAAAATCCAGAATAAAACGAACGAAAAAAACTGTATCATTTTTTTCCTAACTTTTGTCGTATTTATTAATGAACTTTTGGGGACCAACCCATATTATATGTCCAGGAACACCACAAATCTTTACCCGTGAACAATTGTCAATTCCGGTTTTTGTTATTAGTAATTTTTTTTTTTTTTGGATAGTGTTATACTCCACGGCATATGTTCAATTTTGTGGACATGCTTCCGTAAATCTATCTGTTCTATTCTATCAATATCCTATGCAAATGTGTTTTGCCTTTAAAAGCATTCAAACTCTCATTCCTAATTTTTTATTATTTTTTTATGATAAATGAGGAGAGAGAGAGGAACGTGGGAGAAGGAGGGTGAGAGAGAAACGTGGGGGTTGAATATGGAAAAAAATCGTTCTATGCTTCTGGAGTACCTTCACTTGGTGCTTCAATTTCATTTTCCGCCACACGTATGGTTTTTAATGCATAAAATGAGACCAATGCTAGAGTATATCGAATACGTGATCGAAAAAATTACAAAACTATCTTTTTATCAACTAGCGTTGTGCCCATTAGATATACAAGGCAAATAAATCAATGTGATTTTTTTTATCTCATGTATCAAACGGGAACAAACGCTAGTTTAGTACTAACAAGATGTGATGAGAGTATGCGATGAGAATCCGAAATCAGTGAAGTACCAAAAGGGTTTTTCATGGGAGATAATTTTGCCACTCCTTTTTTTTGTTAACGACACTTCCCTGCAAGTGTATTTTTGCACACTTACAGGGAAATGGCGTTATCAAAAAAGGGAGTGGCAAAATCAATAGCATTTTTCCTTCTTTTTTTCATCAGTACCAAAAGGGTTCATAACTCATAGGCCTGTTAGGATGGAGTATAAGGAAGGGGTAATAACTAATGTGGGGATTAGAAAATTAATACCCTTGTACCCTTGGTTTGGTTGGCCAAAAGGAGAGGGTATTACCCCTTCCGATTTTATACCTCCTAGACCTCTTTGGGGGGAAATGCTACGGTGTCCACCCGTCAAACGGGGACACCGTAAAAAATGTCATAACGGACGACTACGAAGCATAACAAGACCACTGATGTGTATAACCAAAACCTTACAAAGACATAACCTCCAAAATCTCCAAAATTCTGGGGATTTTGGAAGTTATGCTCCTCAATGGTTTTGGTTATACACATCAGTGATCTTGTTATGCTTCGTAGTGGTCCGTTATGCCATTTTTTACGGTGTCCCCGTTTGGCGGGTGGACACCGTAGCATTTCCCCTCTTTGGGGGATAATTTATGGATGGGTTCTAGGGGTTGTTTGGATGGGGATTACGAAGGGGTATTAGTAATGCCCCTCATATATATCCGGGCTCATCACTTAAGCCATGGTTTGGGAACCAAAAAAACGAGGGGTATTAGCTTAAGCCCCTCTTCTCTTATACCCCTTAATACCCCCAAGCTAAAGGATTATTTATGGGAAAGTTTTGGGGCCGTATTAAATAATACCACCGGATAATATCCCCTCATCTTCCATTTCAACTACAAAACAACCTTATCCCCAATTTTATCCCTCATCCAAACCAAGTACTATTTAATCCCCATTTTCTAATACCTCATCTCAAACCAACTATTTTTTAAACCATCATCACATCAATGTGGACCCGTCATTCTTACATAATACTCCCTACTATCTTATTTCCCTTCTTAATTAATACTCTCAATTCTTTCCCCGCATCCAAACGGGCCTCCGAGGTGGTTATAATTAATACCCTCTGATCCCCCTTGTGTTTTTTACCATCCAAACCCTCTTACTTTATCCCCCTCCGTAAATAATAACCAACTATTTTTTAAACCATGATCACATCAATGTGGGTCCATCATTCTTACATAATACCCCCTACTATCTTATTTCCCTTCTTAACTAATACCCTCAATTCTTTCCCCGCATCCAAACGGGCCTCCGAGGTGGTTATAATTAATACCCTCTAATCCCCCTTGTGTTTTTTACCATCCAAACCCTCTTACGTTATCCCCCTCCATAAATAATACTCCTCTTATCTTATTTTTCCTTTATAAATAATACACTCAAAACTAATCCCGCATCCAATTGGGCCCTTAAGGTCCAATGCGCTTTTAGTTTTGCATTTGGCCGTTTGCGGCGAGGTCGGTTTTGTGATTTACTCTCTCCATCTCCATTCTTTTGTCCTCGTCCTATTTCAACTGGATAAAAAACTAAGGGAAAAATTCAAAAAAACTCCCAACCTTTAGGCCCAAGTTCAATTAGACTCCCAAACTTTTAAAAACTTCAATTTTACTCCCAACGTTATCTTCCGTTAATCAAAATGAGTCCTTCCGTCAGAATGACTAACGGATTCTGTTAAAGGCTCCGTTAAATAGTTTTCAATCAATTTTGATGATCCGAGGGCCGCTCAATGTGTTCAAAACATGATTTTAAGGGTACCGGCGAGAAATCGGCAAAAAAATGTTGAAGGGCTTCATCTAAGCTTTTTATTGAACTATATCAATAAAAAGCTCGATGAAAAGCCCTTCCGCCATTCTTTTTGTTGATTTTTTGAGGGTATCCTTAAAATCACGTTTTGAACACATTGAGCGGCTCGGATCATCAAAATTCGATTGGGAAAGGGGAGGTGTGGATTGATCTAGATTTTGTTCAAGTCCGGACGTCCAGATTTTGCTTCGGTCTGCACCTCCCTTTTTCCGATCGAATTTTTATGATCTGAGCCACTTCAATAAAAAACTGTTTAGATGAAGCCCTTCCCGCTCATTTTTTTTGTTGTTTTTTCGGGGGTACCCTTAAAATCATGTTTTGAACACATTGAGCGGCTCGGATCATCAAAATTCGATTGAGGCGATATTTAACAGAGCCTTTAACAGAATCCGTTAGTCATTTTGACGGAAGGACTCATTTTGATTAACGAAAGATAACGTTGGGAGTAAAATTGAAGTTTTTAAAAGGTTGGGAGTCTAATTGAACTTGGGCCTAAAGGTTGGGAGTTTTTTTGAATTTTTCCCAAAAACTAATTATAACTTTTATTTGGTAATACTATTTATATACAATATGGATCTTATTTGATAGATCTCAATGAACTCTTTTAAATGGTGTCTTCAAAATTACCTAAAAAATTATAAATTGTAAGATATAATTAATTGAAAAGTGGCACGAACTCCCACAAGAGACTAAAAAATTGAGACTAAGGGAGTAATTTAATAGAGATACCGTGCGACCATGCCAGTTTTCCTCTTTTGTAAAGTAATCCAACGGCACACTGGGACTCTCCACATCCAGCAACATCCCGAAAAAAATATATTTGTATATATTGTTATGTTGATTTTGATTTTTTTTATACCAAATTAAAATGCACACAATTTTGGTATAAACAAATAAAATTGATAATACATAAAGTATATTTTTTTTGAATTTGAAAATGCACAAATTGGCGTAAGGAACATTTAATTTAAACTGAGACAAAGTGGGTAACTATCTTTTTGACCTAAGGGCTCGTTTGGATGCGGGATTAGGTTTGGGGGTATTATGTAAGAAGGAGGGATTGGATAGTATGGGGTATTAGTTAATAAGGGATGACCCACATTGATGTGATGTTTATGAATGAGGTATTAAATAATGCTTGGTTTGGATGAGGTATTAGAAATGGGGGATAAGATAGTACTTGGTTTGGATGGATGATTAATTGGGGGTATAAGGAAGGGGGATTGATGTAAAAAGCTGTTAAATGACTTTTTTGCCCTTATGCAGTGTTTGTTGACCAAATTTGTTAGTTTCATTATAATTAGAATAAATACGTATTTACCATTAATTTTTGATAAAATGAATTCATTTAAACTAAAAAATATTTAAGCCTTACAAATTTCAATTTTTTTTAAAAAAACGAAATTCATAAAATTAGTTTTGTTAGATTCTGTAAACTTTAATTTTTTGTTATGATTTTTTTAAAAATCGGATTTATATGGTTTATTAGTTTGAAAGTAATTTAATTATAGTGGTAGTTGAAGCATATGGTTAGTAGGTTGAACAACTTCGTTAGGCAAATTTTTTCTATAAATAAGTCTCATTTTTTGTTCATATCATCCCACATATCATCATTCTAATTTGTGTTTTCATAGTGTCCTTATTTTTTTCGTCAGTTAAATGGCACGTCGGACTTGGAGCGAGAAGGAGGAGTTGGTCGAAAATCTTACGAGTATTTTTTTTTTTTAGCTTGAACATAAAAAAAAATAACCGAATATACAGCCTACAAAGGGCATACCCCTGGAGGAAACAAAGGAAAAGAAAAGAAAAGAAGAGTAATGAAAAAATGAATACCTTAGGCCAAATGGCTACAAGATACTAAAAGTAAGCGATACCGGACGTTACCGACCCTTTTAAGAAGATGGAACGGAAACAACCGAACAAGATGTACCGAATACGATGAGATTGGCCCTGTTACAAAAGGGACCTAATGCTTGTGATTGATACAAACAGTTGGATAGTGACATTCCATACTTTTAGATCTCCAATGCTCAACATGAATGTTCCACCCTCAGAAGTAGACGTCCAACAAGATAATCCACAAAATCATACATACGGCAGCAAAACCAAGTGATTGCTATCCATTTGAGTAACTGACCACAAAACCAAATAGCAACAGATATACCCAGCCGGACAATATCATTGAACCCTTGAGCCTTTCCCAGTCAAATTCAGGTTGCAAAACTAACGGCTTGACTGGGGAAAATCCATAACAGCATGCCTGCTAGAGCTGTCTTTTGATAACCCAAATTCACTCTCTTCTGATTTACAAAAGAAAGAAACATATGCTGATGCAGCAAAAGGAAAAGAAAATGGAGATGGAGAAGCCGAATAAAAAATATAAAATATGGTAAAAATCAACAAGTTTTTTACACGGTAGAAGCTACCTAATCAACCCTCCTCTTTTTTTCCAGGCTTGGGACCGGCTGTGTACTAAGAATTGCACAGGCAGAGTCACAAACTTATTTGTGGCTGAGATATTTGTTCCATTGGCACACAATGCACCACTGGGATGGATCTTATGTTGCCGAACGGTCGTTAACCCGTTGACCCTCACAAGTGTCCTACCAAGTTAGTGTCTAGCCTTGAAATGTTTGTACATATCATCATAGCCAAAAAAAAAAAAAAAAAGGGAACTGCACAAATTTTGGAATTGCAAATGACTTTCATTAACAGTCAATAAGCCAAGCAAACAATGCATCAGAAGCACAAAATGCAGCAATGTTGCACAAGACAATACAGCATCAAAAGGAAAAGAAAATGGAGATGGAGAAGCCTAATGAAAAATATAAAATATCGTGAAAATCAACAAGTTTTTTACACGGTAGAAGCTACCTAATCAACCCTCCTCTTTTTCTCCGGGCTTGGGACCGGCTGTGTACTAAGAATTGCACAGGCAGAGTTACAAACTTGTTTGTGGCTGAGATATTTGTTCCATTGGCACACAATGCACCACTGGGATGGATCTTATGTTGCCGAACGGTCGTTAACCCGTTGACCCTCACAAGTGTCCTACCAAGTTAGTGTCTAGCCTTGAAATGTTTGTACATATCATCATAGCCAAAAAAAAAAAAAAAAGGGGACTGCACAAATTTTGGAATTGCAAATGACTTTCATTAACAGTCAATAAGCCAAGCAAACAATGCATCAGAAGCACAAAATGCAGCAGCAACAACCAATACAGCTACAAACATCACAGATTTCCAATGCCAATACATGAGTACACAAATCAGCCCTGAAACCATCACATAAACGCTGCAAAACCAGCCCAGAAACCCTGCAATACATGCCAAAAAACCATGCATTACCAGCCCAAACTTGAACAACAGTTGAAAACCTGTAGTTTTTTGTCACAATTTTTGAACCAAGCAGTTTTTTTTAATAAGATTGAACCAAGCAGTTGAAAATCTGCATTTTTTGTACCAGTTTTTGCTCAAACACCCCCACCAAATGTATCTAGTTTGGACACAAATTTCCCTCAGACTTTGAAAACCAAAACCTGCAGACCAATAATAGAGACCAAACAACATCCCGAATTCTGCACTGAACTTGAACAACGGAGACCATCCCCCCACACACACACACACACAAGCTGCAACTGAAGTACAAAATTGGAACATAATTCCTAACACACAGAGAAAACCAGCACCAAAACCCAACTCACACACAGCAGAACCAATGGTAACAACAGCCAAGAATACTACAATAGTTGAACTGGACAGAGCAGAAAATATTTGTACCACAGTTGAACTGCACACACACACACACACACACATTCTCTCTCTCTCTCTCTCTGCACCTGCTCCATAAAGCAGCCAAAAACACCTAAGAGGCTCAGAAAAATTTCACTTGCTACACACACTCTTTGCACCTGCTACACACACACACTCTATGCACCTGCTACACACACACACACACACACTACACCCCCTCCAAAACTGCATAACCAGAACTTAAAAAAACTGCAGAACCAGAACAGAACAAAACTTCAGAACCAGAACAGAACATAATGTCAACTATAGAAACCATTCAACTCCTCAAGTGGACAGATCAGAAATCATAGTGGGCTCAGGAAATTAGTACGAAACACACGAGGGTACGCACGACTGCAACCAAAAGTTGCCCCGCCAATGCACTTTTTTCATTTAAATTGTCATTTTTTCATCATTGCCATATTAAAAACCACTTAGAATAAGGAACATAGACCAGCAAACTAGACAAAGCAGATACAGCATGCTTAAAACTGATCAGAGCAAAAAAGTGGACACACACACACTCTCTGCACCTGCTACACACATACACACACACATTGCACCTGCCACACACACTACACCCCCTCCAAAACTGCAGAACCAGAACATAACAAACTGCCGCACTAGAACAGAACAAAACTGCAGTAACAGAAAACTGCAAAACAGCATGCCAGTGATGAACAGGAAAGTGCAGTACTAATGTCTAGTCTTGAAAACTGCATAAATAAGCTATAACAATCCATATACAGCAAGCACAAACCTAAAAACTGCAGAACATAAAACTCCAGTAAAAGAAAACAGTCCAGATTCAATTATGATATCCCACATTCTAGTCTGTGGGCCCGGCTGTATGGCGTCGTTTGGGAAGTCAGTAACAAGTGGCTCAAAAAAATTCCCCCATAGCCATGCCAAAAATGGCAAACCAGCTAAGTAAATTTCCTCATCACCCATTGCACCTCACACACACACACAAAAACTGAATCCACAAAGTTGCCAGAATGTGTACAGAGGCTCAGAAAAATTTCATCATAGCCTTCAATGGGCTCCGACAATATAAATCCATCATAAGGGTACTCATGGTTGCAACTACCGTTACCCCGCCACGGTATCTACCTTAAATAAGAATTTAATCCCTTCATCATTGCCCTAGTAAGATTCACTTAAGTTGCGAACAACCTGTCATGCAAACAAACTTCATATTACATTTCCAACAGATTATTTCAAATCCACATACCAAATCGAACAAAAACTCTGCCGAAATAAAAAATGGCCACAAAATCAACCTAAAAAAAACAACAGAACCAGTTCAAAAGGGAAGACTGTTGTTCATACCTGAGTGAATCCAACTGAAATCGACCAAAGCACCAAATCGCCACAAAACTCTTCGAAGAATGTTGTTCATACCTGGAGTGAATCGAACTCCAAATCGACCAAAAGCACCAAATCTCCACAGACCTCTTCGAGTCCTTTTCTCTTTTCGAACAAGAAGAGACCGAGAAGAGTGCGATGGAAATGATGCGTGGGGGTGAGGAAGGGGGATTACGAGGAGTAAGATGGTCCGAATGATGGGGGGATTAGGCCGGATTCGACATGGCTGGCTCAAACCCTAGCCATCTCTAAGCCCCCCTGAGGCTGTATTGGGAGGGATTCCGAAGGAGCACATGTAAAGATATCACCCCTCGTTTGAACTTCCCAAACGACGCTATATCAATGGGCCCAGGTTTTAGGAGGGAATATCTTAATTCCTTTCACATTGCTGCTTGCAAACAACCACACACGTAGTCATTCTTCCTCAACGACAAATGTGTCACAAACATGCATGAAATTCCACGGCTAGTGGATGGCCACATTCTTTGTCAGAGCTGGCGTCAGTGGTTTACATAGAATATTGGTTTAAGTCATCATCTGTGGAGCCCTCCATGCCTACAAGGGAATATCCTCTTTGAGTATGCATCCTTGTTTCATTTTTTGGGTATTAAAAAGTGGCCTCTTGCCTGACGTGTAATTGCAAAGGGAAATATACTCACTTTATTTGGTTTAATTTTTTGAAAATTATTTTTAATGTAATAAGTGGAGAGAAAAAGGTATTAAGAAATGTGTAAAGAGAAAAACGAGATGAGTTGAGAGTTGGACCAAATAAGATGACTATGACTAGGTATTCGTGATGAGGCGCAGCTTGCCATGGATCATAGTTGGGAGAATATCATTGTGGTTACCCACGCCTTAACTGTTTTGAATTTCATTCAAGACACAAACCCTGGCGGGATCTCATCCCTTGGGTGCTCTAATTCTTGATTGCAGGTAACTATGAGCAGGCTTATCGATGGCGAGGATCAAGCATGACCCAAGACAAGCTAATATGTGTGCGGATATCTTGGCGAAGAATGTTAATCTTAGTCAACCTCTTGAGTTTATTTCGTTTTCAGTTGTTCCTTCTATTATGTAGATCTTTTAATTTTCATAAAGACTTTGTAAGTATTAAATATTCCAGATTTATTCGCAGTTTTTAATCTATGCTAGTACCTTTATTATCAAAAGAAAAGAAAAATTTGAAAGAACCGCAGAGATAAATACAGTGTGTGCGCATTCACACTCGCTCCATGCTCCATGGGCTATATATGGACCGACTTCAAGTTAATTTCCAGTAAAGATATGGAAAGTTGGAAAAAGAAGACCGACTGTCGTTTGTGTGTGGATAAACAAACAGATTCCTTGTCAAAAAAAGAAAAGAAAACAGCTTCATTAAGATTTTCACAAATAAAATACAGTAAACTCCCTTGCTTTTTGCTTGCTGTAATCATATTGTCCCTCTGTTACTACTATTCCGTTAAGACGTCTAAATGCCAGTGTGCTAACTGAACACTTTTTTTTGTTTTTGTTTGGGAAAGAGTATTTAATACCAGAAAAGTACATGTGTTCGAATATTAATCATACTACAGCTGTGTTCCAGAACTTAAATAAGTTCTTCTTTTTTGTCCAAAATAAGAATTCCTGTTCCACAAAAATAAGAAGAATTCACTTATTTGTCCAGAATTTTTGGACGGCTCGGATCGGCCGTTTGGTGGCCGAAGACTGACCGGCACAACCGCCGGAACGATTTGCCTCCTCCGGCGCCCAACACAATAGCAATAGTCTTATTTTTTTGTATACGGCAACTTCAAGCTCAAAAATCATGTATTTACGCAAATATTTTTCTTATCACTATGGATTTTATTTGATAGATCTCATTGAGATCTTTAATACGATGCGGAAAAAAAAATTCATTTACATTATTTTTGAGTTTGAAAGTATGAAATAAATTTTGTATTTGAATTTTGTTGAAGACCCTTATTATTTTCGAAAAAGAAGTGTAAGAAATAAGTACTTATTTTTTAAGAAGGTTTCCGGAACGGAGCCTAAGTACTTGATTTTACAAGTTAATTTCATCCCTCAATAATAATTAAACAATAGACATTAGAATTGATGGGAGATTAATTATAAATGTGAAGCAAACTTGTTGTATTTATTTTTAGCTTTGTTACGAGAGCCTGCTAAGTGCTAATGCATCTTTCTCTATTACTTTTAAACATTACGCGCATGTATTGGGTGCCCAGTGGTCCTCTTAAAGAATCTCATTGTTGTGGAACCTTGTAGCATTTGGATGTGCATCTGCTCCTCTACATTTCCACTATTAAGTATGGGATCTTGATACGTAATTTGTGACCACACAAAAAAAAAAAAAAACCAAAACCTGACTATTTGGCCCAACTTTTATTTTTTCCAAAAAGAATTTTATTGTTTTTTTTTCCCTTTCTCTAGACCAGTGATAAAGGATGTGCATGACTCCCAGGGGCAAAATGGTTGTACTTCATTTATTTTAGGAGACACATTGGATAAAGGAAAATCAAACTATGAAGGCTTGCTTCTCAGGAAAGTTTTGAGGAGAGAAACTTTGGAACTCTATTTCCATTGGTTTGCTTTCTATCTTTTGTATTTCTGTTTTTGCTCATTCAACTTAATTGTTGGATGTTTTGTTCTTCTTATTTCCCTTACTCGATGTACCATTGTCAAGTTTTTCAATACAGAAAAATTTGGCCGATCCAAAAAAATATTCCCACCAACCTCTCATGCTTTCTGCTTTCCGTCTATTTTGACGGAATTGTTAACCGTCCCAATTTAGTCTATAGTTCACAGGGATTTATTAGTTTAAAAATGAAATATAAGGGGGTGTAGTTGCAACTCGGTCAAAGTACAGGGGTGTAAGTAAATTTGGCCTTATCTTCAATCTAGGTAGAAAAAGAATTAGGGTGGTGTTATTCGCAGCTATGTATTTTCTCCCATAACCCGCTATATTTCGGTAGGTAGTTGTTGAAAATTATAAATAACATTTCGGTAAATAGATGTTGAAAACAAAATTATATTTCGGCAACTGCATGTCGAAAATATGTTCAACCTTCGGTATGCAACTGCTAATACATACATTTCGGTAAGTAGCTGTTGAAAAAAAGATTATATTTCGGTAATTGGGTGCTGAAAATGTATCTCAATTTCGGTAACTAACTGTCGAGTATAGTCGAAAATTTTTAACGGGCTATGGGAGAAAATACGTAGCTGCGAATAACACCACCCAAGAATTATTCAAAACGCATGGAGAATAGTCAAGTGCTACTGTATGAGATTTGCGTGGTCTTACTGTTTTTGATAGTGAAGGATATTGCAACCTTGGGATTTGGGAAAGCTCTCCCTTTTGCACCACCGCCATACGTTCTCTTCTTGAGTTGAAAATTAAAAGCAATCATTTAAAATTTTCAATTTATTAACCATTCACGGACGTCTTCACTTACAAAACTTGTCAAGAAGGTGTATTTTTTTCCCCCTCAATCAGTAGGAGATCATTACATTATGTATGAAGCATAAAGTACAAATCACGAAATACTGTTGAACCAACAATTTAATAGTATTGATACGTACATAGTGTTCTACTATAAAATTATCACCGTAGGAGATTAACCTATTTTTAGCTCCTACAGTATATAATTTTCAATAGTTTAAAAGGTATATATGTTATATATGCATTTACAATACATTTCTGGTGTTGGAGGGTAGGTGGCTTTCCTAGTAAAGGGATTGTACATGTGATTGCTTAAAGTGAATGACGTGTGCAAACCCAATTTTTTCCTTACAAGAAGAACCCACTTAACCTCCATAGAGTCGGCCGCAGAGGGAGGTGTTCACTTACAAAATTTGTCAAGAAGGTTTTTTTTTTTTTTTTCCTCAATTAGTAGGAGATCATTACATCATGTATGAAATATAAAGTACAAACCACGGGACACTGCTGAACCAACAGTTTAATAGTATTGATATGTACATAGTGTTCTACTATAAAATTATCACCATAGAAGATTAACCTATTTTAAGCACCTACGGTATATAATTTTCAATAGTTTAAAAGGTATATTATGTTACGGGGCGGTTCAAGAGACACCCAAAAAAACACTCTATAGTTTTCAATCAAATTTTGATGATCCGAGCCGCTCAATGTGATCAGAATGTGATTTTAAGGGTACTCGCGAGAAATTAGCAAAAAAAAATGAACGGAAAAGGCTTGATATAAGCAGTTTTTAGATTAGATTTAATGAACTGCTCAAAACAAGCACTTTTCGGTAATTTTTTTTGCTAATTTATCATGAATATCTTTAAAATCACGTTCTGCACACATTGAGCGGCTCAGATCAAAAAAATTTGATTGAGAACTATAAGATTGAGATTTAAAATATTTTTTTAGGTGTCTCTTAAATCGGCCTGTATATGTTATATATGCATTTACAATACATTTCTGGTGTTGGAGGGTGGGTGGCTTTCCTAGTAAATGGGATTGTACATGTGATTGCTTAAAGTGAATGACGTGTGCAAACCCAATTTTCTCCTTACAAAAAAAACCCACTTAACCTCCACAGAGTCGGCCGCAGAGGCTAACTACTTGCTTCGTAGTCCGTCCCACTTTCAGAATAAAAAAAGAACAAAGTTGTCTATAAATAAGGGAGCACGCCCTAAACATTCAAACCATTAACCACCTTCGAAACACAGGTATAATTCTCTCTCTCTCTCTCTCCGCTTTGCAATTACACATTTAATTTATGATCGCGTTCTGACTCGGTGTTTTCTATCTAGCTTATTCATAAGATGTTCAGACCAAGTGCTGGTATGAGCATCCATGGAGGAATCAAAATCAAATTTGTAAGCATAAGATGCTGCATCTTGCAACAAATGCCAACAACTCCCACTCCGCCCCACGCTATTCTCGCCTTTCTCTTGCCGGTACTCGTTAATTTTCTCCAATTGCAGTACCAGGGGAAGGCTTTCTCTCCATTCGAAACACACCCCAAAACCATGTGGGTTGCCGTCGTTAGTTTGTTCTTGTACTGCTTGGCATATGACAGTGAACGGAGACTTTCCTCGAGCCGCTTCAGACCGATTTATTATGCCCGAGTTGTTCGTGGTGGAATGGGGTTGTCCGGTTCACTTCTCTCCGTATCTCTGGCGTCGCTTCTTTTCCAAGACTCTGTTTGGCTTCTTCTTTATTTTCTGTACATCGTGTTATCGAATCGACAAATGATATGCCACAGACTTGATGTGCTGTGGAGCTGGCTCCGTGAGAAAATCATGGCCGGTCTTCCGAGTGGACCGCACCGGCCAGAAAGGCGCCTACTTCCAGTTTAACCACCAAGTAAACGTTCGTATACACATGCATGTATGAGTCCTCCAAAGGGTACTCAGAAAGCTACGTGCTATATATTGTCTTGTTCAGAGTCTACTCTGTACTTCTTTTTCTTTCCTTTCTTAGTCCATTTTGTTGTTTGCATGTCAAGTGAAGCTTCGTGGTAATGTTGTTCTAAGATCTTACTTGAAATAGCTCGTATACTAGTAGATACCACTGAGACATTCAGCTATCAAACATAATTTTATGAGGGTAAATTTTAGAAATTAATAGTCGCTCTAGTTTGCATCAATTCTCATTTTTGTCCCTCTAGTGTTAAAAGTCTCAATTTTAACCTTTAGTTTACATCCTGTCTCAATTTCATCCCTCTTGCTAGCGGCGTCAATTAAACAAACGGAATTGAAGTTGTTATTTCCCTTCACAGAGGCACGAAATTGAGATTTTATGTAAACTAGTGGGACTACTTCTAAAATTTTACATTTTACTTTTGTTTTTTCAAATAAAAAAAAAACGCCGTATGTAATAATGGGCTTACTGAAATATAAAAATATGCAACATAAATCTTGTTTGATAAATATCGATGAGATCTTTTGAACGATGCAAAAAAAAAATTTGAAAAATTATTTTCATAAGCCTATTATTTTTAGGGAAATTTATAAAAATGGTCCTCCTAGTTTCATCCGAGTCTCATTTTCATCCTCCAAGTATGAATTACAACTCTTTTGACCTTTAAGTTTGGTTTTTGTACCAAATTGGTCCGATTGATAACTTATGTCAGTCAAACTGGACGAAAAAAATCAGATTGATGACAGTTTGGACGTTGCAGTTCATTTCAAATTGGTCCAATTGATGATGTCTGCCCTCAATTTGATTTTTTCCATCCAGTTTGGCTGACAGACATTATCAATTGGACCAAATTAGTACGAAAACCAAACTTGAAGGTCAAAAGAGTTGCAATTGATACTTAAATAACAAAAATGAGACTTGGGTGAAAATAAGAGGACCATTTCTATAAATTTTTCTTATTTTTAAGCTTGAAAATAGGTACTTATTTTTTTAGTACTTAATTGAGTAAGCGGAACGGGGCATTAATGACTTTATCTTAATTTTTAAAATCTCCTCTCTCTCTCTCTCTCTCTCTCTCTCTCACCGAATTAAAAGAAATTGTTCAATACCATTTAATGTCACGACCCAACCATTTCAAGTTTCACGACCCAACCATGTAAAAGAAATTGTTTAAATCACCATCATTGAATGCCAACTTAACTCGCAGTGATCTGAAATGTGTGCGCACAAAATCATTTCAAGTGAAAATTACGGTATACAAAGGTTCCACAAATATATGAAATAATCTGATAGAAACAGAGCATAACCAAATATCGAATTTGATTTTAAAAAAAATCAATTATCACATTTAGTTAATCTTGTAATCATTAATTTAAGAAGTAGAGCACTATTGAATAATAAATAAGCGAGTACACTTTTAATTTGTGGGTGATGTTGTAAGCCAACTCACAACTTCCATATTTCATAAATTTTTTATTTGCCAAAAAAAAAAAATTTAAAAGATAAAAATCTAAAAAAGAGTCCCTCTAGTTTGCACAAAATCTCAATTTAGTCCCTCTATGAGAAGAAATGACAATTTTGCCCTTCAATTCCATTTGTTTCATTGACGCCGTCGGCGAGAGGGAAAAAATTGAGACGCAATGTAAACTATGGGGTTAAGATTGACACAATTAGTACTAAAGAGATGAAAATGAGAATCATACAAATTAGAGGGACTATTCTAAATTTTACCCTTTTCATAATGTATATTTTAACCTATCAACAAGGGAAAAAATTGCTTACGTTGGGAGTACATACCAGCACCCAACACTCAGTGTCTCGAATTTATTGTGTGAAAATTAGATAAATCTAACACTTTGATACATACCCACACCCAACACTTGTACCTCGGGTTTGTAGTGTTAAAGTAAAGTGCGACATTGCTTAGATAAGAAAAATGAAACACCTTGGCAACATCTTGTCTCACGTGAAGTTATACAATAGTCCAGGAGTAGTCCCACATGATACTCCAAACTATTTTATAACCACTTATTTCTGTGGGGTAGTAGTAGACTCCACAGGAATGTGTGGTTGTAAATTGATCCGAAATACCACGTGACGGTATTTCCAGACTTTTTAATAATTACTCTTCTCTCACATAAACTAGATAAACAAAAAGGGAATTTATTTCTACACTCAATTTTTTGATAATCACACTCTTTTTTTTAAAAAAATTTAGTGTTGAAAGTGTGTATATTTTTTGTTAAGAGACAAAAAAGAGAATATGAATATCAAAAAAAGAAGTATAGAAATCAATTCCCAAGAAAAATTCTGGACCATATATGTAAAAAAGTTGACAGAAAAATTCTCCGACCATGTATGTGAGTGGACTTCCTTTACCAAGGCGATATAAAGGTACAGTTTACCCAAAATGAACTCTAAACGTGAAAAGCGGCACACCAGATGATGGTTTAATGAACAATCATACAGTAGTCCTCCAGCCCAAGGCACATTTATATGGCGTCCATACACTTAATTATGAAGCCGAGAAAATGTGTGGTGTTGATCGTGAAGTCACGAGAATGTGTGGTGTTGAAGCACTACATGATCGTGTGTTGGGAACATGAATAATTACACAAATTTAACTCAATGTTTTACCTCTTTTCGAACTTCGCCAAGATTACAAACACAGTAGTAAGAAATACCACCATGAGCTAAACATTGACTTTGCTATAAAAGGGATACACCACCAAAACATGATCAAAGCCATCTGACCACACTAAACAAAAAGAGCATATAGTAGTAAAATCCACAGTATCCAATAGCAGGGTCGCTAACATGTCTATTACACAACCAAAAAAGCCTCTTGTTGTTCATCAATTAGTAGCAAACAGAGCAACACCTCTGACCAGAGGAACAATTCAGAGTGAAGATGATGATGGGCTTGGATATTGCTCAAGGTAATCAAACATGTCAGCTGGTAATTCATCAAAGAAGCTGTCCGGGATTGCGATTTTCTCGTTTTCGAGAAATGGTGACCCGAAATCGAGATGTGGCACAGTTTCGAGTTCAGAGGCCAAAAAGTTATTGGCTTCACCGAGCTCCATGGCAGAATCTTGGCTTTCTGGCAACAGAGGAAGTTCTGATTTAGGGTTTGGGAGTAGTTGATCAGTGAAGGAGAGCTGGAATAGGGTTTCAGTTGAAGGGTTTTGCTGGTCAGGCTTTATGATGTCAAGTGAGGGTAGAAGTGAATCTATGTTGTTCAAGTTTGGGGTTATCAAATCAGGGAGTGGCATTAGCATTTTCATCATTTGTGGGTCCCCCGTGGTGGAAGAGGAGCAAGATTGATGATGCATTGAAGATGATCCTTCTTCCATGTGTGGGGAAGTGGTCTCTGGTGCCTGATAGCATGTTTGCATAGTTCAGCAGAAATTGGGAAAAAAGAAGAGGAAAGTCCACTTTCACCCCCTGTGATTATCGCCATGTGCGGATACATCCCCAGTGGTTTAAAAGTGTGCACATAACCCCCTGTGGTTTTCAAATTGCGGATAGACCCCCTGCCGTCATATTTTCCATCCATTTTAACAGAGGTATATTTCACACACCACCTCTAGAATGTAATCTGAGTCGTTCATAATGTATTAAATAAAGAATAGAGTATCTCTGGAAAAAATCATCTCGATCAGACATCAATAACCCAGTGATCTAACTTGTAGTAAATTCAAATTTGAAATTTTAATTTCATAACAAAATCGATTTGACCATAAGCTTTTCATTTTTTGATTGACTTGAATTTTGGCATAGACGCAGTACTCGTCAAAATTTATAATATCAACGGTTTGGATTCAATTTTTGGTATATGGGATGGTGTGGTTAGATTTAAACAAGAAAAAGAATCAAGGGACGTGATGGGGGGTATAATGGTCTTTTAATGTTGTTTCCATTAAAATGGATGGAAAATACGACGGCAAGGGTCTATCCGCACAATTTGAAAACCACAGGGGGTTATGTGCACACTTTTAAACCACAGGGGGTGTATCCGCACATGGCGATAACCACAGGGAGTGAAAGTGGACTTTCCTCAAAAAAGAAACGCAACTGGAGTCCATTATTTTAACCAAACAAGATATTAAACTGAAATTTCAAGCAGAGAAACCAACGAAGATTCTGCGTATCCGAAAGAAACACCGGGAAATTACTTTGGACCAGTGTAGTGGAAAAGAGGTCTGGGGTACTAAGTGACGGATGGGTCGTATTCCGGGTCTATTAGCGTGATCCAAATACTTTAATTTATTTTATTTTTGCCTTGTCGACTTGGTTGTCCATGCTAAAAATGAATTTGAACGAATAATGTCACCGACATAAACCAAACACATTCTTCTACAAGTTTATTAGCTAAACCATAGCTATCCATATTCCATCAAGGAAAACCAGTTTTCTCCATACTGGTATCGATATTCGATCATTTTCATTCTTGGCATGACTGACAAACTCGAACTGCTAAACAGAAGTTCTAGTTACCTGAGAAGTGGCCATTTCAGGAACAGCCGTGGCTTTCCCTTTGCTCCTCTGCGAATTGCTCGATTTGGGAGGTGACTGCAGAATTCTGGCCAACCTCTTCTGCCTGCTACTCCAAAAGTTCTTCACGTCGTTGTCGGTTCTCCCGGGCAAATAGGAGGCTATGCTGGCCCACTTGTTCCCAAACCTTGCCTGCAAGTCTATCACCACTCTCTCTTCCTCTGCCGAAAACTTGCACCCACTTCTCCCATTGTACCCAAATTTAGACAATCGTTAGTCACACTCACTCGCTATAGTACAAGTGTATAACAAACAAGCAATACATACATAGATGAAAAAAAACAAAACAAAACCCTCATATGCTCATTTTCATAAATTTCGCTATGGTATTCAGAAACTCTTTTTAGTCATAATAGAATGTGATAACTTATTAGGATCTGACGAATGGGCTCCAATGGGAATGTCTAACATGTAGTAATACATGATGCGTATGTATGCACTAGCATGTGATTCTTTTGTCTCAAGTTCCAAAATATTACGAGTCGCACAATGGCAAGTTTGAGAGCTCGTCGGAGCAACCGAACATCGCATTTTCGGTGTAAAAATAACCCAAAAAAGAAGAAGTCTGGTGCGTATAGCAAGCTCTATATTGCATATGGGGATTCAATACAAAGTGGTTCAATTTTGCCCACCTTATTTTGTGGCTTAAAGCACATTACCCTGAAGGGCACGAAATTTGTCGCTTAAAGCGCATATAGACTCGACTTGGAAATGGTGATGAGAGAGACTGAGAGAGAGAGAGAGATGTTACATTTTCAAATTGGGTCGGAGCTTGTTAACCCACCGGAGACGGCAAGATTTTCCGGTCCTGGGCAAAAGACCCATGGATCGAATGGAGCTCCAATCTCTTGGACCATAACTGTTGACGAAATTTAGAAGCACTTCATCTTCTTCCGCTGTCCACGGCCCTTTTTTGATCACTTCTTCGGATCTCTGTCTTTCCATTAAAGAAGGAATTGTTTCTAGGGTTTTAAATTTCGAACCCTTTTCCAGTCATGGGTAGAGAGCGATGTCCTGAATTTCGTGTTTTTCAAAATTTGTTGGGGGAGTGTTGGGTTTGAAAGTGGCGGTTAAAACGGTTAATGGCAAGACCCCATTACACCACGTTCCCGATTTCCTCTCGCCAATTCGAAACAGACCAAAATTACAATGATGCCCCTGAATCGCGAAAGCATTTTCTCCATCAATTTTGTACTTTCCCTGATGAAAGAGACTTACCATCGAATCATGGGAGAGAAAATTTATGCTATAATAACAGGTAAAGTATTCTATCTAAATTTTTTTTGGGACACGACGATTCTGTTTCTTGTTTACTATTTTTTAAAATAATTAGATTTTCAGGTCAGCTTACACACACATCAACTAAACTCTCGATGAATGATAAATCAATAGTTTTGTTGGGCCAGCTCTTTGCATGTCCTATTGTTCACTTTATAGAGCTCGTCGAGAATAGCATTAACTAGATTGGAATCAATGTTTAGGAATAATGATTGATATGCGAACATAATTTTCACATAATGGCGTTCCTTTCACCGTTACTGGCGAGCCTGGTGGCTTTAGAAATTTATAGTAAGGTGTTAGAAATTACCTTAATACTACTATCGGATCTATTAACCGATAATATATGTACAAAACCTCATATATTAGTATGAATAATGCGGTCAAAAAATATAACGTCTATTCTAAAAAAAATTAACTACACGGCAAAATGAATGAGAACTTAAAATATATATTATATTTGTTAACCAAAAATTAATTTTTTTGATAGTCGTTGTATAGCGTAGTAGAAACTGTCTCGAGAATGGAGGGCGTAAGAATTTACAATTTTCCTAGAGGAATTCTCATATTTCGTACCAACGTTTAACCCAATTGCAAAGCCAGGATTTAACTAAGCGGGTAGCACTGTTCAATGGAGTTCAGTAGTATATGTTAGTTTTTTTGATAATGCAAAATGTCCCGGGCCAGCTCCACGCATCTCAAACTAATTCCTTCACCCCTCTCACAGCCGTTTTACATGTTTGCACATGGGATAAGATTGCACGAAAATTGCATGCTGGCGGGGTGAATCAAACCTTGGACCTTAGGAATGAGCAAACTCTTAAGTCATAAGTTAAGACCACTTGGCTAATCCCTTAGGATTTCGCTTGTATATATGTTACATGTTATTGATAGTAATACAAAGAGAAAAGTTCAATGTTAAACGGACTTTGTCTTGGGCTTTATTTTTTTGTTAAAAGAATTTAAGGCTTGATTCAACTATTTTTTGGTCTTTGAATGAAAATCATTGAAATATTATTTTTATGATCTGAACTAGTTTTTTTTTTTTTTTGTTATTGCTATTTTTTCGTTATCTTAGTGAAAAATCAAGTCATTTAGCTACCAATAAACACCTAATGGAATACCTTTAGTGTGAAATTATTATCTTTCCCGGAGTCAGAGGTGGCATGTGCCAACCCCAACCCCAACCCCATATACCTCCACCACTGATTTAACCGGCATATTAATTTACTAAAATCCTTTTAAGAAATTGTAGCGAGTAAGTTGGTGCATACCATTTCAAAAATATGTTGTTCATTAGTGTGGGCTCTCTGATCGGCGCGCCCGCGAGAGTCGCCACCCAAATTTTTGAGATAGATAATTCGAGAAACCGAGAACTTATTTGAAAAAGGCTTTTGATCTAACGAAAACGTTAAGATTTTGGGTTCGGGGGCCACGTTACGAGCGGGGAAGGTTTTACGAGCTGATCTCTACTAAATATTTTCAAAAGGGAAAAACATTAAATATATTTTGGAAGATTAAACTCTTTAATAAGCAAATAAGGGAAAGAGACATGGGATGGAATAAATCACGTTGGCGTGCACGTGGTGCGCACTGTACAAAAATGATAAGTGAATGATAACGTGCAAAATGAAAGAACAAATTAGTAAATTGTCCAGATCACAACCACTTCCGTACGGCCTTATGACAAGTCGCGCGATGCATCTATTCCACTATTAGGCTATTAATATTACTCAGAACAACGTCCGGTGCATTGTATACCCTGTACGATATTTTTCAAGACATCATACAGTATATAACTAATGACCCTTTTCAGGATAATACCATTTCTTCAAATCATTAATATAAAATAGTTTTTGATGCACTTGATCACTTGAAATGATCAAGAAATTTTCATTTAGAAAATGAAACATGGCTTGTAGATATAGTCTCATTCTGAAATGCACCAATAACAGTATCTCAGCAATATAAATAGGCCTGATGATGAATGGACGTGATCCAGACAGTCGGAATAAATAAATAGTAGATGATAAAGCACGGTGTGCTGTGTCCAATACAGTGACTATTTTAGTTTCTGAAAACGGCTTTCAAGTCAATACTTAACCAAAAGGGGTCAAGCATGACTACAGAAAGTCCTCTCAGGGCCAGGACGGAGCCTAGCCCAAGGAAGCTTGCTTTTTACCTTTGGTGTTGAGCTTGGATGAAGGTGAATGATAACGAATGAGTGTGGACGAGAACGGATGATGAAGGATGAGTATGGGTTTGAGGCTTTGTGGATGTTGGGGTTCCAAAACTAGTGGAGTACTAAACCTTGGAAATGGAAAGGGATAGAGTGTTTGTAGAGAGAGAGAGTAATGCCTAGAGAATGTTGGTAATAACTTTCTCAAGACTTTGGGGTGGAGAAATGAGTTTAAAGGCCCTTTTCAATTGAATGGAGGGACGTATTTATAGGCAAGAGCCAATGATTATTAATGCAAATGGGGTAGGTGCTTTCTAGGCCGGCTAGAAGTGTTTTCTCTGCCAATCCGTTTTCTAGTTGTGGCTCAAGTGGACGTAGCCGACAGTTTACTGAGCCAGTCAGAACTTTTCCCTTAAATGCCATGCGGTGCACCTCATGACCTCGTGCGGCGTATTAATTTCTATTTCACTTTGCATTGTAGAGATGTGACGTGCGGTATTAATTAAAGGTTCAATCCTGGGCTATCTGGGCTTTTGGGCTTTATTGGTTATATGGACTTTTTGGGTTATGGGAGTCCTCATTCAAGCTCTCGAATATATTATTTTCTTTATTTCATCATTGGGGCGTTCAAAAAACCTCCGAGGTCCGGATTGGGGTGTCTACAAGTAGAAGGACTTGATGAGATTTTCTCGTAGTCTTAAATTCAAAAGAATATTATTCAAATTAACGGAGTTTCGCAATGTAATTGAATTTCTTAAAAGTTTTGTGCGTAATTCTATAAGTTAACTAGACCAAAAAAAAAAAAGGTAAAGTAGTTATTGTCATGAATGTGAAATTAAAACACTTAGACTATCGACAATAGAGATGGAGAGAAAACATAGAGCATGATACTTGCACCAATAGATTATTCTGTTTCTCTTTCTTTTTTTCAATTTTTTTTGTTATGATTGTGAGCATTATTTGATGTAATGTGTTACGTGTTCAAAATGAATTATTTAGATAGGTTGTAATTGGATTGTGACTGAGTGAGTATTCAATTGGTTTTAGATTGAGTGTTCAATTCTTTTTGGCTAGGTGTTCAAGTTTATTAGAATTGAGGTGTTCTTTGATATTTAGGTTGGGTATTCAGAGAAAAATTAGTCCATAATTTTTACATGTATTTTAAGCAAAATTTTTTCTTGAATGTCCATTCACTACTACAAAATGGCATAAAGATCACGGTCCAAAAATTAAGAAAATCTCATTTTTTAAAAAACGTAATACTAACATATTATGGACAATAGTTTTAATCTCAGTTATACAAAAAAATTGAGATGAAAGATTTTTCAATCTCATTTATTTAAAAAGTGAGATTGTAACTTAAAAAATATATCTCGTTTTCGAAAAACTGAGATTGTATATGAAAGAATATATCTCATTTTGAAAAAACCGAGATAAAAAGAACCTTTAATCTCAGTCATCTAAAACTGAGATAGTAAGTTAGAGAATACATCATGTTTTTTGATTTGAACTGAGATGAAAACGCCTATATACAAAAAGTTGAAAACCGTTTACCCTTAATCGACTCCGCATGTGAAACCCCTAAATAAATTTCCTGATGGACTTCCAAAATTACATCTTCCATTCTCGTTCGTCTCTCTCACTGCACACGTGAAAATGGGTTTTTTCATAGGAAAATGCCACTTTTAACATCGATTTTTTCAGAAGTTGAGATTATTTCTCTCAAAACAACCACGATTTTACAATAAAACTGAGATGTTAAGCTGTTAAATGTTACGGTTTTTACCTTTTTAGTCACGATTTTAATGAGTTTTAATCGCGGTTTTATCCCGTGGTTAAAAGATGGGAGAAATTTTTAGTTACACTTTGATAGAACACGATTTTGAATATAAGATTAAAAATGAAAGACCACATTAGATTACCACTACAAGAAACTCGGGATTTGCTAGCGGCCAAAAGCGTTGGCAAAGGTGTCGCAAAGCGCTGCTATAGACCTGTGTGTCCTATACCAGCGCTTGGATAAAGCGCTGGTGGTCGACCGTCGGTATAGCCCTATACCAACGCTTTTTGCAAGCGCTGGTACATCGAATCTTGTGCCAACGCTTGCAACAAGCGCTGGTATATCGAATCTTGTGCCAGCGCTTTGTTTCCCAACGCTTTTGGCCATTGGTATAGGCAAACTTTCACCAGCGCAAAAACATTGGTGTAGGTCTAATTTATTTATTTTTTTATAAACTTTTACCAGCGCTAAAAAACGCTGGTATAGGTTCTTTTTTTAAAAAAAAAAATATAATTTCTACACATTCAAATAGCCCTAATAGAATAGATATTAGCAACTTTCGCCACATATCTGATCACTAACATTTTCTAAGAACTAAAAAATATCGAAAAGCAAAACAATTCATTCTTCATTGGAGAAACAAATAATCCATAGGAAATACCACAACTAGAAGGTATGTTCCATAACATGTCAACATTCAAAAGTAGATGAAATGTTCATAACCCTGCCAAAATATCACATTCCAACAAGTACGCATATTGCCTAAACTACAGGAAATACAAAACTAATCAAAGGTCGACGATGGCATCCTTAATATCTTCCCGAAAGAGCTTTCAAAATGACGGGTTGAAATCACGCTCTGAGCTAGACGGACCTATTATCTGCAATGTAAATGACAAAGAATAAGAACCAAATTTATCTTTTGATTAACTCCCATGATATTATATGTAGCAGTCACTGCCCATAACGGGCACCAATTCTAACAGAACAGCCAAAACAGAACAACAAATAGACCAGTTCCATGACATAAGAACGAAACTGGACAGTAATGGCATTTATAGCAGCAGAAGCTGAACGAACACTAACAAGCAACAGCAGCAGAAACTGTACAGTAATGGCATTACTGCCCATAACATTTGCAGCAGCAGAAACTGGACAGAAACACTAATGAAACACTCATAAACACTTGTAACATTTAAGGGCAGAAACACTAATGAAACACTCATAAACAGTAATAACATTTATGGGCAGAAACACTCAGCAATGTTTTCATGCCCCTTGGACATACATATAAACATATTTATGGATAAGTACATGCATCACGGAGCTTTTAGGCCACCATGCCATGACAAAGCAGTGCCAAATGAGTGAGATTAACCCCCTTTCCGATTCCCATGGATTGGAAATCAGAATAATTAGAAAGTGTAGATACCCAAACATTCAACTAGATACATCACTTTTGTACGCTGCCTAGTGCCTATTATGCTTTGAACCATTATTCGAACACCCAATATAAGGCCATGGTTCGTGAAACGAGGATTGCTGCAGTTGATTTGATGACCCAAAGTATAACATACGTTTGACAATCAGTTTTATTATTAAGAGAATAATAAAACGTTCCACCAAACCCTTTGCAGGTAACTTGAGCATAAGAATCCAATAATACATTGACCCCTTCTGGAAGTTATACCTTCTAGAAAGCAACAAAGAAAAAGATAGCCCAACTACTCCAACAAAAAGTTCCACTCAACAAAAAATAGAAAAGAGAATAAACGAAGGGCGGTGGGATTGGCAAAAGTGAAATTACATAACGGCTGAACTAACAATGAACTGTCCAACAAACAGAAAGTTTAGCCCATTATTGGACAAGTCATAACCTCTTGCAAGAAGAAAGTTTAGCCCATTATTCAACTACAAAAGGAACCTTTAGCCACCATTTTTCCATTTCACTTTGAAAGTTGGAACTCCATGCAAACCTATGAAGAACCGATACTCCAAAAGGGCACCGTGTCCACGTATTGGACATGGGGACACGGCGGAGACACACCCAAATACGTATGGGACACGCCACAATAAGTTTTATATTTTTGATAGGGGACACGCGCGCTGGGAACACGTGGCATGTCCCCCGCCATGTCCGTATTCCGTGTTCAGTATCCGTGTTCGTATCCGTGTCCATGCTACAACCTACATATGATACTTAGAATTTTGTAATTTCAAAAAACAAGAGACTACAATCTTCATAACATGGTACAAGGCAATATGTACCTTAGACCCATCTTAGAAACTCGGTCCACTGGAATCTAATACTTTCCATCAACGATAATCAGAAGTCCTATTACTAGGAATCATTAACATTAGTGATTCGGTTGTCTTTTACCTACTAGGAACTACTTCTTGTGCTATGACTTATGAGAACTTTGAAAACCAAAGTTTGTATTATGGCCTTGTTCATTAATTTTCATTTTAATCGCGTATGTGACCATTCTCAGACCAACAAAAGAGCTATCTATTTTCATCCACATGGCCAATAGTTTGTACATCCACTAGGAACCATTAATATCTCACAACTTGACAAGTAGTCTATACACCTGCGAGGAGCCACCATTTGGCTCTGTTTTTTTTATTTTTTATTTTTTTTAGCCACTATCTGTCTTCCATATGGCCAGTAGCCTCTATACTACTAGGAGCCAAGATAGTTTATGGATATATGCCTTGAAATTTCTGGGCAAAAGTATTTATTTCCTTCAAAAACCAAACATTCTATGAACAAATATTTCCATGAAAGATAAGTCCTCTAAACTTGTTACTTGACCAGCTATTTCGTTAAGTAGTAGACTCAGTTTATTTCTCTCCAAAGTTGTCAAATGCTTTCTCCATTTCGGAGAGCATTTTACTTGCATTCAAGTTTTCCCCCCTCAATTGCACCCGTAGCTGCTGCTAATGCCTCAGTTTTCCCCCCTCAGTATAAATATACCTATGCCATGGGTGAAGAAGTAATAGAGGTTTGAAATGTTGAACTGACTTTATATATCAGAGTAAGAATCAACAAATGATCAAAATGTTACACATGTAAGAGAACCAATCTCACATATCGGAGGCAGGAAAACGGCACTAATAACCTAAAGCCAGAGTAACCAGTATTGATGCCCAAGTCCTTATATACACTTTAGACTGCGATGGGATGTACAAATACAAATTTTGAACTAGTAGACAATTGAAGGTCCAGATAAGGAAGCAAGACCATATTCTATGTTCTACTTTGAACTTCTTTGCCTCGTCCCATAGGTGTGAAACTAAAGTTTGAGCGAGGGTTGCCATTCTTTTCATACAAACGCTAAATGACAATAAGATCCAAAAAGTTATTTCCAACTAAGTTATATCAAAATGACATAAGAAGTTTATAGATTGTAACACACATTTCCAACCAAGTAAATTTAGTTCATGTACAATGTAAGAATGTACCTCCATTGGAACATTCGATGTCATGACTTGCGTGCGATGATCTTTGATGTGCATGTGGAGAAGCCTGATCAGAGTGGCCATTACAACCGTTTCGAACCTTAAATATGCAATGGAAAATTTGCATAAGAATGTAAACAAATACATAAATGGACTAACCTAACTGGTCAAGGGCTTATGCGGCACATTAGAGTGCTTCCGAAACAAGGGCTTATGCGGCACATTAGAGTGCCTTGTAAAACCCTATAGCGGCATCCTAAAGTGCCCAGAAAAATGGATCTCGAGGCCCCTCAAACTGCCACCTTATAAATGCTGCCTTAGGTCTATTGCTGCATTGGTAGATGCAGCACTATTGTTTAGTGCCGCAATATGTAAATTGCCCCAATAGGTGTCTTTTAGAGGCAGTTTTAACTGCCCTAATAGGTCATTTTTATTGTATATCCTACTATTTTGTGTATTAGGGCACTTAGAACGTGATGGCTGCTTTTATCAAATGATCAATGGCATACGATTAAACTAGCTAGAATAAAATTAATCCTTGTGAAAAGTACCTCTCTGTTCATTTGCCTGTACATCCAAGTCTCCCTCTACCTCATGAGGCTGTGAAGAGCAATGGGGCTGGATGGGGCGTGCAGAGCTATGTGGGTTGGAAGGACGTGAAGTTTCGGACAAATGGTGAGGCTGTGGAGCTCTGGGCAAATGGATAGTCTGAGAAGATCCATGTGGCTGGGTGGGTTGTGAAGCCCCACGTGATTCAGTACGCTGTGGAGATCCATGTGAGAGACTAGGCTGTGAATGTTGCTCTATTTCACAAATTTCAAGTCGTCTTTTCTTTCCCATGCCTATTCAAACAAACAGTAGAAAATTCAGCCCCAATCCAATTGAACCTCATCCAAAACAACAGAACAGCAGCATAAGCCGTAGAGTATAATCAAACAGCTATAGTGCACACAACAGACAGCAGACAGGTTCGAGCAATAGCCATAACAACAGGCTTCATACTTAGCAGCCACATAATAGCAGCAACAGCAAGAAAATAGATAGGCATAACAAACAGCTGCAGCAGTAGCATGACAGCAACAACTTCAATAACAGACGGCCAAAAGACTGGGCAGCCGCAGCAGAAAAATGATGCAAAAGAAAGCTAGGGACATCCCCCTAGAAAAGCCTAGACATTCCAAGGGACATCCCCCCAAGGATAGGGCCATTCAAATTCAAAGCCACCATAACCATGAAAAAACAAGGATGAATGAGAGAATGAGCCAACAAAACCTAATCTGGTCGCTCATACACAAAATCAGAAATACAGTAACAGCAAACTTGACAACAATTGAGACTACTACAACAAGGACATCTTGAGGCAGTCAAAAGTGCCCCAATAGGATAACTAATGGGGCATTTCAGTTAACAGGGCAGTACAATGAAGTGCCGCATGTATCAAACTCATTCTTTCCTCACAGAGTTCTTTTTCTATATAAAATACATCAAAACCATGTCTAACCAACAATGACTTCGACTAATAATTTTTTTTCAGATGAAAAATCATGCTTAACACAAACTTGCCATATTTCACGAAGGTCTTGAACTGATAAAACTTTTCAAACATTAGAAGTGGGTACCTTGGCCAGGATATCCTGTAGAGAATGATGATCCTAATTAAGAGAGCCCAAATATGACCTGCACATAGAGAAAATGCTGCCATCATTCTAAAAATTCCACACAGAATATTGATGAGAATGTTAGAATATGTGAACTGAAATAAGAAATACGAGAACAACATAAGGTAGCTGATCAAATAATTACAAAATAACATAAGGTAATCTTTGTCATCTAGAACAAGCAAAAAACCAATTATCTTGTCCTAAAGAACCAAACAACATAAGCCAGTTGACTGACAGACGATTGTCACAATTGAATAAACCATAATGATAGGTAGGTAGCTCAAAAAGGGAATCTGAAAGTATCCCGAAAAGAGAAATTAGGGATTCAAATTCACTTTCATATAATTCAGACCTTTGATTTCTCTTTTTGGAACATTTTCGAGATAATTTTTCGGGCTACCTAGCACTGCAATAAATGACTCTGGATGAGTAACCTTCACCGATCATCAGTCCAAATTGATTTTGAAAGGTGGTTTACTTCCCAATTTATACGGATAACCCTTCTTGGGTTCTGGATTTTGCGCTTGTTTCCAGGAGTATCCCGAGTTTTCTTCTTTCTTACAATTCCCACCATGCAATGTTATACAATTACTTGCAGGCTTGCTAAATAACTTTCTTGGCAAAAGGCTAAAGGAATGAACAATAATGGAACTGCAAACAATCGATTCATAAACAACTCAAGCTCAGCTCGTTTGGTTGAGAGTTTGAGTTTGAATTCGAGCTTGATTTGTAAACAAACTCGAAGCCAAGCTCAAACTAGAATGAGCTCAGCCCGAGCATAATGTCAGTAAAACTACTTGTACAATGATTTTGCAAACTGGATGATGGTACACGGATAATGCCAGAAATCAATAAACATTCTCAAAATTCTTGTGCACATTTTTTTCCACAGAAATTTTGTTGTGTTTGGATGAAGTTATTTTTTGGGGTTACATGTGGAGAGAGAAATATAGAAATGATTGAAGGTAGAAGGAATGAATGGAGAGAAATAGAGAGAGAAATGAGAATAATGATTGATAATAGGGATAATGATTCGAAGTAGAGGTAATGAGTATTTTTTGAGTTGGAAAAAAAAATTTAAAAACCCAACCAATCAAGGCATAGAACTTCAAGCCTAAGAGCAATCAAGTCAACATTTTCCTTATAATAACATGAATTTCGTGTTTGAGCAATTTATTAAGTACTTAAACCGAGTTTTTGCATTGAGCTCAAGCCTAGATTCAAGCATGATACATAAACGAGCCGAGCAAAAGATTAATTCCCTTCAAAAATTTAGATTCAAAACACAAACAATTCTCAAGTACAAGTACAACAATTTCATGCTATAATTATGCACTTGAGTTCAGACTTCAGCATGCATAGATGGAGGGACCATTTTACTATTGAATAACCTGCATTCCTAAGAAAAGCCACAAAAGTTTCTCATCCAAGCAAAAATGGCATCATATCTAGGACTTCTATCTGTCCTCTTGCATCCGCAGTAGGCAGTATTACTGGATGCAGATAGAGAGGGAAACAAAAATCTATTAACAAAACCCAAAAAGGTTTTTTTCTTTTTTTTGGTCACACGGAAATTTCCAAAAAGGCTTTTGCCAAACCAAGAACCCCACCACATGCACAAGAAAGCCATTAGACGAATCATAGTTCATATAAAGCATACATAAGCAAACTGAAAGAATTAAGCACTGTTGATATCAACACATCCTAATTTCATCTTCTCTTCCTGCATGTGAGTGAACAAGTCATAACAAGATTGAAAAAGCATTAAAACATTACAGTGGTAAACAACTACAGTATCAAACAAATATAGCCTCTTATTGCAGCCACCATCAGGCCACTGATAATAAAACATAGTACAAGTACTAGGAGCAAATTGTAACTAAGGATGCAACATTAGGCCTAAAAGAGACGCTGTGTGCTTCCAATTGAGAAAAAGCAAAACCTTACACATGCATCGATGTTTTATGTTGTCTCTGGCAAAACCTTACACATGCATTCGAAACCTTCCCTATGAATCTACAAAGAAGCTTAGGGATAGATCAATAGAGAAACACATAACGGAGAGAAGAGAAAAGGTGTATAGGGGGGCGTTTGTTTAGCAGATGGGAGGGGGCGCTTGCAATCTGAATTTCATTCTGAACGTGTAAGGAAGGGCGCTAAAGGGAAAAGCTAAAAGCGCCAAATTTAAAAATTTTAAGTAGCAGTTCAATTAAAACGCGAAAACTTTAAGAAACATATGGTCGACATCCATCTAGAAGAATCCTAGTAAATTGGTTTTCTTTTCTTTTATTTTTCTTCATGTTTTCAGTTTTTATGTCATTGGCATAAAACAAGATTAGTACATGCAGAGTCGAAATCGTCGAAATCGGTCACGGAGGTTTCAAAAAATGATCTGTATGAGTGCATTCACTTCATTTTGCATGCAATGGCCACTGTACTACGCTTAATATTGAACAAAACCACTGCTAAACCCTTCCCCCAATTTTCAAAGCCCTAATTTCTAAACAACCAAACAAAATCCCAAACCCGAACTGAGAATCTTAGTCCACCAACACATATGCAATGTTCAGAGAGAGAGAGAGAGAGAGAAAGTCGTACCTCAGCTATGGAGTATACACCCAGAGTATCTCCTGAGACGATCTAAAGGTGGAAGAAATTGAGTATGGCTGCGATGGCACACGCGGGAGAGAGAGAGAGAGAGAGCGCGCAGGAGAGGGAGCGAGAGAATTTCATTTGGAGGAATTTCGGTCGCGCCATTAATTTGGTGGAATGGTTCAGGGCGCTGGGCACCATTAATTTGGCGGAATTGGTTTCCGTGGGAAATTTGGGGGTTTTAATTATTTTGGAGAAGAACCTTGCTATAGGCAATTTGTGCACAGATTGCGTAGTGAGGCTCATTAAGGGTCTCATACAAATAATCCAATCCGTTAATTATGTTTAACACATTTTTTCAAGGGTTTTCGCGAAAAATTAGTTCAATCCGATACCTATAAATACTTGATCTAATCATCTAACTTTTCATTCGGGTTTTTAGAGAATGAAAAGTTAGACGATTAATCAAGTACTTATAGGTATCGGATTGAACTTATTTTTTGCGGGGCCCCTTGAAAAAAATGTTTTAAACATAATGAACGGCTCGAATCACTTGTATGGGACTCATAGTAGGCCCCACATAAAAATATGTGCACAAATTTACTGTGTCCACATACTTTATGTTTGGACGAACAAAATCTATTATTATTCATTCAATTACATTTTAATAATAGTCGATCTGAATCATTAGCATTTCACGTCACACTAATTCCATCAGTATCACCTAAATCGAAGATCATCGGATATCGACAATCACCTAATCGGACAACATTTGATGCATCCCGAGGCATGAAAGTGCTAGATTGCAATATTCAACTCCCCACCTGAGTTTTTTTCATTTTAATCAAAACCGTCCATCTTTTACATATTATGGAATACATCATTCATATCCAAAATGAAGTCAATCGGGTGTCAATACACACTTGATCTAACAAAAACACATTTTCTTAATGAAATTGTGTCTCAATAAAGAAGCTTTTGAAACCCGATCAAGATAATTTTTTTACAAGAATGATATAACCAACAAGGAAAACAAAATCAATGGTCTGGATTGTTGTAATTGTGTCATGATCGAATAGCTACCATATGTTCAAATACATCACAAGACTTAGTTCATAAACAGTTACATTGAACGTATATAGTTTAAAGGTTGTTACCAACTAAATTTGTACAGTGGTCGATCCGAACCGATAGGATTTCACGTCTCACTTATTCCATCGTTGTCACCCAAATCGGTGATCATTGGATATTGGCTACCATCAGATTGGGAAACATTTGATGCATCCCGAGTCATTAAAAATATTAAATTGCAAGACCCGACCTCGAAAGATTCTTTATTTTTCAATCTGGACCGTCTATCTTTTACAAAATATGCAATTTATCAATCCTACCAAGAATGAAGTTGATCGAGTATCGCTACACATCTGATCGAACAATCACAATCATCCAAACACACAAATTGCATCCTGATCAACGAGCTTTCCAAACCCATATGAGTCAAATTTTTACGATAATGACTTAATCGATAAGCAAACCAAATCAATGGCTTCGACTGTTACAATAGTTTTGTCATATTCAGATTCACTAAATAATAGTATCAAAGAATATTAGAAAATGTATAACGTATAATATAATTACACATTGTTTGGTATCTTCCTTATTTAAGCCTATTCCAATGCTTTTTCTTGGGTGATAGTAAATGAGAGGTCTATTCAAGCGCTTTTGTTGGGTCGCTGGTAAATGTCCAGTTAATTCCAGCGCTTTTACTGGGCCGCTGGTAAATATTTGATCAATTCCAGCGGTTTTATTGGGCCGCTGGGAAATGGCCGGTCTATTCCAGCGCTTTTGATTGGGCCGCTGGAAAAGCCTTATTCTAGCAGCGGCTAGAAAAAGCGCTGGTATAAAACTCCTACTGCAGCGCTTTTCCGAGCCGCTGGTAAAAAAAGCGTTGGGAAATCCCATTTTTCTTGTAGTGTACCGAGATCTTCATCTATTTTCTAGTAGTAATTTGACCATTGTTGTCTAGCTAGTTGTGCAGCCATCTCTGTTTCTCCTCTTATAAAATACAGCAAGTAGAAGAGAACAACTGCGGTGTCGTCGAGTAGCGCGACAACTACCTTTATGATTGGTACAGCAGTGGCCTTCTGTTTCGGTAGCTTGCGGTACTAGAAGTAGTCTATAAAAATAGGATATAAAAGGGGTTGAAGAAATTCACACTAAGTATTCACACTTGCAAGAATTCACATGAAGAATTTACATCTCGAAGAATTCATACATTCAAAAATTCTGTAAAAATGAAAGATAAAAATTCTGCAAGTTCTTCTCCTATTTTTTTTATTGGGTTTCATGTAGACCTCCTTTTGTAAGTGATATTCCATCCAGGCCTTTTTTAAAGATGCTTTTACAATTTTGACCTTTTGCAGAATTTTTATCTTTCCTTTTTATAGAATTTTTGGATGTGTGAATTTCTCCGAGGTGTGAATTCTTAGGGTGTGAATTCTGGAGGTGTGAATTATTACAATTCCGAGCAAACACTGCCAAATCGGCGTTGGTAAGCTCACGGCAAGCAGGCAGCTTCAAACGAGTGATGTTCTGGCAATGAAGCAAGATAAGCACGAGACCGTCGTCGCTGATGCTCGTCAACTTTCGATCGCATTTCAGAGCAAGGTTCATCACCGCGTCGAACCGAGTGAAGAGGCAAGGAACCGCGAGAGCAGGTCAGAGCGAGTATGGAGGGAGAGGCGGTGACGGCTCTGTCCGCTTACTCCGAGCCACCGGCGACACACAAGGGAGCACCGTTTCCGGTTGCCGGAGGAGAGGGACTGGAAGACGCAAGCCAGGCACCCGTCGGGGAATTGCTTCTAGGGTTTTGAAAATCTTTTTAGCTTGTTGAATATTTAAATAATTTTGTTTTTTTAAAGTTGCCATATTTGCTTGTAAAATGCACAAGGGCATAGGCAGAGGCAAGGCAGTAAAGGACAAGGGGGTCTAGTGACCCCATTCACTCTGATTTTTCACAAGAATATTTGATAATTTGTAATTTAATTTTGCTATTTTGACCCCACAAAAAAATTTTAAATTGCTCCAACTTGTTTTAAATGCATAGAAATCTTAAGTGTTTTCTTCTTTTTGAGAGTTGATAGTGCTAGAAATAAGAGTGTCATGCATTATTTTTCAAATATAACAAATCTTTCAGGGCCAATTATGAGGCCAAAAAGAATTATTAGGGCATATCGATCTTAATAATTAACCTCTTACCATACTTAAGTTATTTTTTGACTTGTTCGTAGAAAAAATATATTGCATATGAATCTAACTTTTGACCTTACTAATCAAAAATTATGATTCCGCCCTTGCATAAAGGTCTCCACTTTTTTAAATTCGCCTTGGACCCTACAAATATCATAGCGTGACCTGGGAGTGTTGGATTTGGAAGTGGTAGTTGAAACAGTTAATAGGATGACTCCATCGCTTCACAGCACCCTTCCCGGCTTCCCGTTTTCCTCTCCCCAATTCAAAATAGACTGAAAATTACTCCACGATAATACACACCTGGATTGCGAAACCGCACGCAATTCTCCATTAATTTAATTTTGTAAGATGATGACATCTAAATGATGACGCAGACAATTATTACCTCAGTATCTTGGGTGACAAGACTTGTGCAATAATTGTATGGAAAGCAAAATAGTTTATAAATACAAACCCATACACACAAACTCACATTACGTACAGTTGTGTTCTTGCAAATTTATAAGTCTGAAATTCATTTGGATATTTCTTATTTTTCGTAACTTTTTGTATAGTTTTTCATCGTAATTTTTAGGATTACTCGTTCGTCTTAACAAGATGAATCGAAAAAGACTATAGCTAAAAATATGAACTATGGTTGAAAAAATGGAGCCACTCACTTTAAGTGCACAAAGAAATACACAAACCCACTCATTTTTAAGTGCATGTGCGAGAGTATTGGTGTATTTGTTTGTGCATGTTTCTGTGGTTCTAGAAGGTATGTTCCGTACAAGCAATTTATTATCACAGTTGCGGAAAATTGCTGAAATACAAAACTAGTTGGAAAATTATTCCTTAAAGCCGACCAATAATATATTCTCCACATCAGCAGTTCTACGGTAGTACTAGAATTGAGACCAAGAAAACTTTTCCAAAATTTATTTCTGTTGTAAGATTCTGTAGTCTCCGCACAGATAAGGTTTTTTTTTTTTTTTCCTTTTCTTGGACAGATGAGTAAAATCAGAAGCAAATAACTCAATAACAATCCTACAACCACATCCACTTTACACACTCAAATATATACCTACACACACAAGTGTGTGGGCTGTGGGCAGTGTGTAAATGGATGTGATTGTATTATTTTAGGATACTCAATAAGTCTACACACCCACAAACAAACACACAAATACTACACACATTCACAAGGCATGTGGGGCCCACACGCCGTACACTTTCAGTATGTGGCCACTGCTTCGTGAGTGTGTTTGTGCGCATTTTGTTTATGGTTCTAGACTTTTTGCTAGGAGCCGTGCTACTTGCACCAACCAAACCCTACCGATGGGGTACCGACGGGCATGCGAAGCTCATTCTGAGTCCCATACAAATGATCTGAGCCGTTCAATAAATTTTTTTTTTAAAAATGCGTGGGCTTGTGAAAAATCAACCTAATTCGATATATGCAGATACTCGATCCAATCTTCTATTTTTTCATTCAGATTTCAGGAATGAAAAAATAGAAGATTGGATCGAATACATACACATATCGGATTGAGCAAATTTTTTATGGGCCCACTAAGTTTTTTTAATTATTAATTGAACTGCTTGAATCATCGATGCGGAATCCAGAATGGACCCCGCATGCCCATCGGTAAGGGTTTGGTCGGTGGAAGTAGCTTTTTCGTTTAGCTAGGACACTAGCTATACCCCACGTTGTCCATTTCCGCAAGTCAAAGGGGAAGTATAGTTCGTCTGCTCCCTTGTTTCCCACGGAGCAATTTCCGTAGCCTCAGCAGCAAATCTCCTGCCAACCAAAGCAGGCACAGCATTGGGCATAGGGAGTCCGGGAACAGAATGGACGCCAGAGATGCCATGGAGAGGGAACCAAACACCGCCATCGCACGGGCAGGAATCCACGAGTAAGTCGGCCGTGGTCGCGACGGTACTGAAGAAATTGCTCTGGCTTCGGCATCATATGCCAAGCAATACAAGAGCAAGCTAACGACGGCGAAACCCGTGGATTTCGGGTGAGTTGCGAAAGGGGATGTTTGGTTCCCCTGGTACTTAAGTTGGATGAGGCTGAGGAGCACCGGAATAACGAAGGCAAGAACACCATGACAGGAGGAAGTGGACGGTAGAATGTGTTGTCGTTGGTGGTGGTGGTGGTGGTGATGATGGTGATGGTGTTGTGAGAAGTTGTATGTGATGTTGATAACTGTGAGATTGAGGTAAGGCCTTATTGTTGTTCTAGTACCAATTGTAGTGTTATCGGCCATTTGATTTTAGTGGAGTAGCAATTAATAGCAAAAGTGTACGTGGGAAGCGAGATGAGAGAAGACCCGGACGGATGCTCATAATAATATGCACGACTAAAGGCAAATCTTTCCCCTATTATATATACACTACAAATGAATGGAAAAATAACAGCATCCATCATTGCCATGTCAACTCCTCATGTTTGTCTTTTTTTGCAAAACATATTAATAAAATATCATTGTTCTTTATTTTTGGTTTTGGTCAAGCAACGCGATCGTGATCTTTTTAAATTAATATTTTTTCTTTATTTTTGTTTGTCTCTTTTTGTATATATGTATTGTCAAGACTTAAATGCATATATTTAGTTTCATTATATATATATATATATATATATTGTTTTTCTTGATGTACCTGGACGGGGAGATAGGCAAGGGGTTTGATCTCCTCTGTACCGAAAGATTTTTCGGTCTTTAGATTGTGTATTTTATCGGCCGAGCAAAAAAGGCCCGAATGGACCCAGGCTGTTGACGACTGACCCAAAAAGAGTTCGGATCCATTAGAGGGTTAAAGCGGAGGGGACCAGAGATGCTTCCCCTGTCCTTCGTCCTTGGCTTGTGATGTTGAGGATGAGGGGGGCGACAGTCTGCATGCATTTCCCAACCACCCCACCCCCTTTTCCCCTCCCCGTCCAATTGGGACACTTTTTTCTTCCCTCTCCGGTCAGTTCGGCTCCCCTTTTCGTCCTCCCCTTTCCCATCCGATCTGATTGTTTATCCTCTTCTCGGGTTGAAAATGGTCTGTTTCGTGTTTTAGGATTGTGTTTTGCTAACTTGTTGCAGGTACTAGCTGAGGTGCTCGGAGGCCCCTTTGCTCGTTGTTGTTGACTTAGGTTCTAGGCTTCGCTGCTATTTGCATTTCCTACCGATGTGGTCCTTGTTTAGATGCATTTCATTTTTTTAGTTAGTTGCCGCACGCACTTTCACACACTGTGCTATGTTCCTGGGGCCTTTTGTTGGCCTTCACTTATCGTCGGCACACTTATATCTTCTAGTGATAGCATAGTTTTTGTGTCTTTTGTGTTTTGTAGATCAGTACTCTGTATTCTATTCGTAGGAGTTTGGTTCGGTTCAGAGTTTAGTTCGGTGGTGGTTTGTTTGCTTTTTAGTAATTTATGTTCAATAACCACAGTTGTGTTTGTTATTTTGCATTTTCTCCACCGATTTATGCGTTGTAGTTGGTTTCTCGGTCATCTAGTTGCATGAGATGTTTTTCCATACACACAGTGCTCTCTACCTGAATTGTCAAAGTCACTTGGTTGGTATCGATCGGTCTATGTGGGAAGCCTCATCAACTGTTGAACTACCGTGACAGCTGCATATTGACAAGTTACATGCGTTGCTCCGACATCGATCTAACCATCTGATCAATTTATTGCTGGTTTAACCTTCATTTGATTAATTTGTATATGTTATTTGTCTCACTCGTGTGCGATAGGTCTTTTTATCCGTTGTATTAGATGCACACTGAGGACTGTAATACTTCATATTAATGAATATCTTGCCCATCCAAGGGCATGTTTTCTTAAAAAAAAAAAAAAAAAGAGTAGAGGCTCGACTTAAGACTATGATTTAATTTATCCTCTTCTTCTTTTAGTTGAATTTTCAAATGTTGTCCTCCTTTCTTTTTTAACAGAGAAGAAAGATTCGAACAAAAAAAAATGGATAGGCTTTTCTTATAGAAGATTAATTTTGGCACTCTATATTTTCATCACCACACTTCAATAGTTGTCATTTATTAGTGTTCAAAATACACACAGTACAATTTAAATAAATAAAAAAACTAAAAGTTATACTGTAATTTAAAGTGTGATTATCAAAACGTAAAGTGTCTAACATCAATTCTCTTTAAAAATGGTAAATACATTGTCTTAGATATGAAGCTATTCGACTACGATCCTAATCTCGGATTACCTGCCAAGGTAATTTTTCAAGGACAATTTACCAACCCACTATAAATAAATGAATGATATGTGACCTAATACAATTTTTTTTTTCTTTCTAGAACCAACGGATACAAGATAATAACAACGGTTATTATCTGAATTCAGTAATGGACTCAACACAAACAGTTCAAGCAATATCTTTCTGAACTTGTTATAGTGCAGAAGCATCCGTATTCGGCAAACAAAATGCTATGAACACATATAGAAGTGCTTATATTTAAAAACAGATGTGTTCGAAACCATCCGACATGTGTGGACCCCATATTTACTGTGTGATACCTACATGAATCGAACGGTTCCAAACACATTTGCTTCCGAATCTGGGGCTTCCATTTGTGTTTGTTGTTCGACAAATTGCTTCAATGGCTTAAAAGGCAGAGATTTAAAAAATGGAAGCCATGTCATTAGGGACTTGACGGTCCAGTTTGCTCAGTTGTGAACTCTTATCGGGCTCACTTCAATGATCTTACAAAGCTATATTTCCCCATGAATTCGACTTGCGATTGGAGATGGTTTTCCGTTTTTCGATTGCACCGAATTATGACATTCGTTAAATATTTGACAGCGGTTGGGAGATGCTCTAATACTACTAATGCGAACAAGTAAACGTTGCATTTGATGAAATGGGTGATGGAATGGCAGAGTAAGAATACAAGCAGGGGAGTCAATTGTACAGAAAAATAGTCCGATGGATTATTCGAGGTGTGCACAAGAGTGCAATAACCAAATGCAATTTAAAAAGCCTATAACAACCATAGCTTGAGGGGGCGGCTATTCGCAACCCTGTATTTTTTTTCATAGCCCGTTAAAATTTTCGAAAATTATATTTCGGTAACTACATGTCGAAAATATGTTCAACTTTCGGTAAATAACTGCCGAACATACATTTTGGTAAATAGTTGTTGAAAACAAGATTATATTTCGGTAACTACATGTCGGAAATGCACAAGAAACATATATTTCAATAATTGGATGCTGAAAATGTATCTCAATTTCGATAACTAACTGTCGAAAATATATCTCAATTTCGATAACTAACTGTCGAAACATATTTTGATAGTTGGAAATTTTTAATGGACTAAGAGAAAAAATAAGGAGCTGCGAATAGTCGCACCTAGCTTCACAAGTAATGAGAACATTTCGAATATAAATGCCGTTGCGCTGACATTTTGCAACGGTTTTGTAGAATAGTTCAATGCAACGTTGCGCCATGTCGCAGTGGGAACTACTACCATTCTTCGTCTTTGCATACCGAATTTTATTGTGCAGAGTGCCATTTAGCGACCAAAGCAAAAAAGATGCACCCTCCGTTCCTTTTTAAGTGTCTCGCTTCGTAACTCCAACTTATTACGAAAACATCATCATTACACATTTCATATCAATTTTTACCTCCACTTTCCCTACTTACCCTCTATGAAGACATCATCATTACACTTTTACTCACTAATTTTTTAAAAATGGAATCTGCTTTTAGGGGCAAAATAAAAAATATACCAACTTTCACCCACTAACTTTACAAAATAGACACTTATGAAGGGACAACGCAAAATGAAATACTGGACTTTAAAAAAAGTACGGGTGGAGAACTACTATCAAACTACAGAAAAAAAAAACTACAAACAAACTACTAGCTTTATGACAATGCTCCTCCCTCTCATGCAAGTATGTGAGATCCACACATTTGGAAATGGGGCTTGAACACTAATGTCAAAGAAGGAGCATTGCTTCTGGAGCACAATATTTCTCCGATTTTCTTGGTGGCAGTCTATTGTGAGATTCCCAAGGCTTACCCAGTTTGTGAATAAGCAGCCAAAGCCAAAATCACACCCCCATTCCCTTCTTGTGTTTTATGCGTTGTGTGCCCTAGTCAAAGCGTTGCAGTTTACCGCATGCTTCCCATCAATAAAACAGGTGCCCTTCTACCAAAAAGCCATGAACATCAGTAGCTGAAGTACCACTATCTCAAGAAAGGGTGGGAGAAGAAAAAGAAAACTTCAAATGGCAACGGCTAATGAATTTTTTTCTGCAAATAATACACCAAAATTTTGGGGAACTCTACATGGATAGTTTTCCCGGACACCACAAATTTAACAAGGGTTAAAAAATAACATGGAAACGGTCAATTAAACCTGCGATCAACTTTGCCCAGAACCAGCCCCTTCAGCAAACCACGTACACATAATTGGGCATAATTGGAAGCGTCCAACACAATTTTCTATCCTACAAGTAGTAAACTTCCACTGTTTCCAGACGTTAGTCTCTCACATCTAATCTTCCCACAGGACGTATCAAAGAAGCCAAGTATTTAATTAGGGCCACAATACACCAGCGGAGGTCACGCAGCGCATCCGGGTGAGAATCTGATCATCCTGGCGTGGGATATGAGTCTCACTCATCCACTCCTATAAGTTCAATCATCTTCGGCCTAACCTGCTTCTTCTTACTCCCCTCGTAGGTTTTGAATAAGAACCAGGTCCAGTGAGTCTATCTGGAGTCTCTAGTTCATCTTCACTGGTGTCATCTGACCTCCATCTTGGTCCACCATTTGCATTCCGTTCCTCAATGAAAGCCTTCTCTCCGTTGCTGAAAACCATAAAAGTACAACATACCAAATGATAACTACTTGTGTAACAAAACAATATTGACTCGTATTCATTCCCAATTAACAAACCAAACAATGACAAATAGAGTAACTGTTACGCTGTTTTTGGATCTTGAATTTGTAGAGAAATTTGTCGAGAGATACGAAATTAAAGATGGCATTCAAACAAAACTTTTTCTTCCCATATTATCCTCTTCTTTTTTCTTTGTTCCCAATATATCCCCCAAGAAATACAAATTACAAACACAGCCTTTCCGTTAGGAAGAAAGGTAAAGAAAGTTTACCTCAAAGAGACGTCCATTGGATCATCCAAGGGGGCAATCTTCCAAGGGGTGTGGGGTCCATTTGATGGGACCCTTTTACCTGCCGAATTTAGATAATTATCTCTACTGGGTTCTTTTAGTAAGAGACTGCTGCCGCTCGATGAGGTTACTGGATCAGCTCCAACCCCAAGGGAATATGGTCTGGTACTTCGAAATCTGGGAACGAACCCGTTTTCTTCCTTCTGTGGAGAAACCTCCTCATCCAATTGATGATCTTCAAAGCCGCGATTCTGAGGCACACTTCTGTTGAACTCTTTTAGTGGGGTTGCCCTCATTGGACTAACACGACGAATACCAGGAGTCCTGATATCATCAAACTTGAACTTCTTGTTGACACCACTTTGAGGCTTGGGGACTCTTTCTGAATCCCTAAAGAAACTCCCATACGGAATTGAGGGAGAGCCATGATTCCCAAGGTTAAGATGGGAATTGCTAGCAAATTCACCAGGTTTTGATGGAGTTTCGAGAATTGAAGGTTTGGAAGAAGTGATTGTTTCGTTATTCCGGGAAAAAAGGGAAGAATCAACGGATGTGGGAACCAGTAAACTAGTTGGAATTGGTGGCTGTAGTTTGGCAAGACCAGGTGTTGCATGAATTTCAACTTCATTGGCAGGAGAAACAACATTATCAAGCAATTTTCCGGTGTTTGCTTCTTGTCGTTGGACTTCTGGCAGCAACTCTAATCCCTTCTCCTGTTAAAAGCACATTAGCATAAGCACCCACTTTTTCACTCTCTTCTTTAAAATGGAAATTGTCGTAATAAATGGTAATACCACTTTTGGAAACAGTCGTAATAAAATAAAAATAGACCAAAAAAGCAGACATTCTCCACCATGTAATTCCGCTTTTGTGTCAGTACGTATAAACCAATGACTCCATTCAAAAAAAGATTAGAAACCAATGACTCTGTTGATGTAATGCCAAAGGACTTATGGGAGCAGCAATGAGCCATGGCAAGTACTATTTGCCTCTACGCGATAATGAGGGGTTGGAGTCACAGGGATCAACCTATCCCAAAAAAAGTGTGCGTCCAAACCCTCTACTAGACTCTACTGAAGGAGTTAATTGGACTTCATAGCATAGGCCCCCAACCACCAAAATAAATAAAAAAACAAACGACAAAAAAATAGGAAAATAGACAAGATGCATAAGAAGTAAAAATGTAAAACAGATATACAATACTCTATTGCATCAACCCTCGAAAAAGAGGCAGAAAAATGTGCTCCGTAAACAATACTCTCCATCACCAGACTACACTTTGATTAAGAGAGACCCAACAAAGGGTATCTGAAAATTTACTACATGCGAATAAGGGATGCCTAGTTGATGATTGCCTTAAATGGTCCAATTCCTACCAATACGTTTCACATGTTGAGATGCAAAGGCCATACTCATAAGGAGAATGGATAAAAACACACATCTTGCTCATGATTTCTAAGTCCTGCTCGAGGCGGATAACTCAACCACCCTAAAATGGAGAACACGAAGAGTCCACATGGACAGTGGAAGTTAGATACATATCACTGATGCAGTCTTCGGACAAGCAGTTCTTTTTTCCACCAATTATCAAGGGCGAGTGGTAAGCTGCTTTTCATGAGCCGTTTGAGGCTACGGGTAGTATGAAATTTACAAAACTGATTTAGCAAAAGAAATGTATAACCAATTTAAATTTTAAAATACTTACAACCAACCCCGCTCTCCAGTGACTTGCTGATTTCATTCTAAATACGACTTCTTCCCCGACAGAATTTTTTGCGATGAAGGCCTGCTCCACACTCTGAAGTTTACAATCAACTTGATATGCCTCCACATATCGATAGCGCTAAAGGGAAAAGGAAAAAAGAACAATTAATGAACAATCGATAGACATACCAGTCACAACTCACGGACATCTGTTAAAATGACAGTTATCAAATAAAAAAATCTGATACACACTAAACATATCACGTAACATGTGTCTAGAAATAAATGTGCAACACAAGTGTAACACCCTGTACATGGACCTCCCACCTGAAGAATTGCCTGAATTGATAGCAGGACATCATTTATTTGACATCTTCAGACTGAATCGATAAATAATGTTTTTCCTAAACGGATATTTATCCTCAGAAAATTTCAGAAAGCAGTAAAAACATTTCAGTATTGAACTCACTCCAAAGCTGATTACAAGCACAATTGTTCATTTTCCTCAACTCTATAGTATGGTGTTCAACATCCATCTCCAAGTCATCTCTGTCAACCCTAGCTTGTTTCTGTTGTAGACGTGGGCAATGTTTTAAAAACCGGCTGGCCCGCCAACCGGCCCCTTGTCCGGTTTGGGTTGATCCCAAAACCGCCACTATTAGAGAACCGGTCTCTAAAATGAGAACCGCCTCAAATTTCCAGTTGAACCGGAGAACCAGTGAAACCATTACGGTTCTTGCAACCCAGCCTGCTTGAAATTTTAACTTATTGCCAGCCAATCAACAGCCATACACACAAAGCTAGAAGCGTGGATTAGCAGGCAATGGACCCACTTCACTGTACGAGCACACTTGAAGACAAAAAGGAGTATTAAATAGGTGAAGGAGGTCTCAAGAGTTCTAAAATCCACCAATGTGGGATCATTAAAAACTGTCCAGAATTTATTCCTAGCTCAATTCCTCCTCTTTTCACTCCCAGACATATTTTTACATGCTCATTTTAATTATTTGTATATATTTAATATATTTATGACATCACAATTCGATTCCGGTTCAACTCCAGTTTTTAAAACATTGGAGTGGGTAAGCCTTAACATACATCAATAGTGAACCAACATTGCCTACATAAGACAACGTTGTTGTTGCCTATCATGTGCAGTTAAATAACACTTCTGTAGTCATCTGAAGAAAAAAAGGAAGTCTTTTGGTTGGTTCTACTGTGGAAGGAGGAAACTCTAACAGTCCATGAACAGAATTTGCACAGGCAGGACAGTGTGCCCCTACTCTCAGACATGATTCTTTGAACTTCTTATTCATCCTCTTCCATCTCTTTTTCCACAGAACAGGGACACAAAACTTGTCCATGCGATTCAGATAGCATTTTACTGGCATTTAATTTCACTATAGGTAAGTCAACAAATGGAGCCGAGAACCAACACACAGCATCCATCCACTCAACCTGGAACTGGCAGCAGCAGAAACAACCCTAAATGGTCTTTCAGTGTAGTTATAACTAAACAGGGACCATACCCTGGATACATCTGATGGCTTAACAACCCGAGTCACTACTACTAGTTTGCAGAGCTATGTTGTCCTCCATGAAAAAAACAGTTGTCCTTTGTACCTTTATCCCTCATAACTTCCATCCTAAGTTGGGCGCGCTCAAACGTTCATTTTTTCACAGCATGCCCAGTAAGAATTTTGCAGACTGAAGAAGCTACTAAGAAAATGTTCCAATCAACGAGAAAAAAGGGTTGTCATAGATGAGGCCAACTTTAAACAATGACAGAGGCAAAGGAACTATAAGGGCCAGTGACATAGATGGAGTCAACTTCAACTGACACATAACTGCAAGCTGGCTAAGAATCTATTATTTGGAAAGAAGAAATATTCAAATAAGCCATCTACGTAAAATACACACTTTGTTCCAAACAAAACTGTACCACTGAATCAAATTAGGGCCACAACATCGCCAACTGACCACTTGAAGGCCGAGCAAAAAAAAAAAAAAACCTGACCACTTGAAGATGACAATAGGTCACAAAAAAATGGAATGCAAAAATAAAAGATTCCCAAGTAAAACCAAATTAGCAATTACTTTCACTTGTCTTAATTCACCATGAGACTCGTAAGGAGAAAATGGCTTCAATGTACTCCCAGATGTCAAGAATCACGAAGAATACAAGTTCTTCAAGAAAGATTAAAAAAAAACTAATCAAGCAGTCATCGTATCAGCTTTTTCTACACAGGACAAATGGACAAGTTACCTGAAGATAGAAAACCACAAGCAGACTTCCAATTGTTGTTGATGGGTCATCCACAGCAAAATCTAAGAGGCTCTTGTGGAGATACTTCTCTTCTAATGAATTCCAAGGCAATTCTATCATTCGCTCTACCAAGTTTCTCCGGATGCAGAGAAAACAGATTTCAGTCACCAGTGCCTCCACCCACTCCGCCCAAGTCCTGGACTCGTCTATTAAGACGTTTGATGATTGTTGAGATGAAACAGGCTTCAACATCTTTTCCTTAACTTTCATGCAAAGCGTTCTCTGGTACATAAATGCTTCGGTCAGAAGTCCACATTCCACTCTCACTCTAACTGCAGTGACAGCCTCGGCCAGTGAAACCAACTGTGCTCCTCCATCACGGCCACACCACCTTAGAACCATAAGTGCAGCATCAGGATTTTGCCTTTCTAACAGAACTTGGGCAACCTTGGGATGAGTTGTTGGACCCGAGATTTCTGGAAGAAGGCGACAAGCTTCCTATAAGACAAAACATGTGAAGAACTATAAGCATGTGCAATAATGTATTGGTGGACACATCCAAGTTAACAGGGACATTATGAGACCACACACAAGAATACTTAGGGTTTTTTTTTTTCTTGATAACTCAGGCGTCTGGGCAAGCATACACACATCTCGACTAGTCTGGGGCACAGGCCAGCTTACGCTGAATATTACATACAGAACACATGTCTGAGACTCTGAATACTAACCCATTATCACATATAGACTATCAAAAGAAATCAACAAGCTCAACTACAGCAACTACACTCCAACCATATCACTCTACAAGTCCACATGGATGGAGAAAAACATACCAAGATTGCTAGGTTTAATATCATACACATGGTTCAAGAGACGGAAAAATTTTCGTGTACTTATATTAAAGCTACGGTCAAATATCATACCTGAAGAGCATCATCAGTGTGGTCATCTAGTAGATAAAAACTAAAAGACTCCACTAAGGAATGCCTGGTCAGATTAAATGATGCAGCAAAGTCATCTATAATGTATCTCCACTCCATTTCCGGCCTGGTCCAGTGCCGGTCAAACAGGTAATACAGAAACTGAGATAAAATTAAGGAAACAGAACAAAATACTCAACTAACTGCAATTATCTGACATCAGCAGAAGCGCCAATACAATATATAAAAAAGGATACTATCGCTTGCTTTGCTACCACCAAATCAGAAGTCCCATGCAAAAAAAGCACGTCAGCAGCAGCTCGCAGACTTTCAAATGGATACAATCCTGCCGTCCCCTCTATCTTAGACCTGAAAAACTGTGAGCTTCCATCCTTCTGCAAAGATGCAATTTCAAGTTCCCCTCCCATTTCATCTGCATGCTCCTGTTCTGTCTCAATATTGGATAGTGCATCTTCTATAAAGAGTGTAGAACCATTGGTCTTCGTGGAGTCTGCAGAGTGGTTTACCGACTCAGGCCAAGCACGAGTACTGGCAGCTGATTTCCTTTCATGGACAGAAGAACGCCATGCTGCGAAATTTGTATAACGAGACCCAACATTCTCGAGAAAGTTATGCCTTATGAGCCATATCATTATATCCATATGCTGGAACACAAAATGTATGGGAGAAAGGATTACCAACAATTTAAACAGAATCGAAGCAAATTTGTTCAACTTAACTTTAAACCTGAAATTTTTCAATAACCTCAGAACCAACAACGAAACTACCCAGAGAAAGAAGATATTGGTAAAATCATTGCAAGCCAATACAGGTCAACAAACTAAAACACACAGCGATAGGTACATGCAACCAAATGTGCATTCTCGCAAAATGAATATAACAACCTTGTCTGTCAAAAGACACAAAACTCAAGGAAACTCAAAGTACTTAAGCATGAATTAACTGCATGAGGTGAAAAATCGTATTTATCATGCGCTACATATTCATGGAAAAGGGACTGCTATCGTAGGATATTTCATAACTTTCACAAAGAAGACTACCACCTCAAAAAGTTACACACATACAAGTATTTAAATATCAACGTATACAAAGAGTGGTCATTTGAAGAATAAAAAACATTCGGTGATCATACCTGCTTTGTCATTAATATGCTTTCTTGAAGGTGGTGCAGATCATGGAGCTGAGCTGAAAGAGTACCCTTAAATGATGATTCTAAAACTTCCAGAACATTGGAAATGCCAACAAGCTTAACTGAAAACCTTAGAAGTGAACTCAACTTCGTTTTCATCTGCTGTACTGTATGATTATTATTATCTTTTACAAGAGTGAAGGATTACAAACCAAATTATGGAAAGAATAAAACAGGCAAATGAGAAAAAAATTCTTTATAAATGAATGAAGGCAATAGGCTTGAGATATAGGCACAAGGATACACAAGTCTTGAAGTTCTGTAAGAATGTTTTTGAAGGTCCGCCTGCACCAATCCTTGACAACCACTTCATCCAACAAGAAAGCAATGACAGGATCGCTAGACACAGCACTTTCATCCATACAAACATCCGTAACATCTGTTGGTCCTTCTGTTGAAGAAAACTGAAATACCAAATCCAATATAAAAGGAAATGTAGCAACAATAAAACAACAGATTTGCAAAAGGTTTATTTTTGACAAAGGGAAAAACCACTATGGCAAAAGGTTTATTTTTGACAAAGGGAAAAGAAACACTATGGCAAAAGGTTTTTTTTTTCACCAATTTTCCTCGACAGGATATTCTTGAAAGATTTTAATTATCAGAGCATTTAAGCAGTCCCCCCACAACTACTCAATTCAGAAGAATAAAGGACGGTGTATGGATACAGTGGCTAATCAGAGAAACTAAGTTGTTCTCCATGGCAACATCAAACAAAGAATAAAGCCGTTCAATATCAGCAGAAATTTGCTTCTCCCAATCTTCTTTTTCTTGAAATCTGTCATCGCATTTCTTAGAGATAAGACCGGCCTCTATGCACTCATAGTAAAGGCGAAGGCGAAGTCTATTGCCATTCTTCGGTATTGGAATTCTACAAATTGGGCAAATATCACACCGCTGACAACACTCTGTACATAAGGAGGCATGTCCACATGAATTCAATACACTTTCTACACAGCGTCCACAGCTACTCAAGTCTCTAGTAGCCCGACAACGCTCAACTTTTGCTTCATTGCACAATTCAATCAAATCAATACATGCCAAGTGTTCCAATGCTTCCTGAAGTTGAAAAAAGAAGCAGAAAATGATTACTAGTACAACAAGTACTGAAGAAACTGACAGCCAAAGGATGTAAGTCACAGGACCGCGAACTATAATGGGGTTAGATAATCAAATGCAATTTCACCTATAGAAGGTGGTCTCCAACTACCCTCTGATCTGATCGAAGAAAAGAATCTAAGAGTGCAGTGGATGCAAAATTTCGATAACCAGTTACCCCAAACTCCTAAACTTAAGAGATGGCATTATGCCAATAAGTATTCAACATCTGCTTTATAGTTCCAAGAACCAAGTTCTATTTAGTCTGTCATCCTCCAGGGCTCTAGGCAACAGATGCTTCCTGACCACTTATATCAATGGATGAATAAAAACTAAATCATAATACGAGAAAGGAAAGTCCAGACTTATGCAACTAACATAAACAATGCATAAAAGATGGAAACCATTATCCATGAATCTCACTACCTGCACGACAAAAAAAGTTTTCTTTCTTTGTAAATGAAAAAATTGTCAGGATTAGCTCAATCCCACCCACAACGGAAGCGTGAAGGAAATAAACACTCACAAAAAAGACACTATTACGTGGTTCGGCCTCGAATCTCAGATGCCTACTCCACGAGAGAGAGAACAATTTCCACTATATTGAATGAGTTACAAAGAGATAAAGAATACCCAACCCGAGCCCCAACTCACTTGTATTTTTATCTCTTTCACACTCACCCAATATTCCCACTATTTTCTATCTACCCCAAAGCACCAACAATATGTTTTGTACTCCGTCTTTTTTCTCTCACCATGCACTAGCACACATGTACGCACTTTTAATAGCAGTCCTACTCTTCAAGCAAGAAAACTCTTGAACTGGCTAGAAGCTTCTTGAAGCCAAGCATCACAATTCACAATTGCTCTTTGGGTCTAGGAACATGCATAGCCGGCAATGACCACCAACTCAATGAAAAAATTTACTTCAGCCATTTAATGCATAACAAAACAAACCAACATTTTTCCTTTTCTTTAATAAAAAAATTGCATTAAAACATGGGCAAAAGCCCAACAAAAATCCCATAGAAGGGAAAGCTCAAAAGCTTGCTGCAATGCCATTTGTTGTGAATAGGTGCATACCAATAATACAACCCCAAGTACAGATGTACTGCCCCTATATCACTTCACTGCAGAGTAGAGAGGGTCCAGACGGACATGTAGCTTCCAGCATTGCTTCATGCCGGTTGCTTCATGCCGGTGTCATGGTTTTCCAAAGTTCTCTATTTCTCTAGCAGAGTTTCTCCGTGGAAGGAGAGAACTGAGATAGGGAGAAAGAAGACAATCTTGTGGAATATGGTTCTTTTTCGTACGTTGTCTATTTTGAGTGGACAAAAAACCATAGATCTTAATAAAGAGTGGAAAAGTCTATTCAAAAATTAAAGATCAGGCTTCTAATTGAGTCGGTGAGTTTGGGCAATACGTAGGAACCTCCTCCAAGTAATATACCTAGGAGTAACATGAATCCTAAGTTTCTAAGTTCTCAATGATCCACGGGAATGCATGTAACAAGACTTCTGCTAGCCTATTCACATACCATGTACCTATGTGAAAGAATTCGCAATACTGATAGCACCGCCACTCGTCCAAAATTCGTCTTTTACACATTTGTTAATCCTAGTTTCTAACTACAATCCCTAAAAAAACTGTGGGTGTCCAATCTAGCTTTAGTTCGAAAAAAAACTCATTAGTGAACAGTCCAGAGTAAAAAAAGAATCAGCTTTTTCAGGTACTTTTATCACAAAAGACGAGAAGAGAAGCCGAGCCAACGGCCTAACAGATTGGCTGGCTCAACTTCTGAAACTAGGAAAAATCTCAAATTGTGGCACTTCAGCTGCAAAAGGCCGTCTCTGTGATATAAACCGGAGGCCCCGCATGGTGTTGAACGTCTACAGCTAACCACAAGTCCCATCCATCCTATTAACAGCCATTGGATACAGAATTTTACCGAAACCCTAACCATGAAAAGAAAGCGAATTCAAATTCCAGAACAAACCTGACATTTTCACTCCAAAGCACCAAGTAAAATTCAAAGCCCTAGCTAAATTTCCAGTCTTGGTGAAATCAATACGAACGAGGGAACATGTAGGGTTTATGAAATTGAAATCACGAAGTAACGGCGTGTATAAGATAATTGAAGAGCATATAAGTACGCGTAGGGACCTGAACGCGAGTGGCGTTGTAGTTTGGTAGCCTAGAAGGCGCAGGGGCGGCGGCGGCGTTGGGGGTGGAGTTGGAAGGCACGGCGGCGGCTGCTCGGAATCTGGTGTCCGTTTGTTGAGGAGATTGAGAGAGAGAGTTGGAGGTGGGGAGACGGTGTCGTGAGCCCGGTGAGAGGTGGAGGTTGGAGCTCATTGAAGGAGTTTTACTTCTGATTAGTGATTTGCTCGCAATCTGAAAGGAGCTCCGCTCCGTGCGTGTGTGGGTGTGTGTGTGTGTGTGAGAGAGAGAGGGAGGGGGGAAGGGGTTTCGAGTCTTTCGACTTTGGAAGAGGGTTTAAAAGCCGGGGAGGGGAGTCAAGAGGTTTTCCAGTTTTTAAAAACCACTTTTAGAAAATAAATGTAATTTCAAGCTCAGAAATTATGTGTTTACGTAAATAATTTTTCTACCAATATAAATCTCATTTAATAGATTTCATTTAATAAATCTCATTGAGATCTTTTAAACAGTGTAAAAAAAATTAAAAAATTATTTTTTTATTTTTATTATATTTGAATTTAAAATTACCTTTTTTTGAAAAGAAAGCGAAACGGCACCTCAATTGGATCTCACGAGTCGGGAGACTTAGGTGTTCCACTCTTTTTAAAATTTCTTTTTAAAATAAGGTAATTTCAAGTTAAAAAATTATGTGTTTACGTAAATAATTTTTTTATCAATATGGATCTTGAAACAATGCCAAAAAAAAAAATCAAAAATTTATTTTTTATTTTCATAATATGTGAGTTCGAAATTACTTTCTTTTCGAAAAGAAAAATTTAGAAAGAAAGCGGAACGGGGCCTAATGGGGTATTCCACTTTCTAAAAATGAAACTCTTAGAAAATGAAGGTAATTTCAAACTCAAAAATTATGTATTTACGCAAATAATTTTCTTACCAATATGGATCTTATTTGATAGATCTCATTGAAATCTTTTAAACGGTGTAAAAAAAATTAAAAATTATTTTTATTTTCATTATATTTGAGTTTGAAATTACCTTCTTTTTAAAAAAGAATGTTTCAAAAGAAAGCGGAATGGCACCTAAGAGCATCCGCATTGTAATAATCAAATGGATGTGAATAAGCAAACTTTCACATTGTAATAAGCAAAGTTACAAGTCTTTTAGCAAATAATCAAATTCCACTCATTCCATAACCAAACTTAACAACTTTTACCAATAACCAAAACTCAATAACCAAACCCAATAAGAAAACTCAAAACTCAATAACTCAAAAACACCCCTCTTTGGAATCGTCTCATCAAGACAAATAATTTGGTGCGATCGGATGCATGATTAAAACTCGTTTGCAATTGGACATAGGTGCATTGTGTATTTTGAGATTTTTTTTGTTAGGGATGTAAAAATAACCAATGTGGAGATAGAGATTGTTAAGCTTGATTATGAACTAAATGGATAATCAAACGCTGACGTGGCACATTTTGGTTATTGATTTTGATTATTCCCATTGCGGATGCTCTAAGTCTCCACTAAGTCTAGGGTTGTCCACGAAAAACTGAGAATCGTGAAACCAGATCGGACCGAACCGATCTGTGACTTTTGGATTGGATTCATGGATTAATGGTCTGGATATGGATTCGAAAATTAAAAAACCGTGAGATATGGTTCGGTCCATAGATTTCCATTATAAAACCGTGGATTAACCAAACCGGACAGTGAAATATTTAAAAATAATAAATAAAAATAAAATACACACACATATATATAGTAAATAATTATAAGTTTTACCAATTGTTATAATTTTTTTAGCAATTTTATCTTAATGTGATACTATATTGTAACAAAAATCGTGTATATTGTGTTGAAACTAATCTAGAATTCTGGATAATATTTGTGTACTTTACTTCATTTGATTGCTACCTAATTGCTACCTTGCCAGATAAAATGGCAGATTATAATACTTGTTTTTTTGTTGGCAAGAATTATTATTATTATTATTATTATTTTGGATTTGCAATTTAGTGATTATGGAATGTAATCCGTAGATTAAACCAGAACCGAACCGTGACTTACAGATTGGATTGGAACCGAACCGTAAGACTTTTGGTCCAGACACAGATTGTATTTTTTAAAAACTGTGACTCGCGGATTAGGATTGGATTCACAGCAATCCGGTCCAATCTGAACCGTGAACACCCCTAACTAAATCATTGACTCGAGAAAGCACAAAACACTGGCTGAGTCTGAACGTGGGGCCAGCACAATTGGCGTACATTTTTTATTGAAAAGTATCTATCTATATCTATATAATATGACAGGGTGGTGTTTGAATCCAAAAGACAATCAACGGTCCAGATTTATACCCTCATAAATCTAGACCGTGGCTTAACCCATTCTCTCTCCCTCTCCCTTTTCTTAATTTTCCGTATGTTAGCTAATTCCTTAAATTGTGGGTAAACTTTCCAAACAACGTAATTTGTGGGATCCTATTAATTAAGGTATAATTTATACTCATGCTTTAAGTATAAGGAATATATACAAAAACATTTCCGTTTTCAAATCAATTGAAGCAATTTGACCTTAAACCTCTCTCAATTTGTGGGATATCGCAGGCTGACCAATACACAAATTACAAACATTTCTTTTTTAAACCAATTGAAGCAATTCGACAATTGGAAATTGCCAAAAGGATGAAAAAATTTTGGAAGTTACCTCTCTACTAAAATTATAGAACCAAAAGTATTTCACCCCTCCTCCTGCTCTCTCTCCTCAACGTGCCTACCACAAATGCCACTACTTCAACCCATTCCAGGTTAGTTGGTTATTCACGCTACTGCTTCCGATTCTATTCTTCTTCATGTGTTTGTTTGTTTCCGGCAAGTATCTTCGTTTGATTGTATATCCCATTTACAGGATGAATAGTGATAATATTAATCCTAACGTTGCCCGACGCAATCGAAAGTTTAAAATCATGAGTATATATATCCTGTGCTATATATGCACGGAGAGTGTGAAAATATGAAGAACAATAAAAAAAATTAATTACGAATTAGCTTTTTTTTCTTCAGTGTATGAGAAATAACAATGATACGGAAACTACATATTTGTTCTTTTTACTACCCATCTTATTCCCTTAGTTTTTCTTTTCCTTTTATCATGATTTATGCTTCATTCCAGGTTTCTTGACATGAGTTTGTAAGGAAGATTGGTGGGTTTTGTTTATTGCATTGTAGTGTCAATGCCTCTGGTGGTTTGGTGAGTTTCGTGTATTTTGATGGTTTGATCTAGAGGATTTTTTCCCCCTTTAAAAACGGCTGAGTTTTCTGATGCTCCTCTTCTACTATTTTTCTTTGTCGATTGCTACACTTTAACCATGTTATGTAGAAGGAATTGTGCTCCCTTATTCCCTTTTGTTGGATTACGATAAACAACATTTGTAGGTGTCCTCAAAATCATATTACTAACCCATCTGATAATCTATGGTATTATTTCAAAAGACAAATCTCGATTACTCCCTATACTTCCTTACAAGGGCCCTAACATGTACTGTATGTAATAACCAATATTCTAGGGATCAAAATTTTTCTTTTGAGGACCAAGCCCAACCAAATTCGCACAACAAATTTATAAGACATCAATGCAATTATATTTTGCTAACACAATAATTTAATTATATTTGGTTCTTCTACTCTAACACGATCCAATTTATGTTGTAGCTTGATGTATTTTATTTTAGCAAAAGCTAGAGATGTCTCTAGCATATGATTCTGGCATTAAGCGGGTAACTCATCAGCACACATTAATTTGTCATTGGTATCTTGCTTAATTAGTTTAGAGGATTTCACATGACTATGTTTTACAGCAACAACGGGTAAGTGGTAACAATAGGTGAGGTATCCAAGTATTTGTCACAAACTAAAATATTTCTTTTCATCTCTAGTTCGCACAATTAAAGGGGAGTGCACACCATTTCTCTCATGGAAGTTTGACTGTACGTAAAAGATCCTTGAAACACAAACAAACAAACAAGATATATATGTGGTTCCTTTAAACTTCATTTTATTTTTTCTTTTTCAAATCCTTAAGGAATTGGTAGAGTATTAATTAAGGAAAAGCAGTTTCCAATGTCCAAATTTCTCATTGTTCGGTTGCAAGTACCTCTCCTAAAATGAACAAAAGTCGAGAAGATGGGGCATTTATTGAGTCTATAATCTATACACATGTAGTAAGAAATGGAGAAAGAAATGGTATGGACACCACTGAATAGGTAAGTTATTCAGTTAATTTGTTTGAGAGGTTTTATATGTGAATTTTACTTTTAATTTTTGGTAGTTTGCTTTGGTTTCTTTTACTCTTGTGCTATTACCATTGGTTTTCCTCTTAAATAATCTATTTGTCTAAAAAAATAAAAATAAAATAGAATTTGACCTTATTACCCAAAAGTATAGAAATTATCATGAAATCAACTGATGAAGAATGAAAAAATCTTTGGACACCATCGAACGTAATTCCCAATGTTGTGGATGGGAAAGTTATGGACACCATTGAAATCGAGTGCCATATTCACTTTTATATGCAATTAATTACTTTATTGTTTTATCTTTGAGTGCATCTGGTTTTTAGCTTTGAGTACACATCGATAAATGATTTTATTCTCTACCCTCTTTTGAGCACAGTTTGAGGAAAATTTAATTTTAGAGTTTTGTGGCCTAGAAATATAAAAGGATAAAATTCAGCTTCAGACGTTTACATGTTCTTAGTTAAATCAATGTGCCTCTGTCTATTTCTTTTAGGTGTGAACCGAATTCTCTTTTGATGGTGAGATTTGATTTCAAATTCTAGGAATTCATGTTAATTCAAGTTCTCTCATAATTTTATTTGAATTACTTCCAGGCATGATTAAGTGGCAGCATCGACACTGTAGAGCGATAGAGGTCTGGCCTTGGGTGTACTATTTGCTCTAATGAGATGCTATTTGCGTTGTAAGTTAATATGTCTGTAGCTTTGGTTTAACTTTGATAGGATGAAAATTTCACAGGTGGAAGAATGGAGTTATTTTACCGTTGAAAGCAGCTTTGTTGGAGTTTTAAAGATAGACAAAGCTTCATAATGAATGTGGGTGTTTGTTAAAAAAAAAAAATGTAACTATTATTATGCTGTTGGAAATTTACAACTTATGGATTCAACTATACTGTGGAGTACAATTGGTTAGTTCTCCATGTCGATGTTATAGGAAAGTTTGTTAGTTCTTCATGTTGTGTTACTCTAATGGGCGGATGATTTATATTCATCGACCTGTTCTTAAACAGAAGTACTAAAGTTCTTGCAAAAAGGATAAGAAAATTATTTGTTCTTTATTTGCTGATTCAAGTTAAACAGGTTCATGAATATGCTTAGGTTATTGTTTTTCGCATAGTTGGATTCGTTGAGTAGGAGTTGATATATTGCACACGAGTCCATAATTTATTTGCATGGGCTGATCGTTTGAGCCGTGCCTTCAGGCACTGGCATTCGCTAGTACTTATTATATCATAAGGTTTTTGCTTTTCAATACAATACATTTGTATATTGAAAATGATTATAGCCTAATGCAATTAAAGTATATCAATCATTTTGTTTTTTTCTTCGGACTACTTCAATTGTCACGTGTTAATTTTTTATTTATGAAAGAAATTGAGGAATAAGAATGTAAAATAATTGGTTGTTTATCAAATCAAACCAAAATTATTACAAGATTGTAAGTAGCTGTATACGAATAATTATCAATAATATTCAAAATCGGGTATATAAAAAATTAAAATTTTAAAACTCAACCGCTCGGAAAGTTGGGGCCCTATCCCGGGCCCCAACATAGCTCCGCCCCTAACACAAGGTTTTGACTCCGGAGAAAGATGTTAAATGTCAAAGTATTTTTATTGTTAAGGCCACATTTGATTCGCGGATTAATTGGGATAAAATTAACTATACCAAATACCAAGTAACTTCACATTTGTTTTTCGAAATGACTGTCTGGATTATCAATCCCGATATTAATTTTCTCCCTATGTAGGGGTACTAAATAATCCCAAACGAGGCCTCAAGGAATTAGAGAATAACTTAGAAGTGGCGGGCCCTATGGGAATTCTACTGGATATATAAGGAGGTTTTTTCCCTAAAATCCGTTGCGGGGGAACACCCCACGGCTTGTTTGTGTTGCCTTCATTCTTGATTTGTCATGCATCTGACTGCCATCACTTGTTCCCAGTTTTTGTTTTTGTTTTTTGAGAAATACAAATATTACCAAAACATGATTCTTGTTTTTATTTTTATGAAAAACATAAACCTTTTTTTACTTCTAGAATTTAAAAAATTGAAAACTGAAAAGGTTATCAAACGCACCCTAATCGACTGGACGAGTTACAACTCTGCTTGTGCTGTGTTTGAAACACTTTTTGAAAAAGTAGTAAGGGTAATAAGTGGAGAGAGATGGAGAGATAAATGATTGGAAGTAGGGAAAATTTTTTGAAAAATACTTTTTAAAAAGTGTTCCAAACAAGACATTGTAATAGCAATTGGTTTAAAAACCCAAAAGAGTACCCCGCATCAAATTTTGTGCAAAACTTAGAAGAAGTCCACAATTAAGCGAAGCAGCTTGTTTTGTCGACGGCTGCTAGTTTTGCTTATTAATTACTCCACTTTTTACAAAGATAAATTGAGAAGCCTAATGATTTTCTTAATTTTCGAGAAGCAAGCATGAAAAATAAAAGGACCAACTGGTTAGTCTCTGGGAATTGATTTTGACACTCTCTAAATTGATAACCACACTCTCCAGGGGAGAGCCAAAAATAATTCCATACAGAGATTGATTTTGGTACTCTCTTTTGGGAGTGCGGTTATCAATTTGGAGAGTGCCAAAATCACTCTCTAGTCTTTGTGTAGATTAACGGAAGTGCATGACTAGTGACTTGTCATTGAAAGTACAATAAGTCTAGGTACACTATACTAAACCACTACACCATCCATTAATTTTTATGAGGTTCATTTCGGATCCCACAAAAAATACATAAAAAATTTATAAATTTTAAAATAATATTTTAGGGGGCCCTGTAAAAAATCAGTTTTAACGGGTATCGGTAAGTATTATTTCTGGATTTGTAGGAGCAAAAATGCTCAACTGAGCAATTTCGGACATACGAACCCAGAAATAATATTTACCGATATCCGTTAGAGCTGATTTTTTACATGGCCTCATAAAATATTATTTTAAAATTTTTGGATATTTTTTTGTATTTTTGTGAAATCCTGAGTGGGCTCCACAAAAAATATAGTGGATGGTGTAGTGGTTTGGCGTAGTGTATGTAGACTGCCCAAACACTAGGTATTAATAAGGCTAATTTCTAAAGCCTCCAAAAATTGTGACATGTATACTACAAGTTTTGGCTTTTACAACTTATTTTAACAGATAAAAATGCCTCACTTAGTTAAAAGGCCACCTAAAAAAAATAGCTCTTTTCCATGAGATTAATCTCCCACATGTCACAATTTTTTTTGTTAAGTACCTGTATAGGCTAGAGATTAAGGCCTAGTTTTTCAAAATAAGCATAGAGTTTTTTTTTTGGGTTTGTTTTGTCCTTATTCAATATTTTTTTCACATATACGTCCTCCGTGATTGGGACATAAGGTTCGGATTGGTTTGATTTGGTTTATATACTCCCTTCGTCCCCTTTTTTAAAGTCCAGTATGTAACGACCCGGAATTTTGACCCAATTTTTTTTTTATATAATGTTATTAAAATTTAATTCTTCTTATTAGATAATACTAGATAATTACAAATATAATTATCTTATCTTATACTATTTTATTTAAATTCAATTTCTCTTGATTTACATGCATAAGATTGCATGCATGCACACTTCTCTCGTCCCTCACCCTCCTAATTCGTTTATACTTCCTCCGTGATCGTATCTTCGTTCGTATCGCGTCCCAATTCAAGTCCTAAAAGGATACAACCTCTTTAACTCCGTTTTTAATTGAAACACTCATCAAAATTCTCTATATATACTTTATTACGTCGACCCTAGGGTCTCTCACGAAAATTTCCACGCCCCAACAGTCCAGAAAAGAGAGGTAATCGAAGGAAATTGAAACTCCAAATCCATGGAGTTCTAGAGAGAGAAAAGAGAGAGAGAAAAATGGGTTTCGCACCAAGGCCAATCCAGAACCCGAATTGATCGTTCTAATCCTCTTCTACAATCCCAAGGATCCATGAACACCATTCGATTCGGTCCCAAGGCTTCCCAATCGATGAAACCGAAGTCATCTTCCCAAAACGTTCAAGTTCGATCGAAAAGCAATTCAACACGATTCGAGGTATTATAATTCGATCCGAAACCTCCTCTAAGTATAATTATGATTATTAGACATAACCCAACGTCCCTCATGACCCCATGCATCGAAACCGAACCAAAAAAATCAAAAAAAACAAAAACCAACCGCGACCTTGCGGCCGCAATGTTCGGGCGGCCCAGCCGCATGCACTAGAGAACGGAGTTCGTGGCCGCGAACTCCAGTTAGCCCAGCCGTGCGGTTTTGCATTGTTTCGTGCCGAATCGATTTTTCGACCTTTCGAACATGGTTTTCGACTCCCGATTTATTTTTTCTAGGTTTTTAACACTCTAAAGATCATACCTTGTTAGTTTCATATTTTTTTTATTTAATCTTCTATTTATTTAATTTTTATTCGTAATCGTGTAAAAGTTTATAAACTAAAAATCATTGCGACCTTATAAACTACTCTATAAATCCCCAAACTATTTTTCCTAGTTTCCTAACATATTAAAGATCATAACTTACTGGTTTCATATTTTTTTTATGTTGTTAGCTATTTATTTTATTTTTAATTAAAGATACAAACGAAAAATAATTGCAACCTTACAAACAATGATTTTAACATCTAAACTATTTTTTTCCTAGACTTATGACATCCCAAAGATGATATGTTATTAAAATAATATTTTATTTATTTCATTAACTAATTATTATTATTTACGTATTGTTTCTAAATGAAAATAATTTAAAATATTATAGAAGATGTTAATAATGCCCGAATAATTTTATTTAGACTTCTTACAGTCTTAAGATGATACTTTGTTAATATCAACATATTTTTAATTATTTAATTATTTATTATCTATTTATCCTTATTTTGTCATGTAACTTAATTTTTTTATTTAAAATAATTCCGTGAGCATTCATACCCAACTTTTAGGACTTGAACTTGTTATAGAGGACCTTTAGGACTCTTATTAGGGTTACGATAATTATTCTAATATTTTTACCTAATTAATGTATTTAATTAGTGTTTAATTAACTTAATTACTTATAATTAATTAACAAAATTCTAGAAAATTATTTTTAAATCTTAATTAATTAATTCTTTCATTCTTAATGACTTTGTGACCATACGAGATTAAGGACAACGGCCCAGCCATAAAAAGTCATGTGATTGCATTGCCTAATAATTGTTTTGATCCGTCTATTATTCGTTTTTAATTATTATTGAGATTGATATTGTGTTGATACTTAATTTGAACGTTAGATTGGACTCTAGAGACATGGGGTGGTATGCGAAATAGAAATCACGTAGACGATGCTAAGTAATGGATAAATTGTGAAGTTTCTTTCTGTTTAGAGGTTGCCTGCAGGCATGGTTTTGAGATATGATGAGATTTGTGGTGAGAAAGTATACAGACGTTGTTATTGTTAAGGGAAAAGGAAACAAATGAAAGTCGTGGGCTAAGCAGGACCTCGGGGGTGGCCTAACAGGACCTCGTGTGATCGGGGTAGCCTGAGTAGGAGTCAGCCTGAAAGACCCAGTGTCGCTAGGGTGGCCAGGCAGGACCTCGGGGTAGCCTGACAGACCTCGTGTGATCGGGGTAGCCTGAGCAGGACCTTGAGGGCAGCCTGATGGACCTAGAATTGTGAGAATGGCCAAGCAGAACCTTAGGGGCAGCCTGACAGGACCTCAAGTATTGGGGGTAGGACCTTGAGGGCAGCCTGATGGACCTAGGATTGTGATTTGAAACTAGCGGGTAGTCAAGTGATATGATTTGAAACTGGCGGGTAGTCCAATGATGTCTGTGATGATTTAAAACCGGCAGAGTAAGCCCGGAGATGATTTAAGATTTAAAACCGGCAGAATAAGCCCGGAGATGATTTAAAACTTGGCAAAGTAAGCCCAATGATGTTTTGATAAAACCTGGCGGTGGTCCAGTGACGTTTTATGTGGATAAAACCTAGCGGTAGTCCAGAGATGTTTTCTGTTAATAAAACCTGGCGGTGGTCCAGTGACGTTTTATGTGGATAAAACCTGGCGGTAGTCCAGAGATGTTTTCTGTTGATAAAACCTGGCAGTGGTCCAGTGACGTTTTATGTGGATAAAACCTGGCGGATGTCCAGCGATATTTTGTGATGATAAAACCTGGCAAAGTAAGTCCAGTGGTAAATTAATGTCCTGGCGAGAGTCCAGTGGTAAATTGATGTCCTGGCGAGAGTCCAGTAGAATAAATTGATGTCCTGACGAGAGTCCAGTGGAATAAATTTATGTCCTGGCGTGTGTCCAGTGGTGAATTGATAGACTGGCGTGTGTCCAGTGATGAGTTGATAGACTGGCGTGTGTTCGGTGATGATTGTGATGTGGTGTATAAGATAGGCGAACCCTGGTTGTGATTCAGGCATGATAAGCTATCCCCTTGTTGTAGTATTATAACTTAGGTTATCTACGACAGCAAAGGGAAATGATCTCATGGGACCGAGCATGGCTAACGGTTGGGGAGGAAAGATCTCGCGGGGAGATCTTAGATCATACGTCAGGCTAATGGATAGTAATGAACTGGTTGATGTGAAAAATCTCTGTTTTACTTATTCGTATCATTTTTATCCTGCTTACTTGCTAGTTGTAATGTAAGAGGGGTAGTTGGGTTGGATTATTTTACTGGGTGATTTATCACTCACGGATACGTCTGTATCCTGGCAAATCGATTGCTTCGGCGATCAATTTACTAGAGGGCGCAGGATTCAATGGAAGAGATTCAACGATGATGCAGTTCGACATGGAAAGAATATCAGTAACGAAGATCGAGGATGCTTAGGATTCGTATCAAGATTAGAGTCAGCTCTGAAGATAGTGTATTTTGATTCCGTAAATCTATCTTGAGATTGTATTAGCAAAATCTTTATTTTGGAAAATCATATTTACTTAGCAAAATTTTCTTATAGAAATTATTTATTTTTCTCCCGAAAAGTCGGGGCGTTACACAGTATTCCATTTTGGGCTGTCCCTTAATAAGTGTCCATTTTGTAAAGTTAATAGGTGAACATTGGTACATTTTTTATTTTTCTCCTAAAAGTAGATTCCATTTTGAAAACTTAGTGAGCAAAAGTGTAATGATGATGTCTCCATAAAGGGTAAGTAGGGAAAGTGGAGGTAAAAGTTGATATGAAATGTGTAATGATAATGTTTTCTTAATAAGTTGGAGTTACGAAGCGGGACACTTAAAAATGGACAAATGAAGTATTAGTTTTGTATCAAACTTTTTTTTGATTGTTAGTTCGTTTTAACAAATGAAATCGGAAAAGTAACAAATTATTTTTTTTGTCCTTTTGGAAATATCTAAAGTGCTAAAATTTAGATATTTTCAAAAATATTTAGGTAAAAGTCATAATTTTTAACTACGGGAAACTAATATATGTGAAAAATTTTGAATAAGAACAAAATAAAGAAGCTCCAAACTCATTTTGGGATAAGTATTTCGTGAGTCACTTTTTTCAAAAGCCCCCCCTTAGAGCATCTCCAATCCACCTCTATTTCTCTAAAATAGAGGATGGGTGTGACACATTGAGGGGATATTTTGTAATTTATTTTATTTTTTCTTCACTTTTTGTACTTTTTGGGAGAATTTTCAAGGGACCCACCGTCCTTTTTAGAGTTTGGTCCTCCAAAAGTAAATTTGGTCCTCTAAAAATAGAGGATCACAAGTAAATTTGGAGTACAAAATTCCTCCATACTCTAAAAAGAAAGATGGGTCCCTCAAAAATTCTCCCAAAAAGTACAAAAAGTGAAGAAAAAAGAAAATAAATTACAAAATCTCCTCTCAATGTGTCACATCCATCCTTTATTTTGGATAGATTGAAGATGCCCTAAAAATACGTCCCGTTTGGTCGTCCCATCCCATGAGATTAGTCTCTCACCTATGTCACTTTTTTTTTTTTTTGCGAAGTACAATGCTAGAGACTATAAGTATTTCATGAGTATAACTTTTCAATTTTCAACTTTTCAAGCCCTCAAACTCAAATTTCGCTAAAATCATTTTGGGTATCCCACTACCTCGGTTTGAGAGGGGGGATCAACTGGTGTGGCATTACTCTCCGAATGGTAGTTACAACGTAAAATCGAGGTACGAAGCAGCTCTAGCTCTCAGAAAAAGGGGACAAATGGGCCAACGGGAAGAAGGGGAAGGCAGTGATCGAATGCGGAGAAAGAAGATTTGGAAAAGCGTGTGGGCACTGCCTTATCAAGGTAAGGTTAAACACTTTGTGTGGAAATGCTTGCACGATATTGTTCCGGTGAAAGATGTTCTGGCCAGAAGGAATATGGTTAGTGACGTGCTCTATCCTCTTTGCAAAGAGGAGGAGGAATCAGGCTCCGTTCCGGAACCTTAAATAAGTCCTTATTTTTTAAGAAGGCAATTTTAAGCTCAAAAATAATGTGTTTACGCAAATAATTTTCCTACCAATATGGATCTAGTTTGATAGATCTCATCAAGATCTTTAATACGGTGCAAAAAAAATTAAAAAATTATTTTTTATTTACATTATTTTTAAGTTTGAAAATGTGAAATAAGTTACTTATTTTTTAAGAAGGTTTCTGGAACGGATCAGTCATTCATCTGATGGTGAGGAGCTCTTTTGCACAGGTTGTTTGGACAATATCTCCTCTGGGAGTAAACGTGGACTCTATCGAAGGGAATTCGATGCTGAGATGGTGGGAACAATTATTAGAAAGATGGAAAGGTATGAACGAGCATAAAGAGGCGTGGGCAGCAATGGGTGCGATCATGTGGAAAACTGGAAGTGCAGAAATGATGAGGTTTTTAATAGCAAGGGATGGAGACCGGATGTAGCGTGTACGTCTGCGGTCTTAGAAGCAACGGAATTTTTGGAGGCAAACCATGAACTGAATGTGAGTAGGGGTCGCTCACAAGCATTACCCACAGAACATTACAACATATGGGAAAAACCCATGCGACAGTGGTTTAAGATCAACTTTGATGGAGGTCTGGACAACCAGAGCAAGTCGAGTGGTGTGGGTATCATTATTCGGGATGAATTTGGGATTTTCCGAGCAGCCAGAGCAATTCATTATGGGAATTTGATGAGTCCAGTGGTGATAGAAGCTTTGGCAGCAAGGGATGGTCTTTTATTTGGAAGGGAAGTGGGTTTAAGATATATCCAACTAGAAGGTGATTCGCAACAGATTATTAATCTCATCCAATAGCAGGAAGAAGGCAACACAGAAGTTGGGGTGATCATTGCCGATGTGAACAAATTAAGGGATTCGTTTGATGGATCAAAAGTGAGTTTTGTTAGGAGAGTTGGTAATTTGATGGCGCACTTAGTGGCCAAGAATGCTGTGAGAGAGAGTGAGATTCGTACTTGGGAATAGTATCCACCCCCTGGCTTTTACTCCTCCCTTTACGAGGATAAGGGCCCAAAATGATGTATTGATCGATTTCTTGATAATAATATTATCCTGATCTTTGACACACACACAAAAAAAAAAAAAACTCAAATTTCGCCTTGGGACTCCAAATAGGTTGAGCCGCCCTGTTGAAAGTTTGACTTTATTTTGACAGCAAATTTACAATGCTCTTGTATTTGTAGAATGGGATAATCAATTTGAACAATGAGGGAAAATAACATTTTGCACTCCTCCTAAGCTGACCTCAAATCCCTGTGCTTAGATTTGCCTGTGCCAATGTTTCAGTCCATTTTCTGGTCACGGGATCCCGTGAAATCTCTCAAGATTTTCACATGATCCAATGGCCAAAATGCACCAGAAGATTGGTCCAAACAAATTCGGGTACAGAAGATTTGCGGTGCCTCTCAACTAGCCAGTACAGGAAGAGGTTAAAGAAAACCTGTTATTGCCTAATATAGAAGTATAAATTCCGAACGACAACAAGCACACCAAGGGTGCACACATGCCAAAAATTCTAAACACAACTCTGTTGGAGCCGTTTGATGCTCGTAAGCATTGCTTGATAGCTTCAAATCAAAAAAAAATTATCAGCATATTGATGGACTCATTTGCTGCCGACTTCATTTGGTATTAAATGGTTGCACAACTAGAACCAATTGAAAGCATGAAGAAGAAACGCCTACGTGATAATGGGAGAGTGTAACAAAGACCTAATCAAGTTGCTTATAGATGTAAAACAATGCGATAGCTACATTGTTTTCAGAACAGGTTGTTTAGATTTGAGAATTGCAAGCAGAAGGTCCTGAATCAGTATGGTGAATTCCAACCCAAAGCCCCAGGATATATAATCTAGGAGCACTGGCAACTGGTGACAGCCCACCACATACACAGAGAGAAACAGAGAGGGCAGTGAAGCAATTCTTCGATAACCACCCACTCTTAAAGAAACACAATACACCCCAGAGGTATAGGGTGCGTGGGTCCCAACATGAATGTCAGGCATTTTTACAATGAAATTGCAGAGTGAAAAACGACAATAGGCCACCCGTCAATGACAGAGGAATGAGCAGATTCTTTTATTCCATGGTGCTTGTGAATTTAACAATAGGCAGCTACCCATAATGATTAATTGAAGACCAATGAAGTATAGATAATAATAACTTCATAACCAAGCCCTTTCTGCATGTAAATTTAACCAAGTCAACTCTTTGCCTCACAAACATTTCACTGCACCATAAAAAAAGAGTTGCAGCAAAACATGGATTATCTTACTAAACAAAAACATGAAAAAAGCCTTCCAGTGATGGTATAACAATGCAGAATGGCCCTCTGAAACAACCTAACTAGGAGTTACAACTCCCGATATGTGTTGCCTATATCTCCAAAGAAATACAGAAAAACACACATGAACTACCGAAAATCCAGAAAATTTCAGAAAGATTAGGGGAGATCAATAATCACGCAACCTTGCAGCCTAATAGAGTCTAAACAATCACATAGCACACCTAAGTGCATGAGACAGAGCCATTGCTTCTGGTTGGGGGGGGAACAGAAGCACGACCACTGAGTAAGGAGATAATGGTTAATACTGCAGTAGTCTTATTTCAAATTATAATGCTACTTTTGACTGCAAAAATCAGAGGCAAAGGGAGGTTTTACCTGATAAAAACCTCACATTGATAGTCACAAAATCTGCCGTCCAACCTCCCGAATGGATGTGGGTCGGTTGATGAACACTTGGTGCTTCACTCAGGATTGCTTTAGTAAAACTGACATCCAAGAAGTTCAAGTAAACCCTCCCAGAAGCTGTAGCAGGTTCGCTCCAAGAGAAACCATTATATAACTGATTGATGAACCATAAAACCATGATATTTAAGTTTGCACCACCAACTGCAGTAAGTTTTTACCTTGATATCAAAGTGGTTTCCCCACCGTACACAGTCTGGCTTGCATATTTATAAAAGTCTGACTCGGAGGATCAGATGGGAGACTACAAGCACAGAAGCGATCATCTGTATATAGTAGGTTAAGGTTCATCAATACCTGAGATTTCCGATGCATTGCCAAATGCAAACGAAGGAAATCAAGTTCTTGCGAGGAACTAAGACATCAAGAAAAATATATGAACTTGAGCTGAAAACTCCAGACTATTTGCAAACAGTTTCAGTTTAGTGTAAACATTAATTTGCTAGCACTCAGTGCAATCCCTGACAAAAGAACAAAATCAATAATGCCATACTTGAACCTTGAATAACTCAACTAAGTTTGCATTGCCTAGCCAAGATTGAGGAACATACTCATATTATTGGGTCTGTTTTTCAGATTGCACTCATCAAATCTATGTCTATACAGTCTTATTCTCTCAGATTTCTCGAATATAACCACGGGGATGTTTAGTTCTGCAACTCAAACAAAGAACAGAGGGAAATACCACAGAGTAAGCCTTACAGAAAGCATTTTGCGCAGTTGTTACATTTATTTGGTAATTACAAAAAATACGACAACTGGAAGAGTAATAGTGAGTTGAAACCTATTCCAAACAAATTGAAAATAAAAAGAAAGGGCTAATAAAATAAAGGCACATTAGACAAGGGAGTAAGAGACTCAATGTGGAGTGCGAATATCATTTTTCGATGAACAATCATTAGGTTCCAGAAAGTGCCATAAAAAAGCTTCTAGTCTTGAATGTTCATAGTGTAATACTTGCTATTGAATTTCTTATTGCTGGCACTTCTTCCTTTTCCATATATAATGTCCACATGGTTCTGTACAAAAGACTTGGAAGTGTAAGAGAACAGTTCTGGAACAAATTCAATAAGCTTAAAGGAAATGCCAATTGGAACTCATACCTAGCGTTGCTAACAGTTGACGCTCAAGAATATCGAAAAAACCCACTTGGTGACTACTTGATCAAGCCTTATAATCAACTCAACACAAAAGAAACAATGCAGAATGTTCAATAAAAAAAATCTCCAATCCCCATTTTCACAGCATCATAGAGTAGCATTTAAATATGCATTGTCTTTCCATTCACTAGTAAGTTCATGAACTATTATCGCACAAGACAGGATCGTTCTCAGCCTTCAATCCGCTATAGCAACAGATATCATACTAATATGCAGGAAAAATATCAGATCCAGTGAAAGAAATAAAGCAAACACATTCAACACACACATCAAAGTTGTCTCATGAGAAAAGAAGATAACACAAATAAGGAAAGAAATTACCCTTGGAAGACTGATTCACTTTGCATTACAGCATTAGTATGGGAAAAAATCAATCTTCACCTCAACTGAATTTGCGGCCCGTAATCCACATTAAGCAAAAAGCTGAGCTAATTGGACCAGTCTAAGAAGGGACAGGTCCATGCCAAAGACCTGTGACTTCTGGGAAGAAGCTGTCATATAAAAAATAACCCTCCCAGGATTTCAATGAACCCATATAAATATGGAGCAGATAATGTCAACCAACATCTATATTTGAACCTTATCAGGGGCACGGTAGAACCAAGGAAAGTGGAAACATCCTTCCCCGAAACAAAATAGCAACAAGAAGTTGTTTTTTGGTAACGCGGTCATTTCAGGTTTTCTATGTAGGCGGGCACATAAGCTGTGCCCCAAAACAAAGTTGGGAAGGCTGTCAAACATTACCAATTCAGTCAACAAATCGAAATTATTCTAAACTAAACAACATCAACACCCAAAGAAGTAAAGCCAGTGACTGGCATTGAGAAGTGAAAACAATTAATACTTCCTCTATTCACCCATAAACTTTCCTGTTTACATTTCAAACTATTAACAGATAACTAAAACGTGCCCCTACATTGGGACAATGCCCTGTACAAATGCGAAGTCAAGAGATTAGGTGTATCTTTCTATTTCCCTAATTGCTTTCCTCTTTCACTAATCCAGTGCCTTAATACCTCCACTTGAACACTCAATGTAGCAGTATCAAGCATCCCACAATCCTTTGTCTTCGCATCTACCTTTACAATTACGTCCACCGACATTTAGTTCCATTGCATCTAGTGGTAGCGTATTTTACCTCTGCAAAAAAAGAAAGATTGGACGATTATTTCCATTCCTAAGTCTTGCATAGAACTATTCAATTCAATAAGTTCAAACAAACCTGCAAAACACAGGTATACAAACATGTTTCTGTGCATGTACAAAACTATTCACTTAGTCACACACTCCGTCACTAGGACCCTTCACTCCCGCTCACAATCGTATCCTCACTCTCGCGAAGTTTAAGTACTTCGGAACAAATATAAAATACACTTTCACACTTGTTCTCGCGCCTTTGCACACGTCCAGGGGCGGTCCTAGAGGGTGCAAGGGGGGACCCAGGCCCTGCACAACTAAATATTCTCGCATATTATGCTTATATTTTTAGGTTAATTATATACAAATTCTATGAAATTGGCCCCTGCAAGTTTCGCGAGTGAAAGTTTTTCTCAAAAAAAATTTTAGTGGGGTAAAATTCATAAAATATTAAGTTATCAATCATATTTTTGGTTGTATATAAAACTAATGGTGGCTACATATAGATACACACAATATCGTCTTTTCTTTGGACCGTGCAAGTAGCCATATATACTTATAAATAGAAGTATATTTTTATCATCAATATGAAAATACACGTAATTGGGGCCATTGCTCGACACAAATCCTCCGTTCGTCACCACACGCATTATGCAACTTAGATTATATGTATACACTATTGTAAGAGAGGGAGAGGGAGAGAGAGAGTGAGAGTGGAAATCCATACCGGAGCATCATAAACGCGATAAGAGTCCGGAGTAATCCCCGCCAAGTACAACCCGGGGAAAAGATTCTGCCAAAATACGCAACGAAAACTTAAGCAAAATAACAGAACGATACAACAATACGAACACAAGAAAAGAAAGAATTAAATTAAAAAAAAAAAAAAGATAAAAAAAGAGTCCCTCACGTCGAGCTGCTTTTGGACGGTCTTGGGCCTCTTCTTGGGCCTCCGGGCGGGCTTCGACCCGGTCATCGCGTACACGTCCTCTTCGATCTCCTCCCGACACAACGCGATCCACAAGTACTTCCTCTTCTCCTCCTCCTCCTCCTTCTTCTTCTGACCTTCCACGTAACCTCTTAACCTCGTCGATTTCGGCAAGTTCTCCGAGAACGGCGCCGTTTCCGTCAACTCTCCTCCATTGCTCGGAATCCTCACGACGGCCTTCCTCGGCCTCAAATTCCACGGCTTCTCCTTCTCTCTCTCCTCTTCTCTCTCTGTAACAGCTTTCTGCGAAGAACAGGACGCCATCGGGAACCGGCTCATATCTCTATCGCCGCCGTAGGATTCCTGCTCCGACGGTGACGGGCTGTGGTGGTGGTTCTCCGCTGCCGCCGTAGGGGTGTCGGAGGGGCGACGGTAGCGCTGGTTGACGTGGGTGTGGTTTTTGTGGCCCCACCTCAGTTGGGGGAGGGAGAAGTTGTGGAGAGGCTGGGACTTCAACGGCGCAGTGGCCATTGCAATCGTCAACCGGGGAAGACTAGTATAAGTAGAAAACCCTAACGTAAAAAAATATGTGAGGAAAATTTCTAGAGCGAAGAGCTATGGAGGGAGGAAGGGAGGGAGAAGAGGTGGCGTGGGAGACACAAGAGAGATGGTTTTTAGAGAGAGAGAGAGAGAGAGAGAGAGAGGGGAGAGTGTTTGTGCCATTTCTCGCCGTATATAGGTAAATATTTCCCACTCGTTTCTCGTAAAATTCCACCGGGGAATTTTCCTGTGGTTTTAGGGAAAAAAAAGTTTTCCGAATTAAAGGAATTTGCGGATAAAAAAAAAAATTAAAGGAAATTTTTTTTAAAGTTAAGTGCTATTCCTTTCTCGTCTTGAAATTTTCTTTGGTTAAGTGCGAAGAGAAATAATTTCAAAGTTAAGATAAGGTTTTTGTGTGGATGTTGTCTCTTTTTCTTGCAATAGTTTGGTAATTGTGATTGATGACTTTTTTTTAAGGAGACTGTAATTTAGAAAGAAATGTTTTTGTTTAGTTTTGACAATAGTTAATATTAGGTCCTGTTCTCGAAAGGGGAATAAGTATTTATTTTTTAAAATGACAATTTTAAGTTCAAAAATTACATGCTTACGCAAATAATTTTTTTTATCAATATGGATCTTGTTTAATAGATCTCCTCATTGAGATCTTTAATACGGTGAAAAAAATTTTGAAAAATTATTTTTCATTTACATTATTTTTGAGTTTAAAAATGTGAAATAAGTACTTATTTTTTAAGAAGGTGTTCTAGAACGGGGCCTTAGTAGTACTTTCAGAATTATGTTAACATGTCACGGTTATTGAACCTTTTGTGCCTAATCTAGATGCCATTTTTGCAAGTAACCTTAACTTGAAGATTTGGATTACAAGATCCCGCAAAAGAATTTTAATAGTACAGAATTAATGGAGATGTAAATAGATAATTTTGCATACAATTAATGAGCGAACCGGAACCAGTAATTCAGTAAAATAATGAGCGAAGATTGTTCGAGTAGAATTTGTATGTAATCCGTGAATAAAACTCGGAATTGAACCGTGACTCACGGATTGGTTCGAAATCGGACCATAGAATTTTTGGTGTGGACACGAATTGCAATTTATTAGAACTATAACTCGCGGTTCGGTTCTCTTCTTAAGGATCCTAACCAATCTAAACCGTGTGCGATAACCACCAGCTTCTACACCACCACCACCACCACCACCACTACCGCTCTAGTCTCCACCACCATCACAAGGAATACATGGTGACCATTGATAAGCCCTCGAAAGTGTAAATCTTAGGGCTTATCTACCTCGTTTTACGATGCCGTCAAGCGTTCAATACTTGTTTTTTGGTTGATATTGCGCGCATAGTTGGTTTTTGTTGAGAAACAGGTTTTTGGTGTAAATATGGGTGATTTCCGAGTTTCCTAAGGATCCCCGGAAGAGTCCGGATATAGAAGATGTGCATATGGATCCTCGTGTGATCATTTCAAGTCCTAGTCGAAGTGTCCAAGGCATTTGAGGAAGGCCCGGAGTAACCAAGGATCAAGGGAAGCTAGCACAAGGCAGTGGGTAGCCCAAAAGCCTCAGGGATCGATCCCCCATTTCCCAGGGATCGATCCCCCACCATCAGGGAACCTTCAGAAGTTGCAGGGATCGATCCCCCTCTGACCAGGGATCGATCCCTCCCTCCTGCGCGGACATTTCGGTGGCATTTTTGTTTGTGTTGGGGGTATATATACCAACCCTTGCCCGACTTTTAGGGCACTTCTTCTTTTACACTCTCTCTCTACCTCCATTAAAGGAGCTCCACCCTCTCTCCTCATTTATGTTGTAAAGCTTGATTTTAGGGGCGATCCATTGGGTTTCGAAGCATTTCGCCTTCATTAAAGTTGTAAGGAATTTCTTCCTCATCAAGGATCTTGTATTTATTTTGCATTTAATCAATGTTTAGTATTTTCCTTACCTTTCCTTCTAGCTCATTTCATGTCTTCTTTGATTATGAGTGAGTAGTGTAGTGGGGTTGGGTTGTGGGATGGTTAACATCCCGTGACCGAGGATGTAGCTTGGTATTCTCTTTTAAAATCTCATTTTCTAGTTTAAATATGGCTTAGGGTTAATTTTATGTATCAAAACTTAGAGGTGTTAATCTCTTTGATCAAATGTAGGCAAGAGTTAAACTATTTGCCACGTTTGACGCTTAGAGCAATGTCCCTCTTTGTATTTGTCCAAATGTACCAAACGAGTCCAAGTCTTGTTTAAAACCTTTGTCAAGAAAAGAGGAATCTAGCTCGTCCGTGTGTCTCGGGTGTTAACTATCCTTAAACCTAACATTTAGTTTAACCCTCCAGTTAAAAGCCGTAGTTAGGTTAAGTAGCTAGATAACCAAATCTTTCAGTTGGCCGTCTCAACGCCAAAGGTTGGTTAGCGGTCCTAACGGAAACTTTGCACAACTAATCTCAATTTGAACTATGGGCCCAGCGCTCACATGGAATCGATCTGGGACTCTGGGTTTTATTATGCTTTCAACCGACTTGACGCTTAGGGTATTCTTATTACAACACATTAAGGAAGCAAGCATTTTTGGCGCCGTTGGCGGGGCTTTTATAGCTTATTGGAGGTTCGCCACACCACTGTAAGTATCTCGCTTAATCTTGCTTTGCGTAGTTTATACTTACTCTAGCGGATACCTCTAACCTGAGTTTCTTCTCTAACTTGAGGTGTAACGAAGCTAGCGTAAGTATAAACTACCCTTTTACTTATTGTTTTTACTTGTCGAGGCGGCGGCATAGCCCCTCATAGTTGTTGTTAGGAGGTGGCGGCATAGCCCCTCTTGTCTGTTAGTTGGTAATTTGCTATCCATTGTTTCTCGAGCAAGGGTATTTGGTGTATGCGTGGTGGTCATCGAGGAGCCTTTCGGAGCCCAAATTCAAAAAGGCTCCATCGATCTTTTTCTCCTCCTCGACCCAAAACTCCCCGTCGGGTTCGAGCGAGTACACCACCACCCCAAAGAACTCCTTTTTCCGTAATTACCCCTCCTCGAGAAACAATGGCGGACGTTGGCGGTGGAGGTGATGATGTTCCGGCGGCACCATGAGTGATTACATGAATCCGGCCCGTGCTACTCCGAGGGCCACCATAGTTCTCCCGGCCGCAACCGATGTAAACAACTTCACCGTAAAAACGCATCACCTTAACATTTTGCCACAATTTTATGGCAAAGACAAAGAATGCCCGTACAATCATATGCGGGCATTCGAGGAATTGGTTTCTACGATAGTGTCCACGCCGGCTCAACTTGAGTCCGCCAAGCTAAAACTTTTTCCATTTTCGGTTAAGGACAAAGCCAAGGTTTGGTTGAATAACATGAGACCTCAATCCTTAGCTAATTGGGCGGATTTGTCAAAAGATTTCTTACATGAAATTCTTTCCCCCTCAACTCACAAAGGATCTCCTTTTTCAAAATCAAACCTTTAAACAAAAAGAGGGGGAGTCTATCTACCAATATTGGGAAAGGTTTAAAGATTTGCTAAACTCCATCTCACATCATGGCTATACAACATAACAAAAGGTAGAGTATGTTATAAAAGGAAGATTTCCAAGCACTCGACACTTAATGGATAGCATGTGTACGGGTGGAGTCATGGCTAAGACTCCCGATGCCGCGTGGGACTTTTTTGAGGAACTGGCTGAAAAGACACAAAACTGGGATTGCTCGGACCCATCTGATAAGAATGTGGTTAATTCAGTTCCGAGCAGTTCCGGTAAATTCCAATTGAATGAACAAAATGAACTTGCCCACAAGGTCGCCCAGCTATCCCGCCAAATCGAAACTTTACAGCTTAACAAGGTGGCTGGGGTGGCCTCTGTGGCCAAGGCGGAGGAATTCTGTGTGTTGTGTGATATTGCAGGCCATACCACCGGCGATTGTCAAATGCTTCCCGCCGTCAAGGATATTCTTCAAGGCCCCGGTCCATCGGAGGTCAATGCCGTAAATCAACGCTTTGACCCGTATTCTCAAACTTTCAATCCCGGGTGGAAGATGCACCCTAATTTCCGGTGGAGCGAACCACAACCTCCCGGACCTTCACAATTTCCACCACAACAACAACAACAAGCTTTCCGGCCTTCTCAATCTCAAGGAGCGCCGCGTTTCTCTCAAAATCAACAACCGCCGGGGTTTGCACCAACGGGACCTCCTCAAGTGCCGAATCAGTTCCAACAACAAAAGCGCTCTTTGGAGGATATTCTGTCATCTTACATGCAAAGCCAAACTTCCCTCAATGAGCAAAATACTCAAACTCTCGGGGAGCTCAAGAACCAAATGGCCAAGATGACGAATACTGTGGGGTTACTTCAACAAGAAAAGGGGAGGCTTCCAACTCAACCCCAAGCAAGTCCGCAAGGCACTCATTTTGTGGCAAGCTCTTCGGTGCATAGTCCCGAGCAAGCCAAATCTATCATTACGTTGCGGAGTGGGAAGGAAGTGGACACGGCCGTTGCTCCAAAGCCTACCAAGCCCCCGGTTACACCAATTGTTGTCCAAGCCCCGGATGTTATTATTGACTCACCAACTTCGGTGCCTAGTCCCGTTGGTGAGCAATCGGCAAAGACTCCGGATGAAGAACCAAAGGCCCCCATCTCTCCAATTCCGGCCCCATTCCCCCAAAGATTGAAAGCTCCGGCCCATGCTCATTCAAACTCCGAAATCTATGAGCTTTTCAAGCAAGTGAGGATCAACATCCCGTTGGTAGATGCGGTCAAGCAAATTCCTTCTTATGCCAAGTTCTTGAAAGATCTATGCACTCAAAAGCGTAAGTTAAATGTTCAAAAGAGGGTATTCTTGACGGAGCAAGTAAGTTCGATCATCCAAACCAATGTGGCTCCAAAGTACAAAGATCCGGGGTGTCCAACCATTTCTATTGCTATCGGGAGTACAAAGATTGAAAAAGCTCTTCTTGACTTGGGAGCTAGCGTGAATTTGCTTCCGTACGCGGTTTATGAGCAATTGGGGTTGGGAGAGATGAGACCCACATCGGTAACTTTGCAATTGGCCGATCGGAGTATCCGAGTTCCACGAGGGATGGTGGAAGATGTATTGGTGCAAGTAGACAACTTTGTTTATCCCGTGGATTTCGTCGTGCTTGATACTTGCCCGGTACCCTCCTCACAAGCGGCAACGTCAACCCCGGTTATTCTGGGGCGTCCATTCTTGGCTACCGCCGATGCCGTTATCCATTGCCGCAGCGGCTTGCTCAATCTCACCTTTGGCAACATGAAGATGGAAGTCAATGTATTCAATATTGGAAGCCAAATGGGGGATGATGAATGTGTCCATGAAGTAAATCTCATTGATTCTTTGGTTCAAGAGCATGTGGATAATGTGTTATGCAAGGATCCGTTGGAAGTGTGTCTTACCGCCGGAGAAGCATCATTTCTCGAATCACCGGAAGTGGAATATTTGTGTTCGTTGCTTGATATGGCCGATGTTTGCGGGACGGATTTATGGTCTCCAAAGTTTGAAGAGTTGCCTCCTTTAGAGTGCAAGACCCTTCCCTCAAGTGTTCAACCACCAAAGCTCGAGTTGAAAGTCCTCCCGGACACATTGAAGTATGCTTTCTTGGGTGAAAATGAAACCTACCCGGTGGTGATCTCTTCCTCTCTCAATGGCTTGCAAGAATCCCAACTCCTTGAACTTTTGAAGCGGCATACCAAAGCCATTGGTTGGACTATCGCGGATATCAAAGGGATCGATGCTTCCATTTGCTCCCATCACATTGCTCTCGAGGACGATGTTAAACCCTCTCGCCAACCACAACGCCGTTTGAATCCTATCATGAAAGACGTGGTGAAAGCTGAAATTTTGAAACTTTTGGACGTGGGGATTATTTATCCGATCGCCGATAGCAAGTGGGTTAGTCCTATCCAAGTGGTGCCCAAGAAATCTGGTGTCACCGTGGTAGCCAACGATGAATTGGTCCCGACTCGAGTCACCACCGGAGGGTGTGTATTGATTATCGGAAGCTTAATGCTAGCACTCGAAAGGATCATTTTCCTCTTCCCTTTATTGATCAAATATTGGAACGGGTTGCGGGGCACGCCTACTATTGTTTCTTGGATGGTTACTCGGGGTATAACCAAATTGAAGTCGCTTGCCCGATCAAGAGAAAAGGACGTTCACTTGTCCGTTTGGGTCATTCGCTTATCGTCGCATGCCGCTCGGCTTGTGTAACGCGCCGGAACCTTCTCACGGTGTATGATGGGCATCTTTAGCGATATGATTGAAAAGATCGTCGAAGTATTCATGGATGATTTCTCGGTGTTTGGTGACTCATTTGAGGCTTGCTTGACCAATTTAGCAAAGGTTTTGGCGAGGTGTGAGGAGAAGAATTTGGTGCTTAATTGGGAGAAATGCCATTTCATGGTGACTCAGGGTATCGTTCTCGGCCATATTGTTTCGTCGAAAGGGATTGAAGTGGACAAAGCCAAGATCGATCTTATCGCCACCCTCCCGACCCCGAAGTGTGTTAAAGACATCCGCTCCTTTCTCGGGCATGCCGGTTTTTACCGGCGGTTTATCAAAGATTTCAGTGCCATCTCTCGGCCCTTATGCCACCTTCTCTCCAAGGACGCACCGTTTGAGTGGACACCGGCTTGTGAAGAAGCTTTCAAGAAGTTAAAGTCACGCCTCATTTCTCCTCCCATTGTGCAAACACCGGATTGGACGTTGCCCTTTGAGCTCATGTGCGATGCTAGTGACTATGCGGTTGGGGCGGTTCTCGGGCAAAGGAAGGACAAGAATCCCTATGTTATCTACTATGCAAGCAAGACTCTCAATGAAGCTCAAATGAATTATTCCACCACGGAAAAGGAGTTGCTTGCCGTTGTCTTTGCCTTGGACAAATTCCGGTCGTATTTGGTGGGCTCCCCTATTGTTGTCTATACCGATCATGCGGCTTTAAAATACCTCTTCACGAAGCAAGATGCGAAAGCACGGCTCATCCGATGGATTCTATTGCTTCAAGAGTTCAATATCACTATCAAAGATAAGAAGGGGGTGGAGAATGTCGTGGCGGATCATTTGTCCCGTCTTGAGTTCGGGGATTCTTCTTCAAAGCTCCCCATTGTGGATACATTTCCGGATGAACAACTCTTGGCCGTATCAAGTTGCCCATGGTATGCCGACATTGTTAATTATCTTGTCACCGGGCGAATTCCGACCCATTGGACCCCCCAAGACCGGCGGCTCTTTCTGAGCGAGGTGAAAAGATTTTTCTTTGATGATCCCTACCTATTCAAATATTGCTCGGATCAAATCATTAGACGGTGTGTGCCCGACGAAGATCACCAAGGGATTCTCTCATTTTGTCATACCGAGGCTTGTGGCGGCCATTTCTCTCATAAGAAGACCACCGCCAAAATTCTTCAATGTGGGTTCTATTGGCCAAACCTTCACAAGGATGCTTATGCTTTTTGCCGGGCTTGCGAGAGATGTCAACAACTAGGTGCGGTGACTCGGAGGAACATGATGCCCCTCACCAATATCCTAGTAGTGGAGGTATTCGACTGTTGGGGAATTGATTTCATGGGCCCCTTTCCAAACTTCGATGGTTATCTTTATATTCTCTTGGCGGTGGACTACGTGTCCAAATGGGTTGAAGCCGTTGCTACTCGCACCAATGATTCCAAAGTGGTGGTCAATTTCCTTAAGGAGCACATCTTGTCAAGGTTTGGGATGCCCCGCGCCATCATAAGCGATCAAGGCACCCACTTCTGCAACCGTTCATTTGAAGCCCTCATAAGGAAGTACGGGATAACTCACAAGGTCTCCACCGCCTATCATCCACAAACCAACGGCCAAGCCGAGCTCGCCAATCGGGAGGTAAAGCATATTTTAGAAAAAACTGTTAATCCAAATCGAAAGGATTGGTCACAACGTTTGACCGATGCCTTGTGGGCATACCGGACCGCGTATAAGACCGTGTTGGGTGCTTCACCCTATCGGCTTGTCTACGGTAAGGCGTGCCACCTTCCGGTTGAGTTGGAACATAAGGCATATTGGGCTATTAAATCTTTGAACTATCGTTTGCCCGATGCCGGTGCTCACCGTAAACTCCAACTTAACGAGCTTGAGGAAATACGAAGGGATGCATATGATAACACCAATATCTATAAATACAAAGTCAAGGAATTTCATGATAAGAATATTCAAAGAAAGAATTTTGAAGTTGGGCAAAAAGTGTTGTACAATTCCAAACTTCATATTTTTCTGAGAAAATTGAGATCCCGTTGGGAGGGTTCTTACATTGTGCAAACTATTTTCCCCCATGGGGCAATTGAGGTGGTGAACCCTTCAAATGGGAATGTTTTCAAAGTCAATGGCCAACGGCTTAAACAGTTTTTGGAGAATTTCGAAAAGAATGAAATATCAGAGGATTTGGTCGCTCCGACTTATGTTGATGTTCCTTTGTGTTGAAACGTTCTAAAAATGTTTTCACGGGGAGCTTTTGCGTGCTTCTGGACTTAATTGTTTGGAAGGCCCGGCCTCTTCGGAGGTACCCATCATTGAATTGGGTTTATAGCTTCGCACGCCTCTATTCAAATAAGTCGTGTACCCAGCTCCGGTTTGTAAGGGCAGATTTTTTGTGGTCCGATATAGCCACCTGTGTTTTGCCTAAGGTGTTGTCTTTTGCTTTGCGACACCTTAAGCGAACCATGGGGAGAAAAGTAGTACCCATTCAATCACTTGACGATTCGGTGGTGTTAATACTTGTTGTTAATAATTTTTTGTTGCCGGGCTACTACGAGCCGGCGGGACTAATGTCATTTGTCTCCTATTAGGTAGTTGGATCTTAAGTCTTTTGCAGGGTAACATGCTACCGCACCAGCCTCGGTAGTTTGGGTCTAAAAGCCGAGGTGGGTGAGGCATTCAGGAGCTCTAAGCAAGGGTGCGACTATGTGTCGCGGTTGTAAGTCGAAAGCTCCGGCGATGGCCTTGTGCGACTAGCTTTGGTTCCGAAGGCGGGACCGAAAGAGTGGAAGCGATTCCGATGACGAACGGCGGCGATGACGCAAAACCCTCCAACTTGGTCGAGGTATCGGGTGGTTGACATTCCACCCCGTCGGTACATGTTTGTTCTCCCTCTCCTTATTTTCTGTTTTTTTTTGCATCGAGGACGTTGCTCGTTTCAAGTTGGGGGGAGTATGTACATAGTTTAAGTTTTCGTTTTTGCGTAGAAATTTTTAAATTTTTGTTGCAATCTTCCCATAATTGCAGTCTATTTTTGTGTTAAGCTACGTTGCATATGCTCGTTTTGTTTTCAAGTGGCAAAAGCACCGGTTGATGAACCAAATTTTTGAAAAATAACCAACTCCTCCGGTTAGCATGTTCATGTAGTGTGTGGACCGAATTTTTCCTAATGCATTTGAATTGGTTAAGCACCTCGAGTGGAGGTTCAAATTTTGTTGTATCCCATGTTTTTGAGCTCCATACCCGTAGTTTAGGTAAGTAATCTCTCTTGTACATACTTGAGTACCGTTGATTTCGTTTTTGCATTGCAATGGAGTCGTAGGCGTACTTGAAAGATGATACAAGGCATTCGTTCTATGATTTTGCCGCATATTTTTATCTTTGCACCATTTTGTATCCAAGTCCGAGTCTCATTTTGTTGATTAGCCTGAGAAACCGGATGTTTGGAGGGTTGTTTGGAGTGGTTGTAGTGTCGTACAGGTGAATTGGGGACGATTTGAGTCGATTGGAATATGGTCGAGGTGATTTGGTCAGCATTGGGCCTCGAGGGAAAGGGAGAGCTGGCTGCACAACCCAGAAGCAGCAGGGTTCGAACCCCCACAGCCAGGGGATCGATCCCCCATTGTCAGATTTGGTTCAGTAGTTGGGGGGATCGAACCCCCACATTTCAGGGATCGATCCCTGAGTCAAATTTCTGAAAAAAAAATTATTCTGGCCGTGCCCTCTTTATAACCTTTCATCTCCCACTCTCTCTCTCTCCACGCCATTTCCATTCTCCAAACCCCATCTCCATAACCAAACCTTCCCACTCTTTCTCCCATATCTCCCTCAAATCTCCACCAAATTTAGAAATTCTTCCACCAATCTTCAACAAATCTTCAAGGCTTCAAGATCCACCCATCAATTGCAAGGTTCTCTTCCCAAATCAAGGTAACCCATTCTCTCTCTCTCCTCTAGGCCGAAAATTCCATTGCCCACCCTCTCACCCACGTTTTTCCTTCAACCCTTCATACAAACCCACCAAAAACACCCTCAAAACCTTCCAAATGGCAAGAACCTCACCAAACCTTAACCCCTCCACCCCAAATCCGAATTTGGCAGCCACCCTCGCATGGGTTCTCATGTTTTTGTGGGGGCTTGGATTGCTCTCATTGGTTGTGCTCGGGATGGCCGGAGAAAAGAAGAAGGTTACCGCGAAAAGGGCTCGGGGTGGTGGTTCGAACCGGGCTAGGGAAATCGAAGAAGAGGAAGAGGAGATTGACATGGAAATGGAGGAGCCCGAGGAAGCCCAACCGGTCACTCGAAAAAATTGGAAGAGCGGCATGGCCGGGAGGGGGTTCAAAAGCGAGCGTCAAGTTGACATCAAAAGTTTGGGCACCGAGCTTCATGGCATCCCACACATCGCCCGGCGAGGTTTGAATTTTTGGTTCAAAGTGTTAAAAGGTTATAATAAGGCATGTGTGATAGAATTTTATCAGAATATGGTGTTGACCGGGGATGGGTTGTTGAAGGAATTGTGCATTGAATCAACTATTGATAATGTACGTGTAGTGTTGACCCCGGATGTTATTGCCAAGTACTTGGGTTACGCTCGACCCCCGCCCCAAACTGTGAATTATCCGCTCCCCGATGGAGCGTGCATTGACCCGGCCATTGTTAACAATGCTCTTTATATCGATATTAAACTTTTTGATGGACATCTAAAACCGGGTCTGTTTAAGGAAGAGTATCGCCTTTTGAATAAGGCTATCCATGTGAATTTGTACCCGAGGGGTTCCGAGCACCATCCGAGGCAACGGGGGGCGGAGTTATTGTATGTTTTTGCGAGTGAGGATTATGTCTTTGATGCCGCCTTATGGATCTTTCACCAAGTTTATGGTTTCCAAGCCGAGTCCCAAAATTCCGCCCGGATGCCTTTCCCAAACATGATAAGCAAGATTTGCAAGAGCCAGAAAGTAAGGGGTCCGAGGTTTGCTCAGCTTGAACCACCAAAACCCGGACCTCTTGATGCTTCATATGTAACCAAGAGCAAATCCCAATCCCATGATCCCCTGAGCTCTAAAAGGAAGGGTAAGTTTGCTAAAATGATTGAAATGCCCGGTCCCAAAGAGAAGCAAGACTCGTGGATCAAAAAGATGTTTTGCATGGTTGTCCATTTGGTGAAGGAGAATCGGGAGATGAAAAGAGAGAGGAAAGTGGACCGGAAAGTGATTGCGAGGCAAGCTCACAAGGTGGATTGGTTAGTCGAACAATGCCCTGCAGCGAGGGAGTATGTGGCTCCTCCGGAGGTTGAGTCGGATGATAGTGAAGAGGATGGAGATGAGGAAGATGAGGAGTTGCATCCGGGCATGTTTCGTGGCGAGGGTACCGAGTTTTCTGTTGGAGCTGGGACGAGTGGTGCTCCGGGTGATGTGTAGTTTTGGTGGGTGGTTATCATCATCATAGTAGTAGTAGTAGTTTGTTATTTGATTTCATCTGTTGGAGTCGGTGGTAGTGTCTTGGAGTCTTGTTTGTTCGAGTCTTTGTTGGTTTGTTTTAGTAGTTGTTTTAGTTGGTTGGTAGCAGGATGAGTAGGGTAGTGTAGGTTGGCGTTACCGGTCATGGGGAAGTAAGTACCAAGCTAGTAAAGACCGGTAAACTTTTGTCTAACCTTTACTTTGTAAACCGTAACTCATTAAAAGCTAATTAAAGTCCTTAGTAGATTTTGAGTACGCCTATGTTTTCCAATTTTATGCATTCCTGAAAGGTTTTGTTACTTAGCTTTGTCTTTTGTTCTTTCCGTATTGTTTCTTTTGCATGTTAGCTTTTTCTTTAGTGCTAGCAAATTCCTTGAATGAAATGCATAGCTTTTTGTTTCGGTTAATGCATATGCCTGCTTGGTGATTGGGATACATGTTGTGTTGTTTGAGTGTTTCTTTTGCTGAGCGTTACCTCGGTGAGGTTTGGAACCAACGCTTGGATTGTTTAACTTTCTCAAATGCGCTAAATTAAAGTTTGTGGATCATGGCGCATGGCATGCTAGTTGAATGAGTTGTGACCCTTTTGGGGGAGAAAATTTTTAGTCTTTTGCCGTTTCAGAAAATGTTGAGCATATGTTTTGTATCTTATCTTTGAGGGAAGATTGTGTAGTTTAATGGAAATTCCTTTGTTGTCTACTCGGGACGAGCAATGTTCTAGTTGGGGGGTGTGATAAGCCCTCGAAAGTGTAAATCTTAGGGCTTATCTACCTCGTTTTACGATGCCGTCAAGCGTTCAATACTTGTTTTTTGGTTGATATTGCGCGCATAGTTGGTTTTTGTTGAGAAACAGGTTTTTGGTGTAAATATGGGTGATTTCCGAGTTTCCTAAGGATCCCCGGAAGAGTCCGGATATAGAAGATGTGCATATGGATCCTCGTGTGATCATTTCAAGTCCTAGTCGAAGTGTCCAAGGCATTTGAGGAAGGCCCGGAGTAACCAAGGATCAAGGGAAGCTAGCACAAGGCAGTGGGTAGCCCAAAAGCCTCAGGGATCGATCCCCCATTTCCCAGGGATCGATCCCCCACCATCAGGGAACCTTCAGAAGTTGCAGGGATCGATCCCCCTCTGACCAGGGATCGATCCCTCCCTCCTACGCGGACATTTCAGTGGCATTTTTGTAAATCTTTTGTGAAGGGGGTATATATACCACCCCTTGCCCGACTTTTAGGGCACTTCTTCTTTTACACTCTCTCTCTACCTCCATTAAAGGAGCTCCACCCTCTCTCCTCATTTATGTTGTAAAGCTTGATTTTAGGGGCGATCCATTGGGTTTCGAAGCATTTCGCCTTCATTAAAGTTGTAAGGAATTTCTTCCTCATCAAGGATCTTGTATTTATTTTGCATTTAATCAATGTTTAGTATTTTCCTTACCTTTCCTCTAGCTCATTTCATGTCTTCTTTGATTATGAGTGAGTAGTGTAGTGGGGTTGGGTTGTGGGATGGTTAACATCCCGTGACCGAGGATGTACCTTGGTATTCTCTTTTAAAATCTCATTTTCTAGCTTAAGCGAGGCTTGGACTGATTTTATGTATCGAAACGTAGAGGTGTTAATCTCTTTGATCAAATGTAGGCAAGAGTTAAACTATTTGCCACGTTTGACGCTTAGAGCAATGTCCCTCTTTGTATTTGTCCAAATGTACCAAACGAGTCCAAGTCTTGTTTAAAACCTTTGTCAAGAAAAGAGGAATCTAGCTCGTCCGTGTGTCTCGGGTGTTAACTATCCTTAAACCTAACATTTAGTTTAACCCTCCAGTTAAAAGCCGTAGTTAGGTTAAGTAGCTAGATAACCAAATCTTTCAGTTGGCCGTCTCAACGCCAAAGGTTGGTTGGCGGTCCTAACGCCGGAAACTTTGCACAAGCTAATCTCCAATTTGAACTATGGACGCGCTCCCTGTGGAATCGATCCCGGACTACCGGGTTTTATTATGCTTTCAACCGACTTGACCCTCCGCTTGGGGTATTCTTATTACAACACATTAAGGGAGCAAGCAACCATCGATAAAATTAAAAAAGAATCACTTTACTTAATGAAATTAAGATTAAAATTATTTAATTTAATTTAGTTTTTAATATGTTTATCAAACAACTTTTCAACTTAAAAAATTTAGTTTTCAGATTTCAGTTTCTTTGTTTCAATTTTATCAAGGCGTCAGCATCCGTTTTTCTTTCCCCTTTCAAGCTAGATTTTGGTATGCCGATTGGATGTAGAATTTCATCATGAAAAAATTACAATCTACTACTATCAAATTGCAAAACAAATGTTCTTCGGCCCCGTTTCCGAAAGGAAAAATAAATACTTATTTTTTAATAAGTCAATTTCAAGCTCAAAAATCATGTGTTTACGCAAAAAAATTCCTATCAATATGGATCTTATTTGATAGATCATTGAGATCTTTAATATGGTGCAAAAACAATTGGAAAATTATTTTTTATTTACATTATTTTTGAGTTTGAAAATATGAAATAAGTATGAGTAATTATTTTTTAAGAAGGTGTTCTGGAACGGAGCTAGTCGGACGACTGATATTCTAAGTTTGACTTACAAATTATTTAAGGGAATTAATTTGGCCAGTGATTTTGCCACACCCCTTTTTATTATTGCCACACTCCTGCAGTGTATTTTTGCACCAAAAAATACACTGCAGGGGTGTGGCAATAACAAAAAAGGGTGTGGCAATATATATTCCCATTAATTTTTACACTCTCCTAATTGATGCAAGCACTTTCTTTTCTTTTTTTTTTGTCTTTTAGCGGGTGCATTTACGAAACAGTTCCTGCATGCATGCACTTTTTACAAATTTCAAGAACTATTTCATAAATTCATCCACTAAAAGACAGAAAAAAAGAGTGTGTGCATCAATTAAGGATTGTGAAAATCAATTTCCTGATTAAATCATTCAAAAATGATATCCACACAGCAAATGTGCACATGCAGTGTGTAGTGTGGGGCCCACTACGGATCCCATACAAACGATCCAAGCCGTTTATTAAATGTAAAATATTTTTACAAGAACCTCCTTTAAAAAACCATCTCAATCTAATATGTATAGATACTCAATTCAATCATTTAACTTTTTTATTATCCTGAAATTAGAATGAAAAGTTACATGATTGGATCGAGCATCTATAGGTGTCTGATTGAGCTGATTTTTCGCAATAAATTCTTGAAAAAACATTTTACATCTAAAAAATGACTCGGATCATTTATGTGAGACACATAGTGGGTCCCACACCGCGATCTGTGCACAGAACTTATGCACATCTGGTGTGTGGGTAGCAGCGCCGTAAATCATTGCTATGATGTTTCCTATACGTTTTGACAATTTGCTCTCCAAACATGATGTGATCAATGAATGATGAACGAATGGTTCGAGGTATGGGATTGACTAAATTGGTTAAGATTGGATTGATCGTTGATTTAGTCCTAATCAAACCGAAAGATTGAAAAGACAATTTTGCAATAGATACATCCGGTTCAATGTTCTTGTTACGGTGCACGTAAACCATTCTCAATTGGTTGTCACCATTCTTCATTACGTTGAACTTCTTGCGTAATAGTGAGCTTAGAAGTCTAACGACTAAATTTTTACATCATACTTTTCTAAGAAATTTCTGGAAGTTTCTAGAATCTATACTTACTGAAAATTTTCGCGTACGAACCACAGTTAACATATTGACATGCAGTACAATTTTTACTCGAGTTGCGTTGGTTTGATTCCAATAACCAAGCATGTGTAAAACTAGTTAAGGCCAATTTGGCTCCTTCAACTAGATCAGCTAGTGTTCAACCAGAAGTCCTCCAGTTTTTAAACGATAGAAGCGGAAGGACCCAAGAAACATTTTGTGGACAAAACTGCCCACAAGCATGAGCCATGCGACTACCTTCCTCCGTTGACGTCGCCGCCTCCCACCACCAACGGTGTCGGGCATTCACTCTACTTCAGCTGACTTCCAGCTTCACCGTCGCCTTTGATCTTAATTGGTTTCTCAGTGACAAACTAGCTAGATCTAGTTCTCTCTCTCCCTCTCTCTCTCCCCTTACGAAAGCTAGCTAAATATATATAACCTATTACATATTTACAGAGTTATTTCAAAACAAGCAAAGTACACTTTTCCCAAATGTTAGTGAATGTTCACTAAATATAATCTCGGGTATATTCACGAAGTTTAACGCCAGACTTACAAAACAGACACAACACACTTTTTTTTTTAAAAATTAATGTATTATCACTAAATATGACCACCTCAATCCTGCATATTTACTAAGTTTTCATGCCATACTTTTAGAGTGTTTTCAAAAGCAAAGCCAAAGGTTAGTGAATGAACACTCACTTTCATGCATAGCCAAAAATAACTAGGGCATACCCAAAATTTCAGTGTGTATATTCCTTAAGGCCCCGTTTGATAAATGGATTGGAGGTTGGGATTGGATTATGAAGGTGATGGTATTAGTAATACCTTGTTTGGTAACCAAAAATGGTTCGGACTAGTAGTCCGATGGGATTAATTGAGGGGGTATTAGGGGGTATTGCTAATACCCCGTGGGACTTGGTATTACGGGGTATTAATAATCCAATCCCAACTCCTTCACATTATCAATCCCTTTTCATTACCAATTTCTTCTAACAATCCAATCCCATCATCTAATCCCATCTCAAACAAACATGATATTAATAATCCCATCATCTAATCCCATCCCAAACAAACATACTCATTATCAATCCTATCTCCTTACGAATCCCAATCCTAATCCTATCTCCTTACGAATCCCATCCATCTATCACTGTTATCAAACGGGGCCTAAGTTTCAAATGCAAAAGATCGATAAAAGGTTAATGCATGTACACTACTTTCTTGCATAGCCAAAAATAACCGAAGCACAGAGTCGGCTTTGGACATACGCCAGTGATGCGGCCGCATCTGGCCCCCAAATTTTCACGAATTTTGTGGGCCCCTATATATTTTGTACTCTTAGCTATAGATATACATCTATAATAGCTTAATTACTACTTTTGCTGCAAAAAATGCGAGAAGGGTGATGTTTAAGTAATATATTTTGGATTAAAGTATATAATGATTATTGAGTTTTGTGTTATCATTGTTTTTAATTCTTCTAATCTTTTTTTTTTTTTTTGTGTATTATATAATAGGCCTCAAATATAAAGTTCGCATCCAGCCCCAAAAAACTCAGAGCCGGCACTGCCGAAGCATACCCAAAATATTACTTATTGTCTATTCACTACCTTTTAAAAGCAAAGCTAGAAGGTTAGTGAATGTATGCTAACTTTCATGCATAGCCAAAAACAGCAAGACCTTCCCAAAGTTTTACTACTATGTATTAATGTAAATTAAAGCTGAATGCACACTAACTTTTCATGAGAATGATTTTGTTCATCCTCCTTTAAAAATGGTGAACATTACTTTCCCTATGATCAGTGGTGGACCCATGAATTATTTATAGTGGGGGCACATAAATGTTTATAACCTTAAAGAATTTCATCGTCAACTACATTTATACACCATTCCAAAAGTTTTTAAACATATTCACACGTGTGTATTCTTTGCTAGATTTTTTCATTTGAGTGGTGAAGCGGCGAAATACGTTTTCCAAAATTTTGTTTTAATGTTCTTTTCTTCTTAAGCACTCTGTTTTTCTTTCCTAACTTAAATAAAAGGACCCAGATTCCATGCAAGTGCAATTTGTCCACAAGTATATCTCCCCTCGTCAATCCGAACCGTTCATATGATAGGGTCCGTCATGTAAATTGTCCGTTAAAAAATCTATATTGATTAGCCTTTAAATTGAAACAACTCCATCGAAATACTTATACTCATAAAAAATACACAGTCTAACCATTTTTTGCATAAATGAAATATTCTGATCAAGTTGTTATTAGTGTCCGATCAACTTGATTTTTTTATATTTTGATAATCTTTACGTTATACACGTCTTGGATCATCGGGAAAAGATCCATATATAGTTGTGTGAAATATACTTTGCACCCCTAAATCAAACAAGAGAAAACCTTAGTTGAAAAAAATAGTATGGGAGGGTGTGGGGGCACGTGACCCCACGTGCCCCTTTGTAAGTCCGCCTCTACCTATGATTGGTGGAAATTGTTTGAGTCTCACAACAAAACTAACTCATGATTATCAAAAAGTGTATTGATTCCATGGATTCTACACAATTTCTACCAATCACCGGGATGGTAATGTTCACTCTTCTTTTGTTGAAATAGGGGCTACATTTGTTATTCCCACGGATTTCTGGTCTTTCTTTCTTTTCTTTTTTTTCGACAAAAGCAACATTTTATTAGGAATAGGGAAAATGATTCCAACAAAAAGTTGGAAGCACAGCCAAGGGATAACGCTCAAACACCTGAGAGCCTAAAGTACCCAGATAAAAACAAATGAAACATAAACCACCCACAAGGCCTAAAAAGCCAGATAATACAATAAAGCTCATGCCCAAAAATACCCAAAACCTAACCCTAGATGCTGCACATCCGTAGCCACCCACCGCTTCAATACCCACGGATTGCTGGTCCTTCTTTCTTTACCTCAATGATTGCTTTTAACTTAGTTTCAAACCTTCCTTCATCTTCACCTTCTAGTACTAATCTCTCCTTCTGGGGAAAGACCCTTCATCTAACCAGGGAGCCCGCCGTGCTCTTGCCCGAGTGAAAAGTTCCTTTCTTCCTTCTTCTTTGCTTTCAAAGTGAGAGATAAATAAATAAGGTACATCAAGTTGCAGCTATGAACATGTTTAAGGTCTCTAAGAACTTGAGCCGCCTTCTTTGACCCTGTGCCGTCTTTTGTAAACAAAAAATTCACAAACACCACTTCAAAAATTAACATAACAATAATTCATAAACTAAACCCACACAAATTTTATATCTCGTGCCACAAAAATTCATAAAATGGGCCACAGAAATTTGTAAAGGATGTACCATGCACCCAAAAATAAAATGAGCAAAAAAAATTGTATAAAATGAGCCTCAAAGTTTCATTGAAAATGGTCAATATATAATAGACCCAACATGCCAAAACCGGGCTGCGCATATAAATTTGAACATTTTATTGGGGCTTGTAAAGGGTTGAATTCGAAGAATGGAATTTGGGCCTCTACTTAGCATGCACATCAGTGTCACATAGATTCTATATGTTCATTTTCACGGCCCATATCCATTGCCGCACGGCCCAGGCCTACTGATGAATAACCATTTTAAACTGTTGTGAAATGGTTGGTAGCTGGTTTATTGAAAAAAAAACTCAACCTATTTTGATCATGGGAAAAATGTCCATCCTTAATTCTCTTATGATATGGACCAACTGATATATAAATAACCATTTTCGTAGTAATTAAGTTTTACAATATTAATTATTTCTTGGCGACAAAGTATTTCTATCGACTCATCTGTCACCCATACAAGGCCTTATGTAAGGATCGAACCAGGGAGTCTAGTGACGCGACCGCCACGACAAGAATTTTAGAAAATGCAATTTTTATATGTAAAAAAAAATTATGCCTAACTTATATAGTCTCGCCAACACTAGATTTTTTTAATATACATTTCGCCACTGCTAGGGTAAAACCCTGGTTCTGTCCTTGGCCTTATGGATAAGGGACTAGTACATACAATCACCCTCAAAAATCACATGTAGTATCAGTTAAACACGAGTGTTTTTGAGGCCACGGGCAGTATCCAACACGAGGCCTCGGCTCCAAGATTACCTCATAAATCATAATAGAGATCTCATACTCAACTAGCCCATCAACCACTAGCTAGCTAGGCACATTGTGGGTTTGCCATAACATTATTGTTATTTTGATATCGCGAAGTTGGGTAGAAAAACTAAATTAAGGGATCCACAATCTCCATTCAAAATTTGTTTTTTTAAATCAGTAGGGATTACTTGGGATACCATGTGAACTACTACTCCATGTTAAGGTTCCCTGTGGTAGTCTTTACTCATTTGCTTTTTTTTTTTTGGCATAACCCTGTATTCAAATCAAGATGCAAAATACCAAAGAATTCAGATACCAAATAAGCCAATAAGAGTAATATACTAGCTAATATTCTAATACTAGCTCACGCAAATTTTTTGTTTTCTTGTGTTGAAAGAAATGTAGATAAATAGCTGGGTCCTTTTAACCTCTGTGAGTGTGTGCAAAACATGTGTGGTCAATCATATAGTTTTTTTCCGGAATGGGATATGCTTCCCGAGCATCCCTGCAAAGCGTATGCAGGGAGGAGCAACCGATCCTGCTATTCATCTCGGCAATCGACGGCTCGAATCTTAACCAAGCAATGGAAGGTTCAGATATATATGTGCGCAGATTCAGTTCGAACTAGCCATCCATGCTGAGATGAATATACGGATTGGTCGCTCGGCATCTCTGTACAGGGAGATGCTCGGCAGCAAATTATGTCGGTTAGAAACTTAGAAACAGCGGATAAAAAAAAAAAAGAAAAGAAAAGAAACTTAGAAACATCACGGCAAGGTGTTGTTTGAGTACAAAATGCATGATTACTCCTGAAGAAAGTATGGCCCAGTTTGCTGAATTGATAAAGAGCAATAACTCCACCATCCATACACCAACAGAAACCGCAGAAGACATACTGAAACAAGCAAAGCAAAGATATCAATGCCATGGTCCACAATGTTTCCCAAACCACTGAACAAAAGCTAGGTGAGTCATTATGAACTGGCCTCAAAATTAGGATCACATCATCATACCCTGTAAATTGTAGTAAGTGAAATATCATGTACAAGTCTTGCCCCAAATACCACCCAGAACAATAAAATAATTATCAAATAATAGATTCTTGGTATTATATACTAATTTGAAGCAATGAAATGATTAGGTATAACAGCTAAGCCTACATGAGATCTCTTAAATTAATTACAACTGATTAAACTGTCTCGTGGCTGTAAAACCTCTGGCACCTATTCTCAATTTTTTAGAATAGTATTTTGTGAAAGGATTTTTGTTCACCCCCTATCGCAAGGGCGTGCGTCTTCATTTTGAGTCTCGCTTTCATGATCAAAACCTTTCATTTTGTCGATTCATTTGGTAGGAGAACCCTGCAAGGTTCATGACTATGGTTCTCCGCTTTGGTTTGCGAAATCTGATTCGATCTAATTTGTGCTTCGCTGATTCATCAAAGTTCGACCTTAAATTATATGTACTTGCTATACATTGCCGGCCAATGAATCTTGTACTCAAGTTTTCATCGATACATACTAAAAATTGGTTTGAGAGACATGAATGTACTCTCAACTACACCATTTTTTTTCCCCACAATTAAAAAATCACATGAAGATGCCTCTTTCTTGCGTTCTTCACAATATGAAGGGGGTGTTCCACTTTTAAAAAAAGTTCATTTTTTTTCAAAATAAGGTAATTTCGAACTCAAATATAATGAAAATGAAAAATAATTTTTAAATTTTTTTTGCACCGTTTAAAAGATCTCAATGAGATTTATCAAACAAAATCCATATTGGTAGGGAAATTATTTACGTAAACACATAATTTTTGAGCTTGAAATTACCTTCTTCTTCTTTTTTTCTTCATAAAAGTTCTTTTTCTACAAAACTGAAACGGCACCGAAGAACCACTGATTTTGTCCCACAATATGAGTGCGTTGCTTTGGTCGAGTTCTCAACACCCATATAACTGGTGTTGGCTCAAATTTCCCAAACTACCCGTCTTTGTTTATCAAATGATCGTCAAAAAACAAAATACAAGTTGATTTGGGATGGAAAGGGACTGGATTTTGGTGGCCAGTCCACTGATGGCATTTTGTAGTATCGAGCTAGATTTTGGTTGTTGGTGTTTTTTGATTGGTTCCTTATCAACCATTTAGGGCGTTTGCAAGCATATGATCATCGGTTGTGATTTATGTGCCAACTTGGTCGTGATATGCATTATATTCGTCAATGGTGGATTAATTTCCAATTGGTACAAAAATCCAGCTACGCACGGACGAACAATCCAGCCGGCATGGGTTTCCTTAGGCTTTTCTCGGAATCTAATAAATAATATGCTGGGAGAATTTTTCGCAAGCAGGCATCAATGCATCATCATATCCACGTACCCCGCACGTGCAAACCAAGCTTTATAGTTTTTGGGTTGGGCATCAGATTAAAACTTTAACTGAAATACCGATTTGAAAAGCTGATAGTAGATCTCTTTAGTAACGATTATTAACACATGGTGACCAGCTCAGCCAGTCACATGGCCCGGATACGTGCGGCCCACTTGCCCAATCACGCACACTATTACCCAGTCAAAAAGCTGCCCCTCTTTCTTGGCAATGCCCTCACATGCACGTGCACGTGTGCATGCGCCGTAATCAACGGTCCACCTATTTTTTTAAGTAAGAGATGGCCAACTCAACTCGCCAACGGGGTTTGAAATTCAATGACATTTTTTTTATTCCTTTTACATGAACGATGAGGGCTTGATTCACGTCAAGAACGTGAGTGTTTGGTGTGGTGGCTGATGCTATTTGAGCTTGCCCTGCCTGTATGCCGCTAACGTACGGTACTCTTTTTTCATCCCTTTAGGAGTAGGCTACGGACGGACCCAAAGGGGATTATGATGGGGCACGTGTGCCCCCACTCGAATGCGTACCCCTAATTGAAATTAAAATATTTTTTAAATATTTTTATATAAATTAACATAATTATAAAAGTGTGCTAATGTATAAACATATACGCTTGTATATATCTCAAAAATACACATATAGAATTAGTTTATGCCTGAATTTCAACACATATAACGCATACTTTAAGTTGATTTACGAGCTGTTTGTCTATTCGGAGTTATTCTTTTTTGATTCTCTTTATTTTTAATCGTCTGGGAGAAATATTTCAAAATAAAGTCATTAACAAAACTAGTTCGATCATTTTAAAACTTATCGATGTTCATTTAAAACATACTTTAAAATTTTGTATGAGATTTTGTGTTAATTTTTACCTAATTTAACTTAAAGTATGCGTTATAAATTTTTATAGTTACTAATGTATTGCTTAGTTTTGTACGATCTTACAGTGGTTGACTAATAAAAATGCACTTTCTCTATTATAATTAAGAGTTGTCCCCACTAGACTATATTCCTGGATCCATCCCTGGAGTAGGCTAAACATCTATCAAGTTAAAAAAAAAAGGCCAACTCTACCCTTAATTAGGTTGAGGTCCTATGTGGGTTAGGCTCCGTTCCAGAAATCTTCTTAAAAAATAAGCAGCTTATTTCACATTTTCAAACTCAAAAATAATGTAAATAAAAATTATTTTTTCAATTTTTTTTGCATCGTATAAAAGATCTCATCGAGATCTTTCAAACAAGATCCATATTGCATATTTTTTGATTTCAATAAACCCTTGATTTTTGAGCTTGAAATTGCCTTCTTAAAAAATAAGGACTTAAACTGCGTTCTGGAACGGAGCCTTAGTGTGCCGGCTATCGAAATTTTAATTGTTTAAGTTTCTATTATATCGATCGGATGTTAATGCTTTTATTCTTTTATATTCATTTATTTAAAGATAAATACATATCATTCCATCGTCTCTATATATGTTTAAAGTAAATAAGTTCTCAAATTATATCACTAGATAACAATACACATGATTCAACATGACTATGTTCCCAATAAGATTTGAAAAAACTAATGATTATATTCCCTCACTCTTATTTGTTTGCTTACAAGAATCCTAAATTATGAATGAAATTAAAGTTAAAAAAATGAAACAACCCTTACACTTGTTTGCAAAAAATTATTTTTGCAGGGTTTGAGATTCTAACTTCAAAAATCATTATAGAATGCTTGTAAAAAATTCTACACAACCGATTTTTAGAATTTATAAATTCTAAAAAAAATCTTAAATTTCAAAACTGAGTTTGGAGAGCTTTTTTGCCACAAAAATTCTCAAAAAATGGATGAAATTCTCATAATCTTGCAAGTGCAAGAAACAATTTTTTCAGCTTCTAAAATTCGAAATCCAAAATCTGCATCCACAATCATCGTAAACACACCCAATTCAATTGAGCTTAGCACACCCAATTCAATTGAGCTTAATATTTACGATAGCTGGTCGACAAAATATTTTGACAACTCAAACCATTTATTTATGTATATAATAAGATCATCTGTTTGCAATTGCACAGATTGTGAGCAAAGAAACTTTTAAACGTGTTCGTTTAAGGATTTTGGTTTCTAATCGTTATCATATTTCTCTCAAATCATTATTCTTATTTTTCTTTTTAAATCTCTTCAATTATTACTCTATTTTTCTTTATATTCATTATATATAAATTCAAATCTAAAATACCAAAACGAACGGAGACTTATATTTGAGAGATCCAAAGGAAGAGAAGGCTAACATACGCGACGAGAGACTACTGTCTTATGGTTCACCGGATCCACCGATAAAAGAAGGCAAGGGCACGATTTGATTAGTAAATAATTGATGACCAAAAATGATGGAATTAGGTTTATAGGGATTCGGGAGTTTTGACCGTGGACCAGAATTCCAGCAAAGGAAATTGTAGTTTTGACCGAAAAAAGTGCACGTGGGGGTACAGGCATACTGTGTTTTGCTGTCGCTTGGTGTACTATAAAATGTACGTATATTGATTGTATTGTATACTTGTACACCACGTAGATCCCACATGAATGCCAATAATGGAAGAGCTCAGAGATATTGTTGGGACCCATTTTACAAGAGAGAGCTATCGACAACTCACTTAGGCTCCGTTCCAGAAACCTTTTTAAAAAATAAGCAGTTTATTTTACATTTTCAAACTAAAAAATAATGCAAACGAAAAATAATTTTTTAATTTTTTTTTGCACCGTATTAAAATCTTGATGAAATCTATCAAACAAGATCTATAGTGGTAGGTAAATTATTTGCATAAACACATTATTTTTGAGTTTGAAATTGCCTTCTTAAAAAATAAGCAGCTTATTTCGTTTGCGGAACGGAGCCTTAGTTGTCAATATAAAATAAATAAAAATACAACAAATAGTACAACTTTTGAATATAACAATAATCTGTGAGGGGAGAGGCATTTCTAAATTAAAAAAAAAAATTGGTCTTAGATCCATCATGTGAATTTTATAAGTCTGCAAGTCCACCATTTAGTTTTGTAAGGTGTCAAATCAATTTTAAAAAGTTCATATTAGGTCTAGTCCATTATCTAGAGTGGGTAGGATATCCTAGGGTTTATGTATTTTCACAGGATTTTAATGTGCATTTTTATATAATAGGGTAGGGTACCATAGGGTTTAAGCATTTTCATAAAATTTAATAATGCACTTTCCTATTATAGGGTATTAATGGTTTAGGCACTTTCATATATAGGGTTTAGAGTTTTAGACACTTTCATATGGTACCTTAGGGTTTAGGCTACGTTTGTAGACTTGTAAACTTACAAAATACTATGCTAAACTTGTGGGCTTATGAAATCTATCTCTATAATGGGACCTAGGGCTCCCTTCCCGAACTAAAAATAAGTACTTATTTTTTAAGAAGACAATTTCGAGCTAAATAATAATGTGTTTACTCAAATAATTTTCCTAGCAATATAGATCTTGTTTGATAGATTTTATCGAGATCTTTTATACGGTGCAAAAAAATAAGAAAATAAATATTTATTTACATTATTTTTGAGTTTGAAAATGTAAAATAATTATTTATTTTTTAAGAAGATGTTCTGGAACGGAGCCTATCACCAAATCTCCGAGCATAACCAACTTTTTAATTTTATTAGATGGGAATTGTGTGATACCCAAGGCAGCGGTGCAAGCTGTGAGGTTGGGCGCACATCGCTTATCCGGATGCACAATACATTACTATGTACCTGATAGATCATGATCCTATCTTGTATAAGACCTTTTAATTTAAAACTGTAATAATGGCTATCGAAACTTTATGGTTAAGCGTATTTTTCCTGCAGCATTGCAATAGTGAACGACCTATTGCAAAATTCATTAGGTTTGAGCGTCCAAAACGAACAATATTATACCGGGGGCGCACCGTCATAAGAGAGAACGACTTGTTAGATGAGAATAGGCTTTTGCCCAACTACTTGACCATTGCAGTGGCGTTGCGGTGACCGCAGAGGTGTCAAACGTGTCGTGCCGTGCCATTTTCTTCCGTGCCAAACTGTGCTTCGTGTCGTGCCGCATCGCGTCTGCTTATTTATCGTGCCATGGCGCGGCCGTTTCTACGCGTTGCGCTATGGCGTCGTGGCCTTTACTGCCCATGCCAGCGCGTGCACGCGGCCGTGGTGTGCCATTTTGCTTGGCGCCGTGGTTTCGCCGGTGTTTAAATCGTGTCGTGTCGTGTCGTGCCCTTTTTTGTCGGGTCGGGTCGTGCCGTGCCTTTTTTGTCGGTTCGTGTCGTGTCGTGCCGGCCCTTAATCTTGTGTCGTGTCGTGCCAAGTTGTGCCATCGATTTTCGTATACACATCACCAACCGGCAACCGATTTTCGTCTCAAAAAATCTTCCCAGAAAACACACATTCCGGTGCCCGCTGCGTCGATGTCTCTAATGTTCTTAAGTTTGTATATCGTAGTATTCAATATTTCAATCCTAATAGTAATGATTAACAAACTACCAACAAACTAACAGACTGGAGGGGCTAGGCCGCCACCTCAACTCAGCAAACAGAATATGCGAGGGGTTATGCCACCACCTCGGCTAAGCAATGCAATCAAATAAAATTAACTATACTAACTAAAAACAAACTACTAGTTTTGTTGAGAAACTAAATGCTTTAATCCTTACTATTTCACGTATTTACCTTTGGTATTCAAACATAAGTGAGAAAATCCACCTTCTACATTTTGCTGGCATTAATTTGCTTCAACCTTCACGTGGTTTGGTCCTTGGCGTCTACAATGTCCTACAAAACAAGAACCAGCACCAGTTAGGGGAGAATGATAAATTTGATAAGATCTTAAATCGTAACGGTTTAGATCGAACATCTCATCTGGTCAATGCGTAAAGAATGAAATGAGATACAAAAGATGTTGAAGTGACTAGAAAGAGAATAATTTATGCAAGATAATTTATAATGCAAAAGAAGAAAAACCATTTTTCGGTGGGGGCTGGTCCGCCGTGGCAATAACTGCTACCTTCAGTTAGTTGGGGTTCGTTTGATTAGGGTGTAGTAGTAGTTTTGTGTTTGATACTTTGGTTAGCAGGACAATGGTGGAATGTATAAGAAAATATGATTTCTGGTACAACTCATTTATGGATATGAAGTGCGCATTACGTTTCCTGCAGAACACACGCATGGAAATTTATTAACTGTGTAACACTGCTATGAATTTGATTTCAATTTTAGTCTACTTTATTTTTTTAATTTTGTAATAACTTTTCATAACCAATTTATTTTCTTTTGACTTCTACTTTCGAAAACATTTTCTTGGTTTTCCTTACTTCAATTTGACTTTCTACCATTTTCATTTTTCATCATCTTTCTCCAATCAAATGGAAGCCCCTCGAAACTTACAAAAAAAACATAAAAGCCCCTCGAAACCTAGAAGTAGATATGTTCATCTAATTATGTAATTTAAAGCTCATTCATCCTATCAAGCTCAAGAAATGTCTACATGTCACCTCTATTTAGTACACAATTTTTGTAAGAAAAACATACCCATACAGCCATACTACGACTTTGGTTAGAAACATTTTTGAAAAAGTCAGAAACATTTTTGACAGTTGGGTTTTCAGACAAGAAAGAAGCATGTAAATAGTTGATTGAGAGCAAAAAATAGAAACGATCTGGAAGAACCATGACAGCTCCGTCGTCTGCTCCGGTCATGTCGGCATCGCCGTTGAGCCCCAAATTGGGCAATGTGCCCAGTAACTAAACTGGGCATGAGAAACTGGTCAGCCCTAGGATTGGGCAAAACAGCACTGTTCCTTTTTTTGGCAAAACCATTCTACGGCTTGTACCCTAACCGGTTACCCACCGGAAAATCTAGCTAAACAAGGATTAATGAAATAAATCCAAAAGATTAACCCAATCTCAGTCCAAATAGATGACTGCCCATTCGAGTTTCTCAATAAGGATCAAGGCTAAGTGCTAATACCTGTCGATGGAAGGCCCGGCGAGAACTGAGCCCGGATTACCCCACAATGAACGGCAGTAGTCCCAATCGGATAGAGACAACCACTGGTGTAGCTTGGGCCGGCCCGAATAGAACACCACCACGGCCGGCAAGCAACTCGAGGTCACTGTCGATGATACCCAATCTGTGAAGTTGAAAAGGACCCACGGTACTACCTCGATCAGGAGTACGAGAGGCTGACTGGAATTTGTAGCTCCACCGCCCCATGTTTGAACGACTTGATACCAAATCCGAACGGGGTGGCTCCCACTATGTCCGGCGAGCCACCGCCCTCTGCCGTGTACGCAACCGAGTAGCTTTTGCTCAGATTTGTCGAGAGCACGCCAGTGAGAGCTCTCAATCCGAGCATGGCCGAAGTAATGTCCGGCGAGTCACCGCCTTCCACCTTGCACCGCAACTGAGCGGCTCTAGGACCGATGATGAGAAGGCCCAGGGGGAGGAGGAAGAACTCCCGATGACAGAGAGACGTTGAGAGAGTCTGAGAGGTGAGAGAGTGAGAGTTCGAGAGAGATCAGAGATGGGATCATGGGAATAGCTGCTAGGGCAACATCTCTTGCCCTTTTATATGAACGGTATGATCATGTGCGTACGAGACGCCAATAATCCATATGCACCAATAGCGGAAAATTCTCGTAAAGTCCTATAATGCATCACTCGAGGGCCGCCCGAGCTGTTTTTTGAAAATCGGAACCGCTCTATCTTTTATGTGGGAGCGATTATATCATTCTTGCAAAAAATGAAGTAATTTGGTTATCGTTATATACTTGATTGTTCATAACGTTCATTTTTATATTAATGAATATACGTCCCGATGAAGGAGTTTTTAAAACCCGATAGACCCAAAAATTGGTGAGAGTCATTAAAACATAGAGAATAACAAAATGAACGGAATGGATCGTCATATTTGTTTTGTAATCGTGTGGCTAACGTACATTAGACTATAGCAGAATACCTTAATTCATAACCAACTAAATTCAATGTATAGATTTGAAAGGTAGCTGCATACTCTTTTTCCCGAATGTTCGATCTAAACCGTTACGATTTAACGTCTTATCAAATTTATCATTCTCACCTGAATAGATGATAATCGAATGTCGGAAACCACATGATCGGAACACATTCTGTGCTTCTACAGGCATTAAAGTCCTATAATACACTACTTAAAGTTATTTTTTAAAAATCGGAATCATCTAACTTTTATGTGGGAGGGATTAGATCATTCATGCCAATAATCAAGTAAAATGCTTATCGTTACATACTTGATTGGACGTAAAAAGAATTCAATCAAACAATGAAACAGCGTGCCGATGAAAGAGATTTCAAAATCCAACGCAGGAAAAAATTAGATCTCATGATTAAAACACTAAGCACAATAAAATGAACGCATTGAATAGTATTGATCGTCGTGATTGCATTGCGATTGTGTGGCTACTGCTTGATGGTCTTGTTTTTATATAATAGAGCTATATATTATATATTAATGTTTTAAATTCATAACACAAGTTAATTGGTGGCATAGTGGTTTGATTGTGTATAATAGAACCAAGGGACTTGGGTTCAAGTCCTAGGATAGCCAATTCCTTTTTGGTTTTTTTTTTATAGTTTTTTTCCCCCTTATTTTTACTATGTATTTCTTTCTTATTTTTAGTTTGAGATTTTTTTTCTTATTTCTCGTTAGATCTAGGGATATACGACTCTTGCACATTTTCTTTCGTATTAAATTACTCTTGCACCATAAATATTTTCATAAGTTTTTTAATTTTACTTGTTATCTTGTAATGTTAAATTTACAAACCAATTGTCCAAAGCCTATTCACTAACAAAAACAAAACAAATATTTTTTACCGAATAAAAATTGATAATTTTTTAAAGGTAAAAAAATGATTTTTTAAAAACATGATTTTTTTAAGAAATAGTTTTTTAAAACTAAATATCTTAGTTGTAAAGGTAATCAAATATTTTTTACCGAATAGAAATTGTTTAGTTTTTTTTTTTTGTGCTCCAGTCCTTTTTCCGACATTTTTTATTTTTTGTTTTTCCTCAAAGCTGTTCAGGCCTATTTGGGTCTCTTTTGTAACAGTGCCAACTTTCGTGCCGCGTCTGCGCTCCATCAAACCTGCGCCGCGGCTCGTTAAACCCGTGTCATGCCGCGGTCGTGGCTCATTCAACTATCGTGGTCATTCCGGCGGTCGCGTTCCTGGCTTAAACTGCCGTACGTGGTCGTGGCCGTGCGCTGTGCCAACTTCCGTCGTCGCAGGCCCGCGTTCGCCACTTCCGCGCTCCTGGCGCTACGCCACGCGTCTAAAACCGTGGTAAACAGAGTCGCGCCGCGGTTCGGCCAAGACCGCGTCTGCGGCTCACTAAGACCGCTTTCGTTGCCAGGCCAGGGCACGACCGTGCCGGTGCCCGTGCCGTGCCACATTTAACCGTGTCGTGCCCGTGTTGTGCCGTGTCGGCACGGCACGTTTGACACCTCTAGGTGACCGCAATACGGAGTAGTATAAAAGTTGAGATTCCATAACGAAGACTTGACTGTTCCAAACTGAGAATACCGAGAAGTCTTATAATCAACTGAGTTGTTCCATTGGGACCCACCATTGGCACATCTAAGATATCCGTTCAAATGTGCACATGGTATGGGAAAAAAATCCACCTACGATACTTTAAATAGGGTTGCAAATGAGCCGAATCATTCGTAAACTGTTTGAAGTTTGATTGGGTGATGACTATTTCGAGGTTAATTCGTTTACTAAATGAACTGAATTTGAATAGTATTCGGTTCGATTAAACTTGTGAACATGTAATACATGTACGAGTCATAAAAATTTCATATATAAGCTTGAATACGTACAAACTGTATAACTTGTATAGGTAATAAATTATATGTCAACACAATAAAATTCTTATACCTCACGACCTCGTTTGATAGCAGTGATAGATGGTTGGAATTCGTAAAGAGATGGGATTAAGATTGGGATTGGTAATGAAAAGAGATTGGTAAGGAGATGGGATTGGTAATGAGTATGTTTGTTTGAGATGTGATTAGATGATGAGATTATTAATATCATGTTTGTTTCACATGGAATAAGATTGGATTGATAGTATACATTTTCGTTTTTGTCCTTCACATGGGATAAGATTGGTATGGAGATGGAATTGGTGAAGGCTATTTTCGTATTTGTGCATTGGCAGAGATGAGATTGGATTGTTAATATCAAGTGGGAGAGGTCATTCTCAATACCCCCTAATATCTACCTTGCTAGTCCTAATGACTTATAATCTCAACTCATTTTTGGTTACCAAACATAGTATTAGTAGTCCCATGGAATTGGTAATTCAATCCCAAGTGTTAATATGGTTATCAAACGGGCCTACATGTATAAACTCTTAGTACTAATTTATGTTTTGTTTGGATGAGTTTTTGAATTTTTTTTATGAGAGTAATGATTGAAAGTATGGGTAATAAATGGAAAGAGATAGAGAGAGAAAATAAGAATAATGATTTGGGATAGAGATAATAAGTAGAGAGTAATGATTGGAAATATGAGTAATGAATATTTTTTGAATTTTTTTTTTCAAAAAAGGAAACAAACTAAACATTTTAAACTCGGTTTGATTCGGCTCGTTTCGAGCTTCACCTGTAAGACAGTGACACATGTGGCCCCGTTCCACAAATGAAAAAAATTCCTTATTTTTTAAGAAGACCATTTCAAGTTCAAAAATCATGAACTTATTGAAATCTAAAGATATGCAATATAGATCTTATTTGAAAGATCTCATCGAGATCTTTTAAACAATGTAAAAAAATTGAAAAAATATTTTTCATTTACATTATTTTTAAGTTTAAAAATGTGAAATACACTCTTTATTTTTTAAGAAGATTTTTGGAACGGAGCCAACAGAATATATAGACATTGCAGGGGTAGAATGGTAAATGGGATGGAACAAGTTGATTGACGGGAAGAAGAAAATTATGGAAGGGGGACCGGGATCACGTGGAGATCACATGGGGGAAGGAAGAAAGCCTCGTACGGATGTGAGAAGAAAGAGGAGGGAGGGAGGGAGAGGGAGGGGATGGATGGATTAATGGGGGGATGATTGGTGTCGGGTTGTGAAAGCGTTTGCAGATCCATTATTGGGGTTAGGGAACACGTGGGACAGCTATCACGCACCCGTGGGGACACCTAATCATCACCCGACATCTTGTCGGACGGGCCACTCCCTCTAGTAGATTAGATTAGATTAGATTATTACCCCAAATAATCGGATCATCATCACCAATTTAAGGCCAAATTGATGTTAACTACTGTACTAGGAGTAGTAATCAAAGTTCCAACTAGTTACTACTAGCCTTTCATCAAAAAAAAAACTAGTTACTACTATAATAATGCTCCGTGATTATGGGTCCATTAACTTGAACATATGTCCCGTTTGGTTCTCTGCAATCGACCCCACCTAGGCCTCAAGAGAATGTATTTTAAGAAAAATGAGCGATTTGGATCCTTTTTAAGGGACTCGAGATAGACCCTGCACACACACAAAAATTGTGCAAGGCTTTTATGCTTCAATAATGTTTGTGTAAGTAGACTTTTGTTTTCTACAGATAGTAAAGCCGGTCTCACAATTACTTGGGCATATTTTTTTAATAATTCAAGTGTCCGACCAATTTATGTGTACATTGACCTATCCTTAAATCCGTGAAAAAAAAACTAATCCTTAAAATGCTTGGCCTAACTAATTAAAACTAACTATCCCTTTATATATATATATATAAAATTTAGGTTAGAAAATCAAGTGAACTTAGAAATGATATATAAGTGCTAAATTAATCGAATTATATATTTTTTTTCAAGAAAAAAGGACTTTTACGTTACTAACTAATTCAAGGGCGGACCCACGTTGGGACACGTGTCCCCACGCCTTTTTAAAAATAATAATACTAAAAATTTAAATATAAATACAAAAGAGTTTCCTATACTAGTGCAAACCATCAGCATGGTGTTGTGGTCACTGCAAGCTGTGAAGTTTTAGGCGACTGTGTTCGATTCTCAGGCTTCCCCATCCCCTGTTTGTTCTTTATTTCTCTATTTTTGTTCTACTTCTTTCCTTTATTTTTTCATTTTTATTCTACCTCTTTCCTTTATTTCTCCATTTTTGTTTTACCTCTCTTCTTTTTCCTTCCCAATCCAGAATATTATAAAAATCAAATTACTAAATTATTACTATATCATTTAGTTTACTTGCTCTTGACTTTGGCATTAATCTTACGGTTGTCACCGCGATATTTGAAATGATATTTTAAATCATGAAGATTGTGAAAAATCGGTTGCGTAATAGAATGAGTGATCAATATTCAACGGTTAAATGATAATTTAATGGTATACATACAAAGACATATTTTTTAAGATTGTGAATAATAAGTGTCCCCAATATATGAAATTCCTAGGTCTGCCAACTATTTTTTTTTTTTTTGAAGACAAATCTTGTGTGTTGTGATGACTATTGATGTTAGATTAATTTAGTAATTGAATGAATAGTTTACACGTTGAAAGATTTACAAATGAACGATTAAAATCATCAAAATGAGATGGTAACGGGTCCTGCTGATAAACACCTGATAATGCATTGAAGGGTGCGCTAGTGGTCTAGTGTTAGTTAATTTTATCGCCTATTTAGTTATTTTTAATTAGTTTTGCTTGTAGGGAATGTTTACCTTATTTTGTAGGTAAACCGTTTAATAAGGGAATCTTAAAACTTAAAGCAAGTCGGAGGCGTCCAAAACTCAAAGGTGACAAAGCAACGAAGACATCGGGGCCAAAGAATCAAGCATTGAAGACCCGACGGGTGGTCAAGGACGTTGGAAGTCAAGCTAGAGGCCGAAAGCTGAAAAGCCCAAGGATTACAAATCAGTATCGATATAAGGTTTTGTTGTATCGATACTGGTTGGCTCCCTGCGGCCCAGTAGTGATGAACGAAAATGATCCGGTATCGATACTCCATTGCCTTGTATCGATACCAAGTATCCACGTAGCAGATTTTTGGAGCATCTTTTTGGGATATTCTGTGCGCATACCATGGAGAATATAAAAGCTCGTGATGTCATTGTACCAAACAAGTAGGAATGTCTTGTATTGCATATTTTTAGATCTAGATCTAGATCTAGATCTAGATTTGAAATGTTCTTGAGTGTTATTCATTTTCATCCCTTATTTCTACTTTAGTAAGTTAGTTTTTGCTCTTGTTCCCTTCATTAAAGTTGTTTACAATCACCCGATCTATCAATATCTCTAGTTTATTTCATGTCTTGTGCTTTCAATATGTTACCTAGATTTTTGCTTATTTTTATCTCTCTCTAGATATGTGTGAGTAGTTTTTCAAGATTAGGTCATGGGGTGATTAGCATCTCATGGCTTGAGTAAAATTGCATTTTTCACCAATAAAGTTTGAATCTTTGGTTCAAAAATCGATGTGGGGTTCGGGTTTGTTTGTCAAATAGCTAAGGTGTTAACTTTCTTGATTATGTGTAGGTAAGAGTTTCACTTACTTACCACACATGATACTTGAAACTCTGTCGCTCGAGGCATTTGCTAAATAAATTCTAGAGCTAGCTTGGTAATCAAACCATTCTATCTTCCGGGTTAAGAATTTTAGTTGAGTATCTTAAGCCGCGTATTTGGGTGAGAAATGTGATTCAACTTGAGTCATGTGTGATAATTATTCCTAAACCTAACCTGCTTTTTATCCTAATTTATTCGCTTTTAATTTAGCCTTTTTACTTTCCACCGCATTACGTAAAATAAAGTTAGCTGTCTAAAAGCCGAAAATCTTGCTTACTTCTACAAATCCAGCAAAACCGTATTAATTATTCCCTTGAGTACGATCCCGGTCTTTCGAATTATTATGCTTCAATTGGATGCTTAAACCCTACGCTTAGGGTGATCTTATTGGATATATTGACGAACTGATAAGCACCCAATATCGTAGATGATTGGTGCTCCTAGTCCCGCTTTAGGATGTTTATCTTATGTTTCTTTGTCGTTTATAGTGATTTTGCGCGTAAGGCTATCTGTTGAGTGTTTCAGGTAATACGCGAATAAGAAGGTTTGTTTTGGTGTTTTGAACTGCCCTTGAGGGCAAGCGAGTAGGCGAGGCCTTGAAGAATTCAGCCATCGAGGCTTGAAGATGAAGAACCGTAGTGACCGAAGTATGCCATGGGCCGTCGGGTGTCAAAACAAAGCCCAAGAGCTGGAATGCCAAGAAGCAGAACCGTATTGATACGTTTTTCGGAGTATTGATACGGCTTCAAAACAGAGAGAAACCCAGCCTTCAGCGTATTGATACGTTTCTCGGAGTATTGATACCGCTTCAAAACAGAGCAAAATCCAAGCTTCAGCGTATCGATACGGTTTTCGGAGTATTGATACGGGTCCGCTACGGGGAACTTTGGAATGCAACCAAAACAGAACCGTATCGATACGGTTTTCGGAGTATCGATACGGGAGGCTTACCGACTTACTTTTTGTCAGATTTTAACTTTCCAAAAGTGGTAATTTTCCACTTTTTGGATATTTGTCTGATATTTTGGAGGAGAGAGAGACCCTTTTGTATAAATACCTATCCCTCTCTCCCTCCTTGTCTATCTAGGGAGTAGATAGTTAGATTTAGGCCCAAGTATTCCTTTTGCTTTCTAGGAAACTCCATTAATGTTCTTCAAGTTTTTCAAGTTATTTCCTTCAAGAACTCAAGTAAGTTTAAGTGTTTTAATGTTTTCTCAAGTATTAATGTTGTAGCTACTACTTGGATCTTCGTATAAATCAAGGTTAGTTTCGTTTTCATCGGTTAATCATGTTTTCCTTTCCTAGCATAATTTCTAGTCTTTTTGCTATGTGTGAGTAGTTAATAGGTTTGGTCATGGGGTGAGGTTCACCCGATGGATTTGTCGTTCAAATGGTTTCGTTTAAACTTTAGCTTAATTTCAATGTTTTGAATGAATTAAACCCATGATGTCTAGCTTTGATCATGGGGTTGGTGGCTTCTTTGATTAATGAAGTCTATCGCCTTATGCTACGTGCTTGATTATCCTACGCGTGCGAACGATCCTTTTTCGTCTCTCACTTGCGTTAAATGAGTTCAATTTGAATTAGAGCATTGAATTGAGTTACAAGTAGTCTTCAGCCTTTAATACTTCAAGTGGAATCCGGACGGTTTCGGTTCACTTATTAGTTAGATGAAGAAACCGTTTGATGGCTAAGTCGTGGGTAAATCAATCCCTTTGACTAGACCATCTCTAATTTAGTTTAATTCCAAGTTTAAATAGCGTCATTCAAATCGAATACCGAAGTTGGCAGTTTTAAACGCTGGAAACCTTACAATACCTACAATCTGTTTAAGCTATATTCGAGCTCCCTGTGGATCGACTCGGACTTTCTCGCTATACTATGCAAATTGTTAGTTATGGTCCGATTTATAAATAATTGAATTTGACGGCCGTTTGGTAAACTTCAACGACTACCGAAAGGGTTGCATTACGAACGAAGTACCTGCTCTCCACACAAAATTCGTGCTGTTAAAGTGGCAACTAGAAGTACTCTAAGGCCATCCACAGTGGTATAATCAAAATAGAATAATCAAAAGTTGACACATCAGCTTTTGATTATTTATTCAAGAGGTTGCTAAACTTAACAATGTTGAGATTCACAATGGTCACTTCTAGTCCATAACCAAAATAAGGGGTCTACTACAATTTCTCTTTCTCTCTCTCTTTCCTGCCATTCACTCCCCTCCATTTAAGTTTTTTTGGGCAAAATATATTAATTCCCTCCCTTAATTTTGGGAAAAAAACCGGTGACTTCCTTCCCCCCATTATGAATTTTTTTTTTTTTTTGGGGGGGGGATAGAAACGGAAAAAAGGAGTAAAATACTTTAATCCGGCGACGATGGGTTGAATAATAGATGATTAAGAGATATGAGTTTCACTTTTTGAGGGAAAAAAAAAAAAGAAATAGTTTGTGGTGAAGTGAAGTGAAGAAGATATAGAGTAGGCGAAGAAGAGAATAAGAAAATACTAGTTGAAACACCCGTGTATACAAATTTTGGAACTACTTAATTTATGTGGTGTGGAGTCCACAAATTTTGATTATTAAAAAAGGTTGCTAGTCCACAACTTTCTAAGGATGTTGCCAAGTTTGATTATGCCATTGTGAGCCATCTTTTGTACTAATATTGTTAACTTTAACAACAATTGACTTTTGATTATACCACTGTAGATGGCCTAAGGGGGTGTTTCCACTAAAAAAAAATACTAAATACTTAATGCATTTTACCATTTAGTTTTCATTAACAAAAAAGTTGTCAACAAAAACGTTTTTTGCTATAATAACTCTACTTACAAATCCATCAACAGCTTATTCACTACCGGAAATAACTTGACATGTCTCAATAATTTATTCACTACCGAATACAACTAACAACTTCTCAATCACAAATAAAAATTTACAAATTTTTCACTACCGAAAACACCCCTAAATCTAAACAACTACCTAAAAGGATTGCAATAATACTCACCAAATGTTCAAGCGGCAACTAAAGTACTCTAGCTAGAACCAAGCAAAATAGGTGTGCATGGTTGATGACAAATGGAATCGTCCAATCATTATGAGGGCGCCCGTTGTTTTTCTGATTAGAACGAACGAGAGTTGTGACAAATGATCAAGACTGTAGTTACACCTATAATGATCAAAACATTAGCTGCGGTAGTTATTGTACGAAATCTATGACTTTAATTCTGTTTATATTTAAGGGTGTAAGTGGGGGTTAAATGAGTCTAGTCCTTTCCAGCATGTAACATAAATGGGATATCTACCACATTTCCTTTTCTGTCAATAAGTTGAAGTTGGGAGTTATTAAGTCTTACCTCTAACATTTATATGGTGAAATATATATATATATATACACAGTGGGCTTCCATTGAGGACCTAAGTTGCGGACTTTGCCTTTCCCGATCGAATTTCGATGATCCGAGCCGCTCAATGTGTTCAGAACGTGATTTTAAGGGTACTCGTTAGAAATCAGCAAAAAAAAAATACCGGGAAGGGCTTCATCCGAGCAGTTTTTGTTTATTCTGAATTGAACGGTTCAAATAAAAACTGCTCAAATCAAGTCCTTCCTGGTCATTTTTTTTTCCGATTTCTCGCGGGTGCCCTTAAAATCACGTTCTGAACACATTGAACGGCTCGGATCATCAAAATTCAATAGGAAAATGGAGAAATGGGATGGTCCGCAACTTAGGTCCTCAATAGATACACATACAAATAAATTAATACTTGTGGGGTGATGTTCAAGTTAGATCTCCTCTCATGGATCTCTTGGATTGAATATGGATTGAGCTCTTTTCGCTCAACCGAGCTTTAATTTGCAAAATAAGGAACCACGTTGGTGCCTAGCTGATCGGAGTCGACCGATAAGCACTCTGATTGTTGAGTAAGTTTTAGTTAAAGGAAGAAAAGTACAGAGTTAGAGTGATTCTCGCGGATCTCTTGGATTGAATCTTGACTGAGTTTTTTCCTCCCTACCTATCTCTGCAAAATAGGAAATCACGTTAATGCCTAGCCGACCAGCAGGCACTCTAATTACTGAGTACTAAGTCTCAGTTAAAGGAAGAAAAAGTACAAAGTTAGAGTGAGTAAGAAAGATGTATCTCTACAGAGTTTGCTACTATACCTGATGGAGAGTTATTCACTTATTTGTCTTGGACTCCTAGTTAATTCATGTTGAACTCGTGACTCCTAGTTAGTTCATCTAATTTCTAGGTCAAATTTCATACAATTTTAGACAAAATAAGTTGCTTTCACAAAGTTGATAGGACAAAATCGTCTACATAGTTTAATAACGAAGTAAAGAGAGTAGGTTTTTTTTTTTTTTTTTTTTTGGGGGTGGGGTGTGGGTGTGGGTGTGTGGTGGGGGTGGGATTGTGTGTAATGAACTCATTAATATTTGCCTTCTTATATAAATAAAATTTGAGCTATGCTCCATCATGAGAAGTGAATAATCTAATCTTTCTTTCCATGATGCGTTGTGTCTCAAAGAGAAAGAAGCATTGAAAGTGGATGACACAATGATGGATTAGAGGATTCTTTGTCAAACACACCACGCATGCGTTGTTTCGACCAATAATTAAGTCACTTCTACAATCATAAATATTACAGAGTAACCAAATAAAGATGATTATTACATTCTCAATTGCAATAATCAATACTCCTACATATCATGGTCATCATCTTTTTGGAGGCATAATCATCCTCTTCATTAAATTACACCTTTACAAAAAGCCCCAATCATTATCTCATCCATGCAGGCTAACTTCGTCATTTCACATCAAGGGCCGAAACGTAATTTCCCATGTGTGGGTCCACGGGCCAAACTTGCAAGATCGATCGGATATGCGTGAGAAATGAAAATTGTTCACGCTCTCTTTATTCCCACAAATTGCAAATGGAAAAATTACCAATTGCTTCTCATTAGGAGTGTAAACGAGCCGAGTCGAGCCGAGCTTTAGCGAGTTCGAGCTCGGCTCGTTTACTTAACGAGGCAAATATTCGAGCTCGAGCTCGGCTCGAGCCTTATCGAGCTGAGCCCTTAACGAGCCGAGCTTAGTAATTTATTAATCGAGCCTCTCTTTATCGAGCCGAGCCTCCCTTTTTGGCTCGGCTCGTTTAGTAAATGAGCCGGATACTCGAGCTCGAGCTCGGCTCGTTTACTAAACGAGTCGAGTCGAGCCGAGCCGAGCTCGCGAGTAGCTCGGCTCACTTACAGCCCTACTTCTCATGCACCAACATATGATGCTTTGGGAGGGTTTTTTTTTTTCCCCACACATATTGGTATGGTACATCACCATTAGGTGTATGGCAATCACTTCAGTGTGTATTGGAGAATGCCCTAGAGCACCATGCGATATTGTTCCAAGTAAATTGAATAATCACACTTTTTCAAATGTGCGCAAATTGTAAACCTCATTTTGATGATCGAAATTCAAAATAATCTATTTGTCTAGAGTCATTAATAAGAGATCATTAAATTAAATTCAGCTGAATAATAAGTGTTTGATCAAAGATTTCAATTATTGAGTTTTGAGAATTTTTGATATAAGAAATAAATTGTAAGATCAGTTGCTTATTGATACTTAATTGGGCTAATTTTTTGCTATCTCATAACAAGAGAATCGTGGTCAAGGAATTATTTCGATTATCAATTAAGACTCAAAATATGTACACCCTAATTGATGGTGGACAAAATGAATGTGAATAAAATAAATCTCCAATACTTTGTATGTCACAATTTATTACTTATTTAATTCCCAATTTTAAAGTACTTTTTGATGTACAAAATTTTATGTGATTTAAAAAATCTATTTAATATAACTCTTTGTGGTTTCTCAAACAAAGTTCATATTATCGATTAGAAAAGTATTACAGCAATAATTAAAATAGGTGATCAACTGTAGTATCTAGTTTAAATACTCCCTACGTCCCAATTTAATGGTCTTTTTTGGGAGTTCATGCTATTTTTTAATTGATTTTTTGGGAGTAACATTTTATGTGATTTTAAAAACACTATACCATAGAAGTAATCGAAATCTATCATACAAGATTAAATTTATTACCAATTTAAAGATATAACTAGTTTTTAATCTGGTCAATAGAAGGAGGGATTGATTAAAGACCTTGTTCGGTTAAGAGTTTTGAATTTTGAATTTTAATTATTACTCATATTTTTCTGTTTATCTTTCTTCAATTATCACCCCTCCTTTTTCAGTAATTATTCTATTTCTCTCTACACTCGTTACCTACAAATTTAAATTCAAAATCCCAAAACGAACGGGGATCGGGGAGCGGAGTAGTTGGGATCCAACGGCAGTTGAGCGTGGGGTGGTTTGCACGCGAGTGGGAGAGCGTTGCTTATAAAAGGCCAAAAAAAGTACTAGTAATAAGTGATGGGGGAGTAATTGAGGGGGTGGGGGGTGGAGTTCAAATGATTGTAGGGGAGAGGGGTTGTCGGGAAAGGGAGGGACAAGAGGACACACACGGCTGGATGGGCCGTGGGGGCCCACCCAAGAACAGTAGTGTAGTGATGATGATTGTGTGTAGTGTGTGCATGGGTATTTGAGACCACGTGTATTACCAGCAAGACAATAATATGTTTGTTTGGTCCTCGCCCACGTGAGGGTCTTGCCTTGCGGGGAAAAGTAAAAAAATAAAAACTAAAAAAAAAAAAGAAAGGGAAAGGAAATGGGTTTAATAAAGTTTTTACTACTTCCACGCTTCCCTCCCTCATTTTCTACCCCCACGTGAACTCTACTTTCCTTTGTCTGTCTCTCTACTCTCAACTCGAGTATAATTTTGTTCACTCTTCTTAAAAGAAGATGAATATTACCCTTTTCTTTTTACTAATTAAAATAGTGTGGATTTCACCACAAAATAATGTTATGCTTATCATGCAGTACACTTTTCGGTAAGCATGACATCACTTTGTAGTGGGATCCGCCATTTTAACCAATAAGAAGAAGGCTAATGTTCACCTTCTTAAGTGGAGGGTGAACAAAACTCAACTCCTCTCAACCCAGTACCCAAATCTTTTTCTGCCACATTTGCTAAGTAAATTCCTGTTCCGTTAAGGTTCCTATTTTTATAATATTTATATTTTTTGTTTTACAAGATAAATTATTATTTTTATTATATATCACCTTTATTTCAAAAAATGATTATTCATTTAAAAAATAAAAACTTTTTTTACAAAATAAGTGTACTTTATAGGCCTCGTTCCACTAAGAGAAATAAGTATTTATTTGAATTATTTTTCGAATTAAAGGTAATTTATTGTGAGAGAATAACATGTGTCATAAAACAAAAAATAAGTACTTAAAAAATAAGAATCTTAACAGAATGAGAGCTTATTTGAAAAATAATTACTACTTATCTCCTTTAGCGGAGTGGGCCCTAAAAAATAACTACTTTGAATATTTCAATAAAGCACTCATCATTATTTCCTTTTTTTCTCGACGTTTGTTGTCTTATCATTCAATCGAGTTTGTTTTCTTCTCTAATGTGATTTACCTATGAAGGATTAATTAATAAAAAGTTGTGCTTGTTGAAGTAGAATCTTACATCCTAACTCCTGAGCCGGAAAAAAAGTGGAATCCTGCATGTAGGAATCTCGTATGGAATTTTCACGGACTTTTTGAGTGGAAAAATTGTATTTGTTTAAGTATAATCCTATATTCTGAGCCGAAAAATAGGAGGAATCGTGCATGAATCTCATATGAAATTTTTGCCAACTCTTTGAGCGGAATTAACAAAATATCAAATGTTGACAAAGAAAGAAAAGAAGTGTAGATGTCAAAAAAGGAAATGTAGAATTTAATTTCCAAAAAAAAAAATCAAAATTGTTCAAAAAAAATGAAATTAAAAAGTGGCTCGTGACGTCAACAAACGGCGTAAGAGGGTCGGGCGTTTGTTCTCCACGGGGGGAACGTGATGATGCCTGCCCCATTTTTTCAACTGTAAAAGGCGGAGAAAGCGACTGATTTGTCCAAAATACCCTCGGGGTCGTTTTGCTTTTGCGAAGAAAGATTCTCGAGAAAGATAATAAGGGTCTGTGACTTGACTTGTGAGGGTGTGGGACCCAACCCAAGTGGGGGGGTTACGTTATCTGTCCGTTCCAATCATAGGCATCCCCGCTCATGATTTGATGGCTGTCTAACCTTATCTGCCGTGGCCATGAACAGGGTGAACATTACCCCCTTCATATTATTGGTTCTATCTTAGCCGTCCGACGAATAATTTACCATCGGAGTAATTATTCGGTGATCTTGGGACCCAAACGCCCTTATGTACCGCACAGTTTTTTTTATTAAGAAAAATGATACTATATTCACATTCTATTTTTTTTATTAATAGACTCCTTTTTTTTTTTTTCTTTTAATGAACTTTTTATGCATTTCCCTTTCTAATTTTCTTAACCAAAAGACAAGAAAGGGAGTGAATTCATAAAAAAAAAAGTGTGAAAATCATTTTCTTTTTTATAATTAGATTCCATCTCTGATGTTAAACTATCAATACTACTAAAGGTTGTTTTTGAATGCATGTAATCTTGAAGAGGGATATAAATAATTAAATTCCTGATAGTTCAATACACGAGATAATTCCATTCCATAATTTAGATTACTTCAGTATGTAATCTTACCCAGGAAAACATTGATTTAGAAAATTTAGAAGAGTCCAACATTTTTTCATGAAATGAGCATGAAATCTTGAAAATTACAATGAAAATACGAGATTATTAAGCAGATAGAACAATTTTGCTGACCACTACCCATTAGGCGATGGATAACAAATTAGGTTTTTTATTCACATCATGTAAATAACAATAAACGTTAATTATGTAAATACGCGTCATACTTATATGGATGCATCTTACATTGTAATTCAGGAAGCAGCACCTCTCAAGACTCCCATCCCATCCCCATCAAACCAATGAAGACCCTATTTCGTGGGCTCCAAAAGGACAATGATGAAGATCCGAATCGTTCACCTCGTATAGTCGTATATCTTGTCGAGACAAATCAATGTGCAATAAATTAATTTTGATCGAACACCAATAGATACATTAATTACTTGTGTCTTTCGTTACAAATTTTGGACCATCAGTTTACAAATTATATTTGCTGTCCACTTTATAAAACTAGATACGATTAGTTAGGGTGTTTATCCATATCAAATTAATTTTTTACATACTATTTCTTCTCGATGAGATTTAATTACGAGGTAAACGGTTTGGATCATTGTCGTTGTCTTTGCGTGGAGTCCACAAAAGGAAGTCTTGACGGGTATATACGGTGGGGATGGGGTGCTGAGAGGAGCTGCTCCCCATAATTGATTTCATGGTCCTTAAGCAGGTGGTTGGCATTTTGCTACTGGTACCGGTATATATGTTGAGATTCAGTCAACGGTGAAGATGAAGTGAGCACATTTTAGTACATGCAGGCTCAGGCAGGAAGTCTCTAATGTGAGAAATTTTTCAGTGCTGAGTGGGTACGTACCACATCACCCGAATGATGTGGTGTCCGAGCAAGCACATTCGAATCATTCAAAAGTGTATTGAACAATCCAAATTAAAACGTTCTCTCTCCAAATTCGAACTGTTCAAAATCGAAATGAATTACCCGAATGTACCGAACGGACACTAAGTGATACCCGCTTAGTACTGAAAAATTTCTCCTTTAATGCCTTAGCTCTTCTGGTCATATGGTACCAAAACTATAGCCATCTACATGCAAGACACAGAGTGGAGCAAAAGGGTAATAATGGACAGTGGTAGAAACCTAACCAAACCTTAAGTTAGGTTAAATTACATTCGGGCCAAAAGGATGACTGAGATAATTAGGTGGAGCCCCCATAACTTGTAGAAAATGTCATGAATGGAGAAATTATTCAGTCCCATCAATGATCTTATGCTCCAACAGATGGCACTGTTGAAGCACTTCATAATTTGTTGACATGATTGACACTTCACCACCTTTCACATGGGGTGCAATCTTGGGAAATACCGGTTCTGTGTGGAGCATACGTCGGGCTTGATTTTGACAATCCAATTCGTTTGATTTTACAGAGATTTATATTGTGTTTGGTTTGATTTTAAAATTTTTTTTTGAAAAATAGTAGGGGTAATAAGTGGAGAGAGATAGAGAAAGAAATATTAGAAGTAGGGAGAATCTAGAGAGAATTTAAGAAGATTTTTTTGAAAACTAAAGAGAACAAGGCATTAATTTTGAATAATACATGTGAAAAATCAACTCAATCTGTAAGCATTTGATCAAATAGACCTTGACTTTGTTGAAAGTTTGGAAATAAAAATTTGGACCAAGAGTAAAATAATCTCATCAATCACTTATCCATATTCATCAATTGAATTACGCGACCATAGTGTAGAGAGATCTGAAGATGTTGCCGAGCAACTTCCTGTTGAGTGGGGTGCAGAGCGGTCAATTCGACCGTTCATCTCGGCATGGACAGCTTGGATCAAATCGGAGCACACATACAAATTACATAGAAATCTGAACCGTTTATTATTTGATTAAGATTGAGCCGTCGATTGCCGAGACGAGAGGCCAATCCCTGCACCGCTCTACAAGCCTATTCCCATGTACGTAACTTTTCCTGCATGTATCCGCTTTCTCCCAAAACCCTTTTTTTCAAAAAGAAAATAATTTTAAATTCAAATATAACGAAAATAAAAAATAATTTTTTAATTTTTTTTGCACTGTTTAAAAGATTTTAATGAGATCTATCAAATAAGATCCATATTGGTAGAAAAATTATTTACGTAAACACATAATTATTTACTTAAAATTATCTCTCTTTTTTTTTTCTTAAAGTTTTTTTTTTTTTAGAAAGTGAAAGGGCCTCTAAAAAAAGGAAAGGAAGGGAGTGGAGTAAAAAGTAATAGTAGAATCCCCAAAGTCTTACCCCTGGTTAAAGAAGGCCACTAGTGGAAAAAAAACCAACCAACCAACTGAGTTAGGTTAAACTACACTGGGGGCAAAAGCATGATTGAAGATAATTGGGTGTGTCCCTGACACGCCCATGTCATGATTGATACTTCACCACCCTTCCCCTCCTTTCCTCCCACTTTCCTCCTCCTATATATTAACCCCTCTCTCTCTCTCTCATTTCCCCATCATCCTCTCTGCAATTCCCACTGCACCTCATCAATTTCTCTCTCTGCCTAAACCTCTCTCTCCACAAACCCAGTACTCTCTGATAACCCCACCCACTGCCCCTTGTTTCCTTTCAACTGGTATTCTAATTGACAAGATGACGGTTGAGAAGGAAGACTTGGGTCTGAGCCTGAGCTTGAGCTTCCCACAGAATCGTACTAGTTCAGTGCTTCAGCTGAATCTCATGCCTTCTTCTTCTTCTTCACCTTCGGCACCTTTCGTTAATCAAACCCCCTCTTGGATCGATAGCTTCCCTTCCTTAGGTATTTTTTCTAATTTTTTCCTTTCCGTCCAAACTTTTACTCCTTCCGTACGTAAATAAAAGCCCAACCCGCAAACTTAGGCTTATAAAAGATGCGTTTTTTCGCAAAAAAACCAAATTTTCGAACTTTTTTTTTCACAAATCAACGAGTTCTTTGAAGTTAAAGCCTAAGTTTGCCGGCCAGACCGGGACGGACGGAGTACTATTTTTCCTTGTCCTTTTCGTTTTTATTTTTGGACCTCTTCAGCTTTCCTTGACTGAGGGCCTCTATGGTGAACAGATCCCTAACTTTACTAATTGGACTCTTTCGTTTTCACGTGTAAAACCGACTGATAAAATCCAAAATCTGTTGACAGATCGAAACACGGACGCATGCAGGGGCGAGGTCAGGTCGTTCCTGAGGGGAATCGACGTGAATCGGCTGCCGTCGACGGCGGCCGACGGCGAGGAAGATGCCGGAGTCTCGTCGCCGATCAGCACGGTATCGAGCGTGAGCGGGAAGAGGAGCGAGAGAGATCAGGGGAACGGGGACGATAACGAGAACGAGATGGAGAGGTCTTGTTCTCGCGGGATCAGCGACGAGGAGGACGGCGACGCCGCCCGGAAGAAGCTCCGGCTGTCGAAAGACCAGTCGGCGGTCCTCGAAGAGAGCTTCAAAGAACACAACACTCTCAACCCCGTAAGTACACACACATAACAGCGCCAACAGATTTCACTTTGCATAGGAAAATAGTACACCCACCGGTAAGAAACAGACACGGATGTCTAGACACAGATTCAGATGAGTCAGAGTTGTTCGATGTACGTGGGTCTCATACAACGAACTACTTTTACCCGGTCATGTGTGTCCAATCTGTGTCTGGATATCAGGTAGAGACAGATCCAGACACGTGTGTTCGGAGACGTTCACAGGTCACACATTGGATGCCTCCGAACAGATTTGTAGCTTGACTGGATCTGTGAATCTGTACTCATTGTATTGCTCTTGAATGGTTTAACACGCACGGATCATGATTTTGGGTGTTTTCTTGGTTTGCAGAAGCAGAAGCTAGCCTTGGCTAAACGTCTAGGCCTCAGACCGCGTCAGGTGGAGGTGTGGTTCCAGAACAGGAGGGCAAGGTTAGTCATTTTCGTTGCTTTCTCAAGGGTATTTTCGGTATTAAAGATTCATAGTTGGAGCTTCTGAAATATACACCCAAATAAGCTTGTCCTCACATCCCACAATATCCATTACAAGTCCATGTAATTAGCAAGAAAAATAAATCTACATTTTTAGTTAAATACAGAGGGGGGTGTCAGGTAGGAATGCAAAGAGAACGAGAATTCACAAACAACACATGCTATGTAAAAATTGATTATATATTCCTTGCAAAAAGCACATGTAAATGCACTTAGGAAGGATAATATAGGAAAATACGGTTGGGTTGGTTTATGATCTCCAAAATTGGTCAAGGTATTCGTAAACCGATTGATAGTGTCCAAAATTGGTCGAGATGTGCATAAATCGACTCGGACATCTTTTACTACAAAAAAAAAAGTACTATACAAAACATACACGTGGCCATGTTCGTTTGGGTTATTTGGGTATTTTTAGTTTTGGTAGTGGGTGATAAGAGAAATAGGATAATGATTGGAGAGAGAGGTAATGAGTGAAAAGAGATAAAAAGATAAACGAAATTAATAATTGAAGAAATAGAATAATGATTGAAAAAAGATATAGAATAATGATTGAAAAATAAAATTAAAACAAAATAAATATGATAAACGAACAAAGGACTGTCAGTTTTCTCCCAGGACTTTCTGCTTTCACAGAAACCAATCATAGAATAACGAAGCTTTCTTTTGTGATAATTTTCAAAGCTTTTCTTGTAACCTTTCAAAGTGACAAAGAGTATTACTTTTGCTTTCCCATTTCCCCTAAAAAAATGACACTTTTACTTTTAGGAAGTCGTGAGTGTTTTTTGTAGTGAAATTACAGATGTACCCATCTGCATCTGGACGCCTATAATTCATTCGAAGTAAAATGCTTATGGATGGTACAGGACAAAGTTGAAGCAGACTGAGGTTGACTGTGAGTTCCTCAAGAGATGCTGCGAGAACCTGACCGAAGAGAACCGGAGGTTGCAGAAGGAAGTTCAGGAGCTGCGGGCCCTCAAACTGTCCCCGCAGTTCTACATGCAGATGACCCCACCCACCACCCTCACCATGTGCCCTTCCTGTGAGCGTGTTGCGGCCCCGCCTCCTCCCTCCTCCTCCTCCAGTCCGCTGCAAGTGGACCGCCCTCGGCCCCACCAGATGGGCCACGTCCACGCTCGGCCCGTACCTGTCAACCCCGTCAACCTGTGGGCTGCCTCCGGCCCATCTCACACCTTCACCGGCCGTTCGATGATTCCCTCGCTCGATCGCAATAACCTCGTCGGTCCAAGGGCCTAATGGTCACTTGGATAATCTAAATCGTAATCTCAGCATTTACATCATGGGTTAATGGGAAAGAAAAATGTAATCTATATGGGGTCGATCGAAGATATGATTTCGCGGCGGATGTGATTTGTGGTGGGTCTCCATATGTTTTGTTTTGTTCACCCACTTTCGTGACCTATTTAGTTTAGTCTTAATTTAAGCACTACTAATTTTTAGTACCTTTTTTTTTTTTTTTTTTAAAAAATGAGGAGAAGAGAGAGAGAGAGGAAATAGAAATGGTGATGGGTAGGAGAGGGACTTTGGACGGTTGTAAAGTGACTTATTTATGACTGATTTAAGTTAGTTTTATTGGTTTAAATATTACTACTAAGTGATGAGTAAAACTATCCTGATTTTATGCAATTCTTTTGACTATTGTGTTCCGTGTGGACCATATCAAGCAGGATTTAAAACATCTAAATTCTGAAATAGCTTCTCTCTCTCCTCTTCTATTTTTTTTTTGGGTTGAAAATCTCAGTAATTTGCTAGACGGATTTGTTCGTTTGGGGATCTCAATATTCCTGTGCACGGTCTTTAATAAATTTAATTTATTTCTCTCTCCACTCATCTTTTAAAAATCTCCTTCAAAATTTAAACTGAACATGATCTTTTTCTCTTTTGTCGATTTCGATAATAGAAGTTTATTTTGAGCAGAGAATTTTGATAGCTAGAAGGCTAGGTTTCGTTAGAAAATACTGTACATGTGATCTTGACCCACAGGTCGTCATCAATAATCATGCTAAACAAGTACCAATGAACAACTAGACCATAGCGTTTAGATTTTTTTTACTAAAATCCGACAAAGGGTATACCGAGCATCCAACTTTTGGACGGAACACCAAAAGGACAAAATCTATTCACCTAAGGGACAAAGCATGTAAAACACCTAATGGGCTAAGCTTAAGTCACAATGGGTCAAAACTTAAGCCTAAAAACCTCTAAGAAATGAAACCCTAGCATAGCACCGTCGCAACCTCTTGCTACCGCCTCCCTTGATCGCAAACGCTTATAGCGTCCCAAACCGCACCTTGCCGCTGCCCCAAAAGAGGCAACTGTGACATGCCATTTCTGGAAGAGATTTGCATTGATTACGTGTTAAGTGAATTCATCTTGTGGGTTCAGATTCAAGTGTCTAATTAATATTTGAACTTGAGATAATCCTAGTTTCATGATTGGAAAGAACATCTTTTACTTTTCAGCATGGGGTAGAGTTCTTCCTTTATCGTTTTCTCTGGCCCTGTTTTTTCCCTTCTGTGGTACTACTCTACACAATTTGGGTTGGATAGATGCATAACCTATGCCCTACTCCACTCCACCCTTGCCAAAGAAGAGACTCTTCAGTGGTAACTTGTTCATACTCTTCAATGGTAACTTGTTTACAACTGAATTAACTGTTGGGTCGTGACCCGATCCTCAAATCCGCACCCCAAGCATAAGCACGCAAACAACCAACCAAGCACAAACATGAGAGATTTGAGGAAAAACTCCGTCATTATATTATTCACAAATCAAATACAATATACATAAAAAAAACTTCATCGGCGCACCACAAACCGGCTATCATCACTCCTCTCTCTCTCTCTCTCTCACTCCGGTGGCTCTCCGACAGTCTCTCTGGTCAACTCCGAAGAGCCGGGCTCCCCTCGTTGGTGGAGCTCTCACGCTCACACTCTCTCTGTCTCACTCAGCCCACACACACAGTGCACACGCTGCACTAATATATCAAAAGGGGGGGGAATAATCCCCTACACTCGCACCCACTCCACTTGGGTGTACCCAACATTCACTTTCCATCTTACTGGCAAATGGTAAGCTGGTACGTTATGTGAAATCCATTTGGGCCAGGGTGTTTTTAACCCTCTTCTGTGTGGCAGGTATAGTTTGGGTCAATCTGGCAAGAGTTGTATCCTATTTTTTTGAAATGGAGTGGTTCCTCGTGGGACTCTTATAAATGATAGGTTGTCGAGAGCGTGTTCTAGTTTTAGTGCCACGAATTGAACCAGTTCTTTCAGTGATCATCATAGAACTGGATCCATTGGTTTTGATAGTTAGAACAGTCAATTAAGTAGCTACATGTTACATTGAGATGGTACATTAAATTTTGGAAGATTGGTTTGCTCGAACTTATTCAGGTTTCGTTTTTTGTCCTCTGTAAAGCTTACCAGATTGGCCACCGATTGCAGGCGGTTCAGGAGTTCTACCTTATCAAGGTGAAGATGATCCGGAAACGGAACCCTATAGCTACGCGACAAGTCTTATCCTTGAAAGTCTCATTCTTGGCATCACGAGATATTTTAGCGTTGGACAACGTCTCTGTAGCTGACGTAACGGAGGAGGATTCGGATGGGTATGATCCGAGCCATGATTCAGGAGTTTTCGTGGCCCGCAGTACAACATTTTCAGCGAGCAGATGCATTTACAGAGCAGTTTACTAAATTACGGCCACCAATCCACAGGGAGTTCTGAGCGTAGATATTCATGTTCACTAACAAGGCAACCGTGTATGACTGTATACATGGTAAATTTCAACAATATTTCAACACCAGGTTTCAAACCCGGCTTTATATTTTCAATACTTGACCCAAAGCCTGATAAATAGATTTGTCCTTCCAAATACAACACATTTGTACGTGTACACCCTTGGAAACACAATAAAGTCACAACATGAAACCTATATCTTTTGATATAAACAACACTCCTTTGAAATACTTGTCCGCGTGAAAAGCAATCTAATGATACAAACATCGCCAAAGGATTACGCTTCTATATTGCAAGGCCAACCTTCTACGGATTGTACAATCTATTCTGGCCGTGGAGTTCCAACTTTATTGTAGCCATATCTGTATCAAAAGCATGGAGATCACTTGTCATCAGCAAACCCAACTAGTTCTCCAAAATAACTCGAAACCGATGCTGGCCAGCTGTGAGATGACCCTTCGATTGCCATTTTCGCCAATTCTTTGTCATATATCTGATGAATATGTTGCTTTTCCTTGTGATGCCGTGAGACTCGGGGAACCCTAGAGTCACCAAACTTTCTATGGCTGTACTTCTCTGATGCATTATCCTCCAAGTAAGGAACAATGTACTTTTGGGCATTACCGATTGAGATTCCAAGATGATTTCCTGGTACACTGACGTACTTGACCCTCCCGGCATCATCCAAGCTTTTCAAACCAATCCAGTCTTCTACATACAGTTTAGTCTGTAATAGAGCAAAATGTAAACAATAAACCTAAATACAAAGTGTTGTACATACTAAAATATGATTTGCACATTTGCAAATAGGGAGTTTTTATGCCTTCCATGCATAGGAAAGACTGAGAATGCTCAGATTACATCTTGAGGCATTGCCTCAACCAACTAGCTTGTGCCATTGTTTTGTCACTAGCTCGTGTCATGTTTCTTCCTCGTCTCCTTTGGAAGAATAAAGGTGCAAAGAAGAGTAATAATGATTTGAATCTTTCAATATCCCATTCATACGATTAGCTATGAAAGGAAGTTGATCATGCATTACCAAAAGCCTAAACTGAATTCTTCCTGGGTCAATGCTCGAGCAGTTAATGGGGACGAACTATAAATTTGTTGACAATCTGCCATTGACTAGCTCTGAGAGTCCAGCAATGGGTTTTTTCTGTTTAGGGATGGTTCCTTATAACAAATGTTCTTGGAAGCAGCAAACGGTCATTGTCAACGGTCTGTGCTAGTGTCCATGTGAATTGAAACCAAAAATTTCCCCATCGGCATCATTTCACCTATGTCTAATAAGATTAAGATCCTCTCCATCTTTGTTTTGTTTTCCCAAGTAATTGTACTCCCTCCGTCTCAATTTGTTGCGCCCTTATTCCTTTTTGGGATGTCTCAAAATGATTTGTATGTTTCAAAACTTTCCATTTTTAGATATTTAAATTACCATTTTACCCCTCCTTTTCTTTTATACATTTAAAAGAGGCTATGTTTTCAAGAATTCAAAACCAAGCAATTATGAGGGACAAACAGTTTCTGAGCATGGCAGGGATTCTTCCCGCCTCAGTCAAAATAAATTACTCCCCTGATCCCGCCTCATTCAAACAGTTTCTGAGCATGGAGTAGAATTTAACTTTTTGCCTAATTTATATATTCTGTCAAGGGGTAAAATAGTAAAATTGATAGAAAGTCAATGTAATTATGAAGTTTTCTTAAATTACGTGCAAGTCAAAATGGGCGTAACAAATTGAGACGGAGGGAGTAGTAGAGAATATACCTGTTGTGGAGGCATAACCGGATCAAAGGCCCCCTCTGGATAATATCCAAACCAGGCGGTTTCTTTCGGAATCAGAACAGTGTCATGTTCAAACTGTTTATATATGCAGAGACAGGATAGAGAACTAATAAGAGCGTGCATCAACAGCCAAATTATGCAAGTTGCACAGTATAAATACAAAATACACAATAGTTAAAGAATCATCTCAAAAGACATATAATGCCAACTTACCATAATAAGCACCAGGTTCTGTAAGCTAGTGAACCGTTCCTTGTAAGTGGCATTTCTCTCATCAGGGAGTTCGTTGTTTAGCTTTGGGAGAAATCTACATTTCTCTAAATATGCAGGAATATTCTAGAAAATTGAAGTAGATTCAGAAGTCAACCAACCAAAGAAAGCACTTTAACGAGATGAATATATTGGATTTGGCTACCCACCTAGAATACTGAAATGTAACATCATGATTCCAACAAGGTTGTTTTAGTTATGCGCACTTAAATCCAACCACCACAAATGCCAAGTATGATAAATCTTTCATACACAAAACAGCAAGGAAGGAGGAGCTATTGAGTTCTACTCGGTTAAACTATTCTAAGAATGAAGCGTTTATGCACAAAACAAGGTGGAAGGAGGAGCTATTGAATTCTACCCGGATATATTAGTTTCATACACCCTAAAATATAAGCAGTTATAATCTAGCATCCTCAAGCCGTTGTCGCTCAGCTATCAGATTTTATTAAGTTGTTTAAAGAAACAAGACACTTGCACAAATCAGCAATGGGAGTGCACTCGGCCAAGAGGGCCATACAATCACATTCTTCATCGAAATGCATAATGACATCCAACAAAATACTCCCAGCTATGATGAGGAATTCACAGATGGCCATATCTACGTTATGAAGAATATCTAATTCAGTTGCTTATAGTATAGTGCTTGTGCAACTAAAATTCAATCTCTCAGATTTTGGTTGATGTTCTTTTGCTTAGTTGATAATCCAACCGATGGCCTATTGACTAAGTCGCCCTAAGTGCCAAGCGGCAAGCATATTTCTATGAGAAGAGCTCATGGATGAGTAGGCTTCCCCTTTTGAGTCACAGAATGTGAACTGGGCCACAATATGAAGTGTGACAAGTTTCTCCAAACAAGTTAAATGACATCTGGCGTAGTAGGCGCTTGAGTCATTCGCTTCTAAAACACGGACTTTGGTTTTTGGTAACTCAAAAGAAAACTACATGCTCAAGCATTGCTTGAGCTTATGATGTTCTGTAAGAGGCCTATACCTTTTTTTTTTCTTTGGGTAAATCAGCTTTAAAGGCCTACACCTTCTTCCTTCATTTTTTCAATGAGCAAGAACAGCATTAGGAAATGAGCCGTGCTATTTACAGAGACTTTGTTGCACAGATATGTGCACAGATTTTTTTGAGGGACCCACTTTTGGGTCCCACACAAACAATCTGATCATTAATTTGGAATTTTCTTTCAAGCAACTCATTAAAAAATCAGCTCAATAAGATACATGTAAGTGCTTGATCCGATCTTATAACTTTTCATTCGGAATTTTGGATTAAAATTATGAATGAAAAGTTGTAAGATTGGATCAAGCACTTATATGTATCTTATAGAGCAGATTTTTTACGGGGTCGCTAAAAAAATATTTTAAAATTAATGAAAGGATCATTTGTGTGGGACCCAAAAAATCTGTGCACAGATCTGTGCAACAAAGTCTGCGTTATAAGTGTTAGCCATGTAAACCAGTTTGCACATTAGGATTACAAGCATGTACAGTGCTAAAATACACATGCTCTTTCTTCATTTCTTCAATAGTCACAATATTTATTGGCAGTAGCAGATGTGCAGGGCACTCTGTTGCCGAAATGTATTTTTATCCTCAATATCAACATTGTGCTTGATGAGAAGTGTATGCTTGATCAATTTGACCCAGTTTTTGATTACTTGTGTTCATTGTTTCACCATTGTTTTGCTTGAGAGCCTCATGGTTGGAATGGAGACTAATTCTTTATTTAGCAACACTATTTCATTCTAACCATTTGTTCTGTAATCAAAACCCGAAGATTTCAGCATATCAACGGTCAAAATAAAATGCATACAAGGCATGAAAAATTGGGTGATTCTTAGAATCAAATCCTGAAGCTTTTAGCAGCATTATCTTATTCATAGCAGTTGTTCGCCAAGGACTATAGTAGTAGCATCATTATCTTATACATAGCACTTGTTTGAAAATCAAATCCTGAAGTTTAAATCTTAGAAAGAAAATGAGCCAGATGCATGGAAAATGGTTTCAATGCTTTTAAGCCTCTACTTTTGTAATGAAACAATAAGCTGGTGTTGAGAACACAGCATTAGATCCTCAAAAAAAGGGCAGTGCACAATACTATCTGTGTAAAGTTAACTCACATTTGGTAGTTTGAGATAACCACTGGGTGCCAAGTGAGCCTGCAATCCACAAAGTAAAATCCAGTAAGGTAACAAAATAATGCTTAAAGTAACTATATGAAAAGAAGCATAGAAAAAATCTGCTCTTCAAGACTTCCCATGTGATGAAAACTTCCAACTAATAATTCTTAGGCCCCATTCCAGAATGGGAAATAAGTCCTTAATTTTTAAGGTGGCAATTTCAAGCTCAAAAATAATGGGCTTATTGAAATCTAAAAATATGCAATATAGATATTGTTTGAAAGATCTCAATGAGATCGAGATCTTTTATACGGTGCAAAAAAAATAAAAAAAATTATTTACATTATTTTTGAGTTTGAAAACGTGAAATAAGTAGTTATTTTTTAAGAAAGTGTTCTGGAACAGGGTCTTATTAAGTTCAAGGAGAGATCTTTACTTGGATATAGTCACTGTAGATCTCTGATTTGATTAGGTTATCAACCAAAATGCAAAAGAGGCCAGACTGCACAAACAACCAAAGTAGAGTTAAATCAAGAATTTTTGTAACCTATACAACATTTAGCTGAAAAAGAATAGTATGTGATTGAGAAAACCCAAACATCATTCCAGTGGATAGGACTAGCCTAAAGCAGAGCCAGTTGCCCAGGCAACTGACCAAGTAGAAGAGTTGAATCATCTTACTTCGGTTTTACTGTAGCAAGTGTTAAGGAGTTTCAGATTTAACATGCAAAGGCAATCATCAGACCATTGATAAGTAAAATGGAGGAGGTAGAGAAAATAGAAATTCTATAAGTACTTATAATATCACAGAAAAAGTAAATCAAAGGAGCACGACTTGCAAAACAGGTTTCAGGGAAGAAAAAGGAAAGAGAACACTGACGTACCATTTGGACTATGTATGCATTGGCTGAAAGGGAAACATGATTAGTTATAGGAAACTAGTTACTGGGAGTACACTAAGAAACTTAAAGCTTTCGATTTTCAGTTGATGGAAAATGGAGCATCTGTAGAAAGAGTTGGTAGTGGAATCTAGCATTTTCTTCTTTGATCGGCCAGAATGGAATCTAGCATTGTCCATGCCAGAATGGAGCTAGGCTGCACTTGGCTATTACCTATCTATAAAAGTGAGGAGCATTCGAGTTTCTCCTCCATTCTGCACAAGTTGAAACTACATAAACACCTTCACCTTTGCAACTGTGACACCTAAATCGCTAAATGAAATGTTTTACCCATCCAGTTGTCACTAAAAAAAGGTGAACAATCACAACATGCATCTTCTACTTGTACTACAATGATAAAATCCATAAATCACAATAAACTGCCACTTTATTTTTCCCTCCAACCTTGTCCCACACCCTCTCCGTATCTCACATACCAAATTGGTTTTAAATTCTTTGAGAATGAGGTACAATGGTAAAGAGATTATAGCAACACTTACACCACAAAGAGGAACAGAAGCGGTTCCAGCATGAGGTCCTCCTAATGAGACAAAATTCTTGACCTGTCAATAAAAGGCAAAAAAATGACTGTCAAAGATTATGAAGTTCAGGAAATAAGATACTTCAAACATTAGCAAACAATATATTGTAACTCAGAATGAGAAGTTGCAGTGATCGTAATGGAACTCTTGAAAGCAACAAGTAGAAATGTGCTTATTTGCTAGATCCAGATATTAAATCTAATTGGAGAAGAAGAAAGACAAAAAAAAAAAAAAAAAACCTATGCCTTTATGGAGGAGAAAGAGTTTTGAAAGAGAACATCAGGAAGACATCAAGGCTCGTCTTTGGACCTAGGATTTGTGGAGGGAGAAGAACAAATAAGCCTAATATTTCCCGCATCTTTCCTTTTTCCTCCAGAAATCCAAATACAGCAGAAGAAAAAGCTGGTCGCCTAATATTTCCCTCATCTTTCCTTTTTCCTCCTTCACTGTACTTTCAGCATAGGCACAATGACTTGCTAAAAAGGTCAGATGCAGAAGTAAGGAGCTTCTTGTGTCCATTGGACTTGCAATTTAGATTGCAACATTTCGAATAGGAATATGGGGGATATGCACACCCATCACAATTGTGCAGCTACTTGGGACCAGGTGAGAAAGTGACGGAAAACATGTGGTATTGCCCATCCATTTTTATTTTCCAATGCTGCCAAATCTATTTCTGCAAAGACCTTACACCACTTGTGCAGCTGTGCCAACTTACAGCGTCAACTATAATTTGAAATGCTCAAATACTATTTAATTTGAAATGCTATTTAATGCCGCTTCATATGTTAACATTATAAATTAACATAAATTAACACCCTAGATAAACAAAAAGATGCTTCATATGCACGGGTGCGCGGTGTGCGAAGTTTTATGCCCCCCCTATTTCCAAGAAGATTACCCCAAGTCCCAACAATAGATAGTTGTCTTGTCATCGTCCCATATATTGTTACACCAACCCTTGATAGAGCACAAACTTAGGCCTGTAGTGTCATGGTATTAGAAGTTGTCTTCATTGTCCAGTTTTCCACAGGATTTAATAAAAAGCTTCCCTCGGAATAGGGCAGATACATAGGGAAATAGATACTAAACAAAGTGACAATTAACGGACTTATGCAAGTGCTTCTGTGCATGCTCATGAATTCATTAGTTAACATGTCCAATCAAAGTCGCCAGCTAATTAGAATTAAGAACTCGACCTCATCCATGATGCCACTTGAACCACAACTAATGTCATATACTAACTAATGAATTGATGAGCATTCAGAGAAGCTCATAACTCATACAATTACATGCCCAAATTCATTGTGGAGAACCATCTGAACAGTTACAATGCTATTGAGAAATAAGTGAAGTAGCAAACAGTAATTAAGCTGGTTCTTACAGGGGGCCCTCCTTCACAAAACTCTACTACACCTCGGCCTATTACATTACCCTGTCCACAGAAAAAGTTCAGAATGTGAGCATCTCTGAGGTTAGTCAAAACCACATGGAAAGTCGTAAACAAAGTGAAAGACGGTGGTGAATTGTAGACACGAAAGGGATGACAGATTGAGAAAAGCTATTTGGTTTTATTCCTCACATCTCCCGAAAACCTTGCATTGAGCCACAACATAAGCAGACAAGCACAGCAATGGCACCTAAAACTTGAAAGATCTAAAACAACCAAACATTCGTTAATTGTTTTAATCCGCTAGACCATGAAAGGTAATAGCTGTTTCTGGTTTGAACTATTCATTATAAATAGAAGTTGACCAAGGCCATCTCCCTCAGTCAAACTGTTCATGTTCAATCCAGTAGAATACCTAAAATATAGTGCACTAGCCACCAAAGCATTCTCCTGACTAGCATAGGAATAGCATTACCAAGGTGCATGTTGCACGACAATTGCATTGCATGAAATTGAAAAATAAATATCTCATCATTGATCACCTGGGAAAGACCCACTATGTTGTAGCCATCCCTGAGTTCTTCCATTTTCTTCACCTGTGGATTTAATCATGAAGTAGTCACTCAGGGAAAATTAAACTTGAAAAACCGGATAACTGAATATACGAATGTAGCCATGAAGATTCACAACCTTGTCACAAACTTCTTCAGCCTGCAAACATAGGCACAGTTCACATTTAGAACAACATGTTAAGATGACAAGTGAGAGCCAGATAATTATCAGATTTGCCCTACCTGATCCTGTAGAGGCATAAACCAGGAGTCCCATGAGCCATCTCCAATTTCTCTACATTAGGGGAATAATCTAAGGACATCAGTGCTTTAGCAAACTTTACAGGATACACAGAGAACACAGTTCAGCTTAGACATGAGTTATTTCCCTGATGTTCAAATAAACAGAGAAATACAGTACATATGAAGCATCCAGCAGAGAAATTGAAAACAAAGCCAGGACGGCCGTTAGTATTGAGAAAGAAATATATGCACATCATCATATCCCAGTTGTGGTTACTGGTTCCAAAGAAAACTTGAACACCATAGATTTCCCGAATCATTTACCAAGTTTAAGAATGTCTAAAATACAAAATTTATGAATGTTCAACGTAAATGGGATTCAAAAGGTAAAGAGAAGGTCAAACAGAGCATGAACTAAGTGACAAATCAATCTAGTCGCACACCACAGGGAATGGCAAGGCCTATTCTTAGCAAAACAGAAGTATCTACTATTTCCCACCTATCAACCAAGCAAGTAAGAAAGAGCAGAGCGTCAATCTATTTTCTGATAAGTAAAGACATAAAATTGTCCTTCGTAGGTAGTGGCAAATGTGCAGTTTTCTCGGACTAAAGGATTCTATAAGCAACAAATAACTGTGAAATCTTCTCACCAGTATGCATACAACCACTTCAAATCAAACATATTAACATGAGTGCAGACCACTACAATTGCCACCGGTTTAGATACTAAAATTTAGCTGCTAAATGTAACTTCAAAAATTATCCATGAGCAATCACAACCAGGCTTATTTATGGGGTGAGCTAGAACCAAGTCATACATGCAATATCCATCAGATTTTGACCAGTTGCTCAATTGCTCTGTGAAGTGTTTAATTCCTCGATTGGAGCATTGATCTCCAATTCCTGCTTAGAGAAAATAAATTATCATTAAAAAAGAGTGGAAAATGAAAGGAAAAAGCCTAATATTCTGCAATCTGCAAAACTCAATAGATGTAACCAAATACAATCATCTTTTGCATATACAATCCAAACGGAAGGAAAAACAGATCATGCCTCTAACCTCTCTCCACTACTATACCTACTTAGATAACAGTGAGTCTCTCCTCCCTCCCTCCCTCCCTCTCTCTCTTTCTCTCTCTCTCTCTCACACACACACACACACACTGTTCTGTTAGTTACAAGATCTGTTAAGCCACACAACATAGGATAAATGACAACAAACTAGAACAATCCTGAAACAAATAGAAGAGCAGAGGAAAATGTTGAAGACAATGAGACTTTCAAGGGAAATATACAAGGATGCATTTTCAGACGGAATGAAATGGCAGGTACCGTAGGGAAGTGTGGTGTCACATCTATAATCTTGAAATTATATGGAAACAGAGTCTCCAGTCAACCTAGAAAAGACAGTCTCCAGTCAAGACCCTTTGAACCATCAGACAAAAGGCAAGTTTATCTACCAAAGATCTCTTCGTCCATTGGCTTATAGTGGTGATTTCACGCCTTATATGAGAGAACATAACCCCTCTCTCTCTCTCTCTCACACACACAAACACACACACACACGCACTGTGTGTGTCTGTGGGGTTGCTACATGTCTTAATTCAACAATTAACACAAGTCAAAATAACATCTTGTGACCATGTCAGGCGAATTCCCATATTCACATTGATGACCTTGCACTACCTATAGCAATCAGTTTACCCCAATATAAGTCTACATATCCTTACACCACTAACTTAAACGGTTATCCAGATACAAGGCACCTAGTTTTCACAAGTCAAACTCAACGAATGTTCAATACAACAGAGCTCATATTCCAAAAAATCACATCATACTCCTTCAACAACTCGACTGCACGATCATCAGCAGTAACAACCAAACGCCACAATCTAACATCGACAAATTTCATCGCTAGTAAACCAGAAACTTGCAATTCGGAACCGAGAACACGAACTCCTAACCTATTATTAGCTTATCGGAAAAAACAAATTAACTGAATAAACATATGGACATTGTGTGAATATACAGACGAGTAAATGTTGAAACAGATTACCGTGGAGCACAATGAAAGGGAGGGAGGATGAAATCGGGACGAAAGTGACGGCGATGAGGAGCGTGGAGATGATTGCTGAAGGCGACGAGGAATGAGGAGCCATGGAGGTTGCAGAAATTAGGGCTTTTTTTTGTTTTGTTTTTCAACTCCGTGCGTCTACCTCTCCTCTCCAAGAACTTCTGACCTCTGAGGAGGGAGACTGAAGACGGAGGCACGGGGTCGGACGGGTTTAATTTAATTAATAACCCGCGTAGGTGTAGAAATAGAAATAGAAATAGAAATAGAATATGCTTTTGCTTCTTCATCATCCTTCGTTTATTCCTACTCGTGTTTTCTTTTTCTTATCTTATTATTATTATTATGAGAGGAAGAAGATACGTTGGTGTCCTTGGATACTTTTTTATTGGGAAAAATTTTAAAAATGGTCCCTCTAATTTGCATGAATTCTTATTTTCGTCTCTCTAATATCAATTGTGTTACTTTTAGCCCTATAATTTGCATTCTGCTCCAATTTGGTCCCTCTCGCTTACGGCGTTAATGAAACTAACGGAATTGGAGGACAAAATTGTCATTTCACCTCACAGAGGGACTAAATTGAGATTTCAGGCAAACTAGAGGGACTATTTCGACAATTTTATTTTTGACTTTTGTTTTTTAAATAAATTTAAAATACATCATATGTAATATATTTCGGAGGCGACTATTCGCAGCCCTCTATTTTCTCCCGTAACCCGTTAAAAATTTTCGAAAATTATATTTCGGAAACTACATGTCGAAAATATGTTCAACCGTCGGTAAACAACTGCCGAACATACATTTCGGTAAATAGATGTTGAAAACAAGATTATATTTCGGTAACTACATGTCGGAAATGTACAAGAAACATATATTTCGGTAATTCGATGCTGAAAATGTATCTCAATTTCAGTAACTAACTATCGAAAATGTATCTCAATTTCGGTAACTAACTGTCGAAACATATGAAAATTTTTAACGGGCTACGGGAGAAAATAGAGGGCTGTGAATAGCGGTGCCCTATATTTCTCATCTCATTTATTTTGAATAATCAAAATATGTTGAAATTTTTTAAAATTTTTATTATATATATCACAAAAAATATGAAAAAATTTGAAAATCAACCCCTATGTTAAATGTCTTGGTATTGTATTTTTTTTTTCAATTGAATTTTCACTCTCGTTATTTCCTTTGTCACATGATTAAAAAGAAAAAGTTGTTCAATAGTATTTAAAAATCAGAAAAGCGATAGAGACGGCCTGGCGCGGCGACAAAGAATCTTAAGACAGAAGAGAGATGATTTCAATCTTGACCGTCCAATACACTTTTGGACGACTCGGCCACGTCAGCCGGGTGATGTGGTACCCACCCGACACTAAAAAATTTCTCCTAAAACACACCTCCAGATATAATTATGTCCGTAATCGTTAGATGCGTGTATCTATGTGCATTAAAGGTTCCGTCTTCAATTGTGTCAGAATTGTGTTTTTTTTTTTTTTTTGTTTGATCCGCTGTCGGAATTGTGTTTGGGTTGGTACTTGGTAGGATTGCTCGTGAGTGAAAAATGTGAAGTAATTCCTCTTTCGATTGGGCAACCTTTCTTCTCCGAGGTCTAGATTTGAGCTTCAACTCGATACTTCGGAGCAAAACCTAACCAGATTCGAAAAATGGCAGAATTAGGAATTCTTGAAATTCCTCTTGCAGTGAACGCTTTGGTATAATCCGCAATCAACAGATTCAACACGCTGCATGACTTTCAAATCACTAGCTTCGTCTTTCAATTTAACTGATATATATATATTTTTTCCCTTTCTAATTTTGCAGCATCGATCTTTACCAGGATCTTTTCATAACGATAAGAATTGTGTGCACAAATCAAAGGACTCCGCAAGGTCTAGTCGATTGTAGGTATTTTTGTTTCTGCATCGTAATTCATGTCCAGAAAATTGATTCTTTTTCCTTGGAAACACTCACGGACAGACCGAGGACTCCCGCTTGCAAGATCGTTTTGACAATCCACTGCCCGCCGAACCAAGAGTTTTGGAAAAAATAAAATAAAAAAAGCAATGTTATTTTTAGCAACACGTTTATTGTTTGAACTGTTATTTTCTTTTTAAAATGGTACCTTGGATGCACATGTATGCATTCATAATTATATCTGGTCAAATTTTACTGCGTTGTGTTCATATTCGTATGTTTCCATGCACCCGAAACAAAGAAAATGCGTTGATTGATGTTGCACAACCCGCAACAATTGCCACATTGTTTTGATTGAGTTTTTAGTGTATCATGATTTAGAATTGACAAGAATCTGTGTCTCAATCTTTTTCTTTTTAATCATGTGACAAAGAAAATAACAAGAGTGAAAATTCAATTGAAAAATAAAATACAATACCAAGACATTTAACATAGGGGTTGATTTTCGAATTTTCTCATATTTTTTGTGATATATATAATAAAAACTTTAAAAAATTTCAACATATTTTGATTATTCAAAATAAATGAGATGAGAAATATATTACATATGATGTATTTTAAATTTATGTACAAAAACAAAAGTAAAAAATAAAATTGTAGAAATAGTCCCTCTAGTTTGCATGAAATCTCAATTTAGTCCCTCTATGAGATGAAATGACAATTTTGCCCTCCAATTCCGTTAGTTTCATTAACGCCGTAAGCAAAAGGGACTAAATTGCGGCATAATGCAAATTATAGGGCTAAAAGTAACACAATTGATACTAGAGGGACGAAAATGAGAATTCATGCAAACTAGAGGGACCATTTTTAAAATTTTCCCTTTTTATTACTATATGAAAATGGTGAATTTGATTAGGTGGATCATAAAGTTGTGATTCACAACTTCTGTTTGGGAGAGCAATTTTGGAAGTGGGTGAACAATTGCTCAATTTGGTGGTTGTTTTTTTTTTTACAATCAGCTATCCGGACCAACTTACACGCAAACCTTAACTAATTAATCCGAAACCCTGAAGTTTGTTAAAAAAAGTGTATTGGCAAGAACAAAGCTTTCATTAATGTTGTATCATTGATTATGTCTAAAACACAACCTAAACATGCAAAGAATAAAACCTAGAAATATAGTAACATAATATTTTCTAATATTATGCTAACATTACCTATCAGTCAAACCTCCAAAAACCCGAAGCTTTGGAACCTTTTGGCTTTATGTGATTTAAACTTGTAGCTTCTTGGGGGGCAAGTCTTTTAGTTGCTTTTTCTAACACCCTTGGGGCAAATTTGTGTGTCATTTACATTGGCTTTTAATCAACGATTAAATCATTTTATCAGTGTGTCATTTACATTTACATTGACTTTTATTTTATTTTGGGGCAAACCTTTTAATTGTTTTTTTTTTAATAGAATTGACTAAAAATCAAGCCCTCTAATAACAAACGACGATGATTGAAAGTTATATCCGGTATGAGCTGCATAAAAGGTTTACCTACAAATTTCCACTTTCAGGAGTCACCATCTCAATTTCTTGGCAGGTGGTAAAAATGGAACAATACCCCGATTGGATAAAATTATACATCTGTATAAAAGGAAGTTTACAAGTTTTGTTAATATACGTCAATAATACCCTCGTCAGCTACTCAAACTAATAAAAATTTGAAGATAATAGTATATTAATTAGTAACACATCCTTGTGTACATATAGAAAATTTGAAATTCGTTCATATGTATGTGCGTTGTCTCTCAAACCTCAAAAGTCAAAAGTGATGTCAATCTCATTTTTGATACGAATGGAGGACATTCTACTAATAATATTTTGGTGACCATATTTGAATATCATGAAATGTGTCAACAATATATTAGTAATAGGGAGAAAGCTTTGAAGAATATTGCGGAGTTAGAAGAGGGAGAAATTCCGGACATGGAAGACTGTTTCTCATTCATAGGAGTTCTAGGTTCCATTTGGTTGCTTTTTGGGTTCTGCTTAGGTTTTCTGTGTTTTCATTTTTGGCTTTTCGATTTGTTCGGATTCTTTTTCTGGTTGATTTGGTTTGGCTGTTGGGAATTTGTTTTTTGGTCTTCGGGACAGTTAGGTGCTTTGGTGGTGTTTTGGTTGTGGTGTCTCTTTGGTGTTTTTTGGTGTTTCGGTTGGCCTCTTGCCTTTCTTTCGATCTTGGGTGGCTTATTGCCGGTGTATCCTTGATCCGTTTAATCTTTGTAATCATTTATAAAAATTAATACAGTAAATTTCTTTTGCTGAGGAAAAAAAAAACTTATCTTACTACATTAACTCTTTATTTAGTTAATTTCGTTGTTAGTGAATTTTTTTAAAAGTTTTTAGTCAAAACATTTAACATTTCAAATTTGTCTCGACGAGATTAATACAAAAATTTGAACAAATAATAGTTCAACCTTGGAAAAGTTAAAAATGACGAAGGAATCAGAAAGAAACTGTCTACTTTGAATCGTTTTTTGTCTTTATTGAGCTGGTTTAAGTTTTTAAAATTTTGGTTAAAAATTTTACTCTTTAGATTTCTTTCGTCAAGAAGAATAAGCAAGGGAAGGTGAAACATCGCAGAGGTAGTTCAAATAGTTGTAGAATTTTCATAAGTACAATCGAAAAATGAAAACAAACGAGAAGGACGTGAAACAACATTGTTTATATTCGCTCAGCTCTATTTGCTTTTAGCTTTGCATATGTCGATTGGAAAATGATTTTCACATTCGCCTTTTAGTCATCTACACACTTTTTTTTTTTTTTTTTATCCACATGAATTTATTATATTGCTATTGCATGTATGAAGCAGTGTATAGAATAAATGACAAGATAGTAAATTCAAGTGGATAAAAATAAAAAAATTGTGGACAAATAAAAGGTAGTGTACGTCGAAATCAATTCCCAATACTCCGAACTTTGAATGATTCTGTTCTGCTTTGGTGCATTATCTGCATCGTTCTTTAACATTCCCGTTGCATATAGGGACGCGGGGGAGTTGTTGTCACGGCAGAGAGGGGCTTGCTCTGGTCTTGCTTCTATAATAGAAAATGTTCACTTTGTAGAGCTTGTCGAGTAGAACAAGTGTATCTAAAAAAAATCATTAAATGCCTTATCGGAACATTTTTATCTTGAAAAGAATGAATCCGAAATACTGGATCAAATCCACTCGAACCCATTATTTGGCAAGTTATATGTGTTCCGATCAGGCACTTAATGATATCCGATCGAGCTAATTTTTGATACACTTGTTTTATTTGATGAGCTCTACGAAGTAAACATTACCGATCATCAAAGCGAGACCAGAGCGAGCTCCAATTGACCGATCGAGACAGTAGGCTGCTGGGACAGCAGCTCCCCGCCTCTTGCATATAGATATGCTGATATTCATACGCAACGGAGAAGGTTTGCGATGATTTTATCTTCTCAAAGTTTAGTGAAACGATGGGATGTCGATGGACTGAAAATCGGAATGATGGGTCTGAAACAAACATCCTTGGGGATGAAGTTATTGGATTTCCGCAATCTAAATCAATTCATGTGTTGGACGTACTTGAATAGCAATGGATCAAAGTAAACATCTTGGGCGGATAAAAAAAAAAAGTAAACATCTTGGAAATACAACACTTTTACATCATGTTTTGTTGAACACCTGGCAAATTTGTGTGTCATCAACCGTCGGACCTCCTTCATATTCGACGTCCGTCTGGACTCGTCTAGTGGTGGGTTCAGATGTGCGGCTTTTGGTGAGGAGCTTTTTGTGCATGATTGGCTTGGCTTGTTTTTTTGTTTTTTGTTTTTTTTGTTGCCAAAACACGCCTAAAATATGTTGGAACTTGTGGCTCATATGTTGTTTATGAGAGATATTAAGTAATTCTCGTAAAAGACCAGTGCTGAGCAGAGTGGAGCGGAGTGGAGTGAGGGAAGCGAAGCGACCGAACGGAGCGGAGCGAGGTACGATACAGAATAATTAGGGCTGGAATAGAAGTAGCAGTTATAAATACTCTCTATTGTAAAAACCCTAAGTATCGTGATCAATATACAGATTCTCTCTCCGCTCCCGTGGACGTACCCGGTTTTGGGAAACCACGTATATTTCTGTGTTGATTTGATTCTTTACTGTTTTACTCGTATATCGTGCGTTTGTGAGTGTTGCGATCCTAACAAGTGGTATCAGAGCTCTGGGTTGTTTTTGATCACACGAAGAACGATGTCGTCGAGTTCGTCTGTTTCGAAGTTTGATGTGATGAAGTTCGATGGAACTTCAAATTTCGGATTGTGGCAACATAGGGTAAATGATCTGTTAGTGCAGCAGGGTTTGTACAAGGGGTTGAAGGCGAAACCAGAGGCCGTGTCAAAAGACGATTGGGAAGAACTCCAGATGAAGGCAATGAGTACGATTCGTCTGTGTCTTGTAGACGAAGTCATGTATCACATGTTGGGTGATGAATCGCCGGCTGGGGTCTGGACTAAACTGGAAAGCAGGTATATGTCAAAATCGTTGACTAACAAACTGTTTGGGTTGAAGATGGCCGAGGGTACTGATCTGGTTCAACATATCAATATGTTTAAGATTGTGAGCGACCTGCAACGGATCGATGTAAAGTTTGATGTAAAGTTTGAGGAGGAAGACCAAGCGCTGATGTTACTGTGTTCACTACCGATTTTTCTCAAAACTCTCATTACAACTTTACTTTGGGGGAAAGAAACCCTAGAACTGGAGGAAGTCACTGCAGCCCTTCTGGCATATAATCAACGCAAGCAACAAACAGAATCGATGCAGGGTGAGGGTCTGGTGGTTAAGGGGTACGAGGATCGTGGCAGAAAGAAGGACAGGGGTAAATCAGGTTCGGGGTGTGGAAGGTCTCAGTCTAAGAACAGGTCCGAGGGCACGTTTGAGTTCAAGTGTTACAGGTGTCATGAACCGGGGCACATGAAGAAAGATTGTCCGCAAAAGGGAAAGGGAACAGACTGGAAGAAGAAGGGCAAGGCAGAAGAGAAGAAAGATGGGTCATCAAATTCTGCGAATCTTGTAGAGCAGGAATCTGATGATGGAGACATGCTTTCGGTTTCAGCGACTTCTGATCACCTGGCAGACTCATGGATTCTGGATTCAGCATGCTCGTTTCATGTGACGCCTAACAGGGAATGGTTTGACACCTACAGGTCAGTGAATTATGGTAATGTTCAAATGGGCAATGATGCATCTTGTCAAGTCATTGGAATAGGAACAATTAAGATCAGAATGTTTGATGGTGTTGTAAGAACCTTAAGTGATGTTAGGCATGTTCCAGATTTGAGGAAAAATTTAATTTTGTTGGGAACTTTAGACTCTAATGGCTGTGAGTATAAAACTGGAGGTGGAGTCATGAAGGTAACGAAGGGTGCTTTGGTGATAATGAAGGGTATTAAGATTCCTGGTAATATTTATCATTTGATAGGAACTACAGTTGTAGGTGGAGTTGCTGCTGCCACTATAACTGATGATACTGATGATATTTTCTTATGGCATATGCGGTTGGGACATATGGGGGAACGTGGGATGCTAGAGTTACACAAGAGGGACCTGCTGAAGGGAGTGAAATCGTGCAAGTTAGATTTCTACAAGTTTTGTGTACTGGGGAAGCAGTGTAAAGTGCAGTTTAGGGATGCAACTCACCGAACAAAGGGAATTCTTGACTACATTCATTCAGATGTTTGGGGGCCAGTGAGGGTAGCTTCGAAAGGAGGATCTCTGTATTTCGTGACCTTTATCGATGATTTTTTGAGAAAAGTTTGGGTGTACTTCATGTACACAAGTCTGAAGTCTTTGAGAAATTCAGGGTGTGGAAAGCTAAAGTAAAAAACCAAACAGGGAAATGGATAAAGTGCCTTAGAACAGATAATGGGAAAGAGTTTAAGAATGAGCCTTTTCTGAAGTTTTGTGAGAAGCATGGGATTTTGCGACACTTTACAATTCGAAAGACACCTCAACAGAATAGGGTGGCAGAAAGGATGAACAGAACCATAGTAGAAAGAGCACGGTGTATCAGATTGAATGCAGGGCTTCTGAAGGTTTTTTGGGCAGAGGCAGTGAGTATGGCATGTTTCATTATCAACAGGTCGTCGAGTACTGCTCTGGGTGGAAAGGTAGCGGAAGATGTGTGGACAAAAAAGGAGGTAGACTATTCAGTTCTGAAGATCTTTGGGTGTCCAGCCTATGTTCATGTTCCCATTGATGAGATGTCAAAGCTTGATGCAAAGTCCAAACAATGTATCTTTTCTTGGGTATGAGAAGGGGGTTAAGGGATATAAGCTTTGGGATCCAGAATCAAAGAAAGTAGTGTTCAGCAGGGATGTGGTGTTTGATGAGGCTTCTATGGTCAAGGCATATCAGGATGTTCAGAAAATTGAGACATGGGAAAATAGCAGCAAGCAGCAGAGCGTACAGGTTGAGCTGGAAAGTGTTGACACAGGTTTGCAGCCAGTGGAACAGCTTGATCAGCAACAGAAGGAAAGTATAGCCACAGGGAGACCCAGGCGCACTATCAAACCACCGGTAAGGTATGGGTTTGAGAATATGGTTTCTTATGCGCTATCGACCACCAGTGGGGATCCGTCTACTTTTCAGGATGCTATCACTAGTTCTGAAAGGGACAGATGGATGGAAGCCATGGTGGAAGAGATGGAGTCATTGCAGAAGAACAAGACTTGGAATTTGATAGAACTGCCCGAGGGAAAGAAGACAGTGGGTTGCAAGTGGGTATACAAGAAGAAAGAGGTTGTGTCAGAAAAGGAAAAGGAGAGGTTCAAGGCTCGATTGGTAGCTAAGGGATACTCGCAGAGGAAAGGAATTGACTATGATGAGGTTTTTTCTCCAGTTGTGAGGCATACTTCAATCAGGATGATCTTGGCATTGGTGGCTAGCTATGATCTGGAGTTAGAGCAGCTGGATGTGAAAACAACCTTCCTCCATGGTGATTTGGAGGAAGTCATTTACATGGAGCAGCCTGAGGGGTTCAAGCAACCAGAGACTGAGCACCTTGTTTGTAGGTTGTATAAGTCGCTTTATGGACTTAAACAGTCTCCAAGACAATGGTACAAGAGGTTTGACTCGTTCATGATCCGGATTAGGTTCACACGCTGTGAGTATGATTGTTGTGTTTATGTTCAGAGTCTTGATGATGGTTCCTATATTTTTTTGTTACTTTATGTTGATGATATGCTTATTGCTGCGAAGAGTATAGTTGAAATCAACAGGTTGAAGGCTTTGTTGGGTAAGGAGTTTGATATGAAGGATTTGGGTGCTGCTAGGAAAATACTTGGGATGGAGATACATAGGGATAGGACAGCTGGAAAGCTGTGGTTGTCCCAGAAGGGCTATGTGATAAAGGTGTTGGAGAGGTTTAGTATGGCCAATGCTAAACCAGTCAGCACTCTTTTGGCTAGTCATTTCAGGTTGTCTACAGCACAGTGTCCAGAGTCTGCCGAGGAAATTCAGGACATGTCAAACGTGCCTTGTGCGAGTGCAGTTGGTTGCTTGATGTATGCGATGGTGTGTACGAGATTCGATTTGGCACATGCAGTCAGCACAGTCAGTAAGTACATGGCAAATCCAGGCAGAGAGCATTGGAAGGAGATCAAGTGGATTTTCAGATACTTGAGAGGTACTTCAGACCATGGGATTTTGTTTGCTAAACAACATGGTCAAATATCAGTTATGGGATATATGGATGCGGATTATGCTGGAGGAGTGGATGACAGGAGGTCTACTACAGGGTATGTGTTTACACTGGCAGGTGGGCCGATTTGTTGGAGATCCATGGTACAACCTTTAGTGGCGTTATCTACTATTGAGTCTGAATACATGGCAGTGACTGCGGCTGGTAAGGAAGCATTGTGGTTGAAGGGGTTCGTGAAAGAGCTGGGCATCGATCAAGGTGGAGTTCAGTTGTATTGTGATAGTCAGAGTGCCATTTATTTGGCAAAGCATCAGGTGTATCATGCGAGGACCAAACACATTGACGTGAGATTTCACAAGGTGAGAGAGTTAATTGCTATGGGTGATGTGATATTGGAAAAGGTGCACACTTCTGAGAATGCAGCTGACATGTTGACAAAGATTGTGACCGCGGACAAGTTCAAGCATTGTTTGGACTTGGTTAATGTCTCCAGGTGCTAGAAAGGAGGCGCCCCCCAAACTGGTTGGATCAAGATGGTTATCTTCTGAATGGGCAAGGTAATTCGCCAAGGTGGAGATTGTTGGAACTTGTGGCTCATATGTTGTTTATGAGAGATACTAAGGAGTTCTCGTAAAAGGCCAGTGCCGAACGGAGCGGAGCAAGGTACGGTACAGAATAATTAGGGCTAGAATAGAAGTAGCAGTTATAAATACTCTCTATTGTAAAAATCCTAAGTATCATGATCAATATACAGATTCTCTCTCCGCTCCTGTGGACGTACCTGGTTTTGGGGAACCACGTATATCTCTATATTGATTTGATTCTTTACTGTTTTACTCGTATATCGTGCGTTTGTGAGTGTTGCGGTCCTAACAAATAGAACTATGTGTACACTATCTAGCGTAAACCAAATATTCACGGGTTGTGGGGGACCCACATCGGGATTTCACACTAATGATCGGAGACGCTTAATTTGTTTAAAATAATTGCTTAAGAATTTTATGGGTCTGCTTTTTAAGGGGTGTTTTCGACAGTGAAAAATTTGTGTAGATTTTTATTTGTGGTTGAAAAATTATTATGTATTTTCGATAGTGAATAAGGGAGTGTTTCTGGTAGTGAAAATGCTAAAAAAAATTTGTTAGTAAAAACGAGATAATAAAATGCGTTAAGTTGGTAATGAAAAAGATTTTGCTAGATATGTGAATGAAGTTATTGAGTTGGTAAAAACTTTTTTGTTCGTGAAAACCAGTTGGTAAAATGCGTTAAATTTTAGCAATTTTTGGTAGTAAAATGGTACTCTCCCGTCTCATTTTCATTGTCCACTATTCTGTTTGTCTCTTTTATGTCTTTTGTCTATATCTTTTAATGTGAATCTTGAAAAATATGCAACATGGATATTGTTTAATAGATTTCGATTAGTTCTATAATATAAAATTTTCAAAATTATGAAAAATATTATAGATTGAAACATATAAGCAATTAAAAAAATGACACGTAATTCAAAAATGAATAATGAAAATGAGACAGAAGAAGGGAGTAAAATATATTTTAATTTTGTTGGTAAAAACACCCTTATGTGTAAAAAAGAAAGAGAACAAATGGTCAAATGGCAGAGTTGTCATGTAAGAGTGAGAAGAACTATTACAGTAGTAGCTTTCCTGACACAACTAAAGAATAATAGTAAAGTATTACCGGAACGAAATACAAAGCTCCACCTATTAGGCGGACAATAGCAGGACCCTTAGTAGATAGTCCAATCATTCATCTATTTTAACCGTAATTGCCATTATTAACCACTAGTCGTCATAAAGTGTTACTAGTTTACATAATAGCCAATACAAGTCCGCTAATGCTATCAATTTAACAAATTGCACAAAAACCAAGTGTTTCGAGTTTCTCATACTGATTTCAGGCCCATTTTGGTCCACCAAACCTCAGAATCCAACAAGTATTCAAACAAGGTTGTAGAGGATCAAATCAGCTGTCCAATGCAATTTGGATCGAGTCTAACGGACATCGCATGAAAGAGTTATGCCCAAAATATGAACTGCTGTCTGGGAACAAAAACAGGCATCCAGATCTGGAATACAGGTTGGATAATGGACGTTTCTGGGCATAATTTATGAGAATGAATATGTGTTCATATTTTTCCTTGATGGTAGACTCAAATGCGGACCTTTTGGCTCAAGAATCAACCCAAATGGAGTTTTGTAGAGTCCTAGGGAATTTCTGCAAGATCTGTAAAAAAAACTTGAACCAGCCCGGCTAGGTGCAAAAAAGTGACGAAAATAAGGGATTTTCAAGGCCAAACTTCAAAATATCAACAAGTAGGGCTGTCCACGGTCGGATTTTTTTCGGGTTCGGGTCGGGTCCAACCCGACCCAACTGTAGTTGGATTGACTAAATGTCCATCCGAGCCCGACCGAAACCCCTGTCGGGTTCCATCCGAATCGAGTTTTAACTTGTTCGGGTTGGGTTCGGATGGATTGTCAGGTTGTGCGAAATCACAAACTCAATCACAAATCAAGAAGAAATCACAGATCTAGAAGAAATCACAAACCATATCACAATCACGATTCACAGCAATTACAAAATCACGATTAACAATCAGTCAATCATAGATCTACAAACTTTTTTCTGAAAATCAAATTTTGATTCAAAAATTACAGTGGGTCAGAGGACAAGAAATGACTGCGAACCTTTGTTCATCTCCTTCAACCTTCGTTCTTCAACAGCTCTACAGAGAACAAATCTTTGTTCTTCTCCTTCTCGACCGTTGGGAACGACTGTGACGAGGACGTCGTTTTGGACGAGGTGGAGACACCGCCGTAGCTGGCGGCGGAGTGGTGGGGAAGCAGTTGGCATAGGGTGTGATGGCGGGCATTTGGGAGGAGAAAGAGATCGATCGAGGTAGAGAGAGAGAGATAGCCGAGAGGTGAGTTCGTGCGTGTCTACGTGAAGAAGGCGTGTGCCAGACGAGTGGATGAAAATGAAATGGGGTATTAGGGATTTTTTTGTTTTATATACATATGTCGGTCGGGTTCGGTCACCCGAAAAAATTATTTGGTGCATCCGACACCCGACCGACTAAATGCAAAATCTGACCAAATCAACCCGAATCTGATCCAAATGACTGATCAGATCCATCCACTGTCTAAGTTTCCGGTTGGGTTCGGTCGGGTGGTTGGTCGGGTCGAATCCATGGATAGCCCTAAAGAGTAAGATCAACCACAATATCCACACATCATACTAACTTAAAAACACATAAAAGTAGTTAGATTTTCCTACCTCAAATATCGAAAGCACAAGCTCAAGCTCAATCGAACTCTAGGGCTTTAAATTCGAAATCCACCGAGATACACCCATTCCAAGCTTAATCAACGCAACTGGGTTTCCATGGGTTTGAGTTATGGATGCAAGACCCAAGAGAGAGAGAGAGTGTGTGTGTGTGTGTGTGTCGGACGGAGGGAGAGAGAGATTTGTCGTGCGTGAGAAGAGAGGGTAAGGAAAATGATTGTGTGGCTCTCACATACCCACACACCCATATATATACTCATATATTTTTACATTACAATAACACCCTTAACTTTCAAGTTCTATCACATTCAACCCAAATCACATATTCACATAACATTTAGTATTATCCCATAATTCTAAGTTTTATTAGAATATTAAAATTATTGAAATAAATATACGGGTCTCTACATACACTCCATTTTTTGTTTTTATTCACATGAATTTACTATATTGCCCTTGCACGTGTGAAACAGTGTATTGAATAAAGGGCAAGATAGTAAATTCGAGTGGATAAAGACAAAAAAAAAAAAAAAAAAGAGTGTGGATGCCTAAATGGGAGTGCGTAAATCAATTCCCATGTCGGTACTCAGAACTTGAGATCTTGTTCGATCAATTAAAGGTTTTGAATTTTGAATTTTAATCATTATTTTATTTCTCTCTATTCATTATTCTCTCTATCTATTTTGCTTTGGTGCATTATATGCGTTGTTGTTTTACATTCCTGTTGCATATAGATATGCTGATATTTATACGCAACGGAGAAGGTTTGCGATGATTTTATCTTCTCAAAGTTCTGTGAAGCGATGGGATGTCGATGGGCTGGAAATCGAAATGATGGGTCTGAAACAAACATCCTTGGGGATGAAGTTATTGGATTTCCGCAATCTAAATCAATTCATGTTTGGACGTACTTGAATAGCAATGGATACATCTTGGGAATACAACACTTTTACATCATGTTTTCTTCAACACTGGGAGCAAATCTGTGTGTCATTTACATTGACTTTTAATCAACGATTCAATTATTTTATTTGTACGTCATTTACGGTTAGCTTTTATTTTACTTGGAGGCAAACCCTTTAGTTTTTTTTTTTTTATTTTTAGAATTGACTTATAATGAAGCCCTCTAAATCAACGACGATGATGATTGAAAGTTAAATCCGGTATGAACTGCATAAAAAGTAGTAGATAATGTTTACCTACAAATTTTGATCACTTTCAGGAGTCGCCATCTCTTTGGCAGGTGGTAATGGAATCTTGAAAAATATACGGAACAATACCCCGATTGGATAAAATTATAAATCTGCATAAAAGGAAGTTTACAAGTTTTGTTAATATACGTCAATCTGGTTCGATGATGTGTTGCATCTCAAACGGCATTTCTATTGCACGACATCGATCTTCATTTTAGAACGACGTCCATCTCGAATGGCAGTCTCATGTGTGGCAGTGAGCTAGAGATCTTCCTTGTTGGTTCGGAGATGAATACATATTATGATCTTCGTTTGGTTCAGAGACCTTCATGGTACTTTCTTGTCGATTGGAGATCATCGAGTGAATGCGGCAGTGAAGTTTGAGATATGCGAGCATTCCCACTGCTCCCTATGTTTCAGATGACGGCCCACTGCTCCCTCCTTTTAGGGGAGTTCCTTACGTTATCCTTTTTTCTTTTAGTATCACTTTGTTGTTTCTCTTGTTTAAAGGGATCTGTGATCCAAGTGCTATCAAGTCATGATTTTCCGCTTTTCATAGAAATGGGTTAATTGTGGTTGGTTTTATTATTATTATTATTATTTTTAGCTTAAATCATATTTATCATTCTAAAAGTATTCAAACAAAAATCATTGTAGGTTAACTCTCTAACTTTTCCTCTGCCCTCTCTCTTAACTTTTGCAGCGGCTAGGGTTCTCTCCTTGGGGGTGGGGGCTGGCCCTTCCTCCTCCACCTCCCCTCCCCCATCTCCTGACCTCCCACTGTCGTTTCCCCACTGTTCTCTCATCCTTCCCATTTAGCTTGTTTTTGTTTTTGATTTCTTGACCCAGAGATCCAGCCCTCATGGTGGTGCTCGTCCGTGATGTATGGTGTTCTCCTGGTTCAAGTCAGAGCTAGGAAAGCGGCGGGTGGTGGGGGGGCCCAGCGGTGGACGTCGATGCGGCTGAATAAGGGAGATGTGTTCTGGGATGTGAGTTTATTTTTGTTTTTTTGTGTTTTCTACTGGCAGGTCTCCCCTGTCCGGTGTTTATGCCATTCTTTTGGTGTTTCAGATCTGATGGGTGATGGTGGTGGGCAAATAACTCGGCGTCTATTGAGGAATGGTCCGATGTTGGTGGTATTTGTGTCTTTGGATGTCTGTTTTGGGGCTGGTGGGTTTCAGTGGTGTTGTTGGGGTTGGTGGTGGTCTGGTGGTGTTGGTTTGGGTTGCGCAGCAGTTTCGGCTGAAAGAAGACTAGACTTTGGTCGCCGTGGTCTGGTGGGGTTTGATGCTCATCCTATTCAGGCCGGTGCCCCTTGTGGTTTGTCCATGAGACCTGTTAGATTTTAGTTGATTTGTTGTTGTTTTGCCTTCAGATTTTAATAATGTTTATTTGTTTAGGGTTTGAGTTGTGGATATCTTTAGATCCTTTGTTATCTAAACTGACGTTGGCTCTTATGTATCGGCGTTATCGCGGGGCTTGCTTCGGCAGTAGGTGCCTGAGATCGACGTCTAGGTTGTTTTGGTTCTTTTCTGTATCTGTTCTGGAATCTGTTTGCCCGATCGATTTATGTTAAATGAATGACTCTTTTCAAAAAATAGTTGGGTATTTTCATGGATTATTGTACATGAATAATCCATAAAAACAAGATCAATTTGAATATCCATCATGTTTCGAAACATGATTCATGGTAAATTTGTAGAAATAATCCATGAAAAATATGATTGATTCGAATACATGATTAATTTTCAAAAAATATCTTGAAAATTCCTTTTTTGCTATTTAAATACTCAATCAAGCAAAATAAACGGAATTGAAAAATAATAAACAATGAACACAAGGATATACGTGAAAAACCCCTTAAATGGGTAAAAACCACGGGAAGGAAATCATGCACTATAACTCATTGTACGGTTACAAACAAATCTATACTTACAACCTAGAATCGCTCTCGGTTGACCAAGGTTGATTGCCGAATTACTCGTTCATCACACCCAGTGCTTGACCGCTGTTGCCTTGAATCACCCAAGCCTTCCAAGATACTTCCAGAATCCACTGGAAGAACAAATCACTCAATCGAATCAGAGTTTGAAAGGATCTCTTGGAGTTATTCTGAAAGTTTGATGATCAACGAATCATATGTTTACTCCAAGACACAAACTAAAATCTCTCTCAAGTATTTCTCCGTTTAGCAGCAAGAGAGGAGCTGCACTCATATCCGGTAACCTCGAAATCCCAACCAAACCGTATATAAATACATAGAGGCAAGACCTGTCCAATTGCTCAAGCATAGGTGAGAGCACTTTCAGAATTGCTCAAGCACCGAATTGTTGCACGTTTCCCTTATTTCCCCCACCGATTGCGAGATTCCCTTTCCTATGGCAACTGCTATGACCACTAATTCCTCTTCACCACTGATTGCCTTCCATACCAATTTCCTTGACAATATCACATCCTTTGATTTCCTTTCCTGATAAGCATGAAATCCTCTTGAAATTGAATTTCCTTCCAAGCTACTTTCTTTCTCTCAATTACACAATATTTGATTTCCTAAAACAAATGTTCTAGAAAGGAAACACAATAAATTACAACTCAATTAACGAGCTACAAATCAAAACGGATTTTTGTCATGGGATTTGCCAAAATATGGACCTTACATATCTCATGATAGGCATAGTCGATTTTAGTACGTGCATGATTTTGTGTAGAAATATCTCATGATAATACATGGAACATTGGTAGAAATTACTCATTAATTGGTCGTCTGATTGCCAATTATCATAAACACAAAACATGATATATTTTGTGAAACACGATGAATTTTTGTGTGGGTGGCATTTGTTAGGGTTAGGAATATGAGAGAGAGAGAGAGAGAGAGAGAGAGAGAGAGAGAGAGAGAGAGAGAGAGAGAATTAATAAGGGCAAAACGGGCCATTAAATCAATTTCATGATTAGAATAGTATTCAAACTCACTAGGATGAACACCTAAATAAGTTTTCTAAATAGGATGCCTATTCAATTTCTTCATGTTTTTTGGTATAAAGGGAGCACATTATACTAAAAATACTTTGGTGACCATATTTGAATATACATATAATGTGTCATCAATGTATCAATAAAATACTATAATGTGCTCTCTTTGTTATATAGGGGAGCACGCATTTATCTAATTGATTGGCACCACACTAGATGATTCCAATAATGTGGCCATTATAATATTGCTCTTTATTATCGTGTCATGCTTGATTGGGTTTCTAATCCGCCCCTGTAATATATGTTTTTGTAGTTGTCTCTGTGAGGCCCCCTTGAAAAGTGTTTTTTTTTCCGTTCAAAAAACAAATTCCATTCGTTGTCTCAAATCTCAATTGTCTTGAGAAGGCACCCTTAGCAATATAACGGGGCGGGAGGGATAGTGGAAAACCAAATTTCTCAACATTCCTCTAATAGTATGCCCTTGACATGATCGAGCATGCATCACCTCTCTATGAATCACGTTATTTTCGTCTAGATCTCAGATCGATGCTCATGACGTACCGTCATGTGGTGTCGTAACACATTCTACTGCCACATATTCATGTGGAGGCATAATTACTCTGATCTCAATGGCATAGTACTCCTACTCATGCTGTCTAAAGATGAATAGTAGTTGATCCATCTATCTGGTATAATGAAGGGCTTCTGACTGGCCGGCCCCGTTTTGTCAAGGGATTTCCGTCCAAACCCATCATTTGTCAAATTCATTCCACATAAACCCCGTTTTAAGTGATATACCCAAAATAACCCGCTCTCATCTTTTCCCCTCAAATTGAAAGCCGCACAACTCTGTCTCCTTCATCATACAGCGAGGTCGCCGGAGTTACAGCGAAGTCTCCACGTCTACCTGCCCACGTTCCCCACCGTCTTCCTCCTCCAAATCGCTTGCCAAACTGCCGGCGGCGGCGGCGACGACGAGTCATCGGTTTTTATACTCGACCTCTCAGCGATTCCTCTCCCGTCAATCTACGGACTGTTGAAGGACGTGTTGGTCTCACCAGATGTACTGAAAATTGGGGTTTAGATTCAAGCAAGATCTAGTTTACTTGTCTTCCACTTTCTGCTCTAGCTCAAGGCGGCGACCCTGGCTTTGATAGGGTGAGTTTTTTTTATTTTTTATTTGGTGAGGTCGATGGGGCCGCCGCGGTGTTGCTGCTGCTGTTGTTGTTGGTAGCGCTACTCTTGGTCGTGGCGGTGCTCGGCCATTGCTGCGTGTGTAGCTTTTACTATTTTTAGCTATTTATGTTGGGATATATTTTCTCACTGAAAATCCGAAACAGCTGAGAACCCCCTCCTTTGTTAAATTTTGCTGTTTAGATTTCACAGGTGAAGAGAACAACTGGTTGTTTGTTTGGGGGTGAATTGTGCCTTTTTTATAGGTGTGAATTTTTTATTTAGGTGTGAATTTCTAGGGGTGTGAATTTTGAATTTTATTTATGTGTGAATTTATTTATGCTTCCATTGTCATAGACAATGACGGTAATGATGATCGTTTTAAATTTTTAATGGCTACCTGCTAGTTTGGCATTAGTAATTAGAATCAGAGATAGTTTTCACCAGTTTTCTGCAGAGTAGTTTGGCATTAGTTCTGTTTGGTTTTGTTTTTTAAAAATACTTTCAGAATATCTCTGTGTGCATATATGTTGACATAGTGTGGGTGTAAATTCTGAAAGAGGCTGTGAATTCTAAAAAGAAAAAAGGTGTGAAATCTAAGAGTGTGAAATCTGCATATAGGAATATGAATTGTGAGTTCTGTATTTAGAGGTGTGAATTGTGCAGATGAGTGTGAATTCTGGGATGTATGAATTATAAAGTGTGAATTCTGCAAAAAAATGTGAATAGTGGAGATATGGTGTGAATTCCAGGAGTGTGAATAGTACAAAAGGGTGTGAATTTTTACAATGGAGTGTGAATTCGGGGGTGTGAATTCTGCAAACGGGTGTAAATTCTTAAAAAGTGGTGTGAATTCTTAAAAGAGGTGTGAATTCTGAAGGTTTGAATTCTCGGATGTGTGAATTCTCGGGGGTGTGAATTCTGAAGGGTGTGAATCCTTCTTCTCACCTCTTTAAGCTCTGTTGTTCCATGGCTTTTTCTTTTTCTTGAACCGAAAAGGCTTGCTTTGGGGAAGATAAACAACCACCCTAGAACGGTGACTCTATTCAACGCGGCGGGGATTTTCAGGAGTGGAGGAAGGTCTCGGAATTCACATAAAAAATAATTTGATTTACAAATTCACATCCCTAAATTCAGAATTCACATCCTATCTACACAACAGAACAACAAGAATTTCGGCCCTAGTACAGAATTCACACCCTTTTGATTTTTAGATCTTGAACTACACCTTCTTTTTCGAGAATTCACACCTACACTACGTCAACATATATACACTCTTAGATTTTCAGGTCATAAACTACACTCTTTTTTTTTTTTTTTTCAGAATTCACACCCACACTATGTCAACATATATACATACAGAGAGATCTCAAAAATCGATTCTGTTCGACAAAAAAAGAGAGATCTCGAAAAGAATTCACACATCTTGTTTTTCTGTTGGATTCTGAAACCACAACTGAGCTTTTTCCAGATTCGAAGAAAAAGGTGAGACAACAATATATGTATACAAAATACATCTACATACATAAGAGACAAAAAAAAACTGGAAAACCATTTTATACACACACACATATATATATATATTTGTAGATCTGGATAAATACGTATGTGTATGTGCATAGCCGTCCGATCGATTCTTCTTCTTCTTCGACGACGACGTAAACTCATTGTCGATCTTCCACCTTACAGCCTTGGGTCTTGCCGCCTTCTCTCTGCCGCCGGTGACCATCGTCCAGCTCTCGAAAACCGCGCTCCCAAGCTCGCCGGAGGACGACGTCGAGTACAATCGCTTGGCCATCGACGCTGCCACCTCCAACGACAGCGGTCGCATCATGTAGGAAGAGATCACTACCGCCGTTGCGGGATGATTCCTCATCGGTGCGGTCTCTTTGGGAACGGCGACAGGAGGGACGGGAGAGAAGGGCAATGGTGGTGGGAGGTTGAGGTTTAGGAAATGAGCTGAACATAGAGAGAGCATGTGAGGACAAAATGGTAAAAATATCTTTTAAAAGAGTCTAGAAGGGAGGTCTTGACAAAAGAGGGTTGGCACGGAACCCCATTTAAAAAATGGGACCGGCCGGTAATTTCTTGTATAATGAATTACTTTAAAACTTAGGCCCATCAAGGTTCATAAACACACTTAGCTCGCATTACTCTAAAACTAGGCCCATCAGGGTTCATAAACAGACTAGGCCGAGCCTTTTTCGAGCGCGGTCTGTTACGGGTTAATAGGTCCAAATGAAAGCCCATTAGCTACGTTCGATCTTGATGGGATGAATGATGATTATGAGCTACACAGTCTCGTCCCATACATTTTTTTTTTAGGTTCATAATTCATATGCATTTGAAAGGAAAAAAAACTATTCATGAGACAATAATAATAAAAACATGACCAAGTATAATAGAATTAACGTGACTTTCTTTCATTCATAATTTACAATTAGAAATTGCAGATCCAAAAAACAGAAGAAGGTACACTTAGAAATCAACAAATCATCCAATCGGGCCGAGGGCCACAGGCCAGATTGGATTGTCTTTTTTTGTTTTTTTTTTGTATATCTCTGAATAAGATAAGGGACTCTTCCTTTCTGTAAAAAAAAAAAAAAAACCCCTAAGAGAAAGCGCTGGTCATAGAAATAACACGCGTACATTTTTTTTTTTTGGTGGAAAAAGTACGTTTATATTTATACCGTAAAGAAGTAATTAATAAACGGAATTGGTGTATAAGATAATCATAGTTTTCACTTGTTTTAGCTATCTTCTTTATTGGGATGGAGGAGGATAGTTTGTCTACTTGATTATTTCTCTCTTTAGGTATTAGTTGAGTTGAGCTTGTACAGGTTATGGACTTTTTCCAGTTTGATATAATTCTAATACTTGTATTCTTCTACCTCTTACAATACAAAAAAGTGTAGTGACCAATTTTTTTTTTTTCACATCTCTCTTGAATCAAGGTATCTTTTTTTTTTTTTTTTTTAACAAGGAAAGAAATCTCGTTATCATAAAGATAAAAAAATGAGATCATTACATTGCGGAAAGCAAATACTCCTATTGAATCAAGATATCTTGTTATACAGATTTCTACCACAATTTCATTACCAACTAGAATCTTGGAAAATAAGGAGAACAGATAAATCCTGAAACTAATTTAATTTACTCGTTAAACTAGGACAAAATGCACATATTTGCATCATTATTGACAAAGCCATTTTCAGAGAATCGAGTTCGAAAATATAAGAAGTATTAGAAATATTGTCTTTTTTTCCCTCTTTTTTTCTTGCTCAAATCACCGTATTTTCGAAATCTAAGCAGTATTTTTTAAAAACTTTTGTCATTGTAATCAAATCAAAGATTAATAATAATCAAAAATCGTCGTTCAAATTATTATTTTTTAAATTTTTAAAGAAAAATAGGTTTATGAGAGCTACAAACTGCCCCAGTCACCGACAGGGGATAAACTTTTCCGACCAATTATGGTGTGGCAAACAGATCACTTTGGTCAGCGGGACTTTTCTTAGTCTGCGATTTCTTCACAGAAACAACATAGTCAAAATAACTGCACAATGATGTTCCGATCGACCCAAAAAAAAAAAAAAAGAAAAGAAAAAAAAAAACTGCGCAAAGGACAATGAAACTGCTTGTCAAAAAAAAAAAAAGGACAATGAAACTGCGGATAAAAAAAAAAAAGAAGGGACAATGAAACTGGCTTGCTGGTATGATAAGTATACATGGTAGACCTAAGGAGTAGAAAGCAATCTCGCCTGGACGTCCCTGGAAAGTCTTACTTGTGATAAAGTCAGGATATGCCAGTTCCGCTCTTCAAATGGAGTTTTCATAGGGTCCGAGGATCAGCTCTGGTCCCTAGCTATAGCAAGATGGGTAATATTCATGAAATATACTTATCCCAATAAAGAAACCACACTATGAAACCTAAATTCTAAGGGACAAAAGGATGCCGTCGATAAGATAAGCATAAAATGCCAATGATATACATAGGGGGTGTTTGGGAGCCTACTGTTTGGCTTTTCATTTTCAATTTTTTGGCTTTTTGACTTTTTGGATTATGGTCAGAATGTGTTTTGAATAATGAATGAGTGTTTGGGAGATATGTGTAGAATGTATTTTGAAATAGTAGTAGTGTTTGGTAGATGAATGATGAAAATGAATTATGAATTAGTTTTTTATGAAGTTGCCCTTGACCTTTATTATTGTTTTAATAAAAGGTGTACAAATTTTTTGTGATATTTATTTTTTGTCTCTCTCCCTTCTCTCTAACGGGAACCCCAAACAAGAGAATTCAGAAGACTGCTTCGGCTTCCATCGATTGGATTGGATTGGATTGCTTATTCCGATCATCATCATCAATCACCAGCAAACTAATTCACAATAAAAGAAGAAAAAGAAAGGGGCAATCAGGTCAAGGGAAGTGCCGAGCCATGAGGGGCAATCAGCCACCAATCCCCACCGACAATCCTCACCGCCGGCGTAAGCCCGAGCTTCTTCTCTTCTTCGTTTCTCCTCTCTCTCTCTCTCTCTCTCTCTCTCTCTCTCCCTGGGTGTAGTATTTGCCATCTAGTGTGAAGTGTGAACAAGTGAGGACTGAGGAAGAAATAAGTGGATAAGAGGAGGGGGGCAAAACTGGTAAATAAAGGAAGAAAAGTGGGTATTTTGGTAATTGACCACAAAATGGAAAAATGCAAAAATGTGAAAAACACCTCTAGACTTGATTCTCGATTTTTGCCTCTAAATCACAAAACCATGAATCCATTCTCCCAAAATGAATTCTCATAATGGGGTGCCAAACACCAAAAATGAAAAAAATGAGAAAATGGGGTTCCCAAACACCCCCTAATCAAAGATGGATAAGGATTCCTAGCTAAGGCGGGACACACATGGATTCCTGGGCAAGGCAAGACTCCGCATTCCTCAAAGAGGTGATCTGAAATCCACAAGATGCAGTCCTATAAGGACTTAACCTCCTTTCAAAATGCCTATAATTACGACAGTAGAATGCCAGCAAAAGGTATGAAACTCACAATCAAGAATCTCAATTCTCTCACTATATAGCAAGTACTCTACTGATTTAGGCATCGGAGGGTGATTGGCAAGCCACACTGGTGATTCGAGTTCTTGCTTTGTCTTGCAAGATCAGGTCGGAGTTGACGACAAAATTGATTCATTATGGTATTATGGTCTTTTTTTCTTCTTAAAATTTCCCTCTTAGGAATATGCTTGTTTCTAACAACACATTAAGACTCTATTCTGCTAAGATTTTTATTTTTTAAGTACTTATTTTTCATTTTAGGAGACATGTAATTCTCTCACAATATATCACTTTTAATTCAAACAATAAGTACTTGTTTCCCACGAAACAGGGCCAACTATACTGTGTTATCCAAAAATGCAAACCTTATTACGAGTCTCGTGATGATTTGAGTTATCAAAATAATGTTTCAAATGCAATGAATCCAATGATACATGCGGCGGCCTTGTTCGGTTGTAGGTTTGGTTTTTGGGTAATGAGTGAAAAGAGAAAATATGGTAATAATTAGGGATTGGAGTAATGAGTGGAGATAGATAGAGAGAAAAATGAGATTAATGATTGGATATAGGGATAATGATTGAGTAGAGAGAGATATGAAAATAATTATTGAAAATATAGGTAATGAGTGAATTTGGGTTTGGAAAAAAATTTCCAAACCCACAACCGAACAAGCGTTCGATCATGATTCGTAACTCTGCTCTGTGTGCATGTCCTCCATGACAAAAAATCAAAACAATCTAGTTATCCTAGCTAAATATATGACTTCATTTTGTTTTGGAAATAAAAGAGCAAGGAGTAATAATTTGGAGGAATCCACGTGTATCCGAACACTACCGTTGAGTCCAAATTTGGACTAGAGACAACCATCTCCTTCTTCTTCTTCTTTTTTTGAATTGGCGAATGTAGGCATTAATGTTAGAATAGTTAGAAAGAGCACGTTGAAAGATCAGAAGTTGAACTTATGACTTCATTTTTCTTGACATCTAATTACACTCTCTTGATGCGGTTGGATCGAAGGTATCTGGACTTCGGCAAACGATAGTTACTCTCAACGTACCGTTGACTGTCCCTCAGCAAACCATAGCTAGTGATCATTGACTGACTGTGTGAAAAGTCACCCCTGGTGAGCTATTTGGTTCAGAGTCTTTTGACAAATACTACTGGATTCAAATACCACGTACAATTCAAGTCATTATGAAAAGTACTTGTAGCAAGTTGGGATTCATTAGGAATTTTCTCCAAGACTCCAACGTACCATAATTAGGGAGGAATAAAATGGCATATTCATAGGGTAGATGCCTGTGAGGAGAGACTGATGAATATTTTATTCAAAAAGGAAGAATCTAACTGTTTACTTCTCTTCATCTGGTGAGTTATTTAAGTAGAAAGTGCTACCAGCAGAAAAATACGTAACCTTTTCAGCTTGTTAAAGGAGGTCCTAGAGAAGTGTGTATTCTACGGTTAAAAGAGGCTTCAAAACAGCGCTAGCTCGAGTTTACAAGAACAATCATCTCTAAAATTGACGCAGTTCAATAAAACAAATTAAACATCATCTCTAAAACATATCATCTCCAATCTTGGCTTTAAATTTGGAGTATCAATTTTTTTCGAAGACTTATGTGAAAGTTAACATAATCTTTACATGTCGGCGTGGCTCTGACCGTGGTCACTGTTGGGTGCCACGGTCCTCGCCTAAAGGCATGGGTTGAGCTTCCGCATGCAATAACTGGGGTGTTTGGTGCACCGTGTGTCCCTCCATTTCGATTAACCAATGGCAGTTTGGGGGTTGACGGAGGTGGTTGTGCAATGGTGGTGGTTGGCTGTCTAATTGGTGGTTGGCGGCAGTGCTTGAATTGTTTCAATAGATTAGGGCTTTGTTTTGGGTTTTCTTGGACCGCACATAGCCGACTTTTATGGGTTAGGATTTTTTATGTGCTTATTGTTTTATCTAGACATTTTAGGCCCAAGAGTGTATTGGGCTTTGTTGTTGTAGGTGTGTTTGGGCTTTCTTCCCAACAGCCGGTAATTTCCAATCCTTAGTTGGAATCCCCGTTCCCTTTCCGACCCCACCTAATAAAATGTTATTTTGCCGATTAAAAGAAAAAGAACTATCTCTCTCCCGGCCCGCCTTAGCTTCAAATTTGAAGTTGTCAAATTTGTTTAAAAGTTTGTTCTCACGTGATCAATTTTAAGCAAAAACAAATTTGACCATGACTCCAAAATTGACCGGCCCTTTGAGATGCCACGGGGAGTTGACAGCCCCCGTTGCTATAATATACGTACAACTATAGGGGAGACCTTGGGCTTTGGCTCAGTGGTCCTTTCCTTTGGATTTGAGTACTAATTGTGAGGTCGTGGCTTCGAGTTTATGGAGCAGAGGTTGATCCTTTTGTAGTAATCTAACTGACTAACATATTATTAATATACAAACATCCTACTATGTGAAAAAAAAATAAAAAAACCTTTAGGAATAATTAAAACACTAACACGTGGGCGAATACACAAACAGAGAGATATGATGAAAGAGCCAAAGGGAATCGACTTGTTCTTCGTGAGTCTTGAGACTGTAGGGAATTCTATATTACTTGGAGACTTTGCGATGCTGGGTTCAAGGTTAATATGCTCCGGTCTTTGGGGACTTTCAATGAAATTGGAATGATACAAAGAAGATTAGCATGGCCGGCCATGCGCAAAAGATTAAAATGTTCTCAATAGATGTGAAACTGGATTTTCTAAGAACAGGATTAATTTATTGTATTCAAAAGCTTTAGGCGGTGCTGGAAAATCAAGATTGGTATGATCTATTTAATTTTATGGTGGACTTGAACAACAGCGTAATTTCAGATAGGTCGAATTTCAAAATTGTCTTCGGAGTAATTGTCAACGCCGAGTGCACTGGGGAGACCGAAGTTGAGATTGCTCCTTAATTAATTTTGGGCGCATGGACTTTCAGAGTTTGAATTTCGTTCCGCCATTTTGACAATTAAAAGGACAGTGCTAGCGATTACGGCTGGGGTTCTGTTTCCTCAGCTTCTCTCTCCCCAGATCTGTCCCTCTCTGTGTTTGGTGCTCCCCATTGATGGCACCAATCTTCCGCGTGCAGTCCGCCTATGTGCTCTCTTTCCCAATCTTTTTCACTGTGCAAGTTTTTATCGGCATTATCAAGCCAGCCCGGCCTTGTTGTTTGGGTGTCACTTGTTCAAGCCCTAACCAGGTGGTTGTTGTGGAATGAGATAGTTGTTGGTGTTGCTGGATGGTAGGGTGTGATTGCTGCGGTGATCTATGACCTCGGTGACTGAATTTAGGACTGTAGGTATATTTCTGTAGGTTTTGGTTTGTTTTTTTTTCTGTTGCGTTTGTTTTTTCTGTAGGTTTTGTTGTTTTTTTTTTTTTTTTTGATATTTTTGGTTACCTACTCCTGAATTTACGAGTCTCTGTGATGATTTGAGTTATTAAAATAATGTTTCAAATGCAATGAATCCACTGATACATGTAGCTAAGCGTTCGATCATAATTCGTAACTTTGATCTGTGTGCATGTCCTCCATGACAAAAAATCGAAACAATCTAGTAACCCTTGCAAAATATATGACTTCATGGGAAAATAAAAGTCAAGGCGTAATAATTTGGTGGAACCCACGTGTATCCGAACACTACCATTCAGTCCGAATATGAACTAGAGACAACCATCTCCTTTAATCGTCTAGATCTCTAGAAATTATTGGTGTTTACTGTATTGTTGTAAATTATTGGTGCGTACTGTTTGTAATAGGTGTGTTAATATAGTTGTTGACTTTAGTGTTAAAGTAGTCAGTAGTTAAAGTCTAGCAATTATATTTATTTACTGTAGCATACTGTAGTAATTATATGATGTACTGTTTGTATGATGTAAGCAGTTTCTCTTGACGCCTATAAAAGAATGGCACCTTCTTATTGTAAATCAAGTCAGTCTAATACCAAGTCAGTATGTGTTCAAACATCTTCCTGTTGTGTTCTCTCACGATCCTAACCTACTTAGTGTTTGCTCATGACGTACCGTCATGTGGTGTCGTAACACATTCTAGTGCCACATAATCATGTTGAGGCATAATTACTCTCATCTCAATGGCATAGTTGTACTCATGCTATCTAAGGATGAATAGTACTTGGCCCATCTATCTGGCATAATGAATTACTTAGAAACTAGGCCCATCAAGGTTCATAAACAGACTAGGCCGAGCCTTTTTTGTGCGCGAGATATGTCACGGGTTAATAGGTCCAAGTATAAGCCCATTAGCTACATTCGATCTTGATGGGATGAATGATGATGAGACAATAAAAAAAAGAAGTATCGGGTTACTTTAAAAGAATTAATGTGACTTTTTATAATCTACAATTAGAAATTGCAGATCAAAAAATAATAAAATACAATTAGAAATCAGCATGAATCGTCCAATCGGGCCGAGGGCCTAAGCCAGATCGGATTGTCTCTTTTTTTTTATTTTATGGGAAAATGACGGTCCAGGACGTGTTTTGATAATTAATACTCGCCAAAGACATGCTAAGAACATTTATTAATGAACAAAATGTTCTTGGCGGATATTGATTATTAAAACACGTCATTGACCGTCATTTTCCCTTATTTTATTTATCTCTGACTAAGATAAAACTTCTTCCTTTCTGTAAAAAAAAAAAAAAAAAAACACTAAGAGAAAGCGCTGGTCATAGAAAAAACACGCATACATTTTTTGGGTGGAAAAGTACATCTATATTATAAAACAGAAGGGCCTTTGGGAATATTCCTAAAGAATATTCTCTCTCAACAGTTCAGATTTCTTCATGACACCAATTTTATCTACCCATACAAACAAACCCAACGGTCCAGATTTCTCCACCCTTCAAATACAATGTCACGCCCAGCTTTCTAAACATTTTTTTTTTTTACAAGAATCCTAAATGACCAATAAAAGATGACAATGTTACCAAAAGGTGCTTTGAGTTTAGCATAAATCGGAGAAAGTTAAAGTATCAAAGTTAACGGACGGAAATAACAAAGTTAATTACATTCTTCCAATGTCAAAAGTAAATATCAAAATACGGTTACAGAGCCATCTACCCAATTCCCAAAAGACTATAAGTGTAGATGTACAAATAACCGTCTAATAAGCTCACAAAAGGTGTCTTTTCTTTGCATGCACATACTCCATGCAACAAGAACTAGTTTCCTTGATTTGTACCTGAAAATGTTAAGAAAGGGTGAGCTCACTAGCTCGTAGGGAAATCTTGAAATGAAATACATGAAAACTTGTTGTATTCAATTACCGAACAAGAGACTCAATGAGGAAGGATAGTAATCCAAGATACAATTCAAAATCGAGTGACAAGCCAAACATTCAATTAACACTTTATCTCTCATTTCATTTCCCAAGCAGCATAGGTCATGACTCTAGCTCAACCAATCAACAATGCGTGATATGTGATGCAAGGCAATGCACCGGGCAATGTTGGGCCCCGTAACCCTCGCCAAGGTCCCACCAAGAAGGTGAACCAGGCTCCGTCCATATTGACGTGAATTCCGGGCGGTGTTGGGTCCCGTAACCCTCGCCAAGGTCCCACCAAGAAGGTGAACCGGGCTCCGTCCATATTGACGTGAATTCCGGGCGGTGTTGGGTCCCGTAACCCTCGTCGACATCCCACAAAGTGGATGCGACTCCACATTCCGGGCGGTGTTAGGCCCCGTAACCTTCGTCGACATCCGAAGTTGGATACGACTCCATCCATTGTCCATATGCTATGACATGCCACACCACGATACATACAAAATCATACCCAACACATAACAAGTTCATAACCCGAATGCCTAACAACATGCCACAATGCCCACCTAATCACCCGAATGCCTAGACAACGAACGGGTACCGTAATCACCTAAAATCGACACATGAGTATATCCTGATTTTCAACAAAGCAGCCCGTGTTCGAAAATTCATTAAAAATAGCATACTCGTTATTTTTCATTGATTCCAATGCCAAAGTATCACCAACTTACCCATCTTTAAAACCTATAAGGACTCATACCCAATAGGGTCACTCAACCATAGCTAAACAATGAAAAATCACTGCTCTGTTAGCTGCCCAGAATTTCAGATTACAGGGCTATCTTCTAAAAATCACTATAAATCAAGTTCTTAATATTTTTGAATGATTCCAGGCCCAAAAGTTGCACAATTGAATGAAGTTCAAAAGACACGAAGGAGCCCTAGTCAAATCTGCACTCCAAGGATGGTTAAACAGGTGTTTACCGCAGCAATACGAATCTGTCACAGATTAACACACCTCCACTCAAACAATCATAACTTTTTGTGTACTAAGTGATTTAAGGTGATTCCAGTGGCAAATGAAAGCTAATTTCAACACCTCGAAATTGATATAAAGTTTGCGTGAAACGGATATCGGACGAGAAAGTTACAGCCATTTGAAGTTGGCTGAGACTCAAAAAAACGAGCCAGATTTCCAGATTTGACCGAAATGCAAAACCCAACCTCAAGCACGAAACAAAACACGATCTAGGTACATAAACTTCATATAAATGTACAACAAGAGTAAGAAATCCCTACCTCAAGGTCGTATGAACTTTCCCCGAGCCAATCGAGCCCTAGATCTTGAAATACTTCGAAACCGAGCCGAACCAACTCCCACCGAGCTAGACCCACGAAATTATAGCTTGGAGGAGCAAGGATTGAAGGTTTTTGATGTGGGTTTTGTGGAGGAATTGTGGGAGATGAAGTTTGGAAGAGGGGTATAGAGAGAGAGAGAGGGAGACGTGAGAGAACGGGAGAGAGACGTTTTGATTTTTTTTTGTTTTGTTTTGTTTTGTTTTGATTTCCATCCCACCCCTATACATATATACATATATTTTTCCTCTCTTACACATTGGCCCCAACCCCAAACTAATTACACATTAACCCCAATGCCACACATAATATTGACGTATTTTTCATGAAATAATTATCCGGGTCGCTACATCCTATCCCCCTTGGGAAATTTCGTCCCCGAAATTTGCATACCAATGCTATTCCCATACCATAGTAGTATATCAAATAGCTTACGCCATGCTAAAACATGCGAACAATGATCATGCCAAACCGCCCAACATGTCGTATTAATTCAACCACATATATATATATATATATATATATATACTAAAATCGTAAAGTACTCACATCGAGTCGAAGCGAACAAGTCCGGATATTTCTCTTTCATCTCGTCCTCCCTTTCCCAAGTAGACTCTTCTACCCCAAAGTTATTCCACAACACCCGAACTAGTGGTATTTTCTTGCCTCGCAACTCTTGGACACGAGAGTCTACTATACGTATCGGTTTTTCCTCAAGTGACGCATCGGCCTCTAACTCAAGATCGGACCACTCTAGTACATGTGATGGATCCGGCTCATACTTCCGCAACATGGATACGTGAAACACATCGTGTACGCCTGACAACTTTGGCGGTAACGCCAAGCGATACGCGACTTCCCCAATCCTCTCGATGATGTCGAATGGACCAATGTACCTCGGTGATAGCTTCCCTCCTCGCCCAAAACGAGATAAACCCCGACGCGGTGATACTTTAAGGAATACGTGGTCTCCAACCTCAAATGATAACGGGCGTCGACGACGATCGGCATAACTCTTATTTCGGCTCTGAGCGGTCAATAACCTCTTCCGAATTGTCTTCACTTTCTCGGTAGTTGCTTTTTGCGCGGCCTTAAGCCTTTCACGAATGGCTCTCATGGATTCGGATGTCTCCTTCACAAGTTCCGGTCCCACTAACGTAGCCTCGCCCAATTCGGTCCAACACACGGGTGATCGGCATGGCCTACCATATAAGGCTTCATATGGTGCCATTTTAATGCTTGATTGGTAACTATTGTTATAAGCGAATTCGACCAACGGCAAGTGATCTTCCCAACTACCCCGAAAATCCAACACACAAGCTCGAAGCATATCCTCCAAAATTTGAATTGTCCTCTCCGATTGACCATCCGTTTGTGGGTGATAAGCCGTGCTATACAACAAATCGGTCCCAAGTGCGGATTGCAAACCCCGCCAAAAACGAGCGGTAAAACGCGGATCACGATCGGACACAATCGAAACTGGAATCCCATGAAGACGAATAATCTCTCGTATGTACAAACGGCTAAGTGTTTCTATCGAATCGGTTACTTGCATTGGCAAAAAGTGTGCGGACTTAGTCAAACGATCAACAACAACCCAAACGGCGTTGTGCCCCCTCGGCGATCTCGGCAAACCCGTCACGAAATCCATCGTCACGTGTTCCCACTTCCACTCGGCTACCGGTAACGGTTGCAATTCCCCTGCCGGTCTTTGGTGTTCCGCTTTAACTTGTTGACATGTGAGACATTTAGATACGAAAGTCGCAACGTCCCTTTTCATCCCCGGCCACCAATATTGCCTACGCAAATCGTGATACATTTTCGTCCCTCCCGGGTGAACCGCTAAAGGAGAATGGTGATATTCCCGAAGAATTTCCTCGCGACACAATACGGGTACGAACAAATTTCCCTTGAAACGCAACCCTTGATCACTATGGATTACCCACCCCTCCGGTGCCTTTCCGCTAAGAAGATCGATACGAAATTTGGTTGCTTCCTCGTCACCTCGTTGAGCATCTATAACCCGAGTCACTAATGTCGATTGAACGGTCAAATTGCATAACGTAACTCCATCGCTAACCTCCTCAAAATGTGAAGCGTAGAACCCCAAGTCTCGCATCATTGTCCACTTATGAATCGCCACACTCGCCAAATATGTCGGTTTTCTACTTAGAGCATCCGCTACTACATTTGCCTTACCCGGGTGATATTGCAAGTCGAAGTCATAGTCCTCAATGTGTTCCATCCAACGGCGTTGACGTAGGTTTAACTCCTTTTGCGAAAATAGGTATTTTAGACTCTTGTGATCGGAAAAGACCTCGAATCGCTCGCCATATAAATAATGTCGCCAACTCTTCAATGCAAACACCACGGCCGCCAATTCTAAATCGTGGGTGGGATAATTACGCTCATGTGTCTTAAGTTGCCGCGAACCGTACGCTACAACTCGCCCCGATTGCATCAACACGCACCCAAGCCCTTCTTTCGAAGCATCGCAATACACGGAATAACCCACTCCCCGTTCGGGCACAATCAACACCGGCGCACTAGTCAAACGTCGTTTCAACTCCTCAAATGCTTTCTCACACGCATCGTCCCAAACAAATCGTGTCCCCTTACGTGTCAATCTAGTCATTGGTGCAGCCAAACGTGAAAAGTCTTGCACAAATCGACGATAATACCCGGCCAAGCCCAAGAAACTACGAATCTCAAATACATTCTTCGGTCGCTCCCAATTCATAACGGATTCAATCTTCCCTGGATCGACGGACACCCCCCCTTGTGATACTACATGGCCCAAGAACTTCACTTCGGACAACCAAAACTCACACTTACTAAGTTTCGCATACAAACGGTGTCCTCTCAAGAGTTCAAGAACAATGGCGAGATGAGATTGATGTTCTTCTTTCGAAGGTGAGTAGATAAGGATGTCATCAACAAAAACCACAACAAATTGATCAAGATAGGCCCGAAAGATACGATTCATCAAGTCCATGAAAGTAGCGGGAGCATTTGTTAAACCGAATGGCATCACAACAAATTCGTAATGGCCATAACGAGTACGAAAAGCGGTTTTGGGAATATCTTCCTTCCGAACCCTTAACTGATGATAACCGGACCTCAAATCAATTTTAGAGAAGCAAGTGGCACCTCGAAGTTGATCAAACAAATCATCGATTCTAGGCATAGGGTATTTGTTCTTGATAGTGGCACGATTGAGTTTTCGATAATCAATGCACAAACGAAGAGAACCATCTTTCTTTTGAGCAAAGAGAGCCGGAGCTCCCCAAGGTGAAGTACTAGGTCGAATGAATCCCAAGTCTTGCAATTCTTGGAGTTGGACTTTCAATTCACGAAGTTCGGCCGGAGCAAAACGATAAGGAGGCATAGAAATGGGAGAAGTACCGGGAACAAGATCAATAGCAAATTCGACTTCTCTTTCGGGAGGTAAACCGGGCAACTCTTCCGGGAACACATCCGGAAAATCACAAACAACAAGAGGCAACTCTCCGCGCATGGACAAATCCTCATCTAGTGTCAAACTAGCCAACAAACAATGCACGTACTCTTGATCACTCGGCCCACACATGTATGGTTCTACCGGTTCTCGACGATCCCCATAGAATTCAAAACATTCCCCATCGGGTGAACAAACTCGCACTCGTCGCTTGAAACAATCTATAGTCGCATAATACGTCGACAACCAATCCATACCCAAGATCAAATCCAAACCGGACATTCCCAACACTATGAAGTCAAAAACAAACCGACAGTCAAGGATAACCAACTCACAGTCACGACAAATACGATTCAATGGTGTTTTGCCTCCTAATGGCGTCTCAACAAATAACGGAGGACTAAGTTCATCAGTTTCCAATTCCAATGCACGAACAGATGATGAAGCAATAAATGAATGAGATGCCCCAGAATCAAATAGAACTTTAACAAAAGAATTGAACAACAAGAATGTACCCCTCACAACGGAAGTCTCTGGGGCTTGAGAAGTAGAAGGCTGTGGAATAGCAGTAGTGATAGCAAAAGCTCTCCCCTGAGTAGTCTGACTAGTAGCACCCCTCTGAACAGAACTCTGACCCGGAGTAGAAGAAGAAGCACCCCGGTCTATGCGAGAACCCTGACTACTGGAAGGCTGGCGAAACTGAGACTGTTGTGACCGATGCGGACCCCTCTGCTGCTGACTAAAACCCGGTCTAAACCCTGATTGCTGCACGGAACCCGACCCACTCCGCGCTCCACTACCCTGCGAACAATTCTTAGCAATATGGCCCTGCTGGCCGCAAGTGAAACATGCTCCCACCGGACACTGAGCTCGCATATGACCCGGCTGACCACACTTGTGACAAGTACCAGAAGTTCTTGATGCGTCTCCCCGAAATCGCGAAGCTGGAGGTGCCCTGAAACTCTGACTCGGAACAGGCTGAAATGAATCTCTAGACCTCTTCTTTTCGGAGCTCCCTGTAGTACCCGATGATGGTCCCAAACTCAAGGCCGGTTGCCTAGGTTCCCATACTTTCGCACCCTTAGGTCCATCTCGATTCCCTTCCACGGCTCTAGCACTCTCCACCAAGTCTTGGTACCGATTGTGCCGCGAAGCTGCCACATGTACCCGAATACTCGGATTCAACCCCTTCTCAAAACGCCTACACTTTCGCTCTTCATTCGGGACAAACTCTTGCGCAAAACGAGACAAAGATTGGAATTTGACGGCATACTCAGAAACGGTCATTTGGCCTTGCTTAAGATTCTCAAACTGATCTCGAAGCATCTCGCGACAAGTCTCGGGAAAGTATTGATTCTCAAACAACTCTTCGAATTCATTCCACGTCATATTCTCCACATCCACTGCATTTGGAGTGTTAGCCTTCACCCTATCCGCTCTCCGTGCATCTCTCCTAGCCCCAAGAGTCGCTTCCCACCACTCACCCGCTTCTTCGGTGAGTTGCATACCTATGATACGGATTTTTATGTTATCCTCATCGATAGCTAGCGAGGTGAAAGTCTTTCGCATCTCGGTCAACCAATGATTAGCCGCAAGAGGATTGCTATCCCCACCTGTGAACTTCGGCGGATCCATACGACGGAATTCCCTCATGGCATTCATCACCCTATCGCCCGTGTTAGCCTTATTGGTTTGATTTAAGGATGCGGCAATGGCTGCGGCAAGGTCCAAGGCAAATTGATTTTGCGCTTCCGGTGTTTCTTCATTCCTATTTTCATTTGCATTGTCCCGCGGGTGGCTCTCCACGTGCTCACTCGCTTCATCCCTAGTGTGTGGCCCACGACCACGGCCACGGCCCCGGCCCCCACCTCGGCCTACATTCTTAGCCCTTTTTGTTGAACTTCGTTTAGGCGGCATTTTCACTAATAAGAATATACGAAAGGAAAAAGGGTCATCCTCAATCTATATATGAGGTCAAAGCTTCCAACGCCTTCCCAACACGGGTTACAACTCAACTCTACAGGCACATCAAGTAAAATATCACATCAGCTCATGTCATGCACGACATTCACATACAAGCATACATATGCCAAACTTGATGAGAAATCATGCTGTGCTTTTGAAAACCCCGAGGCAAGCCTCCCCATGATCCCTGGGTATTCTAACCTATAGCTCTGATACCAAGTTGTCACGCCCAGCTTTCTAAACATTTTTTTTTTTTACAAGAATCCTAAATGACCAATAAAAGATGACAATGTTACCAAAAGGTGCTTTGAGTTTAGCATAAATCGGAGAAAGTTAAAGTATCAAAGTTAACGGACGGAAATAACAAAGTTAATTACATTCTTCCAATGTCAAAAGTAAATATCAAAATACGGTTACAGAGCCATCTACCCAATTCCCAAAAGACTATAAGTGTAGATGTACAAATAACCGTCTAATAAGCTCACAAAAGGTGTCTTTTCTTTGCATGCACATACTCCATGCAACAAGAACTAGTTTCCTTGATTTGTACCTGAAAATGTTAAGAAAGGGTGAGCTCACTAGCTCGTAGGGAAATCTTGAAATGAAATACATGAAAACTTGTTGTATTCAATTACCGAACAAGAGACTCAATGAGGAAGGATAGTAATCCAAGATACAATTCAAAATCGAGTGACAAGCCAAACATTCAATTAACACTTTATCTCTCATTTCATTTCCCAAGCAGCATAGGTCATGACTCTAGCTCAACCAATCAACAATGCGTGATATGTGATGCAAGGCAATGCACCGGGCAATGTTGGGCCCCGTAACCCTCGCCAAGGTCCCACCAAGAAGGTGAACCAGGCTCCGTCCATATTGACGTGAATTCCGGGCGGTGTTGGGTCCCGTAACCCTCACCAAGGTCCCACCAAGAAGGTGAACCGGGCTCCGTCCATATTGACATGAATTCCGGGCGGTGTTGGGTCCCGTAACCCTCGTCAACATCCCACAAAGTGGATGCGACTCCACATTCCGGGCGGTGTTGGGTCCCGTAACCCTCGTCGACATCCGAAGTTGGATACGACTCCATCCATTGTCCATATGCTATGACATGCCACACCACGATACATACAAAATCATACCCAACACATAACAAGTTCATAACCCGAATGCCTAACAACATGCCACAATGCCCACCTAATCACCCGAATGCCTAGACAACGAACGGGTACCGTAATCACCTAAAATCGACACATGAGTATATCCTGATTTTCAACAAAGCAGCCCGTGTTCGAAAATTCATTAAAAATAGCATACTCGTTATTTTTCATTGATTCCAATGCCAAAGTATCACCAACTTACCCATCTTTAAAACCTATAAGGACTCATACCCAATAGGGTCACTCAACCATAGCTAAACAATGAAAAATCACTGCTCTGTTAGCTGCCCAGAATTTCAGATTACAGGGCTATCTTCTAAAAATCACTATAAATCAAGTTCTTAATATTTTTGAATGATTCCAGGCCCAAAAGTTGCACAATTGAATGAAGTTCAAAAGACACGAAGGAGCCCTAGTCAAATCTGCACTCCAAGGATGGTTAAACAGGTGTTTACCGCAGCAATACGAATCTGTCACAGATTAACACACCTCCACTCAAACAATCATAACTTTTTGTGTACTAAGTGATTTAAGGTGATTCCAGTGGCAAATGAAAGCTAATTTCAACACCTCGAAATTGATATAAAGTTTGCGTGAAACGGATATCGGACGAGAAAGTTACAGCCATTTGAAGTTGGCTGAGACTCAAAAAAAACGAGCCAGATTTCCAGATTTGACCGAAATGCAAAACCCAACCTCAAGCACGAAACAAAACACGATCTAGGTACATAAACTTCATATAAATGTACAACAAGAGTAAGAAATCCCTACCTCAAGGTCGTATGAACTTTCCCCGAGCCAATCGAGCCCTAGATCTTGAAATACTTTGAAACCGAGCCGAACCAACTCCCACCGAGCTAGACCCACGAAATTATAGCTTGGAGGAGCAAGGATTGAAGGTTTTTGATGTGGGTTTTGTGGAGGAATTGTGGGAGATGAAGTTTGGAAGAGGGGTATAGAGAGAGAGAGAGGGAGACGTGAGAGAACGGGAGAGAGACGTTTTGATTTTTTTTTGTTTTGTTTTGTTTTGTTTTGATTTCCATCCCACCCCTATACATATATACATATATTTTTCCTCTCTTACACATTGGCCCCAACCCCAAACTAATTACACATTAACCCCAATGCCACACATAATATTGACGTATTTTTCATGAAATAATTATCCGGGTCGCTACATACAAACCAATGGTATCTTCGTAAATAACTTACATTGTTTGGCCAAATTACAAACAATGTAAGATTATCCCACAATTTGGGCTCCTATTTAGGCATTAGAAAAATATTTTCGGCTCCTTTTTTTTTGCTAACGTTTTGGCTCCTATATACAAGGAAACTTATAATGAATATACCTTTCTATTTAGAACTAAAGAACACCTAAAACTTTCAGCTTTTTATTGTTTTCCTGTGAATTTGGGATAAGATTTAAATCACATAAGATTTAAATTTTGAATATATCTTCTATTTAGAAAGTCCACATTTTTTTGGTTTGTTTGTCACATGCATAGGTTTTTCATGTCTTCCAACTTCTGAATGACCATTATCGATGGTGAGGTAAGTTCGATTTTTTCCAGTTCTTATGCAAGTTTGATTTCTTTGTTGAACGATTTTTAATCATATTGGGTTTTTTTTTTGCCAAAAGCGACTTCTGAATGACCATTATCGATAATGATGTAAGTTCGATTATTTTTAGTTCTCATGCAAGTTTGATTTTTTTTTTTTGGAACAATTTTTACTCATATTAGGTTCCTTTTGTTGAAAATTGGGAGTTTCTTAAACGATTTTTTTACCGGCAAGGGAAAATTGTTTTTCGACACCAGGGGGTGATCACATAATTTTTTTTCACAGTTGATTAAACTATAAAATTAATCTACGTAATTAAATTTGAAGTCTTAGGTTTCAAGGAACAAGTCACAAAAAATAAAAAAAGAACAAACACCACGTAAAAAGTAAATACCACGTAAGCACGGGTAATTCTCTTTCGTGTCACTAAGAAGAGGATCACATACTACACACTAATGAAGCCACTAGCTAGAAAGTGCCGTAGGCACGAACAATTTCAACCGGGGTGCGTAGTGTCGTAGGCACGGACAATCACTAGTTTATATGTATATCATAGAGAAGTAATTAATAAACGGAATTGGTATATAAGATGATCAAAGCTTTCACTTGCTTTTGTAGTAGTAGCTATCTTCTTTATTGGGATGGAGGAGGACAGTTTGTCTACTTGATTATTTCTCTCTTTAGCTGTTAGTTGAGTTGAGCTAGTATAGGTTATGGACATTTTCTAGTTTTTTTTTTTTTTGAAAGGCAGATTTTTTCTACTTTTGATTTAATTCTGATACTTGTATTCTCCTGTCGCTTCCAATACAAAAAACGTGTAGTGACCAATTGTTTTTCCCATCTCTTTTGAATCAGGGTATCTTTTTTTTTTGAACGGTAAAGAAATCTCGTTATCGATCGATCTCATAAAGATAAAAGAATAAGATCATTACATTAGGAAAAGCAAATACTCCCATTGAATCAAGGTATCTTGTTATACAAATTTCTACCACAATTTCATTACCAGCTGGAATATAAGGTGAACTGATAAATCTTGAAACTAATTTAATTTACTCGCTAAACTAAGGACAAAATGCATATAATTGCATCATTATTGACAAAGCCGTTTTCAGAAAATCTAGTTCAAAAATGTAAGAAATATTGTCCTTTTTTTTTGTGCTCCAATCACCATATTTTCGAACTCTAAGCAGTTTCTTTTAAAACTTTTGTCTTTGTAATCAAATCAAAATTAATAATAAAAAAAAATTCGCCGTTCAAATTATTATTTTTTAAATCTTGAATGAAAAATAGGGCTTCAACTGCCCCAGACACCGACAGGGGATAGACTTTCCGACCAATTGTGGTGTGCCAAACAGGAAAAGGATAAATAGGTCAACATCACTTTGGTCAGCGGGACTTTTCTTAGTCTGCAATTTCTTCAAAGATTGAAAAATGCATGCCAACAACATAATCAAAACTACTGCACAAAAAAAAAAAAAGTTATTTCAAATTCAAATATAATGAAAATGAAAAATATTTTTTAAAATTTTTTTTTCACCATTCAATGAGATCTTTCAAACAAGATTCATATTGGTAGAAAAATTATTTGCGTAAACATATGATTTTTGAGTTTGAAATTATATTCCTTTTCTAAAACTTCCTTTTTATAAAAACTGGAATGGCCTTTGAAACTGGCTTGCTGGTTTTATGGTCTTTTTTTTCTTCTTAAAATTTCTCTTTTAGGAATATACTTGTTTCTAACAACACATTAACATCCTGATCCGTTAAGGTTCTAATTTTTTAAATACTTATTTCTATTTTACAAGACCGATAATTATTACATAATACATCACCTATAATTCAAACAAAAAATACTTATTTCTTGTGAAACAGAGCCAACTAAACTGTGTTATTCGAAGATGCAGACCTTATTACGAGTCTCGTGATGATTTGAGTTATTAAAATAATGTTTCAAATGCAATGAATCCACTGATATATGTAGCTAAGCGTTTGATCATGATTCGTAACTCTGCTCTGTGTGCATGTCCTCCATGACAAAAAAATCGAAACAATCTAGTAATTAATCCTAGCTAAATGTAGGGCCGGCCCTGATATTTTGGAGGCCTAAAGCGAATTTAAAAGATGAGGCCCTAGGTTGTTTAGCAAAAAAATTCAACATAGGTGGCTAATATAAGGTAAAAAGATTCGACATAGTATTTTATTGTCTCATAATTCAACTAAAATAAAATTCTAATTCTATTAGAAAAAAAAATGAATCAAACGTAACGAAGTACCGCTCATATACTGAGTTTTTTTCTCTAAGTAAGCATGTTAATAACTTTAATTATAAGAATATTAGTTTTAACAATAAGAGAACTATCTTATTTTAAAAAAAATTATCAAAATTGTTGAGCGAAAATAAGTTATTTTCGTTTTATAATGTTCTATTTTTGAATTTGATACTAAAAGTTAAAAATTAAAATAAAATAAATGAAAACATTTATGTTGTGCAAGAGATTTGAACCACTAAGACATAATTAATTTATAATACAAGAGGTGCAAGAGTTGTATATTCTTTACACCTAAATCTCACATAAAATATGAAAAAAAATTTACTTTACACTATAACAAAAAAAAAGAAAAAAAAAAAGAAGAAGAACAACAAGAAGAAGACGTTACTTTGCCAAAAATGGCTAATAAGAATCGAACCATGAACCTCTGGGTTTAAAGGAACTGCCCAAACCACTGGTCCTACCATCCACATGTGCCAGAAAACGGAACATTTAATATATAATATATTAATGCTGTATAAATAATGAGGCCCCTGTTTTCGCTTAAATTTCGGAGGCCTAAAGCGACCGTACCTGAGGTTTCACCTCAGGGCCGGCCCTCCTAAATGTTTGACTTCATCAGAAAATAAAAGAGCAAGGAGTAATAAATTGGTGGAATCCACGTGTATCCCAACACTACAGTTCAGTCCAAATATGGACTAGAGACAACCATCTCCTTTTTTTTTTGAATTGGCGAATGTAGGTATTGTTAGAATAATTAGAGAGAGCACATTGAAAGAAAAGTTGAGCTGATGACTTCATTTTTCTCAGCATCAAAATTACACTCTCTTGATGCGGTTGGATCGAAGGTATGTGGACTTCGAGAAACGATAGTTCTATTACTCTCAACGTACCGTTGACTGTCCCTCAGCAAACCATAGCTAGTGATCATTGAATGACCGTGTGAAAAGTCAAGTCTCCCCTGGTTAGCTATTTGGTTCTGAGTTGACAAATAATGGATTCAAATACTACATTCAAGTCATGATGAAAAGTACTGGTAGCAAGTTTGGATTCATTGGGAATTTTCTCCAACGTACCATAATTAGGGAGGAATAAATTGGCACTATCGACAAGATCAGGCATATTCATAGGGTAGAATCCTGTGCGACTGAATACTATTCAAAAATTGGAAGAATCTATCTAACTGTCTACTTGATCACTTCATCTGGTGAGTTATTTAAGTAAAGGAAGACCAAGAGAAGTGAATTATTCTACGGTCAACATGGCTTCAGAACAGCGCTAGTTCGCGTTTACTAGAATATATAATCATCTCTAAAATAGACGCAGCTCAATAAAACAAAACATCATCTTCCATCTTGGCTTTAAATTTGGAGTATCAATTTTTTCGAGGACTTATGTGGAAGTTAACATAATCTTTACATGTCGGCGTGGCTCCCGTCGTGGTCACTGTTAGGTGCCACGGTCCTCGCCTAACGACATGGGTTGAACTTCTGCGGCAGCTAGGTTGTTTGGTGCACCGTGTGTCCCTCCGTTTCGGTTAACCAATGGCAGTTTGGGGGTTGATGGAGGTGGCTGTACAGTAGTGGTGGTGGTCGGCTATCTGATTGGTGGTTAGCGGTGCGGGCCGGCTGCACTTGAATTTTCTTTCATTAGATTAGGGCTCCGTTTGGAACTTACGGAAAAGAAAGGAAAGGAAAAGAAAATAAAGAAATTTTCCCTCCCATTGTTTGGTTGAGAGAGAAAGAGAGGAGAAAATAAAAATTTTAAGTTCAGTGAACAATAGATTTTTCCTTCTATTTTCCTCTCATTTTCTTTTCGTTTCCTTTCTTTTCTTTTCCATGAGTTCCAAACAGAGCCTAGGGCTTTGTTTTCGGTTTTCTTGGGCTGGGCCTAGCCCACTTTTGTGGGTTTGGATTTTTTTAATGTGCTTATTGTTTTATCTGGGCATTTTAAACCCTCGGATGTATTAGACTTTGTCTCTCTAGGTGAGTTTTGGCTTTGTTCCCAACGGAATGTAATTTCCAACCCTTGGTTGGAATCTCCCTTTCCTTTTTCCTTAATAAAATATTATTTTGCTGATTAAAAGAAAAAGAACTATCTCTCTCCCGGCCCGCCTTAGCTTCAAATTTGAAGTTGTCAAATTTGTTTAAAAGTTTGTTCTCAAGTGATCAATTTTTAAGCAAAAACAAATTTGACCCTTGCTCCAAAATTGACCGTTTGAGATGCCAGGAGAGTTGACAGCCTCGTCGCTATAATATACTGTACAACTGATCAAACAAAACTATAGGGGAGACCTCGGGCTTTGGCTCAATGGTTCTTCCCCTCTTGGGTTAGAGTCCTGTGTGAGGTCGTGGCTTCGAGCTGATAGAGCAACGATCGACATCTTTGTAGTAATCTAACTAACTAATTAACCTACTAACATCCTACCGTGTGACAAAAAAAAAAACTATGGGAATAATTAAAACACTAACACGTGGGCGAATACACAAACAGAGAGATCGATGATGAAGGAGCCATAGGGAATGGACCTATTCTTTGTTAGTCTTGAGACTGTAGGAAATTCTATACTTCTTGGAGACTTTGCGAATCTAGGTTTGAGATTAATATGGTCCGCTATTTGGGGATATTCAATGAAATTGGAATGATACAAAGAAGATTAGCATGGCCGGCCATGCGCAAAAGATTAAAATGTTCTCAGTAGATGTGAAACTGGATTTTCTGAAAACAGGATTAATTTATTGTATTCAAAAGCTTTAGGCGATAATTTACTGCTGGAAGATCAAGATTGGTATGATCTATTTAATTTTTGTGGTGGACTTGAACAACAGTGTAATTTCAGATAGGTCGAATTTCAAAATTGTCAACTCCGAGTGCACTGGAGAGACCGGAGTTGAGATTGCTCCATAATTATTTTTGGGCGCTTGGACTTTAAGAGTTTGAATTTTGTTCAGCCATTTTGACAATTGAAAGGACAATGCTAATTACCACCCCGACGACGGTGTGGATAATCTGTAAAAGGTGTTTTTTACAATTAGAAAGACAATGCTAATTACCGTCCCAAGAACGGTGGATAATGTGTAAAAGGTGCATTAATGTCTAAAAAATGTGTACTAATATTGAATATGTAGTGATATTCATAAGATGTGCATCGAAAATCTAACTTATTTGGAATTAGCATCTACCGCGTGATCATAGATGGTTAGAAAACCCCAATAAATTAAAAAGAACAAAAAGAAAAAGAAAAATAGAGATTCACAAGAATAATCTAACACTCATTATCAATGTTTTTTTTTTTTTGACAACAAACTCCAAGTATATAAAAGTTTGTAATTTCGTTTGAAGAGTTTTTAGATTCTAAAGTTGAATATCATAATTATTCCGTACCAACACGAAGAAATTTTTATCTCTTTAATACACGCAAGAAAGGAATCAGATCCACTAGGAGGATTTCTCTGCTTCTTGAAATGAAATTCCCAGTTATTATTATTCTGTTCCATTTGTGCACCACTGTTTTTTTTTTTTGGGAGACATGAGTGATGCTACGTCATCCACAGGACCACAGCTGAATACAAATTGATCCACGCTATTCCAATAATTGTCACTTTGCATAGTGAGGTTTTTTTTTTTTTTTTGATCTGTGCACCCAGTACTTGATTGCCGCTACCTTGAAACCACAAGTCTTCCACTATCCTTCAAAAATCCACCAAAGGCCAACTCAAGTAAGTTGAATCAACGATTGGAAAGAAATGCCATGAAGTTAACCTCATAGCTCGATGATCAATTGATCATGTTTGTACTTCAAGAAACAAAACCGAAACCCCTTGGATGTATTCTTAGGTTTGGACGTTCTTGGGGACGGCTCTCATATATTCGGTTGCAACAAAATCCCAATTGAGCCTCATATATATAGATGGAAGAAATCTGTCAAGTTACTCGAGCACTGGTTAATGCTTTGCTGGAGTTGCTTGAGCACTATTTCTGAGAATCAATTCCATTTTTCCACACCACTGATTCTGTGATCCCCATTCCTTATGCATCAGCTATAATCACGAATTTCCTTGATATCTTCCATCCTTTTTCCTTAACAAAATCTACCAAATTTCTTTGACAAACTATATCTCTCGATTACACACTATGATTGATATAATTTCTAAAACAGACGCTCTAAACATAGAAGGAAAATAAGTTACAACTCAATAATAAGGGCTACAAATTAATATGAGATTTTGTCATGGGATTTGCCAAAATTATGAACCTTACATATACTATATGTTACAGTTTATAAATTGGGTGACATATGATATCACGTGTGCATGATGAGATGATTTCAGCGTTGTACTGAAATCTTTACTCGTGAGGAAGCAGATCATTAATTTTTGTAACAATTCGGTAATATAAAGTAATAGAACATGGTATATGGATGAGATCAGACAAATTACTAATGAAATTTTATATGCCTTCAAATCTCTGTATAAATATAATAGTTAGAGTCAAGGTTTCCTCAATAATCTATTTGCCTATAAAAAAAAAAAAAAAGTACTAGTAATAGTTAGCAGTGTTTGACTGGCTTATAAATTGGAAAGAGTTAGTCAATTGTATAAGTATGCATGATAATTGAATTTTTTTTTAAAATCTTTTTAAGAATGACAGTCCAAATTAATAATGAACAAGTCTTCCGTTCCATCTTGGGTTTACAATCTTACATGTAAAGTGGAATAATAAGTCAAGTTACGCCCGTACGTTGCTTACAACATGACATGATAGGTCATTGAAAATAAACATGTTGCTTGATCGTGTACGTTCCTAGGTATTTGTCAATTGTCAGAATAAATTCGTAAACCAGGTCGACTGATCTGTTTTATAATTCAAAATGTTGGCCATATTTGATTGACCGACCTAATCGCAAAGAACCGGATAGGACATCAACTAGAATTTTGGATGACAAGGGAGGAAACACCTGAGTTACAACAAGAGAATGAAAGAAAAGATCACAGAGAAAATACATACTCAACTAGAGATAGACTGGTGAGATAGGGTTTTCGGGGGTAACCTGGAGACTCACTCTCCCACCTCTTTTTTGAGTGCCCCTTTTCGGCTACTGTTTGGAGACAAGTCTTGTGTAATTAATGGGGTTTCTATGGCTATGCTTCCTCTCTGTCAGAAAGTTGACTGGGCTGTTACTCACCGAAATGGGAAGGCTTTCAAAGAATGCCATTTATAAGCTCTCTCTGGCTGCATCCATCTATTTCCTATGGCGGGAACGCAAGGTGAATCAAGGACTGATCGAGGCTGAGTGTGCTGGGGCGATATGAGAAGCTATAAGGGCCAAGTTGAGTACTTGGACCTCCGTGAAGTTCACGGCGGAAAATCGAGTACTATGCGACAGTTGGCTTCTTAGTACGGAGTATAAAATTTTCCTCTTGAATAATTGTGGAAGTTTGTTTGTTTGTTTTTTTTTTCTTTTTTCTTTCCTTCTGTTGGGTTAGGATTTTTTTTTTTTTTGATCGGCAAAAATGAATTTTATTAAAAACGGGAAAAGGGGAAAAAAGAATCTAACAAAGAGTTGGATAATACATCACAAGGGCATAGCCCGAAACACCCTATGGTCTACAAGGGTCCGAAACAAATTGACACTAAAGCCCAACCCTACACCCAAAATAAACAATGATAGCTTATGCTGTTGGGTTAGGACGTAGGAGAGCCTTATGCTGTTAGCTAGCTTTGTATAGGTTGTTGCCAAGGGTATGCTTCTGAGATTTTGTAGCTTCGCGCTTCTTGCTGTTATTTAAAATGTACTTACCCAAAAAAAAAAAAAAATTTATTAGAGCTTTTGTTTATTGTCATCTTTATTTAAAAAATTAGCTTACCATCAAGTTTTTTTTTTTTTTCCGGTCAAACAGAAATTCTTTTGAAAGGCAGATTTTTTTCTAGTTTTGATGTAATTCTGATACTTGTATTCTCCTACCGCTTCCAATACAAAAAACGTATAGTGACCAATTGTTTTTCCCATCTCTTTTGAATCAGCTTACCATCATGTTTATGTACAAAAAAAATCACACTAAAACAAATATCCTTTGCTTTGCTTTGCTTTGGCTAGGGAAATGATTAGTCTATAATTCACTTTTTCCCCTTAAAATGAAGTTACCCATTGAAAAATGAAGAATTAATTGATTTCTTTCTGTCCACCCTTTCTTTGAAATTCTAAAGTCAAACAGTGTATTAGAAGCGCAAACATAAGAATAAAATAATTAACGAATTAATTACATTGCTGAAATTTATACGAAAGTCTGTCATTTTTATAAAATTAACAGGTTCTTACCGTCACAACTTTTACACACCTTCGACACTCGAATGCACACGGTCCTATTGTGCGTCCTACCGTAACTTAGTTATTTCTTTATTTTTGTTCTTCTCTCTACAAACTTTTTATTTCATCATAGTATATGCACTTTGTTCCATTTTCCAAAAATTAAATTATAAACAACTACAACTCATATGACTGACCCCTTCCGACTTCTTCTTCTCTCATAGGACCACGACTTCTGAAAATCCCAACATTGCGTGGGAAGACAACGGCGATAACAGCGGCCCGTTAAAGATACCACCTCCGTTCCCGTTTTGATCCCACACGGCTGCCCAACTTGACGGCGTCATGGGACTACTAATACTAATCTCATACGCATCGCACTCCGACGACGCCTTCTCCTTCTTCGCCGCCTTCTCTTCCTCAACTCCTCTCTCCCTCTTCCTCCCGCCGTCCGCGGCTGCGTCCTTCACAGCCGGCGCCTCCCGCCATTTCCCGGCTTCGAGAGGGAAGTTGAGTATCGCCTTACTCCCGCGCATCTTGAAGGCGGCCCTGTCGTAGGCCTTGGCCGCCTCCCTGGCGGAGTCGTAAGTCCCCAGCCAAACCCTAGACCCGCGGCGCTTTGGGTCCCGGATCTCCGCCGCGAACTTTCCCCACGTCCGCCGCCGCACTCCCCTGTAGTGCTTCTCCTCCGCCGCCCCCGCCGTATTCGATGTTCTCTCCGCGAAAATCGGTTTCTCCGGCTGGCCGAACTCCAGCACCTCGAACTTCTTCACCGGTGGCAGATCTAGCTTCAGAGGCTGCCTCCGGTTGGATTTGCTGCTCGAAATCACCGGTTCAACCGTAGCGAGATCGACAGCTTGAGTCCTGGTTTTGAACTCGAAGAATTCGGTTCGATTATGCCCGAACATGATCGTGTTAGGGATGGAATTGAAGAAGAAATCAGTGTTGTTAACTTCGGTTAGGTTTAGGTAGTCGGGGTTTAAAAAGGGAGAGTCGTAGTTACTCGACGTTTGCGAAGAGAGAGAATCAGATTGATCAGAAGTGGAAATGTCGGTTAGGTCTGAGAACAAACTGTTCCCAAAAGGAGAGAACTCGTCGAGTAGGTGGAGCCTGATGAGCTCGAGTGCTGAAACTTCGTCTGCTGTCGTCATTTCTGCAGTCGAGCAGCGCGTAAATTGGCTTTTATTGGCTTTTTAGCAGACGAGTGAAATTTTTGGTGAAATCTAGAGAGACAGAGAGAGAGAGAATTTGGGGAGAGGGGGGGTGATGGGAGTGGAAGGAGAGTGGAAAAGGTTTATATAACGAGAGAGAGAGGAAAGGATTTCCCCAAAAGCGACCTTCGGTTGTTTAGTTCTTGTACGATACCCAGACACGAAGCTTCGGTTGTCAGGATCGTTGGATCCTCTTCCAGCTTTGAATAAGAACAAGTCAAATGGGGAATCGACGGTTGACATTTAAAGTAAGTTAATTCTGTCCACGTTTTCGGTTCCGGATGTTATTTCTCACTTTTTCCCTAGTTTCAAGCTCCTTCGGATGGGTGGGTTTGGATAACGTGGTTTATACTATTGGGTCCTTCTATATACCGCCGAATACGCGGACGGTAGACGTTATTCTCAGGACAATAATGACAGTCCTGTGAGATATTTATGAAATTTGGGGATTTTGGAAAAAGGGCTTTTAGTTTAGGTTTTTTGATTTGGGTTTTTTTTTGTGTGAAATTCGGCTTGAAGTTGGAAATTATGTATTCAATTAATTTTTTTTTTTTTGAGCTTTGTGATGGAGCTTGTATTACAATCAGTACATTCTCCCTTAGATTTACATGGGTACTGTTGTGGCATGGAGGAATTTTTTGTTTTGGAGTGGGTGTGTGAAAATCCAATTTATTCTACTCCTAAGATTTGTTTTCACCTATCAAAAAAAGATTTGTTTTCCAACATACTACCACAGAATTGTAACAGTTGATCCAACATCCAAGATTTGTTTTTTTCTGAAGTATCCAAGCTCTATACTTAGATGTTCTTGTCTCGATGTACCATTTCGAGCTATATATAAAATGTTTCGTTTGCCGAGAAAAAAAAAAAAAAAAGAATTGCAACAGTTGATCCTCACCCTTGTTGGAGTTCGAGAGCTCAAGAAAAGAATATGCGTCTCAAATTGTAATCAATTAATGGTGAACAAGAAGAGTATTTGAAGAAAGCTCAAAGACTTGTTCTTTGGAGGAGGAGGCAGTGGGTCAGTAAATATTGGGCAAATTCTTACAGTTCGGTTTCCATCCAAGGATGAGACACACGCTCTTCTCTCTCTTCACCACTTTTTTGTCTTCAACCTCTGCCATTTACTCATAATCGAAGTTCAGAGACTAATGGGGAAAAATTCAAAAAAACCGCTGAACTTACACCCCAATGTTCCATAGGCCTCCAAACTTAACGTTTTCTCAATTAAACCTCCAAAGTTTACAAAAACTTTACAATTAAGCCTTTGCCGTTATGTTACAAACGGGAAGTTAATGGGAAGTGCTGATCTGTGCATTCCCCTTCCGTTTTGGAGGGAAATTCCTTTATTTTTGTCTCTATCCAGTGGTTACACCAGTTGGAGGAAAAACTCCCGCCTTTTCCCTACTCTCTCTCTCTCTCTCTCCTCTCTCTCTGTCTCTTTCTCCTCTCTATTCCTTTATAAAGGGCTCTCCTTCATGGACACAAACATAATTGGACACAAAACAGGCAAACACCATGTAAGTACATTGCCATTACTGGACATAAACAGAACCACAATCCATACCTTACAAACAGAAACGGGAAAAAAAAAAAAAAAACAGAGTTCACAAACCATTTCACTAAGGTTTAATGCATTTAAACATTCATGGAAACAAACCATGAAACAACAGACTTCATTACTGGTCAAAAACAGAGCCAGTTAACTGCATTTTACCATTCTTTACAAAAAAAATATAGGGCCTAACATCATGGATCCAACTTACAAAAATCATCATGGATCCATATTCAAAGACCATATCCCTGCCCGTACCATAACCATATGCCTGCCTGGATCCAACTTACAAAAACCTTCATGGAACCATATTCAAAGTCTTTGCAGGCTATAATTAAAACCTAACATATTAATCTTTAAGTCCAAAAAAGTAAACATAGTTTGTGGATTGCCAAACTAACATATTACATTTTCTGATTGCTAAGTGCCCTACTGTTGGAGACAGAGCCAACTTTACTCCCAGAGTTTCCTTTGTTGGAGACAGAGCTATTGATGGTCAAGGAAGATGTTGCCTTTGATTGCTGGGATCCCACATGAGGAGTTGGAGTTGCATTCTTCCTCACTTGCTATTAAAACTAATTAATGTTATAAACTTCTGTTGGAACTTGGAGCGGTACAGAATTATTAGGGTTGAAATAGAAGTAGGGACAATAACACATTACCATTGGTAGCTTAGCCCTTCTAGGTGCAGTGTTTGGGGTTGGGGTTGTCTTGCTATTGGTTGTTGCACTTGCATTCCTCCTCATTGGTGCAATGTATGGAGTTGGGGTTGCATTTCTATTGTTTGCTGCACTTGCATTCATCCTCACCTATAGTTATAAACAACTCCCAGTGATCAAATAAAGTTGAAAAAGAAAATTTGATTTTGCAGTTAGAAAATAAATTAAGTTGTAAGAAAAATTAGATAACCATTGGTGCAGAGCTTGGGCTTGGGCTTGCATTGGTACTGGTTGTTGCATTGTTCCTAACCTGCATTGTTCCAAATACAGTTATTAACAAATACAATTGAAGTTATGCACAAATACAGTTGTACAAAAAAAAAAAATACTCTTTTGGATGCAGGAGTTGGAGTTGGGGCTGGGGTAGTAGATGCAGGAGTTGGAGTTGCACTAGTAGATGCAGGATTTGGAGTTGGGGTTGCACTGGTAGATGCACCTTGCTTGCACCCTCTTTTGTTGTGGCCCACTGTCCCACATGCACTGCACCTCATCTTAACCCCTCTCTTACTTAATTTGGTTGGATCTTGTGGCTCATCAGTTCCCTCCTCCTAGCTTTTTTGGGTCTGCCACTTCTCTTTTTCACATCAGGTGGTAACATGAATGGATTATCAGTTTCAGGCCATAGATCTCTTCCATTCATAGGACTCAACAAATTTCCATAACACTTCAGGTAAGTGTCCACTTTATAGCATTCATGCACATAGTTAAATGGATCTTGGCTTAAGAACTTGATTGAAGCCAAAGCATGCACACAAGGGACTCCAGAAATATCCCATTTCCTACAACCACAAGACTTGTTTATTAGATTAACCCTGTACTGCATTCCATTGGGTCCATAAACCTCATAGTGGTCACTCCCAAACCATCTAGGGATCCAATTATGCAATTCATCCTTTGTTTTCTCAATTCTCTTCACTATCTTGGGACAAATGGGATGCTTACTCCTCATCATTGCATCCCTCCTCTTATGTATTGTTTCCATAAGGATCAATCTTATCCTTTCCAACATGCTAATAATTGGTTGCTCTCTAGCTGGCAGGATGGCAGAGTTGTAGCTTTCACATAGGTTATTCAGTAGAATATCACACTTTGGGAATGTGTCAAAGTGTGACCTACTCCAGTGAACAGGTGGTCTTTCACACAGCCAATTACAAGCCCTAGGGTCTACTGCTTTCATTTCCTCCATTGCTTTGATAAAGTGAGGCACCGTGGTTGCCCTTGCAGCCTTCCATAGAATTTCTTTCACGACCAACCCTTTGAATTCCCCCTTAAAATTGTTGTACATGTGTCTCACACAGAATCTATGAGATGCATTAGGAAACAATGTACTCACTGAGTCTATCAAACCCTTTTGTTTATCACTCATGAATGTGAACCTGAATGAATTCTCAATCTTTAAATCCTCACCAAACAACTCAAGGAACCACAACCATGTCTTCTTCTTTTCTTTCTCCACAACTGCATATGCAAGTGGATAGATGCAATTGTTTGCATCAATGCCAACAGCAGTTAACAATATACCTCCATGGGGTCCCTTAAGGTGGCAACCATCCAACCCTATCACTGGTCTACACCCTTCCATAAACCCTTTCTTAAGTGCTCCCCAACAAATGTAAAACCTTTTAAACTTAACCTCAGATTCAGACCCAGGCACTGGTTTCACCTTCAGCTTAACAATTGTCCCAACATTAGTTTTCAAAATCTCTGCTGCATAGGAATTCAACAAAGAAAACTGTTGTGCTGAACTGCCCTCTAACATTTCTACTGAAATCCTCCTGGCTCTATAAGCCTTTTGAGGATGCACATTCACAGTCTTCTCTGACTCAATTGTAGCAACAAGGGAAGGAATGGGCCATGTGGGATTTTTCTTAATCCTCTTAGAATAGTGACTCACAATCCATTTTGTGCTCACCCATTTCACATTGAAGCTCCTGACACAGCTATGCACATCTTTGAATGTCTTGACCCTGTAAACTAAATCGTTTGGGACATATGCACAGTAAATGTCCCAAGGGCAACCATCCTTGCACTTAGCCCTTACCTGCGTCCTGTCACTCTTAAGAAATTTGATTTCCTTTCCCCATTTTACGGCATATTCTTTGACAGCATCCCTAAACACAGCATGTGTCTTAAATTCCATCCCAACTTCAAATATAGGGTTCACCATATCTGTATTCTCATTAAAAACAGCGTGTTTCACTCCATTATCTATCCCTCCCTCTCCATCAGAGTTACTATCATTACTCCTCAACTCATCATTAGACACTACATCTTCATCACCATCTATATTTACCAGATTATCAACCACTGGTGTATCATCATAGGTAACCTCACTTTTGCCTAAGCCTATAAACTCCACATCATTATCCACATTACAATCAAACATTGCATCATCATCATTATCAAAATCACTCTCATTAATATCAACATCAGAATCATCATCCTCAGAAGAAGTTGAGTCAGGGTCATAATCATCTGTGTCCTCATCACCACCAACTCCCACATTAACCACATCAGCAACAACAGACTTCCCTTTATCAGTTTTCCCCTTTGACCTACAAGCTTGACTCTCTTGAGTTTGCAAACCCTCAGTCAGTGTAGTGATCATGTAACAATCAACCACCATATTTTTTCCTATAGTTTTACACAACTTAGCCATATCTGCATCACCTTAGATTAAAGCCATTGACCCATTAAAAATCATCCCATAAAAATCTACATTAGTAAATTCACCAACTTCTGAAGCCATGTTCACTAATTCCATGTAAGAAATTTCATCTTCATCACAAAAATCAAAGCATGTCACAGTACCCCCTACATAAACCCGTGTTCGAATTCCCTTGAACACACCCCCATGATGCATTCTAAGAGTGAAATGTTCAGAATCTACATATCGTTCAAGAAATAAACAAAATAAATCGCAAAAGATTTGGCTTGCCAAACAAATACACATATAAAATTGAAAAACCAACAATCGAGCAAACAAAACCCCAATAAACAACTATTATACATTAAATAATGAGAATACAAAATCTAAAGTCTCGAAACCCTACTTATAGATATCTAAAAGGTAAGTGAAAAAGGTGATACCTTGTTTAGGAGGCTGACTCCCATATTCTCGCATCATCCAAACCATTTTTTAAAGGATTTCAGAAACCCTAGGTACAGATTGATGAGTTTAAGACTGAGGAAGCATTGGGATTTCAGAAACCCTGTTTTTCTCCTTTTTTCTTCAGTTGGGAGAGAGAGATGAGCGAGAGCAAGGAGTTTATACGCCCCTTTTTTCACACGCGTGTCGCTCACGTGTAGGAATTTCCCTCCAAAATAAAAGGGGATGGACAGATCAGCACTTCCCGTTTGTAACATAACGGCAAAGGCTTAATTGTAAAGTTTTTGTAAACTTTGGAGGTTTAATTGAAAAAATGTTAAGTTTGGAGGCCTATGGGACATTGGGGTGTAAGTTCAGCGGTTTTTTTGAATTTTTCCCGACTAATAAAGAATACGAAATTTGAGAGAGGGGGAGGTCGGGGAGAGAGAGAAGAGGGGTTTCCGGGTTTCTGTAAGTCAATTGACTTGGAATCAGTACACCATAATATTTGCTATCACGGAGTTGCCGGTTTTTTCAGCCGGCAATGAATTTGACAGTCGGTTGCAATTTCGATCAATTTGGGTCTGGAAACTGGTTTGCGTGAGAGTAGTGATATGAGGGTTAAAATTGTCATTTGGCCCAAAAATTTCAAAAGTTTCAATGGGTAACGTCATGCATTGGAACTCACAGAAAACAGCTCTCATATGGGCCGTCTGGACTTGCGCGTGCACTCCACTATTATCAGCCCTTTAGTTTGACGTTAGATTTTCCCTATACTATTTTTATCTAACAATATAGGAGTAAAAGAAAAGAATCACTTCTAAGAGGAGTTACGAAAACGTTAAGTGAAGGCATATTTGTATGTTCGTAATTTTTAAATGGATATGAAATAGAATTTTCGCCTACAATATCGATCGATATCATGATTATCTTTCTATCTAAAAGTAAAAAACCATGGATTACGATCAATGTTTGGAAAAACAAAAGCTATCCTGGCTCTATTGGCTAGCTAGCTAGTAATCGATTCTGGATACATTTGTTTCCCGATAAAATTAGATTTTTCAAGATCTATATCGCCAATGCATGCAGACAAACCAAATCGGATGAAAATTTACCCTTGTGAACAGATACAACATAAACGTAAAAAGTATTGTGCTTGAAATAATATCCTAACTCTATTTGGATTTGTTCCACAATCATGAGCTATCCATTCCAAACCTAACACACGGAAAGATTATTTCTACCCTATAGGACTCGATCTAATCAAGCCAACCCAAGATCTGTAGTAAATTTTATTTTAGGAGAGTACTTTAAGCAAACTCTAATGACTTTATCCAAAATAGACACCAAATTGTCTCTCTACTTCACATCACATTCACACATGCACTACTGGATTTTTAGGTGTTTCTTTTTTGGGGTTTTAAGCATTGGTTGGCTTCTCACTATTCAAAGGCGGTTATTTTCCCTTCTAGTTCCTAGCGGCGTTTGATTGTCGGAGTATGGGGGTTGTCTTCTTTTGTAGGTTCGCTCATGCTCTGCTCTCATACTTCGTATTTTGGACCCTTTTAATCTTCGTAATTTGTTTTAAAAGATAAATGAAATTCTTTTTTCTGTTTTAAAAAAACATTCACACACTACTACTTCTATCATTAACAGCTAACTTTTCGTCTACGCTAGCTCCTCATCAAGTTAGGTAGATCAGCTTTGATATGTTCCATGTTGAACCATGATCATTATTTGAGGGGTTCCATGTTGTACCATGATAGTGGGAATTTTTCCAACTCAAAATATCCATATCTTTTCAGTGAGTATTGCTACAGGTACCGACGGGTACCGTAAGGAAATCGTACCGACGGTCGCGCCGGGCCGTCTCTGGCCACCAGAAGTCCGATCTGAGCCGTCCAAAAATTCTATAAAAAAAAAAACGAGGGGGCTCCACGCGAGAATCAGCGGCATCCAACACGTGTAGGGTACGTGCTCGATCCAAACACTCCATTTTCGTATATATATGTATGCTCGATCAGGCTGAGAGCCCGTTTCAGAACACCTTCTTAAAAAATAAGTACTTATTTCATATTTTCAAATTAAAAAATAATGTAAATGACAAATAATTTTTCGATGTTTTTTACACCGTATTAAAGATCTCTATAAGATCTTTCAAACAAGATCCATATTTTTAGATTTCAATAAATCTATCATTTTTGAACTTAAAATTTCCTTTTTAAAAAATAAATATTTATTTTGCGTTCCAGGGCCTGAGTGTGCTGGAGCGATCTTGGAAGCTATAAGGGCCAAGTTGAGTACTTGGACCTCTGTGAACTTCACGGCGAAAAATAGAAGATTATGCGACAGTTGGCTCCTTGGTTTGAAAATTTTACTCTCGAATAATATGTGGATGGTTTTTTTTCCTCTGTTTTTGTTGTTGCTGCTGCTGCTGTTGGGTTTGGGGAGCCTTATGCTGTTGGCTCTTCTTTTGTATAGATTGTTGACGAGTGTATGCCTCTGAGATTTTGTAGCTTTGCGCTTTTTGGTGTTATATAAAATGTACTTAACACAAAAAAATATATACATATTATTAGAACTTTTGTTTATTCTCATCTTCATACAAAAAATTTGCTTATCATCATGTTTATTAAAAAAAAAATACACTAAATAAATATCCTTTGCTTTGCTTTGGCTTGGAAAATGAAAAGTCGATAATTCACCTTTTCCCCTTAAAATGAAGTCACCCATAGAAAATGAAGAATTGATTTCTTTCTGTCTACACTTTCTTTGAAAATCTAAAGTCAAACAGTGTCTTAGAGCATCCGCATTGTAATAATCAAATGGATGTGAATAAGCAAACTTAACAATAATGTTCAAAAAACACCTCACATTGTAATAAGCAAAATTACAAGTCTTTTAGCAAATAATCAAATTCCACTCATTCCATAACCAAACTTAATAACTTTTACCAATAACCAAAACTCAATAACCAAACCCAATAAGGAAACTCGAAACTCAATAACTCAATAACACCCCTCATTGGAATCGTCTCATCGAGACGAATAATTTAGTGTGATCGGATGCGTGATTGAAACTCGTTTGCGATTGGACATAGGTGCATTGAGTTTTTTGAGATTTTTTTTGGTTAGGGATGCAAAAATAAACAATGTGGAGATAGATGTTGTTAAGTTTGATTATGAACTAAATGGATAATCAAATGCTGACGTGGCACATTTTGGTTATTGATTTTGATTATTTCCATTGCGGATGCTCTTAGAAGCACAAACATAAGAATAAAATAATTTAACGAATTAATTACATTGCTGAAATTTATATGAAATTCTGTCATTGTTACAAAATTAACAAATTGTTTTTACCATCACAACTTTTACACGAACACTCAGAATTTAAACAAAATTAAAAGATTGTTCTTACCGTTAAAACTATTACACACACCTCCAGCACTCGGATAGCCTGAACATGGTCCTATTGTGCGTCCTACCGTAACTTTAGTTATTTATTTATTTTTTTTCTTCTCTCTACAAACTTTTTATTTTATCATAGTATATGCACTTTGTTCATTTTCCAAAAATTAAATTATAAACAACTACAACTCATATGACTGACCCCTTCCGACTTCTTCTTCTCTCATAGGACCACGACTTCTGAAAATCCCAACATTCCGTGGGAAGACAACGGGGATAACAGCGGCCCGTTAAAGATACCACCTCCGTCCCCGTTTTGATCCCACACGGCTGTCCAACTTGATGGCGTCATGGGACTACTAATACTAATCTCATACGCATCGCACTCCGACGACGCCTTCTCCTTCTTCGCCGCCTTCTCTTCCTCAACTCCTCTCTCCCTCTTCCTCCCGCCGTCCGCGGCGGCGGCCTTCGCAGCCGGCGCCTCCCGCCATTTCCCGGCTTCGAGAGGGAAGTTGAGTATCGCCTTACTCCCGCGCATCTTGAAGGCGGCCCTGTCGTAGGCCTTGGCCGCCTCCCTGGCGGAGTCGTAAGTCCCCAGCCAAACCCTAGACCCGCGGCGCTTTGGGTCCCGGATCTCCGCCGCGAACTTTCCCCACGTCCGCCGCCGCACTCCCCTGTAGTGCTTCTCCTCCGCCGCCCCCGCCGCATTCGATGTTCTCTCCGCGAAAATCGGCTTCTCCGGCTGGCCGAACTCCAGCACCTCGAACTTCTTCACCGGTGGGAGATCTAGCTTCAGAGGCCGCCTCCGGTTGGATTTGCTGCTCGAAATCACCGGTTCAACCGTTGCGAGATCGACAGCTTGAGTCCTGGTTTCGAACTCGAAGAATTCGGTTCGATTATGCCCGAACATGATCGTGTTAGGGATGGAATTGAAGAAGAAATCAGTGTTGTTAACTTCGGTTAGGTTTAGGTAGTCGGGGTTTAAAAAGGGAGAGTCGTAGTTACTCGACGTTTGCGAAGAGAGAGAATCAGATTGATCAGAAGTCGAAATGTCGGTAAGGTCTGAGAACAAACTGTTCCCAAAAGGAGAGAACTCATCGAGTAGGTGGAGCCTGATGAGCTCGAGTGCTGAAACTTCGTCTGCTGTCGCCATTTCTGCAGTCGAGTGAAATTTTTGGTGAACTACAGAGATAGGAAGTCGAAGAATCTAGAGAGAGAGAGAGAGAGAGAGGAGTTTTTTGTTTTTATTGATCCGCAGAGAGAGAGAGTAGTTTGAATTTTGGGAGAAGATGGGGGCGATGAGAGTGGAAGGGGAGTGGAAAGGGTGATTATATAGAGAGAGAGAGAGAGAGAGAGAGAGAGAGGAAAACCGCTTCCCCAAAAGCGACCTTCGGGTGTTAGTTCTCGCACGATACCCAGACACGGCTTCGGTTCTTCCTTTGACGAGTCAGGATCGTTGGATCCTCTTCCAGCTTTGAATAAGAGCTAGTCAAGTGGGAAATCGACGGTTGACATTTAAAGTAAGTAAATTCTCTCCCGTTTTCGGTTCCGAGTTGTTATTTATTCTCACTTTTTTCCTAGTTCCAGCTAGCTCCTTCACATGACAAACGTGGTTTATACTATTTACTTACCGAGTATAATAATAAAAATATAAAAGAATTACTTCTAAGGGCATCCATCGTAGAATAATCAAAAGTGGATAATTACTTACTATATTATCTTTTAGTTATCTATTTTAAGGGTTACTAAAGCTAACAATGTAGAATTTCATAATGGTACAATTAAAATTGAATAACCAAAACTTGTCAAATCACATTTTTCAGCTTATAAAAATCTAAAAAATTTGACATAGAAAAAAAAATTTTTAAATAATTTTCAAACTAATAAAAATAGGTTATTAGAAAAATTAAAATAAGTTTTTGAAACTTTGATGTTAAAAAAAAATAGTTTTAGGGAAAAAGTTAAAAAAAAGACACAATTTTTGAATAAAAGAAAGTTTTTGGTTTTCAACAAAACAGTTTTTGAAATAAAATTTTTAATAAAAAAAACTGTTTTGCAATAAACTTTTTTTTTTTTTTTTGCAAAAAAAAAAACTGTTTTGGGAAAAACTGTTTTATAAAAAAAACTGTTTTTGCAAAAAAATAAAAACAGTTTCCAAAAGTATTTTTCTTAGAAACCTGGTGAAAATGGAAGAGAAAGAAGATTTTTGTGTAATGATGGTATATTTGATTGAGAAAATTTGGGAACAACTAAATTTGATTAAGATTAATTCTTTAACCACCGGTGTAAACATTGTTTCCTCCAAATCAATTATGTTGCGTCACGTTGCCATGTTCTATAAATTTGGACCACTGTTTTGACAACGTGACACAATATAATTGATTTGGAGAAAACAAATGTTTACACCGGCGGTGTAAAGAATTTTTTCTCGAAATTATTAGCAAAAGATTGCTAGTCATCCAATGGCTAAAATTTGATGAGTTGTTAAGAGTTTGTTAAGTTTAGTTATTCCAATATGAGCTGCTTTTTGAGCAATTGTTGCTAACCTTAGCAACTTTTTAATTTTGATTATACCACTGTAAGTGGAGTTACGAAAGGGTTAAGTGAAGGCATACTAGTATTTCCAAAATTTTTAACTGGATATTAAATTGAATTATCAAAAAAATTCATGGATTACTGTTGATTTTAAAAAAAACCAAAAGTTATCCCCGATTCTATTGGCTAGCTATCTAGTAATCGATTCTGGACACATTTGTTTTCCGTTTGAAATTAGATTTCTCAAGAATATTTATCGCGAACGCATGCAAACAAACCAAACCGGATAAAAATTTACCTTTGTGAACAGATATATAAAATACACTTAAAAGTATTGTGCTTGAAATAATCTCCTAACTCTATTTGGATTTGTTCCAATCCTGAGCTATCCAAAGTTCCAAACCTAACACACGGAAAGATTATTTCTACCCAGTAGGACTCGATCTAATCTAGCCAACCCAAGAACTCGTAGTAAATTTTAATTTAGGAGAGTAGTTCAAGCGAGCTCTAATAACTTTATCTAAAATAGCGGATTAATCTGATTAATCGCTACTTTACATCACATTCACACACTACTTGTTCTATCATTAGCAGCTAACTTTTCTTTTACGCAAGCTCCTCAAGTTTGGTTCATCAGATTTGATATGTTCCATGTTGAACCATGGTAAAAGGATTTTTATTATTTTTTAAACACTATATGCATATATTTTTATATGTGTTCCATGTTGAACCGTGATCATATTTGATGGGTTCCACCATGATAATGGGAATTTCTCCCAACACAATATCCATATCTTTTCAAGATCCGGTAATTGACTTTTATAAGCTAGACACGTGACATGTATAATGGATGATGGAATTGCTTTGTTGGATCGGGAAAAAACTTGCTTACATCTTAATAAAATGATAGTGCTTGTCTTTTTTAAGACAAAATTTCTCATAAAATCGCTGCTTAGGATCTTTGGTCGATGAGGGAGACTCATCGACAAAAATTTCTTACTTGATGAGGGAGACTCATCTTCAACTGATTATATCTTATATAATTTTGTTAGATTACTCTTGAGTCATTATGAACCAACTTCTGCAAGTCTTCCCCTCACCTTTTTACTCAAACATGCACGCAGATGCTTTTTTCAGCCAAATAAATATGACAAATAGGGATTCATATTTAGATAAATTAACCTACGCGATAATAAACTTGACGTAACTGAATATAGATAGATATATCCAACATAAGCATGTATTCAGTTTAGGTTTTGCGAGGCATTCCCCGTCTATCGATCCTACTGACAACAACAGTATCTATTGATTATACAGAAGCATCGGCAAAAGCAGGATGGTAACAGCGTATCTACTTTTATTTTGCCAAACTTTTTGTATACATTTAACTTGGTATATATATTACGCATGCTTAAATACATACGAAGTAGCACTGTTCACAGCTATTCTGTTTTGTTTCGTTGGTATCATGGCCTTTATGTTAGTTTCGGATTTATACAAATGTTCCCGAAAAAAAGAAGGAATAAAAGATCCGAAGGAAACAGGGTGACGATAATAGATATAAAGTACTGGAGATATTGTTGGTCCTTTTATGACTGCGTTTAGGTCATCAAGAGAATTATTCAAAGTAATAAAGATATACAACTGGCATGCTTCGAACGTGTACACGTACGTATCATGTTGCTTCATACACACACACACACACCTCGGAGTTAGACTGATGATGGATATGCAAGCAAATGGATGGAGTATTGGACCTACGAACGAGAAATGACTCATGCATGAGGTTACAACATTTGAGGATGGAGTCATGCATGGGACTAGTTGTTTTTATAACTCAGTTGTTCAGGTCAACTATACATTCACCTCGATCAATTAATTCGGAAGCCTAATTCCGCCACCCCGTACATGTGGGGGAGGATTCTAATTCTTCTTTTAATGATTGATATATGTGTTTGATGCTACTTAGTGATTACAGCATTGAGAGTTTTTAACGAGTTTTATATAAGTTGCGCTATTGTTTTAGAAAATTGATTTTCACGCTCTCTTTCTGTCTAAGTGCACTTCAATATTTTTGTGTTTCATTCATGTAGAATTACAAAACTATCCTTCATATATTTTTCCCTTTACAAATAAAAAGGGTAATCATTTAATTTCACATCACTAAAAAAAAAAAGAAAAAGAAGAGTGCATTTGGATAAAAAGATAATAATGTGAAAATCAATCCTCTTGTTTTATTCGATAAAGAAACTTTTAAACCTTTTGTACTAGTATATGTTTTAGGTATACGAGAATAGTTTAGTTGAAGGAGTATTATACATCAAAGCTACACGCAAGAGCAATACGTTGTTCTTTTACCGATCATTTTCATCTCCAATGGTCTGATTTTTCGCGCATCGATCGATCTTTCTTTTTAATATTGTTGGTTACCCCTTAATACTATAATTTCCTTTTTGTCCCCTCTCCAGGCACTCAAGGCCCAATTACACCCTCCCACTCGCAAGGGCGGAGGTATGTAGGGGTCGGGTGGCCCCGGCCCTACCCAATTTTATATTTTGGAGTACATTTTGCATATATATATATTTTTTATAAATATTGATATTGATAAAAGATTATAAAACTTACGAACATTATTAAAAGTAAGAACAATTTTCATTTCGGGAACACTAAATTACGGTGAGTGATACCGTGCAACAACGAAACGTGTTCGCCGAATGATATGATAACAATAATATTTGAGATTAATCCTTCAATTTATCAAAACCGTCCCATGGAAACTCGAATGAGTGGATTTAGTCTTGAAAAAATTATCGAACCAAAATTTCTTTAATATTTCGGCCCCCTCCGACTTCAATTCCTGGCTCCGCCACTTCCCACTTGCAGGGAGCTCCGTATAAGCTAGCCTCAAATGAGTTAATAATATGTGGAAAGTTTCAAACTTTAGACCTTAGGAGCGAGCAGCTCCGGCCTAAATTTCAGGCCTTGACCACAGGGCGAAGACTTAGAGAGTTCGCCGTCGCATTAGTTGTTGGCAGTTAGTGATCACCCGATTTTTTTTTATAAAGAAAAAACAAATACTACGAAATGAGGGAGTAGGACTATATACGAATCCTTCAAAGCATCTTTCTTTTCCTCTAATTTAATGTCGTTCTGATTTGTTCTTTCTTTCTTTGATCATTTCGTTTTGATTTGTTCGTACATTTGACCCCACGACTTCGTTAAAATACCTCTGGTGCCTCCAAATACAATGAAATTGTCCTCAAAAGTTTGGCCTTGTCCATGGGATTATTTGATAATGTCGTTTTGATTTGGTACCATAGTAATAGTTGCATCGTTGACTGACCCACCATTGCCCTGTTTTTTTTTGTCTTTTACGATCTATTTTCCCTTCATTCTTTGGAAGGAAATTAATAGTACTTCTCTTTTGGAAGCAAAAAAAATAGTCCTAACGAAAAAGTTTGGCCTTGTCCAAATGTACTTATTGAATCTGATAATTTGTTCGAGGAGGAGTTAAAACTCCTGAGTGCGTTATATACGTATCAATATCATAATTTGAATATTTTTCAGTATCTCAAAAACATTCTCATCATTCTGCAACCTATAGCTAGTCCGGTCCACTTTTTCGTACTTAATTAATTAGTTATTTTGAAATGCTCGCGAGTGTGTAGGTTTGATCATTGATCAAGAGAGATATTATACTAGATCAATATTTTTTTTTTTTTTTGAACAGGATTTCAATTCATTCATTGATAAAGAGAAGCATCATTACATAGAATAGACAACAAAACTGCAGGGGGAGAAGCCACCCAATTAAGACCTAAGCTAGAGGCTTGAGAGGAGGCAATCCAATGAGCAGCTTCATTTCCTTCCCGGGAGGTCCAGCAAAAAGAAAGTCTTAGATTACTAGCAAGCAATCGAATATCCGAAATAATTGCCAAAGCTTTCCAAGGAGGAACAAGCTCCGAAACACATAAGGAAATAAGCTGCGCGTTATCATTTTCAACGCAAACAGAGGATAGGTTCAAGGCTTTGGCGAAAAGGCATGCTTCACGAAGAACAGAGGCCTCTGCAAGAAAAGCTGAAGAAGATGAGATCCTGAATCTTCTCCCATCGACAAGATGACCACGATCATTTCTCAAAATAATTCCACCCCAACCCTTCTTGAAATCCCTGGACCAAGAGGCATCACAATTAATTTTAATTGATCAAATTTTACTGCCCGAATCAGATTAATTGTATATATTATACGTTAGACAGACAGAGAACATGTGTTTATTTGGCCAGCTATAGATTCGTTTGTAAGTCAAGATAAACCTAGAACTTAGAAACTTGAATTTCATGTTTATAATTTTAAAGGTGGATTAACTTATAAGCTACTAACTAGTAATTAAAGGGTTTTATTGGTGTATATATATTGCTTTAGCAAAAAGTACCATTATCTTGTATTTGTGTGCATGTTAATTAGGCATAAGCCACTTTAGGAGAACTAGTTCTTTACGCTAAGGAAATATTTGTGCGCCAAATTCGATAAGTCCGAGGACACTTTTGCTCTCAAGAGTTCTGAGAGGGCCACATCATCAACCCTTTTTTTTTATAAGCCACATTACCAACCTTTAAATTTCAATTCAGAATACCTACTGGTTATCTTGTCCAAATCATCAATTCAAAATGGAGAGTTACCGGTAACACAATTTGACCCCGTCGTAGGAATTTCATATCTGACCCTTGAATATGAATAAACTTATACATGTACCTAATGAAATTTATAAGTAGTAAATGCATAAAATTTTAAAACATACTATAAGCTTCGTAGTTTTACATGTTTTTATATAATCGTATATTATATATATGTCCCTATGAACCTATTTATTTACAAAATATATAATTTTTTGCAATCCTAGACTTGTATGAGGCTATGAATATCTGGTATTTTGGATTCATTAAGGCTCGCGAACAAACTCAAAGTTCGACTCAAATTTAGGCAAGCTTGTCTCGTCAAATTTTATTGAACTCGAACTCGAATTCTCTAAAAACCAAAGGAACAAACTTGAACACTATAAAACTCGACTTGATTCGGCTCGTTGGATGTTGATGCGGTGCTCTGAGAACTCTCCACTCTCCGGGGCAAAAGTGTCCTTTGACTTATTGTAAAGCACATATAGGAGTATTAGCCGTTAATGGATTTGGTGCAAACATACTAGCTTCCTTTGCGTAAGGAACTGGTTTTCTAAAGTGACATATACCCAAACTTGCGCAAGTATAGAATAATAGTAGTACCTTTTTACTAAAAATAACACACCAAATTTGCTAAATTAATCCGCTAGTTTGTACCTTAATCCAGCTTTCAATAATCATGAAATTCGAGTTTCCAAGGTCTAGGTTGATCTTGATTTACGAACAAATATATCTACATTTCGTCAAATTATAAACGCGTGTTCCCTTCTGGTCAACATAATTATAACTCTGGCTGTCTGGCAGTAATAATTCATCAATATTGACATAGTATCAAATCTTTTAATGCTTGCACATTATCAAACTTACACAAAAGAGGATAATGCTACCATGTCTCCCCATCAAGATACGGTATCCCTCATATAACATTAACCACTCAAAGGTGTACCAAAAAATTAACCATTGATCAATGGCATAACATTTTCATTGCGGCATAACATTAATTACCACTCGAAGGCATGACATTTTACATTCGAAGGCATAATATTTTTAATATTCACTTTTTTTTTATTGTGCCCCCGTTATAATATTAACCACTCAACGGCATAACATTACTCACTTAATAGCGTAACATTACCACTCAAGGCATTATCGTCTCCCAGACTAGGGGATATCTTAGTCGTTCCCTACACAAAATGTATCGTGGACATTTCAAAACAATTAGAGTACATAATTACTCCTACAACATTTCAAAACAATTTACATTACTATGAAAAGGTTGCTGAATGAACAGAATATATATATATTTTTTTGAACGGAATTATTAGAATAATATTTCGCAGACGATAGGATGTTAGTATGTTAAGTTAAGTTAGATTACCTCGTAGCACTTCAGTAGTGGTACACAACCAACTAAACTAGAAGTCCTCATCGAATGTTTTTGAGATACTGAAGATTAAATTCTTCTTGTTGTTTGTTTTCCCCCACATTACTTTAACCCTAATTGTTATCGAAGCCGAGTTATAAACACACACAATTCGCAATGATCGAATGTTTTTGAGATACTGAAAAACGTTCCCAATGAGTGGTATGCTATTTTAGACCATGTCCCTCGTACGTGCTAAGACCATCTCTGGATATAAAATAATAAAACATCCTCTAATTAAAGTAGGGCAAAGTACGGATTACCCCCCTATGGTTTGGCCTTTTGGCAGATAACCTCCTTGAGTTTTAATAATGACCAAAGCACCTCCCTGTGGTTTTGGAGTAAAGTGCAACACTAACTCCGTTAACAGAAAATAGTAAATGACTCTGGTACCCTTCTACTTTTTCTAGGATAAGTTACCTCTATGTCTCTCTCTTCTCTCTCCTTGCACAGGAACCGTTAAATTGGCAAATAAAATTCTGATATTTTTTGTCCATTTATGCGAGGCTAATTCTTCTTTTTTTTTTCTTTTTTTTTTCTCAATTACTGAAATTCCAATCAACATTTGATCTTATCCAAAAGCAATTTCATAACCACAAGAATATGTACCATGCCCCTATTTTTACGTGTCCATGACTACTGTTCATTTACCTTTTTGTTTTGCATGCTTTGTTCTTGTTTTTTAACAATGCCCCTGTTTTTTTGTTTTGGTCTCATGTAATGGACTACTTAGCAGGGGAAAAAAGGACAGAATAATGGACTTTGAATCCTACCACACTTCCATCATCGACTCTACTCTTTTCTCTGTTGATCACCCTAGCCCATCGCCTATAATTTACACAAATTCACCCCTTTCTCCCTCGTATACAGCATGTGGAGCAAACCCAGATTTGCCAATGGGTACTCCGGAGCCCATTTAACTCTCCTCTTTTTCTCTGTTAAGGTCCTTAGAGAATTTTGAACAATGAGTAAAATTACAGTAGGGAGGTTTATTTTTTAACAAAGGAAGCTCAGAATTTTTGTGGATAGCTCTCATATATAAAAAATTGAAGAAGAAGTGGGTTTTGATTGACTGGTCTGGAGAGAGAGAGAGAGAGAGAGAGAGAGAAATTGATGGCGGCAGCTACTGGGTTAGGTCTGGTATGAGGAAGAAGAGGGATGGGAAAGAAGAATAGAGAGGAAGGAGGAGAGGAAAGGTGAAAGACGGTAGAGAGAAGTAGTCATTGTTGAAGGAGGTAAGGTTTGACTTTCATACACAAGGGAGGGGCATTAAGGGCAGGAAAAAGTATCATCCAGGGAGGAAAATTTGTTTTGTTAATCAACAGACACACTACAGGCGCGTAGCTAACACTCACTGTCAATTTGGACGGTAAACTTAACCATTGCACTTTACTCCAAAACTATAGGGAGGCAATTTGATCATTGGAAAAACTCAGGGAGGTTATCCGCCAAATGGCCAAACCATAAGGAGGTATATCGTACTTTGCCCATTAAAGTATCTGTTCTGTATATATAATTTTGTCTACCTAATTATTAATAATTGTATTTGTCATCGATGATTGTTTTGTGGGTCTTACTGGTTTTGTGGACCTTGAGAGCATCCTAACCCGTAGGCAATGCCTTGAGTGGAGGTTCATTTTTCCCTGGCGAAAGTTTGCGTTCTGTGATCTTGTATTTATGTTTGTAAGTTGTGGTCTTAACAATTTTTTTTTTTTTTTAAAGATTGATTTGTCTCGTTGAAATAAATTACAAAAATTCTACAAAATTCACTAAATATAAAAATAATCCAAATTTACTGAATTTATTTCTCATTAGCAAAAAAAATTTCAAAAAAAGTTACCATAATTTCGTACTTTTAAGTTTAAATCCTTTTCTTAAGAAATTTGATACTCCTCTGTCCCACTTTGTTGTGCCCTTATTCCTTTTTGGAATGTCCCAAAATGATGTGCTTGTTTCAGAACTTTCCAATTTTAGATGTTCATGTTACCATTTTACCCCTCATTTCTCCCACACAAATTCAAATTTTGAACTTGATTTGAAAGAAAAGTGGAGCAAATTAATGACATGACAAAAAAGTTGACACAAAGTCATAAGTTATAAAGGGGTCAAATGGAAAAATTAGCACAAATTCAATGTAATTATATATTTTTTAAATTACGTGATAGTCAAAATAGGCATAACAAATTGGGACGGAGGAAGTAAAAAACTAACACGGGTTCATATAAAACAAAAGAATTCACAAAAATTATCTACTAATAATAAAGTTATGCCAAACCTAGCTTTATATTCTACTTTTTGTATGATTGCTCAATTGTTTAGTTTATGCCTCGATACCCAATTTAGGATAATTGACTCGTTCGTGGACTTAGCACTTGCTGTTTAATGTTTATCTTTTACCTTCATTTAATTATTTTGTGGAATAGATGACTTGCTCAATTTGTTCAATATATTAATTTGTATGACGAAAAACGTGACAATATATCTTGAGCTGTTATATTTATTTATTTAACAAGACATACGAATTATAAGTGCTTATAAATTGAATCTTTTGCTATCTAAACTGTAACGACCCTGATTTTTGGTAAATAAAAATTTCGTTAAATATTTGAATTTTCTTTTAATTACTTGGTTTGCTTTTAAAAATTTCTTTTAAATTCTAATAATTAGATTTGAAACTTGTAAAATTGAATTCTTTCACTCCGGACAATCTAGTCCTTCTCCCATGACTAGTATATTTGTAAACGTACTCGTATATTTTTTCTAATAAGTAAATAATATCTTTAAATTATATTTCTCGGCTGGAAATCCTACTTAGCAAGTATAATTAGTTTTAACCGATTAGTTAGCAAACTCTAACTATCGTTTGGTTTAGTTACTTTTCCCTAACCTAGAGTGTTGCATCGATGCCGAAGTGGTTAGTAGAAATTTTTGGTTTTTGCCTTGACCGTTGACTTGACTGCCTTGGCATCGGGTCATTGACGGGCCTGCCTTGCCTTGGCGTCCGCTCGCTGTCGGGCCTTCCTCGCCTAGGCATCGGGTCGCTGTCGGGCCTGCCTAGCCTTGGCGTCGGCTCGCTGACGGGCCTGCCTCGCCTTGGCGTCGGCTCGCTGACGGGCCTGCCTCGCCTTGGCGTCGGCTCGCTGACGGGCCTGCCTTGCCTTGGCGTCGGCTCGCTGACGGGCCTACCTTGCCTTGGTGTCGGCTCGTTGACGGGCCTGCCTTGCCTTGGCTTCGGCACGCTGTCGGGCTTGCCTCGCCTTGGCGTCGGCTCGCTGTCAGGTTGCTCTGCCTTGGCTACCATCAAGTTCTGCCTTGGCGTCGGGTCGTGCCTTACTTTTGCCTTGGCTTTGCTGAGCGACCTTGCTCTGGCCTTGCCTTGGCTACGCCTTGGCCGCCGCTTGACTAGCGGACTGTCTTGGCCACCGCTTTGCTAGCAGGCTGCCTTGGCCACCGCCTGGCCATCGCTTTGCTAGCGGGCTGCCTTGGCCACTGCCTTGGCCACCGCTTTGCTAGCGGGTTGCCTTGGCCACGCTCACGCCTTACCTTGGCGTTTGGCACCGTCAGGCTTTAATATTCCGTTGTTAGGCGATTTTCTACTAAATACAACCAAAATACCACTCGAGCAATGAAAGCCTAGATTTGACTAAGACAAGTCATGTGTTTCTTCATCATTGCTTCTTTGGACCATTGGTTATTACATGCTAGGAAGATCTTTGACCATTGGACAATAGTTGTTAGGGAGAAGACCAAGTTTGACTAGTAGTTGGAATAGTCTAGTCAAAAGCAAACATTGTACTTCATGATGACCTTCCTTGGACCATTGGTTATTACCGCTAGGGAAATGTTAGACCCTTGGACAATGACCGTTTAGGGAAATTATTATTCCTTGGATAATAGCATTGTCCAATATTCCCATGGGATTCTTGGTGAAAGATATGATAGTACTTTCTTGATCTTCCATCACCAAACACCAATTGTTTATACATCCTTAGTACTTGTACTTGTGTAAGGATGAGGTAGGAAGATATGAAGTAGATTTTAGTACAAGATTGACTTACACAAATTTTATACTCTTCCATAGTCATCCAACCAACCCTTGTCCTTTCTCACATAGAATAGTATATATATATATATATACACATTGTACTTTGAACCAAGAGAGAGAAAGAGAGAGAAAGAGAGAGAGAGAGAGAGAGAGAGAGAGAGAGAAAAGAGAAAGAGGCCGAGAGAAAGATAAGGGAAGGGAGAGTGAGGTGTGTGTGTGTGTTGTACTTTGACACTATTTGACCTAGTCGCATTTGGTTGGAGTACTATTGCTTGACAAGACAAGTCTATGGAGCAAATCCATGGGCGAGAGAGAGAGAGAGAGAGAGAGAGATATTGGCCGGCCAAGTAGGGTGAGGGGAGAGCTTCATTTTGCCTATAAATAGCATCCATTCCATGCCTTTCAACTCACACCTCCAAGCATAGCTCTCACTTCTCTCTAAAATCTCTAAGAAACCAGTTTCTGGACAGCCTACTGTCCATCCACTAATCCTCAGTTTTCTCCTGCTTAAACTAGTTTCTAGGATAAACTTCCTTTTAAAAACTTGTAGAGCACTTCGAGATCTTCAATTTAGACTCAAGAACCACCCTAATCCGTTAAGAAACGACCAAGATATCGACATTCGAAGTTCAGTTAAATTTCGGATTTCCAGATTCCAGACAGCTTACTGTCACCCCCTTTTCCACCATTTTTCTCCGGGCGAAAGTCGTTTTTAGGAACAACGTCCTTCACGAAAGTCGTAGAGAACTTCGAGATCTTCGTTTTAGACTCAAGAACGATCCTATTCGGCCAAGTATTGACCGAGTTACTGCCATCCAAAGTTTGGTCCAGATTTGAAAGTTTTATCGCCCGTAGCACTTTCCAACTAGCTTATTCGGTACCGACTAGTTTCGGATCAAGGTAGAATGTTCTTATACCTCTAACTCTACGTAGATTTTTCCTATCTACTCTCCCTAAGTATATCGCATGTTATGTGCATGATTGAAATGTATGTAGATTATTCTTATCCGTTAACTCCGAGATATATTGTATGATGATAGTATTGCTTGAGATGTATGAAGTAGATTCTCTTTTACTTGTTAATCCTAAGTATAACTAGAAGTTCGTATATTATATTTAAATGCATGTTAAGTTAAGATACTAAGGATTTGTTAGCAAACTTGTTTTACTAAAACTTCAAAGGAAGTATAAACATATTGAACAAACGATTTCTACGTCAATAAACATATGTTGTTTTGAATTTCCCACAAAGGAAGAAAGAACGGATTTTGGTAATATATTATTATCTTGAGGATGATTATGAGCATGTATGTATGTTTGCTTGCATTACTTGTTATTGATAAAGCATAAGTGGCTTTCCACTCTAAGGGCGTCCGTACATGTGGCGTTATGCTTTAAGTAATTATTTGAGTACGATTAGGTAATATAGAATTGGATGATCTTGTTAGTTTAAGTTTCAAGACTTCATATGTGTTGTTTGGAGCATGCTAGATTATATAGGGACGAATGATCTTACAAGTTTGTTTCAAGGTTACTTTAAAGTGATTTGTCCCGCCGCGGAGTCTATGCATGATTACGAGACACGAAAATCGAGAAAGTAGAAACATGACACCTAGGGTGTGTTAAAGACAAGGTGTGTTTTGAAAACCCAATGCGACCGGACTTGCCCATTGTGGGAATGTGGTTGATATGGATAAAAAGGATTTTTGAAACTACATAATGACCAAATGTGGGTGCATTATGTGAGTGTGTGTGTTGTGTGCCAATAGGAACCCGGCACGGCGGAACCATTGTGAGGATACTCGGGAACCCGGCGCAGCGGAACCGAGATTGGGTGTGTGGATTGGTTATCCGCGGAGAAGAGCCAATGCAAATGTGTGCCAATGGGAATCCGGCGCGGCGGAACCATTGTGAGGATACTCGGGAACTCGGCGCGGCGGAACCGAGGTTGGGTGTGTTAAATGTGATTTTCAAAATGTTGATTTGGAAATGAAAATGAGACACGTTCTACGATGAGTCACATAGGAGAAACACATACAATACAGACACCAACGTTAGACTAAGGAATGCGGATGTGTCATTGTTAAATGCCTTATTATTGTTAATGTCTTGTTAAACATGTATGTATTATTCCGCTGCTTGTGCAAGAGTTAGTATGTTACTCTTATACTCTGATATTGGTAAGTTATGGGTTAGTGGGTATAGGATTATTCTGCTGAGCTCTTGTAGCTCACGGTGTTACCTTTGGTGACCCTGACATATTATATCGGTGGCGACGCTGGTATAATGTGTCAGCTTTTGTAGATGATCAAGAGGAACAGTACACCTTGGAGGCTTTTGGAGCTGAGGAGCTGGCTAAGACGGAGCAGCAGGCGGAGCTGTAGTTAGAAACCCTAGAATCCCTCCCTTTGTATAAATATTGAACCCTAGTGGGAGTTATGATGTAATAATGAGCCAGACTCCATTTGATTTTATCAATGAAATATTTATTTAACGTACCCAAAAATCAGGGGCGTTACATAAACATTACGGGATAGCTTTCTTGATGCTTTTGCGTATGGGATCTTCATGAAATTCTCTTTCACGAATTTTTTTAAAAATTACCACTTCCTATTTAGCATATAATTATTCGCTATATAAATGCATCGTGACAGTGTCTTTTGAACAAGACGAAATGTAACAATCAAATATATTTTCATATGTAGTACTACTATATCAAATATTTTGTCTATTATTTGGGACTAAGAATATAAAATTCCCATAATCCTCATAGCTTCAGATACTTGCACGTTCAATGATTTTAGGGTGCAAAGAAATTATGGGAGTATATTCGATCGCATGAAAAAATCGATATTTGGGGTGTAGTAATAGATTTATGTGAAAAATATTGTGGGGAAATTTTCGATGGTTTGGTTCCTTGCCAACTAGAGAAATTTTATTTGCTTGTAATAGGACTACAAAATATGCGTTGTGATTTTCACACTTCCCCATTTAAACATGCGCTCTATCATTTTTGTTTTTTTGTCATGTGAATTTACATTATCGTCTTTTCAAGTGTAAAAGAGTATAAATATGAAAGATTAATTAGGTAAATTCACATCACAAAATAACAAAAAGGAGTGTGGATATAAAAAAAGGGGAGAGTGAAAATCAATTCCCTAAAACATTTTCCGCTTTATAATGGTCCTAAATGAAACAGTCTTTTTTTTTCCCCCCTTAATCCTAAGTCCAACTTTCCAGTGTTAAATTAATATGCCTAAGTTAATCGAGTATTAAATAAGCAAGTGATCAACAACGGAAGCAGGTTTTCAATGTTGGGTACTGGGCATACATTAAACTTGATTTCATCTGTCATGGATGAAAGGTGATATAATATTTTGGGAAAATTTCAAAAAAACACATGACCTTTCGACCGTTTATCACATAAACACCTGGACTTCAAGAAATATCAATCCCACACCTGACCTTTGGTTTCCGTCATCAAATAACCCCCTCCGTCCATTTTCCGTCCAATACTTAACGGAACATCCATTTTCCGTCCAATACTTAACGGAGAAGTAGCAAAACGGCGCCGTTTGGGTTAAAAAAAAATTCTTACCACCAATTTGCAATCCTATGGAGCAGAAACGTGATTATGGGAGCCTTAGAGACAAAATTTAACTATGTCACTTTAGAATAATATGATCAGAATAAAAAGATCTTCACACCCGTTCAAACAGATTAAAAATTGGAGCACTTAATTTTTTAACCATATTTTTTAATATATAAACGGTCTAAAAAACTTAAGTGCTCCAATTTTTAATCCGTTTGAACGGGTGTGAAGATTTTTTTATTCTGATCATATTATTCTAAAGTGACATAATTAAATTTTGTCTCTAGGTCTCCCATAATCATGTTTCTGCTCCATAGGATTGCAAATTGGTGGTAAGAATTTTTTTTAACCGATAAAAAGATTTTTGCACCGATTCAAACGGATTATAAATTGAAGCACTTAATTTTTTAACCATATTTTTTAATATATAAACGGTCTAAAAAAACTTAAGTGCTCAAATTTTCACTCCGTTTGAATCGGTGTAAAGATCTTGTTATTCTTATCATATTATTCTAAAGGGTCGTAATTCATTTTTATCTCTAGGCTTCTCATATTAAGTATATGTTCTTTATTTAGGACCATATGGAGCAGAAACGTGATTATGGGAGTCCTAGAGACAAAATTTAATTATGTCGCTTTAGAATAATATGATCAGAATACAAAATCTTCACACCCGTTCAAACGGATTAAAAATTGGAGCACTTAAGTTTTTTAGACCGTTTATATATTAAAAAATATGGTTAAAAAATTAAGTGCTCCAAGTTTTAATCCATTTGAACGGGTGTGAAGATCTTTTTATTCTGATCATATTATTCTAAAGTGACATAATTAAATTTTGTCTCTAGGGCTCCCATAATTACGTTTTTGCTCCACAGGATTGCAAATTGGTGATAAGAATTTTTTTTTTAACCGAAACGTTGCCGTTTGCTACTTCTCCGTTAAGTATTGGACGGAAAATTGACGTTCCGTTAAGTATTGGACGGAAAATGGACGGAGGGGATTATTTGATAACGGAGATCAAATGTCAGGTATGGGATTGATATTTCTTGAAGTCCAGGTGTGAAGGTCAGGTGTTTTTTTGAAATTTTCCCAAATATTTTCAATAACTAATACGAAACCAGTATATATAAATAACTAATCGCAGACGTATTCATTAATTAATTCAACCGACACAATTACTTTCTTTTTATCTTTTTTTTTCTAATGTGGAGTGTTTCGGGCCAACTTTCGCAAACCTTAGACTAATTCCTACAGCCTCTCCCACGTACAGCGGTTTCATACACTTACGCGTGGGATGATCATGTGACCCCAAGAGTTGTTTTTTTTTTTTTGCTCAGCAAACTTAAATTTTATTGCAAACTCGAAGGGGTACATCGAGAGCTCAACCACCTTAAGTATACAACTCTTACGCGATCAAACAGAAAACAGGAAATAAAAAGAGAACACCTGACGTCGCCCTCCAACACAACATTGGAGGACGCGAACCTCACCTAAAAACCAAACAACTCTTCGCAGTTTTAACAACCTAATGCCATCCAAAAGAACCTTAAATTCCTCCACCGTATACACCTTAATATCGAACTTGGCCTTTACCCACATAGCGACTCTAGTCTTTACATTGTCAACCACGGCGTCAGCTGTCACCGTTGCATTGTTAAACACATACTCATTTCGCACCAACCATAACGACCACATCGTTGCAAAGAAGGAAGTTTCCCACAAGCTTTCTCCAAATTTCTGAATTTAGTATCCATCCACCACCTTAGATGGTCTTCAAGACTCTTCAAAAAAAAAAAAAAAAAAGATGGTCTTCAAGAGATACGGGACAAACCCATTGTACATGCCACCATTTTAAAATCTGAGACCCCAAGAGTTGTTAGCAATGAGAATCGAACTTGAAATTTTAGGATGGAACAAGACCACTTGATTAACCCATGGGGTTAAAAAAAAAAAAAAAAATCATACATACCTACAATTGCAGATATACACAACAAATCTTGTGCATTCACATTCAATTCAACAGAAATATTAAACCTAGCTGGAGGTGTCAATTTCTTCACAGATGCATATATACCATTATAAAATGATGATTACTCAATGATTCCAAAGAAAATTTGGACGCGTGTGTGGAAAAAAGGAAAAAAAAGAACATATTATGAGTCTAATTTTTTTTTTTTTTTCTGAAAACTTAGATAAGACAGATATTGCTTGGGCTTATCTGGACCCCGATCGGTCCATTATTTCTTGCAAGTGATTAACGTCACCACGGGAATTAATCTGTAGGTTATTTAACCTGTGATTTTGACTCCGTATCCACTTCACACTCTTTTATTTAAGTAATTGTTTACGTGATGCTTTAAATACACATCTAAAGGATTTTTGACTTGGTTTTTTGGAATCATTCTGAAGTTGACAAACATCAATTAAAAATTCCAGAGTATAGTTGAGCTCTGGGTAAGACCAAAGACTTGGGAGTACTTTTTAATTGGTTTAATATTGCAATTACATTCCAACCCTTGACTGCTTCAATGACTCAACAATCCATAAACAAATACAGTAACTAAATAAATAATCCAGGCAAAAGCAAAACTACTCGTAACATACTCCAGCCAAAAGCAAATTTGTTGATAAGCATTAGTTTTAGAAAAATTCTAAAATCAGCCCAATGGGCTGACGATAATAAGTGTGTGAACGTGTATTAAAGGGTGCAAAAAGTACACATAAATGCGTGTTTTTCTTGTATTCTAGTGTACTTATCGTCGGCTGACAATAGCAAAACCATTAATTTTATCCTTTATTTATTTGGAAAAACACTCAAATTTCCCTCTAAACACACCCGAGGGGAAATTGGGGTGTTTGCTTAATTAAAGTTAGTAGATCAATTTTCAGTTTTTCCTCCTTTTGAAACTCACAACAATTTGTTTGGCAGAATTTTTGTCTGTCCATGGGACAAAAATAACTGATAATGCTTCATTTCAATACTTTTGACTTCAGTATTTTTTTTTCCCCCACTAGAATTAGCTATTGCCATTGTAACAAACACTCAACATACGCTTGCCAATTTGAGATTTTCAATTTTGTTAGTACTACTATGTTACTAGGATTGGCACCTAATATTTGTCCAAAACTGGATCCTCTCTAGGCCAATAAATGGACTGGGCGGTCCAGTTTCAGCCCGTTTTGGATCTTCTTCGGGCTGTCGTCAATGAAGAACATATACCATGGCAAAAATCAAGTTGATTAGATGCCGTTTGAGATAATTTAATGGATTTATTGTGAGATTTCCCACTCTTTTTTGGACAAGGTAAATGCATTTTGCTATAATACCAAATGGCATTCGATCGATCAACTTGATTTTTGCTATGGCATATGTGCTTCATCACGTGTTCTAAAATGTGAACAGTTTGAATCATCGACGCAGGCTCGAAACGGGCCGAAATAGCAAGACCGTCTACTACATCTATAAGAACCTGAATTCGTATTTGTCTTTGTCTTTTTGTCAGAAGTTGTGTTATTAGTCAGATCAAAAGTTAGGGCTCAATTGGCTTCTTTTTTTTTTTTTTTGTCATTATTCAAATTTTTTTCTCATTTGTTAATTTTTCATTGATTTTTTGAGGAATATTGCTTTATTATGACGAGATGAATTTAAAAAGTAAAAAATTATTATCAAAATCTAAATTTTTTTGAATAAAAATGAAAATAAGCCAATAAGCCAATTTTTTTCTCTTTTTTTTTTTTTATCGGCAAGAGAGAATTTTATTAAACTCGAAGATGGTACATCGAGTAAAAGGGAAGGGAGAACCAGAAAGTTCAACCCAACCCTACAAAGACAAGGCAAATAAAAAGAAAATTACACCCAAATACTCTTAAATAATGAGTCGTCTAGCACCATCAAGATTTCTTTTAATATCATCCACCGTATACACCTTGATATCACCCAATTTTTCCTTCTTTATTAAAAAAAAATTGGCTTTTTTGCTTAGTTTCGTCTTTATTAAAAAAAAGATTTTGATCATAATTTTTTTACTTTTAAGATTCTTCTCGTCATGCCAAAACAATAATCCTCAAAAAATCGATGAAAAACTAACAAATGCGAAAAGAATTTGAATTAGGACAAAAAATTAAGCCAAATTGGTTATTTAGCTGAATGAGCCCTCAATGTACTTGTGTGAATAATTATTCGGAAATATCTTTCACCAAATAAATGACATTTATATTTGGATAAGAACGAACAATAGGGGATGGTGGAAGAAGTAATATGTACGGAACCAGTCTTCTGAAGCCTAGGCCTACTCTTTATTACTGTATGAACTTGAAACCTTCAAAGCGAGCTAGCTGCTACCTTCTTTCTTTTACTCTCTCCTTTAATGTCGTTTTGACTTGTTCATACATATATGCATGCACTTGACCCCCATGACTTTGTTTTACTATCCATAAAACTGTATGGAAAGCTGCATGCGTTGACACTGTAAAGGAATAAGAAATCGCAAACGTGTTGGAGAATTCTGTAGGCGTCGATCTATCTCCCAGGATACAACGACAAATGCTCAATCTCGGAAGCACCAACAACTAATCCATGCATGGTGACACCATGCATGGATTAGTTGTTGTAACCTCGTTTCTCCTCCTTCCTAATATTTGCTAGCATGTCATTTGTCTTTGTTTATTTTGTTCTTTTTTCTGGGTACTTTCCGGGTAAGTGTTCTGGGTACTTGGTATTAATGTTTCGGTTCACCTGAACGCGATCAATTTGGCACACGATGATTACACGTGGCACATCTCATTGGTCAGATCGAGTAACACTATCTCCATTTTATTTATGTCGTCATACTGTTCCCAAGTCGGACTACTTTTATTCCTTTTTTTTTTGTCAAAAACATTTATGGAATAATATCTAACATAAAGCCCATGCTATCCACGGCACGAAAGCGCGCAAATAATTGTGAACACTGCTTTGTAGGTGTTTAACTATAATTCCAAGCATATATATATATATTCTAAGGTAATTGAATATTTGACAAAATAAAAAGTAGATACGTTGCTATCATGCATCCTTTCCTTAGCCGATAATCCATAGATACTAATGTCGGTAGGAATTAGGATAGCTTTTGATATATGGGAAACGATTTCACACATTCTAAAAATGGATATGCTTACGTACGTTGCATGTCTCTATCCGGCCACTATGGCGATTAATGAGGAACTCGGTGCATAATGACTGAAACAAAATAAAATAAGATATCTAATACTAAGAAATTTACTTCTTTCTAATATACTGATGGTGATTCAATACGATCCCTGGTCATGTAATATGCACGATCTTAAGGAGTGATTTTGTGAGAGATTTTGTTGTAAACAAAAAAAAAAAATCAATGATGTCGTTTTATTGTGATGTAAGCAGTATTTTATGCGATCGAGAGCCATTTCGTTATGGATTATGTCTTGTGACAATCTTATAAAATCCAATTAAGGAATCTTGAAAAGGTATGGATATTGTGTTGAAAAAATTCCCATTATCATGGTGAACACATCAAATATGATCAGCCTAACCTGAGGAACATTTAAAAAAAATAACATTTATTGCGAATCTTTGGTTGGCTAGATCGTGTCCTATTGAATCCAAATTTGACATAATTTTTTGGAGTAAACGGTTTGGATAGAGCTCATGATTAGAATTCATCCAAATAGGGTTAGGATATTATTTCAAGCACAACATTTTTGTATGTGATTTAATTTCTGTTCTTTTTTCTTTTCAATCGATAAGAGAGATTATTCCATCATGTACGATATTTTTTTTTTTTTGCCACAACGATAACAGAGGATATTATAGATCCAAAAAACAGTACATCAAGAGGAAACTCTATCCCTAACCAAGGGATCAAGAAACCAAAAAGGAGGGGACTCAGTACAAAGACTATACCCAATTCCTAACTAAATCCATCGCTTCAAACAGATGGAACACTACAGAAAATAACCAAAAACACCCACATGGGGGTGATAGAAACCCCACAAATAGGGAGAAATCCCACGCAGGGGACACCAAAGAAAAGAACCAGAAAAAAGAGAAAAACCGGTAACGGAACTGGACGGAGTCCGTCGTACCAGAGCAGATTTCATCTACCCACCTAGATCTCCCACTCTGGCTGGAGGAAGACGCCTCCGGCAACCACGATCTGCAAGTCACCACATCCAAAAAATGTCAGATTGCACGGGGGAGGAATGGCGGCGGATGGTGGTTTGGAGATGAGGAGGATGGGGGTGAAGGGGAAAAGAGAGAAAACCTTCGAGATCTATAATCGAGAGATTGAAAAATCTCACGAGGGGGAGAAATCCCTCCCCTCCCGTCACCCATTGGGGCATAAAACCCTAGGGGGGAGGGGAAGGAGAGAAAAATTGGGGCGGCGACTTCTTTAGGGTTAGAGAGAGGGAGAGAGAGGAGAGGAGAGCTATTTTGGCCCATCATGTACGATTTACAAAGTATAAATTACAAATTACGGGACACTACATCAATTATGTAGGAGTCCACGAGATAAATCCAACAACTCAAACACTATAAAACTCAACCCAACTACAAGTCCCCATTAGAAGGAGAAATAATCCCCAACGGAAGAACACTCATACGCAAATGACAAGATTCGAATTCCTGACCTCCTACTAGTGAGATGCAAGAGTTTTGGCCAACGAAGATAGTTCCAGTTGGTTTATTTAATTTCTATTCACAACCGTAAATTCTTGACCTATTCGGTTCGTCGCTCTAAATGTTGAGAAATGGAACTTCGAAGGGGGGAAAAATATATCTGACGTCGACTAGATAACCAATAGATTTAGAATAGCTTTTCAAATACTCCTACAGTATGTTTTGTTGCTTTCAAAAAGACTTTAAAAAAAAACAATATCAATTAAATATAGTAATATTTTGCTTTTGTTTTTTATGTTCTAAAGCGTAGATATCGTTATCGATCAAAATTGTTGGCCATAAGACTAATTCTTTTCGTTTTTTAATTAACATGGACATGGGAGTATAGAAAAATCGCTTAAACTAGTATAAACCAGCCACGCTATCCACATCCACACATCGGGTTTCGTATTCTCCCTTTTTTTGTAACAAGGAAAAAAAAAAAAAAAAAAACCAAACCCACACATGCGATTCTGCGAAGGAGCTGGAACTAGGAAAAAGTGGATAAATAATAGTAACAGGGAAACTAAAACGTGACACAATTAAACTTGCTTTAAATTTCAACCGTCGATTTCCCACTTGGCTTGCGCATTTTCAAAGCTGAAGAGGATCCGACGATCCTGACTCGTCAACGGAAGAACAGAAGCTTCGTGTATGGTATCGTAGGAACGAACACCCGAAGGCCGCTTTTGGGGAAGCCGTTTTCCTCTCTCTCTCTCTCTCTCTCTCTCTCTCTATATAAACCCCCTTTCCACTCTCCCTTCCACTCTCATCGCCCCCATCTTCTCCCCAAATTCAAACTCTCTCTCTCTCTCTCTCTCTCTCTCTCTCGATTTCTTGAATTCTTCTCTCCGTAGTTCACCAAAAAGGTCTACTCGTTTGCTAGAAAGCCACGAAACCTAAACATATACCTCTATTTTTACCATAAATGGCGACAGCAGACGAAGTTTCGGCACTTGAGCTCATCAGTCTCCACCTACTCGGCGAGTTCTCTCCTGTTGAGAACAGCTTCTTCTCTGATCTGAGTGACATTTCCACTTCTGAATCTGAATCTCTCTCCTCACAGAGCTCGATGGGTTACGACTCCCCGATTTTAGTCCCCGAGTACATAACCTTTAGCGAATTTAACGACGCCGATATCTTCGATTCCTTCCCTGATGCGGTCATGTTCGAGCAAAATCGAACGGAATTCTTCGAATTTGAAACGAAGCCTCAAGCAATCGATCTCACTGCAGTTGAACCGGTGATTTCGAGCAGCAAATCGAGCCGCAGGCAGTCGTTGAAAGTTGATCTGCCTCCGGTGAAGAAGTTCGAGGTGCGGGAGTTCGGCCAGCCGGAGAAACCGATTCTCGTGGTGGGATCGTCGAGTGCGGCGGTGGCGGAGAAGGAGAAGCACTACAGAGGCGTGCGACGGCGGCCGTGGGGGAAGTTCGCGGCGGAGATCCGTGACCCGAAGCGCCGGGGATCCAGGGTTTGGCTGGGGACTTACGACACCGCCAGGGAGGCGGCCAGGGCTTACGACAGAGCCGCCTTCAGGATGCGCGGGAGTAAGGCGATCCTCAACTTCCCGCTCGAAGCAGGGAAGTGGCGGGAGGCGGCGGAGGTCGCGGCCGCCGTGGAAGGCGGAAGGAAGAGGGAGAGAGAAGTTGAGGAAGAAAAGGCGGTGAAGAAGGAGAAGGCGTCGGAAGAATTTGATGCATTCGAGATTAGTACTACTATTAGTAGTCCGTTGACGCCGTCAAGTTGGATGGCCGTTTGGGATCAAAACGGGAATGGGAATTGTATGTTCAACGTGCCGATGTTATCGCCGTTATGTTCCCACGCAATTTTGGGATTCTCAGAACTCATGGTCTTATGAGAGAAGTCGGGAAGAGGATCGTAGCTATTTTAACCAGTTCGTTTCAAAAGAAAAGGACGAAACTGCGAATATATAATGATGAAGATGTTTAGAGCAAAAGAAAATGAGACTTGTCTTATAGTAGTAGAAGTTAAGCTACAATAGCATCATGTGCAGAGTATCTCTAGTTATTATTGCATTTTTTATTTTTCTTCATGGCTGATGAGTACTATATATTATCCGATAACCCGACTGCTGGAGATGTATGTAAAGGTTGTGCCAGCTGTGAGACCGAGTTCAAAGTTTGTTGTAGAGGCTTAGGCTGTGTTCCATAACTCAATTAAGAACTTATTTTTTGTGAAATAAGAAGGGCTGTTCCAGAAAAATAAGAAGGTTTGGAAGAATTTATATTGGTTCCTTGAGGGCCGGCGGTCGGAAATCAACCGGCAGCCACGCTGGGCCTTCTCCGGCTACCGGACGGCCGATCCGAACCGTTCAAAAATTCTATAAAAAAAAAAAAACAAGGGGGCCTACGCGAGAATCAACGGCATCCGAGGTGCGTAGGATGCTTGATCTGAGCAATCCTTATTCGTGTATGTATCAAAACATATTGTTACTCATATATACATGGAAAAAGATTGCTCGATCTGAGCACCTTACACACCTCGGATGTTATTGATTCGCGCATGGGCCCCCTTGTTTTTAATTTTTAGAATTTTTGGACGGCTCGGAATCGTCGTCCGGCGACGAGCGACGGCGGCGGTAGCGATCGGTTCAAATCTGCCGACTCCTCATTAGTCTTCAACAGTCTACTGTTTGTATAGGGCAACTTCCAGGTCAAAAAAAATAGGGTTACGCAAAAAAATTTCCTACCACTATGAATCTTATTTGATAGATCTCATTGAGATCTTTAATACGGTGCAAAAAAATTTTTTTTTTTCATTTACGTTTTATTTGAGTTTGAAAATGTGAAATAAACTTTTTGTTTGAGAAAAATAAGAAGGGTGGATTATTTTGGAATGAGAAGATGCAAAAGAAGTACTTATTTTTTAAGAAGCGTTCTTGAACAGGGCCTTAGTAAAGTTCAAGACACTGAATACATGAAATTGTCCGTAACAAAAATATGGAAAGTTCATAGATTCAGTGTCATGGTTCTTATCAGACCTTGTTGGGTGTTTCCTTCCTCCGTAAGAACTTTAAGTAGTCAACCAATAAATCTTGGTGTTCAAAACTTAATCAGCAGTAATTAATTGATATACATGAAATATAAAACTTAAGTGGATAAATAATGTTAGTCTAGAAATACAAGAAGGTATATATGAGTTAAGTGGCAAGGCTGCATGAGAGAAATTGAAGTCCCAAATCTGCCAACCGGTCAGCACATGCATTGCCCTATCAAAAGGTATGCTTTACTTCCATCACCCTTAACTGTTGTAAGATGTACCTGCAATCATTCAATAGAGTACTCAATCGGTGTGTTTCATCCCAATTTATAGTAAGTAACTCGATCATGACCATGGAGTCTAATTCAACTTCCAAGTTTGATAGTTGAAGACTAGTTGCTAACTGTAATCCGTCACTCAACCCTTAAATTTTCATGGCTAGACTTGTAGCTGCTTCGATATTCCTGCAGAACTCCGTTATGCAGTTTCCATTGTGATCCCGAACTAATCCCACTTGCAGCGGCCTGAGTGATGAAAATTGTTACGAGATGCACCGTCCGTGTTGAGTTTGAAACCATTCGGTTCAGGTGGCTTCCAGCCTGATGTGAACCAAAAAGGTGCCCTGTTTTTTGTCCTCTTTCCCACCAACATTTCCCATTCTTGTGCTGCCATGACTATGTGATTGAAGTTGCTATCCGGAGGGACACTCCGTTTGGTTTAATATTTTGAGAGTTACTTTTAACTCTCAGCACAGTTTTCAATAAATCTTTTTCTCTATCTCTCTTCACTCATTACCACTTCAACTCGCAAAAATAACTTACTAGTATTTTTGCCGAAGATGTGACGATTCCTGTTTAACCAAATGTTCCAACAAGCAATAGGAAATATGGTGTCCCAAGAGTTAATTAGAGAAGCGCGGGTTTCTTTATCCTATTCTGAACATATTTTAATACCGACCATGCATTCTTTTCCTTAGTATGAAACTGTTTGAAATTTTCTACTCCGCAATAAAAATGACGAACAACAAAGCTCTAATAATTAACATTTTCTCTCTCTTCTTTTCATTAGTGTATTTCTCATAACCCGACACGTCCATTGATAATATATATATATATATATATATATATATATTCAATCGGTGGGAGAGATCATCATCACATTATGTATAAAGTATAAAGTACATATCGCTGGATACTACATCCATTGTGTGAGAGTCCACGAGATAACTAAGTCCAACAACTGAACCAATAGGATAAATAAGCCAATCAAATGGATCACAATCACTATAAGTCCAACTCTATAAGCCCCATTAAAGGGAGAAATAACCCTAACAAATACAAAGGAAAGTACATCAACACGCAAGTGGGAAGACTCGAACTCCTAACCTCTTTGTGAAATGCAAGAGTCCTAGCCAACTGAGTTAGTCCCTGTTGGTTCTTTTAATACTAAAAATTTCACTAGGGTTAATTTTTACACTACCTTTTTTATATCCATTCTCCATTTTTTGAAATGAGGAGTGTGAAAACTAGTCCCCTTCTGGTATATGTGTCTCTGCGGCTAAGCCGGCCAGTCAAATATGGCTCCGAGATATAGGATCGAGATTGATCAGTAACAAGTTACTGTACATATCTAGGCATAATTTGTCTAAACTCATGCATATATACCATGTTCTACTCCTTATATTACCGGTCCAATTCTTCAAAATTAAAGGACCCGTTCCTTCACGCATGAAGATTTCAGTGCAACAACGAAATCGCCTCACGTGATATCATAAAGAGTAATAATCTGTAAAAAGGTTATTGTGAAACCCGTTATGCAAAGTTGTTGAAATATGGTAAGCTTGATTTGAATGAGAAAAACATGTGGGTCTGTTCCAATCTCAGGCTGCAGCCAAAGAAGACTTTTTGAAGTTGCTTGATTGAGTTGGGGATTACAAGTTATCCAAAACTCTTTGTCGATCTGCTTCCCCCATCTATATCGATATATGGGTAGGAGTTCTGATTGTACAAGTAGGAAGTGTGGGAAGAGAGAGAGAGAGAGAATCAGGGAGCCCTTGCGGGGGACTCCCCCACCACCAGTGGATGTGAGAAATAGAGTTGTAAAGTGTGAGTGAAAGAGGTGTAATTTTGTAAATTTATTTATGTTAGAAATCAATAAAAGATGAGTTTGTTCAGTGCATAAATTTGTGCCGCTTCCGCTATCCAACAAAAGTGACCATTACTAGAATAGTCTGGATAAATTAATTAATTGTATTGATCAGCTATATATTGCGAGCTAAGTACCCTTTGTCGAGTTCAATAAAATCTTGTTGCAGATCAAAAAAATATATATTGCGAGATAATTGATGTCTCAAAATTTTATTGGTTACTCGCACCAAGTTTGCATGATGATGATGACGTAGTACCTCTCATTGATCGATGGATAATATGCATATAATGTTGAATAAGTTAGAACTTCAAAACGTATCTCACGAATACTACTGCACATTTTTCGGTATTGACATACTTTTTACAGATTATCCATTGTTGTTGAGGCGATAGCTAGTTATCATTTTCCTTCTAATTGTCAAAATGATTGAACAATCTTCAACTCATGATTAAAGTCCATGCAAGGAATTGGTTTTGTGCTTGTTAAATGAATGATTTCCAGGCTTGATCTCAGCCTTTGACTCTTTCGATTTCTTTCTTTATTGACCTCATTTATTCTCTAGATGATGTTACTGTAAATTATGGACTGATTGTAGGGATTTCTTTTGACCTTTCCATTCAGTTTTCCACAGTCGTCTTATAAATAGATGTATACGATGTATATACATTGTCAGTCAATATACAAAGCTTTTCTCTTCAGTGGTCAAGACTTGGAAACTTCTCAACAGCTATCAACTCTTTTGAAAGTAAATTCTTCGGAGCATTTGTTCTACCTTAAAATCTGACCATCGCTACTGGACAATGCGTTTATGACGGATACACGTAGTTATCAAAAATCTCTTAAAGTCCATGCACCCAAGATGTGCTATCTCAGTTCCGGTCTCTCCAAGGCACCCGGAGTTGACAATCTCTCCTGACACAATATTTTAGAATTCTTTCGGTCCAATTACTAGTATTTTTATTAAGAGAGATAAGACAAGAATATGACTCAAAACTAACTTAATCATGCCAGAACCATGGAATGAAACAACAAGAATGGAGTAAATATTAGATCATGTAACTTTCCCAAAATTTTAAATAAATTAAAATATATTCCATTTACTTAAATAATGTCTACTATTTAATTGATTAAATTAGAGATCATGGGATATGTTGTAAATTAGAACAGATTATAGCTTAGACTCGAAATCTAAATAGTTACTAGAACAAACCATGGACCCAACCCAATTGTTGGCTTTGCGCATGGATTAGTTGTTGTAACCTTGTTTCTCACCCATCCTAATACTTGCTAGCATGTCATTTGTCTTTGTTTACCTTGTTCCTTTCTCCTGGGTACTTTCTGGATAAGTCTTTTGGATACTTGGCATTAATGTTTTGCTTCACCTGAACGCAATCAATTTAGCACACGATGATTACACGTGGTACATCTCATTGGTCAGATCGAGTAGTATGGTCACTAACACTCTCTCTATTTTATTTATGTTGTCATACTGTTTCCCATTCGGACCACTTCTTTTATTCCTTTTTTTGTCAAGAACATTTGTGGAATCATATGTAACATAAAGCCCATGCTATCCACGGCACGAAAGCGCGCAAATAATTGTGAACACTACTTTGTAGGCGTTTAACTATAATTCCAAGCATATATATTCTTAGGTTATTGAATGTTTTACAAAATAATTAAAAAGCAGATACGTTGCTACCATCCTTCCTTAGCCGATACTCCATAGATATATACTAATGTCGGTACGTAGGATAGCTTGATGGGAAACGATGTCACCGATTCTAAAATGGATATGCTTAAGTACGTTGCATGTCTATATCCAGTATGGTGAAACTTCACGTTGCAGGTTAAATTGTAATTTGCCTTTTATTTTTCTGTTTGAGTAAAGGACGAGGGGAAGAATTAATGAGGAACTAATTGGTGCATAATGACTGAAAAGTAAGCTAACAAAATAAAATGTAAGATATCTAACAAGAAATTTACTTCTTTCTAATATACTGATGGTGATTCGATATATACGATCCCTCGTCATGCATGTAATATGCATGATCTTAAGCAGTGATTTTGTGAGAGATTTTGTTGTAAAAATAAAAATAAAAATCAAAGATGTCGTTTTATCGTGATATAAGCAATTTTTTATCCGATCGAGAGCCATTTCGTCATGGATTTTGTCTTGTGACAATCTCATAAAATCCAATTAAGGAATCTTGAAAAGATATTGGATATTGTGTTGAAAAAATTCCCATTATCTTGGTGAACGCATCAAATATGATTAGAATTCATCCAAATAGAGTTGGGATATTATTTCAAGCACAACACTTTTGTATTGATTTAATTTCTGTTCTTTTTTCAACTTTTACCCAATCGATAGAAGGGATCATTACGTAATGTATTTATTACAAATCACGGGACATTACATCAATTATATGAGAGTTCACGAGATAAGACCAACAACTCAACCACTATAAGCCCAACACAACTATAAGCCTCGATTTGTGGGAGAAATAATCCCGACAGAAAAATATCCACACGCAAGTGGAAAGAATCGAACTCCTAGCCTCCTAGTGAGATGCAAGAGTTCTGACCAATTGAGCTAGCCCCAATTGATTGATTTAATTTCTACTATTCACAAATGTAAATATTTGTCCTATTTGGTTTTGTCGCGCTAAATGTTGAGAAATGGAATTTCACAAAGGGGGAAAAATACAGAAAGTCTACGGGTACGGTAATCTATGCACAGATTGTGCATAGTTTTTTTTGTGGGGCCACAAGTGATTCAAGCCGTTCATTATGTTTAAAACATTTTTTCAAGTATACCAGCAAAAAATTAGCTCAATCCGACACATATAAATACTTGATCTAAATACAATATGTTTTGTTTCAAAAAGACTTTTAAAAAAATAAATATTTATTTAAAAAAACATGTTATTTTAGTTATAGTGGACGGGACCTCAGTTAAAACAACTTCTCCCTTTTGTCAAAATAAAAGGGCGCTGAAAGTAGGAAAACGATGAGAATACTACTCCTACTAAGAAACAACCGGAAACTAAAACGTGACAGAATTAACTTGCTTTAAATTTCAACCGTTGATTTCCCACTTGGACTTGCCCATTTTCAAAGCTGAAGAGGATCCAACGATCAGGACTCGTCAAAGGAAGAACAGAAGCTTCGTGTATTGTATCGTAGGAACTAACCTCCGAAGGTCGCTTTTGGGGAAGCCGTTTTCCTCTCGTTTCTTTTCTATATATACTAGTGTCGTGGTTCGTGCTCCGCACGAATCACGTGCTCAGTAAAAAATTTCGAAGCGATACCGTCGTCTTGAGGATTGGAATATGATGACGGTTGGTGTGAAATGAAGGATGATTAGTTTTTATACATGCATTCGTTAGGCAGAAGTTCAATACCAAGAGTAGATCCGTTCGCAGTTGTTTGGATCAAACACCATGATACGGAATTCTATATGTACATTAGGATTGATTACTAAGGTGTGGTAGGTTGATAGATCGTGTGCCTGAACAAATGATTTCCACCCGACTCCTGCGAAGAATCCGTTACTGTATTCGACGGTCCATCTCCTTGATTTTGAAATTAGTGTAAATTCTCGTCGGTTATGTTGATCGCATAATGCTCTGAAGTATTCAGGTAGCCTCTGAAAATTGCAATAAGTCAAGTTAGGAATTGAATACTAATGTACATAGAAATGTATGGATGTTATATGATAAAGTGTTTTACCAATCTTTGCAAATCTGTGTATGTTAGCATTGTAGCACATCGTATGAAGTGGCTTGAGGTCCGAAACAATCGCGGTGAGTAAGCAGTTAGTGTGACAGCTGCATGTGTAAAATATTGGTAGTCATTTAGTGGAGCTATATATTGGAAAATGAATATCGGCCATAGGTAATTTTATTTAGCAAGTCTTACAGTCGTTGGAGTTGTGCATAGCCATTTCGGCATCCCATCCAATGGGAGCATTGAGTTGATGAATTGGCAAAGTTGAAGACCATTGATACTTGACCTCACATCCTTCAGCATTGAACACGTAAAGATCGAATTGCAAGTGTCCAACGAAGCCAAAGAGGAGAATAAAATTGTCTTCAATATTATGTGCATGGACAATTTTATCCCAACCTTCTGTTAATTTGCCATCTTCTATTTTTACGTACCAAACTCGATCACCGCTGTTAATTATAGCAATTGTCTCCAGTGGCGTAAATGTGCATTGTTTGAATCCATGTGACATCACCTATGCATGAATGTTATATATGAATTGTAGAGTTTGGACATTGAATAAAATAGCATGTAGAGCATCTCACCAATTTGATGTTGTCTTCGGTGGTTGTGGTTACAGTTTCCAAGAACCAAGAAGGATGATTTGCTGCACAAAGAAGAAGAGATGAGTTTTATTGCTTTTGGTTGAGCGATAAACTATTTCCAATGATATTGAATAAAATTGGCAAAATAGTCAATTTACCAATTTGTTGATGAAGATTTCGTGGAATGAATAGATTATTTGCTGAACGGTAGAATGGGTGAATGAACTTTGGTCTTGTATTCAGAATATTCGTTAGCCAGCTCTTGAATTTGTTGGGATTTTTCCATCGGAATACTCTGCCGAGGTCAAACAACGTTGAATATTTTTGAATGAAAGCATAGTCTGCAATATATATGATGTCATCAGCATTGCATGGTATTGCTTCGGCAGCTTTTATATGGTTGTGTTTTGAATCTTGGAAGTAGTATTCTACTCCAGCTGTAATTCCATTTCTTGAACGTGGCATAGAGTAAATTTCCACAAAGTGTTGGCATGTTGATGCCAATTGATCCTCAAAGCTCAAAGCCATAATTAAAGAAGCCTGTAGATATTAAAGATAATGTGATTAGAGCAAGGCATGCAATTTTGTACCTAGTATATCACAAATAATTGTCTTGGGGAAAACTTTATGCTTTGAAATAAGTAAAGTACTCTGCAGATTTTCGTAAATGATTTGATAGCGAGACTTAATGGGATGTAAAGTACATGATGAAAGTGATGGCAAATTTTTGCTTGCTATCAGCTTATATCATGTTGAGTTCACTCTTCCATAAGGTTTTTTTTTTTTGGATACATAAGAAGGCTTTGGCTCTAAGAAACAAAAATACTGGTCTATTTCCGTAAAGTTTTGCGTTGTCTAGTAATGCAATGGGATGATTTTACTTGCGAGGAATCCAAAATTTAGAAAGGAACTATGGCTATAGTTAATTGAGGCTGATATATAGGTTTCGAAAAGTCTGATGCTACATTGTCTTGTATCTTATCCATAATAAACAGCTTGTGAATCAAGGTGGCTTGATACTCAAGCTGATTCCCATAAGACGGAAAGAAGCTTATCTGTTGCATACTCATAGGACTCTGTTGCATTTACTCCAATACTTGTGTCCTACAGATTTGATACGGTTGTTCGAACCATACATAAATTTAGATGCTTATAAATCTTATCTTCTAGTTGTGATGATGATTGGAAAAAGAAAGAGCTCACATTAGTTAGTATATTAACTTTTCTGATCATTCATAAGGACTGCACATAGCATTCCATAGTTGGTCGCCTTCATCCTATATTCCTATGTCGTCATTTTAAGTATATTGTCTGTATCAAAGTCGCAGGTTGCAAGGATCACATGGTTATTGAACGACACGCATAAACTGGACATCTGGTCCATGCCCCAATGCTTAATTAACATGATTAATACTGGGAAAAATGCTCTCATACATAACTTTGACAATCACAGAGTGGACTACATTTTACGATTCAAGCTGAACTATACTTAACAGTGGAATTTTTTCATACGTTTTCAAATATTTTAATTGGATTGCATACGTAGAATTTTTCCATTTGAAGTGCCACACTCAGAAGCACCCAAAAAAAAAAAGAATCATGAAAACGGAAATGGAATACTGACATATGGGTTGAACACATCTCTGAATTTTTTGGAAATCAGATTTTTGCGCTGAAAATACGACCTCTTTGGTGTTTATTTCAACCCATGAAATTGATTTACCAGGCCAAAAATTATGGTTTGGGCAAAGTATAGCTGCTGGTATAGTTAATGGTAAAAAAAGGCTCAAATATTAGAAGGAAACGAATGGCAAAGCTAGGATAGGTTTCATAGAAAGTTTACCTTGATTGGTTTAGGAGTGATTGGTAAAGCAGCGAATTACTTGAATTTCTCGACTGGATCGAGCCTTGGACAATTTGCCCTGGAGTTTTTAGCAGCACAGGAAGGAACGAGGGGTTAGGTATAGTTGTTTTTTTTTAACCCAAAGAACAGTCGCTGGTATAGTTAAGTTAACTGTTACTGTTTTCTATTTGTACTGTGTTTTGGATTGTTTAACTATTTGGATGGTACTGGTGATGGAAGCACCTGTGGAAGTTAGAAATTTAGGTCAGTGGACAGATTTCTTGCATCACTAATGTGTACCGGTGATGGAAGCACCTGTGGAAGTCAGAAATTTAGGTCAGCGGAAAGATTTCTTGCATCACTAATATAGAAGAAAGTACTTGAAAATCTATAAATCTAGGAAAAAGTACATGAGAATCTAGAAATGTGATGCAGTCATTATCATGTATATATATCTCACAAGATTTTATTCTATTGCAATTTTGGTGGAAGACGCACGTGCAATTGTTGACTAAATGGATGAAATTTGTCTTTGTGATGATGTCGTGAACATTTTCTTAATGATTTTTTTGTTTATTCAATAATTTGTTCGCATTTGTAGTTTTGTAATATTTGAATTAAGTTTGAAATATTTGAAAACGCATGGAAAAATTAAGCTGTTAAATAAAGTGTAGGGTATTAGCATTGAATTTGCAAAGAGATGGTTGTGTTTGTTAATTGGGTAGGCGAGATAGATGAATTAAGTTCTTATTATGATAGAACGTAAAGTTGAAAGTCTTGACTGTAGATAATTATTTTAGCAAGATGCGCATTGAGCTGGAAGTTGTAATCTCGGTGGGTTGTAGCGTTTTACACGTTCGTTTGATTATGAGGTGAAAGTTTCGATAAATATTGATATCAAAAGCCAAGGAAATAGAATCGATTTGGAATATTTGAAGCCTTTTGTTTATTTGATGCAGAAAGGAAGCATCTAAAATGTATGAATTGGCATCTAAGATGTATTGAGAAAAGGCTAATTTTGGGCAGTTTTGTATCGTTGGAGTGGTTTTACCTGGTCCCCGAAATTGAAGAACTTAATATATGCCAATAATATCAGTGGATATGCCAATAATATCAGTGGATATGAAATAAAGGTCGATGACCTACATAGATATATCCAAGAGCAAGGTCTACAAACTGAGGTCGCGAAAAGCAAACATACATTTAGATATCTCATCTACTGAAAGCAAACATGCATAGATATTGATTCTTGCTGCCATTTTTCCCCTTCTAATATGTGTCGGTGACAAGGTGAGTTTGTAGATCAAAGGGTTCTTCATCGTAAGGAATTGAGTACCAATCATAGATTTCTTCGCGATCATTCACATGAAGCACCATAATATGCACCCGCAGCTTGATATCAGGACTTAAAATCAGAATATGGTTAGTTCGCAAGTTATATGCAGCGACTAATGTTTCCCATATCTGGCCATGGAGGTATGTGCCGTCATACTCCACAGGCCACTGCGCTCCACGAATCACTAACGTAATTTCTTTTTGTCCAGTTTGTTGACAAAACCCATTCAGTCTTTTAGTTAGTTTCTGCAATCGATAGATGAAAAAAATGAAGAGCTGAAGTAAGAACCAGGAATTTTTTGAGGTAGTAAAGCTGTATTAGACAAGTAATGTTACCAGCTTTTGAAGGATGTCAGATTGAATGAGGATAGCACTGCGGAAAGCATGGCGAGTAGCTCGATAGCTTATTGGCGGACAAGCAGTCATGATGACATCTACATATTAAAAAAGGAAGTGTTATTTATTGGATCATATATATGCATCACAGAGGACCAAAGGAAGTAAGCACAATCAATAAGATACTTGCCTCCGGTGAGGCGAGTGAAAGCCTTGTGTGAATCCCAATCATTGGGTGCGTTCGAGTGTTGAATGGGTGCAATAGTAGTCCAATCGTATGTGATTTCATCATTGTTTTCATTGAACACAAATAAATCGAATTCGAGGTGCCCAACACAAGCGAATAGAAGCAAGTAATTCTTGCCGATATTGTGAGCATGAACCACATTCATCCATCCAGTTGTAAAGCGGGAATTGTCGATTTTTACATACCAAACTTGGCTACCACTGTGAATCATTGCAATTGCTTCGTCTGGTGCCAATAGATATGAGTTCATTGCGTACGGTACTTGCTGCACATATGGAATGAATAGCATGATAAACTTGGCATGATACATATGGTAGCAGTGATTTTAAAAGTTAGAATTGAATTATTACCACTGTTAGGTTTTCGTGGATCAGAGGAACAATGTGCGAGAACCAGCAACTTTGCTTATCTGCATTGTTTAATAAAGGCAGCGAAATTTGTATGCAAAGTAGGTAAGAAAATGAAGCAGAAATTCAGGTTGGTAGCATACTTGTTAAATGGGGGAACTTACAGTGTATTATAGGAATATCTTCATCCATCGTCAAGTACTTGGAGGAACGATGATATGGGTGAATGAATTTTGGTTTTTGAGCTAGAATTGATTCTATCCAAGTCTTAAAATCATCAGCAACATCCCACTCAAAGATGTCTTCAAGTTGATAAAGAGAAGAGTATTTTTTTACAAATTCAGTATCAGCAATGTATTTGACTGTAGCATTATCATATGATATTGCTGCAGCAACTCTGATCTCGGCATTTTTTGAATCAATCAGGTAGTAGACATATCTAGTGGCAGTGTGTCTTTGAAGCTCCAAGATGCGAAGGCGCAGAAAACGCGGGCAGGTAGCAGCTAAGCCATCTTCATAGCTCAAGTCCATAACTAATTGAGTAGGGTCCTTTCAAGAATAACAAAATCTGATAATGTTACATTAACTTGTGGACGTTGGATATGGAGTAATATAAATGAGAAGACGGCAGTTGTAGCTTTCTGTCTTTGAAAACGATCATAAATTTCAAAGGAATTGAGAAAAACTAAATGCATAAATCTTGATGCAATGCTTGAGCTACATTATGTTTTGGAGGCCAGTACATATGTATATAACATTATAAATGAGAAAAGATGAGAAAAGACCAGTATCCTAAGAAAAGTAGCAAGAGGAAGAAAGTGAAATTACCTGTCTAAAGGGTGAAGTTTGAAACGGAAAGGATGAATCTGGTGGTTGATTGAATCCATAATTGAAGAAGAAATGTGATTACTTAAGAGAACATGTAGCAGTTGAGTATTTAGATGGGAAAAAAAATTGAATGGAGTAGCAATGTGTATAACCTGATAATTCTTTTCTTGATTCCTTGAATGTGCTGTGGTTTGAATGAAGGGGAGGTGAGTAGGTTTTTGGACGAGGAGGGGAGTTAGAACTTGAGAGATTGATAAAAAGCTATTTAAATAGGAAAGTCCTGTAATTTGGTTGTGGTGTACGTACTTGGTGACGTTGTGCTTACTTTTAATGTAACTAATATTTGAATATGAACCAGAATGGATCCAGTTGTTGGAGCTGGAGTCCGGATGTGAATTATCCGATTTACCCCTGGTTTAAAACTTATCATGGTCTGTGTCCAATGCATAATAGTTCCATATTCATATATGCCAAAGGATGAATTTCTGAAAGGCAAAGAAGAGGAAGAAAAAGGACTAAAAAAAACTTTGGACTAATAAATTTAAACTGAACAGTGAAGAAAGTTAGCAAGTTAAAGTTTTCGATATATGTTTCATATTAGAGCCTTAACAGGAATGCACCAAGTGTTTTCCCCTGGTGGGGTTTGCTTTTGATCTTGTAATGTTCACTTTGAACTGAATAAGTCTTTGTTTGTATGCTTAAATGAAATTTTGTCCATGATCGTGTCTCGATAGAGATCATGGTCATTCTCTGATGTCTGCAAGCCGGGCATAATGGAATCGATAGCTGAAGCAGCTAATAGCAGTTTGTTTTCACTTATCAATAGATAGCAGGTTGCCTCTATAAGGTTGAGTGAGATTTCTTGTTCAGCATGACGGAATAAATTTGTTTCACAAAGGAATGAATGTCATGGATTGAAATGTGTATTTATTAATGATAGGAACTTCTGTCAGTAAATTTAAAATGCAGAAAGATCGAAGGAATGGACACCTGTTGTGTTTGTTGTTATTTGTTATTGTTGTTGAAGGTCTAAACTGGCTCTGTCAAAAGAGAAACTATAGAGCTTTAATAAAAGATATACAGATTGGAGAGGATGGACTTTGTGTTACTCTTTTGTTGTTCACAGATGACATTGATTTTTTTTGAAGCTAACACAAAGAAAGTGATGAATATAAAGAGGCTATGAAGTTGGTATGAGATACACTTTCTGCCACAAAAGTTGCCGTAAGAGTGTGGTTGGTGGAATACAAATGGAGTGAATTGAGTCTGGGAGTCTTGGATGGTATAATACTTGCCACTACTGGTTTAGGTTTTTTAGTTGATATAGAATGCTGCTATTGGAATGGCTCTCTATGGACTTATTTTTGGACGTCTCTTTGGGATCATTTTCTTACCAGAAAATTCAGGAGGTAGCAACAGGTTTTTGGTGCTGTCATGTTACTTTTGGAATGTGTTTTTTTGGTTTTTTAGTTGGCTCTTGACTGATCATTAGTTTTTATTGGGGTCTAGGGCTGCTTATGATTCTGCAAATGGAGAGACTACAGTGCATAATGTATCTAAAATGATGTCGTTTGGATGTTGCATTAGTTCTCAAAAGTATGTTGTCCTTGATAAGTAATTTCAATTTTTATGCAACTACGAATCCATTAAGCACAAGTAATATGGATGGCAGCTAATGAGTTATCAGAGATCATTATAGTCCAATGACAGTAAATATATTCACATCGAAAAGGACATAATATTAGAACCATCATAGATAAAGACTGGATAATTGTAGCGTCATAATCCCAGTCTTATAGAGACAAACTATCCTAGCTTCAATCATATAAACTACAGATGTGCATATAAGTCTTAGTTCGTTACGTTTACAAAAGGTACCATACTGCAGTAGAGATTTCCAAAAAGTTCTAATGAAGAGCAATGACTGCTAGACGTCCAAAGAGCATATTATGTTGCTAATACCAATTGTAGGTTTTCTCACGGCCAAGTTCATCAAACACCATGATATGCATCTTCAACTCCCAATCAACACTGAAGACGAGAGTGTCGTAACATTTCAGATTGTGTGCAGCGATGAAATTATTCCAACCTTGTCCAATGAGGAATCCATCAGTGTATTGCACTTCCCAAGTACTTTGTCCTGTTGTGAGCCACATACGGTGAAGTCCGATCTCATTGAGAAAGTCCTTAATCGATGCACGCAATTCCTAAACATTAACAAAGGTATTCAGAACAAGAAAGCCTAGGAAAAGTATATTTTCTCATTTTTTTTTAGAAAAGGAGTACCAATGCAAGCAAATCTCCATGCGACAGTTTCTTCATGAATCGGAGTTCATCTCCAAATTGTCTGAACGTTGTAACCAAGCATGATGTGAAGAATGTAGCTAAACATGATTAGAAAAAGTGTTAGAAAACTGGAAGCACTGTATGTTTTTGCTCATATTTATTGCCTTAAAGAAAGCTTACAGTTTGTGACTTGGCATTGAGTTGCAATAGAATCCCAACCAATTGGAGCATTTGGCTGTCGAATGAGTGCAGTAGTTGTCCATGGATACTTGATCTGATAGCCTTTCTCATCAAATATGAATAGATCAAACATAAGATGACCCATAGAGCCCAATAACAAAGTATACTTGCTGCCGAAATTGTGTTCTGCAATGACATCATTCCATCCAAAAGCCAACTCATGGTTCTCGATCTTAACATGGTATACGTGATAGCCACTGTAGACAAGAGCAATTCCATGTGGTGGCGCAAATAGATATGGCCTGAAGAACTCTGGAATTTTCTGTAAGAAATTACAAAAAGTTGATAGTAACACTTCTTGTTTCCGTTGGGACTATGAAGTAAAATATAAGGAAGTGAAGCATGTACTATACTACTACCAAATTTTTTGCTCTATCAGTTTCGTTAATATGTTTCAAGAACCAGCATGGATGTTGTTCTGCAACTGGAAAAAAAAGAACCATTAGTTTTATTATTAACTTGAAGTGCATGTAATTTGTTGTTTATTAGAAGTCTTTGGCCACACCTAATCCTCCAGCTGGGGGATCCAACAGATTCATTACTCGCAGATGAGGTTGGATAAACCTTGGTGGATTGTTGATGAAAGAATTGAGCCAATCTTCAAACTGTTTGTATTTTCTCCACCTAAATCGAGTGCCGATGCGAAACATGCTGCAGTATCGGATTATGAAGTTTCGGTCAAGAATGTATTCAAGCTTTTTCCCATTGTGTGGTCTTGATGTAGCCACAAGGACACGGTTTCCATCAGCCGGCAGGAGATAATAGTTTGATCCTCTTTGTTGCGATAAATTCTTGCGGAGCACAATCTCAATTCCAATAAATTTTGGACAGCTTACTGCAAGCATATCTTGGAATGCGATATTCATGATGGAACTGCTATCACGTTTTTAAAGAAAATCAAAGGTTAGTCATTAGATATTTCTGACAAAAGATAGAATAATGTGAATAGCGAAACACTACAATCCGAACCAAAACTAATATAAGTAATAGTTAAGATGATCACATGTTCAGAAAACAGATTTTAACTATCATGCAGCATGAATAGAAGCACTATAACTGGGCCTTTTTAATCAGATAGTAACTGTTTTTTGGGTTGTTGAATAAGTGTTGGATACATTCATTTCTGAGTTTGCATAAGAGGAATGAAAGAACTTAAAGCATGCTAACTAAGATTGCATGTCTGAGGAGTAAATTGATTTGGTAACGAAGAGGTTGAGGAATAGAAGGAGGACTTCACCATAGGAGAGTACTGAAAGAATGCAAGAGAAATGAACCAGTGAGTGTTTGTATTTTCTGAGTTCGGATTTTATAGAAGTAGTTGGGACTGTGTATGGCTGGATCTGTACAGTAAATCATTATGATTTGATGAAGAAAAGATTTAGTGTTCACAGAATTTTATGTGTTATCTTACCTGCCGCCAGTAGTTTGAAGCAAAGCTTTAAATTTTTGCTTGTAAGTACAACCAAGACTGCAAGTGGTAATAAAGTAGATATAGTTTTGGCTACAGTGACCAGTTGGGTAAACATCTTTCCGTCCACTGCTCATTTTTGGTTTCAAATTAGTTTGGTTTGTTAATTTATTTATCATTTGTTTGAGAGTCAGTTATTTTGCCCTTATTTCTTGCTTGATTGCAGTTTACGTTCAGTTAGCTTCTATGTTTTTTGTGGTCTCTTTTTATACCTCTGGATTTGAGATTAGAACTTAAGCATTATTTAAGTAAAGCAGCTGCATCAAGCATCCATTGACCGAAGAGTTGTAAGCCTTACGGTTGAATTGTCAATGTTTGGCCTATGAATTACTAAGTCAAAAAGATACACACACAAAAAATGCAGCCATATTGCTGCAGCAGTCTGGTGCCACCTTGACAGAAACTGAAATCTAGTTCAATGTATAAAACCCAAGTCATTTCCAAATGCAGGTCAGTTAACTTGGTGGGACAGTATGAGATTTAGCAGAAGAGAACAACAAAGGGTGGAGCTGAATTTTGAAAAACAAAAAACAGAAAAACCTTTGTGAAGTTATGGCTTTGGTGCAGCCTACACGTATGAGATACTTGAAGGTGAAGAAAAGAAGGAGCAACAAGCACACAAAAAGCATTACTATCAGTCTATCATTAAGCTTAGACTGATGCCCGTAAAGATATGCCAAAGTCATTGATATGGTCTGCACATTAACATTCTTGTCATCAACATGGAGGGCCACAGTTGGAGCATTAGCTCCCTTCCAAGGCTCGTGAAGCATGTTCCTGCTGGCATATAGCAAGTGATAAAGAAATAACACATGGTCAGGAAAACATTTTTTGACTTACAATTATATATTCCAGATGATAGATTTACACACTACCACTCAAAAGAAAAATAAGTAGTCATCAAATAACTCAGAGGACAGTAACTATAGCCCAATAGTTCATGCTGGAAAACCAAATATAGCAATTACATGTGCTGGGAAATTAGACTTATTCCTCTGTCAACTGTAAACGTATCCTTTCTCACTGAGTTAATTAAACCCTGACTTCTACCTTTCTTGAAGCTTGGCATCATTGGCACCAGAATTTTATTACCAATAGCTAGAAGCACACCTTTTCCCTTAAGTCTATCCGAACAACATGACAAACAAAGAATGGAATCTAATTAACATTATAAACATATCACTTGATTAGATTTCATAACCGATAGGAATAAACGCTGCTGCTGAAACATTGTTTCAGCTAAATACATAAGACATGGAAGTAGTGCCATGTGCTGACAAAAGATGCCTAAAAGGCACAGGTGTGGCAATTGATCATCTTTGTTGACGTGTTATATTATGATTCAACATTAGTGATCACGTGCCCAGAGTTTTTTCAAAACACAGCAGCTAGAATAACATATTCTGCATGAATGCATCTTATGATTACAGACCATCATTAGTAGACCATGCAAGTTAACATGGTGATCCAAAAACTTTTGCACCTAGGATTACTTTAATTAGTCTTCTGTTTTGGAGGCACGAAATCATTAGCAGCAGGTTCTGGGTTAACCACAGCCACTGTTGTCTCATCCTTGATGCTGGAGAAGTCCGAGGGAGGTTCTTCAATGAAGAGTTGCCTACAAAGTTTCTTGTTCGATGATGAAGCAGCTTCAATAGCATCATTTTCTTGGATATTTTTTACCTCATCAAATTGGTGGATGTTAAAAAGGCAGTGCGACTTTTCCTCTGGGCCATATTTATATGCTTTGACACGAACAGCATATTCCAGTTCCTTAGTAATAGCTTCCATTGCAGCCATGGATAGCCCATCCTTTATTAGCAATTTCAAAAATATGAACAATCAGTAAACGAACTTGAACAATATTCATTCAAAATTGTTGATTTAGCGAAGGCCTTTTGAACTGAAGATGCACAAGAGCATCTATTTTATGGCAGAATTAGTAATTTACGTGGCAACTGTATGGATTTTATACCTCAGTTGTGTTTTCTTTCAAGTACAGAGCTGTTATTCCAAACATGGTTTCTGCAACTTTCGTGAATGCTGTTGCAGTGATATCTCCCGTGGAGTCCGAGAGTGTAACATTAAACTTGCACCTATCATTCGAATAGGAAGCTAATGCAATGAGTTACTCATAAATTAAGCATACAGTTGCATAGGGAGAAGTTAGATTCTTTTGGAAGCATGGCAAACCTTGGCGTCGGCTGAACCTTCTCATCACAAAAGTTGCACCAAAATTCAGTATCATCTGTGGCATCAGTTCCATGATTGCACTTTGAGCATGACATGTAGAAGAAATTTTGGTTTAGGTCAGTGACCTTGCAAACAGGTTGTATCCAATAGTACACCGGCTGCAATGAAAGTTATATTACAGGCGTGGAAATTATTAGAATTCAAGAGAGGAATTCCAATAGTAGGTTAGCAAATGATTACTTCTGATACAATCGTGGGAAGACGGTTAATCTTCATGATTTCTCTCTTGAATGGTGATTCAACAGGAGTAACAGGTGTCCCTATTTGATTAAGATGACCTATGTCGAGATTTTGGATTTCAGTTGCGTGGGTGAGACACCTACATCAAACAGTAGGAAAGAATTGATTTTGAATCATAAAAAGTAGGAGTTGCTTGTGAACTGAAATCTATAATAATTTCCAATTCAGCAGAATTTATGTTACCAAGTTTTGAGCACATTTGCTTCAGGCAGAGGAGGATCGAAATTGAAAATCGTCGAACCTTTAGTTTCAAGCTTAGTCTCTGTATATCAAAATGCATTGGAAGTTAGTGCATGCTTCCGAAATTTTATATTTGCAAAATTTTGCAAGTGCAATGGACTGCATTTCATTCCTACCATATGAAGCATTAACTTTGAGCCTAGAACCCATGACAACAGGATATGGTCCTGTAAGTTCAGTCATGCCTTTTGCCTCATGATGAGTGAATTGATCCCAAAGAGTCAGTGTTGTTGGCTTCATGCTGGGACTCAAAAGATTGTTCACAGTTAGCATTAGTAATAATTTAGGCAAACTGTTATCAGCTTTGTCTGTAAAATCTTACCTCTGATCAATCACTGTGAGATTCTGCACAAAGGTTCTTGGGGTTTTGCGTTTTGGGCCAATATGGATGATTGCAAACAGTACCTCTGTTATATAAAAGGTGTCGTTAGGTTTTAGCTCGCATCTAGGCAAGTATAAATCAAGGATAAATGAATGGTTACCTATCCCATTTTTGTTGTTCTGGTGGTTATGCAATTCTGCTAGCGGCACAAAATTATATTTCAGGGCTCTTATACTGAGTCCGTCCGCAGCGATTTCTTCCACCGGTGTTCTTGATAACAGCTTCCATTGCAGAGCATTGTTAGCAACATGATAACAATCATCAGGAGTTTTGCTGATCTGAGCATTCCTTATGGAGTACGTATGGTACACCTTAAGCGTGTGTTCCAAGATGTCAATATCAGGTCCAAAGATTGTGGCCTGAATCTTGGTTCCCTAAAGATGAGCCAAAAATTTAGTACCACATAGGCATTCATCTCACGAAATTTAAATTCAAAATTCGAAAATATTCACATTTTCAATATATGTAATGCCATTTAAATAATTTGGCAAGCGGAACCAACCTCAGAATCAATTAGCACAAGCCTTTGATAGAGCGTGTTTTTCTTAGTCAGTTTTGGGTATCCTTTTTCAATCACCATGACCTCTGCTGTCCAGCCTCGCACATTTTCGTCGATATCCTTGATCATCATTCGCTTGGAAGCCATGACTCCAAAGGCCTGCTCATGAGACATAAAAATTGCGGCAATGAGCGATTAGATAAATAACCATCAACTCAATGTATGCCATGCACAGATGACTTTGGAAGTCATAAATAATTACCAATTAATTAGCCTCATTCATTCGAATATTGTTATTGTGGATTTATAGTATTCTTCATTACAAATCACATATGTCTTCTATTATAGCAGTTTCATTGGACTGTGCTTCAGCCAGAATTTCAGGGAAAATGATATTTTTAGTGCATTGAAGTGTATTTTTTTCATGGTCGCTTGGTGCAATCAGGATTTTTATTTTTTCAGATGCAGTAGCACGAGATAGAGCAACATATAGCTGTCCATGTGAGAAAACTGGTTCATGGAGATCGATGCCAACAATGTCTAATGTTTGTCCCTGAGCCTTATTTATGGTCATTGCAAAGCATAATCGTATCGGGAATTGTTTTCTAGTAAACTCAACAGGATATAACTTTGGATCTGAAGGGCGTAATGGAATACTTGGAATAAAGACAAAGTCTCCTTTGTGTTCTCCAACAGCTATTTGAGCGATTATGACATGCTTTTCAAACTTTCGACAAATCAAACGTGTTCCATTACACATGCCTTTTGATGCATTCAAGTCTCTTAACAGCATAACTGGACAATTTTCTTTCAAACTTAGAATATGAGACGGTAAACCAGGTGGATTCACCGAATGCAAGAAGTCTACATATAAAGCTTGGTCTGCCTTATTAATGGTCTCATCAACACTAACATACGTGTACTCTTTTCCTGGGAAATTCTTTATGAGTTGTTCATTAATAATATCGACTGAGTCATTTTTGGGTGTCAGTATTGCACAATCCGTCATTGAGAATGGTTGACTTAAGTAATTATGGAGATTTGGAAAGACAAAGTCTATGAGTTGTTGAACGGGTGTTTGGACTGCATTTGGGGATAGGGTCATAGAGGCAGGAATTGCTATTTGGCCTTTTAGGTTTTCAGGTTCAAGGCCATTGCCGACTCTGAGCAAGAATTCACTAAAAGATGGATCCGTTTTGGCTCGCATGTTTTGTGTGAGTTTGAATTTCTTAAGGCATGGCCATATGGTAGATCTAACCAGACTTGCATCAATACAATCTTGTCTAGTTCCTTTTGGTATTACTGGCAGAACTTGGCGGAAATCTCCACCCAAAACAACCATTTTCCCGCCAAATAACAAATCCACTTCTGTTACATCTCGCAACATCCGATCTACAGCCTCTATACTTTCTCTTTTGGCCATTGATGCTTCATCCCATATAATAAGAACTGCAGCATTTAGCAAACTTGCCAATCCTGTCTGTTTCCCAACATTGCAACATAAGTTACCATCTCCATCTAAAGGAATTTTGAATCTAGAGTGTGCAGTTCGACCATTAGGTAAAATTGACGCAGCCACACCTGAAGTAGCTGTTGCCAAAGCAATTTTATTCGTGGATCTAACAGTTGCCAAAATCGTACGATACAGAAATGTCTTCCCCGTACCCCCAGGACCATCTAAAAAAAAAGATACAGCTTTCTTCTCTCTTACAGCCTGTAGTATTGCATTGAATGCAGTTAATTGTTCAATGTTCAATTTAGAAACGCCCAACAAGTCTTTTTCAGATATGTCAATGTTTTTTTCATCTTCAATTTCTTTACAAACATGATATGTATCCATTCTATCCGTCATAAAATCATGCAATCCATAGTGCTCTAATTTCTTACCCATCGATTCTAATATAGAATTCAAAGCACCTAAAAGGCATTGTCTAGCTTCAGCTTTCGACATATTTTGCCTCCTGAAATCTTCAGTTAATTGATCTTCAAATTTACAGAATAATTCTTTTGGATTTAAGCAAGCACAATGCACAAGTAACGTACAGTAGAGTTGTCTCAAAGATTTAGGCATTTGATACATACATGCTTCTTCCAAACATTTTTCATTACCTTTATCATCTTTTAATAGACCAAAAGCAAGTGTCGCTTCTTCATATGTATCATAAACACAGCCGTCAACAGTCCGTAGGTGTAAGAATGATGTAGGACCCCTAACATGATTCAGCAATAATCTTAGGTAATAGCGTTCTCCTTCGGTTGGATTTGCTGTTATAATTCTGCCGACTACATTTCCTTGTTTTCGTTTTTCCCATGTCTTAGATCGCGTCACCCACACAAACTCAGATGGGAAATCCTTGTACAACAATTTCTTTGATTTGGCATATTTGTCGTGGGTGTTCATGTAAAAGAATTCTGTTAACATTGTTCTTGAATAAAAATCAGAATCAGTTATGTTATCCAACTTAGTTGTTTTCTTAAAGCTAACAGGCTGGCAATTTTCCAAATGCAAATGCAAGCTTATAACAGCAGGATGCATTTCATGTAAACCGAATCTGAAAATCCTCCACATTGCCTCCGGGGGGGATACCCATCTAGCTGATTGGAATTCAGAGATCTCATCATGGTCTTCGTTATTTTTTTGAGCTAAAATACGAAAGACTACCTTGTCATGTCCCTTGTACATATACTTGTATAAATATTTAACAGCTTTTATTGTTGAACAGATTTCAACATTTATGTGGCAATCAAATTTGGCTAATAAGTATGGATTGTATGGAACTACCCACTTATTATCTAGCATATGACCGCGAACCTTGACTTGTTTGTTGTCGGTTCTTCGCCTATAAATCGGATACCCATCTGTTGCTAGTAATGTTTCCTCTGCAAATTGTCGCGGGTAATGATTTTTACATTTGCCTTTTTTCATACAGACATTTGCTTCATTTAATTCTCCGCATGGTCCATGCATCATGTGCCTAATTACCATTGCATATAGATGTGGATATTTGTCTTCATCAGGTATTTCAGCGGAGATAAATTCATCAAATTTAGCAGCAAAATTAAGCTTAAAACCTTTTTTCAGTACTAATAGTAGATGAACATGGGGCAAACCTCGTTTTTGAAATTCAATGACATATGTGTATGCTGCAACTGGGCCAAATAGTTGTTTCTTGATGACTTCTTTTTTTAGTTCTTCTAATTTGCTCTTAAATACTCGTGTCACAAGATTTGGTCTATTTTGTGCATCTTCATGTGGTTTCAATTCTGCTAAAATTTCAGACCATTTGGGATTGCAGGTCATGGTTAAGAATATATCAGGTTTTCCATATCTCTCTACTAAATTCATTGCGTCTAAGTATCTTTTGCGCATATCTCTAGGGCCTCCAATAAATGAACCAGGTAACACAATATGTATCCCGACTTTGGAACCTCGTGATTCTCCTCGTGCTATACTATCTACAATGCCTTGATACAAATCAGCCCTTATTTCATTTTGATGAGTTCTAAAGTAGTCTAATCGGGATGTTTCGATTTTTATATACATGTCGACACAAAATTGTTGTAGAAGACGGCCTGACTCAAGGATTATTGAATTAGTTGTTGGCCTAATCTGGAATCGGTACGCATAGAATTCTCTGGCCGACACCATTCCTCCCTTCGTACAATTTTCTTCATATACTGAGAAGAAATAGTACATTAAGACCAACATAAACATGTAAATACATTGTAGGAAACGAAGTCATAAATTTTATCGCACCTAATGACTCGGCCGCTAATAATTCATCGCCTGTTACAGAAAATTGAGGAAGAACAGCACCCTGTCCAGTGTAGGACTTATCATAATTTGCCGGTAGGATCCTTTTAATGCCTTGATGCCATCCTGGTTCTCCGAATGGAAACAAAAGTGGGTATTGCAAAGGATCATAACAACCAAAGTAGTACCTAATTCGTTGGCTAATACCATTATGCTGATACACCAATATATCGCGCTCTCTCAAATTCGAATTGCCTTCAGTTTCACCAGCCCAAATTGCTGCCACTTGCGATGCTGTTGGCCTCCCTAAAGTCCCGGTATCTAATTTTGGATCAGCTCTAATTTTGATTTGGTGAGTGGCTAACTCGGCTTCGGGTATTTGCCTTAAGCTTCTAAAGAAGATAGAGTAGGGATTGGGAGCCAAGATATCTATAACTCGTGAAATAACATTTGGATCTAGTTCACTCGCCCCTTTGTTTCTATTCGAAACTTCATTATCAGTGTCGAAAAAGTACAACTGTAGGAACGATGGAGTGGTGTACTTATTCTTGTCATTTTTATCAAGCGGTGGATAAAGACTTCTAATGGCATGATATGCCTGTCCTTGGGCACGAAACGTGTATATACCATTATTTGGTTTTGTGAATCGGGGATCGAGCGTCACACCAAATGATGTGAAGGCAAAACAATTGTTGAATGGTCTAATATATTGACGGAAATGTTGTGAATGTGCTGATTGACCACAGTAAAGCTCCAATAGATCATCTGGAACATTAACCGAATAAAGGCGTACTTGTCCTTTAGAACAACAAAAGCCATCTGGTTCCGAGGGGAACCGTTTAGCTTGGCAAAAGTCACAAGACTTAACATCACGCAAAACAAATGCCTGAGTAGGAATTTTGCGTGTTTGTTTCCTAGGTAATGTCTCTAATTTTTCTAATCTTTTCTGAACCCGTAATTCTCTCCGCCGCTTGTTCCTATTGTCTTTTGTTTCCTGCGGAAGTTGAGAATATGAAATTCGGGGTTTCTTGCTAGTTGACATGATCAGCTAATCGCATCTGTGAAGATATTATTATTCATTGGTTTTCAGTCATTGCTCATATATGATCACAAGTAACAGTTACATATACGGAATGAAGACATTATTAATATTTGATTCTCCACAGCACACGTTTTAGCAAACAACACCAAAGGAGCAAGTGATGATCATAATACAATGCCAATTTTGTTCATGCCTGCAGCGAGCATTGGAGGAAAATCCAGAAGGATGTCAACAAACAACACAAGGGAAGAAAGATTACATACCGAAAGCAGACACGAATAGAGCAGGAAGGAATCCTAACCTTGGGACGCTTAGCAGAATCAAGCAAATAAAGGATCACTCAGAACAATTCTGCAGTAGTTTGGAAACATAAAAAGTAATAAATATACTTAGCTATCTGTCATATTTTCGTTTTAATGATAATGAATAACAGATACTTAAAAAAGAGAAGAGGAAGTATGCAAGGAAGTTCAGTTCTTAACCTTGCAGAGATCGACTGCTTCTTGACCAAATAACAGGCATCTGTTTATATACCTTAAACACAAGGAGAGAATATCAAAAGCTTACACGCTTTTCGAAACTTGATTTGTGTGAGTATCTGTTGATATCCGTGGGTACAAGATTCTGCTGATGCAACCACAATCAAACCAAAGAATCTTAGCACATGGTTTGGTGAAATAGGTACACAAAAAATGGATTTTCTAGTCCGGAATCTTTTTTCATCCCTGTCAGTCAGTTACTGTGGATTAGCTCAGAATATGGAAAATAGATTTTCCAGTATGGAATCATTTTCCATCCTTGCAAGTTACTGTGCATTAGGTCACAATCTGCAGGAATTTTTTTGTGCCTCAATCATTCTTCCATCAATTTCGATCATTTAATTCAGGCAGCCAAATCCAACCTCACCAATTTTGCCGTATGATCTTTTAAGCATGAAATATATTCATATTTTTGTTCAGATTGCTTCCAATCATACACCATCATTTCCAATGCTATTCGTCTATTACGAAAATCCAATGACAATAACCAAACCAAATACTGGTATATGGAAATCTACGGCATTTTATACTTTAAAAGAGGGACCAATTACATAAGTCGTGTTCAGAAGAATACAAAAGTCGTGATCGGAAGAATACACCTCCAAAACAAAATTAATCTGTCAAATACACATTACCGACCACGGAATCACATTCCCAAGGCATGACTAAATTTACAACCCTAATCAAAAAAATGCTAGATTCCAATAAATCTGCCAAAATACTGAAATAGATAACGAATTTGTGTCGCAGCTTGTTCCGAGTTCATGAGGCTTCCCTTGCGAACCCAGCCATGTTGTCTTCAAACACTGGCGAAACGGTAAATAGGGAATACGCCAAGGAACAACGCACCAATAACTGACCATCGATTGGAAATTCTGTTCGACACCAACAGGAAATACACCATACGCTTTCTACTTCGTTGGCAGAACCTTGTACCCCTAGTAGAAAACAAAAGAAACATTTGCACAATCTCAATAAGCCGCAACAAACAACTCTAATCAACAAACGGAGGAAAATGATCGCACAACTCTCTCAAGATAGAAATCACGATCAGATAATTGCACACACATCTCTACCAAATGATCTCTTATTTTTTATTAGCCAAGAACTATCTCCATCTAATTGTATCGAAGTCCTTTTTTAACATTTGCTCTATCAGTGGTCCAACGAGATTCCATCATCTACAGAATTTCGAGCAATCATTTTGCTTTGGTCCTTGATGTTGAGGAAAGGTGGCATATCCATGAAAACTACAATGGCACACATAATCTGAAAATGATGAGCCATTGATCATGTGAGCAGCTGTGGCTCACGCAAAGTAATTCCAATATAAAAAGCACAAACAGGAGTACGAGGTATGATGAGCACAATTCACGCAATTTTCATGGCTTTCAAACTGAAAGCGAAATCTTGAGTTGAACTATTAAGTTTTCTGAAAGAAATAGAAAAATGAAATTCATTTCATAGCGAAATAGCCTAAGGTACTTTTAATTCTATTTCCCCCGAATTCACGCAATTTTGTTTCTCCCATACATGGGAAGCCCTTTGTTTGAGCTCTTATAATGCTATTGAAGGCATGCTGCAAAAGAAATGAGGAAAAGGCCCTGAAAAAGAATTTGGGATGGGACTATAATAGGAATAAAATTTGGTTTAGCAACTCATGAAAAAATGTGTCTATTGAGAAAGGATTAGCGGAGTTAGTGCACTGGCTAAGTTTCATTACTATCAGACACAATACAAACTGCCTAAAGACAAAGAATAGGAAGAAAATACGTGTATACAGCTATATTGACACACTGACCTAGTGACAACAATATACCTTCAACTCAATCTTAAAAGCATCCACAATCCACACACACTATCCAGAACAAATGTCATCTGCGGAGTAAAAAAGACAGGTGTTAAGACAAAGGCATAAGTGGAAAGAAAAGGATAACAAAGAAAAATAATTCTTGAAATAAGATCAAAGAACAAAAACTAACATACCTAAAAACAAATCGTAGAAAGCAAGTGTTAGGTCCTGAAGTCAGCTGGGCACTGTAGGATAGTTGGCCATACACTTGTTAGCCATTGGTGAATCAGTAGGACTTCATACCATTTTGGCATGTTAATACATTGCTGAACCAAAACACTGTACTGCGATCTTGATTTACGTCTTAGGGTGCATCCGGCTATAAAATTCAGTGAAGTCAAGCCGGAAAAGGAGAAACTTCAAGTTAATGTCCTTCTGCACTGGTAACTGAGAAATAAACCCCTCAAGCAATGAAGAATACTCCTTCCCAATTGCATCTAGATCTTGCTCTATGTTTCGGAGAAATGCAATAGCACGTTGTGTTAGGGCCTTACGTCCTTCACTGACCCATGACCCAGGCTTTGAAGTTTTATCATTCGGGTGTAATCGTGATTTGCTCTTGTCTCGAGAGGAATCGGTCGTTCTGCATATAATGACAACATCGTAAGTTATTTAAAAATTACCTTACAAACAGCGAAGACACAGTAAGATGCAATATCCATACTTGGCTTGAAACTCATGAATTCCTTCATATAGCCGATCCGCATGGCTCCGAAATCGTAAGATTAGGTCAAACAGAACAAATAGAGTCTTATAAAGAGTTTGAGACCGTTCTCCAAGTAGAGACTTCTCAATAATCGAATGCAGATAGATCTCATGGGCCGCAAGTAGATCATCAAGATCTTTAGCAACTTCCATTTCATTGAGAAACTTAGACCATGACACCTCCAAGACTTCAAACATAATATAGTACTGCAAATTCGTAGCAAAATGATTCATGTCGTCCCAAAGAACCTGGCACTTTCTTGATGTCATAAGTAACTGCAACCTAACCGCATTTTGAAGCTTATTGAAAAAATGAGAAGCAATAGAATTCGGTTTCACTGTCTTCCATGCCCCAATTAGTGCATGCTCCACCCGTCTAAGCTTCCACAAAAAATTGAACATTCTTAAATACCTTCCCATTACAGACTCTGTGAATACAGTATTTAGTGGAACAGTTGCCTCATAATCGAAAGGAAAAACATCCCATCCCCTATCTCCAGTATTATGTGCCATCATCTTGACCCTCAACCTATCTAGTATATCACGATCATCATATTGTGCATTAGATGACCGAATTGCACTTTCCAACAACCCAGCAAGTTTAAATGAGCTAATAGTGTTAGCAGGCTCAGATAGCTCTGGCCCAACAATATCCATTACGTATTGTATACACGTAAGTTTCAATATATCTTTTAAGATTGAGTTGAACGTATTCCCATATATCATGCTTCCTATGTTAGTTAAGCCATGCTACTTGAGATTGTCTATTAGCAAAGTTTCATTACTCTTTCCTTTTAGGTCATTTCAGGTACATTGAGTCACCAATTGCTATATATAATCCTTCCCACGCGAGCGAGCCGAAGGGGTTGCCTAACCCATCATGTTTACACTGGCTAAAGACAAAGAATACCAAGCTACTCATGATCTAAAAATAATATGCCGTTCGTCATGTGAGTAGCTGTAGCTCACCACTTTAAACACGATAGGCTAACCACTTTAAACACGATAGGCTAAGCAGCCGCTCTCGCTCGCTCATATGGAAAGGATGATATATATACAAATACAAAGCAAAGAATGCACCTTTCCCTATTCTGTCCTAGGGCGGAGGTTACCCCATTCGTCCCACATATGGCAAGCCCTTTGTTTGAGCTTTTATAATGCCATCCAAGGCATACCATGAAAGAGCTTGGAATAGGACCACAACAGGGAATAAATTTTGGTTTGGCAACTAACGGGAAAATGTGTTTATTCAGATGGATTAGCAGAGCTAGTTAGTTATGCCATCAAAGTTTCATTACTCTTTGCTTTTAGGTCATTTCGCGTATATTGAGTCACCAATTCTATATATAATCCTTCCCATGTGAGCAAGCCAAAGGGGCTGCTTAATCCATCATCTTTAAACTGGGCAAAGACAACATAATCTGAAAATGATGAGCCATTGATCATGTGAGCAGCTGTGGCTCACGCAAAGTAATTCCAATATAAAAAGCACAAACAGGAGTACGAGGTATGATGAGCACAATTCACGCAATTTTCATGGCTTTCAAACTGAAAGCAAAATCTTGAGTTGAACTATTAAGTTTTCTGAAAGAAATAGAAAATGAAATTCATTTCATAGCGAAATAGCCTAAGGTACTTTTAATTCTATTTCCCCAGAATTCACGCAATTTTGTTTCTCCCATACATGGGAAGCCCTTTGTTTGAGCTCTTATAATGCTATTGAAGGCATACTGCAAAAGAAATGAGGAAAAGGCCCTGAAAAAGAATTTGGGATGGGACTATAATAGAAATAAAATTTGGTTTAGCAACTTATGAAAAAATGTGTCTATTGAGAAAGGATTAGCGGAGTTAGTGCACTGGCTAAGTTTCATTACAATCAGACACAATACAAACTGCCTAAAGACAAAGAATAGGAAGAAAATACGTGTATACAGCTATATTGACACACTGACCTAGTGACAACAATATACCTTCAACTCAATCTTAAAAGCATCCACAATCCACACACACTATCCAGAACAAATGTCATCTGCGGAGTAAAAAAGACAGGTGTTAAGACAGAGGCATAAGTGGAAAGAAAAGGATAACAAAGAAAAATAATTCTTGAAATAAGATCAAAGAAGAAAAACTGACATACCTAAAAACAAATCGTAAAAAGCAGGTGTTAGGTCCTGAAGTCAGCTGGGCACTGTAGGATAGTTGGCCATACACTTGTTAGCCATTGGTGAATCAGTAGGACTCCATACCATTTTGGCATGTTAATACATTGCTGAACCAAAACACTGTACTGCGATCTTGATTTACGTCTTAGGGTGCATCCGGCTATAAAATTCCGTGAAGTCAAGCCGGAAAAGGAGAAACTTCAAGTCAATGTCCTTCTGCACTGGTAACTGAGAAATAAACCCCTCAAGCAATGAAGAATACTCCTTCCCAATTGCATCTAGATCTTGCTCTATGTTTCGGAGAAATGCAATAGCACGTTGTGTTAGGGCCTTACGTCCTTCACTGACCCATGACCCAGGCTTTGAAGTTTTATCATTCGGGTGTAATCGTGATTTGCTCTTGTCTCGAGAGGAATCGGTCATTCTGCATATAATGACAACATCGTAAGTTATTTAAAAATTACCTTACAAACAGCGAAGACACAGTAAGATGCAATATCCATACTTGGCTTGAAACTCATGAATTCCTTCATATAGCCGATCCGCATGACTCCGAAATCGTAAGATTAGGTCAAACAGAACAAATAGAGTCTTATAAAGAGTTTGAGACCGTTCTCCAAGTAGAGACTTCTCAATAATCGAATGCAGATAGATCTCATGCGCCGCAGGTAGATCATCAAGATCTTTAGCAACTTCCATTTCATTGAGAAACTTAGACCACGACACCTCCAAGACTTCAAACATAATATAGTACTGCAAATTCATAACAAAATGATTCATGTCGTCCCAAAGAACCTGGCACTTTCTTGATGTCATAACTAACTGCAACCTAACCGCATTTTGAAGCTTATTGAAAAAATGAGAAGCAACAGAATTCAGTTTCATTGTCTTCCATGCCCCAATTAGTGCATGCTCCACCCGTCTAAGCTTCCACAAAAAATTGAACATTCTTAAATACCTTCCCATTACAGACTCCGTGAATACAGTATTTAGTGGAACAGTTGCCTCATAATCGAAAGGAAAAACATCCCATCCCCTATCTCCAGTATTATGTGCCATCATCTTGACCCTCAACCTATCTAGTATATCACGATCATCATATTGTGGATTAAATGACCGAATTGCACTTTCCAACAACCCAGCAAGTTTAAATGAGCTAATAGTGTTAGCAGGCTCAGATAGCTCTGGCCCAACAATATCCATTACGTATTGTATACACGTAAGTTTCAATATATCTTCTAAGATTGAGTTGAACGTATTCCCATATATCATGCTTCCCATGTTAGTTAAGCCATGCTACATGAGATTGTCTATTAGCAAAGTTTCATTACTCTTTCCTTTTAGGTCATTTCGGGTATATTGAGTCACCAATTGCTATATATAATCCTTCCCACGTGAGCGAGCCAAAGGGGTTGCCTAACCCATCATGTTTACACTGGCTAAAGACAAAGAATACCAAGCTACTCATGATCTAAAAATAATATGCCGTTCGTCATGTGAGTAGCTGTAGCTCACCACTTTAAACACGATAGGCTAACCACTTTAAACACGATAGGCTAAGCAGCCGCTCTCGCTCGCTCATATGGAAAGGATGATATATATACAAATACAAAGCAAAGAATGTACCTTTCCCTATTCTGTCCTAGGGCGGAGGTTACCCCATTCGTCCCACATATGGCAAGCCCTTTGTTTGAGCTTTTATAATGCCATCCAAGGCATACTATGAAAGAGCTTGGAATAGGACCATAACAGGGAATATATTTTGGTTTGGCAACTAACGGGAAAATGTGTTTATTCAGATGGATTAGCAGAGCTAGTTAGTTATGCCATCAAAGTTTCATTACTCTTTGCTTTTAGGTCATTTCGCGTATATTGAGTCACCAATTCTATATATAATCCTTCCCATGTGAGCAAGCCAAAGCGGCTGCTTAATCCATCGTCTTTAAACTGGGCAAAGACAAAAAATAACAAGATACTCATGATCTGAAAATTACATGTCATTCGTCATGTGAGCAGTTGTAGCTCACCTAAATTAATCCTACTCTAAAAAGCACAAACAGAAGTTCGAGGTACGATTATGACATGAAAGACTGTCGAAAGTTGGAAAAATCGAAGCAGTGATACTGGTATATTTCCCCTTTCCCATCCCCATATCAAAAGTACCAGCATAGAAGAAGACACCCGTTTACGGAATCCACAGTATTAGCGCAGGAACGGCGAGGAATTTCGAGAAACAGAATCCAGGCTGGAACTGGACTCTGCCGCAGTCTCCTAATCAACGGCAGTTTGCTCCAAACAAGGGAAATAAGAAGTATAATTCTTGTTTCCGCTGTAAGAAAGAAGGGCACTGGGTTAAGGATTGCCCCATGAAGGGCCCTAATCAAGGACCACCAACACCGCCCTCAGGTACCGGTGATCTATACTGCCGCTGCGGTATACATTTGGCCCTGCAGCTCTCGAAGGAGAATCGTCTGTACTACGCTTACCCTCGCCACTCGATCACTGTCAGTATCAAATGCTTTAGCTCTTGTTTTCACTCTTCCATTTGTGATTGTTTCCTTCTATTACTTGCATTTTTACTCAAATCTGTGTTAAAAGTGCTTCATTTGAGGACAAACCAAATCTCAGCGCAACTTTGATTAAAGGCCCCGTTAATGACATGGTTCTAAATTTGGGATTATGTAATCACACGGACGTGATCCTTTTTTGTTAAATATATATATTGTTCACCGTTCGTTCAAGACGATCTCACAAACAGCAAAAAATCTACAATCAATTAGTAATTGACGCATGGTTTTGTCAATCGACCAAACCTCAGCCGAAGAGGAAATAAGGGGAAAAGGACTCACAAGATTTCGTACAGTTCAGAAACAACCAACCATCGACCATATCTGCGCCGTCCTGGTATCTGATTTTAAAGCTGAAGAAGACCCAGCCGTTGACCTCATCCCTAACTTTGCTCTCCAAATCTCCTCCTCCCACAGACAATCGGCCATCATCTCCTCCAGAATGCCCGACCGGTTGCCTGCCGCGGAGATGGCGGTACACGGATGGATGGAAATGGGAAATGCAAACGAAGACAAACGAACGGGGAAAACAGGAAAAGCCTTGATTCCAGGCATGCCCACGTGCTCACAGTAAATTGAGGATGTAATTTTACTGGGATACCCCCAACCCCAACACCACTACGTGACAAAATAGTATAGAAAATTTGGGACGCAGACGGAAAACATCGAAAGTCCGAAAACCCGTTAAAGTAATTCGTAAATAACCCAAATAGTATCGATGGCCCACCACTTTTGGGCGTGAAATGACAGGAATGCCCAAAACCCCAAAGAAGAAATTTCAATCAGCTAGTTTCCGAAGTCAAGGGTACAATCGTCCAAAGATGGCAAAAAAGTGTAAGCCACTTCTAGGAAGTCCATTCCTTTATAGGCGCCTATATATAAACACCTTCCACTCTCATCCACTCTCCCTTCCACTCTCATTCTCCCCAAATTCAAACTCCTCTCTCTCTCTCTCGAGATTTCTTGAATTCTTCTCTCCGTAGTTCACCAAAAAGGTCTACTCGTTTGCTAGAAAGCCACGAAACCTAAACATATACCTCTATTTTTACCATAAATGGAGCCAGCAGACGAAGTTTCGGCACTTGAGCTCATCAGTCTCCACCTACTCGGCGAGTTCTCTCCTGTTGAGAACAGCTTCTTCTCTGATCTGACTGACATTTCCACTTCTGAATCTGAATCTCTCTCCTCACAGAGCTCGATGGGTTACGATTCCCCGATTTTAGTCCCCGAGTACCTAACCTTTAACGAAGTTACCGATTTCTTCGATTCCTTCCCTGATTCGGTCATGATCGAGCAAAAGCGCACGGAATTTTTCGAATTTGAAACCAAGCCTCAAGCAATCGATCTCACTGCGGTTGAACCGGTGATTTCAAGCAGCAAATCGAACCGCAGGCAGTCGTTGAAAGTTGATCTGCCTCCGGTGAAGAAGTTCGAGGTGCTGGAGACCGGCCAGCCGGAGAAACCGATTTTCACGGAGAGATCGTCGAGTGCGGCGGCGGCGGACGAGGAGAAGCATTACAGGGGCGTGCGGCGGCGGCCGTGGGGGAAGTTCGCGGCGGAGATCCGTGACCCGAAGCGCCGCGGGTCTAGGGTTTGGCTGGGGACTTACGACACCTCCAGGGAGGCGGCCCGGGCTTACGACAGAGCCGCCTTCAGGATGCGCGGGAGCAAGGCGATCCTCAACTTCCCGCTCGAAGCAGGGAAGTGGCGGGAGGCGGTGGAGGTCGCGGCCGCCGTGGACGGCGGAAGGAAGAGGGAGAGAGAAGTTGAGGAAGAAAAGGCGGTGAAGAAGGAGAAGGCGTCTGAAGAATGTGATGCTTACGAGATTAGTACTATTAGTCCGTTGACGCCGTCAAGTTGGACGGCCGTGTGGGATCAAAGCGGGAATGGGAATGGTACGATCTTTAACGTGCCGATGTTATCACCGTTATCTTCCCACGCAATTTTGGGATTCTCAGAACTCATGGTCTTATGAGGAGCAGTTATTTTTTTTACCAGTTCGTTTTTTTTGGAAAGAAAAAGGACGAGACAATAGGTTCATGTGCAGAGAGCATCTCAAGTTAATCCATTATTTTGCATTTTAGATTTTTCCTCATGGCTAATGAGTACTGTATATTATCAGATAATCCGACTGCCGGAGATTGTATGTAAAGGCTGTTGGCAGTGAGACCGAGTTCAAAGTTTGTCGTAGAGGCCTGTTCATGATACTAAATTTATGAAACTGTCCATGACAAAAACTAGCCAGTCTGAATTCACTGGCAATTTTCTCCATGGAGTACAGTTTTATGGATTCAGTGCCATCGATCTTATTAATTACTTTTATCGTACAAATGACTACAATTGTGTTATTTATCGACTTTTGTACAAATTTCAGCAACATAATTACTCAATGCCTTCACAATTTTTAGTTTCATGTTGTTTGGATTCAGAACTTTTTTGTAAGGGAATTGGTTAGAGAACAAAAATCATTTCTTTTATTTGGATGGGCAACTAAAATAATTTATCTACAACCACTTATGCCTTGTTCTCTTTCTTTTTTAAAAAGTATTTTTTTTTTAAATTCCTTTTAGATTCTTTCTAAATTCTCCCTACTTTTAATATTTCTCTCTATAATTATTACCTCTACTATTTTTTAAAAAAAAATTCAAATACCAAACCAAATACAGCATTACACATTCGCACTCACAAGGGTGTGGGCTCCGCCCACGTGAGTATGAGTGTGCAATTATGTGTGTAAATAGATGTGATTCTAGCATTTTTATAACTAAAAAAAACTAATTACTTCTCTCTTTAACTCTCTGAGCATCTCTTTCTAAAAAATTCTAGCTGTCTCTCCTGCTCCTCCTCCTTCCTCCCTCTAGGATTTTCATCACCCTTATCCGGCGGCAGGAGGAGATGGATTTGTCCTTGTTGGATATTTCCTTCCTCCATAAGCACTTTAAAGTAGTCGACCAATAAATGTTCGTGTTCAAAACATAATCAGCAGTAATTAATTGATATACATGAAACACAAAGCTTATGTGGATAAATAATGTTAGTACAAAAATACAAGAAGGTATATATGAATTTGGGAAAAGGTTGCAAGAGAGAAATTCATTGTGAATCCATAGTCTCGACTTGAATGACCAGTCTTTGATTACATTGATGTGTCATTGATAAAAATTGACTTTTCCACCGTACATTTACGGTCCAAGAAATAAAATGATAGAGTATGATTCTTTGTCCCTTTCATCTTCATTTTCCTATAATTATTTTGGACTTCTTTATCCTATTCTGAACATATTTTAATACCGACCATGCATTCTTTTTCTTAGTTCGAAACTGTTTGTTTTTTTTAATAAAAATGCTTAACAACAAAGCTCTGATAATTTACATTTTCTCTTTTCTTTTCATTCGTGTATTTGTCATAACCTGACGTGTTCACTCTTAATATTAAAAATTCTAACAGGATAAAAAGGTAGTGTGAAAATCAATTTCCTTTTTATATTCACACTTTGTTTTTTTGTCTTTTAATTAAAAAAAAATACACACTTTAAACACCAAAAAATAAAAAGGAGAGTGTGGATATTGCTTGACGGATTCCTAGTGCTAAATTAATGGGTTGCCCCAAGCGTAGGGCAGAGACCGACGCAGTATAATATCCGGTAAAACCGAAGTCGAATCCACAAAGACGGTGATGTGTGCTGACTAAAAACTCAGGTTTAACTAATTAAACAGGCTCTTAGGTAGCCACCCCTTGTCGGTTGAATGAGATTTAATAAAACTTACGAAATAACTGTTCTTTTCAAATAATTAAAAAGAGATACTGTCGTAGGGTTCATAGCACTCGTAACTAATCCGGATTAACCTGCTCATTCGATGTTCTTAAAAACTTTCAATTTTAGATAGAAAAAGATACCCCGCAAGATGCGAGACCCTAAGGTCGCCGTTTACCCATGCGCAGCGGAGAATGAGTTTTGGACCCCCATTCTCCTGTTCACATGGGCTCCGACGATGCCCAGGTTCGTCCGCGGGAAGTATTTTTCCAATCTTAAATCATTTTTCATTGTTTTGAAAATAGAAGCAGTGTCTGAACTAGGCACGATGTGCTGTTCACCCCGCGATTCTACCAATACGACTACGCACTAGTCATTGAGAAAGAAACGCAAGAAATCTTAATTTGAATCATGCTTCTATAACTTAGAATGGAAAACAAACGAAAGATATCAACCAAACAAATTCCAACGAACAACTTTTATAAAGAACGGAAATCAAAATAAGTTACCGGAGCACAAGTACTTGAATCAAACTCCAAAACTTCTACGGAAAAAAACTCTGAAAGAAAAAGAATGTAAGTGAAAAACTGCTACTGTACTAATTAATCCAGAACTTCTGTCGTTCCGTGTCCTCCTGTTCTCCGCCCTTTTTTATGTGATGAAGTGCCCGAGTGGACTAAAAAGTCTTGCAAAAATCCCTTTTTTTCCAAACATGGCCCACTGCCGAGAAATTGGCTTAAGCCCATTCTTTTCCTAGGTCCAAGACTTTTGTCAAAATATCATAAATATTACTCCTCTTTTGGGCCCACCAAACATGCATCACTTCTGTGCTATCTTGCTACCACTTTCAATTCCGAAACTATGTGCGCAGTAGAAGCAAAACTTACAAGGCCCAATTCATAATCAATTCTTTTAGCTGCCCGTGTAAATTTAATTTACGATTTTAACGTATTAAGCCTCCAAACACCTACAATACAAAAGTCAAGCATTACGCTATGAGTAATGATATCACTCCCCTTCTAGTATATATGTCTTTGCGACTTAGCTGGCCGATCAAATATGGGTCCAAGATGTAGGATCGAGTAACAAGTTAGCCTACATATGTAGGCATAATTTCTAGGGGTGTTTACGTGCAGTGTTTTGGACCCCCTCTTATATTACCAATTGAATTCTTCAAAAGTAAGGACCCCTCTTATATGCATATCATGTTAAATAAGTTAGAGCATCTCTAACTGGCTCTCTACTTGAGACTCCTCGGCTATTATAATTACACACAATTCATTTTGAGTGATATAAGGAACTCTTTACTTCACTAGCCTCTTTGCCTTAATAATTTCCACTAGGTACTAGTCGCTAGAGAAGGAGACTCTCTACTCTCTTTCTCTCTCATGATATTTACATTTTTGTCTCAATTCTATGGGAGATGTTCAAAAAATAAAAATTTATTTGGATAGATAACAAGAAAAGAGAGTAGGGTTGGAATACATATGGTTGGCTATAAAACACGTCATTTACCAAAACAAAGGGTTGGAATACATATATAAAAAGGTGAATAGATAAAACAAAGATTGTGTATATTTTTTTGGTCCTTTTTACTAGGTAAAGTAAAGAGTAGCTTTGGAGATGCTTTTAGAACTTTCAAAACGTATCTGACGAATATCATTACATGTTTTTCGGTATTGATATACTCCTACTTTTCAAAGATTATCCATTGTTGTTGGGGCGATAGCTAGTTATCAGTTTCCTTTTAATTGTGAAAATGATTTAACAATCTTCAACTCTTAGACCTCGTTCGTATTGGGGTTTTGAATTTTGAATTATAATCATTATTGTATTTCTCTCCAATCATTACTTTTATTTTTTTTCCCCTCTCTCTTCAATCATTACCATATTTTTAATTATTACTATATTTTTCTCTACATTCAATAACTACAAATTCAAATCCAAAATTCCAAAACGAACGGAGTCTTAAAGTCCATGCAAACACAGCAAGCCCCAAGAGATCAAAACCTGAAATTTAAAAGTTTGTTCTCTCATAAGGTCACATATGCAAAATTTTTATGGTTCTATTAACTCATTTGAGAGCTAAATATTCATACTGAGTATTTGCTCTGCCTTCAAGCATAGCCACCGCTAGTGGACGATAGGTCAAAAAAAACTCTTAAAGTTCATGCACCCAAAATGTGCTATCTCAGCTCCGGCCTCCGGTCTGTCCAAGGCACTCGGAGTAGACAATATTTTAAATTACGGTCAAAACTAACTAATCATGCCAGAAGACCTCAGAACCATATTAAAATGTTGCAGAGCTTTGACCTTTCTGAAAGCTCCATAACTTCAGCCTTCAGGTGCTGGGAAATTACATCGTTGTTCAATTCCAAAAAGGCCGTAGTAAATATTAGATCGTGTAACTTTTCCAGAAATTTTAAATAAATTAAAATCCCCTTTACTTAATTAAATAATGTCTACTATTTAATTGATTAAATTAGAGATCATGGGTTAAGTTGTAATTAGAGCATATTATAGCTTAGACTCGAAATCTAACTAGTTACTAATTGAACCATGGACCCAACCCAATTGTTGGCTTTGTGAATAACCTAACTGCCCCATACCATTGTCAAGAAAAGAAAAAAAAAAAAAATAACCAAATTGGTTAAACCCTTGACTAGAAATGCAGTACATGACTAGTAAGGGTCATCATTTAGTCCGAAGGCTCGCGACCCGTCTGGAGGCCGTCCGGTCCATCGGGCTTTTACCCGACCCGAGCCCGTGAAATGGGCGGGCTAGCCCAGCCCATAGTTTGTAATGGGCGGATTTGGGCCTATGAATTTTTACTCGGCCCGCCCGTGAGCCAGCCCGCAAGCCCGCCCGTGGTTCCGGCCCGCAAGACCAATCCGATAGCCCAAAAATCAGTGGCCTTGAAAGGATTTTCCTTGTAGACCCCTAGGAAAAAATGAACTCATTTGCTTGCATGTAAGGTTTTGTTATTCGAGAGGGAGTCCAAAGAAAGGGACATGAGCAACAGCCTCTAAGACTTTTTTTTTACTTTTTTTATCAGTGCCTCTGAGACTTGAAATCAAATGAAATGGGGGACAAAATTATTTTAAGGGAGATAGAAGAACATTGGGTTTTGGGGGCAATTTGTAACTGAGCCCAAAGTGTGTAATTTTATAATTCGAGGACTGAAGGGTGGGTTTTTGAAAACCCAAAAGTTATCATGCAATACTCTACCCACTCACTGGTCTCCAGTCTGTTTGCTAGTATTGGGAGAAGGAAAGGGCATGGTCAAAAAGGAAAAGTGGCTGTGATTTTTGCGGTCTGACCCGTGAGCCCGCTCACGAGCCTGCCCGAACTTTGGCCTGTCAACCTGGCAATTAGGATAGTCTATGGACGGGCTAGGGCTTCAACTTAAGAAATACAGTCCGGCCTGCAAAAAGGAAAAGGGTTCTGACTGGCCGGGCCCATTTTGTTTTCCTGTTCCCAACCAGCCCCACCCAATGTCAAACCCTACCCATGTAAACCCTCTTTTAAGTAAGGTACCCAAAATACCCATAATATCATCGCCTCTCCCATGAACACAATGAGCCGGAAAGCCTCCAAGCATCATGATCTTCCGCTCGAACAGATTAACGGAGGCGGGAGTCCTGATCTAAGATGCGAGGCTCGCCGGCGACTTCCAATCGACACCGTGGCTCCACTAAGCCGGCGATCGAGGATGTGCCTCGAACAAGCTGCCGGTGACGATGCGCTTGTTCCTTTTCCCGGTGAACTCTACTCTGGCGATGAGTTTCGGTACAAGCGAGACCAAGTCGGAGCGGCATTGGTTCGTGGATGCCTTAAACTTCGTTCAGATCCAGCCTCTGGATGCTTCTTCGCCGCCGCCGGCGGATGCGGGGACGAATTCGGACGTCGTATTCGGTATGGATAAAAAACACGCGAGCAAGCGGAGGCTTTCAAGAGGCAGTTTCGGGAGAATGTTAACGATGAGGGTATGAACTTCTCGGCGGGCTGTTACCGCTGGGGCACTCCGTCGCTGACTTGCCTCGGCCAATTGTCTTGGTCCGAAGCGTTTCATGTCCCTTTGGCTGATGTTTCAAAGCTATATATATACACTAGAATCTGACGAGGTGGGGAGGCATAAAACTGATACAAGTGTGGAGATCAAGCAGTGGAAGTACAGTTTTCATAAGGGTGAGAATTAAATTTTTTTTTCAAAGGTTTCAATTCTCAGGGATGTGAATTTTTCATTTCGGTCTGAATTTTGTATTTTTCGAATGTGTGAATTTTTATTTAGGTGTGAATTCTGAAGGACGTGAATTCTGCAAATATGTGAAAATTTTGTAAAGATCGCATCCATTTTCAACAATATATGGGTGTGTATTTGTGTATGGAGAGGGAGAGAGATATTTGGGAATTTTTTTATTTGAGATAGTTTTTTTTTAATCCGAATTATTTGAGATGGTTGATATGGGTTTGTTTTGTTTCTGGATGTTGGAGAGAGAGAGAGAGATGTGCAGAAAAAACCAATGGGGGGAGGTGTTTGATTTTTTCCGCACCTCCTTGGGGAAGTTATTTCAGTGTGAGTTCTTCATTTAGGTGTGAATTATGTCTTTTTTGAATTTTGAATTTGTAACGACCCGGATTTTCGACCCAATTTTTTTTTATATAAAAATATTAAAAGGTATCAATTAATTCTGAAAATAATACTTTCCTTATTTATTAATTAGTAGATAATTACAAAAAAAATAAGTATTCTATCTAATTACCTCTTAAAAATTATTTTGTCATTATATACATACATATAAATGCATGCATGCACGCCTATATTCTCCCTCACTCTCCTACTCAATCTCTACCTCCTCCATGACCCAAAATTCGTGCGTAATTCGTCCATGTAAAAACCCGATACCGTTAGGACTCGTTTTAATTCGAAACTCATCCAATTCTCCTATATATATACACTACTCCGACCCTAGGGCACGCACATCACCCCACCACGTTCCACGGAGCCAGAGAGAGAAGAAAAACCCGAGAGAACCGAGCTTTAATCCATAGAATTTTAGAGAGAGAAAAAGAGAGAGAGAAAAGTGGGTTTCGAGGTTACGTTCGTCCGAGATCCAAATTGATCGTTTGAAGTATTTTCCTCAGTCCCAAGGATCACCGTAGATCAACCAATTCGGCCCCGAAGATCCCCGATCGAAGGAATTGAAGTCGTCTTCCCCAAATTCAAGTTTTCGATCGAAAACGAATTTAATCCAAACCAAGGTATTATAATTCAATCCGAAGCCTCCTCTAAGTATATTTATGATTTATAGACATAACCCAATAAGCCCCGTAGTCCCATGCATCGAAAACAATCAAGAAAAAGCAAAAAAACCAAAACTGTACAGCACCTTGCGGCCGCAACCTGCGGGTTTCCAGCCGCAAGAACCAGAGCCGCGGACCTCGCGGCCGCGAACTCCACTTGGCCGACCGTGCGCGTGTTGTTGTTTCCGTTTCGAATTGATCGTGCGACCTTTTAAACATCGTATTTGATCCCGAAATTTTTATCCTAGGTTGCCCATACTCTAAAGATCATACCTTGTTAGTTTCATATTTTTTTTATTTAATCTGATATTTATTAAATTTTTATTCGTTATCTTGTAACAATTTACAAACTAAAAATCGTTGCGACCTTATAAACTACTCTATAAATTCCCAAACTATTTTTCCTAGAGTCCTAACATATTAGAGATCATAACTTGCTGACTTCATATTTTTTTTATGTTATTAGCTATTTATTTTATTTTTAATTAAAGATACAAACGAAAAATAATTGCGACCTTACAAACAATGATTTTAATATCCAAACTATTTTTGTTAGACTTCTGACATCTCAAGGATGATATGTTATTAAAATAATATTTTATTTATTTCATTAACCATTTATTATTATTTACGCGTTGTTTCTTAATAAAATTACTTTAAAATATTATAAAAGATGTTAATAATTCCGAATAATTTTATTTAGACTTCTTACAGTCCTAATATGATATTTTGTTAATGTAAATATATTTTTAATTATTTAATTATTTATTATCTATTTATTCCTCTTTTGTCAAATTAACTTAATCTTTTTATTTAAAATAATACCACGAACCTCCAAACCCAACTTTTAGCACTCAAACTTGTTATAGAGGCCCGTTAGGACTCTTATTAAGGTTATGATAATTATTCTAATATTTTTACCTAATTAATGTATTTAATTAGTATTTAATTAATCTAATTACTTAAGAATAATTAATTAAAGCCTAGAAAAATTATTTTAAATCTTTATTAAATAGTTCATACCTTATTAATGATTTTGTGGCCATACAAGATTAAGGGCAACGGCCCAGTCATAAAAAGTTATGTGATTGCATTGCCTAATATTTGTTTTGATCCGTCTGTTATTCGCTTTTGATTATTATTGAGAATAAAATTGTGTCGATGCTGGATTTGATTGCTAGATTGGACCCTAGAGACATGGGGTGGTATACGAGATAGAAATCACTTAGACGATGCTAAGTAATGGATAAGTTGTGAAGTTTCTTTCTTTTTAGAGGATTGTTTGCAGGCGTGATTCTGAGATATGATGAGATTTGTGGTGAGAAAGTATACGGACGTTGTTATTGTTAAGTGAAAAAGGAAACAAATGAAAGTCGTGGGCTAAGCAGGACCTCGGGGGTGGCCTAACAGGACCTCGTGTGATCGGGGGTAGCCTGAGTAGGACCTTGAGGGCAGCCTGAAAGACCCAGTGTCGCTAGGGTGGCCAAGCAGGACCTCGGGGGTGGCCTGACAGGACCTCGTGTGATCGGGGGTAGCCTGAGCAGGACCTTGAGGGCAGCCTGATGGACCTAGAATTGTGAGAATGGCCAAGCAGGACCTTAGGGGCAGCCTGACAGGACCTCAAGTATTGGGGGTAGCCTGAGCAGGACCTTGAGGGCAGCCTGATGGACTTAGGATTGTGATTTGAAACTGGCGGGTAGTCCAAGTAATATGATTTGAAACTGGCGGGTAGTCCAGTGATATGATTTGAAACTGGCGGGTAGTCCAGTGATGTCTGTGATGATTTAAAACTGGCAGAGTAAGCCCAGTGATGATATAAAACTTGGCAAAGTAAGCCCAATGATGTTTTGATAAAACCTGGCGGAGGTCCAGCGATATTTTATGTTGATAAAACCTGGCGGATGGCCCAGTGATGTTTTGATAAAACCTGGCAAAGTAAGCCCAGTGATGTTTTGATAAAACCTGGCGGATGGTCCAGTGATGTTTTGTGGAATAAATTGATGTCCTGGCGAGTGTCCAGTGGAATAAATTGATGTCCTGGAGAGAGTCTAGTGGAATAAATTGATGTCCTGGCGTGTGTCCAGTGGTGAATTGATAGACTGGCGTGTGTCCAGTGATGATTGTGATGTGGTATATAAGATAGGCGAACCCTAGTTGTGATTCAGGCATGATAAGCTAGCCCCTTGTTGTAGTATTGTAACTTAGGTTATCTACGACAGCAAAGGGAAGTGATCTCATGGGACCGAGCATGGCTAGCGGTTGGGGAGGAAAGATCTCGTAGGGAGATTTTGGATCACACGTTAGGCTAATGGATAGTAATGAACTGGTTGACGTGAAAAATCTCTGTTTTACTTATTCGCATCATAATTATCTTGTTTGCTTGCTAGCTGTAATGTAAGAGGGGTGGTTGGGTTGGATTATTCTATTGGGTGATTTATCACTCACTGTTACGTCGTATCCTGGCAAATCGATTGCTTCGGCGATCAATTTGCTAGAGGGCGCAGGATTCAATGGAGGAGATTCAACGATGATGCAGTTCGACACGGAACGAATATCAGTAACGAGGATCGAGGATGCTTAGGATTCGTATCAAGATTAGAGTCAGCTCTGAAGTTGGTGTATTTTGATTCCGTAAATCTATCTTGAGATTGTATTAGCAAAATCTTTATTTTGGAAAATTATATGTATTTAGCAATATTTTCTTTACAAATTATTTAGTAACGACCCGGATTTTCGACCCAATTTTTTTTATAAAAATATTAAAAGGTATCAATTAATTTTGAAAATAATACTTACCTTATTTATTAATTAGTAGATAATTACAAAAAAAATAAGTATTCTATCTAATTACCTCTTAAAAATTATTTTGTCATTATATACATACATATACATGCATGCATGCACGCCTATATTCTCCCTCACTCTCCTACTCAATCTCTACCTCCTCCATGACCCAAAATTCGTGCGTAATTCGTCCATGTAAAAACCCGATACCGTTAGGACTCGTTTTAATTCGAAACTCATCCAATTCTCCTATATATATACACTACTCCGACCCTAGGGCACGCACATCACCCCACCACGTTCCACGGAGCCAGAGAGAGAAGAAAAACCCGAGAGAACCGAGCTTTAATCCATAGAATTTTAGAGAGAGAAAAAGAGAGAGAGAAAAGTGGGTTTCGAGGTTACGTTCGTCCGAGATCCAAATTGATCGTTTGAAGTATTTTTCTCAGTCCCAAGGATCACCGTAGATCAACCAATTCGGCCCCGAAGATCCCCGATCGAAGGAATTGAAGTCGTCTTCCCCAAATTCAAGTTTTCGATCGAAAACGAATTTAATCCAAACCAAGGTATTATAATTCAATTCGAAGCCTCCTCTAAGTATAAATATTGTTTTTAGACATAACCTAACGTCCCCCATGGTCCCATGCATTGAAAAAAGTGAAAAAACGAAAAAAAACGAAAACTGGGCAGAACCTCGCGGCCGCAACCTGTGGGTTGCCCAGCCGCATGAACCAGAAACGCGGACCTCGCGGCCGCGAGCTTTGACCGGTCCAACCTCGCGGGTTGGACTGTTTTGGTTCGAATCGACCTTTCGACGTCCCGAACATGGTTTTTGATCCCCGTACTATTTTTCCTAGGTTTCTAACAATCCAAAGATCATACCTTGTTAAATTCATATTTTTTTTATTTATTTATCTATTTATTTAATTTTTATTCGTAATCGTGTAAAAGGTTATAAACTAAAAATCATTGCAACCTTATAAACTACTTTATAAATTCCCAAACTATTTTTCCTAGTTTTCTAACATGTCAAGGATCATAACTTACTGATTTCATAAACTTTTGATATTATTAGCTATTTATTTTATTTTTAATTAAAGATACAAACGAAAAATAGTTGCGACCTTATAATTAATGATTTTAACATCTAAACTATTTTTTTTAGACTTCTGACATCCCAAAGATGATATGTTATTAAAATAATAATTTTATTATTTCATTAACTAATTATTATAAATTACGCATTGTTTCTAAATAAAAATACTTTAAAATATTATAAAAGATGTTAAAAATTCTGAATAATTTTATTTAGACTTCTTACAGTCCTAAGATGATAATTTGTTAGAATAAAAAATATTTTTAATTACTTAATTATTTATTATCTATTTAGTCTTCTTTTGCTTATTAACTTAATCTTTTTATTTAAAATAACCCCACGAACCTCCAACCCAACTTTTAGCACTCGAACTTGTTATAGAGGACCGTTAGGACTCTTATTAAGGTTACGATAATTATTCTAATATTTTTACCTAATTAATGTATTTAATTAGTATTTAATTAATCTAATTACTTAAGAATAATTAATTAAAGCCTAGAAAAATTATTTTAAATCTTTATTAAATAGTTCATACCTTATTAATGATTTTGTGGCCATACAAGATTAAGGGCAACGGCCCAGTCATAAAAAGTTATGTGATTGCATTGCCTAATATTTGTTTTGATCCGTCTGTTATTCGTTTTTGATTATTATTGAGAATAAAATTGTGTCGATGCTGGATTTGATTGCTAGATTGGACCCTAGAGACATGGGGTGGTATACGAGATAGAAATCACTTAGACGATGATAAGTAATGGATAAGTTGTTAAGTTTCTTTCCTTTTTAGAGGATTGTTTGCAGGCGTGATTCTGAGATATGATGAGATTTGTGGTGAGAAAGTACACAGACGTTGTTATTGTTAAGGGAAAAGGAAACAAATGAAAGTCGTGGGCTAAGCAGGACCTCGGGGGTGGCCTAACAGGACCTCGTGTGATCGGGGGTAGCCTGAGTAGGACCTTGAGGGCAGCCTGAAAGACCCAGTGTCGTTAGGGTGGCCAAGCAGGACCTCGGGGGTGGCCTGACAGGACCTCGTGTGATCGGGGGTAGCCTGAGCAGGACCTTGAGGGCAGCCTGATGGACCTAGAATTGTGAGAATGGCCAAGCAGGACCTTAGGGGCAGCCTGACAGGACCTCAAGTATTGGGGGTAGCCTGAGCAGGACCTTGAGGGCAGCCTGATGGACCTAGGATTGTGATTTGAAACTGGCGGGTAGTCCAGTGATGTCTGTGATGATTTAAAACCGGCAGAGTAAGCCCGGAGATGATTTAAGACTGGCAGAGTAAGCCCAGTGATGATATAAAACTTGGCAAAGTAAGCCCAATGATGTTTTGATAAAACCTGGCAAAGTAAGCCCAGTGATGTTTTGATAAAACCTGGCGGTGGCCCAGCGATATTTTGTTTTGTTAAATCCTGGCGGTGGCCCTGATTTATTTTTTGTTGTTAAAACCTGGCGAGAGGTCGATGTTTTGTGACGATAAAACCTGGCGGATGGTCCATGATGTTTTGTGGAATAAATTGATGTCCTGGCGAGAGTCCAGTGGAATAAATTGATGTCCTGGCGTGTGTCCAGTGGTGAATTGATAGACTGGCGTGTGTCCAGTGATGATTGTGATGTGGTATATAAGATAGGCGAACCCTAGTTGTGATTCAGGCATGATAAGCTAGCCCCTTGTTGTAGTATTGTAACTTAGGTTATCTACGACAGCAAAGGGAAGTGATCTCATGGGACCGAGCATGGCTAGCGGTTGGGGAGGAAAGATCTCGTAGGGAGATTTTGGATCACACGTTAGGCTAATGGATAGTAATGAATCGGTTTATGTGAAAAATCTCCGTTGTACTTATTCGCATCATGATTATCTTGTTTGCTTGCTAGTTGTAATTGTAAGAGGGTGGTTGGGTTGGATTATTCTATTGGGTGATTTATCACTCCACGGATACGTCAGTATCCTGGCAAATCGATTGCTTCGCGATCAATTTGCTAGAGGGCGCAGGATTCAATGGAGGAGATTCAACGATGATGCGCTTCGACACGGAACGAATATCGAGAACGAGGATCGAGGATGCTTAGGATTCGTATCAAGATTGGAGTCATCTCTGAAGTTGGTGTATTTTGATTCCGTAAATCTATCTTTGAGATTGTATTAGCAAAATTTTTATTTTGGAAAATTATATGTATTTAGCAATATTTTCTTTAGAAATTATTTTATTTTGCACCGAAAAGTCGGGGCGTTTCAGGATCTTAACCGGCGAAAATTCATATGCCTCGGCCTTGGGTAGATTGGGTAGATCACTTATCGAGAGCTTAAGCCTAAATAGTTAAGCGTTTATCCTATTTATCATTATTCTTTTATTATTATTAAAAAAAAAAAAATTATTTTCTTAGATAGATAGTGATTGAAAATAAGTCACGTAGGGTAGTTCTACTGTGAGAAAGTACCATGAGGAAACATAGGCTCTACATGTTGATTAATGTTTAGGCTTTACGTGTTATGTACTTATTGTATATCGTACAATTAAGATTTGGCTAGTTGTACCTTATTGTCATATCCTGAAACCAAAATTTTATTATTTCAATTTTCAAAATCCTTACATACGACACCGTTAGAGAATCAAACAGTTAGAAACCCATCACCACAAGAATTAGTGTTTGAAATCAATAACCAAAACGCTAACATTGACCGTAACGCTGCCACCCTTTCAACCCTAACGCGATATCGAGAATCCGCAAGATCAGTATCTTTTAGTAGCCGTCATCACCACAACTATCTTGGACTCCCAAACCTCGAGCATCGTAGACTTCTCAAAGTTGTAGAGCAATTAATAAAAGTATCACGCCGTCAAAATTTTGCCTCCATGTATATAATAAGTATACATATATATATATTCTTACAATACATCCTTCCTTACCAGATTATAACATAACGGTACCTAGATGGAGGGAGCAGGAAACCACCAGAATAACGAACAAAACAATGGACAAAATGGAAACCCTCAACCCAACGGCCAAATTGGGACTACCGAGTTAGTACAACTCATGCAAGCGTTTATCGCCGCTGCAACTGCCAACAACCAGAATCAGCGCGGACCCCCGCACACACCCCGAGGGCCAATGACCAGGAGTCAGGCACTGAATGAGTTTTGCAAGCGACGCCCGCCCTACTTCCAAGGAGAACCTAACCCCACAGCTGCAGAAGCTTGGCTGGGAGAAATCAAGAAGATTCTAGAAACCTTAGACATTCAGGAAGCCAGCAACCGAATTGCTCTAGCTACCTACCAGATGCAAGGCGAAGCTCAACATTGGTGGGACTTGATGAAGAACACTCATGACGTGGCAACAATGACTTGGGAAAGGTTCGAGGAAATATTCCTTGACAAGTACTTTCCAAAACCTACCAAGCAGGCAATGGCCCTTGAATTCATGAACCTAGAGCAGGGTACGATGACCGTTACCCAGTACGCAGCACGGTTTGAAGAACTGTCTCGCTATGGTGCAACAATCATACCTACTGATGATGACAAGGCAAGGAAATTTGAGTGGGGACTCAATGAGACACGCCGAACGGTAGTGGCACAGAACACTTTCCACATACTCACAAGTGGTGCAATGCGCGCTTAAGATGGAGAGAGAAAGTTTAGATTTTAAGATAAGGCGTGAGCAGAAGAAAGCAATACCATCATCTGGGGGACCGATCCGCAACAACGATAAGGGGCTCATCACACCCAAACCCTACACTCAGTCCAACCAATATTGGAAGAGCTCAAATCAAGAGCAGGGTAAGAAACACGATCAGAGAGGCAGATGCTACCACTGCAATCAAGAAGGCCATTTCAAGTTCGCCTGTCCTCAACTGAATGGATCTGAAAGTTTCAGAAATGGGGAACAGCCACAAAGTGGATGGGATCAGCAACAACAACCTAACCGCCAAAACCAAAATTTTGGTGCAGAAAATGGCCCAGCAAAGCTTAGTCAGTCATCTGGAGGAAAGATCTTCGCACATCAAGGAGACTACGAACCATAGGATCCTAGGGCGATCCGAGGTAACCTTATGACTGTTCAGCACATAAATTCAAGTCTTACTCAACTTCAGAGAATCGTACGCTTTTTGTATTAACTCATGGGGACTAGAAACAGAACCCTTAGAAACTATGACGTGAGGTTCACCATTAGGAGGGCATAATCACTATAAGTCTTATGTGACAAGTGTGCATAGTAGCAATCTCTAACCTACCTTGACCTACGACCTTCAAAACAGAGAAAGGGTCAACTGCAAATGTCAATTTGAGAAGAAATTGACTGCCCGCTCACATTGCTGTCATAAGACGCTATTGGAAGACAGTGACGGCTTACTCTTCAGACATAACGTGTCCCAAAATTAAGGGGGATAGACAGATCCACCATCCATGACGACTGAATGGCTAACATGGCAATACAAGCTACTAGGATAGTTACCATGCCTCATTCCAAAATCCTGAGTAATAGAATCAACTAGAAAGCAACGGATGTGCCAACTGATCATAACAGAGCAAATGCCGTAATTTCGAGGACGAAATTATTTTAAGGGGGGTAGGTTGTAACGACCCGGATTTTCGACCCAATTTTTTTTATAAAAATATTAAAAGGTATCAATTAATTTTGAAAATAATACTTACCTTATTTATTAATTAGTAGATAATTACAAAAAAAATAAGTATTCTATCTAATTACCTCTTAAAAATTATTTTGTCATTATATACATACATATACATGCATGCATGCACGCCTATATTCTCCCTCACTCTCCTACTCAATCTCTACCTCCTCCATGACCCAAAATTCGTGCGTAATTCGTCCATGTAAAAACCCAATTCCATTAGGACTCGATTTTATTCGAAACTCATCCAATTCTCCTATATATATACACTACTCCGAACCTAGGGCACACACGAAAATTTTCACACTCCAATCGTTCAGAAAAGAGAGAAAATCGAGAGAACCGAGCTTTAATCCATAGAATTTTAGAGAGAGAAAAAGAGAGAGAGAAAAGTGGGTTTCGAGGTTACGTTCGTCCGAGATCCAAATTGATCGTTTGAAGTATTTTTCTCAGTCCCAAGGATCACCGTAGATCAACCAATTCGGCCCCGAAGATCCCCGATCGAAGGAATTGAAGTCGTCTTCCCCAAATTCAAGTTTTCGATCGAAAACGAATTTAATCCAAACCAAGGTATTATAATTCAATTCGAAGCCTCCTCTAAGTATAAATATTGTTTTTAGACATAACCTAACGTCCCCCATGGTCCCATGCATTGAAAAAAGTGAAAAAAACGAAAAAAACGAAAACTGGGCAGAACCTCGCGGCCGCAACCTGCGGGTTGCCCAGCCGCATGAACCAGAAACGCGGACCTCGCGGCCGCGAGCTTTGACCGGTCCAACCTCGCGGGTTGGACTGTTTTGGTTCGAATCGACCTTTCGACGTCCCGAACATGGTTTTTGATCCCCGTACTATTTTTCCTAGGTTTCTAACACTCCAAAGATCATACCTTGTTAAATTCATATTTTTTTTATTTATTTATCTATTTATTTAATTTTTATTCGTAATCGTGTAAAAGGTTATAAACTAAAAATCATTGCAACCTTATAAACTACTTTATAAATTCCCAAACTATTTTTCCTAGTTTTCTAACATGTCAAGGATCATAACTTACTGATTTCATAAACTTTTGATATTATTAGCTATTTATTTTATTTTTAATTAAAGATACAAACGAAAAATAGTTGCGACCTTATAATTAATGATTTTAACATCTAAACTATTTTTTTTAGACTTCTGACATCCCAAAGATGATATGTTATTAAAATAATAATTTTATTATTTCATTAACTAATTATTATAAATTACGCATTGTTTCTAAATAAAAATACTTTAAAATATTATAAAAGATGTTAAAAATTCCGAATAATTTTATTTAGACTTCTTACAGTCCTAAGATGATAATTTGTTAGAATAAAAAATATTTTTAATTATTTAATTATTTATTATCTATTTAGTCTTCTTTTGCTTATTAACTTAATCTTTTTATTTAAAATAACCCCACGAACCTCCAACCCAACTTTTAGCACTCGAACTTGTTATAGAGGACCGTTAGGACTCTTATTAAGGTTACGATAATTATTCTAATATTTTTACCTAATTAATGTATTTAATTAGTATTTAATTAATCTAATTACTTAAGAATAATTAATTAAAGCCTAGAAAAATTATTTTAAATCTTTATTAAATAGTTCATACCTTATTAATGATTTTGTGGCCATACAAGATTAAGGGCAACGGCCCAGTCATAAAAGTTATGTGATTGCATTGCCTGATATTTGTTTTGATCCGTCTATTATTCGTTTTTGATTATTATTGAGAATAAAATTGTGTCGATGCTGGATTTGTTTGCTAGATTGGACCCTAGAGACATGGGGTGGTATACGAGATAGAAATCACTTAGACGATGATAAGTAATGGATAAGTTGTTAAGTTTCTTTCCTTTTAGAGGATTGTTTGCAGGCGTGATTTCGAGATATGATGAGATTTGTGGTGAGAAAGTATACAGACGTCGTTATTGTTAAGGGAAAAGGAAACAAATGAAAGTCGTGGGCTAAGCAGGACCTCGGGGTGGCCTAACAGACCTCGTGTGATCGGGGGTAGCTTGAGTAGGACCTTAGCCTGAAAGAACCAGTGTCGCTAGGGTGGCCAAGCGGGACCTCGGGGTGGCTAACGGGACCTCGTGTGATCGGGGTAGCCTGAGTAGGACCTGAGGGCAGCCGATGGACCTAGAATTGTGAGAATGGCCAAGCGAGACCTTAGGGCAGCTGACAGACCTCAAGTATTGGGGTAGCCTGAGCAGGACCTTGAGGGCAGACTGATGGACCTAGGATTGTGATTTGAAAGCGGGTAGTCCAAGAATATGTAAGACTGGCAGAGTAAGCCCCGTGATGTCTGTGATGATTTAAAACCGGCGAGTAAGCCAGGAGATGATTTAAGACTGGCTAGCCCAGGGATGATATAAAACTTGGCAAAGTAAGCCCAATGATGTTTTGATAAAACCTGGCAAAGTAAGCCCGGTGATGTTTTGATAAAACCTGGCGGTGGCCCAGCGATATTTTGTGATGTTAAAACCTGGCGGTGACCGATATTTTGTGATGTTAAAACCTGGCGAGAGGTCCAGCGATGTTTTGTGACGATAAAACCTGGCGGATGGTCCAGTGATGTTTTGTGGAATAAAGTGATGTCTGGCGAGAGTCGGTGGAATAAATTGATGTCACTGGCGTGTGTCCGGTGGTGAATTGATAGTAGCGTGTGTCAGGTGATGATTGTGATGTGGTATATAAGATAGGCGAACCCCTAGTTGTGATTCGGGCATGATAAGCTATCCCCCTGTTGTAGTATTGTAACTTAGGTTATCTACGCAACAAAGGAAGTGATCTCATGGGGCGGGATGGCTAGTGGTTGGGGAGGAAAAGATCTCGTAGGAGATTTTGGATCACACGTTAGGCTAATGGATAGTAATGGTTGGCGTGAAAAATCTCTGTTGTACTTATTCGCATCATGATTATCTTGTTTGCTTGCTAGCTTTGTAATTGTAAGAGGGTGGTTGGGTTGGATTATTCTATTGGGTGATTTATCACTCACGGATCGTCTGTATCTGGCAAATCGATTGCTTCGGCGATCAATTGCTAGAGGGCGCAGATTCAATGGAGGAGATTCAGCGATGATGCAGTTCGACGCGGCGAATATCAGTAATGAGGATCGAGGATGCTTAGGATTCGTATCAAGATTAGAAGTCGACTGAAGTTGGTGTATTTTGATTCCGTAAATCTATCTTGAGATTGTATTAGCAAAATTTTTATTTTGGAAAATTATATGTATTTAGCAATATTTTCTTTAGAAATTATTTTATTTTGCACCCGAAAAGTCGGGGTGTTACTTTTCGGGTGCAAAATAAAATAATTTGTAAAGAAAATATTGCTAAATACATATAATTTTCCAAAATAAAGATTTTGCTAATACAATCTCAAGATAGATTTACGGAATCAAAATACACCAACTTCAGAGCTGACTCTTGATATGAATCCTAAGCATCCTCGATCCTCGTCTTGATATTCGTGTCGAATCATCATCGTTGAATCTCTCCATTGAATCTCGCTACAACAAATTGATCGGCAATCGATTTGCCAGATACTGACGATCCGTGAGTGATAAATCACCCAATAAAATAATCCAACCCACTCTTACATTACAACTAGCAAGCAAACAAGATAATTATGATGCGAATAAGTAAAACAGATACATCAACCAGCTCATTACTATCCATTAGCCTAACGTGTGATCCAAAATCTCCCTGCAGCTCTTTCACTCCCCAATGCTAGCCATGCTGGCCCCATGAATCACTTCCTGCGTAAGTAGATAACCTAAGTTACAATACTACTACAAGGGGATAGCTTATCATGCTCGAATCACAACTAGGTTCGCTTTATCTTATATACCACATCACAATCATCACCGAACACACGCCAGTCTATTTCCACTGGACTCTCGCCAGACATCAATTTATTCCACTAGACTCTCTCCAGGACATCAATTTATTCCATCGACTCTCGCCAGGACATCAATTTATTCCACAAAACATCCCTGGACCATCCGCCAGGTTTATCGTCCTGAAAACATCATTTGGACCTCTCGCCAGTTTTAACATCACAAAAATATCGCTGGCAGGATTTAACATCACAAAATATCATTGGGCCAAGTTTTATCAAAACATCATTGGGCTTACTTTGCCAGAGTTTTATATCATCACGCTTACTCGCCGATCTTAAATCATCTTGAGCCTTACTCTGCCGGTTTTAAATCATCACACACATCACTGGGCTTACTTTGCAAATCATATTCTTGACTACCGCCGATTTCAAATCACAATCCTAAGTCCATCAGTGCCGCCTCAGTCTGCTCAGCTACGATACTGTCAGGCTGCCCCTAAGGTCCTGCCTGGCCATTCTCACAATTCTAGGTCCATCAGCTGCCTCGAGTCTGCTCAGCTACCCCGATCATACGAGGTCTGTCGGCCACCCAGATCTCGCTACTGGCGACACTGGGTCTTTCAGGCAGTCTACTCAGTACCATTCACACGAGGTCTTCCGATCACACGAGGTCCTGTTAGGCCACGACTTTCATTTGTTTCCTTTTCACTTAACAATAACAACGTCTGTATACTTTCTCACCACAAATCTCATCATATCTCGAAATCACGCCTGCAAACATCCTCTAAAAAAAGAAACTTCACAACTTATCCATTACTTAGCATCGTCTAAGTGATTTCTATCTCGTATACCACCCCATGTCTCTAGGGTCCAATCTAGCAATCAAATCCAGGATCGACACAATTTTATTCTCAATAATAATCAAAAACGAATAACAGACGGATCAAAACAAATATTAGTGCAATCACATAACTTTTTATGACTGGTCCGTTGCTCTTAATCTTGTATGGCCACAAAATCATTAATAAGGTATGAACTATTTAATAAAGATTTAAAATAATTTTCTAGACTTTAATTAATTATTCTTAAGTAATTAGATTGATTAAATACTAATTAAATACATTAATTAGGTAAAAATATTAGAATAATTATCATAACCTTAATAAGAGTCCTAACGGGCCTCTATAACAAGTTTGAGTGCTAAAAGTTGGGTTTGGAGGTTCGTGGTATTATTTTAAATAAAAAGATTAAGTTAATTTGACAAAGAGGAATAAATAGATAATAAATAATTAAATAATTAAAAATATATTTACATTAACAAAATATCATATTAGGACTGTAAGAAGTCTAAATAAAATTATTCGGAATTATTAACATCTTTTATAATATTTTAAAGTAATTTTATTAAGAAACAACGCGTAAATAATAATAAATGGTTAATGAAATAAATAAAATATTATTTTAATAACATATCATCCTTGAGATGTCAGAAGTCTAACAAAAATAGTTTGGATATTAAAATCATTGTTTGTAAGGTCGCAATTATTTTTCGTTTGTATCTTTAATTAAAAATAAAATAAATAGCTAATAACATAAAAAAATATGAAGTCAGCAAGTTATCATCTCTAATATGTTAGGACTCTAGGAAAAATAGTTTGGGAATTTATAGAGTAGTTTATAAGGTCGCAACGATTTTTAGTTTGTAAATTGTTACAAGATAACGAATAAAAATTTAATAAATATCAGATTAAATAAAAAAAATATGAAACTAACAAGGTATGATCTTTAGAGTATGGGCAACCTAGGATAAAAATTTCGGAATCAAATACGATGTTTAAAAGGTCGCACGATCAATTCGAAACGGAAACAACAACACGCGCGCTGGGGGAAAATGGAGTTCGCGGCCGCGAACTCCGGGCGACTGGTTCTTGCGGCTGGAAACCCGCAGGTTGCGGCTGCAAGGTGCTGTACAGTTTTGGTTTTTTTGCTTTTTCTTGATTGTTTTCGATGCATGGGACTACGAGGCTTATTGGGTTATGTCTATAAATCATAAATATACTTAGAGGAGGCTTCGGATTGAATTATAATACCTTGGTTTGGATTAAATTCATTTTCGATCGAAAACTTGAATTTGGGGAAGACGACTTCAATTCCTTCGATCGGGGATCTTCGGGGCCAAATTGGGACTACCGAGTTAGTACAACTCATGCAAGCGTTTATCGCCGCTGCAACTGCCAACAACCCGAATCAGCGCGGACCCTCGCACACACCCCGAGGGCCAATGACCAGGAGTCAGGCACTGAATGAGTTTTGCAAGCGACGCCCGCCCTACTTCCAAGGAGAACCTAACCCCACAGCTGCAGAAGCTTGGCTGGGAGAAATCAAGAAGATTCTAGAAACCTTAGACATTCAGGAAGTCAGCAACCGAATTGCTCTAGCTACCTACCAGATGCAAGGCGAAGCTCAACATTGGTGGGACCTGATGAAGAACACTCATGACGTGGCAACAATGACTTGGGAAAGGTTCGAGGAAATATTCCTTGACAAGTACTTTCCAAAACCTACCAAGCAGGCAATGGCCCTTGAATTCATGAACCTAGAGCAGGGTACGATGACCGTTACCCAGTACGCAGCACGGTTTGAAAAACTGTCTCGCTATGGTGCAACATTCATACCTACTGATGACAACAAGGCAAGGAAATTTGAGTGGGGACTCAATGAGACACGCCGAGCGGTAGTGGCACAGACACTTTCCACATACTCACAAGTGGTGCAATGCGCGCTTAAGATGGAGAGAGAAAGTTTAGATTTTAAGATAAGGCGTGAGCAGAAGAAAGCAATACCATCATCTGGGGGACCGATCCGCAACAACGATAAGGGGCTCGTCACACCCAAACCCTACACTCAGTCCAACCAATATTGGAAGAGCTCAAATCAAGAGCAGGGTAAGAAACACGATCAGAGAGGCAGATGCTACCACTGCAATCAAGAAGGCCATTTCAAGTTCGCCTGTCCTCAACTGAATGGATCTGAAAGTTTCAGAAATGGGGAACAGCCACAAAGTGGATGGGATCAGCAACAACAACCTACCCGCCAAAACCAAAATTTTGGTGCAGAAAATGGCCCAGCAAAGCTTAGTCAGTCATCTGGAGGAAAGATCTTCTCACATCAAGGAGACTACGAACCATAGGATCCTAGGGCGATCCGAGGTAACCTTATGACTGTTCAGCACATAAATTCAAGTCTTACTCAACTTCAGAGAATCGTACGCTTTTTGTATTAACTCATGGGGACTAGAAACAGAACCCTTAGAAACTATGACGTGAGGTTCACCATTAGGAGGGCATAATCACTATAAGTCTTATGTGACAAGTGTGCATAGTAGCAATCTCTAATCTACGTTGACCTACGACCTTCAAAACAGAGAAAGGGTCAACTGCAAATGTCAATTCGAGAAGAAATTGACTACCCGCTCACATTGCTGTCATAAGACGCTATTGGAAGACAGTGACGGCTTACTCTTCAGACATAACGTGCCCCAAAATTAAGGGGGATAGACAGATCCACCATCCATGACGACTGAATGGCTAACATGGCAATACAAGCTACTAAGATAGTTACCATGCCTCATTCCAAAATTCTGAGTAATAGAATCAACTAGAAAGCAACGGATGTGCCAACTGATCATAACGGAGCAAATGCCGTAATTTCGAGGACGAAATTATTTTAAGGGGGGTAGGTTGTAACGACCCGGATTTTCGACCCAATTTTTTTTATAAAAATATTAAAAGGTATCAATTAATTCTGAAAATAATACTTTCCTTATTTATTAATTAGTAGATAATTACAAAAAAATAAGTATTCTATCTAATTACCTCTTAAAAATTATTTTGTCATTATATACATACATATAAATGCATGCATGCACGCCTATATTCTCCCTCACTCTCCTACTCAATCTCTACCTCTTCCATGACCTAAAATTCGTGCGTAATTCGTCCATGTAAAAACCCGATACCGTTAGGACTCGTTTTAATTCGAAACTCATCCAATTCTCTTATATATATACACTACTCCGACCCTAGGGCACGCACATCACCCCATCACGTTCCACGGAGCCAGAGAGAGAAGAAAAACCCGAGAGAACCGAGCTTTAATCCATAGAAATTTAGAGAGAGAAAAAGAGAGAGATAAAAGTGGGTTTCGAGGTTACGTTCGTCCGAGATCCAAATTGATCGTTTGAAGTATTTTCCTCAGTCCCAAGGATCACCGTAGATCAACCAATTCGGCCCCGAAGACCCCCGATCAAAGGAATTGAAGTCGTCTTCCCCAAATTCAAGTTTTCGATCGAAAATGAATTTAATCCAAACCAATGTATTATAATTCAATCAAAGCCTCCTAAGTATATTTATGATTTAGAGACATAACCCAATAAGCCCCGTAGTCCCATGCATCGAAAACAATCAAGAAAAAGCAAAAAAACCAAAACTGTACAGCACCTTGCGGCCGCAACCTGCGGGTTTCCAGCCGCAAGAACCAGAGCCGTGGACCTCGCGGCCGCGAACTCCACTTGGCCGACCGTGCGCGTGTTGTTGTTTCCGTTTCGAATTGATCGTGCGACCTTTTAAACATCGTATTTGATCCCGAAATTTTTATCCTAGGTTGCCCATACTCTAAAGATCAAACCTTGTTAGTTTCATATTTTTTTTATTTAATCTGATATTTATTAAATTTTTATTCGTTATCTTGTAACAATTTACAAACTAAAAATCGTTGCGACCTTATAAACTACTCTATAAATTCCCAAACTATTTTTCCTAGAGTCCTAACATGTTAAAGATCATAACTTGCTGACTTCATATTTTTTTATGTTATTAGCTATTTATTTTATTTTTAATTAAAGATACAAACGAAAATAATTGCGACCTTACAAACAATGATTTTAATATCCAAACTATTTTTGTTAGACTTCTGACATCTCAAGGATGATATGTTATTAAAATAATATTTTATTTATTTCATTAACCATTTATTATTATTTACGCGTTGTTTCTTAATAAAATTACTTTAAAATATTATAAAAGATGTTAATAATTCCGAATAATTTTATTTAGACTTCTTACAGTCCTAATATGATATTTTGTTAATGTAAATATATTTTTAATTATTTAATTATTTATTATCTATTTATTCCTCTTTTGTCAAATTAACTTAATCTTTTATTTAAAATAATACCACGAACCTCCAAACCCAACTTTTAGCACTCAAACTTGTTATAGAGGCCCGTTAGGACTCTTATTAAGGTTATGATAATTATTCTAATATTTTTACCTAATTAATGTATTTAATTAGTATTTAATTAATCTAATTACTTAAGAATAATTAATTAAAGCCTAGAAAAATTATTTTAAATCTTTATTAAATAGTTCATACCTTATTAATGATTTTGTGGCCATACAAGATTAAGGGCAACGGCCCAGTCATAAAAAGTTATGTGATTGCATTGCCTAATATTTGTTTTGATCCGTCTGTTATTCGTTTTTGATTATTATTGAGAATAAAATTGTGTCGATGCTGGATTTGATTGCTAGATTGGACCCTAGAGACATGGGGTGGTATACGAGATAGAAATCACTTAGACGATGCTAAGTAATGGATAAGTTGTGAAGTTTCTTTCTTTTTAGAGGATTGTTTGCAGGCGTGATTCTGAGATATGATGAGATTTGTGGTGAGAAAGTATACGGACGTTGTTATTGTTAAGTGAAAAAGGAAACAAATGAAAGTCGTGGGCTAAGCAGGACCTCGGGGGTGGCCTAACAGGACCTCGTGTGATCGGGGGTAGCCTGAGTAGGACAGCCCGAAAGACCCAGTGTCGCTAGGGTGGCCAGGCAGGACCTCGGGGGTGGCCTGACAGAATCGTATGATCGGGGTAGCCTAAAGCGGGGACCTTGAGGCAGCCTGATGGACCTAGAATTGTGAGAATGGCCAAGCGGGACCTTAGGCGGCAGCGGGACCTCAAGTATTAGGGGGTAGCTGGCGGGACCGAGGCGACTGATGGACTTAGGATTGTGATTTGAAACTGGCGGGTAGTCCAGTAATATGATTTGAAACTGGCGGGTAGTCCAGTGATGTCTGTGATGATTTAAAACCGGCAGAGTAAGCCCGGAGATGATTTAAGACTGGCAGAGTAAGCCCAGTGATGATATAAAACTTGGCAAAGTAAGCCCAATGATGTTTTGATAAAACCTGGCGGTGGCCCAGCGATATTTTGTGATGTTAAAACCTGGCGGTGGCCCAGCGATATTTTGTGATGTTAAAACCTGGCGAGAGGTCCAGCGATGTTTTGTGACGATAAAACCTGGCGGATGGTCCAGTGATGTTTTGTGGAATAAATTGATGTCCTGGCGAGAGTCCAGTGGAATAAATTGATGTCCTGGAGAGAGTCTAGTGGAATAAATTGATGTCCTGGCGTGTGTCCAGTGGTGAATTGATAGACTGGCGTGTGTCCAGTGATGATTGTGATGTGGTATATAAGATAGGCGAACCCTAGTTGTGATTCAGGCATGATAAGCTAGCCCCTTGTTGTAGTATTGTAACTTAGGTTATCTACGACAGCAAAGGGAAGTGATCTCATGGGACCGAGCATGGCTAGCAGTTGGGGAGGAAAGATCTCGTAGGGAGATTTTGGATCACACGTTAGGCTAATGGATATTAATGAACGCTGGTTGGCGTGAAAAATCTCTGTTTTACTTATTCGCATCATAATTATCTTGTTTGCTTGCTAGCGTATTGTAAGAGGGTGGTTGGGTTGGATTATTCTATTGGGTGATTTATCACTCACGGATACGTCAGTATCCTGGCAAATGCTTCGGCGATCAATTTGCTAGAAGGCACAGGATTCAATGGAGGAGATTCAATGAGCAATTCGACACGGAACGAATATCAGTAACGAGGATCGAGGATGCTTAGGATTCGTATCAAGATTAGAGTCAGCTCTGAAGTTGGTGTATTTTGATTCCGTAAATCTATCTTGAGATTGTATTAGCAAAATCTTTATTTTGGAAAATTATATGTATTTAGCAATATTTTCTTTACAAATTATTTTATTTTGCACCAGAAAAGTCGGGGCGTTACAAATAACCTAACGTAACGACCCGGAATTTTGACCCAATTTTTTTTAATAATAATGTTATTAGAATTATTTTCTTAATACAATTATTATTATTATTCCTTTTAGATACAAATATGCATGCACAACGTCTTTTTAATTTTTCTACAATACTTGCATGCATGAACAACTCTTCTATCTCTCACTCTCCTACTCGATCTCTACCTCCTCCGTAACCCTAAAACCGAGCACGATTCGTCCGTTCCAAAACCCAATTCCATTAGGACTCGATTTTATTCGAAACTCATCCAATTCTCTTATAAATACATTCCTACTCCGACCCTAGGGCACGCACGAAAATTTTCACACTCCAATCGTCCAGAAAAGAGAGAAAATCGAAAGGAAATCAAAGCTCCAAAGCTATGGAGTTCTAGAGAGAGAAAAGAGAGAGAGAAAAGTGGATTTTGTAGATCCGTTCCTCCGAGACCCAAATTGATCGTTCCAATCTCATTCTACAATCCCAAACATCCACGAACATCAACCAATTCGGCCACAAGGTCTCCCGATCGAAGAAACCGAAGTTTTCTTTCCAAATTGTCAAGTTTCCGATCGAAAACCAATTCCACCCAATTCGAGGTATTATAATTCGATCCGAAACCTCCTCTAAGTATATTTAGGGTTTATAGACATAACCCAATAGACCCCGTGACCCCATGCATCGAAAACAACCGAGAAAAAGCAAAAAAAATAAAAACTGAACGCGACCTCGCGGCCGCAAGGTTCGGGCGGCCCAGCCGCTAGAACCAGTGAACTGGAGTTCGCGGCCGCGAACTCCGTCCCCCCCCAGCCGTGCGGTTTTGTTTGTTTCGTTTCGAATTGATTTTGCAACCTCTTAAACATCGTATTTGACCCCAAAATTTTTTCCCTAGGTTACCCATATTCTAAAGATCATAACTTGTTAGTTTCATATTTTTTTTACTTAATCTTCTATTTATTTAATTTTTATTCGTAATCGTGAGATCGTTTGTAAACTAAAATTCGTTACGACCTTTTAAATTACTCTATAAATCCCCAAACTATTTTTCTTAGATTCCTAACTTATTAAAGATCATAAGTTGTTGATTTCATAACTTTTTAATGTTATTTGCTATTTATTTTATTTTTAATTAAAGTTATAAACGAAAATTAATAACGACCTCATAAAAAATATTTTTAATATCGAAAATATTTTTCTTAGACTCCTGACAGTTCAAAAGTGATATTTTGTTGAAATAAAATTTTATTTATTTAATTAACTATTTATTATTACTTAAGTATTGTTTCTTAATAATAATACCGTAAAATATTATAAAGAAGGTTTAAAATTCCAAATAATTTTATTTATACTATTTACAGCCCTAGAATGATATTCTGTAAATATAAAAAATATTTCAAACTATTTAATTATTTATTGTTTATTTATTCTTGTTTCGGCTATTAATTTAATCCTTTTATTTAAAATAATACCACGAACCTCCAAACCCAACTTTTAGCACTCAAACTTGTTATAGAGGACCGTTAGGACTCTTATTAAGGTTATGATAATTATTCTAATATTTTTACCTAATTAATGTATTTAATTAGTATTTAATTAATCTAATTACTTAAGAATAATTAATTAAAGCCTAGAAAAATTATTTTAAATCTTTATTAAATAGTTCATACCTTATTAATGATTTTGTGGCCATACAAGATTAAGGGCAACGGCCCAGTCATAAAAGTTATGTGATTGCATTGCTAATATTTGTTTTGATCCGTCTGTTATTCGTTTTTGATTATTATTGAGAATAAAATTGTGTCGATCCTGGATTTGATTGCTAGATTGGACCCTAGAGACATGGGGTGGTATACGAGATAGAAATCACTTAGACGATGCTAAGTAATGGATAAGTTGTGAAGTTTCTTTCTTTTTAGAGGATTGTTTGCAGGTGTGATTCCGAGATATGATGAGATTTGTGGTGAGAAAGTATACAGACGTTGTTATTGTTAAGGAAAAGGAAAAAAATGAAAGTCGTGGGCTAAGCAGGACCTCGGGGTGGCCTAACAGACCTCGTGTGATCGGGGTAGCTGAGTAGGACAGAGGCGACTGAAAGACCAGTGTCGCTTAGGGTGGCCAGCGAGGACCTCGGGGTGGCAGCGAGGACCTCGTGTGATCGGGGTAGCTGGCAGGACCTTGAGGGCAGCTGATGGACCTAGAATTGTGAGAATGGCCAAGCGGGACCTTAGGGGCGACTGACAGACCTCAGTATTGGGGGTAACTTTGGCGGGACGCGAGGCGGCTGATGGACCTAGGATTGTGATTTGGCGGCGGGTAGTCGGTAATATGATTTAAGCGGCGGGTAGTCCGGTAATGTACTGTGATGATTTAAAACCGTGAGTAAGCCGGAGATGATTTAAGACGCAGAGTAAGCCCGGTGATGATATAAAACTTGGCAAAGTAAGCCCAATGATATTTTGATAAAACCTGGCAAAGTAAGCCCGGTGATGTTTTGATAAAACCTGGGTCCGGCGATATTTTGTGATGTTAAAACCTGGCGGTGGCGATATTTTGTGATGTTAAAACCTGGCGAGAGGTCAGCGATGTTTTGTGGCGATAAAACCTGGCGGATGGTCGGTGATGTTTTGTGGAATAAATTGATGTCTGGCGAGAGTCCAGTGGAATGATAGACTGGCGTGTGTTCGGTGATGATTGTGATGTGGTATATAAGATAGGCGAACCCTAGTTGTGATTCGGGCATGATAAGCCTGGCCCTTGTTGTAGTATTGTAATTTAGGTTATCTACGACAGCAAAGGGAAGTGATCTCATGGGACCGAGCATGGCTAGCGGTTGGGGAGGAAAGATCTCGTAGGGAGATTTTGGATCACACGTTAGGCTAATGGATAGTAATGAACTAGTTGACGTGAAAAATCTCTGTTTTACTTATTCGCATCATGATTGTCTTGTTTGCTTGCTAGCTGTAATGTAAGATGGGTGGTTGGGTTGGATTATTCTATTGGGTGATTTATCACTCACGGATACGTCTGTATCCTGGCAAATCGATTGCTTCGGCGATCAATTTGCTAGAGGGCGCAGGATTCAATGGAGGAGATTCAACGATGATGCAGTTCGACACGGAACGAATATCAGTAACGAGGATCGAGGATGCTTAGGATTCGTATCAAGATTAGAGTCAGCTCTGAAGTTGGTGTATTTTGATTCCGTAAATCTATCTTGAGATTGTATTAGCAAAATCTTTATTTTGGAAAATTATATGTATTTAGCAATATTTTCTTTAGAAATTATTTTATTTTGCACCCGAAAAGTCGGGGCGTTACAATTATTTTCTTAATACAATTATTATTAAAAAAAATTGATGTCCTGGCTTTGATACCACTTGTAACGCCCCGACTTTTCGGGTGTAAAATAAAAGGATTTCTTAAGAAAATTTTGCTAAATAAATATGATTTTCCAAAAATAAAGATTTTGCTAATACAATCTCAAGATAGATTTACGGAATCAAAATACACTAACCGAGTGACTCTAATCTTGATATGAATCTCAAGCATACTCGATCTCCGTTCTCGATATTCTTTCCGTGTCGAATCGCATCATCGTTGAATCTTCTCCATTGAATCCTGGCGCTTCTAACAAATTGAGCAGCAATCGATTTGCCAGGATACTGACGTATCCGTGAGTGATAAATCACCAAAGAGAATAATCCAACCCAACCACCCCTCTTACAATTACAACTAGCAAGTAAAACAAGATAATCATGATGCGAATAAGTAAAACAGAGATTTTCACGCCAACCAGCTTCATTACTATCCATTAGCCTAACGTGTGATCCAAAATCGCCCTACGAGATCTTTTTCCCAACCCCCAGCTATGCTCGGTCCCATGAGATCACTTCCCTTTGCTGTCGTAGATAACCTAAGTTACAATACTACAACAAGGGGATAGCTTATCATGCCTGAATCACAACTAGGGTTCGCCTATCTTATATACCACATCACAATCATCACTGGACACACGCCAGTCTATCAATTCACCACTGGACACACGCCAGGACATCAATTTGTTCCACTGGACACACGCCAGGACATCAATTTGTTCCACTGGACACACGCCAGGACATCAACACAAAACATCACTGGATACACGCCAGGTTTTATCGTCACAAAATATCGCTGGACCTCTCGCCAGGTTTTAACATCACAAAATATCGCTGGACTACCGCCAGGTTTTATCAACAGAAAACATCGCTGGACCTCCGCCAGGTTTTATCAAAACATCACTGGGCTTACTTTGCCAGGTTTTATCAAAACATCATTGGGCTTACTTTGCCAAGTTTTATATCATCAGAACTACTCTGCGATCTTAAATCATCTCGGGCTTACTCTGCGGTTTTAAATCATCACGGACATCCTTTGGACTACCCGCCCGATTTCAAATCATATCACCGACTACCCGCCGTTTCAAATCACAATCCTAGGTCCATCAGCGCTCTGTCCTCGCCAAAGCTACTCCCCAATACTGAGGTCCCGTCAGTCGCTTCCTGGTCTGCTTGGTCTTCTCACAATTCTAGGTCCATCAAGCTGCCCTCAAGGTCCTGCTCAGGCTACCCTCGATCACACGAGGTCCCGCTGTCAGCCACCCCGAGGTCCTCGCTGGCCACCCTAGCAACACCGGGTCTTTCAGCACGCCTCAAGTGTCCTACTCAAAGCTACTCCCCGATCACACGAGGTCCCCTGTTAAAGCCACCCTCGAGGTCCTCGCTAGGCCCACGACTTTCATTTGTTTCCTTTTCCCTTAACAATAACAACGTCTGTATACTTTCTCACCACAAATCTCATCATATCTCAGAATCACGCCTGCAAACAATCCTCTAAAAAGAAAGAAACTTCACAACTTATCCATTACTTAGTATCGTCTAAGTGATTTCTATCTCGTATACCACCCCATGTCTCTAGGGTCCAATCTAGCAATCAAATCCAGCATCGACACAATTTTATTCTCAATAATAATCAAAAACGAATAACAGACGGATCAAAACAAATATTAGGCACTGCAATCACATAACTTTTTATGACTGGGCCGTTGCCCTTAATCTTGTATGGCCACAAAATTATTAATAAGGTATGAACTATTTAATAAAGATTTAAAATAATTTTTTCTAGGCTTTAATTAATTATTCTTAAGTAATTAGATTAATTAAATACTAATTAAATACATTAATTAGGTAAAAATATTAGAATAATTATCATAACCTTAATAAAGGTCCTAACAGTCCCCTATAATAAATTTGAGTGCTAAAAGTTGGGTTTGGATGCTCACGGAATTATTTTAAATAAAAAGATTAAAATAATAGACAAAACAATAATAAATAGACAATAATTAATTAAATAATTGAAAATATATTTATATTAGCAAAGTATCATTTTGGGACAGTAGGAAGTCTAAATAAAATTATTCGGAATTATTAATTTCTTTTATAATATTTTAAAGTATTTCTATTTATAATCAATGCGTAAATACTAATAATTAGTTAATTAAATAATTAAATTATTATTTTAATAACATATCACCTTTGAGGTGTCAGGAGTCTAGGAAAAATATTTTAGACATTAAAACATTATTTGTAAGGTCGCAACTATTTTCCGTTTGTAACTTTAATTAAAAATAAAATAAATAGCTAATAATATAAAATAAATACGAAATCAGTAAGTTATGATATTTAACATGTTGGAAATCTAGGAAAAATAGTTTGGGGATTTATAGAGTGGTTTATAAGGTCGTAATGATTTTTAGTTCACAAACTTTTGCACAATAACGAATAAAATTTTTAATAAATAGTTAAATAAATAAAAAAAATATGACCTTAACAAGGTATGAACTTTGAAGTGTTAGGAACCTAGGAAAAATATATCGGGGGTCGAAAACAATTTACGGAAAGGCGAAAAGTCGATTTGAACCAAAATAGTCCAAACCGCAAGGTTGGACCACGGTTTGACCTTGCTGCGCAAGGTCTGATCTGCTGGTTCAGGCGGCAAGAAATCCCGAAGTTCGCGGCCGCAAGGTTGCGGGCTGTTTTGGATTTTTTTTGTTTTTCTCACTCGTTTCAATGCATGGGACTACGGGGTCATTGGGTTATGTCTATAAACACTTAATATACTTAGAGGAGGCTTCGGATCGAATTATAATACCTCAAATCGCGTTGAATTGGTTTTCGATCGAAACTTGACAATTTGGAACGAAAGTTTCGGGTTTCTTGATCGGGGAACCTCGGGGCCGAATTGGTTGATGTTCGTGGATGCTTGGGCTTGTAGAAGGAGATTGGAACGATCAATTTGGGTTCCGGGTTGGTCTAGGTGCGAAACCCACTTTTCTCTCTCTCTTTTCTCTCTCTAGAACTCCATAGCCTTGGAGTTTTGTTTCTTACGAATTTCCTCTCTTTTCTGGCTTAATGAAGCGTGGGGGAATGGTGGTATGTTCGTGGGTCGATGGGGAGGGATATATATAGGAAAATTAATAAAGAGAGTGGTAGAGTTGTATTCGAAAAAGGTTTTATCCTTTTGGGCTTCAAATTAGACGAGATATGGACGAATTTACGATCGGGGAGGAAGTCTAGACCGACTAGGAGAGGGAGAGATGATAGAAGTGGGCATGCATGCAACATGTGTGTGAAAAAAAAAATAGTATGACTAAAACTATATAGTATTTGCATATAAAAGACTTAATAAGATTATTAAAAATAATAATTAAGACTTAATAATATTGACTCTATTATTATTATATATAAAAAAAAAATAAGATCAAAATTTCGGGTCGTTACAACCTACCCCCCTTAAAACAATTTCGTCCTCGAAATTAGGGCGTACTAGATTTGGGTAGTCGGCGCGCATAGTATCGATTCGTTCTTAAGCTGATTCCTCGATGTTGCCAAAGAACTCGTACGAGTTGAATGGTTTTCCTCAGAAGCACTTCTCTTTATGGTCCTAAATTTTCCATTGGTTCTAATAGGCTTGCTCCTCCTGATTTAGTCCTCGATTCTTGTGACTCGGCCCATTAGCGACCTCGTTTGCCTTCCCTCGAACTGCTCTCCGTATAGATAATGTCGCCAAAATTTTAGGACGGACACTACTGCTGCCTGTTCCAAATCATGAGTTGGATAGTTCTTTTCATGCGGCCTCAATTGTTAGGATCCGTATGCGACGACCTTTCCACAAGTACAGCTCCAAATCCATCTTTCTCCTTGACAAATAGGGTAGGGGCTCCCTAGGTGAAGTATTGGGTTGGATAAAACCCTTTTCCAACAGTTCCCGTAGTTACGTTTTCAACTCTTGTAGTTCTGTCGGAGCCGTTCGATACGAGGCCATGGAAATTGGAACCGTACCGGGCTGTAGCTCGATATTGAAATCTATTTCTCTTGGTGGCGGTAATCTCGGCAATTTCTTAGGGAACACGTCCTTGTATTCGCAGATAATGTGAGTGAGGGCCCAACTCCACACGATCCATTTCGTTCAACTTAAAGCTTGCTAATCATTCAGAGGGCTTATCACGTCACTTGGCTTTGAGTGCGCTTGTCTGCCCCCTTAAATGAGCCAGACCTCACTTGCGAAAAGAATGGCTTTTCACTTCTCTTATCATCTTCAATAATAGCGCGATTGGCTAATAGTCGAACCTTGACGTCAAAGTCAATTCCTAAATCACAAGCCAAACATAGGCCTAAGACTCCTTCTACTATAATCTATCCATCTTTTAGGGACGAGGGCGTTCGGAGCTTAAGGTGAGAGTTTAGGCGTAGTCATGGCGGTAATCGTTCGTATGAGTCGCGCATCCTTGTTGATACTCGTATTGTGTTGGGGCTCAAGTTGGCATTAATCTCGGAATTCACATAAGCATTGTTGTCAACGTAGGCAACGTTGCCGTTGGTATTAGGGCTACACGTATTGTCCTTGCTGGCGGGGGTTGACCAAGATGACCGTAGGAGGTGACGTCATTGACCTTTGATTTCAATCTTATAATGACTGCTCCATGAGGTTAGGTTTAGGGTTTTAAGGGTTTCTAAACATCAGGTTTTTAAAAGGGAGTGAGTGTAACAACGTTCTTACACTGGTCCTACCCTATTTGACCATTATCTACCTAGAGAAAAGAAATTCTTCTTCGACAGGTGCTCTATTTACTGAGTATTCTCATTTGACAGTACGTTATCCTCCATTGTCGAGATTTGTCTATTTGTCTTCTTCGTACTAGGATTCTTCGTCTCGTTTGATCAACCAACAATTGATAAAAGGGAACGGCTCCTCTATCGTTTCCTTCCGATTGGAGTCAACGTTTGATTTCATAACCTCCCGGAGTCTGAATTGTATCAAGTAAATAAATAATGTTATTAGAATTATTTTCTTAATACAATTATTATTATTATTCCTTTTAGATACAAATATGCATGCACAACGTCTTTTTAATTTTCCTACAATACTTGCATGCATGAACAACTCTTCTATCTCTCACTCTCCTACTCGATCTCTACCTCCTCCGTAACCCTAAAACCGAGCACGATTCGTCCGTTCCAAAACCCAATTCCATTAGGACTCGATTTTATTCGAAACTCATCCAATTCTCTTATAAATACATTCCTACTCCGACCCTAGGGCACGCACGAAAATTTTCACACTCCAATCGTCCAGAAAAGAGAGAAAATCGAAAGGAAATCAAAGCTCCAAAGCTATGGAGTTCTAGAGAGAGAAAAGAGAGAGAGAAAAGTGGGTTTTGTAGATCCGTTCCTCCGAGACCCAAATTGATCGTTCCAATCTCATTCTACAATCCCAAACATCCACGAACATCAACCAATTCGGCCACAAGGTCTCCCGATCGAAGAAACCGAAGTTTTCTTTCCAAATTGTCAAGTTTCCGATCGAAAACCAATTCCACCCAATTCGAGGTATTATAATTCGATCCGAAACCTCCTCTAAGTATATTTAGGGTTTATAGACATAACCCAATAGGCCCCGTGACCCCATGCATCGAAAACAACCGAGAAAAAGCAAAAAAAATAAAAACTGAATGCGACCTCGGGCCGCGAACTCCGTCCCCCCCCGCCGTGGAACTGGAGTTCGCGGCCGCGAACTCCGTCCCCCCCCAGCCGTGCGGTTTTGTTTGTTTCGTTTCGAATTGATTTTGCAACCTCTTAAACATCGTATTTGACCCCAAAATTTTTACCCTAGGTTACCCATATTCTAAAGATCATAACTTGTTAGTTTCATATTTTTTTACTTAATCTTCTATTTATTTAATTTTTATTCGTAATCGTGAGATCGTTTGTAAACTAAAATTCGTTACGACCTTTTAAATTACTCTATAAATCCCCAAACTATTTTCTTAGATTCCTAACTTATTAAAGATCATAAGTTGTTGATTTCATAACTTTTTAATGTTATTTGCTATTTATTTTATTTTTAATTAAAGTTATAAACGAAAATTAATAACGACCTCATAAAAATATTTTTAATATCGAAAATATTTTCTTAGACTCCTGACAGTTCAAAAGTGATATTTTGTTGAAATAAAATTTTATTTATTTAATTAACTATTTATTATTACTTAAGTATTGTTTCTTAATAATAATACCGTAAAATATTATAAAGAAGGTTTAAAATTCCAAATAATTTTATTTATACTATTTACAGCCCTAGAATGATATTCTGTAAATATAAAAAATATTTCAAACTATTTAATTATTTATTGTTTATTTATTCTTGTTTCGGCTATTAATTTAATCCTTTTATTTAAAATAATACCACGAACCTCCAAACCCAATTTTTAGCACTCAAACTTGTTATAGAGGACCGTTAGGACTCTTATTAAGGTTATGATAATTATTCTAATATTTTTACCTAATTAATGTATTTAATTAGTATTTAATTAATCTAATTACTTAAGAATAATTAATTAAAGCCTAGAAAAATTATTTTAAATCTTTATTAAATAGTTCATACCTTATTAATGATTTTGTGGCCATACAAGATTAAGGGCAACGGCCCAGTCATAAAAAGTTATGTGATTGCATTGCCTAATATTTGTTTTGATCCGTCTGTTATTCGCTTTTGATTATTATTGAGAATAAAATTGTGTCGATGCTGGATTTGATTGCTAGATTGGACCCTAGAGACATGGGGTGGTATACGAGATAGAAATCACTTAGACGATGCTAAGTAATGGATAAGTTGTGAAGTTTCTTTCTTTTTAGAGGATTGTTTGCAGGTGTGATTCCGAGATATGATGAGATTTGTGGTGAAAAAGTATACAGACGTTGATATTGTTAAGGGAAAAGGAAACAAATGAAAGTCGTGGGCTAAGCAGGACCTCGGGGGTGGCCTAACAGGACCTCGTGTGATCGGGGGTAGCCTGAGTAGGACCTTGAGGGCTGAAAGACCCAGTGTCATTAGGGTGGCCAAGCGGGACCTCGGGGTGGCCCGACAGGACCTCGTGTGATCGGGGTAGCCTGAGCGGGACCTTGAGGAGGCTGATGGACCTAGAATTGTGAGAATGGCCAGGCAGGACCTTAGGGGCAGCCTGACAGGACCTCATTGGGGTAGCCTGAGCAGGACCTTGAGGGCAGACTGATGGACCTAGGATTGTGATTTGAAGCGGCGGGTAGTCGGTAATATGATTTAAGCTGGCGGGTAGTCGGTAATGCGTGATGATTTAAAACCGTGAGTAAGCCAGGAGATGATTTAAGACTCAGAGTAAGCCCGGTGATGATATAAAACTTGGCAAAGTAAGCCCAATGATATTTTGATAAAACCTGGCAAAGTAAGCCCGGTGATGTTTTGATAAAACCTGGCGGTGGCCCAAATGATATTTTGTGATGTTAAAACTTGGCGGTGGCCCAGCGATATTTTTGTGATGTTAAAACCTGGCGAGAGGTCAGCGATGTTTTGTGACGATAAAACCTGGCGGATGGTCGGTGATGTTTTGTGGAATAAATTGATGTCTGGCGAGAGTCCAGTGGAAAATTGATAGACTGGCGTGTGTCAAGTGATGATTGTGATGTGGTATATAAGATAGGCGAACCCTGGTTGTGATTCGGGCATGATAAGCTAGCCCTTGTTGTAGTATTGTACCTTAGGTTATCTACCGACGGCAAAGGGAAGTGATCTCATGGGGCCAGAGCATGGCTAGCGGTTGGGAGGAAAGATCTCGTAGGAGATTTTGGATCACACGTTAGGCTAATGGATAGTAATGAACTGGTTGACGTGAAAAATCTCTGTTTTACTTATTCGCATCATGATTATCTTGTTTGCTTGCTAGCTGTAATGTAAGAGGGGTGGTTGGGTTGGATTATTCTATTGGGTTGGATTTACGTGTTATGTGCTTATTGTATATCATACAATTAAGATTTGGCTAGTTGTACCTTATTGTCATATCCTGAAACCAAAATTTTATTATTTCGATTTTCAAAATCCTTACATACGACACCGTTAGAGAACCAAACAGTTAGAAACCCATCACCACAAGAATTAGTGTTTGAAATCACTAACCAAAACGCTAACATTGACCGTAACGCTGCCACCCTTTCAACCCTAACGCGATATCGAGAATCAGCAAGATCATTAGCTTTTAGTAGTCGTCATCACCACAACTATCTTGGACTCCCAAACCTCGAGCATCGTAGACTTCTCAAAGTTGTGGACCAATTAATAAAAGTATCACGCCGTCAAAATTTTGCCTCCATGTATATAATAAGTATACATATATATATATTCTTACAATACGTCCTTCCTTACCAGATTATAACATAACGGTACCTAGATGGAGGGAGCAGGAAACCACCAGAATAACGAACAAAACAATGGACAAAATGGAAACCCTCAACCCAACGGCCAAATTGGGACTACCGAGTTAGTACAACTCATGCAAGCGTTTATCGCCGCTGCAACTGCCAACAACCAGAATCAGCGCGGACCACCGCACACACCCCGAGGGCTAATGACCAGGAGTCAAGCACTGAATGAGTTTTGCAAGCGACGCCCGCCCTACTTCCAAGGAGAACCTAACCCCACAGCTGCAGAAGCTTGGCTGGGAGAAATCAAGAAGATTCTAGAAACCTTAGACATTCAGGAAGCCAGCAACCGAATTGCTCTAGCTACCTACCAGATGCAAGGCGAAGCTCAACATTGGTGGGACCTGATGAAGAACACTCATGACGTGGTAACAATGACTTGGGAAAGGTTCGAGGAAATATTCCTTGACAAGTACTTTCCAAAACCTGTCAAGCAGGCAATGGCCCTTGAATTCATGAACCTAGAGCAAGGTACGATGACCGTTACCCAGTACGCAGCACGGTTTGAAGAACTGTCTCGCTATGGTGCAACAATCATACCTACTGATGACGACAAGGCAAGGAAATTTGAGTGGGGACTCAATGAGACACGCCGAGCGGTAGTGGCACAGACACTTTCCACATACTCACAAGTGGTGCAATGCGCACTTAAGATGGAGAGAGAAAGTTTAGATTTTAAGATAAGGCGTGAGCAGAAGAAAGCAATACCATCATCTGGGGGACCGATCCGCAACAACGATAAGGGGCTCATCACACCCAAACCCTACACTCAGTCCAACCAATATTGGAAGAGCTCAAATCAAGAGCAGGGTAAGAAACACGATCAGAGAGGCAGATGCTACCACTGCAATCAAGAAGGCCATTTCAAGTTCGCCTGTCCTCAACTGAATGGATCTGAAAGTTTCAGAAATGGGGAACAGCCACAAAGTGGATGGGATCAGCAACAACAACCTACCCGCCAAAACCAAAATTTTGGTGCAGAAAATGGCCCAGCAAAGCTTAGTCAGTCATCTGGAGGAAAGATCTTCGCACATCAAGGAGACTACGAACCATAGGATCCTAGGGCGATCCGAGGTAACCTTATGACTGTTCAGCACATAAATTCAAGTCTTACTCAACTTCAGAGAATCGTACGCTTTTTGTATTAACTCATGGGGACTAGAAACAGAACCCTTAGAAACTATGACGTGAGGTTCACCATTAGGAGGGCATAATCACTATAAGTCTTATGTGACAAGTGTGCATAGTAGCAATCTCTAACCTACGTTGACCTACGACCTTCAAAACAGAGAAAGGGTCAACTGCAAATGTCAATTTGAGAAGAAATTGACTAACCGCTCACATTGCTGTCATAAGACACTATTGGAAGACAGTGACGGCTTACTCTTCAGACATAACGTGTCCCAAAATTAAGGGGGATAGACAGATCCACCATCCGTGACGACTGAATGGCTAACATGGCAATACAAGCTACTAGGATAGTTACCATGCCTCATTCCAAAATCCTGAGTAATAGAATCAACTAGAAAGCAACGGACATGCCAACTGATCATAACAGAACAAATGCCGTAATTTCGAGGACGAAATTATTTTAAGGGGGGTAGGTTGTAACGACTCGGATTTTCGACCCAATTTTTTTTTATAAAAATATTAAAAGGTATCAATTAATTCTGAAAATAATACTTTCCTTATTTATTAATTTGTAGATAATTACAAAAAAAAAAATTTAGTATTCTATCTAATTACCTCTTAAAAATTATTTTTGTCATTATATAAATACATATGAATGCATGCATGCACGCCTACATTCTCCCTCACTCTCCTACTCAATCTCTACCTCCTCCATGACCCAAAATTCGTGCGTAATTCGTCCATGTAAAAACCCGATACCGTTAGGACTCGTTTTAAATCGAAACTCATCCAATTCTCCTATATATATACACTACTCCGACCCTAGGGCACGCACATCACCCCACCACGTTCCACGGAGCCAGAGAGAGAAGAAAAACCCGAGAGAATCGAGATTTAATCCATAGAATTTTAGAGAGAGAAAAAGAGAGAGAGAAAAGTGGGTTTCGAGGTTACGTCCGTCCGAGATCCAAATTGATCGTTTGAAGTATTTTCCTCAGTCCCAAGGATCACCGTAGATCAACCAATTCGGCCCCGAAGTCCCCCGATCGACGGAATTGAAATCGTCTTCTCCAAAATTCAAGTTTTGGTTCGATCCGAACCGAGGTATTATAATTCGATCCGAAGCCTCCTCTAAGTATATTTAGGGTTTATAGACATAACCCAATAGGTCCCGTGACCCCATGCATCGAAAACAACGGAGAAAAGGCAAAAAAATAAAAACTGAACGCGACCTCGCGGCCGCAAGGTTCGGGCGGCCCAGCCGCTAGAACCAGTGAACTGGAGTTTGCGGCCGCGAACTCCGTCCCCCCCCAGCCGTGCGGTTTTGTTTGTTTCGTTTCGAATTGATTTTGCAACCTCTTAAACATCGTATTTGACCCCAAAATTTTTACCCTAGGTTATCCATATTCTAAAGATCATAACTTGTTAGTTTTCATATTTTTTTTATTTAATCTACTATTTATTTAATTTTTAGTTGTTATTGCGTACTCGTTTGTGAACTAAAATTTATTACGACATTTTAAATAACTCTATAAATCCCCAAACTATTTTTCTTAGATTCCTAACTTATTAAATATCATAAGTTGCTGATTTCATAACTTTTTGATGTTATTTGTTATTTATTTTATTTTTAATTAAGGTTACAAACGAAAATTAATAACAACCTTATAAAAAATATTTTTAACGTCGAAAATATTTTTCTTAGACTCCTGACAGTTCAAAGGTGATATGTTATTAAAATAAAATTTTATTTATTTTATTAACTATTTATTATTATTTAAGAGTGGTTTCTTAATAATAATACTGTAAAATATTATAAAAGAGGTTTAAAATTACGAATAATTTTATTTAGACTTCTTACAGTCCTAAGATGATATTCTATAAATAAAAATATATTTTTAATTAATTAATTATTTATTGCCTATTTAATCTTGTTTTGCCTATTAATTTAATCTGTTTATTTAAATTAATTCCGTGAGCATCCAAACCCAACTTTTAGCACTCAAATTTATTATAGGGGACTGTTAGGACTTTTATTAAGGTTACGATAATTATTTAAATATTTTTACCTAATTAATGTATTTAATTAGTATTTAATTAATCTAATTACTTAAGAATAATTAATTAAAGCCTAGAAAAATTATTTTAAATCTTTATTAAATAGTTCATACCTTATTAATGATTTTGTGGCCATACAAGATTAAGGGCAACGGACCAGTCATAAAAAGTTATGTGATTGCATTGCCTAATATTTGTTTTGATCCGTCTGTTATTCGTTTTTGATTATTATTGAGAATAAAATTGTGTCGATGCTGGATTTGATTGCTAGATTGGACCCTAGAGACATGGGGTGGTATACGAGATAGAAATCACTTAGAGACGATGCTAAGTAATGGATAAGTTGTGAAGTTTCTTTCTTTTTAGAGGATTATTTGCAGGCGTGATTCCGAGATATGATGAGATTTGTGGTGAGAAAGTATACAGGCGTTGTTATTGTTAAGGAAAGAAACAAATGAAAGTCGTGGGCTAAACAGGACCGGGGGTGGCCTAACGGGACCTCGTGTGATCGGGGAGTAACTGAGTAGGACGCGAGGCGACTGAAAGACCAGTGTCGGCCTAGGGTGGCCCAGCGAGGACCTCGGGGTGGCTTTGACAGACCTCGTGTGATCGGGGTAGCCTGGCGGGACCTTAGGCAGGCTGATGGACCTAGAATTGTGAGAATGGCCAAGCGAGGACGCTTAGGGGCAACTGTGAGACCTGGTATTGGGGTAGCTGGCGAGGATCTTGAGGCGGCTGATGGACCTAGGATTGTGATTTGAAGCGGCGGGTAGTCGATAATATGATTTGACTTGGCGGGTAGTCGGTAATGTACGTGATGATTTAAAACCGTGAGTAAGCCGGAGATGATTTAAGACGCAGAGTAAGCCCGGTGATGATATAAAACTTGGCAAAGTAAGCCCGGTGATATTTTGATAGACCGGCAAAGTAAGCCCGGTGATGTTTGATAAAACCTGGCGGTGGCGGCGATATTTTTGTGATGTTAAAACCTGGCGAGAGGTCAGCGATGTTTTGTGGCGATAAAACCTGGCGGATGGTCGGTGATGTTTTGTGGAATAAATTGATGTCCTGGCACGAGTCCGGTGGAATAAATTGATGTCCTGGCGTGTGTCGAGTGGTAAATTGATGGCGTGTGTTCGGTGATGATTGTGATGTGGTATATAAGATAGGCGAACCATAGTTGTGATTCAGGCATGATAAGCTAGCCCCTTGTTGTAGTATTGTAACTTAGGTTATCTACGACAACAAAGGAAGTGATCTCATGGGACCGAGCATGGCTAAGCGGTTGGGGAGGAAAGATCTCGTAGGAGATTTTGGACCACACGTTAGGCTAATGGATAGTAATGAACTGGTTGACGTGAAAAATCTCTGTTTTACTTATTCGCATCAGAATTATCTTGTTTGCTTGCTAGCTGTAACGTAAGAAGGGTGGTTGGGTTGGATTATTCTATTGGGTGATTTATCACTCACGGATACGTCTGTATCCTGGCAAATCGATTGCCTCGGTGCAGAAGGCGCAAGATTCAATGGAGGAGATTCAACGATGATGCGATTCGACACGAAAAGATATCAGTAACGAGGATCGAGGATGCTTAGGATTCGTATCAAGATTAGAGTCAGCTCTGAAGTTGGTGTATTTTGATTCCGTAAATCTATCTTGAGATTGTATTAGCAAAATCTTTATTTTAAAAAAATTATATGTATTTCGCAATACTTTCTTTAAAAATTATTTTATTTTGCACCCGAAAAGTCGGGGCGTTACAAATGGTATCAGAGCCTTAGGTTCAACCCTCGGCCTTGGGTAGATTGGGTAGATCACTTATCGAGAGCTTAGGCCTAAATAGTTAAGCGTTTATCCTATTTATCATTATTCTTTTTATTATTATTAAAAAAAAAAAATTATTTTCTTAGATAGATAGTGATTGAAAATAAGTCGCGTAGGATAGTTCCACTGTGAGAAAGTACCATGAGAAAACATAGGCTCTACATGTTGATTAACGTTTAGGCTTTACGTGTTATGTGCTTATTGTATATCATACAATTAAGATTTGGCTAGTTGTACCTTATTGTCATATCCTGAAACCAAAATTTTATTATTTCGATTTTCAAAATCCTTACATACGACACCGTTAGAGAACCAAACAGTTAGAAACCCATCACCACAAGAATTAGTGTTTGAAATCACTAACCAAAACGCTAACATTGACCGTAACGCTGCCACCCTTTCAACCCTAACGCGATATCGAGAATCAGCAAGATCATTAGCTTTTAGTAGTCGTCATCACCACAACTATCTTGGACTCCCAAACCTCGAGCATCGTAGACTTCTCAAAGTTGTGGACCAATTAATAAAAGTATCACGCCGTCAAAATTTTGCCTCCATGTATATAATAAGTATACATATATATATATTCTTACAATACGTCCTTCCTTACCAGATTATAACATAACGGTACCTAGATGGAGGGAGCAGGAAACCACCAGAATAACGAACAAAACAATGGACAAAATGGAAACCCTCAACCCAACGGCCAAATTGGGACTACCGAGTTAGTACAACTCATGCAAGCGTTTATCGCCGCTGCAACTGCCAACAACCAGAATCAGCGCGGACCACCGCACACACCCCGAGGGCTAATGACCAGGAGTCAAGCACTGAATGAGTTTTGCAAGCGACGCCCGCCCTACTTCCAAGGAGAACCTAACCCCACAGCTGCAGAAGCTTGGCTGGGAGAAATCAAGAAGATTCTAGAAACCTTAGACATTCAGGAAGCCAGCAACCGAATTGCTCTAGCTACCTACCAGATGCAAGGCGAAGCTCAACATTGGTGGGACCTGATGAAGAACACTCATGACGTGGCAACAATGACTTGGGAAAGGTTCGAGGAAATATTCCTTGACAAGTACTTTCCAAAACCTACCAAGCAGGCAATGGCCCCTTGAATTCATGAACCTAGAACAGGGTACGATGACCGTTACCCAGTACGCAGCACGGTTTGAAGAACTGTCTCGCTATGGTGCAACAATCATACCTACTGATGACGACAAGGCAAGGAAATTTGAGTGGGGACTCAATGAGACACGCCGAGCGGTAGTGGCACAGACACTTTCCACATACTCACAAGTGGTGCAATGCGCACTTAAGATGGAGAGAGAAAGTTTAGATTTTAAGATAAGGCGTGAGCAGAAGAAAGCAATACCATCATCTGGGGGACCGATCCGCAACAACGATAAGGGGCTCATCACACCCAAACCCTACACTCAGTCCAACCAATATTGGAAGAGCTCAAATCAAGAGCAGGGTAAGAAACACGATCAGAGAGGCAGATGCTACCACTGCAATCAAGAAGGCCATTTCAAGTTCGCCTGTCCTCAACTGAATGGATCTGAAAGTTTCAGAAATGGGGAACAGCCACAAAGTGGATGGGATCAGCAACAACAACCTACCCGCCAAAACCAAAATTTTGGTGCAGAAAATGGCCCAGCAAAGCTTAGTCAGTCATCTGGAGGAAAGATCTTCGCACATCAAGGAGACTACGAACCATAGGATCCTAGGGCGATCCGAGGTAACCTTATGACTGTTCAGCACATAAATTCAAGTCTTACTCAACTTCAGAGAATCGTACGCTTTTTGTATTAGCTCATGGGGACTAGAAACAGAACCCTTAGAAACTATGACGTGAGGTTCACCATTAGGAGGGCATAATCACTATAAGTCTTATGTGACAAGTGTGCATAGTAGCAATCTCTAATCTACGTTGACCTACGACCTTCAAAACAGAGAAAGGGTCAACTGCAAATGTCAATTTGAGAAGAAATTGACTACCCGCTCACATTGCTGTCATAAGACGCTATTGGAAGACAGTTACGGCTTACTCTTCAGACATAACGTGTCCCAAAATTAAGGGGGATAGACAGATCCACCATCCGTGACGACTGAATGGCTAACATGGCAATACAAGCTACTAGGATAGTTACCATGCCTCATTCCAAAATCCTGAGTAATAGAATCAACTAGAAAGCAACGGACATGCCAACTGATCATAACAGAACAAATGCCGTAATTTCGAGGACGAAAGTTTAGGGTTTAGGTGTAACGACTCGGATTTTCGACCCAATTTTTTTTTATACAAATATTAAAAGGTATCAATTAATTCTGAAAATAATACTTTCCTTATTTATTAATTTGTAGATAATTACAAAAAAAAAAATAGTATTCTATCTAATTACCTCTTAAAAATTATTTTTGTCATTATATAAATACATATGAATGCATGCATGCACGCCTATATTCTCCCTCACTCTCCTACTCAATCTCTACCTTCTCCATGACCCAAAATTCGTGCGTAATTCGTCCATGTAAAAACCCGATACCGTTAGGACTCGTTTTAAATCGAAACTCATCCAATTCTCTCACATATATATACCTACTCCGACCCTAGAGCACGCACATCACCCCACCACGTTCCACGGAGCCAGAGAGAAGAGAAAACCCGAGAGAATCGAGATTTAATCCATAGAATTTTTAGAGAGAAAGAGAGAGAAAAGTGGGTTTCGAGGTTACGTCGGTCCGAGATCCAAATTGATCGTTTGAAGTATTTTCCTCAGTCCCAAGGATCACCGTAGATCAACCAATTCGGCCCCGAAGTCCCCCGATCGACGGAATTGAAATCGTCTTCTCCAAAATTCAAGTTTTCGATCGAAAACGAATTTAATCCGAACCGAGGTATTATAATTCGATCCGAAGCCTCCTCTAAGTATATTTAGGGTTTATAGACATAACCCAATAGGTCCCGTGACCCCATGCATCGAAAACAACGGAGAAAAGGCAAAAAAATAAAAACTGAACGCGACCTCGCGGCCGCAAGGTTCGCGGCCCAGCCGCTAGAACCGGATGAAGCTGGAGTTTCTTGTGTGAACTCCGTCCCAGTAGTCGGTTTGTTTGTTTCGTTTCGAATTGATTTTGCAACCTCTTAAACATCGTATTTGACCCCAAAATTTTTACCCTAGGTTATCCATATTCTAAAGATCATAACTTGTTAGTTTTCATATTTTTTTTATTTAATCTACTATTTATTTAATTTTTAGTTGTTATTGCGTACTCGTTTGTGAACTAAAATTTATTACGACATTTTAAATAACTCTATAAATCCCCAAACTATTTTTCTTAGATTCCTAACTTATTAAATATCATAAGTTGCTGATTTCATAACTTTTTGATGTTATTTGTTATTTATTTTATTTTTAATTAAGGTTACAAACGAAAATTAATAACAACCTTATAAAAAAAATATTTTTAACGTCGAAAATATTTTTCTTAGACTCCTGACAGTTCAAAGGTGATATGTTATTAAAATAAAATTTTATTTATTTTATTAACTATTTATTATTATTTAAGAGTGGTTTCTTAATAATAATACTGTAAAATATTATAAAAGAGGTTTAAAATTACGAATAATTTTATTTAGACTTCTTACAGTCCTAAGATGATATTCTATAAATAAAAATATATTTTTAATTAATTAATTATTTATTGCCTATTTAATCTTGTTTTGCCTATTAATTTAATCTGTTTATTTAAATTAATTCCGTGAGCATCCAAACCCAACTTTTAGCACTCAAATTTATTATAGGGGACTGTTAGGACTTTTATTAAGGTTACGATAATTATTTAAATATTTTTACCTAATTAATGTATTTAATTAGTATTTAATTAATCTAATTACTTAAGAATAATTAATTAAAGCCTAGAAAATTATTTTAAATCTTTATTAAATAGTTCATACCTTATTAATGATTTTGTGGCCATACAAGATTAAGAGCAACGGACCAGTCATAAAAAGTTATGTGATTGCATTGCCTAATATTTGTTTTGATCCGTCTGTTATTCGTTTTTGATTATTATTGAGAATAAAATTGTGTCGATGCTGGATTTGATTGCTAGATTGGACCCTAGAGACATGGGGTGGTATACGAGATAGAAATCACTTAGACGATGCTAAGTAATGGATAAGTTGTGAAGTTTCTTTCTTTTTAGAGGATTATTTGCAGGCGTGATTCTGAGATATGATGAGATTTGTGGTGAGAAAGTATACAGACGTTGTTATTGTTAAGGGAAAAGGAAACAAATGAAAGTCGTGGGCTAAGCAGGACCTCGGGGTGGCCTAACAGGACCTCGTGTGATCGGGGGTAACCTGAGTAGGAATGAGGGCAGCCTGAAAGACCCGGTGTCGCTAGGGTGGCCAGCGGGACCTCGGGGGTGGCCTGACCAGGAACCTCGTGTGATCGGGGTAGCCTGAGCAGGACCTTGAGGCCAGCCTGATGGACCTAAATTGTGAGAGTAGCCTACTAGGACCTCGAGATGTCGAGGGTAGCCTCAAGTATTGGGGGTAGCCTGAGCAGGACCTTGAGGGCAGCCTGATGGACCTAGGATTGTGATTTGAAACTGGCGGGTAGTCCAGTAATATGATTTGAAACTGGCGGGTAGTCCAGTAATGTCTGTGATGATTTAAAACCGGCAGAGTAAGCCCGGAGATGATTTAAGACTGGCAGAGTAAGCCCAGTGATGATATAAAACTTGGCAAAGTAAGCCCAATGATATTTTGATAAAACCTGGCAAAGTAAGCCCAGTGATGTTTTGATAAAACCTGGCGGTGGCCCAGCGATATTTTGTGATGTTAAAACCTGGCGAGAGGTCCAGCGATGTTTTGTGACGATAAAACCTGGCGGATGGTCCAGTGATGTTTTGTGGAATAAATTGATGTCCTGGCGAGAGTCCAGTGGAATAAATTGATGTCCTGGCGTGTGTCCAGTGGTGAATTGATAGGCTGTTCGGTGATGATTGTGATGTGGTATATAAGATAGGCGAACCCTAGTTGTGATTCGGGCATGATAAGCTAGCCGCTTGTTGTAGTATTGTAACTTAGGTTATCTACGGCAAATGAGAAGTGATCTCATGGGGCCGAGCATGGCTAGCGGTTGAGAGGGAGGAAAGATCTCGTAGGGAGATTTTGGACCACACGTTAGGCTAATGGATAGTAATGAACTGGTTGGCGTGAAAAATCTCTGATTTACTTATTCGCATCATGATTATCTTGTTTGCTTGCTAGTTGTAATGTAAGAGGGTGGTTGGGTTGGATTATTCTATTGGGTGATTTATCACTCACGGATACGTCAGTATCCTGGCAAATCGATTGCTTCGGGCGATCAATTTGCTAGAGCGCAGGATTCAATGGAGGAGATTCAACGATGATGCGATTCGACACGAACGAATGTCGATGCGAGGATCGAGGATGCTTAGGATTCGTATCAAGATTAGAGTCAGCTCTGAAGTTGGTGTATTTTGATTCCGTAAATCTATCTTGAGATTGTATTAGCAAAATCTTTATTTTAAAAAAATTATATGTATTTCGCAATACTTTCTTTAAAAATTATTTTATTTTGCACCCGAAAAGTCGAAGAATCCTAATTATATATATATTCTTATAATACATCCTTCCTTACCAGATTATAACATAACGGTACCTAGATGGAGGGAGCAAGAAACCATCAGAATAACGAGCAAAACAATGGACAAAATAGAAACCCTCAACCCAACGGCCAAATTGGGACTACCGAGTTAGTACAACTCATGCAAGCGTTTATCGCCGCTGCAACTGCCAACAACCCGAATCAGCGCGGACCCTCGCACACACCCCGAGGGCCAATGACCAGGAGTCAGGCACTGAATGAGTTTTGCAAGCGACGCCCGCCCTACTTCCAAGGAGAACCTAACCCCACAGCTGCAGAAGCTTGGCTGGGAGAAATCAAGAAGATTCTAGAAACCTTAGACATTCAGGAAGTCAGCAACCGAATTGCTCTAGCTACCTACCAGATGCAAGGCGAAGCTCAACATTGGTGGGACCTGATGAAGAACACTCATGACGTGGCAACAATGACTTGGGAAAGGTTCGAGGAAATATTCCTTGACAAGTACTTTCCAAAACCTGTCAAGCAGGCAATGGCCCTTGAATTCATGAACCTAGAGCAGGGTACGATGACCGTTACCCAGTACGCAGCACGGTTTGAAAAACTGTCTCGCTATGGTGCAACATTCATACCTACTGATGACAACAAGGCAAGGAAATTTGAGTGGGGACTCAATGAGACACGCCGAGCGGTAGTGGCACAGACACTTTCCACATACTCACAAGTGGTGCAATGCGCGCTTAAGATGGAGAGAGAAAGTTTAGATTTTAAGATAAGGCGTGAGCAGAAGAAAGCAATACCATCATCTGGGGGACCGATCCGCAACAACGATAAGGGGCTCGTCACACCCAAACCCTACACTCAGTCCAACCAATATTGGAAGAGCTCAAATCAAGAGCAGGGTAAGAAACACGATCAGAGAGGCAGATGCTACCACTGCAATCAAGAAGGCCATTTTCAAGTTCGCCTGTCCTCAACTGAATGGATCTGAAAGTTTCAGAAATGGGGAACAGCCACAAAGTGGATGGGATCAGCAACAACAACCTACCCGCCAAAACCAAAATTTTGGTGCAGAAAATGGCCCAGCAAAGCTTAGTCAGTCATCTGGAGGAAAGATCTTCTCACATCAAGGAGACTACGAACCGTAGGATCCTAGGACGATCCGAGGTAACCTTATGACTGTTCAGCACATAAATTCAAGTCTTACTCAACTTCAGAGAATCGTACGCTTTTTGTATTAACTCATGGGGACTAGAAACAGAACCCTTAGAAACTATGACGTGAGGTTCACCATTAGGAGGGCATAATCACTATAAGTCTTATGTGACAAGTGTGCATAGTAGCAATCTCTAATCTACGTTGACCTACGACCTTCAAAACAGAGAAAGGGTCAACTGCAAATGTCAATTCGAGAAGAAATTGACTACCCGCTCACATTGCTGTCATAAGACGCTATTGGAAGACAGTGACGGCTTACTCTTCAGACATAACGTGCCCCAAAATTAAGGGGGATAGACAGATCCACCATCCATGACGACTGAATGGCTAACATGGCAATACAAGCTACTAAGATAGTTACCATGCCTCATTCCAAAATTCTGAGTAATAGAATCAACTAGAAAGCAACGGATGTGCCAACTGATCATAACGGAGCAAATGCCGTAATTTCGAGGACGAAATTATTTTAGGGTTTAGGTGTAACGACTCGGATTTTCGACCCAATTTTTTTATAAAAATATTAAAAGGTATCAATTAATTCTGAAAATAATACTTTCCTTATTTATTAATTAGTAGATAATTACAAAAAAATAAGTATTCTATCTAATTACCTCTTAAAAATTATTTTGTCATTATATACATACATATAAATGCATGCATGCACGCCTATATTCTCCCTCACTCTCCTACTCAATCTCTACCTCCTCCATGACCCAAAATTCGTGCGTAATTCGTCCATGTAAAAACCCGATACCGTTAGAACTCGTTTTAATTCGAAACTCATCCAATTCTCCTATATATATACACTACTCCGACCCTAGGGCACACACATCACCCCACCACGTTCCACGGAGCCAGAGAGAGAAGAAAAACCCGAGAGAACCGAGCTTTAATCCATAGAATTTTAGAGAGAAAAAGAGAGAGAGAAAAGTGGGTTTCGAGGTTACGTTCGTCCGAGATCCAAATTGATCGTTAGAAGTATTTTCCTCAGTCCCAAGGATCACCGTAGATCAACCAATTCGGCCCCGAAGATCCCCGATCGAAGGAATTGAAGTCGTCTTCCCCAAATTCAAGTTTCCGATCGAAAACAAATTTAATCCAAACCAAGGTATTATAATTCGATCCGAAGCCTCCTCTAAGTATATTAAGTGTTTATAGACATAACCCAATAAGCCCCGTAGTCCCATGCATCGAAAAAGCAAAAAAACCAAAACTGTGCAGCGACCTTGCGGCCGCAAGGTTCGGGAATTACAGCCGCAAGAACCAGGCCCGGAGTTCGCGGCCGCGAACTCCATTTTCCCCCAGCGCGCGTGTTTTTGTTTCCGTTTTGAATTGATCGTGCGACCTTTTAAACATCGTATTTGATCCCAAAATTTTTATCCTAGGTTGCCCATACTCTAAAGATCATACCTTGTTAGTTTCATATTTTTTATTTAATCTGATATTTATTAAATTTTTATTCGTTATCTTGTAACAATTTACAAACTAAAAATCGTTGCGACCTTATAAACTACTCTATAAATTCCCAAACTATTTTTCCTAGAGTCCTAACATATTAGAGATCATAACTTGCTGACTTCATATTTTTTTATGTTATTAGCTATTTATTTTATTTTTAATTAAAGATACAAACGAAAAATAATTGCGACCTTACAAACAATGATTTTAATATCCAAACTATTTTTGTTAGACTTCTGACATCTCAAGGATGATATGTTATTAAAATAATATTTTATTTATTTCATTAACCATTTATTATTATTTACGCGTTGTTTCTTAATAAAATTACTTTAAAATATTATAAAAGATGTTAATAATTCCGAATAATTTTATTTAGACTTCTTACAGTCCTAATATGATATTTTGTTAATGTAAATATATTTTTAATTATTTAATTATTTATTATCTATTTATTCCTCTTTTGTCAAATTAACTTAATCTTTTTATTTAAAATAATACCACGAACCTCCAAACCCAACTTTTAGCACTCAAACTTGTTATAGAGGCCCGTTAGGACTCTTATTAAGGTTATGATAATTATTCTAATATTTTTACCTAATTAATGTATTTAATTAGTATTTAATTAATCTAATTACTTAAGAATAATTAATTAAAGCCTAGAAAAATTATTTTAAATCTTTATTAAATAGTTCATACCTTATTAATGATTTTGTGGCCATACAAGATTAAGGGCAACGGCCCAGTCATAAAAAGTTATGTGATTGCATTGCCTAATATTTGTTTTGATCCGTCTGTTATTCGTTTTTGATTATTATTGAGAATAAAATTGTGTCGATGCTGGATTTGATTGCTAGATTGGACCCTAGAGACATGGGGTGGTATACGAGATAGAAATCACTTAGGACGATGCTAAGTAATGGATAAGTTGTGAAGTTTCTTTCTTTTAGAGGATTGTTTGCAGGCGTGATTTCGAGATATGATGAGATTTGTGGTGAGAAAGTATACTGGACGTTGTTATTGTTAAGTGAAAAAGGAAACAAATGAAAGTCGTGGGCTAAGCGGGACCTCGGGGTGGCTAACAGACCTCGTGTGATCGGGTACTGAGTAGGACGCGAGGCGACTGAAAGACCCGAGTGTTAGGGTGGCCAGCGGGACCTCGGGTGGCCTCGACAGACCTCGTATGATCGAAGTAGCTGAGCGGGACCTTGAGGGCAGCCTGATGGACCTAGAATTGTGAGAATGGCCAAGCAGGACCTTAGGGCAGCCTGACAAGACCTCAAGTATTGGGGGTAGCCTGGCAGGACCTCGGGCAGCCTGATGGACTTAGGATTGTGATTTGAAAGCGGGTAGTCCAGTAATATGATTTGAAACTGGCGGGTAGTCCAGTGATATGATTTGAAACTGGCGGGTAGTCCAGTGATGTCTGTGATGATTTAAAACCGGCAGAGTAAGCCCGGTGATGATATAAAACTTGGCAAAGTAAGCCCAATGATGTTTTGATAAAACCTGGCGGTGGCTGATATTTTGTGATGTTAAAACCTGGCGGTGGCGATATTTTGTGATGTTAAAACCTGGCGAGAGGTCCAACGATGTTTTTTGTGACTATAAAACCTGGCGGATGGTCCAATGATGTTTTGTGGAATAAATTGATGTCTGGCGAGAGTCCGGTGGAATAAATTGATGTCCTGCGAAGTCTAGTGGAATAAATTGATGTCTGGCGAGAGTCCAGTGGAATTGATACTGGCGGGTGTCCCGTGATGATTGTGATGTGGTATATAAGATAGCGAACCCTAGTTGTGATTCGAGGCATGATAAGCTAGCCCTTGTTGTAGTATTGTAACTTAGGTTATCTACAATAAAGGAAAAGTGATCTCAGGGGACCGAGCATGGCTAGCGGTTGGGGAGGAAAGATCTCGTAGGGAGATTTTGGATCACACGTTAGGCTAATGGATAGTAATGAACTGGTTGGCGTGAAAAATCTCTGTTTTACTTATTCGCATCATGAATTATCTTGTTTGCTTGCTAGCTGTAATGTAAGAGGGGTGGTTGGGTTGGATTATTCTATTGGGTGATTTATCACTCACGGATACGTCAGATCCTGGCAAATCGATTGCTTCGATCAATTTGCTAGAGGGCGCAGGATTCAATGGAGGAGATTCAACGATGATGCAATTCGACACGGAACGAATATCAGTAACGAGGATCGAGGATGCTTAGGATTCGTATCAAGATTAGAGTCAGCTCTGAAGTTGGTGTATTTTGATTCCGTAAATCTATCTTGAGATTGTATTAGCAAAATCTTTATTTTGGAAAATTATATGTATTTAGCAATATTTTCTTTACAAATTATTTTATTTTGCACCAGAAAAGTCGGGGCGTTACAGAATTCTTAATTTGGAGATGTGAATTCTACAAATGGGGTGTGAATTGTGCAAATGAGTTGCGAATTCCGCATTTAGGGGTGAATTCTGAAATATGAGTGTGAATTATTAAAAGGGATGTGAATTCTGGGGGTATGAATAGTGCAGAAAGGGCGTGAATTCTGCAAAAAAAGATATGAATTTAGGGGTGTAAATTCTTGCAAAAGTGTGTGAATTCTGTAAATGTGTGTGAATTCTTTTGAGAGGTGTGAATTCTTGGGAGTGCGAATTGTTGAGGGTGTGAATTCTGTGGGGGTGTGAATTCTTTTGAGAGGTGTGAATTCTCGGGGGTGTAAATTGTTGAGGGTGTGAATTCTGTGGGGGTGTGAATTCTTTTAAGAAGTGTGAATTCTCAGGTGTGTGAATTGTTGAGGGTGTGAATTCTGTGGGGATGTGAATTCTTTGGGGTGTGAATTGTTGAGGGTGTGAATTCTTGAGAGTGTGAATTCTGTGGGGGTGTGAATTGTTGAGGGTGTAAATTCTTGAGGGTGTGAATTCTTGAGGGTGTGAATTGTGTGGGGTGTGAATTTTTCAAAATGATGTAAATTCTGTGGGTGCTGAAAAGTGAAAAAAGCAAAATAGTGAAAGTATGATTAAAAAGGATCTGGATGGAATAGTACTTACAAAAAGGGGTTTGCATGGAAGCCACATAAAAAATAGGACCGGCCAAGAATTTCCTGAAAAGGAAAAAGCCCGCTCAGCCCAGCCCGCGGACTGACTTGGGTAGTGACTTGACGGCCTGGGCCGGCCCGGTCTGGCCCGATGATGACCTTAATGACTAGGTTAGTGATCATGACCCAAATTCCGATTAGACTGGACCACGGCCCAAGCATGTACTTACGTCTTTTTTTGTTCCCTTGTTTTGGGGTAGCTTAAGTTTAATTTATATGTTCTGGTTGTACTTTTTGGTCTTTCGCAAACTCATGCTCACACTGTGCTCTGTTCCTAAGGGCTTTTGTTGGCTTTTGCTTATTGTCGGCGACCTTATATCTATTGGCGATAGCATAGATATGTGTTGTGTGTTTAGCTGACCAATGCTCTGTTCCTTAAGCCTTTATATTTTAGTCCTCGTCTGTCGCTGGCGACCTCTATCTTACAGTGATATCGATCACACTTATACTTTTCTCAATTTATGGAATTAAGTTATGCTTCCAAAAAAAAAAAATGCTTTTGACGCTTTCTGTTCGAGTAACCATATACCCGATATCAGCTTTCGTGCATTATTTGTTTATTAAGATCAAGACAATGTAGTATGATGATGTCTTCAAATTCAATGAATCGTGTTGATGCGACGGTAAGCGTAATTCTTCAATGCTTTGGTGTGAGATTGAAAAAAATTAACGAACAATTGATTCATTAATTATTACAGCTTTCTCAGACTTTCTGGTTAGAGTTGTTATACTATTTTAATGCGACACTCCTTTCGTCCCTAATTGTCTGTCCTCTACAAAAAGTCGTGCAATTTTGGGGTCAAAGACTAAAATACTTCCATGCATAATTGTGGAATTTTTAACACCAAATTAAAGAACTCGTCAACTACTTTCATTCGGTGCAAATAAATTCAAAAAATAACGCACGAAAGTACTTTATCCTTTAATAAAAAAAAATTACACATTTGTTCGCATGGGGCAAGCAATGTAGGCCAGAGATAGTATTTATCTTGTATCACGTACCGGTATATCTAAGTACTAACTAACCCTAAAGTCGTAAGTTTGGAAAATCAAAGACATTATTTTGTTACCATGGTTGAATTGCAAAAGCATAGGAGTATTAATATAATACTATAAGCCAATTAAAACGTGCTATGGTCGTGCACTTAAGTGTTAAGAGTACAACTCCTCTACGGTGGTCAATGTAATTATTTTAACAATTCTAACTTTTGCCGAGGAAAAACAAAAACGTGCTATGGCGGAAATTCCTGTGAACTAAAGTCCAATTTAATATACACAAAAGTACTTTTTTTTGGTATGACTTTCCACTTTAGAAAAACCACAGCCAAGAAGGTCCCGTGCACCCTCCTATTTGCTCACGTTTTTTTGCCTCGGGATTGTCCGACTAATCCGAAGCCTTTATGGGTTCCACGTTGTCCTTTTGTCTAGCATTTGTAAAGATCAGATACAGTAAAAAAAAAAAATTTAGTTCTACCCAAGTATCCATCGAGCGATTATGGGATGCTTCAGGAGCACCGTCACTTGACGCTCGAATGACATTTTTCACCACACGTTTATTTGGGAGACATACATTTGGTGATGGAGTCATGGAGCCCTTAAAAGTATGTGATATAAAAGGCCCACGTGTTGCGCCAGAAACTGGTACTAATTTTCCTCGCGCACGAAAGTCAAAATTAAGATTTGACAAAACACATGCAAGGTGGTACTTCCTACGTAAGCAAAATCACTAGGAATTAAAAAAAATAAATTCATCTCTTTAGAGGTGTTTCAATCTAAAAAGTGGAGTGGGATTGCTGAATTGTTGAATGGCAATAATCCTGCTCATTTGAATTTCCGTTTGATCGAAAAAGGAAAAAAAAAAATAAGGGCAAATTTTCGTAGTAGTCTATGCATGTAGTTTTACGGTTGTCTTACCTTCGTCTCTCTAGTTTTAAAGTGCTCTAATTTCGTCCGTATAGTTTGTTTTTCGTTCCAAATTGGTAAAATCGTTAACACCGTTAACGAAACTAACGGAAAAATATAATTAAAAAATTAAGTGCTCCAATTTTCAATCCGGTTGAACCAGTGCGAAGATCTTATTTTTTTGATCATTTTATCCTAAATGGTTGTAATGAATTTTTGGCTCTAAGGCCCTTCAACGAGCACCCGATGTAACGCCCCGACTTTTCGGGTGCAAAATAAAATAATTTCTAAAGAAAATATTGCTAAATACATATAATTTTCCAAAATAAAGATTTTGCTAATACAATCTCAAGATAGATTTACGGAATCAAAATACACCAACTTCAGAGCTGACTCTAATCTTGATACGAATCCTAAGCATCCTATCTTCATTACTGATATTCTTTTCGGGTCGAACCGCATCATCGTTGAATCTCCTCCATTGAATCCTGCGCCCTCTAGCAAATTGATCTCCAAAGCAATCGATTTGCCAGAATACGAACGTATCCGTGAGTGATAAATCACCCAATAGAATAATCCAACCCAACCACCCCTCTTACATTACAGTTAGCAAGCAAACAAGATAATCATGATGCGAATAAGTAAAACAGAGATTTTTCACGTCAACCAGTTCATTACTAACCATTAGCCTAACGTGTGATCCAAAATCTTCCTACGAGATCTTTCCTCCCCAACCGCCATGCTCGGTCCCATGAGATCACTTCCTTTCGCTTTTGCGTAGATAACCTAAGTTACAATACTACAACAGGGATAGCTTATCATGCCCGAATCACAACTAGAGGTTCGCCTATTTTATATACCACATCACAATCATCACCGGACACACGCCGCTTATCAATTCACCACCGGACACACGCCGTGACATCAATTTATTCCCTCTTTGGACTCTCGCCAGACATCAATTTATTCCACTGGACTCGCCAGACATCAATTTATTCCACTGGACTCTCGCCAGACATCAATTTATTCCACAAAACATCACTGGACCATCCGCCAGGTTTTATCGCCATCACTGGACCACACGCCAGGTTTTAACATCACAAAATATCGCCGGTCCCGGTTTAACATCACAAAATATCTATGGGCCTCATCACAAACATCACCGGGCTTACTTTGCCAGGTTTTATCAAAACATCATCACAATCATCGCTTACTCGCATATCGTAAATCATCTCGCTTACTCTGCGGGTTTTAAATCATCACAAACATCACTGGGCTTACTGTGCCAGTCTTAACATTTCCGCTTATCTGCCGGTTCTAAATCATCACCACAAATCTCATCGCTTACTCTGCCAGTCTTAAATCATTTCAAACATTACCGGGCTTACTACGCGGGTCTTAAATCATTTCCTGCTTACTCACGGTTCTAAATCATCACGACATCTTTGGGCTTACTCTGCTGAGCCTTAAATCATTTCACAAATCGATCTTAAATCACGCTGCGAGTAACCTCTAAACATAAATAAACTTCACAATTTATCCATTACTTAACATCGTTTACGTGATTTCTATTTCGCATACCACCCCATGTCCCTAGGGTCCAATCTATCATTCAAATGAAGCATCGATACAATATCAATCATAAAAATAATTAAAAACGAATAACAGACGGATCAAAATAATTATTAAGCAATGCAATCACATAACTTTTTATGACTGGGCCGCTGCCCTTAATCTCGTATGGTCACAAAGTCATTAAGAATGTAAGAATTATTTAATTAAGATTTAAAAATAATTTTCTAAACTTTTATTAATTATTTATGGGTAATTAGGTTATTGAAATACTAATTAAATGTATTAATTAGGTAAAAATATTAGAATAATTATCGTAACCTTAATAAAGGTCCTAACAGTCCTCTATAACAAGTTTGAGTGCTAAAAGTTGGGTTTGGATGCTCACGGAATTAATTTAAATAAAGAAATAGGCAAAACAAGATTAAATAGACAATAAATGATTAAATATTTAAAAATATATCTTTATTTACAGAATATCCTCTTAGACTGTAAGAAGTCTAAATAAAATTATTCGTAATTTTAAACCTCTTTTATAATATTTTACAGTATTATTATTAAGAAACAACTCTTAAATAATAATAAATAGTTAATCAAATAAACAAAATTTTATTTTAATAACATATCACTTCTGAGATGTTAAAAGTCTAATAAAAATATTTTTTGATGTTAAAAACATTTTTTGTAAGGTCGTAACTATTTTTCGTTTGTAACTTTAATTAAAAATAAAGTAAATAACAAATAACATCAAAAAGTTATGAAATCAGCAACTTATGATCTTTAAGAAGTTAGGAATCTAAGAAAAATAGTTTGGGAATTTATAGAGTAATTTAAAAGGTCGTAATGAATTTTTGTTTACAAACGATTACACAATTACAAATAAAAATTAAATAAATAGAAGATTAAATAAAAATTTATGAAACTAACAAGGTATGAACTTTAGAATGTGGGTAACCTAGGAAAATTAATTCGGGGGTCAAAATCTATGTTTAAAAAGTCGCAAAATCAATTCGAAACAAAAACAAAATCCACGCGCGGCTGGACATAAAGGAGTTCGCGGCCGCGAACTCCGTTTCACTGGTTCTAGTGGCTGGAAAACCCGCACCTTGCGGTCGCAAGGTCGGTCGCTGTTTTTATTTTCTTGTTCGTTTGGTCTCGTTTTTGATGCATGGGGGCACGGGGCTTATTGAGTTATGTCTATAAATCATAAATATACTTAGAGGAGGGTTCGGATTGAATTATAGTACCTCGAATTGGGTGGAATTGGTTTTCGATCGGAAACTTGACAATTTGAAAAGAAAACTTCGGTTTCTTCGATCGGGAGACCTTGGGGCTTGGTGTTTATGGATGCTTGGGATTGTAGAATGAGATTGGAGCGATCAATTTGGGTCTCGGATCGAACGGATCTACAAAACCCACTTTTCTCTCTCTTTCTCTCTCTCTTTCTCTAGAACTCATAGCTTTGGAGCTTTGATTTCCTTCGATTTTCTCTTTTTTGGACGATTGGAGTGTGAAAATTTTTGTGGCCCTATGGTCGGAGTAGGAATGTATTTATAAGAGAATTGGATGAGTTTCGAATAAAATCGAGTCCTAATGGAATTGGGTTTTGGAACGGACGAATCGTGCTCGATTTTAGGGTTACGGAGGAGGTAGAGATCGAGTAGGAGAGTGAGAGATAGAAGAGTTGTGCATGCATATTTGTATCTAAAAGGAATAATAATAATAATTGTATTAAGAAAATAATTCTAATAATATTATTATAAAAAAAAATTGGGTCAAAATTCCGGGTCGTTACACCCGAAGACTCCTTATTTAGTTTCAGGGCTCTCTTAGGGTGTTCATTGAAAGGATTTAGAGCCAAAAATTCATTATGACCATTTAAGATAAAATGATCAGAAAAATAAGATATTCGCACCGGTTCAAACGGATTAAAAATTGGAACACTTATTTTTTTTACACCGTTTATATATTAAAAAATATAGTTAAAAAATTAAGAGTTCCAATTTTTAATCTGTTTGGTGCGAATATTTTACCCAAACCCTTTTTGCCAAACAGCTAGTATGCAAAGGGAAAGGGGGAATGTTCCAAGTCAAACTCTAATTTATTTATTTTTTTGTACCAAAAGAAAACTCTAATAATTTAGTTATAATCATCACAAGGTTGTCCCATTCTCCATCCTCTTTGACCGTTAATCTGAAAAACCTCCTTCTTCTCCTTCTTCTTCTTCTTTTTCCTTTTCGTACTTCCTACTAAATTAACCATGTTCACATTTTATAGCACGGGAAGTGATTTTTACATTTGCTATTTTATTCATTTTTATTCACATGAATTTGTAACATTATTTAGCTTTTTTTATGACATGAGTCGATCTCAAACGAGTTTTAATCGAACCGAAAACGAGTTGATTTTGAGTAGTTTGAATTTTGTATACATCATAAGCCGAACGAGCCGAGTTATATAGTTTGTTCAAGCTCGATTAGAAAGTTTAACGAGCTTAAAAAAGTGTTCAAGCTTGATTTTTTTACTTGGCAAATCTATCTTGAACAAGCTTTTAATGAATGAGCACGATCTCGAACTCGAATAGGTTAGTTTGTTTATTAGTCCTATTTAAAACCCAAACTGTTCTGACTAACTTACATGCACCTAGACAAATTAATCTTTAGGGAAACCAATTCACCATCCAAGATAGGGGAAATCATTTAAAATTGAAACAAAGGCATGTGTGGACTGGTCCACTAGAGTTGATGACACCTAAGCTATGTTTCAAAGCTAAGACCTAAAAGAGAGCAAACCCTTATGTCTAAGAACTTGACCGATAGGTTCATCTCATGGGGTTGCATAATTTTAATCTTGTACGAGAGGTTGTAATTTTTTTGAGGAAAAAGTGAAGTACTCCTGTTCATTAGTTTCAAAATTTGTTACACTAACTAATTTTGAGATATCATGTGTTTGTGAAGGGGTAAGGGATCTTTAAATTGGTGCAAAAAAAAGTTTGAAAAATGTTGTACGGAAATGCTTTATTTTTTCGATCCACAGAATGTCACGATTTGTTGTAATGGAAGAAGTATTAATCGTGACATTCCATGGATCAAAAAAATAAAGCATTTCCATACCACAAAAAAAAACAATTGTAATAGAAGTATTAATCAATTGGAAAAGTCCTTGGCCAAAAAATTGCAGTACAAGTGGGAATCACAAACCCAATCGAATTAATTCTTGCACTCCGGCCTTCTTCTTTTTTTTTTAAATAACAATATCGCTATTAATGAAAAATCAAATAAGCGTAAGAACATGAAAATGCTTTTTTTTTTTTTTTTTTTTAAGAACATGAACATGAACATGAACATGTTTTTAAAACTTATTAAATCTTCAAACCAAACTTGAATAACTAACTTGTATGATCATTAGACTAAGATTATGTGACCAACAAATGTGAAGGGGGGAGGCTGTTTTGGAGAAGATTATTAGTCATCTGGGATTCTACATCTGCTCCTGGACTAAAGTCAAGAATTATGTGGCTTATGTGAGCATTTGTTTAGCTTAGCATATTCCTTGTGAGGTTTTCTCTTGATGCTTAGCAGTGTTTTTTATAACTCAGGTATTCGGGCCAACTTAGACGCAGTTTCGACTAATTCTGGAGATCAATTTCACCGCCCACTTTAATAGGGTAGTCCCTATAAAAGCTAGAGCAAAACTCTTTATGGACTGACTTTAAACGAGTTTATAGTAGCTAAAGAGGTTTCGAACATGAAACCGAAGCAAACCCTTAAATATCAAGGCTTTATGCTTAGCAGTTTGGTCTGCTGTGGTCTTTTTGTGTTGCTTTTCTAGAATTGGTTTTGTGGCTTTTCTGTGTGCTGTGTATAAAGGCACAGAGTTTGGGTGGTTTTCTTTTCTGCTGTGTTGGGGCAGGGGCTATTCTTGCTTTTTGTTTGTAGATTCTGGGGTATGCCCCCTTGTATTCTCTCTTTTTTGTTTTGTTTTAATAAAATCATTTATTTAACAAAAAGGGCGGGAAAAAAAAAAAAAAAAAACAATCTTCCTTATAACCATGTAAGGGGAAGTAAACTTTTTGCTTCATGAGAAGTTACATCGCTGAATTGGCAAAATGACAGATTGTTAAGGGAAAGCTTGTAAAATGGCATACACAAAAAAATGTAACATAGCCATATTTGATGTAAAATATTCACCCAGAGTTTATTAGGTAGTGTACTCATCATGTAGTACTGAAAGTTAGAGGTTTGTTCCGACTTTAAAATGCGCCCTGCTAGCTTATATGCGACGAAATTAATCTCTCAAAATTAATTGAAATATGTATAAACGGATCCGAACACCTACAAAATAGTAGTAAGTTACAGTTTTTTCTTTCAATCCTGAAAAGTTTTAAGAGTTTGAGACTGAACTTTCTTCTTCTGTGACGACATTGAAAATGATTAATCCAAGTTGAAGATGGGGACACCTGGTACAGAGAGTGAGAGGGGGGGCCCCACCACGTATGTAAATGGCATACTCCCTTTGAAAGGAGACTTTCCGAGGAGACTTCCCTGATTAAAAAAAAAAGGAGACTTATCCAATATCCAATCAGAAAAAACTAACAATTTGTCCAGGATGGATGTATCCTCCTCCGTATTGGGGCCCTAAAACACTCATGTTTGTGCCCTTTAACACACGGGGGGTTGCATTTGGAATTGATTGGACATTGGACAGGCCCCATGGTCAATTTCCCATAGAATAATTCTACGATTACAAACACTAAGCCTTGTTCGATTTGGAACTCTAAATCCAAAATTTTAGAAAAAATAATTTTTTTACTTTTTCTCTCTCTAACTTTTCAATCATTACTCTAATTTTTCACTCTATCTCTCTCTACTTTTTATCTTTTTCCACAATTATTACTTTCATTTCTCTCTCTTCCTTTATTTAAAAACGCTACTCAAAACCCACAACCGAACAAGGGCTAAACATTTACACAAACTCACTTACATTCACATTAGGGCCGCTCCCACACACTACATCTGCCGTATGTGTGTGCTCCATTAAAAGATGTGAGTGTATATGTAAAGTGTTTGTGTATGTATGTGCAGTGGCGGAACCAGGAATCGAAGTTGGAGGGGGCCGAAATATTAATGATATTTTTTTTTGAAACGAATATTAAAGAAATTTTGGATCGATGATTTTTTCCTTACTAAATACACTCATTCGAGTTTCCATGGGACGATTTTGATAACTTGAAGGATTAATCTCAAATATTGTTGTTATTTATCATTCGGCAAACACATTATCGTTGTTGCACGTTATCATTCACCATAATTTAGTGTTCTCGAAATCAAAATTACTCTTACTTTTAATTATGTTTGTACATTTTATGATTTTTTTATCCTTTATAAAAAAAAATATGTAAAATATACTAAAAAATATGAAATTGGGTGGGGCCGGGGTCCTACATACCTCCGCCCTTGTGTGCGTGGTTGAATAATAATTTATTCCCCATATACACTTATTAGGGCTGTACATTATTTCTAATACCACTCAAACGTGGTGAGATCTTTGTTTCGATCTCGATATAAGTGTGGTGACATTTTCTATTGATATTGGTGTGATGTGACTAAGCAATACTTCTTGGCAGCCTTGATAGGTACCACACTTGCATTTTCATTTTGTTCATTCCGATTCTGGAATCGTAAAAAAATAAAAGATTGGATCAAGTACCTATATGTATCGATTGAGTTGTTTTTTCACGAGCCCAGTTGAATTTTTTTTTTTAAATTATTGAACGACTCGAATCATCCATACAAGGACCATAGTGAGCCCCGCGAGCCCTCACCTGGTCGATGTGGGGTGTCGATATGGGCACTTAAAGAAAAAAATAAAATAAATAAATAAAGACAATTAAAGAAAACCCAAAAAGTCAAGTGAATTAGGAGTATATTTTTGGACAATAATACTAGGGTGGGTTGTTTTAAACTTACCTTATTTCATTATTTTTTGTGTTTTATTCGTCTTTTCTAAATTTTTGTTAGTTTGCGTGATATTTTTTGGAGTAATTATTCGTCTCGAAAAAAGTATCAAACAACTGTCGTATTTGTCTAAAGTGTTGTCTTATTTGAATTTTTTAACATCTGTGCATATTTTTATACTTTTTCTATTCGTCTCGTCAAGACAAACGATTAACCTCAAAAATTACGACAAAAAACTAAATAAATAGTTACGAAAAATAAAAAAATACCAAAAAACTAGTTTCAGACTTACCCCACAAGTTTACAAGATCGCAGCCTTAACTCCATTAGCGTATAATACCATCCTTCAATTTAATCATGTGCATAAAACCCCCTCCCTCAACCCCACTTTTCAGAAATTTCAAGGAAAATTCAGGCGTCGAAAAATCAAAACTAAAATCCAAAAATAAAAATAAAGCAGTTGTTGACTGGAGTATAAAATTCCCCAAGTGGAAAATTAAATGGAGGAGCTCATTATCTATACCAAGTTGATCAACTCCTTTCCACAATCCCCACCTTATAAATACCTTCCTCCCTCTTTCCACCACAAAAGATCCTTTCTCTCTCTCTCTCTCTCTCTCTCTCTCAAAACAGAACTTACTATATACGGAGTAATTATATGGTCTGTAAAGATAATATGTACACAAACGGTGATTTTGATCCTGATTTAGCCCTGCTCGATTCAATACGATCTCACTTACTGGGCGACCCCGAAGTCCCTTCCTCCACTGAGAATTGGGGAGAATTATTACCTCTCCAGGAAAACGATTCCCAAGACATGCTTCTTTACGGCCTCCTCAACCAGGCGGAGAGCGTCTGGTGGCTTCCGTCGCTCGCGGCGTCGGAAACCCCCACCACGTCCTCCCCTGTTAAGGTGGAGCCCGAAATGGATAACTTGGAGGGAAGTTTTGGTTTCCCGGCGGCGCCGTCGATGCCTGCGGTGGTGCCGTCGAAGGGGAAGCATTACAGGGGAGTGCGGCGGCGGCCGTGGGGTAAGTTCGCGGCGGAGATCAGGGATCCGGCGAAGGACGGAGCCCGGGTTTGGCTCGGGACGTTCGAGACGGCGGAGGACGCCGCGTTGGCTTACGATAGGGCGGCTTACCGCATGCGCGGGGCGCGTGCGTTGCTCAATTTCCCGCTCCGGGTTAATTCCGGTGAACCGGAGCCAGTTCGGGTTACTTCGAAAAGGTCGATGTCGGGGGGATCCTCGTCGTCATCGTCGGAGAGTGGGTCGCCGAAGAGGCCAAGGAAGGTGGTGGCAACGGCGGATCCGGCGGTGGTGGTCCGAGTTAAGGTGGAAGCAGGGAGCGGGTTGTCGCCTTGGACGGTATAGAAGTTTCGGCTGTTCCACGTGCCGAACGCCCGTTGGTTGGTGATTTTGTATCCACGTTGTACACATCGCTTTAGCTTTAAGGCTTGTAAACTTATTTTTCTTTTTTGATTTGTGTATTTTGTTCATTTTTTTGAATTTTTATTAGATTCACGTTATATTTTCTAAATTAATCATCCGTCTCGATGAGAAGAGTATAAAGTAAAATATTATAATGGAAAGCTAAAGAAAATTCACTAATGAGGGAGAAAATATCAAACAATTATCTTATTGTCTAAAGTGCATGCCGTCTTCTTTGAATTTTTTTTTACATCGGCCTCTAGTTTTATACTTTTTCGATTCGCCTACTCGAGACAAATGATCAATTCCAAAAATTATGACGAAAAGCTAAACAAAACCCCAGATCGTTGACTGTACAAGAATATGTGGAGCTCAGCATGTCTAGAAGCACAGGAGAATGTTCTTTTGCTGATTTTATTACCAGTATTCGATACTGGGTCACTCATAGTATTAAGATACCTTCCCTATTCCTTGCGGGTTGGTTATTCGTGAACACGGGCAAAAAATGTTACGAAAAGTAAAAATATCGAAATAAGTTTCAAATTTATAAGTTTACAAGAACGGAGAAATGATCGTAGGAGGAGGCTATGGTGTTTTCGAGGAAATTTCTACGTTCGAATTGATGGAGTAATATAAGGGGAAATGATAATGCCAAAACCGTTTTTGTTAGTGCCAAAACTCAAGTGTATAAAAGTCTTGTACATTGCAAATGGTACAAGTCTTTTGTGCACTAGAGTTTTGGCACAAACAAACACGGTTTTGGCACAAACAAAAACGGTTTTGACATTATCATTTCCTTCCAGGAAAAAAAATGAAGTTGTCCATATTTGGGATTGTGAATTCAAGAGCTTCTTACTATTTACTCCTCCATGTCAAATTTTTGGTCCTCTTCCATTTTTTTGAAGTCTCAAAAAATTGGCCATATCTATTAATCTATAATGTTTTTTTTTTTTAGGAAAATGATTTTGCCACTCCCTTTTTTTGTTAACGTCACTCCTCTGCAAGTGTATTTTTAGTGCAAAAATACAGTTGCAGGGGAGTGACGTTAACAAAAAAGAGAGTGGCAAAATCAGTAGCATTTTTTTATATCAAATATGGATTTTGTTTGATAGATCTCAATAAACTCTTTTATACAAAGTTTTTAAAATAGCACGTGCTCTCAAAAAAAACCAACAAATTGAAACGGAGGGAGTAAAAGATTCTTTACAATTTCGTGCTTCTACCGATCATATTAATTATTCTCATGAAAATGATATTTTTACTAGCTAGTGTTTTCCCGAGTAGCAGCCAAGATAGGAAATTACATCTGAAACTTTACTACCTAGTAATTTGTTGAAGAAAAGAAAATAACGCAACATCATTTCACAAAATGGGCTATAGAACTCTTCAACGTATTTGGCCATATCTCATTCCAAACATTCAAAGAATGTGTAAACTTTCTATCAATTTCAAAATAAATTGGCAATAAATAGAGGGATCCCAAAATTATATTAAGTGATCACTTTTTCTTTTTCTTTTTCTTTTTCTTTTTCTTTTTTGAATACGTCACAAGAAACAACAAAAATAGCTCAAGACACATCTCTAAGCAAAATGGACTCTAAATCGGGCAGAATACTACCAAATATGAAAATAAGATTTTCCTCTCTATACATTGTGATGCAATCCAATGAGCTGCTCCGCTCCGCTGAGAGCACGATTAATTACACGAACGACCACCTTCTTGTCCCGGGCCATTCCTTAATGTCCGCCACAATTGTAGTTATTTTCCCATGGGCACTGTGCTTTGGAATCAGTAATGTAGGAGATGAGGTTCTTACAGTCAGATTGAAAGATCACTTCTGGGAAATTCTGCTCTATTGCCAAACTGCAAGCAATTCGAAGGGCCCATGCTTCAATAGCCAAAGCCAGAGACCATCACTCTTCCACAACGCCACACTTACAACCAATTCACCTAATCACTCATTCCACTTCATATATTTCACTCCCAAGTAATGTGGTATTGTGTCTTTGAGCTCTTTGAGACCAGGTGTCGATATGAGTTATTACAGCAATTGATTGTCCATGTTCAAGTTACCAACCCCTCAAGCTTGTGTGTCCCCCTTATTTTTCAAAATTTAGATGTGTTTTTTTTTTTGCCATGTCTCATAAAATGAAAAATAAGTATTTAAAAAATTAATAATAACTTTAACAGAACAGGAAGTACTTATTTTTTGAATTAAGTGTGATGTATCATTGTAAAAAAATGACCTATCTCGTAAAGTGAAAAATAAGAACTTAAAAAATAAAAACTTTAGCAAACCGGACGAGCTGTTAGTAAAAAAATTTGTGCTCACTCTCTTAATTCTTGTACTGCAATCGCTCTCTCAATCCTTTGTCTCATAGAATTTAGTTCGAGTAGTTCGTTATATATTTCAAAGATACTTTCACATTTGTACTTTAACTTGCGCAAGCACGCACAAATTATGGAGTCCTGCTACACACACAGATTGTACACAAATTTTGTTGTGGAGTCCACCACGGGTCCCACACAAATCATCCGAGCCGTTCATTAAATGTAAAAAAAATTTTGGGGTCCCCGTAAAAAATAAGCTCAATCCGATATCTATAGGTGTTTCATCCAACCATCTAACTTTTCATTCAGATTTCAGAATAATGAAAAGTTATATAGTTGGATCAAGCACCTATACGTATCGGATTGAGCTTATTTTTTACGGAGACCCTTAAAATTTTTTTTTTACACTTAATGAACGATTTGAATAATTTGGGTGGAATCTGTGATGGTTCTTATAACAAAATTTATGCACAATCTATGCACAAATTGTATGTGTGGCTAGACTTTCTGCAAATTATGTAACTTGCCCACAATGTTAAAGCAACAAAACAAGTTGAAATTGACGCACATGTTAGGTCCCCATCGTATGATACGTACGGTCTAAGAAATGGAGTAGTTTTTCCAAAGACTTTGACTACCAACGTGGACCAGACTTTTCACCTCATGAGTTGACATCTCACCCACAAAAATGTTGAAATTTCCAACCTTTTTCAACCACAAAGAGTAGATCGGTGACTCTTCAACCACCAAAGAGAAAACAAGAATCGAGAACATTGGTGACTCTTCAATTTAGGATCTTTTTCTTTTGAAAAACCATTATCCACCACAATTTTTGTGGTTTGTCTTTTTTCGAAAAAAAATCCGCATTTGTTAGTTTTACTTTAAGGGTCTGTTTGGAACCCGATAAAAGGGAAGGAAAAGAAAGGAAAACTAAAAAATTTTCCTTTCCATTGTTTGGTTTGAAGAGAAAATGGGAGGAAAATAACAATTTTCACTTTTATGAAAAGTAAATTTTCCTTCTCATTTTCCTTCCATTTTATTTTCTTTTCCTTTTTTTCCCTTTCCCTAGGTTCCAAACAGAGCCTAAATTTTTATATGATATGGATTCGTCTCGATGAGAAAAACCTAAAAAATAAAAAATTATGACTTTTACACAAATATTTTAGAAAATATCCAAGAAAAAGTTCAAAAATTGACTTTTTGAGCTTTTTTTTTTTCGATATTTTTCAAAATACTTGTGCAAAAAACATACTAATTTTACTTTTTTGATTTTTCTTGTCGAGACGAACCTATATCACATAAAAGTTCCTTCTTCTTTTTTCCGTATGATTTTGCTTACTATACCCGCTGCTGGAGCATTATTAACTGTATTATAAATAATTTATGCAGCTTCAACATCTCCTTGGTCAACAGAATTCAAAAAAAGAATAGCGTATTCCTCAGTATCTCATATGAGTTTTCTAATTATAGGAATTAGTTCTATAACCGATTATATTGCCACGTCACCTAAATCATTGAAATTGGGGGCCACCCTATTCAAACGTCACATGTTAACCTAACCATGGTTTAAACAATATTTTGGTGCCCCTCTCTCTTTGCTCAACTTTTCTCTCTCTCTCTCTCTCCTAGCCGCTACATTGTATCTGCAAAATACAGGTCGTTATTCCCACCATCAAATCCTTCCACGCTTTTTGCGTTTTTGGTATATTGAAGAATTTGAAACAAGAATTAGCCTTCCGTTGCAATCCGGCTTCGAACCAATTCCATCTTGCGGATTAAAATCACTTCTTATTTAGCCAAATTTAATTATATTCAGCAAATTAGTCTAAAGTTCAAAAGAAGAGGTCCCAAAGTAGATTTAGTCCAGTTTAAATTTTAGTGATGTGTAAAGTCCATTAATGAAAATATTTTAGAGTTTAAGATCCGTGAAAAGACCAAATTACCTTTAATGAGACAAGGACCTTGTTTGACTAACACAAAAAATGTATTTTTTCATTTAAATGGTCTAAATGAGACAAGGGTCTTGTTTGGCTAACACAAAATATGTATTTTTTCATGTTTTTCGATCTTGTTGCATTTTCATAGGGTACCCTAGGTTTTTAGGCACTTTCATAGGGTACGCTAGGATTTTAGGCACTTTCATAGGGTTTTAGGGTATATTTTCTTATTATAGGGTTTTAGCAGTTTAGGCACTTTTCATAGAGTACCCTAGGGTTTTAGGCACTTTCATAGAGTTTTAGGGTGCATTTTCCTATTATCAGGGTTTTAGCGATTTAGGCACTTTTCATAGGGTACCCTAGGGTTTTAGGCACTTTCATATATAGGGTACCCTAAGATTTTACGCACTTTTATAGGGTACCTTAAGATTTTAGGCACTTTCATAGGATACCCTAGGGTTTTAAGTACTTTCATAGGGTTTTAGTAAAGGTGATATCGGTTCGGTCGGTTCGATTTTTGGAGTTTTTAACAGCCGAATAATCAGTTCGGTTTTTCATATGGAGCTACCGAAACCGACCGAAGAGGTGATCGGTTTTTTCGGTTTCGGTTCACTCAGTTTCGGTCGATTTGTTTCGGTTTTGAATTATGGGCCTTGTTTGGGCCTCAGAATATGAAGCAAAGATAAAAAAACATAATTATTGGGCCTCATTTTGGGCCAAAATTGCAGATTTTGTACAACTTAGATCAGGTTCAGGATCATCCATCTGACAAAAAACACATAAATACTTCAAATCTCAATAACAAATAAAACAGCCCAACAATCTCGTCAAAAAATAATAATAATAATAAAACAAGTTGGGTCGGTCCTCGAAGCCTGATTAGAACCGAAAAAAAATAGCAAACCCAGATTACTCCTCTAGATTTTTTAATACTAGCAAACCCAGATTTTTTAATACCAAAAGAATTAATTAAGTTACAAAACCCCACTCAGTTTACTCCTTACATACGAAGTTAATACCAAAAGAATAAGTTACGAAGAACGGGGCCGTGGTGTTGAATCTGTTGATAGAAGTTAATACCAAACCTTTGATTTTTTTACCTTAGTGTTCTCGTGACGAGAGATCGAGAATAGAGAAGCAGGGGAGAGAGTCGAGAGAGATCGAGATTAAAGAGATGCTCCAATGGCGTCTGACACCTTCAATAGCGTGAGGTTGAGGGAGAGAGAGATGGCGTCGGATCATCTTGAGAGAGTGAGATCTGAGAATGAGATTTTTGTTGTGGTGTGTGTTGTGCGGCTGTGGAATGAAATTCTTTAGGGTTTTGTATATATAGGTTGTAATGAACGGCTAGGATTTCCCCAAACTTTTAGAGATGGATGGCTAGGATTAAAAACTGTGGTAGGGGCATATATAATTCGGTTCGGTTCGGTTTTTCGGCTGCCCCTCCGTAAAACCGAAAACCGAACCGAAAAAAATAATTTCTATGAAAAAAAACCGAACCGAACCGTATTTCTCCACTAAACCGAACCGAACCGACTACTTCAGTCGGTTTTTTCGGTTTTTCGGTTTTTTGTATCACCCCTAGGTTTTAGGGTGCATTTTCCTATTATAGGGTTTTAACGATTTAGGCACTTTTCATAGGGTACCCTAAGACACTTTTCATAGGGTACCCTAAGATTTTAGGCATTTTCATAGGGTACCCTAAGTTTTAGGCACTTTCAATGTTGGTCAACGGTGGTCAACGCCGGTTAACTCCGGTCAACGGTGGTCAACGCCGGTCAGTGCTGGTAAATACCGGTCAACTTTGGAAGGGGTTATTTGTAATTCTTGGACAGAATGTCCTTTAGACTTCAAAGGAAAATATTTATGTCCTTATTATAGCAAAAATTGTTATAGTATGTCCTCCTACTCAATTTACTCATTTATATTTTGGGTTTCTTTGTTTGTGCCTCTTATCTGCTTAGTGATTACTATCTTAAGGATCTGTTTGAAACCTATGGAAAGTGAAAGAAAACAAAGGAAAATAAAAAAGTTTTCTTAGGAGTTGTTTGGTTCCTATATAAGAAAAAGGAAAAGAAAATAGAAAGGAAAGCTCTAGAATTTGTATACAGCTGAGGAAAATGAAAAAAACGCGCAATAGAGAATCAGATATAACAGTGAATCAAGATATAATAATCTATTTTCTTTTCCTTTCAATTTTCCTCTTGAAGCCAAACAAAAAAAAATCATTTTCTTCATAGTTTCTTTTCATATTCTTTGTACAATCAAACAAGAGAAAAGAATTCACTTTCTTCCCATTTTCCCTCTATTTTATTTTCCTTTCCTTTTCTTTCCTTTCCACAAGTTTCAAACGGAGCCTAAATCTTCAATCTACTTCGCTAAGTTTTTAACTCATGTCGATCGAGAGAGAGGGGTGCGGGGCGCACCTAGTTAAGTAGGAGTGTTAAACTCAGGTCTAGAAATGGAGTATTGTTTGCAGTTTGGACCTCGGTTGAGAGAGAGAGAGTGAGATGGTTTATCTTGGTTAAGTTAGCATTTGTCTTTCAAACAAAGTGGTCCACAATTTCAGGGAATTTGTCCGGACAAGCCTAATTGAACACAGCTGATCTCTCTAGATTCTCATATGATCCGATGGTTGAAAATGCACAAGAACATCGGTACATGCCAAAGTGAGTAATGAGAATTTGAGAGGCCATTCATCGACTATCGTACACCCGCCCAACGACTTTTTGTAAGTGTGAACTGTGAAGGATATACAATGGACTGCCTCTTACTACCAAATAATTTGCCCTTAATTTAATTCGGGCCATATTACTAGGCTCAATCAAGTTTTTGGCCAGAAAAGGGTGGGTTATTTAACAACTTATTACAAACAGTAATACTTAATTAGCACTACGGCAAGAAACAATGAAATCTCTCACAAATCCACACTAGCCGTTCCACTTGATTTGTGGATCTGCACCACCATTACTTGTTGAAAGAATAAAGAAAGGAAAAAACTGAACCCTGTTTGGTTTGGATTTTGAGAGAGATTTTAAAGTGCGCAGGAGTTTTAAGTATTTCAAAGTTCAAACGATCAAGCCTGAGAGAGTTGCTGGGTCATGGGTGGAACAACGAGCTCGATAGTTGTACACTAAAGTGAGGGAGATTGTAATACATCCAATCTCACATTTGTGAGTTAGGAAAACAAAAATGTGAGGGGTATATAAGAGACCACTTATGACTATCAAATAATTTGATTTCTATGTATTTTGAGCCTTGTTATTAGGTTCAAAAAAAATTTATTGAAGACACCACCACCTTGAGACTAGTGTCGAGGAATCCCATCAAAGTGCGCAAACCGCCCGTCTACATTTTGACATCATCATGAAGTACAAATGGCACAAAATAATATTTTCCTTTCTTAATGCCCCTTTCTTGCCATCATTAATTATGTCTTAACCCTTTGTTATATTGATGAGAACTTTTCATTTTTTCCTCGGCAAAAGTCAGCATTGTTAATTTTAGTTAGTGAGTTTTGAACCACTGTCAAATGTGTGGGAACACGCGGTGCCTATCACTTGGTACCACTCCGGTAGCAGATTTGTGAGAACTTTGTTGCCTTAAAAATCTTCTATCGAAAACCTGATTTTCTTAGGCTGGGTTTGGACACCGTATCTGCAATTTACCAAGAGCACTACACTGGTAGGAATTTGGCTATATTTATTTATTTAATTTTCTTGTTACTCCCTTATCTCTTTGTTAATCTCCGCAGAAATTCTTGATTCAAATCAAATTGAATATATAGCAATAAAAAAAAAAAAAAAATCATGCGGATACTCCATTGGGCTGCTGCCCGTTATACCAAATCATTTGGGCCAAATATCCAAATTGGTTGTTCTTTGTGTCCCGTTACAGCCGATTTGTGGGCCTTCGGTTGTGGCCCATTGTACGCAAACAAGCTCGTCGACTAAGTCCAAAACCAAACATGTGGGCCCACTAAGCCCAACACAAGCAGGAGAAGATTAATCTCTCAAAAAATAAAATCCCATGTCATTGGCAACCCGCATGTCCGATCATTGGATTGTTTGAGGAATTTAGAATTGAATTTAACTATTAGTATGTAGATCATAATCTAGGCGATTTTTTGTGATGTCGTATGGCCTATTTGAATGAATTGAATGAGTGTGCTTTTTCCATGAAAAAAATAATATTTGATAGTCGATTAGGTGTACAATCGACTTATACTACAAGTATAATTACATTTCCGTCATTCCACAAATCATGCCTCAAATTAATAATAGGATCCTTTTAAATGTTTTTCATGTTTAAAATACTATCCCACAAAATAAGGATTTGTTACCCTTAAAAGAATTTTTTCAAAACATTCGAAAATAATTTGACTAAGAATTTGTGCCAGCCAATAAATTGCAACCACTTGTCGCGTCGAGGGTTCTCCTTACGAAAAGTCATTATGCAATCCTATATAGTATGGATAGATTTTTGGAGCTTACTCGACGAGAATTATCTAACAAGATCCATTTTGAATAAATTTTATACTGAAAAAAATGATTCAAGAGGGTGTAGATTCTGCACGGGTGTGTGAATTGTGTGTTGTAATAGGGGGTTAGGGGACGGTTGTGAATTCTAAAATTTTGTTACTTTAAGGTTGCGCATTTAGGGAGTTTGAATTCTATATTTTTTGGTTTGTTATTATTTCTTTACTTTTGGCCATGGGAATCTTGTAGTTCTGGGGGTGTCAATTTTGCGTTTTTTTTGTGTGGCAAGTTGTAGAATGCTTCCATTTATTCCTAACATAGAATCATCCCAAAGCACCTTAATTAAATAATCCTGTTTTCACGCTTGGCGTTCACTCTGGTTTAATGCGCATTGACTTGCATAAAGAATTCTTCACTTCCACATTCTTTCCCATCCTCTCGCTATATTATCTGAAATGCTACTGGTACAACAAAAATGATACAGACAACGCGCCCAGCGGCTTTGATTATTTCGGGTCTGTCTCGGGTCCAACAAAAATAATCGGAACCGCTCACTTTGTTTAATATATTTTGCTTAAGGTCCGCGGAAAAAATCAGCTTCATCCGACATCGATAAGGGCGTTTACGAAGTGTCCAAAATTGCTCATGAAAATTTCTTAAGTGATTTTGGACGTTTCGTAAAAGCCCTTGTAGATGTCGGATGGAGCTGATTTTTTGCGGGGACCTTAAGCAAAATATATTGCTCAAAATGAGCAGTTTTGATTATTTTTGTTGGATCCAAGACGGGTCCAAACACGCACTGTCTGTCCCATTTTTGATGTACTAGTAGCATTTCTCCTATATTATACGGAAGCAGGTGCGGAGCCAACATGTGACGGGGGGGTCACGTGCCCCCTGGAATTTTATCCCATATCCCTTTTCTTTTCTTTTCTTTTCTTTTCCTTTTTTGGGTACACCTATTCAAAAAATGTTAGCAAAACATAATCCAAACGCAGCAAATTAGTAGAGCTTCAAACGATACTACTACCAAATGTACAGCTTCTGTAGTTCAAGTCAAGTACTAAAATTGCCGAGTCAACTCTTTTTCGCGCATTTGGCTGGTTGATTACGTTGTTGCTCTGCTGTTGAAGATTTTATAATAAGAGAACAGCCACAAAATAAACAAATTAGCGAACTGCAGCATAACCTTCATCGTACGTAGTATTCTAATAATACGCGCTTTCAATGACGCAAATCATTATCGACTATTGGCTCTTCAAACGTCATTCCCGCCTAATTACGTAGTACGTACAAGGTTTTGTGAGCTGACTAAGGGCCTGTTCGGCCTAATAAGAAATCTGGATTTTCCGTCAAATTTTTTTTGTTCTTCTTCAAATTTTTTTCGTATCACTTGGCTTATAATCATTTTTTTTGGAGATTATTACATCTTCATGACAAGAGAAATCTAAAAAGTAAAAAAATTTGATCGAAATCCAATTTTTTTTGAATTTCGACGAAAATTGGCTGGAAATCCACTTTTTTCGTCTTTATTCAAAAAAATTTGGATTTTGATCAAAATTTTTTACTTTTTAGATTCCTCTTGTCATGAAGATGCAATAATCTCCAAAACAATGATGATAATCCAAGTGATACGAAAAAAATTTGAATAAGGACAAAAAAAAATTGGCGGGAAATCCGGATTTCTTATTAGGCCGAACTGGCCCTAATTCAGTACCCAATCTCATTTTGTAGTATTAAACTTTCTTTGAAATTAGAGAGTAACATCTTCAATGGCTTCTTCAGCTATTCCTCCTCTGATCATATTCCTCTCCCTTTTGCCCTCTCTGCCCTTATTTGATGCTTCTAATGTGCCTTTGGGCTCATCACCTTCCGCCACCAGCGATAACTCTTCTCTAGTAGAAAAAGGAGCAAGCATCCTGTTCGAAGACTTGTACGGTTTGATTGAGGTTCCAAACATTAACATCCTGTTCGAAGATTATGAAAGTTTGGGTCCATTAAATCTAACACACTGTACACGAGCTTGTTCGCTGGATTCCGATTGTGTCGTTGCTATATTCAATGGCATGTCATGTTGGAAGAAGATATTGCCTATCTGGGAGGATGATGTTGACTTGGAGGAAGATGACGATTACGAGGAAGATGATGATTTCGAGGAAGGTGCCGCTCTTTTAATAGATTTCTAAATCCGAGGTCTGGCATTTCCGGTGGTTCTTTTGAGTTTCGGTTGTGGTTGTAGGTTTTTGGTATTTATTCTCTAGATTTCTAGGTTGCTTTGCTTGTAGCTTTGCTTGTAGTTTAGTTTAGATGGTCTTAGAGGGTGTTATGGTTTTGGTTGTGTTATTTTTGGTTGGCTTCTTGCCTTATGTTGGGTTTGGTTCTCGGGTGACGTTATATTGGTGTGCCAGTAATTCGTTCAATCTGTGCAATCATTTTCAAAGATTTATAAAATCTTTTTTCGCATATCAAAAAAAAGAAGAAAAAGAGATTGCCTGTGTCAAATGGGAGACTACAGAATGCAACTGCAGTGAGGAGACAAAGTGTTGTAATACTACTTGTTTGGGTGGTTCTTTTGATCACTAGAGTCATGTGTGGCATTTCTTGATTTTCTTTCACACCTTGAAAAAACCACTAGAGGAATCACGCCTAGCATTAGAATGCTGAAGAGCTCTGAGATTCCAAAAACAAGTGACAACCAGAAAACTCGCTTGTGATCTTCAAAACAAAGTTGCATGTTTTCACTTTTGAAGAGCTCCAAAAAGCGACAAAAGGGTTCTAGGAAGAACTGGGAAGGGATTCATTCGGCATTGTTTACAAAGGCGTAGTGAAATATGGTTCTAAAACTCAAGTTGCATTCAAGAAGTTGGACAAGTTGTCACAAGGACAAGATAGGGAATTCAAAGCCGAAGTGAATGCTATTGGGAGAACCCATCACAAGACGGCTTTGAATGCAATTGGAAGAACCCATCACAAGAATCTGGTCCAATTGCTGGGCTGTTGTTATGAGGGGACACACAGGCTTCTAGTGTATAAGTTCATGAGCAATGGCAGTTTGGCGGATTTCCTCTTTAGCATCCCAAGACCTTATTGGTATCATAGGGTCCAGCTAGCTCTAGGGATTGCCGGAGGACTGGTATACTTACATGAAGATTGCAGTGCCCCAATAATCCATTTTGACATAAAGCCTCAAAACATACTCATCGACGAATTGTTCATACCACGAATTTCTAACTTTGGATTGGCAAAATCCCTAGTGCTCAATCAAACTCGAAAACATAGAGGGATAAGAGGGACTTGAGGATATGTGGCTCCAGAGTGGTTCAGAAATGTACCTGTGACAACTAAAGCGGATGTACATAGTTTCGGTGCATGTTGCTCGAGATAATTTGTTGCAGAAAGCACTATAACAAAGTTCGTCTATGGCGACGAAAAAAAATTCGTTGCCAATTAGATCGTTCTTGTTGCCATAAACATTGCCGACCAAAAAAAATTCGTCGTTTTATCCTCATCGCGGTAGACTCCTGGCGACGAAAAAAAAAATCATCACTAAAAGTAAAAACCAAAAAATTACTTTTATTTTGTTGCTACCATCAATCAAACTCACAACATCTAGTACCCATACTAGAGCCTCTACCAACTGTGCCACTTAACACTTCATTACTTATACTCCTAAATTTAATTTATATTACCTCTTTATGATCAAATTTTAAATTAATCTGTTTATATTTTATGTAATATCTAATTATATATGTATTTTTCGTTAAATAATATGAATTTTTATAAACTAAGAAAATAATTAGTCAAAAAATTTGGTCTATGGCGACGAATTCTGAATTTTCCTCGCTAAAAGCTACCCCTATGTCTACAAATTCTAGATTCCTCGCTAAATGCTACCCTTTGGCGACAAATTTTGGACTTCGTCGCCAAAAACTAAGCCTTTGGCGACGAAATTGATTTTAATCGCCAAAAGCGACCCTTTCGCAACGAAAATTATTCATCACCATAGACCAGCTTTTTTTTGTAGTGAAGAGTGTTGCACAGGAGTTTGAAGATGAAGAAAGAGCAATACTAACAGACACGAGACATTACGAAGGTGGGTTATGATAGCGCGCAATATGAATGACATTGAGAAAGAAAGTGAATGAACATGATTAGGAACATCAAGATCAAGATCAAGTGTAGACACTTAATAAGAAGAGCAGCTCAATACCTGCTGAGTGAGTAGTTTCCTTCATTAAGCCCCAAATGAAGATACAAAAGCAGTGACCTAATCTAGCACTTACAATTATAAACAAGACAAAAGAGGGGAGAAAACATCAATGGAAGCACATGATGGAGTCAAATTTGCATTTTGGGACTGTTCTTATAGCTAAGATACACTATTGCGTTAACACTAACCCAAGTCGCAAAAGAGGTGTTGACAAAGGAACATTGTAAAGAAATATGGTCTATTTTTATTTCCAGGAAGTTAGTATAAAGCTAAGGGAGATGGTTTTAATACAGCTTAATTTTTTTTTTTATATAAGAATTGAGGCTTATTCTATTCGGCTCATAACAAGAAGACAAATATGATTTCTAATTGTATGTGAGATATGCGTGTGAATTACCACCCTTAATCGAGTTTAAGTTCTTCTTTATAAAAGTAAGTGAATCCGACGTTTAGTTATATATAACAGGGGAAATTTTTGGGTGCCGAGTGGGTACCATGTGGTTGCCCGAGCAGCACATCTGAGCCATCTATTTCGGTTTTAGACGGCTCGGATTTGGAGAGAGAAAAAGGAGAGAGAGTGATGGGGTGAGAGGAGAGAGAGGGTTTCAATATGACCGTCTAACACACTTTTGGATGACCCAGACGGCTGCTCGGTAGCTCAGGCACCACGTGATACCCACCCGACACCCAAAAATTTATCATATTACAGGGGTTCCTAGAGTATTTCCCCCCTCATCATACAATAGAATTCCTTCTCATCTTCAGCGGTTAAATGAAAGCTAGAACTTGACATGTATGCATGTATGAGCTTTTGAACATCTTTCCCAACTAACAAATGCAAAATTTTAAGCTCCAAATTTACAGCTTCTGCATTCGAAGAGATGGTTCCAGCTTTAAAGTTAGTTTCATGAAGTTTCTGCAACTAAACATCAAAACCAGCTGTAGGAGGAGCTACTTCAGCTTCTAATCCTTGATTTCAAGCAATCGAGGATCGATTCCAATATTTAGAATGACTTTCAGCAATTTGAGGCACTGATTACTCCAAATTTTGACCATACATTTTAGATCAATAACTTCAGTTGCACAACCAGTTCAAATACAATAACTTAAGTTATCTGGAAGGTGCGATACGGGAGATAGATTGGCAAGGGCAAACATGTAAAATCGGCAAGGACGAAAAATCCAACCAATCCTCCATTTGAGAGGATGAGATTTGATACTTTCAAATTTGGAGTACCAAAAAATTATGGAAGATCTCTTCCATTTTACTATTCATTTTTTCAAATCCCACTTTTGTCCCCACTTATGACTGTCAAAGAGTTTGAGTTTTTAAGTATTTAGAGCAATGTTATTGGGTTCAAACAAGTTATTTGGCTTTTCATGGCGAAAGTCAGCATTCTTAGTTTTAGTTAGTGACATTTAAATCCTTGCCAAATGCATGGGAGTATTAATGCCCACCACTTGAAACCACTCCACTTGCAAATTTGAGAGAACTTGTCGCCTTCGAAGATATCGTGTTCGCCTCTCCATGTCGCCTAAGGGGGCGTTTCCACCAAGCAATAAGTTATCGACCAATACTTTTTCGTTTTGTCCCTATTTAAAAAAAAAATGACGTATGTTAGTTTTGCCCCAAGCTTTTATGTATTATAGGTTTGTCATAACGAGAGGAATCGGAAAAATAAAAAATTATGACTTTAACAAAAGTATTTTGGAAAATATCTAAGAAAAAGCCAAGAAAGCCGACTTTTTTGGTTTTTCTTGGACATTTCTCAAAATACTTGTGTAAAAGTCATAATTTTTTATATTTTCAATTCCTCTTGTCGAGACAAACACATAGTACATAAAAGTTTGGCGCAAAACTAACATATGTGGGAAAAAAAATTACTGAACGAAATCAAAAAATAATAGTCCACAACTTATTGCTTAGTAAAAATTAGTGATTTCATTGACTGGGTCCGCAATTACCAAGTACACTTTCGCCACAATTCCACAGAACAGAAGTTCATGATTCAAATCAAACTTGATTTACCAATAAAAAAACCTATACCAAATCTTGTGGGCTTAATATCCAAATTGGTTGTGGCGTATAATGTTGTCTTTGGATATTAATTATTTAATATCCAAGTTGGTTGTGGCGTATAAATGTTGTCTTTGGATATTAATAATTATTTTAAATATTCAAAAAATTGGTTGTGGCGTATAATCAAACTTGATTTATAGCTGTTTTGTGGACGCAAATTGCTAATCCCCCGACACACCCCCGGACCCACCCCTCCTTTCCCTCATTATCCCCGGCCCTCCCTCCTCTCTCTCTCTCCTCATTTTATTTTTTTGTTATAAAATTTTAAATAGTAATAACTTTTTCTTGACATATTTATTTAAAATAAATTTTATATTTTTAAAATATACTCAACGAAACCTATCAAACGAGCCTAATATTGATGGTGAAATAATGAAAAATGAAAAAACTATATATTTTTGTAGTAGTTTAAACGGTATAAAGAGGTTGGAAAATTAAGTGTTCCAAAATTCAATCCATTTGAACGGGTGAAAAGATTTTAATTTTCTGATCATTTTATTCTAAATGGTCATGATTAAATTTTGACTGTAGGGCTCTCGTTGATTAATCCTAAGAAAGTCGTAGAATCAAATATCGCTTAGGATTAATCAATGAGAGCCCTATAGTCAAACTTTAACTATGATCATTTAGAATAAAATGATCAAAAAACTAAAATCTTTCCACTCATTCAAACGGATTGAAATTTGGAACACTTAATTTTTTTAACCATATTTTTTAATAACTGTATAAAAAAATATATTTTTCCGGATTACGCCCCTCTCTCTCTCTTTCCCTCCCTTTTCTTTCTTTCTTTACGGTTTGTCTTATTTTTTTATTTCCCCATTTTCTTTCTTTCTTTCCAGGTTGCTCTTTTTTTTTTTTTGGCCACTTTATTTCCTTTTATTTCTATCCAGTTTGAATATTTTTTTCCTTTTTTTTTTCTCTTTATTACTCTTTCTTTCTTTTTTTCTCTTTTTTTCTTTTTTTTTCACTTTATTTCCTTTTATATCTATCCAGTTTCAAAAAAAAATTTCAATGCAATAGTTATTTATAACCCTGTCACATGTGATTTCCATATTTTGTGAGATATGTATTATAAATAGCCGTTGCATTGAAATTTTTTTGAGAGATTTTTTTTTTTGATCGAAAAGAAAATTTTGTTTTTTGCAAAACCTAGGAGGAAAAATTATTCGGTTGCTCGGTTGCCTAGACCACTGACCACTTCTTTTTTTTTTTAATAACCGGATTTAGTTAACCAAAAAAAAGAAGGGAGGTAAATGGAAAAAGAAACAAATAAAGAAAATAATTAAAAATTAAAAAAAGAAAAAAAAATTCAAGTTATAAGGGAGAAAGTTATAATCCTTCTTCAAGTTTCATAACAGAGGTGCAACCAATAAAAATTTGGCAACTCACTCATTTTGATCAATACTGAATACCATATTCTTAATCAAGTACATCACTAATTTGTCTTTACCTATGCTACTAGGATTCTTCAAATTTAAATACAACATTTTAGTGAGAAAGATCCAAGGAAAAATTTATACGTTCGAGGACAAATAATTTGTGCCCTGAAAATGGTAATATCATACTTACGTAACAAGTTCTATAATAGAATACCAAGCACATTACACACAATTATGCTGTCTGTAGCTATTCAATTGGCTTAAGTTAGAAACATGATGAAAGCGTTGATCATGCATTATCTGATACTTATACAAACTCGGCTCGTTCAATAAAAACTCGGCTCGTTTAGAGAGGCTCAATTCGATTAAAGAGGCTCGTTTAGTAAATGATTAAACTCTGCTCGTTAAAGCTCGAGCCGAGCTCAAACTTGCTGAAGCTCGATTCGGCTCGGCTCATTTCGGCTCGACTCGTTTATACCCCTAGTTCCGGTCCCTTTTAAGCACAAGAGAGGATACACCTCTTAAATTTAAGGGAGCCTTGTTGATAAGGACATACTAAACTTTTCGTAGTGGTTCCAGTCCACCTAAACTTTTCGTAGTGGTTCCAATCCTTATATGGACACGCGTTCCAAAAATACCCCTAGGGCACCCTATGAAAATGCCTAAACCCTAGGGTACCCAATAAAAGTGCCTAAAACCCTAGGGTACCCTATAAAAGTGCCTAAAACCCTAGGGTACCCAATAAAAGTGCCTAAATCGCTAAAACCCTATAATAGGAAAGTGTACCCTAAAACTCCTATGAAAGTGGCTAAACCTAGGGTACCCTAAAACCCTAAGGTACCCTAAAACCCTAAAATTCTAGGGTACCCTAACACATTATATAGATAGTAAGGGGTAGTCGGGGCATTTTTGTCCAATAATGGACCTCCACCACTATAAATGTTACAGTAATGGACCTCCACCACTATTACAATTTGGGTTGGACTAAACGTCCAAAAGCACCTTCAAAATGGACCTTAGCCCAATTTACCGTAAATTCGTAAATTTAAAGGCTTGCTTTGGAAATGGCATATCCTGTGCACATTATTTTACCACCAGAGAGAGAGAGAGAGAGAGAGAGAGTGCTATAATCAGATGTGGGGTACTGCACCTTACATGGTTGTGGGACTAACATTGTGTGGGGGAACTCGAGATACTGTTACACCACGGTGCAACTGAGGTAAATGAATGAAATGAACAGCCAGACAATTGATTGTGTAAGCTTTGTTTAATAACTTATCATAGGAGTTTTAAAAAGTGTTCAAACTAAAAAAGTCAATCTCAAACGAGCTGAGCCAATCACGCAATGATCTCTGGTACCTTGAATTTTTAAGATATTATAAGTCAAATGAGCCTAAAAGTAGCCTGCTTGAGCTTAGTTTAAACTCTTAACGAGCTTTAAAAAAAAATGTTCATGTTTAGATTGTTCATGAAACTAACTGATCTCAAAAGAGCTTTTAACGAGGAAGCACGAGTCCGAAGAATCAAAGTTACACAAAAATCCTTCTCAAAGAATCAAAGTTATATTAGTCGAAGGATTATTTTGTAGTGAGTTCAACTGCTCTTCCAATGAGCTAATCTAACGATTCTCAAAATACTACAAAGTACAAACATTTGTCGATAAGAAAAAGAAGATTATTTTGTCAGATATATTGTTGTTTCACCCGAAATTGAGGGTGAAAACCATAACAACAGAACAAAGCATCTCGAATGACAACAGATCGCGCGAGCATCTCTAACAACAAGTGGAAGGAGCTTCTACGGCATTAATTAAAAGAAGAGATGCTATAAATTGGCAGTACCAAGCTATTTGGCATGAAGTTTGGAATAGCAATTGCTGCTATGCAACTCCTTTTTTGAACAGGATTTACTATGCTAACTCGATCACAAGTTTTCGACATCTCCTAATGGAATCACAAACAGCGTTTGAATTCGCCGCCGCAGAGGAGTAAAGTAGGGAAAATGGTTATCATACCTGTGGAATAGCATTGCCAAATCTCAACATTCCGCATTGACAATGTAAAGCCATTTCAGAACAATGTCACCTACGGAGTAAGTCCACCCGTTAGTTTCAAACTCTACAATATCAACGGTTCGAATTCAATTTATTGTATAGGGAACGGATTGGTTAGATTTAAAAAAAAAAGAAGAATCGAGGGAGAGGATGAGGACATATTGGTCTTTTAACGTCGTGTCTGTTATTATGAATGAAAAACATGATGGCAGGGGATCTATCCGCACATTTTCAAAACTACAGGAGAGGTTATATGCACACTTTTGAAACTATAGGGTGTATAACCACGCATGACTCAAACCACATGGGGTGAAAATGGATTTTGCCCTACCTTCAAACAATACTACCCTATATGTAACTTTCCTAGTTCAACTCAACTCAAATAAAAGTGCCAAGTCATTTCTTTTTTGTGCACTCATTGATATCGTAGTTGCTTTGATCTCCTTGATAATAAAAGGGAACAACAGAAAACAAATAAATTATTTCCTCTGTTCCTAAATAAGTGTTCTGCTCGCAAACTTAGGCCTTACAGAAGATGCATTTATTTCATTAAAAAAATTACTCACAAATGAATTGATGGCAATGAGTTCTATCAAATTGTGAAAAAAAATAGATTTTTTAACGAAAAACATGCATCTTTTGTAAGGTCTTGGTTTGCGTGCCAAATACTTATTTAGGGATAGAAGAAGTAGCAAACTTAAGCCTATCCAGTATTCTAATATTACTCGCTTTCTGTGGCACAATCAGCGTCTATAGACTCTTTCAAAGCCATTCCTGCCTGATCATCTACGAGATTTTCTGAATTGATTAAAACAGTGACGCAATGACCATCGATTGACTCTTTCAAAACCATTCCCGCCTCATTATGTGAGGTTTTCTGCATTGACTAAAACAGCTATAACCGATCTCATTTTTTGTAATAAACCTTCTTTGAAGTTAGAGGTAACATCTTCAATGGCTTCTTCTGCCATATCCCCTCTCCTCTTACTCTCCCTTTTGCCCTTTCTGCCTTTGTATGCTGCTTCTAATGTAACTTTGGGCTCATCACTTTCCGCCACAATCGATAATAACCCTTCTGCATGGATTTCACCTTCTGGGGATTTCGCTTTTGGATTCCGACAACTTAACAATACCGACATTTTCTTGCTTGCGATATGGTACGCCCAATTACCCGATCAAACCATCGTTTGGCATGCAAACACAACTAGTCCAGTGCAAACAGGATCAAACATCGAACTCACAACGAATGGGCTCAAGCTAACCGATCCCAACGGCCTAACAATATGGACAGCACAATCTGCAAATTCCACCATCTCCTATGGCGCGATGCTCGACACGGGCGATTTCATACTTTCAGGTACTAATACAGCTGTTTATGTGTGGCAGAGTTTTAATTATCCTACGGACACAATTTTACCAACCCAAATACTGCCACTAGGTGACATGTTGTATTCTAAGTTGTCTGAAACCAACTACGCAAAAGGAAGGTTTGAGCTCCATTTTATGAATGGAACTCTCCAGCTCAATCCCGTCGCCTGGCCAACCGAAACCCAATACAACTATTACTACAGTAGTGGAACAGCGAATCTTAATTCTTCTCTGTCTGGGTTTCAGCTAGTTTTCAGTCAATCCGCAGATATTTACATTCTACTAGGGAATGGGACGACTTTCCCACTATGGCCATACATCTTTCCAAACTCAAGCAACTACTATCGTGCAACCCTAGATTGTGACGGTGTTTTCAGGGAATACGCTTATCCGAAGAGTTCAGTCGGCAACGAGAGCTGGTCAGTTGTTGGATACATTCCTGAAAATATATGTGCGGATCTAACAACTAACGACTTGGGTAGCGGCGCATGTGGGTACAATAGCTACTGCATGGCAAATGGTTCCACTTCAAGTTGCCATTGCCCACCTGGGTTTTCATTCATCGATCCGAATAACGACTATGGCGGATGCGCACCTGACTTCCCTCAAGATTGTGGAGTAGACAACGGAGCAAGCAACCCGGAAGACTTGTATGATATGATTGAGGTTCAAAACATTAACTTCCCGTTCGGAGATTATGATAGTTTGGGTCCGTACAATCTAACACAGTGTGAACAAGCTTGTTTGCAGGATTGTAATTGTGTTGTTGCCATATTCAATGGCATATTATGTTGGAAGAAGAGATTGCCAATGTCAAATGGGAGACTAGAGACTGCACTGGCTATTTTCAAAGTGAGGAAACAGAGTGTTGCTAACACTACTCCTTTAGGTGGTTCTTCGGATCCAATTTCCAACTCCAAGAAAGACAAGCTAGTTTTTTGGTTGTCACTTCTTTTTGGAAGCTCAGGACTCTTCAATATCCTTCCTATTGCTAGGCGTGATTTCTCTAACGATTTTCAAAAGTTGTCGGAGAAAATCAAGAGAGGCCATTCGTGACTCAAGCGTCTTTGAAACAAATTTGCACGTTTTCACTTTTGAAGAGCTAAAAAAGGCAACAGATGGGTTCAAGGAAGAACTGGGAAGGGGTTCATTCGGCATTGTCTACAAAGGCGTGCTGAAATGTGGTTCTAAGACTCAAGTTGCAGTCAAGAAGTTGGACAAGTTGTCACAAGGACGAGATAGGGAATTCAAAGCCGAAGTGACTGCGATTGGGAGAACCCATCACAAGAATCTGGTCCAATCGCTGGGCTATTGTCATGAGGGGACACACAGGCTTCTAGTGTATGAGTTCATGAGCAATGGCAGTTTGGCGGATTTCCTCTTTGGCATCCCAAGACCTGATTGGTATCATAGGGTCCAGCTAGCTCTAGGGATTGCTAGAGGACTGGTATACTTACATGAAGATTGCAGTACCCCAATAATCCATTGTGACATAAAGCCTCAAAACATACTCATCGACGAATTGTTCATACCACGAATTTCTGACTTTGGATTGGCAAAATCCATAGCGCTCAATCAAACTCGAACCCATACAAGGATAAGGGGGACTCGAGGATACGTCGCTCCAGAGTGGTTCAGAAATGTACCTGTGACAGTTAAAGTTGACGTATATAGCTTTGGTGTCATGTTGCTCGAGATTATTTGTTGCAGAAAGAGTGTCGCACAGGAGTTTGAAGATGAAGAGAGAGAGATATTAACAGACTGGGCCTATGATTGCTTTAGAGAAGGGAATCTCGATGCTTTGGTGGAAAACGACGACACTGCTATGAATGATATTGAAACATTGCGAAGGTGGGTCATGACAGCAATCTGGTGTGTTCAGGAGGATCCATTGCAAAGGCCTGCAATGAGTACGGTCTTGCGGATGCTGGAAGGATATGTCGAAGTTCCAAGTCCTATCTGAACTTCTTCGATCTATGCAACTTCTTGGACCGTGAAGACAAAGATGGAGGAAGATCATATTTTCTATTTTTCTTTTTTCTATTCTCCTATTCCAAAGGACTGTGTGTGCACGAATTTTTCTTATTGTAGTGGGCATATTTGAAGCAGGTGGATCATTTATGTGATGATGTGAAAGTTCTTAATGCATAACCATTGTGAAAATAAACAATTTTGGCTTACAATCCTTGTTGTGCTCATCAGATAGGCTCCATCCTTTCTTTTGAATAGCTGAATCTCATTCAACAACAAACTAAACAGGATAGTCTTGATACAAAATGGCATTAAGCCAGGAAGAAAAATGAAACCAACAGGGATTCACAGATTTGAACACAGGGGAAGCAACCCCATGGGCCGCTTTGTTCGCTGCTCTAGGGACCTAGGAAAGAGAGAAATTCAATTCCAAAGTCAAAGACCTAATGTCGTGTACAATTACACCGAACTGCCAAGGCAGGACTAACTCAGATACACAGAGCGATGAGATCCTTGTCGTCGCTTCCCTCAAAGCAAAGAGCTTGGCAGAACAACACTGAGGGTCCTGAGATTTTCACTCTTCTGCCATCCACTATTTTCCTAAGATGATCCCTCAACACCACACCGACGAAACCAGATTTAGTCTACCCCATCCACTTTCCACGATACATCACAGTTTAATTTATTTAGGCTTCATCTCATATTAGAAAATCCGAAACGTAAATTTTGATTGGCTCCTAAAAAAAGATGGAGCAAAAAAATGATCCGTTTATTGGACTAGGATAAGGCCCATTTGATGTGTACAGCAGGGGCTGCTCCCCGATCCAAAAAACTGCACTCACCAAGCAAAACCAATAATCAAGGCTAAACCATGTAAGTTAAACCTCGTCACACAATCATGAGTGCATCAAATTGATTTTTGAGCACAGGATTACCAAAACAATAGAACCGAGCCAATAAACTTATTATTCTCGTCATTTTAGCTTTTTATTTCTTGCAACCTGTAGGAAACTAACCAATCTCAAACGAGCTTTTTAACGAGGAAGCACGAGCTCGAACTTGGATGGTGTGTATGGTAACAGTTACACAAAAATATTTCTCAAAGATTCAAAGTTATATTAGTCTCAAGAATTGGTTCGTAATGAGTTTGACTCCTCCTCCAATGAGCTAATCTAACTATTTCACAATACTAACATTTGTCGATAAAAATAAATAAATTATTTTGTCAGATATATTGATGTTTCACCCAAAATTGAGGGTGAAAGGTGAAAACCTTAACAACAGAAGAAAGCATCTCGAATGACAACAGAGCATCTCTAGCAACAAGCGGAAGGAGCTTCTATGGCATTAAAAGAAGAGATGCTATAAATTATCAGTACCAAACTTTGTCACTACCAATACCATGCTATTGGCATGAAGTTTTGAATTACAATTGTTGCTAACTCGCTCACAATTTTTCGACATCTCCTAATGGACTCACAAACAGCATTTGAATTCGCCACTGCAGAGGAGTAAAGTAGGGAGAATGGTTATCGTACCTGTGGAATAGCATTGCCAAATCTCAGCAATCCACATTGGCAATGTAAAGCCATTTCAGAACATTACCACCTACAGGGTCAGTCCACCCGTTAGTTTCAACTTTTCTTTGTCAGCGTAGTTTTTTGACTTGTTACAATGCCAAAAACTCAAAGAATAACAACATTACATCACTAGTTTGGTGTTAGCAAAATCTCAGATATAGACAATTGGATGCATTTTTCGATACTGATCACTTTAGCTTGGGTGATCGTTAACGATCTTGGTAGTCAAAGTTTTTGCAATTTTGGCTCACCAGTGGAGCTACATTTGCCGAAAGAAACTTCCAAATTTTCGAATGGCCTTGCTCTTAGTAGGTTTGGTTCCTCTCTGTTTCAACTAGCTTCTCCTCCGGCCCAGCATGGTCTGGCTTGTACCAAAACCTGAATGAACTGAGTCAAATTTAAAAAACCCCAGTCGAGGACCACACCATGGCCCTAGAAGGAGGATTCGACCTGGTCAGGATTCTACCAAAACCTAAATGAACCTAGACTTTAATGAGCCCAAGTTGGCCCATGAACTATTAAAAAAAAAAAATTAAACAAAAGAAGAAAACAACCCATTTATCGCGCCTTACCGAAAAATCTGGATTGCAGCCTAGCAGGCCTGGTTGTGCTCATCAGATGAGCTCCATCTCTTGTTAAAGAAATTCGTACTGTAGATTTGAATTGGCTCCTCGACTATGTCACGTACGTTAAAAAGTGATCCTTTTAATGGCCCGGGACGAGGCCCATGTGATGCGTAAAGTCCCCAATCCAAAAATCAAAACTCATTATACAAAAAGCAATAACCAAGGCTAAACCATCTATAAGTAAAACCTCATCACACTATTCATGAGTGCATCGAATCTAATTTTGAACAAAGGATTACCAGAACTATAGAACTGAGCAACTAAACACTTTCTCGTCATTCTTTTTTTTTTCCCTGCATGTGGTAGGATGTTAGCATGTTTACATCCCACACTGTTTAGCTTATCCTATTTTTACACTTAGCAAAATCACTCTGGTTACATGCGTATTGACTAGCATAAAGAATTCCTCGCTTCCTCATTCTTCGCCACCCTCCTTATTATATATTGGAGAACACAATTATAAAACTCCAAATTACTAATCAATGACCATTGGCGGAACCAAGAATTTTCGACATATGGGTCACTCCTTTAAGAGCGTTCTTATATGTTTCAAAGTCGTAAGCGAACTCATATCAATTTTTATTATTTAATTCAAAAATGAGTGTATATATACATCAAATATTTTTCTTGTTAGTGATAGTTAATGTTGAGCTTGTAAAAAAAAATAAAAAATGTTAAAGAAAATACATGTATATTTTTTATTTTATGTGGAACTTATAATTATAGTAATTGATTTGTGTAGGAAATTACATTATTGTAAATGACTTTGTAGTACCAATGCTAGACGAGATAGTTTACGTTTGGGTTTGAAGTCTGAACACTCAAAAAAACATGAAGAGGTGTGTGTTTTAACCATTAAAACACACACACACAAAAGAACCAGAGGATGTAGGCACCAAGATTCGAACTTGAGTCAAGATTGGATAGGCGGCTTCTTTCCATTGAAACAGTCATGCAAAAATATTCGGAATACTTTATATAAGTATATTACAAACTTTAACTTGTAGCCCTTCTTCGGGGCCAATTTTCAGCTGGGTCACGTGATCCACCTGTGCCTACACTGAATCTGCCCTTGAATCAATCAAATAGTTAACGTACAGAGCAAGCAAATAATTTTTGACTAATCTCTCAAAAAATTTCATAATCCAATCACGGTGATGTATCTTCAAACAAATACTATACTACCCCATTATCATGCAACTTTCCTAGTTCAACTCAACTACAGTACTATCGTTGCCAATTCAAACTCTCTTTGACACGTTGGTTACGTAGTTGCTTTGCCGTCGATTTTTTAATAATAAGGGAACGACAAAAGTCTTCTAATTTTAGACTCGCTTCCAGTGACGCAGTCAGCATCTACAGACTCTTTTAAAGCCATTACTTCAATCAAATAAGAAAGAAAAAAAAAACGTAGTTACTTGTGTTTTGATACTCTTTTGTGCTAAAAAATTACGTAGTTACTTGTGTTTTGATACTCTTTTGTGCTAAATTTTTACTTCGAGACGAATTAATAATTTACAAAAGTTTAGTCCAAAATTAACAAACGTGAAAAAAAATTGAATAAGGACAAAACGTGCACTTTTTCTATAAGTAAAAAAAAAAAAAAAAAGTGTTAGTGGAACACCACTTTTAGTCTCATTTTAAAGACACCGCCATCATCCTTCCAACGGCACCAACTTTATAAATAGTGAAGGTACTATATAATAAAAGTTAGAAGACATTTCATCAAAATACAACAAATTAAAATGTATAAAGGACATGCTTGGTATTTAAATTTAGAGTCAAATGCTCATGGGAACAAAAGTGATACATGAAAATGTGAATCGTGAAATGGAGGAGATCCTCCATGTTTTTTTGATGCTCCAAATTTGGAGTAGCAAATCTCATCCTCTCAAATGGAGGAGAAAATGGAGGATGATTGGACTTGTTTTTTTCCTCCAAATCTTGGAGATATGGAGAAATAGAGCATGCAATGGAGATGCTCTATTTTTATACTTGGCCAAAATCACTCTGGTTACATCCGTATTGACTTAGCATAAAAAAATTTGTCGCTTCCTCAGGAGTATTATATATAGGAGAACACAAATACACAATTATCAAGCCCGAAATTACTAATCAATCCAATAGTTAATGTACAGAGCAAGCAAATGATTTTTGACTATTCTCTCCAAAAATTACCTGACCTTAGTACTAGTGTTCTAATCATTCTCGCGTTTGCTAACACGCAATCATCATAATATAATTGACTCTTTCAAAACCATTCCCGGCTCATCCCTGTAAATGAGGTTTTCTCTGCATTGACTAAAACAGCAACTAATAACCAATCTCATCATTTTGTAATAAACCTAACCTTCTTTGAAGTTGGGAGTAACATCTTCAATGGCTTCTTCTGCAATCCCTCCTCTCCTCCTCTTACTCTCCCTTTTGCCCTTGTATGCTGCTGCTTCTAATGTAACTTTGGGTTCATCACTTTCCGCCACAAGCGATAACCCTTCTTCATGGGTTTCACCTTCTGGGGATTTTGCTTTTGGATTCCGACAACTTAACAATACCAACATCTTCTTGCTTGCGATATGGTACGCCCAAATACCCGATCAAACCATCGTTTGGCAAGCAAACACAAATAGTCCAGTGCAAGCAGGATCAAACATCTAACTCACAGCGAATGGGCTCAATCTAACTGATCCCAACGGCCTGACAATCTGGAGTGCGCAACAATATTCCACCATCTCCTATGGCGCGATGCTCGACACGGGAAATTTCATACTTTCAGGTACTAATACATATGTTTATGTGTGGCAAAGTTTTGATTATCCCACAGACACGATTTTACCAACCCAAATACTGCCATTGGGTGGCATGTTGTATTCTAAATTGTCTGCAACAGACTACACAAAAGGAAGGTTCGAGCTCCATTTCATGAATGGAAATCTCCAGCTCAATCCTATCGCCTGGCCAACCGAATACCAATATACCTATTACTACAATAGTGGAACAGCGAACCCTAATTCTTCCCTATCTGGGTTTCAGCTGGTTTTCAATCAATCCGGAGATGTCTACATTCTGCTAGGGAATGGGTCGAATTTCCAACTCTGGCAAAATATCTTTCGAAACTCAAACAACTATTATCGTGCGACCCTAGATTTTGACGGTGTTTTCAGGGAATACGCTTGTGCGAAGAGTTCAGACGGCAACCAGAGGTGGTCAGTTGTTGGACACATTCCTGATGATATATGTTCGGATCTGACAAATGAGGAATATGGTAGTGGTGCATGTGGGTACAATAGCTACTGCGTGGCAAATGGTGCCAGTATTAGTTGCGATTGCCCACCTGGGTTTTCATACATTGATCCGAATAACGAAAATGGCGGATGCGCACCTGATTTCCCTCCAAATTGTGAAGTAGACAACGGAACGAGCAACCCAGAAGAAGTGTATGATTTGATTGAGCTCCAAGACATTAATTTCCCATTCGGAGATTATGATCAATTGGGTCCTTACAATTCGACACAGTGTGGACAAGCTTGTTTGAGGGATTGTAATTGTGCTGTTTCCATATTCAATGGCTCATACTGTTGGAAGAAGAGACTGCCTATGTCTAATGGGAGACGGGAGACTGCACTAGCTTTTGTCAAAGTGATGAAAGGTATTGTTTCTTCTGATCCAATTTCCAACTCCAAGCAAGACAATAAAGTTATATGGTTGTCAGTTCTTTTTGGCAGCTCAGGGCTCTTTAACATTCTACTGCTAGGTGTGATTTCTCTAATGCTTTTCTCAAGGCGTCAGAGAAAATCAAGAAAGGACATAAATGACTCAACTGTCTTCGAAACAAACTTGCATGTTTTCAATTTTGAAGAGCTAAGACAAGCGACAGAAGAGTTCAAGGAAGAACTGGGAAGGGGTTCATTCGGCATTGTTTACAAAGGCGTAGTGAAATATGGCTCTAAGACTCAAGTTGCGGTCAAGAAATTGGACAAGTTATCGCAAGGAGGAGAGATGGAATTCAAAGCCGAAGTGACTGCGATTGGGAGAACCCATCACAAGAATCTGGTCCAATTGCTGGGCTATTGTCATGAGGGGACACACAGGCTTCTAGTGTATGAGTTCATGAGCAAAGGCAGTTTGGCAAATTTCCTCTTTGGCACCCCAAGACCTGATTGGTATCAACGGGTTCAGGTAGCTCTAGGGATTGCCAGAGGACTGGTTTACTTACATGAAGAATGCACGACCCCAATAATCCATTGTGACATAAAGCCTCAAAACATACTCATTGACGAATTGTTCATACCACGAATTTCTGACTTTGGACTGGCAAAATCCTTGGCGCTCAATCAAACTCGAACGCATACAGGGATAAGGGGGACTCGAGGATACGTCGCTCCAGAGTGGTTCAGAAATGTACCTGTGACAGTTAAAGTTGATGTATATAGTTTTGGTGTCATGTTGCTAGAGATTATTTGTTGCAGAAAGAGTGTCGCACAGAAGATTGAAGATGAAGAGAGAGCAATATTAACAGACTGGGCCTATGATTGCTTTAGAGAAGGGACTCTAGATGCTTTAGTGGAAAATGATGAGGCTGCTATGAATGATATTAAAACATTGCAAAGGTGGGTCATGACAGCAATCTGGTGTATACAGGAGGATCCGTTGCAAAGGCCTGCAATGAGTATGGTCATACAAATGCTGGAAGGATATGTTGAAGTTCCAATTCCTATTTGAACTTCTTTGATCTATGCAACTTCATGGACCATGAAGAAAAAGAAAAAGCATGAGGTGTACATCAGCCTCAGGACTGGAGTGTGGAATCATCACTTGTATCCCACATATACTATGAAATTGTATATCCTTCAGCGTTAGTCTCGTTAAAGTTTTGGGTTTTCTAAGCATCCAAACAGGGCTTACGATTTCTTTGAAATAATAGTCTTTCCGTAGAAGAAATACTAAAGAGCATCTGCAATGTGAATAATCAAAATTAATAATCAAAATGTATCACGTCATCATTTGATTATCCATTTAGTTCATAATCAAACTTAACAACCTCTTCCTCCACATTGGTTATTTTTACATCCCTAATCAAAAAAAACCCACAATACACAATGCACCAATGTCCAATCGTAAACGAGTTCCAATCACGCACCCGGCCACACCAAATTATTCGTCTCAATGAGACGATTCTAATGTGGGGTGTTTTTGAATTATTGAGTTTTGAGTTTGATTATTGGTAAAAGTTGTTAAGTTTGGTCATGGAATGAGTGGAATTTGATTATTTATTAAAAGACTTGTAACTTTGCTTATTACAATGTGAGGTATTTTTTGAGCAATGTTGTTAAGTTTACTTATCCACACTTATTTGCTTATTATAATGCGGATGCTCTAACCAGACGGATTTGAAAGATAGTCCACGGCAGCGAGAACCTGTAGACAAATAGATTATTGAAGCACACAAGTACTGAAGTTTTAATGCTCTGTTTGGTTGCTGAGAAAGTAAGAACAGAAGATTTTTTATATAGATCCTTAGCTTTCTATGCAACCAAACAGAACAAAACTCACACAATCAGTAAGAAAACAAAGCAAAGAGGGAAATGGAAGGTGCAAAGAGGAACAATCTTGTAACCTGATAATGCGAAGCAATCAGGAGAGAGAAATCAGAGGGTTGGGGATATGAGTTTGATTGTTTAGCCATCTCTCCCTCTCTCTCTAGAAAAATGAATTTTGTTTCCCGTCTTTTGTTTTCTCTCCTGCATTTCTTGGTTAAACATGCAAGTACCAAAAGCAATGAACACTGTTTGAGATTTTCTGTAAATTTTCAAATCTCCCGCGTTAAAATCATCGGCCTAAAAAGAGGGAGGGAGTTCGAATTAGATAAGAACAATAATCTAATTGGATTTTTTTTTTCTATTTAAAAAAATAATAATAAGAAACCTTTCTTTGTCTCTTTCATTTTTTTCTCTTCAATCAAAACAAACATATAAACTCTTAATCATATAGGATTGAATAAAAAATCGATTGACTTTTTGATATAATTGCTATGCTTAGTGTGTGACTTGTTGGTTTTTTTAGGCTTAGGATTCAAAAAAGATTCCCCATAGTATGAGTGTAAATTACATTTTGTACCTGTAGGTTGGTGTTAATTTCACTTTGGGTGTTCAAAAACTTCACTTAGACCCATTTGCCCCTCCCCACACCACACAACAACCGCACCACTTCTCATCTTGGCTCGGATGACTCCTGTCGCCCTCTCCCTCCGCCTCCATATCTACCACACCCTCTCTCTCTCTGTCTCTCTCCACCCCTTACATGGATCAACCAATTTCTTCTTCCAACAGCAAGCCGATTGGAAGTCTCCATTACATCTTCACATGAAGTCGTGGTAACGCCCCACTCCACCGTACAACTCAGATGTGGTAGATCTCCCCCGATTTCAATCTAAAAGTAAGTTTCATTACATTATTGGACTTTTTGTTGTGTTTCCTAACCTTTTTTCTAACTTCTGTTTCAATATTCCGTTCTATTTGGTTAGGATTTGTAGCAATTTTATGGGTATTCTAGACTAGGGGTTGTGACGATTCCATGGGGTTCTAGATTAGGGGTTAAGGATTCTTTTCAAATCTGCCAAAAATCAAGATAAATATTGGTAACTCCGCTTTGCTATGAGAGCTAACTAGAAAAACTGGTGCGAGTTTTTGTCAAATGGGTTTAAAAGTTCCTGTCTGAATTATGGTGTACTCCAAGTCTGTATGTAATTTTAGTTGTCAGTGTAAATGTACTATGAAGGGCAAAATGGTAATTGCAATAATTATTGGATTAATTGTATTCAAATTAAGAAAACGAGGTCAAACATATCCATTCACAGCTTATTCATTCGTGGTCTACCCCCACCGGCTTGTTCAGCTTAATAAGTCATTTGGCTTATTTTTTTGTTTTTATTTAAATTTTTTTGCATTTATTAATTGTTTGAGGATTATTATTTCGTCATGATAAGAAGAATCTAAAAAGTAAAAATTACAATCGAAAGCTAATTTTTTTATAAAAAAAATTAGTTTATTAACTTATTTTTTTGTTATTTAAAAAAATTGAATTTTGATCTTAATTTTTTACTTTTAGATTTCTTGAAGCAATAATTCTAAAAAAAAAAATAACGAAAAATTGACAAATGTGAATTCAAAAAATAAGAAGGAAAAAAAAGCCAAATGACTTTTAAGCCGAACAAGAAGTCTACGCTCCACCCACCGCTCACCTACGTGGCGGTGGGTCCCACCAATTTCTTTTAAAAAAACGCAGCAGAAAAGAGGGAAAATGCTACTCATACAACCGCTGACGTCATATCCCAACGACGTCGTTTTGTTAAAAAAAAAAAGGGTCATCCTTCCCTTCTCCTTCTCCTTTCTACGTTTGGAACCTATGGAAAGGAAAGGAAAAGAAAAAAAAATAAAAAAATTTTCCTTTCCATTATTTGATTGGAAGGAAAAATATGAAGAAAATAAAAATTTTAAGTATAATAAATAGTAAATTTTCTCTCTTATTTTCCTTCACTTTTATTTTCCTTTCCTTTCTTTTCCTTTTCGAGTTCCAAACAGAGCCTGTTCAGTCCTCAACAATCGGGAACAGAGAACCCCCTTCTTCCTCCATCGACGCTCAAAATTTCCAGAGAGAAGAGAGAGAGGGTTTCTCATATTTTCCAGAGAAGAGAGAGGGTTTCTCCATTGACGCTAAACCCCCCCACCCACCTACTATTTGATTCTGGTTCTTTGGAACAGCAGCAGCTCTCGAAGCCATATCAGACTCTGGATCTTCTTCTTCTTCTTCTTCCTCCTCCTCTCCTTGGTTATGACCGAAAACCCCTCCAAGACTCGCAAACAAAGACGACAAGAGCACCTGGAGACGACCGTTGAGTGGCTCTCCTTCCGTATCCTCGGACGCCACTTCGATCGAACAACGGGTACTCTTCCCTCTCTCTCCTTGTTTCAAATAGATAGATTACCCACACTATTTACTCCTCATTCTCATCAATTAGAGGGTTTCAAATTGAGAAACCCTAAACTGTTGTGTTGCACAAAAAAAAAATCTAATTCGAAAATATGAGAAACCCCTGATTCGAAAATATGAGAAACCCTCTCTCTCTCTTCTCTGGAAATTTTGAGCGTCAATGGAGGAAGAAGGGAAAAGGGGGTTCTCTGTTCGCGATTGTTAGGAGGAGAGTAGTAGACTGAACTGAAGGAGAAGGAGAAGGGAAGGGCGGCTGGGTTTGTTGTTTTTGTTTTTTTAACATAGAACGACGTCGTTTTGATATGACGTCAGCGGTTGTGTGTGTCCGTACGTTTTTTTGATCCGCTGTGTCCGTACGTTGTGTGAGTGCATTTTCCAAGAGGGAAAGAAACGAGTTCTTCGCTGCGGGTAAAAAAAAAAAAAAAAAAAACGAGTTCTTCGCTTCTTGTGGTTTGGGGAGAGAAAGAGAGAGTGAGAGAGGAGGAGGAGGAGGACCCAGTACGCGTGCCACCCCATCACCACCACCACCACCGGCTCCACCTCTGGCGACCACCTCCACCCCGCGAAAAGTTGTCACTGTCAAATCGCAAAATTGCAACGCACCACCGTCCAAGCTCAACCGCCAAGGTCTCTCCTCTTCTCCCCCTCTCTCTCTCAGTCTCTCTCTCTCTCTCTGAACTTGTCGATGAGCTCTAGATTCTCCATCTTGGTGGTGGCTAGAACTTGTTCAAACCCCCAAAAACTTAGGGTTCAAAAAATCGGGTTTTTTTTAGAAATCGCGATTATTAGTAGGTGTAGGAACGCATGCCATTAGCCGGTAAACTCAGAATTTATGCATGAACTTGTGAATTGTGTTCTGTCAATGACTTCAAGAGATGCATTCAAGGGATAAGGAAGCTCAAGGCAGTGAAGTTGTAACTTTTTGAGGGTTTCGGATGGATTCTTTTTTGACTGGGTTCGTGGGTGGTTTTGGGGGCTGGTGCAAATCATGGAGAGTGTGTGTGGTTTCAGTAGAGTTGAGTTTTTGTGTGTGTGTGTGTGTGTGGTTTCAGTAGAGTTGAGTTTGTGTGTGTGTATGCTCATCAGTGTGAGTTTTGGGTCTTTTGTTTGTCTTTCAATGTTATGGGTGTTTGAGTTGATTTCTTTTGTGGTTGAGTTGATTAGGACAACTATTTATCACAACATATGTCCGTTTGAGTAATTCACTGGTAGTAGCTATTGGCTGTGACTTGGGGAAGCAAAAATAAGTGAACAACTATTTGCCCTTGTGCTGTCTGCTAGTTTGTTTCCATTTCTTTCGTGAAGGCTTTGAATTGTTTCCATTTCCACTGGTGTCTGGTGTGCAAGTTATGCTTTTGTTGCAGTTGTTGCCTGTTGGGATTGTCCAGATTTTCAATATCCCCCGTATCTCCATTTGAGTTGAACGATTTCTGGCTCATCTATGTTGACATTGCTTCTTCTTTTGGCTTATCTATGTGGCAAACAAGTAACTCGATTCTTTGGGGCTGTGTATAAAAAGTTTCATTGAATGAACCAGAAACCAAATATCATTCTTTTGGCAAAAACCAAATAGCATTTATTGTAATGAACCACAGAGAGAGAGAGATGGAAATCGGTGAGATAGAAGTGGTGGTGGATTGTCTTCCCACCTTGCAAAATAAACCTTCCTAGTTCAATACAAAAAATGCTATTTGGTTGTACATTTTGTAGTGAATCCGAAACCAAATAGCAGTACCAGCAATCCATTCATATTGAACTTCCAACCACTTCGTTCTATGCAATCAAAGTCACACACAAAACACAAAATAAGTCCTGCTTTTGAATCTTTAGACCTCTTTTAGGTAAGTTAAATTTCATTGTAAAACCAAAGTAATTACACTAGCAAAGGGGCGTGCCCCAGCGGACATGAAAACAAAGCAACAAAAGAAACCAACTCACTCGCACAAAGGGAGGCTACAACGGACTCAAGACACCGCCAAGACTTATACCAGTCATAATACAGAAAAATGAAACATATGGAGGACACACAATACAAAGACAACAATACATTTCAACCCAAAAAGAAGCCATTACAGCTCCCACAATAGGACTAAGAACCACGGCTATAACATATGCTCAAATCATCAAGGGAGACTTCGAATTCAGGATTTTCCAAGGTCTCTTTATGGGTCGAAATCCTAACAAACCGCGCTGGATTGCCATGCCCAAATCTCACCGATTAAGATCCTCCTCCCAAGGGGAACCACAGACCCAACTTGAAGGATAGAATATATCTCCTTTCCTGAGCAGAGCTCCTAGTACATAGCAGTCATTCACCCATTTTCAAGTCCCATATGCCGGCAAGTCAACATCATCACAGCAGCTACAAAACTTCTTTTTCAAATATAGGGGCAGACTCATTTTAACAATAATCTGAGATTTGGGGATCTTAAAAATAGAGCAAACTCATTTTAACAAGAATCGAAGTAATCTAAGAAGTAATAGAAAATTATGGACAGTGGCAACTTTTCGCAGGGTGGAGGTGGTTGCTGTTGGTGGTGGTGGTCTCTGGTGGTGGTGGTGGGGTGGCAAGTGTACTGGGTCTTCCTCCTCTTTCTGTGAACCAGAAGAAGTGTTGTTTTTGTTTTGGGGGAACTCGTTCACAGCCTTTTCTGCCTCCTTTTTTTCTATTTAAAATTGGTGGGACCCACCTCCACGTAGGCCAGTGGTGGGTGGAGCCACTGGAGCGGTAGACTTATGCGGCGGGGGTAGACTTATTGATTTGTTTGCAGTTTCAATAATGTTACAGACACATCTCTTCACCTCTTATTACGGCCAAAAAAAAAAAAACGGAAATCAAACGCTCCGTGTTGAACGAGAGAGAGGTCATACTCCCCTGCACCAACGCCATCCCCTCCATCAAGATCTCTCTCTCTCTCTCTCTCTCGTCATGGATTTCCCTAGAACTTTTTTTTTTTTTTGATCCGCTCCTAGAACTTGTTCAATCCACAAAAATTAGGGTTTCATGTTTAAGTTAAATTGGGTTTTTGTTTTTTTTGTATGCTTGTTATTTGCAATTCTGTTCCTTTATCATATATATAATTCTCTGTAAGTATCATTGCTGAATTGGTCCACTACTACCCATTGCTCTATTCCCAAAGTCCTCACCTTTGATTTCTCAGGTGACCCAAGTCCAATGCCCGGAAAAGAAATGACAACCAATTCAGTTGTAGTCACAATTGAGAACCCTTTGGTAGAAATAGATTATTCCAATTCCAATACCAATTGATCATGATTTCCTGATAAGCAAAAAGCCTCAAGGCACGCACGTAGGCGGTTGTGGCTGGGGTGTGGTGGAGAGGTGTGCATGTAACATTATTGGCATGGTTTCTTGTTAAATCACTTATTTGGATTGAGCATTTTTGGTGAGAAATGAAAGGGAGAGTACAAAAAGGAAATTTTTTGATTGAGTGTTCCCGTTTCTCACCCAATCTCACCAAAAGGGGTGAGATTTAATGAGAAAGGGCTCCCCTTTCGTATCTCATCCTTTCTCACCGTCCAAATCCACAGCTCTGTTTCGGCGTTCTTGTTCTTAGTTCCCCTAAATCCAAAGTCACTGACCGAAATCCCTCCGTCTCCGCCGGCGATTCCATCACGGATCGGTATATCTCCAGCTCTTCGTTTTGATTTGCTTTTGTTTCCCCAAAATACTAGGGTCTGGCTATTGTTTTTTATAGCTATACGTATGGATTGCCAAGCTGTTGGTTTGATCAAGCTTGCCAATAAAACCCACCAGCAACTTTGATCTTTTATCACCTACAGTTCTTGTAATTCCTTTTGAACTTGCACTTTGGTTCATTCTCATTATCTTATATGTGTAGTTTTTTTTGGGCTTGTTCAGGTACTAGAAAGGTTATCTAACTGTCAGCACAAAATTGGTTTCAGTTTTATGTTGGCAGAAATTTATAGAAACCTACTTATTGAAAAAAAAAATATATTAGAAACCTGTTTTGAGCTTTGGACAATGCACACATGCTTGAAATAGTTGAAAGTTTGTTACCTTCTATGTGGAGTTTATTCTGTGGATTTGATTGTTTTCTATCTTGATCTTAAGACTGGCAAAGAAGTTGCAATGAGCATGGAGGAGTCAGCCAAAAAACCTTCTCGTCCTCAACTAGTGAAGTTAGACAAGGCACTCAAATTGGTAACTACTTTTGCTGGCTTACACCATTAGAAAATGTACTTTAATGGTTGCAGCGCCTGTGTCAATTATGCGTATGCAGGAACATATGATTTGGTTTTGGGTTCCCCTATTTTTGAAATCGGGGTCACGCTTAGAAACTGATTTCGATTTTTGATTCTGATACCTCTCTCAATTGCTTTGTTTGGTGTATTTCAAGTTGAACAATTTGTTTTATCTTTCCCATCTATACTTATGACTATGTAAAGGGAGGACATCATTTTGGCGTTCATTTCTTTTTTGAGTTGCTTCACACATGGAAACTCATTCAATTTTCTTTAGGTTCCTCTACTTCTATTAACTGCTTCATTTCGCGAATGTGAAAATGCATCACGTTTTAACGTCTTCCTTTATGCACGATTGCTTGGTGGCGGACACAAGATTTGTGGTTAGCGGAGACCTGAATCACATGTATTCTTGCATGAATAACAATATTTTCATCCTTATACATTGCTACTTACTAGGTTTGGGAGAGAGACGAGATTGTGTGTGTGTGGCCCTATGTAAATTTGCTTGAGTGACCAAAAAATGGTTGATTACTTAAAAGTTTGGGACTTTTTCACATACATAGGATAGGAGTTTTAGGGAATTTTTTCCACGCGAGGAACTTGCAGGGTTAATCCCATGGAATTTTTCTAAACAACCAGAAAGATTAGTATAACTAGTAATATTTGGAGTTGCGCAGGACCCCTACCCCTTGTGTCCCCCCCCCGTAATTACACTAATATATAAATGGAGAACATCAATTTGGTGTTACTCTTTTCTTTTAATTTTATCATAGCAGGAAAAGTTTCAGTTTCCAATTCATCAACCTTTCTAAACCATTTCAATTTTCATTACCTAATGTGGTTTTCAAGCAATGCTAACCAACATCCTAAGTTCAACACTGGTCGGAGATACCAACCTCCATGCTAATGCAGAGAGCCCAATGAATGCTGGCATGAGTAGTATTGTGATCCATACCAACAAAATCCCTGAACAGCTTTGCAACAAGCTTACAGCCCCTTCTTCCTTCAATTTCTGGAATCTTCACAAAATAGTCCCTCTCTTGTTCCTTCACTGCTATCCAAATAGCAGCCCCCGCACTCCTCTCAACATCCACTATGGAGTGACCCCCCTCTGAACGTTAGCGTACTTGCCTCCTTGCCATCTTCCACATGCCTCCTCCAGACATTGGTAGAGTCATCTCCGTTCAAGGCCCAATGCTACGTCTCTCCGTGAAACCCTCTTCCACTCCCCAAAAGCAAACCAAAATGAAGCCCATGTTTTGTATCTCCCTTGCAAGGTGCACTTATTTCTTATCTTGTTGAAATGTACTGATACTCTGTGCTTGTTAATTTGTGAGGACTGGATCTGTGACATTTCCAACCATCTTCCTTTCATTGGAACTCTAATCTACATCCTCTATAATTGGCTCTTCATAGCTTCCTTAAATTTTATTATTTTGCTTCCATTAATTGTGATTGGTTCGATGAAGTGTGTTTTCTAGTTATTTTGGGGTTGCAGAAGATGCGGTAATTGTTTTGCCATCACTTTCCATTTTCTTGTGCTGAATCCTGGTGTACTACAGATATCGTTCTGCTCAACTATAAACTTGCTTATATGCAGGCTGAAAACTGGGTTAATAATATGACTAAATCTACGGAAGAAGAATCGGGTGAAGTTGAATTGGAGGGTCGACCTCTTAGGTCAGTACAACTGTTTGCATGGCTAAAATTATCAAATTAAAGAAGTTTGTTTAATTTCTACGAGCCTTTGGTACAGGCTTGGATTAGGTGCTACAGTTCCATGGCAGTCCAGGGTTGGACCGTTAAATGACCCTGTTGATAGGAGATTGCATGCTAAATTAGAAGCTGGAAAGAAGAAAGCTTCTCAGAGAATGGAGGAGGAATCAATCCCATCTGTAAGAGGTGGGCACAATGTTAAAGACAATGAAGACGACGACGACAACGATTTGGATAGCCGAACAAATTTATTCGCCAAGAAGAGAGTGATGCCCTTGACCTCATCTTTACAAGCAAAGAAGAAGCAAAAGTGATTTGTTCTGGTCAATACTTGGTTACATGGCCTTCTGAGTATTTGCGATGGTAAGATTTTGCGCTGTGGTTAGATGATATCACAATAAATGCTGTCAATTTGTTTAATTATAGCAAATGCAATGTTGCTTCAATGCTGGACTAACTTTTTTTCCCTATGATGACAGTGAGACTGACACTAGTAGATTTAGCTATAATAGCTAAACCTGGTGCCAAATTACCTAGTGCCAAATTTGGCACCAAATATAGCCAATTTGGCACCAAGTATAGCCATTGCTAAAATATTGCACGGGCCAAATAGCATACCTTTGGAACACCAGTTTTTGAACTTGTTGCTAGGTTTTAACTATAGCAACCTAAACAGCTTGCCATTGGAGAATCTTTCAGTTTCCTTATATTTGTTTGAGAACTCAGCACCCATACAATTGGGAATACCCTAGTTCTTATGTCATCAAACACTATTTCAGGGAGAAATGCCGTAAAAAGAATGCCTTTTTTTTTTTTTTTGTGCTTTTCATTAAGCTCCCACCTATTACCTATCAGTTATACACGGACATACTATAATTGAGTAGGAGGACATACTATAAGGGTTTTTGCTATAATAAGGACATAAATATTTTTCTATAAAGTCTAAAGGACATTCTATGCAGGATTTACAAAAACCCCTCCCAAGGTTGACTGGCGTTGACCAAAGTTGACCGGCATTGATCAAGATTGATCGGCGTTGAAAGTACCTAAAACCCTAGGGTACCTTATGAAAGTGCCTAAAACCTTAGGGTACCTTATGTATGAAAGTGCCTAAAACCTAGGATACCCTATGAAAGTGCCTAAACCGCTAAAACCCTATAATAAAAAAGTGCACTCTAAAATCTTATGAAAGTATCTAAAACCCTAGGGTACCTATGAAAGTGCAACAAGATCGAAAAATATGAAAAAAGACATCTTTTGTGTTAGCCAAACAATGCCTTATCTCATTTAGGACAATTTAAATGAAAAAAAGGACATTTTTTGTGTTCAATAATGATATGTATACCGACCAAGGGGGGACTGAAATCGTACCGACGGCCGCCGGCCGGCCGGCCGATCCGAGCAGTCCAAAAATTCTAAAAAAAAAAAACCGAGGGGCCCCACGCGGGAATCAACGGCATCCGACCTCGGATGCCGTTGATCTCGGTTTTTTTTTTATTTAGAATTTTTGGACGGCTCGGATCGGCCGTCCGGTGGCCGGAGACGGCCGGCCGTCGGTACGATTTCGGTCCCCCCATTTCTGTACCAATAGCAGTACTCTTTTGTGTTAGCCAAACAAAACCTTTGTCTCATTAAAGGCAATTTTGTCTTTTCACGGACTCTAGACTTTAAAATATTTTTATTAATGAACTCTATACATCACAGAAACTTAGGCTCAACTAAAGCTTCCATGGGATTGTTTCATTTGGACTTTAGACTAATATGCTGTAAATTATAATTGTCCAAAGCCTGACTTTTCGGATTTTTTTTTTGATATGAGAAATAGAGCATGACTTTTGGGTGCCCTTTGTTTTAAAGGTTGTTGCTTTTTATCCCACTTCCTGGAAAATGCAATGGTGCTCATAGTCAATGGCTGTTAAAGCCATAGGACTCCAGTTGAAAGTTTGACATGTTTGTGGAGGTAGAGATCTTAAATCAAAACTTGTTGGTTGACTTTATTGGCCACCGCAGTTTGCTATGTTTATTACAAGCTCCCACACTTGCCGGGATCAAGATTTTAGAAATGGAAATCAAAAAATTAATCTGTTGAATAATAGTAACTCATTATTGCACACAGGACAGGAGGACTGCCCAAGGACATTATTTTGGGTTGAAGCCCGCAAACTTCTGGAACCAGAATGTATATCGAACGGATTAATATCAAATCAAAATGTTTTGCAATTGTCTTGCTTCATAGAATAGTTCATACTCTTGCCCGAAATTTCTCCGCTTGGATGCCTCCTACCTGAAAGCAGCCTGCGAGTTGATCGACCATGGCGAATGTAAAAATGATACCCCATATATATACGGCCTGCTTGATCTTTTCTACATCGCACTGGGCGTTGTCGTGGTTTCTTTGCCATCATGCCAATGATTTCTTGATTCTGCGGGTGCAACACATCCATATTTCCTAGCAGATACAGCCATATGAGACCTCATAAGTGAGACCATGGATCTACCAAAAAACCCAAAATTGCCAAAGTGGTCATTCCAGCTGCCTAACCATCTCCATTGAATGGCTTGAAAATCAAATAAGAATATATAGAATGGTACAACCAGAAAGCACATACAAATTGTACTACCAGACAGCAGTCATAGCATAGGCAACCGCACGCCGTTTGGGACCCACTCCCACTCCCATTTGTAGTTCTATGGTGAATGCAAAGTTCCGGTACACTTCTGAATACTCACATCTGTTGCACCAAATGGGGGACCCTATTGTGCACAAGGTGCACAGCACCGTGCAGTGCACAATCCAGACCGTTCGTTCGGCCATCCAACAGCCAGATGAGATCTGGGTATGTCATCCACATTTTACTTGGACAATCACATAGGAAGCATATTCTCTCAGTAAATTGTTCACGAGAACAACATATACAGCTACCATAGTTTGCAAGAACTGCTCTGACATCTTCTAAACACCATTTACCCAAGAAAATTAAGCAAGCATCCCTGTGACCTTGAAGGGAAAAATTACAATACACACCACCACGTACGAATTTTGTGGCTGATTTTTACAAGTTTTTATGGCTCACTTTATGAGTTTTTATGGCTCATCTTACGAAAGTGTATACAGTACACCCTAATGAATTTTGTGGTTTACTTTTATGAATTTTTGTAGCCCAATATATGAGATTTTATGGTTGTTTATATATGAATTTTTGTGCAGTGTTGAAAATGAATTATTTTGGTGTTCTACGAATTTTTGGTCAAAAAGACGGCGCAAAAGTCAAAAATGGCGGCTCAAATATAAGAGAATTTGTGATATTGTTTATGAGATTTTCTGGTGTTATTTACGAATTTTTTGGTGGTGTTTATGAATTTTGTGGTTCAGCATACGAATTTTTTGGTAATCAATAATGAGATTTTGTGGTGATATATGTTTTTGTGGCTCAAAATACGAATTGCATACCTTACGCTGCTTTTTAGGGGTGTTTATTATAGTCGTTCTCGAGTTGGACATAGGAGTGTTAGATGGATATGATACATAGACACATATCTGCTCACGACTTGAGTTCTGGTAACATAGATGTGGAAGCAACTATAGGTTTTCGGATACTGAAAACATGATCTGCGCTCTTGGAAGTTGGAAAAAGATCAAATTGGTTGTGCGTGTGTGGACTTTGTGCATTTGTGTGTGTAAGTGTGTGATTATAGCACTACTACTCTCTTTTTTTGTCAATCGGTAGGTAGTTTTATTCATCACTACATTGAAGAAATATCAACGAAGACTTTGCTACAAACCCAGCTCGGAACATTCTCCTGCCAGATTAGAGGGCCATCCAGGGGTAGGGAAAGTTTTGGTTATAGCATTAGCCACCTTATAACAATTACGAGAAACAAAATGAAAGGAACAAGAATGAAAGTTACGAGCAAAAGTAAAGCATCTCTGATTATGACTAATCTATATAATAACCAAGCTCAGTACGCCCAAAGTATACCAACAAGCTGCACACTATAATCAAAGGATTCTAGACTTCACCTAAATGTCATTAACCGTTTATTTCTCAGACTAAATAGTAATAAACTTACATCAATCCATATTAGTCTATAAAGTCATTCCAAATCATCTTATTATTCTTCGTACGATACCACAATCTTTCTCGTGTCTACATTTATCATCACCAAATCCCTTTATTTCAAAAACCCTTCCTTTCTTTCAATCAGGTATTTCCCATCGACAATCACTTGGGTCACCTCGGGTCTAGTTCCCTCGAGCATAGGGTCACCCCGAGTCTATTCCTTCAATAATAATAATAATCATTTGGGTCACCTCGAGTCTAGTTCCCTCGAGCGCAGGGTCACCCCGAGTCTATTCCCTCAATAATAATAATCATCATTTGGGTTACCTCGGGTCTAGTTCCCTCAAGCGCAGAGTCACTCCGAGTCTATTCCCTCAATAATAACCAATTGGTTCACCTTTCACACTTTTCATAATTGCCATCATTTCATAATCAATTTCATCATCAATCTATCGGTTGTACCACAAAACTTCAATCAACCATTAAATAACACTACAATACTATATCCATTTGTTTCTACGCTTGAACCTCATAGGACGAGTGCTAAAAAAAAATTTGAAAGATTCGACGAGTCGTGAGGACACAAGTTATCATATCACCTTAACATCATTTGGACCACTAAACACACTCACATCCACCCCTTATATTCCCCATAATGCCACCATACTCTAAGTAACTTACCAACCCAGATTAACTTTATGACATACGACCCGCTTGTACCGATATTAAGGATGCAAGATGAATAGGTTTAATGAGACGGCTCATGAGGGGATGAATTACTAAGTTACCCTTCGGATCGCTAGATCAGCTCACATTTACCAAATACGTACACTCATCAGAACACCTCGCATTGCCTACGGTACTCCTGAGCAACCTTACGTACGTTTCCCATTTACAACGAAACTAAGATGACACTGAACGATTGTTTAAAGAGTGGAAACGATCAACGAATCATCAAAGGACGAGTAACCGAACTTAGAGATGGTTTAAAGGTGTTAGAAGTGATCGGGGGTCAAAAAATGAAGTTTAGAACAAAGCTGAAAAACTGTCCCTGATGAGCACCCAATATTGTAGATATTTGGTGCGACTAGTCTCGGCTTATGATGCTTTTACTTATGTTTATTTAGCTTTTATAGCGATATTGCACGTAAGGTAGGTTTTTGTGTGTTTCAAGTAAAACGTGCAAATAATGTGCGTTTCAATGCCATGCATGGCTGAAGTGCTTCTAAGTACCCGAAGACCCCGTCGGCTCCTTAAAATCTGTCTAAGTATGGGAAAATGATTTTCTGGAAATGTTTCGATTTTCGAGATTAAAAATGGCGATAATTGATCCTTGAATTTTTCTAAGAGTAATTACAAAGTTGCAAGATTTTATTTGAAGAGCAATGTTATATTTTGAGCCATTTTCTCTTGAGAAAAATGTGTAGTTTTCCATTTTACACTAAAAGTGGGGGGTTGACATTTTGATTTAATTGGAATCTTAAAATTCTGGTAATGCCATTGTTTCCAAATGGGGGTACTTTCTTATTTTCATTAAATAAATTAAAGTAAAGAAAAGGTAAAAGAAAGGTTTAAAATGTATTCTTACTTAAGTTTAGAGAATGAAAATAAGATGCTGAGGAGCTGTGAAGTTGTTGGGAGCTGTTTGCTAAAGCTGAAGCCTGCCTGGAATCTGCAGTTTTTGAAGAATGTTATCGATAACATCCTCAATGGTATCGATACCATTTGGCCCATTTTGGTCAAAAAGCTGTCCAGCCTTGAGGGTATCGATACCTTTTCCAAATGGTATCGATACCAGTCATCTACGGAGAATTGCTAACCAGTAGGTATCGATACCTTTGTTGCATGGTATCGATACCTGTTGCCTTTGACAGATATTTTTGTTGCTTTTCAGGCTTTCCATTTATGAAATCTTTCTTTTAATAGGTTATTTTTTTTGGGATATTTTGACTATTGTTGAGAGAGAAAGCTCATGTGTATATCTAGGGCTCTCCCTCACAATATGTTTGGATGTAGTTCATTATTAGCTTTAAGTCTTTTTAAATTTTAGAACTCCATTAAAGTCTTTCAAGCTTTTCTAGTTTAATCCTTCAAGAGCTCTAATAAATACTTCTTTTTTGTTCATTTCTCATTTATTAAAGTCGTTTGTAAGGACTAAATCCGTGGTAATATCAAGTTTATTTTCGTTTCTATCGGTATATCATGTTTTCTTCTTTAAACATGCTTTCTAGTCTTTTTACTATGTGTGAGTAGTTTATAGGTTTGGTCATGGGGTGAGATTCACCCTATGGATTAGCCGTTTAAATGGTTTCTCTTGACTTTAATTTAATCTCAGGGTTTTGAATGAATTAAACTCATGATGTCTAGCTTTAATCATGAGGTTGGTGGCTTCCTTCATCATGGAGTCTATCGCTTTGTGCTACGTGCTTGATAATCATATGCGTGCGAACTATCCTTTTTCGTCTCTCACTTGCATTAAATGAGTTCAGTTTGAATTACGGCTTTGAGTTAAGTTACAAGTAGTCTTCAGCTTTTAATTCTTCTAGTGGAATCCGGACGGTTTCGGTTCACTCATGAGTTAGATGAAGAAACCGTTTGATGGCTAAGTCGTGGGTAAATCAATCCCTTTGACTCGACCATTTTAATCTAGTTTATTTCCAAGTTAAATATCGTTTTTTTGAATCAAACATCAAATTTGGCCACTTGAACGCCGAAGCTCTTTACTCAACATCTATTCCAAATTCGCTAAAGAAGATTTCTCTGTGGGAACGATCCCGGTCTTCCGGTTTATATGCTATGAACGACTTAGCCCTATGCTTGGGTACAAACGTTTTTAAGAGGTTAGGTTGCGGAATTAAGCAGTCCCTAAGCCAAATGTATCGATACCTAGCAAAATGGTATCAATACCATTTGAGCAAGATGCTTTCCAGACGTAACGGTATCGATACCAAAGACTAATGGTATCGATACCAGACGATTTTCTGGGTTTGGTAATGCAATGGTATCGATACCCAAAGAAAATGGTATTGATACTAGGACTGTTCGAGCATATTTTTGAAACTATTCCCAAGAATCAAACCAACAAATTCAAGCATGATCAAAGCACAAATTCAACTCATAGGCATATAGAAAGAACAAGAAATTCCTACCTCGAAGTTGGAGAGCAACCTAAAGAGAGATCGAGCCCACGCAAGCCCTAGACTCCCAAAATCTTCAATCTCAACCGAATAATCCTCCCCGAGCTTGACCCACGAAATTTGAAGCTTGAACCATGTTTAGAAGACAAATTGGAGGTTGGTTTGTGTAAGTTCCAAGTAATTTTGGTGGATTTTTGGTTGGAAAATGGAAAGAGTGAGAAGGAGAGAGAGAGAGAGCCGGTGGAGAAGAGAGAGAGAATGGAGTTAGGATTTTAATCCCCAACTCCTACACACACCTATGTACACACACATGCACAAAACTCACACTAGCACACCCTCCACTAATAATCCTTTCACCTTAACCCCAAATCCAATAAACTTAACAAATTCCATAATTTCCTTCAATTTTCAACTTCATATAATCTTTTAAATATTTTTTTGAAATTACGGGTCCTTACATTTTGTTTATTGGTTGACCAATTTCAATTTTTTTGGGGTGTGGGTAAGAAAAAAATATGTTTCATCCTAATTTAAGAAAAAAACTTTTCGTATAAATCAATTTCGTTGGCGGGGGTGGTCAATAGTTTTGTTATTCATTTTATTTGTGTTCAAAATGCGTTGCGTCGTGCCTTCAGGCACGGGCAAAGTCTAGTACTCCTATAAAGAAGCCATCCTTTCCAGCATGTTTTCCTAACCTTTTTGTAGCTAATGCTCCAATTTCGTAGCTTGTACAATCACTTCAAATCACGGAGTCGTCGGTGTTCCATCATTGAGGTACGTCTCGGGTTTATGGATGAGCTTGCGGATGTGGTTGCCAGAGTCCATTTTGTGCGTGCTTGCTCCGCCGAAGTAGGAGTGTTAGATTGATTTCGATGTTGATTCTAAGGTTTTCTTTTTCTTTTTTTTCTTTTTTTCGTTTTTCCCTTTTGTGTGACTTTTTTCCCTATGTGGGACTCTCTCACCTCTTGTGGTCTTGACTATCGTTTCTCTTTAGGGATCTCTTCTACCATTTCTTAAAATGTTCTCTATTCTTCTGTTCCATTGGAGGGTTTGATCAGGTCAAGGTGGATTTTGTGAAGATGAGTGGTTTTTGTGTAGCTCATAATTTTGCTCTTTAAACTGTGAGAAGTGTTGGTTATAGGACTTGGGACTTTAGTTCTCATTGTGGCTTCTATCTCTCCTCCATGGGAATAGATGCCCCTGTTTGGGGCTGAATTAGCTCAATCAAATGGTAAATGATTATGTGCGGGCGTGCCAGAAAAGAACTAACTTCACAAAAGAAATTATTCTTTTCAATGTGATTTTAAACAACTAATTTATATCAGGCAACTGTATTATCCGTTCGATTACCTCAACTAAGAGGATTTTTCCTTTAAAGTGTCAACCAAAACAAAGAACTGCCTTTTCTCAAATCAAAAAAGATGATTGAACACAAACGAACATGAATCTAATCAAAGGTAAGTTTGTATACAAACACTCTTGAGATTTTACTAAAACCAATGCAAAAATATAAGCATACTGAATTTAATCAAAAGCGAGCATATAAATAATTAAGAGGACTGACCACAAACAAACCTGAATCTAATCGAAGGCAAATTTGTGCACAAACACTCTCGAGGTTTTCTAAGACTAATGCAGAAATATAAGCGCACTGAATTTAATCAAAGAGAGCCTATAAGCGATTAATCTTTGGTAAGAAGAAGACTGAAAAAAATAAGAAACTTGAATTTAATCAAAAGTAATCTTACATGCAAACAAGCCTTCAACTTACAAATTAAACCTCAACTACGATAAATCTCTAAGCAATCATATTGAGTATGAGTTGTCAGATGATGAGATTTTTGTCGGGGGGGGGGGGGGGGGGGGGCGGTTCAACTTATTTTTCTATTTATAGACGTCGAGCCTGCCTTCGAACTCCACATTATCATTTGAACTGCTCATGATTCCTCAAAAAACGATTGAGTGGAGCCTTCGAACGGTTACTTGGATTGGATTCTTCAGAATCCTTCTTTCTCCACGTTTGCTAATACTGATCATGGGTCTCCTGCTTTTATGCAACGTGGGTTAATGTAACACGACTGGCTCTTGCAAATGATTCCCTGCATCCATGCTTAATTGCTCATTAAACGAGAGATTAATCACCGTTCGATGATTCTAATAAGCAATCAACGGCTAAACCTAATTACCGTCTTAATTACCCTCAATTGATGCCCAAACGCTACCGTTTTCCATCAAAACGATACCGTTTAGTACTAAAATAATATCGCCATTAACCGTATGATCCCCTGTATCTCGGGTCAAAATGAGATATGTTCTGATAGGCCAAAGCGTTGTTTGATGCCACGTGTAATTTTCTCATTGGGTGGCGTATTTTAGGATGTAAACACACCCCCCGCATTAACATCTTATTTAAGGTAATTAAATAAGTGTTAATGGTGCACGTATCTGCCCACGCCCCCTAAAAACACGGATGCATGGGTCATAGGAGGAGTCTTTTTTCATGCACGTCCTTTGATCTCCTCAAAGAAAGCTGCATTAACTCTTCTATAAATGGTGAGTAATGATAGGGTTTAACGAATCACACAACTCCTTAAACCCCTTCGAAGTATAATCTCTTTCTGTTAAAAAACCTCCTAGTCATGGACTCTCTCCCAGAGATCAATCTCGTTCTTGATAATCTTGATCACCAATCTCATTCGTCTCACACATCTCCTCCGAACTCTCCTCAATTGTTGGCAGGAAAGATTCTCTCTGACCGAAACTTCCATACTCCTAACCCTTTGCCCACGGGTTAGGACTCTTCTCTAACCCGTTCAAATTCGGTTAGTGGGTCCAACTGGGGTGCATGGGAGGATAAACCTGCCCATACCCGTACGAATACTATTCTGGTCAAGTTTGACCAACCCGACCCGACTCCTAACAGGTTTCACCACTTTCGAACCCTGTTTGCGAGTCAATTCCTGCCTCTGACTAGCAATGACACCATTCACATGGGCATGCTAGAGTCAATCTAATCTTCCCTTAAGTTCGCTCCCTATTTGAAACAAGAGGAGAACTACATTGGGCCAGCCCCTTATTGCGACTTCAAACGCATGGCCCAATCCCAGAGAACCCTCTGGTTTACGGAGGTGAGGACACCATACTACCCCACTGGCTTCGAAGAGTCAAATGAATTGGCTCCCCTCCCAGAAGAACACGACTGGTTTAGTGAGGTGAACAATCTTGCTGTCAACCCTCCCCATTTCTAGTGGCATTATGGCTATTCCATCCTTTCCTCTGACAAAAGTAAAGCTCTACAACTTCTTGCTGCTTTCTCCTTCCTAGATGTCTCTATTCTGGAAAAAACAAGTCCTATTGACCAACTTTAAATGGGCTTGTGAAACACTCCTTCTGTGCACCATCCCCTCCACGGTTACCTATCAAATCCATTGCTTCTTGGATTTCTTGCCAGTAATCAGGACATGGCTCGAAGCTAACGCTGTAGCCTACTGCTTCGACCAAAACCTCCAAGACTATACTCTGGTTAAAGATAGGATTGAGAAGCTCAACAATCAGATTCAAAGCTTCCAATCTGAGTCATTCGAAGTGGTGCACGCCCATGCTGACAAGAAGATTCGAAGGTGCTTCAAGAGAAAACAAATGAAGCGCCCTGCAAAGGAAGCCCGACTCCAAAGGAAAGCCAAGGCTCTGGTGCTTAGCTTCAAGCCTCTTTTAGAGAAAAAACTGGAGTCAGATGTGAAGGAAGACATGAGGAAAATGGAGCTGAAATTCCTCCAATTCGCTTGGAACAAGTTCCACAGCCTTGTTACTTGGTCTTTCCCCCACTACTTCGAGAACAAGAAAGCTGCTGCTCAGCACTCAGGCCCTTCGAAGGCCTAATTTGCTCTCGTAATTCACTGCCAGTAGGAATAATATTTCCCTTTTGTCGTTTTTTTGTAATTACGCAAATTTCATTTATGTAATCCTGGCAGATTTAATAAAATTTTCCCTTTCATAACAATGTGCACTTGGCTCTAAGTTACCTCTGATTATGGGTCATCCTAATAATAAACCCAAAACAGGCCATCCCATGACTTGGGCTTACCAAAAGCTTAGCCCAACTGCGGGGGTATAAGAGCAAAAATAATTCAAACTGACCCCCTACGCCTAGTACATTCAAACTTCTTCAGAACTGAACCTTCTCTCACCTCTTTGCGAAATCGTTGAACCTTCATCGAAAAGAAAGATTAGGAATCAACTGAAGATTCTTGTTTCGACAATCGAGTTTTCATCCCGAACCCTAAAGAAGAAGGTACATTTATTTTGGGCCCTCAATTCGTAGGGGAAATTCCTACTTTCCTCTCTCTCTCTATTACCCTCGATTAGGGGATGCTGACATTAGAGCCTGTTCGGCCATGAACTGGCAAAATTTCCCAAAAAGATCATTTCCCTGCTGGCCGACCCTCGATAAAGACTGGAAGACTTGGACTACTCGAATGTTAGCCGCAAAGTCGAATGATCTTGAAAAAATAGGGTTGAAGAACATCATCGTTCTTCTTCGAAGGGGGATTCCCCAGAATCCACCTCTACTTCTGGCTGCCCTAGCCTTTTGGGACCCCTCCTTTAATTTCTTTAGGTTTAACTGTGGCATGATGGCACCTACAGTTTTGGATGTGTCCCAAATGCTAGGACTCCTTCCTTATGGCTCCCAATTCGACCCTACTAAAGAATATAATTCTCCTGAGGGTTCCACCCGCCTAACTGCTTCCAATGGGGCCTTTTTTCATTTCTACTCCAGAGAAGGGGAGTTGACAGGAGAGGTGTCTGAGACAGAATATTTCGCCTACATACTCTACACCCTCTGCAAACTCATCCTTTGTCACTCTGGAAAACGAGTGATGAGTGAGTTCATACCATTGGCCTCAGCACTATCCAGGGGTGATGAATTTGATTTCGCTTCCTATTTCCTTGGCCATGTATACAAAGTTGGCTTTGATTTCCACCAAAAGGGTCCAAATTACTCCCAAGGGGGCCCTCAATGGCTCATACAGCTATGGCTTCATGCTTACTTTCCTGAGCTAGGTCCTTTCAAAATGCCTATGTCAACTGCTGGCATTTCAGAGGCACCCAATGTCCATGGTGACAACTACGTTCAACCAGTGGCCAGTGAAGCACAAGCTTGCTTTCCCTGATCAGGTATACTACATGTGTTCCTTGTATATCTTAATTCACACACGCATGACTACTAACACCACTTACAGCTCCAAGGGTCACCATCCAAGTTGCCCCTCATTCCTCACCAAGAGGCCTCAGACACCATGCCTACTCAAGAGATCCGTACTCATCAAGACTCTGCCAAAGCGAGTTTTGATATAACAACTCTACTGTTATCCCTTGCTGAATCCATCCCACACACTCCTTTCCAGGTAAGAATGGAATTTTTAGTGCTATCACACGTTAATGGCTACATTCAGCCTAACACTTGTATTGGATTCCCACAGGAATTTTCAATTTCTGTTGAACTGCCTACACCTAAGAGTGTGATGGCCAGCCAGTTGAAGGTTGCTGAGCCATTGGGAGTTCAAGGTCCCCTTCCATATCCCTTACAAGTTTTGGAACAGGGTTCTTCCTCACTTCCTTCCACTCTTGTTTTGCCAATCTGCTTCGAAAAACGAAGCCCTGATGTTCTTACGTCTTCGAAGGATCAGGTAGTTTTTTAAGTCTAAACACCTTCCTAAGTGTATTGCTCTTTTTTTTTTTTTTGCTTATCCCTACTTCCCATTATGCTTCAGGTGGATACTACTGCTACTGACATGGAAGTAATTCCATCTTTGGAACTCAGTTCATCACCATCTTCTAATGAACCTTCTTTTCCTTCGATTGACCTTCCCGTAGTGGCTTTCGATGTATCTTTTTATAGAAGCCAGTTGGTATTATTCTGTGACAGCATTGCTGACCCTATTTCCCCCATTTCTTTTGATCCATTGGAAAGTCTTAAGCAACTTCTGAATCCATCCACACTTCCCAATTCTCCATCTTTCAGAATTAAGCATGTTCCCACAGGAGACGAGGTTCGGATGTTAAAACATCACCTAAAAGCTCTACATTGCTTAGGGCTCCCTGTTATCCTCGAACATGGCTTAATTCATCACTTCGAAGTGTGCTACCGAGCTTTGCTTCTTTCGAACGAGCTTCCTTTGTCCACTAGCTCCATTCTTCAAGAAAACCTCAATCAATTTGGTAAATTGGTTACAATTAACTGAATTAGCTCTCGCTCTCTCTCTCTTTAACTTTCCCATCTACTCTCCGCCTCCAATTAAAGCGTTTCTAGGGTCTCCATTTGGGTGGGTGGGGGGGGGGGGCTCTGCCTCCCCCCTCCTCCTCCCTCTCCCTTCTCTCTCTTCTTACCCCTTTCTCTCTCTTTTCTGATCTATTTCTTTTTATTCAAAAAGATCGGCAAAGTTTGCGGTGGCTGTGGGTGGTCGTTACCGGAGTTATGGTTCTCGACGTTCGTGTCTTGGTGAAGCAGTGGCCGGTGGTGGGGCTCCATGGGCATCGGGCATCGACGGCAGTCGCTTTTTGAATGGCGATTTGGGTCTTCCAGGTGTGGGTCTCCCGCCGTCTTGAGAAAGTTGTTCTGATTTTCTTGTTCCCTCGGCTGTTTTGGCTGGATTCGGTTGGAAATCTTCATCTTTTGATCTCGATCTGCTCGTGCTTGTGTTGCTTCGCCTGGTGGCGGGGTCCTCGGGTTCTGTGAAGGCGGCAGATGGTGGTGGTCGGGGTCGGCGTCGGGGGCAACATCGGTACGATTTTCTCGTTTCCTTCTTCTCTTTCTTCCTCCTCTCGTTCTTTTCTGGCCCCCTCCCCTGCGAATCTGTATTATTTCGTTTCTGTACCTGCGATTGGTTGTGCTGCCTTCTCTCGGCCCTGTAATTTATACTCTAAGTGATTTCCGGCTGGTTTGTTCCTGGACAACCGATGTTGAAGCCTAACGGCGTGGAGATCTGGTGGAGTATCGAAGCTTGGTCGATGTTGCCTCCCCCCGTGTTTCACTGTTGGGTGGCGTGGTATTTGCCTAACGGCTGTGGTTGAGGCTCGCGTCCAGTTCTCTGGGTTGCATCTGGTTTCTGATCTTCGGCATGGGTTGGCTTATGGTGGCCGTGGTGGGCTGGAGGTTGTTGGTACTAGTGATGCTTGTGGTCGACTGGCGGAGTGTGGTGGTGCTGTCGGTTACCGGTGTAGTTTTGAAATTGTATAGATTTTTAGGGTTAGGTTTTGGGCTTCTTTGGGTGTGTGCTTAATTGTAATATTTGGGCTTTTTAGGCCATCAGGAGTGTGCTTTATTGTTGTATCTGGGCTTTTAGGCCCTTAGGTGTTTGAGGGCTTTGTCTCTCTTGGTTGTATTTCCAACTTTTGGTTGGAATCCCTTTCCCCTAACCCCTTTAATAAATTTAATTTTGCCGATAAAAAAAAAAAAAATTGGTTACTCACAACCAATTCTTATCCGAAGGTTTTAAAGAAACCAATATGAGAGTGGAAGAAATGGAAGCTGCAGCCTCTAAGCTTGCCTCTCAGCTTTCATTGCATCAGGTTCGAAAGAACAAGTTTGCAGAACTCAACAGGAGAAAGACATGGCTAGAAGAAGAACTGCAAAGGGTCACAGATGAGCTCCACAAGATTGCTGCTGAATCCCAAATCACTGGAAGATGAGACTTCGAAGGGTGAACAAACATTGCCACAGCTCATTCCTTCGCTTCGAGCCGTGCAGTAGAAAAAAGCTGTCCAAGCCTCATTATTAGACACTAATGTTCATTCCCTTCGAGAAATAATGGGTCTTGTAATTACTCCACACCTGTAATACATATTTCGTTTTTTTTATATATGCTTAACCCTCGTACAGTAACATGCCAATTCAATTACTGGATAGGTATCAATGTACTATTGGATAGGTATCACTGCATTAACTTTGGAAAAATTAGATAAGACCCCTCATCTACTTCCCTCTGAAACATTAATTGACCACCTCCCTTTTTACCAATATAAATAGGGGCTTTGAAAAGGGAAACTCACCACTCTCTTTGATCTTTTGCATTGTCCAGAGTTCAAAGCTTCTAAAACTACACGTAAAGAGTTATTACCATGATGCGCCCTCCAGAGTTTATGAAGCACGGCTTCAAAATATAGCCATATCAGCTCTCATGATGCCTTCCTCTTAGGTTACGGCTCCTAGGTATAGACATATCAGCTCTCATGACGTATTCACGTCAGGCTGTTGCTTCGAAGACCAAAGAATCTAACGAGATGGTCTCGGAGTACGTCTACCTACCAACGGAGCTTTGATCAAGTTTTTATATCTCAGTTGCTGAAGACCCACATCTGGGACGACTGGGATATTCTATGCTTCATTAGGTTTTCTTTTCCATTTTCTAGATGGGTACGTTGAATGTAATCTTCCTCATGAATGTAATGAACAGAGAAAGATTCTTATTATTGTTCCTCCATCTAGTTTCACGGCGTGACTAGGTCAAATATGGATTTGTTTGTTGGTTTCGAAGCTTGCATGTTCTAAAACCAATTAATATCATATGAGTTTGTGATTAGTTGTAACAAACGGAAATCTTCCTAAAAAGCATTCTTTCCGCTGCTACTTTCATTCTGTTGCACCCTTTTTACCACAGACTCATCGCTTAGAAAGGAAAAAGACCTTTCAATATAAAAATGTATTTAGCGAGTAGTCCTAAAAAACCCAAACGAACGCTTTGAGATACGATATCTTTGGATTTTTTTTGTACGACTCATTTTCAGAGGATCCCCAACAGTCTCCTCGTTAGCTGTATCAATTATTGCTACGACTGATGGCGGCTATCTCTCTTAGACGTTTCATTCTTCGAGAGTTTTACACCTGCCTTCTATTTAATATCCGTAATAATTATAGGGAAATACACTTATGCTTCTGGGATTATAAATAAACAACCAGAGCTGTCAATATTCATCCCATCTCCTCTCTTTATTCCCTTTACTGCTATCTTTGAATTTACTATGGCCTCCAACCCACAAGCCCCTCAGCCTGCTGAACTCCTAGAGGAGTTTGCCAGAAGAATGGCAAAACTCATAGACGAGCTCAAGAAGGACCAGCAAACCGAGCTTCGAGCCCTTCGAAGCGAGATCTGTCAGCTTCGAGCTCAGCTGGTGCACGTGGAGACATCTTCGCGTTTATGCTTGGCTAGGACCTGGGACGATCTCACGGACGTCCTCACGGCTCATGAGGCCAAAAGTCCTCCGGAGGGTGGGTCTCCTTAGAGACTTGCCCTTGGGACTATGAGGGTCACCAAGAAACCCTCATTTTGGTTTCTGGGCCATGGACTGGCCGTTTTTCTTTTTAAGAGATCATAGTAGATCTTTTTCTTTATTTCAGATCCACTTGGGTCTATTCTTTCTTGAAAACCCCTTTGGGTTTTATCTTGTAATGGCACCCATTAGGGTGCTCTTTAAATAATAAATGAAACTCTTTTGTTACTCTGATTTTCATTACCATAATTGTGTTTGATTGGGCAGTAACGACCATTTCGAAGCATCAAACCAACAACAGGCTTGTAATAAGCAAGAAGAACAAATTATTTATCCCTACTTCTTATGACGCTCTGGTTCTTTGCACCCAATCTGTGAAGAGATAGCACCCCTCTCTTTGTGAGGCATTCCATGTATGAATGGCGACTCTTTCCCCTTACCTTTCCTGCAATTTCCTTATGTTGCTTTCAACATCGAAGGCAAGCCAGACTCACCTTCTTGAAGAAAATTGTCTTCTATGAAATGACTCCCATATAGAAGGGACGTAAGATTTTAAATGTCTCCCGTTTATTTTCCTTCGATGGACATAACCATTCAAATTCCTTAAATGATAAGCTCCACCTTTCAGGACTCTATGAATTTGGAAAGGTCCATCCCACGTTGGGGCCCATTTTCCTAATCCATCCGTCCTAACTCTTCGATCTTTGATGGGTAGGATAACCTTCCATACAAGGTCACCCTCATCGAAGCTTCGAAGAGCTACCCTTTTGCTGTAACTTCTGGCCACTCTGGCCTTTTGTAACATGATTTGATTTAAAGTCTTTACTCTAGCTTCATCAATATCCTCAAGTTCCATATGCATGGCTTGATGATATGATTGGGTGTCCCAATCATTTTGGGATGCTACCCTTTGAGATCTTATAGTGATTTCCATGGGTAAAACTGCATCATGCCCATAAGTTAAAGCAAATGGCGTAGTGCCAGTGCTAGTTCTTTTTGTATTTCTATAAGCCCATAAAGTGTCCAATAACAACTCATGCCAAGTTTCTGGGTTTTTATCCACCATTCTTTGGATTCCCTTTTTGATAATCTTGTTGGTTGATTCTGCTTGGCCATTCGATTGGGCATAGTATGTGCTAATATATATCAAAGAAATTCCATGGTTATTGGCAAAAGCTTTAACTAACTTCCCTTCGAATTTTGAACCGTTATCCACTGTTATTGTTTGAGGGCTTCCAAATCTATATATGATCCGTTTTATGAAATCAATAACGTGGGTTTGCTTGACTTCCTCGTAAGCGTGAGCTTCTACCCACTTAGTGAAATAATCAGTTGCTACCAAAATAAACTTGTGATTTTCTGAAGAAGGGGGATAAATCATCCCAATCATGTCCATAGCCCATCCTCTAAAAGGCCATGGCTTTATGACATATTATAAATCTGTAACTGGTAAATGTTTAAGTGGCCCTGTTCGTTGACATGCTTGACATCCCTTGGCATAATCTATGCAGTCCTTAAGGATAGTGGGCCAATAATACCCATATCTCCTTATCAACCATCTCATTTTTATGCCAGCTTGATGTGCTCCACAAATTCCTTCATGGACCTCAGCCATTAATTTAAAAGCATTTACCTTGTTCAAATATTTCAAAAGGAGACCGTCCATTCCTCTTTTGAATAACTCATTATTGTACATAATGTAGTTTATAGCCTTTAGCCTAGTTGCTTTGTCTGCCATAGCATCAGGCTTGGTTAAATAATCAATTAATACTTGCCTCCAATCTTCGTTCTGATTAAGAGAAAGATTCACCTCTAACACTTCGAAATCAGTCAACCTAGTGCTCAACAAAGGTAAAGATTTCTTTAGAGTTAATTGACAAAACTCTTTCTCATTTTCTGACAAAAATTTATATCCTGATGCTTTCTGAGCTATCTCATTAGCCTCTTCATTGAAGAATCTAGGGATGTAAGTTAAAGTAATCATGAAAAATCGATCAATCAGCCTTTTAGCATGTTGGTAATAGAGTACTAAAGCTGGACTGGTACATCGAAATTGCCCATTCAGCTGATTAATTACTAACTGAGAATCTCCAAAGATTTCAGCAGTATTAACTCTTAATCTGAGTAAGATCTCTAATCCTATGATTAAAGTTTCGTATTCTGCTTGATTATTCGAACATTGTCCCTCATTGAGTCGAAATCCATATTTGGTTTTTAGACCTTGAGGGGATTCCAAAATTATGCCCACCCCAGCCATTTGAGCAGTTTTTGACCCATCAAACCATAACTTCCATGGTTTGACATCAGCCATAATGGCGTCCAAAGTTTCAGGCACTTCGATTTCACTAGGGTGATCAGCCAAAAAGTTAGCCAATATCTGCCCTTTTACTGATTTTTGGGGTATATATTCGAGACAAAACTCAATCAAAGATACTATCCATTTCCCAATCTTCCCACTAAGCACTGGCTTCGAGAGCATGTGCTTAATTACATCAGTTTGAGAAATGACATATGTCACTCTACGCAACATATAATGCCTGAGTTTTTTGGAAGCGTAAAATAAAGCTAAACATAGCTTTTCTACTGCAGCATATTTACATTCACAGGAATTTAAAAACCTACTAAGATAATAGACTGCTCTCTCCTTGCCATCCTCATTATCTTGTGCTAACAACGCTCCTATTGAGTCGTGAGTCGCTGCCAAGTACAGCTTCACTGGTTTCCCTTCAATAGGTGGCATCAACACTGGTGGATTGGCTAGGTATCTCTTGATGGCTTCGAAGGCATCATCATACTCTCTAGACCACTTGAATTCTTCTCCCTCCTTCAGTTTCAACAAGGAAGAGAAAATTTTAGTCTTTCCTGCAGTATTGGATATAAATCTACGAAGGAAATTTAATTGACCAAGAAACCTTTGCAATTCCTTCTTGTTCGAAGGAGGTTTGGCTTCAATAATAGCCCTTGCTTTGTTCTTATCAACCTGTATTCCCTTTTTGTGGACTAAATAACCCAGAAATTTACCAGTTGATACTCCAAAAGCACATTTTTCTGGATTTAATTTCAGTTGGTAGCGTTTCAATTGCTGAAACGTCCTTTCCAGATGTTGCAAATCATCATTATCAGAATCTGACTTCACAATGATATCATCTATGTAACATTCTAGAAAGCCTCCCACAAAATCATGGAAAATGGTATTCATAACTCTTTGGTATGTAGCACCAGCATTTTTTAACCCAAATGGCATCTTGACCCATTCAAAGATGCCAATATTACCAGGACAAGCAAATGTTGTCTTGTGTACATCCTCCTCTGCTATGCAGATTTGGTTATACCCTGAATGCCCATCCAGGATGGATAGGATCTTGTGTCCAGCCGAACTATCCACAAGTATGTCCACATTAGGCATAGGATACTCATCCCTTAGTTGCAGGAAACGCCTACATTGGGGCCGCTCCCGCGTGAGAAATGCAAATCCCCGCTTCTGGGTCAGAAACGTGATGGGAGCGCGTCTCCCTTGAGACGGGAGCGCGCTCCTAAGGGATATGGGAGCGCACGACGAAGGTAGAGAGAGAAGACACAAATCTGCCATTATAGTTTCATGTTCTTCCCCTGTTTTTTCTATTTTGCAGAGAGAGAGAGAGAGGGAGAGAGAGAGGAATACCGAATACCGAATACATGACTTTGTATGTAGTATGTTTCTTCTACACGTGCATTCAGCTTCTCGATCGACCTTTCTTCTTGTTGATCTTTCACCTCCTTACCCTGTTTTTTTCTATTTTGCAGAGAGAGAGAGAGAGAAGGGGGAAGACGTAGAGAGAAGGCTAATTTGCAGAGAGAAGAGAGAGAGAAGGGGGAAGACGAAGAGAGAAGGCTAATTTGCAGAGAGAAGAGAGAGAGAAGGGGGAAGACGAAGAGAGAAGGCTAATTTGCAGAGAGAGAGAGAAGGGGAAAGACGAAGAGATAAGGCAAAGAGATGCCCAATTTTTGTACACATTTCTCGCCACTTACAGGGCCAATGACAGTGTATTGTTTTTTTTTTAAAACCAATTACACCTTTAATTGTATTTGGAATCTTGGATGGTACTACAGCTGTATAGTTAGAAGATGGGAAAGTAATAAATTGGTGCAGTTTTATAGTTGGAACTTGGGAAAGAAAATTGGAAAGTGGGAAGGGGAAATTTTTTTTACTGCTCACTTCCCTTTCTTTTTATGGGTAGTGAATGAAAAATTAGCCAAAATCAAATTTTTGTAGATAGATTTCGTGCATATGTGATTCTGTATGTATATGGATTTTTGCATGTAGATTCCGTGCCAAAATCAAATTGTACATATTTTTTTTATCAGCATATTTTATTGTACATATACCAAATGTCAATTTAAAGTTTATGAAGTTAAGAATTTTAGTATTTTTCTTCTAAAAATAAAATCATAGACTAATTTTATATGTGGCAAGGAATTGAGAGGAATATTCATGCACCAAATAAATTCAAGTTATTCATCTAATTACAAGCTATCGTTTCCATTTCAGTTTCGGGGGAGGTTATAATTTACGGTAATAGTAAAATACTAAAACATGAAAGGAATTGATTTCCAAACTCCCCTTTTAGTCATTCACACTCTTTTTTGTTGTCTTTATCGACTTGAATTTACTATTTTGCCATTTTTTTCAATACACTTCTTCACACATTCAAAGACAATATCGTAATTCATGTAAATAAAGACAAAAAAAAAAAAGAGTGTAGATGGCTAAAAAATGAGTGTAGATATCATTTTCCAACATGAACTAGAAAAAAGTAAACGCTCCTCAAAATTTAGAGACATTGCATCATAAAAATTAAACTGGCTTGCTCGAAACTTGGTCAATAATTGAAAAATAATAATTTAGTATCCTAGATATCTTTATATAGTAAAAATTATTCGGTAAGAATTCTTATAACATAAATTGCCGTATCAATTTCAAATAATTAAAGCCTTCATGAGATGCCTTGAAATCAAAATACTAGGAGTCTAGAAAATGTGATTTCGAGGGACCGTATTTTTCAAAATAAGGACACAGATCATTCTCTCACAATACATAGACTTTAATTCAAAAAATAAGGATCGGGGCCTAATTCTATTCTCCTACAAATTCAAATTGTAATCTCCCAACTCCGATTTTTTCTCAATTCGATGATTTCACGATCACAAATAATAATTTTTATTTGTCATCCTCCAACAAAGCGAAATTCAATCTAACAAAACACATAAAATAATTTCCATTTGTCATACTTCAACCATGCTAAGTTCAACCTGTAATGCCTATACTAGTCATGATCTTAGATAATGATCTCCCTTTGTCACACTCTAACAAAACACAATACAATTAACTAATCAGTATAACAACAAGTCTTACTCTATCCTAATCCTATGATTTCACGATCACATTAATAATCTTTGTTTGTCATACTAGTCATGAATCTCATGATCATAGATAATGATCTCCCTTTGCCATACTCTTTAAACATGGCACCACTAACTAATCAAAATTACATTGAATTTCACTCTATGACTTCATGATCACACATAATAATCTCCTTTTGTCATACTCTAACCGTGCTAAGTTCAACCTGTAATGCCTATACTAGTCACGATCTCAGATAATGATCTCCCTTTATCACACTCTAACAAAACACAATACAACTAACTAATCAATATCACATTACGTCTTACTCTATCTTAATCTTATGATTTCACAATCACATTAATAATCTCAGTTTGTCATACTAGTCATGAATCATGATCATAGATAATGATCTCCCTTTCCCATACTCTAACCATGCAAACATGGCACCACTAACTAATCAACATTACATTGAATTTCACCCTATGTGACTTCATGATCACACATAATAATCTCCATTTTTCATACTCTAACAATGCTAAGTTCAACCAGTAATGTCTGTACTTGTCATGATCTAAGATAACAAAAACATTACAACTAAGGCCCCATTCGGCTAAATAAGCAAACTGGCCTTTTCTTTTCTTTTTTTGTTCTTATTAAAAAAAAATTCGTATTTGTTAGCTTTTCGTCAATTTTTTGGGGATTATTGCATCGTTATGACGAGGGGAATCTAAAAAGTAAAAAATTATAATCGAAATCCAATTTTTTTAATAAAGACGAAAAAATGGCTTATTGGCTTATTTTTGTCTTTATTCAAAAAAAATTAGGTTTCGATCGTAATTTTTTTACTTTTTAGATTCCTCTCGTTATTACGATGCAATAATCCCCAAAAAATTGATGAAAAACTAACAAATATGAAAACAGTTTAAATAAGGACAAAAAAAATAAGCCAATTGGCATATTTTTTCTCTTTTGGATCAAAATTGACTTAATTGACATAATTTTTCTTTTAAAAAAAGTTAAGCAAACGGGCTCTTCAAATTCTCCACTAGTCATGCTGGTTATCTAGAGTTCTACACAAGTGGCAATTAGTGAAGTAGGTGGTAAGTGGAACACCTGTGGAAGTATTCAACGGGCTCTTAAAATTCTCCTCTTTATAAATTCATCACTAGATATTGCAGGAGAATATCACCATCCCCACATTTCTATGTTAGCCTCTTAGGTATGTTGAGTTCCAGTTTCTTCTCCAATCTGAAACTTAAATTTATAATTTTATTTTATATTCTATAAATTTTTGTGATACAGAGCATAAATCTACTTTCTAATTTGTGTTTTCATTTTTATCTCTTTTCAGAATCGCTATGGATCTTGACCGAAGCATCCATTCTGAGGAAGAAGATGATATTCAAGAGGATGATATTGACGAGCCATCAGCTACTCCGCTTTGGAAATATGTTACAAAAGTTCCTGTTCAAAAAGGATCCAAAGGTGCAGGTGGATCAGCAAAGTTTATATGCAACTTTGGCTGCCAAGTTAAGCCTTACACCGGGTCTTATTCGCGAGTTCGGGCACACTTGATAGGCGTACCACCTGGACAGAGGAAACAAGGCGTGCAAGTGTGTGCAAAGCTGACACACGAAGATATTGAATTGCTGAAGAAAGAGGAATCAGATGCTAAACGGATGTTTGGAAATTCTAAGGCCAGAAAAAAACTCCCCATTGAACAACAGGTACAGTAGAGTTTATAGTTCATACTTCATACAAATATGCAAAGAGACTGGTCTATAGTCTTTACATTAATCTAAGGACGATACATATACATACATTTAACCTCTTAAATCATATTTCATGATATAGGTATGTGATCAAGCTACTGTCAAGGGAACAGTTGATAACATGTTCCATATTACTAGAAGAGAAGACGTTGATCAGAAGATTGCAAGCTGCCTTTATCAAAACGGCGTACCCTTTAATATTGTGAGGTCTCCGTCATGGGCAGATTTGGTTCATGCAATCAACACCGCGCCTAAAGGGTACAAATCCCCTAATTATGAAAAGGTCAGGACTTCCTTGTTGGACAAAGAGCAAATCAAGGTGCAGCAAGCCCTCACCCCTTTGATGCAAGATTGGAGCACACATGGAATATCCATTATTTCTGATGGCTGGTCTAATTTGAGGAATGAAGCCTTGGTTAACGTCATGGCTGTCTCAGGTGGTAGAGCCATTTTTATTAGTGCGTATGAAGTTTCTGCTGTGGAGAAAAACGCAGCAAATATTGCTGAGTTGCTCTTCAAAGCCATTGATTATGTTGGCCCCTCAAATGTGGTGCAAGTTGTAACAGATAATGCTGCGAATTGCAAGGCATCAGGAGGAATTATTCAACGGAAACATCCCCACGTATTCTGGTCCGGCTGCTTAGCTCACACTCTGAATTTGCTGATGAAAGATATAGCAAAGTCCAAAGATCCGGCTCTGTCTTTTGTTGATGAGACCTATAAAAAAGGCAAAGCAGTGGTCAAGTACATCAAAAACCACAGCTCTTCTCAGGCCCTATTCAAGTCTTTCTCTCAGCTACAACTTCTTAAGGCAAAGAAGACCAGATTTGGGCACCACTACATTGTGATGTTTCGACTTGAGAAAGTGAGATCAGCTTTGGTTTCTATGGTTCTAAGCAGCCAATGGGGAAACTTGAGAAGGAGTTCATCAGCCCCGGAAGAGCATGACAATGTCCGAGATACAATAATGAATGATGATTTTTGGAGAAAAGCAAAGAGAATCCTCCGAATCACAAAGCCAATTTACAAAATGCTAAGGTTTTCAGACACAGACAAGGCTGTTATTGGTGAAGTTTATGAACAAATGGATACTATGTTGGGGCAAATCAAGGATATTCTTTCAAATGATCCAGTGGTTTATAACTTGATTCATACTCTGGTGGTGGCAAGATGGGACAGGATGAACATTCCCTTGCATTGCCTAGCATATGTTTTGGTTCCAAGATACTACACAAATGCTTGGCTTTTAAAGCCTGCTCCAGGTGGTGGGAAGAGGAAAAAACCTCATACCGATTCTGAGGTTCAAAAGGGTTATCTCGAAGCGATTGAGAAAATCATCCAGGATCCTATTGAAGCTGGTATGATTAGGCAACAAATAAGTGATTTTGTGAGTAACAAAGGTGTTTTTGCGCAACCACAAGCGGTGCACGATAGAGCAACCATGACTGCACTATCATGGTGGCATTTATACGGTGGGGTAGCACCTGCATTGCTCTCCCTAGCTCTTAAAGTCTTGTCTCAAAGTGTAAACACTTCGTGTGCTGAGAGGTGCTGGAGTACGTACTCTTACATTCACAGCGTCAAGAGGAATAGGTTGAACAATGAGAGAGCTGAAAAGTTGGTATTTGTGCACTACAATCAGAGGTTGTTGTCAAGGTATAGAAATGATTATGAAAAGTTTAAGAACTGGGATGTGCTTGGTGATGATGCCAATATTGAGGAGGATCTCTTGACAATGGAAGCAAGAGAAAATGTATCACTTTCTGAAAGTGAAGATGAAGCTGTCCCTGGTAACAACTCCATTCCTACACCATCACCAGCTTCTGCAACCTCTTCATCATGTCCATCTCCAAACCTCCCAAGTCCTTCACCTGAGCAAACGGTAGCACAGAGGCGACTTGAAAGAGCACGTGGCAAAAAGCAAAAGAAATGAGGATTCCACTGATGACAAATGAGATCAGAGTGTGCCTTTTGGTGGGTCAGTGTCTGTTTTTGTGGGTTAGTTCTTTTGTCTTTTGTTTTTTCTTTTGTTGGGTCAGTTGTTATTTTACTGTTTTTTCTTTTGTTGGGTCAGTTTCATATGCTCTCTTTTGGCTTCCCTTTGAGGATTGAACTATGATGGTGATTTGGCTAGATGTAATCCTTGTATTAGCATTATGTTTGCAATGGGAATTCTCAGATTTAAAGTTTTCTAAGTTGACCACAATATTCAATTTTTTTTATATACTCATGTTTTAATATATATAAAAAAAATAAAAAAATATATATAGCCGCTCCCAAACTAAGGAGCTTCTAAGCACCACCGCTCCCCCGCCCCCGCCCCCGCCCCCGCCCCCGCTCCCGCTCCCGCCCCCGCTTCATGCAACTAAGACTCATCCTTAGGAGTTGCAGTATTTATATTTCGAAAGTCAACACAGATCCTAATACTTCCATTCTTTTTAGGAACTGGAACTACATTAGATAGCCATTCGACATACCTGGCTGTTCTAATGAAACCAGCATCTAGCAGTCTCTGTATCACTTTCTTGACTCCTACAATGGTTTCTGGACTCATCTTCCTGGTTGGTTGCTTCACATGTTTGAATTGTGGCTTGATAGGTAACCTATAATCCACCAATTTCCTGTCCAATCCAGGCAGTTCCTTGTAACTCCATGCAAAGCATTATTTATTTGCTTTCAGCAGTGCTACTAACTTAGCCCTCATCACTGATTCGAGCTGTTTGTTAATAAACACCGAATTGGGATTTACCTCATCTCCCAATTTTACTTCCTCCAGAAGATCTTGGGCTTCGAACTGTTCTTGAGACGTTGGATGGTCTTCCTCCTTGCGAGGCTTATTATTCTGCAGAACGTCTTCCCACATATTGTCTTCTTAGATCTTCTGCTCGATCCCTAAAGCAATATATCTCACTAAAGCCAATGAGTTGGCCTCCTCTTCCACCTCTCTCTTGGATTTACATCCAAGCAGCATCATCTTTTGGGGTGTCTGATTCATAATCAACAGCTTGTTTCAGCTTCGATTTCAGCTCTGCCAATTCTCCCAATTCCATCTCGTTGGTTGGGTAGGTGGCTGCCTGGAGTAGTTCACTCAAGGGAACTACATCTGGCTTGTACATTTCTGTTTCAGCAAAATTTGCTGTGGCACTGAATGGATGTGGATTAGCTTTGACTCCTTCAACACCCACTTCTTTGCCTTTATCATACTTAACAATCATCAATTCCTGATGCAGAGAAGAAGGGATACATCCATTAACATGAATCCAATCTCTTCCTAATAAAGCATTATATTTAGCATATGTGTCCACCACAAAGAAAGCAGTGTCTGTTTCTATTCCGCCTATACTGCCAATCTAATGGAGATTATACCCCTGGCATGTTGGCTCTCCCAAATGAATCCTGCAATGGACGTGCTGATTGGAATCAATTTTGCTTTTCCTTTTTCTAACTTTTTTAGAGTTTGGAAAGGCAAAATGTTCACTACAGCCCCATTATCCACCATAATTCTATTAAATGGGATTCCATCAAAGTGTGCAGTAATATATAGTGGACGTAAATGTTGTCGCATAGCATTGGTAGATAATTTAAATGGATATGAAAGCTCAACATAATTTAAATCTATTACCAATGGGTATTCTATGTCAGACATAGAATCTGGCACAAAGCAAGCACTTTCTTTCGAGCTTACCTCCATATTCTCTTGATTCTGCTCAATTTCACATACCAGATTTTCATCCATCTCGATCTGGGCTACTTCCTCCAGATCACAATTATTGCATATGATGTTCAGCTCTTCATCGCTGTGTATTTCTTCAGAGGTATCGACTTTGACCAACCAAGCATTATTTTCATCTTTGGATGACTGGCCACTTTTGAAGGAGTCCATCGAATACGGACAAACCATGTTAACTTGAACCTCTGGTTGACTTCCAAACTGGATGCTTGCTGCTTCTTTGGTCGGTTTGGCTGCCTCCTCCTTCAATACCTCTTTGGACTCGACCTCCTGTGCTGATACCTCCATAGGAGAAGAGCTTCCTTCTATCCATTCCTGTTCCACCAACATGGCTTCTAGCAACCCGGACTGGTAGCTAGCCAATGAGTTGGGAGAGGGTACTTCAAAGTCTTCTTTAAGCATCGCCGTGGCTACTTTCTGCAAAGTCTCTCATTCTTGATACTGAATTCGAAACTCTTCCAGGTCCCTTTGAGCCCTGTTGAACCTTGGATTACGCCTCACTCTCCTTCCAGACTCTTCCCCAATTGAGGATTCTCCCGATTGAAAGAGAGAATACTTCCTCTGGAGCTTCCTCTTTTGTGTTCTTGAGAGCAAGGGAACCATCTGTGGTAACTTAGACTTGGGATCTCTTATCAACACTCAATTCCCAGAGTTTGAACTTGGTGGTTTAAAGGTCTTGTTTCCACCTGTGGTCGAATTCTTATATCCTTGAAACAGGTCAGGCTTGACCTGCTTCAGAAACCAATCAAGGACGCCTTTTACCAAAGTAAACTCGTCTTGCTTAGCCTTTTCCTGTGTCTCTGAAGTCTGGCCAATATTGGCCTTCTTCAGAGGAGGTGCTTCCCTCTTCTGAGCATAATGAAGAGGAATTAGAAAATCTCCATTCTTAATTGAATTGATTACATCAGAAAGTATATGTATACAATTTCTACTTTACTACTCTAACTGCTTACAACATACGCTATCAATTACAGCTGGCACTTAGCACTAATTAGTTAGCCGACGTACTACTAACTAACTAACCAACTCTTGAACTCAGTTACCACTAACTAACTAACCAACTCCTAAACTCAGTTTAATGGAGGAAGTGTTTGAGTGTGAGTGAGGTGCACGAAGGTCATGTTGCACCTGCTCTTTAGGGAACAAGCTAACTCCTTTTCTGTCCAGATCTTTAAAAACCAAATAGTTGGCCCTGCAGCCCACACATAAGCACTCCAAGAATGAGGCTTCGAGCATGGGCAGATGGTTTGTTCCTGAGAGGCCCAGTGAAGGAAAACCAGCATTGCTTGATCTGTAATGGTTCTGCCTCAGTCCCATGCCTCGAGGATATCCGGCATATGGCTTCCACCTTGCAAGCTGAACTGAAGTCATATTCACTGGTGGTTCCTTGTCTTACCAATATTTCTTGACTGTTCGAGCCAATGAAGTTGGCACGTTGGTGTTTACTTCTTCGATCTTTGGAAAAGGTGTGGCATCCATTCCCATAGCCTTTTCAGGGAACTTGATCCTCCCTTTCTTGATTTGATCCTGGATTCTGTCACGAAAAACATTACAAGACTTAGTTGAATGAGACCAAGAATCATGCCATTTACAATATGTTTTTCCATGCTTTTCTTTTGCAGTAGGTAATTTAACTTCTGATGGCAGCTTAATGATTTTCTTCTTTAACAGATAATCAAAGATTTCATCAGCCTTGGATACATCAAAAGAATAAACTTTAGTAATCTCCTTCTGCTTGAATTTCTGTTCTATAGTAACGTTTTTCTGGACTAGAGGCTCACAAACACAAGGATCATGCTCTATGATTTCTGCAACATTTATCTCATAGTTGGGATCTCTATAATACGTAGAGTAAGAAGAATTATGTTTATCTGTATCCTCTTCCAACAATGACTCATATCTAGTGACTTTGTAAGTTAGATCTGCAAAGTCTCTAAACTCAGTGGAATCGAACCTCTTTCGAAGCTCCCTTTCCAGACCATCCTGTGCTAATCTCACAAATTCTGCCTCTGGCAGTTGGAGTTTGCACTTGGTCCTGGCTCTTTTGAACCTAGATATGAAATCTGCTACCTTTTCATCTGGTTTCTGCCTTAACCTAGCCAAGTCTGCCATAGAGACCTCAGGTTCTGCATGGAAGAATTGTGCATGAAACACCTCTTCCATTTGAAACCAATTGGTTATTGATCCTGGTGGTAAATTAGTATACCAAGCAAAAGCTGGCCCAGACAAGGAATTTGGAAATAGCTTCAACTTCATGAAGTCATTTTGAGCCAAGTTCTTACATTGGGCAGAAAATCTAGCAATGTGTTCTACGTAAGACTGTCTTCCATCCCCATAAAACAAAGTAAAATTTGGGATTTTAAATTCTCTAGGAATTTGAAACGTTGTGTCTATCTATTCTGGGTATGGTTTTCTATAGATCTGAGGTTGTACCCCCCAAGTTCGAGGTCCACAAACCTCTTGTATGAGACCCATAACTTGGTCTCTTAACATTGGGTTGTCTACAAGGAGGTTCTGCCCTTGATTTGCTACAGGCTGATCTGGCCCTACCAAATCATCTTCATAGACCCCACTAGAATCCCTTTGGTTTTCCCTGGGGAGCCTCCCATATGGTGGCTGCTGTATCCCCTCGGGCGTAATACGGGTCTGTGTGTACTTAGGATTTTTCTCTCGAGAGGTTGGGAAGAGATTCCTAGCAATTGGCAACTCTTGACAAAAGTCTTGTGGATTAACATCCCTCCTCTTTGGTCTATACCCTTGTTCTAACTCTATGTCATCCCCCCATCTCCCTAGAGTAGGTTTGAAGAGAGGATTGACACTTTGTCTATTCCCAGCATTTCTTGGGACTCAAATGGTAATACCATGAGACTGCTTTGGAATCTCCAATGGCTTTGTTGGTTTTACTAGCTCATACCAAGACTATGGTATTTCCTCAGGGTACATTTTCTCTTTTCCTGGTCTAGACTTCACCTTACCCCGTCCAATGTCCTCTCCAAGCCTTCCTTCGAAGGGACTTTGGTGAGTGCTCGAGATAGCCTGACCATTTAGTCCAATATTCACTGGACTGTTTTTTGCTAACTCTGGATTAGGTAACCTACTTTTTATGCTTTTGATCATGGCTCTTTGAGTTTGAGCCATCTCTCTAAAAGCTATCATCATTTCTCTAAACATCTCATCCTTATCGTGGTCTTTCCCACTAGCCTGCCCCTCTTGGAAATTTAGGAGCGCTTGATAAGGAGGGATCTCATAAGAAGGCTCGTCCTGCAGAGGCTCTTCCATTTCTAAGGCCAATGGCTGAAAACCTAGGCTAACAGGCGTACCTGGTTCTGCAGCCTGTTCTGGCACAGCTTGCTCTTCTGGCTCCAGAACACCAATAGGCGTCCCTATTTGTCTTTTAAGCCTTGGCATTTTGACACTTTCGAGTCCCACTGGGCGTGCCAAAAAATTATTTGGGACTGAATTAGCTCAATCAAATGGCAAATGATTGTGTGCGGGCGTGCCAGAAAAGAACTAACTTCACAAAAGAAATTATTCTTTTCAATGTGATTTGAAATAACTAATTTATATCAGACAACTATGTTATCCGTTCGATTACCTCAATTAAGAGGATTTTTCCTTTAAAGTGTCAACCAAAACAAAGAACTGGCTTTCCTCAAATAAAAAAAGATGATTGAACACAAACGAACCTGAATCTAATCAAAGGTAAGTGTGTATACAAACACTCTTGAGATTTTATTAAAACCAATGCAGAAATATAAGCACACTGAATTTAATCAAAAGCGAGCTTATAAATAATTAAGAGGACTGACCACAAACAAACCTGAATCTAATCGAAGGCAAATTTGTGCACAAACACTTTCGAGGTTTTCTAAGACTAATGCAGAAATATAAGCGCACTGAATTTAATCAAAGAGAGCCTATAAGCGATTAATCTTTGGTAAGAAGAAGACTGAAAGAAATAAGAAACTTGAATTTAATCAAACGTAATCTCACATGCAAACAAGCCTTCAACTTACAAATTAAACTAAACTAAGTCCTAAACTACGATAAATCTCTGAGCAATCATATTGAGTATGAGTTGTCAGATGATGAGATTTTTGTCGGGGGGGGGGGGGGGGGGCTCTCTTCAACTTCTTCTTCTATTTATAGACGCCGAGCTTGCCTTCGAACTCCACGTTCTCATTCGAACTGCTCATGATTCCTCAAAAAACGGTTGAGTGGAGCCTTCGAACGGTTACTTGAATTGGCTTCTTCAGAATCCTTCTCTCTCCACGTTTGCTAATACTGATCATGGCTACCTTCTGGATCGTGGGTCTCCTGCTTTTATGCAACGTGGGTTAATGTAACACGACTGGCTCTTGCAAATGATTCCCTGCATCCATGCTTAATTGCTCATTAAACGAGAGATTAATCACCGTTTGATGATTCTAATAAGCAATCAACGGCTAAACCCAATTACCGTCTTAATTACCCTCAATTGATGCCCAAACGCTACCGTTTCCCATCAAAACGATACCGTTTAGTACTAAAATAATATCGCCATTAACCCTATGATCCCCTGTATCTCGGGTCAAAATGGGATATGTTCTGATAGGCCAAAGCGTTGTTTGATACCACGTGTAATTTTCTCATTGGGTGACGTATTTTAGGATGTAAACAGACCCGTTCTGATGTATTTTGTTGATATCATTTATAAAAATCTTATCCTATCGTTTGATAAAAAATAAATGCTTCAGTTGAATACTACTCCCTCTGTTCCAAAATGAGTGACCTTTTTGGGAAAGCGTGTCATTTTCAATTACCTATATCTTTTAATAAGAACGTTAAAAAAATATGCAATGTGAATCTTGTTTGATAGATTTTCATTAGTTCTATTAAACAAAGTTTTTAAAAGCACATAAAACTTTATAAATCGAAAGATATAAGCATTTTAAAATGACACGGAGTTCCAAAAAGGTCACTCATTTTGGAACGGATGGAGTAGCTAGTATTCTTCTTTTGTCCATAGTTCTTTGTATATGATGAAGGAAAAATGTTGCTTACTAGTAGTAATTTTAAAAGTCAAAACTGTTTTTGTTAATGCCAAGATTTTAATACAGAGAGCCAAGGTTGTAATGCGCTAAAAAAATTTCATTACACAAATAGTTTTGACCTAATCATTTGCCTATAATGATTCATGCTATTAAAATAAATATATGATCACTAGATTCGCCAGTAACCACGTTTTGTTTTTTATACATGCTTTTTTGAACGAATACACGTACGAAACATCCTCTCACGAGCCATCCCTTTTCCGAGGCTGTTCTTCTCCCCGACACTTTGAATTCAACCATTTTTATGAGGAAAGAATTTCCTCTTCGCGGTTTCATTTCAAGTAGTACTTCTTACTTTCTGCCTAACTTGAGCCTTTTTTTACCAGGCCAGGAGAGAAAAGTTCTGCCGCATGCAACAATTGAAGTAGTAATTGGCCAGATTTCGTCAATCCATAAATGATTTTGCCTCTCCGTACGTATCCATCTATTTTGGTGGTAATTTTATCACGTTTAATTGTTGGGATGGTGGGTGTGGAATATACTGTATAAAGTCTATGGACAAATGATGTGGTGATTGGATGTTAGCTATGATTAAAAGCTGGGATTGGCAGAGGGAGGAGTTGTATCATGGATGCCAAGTTTGAAGATATTGGAGCATTATTAGATTAGATTGTGCCAAAACCACTTTGTTTGGTTTTGAAAAAAAAAAAAAATTGATGTAATGAATGGAAAGGGAGAAATAGAGAAACTTGGTGTGAACTGGGCAAAAAGTAATTTTTTTTTTCTTTCAAACTTATAACTCAGGGTGTCTGGAATAGTTTACGTACACCTCAATTAATCCATGTTGACTACTTCCGCCATCCATTAGTAGGGAATGAGTAAAGTCGGGTTCACCCCATATAAACTGATCTCACAAGAGTGGATCATAGCACAAGTTTCGAACCTGACGTTATGAGATTGGGTCATTTACGTCATGAGAAACTTGGATCATCTATGCCACGTAAGGAATAAATAGAGATTCTTGCAATCAGATTTAGAGGGAAGTCCCCGTCTCACGAAATACTCTTTGACAACTAATTAAGGCTAATTCAGTTGGGCAGAATTCTTCCTTTGTTTTTTTGTTTTATGATGGGCTTATTTCTTCTATTGTTTGAGTTATTGGGTTCGGTTACTCTGACAGTTGATATAATGTCTCGGGTATGTACTTTGTAATTCACATATGATGTAAATGATCTCTCATATCGACCGACAAAATAAAATATAATTGCACTTAGACAACATAAAAGCAAGTCGTAACTAAAAGTAATTTAGATGATTAGTTTCTCTTTTAAGACTTTTGATTCTATATATGTATGAACTTACGGCAGATTGTGATTAGTGCTGCTTTTTGCGTTACACTCAATTTTTGGGCTAAGGTGAAAGACATCAACTGCCTTGTGTGTTCTCGTTTTATATTTAGATGATTAGATTAGCTTTGTTTACAATATTTGTAATGAACTCCGTTATGTAAGTGTCGTTGGGCAGTTATTAATATATAATCTTCCCCATGTTGTAAAAAAAGAAAAAACCAAAAGTAATTTTTGGGGGAAAAAAAATCATTCAAAAGACGTCGTGACTAATAGTTTCCTTCACAATTTGGATTTCATGATTCAAGCGTCAAGTCGATTTTAGAGTACCAATTTAGGTTTTCTTTCATGTGAACTATGAAGTTTCCCTGAAAATACTAGTAATGAAGACTTAGACAAGAAGATCAACGAACGACAACGGAAAGTAGCTGAACAATTACTACCAAATTAAATTGCTTCAAAATTTCTAGCAGCATTAATATATGGAGGTATATATGGAAACTATCATTGATCAATATTGAGCAGCAGCTAAGGCACCAACATTGAATTCATCGATTTTATTTTTTGATCCTTTTAAAAAAATGTACACGAATAACATCAAATTTCGTGGTTTTGAAGGTAACGATCGGGCATACCTCCAGCGGCTAATTCTGGTGCGCGTAAGCTGGCCCAGGCACCACGTACCGTCAAGTAAAAAAAGAGACATTACTGGGAGAAACAAGACCTCAAGTTAACTAATTATCTATCTATACTACTTCTTTTAAATGTACGAAGGAGTTTCCTACTCTTTCTTTTCCACAAATGCCCCTTGCACTTTAAAGTAATTTCAGCCCCACCCTACACCTCTTCCCAACGGTTACAATGCCAAACTCCAACGATTTTACCAGACAAAACGACAAACGCCTCTCCTCGCCCTTGCAAATAACCTCTGCCCCACGTGACACCACACCTCTTCCCATCCCAACCGTTACAAACTTACAATGCAAAACTCCAACGCTTTTGCCATAGAAAACCAAAACTGGCTCTTCTGGCCCCCCCAAAAAACATTCAACTTTCCTCCCTGCCTCACTTATGTCGACCACTTTGCAGACCATAATTTCGCCCACAAACTGTTTGACAAAATGTACCTTTGAGTTATTTGCAAACACTTTTCCCTTTCCCCCTCCCAACGACACCGTCCACCAATATCAACAACTCTGTAGACCATAACTCCGCACACCAACTGTTTGCCTAAATGTGGCTTGGAACTCTTTCGGTTAACAGATGGTTTTGTGAGGGCCAATTGAAGATGCCGAACACGACAGAAGCAATTTAACAATAACAGTCAAAGTTGGGATACTAAAATAAAAGCCAGGTGAAAGGATACACCAAGACTTTACTTGAAGCATCTCAATAGGAGAAAAAAAAAAAAAACAACCATTCCCGCAAAACCCAGTCTCATTCGGCCTGTTTGTATTTAGCAATTCCCCTCCAATTACTCCTTAAAACAGTACAGCCACTTGGAAAAAAAAAAAAAGACATGGAAGACAAAAGCACAGTTACCCACACTATAAATTATGGGGATATAAATTACAATTGCTAGACGTTGATATTTTCTTCAATTTGATTGTCATTGACAACTTATACGAAATGAAACTGAAAATCTTCCGTGTTTTATCTTGCAATTTTCTGATAGAAATTGTGTGACCTTTATAGCTTATTGGATTCTTATGATTTCACTGATAATAGAAAAATCCTTTTATTAAAAGAATTAGTTTTAGGAAAATGATTTAGATATAGACAATCCTACAAGAACAGAAATAAAACAGAAGCAAGGGTTTAGAGAATTGGCCTGTGCAATCGTGAGAGGCACGTCGAAGACGCTGTCCTAAAGTTGTTATGCGCTTCTTCCGTGCAAGTTCTAACGATCGCACACAACTCCAAGATTTATTCCACAAACTCACAAGAATCTAGCACAATGCACAGATGCACTAGATGGATTCGCCAAGTTCATATCAGTTGCCCAAAAAGTAGTCGAATATAGAAAAGAGGAGTAACGTAATATTTGAGAGAGAGAGAGAGAGAGAGAGAGTAGAAAATTAAGTCAATGATCCATGTGCTTACGACATTGTCCATTGAATTGCTATCACAATCGGTGGATATATGTCAAAAACTTCAAACTCAGAAGTTAGAAAATTAAGTCAATGATACCAAAAAAAATTCATTTTGAACTCTTATAAAATTAGTACAAAGACAATTACCTCAATGCGGTCCCGTTCAATACACACAAAGTGTACTAGCACAATGAGTTAGAACTAGACCGTTCTCTGTAGTCAAGACAGACCTACTAAACATTGTACTACAGTCCTACACTCCTACCGATGGTGTGTCCAGTTCCATCTAATACTGTGAACTATATCTTATATTTTACAAGAACCGATGATCCAATCTTCTGTGTGTAAGCCGTACTCTACACACTGGATTATCTACTATGTAGAATAAAAGACACACATGCACAACATACAAAAATATCATGCAAACATTGCTTATAAAAGATTCTCATAAAAAAGAGATAAAACTGATTAATACATAACAATATTAATCCATCATATAAAAACATAACTTTTACATAACATCATAACAAACTCCCACTAAGAAACTCAAACCCATACTGCCATGCATCTCACTCCCATTCCCTCTACATAACTATCAAAAGTCTTAGCCGGTAAGCTCTTTGTAAAAGGATCTGCTAGGTTGTTCGCCGATGCAATCTTGGTCACAGCAACATCACCTCTCCGTACAATCTCTCGAATCAGATGTTACTTACGCTCGATGTGTTTACCCTTCTTGTGAGTCCTTGGCTCCTTCGAATTAGCAACTGCACTGCTATTGTCACAATAGAGTGTAATGGCTGATTGCACTGAAGGAACCACTTCTATATCGAATAAGAAGTTTCTGAGCTAAACAGCCTCCTGGGCTGCTTCAGAAGTTGCCACATACTCAGCCTCCATGGTAGAATCAGCAATACAAGATTGCTTGATGCTCCTCCAACTTATGGTTCCACCTAACAAAGTAAACACATATCTTGAGGTAGATTTTTTGGAATCCCTATCTGACATAAAGTCTGAGTCTGTGTACCCATGAGGTACCAGACTATCTGACTGAAACATCAATATATGATCTCTAGTTCTTTTCAGATACTTGAGTATATGTTTTACTGCCGTCCAATGTTCTTGCCCTGGATTAGACTGAAATTTGCTAACCATGCCAACGGCAAAGCAAATATCAGGTCTAGTACATAACATAGCATACATAAGGCTTCCTACTGCTGAGGCATAAGGAACTGCCTTCATTTTGTCCATCTCCTCAGGTGTTTTAGGGCACTGATCCTTGGATAGGATTATTCCATGTCTAAAAGGGAGGAACTCTTTCTAGGAATCTTGCATGCTAAAACGGGCAAGAATGGCATCGATATAAGTAGCTTGTGATAAGCCCAACATCCTATTCTTGCGATCTCATATAATCTTAATCCCTAGGATGTGACCGACTTCTCCCAAGTCCTTCATTTCAAATTGGCCGGATAACCACACTTTCACTAACGACAACACTTCCCACATCATTTCCGATGAGCAGGATATCATCGACATATAGTACTAGAAACACCACAACTTTTCCGTTGTGCTTTTTGTATGCACATGACTCATCAGGGCATTGATCAAAACCAAAAGACTTGATTGCTTGATCAAAACGAATGTTCTAAGATCTAGATGCCTCCTTAAGCCCATAAATAGACTTCTTGAGCTGGCATAACATGTGCTCTTTATCTTTTGCTATGAATCCATCTGGTTGAATCATATAAATACACTCATCCAGGTTTCCATTAAGGAACGCAGTCTTGACATCCATTTGCCAAATCTCATAATCGAGATGAGCCGCAATGGATAAGAGAATCCGAATGGACTTAAGCATGGCTACCGGCGAAAAGGTTTCCTCATAGTCGATCCCTTCTTTTTGAGTATACCCTTTCGCAACAAGCCTAGCTTTGAAGCTATGCACCTTCCCGTCTGCTCATCTCTTCTTCTTGTAGATCCACTTACATCCAATGGGTTTAATCCCTTCAGGTGGTTCTACAAGATCCCAGACCTGATTAGAGTACATAGACTCCATCTCTGATTTCATAGCCTTTTGCCAAAGTTCCACATCTTTATCTTGAAGTGCCTCGTTGTAGTTACAGGGTTCGGCATGTTGATCATCAGGGATCATTTCAAAAGATTCTCCCAACAACGTATACCGACTGGGTGGAACAATAACCCTCCCACTACGACGAGATACCGGTGTGTCAATAGGTGCCTCTACAGATGTCTCTTGTGGCGTTTCCTCCTGCACTACTAGTGGTAAAGAAGTTTGTGCGGTCTGTCTCCTTTCAATTCCTCTAGAACAATTTTACTTCTGGGCTTATGGTCTATCATATAGTCTTCTTCTAAGAACTGGGCATTAGTGCTAACAATGACCTTCTTATCCGTAGGACTATAAAACAGTCCACCTTTCGTTCCTCTAGGGTATCCCACAAACAAGCAAACTTCTGTCCTCGATTCTAATTTATCTGCGTTCCCATTCAGCACGTGTGCTGGACTACCCCAAACCCGAACTTGCTGTAGACTAGGTTTGCGCCCAGTCCATAGTTCTGTGGGTGTAGATGGTACTGACTTAGATAGTACCAAGTTAAGAATGTACGCTGCTGTTTCTAGTGCATGTCCTCAAAATGAAATCGGTAAATCAGAATAACTCATCATTGATCTTACCATATCCATAAGAGTCCTATTCCTTCTTTTTGCTACACCATTTTGTTGTGGCATACCTGGAGCTGACAAATGGGATGTAATCCCTTCAGCTGACAAGTAGTCCCTAAACTCTCCCAAGAGGTATTCGCCACCATGATCAGATCGCAGTGTCTTGAGACATTTACCTAGACGCTTTTCCGTTTCTGCCCTATACTCCCTGAACTTCTCAAAGCATTCGGACTTACGGCGCATCAAATAAATGTATCCATACCTTAAGTAATCGTCAATAAAAATGACAAAGTACTCAAAACCACCTCTAGCTTGGACATTCATAGGCCCACACAAATCAGAGTGAACCAATTCCAACGACTCTTTGGCTCTATGTCCTTTTGCTGAAAAGGTCTTTTGGTCATCTTACCTTCCAAACAGAATTCACAGACTGGAAGTTCCTTAACTTCTAATAAACCTAAAGGTCTATCTTTAACCAGTCTAGAAATCCTATTTAGATTAATATGACCAAGGCGTAAGTGCCAAAGATACGTTTGGTTCAATTTAGAAGGCTCTTTTCTCTTACATGGTAAATTCTTAGTGTTATTCAATTCATGCAGTTGCACTGTAGGAAACATAGGATTAATAATGTAGAGATTATCCACCAATGAACCAGAACAAATAAAACGTTTATTTAACTTAATAACCACAGAGTTACTAAAATAAACCAAATATCCATCCTTCATTAATTTAGAAACTGAAACCAAGTTTCTTCTAATTGTAGGAATATAAAGACAATCTCTCAAAATTAAACTCCTATTACTACTAAAATTTAAAAAAGCATTTCCTACTGCAACTGCTGCCACTCTTGTGGCATTTCCCATATGTAGATAAATCTCCCCATCACTGAGTCTTCTGGTTTCCTGGAACCCTGCAATGATTTGTAAACATGATTAGTGGCTCCCGTATCTACACACCAGGTACTGGTAGATAACACCACTAAACATGATTCAACCACTAGTGAAAAAGATTTACCTTATTTGTTCACTTTATTGAGAAAAACAGGACATTCCTTCCTCCAGTGTCCTTTCTGCTTGCAGTGAAAACACTTGCCCTTAGGCTTTTTCACTCCACCTTGAGGCACATGAACAGCCTCCACAACCTTTTTCTGAGATTTGTTCTGCTTCTTCTTGCCTTTCGACTTAGAAGTAGAAGCCTTCTCAGCCACTAACGCTGAAGGTGATTTCTTTACAACCACAAGACCCTCAGCTGCTTGGAGTTTCTTAAGAAATTCCGCCAAAGATAAATGCATTCTGTTCATAAAATAGTTCAGGCGAAATTACTTAAAACTCTCAGACTGCAGTGAGTTAAGAATGAAATCGATCTGGGTTTCCCCATCAATTTCAGCTCAAAGGATCTCTAGTTCATTAAGAAGAGCTATCATCTTCAGAACATGATCTCTAATCGGGGTCCCTTCAACATGGGTGATACTCACCACTTTTATAAAGTTTTGCTTCCTGTTCTGTGGCATTTTCATCAGGTCTAGGAGGACACACCTCAGACAACACAAGTTTGTGTCCTTCAGCAGTTAACACAATATCCAAATTTCTTTTCCAGTCAACATAATTCGATCCCGTAAGTTTATTTGCTTTAAGAATACTTGCAAGTGGATTGAAAAAATTCATTTTTGAATCTAAGAATCACATAACAACAATTATGAAGGGCAATAAAAAACTTAAATTTTATTTTAATATTGGTTCCCTCAACCACATGTTAAAAGAAAAACATTGGCAACCCTACACACCGTGAAGAACATGCCGCGATGGGAAGGTCGTCTACTCTTCATCATTCGTGTAGATAGGCACAACCTTTAAATTTTACTATCTAGACACTAGACCATGCCAAGCAAAATTAAATAGCCAATATTGCTTCGGTCCTATAAATAATAACAGTGACGCAGATAGAGAGGATATTATTATTTATAGCTAAGTGTATGCAATTACCTAGCTTTTAGACCTATTGTTCCGTTATGAACCACCTCAGATGGAGAAGTGATCCACACAACAATTATCTTAGAGCTATCCCTTTAGGAAGTTTGTACCGATGATGCCACAATTAATTTTGTCCGATATAGAGGAAGGTTCTGAAACCAACACACAAAATTAATTATATCATCTACAGATTAGGAATGGAGATCATGGGATTTATCCAAAATAAATTCACTCTCCCACTTAGTTATTTAAAAAATTTGTGAGGGTTATCAAATTTACAAGTTTGCAAAAAACCGTGATCTAGGTCAAAAGCCAAATATTACCATGTTGTTCCAATATGGTAAAACTATCACATATGCAAACAATATGAAAACACAAATAATAAGGAAACACAAGATAAAGAATCCAGCTATTATGGTCAAAGATGCAATCCTTGAGCAAGAAATCCTTAAGCAATAAGGAGTCCTTCCAAACTTGAAATCTTTAAGCAATCCTTCCAAACTTGAAATCCTTTAGCAATATTTGTGTGGAAGACTTAGATAGTTTGAATCAATCAAGGAAACCAATATCCAACCGTGCTTAGGCAAGAAAATTCAGATTTGATAATTCTCGCGTAAACTGCACAGCCTTCAGTATTTTGGCTATATCTTCCTCATCCGACCTCTGATTGAAGTGATTCAAATTGGGCTGGATTCGAAATTCAATTATCTACAACTTCTGTGAAGAACATATTTTCTAATTCCAACGTTTACTGGGTCGAAATGGCCCTGCAATCAAACCCTACGAATTTGGAAAAAAACTGTTGCGAGCCAAACAACTTGTATATTTTGTATCTCCCATCTTCGATCTCCGAATAACCATCGAATGCTTATTACAATCGAAAAAACATACATACATCGATCTTATGCCTCCATTGGAGTTCACATGCTACGTTAATTATTACAACCATAAAAAATAATCGTGGCACCCAATAAATAACACATGCTACGTTAATTATTACAACCACGAAAAATAATCGTGGTACCCAATAAATAACAATAACCACGAAAAAATTATCGTGGGATCCAATCACACAAAATCAACCAAAAATCATGTGACCATAATAGCTTGGGTAAGAACACTGCAAAACAAGGGTTAGCACAGTTCTACGTTCTACCCTCTATAACCTACGGACAACATGGCCTGTTTAATCCATACGCGTGATTACAGCCTGCTCTGATACCACTGTTGGGAAACGATTCCCACAACCCAATAATGACGCGTACAGATTAGACAACAAGAAAATCTTAAAACCCTACAAGGCGGAATTAGGGTTTTACCTCAACTCCCTGCGAACACAAACGCTGGTTGAACTTGTTATAGCAAGTCTTGCTATAAGCCACGTACACTGCTCGACTGCACCTTACGATCTTCTATTGTATTCCCTTCACATCTAGAACACGAACCGAGTGTGGACTCTTTCGTGGTCTGTTTGCTCTCTCTAAATCTGCCTCTATTTTGTGAATAATAGAAACGTGTAAACTGACCTAAAGAGCATAAAGTGTATATATAGGGCTACGATAGGGACCTAAGGAGTAATAAGTCAGGGCTTCCAGTGTAAATAAGAAATCGTAATCCCACCAGGATTCTATTTCTTATTTCACTAATTATAATTCACCCAACTACAGAATTATTATTGCACTCCCGTTTTTATCTCAATTATATTACGAGCTCCATGATATTAAATACTTATTAATCTCCCCACGTTAAGATTACAGATACCCGTTGATTAAAATAAATTACTAACAGTTGTCTCTCATGAACGTGACATTATAGCGCATTCAAACTCTGGACATAAACACAGAGTGCAACACTATTATGATTGCTATGATCCGTTGCAATACCCATTATTATTTCCTAGACGTGAGGTTGGATGGCATCAAAATATCCTTAGAAGAATTCAAGGTGGCACTAGCAATCGTGCATCAGATCGCATCTCGACTAATCTTAGAAGTCCGATCCAACCGTCCACTTGAAAGGAGTCAAATAAAAAACGGACGAATGGATCCGTATAAAATGGCCCCAAAGTAGTTGATAGCACATGAGAGGTTTTTCACGTGAAAACTTAAAACATAGCGGTGCCGATACAGCCTCGGGCTTTGATTTAATTAAAAAAAAAAATGGCCTTGCTTCGTTCTATACTTTTTGGGCCTTTTTTTTGGAAGTCTAACCCAATATATATAATTTCCTTCCTTATCATTTCACTTCCAAAACCGAACCTGTAAGAGGTTTTCCGAAAGTAAGCCGAACCATTGCGAAGTTTGAACCATTGCAACAGTTGGTTTCCGAACAAATGCAACCTGTTCAAGAGTGACCATTTGTGAACCAAATCAAACCTGTTCGGACAGTCGCTTGTCTGCCTTTTTAAACAGATTATGTCCAGCCATTTCATCACGCATCCAAAAATCCAAAAAGCAGCGAGCACACATTCACTTCCCATATAGAGTCCGAGAGAGTTCGCAATAGTTCAAGTTCGTGAGGCGCGCATTCAAAGTGTTGCGTTAGCTTGCGTAAAGATCGCTGCATCCTAGGAAGAAGACGTCGAGAATCGGGAGTACATCGTATTCTTTGGTGTTCCCATTTGTAAGTTTAAATTCCCATTTACTGCTCATGTTCTAATCGGCGCAAAAGTTACTTTTATTAATTGTTTAAGTAGTTTGCCTATATACTTACTTCCTCACAAATCTGTTTTAATATTGGGTTAATTAGTTTGACACACACAGTTTGTTAATTGTGTAGATTTCCGATTCTGACTAATATATAGCTTACAAGTTTAACATTTCCATCTTATTTAATTGTTCTCCATTGCAATCAAGTGATATATATCTACGTGAAACCCCATTACCATCTTATTTGAATACGTTTTGATTATGTATAAAATTTTCAATTATTTTGCCTTTAGAACAGTTTAATACTCCTATTGAGCAATTGTAAGAAGCACTTAGTATTGGAGACAAACATCACATTTGATTTCTCGGCTTAGGAAAGGAATCATAATATTCCAAAAATGGAGTTCTTCAAAATATTAGAAGACCTGACATCACTTTTAAGAGGTCCTGAGCAAGATACTTTGATAAAAATAATTGGCAATATTGACCAACATGACGACAGAGTTTTAACACTGAAGGCTGAAAATACCCAACGACAGACCATTTGATAGAGAAGGCTTTCCAATCAAAGCTACATGAAGTGAAGGTTGAATTTCCCAAAGAAATACAACATGTGATAGAGAAGACTTTCCAAGCAAAGGTAAAAGATCTCAAATGGGAGTTACACACTACAATGTTCACGAAAAGAATCAAAGTAGTTGAGTCCAAGGAAAACAACTACAAAAATATGCATATACTAATCAACCCACATCCAATGCCAAAAAGGAGAATCAAAGAGTATCACAACAACCAAACACAGTCAAACATAATAATACCCCATATGTAGAGTAATATTGGAGAATATGATATGATACGGTGGCTCATATGCAAGGACCTTCAATTATAAAACAGAGCGGTTTTTAACCAAAATGTCTATGCATACAAACAGAACAGCCTCTACAACCGTTAGATCGTCCTTCATGTTAACTTTGTAGTTGTTGGATCGAATGAATATTTTCTAATGTATAAACCTACAATAATGTAAACGTTTTGCTAGTATTAAAGAGGATTTTCTTTTAGGCGCAGTTTGGATTGAATGGTAGGAATCTTGAGAAGGAATGGGAATTTGATACCATACTTCCATGATTCCGACGTTTGGAAGGAATATGAATAGGAATGTGATGCCGCACTCTCAGGATTCACATGTTTGGGAGAAACAGGAGTATGATTGTGATTCCTGACGACACATCCGACCAGGAATCACATTACCAGATAGAGTGAGAATTTGATTTCTCCCTTACCCCATGGGAATCTTAGATTCCTGGTTCAATCAATAAAAAAGGAAATATTAACTTTGATAATTTCCAAAAGAATTGATTCCTGCAGAAGATTACTGAACTAATCCAAACACTTATTCCTAAGAATTTCATTCCTAGCAATCATATTCCTATTCCCACTCAATAAAATTCCTAGGAATTTGATTCATAGTAATCACATTCCTATTCCTATTGAAGATTCCGGTCATCCAAACTGAGCCTTAAGTTTTACATGTTTCCCTCCTATGGGAGAAACATATCCCCCTTTCTTTTCCAATTGATTTTGATTTAATTTGTTCCCTTTTCCTAAACCTAATTAAGTATTAATTTTATATCCTATATGACTTCCTAAATAAGTTTAAGTTCAAATTTTATTGGCCAAAGAAATGCCATAATTGATTCCATGGTTTGGGCCTCTACATTATATTGTACGTAATAAGGAAATTTCAATTTAGACTTCCTAAATAAGTTTAAGTTCAAATTTTGTTGGCCAAAGAAATGCCATAATTAATTGATTAAAGAATTGTTCTAAAGCCCATTATACCAATTTGTAACAGGCCCGGTCCATCTCATTTTTTCACAACACTTCTAGTCCAGCCCATTCTTTTTTTAAACACGTCAGGTCCAACTTCATTTTTTAGTGGGACAAAATTGCCCCTTCTTTAATAAACTTCAAACGGTATGTGTATAACGACGATTACAAGAGACGGAGAGAGGGAGAGAGAGAGAGAGAGAGAGAGAGAGAGAGAGATCACGATGGAGATCGCGCAGAGAGAGAGAGATCACGATAGAGATCGCGCAGTGTAGATCGATCAGGAGTCATCAGTTTGTAAGCTCTTTCGTGCAGTCTAGATCAAGACACAATATACTTTTCTCCGTTGATCCGAGCTCGAATTAAATCGATCTGAGAATAGGTTCGTTTTTTGATGATTTCTTTTTGTTCTAATTTGTTCTAATCGATTACAAAAAAGGTTTTGATGACAAAGAGTGATTTGATGATAATTAAATGTTCAATTGTGACTTTGATGATAACGTTTGCTTTATGCCTTTGATGATAACGTAAGTTTTATTGTACCTTTGAATTGAATGTTCGGTTTGTGCTTTCAATGTTGACAAATTTCATATTAGATGATCACAAACGCCAAGAGAAAATATACTGCAAATTTAAGCACCTAGAGCTTACGCACTTTTGAAAAAAAATTAGACTGCTAATTGAAAAATTCACACTGCAACTTTAAGGATTTTGGATATGGTCAGTTTTTACATTTAGACTATAAATTATTAAACGCACACCTTGTGTTATAACGTTTGTTTTATGCCTTTGATGATAGTGTAAGTTTTACACACACCAGACCGTTTATGAACTCTATTTGTATATTATGAGTATCAATAGTGATTTTGAGGCATTAGATAGTGTAGAAATCGACTGATTATATCAAACAAATATTATTCGCAGGTGTGTTTTTTTGTGCGATGGATACAACCAAAATGTTGCTGTGTACCTATGTATCGCAGGTTCTTGTTGTGAGGATATTTGGTGGCATTCGGTTGGAGCATGTTTTAAGAAAGATTTGTGATAGGTGGGACAACTTATGCATTGGTAGTTTCTCATTGTCGTATGTGTTGGATGGGAGTGATTGTAAGCTTGATAATGAAGAATCTTTTGATAATATGTTGTATTTGTATCCTACTACTGATAGAATGCATGCTAAGGTTGAGGAGATTAAATCTTGTAGTGGACGAACAGTTGGAAGTATTAGTAGCGGAGGAACACTTGGAAGTATTAGTAGTAGAGTAGAAGTTGGTAGTTCTAGTGGTGCTGTCACTGTTATTGAAAGAGAAGAACCTTTGGAGGAATTTTGTCGCCATGCCGAAACTAGGTTCTTGACAGCGGGTTGGGCCAACTTGATACATGAGGTTGGGCAAGTATTTACTGGTGGTGTGAGGGATTTTAGGAGAAGTTTGCAGCGATATGCTATTGAAAATGGTTTTATGTACGATCTTGTTAAAAATGACAAGTATCGTGTGACTGCAAAGTGTTCGATTTCTAGTTGTGGATGGTGTGTGCATGCCATTTTGGATCGCTCAAGCAAACAGTTTTGGATTAAGAAACTGGTAAACGAGCATGGTTGTGGTTCAACCTATCGAACGAATAAACATAAACGGGTGACATCTAGTTTAGTTGCTAGTGAGGTTACTAGTATGGTTCTGAAAAAGAATAATACATCACCTACGGATCTGTTGGATTTGTTTCTGGACAAGTACGGTTTGGATTTATCATACCACCATGCATGGTTAGGAGTGGAGAAGGCTAGGGGGGAAATATTTGGAGACTATGAAAGTTCATTTGATAAGTTGAGGTGGTACGTTGAAGCTGCCAAAATTGCTAATCCGGGGAGCTTATTAAAGCTTGAAGTTGATCCCGTCAGCAAGGAATTCTCGAGGCTTTTTGTGTCGTTTAATGCATGTATCACAGGGTTTAATCATTGTCGACCATTCCTTTGCCTTGATGGGACACATCTCAAAGGCAGATTCAAGGGGTGTCTTCTTGCTGCCACAGGAAAAGATGCAGATCAAGGTACTTTTTTGTGTTCTTTTTTTTATTTTGAATGTATTCCTTAGATATTCATATCTATTTATCTGCTTGTTCTATGATTGGCATAAAACAGAGCCTAGGTTTCCATACATATCCATATCTATTTGTTTTCATACATATCAGTCAGCTTTCCAAATGGAATTTTCAAATAGTCCTATAAACCTACTCTCGATATCCATACCAAGTGTCACACGATCCTAAATTCCTGATGTACTGGTTAGACTGGAATGAGATTGGTGTCGTCTTCTTTTTCTACACTCGTGTGCTGGAGTTTGGATGCAGATTCTGATGAAAGATGCTGCTACTGGGTTCAATAGATACGTCTGAAAAAGTTTTCCTCTGACACCCCTGCAGTGGAAGAACTCAACTGATAGAGAATGAAGTTGCAGAAGATCATAGGCCTTGTAACTTTCTCACTGATGCCCAGAACAGAATTCGCATTGCTTTGAAGAATCGCAGACACTGAAACCTGATAGAAGCTTGGCTGACAATATTTGTTCACATAGGCTTGTTTATAAGTTGTTTTTTTTTTAGCAGTAGCCGTCACTTTTCATCCGGTTGGCTTCTCAATCAGTTGCTATCTGAAATTGAGGCATCCCGTAATATCGATTTGCAGTGGACTTTATGACCAACAGAATTGATGTGATAACGCTCACTCTTGTCTTTCTGAGCTCCACGTTCCCGTTGCCAGCCCATACCATGCCCCCTCCTCTCATTGTTGCTGCCTTTTTTGTACTCGTAAGTGCGTATCAACAACTCATGTCCTCGGAGTTGCCCAACTAAGGTGAACAATAGAGAGACTGAAAGAGAAAATACCTTTTTGTCCAGCTCCAATGTTCTCAATTCAGATTGTGGATATGTGCAAGAGCTAAAAATTAGTCATTGTGCTACTTGAAATCTATTTTTTTTTTTTTGGTTTCTGCCGGATCTTTTATTTGAGTGTTGTTGATTCTTAGTCAACTTCTCCAAATTAAAACTTCAGAGAATTTGCATATCAAATTTCCGAGTGGAGAAGCAAATGGTCAAATACAACTATTGTTGCTAACCGTATGGTTGGGCCAAGGATAATCTGTATCTTGTCTTCGACCAATAGCCAAGGGTTGCCTTCACTAGCAGCATTGTATAGTGCGGTTATGATCCATGGTAACTATACAATGAAGCACTTCCTTTTTTGTGCTCGGTGATCACTAGAATGAAACACTTTGGTTAATTACCACCCTTGTCCCAAAGTTACACCAACTATTTCCTTCCTCATCAATCCATCTTTATTTTACTTTGTAGTCACTGAATTTCTCTCTTTTTGTTATTCTTTGCTTGAAAAACTTCAAAGGTGTAGTTGTTTAATTAGCTTACCCTTTGGTAGTCTTTTGACATGCAGAGTTTTGAAATGTATTAGTATATCAATTATTCAACTTTTTGTGACATTTTGGGGTTGGACAAATTTGTATCAGTGTTTGTTTTTATTAAGTAGACCAATGTTTCTTTAACTAGAACTACATCTAAGTGGAGTTCCATCTTATTTTTGTTTGTTTTCGGTTTCGTATTTGTGTTGCAGGTTTATTTCCCCTGGCATTTGCTATTGTGAATGCAGAAAATGATTGTAATTGGTTGTGGTTTCTTCGGATTTTAAAGACTATCTTGTCTACACGGCCTATTACTTTCATTAGTGATCGCAACCATGGTCTCGTGAGTAACATACCGGCTGTTTTCCCTGATTGTCATCATGCTTACTGTTTGTATCATCTTCAATTCAATTTGAAGGATCACTTCCCTGGACGGTTCCGACAAGGTTATCGAAATAGGTTGGTTAAATTGTTTAATGCGATCGCTTATGCTCCATCGGTATCGGCTTATATGATATGTGAGGCTGAGTTCTACGAGCATGGGGGAGATAAGGCCAAGACGTTTATTGCAAGTGTTCCAAAACAACATTGGACTAATGCTTATTTTCAAGGGCATCGATACGGAGAGATGAGTTCTAGTGCTATTGAATCCTTCAATAACTGGATACTTGCTGCACGACTTATGCCAATAATGAATTTAGTTGAAGAGTTGAGGTCCAAAATTATGATTCAAATGTCGTGTAGAAGAGAAGAAGCATCGCGTTGGGTTTCTCAGATTTGTCCGGACATGGATGCGAAGTTAGCTAAGAGGATTGACAAGGGGAGGTCGTGGAGGGTTTATAAATCAAAAACCGGCTTGTATGAGGTGAAATCTGTGCCTGCTGTTCTAGTAAATCTTGAGGAAAGGACATGTTCTTGTGGAGCTTGGCAATACAATGGTTTCTTATGTGCTCATGCCGCAACGGTTTTAGTCAAGACTTGTGGAGCGGAGGGATCCTTGGCTAGCTACATTGATCCGTTTTATCATGTTGAGGCATATCGGCTCACATATCAAGATAATATCCATCCAGTTCTAGCTATGGATATTCCTGACTTCACAGAAGGAAGTACTCGGGTTATCAAAGCTCCAAAAAATAGGAGGCAAGCTGGAAGACCTTGCGTAAAGCGCATTCGTTCCAGGGGTGAAGAACAATCCTCTGCTAGGCCAATGAAATGTGCAAGGTGTCATAAGCTTTCTCACCACAACCGCAGGACATGCAAAGAAGCTACGGATGATTGATTCTTTAGATTTTTCATAGTACATTGTTTCGTTGGAATTGATATCCATACAAGTAAAGAGACTACTTAATTGTTCTTAGGTGCAGGACCATTGCGAGGCACAACAAAAGGACTTGCAAGGAACCTCTTCTTCATTGATTCTTAGAATGACACATTAAAGTCTTTCTGCATTCTTTTTAATAAAAAGTGAATATAGTGTTGAATTGTGAAGTTCTGAAACTCAATATGCCACTGCCCTCTTGTATTGTGAGTTTATATGGTTTGCATATCGCATCCTACATTTTTTGTTATGCAATATCGCCCCCATTTTAAATCAGCAAATTATGTTCCCATTACTGGATTTCGTGTCATTTTTTGCTATGCAGTTTATGAGTGTCTTCAGTTTTATGAAACTTTTTGTTGGTCATCTGTAATTTAGACTGTGAATAAATGCACTTTCCACTTTTAAAAAGCAAATTTGTTTTAGACTGCAAATTTGTACTACAAGACTCAAAATAAATACTCTTTTTGCAAATTCGTACTTTTAGGGTGCAAATTTCTACTTTTAGACTGCAAATAATACACTTCGCACTTTTAGAGTGCAAATTTTCACTTCTAGACTGCAAATAAATTGTCTTTTTGCAATTTCGTACTTTCAAACTGCAAATTTACTTTTAGACTGCAAATTCTACCTTTTAGACTACAAATAAATACTCTTTTTGCAAATTCGTACTTTTAGACTGCAAATTTAATTTACATTGCAAATTTCTACTTTTAGACTGCAAATAATACACTCTGCACTTTTAGGCTGCAAATAAATACAATTTTTGTGAATTCCTACTTTAAAAATACAAATTTAATTTAGACTGCAAATTTATACAGTTTAAACTGTAAATAATACATTTTGCACTTTTAGAGTGAAAATTCTCACTTTTAGACTGCAAATAAATACCCTTTGCAGTTTCATACTTTTAAACTGTAAATTTGTACTTTTAGACTGCAAATGCTCACTTTTAGACTACAAATAAATACTCTTTTTGCAAATTCGTAGTTTTAAATTGCAAATTTAAAATTTTAAATACTGCAAATAAATACATTTTTTGCAAATTTGTACTTTAAAACTGGAAATTTTAATTTAGACTGCAAATACATACTCTAATTTGCAAATTCGTACTTTTAGACTGCAAATTTAATTTACATTGCAAATTTCTACTTTAAGACTGCAAATAATACACTCTGCACTTTTAGGCTGCAAATAAATACAATTTTTGTGAATTCCTACTTTAAAAATGCAAATTTAATTTAGACTGCAAATTTATACAGTTTAAACTGTAAATAATACATTTTGCACTTTTAGAGTGAAAATTCTCGCTTTTAGACTGCAAATAAATACCTTTTGCAGTTTCATACTTTTAAACTGTAAATTTGTACTTTTAGACTGCAAATGCTCACTTTTAGACTACAAATAAATACTCTTTTTGCAAATTCGTAGTTTTAAATTGCAAATTTAAAATTTTAAATACTGCAAATAAATACATTTTTTGCAAATTTGTACTTTAAAACTGGAAATTTTAATTTAGACTGCAAATACATACTCTAATTTGTACTTCTAGACTGCAAATAAATAATCTTTTTGCAAATTCGTACTTTTAAATTGCAAATTTAAATTAGACTGCAAATAAATACTCTTTTTGCAATTTCGTACTTTTAAAATGCAAATTTAATACTCTTTTTGCAAATTTAATACTCTTTTTGCAAATAAATACGCTTTTTGCAAATTCTACCTTTTAGACTGGAAATAAATACTCTTTTTGCAAATTTGTACTTTTAGACTGCAAATTTAATTTACATTGCAAATTTCTACTTTTAGAATGCAAATAATACACTCTGCACTTTTAGGCTGCAAATAAATACAATTTTTGTGAATTCCTACTTTAAAAATGCAAATTTAATTTAGACTGCAAATTTATACAGTTTAAACTGCAAATAATACATTTTGCACTTTTAGAGTGAAAATTCTCACTTTTAGACTGCAAATAAATACCCTTTGCGGTTTCTCTACTTTTAAACTGTAAATTTGTACTTTTAGACTGCAAATGCTCACTTTTAGACTGCAAATAAATACTCTTTTTGCAAATTCGTAGTTTTAAATTGCAAATTTAAAATTTTAAATACTGCAAATAAATACATTTTTTGCAAATTTGTACTTTAAAACTGGAAATTTTAATTTAGACTGCAAATACATACTCTAATTTGTACTTTTAGACTGCAAATAAATAATCTTTTTGCAAATTCATACTTTTAAATTGCAAATTTAAATTAGACTGCAAATAAATACTCTTTTTGCAATTTCGTACTTTTAAAATGCAAATTTAATACTCTTTTTGCAAATTTAATACTCTTTTTGCAAATAAATACGCCTTTTGCAAATTCTACCTTTTAGACTGGAAATAAATACTCTTTTTGCAAATTTGTACTTTTAGACTGCAAATTTAATTTACATTGCAAATTTCTACTTTTAGACTGCAAATAATACACTCTGCACTTTTAGGCTGCAAATAAATACAATTTTTGTGAATTCCTACCTTAAAAATGCAAATTTAATTTAGACTGCAAATTTATACAGTTTAGACTGCAAATAATACATTTTGCACTATTAGAGTGAAAATTCTCACTTTTAGACTGCAAATAAATACCCTTTGCAGTTTCATACTTTTAAAATGTAAATTTGTACTTTTAGACTGTAAATGCTCACTTTTAGACTGCAAATAAATACTCTTTTTGCAAATTCGTAGTTTTAAATTGCAAATTTAAAATTTTAAATACTGCAAATAAATACATTTTTTGCAAATTTGTACTTTACAACTGGAAATTTTAATTTAGATTGCAAGTTTCTACTTTTAGACTGCAAATACATGCTCTAATTTGTACTTTTAGACTGCAAATAAATAATCTTTTTGCAAATTCGTACTTTTAAATTGCAAATTTAATTTAGACTGCAAATAAATACTCTTTTTGCAATTTCGTACTTTTAAAATGCAAATTTAATTTAGACTGCAAATAAGTACTCTTTTTGCAAATTCGTATTTTTAAAATGCAAATTTAATTCAGACTGCTAATTTCTACTTTTAGACTGCAAATAAATACTCTTTTTGCAAATTCGTAGTTTCAAATTGCAAATTTAATTTAGACTGCAAATTTCTACATTTTAGACTGCAAATTTCGTATGAATTTTCAAATGCAAATTTAATTCAGACTGCAAATATAAATATTTAGACTGCAAATTTCAATTTTAGACGAAAAGTGAATTTTTAATTTAGACTGTAAATTTTCACTTTTACACTGCAAATTTTTCAGTTTTAGTCTAAAAATGAAAATTTAATTTACACTGCAAATTTAATTTAGACTGAAAATTTTCCCTATTAGACTGCAAATAAACACTCTTTTTGGAAATTCATACTTTTAAACAGCAGATTTAATTTAGACTGCAAATAAATACTTTTTTTTGCAAATTTGTACTTTAAAATTGCAAATTTAATTTAGACGGCAAATTTTCACTTTTAGACTGCAAATATATATTTTAAACTTTTAGAATGCAAATAAATACAAAATTTGCAAATTAGTACTTTTAAAATACACATTTGCACATTGTACTTTTCGACTCCAAATACATATACTTTTTGTTTGCAATTTCGTACTTTTAGAATGCAAATTTCTACTTTTAGACTACAAATAAATACTCTTTTTGCAATTTTGTACTTTTAAAGTGCAAATTTAATTTAGACTGCAAATTTTAACTTTTAGACTGCAAATAAATGCACTTTTCAGTTTTAGACTGCAAATTTTTACTTTTAGACTGCAAATAAATACTGTTTTTGTGTATTTATTTGTGCATAATAAATACTCTTTTTGCAAATTCATACTTGTAAACTGCAAGTTTAAGTTAGACTGCAAATAAATACATTTTTTTTGTAAATTTGTACTTTAAAACAGGAAAATTTAATTTAGACTGCAAATTTGCATTTTTAGACTGCATATAAACCAACACCCACCAAACTGTATCAAACTAATGCAGTTTTTGCAAATTTTACAATCTACACAAGTTTGCAGTCTACACAAGTTCAACAACAAAAGATCATCATTTCTAATTGTATCAAACTACTACACCAATGAAAATATCCTTGAAAATTGCAAGATATAGGATTTAAATCATTGACAACCAACAAACAGACTGTTAGCCCTCCAAAACCCTCTGCCACCACCCCACCCTAGACACCACAACCTGTCAACCTCTACCTTAACCCCCAAAACTCCTAGTCACCCCAACCACACTGCTTCTGCCGCAAACCCCAAACTCTGGCCACCAGCAAGAACATCATAACATAATAATGCTAAGCTCGCACAGTGCAGAGTAATTAAGCGCTCCAGCTTCATCCATTAAAGCCAAAAAAAAAATCATTGTGCAGATCCAGACCACTAGGCAACAGTTTAAAATTTCCTACACTTTGTGCTTCAAAATAAACCAATACCCACCAAACTGTACATATGCAGGACATCACAGGCAAACAGCAACTCTTGGTAAAATATACAGGTACTTCTTCAAATTCTGCAACTGCAACGCCTACACCAGCAACTTGTGTTCAAATGATATGGCATCTGGATGATCCAAACCAAAACATTAACAGAAGGATAAAAGAGGAGCATTTATCCATTTGAACCATATAACAAAGGCATCCGAGTTATTAGAAAGTTATGTAGCTCAGACACTTTATTGGAGCTCAAGTATCAGTGTCGGACACTTCTCGGACACCGACACTCCCAAACACTCTCTGGACACGTGTCTGACATTTCCCGGAGTGCCCTGTTTTTTTTCCCAATATTTGGGGTCCGACACTTTAAGGACACTTAGGCAAAAAGAAAAGGCAAGTATTCATTTTACAACTTCAAGTCTTCCACTTTTCCACTACTCAGAGTTACCACTACATGAAACCGAGCAGCTCAACGTTTTCCTGATTACCTATTTTAGAGATCGTGAAACATTATTACCTAGAATAGTGAAACAGACTCTAGTTGAAGAAAGCAAAACTACAAAAGCCACTAGAAAGGTCAAGCCTGGAGAAAAGCTTGGTTTCTATTACTGAAAAACCTCTTAACAGTCAATCGAAAACACACACTGACACAAGTCCGTAGTCTGCACCAATCATGTTTTGGAGTAGTACTTTTTTTCGATTATGGCATGGCAGACCAGAATGGGAGGGGGCAATTGTAGGTAGCTTCTGCAGGAGTACAGTTGATGGGCACATGCCCTGTTCTCTCTTTTTCCCCACTTTTGAGTAATATAGTACTAATGTGTTAGTAGTACTGTGGCACCTAACTCACATGTCTATATGACATTCCAATAAGTGTTAATGCTACATACAGGGCCATCAAGGCACTTGTCAGACCTATACAAGTTTGTCCTGAGTCCTGCAAATGGATTTCAAAGTTACAATGATTGATGCTTCATTTTATGTTACAGCATCTTCATTGAAAATGCTCTGATCAACCATCAATCATCATACCGAAAAACAATAAACCATACGGAATTAATAGAGACCCAAATCAGTCAGGAAATCTACCACGGAACAAGAAAGGTCAAGTACACAATTACTTCCACCTTCTTCTACCCACCTGTGGCAATATTTTCTGTTGAACTGAGTGCCACACAAAGGAGATTTTCGTATAATTATGACCATGTGGCAAAGTAAACTAATCAAAGTTGGACATCAACCTGACACAACTCCTCCTTTCTGCAATCCCTCTTAATTCATCAAATATATCTAGGAAAGATGATTTGCCAAACATACTGAGTCACAACTATGAAGTTAATCTAATCCACCAACTTGACACCTAAATCTGGCAAAAGAGCTGAACTTGCCAACAGCAGAAACAATGTTTTCAAAACAAACTTACACATCCATATGCAGAATCAGACACCAAAAAAATCAGATTGAGCTAAGCATGAACCACAAAACAATCAATCAACTAAAAGTACCAGAGAACAACAAATACAAATCCACCATTTTTCGCAACCAAATGGACTAAACAACATCAGTTTAAAGTATGATATGATGGCATCAAAGAGAAGAAACTAGGTCAACGCTAGATGGGAACTTGGATCATAACCAAAACATCAGTTTTAAAGAATGGTGTAATGGACAAGAACAGACAGTTGTTTCAGCATAAGCTTACAAAGCCATGTTTTTCAGTCTAATCCATAAGGAAACACAAGCAACCATGATTTTATAATGTGCAAACATCAAAGAATAATTATTGAACAGATTAGGAAGTACCTCGACATGGTGAAATCCATGTGTTTTATAAGACTTCTTGCTTGATGAATAAGTCTATAAGGTCTGCCCTGAACTGCCTACAATCCTGTCTTGTTATTGCACTGGTTGGATTTTCATTCTCGATGTACTTCCTCATTATTGACATTATAACAATGCCACAGTCAACACTACAAGATAGTAACCAGGAGAAAATAAGTTCAATTCTTCAATAATATTTACTATGAAGCACGTTGATTACTATGAAGCACAAGATAGTAAGGACCAGAGAAAGTAAACCATAGGTGACAAAGACTATTACAAAAACCTTACAGTACTTACCTTCCAGATGCTTGTTGCGGTGAGTCCATCTGTACCTCTGCTTTATCACTCATAAGCATTTTGGCCGCTTGTTTTTTGTCCGCATTGATGTATGCTGCAACGGTTACTCTCTGTGGAGAAGCAAACAAATAATGTAAGAGTTTTGACAAAACTACATATAAAATACCACATCATCCAGGCCAGCCTACCAATTTCTCCGTTTTAATGCAATATTCATTGTTTTTTCCATATTTGCGCAATAGAGGGTTATACAACTTCCACTTTCCATCGTCTTTGTCAAGCACGAGCAACGTCCAGTGGAAATGAGTTAGTATTGGAAAGAGCAAGAATCTTGCCGATGCAGCTTTTCGCATTAGATTTTTAAGCGTCCTCTTCAGTTGGTTTGGCTTTTTGCCCTCAATTATGTCCTATTTACAACCAAAAACAAATCAGAGTCTTTTATTTTTATTTTGAACAAATCAAAGTTAACTTGTGTATGGATAATACAAGTTAATGCTAGTTTCTTACCATGAAGTAGCTAATGAAGATGTATGACTTCGGTGGTTGAGTGTTCAAATCAAATGTCGGTTGTGTTTCAAGGTGTTGGCGCATGAGGAGTAACGCGTATGCATCTACACACTGTTTTGTACCAGTGAAAACATGATTAGCTATCTAAGTTCTGTTTGAATAGAGTCCTACAATTGCAGTCTACAAACAGCATGTTTGATATTGAATCGTTTAAAACAGAACTAGCTAGTATCAGAATTACCTGATTTGATATTGGATCCTCGAACAAGAGGTTTTCTATGTCAAGAAGGTCAACATAGATGACGTCCTGTGCTGATTTCATTACTACAGTACTGCATATTGCAAATTGGTTTTAAAATTCTGTTAACAATCATAAACTTTATAACTAATGGGTATAGTTCAGAGTATATCTTACCTGGGTTCTTTTGTCTTCCAAAGTTGTTCAATTTTCTTCCAAGTTTCAGGACAAATCAGTTTTGCCACTTGAGCACCAACCTTCAAATCCTTCAGCTTCTTCTTTTTCCCCTTTTCTCGTTGCTCATACTCCTGAGACTCGTCTACATCGATAGTATCTACTTCAGTATTAACCTTCAACTTCTTCCGCATTTTCTTTTTCCCCTTTTGTTGTTGCTCATAGTCTGGACTGTTGTCTACGGCGATTGGATTTACTTGTGGACTCTTTCTCTTCACTTGTCCATAGACGTAGTCCTCGGAGTAGTTCAGCTTTCTATCATCCCTTGCTATGACTCTTTTAAACATTGACCGTGGAGAGTATTGTTCCTTAGACTTCTTCAGCTTCACCTTTTCCTTTGTTGCTTCTTGTGTGATTTCATGAACTGTTATACAGGCCAATTCGTCCGCCATGTCATTCTTCTCTTTCTCTAGGCTTGCGATTTTCTCAAATGTTGCCTTCTGCGTCACTTGATGGATTTCTCTCTCAGTTTCCATAGGATATGCTTGGGTTAACTGATGGATTTCCAAATCTTCAACTTTCGCATTTAAGTCCTCAACTTTCACCTCCAAGTCCTTCTTTTCTCTCAATAACAGCTCGTATCCATTTTGTAACTGGTTGTTCTCTTTTTGTAGTGCAGTAGCATCTTTTTCAAGGGTTTGGATTCTCTGCTTCAACATTCCATTTTCTTCATTTCGAGATTGTAGAGCTTGCTCATTCTGTTCTTGAATTTTGATGAGCTCAATCTCTAAATTCTGCTTTTCTTTCTCCAACTTCTCAATCTTGTTCTTCAGTTCATCAATAAGAGCGTTTGCCTCCTTTTTGCCTTGCTCTGCTATTGTTCCACAAATCATATCCAAGGATGCACTAGACGTTGTGTTCGGTGATGACATTTGACCCAACGTATTCGGCACCAATGTTGATCCTGAATCCGTTTCATATGATCTGCAGATTGGACTGTTGAAGTCATCTAGTCCTTGTACTTTTTCTGCTTCATCATCCATTTCACCCCTGTCATCGTTTGAAACTTGGACTCCACCCTTTTCTCCCTCTTCCTCCCCACAAAGTCCAACTTGCTCTCTACCATGCACAACCCCAATTGTTGGTTCAACCTCTGTTACCTTTGCTTCTCTTTGTTGACCCTGGTGATCTTCAGAAATTTGACCTTGTTCATCCCCGTCATCTTTTGAAACTTGGACTTCACCCTTTTCTCCCTCTTCCTCCCCACAAACTCCAAGTTGCTCTCCACCATGCACAACCCCAATCATTGGTTGAACCTCTGTTATCTTCACTTCTCCTTGTTCACCCCGGTGATCTTCAGAAACTTGACCTTGGTCATCCCCGTGATCTCCAAAAATTTCATCAAAGATCTTTCTTTCTTCAGCCGTTTCTTGAACCTCGGTATGATTTACCTATTCAAACAGAAAATACAACGGTCAACACTCTGTAGAATACAAATTAAGTATATCAATGTTTCTTTAACTAGACAAATTACATGTAAAAGGAGCTCAAGTTCATAACAGACTTCAACCAATAAATTTGTACTGATAAGTATGGTTTCGATTATTTCTAGACCAGAGTTGCATACTCCATAGGAATTCCCAAAATTAAGGACACAAACTCAATATTCAAAAACCACAAAGCAAAAACAACGCAAGAAAAGATACAGCCTCAAACACCAATAGAAAAAAGAAGAAAAGACATTATTACTTTATCACCGGGAAGTTGATTGAGGTGTTCAAAATCCTTGAGAGTTTTCCGAAGGTCGGAAATTTTCCATTTCACGACTCTTGGAACTGCATTCGGATTCTTTACTTCTACAAGTTTTGTATGCTCGCAAAGCCAATACTGCAAGAAAAAAATTTCAAAATCAATAACACAAGTAATGTAATCTTAAATCAAAGAATTTATGTATGAGTTATGTTTTCATTACCAATAGTAGTACGGTCGATCCTTTAAGTCCTTTGATTTCTTTGTGATTGTTGTGAACTGACATAAGTAGGTACTTTCTGATAGCTTCTGTCCAGTCATATCGCTTCACCTTGTTAAGATCTTCCTAGAGGTGTCAAACGGGTCGTGTCGACCCACGACACGACCAGTTTGACACGGACACGGTGTGACACGGGACACGAAAAAGACACGGTATGGCCGGACACGACACGATACGGACACGGTATAGTTGGGCACGGACACGGCACGAACATGAAAGTGAGCGGACACGACACGGACACGACACGGTATTTGCTGACACGTGACACGGCACGGACACGAAAGTAAGGATACACGACACGGACTCGACACGGTTCGAGTATGATCTCGACACGGCACGACACGGCACGAGCCTGAGCCGGCACGACACGGACACGATACGGTTGAGGGCACGGGCACGACACGGGCACAGTAATGAGCAGACACGACACGGGCACGGTAATGAGCAGACACGACCAGCGCGGCACGATTGTGTTGCGCGACCACGACCGGGCACACGCGACGCGACACGGGCACGCGACCACGACCGCGCACAACACGGCCGGGACACGCAGACACGGCACGCGGCGATTCTGAGCCTTTATTAAATGAAATTTCAAGAAAAATGATGATGAAATTTAGTAATATTTTAAAAATAAATAGCAAGATATAGAAAATAAAAAATAATGTTATAAAAATAATTTCAAAAATAATGTTACTAAACAATTAATTTTAATAAGATATAAAAAATCAAATTATCAAAGCCGTCATTTGCAACATGCAAGTCATGTAAAAAATGGTTTGACGACGTCGACCACTCGATTATGTATTTAATAAATGAATGAGTAGCTATTTATTCCTAAATCCTATTGAATTTCTCATCAAATTTTACCATAGATGATTTTAAAAAAACAAAATGGGTTCATTTTATTAATAAATTTTTGAAAATAATTTGATTAAACCAAATTTCCAAAAAATAGAAGAAAACATTCGCCACCAAACACACACTTATCAATGCACACATTAAACTGGATCAAGCACTTGTAACTTGTAAGAATGAATTGAACGATTACAACAAAAAAAATTGTATTTTTTAAATACAGTCTCCCTCTTATTATTTTCAAAATAATTTGACAACGGAAAAAATAATTTGAGTAAATGAAATTTCAAAAAAAAAAGTGATAAAAATATAATTTTAATTTTTGTTGAAGAAAATTTTAACTAATTAATTGTAGAAGGAATTAAAAATGAATTTTAGTATTTAAAAATAAATAGTGACATATTAAAAAATAATAATTAATTTTATTAAAAATTAAACCATTAAATTTATTACAATAAATTTAAAATTTTGAAATAATTTTATTAAATGAGATTTTAATGTGTTTAAAATGTATTTAAAGTCAAACATATTGAAATTTGAAAGAGATCTCGCTCCGTGCATGATATTGATTTTCTAATTCTGATGGTTCGTGATTGAATTTTGATGATCGGGACCGTTGAAAGTTTTTAAAAGGTGCTTTCCAAGGGCTACATACGAAATTGGGGAAAAAATTACTGCAAATGGCTTGATTCAAGCAATTTTCAATAAAAAAACTATACTTTTCTAACTTTTTTGCAATTGCGATAAAGGGGTTTCTTATAGCTGATTGAGCCAAAAATTTGTACAAATCATTTATTAAACAAGCACAACAAAATCAACGATATGGATCGTCGTGATCTTTTATTGGTAGTTTAGTCACTATACATTGAATAAATGCACGAGATTCGGTTTAATATTAATTACATCCCGATGAAGGCACTAAGTAAAATCGATCAGCCCAATTTTTTACGTGAATAATGTAATCAATATCCATAATCAAATCAACGGTTCAGATTGATCGTTATTAAACAAAAAAACAATAATAAGTATTAGAATCTATACGTTCAACTTATTCTAAATGAAACTATATCTTTTGCTATAGTTGAATATACAGTAGCCATCAGACCGCGACAAAATTACGACGATCGAGACCGTTGATTTGATCACGCATGTTGATTACATTATTCGTGTAAAAAATTGTATTGATTGAGTTTATGTAGCGCCCTCATCGGGATGCAAATTTTATAAACCAAACGTATTGCATTTATTCAATATAAAGTAACCATACTGCCGATACACAATAACAACGATCCATATCGTTGATGTTGTTTTGCTTGTATAATAAAAAATACGTTCAAAATTTGGGCTCGATCGGGTATAAGAAACCCTTCCATCGCACTGCTACTTTATTACGAAAATGCTATTTCTCATCCGATCAACTCTTTAATGAACACATGATTAACATGTATGAATGATCTGAATCGTTCAAGTGACAAAATTATTCAAATTCTTTTGATTTTATTAGGTATTTTCTCCGGATACCATTTTCGTGCACTTTAATTTCGATAAGGCGAACATCCCTAAATTGTTCGAAATAAACAATTTCAAACAAAAAAATAAAAATAAAAAGGAAAAGGAAAAATAGAGGGCCGGTGGTGAGATGTAATAAAGAAGGGCATGAGGGGCATTATTGTATTTGTGTGTAGCCGTTTGGGGGCATTTTGGTCTTTTCGGATTCTAGGGCAGTCAGGTCTTCTTCGGCTTCGCAGATCTCAACTCATTTTCATTGCAGTCATTCTCATCTCATCTCTCTCTCTCTCTCTCTAGCTCTCTCTGTGACTCTGTCTCTTTGATCTCTCTCTCTCTGTCTCTCGCTCTCTCTGTCTCTTTGATCTCTCTCTCTCTCGATCTACCGAAGTAACCAAACCACGACCACCACACGTGGTCACGGCACAACCTGTCAAACGGATCACTGATCTCTCTCTCTCTCTCTACTCTCTGGCGGCCTCTGCGATAAACAGGTACGGTTGTTCGACCACGCAAAATTATCCATCTATGAAATACAACGAATTTTCTTATATTAACGGATTGTTCGATTCATTAGAGACAAATATGGAAATCGCAAGGCTCTCGAGTGTTGCTCGGTGTTTTCGTTTTCCCCTTTAACTGTAAATTACTGTTTTCTCGTCTGCCATTTCGGATCTGTCCGACACCTGTAGCGTGTGAATCGTGTTATTTTTAGGGTTTTGTTTGGAGCTAGACTCGGTCCAGCCCTTCCTGCAAAGTAGCACGTGAAATCGACTCTTGGTCGGTCGCGTGTTTTTTTGGCCAATATATTTCGATTGTTTCTCGGGTTTTTTGTCGTTGATATATATATATTTTTTTCTGCTCAAAGCCTATGGTCTGTTTGGTGTCTATGAATACTATCAGAAGGTGAGAGAAGTGATTGTACTCAAACCCACCACTGCACCACCGATCTCAAACACAAACCCCAGTTCACTTGTAATCTCAAACCCCAGTCCACTTTCATTTGTGTTTTTTTTTTTTGAACAGCCCTTCATTTGTGGTAAAATATATCTGATTTAGTTTAAACTGAAGTTATATTAACTTGTTATCTGAATGCTTTTTATCTGAATACAGGAACAGGGTGTAAATGGACTCGGACAATATCCATATGGATTTTGCCAGAGCACAATCTTACTCTGAGTCTTCTGATGAGGGTCATGAAGCACATGCAAGTGGAAACAGTGTTGGTGAAGGTGCTTCCAACAGTGTTCCAGCGAATCCAGCCTCTACTTCTATAGGTAGTCGAGGTAAAAAAAGGGCAAAAAGGACTAACACATCTTGGGTGTGGAATCATATGTCTAAACGTAAAAATGTGATTAATGCTAAGGGTGTAAACATAGGACCTAGATCATGCTGCAATTATTGTGATAAGAATTATTCTCCTGATAGTAATTATGGCACTTGGTAGTATGATAAAACACCTCACTAAACATCATCAAGATAAAATTGAAAACGAACACCGTAAAGATTTCTCTAATTTTATATACTCGAAAACTGAAATGAGAAAGGGGTTAGCCCGTTATGTAGCTGCAGCAGAGCAACCCTTTACTTTTGGTGATGATGTTAGGTTTGAACATTTTGTCCAACAAAAACTTAATCCTGTTTTTAAAAAAGTTTCTAGAAATACAACTAGAGCTGATACGCTTGCTGAATTTAAACTTGATAAAGAACAGTTTATAAATGAAGAAATTGCTGGATTTCCTCGTGGTACTTCTGTGTCTTTTACTTCTGATATGTGGAGTGGTGGAAATAATCGTGGTTACATGGCCTTGACTGCTCACTATATAGACTCTAGTTGGAAATTGAATAAAAGGATTATTGCTTTCCGTTTAGTGGAGTATCCTCATAATAGCACTACTATTTTTCAAACTGTGTATGGTGTTTTTACGGAGTACAATCTTGCTGATAAAGTTTTTAGCATTACTTTTGATAACCATTCTGCTAATACTGCTTCTATTGATATGTTCTTGGATAATTTAAGTCCTATTCATGGTGGTAAGTTATTCCATATGCGATGTGTGTGTCATATCATTAACTTGGTAGTGCAAGATGGTTTGAAAACAATTTCTCTAGAGTTGTCGAAAATTAAAGATGCTATTCATTTTATTACTTCCTCCCCATCTAGGCAACAAGAGTTTGATGCGTTTTGTGCAAGTTTGAGTCTTAAACCAAAAGTTTTTAATACTGATATTAGAACTCGTTGGAATTCGACATACATTATGTTAAAATCTTGTAAAAACTATTACAAGGCAATATCTGATTTTGTTAATCCTAGGTTCGGTGGTGGCTTTTTGTTAAGTATAGAGGATTGGAACCTTGCATTTGAGTTTATGAAGTTTTTGAAAGTATTTTATACTGCTACGTGTGCTTGTTCGGGTGTTCGTTATCCTACTTCTTGTATTGTGCTTCACCAATTGTTTAATATCAGTGTCTTTTTCGTAGCTATAGATTGCGAGAAAATTTTGTAGGTCCTTTGGTGAATATGGAAGATAAATTAAAAAAATATTTTGAAACAATGACAAAAATTTTTGTTTTTAATTATGAAATGGACCCAAGGATTAAATTGTGTGGTGTTGACAGGCTTTTGAAAGGGCTTTCTAATAATATGGGTGTTTTATTTTATTCGATCGCAACTGTGAAAAAGGATTTGATTGATTTATATGATTTATATGAGTCTAAGTATGCATCCACTAATGTTGCAAGTACTTGTCCGGATCCATGTTTACCACGTCCAAGTGTTGATGACCCAGGTTGGAGTTTGATGTCAGATGTTGCTTCTGATTTTTTTGATTTTGATGCTGATACCTCTGCTCGGTCTGAACTTTCTATATATTTAGAGACAGAACGTATTAAGATAACCAACAACCAACAAAACTTTGATATATTAAGCTGGTGGCAACAACATGCTCCAACATTTCCTGTTCTAAACATAATGGCACGTGATCTATTAACCCCTCTTGCTTCTTCGGTGCCATCCGAATCGGCTTTTAGTGCAGGTGAAAGAGTGTTGGATGATAAGCGCATGAGACTAGCTCCAGATATTCTGGATTGTCTGATGTGCTTGAAAGATTGGGAGGATACACGTCTTGGAATTCAAAAACGGTCAGCTAAAGATGAGTTACGAGACTATTTTGCAGACTCGGACATAGATGATGAGTAATATTGCTGTATTTGGTTTCAGTTTTCTGCATTTAGTTGGTAAATTTGATGCCAATTGTTGGGGTTGTGTTGGCACTTGGCTCCATTTGTGTTGGCTGCCTTTGGTTTCAGTTTTCTGCATTGGTTTCATTTGGAGATGCATTACTGCTGCTATTGGTAGTGTGTTTGCTGCTGGGGTTTCGTTTTGCTTCATTTGGTTTCAGTTTTCTGCATTTGGTTTCCTTAAATAAACCTTGCATTTGAGTTTTTCGGGCTTTTTGTATGCAGTTTTAGGTAGTTTGAGTTGCCTTCTAGGGAATTTGAGAGGGGTGTGTGTGTGTTTGTGTGTGTGTGTTTGTGTGTGTGTGTTTGTGTGTGTGTGTTACCAAATTCCCAAAAAAGAGTAACCAAATAACCATTAAACTGTAAGCAAAAGCCTAGTTTGAGCTGAAGTGTGATTGTGTTGCAACTTATGAAGACCTTAACGGGAACTTAATGTTGCCATGATCCATTTTAGTTTTTGGCTATGATGATAAAAAAAAAAAAAAAAACCTAATATCTGAGCCGAGACTTGCCAAATTCAGCAGAAAACTGAAACCAAATGCAGCCAACCATGTCCCAAGGCTATGATGTTTTTCTGAGCCAAATCTTGTCCTAGGCTATGATGTTTTTCTGAGCCAAACCTGCATACAATGTGAACCAAAACCTGCACATAAACTGAACTTAATTCTGCACTGCTTGTGTTATCTGTTTGGGTGCCTATGATGAAATCTTTCTGAGGCAGAAACTGTAAGGATTTGGCCTCTTTTTGTGGCTTATCTGAGGCAGAAACTGAAATCTTGTGTTATCTGTTTTGGTTCAGATTCTGTGCAGGTTCTGGTTCAGTTTCTGTGCAGGTTTTGGTTCACATTGTATGCAGGTTTTTGGTTAAGTTACTGTGTGTGTGTGTGGCTGTGGTATGTGCAGTCCAGATGGAGTTGTATGTGGAGGCTATGGTTTTGTAACTGCAGTCCAAATGGAGTTGTATGTGCAGTCCAGATGGAGTTGTTGTGTGTGTGTGGCTGCTAGAAAACATTCCATAAAACAAGGCTATGGTTTTGTAAAATGCTCCATTCTTTTGTGGCTATGATGAATTTTGTGAATAAGACACATTTGGCACTTAGGCGGGGTAACATTAGACGGCCAATTGGCAACTAATGTAGCAGCCTTCAAGTGCTTCGAAATGGTGTCACTCTGAGCCAAATCTTTAGTAGTTGACAACATTAGACAGCCATGTATTACCAGTTGGCAGTTTTTTGCACTTAGCCTTGTTTGTAAGCATGCATAACATTGTGCTCTAAAACTGCAGTGCTTGGTTCAGTTTGCTGGTTCAGTTTCTGCTTTAAAACTGCAGAACTTGGTTATGTTGGGTTAAATCTGCAGGTTTTGGCCACTTTGGGTAGGTTAAAGCTGCAGATTTTAGCCACTGGGTTTATGTGTCTATGTGTGTGTGTGTGTGTGTGTCTGGCCTTGATGAACAACAGACCTGCACATAAACTGAACCAAAACCTGCACTGCTTCTGTTATCTATTTGGGTGCCTATGATGAAATCTTTCTGAGGCAGAAAGTGTAAGGAGTTGGCCTCTTTTTGTGGGTTAAACCTGCAGATTTCCACCTTTTTAAATGCAGGCAGGTTTTGGTTCAGATTGTGTGCAGGTTTTCGTTCAGATTATGTGCAGGTTGTGGTTTAGTTTCTGTGCAGGTTTTGGTTCAGATTCTGTGCAGGTTCTGGTTCACTTTCTATGCAGGTTTTGGATTCAGTTTCTGTGTTGTGTGTGTGTGTGTGGCTGTGGTATGAGTTCTGAACTGACAAATGAGTTCACGGAAATGAGTTCTGAACTGACAGATGCGCTGGACGTGTATGTGGACATATATTCGATCAAGTATGATCTCATTGCCAACTCTACCAAATATGGTAAGCTCATCAATATGTTGCCTTCTTCCTTCTTTCCAATGACCAATTTCTTTCTCGCCTTTTCTTTTTCTGTTACCATAATAAGATGGACTAACCGTATCCATGTTTGATGACATGCCAAGGATAGGCTGGATAGCTATTACACTTGAATATCATGCATCTGAGTTCTTAACCAAAAATCCAGATTTGAATAATTGTAAACAAAGAAATGAAATATTTAGCTTGGTGGATACCTCTAACCTGGTCTTATGCCAAACCTGAGGTGTAACGAAGCCAGGCTAAATATTGAGTTTGTTTTTTGTTTGTATAGTTAGTTTTATTTGATTGTAACGAAGCCAGGCTAAAAAAGATATTTTTGGGGAAAATACTGAAAAGGTTTTGAGGTTTTCCATTTCCCTCCTTTCTTTCAGAAAGAAACTCTTGGTGAACCTCTAGGAGATTTCAGATTTCTTATAAACACTTGGGGTACCGGTGACACATTTCCTGTTATTAATTTTTCCATTTTTTGAGTGTTATGGAACAACTGATTAGCAGAAAACTGGAATTTCAGTAAGTCTTACAAACTAAATAGTGTTGGTGATTCCTGAGATGCTGAAATTTCAAGTTTGAGAAGTCTATTTAAGCATTATGAGGTTTATGTGTAGTGCTGTTGTTGCTGCTTCTGCTTATTCTTCTTCCTCCACTTAGCTTGGTGGCTGTTTGCAGTTTACTTGGCTGTTTTCTGCAGTTACCATGCTTTGTGTTACTTTGCTGCTGCTGCAATTTTTCTGGTGCTGGCTGGTGGCTGCTGACAAGCATGTGTGTGTGTGTGTATGTGCAAATTGCAGGGCATGCTGTTTTTGAGCAGATTTTGGGCTGTTTTCAGTTATGCAGGTTTCAGCAGATTCTGGGCTGTTTTTGGCATGCTGTTTTTGAACTGATTGTGCATTGTTTTGACTGCTTTGTGGCCTGTTTTCATGTGGTTTCTGGGCTGTTTTTGAGGTTGTTAGGCAATGATGAAGTTTTTCCGAGCCAACTGTCATAAATTGCAATTTGCACTTACCTTGGTGGCTGTTTTTGTTGCTACTATTGTGTGTAGTGCTGTTGTTGCTGCTACTGCTTATTCTTCTTCCTCCACTTAGCTTGGTGGCTGTTTCCAGTTTACTTGGTTGTTTTCTGCAGTTACCATGCTTTGTGCTGTTACTTGGCTGTTTTTTGGTGGCTATGATGTGTTATAAGCTGAGCCAAGTGTGTGTGTGTGTGTTATAAACTGAGCTAGTCACAGGTTAAACCCAATAACAGCATGCTAAACTCAGAAACTGCAACATGTGTGTGTTATCTTTTTTTATGGGCAATGATGAATCAATTGAATTGATAATTTTTTGAAGGTGGATACCTTGGCGGGGTAACTTTTTTTGTTGCAGCCATGAGTAGCCTTGTGATTCCCAAAAAATATTTTCTGAGCCCATGTTTGGTTTAGTAAGCTATGTTACCAAAAATTGTTCTGGGTTCCATAGATGCATGCTTGCATGTTCAGCTGAACTTGTTCTTGCTACACATAAAACAGTAACAATGTTATTTCCTGCTGTATTGGAGAGAACTAGGATAACAGCTTTTGATCTTAGCAAGGTGATAGAGAGTTTTATTAGACATGAGGAATCTCTGCCCAGATAATTGAGGAGACATCTGAACTCCCTTGAAGAGCGACTTTTGGAGAGCATGGTGTGGGAAAAGGGCTCCTCAATGTACAATTCTTTGACAATTGCAAGACCAGCCCTGTCCTCTGTTGTCTGTTGTGGTCGTCTTTTGGCATGTGTGATGGTGTGAACTGCACAGTCTGTGTGTGTCCAAGCTGTGTCCAACCTGTCTCCTGTGTTGTGGCATTTTTTGAGACCGTTTTGCGGCAGGTTTCTGGGCTTCTTCTTATAATTAGGCCATGATGATATATATCTGAGCCACATAGAATTTGTAAGCATACTATTTTATTGGCACTTGTTCTCGATTCGGAATAAACTTGTAAAAATTAGTAATTTCAAGACTTTGACTGAACGATAACATTGGATGAAATTCATTATTGTCCTAGGGAAGCCATCAAATGGCAAATCCATTATTGTCCCATTGGATGAAATTCTAGTTTTCAAAGACATTGACATTGGATGAAATATGGTCCCATTGGATCAAATTGTAGTTTTCAACTTCTTCGAACACCTCTCTTCGACAGGGGTATCAGGGACATTTGTTGAAACGCCGGGAAAGCCTTTACCGGCGTTTTTGGGTACTTTTTCCGGCGTTTAAGAAATGCCGGGAAGGCTCTGATTTGCTGTAGTGTGGGCACGGTCCGATCCAATCCGACACGAATTTTTTTAGACACGACACGACCCACCCGTTTGATACCTCTACACCCGCTTTAATTAAGGCCCGACCCGACCCGACTCCCGACACGAATTATAAAGGCACGACACGATAGCACGACACGATCCGTTTTAAATAAGGCATGACCCAATCCGACCCGAATTCTATCGGCAAGTCACGAAAGCACGGAACGACCCGATTTCAATAAGGCACGACCATGATCCGACACGATCAAATTAAGAAAATGGGCCGGCACGGCACGACCCGATTGCAATCGGCACGACACGAACACGACCCGATTTAGTAAATGGACACGACACGGCACGACCCGATAAAGAAAATGACACGGTTGACACGGCACAGTATGACACGGACACGGAAGTGGACACGGTCTGATTCGACCCAACCCGACCCGACACGGAAATTTTTTGACACGACACGACACGACCCACCCGTTTGACACCTCTAGATCTTCCATGTGTAGTACATATGACCAGTTCACTGTAGTTCCTTGGTTGGAGAAGAACAGGGTTACACAAAGGTAAAGACATAGCAATCTCACAACATCCTCCACATCCTGTTGCTTCTCACTACTTGCCAGTTCCTTAATCTTTTGCTTCATGGCTGGTGCTGATAACCTTGCCTCTTTCATTTTAAGCCTTTTGGCTAATGCAACACTGTCTTTCCTTACATTTGTTTCCACCATCTCAACTTCTCCACAAGAAATACCAAAAATGATTTTCACATGCTCCTTTGTCAGCTTCAACTGCCTATCACCCACTGTAAAACTTTTACTCTCTTCTTCATATGACTGGATAATTTTTAGAACGACTTCATCATACTTCCTACAATTATCACTCAACAACTTGCTATTCATAATAGCTTCAAATAATAACCAAAAGGGCGTTTTCTTGAGGGATGCAATGTGCCGGTCATTCAATTTTATATCCTTCAGTAGTCTACATATAGACTGCAAATTACATCGATTAGAGCCCGTTGGTTGTGTTTGTTCTATTTGTGTATGTTCTTCATCTATCTCTGCTTGTTCTTCATGCTCCTTTCTATCCATTTTTCTTTTCTTTTTCCCATCCACTGGTTGTGATCGGGATTCTTGCATATTTGTTGCTAATCTCTCTCTAAGATCGTACTGGCTTTGTGTACATCCTCTTGCTCTAACCGTAATCGGTGCAACTATTTCTTCATTCACCTTAGTTTCTGGAAGAATCACTGGTGTTGGGGTTTGAGTCTCATTAGTTGAGCTTTCCTGAAATCCGTGTTCAAGTCTATTTGCCAGCACTGCATAGGTTTAAGAGGACACAAAAAAATTAGGAAAAAACAAAACGGGCATTCACATGATTGTAAAACTAATATACAAAGTATTGAAACAAAGCAGACCCTACTTCTTGGCACAAACAGCTTCCCATATCAAGCTATTATAAAATGTCAAATGCATGGAAGTTAGAAACAGTAAATATCAAAACTATGCAACTTGGTTTATCATGACAACAATAAAACCATAAGCCTAACTTCATTCCTCCTTTCCAGATCAGCACTTATACATCCATGCAACAAGTTGAAGAAATAGAGAAATACAAACAAACTTCGGTCCGCATACTCCAATTATATGTAATAGTATCTTGCCATGTACTAATCTGGTACTAAAATGCGGAATAAAAACCAGTTACATATCACAATCACCATGATTTCAAACTGCACATATACACAAACTCACCACTAGGAGTCAAACCGGACAGAGAAAACACAGCAATCAGTCGAAAATCATAGCAAAGATACACATCGGGCATATAACCAAATTTCAACTAGTGTCTTTTGACTGTTGAAAGTCATAGGAAAAATATGCTCCTAATCCACTAATAAGTTGACTGTTGAAACATACGGTCCTCGTGATTACACCAACCTCTGGAAAGAAACAAATGCACATTCAAAACATGTTTCAATAATAAATATTGCAGAGAAAAAGATTACCAAAGAGTCCAATTAGGTCTGTCTAAATCTGCTATGCTAATCCTACGAACAAGAAAAATTTCAGAAAGGCCAGAAACCTCCAGTTTAAAAGATCGAAATGGAATAAAAATTGATCAGCCGTGCCAAGTTGAGAAGCTACGATAGTTTTCTCAGACATGTCTCATAATCGATGGCCAGTTCAGCAGGGCTCACTTTTCCTGTAAAAACATCCAACAACTGAGGAACTTCTTCAGTATACTTGGTGACAAACCTATCTAAGATTGGTACAATCGCTTTTTCTGGGAACTCTGTAGTAGCACAGTCGGATCATGAGTGAATAAGGATGACAAACTAGAAGCAGGAACATTGAGTGCTCTCAAAGTAGCAACTTTGGGAACAATCTTCTTTTACAAATTTGTACAAAACAAACGAGGTGAGTGCTTGAAAGATCTTCCTACTTGCTTATCATCCAGAAGGATTGCACGTTTCAGATAATTGTAAACAGGGATTATCTGGTTGTTGAGGCTACGATCCAAGACATTTGGGTACGAAGAAATGATAGTTGCAAGGTCAGCTGTTGGAATGCCTATGGACAGGAAAAATTCAAGTTTTGGCAAAAGCATGTGTTTGGGATCAGATAAAAGTAAATGCGGGCATATTCTGACAAGTTTGGAGATGTGGGTATCGGTGAAACCGTGATTTCGCAGAAGGGCGATGACAGAATCTGGTTTCTCTGCTGATCGAAAATTGACCTTTTGGGATACAAGAAGAGCAGTTTCTTGGGACAACCCACATGAGGAAATGAGATATGTAACTGTGAAAGATTGTTCATCAGTTTTGTCCACTTGAAAATCACATTACTTGTGTTAGGGAGATACAATAAAACGGAGGCACATCTATACACAAATAGGGAGATACAATACAAGAAAGACATACAATACTCTAATCAACCCCTACAGACATCACACAATTCACAAAAGTACTAAAAAAGAAAAATAACAAACACCCAATAAACAAGGATGTGGATCTTCTTCTGTCTCCAGAATTCCTGTCCTCGCGCCCCAAATGGCAAAACACATACACTTGCATAATCAAATCTTTATCCCAAGAATCGTTATAGAGAGAGACTCATGATCCATGCAATAAACACATATGAAACAAACCCACATATAGACAAGAACCATGTACTGAAAAGAAGAAAACACAAGAACACAAAAATATCACATTCGTCTGGAAGTATCTGATTCAATGGATTAGAAATGATGTTGAACTACAACTACGAAGTGCAATGAGCAAAAAAAAACCAATTTAAATGTGTTATACGTACTTTTCTTCCTCATTGTGACTGTCAATGCAGCAGGGCTTTCAAGATGTGGACTTCAGCAGGGCTGTCAATCGTCTGACAATCCGGATTTCATGCACCAGAGAGAGAAAACCCTAGAACCAGAGCAAGGAATCAAAAAATTGGACAGATAGAACCCTAGGGGCAGGTGTTTGAGAAAACCCTAGGACCAAAGAAAGGATTGGTAGCCAATGATTCGAAACTAACAAAGTAGTAATTCTCTCATTTCAGATACCTGTATTTAAGTTAAATTTCAGCTCAGTAGTACTGAATGTATTCCTCTCCACTGAACAAAGTATGTGATTTCAGAGTCGGGGGCTTCCTTCTTCCTTCCCTCTTCGTGCTTGGAAGGCACCACTAAGCTGTCGGACCAGAGCAGCAGATAGAAAACCCTAGGAATCGGACTAGAGCAGCGGATAGAAGAACCCTAGGAGGAGCAGGTGCTTGCGACTTTCCTTAGCTAACTAGAGAGAGGTTCCAGTAGTCGTGTCTTCTCTGTTGAGCTTCTCCGATGTCAGGAGTCGAACGAGAATCGCCTTCTCCGATCGATTGGTTTGGGAACGTAACAGTAGGGTTTAGGTACGTCTCTTCTACAGAGTAAAAACAGGGGTATTTTTGTCTTATGCTACGTTATAAATTACCGTGTGGACTGTTTGTGTTATAAAATAACAGTGTGGACCCGAGAATTTAGGAAGTTCTTATAGTGGACCTCCTACTAAATCTCCCTTAATTGATTCCATGATTTGGGCATCTATAATAATTAATTTCAAATTGACCCAAGTGTTTACTTAGAGCATTCCTCTCTCATTTACCCGTTCGTGTTTACCAATGTTGGCTATTCCACACCGGATCCGTAGACCACCACTCCGAATGAACAACTACTGTGCTATCTATAGCATCTTCGACTTATTCGTTGAATCTCATGTTTGATCGATCTCTTTATTTATCTCACTGTTTGTTCTAATTTTGAGTTTTTTTTTTTTTTCTTTTTAGCTTCAATGGTGGGAAAGCTTTTTCACCGTAAGCGTTTATTGTTCAATTAAAAGAGGGTTGATAACTCTTATGAAAAGGTTATATCATTACCATTTTTTTCCCAAATTCTTTCTATCTACATTAGAAGAAGACAAGTTTCACGACCTCTCTCTACGTTGATTTACCTTTGGCGGAGTGCACAACTTTAGCGGCGGCGTTATCTGTGATGTTTATTCTGTATTTCTCCAACTCCCTCACTGATTCCCTCTCTGTGACGGCGTTGTCCATGAGATTTGTGCCCGAAGTCTCTAATAAAATTGGTGTTTGATACTTTATTTAAACTGCGCTTAGAATGAGTTGCGCTGTGCCTTCAGGCACGGGCATCCATTGGTGATATGATACGGTGGCTCATATGCAAGGACCTTCAAAAACTATCAAAATACTTATGAAATATTATTCTCTATTTCTCTAACTCCCTCACTGATTCCCTCTCTGTGACAGCGTTGTCCATGAGATTTGTGTCCGAAGTCTCTAATAAAATTGGAGTTTGATACTTTATTTAAATTGCGCTTAGAATGAGTTGCGCCGTGCCTTCAGGCACGGACATCCACTGGTGATATAATTCGATGGCTCATATGCAAGGACCTTCAAAAACTATCAAAATACTTATGAAATATTTATATGGGGGACAGAAAGGTATTATTCTTACTCAAATTGCCAAATAGACTATCTATATTTGTAATAAAATATGATAAAAAAAAAACTTATTTGTTTATTCATGCAGGCAACTTCAAACCAATGTACAATCAATAAAGAAGAAGAGCAAGCAGATCAAAAAAGAGGAACCGAACTACGGTGGAATCAATGTGTTCAACTCTTGGACCAATTCTACACATTATTCTTTTTTAAATTTTCCCCTGTTTTTGAAGAACAACAATTCTACACGTATGTTTGTAAGGCTACATCAAACCATGTATTTTGATTTCATATGCTTATTTTTTGGAAGTCCGACATTTTCCTTTTTTTTCACCTTTTCCCAAAAGACACAATCAAATGAGCAAGTGATAGTTTGATTCCCATTCTAACGTGGAAGAGAACCAACCCCCACACCACACGGTTTTTCCTTTTGCAACTTTTTCCTGGGCTCCTAGCTATTTCCTGGAAAACAGGGGGGAAGGTTCCTCTCTCTCTCTCTCTCTCTCTCCTGTAAACCATAAAAAGTTTGACGTAAAATTCACAGAAGTGAATTATTTTTTAAGTAAAGACAAAACTAAAAAGTCGAAGTCTTTTTTGATTAGCGAAAACATGACCTGAAGTTAGCAAGATGACCTAACCGAATAAAGCTACAAAGCCAAAAATGGGGTCACGGGCAATAATTCATAGTGCTGAAGATCGACTTGGGCAACCCCACACGGTACGTTTGATTCCTCCCTTGTTTAACTGATTTGGAATTTGTGGTGGAAGTGAACGAAACCCCACGCAGTTTTCCTTTTCACCTCTTTTTTTTTTTTGGCCGTTTCCTCCTATTTGCTGAAAGACGCTTACCAAATAATTTCCTCAGCGCCTCCAGTTGCACATGGATTTGATCAAGAAATCAAAGTTCTGTAAACAAAATCATTTGGCCACTGCAAGGCACTTCCTGTAGTACACCGTATAGAGTGCAATCACAGTTGTCCAAAAGTACTTTCAACGGTTCAGATTTAAAATTAAATTACTCTTCCGGGTTTCCGATTCCATAAAATTGAACTTGAACTTGGGAAAAACAAAGCGAGTGAGTGTATTTACAAAATTAGTTGCACAAGCTTGTCGTACGTTAGACAAAGTTGGCAAGTGTACATATGCTAATGGTGCATTAATTGTACGTAGAACTGATGAATACAACATACAAATCACCCATGTTTTACATTATTCCCCTCCGCAAATATTGATCAACAGAGCAATGAATATTACAAATATTGTCATACTACTAGTATGAGAATATGTCAAACAAGTGGAGAAGGAAATACATCATCATGAAGACTGAAGACAAAACACGTCAATATGCGATTACTTTTGGGTCCCTATCATCGTGCAGCCTTTTAATTTCCTGGTCTGTCATCGTGGGGTGTGGATTGTAAATTTTTAAAATGTGGAGTGGAATGGGCCCCGGTCTGATACCATGCATGTAGAAACTTTATGTCCATCTCAAAATTAATTAGCAATGAGTGGAGAGGTCCTAGACGTTATTAAGTGATCACCCATTCCACTTCCAAGCAATGTGGGATTCATTTCCTTAACAAGGTCGCGATTTGACTTGGATTTGTCTGTTAAGGAAAAAAAAAAAAAAAAAAAACAAACCAGGACAGTGGATATGTGAAAATGTCAACCGAAATCTATAAAATTCATCTGTACCCTCTTCTCTCTCTCTCTCTTCTAAATTGCAGTAACAGTTCAAAACAAATTGGAAATGTAATAATTATGGTCACTTAAAAATCTAAAACTTTAAATTCAACATACTAGTATAATTTGTGATGGTGGGAGTACTATTTTTGTCTTTCAATCTTCATGTTTCGATTGACAAAAAATTTTCACGTGAAACAGATTTTTTCTCAGTGATGAATCTAGAAAGTGATTTTTTTTTTTTTTGAGTAAGGTAAAATTTTATTAAAACCCACATTACTCAAAATAGGGGCATACTCCTAACCAACTAAACAACCAAGATGTAAGGGACATTCCCAATGAATTGACAGACATCTGCCATTGTTTATTACTACCATTCATTCTATGCAACGGTTCTAAATAGATCAAATTGACGGACAACTGCAATTGTCCCTAGAAATTAATTGAACTACCCCATGAATTGACGGACAACTGCAATTGTTTATTAATTTCCGCACACCGCTCGCTCTCCCTAGAAATTAATTGAACTACCCCATGAATTGACGGACAACTGCAATTGTTTATTAATTTCCGCACACCGCTCGCTCTCCCTCGCCTTGTCACACGCCTTCTCACCCGTCTCCATCATCGACCCACCATGCAAGTTAAATACGAGTATTTAGACCCAAAAAAAACAGTTAATTTTATACGAGTAACATAATACTAGTACGTGCCAATTAATTACTGTAGTATACTGTAGTTTATTATTACGACATTGGAAAGTGACATGCGAACCTCCTAATTCCTTTTCTCTAATTAATTATTATCTAAGAAATCGGGGCAACCACCGAATCCAAAAGCAAAAGCACAATCTCTATTATAAAACAGAAGGGTGTGGGGACAAGTTGTTGAAAAAGTTTAGATTCATTTGATCCAAAGGCTGTAATGCATTCTTCCACTTCCCGGTTAAGTGCCCATGGTTTTCACATAAATCACATAACTGTCATCCCCTTCCAATCGGGATGCGTAGTGCCGTAGGCACGGGTTAGCACTAGTCTCTATTATAAAACAGAAGGGTGTGGGGACAAGTTGTTGGAACGGTTTAGATTCATTTGATCCAAAGGCTGTAATGCATCATCTCACTTCCCGGTTAAGTGCCCATGGTTTTCACGTAAATCACATAACTGTCATCCCCTATGCGTAGTGCCGTAGACACGGGTTAGCACTAGTTGTGAGATAAAAATCACACACCCTACCGACACATGCCTATAATTTATCCAAAACGTATAATGTAGATATAGTTGTGTGGGTCATATATTTTCTGAAGTGTGCCCGTTCCACACATTTTTGGTGTCTTGTTCGGTATGGAAATTTCCTTGCATATTTCATACAAAAAGAATCAACTATACGAGCTATATAAGGAGTTTAATTATCCAGTGATCAGTAAGAAAATAAAAATGCCTAAGTTTGATGAAGTCTTGATGTACCCATTATTAAGTTTCCCCAATAATATTTTATCGTTTCGAAAAAAGAAGTTTGATGAAGTCGATCTGCTGAATCTTGAACAATGGAAATCGAGCCTATCTTGCTAAAACTGAAGAATGAACCATCAAACTCGAGAGAAAGAAACCGATAAATGGACGTGAAAATTACGCCAAACAAGTCAACCCATTGGGAAGAAGAAGAAGAAGAAGAAGAAGAAGAAATATTACGACTATATGACCCAGCCTTATTGATAAGAGAGTTTGTTTGATCTTATACTCGATTGAGAGATAAATTAACCTAGCTAGCTAATTGTAGTTTCAGATTAACATCAGTGAGCTAGCTCGCTAGGCACTAAAAATGGAGCAACACTAAAGAGATAATGCATGGGTAATTGTCTCCCACTCCAGCCCACGCCCCCTCGCAGTGATTGGTTCCTCATTCCCTCTCGGTGGCCAATGAAATTGCATTGCCATCATTTTTATCCCAAATGGTGCATGAGCCCGTCCGTGGATACTCCAAAGTCCAAAAAGAGCAATTATACCAATTTGAAAAGTGAGTGAGAGAGAGAGAGAGAGAGAGAGAGAGAGAGAGAGAGAGAGAGCTTTTCCACGCTAGACACAAGGAAGGATGATTGTATATGTCTCATAGTTTTAACAGCCCGCGCTTAGCCTAATCGCGTGGTGCAAAACGTTGACCTCAGGTTAATACAGTGGTTGGTCAGAATTCCTTATATTTTAACTTTACTTTCTTTCCTCATGTGGCAACCCACAATGATCCACCCCTTATAATGCAATGTCTTCGTTGCATTGCCCAGGAACCTTTCTGATTTGGTGGTCATGGTGCAGTAGTTAGTTCTGTACAGTACATCATCAGGCTCATATTAGATTTTAGAGGTAGCCTCTACCATGTAGATCAGAGTTATGCTCTGATACCAACTGTAATGACTCGCCCCAGCTGACCTGCTAACCCACGCGGCTCAAAAAGTTAACCTCGGATTATATTAGTACTCTCTCCATCCGCATTGTTGGTCTATTTTTGAAATCTATGTCATTTTTAATTCTTTATATCTTTCAATTTATAGGAGTAATTGTTTTATGATTTTGCGAGTTTTGTATAATAGAACTCATTGAAATCTATCAAACAAGATTCATATTACATATATTTTGAGATCCATATACATTAGAAGATAAACAATCAAAAATGATAAAAATTTCTAAAACGGACTAACAATTGTGGACAGAGGGAGTCATTCTTTTTCTCTCCGATGTGGGACTCCACAATAGTATCGAGTTCAAATTTGTGCGACCCATTGGAAATTGGGTAGCTCGTCGTTTAGCAAAGAATGCGCGTTTCGTTTCTTTCATGTAAAATAATGCTTGTGTTGAAGAGGCACCTTAGTTTGTTAACAGAGTTAGGCCCCGTTCTAGAAACATTCTTAAAAAATAAACAATTTATTTCACATTTTTAAATTAAAAAATAATGCAAATAAAAATTATTTTTTTTGATTTTTTTGCACCGATTAAAAGATCTCAATGAGATCTATCAAACAAGATCCATATTGATAGAAAAATTATTTGCGTAAATACATGGTTTTTGATATTGAAATTACCTTATTAAAAAATGCGATCTAAGTACTTAATTTCCTTTCTGGAACCAGGCCTTAATATACTTCTTCCTCGGTCCCAATTTAAGTGTCCTTCATGGGAAATCGAGCTTTTTAAGAAGTTCAAATTTTTGCTCCAAATTTTGAAAATTAACCTTAAAAACTGTGAAGCTAACTACTACAAAAACTTTAAAAGATGACACTCAAAATATTGAAACAATGACAGTTTTTGTTAAACTGTCATCGAAAATATGATGGTAGACTTTTGATGATAGTCCATCTTACAAACTGTCATCTTTGCGATATAAGATGACGATTTAGAATAAAAGTGGCACATTATTATCTTCTTCTTTAATGTCAGTTTTTGCTTAAAATTGACATTAAAACATGGCGCTTCTGGAAGCCCATATGGGAAACCTTTTAATGACAGTTTTCCTTAAAAGCGACATTGAAACTAAGCCCTTTTAATGACAATTTTAATTAGAACTGACATTGCAGTTGATCATAAAGATGACAGTCAAAAAGCGTCATAAAAACATATAAGATGATAGTTTAAAACTATCATCTCATACTTTCAATGTCTACGATGACAGTTTCATCCAAAACTGACATTAAAAGTGCTCATCTTAAAATTTTCGAAAATATAGTAAACATATTTTTGTTTGTCTTTTGTTAATAATAAGCGTGCCAGCTCAGTTGGTAACATGCACGCGAGGAACTTAAGTTCTTGAGTTCAAATCCTGGGGCAAACAAATATTTGCTGGCTACACAAGTGCTAAGTAGGCGACACACAAGTGCCACTGGGTGGCCATGCGAGAGGCACGTGGGTGCCACGTGGGTGGCCACGCATTCGAAATAGAATTGTTTTTTTTTCTTGAATGGAGAACAAATAAGATGACAGTTTAAATCCGTCATCTTTGCGATTAAAGATGACGGATTAAAACTATCATCTTTTATCACAAAGATGACAGGTTTAAACTGTCATCTTATATGTTTAATGACAGTTTTTTATTGTCATAACAAATTTAGACTTTTAATGACAGCTCCATAGATGACAGTTTCAAAACTGTCATATTTCACGTTTAATGACACTTTTAAACTGTCATATTTTATAATTATTGTAGTAGTATAACTATATGTATGAAAATCGCTTATATCTTTCAATTTGAATCTCAAAAAATATGCAATATATATGGATCTTATTTGATAGATCTCAATTAATTTTATTATATAAAGTTTTCAAAATCATGAAAAATATTATAAATTGAAAGATATTGTCAATCTTAAAATGACACAAATATAAAAACTGTCAAATCAATGTGTACTTCTTAGGGATAAAATTGGAAGTTTGCCATGTTTTGATGGTTATTTTAAAAAGTGGACACTTATTTTGAAATATTCCAAAATAGAAACATACACACTTAGATTGAGAGTTGGGACGGAGGGAGAGTATATGAATGCCCTTGGTCATTGCCATGTTCCTTCTTCTTTTTTGATAATCAAAAGATGGCCAAAAGATAAAGGGGGCTTTTCCATGTGGAAGGTGTGCTAGCTACTACTATATGTGGAATCAAAAGATTAATTCTTTTGTGGATTGGAAAATGGACACCCTCCTAAAAGTTACACTCCACATAGAAATAAGGAAAATGATTACGCAAGTGGGATTTTCAATATTGGTCGGTTATAGTGGCTCAAAAATATTTCGGACCCGAAGTGGAAGTCCTAATATGGGATCATCTATCTCCGCATATGCATCTTTGAATTAAATTTTACAAAATGTTGTGGAAAAGTTAAGGGGTGGAGATTCGAACTCAACTCCTAAAGCATCCAAAGAACCTAAGTTGTTACACAACCAAGAAAATGTTACTCAAAGGCAATTTGAACTCATTATTTAAAACTATAAACTATATCTTTTGGAACCCTTTTCGGGTCAAAAAATTGGATGCCGAAAGCGACGGCTTCCCCTCTAAGCCGGCTTTGGTCGGTTAGCCAATTATGGTAAGCATTATATCAAAAAACATCAACTTCTGAGGGCATAAAGGAGAAATAAATAAATGAATATGCAAGTTGATCCTAAATGGAAGGAAGAAGCTGATCATGACGTAGCAAAAGGGGAAAAAAATTATGCTTTTGGGCAAGAGTTTTACGGGAATGGTGGCTCATATTTAAATAGTTTTATTATTCACAAGAATTTATATCTCTAGATAGATATATATATTGTAATTAACTAAAAATCAAGTTTGGTGTCTAATTAGAATAAATTAACCTTAGATCTTTAAACAATTCTTTTAATTGTTTCAAAATTTCATTTCGTGCTCCTCATCCAAAATCCCCAAAATAGGTTTAACCTTGGTGATCAGACAAAGTGTGATCTGGACTCGATAATTAGTTTGAGTGAAGCTCTAGACACACGTATCAAAAATATAAAGAATGTCAATACGTACTACTATGGGTTGTAAACGAACGAGATGAGCCTCTCCCTCTTTTTTTTTCTTTGATCGGCAAGATGATCCTCTTTTTAAGCTACTTGAGTCCTATGAAAACGAGGTTGGAAAAAATTAAGCAACCTTTTGCTAATTTTCAATCGAGGTGGCCTGCCTTTGAATTATTGTTGGTTGTCTCATTGCAGGTTAAAGCCACCATGGCTTCAACAGTAGGGCAGCATTTCTGTGATTCTAAAAATCATAGCGCACCCGTTTGTTTCGATGTAAAATGTTTTACAATGTAATATATTTTTTATGTAAAATATTTTTTTAGAAAACAAACTTCAAACTTTTATTTTTCGGTGTTTGGTTGACACTTGAAAATATTTTCAGAAAACAACAAAATAGTGTAAAGAGAGTGGGGGGACTTAAATGGTGGAGAGATATGAGAATATCGAAATTGAACGTGGGTCAAGATTGACGATCGAGAAAATTGAGCAGTAAGAATTGCAATAGAACGCAACGGGTTTATTTCGGAAAATAACTTACGGAATATTTAAGGGTAAGTCATTTTTATCCAATTAATGGAAAATATTTTACTCATTTTTCAAAAAACAAAACACCGAAAAATAGGTAAAATATTTTACCGGAAAATATTTTACGTCCAAACAAACGGAGCCTATTTGGCATTATTAATGTGTCACTTGCCTCGTTAAAAAAAGAAATCGAAGAAATGTTCACTTGCATACTTGTGATACCATGATGGATATATTAGGAAGGTAGATCCCGCCCTAGTCACATAACGTGGTGCATACACGTGAGTAAGCGAGGACTCGAACGCGAAATCCTTCTAAAAATATTCTGAAAATACTAAAATTTGTGAGAGCAAACCCAGAGCAAGAATTGAAAGAACAAGCGAAGGGTCGTACTCATGAAGGATTAAAAAAAAAAATGATTGAATCTTGCGTTTATAAAATGTATGGTGAAGGAAACGAACATATGCAAAATTCCACTCTGATCGAGTACTTTTTTGCTTATGCAACAGATAAATATTTCTTAAGTTTTTTCTAACCACAAAAATCCAAATAGGCTCGTCCCTTGAGGATAGTTGAGCAAGGCTTGCTGCACCTTGGGTCCCAAAATTTTCCAGATAATAAAACATTTCCCCCCCTTTTAGACTGATTTATTGTTTATTTGTTTATTTCCTTTGTTAACTCGTAAAAGTATATAAGGGGCCTGCCTTAATCTTGAAGTTCGCATCGGGCTCCCAAAATGTCAAGGCTCTTTTGTTTCACAAATTCTCTAAAATTCAAGATTCAAACATGAAAAGATAACTGAGTACGTAAAAAAGGGGAAATGAAGCGTTCAAAAAGTTTTAGTGGAACACCACCTTAGTCTCATTTTAAAGATACCGCCATCATCCTTCCAACGGCACCAACTTTATAAATAGGGAAGGTACTATATATTAAAAGTTAAAAGACATTTCATCAAAATACAACAAAATGTATAAAGGACATGCTTGGTATTTAAATTTGGAGTCAAATGCTCATGGGAACAAAAGTGATATATGAAAATGTGAATCGTGAAATGGAGGAGATCCCTCCATGTTTTTTTGATGCTCCAAATTTGGAGTAGCAAATCTCATCCTCTCAAATGGAGGATGGTTGGACTTGTTTTTCCCTCCAAATCTCTTGGAGAAATGAAGTATGCATTGGAGATGCTCTATTTTTACACTTGCCAAAATCACTCTGGTTACATCCGTATTGACTAGCATAAAGAATTTCTCGCTTCCTCGGGAGTATTTTATATATAGGAGAACACAATTATAAAACCCCAAATTAATGATCAATCCAATAGTTAATTAATGTACAGAGCAAGCAAATGATTTTTGACTAATCTCTCCAAAAATCTCATAATCCAATCACCGTGATTCACGTAGCTTCAAACAATACTACCCCATATGTAACTTTCCTAGCTACAGAAGTTCAACTCAATTCTTTTTTGCGTATTTGGCACGTTGATTACGTAGTTGCTGACAACAGAAAACAAAATAAATTAGTCAACGTTTAGCCTAACCTTAGTACAGTAGTATTCTAATCATTCTCGCGTTTCCTAACGCGCAATCACCGTATAATTTGACTCTTTCAAAACCATTCCCGGCTCATTCTATTTTACCTTTTCTGCAGCGACTGACTATGACAGCAATAAAACCAATCTCATTTTGTAGTATTAAAACCTTCTTTGAAGTTAGGAGTAACATCCATCTTCAATGGCTTCTTCTGCAATCCCTCCTCTCCTCTTTCTCTCCCTTTTGCTCTCTCTCCCTTTTGCCCTTCCTGATGATATATGTCCGGATAAGACAATTGTGGAATATGGTAGTGGTGCTGGTGCATGTGGGTACAATAGCTACTGCGTGGCAAATGGTGCCAGTATTAGTTGCAATTGCCCACCTGGGTTTTCATACATCGATCCGAATAACAAAACTGAAGGATGCGCACCTGATTCCCCTCCAAATTGTAAAGTAGACAACGGAACGACCAACCCGGAAGACGTGTATGATTTGATTCAGGTCCAAGACATTAATTTCCCGTTCGGAGATTATGATATGTTGGGTCCTTACAATTCGACACAGTGTGGGCAAGCTTGTTTGCAGGATTGTAATTGTGCTGTTTCCATATTCAATGGCTCATATTGTTGGAAGAAGAGACTGCCTATGTCTAATGGGAGACAGGAGACTGCACTAGCTTTTGTCAAAGTGATGAAAGGTAATGTTTCTTCTGATCCGATTTCCAACTCCAAGCAAGACAATAAAGTTATATGGTTGTCAGTTCTTTTTGGCAGCTCAGGGCTCTTTAACATTCTACTGCTAGGTGTGATTTCTCTAATGGTTTTCTCAAGGCGTCAGAGAAAATCAAGAAAGGACATAAATGACTCAAGTGTCTTTGAAACAAACTTGCATGTTTTCACTTTTGAAGAGCTAAAAAAAGCGACAGAAGAGTTCAAGGAAGAACTGGGAAGGGGCTCATTCGGCATTGTTTACAAAGGCGTAGTGAAATATGGTTCTAAGACTCAAGTTGCAGTCAAGAAGTTGGACAAGTTATCACAAGGAGGAGAGAAGGAATTCAAAGCCGAAGTGACTGCAATTGGGAGAACCCATCACAAGAATCTTGTCCAATTGCTCGGCTATTGTTATGAGGGGCCACACAGGATTCTAGTGTACGAGTTCATGAGTAATGGCAGTTTAGCGAATTTCCTCTTTGGCATCCCAAGACCTGATTGGTATCAACGGGTTCAGGTAGCTCTGGGGATCGCAAGAGGACTGGTGTACTTACATGAAGAATGCACGACCCCAATAATCCATTGTGACATAAAGCCCCAAAACATACTCATCGACAAATTGTTCATACCACGAATTTCTGACTTCGGACTGGCAAAATCCTTTGCGCTCAATCAAACTCGAACGCATACAGGGATAAGGGGGACTCGAGGATACATCGCTCCAGAGTGGTTCAGAAATGTACCTGTGACAGTTAAAGTTGACGTATATAGCTTTGGTGTCATGTTGCTCGAGATTATTTGTTGCAGAAAGAGTGTCGCACAGGAGTTTGAAGATGAAGAGAGAGCAATATTAACAGACTGGGCCTATGACTGCTTTAGAGAAGGGACTCTCGATGCTTTAGTGGAAAACGATGCTGCTGCTATGAATGACATTGAAACATTGCGAAGGTGGGTCATGACAGCAATCTGGTGTGTTCAGGAGGATCCATTGCAAAGGCCTGCAATGAGTATGGTCTTGCAAATGCTGGAAGGATATGTTGAAGTTCCAAGTCCTATCTGAACTTCTTTGATCTATGCAACTTCATGGACCATGAAGACAAAGATGGAAGAAGATTACTTTTCTATTTTTATTTTCTATTCTACTATCCCAAAGGACTGTGTGCATGAATTTTTCTTATTGTAGGGGCAAATTTGAAGCAGTTGAATTTATATGATGATGTGAAAGTTTGTAATGCATAACCGTTGTGAAAAAAAATAAAAATTTGCTTACACGTTCTCTTGGTGCTTCATCACAAGCAAGGAAAATCATATCTATTTCAGTGGTTCTCTGTTAGTAAAACATGAAAATTTGTCAAAGCTCAATGAGTTTTATGGCTTTAAGAAATGGTTTGGTACGACGTCTGGTGAGATTGTTTAGGAAAATCACAGTTGAATTATTCTACAGTATTGCTTGTGTTTGGAATCATTGATGATCTCATGCACTACGCTTTTGGCTTGACCAATTCCACACCACCCAACTAACATTAACAGAGAAAATGGTTACCAAATCTAGATACAAACCTGACCACAATAATGGGTCAAACCAAAAGTTCAAAAACCCTGAAGAGCTCTGTCAAGGAAGAGATGGTCCCAAAGGCCAATAGCATGTAGAGGCGCAATCGTTTCATAGTTTATGAGCCTTTTGTTTATTTAGTCGCGAGAATATTTATGCTTCATTTCTAAGAAAAATTCTGACAAACTTCTAAGCAGCCTTTGGTTTCCATGTGTTGTTCCCAGCAATCTTGTCCCAATGCCAAAGCAAATCCCATGTCTTTTGTGGGAGATGGGTTCCGCGTGGAGTGCTTACGTGTGAATACCCGTGAGCTGGAAAGGTGCGATTGATCGATAATTAGTGATGGAGAAAGGGAAAGAATCTTGTGGGGTGAGGAAGAGAGCAAGAGGTACAGAAGAGACAAAGACAGCGTGTCCCTTTTGTTCTCCGCGGGGGTGTCTGCCTTTTCCGGATTCAAATCGGTGAGGTCACCTTCTCTCTGGGCAAGAATGTTCTCCTTTCTCAGAATCAGTGCTCACGCCCTCTCTTTTCGTGAAAAGTCAGCTCCCTCAATCATTGGGAATGTCAGTGATATTTATAGGGCACTTGGGCCTTGGTCAGGCCCAGTACTGCGCTCCTATAGCCCCCCAACACGTGTCCCCTCTGTAGCTCCAAGCCTTGGATAAACTCACCCTTCCGCGGAAGGGTTCGAATTTCCGCGGCGCTACCTCCATCCCAAGCCACCAAACCACAAGAAATTCCCCAATTCTCGCAGCAACAAGGTCGCAACCTGCGGCGATCGTGTGTGTTCTCCACGGAGTCCCTTCCGGGTCCTGCCTTTAGGCTCGGATGGGACCCCGAAGAGCCTATGCAAAAAGACCTTGCTAGATTCATTGATATTCAGCGGTCCGCGGGATTTTTCCATGGTCTTCGGCTGTTGAGGCAACTTCGGCAAGTATCCGACTTTTCCGCGGGACCAGCGAAGTCCCGCGGTAACTGTCCTCTTCCGTGGGCCATATCCGCGGGTATATCTTTCTGTGGATATTGATGCTCCTACAACTCGTGGCGCCTTAGTACACCTTCCATTGTTTAGGTGCATTTCGATCTTTCCGCGGGACCGACAGGATCCCGTGACAGCTCACTCTTCCGCAGGGGTGATCCTCTGATTTCTTTACATGTGGCATCCCCCCATTGGGTAGCCAACTGTTCTTCAAACGAAGTTTTGACCAAGAGCTCCCTTCCGTGCGGACCCCGCTGCCACGTGTCTGCGGGCCATTGGGTGGTCAAATAGTCCCCTTTAGTCATATGCTAATAACTTTGACCGCACCTACATCTTTATTAAGCCTGACATAAATAACTCGTGCCAAAACTTATTGCCAGCTGACCTTGTGAAGAACATGTTAGTATCAACGTTCAACATGTAACTGAAAAAATCTAAGCAGTTTTCTCTCAGCTATTTGTCCCTAAGATCCATTAATACTAAAATTTACATGAACTTCTCAATTCCCTTAAGTGGACATTGTCCTCAGGATTTGGCAAACGTCAGGAGTATAACAATACAATGTACAAATACGTGTATATACATATATATACATGAATATTGCAAATTTTCGTAGGTATGAATTACGTAATTTATAACTTTGTCTTAATTGGATATGATGGAGAATCCGAAATTTACCACAGTGGTTTATTATTTGATCTGAAAAATGGTACGACTTAATAAAATGGGATAAACAATGAAATGAGGACAATGCATTGCACTGGCCTTTGCAAACAACATAAGAACACATCATAGTGAAAATTCTCTCCGAGGACTCCAAGGCAATGAAAGAAGAGTTAGGGCTGTTCAAAAAAAAAAAAACAATGAAAGAAGAGTTATGAGCACTCCTAAAAACTAATCCAATCTCCTTTTTCTCCATCACAACTCACAAGCTTTCATACCCTGTGAACCCATTGTTCAAGGCGAAGCTGCTTCAAAGGAGGTCCAAGATTCGGCTTCCTCTTTTGTGGACACTGCCACTTTCCAGTAATCTCTGAAAAATCAGCGTGTCGGATATTATTAGTGGTCGTTTCTGATAATGGCTTTCTTTTTAAAACAGCTAATGAATCTGTCACTCCATTTGTCAGACAATTTTTCAAAGAACTGTCATGGTTTACCCTTTCTTTTCTCTCGTTCCTCGTCGAAACGAACCCATTTTCTTTGTTGTTGATTCGACAAGCTGGTTTTCTTATTTCCCCATAATCCCTCCTTCGAGTTGACTTTTTTGGAGATTTTCCGTTGTTCTTTCCAATGGGAACTTGGTAGTCTAAGCATGATTTTGCATCATTTTGGGTTGAACAATCATCATAATTTCTTGTTGGTTTTCCTTCCTGTCCAGAAATCATTTTGACAGGCAATTCATTCTGCACAGATGACATTTTGTTTCCTTCAACACTAAAAGTATCCTGAAAAGTGACAAGAACAAAAATATGTTAGCACGAACAACAAAACTAGAGCAAAAAAATCGTGAATCTTTCTGATCAGCGTCTCCCGATGATCAGTTATCCAACTAACAATCAAACTACCAACTTAATTTCGTACCAAGTGCCAAACCATTAATTTAGAGATTCTATGTCAGCTAATAACTTAAGAAGTAGATAAGAACCTGCCCCCTCTCCGAAGAAATGGACAAAAAGTGTTAAGGTTCGAGTTCTCTGTTAAAGCTTCACAATTTTTTTGGGTAAGTAAAACTTCATAATTTATTCATGAAACATTAGACTTGTTAGGAATACTGGAACCCAACGCAAGAACTAGGAAATAGAATTCAAAAAGATAGATACAAATCAAAAACCATCACCTAGGATGCTCGAAGCTATAATTTCTCTAGTGTTACAAACTAACAATATATAGTTGGAATCATGAACACAAGGTCTAGATTACAATTCAATGAGCCTCCACAACATATAGCACTTGTAATTTTGACAAAAGGAGTTTCAGAACTTTTTTAAGCTATGAACGACTATGTGAGTTATTAGGAAATGAAAATAGCAAGAAGAAATAATACTACAAGGAAAAAGGCTTGGCAAAAGTACCTCATTATTATACAGGTGGAAACGGCTTTTGTCAGTAGCATAGCTCTTACATTCAGCCAAACCATTTGAAGATGTGTTCTTATCAGCAGCCAATACATCCCTTTTCGTACTTGTAAACTCAATCAAGTGCTCTCCTTTATCTTGGCTGCGTTTTTCAGCATTAAAGGGCACTCTCTCACTTTCACTTTCTGTAGAAACGGAATCTGTGAAAGCATCACTTGTATCAACTGCAGGAGATTCATACACGTAGCTAGCAAACCATCTTGTAATTTCTGGAGGCTCTGTTAGAACAGCAAATTAAGCGAAAAAAGAAAATATGTTAGATGGTCTGGATATGCACCGGTTTAGTTTGTCACAGAAAGTAGAAGAAGAAAAGGAACTTGGAGTCTTAAACAGCCCTCTGAAGCCAAGTTTGGATAAGATTGCTAATCTTTTTGCTTATTTTCGTACAATTAATCAGGAACCGAAGATTATATGGAGTCCAGATGAATATCCAGTAGAGTTGTTACAAACCAGATGAAAGGGAGAGGGAGTCTGAAGAACCTATAACCTGCAACAAAAATGAAATTGAGTTTCTAAGGTTTTGGACCTTAAAAATTCCTATTTATATGAGAAGCGTGGGAAGAAATTAAGATTGGGAGTGGTACAATTAGTAAATGAAGTTTTGAATCTCACAACAGTTGCATTAATATGGTGCTTAGTTTGCACTTCGTAAGGCATCCCTTCGATTCCCTTTTCCCACAAAACTAGCCATGTACACTTAGTTTTTGACCAGGGCTAGTCATGAGATTGATCTTGGATTGACTTATATTGTGAACTCCGAGTTCACTACTCTAAAAATGGTGAATTTTCTTTAAAAAATCAATCTTATTGTCGTTTATTTGACCAATAACAAGTTCAGTTTCACAAGTGCACGTAAGTCTGGAAGAAAAATGAAATTAGTTATATCTAATTAATGAGCGAAGCTTCTGTGTTAGATGACTAATTTCAAAGTAAAAAGAAAATTTCTCCCCAGAAAATGGGTGCTGTCAAAGGTGTTCAAAACACTTGTACCGGATGCACCTCCATGATGCTCTACCATTTTACGAACGACTCCATATTTCTAGCTCAAGTCATATTAGACTCAATCTGAAGTTAATATGGTTGATTATACTCTTATACCTACCCACGAGGAGGATTCCAGAATAGATATAACTACATGGCGAAATGGTGATTAGCCTTTTTAAACGGGTGTCAAGCCGACGTACGCGCACCTTGATTAATCCCGGACAAACCTCCAATGGCCCCAAAGGTTCTCTGGCGGTGGGAGTTGAATCTGCGAGCTTGGGAGTAAGCCTTTAAGTTAGTATTATGCTTCCACTCGACCAACCCATTGAGGTTGATTGGAGAATAGCCTTAAAGAATTGTTAATCCAAAGTCCTTAGAAATACATATACGATCTACTCTTTTAGCACATCTGCAATTTTACATCACATCAGGCTATTCACATGTAATCTGCTCAAATGTTTCCAAAAGTCCTGAATTAGACTAGACTGATCATTAGACAAACTTAGATAAACATAACATTTTCTTTAAAGGAATTTAAAAAAATCTCAAATCAATTCACCCAAAAGGGGTGAAGAGGGGAGGAACAAACATATACAACATAAAAGGAGTACCTGACTTGCGTTCTTGATTCGATGATCGTAATCTCCCGTAGGGTGATTAGATTTCACAAACCCAATTGAAGCTGCTTTCTCAACCAGAACTAAACCATCTTTGTTTCTGATTTCCTGAATCCTCCCAAAAGTCTCATCGTTTCCTTTTGTCTTCTCTTCACCATCAATCCCCTCTTCCACACAACCACTTTCTCCAAAACCATATCCTTGCAAATAAGAATTCAGTTCTGGAGACTCGTACGCATAGCTTGAGAACCAGTTCCTAATATCAGGAGGCTCTGAAAAACCAACAAATCATCAGCACACAGGAATAAGCCCTGATTTTTTGAGGCAGATAGGGTTCTTTTGTTTGACCAGGCCAGGTGTGAGCATCGAATTGTACTATATATCCAATAGAGTGACATATTCGGTGTCTGGTTAAAATTCTGGCAGTCTAGACTAAGCACGAATCCTGCTATATAGTCCCACAATGTGGGATAATACTAATCCCATCATTGTTAGTCACATGGCATTACACAGCCTGACGCCTGTCGGATTATATTTCTCCATTATTAATCCGTGAAGGACTTGTTTGTTTGACCAAATATGAGTCTTAATTTACAGTTTCATAAAGCATGAGGTGTACATCAGCCTCGGGACTGGAGCGTGGAATCATCACTTGTATCCCACATATACTATGAAATTGTATATCCTTCAGCGTTAGTCTCGTTCAAGTTTTGGGTTTTCTAAGCATCCAAACAGGGCTTACGATTTCTTTGAAATAACAGTCTTTTCGTAGAAGAAATACTAACCAGACGGATTTGAAAGAGAGTCCACGGCAGCGAGAACCTGTAGACAAATAGATTATTGAAAGCACAAAAGTACTGAAGTTTTAATGCTCCATTTGGTTGCTGAGAAAGTAAAAACAGAAGATTTTTTATACAGATCCTTAGCTTTCTATGCAACCAAACAGAACAAAACTCACACAGTCAGTAAGAAAACAAAGCAGAGAGGGAAATGGAAGGTGCGAAGAGGAATAATCTTGTCACCTGAGAATGCGAAGCAATCAGAAGAGAGAAATCAGAGGGTTGGGAAAATGGGTTTGATTGTTTAGCCATCTCTCTCTTTTCTTTATCGTCTTTTGTTTACTCTCCAGCATTTCTTGGTTAACATGCAACAAGTACCAAAAGAAATTAATACTGCTTGCGATTTTCTGTAAATTTTCAAATCTCCCGCGCTAAAATCACCGGCCCAAATAGAGGGAGGGAAGAAAGTGTAAATTACATTTTGTACCTGCAGGTTGGTGTTAATTTCACTTTGGATGTTCAAAAACTTCACTTAGACCCATTTGCCCCTCCCGGCACAACACAACAGCCGCACCACTTCTCATCTTGACTCCTTTTGCCCTCTCCCTCCGCCTCCATTTACCGACCACCTCTCTCTCTCTTTCTCCACCCCTTACACGGATCAACCAATTTCTTCTTCCAACGGCGCGCCGACTAGAAGTCGCCATAGCGTCTTCACCTGAAGTCGTGGAAACGCCCCACTCCATCGTACAACTCGACCGTGGTAGATCTCCCCAGGTTTCAACTGAAAAGTAAGTTCCGTTACATTATTGGACTTTGTGCTGTGCTTTCTAACCTCTGTTTCAATATTCTGTTCCATTTGGTTGGGGTTTGTAGCGATTCCATGGGTATTCTAGGTTAGGGTTTAACCGTTTAAGGATTCTATTCGAATCTGCCAAAAATCAAGATAAATACTGGTAACTCCGTTTTGCTGTGAAAGCTGATTAGAAAACTGGTGCGAGTTTTTATCAACTGGGTTCAAAAGCTCCTCTCTGAATTATGGTGTACTCCCAACTCCGTATGTAATTTTAGTTATTGGTGTCAATGTACTATGAAGGGGAGAATGGTAACCATAATAATTATTGGATTAATTGTTTTCAAAATAAAAAAATAAGGTCAAACATACTCATTCACAACTTCTTCTTTTTTTGGTAAATGATGCGTTTAATAGCCAACTAAACAAGAATCTCAGGGGGAGAACTCCTTGTACAAACAACTTTACAAAGAGAACCTACTACAAACTACTAGAATCAAACTAGCAAACTAGAAGAAATGCGCCAAAGATCACATAATCTTTGATTCTCTATAGTTTTAGGAATGCTCCTCCATGTACAAATTCTAAGTCTCATATTTTCTACTATACAAGCTAAAATACGATCTGGATTCTTTGGATTCCCTCCAAAAACACGGGAGTTCCTCTCAAGCCAGATGAAGTATATACCCAGCAGCAAGCGAAAGCTTGAACACAAGAGCACAGAATGAATTCCCTTTGCAGAGGCTAATGGCATAATTCAGCTCATTCTCCCATCCATAAGCTGGTCGAAGAATCTGAAAATTGTTGAGAATAGATTCCCAGATTTGTCTAGAATAAACGCAGTCAAAAAATAGGTGAGAAACAGTTTCCGCTTTCTGTGAGCAAAGAATGCAGAGAGGGTCGATTTGCATGCCCCATTTCGTGAGTCTATCTTTTGTCGGAAGCTTTTTAGGACAGACAATCCAAAGTATAAATGCCCACTTAGGAACATTATTAGTGAACCAAACAAGAGAAGACCAGTGAACCTTGGGATTTTTGTTCTAAATTGCTTCCCAGGTATGTTTTGTTGAGTAAGAATCTGTAGGAGAGATTGTCCAGATTATCACGTCTTCACTATCCCCTAAAGTTACAAGAGAAGGAGGGGTAGAGGCCTGAATGTGTTGTATAATCCTGTTCCTAGGTCTTGGCCAGTGCCAAACACCATTTAAAATGCAAGAGCTGACTTTATCATATAAAGAGGATCCAAGGCTTGATATAAGCCTGTCATCAAAGAGTTTGTACAGGGGCCCACTTGGATGCCAATTGTCAAGCCATAAGAAGGTAGCTTGCCCATTACCTAAGGTATGTCTGACGAAGTTCTGTGCTAAAGGTCTTAATTTCACAGCTTTCTAATTGTCCAAGAACAGTCATGAGGGACTGGCATGTACCAAAGATTGCTGCTTTTAATGATGTAGCTATGAATCCATTGGACCCAGAGGGTGTCCTCCTTTTTACTCAATGCCCAAAGGTGACGCATCATGGAGGTCTTGTTCCAAAGTTTCAGAGACTTAAAACCAAGACCCCCTTCAGATTTTGGAGAACAAACGTCTATCCACTTCACTTTAGCCCCCGCCTTTTTGAGATTAAGACCAGACCAAAGAAAGGCTCTAAGTAAAGCCTCCACTTCCTTCAAGATTTTTTGGGGGAGAATAAACAAGGAGCACCAATATGTTTGCATGCTGAAAAGCACAGACTGAATCAAAAGAGCTCGATCTCAACGGTTGGACCAACAGGCAATTCTTTGTTGTGTTCTTTCTTTTAGCAAGATACAATCTTCATACTTCAATCTGGAAGATATGAGAGGCACACCTAGATATTTCACAGGCAAGGTTCCCTCAGGTATAGGGAGGATGTTAAGAATGGCAGCTTTAACGTCAGTACCAACACCAGAGAAGAAGAATTGGCTTTTTTGCAGGTTTGGTTTTAAGCCTGAAGAATGATAGAATTCATCAAGAGCTTCTTTAATAATCTTCATGGAACTGCAATCAGCTCCAGCTAGAAGGAATAGGTCATCAGCAAAGGCTAAATAAGAGATGGAAAGATCATTGCACTTAGGATGGAAAGTGAACTGGCCTTGAGATATCTTCTTTTGCAAAATGGCATAAAACCCTTCCATTACCAAAAGAAAAAGGTAAGGGGAGATTGGGTCTCCTTGTCTTAGCCCTTTTTGTCCTTTGAAGAAGCCCTCAAGTTCCCCATTAATGACAACTGAATACATTGCAGATGAAATGCAAGTCTTGATCGACATGATAAATTGAGAGGGAAACTCCAAAGCTACCATGACATCAAAAAGGAAATCCCAGTCAACCGAATCAAAAGCTTTCATTAGATCTATCTTTATGGCACATCTTGGATGGCCACAATCTCTCTGATAGTTCCTCACTAACTCTTGCATTAAAAGAATATTATCTGGGATTGATCTCCCTCTAACAAAGGCAGCTTGAGCTTTGTTGATAATGAGAGGAAGGACAGGTTGAAGTCTGTTTGCTAACACTTTAGTAATGGTTTTATACAAGACATTGCAACAGGCAATAGGTCGAAACTCTTTCATTGTCTGAGGGCAAAGAGTCTTGGGAACCAAAGTAAGGGCTGTAGCATTAACATCTTTTAAGGAGATAACCTGTTTGAAAGAAGTGAACCACAGCAGCAGTCACTTCATCACCTACTAGACTCCAATTCTTTTGGAAGAAACTTGCATTATAGCCATCTGGACCAGGGGATTTGTCTCCATTGATAGAGAAAATAGCTTTCCTAACTTCCTCAGAAGTTACAGGAGTGACTAATTGAGCTTGATAAGAAGTAGGGACAGTGTTGGAGAAAGACAACCTCTCTCCTTGCCTTTTCTGATCAAATTTAGAGCCCAACATTTTCTGATAGAACCCCAGAATCTCACCTTTTACATCAGTTGGGTCATCCAGTCTAGTCCCCTATCATCACAAATTGAAAGGATTTTGTTTCGCATACGATGACTGGCCATTTTTTTGTGAAAAAAACTAGTGTTATTATCTCCCAACTCAAGCCACTTAACCCTTGATTTCTGCCTACTCCAAGCTTCCTCAGCAGCACTCAATTCATTGAAATGAAGAAGGCAGAGTTTTCATAGTCCAGAAGGATACGATCACCTGAGGAGTTAGCAATAATAGTTTGGATAGAGAGGAGCTCCTCTTTTGCCTGCAGGGCTTTCTTTTGAATATTACCACAAAACTCATTATTAAAAGCTTTCAAACAAGGTTTAAGACGCCTTAATTTCTTGTAGAGAATCAGCATAGGAGAAGTTAGGTCTTCTATTGGTTGACTCCATGACTGAAGAAGGAGAGGGGAGAACCCTTTATGTTTCATCCAGAAGTTGAAAAATTTGAATGGCTTTTTCCCTCCCTTATAAGGAACAATAGAAACAACTATAGGGCTGTGATCTGAGATACCTGGAGCAAGGAAAGCTGCCTCAGATTCAGTGAACAAATTTGGCCAGTGGAAGTTAACCAAGGCTCTATCAATCCGGCTGCTACAATGATCAGATCCAACCCTTCTATTGGACCAAGTAAACCAGAGTCCTTTAGAATTTAGATCCTCTACTTCAATATCTTCCAAACAATTATTGAATTCGGAAGCAGCACTAGCATCAAAATGACAAGGATCAGATTTCTCATTTGGTTTATGAACAGCGTTAAAATCACCAACAATAATCCAAGGAAGAGACCCCACAAACCCTTGGCAATTCCTTAAATCATCCCAGAGTTGCCTCCGTGAAGAAACGTGATTGGAACCATAGACTACTGAAAGGAGAAAAGACTTCATGGCAATTTCAACAGAGAGAAGAATCATTTGATCAGACTTGAAAAGCTCACTAACCACAGTCCCCTGTTTCCTCCAAGCCACAATAATCCTTGCAACAGATCCTAAATCACAATTATGAATATAATCCCATTCGGAAGGAAGGCAATGCTGCATGGAAGGTATGATATTGTCCTTCCTAATTTTGGACTCCACTACCCTAACCAGAGAGAAACTATTAGCATGAATAAATTTTCTAAGTTCAACCTGCTTTATGGGGTTGTTTAGACCCCTAACATTCCAGGAGGCTAGTTTGATCATTTCTTTTTTGGTTTCCTTGCTTGCCTCCCTCCCCCTGGTTTATGAGCACCTTTAGCTTGCTTAGAAGAAACTTGTTCCATCTCGGTTAAGGCTTGAAACACAGCATCCAGGTCAGATATTCCCACACCAAGATCATGTGGCAGAAAATCATATACTGGAAGAACCCCTTGATCATCACAAGATTCAGCAAAGTTTACTATTGGATTCACTGTTTCTACTGAATTGCCTTTATCAGAAACAATCAAAGGGTCAGAAGTTTCCAAAGTAACTATATCACTCTCATGCACATTGGGAGCAGGAGTAGCCTCTTTTCCAGATAACTCCATTTCAGTGCCAATAATCACTCTGTCCTGCAGAGCTGAAAACTGGTTAGCACAAGGAATAGTAGTTTTAGGTTCCTTAGGAGTATTCTGAAGCCCAGGGATATCAGAAATAGCACAAGCCTCAGTCACAGTCTTTTTCACGGCCCAGACCTTGGCTTGAGGAACTCTCATGAAAGTCGCAGGTTGAACAGATTCCTTAGCTAGCTGGTTACAGTCAGAGTGACCAAAGACATTACAAGTTACACACCTTAAAGGCCTCCAAGGGTACTTCACACCAATTGTAATCATCCTCCCACCTGAAGTAAAAAGATCGATAGAGTGAGGCAGATCTGAGTGAACATCAACTTCTACACATATTTTTGCATAGCTAATTCTCTTAGATGAGTCAGTCATTTCATCTGCATACAGGGGTTTACCAATGCCACTGGCAATGTAACTAAGCCCCTCCTCAGACCAATATTGAAGGGGAACATTATATAGTTGGATCCATAGGGGTAACTTTGAAAGGCTTTCCTTCTCAAACTCCAAGTCAGGATGCCACTCCTGTAAAACCATTAGTCGATTACCAAAGTGCCAAGCACCAACCTCAGAAATTTGATGATAAGCCCCTTCTGCCCCAAATTGGAAAAAGAAAAAGCCCTTTTCATTGGAGAGTACTTCCTTCACACCATACTTGCCCCAAATACGGAATGCAATGGATCTTACAGACAAGTATGGGAGTTTTTTATCCACAAAATGACCAACAATACAATCCTTCCATTTCTCTGCTCCATGAGTCTCAACATGTTTAGGAGGAGAAACCCTAACCGTTGCCCCCTCAACAGCAGGGGGAAAGTACTGTAACTTCATCCTAGAATGCACTTCAGGGGAAGAAACCTTGTCTTCCCAGGAAAGTCCAGAATTTTGCCCAGCCATGGGAACTGAATCTTTAACCCATAATGACTCAATCAATTGATCCTTGGCTTTCAACTCATTACGAAGGGATGAAACCTCGTTAGTAAGATTTTTAATCTGTGTGACCGTAGGAGTATCACCCTCTAGAATCTCAAGATGTTCATTATGAGGAATCGTAGCAGCTTCTAAGTAATCAAACAAATTCACTTTCCCTAATGAATTATGGACTACAGGAACACACAAAGACTTATCTGTATGATTCCCAGACTTAGATCCAGAGACAATCATAGCATTCTCACGTTGTAATATAATAGGAACACCAGAATTAGGTAACCCTAGTTTCGAAGCAGAGCAATACGAATTCAATGGTGGAAAACAGGAATCAAAATCGTTACCCGAGAGCGTAGACGTCATCAGAAACTACGGCAAGAAGCAGCAAACCCTAGAGTAGGCATCAAATTCGCTCTCCTCCTCTCGATTCTCTCCACCTTTAAATTTGTTAATGCGAACAACTTGTGATTTTCAATAAATAAATTGTGATGCACAATTTATTCATTAGTGTGAACAATTTATTCTATGAACAACTTTGATTTTCGAATAAGTTGTGGTGCACAATGCACAACTTATTCAATGTGAACAACCCGAGCCTACCCCCACCCAATAAGTCTACCGCTCCACCCACCGCTCACGAACGTGGCGGTGGGTCCCACCAATTTTATTTTTAAAAGACGCAGCGGAAAAAAGGGTAAGAAACGAGTTTTTCGCTTCTTGTGGTTCGGAGAGAGAGAGAGAGAGAGAGAGAGAGAGAGTAGGAGGACCCAGTACGCGTACCACCCCATCACCACCGGCGACCACCACCGGCTCCAACTTGGCGACCACCTCCACCCCGCAAAAAGTTCGCAAAAATCTCAACGCACCACCGTCCAAGCTCCACCACCAAGGTCTCTCCTTCTCTCCTCCTCTCTCTCTCTCTCTCTCTCTCTCTCTCTCTCTCTCTCTCTCTCTGAACTTGTCGATGAGCTCTAGATTCTCCATCTAGCTAGAACTTGTTCAAACCCACAAAAAATAGGTTCCAAAAATTGGGGTTTTTCTAGAAATCGCGATTCTTAGTAGGTGTAGGAATGCATGCCATTAGCCAGTGAACTCAGAATTTATGCATGAACTTGTGAATTGTGTTCTGTCAATGACTTCAAGAGATGCATTCAAGGGATAAGGAAGCTCAAGGCAGTGAAGTTGTAACTTTTTGAGGGTTTTGGATGGATTCTTTTTTGACTGGGTTCATGGGTGGTTTTGGGGGCTGGTGCAAATCATGGAGTGTGTGTGTGTGTGTGTGGTTTCAGTAGAGTTGAGTTTGTGTGTGTGTGTGTGTGTGTGTTTTCAGTGGAGTTGAGTTTGTGTGTGTGCGCGCGTGCTCATCAGTGTGAGTTTTGGGTCTTTTGTTTGGCTTTCAATGTTATTTGTGTTTGAGTTGATTTCTTTTGTTGTTGAGTTGATTTAGACAACTATTTGTCGCAACATATGTCCTTTTGAGTAATTCACTGGCAGTAGCTAATTGACTGTGACTTGGGGAAGCAAAAATAAGTGAACAATTATTTGCCCTTGTGCTGTCTGCCTGTTTGTTTCCATTTCTTTCGTGAATGCTGTGAATTGTTTCCATTTCCGCTGGTGTCTGGTGTGCAAGTTATGCTTTTGTTGCAGTTTGTTGGGGTTGTCCAGATTTTCAATATCCTCCGTATCTCCATTTGAATTGAAAGATTTCTGGCTTATCTATGTTGACATTGCTTCTTCTTTTGGCTTATCCATGTAGCGAACAAGTAACTCGATTCTCTAGGGCTGTGTATAAAAAGTTTCATTGAATGAACCAGAAACCAAATATAATTTTTTTAGCAAAAACCAAATAGTATTTTTTTGTAATGAACCACACGCAGAGAGAGAGAGATGGAAATCGGTGAGATAGAAGTGGTGGTGGCTTGTCTTCCCACCTTGCAAAATAAAGCTTCCCAGTTCAATACAAAAAATGCTATTTGGTTGTACATTTTGTACTGAATCAGAAACCAAATAGCAGTTACCAACAATCCATTCATATTGAACTTACAACCACTTCATTCTATTGCAATCAAAGTCACACACAAAGCACAAAATAAGTCCTGCTTTCGAATCTTTAGACCTTTTTAGGTAAGTTAAATTTCATTGTAAAAACAAACCAATTACACTAGCAAAGAGGCATGCCCCAGCCGCGGACATGAAAACAAAGCAACAAAAGAAATAAACGTACTAGCACAAAGGGAGGCGACAACAGACTCAAGACACTGCCAAGACTTATACCAGTCATAACCCAGAAAAATGAAACATAAGGAGGACACACAATACAAAAAACAACCATACATTTCAACCCAAAAAGAAGCCATTACAGCTCACACAAGAGGACTAAGAACCACGGCTATAACATATGCTCATATCATCGAGGGAGACTTCGAATTCAGGATTTTCCAAGGTCTTTTTATGGTTCAAAATCTTAACAAACCGCACTGGATTGCCATGCCCAAATCTCACCGATAGAGATCCTCCTCCCAAGGGGAACCACAGATCCAACTTGAAGGATAGAATATATCTCCTTCCCTGAGCAGAGCTCTTAGTACATAGCAGTTATTCACCCATTTTCAAGTCCCAAATGCCAGCAACTAAACATCATCACAGCACCTACAAAACTTCTTTTTCATATATAGGGGCACTCATTTTAACAAGAATCTGAGATTTGGGGATCTTAAAAAATAGGGCAAACTCGTTTTAACAAAAATCGAAGGAATCTAAGAAGTAAGAGAAAATTATGGACAGTGACAACTTTTTGCGGGGTGGAGGTGGTTGCCGTTGGTGGTGGTGGTGGTGGTGGGGTGGCACACGTACTGGGTCCTTCTCCTCCACCTCCTCCTCTCTCTCTGTGAACCAAAAGAAGCGTTTTTGTTTTGGGGGAACTCGTTCACAGCCTTTTCTGCCTCCTTTTTTCCTATTTAAAATTGGTGGGACCGACTGCCACGTAGGCCAGCGGTGGGTGGGGCGGTAGACTTATGCGGCGGGGGTAGACTTATTGAATTGCGAAATAAACAGAAAGGTTATGGTTTCAATAATGTTACAGATACATCTCTTCACCACAAGCCAGCCACAACCACCAACGTGTCATGCCACTCAGCTGCTGAGCCCGACCTCAAAAAAACTGAAATCAAACGCTCAATGTTGATTGAGAGAGAGAGAGAGAGAGACATCATACTCCCCTGCACCAACGCCATCCCCACCATCAAGATCTCTCTCTCTCTCTCAACTTGTGTCAATTCGAGTCATGGATTTCCCTAGAACTTTTTTTTTTTTTGTTGATCCGCCGCTCCTAGAACTTGTTCAAACCACAAAAATTAGGGTTTCATATTTAAGTTGAATTGGGTTTTTGTTTTTTTGTATGCTTGTTATTTGCAATTCTGTTCCTTTATCCTATAAATATTTCTCTGTAAGTATCATTGCTGAATTGTTCCATTACAACCCATTGCTCTATTCCCAAAGTCCTCACCTGGGTTACCTTTGATTTCTTGGGTGACCCATGTCCAATGCCCGGAAAAGAAACGACAACCAATTCAGTTGTAGTCACAATTGAGAACCCCTTAGTAGAAATAGATTATTCCAATTCCAGTACCAATTGATCATGATTTCCTGATAAGCAAAAGCCTAAAGGCACACCACGTAGGCGGTTGTGGCTGGGGTGTGGTGGAGAGGTGTGCATGTAACATTATTGGCATGGTTTCTTGTGAAATCACTTATTACAAAAAGGAAATTTTTGGATTGACTGTTCCCCTTTATCACCCCTTTCACCAAAAGGGGTGAGATTTAATGAGAAAGGGCTCCCCTTTCGTATCTCATCCTTTCTCACCGTCCAAATCTACCGCTGTGTTTCGGCGTTCTAGTTCTATAGCTCCCCTAAATCCAAAGTCACTGACCGAAATCCCTCCGTCTCCACCAGCGATTCCATCATGGATCGGTATCTCTCCAGCTCTTCGTTTTTATTTGCTTTTGTTTCCCCAAAATACGAGGGTCTGGCTATTGTTTTGTATAGCTATACCTATGGATTGCCAAGCTGTTGGTTTGATCAAGCTTGCCAATAAAACCCACCGGCAACTTTGATTTTTTATCTCCTAGAGTTCTTGTAATTCCTTTTGAACTTGCACTTTGTTCATTCTCAGTATCTTATATGTGTAGTTTTTTTTTTTGGCTTGTTCAGGTACTAAAAAGGTTATCTGACTGTCAGCACAAATTTGGTTTCGTTGTATGTTGGCATAAATTTTTAGAAACCTACTTATCAAAAAAAAATTATTAGAAACCTGTTTTGAACTTTGGACAATGCACACATGCTTGAAATAGTTGAAAGTTTGTAACCTTTTATGTGGAGTTTTTTCCGTGGATTTTGATTGTTTTCTCTCTTGATGTTAAGGCTGGCAAAGAAGTTGCAATGAGCATGGAGGAGTCAGCCAAAAAACCTTCTCGTCCTCAACTAGTGAAGTTAGACAAGGCACTCAAATTGGTAACTACTTTTGCTGGCTTCACCATTAGAAAATGTACTTTAATGGTTGCAGCACCAGTGTCAGTTATGTGTATGCGGGGACGTATGATTTGGCTTTGGGTTCCCCTATATGTGAAGTCGGGATCACGCTAAGAAACTGATTTAGATTTTTTATTCTGATACCTCTCTCAATTGCTTCGTTTGGTGCATTCCAAAATGAATAATTTGTTGCATCTTTCCATCTATACTACGACTATGTAAAGGGAGGGCATCATTTTGGTGTTTATTTCTTTTTGAAGTTGCTTCACACATGGAAACTCATTCAATTTTCTTTAGGTTCCTCTACTTCTATTAACTACTTCATTTCGCGAATGTAAAAATGTATCACATTTTAACATCTTCCTTTATGCGCACGATTGCTTGGTGGCCGACACAAGATTTGTGGTTAGCGGAGACTTGAATCAAATGTATTCTCGCATGGATAACAATATTTTCGTCCTTAGTTGCAGGGAGCTCCTAAAGTGGTGCCGCTTCCACCTTAGGAGCCCGCTTTTGCGCTCCCAACTAAGGAGCTTTGACAGGAGCCCACCCCCGTTGAGATGGGAGCTCGCTTCTTACAAAGATGGGAGCTTTTGTATGATCTTTGTATAGAAAAATAGGGATTTATCACTTGGCTTTATTAATTGGTTTTTGATGAACTCATATATCTAGCCCGAGTCATGATATCTTGAAAAGAAAAACATACTATATTGTAACAGTAGCCCGTTTCTTACCCTTAGAGGACCTGGCCTGTATTTTTACTTCCTAAAATGATTTTACTTTTAAAGTGAATACTCTATGCTATATTATTTTCATAATATATGTACACGTTCCTTTCACGCTCCCAACTTGGGAACTTCTGTATTCCCTCGCTCCCATGCTCCGGCTTCCGCTCCCGCACCCACTCCCGCTTTGTGGAACTAAGTTTTCGTCCTTATATATTGATACTTACTAGGTTTGGGAGAGAGACGAGATTGTGTGTGTGCGGCCCTATGTAAATTTGCTTGAGTGACCAAAAAATGGTTGATTACTTAAAACTTTGGGACTTTTTCACATACATAGGAGTTTTAGGGAATTTTTAATCCCATGGAATTTTTTAATACTAACCAGAAAGATTAGTACAACTAGTAATATTTGGAGCACCCGCCCCTACCCCTTGTGCACACCCCCAAGCCCCCCCTCCCACCCCCCGCGTAATTATACTAACATATAAATGAAGAACATCAATTTGGTGTAACTCTTTTCTTTTAATTTCATCATAGCAAGAAAAGTTTCAGTTTCCGATTCATCAACCATTTCGATTTTTTTCAAGCAATGCTGACCAACATCTTAAATTCAACACTGGTCAGAGATACCAAGTTACCAACCTCCATTCTAATGTAGAGAGCCCAATGAATGCGAGCATGAGTAGTATTGTGATCCATACCAACAAAATCCTGAACAGCTTTGCAACAAGCTTAATTACAGCCCTGTCAGCCCCTTTTTCCTTCAACTTCTGGAATCTTCACAAAATAGTCCCTCTCTTGTTCCTTCACTGCTGTCCTAAAAGCCGAACCCCCGCCGCCGCCCCCCCGCCCATCACTCCCCTCAACATCCACTATGGAGTGACCCCCCTCTGAATGTTAGCGTACTTGCCTCCTTGCCATCTTCCACATGCCTCCTCCAGACATTGGTAGAGTCATCTCCGTTCCAGGCCCAATGCTACGCCTCTCCCTGAAACCCTCTTCCACTCCCCAAAAGCAAAACCAAAATGAAGCCCATGCTTTGTATCTCCCTTGCAAGGCGAACTTATTTCTTATCTTGTTGAAATGTACTGATACTTTGTGCTTGTTAATTTGTGAGGACCCGATCTGTGACGTTTCCAACCATCTTCCTTTCATTGGAACACTAATCTGCATCCTCTATTATTGGCTCTTCATGACTTCCTTAAATTTTATTATTTTGCTTCCAGTAATTGTGATTGGTTCGATGAAGTGTGTTTTCTAGTTATTTTTGAGTTGCAGAAGATGCGGTGATTGTTTTGCCATCACTTTCCATTTTCTTGTGCTGAATCTTTGTGTACTACAGATATTGTTTTGCTCAACTATGAACTTGCTTATATGCAGGCTGAAAACTGGGTTAATAATATGACTAAATCTACAGAAGAAGAATCGGGTGAAGTTGAATTGGAGGGTCGACCTCTTAGGTCAGTACAACTGTTTGCATGGCTAAAATTATCAAATTAAAGAAGTTTGTTTAATTTCTGCGAGCATTTGGTACAGGCTTGGATTAGGTGCTACGGTTCCACGGCAGTCCAGGGTTGGACCATTAAATGACCCTGTTGATCGGAGATTGCATGCTAAATTAGAAGCTGGAAAGAGGAAAGCTTCCCAGAGAATGGAGGAAGAATCCAGCCCATCTGTAAGAGGTGGGCACAATGTTAAAGACGATGAAGACAACGACGATGATTTGGATAGCCGAACAAATTTATTCGCCAAGAAGAGAGTGATGCCCTTGACCTCATCTTTACAAGCAAAGAAGAAGCGAAAGTGATTTGTTCCGGCCAATACTTGGTTACATGGCCCTCTGAGTTGCGATGGTAGGATTTTGCGCTGTGGCTAGCTTTTGTTATGATATCACAATAAATGCTGTCAATTTGTTTAATTATAGCAAATCCAATGTTGCTTCGATGCTGGACTAACTTTTTTAACTATGACAGTGAGACTGACACGAGTAGATTTAGCTATAATAGGCTAATAGCTAAACCCAGTGCCAAATTTGGCACCAAGTATAGCCCTTGCTAAAATATTGCAGGCCAAATAGCATATCACTGGAACACCAGCTTTTGATCTTGTTGCTCGGTTTTAACTATAGCAACCTAAACAGCTTGCCATTGGAGAATCTTTCAGTTTCCTTATATTAGTTTGAGAACTCAGCACGCATACAATGGGGAAACCCTAGTTCTTATGTCGTCAAACTCTATTTCAAGGAGAAATGTCGTAAAAAGAATGCCTTTTTTGTGGTTTGTTTTTTGCTCAACATCTCAGTTGAATGTATTGTTTGAGATCTATACAAGCTGTAGATGTGTTGTGTAATTTTTCTTTCTTCTGCAATTTTGGTGCGTTTCATTAATCTCCCACCTATTACCTATCAGTTATACACATACATATGTGAAAACTAAGAGGGCAACCATGGAGTATAAATTATAATTGTCCAAAGCCTGACTTTTCGGGGGTTTTGTGTGTGTGTGTGTGTTTTGAGAAATACTAAAGCATGACTTTTGTGTGCCCTTTGTTTCCAAGGTAGTTGCTTATTATCCCACTTCCTGGAAAATGCAATGGTGCTCATAGTCAATGGCTGTTAAGCCATAGGACTCCAGTTGAAAGTTTGACATGTTTGTGGAGGTCAGAGGTCTTAAATCAAAACTTGTTGGTTGACTTTATTGGCCACCGCAGTTTGCTGTGTTTAGAATTACAAGCTCCCGCACTTGCCGGGATCAAGATTTTAGAAATGAAAATCAGAAAATTAATCTGTTGAATAATAGTAGTAACTCATTATTGCACACAGGAGGACTCCCCAAGGACAATGGATGTACAAAAAAATCCGAAATCACTACCCCATTCGTTTAAGGGTTTTGGATTTTGGATTCTAATCATTATCATATTTATCTTCAATCATTACTCTCATTTTTCTCTCTATCTCTCTCCAATTATTACCCATATTTTTATTCATTACTCTATTTCTCTCTATATTCATTACGTACAAATCCTAATCCAAAATCCTAAAACGAACGAAGTTCGGTTAAATAAGAATTTCAGCTGCCTAACCATCTCCATTGAATGACTTGAAAATCAAATAAGAATATGTAAAATGGTACAACCAGACTGCACATAAAAATTGTACTACCAAACTGCACATAAAAATTGTACTACCAAACAGCAGTCACAGCACAGGCAGGCATAGTTCTATGGTGAGCACAAAGTTTCGGTCACTTCTGAATACTAACATCTATTGCACCAAATGGGGGACCCTGTTGTGCACAATCCAGGCCGTCCGTTCGGCCATCCGATAAAGTTTTGGGTATGTCACCCACATTTTACTTGGACAATCACATAGGAAGCATATTCTCTCACTAAATTGTTCACGAGAACAAACATGTACAGCTACCATAGTAGGCAAGAACTGCTCTATGACATCTTCTAAACACCATTTACCCTAGAAAATTAAATAAGCATCCCTGTGAGTTTGACATGGGAGTTAGATGGATATATATGATACATAGACGCGTATCCGCACACGACTTGAATCCTTGTAACATAGATGTGGAAGCAACTATGGGTTTTTGGATACCAAAAACATGATCCTGCACTCTTGGAAGTTGGGAAAAGATCAAATTGGTTGTGTGTGTGGGGACCCCACACACCTTGTGAGTGTGTTTGTGCATTTGTGTGTGCAAGTGTGTAGTTATATGGCCAATCCAAGAAATCAACCGTTGGATTCCAGGGAGTCTGGAACCACTCTAGACAATTAGATTTATGTAGTGGTTTTTGTGTAACTCATAGTTTTACTCTTCAAGCTATAAGAAGTGTTGGATGTAAGAATTGGGAGTTTAGTTCTTTTTGTGGCTTTTCTCTCTCCTTCTTGCCGATGGATGCCCGTTACGATATTTTTTGTTGCTATCATTTATAAAATCTTATCCTATCGTTTGAAAAAAAATTTGCATCTTTCAGTTGAATACTAGTATTCTTCTTTTGTCCATAGTCCTTTGTATACGATGAAGGAAATTAAAATGCTGCGTAATAGTAATTTTAAAAGTCAAACTATTTTCGTTAATGCCAAGATTTTAATACAGAGTCAAGGTTTAAATGCGGCAAATTTTTTTATTACACAAATAGTTTTGACATTATTATTTGTCTATGTAATGGTCATGCTATTAAATATATGATCACTAGATCCGCCGGTAACATCCACGTTTTGTCTTTTATACATGTTTTTTTGACGAATACACGTACGAAACATCCTTCGCGGTTTCATTTCAAGTAGTACTCCTTGCTTTCTGCCTAACATGAACCTTTTTTACGCAGGAGAGAAAAGTTTTGCCGCATGCAACAATTGAAGTAGTAATTGGCCAGATTCTTTCAATCCAGAAATGATTTTGCCTCCGTACGTATCCATCTATTTTGGTGGTAATTATCACGTTTAGTTGTTGGGATGGTGGGTGTTGGAAATTTAAAGTCTATGGGCAAATGATGTGGTGATTGGATGTATGCTATATGATTAAAAGCTGGGATTGGCAAAAGGAGGAGTTGTATCATGGATGCCAAGTTTGAAGATGTTGGAGCATTATTAGATTGCGCCAAATCACTTTGTTTGGTTTTGAGGGGGAAAAAAAAAAATTTGATGTAATGAGTAGAGAGGGAGAAATAGAGAAACTTGTTGTGAACCGTGCAGAAAGTAAAATTTTTGTTTTTTAAACTTATAACTCAGGGTGTCCAGGATAGCTTACGTACGCCACAATTAATCCACGTTAGACTAATGCCGCTGCCCACTAGTAGGGCATGAGTAAAGTCGGGTTCGCCCCATATAGACTGATCTCATAAGAGTTGATCATAGCATAAGTTTCGAACCTAAGACGTTATGAGATTGGATCATTTAGATCATGAGAGACTTGGATCATCTATGCAACGTGAGGAATAATTAGAGATTCTTGCAATCAGATTTGGAGGAGAGTCCCCATCTCACGAAATACTCTTAGACAACTAACTAAGACTAGCTCAGTTGGACATAACTCTTGCATTGCACTAGGAGGTCAAGAGTTTGAATCTCCTCACCTGCGTGTGGATGTTCTTCTCTTGGAAAGATTTTTCCTTTGTTTCTTTCCTATGAGGCTTATTTTTTATATTGTTTAAGTTGTTGGGCTTGGTTATCTCAAGGACTCTTCCAATTGATATAGTGTCCCTGGTTTGTACTTTGTAATTCAAAAATGATGTAAATGATCTCTCATATTGATTACAAAAAAATGCTTTTAGACAACATAAAAGCAAGGTGTAACTAAAAGTAATTTTGATGAGTTTATCTCTTGAGAATGCAGATTCTATGTATGCGCCTACACTAGACTGTGAATGTCTTTGTTTGTGTTAGGCTCAATGTTTGGGCCAGGATGAAAGACTTCGAATACCTTGTGTGCCCTCGTTTTATATTTAGATAATTAGTTTAACTTTGTTCAAAATATTTTTGATGAACTCCATTATATATGTTAACTATGTTGTCATATTTTCTAAGCTTTATTATTATGTTTTCAGTTTAGGCAGATTATTATTTATGTTTCCTAGCTAGTCTTTTTTTTTTTTGACAAAACGAGAGAAGTGTTATTAATTTGAAAGGTGTAAAAGTCTAAACATCAGACAGTTGGGAACCCCATGGGCACAAAATGGAAGTCCACCGACTAGACCAACCATTCAAAAGAGCCTTTTGACCATAACAATGTGCAGCCCGATTGTAATCACGTATAACAAAACCAAATTCACAGGAAGAAAAGGATTCTTTCAGAGTTAAACAATTAAAAATAATAGCCGCTATATCAATAAGTGGATCTAGAGGGGTAGAACATTTCCTCACTATCGTCTCCGCATCCGATTCAATAACCACTTTAGAAAGATTTAGATCAATCCCTAGCTTCAAACCATCTCGAATAGCCATAGCCTCAGCAATTCTTGACGAAGTAATACCAGTGTGAATACTCAAGAAGATGCCAAGGACCTTGTCATCATGACCTCGAGCTATTGCTCCTGTACCAATAGAATTCGAACTCCTAGAGACAGCAACATCCACATTAATCTTGGTTACATTCATCCCAGGGCGCTGCCACACTAAGGTCCCATTACGAGTGGATCTCGACAAAGATGATGGAACCTAAGAGTTAGCATCCTGAAACTCATAGAAATCTCCTTGCGCTTTACCACCAACCGCTTCCGTAGCCTAACATTTACCATTAAAAATAAAATCATTTCTAGCTTGCCAAATCCACCAACAATAAAGAAAAGCCATACCTAATGAGAAAGGAGGCATATGATTTTGACTGATACGTTCTTGAATACAATCCCACCAATCTGTCATGTTTCTGCAATCAAGAAGCTCTTTAGGTCTTAAACGAAACGGAGAATGAATCCAGACTTTGATTGCAACCTCACACCGAAACAATACATGCGAGATTGATTCCTCTGCCTTGCCACAACGAGAGCATACTGGATTGAATCTGACTTTGAGCGCAACTAGAGCCACATTTGTTGCCATCGCATTATTAAGACACTTCCACATAAATAGTTTCACCTTTGGATGGATTTGTAGTCCCCACAACTTCTTCCAAACAATGGGAAGGACACCAGAAGAGCTCGTTTGACCCATGTGAATGTTCCCACAAATATCAGTCCCCTCCCTAGCAAGTCAGTAAGCCGACTTGACAGAGAAAGAACCATTTGGTGATGGATGCCAAATCTTACGGTCCCATCGATTTGTATAGCTAATCAGAATTGAGAGAATACGGTCGGTATCCTCTTTACTAAAAACCTCACAAACCAAAGCAACCTTCCAAGTTTTAGTACTAGAATCGATCAAGTCAACCATTTTCTCTATATCATTCCTCCTCAGCGTGTGCCTGTCAATTTTATAATTTGTATGTCTTGGGAGCCAAGGATCTTCCCACACACGAATCTCGTTTCCAGAATGAACTTGCGACCTCTAACCCTTGTCAATTAATTTCCGTGCCCATACAATACTCCTCCATGCCCAAGAAGACTGACCGGTAACTTTTGCATGCCAAAAAGATGTACTGGGAAAGTAGCATCTTTTAAAGATCTGTCGAAACAATGATGACTCGCTTGAGATAAGTTTCCAACCCTGCTTGGCTAGCAAAGCCTTATTGAAGGATTCCATATCCTGCAAACCCAAGCCGCCATCCCCTTTGCATAAACTCAACTTGCCCCCATTTAATCCAATGAATTTTTCGCTCACCCTCCTTTGAAACCCCACCAAAATCTCGAAACCTCGGAAGAAATCTGCTGCAAAAGAGTTTTTGGTAGACGGAAACAAGACATAGCATAGTTTGGAAGAGGCAATACCACATATTTTATTAAAACTTCACGGCCCGCATGATTAACCTGGTTGTTTTTCCATCTCCTTAGCCATTTAATAGTATTATCCTTAACATTTTCCTAGCTAGTCTAGGTTTCCTGATTATGCATATTTCCTTTTTACGCGTCCTGTAGTCTATATAAAGGCGTGCTAGGTTATGGTTTGAACATATTCAATAATACATCTTTCGCTTTTTCTTCACAATATAAGTGTTGTTGGGCTGTTATTAATATAGTCTTCTCCATTTTGTCAACAAAGAAAAAACTAAAATTAATTCAAATCAATTCATTCAAAAGACGTCTTGACTAATTGTTTCCTTCACAATTTGGATTTCATGATTCCAGCGTATAGTCGATTTTGGAGTACCAATTTAGGTTTTCTTTCATGTGAACTGTGAAGCTTCCCTGAAAATACTCACGAAAACTTAGACAAGAAAATCAACGAATGACAATGGAAAGTAGCTACACAAGTCATGAATTACTATCCAAATTGCTTCAAAATATTTAGCATTAATATATATGGAGGTATGGAAATCATTCAATATTGATCAACAGCTAAGGCACCGATATTGAATTCATCGATTTTATTTTTTGATCCTTTAAAAAAAAAAAAAAAGTAGATGACAAACATCAAAGATTTACGATTCGAGAGATACTGTTTAGGTAGTGACGGTTTGATTGTATAGTTTCAGTAAATAAATCTCGAGGGACAGCTCAAGTGTTAACAATGTTGATGAATTCTGAACTCCGACACCGTGAAATTTAGCAACAATTTTTCTTTTATAACCGGATGTCCGAGTCAATTTGCACAGACCTTGACTAATTCTGTGGCTCTGAAAGTAACAATAGGACATACCCCTAGTGACTAATTCCGGGGCGCGTAAATTGGTCTAAACATTCCGTACCTTCGATTAAAAAACGAAAATGATATTGGTACCGGCCAAACCATACCAACGGCCGCGCCGAGCCCACTCCGGCCACCGGATGGCCGATCCGAGCCGTCCAAAAATTCTATAAAAAAAAAAAAAAACGAGCGGCCCTACGCTTGAATCAACGCCCCTCGTTTTTTTTTTTTTTAAGAATTTTTGGACTGCTCAAATTGGCCTTCCGGTGGCCGGAATGGGCCCAGCACGGCGGTCGGTTTTGGCCGGTGCAGCACTACTCATTAAAAAAAAAAAAAGAGACATTACTTGCTGAGAGAAACAAAGACCTCAAGTAGACTTTTATCCTTTTCAAAAAAAAAAAAAAGTAGACTTTTATTATATGAGAAAATGTCAAACAAGAGGAGAAGAAATACATCATCATGAAGACTTAGGACAAAATACGTCAATATGCGATTAGGTCGAGATTTGACTTGGATTAGTCTGTTAATACCAAAAAAAAAAAAAAAAAAAAAAGAAAAGAAAGGAAGAAAAAACTACCTGGACAGTGGATTTGTGAAAATGTCAACCAAAGGGGTGAGATTTAATGAGAAAGGGCTCCCGTTTTGTATCTCATCCTTTCTCACCGTCCAAATCTGCCGCTATGTTTTGGCATTCTAGTTCTATAGCTCCCCTAAATCCAAAGTCACTGACCGAAATCCCTCCGTCTCCACCGGCGATTCCATCACGGATCGGTATCTCTCCAGCTCTTCGTTTTGATTGCTTTTGTTTCCCCAAAACACTAGGGTCTGGCTAATGTTTTGTATAGCTATTCCTATGGATTGCCAAGCTGTTGGTTTGATCAAGCTTGCCAATAAAACCCACCGGCCAACTTTGATCTTTTATCACCTACAGTTCTTGTAATTCCTTTTGAACTTGCACTTTGTTCATTCTCAGTATCTTATATGTGTAGTTTTTTTTTTTTTTTTGGCTTGTTCAGGTACTAAAAAGGTTATCTAACTGTCAGCACAAAATTGGTTTCAGTTGTATGTTGGCATAAATTTTTACAAACCTACTTATTGGAAAAAAGTTATTAGAAACCTGTTTCGAACTTTGGACAATGCACACATGCTTGAAATAGTTGAAAGTTTGTAACCTTTTATGTGGAGTTTATTCCGTGGATTTTGATTGTTTTCTCTCTTGAATGTTAAGGCTGGCAAAGAAGTTGCAATGAGCATGGAGTCGTTGGCCAAAAGACCTTCTCGTCCTCAACTAGAGTGAAGTTAGACAAGGCACTCAAATTGGTAACTACTTTTGCTGGCTTACACCATTAAAAAATGTACTTTAACGGTTGTAGCACCAGTGTCAGTTATGTGTACGTGGGGACGTATAATTTGGTTTTGGGTTCCCCTATTTTTGAAGTCGGGGTCACGCTAAGAAACTGATTTAGATTTTTTATTCTGATACCTCTCTCAATTGCTTTGTTTGGTGTATTTTAAATGAATAATTTCTTTCATCTTTCCCATCTATACTACGACTATGTAAAGGGAGGACATCATTTTGGTGTTCATTTCTTTTTAAAGTTGCTTCACACATGGAAACTCATTCAATTTTCTTTAGGTTCCTCTACTTCTATTAACTGCTTCATTTCGCGAATGTAAAAATGGATCACATTTTAACGTCTTCCTTTATGCATGATTGCTTGGTGGCAGACACAAGATTTGTGGCTAGCGGAGACTTGAATCACATTTATTCTCGCATTGATAACAATATTTTCGTCCTTATATATTGATACATACACTTATATCAAGAGATAACAAGAAATTGATTCCATACTTGTATATTTCTACTTACCAGGTTTGGGAGAGACACGAGATTCTGTGTGTATGCAGCCCTATGTAAATTTGCTTGAGTGACCAACAAATGGTTGGTTACTTAAAAGTGTAGGATTTTTTCACATACATAGGTGTTAGGGAATTTTTTTCACCCAAGGAATTTGCAGTGTTAATCCCATGGAATTTTTCTAAACTAACCAGAAAGATTAGTATAACTAGTGGGAATATTTGGAGTTGCGCAGGGGCCGGAGCACCCGTCCCTACCCCTTGTGTCCCCCCCTTAATTATACTAATGTATAAATGGAGAAATAAATTTGGTGTTACTCTTTTCTTTTAATTTCATCATAGCAGGAAATTTTCAGTTTCCGATTCATCAACCTTTCTCAACCATTTCAATTTTCATTACCTGTTGTGGTTTTCAAGCAATGCTGACCAACATCCTAAGTTCAACACTGGTGGAAGATACCAACCTCCCTTCTAATGCAGAGAGCCCAATGAATGCGGGCATGAGTAGTATTGGGATCCATACCAACAAAATCCCTGAACAGCTCTGCAACAAGCTTACAGCCCCTTCTTCCTTCAACTTCTGGAATCTTCACAAAATTGTCCCTCTCTTGTTCCTTCACTGCTATCCTAAAAGCAGGCCCCCCCTATCACTCCTCTCAAAATCCACTATGGAGTGACCTCCCTTTTGAACATTAGCTTACTTGCCTCCTTGCCATCTTCCACATGCCTACTCCAGACATTGGTAGAGTCATCTCCGTTCAAGGTCGAATGCTACGCCTCTCCGCGAAACCCTCTTCCACTCCCCAACAAACCAAAATGAAGCCCATGCTTTGTATCTCCCTTGCAAGGCAAACTTATTTCTTATCTTGTTGAAATGTACTGATGCTTTTTTCTTGTTAATTAGTGAGGACCAGATCTGTGACGTTTCCAAGTATTTTCCTTTCATTCGAACACTAATCTGCATTGGTTTGATGAAGGGTGTTTTCTAGTTATTTTTGAGTTGCAGAAGACGCGGTAATCGTTTTGCCATCACTTTCCATTTCCTTATGATGAATCCTGGTGTACTACAAATATCGTTTTGCTCAACTATAAACTTGCTTATATGCAGGCTGAAAACTGGGTTAATAATATGACTAAATCTACGGAAGAAGAATCGCGTGAAGTTGAATTGGAGGGTCGACCTCTTAGGTCAGTACAACTGTTTGCATGGCTAAAACTATCAAATTAAAGAAGTTTGTTTAATTTCTACGAGCATTTGGTACAGGCTTGGATTAGGTGCTACGGTTCCACGGCAGTCCAGGGTTGGACCGTTAAATGACCCTGTTGATAGGAGATTGCATGCTAAATTAGAAGCTGGAAAGAGGAAAGCTTCCCAGAGAATGGAGGAGGAATCCAGCCCATCTGTACGAGGTGGGCACAATGTTAAAGATGATGAAGACGACGACGACGATTTGGATAGCCGAACAAATTTATTCGCCAAGAAGAGAGTGATGCCCTTGACCTCATCTTTACAAGCAAAGAAGAAACAAAAGTGATTTGTTCCGGCCAATACTTGGTTACATGGCCTTCCGAGTATTTGCGATGGTAGAATTTTGCGCTGTGGCTAGCTTTTGTTTTGATATCACAATAAATACTGTCAATTTGTTTAATTATAGCAAATGCAATGTTGCTTCAATGCTGGACTAACTTTTTTTTACTATGACAGTGAGGCTGACATGAGTAGATTTAGCTGTAATAGGCAAATAGCTAAACCCAGTGCCAAATTTGGCTCCAAGTATAGCCATTGCTAAAATATTGCAGGCCAGATAGCATACCATTGGGACACCAAGTTTTGAACTTGTTGCTAGGTTTTAACTATAGCAACCTAAACAGCTTTCCATTGGAGAATCTTTCTGTTTCCTTGTATTTGTTTGAGAACACAGCACCCATGCATACATATGTGAAAACTAAGAGGGCAGCCATGATTAAATTATAATTGTCCAAAGCCTGACTTTTCGGGGTTTTTTTGTGTGTGTGTTTTGAGAAATACTAAAGCATGACTTTTGTGTGCCCTTTGTTTTAAAGGTAGTTGCTTTTTATCCCACTTCCTGGAAAATGCAATGGTGCTCATAGTCAATGGCTGTTAAAGCCATAGGACTCCAGTTGAAAGTTTGACATGTTTGAGGAGGTAGAGGTCTTAAAATCAAAACTTGTTGGTTGACTTTATTGGCCACCGCAGTTTGCTACGTTTAGTATTTTACAAGCTCCCACGCTTTGCCGGGATCAAGATTTTATAGAAATGAAAATCAAAAAATTAATATGTTGAATAATAGTAATAACTCATTATTGCACACAGGAGGACTCCCCAAGGGCATTATTTTGGGTTGAAGTCCGCAAACTTCTGGAACCAGAATGTATATCGAACGGATAAATGTCAAACAAAATGTTTTGCAATTGTCTTGCTTCATAGTTCATAGAGTAGTTCTTGCACTTGCCCGAAATTTCTCCGCTTGGACGCCTCCTACCTGAAAGCAGCGCACGAGTTGATCGACCGTGGCTAAAGTAAAAACTACTAATGAAACCCCATATATATATACAGCCTGCTTGATCTTTTCTGTATATCGCGCTGGGCGTTGTCGTGATTTCTATGCCAGTGATTTCTTGATTCTGCGGGTGCTGTTCATCCAGATTTCCTAGCTGATACAGCCACGTGAGAGACCTCAAAAGTGAGACAATGGATGTACAAAAAATTCCGAAATCACTACTCCATTCGTTTAAGGGTTTTGAATTTAGGCTTCTAATCATTATCATATTTATCTTCAATTAATACTATCATTTTTCTTTCTATCTCTCTCCAATCATTATCCATATTTTCAATCATTACTCTATTTCTCTCTATACTCATTACTTACAAATCCAATTCCAAAACGAACAAAGTTCCGGTCAAATAAGAATTTCAGCTGCCTACCTAACCATCTCCATTGAATGACTTGAAAATCAAATTAGAATATATAAAATGGTACAAGATTGCACATAAAAATTGTACTACCAGACAGCAGTCACAGTACAGGCAGGCATAGTTCTATGGTGAGCGCAAAGTTCCGGTCACTTCTGAATACTGACATCTATTGCACCAAATGGGGGATCCTGTTGTGCACAATCCAGACCGTCCGTTCGGCCATCCAACAAAGTTCTGGGTATGTCACCCACATTTTACTTGGACAATCACATAGGAAGCATATTCAGTAAATTGTTCACGAGAACAAACATGTACAGCTACCAGAGTATGCAAGAACTGCTCTATGACATCTTCTAAACACCATTTACCCAAGAAAATTAAATAAGCATCCCTGTGAGTTTGACTTGGGAGTTAGATGGATATATATGATACATAGACGCAGGGGCGGACCCATCATAGGGCACGTGGGGTCACGTGCCCCCACGCCTTTTTTTTAAAAAAAAATTTCCCGATTTTTTGTTTATATATATATTATATATGCTAACATTTGTAATAAGTGATAGTTTGGTGCAATGGTAAGTAACCCCCTGTCAGGAACACTCGGCAAGGGGTCGACTCTCCGAAGCCCTGCATTCTGTGGCCTTTTTTTTTATTCTTGTTTCAAAATCTGCACTCCGTGGCCTTTTTTTTTTTTTGTCAAAATCCACTAAAATTGTTCACAACTAAGATTTCCCCCATCTATTAAAATCCTTTCACAATCAAGGTTTCCCCTACTCCCCAACGTCTCCAATCATTTGTGTAATACTTAATATGAACCCGCACATTATATTTGTACATTTTTTGTCCCCGAAACTTATACTTGTAGAGTTAATAATAGAAAAATAGATGATGAACATGTGATAATTTTTTTTAACACATATAATCGAGATGCGCAAATTTGCTCAAATAGATTGTTATTAAAATGCATATATACTTTTAAATTATTACATTATCATGAATTCTAAAATTATTTTGGCGTGAATGTGATTAACTATAACTCACATATTAAGGCGTTACAAAGAAAATTGGTGCCCCCGCTGTGTCAAATTTCTGGGTCCGCCACTGCATAGACGCATATCCGCACACGACTTGAGTCCTTGTAACTTAGATGTGGAAGCAACTATGGGTTTTTGGATACCAAAAACATGATCCTGCACTCTTGGAAGTTGGGAAAAGATCAATCTGGTTGTGTGTGTGGACCCCACACCCTTGTGAGTGTGTTTGGAGTTCAGATCCCCTGTCCGAGCCCAATTCGGATAGAGACCTGTCCCACCCTTCGGAGCCGTTGATCTCGCGAATCAACGGTTGAGATGTGCCAAACACTTTTTGATCCAAAACAACATCGTTTTGGCTTGGCACATCTCAGCCAAACACTTTTTGATCCAAAACAACATCGTTTTGGCTCGACACATCTCAGCCAATGATTTGCGAGATCAACGGCTCCCAGGGGTGGGACAGTCCCCTGTCCGGATTGGGCTCGAACAGGGGATCCTAGGTGGTGTGTTTGTGTATTTATGTGCGCAAGTGTGTAGTTATATGGCCAATCCAAGAAATCAACCATCGGATTCCAGGGAGTCAAGAACCACTCTAGGCCGGTAGATTTATTTAGTGGTTTTTGTGTAGCTCATAGTTTTACTCTTCAAGCTATAAGAAGTGTTGGATGTAAGAATTGGGAGTTTAGTTCTCTTTGTGGCTTTTCTCACTCCTTCTTGCGGATAGATGCCCGTTACGATATTTTTCGTTGGTATCATTTATAAAATCTTATCCTATCATTTGGATTTTTTTTTTTTTGCAACTTTCAGTTGAATACTAGTATTCTTCTTTTGTCCGTAGTTCTTTGTATACGACGAAGGAAATTAAAATGCTGCGTAGTAGTAATTTTAAAAGTCAAACTATTTTCGTTAATGCCAAGATTTTAATACAGAGTCAAGGTTTAAATGCGGCAAATTTTTTTATTACACAAATAGTTTTGACATTATTATTTGTCTATGTAATGGTTCATGCTATTAAAATAAATATATGATCACGAGATCCGCCGGTAACCGCCACGTTTTGTTTTCTATACATGCTTTTCTGAACGAACACACGTACGAAACATCCTTCGCGGTTTCATTTCAAGTAGTTCTCCTTGCTTTCTGCCTAACTTGAACCTTTTTTACGCAGGAGAGAAAAGTTTTGCCGCATGCAACAATTGAAGTAGTAATTGGCCAGATTCTTTCAATCCAGAAATGATTTTGCCTCCGTACGTATCCATCTTTTTTGGTGGTAATTATCACGTTTAATTGTTGGGATGGTGGGTGTTGGAAATATAAAGTCTATGGGCAAATGATGTGGTGATTGGATGTATGCTATATGATTAAAAGCTGGGATTGACAAAAGGAGGAGTTGTATCATGGATGCCAAGTTTGAAGATGTTGGAGCATTATTAGATTGCGCCAAATCACTTTGTTTGGTTTTGAGGGAAAAAAAAATTGATGTAATGAGTGGAGAGGGAGAAATAGAGAAACTTGTTGTGAACCGTGCAGAAAGTAAGATTTTTGTTTTTTAAACTTATAACTCAGGGTGTCCGGAATAGCTTACGTACGCCACAATTAATCCATGTTAGACTAATTCGGCCGTCCACTAGTAGGGCATGAGTAAAGTCGGGTTCACCCCATATAGACTGATCTCACAAGAGTTGATCGTAGCATAAGTTTCGAACCTAAGACGTGATGAGATTGGATCATTTAGATCATGAGAGACGTGGGTCATCTATGCCATGTAAGGAATAATTAGAGATTCTTGCAATCAGATTTGGAGGAAAGTCCCCATCTCACGAAATACTCTTAGACAACTAACTAAGACTAGCTTAGTTGGGTAGAATTCTTGCATTTCACTAGGAGATCAAGAGTTCGAATCTCCTCACCTGCGTGTGGATGTTCTTCTCCTGGAAAGATTTTTCCTTTGTTTCTTTCGTATGATGGCTTATTTTTTATATTGTTTAAGTTGTTGGGCTTGGTTATCTCAAGAACTCTTCCAATTGATATAGTGTCCCTAGTTTGTACTTTGTAATTCAAAAATGATGTAAATGATCTCTCGTATTGATTTTAAAAAAAATGCTCTTAGACAACATAAAAGCAAGGCGTAACTAAAAGTAATTTTGATTAGTTTATCTCTTGAGACTGCTGATTCTATGTATGAACCTACACTAGATTGTGAATGTCTCTGTTTGCGTCAGGCTCAATGTTTGGGCCGGGGTGAAAGACTTCGAATACCTTGTGTGCCCTCATTTTATATTTAGATAATTTGTTTAACTTTGTTCAAAATATTTTTAATGAACTCCATTATATATGTTAGCATAATATTGGAAAATATTATGTTGTCATATTTTCTAAGCTTTATTAGTATTATGTTTCCAGTTTAGGCAGATTATTATTTATATATGTTTCCTAGCTAGTCTTTTTTTTTGACAAAAGGAGAGAAGTGTTATTAATCTGAAAGGAGTAAAAGCCTAAACATCAGACAGTACTTGGGAATCCCATGGGGGCAAAATGGAAGTCCACAGCCCGGACCAACCATTCAAACGAGCCTTTTGAGCACAACAATGTGCAGCCCGATTACAATCACGTATAACGAAACCAAACTCACAGGAAGAAAAGGATTCTTTCAGAGTTAAACAATCAAAAATAATAGCCGCTATATCAATAGGTGGATCTAGAGGTGAAACGACCCGCTCTTTACTACAAATAAACTCCGAAATACACTAAATTTCAAACATGTCTAGGCCCATATTTTCTCCATAAATAAATTACATCGCCAATATAAATTAAGCTGCCAGCTAAATAATCTTCTAGATCCTCCAAAAATTATCAACTCTTCTAAGACCCCTACAAATTAATCCTTATGCTCCACTTCAATTTCTACTAATCCAGCTTCTTACCTGAAAAAGAAATTATCCGGGAAGTATACAATACAACAGAATAACAAAGCTCATAAGTGGAATCAATAAACGATAATTGATCACCAAGTCGAAGCAACAATCGCAACGGACCTCATACCATGTCCTCCTCAGTACATGACCAGTGACCCTTCCCCAATACCTTCATCACCAAGTCATCCTCGACCCATTCTGGATATTGGACAGGCTATTGGTGAGTTTGATCCATGTACTAAACAGTTCTGCAGTACTCAGCCAACAATATCATACTCGATACCAATTATTCCACTTTTTCAACAATATTCCATAGGATTGAACAAAGATCATGAGATAATCAAAAGGAGTACAAAGATGAGAGTGAAGAAAGGATTCCGAAAGTAGGAAGCATATCGTATACAACCCGGGTTACCTCAAATAAATCGCCACCGTTGAACTTCATGCATAATCGAGTACTACTACTCCACACCAATTGAATTTGGTCTATCGTAAAACACCTCGGCTCCTCCCTTATTTCTCTTCTTTCTCTCTCTTTCCTCTATCTTACTTGGAGTGTGTGTGTGTGTGATGTGTGAAGGGGAGGAGAAACCTATTTATAGGCGTAGGAAGATCACAAAATCTAACGAAATCATTATCAAATCTTATCCAACTAAATCTAATCAAATCTAATAATATCTAATAAAATCTAATATAATCTAATAAAATCTATATCAAATCTTAGAAATTCTAAGAAAATCTAGAAAATCTTATCCATATATGGAATAATTCTAAGAATATTCTTTTGTGCCAAATCATATTCCTAGAATAATAAAAATCTAAAGGTTTGATGCCAAAAATATTCTTAGAATAAAATCTAGGGAAATCAAATCAAATCTCATAATATCTAAACAAAATCTTATAAAATCTTAACAAAATCTGGTAGATTCTAAAGGATAAGATCAAATCTAATAAAATCTAACCAAATCTTATCCTAACCTAATCTTATCCCAACCATATCTAATAAAATCCTATATTGTCTCACAAAATCTAGAAGTACAATCTATTCTAATCTTATCCTAGATTTTTAGGATTATGAAGTAGGGCTAGGGTTTCTTAGAAAGTCTGGGTATTATATCTGCAAAAATACTTCAATAAAATATTTAGTTTTATTCCGAAAAATTTGGCGTGAAAATTCGGGTCATTACAAGAGGGGTAGAACATTTCCTCACTATCGCCTCCGCATCCGATTCAATATCCGCTTTAGAAAGATTTAGATCAATCCCTAGCTTCAAACCATCTCGAATAACCATAGCCTCAGCAATTCTTGACGAAGTAATAACAGTGTGAATACTCAAGAAGATACCAAGGACCTTGTCATCATGACCTCGAGCTATTGCTCCTGTACCAATAGAATTCGAACTCCTAGAGACAGCAGCATCCACAATAATCTTGGTTACATTCATCCCAGGGCGCTGCCACACTAAGGTCCCATTACGAGTGGATCTCGACAAATATGATGGAACCTTAGAGTTAGCATCCTGAAACTCATAGAAATCTCCTTGCGCTTTACCACTAACCGCTTCCGTAGCCCAACATTTACCATTAAAAATAAAATCATTTCTAGCTCGCCAAATCCACCAACAATAAAGAAGAGCCATACCTAATGAGAAAGGAGGCATATGATTTTGACTGATACGTTCTTGAATACAATCCCACCAATCTATCATGTTTCTGCAATCAAGAAGCTCTTCAGGTCTTAAACGAAACGGAGAATGAATCCAGACTTTGATTGCAACCTCACACCGAAACAATACATGCGAGATTGATTCCTCTGCCTTGCCACAACGAGAGCATACTGGATTGAATCTGACTTTGCGCAACTAGAGCCCCATTGTTGCCACTGCATTATTAAGATACTTCCACATAAATAGTTTCACCTTTGGATGGATTTGTAGTCCCTGCAACTTCTTCCAAACAGTGGGAAGGACACCGGAAGAGCTCGTTTGACCCATGTGAATGTTCAATTCCCACAAAAATCAATCCCCTCCCTAGCAAGTCGGTAAGTCGACTTGACAGAGAAAGAACCATTTGGTGATGGATGCCAAATCATACGGTGCCGTCGATTTGTATAGCTAATAAGAATTGAGAGAATATGGTCGGCATCCTCTTTACTGAAAACCTCACGAAAAAAGCAACCTTCCAAGTTTTAGTACTAGAATCGATCAAGTTAGCCACTTTCTCTATATCATTCCTCTTCAGCGTGTGCCTGTCAATTTTACAATTTGTATGTCTTAGGAGCCAAAGATCTTCCCCCACACGAATCTCGTTTCCAGAATGAACTTGCGACCTCCAACCCTTGTCAATTAATTCCCTTGCCCATATAATACTCCTCCACGCCCAAGAAGACTGATCGGTAACTTTTGCATGCCAAAAAGATGTACTGGGAAAGTAGCGTCCTTTAAAGATCTGTTGGAACAAAGATGACTCGCCTGAGATAAGTTTCCAACCCTACTTGGCTAGCAATGCCTTATTGAAGGATTCCATATCCCGCAAACCCAAGCCGACATCCCCTTTGCATAAACTCAACTTGTCCCATTTAATCCAATGAATTTTTCGCTCACCCTCCTTTGAAACCCCACCGAAACCTCGAAACCTCGGAAGAAATCTGCTGCAAAAGAGTTTTTGGCAGACATAAACAAGACATAGCATAGTTTGGAAGAGGCAATACCACATATTTTATTAAAACTTCAAGGCCCGCATGATTAACCTGGTTGTCTTTCCATCTCTTCAGCCATTTAATAGTATTATCCTTAACATTTTCCTAGCTAGTCTTGGTTTTCTGATTATGCGTATTTCCTTTTTATGCGTCTTGTAGCTTATATAAAGGCGTACTAGGTTATGGTTTAAACATATTCAATAATACATCTTTCGCTTTTTCTTCACAATATAGGTGTTGTTGGGCTGTTATTAATATAGTCTTCTCCATTTTGTCAAAAAAGAAAAAACTAAAATTAATTCAAATCAATTCATTCAAAAGACGTCTTGACTAATTGTTTCCTTCACAAATTGGATTTCATGATTCCAGCGTATAGTCGATTTTGGAGTACCAATTTAGGTTTTCTTTCATGTGAACTGTGAAGGTTCCCTGAAAATACTCACGAAAACTTAGACAAGAAAATCAACGAATGACAATGGAAAGTAGCTACACAAGTCATGAATTACTATCCAAATTGCTTCAAAATATTTAGCATTAATATATATGGAGGTATGGAAATCATTCAATATTGATCAACAGCTAAGGCACCAATATTGAATTCATCGATTTTATTTTTTGATCCCTTAAAAAAAAAAAAAAAAAAAAAGTAGATGACAAACATCAAAGATTTACGATTCGAGAGATACTGTTTAGGTAGTGACGGTTTGATTGTATAGTTCCAGTAAATAAATCTCGAGGGATAGCTCAAGTGTTAACAATGTTGATGAATTCTAAACTCAGCTCAAGTGTTAACAATGTTGATGAATTCTAAACTCAGACACCGTGAAATTTAGCAACAATTTTTCTTTTATAACCGGATGTTCGAGCCAATTTGCACGGACCTTGACTAATTTTGTGGCTCTGAAGGTAACAATCGGACATGCCCCTAGTGACTAATTCCGGTGCGCGTAAGCTAGTCTGAAACATCACGTACCGTCGATTAAAAACGAAAATGATATTGGTACTGACCAAACCATACCAACGGTGTACCGACGGCCGCACCGGGCCCACTCCGGCCACCGGATGGCCGATCCAAGCCGTCCAAAAATTCTATTAAAAAAAAAAACGAGGGGCCCTACGCTTGAATCAATGCCCCTCATTTTTTTTAAAGAATTTTTACACTGCTCAGATCGGCCATCCGGTGGCCGGAATGGGCCCAGCGCAGCGGTCGGAATGGTTTTGGTCGGTGCAGCACTAGTCATTAAAAAAAAAAAGAGACATTACTTGCTGAGAGAAACAAAGACCTCAAACAGACTTTTATCCTTTTCAAAAAAAAAAAAAAAGTAGACTTTTATTATATGAGAAAATGTCAAACAAGAGGAGAAGAAATACATCATCACGAAGACTGAAGACAAAATACGTCAATATGCGATTAGGTCGAGATTTGACTTGGATTAGTCTGTTAATACCAAAAAAAAAAAACGAAAAGAAAAGAAAGGAAGAAAAAACTACCTGGACAGTGGATTTGTGAAAATGTCAACCGAGAAGTCTGTAAAATTCATTTCTACCCTCGCCTCTGTCTCTCTCTCTTCTAAATTGCAGTAACAATTCAAAACAAATTGGAAAATGTAATTCTGAAAAGATGAAGCACTTAATATGCAATAATTACGGTCACTTGAAATTCTGAAACTTTTAAATTTAACGTAGTAGTATAATATGGGGCGAAGTCCGTTTTGACCCCCTCATGGTTTGGGTCATGTACGGATACATCCGTTATGATTTAAAAGTGTGCACATAACATCATGTGCTTTGTGAAATGTGCAGACACACCCACTGCCATTGTATTTTTCATTCATATTAACAGAATTTTGAATTATGAAAAAAAAAATGGAAGAGGAAAATACCCTTTCGCCACCAAAATCTAATTTGCGCCGTTCCTAATGTACTAATTACAAATTTGAGCATCTTTGCAAAAAAATCAACCTGATCCGATATCAATAACTGTAATATAATTCTTGTTTGAATGAATGATAAATTGAAATTTCAAAACAAATTGGAAATGTAATTCTGAAAAGATGAAGCACTCAAAATGCAATAACTATGGTCACTTGAAAATCTGAAACCTCGAATTTAACTTAGTATAATTAGGGATAGTGGGAGTATTATTTTCGTCTTTCAATCTTCGTATTTTGATTAACAAAAATACTGCACGTGAAACAGATCTTTTCTTGGTGATGAACACTTATACGGAGTAGTATTTAGTTTTTCTAGAAAGTGATACAACTGTTCTATATTTCGTTCGTGGAATTTCACGTAAGACTCCATCTTTAATTTTTGCTTTAAAACTCTGAAAAAGTTTGGCCGTTTCAGTGAAATTTGACTTGTATATATATAGCTAATTAGTGCCTAAAACATGTCTGATTTGAGAAATCACACTAATTAATAGTAGTATATACACACCACCCTAGTTCCATTATGCAACTGCTTTTGATTGTTGGTTGACTTTTACTCCTCTGTAGTTGAGTCCACTCTTTCTTGATCCCCACCGAAATGAATGCAAAGCTGCCACATTTAATGAATTGTTGCCGTCAATCAATCACCGACCGCGAATGAAAGCACATCAATTCAACACACCAAAAGAAAGAAATTCAGTAATTTTTACACGAAAAAACCATGTGATTCGGTACCAAATCTATCACGTCCACATATTAGAGAGAGAATCCGCCAAATATCCGGATCAACTTACGCGCACTTCGAATAATTCACCATAAATTATAGAGGTCACGATAAAAAAAAAAAATATCATCCAAAAACTCGATAGTATAACTATTGTGCCCTGAAACAATTTTCGTGGTCACGCTTTAAACTTTTTTGGCCGGTCTACTCTCCACACCCATCCATAGATTTTACCGAATTTTGTATTTAGGAGCCGATCTACGTATATTAGGTCTTGTTGATTATTTGGCTCCATCTAATTAGTCGTAACACATAAAATAGACAAAGGTAAAAGCTAGCGTTGTCACACCCGTTTGTATGGCTCTTTTATCCGTCCATATAAAGCTGGTCGATTGAGGAGATCAACAATACCAAAAGTTATGTTGATCATCGAATAGTTATCATTTAATTAGTATGCATTGGTCTGAAAGGAATAAAGATTAGCACACTATACATTGAAACTCATTTCTTTAAAATAATTGTGTTGTCATGTATGATCGATTGAACTCCTCTTCGGTAAATGTCTTGTGTGCCGGACAGTCTAATATTTTCTCACAAATTAAGCAAGATGAGAACCTCTCTACGAAGGAACTTTTGCGAGACTCACGCTTGTGATCAGAAAACACTAGCAACTGTGGTCAGAAAACACTAGCAATTGTCCCAACATCTCTCTCTCTCTCTCTCCAAATAGTACTCCACTAGCTGGCTGGTATTGGGTGGGCGGTCTCTGTTTCTTGCGAGGAAGAAAACATAGTTGCTCACAAGTTACACACGGTTATAAACGTACCCTAGGAATTAATTGAACTACTCCATGAATTGAATTGACGGAGAGGACAACTGCAATTGTTTATTAATTTCCGTGCACGCCGCTCTCCCTCCCTCACCGTGTCACACGCCTTCTCTCTCGTCTCCATCATCATCTACCCACCAAGTTAAATACGAGTGTTTAGACCCCCCAAAAAAAAAAAACACAGTTAATTTTATACGAGTAAAATAATAGTACGAGCCAATTAATTAGTTATTAGGACAATGGAAAGTGACATGCGAACCTCCTAATTCCTTTTCTCTAATTAATTATTATCTAAGAAATCGGGGCAACCACCGAATCCAAAAGCAAAAGCACAACTGTGAGATTAAAATCACAGACACCCTACCGACACACAGGCCTATAATTTCTCCAAAACGTATAAGGTAGATACGGTTGTGTGGGTCCTATATTTCTTGAAGTGTGCCTGTTCCATACTTTTTTGGTGTCTTGTTCGGTATGGAAATTATTTCCTTGCATATTGTTTCATGCAAAAAGAATCAACTATACGAGCTGTATAAGGAGCTTAATTATCCGGTTAGTAAAAAATAAGAGTGCCTAAGTTTGATCGTGAAGTCTTGATGTACCTATTATCAAATTTCCTCAATAATATTTTATCATTTCGAAAAAAGAAGTTTGATGAAGTCGATCTTCTGAATCTTGAACTATGGAAATCGAGTCTATCTTTGCTAAAACTGAAAAATGAACCATCAAACTCTCTTCCAAGAGAAACCGATAAACGGACGTGAAAATTGCGCCAAACAAGTCAACCCATCGGGAAGAAGAGGAAGAAGAAGAAATATTATGACTATATGACCCAGCCTTATTCATACACTATAAGAGAGTTTGTTTGATCTGATACGCGATCGAGAGATAAACCTAGCTAATTGTAGTTTCAGATGAACATCAATACTGAGGCACTAAAATTGGAACAACACTCAATAGATAATGCATGGGTAATTGTCTCCCACTCCAGCCCACTCCTCCTCGCGGTGATTGGTTCCTCATTCCCTCTCGGTGGCCACTTAAATTGCATTGCCATCATTTTTATCCCAACTGGTGCGCCCGTGGATACTCCAAAGTCAAAAAAGAGCAATTATATTAATCATGTGAAAAGTGAGGGAGGAGAGAGAGAGAGAGGGGGGAGGGCAAAGTGTAGCTGTTCCACGTTAGACATAAGAGAGAGGGAAGGCAAAGCATATAGCGCTAGCTTTTCCACGTAAGACATAAGAGAGAGGGAGGGCCAAGCATATAGCTTTTCCACGTTAGACATAAGGATGGAGGACAAGAGGGAGGGAGAGCCAAGAATATAGCTTTTCCACGTTAGACATGAGGATGGATGATGGTGTTCACTCGTCGCTGTCGTGTCTTTATTATTGTAACGGTCACAACACAGTTGTACTTTACTTATTTCATCAATGCACTTCTATCGTATGCCAAAAAAAAAAAAAGGATGGATGATTGTATATGTTACATAACTGTAACGACTCGTGTAAGCTGACTTTCTAACCCTTAGCTTAATCACGTGACTCAAAACGTTGACCTCGGGTTAATACAGTAGCAGGTAAGGTTCGTTGCATTGGCCCAGCAATAATTTCTCGGTGGTCATGGTGTAGCACTTAGTTCTGTACAACACATCATCAGGCTCGTACTAGATTTTAGAGGTGGCCCATACTATGTAGACCAGAGTTATGCTCTGATATCAACTGTAATGACCCGCACCAGCTAACCTGTTAACCCTTAGCCTAACCATGCGGCTTAAAAGGTTAACCTCAAATTATATTATCACTCCCTCTGCCCGCATTTGTTAGTCTATTTTTGAAATCTGTGTTATTTTTAATTGCTTATATTTTTCAATTTATTGGAGTAATTGTTTTCATGATTTTGCGAGCTTTGTATAATAAAAATCTTTGAGATCTATGAAACAAGATCCATACTACATACTTTTAGATCCATATTAGAATATATAAACAATCAAAAATTGCACAAATTTCAAAAACGGACTAACAAATGTGGACAGAAAGAGTAATTCTTTTTCTCCCCCATGTGGGACTCCACAATAGTATCGAGTTCAAATTTGTGCGACACATTGGAAATTGGGTAGCTTGTCGTTTAGCAAAGAATGCTCGTTTCGTTTCTTTCATGTAATAATGCTTGTGTTGAAGAGGCACCTTTGTAATGTTGGACCTTCCAACTGCTAATCAAGAGGGGACTGTGATCTCTCTCTCAACCCTATCTCTCTCCCTCTCTCTCAACCCTAGCCACCACAACTCTTTGATCTTCTTCCTTCCCCTCCCCCCGTGGGTTCCATATTCGCGTGCGGTGGCGGGAGGGGGAGGCCATGGCACTACCGACTCCCTTTCTTTGTTTTTTTTCCCCTTCCATCTCTCCAAATCTACGACTTGTCGCTTGATCTGTGGGAGTTTTGTTTATCGTTTTACAAGAGGTTTGTCTCTCGTTCAATGAGAGTTATTAGTTTTGTCTTTGGACGGATTTTGTCTACAGATCGGGTTCTCTTAATCAAGGTTGCTTCACAATGATATCTGCGCTTCAACGTTCTATCTCTACATGATGTCTTTGGCAATGCGACCTGCGGCGGCTTGGCAGATCTGTAGTTCTTGGGAGTTCATTGGTGCGTTTATACTGGGCGGAGTGTATCTGATCGTCTGGGTATTTGGTGTCTTTTGTCCTTAACTTTGCATTTTTTTCTCATTTGAGACTCCTAATTAGATGTTAGGTAGGTTAAAAGTGTCGCTATTGCGTCAGGCCATGTCTGGGTTAGGAAGAAAGACATCGATTGCCTTGTGATTTACTTATTTTGTATTTATTAGACGATTAGTTTGGCTTGTCCAAGTTCTTTCTAATGATATCCGTTGTGTAAGTGTCGTTGGGCGTTTATCAATACAATCTTCTCACTTTTGACAAAAAAAAAAAGAGGCACCTTAGTTTGTTAATAGACTCCTCTTCTACTAAGGCCCTTTAAAAAATAAGTATTTATTTGTAATTTTTAAACTTAAAAATAATAGACTTATTGAAATAATTTTTTTTTTGCAATATGAATCTTATTTGATAGATTTGATAGATTTCATTAAGATCAATCAAACCCTGCAAAAATATTTAAAAATTATTTTCGTAAGCCCATTATTTTTAAGCTTGAAAATAGTTTTTTATTTTTTAAGTACTTATTTAAGAATCTAGAACGGGCTCTTCTTTCATCCCAAATTAAGTGCCCTCCATGGGAAATCGAGCTTTTTAAGAAGTTCAAATTTTTGCTCTAAATTTTCAAAATTAGCCATAAAAACTTTGAAGCGAATTATATGTATGAAAATCATTTATATCTTTCAATATGGATCTTACAAAATATGTAATATGGATCTTATTTGATAGATCTCAATTAATTTTATTATATAATTTTTTCAAAATCATGAAAAATATTATAAATTCAAAGATATTGTGAATCTTAAAATGACACAAATATAAATTAAAAAAACTGTCAAATCAATGTGTACCTTTTAGGACTACAATTGGAAGTTTGCCAAGTTTTGATGGTTATTTTTAGAAAATGGACACTTATTTTGAAATATACCAAAATAGAAACATGCACACTTAAATTGAGAGTAGAGACGGAGGAAGTATATGCCCTTGGTCATTACCATGTTCCTTCTTCTTTTTTGATAATCAAAAGATGGCCTAAAGATATATAAAAGGTGGCTTTTCCATGTGGAAGGTGTGCTAGCTACCATACGTGGAATCAAAAGATTAATTCATTTGTGGATTGGAAAATGGACCACCCTCCTAAAAGTTACACTCCACATAGAAATAAGGAAAAGGATTACGCAAGTGGGATTTTCAACCATCAGGGTGGTAGCCCAGTTCGCACAGGTGATGGGGCTTAAGTGCCTCTCCATTCACGTGCATTCGGGTTCGAGCTCTTCCAGTTGTAAAAAAAAAAAATGAGCTGGAGGGACGCGTGGAGGGCCCTGTGCCAGCTGTTTGCTTAGGTGGCACTGTAGTGACGGCCTGTCCTCACGGACAGTAGCTATGGCTCGACCCAGCGGATTGGGAGCCCCTATGGTCACGCCCAAGGGGGGTTGCTACACCGGTCGCCCCCTCCTCGACCCTTTTGTATATTAAAAAAAAAAAAGTGGGATTTTCAATATTGGTCGGTTACAGTGACGACTCAAAAATATTTGGGACAAGAAACGAAAGTTCTAATATGGGGTCATCTATCTTCGCATTCGCATCTTTGAACTAAATTTTATACAATGTTGAGGAAAATTTAAGAGTTGGAGATTCAAACTCAACTCCTAAAGCATTCAAAGAATCTACGCTGTCACACGACCAAAAAAATGTTACTCTTTGAACTCATTATTTAAAAATATAAACTATATTTTTGGGGGCCCTCCTCGGGTCAAAAAATTGGGGGCCAGAAGCAACGACTTCCTCGACTTCTCCTCTAAGCGCGCCAGCTCTGGTCGGTTAGCCAATTATGGTAAGCATTATATCAAAAAACATCAACTTCTGAGGGCATAAGAGCATCTCCAATCTTGACCCATTTTAAGACTCAAATTTAAAAATGGGGCAAAAATCACAAAAATCTCTCTCCAATCTTTGACCCAAACCCTTCCTCATTTTGGGTTTTACCCATTTCTTTGCCCAAATCTGAGACAACTTTTGTCTTGACCCATTTCTCTAACGGTTAGTTAGAGAGAGAGAGAGAGAGAGAGAGAGGGAGGAGGGAGAGAGAGAACCTCGTCGGAAGTGGCGGTAGGCCAAGGGTTGGCGGTCTGAGAGGCAATGCGGAAAGTGGGAGTGGCGTTGTGACCTCTAAGCAATTTTGGGTCCCCCAGAGTTGTCGTTCTCTTCTGGCCTCCTCCGATGATGATGAACGAGTTTCAAAGTTGTGTTTTGTGGTTGTGTCCGGTTCTAGGTTTTTTTTGAAAAAAAAATTGTGTTTGATTCTCGGAGCGAGAGAGACGAAGATGGAGAGAGAAGAGTACGAGGTCTCCTCATTTTGGATTTGATTGTTTTACCTTATTTGCCATTATACCATTAAGAATAAAATCTAGATATATATTTGGGTAAATTTTGGGTTTGATGGTTGGAGATGTGTCTACCCAAAATGGGTTTTTACCCAAAATTTGACTCAAATATGAGTAAAAATATGGGTGACAGCTGAAGATGCTCTAAAGGAGAAATAAATAAAAGAATATGCAAGTTGAGCCTAAATGGAAGGAGGAATGACGTAGCAAAAGGGGAAAAATTTATGCTTTTGGGCAAGAGTTACGGAAATGGCACTACAAGAAATCTGATTAACACCAGCGCTTTTTCTACCAGCGCTTGCAAAAAGCGTTACAATAGGAGGCCTATACCAGCGCTTTTTTTAGCCGCTGCTAGAATGGGGATTTCCCAGCGCTCAAACCAAAAGCACTGGAATAGACCGACCCTTTCCCAGCGCCCAAGCAAAAGCGCTGGCATAGGCCCATCATTTACCAGCGGCCTAGGAAAAAGCGCTGGAGTAGACCCAATGAAAAAATAAATTGATCGACCAAAATCTAATAATATTACTATATGTTATACATTTTTAATACTCTTCGATCAAATGTGTAGGAATACCTAATCAACTTCATTCTTGGTACAATCGATGAATTAAGTAATATGTAAAAGACGAACAGTTCGGATCGAAAAATAAAGACTCTTGTGGGGGTCGGGTTGCGATGTAATACTTTAATGCCTAGAGATGCATCAAATATTGTCCGATCAGGCGGTCGTCGATATCCAATGATCTCCGATTTTGGTGACAATAAAGGAATAAATGAGACGTGAAATCCTAACGGTTCAGATCGACCACTGTAAAAATTGATTTGGTAATGACCTTTAAATTTTATACATTCAATGCAACTGTTAATAAACTAAGTCTTGTATTGTACTTGAACGTATGGTAGCCATTCAACCGCGACACAATTACGACAACGCAGACCGTTGATTTTTTTTTTTCTTGTTGATTTTATCATTCTCATAAAAAAAAATATCTCAATTGGGTTTAGAAGGCTTCATTATTGAGACACAATTTCATTAACAAAATGGATTTTTTTTTTCCGTTCAAGTGTATAGCGATATCCGATTAACTTTATTCTTTGGTAAGAATGATGATTTCCGTAACATGTAAAAATAGAGAGTTCAAATAAAAAATCAAGACTTTGGTGGGGGTTTGAATGCATCTAATACTTTAATGTCTCGATCACGACACAATCACGATGATCCAATCCGTTCATTTTGTTGTCTTTGTTGATTAAATCATTTCCGTGACTTTGGTGGGGGTCTGAATGCATCTAATACTTTAATGTCTCGATCACGACATTCACGATGATTCAATCCGTTCATTTTGTTGTCTTTGTTGATTAAATCATTTCCGTAAAAAAATTTCTCAATCGAAATAAGCAATATTTCCATTAGATGCATTGTTTGGGATCGTGGTGGTAGTGATTGGAAAAGATCTTGTAAAATACAAATATAAAAATTACTAAAATAAAGCTTTTGAAATGTTAGTGAAACCAAAATAGAGCATAGAACATAAAAAATAATTCTCATGGGAGGAGTGATTCACCCTTTTTATAATAAAATAATAATAATCTACCTAATAGTAGAAAAAAAAAAAAAAAGATGTTAAACATGTGTTATATATTAAATTTTTCAAAACATGTAATGGAAATGATGCTCGGTGCAGTGGCTGGAGAAGGTGTGCGCGTGTGTTGGTCAATCCAAGGTCCGGAGTTCGACACCCAGTAACAGCACATGTGTTCCCCGCCTGGGCCGCCTCCTCCATCCTGGTTTTTGGTAAATGGGGTCTATGCCAGCTCTGGGGAATAAAGCGCTAGGAAAAATTAATCTATACCAACGCCCACAAAAAGCGCTGGTACAATGCTATAGCGGCGGTCGTGCACCAGTGCTCTACTTAAACGCTGGTATAGGACATAAAGGTCTATAGCAGCGCTTTGCAACACCTTTGCCAACGCTTTTGGCTGCTGGCAAATCCTGTTTTTCTTGTAGTGTGGTGGCTCATTTTTAAATACTCCTAGTTTTATACTAATTCACAAGAATTTATCTCTAGATATATATTGTAATTAACTAAAATTCAAGTTTGACCTCTAATTAGAATAAATTTACATTAGATCTTTAAACAATTCTTTTAATTATTTCAAAATTTCATTTCGTGCTCCTCATTCAAAATCCCCAAAAGAGGTTTAGGCTTGGTGATCGCGTAATATGTGTTGGACAAAGTGTGATGTGGACTTGATAATTAGTTTGAGTGAAGGTCTAGACACACGTATCAAAAATACAAAGAATGTCAGTACTATTAATCGCTGTAAACGAAACGAGCAGTTCGCGATACCTTTAGTAAACGAGCCGAGGTTGAGTTTGAGTTTTAGCTCGCCTCTTTTAAAAAAAGCTCGACTCGTTATGGGCGGCTTAACTCGATTAAAGAGGCTCGTTGAGTAAATGACTAAGCTCAGTTCGTTAAGGTTCGAGCCGAACTCAAACTCGACACTCGTTTACAGTTCTAGTACAACTTAAGATTGAGAATGTGTTATATAATCTTATGGAGGATCTAGTATTAATCCACCTTTTCGTTTTCTTTATCAATTGTGAAAATAAAGACGAACGAGATGAGCCTCTCTCTTTTTTTCTTTTTTGATCGGCAAGATGAGCCTCTTTTTAAGCTACTTGAGTCCCATGAAAACAAGGTTGGAAAAAATTAAGCAACCTTTTGCTAATTTTCAAACGAGGTGGGGCCTGGCTTTGAATTATCGTTGGTTGTCTTATTGCAGGTTAAAGCCACCATGACTTCAACAGTAGGGCAGCATTTTTGTGATGCTGAAAATCGTAGCGCCTCCATTTGTTTCGATATAAAATGTTTTTTCAGAAAATAAATTTTAAATTTTTATTTTTTGGTGTTTGGTTGACACTTAAAAATATTTTCAGAAATCAATAAAATAGTAGAGAGAGAGTGAGGACTTAAATGGTGGAGAGATATGAGAATATCGGAATTGAACGCGGGTCAGGACTAACGATCGAGAAAACTGAGCAGTAAGAATTGCAGTAGAACGCAACGGGTTTATTTCGGAAAATAACTTACAGAAGATTTAAGGGTAAGTCATTTTCATCCAATTTTTAGAAAATATTTTACTCATTTTTCACAAAACCAAACAAACGGAGCCTAAATATTTGGCATCATTAAGGTGTCTCGTTAAAAAAAGAAATCGAAGAAATGTTCACTTGCATACTTGTGATACCATGACGGATATATCAGGTAGGTAGATCCCGCCCTTGTCACATAACGTGGTGCATGCACTTGAGTAAGTGAGAGTGCGAACGCGAAATCCTTTTAAATATATTCTACAAATACTAAAATTTGTGAGAGCAAACGCAAAGCAAGAATTGAAAGAACAGACAAAGGGTCGTACTCATGAAGGATTAAAAAAAATGATTGAATCTCGCATTCATAAAATGTAGAGATTAAATTCTTTACACTGCTGGTGTAAACATTTGTGCATATATTGACAAATGTTAGGTCTGTTTCCAATCATGCCCCGCTCATACCTCCAATGATTGGGAACTAGATGAGTTATGTTATGTTATCTTCTTGTTGATGTTACCGGTGTAAACATTTGTTTCCTCCAAATCAATTATATTGCACCACGTCACCATGTTTTATTGATTGGGACCACTGTTTTGCAACTTCGCGCAATGTAATTGATTTAGAGGAAACAAATATTTACACCGGCAGTGTAAAAAGTTTACTCTAAAATATATGGTGAAGGAAACGAACGTATGCAAAATTCCATTCCGAGCACTTTTTTTTTTGCTTATTGCTTATGCAACAGAAAAATATTTCTTAAGTTTTTTCTAACCACAAAAATCCAAATAGGCTCGTCCCTGAGGATGATAGTTGAGCAAGGCTTGCTGCGCCTTGGGTCCCAAATTTTTCTTTTAATCATTTTTAAAAGAGAAAAGTCCACTTTCACCCCCTGTGGTTATCGCCATGTGCGGATACACCCCCTGTGGTTTAAAAGTGTGCACATAACCCCCTGTGGTTTTCAAATTGTGCGGATAGACCCCCTGCCGTCATATTTTCCATCCATTTTAACGGAGGTGTATCTCACACACCTCTAGAATGTAATCTGAGTCGTTCATAATGTATTAAATAAAGAATAGAGTATCTGTGTAAAAAATCATCTCGATCAGGCATCAATAACACAGTGATCTAACTTGTAGTAAATTCAAATTTAAAATTTTAATTTCATAACAAAATCGATTTGACCATAAGCTTTTCATTTTTTGATTGACTTGAATTTTGGCATAGACGCAGTACTCGTCAAAATTTATAATATCAACGGTTTGGATTCAATTTTTGGTATACGGGATGGTGTGGTTAGATTTAAACAAGAAGAAGAATCAAGAGACGTGATGGGGGGTATAATGGTCTTTTAATGTTGTTTCCGTTAAAATGGATGGAAAATACGACGGCAGGGGGTCTATCCGCACAATTTGAAAACCACAGGGGGTTATGTGCACACTTTTAAACCACAGGGGGTGTATCCGCACATGGCGATAACCACAGGGGGTGAAAGTGGACTTTCCTCTTTTTAAAACCTAGTATGGGTATCATACTAGGTTTAAAAAATAAGTTCACTGTGAATAAACCCCTCCTCTAATTAGTCGGATCTAGATAATAAAACATTTTTTCCCTTTATTTTTAGACTGATTTATTGTTTATTTAATTTGTTAGCTCATAAAAGTATACAAGGGGCCTTAATCTTGAAGTTCACAACGGGCCCCCGAAATGTCAAGGCTCTTTTGCTTCACAAATTCTCTAAGGTTCGAGATTCAAACATGAAGAGGTAACTGAGTACGTAAAAAGAAAAGGGGAAAGGGAAAATGTTTGTTTTCCGCGTTCAAAAGGAATTTAATTTGCATGAATATTCGTCGTTTGGCTTTTCGGTCTTTGACTCTTTGAAGGAAATAATTGTATGTATCTCTTACCTAAACACACTATCACAGTCATATTCAAGGCAATAGCTTAGGTAAGCATAGCCCAGATCACCTTGGAAACGTACTTAGCAGTACTTGACTTTTTGGAGAATTTCTCCTCTCTTTACTTTTAAAGTTGGGTTGTTGGCTCCGTCCAATCTTTTGAACCAGTGGAGCAATCCAGTTTCCGGTCCCCATTTGGGATTTCGTTTCAATGATACGAATCGCTCATCATTTTAAATTTTGAATTTCCATCGGATCAATTCACATTTAAAAAATTAAGTTTATCCAGGTCGGTAAATTCACGCATAAACAATCGTGTGCATCTTCAAAAGAATAATGTTTGATTAGAAGCTTAACGGTTAGTTATAGCTTAAATTTTTTTCGAGGTTTAATTTACTCATTGTGATCATGTACAAAAACGAATTTCTCTCGAATCATTAAAACAGAACTCTCAATCGACTGGACAAGCCGCACGTAGTTCCGTCCAATTGAGGAGCATTCATTCAACATTCAAACTTATAAATTTTTTGACAAGGAACATTCAACCTTTTTAATACTCAAAAGAAAGGAAAAAGACATTCAACCCCTATTACTCTATGTTATCAACTCCGCTAGAGGAATTGCATGAATTGGCTAAACTCACGACCAGACTGTTTCTCGTTTTTTGACAAAGAAGGGGGTGAATGGAAGTGCTATTTTGCTACTTACACCTTTTGGTTTTTATTTACAGGATCCACATCCACTCCGGTCCTCATCGGGACCGTTTATTTGCTGCAATCAACGGTTTTGATATAATTTTACTCTTTTACCTGTAAGATCATGTATTCTTACCCGTAAAAGTGTATGAGAAAATCCAAACTTTTGAATCTACCAATGGACGATCTTGATTCACACTAATGTGTCCCAACCATTAGACTGGAGATAAGCCGAACCCTTATTTGCATCAGAAGTGCAGAAGATGTGTACATAAAAATAAAAAGTCCAGAAAGACTTAGAGAGTTTTTTTTAGTCAACAAATTCGTCGAGGCCAACAAAAATACTTTCTCCCCAAGTAAAGAAAAAATTCCACAAAAAGTCAGCGAGCGGTGTGGTGTATTCATATGTTTCTTTTTCAGTTTGCTTGCGTTAGTGTTTTTCATTTTAAAAAAACTAAAGACTTGCTTTATGCTTTTAGTGTTTTTGTTTTTTGTTTTTGTTTTTTTAATATATTTTCTGCAATTAACGGAAAATGAGATGATCTGGGGAAATAATGCACTTTCATAGTTAGATCTTTTTTCCTTTTTAAATCAACGCTACCACAGCCCCCCCGCCACCAATCCATCAATCACTACGGCTTTGTTCGTTTTGGAAAATTTTTGGACGCGGTCTCTATTAAATTTTCTCTATCTATCTATCTATCTCCTCTCATTACTTTCAAAAACTTATCTCAAAACTCAAGCCAGGACACCACTACTGTAACTACTGAAACAATCACCTTGCATACATAATCTATCACAATTCGGGTAAAAAAAGAGAGGCTATGTTTGTTTGATCAGATGGGGTATCGAATTGGACTATAAATTAAGATGACCACATATTCGGTACTTGGTTATAATGTAACGGATTTAGAAAGGGTCCCTATATTTTTTACTCGATATGCGTAGCTATATTAATTGTAATGTAATTAAGATGACCACGTATCCGATCGATGCTTAGTTAAACTTTGTTTTTTTGTTCCAGATTAAACATCCATCAAAAATAAAATTTCTGAAATTGTAAAATGTTTTGCGAAAAAGAAATAATTATTGATCTGAATATCCTTAATCCAATGATTATATATTATGAAACTACACATTCGATCACATTTAAGAAGCTAGCGTTGTACTTATACGACAAATAGAAAGATATTTAATACACTGGTTATCACACCCACTTCTCCGAAAAACTCTCCCTTCCAAAACTCCGTACTCACCACATCCCCAAGAAGCCCCTCCCCCTCCCCTCCCCTCCCCTCCCATCCCAAACAAAATATAAGAAGCAAGGAGAATCTACTAGGGATTACCGTTTTGAAAAAAAATAAAGGGACGCAAAGAATATTTTTTGCCGATCAAAAAAGAAAAAAAGATTACAGTTAAAAGACGGGAGAAGTCTCACTAGATATTTAATACATTGGTTATCACACTCCTAACTTACACACTTCCCCGCAAAATTCTCCCTTTCAAAACTCCGTACTCCCCCAATAAGCCCCTCCCCTCCCCCCTCCCAAACCAAATATAAGAATTATATGGAGTAACTACCTCACTAGTACTCGGCGAACCGCAAAAGAGAGAACCTCCGTTTTCTAATTTCTATCCAAACTCAGGCGGATAGACGGAGCAAGGGTCAGATGTGAGAGAAGATGTCCATTGCAACGCTGCAAACATTAGTAATTTAGTACTAATAGTATATTAAACTACACGACAACCAGTCCAATTGGCCGGTCGGGGTCGATAGGGTTTACACCCCATATAATTGATCAGAATTTGAATCTTAAGTCATGCCAGAAATAAAATTTTTTTTGGTGAATTTCTAAGTGACAACAGATGGTCTACCTTCAACCGGACCTGCGAGCTGGGGTTTAATTAGTGTGTGGGTAAGCTGATCAGGATACTCTTGTCATCCAATATGAAAAAAATTCTACCATTGCAACAGTCAGGGACGAAACCAGGATTTCATAAACGGAGGGACAGAACCAGGATTTCATAAACGGATGGACCGAACTATGAAGAGTAAATACAAGTACCACTACTATGTAAGACAAGTTAAATAGGTTGCTGATCTTCTACTCAATAAACCATTGATATAGCCCGGAAATAATTAAGCTCCATTCTTAAAAATATTATTCGAATTTTGCAATTCTTAAAAATACTTCTTGATGAGGGGATTTTTGTACACTTGCTGTCCAGCGTTCACAATTTGACACCTGTCCTGGGAACCGTCGATTGGCTTATAAGGGGCCGATCGAGTTGTCTCTAGCGGAGGGTAACCAGCAGCTATGCAAACTAGTATTTAAACGGCAGATGAGTGAATAAGGTACGCACTCTGTTTTCTCTTTGAATTACAGAGCAAATGATCTTTCTCAATCAAATACTAACTTAACTATCGGAGGGTCCACGAGTGGAAACATCTTAAGCCACCGAACTTCTTACAGAAACCACTATGAAGACAAAACTTAAATTTACCGTCCAGATTTTGACATCAACACTTTTATTAAATTCATCGTATGAAGGGGCCATTCGGCTATATAAGCCAAAGTGGCTTATTTTTTGTCCTTATTCAAGTTTTTTTCGTATCACTTGGCTTATCATCATTTTTTTAGGGATTATTGCATCCTCATGAGAAGAGAAATCTAAAAGGTAAAAATTTTAATCGAAATCCAATTTTTTTAATAAAGACGAAAAAAGTGGTTTTTTGGCTTATTTTCGTCTTTATTTAAAAAAATTGCATTTCGATCAAAATTTTTTACTTTTTAAATTTTTCTTATCATGAAGATGCAATAATCTCAAAAAAAATGATGATAAATCATGTAATACGAATTTTTTTTGAATAAAAACAGAAAAAAGCCATTTTGACTTTCTTATCCAAACAATCCCGAAGTCAAAGTATTCATATTTTAAAATCTAAAAGAAAAAATCCGAAATTACGCGGGGGCTTGGTCCCCCCAATAGCCCAACAAGTCAACAACAGATCCATCTCTCTGGCGACGACCACTGGTATATCTCGTAATTAAAACACAACCTAAGGGCATTTGGTAAACACTCCGTCTATATATATCCCTCTGCGTTTGATCCGTTCCTCCCAACTTGGTTTTCAACGAACAGCTGGCTTCTCTCTCTCCGTCTCTCACCTTGACTCTCTCTCTCTAGATCTCTCCCCGTCCATGCCAATCGCTTCATTACAACTTCCGGCCCATAACCTGAGCACATTTTTTGCCAGAAATGCCAGCTTCAGGCTTCGTGGGTCCCCACTGAACCCATCAAACAGAAACCCTTCGTCCACTTCACTCACCGTTAAATGCGCTGCAACCACCGAATCCACTCGAACACATCTATCCAACCTTGAAAAACTACTTCAAACGGATTCCAAGCCAAACCCAATTGGTCCTGTAGATGGCTCACGGGAAAACAGAGGGAAGGGCCTGTTGGAAGGCCTAAACTTGGCTGCCAAGCCAAACCCAATCGGTCCAGAAGATGGCTCACAGGAAATTAAAGGGAAGGGCCTGTTGGAAGGCCTAAACTTGGCAGCCAGAATCTGGCCGGAGATGAAGGCGGCCGAGGACATGTCACCGCGGCACCTCAACCGGCTCCAGCGGCTGCTGTCGAAGTCCCCGGATCGTTCCCCAAGGAACAGCCTTGGCAGCCGCTGGCGGGAGTACCACGGCCGCGACGACTGGTCCGGCCTCCTCGACCCTCTCGACGAGAACCTCCGGCGGGAGGTGGTCCGGTACGGCGAGTTCGTCCAGGCGGCCTACCACAGCTTCCACTCCGACCCCGCCACGTCGGCGGACGAGGCTCCAGCCCACCGCCACGTTGCGGTGCCGGACAGGTCTTACAGGGTGACCAAGAATCTCTACGCCACGTCATCGGTCGGCTTGCCGAAGTGGGTTGATGACGTGGCGCCAGACCTCGGGTGGATGACCCAGCGGACGAGCTGCGTCGGGTACGTGGCCGTCTGCGATGATCGTCGGGAGATCGCGCGGATGGGGAGGAGGGATATCGTCATCGCGCTCCGCGGGACCGCCACGTGCCTCGAGTGGGCAGAGAACCTGCGAGACCTACTGGTCCCGATTCCGGACCAAAAAGACCCAATCCACAAACAACCGAAGGTTGAATGCGGTTTCTTGAGTTTATACAATACACGTGGGGCTCACGTGCCAAGCTTGGCCGAGTCAGTAGTTGATGAAATCCAAAGACTAATGGAAAAATACAAGGGCGAGACACTAAGCATCACAGTAACTGGACACAGCCTCGGTGCGGCCTTAGCCTTACTGGTAGCCGATGAAGTGAGCACTTGCGCGCCCAACGTGCCACCGGTGGCCGTCTTCTCTTTCGGCGGCCCTCGCGTTGGCAACAGGGGCTTCACCGATCGAATCACCGCGAGAAACGTCAAGGTGTTACGCATCGTGAACAACCAAGACGTGATCACCAGGGTGCCGGGGATGTTTGTCAGCGAAGGCCTCGATAGGACCCTCAGGAACTCCAGCGCGGCCGCGGTGCTGGACGTGCTCGACAACAACATGCCGTGGGCGTACTCGCACGTCGGGACCGAACTGAGAGTGGACACGAGAATGTCGCCGTACCTAAAGCCGGATGCGGACGTGGCGTGCTGCCACGACTTGGAGGCGTACTTGCATCTCGTGGACGGGTTCTTGTCGTCGAATTGCCCGTTTAGAGCGAATGCCAAGAGGAGTCTAGTGAAGTTGGTGCATGAACAAAACTCGAATGTGAAGAAATTGTACACGAGTAGGGTAAAGGCCTTGAGCTTGAATCTTGAGAGGGAGAGGGAGAGGGAGGGGTTCCCTATGTCAAGTTGTTTGCCCAGTCCTTCTTGATCATGCTAATAAAAGTAAAATCATGGAGGTTGTACAGAAGAAAAACGAAGAAATTCGCTATTCTATTCTGTATACTAAAATGTTAAATGGTCCATATCTTTTTTTGGATATATGATATTGACCTGCAACATTTACAAAAAGATGTATAGCATTTACCACAAATAGATGTGACATTTTGAACCACAAAATACATTATTTTATCATAAAGAGGTGTAACATTTTTATGATAAAGAGACGTTACATTTTACCTCAATAGGTGCAGCATCTGTAAAGGTGCATACCATATATGCGTTCCTGAATAATCATAAAAAAAGGCATAACATGCATTCACCAAAACACAAGACATTACATCTCACCTAAGTCGGGGTAACATTCACCAAATATGACATAACATTTTTCAAAAAGTAGGAAGTGTATTGAAGCATTTCCGTTATTGTTGTTCTAGAAACTGTTTTCAAACTACTTGTGTCTTTTCGAGGGAAAAAAGAAAGAAAGAAAATTTCACTTCTCTATTATGGTGGTGTTGGCAACTATAGGGTCTAACACATGTTGACCGTTACTCCCTCGGTTCTAATTTACTTGCTCCTTTTAGGGAAACGAGTTTTTATAGCTAGAATAATGAGAAATATAGTTAAGTAATAACTTTTCTAATTTGCCCATACTTTTATGCTTTGTTAACATGATACTTAGGGCTCGATTGGATGATGTATATGATGGGTGTATTGCACAATACACCTGGATGAGGATTGATGGGATTGTTTTTGCACTGTTTGGCATCCCTTTTCTCTCCTGTATTAACTAATCCCCTGCTTCACTAATATGCCGAGAGCAGCCAAAATTATGGCTACCCTCCCAGGTAGTAATAACTAATCCGAGTGTATACGCCTGATTTTTTACCAAAGCATCCCTCCTCATCCCCTCCCCAATGGCTATCTCTCTCTCTCTCTCTCTCTCTCTCTCTCTGCTAATAGAGACAACGACGAAGAAGAAGAACAGATCACCACCACCACAAAACCAAACACACAAAATATGTATGCATATGTAGAGAGAGAGAAACGTACCTGTTCAATTAGGGGTGAGTTATGCACAGATCGGAAAGAGATAGACGATCGGAGCGAGTGACGATCGATGGGTGTAGCAGCTGCTTCTTCTTCTCTCTCTTCTGGTTCTTTCCGTCTCCTTCTGGTTCTGTTCGTCTCTCTCTCACTAAACTAGGGGAAAATGGGAGATGGTGTAAAAAGTGAAAAGGAGCGGTAAAAATACAAACGTTAAAAAAAAAAAAAAAACCAGACACATAATTAAGAGGCTGGAAAAACGGACACATAATTAAATCGTAAAAACTAATTAAAAAGCACTAAAAAATAAGTTGTAAATTATTAAAATTATTACGATAATTAAATTATTAGTAAACTAAATTATTATTACTTTATTATGATAAAGTAATTCATTTATATTGAATTTTGTAATTATAAATTTAATTTTAAAAAATTTCTATTTTAATATTGCGCAAGGGCAAAATAGTCATTTGCCATCTTTTTAAATCATACACCCTTCTTTATACCCCCAATTTATTCTCCATCCAAACCAAGTATTACTTTTTTCCTTCCATAAATATCACATCAATGCGGACTGTCTCTTCTTAACTAATACTGCTTACTCCGCAACCTAACCTCTTAGAAAGGTTTGCACCCAAGCATAGGGCTAGGTCGTTGATAGCATATAAACTAGAAGACTGGAATCGTTCCCACTGAGAAATCTTCTTTAGCGAATTCGGAATAGATGTAGTGTAAAAGTTGCGGCGTTCAAGTGGCCAACTTTGGTGTTTGGTTCAAATGACGATATTAAACTTGGAAATAAACTAGATTAGAGATGGTCGAGTCAAAGGAATTGATTTACCCACGACTTAGCCAACAAACGGTTTCTTTATCTAACTCAAGAGTGAACCGAAATCGTCTGGATTCCACTAGACGAATTAAAAGCTGAATACTACTTATAACTTAACTTAAAGCTCTGATTCAAATTGAACTCATTTAACGCAAGTGAGAGATAAAAATAATCGTTCGCATGTGTAGGATTATCAAGCACGTAGCATAAGGCGATAGACTTCATGATCGAAGAAGCCACCGACCCCAAGATCAATGCTAGATATCATGGGTTAAATCCATTCAAAAACCTTGAACTTAAGCTAAAGTTAAGAGAAACCATTTGAATCACCAAATCATCGAGTGAACCCCACCCCATGATCAAACCTATATACTACTCACACATAGCAAAAAGACTAGAAAAAGAGTTAAGCATGGAAAACATGATTGACCGATAAAAACTAAAAAAAAAAACTTGATTTATATGAAAATCCAAACCGTAGCTACAACATTAATACTTGAGAATTAAACATACAACTAATACCTTGAAGAGTTTTTGAAGGAAATGACAAGAAAAACTTGAAACAAATCTATGGAGAAATCTAGAGCAAAAACTAGAAAACTTAGGCCTAAATCTAGCTAATGGCCCATATCTTCCATAAATGGCATACAAGTCTACTTAATGGCTTACAAATCAGCCCTACAAAGGACTAAAAAGCCCCTAAAAATATCCCAAAAATAATCCAAAAGTAGAAAGTTTTCATAAGTGGAAAGTTGAAAACTGCAACAAAAATATCTGCAGGAGACCACTGTTATCGATACCTATCAAGAAAGATATTGATAACATGACTCTGATATTCCCCATAAAAGACTGGTATCGATACCATTGAGCAAAAAGTATCGATACCCTTGCGGCTGGACAACTTCTGGACCAAGATAGGACAAATGGTATCGATACCCTTGTTGATGTTATCGATAACATTTTTGAAATCTGCAGATTTTCAGGTTGAGCCTTTAGCTTCAGCAAACAACTCCCAGCAACTTTCAGCTTCTCAGCATCTTATTTTCATTCTCTAAAAGACTACATTTTAAACCTTTCTCTAAAAGACTACATTTTAAACCTTTCTTTTATCTTTTCTTTACTTTAAATTATTTAATGAAAATAAGAAAGTACCCCTCATTTGGAAACAATGGCATTACCAGAATTTCAAGATTCCAATTATATCAAAATGTCAACCCCCCACTTTTGGTGTAAAATGAAAAACTGCATATTATTCTCGAGAGAAAATTGCTCAAAACATGACCTTACTCTTCAAATCAAACCTTGCAACTTTGTAGTTACTTTTAGAAAAATTCAAGGATCAATTACCGTCATTTTTAATCTCGAAAATCGATACTTTTTCAGAAAGTCATTTTTTCATATTTAGACAGATTTTAAAGGGCCGACAGGGTCTTCGGGTACTTAAAAGCACTTTGGTCGTGCATGGCGTTGAAATGCGCCTTATTTGTACGTTTTACCTGAAAACACTAAAAACACACCTTACATACAATATCGCTATAAAAGCTAAATAAACGCAAGATAAAACAATATAAAGCGGGACTAGTCGCACCAAATATCTACAATATTAGGTGCTCATCAAATACTCCTGACTATCTTATCTCCCTTCATAAATAATTCACCCAAAACACATACAGCATCCAATCAAACCCTTAATGTAGAAAAGAAAGGGTAAAAGAGTAATATTACACAACTTTTTATGTTGACCTTTCAAAATGGACATTCATTTTGGGACATTCCTAAAAGGAAAGAAGGACCAGCAATTTGGAACGAAGGGTGTATTACACTTTCTTCATGTTCCAAAAAAAAAAAAAAGCTCTTTCCCGTTTTGTTTGTTAATTGTTGAACATTTCCGATGTACAAAAAGAAAAGAATGATGCTATGGTGTCCCCAGTGAATTTGCGACACCGTAATAATTGGCATAACTAGACTATTACGAGTATAACCAAAACCATTCAATGGCATAACTAAGGCATAACAAATTCTCCTAATTTCCCCAGATACTTAAAGAACCGGTAAAAAAAAACCCTAGCCCCCCCATTAACCACGGTTAAGGATTTTTATCCTTTACATCTTTCCCCTCATTTATTCCCTTTAACCAAGGAAAAGTCCCTCTACCATTTACCCTGTTCATCTCCCATCTCCCCCGAACCCAGAAAGAAAATCCTTGTCTAGCAATTCATCTCTCTCCTTCCGTCCCCTCCTCCCCACCTTACATCCACCTCATAGACGTCGCCGCCGCCCCCACCACAAACAGCAATGGCGTCGGGCTACCATCGGACGACCCGAATTCCAATCCAAATCTGAAACCCACCTTCAACGAGAACAAGGCCGAGATCTTGAGGCTGAAGCTCCCCCACGCCCACGCCCACGTCCAACCCAACATTTATGTTTGGGTATAATCTGATTCTCTGTATTATTTTTTGAGCAAATTTTATTTATGACCTATATTTGTTGAAATCTTTTAATTTTTGTTGAAATTTGGTATTTTGTGAAACTCGTAGTTTTGTAATCATAAACCATTATACGAGTTGTACAGCGAAGTAGAAGAGATGTTGAAACTTTGTCCACATTGAGTTAAGAAGTTAGGGTTTTATTGTTGTGGTATTGATACATGGTGTTGTTAAGTGGGTTTGTTGTATTGAATTGGTTTCATGAGATTGACAATGACTAGTTTTACTATTCTAAGTATTTGTTGCTTTCAGAACATGGAATGCATGAGGATTTTTGCCTACGTAATTTACATCCCTTAGTTGATCAGACTATTATTACTATAAGTTGTTTGATAGTTTGAGCTGGTTTACATCCCTTAGTTGGTAATACTATTTTTGCCTACATTTGATTTCGGATCCCTGTTGTTTGAGTTATCTTGTTCACAATTTTTGTTTTATGGCTCATAAAGGGAAACATAGATATGTGGCTCAGTAACAGTAAAGGGAAACCAAAAAAATGGCAAAAAAAAAAAAGCATCCTGCAATTCTTATAAAAGAGTGTTATTCTGGTTCTTTTAATCAATATCAATATCCATACACTATTTTCATTTAAGTCGAATGCGTAAGAATTCTAAGGAAGTTGAAAAGTTCATGTAATTTGTTCTTCTGTGAATGGAATAGAGTCCATACCAGACTAACAAAGCCTCTCTTGTTGCGAAAATCGCTAAGCTTGTGGAAAATAAGCTACTCTAAATCTTGTATGGCTTCGGTATTTAAACATTTTATTCATGTTCTGCAAAATCAATCTGCAATTGAATACTTTTTCGCAGTCACAACCTCCACTTTGGTTTTATTTGTACTGATATGCCATTTCTTTTTTGATTAAGTTCTAGTGATGGCTTGCTGGTTAACTGACATACATGAAAATTGGAGGATAACTTGATTCCTAGTGTTATTCTTTTGCTTTGGTTGTTTTTTTTAGTTGCTCATTAGGTGGTCTAAACTCTTTGAAAGAATGACTTAGGAAAATAAGATGTTGGGTACTTTATAATCGTTGCCCTAGTTGTCTATGTGATTGAAGTGCTTCATTAATTTGTATGGTTGGAAATGAAAAATAAGTTGACTATAAAATGGCAAAATTATCTGGTGAATTTGTTGGAGCAATTAGAATTTTTTTTCAGACATGCATGAGCATAAAGCTAAAATGGCTAGGGAGTGTGATGCTTTTATTGCTCTTCCAGGCAATTAAATAGATAGTTTTGTTCTTTCGTGGAGGAAGTATGGTTGCATGCATTTTCTGCCATATCATACTAAGACATGACATAAATGTTTGAATATATTGAGATTCATGACACGATATTTTCCATTTTACGTGATTTTTGTTTCTGGATGTGTAGCAGATACTTATTTGCTGAATTTAACTGAAACCACACGAGAGAGATTACTTAGACTTAGACATTTTTGGAGGAATTTTCAACCTTTCTGCTTTGATGCTATAGTTATTGAAAATGTTGAATCTTATTTGTTCTAGGGCTTACCTCGAGATTGGCTAGTCTTAATTGGTTAAAGATAGAAGAAGATTTTTTATGGAGCTCATTAATATATCTTTTATTTGTATTTGTCTTACGAGAGAACGTGGTCGAGATATATGTTAGAAGCTACGATTGGGCATCATGATTCAGGCTCATCTTAGAAGTTTACAAATGATTTCTCAGCCTTCAATGCTGAGAATATGCAGAACAATAAAAAAAATGTCTATTATAGGTCTATTTGTAACCTCCCTGCAATTTCTCTCTTCTTTTCAAAATGAAGCCATCAACCTTTGTAGTTCTACTTTAGGAGTTTGTGTTATGATAGTAAATGGGACCTTCAGCAAATTTTTATGGGATTAGATTTGCTATATCTGCCACTATTAGCCCCATATATAATTTTAATGAAATGCTGTTTATTTTCATCCACAACCAACAGGAACAACTCTTGCTGAAAAAGCCTAAGAGATAATAACCAGATTTACAAGATTCTAAGATAATAATAGCGTTTGATCTCCACAAAATCTTTGTTTGAATTTTTTATAAATATATAAGGAATATGAGACAAGATATTGAGGAAAGTGAGAATATAGAAGATATCTTCTGATAAACTTCATAGGGGGAAAAGGATTTTAGAGGTATTAGCTGACTTGGGACAACAATGTTGAATTTTGATTGGTAACCAATGAGAAGAATGTACTTGATTTTCTTTGTTATGTATTTTCACCATAGAATTTTTTCACAAATTTCGCAATTGTTTGCTAATTTTCTAGCCAAACATTTATGAATTGATCTAAAACTTGAGATCTCTTTAATTTTCTTGCCAAACAATCTAACAGCTGTTGTTGTGTATTTGTTGTGTATTTGTTGTCTATTGGCTGTCTATTTTTGGATATGCTATTCATGTATTTTTGAGACTATAATGGTATTAATGTTATCTACTGACGCTGCTAGTGCTGTTTTATGTCCGCTGATTACTCAAGAGTTTTTCTTTGGTGATTGCTCAAGAATTTGTCTTGAGATTTAAATTATGTTGCTGCTTTATACTGAAGATGTCAACGGAATGTTGTTGTTGCTGCTGTAAGTTAATTATACTGCTGCTACAGATGATGTGTTGTGTTGAGGTCTGCTACTTGTGTTGCGTTGATCTCTAAAGTTTGTTGCAAAATTCAGATTACTATTGATTTTTATGTGTGGGCTTAAATGATGATGATCGGATAAGTTGGACAACTTTTTGTTATGTTTCTTTCGTATGTATTTTGTTTTGGTTGGTTGGTCTCATGCCAACTAGAACTAGTTCATTTTGGCTTTGATATTGACCATGTGTGATTTCATGTTCTTTTTTTGAAATTTATTTAAAAGTTCATGAGTGAGAGAAATGAACAGCTCGTAAAAGTCCAAATTTCCATATGCTTATGACCAAAAAAATCCATGTACAGGACCTAATCGATTGTTGAACCAACGGTGTACTATTTAGCCCTTATTCGGTTTGGAATTTCAAACTCAGGGTTTTGGATAAAGTAACTTTTTTACTTTTTCTCTCTTTAACTTTTCAATCATTACTTTCATTTTTCACTCTATCTCTCTCTACTTTTTACCTCTCTCCATAATCATTACTCTCATTTCTCTCTCTACCTTTATTCAAAAACACAACTCAAAACTCACAACCGAACAAAGCCTAATATTCTCAGTCAACAAATTTTTAAATTAATTGAGTGATTAATCTATTAAAGATGCTTCTTGCCCAAAAATACTCCTAGCAACATATTTGAAAAAACATAACCACCATTTCCCTGTTCTTTTGTATTATTTTATTTTTCTCCGGAAAATAAAGCATCTCATTCATTCATCCATCCATAAAAACCTTACAACAATAGCATAACTGACCTTCCAATGTCATGAACCGAAGTTGAGTGATTCTTCCTACTATTACCAAAAAAAAAGAGTGATTCTTCCTGTTGTTACCAAAAAAAAATTCTGAAATAGAAAAACTCTGTTTGGGACGTTTTGCCTTGTCTTGGAAAAAATTGGAAAAAAGTCTCATCAAGTAGCCAAACTTGACTAACAGAATTGAATCATTTAGAAATCACCAACATACGCATATACAAGAGCAGCCTTTAAGGCAATGAGGTTGACAATTCAGAATGAAAAAACCACCACAAATCTCAGCCAAGCACCACAATTTGGTATAGAAATTGACCAGACTGTAAGTGACACTGTTATTCCTTGAGAGCAGTTGAAACGAACCGGTTATAATACAGAGAGAGCCATTTGGATGGTATCCACAACCTCTAACCTCATGGGAAAGATGAGAAATTTCAATACTCTGTAAGTTATAACAAATTTCTTTATTTGGGTAAATCAGTCGTAACAAATTTCAATAGTATATATGTATGTAAACACCTACTTTGGCAACATCATTCTTAAGCTTTATCAATAGTGCACCGCCTGAGTCTCGCATGTCATTTTTTTGGCAATCAGAACCTTCTACTATCTTTTACATTTGAGGAATTAGATTGTTATTGCCAATAATGAAGTTTATCACATAGCGATAGACAATTGATCGGATATAAAATAACATTCTAATAGTGGAACCGCTTCCCGATCGAAGGGTTTCCTAAATCCGATAGACCCAAAAAATTACATGTACGATTACAACAACAACGACAACAAATTGTACAATTTCGATCGTCATGATCGTGTTCCGGTCATGTGACTACCGTACATTACACTAAAGCACAATACCTTAGTTTATAAATAATAAGGTTGAATGTATAGAGTTTAAAGGAAGTAGCCGAATAAGTTTTTTTATGATCGATCTAAACCGTTAAGATTGCACATCTTTAGTGATTCTATATTTGTCGCCAACTTCAGTGATAATCGGATGTCAGCAATCTCATGATCGGATCACATTCTATCCTTACGGAGCTATTTAAGTTCTATAGCTCACCACTCGATGACCGTTTTAGCAATTCTTTCAAAATCCAAACCGTCTATCTTTTACGTAAGAGAGATTAGATCATTCCTGCTAAGAATGAAGTAAATTGGTTATCGTTGTTATCATTCCTATTATGAATTACGGCACCAATCAAAAAGCTTTATATACCGGATGGAGACTAAATTTTACCGGATGGAGCCCAAATTTTTCAAATTTAACTAAATCAACATCCTTGATTATTAAAATTAATTTTTTACTGTGGTCCGTTTCATTGTACTCTTGAACAAAATTGACTAACACATATACATTGTAATTTTTTTGCCACTTAACCATGGTTAAACATTTCAAAATAAATAAAGAAAACAAAATTAATAAGACAGGTTGGGTATCGTTATTCTTTTTGAGGTTATTGTCATGCCTTATGCAAGTTATTGTTATGCTTATAGGTGGTCATATTATGCTTCTTTAACTTTTTTGCTTTTTGTTATGCTTCTTCAACTTTTTGTTATGCCTAAATTGATTTTTGTTATGCTCCTCAATGATTTTCCCATTATGACTCAGCTGTTATGCCATTTAATAGTCTTGTTATGCCTATTTTGGATGACTTTATTTTATTTTTTAATCCGACCTATTTTGGATGATTGTTGTACCTTTTTAGGTCATGTTATACTCATGTTATGTCGTTCAATTAAAGTGTTATGCCTTTTTCGTATAACTTGTTATGCCACTAGTGGTTTTGTTATACCGAATTTTGTTACATGTTGGGAGGAATGGTTTGACCGGTCATTTTTTGTCAAAGTTGCATTGGTGGCCTCTTTTTTTACCGTTGGATGCAAGTTATGGTGTCCCCGATTTGCAAGTGGACACCATAGATTTTCCCCAAAAAAATGTTGGTCTCATTGACCAATTATACGTACAACTCTTGGATTTGTACAGCTGCACAGCACAAGTATATTTTTGGGACATTGACCGTATCTTTCTTTTTGAGATGGGAACATAGACCACCAAATTGAAACGTACTTTTCTTCTTCCCAGAACTAAGGTTGGGTTGATTTGATTTTTCATTCTCTCGTCTAGGAGTATCATTGAGGACCTGAGAGCATATCTGTGGGGGCTGTTTTAACCTCGAACCTCTTGAACCCTTCTTGCTTGCTGAATCGTGGAGCGATGACCTGTAACGCCTTGTACCTGCAAACCGGAGGGGGGTGTTCCTCCGAGAAGAAGCTCCGACGATCAAGTTAGTATGCGGAGGAAGAAGTTTTGGTATGAAAATATATGTAAAGAGAGAAATTTTTCGTGTGTGGTTACTCAGAACAGATCCCCGTCTTAGGTGAAGTACTCCTCTATTTATAGGCATGGGATGGAAGCGGTGAGTTAGCCGAGCGTAGGCTACACGCGCACTTCTACGCTCGGCTGACGTCACATGTCAGGGACATTAATGAGGGCCGCCTTCTGAAGATCTTGCCGTGTCACGGTGACTAATGTCAGGCCTGTCGCTATTGGCCAGAGATGTCACTTCGTATATCAGAGAAGACATCTTGCGTATCATCGAAGACTTCTAGAATCGGCCATAAGTGGAAAGGATCTAGAATGTTCCCACAGAGGCGGTTATCCGAGCAATACACGTCCAACCGAACCGAATCGTCTGTCCGAGCAACAGTAGTTGTGAAGAGGAAGATGATCCGAATAAACGGGTCACAATTCTTCCAATAGGGCTTGTGTTCTTCGGACAAACAACCCTGAAACACACGTTTGTTCGGACAATAATACTTTTTGAACGTAGACGAACTGAGACAGCTGAACGATGGCCCAGATTGGTTGATCCTTTTGAACCCTTTGGACTTCGGATATTTCGGCCCACTACAATAGCCCCTCAACTCCTGCTTCGCATGCTCGGCATAGATGGAGGAGTTGAATCATAGTGGCCGAACGACACGTTATCCGAACGAAGGAATTCCAGAGTTAGTAGTCCGAACGCCAATAATTTCCGAATCTCAGAAGTGACAGAGTTAGCATTTAATGCTCCTGCATCCGCCAACTTCAAGTTTGCCACGCGTCGCAAGACCATTCGCTGGTTCGGCGCGTGCATCAAGATTCCACGCGTCGAACATCCAACGGTACATCAATCTCCCGCCAAAAATCGAACGGGTAAGGTTCGGCGCCGGTCTGGGTTCTGCCCTAGGTATAAAAGGCGACGGACGGAGAGAGAAAATCACTTTTTCTTCCTCCGTTCTTGATCGTTCATCTGTCAAAACGAGTCTCCAGCCAAAAAACCCAACAAAAATCGAAGATTTCGAGTATTTGATCACAGATTTCACTTCATTTTTCAGGTATTTCTTGTTTCTCTATCTTTTTCTATGCATTTTGATTGTTTTTGAACATGTTTTGGCTTAGAACGGGCTTTTTATCTTCTATCTCGTCTGTAACGTTTTCTGGAATTCCAGAAATGATTGAAGATGTTCTTGTGTTCTTCTGAACGCACGTGCATTTTCAACCCTTGTTCTTCCGAACAACAAATAAGGAATTCAACCCACGCTTTCCTTCGGAATAAGCTATAGGAACAGTAACCGAATGACAACTCCGAACAAAGGTTCAACAACTTAGACCCATAAGAATTCTCGACAAATCATCGCTCGGTACAGTTAAGCCGTATACGATCCGAAGATCCGCTCGGTAGCCTAGAATCACCGTACGTAGGCACCTTAGGATCCAGACCTCGCTCTTCGCTAACGGTCTTCTCCCGTGCACTTGTCTTTACGTATGGATTCGCCGCCTGGAGCCTTCGGCCGAAGGACAATCGACCCCATGATAGCTGAGATCATCAGATCTTCTGCCCGCGGCTATCGCGTTCGGGAAGGGGAGCAAATGCCACAGGGGGTCCCTGGGGTTGATTTCCCCGTTCAGGTGACCCCACTCCGAACAATGAGCCCACCTACCGTCCGAACGGCGAGTCCACCTCCCGTGATTGACATTGAGGAGTCCACAGAGAAAGAAGCCGAGGATTTACGCAACGAGGGAGAGGAGGGTATGGAAGCTGAATCCGAGCGTCGCTCCACTCACGAGGACGCAGTTGCAGAATCCTCGGGCCAGGTAGAGGGGATAGACGAGACGGGGGCCTTCGGTGAATCTTCCACGCAGCCACCGAAGATGAAAAGAAAAATCGTCCAGTTAGACCCTGATGAGATTCCCGAACGAAGATGGAAGGACCCCTGTCCGTACTGGGACTGCTTCAAAGATGCCGAGGGCATTGCTCTGTTCCGAGAGACCTACGACGTTCCGGACAACGTCGAGATAATGCTCCTTGAAGGCAACCGCATCTTATTCGGTGATGATTTTATTACTGTTCCCCTGATGGCCATTGTCGAGGGTGGACTTAGGTTTCCCATCCACAGAATTACTCGGGAAATCCTATTTCGGTTTGACCTTGCCCCCTGCCAACTGAGCGTGAACTCTTACCGCATCATACACTCCATCATCAAATTGGCCGAGGTAAAAATGTTCCTCCTCGAGGCCCATCACATTTTTGAGAATTACCTGATGTCCAGGAACGTTAGATATTCTCGATATTTCTTATGTTCCCGAAGGAACATGGTAAAAATTATACCGGAGGGAATGTATGACTCCGAGAAGTGGGCTTCAGACTATGTCGTAGTCCGGGGCAACTTCGAATTTCCTGCCGGTGAGTATGGCGTGCACGGCATTCGTACACAAAGAGGAGAACCGAGTAAGTATTCTTGTGCGTTTTTTTTTTGTTTCAAGGTTTATTGCTCGGTAGATCTATTTCTGTATCTTCTTTTTACTGACGATCTTCTTTTATTCGGCAGACGTTCCAAGACTCAATAAACAACTCCTCCGAGCAGCACAGAGTTGTGGGCTTGCAGCTTCACTCCTAACAATCCCAAGATCCGAAAGAGACGTCCCCACAATCCTGGGTTACGACCCAACATACGGCAGCCGAATCCGAGGGGGCTTGCTTGAATCTGACACCGAGGATCTTCCCGCGGAACTTCTTCCGAGCGTCGAGAAGCCGCTGAGAGGAACTATTCGGCAGCCAACATCCGAAGAGCCAGAGGGTGTCTCCGAAGAAGTTTTAGGAGAACAAGGAGAGATGGCTGGTGCTCGTGGAGTAAGAGCGGTCCTGCAGGAAAAGCAGGAGAAGAAGAAGAGGGAAGAAGCAGAGAAGAGGAAGGCTGCCGCAGCTGCTGGTGGGTCCAGCTCGGCGCCGAGCCCCAAATCCCCACCGAAAGAGATCCCACCCTCTCTCTCCCAGAAACGTCCGCCCCCACATCTTCACAGGAAGCTCCGGCCAAGAAATTCAAGGTCACTGCTCGGAGGGACCCGTCGGCGGCTAAGGGCTTACCGAAGGACGGCGCTGAGGGTGCTGAAGAGGCCGAAGAAGGTGAGGGTGCTCGGGAGGTCGGTCCTGCCTGGGCCCCGAGCTTCATTACCCAATCGAAGAAGCAGGTCCTTGAGACCGACAGTCTCCAAGAGGACTCCTCAATTGCCTTTGCCCTCCATGCTGGCCTTGCACTGCCGAAGGACATCCCCTGTGCACCAACGTTGAAAACTGCTCTCGCTGATTATTTCTATCATGCAGGCAGGGTAAGTATTTTTCTTCGGCTTTAAATTCCTTTGTGTTACTCGTACGTTCTGTGCTATATGAATGTGTGTTCGGCTTTTGCAGGCCACGCAGTCCATTATGTCTGCTCAATTCCATTTGCTTGACAACGAAAAGCAAATGAAGCTGCTGAGGCAAAAGGCCGTGCATTACCAAAACGCGGCCGAAGCTCTGAAAAAGAGCTTTGATCAGTCCGAGGCCGTGCGCCAGTCGCAGGAGCTGCAGATTGCTAATCAAAATGATTTGATAAAGGGTCTGCAAGATGCTGCCGAGCGCACCAGGGCCGAGGGAAAGGATGAGGGCTTTGCTAAAGCCAAGAAGCAGATGGAGGAGGAGATGAAGAAGCTACTCCAGGAGGAGTTTGACCGAGGATACAAGCTGGCCGAGGAGAACGCTGCCGAGGAGGTGCTTGCGATCATGAATGAGATAAAAGAGAAGCAGCACGTGAAGAGCTTCACACTCGGCGTGCACAAAGGTTTTGATGAAGCTGGCCTCGACTCGGACGACATCAGGAGGGGCATGATCGAAGCACCACCCCTACCTGCTGACGAGGACGAGCAGCCTGTGAGCAAAGAGACTGATGCTGAGAACGTTGAGGCTTCAATCCCCGAGTCCAACATCCCCACTCCCGAAGCATGAGACATTTCCTTTATGTTTTGTTAAGAACAATATTTTGGAACGGTCGACGCCGAACAATAGGCTTTTGTCGAACCGTAGTTTGTAACTAATACAGGTGAGGATGGCAAAGAACGATCTACCACAGCCATGCCTCAGTACTCGTTTGATTTGTTTTGCAAAGTTTGTTTAAGAAATTTCCCAAGTCTTTTTATTCGGATAGCCAACATCTATTGCAGTTAATGTTTCGTTGTTTTGTATGTTGTTTTGTACAGAATCAAGGCGGCTTCACTTGAATACGAACATTGTTAAAAGCCCAAAATATTTTCCACCGAACAAACGTGTATGAACATAAGTAGTCAGCAATTTTCCCTGAAAGCTATCTGATTGAACTGTCAAGGTGTTTTAGCTCGGATTGAATTGTAGTTTCAATGTTTGGATAGCATACGCTCGGACTATGTATTATACGTTGGGTTTTGTACGTTGAATTTACACATGTAAAAATTCACACATTTACACACGTACATAGCCCCCTGCCTTAGTGAATGGCGTGAGTAAAATACAAGGCAGCACTAAGGCAGAAAGTGGGTAAACACAGAGAGAATACCGAGCCCCAGCACATGGGAACGAGGAAGCAGGCTACGAGAATTTCGCCACACCAACCGAACGAGTTATTGACGTTTATACCGAAGCCCAATGGCGGATCCAATACGCCGAACGTAAGGGAAAAGGGTGGAAGTGCCAAAAGACCGAGTAGAATCCGGGCTAGATGAAATACCCATGAAACCAAACGTACCGAGTAAGAAAACGATTGAAAAAGTACCATCCGATTACCAAAACGCATGAGGGCTTACAAATCGAATAATCACAAAAATAAGAAACAAAGAGCAAAAGCGAGAACTGGAGAACGCCAATTCTATCCATGGAACTTTCAAAGTTTTTGAGCGTTCCAAGGGTTAGCAATTGGTGTTCCATCCATCTCAGCTAGCTTGTAGACGCCATGACCAATCTTTTGGACTACCCTGTAAGGGCCTTCATAGGGATCCTTGAACTTGGTCAATTTGCTGGCTTCGACGACCATCCGAAGAACCAGATCGCCAACTTGAAATGGTCTTGCTTGGACATTTTTATTGTAGCACCGAGCAACCTCTTGCTGGTAAGCTTCATGATGCAGGTTGGCGGTGTCCCGAAGTTCTTCGGAGAAGTCCAGCTCCGCGCCCACCAAAGCGTTATTATCCACAGGATTGAAATTTTCGGATCGAGCCGTGGGCACCAATGCTGCTAAGGGAAGAACAGCCTCCATTCCGTAAGCCATCGAGAATGGGGTTCGGCCGGTGGATCGCCGAGGAGTTGTACGATAGCTCCATAGAACTTGGGGAAGCTCCTCAACCCATTTACCGAGCTTTCTGGTCAAGCGTCGCTTTAGCCCCCGAGTGATAGATTTGTTGGACGCTTCGGCTTGGCCGTTGCCTTGTGGGTAAGCGACCGAGGAATTGTGAATCTTGATATGTTTTTCGGTGTAGAAGTGTTTGATTGCGGCGGCAACAAATTGGGAACCATTGTCTGAAATAATTGCATAAGGCACGCCGAACCTGGAAATGATGTGCTTCCAAATGAAACGTTCTACGTCCCCCGCGGTCGTCTTGACCAATGGGGCGGCTTCCACCCATTTAGTGAATAGATCAGTAGCCGTGAGCAAGTACTCAAATCCGCCAGTGGCCTTCGGAAGTTTACCAACGATGTCAAAGGCCCAAACAGCAAATGGCCATGGGCTCGTAATCATCTTGAGGGGAAAAGCAGGTTGATGGATGAGTGAAGCTTGCAACTGGCACCGAACACAACGCTTTACATATTCTTCGGACTGCTTGACCATTTTCACCCACCAGTACCCTTGCGTTAAAGCACGTTGGGCCATTGTTCGGCCACCCGAGTGAGCCCCACAACTACCCGAGTGCAGCTCCTCCAAGATGCTTTCCACCTGATCCTCATGTACTACTTTCAAATCCGGTCCGGTGAATGTTCGGCGATATAAATTATTGCTCGGATCTAAAAAATAGTTGGCTGCTCGGCACCTGATTTTGTGCGCTTCCCGTTTATCCGCTGGCAAAACCTGATCCTTGAGGAAGGCAATGATGGGGTCCATCTGACTAGGACCAATGGTGATAGTGTTAACCATGCACAGGGCTGATTCGAAGCTCGGCGATTCCACTTCGTCAAATACAATGGTGCGACCGCCTGAGGTCTTGTATGCTGAAGCAAGACCCGCGAGGGCGTCAGCATGAGCATTGTATTCCCGAGCAATCCATTCTATTTCCACTCGACCAAATTGTTTAAGAAGGGTAAGGACGTAGCTGACGTAGGCATTCATACGCTCGTCTTTGGCTTGGTAGTCATTGTTGAGATGCCCTACGATCAATCGTGAGTCACAAAAGACGTGAACAGAATCTGCCCCCAACCGAAGAGCGAGTCGCAGCCCTGCAATGAGAGCTTCGTATTCGGCCTCGTTGTTCGTCGCCGGGTAGCCGAGTGATACTGCACTTTCATGAACGGTGCCAGCCGGAGAGGTGATGACAATGCCAGCCCCAGCTCCATGAATGTTGGAGGCTCCGTCCACCGTCATTCTCCAAGCATCACTCGAAAAGAGCTTCCACTCGCGTTTCGGTTTCTTTGTTCCCAAAGTGAACCGAGCACGACGAGATTCAGGGAGAGGGGAATTCCACTCAACGAGCTTCTCGGCCTCGGAGCGTTTCGCTACCTCGACCGCCATTGTCAGCTCGTTTTCCTCGTCCCGCAAACCAGGCGTTAGCTCGGCAAAGAAGTCTGCCAATGCCTGTCCCTTAATGGCGGTCCTTGGCTCGAATTGAATGTCGTAGTTGGCCAGGTCCTGTGAAAACTTGAGGATGCGACTAGAAGAGTCAGTCTTCCGAAGCACAGCCTTGAGAGGGAACTCGGTGAGGACCACAATCCTATGGCATTGAAAGTACGGCAATAGGCTCGTTTTGGCTGACACGAGCGCTAAGGCCAACTTCTCCATAGGCAGATACCTCGTTTGAGAATCCGTCATCGATTTGCTAGAAAAGAAGATGGGCAAGTGATCCGTTCCTTCCTTCCGAACAAGAACAGAGCTGGTAGCGTGATCCGAGACCGCCAAATACAAGTAAAGATCCTCTTCGGGCAAGGGTGTGACGAGGAGTGGAGCTTGCGCCAGGTATGTTTTCAATGATTGCAAAGCCACATCACATTCCTCAGTCCACACAAACCTGCGCCGACTGGTCTTTATTGCTTGGAAAAAGGGTCTGCAAAGATCTCTGGATCGCCGAATAAAGCGACTCAGTGCCACTACCATTCCGGTTAGCCGTTGCACTTCCTTAATGGTTGTTGGAGCTCGGAGATTCCGAACGGCGGTCAGTTGAGTCGGATCGGCTTCAATTCCTCGTTGACTGACCATATATCCGAGGAACTTACCCGATCCAACTCCAAACGCACACTTCTCAGCGTTCAGACGAAGCTTATATTCCTTGAGTATGGCAAAGATCTCGCCAAGATCCCAAAGGTGATCGCTACCGAATTTACTTTTACATACCAAATCGTCGATGTAAGCTTCCAACGTCCTGCCGAGCTTCAGGAGAAACATTTTGGTTATTGCTCGTTGAAACGTTGCTCCGGCGTTCTTTAGTCCGAAGGGAACGACATTGTAGCAGTAAATCCCCCGAGGAGAGATGAACGCCGTTTTCTCTTGATCTTCAACTGCTAAAGCAATTTGATGATACCCTCGGTAAGCATCCATGAAGCTTAGTCGCTCGTGCCCTGCCGTTGCATCCACCATCTGCTCAATCCGAGGAAGGGGAAAACGATCCATTGGACAAGCATCGTTAAGATTGGTGTAATCAACGCAGACTCGGAGCTTGCCATTCTTCTTCGGTACAACGAACGGGTTTGCTAGCCAGGTTGGATATAGGATCTCTCTTATAGCCCCAGCGTTTAACAACTGGTCTACTTCGGCCATCACTGCGTCCACATGTTGTGCTGCTGAACGACGAACCTTTTGTACAACAGGGCGTCTGTTCGGATCAACATTCAGGTGATGAGCAACAAAGGCTGGATCCACGCCTGGCATCTCGTTGGGAGTCCAAGCAAATACTTCGATGTTCTCTTTAAGGAAATTGAACATCTCCATACGGATTCGACCATCGAGCTGCCGAGGAGAAAGTACCGGCTTCCATCCGAAGTTATTGGCATTCGAATCAGTTCCTCGGCCGAACGTTGCTCGGCGGGTAGACCCACATCTTCAAGGACGGGTACATCCACTGTGTCGATGCACTGTACCTCTTGCAAGCATTGTTTGTTCGTCACGGTGCTAATGTAGCACTTCTTGGATTGGACTTGATCTCCCCAAAGGCTCTCTTGCCTTCCATTCCAGCCTGTACTTTAGAACCTGGTGAAGGGTTGAAGTGACTGCCTTCATCCCATGTAGCCAGGTTCGACCGAGGATGATGTTGTAAGGGCTAGGTGAATTAACCACTACAAAATCAACATCAATCACTCGGGAGCCGGCTCGCACGGGTAGGGTTGTCAGCCCAAGGGGCCATACGGGAGCTCCGGTGAAGCTGACGAGCGGGGTGGTTGCCGTCCGAAGCCGATCAAGAGATAGCCCAAGGCTTTTGAACGTGGAGTAGAACATAACCTCTGCCGAACTTCCTTGGTCAATCAATACTCGTTGAACTGTAGATTTGTCAACGATTATGGTCACAACAAGGGCATCGGCATGTGGTGTCTGTAATCCTCGCAAATCTTCGGCCGTGAAGGTGATTGTTCCATCCAGGCTCGGATCCATCCATTTTCTCTTGGATGAGGCGCCCACGTTGCATACTGATAAAGCAACCTCGGCTTTGTCGATTTCCAAGCGCAGTTCTGCAGCCTTTCCTTCGGTGACGAGTCCTTGTATTACCCCAACGATGTTGCCCGCTGGAAGAGGAGGAGGAGGAGGGAGTGGATTGCGCCGAAGGTCGATCCATTGGTTGAGATGCCCAGCTGCTGCAAGCTCTTCCAGGTATCTTTTGTACGGTTGGCATTGGGTGGTATAATGCCCTCGTTCTTTGTGAAACGAACACAATCCAGCTCCTGTGCCCGCCGTTCCGAGGAATCCTGTAGGCCAGACGAAGAATGGCATCTTGCCGATAGTGTGCAGCAACTTGTAAATTGGTTCCGTGAAAGCTGTTCGCTCGGCCACATACTCATCCGGCCTGGGTTCCCTCTTCTCCTGTGGCCACGGCTGTTGGTACGGGGTTTGGGGCGGTTTACACTTGTTGCTCGGTTTTCCTGACCCGTTTCCTCCGCTGCCTTGTCCGTTTTGCCCGTACCGAACGCTGGCCACTTGTTTTTTCGCTGAAGCCTGGGTCTTTGTCTCGGCAGTCTTCGGAGCGTTACACTCGGCCACTGCTTCTTCATGTACACAATCCTTTTCGATAATAACCATCAGGTCCCCCATTGTCTTCGGTGGGTTTCTAGATAAATTTCTGAATATTGCCGAAGTTGGATCCAACCCATTCATGAATGACTCGGCAGCCACGCCTTGGTCACAATAACGTTCGGTGTAAGCCCGAAGCGTTTCCCCGGCTGCTCTTCTCATGTTTACCAACATCGAAAGCGTCTTGGGTTGAATGTTGCTTGTTACGAACCTCTTTGTGAACTCCAATTCCAGTTCGTTGAAGCTTTTGATGGATTTTGGTTTGAGCTGATTATACCACAACATTATTGGCTCACCAAGTGTAAGGGGGAAGATCTTACACATGACTGCGTCAGAGAAGTTGTGGAGGCTCATAGTCTGCCGAAACCGACAAACGAACGCCACAACATCTTCTTTGGCTTCATAACGTTTGAGCTTCGGCATGATAAAGCACCCCGGCGGTCGTTCTTGCTGAATGGCGTCAACGAACGGGGATGCTTTAGCTTTTCCGAGCTTTGAGTTGTCCATTGTCACCGGAGCCTGTAGGATTATTGACTGCGGAGCGGGCACTTCAGGATTTTCCCTTGGCTCTCGGTGACGGCGTCTTGGCTGGTCGTTCGCCTTATTGTGGTGAGGTCTGCCCCCTTCTGACCGCTCCGGCCGTTCTCCTCTTGAATCACCCCGCCGAGCTAACCGCGGATCCAATTCTCCAACTGGTTGATACACAATAGGTGCCCCAGTAAATTGATCATATAAAATAATTGTATTTCCATTATCCGAGCGTTCTCCCCTGCTCATCGTCCGGCGAATGCCACGCGCTCCCGCTGAATGTTGTTTGTTGTGTTGAAGCTCGGTCGTGGATCTAGACCGTTCGGTTCGCTCGGTGTGACCAGCTGGTTGACGTTCTGGGAGGACGTTTAAATCCATTGGCCTCTTGCCGTCTGCGCGCTCGTGATACCGTGTGGAGACGCGCTGTGTTCTTCCCGAGACGTTTGTTCGGTGAGAGTGTGCTGTGGAATTTTTGCAGAAGAACGTGAACTCTCGGTCCGAATGATGCTCGCCACGCGGTGCCGAGATGAGTTCGGCTGAATTCGTGGCGGGTGTTCCAACCTATCAAAGACGGTTCTTCGTTCGGATACGGCTAGCTCGGAAGTTAATGTTTTCGTGATTTTCTGCTCCGCTTGTGCGATTTCTTCGGCCGGCTTGGTTCGGCAACATGACCAGGTGTTGGCCTGACGATTGTGCCTCCATCCCGCTCTTCTAGACGTTGCTGTAGGAGTGCTATGACTGCTGCTTGGCGTTTTTGTTCCGCCAGAGCGATGTCAAGCTCGGTTTGTGGAAATGATAGTTGACGAGCAACTGGCACCACGGTCCTAGCAGTTTGGCCGGGGTCGTTATTTATGGAGCCGAACCCAGCCAAACCGAGGGTGAAGTTTTCCGGACCAGGTGGTGGTAGGCGTTGGGTCATCTTTGGGTGGAGAAGAGACTGGAGTTAAGAACAGACCCACACTTCGCTAGGAAGAACAAAAAATGTGTTTCCTTCCCCAGCAGAGTCGCCAATTGTGGGGGGCTGTTTTAACCTCGAACCTCTTGAACCCTTCTTGCTTGCTGAATCGTGGAGCGATGACCTGTAACGCCTTGTACCTGCAAACCGGAGGGGGGTGTTCCTCCGGGAAGAAGCTCCGACGATCAAGTTAGTATGCGGAGGAAGAAGTTTTGGTATGAAAATATATGTAAAGAGAGAAATTTTTCGTGTGTGGTTACTCAGAGTATCCCCGTCTTAGGTGAAGTACTCCTCTATTTATAGGCGTGGGATGGAAGCGGTGAGTTAGCCGAGCGTAGGCTACACGCGCACTTCTACGCTCGGCTGACGTCACATGTCAGGGACATTAATGAGGGCCGCCTTCAGAAGATCTTGCCGTGTCACAGTGACTAATGTCAGGCCTGTCGCTATTGGCCAGAGATGTCACTTCGTATATCAGAGAAGACATCTTGCGTATCATCGAAGACTTCTAGAATCGGCCATAAGTGGAAAGGATCTAGAATGTTCCCACAGAGGCGGTTATCCGAACAATACACGTCCAACCGAACCGAATCGTCTGTCCGAGCAACAGTAGTTGTGAAGAGGAAGATGATCCGAATAAACGGGTCACAATTCTTCCAATAGGGCTTGTGTTCTTCGGACAAACAACCCTGAAACACACGTTTGTTCGGACAATAATACTTTTTGAACGTAGACGAACTGAGACAGCTGAACGATGGCCCAGATGGGTTGATCCTTTTGAACCCTTTGGACTTCGGATATTTCGGCCCACTACAATATCTCTAGTATTTCAAACCAGTAACGGATATTGCATGCAAATCAACTAGTTGAATTGGGAAATCTAAGACTAATGATAAGTGCCATTTAAGAAGATACAAATAAGATCTACAAGATTAAAGTCAAACAATATTATATTGAGGTTCACATTGCCAATAAATTGACTGAATAATATACAAATATGATCAACGAGATGAAATGTCAACCGGTATTATTTTGAGGTTAACATTTTCAAGCAAATTGACTGAATAATAAAATGACACTACGCCAAAGATGATCATTAGCGGCATATAACAAATGCCGAAAAAGTAGTAAAAAATGCCGGTAATAGTTTTACTGGCATTAGTGCGACCTTTACAGACATTTTTTGAAACACCGTCTACAAAAGTGTTGGCAATGACAAAAGCTAGTAAATGCCGGTCACATCATTAGGGAGAACAAAATGCCACGTGGCATACACGTGTACACCACGACCGCACCACATGGCATCTATGTTTATGCCACATCCATGCCAAGTGGCATCCACGAGGCGGCCTTTTAATATTTTGAGTTGTGTTGATGCTAAGAATCGAACCCCCAACCTCGTAGATAACCCCCCTACATCTTAACCGTTGGGCTAACAAGAATTTAGTGTTGAAATCGCGAATTTTTTAGTTTTATAGTATATAGAACCTTCATCGGCGTTTTCTATTTAATGTCGACAATTGTATCTTTTATCGATATTTGTTTAACCAGCGTTTAACAAATGCCGCTAAAGGGTACTATTACCGTCATTTATACTATTACCGGCAATTGCAACAAATGCCGGTAATAGTATCCTTTAGCGGCATTTTTCTGATTGCCGATAAAAAAATGGGGCTTCTTCCAGGCCGGCCCCGTTTTGTCTCCATATACCCCATCCAGCCCCGCGCGTGTCTCACCCTTTCTGCCCAACCCCTGTTTCAACTAATGTACCCAAAATACCCCGTTCATATCGTCGCTCATCTTCATCAGCTCAAAGGCAGAGCTGCCGCCCTCGTCATCATGGCCCTCAAGGAGAACATCTCGCTCGTGTGCACGTTTACTGCTCGTCGAAGAGGAACGGGGCGATGGCAGCGTCCTCTTTTGTCAACGACGATTCCTCCTCCGCCTTCAGCGAGTGCTTCCCCTCATCCACGGAGGCCCAGAGCCGCCGCCTCCTCATCGCATGGGCCGACGACGACGACCTCGTCAGATCTGCATCACCTACGCCAGGTGGGGGTACGCCGTGTTCGCCACCGACCTGCTCGGTCACGGCCATCAACATTATCGCAATGACGGCGCCGTTTGAGGTCCAAGCCTTGTCGTCTCCGATAGTCACGAGCTCCACAATTGGAGCGAAGGTAGATAAATCGGCGCCGAGCAGTTCGAGCTCCACAGTTGGAGTGGGGATGCTAATTTCTTCAAATTTTTTTATGCTTGTGACGATGCGAGAATTGGTTCAGCAATTATACATCTAGCAATCATATATTGCATGTACACGGCTGCAATCAAACGCTTCTCCTTCTCCAGAAACTCCTCGAGATGCTCATCTGTATCTCTCGATAATTAAAAAAATATGTTTTGTCAAGCGGAAGGCTGAAAAGAATTCACACCGTGTTTTTTTTTTTCTTTTTGGTGTGAATTCTTGAAAAGAGGCCCAAAGGATTTTTTGAGTGATAACCTCGTAGATAACCCCCCTACATCTTAACCGTTGGGCTAACAAGAATTTAGTGTTGAAATCGCGAATTTTTTAGTTTTATAGTATATAGAACCTTCATCGGCGTTTTCTATTTAATGCCGATAATTGTATCTTTTATCGATATTTGTTTAACCGGCGTTTAACAAATGCCGCTAAAGGGTACTATTACCGTCATTTATACTATTACCGGCAATTGCAACAAATGCCGGTAATAGTATCCTTTAGCGGCATTTTTCTGATTGCCGGTAAAAAAAATGCCGATAAACGCTATGTTTGGCGTAGTGTTTTTATTTATTCTCGATCAACATCTGTTCCAGTTACAACTCCGGTGATCATCCCAGCTCAAGTAATACAGGAAGTAGTATGTTGGAATACTATAAGAAATAGGAGCACAAGTAGCCTGCTTCTCTCTTGAATCGAACCTAGCAAGCTGTCTCAACTAATTCCTCTTTAGCCGTCAAGAGTATGCAAAGCTAACTCCAACGTGGTGAGGAGAAACATCTTCTGGCGCATCCTTGGGGAATTCCCAGATGTGAACTACCCGGCCATATATAAGACGGTCATCCTGTCCGCACTAGAAGTCCATGAGACGATGTGGCGGCATGAAGATCTTACAAAAGAAGGACATCCTTGAAAGGATCATTCAAAAGACGTCGTGACTAAACCGTTTCCTTCACAATTTGGATTTCATGTTTCCAGCGTCTAGTCGATTTTGGAGTACCAATTTAATTAGGTTTTCTTTCTTCCTGTGAACTATGAAGCTTCCCTGAAAATACTCATGAAAACTTAGACAAGAAAATCAACGAACCGACAATGGAAAGTAACTGAACAATTACTACCAAAATTGCTTCAAAATATCTAGCATTAATTAATAGGAAAAATTCCTGGCCGGTCCTAGTTTTTTGTGTGGGTTCCATGCAAACCCCCTTTTGTAAGTGTTATCCCATTTAGGCCCTTTTTAAATATGCTTTTACTATTTTGCCCCTTTTCACTTTTCAGCACTCATAGAATTCACACCCCTTTAAAGAATTCACACCCCCACAGAATTCACACCCCCACAGAATTCACACCTACAAGAATTCACACCCCCGAGAATTCACACCTCCCAGAATTCACACCCCCAAAAATTCACACCTCCGAGAATTCACACCTCCGAGAATTTACACCCCCAAGAATTCACACCCCTTTGTAAAATTCACACCCTTAAAATTCACATCTTTTTAGGAATTCTTGAAGTGAATTTTTTAGTGTGAATTGCTGGTGTGAATTTTTGGTTGTGTAATTCTTAAATGTGTGAATTCTTGGATGTGAATGTTTCAAAATTAGATTTGGCAACTTAAATAAAAAAACTAAAAAAATTTATTCACATTCCGATGCAATTATTGGAATTCTTTTTTCAAACTTTTTTAAACATCGGGAACTACTCCAAATATTGCTTATTATTCCCAAACAGTGGGCTCACTACTTTGCAAGAATTCACACCACTTTTCAGAATTCACATCCAAACTATGTTGACATATGTAATCACTGCTTTACAAGAATTCACACCGTTTATACATACAAAGATACTTTGAAAAGAATTCACACCCCTCTTTGTTGTTCTTTTGGCTTTTAAATTTACACCGGAGCTTCTTCATATCCGAAAAGAAGGTGAGAATTCACATCGCATCGCAAAATTCACATCTCCTTGCAGAATTCACATATCTTTTCAAAAATTTACACCACTCAAAAAATCCTTTGGGCCTCTTTTCAAGAATTCACACCAAAAAAAAAAAAAAACCACGGTGTGAATTCTTTTCAGCCTTCCGCTTGACAAAACATTTTTTTTTTATTAAAGAGATACAGATGAGCATCTCGAGGAGTTTCTGGAGAAGGAGAAGCGTTTGATTGCAGCCGTGTACATGCAATATATGATTGCTAGATGTATAATTGTTGAACCAATTTTCGCATCGTCACAAGCATAAAAAAATTTGAAGAAATTAGCATCCCCACTCCAACTGTGGAGCTCGAACTGCTCGGCGCCGATTTATCTACCTTCGCTCCAATTGTGGAGCTCGTGGCTATCGGAGACGACAAGGCTTGGACCTCAAACGGCGCCGTCATTGCGGTAATGTTGATGGCCGTGACCGAGCAGGTCGATGGCGAACACGGCGTACCCCCACCTGGTGTAGGTGATGCAGATCTGACGAGGTCTTCGTCGTCGGCCCATGCGATGAGGAGGCGGCGGCTCTGGGCCTCCGTGGACGAGGGGAAGCACTCGCTGAAGGCGGAGGAGGAATCGTCGTTGACAAAAGAGGACGCTGCCATCGCCCCGTTCCTCTCCGACGAGCAGTAAACGTGCACACGAGCGAGATGTTCTCCTTGAGGGCCATGATGACGAGGGTGGCAGCTCTGCCTTTGAGCTGATGAAGATGAGCGACGATATGAACGGGGTATTTTGGGTACATTAGTTGAAACAGGGGTTGGGCAGAAAGGGTGAGACACGCGCGGGGCTGGATGGGGTATATGGAGACAAAACGGGGCCGGCCTGGAAGAAGCCCCCATAATATGGAGGTATGGAAAATATCATTCAATATTGAGCAGCAGCTAAGAGCATCCGTAATGTAATAATAATCAAAACTTGTCACGTCAGTTTTTGATTATTCATTTAGAAGGTTGCTAAAGTTAGCAATGTAAAGTCTCACATTGTTACTTTTGAATGCCCAAATTTGATTATTGGTTAAGAGGTTACTAACTTTGATTATTACAATGTGAGCACTTTTTTAAGAGCATCCGCAATGTAATAATCAAAAGTGAATAATCAAAACTTGCCACGTCAGCTTTTGATTATTCGTTTAGAGGGTTGCTAAAGTTAACAATGTAAAGTCTCACATTGTTCATTTTGTACCCATAACCAAAATCAATGGGTCCACTACCAACTCTTCCTTCCCTCCAAACTTTTACCCTTTCATTTCATCCCGGAAAAAAAAATCCCGCCGGTCTGTCCCTCCAAATATTTTCCGTCCCTTCCAATTCTTTCATGCCTACTGCCATTCTCTCCTATTTATTCTTCTTTCTTCCTTCAATGGAAAATCACTATTCTCAAACTATGGAATCAGAATAATATCAAAAAAATAAAGAACTATGGAATTAGAATCACAAGAGCAAACTCAAATGGAAATTGAGAATCAGAGGAAAACGAGGAAAACGAATTATTCACAAGTTGAAGATGAAGCTCTAGTAAAAGCTTGGCTACATATTTCCGGAGATGCGGTGGTCGGAAGGGATCAAAAGTCTACCAAGTTATGGCTGCGAGTTCTAGAGAGTTTCCATCAAATTCTGGGCAGAGTAACAGAGAGAAATGCTCAAGGCTTGCAAAATAGGTGGCAAGCTATTTCACATGATGTCTCCAAATTTTGTGGGTATTACAACAAGATCGGACGATTGAATCCAAGCAGATGGAACGATCAAATGATAGTAAGTAATAACCAATTATTTTCTTCTTGTAAATTTTCAAGAAAAAAATTTAACGACTCCTTCAAGTTTGTAGTTCACTTTTCTGCCTTGGAATTGTTTGTTGAAATGCTTATATGAACTACTGTTGCAATATTTTTATGTACTCCGTAATGCACAATGTTTATGCTAGTGTTATCGCATGCTTAAGCTATTCTGGATTGTTGCTCTGTAAATGAATCAAATGGTTGTGTTTTTTTTTTTTAATCGGCACAAAGGATTGTGTTTTTTTGTAGCTTGATGAGGCTAAACAACAATATGGTGAAATTGAGGGACCATTACAAGCAAAACTAATGCCATTTTGTAAGTTCAAGTTTAAGCATTGCTGAAAGCTTTTAAAGGACAGTCTGAAGTGGAATGACCATGTTCTTGTGCGGAACACATCCAAGGGATGCAAAAAACCTTCAAACCCACAAAGCCAAGCCATTGATTTGGATGACCTGGGAACTCCATCTACTCCATCAACACCGAGTTTGATTCTCCTTGACGAGTTCAAGTCAATGGATCATGAACACAACCAAGTCCGACTTGCTGAAGGAAGACGAAAAGCCAAAGCAAAAAGAAAGAACGAATGGAGAGATGAGGAGTCAACTTTGTACTTGAAAAGCATCAATGAAACACTTGCACAAACTGCAATTATTGAGAAGGAGAAATTGGAGGCCAAGAAGAAATCTGAGGAGGAGAAATGGGAGGCCAAGAAAAGGAGAGCTGAACAAAAAACATTGCGTGAAGAAATGAAAGTGATGAGGCAATCTATGGTGGGACTCACCCCCGAACAAGCAACTTATTGGAAGCTCCACCAATCACTAATTGTTGAGCGCTACAAGGCAAATGGTTTGTTGAGGGACCTCGAGACCTATGAAAAGAATTATGATTTCAACTTCTAGTTGGGGGTGGATTTGAATATGTTATTTTGCTGCACAAGTGAAGATTAAAGTAGTAATGTTTGGATTAAGTTATTTTGTTATTGTCGATTTCATATTCTAGGATATTTTCTCAAGCAAGACTTTGATATTGCTTCAACTGATCAAATATATGCTTCCCTTTTTGTAGTCTGGGCTGCTAGTGTGTTTTTTGCTTTGATTCTTCTGTTGCTTGTATGTTGCTGCTGCTGTGGTTGATTCTTTCTATGTTGTGTAGGTGTTGTTTTGTAATTGTATTTTGGTTCTTTGGGGTTGATTCCTCATCAAAGTATAATCCTAGCTTTACTGATATTTTCAGAAAAACATATGGGGAATCTATTTGATATGGCTGCTGTATTATTGATGGTAAAATATCAATTCCTCTGCTGGTGTTTTTTCTCTTCTTCCACCATAGCACACATTAAACTTATACAAGGAGGCTGCACCCAAAGACAAAATACTGATGGTAAAATTTACAACACGCGTGTTAACTTTCTTTCGCAAGATCAATTGTGTACTCCAACCATTATTTTTCTCAAAAAAAAGATCCATGTTACATAGGACTGGTACTCGAATGTACCAATAACAAATTTAAAAATTTGGTTGACATCTTACAGTCATATCTTTCACAAGTAGTCAACTGTCCAACAAAATAAGCACCATTTTCCAATCACCATTTTACACTTCCAGATAAGCAAAATTCATCTCTACGTTTGAACTCCAATCAATAAAGCGATCGAGACCAAGGATGAAAAAGCAAACCTCCAGCTAGCATACAAGTTCCCACGGTTTCTCATTTAATCCATCTATTACTCACTTGTACAAATCATGTAGAGCGAAGAGTCAAAAAAATTGGATATCTCATTCCAGTTCAAAATTCCAACAGAAGTTGATTACAATGACCTTTAACAACCAAAAATATATTCCAAACAGTAATAGATAAAAAAAGAAATGTTCAATTGGAATTAGAATAAAGAAGGTCCACAATCAATTCGCAGCAACAATCAGAGCTGTTCATCTCCGTGGTGGTTCCACAAATGCTCAATGAGATCCAATTTCAGTTGACTATGTGTAACCTCGCTTGTCATAGCCTTAATTCGACTAATATGATTGCGTCGAAGTAGGTTAACATCTCGATGAAAAGCCACAGGTTCATACGTTTCCCCTTCGGGGGGTGTCCACTCCTCAGGATCTTCCTCGTTCTCCACTATCATATTATGGAGTATAATGCATGTCTTCATAATAAGACCACATTCTTCTCGATGCCAAAGGCGTACCGATCCCTTCACGATAGCAAATCGAGCTTGCAACACCCCAAATGCCCGCTCTACATCCTTTCTTACCGCCTCTTGTGCTTCAGCAAAAAACTTCTGCTTTGCATTGATTGGATGGCTAATTGTCTGAATTAGTGCTGCCCACTTCGGATATATGCCATTAGAGAGGTAGTAACCCATTGTATATGGATGCCCATTTACGACAAAATTACATGTTGGAGCTTCACCTGACACAATACGGTCGAAGAGATGAGAATTATTTAAAACATTGAGGTCATTATTTGTACCTGCCATCCCAAAGAAACAATGCCATATCCAAAGGTTGTACGTCGCAACAGCCTCTAAGATGAGTGGGGGCTCTAATTTTTCCATTCACGTGACTGTCGTGCCATCCAGTTGGTCAGTTTTTCCACTTCCAGTGCATGCAATCTGTAGACACCCCAATCTGGGCTTCCAGATTACTTTACTTACGGTATTTGATTTCCCGATGATGAAATGGATCAAGAACACCCCGGGAATGTCGAGTGTTTGAGTTTTGAGTGTTTGAAAAACCCTTAAACCCAACCTAACCTAAGCCACTTCCAAAAGTCAAAAACCCTACTGACCCGCGCCAGGGCGCAATCATCCTGCGCCAGGGCGCAACCGTCCCAGGCCAGGGCGCACCGTCGCGCGACGGTTTGACTCCATCGCGCGATGGTCAACCATCGCGCGCCGGGGCACACCATCGCGCGCCAGACCCATTCCATCGCGCGCCAGGGCGCACCCTCGAGCGACAGACTGACTCCCTCGCGCGAGAGTCAGCCTGGGTCAAAGTCAAAGATTTGACCGTTGACCCACGCGCGACAGCTGTCACACTCGCGCAATGGTCCCATTCCATCCCGCGACGGTCCCAAACCTGTCACAGTCACCTTTATCAGCTGGAAAAACTTAGTCATGAAGTAACCCACAACCTGCACGTCTCTTTGCACCAGATCTACCTCCCCCTCTCCATTTATGGAAGGTGCTAACTCTATAAATACCTCCCATTTGTTCTCTTTCAAAGGGTTAACAAAAATTGGCATTCAAAGGCTTACACCTCAAGAATAAAGCTTGTTCTTCCTCCCCCATCACTCAAATCCTACTTTCAACTTCAAACATTCAAAGTTCAAACACTTTTCAAATTCAAAAAAGCGAAAGGTATAGCTTACCTTTGTTTTGCTCTCTGTCCTGATCTCTGAGGGGAACTGGCAGGGCCAAGACTGGTAATCAATACCAGTTCTGGTCCTAAAGCCAGTAGAGTTACAAGAAACTGGGATCTGGCACTCCCTCGCGCGATGGACTCACTATCTCGCGCGACCCTCCTGGGTTGCACGCGACAGTCCACGTGGGGTTTGGGATGCTAGTTATTTGTTTGTACTTACTATGTTATTTTTGTTTATGTTTAACTCACTGTTAAGCATGATAAAAACTAGTTTACTGCTTTCCTATGTTAAAAAATGCTAATTTTACATTTCAATATTCATTTCTGTTGCTGTGGAGTACCCCTGGGAGCTTTTTGAATATGTCTCAGGACCCAAAAACATGTAAACCAAGCACTGGTCTGGTCCAGTCCCTCACGCGACAGACTGACACCATCGCGCGATGCTGCGCCAGGGCGCACCCTCGCGCGAGAGAGTGATTGTCTCGCGCGATGGTTTGCTTCTGACCAGTGGTTGGCCTTGCATGGATAACTATGGGTAACTAGGCCTTTGGTATCTGTTTTGTCCACACTGTTTATGGACTATTTTGTTTATTTGTAGGGCTTTTTCAGCCTTTAAACTGTATATTTAACTGTCTATAAACTGCTTGGTTTGTCCTGGGCGTGCACTAGTCCTTCCAGAGCCCAGAATGGGATTAAATTCAACCTGTGGTTAAAATTCAACCCTCGCGCGAGTGTATGGCTTTGTCGCGCGATGGACTGCTTGCATGCACGAAGATCCATGCATGCAAGTTGGCCATTGTTTGTGCCAAATCCATACAAGGCACTGTTTTGGTGTTTAATCATGGTGCTGGACTTTATCCCATTTCATTTTCCAGCGTTCCTTCCATCCATGCTATAGCGGTCACATCTTGCAAACATGTTACAGTTTTAATCCCCGATTAACTGTTCCACCGCCCTAATTAGCTAAAATTGGTTAAAAAGAAGAAGAATCACAATGTTTTCAAAATGCCTAAGTAGAGACCGATCTTCGGATTGGGCGAGAGGGGTGCCTTAAAACCCTTCCTCTCTCGTAACCTGGCTCCCGAACCCAGATATAGTTATGACGGACTGGTTCCTTCACTTTTTCAAATCAAATAGCGCGGCAGGTGCTTCGAAATACGGTTCCTTGGGTGTCGGACCTTCAAACCCGAGTGGCGACTCTGTATTCCGAGCGCTTGCTTCTCCGCTCGCGCTCCCTCGATTATGAGCCCTTGCTTCGGGAAAAGAAAATTCCCGAAGGCTTGCGCTTTGGAATCCGGAAATTCCAGAGCATGCTGCCCACACAATCCAAACTTCCAACCATGCCTGGAAACCCTCTAGCGGCATTTTCTGCAAGGATGTGTTGAATGTCCTCCTCGGTTGGGGTTCTCAAGTATTCACTTCCAAAGATCTCAATGACAACATTGCAAAATTTTTTTAGGCTTTTCATTATAATGCTCTCTCCTATTTTGAGGTACTCGTCACATTGATCAGCTGCCATTCCATATGCCAACATCCTAAGTGCAGCTGTGACCTTTTGAAGAGAAGATAGACCCAATTTCTGAAAAGGATCTCGGCGTTGCTGGAAGTTCACTGGATCATGCTGTAAAACGGCGTCATGTATGCGCATAAAGAGCGGTTTTTGCATCCGGAATCGTCGACGAAACGTTTCATCACTATATACGCAATCATTAGCAAAGTAATCCCTCATCAAAATTTGTCCAGCTCCAATCCTATCACGAGGTATGTATCGTCGTGATTTAATAGAACCATCCGGACAAGGTCTTTTTTTCTGTCTCTGCCTCTCATATATAATTGCTGCAATAGCAGCACCTCGGTATATTGATTTCACCCCACCATCGTCAGAAGAGGAGGAGGAGGAGGAGGATGATGTAGAGGATGAATCAAAGTCATTGTCGGAAGACATTTAATCCAGGGCTTTGTCCTGCATCACAAGAGCATCTGCACATAAGTTTTTTTTTTAAAGGCAAGTCTACTATTAGAGATCCAACCGTATCAGAGAGCAAAGCTTAACAGGGAGGTTACAAGGGAAAAGGGGAAGCACAACACCTATTCTACTAGCACAAGCTAACCAATTAGCACACTACGATTACACCAATTGAAAACAACATTAGAATGAATTGATAATGAGGAAATATCGTCTAAGAAAGCTTGAATCCAATTCTTCATTAGAATGAATTGATAATGAGGAAATATCGTCTAAGAAAGCTTGAATCCAATTCTTCTGCTTTGCATTTGGTTGGAGCATATCGATCAAAAGTTGGCAGTCCGATTCAATAATAGCATCCCTCTTTCCCCACGCCTTAGCCATAGACACAACTACCCGAATACGCAGCAGATTTGTCCGTGGGGTTGAAAGCCCCGTCACAGTTAAATTTCCAGCGGTCGTGTAGGGGACGTTGCCATTTAGGAACATTACTATCCCCATGATTACGAGCTGGGACATTTACCGGCGAACAAATTGCTCTTAAATACTCACCATGGAATTCCAGAGCCTTAACGTGAATAAAAATGTGACGGGGTATTATTAAATAATAAAAATGTGACGGCGAACAAATCTGCACATAAGTAACGCGAATAAAAATAGTCCATGCAGGTTCTTTGCATTCACAAACACCTGATTAGTAGTGGAAATGTTTTCTAAAATCTACACCTGTTCAATCCCATGGTTCTTGGTTTAGTATCATAGCAGAAATCGTTAAAAAATCGAGCAATCAGCTCAACAAGTACAGCACTTTCAAAATACCAAACTCAAGCTCAAATTTGAACCCAAACAGTATTATAATCCCAAAGAGTATTATTATGTTGGTCTGTGTCAAAGAGCCGGCGTTCGTGCTCTGGTATGAGTAACATATTCAATAATAGAAGAGAGTTGGAGTATCAATATTTGGGGAGTCTCGTATCAAAAGTGTTCTATTTAATATCAATACTTGGGGAATACCAACTGTTGTAAAGCTACAGGTTTGAACCGATTTGGTTCTTCCAAGTGATTTCCAACTTGGATGCCCTAACTTTTCTGAAGCAAGAAAATTTCAAACATAAATTGGCAGGAGAATCCGAAGGAAAATTTATGCTAAACTCGAATAATAATGACTACATATTGTTAATCGAAACTAAAAAATAATCTAATTATTACTTGGATATGAGAGAGATCTACCTGTTTTGGTCGGATGTGGGAGAGAGATAACAGAGACGTTGAGCGAGAGAAATTCTGACAAGGGACGGCGGCCGGCAACCGAACCAAACGCCGGCAGAACAATGAGGAGATGAGAAATCGAGGGTGAGAATGAAGAGGAAAGAGGCGAACCAAAAAGAAAATGAAGAGAAAAGAGGAGAACGATGAGGAAAGAGGAGAGAGAGAAAAACGCGTTGGGTAGGTTTCAACCAGCCAATTAAAACACGCGTGGCTCACAACTGGAGTCTTCCGAGCTATGTTAAGTTGTGGAGTGTGGGGACCACTGAATTTGGTTATTGGCAAAAACACTGCTACTTTTGATTATTCAAAGGCCCAAATTTGATTATTGGTTAAGATGTTGTTAACTTTGATTATTACAATGTGACCACTTTTTTAAGCACACATTGTTAACTTTAAAAATCTTTTGTTTTTTATTATTACAATGTGGATGCTCAAAGCACACGTTGCTAACTTTAACAGTCTTATGATTTTGATTATTACATTGCATGTGGATGCTCTAAGGCACCAATATTGAATTCATTGATTTTATTTTTTGATCCTTTTAAAAAAATATATGCACATGAATAACATCAAAGATTTACTATTAGAGAGATATTGTTTAGGTAGTGACGGTTTGATTGTATAGTTTCAGTAAATAAATCTCGAGGGGTAGCTCAAGTGTTAATAATGTTGATGAGCTCCAAATTCAGACATTATGAATTTAAAACTTATCAACCTTTTTTTTTTTTAATAACCTGATGTTTGAGCCAACTTGCACGGACCTTGACTAATTCCGTGGTTTTGAATGTAACGATCGGGCATATCCTCAGTGACTAATTATGGTGCGCGTAAGCTGATTCAGATACAACGTACTGTCAACTCGTCAAATAAAAAAAAGAGACAGTAGTCGGAGAAACAAGACCTCAAGTTAACTAATTATATGAGAAAATGTCAGCAAGCTTAAGTGGGGAGGAAATACATCATCATAAAGACTTAGGACAAAATACGTCAATATGCGATTAGGTCGAGATTTGACTTGGATTTGTCTGTTAATACCAAAAAAACAAAGGAAGAAAAACAAACCTGGACAGTGGATATGTGAAAATGTCAACCGAAATCTATAAAATTCATCTGTACCCTCTTTTCTCTCTCTTCTAAATTGCAGTAACAGTTCAAAACAAATTGGAAATGCAATTCTGAAACGATGAAGCACTTAAAATGCAATAATTATGGTCACTTATAAATCTACAACTTTAAATGCAAATAATTTGTGACGGTGGGAGTACTATTTTTGTCTTTCAATCTTCATATTTCGATTGACAAAAAATTTTGTGCGTGAAACAGATTGTTTCTTGGTGATGAATCTAGAAAGTGATTTATCTGTTCTATATTTTGTCCATAGAAATTCATGTAAGGCTCCATCTTTAATTTTTGCTTTAAAACTCTGTAAAACTAGGCAATTCCTGTGGAATTTAACTTGTATCTAATATATATCTAATTAGTGCCTAAAACATGTCAAGATTTGAGAAATCACACTAATTAATAGTACACACCACCCTAGTCCCATGATGCAATTGCTTTTGATTGTTGGTTGTCTTTTAATCTCTCTAGTTAGGCCCGTTTCAGAGCTAAAAAAAAGTTATTGTGCTTTGTTTGGATTGGTGTTTGAAATTTTTTTTGAAAAATAGTAGGGGTAATAAGTGGAGAGAGATAGAGAGAGAAATGTTGAGAGTATAGGGAATCTAGGGGGAATTTTTTGAAAATTTTTTTTGAAATTGTGAAGAGAACAAGGCAAATTTTTTAAGAATGCAATTTCGAGTTCAAAAATTATAGATTTATCGAAATCCAAAAATATGCAATATAAATCTTATTTGACAGATTTTGATGAGATTTTTTATACGATACAAAAAAAATTGTAAAATTATTTTTTATTTATATTATTTTTAAGTTTAAAAATGTGAAATAAACTATTTATTTTGTAAGAATGTTTGTGAAAAGGGGCCTTATGTGTCCACTCTTTCTGCCCCACCGAAATGAATGCAAAGCTGCCACACTTCATGAATCGTTGCCGTCAATCACCGACCGCGAATGAAAGCACATCAATTCAACACACCAAATAAAGAGTTTAGTACACGAAAAAAGCATGTGATTCCGCACCAAATCTATCACGCCCACAAATTTTTTTTTATAAGTGGATATTCAGACTAGCTTGTGTGCACCTCGAATAATCAATTATAAATTGTAGAGATTGCAATAAAAAAAAATCATCCAAAAACTCGATAGAATGACTACTGTGCCCCGAAACAATTTTCGTGGTCACGCTCGAAACAGTTTTGGCCGGTCTTCTCTCCAAACCCATCCATAGATTTTACCGAATTTTGTATCTACGAGCCGATCTACGCATATCAGGTCTTGTTGATTATTTGACTCCATCTAATTAGTCGTGACACATAAAATAGACATAGCTAAATGCCAGCGTTTTTACACCCGTTTGTGTGGCTCTTTTATCCGTCCATATAAAGCTGGTCGATCGAGGAGATCAGCAATGCCAAAAGTTATGTTAGATCCTCGAATAGTTGTCATTCAGTATGCATTGGTCTTAAAGGAGTAAAGATTAGCACACTATACATTGAAACTCGTTTCTTTAAAATAAATGCGTTGTTATGTATGATCAATTGAGCTCCGCTCCGGTAAATGCCTTGTGTGCCGGACAGTCTAATATTTTCTCACAAATTAAGCAAGATGAGAACCTTTCTACAAAGGAACTTTTGCGAGACTCACGCTTGTGATCAGAAAACACTACTCCCTTCGTCCCTAAATAAGTGTCCGGCGCGCAAAACTAGGTCTTACAAAAGATGCATATTTTTAATTAAAAATTTTAATTTTTTTTCACAATCTAATAGAATTCATTGCTATCTAATGATTTGTGAAAAAAATTTGATTTTTTTAACAAAGCAAATGCATATTTTTGACGACCTAGATTTGCGCGTCGGACACTTATTTAGGGACGGAGGGAGTACTAGTAATTGTCCCAACATCTCTCTCTCTCTCTCTCTCTCTCTCTCTCCAAATAGTACTCCACTAGCTAGCTGGTACTGGGCGGGCGGTCTCTGTTTCTTGCGAAGAAGAAGAAAATATAGTTGCTCACAAGTTACACACGGTTACACGTACCTAGAAATTAATTGAACTACTTCATTAATTGACGGAGAGGACAACTGCAATTGTTTATTAATTTCCGCACACGCCGCTCTCCCTCCCTCGCCGTGTCACACGCCGGCCTTCTCTCTCGTCTCCATCGTCATCTACCCACCAAGTTAAATACGAGTATTTAGAGACCAAAAAAACACAGTTAATTTTACATCATATATAATAGTACTTGCCAATTAATTAGTATACTTTAGTTTATATATATTACGACAATGGAAAGTGACATGCGAAATCAGGGGAACCACCTAATCCAAAAGCAAAAGCACAATTGTGAGATAAAAATCACAGACAACATACCGACACACACCCTAAAGTATAATGCAGATACGGTTGTGTGGGTCCTATATTTTCTAAAGTGTGTCCGTTTCACACATTTTTGGTGTCTTGTTCGGTATGGAAATTTCCTTGCATATTTCATACAAAAAGTATCAACTATACGAGCTATATAAGGAGTTCAATTATCCGGTCAGTAAAAAATAAGAGTGCCTAAGTTTGATCATGAAGTCTTGATATATATGTACCTATTATCAAATTTCCCCAATAATATTTTATCGTTTCGAAAAAAAAGTTTGATGAAGTTGATCTGCTGCATATGAGAAAATTTTAAAATGACACCTGAACTTTGCACCAAATGTCACAGAGACATCTGAACTTAAGTTTATTTCAATTAAACACATGTACTAACAAAATTCCTAAATTTAGACACATGAACTTAAGTTTATTTCAATTAAACACATGTACTAACAAAATCCTCAAATTTAGACCCCCGCCGTTATACTCCTTTCCAAAAATTGCTAACATGACATCTCCAACCCATTTAAGTTATCCTATTGCACATATTTTCAATAAGGGATGATTCACCCAAGCGAAACTCATAGGCAGACTTCAAGTCTAGGGTTGAAGTGAGGGAGATGGTGGAACCATAGGCAGACTTCTGGAGAGAAAAATAGAGGGAAATCAATTAGGTTAATGTCATTTTCCCTCCAAATCATGTTTTTTTGCCCAAACCCAGTTATTCTTTCTGCTCGGCAGACTTCTAATGATGGGTTTCGCTTGGGTGCATCGTCCTCTGCTGGAAACATGTGCAATGGGGCAACTTAAACGGGTTGGAGATGACATGTCAGCAATTTTTGGGACGGAGTATAACGGCGGGGGTCTAAATTTGGAGATTTTGTTAGTACAGGTGTTTAATTGAAATAAACTTAAATTCAGGTGTGTAAATTTGGGGATTTTGTTAGTATAGGTGTTTAATTAAAATAAATTTAAATTCAGATTTCTCTGTGACATTTGGTGCAAAGTTCATGTGCTATTTTGAAATTTCCCCGCTGAATATTCTTCAACTACGGAAATCGAGTCTATCTTGCTAAAACTGAAAACTTAACCCTTAAACTCGAGAGAGATAAACCAATAAACGGACGTGAAAATTGCACCAAATAAGTTAACCCATTGGGAAGAAGAAAAAGAAGAAGAAATATATGACCCAGCCTTATTTTCATATATAAGAGAGTTTGTTTGATCTGATACTCGTTCGAGAGATAAACCTAGCTAGCTAATTGTAGTTTCAGATGAACATCAGTGAGCTAGGCACTAAATTGGAGCAACTCCTCGCTGTGATTGGTTCCTCATTCCCTCTCGGTGCCCACTGAAATTGCATTAATGCCATCATTTTTATCCCAACTGGTGCATGCGCCCGTGGATGCTCCAAAGTCCAAAAAGAGCAATTATATTAATCATGTGAAAACTGAGGGAGGAGAGAGAGAGAAGGGGAGAGCCAAGTATATACTCCCTCCGTCCCTTTTTAAGTGTCCTACTTCGTAACTTCAACTTATTAAAAAGACATCATCATTATACCTTTCACATTAACTTTTTCCTCCAATTTCCTTACTTACCCATCATCATTTCTCTTTTACTCACTTACTTTTCAAAAAGAAATCTACTTTTAGGGACAAAATAGACAATACACCAACTTTTACCCACTAACTTTACAAAATGGACAATTATTAAGGGACAGCCTAAAATGAAATACTGGACAATTAAAAAGGGACGGAGGGAGTAGCTTTTCCGCGTTAGACATAAGAGAGAGGGAGAGCCATTGAGCCAAATATATTAGCTTTTCCACTTTAGACATATGGGAGAGAGGGAGGGCCAAGTACATACACATACAGGTTAGACATAAGGATGGATGATGGTCTTCGCTCGTCGCTAGCGTGTCTTAATTATTGTAACGACGACAGCACAGTTGCACTTTACTTATTTCATCAATGCATTTCTATTGTGTTTCCAAAAAAAGGATGGATGATTGTATATGTTAGTACATAACTATAACGACTCGTGTTAGTTGACCTCCTAACCCTTATTCTAACCACGTGACTCAAAACGTTGACCTTGGATTAATACAATAGCAGGTCAGGTTTCGTTATATAATACAAACTTTACTTTCCTTTTTCCCCCCGACTTGGGACTCCACTTTGATCCCCACCTCATGATGCAACGTCCTCATTAAATTGGCCCAACAACCACTGGTGGTCATGGTGTAACACTTAGTTTTATACAACACAGCATCAGGCTCATACTAGATTCTAGAGATGGGCCCCACCATATAGACCAGAGTTATGTTCTGATACCAACTGTAATGACCCGTGTCAACTGACCTATTAATCCTTAGCCTAACCATGCAGCTCAAAAGGTAAATCTCGGATTATATTAGTACTCCCTTTGCCTGCATTTGTTAGCCTATTTTTGAAATCTGTGTAATTTTTAATTGTTGATATCTTTCAATTTACAGGAGTAACTGTTTTCATCATTTTGCGAATTTTGTATAATATGACTCATTGAGATTTATCAAATAAAATTCATATTATATATATTTTGAGATCCATATTAGAAGATGTAAATAATAAAAAGTGTCACAAATTTTAAAAACGGACCAAATGTGGACAGAGGAGTAATTCTTTTTCTCCCCGATGTGAGACTCCACAATAGTATCGACCATCGAGTTCAAATTCGTGGGACGCATTGGAAATTGGGTAGCTCGTTTCGTTTCTTTCATGTAATAATGCTTGTGTTGAAGAGGCACCATACTTTGTTAACATAGTTAATATACTCCGCTAAAGACTCTTAGAGAACAACTATTTATTTGTAATTTTTAAGCTTAAAAATAATATGCTTATTGAAATAAAAAAAATACGTAATATTGATCTTATTTTATAGATCTCATCAAGATCTATCAAACCCTACAAAAATATTTAAAAAGTATTTTCGTAAGCCAATTATTTTTAAGTTTGAAAATAAGTCCTTATTTTTTAAATACTTATTTGAGAATTTAGAATGAGCTCTTCTTCTGTCCCAAGTGCCTTCCATGGAAAATCGAGCTTTTTAAGAACAAATTTTTGCTCTAAATTTCCAAAATTAACCTTAAAAACTATGAAGCTAATTATATGTATGAAAATCGCTTATATCTTTTTAATATGGATCTCAAAAAATATGCAATATGGATCTTATTTGATAAATCTCAATTAATCTTACAAAGTTTTCAAAATTATGAAAAATATTATAAATTGAAAGATTGTTAACCTGAAAATGACACAAATATAAAAAAAACTATCAAATCAATGTGTACTTTTTAGGGGTAAAATTGGAAGTTTGCCTTGTTTTGATGATTAATTTTAAAAAATGAACACTTATTTTGGGATATTCCAAAATAAAAACACGGATACTTAAATTGGGAGTTGGGACGGAGGTAGTATATGCCTTTGGTCATTGCCATTTTCCTCCTCCTTTTTGATAATCAAAAGATGGCCTAAAGATAAAAGGTGGCCTAAAGATAAAAGGTGGCTTTTCCATGCGGAAGGTGTGCTAGCTACTATATGTGGAATCAAAAGATTAAAATTCATTTGTGGATTGGAAAATGGACCACTGAATTTCTGCTTGACCAAAAAAAAGGAAAATGGACCACCCTCCTAAAAGTGACACTCCACATGGAAATAAGGAATAGGGTGACGCAAGTGGGAGTTTCAATATTGGTCGGTTACAGTGCCGGTTCAAAAATATTTGGACCCGAAATGAAAGTCCTAATATGGGATCATCTATCTTTGCATACACATCTTTGAACTAAATTTTGCAAAATGTTGAGGAAAACTTAAGGGTTAGAGATTCGAACTCAACTTCTAAAACATTCAAAAAACCTATGCTGTCACACGACCAAAAAAAGGTTACTCAAAGGCAATTTGAACTCATTATTTAAAACTATAAACTAGTATATTTTTTGGAGCCCTCCTCGGGTCAAAAAATTGGGGGCCGGAAGCAACAACTTCCTCAGCTTCTCTTCTAAGGTGGCTCTGGTTGGTTAGCCAATTATAGTAAAAGCATTATATCAAAAAACATCAAGGGCATAAAGGAGAAATAAATAAAAGAATATGCAAGTGGAGCCTAAATGGAAGGAGGAATGACTTAGCAAAAGGGGAAAAATTTATGCTTTTGGGCAAGAGTTACGGGAATGGTGGCTCATATTTAAATACTCCAAGTTTTATATGAGATTATTCACAAGAAATCTCTCTATATACACACACATACATACATATTGTAATTAACTAAAAATCAAGTTTGGTCTCTAATTAGAATAAATTTACCTTAGATCTTTAAACAATTCTTTTAATTGTTTCAAAATTTCATTTCGTGCTCCTCATTCAAAATCCCCAGGTTTAGCCTTGGTGATCACATAATATGTGTCGGACAAAGTGTGATCTAGACTCGATAATTGTTGGGATTATTACTCCTAATCAATTCCACCTGCAAACGGAAGCGTAATTGGAAAAATTAAATACGCAAAAACAAGGCACAAAGAGAACAAATATACGTGGTTCTCCAAACTCGGATACGTCCACGGGAGAGAGAAAACAATTTCCACTATCACCAAGATTTACAAAAGGTTTACAAAGAAATCCAACGTTCTCACCACAAATATCCTATCCAATAAACTACAATCAAAGTGGAAAGATCTTACCCAAAACAGCACACAAAAGTTCACCCACAGACTGCCACAAATGGCTTCAGGAGAGAGGGGAAATAGCTAGCTGCCCTTTTTGTTCCTTGACCACCGAAAAACCCAAGCACACACAGGAGCACTTCTATTTCTCTTTTCCAGGTGACCAATGAATCACACACAGCACCAAAACCCTTTTCTCTCTTCCGTTCTTTTTTTTTTTCTCACACCCCATTCGGCAACATCTTTCCAGGAGACAAAAAACCCTTTTAGCTAAGTTACTCATGTGCCAAACATGTGCCAAATGATGTGTAGAAACTTATACAAAAAAATAATTAGCCCACAAATAAATCTTTTTGGGCTAAACACTATTGGGCTATTTTCATGGGGAAAAACCCAACAATAATTAGTTTGAGTGAAGCTCTAGACACACGTATCAAAAATATATGGAATGTTCGTACTACTAAGGGTTATAAACGAACCGAGCAGCTCGCGATACGTTTAGTAAACGAGCCAAGGTCGAGCTTGAGTTTTAGCTCGCCTCGTTCAAAAAAAGCTCAACTCATTATGGGTGGCTCAACTCGATTAAAAACCCGCGTTTAGTAAATGACTAAATTCGGCTCGTTAAGATTCAACCCCCCCGCTCTCGGCAAGATGAGCCTCTTTTTAAGCTACTCGAGTCCTATGAAAACGAGGTTGGAAAAAGTTAAGCAACCTTTTGCTAATTTTCAATCGAGGTGGCCTGCCTTTGAATTATTAATTGTTGGTTGTCTAGCTCATTGCAGCTTAAAGCCACCTTGACTTCAACAGTAGGGCAGCATTTCTGTGATTCTGAATATCGTAGCGTGTCCGTTTGTTTCGATGTATAATGTTTTTTCAGAAAATAAATTTTAAATTTTTATTTTTATCTTTTGATATTTGGTTGACACTTAAAAATATTTTTAGAAATTAACAAAATAGTGTAGAGAGAGTGGGGGACTTAAATGGTGGAGAGATATAAGAATATCGGAATTGAATGTGGGTCAAGACTGACGATCGAGAAAATTAAGTAGTAAGAATTGCAATAGAACGCAACCAGGGACGGAGCTGGGCTGGAGGCTGAGGTGGGCTCCAGCCCAGTGCAGGTTCAGAAAACCAAAAAAAAAAAAAAATTTACTATGTAAGTTTTGGCCCATTCAGTTTTTAGCCCAGCCCAAGTTTTGGTAGCCCAACCAATTTTTCTTTGTGCCCACTCTGGCCCAAATCTACTCCAGCTGCCCAAACCCATTTTGGCCTTACGGCCCTTACCACTTTACCAGTTACTCCCAGGCTCCCACGCAGAGAGAAACCCTATTCACGAAGGAAGGCGATTGCAAGGCTGAAGGCAAAGAAGGGAAAGCTCGGCAAGGAATTGAACCGAAAATTGTCTCTTGTTTCGGCGGATTTGTCTCTTGTTTCGCTGGTCCTCCTGGTTCAGAACTTCAGTCTTCAGAGAATCAGAGTAGAACAAGGTAAACTAAAAGGGTAAGAACCGAAAATTGGGACTATTTTGAAGCGATTTTCTCTGCGAGACTGCGATCTGTCTCTCCTCTTGTTTCGTGTGGGAGACTGGGTGTTGTTGTTGACATGTTGTCTCGAAAATGGCCAGGCTCGAAGTCTCGAACGGGTTAAACTATAAACTAGGTTTTAGAACCACTAATTAAAAAGTCAGAAAGTAGTAAACTATAGTCCATAAACTCGAAAGTAGTAAACTATAAACTAGGTTTTCCAAAACTATTTGTGACTTTTTAATTTGTATAGGATAAAGTCAGAAACCATTTGTGACTTTTTAATTTGATTTGAAGCATGAGTGCATGACTGATTTGTGATTATGATAGACTAAATGTTGGTGTTAATTATGATTTTATTTTTAGGTTACATATCATAATGGCACATCAAGGGAACAAGAAAGCAAAAACTATTTTTTCGTTCTTTAAGCCAAGAGATGAGATGTCTACAAGTGGTGCACCTTCTTCATTGACTAGTAGTGTTGATATGTCAATTCCTAATGAGCAATCTCCTCCGTGTGTTCATGCACCTTCTCCATCTGATGTCAATACTTCAATTCCCGATAACCAACCTCCTAATATTCAAGGAATTGAATTTGATGCTTCTTCTCTTGAACGGGATCCCGGATTACGTACTCCGATAATGCAAGAACCCATTAATCAACGTGACATGATTAGACGAGCTTATATCAAAATGGGGCCATATCAACCTAAGCCTAAACATCGAGAGTATCCACGGTCTAAGTTTGGAGATCAATATCGTCGATTTCAATATGCCTGGTTTCAACAATTTCCCTGGTTAGAGTATTCCCCTTCAAAAGATGCTGCCTTTTGCTTTCCTTGCTTTCTTTTTGAAAAGAAGACGACAAACTGTCCTACATTGGCTCTTGAAGGATTTAGAAATTGGAAGAGGGTTAATGATGGAAAAAGATGTGTCTTTTTGCTGCATGTAGGAGGTCCCAATTCACCACATAACAAGGCTGTGAAATCTGTTGAGGATTTAATGAATGTAGTTGGGCATGTTGACAAAGTATTGAATGCACAATCTTTAGAAGAAATTAAGAAGAATAGGTTACGGCTTACAGCAAGTATTAAGAGTATTCGATGGCTTACAGCTCAATCATGTGCTTTAAGAGGTAATGATGAATCCACTGATTCAAGCAATCGTGGGAATTTTTTGGAAATGTTAAAGTTAATGGGTGAGTTGGATGTTAATATTAATGAAGTTGTGCTAGACAAGGCTCCAAAAAATGCAACGTCGAGCTACTTGCTTTTAGTTCGGCTTTAGAACCTAAGGATGGCTTCAAATTGTTTCAAATTGAAAGGATTTGCACTCTTGCGGAGAAATTTTATCCGGATGATTTCACTGCACAAGATATGCATTATCTAAGATCTCAGTTGGAGCATTATAAGCTTGATGTTACTCGTGATCCGAAGTTTCAAAATCTATCCACTGTTTCGGAATTGTTGCGACGGTTAATTGAATCAAATAAGTCTCAAAACTATCATTTGATTGAAAGGTTGATTCGTCTTGTTTTGACTCTTCCTGTTACCACTGCAACTACTGAACGAGCGTTTTCGGCTATGAAGATTGTCAAAACTCAACTTCGTAACAAAATGGAGGAGGAATATCTAGCAGATTCTATGGTTCTCTACATTGAAAGAGAATTAGCTGGAAGTATCAATACCGATGCAGTAATCGATGATTTTTACTCTTTGAAAGACCGAAGGGCACAACTCAAATAGTGTATGTATTTGTTACTCTTTGAATTAGCTGTATTTGTTAGCTTTATGTTTGAAGTTTCTAAAAATCTACTGTTTGATTTGTGATGCAGGTTGGTGCAAACTGTATGTTTTCTGATGTATTATCTTTTGCGTTGTTGCTATGAACTACGGGGCTCGGGTTTGAAGCATGTTTGTCCAGGTTGGTGCAAACTGTATGTTTTCTGCATGTTCGAAGCATGTTTGTCCAGTGTATTACACTCTATGCTCTGGTTTTTATCAAAGACTCCACTTGAAGCAATAGTCAGCTTTTTGCGTTGCTGTTGTTGCTCATTTTGCGTTGTTGCTGTTGGGATTTGCAAGCAATAGTCAGCTTTCATTTCGTGCAATTTTTTTTTAGCTTGTTGGGTTTTCAAGTGCAGCCTAGTGCACTTGAAAATCCTGGCTCCATCCCTGAACGCAACGAGTTTATTTTGGAAAATAACTTATAGAAGTTTTAAGGGTAAGTCATTTTCATCCAATTAATGAAAAATATTTTACTCATTTTTCACAAAACCAAACACCAGAAAATAGGTAAAACATTTTACACCCAAACAAATGGGGCCTAAATATTTGGCATTATTAACGTGTCACTTGCCTCGTTAAAAAAAGAAATCGAAGAAATGTTCACTTGCATACTTGTGATACCATGATGGATATATCAGGTAGGTAGATCCCGCCCAAGTCACATAACATCGTGCATGCACGTGAGTAAGCGAGAACGTGAACGTAAAATCCTTTTAAAAATATTCTGGAAATACTAAAATTTGTGAGAGCAAACGTAGAGCAAGAATTGAAAGAACAGGCGAAGGGTCATGCTCATGAAGGATTAAAAAAAAAAATGATTGAATCTTGCGTTCATAAAAAGGAAACGAACATATGCAAAATTCCATTCTGAGTACTTTTTTGCTCATGCAACAGATAAATATTTCTTAAGGTTTTTTCTAACCACAAAAATCCAAATAGGCTCGTCCCTGAGGATAGTTGAGCAAGGCTTGCTGCGCCATGGGTACCAAAATTTTCTTTTAATCATTTTTAAAGGGAAATGATTTTGTCACTCCTTTTTTTATTAACGCTACTTTCCTGCAAGTGTATTTTTACAAAATCAGCAACCTTTTTTAAACCTAGTATTGGTTATTATACTAGGTTTAAACTTTAAAGAATAAGTTCATTATAAATAAACCCCTCCTCTGATTAGTCTGATCTAGATAATAAAACATTTTTTCACCCTTTTTAGACTGATTTATCGTTTATTTAATTTGTTAGCTCGTAAAAGTATATAAGGGGCCTTAATCTTGAAGTTCACATCGGGCCCCGAAATGTCAAGGTTCTTTTGCTTCACAAATTCTCTAAGGTTCGAGATTCAAAAATGAAGAGGTAACTGAGTACGTAAAAAGAAAAGGGGAAAGGGAAAATGTTTGTTTTCCGCGTTCAAAAGGAATTTAATTTGCATGAATATTCGTCGTTTGGCTTTTCGGTCTTTGACTCTTTGAAGGAAATAATTGTATGTATCTCTTACCTAAACACACTATCACAGTCATATTCAAGGCAATAGCTTAGGTAAGCGTTTCCCCAGATCACCTCGGAAACGTACGTAACACTTGACTTTGGGGAATTTCTCCTCTCTTACTTTTGAAGTTGGGTTGTTGGCACCGTCCAATCTTTTGAACCAGTGGAGCAATCCAGTTTGTGGTCCCCATTTGGGGTTTCGTTTCGATAATCTAAATCATTCATCATAAATTAATTTTTGGATTCCCATCAGTGAAGGAAACATGGTAATATGGACATAAATTAATTTGGGTCTCTAGTCCTGCCCTCTCTGATGCTATTTGGCTTTGATTTGGGGGCGTGGTTCTACAACAAAACATCCCGGTAGCTCCTCGGTTCTTGGAGGTTTAGGGGAGGTCATTGTTTCAGTGGTATTCTGAGAGCAGCCACTTTGTGCATATATTGCCAAATGTTAGGTCTGTCTCCAATCATCCTCCGCCCATACCCCCAATGATTGGGGACTAGATGGGTTATGTTATGTTATGTTGTTGTATTCCCATCAGATCAATACACATTTAAAAAATTAAGTTGATCAAAGTTGGTAAATTCACGCATAAAAATTCTTGTGCATCTTCAAAAGAATAATGTATGATTAAAAAGCTTAACGGTTAGATATATCTTAAATTTTTTTCGAGGTTAATTTACGCATTGTGGTCATGTATAAAACGAACTTCTCTCGAATCATTAAAACGGAAAGCCGTACGTAGTTCGGTCCAGTTGAGGAGCATTCATTCAACATTCAAACTTTTTAAAATTATATTTGACAAGGAACATTCAACCCCTTTTTAATACTCTATGTTATCAACTCCGAATTGCATGAATGGCTCAACTACCAAACTCACGCAGTCACGACCAGACTGTTTCACGTTTTTGACAAAGAAGGGAGCGAATGGAAGTACTATTGGGCTACTTGAGAAACTTTTGGGTATAACCGGTATATAAACCATTTGGTACCCCTCCTTTACAAGAAAACTGACACTTGGCAAAGTGTAATTTTTAGGACTTGAATTGTAATTATTCTTCTATTGGCACTAAAACATCTGTTTTGTTTTTGGGGCGCGGTTATTCGCAGCCACGTATTTTCTCCCATAGCCCATTAAAAATTTTCAACTATACTCGACAGTTAGTTACCGAAATTGAAATATATTTTCAGCACCCAATTACCGAAATATAATTTTTTTTTCAACAGCTATTTACCAAAATGTATGTATTAACAGTTGTATACCGAATGTTGAACATATTTTCGACATGCAGTTACCGAAATATAATTTTGTTTTCAACAGCTATTTACCGAAATATTGTTTATGATTTTCAACAACTACTTACCGAAATATAGTGGGCTAAGGGAGAAAATATGTGGTTGCGAATAGCCGCGCCCTTGTTTTTTCCCACACAAATGCCACAAAAAGCTAAACAACCCCCCCAAATTACTCCTCTGTTTTCCCTTTTTTTCCTTCTCATCCAATTTTTTCACATTTACAGATCCACATAAACAAAGGATATCCTTATTTTACCAACAGGTTTGAAGGGTTTATTTAACAATCCCCCCTAGTAAACCCAACATAATCTAGCCTAATTTCTTTGGACAAATAATTATATGATTGGGTTGGTTTTATACCTGCCGCGACCATTGACGTGATAACATCTCCATATGCTTTCAGCACTTTTCTTCCGGATCTTAAATTTTGCCTTTCTTCTGGACTCGCAAACTCGTGATTGTGATCATCATTCAAGTGGGAAATTGTTCAAATGCCATCATCAATCGTAAATCGAATTCTAGCCTTACAATCCGTTCTTGTCTCCAGATGATTAAATTCTTTCACTTTACTAATGCTCCCAATTTTATGATATCCAGCTTTCGAACACAAGTATTCGCGTTGTCGTAAGATTCCATTCATATCTTGACGCTTATTTTCTCGACGAATGCTAAAACCCTTCCTCAAGGCATACTCATTGTAGAGGTTGTAAGCTTCATCGTCGGAACAAACTTTCATTCCCACTTTGAGTTCCCCACTGCAATAATTGGAATCTTCCATTAAAGTAGTTTTTTCGCTCCCCTTTTCATAATCTGGGAGTTCCCCACTGCAATCATCGAAATTTCCCATTAAAGTAGCTTCTTCACTCCCATTTTCATAATCCGGGGCATCCATTAAACCTGAGTAACTAGAAAATTCAGTGATTAATGAATGGAAACCAAAAAAATTATGAAGAACGTTCAATAGATTAAATGAGTATTTAAAAAAATAAACCATGTTGTTACCCGTTGGTAAACTGATGTTTTTTTTTTCTTTTTTTGGAAGTGGATCTGGAGATAAAAAATAATGGATGAGAAGAAAGTAAAGATGTTAGTGGAGATGTACAGACTACAGAGGAGTAGTTTGTGGCTTTGTGCAGGAATAGGAGTGGTTTGTGCGGGAATAGGAGTAGATTGTGTGTCCTTAAAATTACACTTTGTCAAGTGTCAATTTTTTTGTGAAGGGGAGATACCAAATGATTTATATACCTGTTATACCAAAAAGTTTCTCACTTATTAGACTTTTTGCTTTTTGATTTTATTTACAGGATCCAGATCCACTCCGGTCCGGTCCTCATTGGGACCGTTTATTTGCTGCAATCAACGGTTTTGATATATTTTTATTCTTTTACCTGTAAGAGTATGTTCTTACCGGTAAAAATGTATGAGAAATCCAAACAATTGAATCTACCAATGGACGATCTCGATCCACACTTTTTCGATCAGTCCAAACCATTGGACCGGAGATAAGCCGAACCCTTATTTGCATTAGAAGTGCAGAAGATGTGTACATAAAGAAAAAAAGGTCCGGAAAGACTAGAGAAGTTTTAGTCAACAAAATCGTCGAGGCCAACAAAAATACTTTCTCCACAAAAAGTCAGCGAGCGGTGAATTCATATGTTACTTTTTCAGTAGGCTTGCGTTATGCTTTTCAGTTTAAAAAACAAAAGACTTGCTTTATGCTTTCGTGTTTTTTTTGTTTGATCAAATGGGGTATCGAATTGGACTATAATTTCGGTACTTGATTAAAATGTAACGGATTTAGAAAGGGTCCCTATATTTTTTACTCGCTATGAGTAGCTAATAGTATTGTAATGTAATTAAGATGACCGCGTATCCGATCGATGCTTAGTTGAACTTTGTTATTTTGGTCCGGATTAAACATCCATCAAAAATAAAATTTTTGAAATTGTCAAATGTCGCGAAAAAGAAACAATTATTGACCTGAATATCCTTAATCCAAAGATTATATATTATGAAACTACACATTCGATCACATTTAAGAAGCTAGCGTTGTACTTATACGACGCATATATGGGAAGATATTTAATACACTGGTTATCACACCCACTTCTTCAGAAAACTCTCCCTTCGTTTTTGAAATCTTGGTTTCACCCTTGACTATCACAATGGTACAAGCGTGCTGGGAGCAGAATTTGGAGGAAATATTAATTAGAATTTATGTTTTTATGTATTTTCATGTATTGACAATATGTACTCAATTATAATAAAATAAAATTTTGTTTAAATTTATTATTGTTGATTAGAAGTTATTTTTATTATTCATTGTTAAGATAAATTAATTAACTAATTAAAATAATATAAATTTATTAAGTATAAATTCAATTTGAATTGAAAATATAATTTGAGTTCATCAAATTAAAATTAAACAGTGATGCTTAAATAAATAAAGATATGAAATTAAGTAAATAAATAAAGTAAGTAAACAAATAAAGAATTAGGAAATTAAATTAAAATAAAATTAGGGGGGGCCGGGAGGGAGGGAGGTTAAAATGCAAAAGGAGGGGATAGGGTCCGGGGGTTGTGTCGGATGGAAAAGCACCTCTATAAGTATCCGCATCAGTCTCTCCACATTTTGGACCAATTTAGACTTCAAAAAGTCACTTTATTACTTTAGCTACTCATTTTCAAAATGTCTACTGCATCAAACTCTCCCTATTAAATCTATCCCAATAAAAATATACTGTAATTTCTTTTTTTTGTTCTAAAAAAAGGCAAACAACAACAAAAAAAAATTACCAAATCAACCACGCAAAACCAGCAAACCCCTTCTCTGTCTCTCTCTCTCTAACTTTACTCTCTCTTCTTCTCAACTCCAGCCCAAAATACCAACAAACAAAATCAATCACAGTCTACACCGGCAAAATCAACTCCCCCGTCACCACCCCCCCCCTGATGCAGCGTAGCCTAATGACACGAACACGAACGTGCAAGAGAAAACACGAATAATAGATCGACCCAGAGGTACTCCCTCTTTAAACGATCAAAGTTGAGAATAATCTCGTTTTTCTTTATTCAATAACAACCAAAGTCTGCCGTAGGGTTTACAAGCATATAAATAGGGTAAAAGAAACCCTAATTAACTTAGGAAACCTTTAAGGCCGCTAATCAACCCTAAATACGAAAATTACCAAAAAAGGAAAGTTCTGGTTTGACTAATAAATCAGAAACTAGAAAGAAATATAAGGTTGCCAAAACAAACGGCAAGTAAAACAGAGTTTCCTAACAAAAGTTATTAGCGATCTAAATATTACTATAAACGGAAAAATTGGCCTTTTCGGGGCCTAAACAGCGACGAACGCCCGAAATCCATCGTGCATCATCTCGCGTAGCAAAATGACTATTGATCCTTGGGCGGATTCCTTTGGACCGTGCGAAATTCAGCCCATTCTGACAACGTTGATTCTTAGGCCTTTTTAGGCCTACGTGGACGCAACCGGTCCATCCACGTTGACGCAACCCGGTTTGCATCATCCTCCCCGGCTTGAAAAGAATTCGCCCTCGAATTACCATCATCAGAAGATGAACTATCGCCCACAAACGGAATCAGATGTTTGACGTTGAACACATCCGATGTGCGCCCCTGGCTAGGCAGATTCAAACGGTATGCATTCGAATTGATCTTCTCAAGGACCTCCAAAGGCCCAATCTTCCTGGCCTTAAGCTTGTTGTATTCCCCTTCCGGAAATCGATCCTTGGTCAGCATAGCATAAACAAAGTCGCCCACCTCAAATTCCACCAAACGACGCTTCTTGTCGGCTGCTTTCTTATACTTGGAGGTAGAGACCTCCAACTGCTTTCGAGTAGCCTCATGTACTTCCTTCAAATGTGCCATAAAGTCGTGGGCCTTCCAATGCACACGCTTCAAATCAGGCACCGAAGCGAGATCGACAAGGGGACCGCGGATTGCAACCAAACACAATCATAAATGGAGAACGACCTGTACTCCGATTCACTGAATGATTGTACGCAAACTCAACCTGGGCTAGTTTCAGATCCCATGACCCGAGTTGTTCACCCACCAAACTGCGTAGCATGTTGCCCAAAGAACGATTGACCACCTCAGTTTGGCCATCAGTTTGGGGATGATATGAAGTACTAAAATCGACCTGTGTGTTTGCCAACCTCCACAAACAACGCCAAAAGTGGCTCAAGAAACGTGTGTCCCTGTCGGAAACAATAGATACAGGCAGCCCATGCAAACGATAAACACTGTCAAAATACAACTGCGCTACCTTAACAGCATCGGTGGTCTTCGTGCAAGGAATAAAGTGAGCCATCTTCGAGAACCTGTCCACCACCACATAAATAGAATCCTTGCCTCGTTGGGTACGAGGAAGACCAAGGACAAAATCCATACTCACATCCGCCCATGGTTGTGTAGGAATAGGCAGAGGCATATAGAGTCCGGCGTTAGTGGCCCCACCCTTAGAAACACAACAAATATGACAAGCTTCCACAAACCGGTAAACATCCCGCCTCAAGGTAGGCCAAAAATATGATGCAGCCACCAAAGCAAGGGTTTTATCACGACCTACATGCCCCTCATTATGCAAGTCAGTAATAATTTTGAGCCGTAGACTCGACTCTGGAACACATAATGCATTACCCTTGAACAGAAAGCCATCATGAAGGTGAAACGCACTCGCTGCACCCTTTGAAAGATCATCCAAAACATGCGAGAAAAAGGATCCACAGCTAACAATTCACGAAAAGAATCGAAACCAAGTACCTCAGTGCGCATGAGAGTCAGCAAGGAAGAACGACGGCTGAGGGCATCTGCAACTCGGTTCAATGTCCCTGCCTTGTGTTTAATCACAAAGGTGAACTGCTGGACATAAGCAACCCACTTAGCATGTCGATGGGATAGCTTGTCCTGACTATTCAGATGTTTCAGCGCCTCATGATCAGAATACAACACAAAGTCACTATGAATGAGGTAGTGGTACCAATGGTGCAAAGCACGCACAACTGCATAGAACTCCACATCATACGTGCTGTAATTCACCTTTCCCCCATTGAGTTTCTCACTGAAGTAAGCAACCGGCTTTGAATTCTGACTAAGAACAGCCCCAATTCCCACCTTCGAGGCATCACAATGTAACTCAAACGGTTGTGAAAAATCTGGAAGGATTAGCACTGGAGCACTAGTTAGCTTCAACTTGATCTCCCTGAAAGCCTCTGTTGCCTCTTCTGTCCATGTAAAACTTCCTCCTTTCATACACTCTGTGATCGGAGCCATAATAGTGCTGAAGTGTGGTATGAATCGGCGATAGAATGATGCTAACCCATGAAAGCTCCGAATATCAAACAAGGTCCGTGGCTCGGGCCATTGTTTGATCGCCACCACCTTTGATTCATCCACAGCAAGTCCATCCTTCGAAACAATGTACCCCAAGAATAGAACTGAGCCAGTCATAAAAGCACACTTCTTCAGACCCCCAAACAGCTTCTCCCTTCGTAGGACCCCCAGAACTTCTCTTAAATGCTGCATATGTAAGTCCGGTGTAGCACTATAAATCAAAATATCATCGAAATATACTACAACAGACTTACCAATAAACGGTCGCAGCGCTTGGTTCATCACACGCATGAAAGTACTAGGCGCGTTTGACAAACCAAATGGCATAACCAGCCATTCATACAAACCCTCACGAGTCTTAAATGCAGTCTTCCACTCATCCCCCGGTCTGATCCGAATCTGATGATAGCCACTCCTCAAGTCCAGCTTGCTGAACACCTTGGCCCCTGATAATTGATCCAACAAATCATCTAAACGAGGAATGGGAAATCGGTACCTCACAGTGATTTTATTGATAGCCCGGCTATCCACGCACATCCTCCATGATCCATCCTTCTTTGGAGTTAATAAAGCCGGAGCTGCACAAGGACTGAGGCTCTCTTGAATGAAACCCTTGGACAGCAACTCTTCCACCTGTCTACGCAACTCCTCATGTTCCTTCGGACTCATCCGGTAATGGGCTCGGTTCGGCAAGTTAGCACCGGGCACTAAATCAATGTGGTGCTGAATGTCACGTAGCGGTGGCAATCCCTCCGGTAACTCTTCTGGAAACACATCCCCAAATTCCGACAAAAGGGGCTGAATAATAGCCGGAACTGCAGCCTCAGATTGATTCTGCCCAATATCCTTCCCAACCAGAACATAAGCAACCCCAGATTCAGCGATCTCCTCTTCCATCTGCGCTCTTGCTAATAGATTAGGACCCACAGGGGCTGACTCCCTCGATGGTAATAGTTTGATCTTTGTACCACCGTAAATCAAACTGTAAGTGTTAGACCCTCCGTCATGCGCTACCTTACGATCATACTGCCATGGACGCCCCAAAAGCAGATGACAAGCATCCATAGCCACAACATCACACCATGCACTGTCCTTATATTTAGAGGCCATTGAAAAAGAAACTAAACAGCGCTTGGAAACTTTTACCTCATTACCTTTCTTCAACCAACTCAGTTTGTAAGGATTGGGATGCGCCTCTGTCTTCAAGTTTAATTTTTGCACTGCCTCTTCTGACACCACATTCTCACAACTGCCCGAATCAATCACATAGCGACAAACTTTGCCACCAATTGTGCAGGTGGACTGGAATATGTTGTTGCGCAACCACGACTCCCCTTCAGATTCTCGGGGCGCATAACACACCCTTCGCACCACCAATAGTGGCGACCCTGTGTCACCTGCACATTCTATCTCCTCCATCTCCCCATTATTGTCATCGTGTACAGCATCCTGGCTATAATCCTCAGTGTCATCCTGGACAATCCCATCCTGATCTACGAACAAGGCCTTTCCTGGACGATCCCCTTTTCTGCAGTCCGCCATACGGTGACCTGGCTCGCCACACTTAAAGCATTTAAAGCCAGCAGTCGCCGTTCTGTTAGTTGCCGGTACTGCGGGTTGAGGAATAACTGCACGTACAGGTGGTGCAGCCCCCACAGTTGTTCGAACAGCATTACTCCAATTACCCGCTGGCCTTCTATTGAACCGTTTTTCTAACACCAAAGCCCTCTGATGGGCATCCGAAATAGAACACAAATCATACATCATTAACTCATCTTGAATCTGTTGACGTAAACCACCAACATACCTTGCAGTCTGCTGCTCCGTAGACTCTGCTAAATCGTTTCTGGCCACGAGTTGATAGAACTCTTCAGTGTAATCATCGACAGAACGCGTGTTCTGGCGAAGATTCTGCAATCTCTGGTACATGATACGGGTATAGTTATGGGGAAGGAACTCCACCCGCATCTTCTTCTTCAGCTTTTCCCAATCAGTAATCTTGGACTTTCCATTCCGACTCCTACTGATTTTTAGTTGTTGCCACCACGCAGAAGCTCTACCCCTGAATCTAGTCGCCACAAGAGGAACCCTCCTATCCATAGGAACCCCTTTGAAATCCATGATTTCGTCTATAGCATTCAACCAGTCCAGAAATTCCTCCGGTGACAGGTTGCCCTGAAATTCTGGTAGGTCAATCTTGATACTTTTCTCCCACGAATGAGAGTCATGGGTTCTAGCCATGATTTCCCTATCCTCCCCCGTTGATGGTAATGACCAACAAAAGGGTTGGAACCTTCATCATCCGAAAAACCCTCCTCCTCCTGAGGATTAGGTCTAACAGGACGACGGCGAGGCGGATCCCCAACTTCTAGGGCCTCAAGGCGTTGCATGACTGCCTCGAGTGTCAACCCCATCCGCTGAAGCCCGTCCTCTATCCGAGCTTCTCGAGCGACTTCATCCCGCTCATAGACTTCGTCAAGAACAGCCGTACGGTTGCCTCGTCCACCCCGACCTCCAGCACGTCCTCTGGCAGCCATCTCAGGATTGGAACTTGCAGCTCTGATACCAACTGATGCAGCGTAGCCTAATGACACGAACACGAACGTGCAAGAGAAAACACGAATAACAGATCGACCCAGAGGTACTCCCTCTTTAAACGATCAAAGTTGAGAATAATCTCGTTTTTCTTTATTCAATAACAACCAAAGTCTGCCGTAGGGTTTACAAGCATATAAATAGGGTAAAAGAAACCCTAATTAACTTAGGAAACCTTTAAGGCCGCTAATCAACCCTAAATACGAAAATTACCAAAAAAGGAAAGTTCTGATTTGACTAATAAATCAGAAACTAGAAAGAAATATAAGGTTGCCAAAACAAACGGCAAGTAAAACGGAGTTTCCTAACAAAAGTTATTAGCGATCTAAATATTACTATAAACGGCAAAATTGGCCTTTTCGGGGCCTAAACAGCGACGAACGCCCGAAATCCATCGTGCAACATCTTGCAAAGCAAAATGACTATTGATCCTTGGGCCGATTCCTTTGGACCGTGCGAAATTCAGCCCATTCTAACAACGTTGATTCTTAGGCCTTTTTAGGCCTACGTGGACGCAACCGGTCCATCCACGTTGACGCAACCCGGTCTGCATCATCCTCCCTGGCTTGAAAAGAATTCGCCCTCGAATTGCCATCATCAGAAGATGAACTATCGCCCATAAACGGAATCAGATGTTTGACGTTGAACACATCCGATGTGCGCACGTGGCTAGGCAGATTCAAACGGTATGCATTCGAATTGATCTTCTCAAGGACCTCCAAAGGCCCAATCTTCCTGGCCTTAAGCTTGTTGTATTCCCCTTCCGGAAATCGATCCTTGGTCAGCACAGCATAAACAAAGTCGCCCACCTCAAATTCCACCAAACGACGCTTCTTGTCGGCTGCTTCCTTATACTTGGAGGTAGAGACCTCCAACTGCTTTCGAGTAGCCTCATGTACTTCCTTCAAATGTGCCATAAAGTCGTGGGCCTTCCAATGCACACGCTTCAAATCAGGCACCGGAGCGAGATCGACAGGGGATCGCGGATTGCACCCATAGACAATCTGAAATGGAGAACGACCTGTACTCCGATTCACTGAATGATTGTATGCAAACTCAACCTGGGCCAGTTTCAGATCCCATGACCCGAGTTGTTCACCCACCAAACTGCGTAGCATGTTGCCCAAAGAACGATTGACCACCTCAGTTTGGCCATCAGTTTGGGGATGATATGAAGTACTAAAATCGAGCTGTGTGTTTGCCAACCTCCACAAACAACGCCAAAAGTGGCTCAAGAAACGTGTGTCCCTATCGGAAACAATAGATACAGGCAGCCCATGCAAACGATAAACACTGTCAAAATACAACTGTGCTACCTTAACAGCATCGGTGGTCTTCGTGCAAGGAATAAAGTGAGCCATCTTCGAGAACCTGTCCACCACCACATAAATAGAATCCTTGCCTCGTTGGAGTACGAGGAAGACCAAGGACAAAATCCATACTCACATCCGCCCATGGTTGTGTAGGAATAGGCAGAGGCATATAGAGTCCGGCGTTAGTGGCCCCACCCTTAGAAACACAACAAATATGACAAGCTTCCACAAACCGGTAAACATCCCGCCTCAAGGTAGGCCAAAAATATGATGCAGCCACCAAAGCAAGGGTTTTATCACGACCTACATGCCCCTCATTATGCAAGTCAGTAATAATTTTGAGCCGTAGACTCGACTCTGGAACACATAATGCATTACCCTTGAACAGAAAGCCATCATGAAGGTGAAACGCACTCGCTGCACCCTTTGAAAGATCATCCAACACATGCGAGAAAAAAGGATCCACAGCTAACAATTCACGAAAAGAATCGAAACCAAGTACCTCAGTGCGCATGAGAGTCAGCAAGGAAGAACGACGGCTGAGGGCATCTGCAACTCGGTTCAATGTCCCTGCCTTGTGTTTAATCACAAAGGTGAACTGCTGGACATAAGCAGCCCACTTAGCATGTCGATGGGATAGCTTGTCCTGACTATTCAGATGTTTCAGCGCCTCATGATCAGAATACAACACAAAGTCACTATGAATGAGGTAGTGGTACCAATGGTGCAAAGCACGCACAACTGCATAGAACTCCACATCATACGTGCTGTAATTCACCTTTCCCCCATTGAGTTTCTCACTGAAGTAAGCAACCGGCTTTGAATTCTGACTAAGAACAGCCCCAAGTCCCACCTTCGAGGCATCACAATGTAACTCAAACGGTTGTGAAAAATCTGGAAGGATTAGCACTGGAGCACTAGTTAGCTTCAACTTGATCTCCTTGAAAGCCTCTGTTGCCTCTTCTGTCCATGTAAAACTTCCTCCTTTCATACACTCTGTGATCGGAGCCATAATAGTGCTGAAGTGTGGTATGAATCGGCGATAGAATGATGCTAACCCATGAAAGCTCCGAATATCAAACAAGGGCCGTGGCTCGGGCCATTGTTTGATCGCCACCACCTTTGACTCATCCACTGCAAGTCCATCCTTCAATTCGAAACAATGTACCCCAAGAATAGGACTGAGCCAGTCATAAAAGCACACTTTTTCAGACCCCCAAACAGCTTCTCCCTTCGTAGAACCCCCAGAACTTCTCTTAAATGCTGCATATGTAAGTCCGGTGTAGCACTATAAATCAAAATATCATCGAAATATACTACAACAGACTTACCAATAAACGGTCGCAGCGCTTGGTTCATCACAAGCATGAAAGTACTAGGCGCGTTTGACAAACCAAATGGCATAACCAGCCATTCATACAAACCCTCACGAGTCTTAAATGCAGTCTTCCACTCATCCCCATGTCTGATCCGAATCTGATGATAGCCACTCCTCAAGTCCAACTTTTTGAACACCTTGGCCCCTGATAATTGATCCAACAAATCATCTAAACGAGGAATGGGAAATCGGTACCTCATAGTGATTTTATTGATAGCCCGGCTATCCACGCACATCCTCCATGATCCATCCTTCTTTGGAGTTAATAAAGTCGAAACTGCACAAGGACTGAGGCTCTCTTGAATGAAACCCTTGGACAGCAACTCTTCCACCTGTCTACGCAACTCCTCATGTTCCTTCGGACTCATCCGGTAATGGGCTCGGTTCGGCAAGTTAGCACCGGGCACTAAATCAATGTGGTGCTGAATGTCACGTAGCGGTGGCAATCCCTCCGGTAACTCTTCTGGAAACACATCCCCAAATTCCGACAAAAGGGGCTGAATAATAGCCGGAACTGCAGCCTCAGATTGATCCTGCCCAATATCCTTCCCAACCAGAACATAAGCAACCCCAGATTCAGCGATCTCCTCTTCCATCTACGCTCTTGCTAATAGATTAGGACCCACAGGGGCTGACTCCCTCGATGGTAATAGTTTGATCTTTGTACCACCGTAAATCAAACTGTAAGTGTTAGACCCTCCGTCATGCGCTACCTTACGATCATACTGCCACGAACGCCCTAAAAGCAGATGACAAGCATCCATAGCCACAACATCACACCATGCACTGTCCTTATATTTAGAGGCCATTGAAAAAGAAACTAAACAGCGCTTGGAAACTTTTACCTCATTACCTTTCTTCAACCAACTCAGTTTGTAAGGATTGGGATGCGCCTCTGTCTTCAAGTTTAATTTTTGCACTGCCTCTTCTGACACCACATTCTCACAACTGCCCGAATCAATCACATAGCGACAAACTTTGCCACCAATTGTGCAGGTGGACTGGAATATGTTGTTGCGCAACCACGACTCCCCTTCAGATTCTCGGGGCGCATAACACACCCTTCGCACCACCAATAGTGGCGACCCTGTGTCACCTGCACATTCTATCTCCTCCATCTCCCCATTATTGTCATCGTATACAGCATCCTGGCTATAATCCTCAGTGTCATCCTGGACAATCCCATCCTGATCTACGAACAAGGCCTTTCCTGGACGATCCCCTTTTCTGCAGTCCGCCATACGGTGACCTGGCTCGCCACACTTAAAGCATTTAAAGCCAGCAGTCGCCGTTCTGTTAGTTGCCGGCACTGCGGGTTGAGGAATAACTGCACGTACAGGTGGTGCAGCCCCCACAGTTGTTCGAACAGCACTATTCCAATTACCCGCTGGCCTTCTATTGAACCGTTTTTCTAACACCAAAGCCCTCTGATGGGCATCCGAAATAGAACACAAATCATACATCATTAACTCATCTTGAATCTGTTGACGTAAACCACCAACATACCTTGCAGTCTGCTGCTCCGTAGACTCTGCTAAATCGTTTCTGGCCACGAGTTGATAGAACTCTTCGGTGTAATCATCGACAGAACGCATGTTCTGGCGAAGATTCTGCAATCTCTGGTACATGATACGGGTATAGTTATGGGGAAGGAACTCCACCCGCATCTTCTTCTTCAGCTTTTCCCAATCAGTAATCTTGGACTTTCCATTCCGACTCCTACTGATTTTTAGTTGTTGCCACCACGCAGAAGCTCTACCCCTGAATCTAGTCGCCACAAGAGGAACCCTCCTATCCATAGGAACCCCTTTGAAATCCATGATTTCGTCTATAGCATTCAACCAGTCCAGAAATTCCTCCGGTGACAGGTTGCCCTGAAATTCTGGTAGGTCAATCTTGATACTTTTCTCCCACGAATGAGAGTCATGGGTTCTAGCCATGATTTCCCTATCCCTCCCCCGTTGATGGTAATGACCAGCAAAAGGGTTGGAACCTTCATCATCCGAAAAACCCTCCTCCTCCTGAGGATTAGGTCTAACAGGACGACGGCGAGGCGGATCCCCAACTTCTAGGGCCTCAAGGCGTTGCATGACTGCCTCGAGTGTCAACCCCATCCGCTGAAGCCCGTCCTCTATCCGAGCTTCTCGAGCGACTTCATCCCGCTCATAGACTTCGTCAAGAACAGCCATACGGTTGCCTCGTCCACCCCGACCTCCAGCACGTCCTCTGGCAGCCATCTCAGGATTGGAACTTGCAGCTCTGATACCAACTGATGCAGCTGCAGCGTAGCCTAATGACACGAACACGAACGTGCAAGAGAAAACACGAATAATAGATCGACCCAGAGGTACTCCCTCTTTAAACGATCAAAGTTGAGAATAATCTCGTTTTTCTTTATTCAATAACAACCAAAGTCTGCCGTAGGGTTTACAAGCATATAAATAGGGTAAAAGAAACCCTAATTAACTTAGGAAACCTTTAAGGCCGCTAATCAACCCTAAATACGAAAATTACCAAAAAAGGAAAGTTCTGATTTGACTAATAAATCAGAAACTAGAAAGAAATATAAGGTTGCCAAAACAAACGGCAAGTAAAACGGAGTTTCCTAACAAAAGTTATTAGCGATCTAAATATTACTATAAACGGCAAAATTGGCCTTTTCGGGGCCTAAACAGCGACGAACGCCCGAAATCCATCGTGCAACATCTTGCAAAGCAAAATGACTATTGATCCTTGGGCCGATTCCTTTGGACCGTGCGAAATTCAGCCCATTCTAACAACGTTGATTCTTAGGCCTTTTTAGGCCTACGTGGACGCAACCGGTCCATCCACGTTGACGCAACCCGGTCTGCATCATCCTCCCCAGCTTGAAAAGAATTCGCCCTCGAATTGCCATCATCAGAAGATGAACTATCGCCCACAAACGGAATCAGATGTTTGACGTTGAACACATCCGATGTGCGCACGTGGCTAGGCAGATTCAAACGGTATGCATTCGAATTGATCTTCTCAAGGACCTCCAAAGGCCCAATCTTCCTGGCCTTAAGCTTGTTGTATTCCCCTTCCGGAAATCGATCCTTGGTCAGCACAGCATAAACAAAGTCGCCCACCTCAAATTCCACCAAACGACGCTTCTTGTCGGCTGCTTCCTTATACTTGGAGGTAGAGACCTCCAACTGCTTTCGAGTAGCCTCATGTACTTCCTTCAAATGTGCCATAAAGTCGTGGGCCTTCCAATGCACACGCTTCAAATCAGGCACCGGAGCGAGATCGACAGGGGATCGCGGATTGCACCCATAGACAATCTGAAATGGAGAACGACCTGTACTCCGATTCACTGAATGATTGTATGCAAACTCAACCTGGGCCAGTTTCAGATCCCATGACCCGAGTTGTTCACCCACCAAATTGCGTAGCATGTTGCCCAAAGAACGATTGACCACCTCAGTTTGGCCATCAGTTTGGGGATGATATGAAGTACTAAAATCGAGCTGTGTGTTTGCCAACCTCCACAAACAACGCCAAAAGTGGCTCAAGAAACGTGTGTCCCTATCGAAAATAATAGATACAGGCAGCCCATGCAAACGATAAACACTGTCAAAATACAACTGTGCTACCTTAACAGCATCGGTGGTCTTCGTGCAAGGAATAAAGTGAGCCATCTTCGAGAACCTGTCCACCACCACATAAATAGAATCCTTGCCTCGTTGGGTACGAGGAAGACCAAGGACAAAATCCATACTCACATCCGCCCATGGTTGTGTAGGAATAGGCAGAGGCATATAGAGTCCGGCGTTAGTGGCCCCACCCTTAGAAACACAACAAATATGACAAGCTTCCACAAATCGGTAAACATCTCGCCTCAAGGTAGGCCAAAAATATGATGCACCCACCAAGGCAAGGGTTTTATCACGACCTACATGCCCCTCATTATGCAAGTCAGTAATAATTTTGAGCCGTAGACTCGACTCTGGAACACATAATGCATTACCCTTGAACAGAAAGCCATCATGAAGGTGAAACGTACTCTGTGCACCCTTTGAAAGATCATCCAACACATGCGAGAAAAAGGATCCACAGCTAACAATTCACGAAAAGAATCGAAACCAAGTACCTCAGTGTGCATGAGAGTCAGCAAGGAAGAACGACGGCTGAGGGCATCTGCAACTCGGTTCAATGTCCCTGCCTTGTGTTTAATCACAAAGGTGAACTGCTGGACATAAGCAGCCCACTTAGCATGTCGATGGGATAGCTTGTCCTGACTATTCAGATGTTTCAGCGCCTCATGATCAGAATACAACACAAAGTCACTATGAATGAGGTAGTGGTACCAATGGTGCAAAGCACGCACAACTGCATAGAACTCCACATCATACGTGCTGTAATTCACCTTTCCCCCATTGAGTTTCTCACTGAAGTAAGCAACCGGCTTTGAATTCTGACTAAGAACAGCCCCAATTCCCACCTTCGAGGCATCACAATGTAACTCAAACGGTTGTGAAAAATCTGGAAGGATTAGCACTTGAGCACTAGTTAGCTTCAACTTGATCTCCCTGAAAGCCTCTGTTGCCTCTTCTGTCCATGTAAAACTTCCTCCTTTCATACACTCTGTGATCGGAGCCATAATAGTGCTGAAGTGTGGTATGAATCGGCGATAGAATGATGCTAACCCATGAAAGCTCCGAATATCAAACAAGGTCCGTGGCTCGGGCCATTGTTTGATCGCCACCACCTTTGATTCATCCACAGCAAGTCCATCCTTCGAAACAATGTACCCCAAGAATAGAACTGAGCCAGTCATAAAAGCACACTTCTTCAGACCCCCAAACAGCTTCTCCCTTCGTAGGACCCCCAGAACTTCTCTTAAATGCTGCATATGTAAGTCCGGTGTAGCACTATAAATCAAAATATCATCGAAATATACTACAACAGACTTACCAATAAACGGTCGCAGCGCTTGGTTCATCACACGCATGAAAGTACTAGGCGCGTTTGACAAACCAAATGGCATAACCAGCCATTCATACAAACCCTCACGAGTCTTAAATGCAGTCTTCCACTCATCCCCCGGTCTGATCCGAATCTGATGATAGCCACTCCTCAAGTCCAGCTTGCTGAACACCTTGGCCCCTGATAATTGATCCAACAAATCATCTAAACGAGGAATGGGAAATCGGTACCACACAGTGATTTTATTGATAGCCCGGCTATCCACGCACATCCTCCATGATCCATCCTTCTTTGGAGTTAATAAAGCCGGAACTGCACAAGGACTGAGGCTCTCTTGAATGAAACCCTTGGACAGCAACTCTTCCACCTGTCTACGCAACTCCTCATGTTCCTTCAGACTCATCCGGTAATGGGCTTGGTTCAGCAAGTTAGCACCGGGCACTAAATCAATGTGGTGCTGAATGTCACGTAGCGGTGGCAATCCCTCCGGTAACTCTTCTGGAAACACATCCCCAAATTCCGACAAAAGGGGCTGAATAATAGCCGAAACTGCAGCCTCAGATTGATCCTGCCCAATATCCTTCCCAACCAGAACATAAGCAACCCCAGATTCAGCGATCTCCTCTTCCATCTGCGCTCTTGCTAATAGATTAGGACCCACAGGGGCTGACTCCCTCGATGGTAATAGTTTGATCTTTGTACCACCGTAAATCAAACTGTAAGTGTTAGACCCTCCGTCATGCGCTACCTTACGATCATACTGCCATGGACGCCCCAAAAGCAGATGACAAGCATCCATAGCCACAACATCACACCATGCACTGTCCTTATATTTAGAGGCCATTGAAAAAGAAACTAAACAGCGCTTGGAAACTTTTACCTCATTACCTTTCTTCAACCAACTCAGTTTGTAAGGATTGGGATGCGCCTCTGTCTTCAAGTTTAATTTTTGCACTGCCTCTTCTGACACCACATTCTCACAACTGCCCGAATCAATCACATAGCGACAAACTTTGCCACCAATTGTGCAGGTGGACTGGAATATGTTGTTGCGCAACCACGACTCCCCTTCAGATTCTCGGGGCGCATAACACACCCTTCGCACCACCAATAGTGGCGACTCTGTGTCACCTGCACATTCTATCTCCTCCATCTCCCCATTATTGTCATCGTATACAGCATCCTGGCTATAATCCTCAGTGTCATCCTGGACAATCCCATCCTGATCTACGAACAAGGCCTTTCCTGGACAATCCCCTCTTCTGCAGTTCGCCATACGGTGACCTGGCTCGCCACACTTAAAGCATTTAAAGCCAGCAGTCGCCGTTCTGTTAGTTGCCGGTACTGCGGGTTGAGGAATAACTGCACGTACAGGTGGTGCAGCCCCCACAGTTGTTCGAACAGCATTACTCCAATTACCCGCTGGCCTTCTATTGAACCGTTTTTCTAACACCAAAGCCCTCTGATGGGCATCCGAAATAGAACACAAATCATACATCATTAACTCATCTTGAATCTGTTGACGTAAACCACCAACATACCTTGCAGTCTGCTGCTCCGTAGACTCTGCTAAATCGTTTCTGGCCACGAGTTGATAGAACTCTTCGGTGTAATCATCGACAGAACGCGTGTTCTGGCGAAGATTCTGCAATCTCTGGTACATGATACGGGTATAGTTATGGGGAAGGAACTCCACCCGCATCTTCTTCTTCAGCTTTTCCCAATCAGTAATCTTGGACTTTCCATTCCGACTCCTACTGATTTTTAGTTGTTGCCACCACGCAGAAGCTCTACCCCTGAATCTAGTCGCCACAAGAGGAACCCTCCTATCCATAGGAACCCCTTTGAAATCCATGATTTCGTCTATAGCATTCAACCAGTCCAGAAATTCCTCCGGTGACAGGTTGCCCTGAAATTCTGGTAGGTCAATCTTGATACTTTTCTCCCACGAATGAGAGTCATGGGTTCTAGCCATGATTTCCCTATCCCTTCCCCCGTTGATGGTAATGACCAGCAAAAGGGTTGGAACCTTCATCATCCGAAAAACCCTCCTCCTCCTGAGGATTAGGTCTAACAGGACGACGGCGAGGCGGATCCCCAACTTCTAGGGCCTCAAGGCGTTGCATGACTGCCTCGAGTGTCAACCCCATCCGCTGAAGCCCGTCCTCTATCCGAGCTTCTCGAGCGACTTCATCCCGCTCATAGACTTCGTCAAGAACAGCCGTACGGTTGCCTCGTCCACCCCGACCTCCAGCACGTCCTCTGGCAGCCATCTCAGGATTGGAACTTGCAGCTCTGATACCAACTGATGCAGCGTAGCCTAATGACACGAACACGAACGTGCAAGAGAAAACACGAATAATAGATCGACCCAGAGGTACTCCCTCTTTAAACGATCAAAGTTGAGAATAATCTCGTTTTTCTTTATTCAATAACAACCAAAGTCTGCCGTAGGGTTTACAAGCATATAAATAGGGTAAAAGAAACCCTAATTAACTTAGGAAACCTTTAAGGCCGCTAATCAACCCTAAATACGAAAATTACCAAAAAAGGAAAGTTCTGATTTGACTAATAAATCAGAAACTAGAAAGAAATATAAGGTTGCCAAAACAAACGGCAAGTAAAACGGAGTTTCCTAACAAAAGTTATTAGCGATCTAAATATTACTATAAACGGCAAAATTGGCCTTTTCGGGGCCTAAACAACGACGCCCGAAATCCATCGTGCAACATCTTGCAAAGCAAAATGACTATTGATCCTTGGGCCGATTCCTTTGGACCGTGCGAAATTCAGCCCATTCTAACAACGTTGATTCTTAGGCCTTTTTAGGCCTACGTGGACGCAACCGGTCCATCCACGTTGACGCAACCCGGTCTGCATCACCCCCCCCCCCCCCCGCCTCCTCTCTCCCTCTTGAACGCACCCACGTACGACGCCATCGCTACCTACCTCTGCAAATCCACCCTTCGAAAGCAAACAAAACCTTCGATTGCAGATATTATTTTTTTATTGGTAAACGAGTGAATAGTGCCTCGTGTTTTGTCGCGAGGTACTGTAGCATTTGGTATTGTAACGAGCCTTGAACGAGACTGATGCAGGGGTGTTTTGCCCTTATTCGGTTTGGAATTCCAAACCCAGGGTTTTGGATAAAATAACTTTTCTACTTTTTCTCTCTCTAACTTTTCAATCATTACTTTCATTTTTCACTCTATCTCTCTCTATTTTTTACCTCTCTCCACAATCATTACTCTCATTTCTCTCTCTACCTTTATTCAAAAACACAACTCAAAATCCACAACCGAATTTGTTGTTTTCACAAGCTACTTTGGTGTAGAGGAGGGAGTAGAGAGGGAGATGTGGATGCTCTCTCGAAAAAGTTCCACAACAGACACGCGCCTAACTCAGGTTGCACGTGCGGCTACTCCGGCGATTTTTCGACGATCGAGTAAGGTGCTTTGGGATCGTCTCAGACAGAAAAACACAATCAAGGGTCAAATCTCGAGCGCCAAGAGATGCGGAAGAGTGCCGAGCTCAAAGCCGTCGTCGGAGCTCGGGCAGGCAGGGGAGCAGATGAAGGAGCAACTGAAACGTGGGAAGTTAACAAATTTAATGAGGATGCTTTGATGAATAGTAAGTGTATTACATACTCCCTCCGTCTCAAAATGGTTGTTCGGTCCGCAAAACGGAGTGTTAAAAATAATGCAATTTTTTCAAGAAAAAATTCAAACTTTTTTCACAAATTAAAAATACTCATTGATATCTAGTAAGTTGTTAAAAAACTTTTAATTTTTTCTTACAAAAATTGTATTATTTTTTAACACTCCGTTATGCGGACCGGACAATCATTCTGGAACGAAAGGAGTATTAAATAGTAAAATAATAGTTAATGTGATGAACAGTGCCTCGCGGGAAGAAACAAAGCACTGTAGCAAAATTACATGAATTGGAATGTAGCGAAATTACATGAATTAGAAAGTAGCGAGGGAGGGAGTAAGGCTGTTGCTGGAGAATTTCTTCGATTTTGCTCTTTATTCTAACTTTGAAAGAGAGATAGCGATTGAGATGTGGATACTCTTTAAAAAATTTACTGTAAAAGGAAAAATCCAAAATTACGCGGGGGCCTTGGTCCCCCAATAGCCCTACAACAGATCCGTCTCTCGGGCGACAAGTATTAGTTTTTTTTTTGATCCGCCACCAGTATCTTTAGGTTCCGTTCCAGAAACAATTTAAGAACTTATTTTTTGTTGAATAAGAACCCGTGTTCCGGAAAAATAAGAAGGTTGCCACTTATTTGGATGAATTTATATAGGTACCAATAGGCGCCGGGAGAAATCGTAAATCGGCGACCATGAAGCCATCTCCGACCCTGAATGACCGATCAGGGTTCAAAATTCTAAAAAAAAAACCGAGGGCTAAAGCGGGGAATCAACGACATCAGGGTGTGTAGGTTGCTTGATCAGTACTTTTAAGATGTATATATGGGTTTCATATATACATGGAAAAGGGGTGCTCGGATCAAACACCTTACACATCTCGGATGCCGTTGATTCACGTAGGCCCACTCGGTTTTTTTAATAGAATTTTTGACGGTTCTCGATCGGGCTTCGGTCCGGCGGGCCGCAGACGGCCCCGACGCGCCGCCGATACGATTTCCTCCGCCGCCCATTATCATAAAGAATAGCCTTATTTTTTTATAAGGCAACTTCAAGCTCAAAAATCATGTGTTTACGCAAATAATTTTCCTACCACTATGGATCTTGTTTGATAGATCTCATTGAGATCTTTAATACGATGCAAAAAATAAAATTAATTTTTTTTCCCATTTACATTATTTTTGAGTTTGAAAATGTGAAAGGAACTTTTGATTTGAATTTTGTGAAATGGCCCTTATTATTTTTGAAAGAAAAGTGGCAAAATAAGTATTTATTTTTTAAGAAGCGTTTCGGTACGGAGCCTTGGTAAACACTCCGTCTATATATATCCCTCTGCGTTTGATCCGGTCCTCCCAACTTGGTTTTCAACGAACAGCTGTCTTCTTTCTCTCTGTCTCTCACCTTGACTGTCTCTCTCTAGATCTCTCCCCGTCCATGCCAATCACTTCATTACAACTTCCGGCCGATAACCTGAGCACATTTTTTGCCAGAAATGCCAGCTTCAGGCTTCGTGGGTCCCCACTGAACCCATCAAACAGAAACCCTTCGTCCACTTCACTCACCGTTAAATGCGCTGCAACCACCGAATCCACTCGAACACATCTATCCAACCTCGAAAAACTACTTCAAACGGATTCCAAGCCAAACCCAATTGGTCTGGTAGATGGCTCACGGGAAAACAGAGGGAAGGGCCTGTTGGAAGGCCTAATCTTGGCTGCCAAGCCAAACCCAATCGGTCCAGAAGATGGCTCACAGGAAATTAAAGGGAAGGGCCTGTTGGAAGGCCTAAACTTGGCGGCCAGAATCTGGCCGGAGATGAAGGCGGCCGAGGACATGTCACCGCGGCACCTCAACCGGCTCCAGCGGCTGCTGTCCATGTCCCCGGATCGTTCCCCGAGGAACAGCCTTGGCAGCCGCTGGCGGGAGTACCACGGCCGCGACGACTGGTCCGGCCTCCTCGACCCTCTCGACGAGAACCTCCGGCGGGAGGTGGTCCGGTACGGCGAGTTCGTCCAGGCGGCCTACCACAGCTTCCACTCCGACCCCGCCACGTCGGCGGACGAGGCTCCAGCCCTGCGCCACGTTGCGGTGCCGGACAGGTCTTACAGGGTGACCAAGAATATCTACGCCACATCATCGGTCGGCTTGCCTAAGTGGGTCGATGACGTGGCGCCAGACCTCGGGTGGATGACCCAGCGGACGAGCTGCGTTGGGTACGTGGCCGTCTGCGAAGATCGTCGGGAGATTGCGCGGATGGGGAGGAGGGATATCGTCATTGCGCTCCGCGGGACCGCCACGTGCCTCGAGTGGGCAGAGAACGTGCGGGACCTACTGGTCCCGATTCCAGACCAAAAAGATCCAACCCACAAACAACCGAAGGTTGAATGCGGTTTCTTGAGTCTATACAATACACGTGGGGCTCACGTGCCAAGCTTGGCCGAGTCAGTAGTTGATGAAATCCATAGACTAATGGAAAAGTACAAGGGCGAGACACTAAGCATCACAGTAACTGGACACAGCCTTGGTGCGGCCTTAGCCTTACTGGTAGCCGATGAAGTGAGCACTTGCGCGCCCAACGTGCCGCCGGTGGCGGTCTTCTCCTTCGGCAGCCCTCGGGTTGGCAACAGGGGCTTCACCGATCGAATCACCACGAGAAACATCAAGGTGTTACGCATCGTGAACAACCAAGACGTGATCACCAGGGTGCCGGGGATGTTCGTCAGCGAAGGCCTCGACAGGATCCTCAGGAACTCCAGTGCGGCCGCGGTGCTGGACGTGCTCGACAACAACATGCCGTGGGCATACTCGCACGTCGGGACCGAACTGAGAGTGGACACGAGAATGTCGCCGTACCTAAAGCCAGACGCGGACGTGGCTTGCTGCCACGACTTGGAGGCGTACTTGCATCTCGTGGACGGGTTCTTGTCGTCGAATTGCCCGTTTAGAGCGAATGCCAAGAGGAGTCTAGTGAAGTTGGTGCATGAACAAAACTCGAATGTGAAGAAATTGTACACGAGTAGGGTAAAGGCCTTGAGCTTGAATCTTGAGAGGGAGAGGGAGAGGGAGGGGTTCCCTATGTCAAGTTGTTTGCCTAGTCCTTCTTGATCATGCTAATAAAAGTAAAATCATAGAGGTTGTACAGAAGAAATACGAAGAAATTCGCTAGTCTATTCTGTATGAGTTCAATTACTGCCAAAATCTCCATGCTTAATGTTAAAAGGTCCATATCTTTTTTTGGATATATGATATTGACTTACAACATTTACAAAAAAGATGTATAGCATTTACCACAAATAGACATGACATTTTGAACCACAAAAGACGTTATTTTACCATAAAGAGACGTAACATTTTCATCACAAAGATACGTAATATTTTACCTCAATAGGTGTAGCATCTGTAAAGGTGTATACCATATATGTGCTCCTAATTAATCATTAAAAAAAAGGTATAACATGCATTCACCAAAACACAAGACGTAACATTTCACATAAGTCGATCGGGGTAAACATTCACCAAATATGACATAACATTTTTCAAATAGTAGGAGGTGTATTGAAGCATTTCCGTTACTGTTGTACTAGCTAGAAACTATTTTCAAACTACTTGTGTCATTTCGAGGGGGAAAAAAAAAAGAAAGAAAATTTCACTTCCATATTATGGTGGTGTTGGCCACTAAAGGGTCTAACACATGACTGTTACTCCGTCGGTTCTAATTTACTTGCTCCTTTTAGAGAAACGAGTTTTTATAGCTAGAATGATGAGAAATATAGTTAAGTAATAACTTTTCTAATTTGCCCATACTTTATGCTTTGTTAATTAACATCACACGTAATGTAAAAAAAAAAAAAAAGGGTGAAAAAGTAATGTTACACAACTTTTTATGTTGACCTTTCAAAATGGGTATTCATTTTGGGACATTCCTAAAAGGAAAAAAAGGACCGCAATTTGGGACGAAGAGTTACACTTTCTTCATGTTCCGTTTTTTGTTTTTTTTTTTACCAAACTTTCCGTTTTGTTTATTAATTGTTGAACATTTCCGATGTAAAAAAAAAAATGTTGGTCTGGTTGACTAATTATACGTACAACTCTTGGACTTGTACAGCTGCACAGCACAAGTTTTTGAGACATTGACCGTATCTTTCTTTTTGAGATGAGAACATAGACCAAATTGGAACGGACTTTTCTTCTTCCCAGAACTAAGGTTGGGTTGATTTGATTTTTCATTATGTTCCAGGAGTATCATTGAGGACCTGAGAGCATATCTCTGGTATTTCAAACCAGTGACGGATATTGCATGGAAACCTCCATTTGATCGAGATTGTTACATAGTATATCATTGCTCAAGCCTACTTGTATATAATGTATATATGTGGGACAGAACGTCTACTTAAGTTCTGAAACACCCCTGCTATCGGGAGGAAAAAATCGAAAACATTATTCAGGCTGGTAGTGATTTTTTAGCCCGAGGTTAAAGTTTTCAATAATCTTCGCTTATCTGTTGAAAGACGCTTTCGCAAATCAACTACTCCAGTTGAATAGAGAAATCACCTAGTTGAATAGAGAAATCAAACACTAATGATAAGTGCCATTTAAGAAGATACAAATAAGATCTACAAGATTAAAGTCAAACAATATTATATTGAGGTTTTGATGCAGGAAAGTGTATGAGAAATTGAAGAACTATGCGACAATGTTTAGAGAAATTCTCTTTAGACTCTTTTTATTAATCAATAATCAACTTCCCCCGACGAGAGGCGAACAAAACGAATTTATAGGCCAAAGCCCTAACCCTAGAAAACATCAAGAAACCCTACTAACATTATTACGGACCTACAAAATAGAGAAAAAAAAAATAAGAGTTCTGAAAAAAGAACGGGCTGAAACGAACTTTCCTACGAAAAGATATAAGCGAAATAAAAATAATCCAAAACGGTCGGAAGCCTGTTTGGAGGCCTAAACAGCCTAAGAAGGGTAAAATCCACACGGCAGGCCATGTGTTCTTACCGTTGGGTCATTTCGGATCGAACCCACGTGAGCCCAACGCTAAATTCTTCAGTCAGTTAATTATGAAAAAACCGGCTACTCCTCCTCTTTGGCCACTGCATCAGGTTCACATCGCCAATAAATTGACTGAATAAGCTACAAATATGATCAACGAGATGAAATGTCAACTGGTATTATACTATTGAGGTCAACATTTTCAAGCAAATCGACTGAATAATAAAAGTTCATTTATTCTCAACGTCTGTTCCAGTTACAACTCCGGTGATCATTCCGGTTCAAGTAATACCAAATTATGTTGGACTACTATTAGAAATAGGAGCATCTTGAATCGAACCTAGCAAGCAGCTGTCTCAACAAATTCCTCTTTAGCCGTCACGTGCTCATTAGAGACTTCAAGAGTATGCCAAGCTAGCTAACTCCAACGTGGTGACGAGAAACATCTTCTAGCTCATCCTTGGGGAATTGCCAGATGTGAACTACCCGGCCATAAGACGGTCCTGTCCGCACTAGAAGTCCATGAGGCCATGTAGCGGCACAACGATCTTACAAAAGAAGGACTTCCTTGAAAAATATTCACATTACTGGAAAGAATCCTTGCTCACCCAGCTTGGGTGAGATGGGGATCTAACAAATACTACTACAATAATAGATAAATACCACACTAAAGAGGTTCACAAAGATCATGGTTTACAGTCCGTTAGCAGGAAGATATCTTCATTTGTTTTCATTAGCAACCCATTTGCTCCTGCGCATTACCTGTAGTTGTCTTTGTTCCACCTTATTTTCCTGTAGCATTTTTAAGAACCCTGACCTCATCTGATAAGGTGTTGAGTCTTACATCAGAAGTTTACATGGGAGACATATCCTGGTTTTAAAGTAGGAGCAAAGATCGTGGTTTTGGGGTGGGGGTTGGAGTTTGTAACAACCCTATCTGTTGTGGAGTGTCTAGTTGCTTGGAAACATGCACTTTGGATTCTGGATACATAAGTAAATTTTTTAACCATCAGTTGTTGCCATTGTATGAATTCTCCGGGTAGATGTCATTATGTATTGCACCTGTTAGAGGGGATGATGGCTAGTTAAGCCTGATAATTTAGATGTCATTATGTATCTAGTCATGAGCAATAAGAGTGTGCACCTGCTGTTAACCTTTGTGTGGGTCGGTATCTGGGTACGGTCATCCCATTAGGGTCACATTGCAAAGTTATGTTTCTTAATTCCATGAGTGTACATGTTCTGAAGATGTGGAGTGTTATTATAGTGTCTTATTTCAACAGTTACATACACTTATGAATTATGTACAATTTTTCATGACTTTGTTGCAACAACGTGAAAGCAGGGACGAACAACTGGATATTTTACTCGGCATAAAGTTTTTGAAAGCTCTATATGAAGCATATTTAGTGTTTCTCGTAGGATATATGGGGGTTTCTAATAATAGAGTTCTTTGTTTTACCCACGTAACTAACTTTAAGTCTCCAGATGGTTGGCTCCCTATCCTTGCCCTTGTCTTCTCCTATGGTTGTAGAAGTTTATGTTTCTTGTACGAATCCATTGTCTTGTTGAATGTCAACTTCAGATCCCAGTGCTTTGTGATATTGTAATGTTGAGTTTCAATTTGGCTAAGACATGATTTAGTAAGAATATAAACCCAGCTTGCGTGGTTCAGTTTTGGTTTAGGGTGGTACAAGCAAGTTTAGTTTAGCCAACAAACTTCAGTTCTCGGATTAGGTGCTGTTCACTCAGGCTTGGTTTTAGGCTATGGAAACATAGACATACATGAATATACTTTGCCATACTTGAATGCATATACAAACATTTGTATGATATCTGATATGTAGCCATGCAGTAAGATACGTCATAGAAGGGAGAAGTGTCTTAGAGAGGCAAGCGTGAGGAATGTGCATCTCATGAAGGCCACCGATTTTGTAGTTTGTGATGCTCTATTTCCAATGTCTTCTATTGTTCAAGTAGCAGATTTCTTTCGGTCCAATATCTCACCATTCGGTACTTAGCCAAATATGTAATGTGAGTTCTGTTGATCCTATTGTTGGCCAATGCGATCATGGTTTGTCCGGTTTTATGATTTCATTGTGAAATATGACAAGGCTACTTTATGCCCGGATATGTGTTTTTATGAATGGTAATTTCAAGATGTTCTCTTGACTGCAGACTCGTGCTTTCAGTATGGTAATGTAGTTAGTTATTCGCTTTTTTGTTTTCTGCTGGATTTAGGTATTGGAGTTCTTGATACTGCTACTTTTTGTTTTCTGGTGGATTTAGGCATGCTCTGAGGGACGAAGTGCTTGAAATTGGCTTCAGAGACTGACGAAGTGCTTGAAATTGGCTTCAAAGAATGAAGAATTCGTTGTAGCTTATGACATAACTCCATGCTTGTGGTTCAATTAGTTTTCTTTGTCCTTTTTATTGTTAAGTTTTTGTTCTGCATTTTTTATGCATTTTCAGAAATTTGATTGACGTTAGATTACTTCAATGTAGGCTTTCCGGCACGATGTTTCTACCTATGACTTGTTTTGTGCAAGATGCAATATCAGTTATGCATATTTCATATTTCTATGTCTTTTGTTTTGGAGAAGATATCTACGGGCTGAATACATATTTTACGTGTATTTATTATTGGTTAAACATTCGGGCATTTTTTAAATGCACAAAACAAAATAAAAAAAAAAGATGCATCTTTCAATCACATTTGTAGACTGTGATGATAAGAACATTTAATCACGCTTTTAGATGAAAACCGTGATCTAAAAACCAGAAAAGAACACACCTAACTATTTTCCATCTCATTTTTTAGACATGAAAGATCACAATGTTTGGTAGTGATTGTCATCTACGTATAATCACGGTTTTTCAGGAAGAGTGTGATCAAAACCCGGGAAAGAACACAGAAATGAGTTTCCTTCTCGGTTTTGCCTAGACACGATCACGCCTTTTGGGTGTGATTGTTTTTAACTTTCAATCACGGTTTATAACCGTGATAAAAGAGAGTAACTTACAATCACACCCAGATCCAACACGATAGGAGGAGTGTGATAGAAGACTAACTATCATTGCTAATAGTTGTGATTGTTATGCTTTATTGTAGTAGTGGCTAGAACACACAACCTTCACCCCTATCCCCTCTTGATGCCTTTGGCGTTGTATTTTTTCAAAACCCTCCATGCCAAAATCCGATATACCAGCTCACGACCAGCAAAAGTAGGAATAAATCGCCACAAACCAATGAAAACCCCTTTTCATAGCGGGTTAGGCAAGCAAAAATGGGAGAGGCCCCTGAGTTCCTTACACACAAGGCCAATGATTCACAGCCAAGGGTGGGACTTTTGGATTACTGGCTATGTTAAGAATGCATTCTAAATCATCTCAATTTATAAGCCAAGAGACTGAAGAGAGTTTGGAACACATGCGGCTTTCATTAGGGTGGCACGATTAAGAGACGATTCACTGCCGCACCACGTGAAAGACTGGTTGGCTAGTTGTACTTGCGTATGTCTTTCGGGCATCTTGGGTCTCGACGCCCGACGGGAGCTAAGTTTAGTGTGAAATTTCTAATTCATGGCTCATACGTGGGAATAATTCCCGGTTCGAACTCCCCGTCCCAATTCTCTAGTCTCTTTTGAGAGTTCGTGTCACTTTTTAATTAATTGTATATTGCAATCTATAGTATTTTAGGTGATTTTGAAACTATCGTTTAAAGAACTATCTATCAAACAAGATTCATTTTGCATATAAAAAGTATTATCAATTAAATGTTATATTTAATTTGTTATCCGATTGGAATAGGATGAGAGACAAATGAACAGAGATGGAGGAAATACTTGGGAATGAAATTCCCAAATCATTCCCGATATGATTTTCGAAATGCATTGATTTTTTGTTTAAAAATGTGTGCAACCCTGGTTTGTAACACATTTGATATAATAATCTAAAGTTTAATGCATCTTGAAACCAAGTTTTGTCAAATTAGTTGTCTCATTTCTCACTCTATAGTGACTTTGAGTTCGAGTCCCATAAGGAACAGGTTTGGAGTTCAGCGCTATCAATATCGGCCCCGACGTTTGGGTTGCCCAAGCCCGACTTCAAGCTTGGTTGTCCGCTTATTATTAAGTCATAAAAAATTTAAAAAATACAAGGCAAAAAAATCAAGATCACAATATGCTTTTAGTTTGAATTCTATCGAAAAATTAAAATTAAAATGAAATTCGGGTTATAGTACTTTATGATTTACCATGATTCGATTCAAAAAAAATTTGATGGGTTTCTATTTATTTTATCTTTCATTTTTTATTTTGATCATTGTTCTTTATTTTATGATAAATTGAAAAAAGAAATGTTATGGACCAACTTGAAAAAAAAACAAACCTGACTTAAAAAATGGTTAATTTTTTCATTGAATTTTTTTAAAAATTCGTGAGTTTTGTATATACATTATACACATATGCATGTATATTTTTCATAGTTGCATACATCACTATATATGTGAGTATAAGAATGCGAGTAGTTGTTTTTTCTTTTCTTTTCTTTTTTTTGGAGGAGTTTGCCACATTCTGTTAAGGTTATTATTTTTTAAGTACTTATTTTTTATTTTACATCACCTTTAATTCAAAAAATAAATATCTATTTTAATGAGTGGAACATACCCTAATTGTTGATGTAGAAGAAATATCTTTTAAAAAAAGGGACATCAACAATAAATGCCATTTCACTTCTGGACAAATAAAAAGAAGAAGAAGAGAAAAATAGGTGCCCTAAAGAAGAGGAGAGGGAGAGAAATTTAAAATAGACCGTAAATGTAAACTTAGTGACAGAGACAGGAATTGAACATAGGCACACGAGTAGGAGGGAACTTAAGTATGACCTATTGACCAACAAACCAGCAACATCTTTTATGCTGTGTTTGCATCCAAATATAAATATATACGTATTTATATTTACATGGATTTTTTTTTTTTTTGGGTTGCCCTAGAAGGGGGTTGCCCAAGTCGACGGGCTTGCGAGGCTTACTTCGGGGCCGGTCCTAAGCGTTATGGATAGCTTCTGAATCCCGTTGACTAACATACTAATACCTCATTAACCTCCGTTGATGTGTACCGTATGACAAAAAAAAAAACCTTGATTTTTGATGCGATCAATATTCTTGAATAGGTCTAAAAAATGAACGATTTCAATCATTTTTACGGTACCGGAAAGAGCCCACAAACGGCCCAAACTGGACGAAATTGGATGGGGGAGTGGGACTGGATGGGAGCCGAGTCATCCCTAGGAGGCATCCAATCGTACGGCTAAAAGACACAACCTACTTGTTAACCCAGTGAAGCCGCAAACACTCAAATACGCCCACTAGGGTTTTTAACATCAGCTAAACTTTCCCAGATACTCTTCCGCTCCGACTTTAGGGTTTTCAGACCATTTCATTTCTCCTCTCTACTCTCTTCACCCTTCACCTTCTACGTTCTCTCTCTAAGCTATCCCTGTTGTAAGATCTGTAGAATTATGGAGTTGAGCAAAAACTAGGGCTTCGTGGTCTCGACTGCTACACTTATATATTTATCTATCTATCGGTATAGAAAATGGCGAGCACAAACCTGTTCGATCTGCTCGCAGACGATGACAACGACGACCCGAGCCAGCTCATCGCTGCCCAGCAGCAGAAAATCGCGGCGGCGCCGAAGAAAGCCCCGGCGGCGGCGCAGCCCGCCGCCGCCGCTCAGCCGGCTAAGCTGCCTTCCAAGCCTCTCCCTCCGTCTCAGGCTGGTAATCTTGCTGATTGACACTTGGTTTTCTTCCTGTAGACGAATTCGATTTTATAGGTGAATTCAATTGTCTGCACAGTAAGTGTATGTATTTGTGTCTCCGTATTTGTATCTGTATGTGTATTTGTAGTAAGGTACGTTCATGACAATTACATATGTGGACATTTCAAATAATGAGAAAATCGACGGTATCTTTCTTGAGCACTATGATGAGTTCAACTGTTACAATTACAAAATAAAGTGACGAAACCTTCGCACAGGAAGAAAAAATTGAACCCTTGAACTCCTAGGAGTGCAAGGACTCTGGCCAATTGAGCTAGCCCCTGAGAAATTTCGGATATGAAATGGATGTGGTATATGTGGGGGGTTTAAGGGTGTAGTGTGGAAGTTTGTCCCTCCGTGTATGTACATGTAGGGTAGGGGATGGGTTCTACCGTTCTAAGAAAATGGAGGGGATAAAGAAAAGATTTTGGTTTTAGTTTTTTTTATTTCGTCATCTGCTGTCGGATGGAAATGTCGGTGAGAGCGTCTCCATTGATGATGAAGTGCTAAAATAGCACTGTTCAGCAACTTAGTCTCTGTCCAGCGGTATATTGTGCTAAAACAGAATGGAATTGGTGCAGAAAATAGCATTGTGCTTATTTGGAGTACACATTAGATGATACTACTGCACATCAAGGAGCAACTTGTAGCAAATCTATGTGAAGTCCACTCTTTCTTGGCTAATATAGAGCCCAAACAGAAAGAAACACTGATGGATGTGCTATAGGTCTTAAGTGTTATTTCTTTTCGTTTGGATGCTTTTGGAAGTTGTAGTCTTAGTTTTTGGTGGGTCGAGTGGTGTGTGATTGATTACCGTACAAGGTCCACATGTGGTGTTTTTGTTCGGTTATGTGGCAGTACCTTTGTTTATTTGGGTGGAGTCTGAAATGGAAGCCTTTCTTTCGTTGTTATATTTCCAAATGGGAGAATAAACTTCCAGGTGGATATTGTGCTTTCTTTTGGCGAGCAATTTTCACAGTCTACTTGAAGGAAGGCTCACGAATGACAAATCACGTTTCAGTATAGCTATAGCTCAGACTAATAGTAGCTCTCAAGTTATAAGTATGGTAGGATTCACATTTCTTACTGTTAGTTTGACTCTGTTTCTTCTGTTTTTTTATGGATACTTTCTGGAGCAGTGAGGGAGTCAAAGAATGATGCTCCTCGAGGAGGGGGTCGTGGTGGTGGACGTGGACTCAGCCGTGGACGTGGTGGAGGTGGATTTAATCGAGAGAGAGACACAACCAATAGTGAAAGTACTTTCGGAAGCGACAATGGCTTTGGAGGGTACAAACCCTCAGAAGAAAGAGATGCTGGCAAGTCTTTTGAAAGACGAGGAGGATATGGTGCCCCTCGTGGTGGTTTCCGTGGTGGTCGTCGTGGAGGTTTCGACAATGGAGAAGTTGTGGAAGGTGAACGTATGCGGAGGCCATATGAACGTCGCAGTGGCACTGGACGCGGGTTGGTCTCTTGAGTGAAATAGTCAATACTTTTTTAATCCATAATTTGCTTGTGCTTGGTTCCTAAATTATTGCATGTAACAAATTTGTTATTGGTGTTTATATTTTGCCTTCATAATCTTGTCTGGTGCTTGTAGGAATGAAATCAAGCGGGATGGTGCTGGTCGTGGGAATTGGGGAGCTCCCACTGATGAAGTTGCGCCGTGAGAACCTATGTCTCAACTTTTTTGTTTTTGACTGGACTCTGGAGCTAGTAATATTGTGTACATTTTTTCGGTTAATGAGCTGCCACTTACATGTATTGTACTTATCAGTAAACCTGTTGCTTTCTTGCATTTAGGGAGACTGAAGAACCTGCCACTGAAAATGAGAAGAATGTGGCTGCTGAAAAGCCAGATCCTGAAAAGCAGTCGGGAGAGGAAGATGCTGGAGATGTCAAGAAGGAGAATCCTGTGAATGAGCCTGAAGAGAAAGAGCCTGAGAATAAAGTGAGTATCTACTTGGGGTTTTTTTTATTCCCTAATCTTAAAGAGATTACACCTGCATAGTTTCAGAAAGTATGTGTGGAGCAAACAGAAAAATTATAAACCTACGACTATTTTCTTTTAGGGGCAATAGAAAACTGAATTCTTTTGTCTTTCATTCTTTCCGGAAACCTCAGCTTGTTCGCGCTGAACGATTTTAAGTATATGCATAATTGGGGTTCAAGAGGACTGGATGAGTACGAATCTAACCTTCGGCTTTGTATGCACGAAGTGGCGGTCCTTTTGACTAAAGATCTTATGTCTGCTGTTTTCTAGAGGAAGAGGAAAGAGAAAAACTTTTATTCTTTGAACCCACAACCTTGAGGTTAATGGTCTGAGTTTTAACCACTGAACCAGTGCCCTCCATTTAAGTTCGATGTTTTCCGAAACTATCTTATAATTCTTCTTGGCTTTCTGGCTTGTGGTGTACCTTTGGATCTGATATCTTACAGATCACATTGATGTTGTACCTTCCTTAGTCTAAAGATGATTTCTAAATATGGGTGATCTAATGTTTGGTTGGGTGCAGGGATCTTCACCTCTACCAAGAAAATAATTTTTCTACTGTAACTGAATACTGAAACTTCTAGTATCAGTTATTTGCTTCCTGCTCTGCTCAAATACCGCAGTTTTTTTTCCCTCTTTCACTTTCTCTGTTGACAAATATAACTCAGCTGGGGAATATGTGTTTCAATAGTGACACTACTAGTGGTGTAATGATGTGTAATGTTGCAATATTGGATCACTATTGTAATGTTCCTATACGGAAGGGCATGAATGATTTATAAACAGGTGCTTTTGAGCATCTCCTTGATTTTTCACCCATTCAATGGTGCGGTCAATTAAATTGTGTTGATTATTACGATTCATAACAGGAAATGACTCTGGATGAGTATGAGAAAGTGCTTGAAGAGAAGAGGAAAGCTTTGCTGGCACTGAAGACCGAGGAAAGGAAGGTTTCCATGGACAAAGATTTGGTATCAATGCAACTGCTATCAAGCAAGAAGAGTGAGGAGGAAATCTTTGTGAAATTGGTGAGACCATTGACAAATTATGCTACTCCTTTTAAGTTGTTTAACACTCAGAAAGCTTGTATGCCAGTATTTTCATTGTTTTTGGATTTAATTAATTTCAGGGTTCTGACAAGGATAAAAGAAAAGATGCTGCTGAGAAAGAAGAGAAAGCTAAAAAGGTATGCTTTTTGTATTACTTGCCAAATATGTAACCTTGTGTGTTTTAAGATATGCAGCTGATTTGACTTTGTGTGTCTCGTCATCAGTGGGATCAATGATTTTTAGTATATTTTCCTCATTTACTATTCGAAATGGAAGAGAAAAGATACCTTCAGTCATTTTTTCAGATTATTGTGATTTTCATTTCCTGTCTTCCTTGATTAGTTCAGTGAATCAGTTTTCTGAATGTTTATAATTATGATATGAAGTTGATTTTAGCCAAGTGTATCTGTATCATTTGTATTCGACATCTTGTGGGTGAACCCTTTCTTTTTTTGGGTGCAGTCTGTCAGCATAAACGAGTTTCTGAAGCCTGCTGAAAGCGAAAGGCACAATGGTTCGGTAGGTCGTGGCAGAGGTGGTCGCGGTCGTGGTCCAAGAGGAGGATTCAGCGGCGGTGGCGGCAACATGTCTTACAACATCGCTGCCCCAGCCATTGATGATGTTGGGCAGTTCCCTTCCTTGGCTGCCAAGTGAGGGTCGGTCCTAACTTTCTCAATTGCTTTGGTTTTAATGCCTGTGTTTGGTGTCTTCAACTCTCACTTTTATGGATTATTGGATCCCCTTTTGTATTAGGGCTTTAGGAGCGTTTTGATATTTTGGATTATGTTGTTGAATCAGTTTTGATATTAGAGTCAATGAGACCAATTTTGGTTCCTTGTTTGTTTTCTGGTTTTGTCGCTTGGCCATTTTTTGCGTGTGCCGTGCGTTGGAAAATTTGAGTGAGTTTCATGAATGTGATGGGTGAATCTCTGGTTATTTTGTGTGTATGTGCCATTCGGAGTATCCCAATAAGTCTTCGGAACATTCATTATTCTTGGGGAAACCAAAGCAAGGAAAGATTTATTTTACTTTCTCATTTTACACATTTTCTGAACTCAAAACTCTTGGTTCTGCAATTGGGTCCAGCGGGCCAATTTTCAATCCCTATGAGGCAGCTGGCATGAGCAGACGGGACCATATTAATCTGAGACTTGGGGGCTTGTTCTCCCCTAGTTCAGTTTGAGACTTTTGGGCGTTACCGGTTTTTTTTTTTTGATGTCTGTTCACACGGAGTTGTATCTTAACTATAATCTGGCAGTGAAATTTCTTAATGAAACTAGTTGATATGCACATTAGTTGGCTCAAACACTCTCAGTTATCGAAGGGAGAACAAAATTAATAACAAATGGAACCATGTAGCTTGAGAGTCACAATGGACGAAGTACAAAGAGGCAACTGGAGATGTGTGCAGATGGATTGAGGTTAAAATTATGGTGTCGAGTTCAGTTCAAGATCTGTTCAAAGGGAGTTCAATTTAAGAGAGAGGGTTACCCGGCGTTGAGATTTTATGCATGACAAAACGGTTAGTTGGAGAAGAAAGTGGAGGTCAATACCATGCTCGGTTGCATCACCTGATTTACACATAGGGTTCAAGTACGATGCCGAAAACAAATAACTACCCAACATTTAGATTAAGGGAAACATGATACTGATCTTACTTCAGAAGTTATTCAATCCGGTATATTGTTTCTCATCACCAGCTATATAGCGGACACGATGGAAAATAAAACGTAATTGTGATGATTCTATTTAGCAATAGGGACCACATCCAACGTTTTGAATCTGAATGGCACTAAGGAAACTATCTGTTTATTTCATTGTAAAAGACAAACTGGAAGACGGCGACTCATCTTTGGTAGGGAAAACAGAAGAGCATCCGGTAAATTCTCTCTCATCACCAGCTGTATAGTGGACACGAAGGTAAATAAAACCAGTGCTGTAAAAGTCGGCTGCCTAGGCCAACTACTCACTGCCTAGGCACTAGGCTGTGGTCCAACGCCTAGATTAGGCAGCCAACTAGTCGGTGCCTAGTCCTCGCCAGAGCGCTTAGGCGGCCGACTAGTTGGTGCCTAGGCGCTAGGCGGCCCTTTTCCACCCGACTGGCGCCTAATGACTTTTAGAACCTTGAATAAAACGTACTTGTGATGATTCTATTTCGCAATGAAGAGCAATACACAAAAGAAGAAAGAACAAAGACAAATTGTGCTTTCCACCAATATTTCTACTTTGTACATATTTAGTGATGTTCTTTAAAATCCAATGTATAGAAAGAATGGAGGTCATAAAGAGGTGCAGAAGCAACAGACCAATAAAAACAAATCACGACAAGACCATCTTCTTCGAATCAATACAAGTAACTGTCCTAACACGTGATGGTAAAGACAAGTAAGAAAGTGGCCACCGAGTATTGTTGCCATTCAAGTAGAGCAGCAACCTGATTTTGGGTTGACAGGCTGTCCTCGGATCTGAACTGTTGGGGGCCTGGCATTGTTCATTGCTGGTTGGCTTGCCATCCTGTAAACGCATAGCAAATACAATGAGAAATGCTAAAAAATTCTAATGATAGGTTCTATGTTTAGTGATTGATTTTCCAATGACTGTCCTTGGAACATGGAAGGTTTTTTGGAGTGAAATCAAAAACCAAGGAAGCGATAAAAAAGTTCCTCCCAAAAACAAGAAGCTAAAATATTTCCTTCCTTTTCCTATCCAGACTTTCTTTCAATAAATCCCTTTTGGCAAAATCCATGATCCAAAGACAGCATTACTAAACTGCCCAACATAGGAATTAATATATGGTGGTACCGGTTCTTGATCTCAGCCGCCATGGCCATAAAAGCCTGTTCTACATTGGTGGCATCTTTTGCACTTGTTTCCATGAAAGGAATTCCAAGTTCATCTGCAAACGCCTTAACCCAAAAAAAGGAATAGGAAGTCTTAGTCACTAATTTACAGACCTAAGAGAAGTACAATGAACTCTGCTATTCATGAAGAAAAACAAGATGCAAGCAGCATTATCATTAGATTCATTACCTTTGCAGTCTCAGAAGACACCACCTTCTGTGATGTGAGGTCACACTTGTTTCCAACTAGAAGCTTGTTTACGCTCTCACTTGCATAACGGTCAATTTCATTTAACCATTGCTTGACATTATTGAAACTCTCTTGATCAGTCACATCATAAACCACCTGCCAACAAAATCACCAGAGTATAACTCCAAGTATAAAATGCAAAAAGAAAATTGAGTGCTTACAATAATGCCATGTGCACCACGATAGTAACTGCTGGTGATTGTCCTAAAACGCTCTTGTCCAGCAGTGTCCCACTGCATGAGCATAGATAAGAAGGAACAGAAGAGTTAGCAAAAAAAGGACTAAGAAAATGGCTTTCCACCATGTTCAAGAAAACATCATAACACATTTAGTTTGAACAATGAAAATTGTCATGATAATCGACTGACAATCTCAAAAGGGTGCATTATATGGATTTTAATCCTATCCTTCCAAGCGTTTACAGAAGTAAGCATTCTTTCATGAAAAATTACTGCCCCACAGACAAAACTCTCAATTGCACTATATAGTTCGACAAAGGTTCCAATCAAAAGCATATGATTTAGGCGGAATTTACAGTTCATAAACATAACATGCTAATGACACAATTAAAACTTACAATCTGTAGTTTAATGGTTTTCCCATCCTGCTCAACCGTTCGGATTTTCTGCATAGAACATAATAATAAGAACTATGTTACTCTTATGTAAGGACAATTCATAGATGCAAACCAAAATAATGAAGGAGATTGCTTACGAAGTCGACTCCAATTGTGCTAATGTAACTTTCCAGATATGAATCATCCTGTTACAGAAACTTAAACCAGGTTACTCAACCTGGCATCAGCTTGGAGACTAGGAAAAATTGCACACTAACGATCATGTCACCACAAGAAGGGCAATTAAAGCATGTTTCAGAATTACAAAATGGCTGCGGAGCATTATACTGGTACTTAGGATCGATTCTAGTAAACATTCGTAATATATTCTTAGGTGAAGATATCCAAGGGAATCATTCACACATTTTAAATTCCAGGACAGAACTCATAGCCAATGAAGCAAAATCCCAAATGAATACAATTTGGAGAAGAAAAAGCATCTAGTACATTGACAATTTGACATAACAACAACATAACATAACCCATCTAGTCCCCAATAATTGGGGGTATGGACAGGAATGATTGGAGACAGACCTAACCTTTGGCAATATATGCACAAAGTGGCTGCTCTCAGAATACCACTGAAACAGTGGCCCCCCTAAACCTCCAAGATCCGAGGAGCTACAGGAACGTTTTGTTGTAAAACCATACCCCTAAATCAAAGCCAAATGGCATCAGAGAGAGCAGGCCTAGAGACCCAAATCAATTTATGTGCACATTACCATGCTTCCTTCATTGATAGTCCAGAGCATCGGTATGCACACCAACATTGACAATTTGACATACAGACTCAAAAGAGAGAGAGAGAGAGAGAGAGAGAGAGAGAGAGAGAGCGTAAAAGAAAAAAGGCTGCCAAAAAAAAACTGAGCCTTACAGCAAATCTCAAAAGGAGACATGATTTGCCAACCCCTGAATCTCCAATGAGCAAAAGCTTAAACAGGTAGTCACTGCAAATAAGAAGAAAAGAATATATAAGTCTATGTAACGTTGAAGAGATTACAGGTAGAGAGACATACATAATATCTTTTTTGTTCAAATATATCGACTAGCTGAGCACTAAAATTACCAACATTGAACTCTTTAGATTTGTCAACAATGCCATTTTCTGTTGTTTGTCGCTTAATAAAAGGTAGGAGAGAAAAGCAAAATCTAGGACTTGTTAGGAGACTAAACGTAATAGCATTGAGGAGAAGACCCAAGAGAACACAAAACTCCACCCAACTACCAACTCAAATCATTTACATGAAACCTCCATTGTTCGAAACCGAACATCCAGTAAAAGGACACCAATTTTCCTTCTCAATTTTCGCAGCAGTAAGAGGTTCAAGGCTTCATGGGTCGAACAACTAATTATCCCCACGTCCTCCATTGACCGTCTTCTTTCCAGCCAAGCAATAGCGGAAAGATGCGTTCCAAGCAAGCACCAGGCTCCTACAGATCCAAAATTCAACTTCCTCCACCAATTAGCTAAATTTCACCCACAGTATAAAATGTTTGTCAAACCCTGATATGAAGGGATTAAAAAAAATCATCATCTTTTCAGTTTCTACCTACATGCCAACAAAAATACAGACTTTTTATTTCACCGAGCTTCGAAATGCAAAGGCACATTAACACTACCGAGAACATCCTTATTCCCAACAAATACAACCCTTTAAATCTACTCCGAAAGCATTCGCAGTTCAACAAACGTTCTTTTAGGCAGTAAAACACATCTAATTCGCAGAATTAACTTTCTCTACTCCTTCCAACCACGAATGGGCCCAAAACCAGTCAATAGATCTGACTCCAAATCACTAATAAGGACATGAATTTCATAATACGATTCTTTTTTAACTAGCATCATATGAACAACGAAACGCTAATGAAACAGCAAACCCTAATAAAAGTATAAAACAATTAAGTGGGAAAAAACAATACATACACAAGCATTATAAGAAGAAATTGAACTGCTTCATAAGACAAAAAGCTAGCGATCTAATCGAATTATATCTTCCGCCATCAAATCAAATCAAATCAAAGAAATAATGGAAATTTCGAGGCTTACGTGGATTTTAATCAATTTCGAATAGGGAAACTTACTATTCAGGGTTCATGGCTGTATATGCTACGAGGATCGCTCCAACCTTTTGACGGTAGAGCTTTCTGTCTTTCCGGCGAGAGTTGGCTGGATTTTTGTGATCGCGCAGAGAGAGCGAGAGAGAGAGAGAGAGAAGGAATCTAGCGGAATTTTATGAAGTCGTCACGGGGGACGAATCAATTTGAAGGATTGCTCACCACGTGTCATGCATAAATGAACTAGTACTAGATGGCCGAGTTTTGTAATGCGGTGTATACTTTTCCAAAAAATAATAATAATAAGAGAAATGAGTTTGTCACTCTTTTTTTTTTAACGTCACTCTCTTATAAATCTATTTTTGCATAAAAAATATACTTGCAGAGGAGTGACGTTAACAAAAAAGGAAGTGACAAAATTAGTAGCCAAGGGTGACTTCTCCTAAACTTATACGGTAAGAAATTAATTTGGTTGACAACCACTGCCCAGTGCAGTTGGTATGTCATCTCTCCCCTATGAGGAAGGTCCTGGGTTCGACTCCCACTAGAGCAATACCCTTAGGATAGCTTCTGGACCCCGTACTAATCCTAACACCCCCTACTAACCCTCGCTGATGTATGACGAATGAAAAAAAAAAAAAAGAAGAAATTAAGTTGGTTTTGTCCTCATTTGAATTTTTTTTGCATCTGTTAGTTTTGCGTCCAATTTTTTTGGATTAATGACTCATCTCAATGAGAGGAATCGAAAAAATAAAAAAAATTTATTTTTATCCAAATATTTTAAGAAATAACTACTTTTTAGCAAAATAAATCAACTTAATATTTGGATAAAAGTTGCCCACCAAAAAGAAACCTAACTGGGTTACACTCGCAAAGTATAAATATGATGGGTGAATATCTGGTTATATTGTTTGTGAGACTTGGGGTTTGTTCTCTCCTAGTTCAGTTTGAAACTTTTTGAGCGTTAACCCGTTCTTTTAGTGTGTTCATACAGAGTTTTATCTGAACTATAATCTACAGTGAAATTTTTCTTTCTGCAATTAGTCGAGATGCATATAAGTTGGCTCCAACACTCTTAATTATTGAAGGGAACCATGTAGCTTGGGATTAACAATTGACGAAGCAAAAAGAGGCAACTGGAGATGTGTGCAGATGGAATAAGGTTATGGTTTCAAGTTCATGAGTTCAAGATCTGTTCAAAAGGAGTTCAATTTAGGAGAGGGTTACCCCACGTTGAGATTTTATGCATGACAAAACGAACCGAGTTGGAGAAGAAAGTGGAGGTAAATACCATGCTCGGCTGCATCACCTGATTTACACATAGGGTTCCAAGTATGATGAGGAAAACCAATAACTACCCAACATTTAGGTTAAGGGAAACATGAAACTGATCTTACTTCAAAAGTAGTTCAATCCAGTAAATTATTTCTCATCACCAGCTATATAGTGGACACGATGATGAATAAAACGTAATTGTGATGATTCTATTTCCCAATGAAGAGCAGTATGCAAAAGAAGAACAAAGACAAATTATGCTTTCCACCAATATTTCTACTTTGTACATATTTAAGTGACGTTCTTTAAAATCCAATGTATAGAAAGAATGGAGGTCATAAAGAGTGCAGAAGCAACAGACCAACAAAAGCAAATCACGAGACCATCTTCTTCGGATCAAAACAAGTAACTGTCCTAACACGCGATGCTGAAGAGATGTAAGATAGTAGCCACCGAGTAATGTTGCCATTCAAGTAGAGCAGCAACCTGATTTTTGGTTGACAGGCTGTCCTCGGATCTGAACTGTTGGGGGCCTGGTATTGTTCATTGCTGGTTGGCTTGCCATCCTGTAAACATAGAGCAAATGCAATGAGAAATGCTAGAAAATTCTAATGATAGTTTCTATGTTTGGTGATTGATTTCCCAATGACCGTCTTTGGATCATGGAGGGATTTTTGGAGTGAAAGCAAAAACCAAGGAAGCGATAAAAAAGTTCCTCCCAAAAACAAGCAGCTAAAATTATTTCCTTCCTTTTCCTATCCAGACTTTCTCTTGATAAATCCCTTTTGGCGAATCCAAGATCCAAAGACAGCATTACTAAACTGCCTAACATAGGATTAACATATGGTAATGGTACCGGTTCTTGATCTCAGCTGCCATGGCCATGAAAGCCTGTTCTACATTGGTGGCATCTTTTGCACTTGTTTCCATGAAAGGAATCCCAAGTTCATCTGCAAATGCCTGAACCCAAAAAAGAGGAATAGGAAGTCTCAGCCACTAAAATTTCTAGACCTAAGAGAAGTACAAAGAAATCTGCTATTCATGAAGAAAAACAAGATGCAAGCTGCATTAGCATTACCTTAGCGGTCTCAGAAGACACCACCTTCTGTGATGTGAGGTCACACTTGTTTCCAACTAGAAGCTTGTTTACGCTCTCACTTGCATAACGGTCAATTTCGTTTAACCATTGCTTGACATTATTGAAACTCTCTTGATCAGTCACGTCATAAACCACCTGCCAACAAAATCACCAGAGTATAACTCCAAGTATACACAAGTACACAACAACAACAAAACCCATGTAGTCCCCAATCATTGGGGGTATGGGCGGGCGAGGATTGGAGACAAACCTAACCTTTGGCAATATGCACAAAGTGGTTGCTCTCAAAATACCACTAAAACAGTGGCCCCTCTATACCTGTTTTACTGCGGAACCATACCCCCAAATCAAAGCCAAATGGCAAGAGAGCGCAGGCTTAAAGACCCCATTCAATTTATGTGCACATTACCATGCTTCTTTTATTGATAATTCGGTATGCACATTACAGTATAAAATGCAAAAAGAAAATTGAGAGCTTACAATAATGCCATGTGCACCACGATAGTAACTGCTGGTGATTGTCCTAAAACGCTCTTGTCCAGCAGTGTCCCACTGCATGTCCGGAGATGGAAGGAACATAAAAGTTAGCAAAAAAAAGGACAAAGAAAATGGCTTTCCACCATGTTCAAGAAAACATCATAACACATTTAGTTTGAACAAAAAAAGTTGTCATGATAATAGACTGACGATCTCAAAGGGTGCATTATCTGGATTTTAATCCAATCCTTCCAAGCGTATACAGAAGTAAGCATTCTTTCATGAAATTTACTGCCCCACAGCAATGAAACTTTCATTTGCATTACATAGTTCAACAAAGGTTCCAATCAAAAGCATATGATTTAGCCAGAATTTACAGTTCATAAACATAACAAGCTAATGACACAATTAAAACTTACAATCTGTAGTTTAATGGTTTTCCCATCCTGCTCAACCGTGCGGATTTTCTGCATAGAACATAATAATAAGAACTATGTTATTCTTATGTAAGGATAATCCATAGACACAAACCAAAATAATGAAGGAGATTGCTTACGAAGTCGACTCCAATTGTGCTAATGTAACTTTCCAGATATGAATCATCCTGTTTACAGAAACTTAAACCTGGTTACTCAACCTGGCATAAGCTTGGAGACTAGGAAAAATTGTACACTAACAATCATGTCACCACAACAAGTGCAATTAAAGCATGTTTCAGAATTACAAAATGGGCGTGGGTGGTGTTGTACCACTGGCCTTTCTCAACGATCAAGTCTGTGTCCTTGATTAGGCAAGCCAAAGAAAGATGCATACATCACACATTTTAAATTCCAGGACAGAGCTCATAGCCAAATAGCCAATGAAGCGAATTCCCGAATGAATACAATTTGGAGAAGATAGCCAAATAGCCAATGAAGCAAAATCCCGAATGAATACAATTTGGAGAAGATAAAGCATCGAGTACATCGACAATTTGATATTCAGACTCGGACAAAAGAGAGGGTAAAAGAAGAAAATGCTGCAAAAGAACTGAGACTTACAGCAAATCTCAAAAGGAGACATGATTTGCCAACGCCTGAATCTCCAATGAGCAAAAGCTTAAACAGGTAGTCACTGCAAATAAGAACAAAAGAATATATAAGTGTATATGACGTTGAAGAGGTTACAGGTAGATAGAAATACATAATATCTTTTTTGTACAAATATATCGACTAGCTTAGCACTAAGAGCATCAGCAGTGAAATAAGCAAATGTGAATAATCAAAACATGCCACATCAGATTTTGATTACCCATTTAGAGGCTGCTAAAGTTAGCAATGTCAAATCCCACATTGATTATTTTTTGCCCATAATCAAAATCAATGGGCCCTCCAAACTTTTTCCCTTCATTTCATGCATATTTTTTGAAAAAGCGGTTTTTGAAAGGAAAAAACAATTTATGTTAGAAACAGTTCAAAAAAATATATAGTTTTTCGAAACAAAAAACAGTTTTTCAAAAAACACACACTCTCTTCACTTAAAAACTATAAATACAATTTTGGAAATTTTGAAAGAATTGTATTTACACAAATAGTTTTGAAATTTAAAAACTTTAAATACAGTTTTTTAAAAACAGATTTTGTGTAAAAAATAGTTTTTTGAAAAACACTTTTTATTTACTTACAGTTTTTTAAATTTTTGAAAATTTTGTTATCTGTAAAAAAAATTTTCTGAAAAAAAAATCTGAAAGTTACAGTTTTTTAAAATTATTTTTTGAAAACATTGTTTTGAGAGAGAGAGAGAGAGAGGGAATGGAAGAGAGAGAAGATTTTTGTGTAATGTTGGTGTACTTGATTGAGAGATAAAATTTGGTTATTGACAAAACATTGCTAGTTTTGATTATTGAAGAGTCAAAATTTGATGAGTTGTTAAGAGGTTGCTAGGTTTGGTTATTCCAATGTGAGCACTTTTTTGATTCAACATTGCTAACTTTAACAACTTTTTGTTTTGCTTGTTACACTGTGGATGCTCTAAAATTACCAACATTGAACTCTTTAGATTTGTCAAACAATGCCATTTTCTGTTGTTTGTTGGATGAAAAAAGATAGGAGAGAAGCAAAATCTAAGACTTGTTAGGAGACTAGAGGTAATAGCAATGACGAGAAGCCCCAAGAGAACACAATACTCCACCCAACTACCAACTCAAATGATTTGCACGAAAGCTCCATTGTTCACATCCAGTAAAAGGACACCAATTTCCTAAACCCCCCACCCCCAATTGAAGACTTCTCAATTTTTGTTCCTCCTCAATTTTCCAGCAGCAAGAGGTTCAAGGCTTCCATGGGTTGAACAACTAATCATCCCCATGTCCTCCATTGACCATGTTCTTTCCAACCAATCAACTTCCTCCACCAATTATCTAAATTTCACCCATAGTATAAAATGTTTGTCTAACCCTGATATGAAGGGATAAAAAAAATCTTCATCTTTCAATTTCTACCCACATGCCAACAAAAATACGGACTTTTTATTTCACCGAGCTTCGAAATGCGAAGGCACATTAACACTACCAAAAACATCCTTATTGCCAACAAATACAACCCTATAAATCTACTCCGAATGCATTCGCAATTCAACGAACGTTCTTTAAGCCAGTAAAACACATCTAATTCGCAGAATTAACTTTCTCTACTCCTTCCAAGTTCCAACCACAAATTGGCCCAAAACCAGTCAATAGATCTGACTCCAAAAGACTAATAAGGACATGAATTTCATAATACGATCTTTTTAACTAGCATCATATGAAAAACGAAACCCTAATGAAACAATTAGGTGGGAAAACAATACTTTTTTTTTTTAATCAACGTAAAGCAATTCATTCATCACCCAAAGGAAAAAGATTTCATCACAATATACAGGAATGAACCAAAACTACCAAATCAATGACACGAGTTACTGCTAGAAGCACACAGGCTACAGACTGGAGAACACTCTAACGAAGCAAACCTACACTAAGGCCCCGTTTGATAACGGGTTTGAGGGTTGGGATTGGAGTAATAATCCCATGGGACTATTAATACTCCGTTTGGTAACAAAAAAAGGTCCGGACTATTAGGGGGTATTGCTAATACCCCGTGGGACTTGGTATTGAGGGGTATTAATAATCCAATCCCAACTCCTTCACATTACCAATCCCTTCTCTTTACCAATTTATTCTAACAATCCAATCCCATCATCTAATCCCATCTCAAACAAACATGATATTAATAATCCCATCATCTAATCCCATCCCAAACAAACATACTCATTATCAATTCCTTCTCATTACCAATCCCATCTCCTTACGAATCCCAATCCTAATCCCATCTCCTTACGAATCCCATCTATCTATCTCTGTTATCAAACGAGGCCTAAGTGCTAGTATGCGAATCCCGTCCGTGACTCAGTAGTTGAGGATCCAAAAGGATCCCCAGCTCAAACCGGAAGTACGTGCAGGGTGAAATCGTCAACCGGAAGTAGAAACCCAAACTGGCACACCGGCCAGCTCTTGAGAGGAAGATAGCACCAACAGACCGCCGGCACGTCTTCGCAGTCAGTAGCATGGATGCCACTCCGGGGCAAGCCACAGGATCTACATCCGAGAACCAAACAAACAAACAACACCGGAAAAAACTTATTTGCCCTGCACCGCAACCCACCAGATCTAGGGGAGACCCAAACCGGGACACAACCAGATCTAGGGGAAACCTAGACCGGAGCAAACCTGACTGGAAAACCAGTCAAACGGAAAGGAAAACCCCACCTCAACCTCACCGGAGCCCACTCCCACCGCCGGCTGAAGAAAACCCAGATCTTAGAAGACAAGGAGGCGCCGATCGAGACAGATCAACCGACCAACGGTCGGTAGCCGCCGGCGACTGCGCTTGCACCGCCAGCCGGAGCTTCAGACAAACGAACAGTGAGGAGACGGGAGGAGGAGAGGAAGGGCGGGGGGGGAAGGCGCCGCCCCTCCCTAGCCGAAAACCTAGATCTGGATTTGTTGTCTGTCCATGTTGTCAATATACCCTCAAACCGGTGGGAAAACAAAATACATACACAACCATTATAAGAAGAAATTCAAGTGCTTTATAAGACAAAAAGCTAGCCATCTAAGCGAATTATATCTTCTGCCATCAAATCAAAGAAATAATGAAAATTTCAAGGCGATTTTAATCAATATATCGCGTAGGGACACTTACTATTCAGGGTTCATGGCTGTATATGCTACGGAGATCGCTCCAACCTTTTGACGATAGAGGTTTGAGTCGTCCCGGCGAGAGTTGGCTGGATTTTTGTGATTGCGCAAAGAGAGAGAGAGAGAGAGAAGGAATCAATCCCGGCTCTGTTTGAACTTGGGACGAATCAATTTGAATCTATCGGCTCTGTTTGGAATAGGGTCGGAATTTTATGAAGCTGGAACACGGTGGACGATTCAAATTGAATGATTACTTGCCACGTGTCACGCATAAATGAACTTTTATTTGTGGAACCGAAATCCCCACCGAACTGATCCCTGCCTGAATTCACCACTAATTTTGAGGAGAAGTACAGTGAGGCCGCATTTTATACTCTATGGTAACAAGTGTGGTGGTCTCACACATATGTTTTGTGGAGCCCATCACATTTGTGTCTATAAAGTATATAAAATGTTATGTCAAAATGTGGTGGCAGTAACATTGCTCTATTTTTAGAGCTTGTTCGACGTATCGATCACGGCAAAAATCAAATTGGTTGGATACATGTTGATCATATGATTTAAGAACATATTTACTCGAAATTGTTGACGCCGAATTTTGTCTCACCACTCGCAAGTCTAACTTTTGAACAATATTCAATGATGCTGACTTCATCGTATTTATCTCCGCGTCGCAACAGGAATTTTAATTGTGTGCAGGCATTGAACGGACACCGTTAGCAATTTCAAGTACGAATTACATCAATTGGGTGGAACCCTTAATATTGGGGTCAGTACAGTGGATCTGATTGTGATGCCCCACTATGGTATTGAGGCATAGATGCCTCAATTGTCTTGAACAATTGGGTCTTCTTTATTTAATTACAATCGTTGGATTTTCATGCCCTTTATTCTATTGGACTGACCAGTTAGCTATATTTTGTGATAAGTATGGTCATAAAACATACGGAATAATATCTATAGTCATTTTTCGTGGTAAGTAAAAATACAATTCTTTGGCGAAAAAACCAGCAAAACCACCTCTTTTTTAAGAATTCCACCTTTTGGGTGTAGTTTTAATCCAATAGCTCAAATTTTTTGATCTAATAAATAAATGAGATTTACTGGAACATCAATGCTCTAATAATACCAGACGAGGGCACCATAGAACAGATCTCAGTAATGGCGGCGTCTGCAAGTGGAAACAGTTGGCTTATTACTAGCTGATGATGATACCAATAAAGCAACTCAAGTGCACATGGGTTCTTAAATTCTAGCAGGAGGAGTTTGGTTTGGTTTGTCTGTTTTTTTTTATAGCCTTTTCTCCATTTGCTGAAGCATACGTCGGCAACCACTAGCCCTCTTTTTGGCCTATAAAATGGTGAGCAAAGGACTACTGCATTTGGAGAGAGGAAAGAATTCTCAAAAAAAAGGAGTGTCAGATTGATTGATCCGAAAATGAATATTTTTTTTGGCTCAAAAAAGGGACCGCATGGTATGCGTATTTCGGTACATGGTACGCCTATTTTTGGCATGAAATATCTATATAATAAGGGAGCTCAATTTTCAAATCTTATGTCCTACATAAATTCTAACCGTTGAAATCTACCCATAAATCTCCACCATTGATCCAATTCCCTCTCCCTCACGTGACCACGTCCCAATTAATTTCTAGGTATGCGGCCTCCTCCTCACTATTACATTAACGCTCTCACCCTTCGACCCTCCCCGTTCAGCCATTCGGTTTCCCCTCCCTCTGTCCTCTGTGCTCTCTCCTCTCTGTCCTTCGTCTCCCTCCCTCCTCACTGTCCTTCTCTACACCACCGAAGAAACTCCAACAAAAAGAAAGTGGAAGAAAGGCAAGAATCCTGCCTTTTACTCTTCTCCTTTTTTATTCCAGGTAATCTTTCCTCTCCGTTTTTTAACCTTTTACTCTTCTCCTTTTTTATTCCAGGTAATAATCTTTCTTCTCAATATGTAATTTCTTTGCTTTGAAGGTATTTGTAAGAATGCCTAAATTCAATAACTATACATCATCTTTGTTTATATTGCATTCAAGGTGTTTGTAAGAATGCCTTAATGGAATAGCCATGTGCATGTGCTGAATACTATTTTTTCGGGCCCTAGGTATTGTGCGCACGAGAAAGGCTGGCCTTTTTATTATACTTCAATGCATGAATTAATGAAAAGAAAGGATTTATATTGCATTTAATGTGTTTGTAAGAATGCCTTAATGGAATAGCCATGTGCACGTGCTGAATACTATTTTTACGGACCCTAGGTGTTGTGCACGAGAAAGGCTGGCCTTTTTATTTTACTTCAATGCATGGATTAATGAAAAGAAAGGAAACTGCAAAAGAAACAATAAGAAGTAAGGTGAAGGAGCCATTGTTTTCATTTACGATGGAGACAAAAAGAATGAGCATTAAAAAAAACAATAAGAATCATTAACGTTTTCTGCCATTAGTAGAAAGTTTAAAAAAAAAAAGTTTGACCAAGTAGTTTCCAAACTCTGTAGCCCCTTTGGGGCTGTGGAATTAGTTGAGTTGGTTGCAAGTTGCAAGTCTTTTTGCATGCGGTTTTTTAGACACGCATGTTTCTAACGTGTCCTTTAAGTTGCAATCTTTGTACTATTATCTTTGGCAAACTTTACCAATACTCCATACCCTACGTTTATATGAGTTGATAGTTCAGGAAAATGTCACGCAAAGGGAAAGGAAAAGTAATCTATCCCATGAGCAACGAGAATGCGCAGGTATGACCCTTAAATTGATTTAAACTCCTTTTTTTAATCTTCGACCAAGGGTTTTTTTTTTTTTTTTGACATTTCTCAATGGAATTTGTACATGCAGGTTCAACCTCTCCGAGATAGAAATATTGGAATCGTAATCCGTGATGAGTGGGACCAAAATGTCATCCATTCCCATGAGGTACGACTCCATATAAGTAAAAAAGTTTCCTGCAAATCATATTTAGTACCCTTAATACATTTTACATATTTATTAATCAGGATATACCAAGAAAAGAAGCAATGGCTAGGAAAGAGAAGGCAACACAAGTATGCAATGGAAAGGAAAATTCACGGGTATACACCTTCTAGCTTTCTTTTGGTAGCTTTGTAGCAAATTGTGAAGCATATATAAACTACGCCTTTTGTCTTCTCTATTTTTTTAATTTTAATTTTATTAGTTTTATGTTTATACAAATATATACTCTTATTCTATAAAAAGCATTGTTGTACTACTTTAGGCAAAAGCTGATAATGTGATATCAAAAGTGGCATTGGCGTAATGTGCACGACGAGAACGAGAAAGAATTTTAAAGCAAGGCACTGAGCGATGTGGCGATTGTCTTCAAGCTGGTAATGTGATATTAAAAGTAGCATTGGCTCAATGTGCACGACGAGAAAGAATTTTAAAGCAAGGCACTGAGCGATGTGGTGGTATGAAACTAGCTCAATATCCCATTTGATTAAAAACCATATGATGGTTGGTTCTGATTTGTGGTCGGGACATTGCTTTGGTTGGTTCTAATATTTTTATGGTTTTATGTGCAGCTAATGGTGGTGTATCCGTAGCCAATTAGTGTAGCTTTTTAAGGTTTAGCTTTGAACTTTCATGGAGATGGTCAATAGTTCTGTAATTCATTTTAATTGTATTCAAAACGCGTTGCGCCGTGCATTCAGACACGGACAAACCCTAGTGTATGTATATTTTGTCTCATTTGTTTTGATTTTTATAACATTGGTATGCATTTTTTAATTTTTGAATGAAATTGTGCATAGAGGCTTACGGTAAATCCCAAAATAGTTACACATTTTCTTGTTATTTAGGGTGTCTCTAATGACGTAATGAAAATTGAATAACTAAAAGTTGTCACACCAACTTTTAGTTATCCATTTTAGAAATTGTTAAGTGTTTAGGTCCACAATAGCCCATAATCAAAAATCATTTTTAGCAGAAAGAGATAGAGAGAGTTGAGAATAAATGTACATTGATGGGGATCCATTAACAATGATGGGAAGAAATAGAAAGGAAAAAGAGAGAGTATGGTCTGCATAAATTTGGTTATCCAAAGAGACTAGTTTTCGTTATATTCATTAGCCAAAATTTGGTTATTGGTTAAGGATTTTTTTTTTTTTTGAACAACTTAGTTAAGGGGTTACTAAGTTTGATTATATTATTGTGAGTTATATTTTGGACCAACATTACTAATTTTAGAAATCTTTTAGTTTTCATTATGCCATTGTGGATTCCTTTTTTTTTTTTTTTGTATTAGTTACACATTTTTTTATAACCAAGATTTATATATATAGCCAGATTTATTTTAATGTTGTTGCCATACGCTTCTCCAAGAAAGTGCAAACTTTCATATCCTAGTTTAACTTTTTTATAAATTATTCCTCCTTGACTATTCGAATCATACGAAGGCCAAATATTTTAAATTTTGGGGTCACTGGAGAATTTGTTCAATCATTACCTTCAAGGTTTTGAAATTAGTCGAAGTGCGCATAAACTTGCCCAAATATCTAGTTATAAAAAAGACATTGAGAGTTTTATGCGTTATGAAAAATACAAGACAAATACAGGTCGTTTACTGACCGGATTAGTTTTGGGTGGATATAATAAGAGGGGAGATATGAAAAAAGAACGGATATATATGTATGATATGGGAGAATATGATATAGATGGTTTGTTTGAATAATTTAAAGAAAGCGAATATGTATATGCTTTGTTTATTTGGAGGTGGATATGAGTAGGATGTCAAATGGGCACGTTTGGGTTAAAATGGGTAAGATGCAAGTGGGTTGGGCCTTTAATGGGTCATTAACCCATTTAGATCCATTAATTATGAGTCTAATTACCCATACTCAACCCAACCTATTTATTTAAAAGTAAACCCGCCCCGCCCATTAGTCCAATTACATACTATATACTAAAGTACATATGTACACTAAAATGACCATATTACTCCTGTAAATTTAAAGGAGTAAAATACCATGTACACTAAAATTACCATACTATCCCTCTGCTACAAAAAATGACCAGATTACCCCTGTACACTTAATTACCATATTGGTCGCTCTTAATTACCGAATCGTAGCGTATCCAAGTGGCCTATTTTTGTCTTTAATCAAATATTTTTCGCATTTGTTAGTTTTTGTCAAATTTTTGAGGATTATTGTTTTGTCATGACGAGAAAAATCTAAAAGTAAAAAATTACGATCGAAATTCATATTTTTTTGAATAAAGACGAAAAATTGGCTTATTTTTGTCTTCATTAAAAAAATTTAGGTTTCGATCATAATTTTTTACTTTTTAGATTCCTCTTGTTATGTTGAAGCAATAATCCAAAAAAAATTAACGAAAAACAAACAAATGCAGAAAAAATTAAATAAGAACAAAAAAATAAGCCATGAACAAGCCAGCTTTCCATTCATATGTTGAATTTTCTCTCTCTAAACACATTTCAAGGTGCTGATACAGAGAAAAATTTGGGACTTGCATAAAGTGTCAGGGTTTTCTATATAATAAATTGTTGCGAGATGTATATATCTGTTTTGTTTGTACCCGTAAGTTTCCATTCGATCAGAATCAAAACTAGCCCATTGCGAGATGTATATATCTTCTTCTTTTTTGTCTTTATTCAATTTTTTTTCCCGTATTTGATAATTTTGCATCAAACTTTTTGTGACTTAGTGATTCGTTTTGTCGAAAAAAATCGGAAAAGTAAAAAATTATGATCGAAACTCATAAATTTGTTCAAAAAGACAAGAATAAGTAAATTTTTTTTGTCTTATTGACTTATTTTTGTCTTTATTCAAAAAATTATCAGTTTCGATCAAATTTTTTTTACTTTTCCGATTCCTCTCATCGAAACGAATCAATAAGTCATAGTAAAAATTTAATGCAAAACAAAAAAAATGCAAAAAACTTTGAATAAGAACAAAAAAAAATAAGTCACTTAACTTTTTAATCTAAACCCTATGCAGGACTACCATGAGAGAAACTTATTCATCGCAGAGCGCAATTTCACTAGTCCATTCGAGCAATCGATGGATGAGATGTGTTTTCAATTTTGACTGGTCAAAATAATTATTACCGGTCACAATTGGTTTTTAATCCGGATCGTTCAAAATATTTTTGGACGCATGTAATTTAGCACAGAAAAATTGAATGAGAGAGAAAGAGAGGAATTTTGACTGGTCGAGGCTTCCCAGTGCAGCTTACCAAGCCTTTGTGCAGCTTCATTCCCAGTGAAATTTGTTAAAGAGACAGAAATTTTCGTGGGTTACTTTCATGATCCATTGGGTCATCTAAGTTGACCCAATTGATGCCCAATTAAAACCCAACTAATAATGGGTTAGCTGAGTTTGGATCCATTCTTACCCAACTAATAAATGGGTTGGGTTGGATCTATTTTTTTGTTGATGGGTCTGGATTTGTTAATGAGTCCGGATTCAATTTGTCATCCCTAGATATGAGTGAGTGCATGGATATAGAATTGAAGGAGGATAGTAATATTTTTGCAATTAAGAGGGCGAATATAATAACACCATCCCTCCCCCCCATTTACTATATATCCGCCTATGAGCGAGCGAAAATATAATATTTGTGGACTAGTCTATATATATCCGAGTGGCAAATACTGGATATAAGTATTTTGAATATACTATCGGAGATGATAACAAATCCGGCTCTTATATCTCGTCGTGAAACGAGCCAATAGGTTAGCTTATAAGACAATATCAAGCAAGAGAATGCAGAAGTAATCGACGTCTTAAAGCTGAATGCTAGTCCGTGCAAGGTCGTCGATCAGGAGAAGTGAGACATAAGAAAATGTGCATGAAAAAAAGGAATCCTACATCAAGAAGTCAACTTATACGGATTATTACGAAATCTTGAATTCATTATTGAGGGATTAAAAATGATTTTTTTTTTTTTTTCCATTCAGTAATCCTAATCTACTCTATTCTAAGGGACTTGAAGAGAAAAATTGTACAGGAATCGAACTCTGCCCATGTACACGAGGGTTTAAGAGAAACACTAACTACACTCCACTTGCGATTAAAAATGACTTTGACAGTTCGGCGGGTTATATCATACTCCATCCGTCCCATAATGGATGTCAATTTTTGATATCCGTGCCAATTTCAACTCTTTATATCTTTTAATACGGATCTCAAAAAATATGCAATATGGATCTTGTTTGATAGTTCTCGATTAATTCTATTATACAAAATTTTCAAACTCATGAAAAATATTATAGATTGAAAGATATAAGCGATGAAAAATGACACGGATTTCAAAAATTGTCATTCTTTTTGGGACGGAGGGAGTATGTATTTTTGTGATTAACACTCCACTCTGCCATGTACATGAGGGTATAGATTGTATTTTTGTGATTAACATTTTCACACGACACTCAACGCACCGCTCGGCGCTAGTCGGTGGTAGATAAATCATTAAAGACCAAAAACTGACAATAATATAATAAGTAATATATAGGGGCCAACCGGATACAAACAGATAAACTGTCTTCTATGTGAAATGATGGGGTTAGATAGTACTCCCTCCGTACTAAATTGGATGTCAATTTTTGATATCTGTGCCAATTTCAACTCATTATATCTTTCAATATGAATATCAAAATATATGCAATATGGATCTTGTTTGATAGTTCTCAATTAATTCTATTATACAAAGTTTTCAAACTCAAGAAAAACAATATAGATCGAAAGATATAAGCGATGAAAAATGACACGAATTTCAAGAATTGTCATTCTTTATGGGACGGAGAAAGTATATAACGACGACGGTATATGATGGGGTTAAATGGGATTCATGGGAAGAAAATGACGACGGTTAGACTTATTTTAGAGCAGCTCCAATGGAATATAGGAGTGTATAGCTAAAATATGATACTTCTTCTATCTCTTTTTAAGTATTCTGTTTCGTAATTTCAATTTATTAAAAAGATATTATCATTACACTTTTCACATCAATTTTTACCTCCACTTTCTCTCCTTACCTTTTATGAAAATATTATTATTACACTAACTTTTCAAAATGGAATCTATTTTTAGGAGCAAAATGAAAAATTCATCAACTTTTATCCATTAACTTTACAAAATGGACATTTATTAAAAGATAGTCCAAAATGGAATACTGGACTCTAAAAAAGGAACGGAGGGAGTAGTTAAAGGGTAGTTTTTGATAAAAATAGGACCCACTTATGAATTGATGAGTGGTCATTAGTTTATTGATCGGTGGGTAATCACTTCAATGGAATAGCTAAATTATATTGTATGGAACAAAATATTATATTATGAAAATTTCTCATCGAGCCCCTGCTAGCCGTAACGATCAAAATGTAGGGATTTTGTACAGACGGCCGCGCCAAGCCGTCTCCGGCCATTGGACGGCCGATCCGAGCCGTCCAAAATTTCTAAAAAAAAAACCCAAGGGGGGCCCCGCAAGAATCAACGGCATCTCATGTGTGTAGGGTGCTTGGATCGAGTACCCTATTTTTCGTGTGAATATAGGGTACTCGATCCAAGCACCCTATACACATCGGATGCCGTTGATTCCAGCAAGGACCCCTTCGGGTTTTTTTTTAGAATTTTTGAACGGCTCGGATTGGTCATCCGGTGGCCAGAGTATAGGTTTTTCGTTTCTCATCACCAATCTTAAAATGAGATTGAAAAATAAAATCATATATTGCGTTTCTCTTGGTGGTTTGTTTTTATGGTTGTTTTAATGTATTTCTTCGTACATTGCTTGCCAAAAGAAAGAAGAAGATGAAACAAAACGTAAACACCCGTTGAGAATTGGAGAACGCTATTGTAGAGCGAGGATTGAGAGCGCAAATGGAGGGTGATTGTGTGACCATGGTCTAGACAATGATTTAAGGAGGGGCAATTTTGTGTTTTTGCCAAATATTAGGATTTCTTTGGTAACCGTTGGGGAGTACTAGATTTTCATATAAATAGCAAGAGTAATAGCAATCAAATGACCACAACTTGTTCATAAGTTATTTGAAGATGGCAACAATGAAAAATGGCACCACCAACTCTCCGGCCAAATCTCAAATAGAAGCTGTGCAATCAGTTGTCCCGATAACAATGACGGATCCACGGCTGTTGCGCCGTGTGTCCGTCACGGACTCTGGCATTTTCCAGAGCCGGTGTCATATCATTTTTTACTACAACAAGGTGTCCGGTGAAGATTCAGGGTGGACCTTGGCGGGGTGGACGAAGGAGTCGCTAGGGAGAGCTTTACACGAGCAACCCATGCTCGGTGGGAGGCTGCGGAGAGAGGAAGAGTCCGAAGGGGGACTAGAACTCGTGTCGAATGACTGCGGCATCAGGCTGTTTGAGGCACGAATCTCGAAAACGGTGGCCGAGTTTCTTGATTTGGAGGAGAGGGAAGATGCAGAGGCCGTGCTTGTGTATTGGAAGGATATTGATGAAGAAAATCCTCATTTTTCTCCACTATTCTATGCTCAGGTAATTAAAGCGGCAATAATATGATTTAGGCTCCGTTCCGGAACGCAAAATAAATATTTATTTTTTAAGAATGAGATTTCAAGCTCAAAACTGATAGGCTTATTGCAATTTAAAAATATGCAATATAGATCTTGTTTGAATATGAATATGAGATCTTTAATACGGTGTAAAAAAATCAAAAAATTATTTATCATTTACATTACTTTTGAGTTTGAAAATGTAAAATAAATACTTATTTTTTAAAAAGGTATTCTTGAACGGGCTCTTACTATATAGGTAGGTGAATCTTTAGTCGATGGATTGCATGTTATTTCAAGTTAAAAGTCTGCGAAATCTGAAAAATACTCTTTTCCAAGCTCTAGGATAACCATTTATTTGGACACAATAGGTGGGTGTTAGTGGTTTTTTTCGTGATAATCAGGTGTCTTGGTCAGTTTATGTGCACTTTGACTAATCCTGAGTGACCATAAGTCCAGCCAGTGCACGGTGGGTTGCATAAAGCTAAAAACCATCAAGATAGAACTTCTCGGTGTTTGTGGTTTTTTCGTGATAACCAAGTGTCCTGGCCAGTTTATGTGCAATTTGACTAATCCTGAGTGACCATAAGCCCAGCCAGTGCACGGTGGGTTGCATAAAGCTAAAAACCATCAAGATAGAACTTCTCAAAAATTTGCATTGTTGTATATACTGATCAAATCCACTCTTGTGGTTCTGTTTTCCACAGGTGACCAACTTCCACTGTGGTGGATACTCAGTAGGCATAAGCTGCAGCCTTCTTGTAGCAGACCCTTTGGCCATAATAAGCTTCCTTAAGAGATGGGCCGATATTCACAGCAGAATGGTCTCCGAAACCGAAATGGCGAAACCACCCTTATTTTACCTCCCCAATTTCAAGCCAAATGCTTCTTCCCTCACTAACCAAGCTGGCTCGAACCAGATCAAAGACCGTCGTAAACCTCTCATCTTCCAAACTGGAAAAATTAATCATAACGAGGTTGAGACGCGTAAGGCGCTCGCGTTACGATGCATCGAAGAGGCAGAGCTCAAGCTTGGTGGCAAAAGGGCTTCCAAAATCACTTTGCTTGTGAAAAAACCCTCTGAAGAAATAGAGGTCGAAAGCTATTTGAGAGAAGGGCTTATGGAAAAGCAATTAAGTTTTAGGAGTGGACTCAATTGTGGAAGTTGGGATGATTTAGGGGCCAGTGAAGTGAAATTTTGGGAAGGGAAGAAGCCAGTTTGTGTCTCTTATTGGATTAGTTGTGTCCCTGGGGAAGCACTTGTTGTTCTGATCCCAAGTCCAGACGAGAGTGCTTCTGAAACATTGAGTGTTGTTGTCACAGTGCCATGAGAAACGTTGAGGAATTTTCCGGGTATTTTTGTTTTAATAACCAGGTGTTTAGGTCAGCTTACGCGCACCTCAACTAATCCTGGAAGATCAATCTCACCGTCCACTAGCGGGGCCAAAGCAAAGCTCTGTATGGAATGTGGATGAATTGGTGTATAATTGAGTGAATCCACTGTGCAACTTATGTACTCTAAATTGCTATAGGTATCTGTTGAGATTGATTTCCATCATGGTTCAAATTGTGGTTCAGATGTTTGTATCAAAGACCTATCTTGTTTCTGCTTATTTCCACAATCAGTATCGAGGAAACGGTAGTTGTCTTAAGTCGATCTGGTGCGAAGACTTGAATTCAAGGTACCCTGTCTTATAAGAGAGCACCTCATCGATCACTATTTGAGTCGTGAAAGTATGGTTTGGGATCTTGTATTAAGAATCTTTCTAAGGCCTCGTTCCGCTAAAGTTTTTAACTTTTTAAGTACTATCTTATTTCTCGTTTTACGAGATAGATCATTCAAGCAAACAATAATTTATATAACCAAAACTAGGCATGATCTTATGCTTCTTGTTCTATTGAACTTTTAGCAGTATGTTCGAACTTCGAGGTTCATTTTATTTGGCCATAGAACCAAATAAGGTTCTGTTCCATTTTTTCAAGTAAGTACGTTAAAAATAAAAATCTATTTTCAAACTTAAAAATAATGAGCTTACAAAAATAATTTTTTAATTTTTTTTGCACGGTTTAATAGATCTCATTGAATTTTATCAAATAAAATCCATATTTCATATTTTTTTTATTTCAGTAAGCCTTTTATTTTTAAATTTAAAAATTACAAATAAATATTTTTTTTTTAAAGGGCGAATCTCAAACACACCCTAGTATGTCTCTATTTTTTTCTTCTTCCACATTTCGCGTTTTCTTGGGAAAATAAACATTTGACTTTGAAACTTGTGATGGAAAGCGTGGGAAATTAAAAATGGGGTAGCTTCTCAACCTAGTACATCCTAACGTTTGAATCTTGACCCGCATGTTCGAAATTATAGCTAGTTTGGGTGAAAAATTGACGGATTGGCCCATTCTTATGCCTATTATTGAATCTTTGGATTGGTCAAGAAGTTAAGAAACCGAAAAGAATGAGTGCATACCCCACGTACATACGCCTTTGGGATTCGTTTTGGATCTCACAAAGATGATCCGAGCCACTCATGCTGTTCAAAATATGTTATATGTTTTGTAGTGTTCCTGGAAAATATCAGCTCATTTTGAAATTAGTAAAAGCATTTCCGAAACATCAAACTTTGCTTCAGAATTTAGCCTAAATTCTGAAGTAAAGCTAGATGTTTCGTAAATGCATGTTCTTACCAATTTTCAAATGATCTTATACATTATTGGGGATTCTAAACAACATGAGCGGTTCGGATCATTTTTGTGGAATCCAAAACAGGTCCTGATGGCATAAGTACTCCGGGGTGCATACCCCATGTATGTACTCATAGCACGGCTGATGTGAACTACACAGAAGGATAAACTTGATGGGCAACAATATCTAAAAATAAATTCATTATCTGGTAGAGATATTTCTTTCTCTAAACCAAGACCTTGAATAGGATGGACACAGAAATTCTCGATCTAGTGATAATATTCTATTCACCCTTAGATATTTGCCCATTCAAACAAGCCTTAATTCAAAGACAATCAGGCTCCATTTGTTCGGGCATAAAATATTTTTCGGAAAAATATTTTACATATTTTTCGGTATTTGATTGTGTAAAAAATTAGGAAAACATTCTACACGTAAAATATTTTCCATCAATTGGATGAAAATGACTTACCCTTAAATCTTACCTAAGTTATTTTCCAAAATGAACCTGTTACCTTCTACTGCAATTCACACTGTTCAGTTTCCTCGATCGTTGGTGCAAATTCTCCCAATTTGTGACCTACCGTACCATCTGTTATATAAATAGGTAAATGTTTTTTTTCAGGACTCACGTTTCATTCCAATATTCTCAGATCTCTCAACCGTTTAAGTCCCCTCTCTCTCTCTCTACATTATTTTGTTGATTTCTGAAAATATTTCCAAGTGCCAACCAAATATAGAAAAATAAAAGTTTGGAAATTATTTTTTTTTAAAAATATTTTACATGAAAAATATTTTACATGGTAAAACATTTTACATCGAAACAAACAGAGCCTTAATGTAAAATTAATGTAAGCGTTATCTTATCTGGCAACGAAATGTGGCCATAAATAATTTACAGCTCATATATTTGTTTTCCTAATTTTCTGGGGTACCCTATCATTCAACCTATCCCTGCGGTCCGTTTCCAGCAGTATCTTGTCTGCAGAGGCAAACTTATTGTATAAATGCTTTAAATGGCATTCAAGAATCCTATCCGTGAAGTGTAAATGGTACTCCGTATAGTACTATTTCCTTGCTTTTGTTTTTCTCCTAATTTGGAACCGGTCGAAGGTGGTTCTGTTTGATACTTAAATAGCATTAAGTTAGAAGCCTCTGATTAATTTAAGATATTAACTATGGGTAGTCTTATGGTACACACCCCTTATTAGGGAGTGTACCGTACGTATCATGATTTTAAACCCTTAAATTTCAAAGTAAATAATCCGAACCACTCATTTATTAAATCAATTAATAAAATTAAAAAAAGGCTTAGCAGGTAACAAGTTGTTCTCTCCTCCTTGACTTTCTCTCCCTCTCCCTCATGTGTAAAATGCTGCAAATTATATAACATAACCACAATTGTTCTGACAACACAAAAAATTGACACTTTTTTACCACAATGTGCCGTACCAAAAGAAATCGATCAAAAGATGCTAGATACATGTACAAGACCAAAATATATCGTAGCACAATCAATAATTATTATGCCCAAGCAAGATACATGTCTAAAATATCACACATTAAATATTGTATAACTTAACATCCTAACAGTCCTGATCGATCATTTTAAAAATACACTCACTAACGACATTTAGATTGTATAGTCAATTTATATTTTGTATGAAAACTAGTCCTCTGTTGTAGTTGAATGTAATGTAGCCATGCGACTATGACACAATAATGATGATCAAATCCGTTGGATTTTTTATGTTTATTGATTAAGTCACCTACGTAAATTTTTGTCTCAATCAGGTTTAGGAAGCTCTATCATCGCCATGCAAATTGAATAATAGAATGATATTTTTCATCCAATTAAGTGTCTAGCTATAAGCCATCAACTTCATTCTTGGTACGAATGACCTAATTAATATTATGTAAAAGATAGACGATTTTGATAAAATAAAAAAATACCTTACGTGGGGCTCAGATTGTGCATTATTATATTTTAATGTTGTATTGAAATTGAACAACGAGATTTGTTGAAGTACGAAACTTCAAGGACTAACTATGTAATTTATCCTAAAAAATAACGACATTCTCTTAAAAAAAATATGAATGAAGGGTGTGTAACGCCCCGACTTTTCGGGTGCAAAATAAAATAATTTCTAAAGAAAATATTGCTAAATACATATAATTTTCCAAAATAAAGATTTTGCTAATACAATCTCAAGATAGATTTACGGAATCAAAATACACCAACTTCAGAGCTGACTCTTGATACTAATCCTAAGCATCCTCGATCCTCTCGATATTCGTTCCGTGTCGAACGCATCATCGTTGAATCTCCTCCATTGAATCGCGCCTTCTAGCAAATTGATCGCCGACGCAATCGATTTGCCAGATACAGACGTATCCGTGAGTGATAAATCACCCAATAGAATAATCCAACCCAACCACCCTTCTTAGCAAGCAAACAAGATAATCATGATGCGAATAAGTAAAACATAGATTTTTCACGTCAACCAGTTCATTATTATCCATTAGCCTAACGTGTGATCCAAAATCTCCCTACGAGATCTTTCCTCCCCAACCGCTAGCCATGCTCGGTCCCATGAGATCACTTCCCTTTGCTGTCGTAGATAACCTAAGTTACAATACTACAACAAGGGCTATCTTATCATGCCTGAATCACAACTAGGGTTCGCCTATCTTATATACCACATCACAATCATCACCGGACACACGCCAGTCTATCAAATTACCACTGGACACACGCCAGATATCAATTTATTCCACTCGACTCTCGCCAGACATCAATTTATTCCACAAAACATCACCGACCATCCGCCGTGTTTTATCCGCAAACATCGCCGACCTCTCGCCAGGTTTTAACATCACAAAATATCGCCACCGCCAGGTTTTAACATCACAAAATATCGCCACACCGCCAGGTTTTATCAAACATCACTGGCTTACTTTGCCAGGTTTTATCAAAAACATCATTGGGCTTACTTTGCCAAGTTTTATATCATCACCTGAGCTTACTCAGCCAGCCTTAAATCATCCGCTTATCACGCGGTTTTAAATCATCACGATATCACCGACTACCCGCCAGCTTAAATCATATCGACTACCCGCCGCTTCAAATCACAACTTAGGTCCATCAGGTCGCCTCGCTCTGCCAGCTACCTAATCTTGGGAGTGTCGGCTGCCGCCCCTAAGGTCCGCTTGGCCATTCTCACAATTCTAGGTCCATCAAGCTGCCCTCCTACTCAGGCTACCCCGATCACACGAGGTCCCGCTGTGCCACCGAGGTCCTCGCTGGCCACCCTAACACACCGGGTCTTTCAGTCGCTCTCGTGTCCTACTCAGCTACCCCGATCACACGAGGTCCTGTTAGGCCACCCCCGAGGTCCCGCTTGGCCCACTACTTTCATTTGTTTCCTTTTCCCTTAACAATAACAACGTCTAGTATACTTTCTCACCACAAATCTCATCATATCTCGGAATCACGCCTGCAAACAATCCTCTAAAAAGGAAAGAAACTTAACAACTTATCCATTACTTATCATCGTCTAAGTGATTTCTATCTCGTATACCACCCCATGTCTCTAGGGTCCAATCTAGCAATCAAATCCAGCATCGACACAATTTTATTCTCAATAATAATCAAAAACGAATAACAGACGGATCAAAACAAATATTAGGCAATGCAATCACATAACTTTTTATGACTGGGCCGTTGCCCTTAATCTTGTATGGCCACAAAATCATTAATAAGGTATGAACTATTTAATAAAGATTTAAAATAATTTTTCTAGGCTTTAATTAATTATTCTTAAGTAATTAGATTAATTAAATACTAATTAAATACAGTAATTAGGTAAAAATATTTAAATAATTATCGTAACCTTAATAAAAGTCCTAACAGTCCCCTATAATAAATTTGAGTGCTAAAAGTTGGGTTTGGATGCTCACGGAATTAATTTAAATAAACAGATTAAATTAATAGGCAAAACAAGATTAAATAGGCAATAAATAATTAATTAATTAAAAATATATTTTTATTTATAGAATATCATCTTAGGACTGTAAGAAGTCTAAATAAAATTATTCGTAATTTTAAACCTCTTTTATAATATTTTACAGTATTATTATTAAGAAACCACTCTTAAATAATAATAAATAGTTAATAAAATAAATAAAATTTTATTTTAATAACCTATCACCTTTGAACTGTCAGGAGTCTAAGAAAAATATTTTCGACGTTAAAAATATTTTTTTATAAGGTTGTTATTAATTTTCGTTTGTAACCTTAATTAAAAATAAAATAAATAACAAATAACATCAAAAAGTTATGAAATCAGCAACTTATGATATTTAATAAGTTAGGAATCTAAGAAAAATAGTTTGGGGATTTATAGAGTTATTTAAAATGTCGTAATAAATTTTAGTTCACAAACGAGTACGCAATAACAACTAAAAATTAAATAAATAGCAGATTAAATAAAAAAAAATATGAAACTAACAAGGTATGAAATTTAGAGTATGGGAAACATAGGATAAAAAATTTGGGACTAAATACAATGTTTAAAAGGTCGCACGATCAGTTCGAAACGGAGACAAAATCACGCGCGGCTGGTCCAAATTGGAGTTCGCGGCCGCGAACTCCAGGTTTCTGGTTCATGCGGTGAAGGACCCCGCACCTTGCGGCCGCGACCTTGAGCGCTGTTTTTATTTTTTTGTTCGTTTGACGTGTTTTTCGATGCATGGGGGCACGGGGCCTATTGGGTTACGTCTATAAATCATAAATATACGTAGAGGAGGGTTCGGATTGAATTATAATACCTCGAATCAAGTCGGATTGGTTTTCGATCGAAAAATCGGAATTGGAGAAGATGATTTCGGTTCCTACGATCGGGGAACCTTGGACTCGAATTGGTTGATCTTCGGGGATGCTAGGAGTCGTGTGAAGCAATTCGATCGATCAATTTGAATCTCGGATGAACGAAAGCGCGAAACCCACTTTTCTCTCTCTTTATTTCTCTCTCTAGAAATTTATGGATTGTAGTTCGGTTCTCTCTGGTTTTTCTCTTCTTTCTGGCTCCGTGGAAGGTGATGAATGTTGTGCGTGCCCTAGGGTTGGAGTCGTATTGTATTTATAGGAGAATTTGATGTATAAGAATGAAATCGAGTCCTAATCGAATTGGGTTTTTAATTGGACGAATTTAGCTCGGTTCTAGGGTTATGGAGGTGGTAGGGATTGCGTAGAAGTAGGAGAGGGAGATATACACGAGTTATATGCATGCATGCAACTAAGGAAAATAGAATTTGATAATTATAGGTATTTATCTAACAAAATAAATGTTTTCATTAAAAGGATATAATTAGGAAAAATAATACTATTATTATTTTTAAAGCTATTAATAATATTATTAAAAAAAAATACGGTCGAAAATCCGGGTTGTTATAGGGTGTAAGACTTGAACCCCAGATCTTTAAGATAAATGTTCAAACTCCAACACCTTATCATTATGGTACACAATTGAGAATTTGTAATTCAAAAAGCTATTAATTATATAATATTTTCTTGTACGTAGGGGCTTTATTTTCTGGCTGAAAATTTGAGAAGACAGAGGCCTCAAATGCCTCCGTCCTAGTGTTGGGCCTGCACTTGTAGATCATATTATAGCCTATGTCATTGGTGTAAACCAATATGTCGACTATAATAATTTTTTTTGAAAGAAAGTACAATGACAATAAAATTACAAAATTATTTAGATTTTACTTCCGCGATCTAGTTCCAAGGACCACCGTTAAATTTGAATGGGTATGCATAGGGTTAAGGTTTGACACCGATCCATGTGTCAAATATATAGTGGCGATTGTTAAGTGCACCGCCCTGAATATTGATAAGATTGGGTATTAATATAATTAATTTCACCAATTACAAAAAGGGTAGTAATTGTCACACTCTATTTTTTGATATTCACGCTTATTTTTTTGTACTCCATTTTAGTGTCGAAAGTGTATGCATTTGAGACAGTTGGATAATTATTTTTTTAGTGACCTCCCATTTTCCACGAAGGAATTTTGCTTTTTGAATTAAATTTTGTAGAGAAAGAATTTGATTTAGACTAATATTTTGAGAGGAAATTGTAGTTGTATTCGAAAATTTGGGTTTAGTACTTACTTTTTGGTGAATTTCTTGAATGAAAATTTTGTGCAAGAACTTCATTTTTAGTTTAAATTATTGAGATATTGTGTAGGGACAAATAAGAACTTTAAAAAATAATGTGGAGGGAAAATTTTGTGCAAGAACTTCATTTTTAGTTTAAATTACATTGTAAAACATTTACATCCAAACAAACGGAGCCTTAATGTAAAATTAATGTAAGCGTTATCTTATCTGGCAACGAAATGTGGCCATAAATAATTTACAGCTCATATATTGTTTTCCTTATTTTCTGGGGTACCCTATCATTCAACCTGTCCCTGCGGTCTGTTTCCAGCAGTATCTTGTCTGCAGAGGCAAACTTATTGTATAAATGCTTTAAATGGCATTCAAGAATCCTATCCGTGAAGTGTAAATGGTACTCCGTATAGTACTATTTCCTTGCCTTTGTTTTTCTCCTAATTTGGAACCGGTCGTAGGTGGTTCTGTTTGATACCTAAATAGCAAGAAAATGTTGACCAGAACGGGTTGACATAATGGTTAAGCCTTGAGACTTATGAGTTTCTCCTAAGATTTTAGTTTCAAAATCTCTTAGGTGCTATCAATTCCTTTAGAATCAGTCCATACAGAGCTCTGTATTTTACAATTAGTCGAGGTGTACATAAGCTGGCTCGGACGCCTGAGTTATAAAAAAAAATAGCGGAAATGTTATATGAGAAGCAAATTAATTGCAGATCTGTTCATTCATTTCATATGTGAAGAGGTACTTGGGCCTCCGATGTCGTAAGTTTGAAGAGCCTTTCAGATTGGACTTACCTATTTCTTATATGGACAAAACGGGTCAAAAAAAATACAAATTTCAAGACATGTCATCCTTCTTACATTTATTACCTAAAAGTTTATTTAGCTTAAACAATTTGTCTAACATTCTTGCTATAGACAAAAATAAAAAATAAATAAATAAACCCTCTCAGTGTGCTTGGCCCTCATAATTTCCAAATAGGATCCATGTCCCATTTCTCCTTTGTCCTCTACCACAAATCCACTCTCTACCACACATCCTCTCTCCACCACACGATGAGTCTTGTTGCCCAAAGCAATGTTGTTTTGAGATAGGAGACCAAGGAAAATCCGAACATGATACAATTTTATCTTTGTAATCTCATCCAAGGTCTAGTATTTTCTTTTCAGACTGGATGATTTTGCTTCTTCTTTTGTTTGCATTTTAATCTTTCCGTTTAAGCATCAACAAATCATTTTAATGACAAAGCGAACAGACACAGAACTCTCCAATAAAGTTAAAAATACCAAGAGATTGATGATGCTTTTATGTCGAACCCAAATCTATCATTGTGATTTGAGATTCAAAGAATTGAATGTGAATGGCACGCACGTATGGGAAAGAATGAGTAATTAATCTTTTCAAACATATGTGTATTTATTCACTATATATGTATGTATGTATGTATACACAATCTCCTTCTACTAAAAACATGTTTTAAACAAGTTAAATGATTTGAATTATCAAACTATGATCCAGAAGGCTCCAAACTATGAGATCCGCATTTAATGTTCTCATTATGAAAAAACCGTATTTCAATACGGATTAAATATTGCGACTATGGATTAATTACTTCTAAGAATATATCTATTCCCAAATTAAACAAGTTAAATCATGGGTGGGTGGGTGTGTACGAAATATGCAAATCAACGAGCAAACCACAACACAAGATATATGTGGAAAACCCCTGAGAGGGTATCAAGCACTACTAAACACGAGGTTACAAGAACTCTTACGATAAGTTTGAACTCCACAAACCTAAACCTAGACGCTCTTGCCGAATCCACGCACACCTCTCTGAATGCTTGACTGCCGCTGCCTCGAATCCACGAGTCTTCCGTTTGCCTCCCGAAATCCACCGAAGGACTTGAACTTGCCTAGGAATCCTCCTAGGGCTTTTCTTCAGGAATTGATTGTTGTTGAAGTAGAAAACCCCTCGAAGATGATTCTGATGAGGTCCTTCAAATAGAAAATTCAATGCTTTCATGAAAAAGACACCCTTTGCATGTTGGTTTAGAGAAACCCAATGTCTCTTCCAATAATAATCTACACATCCTCCAAATTCATGAAAATTCCTACCCACTTCGTGCTAGATCGACTAACTAGAAATGTTGAGAGACAAATGAGGTACACGTTTGGTGAAATATAAATTGTGTTGATAATTGTCTGCAGTACTATTATTATGAGAGTTGTGGCTATATTCATTAATGTTTTCTCATAATTTAGGTGTCCGGGCCAGCTCATGTTCATCTCAATTAATTCTGTGGCCCAATCCCACCATCGACATGTGGGGAGCCTAATTAAACCCAAGGCAATACTATGTATGAACTTGCTCCAAAGAAATTGATGGCACTTTGAAGATTTTGAACATGAAATCTTTGAAGGGAACAAAATCCTAGGTCACAGGGCTTGACTTAAATACCAGACCAATCCCTTCGGTTTGCTATACTCATTTAACGTTGGATAGTTCTATATACATCAGTGGTCGGAGTCGACGGCGAGATAATAAGGTGTTTTGAGGGTTGTGGTCGGCGACTAGTTCAGTGGTGTTGTGGTGTTTTCCGACAGCAGCAGTTGTGTTGCCGGTGTTGGGGGTCTTCGTAACAGCACTGGTTTGGTTGTTCTGGGCCGTCAGCAGCAGATCGAGTGTGATGGAGGGTCTGGTCTTCGGCCGCCGTGGTCCAGTCGGCCGATGGCCGGTATGGTCTGTCCATGAGGGCTAGTTCTTCCTTTACGATTGTATTCTGTTTGTTGTTTTCGATTACATCTGCTCCTTGTTGTGTAATTGTTTGTGCTGGGATTTCTTTTGAGATCATTTTGTCTTATTCCGGACGGGATTCTCATATCGGCACCTAATGTTGATTTGCTTTTGCAGGGTATCCTAGGGTTCCGAATTAGGTAGTTTGGCGCACTCCTGTATTTTGCGATATAATCTTCGCCTTCGGGTGTAATGAAACTGACTGATTAAAAAAAAAAAAGAAGTTAATTTCAGATATGAAAATGGGGGGTGGCAAGGACACAGAATTTGTTGCAGCGTGTGCATAGAAGTCATGAGGTTTTGTTTTTTTTCCCTTTTTCGGTATCACAGGGAACATCAATATATAGGACAATGAGAATAAACTAACAACCGCAAACAATAAACGGTCTTGCTATTGTTAGTTCACTAGGCTGATGATAAGCACACTAGAAGACAAAGAAAACACATATTTTTGTATATTTTTATACCCTTTAATACACATTCACACACTCACTATTGTCAAATCATTGGACCGATTTTAAAATTTTCCAAAAAGAAATATTGTGCAAAGACCAACTAGTAACTATCAGATCAAAATCAATTTCCAAACTAAAAAATACCCAATTAGTCAATAAACACGTAAAGTGCAGCATAGAACTCGGTTTTGTGCTGCCAAATTTATCCGAAATATAGGACACAGTACAGTATTACACCAAAGTTGAATCTGGCCACACTTCAACTTTTCTCCACTTTTTGGGCCGAAAAATTCCATGTCATTGCTTTTATTTTTGGTAAATGATTTTGTTACTCCCTTTCTTGTTACCGTCACTTCCCTGCAAGTGTATTTTTGCAAAAATACACTTGCCGGGGAGTGACGTTAACAAAAAAAGTGCGACAAATTCAGTAGCCTTATTTTAATCCCTGTGTTTGGTTTGTGTTTTGAAATTTTTTTTGGAAAATAGTAAATGGAGAGAGATAAAAAGAAAAATATTAGAAGTAGGGAAAATTTTTTGAAAAACGCTTTTTGAAAAACAAAGAGAACAAGACTTCATTTGACTCTTTTTATGTCCCACAACGAAGATCAGGAGTTTTTTTGGACAGTAGTTAGATCCCTATTTTTTTAAAAAGAACCCTTAGTGGAACGGGATCATTTGACTGTTTTTTGTGTCCCACAGCGAAGATAAGGAGTTATTTTGGACAGTGATTCGATCCCTTTGTTTGTGACTGGAAGTCGAGGACCTTGAGGTTAGTTTGTGCCCATCTCGACTAATTTTGAAACTTTAAAGTTGGCGCAAGATTGGAAATATTTAGCTTTCGTGGGATTTAAACATGCGACATCATACACTTATTTGTTTTCTCATGTCAAGTAAAACAAAGGGCCGTAAAACAAGGAGACCGAGTCCCTGTAGTGAGCAGATCTCACTGCAACTTGCAGCCCCTAAAAAACGACATCGTATTGGGGTAAGTTAGGAATGCTATCTCACTCCTCCCTTCTCTCTCTCCAACCCCCTTGTTTTCTCTATATATATTGCACCCAGCCCCACTCAAACACGCTCTCTCTCTCTCTCTCTCTCTCGTTTTCTAACACTGATGGAGTAGTTCATTATTAAAACAAAATTCATTCCCATGATCTCTGATCTATATTTGTCATCATGCAAAAGGATTTTACCATGGAAATTCATTTTTAAATCAGTTCTTAGTCTTGTGTTCGATTCTAGCATTTATCCTCTGATGGAGTACTCAATTCGATTCTTGTAGATCTAAAAGAAGAGAGAACCAATCCTATGTCTTGTGCTCTTTAATAACTTTTTAAATTAACTAGTCTAGGAACCTGAATTAAAAAAATATGATGGGTACTTTTTGGGATACTTGATCGAAATCATACAAATTCCCTTTTGTTCAATCAATTAAGCAAACTAGAATGAATCACAAGAATCCATAAAAATCAAATCAAGTATCAAGTCCAGTAAAAAGATCAAACCCTTTTCGTTTTGAGATAGTAAAAAAGAGAAAATCGTGAAGAAAAAAGTGGGAGACCGAGACGAATTGCCCCATGCTAAGAATTCTTCAAAGCTCATATCTTCTTTCATATTTTATCACCGGTTTACCAGATTGTTCTGGTTCCTCTTTGGGTAATGTTGCTGCTCATGCGTTTCTTGGAGAGGAAAAAAAAAAAAAGAAGAAGTTGGAGTTGAAGGGTGAGGGCTGAGGTGGGGAAAAAAAAAAGTTAAGAGAAGAAAACAAAGAAAATGCCAAATGATGTCGTTTTTTAGGGGCTGCAAGTTGCAGCGAGATCTGCTCACTGCAGGGACTCGGCCTCCGTAAAACAAACTCTTTGGTGTTGTGTTCGATGGTGGTTGTGTCTGAAGATGTAATGGAATGCTAGCAGTGCTCATGCTCTATGTAACAATCTAAATCTCCCAATTTTAAAATCAGATTCTTGTTTTGGAACTTACCAATCTCTCTCTCTCTCTCTCATGTGAGGACAACATAACACACCATGTGCACATGCATCACTATCTTGCATCATTTTCCTTTGACACAGGGTATCCCCAATTCCCCATCCCCCACCACCACCAACCATCCCCTCTCTTGTGCATCCACAACTAAAAGCCCATTCTCCTTTACTCCTTTTTGTCGCAAAATGCAAAAAGGTCCAAGAAATACAGCTCCTCACTTCCAAAAGCATATCCCCAGAGTACTTATGTAATGTGTCTACCACACAATTCCACCTCCTCCAGCTATCACCCAATCAACTTCTTCTTACACCATTCCATTCCCACCACCACCACCAACAACATTCATTCATCACACCCCTCCCATCTAAACACCTCTAAGAATAAGTGCCAGCTACCCCTGAAAGCAACTTTTCTTAAATGTAATTAAAAATGAAACTTTTACAAGTACATTTACTTTAAACTGTTAGTTTAGTAAATAATTAAGCATGTTGTAGTTGCAATTAGAGAGAGTAAATCAATAGAAAGCTAATGAACTCAGAACTTCTTCGCCGCCGCCCCTGCTTCAATTTTCCTCGTCAACAAAATAGTAAACAAATTCATGATTCAAACGCAGCCTACGAAATTTGAGCTCAGAGAACAAGATTGAGATATCAATTTAATATCGCTTAACCATAAAGACATGCATCAAAAGCAATGTAGCTTATTTTCAAATAATTTTCATCAAATACCAGTGAACCAAGCAAATTAAGAGGTTAACTATGAGGAGTTTTTGGATTGACCAAAGCAAAGAGCTTATACACAGAAATATCACATACGCCAATTAAATCGAAAGGAAAGACAAAATTAACAGAAGAACCACAAATAGAGTGACCAAGTCTTTCTTATTCGCCTAAGTCAAGATGGTAGAGCAGAATCATAACATCCAATATATCTCCAGGCCCATCTCATGCCTCCTCACAAATCACAAAATGTAGCTCCAAAATATGCAACCACAAAAAAGCAGCAAGAAAAGAAACAAGAAAAATAAACCTGGAGGGATAAAAATATCACAAATAAAATTTCAATCTACAACAAATTATGAAAAGTGCAAATCAATTACCACCCAGGTGATTAAATAAGGATAACTGCAGCAACCCCTCCAATTCCAAACAAGGCTAGCATAGCCATGCTGCTTCCATGCATGAAAGCTCCCGATCCGGGGGTGGGGGCAGAGGCGACCGTTGGGGTGGCAGGCGAAGGCGCCGGCGATATGGGGGAGGGTGCAGGTGGACTGGTGGTGGGTGTTATCTCAGGAGCCATTGGTGCAGGTGGTGAGCTCATGGAGGGGCCAGGGCTCGTGGTCGGGGGAGACATCATCGGTGGTGGGACACTTGGTGGAGGAGCCGTTATCGTCGGTGGTGGGGTTGGAACCATGGTGGGTGGTGTTGCCCCGGTGGTTGGAGGTGAAGCTATAGACTGAGCCATGGACAATGCCACTAAAGCAAGTGACATCGTAACCATGAGCATGGCTTGTTTGGGAGCCATGACTCTTGTGAGTAGGAAGAGAAGGTGTACACAATAGGTTTTGATGAGAGAGGAGGAGAGAGAGTATTTGGAGAGCAGGAATGTTGTTTTCTGAGGAATAGGAGGGATTGAGATTGAGGTTTGATATATATATATATATATATATATATAGGAAAGGAGAGGATACTTGGGCATAATTACTTAGACAATAAATTATATACACGGTTGGTATAAATAAATTAATCACAATTAAGTATTAAATGGGTCCGAGTAATAATTCAGTAGTCTGGGATTCCCATCTATTGACTTCGCTTATTCCCTTGTGCGGTAAAGAAAGCGACTGAGAGGCGGGCTAAGATTTCGTTCGAAGGAAGGTAAGGGGATTCGATGTTGCACCATTTTCTACTCTTCTTTGGATGCGGAGTTTTTCGAGAAAAGATTCCATCCTTCAATATCGTGATTGGGTCGACCAGGCCAGATCACGAGTGAAATATCATGATCGGGTCGATCAGGCAGATCACGAGTCAATAGAAAATCATGTGATTCTCTGGATCATTCGAGAAGCACACATTTACATGGGTCAATAGACTTATTGTGAATTCCACAAGAATATGTGATTCTAGAGTGATACAGAACACCACGTACGTGATGGTCCTCCCGGATTAGTGAATAATCAGACCTCTAATCCTTACACGTATAAAGGCAATAAGAGTTCATAAAACCCCCTTGTTAGATAAGTATTTAGGCTGACCCAGAGTGCACTGAACCTCAATGAAATCAAACACGCAACTTTCTGACACGTGTAAAAAGAATTGGCAAAAAGTCGTTAAGCACCTCTATTTGGTTATTGTTTCTTTTTTTTCAGGATATTAGTATGCTAATATTTTTAAAAGTACTACGACCTTCCGTTCATTGGAGTCGAACCCTAGAACTCACACTTCAAATTGGAGCGTTGCACGTCTATTGGGCCAAACCCCAAAAGATCCCTTTGGTTATGGTTGTTTGATAGGCTGACACCAATGTCGTGCAGAATAATACAGTAAATTTAAGAACAAAGAAGTAACAAATTTGAAAGAAGCCATAATGTCAACCACAAATAAACTCACAAATTTTTAGCAACAACCCTTTCATAGAAACCCCCTTTATTTGATATATACATATACACCAACATAAAAGTTCATTCGCACCGATTCAACGGTCACACAAAAAAGCAAGAAAAGTCTCATTTTTTTCGTAAAAAGAACAAATTTCTAACATCATTTCCTGCAAAAACATGCATCACTCCTACTTACAGAATCACACAAATGGCAGCCTAGTCTCTTTTCTTCTGTTTGCTATGTTCGAATCTTAGATGTGGGGACATGACAAAAAGATGGGAGGACGTAATGTGATTTCCATTATTTTGTCCCAAGTAAAAGTATGGTAAATCATTTAAGAGTTCAAAATATGTCCTAGGAAGCATGAAAAATTTCCATCATGCCTCAGATAGTAAAAGCACATTAACAGAGTGAATGACTTTGTGTGGTGCCTGGTGGTGATTTGTTCATCAGTTTTCTTCGGAATTGATTTGTACACTACAGTTAATGGACCACCACACTAACCCACCTTTGCTCTCTCTCTCTCTCTCTCTCTCTCTCTCTCTCTCTCTCTCTCTCTCTCTCTCTCTCTCTGTGTGTGTTGGGGCTGGTGCTTAAGGATTCACCCCCACACATTTGAGTGGTGGTGACCGATGTCACATACAAATTCGCATGCGCGAGCGTCTTTATAACACATTTTAAATTACTAAATCTGCGAGTGCGAGGATAGATAGTGCGAGCACAGTACATAAAAGAAAAATGAATTGAAAGCGAGACTACAAGACATTTCAAAGGGTTATGTGACTACGGTGGTGACCAACTCTATAGTACATAAAAAAAAAAAAAAAGAGTTGTTTTAATGTCTCGAAAAATTGGTTTAAAATATATATAAGCGACAGCAATCTTAACTTTGAGACTGATCTAAATAATACCTTGGGAATCTACCTTTTTTCATAACTCACGGGTTTGGACCAACTTATATACGTACGTATCTGGACTAATTTTGTGGCTCAATCCCACCGCCTACTTATTGAGAAGCCCAATTAAAATTAGCGCAAAGTTCAATCCCTTGGTTTAGGAATCTATCATTTGGGGGGCCAGAGGAGCTCACCTTCTATTCTACTGAGGAGGTAACCTTCTATTCTTCTGAAGGGTGGCTCAGGAAAAATCTACCTATCATTCTTGGTTTCAGCCTTAATGGTGTCAAGGAATGCCACATGGTGCATGTTAGTGGAAGCACGTACAAAAGGCTACACAGCACCTGGATGTATCTATCTACAAGAAGAAAAAGAAGCTCACTTCTTTTATTTTCAGTGGTCAGATCTTCGTCACCCGTGATCACCTGCTGTGAATTAGCAAATTCAGTGATCCCTGAGGGCATTACTGTATATATTTGGGTTCCAGCTACTACCACTACATCCTTGTTTGTGGCAACCTTAGCTTCTTTTGGGGGGTGGCAAAGTGGCAGGGATAAGAAAAGGAAAGCAACTGGAATAATGGATCATTCCTCCAACCCCAATCCCACATTTACCGCTTGTCTCTTTCAGCCACATCGGTGTGATACACTTCAACCACACCCCTCTCACATATAGGTGGGTCCCACTGAAACGGATCCCACCTGTATGTGAGAGGGGTGTGGCTGAAGTATGCCACACCTGATGTGCCTGTATACGTGTGTGCAGTGACAGATGGAGAATTTGTATTTAGCAGGTGCCCGAACAGCGTGTATTTCTACGTTGTAACAATAATTATATTCTATACGTATGTATTATCACTTGCTAGGTTTGAATAAGAGACGAAAAATGGGAGACTTTAATTTTACATGTGCGACAAAAAATGGTTGATCACTTGGAGTGTTTGGGAGTTATTTTCACACATATAACGGAGATTTTAAGGATTTTTATGGATTTAAGGAACTTACAGGGGCCAATCACCTACAACTTTTCCAAATTAACCTTGGTTTTGCATGATCATAATTTTGGTATCATGCATTTTGTCTGTGTTTCTTTAAATTCAAAACACGACCACTGTTGGTTTATTCCAAGATTAAGTGGAACCACCAAGTACATACTGACATTACAGAAGACAACAAGGAGAAAACTTTCCCCTAAACCAGAAGAGTCAAGAGTAAGTGCTGCAACAGGGGTTAATAGATCGGATTCGGCCTATTGACAGGCCTAGATTAATCTATGCATCTCTGCTAGAATATACAGGTTGCAGCTTCTGATCTAAAGTGAAGCTCAATATAGCCATGCACCCAGGCAAGGGCGGAACTAAAAATCTATTTCTTACTGGGCTGACCAAAATTTATATATATGAAACAAAAAGTGGCAAACTTGTACATAAATATATATATGTCCAAAAATAAAGCAAAAAAAGTACAAAAGAGTTTGAAAACGATAAAAGAGTTTTTTTTTTCTCTTTTTACTTTGTTGTTCCATTAGGCATGTACGGAAGAGTAGCAAAAAGGGAATATATATTAGCTATTATAGCTACTTAAAGCTGAGAAAACCTACCTGTAGGTAAAAGCCTAGGTAAAATACACTTCGCTACAATACTTTGGTATATATATCTAACGATTATTCATCAGCTAGCAATCCCTTTTAAGTGCTCCTGATTTCACTTCTCTCTCCTAATTTCTCTTATAATTATTAAAGAGTCTCAAAAAAATTAAGTGCTCCACTTTTTAATCCATTTGAACCGGTACGAAGATCGTATTTTTCTAAAGGGTCATAATTAATTTTTATCTCTTGACTCACATAATTAAGTATCTGCTCTTCGTTTAGGAACTTGTAGAGTAGATACTTGATTATGTAAGCCCTTGAGACAAATATTAATTATAACCCTTTAGAATAAAATGATCTCCCTATCAGTTCAAAACATATTGAAAATTAGAGCATTTAATTTTTTAATTATATTTTTAAAATATAAACAATTTAAAAAAATTAAGTGTTTTAATTTTCAATTCGTTTGAACCAATGCAAAGATCTTATTTTACTGATCATATTATTCTAAAGGGTCATAGTTAATATTTACCGATAGGGCTCTCAGAATCAAGTATCTGCTCCATAGGATTTCAAATAAAGAGCAGATATTTGATTATGAGAACCCTAAAGACAAAAATTAATTATGACCTTTTAGGATAAATGATCAGAAAATTAAGATTTTTGCACCATTAAAACGGATGGTGGGTTGGGCTAATTTCATGTGGACCAAAAATTTATATACAATATATTTTTTTTTTGTGTGTGTTTTTTTGGAGCCTACCTGGGCTGCAGCCTAATGCAGCCCATACATGCTTCCACCTTTGCACCCAGGGTTTTATATTGTGGTATCGGGAATCGTGATGGTATTGGTGATATGGCCATATATATCGAACCGTCAATCCGTGTTGGCTGATACGTAAGTAACTAAGGGTTACGGAAATATTCAAAACCCTGTATGCACCACACTACATTCTTAATTCATTAGGGTCTATTGCGTATTCTATTCGCACATTACATTTTTCTTTAGTAACATGGGTAGCATTGAAAATGGTTCAGAAGTTCCTATTTTGGCACTACAAAAGTTAACTGAAAGTGAAACAAGTTTTCTAACGTATCTGTCCTAGATCCTAGAATGACTCTCTAGATGTGATGGAAGCAAAGATAGATTCAGACGATGCTATTTCCTCTTCCTATTGATAGCCTACTTTTGATAGATGATGAGAATCATAAGATCAATGATTTGGAGTGGATCAAATCACATGACCAGAAGCTAATAGTATATCATGTCGCAAAAGGACTTTCGAAATTTTCACGAGTATCAAATAAGCAAAATGTGTACCATGATGTGACATTAATTTCTGGATGAGTCTAAGGCCTTTAGGGTGCATTTCTTAGAATATGTTGTGCCATGGGATTAGTAGTGATGAAATTAATAATAGAACACACACAGATATACCCGATGTACATTGAATCCAGCTTCTAAAAATTTTAAATGAAACATCAGATATGCGGTCCCCTTGACTAGATAATTGAATTGGAATCTCATATCCAGTCAAACAAATGAGCCCGGAGTACCTAGGAAAGTCTAACTCCATAAACAACTATGTAGTGTATAAATACATAGCATTGTACTTGAGTCAATGTTAAGCAAGAGGGTGAAGAGAGAAAAACTCCGTCAGAGGGCATTAGAAAGATATCATTCAGAGAGTGACTAGTAAGAAGGGAAAAAAACAGAAGTAGAAAGTATAATGTAAGCAAAATTTCAAGCTGTGAGAGCACCCCAAAATCCCAACATGAAGGTTCACAAGATCTGTAAATAGGAAACACCGTAGATGGGAAATTAATCGTTATAACTACAAGATGAACTCTCACAATCATCATAAATACATGGCAATAAGCCCATCTTCAGCTAATTTACAAAAGGAATTTGCTAAGCTGGTAAAGTCTCTTCACCGTAATAAAAAAGAGAGGGAAAAGCATTCAGCTGGGATTGTGTTGGTCAGGTGACTCAGGTTAATTATATATCACCAAGGCATTCAGATTCATTCATCAAGGACTTTTTATCCCGTGAGTAAGAAGGAGAAGCTGCAGGATGAGAGTGGTAAACTTTAACACTGTTGGGATGGACTATGAGAACGGTTACAGAAAACAAAGCAATCGAACAATGACCAAAGACAGTTTAAGTTGTTTCGGGCAAAATCAACCTAGAAATTTATCACCACAAAGGAGAATACAATGAGTCGGACTCCAACATAAACCCTAGAGCCACAATAGAGAACTTACATATAGTAAAAGCCCAACTGACGAATTGACCCTGGACCCCATAGAAAATGTGAGGAACTTTCTAATTGCCCATTAATCGGGTAATGCTTGTCAGTGGCAAACTGACGAATTGACCCTGGACCCCATAGAAAATGTGAGGAACTTTCTAATTGCCCATTAATCGGGTAATGCTTGTCAGTGGCAAAAGAGTTGCAATCATACAGCGGGTTAAACATGAAGCAAGTTATTACTAATCGGGTCATGCCAGTTGCAATCCAAAAGTCAAAATGAACAGACCAACAGTTCTACTTGCAGCAGAAGTTATCAGCACAATCAAATTGGTTGTCGAGAGAAGTAAAACAAACTTAAGCTGGAAGGGGACCAAATTTTCTTACAAAATTTATTTAAAGTGTACAACTATTACAGAAAAAAAGGATAACAAAGGTTTCACTATAAACAGCAGTTGAGGTCATTTAAATCTTCACAAATAACAAAGGATTGTATTTGGTTTTGGACAATTATCTGACCAGCAGCATGTTTGTCAGAAGTTATTTATTTTCCGGACATCAGGACAATGCTTTATGATGACATACCTGATATCACCTTTGATCACTTAGAAGGGGTTCCGATGCAGGAGCTGCAATAAGAAATTTCTTCAGTTAGCTCAAGAAAAAATCAATAATCAACAGCACATAGATGCAATTTATGAATCCAAAATTCTGTAAATGGCAGAAGCGGCAAAAAAAAGTGTCGGTTAGGACTTTAGGACTCTACTCGCTCAGTCATACAAAAATATCAAAAGCAGAAAAAGACATAGCATGATGTGATGGGTCCAATGAGAAACTAAGACCGATTCACCATAAAACTCTATGAAAACATGCAACTTGTGACACCTTCTCCATGGCCCCCTCTTCTTCTCTCCTTAAACGCAAGTCTAATAACTCTTTCAGATAGCCACGACCTTATAGGTGACAATCAATAGGTTGATATGGGAGACAAACTCAACCACAAAATCACGGCCCAGAGCTTGAATTGTGCATTCAACCTCGTAGATGTATATGCATTCGTGCAAATGTTACCTCCTGAAGGATTGCTAAGAGCATGCATATCAATTTCTATTCCTTCGAACAGCAATCCAAAGAGTGTAGTAAGCCTATAAACTAATCGAAAAATCAAAGACGAATCCAGTTGACAGAGTTCTTTGACATTGTAGCTCAACTCTTAAAGTGAAAACCAATTCTGAGCATGTTTCATAATAGTAGCAGCTCAAGAATTACTTGATATTCTATGTCACATTTGCTATCAAAAATTGGTACTTCCTACTTGGGCTAACACTGGATCTAGCCCCTTTTGGATTTTCATAGTTATGCTTTTAATACCAAGAAGAGCTGCTTGAGGTGTATCTCACCTATGCCTTCAACATAAACAACTTTTTCAGATTCATTTCCAAGGTGGTTATGATAGGCCTTTGTTTTTTAGCATCATAGGGAGTAGTAATCTACTACTTTGGCCGTGCAGCAAATGTATTTTCTGTGATGGACCATTCATAGGGGACAGTGTTCCATTTTAAATGCTAGAACATGTTTAGAACTACAGAAATCAAACCATGTCCCACTGTTAGTATTTCACTTTCCTGTACCTTAAAATTACAAGGCATGTTAAAGCATGCAACATGGGAAAAACAAAATACAAGCACCAGCTGCACAACAGTACCTCTAGGATTGTACTGGCTAGTGGCTGTAGATTTCCGCTTGCAATTTCTCTCCATAAGTTCAGTTATCACCAAACGGGTTAACAGAAGACCAGCAATAAGAGCACAAATCATCAGCATAACAAATACAGCATCCCATCCCTTGGTAGTAAGGAAACCAGTAAGAAGTGGGCCCAGAGATGCACCAACTGATCCAGTGCCATCAATTATGGCAGTGACTGTCGCCAGCGCTCGAGCATCTCCTCTGACAGAGCTATGTGTACCGAGATCAGCGGAGACTGCGGTGGTGATAAGGGCATAGGGTCCGTTAACGAACAAACCAGCAATCATCATAAGTACAATGTTCATGGTCTGTGATACGTTCCCATATGTACGATATAGGATTATTGAAGGAATTGCAGCATACATGAAGCTGGCAGCAGTAGTGGCTCGAGCTTTAAGTTTATCAGATATGTAGCCAGCCAAAATTCCGCCAACAATACCGCCCACATCAAACAGAGTAGAAAGATTTCCTGCCGATTTTACTGACACATACTCTCCACCAATAGCTGCAAAATCATAAAGTCGACAAGATGAGAAACATGGAACATATTCTCTGCATTCAAAACCATTAAAGCTATTTGGCACCATCCAAGCATGCAGTCATGAATCACAGACGCGAAATTTGGACTCGTGATGCTTGTAAGAAAACATAATTTTCAAAGCAACCGCACTATAAAAAAAAAAAAGATGTAATATCCCCATAAGCAGCTTAATATAGATGTTGTATTAGTTTCAAAACACTATTCATGAATCATGATAATTCTAAGAGGACAAAGGAATGAAGCCAGAGATACCTGTCTGACTAAGATAAAATGGTAACCAATACAAAAACGTGTATGCCACGAGCTTTGAGAAGAATAAGCACAATGCAAATGGTATGACTCCTGGTATTTGGAAAGCTTCAAGAAGCCCAACACCTTTCCTATACCCTGATCCAAACCGCACGATGGTGCTCTTCTCAGCTTCCACCAAGTCTCCTTTCCGTACTTGAGCTTCTTCATCGTTGTGCATTGTCCCCGCATTATCACCAAAATCGCGTGGGTTAAGAAACCCGACATCCTCAGGATAAGCAGCCAAGAACAGGTACACCATTATCCCTCCAAGAAAGATAAAACCACCCGGAAGTATAAAAGACCATCCCCATCCATAATCCAGCACACTAGCAGCGAGAAGCGACCCGCTAATGTTTCCAATGGACGTATGAGCGTTCCAAACGCCCATTATCAACCCCCTCTTCCTCTTGCCGAACCAGTTACCTATGACAGCGACAACAGAAGGCCAACCGGTGGCCTGGAACAACCCGGCAACCATCTGCATGGCCAAGTAAAACCAGAACACATGTATCTTCCAAAAGTAACCCATCCCGAAGAGCCCAACGAATATTCCACTCCCAACCATCCCGGTCGTCAAGAACAACCGGAGGTCCAACGTGTCCCCTAAGTGCCCGGCAAGGTACATTCCAAGGGAATAACAGGAGAGGAACGCGACGTCGATCTCTCCCAGCTTCGAGGTCCCGTCCGTTCCGTTGAACGGGGCCCACCCCTCCTCTCTTGATCCATCGATCGTTCTCTTGACGAAGACTTGACCCATTGGCCAAGGGTGGTCCACCTCATGATGGGACTTTTTGGGGTCCGGGTCCAGAACGCTCTTGACTATGCTACTTGGTTTTCTAGAAGCGTGGTAGCAAGCGTACGCTATGAAGGTGATTAACAAAATCACGTATCTGTACATTGATAAGCTCCAGTCCCTGCCTCTAATGGTTCTTATTAAAGAGATTCCAGGTGGAGTCCCCCGCATTGTATCAAAACCCCGAGACATCCTCTTCTCATTCACGTTAGTCGAAACCCAAAACCAAAAAGGTGACGTCTTTCTTTCACCAATGGAAAGAAATATTCAAATTGGTCGATATCGAAAGATCGAAATCAAAGCATCTCGAATGTACTATTAGCACACTGTAACAATGTTATGCCCAAAATACTTAAATTGAAAAAGCGAAGCGAAAGATTTGAGGATAAATTTCTATAAATTACAAGTTTGAAGAATTCACATGGAATGAATTCGAGGGCTTCTATACCTGGGGCGGAATTTTTTTTTTTTTTGGTGACTGTTTTTTGATGATTTGGTGTGAGATTAGGGGAATAAGCGGGAGAGAAGAAGATCGATCGAACGAGCAGAGCGATCTGAGAGAGGCAACGAGAGAGAGAGAGAGAGAGAGAGAGAGAGAGGGGTTGGCGGGAGAGAGAGTGATGGAGCAAGGAACGCGGCGATTTCAACAGTCTCGTGCTTCGGGGCCACGCAAACCGCTTTATAGAGTAACGGAACCAATGGCGGTTTCAAATCCCCTGGGAAGTTTGTTTCGCCTAATTTGCTCACGTTTACCATGTATTTGGACAAAATTACCGTCCAAAATTACATTTTTGACTTGGTGTAATTTAGGATAACACAATGCTGTAAATGAACCGAGCTGCTCGCAAGCGGTTTAGGGCTCAGCTTGTTATGGGATTGACTTACCTTGACTTGTATAACAAATGAGACGAGTTCGAACATAACTTTTGACTCGTTTAGTAAACAAATAGAATTTGAACACCTTAAAACTCGAATTTGAGTCGGCTCGTTTGAAACATGAAATAACATAACTAGACATTAAAAATTTTGAATTTTGAGACCCTATCAAAGAAAAGTTCAAGTCTGGACCGAAGGCTTAACAAACTCGAATGTGCATGTATGCAAGTTCAACTTATTAACATCTTTCAAGCAATATGAAAATGTACATAAGTTGAACTTGAGGAGCTTGATGTGTTTTGACATGCCTAATGCATTATGTCTTCTTTTGGCTTGTTAAACTATACACGAGGGAAGATAATTCAATTGCTAATTTCCAAGCTCATCATCTAGTCGTGAAAAAATAGGCTTAATCACTAGAGAAATAAAAAAAAGGGAGCAACATAGGACTTCGAGTTGGTGTTGTGTAGTGAGGTTCACTGCACCGTGTTGCGCACTTCTAAGTCGTCGGATCACATCTAGACAACCAACGATCGAGAGCCGTTCATTGCCGAGATGAGATCCGAGCCGTCAAATGCACGATCTATTGGCTCGGAGGTGCACCGCATGGTGCTGCGCATGCCACTGTACAGTGTACAGCATCATCCCCCAATTCAGCAAGATACTAGTCTTACGGATAAAAAAAAATACTAGTCTTACGAGGAATTGTCCTATGTTCTTGGAGCACCATTATGGAATGTTAAACATGTTTTTAGATCTAATCAAGGCCCACAAATAGAGATGCACGGAACCAACTCTTTGTCCCACTCATCTTATCAAAATTTTGCCCTAATAATTATGTGTTAATCTTTTACGTGTTTAATTAACTTGAATTTTGGCGTAAGCATACTATCTGACAAGATTTATATATAATATGAAAAAAACTTGAATTGTCAACAGCAATGCGGGCATATACTAAGTTTTGGTTGAGAAATGTCATGCAAATATGATAAGTTTGTGCTCGAGACTGCGAGGCACTATAAAGTTCTCGAATTTGGGTGACCAAAACTGCCTTCAAATACATAAAATTTCTTGTGGTTCAACATGCCTATTGAAACTAAAAAAAAAAAAAGCCTAAAGTGAAAGTCCCCACAAACCGCACGAGTGCTTAATGCTTAATGCAATTTTCCTATTTTAGGATTTCTTTGACTTTATTTAGACCCAAAGGACAACCACTACCACTACCAGAACACTGAATGTGGGAAGTGAGAACCTAATTCATCCATCTTTTGCTTCGATTTTATGTACATGATTAAGAATTTATTTGGAATAAGTACGTAATTAAGAAAATTTACGGACTGAGTTATTTTTTTAAACTTGTTTCGTGGTTAGAGATTTCTTTTTTATGTTTCTTTATTAAAATACTTGAAATCAAGCATTCGTAATTTCGTATTGGTTGGAGGAATAAAAAAAATATAAAAATATAGGCCCAAACTTAAATATATATATATATATATATATATAAAAGGGGGGATCTACAAAAACTAAGACAAAATTTGTTACTACGGAGTACGTTATTTTCATTTTACATAACTTCTTTTAGTCCTTCCACACTAATTTTCATTTTGAATACTCTCATTATAACAAAGGGTTAGTTTCAGAAATTTGCCGAATAATTTATTGCCGGATACTTAAAAAAGAAAACTAGAAAATAATGCATTTTGTCCACACACACAAAAAAAAAAATTACACATCAAAAGAACCTCTAATATCTAGTAACTTTAAAGAAGGAAAAATTAAATTTCGTATAACAATAAATCTTTCTAAATTTAATTTTGAACCATCTTTTTTTCAGACAAATTGAGATAAATAAAATAAAATAAAGAAATAAGACCACTTGATTCCAATCGCTGTTCTCTTTGGTGAAGTGAAGTCCAACGATAAAATGAACCTTCGGCGCACAGCACACCTTGACTGGCCCCTGAAACGGATAAGGCTCTTTCGCACTCCGCCATTTCCATTCACCACGCCCTCTCTCTCTCTCTCTCTCTCTCTCTCTCTCTCTATGAATTGTTCTCTTCTCAAATCTTAACCTCAACTACCTCAAATCATGACCTCTAATGTTCTTCCTCAGGTACTCTCTATTTCTCTCTCTCTCTCTCTCTCTCTCTCTCTCTCTCTCTCTGGCTGTATTGTATATCTCTGCGTACAAATCACTGCATCTACTCGTATGTGTTTGCAGTCGAGTTTTTTTTTTTTTTTTTGGATTGTTTCGTTGATTTTGAATGTGAACAACGGAATATATGTACTGCAGGCTTTGTGTACGATCCCACGAAACCCTAAACTCTGCCATCCGAAGACGCTAGGGTTTTCCGCATTTGTCTCCCGCCGTCCCTCTCCCCTCGATTCCACTCGACTTTCGACTTCCTGCGTTACAATGAACGCATTTGGACCAAGTCTGGACCCCGTCGTCCTCGCGAAAACGAGCAGTAATCGTTCCTTTATCGTTAGAGCAGAATCGAATCCAGAAGGAGAAGGAGCAATTAAGAATGCTGAGGAGAATGAAGCTGTTGATTCGGAGGCCTCTGAAACAGAGGCAGGAGTGGAAACCGAGGATGCTGCGGTGGTGAAAGAGCCGAGAAAGCCTCAGATCAAGCTGGGAGATATAATGGGGGTAAATTCAGTTAACTGTTAGGCCTTTTATCTGTTATTGTTGTTATTATCACATTAGTTGGAAGAAATTTGGGTATCTTAGAAACCAGCTTACTGAGTGATAAGAGCTTAGAGTGTGGGGTTGCGGTAGCTTTTGATGTGTTGATAGTACATTGTGGCGCATCAGAAGGTTTGCCAGTGTAGTGAGTGTAGTCTTTATAGCTTCTGCTTTGCCGCAAAAAAAAAAAAAAAACCAACTTCTAAACTGATTGTGAGAAGCATCAGTTCTAATGCTTTTGAAGACTGGTTTTAGGAATCAACTTTCTTGTACCTAGGTTTTGACAAATACCCTCAGATCCAAGGGCATTTGTAACTGACGGTAGCGTTATGTAGCATCACCCTTCGGGACACTGTCCTGATGGTACCCATCTCTTTTGGCAGATCCAGTCACCTGGCACTATTCAACCCCAAACTACGACCACACAGTACCTTACAACGTCTTTTTCTAGCCTATAAGTAGCCCTTTTGATAGGGATGGCAAAGATGTAAGCCATGTGATTGAAGATGAAACAAAACTGAATTTGTTGTTAACACCCCTTTGATAATTTAGATATGTCTGACAAAGTCTATGCTTTCCCCGCAAAAGAAGAGATTGCTGTATTTGTAGATTTTTTCTAGGCAGAAAACCTTCCATAGTCGCATTGATGCGTTCGAGCTGTGAATCCTCGCTCTGATACCAATTGATACAAACCTAAGTATTAGCTTCGAATAGCATTGACCTACATATAGGAACAAGAACCACGCAATTCAGATTCACAAGTGAGAAGATATGGCAAACCTTGACCAGTTTGCCTTGTTCTGGCTACAATTGCGTGAGAATGGCTGTACCCTTCGCTTTGTTGCTTGTTTTCGCTAGTTTCCAAGACTTTGCTTCGAATAGCATTGACCTATATATAGGAACCAGAACCACGCAATTCGGATTCACGAGTGCGAAGATATGGCATACCTTGACCTGTGTTCTGGCTATGCTTGCGTGAGAATGACCATATCCTTCGTTCTGTTGATTTACAAAGGTGCCCAAGAGCTTTTATTTTTCGTTAAAAGGCTATTTGTAACCAGTTGTGATCGTAGCCAATATGGAACAAAATATCTTCTTGTATTGTTTCTGTATAACAATGAAGCTAATTTGACATGCACATTTTGGGTACCTGGGTTTTCTTAGGTCAGTAAGAATGAATTAGGTTAGATTCAGAAAGCTAATTAATTTTACTTTCCTGCATTTCCTAGGCAATCAAAATGGATATTGGTCGGTTTTGAAGATAGGTATTTCATCTTGTAGTTTACTTTTGTTTTTCTGTCTTTGGATAGATCTTGAATAAGAGAGCTGTTGAAGAGTCTGACAATATAAGGCCAATTCCAGACCTCAGGACCGGAGATATTATCGAACTCAAGATGGTATTTATGTCTCTGATTATTGTTATTAAGCTCTTTTTTTTTTGCTTCATGTGAAGTCTTATGATGGTGTGTTTATGTGATTGTAGCGAGTTCAAGAAACTAGACGTAGACTGTCCGTATACAAAGGTATAATCATAGGGAGGCAAAATGCCGGTATTCACACAACAATCAGGGTTCGGAGGATAATTGCAGGCGTTGGAGTTGAGATTGTATTCCCTATGTAAGTATACCTTCTTCTGTTAACTACCAATATGAAACTACAAGATGATGATATGCAAAAGATTAAAGTCTCGATCACTTGTTGGAAGTTTTGAAATAATGCCTTTATTTGTTGTCCTAAATCTTTGCATTTGCAATCTAAAAAGTGTAGTTGCTCACCGGAAATGATTACGGTTTTTGTCCTCTATAACAGCTAAGAAATACGGTGAACAAACTGTTTGCTGGATCTTCTTCTAGATCATGGTTTTTCCTTAATTCAACTTGCTTGGTTATTGAGGGTTGACAGTTGACACCATCAAATTGCCAGGTGCAGAAGGATGCACTCAGACACGCTATAATGTATGCCTAAGTTAATGATCCTTCTCCTCCTATCTTCAGTCACCCACCAATTTGGTGCCCTTCCCGTCTTTATATTAGCTCCTACATACAGTTCAGCACATAAACTGATAGCTTGAAAAAACTTATGATTGACTATGCGTCCAAGTGTCCAACTCATGTCCTGAAGAAAAGAAAATTTTAGACGACTTTTTCTCCACTCTGGGAGTTCTATAGATGTGATGCTGGTTTGGCAAAGACACTTGACAACGTTTCCCTTGTGGAAACCAAAACAGTATTCGTGAATATTATAGGAAGTGTTTTCGGTACAGAGTTTAACAAGTGATATTACAAAAAGCCTTTGAGGTGGGCTGAAGGAGCTTGCTGTGTTTCCAAGTGTTCGGAAAGGGATCACTTTAATATAGTTAAGGTGATTTTGAATACCCTTCGACAAATTTCTGGAGCTTCCACTCATGTTAAGTATAATCCAACAATGCATACGTTTTAATGTGATTCTTCAAATTTCTATGCAAAATGAAGGATATACCTCTCTGTCTCTCCTCTTGACACCTTAAGAAAGAATAAAGTACATTATAACGCAAATGTAGTCTCCCGTCTGCAATATAGTAAGAAAAGGGAAATCCTATGTGCATGTAGTTTTTTGTTCTCCATGTTCGCAACCTTTAGCCTCAGTAATGTCCATAGGTTGGATAAGATGCCTAATACTGAAAGTCTGAAACATAAGAGAGAATTCCACCTACGTGATGCCTGGAATCGATATGCTTAATTTGTTAAGAAATTTGTCATCTTTGTAGAATCCATACGCTGAAGTTTTCTTTGTGAAGACCTTGTTTACTGTGTGATTTGCTCTGTTATATTTTTTAGATTTTGTAAAGAGGCAATAGATTCTGAATCTGTCTCTCATATTTCTATGTGCAGATACTCACCGTTGATTAAAGAGATAAAAGTAATTAAGCACAGGAAAGTCAGGAGAGCAAAGTTGTACTATTTGAGAGATAAGCTGCCCAGGTTTTGCACTTTCAAATGAAAACCTTCAATGCATCTTCTTGCCAGTGTATTTTGCCTTTTAAAAGCTTCTGTCATTAGCTTCCCATGGAAATTGAAAGAACGGAATTTGTTTTGACCTTTTCCTGATGAATGTAAAATGCAGTCCTTTGGTTGATGTTGTTATGAGTTGGCCTCTGGTCTCACCGATCCTGATAGTCTCATGCGCCCCGACAGGTGACAAGTTTGGAAATGTTTGTAAATATGTAGGCATTTTCTTTCCAGAGTTGAGATTCTTAGGTTGTGTTTGGATCAAGGATTCGGATTCGGGTAAGAAAAAGAAATTGGAAGTAGAGAAATTGAAGGATCTAATTGTCAGGAACCGTTAGATCTTTTAGCTTTGTAAATGTGTTTTCCTGCCCATATTCTTAAGCCTCGAGGCCTAGTTAGGATGATTTGAGATGGCCAAAGAATAGCATGGTGACCAACAGTACCAGAGCTCAGGCTGCATTTCAATTTCTTTTTCTTTCCTTTTTTCTGCAGCAGGGAGAACATCAACTGTATATAGAGACTTGTAAGAGTTAAATAGTACCGTCCTAAAAAGTGTCCATGAAGAGAAAGAAACAGAGAATCAAAATACCAATCTAAGGCAACAAATTAAGCGTGATCAAAATCACCAAAAAACGCGTCAAATCGTCATGAAAATAGGTGCTTTGACTCCTGAGGTTTATACACTTAAGCCACTATTGTAATGGTACATATCCTTCACAAAGCCAATGTGCCTATTCCGATTGTGAGCTGTTCTATAGGCTGCTGAATCTAGTTTGGCACCACACGACCATCCTTTCAAAGCGCTACGGACACAAATGTGTTTGGAACGACTTCGAACACAACTGTATCTGGTCTTAGGTTACATAATCCTCCGGCAATCACATGTTTTTGTTTTCAATCTTAGCACTTATGATCACCCCTCCCATGAATTTTCCCTCCCAAGTCCAGGAGGCATGGAGCTTTTGCAAGGCCCTTTACTTCTCGTACGGAGTTAGGTAGGTGCCCAGGCGCCTGTGGACCGCATGGCATGGTTTTGGTTTCCACCAGAAACATTGATGGCCGCTTTTTTTGTTAAATGACTAAGGTCCGTTTTTACTAACAAAAAATACTAAAAATTCAACGAATTTTACCATCTCGTTTTTATTAACAAAAAAGTTTCAGCATTTTATCATCTCTTTTTTCATTAACAAAAAAGGTTGTCAACAAATTTTTTTTTTTTTTGCTACAGTAACTCTACTCACAAATTCATTAACTTATTAATTATCGGAAACAACTTGACATTTATCTACAACTTATTTACTATCAAAAACACCTAATAACTTCTCAATCACAAATAAAAATTTACAAATTTTTCACTACTGAAAATACCCCTAATATCGAATTGCCAAATTGGTGAGGAAGAGCAATGCCATGCTGCCATGCATATGTAAGTACTAGTATTTTTCTCCAGGAGAGACTACGAGTACTGTAAAAGGTGTGCCCTCCCTCCTCTTTCATGTTTGTTTATCTAACAATTGTTGTTGCTGTCTAAATATTAATGCTGAGACAATTAACAAATCAATACATCCTCAATTACTTACGGGGATAATCAAATGAAGTCATTGCATCCTGCCTACTTAATAAATATTTAACATCTTGTTAATCTTTTAGGGGTTATATCACGTCGTAGATGAAGTGATATCAACAATCTTTGGAAAGACTACAATACATTTCTTATTTTGGTGTGTATCATATGCACCGCCAATATGTTATGAATTATAGAGAAAATGTTACGAATCGTATTGCTAAAAAGTTGCGAATCGTATAAAGGTTACGAGATACACCAAAATGTTAGTATGAATTATAATAAAAATATTACGAATCGTACTCCCGAAAGGTAATGAATTCTAGAACAAAAGTTACGAAATACACTGAAATGTTATGAATGAACCATAAAATAGGTGCATATGCTACACTCTAGTACACTCTTTTAAAGGGTGTGTATGGTAGAGTTTTCTCATCCGAGCTTTGACCATGGATCTATAGTATAGGGATTTATAATGCAATAAGGACATCTCTAATTTTCGTATGGGCAGAAGGACATTTGTCATCTACTTTCCAAAAATATCCCCTATTTTAAAACAAACAAGTATCTCACGTGGTGTTTCACTTTTTAAAAAAGTTCTTTTTTTTTTTCAAACGAAAGTAATTTCAAACTCAAAAATCATGTATTTACGCAAATAATTTTTCTACTAATATAGATCTTGTTTGATAGATCTCATTATGATCTTTTAAACGGTGCAAAAAAAATTAAAAAAAAATTTCTACTTTCCAAAAATATAAAAATATTTCTACTTTCCAAAAATATCCCCTATTTTAAAACAAACAAGTATCTCACGTGGTGTTCCACTTTTTAAAAAATTTCTTTTTCAAACTCAAAAATCATGTATTTACGCAAATAATTTTTCTACCAATATGGATTTTGTTTGATAGATCTCATTAAGATCTTTTAAACGGTGTAAAAAAAATTGAAAAAATATTTTTCATTTTCATTATTATTGATTTTGAAATTACCTTCGTTAAAAAAAAAAAAAAGAAACTTTTTAAGAAGTACTGACCACCCCAGTCACGCGAGAGAGAGCACGACAAACAGAGGTTGACCCGGATTTTAAAAAAAACAAAGGTCGATCCTCCAACTGCAACTAGGAGAAGAGATTCTTGCATCTCCGTTACAGTTCCGCCGTAAGAAGGGCGCCGACGTCGAGGCGATTGATAGGCACCAGGGTGGAGACTAGGAGGGGATCAGGGCAGGGGAGGGTTATGGGGTTGGGGTGTGGATCAGATGGGGGCGGAGGAGTCGCCGGAGATGACTATGAGTTTGTTGGCTTGTTTTGTGTTTGGATGGGTTTGAGATTTTGGATGGAGACCACGCAGAGAGAGAGAGAGAGAGAGAGAGAGAATGCCCCATTTGTCTTCTACGTGCTTGACTTCGCACGAAAGCCAAAGCTAACATGGGGCTCAATCAACACAAATGCGATCCGTCAACTATTCAATTTCATAACAAGGAAAAAAAAATCAACAGATAAAGTTGTCTTGATTTTTTTTTTAAATTCAAGAGTAATTATTCGAAAGTCTACTGGTTGTCAGTTTCGTGCTATAGGCACATCTTTATTCTTTTTAATCGCAACAAAATTAATAGACGTGGTTATTTGTTTAAATTTATACTCTATTATCCCAAAAAAATCCAACAAATAAGGTTACCTATTTTTCGTTTGAGGGATTCAAATTTTTTGGATACGGTCTCCAATAAATTTTCTCTATCTATCTATTTCTATTCATTACTCTTATTAAAAACCACACTCAAAATTTCCAAACGAACAAGGCCTTCTTTTTTTTTTTTTTTTAGTAGTATCTTTTATTGCGTGAAATTTGATACTTTCACGTGAATAAAAATAAAAGGGAGTGTCAATGGACAAAAGAAAAGTGTTCAAATCATTTCTCTTTAATTATTGTCCTACCATGGAATTCATCATAAAAAATATTTGGAAGTAAAAAACTACTTTCAACCAAATCAAATGTGTTGCTAATGTTAATATTATTTTTATTTGTGCCAAAATTATAGTACACTTCTCAATCAAAAAAAGTACTATAATATATTTGTCGCCAAGGTGATGAACATTTTTGTTGTAAATAATTGATTTAAAAAATAATCTGGTTATCGCAAATAACATTAATTGAACTGAATAATGTTAAAAGAGGAGAGTCAGGACGAAATATGCCAAATTCATAGTCTCTCTCTATGTAGAGGTGATGCAGCTATAGTATATCTCTTTATGTACTAAGCTATATAGCTTGAAATCAAACATCAAAATAATTTCCGTTTGACCCAAAAAAAAAAAAAAAAGAAATCAAAGGCGTAAAATATTTTACAAAACCCGATTACCAAGAGGTATGGCTTGAATTATTAACCTTCTCAAATCTCGATGATATCCCTTTCGAGCATTTGGGAAAAAAATTATGCCTAGAATTTTTAATTAACGCCGTAAAAAATAAAATTGTAGAAATAGACCCTCTAGTTTGCATGAAATCTCAATTTAGTCCTTCTGTGAGGTAAAATGACAATTTTATCCTCCAATTCCGTTAGTTTCATTAACGCCGTAAGCGAGAGGGACCAAATTGGGGCAAAATGCAAACTACAGGGCTAAAAGTAACACAATTGATATTGGAGGGACGAAAATGAAAATTCGTGTAAATTAGGACGACCATTTTTAAAATCTTTCCTTTTTTTAATGGACTTTACACATTACAGAAATTTTGGTTGAACTAAATGTGATTTTAGGCACGTATTTTGGATCTCTCGTCATCTGAAATGAACAATCTTTGTCATCCGACACGTATTTATACTAGTAGTATATTTTAGCACCCCTCATATACGTAAGTCATACATTAATGCGGAGTATCTAAAAAATAATTTTTCAAAATTGTCCGTTTCTCTCTTCTTAATTGTACAGCATAAACTTATTACTTTTAATTATTAGACACGTTATGAATGTCTTAAAAGTAAGTGCCATCGACACGTCATCTGGTCCCACATTTTCTTCCCGTTTTGAACCCCACGTCACCATTTACGTCCTCCTCATACCCCACGTGTCACCACCACCACCATTTCCCCCTCTTTTTTTTCTCTCTCTCTCTCTCTCTCCCTCCCTCCATCCATCCAATTGAAGCTTCTGCCATCGAATTGTTGTAAAACCCAAAGATCTCTCTCTCTCTCTCTCTCTCTCTCTCTCTAAACAAGAGGCAGAGTGGTTGATTAGTACCCCGGGCCCGATATCAGCGGCTGAATCTTCGAACTAATTACATCGCCCGACACACACCACATTTGGATCCTCAATTTACGTTCAGGTTCTTTCTTCTCTGCTCTCTCTCTCTCTCTGGAGCTACGGAATTGCGGACTTTAGGGTTTTGTTTATGTTTTGATTTCCGTCGTACACATGGCAGGTTGTGGTGGTTGCCGTAAGGTTTGATCTGATCGTCTGTTCGTTGCTTTCACCATGACCGCTACCGGCGAGTTGATCTCCGTTCATCCCGAAGAGCTCACGTTCCAATGTACTCTCTCTCTCTCTCTCTCTCTGAGTGTTCAGAAATTTGTCTAAATTAGATCCGTTGTCGGAAATTTATACAATTACTTTTAAATAACGGGGATCACTGGGAAAAAGTGAATACAGTTCGCGGTACAATTTTTATTTAGGGGTAGGAATGCTCACAGTCACAGCAATAGCTTTTAGCTGCAAAACTTATGAACAGATTTACAAGGTATGCTGTGTGATATCATTTAGGGGAAACGGTTAGGGAATCATTACTTTAAAAACGGCGTAACCCCGTGTATGTGTGGAACGTGGATGACTTAATGTGTATGCATGAGGTAGCTGTGATGAGATTTGAGCTACAGTTGACTTCCACCATACATGTGTGAAGGCAAAACTTGTTGTGCTTTAGCTTGATTAAGGGTCAACTTGTCCGGTTTATGCGTTCTGGTTGTTGTGGTTGGCTTGTTGAATGCGTAGACTAGGATTGAGAATAGGAAATTGCAGGGTATTTTAACATTACACGGTAGTAGACTTCAATCCCGAGATCCCAATCATAAGTTTTTCGTGGTTCAGTTTTAGATTTATGAGATAATCCTTCATACGATAAATCCATGGCTCGTACTACTACAAAGAATTTATTAGAATGCTTTGAGAGATGCTAAAAGATATAACTTGGGTGTGGTTGAAACAAGCTGGCCCAGTTGGAAAGAAGATTACAGAAACAATGAATACTTTTGAAAGAAGTTAGAGATATTTCTAGGATGGCATGAGAAGAAACTGGCTGGCTGGGGTGGCCATGTCACTAAGGTGACACAAGTTGGAAGAGTGACTGTCCAACTTGAAAGCAATACAATTACGCGGTACACAAATTGAAGACTGTTGGTTTAGGTTTTTTGAAAGATAGAAAGGACAATTATACTGTTGTTACTGTAGGATGGGAAAGCACGATGAGTAAGTGCCAAAAATAGGTCTGAAAGAGGATTTTTTAAGTAGTGATTGACGCAAGAGACGTGCAATTGCAGCTACTTCTCCTGATTTTTCAGGTATACGATAAAGAATGGCATAGATATGTAGGAAGTACCATTCCTGCACAATATGAGGCCGGGTGAACACCAAACTACCAAAACAAACCGAGGCTTAAGTTCCAATCTCGTGGACATAGGATTAGTGGGTATATAATTGTTGGGATGCCCCAGAACAAAGATAGTAAAAGCTACCCAACCTACTAGATCCTTCACATAAAACAAGGGTAAAAGGCAATTTTACACTGGTATGAAGATATAGAAATCTGTTACTTTCTTGTTGACTACTAGATATATATGTACGGCAAGTGGGTATAAGAGCTTGGAGTGGGCTTTGTTCCCCTTAAAAATAAAGAGTTTTTTTTTTCCCTTTACTACTTTTGAGTATAATCTTTTTGACCAGTGTTATTTGTGTAGTTTGGTGCCATTTCTAAATAGTTTATTCCTGATACTTGATTTGTTTTTATAAACCAAATGTATTATGTGAAGAATAGGAGGAAACAATGGTTACTTGAAGGGCTAAGCAGCATTTTGCTAAGTCAAGACGAGCCAAGGTAGAGGTAGGATCATGTAACTGGGCTTCAGTAACGGGGAAGGATGGGTAAAATGTGATTTAGCTGAAGTTATTTCCCTGGAGAATTGTGTGGCAAAATTGGATGTTGATGTCAGCTGTAAGATGGCGTGCATTTAGACTTGATCATAATTGCTTGTTATCAAAGTCATGGCTGTCATATCTTGCTTGGATTGAGCCTAACCTAATTGCCAGTGTTTTGGAACATGTTTGAATGGTCATTGGAGGAGTCAGGACCGATGATAACTTTGGCAAAAGGGTAGCAGTAATTTGAAATAGTGCCAGTTGTTCTCTTGGTGTTCTCTGATACTAGATTAGAAAATTATTGGGTGCTCTTCAAGGGTGGGTTTCATTTGGCAGAAATTGAGTCCCTCTGCCTGCATATTGGGCTGCAGCCACCCGGGTGGTTATTCATTAAAACAGCTCCCTTAATACTTATATACAAGTACTTCCCTTCATTGGCGTGAATTTAGTACTTTGTTTCATTCCTAGTTGGCTAGTTGTAGTCTTTATGATCACGTTGCTTCAAATCTTTGTCTGCTGACTAATGTGTTCATTTGATCAGTTGAGTTGGAAAAACAAAGCTATTGTGATCTTAAAGTTGCGAACAACACAGAACATCATGTTGCCTTCAAGGTACTACTCTTATAAGATATTTATAGTCACTTCTCGATGATTCTTTTTCTTCAAGAAAGATATGAATTAATTATGTGGTATCTGTTCTTTTTCCCCTTGTTTTGATGACTAGGTCAAAACTACTTCTCCGAAGAAGTACTTTGTGCGACCAAACAGCAGTGTAATCCAGCCGTGGGACTCGTCTGTTATAAGAGGTCCTACTCTTTTTTTTGTCAAGATCTTTTGGTTGGAAATGCCGATGACTGCCAAAGAAATTCTCTGGTTGTTTAATACTGGAACTGATTGTCATGTATGCGGCATAAACACCATCAAGGAACTTAGCACACTACGAATGACTACTTCGGTATCTGTATACTATCTGTACCATAGGCATGCCATAGCGTATCAAATAGACATACATAGTTACTAACAAGTACTCTCCTGGTTGGTTCATTTGCGTACAGCCTTCTTATTTCTCATGTCAAAATGGTGCTAAACTGGCCGCTCTGTGTCTTGTCAATGGCTTCAAAGAAACATATAAGTATATGAAATAAGAAATGAGACATTAGGATTTGGATGTGCTCAGACTGTTTCCGCATGGGTAGAGAGATGCCAGAAATCCATACTTATAAATAGTGGGCCTCCTACCCATAACAAACACTGGCTCTTTTAAGAAGTGTTAAGGCTGCAAGGTTGGCCAGAAGTTGGGCATATGATAGCCTTCCAGGTGACCTCTTGGGTTGGGTTTTCTTTTGTGTGATTACCTACTTTGCTGGATTTGATTAATTACATGTCAGCTACTTGTCTTGTACCACTTTCTCGGTGCTGGTGTATCGTAGTTCCACTGTGACTTGGCTATTGTCATTTCTAAAGCTAGTTTCAACTCCCTGCTCTCTCTCTAGTCACCCTTCAAGCTCAAAGAGAATACCCTCCGGATATGGAATGCAAGGATAAATTTCTCCTACAGAGCGTGATTGTGCCCCCACAGACTGAAATTGATGATCTTCCGCAAGATACTGTAAGAATTTTTAGCTGTGAATCAATTTCTTTGGGATTACATCACTTTGGAATTATAGAAAGTAAAAGAAAAGGTCAACAGAAGTCTTTTTCATCTGCAAATGATGGATGTTGTTGCTCCCAGTTCAACAGAGAGAGTGGAAAGGCGATAGAAGAACGCAAACTCAGGGTTGTCTATATCTGTCCTCAAGCAGCCCTTGGAAATGTGGAAGACGAAGCATTAACGGGCTTCAAACAGAGTCCTGATAATAGCTCTGTGAGTTCTGCTACTTTTCTTTCATTATGTTAGTTTCTTTTATTTTTATTAGATTTTGGGGATATCCCTTTTCTGTTCTCATTTGTCAATCGAGGAAGACCTATTTGATTCCATTGTAATGCCGTTTTCCCTCTGTCTTTTATTGGTGGCACCCACTAGTATGTGGAGCAAAATGTACCAAAACAAACCAACCATTCGTCGATTATCTTCTTGATACGTATGAGAGTGTTTTTGTCAAAGTTTATCGGCTATAAATCGTCTTTACTTTTGTCAATTGCAGATGCGCAGCTCCTCAGGCTTTGATAATGTGAGTAGTCATTGACTCATTTGATCAGAAGTTCTTTCCTCATTAGTGCTATGATTTGTTTTCTTTTCCCTAATTTTTTCCAACAGCCTTCAGTTTTAAGCGAAGCCTTTGACACAGTGAGAGAGATTCTAAAGTGTATTAGTTTTGCTGTTGACAGAATGATGTAGAGTTTGTCTTGGTTTTCTCATTCTTGGGTTTACTGGTCAATGTTATTGGATAGGATCCATTTATAAGATGCTCCCAGGCATGTCAATTCTGGGAAGTTTATGAATGTGACCATACTCCTTGCCTGAAGGGCCGTATAAATAATAACCCTCGCTGCTAAGCTTTACTCAGATTTTCTGGTTACTTAAACTGCTTTATAGAGTATAAAAACAACTTCGAAGTTCAAAATCTATCATATCTTTCTCTTCATTGTTTGTCAAAATGTATCCTTCATTTTTCCTTTCAAAGGCATTACTTGCTTTCACAAGTTCTTTTTTGATCACTTCTTGCATAAAACTGGTATTAAGCTTTAACTTGTCAAAATTCCTAAAAGAGTGCATCTCGTGCGGATTTAAAGTTCAACTTAGTTCTATGGTGGTTAGGGGTGCAAATGAGCCAAACCAATCCGAACCCTGTCAAGCTCGGCTCGGCTCGATAAAATATTGGTTTGGCTCAGGTTCAATTTGAGCCAGAACAATTGAGCTCAGGTTCGGCTCATCTAAAATTTTCGAAGGTCGGCTCGGCTCGATTTGGCTCTTTGAGTTTAACAAACCAAATAGTGCTGAATTCAGGCTAGAATTTGGCTTGTTTAAAATTTCGAAGCTTGGGCTCGACTTGTTTAAAACGAGCCGAATTCAAGCTCAAATTGTATAATTTCTATTTTATCTCCAATAAATAAGCCATGAAATTAAAAATATAAAATTCATCAAGAACATGATCAAGAATAACCTTATATGATATCACTGTAACAATGTGTATATTCCCCACTAAAATGTTATTTGTGAATAGTCCTCCGGAAAATTAATGTGTATATTTTGAACCCAGGTTTAGGCTCAGCTCGTTTATGGAACGAGCTTAAAAATGAGGCTTGGGTTTGGTTCGTTAGTAAACGAATCAAACTTGAACGAGCCTTTGCCAAGCCTCGAACAGTTCGCAAACAGCTCGGTTCATTTGTAGCCCTAATGGTGGTAGAAATTATGTGGTCTCAAAATGTTGTTCTTTCAGTCAACGGGAATGCACCATTGTTTGAGCAAAAGTTTTTGTAAGGAGTAAGGAAGGTCCCCGTGCTGAGAGAGAGGTGGTTCTGGAAACCCAAAGCGAACTAAGTCATCATTATTTAGTTCTTCATATCATGTCTGCTGGCTTTTGCACCCAATTTATAAATCTTTACTGCAGAAGCACTTGTCTGTGAAGCAATAATATTCTTTTTGGTTTTTGAGATTCTGTGCAAACTTTAATGTTGTTATTGCTTTTATACAGAATCAGGGTTTGCAACGGCTCAAGGACGAAAGGGATACACTTGTTCGACAAACACAGCAGCTGCAGCAGGAACTGGTTGGTTACTTAGTTGCTCGGTCTCGGTCTCTTTTGCAATTTCATTCGTTAATTATTTCCATCAGAAAACACTACTCGACATGGATGCTACCTAAGTCACCTCGGAGTTGAAGAACTTAGTAAAGATGATTTGTGATAGTCATTATTTGATATTTTATTGACATCCAACTGTTAATTGGTAACTTAAATGTAGTGGACTAGATTCCACAAGCGCACATGCGTGGATAACTGCCAAAGTCTCATTGGAGTGTGAAAACTTTCTAAAGATGATTCAGAGTTTGCTTATTGACTTGTTTAATGCATACCTTACTTATTAGTTAGGACTTGGGACATACCATATGAGATGGCAACTCGAGTTAGATATTTTGCATAAATATAGGTTAATTAACTTTGCATGACATACGGGCATGGCAACTCAATCCAAACAGAGGATATGATTCTCTACGAAGTGATTCTGATTTCAGATACCTCATCTCATATAATAGGAACCAATTTGGATGTTTGGAACCGGTGGATCATTCAGGGCTGGTCCACTGCTTGTTTTCATTCGGCAACACCCTTTCTGATTCTCATAGTGGAAGACTGATATGATGTTTTGATTGGTTCTTGTTCTTGAAATTCACGCTCACATGGTGTACTTGAAAAGAAAAGATTATACCACAGTGTTCAGCTACTAGCGTTCTGATATACATACATTCTAATCCATTTACAGGAAATGCTGAAGAGGACAAGGAATCGGAAAAGTGACATCGGCTTCTCATTCAAATTCGCACTTTTCGCTGGACTCATTGGGATCATGGTTGGGTTCCTTTTAAACCTTTCCCTGTCTTCGCCTTCGACGTAGTTATTTCTGCTGTGAAGCATTTCTAGGATTCGGTTTTTGTTCTTTATTTAGCCGTGTAAGTTCTTTTCTTCCCCGAAAAATGGAGGATGTGCTTTCTGTGTTCCCTTTTCTTTGTAAATTGACCATTTGTTTGTTTATCTGTTGGTTTGAGTAATATAGTGGAATATAATACTGCTTTTTCTTTGGCCTATATAAATTATGTTCTGGGTTGTATTTTCCTTGTAAATAACGGGCTTGTGATCCCCCAGTTCTGTTCTTTGAAACTTAATGTAGCTCGTTAACACCCAACCTCTTTAATCCTCCCCAGGCCGAATCTTTTTTGTTTTCCTAATGCCAGATTTAACCATTACCATTGTGGCCTGTTGGAAAAGGCCATGTGCAAAGGTAGAAAATTGATGGGTGATGCATGTGTTTTTTTGGGTACATAAAAAAAAAAGATCTGCAGTAGGCTGCCAGGAAACATTGCCTCAGCACCACATACCAAATGGGGCGATGGACCCCATCGCGCTTATCGCAATACAGAAGTTAAAATTGGTGATGCATATGTGCCTTAAGGCTTTGTTCAGTTGTCGGGAATGTCTTGTGGAAAATTGGTAATGTTCACCTTCTTAAGTGGAGGGTGAACAAAATTCAACTCAAAAAAGTGAAGTGAAGTGAGGGAAAATAAAATTTATTTTTCTTGTGTGTGTTTTGTTAACAAGAAATATTGCAGAAAACAAAAATTTCTTCTTTTCGACAAGACTTATTTCCCAAAAAAGTGTTTGCCACTGGGAAAGTTGAAGCTGTGGGTCCGACAATTTTTCAGGTAATTGAACACATAAAACTATAGGAAAGTTGATTTTTCCGTCCTTTCCGTGCAACTGAACAGAGGCCTAAAGTTTGTGATTTTGTTTATGATGAGGTTATTGCGAAAGAGGAATTGTGTCCAGATCGTGTCCTCGACTTCAGCGTTCATTATGGCCAAAGTAAGTTTCCAGTTGGAAATTCATTTGAGAGATTGAGACATGCCTCAAGACTTCTGAAGCATTGAAAAGCCTATAGGTGAAACATCTACATTTCGACAAGATTAATGTGTTCAAAATGGAATTGGTAGAAGTTTTAAACACAGTTTTATGGTTTTATTTCGGTACTGCTGACTTCTAAAACGAGTGTTCAAGTTCATGGAGATTTGATCTATAGAAATTCCAGGTTGATGATATGTATGCGAATGGGCTTTTCAAACTTGCCAAACACAGTGATGATAACCTCTCTTTTTTTATCCACGATAAAAGCGAATCAAAATAAAGCCTTTTATTTCGTCTGAAATTTTATTACAAATCCCAAATGTGTCGTATTGCCAATATGAGCTAAGCATTTCATTCAAGTAACTCGCAATTTGAGAAAATCAAGTAAATTCCCCTTTGCTTCTACTCTCTCTTCTTCATGGAATTCGTTGAAGTTCTGCGATTGGTGGCTCTGTATTTCACATACCTCTCATTCAAATGCCGGTGATATCAATATGGGCACACTTCTTGCATCGATTTGCTGGTTCTTGTGGAAGGCCCGCAATAAAACCCATTTGAGGGCCAAGGTTGGGATGGTATCAGGCTTTTGGAAAAGGCTTTCTGCTCTTTGCCCTGAGTTTAAGGAAGCAACAGTTTCTTCTCGTTCCTCCTCTGGAATTTCTTTCACGGCATCTCCCCCTATGTGGCGCTTGTCGCCTGCTGGTGTTATTAATAAGTTCAATGTAGATGGTGCTGTTGGTTGGAAAAAATGGTTTTGTTTGTGTTGGGATGGTGGCCGAGATCATTCCGGCCGTATTTTGGGCACAGTATCCATTCATCTATTCTCCCCGAGAACTGCTGAAGGCTGAAGCGTTGGGTTTTCGTGAAGTTTTGGTTATTGCCGCAAACAAAAGTTTCTCCAGTGACAATGGAAGTTATTTAAATCATATTAATCGGTTGATCAGCATAATTTTTTTGACACTGAACGATATTTAAAAATGAACTATTCATTCTAGTGAGCGCAAAAGATATCCTCATATAGGCCCAAAAAAAAAAATCGTAATTTTTTGTTAAGCCATCTGCACATCTAGTCTAGGACGGTAAATGAGCCGAATTTTATAATTTTCAGATTCATTTATTAGATTTTTTAGCAAGCTCAAGCTCAAGCCAAACTCAATGAAAATATGACAAGCCGAACTCAAACCGAGTTTGCCTAGGTTTGGGTCGAACTCGAGATTGTTCACAAGCCTTAACGACCCAATAATATCATATATTTATGCTCTCATACAGATCTAAAGCTACAAATAAATTTTTTTATCATGTACATAAATACGTTCATATACATGTAAAACGATAAAAACATTTATATAAGCAAGGTTTTAGTAATTGAAAACATTTGACTTGTACAAAGTTCTAAAATTTTCACTATGTAACTATATAAAATTCCCATGACATATATATACTCCAGGTTCGCAAGTCAAATCGAGTTGAATACTGCTGCGTTCATGTTCGGCTTATTTATGAAATGAACCTAAAATTAATGTTCATGTTCGATTTATATAGTAGTTGAATCGAACCCAAACGAGCCTTTACCGAGTCGAGCCTCAAACAATTCACGACCGGCTCAACCTTTACCGAGTTGGTGGCAGCCAGTGTATGTTGATGTCTATTCTGAGTCATAGTTCTCATTCGTGGGCTTCATGGGGTTGAATCACTAATGTGAAAACTATGATTGGGTTCCTTTTCAGCCTAACATCAAGTGTGTTTTTTTTTTTTTTGCCACAGCAATATACATTAGCGGGGATTAGTAGGGGTTTTAGAATTAGCACGAGAAGACCAGAAGCTATCCATAGCCCTGGCCCTCTAAAGGACCTACCCCTGTGGGGCTCGAAATCAAGACTTTCCACAAAGGGGAATCAATGACTTATCAACTGCACTAAATAGTGGTTGTTTAGTTAATGTGGCTGCACTCTTTGGTTTTTTTTTATATCCTATCGGCTTTGTCTTTTCTCAGTTCCAACAGTTAATGTTCCAAAATATACGAATTCAAAAACTTATCTATTATATTATATAGATATCATTTAGACCCCATTCTACTGAGCATTAAAAGAACATTTTATTTTTGTCTATATTTGAATTCTTTTTATTTGTTAATTTTGTGCTAGATTTTCTTAACTTTTTAATTCGTCTGGACAAAATGAATTGAAAAAGTAGATTTTTTTACTTTAACCCAAATATTTTAAAAAATAATCACTTTTAAGTAAAAAAATTTGGCTTTTTAAAATTTTTTTACTTAAAAATTGTAATTTCCTAAAATATTTAGCTAAAAGTAATTTTTTTTTTTACTTTTTCGATTTGTCAAAAAGTTCAAAAAATTTCGCACAAAACGAACAAACACGGAAAAAATTAAATAAAGACAAAAAGTACTAAAAAGAAAAAGTTCTTAGCGGGACAGAGTCTTAATGAGGACATATCAATTTGTCACACCACAGCCACACATTTTTCACATACATGTGGGTCCCACACATGTATGTGAGATGAGTGTGATTGGGGTATGACAAATTGATGTGTTTCTAACATTATTGAGCCTTAAGAGCATCTCCAACAGACTCGCATAAGCTTCAACAAGATTAAAGGCGCGAGCCGATATGCCATTTTCTGGTTTCCAGCAGCCTCGTCGGAGGCTTGCCATTTTATCCCCTCACTTGAAGACCTCACCACGCCCAGCGAGATATAACACCTCGCCACACCCTTGCTTGTCCTCTCCAACGATCGTTTATTCCGACCAGTCACTCCGACGACTTAGATCTCGTATACTTTGGCCATTTACTCCGACTACTAAGATCTTGGTTACTCTGGTGAGTTATTCCGTTGTATATGTACTGAGTTTACTTCGGTGAGATCTCGTGGAATAGTTTACTCCGATGAGATCTCGTTTACTCCTTTTTGGTATGGAGAGGTCACCATCAAACTAGGGCTCAGTTTACTCCTGTGGGACTCTGGCGAGATCTCTTTTAGGGTTTGGGATTCCGGTGAGATCTCGTTTATGGTTTACGGTCATATCTGGTTTACTCGGTTTGGGACTCTGGCGAAGTTCAGTGAACAGATTCCGGCAAAGTTCAGTTGTCAAATGACTCAGATTTGGTTTTGGCATGTAAATTGTTTAGGTTGTTGGGTAGTGCTCTTGTTTGATGCCTAGCCAAAAGAGGAATTATACTGAGGCTGTTGGAGATGCTCTAATAGACAATCACAACGAAAGAAATCTCATAGAGAGAAGTTCTTGGTCGTGGCCTCAGGCTTTATCCTCTGTCCCCTCTCTTAAGGATTTGTTTGAAACTCAAGAAAAATGAGAGAAATGAAAAGAAAATAAAATGAGAAGAAAAATTTACTATTTACAAAACTTAAAATTATTTCTCTCTTTCTATTCCAACCAAAAAGTAAGAGGATTTTTTTTTAGTTTTCCTTTCTTTTATTTTCATATCTTTTTCTTAAGTTCTAAACAGAATACAAACTGCCACGTTGACGTCGTAGATTCTTAACCTATTCCCAAAGAAAATACTAAACTAAAAAGAAAAGCAGAAAAAAATAAAAATAAAATCAGTTCTTTTGAGTGAAGAATTGGCGGGAACTCCGCTCCTGATAATTTTGATTATCTCAAAACCCTACACGATTCCCCTTCCCGCTCCTCTCTCTCTCTCTCTCTCTCTCTCTCTCTTCTCCTCTGCAACTATTCCATCACCAAATCACCATGTGAAACATCCCTCATCAACTTTCTCTCTCTTCAAAATTCTTCCCCCATCTCCTCAAACACATCCTTACACACACACATTTTCCCTCCAGATCTGAACCCCCCCCCATGGAACCTCGCGTCCCAATTCAAACCCTAACCACCACCTCAACCACCGCCACTGAACTTCGCCAAGCCTGGCACCTCCTCTCTCTCCTCCTCTCCCTCGGCCGCCCATCTCTCCCCGCCGAACTCGCCTCCAAATGCCGGGCCCCGATCCGCTACATCCAGCACCTCTGTTCCGTCCCTAACTCCCCAATTGTTTTGACCGATAGCCTCCTCGTTACTCTGTCGCTGTTCGCGTTCGTGATTCTCCAGAAGCTTACCACGAGCTTGAATCGTGTTGAGTTTGGAGTTCTTAGGCGGCGGAGAGTTTTGGAGGACGTCGGGAGAACGTACTGTAGGAGGCGGAAGAGGCTCGGATCGAAGATTGAGGTTACGCCTGTTTCGAAAAAGAGACTTGTTTTGCAGGATATTGATGGTAAGACAATTGCAACCTCTCAAATTGATTTTTTTAGTATGTTGATTTGAGTAGATTGCAGTTTTTTGTTTAACTGTGGCGGTGAATTGCAGAAAACGAAGAAAATCGAATCGTGTCAATTTCACCTATTGGAACTCCTGTTGATTGCACGGAGGTATTGTTTTTAAGTGTTTAATTGCGATATGAACTACTAAGTTTTCACTTATTAATTGATGTTAACCGATGTGAGTTTTGACTGGAGTTAGTACAATGGATTCAGAAGCATCAAACCTCTCTTGTTAGGTTAGGAACCATTGAAACACATCGAAATGGTACCAGCAGCAAGCAAATGCAACGCACTACCTTCGTTAGATTCGAATCTGAAAACCAATTTGAGTTAGAAAAAATGAAGCTTATTTTTTATTATTGGAGGAAAAAGATATGAAGAGTGTACATTGTTTTTTGCTGTTGGTAAGGATACAAGTTATCGTGCTTGCATTTTTACTGAACCAAGGTGTTTTTGTTGACTGTTGTCATTCCGGAAGGAGTTGTGCCGTCTGGCACACAAAACAAGAACTTTTTGTAGAGAAAATGGCCAGATCAACAACCACGCAATGTGTGAAGGACAATCAAGGAAAGAAACAGAGAATGCAAGACACAAAGATATACGTGATTCTCCAACTGCGTAATTGCATAAATCCATGGCTCACACTAACTGAATGAAGAATGAAAGTAAAGTTACATCGACTATAACCTATGATTTACATTGTCAATTACTGTAATACCATGTCAAGGTCAACGAAATGCTAATTAGACCTAATCAAGCTTCACAAACCCAACACTTTTCTCAAGCTAATTGAAAATTGTCTTTCAATATTCGTATCCTCGTTTTGGCTTTAATCACCCAAACATTAGTTGGAGCAATCATGTTTATCATACTCCTAGCCTCAACCTTGCATACCTATATGCATTCTAGAAATACAGTAAGCCTGTTGACATTTTTAGTCCACTGCTAATTTATACGCAACTGGAGTGTGATATTATAGTTAATGCATGTCAGATTATAACTGAATCTTAAGTAAGTATATATCTTGCTCTTTAGGATCTGGAATTGGTGCTTTGAATTTCTTGCTTTAGCATTTTTTGTTGATGAGCAAATTCAGTTTTGAATAGTTCCTCAAACCTATCAATCATGCAGTTACATATTCCAGTGGTTGCATATACAACCAGAGGATTTGATGCACAGACAGGTGATATTTCAAACGCGAAACTTGAATCAGCAAATTTTGGTATAGAAGTTGGAATGCCCGCCTTCTCATTCAATCTAAATACTGGATTGTCGTGTTATGGATTGGAGAACATTGATTTTGGAAATAGTAAACAGACAAGTGTCACAAGTCTCTTGGAGCATATACAGGAGAATCAACATTCATACGCCTCAGGTTTTCAGCATAGCTTTCTTAATTTTGAAAGATCTCCAGGTATTCCTCATCCAGTAACAGTACAAAAAATAACGGCATGTATGCTTCGCCCAGAACATTCTATCCCAACGAATCCAACAGAAAATTCAACTGCATGGAGGAAAATTACGATGGATGAGATGAGCTTGAGAAATGGAATCTGTTTCAATGCCACAGCACGCGCAGAAGTAGAAGAAAAATGCATAGTTCCACGAGAAGAAGAGGAAGAATCATTAGTTGATACTATTTGCCATGAAGGCGAAGTTGAATGTGTTGTCCCAGCAGTTAATACTGCTCAAACACTGATGTCATGTGATGGCAAAGCAATGAAGGTGGTAGAGAGCATTGATATGAGTCCATATCCGGATGTAGAGGAAACAACTTCAGATGTGGAGGGTAAGGCTATTCTCGTAGCGGCTGGGCTCTCTGTTCCTCAGAAGCAGCTTATGAAATCCTCCGCCAAATCAAAAACCCCTCGAAAGGATGCAATAAACCCTAAACAGCAAGCTCTCCGCAAGGTTTTGGGCAGTTCTAAAGGTGTTGATTCCCCTATAGAGCATCTTCAGAGTGCAAGAGATAGAAACTTAATCTCCATGAAGCAGAACTGTGACGAAAAGGGGAACACTAGGAAAAAGGGGGGAAATTGTAAAGATAAAAGAGACAAGCCAATCTCCATTGCCCTCAATGTAAGCTTCTCCATTACCACCATTGCCATGATTGAAGTTTCACCAACCAACTTTTATCATGGATGATTTGGCTTAACAATGAAACCTTTTGATGATTTATTTGCAGAACCAACAGGAGCCAAAACCACTACCAAAATTTGAACAGTATATTATAAAGGAGGAAGAAGGCTCTGGTATTAAATTGTGTTTTTTTGTTGGTTTCCAGCTGCAACCTTGAGTGCCCTTTTTTCATCGTCTGAATTCAATGAACTCCGTTTGGCTACTTAAATGTGCAGGTGGTTATGGTACAGTCTACAGGGTGCAGAGAAAGAATGATGGAACAACATTTGCGATTAAATGTATGATGAATACTTTATTCCTTCTGCTATTGCATTATAACATTTCAATGAGTGTCAAGGCAAGTTATGCGCACTGTGGCAATAGTTGTTCCTCTTCCTCCCCATGGTAGTTGACTACATTACTAGCTTATTGATTTGGCAGACATTTGAGTGCAAGGACTTCACATGAATAGAAATGAACACTTGGAATTATATAGCATGATTAGTGAAGTTGGTTCTAGGCTGACTCCATGTACTCTATCTCTCCTTTCCAACAAATCTGGGAAATTAAATGCAGAACTCTATATGAACTACATGAATTGAAGACTGGACAACATTCTAGTTGGTCCTTTTTTGTTATTTTGAATCTTATTTTCTATTAAAAGTTTAAAACCTGCAATGTTATGAGAAGTGGTACTTTTGAGTCTTGGTTTTAACTTAGATTGTTGAAGTGCATGGTTCTAAACATGGGAACAGTGAAGGAGTAATATTCTTTGAGAATGGAGCTACAAATTAACTCGCATCGTTCATATGTTCTGTATCAAAACATTGTTGTATTGCTGATGGCACAATTTTAAACAACAGTGGTTTATGTAAGCACATTTCATAGCTTCATTTCGTGTTTACATGACTACAGAAAACTAATAAAACCAACACCATGGTTCTTTTGGTTAGAAAATTATTCGGGATCTACCCGTCCTTTTTCTAAGGATACGGATTTGCCGTCGAATCTTCCTTTGCCTAGCGGTGCACTGATGAACCTCCAGTGCTAAGGTGTTTGGAGCTGTTGATTTTATTTTTCCCTTTTAGCTTGTATGTTTATGTTCGTGCTTGTTGCTTTGTTCCATATTAGTTACCAATATAGCATCACTGTTGAAAGAGCACTGTCATAATTTAAGCTGGATTAGGTTACCTCCTGATGAGTTATATGCTTTTGGTTTTGCAGGTCCTCATGCAAATGCTAATAGACACCATGTCCATAATGAGCTGAAGATGCTGGAGCGATTTGGGTAAGACACTGAAAGACAACAATTAATGAATCAGTTGTATCTTTTCAATCAAAGTTGTTATTCAAGCTGAAATGATACTTCTAATCCAGGGGTAAGAACTATGTCATAAAGTATGAAGGGTCTTTTAAGAATGAGAATTCGGAATGCCTCGTTTTAGAGCATGTGGAGCACGACAGACCTGAGGTAATTTTGCGGAACTTCAGCGGCTCTTTTCTGTCTGCTCTTTCTCTGACTTCAGTTCTTTAATTTAAATGACTAGGTCTTGAAGAGAGAAATAGATGTTTTCCAGCTCCAGTGGTATGGCTATTGCATGTTCAGAGCACTTGCAGGTTTACATAAGCAGGTGTGATTCTAGGCTAACTGAAAAAGAATTGTTCATGGTTTTGTTAGGATTTTTCTGGAGTTAATTGAACTTTTTATTTCTTTTTACTGTCCAGGGAATAGTTCACAGAGATGTTAAACCTGGCAACTTCCTCTTTTCTCGTAATGTCAATAAAGGTTATCTCATTGATTTTAACCTTGCCATGGTGAGTGATACTTCCTTCTGGCATATCCACTCAGGCTTTCTAATGTATCCTACTGTTTCTCACGTGCTGAATTATGTCTTTTCGATTTACTTCTACACAGGATATGCATCAAAAGTATGGAACTCTTGGTAAGCTTTTTCTTCTTGTCTTACATGTTCATCAATCTTCTGCTATGCTCGAAATGACCTAAGGTCAAGAGTCTAGACCAAGCCCAAACTCCACAGTACCACATGAATCAAAGGCCAGATACTTCCGATCCTATTTGACTTGATATGTAGTTGGACAAATGCTTCTATTGGCTGTTACAAACAAAAATACTGGGAGTTTCAACCTGAAGAATTTGGTGTTAATAGATATACCGTTTGAACAACTTTAACAAAAATATCTTTGTAATAAAGTTTGCTTGTAGATAGCCTACTTAGCTTGTTTTCTTCGTTTATGTTCATATGGAGTTTATTAATGGAGCTACTTTATACAACTTCCCAGACAAATCGAAGGGGGTCTATGATATGAGTTTCAATCATGCTCCACTTGTCCACACCAAAACTCTGCCTCCTTACAATCAGAAGTTCCTGGTTGGAAAATCTGTGGAAGCAATCAATAAGGAGGCGGGAAAAGTTTCAAGGCCACTTTTATTGAACCCGAAAAAGGTTGTGTACCAAACAAATGCCTTAACTGACTTGGGCGGCAGGAATGTGTTGAAAAGCCAAGGAGCAGATGGCTCTGGTATAACTTCAACAAAGGATGCGACAAGCACTAGAACTCCTTCAACAGAAAGGTTAAGGGAACCCATTCCATGCCAAGGTAGGAAGGAGCTGCTCAACCTGGTGCAGAAAGCAATGCGGAGTCCAAATTACGAAGCACAGAGTGTTCCATCTTCAAAGAGAAAGAGGGTTGCCGCACTTCCAAGTAAAATAGATAGAAAACTAGTATACCTAACTCCAATGCCACTATACTCAACTGGCACTGCTGTTGCTGGTGCTGGCCTGATAAAGAGCAAAGGTGTGTATACTATGTTGGGTGCATTTGAATACTTGATGTGTGTGTTTATTTATTTTGGTATGATTACTCATGTTCTGATTATATGTAGGTGGTGGAAAGCCAAAGAGAGAAGGCCCTTGTGTAGGAACCAAGGGCTTTCGGGCTCCAGAGGTGAGAAACCGCTAGTCTTCAGTTCAGTGAATCAGTAGACTAGGTCTTCAATATATTAGCCATTCTCGACACACTTTTTGCGAATCGCATTTGTCCTTACTTTCTTCTTTGCATAGTTCCCTACCTGAACAAATAATTTTGTAGACTAATGCTGGTAGGAGTTGAAACGGGTTGACAAAACAGCAACCTAGATTGAGGAATGGAAACAATGATTGTTCTATTATGGCAAAAGTCTAAGCATTTTCTGTTACTTGACATGCGTTCTGACCCCTCAAACTTTGAGACGGGGACCCAAATCGGCTCTTTTTCTGGGGATATAGCTCGTAACCTGAAATGAGAGTCTTACTGTGAATGATTATGCAGGTATTGTTCAGATCACCATATCAAGGCCCCAAAGTAGATATCTGGTCTGCTGGGGTTACCTTACTTTACCTGATGATTGGAAGAACACCCTTTACTGGGGAACCCGAACAGTGAGGATCCATGCTCTTAACACGAAATACTTGGCTTACCTGCATTCACATTATCTATCTTACCGACCTTATAAAACATCTCATTTGCAGGAACATAAAAGAAATTGCTAAGTTGAGGGGCAATGAAAATCTCTGGGAAGTAGCCAAGCTACATAACTGCGAAACGTCATTTCCAGCGGTATCTATCACCCATTCTCCGCATAAAGAATAAACTAGTACTTCCAATTCTTTCCTAAATATTCAAGAGTAATTCTTTTGTGTCAGGATCTTTACGATGTACAATTCTTGCCACCTACGAAACTGAGAGATTGGTGCAAACAGAACACTAGAAGACCCGAATTCTTTGAGTTGATCCCAAGATCACTGTTTGATCTTGTGGACAAGTGTTTGACAGTGAACCCGAGAGAGAGGATAAGCGCGGAGGAAGCACTCGGGCACGAGTTCTTCCGCCCTTGCCACGATGGCCTCAGAAGGGAGAGGATGCTCAGGAAGGGGCTGAGCTTGGACTCTGGGACTAACCATATTTTGAATAGGCAGTTAGAGACTTGTGAAGGTTTGTTATGAGCTGCTGCAGCTTTCCAGAGGTTTCTTTCTCTGTGATGTCCGTTCAGTAATGTTGTAAAATGATTAGTCCAAATACAGCGAAAAGATTAGTGGGTATATTCGTTCTTTCTGGCGGGAGTAAATTGTATTGTCACCATGTTGTAATGTTTGGTGTTGATAATATTTAAGTTCTAGCTGGTGTTTGAACCTGTTGAGACCTCTTATTGTTGTTTGTGTAGTAGATACACAATTTGTGTATCGAACCATGTAAATTTCTTGTGTTCTTGGTTTCTTGCTTTCCTTACATTCATTTCATCTTATTGTTCTTGTTTCTAGATTGACGTTCCATGATAGAATAGTTGTGTCGTTTGTTTATCGAACCACGTAAATCTTGTGTTCTCGGTAACCATGGAGATGTAGGGCTGGGTTCTCGAGCTTGAAGATTAAGGTCTGGAGCTTTGTATCCTTGACATGTTCATTTTAAAGCCCAAGTATTTTGTTTATAAATGATCCAATTGTTCTAAGTTCGCCTGTTTGGCCCTGACTGCTCGATAAGCAACCGAATTACTTCTAAAATTCTGTAGTATGCATGTTTGTTAACACTCATAACCTAACATATTTAAATTACTTATTTTAAAAATTAATGGATGGTGTTTGATATTAATTATGAATAGTTACGCATGAAGCTTTTTCAAATTATTGGACAAAAAATTTTGAGACTGTAAAATTATTTACTTATAGTTTTGGTTTATTATTTCAAAACTATAAAAACACATTCTAGTTAACTATGCTCCTATAAAATTATTAAGGTCGATAGGGACATGCACTTGATAATACGTTGTTCGACAGTCTATTTAACCAGAGAGTTTGAGCTTAACTATCTACAACAGAGTTCAAGTTTTTATGTCGCTAATAATAATTACCATTATAATCTAAAATTAAAACATATTAGTGGGTGTCAGCGGGATAGGAAGGATGCTATGAAAGAACTGATTTTCAGCCGTTTGGATTGGAGCAATAATTGGAGGATTGGAGAGGAGCCAAACACTCATTTTTGTGTCCTTATTCACATTAGTTACCAAATTATTCATACTTTATATTTCACTTTTCACATATTAAGTTAATTTTGTATTTTCTCATGAATAAAAATAGAAATAAGAGTGCAAAAACGGTAAAACATACGGAAATGTGGAAATGATTTTCTTAAAATATAAGGAGATAATTAAGGAGACTGGAAATCTTTCGGGATTTTTTTTTTATTCATAACGAACGGGATAGTGCAGAATTTGACTTGTCACATAAATAAGCAAAATTTAGACTTCTGGTAGTACCAAGTTTTTTCCCTCTTTTAGAGATGCTCGTAGCCATAATTTTAATAAGGTACGCAATAATATCTTTCCAATTCCAAATTTAACAGGTCATGGAATTATTCTACTGGATTTAGGATTCCGTAGTGCCCCTAGTCATGGACCCTCTATTATCTATATTGAACAGGCAACTATATTGATTAGTTGAACCGTTTTATTTTGTTAGGAATGTTGGCAAAATCAAAATGATTTTGTACACATGGATATGCTCAACATGCCTAAAAGAATCAACGGCAATGTAAACTCTAGAGGGTCCATAATTTCAGGCACTACAGAAACCCAACAATCTATCTCTGAAGTGATATGAGCGGATCCTCCCATACAACGTTAGAGACACACCAACACTTTGCTACACCACCAACCACGCCCCACAAATATATAGTTGGTGTTGTGGTAGAGTGTTGTTTTTTTTTTTTTTTGTTGGTAAAGAGAGATTTTAATACCAAAAAGGAAACGAGAAACACAGGAACTTAGGGGCATACCCCCGTCAGAACAAAAGACCACAAAAAAACTGGAGACAAAACAGAAACAATTACAAAGAACCAAGCCTAACTACTACTAGCTACAAAATTTTCTCAGAGATGTTCCAAGCTCTACACAAAATTCTATTTACAGGGCTGCAGCCACAATTCCTCCAAGAGAACACCCTATCCCGCACATCCTTGACAATCTGCTCAAAAATGATCTCCGGAATGTATTGCTTGTTACTAAAAATAGAGTCATTCCGAGCCTTCCACACGTAATACACTGTACCAGCCAGTGCTAACTTATAAAGAGCAGAAGAGAATCCTTTCTTCTTGAGATGTTGAACAGCCCAGTGAATTTCATGCTCCCACTCCCCTGGACTTCGGGACATGCCAAACAAAAAGAGGATTCTGCCCCAGATACAAGCAGAGAACGAACAGTGAAAGAAGAGATGCTCATGGGATTCATGCACATTATGACAAAAAACACAAAGAGGGTCCACTCTCATCCCTCAGGAGAGGAGCCTATCCTTTGTAGATAGCCTACCCCAACATACAAGCCACATGATAAAAGCCCACCTTGGAATACCTTGCTTGAGCCAAACAACATGAGCCCATGGAACTTTAGGAAGAGGGTTCCTTAGGGCTTCCCAAGCAGTTTTAACTGAGAAGATACCATTAGGGGCAGGCAGCCATGTCACAGAATCTTCCACAGCTATATACGGCCTAAGAGTTGCAGGTGTACTCCTCATAATCTCCATGATTGCCCTATTCCTCTGCCTGGGCCAGTGCCAATCCCCATTTTGAATGATAGATGAGACTTTTGCTAAGAGGGAGCTACCAACATTGTGGTAGAGTGTTGTTACTAGAATCCTAGTGTATTATTGAGTCTCTCACGTGGTCAGGGGAGTGGGACTATATCGTCCTTATCCTTCCCAAGTTTCGCACTGGATCGTTTCCGGTTCGGTCAATCTAGAGAGAGAGAGAGAGAGCAGGAGGAGGCAATGGCGCAACATCATCAAGCACTGTGTGATGATATTCTGATTAACATCTTCCCACAGACTCCCTGTGGAATCGTTGTGCATATCGAAATCTGTGTCAAAGATATGGAACTGTCTCCTCTCCGCTCCTTCCTTCCGATCCAAATACGTGAGATCCATCAACCTCATGGGGGATTCCGGGAACGATTCGATGCTAGTGAGTCTATTAGGCTTTTTTCAGGGCTCAACATTCAGGCCAGAGGAAATCAGTGAACAAACGGCCCCCAGGCTCTCCTACTTGCCTTCTACCGAGCCCTTCATGCCCCTGAAATCGCGCAAATTCATGGACGACCCAGATTGCTTCTTCGTAGGTTCTTCCAACAGTGGCATCATCCTCTGCGGCCGCCACCCCAGCACGTACTTCGTATGCAGTCCGCTCGCCGACCGGTGGGTCCGACTCCCTCCGCCAAACGATAAAACATGCGGCGCCATGAACGTGGCGGTAGCTTTTTCATACGAGGAAATCCAAGACACCGTTAGCGACACCGTACGGGGTAGATACAGGGTGGTGCGGGCCAACTTGAGGAGCACAAGCGAGATTGCGCACGACACCTTGTTGATCGAGACCTATTCTTCCGAAACGGGTGTGTGGGAAGAATCCGTTTTGAGAGGGTGCATCCCCTTCCTGGTCATCCCGCGATGGCCCGGTACTGTTTTGCGCGGTATCTTTTACTGGGTCGCGTATCAAAGTACTATCGTTGCCTACGACCCTGACGGTTCGCATAATCGGGTGTGGCTGATCGAGCTGCCTCCAACGACCGGCGTTCAGAATGTCGTGCTCGGAGAATCATCGTCGGATGGGCTGCTGCAATGCGGCATAGACGATAATATCGGATCATCCCTCGGGTTAAAAGTATTGAGGCTTCAGAAAAATCTGCACGGTTACGGTTGCACCGCAATGGTCTCGGGGCTCGAGTGGACCGTGCTGTACGCTTTTCGTTACGATTGGCAGGTCGACCAATATCCTCGTCTGATAGCATTTTACCCGCTTGATCCCAGGTTTTTGTTAATCAGGTTTGGTCTCGTTATCGCGTGGTTTAACGTTGCAGAAGGCTTTCTGTATACACCAATTGTGTACTATGGCAATATTTTGTCAGGCTTCGAGTTCCACTTGTTCCCACTCTTTTTACCACTGCCTTGGCCAGCTGCTCTGCCTTGACTTTAATCAAGGAGGCCAAGCTAAAGCTAAAAGTGTTACCCTGAAAGTGTCTTCCATTGCTACAAAATTCACGTAGACTAGGTAGTCAAAGTACCAGTCAAATTTCATGTCATGCTAATTAAAAAGAAGTTTTACAAGTACCATTGGTCATAAGATATGCACATGCTTCGTGTTACTGATATGCACATTCTTCGTGTTACATTTACTGATATGCACATGGTATAGTAGTGTTACTCCGGTGTACATGCTTGTCGATATGATATGGATATGGACATGTACTCGTAGATATGCTTCGTATTACATTTAGTGATCGAGATCGTCTACGCTATCTGTAGTAGTGCATGCTTGGGGATACTTTGCCTATAAACTACATAAAGTTTCAAAAGTCCCTTGTCAAAAATTGTTGGAGTAAATTAGTATTGTCTTCCCACATCAACGAAATAAGAGTAAAAAGAATTTCAAGTAAAATAAAGGAGGAAAATGTCTATTCCAACAAGGCAACAAGTTGCTTGACAGAAAGTTTAATTGGAAAAGTGAATAATGCTAGTAAAACACAAGGATCAATCATCCAACTCTTTGTTGGATGGTTTCTGTCATCCTCCCCCGATGTACCCTCGTCGAGTTTCTTCTCTAATAAATCTTTTGCCGATCAAAAGGGGAAAAAACTCAAGAATCAATGAGGTCCCAAACAAGAATCGCAATGGTGTTTCATACAAGAAGCTCCTCTGCATGTGCATTTTCAAACCCGAAGAACCTAACTATATCAACGTCCCTGTGTTTATAAGTATAAAAGATCGTCATTCAAGCAATCATAATCCAGAAAATCATAAAATCTTAGGAAACTTGATCATATACAGATGAAACAGTCGCCACTTGAAGTGTCCATGAGTCTAAAAAAGGCTGAGGTGATGACAAATTATGTGACTTTGTATTGACATTATTCTATTGTATTGGCAGCTTAAGGATGATATGAGCACATGCATAGCACAATGTGGGCCTCATTCTGATGCATGTTCTCTCTAATTTATGACTATTTTCTCACCATTTCAGTATGTTTAGAACTATAGAAGTAATCACATAAGATTTGATCTTGTAGGTTTAGTTTTTTTTTTTTTTTCTTTTGATAATCAAAATTTGATCTTCTATGTCCTTGGCGCAGACTTCCTTTACTTATAGGGACTCATGAGACCTTAATAAAACTCCACGGTCCAATTTAGTCTAGATGGGAATTTGAATTTTTTTTTTCTCTAATTTACTCTGAAGTATCATTTTCCTCCAGGTAGTAGGGACGAATGCCAATTCAATACTGTATCAGTCGTTTCCTACGCAATGTGTCCTATAGTACTGTACTACGATGTCCACAATATGATGTCCTCAGACATTACCCAACACGAGGATCACTTGAAGCAATTGCCTTCGCTAACAAAGGCGTCTGTTGTACGTACCATTAAGATGACAACTCCAGTTTATAATCTTCCCCTACTTTGTGGCTGCCAAACCGCTATTTCACATAATCCACAAAATGGGTTGGCTTGAACAATAATGATGTTCAATGAGGTGGAACACACAAGAAGCAAATTCACAACAACTTGTAGGCTCAATAACCTTTAGCAAGGAAGTTATGTAGGAATTAGGATGAAGAAGACCTTGGAACTCAGACCTGCAAGAAAACCACCAATATCCTATCACATCATGTGGGCTTTCGGCAGAATAAGACTAATTTAGTCACCAGCACTACCACAGGAAAAAAACGGATTCTGGACACAAGCAATTCTACATTGAGAACTCAACAAACAATCAATTTGATTATGCTAATTGGTACATTATGCTAAGCATACCACTCCCCCCCTCTTATGACTTAGGTACAGGTCTTGGATTTCTTATGTTGAACATGACATGTTGAATTTCTTTTCTACTAATATGAGATTCTCCTGTGTGTGTCAGAAGTTCAAATGTAGCAACAAAGCTCTGTAACCTTTTAGAATCATGATATTGCTTTTGGTGGGCAACTTGCCAGATTATGATCATTCTTGTTTCTCTCACATTAATGGAGTTAAACCAGGTCGTCAGGTACCTGAATCACAAACCCGCTGGCAATTTCCATGTAGAACACTCCTTGGTCTTTTAGAGAGAGCAGATATAAGAATGTGAAAAAGGATGGGGAGATGATAAAGAGTGTGTAGTGAAATCTAAAAAGGGGTGTCTATTCCTCTATCCTCCTTCAGAAAATAAAATGGTGGGTGTTTCTTTGGATGTCGTACATTTTGCCGCTCCACCGAAAGTTCCTCTTCACTCTGCTTGGTAATTACTGCTCCCTGTGGGAAGTTGAGGCCTTGGATTTGGCTTTGCTCATCTGGTTCGGCTGGTTCGTTTATACCCCATTGACCTGGTGGTTCTGCTGCTCATCAGTGATCAGTTTTGATTGGAGGAATATTCCATGTGTGACTGCCACTATCCATGAGATCAAAAACAAAACGAACGCTAGCATGAGGGGAACTACCCGACCCGCACAAATGCTCCTACAAGCCTAGGAAGCCGAATTGGGACAGGGAGCATCCCAGAAAGAATTGGGCAAGGGTCTTTGCCCAGTTAGACTCCCAACCAGTTTGGACCTGTTGTGGGCCTTTTTTGGGCTCGAGAGAAATGAGAGTAATAATTAAGGAGAGAGGTAAAAAGTAGAGAGAGATAGAGTGAAAAATGAAAGTAATGATTGAAAAGTTAGAGAGAGAAAAAGTAAAAAAGTTATTTTATCAAAACCCTGGGTTTAGAATTCCAAACCGAACAAGGGCTTAGACTCCCAACCAGTTTGGACCTGTTGTGGGCCTTTTTTGGGCTCGCAAGAATGATTGGAACCGTTCATTTTTTAGAGATCATTGAGAACATTGGCCACGTCAAAAATCACGTTGATCAATATTGTTTGATATGATATCGATTATCTTTGGATAATTGTTTCAAATGGATTGTAATCCAGTGTTGCACACTTTTTTTTCCCCAACCTTAATACATTTCGAAACCATATTAAACGATATCTAATCACGTATCAACGTGATTTTTGGTGTGACCAATGTTCTCAACGAGCTCTAAAATATGAACGGTTCCGATCATTGATCTCTATCTGCCTCTACTTGTGATGCATCACCTACCCCGACGGTTTTTTTCCCCAAACTTAATACATTTCGAAAACATATCAAACGATATCTGATCAATGTGATTTTTTGTGTGGCCATTGTTCTCGACGAGCTCTACAAAAATGAACGATTATGATAATTATTGCGGACCCGTAAAAGGCCCACAACAGGTTCAAACTTGAACTGGTTAGGACCTTTGCCCGAAAGAATTTGAGTGAATATTTACCTCTGAAGAGTCGAAAAAGAGAGCAGGGACTGTAAAATTGAGTTTGACCTAACTTAATTTTTTCTTAAAGAAGGTAGATATTTATGGTTAGTGATTTTTGTTTGATTTTTTGGCTCAATCATTCATCTTGATAAAACTAATAGAAAATAGGAGTAGATAATACTATAGATCCAATGTACACTGGGTTGTATGAGACCTATTTCGGTGTCTCAAAAAAATGATCGAAGTTGCTCAACGTGTTTACAATATTTTTGTAAAGATTGGTGAAAAAAATCTGTTAAGCCAAATAGCTCCTAAATGTAACAATCTACATGAGAGCCGAGGGTGAGAGAGACCGAACGAGGGAGAGTGGGTGAGCAATTTATTTTAACTATCTATACTACATACCATAAGAATAGTGTAGTTACCTAAAATAAAACAAAAATTTCTTCTTAACTCTCTTTCCTACATAGAATTTTCTCATTTGTTCATCTTTTTATCCATTATTCTACACTTTTTACAAAATGTAAAATGTTAAATATATAATTTATTTTGCTTGAAAAGAAAATCAAGTTCAATAAATAACATAACAAATACTCTTCAAAACATATCTTTTTCTTAATTTCTTTGTTTTATGCTCCGTATTGTTGTGGAATTTTCTTAATTATTTTGTGGGAGAAGAGAGTAAATTTCAAGAAGAGTGCAATATGCACCAATCCATTGTTGTAAAAAACAATAGGAAAAAAAGTTCGCACTGATTTATTTTTTTCCATTCCCGTGCATCGAACGGGCAAGACGCTAGTATATCTATATATGAATGTGTATAATACACACGCACTTTAAAAACAACAATTTAACCATTTTATTGGAGCACGTCATTATTTTTTTTTTTACACTGAAAATTGAAAAGAAACTATAGGCGCTCAAAGGCGACCCCTCTCATGTCAGCCTACAAAAGGGGATGATGTTGTCCGGCGGAATCACATTCGACACCATCCTCTCATCTTGAATCACTCCCGTATTGGCCAACCAATCTACCATTTGGTTGCCTTCTCTCAGCATATGTTCCAGCGTGCGGTGCATCCGGTTACTGTCATCGCATTCTTGGATGAGGACCAAGTGAGGAGAGTTTTCCGGTGGCTCTTCATTGATCAGGGCATGCCATAGCTGCTGTTCACCCTTCGCTGCCAAGTTAACAATTCTTAGTACCCAACATTGAGTCCTATTTGTATTCATATATACCTTAGCGTCCAATATTCTAAATGTTCAATTGGCAATGGCGACTCCAGGAGGTGTGAAACAAGTACTCCTTTTCAAACTTTTGGAATCAATGATTCTTGACAATGAATGAAATCGAGGAAAAGACTGTGAAATTGTATTTTTTTGTTAATTATTTTTCTTCTTTAAGAGATTGTGCTTCTATTTTTTTTTTTCCCCATAATGTTTTACCTTAAAAATTCTTTGTCAAGACAAATTCAGCAAATTTGATGCAAATATATATAAAAAGAACAACGAAAACGACAAAGAAAGAAGTTGAATGACCTTTCCAAAGGCACTGGTTACAAGGTTAAAACGTGACGTGATAGCACCACCCGATGTGATGAGAGGCCATCCGACTATAAGTACACTATTTGGTGTACACCAAATGCAATTACCGGGTTGCATGAGACCTATTTCAGTGTCTCACAAAAATGATCAATACTGCTCAATGTGTTTACAATATTTTTTTAGAAATTGGCAAAAAAAAAAAAAAAATGGATATCAATAAGAGCTTGATCCATTCCTTGTTCAATTTTCTATTAGGGAATTGAACGAAAAATCGATCAAACTTGATATCCAAATGAACTAATTTTTGTTTGGGATCCTCAAAATAGTATTTCAATTTGACGGAAAATGGTGTACCCATGGTCTTATTCCCTCCAACCCGGCCCGTTTCCGCCCGTGTCCCTCTCTCCAGCTGGCTATATATACCTATCAGATCAAAAACACAAATACACGCTCTCTCATTTTAATCCCGCCAAAATCTCCATCTCTCTCTCTCTCCCCCTGCTGGACTGTAAGCTCTCTCTCTCTCTCTCTCTCTCTCTCTCTCTCTCTCTCTCTCTCATCTAATTGCTGCTGAAGTATAATTGTTTAGTTCGTCGTCTGCTTCAAAGTATATAGCATGCGATTATTTACGTGCATGCGATTATTTACGTACTTGTATCCGGAATGAGGATGTGGTAACTCGTTTTGGTAATTGGATGCTATCGGTCACTGGCCGATGACAATGTGTGTACTCGTTTCGGTATGGACACAGTCGGTTGACGTTGACGATGTGTTTACTCGTTGATCGTCGGTAATTGCTGCTGAAGTATAATTGTTTAGTTCGTTGTTTTGCTTTAGCCGCTTCGAAGTATACAACATGCGATTGTTTACTTCTATCTAATTATAATCGATGCGCAATTGATGATATGTTCGGTAAAACGATGCTATCGCTCCACGTGCTTCTATATCTCTATACTCTATAGAATTTCGATGTTAGAAACAGTTGAATACTCCGTTTTCGTACTCTGTGTGTGTGTGTGTGTGTGTGTGTGTTCGAAATTCAATTGATTATGTTGCATCTGCTTATCATGTCATAATTTACTTGAGGTTAACTGGCCGATGACGATGTGTTTACCGTTTCTGTAAAAATCCACGCAATCGGACGTTCACGTGCGAGTATATCTCTATGCAATTTCGACTTTAGAATTCGGTTTGATCGAACTCTCTCTCTCTCATCTAATTGCTGCTGAAATAGAATTGTTTAGTAGTTCTTTTTTTTGCTTTAGCTTAATTGAAATCCATGCGGATGAGGATATGTTAACTCGTTTCCGTAGTTGGATGCAATCGATCGACGTGCTTGTATATCTGTATAGAATTTTTGATGTTACAACCAGTTGAATCTGTTTTGGGTTTGGACTCTGTTTTCGTATATTCCGGCAAAATATCTCTCTCTCTCTCTCTCATCTAATTGCCGCTGAAGTATAATTGTTTAGTTCGTTGTTTTGCTTTAGCTGCTTTGAAGTATATCGCATACGATTATTACGTACTTGTATCCACAATGATGATGTGTTAATTCATTTCGGTAATTGGATGCTATCGATCACTGGCCGACGACAATGTGTGTACTCGTTTCGGTATCGACGTAATCGGTCGACGTTGGCGATGTGTTTACTCGTTTGATCGCCGCTAATTGCTGCTTAATCAAGTATAACTGTCTAGTTCGTGTTTTGCTTTAGCTGCCTCGAAGTCTATCGGGTATCATGCCATAATTTAACAGGCCTATTTTACTCTGTTGACAGGTTCATTGCTTTTGCATTGCAGATGATGGCGGCGTACGTGTGCCCGCACTTTCCTTACGGAGTCTGTCCCCATGGTCCTCACTGCTCGGTAAGCATAGAAATTACATTTATATAGTATGGTCTCCTAGCACTCATAACCGAACTTATTTATAATGGATGGTGTTATCAATTATGAATATTTGCACATGTAGCTTTTTAAAATAATTAGACAATTTTTTTTTGAGATTATATAAAATTATTTGTAGTTTTAGTTTATTATTTTATAACCATAAAAATCACATTATGTTGGAACTGCTTTAGTTGAGTGTGCTCCTATAAAGTTATTTCGGTTAATAGAGATATTCACTTGATAATAAGTTGTTCAACAACCTATTTAACCAACAGTTTGAGCTTTTATTCTAATTTATGAAAAGTTGTACAAACCATATTTACAACTGATTTTAAGGTTTTAAGTAAATAACAAGAGTAATAATTACCAAAATCTAAAAGTAAAACTTACAAATACTGTAATAACAAAAGTGACCGATTTCTGAACATATAAAATAGAGGAAGAATTCACAATCAATGGAATTTATTATGAATAATTGTGAAAAGTTCGCATAAATTCTTATGTCATATCTTGCCTGTGCAGTTTGTCGCGGGACATTTGGTGGCAGTGCCCCGTCCAGACGGGTTGGAGATCTGGGTATGACTAAATTTTTAGCTAACTTCATGAGCTTAGACTTGAGTTAATTAACTAAAGAAAGAAAACAATAATATTTGCACATAAATCTCAGCTTAGACTTGAGTTAATTCACTAGCTTTAACAAACTAAAGAAATTTCTCTCTTCTTTCATTTTGTAGCCGTGCCCCTATCAGACGGGGCGGAGGTTCTGCCCGAGGGGGCCCTTCTGCTTTGACCTCCACGAGGATGATCACGTCCGCCCTCTGTTTCGAGCTCAGCCGCACTTCCGTCCACCACCCGCTCCACCACATTTCCACCTACCACTTGCTCAGCAGCCCTTCTGTCCACCACCCCCTCCGCCACACTTCCACCTTCCACTTGCTCAGCAGGCCTTCCGTCCACCACCCCCTCCGCCACACTTTCACGCACCTTTTCAGTACCCGCTACACACTCAGCCACCCTTCGACCCCTTACCCGCTCCGTACTTCCACCCACCACGTCAGCTACCCCACCAGCTCTGCCGACCTCCCCCAGCTGTTGTCGCCCCGCCACGAGCCTCAGTTCCTCCAGCTGCTGTCGCCCCACCACGAGCCTCCGCTCCTCTGGCTGCTCATGCCCCGCCACCTCGTGCAGCGGAGGGTTGGGGGAATGAGCAGTTGCGGGAAGGCTTCCTCAGTCAGACCCTTAACCGCCCTGGTCGCGACTCCAGGTACCTTCAGAGGATGCCACAGTGATTTTACGTACAAGAAGCTCCTCTGCATGTGCATTTTCAATAAATCTTTTACCCTGATGTACCCTTGTCAAGTTGGATGGTTTCAGTCATCCTCCCCCAATGTACCCTCGTCGAGTTTCTTCTCTACTAAATCTTTTGCCGATCAGAAAGGAAAAAAACTCAAGGATCAATGAGGTCCCAAATAAGAATCTCAATGCATACAAGAAGCTCCTCTGCATGTACATTTTCAAACCCGAAGAAGCAAACTATATCAACGTCCCTGTGTTTATAAGTATTTAAAGATCATCATTCAACCAATCATAATCCAAAAAATCATAAAATCTTAGGTAACTTGATCATATACAGATGAAAAATCAAACAGTCACCACTTGAAGTGTCCATGTGTCTAAAAAAAGGTTGAGGTGATGACAAATTATGTAGACTTTGTATCGACATGATTCTACTGTATTGGCAGCTTAAGAAATGCATAGCACAATGTGGACCTCATTCCAGTGCACATTCTCTCTAATTTATGACTATTTTCTCACCATTTCAGTATGATAAAAACTATAGAAGTAATCACATAAGATTTGATCTTATATGTTTAGTTTTTTTTTTGTTTTTGATAATCAAAATGTGATCTTCTATTTCCTTGGCATAGACTTCCTTCCTTATAGGGACTCATGAGGCCTTAATAAAACTCCATGGTCCAATTTAGCCTAGAGGGGATTTTTAATTTTTTTCCTCTAATCTACTCCGATGTATCATTTTCCTCCAAGTAAAAGGGACGTACACCAATTCAATACTGTATCAGTCGTTTCCCACGAAATGTGTCCTATAGGCTATACTACTGTACTACGATGTCCACAATATGTTGTCCTCAGAAATTACGTAACACAAGGATCACTGAAGCAATTGCCTTTGCTAACATAGGCGTCTGCTGTACGTACCCTTAAGATGACAACTCCAGTTGATAATCTTCCCCTACTTTCCGGCTGCCAAACCACTATTTCACATAATCCGCATAATGGATTGGCTTGAACAATCAATGATGTTCAATGAGCCGAAACACACAGGAAGCAAATTCACAACCACTTGTAGGCTCAATAACCTTTAGCAAGGAAGTTACGTAGGAATTAGGATGAAGAAGACCTCGGAACTCAGACCTGCAAGTAAACCACCAATATTCCATCGCGTCATGTGGGCTTTGGCAGAACAAGACTAATTCAGTCACCAGTACTGCCAAAGGAAAAAGACAAAAAGAAAAAAACGGATTCTGGACACAAGTGATTCTACATTGAAAACTCAACAAGGAAACAATTCGATTATGCTAATCGGTACGTTTCTGCTTTAGAGAGAGTATATTAGTTAATCTTTGGCGTAGACAACATAGAACCGCTTGTAGTAATGGTACCCGGCCAGAGAATACTCGGGCAAAATTAGTCTTCCATTCATTCTTTCTTTAAAAGCATGCAATGTCTCTAGGAAATGCAAGAGTTTTCAGAGCTAGGTAGAGATTTGAGAGCACAGTTGAATTGAAAATTGGATATAGTAACAACTCCAGGAAGTACCACTGTGGCATAATCTAATAATTTCAAATGTATGTAAGAGATAACAGAAAAAGTAAAGACTAACCAGAAAACTCAATGGCCCTCCCTCAATGATAACATTAGAATTGGCAAGTTACATCGAAGCTGTAGTTGAATAATTATGCAACCAAAAAAAAAAAATTATAAAGCTGCTACTAATGATATCGACAAAGGGAAATTCTTAACAATATCCAGGAACTAAGGTTAAGAGCTAAGTAACATGCTTACATCAATTGCATCCATTCTTTCTTTCTTTTTAACTAGAAAAAGTGCACATGGTAATGTGCATAGAAATTGATTTGGGTCTTTAGGTTTGTCCTCTCTAATGTCTTTCGGCTTCCATAGCAAAACGTCCCTTTAGCTCCTTGGTTCTTGAAGGTATGGGAGGCCAATGTTATAGTGGTATTCTAATAGTAGCCACTTTGTGAATATATATTGCTAAAAGTTAGGTCTGTCTCCGATCCTCCTCCACACATACCCCCAATGATTGGAGACTAGATGGTTTTTTTTTTTGTTGTTGTAAAAGTGCACATGGCAAATTATCGTGCTTTCTCCAGTATACAAAAGGTCTAGGTATTTTCAGTCCCATAAAGTGGTCTCTAGCTAGGTTGCAAGAGGCCTTTGTTATTGCAGACGAATTCCATACACTGGTAGTGTTAGGGAAACATAACAACTAACAACACAACACTGGAGTTGCCACAATCTTATTCAAGGCATGAGAAGAGAGCCAATGATCCTCCCAAAACGACTAGCCGCTCTCATACCCCACTACCCCCATTAGGCCTTTTCTCAACAGCTCAATAATCCCCTAAGTTCCGTTTTTACCCCAAGCAATTTGTTCTCCATTGATGGACTCTTTCACCACTTCAAACGGGAATGAGGCTAAGATAGAATACGCGGCAGTAATCATTCGTAGTGGAAAATATGAGCACTTGTCTAGGAAATACAGCATCTGGTGTAGTTGAAGGGTGAAAAACTACTCTATTAGTTTTTTTCTTCAAGACTGAGCATGCTTATACATTACGATTGTTCCCAACAAGTGTCAATTTGGTATATGAATTTGTCAATTCCCTCCATCTTCGCTCCTCTTAATGTAAGCCTATGCTCTTCCAAAAAGCATATCTAGAGCAGATCATATAGACCTATTTATCTTGAATGAATTACAGACATGCATTCAACAAATTGCAATCAAAGGAAAAAGGACACACCTAAAAATTGGTTCGTAGCTGGAAAGAGGCAGCCGTTGAACTGAAAAACCTGTATCAAATAAACCAAGGCAGCAATAGAAGATGTTAGAATGTCAACCTTTAGTGACAATTCACCTGCTGCAAATCTGTTAAAAAACATTCTAGATTGAAATCGTGCTTGATGGCCTAAGATTTGCTCAAATAGTACGGTTTATGATGTTCTCGATCAACCTCATATTTGCTCGAGTGCAAAAGATAAGAGTATTTTCCAAGTATGTGGCCAAACAACCACCGCATAATCACGTGTAGCAGGCAATGTGAGACATAGTACCATAACAAGCCTGAAGACAAGAAGGGGAGGGGAAAGGAAATTTGGTTTTCAGAAGTGTATACTACACAGCTTGATTTTGAGGTTTTCATTTCATGTAATGCATCTTAGATTGACGGTGGTCAAAGTTGGATTTCTCTACTTAAGCTAAATTCTATGGCTAATTAAATTCATATATAGTCTATTTGATCGGCATTGTCAAACATAATGGAGAGGGTTCGCTTTAATAGAAGGGAAACATTGAGGAGCCAAACTATCCTGCACTCGCCCGTTTTTTTATTTTGTTTCTCAATAACAATTAATTGACCTCCGATTTGACACCTTCTCTGATAAGTTCATAAAGTTTTACTTATGGCTTTGTTTCTTATTCTTCTAATCCGTCTACACATGGGTAAGTGTCGTGCCAATTTATTTTTTCTTATTTAAGATTCTGGATATTTGAAAAGCAGTTTTAATTATCTGTGCTACTTAAAACAAAACAAACGAAAGACATTCGAATGACCTTTCAATAGGTCTAGTCAGAATCAGTAATAGGAAGGATAAGAAGATAAACCAATTGTCCATCTTCTTCGCGATTATTATTCATCCACTATACCTTCACATTTGCAATGTTCAGTATATTAGAAAATTTACCATATTGTTTGGGTGCCAAAATATCTTGAGCTAGTGAGAAAACCTGTAATCAATACACCCATAAGTGGGCAACTCAAGGGTTTTCTTGGAGAGCACAAGTGTTATATGGTGGAAATCCAAAAGGATGATAACCTGCAAATTCATGGCAGTGGTTACAAGCTTTTGGTTTCTCGTGGGAGGTTAAAAAGCCCTTTGGCTTTTTCACTGTTAATGAGCTTTCAATCGGAGAGTGATATAAAATCATTTCTGTTGCAGCCATGGGTGACATGGAAAATTCTCTCTTTATCTTGTTGGTTTTAGACTGTGGATATGGGTGTATATCTCTGGTAGTATACACATCACCGGAGCAGGCTGGATTCGTGGGCTTCTGTCAAGCATTTGCCGATCCGACGAGGTAGAACGCATTTACCGATCCGACGTCGCTACAGTAAGGTAACCCGAAATTGAACTTCCGCTGCGTCAAATTCTAACAGAAAAAAAAAACGAAAAAGTGGTTTTCGTGGATTTCTCTCTATATAGTCCCAGAAAATGCATATGATATATCAACGAACTCATATCGATTCAAGGATTCAGAATATGAAAATATCGTAGCAAGAATCGAATCTACGTGAAAGGTATATGCGGTCAAAATTACGGGTTCTAAAATTTTGACCACGAATTCCGGCCAAGCGGCTCCACAATATATCTGTTCAAACTTTCCAGAACTGATCTTTGCCTTATCAACTACAACATGCATAATTTTGACGCAAAACTGAGATGATACAGAAAATCACCATTTTTGAACCAAACACAGTATCATCCGAATTAATAGCTTCAAGTTCTAAAATCAGATGCATGAGTCGAATACATACTTTAACAGGAGAACACCTTAAAACTGCTCTGATACCACTGTTAGAATTTGACGCAGCGGAAGTTCAATTTCGAGTTACCTTACAGTAGCGACGTTGGATCGGCAAAGGCATTCTACCTCGTTGAGAGCTTGCTTGACAGAATCCCACGAATCGAGCGTGCTCCGGTGATGTGTATACTACCAGAGATATACACCCAACAAGATTAAAAGAGAATTTTCCATGTCACCCATGGCTGCAACAGAAGTGATTTTATAGCACTCTCCGATTGAAAGCTCATTAACAGTGGAAAAGCCAAAGGGCTTTGAAACCTCCCACGAGAAACCAAAAGCTTGTAACCATTGCCATGAATTTACAGGTTATCATCCTTTTGGGTTTCCACCATATAACACTTGTGCTCCCCAAGAAAACCCTTGAGTTGCCCACTTATGGGTGTATTGATTAATTACAAAACGAAATTGCATTAATTTTTTTTCTATAAGTCATGCATACTTGAACCATATCTCTAGAACTATCTGTACACCTGTACATTTTTGTAAAGTGATTGGTTGCCATCCATATTAGATGCATATTAGTGCCTTTTCCATGTGAACGGCTGAAGATGCATTAAAACTTCAAGATGTTATCAATCTGCAAAAAGAAAATGAAGTGTTTGGAAGAGAAAGACAAGCTGGAACAGTTAAATTAAGGATATTCACATGCCCGACCGTCTCTCGTTTGTAGGAAAAGAAATATGGCCCCACCTAAAAACATTGTTTTTCAACGTACCAATTTGACCACATCCCATGACCAGATTAGTTGAAAATCACGCTCCGTGCTTCTTAGAGTTAGGATGATCTTATTATTAATTAACAACAAAAACAAGAAAGGCAGAAAATCTCACTTAATAGCACCTTTCAAAAATGTTGAGCAGCCCTCCACATGCATATAATTTTTCTGCCCCAAGAGCTTCGGAAATTGTTTGCATCTCATGATCATCATCCCCCTAGGTCCAATGGTTCGTTTGCCCGAGAAAAAAAAAAATTAAAAAAAAATCATCCCCTGGGTCCAAGTGTTGAGGCACAGGAATTCGGGGAACCTTCTTGTAGATTTTCCTGACACGATCCAGCAATGTACTCTTGTCATAGCTAGCCACGAAGAAATAGAATATTGGAAAACTTGAATAAAGGTTACAAAAAAAAGGTCACGACACTAATTAAATCGCCGCACACCTTATACGTACCAACCCAAGAATAAATCTACTTTAGATCAGGGGTGCTTGATTAATCCAAGACAACATGTGATAATCCCCATTATTGAAACTTCCAACAACTGTACTTCGTATAAGCACAGTATCAAGCTAAGATGCATGCTAAAAAAAAAAAAAAAGCTGTCCCAACTCGGTCTTGAGTCACCAAATTTAATTAGCTAAGAGTTCCAAAACTTATGACAAATTTTACATAGCAAGACAAATTTTGGAGTGCCGTCATAAAAAAATTATTGGAGTGCCAGAATCATTTTTCCCAAACAAACTAATGATGATGGGATATATTATTTGTGCCAATTATTTTTGGATTATTTGTTTGATTTCGTGAGAGGAACTTAAAACATGTAAAAAGTTTCGCTAAATTTTTTTAAAATTTCATTGAAGAAAAAAGGTCCTTAGTGAGCTTTCTTGCCCTAGTGGTCAGGGCCTAGAAATTAGGAGTTTGTTTTCTCCTAAGATTTCATGTACAAAACCCTCCAAGTGCAGTCAACTCCTATGGGATTTTGCTCGGTCCTAGTTGATATTAGGATTGATTCTCCAAAATTAGTGGAGGTGTGCACTCACCTGAGTTATTAACAACTAATAAAAGTTCTCATAAAAAAGTTTTAAGCAAACGGTACAAAAAAATTAGTCCAAACCTATCCCAAGTTAAACAGCCTTAATTGCTCTAAAATCTAAAATAATGCTAGAATGATATTGTGAGAAAACTTTAGTCGGCTCGTTTGGTTATGGGTATAGTAGGATATGAACTTGAGCTGATTCAGCTGAAAAAAGAAGGGTAAGTAATTTTTTTTTTTTTTTGGCCGGCAAGCGGAAAATCGAAACTTACACCTTAAACTATCCAAAATATGTTTGCTTTGTCTTTAAACTATCAATTGCACACACTAGCTTGCCCCTTAAAGTAACCAACCGCTACTTACTAAGGACAATTCCCACTTTCCATACATGTTTTGGACGGAAAATTCTTGCCTTGGATGGAAAAGTGGTGACCTAATGTTACCAAATTAATAGTTTGGTGCCCCAAAAGAGAGTTATTTTAGACTTTCAATCTCAAAACCAAACATAATGGGAACAAAATTGATTTGGGGTTTTTCAACCGAGAAAGCCCGCGCGAACACCCCACACGACCAAGAGAGAGAGACCGATTGCTCACACCGGAAGGTTTTCGACTGGTTTTTTTTATTGGATTTGCCAAACCGAACACAGTCGGCCTCTTGACATGTCAATTTGACTAGCTTTTCACCTTTTACATATGTGAAGAGTTGTACGTAGGAGTATTATTTACTTTACACGGACAGAATTGTCCTGCTCCTGGATGGTCAAATAGATGGGCCAATATTCATCTACTATTATTTTGTGGGGGGAGGAGGAACAGACGTGTTTTTCAAGCCACAAGCTCTAATGCCTGTTGCAGATCAAAAAAAGAAGAAGCTCTAATGCCAGTCTGATTATCAGGGCATTTGTCTCTCATATTCATGGTTACGTGAGTTCTTGGAGAAACATTATTGGGTTTTCCCCCCCCAATATTATATGCATGAGCGGATGTTAGTAGGTTAGTCTACAGAGAGTATCAAAGGTTATTTATAGCCTTAAATCCCAAACGTCCACGGCAGAGCTCGACCCTTAGCCTCCCACATGGGTAGGACAGGAGTTATCAAATGATACTAGCAGGTTTTTTTGATGTGCTTGATTGGGACATTTCTACTAGGGTGTCTGAGGCCACCAAAATAGATATCCGAATCTTTAGTTAATAAAAAAAAATGCATTTAGTGACTTTATTATTCATTGCAGCTCCAATTCAAAACTCTATTTTCATCTCTATTTGCAACAACCTTTCCTTCAAAAGTTTAAATTATGAATTTTCTTTTTTGTATGAAGTATGTCAAATATGGATCTCATCTTGAAGCTCTCATGAATATCTACATAATAATATGGGGATGTAATAATTGGACTGAAAATACAAAAGTCATTATTGTTATAGCCACAAAAGAAGGGGAATTTTTTTTATAGATAGTCATTTTTTTAAGAGAAAATAACCAAAAGAGCCGAGCAAAAAAGTCAAAAAAAAAAAAAAAGAAAAAAAAAAAGGCATCCTTGAAAACTAAGTTCCACGTCCTAATTTAAAATAATGGTTTTCACATTTGACTTCCATCGACGTTAAATTTGTATTCCCGCGATCAGCACAAATCTATTTTCACATTTATACCACAATAATTTTCAAAAACACATTGGAAAAAACAAAATCAAAAAGCGTAATTTTTGAAGTCGAATTTCAAAATTATTTAACGTTGATTTGTTCAATTTTGACCCGAAATACCCTCGAATAGTTTCTTCCTGGCCAAGAAATTGCGGGGCTTCGGAAACCACCGCCATAAAACCCCTATATAGCCCAACTACATACAAACGTACCCAAAAACAAAACAACGCTTTTCCTTGATTGAGGGGGAAAAAATGGAAGCTTTCTCGTCCTTCTTCGAATCTCGTTCGGCCTCCGGTTGGACCTACGACTCTCTCAAAAACTTTCGTCAGATCTCTCCCGTCGTTCAATCTCATCTCAAACAGGTCTGTCTGTCTGTCTCTCTCTCTCTCTCTCTCCGCCTTTTTTTTTTCAGGGCGGGGATGCGAAGGTGCGAAATGTATGTTTTTTTTCTTGATTGATGATAGTCATGCGGATGGAGGAATCAGCATGTATCAGGGAAAATTTGTTGGCACGTTAGGGTTTTCGTTCACGATTTGAGGAATTAGGGTTTGTGCTTTCGATTTAAATCAGGGTTCCTATTTGATAATGTTGCCGAAATGTAGTTCTCTTTGAATTCCCCCGCCCCCCCCCCCCCCATGGTCGTAGTTTTGTTCCGATTCGATATGCTGTTCTCGATGGGATACAATTTGAGAGGATTTTCTCTCTCTCTCTCTCTCTAGTGCTGCGGAAATTAGGGATGTTTCCGTTTCTCGGACGAATATTTTGTGGTGCACTCGAATGGAAAAATAAGGAATCAACAATAGTCTTTGGTGTTCGTTTAATCGTTGTTGGATTTTTTGGCCTACAGATTGTTCGATCACTGTATCAGCTAATTTAACTTGGGAGTTAGGAACTTAGGACTGTTGCAATGTGACCTACCGTATAGGCCAATGTAATTTCTATTGAAAGCTATTTCTTCAAATTATGATTATGAGGGTAGTTTATATTAGTTTCTTTGTGTTACTAACGAGTTGATAGAGAGAATTTGGACGTGATTTTGACTGTGTCAACAGAGAAGTTCATCTTTAATGTATAGAGTTTTAAGCACTGATTGGTGGATGAGTAAAATTAATGGTTTTGTCATACAAATTTCAGTTTCATTTTTACAAGTATTAGCTAACGTATGTTGCTGGTTGCAGGTTTATCTGTCTCTATGTTGTGCTCTTATCGCTTCGGCTGTGGGAGCTTATCTTCACATCCTCTGGAATATTGGAGGCCTCCTCACGACCATAGGTTCTATTGGAAGCTTGGTTTGGCTACTCTCGACCCCTCCATATGAAGAGGTAGTCATCATTGCATTTTTCTTTTTTTGTTTTCCTTTAGTCTTTTTTGGATCCATCTTTTGATCAATTGAAGTTGCTTTCCTGCCGTTTCTTGATAAGCAGCGAAAAAGGGTTGCCCTCCTCATGGTGACTGCTCTTTTTCAAGGGGCTACAATTGGTCCTTTGATTGACGTGGCTCTTCAAATTGATCCAAGGTGTGTGTTCATTTTAGCCATTCTTTTTTCTTTTGAACTTTTTTGGTGTGTTTAACAGTTTGAAGTTGAGAATGATGTCGTTTTCCTTCATCGAACTGTAGACCCTTGGAGTAGTTTTTTAGTATCTTACTCACTTTTCTGGTTTTAGCCTATTAGTTAATGAGAGTGACTTTTTGCCTTTATAGCCATGGGGGAGTAATAACACTGAATGATTCTTGGGTTTTTATATTTCTGATTGTATCTTTTAAACATGTTTACCCCTTGATCCTGATAAGGGAACATGTAAAGCTTGCTTGTCGGTATAACTGGTTTAGTGTCTGGACGGTGAATTTATTTAGTTTTTTTTAGTGGTTAAATGGAATAAATATTATAAATTCTGAAGACGAAGAACGCAGATAAGAAACACCCCTCTTGTCTTCGAACAATTGAATTTAATACAATTAGGAATTGACGGATAATTAAAGATAGAACAACAATGCACTTTGGCGTATCTGACAAGGAGGTTGCCAGGTTGGTACATTTGTTGCTTTCACGAACGATATGGCTAATTGGCAGGTTCCCCAACTCCTGAAGGATTGATCTGCAAGTGAGGATTAAAACATGGAGATAATGATTGTTATCCACAGTGTTAAATAAACTCACAACATTCGAAGCATCTGATTCATTAAGAACCGAAGTGATGTCAAGATTTTCAAGTGTTTTTAAGCCGTGCAACACAGCCCAAACTTCCGTGGTGAGACTTGAGATGTTGCCCAATTGGCATGAGAAGCCTCCTATCCAATTACCCATCCAATCTCAAATCAATTCTCCTGCGCATGCTTCTGAGTTCAGAGTACAACCGTTCCCTTCAATATTGAGTTTATAAGATCCATGAGGTGGTGGCCTCCATCCAACACGGGTAAGGGTGGGTTGGGCTTGGGAAGGTTGAATGAGAAATTGCCACTCAAAGGCTTTGGATATGATGGTAGAGATTGTTTGAGTTCTCGGTGGATAAGGGAGTTTCTGAGGAGCCAAACATGCCAAATGGTTAGAAGGAAGACAATGTTCCAACATGCTCCTGAAATATGAACGCAGTGGGAGAGGAGCCACACATGGATATCCTTGTTGAAGGAAGGTGTGCAGGAGTGGGGAATGGTGACGAGTGACCAGAGTTTCTTAGCAACCACACAATCACTTAGGGAGTGGGTGGCTGAATCTAGATTGGTCTTTTTTTTTGCTCAAATCTCATTTTTGATTTTAGTCTGTTTATGTCTTTAAACATTGCCTGTTTTACATAAACAGTGTGTGGAATCATTCTTAACCTTATGTTGGGTTGAACCTCTTGCTTGCCTGCTTGTTTTGTGACCTTATGATAAGGGTAATGCATTTTCATTTTTAGTTGCAGCAACAGTCTATTGTTCTCAGTTACCTCAAAATGTAATCGGTGCATTTGCGATCTTTGTATGCCCTTACTTTGATTTGAGACTGGTTATTATGTTTTTGGGTTCATATCTGGATAGCCCTATTGACTCAAGTCTTCTACCAACTTGTATACAGCATTCTGGTCGGGGCTTTTGTGGGATGTGCTGTGGCTTTCGGTTGTTTCTCAGTGGCTGCAATGTTGGCGAGGCGTAGAGAGTACCTTTACCTTGGAGGCTTTCTTTCGTCTTCGGTCTCCCTACTGTTTTGGTTGCACTTTGCATCCTCTGTCTTTGGGGGTTCTGCTGCCCTCTTCAAGTTTGACGTATGTCTAGTTGTCACTCTGTTGTCAGCCTTTGTTCTCTTAGTTAGAGAAAATTGATTGATGGGGTACTGATATTCTATTCATGCTTGCTTATTGACTCTTTTTGCAGTTGTATTTTGGGCTCTTGGTGTTTGTGGGCTACATTGTAGTCGATACCCAGCAAATAATTGAGAAGGCTCACTTAGGGGATCTGGACTATGTAAAGCATGCCCTGACCCTTTTCACGGATTTCTTCGCTGTTTTTGTCCGAATACTGATTATCATGGTGAGTTCTGATTAACTGCATAATTTATTTGCATTTGTAACTACCCAAATGCTGCTTCCATTACGAGGTTTGCAACCGATTTCTGTGCCAATCAGTGGTGTACTCTCCCAAAGTTATCTTTTTTAAACAACAGAGGTTTTCTCCTGTATTTTTGTTGTGCAGCTGAGGAACTCTGAAAATGGCGAGAAGAGAAAGAAAAAGAGAAGATGCTGAACTTGGCTGAGGAGCTGCATAACTGAAGAAGATTGTCTAAACAAGGTCAAAATGGATCTTTTTCAGCTGTCTATATGAACCTGTGTTTTGTTGGGGCCTTCTTCCTGAAGTTAAAAGGAGTTAATTAGGTGTTAGTACTCCGAACTTGTCGATTGTGGGTTTAGGTTGCTAGCACCTATGACTAATGGTACATGTCTTGGATTTCTTATGTTGAACATGAAATGTTGAATTTCTTCTAATACGAGATTCTCCTGCGTGTGTCAGAAGTTCAAATGTTCAATTGTAGCAACCAAGCTCTGTAACCTTTTAGAATCATGATATTGCTTTTGTTGGGAAACTGGCCAGGTTATGATCATTCTTGTTTCTCTCATATTGGAGCTAGAATCAAAGGAGTTAACCAGGTAGTCAGGTACCTGAAACACGAATCCACTGGCAACTTCCATGTAGAACACTTCTTGGTCTTTTAGAGAGAGCAGATATAAGAATGTGAAAAAGGAATTCTGAAGGGATGTCTATTCTATTCCTCTTATCCTTCAGGGAAAAAAAAATGGTGGGTGTTTCTTTGGATGATGTACATTTTGCCGGTACACTGAAAGTTCCTGTACACTCTGCTTGGTAGTTACCGCTGCCTGTCCGAAGTTGAGGCCTTGGATTTGGCTTTGCTCATCTGGTTCGGGGATCGTTTATACCCATTGACCTGGTGGTTCTGCTGCGTATCAGTGATCAGTGTTTCCATTGACCTGGTGGTTCTGCTATGTTATTACCCCTTGGTATTTTTATAGTAGAAGTGTAGAAGAACTGGCCTGGAATCCTTGCATCCCATCCCATGATCGGTCCTATCTCATGTGAAAGAATGACCGTTGCGTTGAAAATTTTCTCTGCTAAAAGAGTTCCTACTTGTTTGGGAGCTAGATAAGATGGGACTAGTCGGGCGACTCTGGCCCGCACCATCTCATACGAGAATCCATAGGCACACCTCAAAACGGACTTGAATTATATCTTCATCCAGTCCCTCCTAGGGCATTGTGATTACAAGTTGGTGAATTGAGATTATTAGGCATGAATCTCACCATACAACACCCGCAAGAGCTAATCTCCGGGATTTTGACTTAAAAAAACAGTTGCCTCGTAAAATTGAGTTTGACCTAACTTAATTTTGGCTCAATCATTCTCGTCTTGACAAGACTAAAAGAAAAAGATAATACTGTAGACCAAAATTTGAAAAAAATCAAACAAAGACTCCTGAAAACCATTGAAGACACAAACTATTTGTTTTTTTTTTTTTTTGTCTTTACTAGACTTTTTAGGTTTTTTAGTCATAATTTTTAACTTTTGGGTTTCGTTTCATCTTGATAATAGTATTAATTAAGAAAATTTAATACAAGGCTGAAAGATATGAAAAAAAATTTGAGGAGAACAATGACAATAATACTAAATAATTTTGCCTAACCACTCCCGGCAAGGCCATTACCAAATAACTGTACTCGCCTTCTCATCAGGCCCAGCTCTGATTTTTCGAAAGTCCTATACCAACTTTTTAAATGGCCCCCTATATACTTCACTGTCATAGACAAATTGTTTTTCAAAGATAAAATCAACTTTAAAGATAAATATTGCAACTTACCTCCATTCTTAAATGAGAGTACATTTTCGACACACGTGCTGCTTAAAAAATCGTTTATATCTCACAATTTATGATGTTTAAAATAATTTTAAAAATTTGTCAAATACTGTAGAACTTATTGAGATCTATTAAACAAGATTCATATTACCTATAAAAAATATTATAAATTAAAATATATAAACAATTTTCTAAGAGATTCCAAATATTAAGTAGAACATCAATATGGAATAGAGAGAGTATTTCTTGTATTTGAATCATGTACGAATATAAAAGCTTTGAGGCCTAAAATTGGGAAAAATTCAAAAAAACTCCCAATCTTTAGGCCCAAGTTCAATTAGACTCCCAACCTTTTAAAAACTTCAATTTTACTCCCAACGTTATCTTCCGTTAATCAAAATGAGTCCTTCCGTCAGAATGACTAACGGATTCTGTTAAAGGCTCCGTTAAATATCGTCTCAATTGAATTTTGATGATCTGAGCCGCTCAATGTGTTCAAAACGTGATTTTAAGGATACCTGCGAAAAATCAACAAAAAAAATGACCGGGAAGGGCTTCATCTGAATAGTTTTTTATTGAATAAATTAATAAAAATTTGTTCAGATGAAGCCCAACCCGGTCATTTTTTTTGCCGATTTCTCGCGGATACCCTTAAAACCACATTTTGAACACATTAAATGGCTCGGATCATCAAAATTCGAGGGAAAGGGGAGGTGCGGATTGATCCAGATTTTGTTCAAGTCCGGACGTCCGGATTTTGCTTTGGTCTGCACCTCCCTTTTTCCGAAAGAATTTTTATGATCGGAGCCGCTCAATGTGTTCAAAACGTGATTTTAAGGACACCCGCAAAAAAAAAATAAATGGCCAGGAAGGGCTTCATCCGAGCTTTTTATTGAACTATTTAATAAAAAGCTGTTCGGATGAAACCCTTCCGGTCATTTTTTTTAATTTTCACACGGTACCCTTAAATTCACGTTTTGAACACATTGAGTGAACGATTCGGATCATCAAAATTCGATTGAGACGATATTTAGCAGTCTTTAATCGTTAGTCATTCTGACGGAAGGACTCATTTTGATTAACGGAAGATAACGTTGGGAGTAAAATTGAAGTTTTTAAAAGGTTGGGAGTCTAATTGAATTTAGGCCTAAAGGTTGGGAGTTTTTTTGAATTTTTCCCCCTAAAACTAGATAAAATTTGGGGCAATTTACCTCTAGGTCCAGAAAATAGAAAGTAATTCCCACCAAGTTTCCTCTAATTAACGAAACACTAAAACCCTATGAAAGTGCCTAAAACCCCCAATACTGAAAGTGCTTAATTCTTAGGATGAAAGTCTAAACCTCGGGATACCCTATAAAAGTGCCTAAAACTCTAGGGTCAATAAAAGTGTCTAAATCGCTAAAACCCTATAATAGGAAAGTCCACCCTAAAACCATATGAAAGTTCCTAAACCTAAACCCTATGGCTCTTTGAAATCACCTAAACCTAATACAGGGTCATTAAACCCAGGGTATCATAAAATCTAAAATCTTAAGAGTCTTAAAAGCTACAGTGCAAAAATCCTAAAATCATAGTCTGCAAGATTTTAAGTCAGAATCTTAAGTCTGCAATTAGAATCTCATAAAACCCTAGCATACCCTAAAACCCTAGGGTGACATTTCTATTAATGGTAAATGTATTTTTGTAAAAGTGGATTTAGTGGTAATTAAGTATTTTATCTCTCTTTAATGGAAATTAAGTGTCACTTTTCTATACTTAGAAGTAATTTTCTCTAAAATTTGAGGGTTCGATACAGTGGCATCCTTGGCTTACGTCTGGTTGATGTGCGCGTAATTTGGCCGAAATCAAGGTAACAGGGAAAGAAAAAAAACCCGATCCGGCGAAGCCATTACCAGCCGCCGTAATCTGAATCAAGCAGACAAGAACTATTGAAGAACACTCTCAAGCTGCATGCGTTGTGGTGTTCATTGCCATCGTTTGAGAGAGAGAGAGAGAGGGATCTATTCTCTAGACAACAATTCCTTCTGTAATTGGAAAATTTGAGACAATGAATAAGGTATTGGAGTTTGGGAGGAAAGCAATGTTCTACGTCAGGGTTTTGTCTGGGTACGAGGAACGTCGAATCCGATCGTACAGATTGCAGCTTCAAAAGCGTCTTCAACACGTATTTTTCCCACTCTACCCATATGACGCATATTCTTTTTTTGTGTATCTTGAATTGGGTTTTACAATTACAATTACAATTACGACCCAACTAGAAAAATAAGGTTTTTGGATGTTCTTGTTGTGGGTTTTTTGTTTGCGCTCGTTTTTTTTCGGGTTTAACATTTTCTTGTTGTGGATTTTTGTTTTGCACTTTGTTTGTTGGGTTTAACGATTTCAATTGAGTATTGAAGTACCGATATCTTTTATTGGGATCGTTTTCGTGTTTTGTTGTTAAGACTATGACCATGTTATGCAGTAGACTTGTCAGTGTGGGAAGAATTTGAGAGGTGCAGTGTTTGTGAGGTTAGTGAGTTTGAATGTGAATACGAACTTATCAGCAGGTAAATATATCACAGGAGATGATTTGATCCAACTCACTGACTGATTGATTGATAGTTTGCAGGGTTTCAGTAGTTCACGTTAAGATAATCGAAACCAGATGCTTGATAGGTGTTAATCACTTTTGAAAAACTTTGAATACTTCTTTGTAAAGGTATTACAACTTGTACTATACCAACTGAGCTAATTTATGTTGGTCTCATACTCATACAAGGGTGCATCGCTAAGATGGTCTTATTATGGCATAAGAAGGTATTCCTCAGGCAAAGAGGAGAGCTTTCTACATATAGGCTATAGCTATCAAGCAAGATACCCGCAGCCCTAAGTTGAATAGAAACGCGAATTTTGGCATTTATTCTGAGCCCTGGCTTCAGTGTAGACCCAACTAAATGCTGCTTTTCTGGTCAATTCTCTGGTGGATTGGTTGATTTTGGTCATAGAGTTCCCTCATTTGTCGTTCTTGATCAACAAACTAGCTTGAATCTACCTAATAAACACATTTATGCTCTTTACTCATTAGTAATAGAACTAAAAATGTAAAAGGGCAAATCTAGTGCATGAGGCTCCCACCATTGCAGGGTTTGGGGAAGGGTTGACGTACAAGCTTACCCCTACAAGCAGAGAGGCTGTTTTCGCAACTCGAACCCTTGACCTCCAAGTTACAATGAACTAAAAATGTCTCGTGTGCAAAAGAACAGGAAAGCTGACTACTAAATGGCATTTACTCTTTGTGTTACTCTCCTAAGTCCCATTCTACTTTTCGATGTTGTGCTTTGTGGTTTCAATCTGACTATTTCAGTGTGAGTTGTCTTTGTAATACCTTGTGGGTAGCTAATAGTAGTTCAGAAGTCATCCCGTCTAAGGCTTTCATTAGCTTCATAAGAGGTAGTTTTTGTTGGTTGTAGTGGGGGCAGGCCGTAGCAGGCCTAGTGTTACTTTTATCTTGTTTCTTCATAGTTCCTGTGGCTTCGTAACATTTATAGTAAAATGACATTCAAACTTTGAAGTGCAGCATACAACTCATTTGAGTTCCATTTTCGTGTTTTTTTTTTCGTAACATGAAGTTTATTACATACTAGTTTTGAATCATTATCTTTCGTCTGGCTTCTCCAACCGTGGACTCCTCTTCATGGGAATCATTTGTCGTTTTCGTTCTGTTTAAGATTTAAAAGCAGCTCTAAACTGTTTATCACTAGCCTTCTTAAACATATGTCCGGATACAAATTCCATTCACCTTGTCTTATTCTGAACTTGGGGCTTCCCTTCAAACTCCCATGATGTGTGGGTGATCCATAATGTAACCTTATAGCCCTAAAGCCGAAGCAATATGAGTCATATGACTCATGTTATTTGCTTAACCTTTTTTTGTTATAATTATCTCTTGACCTCAATCTTATTGGGTAATATTCGTGACAGTTAAGAGATAGCATAAGCAGTTCAAGCTTATTGAGTTTTTTTTTATTTACTTATCAAAAAATGATAATAAGCTTGAACTGCTTATTCTTTCACATGCATAGAACGAGAATAATAACAGGTGGTAGTTTAGGGGGAGAGTGGAAACTGCCAGCACTTTGAATGTTCAAAAGAGCGCAGTGTGCGGTGATCGTTGGAAGAGTGCTATTGATAAATTGATATGTAGGCGGAGAATCATTGTTAATAGGTGTTGCATGTGTAAAAGGGATGCAGAGACGGTGGATCACCTTTTCATTCATTGCCCAGTAGCATGGGAGCTATGGTCTGTGTTGTTTTCTTGGTTTGGGTTAAAATGGGTCATGTTGTGGAATGTTACGGAACTCTTACTTGCTTGGAACAGGGCTAGAGTGGGCAAGAGAAGGAAGTGTGTTTGGGCCATGATCCGTCTTTGTTTGATGTGGACTATATAGCGTGAGGGAAATTCGAGATGCTTTGAAGGGGTCGAAAAGCCTTTATTTAGAATCAAAAGTTTTGTGGTTAGTAGTTTGTTAAGTTGGGACAAGGGAGAATGTAATCTCTCTATTGATTAAATTTTAGATTGGTTTGAGCTTTTATTGTCGAACAGGGGTGGTGTATAGGGCTGCAAATGAACCGAGCCGCTCACGAGCGGCTCATGACTCGGCTCGCTAACAGCTCGTTCGAATTCGGTTCGTCAAATAAATGAACGAGCTCGAGCAACTTGATGCTCGGCTCGGATGGGCTCGCGAGCTCGTGTGTGTGTATATATAAATATATATTTATATATGTAGAGTCCCCTCCTAATAAGGACCACCTTATTTTAATAAAATGAGGACCTCCCTTTCCTGATTGAATTTTGATGATCCGAGCCGCTCAATATGTTCAGAATGTGATTTTAAGGGTACCCGCGTGAAATCAGCAAAAAAAAAAAAGACCGGGAAGGGCTTCATCCGAGCAGTTTTTGTTTATTTTTTATCAAACGGTTCAAATAAAAATTGCTCAAATCAAGCCCTTCCCGATTGAGCGGCTCGGATCATCAAAATTCAATCGAAAAAGGGAAGAAATGGGGTGGTCCTCATTTTAAGGTCCTTACCTGAAGATTTCTGTATATATGTTTTTTTCTGTATAAATGTTTTGATAAACACAACTTTGGGTATTACTTTCCACCGGTTGGCATGTGGCTTATGCTTCCACCTCCACCGCTCAAGAACGTGAGTCTACAGCTTAGTTTTATAGGGGAGGAGTACAATACCCTTGCCCATCTTTTACCGATGTGGGAGGTAAGCTTTTCATTGTGAGGGGAAAAAAATTAGTCCCACATCGGAAGTTTTTGAGAACTCACACCCATTGTGCCAGTATAAAGAAAGAGTCCATCTCTCTTTCTCTTTCACGTGCGGAGCAAGTGGCTCTCCAAGTTTGACGAGCCATGCGAGCTGAGCTCGAGCTTTTAAGCCCTTATTCGGTTTGGAATTCCAAACCCAGGGTTTTGGATAAAGTAACTTTTCTACTTTTTCTCTCTCTAACTTTTCAATCATTATTTTCATTTTTCACTCTATCTCTCTCTACTTTTTACCTCTCTCCACAATCATTACTCTCATTTCTCTCTCTACCTTTATTCAAAAACACAACTTAAAACCCACAACCGAACAAAAATGTTTTCACGAGCCGAGCTCAAGCCAACATATTTGAGCTCGAGCCGAGCTCGAGCCCAGGGAAATTAAGGCGAGCCGAGCCCGAACATGGTGAAACTCGGCTCGGCTCGTTTGCAGCCCTAGTGGTGTGTATGGCCTTTTTGTGTTTGTGGCCTCCTTTTTGTATACGGGCGGCATTCCCTTAATACCATTTTTCTATTATAATTACTTATCAAAAAAAAAAAAATGATATGTAAGATTCAAGACAAATATTGATGTGTAATTCTGAAGAAGTCTGTATGTGCAACCGCAGGTGGTCAGTTAGGTACTTAATATGAAGGGCAAGTTGATCCAGGTTTTTATTTTCAAGGACTTGAGAAAAGTGTTCATTTTATTTTATTCCCAAGAACTGAGTTTCTAAAAGTTGTAGTAAATGTCTTTTGCTTCTCTCATGTGTTGTACGATGTGCCATGCAAATGAAAGATGGCATACAAGTTTGTAGACATTCATTTGGTGCTGAACATTATCTGACAGGTTGATAATTAACTACTCGGAAAACTATGTTATGCACTTGAGTAGTATTTTTATTCCATTCAGATTCCTGAGATTTGCGATGTGTTCCTTTTAGAGTTGTCTTAATGGTCTCTCTCTCTCTCTCTCTAGGCAGAAGAAAGGAAGGCAGCTGTACGAAAGATCCCTGAACAAATCATATTAACAGAGGTTCGCCGCATGGTAGAGGATATGCAAGCGATGAACAGAAAGTTAGAAGAGACAGTGAGCTTTGCTTTCCTTCTAAATTTATCTTTGTACAAACATTCAACTACTATTACTTACGGTGAACCATATGGCTCTACTTTAACTTGCCTGATCTTGATATCTATATGTGCAGTCCTTTTCAAGTCGGGGATCCCTGATTTTTCTTACGTCCGGACCTTATGCGGAATTTCACTTTCCCGATCAAATTTCGATGAACCGAACCGTTCAATGTAAATGTGTTTTGAAGGGTACCTGCGAGAAATTTGCAAAAAATATGACCGGAAAGGGCTTGATCTGAACAGTTTTTCATAAAATGCGATTTTATGAAAACTGCTCAGATCAAGCCCTTCCCAGTCATATTTTTTCCTGGTTTCTTGTGGGTACCCTTAGAAACATGTTTTAAACTCATTGAGTGGTTCAAATCATCGAAATTCAATCGGAAACAATGAGGTCTAGACCTATGAAGCACGGATACTCTATTTTGGCATCCATATCGCGTACCGTACGCGTATCGGATACGGATACGCTCGGATACGTTCCGGATACGTATCCGATACGTTTTTCAGAGTATCCTGTTTTTTATTTTATTTTTTGGTATTCGGATACGCTCTGGATACGTTTGGATACGTTCGGATACGTTTCGGATACGCGGGGGTAAATATGTTATTTTTTAAAATATATGGGTTAAACTGCAATTAGGGCAGATAGATGTTTCTTCTCCAGTTCTCCCTATCGATCAGAAACAAAAAAAATGAAAGAAAAAGATAGGAAGAAAGAAGGCGATTCCTCTCTGTGGTCTACTGGTCTCTAATCTCTCTCTCTCGGTCTCACCTGTAAGTCTCTCTCTCCTTTCTCATCTCTCTCTTCTCTCTCGTCTCCCTCTTCTCTCTCGTCTCCCTCTTCTCTCTTGCCTCTCATCTCTGTCACTGTATGTACACTACAGTGTATATATATATATATATATATACTGTGTAGATACAGCATACATATTACATATATATCCCCTCTCTCTCTCTTTCTCTCTCCTGTTAAAAAAAGTCAGTTTGACTGAGACGGAAACCTTATTATTGTTTTTTTTAATCATTATTTGAATTTTAGGAATGAAAAATTATATATATATATATATATATATAAAATATTTTATTTAATTTTATATTCAACGTATCCCAACGTATCGTATCCTACTTTTTGGAAAAATCACGTATCCACGTATCCGTGTCGTATCGTATCCGTATCCCGTATCCGTATCCGTGCTTCTTAGACCATATGGCTCTACTTTAACTTGCCTGATCTTGATATCTATATGTGCAGTCCTTTTCAAGTCGGGGATCCCTGATTTTTCTTACGTCCGGACCTTATGCGGAATTTCACTTTCCCGATCAAATTTCGATGAACCGAACCGTTCAATGTAAATGTGTTTTGAAGGGTACTTGCGAGAAATTTGCAAAAAATATGACCGGAAAGGGCTTGATCTGAACAGTTTTTCATAAAATGCGATTTTATGAAAACTGCTCAGATCAAGCCCTTCCCAGTCATATTTTTTCCTGGTTTCTTGTGGGTACCCTTAGAAACATGTTTTAAACTCATTGAATGGTTCAAATCATCGAAATTCAATCGGAAACAATGAGGTCTAGAGTCTAAACTGTAAGAAAATCATGGATCCTTGACTTTAAAATTTCTATCTATATGTGTTAATTTGTTTAAAAATTGTGAAATTCAAGTGGGAAAATGGTGATCTTGGGCTTTGAAGGTGGATGATAGTGTTGGGGGAGCTTTGATGTGGCCAGATAGTGTGGCTTGCCTCGGGGTGAGAAATAAGAAGTTGTTGGGTGTCATGTTTTACATTAGCACATGCCATAGTTAGGTTTGGGGAAATTCTTTGCCTAATTGGTGGTCCATCCTTGGGCTCTGGTGAAGGATTTGGAATGTGATTCAACATTATGTATGTTACCTCATTTGCTTATACACAAATGAAATTATTCAGTGTTGCCAACTCACCATTTGGTTCTTTTTACAACCCATCATTGGAGAGAAGAGGGTCCTATTTTATCACTAACTACTTTTTGGTGTTAAAAAGGGCAAATGGCTATCCCATTGGACATGCTCTAATGTTGGTTATTGTCCTTTTTAAGGAGTAGGAGGATATCTTTTCTTGCTTCGAATAGTTTTAGACAATATAAGCCAAATTAGTCTCTATTGGTGACCGTATCTGTTAGAAAATGACAATGACAAAGGAGTGCAATTTTGTTCACCCTAAAGAGGGTGAACATTACCCTCCCTCTTATTGGTTGAAACAATGTTCTAAAAATCGCTAAGCGCTAGTCAGGCGGAAAAGGGGCCCCAACCGCCTAGGCGGGGACTAGGTGCCCGACTAGTCGGCTGTCTAATCTAGGCGTTGGACCTCCGCCTAGTGCCTAGGAGGGGAATAATCGGCCTAGGCAGCCGCCATTTAGAACAGTGGGTTGAAATGGTGTAGGTCCCACCCGTGCAATACACTTTTTGGTAAGCATGATATCACTTTGTGGTGGGATCCACACTATTTCAACCAATAGGAAGGAAGGTAATGTTTACCCTCTTAAGTGGAGGGTAAACAAAACTCAACTCATGACAAAGGGTAGAAATATTTTGTTTTGTTGCTGACTACTCCGTATATCGGTTAGGATGTTTTTAGCAGGTTTCACTTCTCTATGGGCCTATAAAAGAACATGAATAATGTTCTTGGATAAGACAAAACGGGAGGCCCTGTCCTGTCTCTGGTGAATTGCTAAATTTATTGGCATCTAGGATTCTATCCAGTTCTAGTCGATGATCCTTTTCTTCATTTTTGCTTGTCAAATGACCACTTCAAGTCATGGCGGCGGTTTGATCACTTGTTCGCTTGTCGTCCTTCTCACTTGATTTCAAGCAGATAACTTGCATTGATTTGTTTCGTCATTTATGTTTGCCAACTGGAAGAATTGAACATCCTTTTTTTAAAACTTAATGAAGCCTAGTATTAGTATTTTCGTTTCAATCACTCTGGAAGGGGATAGAGCAACCTCTTGATTGTACTAATGATGTAAGTGTAAGATGAACAGTGTATGATATTCCATTGAGAGATTGGAAATCGTATCGATTGTTTGTGTAAATATCTTTCTAAGATGGAAAAAGTTGTTGGTGTTTTGGAATCTGAAGTTCTGAACTCTCCATATGGAGTTAAAAATTCTTTGTTTGATGCTTGCGTTCACAATTTCATATCTGTTATCACAGCTTTAAAATTTGGTTCTGCCTTGATCAAGGGGGTGCTTTGCTTTGGTATACGTTTGATTTGATGTTGTTGATGTCTTTGTGTCTAGGAGGCGACTATTAACGAATATTTCAAGCCACTCGACAAGGAGGCTGAGATCATAATGAAAACGCAGCTTGATGGAGAGGAGAAGTCAATGAAGGAGATGATAAAAGCCATGCAAACACAGGCTTTGCTTGAGAAAGCTGAAGCAGATAGAATTGCGACTTTGAAAAACGCTGAAGCAGATGGGATCGAGACTGCAAAAATTGCAGAGGCAAACCAACATATCCAGGAAAAACCATCTGCATCCACAAAACAAGCTGAAGTGAGATCATTCACATAACGTTGACGGCTGCATATACAGAATTTGCACTTAATGGTCCGTCCCTCTTCTATTCACCCCCTTGCTGTTGTTGAAATTTGAAATGATTTTGGCAGTGCCAAACCGGCCATATTTACCATTTAGCCCTTCAATAAGGCCTTTTTATTTGTTCCTCCCATGTAGAGATGAAATTTTTTTTGCTTCAACGTTGAAGGGCTAACTCTTTCCTCAAGTTTGTAGTATAGGTTTGCAACTGTTTTGAAATTGTACCTCTAATTTCGCGTTGGCGTTGTTGGAAATTTAAAGTCATTTCAGCCCGCTGTTTCGGACATTTGGGAAGCGATAGGAACATCCCCTTTGCATGGTTGTTCTGTCGGCCCATGAGCATTCCCTAAGCATGAATTCATGGAAAAAATACAAATAACCTGCTGTAGGCTAATGCATGCCAAGGATTTGGCAAAACATTTTCAAGATCAGTATTAATACAGTACTATTTACGCCCAATGAAGGGTCTTTTACCTTTTCTCCCAAACCCTTCTCTTTCGATAAGTTCGTATTGCTTAACCCAGTTCGGTAGTACCACTCGGGTAATCGACATATCGAATTATAGGCCTTGTTGTAACTTCCAAAAAGAGAAAAAGGGAACTATAGTTCTTGTAAGAAACTTCTCTAGATATTTATGTGCAGTTGACTTTTTATTCTTTTGATTTTAGTGTACAGGAAAAAAATTTTGACTCAGTTTTTTTTTTTTTTTTCCTTCCTTTTTTGTGTGGGGGAGGATTCATATGGATAACATTGTTCCCAATTTATTGTAGTTAGGCTTGAATTTGTCTGGCCATTTTCCTTTTCGTCTCATGGGTTCCAATCAGCTGTGGTTATTGGTAGACAATTCCCAAGGTCCATAGAAACGTACTCGGTTTGGGTTTTTGAGTAGAGCTGTTTAGAAAATCCGGTGAACTGTGAAATCGGTTCGGACCGATCTAATTCACACATTTTGGATTTTATCCGTAGATTAATGATCCGGACACGGATTGAAAAATTAAAAAACCGTGACTCGCGATTCGGTCTACGAAGTTTCATTACGAAACTGTGGATTAACTGGACCAGACCATGAGAATTTATTATATATAAATAAATACAAATATATACATTAATATATTCTTCCTATTCTATTTCCTAAGAGGTATTTCAGAGAACATAATCAAATTCCAATTTTGCAAAGATATAACACTAAAATAATTATGCTTATCAGTATATATATATATATATATATATATATATAAAACAATCGTGTAGAATATTTCCTTGAACTCTTATAACGAGAAGAACCAAACTTGGAAATTTGGCTGTTGTCATAGACTGAGATCTTCAATATCATCTAAGATGCTTACACTCTTATTCGTTGGATGCACGATCTGATGGCTTGAATCATGCACAACACGCATGCCCTCATATCATGTATGTTAACCACTAGCTGACTGCATGCACCACTTGTATTTTGGCCCTTTTGCTTATGAATCGTTGTTGTATTTTTTGGAATTTAATAACCTTTTGTTCACTGCTGGTTCTGAAATGACTCAAGAGTACCAATTGGATTAAACGGTATTAGGTTGACTGCTAACAGAGTGTGTGATAAGGCTAGTGTTTAATTTTTGCTTGCTTATGTAATAAAATTCGTGAATAAAATCGTAACCAATCCGCAAGTCACAGATTGGATTGGAACCGGACCGTAGGACTTTTGGTCAGAACACGGATTTCATTTTGAAAAAACCGTGACTATCTGTTCAGTCCTCGGATTCCTAAAAATCCAAACCGGACCGCAAGCAACCCTAGTTTTGAGGGAGGTTTTTAAGAGTAATAAGTGGAGAGGGAGATAGAAAAAATTTATTGAAGATCATGCCCAGGAGTTTTGAGACCCCCAAAAGAGCAAGGCCACATGACTCTTGTGAGGGTGTGTTCCACTTTTAGAAAAAGTGGGTTTTTGAAAAAAAAAGGTAAATTTCAAGCCCAAAAATTATGTGTTTAAGCAAATAATTTTTCGACCAATATGGATCTTATTTGATAGATTTCATTGAGATCTTTTATTCGGTGCAAAAAAAAATTAAAAAATTATTTTTCATTTTCATTATATTTGAGTTTGAAAATGGAAGAAAATGAACTTTTTCAAAAAGAAGGGTTAATGGAACGGGCTCTGAGTTATTTTCAATTAGTTTTAGTTTGCAAACATTTTAGGCTCTATCTAAGCAAACCTTTGTTCAGAATCCAATTATGATATTCACCCACAGACCCACAGATAGACTCACACACATCAAAGAGAGAGGGGGAGAGAACGAGGTGCTAAGTTATTGATGCAAAAAGGGGTAGTAGCAAGACCCGCAGATAGACTCACACACATCGAAGAGAGAGGGAGAGGGAACGAGGTGCTAAGTTATTGATGCAAAAAGGAGCAGTAGCAGTAGCAGCCAGAAGGGTTGGTCGGGTTGGTTGGTGGGTTTGCTTTTTTGCACATAATTAACCAAGTTTGATGGGTCAAACCGTAGGAAAGTAATTTCTGGTGAAATCTAGCGTGGATGACTTGTCTTTGACCGGACCAGAGAGGGATAAGTCGAGGTGCATAAAAGATGACCCGAACACCCTGACCATCGAAAGAAAAGAGTAGTAGCCGGGTGGACATTATCCTTTGTTGGATTGACTAGATGTGCACATGGAGAGGGTTAAACAAGCAGGGATGGAAAATGACACCCATCTGTGTGTTCTCTTTCCTTAACCACAACCAATAGCAAGTTTTGATGGCCCGAAAGAGCCATTTGGCCATTAGGAAAAGCAAGAAAATTTTGCCCATTAGGAAAAAAGCAAGAAAATGGAATAAACATGTACCCCGAAATGGTATGGCATCTTAGGATGTTGGAATAACACTGATAAAGGAGAAGAATATGTTCAAAATTGTATGGCATTTAGGGAAGAGGAGATAAGATTGATAAAGATCAACACTCTGTTCAAAACCAACCACCCAAAGAAGAGATGGAATGATTACTTGGGACAAATGAGAAGATGCATATTAGATGTTAAACACGTTTAAGCTGTTAGAGAGAGGGGTAATCTTATTAGTCAGGTCATCAATACGCTTCCTCACATGTAGCCAAGTTTAGCTGTATAAGCGGGCAAAGCACGTGCTAGTATTTTAATTATTTGGTATGCGGTGAGTTTCAAACATGATCAATTGTCTGCTCTAATATCATATTGAATGTTAATTATCAATTCATCTAAAAGCTTAAACTGTTACAGAAATGTGAATGTTAATTATCAATAAAGCTATGAGTACATATGAGAATGTACATATGTACATATGAGTTTTGTGGAGCCCACCTCAGGTCCTACAAAAATGATTCTAAATTTGCAATGACGAAACTACACTGCTCAATTTTGTCCCTACACATTGCAAAAAAATCCTTACCGATATCGGATTGAGCTGATTTTTTACAGGGCTCCATAAAAAAATATTCTAAAAATAATGGGCGGTTCGGATCATTTTTATAGGACCCCAAGTAAACCCCACAAAATTCATATATAAATGATATGTAAAATACATATGTGCCTATACCAGTACTCTACTATAATAGTGGACCTTGAACTACCTAATAAGGGATCCATTGGAATTTCTGGCAAAAACCAAGGCCCCACGAGAGAGAATTATGATGTGATCCTTTGGATTTACATCTGAGACAAAGTCCAATGCATAGGTTCTATCAACTGCTAACTACGAAATAATAACCTATTCTCCTAGGGGAGTGACTAGGCTTGTTGGTTTGAGTACTTCAACTGGTAACCAATTAAAGATTGGCAAACATAATCCAGAGTGAAAAAAACAACTTAAATTTCTTTCAAAACTGTATTTTTCTTCAAGAGGATGGGAGTTTGTATATAATATGAATCTACATCAAGGTGGATGTTTGACAAAATTATATCAACGTACGTAGCTCAAAAGAGTAAATTTTGAATAGTTTAGCACCATTTCATTTTTATAAATAAAAAAAAAAAGCACTAATACTATGCCAATGATGTTAAAAAGTAAAAACTGCACCAGTACCGATACCAATATGTACCATTTAGAGCCTTGTAAACTAGGGAGAGCATCATAAGGGTGAAGATAAGTCCCCCACTTGCTAGACCTAGGTCCTTGATTGATTTCAGAGGATGGGATGGTGAGATAATTTGCTTTTGTGTTAGCTATGGAGATATGTGAAGAAAAGTTGTTTTTATTCTAGTCAGTGCTTAGTCATGGCCTAATACTTGCAAATAGGCTTTTGGACTGCCCAATTAAACTTTAGCTTACTCCGTATCATGTTGCCAAGATTGCTTAGCTTTTCTGGCACAGCCATATGGAGAATAAGGGGAATTAAAGGCATCAATACAAAACCTGTATAGGGTTCACACAAACCTGGTGTGGGTGGATTAATTGGAGTGAGCAGATGATGATTCAAAGAGGAAAAATACATTTTTTTTTAAATAAAGAAGCTGGATAAAGAGGGTTATATGTAAGTGTTATAAAAAAAAAAGGAATTAATCGGTCGGCGATCAATCACTGGCGGGGCTTATCTGACTAAATCCGACTAATTGCTATGAGCCGATTAATCGCCAACTACTAATTTCTATGCGCCGATTACTAGGCCTCCAAGTTCGAAGGTGACCGATCGTCCGACTAGCACCAAGCGACTTTTAAAATATTGGGTGGGCTTGGAATCCTGCGGACAAGTGCCGAATGAGAGTAGTAGGGGCGGATGTCTAGTCCACAGATATTATTGCATCCAGCTCCATAACTCTCGTCCCCTCAATGACACCACAAATACTTCTAACTAATTTTGGCACCCATTTTCATCTGACCAGAGGTTGGTCCTACTCAACTTGAACAACATTTTACGTCATAATCAAGATCACTTTTTTCTTTTTTTGGTTTAGCTATGTGCACCCTGATAGAATTAATCTCCGATTCGGTTAAGGAAGATCATCTACACAGGACTAAAAAATTCACGAGAGGAACTGACGGATGTTCTTGGTGATATCTCTTGGTGGGAGTTCGACCAGAGACTTGGCACTTACAAGGCACTTATCTTCTCCTTTCTATCACTGGAGCTAATCCTTCGAGATCATGATCACTTTTGGATCTTTGTTACGTAAATACTACATACCAAATACACATTCTAAAGAGGTATGGCCTGAGGTAGACTAGGTCCTTTTTTTCCGTGTTTAAGGAATTGCGGTCCTAGCACATCTCTTTTTAAGAGCATGTTACGTATAAAGAAATGTTACCTGGAAATGACCCAGAATACATTATTTATGATCGGTCATAAAAGACATCGGTCTTTTATCTTTTATGACCGGTCATAAATAGTATATCCCGAATCATTTCCGAATAACATTTCTTTGTACATAACACTTTTGCTTTTTTTAAGGTGGTCCAAACTTGTGTATGATCAATGCATTCTATTTCAATCTCTTTTCAATCAATCTGATAATAGTCCCCTATCGATTTTTGGGTTATGTTTGGGCGACATCTCTTTGCAATCTCATATCTTTATTTATTCATGGCTCTATCACCCGAGTCTCACTACAAAAAAAAAATTGCCTATGCCGGCGTTTACGAAAAATCTGAAAAACGCCGGGAAAAGTTTTACCGGCGTTTTTGCAAACGTCGGGGACGCCAATGTTGGCTTAAGTTTCTGGCGTTAAAAAAATGTCGGCAAAGATCTTTGGTGGCGTTTTTTGAAAAACGTCGAAATTGATTCATGAGTAAAAATCGCCTTCTTAGCCCAGGCGAATCTGTTATGGCTGGTACATATTTTTCATTGTACCAGTAGCAAAGGGCTCTTTAGGTTACTATTACTATTGTCTTCTATCACAACAAAGGGGGAAAAAAAAGGAGATAATGGAAGTGAATCCGGAAGACTTTAGCTTAGAAAAGCATAATATACATCTCTACCTGTCTGCCAATTTCTACCTGTCTGCATAATATTATTATTAAAATGAGCTTATAATATACAGTTTGGAGTACCTGTGCTAATGGGTGGTTGGACTGGCATGAACCATGATGCAACAAAAAGCTGAAAAAATGGGTTTGGTCAGGTGGATGTACTAATTAATCGAACTGACGCAGAATTTTAACTTGATTGGTTCAAAGATCTTACAGATGTGGGTATTTAATTTTTGGAATCAGCATGGACTGAATTAGCCCATTTGTGGGCCCTTCCCTTCAGAACTCATGATTATACAAACTGTTTGTACTCTAGAGCTTATCGATAACATTAGTCACATCAAGAATTACGTTAATCAGATATCGTTTAATATCATTTCAGCACATATTTTTGTTAGAACATAACAAGATTAAAACACCAAATCGGAACCATTTTAACACATATATCTCGAGACAAATACATGCCGGAATTATATTAACTGGTTTCCGATCAACCTAGTTTTGACGTGGTTCATATGCGATCGGCAAGTTCTAAATCGTGAACGGTTTGGATCATCAAAATGGGCCCGAGAAGGCACACAAATGGGCCAACTCGACGGTCTAATCCATTTTCTTGAATTGCATAGCTTAATTTATTTTAGGGAAAATGTGGATAAAATGATCTTTGTTTTATTTTATTTTAATCTTTTTACTGTCGAACTTGTTTAATGTTTATAGTAACCTCTTTACTTTCTCATGAACTTGTGGCCATCTTTATATAATTATATATATTAACCATGTGGATCGATCCCTCTCCCAAAAATCTTTATGTTGTAAGTTCGTGTCCTTTTTCTAGTTGTACGATGCAATATAAAATCTATGTTAAAACCAATTCATTTGTTACATCGTGAGACAAGAAAAAGACTTGAAAACAAGACATAAATTGATACATAGGACCTCTCCTTCAATTAATTACTCTCCCATCCAAGATTGAAGGAATGGTCATAACTCTTTTAGTCCTTTTACATTGTGGCCCTGGCATGAAAATGCCATTTTAGGAGATCAATATATGCAAGTGGAGTGCGAGCCTTCTGGGATGGCTCTATGCTCCCATGCATTTGGGTGAGGTTCGAGTCCCAACCACCCGATTCCTCTTCGCCTTTAACTCTAAACATTTGGGCCGGAAATCAATTTCTGAGGTCGGAAGACAGAAGGAAAGGAAAAAATATTTCAATTGATCTAGTGTTGAAGTTGAGCTAAGAGCTTCAAGTGGGAATTACCTAGCCAGCTTTGAGCAAGAAAGTGGTATGTAGATTTATGGCTTGTCTGTTTCGCCATTTTATTTTGGTTGTTTAGGTAGTTTGACAAGTTATATAAAGTTCCCAAAATTCGGTTTGTAAATTAAAAGAATTTCGTAAAAATATGGACTAAACCAAAACTTTTCGAATCAAAAGGACCGAGTTTAGTACTTCAATTTGATTTTTACAACTCAAACAATCGATAACACTTTCGATTTAAAAGTACAGTACAAGATTAACAAAAGTCTACAGATTACACAGCCGACATCAGTACTGGTGCATCCATGGCTCCACTATTTTTGCAGTATCTACATACTCTATGGAAGCATCATTGGGAAGTTCTTCTCCATGTCATGGAATGTCTGGACAACGTAATACCGTGAGTGACAATACTCAGTGAAATAAGAAAAACTACCGGGTACCCCGTAGCATGGCTGATGACACACATAGGAAGTGGCAAATCAAATAAGTTTGAAAATTAACACATTTCGTCCCTAAATAAGAGTCCAATATTTCATTTTGGCATATCCCTTGATAAGTGTCCATTTTGAAAAGTTAATGGGTAAAAATTTGTATAATTATCATTTTGTCATTTTGAAAACTACTTAACGGGTAAATATAACGGATAATTTTGAAAAGTGGAGTAAAAGTTGATGTGAAATGGATAATGATGACGTCCCCTTAATAAGTTAGATTTATGAAGCTGGACACTTAAAACGGCACGGAGGGAGTAGGAGCTTGTATAGTGCATACATTATTTCAATCTCAACCAATCATAATGCAAGCGCAACAAATTGAATCTCCGGGATGTATCAACACATAGACCAAATCACAGGGGGTGTGAGTGAAGTACTTTGTCCTATTTTTTAAACCAACTACCATAATCAAAGCATATATTACGCAAGTAATTAGTTGATGTTTTAGCCAAACAAATTGTATTTACTTCAAGTTTCGTTTACTTAAAGTAAAATACGACAAGCAAACAAGGTAGGGAACGAAATGGGCCCCATCACCAATTGTACCATCCAATCTATTCATTGTCAAACTTGTGAGTCCTTAGCACAATTGTCATTATCAGAAGTTTTGTGCATTTGCTAAAATTATTTAGGTCAGTAATCATGACTTGGCAATTTCAACCGAATGACTAAGAAATACTAATCGGAACTTTGAATTAGAAGTTGAAAGTTGAACGCGAAGTTATAATGCGTGTGCCGTATGTCGTGTGCGCGTGCATGAGTGACAACAGGAGCACAAGCGTCTTCTAAAAACATCTAAAACTACTGATATTCACGAGAACGAAAAATTAAGAGTGAGAACGAATGGTCCTACTCGAGAATTATGCGACCTATATTGGGAGGGCAACTAGCAATGAACTCTGAATTCAATACTTCTCCTTAGGAGTTGCACTAGAGGAGGGAAATTCCTTACCCAAATTCAACCTCCCACCACTTCATTTTACTACTAATAATTCCACCCCTTGGTGGAATATTGTGGACTTCCTTAATTACCCAAACATTAGTTTTGCTTCTAAAAAACTACCTATGTTTTCTTGATCAAATAAAGTTGTACATGTTACTTGCCAAAAGAAAGGGTTCGACATGCCTCTCATTGCATTGGGACATATACATGAACATTCTGAGTATAGTTTTTAATCTAACAGTACAAGCATTAGATACAATATATATCCATGATTTGTTGATTCACAAGGCTAGACCATTCATATGTACAAATTAGGTTTAACAAGAAGTGCTACAAAAGATTACCTAACACCATGACGTCTTATGTCTTATCATGTTCAAACATATTTAAGTGCATAGATCGATGTCGGACACAAACAATTCACTTGCCGGTTTTTTATACTAAACTCCTACAATGGGACCCATTCCTTGTGAGAAGTTTGTGCAGTTATAGTGTCCGACCTTAACGTTGTTTTTATTATCAACTAGTCCATAACCACAAACAAACAGAGAAACACTTACACACACTCATAAGGTATGTGAACACTGCAAACATCAAGTGTGTGAGACCCACATCTTTGTGAGTGTGTGATTGTGTAATTAATTTTATTTATGGTTCTAGATTTTTATGTTTTTTTTAGAGCATAACTTTGACATCACATCAACTTGTGTGTAGCATATCGGAAATGTCATCCAAGTACTTTGTTGCTCCTCCGAAACCTTAATTTACTTGATTTGGACATGTGTATAACGATCCGCGCCAGCTAATTTGCTAAATTTTAGTCTAACCATGTGATTTAAACGATTAACCTCAAATTATACAGTCATTTATCGCGCCTCATGGTATATCACATTCATCACCCACATCTCACCAGGACTAATTGCCCAAGATGGGCTCTCACACACACGTCTCGGAACTTGAACGGTTGGAAGAAACACATATTTTTAGTCTATTAACAAAAAAAAGATTGAGATCTTCCAATGAATTTTTTGTTACCGAAACCAATAGTCATCTTAAGGATGTAAAACCAAAATTAATTAGGGTTTGGTGCTATAAATCAACATTTTGGTATCTTATATTAGCACAATAATTAGAGAGGAGTATTAAAATGTATTGTGACAACAAGATAGTAACATGCATGCCTAATGTAGGGTTGTTGAAAGGATTGTTTAGGCATTTTACACTACCACTTTGACAAAAAGGATAGAGGGTATTTTGGACATTCCATCTTGCTTTATTTATGCATACAAAGTTTGAGATTTGCATGCTAAGTAATTGATTGTACCGGAGATTAGATCTTTCTGTCCTAATAATAAAGACATCTTAATTCGATCGGTTTCATCATTTACTATGAATAAAGAAAATGCACAAATGGGAATCCCCCCGTGACTCATCACTTCACTCTCATAATGCACCTTAATTACCTCTCAGCCATACACGTGGCAGATAAGCACCTTAATACTTCCTCCGTCCGTAAATAGGTGTCCGGCACGTAAACTTAAGTCTTTCATAAGATGCATTTGTTTCGTTAAAAAGATTAAATTTTTTTCGCAAATCAATAGATAGAAATGAGTTCTATTAGATTGTGAAAAAAAATAGATTTTTTAACGAAAAATATGCATCTTTTGTAAGGCCTATGTTTGTACGCCGGACACTTTTTTAGGGACGGAGGGAGTAGTAAAATCATGATCTTTACCGGTTACATATATCAAAATTATCTAATATTAAAAAGAAATTTTTTCCTAAATAAAAATGGTTATACAGTATCTTATTCATGTTTCCGAGTAATGGATGAATTCCTCAATAGTGAAGTTTTTTTTGGTTGATGTTTTTCTAAAAAAGATTTCTTGTTAATTTAAATAATTTTCACACTCCTTTTTTATCCTCATGCACTCATTGTTGTGTTTTTTTTTTTGTCATTACTCAAGTGAAATTACTAAACTTGTTGTGCGGCGGGCTCCTAAAGGACGGACCCAACGGCAACCCGACGATCGTTGATAGCCATGATATTGATAAAAAACAATAAACCAAACATACTCGAAAAAAATAGAGAAACCAAACAAAACAAACAAGAGACACCAAGATATATGAGTACGGCTATAGGTACATATGCATTGTACATACCATGTACATATGGATTTTGTGGGGCCCACCTCGGGGCTTACAAAAATGATCCGAACTGATAATTTTTGGAATATTTTTTTATGGAGCCTTGTAAAAAATCAGTTCAATCCGATAGCAATAAAGATTTTTCCGGAATGCATAAGGACAAAACTGTACAGTTAAGTAGTTTTGCCCTTAGAAATTCCAAAAATATCCTTACCGATGTCGGATTGAGCTGATTTTTTACGGGACTCCATAGAAAAATATTTTAAAAACAATAGATGGTTCGAATCGTTTTTTTGAGACCTGAGATGAACTCCACAAAACTCATATATACATTGTACGTACATTTTCATGTATACCCATAACTTTATTGCTCGTACTAAACCAAAACAGTTGAGCTTAAATTGTTCCACTGGAATGGATTAGATCCTCTTACAGCCTTGTCTTCTTGGGGTCCACAAATTCTTATTTATCTTTTAATCTTCATAGTAAAAACGCTTAGTAACCTACCATCAGGAACCACTGCCTAGTGCAGTTGGTTGCCTAATATTCTCCTCCTTTAGGAGACGGAGGTTCGAGTCCTCTTCGTGGACGATTTGAGATTAAGACTATGAACAGTCCCTGCAATCCCCCCGAGTCCAGCATACTTCTGAACAGAAGCTGGAGCCATAAATTCAATTTTTCGATATGCTTAATAAGATGGACGACTTTGATACAATGATGAAGTTGACAAAAGTATAAAAGGAAGGAGTACTGCGCATTGCAAATTGAGTATAATACAAAAGAGAGAGAAAAAAAGAAAAGAAAAGAAGGTGGTGGTAATTTAGGCGCCGTTTGGTTATGTCTTACATATTACATATTTATTTATTTGAAATAAATAAAATAAGTCAGGTGATGGTTTGATTACTCCACCAACTAAATAAAGCAAATAAGAAAATCATTTTATTATCTACTAACCTCTGTTTATTTTTAGGTTTTCTTAGTACTTCAGCCAGTCTCTTGAATCATTGACCCATGGCTACAGAATAAATTAAAAAGCCCATCAATACGTGAAGCCCATCCACTGGATGATGCTTATAGCCGTCCAATTTTGAAACCCTCTTGTTTTTTTCTGTTTCATCTTTTCTCTAGTCCAATTTGGAAAATCTCTCTCTCTCTCTCTCTCTCTCTCTCTCTCTCTCTCTCTCTCTCTGATTTGGGGTGGCTTTGTGAGAGCATTCTTTTGTGAAAACTTAGTACCATTCTTTTGTGGGACTTGATTAGAGAGGACAAAAACTTAGGCTCCGTTTGGAACCTATGGAAAGGAAAGGAAAATTAAAAAAATTTCCTTTCCATTGTTTGGTTGAAAGAGAAAGTGTGAAGAAAATAAGAATTTTAAGTGTAATGAATAGTAAATTTTCTCTCCCATTTTCCTCTCATTTTCCTTCCCTTTTATTTTCCTTTCCTTTCTTTTCTTTTCCATCGGTTCCAAACGGAGCTTTTAGTAATATTTATTTGTTACTGTCTCAACGATCAACTTACTGCCTTAAAATGGACGGCAAGTAAAATTTTAAAAACAAATATTCATTCTTTTTAAGACAGATGTGATGTACTCGTGTACTATCAACTTTAATATTTACTACTTAGTTTTTGCGAAACTAATATTTCGGCGATTCTTACTACTTAAAACGAACCCAATCAATCTAATAAATTAAAACTAGACCCTCTTTATTCTCAAAGTGAGCAATTTGACTTGGATCATCTTGTCGCACTAAAAACCATTATAGTGCAGGGGTGCATCACAACATCTCTAACCCAACTAATTTGAAACCCAGGGCCAGGGCTCTTCTTGAGGCTGCCTCTAGTGGTGCATTTTGATAAGATGATCCACTTATAGCTAATGAGGAGGAACTCCATGACCACATATACTTTGCACAAAAAACACATATGAATGTGTGGAGTCCACACACAATGACGGTGTTGTGTGTGAGCTCCTCACACTTGTACGAGTATATGTTTAAATGTGGATGCACGGTTTATGTGGTTGTAACACAATTTTTTACACAAACAACTTACAGGTACTCGTATGTTGGACACCGCATATTGCACTGTGTGCACACAACAAAAAAATGTGATTGAACTCCACAAAATATGTGAGTGTATGTTAATGCTGTTTATATGGAATTTTCCTATTTGTTTTGAATCATGTACTATTCGATACCCTTTTATATTAATTGCATTTGTACAAGAGTCGTTCAACAATTACAAGTGTTGATTCCAAATTGGTCACAGCCCATATAAAGTTTAGTAACTAGACTAGAAATCCAAAGGTCAGTGCATGACACATCATGCTGGGACCCACATGCAATTAGGCCAGATAAGGTCTGTGGGTGTGGCTGTGACAGATAATTTCCTTCACAGGCAGGTGACTCTAGATCAGTTCTTTTTACCCAGCACCTCAGTAGATAATAAACAAAAATATTTATCAGCATCAAGCCACCACATACCGGCAAGAATATGTGTAATGATTTATTTCTTTCCCATTTTTTTGTTGTGTTCTCTGGCTGATGACTAAGGGCTTTACTATTTCAAAACAGCAATCTTTTGGATTTCCAATGGGTTCTAAATAAAATCATGTATGTCTAGCCCAAAAAATGTCTGTAGTCAACTAGATATATAAAATAACCTTTGCTTATCCCTTAAGCCCATTGTTTATGTTAATTACTCTTTAAGGTCTAACAGGTTCAAGTTTCAAGAAATTCTACTTCAGTCCTTCTATATCCATCGAGTTTCGATTTATGTCGCATTGCAATGTAGATTACATCTGAATGATTGCCAAACGTTTGTAATGCGATGTCACGACCTTTTTAAGGGAAGAGAAAGAAATCAACTTTCTTTTTTTTCCCTTCGTATGTCTTCTGTCACATTTGCTCTGCAAATCACCATCTTTCACGTCGCTTTGTCACCGTCCCACACAATCAACAACCACGATTCATCATTTTCTTATACTATTCACATCACCATAACACCCCCAACAAACCACCCCAAACACACTTTGTACCATGTCACACACACAGGGAAACAATCTCTTTGTCTTCTCATTATTAAGTCAAGTTAAGCGAGCGCGCGCGCGCGCGCGAGAGAGAGAGAGAGAGAGAGAGAGAGAGAGAGACCATGGAGTTGTGGTGGTCAACCAACAAGTCAAAGAAAGGCAACTACTCACCAAAAGAAAAAAGAGTGATGTGTATCGGAAATGGAAGGTATTAGGCACCCATTTTCGCCCAACCAAATGGTTGGCCTCTTCTTCTTTGATTTACGTGTTTAGAAAGTAGTTTCACATGCTTAAGAGTACGCAAATAACAGATAAATACGGGATAAGGAACAGGGAAGAACGAATGCCATTTCTAGATAGATGGCTCTAAAAATCTAATAGATCACCGCAACCACGTTATTGAACAGCAGGCTGTGTGTCTGTTTAAACAAATGATCCCACGGCCATGACTGCGAAGCAGCGGCCTTGTGATCATTATTACAACCAGAATTGTGAAAGAAAGAACATCATGATAGCCAGGATTTTGGGGGGGCGCACTAATCACACGGTCCATGGAACTGTAATTGGCTTGCAGTCTTTATGATACTGCCAAGTCGCACATGAAAAAAGAGAAAGACGATCGTGCCACACGTGTTCTAATGATAGAACGGCCGTTCGAATGGTTGAGCGGTCGTGGTTAAGAAGAGATGATCGTGGTTGTATGCATGTATTGGGAGGATCCCTTATGCCTCAAAATGGACTAGGTCACCTTTTGGCTTTGATTGAGTGATGCTTGATTGTTAGGGAACTTTGTTATTGGATTCCAAGATGGAAACTTAGTTAATTTACGTAGCCAAAATGGGGTGAAATGGGCTGTAATGTGACATTATCCCTTAGTGCAAATAGAAGACCCTTTATTTCCAAGCTTTGCCTTTCTTAGGTACCCACCTTGACAATGCACAAATGATTTTTGTGAACTATTTAGATGGAAACCAATGATAGAGACCACTACCTCTTCTCAAAAGGATCTAAAATCTTGGTTCAAAATGGGCAAAATTTTGTTTTCTCACATGATAGCTAGACTAGGTTTGGTGTTGTAAGATCTCTGATTGAAGGATCCCTCCGGTGCAACGACAATGTTCTTCGAGTTAGGCATGCAAGAGGGCGGATATTGGATCCATACTGAATACTCAAAAAATTTAGTGTAACCGAATATGCTCCAATAATTATCGGGGATGGGACAACTTGTGCCACACCTGAACCAAATGAGTTCGGGCATTACCCGAATTTAACAAATAACAATGGGTTGGAAAGGATTGAAGTTGTTTAAAATGAAAAATCTGACCAAGCAATGCGATTCACAAATTGACAATCAATTACAAGGTTGGAGATCATAAATCTTACAGTAACTTTGGGACTTTGGAAAAAGCTAATAAAGACTGTAATAGATTTGAAGCTGACTAATTGACTTGGGATAGCATGTGTAATTGAGAATTTATCTATGTCGTGAACACCGACTTTTGGCTTGCGAAGAAAATCAGAAAGGAGAGAGAGAAAAACATCATTGGTGGTTAGGGAGAAGCTCCGTTGGAAGGAGAAAAGGATAAATTTTCCCTCTATCTTTTGAAAACGTAGGTAGGGGGTTGTGATGTGCGGGTTAAGACTGAAAGTATGAAACTAAAAAGTGAAGTATCAATTTAAACAGTATATCTACTTATTAAGGGCGGTTTTGTAATTTTAAAAGTTTGGTTTGGTTAGGTTCGGATAATAACTAATGCCACAACCGAACTGAATTTGATTGGTTATTCCTTGGCCTCTATCATGACCGTATCCATGGAAAAAGAACGCTTATGGTTCGAGAAAAAAGAGCGGAACAATTCGGATATCCATCGGGGCGATGGGAATACAAACCAAAAAAAAAAACTATGCATTATAACAGACCAAAAAATATGTAACCGACCAAAAAAAAAAACTATGCAGTCACAACTATATGGACGAAATTGGAATTTCCCTGAAGCTTGAAGGGTTAAAGTATCATTAACCCAAATAAATGGGTTAAGTAAAATAATGAAAAGGAATTGAAAGATTTAAATAACATCAAAATAAAGCAAAAGTAAGCTGAAACATTTACTTCTTATACAAAGAAGAAGAGGTCATACACAGCACAACCCCTTTCCCATTTCACCTTCCCTTCCCAACCATTTATATAGATTACTCCAATGGTCTTTTCTCTTTCCAATTGGATACAGATTCCGAACTGAAAACACATATCTCAACCCCCCTTTGTTCTTGTTGATTTTTGTTATTTTCAGTGGTTTTTCAAGGACTCCAAGATACAAACTCTTGTGGGTCTTCCTGGGTTTTTGGTTTTTTCTACAGAACTTTCTCTCAGTTTCTTGCAGAAAAACGCTTGTTTTACCCAGTAATAGATATTGGGTATAAAGGTTGTAGAGAATAATCGTAGTTTCTATTTTCTCTTCTTTTTTTTTTTCTGGGTTTAATTTTTCTCAGGGAATTGTAGTTTTTGCTCTTTTCCCCTCATTTCCTTTGGAATTTCTCGTTGAAAACTAAGGAAAAGAGTGAAATAGAGATATGGGAAAGCACGGACCTTGCCATCACTGTGGTGTCGCAAGTGAGCTCTTGTTTCCTCAATAATCTCCCCTAATATTTTTTGAATATTCAAGAAAATTGGGCTCCTTTATGCTATTTGCATCATTTTTTTATCATAAAAATCACTGCTGATTGTTTTAGCTCCATGTTATGAATTGGTTCAGCTACAGAAAAGGATACCCATGTATTGGTTGACTTGTATAGTAGATTCCTTGTGCAAAGAAGAAAATAATGGAATCATATGTGTTGTTATGTATGCATTTTTGATTGGGTACCACAGGTTCCCTTGAATCTATGAAAATCAATGCTTATTTGAGTACGAGATTCGTTTTTTTGTTCGGAATTGGGTTGTCCTTTTTGTGTTCTTCATAGTTTCTAAGTCCTCTTTGGTTGTTTTGAATTCCCAATTGATTCTCTTTCACTATATGTTCTCTGCGAAATTTGGCCTGGAGTCCTATAGATGACTGACCAATTTCGCAGTCTATAAGAAGTTCACTTTGCTGTATCAGTTTCCTTGGATTTCTTTGTGTTGAAATGAAATTGGAGAAATGTACTCATCTGCAATACCCATGTTTTGATTCCTTTTCGGTGTCAAATTGTTGGCTCAGTTGGTATCTGGCTCTTGTGATAGTTCAAATCATTTATAAATCTGTAGCTCGGTGTTAGTCTAACAAATACGCTCATGATCATTGTGAATTGATCTTGCAAGCAATGAAAGTTATCCCTTTTCGGTCACATTCCTCCATCTCCTTCCACTGAGATTGTTATACTGCCTTTTGCGTCGAATCGTTCAGTTTAATTTCTCTTAGGAATTGAATTGTGTCTTTGTAGTTTGTACAACCTCAAATTCAGATATGAGCTTCAATTCCATTGCTTTGTCTGCATCCCTGTGCACCGTTTGGACATAACCACTCCTACCAGTCCATTGTTTACGCAATTCATTTGACTTCGAGTTCTTGTTAATAGACACATTGTCTTTTTTGTCTATTAACTTGTGCAAATGTTAGTGTGGTTTGGTTGAGAGTAGGTGTTATTTCATTTGCCATTTTTTGGTACATTTGAGATTGCCCTCATCAAAAGCTCAAAGTTTTTTTTTTTTGAACGGCAAAGCTCAAAGTTATAATGACTATGATCTAAGAATGCAAATGGTTTAGGAAATGTCCTATGCTGTAGGTGTCTTGGGACAGTGATTCAACTCTTAGACTCTCAGCTGAGTGCTGAACCACAGAAAGTAGGAAACCACAGTCCATTTTCTAAAACATTGTGTCTCTATTGTATCTTCAGCTTGAGAATCACACAGTTGCTTTCATTCTATCAGATGGACTGGACTAAATCTTTGTTGTTGGTTAGCTGAATCTAAAGATCTCTTGTACCTTTACCTCGACCTTCTAATTTGTTTTCTTTTGAAAATGTATGCAATAGATTTTGACTTACGTTGTATAAGTGATGTAAGGGATTAGATATTATTAGCAACTAAAATCGATCCAAAAAATTCAGTTTGAAGAAGGTATGTCCAAACCAGAAAATCCTTGCAAGTAGAGGTTTATAGGATGTAGTTCTTCTGGCCTTGTGTACTTGTGAAGTGCATTCATTTTTTAAATAGAAATGAGACCCTGGATTTGCATAATAATGACATTGCCATGAGAGCCATATATGCATGCATGGGTGTGCGAGTGTGTACATAAATAAGTTTTGAAACTTATATGTATTTTTGAGTTTCACACTTATTCCAAACAAGTGGATGCTTCTGTCACGTTTCTGGTTGTTTGACTGAATTTGACCTCAGATAAGCTGTTCCTTATTTTTCTTTGATGCTTTTGTATCTTTCTTATGTTGCCATTCTTGTCCATTGGCTTATTTCTAAACACTTGCATGGCGCTGTAGGCACTCCTCTTTGGCGTAATGGGCCCCCAGAGAAGCCAGTATTGTGTAATGCTTGTGGATCGCGGTGGAGAACAAAAGGAACACTTGTAAACTACACCCCTTTACATGCCAGGGCAGAACCTGATGAATTTGAGGATTACAAGTTTTCGAAAGTGAGGAGCATATCTATTAACAACAAAGAAGCTAAGGTGCTAAAAAGAAAACAAAACCATAACAATGCAGTAGTTGGAGTGGTTGACCCAGAATATACTCATGGTTTCCGGAAGGGTCTAGATGAAGATACCAGTAACCGGTCAAGTTCTGGCTCTGCTATATCTAACTCTGATAGCTGTGTACTGTTTGGTAGCGCTGATGCAAGTGATTTGACAGGTTGGTTTGCCTCTATCTTCATGGTTTATGTTGGTTCTGTATGAAGTACAAACTCATTGTGAACTCTGCCGATATTTCTATTTTATAGATTGCAAATTTCCAATGAAAGGGTCATATTCCAGTTCAAATGGCAAATGCCTGTCAAAACAGAAATGCTATATTTAAAGAAGAGGCGGTTGATCTGTGTCGAGTTCTTTAGTATTTAAGGGAAGTATAGGGGATAATGTGACTGCAGGACTAGAATATTGATAGAAGTCTACAAATTTGTCTTCTGATTCTCTTTTTGTTATTGCTTGCTGCTGCTTGTTGCATCATTTTTTGATCGCTCTATAATCTGTTTTAGCAATGTCTCTCATCATGGCACGCCTGGCCCAATGCTAAACTTGTTTTGCATTGAAACCAAACAAATAGAAACCTAGATTTCATCTATATGTTTCTCAGCGCCACCTTTAGTTGTTTTATGGGTGCTTTCTTTTTCCTTTAGTTTCATTCCCTAGACAATTTTGTTTGTTCCCCAACCTCAAGTATTTTCAGTCCCTTCTGAATTTGACAAATTTGTCATGATATGCTTGCATTAACGTCATTGATACATTTGCAGATCCAGCTCATTCCGTTGTATGGGACACTATGGTACCGTCAAGAAAGAGGACATGTGTCGGTCGTCCAAAGCCGTCTTCGGTGGAGAAGCTTACTAAAGATTTATGCACGATCTTACATGAACAAAGGTCCTCTCACTTCTCTGTATCTTCTGAAGAGGATTTGCTTTTTGAGAGCGACACACCTATGGTCTCTGTTGAGATAGGACATGGAAGCATTCTTATTCGACATCCGAGCTCTATAGCTAGGGAAGAGGAATCTGAAGCTAGCTCTCTTTCAGTTGAGAACAAAAGACACCCACCAAACGAGGCTTATTCACATTTTGCAGCCCTCCCCGTTGATATTTATAAGAAAAAGGGTACCAACTTTTCAAGTCTGGGGATCGAAAAATGCAAGAAACATAATGGACAAGGGCTGCAACATATGCAGATTAAACGGTACTGCCTTTCTTCTAAGTTAACCATGATTAAGTCAAACTCCCCATCAGATATGAAGCTCATGGTACTGATTTTTCTGAGTGTGAGGCCTGAATCAAGGATCAACATTTTATTTCGATATGTTGTTTAGGCTAACCCCTGACAGAGTACAATGGCGAAAATGGATTCATGTAGCTGGACCCAATTGATTGGGACTTAAGGTTTAGTTTGGTTATGTTGTTTCACCTAACTAGGACAAAGAAACGTCTCAGAAACATCTTGAAAATGTAGCTGGAACGTGATGGGACTGGCTAAAGGATTTAGGAATGTATGGAGAGGTCATTGTTGGATATTTCTAATAGGTTTGGAAACAACTCAATGGTCTCGCATGTTTTGCAGAATTTTGACATCTTTCAGTATATTCGGTAAGTGTTAGTGGGGACATTGGTTTTTCGGGGATTCCACTAATGTCTTTTTCAGTCTCCCAAGAAAGAGAAATATTTTGTCCATTTCAATGTATTCAAAACGAAATTTTTTCCCTTGGCCTAATTATGGAGGTCTCCGTCACAATGATCTCCAATTGATTCGGTATGTGCTGCTACAAATACTGTTTTGTTCCCCATCGGGATTACAAGGTCTTGAATACATCTAAAAAAATGAATAGTGGATATTATACTGCTCCCCATCGACAGTCCATTTGAATTTATCTTTTTTGTGAGAGTAATGGTGTCGTGACGCGAACTCGTTATAAGGAGGGCAGAGTTCCACTTTACCTGGGTTACTAATTGCGTAACCCGTCCATTCAAACTTTTGGCTACATGAAAATGTAATCACTTGTAACCTTTTCCTTCACTGATTAGATTTCTATGTATTTACTGAACTTCTTGTTGGAGTTGTAGGGACAAGGCTCAGCAAGAAAATCTACAGATTCATCATAGTTCTCCACTTCTTAATGTTGATCTAAAGGTCAGTTGTGTTCCTGTACATTTTTCCTCACATTATGTTTAGAAGCCATCTGAATGAAAATATGGTATCTTCTAGTTTTGCACTAAAGGGCCTAATTTGGCCTCATTTGTCAAGCTAATTGAGGCAAAGATCTCGGCATCTGTGGAATGATTGTCATTTTGTGAAACTTGTGTTTTCTTTTGATATTATCAACTTTCCAGATTTTATTGTCTAATTCAAATTGCAAACATGCCCCCTACTTATTTATTATGGTTTCTAGGATACATAGGGTCTTAACTCCTCTGTAAAATAGTTTTTTGGAACCTGCAACACTCTTACTCAAAAGTTGCTGCTGTAAAAATATGTTCTCTCTGAAACTGTGCAGAGTGTTCCTGATCACTTTCCATATCTGTTGCAGGATGTTCTCAACTTTGATCAGTTTTCCAGTAACCTGACGAATGAAGAGCAGCAACAGTTGCTGAAGTATCTCCCTTCTGTGGATACTGCCAGACTTCCTGATAGGTAGAGAGTCCTCAACGTCTAATTTTGACTCGAGTACCGTCAACTGGATATTACGTTCTTATTTTACCCATCAAAAAGAGTGTTCAAGTTTAGATCAACTCTGGAGCAACTAGTACTCCCTCCGCACTGTATAGTCTTTTTTTGGCAGTCGTGCCTTTTGATCGGATTAACGTATAATGTACTTCAGTGAAGAAAAAAAAAAACCCACTGAGCTAGCAGCCTGTCGTGTGAGCCTCCCACTTGGGGTCTGCTGTGCCAAAAGCAAGAGGCGCCCTGATAATTGCGTTGTGCCTGGGAATACTTGGACTAGAGGGAAAGAATGATTTTATATCATCTAAAATACAATAAAGTAGGAAAGATAATTTTTTAAGATGTGCAGAATATTGGAAAACCAAGGTAGGGGACGGAGGTAGTGCGATTTTCTTAGTAGTAATGCAAGACTAACAATGCAAGGAAATCATTTGAATCCTTCATGGAAAATTTCATAAACTGAGATTTCTTTTGGTGATATCACAGCCTTAAAAGCATGTTTGCTAGCCCTCAATTCAAGGAGAACATATCCTCCTTCCAGAAGCTGCATGCGGAAGGGGTTTTTGATCTTTCTTTGTCAGAGGTGAAGCCTGAAGACTGTAGGACATTGAAGAGGCTTACATTGGGCAATTTGAGAAAGTCGAAGTGGGTGGAACAATATAATCTGCTCAAGGTTTGAAATTCTTTTGAGGAAAATACATATCATGGCATTGTTTATTTTATTGGAAATGACAGTTCAATTGTACAATGTTGATGTTCTATTCTGGCTGCAGGACCGAAAATGTAATAGTATTAATGAAGGGTCGGTAGTTCAAGGTGGGCCTAATGCAATTGCAAATGGTAATTCAACCAATGTAAAGAGATTGCGTGATGGTCAACTTCAAAATTCTCCAGGTTAGCTCGTATGTGTCTTTACTAGTCAATCATTGGATGCTCTATATGTTGACAATTCTGATGAAAACGCCAAGGGTTGAACCACAAAACGGGGTATGAAGCAGAATACCATTAAGATTTAGCTAAAAATTTCCAGAAAATGAGGTTTACTGGAAAGATTCAAAGTTGGTGTGATGTGAGCCAGACTCAACACAAAATTTAAATTCTTGGGTGGACTAATTAGAAGTGTTGGTTTTGACTTGTGAGCAAGTGTCTAAGTTGTAGATTCATGTAAGGTGCTTGAGTTTGCTGAGTTATCGATGTGATAAGTTAATGGCCTCAATAACGAGAAGAAATATTCTTTATAGATAGGACTGTGAGTTGATACACGTAACTTGTTTGCATCCAGCACATACCACACCATATGGTTTTCCATGTTTTGAAATTACTATTCATTGATATCTGGGAATCCATGTATGAGAAGTTCGTATGAGATGTAAAACTACTCTCTTTCCAGTTGGCTGCAATTTTTGCTTCCAAAAATGAGCAGATACCTATCTAACAATTGTGTGCACTGCCGTGATATTATCTATTGGCTCATCATACTTGGAATTTCTTTCAAAATCATTTTAACAAGGAGGTCAAAATCTTTTTTATTTCCTCACTCATGGTCATGCATCAAGTGCTACAAAAAATGTCATACCTTGCCCCACCTACGCACATGCTCTAAGTTTCATTGATCAATAGCGTTCTCTTCTATGTCGGACGGTTTACCAAGGGGGAGCGGCATGTGCCACCCCCAGCCCCAGGTCAAAAGAAAAAAAAGGTCATGTATTGCAGAAAAAGAAACAGCGTTATTCTACAAAACACATGTATTTCTTTTCAGGCATTAAGTATGTTAAACGAGTGATTAACCTATGGAAATATGTAGTTTGTTAGGTATTATGTACTTCTATCGTTAGAACAGGTGTATTTTTGGGGGGTATTAAGTATGTTAACAGATGATTCCTAGGGAAATCAGATCAAGGACGTATCTGCAATTAGCATAGGGGGCTCTAGTAGATTGTCAATTCCAACCTTGTCTTTGTACAGATTTTATTGCACAAAGAAAGAATAATCAAAATTTAGGTGATGGGTTTGCACCAGAAACTATGTTCAACTTTGAGTTTGAATTGGAGGGTTAAAAAGATTACCCGAATCCATAAACCTACAACTCCTTGGTATATTTAGATACAACCAATAAAGAAAACTCATGATTTTAACCTCAGCTTCATGCATGAGTCCTGTTTGCTTTTACTAAATATATTGAAAAACACCATGTATCTTTCAGGAGCAAAAACAACAATGAAGATCCCGAAAAGGGCAACGAAGGGTATCTATGAACACAAGGAACTCATAGACAATGACAGCTGTTACGTCAGTCCAGGAAGTCTATTTGCATTGCCTCCTGATAGTAGCTCCCTCATGTTGGACTCTTTCCAGTTTATGGATGAGAGTTCAGATCAAGATCTGCTGCTGAATGTGCCATCCAACTGCTCATTCCCCGAGGCGGAGCTCCTTCTCCCTGCTTCAAGCTTCCATGCCCAAGCAAGCACTAGTAGTAGCTCAGTAAAACCACAACTTATTCGCCCCTGACGCTACTTTTTCCGCTTTATTTAGGTACTTAACTGCTAAAATTTGCTTGTTGGGGGTTATTTATTTTGAATACTAACGATTATGTGAATGAGGTCTGCTTTGAAGGTTGCATTTTCTTTTTGTTGGCCTATGTTGATCTTGGGGTGCTAAGGGATGAACTTTTTGTATAGGTTGCACCAGATTGTAATATATTTTGAAATACAGAAGAGGTGGTGAAGTAAATGTGTTTATGTATTCAGCGTAGTTGTTGACTTGCAAAAATTCGTTTCAAATAACCCCTTCTGTTGGTGGTTGTGGTAATGAAATTCTCTTTTTTGGTCTCTCCAAAACAAAATACATCAAAGTTGTTGGAAGCTTGTAAAGGAAATTGTAACAAGAATCTACTTTGATGAATTTAGATTGATAAGTTGATCAGGCCATAGCAACCTCCTCTAGGTGTGGCCATAAGAACTCTAAACCTGTGGTATCTCCTCTGGGCGTGACCATAAGAACTCTAAACCCGCGGTAGGTCTCGTATGGGACTAATCATTCATAAATTTCTACCGCCCCACCAAGGGCTTCTGGATCACAGCTGAGCTTCACAGAAGAACTTGAGGGAACAATGGCACTGCTTGATGTTCAAAAAAAAATTAATTGGCACCACTCGAACCTTGGATTTCTTGACTACCCAAAGTACCTGAGAATCACCTCATAGGCTAGCTCCTGACCTTGCACAGGTGGTGCAACTCCCGAATAAGCATGGGTGAACTGCTCCTCTAGGGAAGTACCCCAACAGTAAAGGGTGGCATCAGTGTCTGGCGAATGAAAGTCGTGTAGTCTCCATCCTGCATGTATCCCTCCGCATCATACCCTCGCATAACCTTGTCTATCTCAGCTCTTGGACCAAATTTTCGCACGCATCTCATGGAATTTGGAGGAGGTAAGGGCACTCCAGGATTCTCCCACACCAAGCGACTGGAGGCTCACTCTTTCGGCAAGGTGCACTGTACCACTAGGCAACCCTTGGTGGTTATATTTCAAGCTATTGAAGTTAATGAAATGTAATTTCAATATGGCTTTGACATATTTTCTTGCTACATGTGGGATGCACTCCTTTCCTAAGCATCAAAAATGTGAAATGCATCAATTACAAGATAAGGCACACAAGACCAACGTTGTTTCGAAAAATATATATAATCAATCCTTCTTGCGATTGTCTAAATAATTGGTACTCTAGATCCAATGTGAAGTCATGCTGTTTTGGTGTTCAACTTCAATGATATACGTAACTATTCGAGTCTTGTATTTGATGATTATGCTAAGAATAACAAGAAACAATCACTTTGGTTAGCTCTAAAAGGGTCTGAAAACAAGTACTACTACCTAATGTTTGTCTGATTTGCAAGAAAGATAACTTAGAAATAATAGTAGAATTTTTTTCCTAAGAAAAATTTACTAGATATCGATAAGTTCATTTTACTTGTGATTTTACTTATGAAAAAAGTTTGAATTTTTTATTGGAGAAAACATATTTTTTTTAAGTTCTCGTTTTGCAGACCAGATAAACATTTTGGGACTGAGGTGATAAAATTATGACAATTCCCCTAAGCCTGCTTCAACAACTTATGAAACGTCCCCACGTCCAAGGGCCTACCAGTGGCTGGTTCCTTGTAGGACTCTGAATGAGCCAATTCAAGTCAAGTAGTGAGTTACCCGTGCTTGGTTCGAAACTTCAAGGAGCTTCAAAAAAATGCGTTTACAGTTAATTTGTGTAACGGTGAGCGCCTCCATCTTCAATAAACTTAAATCAAGTTGAACTCAGCAGTTTGATTTTCTAGCGAATTGCTCACACGAGCTCTTACGAGTAAACAAAGTTTTTCAGTTTCGGTGGTTCATGTAACACATCAATCTTAAACGAGCTTTTAACAAGTCGAACACGATTCTCATTTGACAGTCTTAGTTTCTATTTGCCGGTTGATTGGGTGTGGTTTTAAACTCTGGTGACCTCTTTGGATTAAAACCCAGATTACTATTATCCTCTAGTTGTGCTTTTTAAGGCTTTAGTGTTTACTCGCACTACTTCAGCAAGCAGGAAGCTGTGTAGCATGAAAGATCATATGACTACTGGTAAGCTACAAGCTTAAACTGAAATGAAGCTGAACATGAAGCTCACACAAATTCTTCCTTGTCCATCTTATAATCACAATGGTGCTTGGAAACATAGTGACAAACTGAAGGCCTATACAAGAAACATTTGTTTTACAAACTAAACCAAACAAAACCGAGCCTTTATTCTCATTCATAAGTTGACCAAATTCATTTTACACATAAAGTTAGTAAGCATGCTTATTGTTTACTGCTTAGCATCAAAACAACCCAAACGTGCCTTCCATAAATCACATCAAATCGTGATGAAAACCAACCGCCAGAAAACCAGGCACTCCTTACCATTTGACAAGTTCTAAAACCATCGGCTAGCTGCATGTTGAAAAGTAGCAAAAGTGAACTCAAGGCCGTTTGATTGGTCGGATTGAACACAAGACCAATTAAACAATCCCAGTCGATTAATTTCTTTCTAGCATTTGAATGCAACAATAAGTGGAGGAACTACACACGCATTGGACAAACAATCCTACTATAGTACACACGAATACCTCGAAGACACTATTTACAGAGGGATTCCTCAGAATTCTCCTAGCCCACCAAACCAGATATTCCTAATTCAGTCATCGTAGTCCTCTGGCGGCCACCACCTAGGCCGAGGGAGAGTCATGCCGCGCCTCTTGGCAGTCTCCAAGAAATCAACATCCACCTCCTCCTCCTCAGAACCACCACCATCCAACTGCCCTGCAACCATTTTCAGCGCATCCAAAAGACCCTTGAAAATCTTATCCTTTGCCGCCAAATTCTCCTTCCCCGTCTCTTCCCCTGCGATATTGGCACCTTTCCTAATCGAAGGCGGCAGTTCACGCCGCCCACCAACACCACCTGCGACCTTCCGATTAACAACCCCGCTTGGACCAATGTACCTGAACTTGTCAAGATCCTCTATATTCTTCCTACCCAAATCCCCATTTCCATTTTTAACCACTCCATCGCCTCCACTTAACGCTACGGGATTATCTACCTCTGTTTCTCTCAGAGGCAAATCAACAAACACGGTGTCCTCACCCAATTCTTCAACCTCTAGATCAACAACTTCAGTCATAACAGCATCATCATCGACACGGCTAGTCCTCTCGGTAATCACCGCCTCCTTACCGGCTGTCGTAGCATCAAAACCCCCCAAAACTCCGTCAACGCCGTTACACGAATCGCCGACGCCGTCAACCACTTCAGTCCCCGAAAACCCTAGCATATCATCCGAGTCCTTAGCCAAATCAACTGCCTTCTCGGCGACCGCGCAGGATAACGGTAAATTCTCTCCGCCGCAGTCTACGGCGGTTGGCGGCGGCGGTCTCTGGTCTTCGGAGCTGGCGGCGTGGAGGGAGTCCTCCGGAGGGGTCTGGAATTCCTCGGGGGGAGAGACCATGACGATGCCGGTGGGGTCCACGGGGATACCGAGGGGCCCCGAGGACGGCGAAAGGACGCCGTCGTCGGAGTCGGCGGGGAAGACCTCCGATTGACGGGAGAAAGGGCAGGTCTTGAGGAACTCTTCTTGCGACGGCGTGGGCTTGCATCGTTTGGCGAGAGAGGCAAATGGGTCGTCTTGTTCTTCCATTTTTTCTGAAACGGGCTGGTTATGCCGTTGCGGATTTTGGAGGTTTTGAACTTTTGAGGGTTTGTTTGTGTTTAGGGTTTCGTCTACGTTTCCCGCCATTTCTCTCTCTCTCTCTCTCTCTCTCTCTCTGTGGATCGCGGGGTTGTGTTCCCGCCTTTCTTAATCAACGATTCGTGATGAAGTAGAAAAGAGTCTCCGTAGACGACGTCGTCTTGTTAATGTTTTTTTTTAAGTGATTTTTGGAAATATGAAAGTTAAAGTATTTAGACCTCGAACTTTTAAAAAAAGTGTACGTTTTATTCTTTTCAAAAAAAATTGGCATTTATTCGTTTTGCGCCAAATTTTTGTAGATTATTGATTCAGAAAATTAATTTTTTTTTTACTATTATTCAAATATTTTGAGAAATAACCACTTTTAAGAAGAAAAAAAAGGAAGTAAATCTCAAATACTATTCCCTCCGTTCCAATTCTTTTGTTTTTTGGGGGACTTCATGCCATTATTTAATTGATTATATCTTGTAGTCTATCATTTTTTACATGATTTTTAAAGTTTCGTTTAAAAGAATACATAAGATCTATATTACATATAAAAGTATTACTAAGTGAAAAATATAATCAATTTTCTATCCGTTTAGGATAGAACGATGGAAAAATGGTACGGAAGGAGTAAAGATAAATCCTACGAAAAGTGATGTATATTTTTCTTTTGATTTGGTGTTGAACACAAAGTTAGCGAAGAGTGACAAGTATACAGATATATAGGTTTCCGTTGGTTCATTTTAACAATGGGGAAAGAAAGGAACGGGGAATCGTAATATTTTCACAGATTTGATGCCTCAAATCTGTATGTCCATTAATTACTTTGAAGTGTATACGTAAATAAGTGGAGTGTAAAAATTATTTTTCTAGAAGGAAAATAATCAATATACTTCTTCTATGTACGAAAATGTGTTCATACTCTTTAGTGAACCTGCTGCCAATTTTCACTAGAGAAGCTAACGGAACGTAATTGAAACGGGGACATTGGCATTTAACCAAAAGTGTGAGGGCTAGATATTTTCATACATTTAATACCTCATATCTGTGCGTCCATTAAATGATTACTTAACTCGACATATTTTTCCAATATTTTTACGCAAAAGAATATTCATACTTTTTTTTTTGTGTAAACAAAAAGGTTGCTTCTTAAATGTGACCATCTTTTTATATTGTCTTTTGCAAAAAAAACAAAGTGGACCATAACAAGAAAATGAATATATATATTTTTTTTTTGTCAAAAATAAGAAGATTGTATTAATAAACGCTCAACGGTACTGACAAAATAGAGATTATTATAAAGAACTTGGACAAAATCAAACTAATCGTGTAACAAATACAAAACGAGTAAATCATAAGACAATCGATGCCTTTCATCATAACCTAGGCATAGCCTGATGCAATAATGACACTTTTAAACGGCATAACATCTAATTATGAATCTCAAATGAAAAAAACTGCAAAGTTAAACGACAAAAGACACCAAATATCCAGACAATCAGATACACTCCAACCAAGTATGAAGCATCAATAAACTCTCAAAAACTACAGATCTGCCAAGCTGCCACGAGTCGCTCCGACTGAAATATGAATATCGCTATGAAACAACCTCGATTGAGAGAATACGATCTTGTGGGCTCCCGCGCTCTTTTGAAGAGTCGCCACCCGGATTTTTGAGATGGATGATCCGAGAAACCGAGAACTCGTTTGAAAAAGACTTTTGGTCTAGCGAAAACGTTGAGATTTTGGGTTCGGGAGCCACGTTACGAATGGGGAAGGTTTTTCTTTAAAAAGCACCCCAATCGCCTGGTGAAACCGGTCTCTACTTTATGTTTTCAAAGGAGAAATCTCAAATATCATTTGGAGTATTAAGCTCCTTAATAAAAGCAAATAACGGGGAAGGGACATGGAAAATATATCACATTGGCGTGTACGTGGTGCTGTCTGTACAGAAATGATATGAATGATGTGGACAGGTGGAATGAAAAATGCTCAGCAAACTGTCTGGATCTTGACCATGTCGCGCACGGCATACCGAGGTGTCGCGCGCGGCCCTTCAATGTGTCGTGCGTGGCATCCGTTGTACTGTCAGACTGTTACAAGTGTTCAAAACATCATATGGTTCATTGTGTTCATCATGCACCTTTTTAAAAGACTCATCAAAAGCCACTTGATGATCAGATCATCCCAAAAATATCGTTATTTACTCAAATCATGGCCCCAAAACAGTTTTTGACGTGTTTGATCATTCGGGATGATCTAGAAAATCTTGTTTAAGAGCTAAAACATGGCTTGTAGATATGGTCTTGTTTTGAAAGAGACAAAAACTATAAACGGCAAACACAGACGGATCCCAACAAAGAATAACTCAGATCCAAACAGCTTGCCTATGATAATATCAATAACCAACATGCCGCGCGCTGAAGATCAATGTGCCGCGCGACTGATCAGACAGCCGCGCAGTACCTTGACCTTAGCACAGTACTGGCTTCTTTTTCTGAAAATGAATTTTAAGTCAAAATCTAACAAAAAAGGATTAGATCTGATGACATAAAAGCCCCCTCAAGACCAGAACTGAGTCTAGCCTAAGGAAACTTGTTTTTACCTTTGGTTTTGAGCTTGATCAAGGATGGTAGATGCCAAATGAAGATGGATGGTGAAGGATGTGGATGGAGAGGTTGAGTGAGACAAAGGAAGTATGTGCGTGAAAGAGGGTTTGGTATTTTGGGGGGTGAGGCCTACTAACTTCAATAATGAGGAGGAAGGTGAATGGAAGTGCTCAAAGAATGTCTTTTGGGAATAACATTCTTCAAGACTTGGAAAGGGAAAATGGAAGTAAAAGCTAGAGAGAGAAAACTTATGAAATAAGAATACCCAAAAGCTAAAAGGAGAGCTCCTTTCCCTTGAGTGGAGGGGTTAATTTATAGGCAAAGAGCCAAGGATTTTGAATTTCAAATAGTGGAGGTATTTTCTGGGCGGGGCAGAAGCACATTTTCGGCTAAGTCATTCATCAGCTGTGACTCAAGTTGGCGTGGCCGATAGCTTTCTGAGCCAGTCAGAATTTTACCTGAAATGCCGTGCGGTACTAGTCAAGGTCGCGCACGGTGCATAGAATTTCGATGTGCCGCGCGCTACAGGATCATCCCGCGCGGTGCCTCAAGTTCATTTCAGGGAGCTTTTTGGGCTTATCTGGGCTGTTTGATTTTCATGGGTTTAGAAAAATCCTTTATTCAAGCTCACAAAGGTACCATTTCCTTTATTTTATCATCGGGGCGGACAAAAACTCTCCGAAATCCGGATTGGGGTGTCTACAGATCTGTAAACAAAATTTGTCCAAAGAAAAAAATAACAACTCTCGTAAAACAAGAGACAAAACTCTCACAAATAAGATAACAAGTCGTTGATCTGGAGAGGCAAAAGAAAAAAACAAAGAAAGGGAATCGAAATAATACCATGGCCTTCCTCTCTCGTCGTTGCACAAAGATATGAAACCCGGGGGGAAGATGAGTTTTAGTGGCTAAGGTTGAGAGAGAGAGCGGGGGGGGGGGGCGTCGGTTGAGGATCTGGTTTTTAAAAAAGGCAAATTCTAAAGGGTGCCCTTGGGGCACAAATTTAAGTACATTAATTGCATTTTGTTATACCCATCCCAAGATTTATTAATTAACCACATTGAAAATACAAATCATTTCATCAAAAGAAATTCAAGAGTATTTTGAATGATAAAAATGATCATGACTCTTTATCTTTCTCTGTATTTAAAATAAAAAATAAAAAAGCAAAAAGAGGAAAAATGGGAAATTGTGTCACGCCCTTGATTTTAACATAAATATAAAGATTTTCCATAAATAAATCCTCTCAATATTCCGTACGATACCCAAAAGATTTCTGGATTTCCATTCCCGTAATACTACCTCCAAGTCCATAAAATTTTCAAATATTACATCATTGGCTCAACGGCCCGAAATTAACGTAAGTATCATGTATTAAAGAAAATTAACTGTTTACAGATATTTCTTCGTCAAAGAATTATAACTTAAGTTATAAATACATTTTTCAAAAGAAATTTACAAAGATGGATAAGTAACTTCTTAGGTTAGCTTTTAAAAGGTATGTCCACCCTCCAAGCACTCCAGTCATGCATGCTACTATTCCGGATTGATATCTGAAAATAATATAAGGCTTGAACTACGCTAGTCCAGCAGAAAAGTCTACGCAAATTCTATATGCAAATGAGTAGTACAGATGAACAAATGATGGAAACCAAATGACAACAGAGATAAGCATAACTATCGCGCTCAAGTTTCCAACTATCGCCAATCCATCTTCTCGTGCGGTATCACATTCTTTCTCATTTTCTGTAATAATCCGTAAATTTTAACTAATAAAAATATTAAAAAGAATTATTTAATTATGATAATATTAATTTTCTTATTAAATAAATAGTAGATAATTACAAAAAAATAGTTTCCTATCTAATTATCTCTTTAAAAATATTTTATAATTACATGCATGCATACAATACTTCTATATCTCCCTCTCATACTCCTACTCGATCTCTACATCCTCCGTAACCCGTAAATCGAGCTAAATTCGTCCGTTTAGAAACCCAATTCGATTAGGACTCGATTTAATCTTTCTACATCAAATTCACCTATAAATACAATACCACTCCGACCCTAGGGCACGTACAATACTCACCACCTTCCACGGAGTCAGAAAGGAGAGAAAAACCAGAGAGAACCGAACTACAATCCATAGATTTTTAGAGAGAGAAAGAAAGAGAGAGAAAAGTGGGTTTCGTGGTTTCGTTCATCCGAGACTCAAATTGATCGATTGAATTGCTTCACACGACTCCTAGCATCCCCGAAGATCAACCAATTCGAGCCCAAGGTCCCCCGATCGACGAAACCGAAGTTGTCTTCTCCAATCGTTCAAGTTCGATCGAAAACCAATTTAATCCGATTCAAAATATTATAATTCGATTCGAAGCATCCTCTACGTATATTTATGATTTATAGACATAACCCAACGTCTCCCGTGACCCCATGCATCGAAAACAAGCAAAAAAAAAAACCGAACTTGCCCCGAACCTTGCGGCCGCAAGAACCAGGCCGCAACCTTGCGGCGGCGACCCAGCCGCAGGGTCAAACCTTGCGGTTTGACCGGATGTGCTTCGAACCCTCGTTTGACGTCCCGAACATGGATTTTGACCTCCGGACTATTTTTCCTAGGTTTCTAACACTCCAAAGATCATACCTTGTTAAATTCATATTTTTTTATTTATTTATCTATTTATTAAATTTTTATTCGTTATCGTGTAAAAGTTTGTAAATTAAAAATCATTGCGACCTTATAAACTACTCTATAAATCCCCAAACTATTTTTCCTAGATTCCTAACAGATTAGAGATCATAACTTGCTGACTTTATATTTTTTTTATGTCATTAGCTATTTATTTTATTTTTAATTAAAGATACAAACGAAAAATAATTGCGACCTTCCAAACAATGATTTTAACATCTAAACTATTTTTCCTAGACTTCTTACCTCTCAAGGATGATATGTTATTAAAATAATATTTTATTTACTTAATTAACTATTTATTATTATTTACGCGTTGTTTCTTGATAATCATACTTTAAAATATTATAAAAGAGGTTAATAATTCCGAATAATTTTATTTAGACTTCTTACAGTTCTAAGATGATACTTTGTTAAAATAAATATATTTTTAATTATTTAATTATTTATTATCTATTTATTCTTCTTTTGCCTATTAGCTAAATCTTTTTATTTAAAATAATTCCGTGAGCATCCAAACCCAACTTTTAGCACTCGAACTTATTATAGAGGATTGTTAGGACCTTTATTAAGGTTACGATAATTATTCTAATATTTTTACCTAATTAATATATTTAATTAGTGTTTAATTAACTTAATTACTTATAATTAATTAACAAAAGTCTAGAAAATTATTTTTAAATCTTAATTAATTAAATTCTTTCATTCTTAATGACTTTGTGACCATACGAGATTAAGGGCAACGGCCCAGTCATAAAAAGTTATGTGATTGCATTGCCTAATAATTGTTTTGACCTGTCTGTTATTCGTTTTTAATTATTATTGAGAATGATATGGTGTTAATGCTTCATTTGAATGTTAGATTGGACCCTAGAGACATGGGGTGGTATGCGAAATAGAAATTACGTAGACGATGCTAAGTAATGGATAAATTGTGAAATTTCTTTCTGTTTAGAGGTTGCCTGCAGGCGTGATGTTGAGATTGTGATGAGAATTGAAACTGGCGGGTGTCCAGTGATGAATTGATAGACTGGCGGGTGTCCAGTGATGATTGTGAAATGATTGTGATGTGGTTTATAAGATAGGCGAACCCTAGTCGTGATTCAGGCATGATAAGCTTACCCTTTACTGTAATTATTGGGGGTGCACACTCGGTACATAACTTAGGTGTTCCTGCGACAACAAAGGGAAATGATCTCATGGGACCGAGCATGGCTAGTGGTTGGGGAGGAAAGATCTCACGGAGGGATCTTAGATTTCATATTAAGATAATGGATAGTAAAGAATCAAGTTATGTGAATTATCTCTGCTTTAGTTGTTCGTATAATTATCTTCTGTTTGATTGCTAACTGTATTGTAAGAGGGGTATTTGGGTTGGATTATACTATGGGGTGAACTCTTTCACTCAGGCACGGATTTCCTGGCATCCGTGTCAGATTTTGCAGAAAATCAGGAAGAACCGCAGAATCCCGAAGGTGACCAATTCTATACCGAAGAGAATCCGGAAGTGGGAGTTGAGCCAGAATACGCTTGGGACCCATATCAATCCTAGAAGACGGCTCTATTATCTGTTTAGCTTATCCCTTTAAAGACTATTTTTAATAGTTTCACAATAGTTTGTAATAGATGAATCCTTAGGACGAATTATCTGTTTTGGATTTCAAATTGGATTTAATAAGTTTTTCGAGAATTAGTATTTAATACCTCCGATTTTACTTCCGAAAATCGGGGCGTTACATTTTCCCTTTGTTCGTCGTTGAACCTTTTATCAAGAAACTTTTCCTTTTGATATCAAACAATTTAGAGAAAACTCATGACCATTATAGGCCGAGCTCCGTTGATTCGGGCCGAATACCGGAGTCCATTGATTTGTGCCCAAGTACCGAAAACCGTTGCTCAAGAATAGCCAGAGCATCTTTTATAGAAAAATTCTTTTTCCTTTTTAAAACAAGTGTATTTGATAAAAATAACCTTTCTTTCCTTCTTCCATTAACACATATCACATCAATCAAAGTTTTCACAGTATCGCACGTACCACGAAACATATCACATATAAGTGACACCCATTTATCTAATCCGGGACACATCACATATAAGTAATACCCATTTATCTAGTCTGGAACACATCACATATAAGTGATGCCCATTTATCTATTCTGGGACACATCACATATAAGTGATGCCCATTTATCTAGTCCAGGACACATCACATATAAGTGATGCGCATAGCGTCATATCTCATTATATCAGCACGTGTCGATCAATCAATCACAATTCAATCAGCCCAAACTATTCTCTTCATGTCCATTTTCATCTCATTTTTCATTCACTAACATCAAGTCATTCAATCGAATCCAAAAGTCATCTAATCGATCACATGGTATTGTAAGACCAATATTCTACCATAGCGCATATAATCAAATAAACACATCCTCATCGTATCTTTAAGTACACTCCCGTACCTTAACATACCACATATCAATCAACGACTAGACTCTGCGATGCCCGATCTTCTAGTTTTTATACTTGGAGTCCGTAAAACGTGTGCTAAATGGATCTAAAGGATGCTACGAGTCGAAATAAATGAATTGCAATACTACTCATTGGATCACTAGACATACTCCTGTGTATCGTTCGTATTTTAATGTGTAATAACGTCCACTGCTCATTTCTTAACACAATGAGTTCACTCTAGATACTAGATACCACTCTAAGTGAGAAACAAGTAATACTCTCCAAACACTTGAAAGAATGTGTAAACAAACCCAGTAGAGTCTATGAGAAGCTTCAGAACGTGATTTGAAAGATGTAGGAAAAGCAGCTCAAATACACTGTAGCAGCTCAACCACCTACCTGTAGGTGAATGAGTCCTACCGGTAGGAGAGGGGAATTTTGCACTTATCCAACCAGTAGGTGAAAGTCTCTACCGGTAGAAACTGAAAACAGAAAGGCCAGCATTTTCACGAAACAACTTTGACCGGTAGGTTTTCAGTTTCTACCGGTAGAAACTGAAAACAGAAAGGCCAGCATTTTCACGAAACAACTTTGTACTTGACCTATTAGTAGGTGAGAGTTCCTACCAGTAGGTGGATCAATACGTTTGAGCAGCTTTTGAGCTGCTGCAGTACGTTTGAGCTGGTTATAAAAACTTGTCCTATCGCTAGGTGAGAAGTTCCTACCAATAGGAAGAGTATCTAATAGGTGATTTTTGACAGAAATTTCAGATTTCGATCCAATCTTAATAACAACCAATATAAGCTTGAGAAGGGCATAGAAACACTTAAATAACATATAAAGAGAGGTAGAATTCCCTATCTCACGTCAAGGACCAAAACCCACGCGATTTGAGCAAGCCCTAGCTCTCCAATGTTCGAAATCAACCGAATATTCTTCCTTCGAGCGAAACTCACGAATTTCAAGTTTAAGACTATGATTGAGGGGTGGAATGGAGGTGAATTTCACCAACCAAACTGAGGTATGAATTTTTTCTTCAACTTCTCCTTAGATTTTTTAGAGTTACATGGAAAGATTTTTTCCCTTGCTATTTTCACTAGATGAAGATTTTTTATTTTTTTTTGTATAACTATGTTTAATAGATAACGGTCCTTCAATACATAGGACAGTAGGAGAATGGATGATGAATATCTGGAACATGAGTTAAACCAAATCAAAAGAAGAAATAATTTTGACTTGAATGAGCTTCCTCAAGATGACGATAATATTGAGTCCAGTGACAGTGTCAAAACGAGGAACAATTTAGTGGAAAATGGCTTTCAACCTTTTTCCAGGACAATGTTTTCTCAGTAAAGAAGAGGCTTTCAATTTTCATTTTTGGTATCATGTTTTGTATAGTTGTTGTGCTACTGTAATTTTTTTTCCCTCTCTTTTGGACTTTGAAAGTCGAGACGCATGAGTTAATTTAATTGTTTGTTGTAGTACAATCCAATTGTTTGATTTTCAGCATATATTATGAAAAATTGTTCTGTTTCGTTTTTTTCTCTTTCGAGATAGACTAAGGATGGAGTGATAGTACAGATAGTGATTACCCACTAGAATTGAAATTTTCATGTTTTCATAAAGGAAAATAAATTAAAAAACCTTTGAAGTACTAGAAGTGAACGAGCAGATATTGAATACATTTCATTAGGTCTCATCTAACTAATGAGGGTAAGAATGTCATTAGAAAAAAGTAATATAAGCATTTCTGGCTAGTTTCGAAAATAGTGGCGAAACTTTATGATTTGTGAGTATCCATAAACACTACTCATATATTTAAGTACATTTATTGCACCTAAACTATTGCCTCCGAGACACTTATTAACGGGACCGTTCAAAGAAAATGAATATTTTTTGTCAGTACACTCTTAAATTCATTTTTTAATGTGACAAGGACGGAGAAAGAGATTTTGATCATAAATTACTCGGGATCCGATCAATTTGGCTACCGACCAATTCGGTTCATTTGGTGCATCCAACCTGTTCAAAAGTGTTTTGGACGACCCATATTTAAATAGGGTGTTTTTTATTTTATTTTTCTCCAAACACCCCTCTAATTTGGATCATTCAAAAGTGTTTTGAACGGCCATGCACCAAATAAACCAAACTGGTAGGTAGCAAATTGACCGGATCCACCCCCAAATTACTCACACATGCATGTCATATCAGACTCAGAGTCACGCTCAAATCCTGATATCCGCACGGGGACTGACAGGAATGGGCTAAATAATAGATTAAGGGAGTAAGGTATAAGATTTTTTAGATGAAGGAGATAAAGTGAAAAAGAGTAATAGTTTAAGGGGTAATCTGTAATTAACTCCGCTATATATACCATCTAGTTTCACGCCGACCAGAATCAGAAGATTCAGAGCCTGCCGAAAATCGCAACGCCCATGAATCATCTCAGGCGCAAAGCGAATTAGAACGAACAGGTACCCTTCTATCTTTCAATACATCTATATCGAATCTAATCTATATCTGTATCTGTATCTATCTATATGTTCGCCCTCTCTCTCTCTCTCTCTCTCTCTCTCTTTCGTTTTGCTGTTTCTTTTTTGTGTAATTGAGATGCTTAAACAGGATATGTTCGGGGTCTAGTACATAAATAAAAACACTCATAGGAGGAGAATTGGGATGTCCGATTTACGCACCGGGAGTGAATCAAATTTAACGCAGATGCATATATAGTTATATACACATGTATGGGCCCCTAATTCTTAGCATTTTTTTGTTTTTTTGTGTGTCAGTGTGTGTGTGTTGAAGCAGTGGCTTTTTGGGGTTCTGCCCAGGGCCAGGCCGGCTTGATTCGCTGCATTGGTTCGTAGTTGCGTTCACTTTTCTTGTTTTCATTCAGTTTTTCTTGCCAAACGGAACGTTCAGTTTCTGTTGTTAATTGTTTAGTGTAAAAGAACTGCTTTTCCACACCGGAGGTGGTAACCTAGTTGGTAGGCCAGTTGCTTCCCCCATACGAGACTCAAATTCGAGTGCTGGGACGTCCTTGTCCTGCAGGGTCATGGTGTACTACTTCCAGCTAGTACCTTGGTGGTGGTGCTGTGGTGACGGCATGTTCTCCCGGGCAGTAGCTATGGCTCAACAGGACATTCCACAGCGGGTAGGGAGCCCCTATGGTCACGCCCAGGGGGATTGCTACGCTGGTTGGCCCCTCCCACCCTTTTATTCCGTTCAAAAAAAAAAGAAAAAAAAAGAACTGCTTTTCCAGGAATTTTTTATTTTGGGAAATGTTAATCACAGTCCACTGGTTTGTGGTTGAGGTGCGAATCATGATCGAATATAGTAGCTATTTACAGATGTATGTGAATTATTTGCTCTTTAACCACAGCCTGTTGAGCGGTTGATAGCATGACCTTTTTTGTTTGATTTTTTGTCTGCAAGTGCTTTTATGATGATAATAATAATGTTCATCATAATTGTTTCAATTTTCGTAGTTTCTATTCTAGTTGTTCTCTTATTTGAAATTGGATAAGTTTTGATTTGTTTCTTTCCCTGTTGACCTTTCCATACAGTTGATCAGATTCCAAGCATTTGTATCAGTTTGCTTGCTAGTTACCGTGAAGGATGGGATCCTTGACAAATCTTGCTCCACCCAAATACAAGAGGCGGAGGGTTTCTTGTAAACGGGATTTTCCACCTGGGTGTGGACGGAATGCTCCACGTATCAATCTGAAGCCTAGGGATTCTGAGGTTGCACCATCACTTGGTGATAAAGAGAACTCAATGGCTGGTGATAAGAAAGTGGATGTTGCAAGCGGGGATTGTGTTAAAGCTTCTGAAAATGAGAATGACTTATTATCTCATCAAGTGGTGAAAACTGCTGTACGGGATTTTCCACCTGGGTGTGGTCCGAGTGCTCCATGTATCAAAATTCAGGCTGGGGATTCTGAGGCAGTGGCATCAATTGGTGACAAAGAGGATTCCTTGGCTGATAAAAAGAGAGTGAATACTACGAACGGGGATGGTGTTAAAGCTTTTGAAAATGGAGAAGAGTCATTATCTCAACAAGTGGTTAAAAGTGCTGTTCAGGATTTTCCTCCTGAGTGTGGAAAGAATGCTCAACATGTCACTTTAAAGGCCGTGGGTACTGAGGCAGTGGCATCATTGGGTGGCAAAGAGAATTTGATTGCTGATGAAAACAAATTAAATGTTGCTGAGGGTGATTGTGTTAAAGCTATTGAAAGTGGGAATGAGTCTGTATCTGAGCAAGTGGTGCAAAGTGCAGTGGAGTTAGAACGGCCCACCATGTTGGATGATTTGGTGGGGAGGGTGGCGGCTGCGATTGGGGTCAATGTCGAATTTCCCTCCACTGTGAGGCCTCTGGGAACTGGATCGCCAAAAGTTTCAGAACTCAAGGAATCAGAACTACCAAACGAGTTGCATGATACTGACGCACCGGCTGAAAGTAAGACATCGCTTGAGATTGGGTCTAAAGCAGATGGGATGGTTCCGGCCAGTAGGTCAAAAGCTTGGTTTCCGCCTGAATGGCCTATTTGTGATTCCAAAATGTTGAAAGATCCTTCTTTGAGAAGCAAACTTCCTAGGAGAAGGGTTTCGGCTACCCGTGACTTCCCTCCCTTCTGTGGAAGGAATGCTCCATGCCCAACTGAGGAGGAGCGGCAGTGGATTCTCTTGGGAAACAAGACTCCGTGTCCTCCAGATAAGCTTGCTGCTGGTGAGATTGAGCTGTTAAGAGGGAAAGTGAAACCTAAAGAGCCAGGGAGTCCACTGAGAGAGACGTCAAGACCTGGCATGGAAGAATTGGATGCTGATGTTGGTGACGGGATGAAAGAAACTTTGGCAGAACTAATTTCCAAGGCTGATGAGGAAGGTAAGCCTTCAATAGAGGAACTGAGGGCTGATGTGGAAGTTAGTCCATTAGGCGAGAGAGAGGTCGCTGTTGTTGAAGAATTGAAGGAGGACATTAGAGACGGTCATGCTCAAAAGAGGAAGTTGGAAGGAAGGATTCCCGAACAGAAAACCAAGTCTCAGAAAGTAATTGGAAAGGATGTTACTGGTGTCAAAGGGGAAGTGGGAAAGGAAATTGTGGTTTACCGGCTTGGTAAAAGTTCTACGAAAAAGACTCCAGGCGGTGCTGCCATTGCCTTGGCAGATGATTCTGACAGGGTGATTGTGCAAGGCATGATTGCTGCACCAAATTGTCCTTGGAGGCAGGGAAAAGGGGCTGCTGACCCTAGTCCGGATACTGCTGTGACTGGTAGTAAGAAGAGAAGACATGCCAGCAGATCCTTCACGCCGGAAGAGAAACCTAAATCTGCCCTCAAACTAAAAGCTAAGAAGAAGTTACTTCCTTCGCACAAGGACGCATACAAGGGTAAAGGCCAACTGGTGGTCAAGGATTTGGGGGATTTTGCTGTACAAGTGCGAAATGAAAGTCCTTCTGGGGGCAAGAGACCGCATGATTTTGAGGTGGCCGTTCCTCCTTTTGGTCCTAACGGTTCAAGACATGGTGATGAGCGCATCAAAGTGAGGGAAACATTACGTCTCTTCCAAGCTATTTGTAGGAAGCTATTGCAAGCAGAAGAGGCAAAATTGCGACAGAAAGGAGACCCTGCCAAAAGAATTGATTTGCTAGCGGCACAAATTGTCAGAGATAAAGGGAAAGAAGTTAATACAGCAAAATTTGCAATAGGATCTGTGCCTGGAGTTGAAGTAGGGGACGAATTTCAATACAGGGTAGAGTTGGCCCTTGTGGGGATTCACCGGCTTTATCAAGCTGGTATTGATTACACAAAACACGGTAAGATGATCATTGCAACAAGTATCGTTGCTTCAGGGGTTTATGCGGATGATTTAGATAACCCTGATATTTTGACATACTCTGGTCAAGGAGGGATTGTAACGGGTAAGGATAAACAACCCGAGGACCAAAAACTTGAAAGAGGGAACTTAGCTCTCAAGAATAGTATAACTACGAGGAATCCGGTACGGGTAGTTAGAGGTTTTAAAGAGACAAAAACTTCAAAAGCAGACTCAAAAGCCAAGGTGGTTCCGACGTATACTTATGATGGCTTGTATACGGTGGAGAAGTATAGGCATGATGTAGGGCCCCATGGTAAGCTTGTTTTCATGTTTGAATTGAGGAGAATTCCAGGTCAACCAGAGCTTGCATGGAAAGAAGTTAAGAAATCAAACAAGTTTAAAGCACGCGAAGGACTTCGCGTCAATGATATTTCAGGAGGGAAGGAGTTTTTTCCCATTTGCGCTGTAAACACCGTGGACAGTGAGTTACCGCCGACGTTTAATTACATAAATGAGATGAAATATCCAGATTGGTACTGCCCTACTACCCCTAGGGGTTGTGATTGTATTGGAGGATGTTCTGACTCTAAGAAATGCTCTTGTGTAGTAAAAAATGGAGGAGAGATTCCGTACAACCACAATGGTGCAATAGTGGAGGCAAAGCCTCTGGTCTACGAGTGTGGTCCTTCTTGCAACTGTCCTCCTTCTTGCTACAATAGAGTCACCCAGCTTGGCATTCAAATCCAACTTGAAATCTTCAAAACTGAGTCTAGGGGATGGGGTGTTAGATCTCTAACTTCTATTCCTTCAGGGAGTTTTATATGTGAGTATTTTGGGGAGCTTATTGAAGACAAGGAAGCTGAACAGAGGCACAATGATGAATACTTGTTTGACATTGGGAAAAATTACAGTGACTGTTGGACCGCAGATGGACTTTCTCCTGAGGTGTTGGATGAGGGTTGTTTCACCATTGATGCAGCACAATTTGGGAATGTGGGGAGGTTCATCAACCATAGTTGTTCCCCCAACCTTTACGCTCAGAATGTCCTTTATGATCATGAAGACAAGAAAATGCCCCATATAATGCTCTTTGCCGCAGAGAATATTCCACCTTTACAAGAGCTGACTTACCATTATAATTATTCAGTCGATCAGGTCCGTGATTCGAGTGGCAATATTAAGATGAAGAACTGCTATTGTGGTTCTGCAGAGTGCAGTGGCAGGATGTATTGAGTTCAAAAGAAGAAAAATGTTTGGGTTTCTCACCACGTGGGTTTGCTTGTTTCTTGTTGTAAGTTCTGTCTGACTATTACTTTGTCTGCATTATGGAACTTGAATTATTATTCCTGTTTGTTGTAGGTTGTCATGAATCATTGCAAGCATGTAATTTTGGGATGTATGGAGTATCTACGTAAGGAAACATGCAGATATGAATCCGCATGTGGAGGCAGAGATCGTATTGAATAGAAGAGACGCATGAATACATTCCTAAGCTTTTCAACAGGACAGGAACATTAGTAAGCAGAGATTATGGGCCATGTTTGATTCACGAATTTAGGGTATAATAACAAAATGGGGGAGGACGGGGACATGTAATAGCATGAGCGATCAATAGAACTATATATTGCATAGGTATTACTTCTCATTTGGTGGAAAAGGATGGTAGTCTCACACGTGTGGTCTCTCCAATCTGGAAACCAAACATGTCTGTAGAATGTTAAATTATATGTTTCTAATAGATTATATGTTGTACAATTGACACGCACTCTTCTACAGTTTCTCCATGCCTATTCTCAGTGCACACAAGCTGTAGTTGATTAAATGTAACTTGAGCTTTTTATCTCCACCTTGTCATTCCGGAGATAACAAGCCTTGGCTGAGTGGTGGTGGTCCGCATTTGTCACTGGCTGCAAACTGCTCTGCTTCTACTGGACTTTTAACTTTTTCATGAGGCTTTTCTGGCGGCAGGGTTGTTTAGCCTTGTTGCCAATTCAGTGCTTCAGCTTCTTTTGTTCCTATTTGGCTGTCGCTCTGAGTGAAGTACTGCAGTGGTCAGGGGCTCATTTGTGCTTACTGTACCATGTTAGAATACAAATGTCATAACAAGTTACAAGGCTTAGGTTCGTTTGTCAGATGGATAAGGATTTGGGGGCTAAGGAAGAAGGGGAGATAAAGAGGTGGATATGATAGAAGGGGTGATTAGTTAAGAGGGGATTAGGTAAGAAGGGGTTTGTTTGGTTTTCTTAGAAAGAGGAGATTAGCTTATACTTGGTTTGTTTGGTAGTTGATATGGAGAGTGGTAGATAATGAAATAGTTCAACAAATTACTTCGTTGCCCTCATGTAATTCTTATAGTGCACATTTTTCTTTTTTACTGTGCATTCGAATTTTGATAATCTCATATATGTTTTCAAAATGAAAATTAACCTTCTACTGGCTACTTTTAATTAATTCCACTGCGTGGATGACTTTGTGCCTTGGTCTCGCAATTTCCTTCAAAGTTAGAACGCACAGCTGTAAAGGGGCAACCTAGTAATTAGCAAAGGGGGATAACCGGATAAGGTAATGACTGGGGTAGGGGTTGGCTTCCCTTATACTCTTGCATGGGTCTAAGTAATCCCACCAGGATAAGCTATCCATGATGACTGGTCCAGACAAACCCTGGATATGGGTGGCAAATGAATCTTATGCGCACATCCTATGGAGCTGTTATCTTTGTGGGCTTTACCAAAGGGGTTGGTCTTGCATTTATTTCTCTTATCTATATAAGTGTTGTTCTTTTTTACATCAAAATAAACACATTAGTTTACTAAGTAATGAAACCATGTTAGTTCAATTGGTTTCTTATTTCCATGAAACTGAAACATATCGCCTCTGGTTTGGCATGCTTAACTAGTTAACTTTGAGGACTCTTTCTTAGTTCGCATACCGTTCTTACTTGATCATGTTTTCTCAATGCATTCACCTACAAATTGTCTAACTTAGTCATTATCGGTACGAGTATAGCCCAAAATCAAGTTCTTTGGTACCTAGTCCATAGATGCATCTTTTTGCCAATTTGCAGCTTTAACCTAGGGAGGACAGGAATTACCTTTAGCTCTATTTGTGTAAACTGGTTACTCTCATAAATCCGGATTCTGTCTTCTCTTTCTAGTGTGCGTGATCTGATTCTTCTGTTAACAAACTTTACTTCTCAGCCCTTAATTTTGAGGATTTCCTTTGTGGTTCTTGTTCAGGTAGGAAGGCTTCCATTTGACGGAAGTAAGCGATAAAATAAAAGGGGGGGGTAATAAAATGTTGCTGTCGGATCATATTCTGATTTTCTGGCAGCTCAAACATGAATCTGTACATATCCGTCTGGCAGTGGCTTCTCCATATTTTTCCGAATACTTCTCCATATTTTTCTGAATAAGGACTTTTATGAAAAAGCATGGCTGCTAAGAATCTGGTGGACTATCTGCCTCCATTGTAGGTGAGATCACCACCTACCAAGGAATGAATTATCTGCTTTATTTTTTGTTACTGAAAGAGTGATTTCAGAGAGGAAATCCAAAATATGTTGGACTTTGTAACCTTAGTGCGCTTTACTTTTTCTGTCCAAACAATGTAACCGTCTGTGCCATTGTTCATGAGTTTCTGTAGCTTAGCATGGTTTTTGAATTCGTGCAGTACTACAGATGAATTTTGTGGAAATAAGTATTCAAGTATGAGACTGGTGGTTTGTGACAGGGTTTACATTTCTTCTGCCACGGGGAGTTTCTTTCCGAGTATGCTTGGCTGGGTGGATTTCTGGATTTGTTCAACTAGATTGTTACCTGGGACCGATGAATTACTAATCAAGTATGGCTAAGCCTAATTGAATACCCTTATACAACAATGAGTCAGATTTTGTCGAAGGCTAGAATTGATTGTTATTTCTCATATACCAACTAGAGTGGTTAAATTGCGGGCGTGTCCGTGTCCGCATGCTTCTGTATATGTAAGTGTTGGACTTTATTTCATTATATTGATTGTTATCCCTCTAGTTGGTTAGCCAATTCCGAAGCTAGGGATGGCTGCTTTTGTTAGTTTGGTTTAGTTGTTCGGTTACCATATTCACTATTCTTCTTTTGCAATGGCAAGTGTTATGCCCCCAACATTGTGTCATACATTCACGGATAACGTTGGGGAGTTAAAGCAGCGGACGTTCGGCATGTGGATATTCGCACTACCTTAGTCTTTGTTTCAATGTCTGTAATCTTCGGAAGGGATAGGAATTTGATTATCAGGAATCAAACTCCTAGTAATTCGATACCTAGACGAATTTTATTCCGTTGTTTGTATTAATTCAGTAATCTTATCGAGTAATCAATTCTTTTGGAAATTTGCTCGAGTCAAAACATTTCCTTTTTTTATAAATTGAGCCAGAAATCTAGGATTCTCACGGGGGATGGGAGGGATTAGATCCTTACTTGGTTGGGAAATATGTATCGCATTCTCATTCCTCTTTAAGATTACTCCTCAAGGGGCTGACGTGTGATTCTTGGATAACCTGCATATAGCATCAGAGCATATCCAACACATTCTCTATTTCTTCATTTCTCTGTTATTGAGGAAATTTTTACTCCAACCCATCTTCTATTTTGGAGGATAAATTTTGATACTCCAAATATAGAGTACAGAAAGATAAATGCAGGGTCCTCTAAATTCGCTTTATTATAAAGAGCAAAAAATAGGTTTGGAGTGAAAGTGATTAACGATTATCTAAAAAAGTGAGGAAGCATTTGAAATAGAGATGAGATATAGAAATTCGTGATTGGAATTTGTATGAATAGTAAAAAAATTCAGATTCGCTTTTTTGATAAAAAAAAAATGTTATTTTCATCCTCTCAAATAGAGAAAAAGAGTGTGTTTGGTTGGAGATGCTCAAGCTGTATTCTTTTTGATTTTTTAGAATGGGCACCTGGCTCCGTCCTTCTACAGTCAAGGGAAAAAAGAATGACATCAACTTCATTTTCATTTTTGTTTTTTTTTTTTTGGGCATTGATTTTTACATTGCATTCCTCTACAAATGCGCTCTTAAATTTAATCCATCCGTGACATGCACATGATTTGGTATGTACGAAGATTTACATAGCTTGGATTTTAGGATAAAATTTGACGTTTTGTAAACACATTTATCGAGCCCCGTTCTGCTTTTGCTCCTTAAAAGTATTTATTTGCAAAATTCAAGCTTAAAAATAGTAAGCTTAATGAAATCAAAAAAATATGCAATATAAATCTTGTTTGATAAATTTCAACCCTACAAAAAAAAAAAATATTTTTGTAAATCCATTATTTTTAAGCTTGAAAATAGGTTTCTTATTTTATACAGTAAGTACTTAATTGAGAAAGTAGAACGGAAAACTTGATTTTTTACAAGGATCCTCAACAAAATATTTTAAGTAAAATGAGCAGCTCCGATAATTATTATTTAGTTACAAGCGATAGAAGAATATGAAATATAAGAATTACATCAAACTAGAAACAAGTAAATAATTAGTACTATAAACCCAACTAATAGCCCATTAAGGAAAAATAATAATCTCGACAAATATACAGAGAATAATATCCACTGCAAGTGAAAAGATTCAAACTCATAATCTCTTCATGAGATGCAAGAATCCTAACCAATTGAGCTAGCCCCGATCAATTTTGTATATCATTTTTTTCTTTTTGAACTTGTTGTGTAGGAGTTCTTTGATAACCCAATTCAACACTTAGAATTGAATATATCAAGCAATATACTTTTTTTTGGGTACATAGCAAGCTTAAAATTTTACTAATGTAAAAATTAATTAGCCTATTTCCTATTTAATTATGAATGAATTTACAAAATACTTGTATACCCCCTGCCGTCACATTTCACTCCCATTGCCACCGCCACTACCACCATCGCTACCACCACCCCACCTCCTTATCAATTATCACCACCCAACCAACACCGCCACTGCTACTCCATTGCTGCTCTCTCCTTCACTTCTACTTCTACCGCTACAAACACAACTACCCTCCACCCCTGAACCGCAGCCATTTCCACCACCACCACCAAGAAGTCAACAACTGCCATCTCCACCACCTCCCACCACTACAACCACCCGCCTCCTTACCACCACAATTACACAACCACTAGTCGTCACCAACACACTCTCCACCGCCAGTACCTTCACTACAACCATCACCACTTTTCCACCACCACACAACCACCTGCCACCATGACCACCATCTAGCCGCCACACCACCATATGCAGTCACCACCACCCACTATGACCACAGTCTCTCCATTACACCACCAAAATATCAATTATTGCCTCCAACCCCTCTACGCCGCCATCATACCACTACCACCACAGCACAAATACATGATGAGTATTAATGAAACTAACAGAAAATAATATCATAATTTATTGTTTCTTGCATCAACCTAACTTTTCGATTCAGCTCTTACTTTTCTTTATCAAATAGCTTTTCGACTTAAAAAAATTAGCTTTTAGTTCTTAGCACATAGTTTTCAACTTTCAATTTTCAATTATATCATACAGAACCTGATTTGGTCTCCTTCATTTTCGAATTTAATTCAGGCAATAGGTATATGTCTGCAAAATAGTTCAATTCTGATATCTTTTAACAAACAAAACATATCAACAAGATAACCAGTGCCAACAGTGTTTTAGCAAGATATAGCCATACAGGTACAGTTAGTATTATTATTTGTGCAGAATGCTCCTCTTTAAAAGTGGGAGCTTGTTTTCGCTCTGAAGTTGCTCTTTCCAAAATCTGGTCTTGAGTCCGCTTTCCATTTCAGCATTTCATTTGAGCATCTCCCAAGGTCAAGGGACTAGCTGAAGCTAAAAGTTCGACATTAAAAAGTTGGAAATTATCACTTCAAGAAACGTTTTAAAAGCGTAAAAACTATCTTGATTGTCTTCAGTAGAAAAACATCAAATCAAAATGCCATTTTTTATTCCCATCATGAGAGAGAAAAGTGATCTTGCTAAAATTTAGCTATAGCTAAACCCAATAGCTGAAATAGCACACGCTTCAAGCACCGAATGTGAAACTTCTAAATTTGACATTACATGCTAAATAATAGTAGTAGCAGCCCAAACAACAAAAAAAAGAGAAGGAAAAACACCTTGCCCATCTCTTATGGTCAAGCCCTGGTCTAACATTTTAGCTTTTGATGATACAATCTACTTTAAGAGACAGGAAAGAAGAATATTTCCTTCACTAGTGAATAAGTAGCTGGTAAAAGAGGTTTTACTGCTTGAGAATCTACACCAACAAGAGTGTTTTTTTAAGGTAAAAAAATACAGAGACATGACGACAAGCAAGCGCTCAAGACTTTACCTGGAAATTCCTTAGAATCACTTCCCATCTTTAGATACCACTAGTTACAGGTTTCCCCTTAGCAACAGCTCCTTTACCTATTTCGACCCTCACATTGCTAAGTACCTGCAGAAATTAAGACAATAGGGTGTAAATATACACTAAGTATCTGAAAGCTTGATACAAATACACTCGGTCTTTTAATTGGAACCACCTTATCTATAAGGCCATATTCAACCGCTTCACTCGCACTGAAGTACTTTGGGCGCCTGATATCAGTTTCGATCTGCTTTTTTGTCTTTCCTGTACACTCGGCAAAGACTTCAACCTTCAACACAAAATAAAGAATAATAGATTTAGTACGAGCTTCCTTCTGGATGCATATGTGAGTTCCTGACTCAAGGCAGTCAGTTAAGCATGCATAAGGGATATACCAATATATTCAGATATGTCTATTTGGTTGCAATTGTATAACGTTCAAAGTATCAGTCTATCAGAAAGGAAGAAGGAACGGAGTAAATACATCAAAGATCTTTTCAATTTCTCCAGTAAGGTTGTTTATTGACTTGATTCATAGGCATCTTGTCATACCATCGTAAATTCCTTCGATACAACCAGCTCTCATTTAACCATGTCTGTAAGGAAATTGAGTGGTATTGCACTATTGCTAAAGAAATAGAGCAGTTCTTCCATGGTTCCAAAACTAAGGCTTCAAACTTTTAGTAGGGTCAAACACAACTAATTTCAAACAGTAGCAGTTGGTCCAGGAAATTGATGGGATGGTCGCATATGCAAATTTACTTAATAGATAACTATCAAAGAACATAGGAAACAAAACTCCCAAGCCCACTCTATCACACGCACACTCAAATGCCATTACTAAAACCAGGGGCGGCTCTATTAAGGGCTGAGGGGGTTCAAGCAAACCCCCTAAGTTCAAAAAATGTACTAAAATTTTCTAATTTTTCACATATATTTTAATTTTTCTTTAATATTGAATGCACTGGATCATTCATACAAAAATAGAGTAAACCAAAGTTCACTTAAATTTGTGTGTAAATAGATCATATAGCCCAACAAAACAAAATAAATTAGGCCCATGAGTTTTCAATCAAAGTAGATATCTTTATTTTATATAGTGTTCCGCGTAAAATATTTTTCTAATACATTTTTGCTATGTAGCACCGACACTCCACTAGGGGTGACGTACCGGAGTCGGACACGTGTCGGACACTTCTCCAGAAGTGTCCTGTTATTTTGGGCAATATTTGGAGCCCGACACTTGATAGACACTTTTGGGACACTTCGGGGACACTTTTCAGACACTTTTGACAGAGACTTTCGGACACTTTTGGGACACTTTTTGTTGCAAGGTATAGATAATAGATGTAATGACTTGGAAAACAATGTACTGCAAAGGTGAAAACAAGGCTATCTGGATATAATATTATTAACTTTTATCTTATTTGAATTTTTTTTAATTCTTGATATATATATATATATATATATATATAGACGTGTCCCCAAACGTGTCGTGTCCCCCATTTTGTGAAAATTTACGTGTCGGGATATCGGTGTCGTGTCGTGTCCGTGTCCGTGCTACATAGCATTTTTGTCACCGCTGAACAAAAATCCAACAACTGCCCCCGACTAAAACTAGTATTCCATAGCATCAGCATGCATGGACCAAAGAGAGGAGAAAATGTGAAACTTAAGTGGGTGTTAACATTACCATAGCTTGCTTGATAAGCTGTAATTCCTTCCTATAACGTTCCACAGCCAATGCTTGCCCTGAAAATTCATCCATTGGCTGCAGATAGGAAAAAAAGAATGACTTAGGACGAACCATCAATGACTTAAGCTATTATCTCATCAGTGACTTAGGACAGACCATCAAGATACAATAATCAGAGCCATGCAAGAGGAACTAAGCAAGAGATCCAACGATACACAATTCCTATCGTCACCAGAACACCATTGCTAAGGATGTCAGATACCGAAGGCTGAAAACATACCTCCCTAATCATAATGGTTGATGAAGGCAATGCAGTACGATGTCCTTTTACACCAGAAGCCAAGATTAAGGCTGCTTCTCCCCAAGCATGGCCAACACACAGTGTAAAAACAGGAGGTCCTAAACACCTGTGGTTGACAAGAATGACAATTTCACATATCAGGGAAAAGAGAACTCTCATGAAAAAAAAGCAGGTAAACGTAATAATCACTCTTGAATGTTGAAATTAGAGCGGTCAACGAATTTAGTAGATGGGATCATGGGAAGGTCCCTGTGTTGCTTGTACAGCAGGAGGCAAAGAGTGATTACAGGTATCTGTGTTGAATCAGGATATCTTAGTATGGTGTCAGAGGGGGTCGATCAGACCTAATCACTCTTCTGAAATCACAAAATTATAGGTATTTCATCATACAGTCAACCATTTGCCTTTCTGTTGGAAAAAAAAGCAAAAAACCCCACCCTCCATGCTTATGTTGACCAGAACTAGGATGGCAAATCAAAAAAGTACCTGGGGTTGCAAACTGCCCCGCCCAAATGGGTTAACGGAGACGTAATACAATTAGGAGAGGGTTTGAAAACAAAGTATCACAGCCCAATCGTGATTGGGCAAGGACCAGATGAGAAGTGAACCATCACCGTGCCCAGCTATCTCACTACCATTTAGGTATTAGGGAATAGGGATCAGAAAATAGAATGATCATCATCTATGTTGTCACTCTACCACCTTACTTGTCAGTGCCATCTTCACGCACCATCAACCTTTTCGTTTTCCCTTTCCTGATTTAAGTGTTATTTTTTTCAATTTCTTTGCATCAACTATGTACATTGTCTACATGGATGTTGTTTTATAAAACCTTCTGTATCTGGCTATTGAGGGTATATGCATACAGTGGTGACTATTGGAATTGTAATTAGTGGTGTCATACAATGATATTGTAGCATCATTCTTATGATATCCACCATATGTCGCTAATATGTTTGACAAACTGAATCACGTTTGTCTACATGGATGGGTTTGCTTTTGTTTTCTATCAAGTTTCTAAGCAGAGTGAGGTGGAAACATGGCAGCCTTTATATTTTGTCCACTACATTTATTCGTGGGTTCAAAAACCTTGTTCCAGTGGTGACATGTCACTAGGAATGTCCAAAAGGAGAAAAAAATGTACTCGGTAAAATGTGTAAATTTACACGTGAGTGGGTTCACCTGCTCGTAAAGAGCTGGCGTCGCCCCCTGTATACATATGTACACAACCATGTGCATAAATATACACTCTGATACCAGTGGATACAAGAATTGACGTCCATAATATCATTGTCTACAAAGCACCGAAAGGCCTAGCTCATTGCTGCATCTGCGTCAAGCATGTATGGGACCCAGACACACTTGAAACACACCTGAATACGTATGAGTTGAGCAACGCAGCGTGATAAGTAAACATTATTATTTTTTTCTCAATTGGACACAGCTGGAACACAATTTTCCTAATTTAGATATGGCATGGCGAAATATTTATTGACTGAACTTGTTTTAAAAGTAAGTGGTGGAATTTGAACAAAAAGATTTGACTTATATAAAGTGAGATGACCGAACCCCTAATCTCACAACCATCCTCTCCTCTTTGTATCTTCCAAAACTCCGCTCTATCTCGTGTGGACGGTGTTCCAACACCATTGATCTATCACATGCAACATAACTCGATCTCGATTAGCTCCAACCAAGTACTCACTAGTCATTTGTTATTATGTAAAATTAGTGTTAGTTTCCATAAATTTGGTTGTTGGTTGATATGATATTCATACAAAACAATTAAAAACACGTTCAAAAGGAAAAAGGATTTTTCTATTCCGAAAGGCCAAACCTGTCCGTATCTTGATTATTTAACAATTGTTATGTTGGGTGTCCCATGTGTATCTGTCTCTGTGCCTGCACTTTTCAATCTATGTTGAGAATCTCTCCCTCCCTCCCTCTGACAAACGAATATTCCTTTATTTGAGAAGATAAACATGGGGGAAGAAGCCAGGAACAATTATGAGTGAGGTGACGTGGGGTGGCATGACGGGATAAGAACTAACCCCCATTCCAGGTAGCTGGGGTAGGGAAGGGTCTCTCTAGACTCCAAGGATAGTACAACTCATTCATTTTGTTTAATGAAATGGCCTGCTTGACAAATAAGGTAAAACTTCCAATCGCATATTAATCATAAAGGCGGAGGTTTTAACCTCATATGATCAAGAATTGCAAATGCCTCGTGCTCACGACCGAAACTATCGTCATCCTGGAAAAAGTGCAAAAATCATATTTAGGGCAAGATAATCATACCGAAAATCTGCTCATCTTCTTTACAGAAACTAAATGAAACAACTCTACAAGCAATCCAACAAGAAATATCCATCATTCAAAAAACAAATCAACAAGAGATAGAAAAGTCTTCACAAGAGAAGGATGATGACATGACATTTCATCTTCCCCAACTATTGACCTCCTTTTATCTCACACTGGGAGCCATATTGCTTCAGCTGTGTCATGTATCAGGTAGCCCAAAAATTCTAAACTGAAGTCCTGATGGTAATAACCTACATTAATTTCCATTAGCAAACGGTAATCTACTATTGTAATTATGTTTATTCATATAGTTGGCGATTCCATAGGCAAAAAATACCGGAGTCCGCACCTTTATGGTTTTGGTGAGTATTTTTGTTAGTGATATGGACATATGGTGTCATTCTTTTCGAGTAGCAAGGTATCATAAGGTGAAGATTGCTACATCCTTTGCACCAATTCCATCGAGTATGACTCATGAGCCATGCACTTCCGCTCAACATTGCCCACTTTTGATTAGAACTAGCTCTCAAGATAAAAAAAATGTAACCTTCATGAAAACAGAGAAAATTTTCTTCTTCTTCTTTTTTTTATCGGCAAAAGTAACATTTTATTCAGGGGGAAAGGTATTTCCAATGTAGAGACCCGTATTAAAAACCTTTTATTTTTAATGTTGTTGATATTATAGGACCTTTTATAAGAATTGATTATTATGGTGGATAATGAATTGGGGATTCATATGCAAGAATTTGAAGGTTCGGTGCAATTGTGAAATATGTGAGTGTATGGCATGTGATAGATGTATGTGTGGGTGTAGGAGATAATTTTCTCCTCAATCATAATTCTCTCTTTCCTCTCACAGTAAACACAACACACACCCTCTTCACTCTCTCATCTCTCCCACGGCTTTTCTCTCTCTCTCTCATACCCTCACCAAATTTCCTCCCCAAATCTCAAATTAACAAAGGGATCTTGGAGCATTCTTCTCCTAGAGTCGAGTTCTAGCCTTTGATCGCGTTGGAAAGCTCGGAGGTGTTTTCGGGAGAGGTTTTGCCCGGAGATTCTTGGGGTTTTAATTTCAACCTTCGAGGTAGGGATCTCCTACCTTCTTTACATGTTTAAGTGTTAGTTTGATGTACAAGAATCAAGTTTGATCATCTATTTTGAGTCTTGAATAAATCTAGTGCATGGTGAAAATTTCGTGGGTTCTGGTAATCTGTCTTTTTGGGGCCCTTCAGCTGGGAATCAATTTTTGGTGTCTTCATAACTGTTAAAGTAGGTTTCAATACGAAGATTTCGGTACCAAAATCATGCAAAACCGATAAATCACACAATTAGTTATGAATTTTTGAATACCGACTATCACCTGTGTATGCGAGTCTGTGCGTGGCTGTCTTCTTTTAACTTTATGGGCATGTTGAACAACTTGGGTGGCTTTGGGTCTGTTATAGGAGTTGTATATTTAAGTTAAGAAGAGATTGGAGTTGGAATTAAGTAATTTGGTTAAGTGTGCAATTTTTGGTGAATTTCTAAATCGGGATTGGTTGACTGGTGCGAAAATGGTGGCGAATCTGTTTTTCCGTTGATTGTTTGGTTAATACCCTCTTGTTTTTGAACCTGGAATTTTCACTGAGTATAGTACTTGCTGTGGTGCAACGTCTGACGTTGGTTTTGATATTTTTGGGTTTGAGAGGGAAGAGTTATGATTTTTCTAAAAGATTGTGGCAAATTTGCACAAAGAATATGTGAGTTTAATTTAAGAGATGTGAGAAGTTGATTTTGTTAAAAAGGGTATGTTTAGTGAATGAATTGGTAAGGAGAAGAAATCGGAAGTAGTTAGTCTTATTTGAAAGTGGTAATTTTGTGTTTGGAAAATCTACGGTGTCATAGGAATCCGGAATACTTTATAACTACGTTTGTGATCACATTATCGTGGAATGGATGTGGTAGTAGCTTAATTGATCGTATCTATTTCGGTTGTGGTATTGTTCTAGAGATGATATTTGGGTTGGTTGAACATATATCGCATTTGAAATATGATAGAAAGAGATACGTGAACACTAAATGCATTATAAGGATTAGTCGATACCGGTGTAGTGCTTGTGATGAGATGGTTTATTGGTGATAAGGAGTTAACAAGTGAAAGAATGAAATTAATCACATGACATAAGTGATTGGGAATTTGGCGTCTATTTGTTACGTTATGCTATGAATCCTTCTGCACCAAGACGTTAAGTTTTAAAGTGTATGGCAATATGCAAATTCCTGTCTGAACGCGAATTGAAATGTGAATAACAAACGGACACGACGAGAACATGAGCTAGTTTACGCACACCACCTGTTTGATGAAAAGATAGGAACTTAAATGGGCAATTTTTGTTTTATAACAGGTGGGTTATTTTTACCTTATGCAATTAGTAGGTTGAGGAAAGGGATTTGTTGATATATGATTTTGTTTACTTGGTACATATATGTGAGTTGTTTTGAATAGTTTTTGTGTTTGTGGAGACTAGATTGAGTATATTCTACATTAGTTGAAGTTGATGGATTTGGGTGAGTATTCAAGCAATTCTAGTTGATTTGCGCTTTAAGGCCAAGTATTTGAAATATTTTGGAATATTATAATTTTGTGATTTTGAGGTAGGTCACCAAGAAACTTGGGTCAATTGTGACGCCGTCGGTGAAAGTCCGTAAATCTACTTAGGTCAATTGTGACACCGTCGGTGAAAGTCCGTAAACCTACTTGGGTCAATTATGATGCCGTCGATGAAAGTTAGTAAATCTAATTGGGTCAATTGTGACGCCGTCGGTAAAAGTCTGTAAATCTACTTGAGTCAATTGTCACGCCGTCGGTGAAAATCCGTAAACCTACTTGGGTGAATTATGATGCCATCGGTGAAAGTCCGTAAACCCGCGCGGGATAGGTTGCTTCGTCCTTCGGGTTAGTAGCCCGTAAGTGCATGTGCCAGAGACGGCTAGCACAGTTGTCGGTTGGTTGTATAAGTGAGCAACTCACATAATTTTATGATTCGGTGTTGCGTGGATTGATATTCTAGTTGGTTGACTATTGTATTTTGGACTTTGTTATTTTCCGTATTGAATTTTATGGGTTATTTGCTCTATTTGGGATTTGATTTGATTTGGTGGCCTAATAGTATTCTTTAGATTATTAAGGAGGAAAATAACCCATAAATCATTGTGGCTTGTTCTCCTGATATGTGGTGGGCAACTTGTTCTGTATGAATGCATATTTGGTATCTTGTGGTGTTATGCATTACAAGAGTTTCATATAGGGTATTTGCATGTTAGACTTATAAAGGAAATCTTATTGTGAAGGGATTTTGCTAGATGTTAACTTGAGATTTGTAGATTGATTTAGGTTGACGGGTGAGTTTCCTTGTTGTTGAGGTGCGGTATTGTTCAACGTGTCATTGCTTACTTTATATTCTAACTCGACATGCGTAGTGTGTATATTTTTGGTGAGAGGTTGGTTAGTTGTATGAGGAAAGAAAGAGAAAACATTTTGTTAAAGAACTCAGATTAATCTTTAGGTCATTGAAATGGAAATGAAAAAATCAAGGATTGATTTGGGTAATGGTAAGCTGAGATTTTAAGTACATTGGTGAGCGTGGGTGAGAACATCGGTATTTGATAAATGGAGTCAAATATTTTCCAACATGAGTATGGTATTTTGAGTTCCACTTTTTGGCAAAACAAATATGTTGTTTTGGAAGAATGTTTTTCCTTGGGATCTGTCTTCACTTCTGCATGTAATTTAGGTAAGAATATCTCTACGAGCTAGTCTAGCTCACCCTATCCTTTCAGGTACCTGCCATGGCACTTATCTTGGATTGCAGGGAGTGCACATTGAGACGTCTTTGAGAGCTTCATTGGAGTCATTAAGGAGTTGTTTATCATTTAGTCAAATTCATGTTGTGTACCTTACTTGCAATTGAAGGTTGTACTTTTGATAAGAACAAATGCAAAGCTATGTATAAATTCATCTCCTTGATTATTATGAAACTCTTTTAATTGTTAACGTTTGGGAGACTTTGTGTTAAAAAAAAAAAAGGGAGGAAGAAGAAGAACAGACATTGATTCGTAGTTTGGATTGGCACGACAATTAAGGGTAAATATAGTTGAGAGAAAAACTTTTGTTTCAAAAAAATATATATTATTATTATTTTAGTTAAAAATCGGAGGCATGACATCCAACCTCAGCCTTATGGGAACAAAGCCCAAATACACCACAAGGGACCAAGCCCAGAAACACCCATGGGCCTAAAATGCCCAGATCAAAAAAATAAAACCACACTGAAAGGAGACAGTATGGTTTCAGAAGTCTCAGCCATGAAACCAAGGATATGGCTGGAATACTTGGTTTCTTTGATGAGTAGCTTGGTCGAAGATCCCCACCCATCAGAAGGCCATCACCCCTACTTCCAGTCAAAGATGGGATTGGGCTGCGGACATCAAACATTGGGGCGTATTTTGATAACTTTGTCATTGTGGAGCGTGCCGATGTGATAACTCACTGCAAGAATTAACAACTCACCATGTGGGTAAGTCATTGAAGCACCTCGGCTTCGGACATCAACCGAGCAGGTGCATGACCTCTACACTGGATAAAGCACCCTTGGCGTGAGGTCGGCAGATGTTGGAAGGGTGTCCGAGGGAAAGTTGTACATATGCATCCACAAGATGACGTCAAATATCCCATTTTCTGTAATGGGAATGGGGCATGTCAGCCGCATACGCTAAGATCTTTTTGGAAAGATGGTAATGATGGCACTTAAACATGGTCACAGGTTTGATGACCAGGGGTAGGTGTCCAAATTTCTCCTATATACATGTGAAGGAGTGGCAGAATCATGAATTGGGAAATGGTTATACGAGGGTATTGTGAGTAACAATTAATGTTTCACTGAGTTACAGTTTGCCCTGAAGTGGAAACTAGCTTGACCATCGGAGGACATTTCTGGCCTTCAACACTGGCCAGGTCACTAACGATCTACTCTTTAGCAGTCAACAGGTCAAAGTTCCCTTTTTCAAGGATGAACTCAAAAGTTGAATCCCAGTACAAAGAGGGAGTCCTAAATCGGGCCTACACAAAGTCTTAACCAGATTTCTTTAAGAAACTCTCAGGCCATCAAAACAAAATTATTTTCATCTGTTTATCAAAAGAATCTAGTTTCGTGCAAAATATGGTCTTTTAACTCAAATTCCCGAAAGGCAAAACATGGAACAACAACTGAGAGTTGAGACAACATTATTCTAGTTTGTCTTCCAGATACCCTTTTTAACTCCAAGTAGTTCAAATTCCTCGTGACTAATATTTGATGTATTAGTCTGTGGACCATGTTGTTACATTAGGTGATATCAGTAATGGAAATCATAAAATTGAAGACAATGAGGGAAATCTATGAAGCAATGTGAGCAAAGAGTAGCAATGCTACCTCCATCGAGCCGGTGGAATTTATGTACATGTATATTGGCTGCTCGAGATCTTCATATGCCAGGAAAAGTAGCTCTTGCATTATCATTTCGATCGTGGTTGGAAGTAGAGGTGCGTTCAAGAAAACAATTCGATGTTGGAAATAATACGAGTCTAAATCTGGAGGAGAATGATCGAATTTATTGAATGGCTTTCCACTGCGTTTTACCTGCCAACAGAAGTGTGGAAAACAACATATCAAACAGAAGAAGGCAGAACAAGGCGAGCAAACCCTAGACAAGAGAGAGAGGGTGCGTAGGAAACAAAATGAAGTTTTCTCAGAACAGTACCACGGTGGGGACGCTTGGGATTCGACGGCGTAGTCCCTGCCAAGACAAGTGTGGAAAACAACATATAAAACAGGAGAAGGCGAGCAAACCCTAGACGAGAGAGAGAGAGAGAGGAGGAGGTGTGTAGGAAACCAAATGAAGTTTTTTTCAGAGCAGTACCATGGTGACGACGCTTCGCTTGGCGCGAGAGGGTGAAGGGGACGGACAGTGAGGAGCGAGAGAGGCGGGTCGGGTCTCGAGGCCGGAGAATGGGGCGGCGAAGCTGCTGGCGGCGTGCGCGGAGAGGGAACTGGTGGAGAGAGAGGCTCTGAGAGAGAAGGAAGGTCGCGGCGTTCGATCGGGGAGTTTAGGGCTTGAGCTGCTCGATGGGGAGAGTATGCGCGGTGGTGGTGTCGTGGGGACTCCCCAGTTGCTACTGGGGAGGAAGTGCGAAGCCATTCTGGAGATAGAGAGAGAGAGAGAGAGAGAGAGAGAGGAATGGAAGCAAGTAGCAACTGTGGAGTTTGGATTGTGAAAGCCCGGAAAGGGTTTTGGAATGGGTTGGTGGGTCGGACCCCAAAAGTTCACCCGGTCCATTTTCAGGTTGTTTTTCTGTTTTTTTTTTAATCACACGATAATATCGATGTTAGAAGTTAATTGTTAGCAGTTAAACTAACTTACGAGGGTAACGATTCAGCCACGCCTAGCGGGTGTTACGCTCTTTATCTAGTTAGGGGGTGTTTCATTTCTACAGGAAAAGGAATTTTAAAAAAAAGAAAGTTTTTCAAACTCAAAAATTATGTGTTTATGTAAATAATTTTCCTACAAATATGGATCTTATTTGATAGATTTTATTGAGATCTTTTAAACGGTGCAAAAAAAAATTTTAAAAATATTTTTCATTTTCATTATATTTAAACTTGAAATTACCTTCATTTGAAAAAAAAGTACATTTTTTAAATGCGGAACACCACCTTATTGCATTTGTATTTGAAAGTTTGGAAAATGATTTTTCCTATTTTTTCCCCTTTTATCTATTTGCACAACTTCTTTGTCTTTATTTATGTTTTTTTTTTTTAACCCCTCTATCATTATTTATGTAAAACTATCAAATTACTATCTTCAACATAGGGGTGAGTTAAAAAACTGTCAAATCGTTAATCCAGTCCAAATCAATCCAAATCAAATTGTTTGATATGATTTTTAAGTAGTGTAGTTTGGTGCTAGTCTTAAAAAATTATAAACCGTATTCAATAGTTTGGTCTGTGGATTTATCTTAATGGCTTTGGTTACAATCCGATTGGAACCGTCTATCCACACACATATATAATTTAGATACACCAAATAATTATGGGTTAGGCTATAGTCAACTAATTTTCTAATCTAATCAACGCCTCACTCTTTCTCTTTGCTTGGGACTGTCTTCTCTCTCCATAGCTCTCTCGTTGTTGTATTCTATATAGGCTAATAGGATCGGTTTTCATACCATAATCGTATTTTAATGGTTTCGGTTTGTTTGGTTATATAAATTATATGAATTAGTATTTTGACCCTCCAAATTAGTATCGACAAGACCCTAATAAAAATTTCGAGGCCTATTGAAGTCGAAGAGAGTCACTAGCCCCGAGTCCCTGACCATGAGATAGCTCGGTTTTAAATTAGTAAATGATGACACATGAGAGTATGTGGGATCATCTGTAGCTCTCTCAAGATCACGATGCTTGAATCAAGGAAAATGGATGGTTATTGTATATATTCAGATGATGGGGTTCAAAGGGATAGTAATTTAAACAGAAAGCTCGAGGTAGGCCATGCTCCTCACATACTTTACGTGGGTTTGAATTAAAAAGTTGAGTGATTTATTTTTTTTTGTTCTTATTCAAAGAAAATTTGCATTTGTTTGTTTTGAGTCAACTTTTTGTGACTGATTGATTCGTCTCGACGAGAAGAATCGGAAAAGTAAAAAAATTTGACCGAAACTCATAATTTTTTTTCAAAAAAACAAAAATAAGTCAATAAGTCAATTTACTTATTGACTTATTTTTGTCTTTATTCAAAAAATTATGAGTTTCGATCAAAATTTTTTACTTTTCCAATTCCTCTCTCCGAGACGAATCAATAAGTCACAAAAGTTTATCGCAAAATTAACAAATACAAATTTTTTTTGAATAAAGACAAAAAAAGAAGAAGTTACTGTTTCACTTTTAAAACCAAATGAGCCTAAGGCTGTGTTCCACAACCGGAAAAAGTACTTATTTTTTGTGTAAAAAGAACCCCTGTTCCAGAAACTCTGCCTTCTTATTTTTTAAAACAAGTAACACCAAGCACCCGGATCAAGCACCCCACGGCCGGGGAGGGCTGCGGTCGCACCGGGCCGTTTCCGGCCACCGGAAAACCGATCCAAACCGTCCAAAAATTCTAAAAAAAAAACCAAGGGGGCCTACGCGGGCATCAACGTCATCCGAGGTGTGTAGAGTGCTTGATCCGAGCACCCCTTTTCCGTGTACAATTTCAATATCATATGCACACGGAAAATGGGTGCTCCGATCAAGCATGCTACACACCTCGGATGACCTTGGCCCCCTTGGTTTTTTTTTTTAGAATTTTTGGACGGCTCGGATCGGCCGTCCGATGGCCAGAGCCGGCCGGGCGCGGCCGCCGGTACAATTTCTCTCCGCCGGCGACCCAACACAATAGCAACAGTCTTATTTTTTCTATACGGCAATTTCAAACTCAAAAATCATGTGTTTATACAAATAATTTTCTTATCACTATGGATCTTGTTTGATAGATCTCATTGAGATCTTTAATACGGTGCAAAAAAATTAAATTTTTTTCTTTCATTTGCATTATTTTTGAGTTTGAAAAAATGAAAGGAACTTTTTATTTGGGAAAAATAAGAAGGCTGGATGTGTTTTGAATTAGAAATAGAGAAAATAAATACTTATTTTTTAAGAAGCGTTGCGGAACGGAGCCTAAATGTTCATTTTAGCGAAAACAATTTGTCCAAAGTCTTTAAGCTTTTTTTTTTTTGGAAAACCCACCCTAATTATTATACCAAGAAAATTCATAACCGTAATATTTGTTTGTTTTATGTGCTACCAACTGTACGTTATGATGGTAACGTATTTCTAAATTGACCCCTACTTAGTCAATCGTTTCCTTTTCATGTTATTCAATTAAAGGATTAAGCATGTATTACATCAGTGAAGATATATGGCGCATATTAGGTAAAATTAAAAAAGGAAAGCTCCAAAATTGGGCTGGACCAGAATAGTAGAACAGAGAGCTAAAATACCTTTGATGGGTTGGTCGTAGGCCTGTCAACGGGTCGGATCCGGTCCGGATCCGACAGATCTGGATCCGATAAGACCTGAATCCGATCCGAATCCGATAAGATTCAAATCCGATAGTGGAAATCCGGATCCGATCCGAAAAATTTGGATCCGATCCCAAAATCCGAATCCGATAGTTATGATCTCTAATATGTTAGGAGTTTAGGAAAAATAATACGGGGATTTATAAAGTAGTTTATAAGGTCGCGAGGATTTTTAGTTTGTAAACTTTTACTTAATAACGAATATAAATTTAATAAATAGATGATTAAATAAAAAAAATATGAGATTAACAAGGTATGATCTTTGGAGTGTTAGAAACCTAGGAAAAATATTTCGGGGGTCGAAAACTGATAGGCGCGTGAAATTCATGAATTTAAGCGCCTAAGTAGGGGAAATTAGCGCGTTAGACGTGCCTTTAATTCTCATTTTCCATTTAATGCGTGCACGTGGTTGGATATTGTGTTTTTGCTAAATTTGTAGGTAATTGAGATGTTTTGGCGCTTATGAGAGATGTCTTGGAACACTTAATATACTTAGAGGAGGTTTGGATCGAATTATAATACCTCGAATTGGGTGGAATTGGTTTTCGATTGAACTTGAACGATTTGGGAAGACAACGTTTGTCGATCGGGGGACCTTGGGGGCGAATTGGTTGTTGATTGGCGATGCTAGGAGTCGAGGAAAGAGATTGGAGCGATCAATTTGAGTTTTGGTTGGTCATTATTCTGAAACCCACTTTTATCTCTCTTTCTTTCTCTCTCTAAAACTCCATGGATTGGAGTTTCAATTGGCCACGATTTTTCTCTCAATTCTGCTCGGTGGAGGGTGTATGGTGTAGGGATTTTCGTGGTGTGCCCTAGAGTCGACATACCAGGGTATATATAGAAGAATTTTGAAGAGTTCCGATTAAAATTGGATTTAAAGAAGTTGTATCCTATAGGGCTTTGGAATGGACGAATTTGGGACGACATACACTTAGGGAGGAAGTAGAAACTGAGTAGGAGAGTGCATGCATACATGTGCGTAGGAAAAAAAAAAATCATGCACGTAGTGTAAACGCATGCATATATGTATTTTAGAAAAATAATAATAATTGTATTAAGAAAATAATTCTAATAACATTATTAAATATAAAAAAAATTGAGAAAAAAAATCCGGATCGTTACATTTTTTGTATACAGCAACTTCAAACTCAAAAATCATGTGTTTATACAAATAATTTTCTTATCACTATGGATCTTGTTTGATAGATCTCCTTGAGATCTTTAATACGGTGCAAAAAAATTAATTTTATTTGCATTATTTTTGAGTTTGAAAAAATGAAAGGAACTTTTTATTTGAGAAAAATAAGAAGGCTGGATGTGTTTTGAATTAGAAGTAGAGAAAATAAATACTTATTTTTTAAGAAGCGTTGCGGAACGGAGCCTAAATGTTCATTTTAGCGAAAACAATTTGTCCAAAGTCTTTAAGCTTTTTTTTTTTGGAAAACCCACCCTAATTATTATACCAAGAAAATTCATAACCGTAATATTTGTTTGTTTTATGTGCTACCAACTGTACGTTATGATGGTAACGTATTTCTAAATTGACCCCTACTTAGTCAATCGTTTCCTTTTCATGTTATTCAATTAAAGGATTAAGCATGTATTACATCAGTAAAGATATATGGCGCATATTAGGTAAAATTAAAAAAGGAAAGCTCCAAAATTGGGCTGGACCAGAATAGTAGAACAGAGAGCTAAAATACCTTTGATGGGTTGGTCGGTAGTTACCGAGGAACTGTTCATGACTCATGAGCAATCGGTTAAACAATTGTTTCTCTCCCGAAAAGTCACTAAAAGTGATTTTGCCCTTTCTCTCTTTCCCCCACCCCCCACCCACACACTCACTTATAATATTTCATAATATTTTATAAGAATAAAAAAAGATAGGGAAATTTATAGAAATTATCCTCCTAGTTTCACCCGAGTCTCATTTTCGTCCTCTAAGTATTAATTGTAACTATTTTGACCTTCAAGTTTGATTTTCGTACCAAATTGGTCCAATTGATAATTTCTGTTAGCCAACCTGGACGAAAAAAATTAAATTGATGGTACTTTGGGCGTTACAGTTCGTACCAAGTTGGTCCAATTGGTAATGTCTACCCTCAATCTGATTTTTTCCATCCAGTTTAGCTGACTAGCGTTATCAATTGGACCAACTTGATACGAAAATCAAATTTGAAGGTCAAAAGAGTTGCAATTGATACTTGAATGACAAAAATAGGACTCAGATGAAATTATGATGACCATTTCTATAAATTTCCCAAAAAGATAATATAGAGGATTGTGTAAAATTGAGAGAAATTTAAGTATGTAAAATGAAAAAAGTGGACTGTTGAATATGTAAAATACATTTTGCTTGGTGTATATGCTCTTAGAGAAAGTTTATCAGTTGGTAGATATACTACCTTGTGAACAGTTTATAAATCCATTTTAGCTATCAACTTTTTCTTTCACAATTACACCAACACAATCCATTTTACCTATCATCTATTAAAATATTATTTTTTCCCTTTTTCCAATAATAAAAATAAAGAGAGGAGAAAGGAGGGACGAGGGAGATAAAGAAACAATAAAAAAGAAATAAGTACGAACAGTGCCTAGATAAAAATGATTATGAATTGTTCACAAATGTGTTTTACCTCCTCTTTTACCTAATCTGGTGCAAGCATGTTTTTATAATTTTTCTCTTCAAAATAAATAAATTGAAAAACATTTTACATTATCTGATATACTTGCTCTTACGAGTCCATAATTGCCAAAATGTACAAAAGTCTTTTATCACTCCATTTCATGTGCACCATAGAAGTTGTCGGCCTTTCTTTCTTCTAAACTCAAAGCTGAAACCAGTCGGTGCAAGATAGGATATATTATAATAGAAGCATGGGCTAACACCCCTAAATTATGAGGCAACATCACTCAATACTCCCAAACTAAAAAAGCTCACAGTTGGACCCCTCAACTATTTCAAAACAAGTTCATCCTAAATTCGTGAACGAAGAAGGATACAAGACTGCAAGTACCCTTAGATTGTAAACCAAAATTACAGGATCTAGAACATCATATATTTTCACTATCAAATGCAAATGCATACTGCGAAAAAACATAAAGGGGTTTCATTAACCTGATTGCATGTAGATATATGAGATAAGAAATCCAAACTGCTAACAGAAGAGATAATAAATCCAGCCAGTAATCCAAGAGCAAAGCAAGCTCTTGGGAGAAGGACAGTTTCTCTCTCTTGACCCTCTCTCTTAACATTCAGACTAACTTACGTAGATAAAGTAAAATCTTGAATTTTTCAGTAATGAGTTGAGAGAGGACTTCCTCCTCGAATAGCTTAAACTTCATCTACCCATCATAAATGTGAAGAATTTAAGAAATCACTGTAACTTTGACCTAATTACAGTAAGAATTGTATCAAGAAGAAGAGATAAGAGAGAGAAACCGCTGGATCTAAAAGTGAGAAGCCCCTAGATCTCAAAATGTTATTCAATCTTACTCAATGTTTACAAAGATGTGTAATCCTTGAATTTATACAATAGAAACACTTACTAACTAACTACACAAATTGGCACTAACTAGGGCTGTAAGTGAGCCGAGCTACTCGCGAGCTCGGCTCGACTCGACTCGTTTAGTAAACGAGCCGAGCTCGAGCTCGAGTATCCGGCTCGTTTACTAAACGAGCCGAGCCAAGCTCGGCTCGTTCGACAAAAACTCGGCTCGTTAAGGGAGGCTCGGCTCGATTAGTAAATTACTAAGCTCAGCTCGTTAAGGGCTCGGCTCGATAAGGCTCGAGCCGAGCTCGAGCTCGAATATTTGGCTCGTTAAGTAAACGAGCCGAGCTCGAGCTCGCTAAAGCTCGGCTCGACTCGGCTCGTTTACACCCCTAGCACTAACTAACCAACTCAACAAACTAATCATTGGTTAAAATAGCTACTGACGTGGACCCTTCTTGGAAGTTAGAATCAGCTGTGTTCATCATTCTTACAGCCCCTCGCAAACTCTTGGGAAGGTTGCTTACCATGAGTTTGGACCGCAACAATTGGAATCTGGAAACACTCAAAGCTTTGGTAAAGATATCAGCAAGTTGTGCTTCTGAATTGATATGATACAAAACAATGTGATTGCTCAACACTTGTTCACAAATGAAATGGTAATCTATCTCAATATGTTTTGTTCTAGCATGAAACACTAGATTAACGGCAAGGGCAATAGCTGATTTGTTGTCTCACCATAAAACATGAGGAGTAGAAAAAGGAATATGCAACTCAGAAAATAACTGTTGTAACTAGATCAAATCTGTAGCGGTGTGTGCCATGGCTGTGTATTCAATCTCTGTGGATGACTGTGCCACGGTATGTTGTTTCTTGGCACACCAAAAAACCAAGTTATGTCCCATGAAAATACTAAAACCAGTGGTGGACCTTCTGTCAACTGGATCCCCTACCCAGTCAACATCGGCAAAGGCTGTCAAGGTTAAGGGACCTTGAACAAAATGCAACCCTTAAGTGACAGACCCTTTGATATACCACAAAATTCTTTTGACAGCTACAAAATGACTAAGCTTGGGTGCATGCATATGCTGACAAGCTACATTAACCAAATAGGAGATTTCTGGTCGTGTCAATGTCAAATACTGAAGAGACCACACTAGCATTCTATACACCTTAACATCTAGAACATGAGTATCATAATCAGGAATGCCAGGCTTAACAGAAGCTGTAGAAGAGGAAGGTTTGCATTCCATCATCTCAACTTTTACAAGTAAATCAGTGGCAATTAAACATAAAAGTAATTGATTATCGATAAGAGTCCAAGCAAAAAAGGTAGGATTTGTGATCAGATTGTTACTTGTATCGCGAACTTGCAAAGGTGGTGTTGTGAAAGTACCTTTGACATACTCGAGAAAACCATTCGCCCGCAGTGCATTTAAAACCTATGTCTTCCAGAGTAAGTAGTTGTCTGAATTCAGTTTGATTGAAACGAGCAAGTGAAAATTTGACACAAGAAAAGCCAAAGCAGTTGGCATGGTGATGCCATTTTCAGCGGAGCTTGAGGTTGAAGACATCGCAATCAAGAACACCTACAGATCTCAAAATGTAAATTAGAAACAGATGTGAACCTTGGATCAAAAGACTCGCATCATATGCGCTCTGATACCACGAAGAATTTAAGAAATCTATGTAACTTTGACCTAATTACAGTAAGAATTGTATCAAGAAGAAGAGAGAAGAGAGAGAAAACCGCTAGATCTCAAAGTGAGAAACCCCTGGATCTCAAAATGTTATTCAATCTCACTCAATGTTTACAAAGATGCGTAATCCCTGAATTTATACAACAGAAGCACTTACTAACTAACTACACAATTTGGCACTAACCAACCAACTCAACAAACTAATCACTGGTCAGAGTAGCTACTGACGTGGACCCTTCTTGGAAGTTAGAATTAACTGTGTTCATCACTCTTACAATAAATACAACAAACTTTGGTCTGGATCTATTCTAATCTATTTAATCCAAAACCACCACAAAACACTTGCATGTGATGTTTGTTATCTTATTAACATGTGGGACATAACCAGTTAATGGGGTTTTTTTTTTTCTTACATAGATATCAATCAAAACCAAGACTCTGCTTCATTGTTCACAATCCATGGTTGTTTTGCACTGTCTCTTCTTATTATTCTTCATTCTTAATCAACTTTTCCATCCCTTATATTAATTCCGTTAATTTATTATTTGAACATATCATATCCCATTTGATAGAAATGAGCATGCACATTGATCATGGTTACGGTGTGTGCATATATATTCCTTTATATATACATCTAGATTCATGGAGGTGTGAAGATCATGAACCATATTTTTTCTCATGATTTACTGGATAAAATTACAAGATTATTCCAAGCTTATTCGCAGCAAGTGTGAAAACACTTATACGAGATTTTTCTCATTTGTACTTATGTATTGCATTATACACATTACTTTCAATAACGAAAATCACCCTGAAAGATAACAAAGAATAAATGAAGGAGATGATTTGTTAGAAAGAGACATAAAAATGCAACATATTATCGAAAATTAGGAAATCAAAAAAAATAAAAAAACGAGGAGTATTGATCTCCATAGTTTGTGTATACACAATTGAAGTGATACAACTTCACAATTTTTTTTATGTCAATATGGTGAGAAACTTTCATTGATAAAAAAAAAAAAAGCATAGACCAATAAAGATGTATAACTTCCCAAGTGCGAATACCAAAACTTTGCAAACCAGAAGTTGTTAAAGCACACGTTTGCCGATCTAAAAAAAGAAAATCACAAATCAATTGATCAACTTTTCAGTTGACGGGGTCTGATTCATAGGTTTTCCTAGTTTGCTCTGGTTAAGTAACACTCTCATAGTTAAGGGGGGTATCTGCCCAATTACCCTTCCAATTTCTGTATTTTTTAAGTAATCGAACCAGACCATATACCGTCTATTTTTATCACTTCAGTCCCAGAAAATCCCCTTCTGAGGCGGAGGATAGCTCAAAAACACCAGAGAGCATGTTTTGAGCTTTCACCACTCAGAACCCAAGAAAATGTCCATGGCCTTGTTCTCGTCGCCTCCAACCCACCTCCCCCCATCCTTGTCTCCAAAAACCCATTTGACACAGAAGACTTTTCTCTCTCTAAAACCCACAAAATCCCACTTCTTGGTTTCCATTAGAGCCGCTGAGAATGGGTCTGGGGGCACAGTGGCCTCTGTTGCTGCCACTGTAGAGGGAAAGAAGGTTTCTGTAGCTCCTGAGGCCGCAGACGGTTCTTTGGGGCCCAACGGTTCGCCGGCGGCGGCGGCGGCCAAGGAGGTGGCTGAGTTTGGGGATGCAAGGTGGGTGGGAGGGACTTGGGACTTGAATCAGTTTCAGAAAGATGGAAAGACTGATTGGGATGCTGTGATTGATGCTGGTAATGCTTTTCATATTTCATAGTAGAAAGTGTGTGTGTGTGGTGTTATTTAGTTTTCTTTTCTAGCTCTTTCTTTGTCTTGCAGAAATGGGATTTTTAATTTATTTCATCTACTACTTTGATTGGCTTAGTTTGGTTTGATTTTGTGTTTTTTTGGACCCGGAAATTGTGCAAAATGGGCATATTTAAAAGGTTGTGCTCGTTTTAACCAAACCAAGCCAACCCAAGCCTTCCAATCAATTGTGGTCAGCTACATGAATCCCATATGAATCCCATTTTGCCATTGAAGGTTGTTCTCCTTTTAATTAGGTATAAAATATAGACAGAAAAGAGTATATATTTGAAGACGGTACAACAATTGTTTGGCGTTGGAATTTCAATTGTATTACACTATTACTACCTTAAACATGATGGATCTGACAACCCAAGTAAATCAAACAGAGTTACAAATCATTCCCAAATCGCATGTGGGTTGTGCTTGTTAGGAGATAGGGAAGTGAATAAGTGTTTGCAGGTAGTATTCTTAGAACCCTTTTTGGGTATAAGAGTATTCATGATTCTTGGTAATCTGTTTTTGACGGTACAAAGAACTGGCAATGGAAGATTGAAGGAACAATTCTGTGCAAACTCATGTACTACGGAATTAGAATTGAAATATTCTTATAGAGGACTTGGACCTCTTGCTTTAACCTACTAGGCTACTAACCCTGGGTACCAAATATGCAAGCCAACAATCGAAGCACTTGCACGCTCTAAGAGGGTTGCTATCGTTGAAAGGGACAATCAATACACTTGATGTAATCAGAACAATTAATTTTGCATGGCTTAGCCTTAGCATGTTGGTGTGAGACTATCTTTGGATGAGGCCTACATAGTCAAATAATTGTACTTGGTCTTTTCGTTAATACAATATCGAAACTACATTTAGGAACAATTTGGGCTTGCGTATACACACCCATGTGACTGCAGATGTTGCCTGGGCAATATAATGTTCAATTCTCTATTTGGGAACAACAGGTAAGCATCGCTGAAGTAGGGGTGAGCAAAAAATTTGTCAAACCGCGAATCTAGTCTAAACCAATCCAATCCGAAAGGTTTGGTTCGGTTTTTTAGTTGTATGGTTTGGTCATGGTTTAAAAAAATTAAAAACCGCGTTATATGGTTTGGTTTGTGGATTCAATTTTACGGTTATGGTTCCAAACTAATCCGAACCATATAATACATATATACATGTAGAATTTAATTATGATTCACCAAATAAATAAGGGAGCCTTAAGTCATCTAATTTCTTAATATTTTGATCCTATTAAATCCACCGCAATATTTAGTTTTCCTTTTCTGCCAAGATAATTTAGACTAAACTTTTATATCTCATAACTCATTCCTAATTTCCTATGATTATTAATCTTGTTGTGAAGTGATCATCACAAGTTGGTTGCTACCATGCTGCTACTACTACCCTTTCGCTAGCTCATTTCAATTCAATAGTTTTAGGAATTATATTTGGCCTTTTATTTGGTTAAACTATCTTATGATGTTTAGTAGTTGGTATTCTTAGTTGGTTCATTGTAGTGGCTTATCGGTATTACATTTTCTTAGTTTAGGACTTGAGGCAATTGTCGGTATTCTACCCTTATTTAGTTGGTTGATGTTAGTGTTTTTTGGTAATTTGAATGAAATTAGTTTTAATATAAGTTTTATTTTAATTTATCTTCATAATTTTAAGTACTTTAAATATTTTTTGAAAATGATAGCTTAGTACAAAGCAAACCGTGATTTAAAACTGAAACAAATCCGTATTTTAATGGTTTGGATTGGTTTGGTTCTATGCCTTTTGTGGGTTGGGTTGGTTCTTCAAATCCATAATCCGTAGATATTGGTTTGGTTTTTGGTTTACCATAAAACCGAACCAATCTGGACCATGTTCACCCCTACTCCGAAGGAAGGAATATATCTTCTTTTTGGGTTGTGGTTGTGGTGGATGGTCCCGATTGCTTCAACTACCATTCCTTAACCCTCTCCTTTTCTCTTTTCTGCTATATTGGAGTAGTATGGATGTCATTTTAACTTGAGATTTATTCATACTGCTAATCATCTTAAGTATCATGCATAGTGAAAACAAAACAGAAAACTTAAACTCCAATAGAAATGCTTGTAGCAATACCAAGTAATCTGTAGAAAGACACGGATTTGTTAGTGTCTTTGGAATGGGCCTGGTTAATTAGAAAAGCTCGGGCCTTGACTATAATCAGAGCAGTGTTGATGAGAGTTCTTTGTGGAATAGGCCTGGATAGTCGAAACAACATTTTTGTTGGTGACCAATTCGGGGCCTTATAGATACACCCCATGTGACTGGATACTTCCCCGTACTGTCTTAATATTGCCATGAAATGTTTGTTTTCCTCTAGGATGATAAGAATAAACATCTTCTGTAATTTTTTCCCACTACTTTTGGCTTCACTAGATTTCTGATGAACCTTCCTTGCTAATCCATTCCAGAGGTTAGGAGGAGGAAGTGGCTTGAAAATGATCCAGAATCAACAAGCAATGAGAACCCTGTATTTTTTGACACATCAATTATTCCGTGGTGGGCATGGGTAAAGAGATTTCATCTTCCCGAGGCTGAACGACTCAACGGTTTTGCTCAAACTTCTCTTTTCACCTAAAGTTTTATCCTAAAGCTGTGTTTGGTTCATCGATTCATGGACTGATTTGTAGGGAAAAAATGGAAGGAATAGAAACAAGATTCAAAACTATCCACTTTTTTCCGTACATATTTCACCCACTTTTTTCCTTTCCCGGAACAAATCTACGATCCAAAACACAGCCTGAGGAAATTCTGTGCTACCTTGTGCTAATATAGCTAGTTCTTTCTGTCTAGGCCGTGCTGCAATGATAGGCTTCTTTATGGCCTATCTGGTTGATAGCTTGACTGGGGTTGGACTTGTAGACCAAATGGGTAACTTCTTCTGTAAGACACTCTTATTTGTATCGGTAGTCGGTGTACTTCTGATCCGAAAGAACGAGGACATAGACACCCTAAAGAAGCTCATCAAAGAAACCACATTCTACGACAAGCAGTGGCAAGCAACTTGGCAGGATGAGACCTCCAGCAAGGACTAGGCAAAATGGAAGTTCCTAGTTTTCTTCATCTAAAATGTCGTTTATTGTATTGCTGTAAATTCTGTAGCGAAGAGTTACGATTCAGAAAATTTATAACTCCGATCCGTGCCAGTTTTTAGTACCCTCTTTGTTTATTTTTATTGTCGTGCATGATGAGAATACATTCGCTTGTGGAGAAAACTGTTTCTGTATTCCGAACTGGTGATCGTCGCCTTTTTTCAGCGGAACCCTTTGTTTGTCCTTATTTGTATCTGCAACTTTGAAGCTCGCAAGTGAACATGATTTTGAAGGAATGGAACTTCTTCTAGTCTATGGTAGTAGGTGGTTATCCATGGGATCGGGTCACCTGGGTTTTAAGAAATGGACTCTTTTCTTTCTCCATGGTGTTTGCCAATGTTCTGAACCCCTCCATCTGCTTTTGCTTGGACGGTGCAAGATAACGGATCGTGATGTGTATGTTATAAAAAATTGGACACATAGTCAAGTAAAGTTGATTTGGACCTTCTCTCTTTTTGAGCTTTCAAAGACCGAACAACTTACAAGATAATGGAGGGATTAGGGAAAAATTCAAAAAACCCCCCAACCTTTAGGTCCAAGTTCAATTAGACTCCCAACCTTCTAAAAACTTCAATTTTACTCCTAACGTTATCTTCCGTTAATCAAAATGCCCCATTCCGTCCGAATGACAACGGATTTCGTTAAAAGCTCCGTTAAATATCATCCCTATCGAATCTCGATGATCCGAGCCGCTCAATGTGTTCAAAACGTGATTTTAAGGGTACCTTCCAGAAATCAACAAAAAAAAAATGACCGGGAAGGGTTTCATCTAAACAGTTTTTTATTGAATTATTCAATAAAAAACTATTTAGATCAAGCCCTTTCCGATCTTTTTTTTTGCTGATTTCTTGTAGATACCCTTAAAATCACGTTCTAATCACATTGAGCAGCTCAGATCATTGAGATTCGATCGAAAAAGAGGAGGCGCAGACCGAAGCAAAATCTGGAAGTCCGGACTTGAACAAAATCCTGATCGATCTGCACCTCCCCTTTCCCGATGATCCGAGCCGCTCAATGTGTTCAAAACGTGATTTTAAGAGTACTCCTAAAAAATCTACAAAAAAAATGATCAGGAAGGGCTTGATCTGAACAGTTTTTTATTGAATTATTCAATAAAAAACTGTTTAGATGAAGCCCTTCCCGGTCATTTTTTTTGTCAATTTTTTAAGGGTACTCTTAAATTCACGTTTTGAACACATTGAGCGGCTCGGATCATCGAGATTCGATCGGGGTGATATTTAACGGAGCTTTTAACGAAATCCGTTAGTCATTTGGATGGAAGGGGGCATTTTGATTAACGGAATGTAACGTTAGGAGTAAAATTGAAGTTTTTAGAAGGTTGGGAGTCTAATTGAACTTGGGCCTAAAGGTTGGGGGGTTTTTTGAATTTTTCCCGAAATAGTTAATCTAATGTTGGGATAAATCAGTTGTACAAGAAAGCTGGACGATGAGAAACGTAACAAGTAAATATGTTGTGGCCCAATGATGAATCAGAAAGATGCTTCTCTATGGTTTGTGTTTTGGGCTTCGAATTGGAAGGTCATGGCTCGAGCAGTGGTTGAATCAGGATTTTCAATTGAAGGGTGTTAACATGATCGGGTACTTTCATTCGGCTTTGTGAAAAAAGAATTAGCAAATGAAGAAGGAATATTGAAGAGCGATATACGATTGCTTGAATTTGAGGGGACTAAAGTAAATATATTTACATGCATTTTCAGAGATCAAGTTGCTTATTAAATCATAAATACTTTTCTATAGAAAACCCATTAAGCCTATTTTGTTTGATTGATGTTGCCATTTTTTCCTGGTAGGTAGGTCTGTCTTTCACTTTGATTGATCTTGCCATTTTTGTCCTGGTAGGTAGGTCTCTTTCTCATGTGATTTTGGAAAGGGTGAACTCACTTCAACCGTAAAAGCATATTCCTCTGACACACACATATTTTTTGTCACGAAATATATACCACACATTCGACAAAACTTCCCCCACAAGATTCCTCTTTCAAAATTATTCACAAACTTTACTTTCCCGCTTTGACTTTTTGTCTTTACTTTACCACTATGTTTTGCCATATAACATGGACAACTTGTTTTTTTTTTTTTGGGCCCAGCAACATGGACAACTTGTTTATGCCCGTTTTTGCCTCCAAATCGTGGACCAGCGCTGGATGACCATTTAATTAATTATTAATTAAATTGGGTCGATATTCAAGAGTTTCTCGGGCTAAAAATTAATGGTCGCCTTAATTTTATGATTTGGAGCAACCCCGATAAATTAAAGCCCAAGTGAAGCAAGATGCACCGGATAATTTTCCATTAAGATTGATTTGCTTGGAGAAACAGGTGGTGCATTTCTTCCTATGGATATGGATATGGACACTGGGGTCCTAAATAATTAACCTGGGCATCTTAACTTTGTTTCTACAAAGGTAAAAAATGTCCCACGATCAAGAGCAGTTGGTTTTTACTTGGAAATTACAAGTAATTGTGGACATTTGGCATTCAAAGAGCAAAGGAGGGAAGTTATTTGCCAAGACTTGGGACACTTGTCTAACATCCAAGAACCCAACTCCCCCATGATTTCAACTTATGCGGCCATTACTCCTCCACAATCCGGCTGGGTCCAACACCAATCAAAGCATAACGCTTATAAATACTTTCCTACTTTCAGCAAAGTAGCTTATCGAGTATCACGTACTCAAACCCCATTCAAACTTACTTCATCAAGTGGTTTGGATTTTACTTTTCTTGTAATCAAACTTTATTATCCCGGTGTAATAAAGTTACGTTTTCTACGTTCCATTTCCTATTCCGACTAGGAAATTTTAAGTCCAGGACCGTGAGGCAAACCCCAAACCTTATTATGATATTTAACCTTTGGATCATACGCAATCGCTCTTACGTTAGAAGTCAAGATTCGCGGGAATCTTATCAAAGAGTTAGGCGCTACAAGTCTTGGCAAGTCCGCGTTCAACACATTCACGCCTTTGCCAAAAACGAGAATTCTCACAATTGTAATCTACTTCTTACAGAGAAATCAAATGTACAATATAAGGACTAAAGAGGTGGGAAGATATGGGCCGGAAAAGCATGTTAATAATCGCTGCAGGCCCTTATGCCCCGAGTGAGTAATCTACAAACTCGGGTGGGCATTATATGGTATAATTAATAAGAAAATCTTCTTTTATGGAGGTGCTCTCAATCGTGACCATTTAAAAGTGTTTTGGACGGTCAAGATGTTAATGAAATTTTTCCGGGGAAGAGTTAATTGTGACCGGTAATAATTGAAAATGAATCTCAGTCATTAATTATGTGAATAGACGGCTGAGATTGATTGGAGCCATAAACAAACTATTTACATCACCTCCGTAAATAAGACAATCTCATAATTAAATAACTTACTACAATTTTTCACGGGCGCCTGGGCTCTCGCCAGCCACCCCTACCTTTGCCGCTAATGTTCAGGCTCTTGAGTTGCCCTTTGTTTCGATGCTTTGAAACGTTCTCTTAATGTGATCTTCTTTTGTAAATCACTCGTAAAAAGAGCAAATGATTTATAGTATAATTTCCAGTTGTCTTAAACAAATAGACGGTCAAGATCTTAATTCTCATTTCTTTTTTGAAAAAAACTAAAGTAATGAAATCAAGAGCTTAAATAGTTATTGAGGTTATTACGACTCACAGCAGAAAAGAACCTTCTAACGAATGGTCCGAATCATCATAGTGCATTATATGGCGTGTAGTCATAATCGTCATAGTAAATTCTACGAGTACCGGAGTATGAAAACGAAAAATGGAACAATCGTTTCACATGTTCACAACAAAATATGGACAACCGGTTGATCCGAATTTGGGCAAAACTTATTTTTATCTTTAGTGAATTTTCTTCCATGGTTATCAAGAACGAAAAAAACTAATTTAATGTTCTGTGAGAGGCTTCTGAAATTTTTTCCGCGGCTCGGTGGGGGAAAAAAACAAAAAAGGGCTCCGGAGGGACAAAGGGGATTGAACCCGACGTGAATCGAACACGCAACCTTCTGATCTGGAGTCAGACGCGCTACCATTGCGCCACGGATCCCTTGATGTCTTGTTAAGAAGACAAAAATCCTATTTAATCCTTTATTTCTTTGTTCTTCAACATTACCTGACTAACGGTGTCAAAACATTTCCTTCCATTTTTCGAGAGCAGAGAAACTTATGCAAGTTATTCACGGCTCTGTGTAATCTTAATCGTCTGTTCTAGTAATCAATGGATAAGATACGTTTTTAGACTATTACTGGTAAAAAATAGTATCTATTAATGGTAATAGTTTATTTTTAATCCGCATCATCAAAAACATTTTTTGACGTGCGAGATGGAGCGCCTTAAATTTTATTTACAAAAGGCCCTGTTAAAAAAAGATTTTCTCTTTCGAGAGATTACTGACCTCAAATAACATATATGGAAAAATAACTATTCAAATGTCAACTCCCCAATCGTGAAATATTGAATCGATGATGATGTGGCAATTTGAAGAATGAAAAAAACTACACCGAAATAGTGTAGCAAGTTTACTTCCTCCCTTGGAATGCTTTTTGTTGACGTGGCACTACAAATTTAGTTTGCTTTTGATTTTGCTACCGTCTTTTGGAGTGCTCGCTAATTTAAGGTGCCTTAGAACATCTCCAACAGCTTCAACCTGTTTTTAGGCAAATTGTCTAAGAATTACCTCAAAAATTATTTTAGCTAGCCACCAAATGGTTGAGGTACCCAACAGCCAAGGAAATTGGGCTATGCAAAGGGAATAAATCCCAAAATCCAGTCTCCCAAAACCACCGGAAAATCCATCGTTAAACTCATTCCACCCATCGGAAAACCCAAAGATTCAGGCAATCACTAAACCCTCTCTCTCTCTCTCTCTGAAAACCCAATTGATAACCAACTCCCAAATCAAATCTCAATCCATGCACAAACTGAAAACCACCTTCCAGAAAACCATATTCTCTGCCATAAAATTGAAAACCACAAACCGATAGCACAAATCAACAAAATAATTGACAACCCACAACCCACAAATTGAAAACGACAGCGAAACCCACAAACCCGTACGAACGATTTTGCCATCGCTGCCACCGTCGAGTTGTTTGTTTCCACCGCTGTCGAGTTCAATTTGGCCGCCATCAATTTCCGTGGAGTTTAATTTTTCCGTCTCTGATCTCGTTTCCGCCATCGTTGTCGTGCAGTCCGGCTCTGAAAGTTGCAAGATTCAAAGTGGGAAAGAGAGAAATAACCGAAGCAAGGGAGCTGTACCTCGCTTGTACCAGCGAGGTACTGTAGCAGACAACCAATTCCCCGAGCGTGGAGCTAGTCTGCTGCGAATGGATTTTTTGGGTTTGGGCTCATCAAAGTAACGAAAATCCTCATTTGTTTAGCCTATTGGAGATGCTCTTAGGACAAATTTTCCGGCAACTTTTCGGTGCGGTCCTTTTTGTTGTTTTCTGCAACGTTGCTAGTCACAAAACCCACCATCCATATGAGTGTGGGTGTGTCTTTGGGTATAGTACTAGAATTAGTGTTTCTATTTATTCTTACAAGATAGATTTGGATCAAGTATTTACATCACGACATTTATATTGATGAGAGGAATTTTTTTAACAGGTCAGGCCATCGCTACTCTTTTTGGACCGTCCTCATAAGCACGTGCGCTAACCTTAATGGGCTTGAAAAGTCATAGGGACTAGGGAGATGCTTATTCAAAGTTTCAAACGCAAAACCTTAATGGGCTTGAAAAGTCACAGGGAGATGCATATTCAAAGTTTCAAACCCAAAACCTTTGCCAAACAGGGAATTAATTTATAGGATACCGACTGGAGGAGGGAAATCGTACCGACGGCAGTTGGCGGATAGTCTCCGGTCACCGGAGGGTGTTTAGATCAAGCACCCAAGACACATCGGATGCTGTTGATTCCCTCGTGAGGCCCCATCGGTTTTTTTTTATAGAATTTTTGGACGGCTTGGATCGGCCATCCGAGCCGGAGACGGCCCGCCAGAGGCCGTCAGTACGATTTCCCACCCCCGGTCGGTACCTATATCATTTTCGATTAAATTTATGGGCTTAAGTCAGGAGAGCTGTGCTGTTGGGATACCACTGAACCACAAAACTCAGCATCATCAATTATTTTAACCAAATTAAAGAATCCTTTTGGATTAAAAAAAAAAAAATTATTCTAACCAACTTGATCATTTGAAATTCTCAAGTTAAGATGCGAACATGCCTCAACTTTTAAAAATGATTAAGGGAGATCAGAACCCTGTTTGGTCAATCTATAATAATTAATTCACTAACACATTATTAGTAGTAGTAGATCAGCAGACCCTTAATCAATTTCTTTTTTTTTTTTGGAGGGGGGCGAGTTAGTTTTTTTGAGAAACTTGCTGTGTTTGGATGAATTTTTGAGAAATTTTTTATGAGAGTAATAATTGAAAGTAGGGGTAATGAGTGGAAAGAAATAGAGAGAGAAAATGAGAATAATGATTAGAGATAGGGATAATGAGTGAAGAGTAATGATTGAAAGTACAGTAATGGGTATTTTTTAAGTTGATGATTGAAAATACGGTAATGAGTATTTTTTAAGTTGATTTTTTTTTTTTAAAAAAAAAAAGGAAAACAAACAAGGCAAAGGAATTTTTTTTTTTTTTGGGGATTTATGGAATGAAAGGAGAGGAAAAGGGAAGAAAATATGGCGATGTTTGATTTGATGAAATGAGAAGTGGAATGAAATAGTTATCAGCAGTATGTAATTTTTCATTTCTATTTATTTTTGTTTACTTTAACCAAAGCAAAAAGAAAGCATGAAGGTGTCAATGGAGCATTTTTTATTTTTTATCTAACAAACTCCTAAACCACAATTTTGGGTCGCACCTTTAACACTTTTTGCCGTATAATACATTCCAAACACGAATAATGCGCACCCCCCACCCCCCCGCGGTTATTATAAGTGTTTAAAATCCGTTCCCTTCATTTCACATCACTTTCAGATTGCGAAGGATTTAAAATGAGTTATACATTATTCAATATTATATTATATGGACTAAAATTTTCAAAGGATAAACAAAATTACGAAACCCGCCCCATTATCATTTTTTATTATGAGTGGCTAAAATGTCATATAGGCAGAATAAAAAATTAAATTCAAGATCCAACTTTATATGGGCAAATAAGAAGAAAAACGTACCGCAAGGTAGTTCAAGAAGAATGTCACTAACAAGCGTCATCCTGCAAAGCGGTACCAAATAATTGATTCGGTCGTTCATCTCAGCACAGACGATTTTGATTGAATCTAAACGCATACAAATTTGAATCGTCGATTGCTCAATGAAGATCAGAGCCGTCGATTGTTGAGGGCTCAAAATGAACGGCCGAATCGACCGTTCGGCAAGATCCCAATTCCCACAAATAAAGTCAAACATAAAACCAAACTGCCTTTTCAGAAGAGGGAAAGAAAGTTACTCCATACTTTATTTAGATTCGGCATATACCTTACACTATCTCTTACCTAGATTCGGAATATTCCTTCAAAGAAATCTCAACTCTTAAGTAAAAATTACTCTCTCTCTTACTGCCTGTTTGGAACCTGGGAAAAAGAGGGAAAGGAAAAGAAAATTATGGAAAAAATGGGGGGGAGGATCCCCTTGTTTATACTCCCTCCATTTCGATTTGTTTGTTCTATTTGAAAAATCTAATTTATTAAGGAGACACAATTATTACACTTTAAAAACTAGGCCCCGCGCACAGTAAAAAGAACTTTAGGAAAAAAAAAAAGATTTTTCAAGCTCAAATATAATAAAAAATTATTATTTTTACATTGTTTAAAAGATCTCGATAAGATTTATCAAACAAGATCCATATTGGTAGAAAAATTATTTGCGTAAACACATTATTTTTATTTTGAAAAACCTTCATTTTTCTAAAGTTTCTTTTACTATGCATCTGGATCACCCCCTAAATTTTTCAATAATACCCCTCAATTCAAATTGTACTTGTCACATCAATTTAAGGAAGAGGAAAGGGTAAAAGAGTATTTTTATAGAATTTCTCTTTGGATCATTTAAAATTGAACAAACAATTTGGGAGAATAAAAAGTCAAAAAATAAATAAACAAAATGAGACGGAGGGATTCTTTGGACAAAGCTACTCATATAACGATTCAAACACAATAACTTACACAACCTTTCACATGTATGTGAGCGATTATGTAAGTTATTGTGTTTGAATTTTTATGTGAGTATCATTTTTGTTCTTTGTTTTGTTATTTGTTTCCCTTTTATTTTTCATTCCTTTATTTTAGTATACAGTAGGGTTCCAAACAAACTGTTAATTCTTTCTTTTGTCCTAATCTCTTTCTCTGTTGGAGTAATAATTTTTTTTCTTTTCTCTGTTGGAGTAAATTTGTTCGTCACTTTCTGTCTCCCTCATTGGCTATGCACTATATATATATCTCCTCCTCCTTTGGAGCCTCTCGCAGCTGTTCTCTCTCTAAAACGGAGCCCCTCTCTCTCTCTCTCTCTCTCTCTCTCTAGAATACCGGCTTTATCCGGCCCCTGCTTCTGGTCGGTTACTCAGGTACTGTATCACTTTCGGTGGTTTGTGTTTATTTTATTTTATTCTATCGTGTACCGCTTCAATGATGAATGAATGAATGTACAATTTCAAATTTGAGGGATTTGGCGTTGTGATTTTTCTGGGTTCTATTCGGTTGTTTTCTTGGTGCTTTTTCTATTTGTATTTTCTGTTACCTTGAAATTCTATGCCTTTTTCCGCCTATCTGGTTGTAAAAATGGAAAAAGAACTGTCTTTTGGAAATCTTGAGATTTTCTTGATATTGCTGTCTTCTTTTCTTGGCATTGTGGCCATTTGAAAAAGAATATGTGGTGTTCTTGGTTTAACCAATATTTGTTCCTTACAGCCCTTTGGATTGAGTGGTTTCATGAGAAAAGAAAGGGTTATGCTTTCTCACCAAATCTCATCCTTTTTTCTTTTCTTTTTTTAAGAAACAAATTATGCCTTAATTTTACACACGTTTCTCGCCTATTTATCGAAACAAGTGGTGGATTCTCCTTTCTATTCTTTTCTTTTCTCACCAAAACCCTCAATCCAAAGGGACTAAGGCTAACCCAAATTGATTGAGGTTTCTTTATCTGTTATCTCCTCATTTTCCTTGGTGTTCCAATAATTGGGATTTGGGTTATTTTGTTTCCATTGTTACTTTCAGAAAACACTTGAATTTGCAATCTTTTTGAATAATTTTCTTGGGGAAAATGTTCTGAAAACTCCTACAAAAGGTTGTTTCCGATTTTTCCAAAATCTTTGTTTGCGCAAGGTGTTTTTGAACGTTGTTTTTGTATCCAGAAATTGGAAAACCTGAAAACGAAACGGGTAAAGCAAAATTGATACCAATTGTCATAAATAGATCTCTATATTTCTTGCTCATATATGTTAATCAACATATTTATTTACAGCTAATTAGTATTTTCTATAATTTTATTCTTTTATATTTGGTGGTATGTTAAATTTACTTCAGTGGATGGTTCTTTCCGATTTGTTGTCAAATATATGGTCTCTTATTGGATTGTATTGATATGAATCCCCGTTGACTTTATAACTAACTCATACTCTTGTGATGAATTTCTGGATCTATGACTTTACCTTGGGATCCCTTTAAATCTGAAAGTTTGGTGAATGTATGCGAGATGATGTCAGTAATAATGTAATTTCTTTTTTATAACCAAATGTAATATTAGTTTGGTGAATTTTTTGCACTGTGGGTTTGCATTTGGATGTATAATTTGCAAGGTTATGATGGTTTTGATGATATATTGTAGTGAAGCCTAGGCGCTAGTTTAGTGTGGTGTGCTTCTTCTATCGCCTTCGTGAATGGGCTGTTTTCAGTCTACGGCTAGAAAGCAGTTTCCTGGACACGAGGACCCTGTACTTCTGGCTTCACAAACAGCTTGTAAGTTAAAACCTTGTACGTTGAATTGTTAAATGATTATCTCTACTGGGGTATATATGTTCATGTGTTATTGATTTGAGTTTCCATAAGTCGACCTTAGATCCATTTAGCAATGAAAAGTTTGTCCTGAATATCTGAGTTTCTGTTAGTTTTAGATCCATGATAACCACGACACTTAAATTTTATTTTATGGTGTTCACTATGTAGTTGTTTTATTTTTCCTACTATTGACAATTTGACAGCAAGCTTGTTTATTTGCCGTTTCCGGTTTTCCAGTTAGTGTAAGTGAAGTTGAAGCATTATTTGAGCTTTATAAGAGCATTAGCAGCTCCTTGATTGACGACGGACTTATTAACAAGGTAATGTGCCCTGATATTTGTAGCCAAGGCTTCTGTGGTTTCATATTTTTGCTTATGTTCTCGAACTCATTCTATCAATTGTTTCTACATTGCTATATCAGTAAATACATGGGAGATTTGCGGTGCCTTTTTTGTTTAACATATGTAATGGTTTAGGGTTCCCATGCTCAACGTTGGTGTTTTTGATAATCTATCAACCAGTTTATCATAGTACAATACAAAAGCAATTATTTGTCCAACTAGTAAGTTAGTGACATGTTTCGTTGTCCTTTCTGAGAGGCATTGACATTGACAAAATCTGACAGCGAAGGTCTCTGTTTACATACTGAGCAATTTGGTTCAGGCCTATATATCCATACTATTGAATTTCAAACATGAGAAATGTTTTTATATCCATATAAAGACGTTTTCCACATGATTCAGAGCTTGGGATGTGAAAATCAAGAAGGCCAGTCGTGTTATCCATCTCTTGTTGTCTTACTAATTTGTCAGGCTGCTTAGGCATCTATTGCCAGTAAAATCGTTTATAGAACTAACTTTTATTCTGAGAATGTTGCCTCCTTTGATATTTATTGGTTGTTTTCTACCTTGTATTATATTTTGCTAACAAGCCCTGGTAGGCAGCCTTTCTTGTATCGACGTATTATGGAGATCTTTGAATGGTCGTGGAGAAAATGCGTAAACCTGATAAATTTTAGTCCACAAATGTGCCAATTACTTTTGAGCTATGTATCAGTATCAGTCATATCCTCGTGTGTTGTTTGTGTCTTGATAATGCTGTGTTGTGAACAACAGAATACATGCATGCGATTTTTTAGTATGTTTTCATTGTGACATAATTTTCTTGCTATGCGAATTTCAGTTCTGATGTGATATTGGATGTTTTGCCTGAATATGCAGGAAGAGTTTCAATTGGCTCTATTCAATAAAGGAAAGAAGGAGAACCTTTTTGCAAATAGGGTATGGTGTTTGTCATTTTGTATTCAGTTGGAACAATTGATTGTAGTCGTGCTGTAAATGTTGTGTTGATTTTGTACTATAAAAAAAATTACTAACCCAAGTCTATATCTAATGTTAATGGGCTTTCGAATAACTTCAGAGGGAATTATTTTGCCTCATAAGTTGTTATTGAAGCTTTCCAGTGAAACTAGGTGACTCCTGGATCTGTTTAGGTTCAAACCACAAGGCATGCCATTTGTTCTTCACCTATTTTGCTAGATTTATTATCACTGTGTGTAAGCTTTTGCAACACCGCTTGTGCTTGCATGAGGTAAAATTTGCTGAGGTCTGTGTACTAAGCGTGTGCAATTTTTTGTTGGAGTCACGCGAACAAGGTCAGATGCATGCTCCTGTTGGCTTATTTGTAGGTCTTGGATTTGTGTGCGCTTGTTCAGTTTGTATGTTGTTATACATGCTGTCAACATACTGGGGAGTTTGGTGTTCAATTTGGATATAGCTTGGACGTTGGTTCTGGATGTTTTACATGACTTTTGCAGGTCCAGTAGGTGCTAAGTTAGATATTAAGTTGGTCTTATTTGAGTGTGTGGTGATCTCTGGATGTTGTGCTAGCTAGTGAAAGAACTCTCTGCAGCTAAAATTTTTATCGTAAGATTCTTCTGCGTCAATGATTTTGCTCTTATTTTGATAGTGATAGATTTTGCATGCAGATCTTTGATCAATTCGATGTCAAGCGGAAGGGGGTCATTGATTTTGGTGATTTTGTCAGATCACTCAATGTCTTTCACCCAAATGCCCCAGAAGAAGACAAAATCGACTGTAAGCAGAAATGATCATATGGATTAACCTTGAACTGCATCCCAGATTTTGGAATGCAATACAAATTCGTTTATACTCTACATATCCCTTTCATGGCAGTTTCATTCAAACTCTATGATTTGGAAAACACGGGATTTATTGAGCGGCAAGAGGTATATTATTGCTTTTATTTGTTCATTAGAAATATTCTGGAGAGTGGAGAGAGTTTGGTAGCCTCATTTAAAAGCTATTGGATATTATGTTAATTGTTTATAGTTTTTGCAGGTCAAGCAAATGTTAATTGCGCTGTTAAGCGAGTCTGACATGAAGTTGGCTGATGAGACCATTGAGATAATAATTGATAAGGTGAGTGGTTAGTTGTCTTAACAATTCGAAGCAAAATATTTACTCTTTTGAGAACTTGCAGAATTGTGCCATTTCCTTTTCACAAAGACCATTTCACCCTCATTGAAATTTGAACTTTCATATTGATCATCATGCTTACAAGAGAAAGAAAAACAACTGAAAAAAAGAGACCGGGTTTTATACCGACGTATATCAGTTTTATAACTAAAGGGAAAAAAAGAGAAAGGATGGAAAGTCCCGTGGCGTATGTATGCTCTGATAATGGCAAAGCACAACAAAAAATGAGGAAGTTTCCTTATTTTGCAATGCCTGTGAAACAAAGGTGGTCATTGGCCTTGAACAGGTTGGACAGGTTTCGTTAGTTTTATCTTCTGGCGGGCAAAAGGCTACAGACATTTTTGTTGTAAGCATGAAAATTTTCCTGTTGATCAGGTTTTGGTTGTATTTTGCCTACAGACATTTTTGGAAGCGGATGTAAATCAGGATGGGAAGATTGATAAATCTGAGTGGCAGAATTTTGTGAGCCGAAACCCTTCACTGATGAAGATAATGACACTCCCATATCTGAGGTGTGAAAGCTTTGTTTAGTTTGCATCCGTATTTTCACGAGGTTCATAACTGTGGTTTAACAATTTTGTGTTGTTTCGTAAAATGCAGGGATATAACTACGACGTTTCCAAGCTTTGTTTTCCATTCCGAGGTTGAGGAGATGGCTACGTAACAGATAATTTACACTGCTTAGAATTCCATGTTCCTAGTTTGCACGCCTTTTCGTGTTTTATTGTTAGAAGGAATTCTCTGTTTCGGAAGGTGTTTTGTATTTTTATTGTCTAGAAGGATTGAGTTCGACGATGTAAATGCAGAAATTACGCGAATTAAATAGAAAGAGGCGCAGCTGAATATGACTAGCTGTGGTCTTACAATTGTGAAGTGTTTCCAATTCCGGCATTTGCTAGCGTATTTTTGCCCCGTTGGTAGGATTGTAGATTGAGAAGATTCTTAAGCTCTTTTTTCTTATTCGACAGAGCTCACTAAAAAGACGCTTTTATGTAGCCGACCTTGATTGATTGAGACTTAAAAGCTCTGTTGGTTCGGTTTAGTTTGATTTATCAGATACAATGGTGATGTCAAAATATTTGGGATTTGTTATAGAGTAGAATAGGACATGCAACAAATTATTTTAGTTTCTAACTCTGGGAGTTATCTACTCTTTCGCAACAAATGATCAAGTTACTTATCGACCCAATTGACAAAACGCAAACATTGTTCAGTGCGCAAGTTCACTGATAATTATAGTGGTTCATTTTCATCTGAGAGAGAGAGAGAGAGAGGGGTCATAATATAGCAGAAATGCATGATACAGTATGATCCAAGGCAGTAAACGAGAATCAGACCCTCAATCAAACCAAACGATTCCTTACTATGGCAAATAATCAAATGAACAACTAAAGCCAAACTCAATCATATATTCAGAGCAGTTATAGATAATCACAATTTATCAACGTTAGACTCTATGTATTGTGCTGAACTGTCTCGCATGAATCCTAATCCCAACGATGTCCGGAGCCTTTCAATTTTCACTGGTTCTCCCAAAAACCCAGGAATGAGATTATTTCAAAAGCAATTATGAATTCGAGACTATCTAAAAACATTCACTATTCATTACTGAACAATGAAACGTTGACATAATAGCTCAACTTCAATTTGCACCCTTAGCCCTACAATAGCCCTGCTGCTGCGAAAACAAACAAATAAACAAAACAAGGTATTAGGAAAATTTGATGTGCGATACAGGAGTGCGGATAAGAAGCTTCAATATCTATTATATACAGTCATGCAGAAATAATTTGAATTTATTCTGGTCAGGTTTTTACTCTTCCTAACTGACATTCTCTTCTCTCTACCCTCTTTCAATTGGTTGAGTTTTGTTCTCCTTCTGTGCAGCAAGGGGACAGATCTGAGAGCTTCTCCCTTGCACATGTGTGCTCTTGCTACCCTTCTTCTCTCGTGAGGTTTTCTTCTTCCTTAACTCCTCTTTCTGTCGGTGTTGGTTTTTGGAAAACCAAAAAGGCCTTACCAAGTATGAGTCGGAATTTATCTTCTAGACAGCAGAGAGGAGGCCATTGCGTGAAGTTGGTGCAAAAAATTGAACCAACAAAGAAAATCCAGAGTGGATGAATAAGGGTCTTAGAAGAGGTACTTGAGAGATGTGACTCATCCTTTTGTGGTAGTTTCTTTTCCTTCTATTTTTCTTGGGTGGCTCTCCCTTGGCACATTCGCTATGCAGCATTTGTTACTTAACAGTACAAACTATTCCAGAATCTAATCTAACAAAGTAGGAGTAGTCACCCGTAAAGTTTCTGAAATAAAAATAATCTCTTGATTAGTGAATTGTTGTGATTGTTTGCACTACATTTCCAATGCATAATAGAAGAAAGTTTTTAAATTGCCTGTTCAAGACTAATCGCAGAGTCCCAAGCACGTACACGTGGGCACATATGCTATATGAATAGCAGTGCAAGTACTCATCCACAGCCTTTTGGGAATGTATTCTCCACAGTCCACACCAAGCACCGTTGAGTTGAATAAGATCCCATATATTTTGCATCCTAGTTCCAAACACGAAGATTGTCGCCTGTCGGGCCAATCCACAAGAGACAAAGTATACAATACCCCTTGCAATATTGGAGAAAATGCGCACAGAAAATAGACAATTGCATAACAATGAAATAATGTTGGCAGAACCAACTAACATAGGTATCTTGCTATACCTGCAAAGTCAATTATAACAACCCTACGGTATATTTCAGTCACGTGAACACAATAATAGCTACACTACGAACGAGTACACCATAACACGCATAGTTTGCAATTACTTTGAAAGCATCAACCCCAACATAAAATGACTTATGTTTATGTCCAAAAGTAAATATATGTAATGATCCACTTAACAAAATACCATCAACATGAGCTTCAAAATGACAAGCATGCTACTGCTTGTGCAATGTCTAGCTCCTCAGGACCTACAAATAGCCCCACAGAACGATAAGTGAACAAACTAGACCGAAAAATGAAAAGTAGTCTAATAATGACAATCTTCTCCATGGAAAGGCCACAATTGTGACAAGATCCATACAAAACCTCACTACCGCCCAATTTTCAAGTACCACAATTGTCAAGCTTGGATGCAAAATTGCAATCAGTACATCATTTTAAGCTCCCTAAAACTTAGTCAATTGCCTCAATGTCAATTCATCACTTTATATTTTAGTTTATATGTACCAACCACATAACTTCAGTCCAACTTAGCAATGAGATTGCTGGAAGAAGCATGCTTCTTTATGAGGCATATGCCGCATATCACAAGAGAATATTTAAGTTGTAAGATTTTAGCTGTTTCGTCATTCGTTCTTTTTAGTGGGAATGCTAGTTGCAGTAGACTGGCGGTGTATTGTGCATGGAACGTACTTCATTTATGTCTTGTAAAAATGAAGTAACACCACTCCAACTTGCAACAACCTTTTCTCTCGCGACAGCAGCAACGTCGACCACATATATGCAACAAGACCACATATAAATGACCAGAGAAATAGAAATGAAAGGAGCAACATAAAATAAATAAATGTAATAGCCGAACCCAATGGCATTCAACTTAAGGCTTTGTTTGGTTTGGTGAACTTAATCCCAGTAAATAACTGAATCAACAAGTACCTTCTGTTAATTTGGGTTTTTTCTCCTCCTTGCAGAACTCTATATGCATCCGTATAAACCTACGAACTAGAGCTTGGAAGTTACGAGGAGGAGAAGGAGCCTTTCCATCCTGGTTGGCCTGAAAGGTAACATAATACGTAGCAACTGTGCGAAAACCGATACACAGCCTGATGAGCTTGACAAACTTGTATTTGGTGCCCTGTAATTGGGCTAAAAAGACATTAACAAACACTCCCAAAGAAAGAGGAGCTAATGGAATGGCAAGAATTTACGAAAAGCGGACAAACTTACACACCTCTTTTCTGTTGAAACTTCTGAGAGCCTTCTTTGCTGCTCTAGTGGGATACCCAGTAGCTTCGGTAGGTTTTTCCAACGAGATTTCTGTAATAGGATTGCTTAATATAACCTCAAAGGGATTACTAATTAACGTCATTCAACCACCTCTACTTCTTCCATATTTTCTCTGGAACAGATTTACTCCTATATGATATGAATGGAATCACAAGTACACACACTCAAAGAAATGTATATACATACCTCTCTCTCCACGACCCTCTTTATGTAAGCTTCGCGTTCTTCCGGCGTAAAAGAACGCACTTTTCTATTTATCCCTGTAACCGGAGCCATGGCACTGTCCTCCTGTGGATCTGGTCTGTAATCCTCATAATCGTCATCTGGTTCCTCTTCCTCCTCCTCCTTCTTCTGCTGCTGCTGCTTCTTGCTTCTTCTGCCACCGACGCTGTGGTTTTCCGCCTCCTTGCTGTTTCTTGAATGCAGGACGGGTGATTTCTGAGATTAGCAAAATCATCTTCCAACATCATCTGCTTGTATGCAGACAGCGGGGTCATTCTTCGAGTAGAAAAATCATCACCGCGGTCTGCCAATCTCTTCTTCTGTTCAGATTCATGGTTTTCATAGTCCTCCATCACCAAATCCTGTATATATACCTATGATATGGCATGACAGGATTCTGCAATTAGATGAAAGCATGAAACTCATAGCTAGTGTGTACTAAAAATCGCTAGGCGCTAGTCGGACAGAAAAGGGGTGCCCTTGGCCCCACCTAGCACCTAAGCGACTAGGCGCCTAATTAAGGCATTGGATCACAACCTAGCATCTAGGCGGGGACTAGGAGGCCAACTTTGACTGCATTGTGAGAGATCAACGAGCATAATTCAAGTGAAGAAACATCAGCGCTCAAAGATCATCCAATTTGTCTTTTTTCAATAAAAAAATAATTCGGTTCGCACACCAAGATGCCACTGGCAAACGTATATAAAGAAAAGTGAGACCGTGAGGGAAGAGCCGAAGAGGGAGAGGAATGTAGAGATAGGAATTCTCAGAGAGAGAGATGGTTTTACTTGTCTTAAGTCACACAATGCGCGTGTGCGTGCCATCGTGATTACGTTGTTTTCAACGTGCAGAGTGAGGATTGGAGAGCGGAGAGAAGGCGGATAATGTGACTGAGGTCACACCTTGGTCATTGCTGGTCCTGAAGCAGTGGCGTTTGTCAAGAGAAAGAGAATTAGGGTTGGGGTAATGGAGTAGTACAACTGGGGGATAGCGAACGGTGCCTCGGTCTCTTATAGGGACGCCTGCTTGCTATTACTAGTACGGTTACATTCTCTCTCTCCAATTCTGTTCTTCACAAATGAGAGACACGTGGCACGGAGTGTAGAATTTCCTCCCGTAGGAATGAGGGAAGAGGGCAGCGTTCGTTCGCCGGTGAAGGGGGAGGTGGTTGGCGACGAGGGAGGCAAAAGGCAAAGCTGTTCGTGCGTAGTGGAGTAGTAATAAAAATGAGATACTCATTTTAGGCTAAGTTACGCTAAGATTTTTGAGAATTTTTATTGTTTTGTTTTTGTTTAAATTTTTTTTTATGTTTGTTAATTTCGCGTTTTACTTTTGCGGATTATCGATTCTTTTCGAATAAAAGAATCGAACAAATAAAAAATTATTATCATTAGCCAAATATTTTAGGAAATATCAAAAAAAAAAAAAAAAAAAACCCCCACAAAGCCGGTTTGTAAAATCAAAACCAAATCGTGATTCATTTATTTAGTTGTGGCCCGGTTCATAGAAATTTTGGTCTACACGGGGTAACCATTAGCGGCCCTTTTGCTAGCGTCTAGACAAATTTGCAAGCTTTCACTCAATTTAACCGTCAGGATTAACACATGATAAATTTTCATACCTTTTTTATTGGAGGGGAGGAAATCAATTTTTCCATCTAACTAGAGTTAATACTCCATAAATACCACAAACAAGGTACCTACCTATTAGTTATATATGAATAGTATAATTTTAGTTGTAGTTGGTGAAATACACTTGGTTCGGGCTCCGATTAAGTACACTTTTTTTTTTATCAGCAAAAAAGGCCTTAAAGGCTTTCATTAATATCCTTTTCCAAAACTGTTACAAGAGAAGTAGGGGGATTGAAAACCCAATTACATGGTAGAGATTTTCTTAAAGCTAAATGTGCAACTTCATGGGCCACCTTATTCGTCGATCTCCTCACCCATTTAAGGAGGAGAGCCCCCTCCTTAGCATAATCACGAATATCCATCAGCAAAGCTCTCACAGACCACGGGGGAACCAATTCAGAAACACTAAGGGAAATCACTTGCTTATTATCAGACTCCACTTCTACCTCTTTCAAGCCCAAGCTGTGAAGCTTCTCGCATACCGCTCTAATGGCAAAAAGCTCACCCCCTAAGCTGGATGTAGTATGAACTGACCTCGCTATGCCTTCCATCACCTTTCCTTTCCAGTTTCGAAGAACCGCAACAGCTTCACCCTTTTTTCCAGGCGTTGGAAAAGCCACATCGCAATTGGCTTTGAGTTTGCCTATGTCCGGAGCCCTCCAGGTGGATATTTCCTCCTGATTTAGTGGGTTGTCCAAATGGTTGTCCATTTGGACTGTAGGAATCACAAGAGTAAATGAACTTTCCATCTCCGTATGGAGAATGGAATCAATAGTCCTCTGCGGATTTACTACTGCTCTGTTGAACACAAATTCATTTATCCCTTTCCAGATATGCCAAGCAATGACAGCCACTCTTTCCATGAACTCAGTAGCTTTCTTGGTGCCCAGCTTATTAACCATGTCATCAATCCATTTGACAGCTGAACCATTGCCTCGTAAGTCGCCGAAAGGTTTAATGTTACAACCAAACCACACCAAGTTGGCCCAAGGGCACATAAAGAGCATATGGTCAATGGATTCCACTTCACAATCACAGATAGGACATAGGTTATCCTGTGCACATCTCCTTTTGAAAAGATTTTTCTTTGTTGCTAAAATATTTCTGCAAACACGCCACCAAAAGTTTTTATTCTTGTTTGGAACTTTCATCTTCCACAAAACTTTCCAAACTTCTTTCGCCAACTTGAAAGATGTCCCAGGCTGGTTGGAATCCTTCTCACTTAAATTCTGTAGTGCAATATGATATCCTGATTTAACTGAATAGCATCTGTTGGGGTTAAAGTGCCACACTAACTGATCGATTCTACCCACATGGGCTAGAGGAATTTCCAGAATTGCATTCACTACCTCCAACGGTATTTCTTTTGACATTTTCTGAATATCCCACTGCCCAGAATTAGCATCAATGATGTCCACCACCTTGTTAATAGCACTGTTGGCAGGTCTAGGAATAGGAACTTTGAAATTAGGCAAAGAAGGAATCCAAGCATCATTCCAAAAATCTATACTTTTACCGTCTTGCACTTGCCATCTCAGCCCCTTGAGGAGAAGATTTCTGCCATGTAAAAGACTCAACCATGGCCAAGAAGCTCGATTACCTCTTGATGCTTGGAGGAAGGATGAGTTTGGGAAATAGATTCCCTTGAAAAACCTGGCCCAATAAGCATTTGGATTCATTAACATTCTCCAGCCATTACGTGCAAGCATAGCTTCGTTAAAAGCTCGATAGTTTCGAAAACCCATCCCACCATGGTCCTTAGCTTTGCCCAAATTTTCCCAAGAAGTCCAGCATATTCTCCTATCTTCTGGGTTCCCTTTCCACCAGAATTTCTAGTTAAAGAATCCAGCTTCTCACACAACTTCTTAGGTAATAAAAAGCAAGCCATTGCAAAGGTTGGAATTCCTTGGACCACTGATTTGATGAGAATCTCCTTTCCACCCATTGAAATCAACTTATTATTCCATCCCTGCATTTCACCCATTGCTTTCTCAACCAGAAAAGTATATGCCTCAGCTTTGGATCTCTCCCAGAAAGAAAGCTGGGAGACCTAAATACTTTGTATGGTTCTGTTTATGCCCATTTTTGGCACCAAACCGTGGACCCGTGCTGGAGGGCCATTTAATTAATTGTTAATTAAATTGGGCCGATTTCTACGAGTTTCTCGGGCTAAAAATTAATGGGTCGCATTAATTTTATGATTTGAAGCAAGGCCCGATCAAACAAAATTCAAGTGGAGCGGGATGAACTGGATGATTTTCCTTCATGGCGATTTGTCCAGAGACATACATGTGGAAATCCAAACTGTTGGCCATATCCCACCAAAAATGGAGACAGTTATTGGTGCACGGATGATTAGTTTAATTCAAAAAGAAAATGGTAAGCCACGTTGAGGTGGTTTTCCTTCTATTGCTACCCATGATCTAAAGTTGCTGGAGAAGGAACAGATTTCATGGGATTTTTGGACACATGGCAACACATTAGGAAATGGGGTAAATGGGCAAGCAACAATTGCTACCCATGATCTTGATTAACTGCCAGCATGTGTAGCAGTCGGAGATTACCATGCACAACATGGGACACTTGGCCATTTTCGGAAGAGGCAGTTGATTTCCATGATTTTGCAGACCGGGATCTCGCTTATAAATAGCAGAAAACAAGATGGAAAAATGGTCCAACACCAATCAAGCATAACGCTAAAAAACCCAAGCCTTCCCAGCGAAGCAAACACTTTCCTACTTTCAGCAAAGTAGATTATCGAGTACCACGTGCTCACCCCTCATTCAAACTCACTTCATCAAGTGGTTTGGATCTTTTATTTTCCTTGTACCAACTTTATTATCCCGGTGTAATAAAGTTCACGTTTTTCTTTTACATTCCAACTCCTATACGACTAGGAAATTCTAAGTCCACTACCGTGTGGCAAACCCCGAACCTCATTGTGATCTTTAACCTTTGGATCACACACAATCGCTCATACGATAGAAGTCAAGATTCACGGGAATCTTCATCAAAAGTTAGGCGCTACAAGTTTTGGCACGCCCGCGCTCCACGCATTCACGCCTTTGTGCCAAAAACGAGAGTTTTCATTGGCACGCCCGGTGGGACCCTAGTCGTTTCAAGGGTTATTACGCTGATTCCTTCGCATGTCAATTCGATACGTTGAATTGGAGGTTGAGATTCGGCGATGTCAAGAAGAAATTCGTTGGCGCGATGATAAGGTCGACGAACTTGAAGATGAAATCTACCGCCTTGATTGTGAGAGGCGTCGACTCAATCCTAGGGAGGATTGGTTTCTTGAAGCACAAAATCGCTACAACAATGAAATTCAAGGGCTTGAAGACGAAGTTGACAGGCTTGAAGAGGAGGATCGCCAATTACGCTGTGAGGTAAGCCGTCTCTTTACTGCCAAGTCACGTGGCAATTCACATATCATGTATTCAGCCCTACCCGAACAACTTGAATTTCAAAATGGTGGGCTCGACGATCCTCCTACTCAGACCTTTGAAGGCCAAGTTGAAGAAAATATGGGCATTCAGTCCTGTACCGTGGCATCCAACGAAGGACTCTCACAGGAATTCAGTAATCCCTGGGTTGAATGTTTCCGTATGGTTGAAGAAGGTCTAATCAAATCCAAAAAGGCCATCGAAGACATGAAGTCAATTCCAACTCTTACTCCACCACTGCCGTCACCATTTAGCACTTTAGGCCGAACTTTAGGCCTGAATGTGTCTCAACAAGCTTCCAACAAGCACTCCAGGCCTCCAGGCTTCTCTCAACCCTTCGATCCCAACAGCTCTACACTCGGGGGGCAAGGAGGCCAAGGAATTCGACTCGGGGGGCAAACGTCCCAGTTCAGGCCTTTGAGGATTCCTGAGCAGCAGCAAGGCCTGAATGATACAGATCATGGCAACAGTTTCAGGTCTGAACACAACAACCAACATTCAGGAGTTTTTCAAAAACTTTTGGATGGTAAGCTATTTCCATGCCCGGAGGAGCAAAAAGATAGGTCTGTTTCAACGCAAATGGAGCAAGATTTCAGACCTAAAATAAGCCAGAACATGGAGAGTCCTATTATGAGGCAAGATCAGCCCATTCTCTCCTCTCTAGAGTTTTCTCAAGTGTCTGAAGAGTTACCACATCCAGATTCAGTCCTGAGCAGTGAGCAGATAACAGATACAAGTCAGACCAGGTCTGAATTGGCTGCCTCACCCGTTCTAGAGCAGGAGGAATTAAATGAGGAAGAGGAATCCGACAACACTCCAGGGCTTGATCATGATGCATTCATAATTGGAGGTCCCCCTCCTCCCCCTGTTCATGAAGGCCTTTTTGGCATTGTCCAAGCTGCTAAAAGGCATTACAAGCTTAGGCCAACTGTAGGCCTTAAAGTTGTGGAACTACGCCCGCCTTAAAGTTGTGGAACTACGCCCGCATTGGATTTGTGGGGCACATCAAAAGCGGGTCTTATTCACTTGGCTTATGCAAAAATATCGCGGTTGTAAAAATGGCTAAGTGGCCAATGAGAAGTCTTTCAAAGGCCGAACAAGCATCTCTAAGTGTTCGGCCAAGGCCTATCAGTCATTGAGTAGGCCATATTAGAGTTTTAGTAGGCCTTTTCCGCAGATGTGGAGGCCTTTTCGTTTCATTGAGTAGGCCTGAAAGTTCAAAAGCTGAGGTTCAGGCCTTCAATCTATTTTCAGTCATTCCCAGGCCTTTTTCATGATTCTATGGTTTCTCTACAACCAGGCCTGAACACAGGACTTTATTGATTTACAAAGGCCTTTTTTGCAGAGACGAAGGCCCTTTGAGCTCTTTGTTTGGGCCTGAACCACATTTATAAGCGTTTCAAGAAGAAATTCAGGTCTTTCAACATATTTTTAGGCCTTTTTGTCGAGCCTTTCATGGTTCAGGCCTGAATCTCATATTGTCAAAGGCCTGAATGGAGCATAGCAGATGCCTAGTGCCTACTATCCATAGGCAAGGCAAACAAATGAAGGTATGCTACAACAGGATTCAAGACCTGTTTGGATGCCAAAAACAGTTTTCTTTTTTATACATGCCTTGATCCTAAAAATCAAGAATCAAGGCATGGGGGGGCAATGTTTATGCCCGTTTTTGGCACCAAACCGTGGACTCGTGCTGGAGGGCCATTTAATTAATTGTTAATTAAATTGGGCCGATTTCTACGAGTTTCTCGGGCTGAAAATTAATGGGCCGCATTAATTTTATGATTTGAAGCAAGGCCCAATCAAACAAAATTCAAGTGGAGCGGGATGCACTGGATGATTTTCCTTCATGGCGATTTGTCCAGATACATCCACGTGGAAATCCAAACTGTTGGCCATATCCCACCAAAAATGGAGACAGTTATTGGTGCACGGATGATTAGTTTAATTCAAAAAGAAAATGGTAAGCCATGTTGAGGTGGTTTTCCTTCTATTGCTACCCATGATCTAAAGTTGTTGGAGAAGGGACAGATTTCATGGGATTTTTGGACACATGGCAACACATTAGGAAATGGGGTAAATGGGCAAGCAACAACTGCTACCCATGATCTTGATTAACTGCCAGCATGTGTAGCAGTCGGAGATTACCATGCACAACATGGGACACTTGGCCATTTTCGGAAGAGGCAGTTGATTTCCATGATTTTGCAGACCGGGATCTCGCTTATAAATAGCAGAAAACAAGATGGAAAAATGGTCCAACACCAATCAAGCATAACGCTAAAAAACCCAAAGCCTTCCCAGCGAAGCAAACACTTTCCTACTTTCAGCAAAGTAGATTATCGAGTACCTCGTGCTCAAATCTCATTCGAACTCACTTCATCAAGTGGTTTGGATCTTTTATTTTCCTTGTACCAACTTTATTATCCCGGTGTAATAAAGTTCACGTTTTTCTTTTACATTCCAACTCCTATACGACTAGGAAATTCTAAGTCCACTACCGTGTGGCAAACCCCGAACCTCATTGTGATCTTTAACCTTTGGATCACACACAATCGCTCATACGATAGAAGTCAAGATTCACGGGAATCTTCATCAAAAGTTAGGCGCTACAAGTCTTGGCACGTCCGCACTCCACGCATTCACGCCTTTGTGCCAAAAACGAGAGTTTTCAGGTTCTAGAAAAAATACTTCGAATGGTTCTAGAAAAGATGATAGTGAACGGTAGTAAGGAGGTGAATGAGAGGGGGGAAGAAAACATTTATATAATTCTTGTTTTTACCACATGGAGGAATTCAGCACATTATTAATCAAAAATTATTCGGACAAATCAAAATGAAGGACCAATTTGGTTTCCGGAGAGAGGAATTAAGATGTTACGTTCGCAATTTTTTCATGGCTTGACCTTTGTGATTTGGTCTGGTGTTGCAATTTGATGCAAAAGGGATTTCAGACGGAGATAGAATAGAAAAGGCGGAATACACGGCGAAGATGACGGAGGAAAATCTAGGGGCAGTGGAACTTGTTACTGGAGAGTGGGTACGCCTTTCAATCTCAGCTACGAAGGAGGGAATTCTATGGGGTTTTTTTTTTCTTCAACAAATGTTGGGTCGAGACCAACCCCGATCCACACTCCACATGCACGCAAAACAAGCAGAACACACGCACACACCCGAGAGATTGAGATAAAAATCACTATGTACTACATATAAATCATCACATATATACAAAGTTAATTTTGGGTAGTGATTTTACCACACTCTTTTTTGATAATGCCACACCCTGCAAGTGTATTTTTTAGCAATAATACACTTGCAGGGTATGGCATTATCAAAAAATGGTGTGGCAAAATCATTTCCCTTAATTTTTGTACCCTTCTAAAATAATTCCCCCTCCAATGCCCACATATTTATTCCCTTTTATGTTATAGGGAAATAATAATGTCAAAACTGTTTTTGTTAGTGTCAAAACTCTAGTGCGCAGAAAGTTTGTACAACGTGCAGTGTATAAGACTTTTATGCAATGGAGTTTTAGCTCTAACAAAACAGTTTTGGCACTATCACCGCCTTATATTTTTTTGCCAATATTGTATATATCAGCAAGGGGTAGCAGAGTCCTCAGAAAGTTCAAAACTATTCATAGCCCTGAATCTCAAAACGCCCCCTCGTGGGGCTTGTACCATGCCTCCATTAAATGAGTCATACCGGTAACCAAGAGTTTATATATGAACACACACAAACGGTTTGATTTGGTTATGTACCAAATCATATATAACGACTCTTAAATGTTCGGCATCGGACTAGATGAATGATCCACAAATTCAGAGCAAAACGTTTTGTTTGGTTCGGTCCAGTCCAGAGCGGTTCGATAGTTCTCATTTTTTCCCAGCTTCCTATTATGCCACCATCACCCCATGAGCCAAGAGCCAACTCGACACCAACTCTTAAGGCTCTGTTGAGTTGTTAGAAATGTTAAAGCAAAAAATGGTTTCTCAAGAAAAAATGAAATGAGGTAAAATAAGAAAAAATATTTTTTTCCCTGTATTTGTCCTTTTAATAAGAAATTCTACAGAAGAACTAAAATTTCTTCCTTTGCGCAAGATTTATTTTGCTGGAAAGTTTTTCCCCACGAGAAAGTTGGAACTTGAAACTGTGAATTCTTACCTTTTTGGTAATTTGTACACACAGGAAATTGAAGAAAATTGTTTTTCCCACAAATTCCCCTCCTTTTCGTGCACCTGAGAGCATCTCCTACCCATACTCTATATATCTATTTGAGAGTATCAAAGCACTTCAACCCATCCTCTTAACCCTCCCTCCATTTGAGAGTATTGGATTTTGACCCTCTATATTTAGAGGATAAGAGAAAATATAGAGGATCATCTCCATAATGCTATTCACCTTTTTAAAAGACATTTTTGTCCTTGTAAGCTTTTCTTACTAAATTTTTATATCAATCATATCCTTATGAGAGTATAAAAAAGGTTTTTTTTTTATAAAATAATTTTAGAAGGAAAAATAGAGAATTTTTGGTTAGAGTAAATATAAATAGTAATTTTCTTTAAAATTATTTTTATGAATAAAATAGAATATTTTGATAAGGGAAAGGAAAAGAAAAGAAAAGAAAAGAAAATGGAAGGAAAATGAGAGGAAAATAAGAAGGAAAATTTACTATTCACAAGACTGAAAATTATTATTTTCCTCCCCTTTTCTCTTCAAACCAAACAACGGAAAGGAAAATCTTTTAGTTTTCCTTTCTTTTCCTTTCCTTTCCTCGGGTTCCAAACAGACCCTTAAATAAAGTTGGATTGGAGAGGGTCTAAACAAGGCCAAGAGTCCTACCGAGTTCCAAACCCGAGTCCATTTCCCCTAAAACACACACCATAAAACCGACAAATCTAAAAAGCAGAGAGATCAAAATCTCGAGAGAGAGAGAGAGAGAGAGAGGAGAAGAGAGACAATCAAGCTGTGTTTGGTTAAACTTTCAGACACAGGAATCGGATGGATTTCTCAGAGCAAGAAGTAGACTTGTTCGGAGACGATGAAGAAGAAGAAGATTACCAAAACGACGACGATCAACAGCAGCAACAACAACCACTCAGAGAACCAAACGAAGAAGAAGAGGAGAGCCGCCGATCTTCTTCGGCCTCCTCCTCCTCCTCCTCCTCGGCCGCGGCGTCTTCTTCCTCCGCTTCGTCGTCCAACCGGAGCAGCGGCAGCGGAAGCGGGAGCGCAAGCGGCGGAGACGACGACGACGAAGATAATAATGATAATGGAGGAGAAGTGAGGTCTGGCTATTATAGTGTTGAGAATGAGGATAAGGATCTATTTGGTTCTGATAATGAAGATTACTGCAAAACCCTTGCCTCTAGTCCTTTCGTTGTGCCTGGTAACTTCTTACCTTCCTCAAAAGGCTATGGGAAAAAAATCCAATTTTTTGATAGCTTTTGTGGGTTTTCAATTAGGTTATTGTTTTGTTGCTGGCAGATAGGGTGTTGTTAAAAGTATCACTAAGGTTTGCATCAAATTGGACGAAAGTTGAACAACACAAGCCTACCAGCCCAACAGCATCCATGGACCATAGTGGGAATGAAATGGACAATTCAACAATGGCTAAAATTGAGGAAGAAATGATTATTACTTTTCTTTGGCAAGAATTGAGCACTAACTGAGCTTAGCTCGGAGGTTGAGTTGTACCCTTTTGGATTCTTGCAATTTCTTGTTATGGGTCTTGAAAAAATCCTTTTTTTTTTTTTTTTTTTTTGGGGATTGGATATCATGATTTACAATTAGGGTTTAAGTGTTTATTTGGTAACAGATGGGATATTGTTTAATGGTATCATTAGTGTTTGCATCAAATTGGACGACACTTGAACAACAAAAAGCTACTAGCCCAACAAGAAACTATGTCATGCTCCATAATGGCAATGAAATGGATAATTCAAGAAAGGCTAAAATGTGGGAAGAAATGATAAATTGGTTCTTTTGGCTAGAATTGAGCGCTAACTGAGCTTAGCTCAGAGGTTGAGTTGTACCCTTTTGGATTTTTGCAATTTCTTGTTCTGGGTCTTGCCCTATTGCTGTTTGTCACAGACTTCATTTTACCATTTTATTTCCGTTTGCTCATGCTATGAGGATTATATCCGTCCCTTGAATGTTGATCAAAAATTATTATGACAAGAGAAAGGGTAAGTTTGTTGGTCCCCATTAAGTATGTACAAGTTTTATGAAAATGGAGTAGTTGATGGGGAGAATTAGAGGTACTCGACTTTGTGGGTGTGGTTGCATTCTTCTTGACGAGGGGTGTAAGGAATTTTCATGTTTTGGGGGAACAAATTGATCTTTACTTGTAGCCTTTTAGCTTGTGGCGAAATTCACAACTCTGCATCTGTGCTTCCAAGGCACCTGATGAAAGCAAGGGCAGGCATTTCCATCTGTGTTGGTGTTAAGAACTAAATAGTATAATTTGAACATCTATCTTTATAGAGTTTTTGAATCACAGTGGATGTCAACTGAATTCTATGTTATTAGAACCGCACTTAAAATCTTCAAAGTTCAAACCTTAGATACAATTACTGTATATCTGGTTTTAAATAATGGCTTGTTAAAAGATCAGCGCATTGAGTTCCTGATAAGTTGCCAGGAAGGCAAGTTATCATAAGCATCATGCATCATGGGTCTCTAGTCTTAGAGCTGCAAGCATTATGAGTGTCGGATATGGAGGCCTCGGGAATTGGATAGGCAGCTATTTTGCATTCAGTTTTGTTCTTTTGCTCTTTTGGTTTTCTGTTAACCCCCCTTCCCTCCCTCCCTCCTCTCCTCTGTGTGTGTGTGTCCATTTTCTTTGTCTCTTGCCTCTAATGACTTCATTTTGCAGTTCTACCGACCATACGAAATCCTAACCACCATACCAGAGGTGGTTTTGGGCGTGGCCGTTGGCAAAATGATCGAGGAGCCGGCCTCCTTCCTCGACCTGGACCTTATCCCCAAAGGCAGAACTTCGGTTATGGCTCCAAGTTCTATAATGGTCGCGATGAACGCTTTGTCTCCGAATTAAAGCTTTCAAAGAGTGAAGAAACATTATCCAGGAAATGCATAACAATCCAAGAGGTAATTTTTACCAACAATGTGCGACTACTGATGCAAAATTAGATTTCATTATCTCCCTTGGAGATCCTGTGCAGAAATCTTGCTAACTTTATGTATCAGCAATATTTCTGCACGTGATACCACCGTTTTTGCAGTGGTAAAGACCCGTGAAAAGAGAAATAAGGAAAATGAAAGCTTAAGAGTTCACAGAGTGAATGGTTTACTTTGTTTCTGTGGTTCACGTTTTGCCCTATTTGGTGGACGTAAAATGTGCCCAATTGATGACCACAAATGTGTGATGTCAAAATCCTTTTGCACTGCCCGGTGGTTGCACGTAGATGCCCCCTCTCTTTTCTTCTCGAGTACTTATTTGTGCTTATTTTTCCGCTGTTTCTGTGATTGACACATGATGCACTAGCCATGCGAACTTGCTTGCTACAGTAGGGTAGAAGGTGGAGATGTATTCTTTGATGACCGCAGCTTGGTAAGCCTCCAGACCCTTATCTGTCTGTAGTTCCTTGTTTCCCGGATCTCAATTGTTTTTTCTAATAAATGTAATGATTGTTAGCTGATTTACACGACTTCATTGTACACTATTAGAGGCTTTTCAAGCGTCTTATTTCTGAAGATGTTGGAGCTGACCTGAATGAAGGGTTTGATACTTTTATCGAGAAGAAAGGTATGCCACATAACTGTGAACAGAGACCAACTAGACCAGATTAGCTAGGATTTACTCGGAGAGCTTCATTGTTGAAGTTTTTCGTGTAACATCTAACAAATAGTTATTATTATTCTCTCCATTTTTCAGATTTGGGGTCTCAAGGTTTTGGCGACCTTCTTGCTTGCGTAAGAGATAAAAAGATCCCACTTGAAAATATGCATTTTGTGGTAAGAGTTGTTGCTATATTTCTTGCGTTCATGTTTTAACTGTATTCTTCATGTTATTTATTACCCACAGGTTGTTCAATTTTAATTTTAACCCTTTCCCCTTATTATCTTTTACAGACATATCGTAACAACCTTAATAAGGTAATTCACTGATCCTTTTGAATGGTAGTTCCTACTAGTTACATACTTCTAAGTCGAAATTACCATCTCTTAAACGAAATAATTGCTGTGACGAATTTTCAAAGAGTGTATTTCTAAAGGTCTATGTGGACCAACTCAATGCTTTCTTATATCTGACAGTGCTTGCATCATGGACCAGAAGGATTGTTTAAGTTTTTTGAATATAAGTGCTTGCATCACGAAATAATTGCTGCGGCGAAATAATTGCTGTCCCTCGTTCTGCAGATATTGGCTACTGCTTATATCAGGCACGAACCTTGGGAAATGGGGGTGCATAAAAGGAAAGGGGTTGTGTATCTTGATGTTCATAAACTACCGGAACGTCCTCAAAGTGAGCTGGATCGTCGGAGGTACTAGAATGAATGCACATAACTGTATTCCAGAAACTTAAGATTATGTGGTTTCAGAAGCTGAAAAAAAAAAAGAAAAGAAAAGAAAAGATTACAGCAATGCAAAGTTAATCATGTGATATTGCCTAGATCAAGGGAATTGGGATGCATCATTCCCTATTTGCCATGTTCTTATTTTGCATTCAGCTTTATGTCAGAAAACTTCTTTTGTGATATGAAAAGCATGGGTATATTAGAGGCCTAGAGGTTCATTTGATGACTGATGTTCATGATTGATGTTTGAGTCATGACTTATCCTAGAAATTCATCTGTTTCATCCTCTTTTGAGGAGAAAAAGAAGGAAAAAAGTCACGCCTTTAGAACGGTTTTAGTTGTAGTGGGAAGGTTTCTAAAAATATCCCGAGGCTCTTTGATTTAGAAGAATGACAGGTGAGAGAAGAATATGGGTTGAAAGTCTTTGGATTAACTTATTCCCGTTGATCAACTTGAGGTATCGTAGGTTTACAGCTTTACATGTTTGTTTTAATATGTTTTAAATAGTTCTTGGATAGATTCGTGAAACATTGCTTAACTTCTTGAGGTATATGTTGATAATGATTTGTTTGACGCCTTGATTGTTAAAATTTTTAACTCATCCTGGTTTCATGCTGTTTACGTCTTTTTATTGCCCTGGAATTGTGTTTTCTTGAACTAGATGTTATTGGGGATATTGTTTTGAGAGCCTTGCCACTGAAGATCCTAGCAGAGCTGATGGAGAAGGGATACATCATGTTGACGCTAATGTTGAATTTTGTTCTGTATTAAAAACCAAATTAGGCGCTCATCGGGTTTTGATGGGTGCTGAAATGGATTGCTGTGATTCAACTGATGATGGAAGGAGGTTTTATGTGGAATTAAAGACAAGCCGAGAGGTTGGGATGCCAGCTGGGCTTCATTTTTTGTTCGCATCTATAGTTTAGCAACTTATTGATCTGTACTGATTTTTCTTTGTTACCTGCAGTTGGATTATCATACTGAGGAAAGATTTGAGAGGGAGAAATTGCTCAAATTCTGGGTAATTTTTTGTTTTTGCTTCCAAGATTAGCGATGAATCTCTCTCTCTCTCTCTCCTTTTGTTTGTCATTAGAAGTTTTAATCTTAGCTAATCTTCACCATTTCGGCATTTAACTAGGTGCCTATGCTCGTCTTAGACCCTTACCGTGTAATTTTTGCCAAATGGTATGCCTGTTTGTTTTCTTGTCTTTTTTTGTACTTCTACAATGAAGTAATAGGTAATTTATCCTGCTTACATTCCCTATTAGTAAACCACAACCAATTGTTGGAGACTTGAATTTTTTATGTTCGGCTTTATCAATCTTCCTTTTTCAGTTAATCCACAGATGTGAGAAAGGTTGCAAATTACTAATAGCATTGAATGACTGGATGATTAGATATAGGATCTTTCGAATTAAATAATTTAAATGAGACTATTGAATAGCTAAATCAAGAGAACTTGCAGTATTTACAATTGTTGTGGCCCTTTGCGAAGGACAATAGCGCTTCAGCTCTTGAAATTCTTGCCGTCACACTATAGAGCTAGCTGTATCTAATCCATGTGTATTTCATTCTTGGCACCAATTTTTGCTGTAATTATTAATGTCTTTTTCTCCCCTTCCAAAGCTGTTGGCAATAACCTGGTGTGTTGTTTTGGTAAAAAAAAGTTTCATTTAGCTTACACTTTGTCAAAGTTTTAGTCGTTTTGATGGATGGCAAGTTTTGTTGTTGGAACGGGAAGTTCCTGCTATATAACTGTTCGCTGTTTAGTTTTTGTTTAACTGCTCTGTGCGCGAAGTTTAACAATATGGATCTCTGTGTGACAGATTCAATCATTTTTAGCTGGGGTGCCTTATATTGTCATCGGATTTAGGTAAGTCTTACTATTTGCCATTTCATCAGTTCTCATGCTTTCATGACTCTACGTTTCTGACCTCCTCAAGCAGATGTATTTGTCATGAGCAATTTCATGGCTGTGGTACCTTGTCATGGACAGTTATTCCATTTCAAATCTTGGTTTTCATTATGAACTAATGATATGTCGCCTTTACACAGGAATGATGCAGGCCGACTTGTCCGCACGGAGAGACTAAGAACCAAAGATATTACGCAGAGAGTAAAAATGAAGAATTATTGGCAGGTGAATGTTCTTCATTGAAATTCATGCACACTGGGCCCATGCCTTGTGTTTTCCTCTCCATCCTTGTGAACTTGAGTGCACTTGAGCTATGATTCATCAACTTTGTCGCACTTCATACGAAAAAAAAAGCAATGAGTTGACCATAGCACAAATATCCTAGACAGAATACAAGTGCAGCTGAGGCACTAGAAGGATTGTTCAAATAACAAAACTAAACTCTACCACATTGTGTTTTTGTAATTAAAGGCTTGTTTTATTGCCCAAGGAAAGAAAGTATGGTTTTTGAGAGTAATTATTCAGTGGTTTTGGGGCACCATCACGTGGTGTCCCAACACCCTTCCCCACCACACACTCTTGTGGGGTCCATACACTTGGTTTTGGGCCCCATTAGAATGTGTGGGGGAGAAAGGTGTTGGGGCATCACGTGATAGTGTCCCAAGACCATTGATACATTTTTGGTTTTTGAGGACTCAGGGATCGCCTAACAGCTAAATTATTTTTCATTAGTAAAAGTTAAATATAAGAAAGGCGTGAAGGGAAGACCACCCTTATACACTCAATAGTTAAATCATTGGCTTTTTAGACCTAGTACTATGATTTTTCCCTTATTGACATGTGAGACTAGATATTTCCACTCAACATGTAACTCAATTGCTTGAAATTCGAAGCAGCTCCGAACATTATAGTAATGGAATAAGATCAATTTGTGAGCTTTATCACATGTCCTTCTTGTGACCAAAGTAGTGGGGCTGTAATGATTTTATAGAACTATATGTGCTGCATTTCCATCCTATGATTACCACTTTATGCTTTCTTGATGATTTGGGCAGCCTGCTGGTAGTGCCCCTTATGCTCTGTTTGATTGTGCTATTCGATGTAGTGCAACCACCCCACAAAATGAGAAATCATTTTGATTGCTCGAATTTTCCACATTGCCTATGTTAGTAACAGATCGCCAAGTTCATTAACAGTTTTAATTAACAAAATAAATCAATAGCAGCTTAGAAGTCACCTATAATTATGAGTAGTATTGATAATATTAATACAGAATCCTGCATGACTAGCCATGTTTTCAGTTCGCAACGTGTTAAATTTGGTTGCCACTTGGCAGGGAGGAGTGTGCCTGGCATTTGCCGATGAGGTGTTTTGCTGGCTCTATGGGACCGTCAAAGAGAGTGAGATCCTAGACTTCATGAACTTATTCGTTTTCCTCTTTGTTGTTCTTTGGTCGGTAAGAAATACATAAGCTTTTCCTGTTGGTCCTCCCAGAAATCAATAAACAGATAATAATTGTGCTTCCGATTGTTTGGCATCAGATGAAGACTACATATTGCAGTTTGCTCCACCTTTCAACCGTCTAGAGCTTCTACAAGCACAGTCTTGCCCTGCTGAAATTACCAACCATGTTGAGCAGTTATAACCATCAACGGAAACCTGCAAATTATACATGATTTGAGGGGAGGGGGTGCTTAAGAGATTAGATTAGGTTATATGCAGTTTTCATTGTAACTTGATTAATAAACAGGAAATGTAGTTCCCTGAACTCTTTGAGAGAGAATTATAAAATTTGAACTGAGTTCTTCAACTGTCACCACGGCTATTCATGAATTACTTTCGGTGAATGAAAGCAGATTTTACTTTGTAAAGTTCCAATATGTACGGGAAACAATGTTAGTCAATAGTAATCATCCTTCACTTTGTGAGTTTTTTTTTTTGGGAATAATTTTCAAGATTTCCAGCTTTGTGTTGAAACAGATAAATGGTGAAAACTTATGATTTTCCTACTAGTTCTAGGCAAATGCTAACCGGTGCAATGTTGCACCGGATATATGGGTCCAATTGGCAGCTTTCCAATTCTCTTCGTACTGGACTGTCTGCACAATGACATCACAAAGCTATTCTTACATGTTTTACAAATTTATGTTTTGTTTGTGGTTTGATCACAAAAAAAATGTTCTACAAATTTACCCTTAGTTTTTTAACTAATTACAAAATAACATGTGAGCACCATTTCCGAAGCATTTCCCCCCCTATTTTCCCTCTTTAGACGCCATTTCTTCTTTTCTCCTGGAGGTGCTTCATATATATGCCATAAACTTGTTTTTGTTCTTACATTTTGTATAGTCATGTTAATTTGTTTGCACAATTTGACTTTGTTGATGGGCAACAAAAATAGATCATAGTCCATATATATTTTTGTAGTTGTGGGCTGTTGAATGATTCTTGATATGAGGGTCATAATACCTTGTGTAGTGGGCCGAAATATCCGAAGAGGGTCATAATGTCCAAAGGGTCGCACCGGGGGTCCATCGTTCAGTTGTCTCAGTTCGTTGAGGGTTGAGTTGGTCCGGTGACACGTCATCCATTTTTCACCGAACGTAGGGAGGGTCAGGGATTACTCGCCGAACGTGGCCTGTCTTCCGAACGTCGACACTCAACGGTTTGTTTGGCAGATAAGTCTTGTGTTTGACATAACATACTCCCCGTTCCTGACCTCCGTTTGTTCGGCCAGTAATCTTTCCTTCGGGACCGGTTTGTTCGGAGACCGCTGGTACAGAACATTCCAGAACCTTCCACATGATACGTGGGTTGCCGTCTCTTCTCACTGACGTGACGTCTCTGCTTGATGTGATATGCCTGACATGAACCCATGTGCATCTGCAGATCTGGGAAGGCGGCCTTCATTAAATGCTCCTGACATGTGACGTCAGCCGAGCGTAGGAACGCGCGTGAGTCCTACGCTCGGCTTGCTTAGCACGGAAGACTCCTCTGCTTATAAATACAGAGGTCCCTCTTTCCTCAAAAGAGACTGATACACACCTCTCCCTCTCACATAAGCAGCTCCTCTTTTCCTAGCATGTACTACTGCACTTACTCTTCTTTCCCCTACTAACTAGATCGTCGGAGCTTCTACCCGGAGGAACACCCCCCTCCGGTTTGCAGGTACCCGGCGAGCCACGTCATCCTTCCACGACTCAACGACGGAGGAGAAGAGGGTTCAAGAGGTCTAGGTTAAAACAGCCCCCACAATTGGCGACTCCGTTGGGGAACTCTTTCCTAGCAAAGTGTGGATCTGTGTTTGAGCCGTAGACCTCCCCTTTTCTTCCCCCGTTGACATTCGGGCATGACGTAACGCCTCCCTCCACCAGGCCCAGAAAACTTCACCCTCGGTCTGGCTGGGTACGGCTCTTTGAACGTCAAGCCAAGCCACACCGCCGGAACCACACAACCAGTTGCTCGTCCACTTAGCTATCCACCAATCGAACTTGACATCGCCCTGGCGGAGCAGAAGCGTCAAGCAGCTGTCATAGCCCTCCTACAACAACATCTCGAAGCACGGGATGGAGGTGCAGGCACGACTCCTGTCTGTGGCAACCAGGCCAAACCAAGCCAACCGAAGAAACCTCAAAAACGAAGATGGAAGACATGACAGGCGCAGACTATCGAGGGGGCTCCATCCGAACATCGTACCGTCTTTGACAGGCTCGAACGCACCCCCAGGGATCAACCAGCGTTTTCTCATCCATGACTGGCGAGTGTTGTCCGGGCCGAGAGTTCACGTTCTTCGGTAACAAATTCTACAGCCGGTACTTTTAGGACGGGAGCCTCGAAACGGACCCATCGCATTACCCGACGGCAACAAGAAAGGGCAGACGGGAAAAGGCCTATAAATCTCAATGATCCACCTGTGCGGCAACGAACAGGGGAACTTCCCGAGAGATCCGAACAATCCAGATCACACACCGAACGCAACATCGAAGGGCAACGAGCTGCAGGTTCGCGAGGCGAGCGCACGACGAGCAGGGGGACACGGTCCGAACGTGCCAACACCATTGTTCTGTATGATCAATACACAGGGAAGCCGGTGGTGTACCGAGCGGTGGATGACGGCGTGGACATGCCACTTGTTCGGCACGTTGGCCCGAGGGTGGAACATCCGGAGCCCTCAGCCGAAGTTCGGCATAATCATCACGTTCAGCGAGAACATAGGCATTGTCACAGAGAGCCAAGGGCAACTCATGAGGCTCGGCAAGGGAATCCAGTGCCAGCCATTCCACCTGCACCTGCGGATGATTCCAAGCTTGGAAAGGCAAAGGCATCTCCCTTCATCGACGCCATTCAACAAGAATGGCCTCCAGACCGTTTTGTCATGCCGAAGCTCAAACGTTACGAGGCAAAAGAGGATGCTGTTGCGTTCGTTTGTCGATTTCGTCCGACAATGAGCCTCCATAATTTCACCGACGCACTGATGTGTAAGATCTTTCCCCTTACATTAAGTGAGTCGATCATGTTGTGGTACAATCAGCTCAAGCCAAAGTCCATTCAGAGCTTCAACGAATTGGAGTTGGAATTCACGAAACGGTTCATAATGAGCAACATTCAACCAAAGACGCTTTCCATGCTGGTGAACATGCGGAGAGCACCAGGAGAAACTCTTCGGGCGTATACTGAACGTTATTGGGAGGTGTACAACTTGATTCCAGATTGCGACCAAAGCGTTGCGGCGGAATCCTTCATGAACGAGTTGGATCCAACCTCGGCGATGTTCCGAGACCTTTCCAGAAATCCACCGAAGACGATGGGCGACCTTATGGTCATTATAGAGAAAGATTGCGTTCATGAGGAGGCCATTGCCGAACGAAATGCACCAAAGAACGTAGATGCTCTGAAGCCCACTGCAGCGAAGAAGCATGTTGCAACCGTTCGGCAAGGCCAAAATGGTCAGGCTAGTTTGGCTCAGGAGTGAATAAACCGAACAACAAGCACAAAGCGCCCCAGGTTCCACAACAGCAGCCTTGGCAGCAGACACGGCACGAGCCGAGGCCCGATGAATACATTGCCGAACGTACTGCCTTCACCGAGCCAATCTACAAGCTTCTGAATATAATTGGCCAACTTCCGTTCTTCGTCTGGCCAACGGGGCTCCTCGGTACGGCAGGCAACGGACCAGGGATGTGTACATTCCACAAAGAGCATGGTCATTACACCACCCAATGTCAGCCATTCAAACGGTACTTGGAGGAACTAGCCGCAGCAGGGCATCTTAACCAATGGATCAATCTTCCCCGGATTCCACTTCCACCTCCCCCTCCCGCAGTTGGGAATCTTGTTGGCGTGATCCAGGGGCTAGTGTTCGAAGGGAAGGCTGCCGAACTTCGTACGGAAATTGATAAAGCTGTTGCTGCCTTGTCCGTTTGCAATATAGGAGTGACGCACAAACCCAAGTGGGAAGATCCGAGCCTCGGAGGCTTAATAACCTTCTCAGCCGAAAACATGCAAGGAGTACAAATGCCACATGCCGACGCCTTGGTTGTCACAGTCACCGTAGATTCTTCCAAAGTCCAACGGGTGTTGATCGACCAGGGAAGTGCTTAACTCCGCAACCTACCCTCCAAATAAAGCAAGGGCTAGGTCGTTGTAAAGCATATTATACCGGCAAGACCGGATCGTTCCCACGAAGAAATCTTTTAAGCTAATTTGGATTAGATGTAATGAAAATGGTTTTCGGCTTTCAAGCAGCCAACTTCGATGTTTTAATTTGAATGATGAAAATTAACTTGGATTTAAACTAGATTAAGATGGTCGAGTCAAGAGAGCTCGGTTTACTCGTGATTCAGCCAATCAAACGATTTCTTCATCTAACTAATGAGTGGACCGAAACCGTCCGGATTCCACTAAAAGCATTAAAACTGAAGACTACTTGTAACTCGTTTCAAAGTATTAATTCAAACTGAACTCATTTAACGCAAGTGAGAGACGAAAAAGGATCGTTCGCACGCGTACGATTAATCAAGCACGTAGCATGGGCCGATAGACCTCATTGATCAAAGAGGCCACCAATCCCATGATCAAATACTAGAAATCATGGGTTAAATTCATTCAATACGTTGAAATCGAGCTAAAGATTTAAGCGAAACCGTTCGATCGACTAATTCATAGAATAAACCTCACCCCGAGACCCTACCGGTTAACTACTCACCCATTGGGAAAAGACTAGAAATCATGCTAAGTATTGAAAACATGATTCACCGATAAACACGGAAATAAACTTGATTTCTATAACAATCCAAGGATTACAAACGACTTTAAAACTCGAGAAATTAACGGAATGTAAATACCTTAACGCGTTCTTGAGGAATTACAAGTTGAAAAGCTTGAAAAGCTATGGAAGAACTTTTAACTCAAAGACTTAAAGTACTTTGTATCTAGGTAATGAATGAGAGAGAGAGGGTGTTATATTTATACAAAACAAGCCCTCCTCTCACAATAAATATCCCAAAACACACCAAAAGTGAAAAACATTCCATAAATGGAAAGTTGAAAAAGTAAACAAAACGTGTGAAATCTGCAGAGTAGGTACCGGTACTGGCCAAATCTCAGTACAGGTACCAAGCCTTCAAATTGCTCTTGGAGAGTAGGTACCGGTACTGGCCAAATCTCAGTACCGGTACCAAGTTGGCAGATTCCAGATTTTTGTTTTGCCTTGGTTTGCAAGGCCCGATGACCACCCGATGGCTTGAGACACTTCATTAATCACCCGACGGAAGTTGATGGGAAGCTGCCACAAGGCCTCGGGCACTTGGATGCTTCCATGAGCTATCCTTGGCGATAAAAACCGCCGTTAAACCACGTTCAACCTGAAACTTGGCAAAACAACCTTACGCGCAAAATGAGATAAAAACGATAACTTAGGCTCACATACGCCACAATTTAGGAAACTTTAAGCTCCAAGATTATGCAATCTTGGTCGCTTATCATGCCCCCCAACTTGAGCGTTGCTAGTCCCTAGCAATGATATAACAAATTACTAAAGTCAAACCTAGCAATCCTTCCGATAAAACAACTACAGCACATGCTTAATAGATCATACTAGCAAAAGTTCAAAAACTGAACCATTTATTCCACAACAACTCTCAACACGTATCTAGATGAGCAACTAAATACTAAGCAAGTAAATCACAAGCATCCAACATGCGTATCCAAAATCAAAAGGCGGATACGACACAACTAGCTTCTTTTATGCAAAAGTAACCATATCCCACAAAAAGGTGCTCGGAAATAGGCTTGGTGAACAAAACTACCAAGCCACAATATGTGGAGAGCACCAATTGAAAGAAGACTAATCTACACAATCATAACTTTACCGAAAAGAATTATGCCACAAACTAAACATGCCAACATACAACTACTGAATCAAAACGGAATCAAAGCGTACTAAAGATCAACTAAGGACTTTAAAGCTTATAACGACCTTGGTTTAATCAAAGAACGGTTAGCAAAATGGGTGGCGGCCTATTTACGAGCATGGTTTATCTACCCTTAGCCGCCACCGACACTAAACTACCAAGTCAAAAAGGCCACATGCTGGCCTCAACAAAAACTTTCCAAGAACTACTATTTACGATCTTATCTACTAAACTGAAAATAAGAAAGAGTAGGTGGGCTGTCAACCACCCTGCACCCCGACCAAGTAGAGGGATTTCCCAAAAACTGAACCACCAACCCTAATCATCGTCCTCATCCTCAGAATCTGACTCATCATCCTCCCCGTGCTCAACCACAGGCTCCTTGCCACGCCTACGAGCACTCGGCTCTCCACCGCCACTAGAACCAGCCCCATAACCAACCACAGGCTCCTCGGGAGAGGACTCTCTCATGTCGGCCTCGGTGGGGACATATACTTCTCCTTCTTTGCCACACCTGGCTGCCATCCACAACATCCCTCTCTTGCATGCTGAAATGTCTCTCCTCGAATGACGCATCTCAGTCTCGAGCCTTTTCTGCCTTACTTGAAGCGAATGGAGTTGGGATGCCATCATACCCATGTATTCCTCAATTCTCCCAGCTTGTGTCTTAGCAGTAGGTTTGTGGTAAACAAAGGTATCGGGGAGAGGCGGCTGTGACATAGACTTGCTCTTCTCCAAAGAGCCACTCGTGATAGGCCCAGGTTTCCCGGGGAAAAACTTTTCTGGGGTCGATACTCCTTGAGTTTCACATAGGACAGTCACCATAGCCGGAAAGGGAACATTGGGCTTTGATGTTGCAGACCGCTGTTTAAACTTCACCATTTCCCTCCAAATGAACTTCGCCCAATCCACCACCTCCTCACTTGAACCGAACACAAAAAGAACCTCTCCATCCTCCTTGCGCGGTCTCTTCTCCGAACTATGGGGAGACAAGTTATAGTGAACCACTTTGTTTATCACACGATACTTCTCAAAAAGCTTGCCATGCACAAAACGGTCATCTTGGAGAGGCTTATCAGTAAGAGTGCTAGAGATCTCCTCTTCGGTTTTGGACCAAGCCGAGGCGGGGTAAGTAGTAGTGTCGTGCTTGGGACGCTTGTAATTATCCAAGTATTTGGCTATGATGGAAGGAGTTACAAGCACGGTTTTCTTGCCAATCTTGGAATCAATTCTCCCCTTGGGCTGATAACCCTTCCTGTGCGTGCCGGTTCCCGAGTGGTTAACGTCGAATTCGTAGTGGTTAGCTCTCCGAGCCCCTACAACGTTATCCTCGGTCGAGCATGGCTACACGAGATGAAGGCAGTCCCATCAACTCTACATCAAGTGATGAAGTTCGTCGAATGGAATGGACGACAGGAAAGCCTTCGGGGAGACCAGGTCCAGTCGAAAAAATGTTACATCAGCACGGGGACTAATAAACCGACCTACTTGAAGGTACAATGCGTCGACACGATGAACGTACCCGTTCTCAAAGACGTGGGATTACCTGCCGAGCAAAGGTCAGCCGAGGAACTCATAAAGATGCTGATAACGGAGGATGGAAGCTGGTACTTTCTCCTCAGCAGTTCTATGGTCGAGACCGAGCGTATGGAGATATTCAATTTCCTCAAAGAGAACATCGAGGTATTTGTTTGGACTCCCGAGGAAATGCCTGAAGTAGATCCAGCTTTTGTCGCTCATCATCTAAACATTGATCCGAACAGACGCAGTAATGTCTGAAGTAGACCAGTTACTAAAGGCTGGGGCTATCCGAGAGATTCTATACCTGACGTGGCTAGCAAATCCGGTCGTTGTTCCGAAGAAAAATGGAAAGCTCCGAGTCTGCGTGGATTATACCAACCTTAATGATGCTTGTCCGATGGACCGCTTCCCCCTTCCTCGGATCAGTAGATGGTTGATGCAATGGCAGGACACGAACGGCTCAGCTTCATGGACGCCTACTGAGGGTATCATCAAATCGCCTTGGCAGAAGAAGATCAAGAGAAGACGGCGTTCATCTCTCCTCGGGGGATTTACTGTTACAATGTTGTGCCGTTCGGATTGAAGAACGCCGGAGTAAGTTTTCAACGAGCAATCACCAAGATGTTCCTTTTGAAGCTCGGCAAAACGTTGGAAGCTTATATTGATGATCTAGTGTGTAAAAGCAAGCTCGGCTGCGATCACCTTCGGGATCTAGGTGAGATCTTTGCTATCCTCAAGGAATACAAACTCCGTTTGAACGCTAAGAAGTGTGCGTTTGGAGTTGGTTCGGGTAAGTTTATCGGGTATATGGTAAGTCACCGAGAAATTGAGGCCGACCCAACTTAACTCACCGTCGTTCGAAATCTCCGAGCTCTAACCACAATCAAAGATAGGGGTGTAAATAAGAACCGATGAATCGAACCGATGAACCGGACCGAACCGAAGTTTTTTTTTCGGTTTTTTCCTTTATCCGGTTCGGTTCGGTTCCTAATAATTGAAAATTCTGAAAACTGGTTCGGTTCTCGGTTCAGAGAAATTTTAAAGCTAACCGAACCGAACCGAACCGATATATATATACTTACCTTAAAAAATAAATAGGCAAGGGGGAGGCAAAGATCGAACCCCTGACCTCATGTGAGGAAGCCAAGGACTCTACCACTTGGCTGGCAGGCGCTTCACGTACAAAATGGGAACAAAATATATTTATTAGTATGTACGATTTATTGTTATATATATATTTACACTTCCTCTATTCTACTTCTACTCAACAGCACACATTTCCCAAACCTTTCTTTACCAAACAGAGGCGGCGATAGAGAGAGAAACCCATGGCCGTCCATCATCATCTCCTTCCATCGTCGTCCATCATCATCTCCTTCCATCGTCGTCCATCATCGTCTCCGTTCATCCATCGTCGTCGTCGATCATCATCTCTCGTCCATCGTCGGCGGCGGCTCCACCATCATCCATGTTCGTTTCAATCTCTCTCTCTCTGGTATATATATATATATATATATATATATACACTCCGGATCTCTTGCGGGATCCCGGACGGCTGTTTGGTGCGGTCCTCTGTTCTCAGCCCTTGGATTAAATCCAAGGGCCACGGAAAGGAAAGGCAAAAACACTCCCAAAAATTACACTTTCCGCCCTCTTCGGTTCACTTGCCCCCTTCGTTCATTTCATGCAGACGCTTAGAGAGAGAGAGAGGGGGAACCAGAGAAGAAAAGAAGAACGCGGACAAACGAAGAAGAAGAAGAAGAAGAAGAAGAAGAAGAAGAAGAAGAAGAAGAAGAACGACGACGAACGAAGAACACATGAACGACTGAAGGTCTCTCACTCTCTCTGGTTTGATTCTGTAATCTCTCTCTCTATGCGTTTTGTTCTCTTTCAATTTAGGGTTTGATTTTTGTCTCAATAAATTGGGGAAAGTATCGATTTTTGTGTTCTTGTGTTCTTTGTTCGTCGTCTTTCTCTCTCGAAGAAGAGAAGAAGAAGAAGAAGGTCTCTCTCTCTCTCGAGATTGACCGATCTCTGTATTTTCTGCGAGTTAGGACTTCGTACCAAATTTAGGGCTCGAACCAACGAACAAATGTCTCTCTCGATTTTCCCCTAACCCACTTGACTACAGAAGATTAGGGCTCGATTTGCACCGTAGTTTCGAATACTTGCTGCGTTTTTAGTTTCGAATACTTGCTGCGTTTTTCGAGAAAATGGGTATTTTACAGCTCAATGTGACAAAACCTAGTTTCTACGTTCATCGAACACATGCCAGATTACAAAGAAAATACAGATTTCAACCCAAAAATACAGATTTTATGATCTCTGGTTCAATTATTATTATTATTTTTTTTGTAATCTCTGGTTTGATTCAGAAATTAGGTGCTAATCATTTTCTGGTTCTTTTGGGTTCTTTTTTCTCTTTACTGTTTCCAGGGACAAGGCATGCGTGTTTTTTTTCAGTTTTACCGAACAAAATTTATGGAGTTGCTATGGAGGAATTCACAAATTTTCTGAAGAGTGGTTATATCCTCTTTTTTGAATCCTTTGCTGGACACATGCTCACCGGTAGGGTTGTCGATTGACATTCACGATACTTTCGGCCATTTTCTGAATCTTTTCCATTAACAAATCGTAATTGGCTTCATATGCAGTGGGGTCTGATATGCGGACGAGATGTATACTTGCAGGATTATTTGTCTCTGGGGAGCTACTTACACTCATTGAGGATTTCCTTATAAACAGATGAATTCTGGTGTATAGTGATGTTTCTTCTCACTCATTAACCCTTCGTGGTTCAATAGTTGGCACCTTTCTGCACCAAAAAGAAGTGCAGCTGTCATATGAAACGGCTCTAACGCATAGCTACAGGCGAGGAGCATTTTATTATTAGCATTATATGCAGCGATTGACTGTCTTGGGTTCTTATGTAGGATGTATTGGTGCTTCCACATGGATTTGTGCCTTCCACATGGATTGATGTATTGTGCCTGTACTCTGGTTTATTTTTTTGTATTGTTGAAATTTAGTGGAAATTTTGTAAAGAATGTACAATCTGGAAATTGGAAAACAATGGAGTAGAATCTGGTTTTTTTTGTATTTCTTGAATATTAGTGAATTGTGTGGTTGAATGTCCAGGATTATTAATTAATCTGGCAACTGTATTGAGTGCTCTTGTTTACAATGCACTGATGGGTATTTATGCTAGGACCGGTTAGTTCACGAATTAATCTGGAAAATTAGTTGTAGCCGACTAGGGAAAATCTGGAAAATAGAGGAGGAGAGAATGTGTAATCTAGAAAACAGGAGAAATGGAAATAGGTTTTTAGCACTCTGACTCTGCACTTTGAAACTTTCTAATGGCGTATTTTTTTGCCAAAACCATGGCCAACATAACAAAAGCAAGTTTCATCACCTTATAACAACACACGGAAATACGAAACAAATTTGCAAACTCAAAAAACTAGAATCAGCTCTGTAGCTTTTTTTTTCGAGGAAACGGAAACATGATTATTTTATATATATAAGAACCACTAACGCATTACAGACTTAGCAGGATTATGGGCAATTCTTACAACATTCCTAGGAACGTTAGTGATTGCCACATAATCAAATTCCTGCACCAAATCTAGAATATCCCTAATTACGGGTTTAACAAAAACATCAGCATGCTCCATACTCCGCAAAGCCTGAACTAGCACTATGCAGTCCGTTAGCACTTCCGATTTGCTGAATCCTTTCCCACAAGCCAAGCGCAAAGCATCAAGAAAAGCCACAGCTTCCACCATCGATATCTTCCAAACACTACAAGGTAAGGTATTTGAGAAGAATTAGCAGATGATTCACATGGTTGAGATGGTAATCGTGAAGGATCAAAAAAAAAAAAAGGTAATTGTGAGACTATGTCGATATCTTCCAAACACTGCATTCTAAAAACCAAGAGACAAAACACAATCAAATTTAGGGGTGAGCATGGCTCGGATTGGTTCAGTTTTATAGTAAACCAAGAACCAAACCAATATCTACGGATTATGAATTTAAAGAACTAAACCAAACCACAAAAGGCATAGAACCAAACCAAATGGACAAAAGTTACGATAACAAATGGCTAAACAAGAAGAAATCGACAAATGGCTTAACAAGATGGCTAAACAAGTTACGATAACATAAAGAAATTGACAAAAGTTCTAATTTTTTTCCTATGTACTGATAACAAATGGCTAAACAAGAGATGTTCTTATAAGTTACGATTTATGAAACTACACAAATGGGAAAGCTGATGGATTATCCCCCATGTCAACAACCTATCTTCGTTCTGTTCTTTCAAGAAAACCAAACACAAGAAAAGAGTCCAGCCCATTCCAACTTCAGAAGGTCCATGTAAGGTCCATTCTAAGTAGCGGTCCATTCTAACTTCAACAGCTCCAGTCCATTGCAAGAGAAGGAAAATGCAAACACACGAAAAGATTACAAAATATAGATTAATTTCAGAGTTTTTCTACCTATATTTGAACTGGTGCATTCTAATGTGAATCCTAAAAAATTGGACTAACCCCTTAACACAAAATAAAAGGTCCACTCTTGCAAGCGTAGTTAGTTGGACTATGCAATTTCTTCCCTCTAATTGAAGTCAAGAATCTAAGCAAATCATATCTTAAATGCTGGATATGATAAACTAAAGAACTCACATGTTAAGTTGGCCAAAACTTAAATAAAATTCTGTTCATGAATAACACAAATAACTAACATGGATTAATTGTACGAGGGTAAACGGAATGGCGAGGGGAAAAATAGTTGGCAGTTGCCAACTTTACCAAGAATGGCATGAGATCATCATCAGGCCAAAGAGAAAGTTGGCCATCTCAGCTTGGTATCTTAATTGAACCCTAATAACCTGAAATCAAACCCTAATAAACATAAACACAGAAATACAGAGAGAAATCAAAGTTCGTATGTTTTGAAATTCTGGGTTTCCCACAGAAATCGAACTGTAATAAACCCTAATCCTAACTTCTGTAAGATCGGACAAGAGAGAGAGAACAAAAAAAATCTATACTTTCCCCAATTTTTTGAGAGAAATGAAACCCTAAATCGACAGGAACAAATCGAGAGAGAGAGAGAGATAAGAGAATCGAACCAGAGAGAGAGACAGAGAGACCTTCAGCTGTTCGATTCTAATCGTCGTCCTTCTTGTGTTCTTCGTTCGTCGTCTTTCTTCTTCTTCTTCTTCTTCTTCTTCGTTTGTCCGCGTTCTTCTTTTCTTCTCTGGTTCTCTTAAGCATCTGCGTGAAATGAACGAAGTTGGCAAGTGAACCGAAGAGGGGGGGAAAGTGTAATTTTTGGGAGCGTTTTTGCCTTTTCATTCTGTGGCCCTTGGATTAAATCCAAGGGCTGAGAACAGAGGACCGCACAAAACAGCCGTCCGGGATCCCGCAAGAGATCCGGAGTGTATATATATATATATATATATATATATATAGATCTGGAAAGTGGAAAGTGAAACCATCTGGTATATACGTATATACAGATAAACCATCTTCGGCGTCATCGTTCTAGATCTCCCTCCGGCGTCGTCGTTTTGGATCTCCGCCATCATCGTCCATAATGAAGACGGTCATGTTCGTGTATGCTCGTCTCTCTTCTTTTCTGTATGTGTTCACGTGGGAAAATTTGTAAATCTAATATGTATATATGTTTCTGTTTGTTTATGTTTGATGCTACAAGAGATACATGTTTTTGTATGATAAACTCTGTAGATCTGGTATGTTTTTTATTTTTTTTTTGGAACTGATGTATATATATATGTATATATATCGCGATCTCTTCTCTCTCTCTCTTCAGGAACCGAACCGACCTATAAACCGAGCCGAACCGGCCGAACCGAAACACGAACCGAACCGACCTTAAAAACTCGGTTCCGGTTCTCTATTAGTCCCAAACCGGTTTTCACCGGTTCTCTCAAAAATGGTCAAGAACCGGACCGAACCTAACCGGTTTCACCCCTAATCAAAGAGATGCAACGGCTCACGGGCATGGTAGCAGCTCTGAATCGATTTATTCGGCGGTCTGGAGATCTTTGCAGACCTTTCTTCTAGGCAATAAAGACCAGTCGGCGCAGGTTTGTGTGGACTGAGGAATGTGATGTGGCTTTGCAATCTTTAAAAGACTATCTTGCACAAGCTCCACTCCTCGTCACACCCTTGCCTGAAAAGGATCTTTATCTATACCTGGCGGTCTCGGATCATGCCACATATTCTGTTCTCGTTCGGAAAGAAGGGATGGAGCACTTACCCATATTCTTTTCCAGCAAAACGATGACGGCTCTCAGACGAGGTATCTGCTTATGGAAAAGTTGGCTTTAGCACTCGTCTCAGCTAAAACGAGCCTATTGCCATACTTTCAATGCCATAGGATTGTGGTTCTCACTGAGTTTCCTCTCAAGGCTGTCCTTCGAAAAACAGATTCCTCCAGCAGAATCTTAAAATTTTCTCAAGACTTGGCCAACTACGACATCCAATTTGAGCCGAGGACAGCTATCAAATGACAAGCTCTGGCGGATTTCTTCGCCGAACTTACTCCTGGGCTGAAGGACGAAGAAAATGCATTGGCAACGGCAGCCGAAGAAGCGTGGATAGCCGAGGAAGAAGAGCATGTCGAGTGGAGTAAACCTCCTCGCGAGTCTCTTCGGTCGAAGTTCACCTTGGGCACGCGAAAGCCGAAGAAGGAGTGGAAGCTCTTCTCCGGCGATGCATGAAAAATGATGGTGGATGGTGCTTCTAACGTCAACGGGGCTAGAGTTGGTATTGTGCTCGTTTCTCCGGCTGGAACGGTGCATGAGCATGTAGTGTCAATTGGCTATCCTGCCACCAACAACGAAGCCGAATACGAAGCCCTCACTGCTGGACTATAGCTTGCCCTTCGGTTGGAGGCCGATTCGGTTCACGTCTTCTGTTGACTCTCAATTGGTTGTGGGCCATCTCAATGACGACTATCAAGTCAAGGATGCACAGATGAATGCTTACGTCAGCCATGTGTTGGCCCTCCTGAAACAATTTGGCCGAGCAGAAGTTGAATGGATTCCCGGGAACATAATGCTCATGCTGACGCCCTAGCGGGTCTTGCTTCGGTGTATAAAGGCGCGGGGGCTCGCACCATTGTTTTCGATGAAGTTGTCAGTCCGAGCTTCGAGCTTGCGGTTTGTTCGGTCAACATCGCTCCCCTCGGCCCCAGTCAACTGGACCCCGTTATTGCTTTCCTGAGGGACCAGACCCTTCCACCAGACAGGAGGGAAGCCCACAAAATTCGGTGCCGAGCGGCAAATTACTTGTTGGATTCGCAAGGCCAGTTATACCACCGAACGTTCACTGGGCCAGCTCTCCGCGTAGTACATGAGGATCAGGTCCAAAACGTCTTGGACGAGCTTCATTTGGGAAGCTGCGGTGGGCACTCGGGGGGCCGGACGATGGCTCACCGAGCATTAACACAAGGCTATTGTTGGCCGAAGATGGTAAAGCAGTCCGAGGATTATGTGAAGCGTTGTGGTCGGTGCCAGAAACACGCCTACATACCTTACCAACCAGCCTTTTTCCTAAAGATGATTATCAGTCCTTGGCCGTTTGCTGTATGGGGCTTCGATATTGTGGGCAAGCTACCGAAGGCCCCAGGCGGGTTCAAGTACCTGCTTACTGCCACAAATCTGTTCACATAATGGGTAGAAGCCGCTCCATTAGTCAAGACAACAGCTTCGGATGTGGAACGCTTCATTTGGAAACACATCATTTCCAGGTTCGGTGTCCCTTATGCCATTCTCTCGGACAATGGCACGTAGTTTGTGGCAGCAGCGATCCAATCCTTCTATAAGCGCCACCATATTATGATCCACACTTCGTCGGTGGCCTACCCTCAAGGAAATGGACAGGCCGAAGCATCCAACAAAGCCATCACTTAGGGGCTTAAGCGCTGTTTGGATCGCAAGCTCGGCAAATGGGTTGACGAGCTTCCCCACGTGTTGTGGAGCTATCGAACGACCCCGCGACGTTCCACTGGCCGAACCCTGTTCTCCATGGCGTATGGTATGGAAGCTGTCCTGCCCCTTTCTGCGCTCGTTCCCACTGTTCAGTCAGAAAACTTCAATCCTGTGGACAACAATGCTCTCGTTGGCGCTGAGCTGGATTTCGCCGAAGAACTCCGGGACAACGCCAATTTGCACCATGCTGCTTATCAACAGGAGGTTGCTCGGGGCTATAATAAGAACGTCCGTGCTCGGCCGTTTCAAGTTGGTGACCTCGTTCTTCGGATGGTTGTGGAAGCCAAGAAGTTAACTAAGCTCAAAGACCCCTACGAAGGCCCTTATAGGGTGGTCCAGAAGATCGGCCACGGCGTTTATAAGCTTGCTGAAATGGATGGTACGCCGATTGCTAGTCCTTGGAATGCCCAAAAACTTAGGAAGTTCCATGGCTAGCCTCGGCCACCTCTGTTTTGCGCTTTGCTCGTTTTTGTTTTTACTTTTTGTGCGGCTTGTAAGCCTACGGGCATTTTTGTGGTAATCTATGTGCGGTTTACTTATTCGTTCGGCTTTGACATCTGACTCTTGGGTATACCATCTCGCCCGTGATATCGCCTTCGGGCTCTGGCACTTTTACCTCGGTATTTTGTACTTTTACCGAGCGTATAACCTTCGTTTTCAGTACCCATTTTTCTGCCTTCGTGTTGTTTTTCTTCCTAAAAACAGCCCGAAGGCAGGGGGCTACTATGTGGGTACTGGCTAACAAGTTTAACATGGGACTTGACCTCGGGTATAGAGTAAAGTTTAACATGGGACTTGACCTCGGGTATACAGAGTAAGCCGAACAAATCCAACTGAGCTTCATTGGTTTGTATATATTCCAAGCAAATTCACATACAGGGATATCATCCGAACGAAACTACTTGGCAAATTCATGGCATCCAAATTTCGCAAAACAGACGCATTTTCCGAACAGCTATATTAAAGAGGGAATATGAAATCGAGGAAATATCAACAATCAAATATCACCTATTGTCTGAGCAAACACACTTGTATTGCAACTCTTAAATCAAAACAAGCATAAACAGCTAAAAACAAGGAATGGCCGTGGTAAACCGTTTATGGCCATCCTTAAACTTTTTACAAACCACGGTTCGGCAACAACCTGAATGTTCGGCGCCGACCGTTCAAATTACAGAAAAATAAAAACAAACTACCAAGAAAATAACTATCTAAGCCTCAGGAGTAATCGTGGCCGAGGGAGTGATGGGAGGATCAACTGGTGGGGCTGGGGTGTTCTCCTGTTGGGGTGCATCGACTGCAGCCTCTTCAGGAGCTGGAGGCTCTTCTTGAGCTTCGGCGGCTTCAAGGGGCGGCACTTCAACGAGGGACCTTCTTTCATCATCAGGTTCGACGCCAGCCTCGTCGAAACCCACGTTGAAGCCAAGCATAAAGCTTTTCTTGTGCTGTGCCTCCCCAAGCTCAGTTCGCAAGGCCACCAGCTCCTCGGCAGCGTCTTCTTCGGCCTGATAATAACCCTTGTCATAATAGGCCTGGAGCTCATTCTTCATCTCCTCCTCCATCTCCTTCCTTCCCCGGGCTCTTCCTTCGGCGAGCCCCTCATCCTTCCCTTCGGCGAGCCCCTCATCCTTCCCTTCGGCCCACGCTTGCTCAGCTCCGTCTTGAAACCCCTTGATCACATCGTTCAAATTAGCGATGGTGATCTACTGGTTTCGGCGGGCGTCCTCCGACTGCTCGAGGCACTTCTTATAGTCCTCGGCAAAAGATTGGCTTAACTTCACCTTCTGGTAGAGGAGCTTCACCTGCTTGTCATGCTCGATGAGATGACGTTGGGTGCTCATGATAGACTGAGTAGCCTACAAATGGAATAGGTTATGAGAATCCGAAGGAAAACAGTAAAAAAATAATTATTCATGCTTTACAACACAACAAAAAACTTACCCTGCCAGCGAAGTAGTAATAGTCGCTCAATGCTGTCTTCAGGGACCCCTGAGCGGCGATATCCCTCGGCAGCCTTAGCCCGGCGTGAAGGGTGAAGGCCAGGGAGGGATCCTCGATCAAGCTGTCCGAACGCAAGATCTGTTTGTTCGGCGGGGTGATGAAGCTGGGAGCCCAGGCAACGTCAACGTCCCGGGTTTCACCTTCGGCGCCCTTCCCCTTGTGCTTTTCTCCCCCTTCCTGCCCTTCGGCACTGGGAGTCTTGCCAGCGGTGGCCGAAGCTTTCTTGGCCGTAACTTTGTACCTCTTGGTCGGCTTGTCCGAAGAGGCAAGGGGGGAAAGTGGACGCTTCTGAGGGACAGCGTCGGGAGTAGTTTTCTTGGTTGGAGCACTGGGCTTCGGTGCCGAGCCTGAAGGTCCAGGCGCCCCAGTCTTTTTCTGCTCGGCCTCGTCTTTGGCCCTTTTCTCCAGCTTCTCCTGAAGGATGGCTCTCATGCTTTGTGGAGGCATGTCTTCTTCTTCGGTAAAAGGAGCTCCTTCTGTCGGTTGGCGTACGGTCCCCCGAAGTGGCTTATCTGGGTTAGGGAGTTGTTCCTCGGGAAGATCAGTGAGGTCAACTGTGGTGCTCTTCTTCTCACTTCCCTCGGCGCCCTTTCCTCGGATTCTTCCTCCGTATGTTGCGTCGTACTGGAGGATGGTTGATGCGTCTCTCTCCGCCCTCGGAATTGTCAGCAATGAGTCTGCAAGGCCACAGTCTTTGGCAAGCCTTAACAGGTTCTTGTTGATCTTTGTCGTATCTGCCGAACACAACACAAAAAGAAAAGTATTCAGTGCACAACGAAATGAGCGAGCATTCTAATCAAATTGTACCGAACAAGACATGTTAACATCAAGTATAACGAAGTCAATCTTAGCTTACTTAGGTTACCCCTCTCCTTGGCCACATAAAACTGGTCATCTTCACCGGGGGGAAATTCATAGTTTCCCCGGACTTCGACGTAATCCGAAGCCCATTTCTCCGAGTCATACATGCCCTCGGGAATGATCTTCATCATGTTCCTTCGGGAGCACAGGTAGAAGCGGGAATATCTCACATTCTGAGACATCATGTAGTTCTAAAAAATGTGGTGTGCTTGAAGGTTGAACATCTTTACCTCGGCCAGCTTTATGATTGAGTGGATAATTCGGTAGGAATTCACACTCAGCTGCACGTGGCGAGTTCAAAAAAGTGGAGGATCTGCCTCAGGATCCTGTGCATTGGAAATCTGAGGCCTCCTTCGGTGATGGCCATCAGGGGCACTGTGATGTGTTCATCACTGAATCGTATCCAAGGTCCGGGGATGGTTGAAATTACAACGTCGTCGGGGATGTGGTAGGTTGTTTGGAAGAGATCTATCCCTTCTTGGTCGGTGAAACAATCCCAGTAGGGACATGGATCCCGTCCCGTTCGGGCAAGAATTTCGTCGGGGTCGAGAGCGATGATCTCTCTTCTTCCTCGGAGCTTGGGAAGACGATGCGCCGGTAATCCCAGCCTCTCCCTCAGCTTGGCTAGAGGAAGCAGCAGGAATATCCTTGTCCTTGGCCTGCTCCTCAGTCGCTTCCTCGTCTTCTTCCTCGGCGTCAGCTTCCTCGTCGGGTTCTTCGGCCACATTTTCCGAAGGTTCGTCGTCGAGGTTTATTACTTCGTGGTCAGGACCTATTGACCGAAGCGGAGTCACATTGGCCGGGATGAATACTCCTTCGAACGCTTCGGGAAGGGGTCTACCGCCCTGTACTCTGTACTCCCGAGCTGCAGTTCTGATTGCTTCGGCTATTCAAGGATCTATCTCGCCGAAGCCTTGAGCGTTCGGGTCAACGGAAGTATATGACTCTGCCGAAGAGGTTGATGGAGACTCCATACCTAAAAACACAAGTGCAGGGATAAGACCGTTAGCGACATGCAAGGTCAAGATTCCTAAAGGTGCCTATGTTCAGTGTAACGAGCTACTCTCGCCGAGCGTGTCTCAGAATTCCCGAGCAACACTTTTTCGAGTAAAAGTACCGAACGATATGGAATAATACTGTTTGTCCGAACGTGAACGAGCTTTAAAGTGGGTTTTGTGTTCGGAAGAACACTGGTTGAAGATGAACGTGCGCTCGGAAGAACACATGAACATCTTCAACCTGTTCTTCATTACCCAGAAAGCAGTTTCAGGTGGGGTGAAGAAAAAACCCATTTTTGGGCCAAAACACGCTCAAAAAACAACCAAAAACACACAAAAGACTGGAAAAATAAGAACACCTGGAAAATAGGGATGATTTGCGATCAAAATGTAACAAGATCTGGGTTTTAGAGGAGTTTTGGCGATGAACGGCGTCTGGGCAGAGAGAACAATCGAGACTGGAGAGAGAAAAAGTGATTTTCTCTCCCCGCTCCACCTTTTATACTCAGGGGAGCATTTGAAACGGTGCCGAGCCCCCAGCCGCTGGATCTGGGCGGGAGACTGATGTTCCGTTGGATGCATGACGCATGGAGGCTTTTGCATGCTTATTGTCTTACTCCAATGAGTCAACGACGTGTGGCAGGTTTGAAGACGACGGTTACAGAAGCATTTAATGCAATCCCAGCTTTTGTGCCTCGAAGCTTGGAGCATACCTTTACTCGGCAATGTATTTCATTCGGATGGATCTACGTTCGGAAGTCTCACTTTTCCCAATATGCTCCATTTGTTCGGCCACACAGGGTCAACTCCTCCCTCTTTTTCGAGTAAAAGAGGCAGAAGTTGAGGGGCTATTGTAGTGGGCCGAAATATCCGAAGAGGGTCATAAGGTCCAAAGGGTCGCACCGGGGGTCCATCGTTCAATTGTCTCAGTTCGTTGATGGTTGAGTTGGTCCGGTGACACGTCGTCCATCTTTCACCGAACGTAGGGAGGGTCAGGGACTGCTCGCCGAACGTGGCCTGTCTTCCGAACGTCGACACTCAAGGGTTTGTTTGGCAGATAAGTCTTGTGTTCGGCATAACATACTCCCCGTTCCTGACCTCCGTTTGTTCGGCCAGTAATCTTTCCTTCGGGACCGGTTTGTTCGAAGACCGCTGGTACAGAACATTCCAGAACCTTCCACATGATACGTGGGTTGCCATCTCTTCTCACTGACGTGACGTCTCTGCTTGATGTGACATGCCTGACATGAACCCATGTGCATCTGCAGATCTGGGAAGGCAGCCTTCATTAAATGCTCCTGACATGTGACGTCAGCCGAGCGTAGGAACGTACGTGAGTCCTACGCTCGGCTTGCTTAGCACGGAAGACTCCTCTACCTATAAATACAGAGGTCCCTCTTTCCTCAAAAGAGACTGATACACACATCTCCCTCTCACATAAGCAGCTCCTCTTTTCCCCTACTAACTAGATCGTTGTTTACCCGGAGGAACACTCCCCTCCGGTTTGCAGGTACCCGGCGAGCCACGCCATCCTTCCACGGCTCAACGGCGGAGGAGAAGAGGGTTCAAGAGGTCCAGGTTAAAAACAGCCCCCACACCTTGTCTTTTTGGAACTATGTCATGTGAAAATGAAATGTAGCAGGAAGATGATGGTTTATGGAATTTTTGGCGTTGTTTGAGTTCTCACTTAATTATGTACTTACGAGTTGATTTATTTGTGGCTTCTAGTATTTAGGCATTTCTATGCACTTTTGGTGTTGTTCAAGTTCTAAAATACAAGATATTTTGGTTTAGGTGTAGTTCATCTGATTTATGTAAATTTGGCTTCGAAACTCTGACTTGGACCTGTCAACCACCTCAAAAAGAAAAGCAGTCGTGCTACCCGTTAGCCGAACTGGCGATACAAGTGAGACTCGCATAACTCAATAAGAACTCGTATAACTGTTTAACTTTTCGTGACGACCCGTTAACATGAAATGACGCGAATAAAATACAACTCTCGATAATTAGCTTGTTGAGACAAACTAATAATTCACAAACTTTTACACAAAAATACAAAAATAAAAAAAAAATTGTAAAACTAACAAATACTAAAAAATTTAAATAAAGACAAAACAAAATGTCAAGTTGATTTTTTTTAAAGGAAACTGGCTTGTTTGTTTTGGGTTTTGAATGAGATTTGAGTGTAGAGAAATAAATACAAATACAAAAATGTATTGAAAACCGACGCAGGAGTTTTAAATTCCCAAACGAAAAAAAAAGGGCGGTAAAGACATGTCGATGGTCAAAACAAATGGTAAAGACAGAAGTCAATAAAAAAAGAAAAAAAGAAAAAGAAGAAGGTAAAAATTGTAAGCGGAAAAGGTCACCTATTGTTTGAGGGCAAAGTTGTCAATTAAAAATGCATTGGTAAGCACATGGCCAGTCCTTTCTTCTTTGATTGGGAATTGAGAAGTGGATGTCCTTTGATGGTCTGATAAAATAAAAACTGTCAAAATTTTGAAAAATTAACCGGTGCATAGTAGCACTGGTTAGCCGGACCCTTAGTTCTATAATCCTATACACCTCTTTCTCAGTAGCAGTTTAGTTTGTCTCATTGGAATGTTGTGGCCTTCTGGATTTCCAATGCCTAGCGACAAGGACATGTAGGGCTTGTTTGGATGGGGTGTTGTGAAAGGGTGTTGTGATATACTCCCTCTTAGTACCTGGGCCCTACCCCAAGACCCCGTTTGACAAGTTAATTTGGAGGGGGTATTCTCTTTGGCCGTCTTGCGCTACACCTCCTAATACCCCCTAAGGGGGTGTTAGCCATGGGTAGGGTTTGACTTGTTATTGTGGAATACCCCCTAATCTCATCCATTTTGGACGATTGTACCCTTGCTAATTCCCCTTCCCAACCCCAGGCACTCATTTCTTGAGCAAAAGCAAAAGAAAATAAGTGTTCCAAAAAAGTCATTTAACAGCTTTTTACATCAATCCCCCTTCTTTATACCCCCAATTAATCTTACATCCAAACAACGTACTATTTAATACCCCTCCATAAACATCACATCAATGTGGGTCATCTCTTACTATCTAAGTATCCCTTACTATCCAATCCCCCCTTCTTACATAACACCTCCAAACCTAATCTCGCATCCAAACGAGCCCGTAGTGTCATGGCCTAGCCCAGTGACTAGCACAATGTTGGCATGCCCAACACAACGTGTGCTTGACCGTTTGGCTTCGATACCTCACTGCTAGCCATCGGGGAATGTTGGAGAAAATGACCGAAATACCCCTCAAATGGCATGGTCTGTTAAACTAGTCCAGTCAGTTGAGGAATAAAGGCACAATGGTTCATTCTGATTCTGTATTTCCACATCTTTAGAGCATTCCCGGAACAAGTTGAAAGTGAATAGTTGGAGGATTCCCTGGAGTATTTCTGGATCATAAAATTTTGAAGGGATTTACAAAAGTGAAGGAAAACATAAGAAGACTTCCGTCCCACAATGTTTGTCTGGTTCGCAAAACGATGAGTTAAAAATAATACTGTACAATTTTTACAAGAAAAATCTAATTTTTTTTTCAACAATTCACTAGATATCGATGAGTTCTTTTAATTTATGAAAAAATTTTGAATTTTTTCTTGGAAGAAACGCATTATTTTTTAGTTCTTGTTTTGTGGATCGGACAAACATTTTGGGACGAAGGTAGTAAGTAATATATTATAGTAATAACCTTGGGTTGTGGGAGATAAAAATTGGAGTATTTTCTTGGGTTGTGTCATTTTGGTATACCCTTCTAAATTCATGATTACACCATACATTCGTCAATTCCCTTCACATTTTGGTAGGTTTATTGTGAAGTTGCATACAGTTTGGAAAGGAATTAGATTATATGCGGCCCTGAATTTGGATTAGACGAGGTAGTTCAAATTTGTGAAAGTTCATTTTCTACAATTAATGGTTCGAATTTGGTCAGGAACTCTTGTCAGTAAGAATTAGTCCGAACTATTTATTATACGAACGTATAGTCCAAATTCGGAATGCACCGAGAATCCAAACCCTAAATTCCCTTTAGTTTTCAAAAAGAATTTTTCAAAAAATTTCTCCTAGATTCTTCATAGATTTCCTCTACTTTCTACATTTCTCTTTCTACTATTTTTCAAAAAACTTTTCAAAAATCAAACCAAACACAGTAATTTTTGGATTTTGAAAAATGTTTTGGAAACATGCATGTTAAAAAGTCACCCAATTATTTAGGGTAGCACTTTTCCCTTGAGAAGACAGCCAAACAGGTTCAGGTGTTTCCCACGTGTAGATTTTATTTTTTATTTTTCCCCTTTCGCTCCTCTTTCTTTAATTTAATTTTAATTATTTTCTCTTTCTTTTCACAATTTCCTAGCCGGTCTTCTTTTCTTTTCTTTTCTTTTTTATCCGCAATTTCCTAGCCATCCAGAAGCCTTCTTACAAAATAAATAGTTTATTTCACATTTTCAAACTCAAAAATAATATAAATAAAAAATAATTTTTAATTTTTTTGCACTGTATTAAAGATTTTGATGAGATCTATCAAACAAGATCCGTATTGGTAGGAAAATTATTTGTGTAAACACATTATTTTTGAGTTTGAAATTGCCTTCTTAAAAAATATGTACTTATTTAAGATTCCGGATGGTGACGTGGCAAAGGGCAACCACTCGTCCCCCTCCACGTGTCCAAACGCCCATGGTAAGAGTCCGAGCAGAACAGACCAAATGATTTCCCACATCTCCCGCCGGTTAATCGCCAGCCAAACTTCTCCGGTACAAACCGTACTTCCTCCCTCGCTCTCTAGGTTTTGTTGATTTGAAGAACATAAAACCAGAGAGAGAGAGAGAGAAACGGTTGGTTCTCTCTCCTCCGTCCTCACCCCACCCTCCAAAACCCTAACTTCAACCCCTCTCTCTCTCTCTCTCCATATATATAAAAGTATAGATAGATATATTTACATAATCCGCCTCGAAGCCCTGAATTTGGCCACGCATATACCAGATCTTTTGGGCTAAAATCTAGGGTTCTTTTGGTCTTTTCGTGCCTATTTGTTGGGGAAAGGGCATTGATTTTTCCCCCCGGGCTGGCAGAAAAAAGGTGAACTGACAGCTCTAGAGAGAGAGAGAGAGAGGGGGGGGGCAAGAATGCACAGAGAGAGAGGAGTCGGTGGCGGTGGTGGATCGAGGTCGGAGAAAGGTCAGGTGGATCGGAAGCGGATCAACGATGCCCTAGACAAGCAGCTGGAGCGATCGTCCCCGTCCACGTCATCTAGGGCTTTGAACAGCAACGCCAAAGATAAAGATCGCCTCTTGGCACAGTCTATGTTAGCCGCCGCTAAGCCGCCGCCCGATCGCAGGGACCCTCGCCCTGCGCCTCTAAAGCCCGAAAACAAACGCTCAGATGGTCATTCCTCTCTCTCTCTCTCTCTCTCTCTCTCTCTCTCTAAACACATATATACACACACGAATTTATATGTATGTATATCTGTATGTGGGTATATCTTTGTTTAGGCACCATTCAAGCTACACTGAGAAGGGTCTGATGATGTGGCTTAGATTTTTTCCGAAATCTTGGTTCCTGACTATTTCGTTTGAGTTTCAGTAGGTTGCTAGCATTCAGTTGTTATGCATTTTCGCATCTCTTTCTCGTTCTCCCTAGGCGTATACGTGTTTATCAGTGTACATTTTTGTTAGGTCGTAGTCAAGTTCTAAGTCACATAGCTCGAGGATCGAGAGCGCGAGCGAGGGTCATTTTGAAGGATTACGTGACTAAGGTCAAGTTGCAGTGAGAAGTTTGTTTGTTGATGTGTGATCAGTTTTTTGCATTCTTGCTGCGCAATGAAATGTTGGTTCTTGACAATCCAGTTTTGAGTTTTAATAAATTGCAAGCATTATGTGGTAAGGGCAACTCCTACCACTCACATGATGTTTCTTCAAAAGTCATTTTGATGAAAGAAGGCCAAAGATGAGACCCGAGCCTTTCAGTAACGTGAACCTTATTTTTTATAAATTCAAGGACAAGTTAACCAAATTTGAAGAAAGAAACTTTTTGGGATGAGCTTGGAATTTTGTAAAAAGGTTAAGGATTTTAGCATGGAATTCTTTCATCGAAATTTGGTTAAACTGGGTCCGTGGGGTAAGAGGGGAAATTTTCGAAAAGTTTTGATGGAGAAGGAACTTTTGGTGTGCTTTATTGTTGAAAGACTAAGAGTAAGTTGTCTGCAGTTCACACATGGACTTCTGTTCAGAAAGTTTTCAATTCTTGGAGTGGCATTATGCTTACTATCACCACAAAAGATGGTTGGCTCTAATTTTGATCAACCCAGGTAGGAATATATCTCAAGGCATCCTTTAGTTTACTTTTAGTATCCTCTTCGAAGTTTGACTACGATGTGCTTTAGGTTCATATTTAATCACACGCCATAAACCCACACCTCATGAATTCTGATTCACATTATCACTCCACCAGTTTAGGTTTATCACCTTTTTAAGTTGAAAGTTTGATTGTTCTGTTCATGCGAAACATTAAGTGGTTTGCTGGCTTATCACCAGTTTAGACCAAATGTGTTCTTTGTGGAAAATATTATTTCTTGTTATGTGTTCTCTTTGTTGTTGTTTTTTTCTAATCTATTAAATATGAGTTGGTTTCATGTTCACTGACAGACATCCAATTTGAATTAATTGCAGAGGAATCTGAAACGGACAGTGAGGAGTCAGATGTTAGTGGTTCTGAGGGGGATGATACTTCGTGGATCGCATGGTTCTGTAATTTGCGTGGGAATGAGTTTTTTAGTGAAGTTGATGATGATTACATCCAGGATGATTTTAACCTCTGTGGGTTAAGCAGTCAAGTTCCTTATTATGATTATGCACTCGATTTGATTCTGGATGTCGAATCTTCTCATGGTAAGCTTAAGTTTATAAAATCATTTCATGCTTTTCATGCAAGTAGCATTGTTATGCTATTGAGTTTTTCGTGTTACTTTTTGTTTTGAAACCCGTCTATGGTACTTTTTATTGTCTGTATGTTCTAAAGTCTCACACTAAAATCTGGATTTGAAAAGATCAGCTGTGTGCTTAAATGGAGGATTCTGCATTAAAAATACACTATTCTTTTTCGTAACAATAAATAGAAAAGACGGATTGCTTTCCTGACTAACTTGGAGGCAGCTAATAGGGTGTGGCCAATTCTTTGGCCTAGAAGGCAGTGCAAGGGGCAGGTCCGTCCGCGTAGTTGGGAGGTCTGTGTCCATTCGTCTTGGTTTTGTCTTATGCAACACTGACTATTGATTGGATGTTGCCTCTTTTTTTGCACAGTCAATAAAATTTTATTATCTTCAGAGAGAAACCGACACCCCTCCCCGAAACCATGGCATTCATTTTCATGGAAAACAAGTTCGCAAAAATGTTTGATTAAAATGCCTCCCTATCAGGCATGTCGTGGAAGTATAATGCTCCTCCTGTCTCTAACCACAAGCCTTGCATGCTTCACAAAATTTGGCCTACAGTTCAAAGATCTGTGGACGTGTGGTGATTAGTTGCATCCTCACCATTTTAAGCTTGATGGCAAGTGCATTTTTTTTTTGTGTGTGATCATACGTTGTAAATTTCTTTTGTATTTCTTCTCCCATTTGTTTGTCAGGAGTAGCCTTATCACCAGTTTCACAATGTTCATCTACACTGCTTTGTTCACAGTATAATGATTCCTCATTTCCTTGCAAGATAGCAACATCTGTGTTCACTATGAATCATGACAGATTTGTTTATTGCATGCCCAAAGAACGCAATGCACTTGTTCGAAGATTTGGCTACTGGTTTTACTTTTTATTCTTGGTTTTGTATATCCAAAAAAGAAGGAAAGGAAGAACAAATAAATAAAAACAGGAGAGGGAGAATTTACAAAAAATAGAAATTTTAAGATGGGGCAGCCTCTATGATTCATGCTTGTTTCGAGGTGACATGTTAAACAAATAAGCCTAAAGTTAGTGTTCTGCAAATTTTAATAATGTTTATGTTCTTTTCAATTGAGTGGAAAAAGTTCCTCCCGTGAATATAGGACACTATGGAGTATGGACGAATGTATAACCATCCGTCTCTCATAGTTTTCATATATCATTTTCCATGTTTTCATTGCAACTTTGTTTTTTCTAGGTTAGGAAAAACCTTAATGATCAAAACTACCCCTCATATCTTTAGTAGTGCTGTTGGAATCAGGGCAGTTTAGATCCCTCAGGAGAGCACTCCCCTCTTATCTTCTTCCCCTTTTGTATGCAGGTCTTACCACCACACACACACACACATACGCACAGGATCTGTTAGACTGATAAATTATTGGGGCTTATAGGTGGGCATGATTTCATCCTAAAAACTTCAATGCAGCCGAAAGCAAGATTTATTCTCTGCCAGTTATCTAAGGTTTTTTTTTTAATTTTCATATGTCGTGAGTGAAATCTGATCTCCTTATTCCGTTTGATAATTTGATGTATCTTCTATGAACGCAAGTCTTTAAATCTTGTGTAGATGTCAGACTTAATTATTCCTTCTGTCGTTGGATCTTTGAATGAAATTTGATTAGCTGGAATGCATAGGTGATTCATTTACAGAGGAACAGAATGAATTAGTTGAATCAGCAGCAGAGATGCTCTATGGTCTAATTCACGTTCGATACATATTGACAACCAAAGGAATGGCTGCTATGGTGGGATCCCTGCTATAATTTCACGATTTTGTTTCGTAGTTTTATGCTTCGATTAGATGTTAAGTCCATTGGTTAAATTTCTGACAGCTAGAGAAGTACAAAAATGCCGAGTTTGGGCGATGCCCGAGAGTTTATTGCTGTGGGCAACCCTGCCTTCCTGTTGGTCAATCAGACATTCCTCGGCAAAGTACCATAAAAATCTATTGTCCCAAGTGTGAAGATATCTACAGTCCCCGATCTAGGTTCCAAAACAGTATCCTTTATATAAATTATGCACAGGTTGTCAAGGTACTGCTGACACCTGGGAGTTGTTTGAAATGTGCAGGTTGTTAATCTTTTCTTGAGCTTTTGTACTCTTTTACTCTGCCCGTTTTGCAATTTTATTCTCTTTTAAGTGGGACAAGCATTTTAACATACTCAAATTCAAATTAGAAGGTATTTATTTTTAACATTATTAGATTGTCAACCACTAACTTATCTGAAAGCTTAAGCTGTTAGAGAGAGGGGCAACTTTATTACTTATACCTTCAACACACCCCCTCACGTGTAGCCAGACTCTCCTTCATAAGCGGGTTAAACACGTGTAAATATTTTAACATTAGGTAGGTGGTGAGGTTCGAACACTGGATCTATTGTCTGCTCTGATATCATATTAGATTGTTAACCACCAACTCATCTAAAAGCTTAAGCTGTTAGAGAGAGGGGCAACTTTATTACTTATACCTTCAACAAACAGTAAACACTGCCCCTTGTGTTAAATGTCTCATAACCGATCATTAGAGAGAAATCTGAAAAGAAATTGTTTACACTTTTGCCTTGTTTGTTTTAGTTTTTGAAAAGTATTTTTCAAAAGATTCCCCCTACTTCCAATCATTTCTCTCTCTATCTCTCTCCACTTATTACCCCTACTACTCTCATAAAAAAAATTTCAAGAACGAAACTAAACAAAGCATTTGAATTTCCAAACTGGAATTGCGCTTTGGGACATCCCATTGTGGAAACAGAGACGATCAAAATGGGACATTTTCTGGATTTGCAAATTTTTATATCATAATTACTTCGTGGAATATAGTTTGTACTTGCTTTTATCTCAACATGGGTAAATATGAAACCTATTGCTGTCTTGTTGCCAAATTACTTCCCGGCAGTGGTTTGTACTTTTTCCTCAACACGGGCTGTTTATGTATCATTCTGATGTCTTGTGTGGTCTATGACTATGTAATGTCAGCTACTGGATGGTTCAAACAAATTGACCCAATGATTTGTCTTGCATATAAAGTGTTATCACTTATCACTCTTAAGACTCAACAATATCAATATCATGACCGACAGTTTTCACCACTTTCCAGAGTTTTACTTTCCGTGCTCCAGTCATTGTTTCTCTAACTGTACCTAGACATTGATGGAGCCTATTTTGGAACTACATTTGCTCACCTGTTTCTGATGACTTATGGGCACCTCAACCCACAAAAGGCGTCACAAAGCTATGTTCCAAGAGTATTTGGTTTCAAACTGCACAAGCCATGATTCTGGATTTCCCAGCTGGCTTTGGGGCTGAATTTCCTGGCTGCTGATCAGGTGGGAGTTCCTTTCGTAGCATGTACGTTACTAATTCTCTTCATTTTGGGAATTAGTGATTTTGACAAAGCAGAGTTCAGAGGTTCCCGAACCTATCACAAACTAGGTTCCTCTTTTAAACTTTTAAATATGGAAAGCATCCGAGGGAAAAGGCTAAGTTGCCTCTTTTATCTGTTTATTTTACATTTTTTTGTTGGTCTAATGTGTATTTTATAACCTTGTTGTAGTTTCTATTGCCGCTACATTTGGATCAATGGCAGTTTAATGTAGCCTCTCAATTTCCATGGATGTGTTGCGCTTTCGTAGGTGTGTCAATTTGTATTCTTGAGTTTTATTTTATTTTATGAATAGTGTCACCATTTCCAGTTCCAGATCAACAACTTTGTTGTAATTCATAAGTTTCAGAATTCGGGAATATATTAACAGTTTGGCTGAATCTTAAATTCATGCGGTGCATGTAAAACCTCTTTTTTCTGTGGTATAAGTTTACCTCGGATAAAAAATTTCGCTATTACTTCACCTTGGCATCAGGAGAAGATGTTTGCCTTATCTGCATAACCATGTCATCTTCTTCTTGGTTTTCTCGTCGTTTATACTATGATTTTTTTTTTTGTCTCCGTATCCTCATATTAATGGCTATGGGTGGTTTTGGATTTTTGTGGAACTATTTTTTTTTCTCAAATGGATGCTGGTATCTTATTAATGGCTATGGGGAAGACATTTGTTGAGTATTTTTTTTTCCAAATGGATTTTGTATGGACATTTTGTTTTGGCGCCCATTCATGGTGTTTGAAACATATATGAAACTGGAAGGGGTTTTCATTCTTGAGCATTCTTTGGCATCATTCCAGTTCTATCCCTTTCTCATGTATGTTTTTAGGAAGTTGCTAACTAGTACATCTGTAGGTATGAATTGTGTATGATGTTTTAACTTTATTTGGCATTACTAGCCCTTCAACCACTGCCCAATAGTTTGTTACTCCTATAAGCAGGATCGCGTGTTCTCTCGCTCCTAACTGTCCTTTATGTGATACGCAGAGATTAAGATGTGTCACATCTTTACTCTTGTTTCGTTTTCTTTGCACCAAAATCTGTATGAAATTACAAATTTATCTGCTTCATTGGCGAATTAGATGTCTGCAGTGACTTGACTTTTCAACTTTTTATTATCACCAAATTGTGGCATGCATCCTGTATGCAACAACGTGACGTTTAGTTAGTTCTTAACATCTTTAACACAACATGAATCTACTGTGTGCGTGCACATATAGAGAAACGTTTAGTTCGAAACACTTGAACAAGAATTTCATTTTCCCGCAAGCAAGTGGCATCAGACCCTGAACTTCAAATTGGACAAGAACAGATTGGCCTCTCCCGTCATTGTCAATCTCATCTCCACCCACCCATCAAAATTTCCAAATAACCGTGATGAATAAAATCCCCTACAACAAACCAACAAAAATAGAAACCCTTATATTTTTAAAACCCGTCTTGTTTTTAACCATCCTCACTAGAAAATAATGTTAAAACACCGTGTCTGTCATCTTCAGTCAGTTTCTGAGTTAGAGTTCATTGGCAGTTCAAATTTCTTTGTTAAAACAGTGGACTAATCACAACAGTGATCGATTGTACATAGGCTGATACCCTGGAATAATTTGGAAACTACATAACAAAATATCTCTTCCATCCGCCAATCTTGTTAGATTTTCACCTTCAAGAGAAGAAGACAGAAAAAAGTCACCCCCTTGCTCCCTATAACACAATCCACATTAATCCAAGGCAATATATTTCATAGAATAAACCTCATCAAATCAGACAACTCTAATTTAATGGGGCGTAATAGGGAAATTCAAATGGCTCTGAATCCAACCACAACACATCGTAACAATAGAAAAACTGCAAATATCTCAAACAAAACCTAATTCCAACAATTTCCACAGCTTTTCACTAAACTGGATGGAACATCAAAAACTTGAACGACAATGGAACATCAAAAACATCAAGACTATCATTCTCCTCAGTCAACATTGAAAAAGCTAATGCCAGAGCTCAACTCTCAGTCTGCTCCCGCAGCCTCCTGATTGTGCTTCGGACTGTCACTGCACTAGCGGTGCTGTAGCAAAAATAAAACAAAAAGGTATTAGTTCCCAATAACGAAAACAGAGGGAAAATTAGTTCAGGTAAGTAAAAGCAAAAGAAAGAAAAGAAAATTACTTCAATGTATATGCACCGCCTGCTTTGACTTTGCCGCAATCCTTGCAGCCCCAAATCCCCACTGCCTTTCTCTTCACAGCATACTGCAGACAGTTGACTATTTGATTAGCAACACCACACTTCAAACCAAAGGACATGCATATAAAAAAAATAAACAGCAGCAATGGCAGTAATATAATGAATCAGACTAGACATACCTTCCCACAGAACTCACAGAAGTATTTGCTATGTTGACTAACCTCCATTTTCTTGATCTGCTTTCGCAAACTAGCCCCATAACGGGTACCTACACAATCAATGAGAAATAGGAAAACTCAGTATGACACCATGAAAGGAAGCACCAAAAGTGAGAGGAAATTGAAAATGACATATAAAGGCATACTGTTACGCTACAAAAAAAAAACAAACAAACATAGAACTGTGATGACATTACAAGAATCCGAGAGCAAATCAGAGTTGCAAACTTGCAGTAACTTGATTATTTTAAAGCATGATAAATGGAGTATAAAATTTTCCAAGCAAAGACTTAGAGCAATCTATGATTATCTATGATTACTTACCGTACTTCCCAACAATACCAGCCTTCTTTGTTCGCTTAGTCTGCATAAAAGAAATCCATTCGTAAGAGGTTAACCACACACAAAAACCCAATAAATTATACAAGGAACTTTGGAGCTGCAACCATCATGAAAAGCAGTCAATGACATCCTAGCATGACACAATTCACACTAGCAACACAAAGATTTTTACCAGTAAAGAAAAAGAATCTTCTAAGTGCGAAAAAAGAACGAAATAATGAAGATTTAGAAAGAACAGTGCAAAATGGACTGGAAAACTCCACACAAACATGTATGGATTAGAAAATTATGACTGCATGCAAGCTTATTACTTTTCATCATGTAAAAACGGGGAAGATAGGACACCTAAGAAATACATAGTTTATTTCACTTATTCACACAATGATTTCACAACCTGGGAAAAAATTGGTTTTAACTTCTTTTACTTGATTTCACACGTGCAGAAAGAAATTTTCGATATTTTCTCTAGGGACATTTTACTGCATACAACTAGAAACTTGCAATATCAGCACCTTTATAAAGTTCAAACAGACAAACAATTTCATGACGTTTGTTCAGGTTGCAGACATCACATGTTCATGAAATGGTACCACTGACTACCACAGCAGGTGCATATTGTAAATTTGCAAGTACTACTAATATCTCACAGCAATTCTTTCTCCCGCTCCCAACCTCATAACACAATTTACTCATCACTTGGTTCGAACAACTCACAAATTCACTTCTTATCGCCAATCAGGGAAAAAAAACGCAGTTGATTTCTTCACAGTGGATTTTACACGAAACAAGTCACCAAAACGTCCAAAACGAAGAGACCTCCCCCGCCCCCGTAGCCCCAATCATAAAGCAAAAAGGAAAGCCAGCAGAAAAGGCACGAGTTCAAATCCCACTTGGCTTAGAAGAGAATTCTCTAGTGAACAAAGCTTCATTTGCCAGACAAATCTCTCCGACAAATCACGTTTTTATACACTTATATACCTCAATTATCACCCCAAAAATACAACTAGAATACTCCTCTCCATCTTCCAATTGCTATAACACGTCGAACCAGTAAACGGTAAAACTAAAATGGAAGTTCACAGTCGTCAAACTTTTGCAATCAATCTAGCTGAAAGGAGGGATATTCAAGGATATCCACATATACATCTACGCATGTAGAAATCCAGAGAGAGAGAGAGAGAGAGAGAGAGTACCATGTTGATCTGGCGATGGAAGCTGCAGCGGCTGGCGGAGGGAGACTACGATGAAACCCTAAATTTGCTTCGTCGGGGGATTTTATAGAGAATAGATCGGGTCGGGTTTGATTCGTTAAGGAGAAATGGTCCGGATGCAACCGGGCAATGGTAATTACTCTTTTCGTCCCAATTTATCCGGTCCGTAAAACGGAATCTTAAAAAATATATAATATAATTTTTACAAGAAAAATTCACAAGTTTTTTTTAATAATTTACTAGATATCAATGAGTTTATTTAATTTGTGAAAAAAGATTGAATTTTTTATTAAAAAAATGCATTATTTTTAAGCTATCGTTTTGCAGATCGGACAAACAATTTGAGAGGGAGGGAGTATAATTTTATTGAAACAAATCAAACTTTTTCGTGCAAAGTTACTAAATATAGATGAGTTCTTTTAATTTATGGATATAAGTTTAAACATTTTTTTGAAATATATTTATTTTAAGTTCTTGTTACGTAGCCCAGACGTTATTCGGAACCGAGCAAGTAATCAACTGTTGAAAGCTAACTCTTCTTTACATAGAGGAGTAATATTTTTTTATTGTATTGCTATTCCTTCAGAGTGAGTTTTTTCCCTTTCAAAGAAATAAAAAAAGGAAATGATTTTTTCACTCTATTTTTCCTTAAGAACACCCCAAAAATTTCTCTTCTCATGTGCATTGAAAATTGTGTAGTGTGTAATTTTTAATGTCACCAAATTTCTACTTTCTAAATGTACATATAGATTCTCAAAATCTATTGAGAATAACAAAATATGTTCCTAGAATCTTTCGTAAACCCCCCACATAGTTCTGTATGCCAAAAAATGGGCCATGGACTTTTTTGCTAATGTACATTGCTAAGGAAATTACTGTAAAATAAGCTAAACTCGAGCATCGATAAATTTGGAGATTTAAAAATACGTCAAGTTTCTTACTGATGCAACGGTTAATTGGCGTGTCAAGAAACCATTGGTCTTATTTTTATTTATTTTTTTGAGATAAGTACTTCTCTCTATTCAAGCTCAAACCAAAAACCAAAAGCCCAGGAACAACTCCTGGCTTTACAACATGTTCGGTTGTTCTCACACCTGGACAAAGCAATAGAGCTCAAAAAAGATACAACAGACCTTACAAAAACAGCAGGGTACAACCAACCTATACACTAACAAGAATAACTCAAAACAATACTAACATTTACTCTCTATTTTTTCATAATCGGGTGTTCGGACCAGCTTGCGCTCACCTCGATTAATTTCAGGGTCCTGAAATTAACGATCGGGCAAAACCCTCCAGTGACCCAAGATTTGGAATGTTTGAGAACACAACAACATTTACACATGGTGCAAATTACAATTTTTTTGAACAGCATTTTTTATTTATTATTAATCTTGAAATTGTTATAAGATCAATAGGAGCAAGAAAATAACATCTTGTTCAGACGAACAATCAGTCCAATCCGAGACCCGATACCTAATTGACAAGAAGCCAATTCAGAACCACCCAATGGGACGAAGCTCCCCTAAACGCCGAAGCCCAATCTCCCTAAATGGGTCTAAAAACCCAGATCAGTACAGTTAAGAGCAAAAGGCCAAAAATGCCCAACTCAAACAATAATGCACATCAATGGGCCAAACCTGGCCCAAACCCCAAACCTAGCCGAAACACAACCACCACACGCCACAGCCCAGAACACCGCCGACCACCATACCCAAGCAAACAACCGCCACCTGAAACCCGAAACAGGCCGCAATCAAAACCACCAGACCCATAGCTGATGACCAGTGCCGACGCCCACCAAAATGGCCGGAAAACAGCAACCTACCACCAACTCGGAATCACCCTTTGAAGCTTTGAGCACCACTGAAAACAGTAAGGCCTCTGATCAAATCGGCCACACCAGCGCACCATACGCGAGTTCCCCAGCGTCGATGATCGCACCTCACCGTTGAGCAGAACCGGCTACACCAACTGTGATAGCTGGCAGCACGATCGGAGTAGAAAACACACGATCCTCCTTCCAACCCCAAGACAGCACTTCGCCGTTGAGCAGAACCGGCTACACCAACTGTGATAGCCGGTGGCACAAATGGAGAAGAGGATGAGGTGGGAAGGAGGTCGTTGGCCAAGAGGGCAATGAGAGGGATGGAACTGCAAAACGGCCAAGGAAAAGGGGAGGTGTGGATCTGGAAGAGGAGACGAGGCCGATGCCGCCACAATGCCAGGAGACCACCGTGAGCCGGCCGTGCATCGCTAGCCCCAAATTGCACATAGAGCTTTGTTTTACATGTTCAGACTGAAATTTTTTTGAATGTCACGAAGTTATGTTATGCTCTCTTCCTCTGAATTTTATTTTTCTCCCCTGGCATTACAACATACTTGCTGGAGCACCAACCCCATAATGTTATACAGGGAGATACGACGATTGTAATCCCTCACTTTTGGTAGAGCTGGATCGCATATACTGCCAATTACCTTTCCTCTCGACCAATGGATGGCTGCCTTCAATTGAAATTCCATCTTTTCTACTAGATGGACAAATATACAAGTATGGCTGCTATTGCTTAACCTGCTCTTGTTCATATGGTGAACCACTCTCTCCAGATGATTGTCCTTCAAAACAAGCAAAAGGAATAATGGGTGCGCCTCTGTGTGTGTGTGTGTGTGAGAGAGAGAGAGAGAGAGAGAGAGACAGCAGTAGTTGCCTAGCATGGTGAGATCCAGAGAACATTATTGACAAGCAAAGAGTGAGGTTTTCATATTAGAAGTTTCAAAATTCCCAGAAAAACTTCATCTATGAACATGCTCCAAATCCTTGTAAAATCTATAAATCATAGTGTTATTCACAAGATATCATCAAAAAATTCTTACAAAGAATCACCCATTTCAGATAGAGATATAAGAAATGCTCAACCGTTGGAAACTGCACCGATTTCTGCATCAGTGCCATAAATTTCAGGCTTCAAAACACCACCTCTGCAGATTATCAATAACCCCGAAACAGAATGCTGGGATATTTCTCAGAAACTAACCACAAGTGTGGATCAAATTGGATTCTTCCTGTTGGTTGAGTATTTTCCCAAACATATAGCTGATCTTCTCATGCTGAACCATCTCTTCCAGTATCTTATCATCATTGACTGCACGTGAGATGGTTTCCTTCCTATGAAGTTTTCCATCCGCAGAAGAGAATACCAACTCAGATAACCTGTCCTTCTCAGCCTGCCTTGCACACTTCTCACCCTCCATTGTTCCTGACGTGATCAAACGGTAGATATACACCACTTTCTTCTGCCCTATCCTGTATGCACGGCTTATGGCTTGCCTTTCCACTGAGGGGTTCCATAAAACATCAAGCAAGACTACTCTTGATGCCCCAACCAGACTTATGCCTTCAGAGCAAGCCCTTATTGATGCCAGAAGTACCTGAACGTGACTATCCGGATCATTTAGCAAAGAAATCGACGACTGGCGATGTCTTGCCTCAATCTTCCCGTCCATATACAACAAATCTTTTCCTTCTATCCAACCAAAACTCGATTTCAATTGCTCTCTGATGATAGTCAGTGGTTCAATGAACTGGCTGAAGACCAAAACCTTTTCTTTCACCGCCATACTAAGGCGGATTAGTTCCATGAGAAAATGGGTCTTAACACCGGCTTTAGGATCAAACCGAAGCGTTTCTAGCTCGTTTGTATCAACGGAGAGCCCTTCTTCATCAGATAAGGCATGTCCTAGCAAGAGGGAAGGGTGAACAGAAATCAAAGATGCCAGGTGGTCCCGATTGAATACATTGGGCCGACCTTGAATAACTCCAATTAGAGTTTTCTGCAACTCAGTTGGATTTAAAAAGACCATAGCATCCCTCAACCCTGGCAGATTCTCCTTAAGTATCATACCTTTATGCACATGCACAAAAGGGTCAATCAGGGCTCTGAGTTCGTTGAGTTTATGACCCGCATCCTTTCCAATTGATTTGGTCAGAGAAGCCCATTTCCCTCTACCTTTCCTTCCCTCCCTCCCTCTATTCCTTCGGGAATCTCCCTTAATTCCGGTGACAATTCTGTCACAAAACTTCGGTCTAACTAGACAGAGCGTGTTAAAGAGTTCATCAAAGTTATTCTGAAATGGAGTCCCAGATAAGAGGATTCGCCTTTGGGTTTCCACTCCTGAAAGGGCTCGCCACATTAAGCTTTGGTCATTGCGAGGAGTGTGGCCCTCGTCAAGTACCAAAAGCCCTGGAAGTTCGAGAAGCATTTTCCTAACCATCTCAGCTTCGGCATATCGTTTAGATTTTCTTTTCGTTTTACTACCTCCTTCGTCATTTGCGGAAACAATTCCATCTTCAGCAAGCTTCTCAAATAGCCTATAGCTAATCCCCAGGACACTCTGACCCTTTCTCCATGAATACAATTTCACCAGACGAATTGAATTCATATTTTTTCCTTGGCGTCCGGCTTTATTTAGCAGATTTAAGGCTGCTTCATTTTCCCGCCCAGAAAACTCCGGTTGATTCAGATTGTGGAAGGGAATCCCAACCTTCCACTTCTTGAACTCTTCTTCCCATGTGAGAAGCATGCTTCTCGGAGCGACAATTACGGGCCGGCATTCTGGATATAATTTCATGAATGTCTGGAGAAAAACTATGGCAAGACGGGTTTTACCTGTGCCCGGGGCATGGGAGATGATGCATCCGCTTCCACCATCACATGCACTGTTCTTCAATTCTTCAAGGTAAATGCTCCCGCCTATATTCTTCCAAATGAACTCTAAACCTTCCCGCTGATGTGCATACATACTCGTTTTAATCCCAGGAATTGTGTCCCACACTGTGCCTTCAGCACAAATGTGGCCTTTAGAATTGGATGTAGATGCAGAGTCTTGGAACTGCAGCTTGTCGAAATTGAAATGGTCACTGCTGTTCCAGTAATTCTTGTCAGGCTTTCCCAGCGGATGCTTACTCTGCATGGAAAAAAAAGTTTATACATATAAGCAAAGTTTTTTTTTTTTTGAAAGAATTCTAGGGAGTTAAGAACTGTGAGCTCAGATTTCTATACTATCGAGGGGAGTTGAAGATTAAAAGCCTTCTCCCCTAGCACTTTCGCTTCTATAACCAAGTCATTCAATCAAACATGAAGGAGATACAAGAATGCAACATTAGAAAAAATCCTCCACTATCCAGATGAAGACTGTAACATAAAGCTGCAATTCCACCACTTTCAAAACAAAGCTGGTGAATAAAAACTGCAACTCAACCAACTAAAAGCCGCAATTCCACTTCAACCAACCAACCAACCTAGCTGGTGCAGTAAAACTGACCGAATTTTTAGGTTGAAATTAAACAATGTACCATCTTATTGAACTGATAGAAAATTCAAACTGAGTTCATTGCTAATACACCACATTTTGCGAGTAACCAAACTTTGAAATAAGAAAGCAAACGACTTACAAAAGAAGGCAAAATGTGCTTAATCTCCAACTTCACAAAAGAGCAGAATTTGCATTTAAGGCCAATTTGTTCATCAAGAACAAGCTGGTGCTTCCCTTGGCGGCAACAGGTTACTGGATCACTTTCAGTCTCTTCAGTAAAACTATCCTCATTGTCAACCTACAAATCATTAATGTCAATAGTTGAAATTCAGGGCGAAAGTAAAAGAGACACATGTAAGTACGACATGAAGAATGAATGGCAACTAAGAACTTCATATAAAGTAGAAGGCTAAAGGAAACCACAGTAAAGAGACAGAGAACGGGGGAAGAAGTAAACACATTTAGGCCTCATAAGAAACAAATTTCACACCATGACCAACATTGCCATCATACTAATCGTACTTAAGAGGGAAAATGCAGACAAAGAAATTTTGTAATGTTGGAGTTGTCACCAAACTGCGGTTTACCCAACTAAGAAAACTAATGACAGTTTAGGACCTTTAGATACACGTCGGTAGCTGACAACAGCTTCACTCAGCTGCCCTAAAAATATTCAGCAACTCTATTTTGCATGTAAGCACCTAAACCACAAGGGAAAACTAATTTTCTGTCATGAGGGAGAAACTCGTAACAGGAAAAAGAGGCCCATGCAAGTTAACTTGCTATGAAGGGTCAAAACATGAAACTGGGAATACAAAAAAAATCCCATGAAAATGTGAAAGAGTATCTTCAAAGTAAGAAAACTACCAACAACGGAAGTGACATGGGGAGAAAAATGGAGACCATGAGAAAGTAAATTTTGAATGAAGGGGTAGAGTACGGAAGAACATCAACATGTCTTTCCCACAAGGAATTCTAGCAGGGAAAGTTCCATAAAAACTGAAGACGTATATGGTGAAATCAATGCCTAATATGACTACACATGACGAGAAATAGCCCATCTAACAAAGTTTCAGGACATTTTCTGTTCGGCAATAAACAGTTGACATACCGGCAAATGATCAGACAAACAGGTGTGGCCCTGGATAACTAGCACTGACAGAAACATATGAGCTAATATTTGAACATAATAAACTCTTTTCTTGGAATCAGGGCCTAATAAAGTAATCAATCACCAACAAGGAAACATACATGATCTTCTCATGTAGATATTATGTTAATGTCCGTGGGGGTAAATTACGATAACAAGGGTCACAGAAGGACAAGGCAAATACGCCTTCGTACTCCGCACATTGATATTATGTTTATACAAAGTAATTTTTGGGAAATCATAATAAGAAATATCAACTCATGCAATTAGTGTTATGATTGATGTCTCACATTTAAGGAGCAATGACATTGTGTTACCACATTTGAAGGGCTACTTGCATGATATATGTCATGGCCTCAACCCAGGTGAACACGTCTTTTGTCCCACATCCTGAGCTGGCGATAGAGATATGTTGGAAGGAACAATGCAGAGACCATGCACATGATTGTGGGCTCAAGAGAACATAAAAAGGGGTCGTTCTATTCTAGGGATGACCAAAGAAATACGAGATACTTGTATCTAGTTTAAGCCCTTAGCCAAAACAGGGGAGGGAAAGAGAAGCTTGCCACGACCGCGTGCCATGCCTTAGATCCCGCATGCATGTACCCAATTGATGTCATAAGCTAAACTATTACGGAGTCGATTTGGGTTGTTGCCATAGATTTGTATTAAGTAAATGGAATATTTTTGGCTTGTTGTGTACATTTACCAAAAGAGTAACGACAAACGATTATCCAAGAAAGACACATTCCATATTAAGAGACGTGTTCCCTGCAAAAATCCAAAACTTGAACTGTCCGGTCTCATGAGGTCACACATTAAAAAGCGACTTATTTAACCATACATGCAACACCAAATTTCTTCAAGGACAAAGAACATGCTTGGGGATTTCCATCCGAGTGTCTCATGGGAGGACATACATGTGAGGTCTGTTATTTTATCTGAGGATTGATGTAACCTTTTAGTGCAATAAAAGTGAATACTTCTGTAATTCTTTGGGAATCGGTTTGTTCAAAATATGTGTGAAAAGGAGGCGACCAAGTAGCGGATGACTTGGAAAACGGCAGCTTTGCTTTAGTCCTTATGTTGTCACACTTCAAGCCATGACTAGTGCCATTTTAAGGTTGACGGGTATAGGAATAAGTATACCTATGCGAGATACTCCCTCCGCCCCTTTTTAAGAGTCCATTATTCCATGCCGAGCAAAAAAAAGAGTACATTATTTCATTTTGGGTTGTCCCTTAATAAGTGTCCATTTTGTAAAGTTAATGGGCAAAAGTTGATATTTTTTCCATTTTGCCCATAAAAGTAGATACTATTTTGGAAAGTTGGTGGATAAAAGTATAATGATGATGCCTCCATAGAGGGTAAGTATGGAAAGTTACAACTTTTAGAGTCTAATGATGATGTCTCCATAAAAAGTTGAATTTACGAAGTGAGACTCTTAAAAAGGGACGGAGGGAGTAAAACTTCCACCGATTTCCATTCTCAGAACGAAACTTGAATCATTCAAGACGAAACCGAAGAAATATCTCCACATTAGAAACCTTTTCTAAGCATCAAGGAGTAGAAGGTCTTTCCCATAAATCTTCTATATTTTGTTGAAGCATGATTGCCTTGATGAATTGGTTAGGTTGCATGAAGAAGCGCCTCTTTCAGTCCCACTCTTCACAGATTTGCCACGATGATCGTTGTGGGTATGTCCCAACTCCCAACATCTTTATTAATTTCTGGTGATGCCATTTGTCCCAAGGACTTTTTTGTTCCTCACTATTTTTTTCCTCCCACAAAGCTATAGCAAAACAAAAGTCTCCCTCTTTTACACACCACTACTTACCCTATGGCACAAACTAATGGGTTCCAACTTATATTCTCTCTCCCAAACACTATATAGGACAAATAAAGTATGTAACGTATTGCACATGTTGGGCTACACTAATAATAGATGACCATAACCTACTCTACCTGTCTTCTCCATGCCATGCGGATGCATTAATTGTCTACCACCTGGCTAAGTCAATAAGTTCTGAAAACACAAAACACATAACAATTGACCACTATCTCAGAGAAAGGCCTCATAAAATAGACATGTTCCATTAGCTGACTGGTGGAGGCAAGAAGTTCGGGATATGTTTGATGCTTCTATCAATCATAGTCGACGTTGTACATTAACAGTACTTATGCCCTCTTCTGGAAATATGTAGATTGAAGCATGCCTTATCATAGTGGGAATTTATTTCCACTACTTATAAATATAAGGTATGTGCAATCAAAGCAACTGAAAGATCTAGAGAATTTCCTAAAATTAGGATGATAGCCAAGTCCAGAAGTGCCTAGATTTCATGACAAAGCACACATATGCTAGCAAGTATATCCATGCAATTAACGAATGCAGAAAACTCAGCACAGAGTACCCTAGCCCTTAAGGCACGCTCATATGCTTGAGTCAACTCACATGGGACACCTGGCCTTGCTACTGTAGAAGAATTACCGATGAATTTGACACATGTTAGAAGCCACGAGAAGTTATTAAAAATGCCTTACCATGCTGATTTCAACAAAACTTGTGGCAATGTTATATACTTGTACAAGTCCTACTTTACAACCACATAAACTGCTCTGAAACATCACACTGTCATCATCATCACAACACAAGCTTTGTTCCTTACAAAGATGAGATGAGGACAAACTTGAGTGAAACTCAAAGCCAGAGAGAGAGAGATCAAAATATAGCATTGTTATAGCTAAAGGAGTCTGCTTGTCGTGCTCGAGTCAAAGCAATCAGAGGGGAAATATAGAATATAACAGTTTGTGGTCAAATGCGTAGATCACAATTCACAACCTAAATGAAACCAAACTGAGAATCCAAATGGACATCATTGAAAGATGGAAATTATATAATCTCTAATGAAAGGTGGCAAAGTACTAGATGTTCCGGAATAGCAAGACTGCTGGTGAAACCCATCATATTTGCACATGTACTAGAGCTAATTTTCCATCTATAGGAGCAAAAGGAAGATGGTGGCATAGAAGAAAAATAAGAGGCACTAGAATGGTCAAAGCCGCCATTGACAGAGAGCATTGTGAGTGGAGAAAGTGAGAACATATTGTAGACATTGTGGAAAGGCATTTAGCCAAGACATAAGAGGTTCGATGAAAGTTATTACCAAGTCCATGAACATGTCCCACACTGTGTGGTGAGTGAAAGTTCATGAACCCAAATGTAAGTTTTTGAACCTGCATAGTATGGCGCATTCTGACGTCACAAGTGGTGCAGCCCAAGCAGACAATCAGCACAATGCAGTGCAAGGGTGCTGCAATGGTATCAGGGCTGGCATAAACATGAAACATTGGACAGTTCCCACAAGGAGATGTTCTTGGACAGTCCCTAATGGATACATGCTTGAGTGATTCCCATGTGGAGTCAAGTCAGAACGGATTCAATAAGTGATGTACTTGGGCCGGTTCAAATGGGATGAGTTTGAGGAGCTTGACATAGTTGACTGGGTGCTACACGGGAATGAGCAGCCCTTTACGAGGTGGTGAAGTGTGGTGACCTAGATCTGAAAGCCAAAATTTCTTGAGGTAGGGCAGGAATAATGAGGTGAGGTGAAGTTTCTGACCAAATCCTTAAACCAGTCCCAAGTCCTTGGTAAGTGAAAATTTGTGTGCCATGTGAGATCTAAACCGACACAGTACAATCTGTTTTAAAGAGGTGAGGGTGTCCCAAAGCAGACATTAACGAACAATGCAGGGCTGGGGCATTACAAATATAGCCCATATCAAAGAGACAAAGACGTGGGCTGAGACACGCATCTAAGAGGCACATGGCATCTGTTTCACACACCAAGAAGCATCCAAAGCTAGCACAAGACTGTGCATAAACTCTACCTCCAAGCTTCAAGCAACGAACCCCAAGTATCCCATCAGTGAGTCTAATGTGGACCGAAGGCCATTCCATGACCAGAAAAATTCACAATCAAGACAAGAAATTTTCAAGAAGTTTCCTAAAGCAATACTTGTGACATAAATAGTGATCAATATCTTAAAACCACTGGAGACTATCCTTGTGAATAACAGATTGGCCAACAAGTTGAAAAGAGTATCTTAAGGTTGTCTCGGGCATCTGTGGTCTTGGTCATGGACAAAAACATATGACAAATGGATAGTCTAACGAAATTCCCCAAACTATTAGGCCTCCACAATGCAATTGTTCTACAGCTTCATCAGAGTCAATAATTCAATGTGCCATTTTATAGCCCACCCGTGGTATCTTAAAATAGACACGATACTCTTAGGAGGGGCAGGTCAGAATCATATGACAACCACCCGCGGTAGATTTACGGGAGATGAAACTTATTAGTATCTTTAAAAAAAGTTGATAAATTTGATTGGCTGGGAATTAAATTTTCATTATATGGTCTTTTTTGGATTGGAATGTCATTAACCGTTACATATAGCATACCCTAACTAAGTTGATCTGAGTTTCATCCTTGCTTCCAATTTGATTCAACAACGTCCTTTTTGTCATTCACCTCCGGGATAAGTAAGGGATTTTTATTCTAGGATCCGCTCCAGATATAAACAGATTCTTTGCACCAACTTATGTATGCATTTATAAGTCACCAAAATCAGTCATTTAAAAACAAGAACTGACAAAGATAAATATAAAATAGCATAGAATACAAAGCACTGGTCTACATATTGCAATTGCAAGAATACAAATGACTTGAAGGTCATCAAATATTCCATGGAATGTATGTTTACCAGGGTATAAAATAAGAAATGACCGGGGGCTACAACACAAATTGGAAGTTTACATAAAGCATGAGAATAATCACAGAAAGTTGATAGATAACCTAAACACTTACAAACTGCAAAAACAATTGCATAAGAAACAAGATAGGAAACAGAAAAGTACTTTAAATAGACAAAATTCATAGAACTAAGTCAAGCTGGGAAAGCAAACATAATTCCTGTGCCTTCTAACTTTTAATGTGACCTACCATGGAAGAATCTGAGTCACCAATCGCACAAGCTGCAAGAACAAAATCCATCTCTGCAAAAAGTTTATCCGCTTCTGTATCCGAAGGCGATTTCTCTGGAGTAATCGGTTCCTCGTCTAAAAACCTGAACTTGAGTGGTAGTGTCGGTTCCATATCAGGAGCCTTTGAGGAAACCAACTCCTCCACAAGCACATCACCCTTCTGCAAAATGGAATCTGCAAGGATCTTCAACAAACACCAAACATATCTTTCAATTCAAGTTCTTAATATCTAAGACATGTCTGTTAAAAGAGATACTACTACCATTCTTCAGAAAAGAATTTAGGTAGTGTTTGGTCGACTAGAACTAGAATCAAGTTGCAATGGAATAGTCATTCACTTGGAATGTTGATTCCGACAAATACTATGCTAAAAAAATGGCAGAAGTGCATTGCAAATGGAGACAATGAATACCCAATGAATAGCACTTCCATTCCTTTCCAATATCATTCTAGCGAATCAAATACTACGTAAGTGTTGGTGTTAGCTTTTGGGAGTGTTCTTACATTTTGGCACCTCTGAAGTTATGGCAGTGTATATGCCACTAACTTCTGTTTATACTTTTGAGTTAAAAAAAAGCTTTTAAAGCTGCTTAAGCCGATTTTGAGAGATATCATTTTCTATGCTTTTGAGTTCCGATTCTTGAAATCAACTTTTGTAAATAGTCAGTTTTGAAAAACGTTACAAACAAATAATTCAAATCTAATAGGTTTGAGCTCTAAGCTTTCTAATTTGGTTTATAAAAACGAAATTCAACTATGCAGAGTAATTTCCACCTTTGCAACAGGTATTGGAGGCCTTCTCTTAGCAGGCCTCCCCACCTTCTCTTTTGCTTTCTCACGAGATTTCCCCACGGTTTCGCCACCTTTGAAGCAGATATCTTCATCAGCGTCGACCGACATTGGAGCAGTAGAATCCTCATGATCGCCCTTACCCGGCGGCCTCCCGACCTTCCCTTTGCTTTTCTCACTCCTATCACTGATCTCGTCTGTGTCGTCATCCTCCCCAGATGAGGAGGATTCGAGATCCTCATCCTCGTCAGTAAGAGTAAAAGGGCAACTAACGCCCCCAAGCTCCTCTTTGTTCCCACGTCGCGCCCGCAAACGAAGTCGTTCCGCTACACTTTTTGGCCCTTCACTCTCGTCCTCCTTCCCACCTTGTTCTTGGTCACAACCAACCAAAATATCCAACCCTGAATATCTCTTCCTCTCAAACCAACCAGACCCATCTCTTTCCCCACCAACAAAACTAGAATTCCTTTTCCCGAGGGGTCTACCCCTTCCTCTACTCTCCATTGTTTCCTCATCTCCATCCCCCTCAACAAACCCACCCTTCCTCACATCATCACCGTTCAGTTCTCCTCCATCTACGCGTGATTGCCCTAGAAAAACAACTTCGGGCGATTCCTCTCGTCTCCTCTTGAATCGAACCCTATCTTCTCGCTCTCCTTCTACACCCGATTGCCGCAAAAAGACAACCTCGGGCGATTTTCCCCGACACCTCTTCAATCCAGCCTTAACCCTCTCCTCTCTCCCCATTCCAGCCACTTTTTCCTTCCCCTTTCCATTCCGAACACCCGGCTCATGTTCATCCTCATCATCCTCCTCCGCAAAATCGCTACAGGAACTTGAAGCGTCCAAATCATCATCACCAGAACCAAGATAATCCTGGTCACTGGAACCCTCGCTTTCCTCCTCACTCTCCGACTCCTCCGAATCCCCCGGGCCAGAAACCGACTCCGCCGAACCACTGGCGTTGGATTCCGTACTCTCACCCGTCGTCCCCTTCGAACCCTTAAAACCACCATCACAACTTGAACCCGCCGCACCTCGCTCAACTCCAACCTTTGCCTTACTATAGTCCACCCGCAAGAATACAACATCATCATCATCATCATCATCATCAAACGTTTCAACCACATTACTGTTTCTCTTCAACTTCTCAGTTCTTATATTTTTCCTAGACTCACACGTTTTCTCCGATTCAACCCTACCCACATTCCCCTGATTCTCTCTCTCCTCATCAATCAAAACCCCATGATTCTCTCTCTCCTCATCAATCAAAACCTCATGATTCTTCTCCAACCCTTCCTTACGCAAAATAGAACCAGAACCCTCCTGAAAACCCACATTCCCAACGTTGGCTTGGAATTGGCCGGAATCAGTCACGCACCTGGAATCGCCGCGGTCAGCGGCGGCCCCGTCGCCGGAACCGGAATCTCCGTATGTGCTCCCTCGATCGCCGGCGGAGGACTCCGGCCCCGTCTGCTTCTCCGCCGCCTTCTTCTTCTTCTTCTTCTCCTCGTTGTACTGCTGGAAAAATAATTGTTCTTGGAGCCGAGTTCTCTTCGCTAGTGTCAATTTACTGTAATCCATCTCTTAAGATATATATATATATATATAGAGAGAGAGAGAGAGAGAGCGAAAGAACTCTGTGTCTGTAAAAGTGTGTGTATATATGTGTGTATCGAGAGAGAGAGGTCACAGGACTGGGAATTTTCCGGGAAGAAGGAGGTTGAAAGCGGCGGCAAGAGAGAGAGAGAGAGAGAGATTACGCAATAAGAAGGTAATAGGCGCGAAGAAGCATTGATGACAAAGGAAAAGGAAAAGGAATCGGAAGAGTTTTAGAAGTCTATTGACAAGTGGAATTAGGAAATATAATAATAAAGGATAGCTAAAAATACTAATAAAGAAGGTCTTATTTAATTAATTCTCTTTATTTTATATATTAGGCCATATGCTAAATACTTTTCCTTTTATTTTTTTTGGGTGCTGGATTCGTTTTCATTAGGCATTGAAGAGTTTAAAATGTGGTGGCCCTTTTGGAAAGATGAAGCACTTTGATTGTTTTCTTGGTCTTTTTAAAGCTTTTGTTAATTTTAGGTCAATTTTTTTGTTTTCGGTCTGTATTGACGAAAGAAATTTTAAAAGTACAAAATTATAATTCAGAATTTAAAAAAATACCAATATCAAAAAAATACTTTAAAAATTCTAACATATGGTTTTTCAAAGTTCGGTCTGTAGTTTTAACTTTTTTTATTTCGCTCATCAAGACGAATTCAAAATGTTATTTCTTTTATTTTTTCAGCTTTATTAATTGTTTATGAAAAAACTAGAAAAATACTAAAAACAAATAAGACATTGTCTCAAAATATAATTAACTTATTATAAACTCACCTAATTATGTGTATAAATTTCCTTCTTTAAGAGACTCTTCAAAACTTTGTATCCATTTTATTGCCAATGGCGGAGCTAGGAATTAACGACAATTGGGGCACCTTTTAAACACACAACAACGAGAAAAATAATCATAATAAGCAATGCAAAATAATAGAATAAAGTTTGTGCGGCAAAAAAATATAAAAATGCTAACATATTTACTAAGAAAGTTAGTAATTACATAAAGTATCAAAGTAAACTAATTGGTTGAATTGTCTCATAATATCAAGTTTAAAAGCAATTCAATACATAAAAATAAAATGTTATTATTAGCAATCTAATCCAATTAGAATGAAATTTATTTTCAAATGTTATCTTTTAACCCTCCAAATTCGTACTAAATTATTAGCTCTATCGACAAGGACAGCAAACAAGACTACTGTAAAATAAAATGTAAATAATTATAAAGTACAATGCACATAGCCCATGTTTAGCCACTATTGAATTTGGACACTACAATTAGAGTTTTTCAAATGGTAAGTGATGGTTATCCTTTTCATTAGACATCTCATTTAGTGAGTGTGAGGTAATTGTTGGAATGTTTTAAAGTAAAAAGTTGAGTGCAATGATATACAAAATTTATTAACGTGATTAAACAAATAATATTTTATGAAATCAATCTATAAAAAAACAAATGCAAAATCTCAAGGGAAAAAAAAAGGTGGGATGAAGCCAGGGGCCTGTGCCCTCCTCACTGGTCCAAGAATGGCTCCGTCACTGATTTTTGGGTTTACGCATTACGTTCAAAAGCTTAAACGCCATGAAGAATAGGTCACATTAATTACGAAAATCACGAAAAATCGAATAATGTTCACTTCATCATGTTTTAAAATTGCTTTTCGGACGTTAGAAAAGCATTTTGGGAAATGGCCGTTTGTTCTGAATTGTCAATAGAATTGGATGCCAGTAGTAGCATTTTGGAAAGCAGGAGTAAACAAGCAAGAAAATTTGAAATTGGTATTTAGATGACAGATGGGACAGATGGTGGTCCAATTGGAAAGGGTTTATACGTTACTATGAGGGGAAAGATAATTAAAAATAAGTAACTTACAAAAAAAAAAAAAAAAGAAGATGTATAATTAATATAGTAATTTGTTTTATGCCCAGTAAATAATGGAAATTGATTTTGGCACTCCAAAATTTGATGGAGGGGCTCCAAAACGACGTCGTTTTTGTGTATCAATACAGTACAGTTTTGGAACCCCTCTATCAATTTTTGAAGTGCCAAAATCATAATCCTTAATTAAATGGTCATTAATTAAAATGGGTGAGGCAGGGAATTTAATGAGACCCTTTCAGATTCTTCAACCACAATAGTAGTAGGGAGTATATATCATTTTGGATTCATGAAATCTTGTGAGATCTTCTTCTGCCCCTTTTTTCCCTTGTCGGCCTCGTGCAAGAAAGAAGGCGAAGTTCCACCCAATGTTATGAATACCGTACCGGTCAGGGTATCGGTTTTCCTATTGGTACGGTACGTATCGGTACCGGTTAAATATCGGGTATCGTTTCGGATTGATCGCTATTAGTATTATTTTCCTACCTAAAAGAATTTATAGTATAATATACGCCTTTTTAAAATAAAAATAAATAAATAATCCGGTATTTGTCCGGTACCGTCCGGTATTTGCTCGATACCGTCCGGTATTGACCGGTATTATCCGGTACTTGAATAAAAAAATTAATTTAAATGTAATCCGGTATTGACCGGTATCTCCGGTACCGTGCGGTACCGGCCGGTACCGACCGGTATTTGAGCCGAAACGGAATTAGAGGTGTAGGGTACCGGATTCTATCAAAAACGGTACGTACCGGCCGGTACGGTACGGTATTAATAATATTGGTTCCACCCCCACGGGATCAATTAAAAAAAAGAAAAAAAGTACCACCTCCCACTATTAATGCACCCATTGATTTTTGTAGTAATAGAATTAATTTACAAGTTTTATTTATTTACCAGGTCAATCCTAATAAGTGAGGATTTTCATTTACTTTGGCCCTGTTTGCCGGTATTTATTTGATATCCAGCTAGATTTTTGTTTTTGCTTTTTTTTAAAATCCGAATAACAAGTAGGAGTATAAATGAATTAGGGTGTTCTGGCTTAATATTCAGCTAGATTTTGGATTACGTGTTGTTGTCTTTATTCAAAAAAAAATAATATTCCCTTTGCTAGTTTTACGTAAATTTAAGGAATATAAGTATAAAATCATACCAAACATTAAAATTTTGAAAAAAGGGGGGAAAATTATGTTTTTGATTATTTTCCAATAATTTGACATAATTAGTATTCTAGTTTAATGTATTTACAATTTACAACACAACTAATTTTACAAGAACCAAATTACTAGAACTTTTTTGAAATAACATGTGAGTTCGTTTCTGCGCTTGGTAATTTCTTTACCATGGCTCCCTTCCTTCGTTTTTCTATTTTATTAGGTTACAAAAAAAAGTATTAAATCAAGGGATACAAGAATCTCCGCGAATTTAGATAATTGGAATAATGCCGAGGGGTGGGATACCCAGGAAGACCCTAGGTGGGATGACGATGAATGGCATGTTGGTGATGATGATGATCATGAAAGTCAAAATGAAAAAAATAATAATAAAGAAAGTGATAATAATCTTGGTGGCTAAGGTAGTAATCGTAACGATTCAAATGCTTTTAAATCACCTAACTGGCTGAATTAGTGGATATATTCCATTATATTCCTCATTGCATAAGATTGGCATAACAACTAAATCAACATTGCCTTTTATAAAACAAAATCAACATTTGTAGAGTTAGGTCCCGTTTGGCTAAGTTTCTTATTGTTTTTAAATACTTATTTTTTGTTTTACGAGATAAGTCATTCTTTTCTTTTGGTCAAACAAAAAATTTTGTGACAGGTCATTCTCTCATAATACACTATCTTTAATTCAAAAAACAAGTACTTATTTTTCAAATAAGTTATTTCTCTTAGCGGAACGGGGGCCTCAAAAATTTTAAAAAGGGAATTGATATTCACATTCATTTTTTTTGGTTATCCATGCACACTCCATTTTTTTTTTGTTTTTTAGTATTGAAAGTATATGTATTTTTTTGTCAAAGACAAAAAAAAAAAAATGTGTAGATAAAAAAAATGAGTGTGAACATCAATTTTATTTCAAAAAGGGAAATGATATTGGCACTCCAAAAATTGATACAGACACTCCAAAATCAGTAATAATTTCAAAGCCACTTCCCTTTGTATTTTGAAGTGCTTGCATTAATTTTTAGAGTGTCAATATCATTTTCCTTTCAAAAATTGTTAATACGGAAAAATACAGTACGGAGTATGTCAGTAAGATTCTGTATCTGTTGATTTCGTCACAAAAATCATGGCCGGCTGAAGCATACATCTAATCTAAAAGCTTTTGCTTTAGGCTCTTTTTATTTATTTATTTTTTTCTAAGGCCCAATTTATGTTTTACAGTATGAGTTCCCCTCTTCTCATAGTATAATACAGCGGTGAACAAAAAATTCGTCAAATCGCAAATCTAGTCCAAATCAATTTAAACCGAATGATTTGGTTTGGTTTTTTTTGTAGGTGTGGTTTGGTTTCGGTTTAAAAAAATTAAAAACCTCCTTAAATGGTTTGGTCTGTGGGATCTGATTTTGTCACTTCTTTTTTTATAACGTCATTAATCTGTAAGTATATTTTTGGTGTAAAAATATACTTATAGGAGAATGGTGTTAATAAAAAAGGAAGTGACAAAATCATTTTCCAAAATTGTACGAGTTCATCAATTGTTAATTTTCTCAAAACCGTTGTGTGAAAACCAATGTACTAAATTTTATTTTATTTTTGGCCCTCTCTCAATTCTTGGAACAATTTGGTACACAAAATTGTTTGTTTGGGGACTTATCTCGAAGTCTCACACAAATGATCCGGTGAATGCGTTTAAAATATCCTTAGGGGGTCCCTTTCAAAAAAACCAGCTCAATCAATTCATTCGCTTCTTGGTCCTTGCAAATTCATTGCTAGAAAATCAAACGAATCGATCAAATTCTTAACGATATTAGAATTTTAAAATATTTTAAGAAGTTAAATGACGGCCCCGTTTCAAAAACTTTATTAAAAAATAAGTAGCTTATTTCACAATCTTAAACTCAAAAATAATGTAAATGAAAAATAATTTCTCAAATTTTTTTTTTAGCATCATATAAAAGATTTCATCAAGATTTTTTAAATAAGATCCATATGGCATATTTTTTTATTTCAATAAGTTCATAATTTTTTAGATTAAAATTGCCTTTTTAAAAAATAAAGACTTAAAACGAGTTCTGAAATGGGGCCTAAGAACCATTTGTTTGGAGTACCCATGTTGGTGTACAGTACACATAGTTGTAGAAAAGGATTCTTGTCGTATTTGCGACCTAACGGGCTGTTTGGATGCAGGAAATGAAGGGGGATATGCGAGTCCCCTTGATTTGTAATCCGGGTCTCCTTCAAATCAGGTGTTTGGTTTAGTTTTTTGGAAGGGAGAGATAAATACTGTAGTGGCTCCATGTCTAGCTGAAGGAGGATTTGTGAAAGGGAGCTCAGACCCCGTCGTTGGCAAATCCGGGGGGTTTTGAGAGGTTTTACCCCTCCAAATCCCCCTTTCGTTTTTCCTTTGTCATCCCATTTTGTTTTCATCGTGTTCTGAAACCAGACCAACAAAGAGAGAGAGAGAGGAGAGGAGGAGGAGGAGGAGGTCGTCGTTATCTGTGCACGGCCACTATCATTCCGCCGTCATACGAGAACCAGAGATGAGAGAACCGCTGAGGGGAGAGAGAGAGATCGATGAGAGAGGAGAGAAGCAGATTCGTTCTTCTTCTTTTCTGATATGTAGAGAAGCAGATCTTATCTCTCGTTATTTCCAAAGTGGGCAAGCGTAACGCTCTGATTTTCGGAACCGTTAATTAAATCATATTTAATGGATTTAATAATTCATAAAACCGATATAAAAGGAAAGGAATTTTTATTAAGCAGAGTTCAGCAGCGGAAACCTCAACTACCAAATTCAAACCTACTAAATTGTCTTACAAACCAACAAAATGAAATAGAGTTTGACCATTGTGATAACACTTATGGAAATTTATTTAAAAGTATGTCAAATTAACAGAGCTTCTAAGGATAGGCCACCCAAGACTCAACAAACTCCCCTTCCTCAGCTGGGAGGTCATCACTCTAGTACTGATCATCCTGCAACGGATTCTGCCCTTCGGTCTCTTGATTACCTGGCATGAAACGCCAGCCCAACGGCACTATGATGAGTTTTGAAACTCAGTAGATAATCCCAACCCTACTAACCCCTTACTTTACAGTTAGCAGTCAATATATAAGAATTGACAATACACAGAAGGTACAGAATATTAGCATCTCATCTTTTTCTTTACTGTCCATCAAATTTCATGAAATCTAAAGAATCTCTCCATGAGATTCTTTACCGTCTCCCAACTCTACACACTGGGTACTTTACCATACCCTAATCTACACATTGGTACTATACTGTATTCAGGGATCCTTTACTGTTTCCCAAAATACTGTACCTGGAGTCCTTTACCGTCCTCCACACACACATGGGCACACACATGGGCACTATACCGCATTTAGGATCCTTTACCGTATCCCAAATACTGTACCCGAAGTCCTTTACCGTCCTCCATAAACACATGGGCACTGTACCGCATTTAGGATCCTTTACCGTATCCCAAATACTGTACCCGGAGTCCTTTACTGTCTTCCACAAATACATGGGCACTGTACCGCATTTAGGATCCTTTACCGTATCCCAAATACTGTACCCGGAGTCCTTTACCGTCCTCCACACATAATCTGAGTACTTTACCGTACTCGGGGTCCTTTACCGTTCCCCAACTCAACTAAAGGTACTTTACCATACCAGGGTCCTTTATCGGCACCCAACATCCAACCAACTTAACCATTTTATCCTTTACTTAGATATCGTCTACGTGAGTCACTACTCATAACCCCCTAGGAATTTAAATCCATCATAGCACGTACAACTTGATACAATCAACCAACAGCTCAAACTTGTTACATTTCAGTGAGATAAAAAATACATATCAAATAATATTGTGCGAGTAAATAAACACATAATATTTTATGATTGGGCCGATGCCCTTAAGGTTCGTTGAACAAGTAAAATTTATTTATAGTTTTTATTAATATCAAAGGTGCTGTTAACGATTTCGTAGGCTTAGTTTTGATAACGTACTGGACTAAGCTCTTAGGAACTAAAGTACTTTGTTGTATTAAATTCTCTTTGGGGTAGTCTAATACTCCTAATAATGAAGTCATATCATTGTCTCTTCCATAATAAAATTAGAGCTTATGTATATCTATATAAATATATTTTATTAGAATAATGTTTAGTTAATGTTTAAACATATTATAATTACGTTCATGTTCCGTAAAACAATTAGTATTAGTTGTTCCAAACACTTCAATGGAACAAAAGTGCAAACAGGAATCCAGTCAAACCTAGTCTACTGCAAAAATCGGAAATTAATTATCACAGGAGTAGAATTGAAAATTAACATAAATGCAGGGAGCAAACTGTAATATCTGATGAATGGTGTCATGATGACGTCAGTCTCATCTTCAACCTCGGTACTGTAGGCTCACAGGCGTACATTTATATAACGTATATATACATATACATATGTTGGCCCAGAACTTTGACCGGTTTGTGTGATCAATCCCGACATCGAAAATGGGCTTATTATACCTTTCCGGAATCGTCTCAATAGGACGAACAAGATGAACGGATCAGATTTTCCATATGAACAATTTCACAAAAACGCAGATCCGGACTAAAAACGAAATTTTTCGATTCTTTCCAACTTACAATGCACGGGTTTGATCTTTTCAATTCCTACCATTACAATTAATATAATAACACATCTATATACTTAGGAGAAAGTAGAGAAGAGATTAATCTACCTTCTCTCCGGCCGATAAGCAAGTAAACGGAATTGACGGAAGCAGGAAAAGACAAACATGAGTAAAAAAAAATGAAGAACAACGTGGGTTTGTATATGGAAGTGAGAGAGATAGAGTGCAATTGTAGAAGTAGTAGGAGTGTGGAATGATAAGAGTGAATGTGGTGGAATGTAGAAGGGAATTGAGGGAGATAGAGATAAGGGAGAGTTAGGATCAAATCCCCTAATTTTATAGGATGACATAATTTGCAAACACGTATCTATATGTAAATATAGATTAAGTTATATATGTTTATGAAAGATAAAAAAAAAAGTAAGATAAAGGTTGTAATTTAAAATTATCATATTAATAGAATTACAAAGTTAATTTTGAATAATTACTCGGTGGCTTTAGATTTTTTTTTTACTAAAAGGAATTTCTATATTAAAAAAAAAATAGGGCCAAAATTCAGGACGTTACAGCAAGGAATAATCTAGTGCTTTGGTTCTACCATAATGTCCCAATCCAAGGGTCTAGAAAGATTGAAATTAATCTAAAGGCTACAAAAAAATCCATATTATTACTAAGACTTTTAAAAAGCTCTTTACAATTTGTAATAAAAGGGTAAAATTATCAAATAAGTTAAATTAATTATATTTAAAAAAATTTACTATATCTTAAAAGTTCAAAAGAATGAAAATAAGTACTTTTATAAATACATTTTTTATTTAATGCCTAATTATATAATTATATTGCAATTATTGCAGTCTAAACATTAAATCTATACACTAGAGCAATAAAAGTCATTTGACATTTTATCCCATCATATCCACCCTCTAAATCCTTCTCCTCAAAAAATTATCCAAACACCTCATTACAAATTCACCATTCTTAAGAGGTGAGACCACCCTTCTTAACATATCACCCTTCATTACATATTCACCCTCTATTATATATTCACCCTCAAATTCACCCTCATTACTGCTTACGTCGAAACCTTGCCTTCAAATATAAGGTTGATAGAAACCCGAAGCGTAGGGCTAGGTCGTCGATAGCATAATAACCTGAAAGTCCGGGATCGTACCCACAGAGAATCGAATATAGCTTAATCGGATTGTAGGTTTTATGGTAGGATTTCGGCGTTTAAGACGGCCAACTTGTTTTTGCTTTGAAAATGGAAAAACTAAAACGAAAGACTAGAAATGAACTTTATGAACTAAAAGAGGCAAGTCTAAGGATCATCTAACCCTTGACAAAGGCCGTTACCGGTTCTCGATTATAACTCAGGCGAGAGTCACGACCGCGCGCTCACGCCCGGAGGATTTAACTTTAAAGACTACGTTTATCAAAAGATGTGATTAAACAGAATTAAACCAACCTATTTTTGCTAATGTATCTAACACGTAGGAGGCCACGAGCCCTCGATATGTTGCTTGCCAAGACCGCTTGACTAAACTTCATATCAAGGAGTTAACACCCTTCGCTTAGACCAAAAATGGCTAGATTAATCCAATTCCAAAAACCATGATTTTAAGCCCGAAGGTTTGAAAACCAAATAACACCCTAAGTCATCGGGAAAGATTACCCCGCGACTTAGCCAAACAACTACTCAACCATACTAGAAAGATTAAGCATAAGGCTAGAAATGACAAACATATTTAACCGACGAAAACGAAAACAAACTTGATATTAAGGAGAATCTAAAGCATAGCTACAACATTAATAAACGAAAAATTAACAAACGAGAAAGACTTACAAGTGTTCTTGAAGAAATTAACCTAGAAAGCTTGAAAGACTTTGATGGAGGAAAACTAACCTAAACTAACTATCTACTACTTTCTTACAAGTGAGAGAGAGAAGAGTATTTATACAAGAGGGCACTCTCTCTCCACGAAAATATTCAAAAAATATCCAAAAAGTAGTAACTTGCTACTTATGGAAAGTGAAAAGCTGTCAAAAAGTAAGTCGGTAAGCCTCTCGTATCGATACTCCGAAAACCGTATCGATACGGTTCTGTTTTGGCTGCATTCCAAAGTTCCCCGTAACGGAGCCGTATCAATACTTCGAAAACCGTATCGATACGCTGAAGGCTGGATTTCTCTCTGTTTTGAAGCCGTATCAATACTCCGAGAAACGTATCAATACGGTTCTGCTTCCTGGCATTCCAGCTCTTGGGCTTTGTTTTGACACCCGACGGCCCATGGCACGCTTCGGCCACTACGGTTCTTCATCTTAAAACCCCGACGGCTGAATTCTTCAAGGTCCCGCCTACTCGCTTGCCTTCAAGGGTTGTTCAAAACACCAAAACAAACTCTCTTATTCGCGTATTACCTGAAACGCTCAACAGATAACCTTACGCGCAAAATCACTATAAAAGCTAAATAAACACAAGATAAAATGACATACAACGGGACTAATCGCACCAAATATCTACAATATTGGGTGCTCATCAATTACATATCCACCCAAATCAAATCTTCCATCCAAATAGGCCGTAAACATACCAGATTTTGAAAAATCCTACACGTCCTCCAAATTATGGATAATGAAATACGAGGACTTCAAAAATAGTACAGTACTCCCTTCGTCCCTTATTTAGAATTCAGTATTTCATTTTGGGTTGTCCCTTAATAAATGTTCATTTTGTAAAGTTAGTTGGTAAAAGTTGGTGCATTGTCTATTTTGTCCTTAAAAGTATATTCCATTTTGAAAAGTAAGTGAGTAAAAGTCTAATGATGATGGATAAGTAGGGAGAAAATAAAGGAAAAAATTGATGTGAAAAATATAATAATGATGTCTTTTTAATAAGTTAGAGTTACGAAACATGACTTTTAAAAAGAAACGGAGAGAGTAAGTAAGTATTTTCAAAGGGCCACAACAAGTAGTCCAAAAGAGGCCCTTAAATTGCCTACACAGGCCCAATAGAAATAAAAAAAAGTTCATTTTAATCCGAAAAATAAAAACAAATGATAGGATCCTTTAAAAATACATGTTCAAAGGCGTATATTGCTCCCAAACATTACCCCAAAAACAATTTAAAATGGTGACCTGAAGTTTTTAGAGTAGGGTAGTGACAGCATTGACAAGCCGTCAAAGTTACCTAATTTGTGTGCAGTGCGGGTGCAGAAAGGCCAGTGAGAGCGTAAAAGTGCATTTAAAACACATACTAAACTACTAAAATTCACGAAAAAGAAAATTAAGAATGCGAGCGCAGCATAGAATTAACAGCGGGAGTGCAGGACATCTTAAAGGATTATGTGACTAAAAAGGTCACTATTGATGCCGGTCAAAATCCTTGAAGTCATTGCGTCGATCGAAGAGTCTTTTTAACTTTTCAAGTGTTTTTTAATTAGTCTATGGTCAAGTTTTTTTAATTTGTGTCTTGAAAATGTAAGCGTCTTTTCTTATTATTGGAGGGTTGTTCCGACAAGTCCTATTTAGTATTTATATCATTTGCTATGAATGAAATCGTTAGAGACCGTGTTTGAGTTAAAATATCATTTGGCTAGTGAGAAGTTTACTTCTTATTTAGTTTTTGTATCTTGTAGGTGAATTCCTTAGAGTCGTGAGCAATTCCTACGTCCTATATCCCCGTTAATTCTTGGATGTTGAAATCTGTAACCCTTCGGTTTTAAGAGTGGATGATGAGCGATTATCCCTTTTATCATTTTTTTTTTTTTACTTTTCTTCTGTCCCAGTTCAAAAAATCCGGTATCACTATCCCTTGTTTTTTGTTTTTTTTTTTTAATTTGAAACACGTTTTCATTAATAGTCAAAATAGGCAAATTACAGCGAATCCATTCGAAAACAGAGAAGGGTCAAACGTACAAAGAAGCCATCCCTATCCCTTGTATTGTACAAACAGAAGACATGCAATGCAATCCATGTGAGGCATTTTGTCTGTAAGGCTTTATTATTATTAGAACCAAAAGATAGTCAGGCCAATTAGCCAACGTCTTAAAAAACAAACCGTTTTAAGGCCACGTCAACATCTAAAAGTCCATTTAATTAATTGAACTCAATTCCTTCGTTCCATGTTTCTGAGGTATTATGGTTTGGCACCTACTCTTGACTATCGTAGAAGAAATCTAAGTCACGTAATGCATGTCTTGATAAATGTGAAAACGTCTTTGAAAAATATCTCAAAGTATTAAAATTTTATGAGGACGAAAATTGAAAGCGCAAACGTTATAAACACCAAAGAAACCCTAGCTAGCTCATTCAGAGTGAGCAAAAGACCATACTGAAGGATTATGTGATAAAAAAAAAACCTAGGGAACACTATAAACACCAATTGAGCCCCATTGGGGTGTTGGAAACCCGTCTTCTATTGCTCGAACGGTAGGTTAAGCTGAAAGAAGTACTTTTAGTATGTGGGTTTTAGTTATATAATTATATTTTATTTTCACCTTATTAAAGTGTTGGACTGATAGACTAACCAATTTGTGATTTTAAAAACTAGTGTTTACCTGTGCCTACGGCACTACGCACCGGTTCAACAGGATTGAAAAATGAAGCACTTAATTTCTTAATAATATTTTTGATGTGTGAACGGTGAACGTGTGTGCCGGCGTGTGTGAACGTATGTGCATGTGTGTGGTGGATGCCACTTAGGACAAAAGGTGCCACATAGGACAACTCTTTTGTTCTATTAGATAGATGACATGAAAAAAATATATATATATATATCGTTCACCAGACTCCCATAATTTCCCCCTTCTAGTAATTACTGTCTAAGAGTTTGAGTGTAGATGTCCAAGTTAGATCAAACACCCACTTACGATGAAAAATCGTTGTCATCAACCGGTGTATAGAACTTGTTTTATTTCATTTTTTTTATTGAGTCAGCTTATGGGCATCTCAACTAAGTCCCTCTCTGATCCGGTTAAAGACAGAGTATCCACCTCGGAACTAGGGAATTGATGAGGAATTACTTTCTTGCGATCCAACTCCAAGGATCGAACGTTGGTAAATTGTTTGGGGCGCAAATACATGGGGCTAGAACTTGTTTTATACTCCGTCCGAATTTAATAGTCTCTAGTTCAATTCTAACCGGAGAAAAATTTAGTTATATCTTTAAATCAATAATGAATTTATAGCCAATATGGATCTTGTTCGATAGATCTCAATTAGTTCTATAAGATAATGTTTTTAAAATTACATAAAATATTATAAATTACAAGATATAATCGATTGAAAAGTTACGCGAACTCCCAAAAAAAGACTATTAAATCCGAATCGAGCATACGAAGAAAAAATAGGAGAGCGAACACACAACCTCTATAGAGTTTTTTTTTTTTTTTTAAATTTCGAGGGAAACGAAAACACTATTTATATTGATAAAATCATAGACAAATTGCTCCATTGGGCCTAGCTATAAACAACTAAAGAAAAGCAAAATACAACAAAACAAAACAAGAAAAGTTGAGTGAAGTCAGCTAGCTCCAGTGTCGGACCCATCAATCTGCTCAAGAAGGGGGGTGGAGAGATTTATATTACTTGTATATACATGGATTGTTTGTTGTCCCCAGTGCTGTATATATTTGTTAAAAAATGAGATTAAAGGTACAACTCATGAAGAAACCGTAGCGGCTACGTACCTTATCTTACAATGTGTTTAACAATGATGTTGTATAACTGTAGCAATTATCTTATATTGCAATGATTTGTTACTGCGTCATAAACACTTCAAATCATCCAATTAAGCAGCAGGCATACCATCGTGAATAAAAATGGTGCAGTTTAAGAAAAGAAAAAAAAAAATGAAGACAAGCTTAGATCTATTATTGTTACAAATCGGTAGAAGATTACAAGTATTGAAATTACATCAAATTAATCCTAAGTCCACAATCACACTATATATGCACAATTGATAGTCATATTAAAAGGAAAAAATAAGTAAGCGGGAAACCCTAGCTCATTTAGAGCATCTCCAACCCATCTCCGAAATGGAGAATGGATGTGATATATGGAGGAGAGATTTTGTAATTTATCCCATCTTTTGATTCTTTTTATTTTTTATTTTTTGTATGTGTGTACTTTTTAGGAGAATTTTAGAGGGATTCATCGTTCTTTTTAGATATTTGGTTTCAAGTTTAGTTTCGGGACCATCATTTTATTTTGGAGACCAAATGTCTAAAAAAGATAATGAGGCCTTCCAAGATCCTTTCAAAAATATCAAAAATAAAGAAAAGAGAAGATAAATTACAAAAAATGATGAACTAATCTATAAATTTTACATGTACAATATATACAAAAATTTGGGGCGGTCATGTGACCACCTTAGGTTGGCTGTAGAGCCGCCAGTGCCCCATTTGGCACTCATAACCATAAAAGAAAAACTCACACTCTTCAAACACACAGTTGAGATATTGGATTTGGGTGTCCTCAATAATCACGTCCATAAACTTATGGCAAATAGTCCAACTGATCTAAACCGCTGCCTTGCTTCGTCAAAGGACCATCAACACAATCATTGTCGGAATCTGAAACGTCACCTCGATGACGAAGGATAAGCTGACAAGGGGGAAAAAGAAAAGAAAAAGAAAAGCACAAAGAAACTCTCCGATGTGAAATTGTTAGAGAGAACCTCAGAACCCTCATTATAAAGAAGGAGTTATTAGAAGCGAAAAGGGTTGCCGAAAGAAAACTTTAGATATAAAATTGAAGTTTTTTTAAAGTTTAGGAGTATTTTGAAATTTTCCCGAACTTTAAAAGAAAGAAACTCTCCGATGTGAAATTGTTAGAGAGAACCTCAGAACCCTCATTATAAAGGAGGAGTTATTAGAAGCGAAAAGGGTTGCGAAAGAAAACTTTAGGTATAAAATTGAAGTTTTTTTAAAGTTCGGGAGTATTTTGAAATTTTCCCTAAGTCACAATTGGCTGTAGCCAATCCCAACTCCATCAAAGGAAGCGCCGTTGACCCCACACTCACAGTTCATTCACAGCTCCCCCGGTTTAAACGGCTGGAATATCGGTAAATTATTTTAAACATCTCAAATACCCTCCCTCCTCCCTCAAACCTCTCTTCAAACAAAAAAAAAAATAATAATAATAAATTTATTTTTAAAAATTCCAAACAATGTCTCTGTAAATCACGAGCAATCCTTCCTCTGCAGGCCGCAGTATCCAGCCCCCAAAAATCTACGGACGGAAAACCCCTGGCCTTTTGATCAGATCCACGGACACCTGACCTGCATTGCCCCGATCCGATCGGGAAATCCAAATTCCGATTCGTTTCCACCTTCTTTTGCACCGCATTGCGGATTTGAGGGTGGAATTTGGTTGCGAGTTGGTTGAGATTTCGAATTCCTCGGCCTCCGGTTCTCGATTCGGTCGAGTTTTGAAGGAGATGGCGTCGATGAGCGAGGAGCTGGCGGAGATCGACGGGCAGATCGCAGATATTTTCCGTGCTCTGTCGTAAGCATTTTCATCTGAGCTGTTATCTGGTGTTATGTGAATGCGGTGTTTTTTAAGTCTCATCGTAATTCGGTCCGGTGGTTGTGTTGGTTTTTTCAATCAATGGAAGATAGGAGGATAAGGATCCGTTTTAGAGATAGAGATTTGACATTGTCGTTGAATGAGAGTAGCTTGAATTTAGATTTGATAACTTAAAGATGGATTTTGAATTACTATTTGCACGGAGCGATTTTGAAATCAAACGGTTAAGGAGGGGTTGGCCCGATGGTCTAAACTTGGGACTTAAAAACCTCCTAAGGTGTTATGTTTGAAACTCTCTCAGGTGCTATTAACTCTCATGGGGCCAATACGGCTTTAATCAGACCCCCCGCTGATCAAAGGTGGGATTGGGTCCCTAGTATCAGTTGAGTTGCGCATCAGTTGAGTTGCGCGGAAGGTGGCTGGACTTCCTGAGTTATAAAAAAAAGGAACATAATAAAATCTATCTTCCACGGTTCTACCTCCAATCCGTCTTCCACTCTAGTTCGCGATTAACTTATAGCTAAACCTCTATCATTTGTGTTGAGATTGGAAAACATATGCTTCATTCAACATCCGTATCTGTCCAAACGGAGCCTAAGTGTTGTTTGGGTTTGGATATTGGGATTTGGTTAACTAAGTAGAATTTCTGATTGAATGTGTATCCTGGTGTTTATCAGAGCTCTTATGTACCTTGTGTAACTTGGGATTTAATGGTTAGATACGTGGGCTGAACAATGTCATTTGTTTTCATGCAGAAATGGATTTCAAAAATTGGAGAAGATTAAGGACTCCAACAGGCAGAGTAGGCAGTTGGAAGAACTCACGGGGAAGATGCGGGAGTGCAAGAGGTACTTGATCTTTTGATGACAACCACCATTCCAACCACCAATCGCCCCTCCCCCACTTGCATATTGCATGGACATTTATTGAGGGAATGTGCCACAAGTCGGCAAATTTTTTTATTTTTTATTTTGGGTGGCGGCGGGTGGTTGAAATGGTGCATAGGCATGGAAGAGAAGATAAGCATTTTTGAAAATTGAAATTTTGCACATAACTTTTGAGCATTGAGGTAATGTTTATTTTCTACATTATTCTACCTGAATTATGACGTCGATTCATTTGACCTGATTGGACAACAGAAGAGCAACTGTTACGAATCAGGGTTCTCATAAGTTTGCATTAGCACGAAGTTTAGTGTTTTCATTTCAAAAAAAAGAAGTTTAGTGTTTTTGGATTTCCAGTTTCAATGTACCAAAAGAAAAAAAAAGGATTTCCAGTCCCTATGCCTTGAGGCTAGAATGATCGATAAAATGTCAATAAGTATAGATATATGGTCCCCCCCCCCCCCCTCTCGTTGTCAATAATATATAGTGCTATAAATCATCAGCAAATTCAGTAGAAACAATTTTCTTTGTCTCTTGGCGTAACAATTTGGACCTTTTGATGCTTGAAGGTTTCAGCTAAACATGATAGACCAACCATCCTATATGGATTATATCATGTTTCTTGAGTATTATTTTCTCTTTATCTTCGTTTAATCATTTAGAGACACAATGCTGGTTGTTTTTCCAGGCTTATTAAAGAGTTTGATAGAGAGGTGAAGGATTTGGAGTACAAAAATGATCCGGACACGAACAAGATGCTGAATGAGAAAAAACAATCAATGGTCGGCTCATTTCTGAACTTCTATTTGTGTTTTGTAATTGTGCTGCATGCTTGCGCCTATAGCCTTCTTGGTGCAGTAACGGTTTGTTGTGTTTGTTTCTTTGTAGGTCAAAGAGTTGAATTCATATGTTGCTCTGAAAAAGCAGTAAGTTGACATAATATATGCTCATGTCTTTGAATCTTGTCAATCCAAATACATCCTTCTGAAGTTAATGTACTTGTATATCTTTTTGTTCATGATTTTTAATGTTAAATAGAGAATTTTTTACTCTTCAATTTTTTAGTTGTTTACTCTTCAATTTTTTTGGGGCTTATGCTGTTATTCTTTGTTGTATTTTGTATGCTTGTGTGGTCGTGTTTTCATATTTTTTTGGATGGTGGTATAGATATGCAAGCAATCTTGACAACAAGCGAGTTGATCTGTTTGAAGGGCCTGGCGAAGGGTTGGCTGAGGACAATGGCTTGCTAGCTTCGTGTAAGCATATGACCTTCTTAATAACATGCAATTTTCCTCAACATGTTTGCTGCTTTTAAGTTGTACATACGATTTACGCTAGTTAATAAACTTTTGTTCATAAGCTACTGAGCTTCAACTTGTGGCATAACCAATAACTACTAAAATGGGATACGTCTCTCCTAGTCGGAGGTTCCTGCTAGTCAGAGGTTCCTGCTGGCTGCTACTGACCACATAAAATACATTCCCTTTTCAGTTGATGCAGAGGTACCCCTCCCTTCTCCCATACTATGGGGTGAAAGGCCTTTGCTTCTGTGTCCATTACTGAATATGTCTGCTATCCTTTGATCTCACAATGAGCATACTAACTGAACTCTTGCTTTCATAAGAAGACTCACATTGTAATGAATAAACTAAAGGAATAATGCTACTTTCATAAGAAACAAAGTGACATTGTTGAGCTGAACTAACAAAGCTTTTCTAAAACAAAATGATGTCCTCAGTGCTACTGACCAGATAACAATTCTGGACAAGAGAAGGAGAAACTGCTTCCAAATTGTACCAGTGAGTCAGTGACGACAATGTGCTGTACATGCATTCTTTCTCCCTGTTGTTGATTCTTTGAATTCATTATATGCATGGAAAAGAGTCACTGAGCAAGTCAAGGAACTGGTAAGATCATTAAGAGAAAGTAGGTTAGCCGTTAGTAGAAATTTTGGAATTTGTAAAACAAAGAGAAGTGATATACAAGGGAGCAAATAATAAAATACTAAAGAAACCATTAGGTACACTTTATTCATCCTTCATAGAGCAAGTAGAGTAATGGCAGGAGAGACTGGAATAGCCTGTCGTTTGGTCCGTAGCTATAGAATCTATTATCCAAAGATCAAAAAGGTAAAAAGAAGAGGCACTAAACAAATTTGCACGGGTAACTGTGTGAGCAATGTTTGGAAATTAAATAGTAGAAGCAAATACCAGATGAAGTGTCAAGCGGGACCATCAGGCACTTGAGATTTTGCATCTCATCCTGGCATCTCCAGTAGGCCTGCAGTTATTGCAACCGTTCAATTTGCAGTTGTGCTCCTGCAAAAATAACGTTTTGGCTTCTTACCATCAACTACACCACCATCTTTGTTGAACTTGATCTGGCTGAGTTCCAGTGGGTCTTAATAATTTTGTGGCTTGTATTCGGTATTATACAGGTTTAGAAGTCTACAGAATCATTAGTTTCCATTTTTTAGCTGTGCTAATTGTAGTTCGTTTAGGAAGTCTCCAAGTCTATATATAGCTACAAGCGTTGAACCCATTCGATGCACGGGACAAACTACAAATTTTGTAGTGCGAGTGATAAAAATTGTGTGGTGGAAAGATAAATTGGGTCGCCATGTAGCAACGCCCATGGGACATTGAATAATATTTTCCCAATTCTCCCAAAATCTCTCTCTTTCCCCTTTCTCTCACCTCCTCCCCATGTTCTCTCTCTCTCTCTCTCTCTCTCTCTCTCCACGTCCTCTCTCTCCCTCTTTTCTCTCTCCCAATTTTAAAACTTAAAAGAAAATAAAAAATCTAGAAAATTAAGGATTAGGAGTTGGAGGCTTGTGAGATTTCAACACATTTCTATAGCATATTGATAGATGCAATGCTTCTGAATCGACAGAGTCTATATTTTTGAGAAAATTTAGAGCTTTTAAAGCCTCTCTCTTTTTTTTTCCTTCTTTTTTTTTTGTATTGTGTCGTGTAATCAAATCCCAAGTAGGAGCGAACTTTTTCTAAAAGTTTCCTGCTTATAACTTTATAGTTACTGTCCATGCGCTACTGTTCTCAGTGCCAGAACAGCCACATCGCAGTCCCAAAATTCTGGATTTTCTTTCTCAAGCCCTTTGCCTTTTCTTCCACCTTTGAAACCTAAAACCCCCACTATCTGTACTACATTGCATGGTAAAAGAATTATTCTCCATTTGTTTGTTTTCCAATTTATGGAATGATTTGGGAGTTTATCCCAGTGTTGTTCTTCATCTGACGTCTGAATTCTGAAATGTTGGTTTTAGATTTTTTACTCATAAATTCCAAATTCTAAATTCATTACTCGTACTATTTAAATTACTTCTGAAATGGGGTTTGCATATTGCAGCCATGACAAATCAGCAGTTGATGGATAATGGGAATCGGATGATGGATGAGACAGATCAAGCGATTGAGAGGTCAAAAAAGGTTAGTGCATCTATTCTCGTTCACTCAACTCAACAAGCTTTATGCCAGTTGCTTAGTTTGCTGCATGAGTCTATCTTCTTGAGCTAACTCTACATAAAGCTTTACTTTACAATGATTGAAGTCCAAACATGATATTACAGCTCGTGCTTTGGCCTCAACCCAAACCATAAAAGGCCTTTCTCTAATTCTTTCATACCCTTCAATTTGAACAGTTGTCTCTTTTGCAATACGATATAATTATACAATTTATGTTTGCTTTCTATCTACCAGAATCTTCTTCCTCTCTTTGGGCTTTGGACCGAATCCTCTTGCATTACAACTGGAACCTTCTACTACTATTGTTTGGTGTGAATGTGTGATATGATCATGTAACCATAAAATTGTTGGGATTTTAGCGTAAGTTTAGTGATACCCACAAAACACACATATTGAGATCCAATACTAAATAAGTATTATCACAAAGAAAAACAAGAGTGACATGTAAGAGATTTACATGGTTCGACCCAAAACCGGTCTACTCCAGGGGAGAGAGATACTCCACTATGTGAACACTGGAGAGATTACAATAATTGTGAGGCAAAAAAAGAAAAGAGAAATCCAACCCGACACCAATACCCGGGCCTTGAAGTTATACACGCTTCTCCTCTCCCCTGGTGTCCATGAGCCCCAAATCTCATGGGTTACTCGCTCATTAGTATTTTTCTTTTCCCTCAGTGTATCCCCTCAACAAGAACAACACCATTTCTTTAGCGCTGCTCCATCTCTCTATGTCTCCATCTCTGTTCTACACTTTGAACCAAGAAGACACAACAATATATGGGCAGTGCAAAGGAGAAAGCAACGAAGAGTATTGAATGTTCTCTTCACGTGCGATCCTTCCCATATCTCCCAAATCAACAATTGGGGAGCAAAAGTCAACAATGTTACAATAGTTGCTGGGCTATATCCACGTTTTTCCCCCTTACACATTGGTCCCTTCAACACATGGACTGATTTTCAACAAATATCTCATTCCCCCCTCAAAACACACGCTCACACATTCACACACAAAGTGGAATCATTTGATAAAATTCATGTGTGTATGTCTTTAAATTGCAACCAAGTGTGTTCGGAATTGCCATTCATGTTTTTCTTATTTCAAAAGGATCTCTTCGTCCTTTGGGTGGTTGGATGTGTAAACAGAAGAATTTGATTTCCCAACTTGTCCTGCCATGTCAGTACCCAGGGGTCAGCTCAAACCACCTACCCCTTCACATAGCAAGACATGATTTGAACTTTGCATCGTGTCCTTGCTCTGCCTAAGCACCTATCTCCCCTCCACCCCAGCGCCTTACTGGTCAATGGTTATTAATTGCCATTGTTTTGTCTTGCTTAAATCCATGCCTATTGTGCCAAAATATATACCCTGATGCTGGTGTCAACCTTGTCATGTTACCCAATAACAAATGTACTTTGGTGCTAGCCTCAACCTTTGTCGCGACTTGCGAGCAAGGCCTAGAAAGGAGTCTTTGCCTTGGTCATGGGATGGACTAACAATCAGTACTGTTCTAAGGGCCCGAGCGATGGAGAGGGAGAAAGCGGCGAAAACCTCATAGTAGAGACAATGGCAGGGTAGGAGAACCCTTTGAGCTTGCTGGAGAACCAATATTTGGATTGTCGACAGGGTCAATGAGGAGGCTCATGAGGTTTCAGGAAATAAAGCATCTTTTTATGGGTAATTGCAGTGCAGGCATCATGCTCTTAGATAAGTTATTTTGGGATTCTTACTCTGGGACCACACTTGAGTAATTTTGCTTGAATGTTAGTTTACAGAGCATCCTTGTGCAGCATTTGCTTGCAAGGTTATACAATTGAACTGCAGGGTTAAGTTGATGCCCCTTGAAACATGTGGGCAGGGGGAATATATCTAACTTTAAGCTGGACATTGCATTCATCATGAATCCTCTATAGAGATATTGCAGTCTTCAAATATTCTAGTTTGAAATTTTTGTTTGCCACATTATCCGTGTACATGCTAATTAGATCCAATTTCTTGGTTTGTTTGGCACATTTCGTTGGGTAGTGTTAGCAGCATCTGTTGTCACTTCATTTATTTCCGTTGAAGCAATTATGACTTAAAAAATAAATAAATTACGTTGTTTTCCTTATTCAATTATTTGCAGCCGAAAAAACTTTCTGTAACGCTACTAATGAGAAGCCACCGCACCAGAGAATGCATTTTTTGTTTGTTATATGGAAGTACCTTCCTTTGCGAATTGTGGCCCACCAAAGGAGGAGTAAAAACTGATTTTAATGCTTCAAAAGCTTATTTTTTGACTTTCTGTTTTTTCATATCAGGTCGTCAATGACACAGTTAATGTAGGAACGGAAACTGCAGCAGCTTTGAAGGCACAGGTGCGTTGTTCGACTGCAAGGACAAAGACAGTTAAATTTCATGACAGCTTTTAAAAATTAGATTTGAGAGCTGAAATATCATATTCCTTTTGTCTTCAGACTGAGCAAATGAGTAGGATTGTTAATGAGCTGGATTCTATCCATTTCTCAATCAAGAAGGCTTCTCAACTTGTGAAGGAAATCGGTAGGCAGGTCAATCTCTAAAATTATCTTATTCCTTTCTCTAATGTGCTGGGTATATATTGTTACTTTGTGTTACTCACATGAACTGCTTTACTAGGTTGCAACTGATCGGTGTATTATGGCTTTGCTCTTCCTTATTGTAATTGGAGTCGTAGCCGTCATTATTGTTAAGGTCAGATATCGGATTCCATCTTGTTTTGCTTCGTTATTTGCTATGTCAGAAGTAAGATGCAGCTGTTGCTTCATCATTAATGAATGAATCTACACCAGTACTCTCCTGTTCTGTTGACATAGAGTTGGTATTGTTGCATGTGACCAATTCAAATTCTCAAGGTATGTGGTAGCAATAGCATAACTAAGTGTCAGTAACTGCAATGTCTTCTTTGGTATCTCATTTCCAGTATTAGTTAAAAAACATTTGAAAGACTTCGCAGGATTTCCAGCTCACACATTAGCAGAAAATGAACATAACAGTGACAGTGACAGTGACAGTGTGAGTGACAGTGACAGTGTGGGGTTAGATGGCTATGTAAGGGCTTGGATAGAATGCTTCTTGGTGAAGCTTGTAGTCATAATTTACCTTAGCTGCAGCATGTAGCCATTATGGTAGTTTTGCAGCATCAAGTCCAGTCAACCTTTCCTCCATTGCAACATATTACCCAGTTTATCTTTAGCTATTCTTATTTGGATAGCTAATAAAATATCCTTTGCCGTTCCCCGGACCTACATTACTGGAATATGGATCATTCTGGTACGAGGAACGGAACGGGAACGTGGTACGCCAGTAACGCCACATGTCCTAAATTGTTATGGGGTGGTGCATGCATCTATATATATATTGCTCTACTAAAGGAATTTAATTTTAAGATACAGACATCTATTTCTATAATTATCCTTGTAGAACACATTTTGTAGGAGCTTTGTGACCAAAAGTTTGTTTGCATTTTCCCACTAAATGCTCTACACTCTAAATTTAATTCGGTAAATGTTATTTTCTCCCCTAGGGGAAATATTTAGGGTAACTTTGGAATCGCTTTGGATCCATATTGCAATGTAGGTGTTCCATAGTTTGAAATGTGCATCCCAATGCCATTCACCTGGAGCGTTGGCGCTTTTGGTAGCACAGACCTTGGACACTCTGTCAGCATTCGCAGTCATGACCCAAGGCCAGACCCAATGATGCTAGATAACACTGGGCTAGGATTATTGTTGCTAAATTTCACTCTGGATTATAGAATGCTCGTGCCCCGCTTTGTCATTACTTATGGTTCGCCCATATTCTAAAAAACTTCGCACTGTTAAAGCTTTTTATGGGAGAAATCTACACTCCCACGGCACTGTTATATTGGTCAACAGTCAACTACATACTATACATCTGCTGTGTATACATTGTTGTTTGATCCTTCATCAGTATTGGCATCTTCCAGTTCCTGCACTTGCCTTTTTGCACCATGTGCTAACAATTAATAAACAGGGGTGTTTTCTTAGTCGTTCTGGGGAGTAAATGTCGAAAGATGATATGGAATACACTACTTAGTAGCTAGCATGTGGCCGAGCAGTAGAAAGCAGCAACACTTATTGCTTCCATGTAGTTGAATGAAACCAAAGCCAAGAATTTGGCTTCTTTACTTTTTGTCGTATTCTTCCCTTTACCTTTTCCCTTCCCCTCCATAGTTCTCTCCGCAAAACCATGGATGGTAAGAAACAGAGAGGGGTTGAACCTCATTCTTCACTTAGTGGATGAGAACTTTCTATCTACTTCTCTGGACATCAGATTTCACAGTGATGTTTATTGATATGCATGGCAACTGTTTTCCATGCCGCTATTTAAGTTGCGTTGAAAAAAACTAGGAGGATCTTACGGTTCCAAATAATTTCTGAACGTTGTGGCAATGTTATGTGTATACCATTTGGTTAATAAATGTCATATGCGCGCTGAGTTGTCTTGAATATTTGAAATTACAGCTTGTGAATCCACACAACAAGGACATTCCGGATATTCCGGGATTAGCCCCTCCTGTTCAAAGTCGAAGATTGCTTTGGCATCCCATTTAAAAGCATTATACAAGGTGATTGGACGGTCTATAAGTTAATTGGATGGATCAGAGTTTGGCTCGTGACACTTCGAACCAACCATTTGATGGATAAAGATAACCGAAAGAAGTGTAGTTGCCTGGTAGGCTGAGTTTGCCGAGTGCTGGTTTCCCGTGAGCATTGTTGTATTGAGTTGAGTATTCTTGAATTCGTATGTATGTTTTTTTTTTTTTTTGTGTTTACGACATTTTCCCCTCAAATCATATCCCCCATTTGTGTGAGGGATACATGACCTATTGTACACTATGCTTGCCATTGTATTTGTTCATTCCCCACCCTTCAAGTTGTTACTCAATCCTTCATTCAACGATTTGTTTGTGAAGAATTGAAGAGTAAATGATTTGTTTGTGAATCCTATTTTCATCGAGATATTGATACCACTGCTCTCTCCGGTAAATTACGTTTCATTAAAAGAAAACCGACTAGTATAGGAACAACGGGGCGTATCCCTGGAAACAAACACAACTAACTCAAACATCTGGCCTGACTCAGCGTTGTAGCAAAAGAGAGACTAGATATCGTTCTAGTAGACGAATGGGGTTAGATATCGTTCTAACAGACAGGCTTCTTGACTCCACAAGAGAGAGATAAACACACAATAGAGGGAACTCCGAATTTTATTGAATGATTGAATGAATAACAAGGAGGGTTGCACCCTTATTTATACTAGTAGTAGGCCTAGCTAATAAGGTAATGTTTGGCTACCAAGAATACAACTTGGAGTAGGGACCAAGCAAAACCAAATAAGGAAATAAAAACTCTAGGAAAACTAGAAAATAGGAAACTAGAATCGTGCTAAATAGGCAGCACTAAATAAGATCTCCTACTATTATTATTCCCTAACAAAAGTTGCCAAAACAAGTGGCATAAATTAAAAATAAAACTAGAGAATAAAAAGTTCCCATAACTTGAATGTCTTGATCAATACTTCTTCCTTGATTTGATCCTATCAAATCTTTCCAGAAAATCTGTAGAGATTTGTTCTACATCAGTCTCTCCTTCTTTGAAAGAACTCGTCCTCGAGTTAACAATAGGTATGGCCACATCTGGAACAGAATGATACTCAAACAGATCCTGGATGTTGAAAGTCTTGGAAATAGCTAGATCCTCCGGAAGATCCACCACATAAGCATTATCATTGATTTTCTGCAGAATTCGAACGGGACCAATTTTCTTGTGCTTAAGCTTGTTGTAAGTACCAACCGGAAACCTCTCTTTGCGCAAATGTACCATCACTAAGTCTCCCACTTCGAAAACCTTCAGACGTCTATGTTTGTCTGCAGCAGCTTTGTATTTTGTAGTAGACTCCTCCAATTTCTGCTTGACCTCTGCATGGATATTTGCCACCTTTTCCGCCATGTGACCAGCAATAACGCTCATTCCAGGAAGCTTAGGAAGGGGCACCAAATCCAATGTGTGCAATGGGGGACGCACATAGACAATTTCAAATGGTGATTTGCCAGTGGACCGATTTGGCACATTATTGAATGCAAATTCTGCCTGAGAGATAACGAAATCCCACTGCCTTGGACTGTCTTGACACAAACTTCGCAAAATATTCCCCAATGTGCGATTGACCACCTCTGTTTGACCATCGGTTTGGGGGTGAGAAGTAGTACTATACTTCAAAGAAGTATCAAGTCGCTTCCATAAAGTTCGCCAAAAATGACTAAGGAATTTGCTATCACGATCTGAAACGATAGTCTTTGGCAAACCATGAAGACGAACCACCTCTCGAAAGAATAGCTGAGCTATGTGATTGGCATCAGACGTCTTCCTACAAGGAATGAAATGTGCCATCTTCGAAAATCGATCAACGACAACAAAGATGGAGTCAGTACCTCGCTGTGTCCTTGGAAGTCCAAGAACAAAATCCATAGAAAGGTCTTCCCAAGGTGCATCGGGAATTGGAAGAGGCATATATAGTCCAGTATTCTGCGCTTGTCCTTTTGCCGTCTGACATGTGTAACAACGCTTCACATATTTCTCAACATCTCGCTTTAGTTGTGGCCAATAGTATCGAGCCTCAACTAGCGAAATGCTCTTGTCTCGCCCCAAGTGTCCACCTAGGCCTCCACCATGAGTCTCCCTGATAATGTGCTCTCGCAAAGATCCTCGAGGAATACAGAGTCGGTCCTCGAAGAACATAAACCCTTCCAGCAATTGAAATTTGCTAGAGTCTGGAAAACTTGAATTACATTTTGCCCATTCTTCCATGAAGTCTTCATCTTCAGCATAGAGTTCCTTGAGATACTCAAAACCAGAGACCTCATTCTTGAGAACTATGAGTAGTGAAGCTCGCCTACTCAATGCATCAGCCACCTTGTTCAACTGGCCTGACTTGTGTTTAAGAGAGAAAGTAAACTTCTGTATATACGCAATCCACCTAGCATGCATGCGGTTTGGTTTGGTAGAGTTTTGGAGATACTTGAGGGCTTGATGATCACTATTCAGAACAAACTCCCGTTGAATGAGATACGCCTCCCAATGGTATAAGCTCCGCACCACAGCATACAGCTCTTGCTCATATGTAGTCCACTTTTGTCGAGCATCACTGAGTTTCTCACTAAAGAAGGCTATTGGCCTACCTTCTTGAGAAAGAACAGCTCCGATGCCTACACCAGAAGCATCACAATCGACCTCGAACAACTTGTCAAAATCTAGAATCGCAAGGACTGGGGCTGTGGTTAACCTCTCTTTGAGCACTGCAAAGCTCTGTTCTGCAGCATCAGTCCACACAAACTGCTTTTGCTTCAAGCAATCCGTAAGTGGAGCAGCAATAGTACTAAAGTTCCTAACAAAGCGCCTGTAAAAAGTTGCTAAGCCATGGAAACTTCGTACATCTGTAATGGATTTTGGGGTTGGCCACTCGCGAATTGCTTGAACCTTGGATTCATCGACTTTGATTCCTTGGGCACTTACCACATAGCCCAAGAAAATTAGACTATCCGTTAAGAAGCTGCACTTCTTTAAATTGACATAAAGACTGTTCTCACGCAGCACGTTAAACACTTCCCATAAATGTTTCATATGTTCCTCTTCACTTCGACTATAAATCAAGATATCATCGAAATAAACGACTACGAACTTTCCAAGGGGCTGGAATACCTGATTCATCAACCGCATGAATGTGCTGGGTGCATTGGACAATCCGAATGGCATAACAAGCCACTCGTACAACCCTTCTCTCGTCTTGAATGCTGTTTTCCATTCATCACCGGGACGAATACGAATCTGGTGGTAGCCACTCTTCAAATCTATCTTTGAGAACACCCTCGAGCCTCCTAATCTGTCAAGCATATCATCCAGCCTCGGTATTGGAAACCTGTACTTCACTGTGATTTTGTTGATGGCCCGGCTATCGACACACATGCGCCAACTCCCGTCTTTCTTTGGGGTTAGTAAGGCTGGCACGGCACACGGACTCATGCTTTCTCGGACCAAACCCTTCTGCAGCAACTCATTGACTTGATCTTGTAAAATCTGAAACTCCTTTGGACTCATACGGTAGTGTGGCAAGTTCGGTAAGCTTGCTCCAGGAACGAGATCAATTTCATGCTGAATATTCCTCATAGGAGGTAATTCTGCTGGTAGCTCGTCTGGAACAAGTCCTTCAAATTCAGCAATCAAAGGCTTGACCTGATCTGGTACGACAGTTTCTTCTTTTGCTTCACCTTTGGCCACTAATGCATAAATCAATTGGGTTTCTTTGGCTTCCTTCATGATGTCTGGTACAATGAGAAAAGAGCCTGCTTTAGCTGGAGAAGCTGTCACTCGACCTTCACGACGCATAGGAGCCAAGACAACCTTTACTTTGTTTTTGTAAAAGGTCTACGTATTGTCTTTTCCCTTATGAGTAGTGTTCAAGTCGTACTGCCATGGCCTTCCTAGCAACATGTGACAGGCATCCATGTCCACCACGTCGCACACAACCTCGTCTTTATAGTCTTTCCCAATCGAGAAAGGAATAATGCATTGTTCTGTTACTTTGGTTTCGCCAACATCCCTAATCCAGCCGATACTGTAAGGGGAAGGGTGTTTCCGTGTCTGGAGCCCCAACTTGTCAACCATAGTCCTTGACACGATGTTCTCGCTGCTACCTCCATCAATAATCAAATCACAAACTCGCTGATTGACTGTACAACGAGTTTTGAAGATGTTATGTCTCTGCACTTCTTCCTTTCGCGGTGTGTACATCAAACGTTGTACTACTAGCGATACACCCTCATCCTCATGGGTCCACTCTGTTGGATCTTCTTCTTCGACCTCATCCTCTTGTTGATAGTCTTCTTCATCTCCATGTTCTGCTAGGTTAACGCGTTGCCTCTGCGGACAACTATTTGAGTGGTGACCTGCCTCTCCACAACGATAACACTTATCACCTCGAGGAGGCGCATAAGGGTTGTTCTGTCCAGCAGGTTTGCCTACAGCTTGCCTTGTATTCGTCTGATTTCTCCATGGGGGCTTTGTTTGACTCTGAGATGCCTGACTGGCAGTTGTCCAGCGACTGCCTTTCCTTTGACCTGCTCGATCTGATTTTGCGTTTGAGAGTTAAATGTTCGAGTAGGGCCTTGGCTTCGAACACCTCCTCTGCGGCTCAACTGCGACTCAGCCCTCGTTGCCAATTGGATGGCATCCTCCAAGGTATGAACTGGTTGCATAGTAACAATATCTTGTATGTTAGTACGTAACCCGTCCACAAATCGTGTCACCAACTGCCCTTCCGTTTCTGGTAGATCATTGCGGGAAGAGAGTCGCTGGAATTCCTCAACATACTCATGAACTAGTCTGGTACCCTGCTGACACCTTTGGTACTGATGGAATAGAACTTGATCATAATCTGGAGGAAGAAAACGTGCTCTCATCAATTGCTTCATCCGGTGCCATGATCGAATCTTGTCTTTGTTTTGCCGCAGTCTAGAGAGTTGCAACTGCTCCCACCAAGCAGAAGCACCGCCCTTCAACTTGTAAGCGACCAACTTGACCTTCCTTCCCTCTTCGATATCCATGTAATCGAAGAACCTCTCAACTTCATGCAGCCAATCCAGAAAATCCTCAATGTTTAACTGCCCATTGAAAGACGGAAGATCCATCTTCATACGGTAGTTATTATTCTGGAAAGCTTCTCTGGGATTCTCATGCATAGCAATCCTCTCGATGTCGTCATCACTTGACTCTCCATCATAAACTGGGAAGTTTGCGATGCGCCTAGGATGATTTCCTACGCGGACAAAATTGTTGTGCACCCTTGGCTCACGTGCTTGCTGGACACGAGGAGGGTTACCTATCGGCGGCTGGTTGAGATTCATTCTAGCCAACATGTTACGAATCTCCGTCAACTGCTGTTGTTGCATCTCGGTTTGTTGTTGTTGCTTCTCGAGTGCACCCCACAAGGCATCGATATTGTGATCACCTCTATTAGGGTTCGCTCCATTCACTTCGTCGGCAGACATTGAGACAAGGGTGGTCCTCGCTCTGATACCACTTGACGCAGCGTTGTAGCAAAAGAGAGACTAGATATCGTTCTAGTAGACGAATGGGGTTAGATATCGTTCTAACAGACGGGCTTCTTGACTCCACAAGAGAGAGATAAACACACAATAGAGGGAACTCCGAATTTTATTGAATGATTGAATGAATAACAAGGAGGGTTGCACCCTTATTTATACTAGTAGTAGGCCTAGCTAATAAGGTAATGTTTGGCTACCAAGAATACAACTTGGAGTAGGGACCAAGCAAAACCAAATAAGGAAATAAAAACTCTAGGAAAACCAGAAAATAGGAAACTAGAATCGTGCTAAATAGGCAGCACTAAATAAGATCTCCTACTATTATTATTCCCTAACAAAAGTTGCCAAAACAAGTGGCATAAATTAAAAATAAAACTAGAGAATAAAAAGTTCCCATAACTTGAATGTCTTGATCAATACTTCTTCCTTGATTTTTGATCCTATCAAATCTTTCCAGAAAATCTGTAGAGATTTGTTCTACATCATGGCCTATGCCAGAAAACAACCACAAGGCCTAACCCAAATCCCAATTACATCAGAAACAAACCAGCTAAGAACAAGAGAAAACAATCAAAGGAATGTTCTACTTAAGAAACGTTAGCCTGTTATCATCTGCTTTCTTTATCCTCAATGCGAACGCTCTGATGCTGAAATATCCTTCTATTCCTTTCACACCAAACATGATACGATGAATGCAGCTAAAGAGAATTCAAAAAATATGCTCTTAAAACACATGACTTCTTCTATTAGCCAGAGCCCAGTCCGTTTCTCCTTGGAGATTAAAAGCACCCCTACAACAGTTCCAATAATGTGCATTATCAATGATAGAAGAAACCTTGGCTGCCAATAATGTGCCATTTTGCAGACAATGCTATACCCATACCTCTCATGAAATGAGCCCTAAAGGTTGCCATTTATCAATTCCAAGGGGTTGGCCAAATGGTCAAGGTCTGCAACTGAGAGTTTACTCTCCCCTAAGGTCTCAAGTTCGAAACCTCAGATATAGGTGCTATCAACTCCTATGTGGCCAGCCTATACAGAGTTTTGCTCTAATTTTAATTGTGACCCCACAAGTAGGCGGTGACTTTGATTCCCCAGGATTAATCGAGCTTAGGGCCGGACTCTTAAGTTATAAAGAAATGTTGCCTTTTATCTAACCACAAGTGTTTTTGCCGTTCCTTACCACAAACTTTATCCAAGGCTGAGCAATAGACCTGAGTTTGAAGAGCTTCCTAACAATCCGAGAAGCAGTGATAGGAACATTGAGTCCAAGGCCTTTTAATCACAAAGGTATGGATCCACTTTGCTCAGAGAGTGGCTGCCTCCTTGGCCCCTGCAAACAGCCCACAAATGTCTAGACATGGATGCTTTATTGCATTCTTTTTATACACCCTAATAAAAACCAAGGCCTCCATCTTCTTTAAGCTTACAGATAGCATCCCATTTAACTTTATGCTCTCTCTCTCTGTGTTTTGCTTTTGATCCTTTTTTTCTTTTCTTTTTTATTCTTTTTTTTTTTTTGGGTCGAGAATTTGGTCCAATGTACTACTCCTACTCCTTTTCTTTTGAGCCAGGATCAAACTCTCGAGCTTCTTATCCATTATTATTATTTTTATTTTTTTATTTTTTTATTTTTTTATCCGTTATCCATTCTTATTTGCTCACAACAAATAAGCAAGCCAAAAAAGAAACTTCCTTGCATTTGGAGTTTAATTTGACTAAAAAAAAAAAACAAAACAAAAAGCTTTCTAGGATGGCTAGACCATCCAAGACGTTGGGGTCCCATATTTTGGAAAGTCCGAATCTTCAGTACACAAAATGCCGCGTTCCCTGTAAACAGGTCTATTTCATGGGACCAGATCCTCCATACTTGATTGTGTACAACAATGATATGTATTTTTAGCCGCTCAATCATGTCTCCAGATTTTTGTGTTTTTGGAGTTCCCATGTGTATGCAAAGAAATTCAAACCTTTTCAATCTTTTCCGAATACGAACTGAATCGATCCTGTGTAGGGATGGCGATTTGCCCTGCTCCGACCGGGTTGAGTTTTCATCAAATTATCTGGTACCGGGACGGGTTCGGGGGAATATAAAAAAAAAACCAATCGGAGTCGGGTCGATGTTGCCCAGCCTTGAAGTATTTTTACATGCAGAATTATAGTTTTAGTCTAATATTTTTGTCATTTAAGTTTAAAATTAAATTTACATCCCAATTTTTTTTCTAATTATACTAAAAAAAAATTACTTTTTCCTTGAGAGAGAGTTGAGAATAAATATAAGTGAGGAGGTCCATTAATAGCGATGGGAGGAGAGATAAATATGGAGTAAGAGAGAGTGTGGTCTCCATTAAATTTGGTTATCCAAAGAGAAAAGGTTGTTAGTTTTGATTATTCAAATATCAAAATTACGTTATTGGTTAAGAAAATTGCTAAGTTTGATTATAGTATTGTGAGACATATTTTGGACCAACATTTTTAACTTAATTTTTTTTTTAGTTTTGGTTATGATATTGGAGAATTTGTGCATACCGATACTCTGGACTATCAATGAAAGAAGCATGGTAATATGCACATAACTTGATTTAGGTCTCTACGTCTGCCCTCTCTGATGTCTTTTGGCTTTAATTTGAGGGCATGGTTTTACAACAAAACGTCTCTGTAGCTCTTCGGTTCTTGGAGGTTTAGTGGGGCCACTGTTTGTATTCTGAGAGCAGCTATTTTGTGCATATATTGCCAAAGGTTAGATCTGTCTCCAATCATCCCCACCTATACCCCTAATGATTGAGGACTAGATAGGTTCTGTTATGTTGTTGTTATGAATTTTTTTTTATTTTTATCCGTGCTGTTATGAAATTGGAGAGCCGTATCCTATGACGTATTTTTGTTGTAAAAAAAACAGGTGGGAGGCCTACTTTTTTTGAGCCTTTGTCCTTGTGCCCCAAATGGCCAAACATTTGGTTTGCTTTGCCCGAAGGAAAAGGCTTTTTGGTCAGGGCAGCAGATGAAACAGGGCAAATGTCATTGTCCATAAAACAAACAACACCACTGTTCAATATTACGACAAAGAGATTAATTTTGGAACTCCAATTTTAGTCACTAATACTCCACTTTGTGTGTTGATTATATGAGAAAACAAAATTAAAAGCGGAGTGTTATTGGCTAAAAGTGGAGTGTCAAAATCACATCCCTTAGGACAATACACTTTCCATGATCAACTACCAATTGAAAGGTACCGATAGTGTACATGTTGTTTTGCGGAGCCCACTTCGGAGTTCAACACAAATAATCTGAACTATTCATTCATTTTAAAACAATTTTTTTGAATGGTCCTGCAAAATTCAGATCCATCCTATAATTTTAAGTGCTTGATCCAATATTTCATTCATAATTCAAGATCCTAAATTTTGAATGAAAGTTCGATAATTGGATGAAGCAATTACAATTATTTGATAGAGCTGATTTTTAATGTCCATTCCGAAAATTAATTTCAAGTTAACGAATGACTTAGATTATTTGTGCAGGACCTCGAAGCGAGCCCCGCAAACTGATACGCACACTATCAGTACCCTTCAATCGAACCCATAGCATATTTGGTTCATGACACTCCCTCTAAAAAAAATATCTCAATGACTTTCATTTAAAGATTACAAAGACTTTCATTTAAGCCTTTACTTATGTTTTAACTACATTCAAAACCCATGACATTGCTCAAAGAGTGTCTGCCTCCTTGGCCCTTGCAAACAGCCCACAAATGTCTAGACATGGATGCTTTATTGCATTCTTTTAACACTCTAAAACCAAGGCCTCCCTCTTCTTTAGGCTTACAAATAGCATCCCATTTAACTTTATGCTCTCTCTCTCTCTCTCTCTCTCTCTCTCTCTTAGTTTGTTTGTTTTGCTTTTGATCCTATTTTTGTTTTGATCTTTTTTCCGTCGAGAATTTGGTCCAATGTACTACTCCAACTATTTTTTCGTTTGACTTGCATGTGTTAAGATGCCGCGAGCGTTCATCTTGAGCCACAATCATACTCTCAACGAGGTCTATATATAGTTGCATTACTTATGGTTACAAATTTTCTTTCAGAAAAATCAGACTCAGAATTGTCTTTCATTCGAAGGGAGACCATGTATCTATGCTCTTCACACACACACACAAAAAAAAAAAAGGCTTTGTTCGTTTGGTGACTTTGGGTATTTTAGTTTTGGTAGTGGGTGGAGAGAGAAATAGGGTAATGATTGGAGAGAGGGGTAATGAGTGGAGAGAGATAGAGAGAGAAATGAAATTAATAATTGAAAAAATAAGATAATAATTGGAGAAAGATATATGATAATAATTGAAAAACAAAGTTAAAACAAAATAAATTATGTAAAAGAACAAGGCAAGTTCTTATCCATTCTTTATCTGCTCACATCAGAAGCATTTCAAAATAGAAACTTCCTTGCATTTGGAGTTTAATTTGACCCCACACACACACACACACACACACAAAAAAAAGGGCAAAAAAACAAATACAGCTTTCCTTCAAAGTCAAAAAGTCTAGGATGGATAGACGGACCACTCAAGACGTTGGGGTCCCACATTTTGGAAAATAAATGCCGCGTTCCATGATTCGAATATCCGTACTTGTTTGTCTCTGATCCGAATATCCGTACTAGTACTATGTATTTTTAGCCGCCCAATAACACTCCAGATTATTATTACAGATTATTATTATTATTTTTTGTGTGTGTTTTGGAGTTCCCATCCCATGTGTATGCAAAGAAATTCAAACCTTTTTCACTTTTTTCTCAATACAAACTGAATCGATCCTATGTGGAAATGGCAATTTGCCCCGTCTCGATCGGGGTGGGTTTTCATCAAATTATTGAGTACCGGAACGGATTCGGGGGGAATATTTAAAAAAAAAACCAATCGGAGTCGGGTCGATGTTACCTAGCCCCGAAGTATTTTCACATACAAAATTATAGTTTTGGTCTAATATTTTTTTCATTAAACTTTAATAAAATTAAATTTACATCCCAATCTTTTTCTAATTATACTAAAACAATTACTTTTTCCTTGAGAGAGAGTTGAGAATAAATGCAAGTGGGGAGGTCCATTAATAGTGATGGGAGGAAAGAGAAATATAAGAGATAATGGTCTCCATTAAATTTGATTATCTAAAGAGAAAATGCTGCTAGTTCTTAATAATATCCAAAGACTAAAATTAGGTTATTGGTTAAGAAAATTGCTAAGTTTGATTATACCATTATGAGCCATAATATACAAACATTTTGCCCGAAGGAAAAGGCTTTGGTTAGGGGCAGTTGAGTAAATGAAACAGGGCAAATGTCATTGTCCATAAAACAAATAGCACCGTTCAATTTTAGAACATGTCGTTTTGTGGAGCCCACTTCGGAGTCCCGCACAAATAATCTGAACTGTTCATTCATTTTAAAATTATCTTTTGAATGGCCTTGCAAAAAATCAGGTCCATCCGATAATTTTAAGTGCTTGATCCAATGTTTCATTCATAATTCAAGATCCTAAATTTTGAATGAAAATTAGACACTTAAATGAAGCACTTATAATTGTTCGATAGAGCTGAATTTTAATGTATGGTCCAAAAATTAATTTTAAATTAATGAACGATTCGAATTATTTGTATGGGATCTCAAAGTGGGCCCCGCGAACTGATATGTGCAGTATCAGTACCCTTCAATCGAACCCATAGACACTCCCTTCAAAAAGAATATCTCAACGACTTTCATTTAAAATTTACAGGAATATTGAATTAAGCCTTTACTTATGTTTTAACAACATAGAAAACCCATGACAAAGCCTGAATTTACACTGAACCTTCATCTTCGTATTTTTACCTAAAATATATAACAATACCAATAAATTCCCATTAAATAGGGTCACCCCAAACCTAAATATTGCCTCCCCCGTGCATGAGATAAATTCATAGCACATCCTAAGCGGATACCACGTGCATGAGATAAAATCTTCTCGAATTGATGGCTTTTGTTCATGACCTCTTTGTATTATGAGTCCTGCTATACATACCAACTGCAACAGGTCCGAAATCGTACCGACAGCCTCGCCTATATATGTGAAAATAGGGTGTTTGGATCGAGCACCCTACATGGACCGGATGCCGTTGATTCCTGCAAGGGCCCCCTTGTTTTTTTTTTTTTTTTTTATAGAATTTTTTAACAGCTCGAATCGGCCGTCTGGTGGCCGGAATTAACCCGGCGAGGCCGTTGGTACGATTTCGGTCCAGTTGCAGTTGGTACCAATATCTTTCCTGTTGCATTATATAGGACTAAGGTGAGGGACTACACAATGAGAGGACGTAGATTCCAATTTTGTTTGTGATTCACATAATAATCACAAGTAGGGAATCTAGGGATGGTCATTTCGTTTGATCCGTTTCGCATTCGATTTGATTTTCTCACCGAATGGATTGGTAATTTGAAATTCTATTTGGAAATTGGGTAGGATATGTTTTTTTTTCTTTTTTTGAAAATTTTTGGGGATCGGGTAAGAAGCGGGGATAGGCATATCCTTGATTCAAATCCGCCCCAAATGTGTTCCCCATTTGCTCCCCGCCCTGTCCCCGACACACCTTTTTAGTCTTACTTATATTTTTCTAGGGTTACTTCTCATTCCTACTTTCAGTTCCCACTTTTTCCATGCGCACACATGCACCTTTTGTGTTCTATTGCTTTCTATTGTTTGGTTGTCTATACTGTAAGCAAATTTTTGCTCATTTTACTTCAGATATAAAAAGTTCATTTTTTAACTTGGGCTTCAGCTATAAATAAAGTCTTTAAAGTTCTGCATCTTATTTTGAATCTTTTAAAAAGTTTCTTTTTAATTTGTTCTCTGTTGTTTAGCAATTTTTTTTTTTATTTTAAGTAAAAACTAAATTGCCGCAGTGATCCTCGTTCCCCGTTTGAGGGGGAAAAAACAAATCTCGATTGGGGATCAGGACGGGAACGGAAATAGGAAAGGAGTTCAGGAATCGGAGACGAGAGTAGTATTCGTATTCTCTGGCCTTGACCTGTCCCCATTGCCAACCCTTTCACAAGTCACTTGCCAGCTTCTTGGTGGGAAAGTAACAAACATCACAGCTGGCTTTTGTACCTCCTCGATCTAACCGTGCACACGCAAAGATCAAAGCAGTCCCTCTCAATTGTATCACCCCAAAAGCCTCCGTTAATTCATCCTTAAATAAAGATAAAAAAAAAAAAAAAAAAAACCAAAACAGGAGGGGACTCAAACGAAAGATTGTATCTAACTCCAACTAAATTCACCTCTCTTAACAGACGAAACACTGCAAAAAGAACTAAAAACTCCCACACAGGGGGTGATTTGCAAAGCACTATCTCGAACAACCGTCAGACACACAGCGGAGGAAGGGCGGCGGATGGTGGTTTGGGGAGGAGGAGGATGGGGGTGAAGGGGGGAAGAAGAGGAAACCTCAGAGATTTAGGATCGAGAGATGGAAAAACCCCACGAGGGAAAGAAATCCCTCCCCTCCCGTCACCCATTGAGGCGTAAAACCCTGTGAGGGAGGGGAAGGAGGAAGATGGAGGCAGCGACTTCTTTAGGGTTTGAGAGAGAGAGTGTTGTTCAGCACTCTAGCGGGCATATAAAACATGTTGTATAAGAGACTTTGCTATGTGTGTTGCCAATATTTGCCAAATATTTCTTTGTGATGAGAGTATAAATCATTTCGCATCCACTTTGCTTATTTTTGAATGGGAATATGTTTGTATGATTTTAATAAATAAGCAAATAAACAATATATAAGCTCCACCTATCTAGCTTTATTTGGAGCTTATTTCTTATTTGTTGTAATTATTATTAATTAATAAGTAAATAAGCTAGTGGATTAGATGGCTTTCGACGTACCAATTAGCATTTGGTGGGGCCGTCTACATGCATCAATATTAATTGCATGTGATTTTGAACATTTGTCTATGAATATTGTATTGATGCCGTACAATTTAGGAGTAAATAATTATTATGGTTTAATTTAGTTACAAATCAAGCAATTTTACATAAACGTATGAAATTTATAAAGTTTGCCTTCACCTATGAAAAATAAATTTGGCTTGAATCATCTCAGTATCTGGTATATATATCACTCTAGCATGACAACAACTTTACTGATGTAAATGTTGAAACTTTTTTTTGAACGGAAACTTGTCTTCTTGTTCAGTCCCCTCGAATCAAAATCCTAATTCAGCCATTGTACAGGTAGACAACACTTTTCACAATTTCTGTTTTTGTTTCATAAGGATGAGTAACCCTTAGTCGTCGTCTTTTTTTTTATTTTTATATTTATTTATAGCGATGCGCATGCACCAATTAAAAAGAAGAGAGGGGACTATAATAATCCTCCTTTTGAATGAATTTGTTTGACAATTTTGGTAGTCGTACAGTCACACCTCTTAAAAAATTATCTATGTTTAATAACATAGGAGTAATATGTATAATGGTTTTATGATTTTTAAATTCACTTTTTTAATTAATGTTAACTAATTGAGATTCATCAAATAATAGATAATGAGGAGACCGAACGACTTGCGATCCAATGATTGGCTACAGTCAAGAAGACTTGCATGGTAGTGCAAAAAGTATAGCGATAAAATATAAATAAAAAAAATTTGGAGAAATTAAAATAGGAGTAATAAATTTGAATAGGAAAATTGACAATTGTGACATCAACATGTGAACGCGTGGGGACTGCTGTAGGAACTAAATAATTTTGTTTATACTACATTTGTTTCCACACTGTCAAAAGGCAAAGACTGGGGAGAAATTCAAGGTCTCCATTGCTGAATCCGAGGTCGTCTGTCTTGTCTTCTTCTTCGTCTTTTTTCTCCAAAAAATACTCAAATCAGGTTTGTTCACCTGTAACTTTTTTTTTGCCCTTTTTCTTTTTTCATAACAAGTTGTCCGTGCACTCCGTTTCTCACTTATTATTAGTGATGACATTCTATAAGGTTACACTTTTTATCCCTTAAGTTATAATTATTTATAAATATTACACATACACATGTATACTTTTTAAAATTTATTTTTTAAATATCTCATGGTTTGATTCGGTTAATCCACGATTCTGAAATAAAAAATCCAATTCTAATCTGTATCTTATAATTCTTTAATTTTTTAATTCGTGTCTGAATCATTAATCTACGAACAAAATCTAAAAGGCATGGATCGGTTCGGTCCGGACCGGTTATACAATTCTCGATTTTTCTTGAACAACCCTATCGACTAAAATTCGGGGACCACAAACCCATTGTCTAGTAATGGGGGTCTCATTTGCCGGAGCAAATGTTCATCTTTGATTCCAAAAAAATTGATAGCACATGAAAATTTTCGAACCTAGGAGCTTGAATAAGCAAATCCCTAAATGTCAAGACTTTGACCGATACACATGGGTTATCTGGGATAAAAATCACTCAGACCCCTTTATCTTTTACTCTCTATTTTTCAGCACCCTTCATCTTTAAAATTGATCAATCGCACCCCCTCATTTATCAATCGATATTACTTCATCCCATCCGTCCACATTTTGGACGAATCTTTGGTACTTACCTCCTAAAGCTTATAAAACACTCCTCTTGATACCGAGCAGACATCTCCATCTCCCAGTTTGATACCATGTAGATATTTGTCTGATCTATTTTTTGAAGTGCTAAATTTTCAACCCATTTTTTTTTATATAAACACACTCGTTCTGTTAATTTACGATGCAATTCCATATATAATCACCAATATGTTACTCCATCTGTCCTAATTTTTATTTGTCCTTTTAGGAGTTCGTGTCACTTTTTAATTGATTATATATATACTATAATTTATAATATATTTTAGGTGATTTTGAAATCATTATTTAAATGTACTAAATCTATTAAACAACATCAATATTACATAAGAAGTATTACCAATTGAAAAATATAAATAATTTTTTATTCGGTTAGGATAAAACGAGGGACTAAATATTTGGGACGGAGGAAGTAAAAAATATACTTCCGCCGTCCCTTTTTAAGTGTCTTGTTTTGTAACTTCAACTTATTAAAAAGACATCATCATTACACCTTTCACATCAACTTTTCCCTTCCACTTTTCTTACTTACCCATCATCATTACACTTTTACTTACTAACTTTTCAAATGAAATACTGTATACTTTTAGGGTCAAAATAGATAATGCAGCAACTTTTACTCCCCTAACTTTGCAAAATGAACACTTATTAAGGAACAACCCAAAATGAAATACTGGACTCTAAATAAGGAATGAAGGGAGTACTATTATATCAAGATATTATAAATATACGTGTTAATTTAAGGCATTATAAAGCCCTACTCTTGTGCTTTCCCTCTAAAATGGAGGGTAAATGTGACATAAAATAATTAATTGGATGAAAGTAGCAAAAGTTTCATAAAAAAGTGGACGGAAAGTGATACTTGATTGATTGGTTTTAAAGATGTAGGATGTTAAGTGACAGAGAGTAAAAGATGAGGGGGTCTGAGTGATTTTTTACCCTATCAGTTACATGTTCCTTGTCTTCATTTTGCCGTTTCATACGCGTCACACGAATTTTTCAGTGCCCAACGGTACCGCGTGCTGTCCGATTCGTGTATTCGGGCCATCCATTTCGGTTCTGGACAGCTCGGATTTGGGGAGAGAAAAAGGAGAGAGAAAGAGTAAAGAAAGTGTGGAGGTGAGAGAAGATAGAGTGTTTTAATTTAGGTCATTGAATACACTTTTAGACAGTTCAAATGTGTCCGCTCGGACACCACACCAGCCGGATGATATGGTAGCCACCCAGAACTGAAAAATTTCTCCACGACTTGGAGAAAAATTCCACATTTTACTTCCCTACCCATCTGGGTTTTGCGTCTTTTGCCTGTCAAAATCATGGATTTGTTACCTTTCTGGATTTCCCATTGACGGAATCACGGTGTGAACTATTTTCTTCATGTTCTGTTGGGTTCTTATAAATTTATAAATCTGAAATTTATTTTGATATTTTTTATTTTTCGTAATTTTTTGTTTAGTTTTGTGGTCGTAATTTTTGAGATTAACTGTCCGTCTAGACAAGATGAATCAAAAAAATATAGATCGATATTAAAAAAATTCAAATAACACAACACTTTAAAACAAACAAGACATGTGTTTGATACTTTTTTTGTTTTTAGTGAACCTTTTTTTTTTTTTTTCTTTTTCACAATTTTGTACTTTTTAGACTTATGTCGTCAAGATGATTGATTATTTCAACAAATATGACGCGAATCTAACGAAAGTTCAGAAAAACACGAACGGAAACTCTCAAAATGGAAGAGAGAAAAATAAGTTTGGAAGGATGGAGCCACCGCAGGCCACACTACTGCATCTGTTTACTCTTCGAATTATCTGCTTTTGATTTTGAGACTTTTCTCCATAGTTGAAATTGCAACCAGGTGTTTCTGGTTTCCCATTTGCTTTCTTTTATCCCTTGCTTACATCATTGGCTCCCGAGCTGGTTCAGCTTATTTTTTGCTTACTTTTCTAAAATAAAAAAAATAAAAAATCCAGTTCTTTTTTCTTCATTTCCGACGTGGGTTCTCCCTTCCTGCTTACCTTTTCGTTCCAAGCTCAGATTTTTCTCCTTTTTCCTCTTCTTCATTCCCAATTTCTCCACCTGGGTTTCTGCCCTCTTCTCAATCCAAAATTTGCTTCTCTCTCTCTCTCTCTCTCTGGGATACAAATTTTAGATTTTATCTTCAGATTCTAGATTTCAGCTTCAAATTCTGTTGCAGATTTTAGATTTCTGATTTCAGTAGAAGTAGAAACCTGTTTGTTTTTGTTGCATCTATTCGTTTTCTGAGAATTTTTGTTGCAGAATCTCAAAAGCTATCCAAACCCAGTTTTGAGATTTTGAGGATTTCGTTCATTTTTAGCTTTTCAGAATCTCTGTAGAATAGGAGAATCCTGTCATCCAATTTTTGACAAACACTCCAAACTGATTTCGAAAAGCTAGAATCTCAAAATCTGCACAAAAAATTTCCCGCAAACACGCACAGATCTCTCTCTCTCTCTCTCTCTCTCAAGATATAGTTGCATGAATTGTAAACCTCCAACACAATCAGCACAGAAGTTTTGAGGAATGAAGTGTTTCTTCCCATTCAAGGACAAGTCCAAGTCCCGCCAAGGGAACTCCGCGCCCGAGTTGAAAAACAAAAGCGGTAGTAACTCAGACAATTCAGCAGCCAATCGATGCACGAAGTCGGCCGGCAATATTCCCGCATCTTCGCCGCGGAGCATACCGGAGATGTACAGAGAAAAGCAGCACAATTTGACAGTGTTCTCTTTCTCAGAGCTCAGACATGCGACTAATGATTTCAACAAGTTGCTGAAGATTGGGGAAGGTGGGTTTGGGAGTGTTTACAAAGGCACACTTAAGCCTCCGAATGGGCATGGAGATCCTACTGTGGTTGCCATTAAAAAGCTTAACAGACACGGATTGCAGGTATATTTGCCTTTTTCTTGTTTCTATTTTCCTAATCTAATACTATGATTAAACAAGTTTTATTGCGGATAAAAAAAAAGTTTTGAACCGGAGATGGTTTCCACAATTTGCAACCAGTGAAACCATAACGAAATATAATGAAATCATCTCACCTTGAAGTCCTAATGAGGGGATCCCACCAATCAGCTCCCTTACGCCTTATAGGTTTACTCGCCGCTTGGCTCGCACACATGTCAGACTCCTTGGTCTATGTTTCAAGACGGGCCGAATGGGCTCTGCCTCATTTTCCCGCATCAAAAGATACTACGCGTAACAACTTTACAATAGAATATTAAAGTTTAAACTGGACAAGCACAGCAATTCAAGTAAAACTTAAGGCTGTGTTTGGATCATGGATTAGCGGATTCTATTGTAAAGTTGTTATGCATAGTAAGACCTTAAGGCTGTGTTTGCATCATGTATTAGCGGAAGCTTATGGAGGGGTACATGAAAAGATCAGAAGATAATGGAGTGAAGGACCAGACTTTATTCATTAAAGTTTTGTTTTATTTTATTTCCCTGCCTAAATCCCTCCAAGGGATCCATGATCCAAACATAGCCGTAGTTCTTGTATTGCGAAAGAAATGTATTCTGAAACTCGCCTTAGGGGATCCCCATGACTTCTATTCTTGCGCAGAAAGACAGCGTGTGGGTTGGGAATCTAACTGGCTTCAGGATTTCTTTGGACCTGAAACATAGAGGAGTCTAGCTATTTCGTTTTTTCACAATGAATTCCGGAGCAATGTAGGAAGAAATGACCAGAAATTACATTAGGATATGAATCATTTGGAATTGTTCATAATGAATCAGGAGTTGTCTTAGTTGCGACGAATGATGGTTTTGGACCAAATTTTGCTTCAAACATTAATGAGGTTGTGTGAATTGTAGTCCAGCTATGTAGTTTCTCCTTTTTGGATTCAATGAGCTTGCTTATGATTGAATCAAACCACCTCCTTCACATGTTTTCATGTTTCTATCTGATCCATTGAGAGGCCAGGAACTTCTAGAAGTTGTCTTAATTTATATTGTTTTTCTGGAATAACTTTATTCTTTGTGTCTGGTTTCCTTGCTGAAGTTGAACTGTTCAAGGTTGTGTGACCGCCTCCAAACACAATAGTTAATTAGTTCATATTTAGTATTCAATCACTCCTGGCTAACTAGAAAATGCTTGATGAAGTAGACCAATTCCTACATTTCAGAGAATCAGAGTGCCCGGTGCATTTTCTTTACATATACTACGTAATTAAAGGAGGTGTTGGTTTCAGAAATAAATGAATCCCACTATTTTTATCAGAATCTTTGTATGCGCTATGGCAATAGGATAAAACATGGTGCTTTGGAGGTGTTGGCCATGGAATGTCTATCTTTCGCATTCTTTGGGTATATGGATTCCATTTTCTCAAACAGTGAGAAATTAGTAATTATGATAGTGTGCAACATATCGGGAGGCAACCGAATGGGAGTCTATTATCTACTTGAAATACCAAAATTGAAGTGGAAGATATTGTCCTGGCATATTTCCGAGTTCTGTTGTTAAGAATAGTTTATCACTGGTGGACAATGTTAAATAGTGGAATTGAGAGTTATTTTCGTTGACCTCACAAAGAAGTTGGTGACGCCATACAAGTATGAATTGGGCCGGATACTTCTGCGTAATGTTGGAAGACAGAAGCTCAACAGACTTGGTGATGTATTTTGTTTGCAGTGCATTTAATTGTGCTCAAGAATGACTTATGCAAAACCAGTGAGAACCCCTTAGATTTAGAACTCTCTTTCTGGACAGGTCAAGGTTAGATTTACAACTCTCTTTCTTTCTACAACAAAACGTTTCTGTAGCTCCTCGGTTCTTGGAGGTTTAGGGGGCCATTGTTTCAGTGGTATTCTGAGAGCAGCCACTTTGTGCATATATTGCTAAAGGTTAGGTCTGTCTGACTGTCTCCAATCATCCCCGCCCATATCCCAATGATTGGGGACTAGATGGGTTATGTTATGTTGTCATGTTGTTGTTTCTGGACAGGTCAAGGATATCTTAAGCAAGGACCTCTGTAATGGTATTGTTACACTATTAATGAAATTGGGTATTCATTATGGGGTCTATTAGCCATGGAACCTAATCGATCCACTATGCTAGTTGCATGGGCTGTCCAAAAACATTTCAAGTGGTCATTTTGTCATTAGCCTCGCTTTATTCGTGCTATTTATGTGAGTACTCATTTCCTGTACAATATATACACATTGTTCCGAAGTCAATAGTTTTGTGGTCTTTTGATCTTTCATCATGTGGATTGCCATTTGTGTTCTTTCATTGTGATTCTGCGATACTAAGGTCGAGTGGCCTGCAAACAAGGTGCAGAACCCCTCATTCCAATGATCCATGAGGCCAGCTAAGCATTTTTCAGGGGGAATGCGGTGTAATCATATTTGTTTTTTGATTTGTGGTGTAATCATACTTTATGGCACAACTCCTCACATACTCAATCTCCTCTCTATTTCTGCTTCTTTTCTTTTTTTTTCTTCTTTTTTTTCCTGAAGTCACTTCTGTACTCTGTTAGCTATTTATTTTTGCTTACATTTATCTCATTTTTCCATGCAGGGTCATAAGGAGTGGCTTGCTGAAGTCCAATTTCTTGGCATTGTCGATCACCCAAACCTGGTAAAACTTCTAGGATACTGTTCTGCAGAAGGTGAGAGAGGGATACAACGCCTGTTGGTATACGAGTACATGCCCAACAGGAGCTTAGAAGACCATCTTTTCCACAGGACTTCAGCAGTTCTCCCTTGGAAAAAAAGATTGGAAATTATCCTTGGTGCAGCTCAGGGATTGGCTTATTTGCATGAGGGACTCGAAATCCAGGTTAAATTTCTTTCAAATTGGGACATTCAATCACTTTACAACCTGTGCAGAAGAAAATACCAGTTAGAGTTCTGTTCGTACCACTGATGTGCATGCACTGACTACATCTTCTTGGGTTCATGTTTTATCATTTCTTTTGCTTCGAAACAGTATGCTGTTTGAGGTGTTGAACTGTTTCTTCTTTTGTGTTCATCTGGAAGGTTATATATAGAGATTTCAAATCTTCCAACGTGCTGTTGGATAAAGACTTCAAGCCAAAGCTTTCAGACTTTGGGCTAGCTAGGGAAGGCCCAGTTGGCGATCGTACTCATGTATCCACAGCGGTAAGTGGATATTTTGTAACTAAGACCATAGGGTGGTATGGCTGTAAAGTGTAAACTAAGTTGCTAACTCTGAGACTCCCTTGGCGGTTTTATGAAAAAATATTATTTCTAACTCTCAATATGCTTATGAACCAGCTAATCGTTTGACTGCACCAGGAAAGATCCCTTCAGTCAGTCAGCAAAATTTCATTCCACAACCATTGAAATGGCTAAAGCTTTTGGTTTTTCTAGGAGCCGAAATGAAATATTAGAAGAGTTGCAACATTCTAATGTTTTCCTAGCTATGTCTTTTATATGTTATTGGTACTTTTTGAAAATTTTTATGAGACGTTTCCTTTTCCTAGCAAACGAAACAACAAACAGAGAACGAAATTTTGAGCCTTCCCCTCAATGCTCTCTTATCATTCTTATTCTTATGTTTCTGTCTTTGCTTTTGCTTTCTGTTAAAAATATTTCCTTCTGATGATTTCCTTTCCCTCATCCCGGTCTAACTTATGAGTGCATTTAGTTTGGACTATTGTCCTAACAAGCTGGTTTGGCTATGACTTTTCCCATTCCATAGCTTCTTGAAGTTCTAATAGAGAAGAATACCTTCCTTGTGATATTGCTACACATGATCTTATTGTGGTACTTATAAGACTTTCTTTTCTTTTCTTTTTCTTTCTATGTCAGGTGGTTGGGACATATGGATATGCTGCCCCAGAATACGTCGACACTGGCCATCTTACTGTCAAAAGTGACATATATAGTTTTGGTGTAGTGCTTTACGAGATTCTATCGGGCAGGCGGACTTTGGAAAGAAACCGGCCAGCGGTGGAACAGAAGCTTATAGAATGGGTGAAACAGTACCCAGTGGACAGCAATAGGTTTAGCATGATAATCGACTCGCGACTCAGAAACCAATATTCCATTAGTGCAGCACGGAAGATTGCGAAGCTAGCAGATAGCTGCCTAATAAAGAGTGCAAAAGACCGGCCCACAATGGGCCATGTGGTGGAAATCTTGAAACAAGCACTAGAAGAGTCGGAAGAAGCAAGTTCTTCTGAGAATAGGAGCTCGGAGTCATCTGCATCTAAGCATGCAGCCGCCTTAAATAAACCCCCACGTCGAGCGGGGATTACAGACAATGCAAGTAGGGCGACACAGTCACCTAGGCAGATATGCTTCAGTTAGGGTGAGTCAAAGAAGGATTTTGTGACCTTAACGCAGTGTTTGGTTCTTGAGGTTACGACACTAATTCGTGGGAGGGGAAAGGAACTGAAAGAGAATAGTGAAGCTAATTTGTTTCCTCTTTTCCCTTGAGTATTTCGTGTTCCTTTGTACTGTCCCCTCCACAAATCAATTCAAGATCCAAACACAGTGCTGAAGAGGAGAAAGAACCACTAACTCTCTGTTTCACACAGTTTTCTTTTGATTTGACAGGTAAAAATGGCTCGAGCGTTACCCCGTGCGGCAGACCTTCTGTTTCTCTTGAATAATGAGGCTTTGAGTCTCCTGACATGCATTTTCAAGGAGCCGTTTTGTGTTGGGGCTTATATATGCAGTTCATGCATTAGTTGTATTCTTATACTAAGAGGTTGTATGTTTATATGGAAGAGGAGAGTATGAAAGCCTTATAAGACATGATCTGCTAAATAGATTTTATTTTCAACCCTAGGAGAAGGGATTGTGTACAAATTTGATGTGAATTGTAAAATGGATGTTGTAAAGAGTGAGAATTTCTCCATGTTTTCTTAGCTTCTTAGCTGAAACAATTTATTTAGAGATGTATTTTTCTCCCACTTTTCGATGAGAATTGGATATCAAAACATAGGGGTTTTTTTTGCCATAAGGTAGAATGGTATTGTAATATATTAGTCAGCCAGAATACTACAAAGGGCCGATCGCTGCGCCATCAACTTGAATCCATGACCTCGTGCTCCATCAACTTGAATCCATGACCTCACCCCTGGAACTCAAACCCAAGGGGAAAGGTCACTGAGCCAAAGCCCAAGGTCAAAGCATAGGAGTTGAAAGGCCTACTTTTTCAAAAAAATGGTTTGGTACTTCGAGTTTCTTCACACCACACATTGATGTAGGGGTCAAGATTAAGAGTGAATTCAAACGTGCAGTGATAGAGGATGATGATCATGATAAAAATCATTTTCCTCTTAGATAAATTTGGATTTGATCAAGTGTGCTTGAATCCATTTTTCTCAAGAAAAATTTTTTCCTCCGAACAAATATTGATAGAACTGTAATTAGCAATTTTTCACAGGGCTGCCGTTCTTGAGGAGTGTGACAAAGTGAACGATTTAAATCATCAAAATGGACCCGACAGAAGTCCGCATATGGGCAAACTGCATGCTACACACCCATCTAACCAAAGCAAAAAAACAATTGAATAAATACAAAAAAGTAATTCGAAAGGACTATTAGGCCAAAACACCTGGTTTGGCAAAAAAAAAACCAAACAAACAATGCCAGGGTTATTGGCTTATTAAGAAGCAATAGTCCCACAAGTTTGGGCTTGCTGAAAATGACTGAAAAAGTATGCTTGTGCAACTAAAAAGCCGATAATCCGGCTTATTTTTTTTTTAGCCAAACCATAAAGCTTTTTGCTCAAAATAAAATTTGAGTAACAAATCAATTAAACCCATTCCAATTCTTTACTTCAAAATTCCAGTAAAAATTTCCTAAAGCTCACTCTAATCCTTGGTATAATCTTATGCTAAAAATATATATTTTTTACTTAAAATCTTCATTCAAATCAATGGAGACTTAAAATCTTTACTCAAATCTTAAATTTCTTTGCTATATTTTCCTTTCAAATTTACGACTATGCCATTTATAGTTTGAGTAAAAGTAGGAGTCGGAGCTTCATTTGATATGAAAAAACATTCAAATGGGTAAACTCAAACCCAAGAAAACATTTGAGTGGAAAATAGAGCGGGGATGGTGCTGTGCATAGATGAACCATCCGGTTGGCAATTGAATAGTCCAAATCTCATCTCTACCATACGAGCATCCGAGTCGTTCAATATCGAGATAAAATCTAGATCATTGAATTAGTCAAACAGACGGTCCGAATATGCTCAGCATTACAGTGCCGTACACCACCTTCCCGGATGAATAGTTCTTTGAAATTCTTTGGGTAAAACTTTGGGTTAATTACTTGTTGCCCCCTTTATTTATACATATTTTTCATTTTACCCCCTCCTACTATAGAACGCTACAACCTACCCCATTTATCTTCCAATTCCTAACACATAAGGCCTGCCGTTAGTTTGGGATCTAAAAAATCGTCAAAGGGGCATGTGTATGTCACATGATCTGTAAAAACGAAAAAACTAAGTGCTCTAATTTTCAATCCGTTTGAATCGGTGCGAAAATCTTATTTCTCTTATCATTTTATCCTAAAGGATCATAATTAATTTTTGGCTCTAGGGCTCTCGTTAGTTAGTCGTAAGAGATATTTAATTCTACTACTTTCTTAGGACTAATTAACAAGAGCTCTAGAGTCAAAAATTAATTATGACTCTTTAGAATAAAATGATCATAGAAATAAGATCTTTGTACTGGTTCAAACGGATTGAAAATTGGAGTACTTAATTTTTCATAGGCAATTTATATATTACTAAAAAATATGGTTAAAAAATTAAGTACTCCAATTTTTAATTCTTTTGAACTAGTGCGAAAATCTTATTTCTATGATCATTTTATCCTAAAGAGTCATCATTAATTTTTGACTCTAGAACTCTCGTTAATTAGTCATAAGAAATTAGTAAAACCAAATATCTCTTAGGGCTAACTAACGAGAGCCCGAGAGCCAAAAATTAATTATGATTATTTAGGATATATTGATCAAAGAAATAAGATCTTCGCACCGATTCAAACAAATTGAAAATTAGAGCACTTAATTTTGTCTTTTTTACAGATCATGTGACATAAACATGCCCCTTTGATGATTTTTTGGATCCCAGACTAACGGCATGCCTTATGTGTTAGGAATTGGAAGATAAAGGGGTAGGTTGTAGCATTTTATAGTAGAACGAGATAAAGTGAAAAACGTGTATAGATAAAGGGGACAACAAGTAATTAACCCTAAAACTTTTGAAAACAGTGACAATAGAATATCAGCAAGCTCTCACCCAAGATTTCGGTTCGGAGTGAGAGTCAAGGCCGGAGATGCTCATAGTAGTAGACTAGTAGTGTAGCCATGGAGAAAAGCTTCACCCTCGTCCAAACCATCGCCACAGCAGGCGTCTTCTCCGCTGTTTCTTTCTGGTAATATCTCTCTCTCTCTCTCTCTCCAGGGTTTTGTTTGGAATTCTGAAATTCGTCCTTTCTTCTATCTCTCTCTCTCTCTTCCCCCCAGGTACGGCTTCATGTTCGGCAGAGAGTCTGCCCGCAAGGAGCTCGGCGGCTTGATCGACAATCTTCGACGGGGCAATTCCGATCATACCTCTCCTCCTCCACATACCTGAATTTGTGTAAGTTCCAAAAATCAAACTTCATTGTATTTGGTAGCTTGACATTGAGACTATTTTGGTGTGACTTACATGTTTTGCCTCTCTTTTTTTCTGATCGCTATATGTTTAATTGTTTTGCCTTTCAAACTGGGTTCTGCAAACAAGTGCCATTTGAGGTACCTTTTTTTTAAGGGTGAAATTGAAAAGTAATGATGATGAGTGGTAAACTAGTGCCATTTGCCTTTACCGAGTCTACCACATTTACTGCATCTTGTTACCCCGACAGTTGAAGCCCTACCTAATAAAAAAACAACGTTTGCTATTGCCAAGTCTGGCTGGCTGTTCCGAGTTCTCCGATGGGCTCCTGCAAAACAAGTCCAAGGCTGGACAAACGAACCCCACCAACAATCAAGTTAGTCGAGCGTAATTGAGATTATATGAATGCTTTGTATTAGAGTTGGACAGAGTGTGCACTGTTCACCAAGGGAATGAATATATGTAGGGTCCGGTATCGCTGAGAATTATAGGACGTGCATTCCTTAAATGGTGAACCTCTCCGAGGATATCTCTTTGGATCCTTAGTTATAACTTATAAGTTTGTGATTCAGGAGTTCAATACGCTCCTTATGACCTTTGTTTTGGTGCAACCGACCATAGTCGAGCTGTACACATATCAATCTTTTGCCTGCCGAGCTCCAATGACATTCGGCAATACGATCATAAAGCTTCGCATCAAAGTAATTGCCACTTGGTTAAGGTTGAATCCAAGAACTGATGACATCCATTGTTCAAGGCTCAACTGCTCAAGTCCATCATAACCAATGACTTTGGTTTGCGAGCTAAAGTACGAGATGAGTAGGTATTAGGAACCCCATCTCACTCAACCATTCAGGTTCTAGGAAGATTTATATTCTCTGAGGTCGTCTTCATTGTTTACTAGTCTTCTGGTTTCAAATATTATATACTTACCAAGTCCGAAAAGAAAGAAAATGAAAGAAGAGATTGTTTGCTGGTTCTTTTGTGTGGTTGGTTTAGTTAGAGGTGTAATGGGGACCACTAGGCGTGAAACTGTGTTGATGACATGGGTTTTGGTTGAAATTTTACTTTTTGTTGACCTCTGAGGCTGAAGATCCATTATCCATATTTGTTTTTAGGGTAAAATGGGGTTTATTCCAAAAACAGACTTAATACAAGGAATCTAAAGGGGTGTCCCCTGGAATGAAAAATCAAAACCAACAGTGCACATGGCTCTAGAGAGCCCAGGAAACAATTGAGACAGAAAGACAGAGGCCAAGACAGAATCCAAAAAAGCTAACTGGCCAAAACCAAAACTGGGCTATAATCCTAGGATGGATACCCTGGGCAACAAAAATAGGCAAAAGCTTTGTTCCTGTGAGTATCCTTAACCTCTTTCCAAGAAAACGATCTATTCCTCAAATCTTGTTCTACAGTCTTGAAAAGGGGAGGAACGATCTCAGTCTGATGTCTGAAAATTCAGGCATTTCTCTCCAACCAAACTAGGTAAACCACAGCTGCACAGCAGCAAGGGGAAGGTTGTAGAAAGAACCCCAAAGCCACACTTAGTTGTATGCTACATAGCCCAACTCAGCTCCCCACTTTATCTCATGAGAACTCTTCTTATATAATTTCAAAAAAAAAAAAAAAAACCCTCTTATATGAACATGTCCGAAACCTTTACTCAAATACCTTGTGATTTAGTACATCTGAAGAGCAGGTGGTCATGGTTCTTTGCTTGTTGCGTACAGAGTACACAAGTCATCCACACTCAAAGCCCAGAGCCTTTTAGTCTATCCATTGTAGCTAATTTCCTTTGGCAGCTTAGCCACAGAAGGAATGACCACTTAGGGTTTTGTTAGCACCTAACTGTAGGATACCATTTAGCTTTAGGATTAGGAACTCCGATGGCATTTCATGCAGATTTGAGTGCGAAAACCATTTAACTTTTCGTGCTGGCTGCCATGTATCTCTATCATGACTCATACAATTAGGAACCGGGTTTGCAGGGGTTTGTTACATAATGGATTGGATCACATTGTTCCTTGTTTTAGGTCAGACCCAAGCACCAATTGGAATGATGGAGACACCTTTGTTAACAAGGATCTCCCTTGCATTTCTCACCAGTCTCCCAAAAGGTTTAACATATCCATAGGAAGACATCCTCATCCATTGCCCACAATGTATATCAATGGCGCCCCCAAAGCTGTGAGATTGAACACCACTCGTATGGTCAACGACAAGTCTTGCGGAAAAGCTGTGTTCCACCCCGTGCATCCTTTGATTCGCTAACAATATCCCAGGTCACTTTTGCTCCTCTGTGCTTGAGGGAAGCCACTGAACATAGGAAAGCCCTGTGCACTGCTTCAATGTCTTTCAGGAACTTTTGAGGAAGAATAACGAAAGCATACCAATATGCTCACATGCTCTTCATAGCAGAATGTATTAACTGAGCTCTACCCCCTTAAGAAAGAAGCTTATCAGAACACTTCCTATGCTTTAAGCTAGCGCAGTCTTCTAAGAAAACATTGTGGATATAGGAAGCAAACCTGAATGCATGACCAGGTGGGAATCTTCAGGTATGACAGGATCTCCCTTAAAACAGACTGCAACTTCGTGTCCCCTCCAGAGAAAACACTGCTCTTATTTGCAGATTGGGCCACATAGACCAGGCATACGGTTAACTTCATCCAACGATTTCTCTCTGAGACTATGATAGTCAAAAAGAGGATGCATCAGCACCACACATATTAAAAAGGTCGTCAACACAGGCTAAGTGACTTAATTCGAACTTACTACACTTGGGGTGATAACTGAAACCCTCAGGAATGTTGCTCTTCAGAATTCTAAAAAACATCACAGAGAACACTGGGATAGTCACATGGTGCTTGACCGATCGATTAAACAATGGGTGAATATCCATGGCATCCATCACTTCAAAACCCCAATCCACTGAATCATACGCTTACATCAAATTGCTTTTTATAGCACATTTAGGAGGACCTTGATTCTTGTTATAGTTTCTAATCAGCTCTTGTGCAAGCAAGATGTTATCAGCTATTGATTTACCCTTTACAAAGGCAGATCTATCTCTCCGATGAGAAGGAGCGAGAACATGAACAAGACAGGAGGTGCCAGTGATTTCATGACTTGACGACTCAAAGTCCAGAAGAAGCTTTAAGCCGTCTGAGAATCCCCCGTCCATGTAATTATACGAACCGAAGCTGGGATCATTGTTTTTCCAAAGGTCAATAAACCTCAAATCCTGCCGGAATGAATAGGTATAGAGTATATCTTCTCTAGGTGTCAGAGCAGATAGTCCGGCTTTCCAGTTGATAGACCTGATGGTCCTTCTTTCTGCCTTTATTTGTCTCTTGGTATCGGTTGCGGCTGAATATCCATTCAGCGTCGGAGTCCCATTCTACTTGTCCCATACCAGTATCAGTCATGAGATCCTTCGGTTGAGTGGCAAGATCTTCATCTGAATGTTGTGTTACAAGGAACTCTTGTCATTAGGCCCAACTTCGACCAAATCCGAGACTTCGTTCCTCTGGTTGGGTGGGATGAAAGTCCCTTGGCACAAACTAATATGGTCGAAAGGTTTGGTGCCCAAGCACTCTTTCATACTTTGGCTGGCCATTAGGGACAGTGGATTCCGATTCATGCGGTCATTCTCTGCTGCAGTGGTGTTTTCACTCTCCACCATAACAAAATGTTTCCACTATATCTCAGGAGTAATCAAAGGAATTACGGTGGGTTCAAGTAGGAAAAAATGAACTAAGAAGTAGGGCATACAACAATGGATCAATTAATTCAACAAGATCCCTTCGGATCAGAGCAGGATGAATGGAATTGGTCTGACCTCTCGCTCAGATATAAGCCTCCCGCTGCCGACAGATGTCCCATGCCACGTTTCGTGCTCAAGAATGAATGAATTGTGATATAGCGCCAAATAAGCCACTGCTCTATTCCCGACTCGAAATCCATGAAGGACTTTAACGGAGAGAAAATGGGGGGTGAGGGGAACTGCTCAGAAATGTCTTAGTTGGTTGAGGGGTGACCGGATCGGTCAGTCAAAAAATAGGAAACAAAGGTGTATCTGGTCTGGTGTAGCTAATGTTACTTTCTCAATAACGTTAGAAGCAGCGCAAGGGAACGCTTTCCGCAAAGATGCTGTTAGTTAGTCCACTTCGACAAGAAAGTGGGGACGGGGAGTGAGTTAATAATAAGGACTATTTCAAACCTTTCTTAGGGTTCCTGCTTCTTCGCTCGGTGAAGAGGCAGTGATATTGTCGTATTCTTCCGGCTTGGATCAGTTGGATCTGGCTTGAATGCAAGCACCCAAGAAGGAAGCCTGGGGCTAGGAACCAGAGAAAGGGAAGGTTGAAGCCAATCTCGCTAGCAGGTATAATCGAGCCTCTACATCTTGGTTGTTGTGGATAGATTAGGATTCTATAAAGTAAAGATGCTACCTTCATTCCTGAGTAATCCCGCCATGCGGCACGAATTTGATGGCAGGCACAATCCTTACTAGTTTGCAGCAGTGGAGTACCATCATGCCTGTGTGAACAAACTAACTACCTTGCGGATCATCACATATAGATAGCAATAGCATGATAAAGCCGTTAACGGCGGAGTCCATATCGCGTGATTCAGACTGAGTTTGGCCCATGATGGGAGCGAACATGGTTGTATCCAATTGATTATTGATCTACCCTTGGTTATTGAGGTCTACAACACATTATAACAACCCATTGGCCTGTATTACTTTGTAGTTGTAGAGCATTTTGTTTTAAGAATTAGGGTGAAGGCTGTACTGCGCAAGGACCCTGCAAGGATTGGATAGCATTAACCACATCAGTCCCCACCACCTCCTAGTTTCTATGGAAGAAAGAAGCATTCTACCCATCAGTCACTTTATGACACAAAATCCCGTGTTTCCGCAGTCATTCTTCTACCTGCAAACTGAGTAACAACTTTTTGTAATATGAAATGATAACATCTTCAATGCCCATTGGATCCTCTATTCTTTGCGCTTTGTCATCATTGATTGCCAGAACTTTATTCCTCTTCTATTGCCTACCATCTTCTATCAAATAGCTGTTGTTTTGGTCCCCTAGGTTAAGCCATATTGCATTTCAACTGCAAATTTTTCATCTGATTATTTTTACTCATAAAAATTCTTCCTCGCTTGAGGACTTTTTCCGTATCAAATCAAAGATAATATAATACTGCGGTTCGTATCTACCCAACTGCTCTGTGTAGCACTCGTTGACATAACAGTCACTGCAACTATCGTCATTTATGAAAATCTACACCTTTATTTCCTCTTATGCAGGGTAAGCAATGTAAGTTCATCTCTTTGTATGGGTAGCTCATATTCGCTTGTCAATCATTGGTTTAAACTATTATGAGTAGAAACCAGATTTGGTACGTACTTTGGTTTTGGCTAGGAATATTGTGGTGCATCTACGTTGCAGTCTTGTTACAAAATTGTTGTAGTCTTGTCAGCTTTTAGGCTCTTTCTAGTATGCGTGGAGTTCCTATGAAGCTGCTGTTTTCCGTAGACATAATTGAGTAAAGGGGTTCCAAGCCTTTTCAACTCTTAAAATGAGATTCAGATTCCCCTTTTGAAGTTGGTGGTTAATCAAATAAGACTGGTTTTTTTTGGCTCTTTGCATGAATTGCATTTATTGTTTGATATAGCCCTTTGTTTAGATGTAAACTTCCTATTTAAAAAAATAATAGGAACACATTAAATTTCCTACTAAATAATAGTTTTGCATATTAGGTAGAATTTCATTATCTTATGCTTTTGACCAAGGACATTTGGATGGTTAAAAAAAGAGAGGAGTTTATCGCTTAGCTAATTAGTAATTATACTAATTCATATCAGGGTACTTGAAGTGCAGTTGCAATTGTCTGCATGTCTACTCTTACTACATTACTGCACTTGGGTTACATGTACTCGAGAAGAACAAACCTCCCTGATTTAATGTGCTGTGCATGCCCCACATCATTACTGGGAAAAGGTGAGATTTGTAAATTCGATATAGAAGTTCGCGCATAAAGGGTAAACAGTCCACAAATCTCGGTCCTAGGATAGGTACTGCAGTCTGCCGATTCGCGAACTGAGGGCGCATGTGTCGGCATGTTCCCGCAAACTATGTGACTAAGCTTTCTCTTCATGCATATACTATTTTTTATTGTTTCACTCTTTCTCTCTATGCACATATTTTATAATCTGGATTATAATCTACACAGGTATCGGTGTCAAGGTTGACAGCATCAAGTGAGCTCTGGAAAAAAAACCCCTGTTGTGCTTCTTTGAAACTGAGTCAAGGGAAGATCCTGTTGCTGAAGACGTTTGGCAAATGTTCCTTCTTAGTACCATATGCAACCAATGTTTGATCCGTGACTGAGAAGTTAACTCTATTTTGCACATGAGATTTCCCCCCTCTTTTTTACCTTAATGATTTTGGTGTACTCAATTAGAACTATGGTGGCATTTGTAAAGCCAATGTGACAGATAAAATGTTTGTTTGAAGGCTAATTAATCTATGCCTCTATCCCCCTCAGCGGGACCGGTTATCTTTCCTTCGGTTAGTTCCCGTTGTTTTCTTACAAAGGTAATAGTTCTTTTTCGGACCCTCACGGACGTTAGTAGTCCGCATGTGCTTGCTTGTTATTGGTCCATTTATTTTTATACTGCCTTGCATTGGAGTTAATTCACGCTTTTTATTTTTTATTTATAAATATACTGCATTATGCTATGTGATTGTAACAAAATCAGATGCTTTTTTGTTGGATTTAATTTTTACCATGAGTCCAAAGATAGAACCTGGAGTTTTAATTCGTGGGGACTGGATTTTATGTGGAGAAATTTAGGTTAACCAATCTCCTACTCTCTTTTTTCTCTCCCTGTTCTGGAAAGCTTCTTCATTGCCTTGCTCCGACGGTGAATTGAGTTTTTTTTTTTAGAGCTTTCATTTTCTTTATTATTTGTAACACAGAGTTGGTGTCAACTACAAGCTGTTTAGGTTTCAACACTTGCGTAATTCCGAGCAATTTTCAATTAAGGACTCCAATGATCACTCATCCTTGCATCGCACGGGATGAATGGAGTTGTTTGGTAAAGATTTTGAGAAAGATTCTTTTGATAATAAGTGAAAATAGATAGATAGAGTCATGACAGTAATAAGTACTAGAAAAAGAACTTGTTGAAGACTATGAGAGGGGTTGCCCTTTCATGCGATTTGTCTTTACATAGTTAGAGTTAGAGACGGTACTATGGTGGAGTGTGTAAATAAAATCAAGTTAGCCGCCATTGGCAGTTTTCCTTCAAAAATATAGGGCAAAATTCACTTTGATCCACTGTGGTTTGGCCCATGAGCGGACACTCCTCTCATGGTTCAAAAGTGAACATATAACCTACCCGTAATTTGTAAAAAGGGGTTCTGTACTTAAGCTGTTAACGGAAATGATAAAATGTCTAATATGCCCTTGAAAGAGGGGCGACTGATACATATGGCATCCATGTTAGCTTCAAGCTTCATCAATTTGTGAAGCATCGCCTAATCAAACCCAGAAGCCCAGGCTCTAAATCCTCTTCAATATCTCGCCGCGAAAGCAACATCTCGATCTTTCTCTCTTCTTGCCGGTTAAATCTCCGGCCAACCTCAGAGTTTCTTTTTCGTTCCTCAAAGGAGATAAATTAGGTGCAACGACCTGAATTTTAGCTCTATTTGTTTTTCGAACAAAGAAATTATTTTTAATCAAATAGTATATAATAATTGATTAATATTTAGAGTGTAAATAGATTAAACTAGAACCTAGATTAGTTTTTGTCGCTAGAATTAGCTTAGCATAATTTTACCTTAGTTTAAAACTCATGTTTCTCAATGTGATAATTTAACTAGACCCTATCCCAACTAATTATCCTAGATATAGCAATGATCCTGTTAGTTGTTGCATTCTTCTTCCGTTTCATAATGGTGTTTGTCTGATTTATAAAACAAGAACATTAAAATAATACTCCATTCATTTCAAATTGGATGACAATTTTTGATATATGTGCCAATTTCAATTTCTTATATCTTTCAATATGAATCTTAAAAAATATGCAACATGGATTTTATTTGATAGTTCTCGATTAGTTCTATTATACAAATTTTTTAAACTCGTGAAAAGTATTACTATAAATTAAAAGATATAAGTAATGAAAAATGGTACAAATTTCAAAATTTTTTATCTAATTTGGGACGGAAGGAGTACAATTTTTGTGAAAAAAATTTAATTTTTTTTCAACAATTCACTAAATATCAATGAGTGCTTTTAATTTATAAAAAAAAATTTGAATTTTTTCTTAAAAAAATGTATTATTTTTTAGTTATCATTATACGAACCAAAGAAACATTTAAGAACGGATATACATACATTATCATAACGTACACCCAATTCACATAGTAGCTTCTCCTCTCACCCACCAAAACCATGGGCTAAGGTGCCGTTCCAGTTTTGGAGAAAAAGAACTTTTAGAAAAAGAAGGTAATTTCAAACTTAAAAATCACGTGTTTATGTAAATAATTTTTCAACCAATATGGATCTTATTTGATAGATCTCATTGAGATCTTTTAAACAATGCAAAAAAATTAAAAACTTCTTTTTCATTTTTATTATATTTGAGTTTTAAATTACCTTTTTTTGAAAAAAAGAAACTTTTTGTAAAAGTGAAACACCCCCTAAAACCACTGCCCTTGTCTTGTCTTATCGAGGGCCCTTGCCCACTCCGGCACTCCCCATGCCTGCAATTTTGCAGCGGGTGAATTACTGGCCGGTCGAGGATAAAAAAAAAAAAATTACCGGCCGGTCCAAAAAATTGATTCAAAAACTCCAATAGCTCCTGGACTGATTTGAAAAACATGGACAAGAATTTTAACATATTTTTTTTTTGGGACCATAATATCCACTCCCCTCCACGCCGCCCACTGAAAAACACCTCCCTCGGGAACCATCGGGACTCACCCCCTGAAACCACCAATGGTAAAAAGCTGACTCTCTCACTCTTGACTATCTACCACCACGAAGAAACCCCCATTAAACAAAGGGAAATAAAAAACAATTAATTTCCATCTGCCCTCCACCCTTCGTTAATACCCTCACCATTTCCTGTTTCACACATGTTCCCCATCTCTCTAGCAAGTTTTAAACCCCAAACCCAAACCCACACCCACACCCCATTCCTCAAGGTCTTGTTTACTGCCGCCTCCACACTGGCTCTCCTAACCCTCGGCGACTCCTCACGCAAGACCGCCTACCAAATCGTCAACGCCTCCACTCCACCTCAATCACATCCTTCGGCGCCGCCATTGAATCCTTCCTCCAAAATCTCCAAGTCGACGACGACCTGAACCACCGTACGGCGAGATACTCCTGCTCTGTATGGCCGTATGGGCCAGCGCAACCTCGTCGTGGTCTCCACGCCCGACCTCCCCAAGGAGGTGCTCCACACACAAGGGCTTGAGTTCGGTTTGAGAAGGTCTTGTTCGACATCTTCACGGGCAAAGGCCAAGACATGGTGTTCATCGTCTACGGCGAGCACTGGCGTAAGATGAAGCGGATCATGAGCGTCCCCTTCTTCACCAATAAGGTGGTCCAGCAGTACCGGGCCGGATGGAGTCCAAAGGCAGCGGCGGATCATGACCAGTAAATTTGGAACCCAACCACCCAAAAATAGATCGTCTTCCAACGGGGGGGAGGGATAGCACGATCACTGGTGACCACCAGCCTCATCTCCAACACAGTCGACCACCAGCCTCACCCACACCTCCGGCGACCACCACCACCATAGGGTCCGCCTCCGGCGACAACCCTTCACGAAAATCGACGCACCACCGACGACCACCGCCTATAAATCCACCGCCAAGGTCTCTCTCTCATCGTCTATATATTATAGGGTTGTTGATTCTAGCCTTTAATTTCATTATAATTTGTTCAAACAAAAAAAAATTAGGGCTTGCGTAATTTTGGGTCGAACCCTAACCATGTATTTCTGGTTTCATAAAATCAGGATTATATATCAATCAAAGATATATAAATTGATGAGAGAGTGCCACAGAAATTGTCTCGTACATTAAGATGCAACTGAGAAATCAAAAAGGAAATTGCTATGATTTTTTCTCTACTTCTCTTTGGCAAAAACTGGGTAGCTACCCCTTGAAAAACATGGCTTTCCTTTACCTCTATGTCGCAGAATGACTCGTTCTTCACTCAAACAGCCGCGAGAACAGAAAGGAGACGAAAAGCCACAGCAGCAGAAGAAGAGCAAGAATTACAATCCATTCGTGTTCCCAAAAAAAAAGATTCCAGCCGTGGATAAGACACCATACATATTCAGGACTCCAATTGATCTCATAATGGGATCGAGAACAATGGGTTGTTTTACCCCGGAAGCCCGGAAGAATGCGAGGCTTATGAAAAGAAGCTTAAGGAGACCGAGGTATGTACATATATTCCTCTATGTGTGTTTGTATTTGTTATTTCATTCATTATCATACTATAGGGGGAGAAATAATATGAAATAAAGCATGATAGGTATTGGTGATTGTATGATCTTAGTAATGTATTGTTATGTATGTATGTATGTACAGGGGTTTGATGTTGGGAAATATCCCTTGGAGGTCATGTTAAGTAAACCTATTAGAGAAATCTCGTTGAAAATACCTACCGAAAGTGTTGAATTTTCCATTGAAGTAGCAAAGATGGCTCTCAGAGGTTACAATAGAAAAGAGGTGTGTTTGTCCACTTTTGGTTCAGGAAATCCTTGCCAATCCATTAAACTCATTTTTCTCTGGCAGTATTTGGTTTAACGTCTTTTTACTCCAATTAAAGCTCACCACATACCGGTTTATCAAGCTCGTCAGGCTGTGTAAGAGTTCTTGCGGTTGCAGGGATGCTATGTATTATATTACCTTTCAGGCCAAGAATGATGGGAAGGCCTATTCTCCCTGTAACTTCCAAGCTTTGGACGATAATATCCACTCCCCTCCACGCCGCCCAATGAAAAGCACCTGCCTCGGGAACCATCGGGACTCTCCCCCTGAAACCACAAATGGTAAAAAGCTGACTCTCTCACTCTTGACTATCTGCCACCTCGAAGAAACCCCCATTAAACAAAGGGAAAGAAAAAAACAATTAATTTCCATCTGTCCTCATCCCTTCGTTAATACCCTCACCATTTCCTGTTTCACACATGTTCCCCAGCTCTCTAGCAAGTTTTAAACCCCCAACCCAAACCCACACCCCATTCCTCAAGGTCTCGTCTACTGCCGCCTCCACACTGGCTCTCCTAACCCTCGGCGACTCCTCACGCAACACCGCCTACCAAATCGTCACCGCCTCCACTCTGCCTCAATCACATCCGCTGGCGCCGCCAGTGAATCCTTCCTCCAAAATCTCCAAGTCGACGACGACTTGAACCACCGTACGACGAGATCCTCCTGCTCCGTATGTTGGTATGGGCCAGCGCAACCTCGTCGTGGTCTCCACGCCCGACCTCTCCAAGGAGGTGCTCCACACCCAAGGGTTTGAGTTCGGTTCGAGAAGGTCTTGTTTGACATCTTCACGGGCAAAGGCCAGGACATGGTGTTCACCGTCTACGTCGAGCACTGGCGCAAGATGAAGCGGATCATGATCGTCCCCTACTTCACCAATAAGGGGGTCCAGCAGTACCGGGGCCGGGTGGGAGCCCAGAGGCAGCGGCGGATCATGGCCGGTAAATTTGGAACCCACCCATGCCCCAACCTCCCAAAAACAGATCGTCTTCCAGGGGAAATGGGGGGAAGGGGGGGAGATAACGCGATCATCGGCGCCCACCAGCCTCATCTTCAACACCGCCGACCACCAGCCTCACCCATCCCTCCGGCAACCACCACCACCATCGGGTCCGCCTCCGGCGACAACCCTTCATGATAATCGACGCACCACCAACGAGCACCGCCTACGACCACCGCCTACAAATCCACCACCAAGGTCTCTCTCTCATCGTCTATATATTAGAGGGTTGTTGATTCTAGCCTTTAATTTTATTATAATTTGTTCAAACAAAAAAAAATTAGGGCTTGCGTAATTATGGGTCGAACCCTAACCATGTATTTCTGGTTTCATAAAATCAGGATTATATATCAATCCAAGATATATAATTTTACGAGAGAGTGTCACAGAAATTGTCTCGTACGTTAAGATGCAAGTGAGAAATAAAAAAGGAAATTGCTATGATTTTTCCTCTACTTCTCTTTGGCAAAAACTGGGTAGCTACCCCTTGAAAAACATGGCTTTCCTCTACCTCTATGTCGCAGAATGACTCGTTCTTCACTCAAACAGCCGCGGGAACAGAATGGAGACAAAAAGCCACAGCAGCAGATGAAGAGGAAGAATTACAATCCATTCGTGTTCCCCGAAAAAAAGATTCCAGCCATGGATAAGACACCATACATATTCAGGACTCCAATTGATCTCATAACGGGATCGAGAACAGTGGGTTGTTTTACCCCGGAAGAATGCGAGGCTTATGAAAAGAAGCTAAAGGAGACCGAGGTATGTACATATATTCCTTTATGTGTGTTTGTATTTGTTATTTCATTCATTATAATACTACAGATGGAGAAATAATATGAAATAAAGCATGATAGGTATTGGTGATTGTATGATCTTAGTAACACATTGTTATGTATGTATGTATGTACAGGGGTTTGATGTTGGGAAATATCCCTTGGAGGTCATGTTAATTAAACCTATTAGAGAAATCTCGTTGAAAATACCTACCGAAAGTGTTGAATTTTCCATTGAAGTAGCAAATATGGCTCTCAGAGGTTACAATAGAAAAGAGGTGTGTTTGTCCACTTTTGGTTCTGTAAATCCTTACCCATCCATTAAACTCATTTTTCTCTGGCAGTATTTGGTTTAACGTCTTTTTACTCCAATTACAGCTCACCACATACCGGTTTATCAAGCTCGTCAGGCTGTGTAAGAGTTCTTGCGGTTCCAGGGATGCTATGTATTATATTACCTTTCAAGCCAAGAAGGATGGGTAGGCCTATTCTCCCTGTAACTTCCAAGCTTTGGACGATAATATCCACTCCCCTCCACGCCGCCCAATGAAAAGCACCTGCCTCGGGAACCATCGGGACTTTCCCCCTAAAACCACCAATGGTAAAAAGCTGACTCTCTCACTCTTGACTATCTGCCACCTCGAAGAAACCCCCATTAAACTAAGGGAAAGAAAAAACAATTAATTTCCATTTGCCCTCCTCCTTTCGTTAATACCCTCACCATTTCCTGTTTCACACCTGTTCCCTATCTCTCTAGCAAGTTTTAAATCCCCAACCCAAACCCACACCCCATTCCTCAAGTTCTCGTCTACTGCCGCCTCCACACTGGCTCTCCTAACCCTTGGCGACTCCTCACGCAACACCGCCTACCAAATCGTCACCACCTCCACTCCGCTTCAATCACATCCGCCGGCGCCGCCATTGAATCCTTCCTCCAAAATCTCCAAGTCGACGACGACTTGAACCACCGTACGGTGAGATCCTCCTGCTCCGTATGCCTGTATGGGCCAGCGCAACCTCGTCGTGGTCTCCACCCCCGACATCTCCAAGGAGGTGATCCACACCCAAGGGTTTGAGTTCGGTTTGAAAAGGTCTTGTTCGACATCTTCAAGGGCAAAGGCCAGGACAAGGTGTTCACCGTCTACGGTGAGCACTGGCGCAAGATGAAGCGGATCATGATCGTCCCCTTCTTTACCAATAAGGTGGTCCAGCAGTACCGGGCCAGGTGAGAGTCCGGAGGCAGCGGCGGATCGTAATCGGTAAATTTGGAACCCACCCATGCCCTAACCTCCCAAAAAAAGATCATCTTCCGGGGGGGGGGGGGGGGAGATGACGCGATTACCGGCGCCCGCCAGCCTCATCTTAAACACCGCCGACCACCAGCCTCACCCATCCCTCCAGCGACCACCACCACCATCGGGTTCGCCTCCGGCGACAACCCTTCACGAAAATCGACGCACCGCCGACGACCACCGCCTACAAATCCACCGCCAAGGTCTCTCTCTCTTCATCTATATATTAGAGGGTTGTTGATTCTAGCCTTTAATTTCATTATAATTTGTTCAAACAACAAAAAATTAGGGCTTGCGTAATTTTGGGTCGAACCCTAACCATGTATTTCTGGTTTCATAAAATCTGGATTATATATCAATCCAAGATATATAATTTTGCGAGAGAGTGCCACAGAATTGTCTCGTACGTTAAGATGCAACTGAGAAATCAAAAAGGAAATTGCTATGATTTTTCCTCTACTTCTCTTTGGCAAAAACTGTGTAGCTACTCCTTGAAAAACATGGCTTTCCTCTACCTCTATGTCGCAGAATGACTCGTTCTTCACTCAAACAACCGCTGGAACAGAAAGGAGACGAAAAGCCACAGCAGCAGAAGAAGAGGAAGAATTACAATCCATTCGTGTTCCCCGAAAAAAAGATTCCAGCCGTGGATAAGACACCATACATATTCAGGACTCCAATTGATCTCATAACGAGATCGAGAACAGTGCGTTGTTTTACCCCGGAAGAATGCGAGGCTTATGAAAAGAAGCTCAAGGAGACCGAGAGGTATGTACATATATTCCTTTATATGTGTTTGTATTTGTTATTTCATTCATTATCATACTACAGATGGAGAAATAATATGAAATAAAGCATGATAGGTATTGGTGATTGTATGATCTTAGTAATACATTGTTATGTATGTATGTATGTACAGGGGTTTGATGTTGGGAAATATCCCTTGGAGGTCATGTTAAGTAAACCTATTAGAGAAATCTCGTTGAAAATACCTACCGAAAGTGTTGAATTTTCCATTGAAGTAGCAAAGACGGCTCTCAGAGGTTACAATAGAAAAGAGGTGTGTTTGTCCACTTTTGGTTCAAGAAATCCTTGCCAATCCATTAAACTCATTTTTCTCTGGCAGTATTTAGTTTAACGTCTTTTTACTGCAATTACAGCTCACCACATACCGGTTTATCAAGCTCGTCAAGCTGTGTAAGAGTTCTTGCGGTTGCAGGGATGCTATGTATTATATTACCTTTCAGGCCAAGAAGGATGGGTAGGCCTATTCTCCCTGTAACTTCCAAGCTTTGGACGATAATATCCACTCCCCTCCACGCTGCCCAATGAAAAGAACCTGCCTCCGGAACCATCGGGACTCTCCCCCTGAAACCACCAATGGTAAAAAGCTGACTCTCTCACTCTTGACTATCTGCCACCTCGAAGAAACCCCCATTAAACTAAGGGAAAGAAAAAACAATTAATTTCCATCTGCCCTCATCCCTTCGTTAATACCCTCACCATTTCCTGTTTCACACCTGTTCCCCATCTCTCTAGCAAGTTTTAAACCCCCAACCCAAACCCACGCCCCATTCTTCAAGGTCTCGTCTACTGCCGCCTCCACACTAGCTCTTCTAACCCTCGGCGACTCCTCACACAACACCGCCTACCAAATCGTCACCGCCTCTACTCCGCCTTAATCTCGTCCGCCGGTGCTGCCGTTGAATCCTGCCTCCAAAATCTCCAAGTCGACGACGTCCTGAACCACCGTACGGCGAGATCCTCCTGCTCCGTATGTCCGTATGGGCCAGCGCAACCTCGTCGTGGTCTCCACGCCCGATCTCTCCAAGGAGGTGCTCCACACCTAAGGGTTTGAGTTCGGTTTGAGAAGGTCTTGTTCAACATCTTCACGGGCAAAGGCCAGGACATGGTGTTCACCGTCTACGGCGAGCACTGGCGCAAGATGAAGCCGATCATGATTGTCCCCTTCTTTACCAATAAGGTGGTCCAGCAGTACCGGGCCGGGTGGGAGCCCGGAGGCAGCGGTGGATCATGACCGGTAAATTTGGAACCCACCCATGCCCCAACCTCCCAAAAACAGATCGTCTTCCAACCGGGGGGGGGATAGCGCGATCACCGGCGACCACCAGCCTCATCTCCAACACCGCCGACCACCAGCCTCATCTCCAACACCACCGACCACCAGCCTCACCCACACCTCCGGCGACCACCACAACCATCGGGTCCGCCTCTGGCGATAACTCTTCACGAAAATCGACGCATCGCCGACGACCACCACCTACAAATCCACCGCCAAGGTCTCTCTCTCATCGTCTATATATTAGAGGGTTGTTGATTCTAGCCTTTAATTTCATTATAATTTGTTCAAACAAAAAAAAATTAGGGCTTGCGTAATTTTGGGTCGAACCCTAACCATGTATTTCTGGTTTCATAAAATCAGGATTATATATCAATCCAAGATATATAATTTTACGAGAGAGTGCCATAGAAATTGTCTCGTACGTTAAGATGCAACTGAGAAATCAAAAAGGAAATTGCTATGATTTTTCCTCTACTTCTTTTTGGCAAAAATTGGGTAGCTAGCCCTTGAAAAACATGGCTTTCCTCAACCCCTATGTCGCAGAATGACTCGTTCTTCACTCAAATAGCCGCGGGAACAGGAAGGAGACGAAAAGCCACAGCAGCAGAAGAAGAGGAAGAATTACAATCCATTCATGTTCCCCGAAAAAAAGATTCCAGCCGTGGATAAGACACCATACATATTCAGGACTCCAATTGATCTCATAACGGGATCGAGAACAGTGCGTTGTTTTACCCCGGAAGAATGCGAGGCTTATGAAAAGAAGCTCAAGGAGACCGAGGTATGTACATATATTCCTTTATGTGTGTTTGTATTTGTTATTTCATTCATTATCATACTACAGATGGAGAAATAATATGAAATAAAGCATGATAGGTATTGGTGATTGTATGATCTTAGTAATACATTGTTATGTATGTATGTATGTATGTATGTACAGGGGTTTGATGTTGGGAAATATCCCTTGAAGGTCATGTTAAGCAAACCTATTAGAGAAATCTCGTTGAAAATACCTACCGAAAGTGTTGAATTTTCCATTGAAGTAGCAAAGATGGCTCTCAGAGGTTACAATAGAAAAGAGGTGTGTTTGTCCACTTTTGGTTCAGTAAATCTTTGCCAATCCATTAAACTCATTTTTCTCTGGCAGTATTTGGTTTAACGTCTTTTTACTCCAATTAAAGCTCACCACATACCGGTTTATCAAGCTCGTCAGGCTGTGTAAGAGTTCTTGTGGTTGCAGGGATGCTATGTATTATATTACTTTTCAGGCCAAGAAGGATGGGAAGGTCTATTCTCCCTGGAACTTCCAAGCTTTGGTTTGTAATTCTGGGAGGATGCATAACGAGTTTTGGAGGGTGGATAAAAAACCCAAATTAACAAAAGGTACTTTTTGGTTCAGTTATTTATTTGCACTGTAATAGCTTCTTTTATCTACGGCTTTTGAATGTTGGTTGATCCCTACATTTTTTTTATCCCCATTTGTATTTGTTGTTCATTGTGTGCTCTTGGTGATACTGTTTCATTATGGTTCACTGCACTAGTGCACCTTCCCCAAAGCAATAATTCTTCTGTAGGCTTTACTGATGTAGGGAAAGGAGAAATAGTTCGTTTCCTAGAAATGCTACTTTGTCAGCTAGACAGGTTGCTTGTCAATTGATTTTGTCTAATATGGGAATTGAATTTAGCTATTAACAAGCTGGTAGTTCACTTGGGTGTAGAGATCCTCTATCCCATGTTTAATGTGTTCGCAGTGACAATACTTTCCAGCGAGAAAGTTCCTATATGGGATGTCTGCAAGAAAACAAGGATTTTGTTGTACCATGGAAACCTTTTGTTTGTGCTGCCTTTCATTGTTCTTTCTTTCGTTCTCCTTTTGTTTATGTTTTTTCATTTCTATTATCTTATTTTGAAAAAAAGGTGCATAGGCCCAGGAAATTCCTTTTCTCATGTATAGCAGTCAAGACCCATAATCAAGTTACCGTGTTACCACTGTTAGTGTATCTTATTTGGGCACGTAGAGTGAGTTAGTTGACAAGCCCATCTAATGAAAACCCATTTTAGTTCTAATCAACTACTGAGTCTGTTTATATGTTAATTAATCAAACTTTGATGTGCTTATGAGTTTATGTCATGTACTACTTATGAAGCATTTTGAAAAAACAAGGCAAGAAATTTTTTGAAGTGAAATGCTCTTAGTTTTTCGTTCTCCGAACAAGCAAGTTTCTCTACCACCTGAAAAGCACAAAACTATGGTCATATTTTTACATGATTGTCTGTAGTAAATGTCTAAATGTTGCATTATATCAAACACAACTCAGAACATCACTTCAACGGGACATGCACTTGGTTGGCCAGCTAGAATTGTTGTTAAACGAACACCTAACTTGCCAATAAAGAGTTCTAGGAAACACTTAGTAGAATTGGACATGAGAAAAGGATGGTGCAAGTGTACATCATTTTCATATATTTCTGGATATATGTATTTTGTCCTCATCATATGGTATCCAAGATGCCACTCGGAAAGATCCACATGTGGGCGCCCAACTAGTAATAGTCATCAAATGAACACTTAAAGCCTGGTAACGCAACATTTCTGTTGTGGTTATTTTATGAGGAAGAATGCTTCTTTACCAGACTTATTGCACAATGGGAAAAGGGAATGTATGCAAAGCAATCACTGTTTGTTGAGGAAAATGATAAAGTGATAATATGTTATGGGGCTTAAGAGAAGTAGGCTCGAATCAGTGCGTTCAGGCTTGACAGAGGTGTACTTGGAAATTGACTTGCTAGAATCTGTGGCCCAATCGTGGAGGTTATTGTACTGGTAGATTTTTATTGAGAAGATTATAATTATCATTCATTTCTATTTTTTTTAGTGCTGGCTGACTTGTTAGTCTCTTGTGCTATTTGCAGGTCTTGGGAGACATCTCAGCAATGATGAGAGACCAAGGACGGAACCAAGAATTCAAAACGCCCCGTGCTAATAAAAAAATTAATAAACTAATATATAAACCAATAAAAGCTTAATAATTAATATCCAGCAAATTTGCACATAAATATGTAAAATGTTCAACAATAAACAAAAGAAAAGTACAAAAAACGAAAACTATTAAATCTGTACCCTACTGAAGCTGTATCCTGCGTTGTTTTCGAGAATATAAATCATTTCTTATCTCATCTGAGTTGACATCTTCAACAAGTTTACCTATAAATGAGGTAGGCAAAAATTTATTGAGCTAAATTTTTACAAATTAATTTTTATTTTTTTCCCACTCCACCTGCCTTCACCTGGGCTACAGCCAAGGTCTCCTATAGCATAGTTCCGCCCTTGTGAGAGACTTGCATCGCTTTGAGGTTGGTGTTATGTTATTTTTGGTGAGGTATCTTTGAATTTGGATACGAAAAAGGAATTGGTGCTTTCAAATTAATCGTAAACTATGCACCACTCTGACCAATGGGAAGTTACTTTTTTCAGTAGGCACATGAGCTTAGTTTTTTCAAATTACTAGAAGTATGGGACCTCATATTGATGTCCACATTTTTTGGGAAAACACAAATTTGATTTTGTCACACCGATTTTTTTTTTTGGTCCGAGGTCATGAATGAACATTATAGTAGCATTACAATTTCCCAGTAGCCTGGCCATAAGAGAAGAGATCATCCGTGAACAAAATGCAGCAAATAGATGGATCTCACACACAAAAGCACATTGTATTGCATTTTGTTACCTCATTTCCATCTTAAATAAAATAGAAAATCAATTTCTAATTTTTTTTTGGCTGAAAGGGAACATCATAGATAAATTAAGTCAAATCACAGGAATAGAGAATTTTTTCCCTGGAGTATCATCAAATAAAGCTTGCTCCATGCAAGGAGGCAAATTAGGGAATACAACTAAACTAGAATGCTGAAAATGAAAGCTAGCTAGTAAATTGACACAACGATTGCCTTCTCGAAAGATGTGAATCACTTCACTCCCAAGTCTCTTAAGCATTGACCTACAATCACATATGATGTTGACCTCATGATTTTTCATACTGTAAAATTGAATAAGATGGGTATAAAATTGAAAACACAATTTATGAATTCTCAGTTGGCTATTACGATCAAAGCTTCATCATTCATTCCCTAGTTGCCATTGAATTCTGTAGTTTAATCATAATATAAAAATGAAAGTTTCACCATTATATAAAACAACGTCATACCAAATAAACGTACCACCCTTTTTGCATTAACGTGGTCTTGAAATAAAAAAATAGAATTTTATGTAGTATTTTAATAATGATTCAAAATACATATTAAGGAGAAAACATTAAACATCTAGTGGTTAGACAAGAAAGAATACTTTTAACTCGGGGATTAATTGGATAGTAGAATTTAAGAAACTTGATCTTTTAACTATGCAGAAGGCATGATCTCCCAACTCAGGCCCCCACGAGTTCATGCACTCGAAGTACTTCACCCCGTACACTGGTCCTAACCAACAATCAACATAGCATGGATCTCAACCAGTTCAGCCGTATCATCTAAGTCGGGTGTTCGGTTAATGAACTACTTCAAACCAAATTAAGTATTTAATTTACAGTAACTACATTTTATTCTAAAAATCACTAAATTATTCATTTCTAGAAAACATTCTTACATCCTCACCACCAGTAAACCCTTGACTTGACCAATGACTATTTTTCCAACTATTGGGTGACATTTGATCACGTCCGTGTGATTGTATCTCCACCACCACCGGAAAAACTTCGATAATAGCCTCCGCCTAATGATTTGCATCTCTAGGGACAACCTCTTCTTGAAAGGAGATGTAGTTATCAATAAAAAGCCTTGGACGCTGAACAAATAATGCAAATCTAACTTATCAATAAAAAGAGAGGAAAAATGAAATTATGGTATAAAAAATTCGATATACTGACATTTGGAGGTGGCTGAGCTTTTGTTCTTCTCCCATGATAAGGCATATCGGGCTCAAGGGCGCACTGAAATTGCAGATGGCTAATCTCGTAGGAATCCCAAAACACCCATTAAGATCTACTTCTTCCAATCCACCATTGATATGAAAAATCCGATTCACGAGTTCCTGTACCGCGAATAGTTAAGGCGCCACTTGTGTATTTCTCAACAAGAGAATGAACAACTAGCGCCGCCTCAACTGATTGCAGTCCAGGAGTCCGTGAATCGGATTTCTCATATCTATGGTGGATTGGAAGAAGCGGATCTTAATGGGTGTTTTGAGATTCCTATGAGATTAACCTTTTGCAATTTCAGTCTGCCCTTGGGGCCGATATGCCTTATCGTGGGATAAGAACAGGAGTTCAGCCACCTCTAAATGTCAGTATATCGAATTTTTTATACTGTAATTTCATTTGTCCTATCTTTTTATTGATGAGTTAGATTTGCATTATTTGTTCAACATCCAAGGCTTTTTATTGATAACTACATCTCCTTTCAAGAAGAGGTCATCCTTACAGGTGCAGAACATTGGCCGGAGGCTATTATCGAAGTTGTTCTAACGGGTGGTGGAAATATAGTCACAGATGTGATCAAATGTCACCCAATAGTTGAAAAAACAGTGACCGGTTAAAGGTTTGCCGGTGGTGAGGATGTAAGAATGTTTTCTAGAAATTAATAATTGAGTGATTTTTAGAATAAAACGTAGTTACTATAAATTAATTACTTGATTTGGCTTGATGTAGTTCATTAATTGAACACTCGACTTAGATGATGACGCTGAACTGGTTGAGATCCATTCTATGTTGATTGTTGGTTACAGAACCAATGTTGACGGGGTAGAGTACTTTGAGTGTATGAACTCGTGGGGCCTGAGTTGGGAGATCATGCCTTCTGCATAATTAAAAGATCAAGTTTCCTGAAATTCTACTATCCAATTAATCCTCGAGTTGAAGGTATTCTCTCTTGTTTAACCACTTGATATTTAATTTTTTCCCTTAATATGCATTTTCAATCATTATTAAAATAGTAAATGAAATTCTGTTTTTTTATTTCAGGGCCGCACTAATGCAAAAGGGCGTGGCAAGTTGATTTGGGACTGCATTGTTTTATATTATGGTTGTGCTTTTTTTTTTTTTAATTTTATATTATGGTTAAACTAGAGAATTCAATGGCAACTAGGGAATGAGTGATGAGACTTTGATCTCAATAGACAATTGAGAATTCATAAATTGTGTTTTCGATTTTCGAGAAAGCAATCGTTGCTTCAAAATATTAATTCCATAGTGTTTTTTTGTTTTTTCCCTGGATAGGAAAATTAGTCCAAAGCCCGTCCCACTATTTAAACAGGCTTAAAACTCAAACCCATCTCAAGTCTATGGGCCCTGCTAAATGGGAAATGATGGGCCGGTCCCGTTTTTTCCATCCTCTCTTGCGTCAGGACTGCCATGTCATGGCATCTCATGTCAGGACTTTTTTTAAGGTGCTTTTACTATTCAGCCCTCAGTTTAAATGCATAACATATGAAACATTCAGATGATGTTAACAGATGCTGATGTGGCATATTTAGTTACTTTTTGCATTTCAAACTTTAAAATTGAATATCTCTTAGAGTATCCACAATGCTATAATCAAAAGTAAAAGATTTTTAAAGTTAACAATGTTGGTGCAAAATATGGCTCACAATGCTATAATCAAACTTAACAACCTCCTTAGAAATAATCAAATTTTGGATTTTGGATAACCAAAACTAGCAACCTTTTGACAATAACCAAATTTAATAGACCCTACATATTCTCAATTAAATACACCAATCATCATACAATAATCTATCTCTCTTCCCTTTTCCTCTCTCTTTCTTTTCAAACAATATTTTTGAAAAAAATATATATTTTACTAATTTTTTTTTTTAAAAACAGTTTTTATAAAATAATTTTTTCCTAAAAAAAAGTTTTAAGAACTATTTTCTATTTCTAGTAAATAGTTTTTATTAGTTTCAAAACTATTTTTAGAAAAAACTATTTTCTATTGTTCACAGTTTTTAGTTTTTGTAATTTGAAAAGATGATGTGACAAGTTTTGGTTATCCAATTTTGATTATGCCATTGTAGACATCTACATTGCTAACCTTAGCAATCTTTTAAATGAATAATCAAAAACTGATGTGGCAACTTTTGATTATCAATTTTTGATTATAGCATTGTGGATACCCTTACTGTATATATCTGTTTTTCGTGAAATTTATATTTCTGGAACCTATTCAATGAGATCTATCAAACAAAATCTATATTGAATATAAAATTATGTGTAAAAAAAATAATTTTTGACAGTGCGAATTCTTCATTTGAGAGGTGTAAATTCTGCATTATAATGGGTGTGAATTACTTTATTTTGGAAGGTGTGAATTCTGCATGTGAAGAGTGTGAATTCTGTATTTTGGGGAGTGAGTTGTGTAAAAAATGTGTGAATTTTGCATTTTCACACTTAAAATTTAACAAATTTATAGAATTCACACTCACAATTTAACAATTCACACTTAGGGTTCATCCTTCTATTTTTAGTTTTTTGTCAATATTCTTAGAGTTGGGGCTTAGGGTTTAGGCTTGGCATTTTGCGAATCCTAGACCCTTAAACCCATAACGATAAGCAATTGTGCGTAACATTCGGTTCATCCCTTAGGGTTCATCCATCTATTTTTAGTTCTTTTCAATATTCTTAGAGTTCCTATTTGACAGAATCCACATGCTCTGTTTGACAAAATTCACATGCCATATTTAAAAGAATTTGCACCTCCTAAAAACAGAATTCACCCACCTTATTTGACAGAATTCACATACCCTACATGATAAAATTCACACCACTAAAAAAAAGATTTCACATGCCCTATTTGACAAAATTCATATGCCATATTTGACAGAATTCACACCTCTTAAAAATAAAATTCACCCTACAAAACAAAGAATTTACATTCCTATTTAGTGTGTGTCTTGTGTTCAACAAGAGTGTGAATTCTTTTATTTTAGAGGGTATAAATTTTGCATTTGAAGGACGTGAATTCTTTTGCCTTGGGGTGTGAATTGTGCATTTAAAGGAGTGATTTGTGATATGTGAATTCTTTTGAGGGATGTGAATTCTTTCATTTTAGAGGGTGTGAATTGTTCTGAATTGGTGTGAATTTTTCATTAAGAGATGTAAATTAACTTTGTTTACGTGTACGTAATTCATATTCAAAATAGATCTTGTTTGAAATATCTCATCGGGTAGGTTTCAAAAATTATTTTTTTATGAATTTTTGATATGTACAACAAAAATTATAATTGTTTAAAGTTTAACAATATATGAGATTTATATATAATTATGTATGCATATATATGAATAAAAATGTGTACGTAAACATGTGACAATTCTAGAGAGGTAGAAAAAATTATGATTAGAAATATTATTTGGTAGTTTCCAAATAATGTTTCATCACTCATCAAATGTCAAATGTCAATTTGTTTCTCAAACCACTAACAAAAGGTAATAGGCCCCGAAATATTAACCAATGATCATGGGTTGGAATGTTACAATGGGATGTTTCATTCGCATGGGATAATTTTTTCTAAATCTTAAACCCAAAAAGCGCTCAGAAAGACATTGGCGGGATATTTTCGTGAAAGCAGTCATTATCCGGCATGAGGATGACACGGGATGTCCTTATGCGGGCTAGCGTGGAGAAAGGGCTTCTTCCAAGCCGGCCCCGTTTTGTTTAGGCGTACCCGTCGAGCCCCACCCAATGTCAAACAATACTCGTATAAGTCCCGTTTTGAGTGAGATGCCCAAAGTACCCCAAAATCCACGCCGTCCTGCGAACACGATGAAAGCATTCAAGATCTCGAGAACCTTCTTCGGTTAGCCTTCTTCGCTCTCTAGTTGTCGACCTCCCAGATGATTCAACAACCGCCACCACCACAGTGGTCGTCGCCTTGCCAGCTCATCCCCACCGCCTGGCTCATCCACGGGAGCAGCCGGAGACCGGATCCGGTGCCATCATTGTAATAGGCTTGAAGAACCTCCTCTCTTCGCCGTTGCTATCGTCGTTGTCTCTGGATTCGTCGCCGGAACCGAGGAGGATGATGACCGGATTGGACAGAAATCGTCCATGCGGCATCTTCACATCACTCTATCGAACTTCTCAACCGCAACCTCCCTCGATCGACGGAAATCCTCTCTCGTTACGATTACAGTCGACCTCTCATTGCGATTACAGTTGAAATCTCTCTCGTCACGATTACAGTCAAAATCTTCACAACTCACCAGATCGGAGCTTTGTTGTTTTGTTTGTTTGTTTGCTGAGAAAATGTGGAAAATCTTTGAATCTGGTTGAGCTGAAAGGCCGAGCGAAAGGTGAGAATTCACACCCGTGCTTCGAACAAAAAAAATGCCCTTCTCACATTATTTACATATCTGCAAATATATTTATATATATGTAGATATATTTTGTACATATGTATAAAGTGGTTTTTTAGTAGTTTTAACTTTTTGTGCATGTATTTTGTATACGTATACTGTTGTCTCGCCTTTTTCCTCAAATAGTTTCAGGAGCCAACGGAACAACAAAGAAGGGTGTGAATTGTTTTAATTTGAGAGGTGTGAATTGTGTAATATGTCGACGTAGCGTGAATGTGAATTCTGCAAAAAAATATGAAATTTTGGAGTGTGAATTGTGCAAAAAATGTGTGAAAAGGGACCTTTGCAGCCCCACGAATTCACTTCATCTCAAGAGTGAAACGCGTGTGAATTTTGAAAATTAAGGTAGTGGAAAGGGGTGTGAAATTCTGAATTTTAAGAGTGTGAATTCTGAAAAGGGCTCCCCCAAGAATTCACACGCACAAGAATTTATAGCCCCCAAGAATTCACTCCTTCCCAAGAATGAAATGAGTGTGAATTTTCGGGAGTGTGAATAGTGCAAAAAGGTGTGAATATGTGCAGATGAGTTGCGAATTCTGCATTCAGGTGTGAATTTTTGAAAGGGATGTGAATTTTGGGATTATGAATAGTGCATATGGGACGTGAATTCTGAAAAAAAGATGTGAATTTTAGCGGTGTAAATTCGGCAAAAAGGTGTTAATTTTACAAAGAGGTGAATTTTGGGAGGTGTGAATTCTGGGGGATATGAATTCTCAAGGGGTGTGAATTTTGGGATGTGTGAATTCTTGGGACTATGACTTTTCGGGGGTGTGAATTATCGGGGGTGTGAATTCTCGAGGGTGTGAATTCTGAGAGGTGTGAATTCTGAGAGGTGTGAATTCTCGGGGGTGTGAATTCTAGGAAGTGTGAATTCTCGGGGGTGTGAATTCTTCTTGGAGGTGTGAATTCTTGGGGGTGTGAATTCTGTGAGTGCTGAAAGTGAAAAGGGCAAAATAGTAAAAGCATATTTAAAAAGGGCCTAGATGGGATAGTACTTACAAAAGAGGGTTTGCATGGAACCCACACAAAAAACTAGGACCGGCCAGGAATTTGCTGGTGGAGAAATTGGCGGCGGCTTGTAAGAAGCCCCTTGCTAAACCATGGGTTGGTCTCAATGGGCTTGAAAGGTTAGCCCAGTTCGCGTGGACCCTCCTAACTCTCAAGTCTCATTTTTAATTTCCTCTTTCGTCTTTCCACATCCCTACCCTATCCGTCCGCATTTCCCCAAAGAGAGAGAGAGAGAGAGAGCGCAACGATGAGATCGGCAGTCGAGGAGGTGGAGAACGATCAAGTTTCTAATCGTGTAAAGACCCGTTCCACCTCCAACCAGAAGAAATTTATGGATGATTATGCGAACCGCAGAATGACCCGCGCCGCATTCAAACAGCAGCAGGAACAGAAAGGAGACGAAAAACCACAGCAGCAACAGCAGGAGAAGAGGAAGAACAAGAAGAAGAAGCCAGTCGTGGATTACACACCAAAGATTTCATGGGGATCGAGATACATGCGTTATTTTACCCCGGAAGAACGCGAGGCTTACCAAAAGAAGCTCAAGGAGAGCGAGGTATGTATATATGTAATGTAATCCCTTATTATGTATGTATGTGTGTGTGTATTATTAGTTTGAAATAAACACGTGGGTGTAGCAGGTGGTTGTATTTACGTATGACATTAATATCTGTGTACAGGGGTTTGATGTTGGGAAATATAGCTATGAGGTTGCTTTAAGTAATCCTATATCAGAAATCTCCTTGGAAGAACCTTCCTTCGCTAGAGATTTTTCCACTGAAGCAGCAAGGATGGCTATTAGAGGTTACAACAGGAAAAAGGTGCGTTTGTCCCCTTTTTTTGTTTCAGTTAGTCCTTGCCATTCCACTAACTCTTTTTTCTTTGGGAGTATTTGGTTTAACGCCTTTTTAATCCGATTACAGCGCACCAAATACCAGTTTGTCAAGCTCGTCAGGGTGTGTAAGGGTTTTTGCAAGGGTTGGATGTATTACATTACCTTTCAGGCCAAGCAGGATGGGGTGGCTCCTTCTCCTCCCCGTAACTTCCAAGCTCGCGTTCATAATTTTATGGGGATGCATGTCCAGTTTTGTAGGGAGGAGAAGAAACCCCAATTAACAGAAGGTACTTGTCGGTTCAGTTATTTATTTGCGTTTCTGGTGGTTTTGTCGTGCACTATAATAGCTTATTTGTCGGTGGACATTTATGCTGGTTTTGAATGCTGACCAAGGCTTTTGAACATTGGTTGATCCCTACATTTCTTTATTTCATTTGGTATTTGTTGTTCATGTGTGCCCTTGGTTATATGTGATTCATTGCACTAGTGCACCTTTCCCAAAGCAATAATGCTTTGGTAGGTTATACCGATGTATGGAAAGAACTAGTTCGTTTCGTAGAAATGCTACAATGTCAGGTAGACGGGTTTTCTTGTTAATTGATTTACGTTTAGAGTTGTATCCCATATATAGGAATTGAATTTAGCTTTTAACTTGACGAGTTTGCTTGTCAGTTGATTTTATCGAATAAGGTTAGAGTTGTATTGTATGGGAATTGAATTTAGCTGTTAAGTTGGCTGGTAGTTCACATGGGTGTAGAGATCTTCTATCCCATGTAAGAATTCAGTACAATTATGCCCCACGTTTAAAGTTTTTGCAGTGACAAGATTTTCTAGCGAGACCCATGAATGGGAACGATTCTAAAGTTCCTACATGTAACTTCTATTTGTGTTGCCTTTTGTTGTTCTTTCATTCTTCCTCTATTTGTTTTTGTTTTTCCATCTTATCTTATCTTAAAAGAAAGGTGCATAGGCCCAGGAAATGCCTCTCTCATGCATAGCAGTCAAGACCCATAATAAAGTTACTGCGATTTCCATTGTTAATCTTTTTTGGGATTGGCTCCACGTTGGAGCTTGGGTATTCACTTGAGTAGCATGTATTTTCGTTCTACCCCTACTTTGAACACCCAACCAAACAAAGTTTGAACATTCATCAACTTGAGAGAGCCACAAATCAACTTTGGTTTGAACACTTTCTTCGGCTTTAATAGGGCTCTTTGCAAGTGGGCTGTGAAATTGAGCCACGTGATTAATTGAGGTGCACGTAAGCTGAACTAGACACTTGAGTTATAAAAAAAAATTCCACATTTGAACACCTAGCAACCCATGTTTATACTAATATTTCAGTCTTGTTAAACAGAGTTAGCGGGGATTAATATTTTTTGAACACCCTACCAAATATTTCTGGAGCCGCCACTGTTAGAGGGATTTGGTTGACAAGCCCATCTGATGAAAATCCATTTTTGTTCAAATCAACTACTGAGTCTGTTTATATGTTAGTTGATCCAACTTTGATGTGCATACTAGTTTATGTCATGCGCTAATTAGGAGTTAGGAAGCATTTTGAAAAAAACGAAGCAAGAAATTTTTTGAAAGAAAATGCTCTTTGTTTTTCGTTCTCCGAACAAGCAAGTTTCTTTACCACTTGAAGAGCACAAAACAATGGTCATATTTTTACATGGTTTTATGTACTAAATGTCTAAATGTTGCGTTATGTCAAAGACAACTCAGAACATCACTTCAACAGGACATGCACGTGGTTGGCCAGCTGGAATTGTAGTTAACTGAACACCTAAACTCACCAGTCAAGAGTTCTAGGAACCACGTAGGAGAGTTGGACATGAGAAAAGGATGATGCAAGTGTGTCATTTTTATATTTTTCTGCATGAATGTGTTTTTTCCCTCACCATGTTGTATCCAGTATGCCACTCAGAAAGATCCGCACATGGAGGCCTAACTAGAAATAGTCATCAAATGCACACTTAAAGTCTTGTAACACAACATTTCTATTGTGTTTATTTATGAAGAAGAGTGCTTCTTTATCAGACTTATTGCTCTGTGGGAAAAGATTTATCTGCCTGGAATAGATGCAAAATAATATGTATACCCATCACTGGAAGGTGAGGACAATGATATTACCATGTTGTGGGGCTTAAGAGAAGTAGGACTCACAATAGTGCTGTCAGACTTGACGGAGATGTACATGGAAATCGACTGGTTAGAATCTGTGTAACAATCGTGGAGGATATTGTAACTATGGCAGATTTTTATTGGGAAGAGTGTAAATGGGCTTCATTTCTAATGTTTTCTTTGTGTTGGCTGACTTGTTCGTCTATTGTGCTATTTGCAGGTCCTGGGGAGCCATCTCAGCAGTAGAGGATGTTTATTTCGCTTTGAGGTTGGTGCTATTTTATTTTTGGTGAAGTATCTTTAACTTTGGAAACCAAAAAGCAATTACTTTTAAGTTTGTGGTTACTGCTTTGAAACCAATCGTAAACTATGCATATTATTCAGTGCTCATTTGTTGTGTGGCTATTATAATGTGTATATAGTTACTGAGATATAGTTGTTCCATGGGCTCTGCATGTGTATATAGTTTAGTTTTTATTCTTCTTACATTTGTCGCACTCATAGATGTAGTAGTCTCTCTTTTTTGCATCCGTCCTCTCCAATCGCAAAAATTTAGTTGAATATATGAAGGTTATGCTTGGAGTCCAAATATTACTTATTAGTCTGTTATGGTTTTATTGATTAATTTTTGCATGGTGTTGCTAACTTAATTTTCTCTTGTTCTATCTATCCCCAGGTGTTGGGGAGATATCACAGCAGTAGCGTAATGTTTATATAGCTTTGAGGCTCGTGTTATATATTTTGGTGTTTAGAAAACTATATTTACTTTTGGACCTGAAACGCAAGTTTTCTAGCTTAATCTTCTCTTGTTCCATCTATCCTCAGGTGCTGGGGAGACATCACAGCTCCAGCAATAGCGTTATGTTTATATAGCTTAGCTTTGAGGCCAATGTTATATATTTTGTTGTTTAGATAACTATATTTACTTTTGGACCTGAAACGCAAGTACTGTTTGGACCTGAAATGCAAGTACTGTTAAGGTTTATTATGGTTGGTGCTTTCAAACTAATAGTAAATTATGCATATTATTGGGTAATCGTTTGTGGTGTGACTATTTTTAATGTCAAATGACAGTGACTAAAATAGAGCATCGTTGTTGCTCCCATGGGTTCTGCCGTGTAGAATATATAACTGTGTTAGGTGGCTTTTGCCACATTGTCTCAATTGCCAAATACTTAACTACTTTGTGTGTGAGAGTACAGTAAAATAGATGGTAGATGTTATAACCGGGTAATAGAAAGGCATTGAATGAGGTTTTTGCGCTACACACATTTTCAGAAGCATCAATAGGGGATACCATCACAGATATTTTTGTGATTCGATTTTTTCACTGATGCTCGCATTCCACCCGTTGCAACTGCTTTCTGGCCTCGTTTGCTTTGTTTCCTACGGTAGTAGTTCTCCTTTCCTTTCCTCACTATTTTAAGATACCTATCTTTACTCCTACAAGAATCTTCTTTCTATTTTCTTCTTTTCTCACCAAATCCTTCAATCCAAAGTGGCTGTTAAGGAAGGGAATTTACCCGCCTCATCTTTAAAGTGGAACGCTACCCAGTAGCGTTTTTTGGATTCAGTTTGGTAGTGAGAAATGCATAAAAATTGAATTAGCACAATAGTACTCAGAAAAAGTATGAGCATTTGAAACTGAAGTTAAGTTGTGGGATTTTAGATCGACTGAATGAGGAAGGGGGCTATTTGAATGAAAAAAATAATATTCAAAGCTACCCAATCCAAGCTACGAACCTCCTATGCTGGTTTTCTGCAAACACATACAGTTTATTACAATCTTGTGCTCACATCTAAGCGACGTGTCCCTCACCTAAAATTCATAAAATTCCATCGAAGAATAACGTTCCCTATGGGCCTCAAAATGTCACATTCTGCTAATGTATCTCACACGGATAATACGATTGGGTACGTGTGTCCGTGCATTGGATAACGTGACCAATGGGCCTCAAAATGTCACGCGCCCCGGTTGTATCAGACACAGGTATTACGATCGATTTTGTGTGTCCGTACTTCATATGGGCCTTAAATATGCAATTAATAGAGTGAGCTATATATTACAACCCAAAAAACTTACTTCTCATAGCTTATGCATAAGCATGGCCAAATTAGGCCACCATGGAAAACACAACCATCTACACCACCTGCTACCGAACCAAAATCAAACCAAACTGAGCCTTAAGTCCCAATCAAATGGGGACGGCTACATGAATCCGTGTTTTCCATTCAGATCTGTCGAGGGTATCGTGTTCTATAATATCCAGAGAACCTAGATCCTTGCGAAATACAGCTTCTAAGGTCAATTTCGGTCGACCTCTCCCCTCAGTATTATCATCTACCGTAACCATATCCCTCCTCCCAACTACTGCGTCGACGGGTCTACGGTAAATATGACCAGACCACCTTAGTCTATGTTCTCTCATCTTAGCTTCTAATGGTGCTACCCCTACCATTTCTCGAATGTTTTCGTTTCTAATTCTATCTCTTAAAGTCTTACAATACATTCATCTCAACATTCTCATTTCGGCTACACTCATCTTATTCACATGTTGTTTCTTAGCAGCCCAATACTCTGTGCCGTATAGCATTGCTGGCTGTAAAGCAGTCTGGTAGAATTTTCCTTTCAACTTTGCGGGAATCCTACGGTCGCATAACACACCCGAAGCACTCGTCCCCTTCATCCATCCAACTTGTACTCTCTGTGTGTTACATCCTCTGTAATTTCTCCATCCTTACTAACAATTGAGCCAAGATACTTAAAACGCAGGCTTCTTGGTAGTTCTTTATTTTGGAGGGCCACTATATTTGCATTAGCACTTTGACTACCACTAAACTTACACTCCATAGGCTTTGTTTTACTCCTCCTTTACCTGGGCTTGCGACCGACTGTGCAAAAGATAAAACTTGAAGCGGGAACAGGCGGAAATCATTATAAAGCAAACAAAGAAGTTAGGCAAGGAGCTATAGGAGCTATACACCTCTTTTTTCTCAATCCGCCGCTATACACGTTGACATTGTAGAAGAACTCTTGTTCAAAAGGAAGTGGAAAATTTTGGCAAGGTTAACATGGTGAGATGGTTTGCTCATGTCTTCCTTCTGCGGAGATCAAGGTTCGAGTTCCATGAGGGGCGGAGTTTGGGATTTCAGGGTTATGGATAACCTCTGAGCCCTCTCGTTGACTAACTTTCTACTAACCCCCGTTAACTATAAAATATGGCCCCAAAAAAAAAAAAAAAACGTGAATCAAAAATTAAGCCCCAAGGGTAACTGAAAGGCATCTCTCTTTCTATACTTGAAGGGTGATTTTTACCTTTTAAAAGATAAAAATTTTCTTCATGGAACAGACACTTTCAACAGCCATTTCACGGTGCAACTGAAATCACCACACTTTCTTTTCACTTCATTCCCAGCCGCAAAAAGCGACTACAATGGTTGAAATCAATAAAAAGCCAATACATTTTAGAGATGGCGTATCCACCTGCCGTATCTCGTGTCATATCGATGTCCCGAGATTGTATCCTTGTTCTTAGCTCTAGAGTACCAAAGCGCACCGATATATGAATGCACAAACAATACTTATCTCAAACTAATTTTGCGGAATCATGCAAACTAATAAGCGCATAGTTTATTATGCTTTTCTTTTTTTCTCTGAATTTTGGGGATGGCTTTGTCAAGTAAGTTTATTTGAAAAAAAGCTACTTGTGTGTGTTTGGAAAACATTGTTGTGGAATCATGGGGTTGATTTGTTGTGATCATTATGGTTGATATGTTGATTTATTATGGTTCACTGCACTAGTGCACCTTTCCTAAAGTAATCATTTATCTGGGTTTGTATTTGTTTTTCACAAGTGCTCTTGGTGTGAGTTTTATTTACCGAGGTTGGAAATAGTTCGTTTCCTAGTAAAAATAGGCTGATTTTCTGTTGCGATATGTAATTCGTAAGGTTTCCTCTCTGGCAATTGTTATGTGTTTGTTTGTCATTTATTCATTTTGTATTTCCACAAGGTATTTTCTAGACTGAACCCCCCAAAAGCTTGCATGCCATGTTTGTCCTAATCAAGAGCGGAGCTACTGTGGATTCAAAAAACAATTTGTTATGGTTTAGTATATGATTTTGTAGATATTCATGAGAAAACATTAATTTTCAAACTATTTTGGACAATATATATGAAGGTGCTTCAGTTTGACTGTTTGAGTGCACCAAATTGATGTGAATCATATTGTTGCATGAAGATATTATGTGTTTTTGAATAATATGATAGCAACAATAATGTGACTTTGATTTATCAAAACAATTCTATAAAAACTCAAACTACTCAATTTAATCATGGAAACTATCGTACAAAATTTCCCTCTCATATATAGTTTGTGTGGGGCCTGAGATTGTTGGTTCGAGCTCCTTTTCATGTATCCGGGTGAATGAAGGGTGGATCCTAGCTTTCTTGCCCTATCCTGCATAGGAAGCGCTCGACTAAGACCTGACCGGAGGAGCTCCGGTTAGGTCCTCCGGCAAGAGGATCAGTATGAGCAGAGCAAGATGCTAGGGTTTAGAGTGTGGGAAAAGATGTACCTGCTTAGGGCTGCCTCGCTTCCTTTATATAGGCCAGCCCGACTTGCTCTCCAAGTTCTGGCATGTGCATAGCACGCTTTGGGTGACGTCACCTTGATGTCACGGATAATGGCAAATAACCGCCTCGGGACAGGTGGCACCCCCATGTGCGCCAATGATTACTAGATAGCAACAGCACTCGGGTGACGTCACCGTTATCACGTAGGCCAAGACGGTTAGCCCCACGTGGATGGCTCGAGAGCACGATAGGACCTGGCCACCAACTCCCGACGAGGAGTGCCTGCTCTCTTACTGGAACCTGGACACCTGTGTGAACTTGGCGACCATCATTGGCTGCAGGGCCGGCCCCGATGATTGGGTTGCCCAACCCGAACCCCAAACTTGGTTGCCCGCTTATTATTAAGTCATAAAAATTAAAAATAAAATATAAGTAAAAAAATAAAATTAAGGCTATATTGTGCTTTTAGTTTGAATTACATCAAAAAATTAAAATGAAACTTTGGTTACAAACTTACAACGCTTTATGATTAGCACTATCCGATTTTTTTTTTTAAAAAAGATCTTATTTAGCAAATTCTTCAACTCACACTACAAAAAAATTGACCTATATTTTTTTTGACAAGAAAATTGACCTATATTGACATACATAAATTGTCACTAAACTAAATTAGTGACAAAAAAATTATGGGGATTAATTTTGGCACTCCAAATATCGACAACCACACTCTAATATTTGTCGATCTTTTATGTGATGTGTATTTTGAACACTAAAAAACAAGTATTGGAGTGTGGGTATCAAAAAGTGGAGTGCCAAAATCAATTACGAAAATTATTGTTACAAAAATATTTACTATTAAAAGAGTGAATCTAAAAATATGTAGTGACAAGCATAACGTTGTTACTATAGTCTTAGGCTTTGTGTGGATATGTAGAAAGAATTGGAAAAAATGAGAAAATTCTAAAAAATTTCATTTTCTTGTTTGGTTCTTAAAAAAAATGAGGGAAATTTTCAAATCTCAATTCAACTTTCTTCTAAGTTTTTTTATTTTTCTTCTCAATTAGGCTCCAAATAGTGCCTTAGTTTCAGTGGGAAGGTAAAAAAAAAAAATGCCAATGTTGTTGCACAAGATTTGAATCCAGATCCCTTAGGCCTTAAGGCCCTGTTTGTTAACCGGATTCGGCCTTGGGATTGGACTACCAATCCCAAGGGACTACCAATACTTTGTTTGGTAACCAAAAATGAGTTAGGACTACGAATCCAATGGACTAACAAGCCGGGAATTAGGGGGTATTAGGGATACCCTGGGGGAGATGGTATTAATAGTCCAAACCCAACCCATTCTCATTACCAATTTCTTCTATCAATCCAATCTTATCATCTAATTCCATCTCAAAAAAACATGATATTAATAATCCCATCATCCAATCTCATCTCAAACAAACATACTCATTATTAATCCCTTCTCATTACCAATCCCTTCTCATTATTAATTCCAATCCTAATCCCATCTCCTTACGAATCCCACCCATCTATCACTGTTATCAAACGGGGTCTAAGAATATTCTGTTGACAAACAAACCAGTATGGCCATTTTTGAAACACTATTCTCAAAAAGTATATGTATATTCTCTCAAAAGGAAAAATAAACTCCCCTCCCATAGGAGTCGAACCTTTGAAAGGAAGGTGCAAAAACAGCCGCTGACCAACAGAACCAAAGCTTTCTACATGTGCTGTCTTCGTCAATATGTATATATATACCTTAGACTATATAAAAAAAAAAAATTGGTTGCCCTTGCCTGGGGTTGCCCAAGCCCAAGGACTTGCGGGGCTTACCCCGGGGCCGGTGGCTGCTGAGCACAAAGACGTTGGTCACGGAGGTTCGGCGGAAGGCTTCCCTGGGCGATGGACCTCGTGGACAAGCAGACTTCTGCCGGACCTAAGAGCTCGGCAGATGCCCTCTCCGAGATGGGCTTGATCAGATATTGAGCCGAGCTCCAGAGGCTCGGCAAAACCGAATGCGGATATTCCGGCCTACTACAGTTTGGCCACCCGCTATTTCGATTGCTTCTGTAATTTCATGACTGTTCTTGTTCCAGATTCTTCCAAACCCTGCAGAAGAATCCCTGCAAACTCCTCTTAGATTTGAAAACAAGGACAAAGCTTTGCATAGCTTCGCTTCTGATAAGATTTTTCTTAATATTTTGATTCTCCATGCAATGTTCTCCCATTTGATTGTTTACTCAACAACAGTTATCTCTCATGAAACCATAATATTCTGCAATAGTCCAGCGGTTGCAAGGAATAGAATCTCAACATGTGTACTGTGGCAAAACGATTAGAGATTCTGTATATTGAAAATCATTTGCCTATTCAATTTTTGATATAAGAGCATCTCCACTCTTTACCCAAATTTTTACTCAAATTTGAGTAAAAATTTGGATAAAAACTTAATTTGGTACAAAGGCTTCCACTCATGAATTCATATTTTACTCAAATCTCATTCATTCACCACCATCACCACCGTCGCCACCGCCCAACACCTTAGGTCCCCTCTCTCTCTCTCTCATCAGCTATCGATGACAGCCTCGCTGATTCATTGCTGGTGGAAGGGTCAAAGACCCTTTTCCGGCAGAGGTAAGCATTCGATACATACAACCTTTGTCGTCACATTCTCCGTTAAAGCTCCCAACCTGAAAATTTTTCTAGGGTTTCCTCTGATTTGGTCCAGATCCGGTCATGGGTTTGATGGTCCACCATCACCACCCACCACCAACGCCATCACGACTAGCAACCACCACCTCCTACCACTAGCAACCACTGCCTGAAAATTTGGTGAAGGATTTGGTTCACATTGTCAACGGTAATACCCTTCGAATGATTCAAAATATCCCCCTTCCCCTTGTTACCCAAGCTTCTGATCATCCTTCTTGGAAAGGATCCCCACTTGGGAGTTTTTCAGTCTCTGCTGCTTATAAACTGATTAATGGGCAGGCCTCTGATATGGATGGTTGGAAATGGTTTTGGAAGTTCAAAATTCCTGAAAAATTAAAAACCTTTATTTGGACTATTTTTCATAATAAGCTTCCTACCAATCTTCTTCGTGCTCAGCGTGGCATGACTACTCCAGACTCCTGTCCTAGATGTAATGCTGGCATTGAAGACCTTAATCATTTATTTAGAGTCTGTTCCAAAGCTGTGGATATATGGAGAGTTACTATTTGTGGGCAGAGCATGCGAGGAAATTTGAATGTCTCATTTGTGGACTGGTTTGGGAAAAATCTTAGGAATACCAAACTGATTGGCGTGAGTAATAAGATACCTTGGAACATTTTATTCATTGCTACCATTTGGCAAATATGGAAAGATAGAAATAGAAAGAGTTTTGATAATCTGGATAACAATTCAAATATCAGTTCCAAGGTTTCTTATGACTATGCTATTGAAATTGTGGAGGCATTCAAATCCCCTCTTATGCCTGACCGTCCAAACTCTAGACTGACAAAGTGGGTACCTCCTAATGCAGGTAATATCAAGTTGAATGTAGATGGATGCTGGTACAATGCGGACAGGAATGCTGGATTAGGAGGGATAATTCGGGATACCAATGGCACCTGGGTTTTAGGTTTCTATGGCAAAATGATTGCGGAGTCAAGCACGGAGGCAGAAATATGGAGCATCTACAGGGGGCTCACTATTATTCTTGAGAAAGGATTGGCAAATGTGGACATAGAATCAGATTCGCTCATAGCCGTGAACATCATCAATGCTGGCACTCCAGGCAACCATCCGCAAAGCATCATCATCAATGATGCGAAGATGCTTCTGCAGCAGACTGAATCAAAGCTCACGCATATTTATAGAACAGCTAATCAATGTGCGGACCACCTCGCAAGAATGGGAGCTGAACAGAATGATAATCTCGTTGTCCTTGACCAAGCCCCTATATCTATTAGGGAATTCCTAATTCGTGACTGCCTAAACACTAGGCAGATTTGCGACTAGCTTTTTTCCATGTTGTTGTGTTTGTGTAGTACGCTCTTGAACTCCTCAGCACTTTTGATGCTTGTTTTCCTGGTTTAATTTATTTGATCTTCCGGTTGACCCAAAAAAAAAAAAATACCAAATTTGGCAAAAAATTTGAGTAAAACACAAATTTGGTATAGGTTTGGGTAAGGAGTGGAGGTGGATTTTGGGGTTTTTTTTTACTCAAATTTGAGTTTGAGTAAGGAGTGGAGATACTCTAATGTCAGCTAGACATGTTGCTTGTCAATTGGTTTTATTTAATACTTAGTATAAGTTTAGAGTTACATGTAAGTAGTTTATGGCAATTGAATTTAGCTATTAAACTTGGGAGGTAGTTCACATGGGTGCAGAGGTTTTCTATCGCATGTGAGAACTCATTAAAATCATGCCCTTATGTTTACTGTGTTCGCAGTTACAAGGTTTTCTAGCGAGTAGGTTTGCATCAGGTTGAGTTCAGCTTCAAATCAACTACTGAATCTATTTATGTATTAATTAATACAAATTTGATGTGTTTACTAGTTTATGTCATTTACTATTTAGAAAGTATTATCATGTCGGTCGCGACTTTTGGGTTGCCTAAGGCCAACCTCAAACTTGGTTGTCCATTTAGTATTAATTCATAAAAAAAAAAAAAATAAACAAGTAAAAAAAGAAAAAAGGAAAACAAGATTATATTGTGCTTTTAGCTTAAATTACAACAAAAATTCAAAATTAAAATGCAATCCAGGTTATGGTGCTTTCCGACGCCTCACTATGTTCTTGTCATTTTCATTCATCGTCATAGTACGTATAATACAAATCATAATTTATTCTATGATTAATTAATGTTTTAACACAAAACATATCAATCCCAATACAAATCCCAAAATTCCCCTAGTTTTTAGAGCAATTAATTCTTAACACAAAGCAAATCAAACAGACCCTTTGCATCTAAATGAATGAATAGGTATCCGTACAGCCCCTTTGCACCAACCAGCCCCTGATTTATGTTCCAGTTATTTACATTGTTATCTGGTTTTTTGCCGTGAGTTTTTCTCCCGACGGAGTTTCTTCCAATTGGGTTGTTTCTTGTTTCTGAAAGAAAATGTTTAGTTGGTTTGGGGTATGATCTGTGGGATGAATTCCCGCCGTCGCAGTTACTTGGTTCTTTGTCTAAGGACGAGTTTTCATCTTGATGTACTCTTTAATTGAAGTTATAATATCATCTGTTATCGATTGGCAATAATAATAATAATAATAATAATAGAGTCCATGGAAATCAAAAGAAAGTATAAAATCTGTCCTCCGATTGAATATCTTTATTCAGTGAGAGTAAGCAAGTTGAGTTATTTAATGAGAGATTTAGGGATAGGTCTATTATAGATATTTCATAAGCCCACAAGTCCATCTAATAGTTTTGTAAAGTCACAAGTCCATACAATCTAAACCCTAGTGTACCATATAAAAGTGTCTAAACTACTAAAACTTTATAATAAGAAAGTGCACCCTAAAACCCTATAAAAGTGCCTAAACCCTAGGGTAACCTACGCTAGGGTAATCTACCTTACCCTAAGGTTCCTTGTCCTATAATAAAAATGTGCGCCCTAAAATCTTATGAAAGTGCCTAAACCGTAAGGTACCCTACTCTACTCTAGAGTACCCTAAAATAGACTTGAGACCTTACAAAATTAATAGGTGGACTTATGGGCTTATGAAGTTCACATAATGGTCCTAAGACTAATTTTTTATTATTAATTACACAGTGCGTCGAGTCTGATTTCTTATTCATAGCGAAACACATCATTTAAAATATTTATGCTGTGTTCTCCTTGCTTTTCAAAAAGAATTTTTCATAAGATTCTCCCTATTTTCAATTATTTCTCTCAATTTTCAATTATTTTTCTCTCAACTTATTATCCCTATTATTTTTTCAAAAAAGTTTTAAATACCAATGTAGACACCTCAATTTGAAAATCCCGGACACCTTTTAAGTCCCCAATGATGATAAACAAAGAATAATTTAAAAAAAAAACCTTTGGATTGATATAAACCTTTTAGAGCGCTATCTTTCGAAAATCGTAGACAAGTGGCCGATAAACTTCTCAATGATGAAAACGTGGCTTGAAAAGCTTTAGACAATGCTCTTTGTACTCAAAGGAGGGAGGAAACACCTTAGAACTAGGTATGAGAGGCCAAGTGACACTTCGAATGAGTGAATACATGTTTTGGCCATCGTGGCACCAATGGTCTTCGGTTTAGTCTGCTTTCAGCCCATTTTTCGTAAATCAAACTTCCTTATTTTTATGGTTGGATTCCACCATCTTTTAGTACATTCAAAACCCTCTTTATCGATATATAACAAGCCTTAATCCGATTTGAAATGAGGGAGATATAAGGATTTTGCCTAAATGATTTTTTTTCCGACCACCTGAGGGTAAAATTATCATATCTTTTGATGTACAAAATTATTTTGATCCAAACCACTTGGGTTAGAAAGTAGAGTTAACGAGCTTTCCAACGGTTCAAAGAACGCCTAAAACCGAGTTCGGGAGTGTACGGGACGGCCTTGTGAAGTTTGGTCTGTTGAGCAGTCAACTATACCGTACGGCGGTCAACTGTGCCGTATGGTGGTCAACTGTGCCATACTGTAACAATTCTGATTTTACTCAATAAAAATCTCGTTGTTTATTCGAAAATTCTTTAATTTCTTTAGTTTCTCTTGGATGGCCTTATAAATTCTTATAATTAGATTTTGACTTATAAAATTAGATTTCATCACTCCGGACAACATGGTCATTTTCTAAAGACAAGTGAGTTTATAAAAGCGCTAGTTTATTTTTCCTAATAATTGAAATAAGCCTTAGGATTATAATTCTTGGCTAGAAATCCTACTTGGCAAGTATAGTTAGTTTTTAACCAATTAGTTGGAGCAACCTAATACCATTTCATCTAGTTATTTTCTCCTAACCCTTAGTGAACTTCTTGAACCCTTTGAACCTTATGAACCTCTCAATCCTAGATGAACCTTTTGAACCTATTAGCTTTTACCTTTTGGACGATAAATGCTAGGAAAATCTTTACCCGTTGGATAATAGAAAAACCTAGATTTCTACTTAGAGTACTTTACTAGAAAGGTACATATAAATAGTTATATGTGGTCATATATACACATGTTTAAAGTACATAAGTATTATTTAAGTGTAGAAAGTACTCCATCCTTTATCCATTGGACAATAACCGGTAGGAGAATTATTACCCATTGGATAATAGCTTAGTCTTGCCAACAAGTACTAGGATTTATTCATTTAGTCATTCAATAGATTTCCCATGTGCTTGAAAGATTAAAATAGGTATAAGTACATTGTGTTATTTAATATAAGTACTTAGTACCTTATGATATTTAATATATGTACTAGTATTATTTTATTTTAATAAGAACATGTGCCAAATTGGGATATTTTAATGGGGAATTTTGATTTGGGAATCTACCTAGATTGCATGGTACATCCTTATTTATATATATGTACATGTACCGACCATATCCCACCGAAATCGTACCGACAGTCGCCGGAGGGCCGTCTCCGGCCACCGGACGGCCGATCCGAGCCGTCCAAAAATTCTAAAAATAACCCGAGGGGGCCTGCGCGAGAATCAATGACATCCGACGTGTGTATGGTGGTTGGATCAAGAACCCTTTTTTTAGTGTATATCCCTCGATTTTTTTTTTAGAATTTTTGGACGGCTCGGATCAGCTGTCCGGTGGCTGGAGACGGCCCTCCAACGGCCGTCGGTACGATTTCGGTGGGAGGTGGTCGGTACGACTAGCATCACTCGAAAAATAACGAAAATCTCAAGATATGCAGGTGGCGTTCTTGTAGAGCTAAAATAAGGGCTAACTTAGACCCCATACCATTAAGGCTGCGTTTTTTATGAACTTAACTGGGTGAATTACCGGTCGGTCCAAAAAATTGATTCAAAACTCCAATAGCTCCTGGACTGATTCAAAAAGCACGGGCAAGGATTTTAACATTTTTTTGGACGATAATATCCACTCTCCTCCACGCGTCCAACGAACCATCGGGACTTTCCCTCTGAAACCACCAAATGGTAAATAAAGCTGACTCTCTCACTCAGTCACTCTTGACTATCTGCTACCTCGAAGAAACCCCCATTAAACAAATGAAAACGAAAAAACAAGTTCCCTCTGCCCTTCTCCCTTCATTAATAGTTTAATACCCTCATCATCTCCTGTTTCACACTTGTTCCCCATCTCTATCTCTCTCTCTCTCTAGCTAGCAAGTTTTAAACCAACAACCCAAATCCAAACCCACACCCCATTCCAAGGTCTCGACTACTGCCGCCTCCACACTGGCTCTCCTAACCCTCGGCGACTCCTCACGCAACACCGCCTCCCAAATCGTCACCACCTCCATTCTCCTCAATGACATCCGCCGGCGCCGCCATTGAATCCTTCCTCCAAAATCTCTAAGTCGACGACGACCTGAACCATCGTATGGCGAGAACCTCTTGCTCCATATGTCCGTATGGGCCAGCGCAACCTCGTCGTGGTCTCCACGCCCGACCTCTCCAAGGAGGTGCTCCACACCCAAGGGTTCGAGTTCGGTTCGAGAAGGTCGTGTTTGACATCTTCACGAGCAAAGGCCAGGACATGGTGTTCACCGTCTACGGCGAGCACTGGCGCAAGATGAAGCGGATCATGATCGTTCCCTTCTTCACCAATAAGGTGGTCCAGCAGTACTGGGCCGAGTGGGAGCCCGGAGGCAGCGGCGGATCATGACCGGTAAATATGGACTGTGCATTTCACAGTAAGAATTTGTGTTTGACAGTGAATTTTGCACTACAAAATTGTGTTCGACTAGAATTTCACACTGAGAATATTTGTTTTATAGTGAATTTTGCACTGCGAATTTGTGTTCGATTGGAATTTCACACTGAGATTTTTTGTTTGACAGTGAATTTTGCACTGCGAAATTGTGTTCAATTGGAATTTCACACTGAGATTTTTTGTTTGACAATGAATTTATGTTTTCAAAAAAATAAGAACCGTTAATTTTAGTTTAGTTACTGATTCTCAATTAATGAACTATGATTAGAACCGAATTGGACCATTTAAAACTAAGATAAATATAGAAATACATATGTGTGTGTAATTAAATATGTATTTGAATTTTATAGGTTAATCTTTTTCTTATTAAACTTAATTTATTTAGAGATGAAATCTCATTTGTTAGGAAAGTTTTTATTTTCTTCCTTCCTTTCTTATTCCAGCAGATTATCTTCCTATTTCTTTAATTTTATGAGTTCATATTTTATGAATAAGTGTTTGAATGCTTATTGGATAGAATTAGAACCGAATCAAAATCGGACCGGACTTGCGGTTTGGTTCTAGTTAGGTTCCATGCATATATTGGTTAGATTCTAGTTCCTAATTTTCTAGAACAGTTTGAAATAGTTCGATTACTAGTTTTTTACCCCATTTGATAACAGTGATAGATGGATGAGATACGTAAGGAGATGGGATTAGGATTGAGATTCGTAAGGAGATGGAATTGGTAATGAGAAGGGATTGATAATGAGTATGTTTGTTTGGGATGGGATTAGATGATGGGATTATTAATATAATATTTGTTTGAGATGAGGTTAGATGATGAGATTGGATTGATAGAAGAAATTAGTAATGAGAAGGGATTGGTAATGTAAAGGAGTTGGGATTGAACTATTAATACTCCTTAATACCAAGTCACACGGGGTATTAGCAATACTCCCTATTTCCCGGATTATTAATCCCATCGGACTACTAGTCCGAACCATTTTTGGTTACCAAATAAGGTATTAGTAATACCCCCACTCTACCAATCCAATCTCAACCCCTTGGAGAGTTATCAAACGGAGTAGAGAACTGGATCAATCCGAACCGTATACACCCCTAGACAAAAGTGTAACATGTGGAGTTTAAAAAAAAAAGTGTGCATGCTTGAGGTGTAGGTGTCCTCACCAGCGTAATGCGGTGGCGTTCTTCTAATCTTATTTTTGAGCTAAAAGTCCCCAATTAAAGTTTAATTGTTCTCTGCCGATCAAAAAAAAAAGTTTAATTGTTCTCCTTAACTTGAGTAAAAAAATAAGTTTTAAGTCAACTTTTCCCAAACAAACCTGCTTGTGAAATGACAAATATGCCCCCTTTTATTTCCCTTCAATGTGGATAACTTTTCAAAATGGGAAAGGCAATATTGTACAGTAATTGTGTTCGGTTAGGCCAATTAAGTTAGGAAAAATAAGTTGAGAAGAACATTTGATCTAAACTTAATCCCAAATAAGACCCCGTTCCGCTAAGAACTTTTTCTTTTAGTACTTTTTGTGCTTATTCAAATTTTTTCGCGTTTGTTCGTTTTAAGCCAAATTTTCTTGACTTTTTTATTCGTCTAATCGAAAAAGTATTTTTTTTTAACTTTTAGATAAACTGGTTATTTCTTAAAACATTTTAAAAGTATTTTTTTTTTACTTCGATTCAAAAAGTCATGAAAAATTGGCGCAAAACGAACAAACAAGAAAAAAAATTAAAATTAGGACAAAAATAAAAAAATCCTAAAAGTGCTTTTAGTGCTTAGGTTCCGTTCTTTTGTCCTTAACTTAAATTTAACTTTATGTTTTTAATTCAGTTCATTCTTCTCCGCCTAACTTAACTTTTTGTTTTTTGTGTGTGTGTTAGGCAATTAAGTTTAAATTTAGAAGAATTGATGAACTTATATAACTTATTTTCACATTTAAGTTCCAAAATGGGAGAAAAAATAAGTTAATACGGAGTATTTGTTAAGTTAAGTTCATAAAAAACGCAGCCTTAATGGAATGGGGTCTAAGTTTAGCCCTTATTTTAGCTCCACAAGAACGCCACCTGCATGTCTTGAGATTGAGCTGTGCTACGTGCACAGCAGGCTGTGCACAGCAGCTGTGCACAGACCCCTTTTTCTCCTGCCTCGGGTCGCGCAAAGATGATCGGAGCCGCTCATTTTGTTCAAAATATGTTGTTTAAGATCTCTGTAAAAAATGAGCTCCGTTCGATAGCGTTAGAGGCGTTAACAAAACACCCAAAATCACTTCAGAATTTAGTGATTTTGGGTGTTTTGTTAACGCCTCTAACGATATCGAACGGAGCTCATTTTTTACAGAGACCTTAAACAACATATTTTGAATAAAATGAGCGGCTCCGATCATCTTTGCGCGACCCGAGGCTGGAGAAAAAGGGGTCTGTGCACAGCCTGCTGTGCACGTATCTTTTCTGCTTGAGATTTCCATTATTTTCCAACAGAAAGTCTACTGGCCCAGCAAATCTGTGCACAGATCGTGCACGAATTTTTATGTGGGGCCTACTACGGGTCCCACACAAGTGATTCGAGCCGTTCATTATGTTTAAAACATGTTTTCAAGTGCCCCCGTTAGAAAATCAGCTCACTCCGACACTTATAAGTACTTGATCTAATCGTCTAACTTTTCATTCTCTAAAAACCCGAATGAAAAGTTAGATAATTAGATCAAGCACTTATAGATATCGGATTGAGCTAATTTTTCGCGGAGACCCTTGAAAAAATATTTTAAACATAATTAACGGATCAAATTATTTATATAGAAGCCTTAGTGGACCCTACAATGCAATCTGTGTACAATCTATGCACAGATTTCTGTACCGGTAGCAAGGTTCATTTTCCAATGCCTGAAAGAGGTGTATAAGGGGATGAGATTTCCAACGCTCGAGGAGGAATCAATGGAGAGAGAGAGACATAGAGAGAGAGAGAGAGAGAGGAATAATTGCTTATCAAAGATATCGTTACATTGGGATTGGGGGTATCATATGGAAATGAGATCATGAACAATATTAGTGTTAATTTTTTTGTTCTCTACAAAGTAAAAAAATTTCACTGGCTATTATTTAGAAATAGTCCTCTAGTTGAATGAATTCTCTGTGAACAAAAAACAATTCTCCGTGAATAAAAAATTTTGAATTTAGTCCGCCAAATTGATCATGAATATAGGAGAAATTTTTTAGTGGCAGGTGGGTACCACGTAGTGTCCGTTCGGTGTATTTGGGCCGTCCATTTTGGTTTTAAACAGCTCGAATTTGGAGAGAGAAAAATGAGAAAGAGGAGTGACAGAGGAGAGAGTGGTTCAATTTGGGCCATCCAACATACTTTTAAACTGCTTGGATGAGCTACTCGAGCACCACATGAGCACGGCTACATAGTACTCAAACGGTACCCAAAAATTTCTCCAAATTTATGAAGTGTTTTGGCTTAAAGATTGAGCCAGGTTTTTTTGTGTTTATTCATATTTTTTGGGTAAATCATTGGTTCGAAACTGAAGATAAAAATTTATGCTTAAAATTTTTAAAGACAAAAATAATCCAAATGGGACAAACTTTTTGAATTATTTTTGTCTTTTTAAAAAAACTTAATTTTGGTTCACATTTCTTTACTTTTTATTTTTCTCTTATCAATACGAATCAATAATTCATAAAAAAAAAATGGAAATAAAAGTTTCAAACTATTTAATGCAAACTTTTTTCTTTGAATAAGAACAAAAGAATAATTTGACTCAGGCCCTGTTTCCACTAACAAAGAGCACAAAAAATTTAAAACATTTTACCATCTCGTTTTCCTAACAAAATAGTAAAATTTAACGCATTTTACCACTTGGTTTCTACTAACAAAATCATTTTTACATACTTAACAATTTTTTCACTCATACACCCAGCAAAAACTTTTCCACTATCGAAAATAACTTGACATTTATCAGCAACTTATTCACTACCGAAAATACCTAATAAATTTTCAATCACAAATAAAAATATACAAATTTTTCACTACATGAAACACCCTCAATTATCCGTCCTACTAGCCGTTCCGACCAAGTCCCCACCGAAATCGTACCGACGGCCGAGCCAAGCTGTCTCCTGCCACCGGACGGCCGATCCGAGCCGTCCAAAAATTCTAAAAAAACAAACGAGGGGGCTCACGCAGAAATCAACCGCATTCGATGTGTGTAAGGTGCTTGGATCAAACACCCTAATTTCAAGCACCCTACACATACCGAATGCCGTTGATTCCCTCTTGGGCTCCCTCGATTTTTTTTTAGAATTTTTGGACGGCTCGGATCGACCGTCCAATGGCCGGAGATGGCTTGGCGCGACCGTCGATACGATTTCAGTGGGACTTGGTCGGTACGTATAGGTTTTCTGCTCAATTATACAGCCAGGCAAAACACCCCTTGGTTGAAAGTTAACCCATCCTCGGAAAAATGAATTCTGAAACTAATGCCGGTCATTTCTAGGCCGCTTTTTGTTTCTCGTAATAAAAAATTAATGGACCACTTGAGAAATATCAATTATTTTTACTAGTAATTTATAAGAGCATCTGCATCAGACTCTTTACATTTTGAAAATTTACATCTTAAAAAGTTATTTTATTACTTTAGTTATTCATTTTTAAAATCTCTATAATTAAGCTCCAGCCCAAAATCTCTTGATTCAATATAATTAAGTTCAAGCCCAAAATTATTAGTATGGATAACTTTTTTATTGTTAAAAAAAATCAAATTGTTTCAACTAATTATATATGAAAATTGTGAGTCCCCATTCCACATTCCAAAAAAGTACTTAAAAAATAAGGACTGATTTTCAAGTTTAAAAATAATATGTTTACGAAAATAATTTTTTTTGCAGGGTTTGATAGATCTCATCAATATTTATCAAACAAGATCCATAGTGTATATTTTTTAATTTTAATATGCCTATTATTTTTAAGCTTAAAATTATAGTAAATAAGTACTTATTTTTTAAGGGATAAACTAAACAATAATTCTAATGACACACATAAACTCACACCCACACTCACATGAGTGGTGGGCTCCATACACACACTAGAGTGTGTAGTGTGTGTGGGACCCACCACTCATGAGAGTAATGAGAGTGTGTTTGGGTATGAGTATGGGTGTAGTACTAGCACAATTGTAAACTAAAACGCAAAGCAACTTACCAAACTTCAATAAGTTGTACTCCAACACCAATAAAATTGTGAGTTACTCCGCTTGGTTCTCATTTTTTAGAGTAACTTTTTATTTTCTGCACAATTTTCAATAAATCTCTATCTCTATCTCTCCACTCATTACATCAAAAATAATTTGTTGAGATGTAAACCAAACAAAGTGTTACTTCTCTCTCTCTCTATTTCCTCGTCTCTATTCATATACTCCTATCTAGTTGCTAGTTCTTCTTTTATTTTACAGCTGTACTCCAAAACGTAACCCCTCAACCGAGGTAGACGTGCTCTGCAAGGATTTTTTTAGAAAAATTGTGGAACCTCAACCGGGACTTGCTATGCGCATTTATGCTGTGTTTGGAACATTTTTTGAATCTTTTTTGAAAAAGTAGTATGAATAATAAATGAAGAAAGATAGAGGGAGAAATAATTGGAAGTAGAAGAAATTTTTTGAAAGATACTTTCCAAAAAATGTTCCAAATAAGACATTAAAATTGTTAGGTCCCGTTTCTCTTTCTCAAAAAAAAGTAAGTAAAAATTAAAAATTTATTTTTATGTTTATAAATAATGAGTTTACGAAAATGATTTTTTAATTCTTTTGTCAGATTTGATAGATCTTATCGATATTAATCAAATAAGATCCATAAGGCCATCCACAGTGGTATAATAAAAAATGGATAATCAAAAGTTGACACAAGCTTTTGATTATTCATTTAAGAGGTTGTGAAGCTTACCAATGTTGAGGTTCACAATGGTCGCTTCTAGTCCATAACTAAAATAAGGGGTCCACGTACAACAATTTCATTCTCTCTCTCCCCCACTGTTTCCCGCCATTCACTTCTCTTCATTTACATTTTTTTCTGGGCAAAAATATATCGATTCCCTCCTTTAATTTTGGAGAAAAATCGGTGACTTCTTTCCCTCCTATTATGAATTTTTTTTTTTTTTTTTTGGGGGAATATAAACGGGAAAGAAGAGTGAAATACCTTAATCCAGCGACGATGGGTTGAATATTAGATGATTGAGAGATATGAACTTCATTTTTGTAGGGAAATAAAGAGAAATAGTTTGTAGGTAAAGTGAAGAATATATAGAGTTGGAGAAGGAGAGAAGAAGAAAATACCAATTGAAACACGCGTGTATACAAATTTTGGAACTACATAACTTATGTGATGTGGGGTCGACAAATTTTGATTATTGAAAAAGGTTACTAGTTTTGATTATCCAAAGTCTAAAATTTGATTATTTCTAAGGATGTTGATAAGTTTGATTATGCTATTGTGAACTATCTTTTACACAAACATTGTTAACTTTAAAAACAATTGGCTTTTGATTATACCACTGTGAATGGCCTAATGCATATTTTTTGGTTTCAACAAGGCAAATAATTTTGGCTTCTTCTTTCTTTTCATACGTATTCTTCTCAACTTTTGACAAAAGCCTGGTGTGGCTCCATCCCGTAAAGTTTGGTATTTTCAAGAATGTGTGTTATTTTAAAATTGTATATATCTTTTAATTTATAATATTTAGGTAATTTTTTGAATTTTATTTAATAGAACAAATTAAAATCTATCAAACAAGATCCATATTGTTTGCGGATAAAGAAAAAGATCCATATTGTTTATAAAAAATATTACGAATTCAAAAATATAATTAATTTTTATATAAAGGTGGAATAGTGAAATCGTCAAACTTTATAAGATGGAAAAAGTACTATGGTAAATTTTTTGGAGGGTAAATTTCACCGACCTCCTCTGAGGTTTCTACCTCTAAGGTTTCTGAAATGTCACTAACCTCTTCTAGTTTTGCTGACATTGTCAAAATTGTATACATGAAAAATGGAATGTTTAGATCAAACACTCTATACACATCGGATGCCATTGATTCTCGCGAAGCCCCCTCGGTTTTGTAATTAAAATTTTTGGACGGTTCGGATCGGTCGTCCGGTGGCCGGAGACGGCCCGGCGCGGCCGGTCGGTACGTTTTCCCTACAAAAGCTTTGTTTGATTAGGGCCCGTTCCGGAAACCTTCTTAAAAAATAAGTACTTATTTTTCAAATTTCTTATTCCACCTTCTTATTTTTTCCAAACAAAAAGTTTTTTTCACATTTTCAAACTCAAATATAACGTAAAAGAAAAAAAAAATTTTTTTTTGCACCGTATTAAAGATCTCAATGAGATCTATCAAACAAGATCCATAGTGGTAGGAAAATTTTTTGCGTAACCCTATTTTTTTGACCTGGAAGTTGCCCATACAAACACAGCACTATTGGTACACTACAAGTGGCGGTGAACCGACCGACAGCCAGCTGCGAAGCCGCCAGACGGCCGATTCGAGCCATCCAAAAATTCTAGAAATTAAAAACAAGGAGGCCTACGCAGGAATAAATGGCATCCGAGGTGTGTAAGGTGCTTGGATCGAGCAATCTTTTTCCATGTATATATGAGTAACAATATGTTTTGATACATACACGAATAAGGATTGCTCGGATCAAGCACTCTACACACCTCGGATGCCATTGATTCTCGCGTAGGCCCCCTTATTTTTTTTGGCCGTCCGGTGGCCGGATCCGGCCGGGCACGGCCGCCGCCCTCTCCGGCCGTGGGGTACCCAAGGAAATTCAAGAGACTGACTAAAAATAAGAGCTTCTTTTCTGGAACGGCCCTTCTTTTCCAACAAAAAAGAAGAGCTTTTTACGTTTGTGGAACACACTCTTAGTAGTTTAGTTTAGTTTAATTTTGATAGTTGGTGGAGAAAGAAATAAGATAATAATTAGAGATAGGAGTAATGATTGAAGAGAGATAGAGAAAAAAATAAAATAAATAATTAAAGATATAAAGTAATAATCGGAGAAAGATATATGATAATAATTGAAAACAAAATTAAAACTAAAATTAAACAATACAACCGAACACAGTGTTCCAATTTTTGGGGGCAAAACCCTCCTCCAGTGCTGTGTCGGGGAACCCGAGGTCTGTCAAGTTATTAATGCGCATGCTTCCCCCTCATCCTCAATTCCTCATCCTCAACTCCCCCAAACCAGTGAATCAAGAATATCTGTATTTCCCCTCTCTCTCTCTCTCATATTGTTACTGGTCAAGAAAAAAGCAGAGTTGCTTTCTGTAATTGCTGCAGAAAAACCTTTGGCATTCGCCCTCCCAAATCGTACCCAAGCCTCTCCCTCTTTCTCTAAATATGTAGTTTTGTATTGTTGCTTCTAACCAGAGAGAACAGAACTTGATACCACTTTCAGAAATGGCTTACCTCACTCCGCTCCACCAGTACTCCACCCCGCACCACCTCTGCACACCCCTAACCCTCTTCAATTGCCCTTGCCAGCATCGTACGATTCTCCTTCTGGAATTTGATATGAAAACTGGGTATTCAACGTCTCTTTATTCACAGCTTTTATACCTCTCTCTTCCCCTCATACGGACCCCTACACAACCTCACTGCCTCTCCCCTTCCACTTTCAGTTTTTTGATTTTCAGAGCACCACTATTTGTTGCCAATGGCCCTCCCTAATTATTTCTCTTGGCGCTACTCGGGCGTGCTTCCGAGAGCCTTTCATCAAAGGAATTGTGATAGCTGCTCTACCGCTGCTGCTCTCTACTGTTGCTCGTGTGTGTTGTGCATTTCTCAACAGGAGAATGGACAACGAGCGAGGCCTCAACTGTTCTCGGTCCAGGAACCCGTGAATCGGATTCCTGAAGTCTTTGGTGGATTGGAAGCACCAGATCTGAATGGGTGTCATGGAATTCCAACGCGATTAGCCTTCCGCTACATTAGGCAATTTCAATGCGCCCGTCGGGCTGATATGCCGTATCAAGGGAGAAGAACGGGAGCTCATCCTCCTCTAAACGTGAGTATATCAATTTTTTAAATTGTTGTTTTATTGTTTTTCTTCTCTTTTAGTAAAGAATTAGATTTGCATTATTTGTTACAGCGGCCGAGGCTTTTTATTGACAACTATGTCTCCTATCAAGAAGAGGGCGTCCATGTAGATGCAGATCACTGGCCAGATGCTATTGTCGAAATCGTTCCGATGGGTGGTGGAGATACGGTCACGGATGTGATCAACTGCCACCCAATTGTTGGAAAAGCTGTGGTTGGTGACGAGCTTGTTGGTGACGAGAATGTAAGAATGTTTTCTATAAATGAATAATTTTATGATTTTTAGAATAAAACGTAATTACCGTGAAATAATTACTTTATTTGGTTTGGTATAGTTCATTAACCGTACACCCAACATGCATCCCAACATGCATCTTGAGGTTGGGATCCATGCTCTGCTGATGGTTGGTTACGGGACCAGTGCTGACGGGGTGGAGTTCTTTGAGTGTTTGAACTCGTGGGGCCCCGAGTGGGGAGATCATGGCTTCTGTCTCGTTGAAAGATCAAGCTTCTTGAAATTCTACTATCCAGTTAATCCCCGAGTCGAAGGTATTCCTTTTATCTATCCACTCTATGTTTAATGGTTTTCCCTTGATATGTATTTTCGTCATTATTTTAAATACTAAATAAAATTCTGTTTTATTTTTATTTCAGGGCCGCACTAATGCAGAAGGGTGTGGCAGTTGATTTGGATCCGCGTACTATATTATGGTCAGAATTTTTGTTTTTTTATGTTTTTAAAATTAAGGATAAACTGGGTTTGGGGTATTATGGCTTTTTGGATCAGTAGTTAGCAACTACCGCTTTTGTTATTATCAGTAATATTTCAAGACCACTGATGTTTAGCCATGACTTGGTAATTCTAGTGAGGATTGGAAATGGATGGGAAATTATTAGCCCATTAATTTTGTTTAATGAGGATTTGATTCACGAATTGTGCACTGGAGTTTTTGGGGGGTGTTTTGGCCGAGTACTCCTTTTGGAATATTTTGCTCCTTATTAAAAACTTTTCAGCTTTGTCAATATTACATCAATTTTCCGTAGATTATTGGTTCGTTTTGAGCGGATCATATATTGTTTATTTTGTTATTTCTCTTGTTGAGACCAACCAATTAGGCGTAGAAAATTGACATAAAACTAACAATAGCGTTGTCGATTATATTTGTCTATAGTGAACAAGTGGTCTGATTGACAATATTGTGCACAAGAACTGTGTTTTTTATAGTATTTTTTACAAGTGTAACAGATTTTCTCTAAATGCAAGGTTCTTATATTAGCGACAATGTGTGCGTGTTAACTTAGGACTTGGGAGGGAGTTTTGGTTTTGGCTGCCAACAAACTCACAGTTTTGCTGCACAGCTTGTGTAGCGCACACCCCGAACCCGGTTAATTTAGAGAAATCAATGGCAACTAGGGAATCGATGATGAGGCTTTGATCTCAATAGACCAACTGAGAATTCATATATTGTAGTTTCGATTTAATACCCATCTAATTTAGTCTTATACTGTGGAAAATCTTGAGCTCAACAACATCATATGTGATTGCAGATCAATTAGAGACTTGGGAGTGAAGTGGTTTAGTCATATTCCGTACTATTTGCCTCCTTGCATGGAGCGAGCTTTATTTCATGGTAAGCTTTATTTCATAGAACTTCGGGAAGGAATTCTCTAGGGTTTGTAATCTGACTTAATTCATACATTTGCTCCATTCTGTTTGCGGATGATCTCTTCTCCGATGGGAGGCTACTGGGAAATTGCAATCATATTATTATATTGTTCATTCATGATGATTTTCGTGCTACAAAATTAAAATTGGATTTTACCAAAAAATGTAGACATTGATACGAGGTCACATCCTTCTGGCATCCTGCTATTGCCTATTGTAGCCCATCCCAGGATAGGATTTGAAAATCTGTCTCCACTCGTATTCGGACGTGATTGTATTTTCTCATCTGCATTTGAAATGCAAAGACCCTATAGTGCAACAAGGTCATAATAAGTTGTGTAGATTTGTTGTGTCTTCATTGCTATGTGAGTTCATTTGGTGTCTTTTGATTTGAAAGAAAATTATGATAGAAAGTGGAAGTGAGAAAAGTTAGGTGAATGCAAAGAAATGACAACAATTTATATTTTGTTTTAAGTGCTTGGTTAAAATGAATAAGTTTCATGAGAACGTTGTAAGAAAATATGTATAGTTATAATTACTGGGAAATGATATTGGCACTCTAAAAATTGATGCAGGCGCTCCAAAAAATAAAGGAAAGTGGCTTTGGAATTACATTGGTTTTGGAGTGCTAGCATTAATTTTTAGAGTGTCAATATTATTTACCTTATCCTTAACATAGACATGAATAGTTTCGGTGAGTTGGTCTTGCGGAATTACTTTCTTGCCCTCATTCAAAACCAGAAAGGAAAAAAAAACTATGGAGCATTATGGGAAGTTTATAGCAAGAGTTGTCAAACTTTCATAGGAAAATAAAACATCAATTTTTTTTCTCTCCTGTATAAGTAATTTCTATTATCAGTTCAAAATAAAAAAATTCCTATAGGTATTATTCCTCTTCTTGGTTTTTTTTGGGGCATGTTATTACTCTTATCAAACGGACCCTTAGCGTGGTAGAACTCGTGTGACAGTCTACATGTCTGTTTGTTCCAGATTTGGGTCGGCCCAGTTTTCGGCCCAAGTGCCTGGCGGGTTTTAAGCCCTTATATAATATGGATGGCTTGTGATTGTTTAGGTTAAAGAATAAAGACAAGGTTGACTGGGTCATGGGTGTATGTGGTAGAAAAGGAGTTCTTAAAAAAGCCAGTTTTTTTTAGGCCTAAATCTTAAATATTTTAAAAATATTTGGGTAAACGTCATAATTTTTTATTTTTCGATTCGTCTTGACGGGGTGAATCAATAATTCACAAAAACTAGGCGCAAAATTAATAAGCACGAAAAAATTTGAATAAGGACAGAACAAAAAAAATCCCAAAAAACCTAGAAAAAAAAAACTTAGACTAAATGGATGCAGTACACGAGGAGGTGGTTCGAGAAACCCTTAATGAAGTTGGTTGTATTACCCTCCCTCCACAGTGGAGGTGGAGGGTCGAGCCCCACGGGAGACGAATTTGAGATTCGGGGCCTTGGACAACCTGTGAACCCTCTATTCACTAACATACACCCCGTTAATCCCCACCGATGTATATAATATTGGAAAGAAAAAAGAAGAGGTGATTCTACAATTCTCCAATGGCTATAAGAGTGGGAATGGCCACAGGGTGGGACGGGTTTTTGCATACGCCTACCGGATATTTTTTGGGTAGCTCGTTCCCACTCCGCCCCAATCAGCAAGAAATGAAAAAAAATTATTATTAACCTAAAAATAAATAAAACAAAATAATTATGAATAGTGTGATATTTTTGTATAATGGTGAAATATAAAAAGAAAATTTGGAAAAATGAGAGACAGAAAATGTGAAAATGAGGCTGCCAAACAGCCACTAAGAATAGAAGTTCTTTTTAGTACAATGATAAAAATATTTGGCTAAAAACATAAAAGTTTTAGGATAATGATAATTAGATTAGTAATAAAAGTATAATTTTATATATAAATATATTTCGGGGTGGGGTCAGGGCGGTTAATATGGGGGCGGATTTAGGGGCGGGGTACTTCCTCCGGCCCTTTTTAAATGTTCCGTTTCGTAACTCTAATTTATTAAGAAAATATCATCATTACACATTTCACATCAATTTTTACCTCTATTTTTCTATTTTCCCTCTATGGAGACATATCATTACACTTTTACTAACTAATTTTTCAAAAACTTTTAGGGGCAAAATGGAAAATGTATCAATTTTTACCCACTAACTTTACAAAATGAACAGTTATTAAAGGATAATCCAAAATGAAAGACTGGACTTTAAAAAGGGAACGGAGGGAATATTACTTTCATCAATTTTCATGCCAATTAAAAGCAACAAAACATCAATTTTTTTTTCTCCTATAAGTAATTTCTATTATCAGTGCAAAATAAGAAAATCCTGTAGGTATTATTGCTCTTGTTTTTTTTTTTTTTTGGGAAAGGCATGTTATCAGGGGCGGAGGCACATGGATACAAGGGAGGGTGGCCGATCCCATTGGCTGCTAAATTTTCATAGGTATAGGTATAATTTTTATCCTACTTTTAACAATTAGACCCCAAATTTTCGTAGGAATAGGTATAATTTAGTTATTTTGTCCCCACAAAAAATCTCTAAATTACTCCAACTTGTTTTGAGTTCAAAGATATCCCAAGCGTTCTCTTCTTTTCAAAAGTTGATAGTGTTAGAAATGAGACTATTATGTATTATTTTTCAAATATAACATCTTTTGGGGCCAATTATGAGGCAAAAATAAATTATTAGTGCATATCGATCTTATAATTGACCTTTTAATTTAGTTATTTTTGGACTTGTGCGTAGAAAAAATATATTACATATGAATCTAATTTTTGACCCCACTAACCAAAATTTTTGACTCCGCCTCTGCGTATTATTACTCTTATCAAACAGACCCTTAGCATGATAAATTTCATGTGACAGTTTACATGTCTGTTTGTACCAGATTTGGGTCGGCCTAGTTTTCGGCCCAAGTGCCCGTCGGGTTTTAAGCCCTTGTGTAATTTGGATGGACTCGTTCGTTTAGAGGACTCAAAACTTCTGCGCACTGTTTACAATAATCTTTTTATTATTATTGTCTCTCTCTACTGATTGCACTTTTAAATCTCCCTTAATATCTAAATCGAACGGTCCCTTGTCGAGTGGTGTTGAGCACCTCATCCAGCCATTTATCTCGGCACAGACGGCTCGGATTGAATTTGAGTTCATGCAAATTTGAGTCGACGATTGCTTAACAAATATTCAAGTTGTCCATTATCGAGATGAACGGTCGAATGGTGTGTTCGACACCGCTGCCAAGCATCCCGCTTGACAGCATCTCCCAATCCAAACCGAACTGGGTGATTCCGGGGAGCACATTCAAAATCCCTAGAAAAGTGGGTTTTCGTTCAAGAATATTACTCCAGTATATTGGAAAATGATTTTCATACAAAATCCTAGGAAAAGTGGGTTTTGTGTAAGCTGTGGGTGGCCCAAGGTGATTGTACGTCACCCTCTCCCAAAGAGGGTGAACGTTACCCTCCTACCTCCGGTGCCGATATCGACGATCGGACCCGTTCATTTTGTTCAGAACGATTTTCTAAGAGGGCATGCAAAAATTTGGAAAAATCCAACGGTGAAAAACAGTTGAGTTTTGAGCTCCAAAACCTAGATTTTTGTTCTTTGGGTTTAAAGAACAAAAAATAGACACCAAAACCTAGATTTTTGTTCTTTGGGTTTAAAGAACAAAAAATAGACACTTTGAGCTCAAAACTCAACCGCTTTTCACCGTTGGATTTTTCCGAATTTTTGCATGGCCTCTTAGAAAATCGTTCTGAACAAAATGAACGGGTCCGATCGTCGATGTCGGCATTGGAGGTAGGAGGGTAACGTTCACCCTCTTTGGGAGAGGGTGAACAAAATTGCTCTCGTCCAAAGGGGTTGAGAGTATATATATCTCAACGATCCGGGTCCTCTCTAGGACAGCAGGACGTCCTTGAGTTGAAAAACTTTAATGGAAGGGGTTTTGAGCAAATTTAAATCATTCATTACAATAAATGAGCGGTCGCAATGTAAAATGTGTTGTTCGGTTCAGAAATACGACGGTAGACGATTCGTTTCCATGTCTCCATGGGTAGTTTGAACTTTGAAGGATGAGACAATTGGACACTATTCGTTTTGGAATTTTGAATTTCGATTTGTATATAATAAGTGTAGATAGAAATAAAATAATAATTAAAAATAGATATAATGATTTGAGAGAGATATAAAGAAAAATGAGAGTAATGATTGGAGATAAAGAGAATGAGTTGAGAGAAAAATAAGGTTAACCGAATAAGGTCGTGGCTTGTGATTGTTTAGGTTAAGAATAAAGACAAAGTTGATACTAGGGCTGCTCGCGGTCCGGTTCGGTTCGGATTTCTAGGAATCCGAGGACCGAACCGCTAGTCACGGTTTTTACAAAATGAAATCTGTGTCTGGACCAATAGTCCTACGGTTCGGTTTTTAAAAAATAAAATCCGATCCGTGACTTGCGGATCGGTTACGGTTTTGTCCACGGATTTTAGCAAAAATAAAGCTCAAGCATATATCCCACACTAAAAGGGAAGAATGTTACATTCAAAATTAAGTTTAACACCACCAGAAAGTACTTGTTACATAAATTACCAAAAACCTATTTCAAAAATCAGATTCAAAAGAATCGAAACACTAGTAGAATTGTATCATTATAGTACGTAACATAAAAAAATAGAAAAGAAACCAACTAGTGAAACTCAACTAGAGTTACCCGTTATTTATATGAAAACACTATAATTTACTCCATATATTTTATGTGCATTTATATTATATCCCATTATTAAGATAAAATACTAAAATTAAAAGAAAAAAGTGTTAACATTCCTAACAATTTATTATATAAATACACACATATATATATATATATATATATATATTATTTATATAAAATAAATATCTCACGGTTCGGTTCGGTTAATCCACGGTTTTGTAATGAAAATCCGTGGACCGAACCGCGAGTCTCGGTTTTCTAATTTTTCAATCCGTGTCCAGACCATTAATCTACGGACAAAATCCAAAAGGTACGGATCGGTTCGGTCCGGACCGGTTTCACGGTTCACCGGATTTTTTGAGCAGCCCTAAGTTGATAGGGTCATGGGTGTATGTAGTAGAAAAGGAGTTCTTAAAAAGCTACTCCCTTCGTTTCTTTTTTAGTGTTCTGCTTCATAGCTCCAAATTATTATAAAAATATCACCATTACACTTTTCAAATCAACTTTTATCTTCACTTTCGCTACTTAGCTTCTATGAAGACATCATCATTACATTTTTACTCACTAATTTTCAAAATAGAATCTACTTTTAGGGGCAAAATGAAAAATATACAAACTTTTACCCACTAACTTTACAAAATGGGCACTTATTAAGGGACAACCCAAAATAAAATATTGGACTTTAAAAAGGGGATGAAGGGAGTAGTTTTTTTAGGCTTTATCTTAAATATTTTCAAAATGTTTGTGTAAACGTTATAATTTTTTATTTTTTCGATTCGTCTTGACGGGACGAATCAATAATTCACAAAAGCTAGGCGCAAAACTAATAAGCACAAAAAAAATTTGAATAAGGACAAAAAAAATCCCAAAAAACCTGGAAAAAAAAAACTTAGACTAAATGGATGCAGTACACGAGGAGGTGGTTTGAGAAACCCTTCCTAGTGAAGTTGGTTGTGTCACCCTCCCTCCATAGTGGAGGTGGATGGTCGAGCCCCATGGGAGACGAATTTGAGATTCAGGGCCATGGACAGCCTCTGAACCCTCTATTAACTAAAATACTAATACCCTGCTAATCCCCGCTGATGTATATAATATTGGCAAGAAAAAAAGAGAGGTGATTCTACAATGCTCTCTAATGGCTAAAAGAGTAGGAATGGCAACGGGACGTGGTGGGTTTTTGCGTACGCTGACCGGATATTTTTTGGGTAGCCTCGTTTCCGCCCCGCCCCGCCCCACTCCGCAAGAAATTAAAAAAATTATTACTAACGTAAAAATAAATATTACAAAATAATTATAAATAGTGTGGTATTTTAGTAGAAGTTAGGCTGTTAGGGATGAGAGCTGCGAGTGGATAAGCTTGGGTAAATTTCACTGACCTCCCCTGAGGTTTCTGACAAATATAGAAACCTCCTCTGAGGTTTCTGAAATGACATTAACCTCCCTTGCTTTTTCTGACAATATGCAAGAATCCCCCCTTCCTTAACGGACTGTCAAAGTGCTTAACGGAAATGGCTGAGATCATCAATTTGACTACACCTAATACTAGGGGTGCACACCGGCCCGGTAGCCCGCCCAGCCCGCCCAACCCAGCCCGTTATTTTTAGGGTTCGGGATAAATATTTAGGCTTATTGGTTTGGGCTGGGTTGAGATTTTGAGCCCAATTAGTAAATGAGATGGGTTTGGAAAATACCTTTAAAGCCCGGCCCGGCCCGGCCCGATGACAGGAAATGCTATGAAGAAGTGTGATTCTACTGAAGAGACACCGAGAGAAGTTCCTGCACATTATAGTTTGTGGATGTTGGAGAGTTTCAACTTTTTGAGCACTTTAATTGCTTTTTTGGAAAAAAAAATATTATTAGAACTTTTACGGGTCTGTTTTAATATTGGTGTGATGACTTACAACTTAAAGTCTATTTATTTCGGTTGTGAATTCAAATTTTTGATAGTTATTTTTGATTAATTTATTTGTGGGATACAATGCTTTAGAAAAATTAATGGGTTTATTGGACGGATTTGGGAAATGAAATCTTAATTGGACAGGGCTTGGGATCATAAATTGAAGCCCGATTAGTAATTGGGCGGGCTTGGGTATGAGCAAGTCTCGTTATTATATAGTGTAAGCCCGGCCCGAACCCAGCCCGGCCCGATGTTTGTGCAGCCCTACCTAATACCAACATTGCCCTCAGCAATTGCACTGAAGTTAAAGATGTTAATCAAGAACCCATCCACCTACAACCCATTATACTTTTTTTTTATTTTTACACATTGATAATTCCTCATCACACTTTTTTTTTTTATAACACAAATTGATAATCCCTCAGTTCATTTTTAAGGGTACCCAAGAAAAAACATGAGATTTCAGGATAAAAAAATAAAATACTTTCGGCCATAATTCTTACAATTTTTTTGCCCCAATTTATAAAGAATTGAGATATTTTGTTTGGTGCAAAGAAACTTTTTTTTCTTTTTTGCACAAAAGTGCTTTACAATTGGATCCAAAAATTGTATATACTATCATAGGGAATACTTAAAAACTGACGGATGAAGTATATGCCTAGGAATGTATAAAAAAAGAGCGAATATCCTCATTTAGAGTGAGTTCACGCTAGTGTCTAAACGATAATTTTGGTATTTTAGTCCAGAAAGACCCACTATTTAAGACAACTCATTTCCCTTAATTAACTTTGTTGTGTAAATGGTATTTTTCGTATTTTTAGTAGAAATAAGTGGTATTTGGCATCTACCTGATACAAAAGTTAAAAGTGTAAACTCACCCGGCCTTATGCTTATGAATTTGCTTGTGGATTAGCTATATGTACTACATGTATATGTATGTATGCTTTCACTGTTTCACGGTAATTCAAAGCAAGCAAAACACCACCAAGACATACAATCAAATACTTGGAATAAAATTCTAGAGACAAAGATAAATTTGTTAAAAATACTACTTGGGTTTCGACACCCACTACAAGCAAATGTATGAAAATGATCAAATTATTAGATTTTTTTGGGGGTAATGTAGGGTGTCTTGAGTCTGCTTGCACGGACCTCAGACTAATCACTACAACACCTTTCACATCCGTTTCACACTTTACGCGTGGAGGTGAGGTGGATGTAAGGAATCACGGATTCAACTTATAGAGAAACAGAAAGATTACGCAGTTTCACCAACCCGAAAGCTGCAGGAAAATAACACAAATCAGGCTCACAAACAAAAATCCCCAAGCAATTTTTATTCATGGTTTCGGCTTTGTAAAAAGCAAGCTTGAACCCATCTTCGATTTTCCGAATCACCCCGACTCGCCGAAAGCCCCAAGCTCAGCGGTTGTTGGGATGCTTCATACTTACTGCAATAGGGTTCAATCCTTCATTTTTTAAGGGCTTGAATATAGAGGTTCAGATTTCAAATTGTAAATATGGGTATGGTGATTTTTTTTTTTAAATTACAGGCAGGGCTGGCCCAACCCCAAGGCCCAAGAGGCCTGGGCCTTGGGCATCCCAAAAGGGGCAAATTTTAGGGGCACTCTACAAATTTTTCTATTTGGACTTGAGTTGAAGTCTTTTTGGGCTGAAAAGAAGGAAAAAAATGGCCCATTCTAAATTAAATCCACCGGCAGCCCACACAATTCCAATGAGGCCCAATAAAACACACGGTGGCATTTTTGCAAATAAGTGATCCAAATGGTCCATTTAATTAAAACACTTCTCAGCTTTCTCACCTCTCACATTTACGTTTTTGCCCAACAGAAAACAAAAAAAAAAAAAATCAAGAAAAGAAGAACGAAGAACGAATTGAAATTTCGAACTTTCGAAAAACAAAATCGGCATCCAGTTGAATCGCAAGGAGAACCCAAACCGTAGAATCAAACAGGGATTTAGGGGTTTTAAAATTTGTTAGGGCTTTTGAAAAAATTTACACTGCCAAATCAGGACCACATAAGTTTAAGCATTTGAGAGGTATATTCTTGGGCCTCTCGCCATCGACGAATCGTAGTTCTTCTAAAGTTCGGAACTTTCAACATGCCTAAATGTTGTGAAATTTTAATGTACTCGTAAGCGCACGAATCGTATCGAAAAATAGTTATGCAAGTGCGAGGTCGAACCCACAGGGACTTACGATTTTTTGTAGGAAAACTAGATAAACTTAAATCGATTAAACCCTAACCTAGTTGACAAAAGTTTTGATTTGTATTTTTACTAAGAACTAAAGAATAATAGTGAAATTAAATGAATAAGTTGATGAATGAACGGACTTGATCAAAGGAAGACTAAGGTTTCAGAATCCACACACATATATTCATAGTAGTTACTAACAAACTCTTATTTATTTTCCTACTTTTCTTCACAGTAAATTAGTAGTTAAACTCTATTACCGTGGAAAATACCATCGTTATGACCTTTTTAGAAAAATAACTTATGTGCGCTCTTCCTCGCCTTAATGTTCAAGACCAAAAAATCATATGTATCCATTCGAAAACAAATCACAAAAGATATCCAGTGCTTGAAATCCAGAGTTGCATAACGGGGCTGTCTAATTAGCTAGCAATCTCAAATCATGGAAAAAACATGATTGAATCCATATCCAAAATTAATAACTCAATCAAACTGAGGTAAGAACGATTATTCGATTAAATCAAGCGTTCGAAAAATAAATAAAGAGTTGGTAAATACTTACTACAAAATATGAGGTTTCATCCTCAACTCTAGCCTAGAATATTTAGCCTCTCATGGACTAATAACAATTGAAGCTCTCTTTCTTTCTTTTGACGCAGCCGTCATCCCCGATCCCGCTCTCGTGCAAACCGTGATGCCCTTTTATGCCCACTGCCGTGATTTATTTCCTTAGAAAGGAAAATTCTTATTTCTCCCAAAATCCTTGTTACTTGGTCCATAGCAAATTGAAATTTCCTTTTTACCATTTCACTTGTGCACCTCCTTAGGAATTGTTATTCTTTTGTCAAGATTCTTCCGTTAAAGAATTGAATAGGATTGGCAGATTCTCCACAATTCCAAATCTGAGTTCGGCCTTCTTATTCCAACGGATAAAATAAATAATGTTATCACCTTTTCCTGCAAAAATCAATAATTCATTGTTAAAGACAAATAAGACAATAATATAGTAAATTATGCGCAATTAAAGGCTAACAACATGCGATATCGGGGCCTCTAAGTGTCGATATTTTGTGCTCATCAAATACCCCCAAACCTACATTTTGCTAGTCCTCGAGCAAAAGAAATACAATTAACAAAAGAAACAAAAATTACTAACTAATCCTTTTTCGGAAGAGTCCGATTGCATTTAGCATATGCAACAAGCCTTTAAACCCCTAGGTTGCCCTAGTGGACGAGTTATAGTCTCGTGAGGGTTTGCCGTGAATATACCCACAAAATTCTTAAAAAGATGACACTTGATTAGAATTCCAAAACATACTCTATGGCCTCTCAAAGTAACTAGTGTGAGAATAACACAAGTTAGAGGCAAGATATTTCATCCATTAACAAAGTTAAACAAGTGAACATTCTAATCCGAATTTGCAGAAAAACTGTTCCTCTCATATATAGCTGGATAGAAAGAAATCACAAGGCATGCGTGTAAAGTGAAAAGTCACACAAAGATGTTCATTAACCTCAAAAACAATACACGCACCTTCAATGCCTCAATGCTCATCAAAATGTTCAAATCAAATTATAGCCCATCCCCTTATTCCAATTCATTTTTTTTTCTTGCTATTATTTTTTTTTCTTGTGGTCGTGCAATGCCTTGGTCCCTTAAACTTTCTAATTGACCCTTGTAACAAGTTTTAGGCCAGTGACACCCAAACCTGACGGCTTTAGGGCACTAGATGTACAGAACACCCCAACAGACTTAATCACTCGAGTCAAAAAGGCTACGAACCTAAGCTAACCACATATGACAATCTCGGAACTCTCCACCGTTTGACGTGAACACTCACTGACTGCTTACTGAGGCAAGAGACCCAGTTACTAAGTGAAAAGCCCGAAAAGCATGCACTTTAGACGTGCATGGAAATATTTGTTTTTTGGCTATTATTGGTTTCGGTGAGTGACAGAAAGGGTGGTGAAAGAAAGCTGGTGACATCTTTAGACGTGCCAGCCAGTAAGGAAGCCCCTCTCGCCTGGGTAGACTTGCTGTGTGTAGCTGTACTTGGCGTGTCATTTAACTTCTGACAAAAGCCTGATGTGCCATTATGACTGTGAAATGGTTTTGCCATTTTTTTTTTTTTAACGTCACTCCCTTATAAATATTGGGGAGATTTAAGAGACACCCAAAAAAACATCTTAAATCTCAATCTCATAATTCTCGATCAAATTTTTATGATCTGAACCGTTCAATGTGTGCAAAATATAATTTCAAGGGTACTCACGTGGAATTAGCAAATATTATGATCGAAAAATGTTTATTTTGAGCAGTTTTTAATTGAACCGTTCATTAAATCTAAGATAAAAACTGCTCAGATCAGGCCTTTCCCGGTCTTTTTTTTTGTTGATTTCGCGCTGGTACCCTTAAAATCACGTTCTGATAATTTTGAGCAGCTCGGATCATCAAAATTTGATCGGGAACTATGAGGTATTTTTTTAGGTGTTTTTTTGTGTGTCCCTTGAACCGCCCCGTGCAAATATATTTTTGCACTAAAAATGTACTTGCAAGAGAGTAACGTTAACAAAAAATGAAGTAGCAAAATCAGCATCCTTATGATTTTGAAAAAATACTACTCTCTCCGTCCAAACAAATCGATAATTTTTGAAATTCGTGTCATTTTTTATCTGTTATATCTTTCAATTTATAATATTTTTCATGAATTTAAAAATTGTGTAATAGAATTAATCGAGAACTATCAAACAAAATCTATATTGCATATTTTTTGGAGAAATGATTTTGTCGCTCTTTTTTTTTGTTAACGACACTCTCCTGCAAGTGTATTTTTGCACTAAAAATACACTTGCAGGGAAGTGATATTAACGAAAAAGAGAGTTGCAAAATCAGTAGCCATTTTTTAAGAACCATATTGAAAGATTAAAAAATTAAAATTGACACAAATATCAAAAATTGATATATAATTTGAACGGAGGGAGTACATTCTAGTAATAGTAATAGTGTACTATAATGCAGCGTGCTTTAGGCTCCGTTCCGCAAATGAAATAAGCTGCTTATTTTTTAAGAAGGCAATTTCAAGCTCAAAAATAATGTGTTTACGCAAATAATTTGCCTACCACTATGTATCTTGTTTGATAGATCTCATCAAGATCTTTAATACGGTGCAAAAAAAATTAAAAAATTATTTTTCGTTTGCATTATTTTTTAGTTTGAAAATGTGAAATAAACTTCTTATTTTTTAAGAAGGTTTCTGGAACGAATCCTTAACCCCATTACCCCCAATGTCCCCATACAGCTGTATGGACCTCAATAGTGAAGCCGTGAAGCCAGAAACTACCGGAGTCGGGCATTTATTAATTGGTAAATTTCACTGGCCTCCCCTGAGGTTTCATATAAAGACAAAAACCTCCCATAAGGTTTCTGAAATATCACTGACCTGCCTTGCTTTACTTGACAATGGTGCAAATACCCCCTTCTGTTAGTTAGACTTCAAATGGTGTCTAATTTGGAGTTTGAATGACTTAAATAGCCCTCCTTTTCCTGAAACCAAACATGCACCATCTTTTACCTCTGACTATCACTCACAGCGAACTCCATGTGATATCCAATAGAAAAATGAAAATTAGTTGGCTTTTTCTCGGAAAATTTATGTAAACCATATTAGCGCCTAAGTCCAACTCAATTATTTTCCCGTGCACTCTATATATTATTGATTGACAAAAAAAAAAAAAAAACCTCTACTTTTTTCGTATAGTTTATATATCAAGCTCCATTGTCACCCATTGGATTGTCAACAACTACCCAACAATACAAGTCATCTCGTACTCATCCATTTATGAAGGGTATTTATCCAAAAGAAGAACAAATTAATGAAAAAGAATTCGGAATGAAAAAAAAAAAGGGTGTTTACCCTTATCAACTATAAACCAAAGTAATCAATCCCATACCGGCAAGCATACCATTTCTCTCTATTGGAACGGTACGTACCGGTATCGGTGTATATCTCGGTACCGTTCCGGATTAACGATAATATATATTTTATATATTTAAATATATCTACAAAAAAAACTCCACACAGAGGTGTAAAATAAATTCTAAACTTTGTTATACCTTAAAATTAGTTCTAATAATAAATTAAGATAATTAACATATTATAGACTCTCAATTTTGTTGAATCACCTTAAAATTTAAGCATTTTTTAAACAAAAGAACAAAATACAAAAAAAATTCTCCGGCCGGTACGCCCAGTACAAACCCAATATCGTTTGGTACAGGCTAGTACGCCCGGTATTGATTGGTACAGGCCGATATTTGGGGTGGTATAGAACACCTATTTTTATGTACCGGTTTATGTTCGGTATGGAATGCACTAGCCTGTATCTGTTGGAGATGCTCTAATACGAAATGTGTGTTTATTTATATTATCTTAGTCGAATATAATGGCACCGTGCATTTATTATTTATATACATACACATTTATTATATCAATTATTTTATAATCACACTTATACACAAAATACTTTAGGAGTTTTTAAATATTCATCCTCATATTTTATCCCATATAAATATTCATCCCGTACTTTTTGAATAGTTATGTGTCCATCCTTTCAAATAGTGAATTTCCTATATTATCCTTTTAATAAGATATTCATATGCATGTATATATTTTTTTGCTAAATTAGTGGGATTATAGTAATTATACCTACCTAAAATCATGTGGTGATTCATGGATAGGAATGGGGGAAATTTTCAATTTTCAATTTTTGAAATCCTTAATGAATATATTCTAAACTATTCTCTCTCCTTAATTTCGTGAATATTCAAATCCTTATTTTTTTGTGAGTTTTCATAAACAATGACTACACTAGATTTATTTAAAAAATATGAATACACCATGTTTTATTCATGAAACACATGAATGATTAATCAAAAAAACATGAAAAACATGACTACACCATGTTTTTAATCAACCATAAAAAAAACATGAATAAATTATTCATTCATGTTTTGGTAGGTCTCACACACATTGGAGGTGTAGGTGGTGTGGGCCCTAATGTAAATATGAGTGAATATGTGTAAGTGTTTGTGATTGTAGAATGATTATTACTCCCTTCGTTCCATTTTGGTTGTCCATTTTTTGTTTTTTGTACCGTTCTTTTAACGCTTATATTTCCTAATTTACAATATTTTTCATAATTTTGAAAACTTTGTATTGTAGATCTAATCGAAAACTATCAAATAAGATCCATATTGCATATTTTTTGAGATTCATACTGGAAGATATAAATGTTGAAAGAACGACATGAAAAACGAAAAATGGATAACCAAAATGGGACGGAGAAAGTAGTATTATATAGTATGTGCAAACACAAAAGAAGAAAAGGTGTTGTTATGGTGGAGGTAGAGTTTTGTCATGGAGTGAAGCTACACGTGGTTCACTGTGAAAGTGGTGTTTGGTTATACCGGGAATAAGTCGTGGGAAGGGTAATCTTGTCATCTAATCATTTAAAGATGCTAACATCATTGCTTCTCGTTAAATATCTAACAGAAAGTTAAGTGAAGGGGGTATTTGCATAAAGTAAGGGAGTTTAGTGACATTTCAGAAATCTCAGGGGAGGTTTTTGTCTTTGTGAGAAACCTCAAGGGAGGTCAGTGAAATTTACCCGGCATTTAAATACACCTCCGTCAAGTTGTTCCATCCCTTCTTTTTTCTTTTTCCATCTCTCTCTCTCATCTCCTTTCGATTCAAACAGTAGCTCTTTTGGACACTTTGCAAAGAACAAAGTCTCAAAATATCCCCTTTTTTTATTCAAAAAGTAAGTTAGTTTATAGGTTTTAACAATGGGTGCTGATAATTTCAAAATCATTTATGTTCCTGTCAAAATTATTTTTGTTTCTTCCAAATTTCATCCATTGCATGGCTTAATTGCCATTCACTACGTCATTTACTTTACGAAAATGTCCCTTCAAATCCAGAGGATTATTTTTGTTAACGTCTCTTCTCAAATTACCTCTAATTTTACCCGTAAATTGCATTTTTGCTTGATGTTTAATTTTTGTTTGATTCTCTACTAAAATTTGCTCTAGAATTTGCATATGAATCCTTGCATTTTTCCTTGAAACATGGAACAGGAAAGCGCATTGCACTTATGGAATTTTAAATGGTATTTTCGTAAAGTAAGTGATGTAATAGATGGCAATTAAGTCATGCAATGAATGAGTTTTGATAGAAACAAAAAAAGTTTTGGCAAAAACTAAAATTCCCTTTACTATTCACTCAAACTTCAATCCTTAATCTCTATTTTCATCTCTATATGTTCTCTCCCAAATCTCCTCCAAAATTATAGTAACAACAATCTCCCTCCAAAAAGCTCCAAGCATATTTCATTTGCACCTAACCCATGGTCCTGCGGATCAAAAAAAAAAAAAAAAAACCCATGGTCCTAGACAGTGGAATGCCAGACCTACGACCATGGAATGTAGTGGTAATTATCCGCCACGACTTATCTTTTTTTTTTTTTTTGATTGACACCCTTCACAGGATAGAAATCTCAAGTGATCATGTATTGCAAAAGAGGTTTGATAAAAAAAAAATACAAACTGGAAGTGACTATAGGTAGTATACTATTACATTTTTTAAACATACCAAATATTGGACTCATTTTGAAGATAGTGAAGACATATTTTCCATGGTACCCATTTCAAGAATATGGAATAAAAAAGACAAAAGTTATCAATGTTTTATGAAATGAATACATAAAATAGAAAGTATATGGTTGGTGTTACAATTTAACTTCGAAACATAAAAAGGGTAAAATGGAGATTTTAGAAAGGCAAAAAAAAAAAAAAATAGAAATCATTCTCTATATGTTTGAAACATCTCTATATATAGAGAACCAAATTTGCTCTCCAAAATGGAGACCCAATATAGAGTTTGATTGGAGTAAATTGGTTCTCTATTTTAAAGATTTAGAGTTTTATTGGAGATGCTCTTAATTAATATGCTTTGCTATATACAATTTTTACAATAAAAAAAATTGGAGTGCCATTATTAAAAAATAGAGTGTCAAAATAATTTTCTAAGAACGATCAGATAAAAAATCAAATAATTAAATACTACTCCTGCTTTAAACAAAGGCAAAATAAAAGTAGGAGTATTAAAGTAGTACATAATTACTGCCCCTACCAGATGGATCTGAAAAGACAATTTGCAAAAGTTAAACAAAGACAAAAGTAATCCAAAAAAAATTTCTGTTTTGAATTGTTTTTTTATAATTTCATCATAATTTTGATTAGAGGAAAAAATTACTACAAAAGGTCCTTCAATTTAAAGATTTTGATCATAATTTTTTTCCTTTTTAGATTCATATATTTAAAATAATTCAATAAAAATTGACTCAAAACTAACAAAAAAGAAAAATTTGAACAAGCCCTTTTTTCGGCTTAATAATTTGGAAAATTAATTTTTCTCTTTATTCAATTTTCTTGCATTATTTATATTTATCGTCAGTTTTTTTTTTGTGTGTGTAAATGTTGTTCTTTTATTTTTTTTATATTTTAAAAAAAAATAAGTTGAAGACGAATCAATAATCTTCAAATATTGACACTAAAAATTAATAAGTACAATAAAAATTGATCAAAGACAAAAAATAATAAATAATCCATTAAAAAAATTGGCGCAAAACTAATCAAAATTCTCATGGATTATTTAGCCAAAATAGATCTACAAGTAAAAAAAACCTAACTTAATTATCAAGCCAAAACAACCCTAACCAGAGATAAATTTGGAGAAGGTATTATTTCTTTCACTTTTTAAGTAGTCTGAATAAGGATAAAACAAAAAAATCCCTTAGCGAAACCTAGCCTGTACGTTTGTTTGGATGATCTTCTGCGCTAAATTGAATTGGGTGCTAAATTAGATTGGTTTCTTATGAGTTTGTTTTATTCTTATTTTCATCAAATGAGTTCTTTTAGATTCCGTTCCACTAACTGGAATAAATAATTATTTTTAAAATAAGTATTTATTTTTTAAATTAAAAGTGATGTATTATGACTCAAAATGACCTGTCTCGTAAAGTGAAAAATAACTACAGAACAAGGCCTAAAACTGACATGAATTCCTTTTGGTTGATCGACATCCTGTCTTTTTTTTCATACTAGCTAGACTTAGGACCAAATATTTTTGACAAATATTAACGATAAAATAAGATAAATCCTCCCAACTAGTAGTATTGTTTTATCGGCAAAAGTTAAGAAGTTAGTAAAAGAAATCCTCCAATCTACTAATTTTCTGGTTAATCTCCTTCCTTTAAACTACTACTACTATCTATTTATTACAGTATTTGTTCTTTGGAAGGAGTCAAAGTTACTCGTTCGTTCGGTTAAATAAGTCAACTGCTTATTTTTTTGTTCTTATTCAAATTTTTTTTGTATTTGTTAGTTTTTCGTCAATTTTTTGGGGATTATTGCTTCGTCATAACAAGAGAAATCTAAAAATTAAAAAATTACGATTGAAAAATAAGCTAATAGGCCAATTTTTCCGTCTTTATTCAAAAAAATTGGATTCCAAACATAATTTATTACTTTTTAGATTCATCTCGTCATGACGATGCAATAATTTCCTAAAAATTGACAAATACGAAAAAAATTTAAATAAGGATAAAAAAATAAGCCAATTGGCTTATTTAGCAGAACGAAAAAGAGAAGAGAGAGAGATTTTGAAACGGACGAATTTAACGGAGGTAGTCAAATGCTTGGCTCCTTTAGAACATTCATTCTTTCTCTCTCACACGAAAAACTTTTATGTATACCGGGATACCAAGGGAATTAGTATTCCCTCCGGTCTATTTTTTATTTTTCGGCTATTTTTCTATCACATTTTGATGATCGGTTCAATTCATTTTGTAGAGTTCGGTGAGGACGTTATTCATATCAAAATTTTGTTCATTGGACTTTATTTGATACATAATTGGCACACGTGAAAATCAAAAAAGAAAAAAAAACCAAACTTGGGATCCGATTCAATGTTTTTCGGACACAGTTTTGATTTTCTTCAAATTTCACGTGTATTGATCATGTACCTACTAAATTTTGATGAACACAATTCTTGGTATGATTAAGATTCTCTCCGAACTCTATAAAATGAATGAAACCGATCATTCAAATGTGATAAAAAAATAGCTAAAAATAAGAAATGAACCGGAAGGAGTACCAACCCTCCTAGTATTCCCGTATACATAAAAGTTCCTCCTCTCACGCACACATGTTTCTGGTCAAAGGAAAAGAGCCGTTTGAGACCAGCAGGTAATTAATGCAAAAGACCTACAAAAGGCCCTCTCTCTGTACTACTTTATACTGGAGTAGTAGTCTGTAATAAATATCTATCCCCCTCACACGCTCTCTCTCCTCTTTTTGGCTATTTTTGCTTTGTGGTTCCAGGCGAAAGATAGAAGAACAGTTCCCACTTTCAGAAATGGCTTGCCTCACCCCGCACTCTCCTCCAATCCGCGCCACCTCTGCACCTACTGACTCTGCATTCGCCCTCGCCAGCGTCGTATTCAGTCGCTTGATCATATGGAAACCGGGGTACAGTACTTTCTCCTCCCCCTCTCATTTATCCTCCCTCACACTTCCACCCCTCTCTCTTCACCTCATCCCTTATATCACCACCGAACTCACTCTCTCTCAATTAGTCATTACTTTTGGTTTTTGCATTTTCCAGAGCTGTATTAATGCCTTCATTCCACTTCGGTTGGCGCGGCTCGGGAATGCTTCCGCCCGTGGAATACTTCGAGTGCCTGAACTCATGGGGTCCTCATTGGGAAGATCATGGCTTTTTTGTAATTGAAAGGTCTAGCTTCTTGAAATTTTGCTATCCCATCAATCCTCAAGTTGAAGGTATTTTTCTCTTTTCCAACGCCTTACTGTTTTACCATTAATTAACAAGTATATTAACTGAAGTTCATGTTATATATATTTTCAGGGCCGTAGTGATGGGAATGAGTGTGGTGGTGGCTTAGGTGGAGTGTGCAGGTAGGCACATAAGTTGGCCAAAGCCACCTTGAAAGGGGAGGGCTAACTTTGTATCATGGAGTAATTTAGTTTCCGGTTTCTCAAAAAACTACTACTTGTATGCTTAGATGTTGATTCTGGGTCAAATGCTGTTTGCTGGCTTTGATTCCTATGCTATTATTAGTTTTAATTTTGTTAATTTTGAATGGATTTGTTTAGAGTTGGAATGGATGCTTCCGCAGCTATCCAACTGATAATGGGTCCAAATCAACCTCGCCATTTGCTTAGTAACATTATTATATATATATTCATGACTAAAGGTGCTGGATGGAAAGACTTCGGGTGGAGGAGATTGAACACATATATCGCGAAGCCAACAGATGTGCTCTGATTTATTAGCTAATATGTTTTTTTAATGATGATTTAGACTTCTGTGCTTTTGAGTTCGCTCTTGTCTGTACTAGTGATTTGCAACTGTGCGATGATAAAATATGGTTTCATACCCGACTACCCGAGGATGTTGTAATGACTGTTGAGTTTTCTTGTTCTTCTAATTAAAAGCACCTGGTTTAGCAAAAGAGAATAGATTTGTTTAGTGTGATGCGCGCAGTATCGGAGCTGTGATTGTGTGTGCGCTGAAACATTGTTCTGGGTCCACTTGGAATTCAGTCTTTTTTTTCTCGGTTTCCTTGGAAAGAGATGAGGCATTGATCATAATAGAAAACGAGAGTTTCCTTGGGAAAAAATGGACGATTGTGATCTGTCAACTATTTTTAAAGTTAAATTGTTCATGGTCGTTCATTTGTCTGTGTAAAAACTCAATTTTTGACATACCTATCGATGTCGGATAAGCTGATTTTTGGTGTAGATGCATTATTTTGTGGGCCCTATAAGATGTACGGTTTAAATTTAAAAAAAAAACGCGCAAAGAGGACCCACATGGGGCTGTCCGTACAGCCCCTTGTCGGGTTGATCCGGACAGAACTTATTCTCATTTGAAATTGGGTTTCAAATTTTTTTAGATGGGAAAAAGGAGACATATATACATAAATAATGCAATGACCGATCTCTTATTCTTATTCTTTGGCAATGCCATTGGAAGATTGCACATGCTATTATGCAGGTCAATGGTCATTCGTGATATTTGTGCGCCCACTGTACGTGTGGGCTTACTTTGGTTCCACACGAATGTTTCGAGCTGTTCAATAATTTTTATAAAAAAAATTAATTGGAACTCGTGAAAAATCAGTTCAATCCGATATATTTAGATACTCGATACTCGATTTACGGGGTTCTTGAATTTTATACTGTAGATATTACTATAGAGATGTCATTTTGAAGGTCTCTAGAATATCTTTTTTATTAGTACCAATTTCATGGTAATTGTCATTTTCAAAATATAAAAGTTTTTACTGCTAGCACAGTTGCACAGTAAAAAAAGTAAAAAGCAATTAATGATAAATATAAATCTTTAATTTTGAGAAAGTCTCAATCAATTGGGGCTAACTCGGTTGGCTAGAACTCATGCATCTCATTAAAAGGTCAAAATTTGAGTCTCTCAACCTGCGTGTGGATGTTCTTCCCTTAAAGGATTTTTATTTTATTTTGTTGTTTCTACCCTATAAGAACATCCACAATGGAATAAACAAAACCAAAAGATTGTTAAAATTAGCATTGTTTGTTTAAAAAAGTGCTCACATTGGAATAGTCAAACTTACCAATCTCTTCTTGTCAAAAAAAAAAAAAAACTTACCAATCTCTTAACAACTCCTCAAATTTTGGTTTTTGATTAATCAAAACTAATAACCTTCCGGGAAATGATAATGTCAAAACTGTTTTTGTTTATGCCAAAACTGTTTTTGTTTGTGCCAAAACTATTTTTGTTAGTGCCAAAACTCTAGTGCATAAAAGACTTGTACCATTTGCAATGTACAAGACTTTTATACACTTGAGTTTTGGCACTAACAAAAACGGTTTTGGCATTATCATTTCCCTTCTCAATAACCAAATAAAGTGATCCCACATTTTTTTCAATCAAGTACACCCATCATTACATAAAAATCTTCTCTCTCAACAATTTTTTCAAAAAAATAATTTTAAAAACCTATTTTTTCAGAATTTTTTTTAAAAAAAGCTGTCTTTTTATGAACTTTTCTTCGGAAAAAAAAAGGTTTCTTCCTTTTTTTAAAAAAAATTGTATTTACACAAAACCCTTTCTTTACAGAATTATTTTCGTAAACTATTTTTTTATTCCACTATTTTTCACTTACACTGTTTTTTTCTTCCAAAAACTGTTTAATAAACTGTTTTTTTCAAGAACAAATATCTTTTTTACAAAAACTACTTTTAACATAAACTATTTTTTCAATAGATATACGTGAAATGAAGGGGAAAGTTTGGAGAAAACTCAGGGAATGAAGCAATGGTCCGATTGGTTTGATTATGAGTAAAAAAAACCAATGTGGGATCTGACATTACTAACTTTAACAACCTCTAAATAGATAATCAAAATCTGATATGACATGTTTTAATTATTCACTTTTGCTTATTCCACTGCGGATGCTCTAATAAGCTTATTTAGTGTATTGGTTGAGTTGTTGGACGGCTCTGTACTTCATATTTGATATAAAATGATCTTTTCTATCGATTGATAAAAAAAAATATGTCATGCTTGTTAGGGGTTAAACTCACCAAAAACAATATCGCCCGGAATATGAAAATCAGCTGCCTCCCCTCATTTCGGGGTTTGCTTGCATTTACCCAACCGGATATGAAATTTGGTTCATAAATTAGAGGATTCCATACACGGGGCTCTTCTGGTGGCCCCTTTAACATCTAATATAACATCGAAGTTAATAAACCTTTTGAAGATCAAGCTATCAGATTTGCGGATAAAGAAGGAAAAAAAACACAAAAAAAAAAAAGAAGCTATCATGTTTAAAAATCTACTGAAAATCTGAAGCTGCCGTTCGGATATCGGAGCCAGTTCCCACTCGTTCAAAGCCATTTTGAGCAATCTTCTTCCTCGTTTCTTGTACTATTAGCAACGCTTATTCAATGTTTAGAGTTAATGTTTAGCGGTGGTTGGTATCGCCGTCGCGAACTGTGATCGATCCATCTGCAAATGGGTAGGAGTAGGAGTATTTCTTTCTCCCGTGTCCTGAGTTTGGCCGGCATTTGTATTTTTGGATAGCAGTTCGGTGTGTTTGAGTGGCTGCTTCTCGATGATCTCTCCCTCGCCCGTGTGTACGAGGATAGTAATGTTCAGAAATGACAACATTTTCCTATTTGCTTGTCGGGTATCAAGCGGATTTTTCCCCTTGCAACAAATGTGCACACAATTTTGCAATATCATTTGTTGAAATCTAGACAGTTTGTTTATATTGTTATCCAGAAAATTTCAAAATTGACTTGAGTAAAAAAGTGGACGTAAATCTCCCTCGCCTGTGTGTTACGGGGATAGTAATGTCCAAAAATGACAACGTTTTCCTATTGGCTTGTCGGATATCAAGCGGATTTTTCTCCTTACAACAAATGTGCACACAATTTTGCAATATCATTTTGTGAAATCTAGACAGTTTGATTATATTGTTATCCAAAAAATTTCAAAATTAGGTTGAGTAAAAAAGTGGATGTAAAATTAACTAAGAGATTTTTTTATTGCATTTGTTGAAAAAAAAGGAAACAAACTTTGAAAATTACCAACAGTTGATCACGGTGAAACAATATCATGTTAACTCTTGGTAATTTCCACGCAAAATGTTTTTAACTGTAGCGTGGACCTAATTTTACCACAAAAAGTATGGGATTTGAGCGATGAACTTTCTATTCCTCGCAAATAACCACCGTTTTTGCAACACAATTCCCAAAAAAAAGGAAGTATATGCTTTTTGTGACAAATTTTGGAAAATGATAAATTCAAAATTGTTTTTTGTTTGTGCAAAAAATTGTAGTGCATAAAAATCTTTGTACAAGACTTTTTTATGCACAACAGTTTTGGCATTAACAACACCTATTTTTTATTTCCTCGCAAATAACCCACGTTTTTTAGTTCCTTGCGAAATGCATGTTCGCAACTTTAGCGTCCAACTAATTTTGACGCAAAAAATCATTACATTCTTTTGGCAAGAAAATTTTGTATTTCCTCATAAATTCGTTTTTTGCGCCTACACAAAATTTCCTGCCACGTTTCTGGCGGCAACAATTAGCGAGGAATTTTGACAATTTGTTACATACACTCTTTAGCGACAAAGCAATAGCAAGGAACCATGCCTCCCACGCCATTAAACACCAAATGGTAATTTTCGCACCAATTATCTGCCTTTAGCGAGGAAATTGGTTACACCGCTAAAATTTTTCTTGCGAAAAGCCTGATTTCTTGTAGTGATATATGTTAAGTAATTACAATTATCTAGTCTTTTTCTTTTCTTTCTTAATAAAGATCATAATGGTAATATGTTCATTTCCTTGCTTAATTAGAATAATAGGGTTCAACATATGTTTTAATATTCAAAAACATATTTATCATGTTTAGTGTTTAAGATTTGTAATCTAAAAAAGTTAATTTTAGTTGTAATATCTAAATAAAGTTTTGTTTATAATATCATTTTGTATAACAATAATGAAAGTATGAATATGGGCAAATCACAACAATGATCAGAACCGTTCACCTTTAGAGCTCATCCAGAACATTCGGCACGTAAAAAACATGTTGATCGGATACTGTTTGATATAATTTTGAAATGAATTAAACTTGAAAAAAAAGGTACAAAACACTAGATTACAACCCATTTAACCCATTTATCTTATGCTTAATGCAATTAAAAAGTATATCAAACGGTATCCTATTAACATGATTTTTTACGTGGTCAATGTTCTTGACGAGCTCTAAAAGATGAACGGTTCCGATCATTATTGTGGGCATGGAAGGGCTCACAAATGCCGAACTGGACTGGACAGGAACTGAACCCATTTAAGACGGTCACAAGAAATACAAGGGCTCTTTTGGAACTCAGAGAAAACGGGGGAAAGAAAAGAAGAATAAGAATTATTCTCTCAAGGTTGTTTGGTTCGTCGCTTAGGGTGGGGAAAAAAAAAAAGTACTGTGGAATTTAAAATGGAAAACTCTTTTCCTTTCTCCTCATGTTGCCGAAGAGAAATGTTTTCCCCCTCCAGAACATTCTCCTATCTTTTCCTCTTCCATACCCTTTTCCTTCCTCTGTTTCTTTTTTATTTTCCTTTTGGAATCAAACAAGAGAAACTCTTTTTATCCCTTACTCTCCTCTCATTTTCTTTTTAGAGCCAAACAAGAGAAAAAATCACATTTTCTTCATCGTCTCCCTTTTAAACATTTTCTTTATTTTCCTTTCTTTTGTACAAGTTCCCAACAAAGCCAAGGTCTGACCCTTTCTCACCCTATAAATATAAGTTTAGACATAGAACCCCAGGTTACCAACAAAATGTTTCGTAGCCTCATCAGCCTTCGTCCGCCTGCACTCGCCACTCCACTCCTCCGCCCATGGCTCCATGATTCTTGTTGAAAGCGAGTCCTGTCAAGGCTGTGGAAGGCGGCTCAAATCTCAAGTGCGACCAAAATGCCGCTCATTACTACCTGCTAGCTCCATCTATTACTGAATGATACACTTGTAATTAATGTGAGTAAAAAGAATGTTTGAAAAAAAATGGGTATTAGTTTGAATCTCTCCAAATTTGGGTGAGGAAATGAGTAGAACTCAATGGGTATGACATTGGAGATGAGTTTTTAGGCTTTTTAATTGAATTTGCTCATGTGCATGGAAATGGGTAGAACTCAAAATGCTACTCATATTACCATTACCACCTCAATTTTTTTTTTGATCGCCAAAAGAAAATTTTATTAATCTCCGCAAGATTACAAAGATAAAAAGGACAAGGGCAAAAGGAACTTAAAATTACTTAAATTCCAAGACTACCCAAGACCTAAGCGATGGTCCGAGACCAACAAACCCCAAACACCCAATAGACAGAAAAACCCCAAGCCCAAACCCCCACCCCACTGGAGAAAACAAACCTGCCACCGACAGAACCCGAGGAACTGAAGACAACGCTACCTCCAAAAACCAAGCATCCCCGATCCAAGCACCCAACAAAACCAGCAAACACCATCAAACAAACAGCCAAAAGATCCGAGCCCACTTAACCACCACTGACTTTTAACCCACACCTGCGCAGCAAAAGCCAACAACAAACAGCAGCTCCAAAAACAGCACATTGACAACAACCTTGATCAAAACACCCGCATCCAGTCACCTAGACAACGACAAAGCAAACCAACAAGAGACACAAAACTGTGACACCACCCTGCCAAAGCTACTACCAACACTAGAAAAGCGCAGCAAAACCAGCAATTACGAGCTTTCATAACTAACAAGGAATTTCTATTGCGAATGTTGCTGGAAGAAAGAGAAGAAAAAGAAACCACCGTATTGTTCTTCTTCACCTTGGCCACCTTTAACCCAAAATCAGAGAGAGGTTTCTTCTTACTGCTTTTCCTTCTCGATCTTTTTGCCCTCCTATCCAATTTTTGGATTGCATCATGAATCGATTTCTCTTGTTGAATACTGAGTCTAGCGCTCCTATCCATCACTATGAGCCTCGAAAGAGTAACCGGGCTAGTAATGGACTGGCCCTCAAAGTTGGAGGAAGAGACCACTAATTCATCATCCTTCCCATTAAGGGTAGCAGCATTGTCAATAGCTATGCCAATCTCATTAGCCAAATGATCTATCTCTTTATCTACATCATTCGAGGAATTAGGAACAGTGTTCTAAATGGCGCTCGGCGGTAGTAGGGCGGTGACCCACCTCCAAGCGCCTAGGCGCCGCCAAGGAGTTTTGGCGTTTTTTTTTTTTTGGTATTTTTTTGATATTTTTTATACTTTTAGTGTATATTATGGTATTAATATATACTAAAAGGACTTCCTGTGTAATTTACCATAGCTGCACACATATATATACTGCTATATACAGTACAGTATACCATTTCCAGATCTGATCGAGACCCACGACAATACCATTTCCAGATCTGATCGAGACCCACGCCGATCGTCGCCTTGGAGTTCGCCTGCTTCACACCGATCGTCGCCGGTTGGTATGTATCTCTCTCGTCTCTCTCTCTCTCTCGCATCTCTCTCCCTCTCTCGTCTCTCCCTCACATCTCCCTCCCTCTCTTGTCTGTCTTTCTGCTCTCTCTCTCTCTCTCTCTCTCCTAGGTGGCCGCCAAGCTCTGCCTAGCCGCCTAGGCGGCCGCCAAGCTCCGCCAATGGCCCGCCTAGCCTCCCTAGCCGCCGAACAAAACGCCAAGGGGGTATTCGTGGCGCTGACCCTCCGCCTAGCGCCTAGGCGCCGCCAAGGCCGCCATTTAGAACACTGATTAGGAACCACTCTATTCTCAACATTCACTTCCTTAGCTACATCATCCTCTACCTTCTCGCTGTCACCATCTGACTCGTATTCAGACCTCGGATTAGAGTCCAAGATAACCTTACCTCTACCTCAACAAACGGAGTTTGCCATTATGATATTATTGACTACCACTTGCTCCTCCAATACTTTAAATAGGGAATGACCTGCCATTTAGTTCCAAACTAATCTCTTGATTAATCGTTTCAAATACATCAGTAAGAATTTTCACCTTTCCAACTGCAAAAGAAGACCCGTTTGAAGTTGTATCATCCAAAGTAATGAAGTCACCCCAATTATTCCCAATGTTTCTGAAAGTGTCCGAGTTCCAGAAATTCAAAGGAACCTTATGACAGCTCAGCCAAACCTCCCTCTTATTGACAAACTTCAAATTAGGACTCCATTTCTTAACGTCTACAAACCAATTCCTCAACCAACACTTGCCTGCTTCATCAAGCATTAATGACATATCCTCCAATGAATCGAAAATCAGAAGAACTAAGTTTCCCCCATCTCTCTAGCCTGCATGTATGATATCCCCTCTGCTATGAAAGCTTCCCTAAAAAAATGCCATATTTCTTGGAGAAGGAAGTATTCCAATAGCGCTTCTATGTGACCAATCAAAACCTTCATCACATGTCTTTACAATTGGTCTACTAGGTTGGTTCAGCTTACCATCAGCGGCAACCTCCGCAAAGGACGAAACATGCCCCATTGCCCCACTACAGATTTAGGTTGCCATTTGTGGACAGGAGAAGCCAGGTTAACAAACTTTATGTCTATCCAGCCTCATTCGATTGACTTTTGGAGAAGCTTTAGAATACTTCGCCAATTGCACAAGCATTCTAAAATTTCTGATCAGAAAGCCATTAAGAGCTAGTTTATCAGTGTAAAGGTAAACTACCTTGTGAACAATTCTCAATTCTATTTTAGCTATCAACTTTTTCTTTCACAACTATACCAACACTATCTATTTTACCTACCCATCTATTAAAATACTGTTTTTTCTATTTCTTTTTCTTTTCTCTTTCCACAAAAATACAGTTGAGAGAGAGAGAGAGAGGGGGGAGGAAACAATAACGTATAGAGTACCTTGTGAATAGTAGTGAGGTAAGGGCAAGTTTATCAGTGGAGTTAAAATGACTTTTTGAGCTATTTTACCTAAGGAGAGCCAAAAAAACAGGGTGCAGCAGAGGAGGTATAAAAGGAGCTAAAATAGCTTTTGAAGATTTGGTTTTCTATTAATGACTCACGACTGTTCATCTGTTATCTCATTTATTCGATTATTTAATTCTCTCTCTCTCCCTCTCCCTTTCCCCCTCTCTCTCATATTATAATAATAGGATAAATGAAAAGAGTGAAAGAATGTGTATTTTAATAGAGAGTAGGTTAAATAGAGAGTATTGGTGTAGTGTTGAAAGAAATGTGAGTAAGTAAACTGAAAAATGTGTACTATTCACCATTTTTTTTACCTAATGACCGGTGTACTTGCTCTAAAAGAAGCTAACAACTGTAGCAAAATAGATTTTGCCTTCCCTTTTACCTAATCTGTTGCAACCTGATTTTCTCTTTTTGGATAGGTAAAATAGCTTTTTTCAGGAGTTTACCTATGCCGGTAAACTTGCCCTTAGAGCATCTCCAATAGGCTCGGCTGCATTCTAAGCAAATTGACTACTCAAAACACCAAAATTCTACTTTGACTACTCACAAAATACACCCCTCTTCCAACAGTCTAAGCAAATGCCTACTCAAATCCCAAAACTCTTAAAAAAAAACCAAATCAGAAAACCCCTTCCCACAGCCACCACCATCCCACCGCACCACCACCACCACCACCATCCCACCGCCGCCACCACCACCACCACCACCAGCAGCAGCCATACCCACCGTCTGAATCAAGTCAAAAACCCACAAATCAGCACTGGAATCATAAATCCACAAACCCACAAATCAAGTCAAAATTTGAACGCAAACCCAAATACGAACCCAGAAATCATCTTTGTCCAAACCCAGATACGAACCCAGAAATCGGCAAACCCATACGTAGCACCAAATCGGCAAACCCAAATACTTCTCTCTCTCTCTGATAATGAAACCCAGAATTCACAAAACACTCCGACATCGGCAAATTCCAAAATTGAAGGCAAAAATTGAACGTACAAATCGATTTACCTCCGATGCAAGACCTGCTCCGCCGTCCTCAACGTCGTTGCCATCATCGACTTCTTCTCCCGTATCTGGATTTACCCTTCAACCACAGAGAGAGAGAGAGAGAGAGACGAGGCTACAGTAGCACGCCAGGACTGACGTGGTACTGTAGCAGTCGCGGAGGAGATGAGGCTGTTGGTAGAGGGTGTTGATGGGTTTCACTCGGGGAAGAGCCGAAAAGGATTGAAGATTTGCCGAAGCCAATCGACATCCATGGGAAGATTGTCAGCAAAAACCGTAAACAACCCAGCCATCAAAGCCCCAAAAAACAGAGGACCCCGCAAAACAAAAACCACCGAAAGCCCCTAACAATAACCCGTATCCAGATCGAAGCCACCCACCACACCCAACCTCAGAAAGAAGCCAAAATCAACAAGCAAATCAATAGAAAACTTACAACAGAAGGAGACCAATCAACGGGGATGAAGAAAACTCCTGAATGAAAGAACCCGCAGCGGCAATAGATCGATCAATAGAAACGGGCGACTGCAGCGAGAGCCCATACCATGGCGATTCAAACTAGTAGAGAAAAAAAGAAGGGGAAACAGGGGAAAGAAGGAAAGAAGGGTGGAGACGGGCGGCCAGAGGCAGGCGCCGGAAAGAGGGTTTGGGGGCTAGGGTTTCATAGAATTCAAAATCGAAGCACTACCCAAGTTGAATTTGTTTAACACAACTCCCATCAGTGCCGGCCCCGATGTTTGGGTTGCCCAAGCCCGATCTCAAGCTTAGTTGCCCGCTTATTATTAAGTCATAAAAATTTTTAAAAAAAATACAAGGCAAAAAAATCAAGGTCACAATGTGCTTTTAGTTTGAATTCTATCAAAAAATTAAAATTAGAATGGAATTTTGGTTATGGTGCTTTATGATTTAGCATGATTCGAGTGAGAGAAAAAAAAATGATAGGTTTCTATTTATTTTAACTTTCATTTTTTTATTTTCTTATTTTGATCATTGTTCTATATTTAATGATAAATTGAAAAAAGAGATATTATGGACCAACTTGAAAAAATACAAACCTGACTTTAAAAATGGTTAATTTTTCCATTGAATTTTAAATTGGTGAGTTCTGTGTATACATTATATACATATACATGTATAGTTTTCATATTTGCATACATCACTATGTAAATATGTGAATGCGAGTAGTTATTTTTTCTTTTTTTTGAGGAGTTTGCCACGTTCCGTTAAGATTCTTATTTTTTAAGTACTTATTTTTTGTTTTATGAGATAGGTCATTCTCTCACAATATATCACCTTTAATTTAAAAAATAAATACTTATTTTTGTAAGTGGAACACATCCTAATCGTTGATGTAGAAGTATCTCCCAAAATAAAAAATGTACACTAACAACAAATGGTCTTTCTCTTCTGAACAAATCATAAATATAAATATATAAAATAAAAAAAAATACAGAGAGAAGAGTGGGTGCAGTGAACGAAAAGAGGAGGAGAGAGAGAGGGAGAGAGAGAGAGAGAGAGATTTAAAAGGAAAAGACTGGAAAATGAAACGTCAATGCTGCAACAGGACTTGAACCTGGGCACAGGTGGAATTGAGGAAACTTGAGTATGCCCTACTAACCAACAAACCAACACAGTCCTTTATGCAATGTTTGGGTCCAAAAAATATATATACGTATTTATATTTATATGGATTTTTTTTTTTTTGGGTTGCCCTAGCCCGGGGGTTGGCCAAGCCGACGGGCTTGCGGGGCTTACCCCGGGGGTCTCCCATTACCACCTCTCTTTCGCCGCTCATTACCACCTTTCTTTCGGCCTCTCCACCATCCGCCCTTCCGACCTCTCCACCCTCTGCCCTTCCGGCCTCTCCACCCTCCGCCCGTCAGCGGCCACTCCACCCCTCCGCCGTCTCTTCTCGTCGGAAGCCGCCGCTGAAGGAATCTCGACAACGGTGCTCGACCAAAACAAGGCTCCCTACTGCCTTCTCACAGTCGGTCTCCTGACCCTTGTAACCAATAATTTCTACAATTTCTTCACAAATGACGTGGAATGGCTCCGCGTGCTCGAGGAAATACTGGAGGTAGTGGAAACCATCGCCCAGCGCACCCCGGAACCAACTCCTCCGCCGGCCGCCTCCATCGCCCAGTGCATCCACTCCGCCATTTGCCACCGCATCCACTCCGCCATTTGCCACCTCATCAACTCCGCCGGCCGCTATCCCATCCACCCCTGCCGCCAGCACCGCGTAGAGATTAGGTGATGTTGGAAAAAACTTTCATGAAAGGAAAAAAACACTGTGCATTGCTGTTTAGTTTCTTATTTCGTGAATGAAAGGCAAAACTAGGTTGTATCCTTTCTTATTTTGTGTTTCGTATGTGTTTATCAGCAATTTTGTTCTACAGTTACCATGGATAGCTTCTTTTTCTTTATCCCCTAATCAAGTTACAAAATAAGTATTTAATTTTTCACAAGGGAAAAATGTTGAACAACTGCAACACAAAATAACTATCAACAGTTACCATGTTGAACAACTGCAACATCTCATCGTACAAGGGAAAAAGGACGGAAGATCTGATTCCGATGGATGTAAGTTCTCAATAGGTTCCAGATTTAATTTTGTAGCGAGTCCTTGTGGTTGATTCTAGTTGATAGTTTTTATTCCTTGAACTCGAACAGTTTTTATTTTTTTACAGTTTATCGTTTCTGACGAAAGTTTTTTTGTTTGCAGCGCCCACGGCTCTTTATTGATGATTACTGTACATTGGAGGACATGGGCGGGGGAAGAATTATTTCCGACTTGATTAAGGAGCACCCTGTTGCCGGGAAGGCTTTTGTTGATGACAAGTTTGCGAGATATCGCTCCGTAAGAAGAATTTTTGTTATTTAAGTAATTTAATTGATAATTTTTCGAATTAAGTTTGTTATTTTTTTTTATTTGATTTTCTCTGTAGGGTGTTACCGTGCACCAAATGCTATACGCAAAAAGTTTTTATTGCATGCGCTGCTCATTATTGGGGAATACAGAACTAAGAGCCGGGCACAGGTTTATGATTGGCAGAATTCATGGGGAGAAGATGGCGGTGATGAAGGGTTTTGCAAATTTGAGAAACTTTGTTTACTAAAGTTCTGCTACCCAATAAACCCTAGAGTGCAAGGTAATTTCCTGTTTTTTGCTTTAGCTACTAGGGGGAGTTGGGAATTTTTTTTAAAAACCTTGTTCCCTTTTTAAGCATTGTTAAAGGGCAACTGTTGTGTTGTATGTTCAACTTGTCTGTGCTGCACCGTGTTTTGCATTATATAGATGAACTCATTCAAATGTGACATCCCACCCTTAGGATTTTGATAAAAAAATCTGACTTGTTAGATGTGCAATCTTATTTCCTTCAGGTATACCTCCACCACCCCTTAACCCATTGCAGGTATAGGCTCGTTGTCCTAAAGTTCCACTGGCACTACCACAGCCCATTGCTCCGTCCTCTCCTCCTTTGGGAGATCCGGCTTCCACCGATCCAAATTCTCTTCCCCTTGCCCTTCATGAAGGTATTAATCTAGTGGATTTCATCCCCTTTCTATTCTGCTGGGAGTTGCGTTGCCGGGCTTTGCATTCTTCTTTGGTTTAGGCTGTTAGATTTGAAAAAAAGGACAAAGCTTTGCATTGCATCGCTTCTGATATGATTTTTCTTAATATTTTGATAGATATTTCTCCATGCAAAGATCTCCCATTTGTTTTTGTTTTTTTTTTAGATTAGTCCATTTGGTTGTTTACTCAACAACAGTTGTTTCTCAAATGGTGTCTTTAGTAAGATGAAATCAAATTGGTAAATAGATTGCTTGATAGGATGACACAGACTCTTTAACTTCTATGCATGAGCTTGGAAAGGGCTCCTTTAGGGGTGCACAACAATGATAGCTCAATTGGCTCCTCATTTTGGCACTTCGTACAAAATACTCGATTAAATACTATTCAAAGCATTTCTATGGATTCAAGTTCTTTGGACCCTATTTAGAGTAGCAGTTTGCGAATTTTCTGTGTCTATCGTTGTAGCTAATTTCCTGAGGCAGCTTAACCACATATGGAATGGTCACTTAGGCAAATGTTATTTGTACCAAACTGTAAGATACCATTTAACTTTAGGATTAGGAACTCTGATGGCATTCTATGCAGATTTGTGTGAGAACGCTGATGGCATTAAAAACATCAGTCCCCACCACCTCCCAAGCATTTGACCCATCAGGCCGTGGGACTTTGTTATTGATAGATATTAGACCAGATAGCTCTTGTTAACTCTTCAGCCGATAGCTCTTGCGAAGTATTCTAAAGTTTCTCCAAAAGTCAACCGATTGAGGCGGGATGGACATAAGAATGTTAACCTGGCTTCTCCTGTTCACAAATAGCAACCTAAATCTGTAGTGGGGCATGCTTCTTCCTTCGCTGAGGTTGCCGCTGATGGTAAGCTGAACCAACCTAGTAGACCAATTGTAAAGGCATGTGATGAAGGTTTTGATTGGATACATAGAAGCGCTATTGGAATACTTCCTTCTCCAAGAAATGTGGCGTTTTTGAGGGAAGCATTCATTGCGGAGGGGATTTCATATATTCAGGCTAGAGATATGGGGGGAACTTAGTTCTTCTGATTTTTGATACTTTGGAGGATATGTCATTAATGCTAGAAGAAGCAGGCAAGTGTTGGCTGAGGAATTGGTTTGTGGACGTTAAGAAATGGAGTCCTGATTTGAAGTTTGTTAGTAAGAGGGAGGTATGGCTGAGCTGTTATGGGGATCCATTGAATGTATGGAACTTGGTCACTTTCAGAAACATTGGAATAATTGGGGTGACTTCATTACTTTAGATGATGCAACTTCAAGTGGGTCTTCTTTTGCAGTTGGAAAGGTGAAAATTCTTACTGATGTTTATGAAACTATTAATCAAGAGATCTGTTTGGAACTAAATGGCAGGTCATTTCCTATTAGAGTGTTGGAGGAGCAATTGGTAGTCAATAATATCGTGAAGGCTAACTTCGTTTGCAGAGATCGCGGTAAGGTTATCATGGACTCTAATCCGAGGTCTGATGACGAGTCAGATGGTGACAGCGAGAAGGTAGAAGATGATAATGCTGAGGAAGTGAATGTTGTGAATAGAGTGGTTCCTAAATCTTCGAATGTTGTAGAAGATGAGGTTGGTCATTTGGATAATGAGATTGGCATAGCTGTCGACAATGTTGCTGCCCTTAAAGGGAAGGATGATGAATTGGTCTCTTCCTCTAACTCTGAGGGCCAGTCCATTACTAGTCCGGTTACTCTTCCGAGGCCCGTAGTGATGGATTGGAGCGCTGGGCTTAGTATTCAATGAGAAAAATCTATTCATGATGCAATCCAAAAATTGGATAGGAGGGCGAAAAGATCGAGAAGGAAAAGCAGTAAGAAGAAACCTCTATCTGATTTTGGGTTAAAGGTGGCCAAGGTGAAGAAGAAGAACAATAAGGTGGTTTCTTTTTCTTCTCTTTCTTCCAGCGACATTCGCAATAGAAATTTCTTGTTAGTTTTGAAAGCTCGTAAGTGTATGGAGATTGGTATTTTGTTGGGAGTTAAAGAGGACCTCAATATCATGAAATATATTGAATTGGAGGAGGAAATTCCAGATGAGGAGCTTGGCGATTTTGATGATTTAGAGGAAGGTGCTTGCCTCTCCGTGGAGTTCTGATTTCATTTGTCTTTTGTGCTTCTTGTTTTTTTGGCTGCATTTTTCTGGTGTTGGTTGTAGCTTTGATGGGTTGGGTTTTGCAGTTTTGGGTCTCTTGTTGGTTTGCTTTGTCGTTGCCTATGTGGCTGGGTGCGGGTGTTTGGATCGAGATTGTTGTTTGTGTGCTGTTTTTGGAGCTGTTGTTTGTTGTTTGCTTCTGCTGCTCAGGTGTTGGGTTGAAGGTCAGTGGTGGTCGAGTGGGCTCGGATCTTTTGGTTGTTCGTTGATGGTGTCTGCTGGTTTTGTTGGGTGCTTGGATCTGGGCTTCTTGGTTTTTGGAGGCAGCGGTGTCTTGGGTTCCTTGGGTTCTATCGGTGGTTCGGTTGTTTTCTCCGGTGGGGTGGGGGTTTGGGCTTGGGGTTTTTTGGTCTATTGGGTGTTTGGGGTTTGTTGGTCTCGGACCATCGCTTAGGTCTCCGATAGTTTTGGAATTTAAGTAATTTTAAGTTCCTTTTGCCCTTGTCCTTTTTAATCTTTGTAATATTGCGGAGATTAATAAAATTTCTTTTGCCGATTAAAAAAAAAAAAAACTCTTCAGCCGATATAGGATGGATCGGCTTGTTCTTCATATCCTCAGTCACTTTATCTTTATGACACAGAATCCCGTGTTTCTGCTGTCATTCTTCTACCTGCAAACTGAGTAACAACTTTTTGTAATATGAAATGGTAACATCTTCAATGCCCATTGGATCCTCTATTCTTTGCGCTTTGTCATTATTGATTGCCGGAACTTTATTCCTCTTCTATTGCCTACTATCTTCTATCAAAATAGCTGTTGTTTTGGTCCCCTAGGTTAAGCCATATTGCATTTCAACTGCAAATTTTTCATCTGATTATTTTTACTCATAAAAATTCTTACTCTCGTGAGGACCTTATCCGTATCAAATCAAAGATAATACAGTATAATACTATGGTTCGTATCTACTATACCCAACTGCTCTGTGTAGAACTTGTTGACATAACAGTCACTGCAACTATCGTCATTTATGAAAATCTACTCCTTTATTTCCTCTTATGAAGTTCATCTCTTTGCATAGGTAGCTCGTATTCGCTTGTCAATCATTGGTTTAAACTATTATGCATAGATACCAGATTTGGTACGTACTTTGGTTTTGGCTAGAAATATTGTCGTGCGTATACGTTGCAGTTTTGTAACAAAATTGTTGTGCACAACAATGATAGCTCAATTGGCTCCTCATTTTGGCACTTCGTACAAAATACTCGATTAAATACTATTCAAAAGCATTTCTATGGATTCAAGTTCTTTGGACCCTATTTAGAGTAGCAGTTTGCGAATTTTCTGTGTCTATCGTTGTAGCTAATTTCCTGAGGCAGCTTAACCACATATGGAATGGTCACTTAGGCAAATGTTATTTGTACCAAACTGTATGATACCATTTAACTTTAGGATTAGGAACTCTGATGGCATTCTATGCAGATTTGTGTGAGAACTCTGATGGCATTAAAAACATCAGTCCCCACCACCTCCCAAGCATTTGACCCACCAGGCCCTGGGACTTTGTCATTGATAGATATTAGACCAGACAGCTCTTGTTAACTCTTCAGCTGATATAGGATGGATCGGCTTGTTCTTCATATCCTCAGTCACTTTATCTTTATGACACAAAATCCCGTGTCTCCGCAGTCATTCTTCTACTTGCAAACTGGTTAACAACTTTTTGTAATATGAAATGGTAACATCTTCAATGCCCATTGGATCCTCTATTCTTTGTGCTTTGTCATCATTGATTGCCAGAACTTTATTCCTCTTCTATTGCCTACTATCTTCTATCAACAAAATAGCTGTTGTTTTGGTCCCCTAGGTTAAGCCATATTGCATTTCAACTGTAAATTTTTCATCTGATTATTTTTACTCATAAAAATTCTTACTCTCGTGAGGACCATTTCCGTATCAAATCAAAGATAATATAACACTATGGTTCATATCTACCCAACTGCTCTGTGTAGAACTTGACGACATAACAGTCACTGCAACTATCGTCATTTATGAAAATCTATTCCTTTATTTCCTCTTATGAAGTTCATCTCTTTGCATGGGTAGCTCGTATTCGCTTGTCAATCATTGGTTTAAACTATTATGAGTAGATACGTACCAGATGTGGTACGTACTTTGGTTTTGGCTAGGAATATTGTCGTGCATATACGTTGCAGTCTTGTAACAAAATTGTTGTAGTCTTCTTAGCTTTCTGGCTCTTTCTAGTGTGTGTCGAGTTCCTATGAAGCTGCTGTTCTCCGTAGACATAATTGCAGAAAGGGGTTCCAAGCTTTCAACTCTTAAAATGAGATTCAGATTCCCCTTTTGAATTGGGTGGTTAATCAAATAAGACTGGTTTATTTGGCTCTTTGCATGAATTGCGTTTATTGTTTGATATAACCCTTTTTTTAGATGTAAACTTCCTATTAAAAAAAATAATAGGCACACATTAAATTTCCTACTAAATAATAGTTTTGCATATTAAGTAGAATTTCATTACCTTATCCTCTTGTCCAAGGAGTTTTAGATGGTTAAAAAAAGGAGTTTATCACTTACCTAATTGGTAATTATACTAATTCATATCAGGGTACGTGAAGTGCAGTTGCAGTTGACTGCATGTATACTACTACGTTACTGCACTTGGGTTATGTGTACTCGAGATGAACAAACCTCACTTGATTTAATGTGCTGTGCATGCGGTGAAATATTCGATATAGAAGTTCACTCTTTCTCTCCATCCATATATTTTCTAATCTGGATTATAATCTACGCAGGTATCGTTGTCAAGGTTGACAGCATCAAGTGAGCTCTGAAAAAAAAGCCTTGCAGTGCTTCTTTGAAACCGAGTCAAGGGAAGATCCTGTTGCTGAAGACGTTTGGCAAATGTTCCTTCTTAGTACCATATGCAACCGATTTTTGACCCGTGACTGAGAAGTTAACTCTATTTTGCACATGAGATTTCCCCCATCGTTTTTACCTTTATGATTTTGGTGTACTCAATTAGAACCATGGTGGAATTTGTAAAGCCAATGTGACAGATAAAATGTTTGTTTTGAAGGCATTAACCTATGCCTCTATCCCCCTCAGCATAGTTATCTTTCCTTCGGTTAGTTCCCGTTGTTTTCTTGCAAAGGTAATAGTTCTTTTACGGACCTTCACGGGTGTTAGTAGTCCGCATGCGCTGGCTTGTTATTGGTCCATTTAATTTTTGGAAAAATGACGGCCCAGGACGTATTTTGATAATTAATCCTCTCCAAGGACATGTTTTTTGTTTAATGACTGATAAGGATGATTAAGTGCTAAGATTACTATTATGCCCTTGTTTAGTTCGTTTAAATAAGGAAGCCGAGTCAGAAATTAGAAAGCGAAGTCGGCCCTTCTTATTTTTCGCTCCATCGAAGGATACGTTCTTCGGCTTAGCTCCCGATGTGGAGGATTTTGAGGGAGTTTTCCTGGTCGTGATTTGTGATCGTGAGAGTCGCTAGTGATTTCGCTGGTCGTCATTGTGCTCTGGTTGAGATTCGCTGGTTCCTGGTCGAGATTTGAGATTCGGTACAGATTTGATCGTTGATTAAGGTTTTCCAATTCTTCCTTTCATTTAGGTTTATTTCGCCATTGATTCAGGTTTCATTTGGTAATTTGGTTGAGATGTCGTAGAATTCGACGACTTCTTTTGGCAATTGGATTTCTGCTTCTATTTTTTCCATTGTTGATTCAGTGTTTCGCTTCTGATTTGCTGGTTGAGTTTTTCCTTTTTGATTTTCTGTTCCAATTTGATTTCTGGTTCTGTTTATTAGCATTGTTACGATGAGATTTGTTGGCGATTTGAATCCCTGACTTCCTCACGAATTTGCTGTTGTTCTGATTTGCATTGTTACGATGATAAATCTGGCTATTTGAATTGCTAAAAAGGTAATCCGTAGGACACGAGAATTAAGCCTGCAAATTTAGCCTGCAAATTTTTATTTTCTGTTCCAAATTGCTAAAAAGGTAAAATATCTACCAAAATACATCTGACGAATAGAATACTGAGCACTTTCTCATTATTCACTTGCCACACTGCTTGTGATTCATTCAAAAGAATTCTATTTGTGTTGGAAATTCCTTCAGTAGAAACTGAAAGAGCAACTGCAGCTCTGAACACCACACTCTTGGTTTTCTTTTTCCTTCCACCACGGTTCTTAGCAGGGGGAGACGGAATGGGGTAGCCGAGAATTTCCACTAGGTTTTTCTTCTCCTTGGTCCTTCCTAATTCAGCATTACCACCTTTGCGAACTTGATTGAGTTGTTTTTGAGGAGTGAAAGGGGAATTGGTCTGGAAGTGTTGAACCGAAGAGTTTTCCACGAGCTGTTTGTAAGTTTGTTGTATGGTACAATACTCCAGCTAATATCTTTGGCCAATAACCTTTTGGATGGGTACCATGAGGTGTTACCATTGCATTGGTAGAATGTGCTCCATTTACGCGATAAATGGACGGTGCACATTCTATCAATACATACATCACGTGGTACCCAAAATGTGATACTCAAACATGGTCACAAAAGCTACTCTTTACTAGTATTAATCATCGGAATTACATATTCTATGAGATTTTATTTTATGTCCCTAGTCTCTCCCGTATAAGTGCAGTCAAACAAACAAACTGACCCTAATAAAAGAATTTTGAAGAACTCCTGGTTCGCAGCCCTCCAGGGAAAATCACAACTCTAATGCTCCAATTTTCTTCAAATTTCAACGGATGGAATTGTAGAACACATACTTTGAAAGCCATCAATTCCTATTTCAAATTTTGGTATCATGATTTAAGATTGCAGGGCACAAAACCACAAGATTAAGGTAGGGAAAACTTTTTTGGTGCTCTTGGAGCCTCCCGCACCATGCATGTTCCTGTGGAACACACCACAAGATGTGTGGACCTCATACAATATGTGGTGGGAGGTCCATAGAGCATTACCACATGATATATCTGGCAAGGTTTTGCTTTTTTTCTTGCCGCTTAGCAAGGCGTGTGCTTAATCGATCTCTTGTAAGGTATGTGCGACCATTTCTCGTTCATTGAGACAAAAGGACATGTAGAAACATGAAAAGGCTAACTAAACAACAGAACTAAAAAAAAGTCCCACGGAGTTGCGGTTTATGTGGATTCTTGAAAAAACTGAAGTCATGAGGTTTCGTAAAGTATAGTAGCTCTAAGTACACTTAGATAATGAGAATCCCATGAATCAAAATAATATCAGCAGGAAATTTGAAACTAAACTTCGTACTTCCAATTCTTCCTTTCATTTAGGTTTATTTCGCCATTGATTCAAGTTTCATTGGTAATTTGGTTGAGCTGTCGTAGAATTCGACGACTTCTTTTGGCAATTGGATTTCTGCTTCTATTTTTCCCCATTGTTGATTCAGTTTTCGCTTGTGATTTTCTGGTTGAGTTTTTTCTTTTTGATTTTCTGTTCCAAATTGATTTCTGGTTCTGTTTATTAGCATTGTTATGATGAGATTTGTTGGCGATTTGATTCCTTGACTTCCTCACAAATTTGCTGTTGTTCTGATTTGCATTGTTACAATGAGAAATCTGGCTATTTGAATTGCTAAAAAGGTAATCCGTAGGACATGAGAATTAAGTAGACATAAAAAAAACATGAGAATTGTTACACGTACTTAAACGCAAGGAGAATTTAGCCTGCAAATTTTTATTTTGTGTTCCAAATTGCTAAAAAGGTAAAATATCTACCAAATACATCTGACGAATAGAATATTGAGCATTTTCTCATTCTTTTCATTGACAAATGATTAGGCATGGATGGTTCTGTGATCTTGATGTGCAAGAGGGGTGAGTTAAGTGCTGGTGTTGTCTTGTCACGACGTGCAACATATCAAGATTTAGTTGAGAAGTTGTGCCGGAAGTGGAGTGATTTGAAAGGAGGTGCCTTGTTGTTACTGTATTCATTGGAGGGCCATGCGAAATGTATGTTGAGTTGTGATGATGATTTAGAAGCTTTGTTTGCTCTCACATTGTCTAGGCGTATCGATGCTATTGATGTCATTCTCATGGATTCTGGAAGTTCTAGTACTTGTAGCACTGTTGATCCTTGTAGTAGTGATGGTGGAAGTATTGCAGGTCGTGGGGAATTGACTGTTGTTGATGATGTAGTTGATTTAGTACCTTCTTTTTCTCGGCATGAACCCAAGGTTTTAAAATCGTCTACCTGGTTTGATTTGATTAAGGAAGTTGGTCAACGTTTCAAAGATGGAGCTGTTGAGTTTCGTGATCACTTGACCAAGTACTCTGTCTTTCACGGTTTCCAATTCTATTACTATAAGAACCATAAGGACAAGGTCAAGGCTTATTGTGTGGAAAGGCCAGATGGGCGTTGTATGTGGGCTGTGATGGCGTCGTTGGATAGGTCCACCGGTTTTTTTACGATTAAGGAGTTCAATGCGGTGCACACTTGTGATTCTGCTGTTTTGACTAACAAAATTTCGCAAGTTGGTTGTCATTTCATTGGCCGGTTGGTCACTGAAGAGTTGCGGTCGAGGCCATTCAAGCGTGCTATTGACATCATGCACGACATGAAGGAAGATTATGGTGTTGACGTGACTTATCGCCGTTCACATATGGGCTTGCAGAAGGCGAAGGATAGTGTTTTTGGGAGTTACTCGGCATCTTTTGCAGATTTAAAGTGGTATGTTCAGAAGTTTAAAGAGGTTGACAGTACCAGTTCGATAGTATTAAATTGTGATGATTCGAAGCGCTTTACGAGGCTTTTTGTCGGTTTTGGCGCATGCAAGTATGGCTTTGACTATTGCCGACCTTTACTATTCCTTGATGGCACGTTTTTAAAGTCCATGTACAAGGGATCCTTGCTCTCGGCTTGCACCAAGGATGGAAACCAAGGTATGCATTTCTGGTTTCCTTTCTCAGTGTTTGTTTTCACAATTTCTTTGTGCCTGGAAAAGTCTCCTACAATGACAAGGAGCTATTATTTTATTAGGAAAGTAATAGATCTCTTCTGTAGTTAGATGCCTCAGTAGCAGCTAAAAACTAAATGTGATGTTTTTTTGTACCAGGTTCCACTTTTTGTAGTTTGCACTGCAACTTGATCTATTAAATAGCATTACTTTTCAGCATGAAATTTTCGGGTATCTTATAGTGATAACTGATAAATGCACGCATACAGAGAAGTTATGGATGTGCTCCTCTTTTATCATCTGTCTACATTTTATTAACTTATACAGCTGCGGAACCGTGATATGAATACGGAAGTGGCTCAGCTACTTGCCCGTTGGACTTAATAAAGTTTGCTAGGTCCTTGCTTCCTTGGCAAGCCCACACATTTTCTCCCTCAGAGTCCCTATCCCCTAGTCTCAAAGAAAGAAAAAGAGATGTACGCTTCGATGGGCTCACGGTACGAACCCGGTGCCACATTAGGTTAGGCAGCTAAGCAATAATAGCTCCTCTGCATCCCAAAGCGCGCTGCCCTCCTAGGTGCGCAACACTAAGTAATCCAAAGTGCTTCTGTTTCGTTTATGACATAATGAATGTTTAATTTGCTTTTGTTTTCTGAACTTGGTTTTTGCTTGTAGGTTTGTATCCGATTTGTTTTGCTATTGTCGATGGTGAGACATATGAAAGTTGGCATTGGTTCTTGGAACAGATGAGGGTGTTCTTAGAAATTGAGAGGAATGTTGTTTTCATATCGGATCGGAACATAGGTTTGTTGCATGCTGTGGCGGATGTGTTTCCTGGGGCATCTCATTCCTATTGCTTAGTTCATCTGAAGAAAAACTTGAGGACACGCTTGGGGGGTGTTGCTATGGATCGGAAGAGATATTTGGTAGAATTGTTTGGTAAATGTGCTTATGCACCCACTTTGGAGTTATTCAATGAACTTTTGGCCGAGTTGGAGCGTGAAGGTGGTGACAAGATGAGGGATTTCTTATCAGATTTAGATGTCAAGCATTGGGCCCATGCGCATTTTCCTGGACATCGCTATGGTGAGTTGAGCTCCAACCTTGCTGAGTGTTTTAATAGATGGATCAAGGATGAGAGATGTTTGCCGGTTACGCAACTCGTGGATGCGATTAGGATGAAGCTTATGGAACAAATGTCTCGCAGAAAAGAAGAGTCGTGGAGGTGGAAGACAACCGTGTGTCCGACGTGGGATAAACGGTTAGCTGGCTTGTTCCAGTTTTCACGGACTTGGGTTGTCCGAAAGTCGAGTGCTGATGTGTACGATGTGCGAGGCAATCCGAGCAATACTGTTAATATCCGTCAGCGTAGGTGCACATGCAAGGAGTGGCAACTGAATTGCTTCCCGTGTGTGCACGCGGTTTGTGCTATAAGGAAGAGCGGGTGTGATCTTAATGATTTTGTTGAGCCATGCTATTTGGTTTACAGTTTCCGTGAGGCTTATTCGAAGTCGATTGAACCAATCCCTACAGTTTATAAACCAGATTTTGTTGTTGATTCGGATGATGTTATCCTTCCTCCTTTGCAAAGGAGGCCAGCGGGTAGACCAAGGACCGAGCGCGTATCGCCGATTTGGAAGACTACAAGGAAAAGGTTATGTTCTAGGTGTGGGACCGTTGCGAGGCACAACAAAAGGACTTGCAAGGAACCTCTTCTTAGTTGATTCTTAGAATGACACATTAAAGTCTTTCTACATTCTTCTTTACAAAAGTTTATGAATTGGGAGTTTGTTTAGTTTTACATTGCGTTTCCAATAAGTTGAGTATTGCAAGTATTGCAATACTGGTTGAGAAGATTTTTAGTACTATGCAGTTTATGAGTGTCTTGAGTTTTATGTAGTTTGTGAAACTTTCATTCCCAATAAAAAAAATGAAACTTTATGTTGGTCATCTCTGTAAATTTTGGTTATGCTGTCTTCCTATAAATTGGTATGGTGGATGTTGCTTCAGTTATTGGTTTTGGTGCATATGATGTGCAATTAAGCCTTGTTAATGTGGCATGAGGGTTATCGAATGAACACTAACATCGAGCAGAATTTACACTTTTAGACATCAAATTTGCACTCAGACTGCAAATAAATAACGTTTTGCAAATTTGTACCCATCTTCCCCAGAGTACTAACCAATTAAGTCTGATCTTTCGTTTTCTATCTTTGCTTTGGAGTACTATATAAAGTTGAATTACACTTGAGCCTACCTGTCGGTCAGCTCAAGTGAAAGTACTGATAAATAATGTTATAATTTACACTGCAAATTTAGACTGCAAATTCGTACTTTTATTTTAGACTGCAAATTTTTACTTTTAGACTGCAACTAAATACTGTTTTTGCAAATTTGTACTTTTAAACTGCAAATTTACTTTAGACTGCCAATTTTTACTTTTAGACCGCAAATAAATGCACTTTCCACTTTTAGACTGTACTTTTACACTGCAAATTCGTACTTTTAGACTGCAAATAAATACAATTTTTGCGAATTCCTACTTTTAAAATGCAAATTTAATTTAGACTGCAAATTTCTACTTTTAGACTGCAAATGAATACTGCTTTTGCAAATTCGTACTTCTAAAATGCAAATTTAATTTACACTGCAAATTTCTACTTTTGGACTGCAAGTAAACACTCTTCTTGCAATTTTGTAATTTCAAACTGCAAATTAAATCTTGACTGCAAATTTATACTTTTAGACTGCAAATAAATAACTTTGCTCTTTCAGACTGTAAATTTAATTTAGACAGCAAATTTAATTTAGACTGCAAATTCGTACTTTTACACTGCAAATAAATACATTTTCCACTTTTAGACTGCAAATTTGCACATTTGAACTGCAAATAAGTACACGTTTTGCAAATTTGCACATTGTACTTTTTGACTCTAAACTAAATAAATACACTTTTGCACTTTTAGACTGCAAATTCGTAATTTTAGACCGCAAATAAATAAGCTTTGCTCATTTAAACTGCAAATTAAATCTTGACAACAAATTTATACTTTTAGACTGCAAATTTAATTTAGACTGCAAATAAATAAATTTTCCTTTTTTAGACTGCAAATTCTCAATTTTAAACTGCAAATTCGTACTTTTAGACTGCAAATAAATACATTTCATACTTTTAGACTGCAAATTTTCACATTTAGACTGCAAATATATACATTTTAAACTTTTAGAATGCAAATAAATACAGTTTTTGTAAATTAGCAGTTTTAAAATGCAAATTTGCGCATGATACTTTTCGACTCCAAATAATTACACTTTGCACTTTTAGACTGCAAATTTGTACATTTAAACTGCAAATAAATACACTTTTTGCAAATTTCTACTTTTACACTGGAAATCAATACACTTTCAACTTTTAGACAGAAAATTTGCGCATTTAGGCTGCAAATAAGTCCACTTCTTGCAAATTTGTACTTTCACACTGTAAATTTGTACTTTTAAACTGCAAATAAATACACTTCGTACTTTTAGACTGCAAATTTCTACTTTTACTTTTAGACTGCAAATAAATACAATTTTTGGAAATTCCTACTCTTAAAATGCAAATTTAATTTAGACTGCAAATTTGTACTTTTAGACTGCAAATACATACTGTTTGCGAATTCCTAATTTGAAACAGCAAATTTAATTTAGACTGCAAATAAATACAACTTTTGCGAATTCCTACATTTAAAATGCAAATTTAATTTAGACTGCAAATTTCTACTTTTAGACTGCACATACATACTCTTTTGGCGAATTCTTACTTTCAAAATGCAAACTTAATTTAGACTGCAATTTTCTACTTTTAGACTGCAAATACAAACTGCTTTTGCAAATTCGTACTTTGAAAATGCGAATCTAATTTAGACTGCAAATACATACTGTTTTTGCGAATTCCTACTTTTAAACAGCAAATTTAATTTAGACTGCAAATTTCTACTTTTAGACTGCAAATACACTCTTTTTGCAAATTCGTACTTTTAAACTAAAAATTTGTTCTTGTAGACTGCAAATAAATCCTCTTTTTGCAAATTTATACTTTTAAACTGCAAATTTGTACTTTTAGACTGCAAATAATACACTCTGCACTTTTAGACTGCAAATAAATACTGTTTTTGCAAATTCGTACTTTTAAAATGCAAATTTAATTTGGACTGCAAATTTCTACTTTCAGACTGCAAATAAATACAACTTTTGCGAATTCCTACATTTAAAATGCAAATTTAATTTAGACTGCAAATTTCTACTTTTAGACTGCAAATACATACTCTTCTGGCGAATTCCTACTTTCAAAATGCAAATTTAATTTAGACTGCAATTTTCTACTTTTAGACTGCAAATACAAACTGCTCTTGCAAATTCGTACTTTGAAAATGCGAATTTAATTTAGACTGCAAATTTCTACTTCTAGACTGCAAATACATACTCTTTTTGCAAATTTTCTCTTTTACACTGCAAATTAATGCAGTTTTGTAAACTTTACAATCTAGACAGAAAGTTTGCAGTCTACACAAGTTCAACAAAAATGGAGTTGAAACAGACTCTTAGCCCTCGAAGAATGGAGTTGAAAATTGCAACCAAAACCCACCAAACTGTATATATGCAGTCAACACAAGATCATCATTCCTAACTGTATCAAACAAGAAACAGACTCTTAGCCCTCCAAAAATGGAGTTGAAAATTGCAACCAAAACCTTTTCAACCCTTAACCAACAGTTTAAAATTCCTACACTTTGTGCTTCAAAATAAACCGACACCCACCAAACTGTATATATGCAGGACATCACGGGCAAATAGCAACTCCTGGTAAAATATACAGGTACGCCTTCAAATTCTGCAACTGTGATACCTACACCAGCAACTTGTGTTCAAGAAAGCTATGTAGCTATGGCCATCTATGCATTAACGGAAGGTGAAAACAGCAGCATTTATGCATTTGAACCATATAATAAAGGCATCCGAGTTATTAGAAAGCTATGTAGCTCAGACACTTCATTGGAGCTCAAGTACCGCGATCGGACACTTCTCAGACACCGACACTGCCAAACACTCTCTTTTTGTGCACGTGTGTTTGGTCCTATAGTTACTTTATTTGTTTGGCTATTCCATCCACGAATGCTTGTCACTGTGTGGTGATTCATTGTCCTGATCTAGTTATAATCTGAACAATCGTAAATCTCTTCATGAGTATCATAACAACTCAATGGACAAAGCTTTGTTAAAACTCAGAAACAATCAAAATTCAGGAAGAACTATAGGGACGAAGCAGCAAAACCAGAGACAGAAGGACTTATAACTATACGATTTCAAAGACCTAAAGGAGCTACTACTATTTCAGGCTAAGCACAGCAGCTTATTTTTATCTTGACTTTCTTAGCTTCCTCCAAGAAAATCAGTTCCACAAAAATAGAAGTAGTATCATCATTCAGTTTAATTCTTCACCTATTTAACCATACTAATTATCTATGTTGGTCCGAAGTCGAGGAACTTTGAAGGCACAAACCAAAAGTCCAAGTTGATTATTCTATAGCCATAAGAATCAAGTAAGCTGGTGGAAAAGCACTATTTACAGTTATGCGCGCAACCAAGGACATCTTCATTCTTCTTAGGGTGAGCTATATTAGACTTAATAGACTACAAGTTTTTCGATATGCTTTCTTGCTGACTATGGCTTCCACTTCGCCTAGACTACAGTAATTTCTACTCGACCACATTCTTAATTTGCAAACAGCAGCATTTATGCATTTGAACCATATAACAAAGGCATCCGAGTTATTAGAAAGCTATGTAGCTCAGACATTTCATTGGAGCTCAAGTACCGCGATCGGACACTTCTCAGACACCGACACTGCCAAACACTCTCCAGACACGTGTCCGACACTTCCCGGAGTGTCCTGTTTTTCCCCCCCAATATTTGGGGTCTGACACTTTACGGACACTTTGGGAGTAAAATGCAATTATAAACATGTCATTTGTTTTTCCAAATCATGCAAATCGTATCAAAGAAAAGGTCAAATAACAGCAAGAATCACCCTGTAGATTGAAAAACCAATTCAGCCGTCCAAATCATACAACTCGTGCACCACTAATGTCAAAACTTTCTTGCAGTCATAACTAATTTCGTATTCGTATATAAAGAAAGATGTGAGTTGTCGGGTTTGGATCGAAATGGAATCCTCTGGGGCTAGGCTATAGTTTTAGACTTTGACTTCTGCCTTTGTCACGAGCTGGATTTGAACCAGCGCTTCCCAGATCCACTCCGGATTTCAACCTTTCTGATCATTACTTAAAAAAGAAAGAAGAGAAAAAATTGGGAGTTTGTTCCTGTTTGCTTACCAAGCCATCCCGGCTTTCCATTCCTCTCCCGTCCTCAGGACCTTCCTCTCCAATTGAAAACTTTGCTACCTAACAAACCACTTCTAAAGAAAAGAGGAGCCTCATCTTTTCCCTGTCCATACCCAAAATCCTATTTCCTCTATAACCTTACCAATACTCCCTCGCCTGGAATTCTCCTAGTAAGCTGATCAGACACAGCCCTGGACTTCCCTTTACTACCAACCCCTCCCCTTAAGATCCCTCACTGCCTGGTTATGTTTGCAAGTTGCAGAAAGCATTGTATGGTCTTAAACAGGCATCACGCGCTTGGTATGATAAGTTTTATAGCTTTCTAATCAGTAAAGGCTTTCAGCATAAGCTTACAATGCTTACAAACAGACAGTTGTTTCGGCATAAGCTTACAAACCCATGTTTTTCAGTCTAATCCATAAGGAAACACAAGCAACCATGATTTTATAATGTGCAAACATCAAAGAATAATTATTAAACAGATTAGGAAGTACCTCCACATGGTGAAATCCATGTGTTTTATAAGACTTCTTGCTTGATGAATAAGTCTACAAGGTCTGCCCTGAACTGCCTGCAATCCTGTCTTGTTATTGCACTGGTTGGATTTTCATTCTCAATGTACTTCCTCATGATTGACATTATAACAATGCCACAGTCAACACTACAAGAAAAAATGGTGTCACCTATTAACCAGGAAAAAATAAGTTCAATTCTTCAAAAATATTTACTATGAAGCACGTTGATTACTATGAAAGTAAACCATAGATGACAAAGACTATTAGAAAAACCTTATAGTACTTACCTTCCAGGTGCTTGTTGCGGTGAGTCCTTCTGTACCTCCGCTTTATCACTCATAACCATTTTGGCCGCTTGTTTTTTGTCCGCATTGATGTATGCTGCAACGGTTACTCTCTGTGGAGAAGCAAACAAATAATGTAAGAGCTTTGACAAAACTACATATATAAAATACAACATCATCCAGGCCAGCTTACCAATTTCTCTGTTTTAATGCAGTATTCATTATTTTTTCCATATTTGCGCAATAGAGGGTTATACAACTTCCACTTTCCATCATCTTTGTCAAGCACGAGCAACGTCCAGTGGAAATGAGTTAGTATTGGAAAGAGCAAGAATCTTGCCGATGCAGCTTTTCGCATTAGATTTTTAAGCGTCCTCTTCAGTTGGTCTGGCTTTTTGCCCTCAATTATGTCCTATTTACATCCAAAAACAAATCAGAGTCTTTTATTTTTATTTTGAACAAATCAAAGTTAACTTGTGTATGGATAATACAAACTAATGCTAGTTTTTTACCATGAAGTAGCTAATGAAGATGTATGACTTCGGTGGTTGAGTGTTCAAATCAAATGTCGGTTGTGTTTCAAGGTGTTGGCGCATGAGGAGCAACGCGTATGCATCTACACACTGTTTTGTACCAGTGAAAACATGATTAGCTATCTAAGTTCTGTTTGAATACAGTCCTACAATTGCAGTCTACAAACAACATGTTTGATATTGATAATGAATCATTTAAAACAGAACTAGATACTATGAGAATTACCTGATTTGATATTGGATCCTCGAACAAGAGGTTTTCTATGTCAAGAAGGTCAATATAGATGACGTCCTGTGCTGATTTCATTACTACAGTACTGCATATTGCAAATTCGTTTTAAAATTCTGTTAACGATCATAAACTTTATAACTAATGGGTATAGTTGAGAGTATATCTTACCTGGGTTCTTTTGTCTTCCAAAATTGTTCGATTTTCTTCCAAGTTTCAGGACAAATCAATTTTGCCACTTCAGAACCAACCTTCAAATTCTTCAGCTTCTTCTTTTTCCCCTTTTCTCGTTGCTCATACTCCTCAGACTCGTCTACATCGATAGTATCTATTTCAGTATTAACCTTCAACTTCTTCAACATTTTCTTTTTCCCCTTTTGTTGTTGCTCATAGTACAGGACTGTTGTCTACATCGATTGGATTTACTTGTGGACTCTTTCTCTTCACTTGTCCATAGACGTAGTCCTCGGAGAAGTTCAGCTTTCTATCATCCCTTGCTATGACTCTTTTAAACATTGATCGTGGAGAGCATTGTTCCTTAGACTTCTTCAGCTTCACCTTTTCCTTTGTTGCTTCTTGTGTGATTTCATGAACTGTTATACATGCCAATTCGTCCTCCATATCATTCTTCTCTTTCTCTAGGCTTGCGATTTTCTCAAATGTTGCCTTTTGCGTCACTTGATGCACTTCTCTCTCAGTTTCCATAGGATATGCTTGGGTTAACTGATGGATTTCAAAATCTTCAACTTTCGCATCTAAGTCCTTAACTTTCACCTCCAAGTCCTTCTTTTCTCTCAATAACAGCTCGTATCCATTTTGTAACTGGTTGTTCTCTTTTTGTAGTGCAGTAGCATGTTCTTCAAGGGTTTGGATTCTCTGCTTCAACATTCCATTTTCTTCATTTCGAGATTGTAGAGCTTTCTCATTCCGTTCTTGAATTTTGATGAGCTCAATCTCTAAATTCTGCTTTTCTTTCTCCAACTTCTCAATCTTGTTCTTCAATTCATCAATAAGAGCGTTTGCCTCCTTTTTGCCTTGCTCCGCTATTGTTCCACAAATCAAATCCAAGGATGCACAGGGCGTTGTGTTCGGTGATGACATTTGGCCCAAAGTATTCGGCACCAATGTTGATCCTGAATCCGTTTCATATGATCTGCAGATTGGACTGTTGAAGTCATCTAGTCCCTGTACTTTTTCTGCTTCATCATCCATTTCACCCCTGTCATCCTTTGAAACTTGGACTCCACCCTTTTCTCCCTCTTCCTCCCCACAAAGCCCAACTTGCTCTCCACCATGCACAACCCCAATCGTTGGGTCAACCTCTGTTACCTTTGCTTCTCTTTGTTCACCCCGGTGATCTTCAGAAACTTGACCTTGTTCATCCCCGTCATCTTTTGAAACATGGACTCCACCCTTTTCTCCCTCTTCCTCCCCACAAACTCCAACTTGCTCTCCACCCTTTTCTCCCTCTGTTACCTTTGCTTCTCCTTGTTCACCCCGGTGATGTTCCGAAACTTGACCTTGTTCATCCCCGTGATCTCCAAAAATTTCATCAAAGATCTTTCTTTCTTCAACCGTTTCTTGTACCTCAGTATGATTTACCTACTCAAACAGAAAATACAACAGTCAACACTTTGTAGAATACAAATTAAATATATCAATGTTTCTTTAACTAGATAAATTACATGTAAAAGGAGCTCAAGTTCATAACAAAAGGGAGTACAGAACTGCATTCCAATCTATGACATAGAAATAGAAGATTCGTTAAATTTTTGCCGAAACAAACAGACTTCAACCAATAAATTTCTACTGATAAGTATATTTTCGATCATTTCTAGCCCAGAGGTGCATACTCCATAGCAATTCCCAAAATCAAGAGCACAAACTCAATATTCAAAAACTACAAAGCAAAAACAACGCAAGAAAAGATATAGCCTCAAACACCAATAGAAAAAAAAAAAAAGAGACATTATTACTTTATCACCGGGAAGTTGATTCAATCGCTCAAAATCCTTAAGGCTTCTTCGAAGATCTGAAATTTTCCATTTGACAACTCTTGGAATAGCATTCGGATTTTTAACTTCTACGAGTTTTGTATGCTCGCAAAGCCAATACTGCAAGAAAAAAATTTCAAAATCAATAACACAAGTAATGTAATGTTAAATCAAAGAATTTGTGTATGAGTTATGTTATCATTACCAATAGTAGCACGGTCGATCCTCTAAGCCCTTTAAGCTCTCTGTGGTTGTTGTGAACTGACATAAGTAGGTACTTTTTGATAGCTTTAGCCCAGTCATATTGCTTTACTTTGTCAAGATCTTCCATACGTTGTACATATGACCAATTCACTGTAGTTCCTTGGTTGGAGAAGAACAGGGTTACACAAAGGTAAAGACATAGTAATCTCACAACATCCTCCACATCCTGTTCCTTCTCACTACTTGCCAGTTCCTTAATCTTTTGTTTCATGGCTGGTGCTGATAACCTTGCCTCTTTCATTTCAAGCCTCTTGGCTAATGCAACACTTTCTTTCTTTACATTTGTTTCCACCATCTCAACTTCTCCACAAGAAATACCAAAAATGACCTTCACATGCTCCTTTGTCAGCTTCAACTGCCTATCACCCACTATAAAACTTTTACTCTCTTCTTCATATGACTGGATAATTTTTAGAACAACTTCATCATACTTCCTACAATTATCACTCAACAACTTGCTATTCATAATAGCTTCAAACAATAACCAAAAGGGCGTTTTCTTGAGGGATGCAATGTGTCGGTCATTCAATTTCGTTTCCTTCAGTAGTCTACATATAGACTGCAAATTACACCAATTAGAGCCCGTTGGTTGTGTTTGTTCTATTTGTGTATGTTCTTCATCTATCTCTGCTTGTTCTTTAGGCTCTTTGCTATCCATTTTTCTTTTCTTTTTCCCATCCACTGGTTGTGATCGGGATTCTTGCACATTTGTTGCTAATCTCTCTCTAAGATCGTACTGGCTTTGTGTACACCCTCTTGCTCTAACCGTAATCGGTGCAACTACTTCCTTATTCACCTCAGTTTCTGGAAGAATCACTGGTGTTGGGGTTTGAGTCTCATTAGTTGAGCTTTCCTGAAATCCATGTTCAAGTCTATTTGCCAGCACTGCATAGGTTTAAGAGGACACAAAAAAATTAGGAAAAAACAGCTTCCCATAGCAAGCTATTATAAATTTCAATGAATGGAAGTTGGAAACAGTAAATGTCAATGCATGGCAGTGTCATTCACTTTATCTAGCAGGAAACAATAAACTAATCAGTATCACCCCAAACTTCAGCAGAAGAATAACCAGAATAAAGGCACAGCAGATCACAATCTACATATTCCATTCAAATTATCAATGCTTGAACTACACCAATTCTAACAACACAATATTAAAGAAGCTGTGTCCAAGAAGTTCAACACATATAGAACAGTCCCAAATTCAGTTGTGTCCGAAAGTGTGTTACAGTGGAACATGGGGCTCTAGTGGAACATCGACATTTTTTAACATGTTTGACCTCTGAATTCTATCTCACAATGACCATCTCACCCATCATTATCTGAAACAACAGTACATATACATAGGGTAGGGACCCTTTCATTATCAACTTGCTTAGCATTAGGAGGAGGTGAAACTAGTGTCCAATGATGTTAGCATTAGGAGGAGGTGAAACTAGTGTCCAAGTGCCTTGCTTTTGTAAGGCTGCATATTCTTCTGCCATAGCATGCTGCCAAACTGATTGTTTGATAGCCTCAGAAAAATGTGTGGGCTCTTCAGTTGGTGTAGAAACAAAAGATGTATGTAATGGTAAAACAGGAATAACAGAAGAAGAAGACAAAGGAACTGTGATGCTTATATCAGTGAAATCTGTGAGTGGCATGTGAAACTGAGTAGGAGAGGATTCAGATGATGTGAGAGAAGTTTGAGAAACAAGTGTAGAATAAAGAAATTCATGCTCAACAAACTTAACATGCCTTGAAGTATAAACTTTGGAAGTACTGGGATCAAGGCATCTATAACCTTTTGTGGCAGGGCAATAGCCAAGAAAAATGCAATGAATAGATTTGGGGGTTAGTTTGTTTTGAGCATAAGGCTTTAACCAAGGAAAACAACTACAACCAAAAGGTTTTAAAGCTTTATAATCAGGTGAAGAATTGAATAGGAGACAGTAAGGAACCTGAAACTTTAAAGCAGTATGAGGTAACCTGTTAGCTAGATAGACAGCAGTTGTCAATGCTTCAAGCCAAAATTTGGCAGGAAGATGAGATTGAATCAACAGAGCAATTGTTGTCTCAATAAGATGCCTATGCTTTCTTCCAACTACACCGTTTTGTTCTGGTGTATGAGGACATGTGGTTTGATGAATGACCCCAGTGTTAAGAAACAAAGCTAGCAGGAAATGATTGACAAATTCTCCCCCATTATCACTGCGAACAGTTTTAATAGTGGTATGAAACTGTATAGAAACATAGGCTTTGAAATGTGCTATTGTATGCTTTACTTCAGACTTGTAGCGTAAAGGAAATAGCCAAGAATACCTTGTAAAATCATCAATTACAAGCAAGTAATATCAAGAATACCAGGTGTGATGGAGCATTTAGAGGAGTTCAGAAGAGGAGTTATATGGGGATGCTGCCTCCTAAGGGCTCCTAAGGGAGTTGGCTTTCTTGTTTCATCCCTTAGGAGCCATGCAACAACTTTTCCACCAATAGGCTTATGGGAGTTAAACTGGTACTGCCACTGGTGATGCCTAAACGTGCCAACTCATGTGGAAAGTGTGTGCAAGAGACGGAGGAGTGAGGAGAAAACCATAGGGCATGAGAAAGTGAGTTTTTCTGTTGTACTCCTTCGTTCCTGAAGTCTAAATGAAACTATGCAACATTCTATGTGGAGTGAGCATCCCAGCCAAACCACGTTCATTTAATATACGTGTTATGTGTTTGAATGACCCCTAATGCCTAACATGTGTCGCGTTATGATTGTTCACATGTTCATATTATCATTCAAATTTGCAAAATGGGTTATCAGTAACTGGAATTACTCAGAACCCATAGCAAACCTTGGACAAATGGACAATGAGATAATTGACACAAAATCTACACAATATTCTAGCCAAATCAATAACTGGAAGGGGGATTGGGGGCATTGATTTGCCTTCCAAACTGGACAATACTACATAGTAGTAATAATCATCTGGAATTTGTATCCAAACTAGAGGAGACAAAAATTAAGCTAGTGTATACATCGTGTTCTAATACAACAACTATCCACAAAAATTAAGAAAGAATCTAAGATTATTACTACTGATAATAAAAACTGAAGTTAAGACACTTATACATACTTTTCCTCCTCGGCATTGTGAGAGTCGCGATGAATTTTTGCTTTCCTCTTTATAGATGAGTAAAACCTTGAACGGTGAGAACTCAAAATGTATACATTGTGTTCTTCACAATTGTACGAACGAACTCAAAATGTCATGCGAGCTTACCACCAGTTGAACGGCGAGGACCTCAATGACAGATGAAGTGAGATTGATTGGATTTCGTAGGGTATTTTGCGAAGTATTGATAAATCTGAAGTCTAGGTTTTCAATCACCGACAGAAATCCCTAATTTCTTTCATCGAAGCTCGCATTGTGCTTAGCTACCATCGAAGGCTCTGTTACGCGATTGAGAGAGAGAGAGAGAGAGAGACGAAGTAGAGGATGCAGACGAAGGGAAGGAACGGGGTATTTTTGGGTAGATTATTTCACCTGTCCTGGGCCGTAAGTTTTGGAAAGGGCCTCATCCTTGCCAGTAATTTGGGCTACCAAAATGTCCTGGGCCGTAATTTGCCCTTTATTTTTATACTGCTTTGCATTGGAGTTAATTCACGCATATTTTTTTTTAATATAAATATACTGCATTATGCTATGTGATTGTAACAAAATCAGATGCTTTTTTGTTGGATTTAATTTTTGCCATGAGTCCAAAGATAGAACCTGAAGTTTTAATTCGTGGGGACTGGATTTTATGTGGAGAAATTTAGGTTAACCAATCTCCTAGTTTTTGTTTTCTTTTCTCTCCCTGTTCTGGAAAGCTTCTTCATTGCCTTGCTCTGACGGTGAATTGAGTTTTTTTTTAGAGCTTTCATTTTCTTATTATTTGTAACACGGAGTTGGTGTCAACTACAAACTTCAACGATCACTCATCCTTGCATTGCAAGGGATGAATGGGGTTGTTTGGTAAAGATTTTGAGTAAGAATTTTTTGATAATAAGTGAAAATAGATAGATAGAGTGATGACAGTAATAAGTATTAGAAAATGAACTTGTTGAAGACTATGAGAGGGGTTGTCCTTTCATGCGATTGGTCTATACATAGTTAGAGTTAGAGATTGTACTATGGGATAGTGTCTAAATAAAATCAAGTTAGCCGTTATTGGGAGTTTTCCTTCAAAAATATAGGGCAAAATTCACTTTGACCCACTGTGGTTTGGCCCATGAGCGGACACACCTCTCATGGTTCAAAAGTGAACACATAACCTACCCGTAGTTTGTAAAAAGGGTTCACCGCTTACACTGTTAACGGAAACGATAAAATGTCTAATATGCCCTTGTATATAACTATACATAATTAAGGTTTCGCCTTTCACAAAAATTGAGAGAGAGAGAGAGAGAGAGAGAGAGAGAGAGAGAGAGACGACTGATACATATGGCATCCATGTTAGCTTCAAGCTTCATCAATCGGCGAAGCATCGCCTAATCAAATCCAGAAGCCCAGGCCCTAAAATCCTCTTCAATCTCTCGCTGCAAAAGCGACATCTCGACCTTTCTCCCTTGTCGCCAGTTAAATCTCTGGCCAACCTCAGAGTTTCTTTTTCGTTCCTCAAAGGAGATAAATTAGGTGCAACGACCCGGGTTTTGGCTCTATTTGTTTTTCCAACAAAAAAATTATTTTTAAACAAATAGTATATAATAATTTATTAATATTTAGCTTAGAGTGTAATTAGATTAAACTAGAATCTAGATTAGTTTTTGTGGCTAGAATTAGCTTAGCATAATTTTACATTAGTTTAAAACTCATGTTTCTAGTGTGATAATTTAACTAGATCCTATCCCAACTAAATATCCTAGACATAGCAACCGTCTCATAATGTTTGTTTGATCCACAAAACGAGGACGTTAAAATAATACTCCCTTCGTCCCAAATTGGATGACAATTTTTGATATCTGTGCCAATTTTAATTCCTTATATCTTTCAATATGAATCTCAACAAATATACAACATGGATCTTGTTTGATAGTTCTCGATTAGTTATATTATACAAAATTTTTAAACTTGTGAAAAGTATCATAGATTGAAAGATATAAGTAATGAAAAATAACAAAAATTTCAAAAATTGTCATCCAATTTGGGACAGAGGGAGTACAATTTTTGTGAGAAAAATTTAATTTTTTTCAATAACTCATTAGATATCGATGAATGCTTTTAATTTATGAAAAAAATTTGAATTTTGTGAAATGTATTATTTTTTATTCCTCATTTTAAAAACCGAACAGAGATTTAAGGACGGATATACATACATTTTCATGACTATAACATACACCCAATTCACATCCTAGCTTCTTCTTTCACCCACCAAAACCATGGGCTAAAACCACTGCCCCTGTTTTGTCCTATCGAGGGCCGTTACCCAATCCCCATGACTACAATTTTGCAGCAAGCCCAGCCCCCTATTTACACTCTTCCCATTCCCCCAAACTCCATCATGACCCTGATCACATGGTCATTACTTCATCACCTTCCCTATCCCAGTCTTCATAAATGCAAAACAATAGTCTACGCACCAGAAAACCCACCCATGCCCAACCAGCCTCATCTCCAACACCGGCAACCACTAGCCTCATCTACACCTCCGGTGACCACCACCACCATCGGGTCCGCCTCCGGCGACAACCCTTCACGAAAATCGACGCAGCACCGAAGACCATCGTCGATAAACCCACCGCGAAGGTCTCTCTCTCATCGTCTATATATTAGAGGATTGTCAATTCTAGCCTTTAATTTCATTATAATTTGTTTGAACAAAAAAAAATTAGGGCTTGCATAATTGGGTTTTTTTTTTTTGGTCGAACCCTAACCATGTATTTTTGGTTCCATAAAATCAGGATTATATATCAATCCAAGATATAATTTTACAAGAGAGTGCCACAGAAATTTTGTCTCCTACGTTAAGATACAACTAGGAAATCAAAAAGGAAATTGCTATATGATTTTTCCTCTACTTCTCTTTGGCAAAAACTGGGTAGCTACCCCTTCAAAAACATGGCTTTCCTCTACTTTTCTTTCGCAGAATGACTTGTTCTTCACTCAAATAGCAACGGGAACAGAAAGAAGACGAAAAGCCATAGAAGCAGAAGAAGAGGAAGAATAACAATCCTTTCGTATTCCCTGAAAAAAAGATTCCAGCCGTGGATAAGACATCGTACATATTCAGGACTCCAATTGATCCTATAACGGGATCGAGAACAGTGCGTTGTTTTACCCCGGAAGAACGCAAGGGTTATGAAAAGAAGCTCAAGGAGGCCGAGGTATGTACATATATTCCTTTATATGTGTTTGTATTTGTTATTTCATTCATTATCATACTACAGAGGGAGAAATAATATGACATAAAGCATGATAGTTATTAGTAGTTGTACACGGGTTTGATGTTGGGAAATATCCTTTGGAGGTCATGTTAAGTAAATCTATTAGAGAAATCTCGTTGAAAATACCTACCGAAAGTGTTGAGTTTTCCACTGAAGCAGCAAAGATGGCTCGCAAAGGTTACAATAGAAAAGAGGTGTGTTCGCCACTTTTGGTTCAGTAAATCCTTGCCATGCCATTAAACTCATTTTCTCTGGTAGTATTTGGTTTAACATTTTTTTACTCCAATTACAGCTCACCACATACCGGTTTATCAAGCTCGTCAGGGTGTGTAAGAGTTCTTGCAGTTGCAGGGATGCTATGTATTATTATATTGCCTTTCGGTCCAAGAAGGATGGGAAGGCCTATTCTTCCCGTAACTTCCAAGCTCTGGTTTGTAATTCTTGGAGGATGCATATCGAGTTCTGCAGTTGGGAGGAGAAAAAACCCAAATTAACAGAAGGTACTTGTTGGTTCAGTTATTTATTTGCGTTTTTTGCACTATAATAGCTTCTTTTATCCACAGCTTTTGAACATTGGTTGATCCCTACATTTCTTTATCCCCTTTTGTATTTGTTGTTTATTGTGTGCTCTTGGTGATATTGTTTCATTATTGTTCACTGGACTAGTGCACCTTTCCCAAAGCAATAATTCTTTTGTAGGTTTTACTGATATGGGAATTGAATTTAGCTATTAACAAGCTGGTAGTTCACTTGGGTGTAGAGATCCTCTATCCCATGTTTCATGTGTTCACAATGACGATACTTTCCAGCGAGAAAGTTCCTGCATGGGATGTCTGCAAGAAAACAAGGATTTTATTGTACCATGGATACCTTTTGTTTGAGTTGCCTTTCGTTCGTTCTCCATTTGTGTTACTGCGATTACCACTGTTATTTGGGCACTTAGAGTGAGTTAGTTGACAAGCCCATCTAATGAAAACCCATTTTAGTTCTAATCAACTACCGAGTCTGTTTATATGTTAATTAATCAAACTTTGATGTGCTTACTAGTTTATGTCATGTACTACTTAGGAAGCATTTTGAAAAAATAAAACGAGAAATTTTTTGAGGTGTAATGCTCTTGGTTTTCGTTCTCCGATCAAGCAAATTTCTCTACCACTTGAAAAGCACAAAACAGTGGTCATATTTTTACATGGTTATGTGTACTAAATGTGTAAATGTTGCATTATATCAAACACAACTTAGAACACCAATTCAATGGGATATGCACTTGGTTGGCCAACTAGAATTGTTGTTAAATGAACACCTAAACTTGCTAGTTGAGTTCTAGGAAACACGTAGTAGAATTGGACATGAGAACAGGATGGTGCAAGCATACGTCATTTTCATATATTTTTGGATGAATGTATTTTGTCCTCGTTGTATGGCATCGAAGATGCCACTCGGAAAGATCCGCATGTGGGCACCCAACTAGTAATAGTCATCAAATGAACACTTAAAGCCCGGTAACGCAACATTTCTGTTGTGGTTATTTTTTGAGGAAGAATGCTTCTTTACCAGACTTATTGCACAGTGAGAAAAAGGAATGTATGCAAAGCAATCACTGTTTGTTGAGGAAAATGATAAAGTGATAATATGTTATGGGGCTTAAGAGAAGTAGGCTCGAATCAGTGCGTTCAGGCTTGACAGAGGTGTACTTGGAAATAGACTTGCTAGAATCAGTGGACCAATCGTGCAAGATATTGTAACTTCGCTAGATTTTTATTGAGAAGATTATAATTATCATTCATTTCTATTTTTTTTTAGTGCTGGTTGGCTTGTTAGTCTCTTGTGCTATGTGCAGGTTCTGGGAGACATCTCAGCAATGATGAGAGGCTTACATCGCTTTGAGGTTGGTGTTATGTTATTTTTGGTGAGGTATCTTTGAATTTGGATACGAAAAAGGAATTGGTGCTTTCAAATTAATCGTAAACTATGCACTACTCTGACCAATGGGAAGTTACTTTTTTCAGTAGGCACATGAGCTTAGTTTTTTCAAATTACTAGAAGGATGGGACCTCGTATTGATGTCCATATTTTTTGGGAAAACACAACTTTGATTTTGTCACACTGATTTTTTTTTTTGTCCGAGATCATGAATGAACAATTGGACATTATAGTAGCATTACAATTTCCCTGTAGCCATAAGAGAAGCGATCATTTGTCACGCTCTCGATTTTCAACATAAAAATACAATTCATTTCAATTAAAGATCCTCACTTAACATTAATAATACCCATAAGAGTTCCCACCTGTTCAATTTACAAAAAGTCCCCAAGTTTTTAAGTTATACAACATCGGCACTCCGGCCTCAAATAAGCTCAAGTACAAATACGAATAAGTTCTTAAGTTACAAACGATTTAAGTCAAAATAGAATTTAGAGTTATTAGTTACAAACCCATCTTTATCAAAAGAAAGTCATTACAAAGATGAATAGATGACTAAACAGTATTAGATTCGAAAAAGCTTTCCACATCCAAGCAATGGATGCATGCAAGCTATTGTCCAGCATCTGAACCTGAAAAGGATGATAGGTTGAGCTACACTAACACAGTAGGAAAATCTTTACCAATTCTATGTGTAAATATGATAATAAGTGCATAAGGACGAAGACAAACGATACACCTCAATTGATGGATAACAATCAATTCATGAGTATGCCAACGTTCAATACGATCATTCTAAGACAAGCCATCATCATAATATGCCAACTAGTTCACAAGACATTGACAACTCTAGTAATCTTGACACAACTCACCATCGCCAATCTCCACCATTTGTGTTTCCACCCCTTGCGTTACAGTATAACACCACGAGGGTTGCCGCATTAAAAGACTTACATTCCGGTTCTTGAGAACCCCGTACGTCTCCCAGAAATCTCCAACATGAGTCAAAGTAGCTCATTCTCCATTGACTCATCAGATAGTGAACTTAAGAAACTTTTCGGGCCTTAGGGCCCCATATACCCACAATACGTTCCGGGTACTCATGACCCGTACATCCATTTCACATTTCGGGTCTTAGAGCCCCATTTACCCACAATACGTTCCGGGTACTCGTGACCCCATACATCCATTTCTCATTCCGGGTCTTAGGGCCCCATATACCCGCAATACGTTCCGGGTACTTGTGACCCCGTACATCCATTTCACATTCATCCCACGTATTTTCAAGACTCTAATTTCAAGAATGTAGATAGGAGAGAGAAATTGATATTAAGTACGTAGTTCACGTATTAACTCGTATTTCCATTTTGTTCTCAAAATCTTTATCTCGACCCACCCTTCGTACTACATGACATCAATTTTCATGTGGACATATCGTTCATTAATAAATACCTCATGATCACGTTAATCCTCTGAGTCTATCACGACGTCTTTTGTCATGTACCATAGCCACACATGACTCAACGACACACCATCCGCTAGGTTCTAAACAAGAATCTTATAGAATGAGTGTCAAAGGAACCTAGGAGATCAACAAGATGAAGCACGAGGATACGAGTCATAATCCTATCCATCGGATCACTAGACAAACTCATATCAACCCATAACACTCACCACATTACCCTTTATAGTCCACGACACCCCTATTAATCTTACGGTACGTTCCCTATTCAACGACACTAATATTATATACTATAATGAGTGCCAAGAGACAAGATCGAAGGAGTCATTAGGACAAAAGTAATCATGCTTGAGAGTGACATAAACATGTTCTAATTATATAGGAAATCATAACACGAAACGAGAACAACCTTAGGAATAGCCACATACTTTAGAAAACTGACATACCTCTACTCAAATGACCATAACTTTCTGTGTACTAAAAGTCTTAAGGTGATTCTTGTGGCAAATGAAATCTAACTTTAAGACCTTCGAATCGATATAAAATTTGCATGAAACGGATATCGAACGAAGAAGTTATGGCCATTTGAAGTTGGGTTGAAACCCAGAAGACGAGTAGAATTTTGAGAGTGGGGAGGGATCGATGCTTGCTGGTCCAGAAATGAAAAGGGAGATTGATCCCCCAAGTTTAGGGATCGTTCCCTAGGTAATTCTGGGCAATTTTCTACAGATTTCAATAGATTTCTAAATGAACGAAGGGAGACAATCAAAACCCGATTCTTACCCCAAATAAACATATAAACACATAAAAGAGGTAAACAAGTCCCTACCTCACGACCATAACCAATATCTACGAGAATAGATCAAGCCCTAGCTTCCTTAAACTTCAAAACTTCAATCCAAGCTTAACCCGAGGATTTTTGAGCTCAAGGACACGATCAGAAGGCCGGAGGGTGGTTGATTCTATGAGTATTTGAGAGATGGAGTGGAGTTTTTTGTGAGGAAGCGAGAGAGAGATGGAGTGGAGTTTTTTGTGAGGACGCGAGAGAGAGAGAGAGAGAGAGAGAGAGAGAGAGAGAGAGAGATACAAGGAGATAAAATCATCTCTTACACCACACACATCCCCTATTTATACTACTATATCTTTTTATCACACCAACACTCCATCAACTTTCAATCCTATCATTTAAGCTCCAAATCAAATAAACTCACAAATTTACTCTTTTATTCAATATTCTAGCATTTATAAAACCTTTAAAACATTTTGAAAAAATACAGGCCCCTACATCATTCGTGAACAAAATGCAGCAAATAGATGGATCTCACACACAAAAGCACATTGCAGTGCATTTTGTTACCTCATTCCCATCTTAAATAAAATAGAAAACCAATTTCTAATTTTTTTTGCTGAAAGGGAACATCATAGATAAATTAAGTCAAATCACACGTATGGAGAATTTCTTCCCTGGAGTATCATCAAATAAAGCTTGCTCCATGCAAGGAGGCAAATTAGAGAATACAACTAAACTAGAATGCTGAAAATGAAAGCTAGCTAGTAAATTGACACAGCAATTGCCTTCTCGAAAGATGTGAATCACTTCACTTTCAAGTCTCTTAAGCATTGGCTTACAATCACATATGATGTTGACCTCATGATTTTTCATACTATGAAATTGAATAAGATGGGTTTAAAATCGAAAACACAAGTTATGAATTCTCAGTTGTCTATTGCGATCAAAGCCTCATCATCCATTCCCTAGAAAGAGACAGTAATAAATACTAGAAAAAGAACTTGTTGGAGACTATGAGAGGGGTTGCTCTTTCATGCCATTTGTCTTTACATACACAGAGTTAGAGATGGTACTATGGTGTAGTGTCTAAATAAAATCAAGTTAGCTGCTATTGGCAGTTTTCCTTCAAAAATATAGGGCAAAATTCACTTTAACCCACTGGGGTTTGGCCCATGAGCGGACACACCTCTTATGGTTCAAAAGTGAATACATAACCTACCCGTAGTTTGTAAAAAGAGGTTCAACGCTTACGTCGTTAACGGAAATGATAAAATGTCTAATATGCCCTTGTATATATAACTATACATATTTCGCCTTTCACAAAAATTGAAAGAGAGAGAGAGAGAGAGAGAGAGAGAGAGAGAGAGAGGCACGCCTGATACATATGGAATCCATGTTAGCTTTAAACTTCATCAGTCAGCCAAGCATCGCCTAATCAAACCCAGAAGCCCAAGCCCTAAAATCCTCTTCAATATCTTGCCGCGAAAGCGACACCTCAACCTTCCTCTCATTTCGCCGGTTAAATCTCTGGCCAACGTCAGAGTTTCTTTTTCATTCCTCAAAAGAGATAAATGAGGTGCAACAACCCGGATTTTTGTTGCATTTGTTTTTCGAACAAAGAAATTATGTTTAATCAAATAATATATAATAATTGATTAATATTTAGCTTATAGTGTAATTGGATTAAACTATAACCTAGATTAGTTTTTGTGGCTAGAATTAGCTTAGCATAATTTACTTTAGTTTAAAACTCACGTTTCTAGTGTGATAATTTAACTAGACCCTATCCCAACTAAATATCCTAGACATAGCAATGATCCTGTTATCTAGCCTTGTTAGTTGTTACGTACTTCCTCCATCTCATAATGTTTGTTTGATCCACAAAACAGGGACATTAAAATAATACTCCCTTCGTCCCAAATTAGATAACAATTTTTGATATCTGTGCCAATTTTAATTCCTTATATCTTTCAATATGAATCTCAACAAATATACAACATGGATCTTGTAGTTCTCGATTAGTTATATCATACAAAAATTTTTGAACTCGTGAAATGAATTATAGATTGAAAGATATAAGTAATAAAAAATGGCACACAAATTTCAAAAATTGTCATCCAATTTGGGACGGAGGGAGTACAATTTTTGTGAGAAAAAATTATTATTTTTCAACAATTCACTAGATATCGATGAGTGCCTTTAATTTATGAAAAAAACTTGAATTTTGTGAAATGCATTTTTTGTAGTCCTCATTTTACGAACTGAACAAAGATTTAAGGACAGATATACATACATTTTCATGACTATAACATACACCCAATTCACATCCTAGCTTCTTCTTTCACCCACCAAAACCATGGGCTAAAACCATTGCCCTTGTCTTGTCCTATCGAGGGCCCTTGCCCACTCTCCATGAGTACAATTTTGCAACACACCCAACCCCCTATTTACACTCTTCTCACTCCCCCAAACTCCATCATGATCCTGATCACATGGCCATTACTTCATCGCCTTCCCTATTCCAATCTTCATAAATGCAAAACAATAGTCTACGCACTAGGAAACCCCCCCATGCCCCAACCAGCCTCATCTCCAACACCGGCAACCACCAGCCTCACATACACCTCCAGCGACCACCACCACCATCGGGTCTGCCTCCGGCAACAGCCCTTCACGAAAATCGACGCACCGCCGACGACCATCGTCGACAAACCCACCACCAAGATCTCTCTCTCATCGTCTATATATTAAAGGGTTGTCGATCCTAATCTTTAATTTCTTTACAATTTGTTCAAACAAAAAAAATTAGGGCTTGCGTAATTGGGGTTTTTTTTTTTGGTCAAACCCTAACGATGTATTTTTGATTCCATAAAATAAGGATGATTTATCAATCCAAGATATAATTTTACAAGAGAGAGCCACAGAAATTTTGTCTCCTATGTTAAGATACAACTGAGAAATCAAAAATGAAATTGCTATATGATTTTTCTTCTACTTCTCTTTGGCAAAAATTGGGTAGCTACCCCTTCAAAAACATGACTTTCCTCTACTTCTCTTTTGCAGAATGACTTGTTCTTCACTCAAACAGCAGCGGGAGCAGAAAGGAGACGAAAAAGCCACAGCAGTAGAAGAAGAGGAAGAATAACAATCCATTCGAGTTCCCCGAAAAAAAGATTCCAGTCGTGGATAAGACACTGTACATATTCAGGACTCCAATTGATCCTATAACGGGATCAAGAACAGTGCGTTGTTTTACCCCTGAAAAACGCAAGGCTTATGAAAAGAAGCTCAAAGAGACCGAGGAATGTACATATATTCCTTTATGTGTGTTTGTATTTGTTATTTCATTCATTATCATACTACAGAAGGAGAAATAATGACATAAAGCATAATAGTTATTAAATTATAATGACAATTTAGTAATTTTTATGATTTATAAAATAGACCATTTATTATTAAATACTTTTAAAAAAAAAAAAATAATAATAATAATAATAATAATTTATCACAAGGATAGTTCTTTCTTTTCTTTTCCTTTTTTTTTTATCAAAACTTTAAATATTTTTTCTTTTCTTAATGATATTTATTATCTTAGATTTACACAACGTAAATAGGGTTGTGACAACTTCTCTTTGGCAAAAACTGGGTAGCTACACCTTGAAAAACATGGCTTTCCTCTACTTGTCTTTCGTAGAATGACTCGTCCTTCACTCAAACAGCATCGGGAACAGAAAGGATAGAAAAAGCCACAGCAGAAGAAGAAGAGGAAGAATAACAATCCTTTCGTGTTCCCCGAAAAAAAGATTCCAGCCGTGGATAAGACACCGTATAGATTCAGGACTCCAATTGATCCTATAACGGGATCGAGAACAGTGCGTTGTTTTACCCCGGAAGAACGCAAGGCTTATGAAAAGAAGCTCAAGGAGACCAAGGTATATACATATATTCCTTTATGTGTATTTGTATTTGTTATTTCATTCATTATCATACTACAGAGGGAGAAATAATGTAGAGACCCGAATAATTTTAATTTTTGAAATACTGATTAAATGCTTAATTGAGAAATTATGGATTAATTGGTGAATAATTGATTTGAGGACCAAAGTGATAGAATTGAAGTATAAGGGAATAAAAGTGTGATTTAATGATTTGAGGGTATATATAGGGGGATGTGAGTTGTAGGAGATAATTGTATCTCTCTCTTTTTTTCTCTCTCACCGTTCCCCTCCCTCTGTCCCACCGATCTCTCTCTCTCTCCTCCTCTCTCACTCAAAGCTCCACTCAATCACCCAAATGCTTTAAGAAACAACCTCATTCAAGCCTTGCAATCGCGATCCCAAGCTCGGAAATCATTGGGTCAAGCTCGAATAGAAGATTTAAAGTTCAAGAAAGCTAGGGCTCGTCCAAAACTCATAGATCTTGGTTATCGTCGCAAGGTATGGACTTCTTTACCTCTTTTATGTGTTAATATGTTTATATGATGTGGAAATCGAGCCTTGATCACCTCCCTTTGTCCCTTTCGAACGCTGTCGAAATCTGTAGAAAATCGCCCAGATCGCGTAGGGATCGATCCCTAAACTTGGGGGATCGATCCCCCTTTCATTTCTGGTCCAGAAAGCCCAGGGATCGATCCCTGGCGATGGGGGGATCGATCCCTCCCCTCTCTGGACTTTTTGCTCGTCTTTCCAGTTTCAGCCCAACTTCAAACGGTCATAACTTTCTCGTCCGATGTCCGATTTATGCAAACTTGGTATCGATTCGAAGGTCTTGAAGTTGTCTTTCCAATGCCACCAAAATCACCTAAAGACTCTAAGTACAAAAAAATTTATGACTATTAGAGTGGGGGTGTGTCGGCCTCCAAACATCCATTGGCTACCCCTAAGATCCTCGTTTTATGGTTTCGACTTCCTATGATTTGCGGATGATATTCGTGACCTTTTAGCCTTCCGTTAGTGAGGAACAACTAAGGAGTTACTTAGTTAAAGCTTCATTTAAATGATTTCTATTGATTGTTAGAAATTGTGAATATTTATGGCACCTTTGTGAAAATGGGGTACATTGTTTGATGTCTTATCTATGGATGTGAATATTGAGAGAGTCTTACCTTGTATGTGGTGTGAGAAGGTAATTGTTGAGTCGGAAGTTAGTTTAGGAAGTCTCGTAACGCAAGGGGTGGTAATACGGAGACTTAGATGGGTCTCGTAACGTAAGGGGTGGTAATACGGTGACTCGAGTCGTTTGGGATCACCGTGACGCAAGGGGTGGTAACACGGTAATCCTCGTAGTAGTATACGGTAACGCAAGGGGTGGAAATACCAGGTGGGAGTTTGGGATAGCGAGTCGGGTTGAGTTGGTAGAGTGTATGAGTCTTGTGAATGGTGTGGCTATTTGTGACAACGGCATGTCCTTGAACGATCATAATGAATGTCAGGCTACCTATGAGTTCATTGTTATCTCTTGATTGAACTACATCTTCTTGTCATCCCATTTTGCACTTGGCTTCATATTTATACATAGAATTGGTAAAGACTTTCCTACTGGGCTATTGTAGCTCAACAAAATCTTTCTTTTCAAGTTCTAATGCCGGACAGTAGCATCATGCATTGCGTACTTGGATTGTGGACGACTTTTGAAAGCTTATCACTTTTAGTTACTATTTCATCTTGTAATAGTTTAGCTTTTGATCAAGATGGTTTTGTAACTAAGTATTCATGAATTTCTTTTGACAAGGAAGTTTGTAACACTCCGCATGTGTTGTAACTACACTTAAGTCAATTTGGGCCGTGGTGCCAAATTTGTATATTCTTTTGAATTGGGAACTTGTTCGTAATTTAAACAGGTGGGATACCATTTTGGGATATGCGATGGCAAGTGAGGTCTTTTATTGAAACGTATTATATAATTTATGTTAAAAATCCAGGTCGTGACAAATAATATAACATAAAGCATGATAGTTATTGGTGGTTGTATGATCTTAATAATACATTGTTATGTATGTATGTACATGGGTTTGATGTTGGGAAATATCCCTTGGAGGTCATGTTAAGTAAACCTATTAGAGAAATCCACTAAAGCAGCAAAGATGGCTCTATAGGGTTACAATAGAAAAGATGTGTGTTTGTCCACTTTTGGTTCAGTAAATCTTTGCCATTCAATTGAACTCATTTTTCTCTGGCAGTATTAGGTTTAACGTTTTTTTTCACCAATTACAGCTCATCACATACCGATTTATCAAGCTCGTCAGGGTGTGTAAGAGTTCTTGTAGGTGCAGGGACGCTATGTATTATATTACCTATCAGGCCAAGAAGGATGGGAAGGCCTATTCTCCCCGTAACTTCCAAGCTCTAGTTCGTAATTCTTGGAGGATGCATATCGAGTTCTGCAGCAGGGAGGAGAAAAAACCCAAATTAACAGAAGGTACTTGTTGGTTCAGTTATTTATTTGCGTTTTTTGCACTATAATAGCTTCTTTTATCCACGGCTTTTGAACATTGGTTGATCCTACATTTCTTTATCCCCGTTTGTATTTGTTGTTTATTGTGTGCTCTTGGTGATATTGTTTCATTATGGTTCACTGGACTAGTGCACCTTCCCCAAAGCAATAATTCTTTTGTAGGTTTTTACTGATATGGGAATAGTTATTAACAAGGTGGTATTTCACTTGGGTGAAGAGATCCTCTATCCCATGTTTCATGTGTTCACAATGACGATACTTTCCAGCGAGAAATTGATATTAAGTATGTAGTTCACGTATTAACTCGTATTTCCGTTTTGTTCTCAAACTCTTTATCTTGACTCACCCTTTGTACTACATGACATCAATTTTCATGTTGTCATATTGTTCATTAATAAATACCTCATGATCACGTTAATTCTCTGAGTCTATCACGACGTCTTTTGTCATGTACCATAGCCACACATGACTCAACGACACACCATCCGCTAGGTTCGAAACAAGAATCTTATAGAATGAGTGTCAAAGGAACCTAGGAGATCAACAAGATGAAGCACGAGGATACGAGTCATAATCCTATCCATCAGATCACTAGACAAGCTCATGTCAACCCATAACACTCACCACATTACCCTTTATAGTCCATGACACCCCTATTAATCTTACGGTACGTTCCCTATTCAACGACACTAATATTATATACTATAATGAGTGCCAAGAGACAAGATCGAAGGAGTCATTAGGACAAAAGTAATCATGCTTGAGAGTGACTTAAATATGTTCTAATTATATAGGAAATTATAACACGAAACGAGAACAACCTTAGGAATAGCCACATACTTCAGAAAACTGACATACCTCTACTCAAATGACCATAACTTTCTGTGTACTAAGAGTCTTAAGGTGATTCTGGTGGCAAATGAAAGCTGACTTTAAGACCTTCGAATCGATATAAAGTTTGCATGAAACAGATATCGAACGAAGAAGTTATAGCCATTTGAAGTTGGGCTGAAACCCAGCAGACGAGCAGAATTTTCAGAGAGGGGAGGGATCGATGCTTGCTGGTCCAGAAATGAAAAGGGGCATTTTGTTACCTCATTCCCATCTTAAATAAAATAGAAAACCAACTAAACACACGTATGGAGAATTTCATAGATAAATAAATTAAGTCAAATCACACGTATGAAGAATTTCTTCCCTGGAGTATCATCAAATAAAGCTTGCTCCATGCAAGGAGCCAAATTAGAGAATACAACTAAACTAGAATGCTGAAAATGAAAGCTAGCTAGTAAATTGACACAGTAATTGCCTTCTCGAAAGATGCGAATCACTTCACATCCAAGTCTCTTAAGCATTGACTTACAATCACATATGATGTTAACCTCATGATTTTTCATACTGTGAAATTGAATAAGATGGGTATAAAATCGAAAAAACAAGTTATGGATTCTCAGTTGTCTATCGCGATTAAAGCCTCATCATCCATTCCTTAGAAAAAGACAGTAATAAATACTAGAAAAAGAACTTGTTGAAGATTATGAGAGGGGTTGCTCTTTCATGCCATTTGTCTTTACATACACAGAGTTAGAGACGGTACTATGGTGTAGTGTCCAAATAAAATCAAGTTAGCTGCTATTAGCAGTTTTCCTTCAAAAATATAGGTTAAAATTCACTTTAACCCACTGGGGTTTGGCCCATGAGCGGACACACCTCTTATGGTTCAAAAGTGAATACATAACCTACCTGTAGTTTGTAAAAAGGGGTTCAGCGCTTACGTCGTTAACGGAAATGATAAAATGTCTAATATGCCCTTGTATATATAACTATACATCCTTTCGATTTTGCATTTCACAAAAATTGAAAAAGACAGCGAGAGAGAGAGAGAGAGAGGGGCACGCCTGATACATATGGCATCTATTTTAGCTTTAAACTTCATCAATCGGCCAAGCATCGCATAATCAAACCCAGAAGCCCAAGCCCTAAAATCCTCTTCAATATCTTGCCGCGAAAGCGACACCTCAACCTTCCTCTCTTTTTGCCGTTTAAATCTCTGGCCAATGTTAGAGTTTCTTTTTCATTCCTCAAAAGAGATAAATGAGGTGCAACGACCCGGATTTTTGTTCCATTTGTTTTTCGAACACAGAAATTATTTTTAATCAATTAATATATAATAATTGATTAATATTTAGCTTAGAGTGTAATTACATTAAACTATAACCTAGATTAGTTTTTGTGGCTAGAATTAGCTTAGCATAATTTTACTTTAGTTTAAAACTCGCGTTTCTAGTGTGATAATTTAGCTAGACCCTCTCCCAACTAAATATCCTAGACATAGCAATGATCCTGTTATCTAGCCTTGTTAGTTTTTACGTACTTCCTCCATCTCATATTGTTTGTTTGATCCACAAAACGGGAACATTAAAATAATACTCCCTTCGTCCCAAATTAGATGACAATTTTTGATATTTGTGCCAATTTTAATTCCTTATATCTTTCAATATGAATCTCGACAAATATATAACATGGATCTTGTAGTTCTCGATTAGTTATATTATACAAAAATTTTAAACTCGTGAAATGTATTATAGATTGAAAGATATAAGTAATGAAAAATGGCACACAAATTTCAAAAGTTGTAATCCAATTTGGGACGGAGGGAGTACAATTTTTGTGAGAAAAAATTAATATTTTTCAACAATTCACTAGATATCGATGAGTGCCTTTAATTTATGAAAAAAACTTGAATTTTGTGTTAGTCCTCATTTTACGAACCGAACAAAGATTTAAGGACAAATATACATACATTTTCATGACTATAACATACACCCAATTCACATCCTAGCTTCTTCTTTCACCCACCAAAACCATGGGCTAAAACCATTGCCCTTGTCTTGTCCTATCGAGGGCCCTTGCCCACTCTCTATGACTACAATTTTGCAGCAAACCCAGCCCCCTATTTACACTCTTCCCACTCCCCCAAACTCCATCATGATCCTGATCACATGGCCATTACTTCATCGCCTTCCCTATTCCAATCTTCATAAATGCAAAACAATAGTCTACGCACCAGGAAACCCACCCATGCCCCCATGCCCCAACCAGCCTCATCTCCAACACCAGCGACCACTAGCCTCACATACACCTCCAGCGACCACCACCACCATCGGGTTTGCCTCCGGCAACAGCCCTTCACGAAAATCGACGCACCGCTGACGACCATCGTCGACAAACCCACCACCAAGGTCTCTCTCTCATCGTCTACATATTAAAGGGTTGTCGATCCTAACCTTTAATTTCATTATAATTTGTTCAAACAAAAAAAATTAGGGCTTGCGTAATTGAGTTTTCTTTTTTTCGTCAAACCCTAACCATGTATTTCTGATTCCATAAAATCAGGATGATATATCAATCCAAGATATAATTTTACAGGAGAGAGCCACAGATACAATTGAGAAATCAAAAACGAAATTGCTATATGATTTTTCTTCTACTTCTCTTTGGCAAAAACTGGGTAGCTACCCCTTCAAAAACATGGCTTTCCTCTACTTCTCTTTCGCAGAATGACTTGTTTTTCACTCAAACAGCAGCGGGAACAGAAAGGAGACGAAAAAGCCACAGCAGTAGAAGAAGAGGAAGGATAACAATCCATTCATGTTCCCCGAAAAATAGATTCCAGTCGTGGATAAGACACCGTACATATTCAGGACTCCAATTGATCCTATAACGGGATGAAGAATAGTGCGTTGTTTTACTTCTGAAGAACGCAAGGCTTATAAAAAGAAGCTCAAGGAGACCGAGGAATGTACATGTATTTCTTTATGTGTGTTTGTATTTGTTATTTCATTCATTATCATACTACAGAGAGATAAATAATGACATAAAGCATGATAGTTATCAAATTATAATGACAATTTAGTAATTTTTACGATTTATAAAATAGACCATTTATTATTAAATACTTTAAAATTATAATAATAATAATAATAATAATAATAATAATAATAATAATTTATCAGAAGGATAGTTCTTTCTTTTCTTTTCTTTTCTTTTCTTTTCTTTTCTTTTTTTATCTAAACTTTAAATATTTTTTCTTCTCTTAATGATATTTATTATCTTAGATTTACATAAAGTAAATAGAAAATGTCTTCTTTTTCTTTTGTGCAAAATAATAAATTTTAGTAGGATATTGAAAATCAGTGTATTAAGTCTTTCTTTTTCTTTCTTTTGAAAATCCTATTTTATGTTAACAAAATTTGTTAATCTATTCTTTTCCCCTTAGCGTAATTTAAAAAAATATTTTATTACTACTTATAATATTAAGGTAATATTATAAATATCTTTTATCCACCAATTTTCTTTCCAAAATTACTAAATAAAAGTATATTATTAATTTTAATTTTTTTTTCATTTCTCGATCTCAAGATATTGTATGTGTAATTATCAAGTACTAAAAGAAATTTGAGTACATATATAATCTAAGAATATTACCAATTATCCACTTAAACAATCAAATAAATCAAATTGATATAACTAATTCGTTGAATACTAAACTGATATTACTCAGTTAGAAAATAATATCAAGTCAGTAATTTTTTATAATAATAATAATATCAGAAAGATTGTAAAACTAATATCAATGTGGTTATCTTTTACTTAAATAATATCAAATAGATAGTTGGAGCAAAAATTAATATCAAATTGATGAATTCTGCAGAAAATGAACAGAAAGCTTTTTTTTTTTGTTTTTGTTTTTTGTTCTGGCTCATTTCAAGCCCTAATAACACGTCAAAATTACTCTATTATGCTTAGGAAGAGTGGGAGAAGAGATACATACGTTCGGTTTTGATCAAAACCAGCTTTAAACGAGTTTTTAAAATTTTGGTTCATCGGAGAAGATGACCGAAGTACGGCTGTCCAAGCTTGGTTTAGGGTAGTTGATGGCTATTTTAGGAATCCTGAGGTGTGTATGGAAGTTTGGGAAGGATAATTCTGATTAAGAGGTGGTATAAGTCACAAACCCCGCTTTTCTCTCTCTAATCCTCCATGAGAGGAGCTCAAGCTTTTTCTTTTTCTTTTTCTCTTCTACCTATCTATTGGTTTCCTAACTGGACAGAGGTTTGAGAGAGGTGTGGAGTTGTGGTTTTGGAGGTGAGGAAGGAGTGGTATTTATAGAGAAATTGGAGAGGAGAGGAGAGGAGAGGAGAGGAGAGAGAGAGAGATTATGGGACAGGGAGAGAGGGGTTATCTGGTGAAGGTTTTGGAAGGAAAAATATTCTAATGCGGATGAGTGTAGGTATTGGTACGGATATACGCAGAAACAAGCCTCGCGGTGTTTGATCGCTCGGTTTTCAATTTCGAAAAGTTCTAAGAATTTAATTGTAACATTACAAATTCATTTCGACGCTAACCACGGTCTTGCTTAGTGAAAAGTAATCCGAATTATCATAGAAAATAATTTTGTGAATTTTCGAAGGCTCGATTTGTTTTTAAGCGGTCCTTAACTAATTAATCGAAATTTAATTAATTAAAACAAAAATTTAAGGAATATTTAATATTACGGAATTTTTATTTTATTAAAAATTTTGGAATATTACAACCAATCCCCCTTAACAAAATTTCATAAATTGTCATCCAATTTAGACCAAAGCCATGGGCTAAAACCACTGCCCTTATCTTGTCCTATTGAGGGCCCTTGCCCACTCCCCACGACTGCAATTTTGCAGCAAACCCAACCCCCTATTTACACTCTTCCCGCTCCCCCAAACTCCATCATGACCCTGATCACATGGCTATTACTTCATCACCTTCCCTATCCTAATCTTCATAAATGCAAAACAATAGTCCACGCAACCCACCCATGCCCCAACCAGCCTCATCTCCAACACCGGCAACCATCAGCCTCACCTACACCTTCGACAACCACCACCACCGTCGGGTCCACTTCCGGCAACAACCCTTCATGAAAATGGACGCAGGGCCGACGACCACCGTCGACAAACCCACCGCCAAGGTCTCTCCCTCATCATCTATATATTAGAGGGTTGTCGACTCTAATCTTTAATTTTACTATAATTGGTTCAAACAAAAAAAATTAGGTCTTGTTTAATTGGGTTTTTTTTTTTAGTTGAACCCTAACCATGTATTTCTGGTTCCATAAAATCAGGATTGTATATCAATCCAAGATATAATTTTACAAGAGAGTGCCACAGAAATTTTGTCTCCTATGTTAAGATACAACTGAGAAATCAAAAAGGAAATTGCTATGATTTTTCCTCTACTTCTCTTTGGCAAAAACTGGGTAGCTACACCTTCAAAAACATGGCTTTCCTCTACTTGTCTTTCGTAGAATGACTCGTCCTTCACTCAAACAGCATCAGGAATGGAAAGGATAGAAAAAGCCACAGCAGCAGAAGAAGAGGAAGAATAACAATCCTTTCGTGTTCCCCGAAAAAAAGATTCCAGCTGTGGATAAGACACCGAACAGATTCGGAACTCCAATTGATCCTATAACGGGATCGAGAACAGTGCATTGTTTTACCCTGGAAGAACACAAGGCTTATGAAAAGAAGCTCAAGGAGACCAAGGTATGTACATATATTCCTTTATGTGTATTTGTGTTTGTTATTTCATTCATTATCATACTACAGAGGTAGAAATAATATAACATAAAGCATGATAGTTATTGGTGGTTGTATGATTTTAGTAATACATTGTTATGTATGTATGTACATGGGTTTGATGTTGGGAAATATCCCTTGGAGGTCATGTTAAGTAAACCTATTAGAGAAATCCACTAAAGCAGCAAAGATGGCTCTCAAGGGTTACAATAGAAAAGATGTGTGTTTGTCCACTTTTGGTTCAGTAAATCTTTGCCATTCCATTGAACTCATTTTTCTCTGGCAGTATTTGGTTTAACGTTTTTTACACCAATTACAGCTCATCACGTACCGATTTATCAAGCTCGTCAGGGTGTGTAAGAGTTCTTGCAGTTGCAGAGATGCTATGTATTATATTACCTATCAGGCCAAGAAGGATGGGAAGGCCTATTCTCCCCCTAACTTCCAAGCTCTAGTTCGTAATTCTTGGAGGATGCATATCGAGTTCTGCAGCAGGGAGGAGAAAAAACCCAAATTAACAGAAGGTACTTGTTGGTTCAGTTATTTATTTGCGTTTTTTGCACTATAATAGCTTCTTTTATCCACGGCTTTTGAACATTGGTTGATCCTACATTTCTTTATCCCCGTTTGTATTTGTTGTTTATTGTGTGCTCTTGGTGATATTGTTTCATTATGGTTCACTGGACTAGTGCACCTTCCCCAAAGCAATAATTCTTTTGTAGGTTTTTACTGATATAGGAATTGAATTTAGCTATTAACAAGGTGGTATTTCACTTGGGTGCAGAGATCCTCTATCCCATGTTTCATGTGTTCACAATGACGATACTTTCTAGCGAGAAATTGATATTAAGTATGTAGTTCACGTATTAACTCGTATTTCTGTTTTGTTCTCAAACTCTTTATCTCGACTCACCCTTCGTACTACATGACCTCAATTTTCATGTTGTCATATCGTTCATTAATAAATACCTTATGATCACGTTAATTCTCTGAGTCTATCACGACGTCTTTTGTCATGTACCATAGCCACACATGACTCAACGACACACCATTCGCTAGGTTCGAAACAAGAATCTTATAGAATGAGTGTCAAAGGAACCTAAGAGATCAGTAAGGAAACAAGATCTGGAGAAGGTACCCAACGGGAATGGGATGTACGACCAGTTAAGGGAGAAATTCCTAAATGGTCTAAAAGGTAACAAACGATTAAGGGAATGAGAATCCACGATATTCTGGGTTTCCTATACGAGAAAGGAAACTTAGGGCAACGAGGAAGATTGGACAGCAAGCATTTGTGAATCTATAAATACAAGGTAAACCTAGAGGTAAAGGTACGCAATTCGTTGCAATTCAATCACTACCTACTGATAATTAGGGTTTTCCGCTAGTACGAGATACTAACTTTGGCATCGGAGGGCCTTTGCCACGAGAGGCAAAGGTGCGCTCACCCTTGTTTGTTTTGCAATTAGGATTCCGGTGAAGGGCTAGGGCTCCGGCGAGGAATCTGAAGTAGCCGTTACAATCTTGTGCTGTTCAAATCTTCTTTCGTTTTCCTGCACTTACAGTTTTAATTTGATGTCGAACAATTATGGGCCAGTCTCACGACTGGGCAGAGAGGAGTGCCTAACACCTTCCCCTCATTGTACCTTTGGCTCCCGTGCCCAGAATCTCTTATCTATTTTTCCTAGTTTTCTTAAACTAGGTGGCGACTCTGTTTTGATGATAACCGTTATCGCATGACGATGTTCCTAGCCATGAGAATATCTGCAATCTTGGATTATGAAGCAAACAACCAACAAACAGCAACGATCAATTTGTATGGCGATGCCCCGCTTCAGGAAGGTGTCTACACATGTAGAGAGGACTAAAGTAACGGCGAGGCCGGTTTGAGCTTCGGAAAGGGCTAGCTTGGAAAGGCTCTTGTGGCAAGGCTAGGTCAAGGGCGTTTACGGATGTATGAGATGTACGGCTCGGGAAGGCTTTCGTAGGTGGAGGAGTTTCTTCTTTCCCGATGAGTCCCAATTTGATCCCTTCTTCAATCTGCAACTCAGTGGCATGCATGCGCTTGAAATATGTGATAGCCAGTGTGTAAATATGCTTGAGATACTTAGGCTGTAGATTCTTGACGACTATTCTCACTTGATCTTCCTCGAAAGGACGGCTCTTCATCTTGGCAGCCTTTCCTCTCCATCTTACCACAAAGGTAACAAAGTTTTTGCTTGACTCCTCCTTAGTCATTTCCAAATCTTGGGTGGTTAGCTCAATATAGACATTGTATGCATATTGCTTGACAAAAGCATTGGCAATTTCTGGCCAAGTATGATAGTGCACAAATTCCAAGGTGGGGAACCAATTAAGAGCGCTTTCGGTGAGAGTCCTTTGAAACGGTTGAGCAATGAGCTCATCGTTCAAGCCCATTGGCTTCAGTGTGTTGATGACATGGCGGACATGGCTGGTAGGGTTACCAATTCCATTGAATTTCTTGATATTTGGCATTTTGAATCTCTCGGGCAATTGAGAGTCTGGAAAAAGGCACAGTCCTTCAAAGTCCAGAATTTGGCCCCCCTGTAAACGGACCAGAGCATGTTTGATCTCTTTGACTTGCTTGACCAATTCTGGGTTTTCTGTTGTTATTGCTTCAGGATAATTCTCATCTTTTACTGATTCTCGTCTTCAGCATCTCTTGCTGCTTTGTCTGCAAGTAGAGTAGTGATTTGAGCTTGGAGATTGGCAATAATGGTGTCGTTGTCTGCCATGAGAGTGGGAGGATTGCTTGGCAAAGTTTGGGATTTGGTAGATAATCGGGTTGGCTGAGAAGATGACCGCGAAGTCCCTGGAAGTGATTGGGACCGTTGCGGTGATGGTGTTTTAGCAGGCGAAGGTGGCAGACAAGACGGCTGCAAAGACTTCTGCTTGGTGTGACTTCGGGTGTTGTAAGAGTATAAAATTGGATGTGGTTGCTTTTTTAGCTTACCTATTGTGCCTACTTGAAAAGTGAAATACCTATAAGTCCGTACTTGGCTGTATAGGATTAGAATTTAGGCTGAAAATCCCAACCCTTCTGCACAGAAAGAGATGTTACAACCATAAATGATACAGGGTGTGAGAAAGAACTTCAAGGCAAAATGCAGGAATATTCCTTAACCTGTGGGTTCCTGTCTTATTTTGATAAGTTCTATGGCTTTCTAACATATGTAAGGTTTGGGTAGTCTCAATGGTGCTCCGTTGTCAAAGGGCACCAGTCCTTCTGCCAGCCCATCATAGGCGGTGATCGGACGATTTCCTTTTTGATATACCGCTCGGTACAAGTGACTGTGGAGTTTGCTGGAACCCCTAACATAGCCCGTGACATGCTCGGATATTAGGTGAACTCAACGAGGTTACCCGCTCGATGCATATGATAAATGAATCAAACAAAGCATGTGTTAGTCTTATGTCGAACTTTCTGGTTATGGCTCTTAAGTCTCCAGCAGAGTCGCCAAAAACTGTAGACACCTCCCGTAGCAAGGCATCGCCATACAAATTGATCGTTGCTGTTCGTTTGGTTGTTCGCTTCATAAACCAGAATCGTGGACATTCTCATGGCTAGGAATATTGCCACACGACAACGGTTATCATCAAAACAGAGTCGCCACCTAGTTTATAAAAATTAGAAAAAAAAATAGAGATTTCGGGTACGGGAGCCAAAAGTACAATGAGGGGAAGGTATTAGGCACCCCTCTTCGCCCAGTCGTGAGACTGGCCCATAGTTATTCGACATATGATTAATACATGCTTTATGTAATTCTAAACACGAAGTCTATTTATTAGCCTTTAAACAGTTAATGGTGAGCCAAGACAGTAGTTGAAAGCATGCATCATAAAAGCAAAACAAAACAAATTTGTTCCAAGGAGATGGATCAAGCGGCCGGTGAATAGATGTCATGGCCGAGGGATCCTCCTAGTTTAATGTACCGGCCGATGGGTCAAAGATCCAACCGATGTTCTTCCTCACACTAGACTAGACAATTAACAGAGAGTTAAAATACTACGATTAGCATGCATAAACTGAAAATAAACTGAACCAAAGCCCCCTGGGTCTCACCATCTTGATCCCTCAGTTGCTTGATTGCTCGAATTGAGGGTGATTGACTGATTTTGCTTCTCGAAACCCTAGGGTTAGCGTTTGCACTTCGGGGTTTGGATCATCGGATTGCGGCTGCCTTCGGGAGGTTAGGGCTTTTGTAGAGGGGATTTGGGAGAGTATTTGTGCAGAGTTTCGTGGCAAGAGAGGATGAATTGTCTTCTAATTTCAGAGTCAAAGACTCCTTTATATAGGCATAGGGTGACTCACTCCATCCAATCACAATGCATGATCAAAATTGGAATTATAGGGCAGCACAAACTCTTCATGGTAATCTCCTTATGTAACCCGAACGCATCGGGATTTGGCTGCTATGGTTTTGTGAACGGATCAAACAATTGACAGAACATTCCAAAATCTGAAAAATAGACGATTTGGCGGCTGGGCAGAGGATCTGGCGGCCAAGTGATAGATTGGGCGGCCGAAGAATCGATCTGGTTGCCAAGGAATCAAACTCTTGGGGAGATTTTCAGGCAACATATTTCACAGGTGAAAGAATGATGTTGATGCCGTGAGATCAATGTTATGGCCGAAAGATAGATTTTTCTGGGATCTGAAAAGCTATTTGGATCTAGATTGGGTCATCTAAGTGGCTAAAAGTACTCACCATAAGTCCTAAGGTTCACGAGAAGTCAATCAGCAATCACTGTATCCATTCATCATCGGGATGGTCCCCAAGGTGCGACTTGAAATAATCGTTAGGCTAAATTGGAATGTCTATATTGTTTGAAGCTATTAATCAACCTCAACCCCATGATTCCACAACAATGTTTTCCAAATACACAAGTAGCTTTTTTTCAAATAAACTTACTGGACAAAGCCATCCACAAAATTCAGAGAAAAAAGAAAAGCATAGGCCTTGTTTGGTAACCATTTCACTTTCAGTTTTCTGTTTACTATTTCAGAATTTTCAAAAATTCGACATGGAAGTTTGTTTGGTTGTCTATTTTGATTTCCAAAAAGAGAGAATGACTTTCAAAAATTTTGAAAATTGGAGAATTAGCAGCTTCCACTTTTTTCACAAGCAGATGTTTGGTTTGGTTTTTGAAAGTTTTTTGAAAAATAATAGGGGTAATAAGTGGAGAGAGATAGAGAGAAATGGTAGAAGTAGGAGGAATCTAGGAAGAATCTAGTAGGTATTTTTTGAAAAATTCTTTTTAAAAACTGAAGAGAACAAGAGCGCATGCCAAGTGCCAACTCTTCCGCTTCGGTACAGTGCCGAAACAGTATACCCACCTTTGGTGCTAGTTCAAATCCTGGGAGGAGCTCTTTTAATATTCTCTCTCTCCCTCTACCATGACAAAGTCCTCTCAAATCTTAGGTATTTCTTCGTTCCGACGAATTCACCCGTAGCCGAAAAGACACCCACATGGGCACAACAATGGGACACCCACATGGGCACAACAACCATGGGACAACAATAATTGAAAACTTCTTCCCAAACTATTGACACAAACATATTTTTTGTTGCTACTTTTTTTAAGGAAAAATAAAAACAGGTTTTTAGCAAATAGAAAACATAAAATAGAAAAGTCACAGGGTTACCAAACAAGGGCATAATAAACCATGTACTTATTAGCTTACATGATTCCGCAAAATTAGTTTGAGATAAGTATTGTTTGTGCATTCACATATCGGTGGTCTTTGGTACTCTAGAGCTAAGAAACAAGGATACAGTCCCGGGACATCGATATGACACACGATACGGCGCTCTAAAATGTATTGGCTTTTTATTGGTTTCAACCTTTGTAGTGGCTTTTTGCGGCTGGGAATGAAGTGAAAAGAAAGTGTGGTGATTTCAGTTGCACCATGAAATGGCTGTTGAAAGTGTCTGCTCCATAAAGAAAATTTTTATCTTTTAAAAGGTAAAAATCACTCCTCAAGTAAAGAAAGAGAGATGCCTTTCAGTTACCCTTGGGGCTTAATTTTTTATTCACCTTTTTTTTTGGGTCATATTTTATAGTTAACGGGGTTAGTAGAAAGTTAGTCAACGAGGGAGCTCAGAGGTTATCCATAACCTTGAAATCCCAAATCCCGCCCCTCGTGGAACTCGAACCTTGATCTCCACAGAAGGACATGAGCAAACCATCTCACCATGTTAACCTTGCCAAAATTTTCCACTTCCTTTTGAACAAGAGTTCTTCTACATTGTCAATGTGTACAGCGGCGGATTAAAAAAACAGAAGAAAAAAGAAGTGTATAGCCCTTTAGCTCCTTGCCCAACTTCTTTGTAATGATTTATGCCTGTTCCCGCTTCAAGTTTTATCTTTTACACAGCCAGTCCCAAGCCCGGATAAAAGAGGAGGATTGTGCGTTAGATAGCTGACAGCCAGCACAGAAAAACCCCGTCAGATCACTATGACATGAATCCGATTATGAATTTGGCTAAGCTAGGGCGTTCCCTTCATGCGATGCGTTGTGCCCGCCTCGGAGTGGTTCGAGAAGATTGCAAGGGGCGTTGCACCTGCCTCGGGGTGCTTCAAAAAATTTGCTAGGGGCGTTGCACCTGCCTCGGGGTGATTCAAAAAATTTGCTAGGGGCGTCACATCGGCCCCCAGGTGTGTCGACAAATAAGCAAGGGTGTAGGCTTAGGTTTGCGAGTTGGAATAGAGGGTCGTTGACTGGTAAGACCATGGAGTTAGTTGATTGTATGATTAAGAGAAAAATTAGTATAGCTTGCCTACAGGAGACCAAGTGGGTTGGAGAGAAAGCTAGAGAAATAAAGAGTACCGGGTATAAGCTTTACCATACTGGGAAGGATAGGCATAGGAATGGGGTGGGAGTAGTTGTAACGAAATACCTTTGGGACTCCATAGTTTCGGTCACGAGAAACAGAGATAGGATTATTTTAGTTCAACATATCATTGGAGAGACTATAGTTAATGTTATTAGCGCCTATGCGCCCTTAAGTGGTCCTTGATGATCACGCGAAAGGACAATTTTTGGACCAGATGGACGAGAAGATGCAGGGGATCGCTTTAGGGGAGAAGATATTCATAGGGGGTGATTTCAACGGACACCTATGCCATAGTAAGCAAGGATATGAAAGGGTCCACGGTGGGTTTGGCTTTGGCTCCCAAAACGAAGTTGGGAAAGGTGTTTTGGACTTTGCAGTAGCTTTTGATCTTAGAATTATGAACACTTTCTTTAAGAGGAGAGATGAGCAGCTAATCACCTTTAAGAGTGGGACTAATAGAAGTCAAATGGATTATTTTCTAGTAAGAGGCGCAGACCGCTTAGTATGTAAAGACTGCAAGGTCGTACCGGGAGAGTATTTAGTGTTACAACATAGGCTTATAGTCCTAGACATTCACTTGGAAGGTCAACAGAGAAGGAGGAAAGAGAGTAGGAACCCACGTACTAGATGGTGGAGTCTGCGAGGGGAGAACCTAGAGTTGTTTCGAGACAAGATGTTAAGAGAAGCAAGATGGGATTTGGAAGGCAATAGTGAGGAAATGTGCAATGAGATGGCGGGTTGCATTAGAAGAATATCGCAAGAAGTTCTTAGAGAGTCGAGAGGGGGAGGCCCAATCTCGAAAGAGACCTGGTGGTGGACAACCCGAGGTCCAAGCCATCGTAAAAGCTAAAAAAGAGGGGTTTAAAAAGTGGCAGAAAGGTAAAAGTGAAGAAAACTTTAGAAGCTATAAACAAGCTTGTAAGGAGGCTAAGAAAGCCATGGGGGAAGCTAATAGGAGATTGTTTGAGAATTTTTATGCTAGACTAGATAGTAAGGATGGAGAGAAGGATATCTACAAGCTTGCCAAATGGAGAGAAAAGAAAATAAGAGACGTTTCTCAAGTTAAGTGCATAAAAGATGATGATTGTAAGGTATTAGTGAAGGATGATGAGATTAAGGGAAGATGGAAGAATTATTTTGATAAACTTTTGAATGAAAAACATGAGGAGAACCCAAGCGAAGAGGGCGGCTTCAAGTGGGCGTGTGAGCCAAAAGTATATGTTTTATTGGAGGTTACAAAAGTCTTAAGTGGCAGATGCACTGAGAAAGATGAAACCAAGCAAGGCCTTAGGACCAGAAGGTATTCATATTGAGGTATGGAAGAACCTTGGTGATAGTGGAGTGTCGTGGTTGACAAAGTTCAACAAAATTATTATGTCTAGAAAGATGCCTGATGAGTGGAGAAAGAGTATCTTAGTACCAATATACAAGAATAAAGGGGAAATTCAAAGTTGCAATAATTATAGAGGCATTAAATTGATGAGCCACACAATGAAGTTGTGGGAAAGAGTTATTGAGCATCGCCTAAGATTGATGACGACAGTGTCTGAGAATCAATTTGGATTTATGCCTAGGAGGTCTATAGCCTTAGAAAAAGCGTATGATAAGTTGCCCAGAGACATTATATGGTCAGTCTTGGAGAGAAATGGGGTGACAAAAGGGTATATCGATGTGGTTAAGGACATGTATGAAGGTGCAGTCACTAATGTTAGATCCCCAACAGGAGAAACAAGCGAATTCCCAATCACAGTATGATTACACCAAGGGTTTGCTTTGAGCCCTTACCTTTTTGCCTTGATTATGGATGAGCTGACGAGACATATTCAAGGTGAGATCCCATGGTGTATGTTGTTTGCGGATGATATTGTCTTAGTAGATGAAACTGCAAGAGGTGTTAATATCAAACTAGAAACTTGAAGAGAAGCATTGGAGTCAAGAGGCATTAGGATCAGTAGGAGTAAAACAGAATACATGGAGTGTAAGTTTAGTGATAGTTAAAGTGGTAATGCAGATATAGTGGCCCTCCAAAATAAAGAACTACCAAGAAGCGTGCGTTTTAAGTATCTTGGCTTAATTGTTAGTAAGGATGGAGAAATTATAGAGGATGTAACACATAGAGTACAAGTTGGATGGATGAAGTGGAGGAGTGCTTCGGGTGTGTTATGCAACTGCAGGGTTCCCACAAAGTTGGAAGGAAAATTCTATCGAACTGCTATATGGCCAGCAATGCTATATGGCACAGAGTGTTGGGCTGCTAAGAAACAACATGTGAATAAGATGAGTGTAGGCGAAATGAGAATGTTGAGATGGATGTGTGGTAAGACTTTGAGAGATAGAATTAGAAATGAAAACATTCGAGAAATGGTAGGGGTAGCACCATTAGAAGCTAAGATGAGAGAACATAGACTAAGGTGGTTTGGTCATGTTTACCGTAGACTCGTCGACGTAGTAGTTAGGAGGAGTGATATGGTTACGGTAGATGATAATACTAAGGGGAAAGGTCGACTGAAATTGACCTTAGAAGCTATAGTTAGCAAGGATCTAGGTTCTCTGGATATTACAAAACACGATGCCCGTGACAGATTTGAATGAAAAACACGGATTCATGTAGCCGACCCCATTTAATTGGGACTTAAGGCTCAATTTGGTTTGATTTTGGTTTGGTAGCAGGTGGTATAGATGGTTGTGTTTTCCATAGTGGCCAAAATTGGCCATGCTTATGCATAAGCTATGAGAAGTATGTTTGTTTTTTGGGTTGTAATATATAACTCTCTATTAATTGCATATTTAAGGCCCATTTGAAGTACGGACACACAAAATCGATCGTAATACCCGTGTCGGATACACCAGGGGCGCGTGACATTTTGAGACCCGTTGGTCACATTATCCAATGCACGGACACACGTACCCGATCGGATTATCCGTGCGAGGTTTCATCTTTTGCCGATAAAAAAAAAAAAAAATTATCCGTGTGAGATACACTAGCAGAACGTGACATTTTGAGGCCCATAGGGAACGTTATTCTTCAATGGAATTTTACGAATTTAAGGCGAGGGACACGTCAAGAACAAGTCGCTTAGATGTGAGCACAAGATTGTAATAAACTGTATGCGTTTGCAGAAAACCAGCATAGGTGGTTTGTAGCTTGGATTGGGTAGCTTTGAATATTATTTTTTTCATTCAAATAGCCCCCGTCCTCATTCAGTCGATCTAAAATCCCTCAACTTAACTTCAGTTTCAAATGCTCATACTTTTTCTGAGTACTATTGTGCTAATTCAATTTTTATGCATTTCTCGCTACCAAACTGAATCCAAAAAACGCTACTGGGTAGCGTTCCACTCTAAAGATGAGGCAGGTAAATTCCCTTCCTTAACAGCCACTTTGGATTGAAGGATTTGGTGAGAAAAGAAGAAAATAGAAAGAAGATTCTCGTAGGAGTAAAGATAGGTATCTTAAAATAGTGAGGAAAGGAAAGGAGAACTACTACCGTAGGAAACAAAGCAAACGAGGCCAGAAAGCAGTTGCAACGGGTGGAATGCGAGCATCAGTGAAAAAATCGAATCACAAAAATATCTGTGATGGTATCCCCTATTGATGCTTCTGAAAATGTGTGTAGCGCAAAAACCTCATTCAGTGCCTTTCTATTACCCGGTTGTAACATCTACCATCTATTTTACTCTACTCTCACACACAAAGTAGCTAAGTATTTGGCAATTGAGACAATGTGGCAAAAGCCACCTAAAACACAGTTATATATCTACATGGCAGAACCCATGGGAGTAACAACGATGCTCTATTTTAGTCACCGTCATTTGACATTAAAAACAGTCGCACCACAAACGATTACCCAATAATATGCATAATTTACTATTAGTTTGAAAGCATCAACCATAATACACCTTAACAGTACTTGCATTTCAGCTCCAAACAGTACTTGCGTTTCAGGTCCAAATGTAAATATAGTTATCTAAACACCAAAATATATAACATTGGCCTCAAAGCTAAGCTATATAAACACAACGCTATTGCTGGAGCTGTGATGTCTCCCCAGCACCTGAGGATAGATGGAACAAGAGAAGATTAAGCTAGAAAACTTGCGTTTCAGGTCCAAAAGTAAATATAGTTATCTAAACACCAAAATATATAACACGAGCCTCAAAGCTATATAAACATAACGCTACTGCTGTGATGTCTCCCCAACACCTGGGGATAGATACAACAAGAGAAAATTAAGTTAGCCAACACCATGCAAAAATTAATCAATAAAACCATAACAGACTAATAAGTAATATTTGGACTCCAAGCATAACCTTCATATATTCAACTAAATTTTTGCGATTGGAGAGGGGGGATGCAAAAAAGAGAGACTACTACATCTATTGGTGCGACAAATGTAAAAAGAATAAAAACTAAACTATATACACATGCAGAGCCCATGGAACAACTATATCTCAGTAACTATATACACATTATAATAGGCTTAATTGCAAGAACACCCCTTCAACTAACACATTTTTGCAACATCACCCCCTCAACTAAAAAACTCGACAAGATCACCCCCTCAACTATCAAAACTAAGCAACTTCACCCCCTTCCCTCTTTTCCGTCCAAATCTGTTAGGATTTTTGACGGAAAATTCCAAAGTTGGATGGAAAAGTAAATTTGAACCCAAAAATGCCCCTCCATTACCCCCAACCTCTATATCCTCTACCAAACTCCTTTTTTTCTTCTCCTCCTCCTACCTCTCCTACCCTCCACGATCAGGAAAGATCTCTCTCTCTCTCTCTCTCTCTCTCTCTCTCTCTCTCTCTCTCTCTCTCTCTCTCTCTCTCTCTCTCTCTGCCCGACCGTCCACCCATCCTCCTAAACCTCCAAAGTTGGATGGAAAAGTAAATTTGAACCCAAAAATGCCCCTCCATTACCCCCAACCTCTATATCCTCTACCAAACTCCTTTTTTCTTCTCCTCCTCCTACCTCTCCTACCCTCCACGATCAGGAAAGATCTCTCTCTCTCTCTCTCTCTCTCTCTCTCCGACCGACCGTCCACCCATCCTCCTAAACCCAAATTTCATTCTCCTCTTAGTCCCAGATTTCCTCATTCTCCCTAATCCCAGAAATTCGAAATCCTTAAACTCTGAAATTCGAAATCCAACCCCTTTAAACCCAAATTCTCCCTCCTTATCTCCCTCATTTTCTCCACATTCCTCCATACACCCATAGACCCACCATGAGCAGATTTGTGGAGTCATCAATATAAGACCAAATCTCCAGTTTTTGACCACTAAAACCTGCAATTCCTAACTATCAAAACCAAGCATTTTGTAACCACAAAAACTGCAGTTTTGAAGCTCCAAAAATTGCAGTTTTGAAGCTCCAAAAACTGCCTAGAAACTGCAGTTTTGGACCACCAAAAACTGCACTTCCTAACTATCAAAACATGCGTTTGTAAAGGTCCAAAAACTGCATTTTGAAGCTTCAAAAACTGTCCAAAAACTGCACTTCCTAACTATCAAAACCAGCATTTGTAAAGGTCCAAAAACTGCATTTTGAAGCTTCAAAAACTGTCCAAAAACTGCAGTTTTGAAGCTCCAAAAACTGTCTAGAAACTGCAGTTTTGGACCACCAAAAACTGCACTTCCTAACTATCAAAACCTGCATTTGTAAAGGCCCAAAAACTGCATTTTGAAGCTTCAAAAACTGCACTTCCTGACTATCAAAACCTGCATTTGTAAAGGTCCAAAAACTTTATTTTGAGGCTTCAAAAACTGCAGTTTTGAAGCTCCAAAAACTGCAGTTTTGAAGCTCCAAAAACTGCAGTTTTAAACCACAAAACCCTGCAGTTTTTAAGCACAAAAAGCTGCACTTTGGAACACCAAAACCCTGTTGTTTGTAACCTCCAAACCCTGCTCTTTTTAAGCTCCAAAACCTGCAGATTACACCAATGCATTTGCACATTACACAATAAATTTCCAGATTTATTCAGTCCATAATTCCCATAAGGCACCCCAGAAATAATGGACACAATTCCATTGATTCCAAAACATAACAGATTGTGTCAACAAAAGATCAATACATAGTGCCCATTCATTACATTAAAAAAAGCAGTGTTTGCCTATAATTTGTGCATTGCCATTTGCAGTTACCAATAGGGTACTCTGAAAAAAGTCAACCTAAGGTTACAAATACTGCTTCCAAACTAAGATAAAGGTTCCAAAAAACTACTGACAAGTCAATAAGTATCCCAAAAGTACTAAATAAGTATCCCAAGGTTCCAAAAGACTACTAAATTTGGTTGTTTGCCACTTCCAACCATTGGTTCTTTACCCTTCCCATTAGTTGCAGCTATTTGTCTCCCACCATTGTCATTAGTATTTGGACCTCTCTCTCTAATCATAACACTAGGGAGTGTAGGAGTCCTTCCACCTCTTCCTTTAGGTGCAGTGTTTTCCCTTCCTCCTCTAGGTGCACTGTTTCCCGTTCCTCCTCTACCTGTAGTATTTCCCTTTCCTCTAGCAACAACAGTGGTTCCTCTTCCTTTAGTAGCTGTGTTTCCTCCTCTTCCATTCACTGCAATTCTTCCCCTGCCACCTGTAATCTGATTCCCTCTTCCTCTTTCCCACAATGACTACCATACTCTGTAATTGCAGCCATATATAAAAATAAAATGCTACAAACAATAATAATATGTACAAGTGAAGAAAAATTAATAATAGTATGGACATACTTGTTCAGCAGTAGCATTGGCTTGTGAGGGAAGGTTTTTGCAGTGTGGCCTAGGCCCTGGCTGTTTGCATAGTCTACACTCTCTCCCTCTTCATCACCAGCTTGGTCTTCTATGTGTTCAACAATCAACATATACATCAATTAACATACACTTCCTACCAGAAAGCGCTGCAAACATGTTTAATAAATTAGCATGAGAAGTCAATGCAACTAACCCATTGTTCATGCCACACAATGGCAGTCTATAAAAGACACTTGTGTTATCTTTTGCTTCACGTATTAAACCTGGGACCAAAAATTTGCATGTGCTTATAAAAACAGATTTATAATATTTCCTGAAAACACAATTTAATCCACAGCCAAGTCAATGAACAAGTATTTTATACCCTAGGTTAATTAAATAAATCAAAATTCCCAAACTTTTTAGGGTTCCAGTCCAATTTTTTAAAACCCCAATGTCATACCCAATTTCTTAAAGCCCTAATCTCAATTTTATAACCCCCATCTCGTACTTAAGGATTAAATATATAAAAAGTTAAAAAATCCCCAAATTTTAAAACCCTAATTTCGGATCTCAGACTTTTAGGAAAAAAATTTGAATAATTCGAAGATCCCTAAAACCCCCTATTTTTTAAGCTCTAATCTCGGACTTTTAGGGTAAACAATCCAAAAAACTTCGAAAACCCCCAAACCCCCAGATGTTTTAGCCCTAATAACCTCGTACAAAATGATATAAAGACTTACAGACAACTTTCGAATTCGAACGAAGGAGAAGTAGGTAGAACTCGTATGGATTTGAACGAAGTCTGTCGATTCGTACTTTACGGATTTCAGGGGTTTCTGCTGTCAATTAGAGATGGGAGGTGGGGGATGGAGATGAGTGGAGGTGGAGATGAGATGGGAGATGGGTTCTAGGGTTTCGGTCGACCACCCATGACGAGGGCGATAGCGAGAGAGAGAGAGAGAGATGAAGGGGTGGTGGGAGTGAGATCGTTTTTCCTTCCAAGTATCAAATCGTCTGTGAGAGGATCAAAAAAAAAAACGTTTGTGTTTTTTTAAGCCTAAGGGTATGTTGGTCTTTTTCTTTCAGTCCGTCCATTTTTTTAACGGAAAAGAGGGTAGGGGGTGAAGTTGCTTACTTTTGATAGTTGAGGGGGTGATCTTGTTGAGTTTTTTAGTTGAGGGGGTGATGTTGCAAAAATGTGTTAGTTTAGGGGGTGTTCTTGCAATTAAGCCAGCCCAATTATAATAGCCACACAACAAATGAGCACCAAATAATATGCATAGTTTACGATTGGTTTCAAAGTAGTAACCACAAACTTAAAAGTAATTGCTTTTTGGTTTCCAAAGTTAAAGATACTTCACCAAAAATAACATAGCGCCAACCTCAAAGTGAAATAAACATCCTCTACTGCTGAGATGGCTCCCCAGGACCTGCAAATAGCACAATAGACGAACAAGTCAGCCAACACAAAGAAAACATTAGAAATGAAGCACATTTACACTCTTCTCAATAAAAATCAGCCATGGTTACAATATCCTCCACGATTGTTACACAGATTCTAACCAGTCGATTTCCATGTACATCTCTGTCAAGTCTGACAGCACTATTGTGAGTCCTACTTCTCTTAAGCCCCACAACATGGTAAATATCATTTTCCTCACCAACCAGTGATGGGTATACATATTATTTTGCATCTATTCCAGGCAGATAAATCTTTTCCCACCAAGCAATAAGTCAGATAAAGAAGCACTCTTCTTCATAAATAACCACAATAGAAATGTTGCGTTACAAGACTTTAAGTGTGCATTTGATGACTATTTCTAGTTAGGCCTCCATGTGCGGATCTTTCTAAGTGGCATACTGGATACAACATGGTGAGGAAAAAACACATTCATGTAGAAAAATATAAAAATGACACACACTTGCATCATCCTTTTCTCATGTCCAATTCTCCTACGTGGTTCCTAGAACTCTTGACTGGTGAGTTTAGGTGTTTAGTTAACTGCAATTCCAGCTGGCCAACCACGTGCATGTCCTGTTGAAGTGATGTTCTGAGTTGTCTTTGACATAACGCAACATTTAGACATTTAGTACATAAAACCATGTAAAAATATGACCATTGTTTTGTGCTCTTCAAGTGGTAGAGAAACTTGCTTGTTCAGAGAACGAAAAACAAAGAGCATTTTCGTTCAAAAAATTTCTTGCTTCGTTTTTTTCAAAATGCTTCCTAACTCCTAATTAGCACATGACATAAACTAGTAAGCACATCAAAGTTGGATCAACTAACATATAAACAGACTCAGTAGTTGATTTGAACAAAAATGGATTTTCATCAGATGGGCTTGTCAACTAAATCCCTCTAACAGTGGCGGCTCCAGAAATATTTGGTAGGGTGTTCAAAAAATATTAATCCCTGCTAACTCTGTTTAACAAGACTGAAATATTACTATAAACATGGGTTGCTAGGTGTTCAAATGTGAATTTGTTTTTTATAACTCAAGTGTCTGGTTCAGCTTACGTGCACCTCGATTAATCACGTGGCTCAATTTCACCGCCCACTTGCAAAGAGCCCTGTTAAAGCCGAAGAAAGTGTTCAAACCAAAGTTGATTTGTGGCTCTCTCAAGTTGATGAATGTTCAAACTTTGTTTGGTTGGGTGTTCAAAGTAGGGGTAGAATGAAAATACATGCTACTCAAGTGAATACCCAAGCTCCAACGTGGAGCCGCCTCTTCCCTCTAAGATCCCAAAAAAGATTAACAATGGAAATCACAGTAACTTTATTATGGGTCTTGACTGCTATACATGAGAGGCATTTCCTGGGCCTATGCACCTTTCTTTTAAGATAAGATAAGATGGAAAAACAAAAACAAACACAGGAAGAATGAAAGAACAACGAAAGGCAACACAAATAGAAGATACATGTAGGAACTTTAGAATCGTTCCCATTCATGGGTCTCACTAGAAGTCACTGCAAAAACTTTAAACATGGGGCATAATTGTACTGAATTCTTACATGGGATAGAAGATCTCTACACCCATGAGAACTACCAGCCAACTTAACAGCTAAATTCAATTCCCATACATGCCATACAACTCTAACCTTATTCGATAAAATCAACTGACAAGCAAACTCGTCAAGTTAAAAGCTAAATTCAATTCCTATATATGGGATACAACTCTAAACGTATTAGATTAAATCAATTAACAAGCAAACCCGCCTACTAGCATTTCTACGAAACGAACTAGTTCTTTCCATACATCGGTATAACCAACCAAAGCATTATTGCTTTGGGAAAGGTGCACTAGTGCAATGAATCACATATAACCAAGGGCACACATGAACAACAAATACCAAATGAAATAAAGAAATGTAGGGATCAACCAATGTTCAAAAGCCCTGGTCAGCATTCAAAACCAGCATAAATGTCCACCGACAAATAAGCTATTATAGTGCACGATAAAACCACCAGAAACGCAAATAAATAACTGAACCGAACCTTCTGTTAATTGGGGTTTCTTCTCCTCCCTACAAAACTGGACATGCATCCCAATCAAATTATGAACGCGAGCTTGGAAGTTACGGGGAGGAGAAGGAGCCATCCCATCCTGCTTGGCCTGAAAGGTAATGTAATACATCCAACCCGTGCACAAACCGATACACACCCTGACGAGCTTGACAAACTCGTATTTGGTGCGCTGTAATCAGATTAAAAAGGCGTTAAACCAAATACTCCCAAAGAAAAAAGAGTTAGTGGAATGGCAAGGACTTACTGAAACAAAAAAATGGGGACAAACGCACCTTTTTCCTGTTGTAACCTCTAATAGCCATCTTTGCTGCTTCAGTGGAAAAATCGCTAACTTCGGATTGTTCTTCCAAGGAGATTTCTGATATAGGATTACTTAAAGCAACCTCAGAGGTATATTTCCCAACATCAAACCCCTGTACACAGATATTAATGTCATACGTAAATACAACCACCTGCTACACCTACGTGTTTATTTCAAACTAATAATACAAACACACATACATAATAAGGGATTACATTACATATATACATACCTCGCTCTCCTTGAGCTTCTTTTGGTAAGCCTCGCGTTCTTCCGGGGTAAAATAACGCATGTGTCTCCATGAAATCTTCGGTGTGTCATCCACGACTGGCTTCTTCTTCTTGTTCTTCCTCTTCCTCTTCTTCTGCTGTTGCTGCTGTGGTTTTTCGTCTCTTTTCTGTTCCTGCTGCTGTTTGAATGCGGAGCGGGTCATTCTGCGGTTAGCATAATCATCCATAAATTTCTTCTGGTCGGAGGTGGAACGGGTCCTTACTCGATTAGAAACTTGATCGTTCTCCATCTCCTCGACTGCCGATCTCATCGTTGCGCTCTCTCTCTCTCTCTCTCTCTCTCTGGGGAAAAGGCGGACAGATAGGGTAGGGATGTGGAAAAACGAGGAAATTAGGAATGAGACTTGAGAGTTAGCAGGGTCCACGCGAACTGGGCTAACCTTTCAAGCCCTCCGAGACCAACCCATGGTTCAGCAAGGGCTTTTTACAAGCCGGCCCCAATTTGTCCACGCCAGTCCCTATAAAGGACATCTCGTGTCAATATCATCCCGGATAAGGACTGTTTTTACGAAAATACCCGCAGTCTTTCTGAGCGTATTTTGGGTTTAAGAATTAGAAAAAATTATCCCATAAGGATGAAACATTACATTGTAACGTTCCAACCATGATCATTGGTTAATATTCCGGGACCCATTGCCTTTTGTTCGTGGTTTGAGGAACAAATTGACATTTAACATTTGATGAGTGATGAAACATTGTTTGAAAACTACCAAATAATATTTCTAATCATAACTTTTTCTACCTCTCTCTAAATTGTCACATGTTTACGTACACATTCTTATTCATACATATTAGCGTCGTTTCCGTTCGATGCACGGGACAAACAACAAATTTTGTATGAGCTTGATATTTTGTAGCTGAGCCACACAAATATTTTGTTCCGTGCATCGAACGGGAACGACGCTAGTTGATAGAAGAAAAACCCGGGGTGTGTTCTGTCCTTCAGGAACAACATGAGTGTTGGGCCAATCTGGGCCGTCCATGCTCAGCATTAATGGACGACTCAGATTGCAAGAAATATTAAATCAAGTTAAATTACTTCAAAAAAAAATTAAATCAAATTAATTTGTAACCAAAAAATCAAATATTGTATTTGTTCAATGCATGGGATAAAAAATTAACATTAGTTTTTTTCGACCCTGTGTATCAAATGGGCACAACGCTAGTGATAAAAAATATAATCTAAATAAAAAATATTATCTAATATTTTTTTCCCATGTACGATGCACGCTAACATTAGTCTCATTCTGTTTACTAAAAGACATATGTGTGGTGTAAAATGAATTTGGAGTACTACGTGAGGTATCCCTGCTGGGACATAGAATAATTTTTCCTAAGCTTCTCTCTCCCTCTCCCCCGTCCCCAAACCCACCCCCCCCCCCCCCATGTTTTTCTCTCTTCTATTTTTTTTTTTTTAATTCTAAATTCTAGGAATTTAAGATTGAAGGTTGGGAGTTTTTTGGCTTCAACTACATTCCTATAGGATATTGATAGATATACATACATAATTGTATATAAATCTCATATATTGTTAAACTTTAAACAATTATAATTTTTGTTGTATATATCGAAAAATCATTAAAAAAATATTTTTGAAACCTACTCGATAAGATCTTTCAAACAAGATCCATTTTGAATATGAGATTATGTACACATAAAAAAAGTTATTTTACACTGCTTAATTAAAAATTCATACCAATGCACGCCCTCTAAAATGAAATAATTCACATCCCTCAAAAGAATTCACACATCACAAATCACTCTTTTAAATGGACAATTCACACCCCAAGGTGAAAGAATTCACATCTTTCAAATGCAAAATTCACACCCTCTAAAATAAAAAGAATTCACACCCTTGTTAAACACAAGTCACACCCTAAATAGGAATGTGAATTCTTTGATTTGTTGGGTGAATTTTATTTTTTAGATGTGTGAATTCTGTCAAATATGGTATGTGAATTTTGTCAAATAAGACATGTGAATTCTGTTTTTTAGGGGTGTGAATTTTATCATGTAGGCATGTGAATTCTGTTTTTAGGGGGGTGCAAATTCTTTCAAATATGACGTGAATTTTGTCAAAATAGAACCTGTGAATTCTGTCAAATAGAAACTCTAAGAATATTGAAAAGAACTAAAAATAGATGGATGAACCCTAGGGTGAACCGAATGTTACGCACAACTGCTTATCGTTATGAGCTTAAGGGTTTAGGGTTCACGAAATGCCAACTCTAAACTCTAAACCCTAAGCCCCACTTATAGAAGGATGAACCCTAAGTGTGAATTGTTAAATTGTGAGTGTGAATTCTGTTTTTTTCAAAGTTGTAAATTCTTTAAATTTGTTAAATTTTGAGTGTGAAAATGCAAAATTCATGCATTCTCCACACAACTCACTCCTCAAAATACAGAATTCACACCCTTCAAATGCAGAATGCACACTTTTCAAAATAAAGTAATTCACACTCTCAAAAAATAATTTTTTTCTACACATAATTTTATATGCAATATGGATCTTGTTTGATAAATCTCATTGAGTAGATTCTAAAAATATAAATTTCACAAAAAACGAATATATATAGTAAGAAAGATTCAATTTTTAAAGTTTGAAATGCAAAAAATAACACCTTCTATCCCTTCAAGCCACCGCATGTCAAACTCATCCCGTTTAAGCCCCATTTTAAGTAGGCTACCGAAAATAACCCCGTCCTCGCTCACCTTTGCAGTTTTGCGCATAGCTTTATGTAAACACACCAAAATCTCAATCTGATCTGAACTCGACAGCGGCCATGATCGTGGGGGTCCTCTCTCAATCCTTTCTCGTTTCGCCATCTCCGTCGTGCAAAACCCTAACACCACTGCGTATTCTCCCGTACAGGACTCCAGGGTCTGTCTTCCTTCTCTCAAGCCCTTTCATAGTCATGGAACGCCTCACTCAAAAAGGAAGATATCTGTGTTTTCAGCTCTCACTTAGATGCATAACATATAAAACATGTGGATGATGATAATAGATGCTGACGTGACATATTGAGTTATTTTCTGCATTTCCCCCGGAGAGAGAGAGAGAGAGAGAGAGAGAGCAACGATGAGATCGGCAGTCGAGGAGGTGGAGAACGACCAAGTTTCTAATCGCGTAATGACCCGTTCCACCTCTAACCAGAAGAAATTTATGGATGATTATACTAACTGCAGAATGACCCGCTCCGCATTCAAACAGCAGCATGAACAGAAAGGAGATGAAAAACCACAGCAGCAACAGCAGAAGAAGAGGAAGAGGAAGAACAAGAAGAAGAAGCCAGTCGTGGATGACACACCAAAGATTTCATGGGGATCGAGATACATGCGTTATTTTACCCCTGAAGAACGCGAGGCTTACCAAAAGAAGCTCAAGGAGAGTGAGGTATGTATTTATGTAATGTAATCCCTTATTATGCATTTGTGTTTGTATTATTAGTTTGAAATAAACACGTAGGTGTAGCAGGTGGTTATATTTACGTATGACATTAATATCTGTGTACAGGGGTTTGATGTTGGGAAATATACCACTGAGGTTGCTTTAAGTAATCCTATATCAGAAATCTCCTTGGAAGAACATTCCGAAGTTAGCGATTTTTCCACTGAAGCCGCAAAGATGGCTATTAGAGGTTACAACAGGAAAAAGGTGCGTTTGTCCCCATTTTTTGTTTCAGTAAGTCCTTGCCATTCCACCAACTCTTTTTTCTTTGGGAGTATTTGGTTTAATGCCTTTTTAATCTGATTACAGCGCACCAAGTACGAGTTTGTCAAGCTTGTCAAGGTGTGTATCGGTTTGTGCACGGGTTGGATGTATTACATTACCTTTCAGGCCAAGCAGGATGGGATGGCTCCTTCTCCTCCCCGTAACTTCCAAGCTCGCGTTCATAATTTGATTGGGATCCATGTCCAGTTTTGCAGGGAGGAGAAGAAACCCCAATTAACAGAAGGTACTTGTCGGTTCAGTTATTTATTTGCGTTTCTGGTGGTTTTGTCGTGCACTATAATAGCTTATTTGTTGGTGGACACTTATGCTGGTTTTGAATGCTGACCAGGGCTTTTGAACATTGGTTGATCCCTACATTTCTTTATTTCATTTGGTATTTGTTGTTCGTGTGTGCCCCTGGTTATATGTAATTCATGGCACTAGTGCACCTTTCCCAAAGCAATAATGCTTTGGTAGGTTAAACCGATGTATGGAAAGAACTAGTTCATTTCGTAGAAATGCTACAATGTCAGGTAGACGGGTTTGCTTGTTACTTGATTTTATCTAGCTAATACGTTTAGAGTTGTATCTCATATATAGGAATTGAATTTAGCTTTTAACTTGACGAGTTTGCTTGTCAGTTGATTTTATCGAATAAGGTTAGAGTTGTATGGCATGTATGGGAATTGAATTTAGCTGTCAAGTTGTTAAGTTGGCTGGTAGTTCACATGGGTGTAGAGATCTTCTATCCCATGTAAGAATTCAGTACAATTATGCCCCTTGTTTAAAGTTTTCGCAGTGACAAGATTTTCTAGCGAGACCCATGAATGGGAACGATTCTAAAGTTCCTACATGTAACTTCTATTTGTGTTGCCTTTCGTTGTTCTTTCATTGTTCCTCTATTTGTTTTTGTTTTTCATCTTATCTCTTATCTTAAAAGAAAGGTGCATAGGCCTAGGAAATGCCTTTCTCATGTATAGCAGTCAAGACCCATAATAAAGTTATTGCGATTTCCATTGTTAATCTTTTCTGGGATCTTAGAGGGCAGAGGCGGCTCGACGTTGGAGCTTGGGTATTCACTTGAGTAGCATGTATTTTCATTATACCCCTAGTTTGAACACCCAACTAAACAAAGTTTGAACATTCATCAACTTGAGAGAGCCACAAATCAACTTTGGTTTGAACACTTTCTTCGGCTTTAATAGGGCTCTTTGCAAGTGGGCGGTGAAATTGAGCCACATGATTAATCGAGGTGTACGTAAGCTGATCCAAACACTTGAGTTATAAAAAAAAAAAAAACACATTTGAACACCTAGCAACCCATGTTTATACAAATATTTCAGTCTTGTTAAACAGGGTTAGCGGGGATTAATATTTTTTGAACACCCTACCAAATATTTCTGGAGCCGCCACTATTGGAGGGATTTAGTTGACAAGCCCATCTGATGAAAATCCATTTTTTTTCAAATCAACAACTGAGTCTGTTTATATGTTAGTTGATCCAACATTGATGTGCTTACAGGTTAATGTCATGCACTAATTAGGAGTTAGGAAGCATTTTGGAAAAAAACGAAGCAAGAAATTTTTTGAAAGAAAATGCTCTTTGTTTTTCGTTCTCGGAACAAGCGAGTTTCTCTACCACTCGAAGAGCACAAAACAATGGTCATATGCTTTTATTATTTTGCCCTTTTCACTTTTTACACTCCCAAAATTCACACCCTTCAGAAGAATTCACACATCTTTGCTGAATTCACTCACCTTTGCAAGAATTCACAACCCCGAATTCACATCTCTTTGCAGAATTCACACCCTTTTGCAAGAATTCACATTCCTTTGCAGAATTCACACCCCCTTTACAAGATTTCACACCCCCTTCACTATTCACACCTTCAGAATTTACATCTTCGAAAAAAGACGCAATTCGCACGCAAATGAGGAATTCACACTTTCGAAAAAGACAAAATTCACATCAAAATGAAGAATTCACACCTTAAAAAAAAGATAGAATTTACATTCTCAAATTAAGAATTTACACCCCCAAATTAATTAAACCCCAAATTAACAATTCACAGCTCCTTAAAATCCACCTATTGTACGCCGTAGTGTAGTAGTGGTGGTGGTGGTAATTGCATATAGAGATGTATGTAGGTGTACATATTCTTCTAGATTTTTTTTTAAAAAAAATGCCGTTATGTGGCGGTGGTGGTTTTTGCATACAAAGATGTATGTACACATATGTTCTACTGTAATTCAAAAAAAAAAAAGTACGTCGGCATGTACAAAGATTATCTCATCTCTCGCCCCGCCACGCTGTCACCGACTTGAAGAAGAAGTCTACAGCTTCGTCATCACCAGCCCCCCCGCCACACCGTCGCCGACCCCGACCTCGTCACCTCCCACTACGGCCGCCTCGCCCTCCTCCTCAACCCCCACCACAAAAGCCTCCCTTCCCCTGGCGTGAAGACCACCAACGGAGCTCAAACGACGTCAGCATCGGAAAACAACAACAACGTGACCACCATGATGGTAACGGACCACCAACAACAACTGATCGCAAGTATGATCTCCCAAACCCTAACCTTTCTCTCTCTCTCTAGAACCTCCAGATCTGTAAATATCTTGGCACTAACAGGAGAAAACACGAGATATCTTCCATTCTGAGCTAGGCGTTCTATGGATGTGAAAGGGTTTGAGAGAAGGAAGAGAGACCCTGAAGTCCTGTACAGGAGAAGACGCAGTGGTGTTAGGGTTTTGCACGATGGAGATGGCGAAACGAGAGTCGATTGAGAGAGGACCCCTACGGTCATGACTACCGTTGAGTTCGGATCAGACTGAGATTTTGGCGTCTTTACATAAAGGTGCGCGCAAAACTACAAAGGTGAACGAGGACAGGGTTATTTTCTGTAGCCTTCTTAAAATGGGGCTTAAACGGGTTGAGTTTGACATGCAGTGGGCTTGAAGGGATAGAAGGTGACAAAAAAATGCCAGCTGGAAAGAAGCCCAATTTTGAGAAAATGACCAGCCGGTCCAACTTTTCAAATTCATAGTCCACTAAGTCCTTGCTCTATTAGTGCAATGCCCTTATGGGTCTTGTAGGTGTAATTTTACAAATTTAACCCAATCTAATAACATACAATCAAAACACACTCTCCCTCCAGTATCTCTCTCTCTTGAAGGAGAAACGTCAACGGTTTAGGGTTTCTGGTGGGGAGAGGCGGTGCCTCCTCCCCCTCCCACCACTGCCGCCTTTCGCTCCAGTCCTTCATGTTCTGTGCCCAGTCATCATCGATCTCCCTTGAAGCTATGTGTTCTCCCTTATCATTGTCGATCTCCTCCTAAAAGCACAGAGACAATGGCGCCTTCTGCAAGACCCTCCACCATTGCCTCTCTCTCATGGACCGAGCTCCTCCCTCCTTCGCCACCGCCCTCGTCTCTTTCCGCCACCACCGCAACCAAGCGTTATATGTGAAAACGATGTCACAATGATCAATGTCTTGGTAGAATGTCCTATTTGTCAACGCTCGTAAAGGAAGAGAGAGAAAAGAGAGGACACATGCTGCTGCACCCGCTAAAAGCCCGGCATAGCCGCAGAGGGAAATAAATCCCACGCATGCGTGTAGGATGCGGTATTTAATGGGCCTGAGGGTATTTTTGGACAAAAATTACAGACTAGACCTAATGAGATGTGACTTTTGGTTAGCTAATTTGGGTGGGACTTGGTGGGAAGAAGTCCACCCACATAGGACCGACCTGGAAGAAGCCCTTGAATTTTAAGCATGTTTAAAAGTATGGAGTTTTCATATTCCTTTTTAGTATTCACGAGGATGTTGGGAGATGAGATTTATAAAAAAAAAAATGGGATTAAAGAGATTAGATGCGTAGTTTGCATATTTGTTTCGCGGATTAGATGATGAGATTACTAGTATCATGTTATCCAACCTCATCCCATGTAAGCATTCATCCTGATTATTTTAAACAATTATGTTTTTATCCCCACTTTTAAATAATCCCAAGTTTGCCCTTTATTATATAACTATATTGACTATTATATATATATAGTATATATGTACATAAAGGCAGAGATTTTTGAGACTAAAAACTAATCTTTAAAGTCCTATAGCATAATTTTAGGTAAGTGATAAGCACCCAATAACGTAGTTCTTGGTGTTTAAAGTCCGTTAGTTTATCATTTTTATCGAGAATAAAATGCCATTTTAGGCGATATTGCACGTTAGTTTCTTTCGTTTTGTAGGTAAACCGTTGAATAAAGCATAGTTTTGAAGCTTGGAGCAAGCGTGGAGGTGTCCAAGACCCAAGGTGGCGAAGAACGAAGTCGCCGAAGCCTAGAAACGAAGAATCAAAGAGCCGTCGGGGGGCTGGGGCCTTTGGATGCCAAGTAGAGGCCAAAAGCTGAAGAATTAGAAATAACGAAGGCGGTATCGATACACCATTTTGGTTGTATTGATACCAGTTTGCAAGCAGAATCCAGTGGGCTCATAGCCATTGGGTATCGATACAACCTTTCTATTGTATTGATACCGAGTAGCTATGGCGGCCCAGTGGAATAGTTCAAAACTGCTCGGTATCGATACCGAAGGCCTATGTGACAGCTTTTTAGTTCGTTTTGAGATATTTGTGTGAGAGAGAGGGCATGTATATAAATACCTCTCACCTCACAAATATGTTTTCTAGATCTAGATTAGATTTTGTTACTTGTTGCTTACTCTAGCATTGTTCTTGGTTAATTTCTGCAAAAACTCCTTTAGTTAATCATAGTTTGTTATTTTCTCATTCATTAAAGTTGTAGCTACCCTCTCGATCTTTACTAATCTCAAGTTTATTTCAAATTCCGTTGGTTAAATATATTTTGCATAATTAGCTTTGTTCTTTACATTATTAGCATGAGTGAGTAGTTAATTAGGCTTGGTCATATGGTGAATAACACTCCATGGTTTGGTGAATGACAGTCCATGGTTTGCGTTGATCATGCTTTTCTCTCAATAAATCTTCATGTTTAGTTTGAAAATCAAGTTAGTTCATTTTTGTCTATCAAAACTTGGCGGTGTTAACCTCTTTGATCATGTGTAGGCAAGAGTGTGCTACTTGCCACACATGATGCTTGGAGCTATGTCATCCCTTGCGTTTGCTAAATGAATTCTAGAACTCGCTTGGTATTCAAACTCCGTTTCTAGTTTAAAATGTTTTTAACGCTAAATCCTCTGGTTTGAGAATTGTTGACGCATACCTCAAACCGAGTAAATTCAAAGAGAAAAGCTGATTAACTTGAGTTATGAGTGTTAGGACCCCTTAGACCTAGCTGCTCGTTTTAAATAGTTTAAAACTCATTTTTATCGCATTTATTTTCTCCCGTTTCAAATCACCAGGATGAATTGAGATGCGGCACTAATGAAAAAGAGTGGCAAAGAAATAGTTAGAAGACTTAGGAGAACATTGATTGGGGCGATAAGGATAGTGTCACAGACAAAGATTTCATTCAATAGGCTTATTCAAGAAGTCATGATTAATACTGGTTTTTAGTTCTACAAGACCTATCAAAATCAACTTTCAAAACATCAACGTGATACCATATTATGCCCAGTAGCATCTAGAGAAATAATATCCAATCTTTGATGCCATTACTACTACTTGTTTGCTCCTGTTTAACTACATTTGAAATCTTATGTCCTCAATTAAGCTTTAGGTAATCTTCTCCGGTCCCAAGTGCGAAGCCAAGTGTAGCGGTGTCAAACGACATTGCTGAAATTTGGAACCAAATATAATTGAGACAAGGTCTGTTGAGTTGAGTTGAGTAGAATGTTATCATGTAGCCTATGCTGTGAATTCCATCAGGCACAGGAGGAACGAATAATTTCTAGATTGAACACTAGGATTACAAGCTTCACTCTTCCCCTTCCCAAAAAATCTCTGCCCTTGTTAAATGCCTTTTTCGGCAGATGGATGCGAAAAATGCCTTTTTCGCCAGAACGAACACGCGGGATGAAATTTTTCTTGCTTGACTAAAAAGATGAATGGGCGAACTTTCCTTTCAATAACTAGGACAGTTGTCCTTAATAGCATGTTCTTGGGCTTAGCTTATTTAGGTAAATTATTAATGTCCATGACTCCATCTGATACTTGGAGGATCTTTATGATGGATTGAATTCTTTGTGCCACTTGACAGATACAATCTTGCAAATCTCCTTAAAAGTGTCCTAGCTTTGGATCTTTCAAAAATCAAGTTGAGAAGAACAAGCATTTTGATTTTCGTTCTGGTTAACAAGCTACCATCAATTACCGGAAGAGCAACAGAGTGACTTTGCATTTCCGCTGTGATATTTGATCTATGCTTACCGAGCAGGAGGATGTTTTCTTTAGTGGCAAAGCTACTGCTCTATTGTCTTCTTCTTGCTTGCTCCTTGATAATTGTTAGATTATGGGTCTATTTGTATCTAGTATAAATATGTGTCTTATCATGTAATTAGTTTAAGTATCTAGGACCGTAGTGCAATTATTATACATCTTGTATATATATTTTACGTTGAATGAAATCAACCCTAATGGGTTTTCTCCCTATTACGATTACCCTAAAACTTAACATGGTATCGGAGCGACAAAACTTGGCGACCTACGACATGAAACCAATCGTAAACTATGCATATTATTTGGTGCTCATTTGTTGTGTGGCTATTATAATTGGGCTGGCTTAATTGCAAGAACACCCCCTAAACTAACACATTTTTGCAACATCACCCCCTCAACTAAAAAACTCAACAAGATCACCCCCTCAACTATCAAAAGTAAGCAACTTCACCCCCTACCCTCTTTTCCGTTAAAAAAATGGACGGACTGAAAGAAAAAGACCAACATACCCTTAGGCTTAAAAAAACACAAACGTTTTTTTTTTATCCTCTCACAGACGATTTGATACTTGGAAGGAAAAACGATCTCACTCCCACCACCCCTTCATCTCTCTCTCTCTCTCTCTCTCTCTCTCTCTCTCTCTCTCTCGCTATCGCTCTCGTCATGGGTGGTCGACCGAAACCCTAGAACCCATCTCCCATCTCATCTCCACCTCCACTCATCTCCATCCCCCACCTCCCATCTCTAATTGACAGCAGAAACCCCTGAAATCCGTAAAGTACGAATCGACAGACTTCGTTCAAATCCATACGAGTTCTACCTACTTCTCCTTCGTTCGAATTCGAAAGTTGTCTGTAAGTCTTTATATCATTTTGTACGAGGTTATTAGGGCTAAAAAATCTGGGGGTTTGGGGGTTTTCGAAGTTTTTTGGATTGTTTACCCTAAAAGTCCGAGATTAGAGCTTAAAAAATAGGGGGTTTTAGGGATCTTCGAATTATTCAAATTTTTTTCCTAAAAGTCCGAGATCCGAAATTAGGGTTTTAAAATTTGGGGATTTTTTAACTTTTTATATATTTAATCCTTAAGTACGAGATGGGGGTTATAAAATTGAGATTAGGGCTTTAAGAAATTGGGTATGACATTGGGGTTTTAAAAAATTGGACTGGAACCCTAAAAAGTTTGGGAATTTTGATTTATTTAATTAACCTAGGGTATAAAATACTTGTTCATTGACTTGGCTGTGGATTAAATTGTGTTTTCAGGAAATATTATAAATCTGTTTTTATAAGCACATGCAAATTTTTGGTCCCAGGTTTAATACGTGAAGCAAAAGATAACACAAGTGTCTTTTATAGACTGCCATTGTGTGGCATGAACAATGGGTTAGTTGCATTGACTTCTCATGCTAATTTATTAAACATGTTTGCAGCGCTTTCTGGTAGGAAGTGTATGTTAATTGATGTATATGTTGATTGTTGAACACATAGAAGACCAAGCTGGTGATGAAGAGGGAGAGAGTGTAGACTATGCAAACAGCCAGGGCCTAGGCCACACTGCAAAAACCTTCCCTCACAAGCCAACGCTACTGCTGAACAAGTATGTCCATACTATTATTAATTTTTCTTCACTTGTACATATTATTATTGTTTGTAGCATTTTATTTTTATATATGGCTGCAATTACAGAGTATGGTAGTCATTGTGGGAAAGAGGAAGAGGGAATCAGAGTACAGGTGGCAGGGGAAGATTGCAGTGAATGGAAGAGGAGGAAACACAGCTACTAAAGGAAGAGGAACCACTGTTGTTGCTAGAGGAAAGGGAAATACTACAGGTAGAGGAGGAACGGGAAACAGTGCACCTAGAGGAGGAAGGGAAAACACTGCACCTAAAGGAAGAGGTGGAAGGACTCCTACACTCCCTAGTGTTATGATTAGAGAGAGAGGTCCAAATACTAATGACAATGGTGGGAGACAAATAGCTGCAACTAATGGGAAGGGTAAAGAACCAATGGTTGGAAATGGCAAACAACCAAATTTAGTAGTCTTTTGGAACCTTGGGATACTTATTTAGTACTTTTGGGATACTTATTGACTTGTCAGTAGTTTTTTGGAACCTTTATCTTAGTTTGGAAGCAGTATTTGTAACCTTAGGTTGACTTTTTTCAGAGTACCCTATTGGTAACTGCAAATGGCAATGCACAAATTATAGGCAAACACTGCTTTTTTTAATGTAATGAATGGGCACTATGTATTGATCTTTTGTTGACACAATCTGTTATGTTTTGGAATCAATGGAATTGTGTCCATTATTTCTGGGGTGCCTTATGGGAATTATGGACTGAATAAATCTGGAAATTTATTGTGTAATGTGCAAATGCATTGGTGTAATCTGCAGGTTTTGGAGCTTAAAAAGAGCAGGGTTTGGAGGTTACAAACAACAGGGTTTTGGTGTTCCAAAGTGCAGCTTTTTGTGCTTAAAAACTGCAGGGTTTTGTGGTTTAAAACTGCAGTTTTTGGAGCTTTAAAACTGCAGTTTTTGGAGCTTCAAAACTGCAGTTTTTGAAGCCTCAAAATAAAGTTTTTGGACCTTTACAAATGCAGGTTTTGATAGTTAGGAAGTGCAGTTTTTGAAGCTTCAAAATGCAGTTTTTGGGCCTTTACAAATGCAGGTTTTGATAGTTAGGAAGTGCAGTTTTTGGTGGTCCAAAACTGCAGTTTCTAGACAGTTTTTGGAGCTTCAGAACTGCAGTTTTTGGACAGTTTTTGAAGCTTCAAAATGCAGTTTTTGGACCTTTACAAATGCTGGTTTTGATAGTTAGGAAGTGCAGTTTTTGGACAGTTTTTGAAGCTTCAAAATGCAGTTTTTGGACCTTTACAAACGCAGGTTTTGATAGTTAGGAAGTGCAGTTTTTGGTGGTCCAAAACTGCAGTTTCTAGGCAGTTTTTGGAGCTTCAAAACTGCAGTTTTTGGAGCTTCAAAACTGCAATTTTTGGAGCTTCAAAACTGCAGTTTTTGTGGTTACAAAATGCTGGTTTTGATAGTTAGGAATTGCAGGTTTTAGTGGTCAAAAACTGGAGATTTGGTCTTATATTGATGACTCCACAAATCTGCTCATGGTGGGTCTATGGGTGTATGGAGGAATGTGGAGAAAATGAGGGAGATAAGGAGGGAGAATTTGGGTTTAAAGGGGTTGGATTTCGAATTTCAGAGTTTAAGGATTTGAACACCTAGCAACCCATGTTTATACTAATATTTCAATCTTGTTAAACAGGGTTAACGGGGATTAATATTTTTTGAACACCCTACCAAATATTTCTGGAGCCGCCACTATTGGAGGGATTTAGTTGACAAGCCCATCTGATGAAAATCCATTTTTTTTCAAATCAACTACTGAGTCTGTTTATATGTTAGTTGATCCAACATTGATGTGCTTACAGGTTAATGTCATGCACTAATTAGGAGTTAGGAAGCATTTTGGAAAAAAACGAAGCAAGAAATTTTTTGAAAGAAAATGCTCTTTGTTTTTCGTTCTCGGAACAAGCGAGTTTCTCTACCACTCGAAGAGCACAAAACAATGGTCATATGCTTTTATTATTTTGTCCTTTTCACTTTTAACACTCCCAAAATTCACACCCTTCAGAAGAATTCACACACCTTTGCTGAATTCACTCACCTTTGCAAGAATTCACAACCCCGAATTCACATCTCTTTGCAGAATTCACACCCTTTTGCAAGAATTCACATTCCTTTGCAGAATTCACACCCCCTTTACAAGAATTAACAACCCCGAATTCACATCTCTTTGCAGAATTCACATCATTTTGCAAGAATTCACATTCCTTTGCAGAATTCACACCCCCTTTACAAGATTTCACACCCCCTTCACTATTCACACCTTTAGAATTTACATCTTTGAAAAAAGACACAATTCGCACGCAAATGAGGAATTCACACTTTCGAAAAAGACAAAATTCACACCAAAATGAAGAATTCACACCTTAAAAAAAAGATAGAATTTACATTCCCAAATTAAGAATTTACACCCCCAAATTAACAATTCACAGCTCCTTAAAATCCACCTATTGTACGCCGTAGTGTAGTAGTGGTGGTGGTGGTAATTGCATATAGAGATGTATGTAGGTGTACATATTCTTCTAGATTTTTTTTTAAAAAAAATGCCGTTATGTGGCGGTGGTGGTTTTTGCATACAAAGATGTATGTACACATATGTTCTACTGTAATTCAAAAAAAAAAAAAGTATGTCGGCATGTACAAAGATTATCTCATCTCTTGCCCCGCCACGCTGTCACCGACTTGAAGAAGAAGTCTACAGCTTCGTCATCACCAGCCCCCCCGCCACACCGTCGCCGACCCCGACCTCGTCACCTCCCACTACGGCCGCCTCGCCCTCCTCCTCAACCCCCAGGGGCGGGACCATGTGATGGCAAGGGGGGTCATGTGACCCCACTGCCTTCCAAACTACCCACAATAGCTATACATATTTGGGACATTTTAGTAAATTTGCCCCCAAGTACTACAACAATAATTCAATCTTTGCCCTCACCAAATCCTCACATCACCCAATCAGTCTCTCTCTCTCTCTTTGAGAAAGCTTGTGAATAATTGGACTTTTGAGTCTCTTGTCCACTTTCAAGTACAAACCTACCCCACCCCCACCCTGTTCCCTCTCTGTATCTTTGATTTTTTTATGAACGCAAAACAGCACCCCATAACTTCAGCAAAACAAAAAAAGAAAGGAAGAAGAAACGGCAACAAATTATTACTTCCCCGTCTCATTTTGTTGTGCCAGTCCCATTTTTTGGACATTTTAAAAAATTATCTATATCTTTTAATATATAATATTTTATATATTCAATAAGGATCTTATTTGATAAATCTCAATCAATTTTTTTAAACAAAAATTTTTAAATCATAAAAAACTACTAATATAGATTGTGAGATATAGACACTTTTTTGTGAGATGCCAAAAATGAAACATGCACAACAAAGTGGGACGGAGGGAGTGTAAAATTTGACCCCAGTGCCATGAATTTCTGGTTCCGCCCCTGTCAACCCCCACCACAAAAGCCTCCCTTCCCCTGGCGTGAAGACCACCAACGGAGCTCAAACGACGTCAGCATCGGAAAACAACAACAACGTGACCACCATGATGGTAACGGACCACCAACAACAACTGATCGCAAGTATGATCTCCCAAACCCTAACCTTTCTCTCTCTCTCTAGAACCTCCAGATCTGTAAATATCTTGGCACTAACAGGAGAAAACACGAGATATCTTCCATTCTGAGCTAGGCGTTCTGTAGAGACCCGCATTTTCGGAAAAAAAAACTATTTAAAAGTTTTATTAATGTTGGAATATTGAAGAAATGTGGAATCTTTTTGGGTTTATGTGAGTTGGGGTTAATGTGGAAAGATTTTTAGTAGAGGGATGGAAGTGTAGTTAATGTGTGTGCTAGTATATATAGGCATGTGTGAGTACAGGGGATAAAAAATCCCAAAGCTTACTCTCTCTCATCTCTCGATCTCTCATTCTCTCTCTCGGCTCCTTTCCCTCTCTCACTCTATCACCCAAAAATCTCCACCAAGACTCAAACCCATGAAAAACAACCATCATTCCACCTTCCTCAAGTGTTCTTGAGCTCGTTGTTCATTGGGATTAGCTCGGAAAGGAGTATTCGGTTGATTCAAGGTTTTCGGAGCTAGGGCTTGTTTGATTGAGCTTGGGTTTCGTTCTTCGACTTCGAGATAGGGATTTCTCACCTCTATTATATGTTTATGCGTTGATTTGGTACTTAGATCGTGCTCAAAATCGTTGGTTTTGTTGTTGGAGTTGTTCTTGCAAATCTGAGAATCGTGCACTGAAAGCCCAATTCCTACCGGTAGGAATCTCGGACCTACCGGTAGAAACGATGTCCAGTGGTGTCACTTTTGTGGAATTTTGGTCTCCTACCGATAGGTATTGAATATCTATCGGTAGGTATTCAAAAATCTGTCATTTTTGGGAAATTCTTGTCTTCTACCGGTAGGTATTCAAAAATCAGCATTTTTGAAAAAATTTCGAACGAGCATAACTTTTTCATCCCAACTCCATTTTGGGCAAATTTTATATCGAAATTGATGTACGGAAGGTTTACTTTCCAATGGTGGTGGTCTCATCTCCTAATTCTTAACCGATAAGATTTGGTAGCCAAAATAAGATAGATATGTTTGTATCCGTTGGGAAATCCTTTCCTTAGAATCGTGCGGGTGAGACATGGATGTTCTTAGGTTCTCCTGAGTACTTCATTGAATGGTTTGACGAGGCTAGTGGTATACTTAAGGCTTGTAGTGGTCGTTGGGTTCTGTAGGAGCCTCTTGATATCGAAACGAGGGTTTAGAGAACATAAGGAATATAGGTGGGCGAAAGTTATATGTGTTGATATGCGATGTGAAAAACGAATACGTAGAACACTCCTTTAAGTTAAACGACGCTAGGCGTGGATACTTGAGACATTTCTCTTACGTTTGATGTGTGATACATCTCTCGCGTATGCTTGCTCGATATACGGAGTTGTAAGGGGAAAATATATGAATCAATGTAAGTAGCTACCTCTGATATGCAGTATGTGAATACTTATATGAACGACTAATGGCGTAATGATAGCAAGTTGATTGAAGTGGGATTTATCCGTACTACTACTATGTGAATAAGCTTTCGTTGTGATTTCACTATATGTGATTGAGATGAATGACTAAATTGTTAAGTGTATTTGAGGAATTGTGGCATGGTGACTTGAATTAGCTCCATCAGTGAGAGAGATGCTAGTGGGGAGTATCGGGACTCCGTAAATGGCCCGGCAGGAGCTCTTGCTCATGACACAGAACGAAAAGGAAATGGTGACACGATGTGAATGGAAATGGGTTATCCTTGTGAGAGTGTGAATGGTATGAAAGACATTGGCATTATGATTCTTTGATTATAACAGTTTCATAAGTCAAGACATCGGATTGGTGACTTGAATGAAAGATGAGGGGCAATGACAGTCATGAGAAAGTCGTATAGATAGTAGTTCTCGTGGTTAATCTAAAGTCTTGGCATGTAGTCATGGTGCTTCAATAACGTCGTCGACTTTGGGATAATTTCTTGCCGTGTTTTGTTTCCCCTTTGATATGCCGCACCTTGCTTCAGTTATTCCTTTTACCAGTCGTCCATTTTCATATAATAGTTGTGTAGATTTCTCTACTGGGCTAGTGTAGCTCAACCTATCATTTTTCAGGTATGATCCCGGAGCAGTAGCATGGAGTGAAGTGCATGCATTCTAGAGCATATTTTCGGAAGAGGTGGTAAAGGAGACTCGTTGACATTTTGTGAAACATGTTTTGGGATTGAAACGGAACCTCAACTCTATATCTTTTAATGATGTAATATTTTCAAACTCTTGGAGTTGGAACTGTAATTTGATGACTAGGACATGATGAACTCTTTTAGGGTATCATATAGGATAATGTGAGGATTTTTATTTATGAAAAGCTATTTTTATTTATGTCGAAAATCGAGGGCGTGACACGTTCTATGGCTGTGAAAGGGTTTGAGAGAAGGAAGAGAGACCCTGAAGTCCTGTACAGGAGAAGACGCGGTGGTGTTAGGGTTTTGCACGATGGAGATGGCGAAACGAGAGTGGATTGAGAGAGGACCCCCACGGTCATGACTACCGTTGAGTTCGGATCAGACTGAGATTTTGGCGTCTTTACATAAAGGTGCGCGCAAAACTACAAAGGTGAACGAGGACGGGGTTATTTTCTGTAGCCTACTTAAAATGGGGCTTAAACAGGTTGAGTTTGACATGTGGTGGGCTTGAAGGGATAGAAGGTGACAAAAAAATGCCAGCTGGTTAGAAGCCCAATTTTGAGAAAATGACCAGCCGGTCCAACTTTTCAAATTCATAGTCCACTAAGTCCTTGCTCTATTAGTGCAATGCCCTTATGGGTCTTGTAGGTGTAATTTTACAAATTTAACCCAATCTAATAACATACAATCAAAACACACTCTCCCTCCAGTATCTCTCTCTCTTGAAGGAGAAACGTCAACGGTTTAGGGTTTCTGGTGGGGGGAGGCGGTGCCTCCTCCCCCTCCCACCACTACCGCCTTTCGCTCCAGTCCTTCATGTTCTGTGCCCAGTCATCATCGATCTCCCTTGAAGCTATGTGTTCTCCCTTATCACTGTTGATCTCCTCCTAAAAGCACAGAGACACTAGCGCCTTCTGCAAGACCCTCCACCATTGCCTCTCTCTCATGGACCGAGCTCCTCCCTCCTTCGCCACCGCCCTCGTCTCCTTCCGCCACCACCGCAACCAAGTGTTATCTGTGAAAACGATGTCACAATGATCAATGTCTTGGTAGAATGTCCTATTTGTCAACGCTCGTAAAGGAAGAGAGAGAAAAGAGAGGACACATGCTACTGCACCCGCTAAAAGCCCGGCATAGCCACAGAGGGAAATAAATCCCACGCATGCGTGTAGGATGCGGTATTTAATGGGCCTGAGGGTATTTTTGGACAAAAATTACAGACTAGACCTAATGAGATGTGACTTTTGGTTAGCTAATTTGGGTGGGGCTTGGTGGGAAGAAGTCCACCCACATAGGACTGACCTGGAAGAAGCCCTTGAATTTTAAGCCTGTTTAAAAGTATGGAGTTTTCATATTCCTTTTTAGTATTCACGGGGATGTTGGGAGATGAGATTTATAAAAAAAAAATGGGATTAAAGAGATTAGATGCGTAGTTTGCATATTTGTTTCGCGGATTAGATGATGAGATTACTAGTATCATGTTATCCAACCTCATCCCATGTAAGCATTCATCTTGATTATTTTAAACAATTATGTTTTCATCCCCACTTTTAAATAATCCCAAGTTTGCCCTTTATTATATAACTATATTGACTATTATATATATATAGTATATATGTACATAAAGGCAGAGATTTTTGAGACTAAAACTAATCTTTAAAGTCCTATAGCATAATTTTAGGTAAGTGATAAGCACCCAATAACGTAGTTCTTGGTGTTTAAAGTCCGTTAGTTTATCATTTTTATCGAGAATAAAATGCCGTTTTAGGCGATATTGCACGTTAGTTTCTTTCGTTTTGTAGGTAAACCGTTGAATAAAGCATAGTTTTGAAGCTTGGAGCAAGCGTGGAGGTGTCCAAGACCCAAGGTGGCAAAGAACGAAGTCGCCGAAGCCTAGAAACGAAGAATCAAAGAGCCGTCGGGTGGCTGGGGCCTTTGGATGCCAAGTAGAGGTCAAAAGCTGAAGAATTAGAAATAACGAAGGCGGTATCGATACACCATTTTGGTTGTATTGATACCAGTTTCAAGCAGAATCCAGTGGGCTCATAGCCATTGGGTATCGATACAACCTTTCTATTGTATTGATACCGAGTAGCTATGGCGGCCCAGTGGAATAGTTCAAAACTGCTCGGTATCGATACCGAAGGCCTATGTGACAGCTTTTTAGTTCGTTTTGAGATATTTGTGTGAGAGAGAGGGCATGTATATAAATACCTCTCACCTCACAAATATGTTTTCTAGATCTAGATTAGATTTTGTTACTTGTTGCTTACTCTAGCATTGTTCTTGGTTAATTTCTGCAAAAACTCCTTTAGTTAATCATAGTTTGTTATTTTCTCGTTCATTAAAGTTGTAGCTACCCTCTCGATCTTTACTAATCTCAAGTTTATTTCAAATTCCGTTGGTTAAATATATTTTGCATAATTAGCTTGTTCTTTACATTATTAGCATGAGTGAGTAGTTAATTAGGCTTGGTCATATGGTGAATAACACTCCATGGTTTGGTGAATGACAGTCCATGGTTTGCGTTGATCATGCTTTTCTCTCAATAAATCTTCATGTTTAGTTTGAAAATCAAGTTAGTTCATTTTTGTCTATCAAAACTTGGCGGTGTTAACCCCTTTGATCATGTGTAGGCAAGAGTGTGCTACTTGCCACACATGATGCTTGGAGCTATGTCATCCCTTGTGTTTGCTAAATGAATTCTAGAACTCGCTTGGTATTCAAACTCTGTTTCTAGTTTAAAATGTTTTTAACGCTAAATCCTCTGGTTTGAGAATTGTTGACGCATACCTCAAACCGAGTAAATTCAAAGAGAAAAGCTGATTAACTTGAGTTATGGGTGTTAGGACCCCCTAGACCTAGCTGCTCGTTTTAAATAGTTTAAAACTCGTTTTTATCGCATTTATTTTCTCCCGTTTCAAATCACCAGGATGAATTGAGATGCGGCACTAATGAAAAACAGTGGCAAAGAAATAGTTAGAAGACTTAGGAGAACATTGATTGGGGCGATAAGGATAGTGTCACAGACAAAGATTTCATTCAATAGGCTTATTCAAGAAGTCATGATTAATACTGGTTTTTAGTTCTACAAGACCTATCAAAATCAACTTTCAAAACATCAACGTGATACCATATTATTCCCAATAGCATCTAGAGAAATAATATCCAATCTTTGATGCCATTACTACTATTTGTTTGCTCCTGTTTAACTACATTTGAAATCTTATGTCCTCAATTAAGCTTTAGGTAATCTTCTCCTGTCCCAAGTGCGGAGCCAAGTGTAGCGGTGTCAAACGACATTGCTGAAATTTGGAACCAAATATAATTGAGACAAGGTCTGTTGAGTTGAGTTGAGTAGAATGTTATCATGTAGCCTATGCAGTGAATTCCATCAGGCAAAGGAGGAACGAATAATTTCTAGATTGAACACTAGGATTACAAGCTTCACTCTTCCCCTTCCCAAAAAATCTCTGCCCTTGTTAAATGCCTTTTTCGGCAGATGGATGCGAAAACTCGCCAGAACAAACACGCGGGATGAAATTTTTCTTGCTTGACTAAAAAGATGAATGGGCGAACTTTCCTTTCAATAACTAGGACAGTTGTCCTTAATAGCATGTTCTTGGGCTTAGCTTATTTAGGTAAATTATTAATGTCCATGACTCCATCTGATACTTGGAGGATCTTTATGATGGATTGAATTCTTTGTGCCACTTGACAGATACAATCTTGCAAATCTCCTTAAAAGTGTCCTAGCTTTGGATCTTTCAAAAATCAAGTTGAGAAGAACAAGCATTTTGATTTTCGTTCTGGTTAACAAGCTACCATCAATTACCGGAAGAGCAACAGAGTGACTTTGCATTTCCGCTCTGATATTTGATCTATGCTTACCGAGCAGGAGGATGTTTTCTTTAGTGGCAAAGCTACTGCTCTATTGTCTTCTTCTTGCTTGCTCCTTGATAATTGTTAGATTATGGGTCTATTTGTATCTAGTATAAATATGTGTCTTATCATATAATTAGTTTAAGTATCTAGAACCGTAGTGCAATTATTATACATCTTGTATATATATTTTACGTTGAATGAAATCAACCCTAATGGGTTTTCTCCCTATTACGATTACCCTAAAACTTAACATGGTATCGGAGCGATAGAACTTGGCGACCTACGACGTTCTTCTTGTCGATCAGCACTGCGCGAACAGTACCGCGTGAACAGTACTTCGTGAACAATACTTCGGGTGCGTGAACAATACTTCGCGTGAACAATACTTCGTGAACAGTATTTTTGCGTGAACAGTGCTTCGTGAACAGTACTCGCGTGAACAGTGCTTCGATCAGTTAGGGCTTGCCATCGCCGTCGATCACGATCTGCTCGCCGTCTTTTCTTCTCGCCGATCAGATCTGTTTTTTCCTTCTCTCACGAAATTTTAGCACGATTTCAGTCAGATCCGAAGGTATTCATTTGGTTTTTTTTAGGTTCTAGGGCTATTGGAACCTAACCTTATTGTTTTTAGAGTTCTAAAGCTGCTGGAAACATTGTTTATTATTTATTTTGGTATTATTGTTCTGCTTTCAAGATGTCAGAAGAGAAAAAACAGGCTTTCGCTAGTGGCAAGGATAAGTTGAGTCGTGTAGGGACTCTGGATAACTCTCCGCTGGATATTTGTCCCATCAAATTGGATAGCACAAATTATTTACTTTGGTCTCGTACTTTTACATTAGCTATTGAAGCTAAAGGAATGTCTGAGTTCATTGAAGGCCCTGTTACTGAGCCTACTACTGATGTTGAACTCAAGAAGTTTAAGTCTCATCGATCTTTAGCCATGACCTGGTTGTTTAATTCTATGAAGGCTGATATTCGTAGTCCTTTCTTGCTTCTTGACACTCCATATCAGATTTGGACTATTACCAAACAGACTTATTCTCAGCAGGGTAATGATGCTCAATGTTTTGAGTTGCGAAAGAGACTTCGTACTATGGATCAATGCAATTGATCTGTTGCTGTTTACTTTGCTGAGCTCAGTGGGGCTTGACAAGAATTTGATTATTATAAGGGGTTTTAGGCAGTCTGCTCTGTTGATGTTGGTGCTTGGTTAAAAAGAATAGAGAAAGAGCGTGTGTATGACTTCCTTGCTGGTCTTGATGTGGAGTATGATCCCATTAGAGTGCTGGTGTTGGGTCGTGTCCCGTTTCCACCTTTGGGAGAGGCATATGCCATTGTTCAGCAAGAGGAGAGCAGGAGGGGTGCTATGTTGCAAGCTCCTACTTCTGATCGTTCTGCCTTGGTTGCTATTCCGCAGGGACAGTTTGGGTCTAGCAATGGAAAATCTCAGCCTGGTACTAGCAGTGGGACTATAGACCGCATGTCACTCTAGTGTGATCATTGCCACAACACTGGACATACCAAGGATTTCTGTTGGAAGTTACATGGTCGTCCTTCTCGTGGGCGAGGCAGTGGACGTGGAGGTCGTGGTCCCGGGCGTTCTCAGGCCCAGGCACATGTTTCAGAGTTTGTTACCTTGTCCGATTCTGGGAACAGTACAGGAGTTCAGTCACCTTCTGATTCTACTGGTGGTTTCTCTCAAGCGGAGATGCAAGCTTTCAGGTGTCTTATGGCTCGGACTGATTCTTCCTCTACTATTGCTCCTATTTCCACAACAGCTCCTACTGCATCCTATTTTGCTCATTCAGGTATTCCAGCTAGTGCATTTACTGCCTCTTCCGGTATCCCTTGAATTATTGATTCTGGTGCTTCAGATCATATGACAGGTTGTTCCTCTGTTTTTGATTCATATTTTATTTGTTTTGGTAAGGATAAGGTTCGAATTGCTGATGGGTCATTCTCTGCTATTTCAGGGAAAGGTTCCGTTCGCTATTCTCCCTCTATCTCACTCTCTTCAGTTCTCCATATTTCAAACTTTGCCACTAACCTTCTTTCAGTTAGTGGTTTTACCCATTCTGCAAATTGTTCTGTGACATTTTTTCCTACTCACTATGTCTTTCAGGAACTGGAAACGGGGAAGGTGATTGGCAGTGGTAAAGCACATGGTGATATCTATTATTTGGAGCATGCACCTTATCCATCTCAGCCATCTTTATCATGTGGAAAAGCGCTACATGCAGATATGAGTTCCACTCTTTCTTTGTTACATCGGTGGCACCGTAGATTGGGTCATCCTTCTTTTGGGATATTAGAGAAATTTTTTTCTACTTTAGTTAAACATTGTCCTAGGGATCAGTTTTTTTATGAAGCTTGTGAGTTTGGGAAACATAAACGCTCTTTTTATGCCTCTATTAATAAACGAAGTGATTCTCCATTTATGGTTATTCATTCTGATGTTTAGGGTCCTTCTCCCATTACTTCTTTAAAGGGCTATCGATGGATTGTTACCTTTATTGATTGTTATTCTCGTGCCACATGGGTGTACTTACTCAAGTCAAAGAATGAAATATTTTCCTGTTTCAAATCTTTCATAAGATGGTGTGCACTCAATTTGATACACATATTAAAATTCTTCGAAGTGATAATGGGACTGAGTATATTGATAAGATTTTTCGGACATATCTAGTTGATAATGGTATTATTTTTTAGACGACTTGCGTTGACACTCCACAACAAAATGAAGTCGCTGAACGCAAAAATCGTCATCTTTCTGAGGTTGCTCGATCCCTTTTGTTCACTATGAATGTTCCCAAATACTTATGGGGAGAAGCTGTTTTAACTGCCACATTTCTTATCAACCGTATGCCATCCAGTGTCCTCAATTTTAAAACACCCATTGAGTGTCTGTCAAACAGTTCTCAAGTTACGACTCTTCCACCCAGGGTGTTTGGTTGGGGGCAAGTTGGGTCATAAAACTCATAAGTGTTTTTTTGTTGGATACTCTCCTACTCAGAAAAGTTATAAGTGTTATGACCCTTATTCTAGGAAGATATTTGTCTCTATAGATGTTACTTTTTGAGAAACAGAGTTTTTTTATTCTCCCTTCAAACCATCTCTTCAGGGGGAGTATCAGCAGGAGGAAGAGATGCTTACATTTATAATCATAGTGAGGGGGAGCAATTGTTCTACGATCATAGTGAGGGGGAGAAGGAAAACACGAGAGAGGAACCGGTATCTGTTGAAAGGAAAAGGGAAAAACATGATATTGGCGGTGACATTGAGGAATAATGATAGGCGCGTAAATGTTTACATATGCGCCCCCTAATTATCCTTGCTAAGTCCGTTTATATTATTACTCCGGAGCTTAATGCTTGATTTTTGTGTTTTAGGTGTTTGGAGGCTTACCATTCTAATGAGTTTTATCATTGCAAAATTGGGTCAACCGGTCAACTCCATAGGGGCGATTTATGGCCTACCAGGCCAGCACGTGGACTTGGGCTGGACTAAGGAAAGAAAAGAACAAAAAAAACAAAGAAAAAAGAATCGACCCATGCCAATTCTCAGCCGTGGTAGCATGGCCCACAGCTTTGACTTCAAAAGGATAAAAAATAAGGCTACACCAGGGGATATAAAGGATACCCACGGCTGGGATTGAGGACGGACGAATTACAGAGAAACAGAGGAGCTGCGCAGACACATTGAGTCGAAAAAAATAGAGAGCTGCACAGGCATTCAGAGACGACAGAAAAAGAGAACCACGGCCGAGTACCGCGAGCACTGTTCCTCACATAATTATCCTTTTTCGATCACGGCTGGACAGAAGAATACTTCAATGATTACCACTCCGATGTCCGGCTACGCTCGTTTCTAGGGTATAGATGAAACTCGAACTCTGAGTAATAATATTTATGCTTTGATTTAGTGTTTTATTGTTCGAATCCTGGTTGTATGACTTGAAGATTTATTTGCGGCGTTAATTTTCTCTATCAAATTATGTGCATGATTTTCTAGATTTTTTTTGCACGTTCATACAACGGTTCTTAATTGTTTGTGATAACTGAGTAAGATGGGTTATGCTCCGTAAGACGCGTCGTGCTATTAGACGATCCGTGCCATAGAGACGGGTCGTACTAGTAAGACGGTTCGTGCTAGGCGGCGATAGCCCATGCTATTCGGTGATTCATAAATATTTTTAGGCGATACCGTGAGGGCCCGCGAACCCTAACGATATCCGGATTGATTCAAGTAATTAACCTTTATCATCGTATAAATATTGTTACAACGGGTCGAGTGGATTCGAAACCCTAGATCTTCTCCCATATAAACTCTCTTTACTTTTAATTGCTTTGCGTTAATTTAGTTTGCATAATTTTAGTAATCAAACAATCAAATCTCTTTCCGAATTAATTTAGAAATCAATCGAAACAATCGCAATTTCGCTTTCGTAATCCCTGAGAACGATACTCGGAGTACTTACTGCTATCTTTTAGGTAGTAGTAATTAGTCTGTTTTATTAATTATTTTTGATACGGAAACGACACGATCAAATTTTGGCGCCGTTGCCGGGGATTACAAGCACGGTTGCGTTGTTTTAGTTGATTTTTATTTTAATTCCTAGTTTAGGTATTTTTTTTAGTTTTTTTTTACTATACCTCATATTTGTTTAATTGCATTCTTTCTTTGTTAGCATTCTATTGTGTCAAGCACAGGAATTGAGAAATTGTTGCGCACAGGAGCAAGACGTAAGCAGCAACATTGCAGCTTAACAGTGCAAGTCAATTGGCTTTTCCTGACGCTGTGAGTTTTCTTATTTTTCTAAGTTTTAGTGTTTTGGTTATTTGTTTTTATTTTTATTTGAGTTAGGGACATTTTTGCATTGTATGTTTGGTCGTCGATCACTGGACCCTTTACTTGATAATTTTGACCCAGAGATCGAACGGACCTTTAGAGCTAATCGAGCAGCTTCTCGTAACCCTTGGCCTTTACCCACTTCACTTGTTACAATGACTGAAAGAATAGAGGCTGAGGATCCACCTGCGATTGGGGAGTACTTTCTCCCATCCGCCTATACCTCACCATCATGCATAACATTGCCTACCACTGCCGCAACACAATTTGAAATCAAGTCCAGTTTGTTACAAACACTCCCATCATTCTATGGACTTGATAACGAGGACCCATATCGGCATTTAGGGGACTTTGAAGAGATTTGCTCCACTGTTAAAATTCAGCACTTCACTGATAATGCCCTTAGGTTGAAGTTATTCCCGTTCTCGCTTAAAGATAAAGCCAAATACTGGCTTAATACTTTAACACCGAATAGCATCACCTCTTGGGAGCAAATGAAAAATGAATTTTTGAAAAAGTACTTTTCCATAGGCAAAACAAAAGAAATTCGCCAAGAACTCACTAGTTTTTATCAAAAAGAAGGTGAACAATTCCATCAAGCATGGGAGAGACTTAATGATATCATTAGGAGTTGTCCACACCACCAAGTTCCTAAATGGCAATTAGTCCAATGTTTCTACGATGGACTATGCGAACAACACCGATATATGGTGGATGCCTCATGTGGAGGCACATTTATGCTTAAGAATGAGAATCAGGGGTGGGACTTGTTTGAGCAGTTAGCGGAGAATTCACGGCACCGAGCCGCATCAGCTCGCACAAATAGGACAACTTCTACCTCTTCAAAACAGAGTGGCCTTTATGAGGTGGGCCACTCTGACAATCTTTCCTACAAGGTAGATGCATTGACCCGTAAGCTAGACACTTTCTTATCTTTGGGTCATGGTCCCTCACATTCTTCATCTCCTGCTGCTGTTGCAGAGGTCTGTCAGTTGTGCTCCAGTCCGTGCCATCAAATAAATGAGTGCCACATGGCATCTCAATTTCCAAAATTTCTTCAAGAGCACGTGAACTCGGCCCAGGGGTTTGGTAGGCCAGCGAATGACCCCTATTCTCATACTTACAACCCCGGCTGGAAGAAGCATCCCAACTTTGGATGGCGACAGCCAGACCAAGGGCAACCATTTGCCCAACCTATGAGGCCTTCATTTCCTAATACTTCCAACACACAGGCCTATTGTCCACCACCTGCACCACCCCAGTTCCAACAACCTTCTGCGTCCTCCCAAAGGACACCAAATTTTGAGGAGCAAATGTTGAAGGCCATGGCTGAAATGAGAGCCGATTGCCAACAAATGAAAGCTGACTCCCAATTGCTTCACTCCCACTCTCAATCCATTGCCAAGATGGAAACCCAAATGGGTCAGTTAGCTAATGCTCTTAACCGCCGGGATGAGGGTAGATTACCGAGTCAGCCAGTAGCTAACCCCCGAGGGATGCACCACATTGACAATTCGCAAGGTCACGAACAAGCGAAATTAGTTGTCACCCTCAGAAATGGGAGAGAAGTAGAGACCCGACCAAAGGAGATCAAAGCGAAGGAGACAGTGTCTCCACCTGTCGTTGAGAGGTCTAACGTTGATAAGAGGTCTAAGGAGAAGGAGACCGATCCAGTGTCCACACTTGTTCCGGGGTCATCTGAGACCCCATCTTATATTCCCAAGGCACCTTTCCCGATTTGTTTGAATGCACCTTCACCCTTTCGCAAGAAGGGAGTATCCACTGATAATATCATGGAGGTGTTCAAGCAAGTTAAGATGAACATCCCATTGCTCGATGCCATTGAGTAGATCCCTTCTTATGCCAAGTTCCTCAAGGACTTGTGCACTCACAAGCGGAAGGCTCGAGCCAAGTTTTTAGAGCCCATCCCCATTCCTCACCAAGTTAGCTCTGTTCTTCAATCTAACACTGCCCCTAAGCTTGCTGATCCTGGTGTGCCCACAATCTCTTATGTCATAGGCAACCACTTTATTAGTAGGGCACTCTTAGATTTAGGGGCAAGTGTCAATCTTTTACCATACTCTGTGTATGAGGAGTTGGGGCTTGGTGAGTTGAAGCCTACATCGGTTACTCTGCAATTGGCCGATCGTTCTGTGAAAGCCCCACGAGGCATGTTAGAGGATGTCCTTGTCAAGGTGAATAATTTTTACTTTCCTGTTGATTTCATTGTCCTTGACACAGAGCCAGTCCACCCCACTGCCCTTAAATCTCAAACGCCTGTCATCTTGGGTCGTCCCTTTCTAGCCACGGCCAATGCACAGATTTCTGTGAGGAGTGGAGTGATGGAGGTATCATTCGGCAATATGAAACTGAGCTTGAATATGTATTCGGCCACTCGACAGCCTCATGAGGAAGAAGACTGCTTTGCAGTCGATGTCGTTCACGAGTCAGTAGAAGAGGCGATGCCGTACATTTTGGCTAATGATCCTCTTGAGGCATGTCTAGCCCATTTTGGCTATGAGGAGTTTGATATTGACCAATCCATTGCTGAGGTCAATTCTTTGTTAGACCTCGCACCTTGTATGGCCAAACCTACCTGGCAAACTCCTTTCGAGCCTTTACCCGCTTTGTCTAGCACTCCAGCTCTCCCCTCCATAGAAGCCCCACCAAAGCTTGAGATGAAGCCTCTCCCGGCTTCTTTGAAGTATGTTTTTTCTTGGCCACGATGACACCCTGCCCGTGATCATTGCGTCTGACCTTACCTCCGAGCAAGAGGGTCAATTACTTGAGGTGCTTAAAGAGCACAAGGGTGCGATAGGGTGGTCAGTGGCAGACCTCAAAGGTATTGATCCCTCCGTTTGCATGCACCGCATTCATTGCGAGGAAAATGCAAAACCATCGAGAGAGATGCAAAAGAAGTTGAACCCTAACATGAAAGAGGTTGTTATGAAAGCGGTGGTCAAATTGCTTGATGCGGGTATCATATACCCCATCTCCGATAGCAAATGGGTGAGTCCCACTCAAGTAGTGCCTAAGAAGTCAGGCATTACTGTTGTTGAGAATGATAAAGGTGAGCTTGTGCCCACACGCATGACAACTGGTTAGCGTGTGTGTATTGATTATAGGAAACTCAATTCCATGATTAGGAAAGATCATTTTCCACTTCCATTTATTGATCAAATCCTAGAGAGGTTGGCGGGCCAGAGCTATTATTGTTTTCTGGATGGCTATTCCGGATATAACCAAGTGGCTGTCGACCCAGCGGATCAAGAGAAGACTACCTTCACCTGTCCTTATGGTACTTATGCTTATCGGCGCATGCCTTTTGGCTTGTGCAATGCACCCACGACCTTTCAAAGGTGCATGATGGCTATCTTCTTTGATATGGTGGAGGACTTTCTAGAAGTATTCATGGATGACTTCTCGGTCTTTGGAGCTTCCTTTGATTCATGTCTCCAAAATCTTGCAAAGGTGCTTAAACGCTGCAAGGAGACTAACCTGGTCTTAAGTTGGGAAAAGAGCCATTTCATGGTCCAGGAGGGGATTGTTTTGGGCCACATAGTGTCCAAGAGGGGGATTGAAGTTGACAAGGCAAAAGTTGACTTAATTTCTCGACTTCCTCCCCCCTCATCAGTCAAGCAAATTCACTCTTTCTTGGGACATGCAGGGTTCTATAGGCGTTTCATCAAGGATTTTTCTAAAATCGCTAAGCCCTTGTGTGATCTGTTGGCTAAGGACGCCCCCTTCGTTTTTGATGAGGCTTGTATGAGAGCTTTTGTGAAGCTCCGTGAGGTGTTGTCCACAGCACCTATCATGCAGTCCCCCAACTGGTCTCTACCCTTTGAAATAATGTGTGATGCATCCGACTACGCAGTCGGTACTGTTTTGGGCCAGCGGGTTGACAAGGTCCCTCATGCCATTTATTATGCGAGTAAGACCCTCTCTGATGAGCAGTTGAACTATACCACTACGGAGAAGGAATTACTTGCTGTGGTATTTTCCCTTGACAAATTCCGGTCCTACCTTTTAGGGTCGAAGGTCATAGTATACACTGATCATGCCGCTTTGCGGCATTTGCTTTCTAAGAAGGAGACCAAACCTAGGTTGATTAGGTGGATTCTGCTCCTCCAAGAGTTTGATGTGGAGATTCGAGACAAGAAAGGATCTGAAAATTCTGTAGCAGACCACTTATCGAGGATCCTAGTGGATGCCTCTGGTGACACCTTGCCCCTCAAGGACTCATTCCCCGATGAGCAACTCTTTGAGGTGTCACAAGTGCGACCCCCATGGTATGCACACATTGTCAACTACCTAGCCATAGGTGCGCTTCCCTCTCATTGGTCCAAGCAGGATAAGGACTGATTCTTTGCGCAGGTTAGGCACTATTTTTGGGAAGATCCGGAACTCTTTAAGTTGTGTTCGGACCAGGTGATTAGGAGGTGCGTTCCTGAGACTGAGCACCATAGCATTCTCACCTTCTGTCACTCGCTTGAGAGCGGAGGGCATTTTAGTGGGAAGAAGACGGCAGGGAAGGTTTTACAAAGCGGTTTTTACTGGCCCACTCTATTTAAGGATGCATATTTGTTTTGCAAGGCATGCCTTAAGTGCCAGAAAACCGGCAATATTTCGCGCCGTGATATGATGCCATTATCCTCCATCCTTGTTGTGGAGATGTTTGATGTTTGGGGGATAGATTTCATGGGTACGTTTCCTTGTTCGCATGGGAACGAGTATATTCTTGTGGCAGTGGACTACATGTCCAAGTGGGTGGAAGCGGTAGCCACCAAGACCAATGACCACAAAGTTGTGGTCAAGTTTCTTCAAAGTAATATTTTTACTCGTTTTGGCTATCCGCGGGCAATTATTAGTGATGAGGGCACCCATTTTCTCAATAAACACTTCGCCGCCCTTGTGCGAAAGTATTCTATCACTCATAAGGTGGCGACACCTTATCATCCTCAGACTAGTGGGCAGGTTGAAGTGTCAAATAGGGAGATTAAACGTATACTTGAAAAGACGATTAGGCCTGATCGAAAAGATTGGTCTTTAAGGCTCGATGATGCTTTATGGGCCTACCGTACAGCTTATAAGACTCCTATTGGCATGTCTCCTTACCGATTAGTTTTTGGTAAGGCGTGTCATTTGCCTGTTGAGTTGGAGCATAGAGCTATGTGGGCCATTAAGAAGTTTAACTTCGATATGGCCGCTGCCGGGTTGAATCGTAAGCTCCAGCTTGCTGAATTGGAAGAGTTGCGCAATGAAGCATATGAGAGTGCACGTATTTATAAGGATAGGACTAAGGCATTTCATGATAAACACATTGTTAGGAAGTCCTTTGAAGTTGGTCAAAAAGTGTGGTTCTTTAACTCTAGACTTAAACTTTTCCCGGGAAAGTTGAGGTCACGGTGGGATGGTCCATATGTTGTTACCCGTGTGTTCCCCCACGGGGCGGTAGAGATTAAGGACCCACGTGTTGGTAATGTTTTCAAGGTCAATGGCCAAAGGCTTAAACCTTACGTGGAAGGAATTGGTGATGGCGTGGTGGATGGTGCCATGGTGGAGTCCATTACTTTGATGGACCCAATTTATATAGATTAGTGCTTTCACTGGAGTCTAGGAGACTTAAAATCCATGGAGTTTGTGATACCTCCAGTGTTTGCCGTGCTCGAACGGTTTCCAATGGTCTGGTATAGCCACCTGGTCAAAGCTATGTATGTAGTACCTAGGAGGTTGGGTCTGGCGACAGGCGCGTAGTTAGCAGCGAGAATTCTGCCTGAACCATCTGACTTTAGTGTCCAACTCTGTGGAGATTGCTTCACAAACAGAGTGGTGGGTAAGGGATCTGGCAGCCCCAGAGGGAGTGACAGCCTATTAGACGATGGTACCACTTCTCAAGATATCGTTGAATCCTATGCATACTGTTCTTCCAACAAATAGGGAACCACAGTCTTTGGCTAGGGAGAAAAGTAGTACCCGTGTCTTTCGCGTGAAGAAAGTGGATGGCTTTATTTTATTTTTACTTCTTGCCTTTGTTTATGTTCTTTAGTTGTTTTTCTTGTATATATTTTGTTGTTTTGGAGGCTAACATTGTGCAGGTTGTTCGATCCAAGTTGGGGGGTTCTCCCTCTTGCTATATTAGTCTGCTATGTTCCTCCTTTTTAAGGTGATACATTTCCTCTCTTTTACGTTTCTGTCTTATCCTTTTATTGTTTTGCTTTCAATGCGGACATCGATTGGTTCAAGTTGGGGGGAGGGATCACTTTGTTCTTTTTCATTGTTTAGTCTTTTAAATCCAAAAAAAAACAAAAAAAAAATATTGAAAATTTTGAAAAATTCAAAAATAGTGGGATCTTTCTTGCATGAAACTTGAAATTTGCGAGGTATTTACTGGTTGCTTGAGTTGAGGCATGTTGGCATTGTTTGGGTATTTTGTGGACTATTAGTTTTTTATGCTATCTTGTTAATGCATGTAGCTATGGCACTTGCATCTCTGCACTTCACGTCTATTTGGACTTAGTTTGCCTGTGAGTGTCGTTTGAACGTTCTCGATGGCTAGATTAGTGAAGACTTATGCCCTAGTGAGCTTTCGTGCCTTACCTTTTTGTTGGAGTGGTGTAACGTAACTTCTCAGTTTGTCAATGAAAAGTATATATTTATTGATGGTCTCATTATTCTTGATTACTGAGTGTTGGAACTCGAACGCATGATAATATCTCTTGGTTTTGGTTTGCCACATGGATGTTACACCCCTGGGAGAGGATTATAAGCATTTTCTTGATATTTGGGCCGGTTCGTTCCTTTATTTTCACATCTATCCTTTGCGAGCCACTTTGAGCCTTTTATACTTCGCCTTTTTTTTTTTTTTGGTTAGCTCCACCTTCCATATTGTGTTTGGAGAGAGGCAAAAACATAAAGGTGTAATTTTTGGGTGAATTGTGAAAATTTGTGCTTGAATTGGTGATGCCCCTTAAAAAAAAGAAAAAAAAATGAAAAGAAAAGTGACACCAAAATGTTGAAAAAGAGGAATTGTTGCTTTATGGTTGAAAAATGCTGAAAGGTTAGAAGGAGAGATAAAGAGGAGTTGAAAAGAGAGAAAAAAAAATTGGCGCACATTGTTGAATTAGCCTTAAGTTGCTTGCCTATTCTCGAACATTTGAATTTGATTTATCCTAGCCTTTACACACTTTCCTTTACCCAACGTTATAACCGAATTAAAGCCCTATTTGATCCTTGGGGTGATGGAAAGTGGATTGTTGGATATGAGGGAGAGTTCCAATGCTTGGAGTTCCATTCATGGGACCGTGTGTCCACCATATAAAGCGTTCTTTTCGTGTCATAGTGTGCGAAGTATTTTGCTTTCAATTACATAACTTCCAAACCGCACACTTGAGAGTTCATAATGCACCTTGTTTCGAATGATTTTATTTGCGAGTGCATGACACTGTGAGAATTGAAGTCGAAGCTCGGTCCGGAGAGAATTTTGAGAGGCATTTCATCGGTGACTAAGTCCAAGTGTTCACACACGCTAAATTAGGTGTCATAGTTTATATGCATGTCTTGATAGCATTTTGAACTAGTGTTGCCTAATATACTCGTGCAATGACTCTGTGCCTTGGCTTGGAAGATTGATGAGTTATTTGCAGGTTGTGGGTTCCGTGTAAGAGGATTCACGGTGTTTTGTGGGTGATCACTGCTGAAAACCCTCACGAGACTTCACTCGTCCTACCTGGGCCGCCTGGGGGTTTAAAAGAACTATCAGTTTTAATTTATTTTCTTTAGTTGCATTTTATTTTCTTTGCTCGGGACTAGCAAAGTGTAAGTTGGGGGATGTGATAGGCGCGTAAATGTTTACATATGCGCCCCCTAATTATCCTTGCTAAGTCCGTTTATATTATTACTCCGGAGCTTAATGCTTGATTTTTGTGTTTTAGGTGTTTGGAGGCTTACCATTCTAATGAGTTTTATCATTGCAAAATTGGGTCAACCGGTCAACTCCATAGGGGCGATTTATGGCCTACCAGGCCAGCACGTGGACTTGGGCTGGACTAAGGAAAGGAAAGAACAAAAAAAACAAAGAAAAAAGAATCGACCCATGCCAATTCTCAGCCGTGGTAGCATGGCCCACAGCTTTGACATCAAAAGGATAAAAAATAGGGCTACACCAGGGGATATAAAGGATACCCACGGCTGGGATTGAGGACGGACGAATTACAGAGAAACAGAGGAGCTGCGCAGACACATTGAGTCGAAAAAAATAGAGAGCTGCACAGGCATTCAGAGACGACAGAAAAAGAGAACCACGGCCGAGTACCGCGAGCACTGTTCCTCACATAATTATCCTTTTTCGATCACGGCTGGACAGAAGAATACTTCAATGATTACCACTCCGATGTCCGGCTAAGCTCGTTTCTAGGGTATAGATGAAACTCGAACTCTGAGTAATAATATTTATGCTTTGATTTAGTGTTTTATTGTTCGAATCCTGGTTGTATGACTTGAAGATTTATTTGCGGCGTTAATTTTCTCTATCAAATTATGTGCATGATTTTCTAGATTTTTTTGCACGTTCATACAACGGTTCTTAATTGTTTGTGATAACTGAGTAAGATGGGTTATGCTCCGTAAGACGCGTCGTGCTATTAGACGATCCGTGCCATAGAGACGGGTCGTACTAGTAAGACGGTTCGTGCTAGGCGGCGATAGCCCATGCTATTCGGTGATTCATAAATATTTTTAGGCGATACCGTGAGGGCCCGCGAACCCTAACGATATCCGGATTGATTCGAGTAATTAACCTTTATCATCGTATAAATATTGTTACAACGGGTCGAGTGGATTCGAAACCCTAGATCTTCTCCCATATAAACTCTCTTTACTTTTAATTGCTTTGCGTTAATTTAGTTTGCATAATTTTAGTAATCAAACAATCAAATCTCTTTCCGAATTAATTTAGAAATCAATCGAAACAATCGCAATTTCGCTTTCGTAATCCCTGAGAACGATACTCGGAGTACTTACTGCTATCTTTTAGGTAGTAGTAATTAGTCTGTTTTATTAATTATTTTTGATACGAAAACGACACGATCAAATAACTACCTGCACGTCTGCAGGGAGCTAACTTACAGAGGTATGCTAGACGTAGAAAGTCTTCATGTGCGTTACCACCTTGTCAATCACAATCACCCACTCCAGTTCCGGATTCCTCAGCTGACTCTTCTGGTAATGATTCTCCTCTTATTGAACATCCTCCTATGGATCCTGACAATCTTCCTATTGCTATTCGAAAAGGTGTTAGATCTTGTACTCAACATCCTATCTCACAGTTTGTTTCTTATGACCGTTTGTCTCCTTCATACTATGCCTTTGTCTCTTCTCTTTCCTCTATATCTATTTCACAGAATTGGCAGGATGCATTCAAGATACCTAAATGGAAAGGAGTTATGGTGGAAGAGATGACAGTTTTGAAAAAGAATGGCACCTAGGATCTAGTGTCACTTCTAGAAGGGAAAAAGCTCGTGGGCTGCAAGTGGGTGTTCACTATTAAGCAAAAGGATGATGGTATAGTTGAGAGATACAAGGTAAGGCTTGTTGCCAGAGGTTTTACTCAAACTTATGGTATTAACTATGAGGAGACATTTGCTCCGGTAGCGAAGATGAATTCGGTGCGAGCTCTCCTTTCGTGTGCTGCCCACTTGAATTGGCCTCTTCAACAGTTTGATGTGAAAAATGCATTCCTCTATGGTGATTTAGAGGAGGAAGTTTATATGGATATTCCACCAGGTTTCTCTTCTCCTGCAAGTAAGGGAAAAGTGTGTAGATTAAAGAAGACACTTTATGGGTTGAAACAGTCCCCTAGAGCCTGATTTGGCAGGTTTTCTAAGGCTATGTTGAGTTTTGGTTACAAGCAGAGCTATGCAGATCATACGATGTTCACCCGACAAAGTAATGGTAAGATTGCTGTCCTTATTGTTTATGTTGATGACATAATAATGACAGACAATGATGTGAGTGAGATTCATAATATTAAGTCTCGTTTAGCTCAAGAGTTTGAGATTAAGGACTTGGGATCATTGAGATATTTCCTTGGAATGGAAGTAGCGAGGTCTGATAGAGGTATCTTTATTTCCCAACGCAAGTATATACTTGATCTTTTGGAAGAAACAGGTATGTTGGGCTGTAGACCTACAGATTTTCTTATTGAGGCAGATCATTGTCTTAGTGGAGATGTGGGGGAGCATACTGATAAGGAGAGGTATCAGCGACTTGTGGGTCGACTAATATACTTGGCCCACACCCGACCAGATGTTACTTATGCAGTCGGTGTTGTTAGTCAATTTATGCATGATCCTCGTACTTCACATCTAGATGCAGTTTATCGGATTCTGAGGTATCTGAAATCAGTTCCAGGAAAAGGAATTTTATTCTCTAATCATGGCCATTTGCGATTGGAGGCATTCACTGATGCTGACTGGGCTGGTTTGTGGATGATAGATGCTCTACTTCTGGTTATTGCACTTTTCTTGGGGGTAATCTGATTACCTAGCGAAGTAAGAAGCAATCGGTAGTCGCCAGGTCTAGTGCAGAAGCTGAGTATAGAGCTATGGCTCATGGTGTTTGCGAGCTCTTGTGGCTCCAAAACTTTGTTACGTGATTTGGGGTTTACTGATAATGTTCCGATGAAACTCTATTGTGACAACAAAGCTGCCATCAACATTGCTCATAATCCCGTTCAACATGATAGAACGAAGCACATAGAGATTGATCGACACTTCATCAAGGAAAAGTTGAATGAGGGTTTGATATGTATGCCGTTTGTAAGATCTGGAGATCAGTTGGCTGATATATTCACAAAAGGGCTGGGTAGCAAGAGTTTTCATACTATTGTATTCAAGTTGGGTTTGATTAATATCTTTGCACCAACTTGAGGGGAGTGTTAGATTATGAGTCTATTTGTATCTAGTATAAAAATGTGTCTTATCATGTAATTAGTTTAAGTATCTAGAACCGTAGTGCAATTATTATACAGCTTGTATATATATATTACGTTGAATGAAATCAACTTTAATGGGTTTTCTTCCTATTACGATTACCCTAAAACTTAACAATAATTTTGTAAATATCATTTTGCACCTCTTATTTTCACTGTCATATGGAGTTAAAGATATGCAGTACTTTCCGTTTTAGGGCTATGATCCCTTTGTAACTCTCTTTTTTCACTCGGTGCACATATTAAATATAGAATTACTTGCAGGGTCTCTTTGTTTGGAGGATAATTATTAGCATAATATCAGAGGCCTGAATGATTTATGTATCAGCAAATAAGAAATACTTGATATTTCTGATTATGAACCATAAGGACCATTGCAGACATCACCAAGAGTCCGATAATGAGGCAAGTTCTATTCTGATGTGCTACTTCAACAATTTTTTTTTCAATTCTCATGCAAGGGACTCAATCCCCTTCTCTGCGGTTTTAAAAAAAAGACCTTTAATTCTATTCTGATATGCTACTTCAACGATTTTTTTTTCTCCAGTTCTCATGCAAGGGACTATCCCCTTTGCCAACAAAGATGTTTAGGAGTGAATTTGTAGTGTGCTCTATTTCAAAATGTGTCCCATTTCTACTTCCATTCTATATGTTTGACAAAATGTAAGAGAGACGCACGCATGGCTAACCCAAGTTTGTTCGTTCATCTTGATTTCTTATTCAACTATCCTGAGCATCCTGGTTTCCAAGCATAAACAGAGAACAGAAGGGACTTCGGGTCATGACTATTCCCGCACAAAAACAGAGAACGAAGGATGCACAATCAAAGTGGTTAACGCGGCACTTCGATAACACCTCGCGGCTTGCGGCAGGGAACGAAGCAACAAAAACGGACAGTAAAGAAATAAGGGTTTTGCTGAAAAATCCTTTATTCTATTGGTTCGTCTTCGAATGGAGATTTATTCTTGCGTGGTTTCATGGCTAACCCAAGTTTGACGGTGGATTTGATTACAATTTCTATTTAGATGTTTCCTTTTTGCCTATTAGGGTTCTTAATTGTTCGTGGCAATACTACGTGCGTTATCAGGTCTCATTATGTTTGATTTCTCCCCTCCTTTTCGCAGGTATCATTCGGTGACCAAATGGAGTCCTAGTTGCGTGTGCTTACTGGAACTTTTTTGGAGCCCAACCAAGGTAGAAGCTTACAATTTCTATTCAGTTGTTATTTGTTGCCCTGTTTTTAACAAAAATAGATATTTGGCTCTGATTTGTAGGCCTAAGGATGCTGATTGAAAAGATAAAATGAATGTTACTGATTTTTGCCTTCGCTAACCCTCTAATGTGTATTCACTTTTTTGAGTCAAGTGGTGCAATGAGCTTAAATGAATTTCTACTCAAATTTTGGATTGGCACAAAAGCTAGAGTCTTGGAGATGCTCTAACTAGTAATCTATGCCCTTAGGTTCATTTTAGAAAACACTCATCTCATGTAACTTCTCTTCATCTTTTGTCCACTTTATTGAGAATGATGTTATTGCTGGGTATGTGTTTGTTTTCTTTCTTTCTTTTTGGGTACATGAAGTAGTAGAACGGTTAGAAGTGCGATATGTTATAAAGTTTTCTATTTTTGAGTAATTCAGGTTTCTGATATAGTAGAGACCCTATGTGAAGCTTAAAAGGCAACTTCTAGTAATGTATTGGAGTTACATTGGGTTCGGATGGTTAACCAAGCATCATGGTTGATTAAGTTGATTGATATGTTTGGAAGTGCCTAAGGACACAATGTAATGGATGTGTTGTCATCGTTCGGTGTGGTGTTAGTCCTACTGTGTGCAGTTTTCTTGGTGTGTATGAAAATGAGTTGTTGCATTTTACTTTCAATGGATATGCAGTACGACTAATAAAATTTTAAAATGATATTCTAAGCTTCGTTTTAACCAAATATTTCAGGGAAGTAAGTAACTATTTCGATGTACTTAAAATTTTTCAAGGGGAACTGGTGCAGCGAATTTGGGGTGTAAACCAGCCAATTCGAAGCTTGAATGTTGTCTTCGAAAACTGTTGATAGTTTTGTAGTATCATTTACAGATGAGTAAAGCAAAAATCGAAAACACTTTGGAAATCGAACCATCTTGGTTGGCTTTTAAGGTTTGGATAATTCAATTGGATATCCTCTCCATGTGTAATGAATGGTTGGATGCAGATCATATATATGGAAGACTAAAGGTATAACGCTCTTGCGTTTTTGGAGGTCTGATCAATAGTGGCCTAGAGTCATCGTTTCATAATAGAACAATTGTATGTAGATTTCTTTTGCTTTTAATGAAGTCTCAATTGTATTGCTCCAAAGATTACTTGCTAGGATCTGCAATTTTCGTGGGCAAATTTGGGGTTCGTTAAGTTACTAATATGTGTAGTGGTTTATATATTTTCCTCCTTCACAATGCTTAAATTGAATTGACCAATTATAATGTGAACCTCATTTTCAAGTCAGTTGGGTTAGGGCCTGCAGCCAGATAATTAGGAACGTGCATGCAATGAGATATATGTGAATCCTTACATGAGCTAACAATGATTCCTGTTTCATTTGAATTCCTTTTTCTTTCTTTCTTTTTTGTTTCACTGTCACGCAAATCATATTTTATATGGGGGCAACATAAATAATTTGCTCGATCAGTGGTTGTTGCTACCACATAAAATATGGTTAGAAATCTAAAATCCTATTGTATTACACATCCTGGATTTCTCTGTGGTGGTTATTATTTGTTTGTGAATAATTATTCAATGCACTCACTAAAATTAGCTAGCTTTAGCTACGTGGTTGTAGTAAATCGGCAATTCAAAATCACTCTATTTAGATCCTGTATGACCTTACTCTAAAGAATGAATATAGGGAGAAACCGGGTTTGGTGGCGGTGGACAAAAGTCGATGAGGGTTGTTCATAGAGATTGATTCAAAATAAGTCGAGTAGTGTGTTTAACTTTTTTTTTTTTTTTTTTGTATGAACGGTTTATTAACTTTTCAAATAATTGAAACTGTTGAGCAGGGGTTGAGATATTGCATATGAGCTCAACATTAATTTACGTGTGCTGATTGATCGAGTCGTGCCTTCAGGCATGGGCATGCGCTAGTATATACCTATGCATAAATCTCTCTCTCTCTCTCTCTTTCGTCTGTCATCTCTCTCTCTTGTCTGGTTTAGGGGTTTTTTTTTAACAGTATAATCTAAACTTGTGTAATGAAAAACTTTAATCATTGATGGAATTTTATTTTTATATTCAACGTATCCCCAACGTCTCGTATCCAACTTTTTGGAAAAATCACGTATTTGTGTATCTGTATCCTATTCGTATCCCGTATTCATATCCATAAAATTGATCAATATCCTTTGAGAGTGTATGTGCAGTAGTGTCTTGCCGAAGCTTTTATCCTTGCTCCTTGCTGAACGACATCACCATGGAATGTTGCAATGCTATTTTTCCAGGAAATAGGAACCTCCTTCATGGATATTGTTAATTCTTCCCAAAGCTATGCAACAGGAGGCACATCAGTCGGCGTGTTCTGGTATGTTGTTTGTTAATTATGCCAGGAATAAGCTCTTTTCCCCTAATATTAGACTGCCATCATTGGAGAGAATATACATTTAACCACTGAAATGCATGCATGTATGCATGCCCACCTAATTGGTGGTTCCCCTTAATGCCCTTTTGATCCTATAGTGTAGTATTTTCCTCCCTCATGCTATGTGCAGGTCAGACCCAAAGTGACCAGCAATCACTGAAAATGAAGAGTCCTGTACATCTTATAACATGCTAACGGTATGTCGATTACTGTTTAGAAAGTTAGGGTTGATTGGGCAAGCTGTGGAAAATAGATTTTAGTTTGTATGAGAAGTAACACCACCCACATCGGATCAAGAAGGATTAGTAGGCCTTTTGGGAGTTTGGTAGTGTCCCAACTTGTTTTAATTGCTTTATCTAGGCTTCTGGGCCTTTTAGAGGTGTGGGCTTTATCCCAATGGGTGCTTCTTGATTGGCTTCTTGCCAATTAAGTGATTAGGTCTCGGGTCTTTGGGCACAGGATTGCCCCTAGATTTAGGAATTTTGTTCTTAGATTTAGGAGGATGATGCTATCAACCCTTGTTCCTTTAATCTTTGTAACAACTTCAAAGATTATAAAATTTCTTTTTGCCATCCAAAAAGAAAAAAGATTTAGTTTGTATGACTTGCTACATTATATACAATTGATGTGCCAAATGTGGGGAACATTTACTTCCCGATGTAGATATCACGATGACTTGGTATGGTAAGGGGACAAGGGAGCTGGTGGCGAGAAGGGTCAAGGCTTCTATGTAGTTGGAAAACCCCTTGAAATATTTGGGTTGGTATCTTAGCAAGGCCATATTTATAACCACAAAACAAAATTTTGTGGAATTGTTTGAATCCTCATGGTTCCCTTCATATGACATCTGAAAAGCTATCACTAAAAGATAATGACATACTCCCTCTGTCCTTAAATAAGTGTCTGGCGCGCAAACCTAGACTTTTAAAAAAATGCATTTGTTTCGTTAAAAAAATTAATTTTTTCACAAATGAATAGCTAGTAATGAGTTCTATTAGATTGTGAAAAAAATAGATTTTTAACGAAAAACATACATCTTTTGTAAAGCCTATGTTTGCGCGCCGAACACTTATTTAGGGACGGAGGGAGTATGATAGAATGAATGAAGTTAATTGGGGTACTATAAGTCAAGTTTGTTACAATCTGTTTCGCTCTCATACGTGATGTTAGCAAGGATAATTGCATAGTAATGTGAAAGTGGACTTAAGTAGAAGTTTAATTATGTGAGTGCAGGACATTAGTGTTGGATTGAAGATGCTTTTGAAAAAACATTACGGGTGGGTTCCATGAGGTTTGAGGGCTATTGGCTTAAAAGGTTCCATGCTATTAGTTTTGAACATGCCAATGTTGTTGCCTCTTAATTTTCTGATAATCAGTGTTCTAAAAAACAGCCTAGGCGATACCCCACCGTCGCGCCTAGGGGTCTAGGTGGCGGACCGATTAATTGGTCACTAGGCGCGATTAATCGTCTAGGCGCTCTAAGCGCTAGGCGGGTCTTGGCAGCTAGGCGGTCGATTAAGCGGTCGGCGGTGTAATTTTATAAAATTAGGTCCGTAAGTGTCGTGGTAATATAGTAAAAGGGGATATGGTGTAATTTTGACATATATATTAGTCTAATACTCTTTTCTGTCGGGATTGATTTCAAAAGGGAAAATTACCGGTAAGAGGTGTGGACTGGTGTAAATCACCACTTTCATGGTGTCACGTCTCCAAATTAACAAGACATGGCACCTGCAAACAATATGACCAATACATGGTATGAGGTAATAAGCATGATGAGATTGGACAAATTTGCCCTTTGTTTAAGACGACACTGTCCAACGCCAATCCTTTTCCTTTTTCCTTCTCTCTTTTTGTTCTCTTTTTCCATTCTCCACAGATACGAACCACATCCTCTCCTCTTTCTAGGGTTTGCTCTCTAGGGTTTGCTCTGACCGTTCTCTCCTCTGTTCTCTCCCCACAGTCTGAAGACTTCTGCCTGCTCCCTCCTTGCGAGAGCCGACCTTGTTCCCCAACTCCCTCCTTCCCATTTGTTTGAATCATCTACCCCGGAGACGCTGCCTTCAATCGTCCATGCTTCCAACATTGCCATCCCCAGTTCATCATCAGGTTAGTTGAATCGATTCCCCTTCTTGGTATGCATAGCACACACACTCTCTCTCTCTCTCTCATCAGAGCAAGTCAGTTCGACCTCTCTCGTACGGAACTGCAACGAAAAGGAACGAAAACCCTAGGTCCGTACTCAATCAAGTACTCTATATCACACGTATTGACAATTCAAGCACATTTTTGGCGTTTTTGTTTTTATATGTATGTAATTTATTAGAATTTACCTCTTGCTGTTGCTGTTCTTGCTCTTGCTATGTGTAATTTAGTTGTTTAATCGACTATCGGGGTTCGGCGAGTACCATGTTTTGCTGGTCTCCTTAACGCTAATGGTGAGAATAAACCAACAGAACTGTAGTGAAACTCATGGTTAAAGGTGTTAATTTACCGATGTGACTGTTGGAACGAGAAATCCGTACTCTTGGAGGAAAGTTTTGAACTGCACATCTAACCCTTGATGTTGTGAGCTTACAATACTTGTTGCATTCCTCCCTCTGAGACCTTGATTATGCAATCTCGGAGCTGCTTCTTGTCTTAACCTCAACCATAAGTTTGGAAACTAGTTTCGACTCCCCAAACTCAATGCCTATCATTTTGGGCGTCTTTGATACCTTTTGATATGGGTAGCATCTCTAAATGATACCTTTCATTTAGTATAATCTTGCTTCTCAAAGGAATCCCAGACTTGTGTTTTACATGCTGCAATCTGTAACTGCAAAATTTAATTATGTTATTTTTTTCTGTTTCAAGAATCAGTTGACTGCGATTGATAAAAAAACGTTCTCTCAGTGGGACATAATAGAAATGGCCATGTGCGCAGGGATGCGCAATCATGCTGCATTAGCTTTGAGACTGAAAATTTGGTAAATACCACTAGCTTTTTGACACAGCTTGTAATTAGTCTTGCGAAAATTGGTAAAAGGGGGAAATTCAGTACAACTTTGGTGCATTAGTCCTTAGGACACTTTGTTTCTCCTGTGAACATAAGACATACAATTATGTTTACGAAGCAAGTAGTGAGGCTTGAACCCTCACTTGTGGTTATATAAGAATCTCATTTGTTCGAACTTCGGAGCCCTGTACTAGGTCAGAGACATTTTTAGGGGGTGATATTATTGCAAGGATAATGAGAAATGACCAATGTAGTGTGTTGTATATGTAATCACCTATTGGACCATGATTTGGCATTCTGCTTTTGCACCTTTTCATCTTAGTGATACATGGGTGTTTGCATGTATCCAATTTATGTGCTAGTTAACGGGACATACCACTACACTAATCTTGTTATTCATTTATATATAAGATACTTGTCGAGAAAAAGTTTTGCTACTCTTAGTGCTTGTGGGCAGTGGGCACACATGCATTTGTCATTGAAGTAGTATGATCCCGGCCACCGACTTTTACAACTCTAGTATGTCAGAAGTTGGTAGTCAGCAACACTATCAATGAATGGTGAGCTGCCCTTTATATCCATGGACACCAAACCAAATGAACGCAATCTTAATTAAAACCACCTATAGACATCACTGGCAGTTTTGTTGGCTCTTTCATAGTGAAGTACTTTTTCAACAAATACCTCCTTGTTTAATGTTTGAAGCTAAGAGTTTCTTGTGGTATCAGGCTTACATATGTATAATTGTATATACATACATGCATACATACATACATATATGTGTGTGTGTGTGTATTTGTCAATATTTTTATATTATTTTGTTGAGCAAGGGTGGTTTCTTTGGCTACATGGGAAGGGTTAGTGTTTGCAACAAAACTCTTGTTCTCCTACGTCTTGTGGTGCACTGCATGCCTTAAGGGTATGCAATATACAAATCCCCATTCCAATGCACATTGTTGTTTGGCTTTATCTTCATGGGGATGCGTTGGGTAGATAAGAGTCATTTTTGGCATCAGCTATTGGTACATGTCTGATGAATCTTGAATGATTGTTGATTGTCTCAAGTAGAATTCTACACATTCATGCGAAATTTTCTTCCACAACAAAGATTCTACTTTTCCATTAAAGCTCAAACAAGATTTACAAAACTCTTAGGGGCATACCCCTTCTATACAGAGCAATGGGCTACAGAAACAAACAACCGCAAAGAATCAAAAAAGCTTTTGACAACCTAAACAAAAAAACATAGTGCTCCACTACCAAGGATCAAGAAAAAATACTCATGAGCAGCCCCAACTAGCACACAAGTCTTTATTCTGCTGAGATTGATTTACACCTTTCCTATAACACAAAAATGCCCTTATGAAGTTTACTATATTCTGAATTATCAGAAGCTTTTTGTTGAAAAACTTTGTGATTCCGTTCCTTAATTGCTTAAAGTTTGTTTAAATTTTTGTAAATGAAGGATGAAAAGAGGACAGAAGCGACTGCGAATTGGAGAAAGGATGAAGGCACCAATGGAAAGTACCAACACCAATCCTTATCTATTATTCCTGTATGTATACTTACCACCGATGTAGTTAAGTGGATAATGTGTTCAATTCCACCTTGTATTGAGCTTAATAAAATGTTTCATTTTCTACGATTCGAAATGCAGTGACGACTATTTCAAAAAAGCCAGAAAGGCATAAACTGGTCCGAGGTTTTTTGTGTCAAAGGTTAGAGTTAATGCGGTTCTTAACTCTTAAACTTTATGATATTTAAACTTCAGTGGTTGATATTATAAAATTAGGAATACTTATTTCACGTTTTCGGTCTCAATCTTTCTGTGAACTATGCAGCATAGCAAAGTAGCTACGGAAACATGGAATAATATGTCTGATGCTGAGAAAACGCCATTCATAGACATGGCCAACCAAACAAAGACCCACACTAAGGAGAAGTCCCCAAAAAGAAAAGTACGATTGCGTTGGTATGGCTTCGCACTTGTGGTTGTTTATACAGTTAATGATTGTTCAAAATATTATTTGTGTTCGAATCATGGTCGTATTAAATATCCAACCCTTTATGTATGGTTTTATTTTTTACATGTGCAACCGGTACTTCGGAGTAGGTGTTCACCCAAGAAATTGGTGAAACAAAATGAATCCTTAACCAAAGATCAAAGAACTGTTGTTCAAACAATTGGTTTCGGTTCAATGCTTACACTACAATATGAAATGTTAAAATGTGAATTCATAGCTCGATTGGTTAACCTTGGAATTTGGGAGGATAAGAGTGTATACAATAACTCCAGATGATGTTGGAAGGGCATTAGGGCTGTCCCTTGGAACCGTACCAGACAGAGTGTGAAGACTTCCACTTTAAACACATTAGGAACATGTTTACGGAAGGGGATGAAGAATTGAAGAGGGGGGCAACATTTGCAATGATGCAGGAAGTTTTTGAGTTAGGGGTAGCGGATGCCAAGTTCCAGACTTCGTACATCCTGTTCGTGTTGTCTTGCTTATTGTGTCCAACCACAAAGGATGTGGCCTCCACCAAGTTTTACCCAGTGGTGTATGATTTAACGAAAACTCGATCGTATGCTTGGCCACAATTTGTGTTGGATTGGTTGGTAAAGGAAATAACCAAGTTTAAGAAGAGAGATGCGAAGGTTGTTGATAATAAAAAGGATGCCCTAGGCGTGTCTGTCTGTGTGTTACTCCTAATGGTAATCTACATGCCATATTCTTCTTCAAAATAATTTTGTATAGGCTTTCTAAAATCTGTTTGTATTATAATGTAATTTTTTCCTTGTAGCTTATATACTTTGACAATGAGCCAATGGGAATGAATGTTGGTAGTGTTGGTGTTCGGTTGATTCAGTCTTGGACGATGAAACTTATAATGGAATGAATTGCGGAGGAGAATTTGGACTTGCTAGATCCCATTTTAGGGCAATTTCCCAAGCCTCGTTTATGGCATCCGGTGAGAAAACTTAATCTTGTTATGTCCAATGAACCATTTATGTCATTTCAATTCGTAACGTTTACCTGACCTTATGTTAATAGGAGACGGTAAAGTGTTATCATGCTATAAAGAAAGCGTTTGTTGAACAACTGCTACATCTCATCGTCATGAATGCTAGCTTGATGAGTGATGTTCCTGAAACATCAACCTGTTATCCCTCGAATGGGAAGGATGTGAATGAGATAGAGAGTCCAAAGGATGATGATGCTTCTTTGTCTGATGAAGAGAATAGTGACGAAATTCCTTCAACCTCCACTTCAACTCCGAAGAAGGTTGGGAAAGGGGTTGCCATGGATGAGGATAGGATCAGTGGTTTTCATTATGTTTAGAATGCCTGTGACATGCCGTTGTACACGCAAGAGCACATGATGGAGGTTGTTGTGCGAAAATGTGGAAGTAAGAAGGGTGTGCCAATTGACCAACACAAAGTTAACATGGAGGAAGAAGTAGAGGTGGAACAAGAAGTCGTTCTGGAAAAGCAAGTTGAAGTTGAAGTTGGAAGTAGAGGTGGATAAATAAGTTGTTGTAAAAGAGCGCTCTTTGACTCGACCATCGAAGAAACGGGGTAATAGGATAGTGAAAGCAAGTAAAGCTACAAGGACGCCGTACGTGGCAGAACCGGAGCTCAAAGAATCAAAGTAAACCAAAGAAGAAAGTCAAGTGATTGCATATGTTATGAAAGCAGCACGGAAATCGGAAGATATGTATGACCACTAACTTGGTCATAGAAAAACACGGGAGAGATCTTTTACAATGTACAAGCTTTTACAATAATGGCTCAGGTCGAATCTTCTTGGAGAAAGTCAGGCCTCTTAACGCCCATTTTCCACCAGGGTGATTGCGGGAGTTGTTCGTCGTCAGTTTCTCTCAAGTGCTGATCTGCCATCATTTCGATCAGCAATGCTAAACAGGATTGTGATCCAAGCATGGTCGAGTTCACGGTGCAGGAGCCGATCAACATGGTACCTCTGCTATATCCTCAGCATTGTGAACCACCTGATGATAAAGAAGTTGGCTGCTACGGGATACGTTCGAAAGTCAACTTACACTATGTCAAACAACATCAATGTGCCCTCGAAGAAGATTTCCCATACAAGGGAAAAAGGACGGAAGATCTGATTCCGATGGATGTAAGTTCTCAATAGGTTCCAGATTTATTTTTCTAGTGAGTTCTTGTGGTTGATTCTAGTTGATAGTTTTTATTCCTTGAACTTGAACAGTTTTTATTTTTTTACAGTTTATCGTTTCTGACAAAAGTTTTTTTGTTTGCAGCGCTCACGAATCTTTTTTGTTTGCGAGATATCGCTCTGTAAGAAGAATTTTTGTTATTTAAGTAATTTAATTGATAATTTTTCGAATTAAGTTTGTTATTTTTTTTATTTGATTTTCTCTGTAGGGTGTATACCGTGCACCAAATTCTATACGCAAAAAGCTTTCATTGCATGCGCTGCTCATTATTGGGGAATACAGAACTAAGAGCGGGGTACAGGTTTATGATTGCCAGAATTCGTGGGGAGAAGATTGGGGTGATGAGGGGTTTTGCAAAGTTGAGAAACTTTGTTTACTAAAGTTCTTCTACGCAATAAACCCTAGAGTGCAAGGTAATTTCCTGTTTTTTGCTTTAGCTACTAGGGGGAGTTTGAATTTTTTTTTTAAAACCCTTGTTCCCTTTTTAAGCATTGTTAAAGAGCAACTGTTGTGTTGTATGTTCAACCTCTCTGAGCTGCACCGTGTTTTCCATTGTATTGATGAACTCATTCAAATGTGACATCCCAACCCTTAGGATTTTGATAAAAGAATCTGACTTGTTAGATGTGCAATCTTATTTCCTTCAGGTATACCTCCACCGCCTAACCCATTGCAGGTATACATATGCTCATCGTCCTAAAGTTCCACTGGCACCACCACAGCCCACTACTCCGTCCTCTCCTCCATTGGGGAGATCCGGCTTCCACTGATCCAAATTCTCTTCCCCTTGCCTTGCGTAAAGGTATTGATCTAGTGGATTTCATCCCCTTTCTATTCTGCTGGGAGTTGCCTTGCCGGGCTTTGCATTCTTCTTCGGTTTAGGCAGTTAGATTTGGAAAAAAGGACAAAGCTTTGCATATCATCGCTTCTGATATGATTTTTCTTAATATTTTGATAGATATTTCTCCATGCAAAGATCTCCCATTTGTTTTTGTTTTTTTAGATAAGTCCATTTGGTTGTTTACTCAACAACAGTTGTTTCTCAAATGGTGTCTTGAGTAAGATGAAATCAAATTGTTAAATAGATTGCTTGATAGGATGACACAGACTCTTAACTTCTAGGCATGAGCTTGGAAAGTGCTCCTTTAGGGGCGCACAACAATGATAGCTCAATTGGCTCCTCATTTTGGCACTTCATACAAAATACTCGATTAAATACTATTCAAAAGCATTTCTATGGATTCAAGTTCTTTGGACCCTATTTAGAGTAGCAGTTTGCGAATTTTCTGTGTCTATGGTTGTAGCTAATTTCCTGAGGCAGCTTAACCACATATGGAATGGTCACTTAGGCAAATGTTATTTGTACCAAACTGTAAGATACCATTTAACTTTAGGATTAGGAACTCTGATGGCATTAAAAACATCAGTCCCCACCACCTCCCAAGCATTTGACCATCAGGCCCTGGGACTTTGTCATTGATAGATATTAGACCAGATAGCTCTTGTTAACTCTTCAGCCGATATAGGATGGATCGGCTTGTTTTTCATATCCTCAGTCACTTTATGACACAAAATCCCGTGTTTCCGCAGTCATTCTTCTATCTGCAAACTGAGTAACAACTTTTTGTAATATGAAATGGTAACATCTTCAATGCCCATTGGATCCTCTATTCTTTGCGCTTTGTCATCATTGATTGCCAGAACTTTATTCCTCTTCTATTGCCTACTATCTTCTATCAAAATAGCTGTTGTTTTGGTCCCCCCTAGGTTAAGCCTTCAACTGCAAAATTTTCATCTGATTATTTTTACTCATAAAAATTCTTAATCTCCTTTGGACCTTTTCCGTATCAAATCAAAGATAATATAATACTATGGTTTGTATCTACCCAACTGCTCTGTGTAGAACTTGTTGACATAACAGTCACTGCAACTATCGTCCTTTATGAAAATCTACTCTTTTATTTCCTCTTATGAAGTTCATCCCTTTGCATGGGTAGCTCGTATTCACTTGTCAATCATTGGTTTAAACTAATATGAGTAGATACCAGATTTGGTACGTACTTTGGTTTTGGCTAGGAATATTGTCGTGCGTATACGTTGCAGTCTTGTAACAAAATTGTTAGCTTTTGGGCTCTTTCTAGTGTGTGTCGAGTTCCTATGAAGCTGCTGTTCTCCGTAGACATAATTGAATAAAGGGGTTCCAAGCCTTTTCAACTCTTAAAATGAGATTCAGATTCCCCTTTTGAATTTGGTGGTCAATCAAATAAGACTGGTTTATTTGGCTCTTTGCATGAATTGCGTTTATTGTTTGATATAACCCTTTTTTTAGATGTGAACTTCCTATTAAAAAAATAATAGGCACACATTAAATTTCCTACAAAATAATAGTTTTGCATATTAAGTAGAATTTCATTACCTTATCCTCTCGACCAAGGAGTTTTAGATGGTTAAAAAAGGGAGTTTATCACTTACCTAATTGGTAATTATACTAATTCATATCAGGGTACGTAAAGTGCAGTTGCATGTATACTACTACGTTACTGCACTTGGGTTATGTGTACTCGAGATGAACAAACCTCACTTGATTTAATGTGCTGTGCATGCTGTAAATTCGATATTGAAGTCTGCGCATAAAGGAAAAACAGTCCACGAATCTCGGTCTTAGGGACTGCAGTCCGCCGCGAACTGAGGGCACATGCATTGGCATATTCCCACAAACTATGTGACTAAGCTTTCTCTTCATGCATATACTATCTTTTATCGTTTCACACTTTCTCTCCATGCATATATTCTCTAATCTGGATTATAATCTATGCAGGTATCGTTGTCAAGGTTGACAGCACCAAGTGAGCTCTGAAAAAAAACCTGTTGTGCTTCTTTGAAATCGAGTGAAGGGAAGATCCTGTTGCTGAAGACGTTTGGCAAATGTTCCTTCTTAGTACCATATGCAACTGATGTTTGATCCGTGACTGAGAAGTTAACTCTATTTTGCACGAGATTTTCCCCCTCTTTTTTACCTTTATGATTTTTGTGTACTCAATTAGAGCTATGGAGGCATTTGTAAAGCCAATGTGAGAGATATAATGTTTGTTTTGAAGGCATTAATCTATGCCTCTATCTCCCTCGGCGGGACCCGTTATCTTTCCTTTGGTTAGTTCCCATTTGTTTTCTTACAAAGGTAATAGTTCTTTTCCGGATCCTCACGGGCGTTAGTAGTTCTCATTTGCTGGCTTGTTATTGGTCCATTTATTTTTATACAGCTTTGAGTTGGAGTTATTTCACGCATATATACATATATATATATATATATATTTATTTATTTATTTATTTTTTTTATATATAAATATACTGCATTATGCTATGTGATTGTAACAAAATCAGATGTTTTTTTTTGTTGGATTTAATTTTTACCATGAGTCCAAAGATAGAACCTGGAGTTTTAATTTGTGGGGACTGGATTTTATGTGGAGAAATTTAGGTTAACCAATCTCCTAGTTTTTCTTTTCTTCTCTCCCTGTTCTGGAAAGCTTCTTCATTGCCTTGCTCTGACAGTGAATTGAGTTTATTTTAGAGCTTTCATTTTCTTTATTATTTGTAACACAGATTTGGTGTCAAAACTACAAGCTGTTTAGGTTTCAACACTTGCGTAATTCCGAGCAATTTTCAATTAAGGACTCCAACGATCACTTATCCTTGCATTGCACGGGATGAGTGAGGTTGTTTGACAAAGATTTTGAGGAGGAATTTTTTTGGTAATAAGTAAAAATAGATAGATAGAGTGATGATAGTAATAGGTACTAGAAAAAGAACTTATTGAAGACGGTACTATGAGAGAGGTTGTCCTTTTATGCGATTTGATGTAAAATAGCTTGGTCGGTGAATGAGGTTGTTCTACAGGATATCATTAATAGCTTGATCGATTCTTTGCTCAATTTACTTGATCAGATATTGGGCTCTTTTACTTGGGGACAGTGGCGGATTCATGAATTATATACAGATGGGTCACCTCTCAATTATAGCCTTGATCAAACAATAGATAGTGAAGAACATTAAGAAAAAATAAATGGAATACTCTCTCCGTCCCAATTTAAATGCTCCATACAGAAATTCGTGCAATTTTGAACTTTAAAAAAAAAAACATATTTCTGCGTATTATTATTTTTATTTTCTTACACTAAATTAAAGTATTCAATGAGTACTGTAATTTGGTGTAATAAAGAAATAATATGTGAGAATATATATTTTTTGGATTCGAAACTGCAAGGGCTTTTTGTTTTTCAGCCGTTTGAGCATTCATCAATAAAAAGAAAAGTTGTAGAAACCTGCAAAGGTTCGAACCCGTGACCTATGGCAGAAAAGCCAACGTTCTTACCGCAGGTACAAGGCGCCAGTCTTGCTATAATTTGGGTAATTTTACATATATTACTATTTTCCTGGTTAAAAAAACATAATTCCAACAATTTCAGGTGGGTCAGTGTGCTTTACTTAAATCCGCCCCTGCTTGGAGAAGTGTCTGGTTTGTTGAAGCGGAACGCTGATTCATTTCCTTGGAAGTACGTTTAACCCTTACGGCCCGTTTGGATGAATGATTTGATTTGGGTGGATATGTAATGAGGGTGGATTTGAAGGTGGATATGTAATGAGGGGTGATATGTTAAGAAGGGTGGTCCCACTCCTTAAGAAGGGTGGATTTGTAATAAGTTGTTTGGATGTTTTTTTGAGAAGGGGGATTTGGAGCGTGGATATGATGGGATAAGATGTCAAATGACCTAATTACCTATAGTTTATTAATTTAATAGATAGTAAAGATTAATTTCATTATAATTAGAATATATACACATTTATCATTATTTTTTGGATAAAATAAATTCAGTTTATCTTTACAATGTTGAAACCTTAATATTTATTACGTTTTTTTAAACAAAAATTTAAAACCAAATTTTATGAAACAAAATCCTTATGAATTTATTTAGAGTGGTTGAAAATATGTGAGTGATAATTTTAAAAAAAACATAATTAATACATACATACATATACATATGTACTATATATTTTACTGCCTTCTTTTTCTTCACCACCGACATCCCAAAACCCCTCCCCACTGTGTACTTCTCCACCCCTGCAACCAAATGCCCAAATTCCTTCCCACCGTATACACCCAAATTCACTATACGTTCACCATTGAAAAACTCAAATACTCAAATCTCCCTCAAAATCTCTTTCGATTACCGGCTTGAGAGGGCCATGGCAAAGGAGCAGAGGAAGAGGGAGGACGGGAGGAGAGGCTGGGGAAAGGCTCCGTGACAGCGGTAGCCTTTTTCTCTCTCTCTCTCTCTCTCTCTCTCTCTCTCTCTCTCTCTCTCTATAACCGAATTTCTTAAATTTTTTTCCTCTCTTCTGGTTCAAGGGGGGATTTGGAGGGGTAAAACCGTCCGAAAACCCCCGGATTTGCCAACGACGGGGTCAGACCAGGGCTTCACAATTCCACCTCTAAGTGGATTTGAAGCCGCTACAGTGTTTATCTCCGGCTCCCTCAAAACTCAACCAAACACCGGATTTGAGTGGGACCAGGACTACAAATCCGGCCGGCTCACAAATCCGGCTTCTTCTCTGCCATCCAAACAGGCCGGGGCTTCTGAAGGGGAATTAACCACCTCCCAAGACCGTGGGCCCATGGTTAAGTCATGGTTTGGGAACACATTTCGCCGGGGGTATTAGCTAAGCCCCGAATTCTCTTGTACCCCCTAATACCCTCGGCGGGGGGATTATTTATGGGGAGGTTCTGGGGTGTTATTACATAATACCCCGGATAATACCCCCTCTCTCTTCCATTTCAATTACAAAACAATTTTATCCCCCCATTTTATCTGTGGAGAATGATACACCCACCGCATCCCCACCCACCCCACGCGCGCCGGGCCCACTCTGGCCATCGGACGGCCGATCCGAGCCGTCCAAAAATTCTAAAAAAAAAAACCGAGTGGGCCTAAGCGAGAATCAATGGCATCCGACGTGTGTAAGTGCTTGAACCAATCTTCCCTTTTTTAACGGCTCGGATCATATGATTTTTGAAAGTTCGGATCGAGCACCTACACATGTTGCCATTGATTCTCGCGTAGGCCCACTCGGATTTTTTTTTTTATAGAATTTTTGGACGGCTTAGATCGGCCGTCCGGTGGCCGGAGTGGGCCCGGTGCGCGTGCGGTGGGTGGAATGCGGTGGGTGTATCATTCTTCTTTATCTCTCATCCAAATCAAGTACTATTTTAGTCCCATGTCACATCAATGTGGGCCCATCCTTTTTATATAATACCCCTACTATATTATCCCCCGTACATAACTAATACCCCTATCCTTATCTCGCATCCAAATGGGCCCTTAACCCATTACATCTAGTTGGATCCGGGGACTGTGCTGCGGAGTGTGCTACGCGGCCTTGTCAGTATCGGTCCGACGATCGAAGACGTCCACTGCTAGAGCTCGTCGAGTACTACAAGTATACAAAAAATCAATTCGATCAAATATCGTTAAGTGCCTCATCGGAATACATATAACTTGAAAAAATATGAATCCTAATGGATACGAAACACTGGATCAAAACCACTGAATCATATTTTTTCAAGTTATATGTATTCTGATGAGACGCTTAATGATTTTTACCAAGTTGATTTTTGGTACGCTTGTAGTACTCGACGAGCTCTACACAATAGATGTCTCCGAACATCGGACCGATGCTGGCAAAGGGATTGGATGGTTCACATTCACATCGTAACATTTTCAATGCGCAATGTCTAGGGAACATGGACGTATGAAGATACAAAGAAAATCAAGGACAATAATTCGGACAGAAGAAGGGGACAATAATTCAGAATTTATGTATTTTACCGAATTAGTAGTACGCTCACTGCATTTTCACGACGACCGAGTCGCAGGAGAGTTACTTCCGAGTTGCCATACACTGCTACAACATTCATAGCTAGAGTGGGGTTTTATTGCAAATGACCGGGAATTGACAATGATCAATTGTCCCGGTCATTTGTGCGAATTTCGACTAATTTTTAAGCCATGAAGTTATGATTGCAAAAGTGATAAAAGGTTGTGAATGACAAATTGTATGATACAGTTAGGCTCCACTCGACGGTCCGGTATTGGAATCGCTCCATTCCTTTTATTACATCAATAATGCTATCAACATAGATTTTCCGCACAAATTAAGGAACAAATTGAGTGGAAAGCTAAGTTGGAAGGCCAGGTGGAAAGATTTTCTTCCACCTTGGTTGAATCTTTCCACCTGACCTTCCAACACAGATTTCCACTCAATCTGTTTGTTAATCTGTGCGAAAAAATCAGTGCAAAAAATCAGTGTTGATAGCAATATTATTATTGCATCAAGGTCATAATCAAGTTGTGCAAAATTTGTGTAGTGTCTTTCCACAACTGTTATGATTTGTGCCACACAGCGTGGTACAGCTCATACCCACAAAACAAAATAGTGACAGCTTACAAAAGCAATCAAAACAAGGGAAAGATACATTTTAGCATCTCCAGTGATTGATGCTAAAATGACACACTGTGTGCACAGTTTTGGCTATTTCTACTGTTGCAGAGTATGAAAATATCAAGTACAGTTTGGCATTTTTAGAAGACTCCAATGATAGAAATGTGGTCCGTGACATCTTTTTCACTCTCCAAATCACAAATGAGAGTGTTCTATACGTGCAAAATATCAAATGAAATCGCTATACGTGGATTCAATTGCGAGAACGATTGAGATCGACAGAGATTCGTGAACATTCAAATTTCAGAACGCTATTCCGAATTCAAGAGGAACTTCTAGCTATTTGTTGCAACTGAGGAAGAGTTTTAGAGATTCTTGGAGTTGAATTTTGAAGAGGTGTTTTCGATTTTATCTTTGATGGAATTCGTTAAAGGTACTTAATCCCACGATATAATCTGGTCACGAATCATGTATCAAGTGACGCAAAAGGAGGAGTTGAGAGTAAGCCCATTAATCGTTAAAAGTTTGGTCTAACAACTTAACAAGCTCTCAAAATATGTTTTGAGTTTGTTTTGCTCACTGATGGAGCTGATCTCAAAGGACCTTCTAGAGCGAGTCGAGCGCAATTGACTTTGTTTCTTGAAACAATCCAACTTATGAAACCAAGTAGCAGATTGTTAAAGCTTTGATTTGAAAACTTAGCGGGTGCAAGCTAGTCATAAAATTACAAGGAACAAGCTGATTTGAGCGATTTTAAACAAAGCGATCACAAGTAGCTTGATTTATTTACCAAGTATGACTCATGTTACCTAAAGCTTTCAATAGGACTCTCTCATGTCGCTCTCAATCTTCTTTGACGCTCTTATTTATATTCCTTGTTAACTTTAATAGTTTACGATCTTTTCAAAACGCGTTTTAATGCTCATGCATGCGTATTACGTGACTTAAGCCATGACTTGTCACCATAATTGAAGTCGACAACCATTTTTCAAGTCCACCAAGCAAGGTAGAAGCGCACAAGCTCACAGTACCGGTGCTAGGTCAGGCACAAAATATGTTTGAATATGTTTTGCTCACTGACTAAAAGCTGATCTCTCAAAAGAAATTCCAGCGAGTCGAGCGCAATTGGCTTTGTTTTTTTTAAACTATCTAACTTATCATGTTAATAGAATATGGAAAAAGAGAGAATATGGAAAAAGTAAATATTGTATTGAATTGTCTAAGTCATACATCAATACAAGATCCCTTTATATACAAGGAGGGATATCAAGAATAGATGATTCTAGAGAATATCCTAAAGATACACATCAATTCTAGAATATTCTAGAGATACATAAGATTCTAGAATATCCTAATGATACACAAGATTCTAGAATATCCTAGAGATACACAAGATTCTAGAGAATATACATTGATGCTAGAATATCCTAGAAATACACAAATCTAGAATATTCTAACAGCCCCCCTCAAACTCAAGGTGGGAGAGCAGATACCAACTTGAGTTTGGTAACCAAGTCCTGAAATCGTCCTGGTAGGTGCGCCTTGGTGAAGATATCAGCTGTTTGCTCAAGGGATGAGACTGGGAGGAGTCGAATAGTACCACGTGTGACATGTTGGCGCACAAAATGACAGTCAATCTCAATATGTTTTGTACGATCATGAAAGACATTATTATGTGCAATCTGAATAGCGCTATGATTGTCACAACGAAGTATCGTGGCAGTAGAGTGGGTGACACTCATGTCTTCCAATAACCATCGAAGCCACAACAGTTCTTGTCGGCAAGAGCACGGTACTCAGCCTCGGTGCTGGATCGGGCAGTAATAGTTTGCTTCTTACTTCTCCAAGAGATAAGGGAATCACCGAGAAAGAAGCAGTAGCCCGTAGTAGAACGACGATCAGTAGGGTCTCCAGCCCAATCAGCATCAGAATAGGCATGGAGAGTAAGAGAGGAGCGAGCGGAATAAAAAAGGCCATGAAACAAGGTGCCCTTAATATAGCGCAAAATGCGAAGAACAAGTTGCATAATGGACGGATCGAGGAGCAGATAAGAACTGGCTGACAAGATGGACGGCGTAGGCTATGTCTGGGCGAGTAACAGTAAGATAGACAAGGCTCCCAACAAGTTGTCGATAGAGTGTAGCATGAGTCAATAGTGTGCCATCCAAAGGAGTAAGACGAGTGTTTGGCTCGAGAGGAGTGGATACAGTCTTACTGTCAATAATGCCCGTGCTAATAGATCAGAAGCATATTTTGCTTGGGAGAGATAGCATCCATTGGAATCTTTTAAAATTTCAATCCCAAGAAAATAGCTAGGCGAGCCAAGGTCTTTCATCTCAAAACTACGGCAAAGATACTGTTTGAAGCTAGAAATACCAGTGACATCATCTCCAGTGATAATCATGTCGTCCACATAAAGAAGAAGAAGAATGGTGCCATGCTCAGTTTTGCGAATAAAAAGTGCAGAATCATGAGGACTAGAAGTGAAACCAAAATCGCCAATGGTGGTACTGAATTTGGAGAACCAAGCTCGGGGAGCTTGCTTAAGACCATATAAGGCGCGGCGAAGGCGACAGACTTGGTGCGGAGAGTGAGCATAACCAGGAGGTGGCTTCATATAGACTTCCTCAGTAAGATCGCCATTAAGAAATGCATTTTTTACATCCATCTGATGAAGGTCCCATTTGCGAACTGTAGCAACAGCAAGTAAACTCCGAACAGAGGTTAGACGGGCAACGGGAGCGAAAGTCTCCTCATAATCAATGCCATATTCCTGGGTAAAGCCCTTTGCAACAAGACGGGCTTTGTATCGTTCAATGGAGCCGTCAGAGTGGGTTTTAATTTTGTAAACCCATTTGCAGTCAACGACAGATTTCCCTGGGGGAAGGTCAACCAAATCCCATGTATGAGTACGTTCTAAGGCCTGTAGTTCCTCGTCCATTGCTTTCTGCCAAAGAGGATTAGTACTGGCCTCACGATAAGAGTGAGGTTCATGTAGTGAAAACACTGTAGAGTAGCAATGATAATCTCGAAGATAAGCAGGCAATTGAGTTACCCTTTTTGACGGAAGTGGTGGTGGTTCAGAAGAATAACCGGTATCTGGAGAGCAAGTAGTTGTTTCAGCAGGAGAAGAGAGAGATGGTGGAGGAGACTCAACAGGTTCTATGATTCCAGGGGCATGATCATCAATTAGAACAGACGCCTCGGGAGTCGTCCTGGTAGGAGGAGAGCTAGATGATGCAAGGGGCTCACTTGGATTAAAGCCAAGGTTTGAAGGCTCAGGAAGAGAAGAGCCAAGTGCAGGAGCAGGATCGTTGGACAAAGCAAGTACATCGGGAGAGGCTGTATCAGTTGGCTTAGAAGAAGTTGCATCAATCTCATCAAATAGCAACTCCACAGAAGGATCAGTAAAGAATGATGAAGTGGAAACAGATGGTAAATAAAACTTTGACATGGAGGAAAACATCTTATGTTCCCAAAATATGACATGACGAGAAATATGAAGACGCTTAGAAAGTGGATCCCAGCATCTATACCCCTTGTGCTCAATTCCATAACCTAAGAAGCAACAAAGACGCGCTCGGGGTTCTAACTTTGTACGCTCATGAGGTTGAAGTAAGACAAAACAAGCACAACCAAAGACTTTGAGGAGATTATATGCAGGCAAAATACCATAAAGACGTTCATAAGGTGATTGATTCCCAATAATGGGAGAGGGGACACGGTTGATAGTATACACAGCAGTTAAAACTGCTTCTTCCCAAAAACGTTCTGGACATGAGGAAGATATAAGAAGTGCACGAGTGGTGTCTAAAATATGTCGGTGTTTACGCTCAGCACGCCCATTTTGTTGAGACGTGCCAGGACAGGATCGGTGAGGTAGAGTTCCATTTTGACGAAGAAAGTTCAAAAATGATGTTTCTCTATATTCCATGGCATTATCAGCACGAAAAACTTTAATAGTACGAGAAAATTGAGTTTGAACCATTTTTGCAAAATCAAAGTAAATTTGTGGTAGCTCGGATCATCTACGCAAAAGGTAAATCCATGTAAAACGGGAATAGTCATCAACAAATATCACAAAGTATTTTGATCCACCCATGGTGGTGTTGGGAGAAGGTCCCCAAATATCAGAGTGAATTAAATCAAATGGAGCTGACGAAACAGAATCACTTTGGGTAAAAGATAATGCTGGTTGTTTAGCGAGTTGACATGAAAGACAATCAATATGTTCATCTTTAACTGATCCTAAATGACCATTTGAAACTAAAGTACATAGTCGACCAAAAGAAACATGCCCTAATCGAGAATGCCAAAGACCTATGGAAGTAGAGGCATTGGAGGTTACAGAACATTGTAAGGAACTTACAGATTGAACGGGAGGAACAGAAAGAGAAGAATGGGCTATAGCAGAGAGCTGAGATGGAATGTGAAGATTGATGAGCTCATATAGACGTCCAACTTTACGGCCTGTCCCAATCGTCTTTCCTGTCCGAGGATCCTGCACCTGACAACCAGTAGAAGAAAAGGTGATCGTGAGACCGAGTTCACATAATTGACCAATGGAGATTAGGTTCAAGGTAAGGGTAGGAACCAAGTAAGCATCAGAAAGGGACATGCTAGGAGTAGAAATAGTACCGACATGAGTAACAGGCATTATAGAACCATCAGCAGTATGAATAGATGGAGTCCGAGAATTAGTAGCTTTTGTGGAAAAAATATGTGGATCAGATGTCATGTGATTGCAACACGCAGAATCAAAGAACCATGAGGATTTACCTGAGGTGGCAGACAAAGCAGTGGAAGAATGCTTACCGGAGCGGGAGAGCAATCCAGATTTAGAGAGAATCTCTGTAAATACAGACGGGAGATCGCTTTTAAAAAAATGTGTGGAAGGAGAATATTGTTTGAGGCCTTCCAAGATGGCGTGAGCATATAGCGATATGTCAAATTGTTCCATAGTAGCAAGGAACAGAGACGGTAATGTGATATCTGAATTTGTTAAGAAATAGCCCAACAAGAAGAATTATAGGGGATGACGAAAACAGTGATGAACGGGATGAATACGGTGATGATCGATAGTGACAGAGATGTCGGATGAGAAGCTAGGTCGTGAACCATAGCTCTGATACCATGTTAATAGAATATGGAAAAAGAGAGAATATGGAGAAAGTAAATATTGTATTGAATTGTCTAAGTCATACATCAATACAAGATCCCTTTATATACAAGGAGGGATATCAAGAATAGATGATTCTAGAGAATATCCTAAAGATACACATCAATTCTAGAATATTCTAGAGATACATAAGATTCTAGAATATCCTAATGATACACAAGATTCTAGAATATCCTAGAGATACACAAGATTCTAGAGAATATACATTGATGCTAGAATATCCTAGAAATACACAAATCTAGAATATTCTAACATATCAAATCAAGTAGCCGCTTGTGAAAGATTTGATTTAAAAGCTTAACGGGTTTAAGCCATGTATTAACAAGGGTTGTGGAACGAGCTGATTTGAGCGACTTTAAACAAAGCGATCCCAAGTTTAACGGAGATAGCTTGATTTACTTAACAAGTATGACTCATGTTACATAAAGCATGCAATGGGACTCTCTCCTGTCGCTCGCAATCTTCTTTGACGCTCTTTTTTTTTCCCTCATTAATTTTACCAGTTTGCGATATTTTCAAAGCGCGCTTTAACGCTTATGTATGCGTATCAAGTGACTTAGGTCGTGACTTGTCACGATAATTGAAGTCTAACAACCATTTCTCAAGTCCACCGAGCATGGTAGAAGCGCACAAGAAAAAATATGTCACAGGAAGGAAATGAAATCCCCCAAAAGTGGAAAGCACTTTTCCCACGCCCCCTACTAGAAGGCCACTACTGTGTCCTGCTTACCAGGAAATTTCCTACTCTTTTAATTCATGGTTTTCCATGGCCCAGAAAAGCCACACGTCACTCTCAGAGCAAAAGAAAACACGGCAAGGAAAGTAGCAAAGGACTCATTGGTGGGAAGAAATTCCCATCTGGAACGAACAGATTCTTACGTCACCAAGAATATAGAATACCCGAAAAATATAGAAGAGAGAAGTTGAGAACATGACTTAAAAAGAGCTACTATTAGAATATCATTTGAAATTTTCCGACAATTTGGGGGAAAACTCTGGTAGTACCAAATTCGATGGTTTTCTCTTCACTCTAGGAGCAATTCCATTTTTGTGGCAAAACTCTCTCCACCCCTTTTTTTTTTTTTTATAAGCAACGAAATTTTATTAGAGACTCGACAAAGGATACATCGAGAGGAGACCAATTACAGACACACAGAAATTGAGGTACCGTAAGAGGCCCACAAGAAAAGAGAAAAAAAAAAAAAAAACAAACAAACTACTACATTCAATGAAAATTGAAAGAGCTCGGGCCCAAAAAGTACAAGACCCATACGGTTGGAATATGCCCAACTAGATCTCTAAGCCCTCCATGGATCATATACGCCCAAATAGGCACCATGAATCATCACAGCACCATCCTTGTACCGAATTTCATTGTCAAATTCTGGCTATGTCATTCTTCGGTGTCAAGTTTGATAATTGCCAAACTTGCTACATCACCATCAAAGTGCAAGAAAGGTGATTGTGAAGGGAGAAAGATAGGTGGTTATGCCAAAACAACATGGCATGCACTGTCACCCACCTTCACGAGTATGATCGATGGGTCCGGCTCCGATGTTTTTGGTTCATTGCGGTTTTTTTGTTTTTTTCTGTTGTTTTTTTGTTTTGGTTTGTAGTTTATACTTCGAACCGATTGTGTTCTTTTATTTATATATATATGCTATGTTTCTGTTTTGCTCTTAAAAAAAGAAAAAAACAGGGCACTGGTAAAACAATCTTGCCAAAATGAGAATGTAACCAGACAAAAAATGACTTCGGCAACATTGTTTTGACATCAACGGACGAATTTGCTGAGTTCATTGAGCTTCCCTTTTGTTTTCCTTAATTTGATGGGGGTGGTGAGTGTAACTATTTCCTCACACATCGCTCTGAAAACGAAAGAAAAATAACAACCAAAGATCATTGACCCAAGAAATAAGCAAAAAATAAATAACAAAAATAAAAGGAAAAGTAATTTTCACACTCCTCTTTTTATAATCTACACTCTCTCTTTTATCTTTATTCACTTTAATTTACCCTCTTGCCCTTATTTCAAGGAGATTGACATCTACACTTCCCATTTCTACACCTACACTCCTTTTTTTGTCCCTATTAGATGAAGTTACGAAATTGCCCTTGTTGGATCTTGCAGGAATGGAAAGATGGATTTTTCCGGACCCAGTGGGTGCTGAAACGGCACCGTTTTGGTGAAAAAAATATCCTTACCACCAATTTGCAATCCTATAGAGCAGAAACGTAATTATGAGAGCCTTAGAGACAAAATTTGACTATGTCTCTTTAGAATAATATGAACAAAATAATAAGATCTTCACACCCGTTCAAACGGATTAAAAATTGGAGCACTTAATTTTTTAACCATATTTTTTTAATATATAAACGGTCTCAAAAAATTAAGTGCTCAAATTTTCACTCCGTTTGAATCAATGCAAAAATCTTGTTATTCTTATCATATTATTCTAAAGGGTCATAATTAATTTTTGTCTCTAGGGCTCTCATATTAAGTATATGCTTTTTATTTAGGACCATGTCGAGCAAAAATGTAATCATGAGAGCCCTATAAACAAAAATTAATTATGACCCTTTAGAATAATATGATAAGAATAACAAAATCTTTGCATTGATTCAAACGGAGTGAAAATTTGAGCACTTAATTTTTTGAGACCGTTTATATATTAAAAATATGGTTAAAAAATTAAGTGATCCAATTTTTAATCCGTTTGAACGGGGGTGAAGATCTTATTATTTTGTTCATATTATTCTAAAGAGACATAATCAAATTTGTCTATAAGACACTCATAGTCACGTTTATGCTCCATAAGATTACAAATTGGTGGCAAGAATTTTTTTTTGCACCAAAACGGTGCCGTTTCAGTACCCACTGGGTACTGGGTAGGGTCCGATTTTTCCCTCATTAGTTATTTATTGGAGGGTAGTTAAGGTATTTGAAGAAATGAATATTGTAGATTATAAAGTACAAGGGTTGTTTAGTAACTTCACCTAATGGAGACAAAAAAAGGAGTGTAGGTGTAGAAATGAGGAGTGTAGATGTCAATCTCCTATTTCAATACATTTTTTCACACATTTAAGAGTAACATCACAAATTTATGCAGATTAAAAAAACAATCATAAATTCATGTGATCAACAACAAAACAAGATATTCCCTTCTATTTACTCCAGCTCTTTACATCACCATGAATATAATAGTACGGAGTACCCAAGAACGAAAACAGAGAAATCTTCAAAACACAACTAAAAAGTGCTATATTTTCAATATATATATAGCCAGTGGCACCCAATAAAACAACAGGCCTCATGACATAAGCCCTGTCGTCTACCTTGATATTTTGGGGGGGAAAAAAAAAGATATTCCCAGATGGGTTTTCTTCATCACTACAGGCAGAATCCATTTGGATTTTCTTTTCTTTTCTTTTCTTTTGTTCTTGGAAAGGGGTGGTGATGGCGTAAGAACTATGGAAACTTGGGTTTTTTTTTCCCCTTGTGATATGTAACGTGGGGTGATAGGAGTGATTAGTTGTTTAAGCAGCTGCAACTGTACTGGTAGGGAAAGGGTAGTTCTTTTGGGCCTTGTTTGGGGACGACTTTGTGGTGGGATTGGAATTCAATTTCTGGTCTTTTCTCAAGGCCTTCATTGAAAGAGAGTGGTTCCACTTGTTCTCTTGGGCTTCATCTTTCTCTATCTGCTCTCTTCTGCACTCTTCACTGCAGAATGGCGTGTCCCCTCTGTAAAATTAACCATAGAAAGCGTAAGAATCGGTGCGAAAATAACATAAGAAGTAATACATGGAAAATTGTTCTTGATTGCGATAAGCTAGCTTAAAGGAAAATAAATTCTGTTTGGCTGCTAAGATAATTGAGGAAAAGGAAAACTAATTACTTGTTCTGTGGGACGCTAAAGGCCCTTTTATTCCGTGGGATGCGATCGGATTTTTTTGTGTTTGTTTATGCAGACGAGATCTTGCTTTTCGGAAGCCCAAATGACCAGACTGAAAATTTCTAATTTATTTCATTTTGGTTCCTCAGTTTTCTAATTTACTATGAAAGTGAATCGGCAATAGAAAGGAAAATTTCGTTTATTTTTCAATTTCCGGGAAGGGGCCGGCTTGCCTCAAGTTTGTCAGCGCACCGGTGCGCAGTCCGGCCATTTTCGGTTCCATTCGAACGTAATTTGGCCACATAAATTATTTTTTTAATGGACTATGAGATTTTGTGGTGCCTTTTGCTATGATAATTTCGTGTATCAACAGGATCAATTTCCTTTTTCTGCCCAATGATTCTACTCAAAGTAAATTTTCGGACCACGATACAAATTTGAATTCTCAAATGATAATCGAAGGATTTCCGGTATTACTCAGAAGGGAAACATAGTAGTAAAATCCCATTCTTTACGATCGGTTCATTCAATATTTCCGTCGTGCTAAAACCAGCGTAAAGCGAAAGAAACATGAATTTTTTTTATTTATTTATTTAAATTCATTGATCACGAAAACGAGGAGGAGAATGAATCGATCAAGGAGAACTGGGGACAAACCTGTACATGAAAATGTCTTTGTCACCGAGGGGCTTCTTGCAGAGAAAACAAGCGGCTAAGAAGTGAGGCTGATTCATTTCCTGATCGAATCTGTTGACTTCGTAGGAATAATAACCAGATCTCGGGGAATTAGCAGGGCCGGAGGAGATTGACGAGAGATTCCTCAGGCTACCCCTTCTTTGCAAGGCAGTACTCGTGTGATAGACAGGCCTGGTAGATAGGAAGGGGTGGTGGTGGTGGCCTGAAAATCCAGGCTCCGCCGTGCCGGCAATCGAGGCGAGGCCGTCGTCGTCGTTGTCTGCGAAACAAGGCCTTCTGATGGTGGGTTTAGAGTCCATGGAAGTGGGATCAGGGCTGTTGATTTGTTGGGTGAGAGAGAGAGAGAGAGGGAAAGAGAGGGGTAGGAGATGGTGGAAGTGAGAGGCGAGAGGTGGGAGGGGAGTGGTGGTTTATAAAGAGTAGTTGGTGAGAAATGAGAGTAGAGAGAGAGAGAGAGAGAGAGAGAGAGAAATGAGAGGAGGGAGAGAGAGAGAGAGAGAGAGAGAGGAAAAGTGCAAACCACGGCTGGTGTTCAGAATCCGTGAGAGTGAATCTATTGGCCTTTGAATAGCTCGTAGTAGTATCTGTCTTGTTTTTGTTTTTTGAGGCTTATTAGCTCTTTTTTTTTAAAAAAATATAAATTTTGATGAATTTGAACACAATCGTGTTCAAATCCATCCAAACTTTAAGTAATGATAATGTCGTTACGAGCTACACCCTTCACTTTTGGGGAGGAGGCTTCTGTCCAGTTTTTTTATGCTTCAGTTCCCTCTATTTTGCAATTTTTTTTACCTCTTGAATGATCGGAATCGTTTATTTTATAGAGCTTGTCGAATATGTCCTCCACGTCAAAAATTAGCTTCTCCGAACATAAATAGGTACATGGATAAAACAGATTTGTACAAGAAAAAAGAGATGACAAAAATTAAGTTGAAATTAATAATTGCTCATTTTTTTCATATACAAATCTATTTCGTTCATATACCTATTGATGTTCGATGAAGATAATTTTTGGCGTGGATAACATATTCGACGAGCTTTACAAAATGAACGATTCCGATTATTGTTGTGAGCCCGGAAAGGGCCCACAACGGCCCAAAACTGGACCGGACTGGAGCATAAAAAAACTGGACAGGAGCTTGACCCCACTTTTGGTTACTTGTAAAATAAAGCTAATCGAGCTGATCGCGGGTCATGTTTGAATGATGTTCTAAAAATCTATATATGGTCGTCGAGTCGAGTCGAGTCGAGTAGTACATTGGCTATTGATTGGTTTGAAAATTTAGAGAGTTTTGTATAAATGTTTCTTTTAACTTGATTTATATATATATGCAATAAATCTACGTTCAACACGATTTTAACAATGAAATATTAGTCAAACTCGAGTTCTTCGATTCATTTGACAATGTCAAGTGAATGGCATTTTAAGTTGTTTCACCGGTTTAAATATATATGTATGTACTCCATAATAAATATAGCAGAAAATGGTATGACCTGTCCATGAGCAATTTCTAGGCTCACCTTGTTAAGGACCAGCTCGATTCATTTGATAAACAACTCAAGTCCAAACAAAATTTCTAATCGGTTTAGTAAAATGTACCGAGCTCCGGTTACATGTAAACAAGTTCAAATCATTTACGAAGGCTCGTTTAATATACTAATTGAGCTTGAGCTCTCAAATACCATCTGAACTCGAGCGCGACCCGAACGAAAGCTCACCAAATATTAAACAACCTGCGTTTGCACAATTTAAAATTGGAGTCAGCTTGTTGGCAAATGAATATATACTCCCCCCGTCTCAAATTGGATGTCAATTTTTGATATCCGTGTCAATTTCAACTCCTTATATCTTTCAATATGGATCTCAAAAAATATGCAATATGGATCTTGTTTGATAATTCTCGATTAATTCTATTATACAAAGTTTTCAAACTCATGAAAAACATTATAGATTAAAAGATATAAACGATGAAAATAACACGGATTTAAAAAACTGTCATTCTTTTTGGGACGGAGGGGTAGAAATTATGTAGAAATTGTGGGCCTGAGGGTGCTGTAGTGCACCCCCGCACTACACATGTAGACTAAATCATGGGCTCGGATTTTCATCCGAACAATGAACAGCTAGAATTTATAGGAGTTTAGACTAAATCTAAACCGTCAGTGCCGAAACAGACGGTCGAATTAACCGCACTACACCGTATAATACGACAGATGCACTACAGACCCTACCATTCCGAAATTGTGGGGATACTTTGGACCGGAGGTAGGCCCAAGTGATGACCTAACTGCACATGACATGCCTTGGCTTTCTTCCCATTCCAAAAAGCGATTCTGAAACGGTCGATATTTTGCGCTTCCCCTGGCCCTACGCTTTCCTCTAACCTAGCGTTACTATCAAATGTCACCTTCCACTTCTAACCATAAAATAAAATACTCCACTCTACAAGGATATTTATTAATTTAGTGTAGAATGAAATTTACATGTCCATTCAATTCTTTCGATTATTTATTTATGTTTTTTTTTTTGAAGAAATTTAACAATTCTTTTGATTTGGGAAATTGTTTTTGGCAGTTTTACTGAGGAATAGAATCCTCGCTGCTTCTTAACCAAGAGTGAAAGAACACACTATTAATTACAAATTAGATAAGCAATTAAAGTATACACTAATTCATTAAGAACTTTGAAATTAAGAAATGTGGAAACTTCACTTCTATTTTCCCCTCATTTTAGTGTTTTCTTAGGAGGTAAGAAAGAGGATTCTAAAGTCTCTGCAATCTTAGAAATAAGTTTGTCCTCAATTTAATGCATCACTGTACGTCCTCTTCTGTTTAATTAATGGGTTCCCATTGGGATCGAGATCTTCTCCGGTCCAACAGTTGGACTGGACCGTCCGTTTCTCGACTTTTTGTGTGTGTGTCTTTTTTGGGTTCGCATTAAGAATTGGAACCATTCGTATTGTAGAGCACATTGAGAATACCAACCTCACCGAAGATTAGATTTTAGATTGATCGGATAACTTTTGATCTAATTTCAAAACTCATTTATCTTGAAAAAAAAGAGCGAGAGATTACATCATACTATCAAAAACTATACTATCTACAGATAAATTCGTTTCAAAATCATGTCAATCGGTATGCGATCAACGCATTTTTTTGATGTGGAAAATGTTCTCGGCGAGTTTTAAAAATCGAAGGCAAATTATTGCCTAGAAAATCGAGAAATACGAGGTCAAAATACCATTATTCGTTGAATTTTTAGAATTTAAATTTTATTTTTCCTTCATGGAAGGCACGAAAAGGTAAGTGGTCTACTTTCTTTATTAAGGACGGTTGATGTTAGTTGAGGTTTAAGGCGCGAGTCCGACGTACGTAGTGAATGAACCAACGGCCGGCCACTGAACTCTGGAACGTGAAAACACAATCATTATTGAAGGAAAACCACCAGCAATCTTTGATAAGTCACCCAGACCTAGAAGTGTAAATTTAGCTGGGCCAGCACCGACACGACATTTCCAGAGACAGGCACGGTATGACATGACATGAACACTCCACTTGAGCGGGTCTGACTAAGCTGTCATTTTGCATCCCGCAACACGGGAACGGGGTAGGCATGTTAGGTAACAGATTATAGCGTGCTCTGGGACCACCAAGGATCCCCTGTCCCACTCCCCTGTCCTACCCGCCTGTCCGAATCTCCTCGGCCGTTGATCTCGCAGATCAACGGCTGAGATGAGCCGAGCACGTTTTGGACCAAAACGCGCTCGGCTCATCTCAGCCGTTGATCTGTGAGATCAACGGCCGAGGAGAGTCGGACAGGCGCCTGTCCGAATGTCAGTCGGACAGGGGATCCGGTCTCCTCTGGGACGAGGCTGGACCAAGAATTACCTTGACATGGCAAGACACGACTTGAGATGATTAATAATCAGGCTGGGTTAGGGACAACATCAAACACATTAACACACAAAAATAAATAAGACCGGTAGGCCGGCACGATACTGCTCATTTGACACCTCTACCCATACCGAAAGTTTCGAGTCCTAGAAAAAAAAATCATTCCAACCTTTCTATTAGTACATAATTTTGTCTAAGTGTAGATCAAGTTACAAATATTCAACTAACTCGTGACGTAAACGATGATAAAGGCACAATAAAATACAAAATTGTACGTAATTATACCATGAGTGCTGGCCGGAGAGCTCATTGGATTTCCTTTCGAGGATTCGAATTCAAGCCGCGTTCACTTTATAGAAGTCAAATCTTCAATGAGAAAAAAATCAGTCTGACCCCCTGTGGTTTGGACTAGTGCAGTTCGTATGAAAAAACATAAGTAAAACGAGACACATGGCGGGATTTATGGGCTCAAAATACGCGTTTCACATGATTTGGATGCTACTTCTAAGCAGGGCCAGCCTTGATTTTTTAAACTAAAAGTGGATTAAAAAAACGGGACTCTATATGTATCTTACAAACAACATGGAAAAAGAAAAGAAAAAGGAAAAAAAAAAAAAAAACAGCTCCAAAAGCAAAATTACAATTATAAAAGGAATTACTATACCAATTTAAAACTATGTCATTTCAGTTGGGCTTGGAGGTCCGAAGCAAAATATTATTTGCCTTTATTCAACATTAATTGGTGCTACATTCCTTTTTTATTTTTATTTTTTGTAAATTGGTTGAACCTCAAACCTCCTAGTACTCATTTTACCCCCCCCACCAAATGCCAAGGTTGGCCCACCAAATGCCAAAGTTGGCCCACTGAATCCCTCACAACCGTCCACGTGGGTCCCAGAGCACTTCTACGGAGGTGATCCCGGGGTTCATTTTAGAATACTATGGACCCACACCCAACAAAATATTGTGATAAATTAAATACTGTAAACCACAATTACCAATTTCGTAAGATATTTTTGAAAAATAAGAGAGAAACTTCAAGTGTAGAGAATTTTAATACACCAATCTCAAATTACTCTCAATCCAATGATTCAATGAACGGACTCATTTGTTTGTCGAAATTAAAAGTGGAAGGATATATTAATTTCATGGAATTCATTAATTTAATAAAGTCAACAATTATTTGATTGATATTGCCACATCTCCCATGGTATTACGTACATATTCCGTGATTTGTGGAACTATATATGGTATGCCCGACGAATGCTTTATCCGGACAATAAAATAATAATCGAACACCTAACATACAGCTGCTATTACCAGATTAATAATACCACACCTCCCATAGTATTCCCTGTTCCGAAAACTGTGGAACTACAGGCGGTATGCCCGATGAATGTTTTACTCTCCGACCATAAAAATTATAATCGGATAGCGATCGTACGCAGCTGCTCTAGATATATAATCCAATTTGATGATGATATCTGATTTTCCGGTCGGCTCTTAATAGACAACATTTTTTGTTTTGCAAGATTTTAAATACACAAGGAAAATAATATAAGCTCTGTAATTATCAGTTTATAGCTATGTAATTGGTAGTTGGATTTTTAGGGAGAGCAGGTCAGCATGTGTGTTTTGTTGGGTCTGGTTTTTCTTATTTCAGCAATTAGTGTTTGTTCAACCTAACCTCCTTATAAAAACAGAATAATATAACGTCAGGTGAAGTTAGATGGGTTGAAAATGAGTAACCCAAATAAATTAAACATATAAAAATGGTTCCCTCTTTTTTTGGTATTAATTTTTTTTTTTTTTCCCATTCGTTGTGACTTAAGTTCCGAGGTTTTTGGGTTCCCCAATCGGCATGGTCTACCCTAGAATCGCGGGCAGTCATTAACGGCCACTAAGCTGCCACGTGTCTGCATATTTCTCACTTTAACATCTTTGTACTACTGACCGGAATACTAGTAAAGTGGTAAAGACTTCTAACTTGGGTGCACGTTCAACGGGCATGCCGGCTAACACTACATAATTAAATGAGTTTTACGCAATATATCTTAGACAGTGCCGGCCCTGAGTTTTCGAGGTGTAAGGCGTCTTTGAAAAAAATTGAAACCCTTTTATGTATTTCACGAGCAAAACGGTGGAAAGATCTTTGACAACAATGATTACTTGTAGTCAACAAAATCAAAATTCCAAAATCATATGGCATGACAAGAATTTGCAACCACTCCAAAACTATGCATCATCAATGCGAAAAATTACTTGAAACAATCACTTAAAGATCACTCTTCATGCATTTTTAGCAGGAAAAATTATAATTACGCTAGTATAACTTAATTTTCTCTATTTCAATGGACAACATAGCTAAGTTATTCAACTCTTTTTTGTGAAATGATCAAGCGAAAGATAGGAGTTAATCAACTTCAATTTTGAAAAACTTTTTCTTTCGAAAGCAACCGTGGCGGAAATAGTCCAGAATATCCTGTAAGCAATCCATGCAATTGGCGAACAACCGTCCATCGATTTTAAATTATTTACCACTTCAATTGGCTCCTTTCTATTTCCTTTTTGGTAATGTTCCTTTCAAGACTTTCAATTTGGAGAACAAATCGTTTCCATCAATAACAGAAAGCTCCTTCTTTGACTCTCCCTTCGCGTGGTGTTTTTTTGTCCTCAACTTTTGATCTTGACGATTTGGCCTCTGACAGTCTGTTGTCTTTCTATTCTTTTTATTTCATTTAGGCCCTTTCTTAGTATGTATAAGCTGGGCTCTCTTATTTGATGGGTTCAATTTCAATAGGTTTTAAATTTTATAGAACTAAGCAAAAGTATATACCACATAATTATTTGGGGAGCACTGCCATGGGTACATATGAGAATGTAAATATCGTGTCTATATGGATTTTGTGGGGCCCACCTTGGGGGGTGCCACAAAGATGATTCGAACAGTTCATTATTTTTAAAAAAAAATTATGGGACATTGTAAAAAATTAGCTCAATCCAATATCGGTAAAGATTTTTTCTGAATTCGTAAGAGCAAAACTGAGCAGTTAAATAGTTTCTCCCCTACAAATTCAAAAAAATTCTTACCGATATCGGATTAAGCTGATATTTTACAAGGCTGAATAAAAAAATATTTTAAAAACAATGGGCGGTTGGAATCATCTTTTTTACCATCTGGATCGTTCGTCTACTAATCAATGATCCAGATTAAAATAAAATTTTCCCGGGAAAGTGTTTAACTCTTCTTCGAAATTTTTAAAAAAAATCTGAACCATCCATAACTTTTTTGAACTGTTGAAATCGCACAACACTGTGCTGCGCGCAGCACGCCCCCATCCCCAAGGGAGGTAGCAAGCTAGCTCTACCATTTTGGTGCAGCTCTCTCTTTACAAGTTTAAATAATGGGAGATGACGGTTCAAACTTCAATCTCATCAAATTTATGATTGCTGAATTAGTTAGTTGTTTGAAGAGTCTCTCAGAGTGACTCTTCAACTTGCCACATATTTTGTCACCAAACCTATGTTTAGAGTGAAATTTTACTACCTCTATTAAAGATGCTGCTAGACTATATAAAAAATTTGATTTCGCAAGCTTGTCCAACTATTCATTTGTTTAAAAAAAAAAAATCTCTTACTTTCAGTAAATGGTTATTAATAAAGTTTTCGACATCTAATTAGTTAGCAGATGTTAAATTCAAAACATATGTTACGTACAGTCAAGCCTGGTTAGATTGGGGTTCAAAAAACATTTCAAGTCCGTCCTATTAAGGGTCGGTTTTCCTAAGAAGTTTGCCTATAACTTAAGAACTTTAGACATATTGCTTCTGCTAAATAGACTTTTAGTTGATAAAATCAATTCCCTTTTCTTTTTGGGTTGTTCCAAATTGTTTGCAATTTTTCAGAACTGTAAACCACCAAAAGGGCAAAGGTTTAATTATACCGTTTTATAGTGTAAAATTCTAACACAAGTATTAAAGTAATTGTGTGGCTCTAAAGGGTATTTTTGGACTCAAACCCTTTGCGTCAATAAAATGAGAGAATTCCAGTAATGAACAAACAAATTGGGACCGATGAGAGAGTATATTAATTTTACAATAACCAAAGTGAATTCTTACAAGAACTATGGGACCAACGGTTTATTACATCCATCTATGTTTTTCTTAAGTTGGAGCGTATAAGCACCAGTCGAAGAGTTCCCAGAGTTTTTCCTTCCCCACGAAATTGGCGTTATAGTAATGTAAGATTACTACTATTGGATGTGTTGATCATGTTGGTCTACTAGCTCGAACACAAAACCTCGTTAGCACCGAGTGCCATGGTCGGGGAATCGGGTACGTAGGATTCGGGTATATTTTCAAAATTTCTTTCCACATAATGTTTGTTAAATTGGCACGAATCAAAAATTCTCACTTCTATTCATGAAAATTACACAGTAGCAAATCAAATATGCAATATGGATCTTGTTTGATACAGGATTTCAACCCTGCAAAAAAAAATTGAAAAATTATTTTCGTAAACCAATTATTTTTAAGCTTGAAAATAAATATTTATTTTTGAAGTACTTATTTGAGAAAGTGAAACGGGCCCGATTATTCAAAGAACAAGATGTACAGTTCCTTCAAAATTCACACATTCAATTCTGTGGCATCATTGTAATTTTCAATTTTGCGGGCTTAGCTTGGCTCTAACCGAGCTCACCCAAATGATTTTTCTGGGTACATCTTGTAGACATTGTTGATTAAAAAAAAAAATTGATCGAACATTGATGGCTACACTGTTGGATCACATTATTATTATTATAGAAGACGTCTTAGTTCAAACTAAGTCGTCTATTTCTAGAAGGAAAAAATTAAGTGATTTGATCGTGGAGGTACAGATTTCTCAACCAATTTTCACGGGATATGTATTTTTCAAGCCCTACAACAGATGAGTAGTTTAAATCATGATGGATATTTATGAAACCAGCATGGACCCACATGCCATTAACTTTACCCCAAAGTTCAATTTAGGAATCTTAGGCAAGCCTAGTTGATCATTAGTAAATCCGACTTTTGTTAACAAATCAAAACTGTCACTTTTATGGACTTAAGATGGGTTAGTGGCCAACATGCCAGAGGGAAAGTCATTTGGAAGACCTAATTAACTCACAGAAAGGGAATTGACGTGGGGCCCTGACAATACCACCTCTTTATGTTGGAGTACGTCTCTTTGGGTAAATTTCACGGACACCCACTAAGGTTTGTCTTAATGACAGATAGTCCCCTCGAGTACGAGAAATAATTATAGATCCCACGTGGTTTCAATGTGTGAGACCCCAACTATTGTTCCACATCGGTGGGTTTAAGGGAAAACGTAATAGTATATAACGAAATGCGCCCAGCTACTATATAACTTAAGGTTAATATTTTGCGCCACGTAATTAGGATAAGGGTTACCAGATTAGTTGGCGCGGGTCGTTTCACAATGTTCATTTCACCAACATCCAACATAAAATTGTTCTACCAAACACGTGATAGAATTAGTCAAATATAATCGATTTGTCCTTTAGAGCCAAAAACGATTCTTTCGAGTGGTAAAAATAAATACTAGTTATTAATAAATATTACCCTTTGCAGTATTTCTCATTAATCATGATAGTAAATTTATTGCCATGATGGGAGGAGGATTGTTGTGGTTTCAAATTGCCACATTAGACATATTGGGAGTTCCAGAGATTAGAAAGAGAGTCTGGGGTGGGTTTCCAGTTTCCACCCTCCCATCTCTCTGCCTCTCCCTTCTCTACTTTCCCCCTTCATTTTTCCCCTCTTCTCTGTTCTCTTCCTTCTCCTCTCTCAGTCACCCTTCCTCTCCAGCCTCTGTTTCTCCTCTCCTCCTCTCTCGGCTCATGGAAGAGAGATGGTTGAGAAAGATCTCCCTCCATGTCCTTCGTTTTTGGACTACGGAGTCCCAATCTAGGTTTTGATTTATGATTCTGATTCGCCTGACGACGATTTTTCAAGCTCTCCGACATCGACGGTGAAGGCTGTGCAGCTAATCCGGCTCCGATCTTCCAGTCCAGATGTGGCTTTATTGCAGCGGGAACAAGCTTTCATCTCTGGATTCCATGGCTTTTCCATCCTCCTAGGTTCCGACATTGTCATTGTATCATCTGTTTTGTTTTGTTTATTTTTGTTTTGGTTGTATTTTATTTTCGTCAACCTCTTCCTTTTCTGTATAATATAATTGAGATTATCTTGTTTAAAAAAAAAAAAAATTGCCACATTAGCCTTTAAATAGTTTGACACATGCCTCCATATTTGAAGCAAATGTTGGAGATGCTCTCAGCTCATTGCTGAAGACTCACTACAAAAACTGCCAAAGTAGTTCTTGTGAACAAAAGGCCTCAACTGTCTGCAATCTTAATAATTTAATCTCATTTTTATGTTTAAAAAAAAAAAAAACGGTGAATCACATATTAACGCATTATTTTATCCAGGCGGGGGGCCATGAGACGGATGATATTCCTAGCATAACCGCAAAAAAGTAAAATAAAATGGCACATAGATTTGATGAAAATCAGACTTTTCCCAATTCAGCTGCACCACAAGTTTACTATAGAGACAGTTAGGTATGGCACATAGATTTGTTGGTTTAGGGAGTGGTAAGTGGGAATTCATGCCCCTGAGTATTGGCGATGTTTGATGCTTCTCCTCACCACACATTCATGTTGAAGTTACGCACTTACAAGCTGTTAGCCGAACACATTAATTTTTAATGGATATAGTATGAGTAGAGATATGATTAAAGAACGGATATACATATACATATACATATACATATACATATGGGGGAATATGTTGTATATGGTTTTTTTTTTTTTTTTGAGTAATTTGTAGAAGAGGGGATATGTATATGCTGGTTTATTTTGGGATGGATATGGGTATGTCTGTATGCGGATATATAATTAACAGGAAATGTGGCATGTTTGTTATTAAAAAGCTGTAAATGAAGGCAGATGTAATAAAGATAGGAAATGTGGCATGTTTGTAATTACAAAGCTAGATATGAAGGCAGACATAATAAGGATAGAGGGGAGGTCGTGTTATTATATCAGGCTTCAGGGGGAAGTATAGTCTTAGAGATATTATATTCCCCTTCTTTATCCGGACGACTATGGATATTTTATCACCTTTCTGTATTCAGGTTGCAAGCACTGGATATAAGTAGTTGGGATATTCAATCAGGGGTGATAGTATATCTGCTCTTTATATCCCGTCGGCAAACGAACTGCTAGCTTTAGGGCACGTTTGTCAGGAGGAAAAGGAAGGTGGAGAAGGTAGGGAGGGCTAGAGCATGAAGCCCATGTTTGGAAGTGGCAAAGAAGAGAGAGGGGGAGGGGAGAGGGGGAGAGCTTATTCTCATCCATCCTAAGATAAGCTAATCCGGACATAAAAAAAGACCAAATTACCCCTCAAACCTTTTGGTCCCGTTTGATAACAGTGATAGATGGATGGGATTCGTAAGGAGATGGGATTAGGATTGAGATTGGTAATGAGTATGTTTGTTTAGGATGAGATTAGATAATGGGATTATTAATATCATATTTGTTTGATATGGGATTAGATGATGGGATTGGATTGATAGAAGAAATTGGTAATGAGAAGAGATTGATAATGAGGAGGGGATTGGATTGGACTACGAATATCAAGTCCCACGGGTATTGCTAATACCCCCTAAAGTCCGGCTTCCTTATCCCATGGGACTACCAATCCGAAGCCATTTGTGTTACCAAACAAGGAATTAATAGTCCGAAGGGACTATTAGTCCAATCCCATGGCCGAATCAAGTTATCAAACGGGGCCTTTAGGTATTCTCAAGGCAATAATTTTAATGAAGGCAACCGAGTACTTTCTTAAATTATCTGATCTTATCCACTCATATCATCTACTACTTTAACCAAGTATAAGTCAATTCGCCCTCCTTAACTGATTCCTCTTAAATGCAATGTTGGGGTTCGAGTATATGAAAGATATCGAATCTCCTTCGATGTTCACCTACTAATATCCCGCTAACCCCCTAGGAATGCATACAATTTTCTTTTCTAAAAACCCTTCATAATTTCTTACACCGTATCCACCTCTTATACGTACTCCTTCCCTTACACCCCCACTAAACGAGTCCGTTAGCTTTGGCCCCCCGATTGTCGCATGCGAAAATTGCCAATTTTTTCAATAGACGGTTCCTGGGGACCCATATATTATTTAAATTCTGCAATAGTTGCACTTTGGGGACAATTTGTTTTCTGACTTTTTGTGAAAGCTGTTGGCCGATGCCTCCCTTTTCTCCCCTTCTTTTGTTTCCACATTTCTTTGTCAATTTTTATTAAGTTTCAACCTCAACAATTACTACTCCTGAAAATTCGTACTCTCAAGTTTTATACTCCTATATACTAGTAGTGTTTTACAAAGTTGAAACCGTAATGAGTAGTTTTAATTTGAGTTCAAAAAGAAACTTTACTTTTACTAGTAACTTTTCTACCCTAGAGTACACGTGTTTCCTTCCTTATTACCACCCGCTGAATTTCTTGGACACACTAATTACCAGAAGCTTCGGAAAAGACTTTATTATTTCGTTTTTTTTTCGTTTAAATGAATCAGCGATCGAAAAGACTTATATATATATATATATATATATGTAGTTATGGGTAATGTACTTGTAATTATCGGAAATGAAAATGAAGGTTTCAACGAAATACTGGTATTTAATTTCTCGTCGGATATACGTACACACACTCGATTTTCACCGAATTTCGTAATGTAACGACGATCACCAGCTGGCCTGCTAACCCTTAGTCTAATCACGTAGCTCAAAATATTAACCTTAGGTTAACAGTAACATGTGGGTCTTTATCTTATAAAAATACTGGACTTTTTCTTTAAATTCCCCATGCGGGATTGGGGGTCTCACACATAAGTCGTGCCATGTTTAGACTAACAATAAAACATTTTTTTTTTTTGGCCTGATTTATATACAGATATATTTTTGGCGCGAATTCAAAGAACTAATTGAGATATTTAAATTGGTTAAAAAAAAAATTTACAAATTATTCTTGGAAGTATTCTACTATTATTAATTAATCAAAAGTTTATACAATTTCTCTTTCAAAAATAAAATTATGGTGTAGGACAAAGCTAAGAGAGTACTTAATTATTTTGCACCTTCAAATGTGTATTCTTCACACAACATATTATGTCACGAATACACATAGGGCGGTACTAGAGGTGCGTATTCATCAAAGCTAGGTCATATTCAGGCCGAACTTTGCTCAATATAGCAGCATAATTTATGCATGTCCAAGACTATCTCTCTGCAGCTAAAATATTGTGCTACGTCCAAGTGGATCAATGAAAACTACACACGTGTGTTTCCGAATCAACGGGGCATGTCATGAAACATGAAACCATCACTTTTTCTTTTCTTTTTTTAATATATAATATAACCTCAAACCAGTTTGTTGGTTGCGTGATGATGCCTTTTACATTTTTTAATCCTTTTAATATTGCATGGAAATAATCACCCAATTACTTTATAATACTTTAATTAATCACGGTTAATTATCAGCCCTAAAAATTCTTTTCTTTCTCTATAGGCTTGTAGCTCCTGAAGGTGGCATCCTCGAATGCCTCCCTTTCCCTTTCTTTTGGTCTCTCCTTTAAGTCTTTAATTTAATTAATCAGTAAAAATCTCGTATAATTATGCTTAACCAGTGGATTGAGATTCCCTCCATCAGAAGACCCAGACACGTGCGGTGCTACATGACACACGTGTTTTGTCGTGACATGTGCCACATGGGGTCCACTTTTTTTTTCTTTATTTTTTTTCCCCCCTTTCTTTTTGAACGGCTGTCCAGACTCCAGACAGTGTGGTGAAACATCTACTCCTTGTTTTGCTTTTTATGAGATTCTTCTCGGAGTTGCAATAGACATTGGAGGCCAGCCCATGGTAATCTGGTTGGTCAATGAATTTGCTCGATCCTTACATAATTGATTGGGATTCAATCTTTGGGGTTAGGTTGCACGAAAATAATTTTTTATAAAGTTTCTACTCCCGGCATGAATGACCTACCTCTGATCGAACCGGAGAGAGAATTAGTCGAGATACGCGTAAGACATCCCGGACTCTCCTGCCCGTCGAACCAAATATAGAGAAACACTGGAGGGCATGTGCAACCTTCCGATATTCTACAAAGTAAAAGCTTCTGGTTTAAGGGGATTTCAATGCCCACGACAGACATAGAATCATGTGGTTTGATGATTAATCAAGCATATATTTAAGCATTTTGGGTACTGCTATTCAAGTTTGGATTCATGTTTTGCTATTCAAGCTCTTACCGATATCCAAATGCGATAATTTTTTACGGGACCTCTTAAAAATATGTTTTAAATATATTGAGCGACTCCGATCATTTGTTTGAAGGTCTCATGCGGGGTTTTAAAAAATATATTGTCAAATGTATTGTCTCTATAACTGTCTATATATATATTTGGAAGCTCAAAAAATTTCATTAATGGAGAAAAGCCCAAACTATGCTATTACCGTAAGATGCCGACGAATTGCAGTTCAAAATACGAAGTATAAAGACCTAAGGAGCGAAGCATAGAGCACTGCTAAACACAAAACACGTACATATCTATGTTATCGCCATTATATATATATGAGGGCGCCGACGCCGAACAGAAACCAACAAAAGGCCTAAGGAACAGAGCACGGACAAAAACCAGAAATACAACATAAACAAATTACTTTATAATCTTTAGTCGTTTATGTGCCCCACTATAAAAAAATTCCTGAATCCGTCACTTTGCTCGGATCGTTTATTCTTTAGGCACATCTATTACTTAATCTTAGGCCACCGACATTGTTTTGTTAATTAAGACTGTTGATTTGAGCTCCTTTTTTAAATAATGGTTAGAGAAACTTGAAATGCGTTAATTGCTCCCACCCCTTCGATCTTGCCTTTATTTTAGAGAAAGAAAAAGTGGTGTGGAATGGTGAACGAATTCGACAAGGCAAAGAGTAATTAGCACTTCATTAGGAAAATCAAGAATTTTTGACTTCCTTTTATCAATGGAAGCTTTCTCTCCTTTTGAGTGAGTCGTATTTGTGATGAGTATACTTTCTTGCATAGTGAACTACTATAATCGTGAACTACGTACTAATTTTCTCTCCTTTTGAGGGTGGTATATATACACACACACACTTACTTTTCTTGCATAGTCATATGTAGCATGTATTTGCACATTATTACTTCTTCTTCTTTTTATAAGCGAAATGTCCAGCGCAGCTTGCGCGTATCTGAACTGATCCCGTAGCCTGAAGTTAACAAGTGGAATAATTCTCCAGTCCAGCGGCGGAGAGAGACTATGATACAACTCATGCCAAGTGATGATCAAAATGAGTTATTGATATACTACTATTTTATAGTATATATATATATAAGCAACTACTGTTCTATTTTGGAAATTGTAAGATACACCACATTGTGAAGTGTGAATGACCTTGAAATTAACCTTGGCGATGTGTCACGCGACACTCAAAATGTGATCACAAAATAAAAAAACTATCGTCTAAAATGCTGTTTGTGAGCATGAGATATATTGCATAGTCGGAACAACCTTTGTGTTTTCAATTACAAACCTAACATTTATAAAAGAAAGCCACTTTGTTCCAAAATTTGGCAAGCTATTCACAATAATTAGAATGTTAGGTGAAGATTCTTTAGCACCGCAATATACTTTTCTTTGGGTGCTTATGCATGTAAACATACATACATATGCAGAAAGTTTCAAATGAGGATCTCTTAAAATGCGGACCCTTTTCCCGATCGAATTTTGATGATCTGAGCTGCTTAATGTGTTCAAAATGTGATTTTAAAGGTACATACGAGAAATTGACAAAAAAAAAGACCGGGAAAGGCTTGGTTTGAACAGTTTTTTATTGAAATTGTTCGGATGAAGCCTTTTCCGGTCTTTTTTTTTTGGCTGATTTTTCGTTGGTACCCTTAAAATCACATTCTGATAACATTGAGCGGCTCAGATCATCAAAATTTGATCAGAAAATGAGAAACGTACTGCATACATATGTGTGTACTCAATCAAGACATGTTTTTTTGTTTTTCACTTTTCCTAAGGTAAGAGAGAGCACATTTACATGGTGTTTTGCTTAATAAAGCTGTTAACTGAATCTATTGATGTAGAAACCCAAATTTGAAGTGGACAAAAACTTAGAATCGATTCTTGAAGGGGTCCGGGTTTTTTTCGGGTGTACACAATGGAAGTGTCCATCACCTCCATATCAGGAAGTATTGTCCCGTCACACTACACAACTATCTATAGAGTACTCAACCACATCTACATCGGGACCGAATCTAAAATCCCATCACGTATGGCCACAACAACGGGGTGATCATGGGAATTAAAGTCGTTTCACAATTAAGACCCAAACGAGAAAGGAGAGTGGGCTCATCTGCCTTCCAGGGAAGAATAGACATGGGCCGAGATGGTCCATGCAATTTGGGCTCAGGCCATGGGCTACGATCCATTACACCAGGGATTAAACCCATCTCGCTGTATTAGGACTTCGACTTCTATTTATATATATGTATATATAGCGGGACGGTTCAAGGGACACAAAAAAAAAACACCTCATAGTTTCCGATCAAATTTTGATGATCCGAGCCGCTCAATGTGATCAGAACGTGATTTTAAGGGTACCCACTAAAAATCAGCAAAAAAAAAAATACCGGAAAAGGCTTGATCTGAGCAGTTTTTATCTTAGATTTAATGAACGGTTCAATTAAAAGCTGCTCAAAACGAGCACTTCCCGGTCATATTTTTTGCTAGTTTCTCGAGGGCACCCTTAAAATCACACTCTGCACATATTGAACGGTTCAGATCTTAAAAATTTGATCAAGAACTATGAGATTGAGATTTGAGGTGTTTTTTTAGGTGTTTTTTTGAGTGTCCCTTGAACCGCCCATATATATAGTCTAAAAGGAAAAAGAATTTCCCTTTGGTTCATAACTTCCAAAGAAAATGCCTTTCAAAAAAAAAGAGAAGGAAAAAACTTGCAAAGAAACGGGCCAATTTCATGTTCCGATTCTCTATGTGAATCGAGAAAGTGTAAATATTGGTTGCATTTATAAATCTATGTACGTAAATACTCATTGAGCAAACTATCTCAATCTTAAATGTGGTGCCCAGTGTAAATTAAGTAAGAGGCCATCTAATTGCCCGTTTAAATACTGATTTATAAGCCTTTTAAGAAGTCATTTTCGGCGCGTTGAATGTAAAATTTGGTAGATCCAATGGAAAAACTATCCAGCATGCATGAATGTGGTATATACCGCTAATCTGTTTTTTTTTTTTTTTTTTTTTTAGTCCAGTATGATTACTCATCTTAAATAATTACACATTTTCTAGTACCAGCGAATCGAATATAGGCTAAGGAAAATTACTGAGCAAGCAAATTGCTGGTTAAATAATTCTCTCCTCACATATTTGGGATCATCCCAATAACGTAAATGGGCTACATAATGTTAAGATGAAAACAACGAGAAAAATTCTACGAAGGCCGGAGGTGAATTCGTGGTCAAGGCCCTTGAGGGCATGCTTGTGAATGAATTTAGGCTGGATTACAACTTTTGTCTAAACAAACTAGGCTTAATTCCCAAAAAAAAAAAACCACGAATATCGAGACATGTTATTCTCGTCATATATATCAATTAAAAGTTCATGTAACGAAAATAACTTATCTATAACCTTTAAATTATAGACAACTTTTTTGGGGGGAACCCACTCTTAAATTCTTTCGTTCTGTTGTTTTGTTTTGGGTACAACAACTAGTAGACCTTATAAATGGGCTGAACCACCGGCCACAGGATCCATCATTGTCCTTTTGGATCCGGCAAATTTTGCAGGCAACTTGGCATTTGTTTCATCAATCAATGAAGGAAATTATAGTACTCCTACTAGTAATTTTTTCACCTAACAGAAGCATAAAAAGGATAACCAACCATTCCAACAAAAAATTGTCTTAGGTCATCTCCGATCCACCTTTATTCCTCTAAAATAGAGGATGGATGTGACACATTGAGAGAAGATTTTGTAATTTATTCCCTTTTTTCGTCACATTTTTGACTTTTTGGAAGAATCTTTGATGGACCTATCGTTCTTTTTAGAGTTTGGAGGGATTTTGTACTCCAAATTTACTTTTGATAGAGGACCAAATTTACTTTAGGAGGATTAAACTCTAAAAAAGGATGGTGGGTCCTTTAAAGATTCTCCCCAAAAGTAAAAAAAGTGACCAAAAAAGAGAATAAATTACAAAATTTTCCCTCAATATGTCACATCCATCCTCTATTTTAGAGAAATTAATAGAGGTAGATTGGAGATGCCCGCCCTTAGGCAGGAGGCAGGCAGCGTATACCAAGATAAGGCTTCAAAGTGTGTACGTACGTTTCAGATCTTGTCACAATTCAAAACACACTCAAGTTTCTGATGGCCTCGATCTTACCTTACAAGACTTGACAACAATTTAGGGTAACCCAACCATACTCTTGAAACAATACAATGAGTCAATATTAAATCAAGAATGTATTGGGTATATATAATCCTAGAATCTAATCTCTCTGTCTCATCATCATCTTCATATAGGGTGTTTTCATCTCTATATATATGTACAAACTACACTGGTTGAAGTGGCAGACGTAATAGTCAACAATGTATATGAATTACCGAATACTATTCAAAGCTAAAGTTGAAATATTCGTTAAGGTTATTTAAGTAAATTAAGCAGTCCCATACGCCTTCCAATAAATTTGGTCCCCAATTTTGAAGCGAATATTGGAGATGCTCCTAGTCTCCCTTGTACCACTTTCTACATGAAATCAGCTTTATACAGTATTGATCGTGTAAGTTGGATGTCCTTCTTGTGAACTTGGCAAGAGGATCGGAGAAAAACAAGGCTTAAATCTTAATTCTAATTTTTTTATTTTATTTGGTAAATTTCACTTACCTCCCCTGCCAATCTTGTCGGCTAACTTCTGTTAATGAAAAATGTGAAATTTAACCACCCCCTTCCCCGCCCTTTTTTTTTTTTTACCCCAGTTTCATAAAAATCAAATGGAAGGTGTAGTGTAATGTGTTTGGGCGGTGCCGAAAGGTGAACAATAACATGGTGGTGTAAACTAGAGGTATAGAAAGAAAGAAAGATGCCTGGGCCCAGAAAAGAAACTTAGAATCCCATGCTAGGTATTTCCCTACACTCCTGCCATGGAAAAGAGAGCCAGGGAGAAGAAAGATTAAAGTGAAGCACCAGGAAGGAACCAAATGAGAAGAAAGATCCCTTGTTGAAATCCCGCAACATAATACTAATGCTCTGTTTGGAACTCGGGGATCGAAAGGGAAAAAAAAAAAAAGAAGAAGAGAAAATAATTAAAAAGAAATGAGAGAAAAAGTTGAAGAGAAATTGGGAGAAAAGTTAAATTGAAATTTGAAGTTTTCCCCTCCCTTTTTCCAAGTACCAAATAAGGGAGGCGAGAAATTTAAAATTTTTCATACTCTTTTGCTTCTTTCTACAAGTTCCAAACATAGCCTAAATATATGTTATAATGCCCACTTTTTTTTATTCCCCCTACCCACGGCAATCACAAAATTCTAGATTCGTCCCTATTCTTAGGCCTAATTTGGCAATGTTTCAATAATTCGTGTTAGAACCCCACGGTTAGTTAGTGTGGACGTTGTTTCTTAACTCTCCTTTCTTTTCTTTTTTTAACGGCTTAACTCTCCTTTCTAAGGGAAGGATCCTGAGTTCGAGTCCTCATAGAGGAGGTACTCAACTCCCGTTGTAGATTGGTACAACCTCACAAGCCACACTACTAAAATTAAAATCGAAGCAAACCATTCTGTTTAGATTGGTTTGAACTTGATTCGCAGCTTAACGGTTTTTTCCCTTACCCCTAGTAATAATACTAACATTCATGTTAAGCACGATATAGAGTTGTAAGAGTTTATACCTCTTTCTCTCTGTCTATATGCTTGATATTAGGCCTTATTTGAAATTTGGGATGGTGTTATGCAGTGGTGTGCGCAGCACTGTGCTGCGCACCTCGGAGCTGTCGGATCGTGTATCCCGACGATTCGGATCTCATCACCGTCCGGGCAGGTGGTCCCAAGAGATCGAATCAAACATTTCACAAAACTCGAACACGTGATCTATGGCTCATTACTCGTCTATGTTGGCACAGATCATGAAAGAAGGAAATGAAATGTGTATAATAAGAGAAAAATGCCAAAACATGGAATACCAAAAAGATCCATGACTAGTACTACATTAAATGCATATCATAATGACATTTCATGTCCAAGTTTTGTGTCTTTTTTTTCTTCCAAAAAATGGAAGTACATATTCGGTACCCGTCACCTCTGCTACGGAGTATTGTCTTGTCACACCACACCACATGTAGGAGATTTCACTGCAACTATGTCGGGATCAAAGTAAAGATCCCACCACGTGTGGGTGGTGTTAAGATAAGAGGCTATGAGAACTCGAACTTGAACATTGTCCAACCAAATTCAGGTTTCTAACCACTAATCCAATTTGTCATTGGTCATGTCCAAGTTCCGTCAAAATGCAATATATATCCTATCTAGGGCTGTAAACGAGCCGAATCGAGCCGACTATTAGAATGTTCAGATTCGCTCATTAAGTTTTTTAGCGAACTCGAGCTCGAGCCGAACTCAATAAAAAGTACGACAAGCCAAACTCGAACCGAGCTTGTTTAGGTTTGGGTCGAAGTCGAGCTTGTTCACGAGCCTTAACGACCCAATAATATCATATATTTATACTCTCATACAGTTCTAAAGCTGCAAGTAAAAATTTTAGTATGTACATAAATACGTTTATATACATATAAACTGATAAAAACGTATACATAAGTAAGTTTTTAGTAATTGCAAACGTTTAGACTTGTACAAGTTTTAAAATTTTCACTATGTAATTATATAAAATCCCCATGATATACATATACTTCAGGTTCGCGAGCCTAATCGAGCCGAATACTACTATGTTCATGTTCGGTTCATTTATGAAACGAGCCTAAAATTGAGGTTCAGGTTTGGTTCGTTAAGTCGACGAATCGAATTCGAACGAGCCTTTACCGAGTCGAGCCTCAAACAGTTCACGAACGGCTCAGTTCATTTACAGCCCTAATCCTATCAGAGGGACCTTTTTCCCTCAATATTTTTTTTCGTAATGTAGGGGTGTCCTCGCCGGGCCAGCTTGCGCACATTTGGAACAAATCCCTACAGCCCATTCCAAAGCAGTTTCACACGCTTACGCGTGGGGTGAGGTGGCACCAAGAGTTGTTAGGGATCCGAGGACCTGTAGCACCCTGGCGCGCTGCACGGTACAACACTTCATCCAGAACATCCGTCTCAACAATTAATGGTCCGAATTTTGAAAGAACTCTTCCAGAGAAGAGTTTAACTCTTACTTGGAAAAAGTTTCGTTAAATCCATCGTCTAAAACACTTTTGGACGGCGAGGCGCTGCATGGTGCAATGCTTTAAACGCGCTGCACCATCCCGCCTTCTGAGTTGTTTCCTTGTTGACAATTAGAATTGAACGTGAGATCTTAGGAGGGAACAAACTCAAAAGCCAAAAGACCATTTGGCTACCTTTTTTTCCTCAATATTATTACTTTATTGCTAGCTTTTCTCTCTCTCTTTTTTTTTGGCTACTCTGGCCAGAAGTACTAGAACTGGGAAACCCATGTGCATTACTTTGTTAAGGCCTCAGCATTCAGCAGTGTTTGGTTGCCTAGATTTAATGTGAAAATGATTTGGGAACACAGAAATGATCATGGCAGTGGCTCAAAACTTGTTCCAGAAATTCTGTGCTTTCTGATCATTTACCCATTTATTAGTAAGACCAAGTAAAACATACCATGAGTGGTAGGGGAAGAAAAAGTCCTTCTATTAGACATTCCATTGAGTTATCTATAAACTAAACAAAATGACAAAATAAAAAAAAAAATCCTATAATACGCTTTTATATTTTTCAATACATTTTCACACTCTTCTATATACCAATACTTTTTGCACATTTCAATATATTTTTTCAACCTTAACAACAGCCCAATGAGTTGTTTTTAACATTATCTAAAAGAGAAGTTGAAAATTTTACTTTTATCATTTCTATCCGCACTATATTTTTTTTTTGTTGATCTATTATTCCTATCCACATCAAATGTGCAATTTTGCCATTATCTTGTACACATATGACAGATAAAAGTACCTCGAAACACAAACAAGATAATGGTCAAAAGCTTAATTCAAAGGCTTGGGAAAATGGTCTAAAAGCTTAATTCAACACACAAGTTACGCGTAGGCAAGTGATTTACTTTATATACAATGTACGCGCGCCTTTCATATTCCACCATTGTAGAATAGACTATCACGCTATCTTCGTAAATTCGTGATGTGCTCATTCAACCCTAGACGCGATAACTTTATTTGCCTGAACATATGAGATCACGAAAGAGTCCATATGCAGGAACTCAATCCGCTATCTAGGTCTAGAGAATACCAAACAGCCTAACCAACATGTTGAGGGCTCAACTTGACATGGTATGGGTACATAGTAGGTTATGAAACACGACAAATTATGTGGGTTGGACTTGGACTGGACCGTCATTGAAACATGTGACACGGGCACAATAACGTATGGGCACGATAATGAAGCTTGGAAATACTGTTTTTTTATTTTTTATTTGGTAGAAATGAGATTGAATTCATTGCATTTATTTAAAAATCAAATAGTTTTTCTATATTATGATCGATGGAATAACCAGGATAGTATTGATCTATTAGTCACTTACATCTTTATCATTGCATGTATCAGATTCAAAATGTACAATTCATAAAGTGGTAGAACAATCTATATTATAAAACAGAAGGGTGTTTGTCCTACGTGGCACCTTTGTCCTATGTGGCACCCATGTAGCACCCTTTGTGTTAGATGGCACCCACCACGCATCAATCACATATGTTAGAATCAGTCAAATTCTATAATTGTAGTTCTCATCCTTTCCTAATTAATAATTGATTGTAATATTATCTGCCTAATTGATTGTAATAGTATCTACCTAATAGTTCTCATCATTTTCTAATTAGAAATATTCCTAAATAATATTCTTTCTCAACGGTTCAGATTTCTCCTTAACACAAATTTTATCTACCCATACAAACAAATCCAACGGTCCAGATTTCTCTACCTTTCACATACAAACTAATTGAATTTTTGTTAATACTAACATTTTTTGGAATAAATGGTTGAGTACTGATTCTTTCAGTTTTGGTATTTAATTTTCCGAATTTGGTAATGATTTAATTTTTCCATTGAGTACATAGATGGCCTTGAAAATATTAGGCCAGTACGAATAGGGCATTATTGCTAATTACACACTAATGAACCGATTTAGTGTTTGAGTCACTAGCTAGCAAGTGCCGTAGACACGGATAATGTCAACCGGGGTGCGTAGTGCCGTAGGTACGGGCAAGCACTAGTAATACTCATGAAACGCTATAATACCAAAAAAAAAGTAATCGGTATTTTAAATTCGGTACTACATTATTTTAATTGTAACTAGTTACTTGTTAGACAATGACATTGATGAATTTGGACACAGAACGGCACAACTTAAGACGTGCCCATGCACCAAGCCCCATAGCACGGCAGGATTAATAAGAGGGCCGGAGTCGAATCGTTAACTGGATCGGAGTTGACTCTGATATCACTCGTAATGCTCGCCTGTCTCCAGGCTATTGAGCGAAAGAAAGTGAAATTAACAGCATGACCTAAAAATTCTAAGATAAAAGTTTACCTAAATTAGGCGTCATTTGTTCACCACTTTAATTAAGCTTTTGACATCACATGATGTGATAAAGATCAAGGCTGTCACATAGAGCTGTTTTCACCTTTGTAAACTTGCAAAGATTAATTAAAGTTAGTTAATTAATTAATTATGCCAGAACATAATTAATGGCGGTTTCCAGGCTCATGGAATTAATCAACGAAATTGAAATCAATTTGCAAACATCATGATTATCTAAGGTTTTAATAAATTTAATTATACTCGTGATCGAAGTCGTAAAACAATCATAGACCCATTTTCCACGTGATTGGCGAAGATTAATCTCTTTGTTTACTTACTCCAATGACCAATCAGGTTCTCCAATATATTAGGGTGTGTTTGGAGTTTGGACAAAACAGTTTCTCATTGTTCTTAGTGTTTGTGGTCGTCTTATCCAGACTTTTTTCAATTTCCGTTCGTATTTCTATACTTTTTAATCTCTCCCGTCGAGATAAATGATTAATCTCAAAATTGTTAAAGAAAAGCCAAACAAAATACCATGAAATATTTACTATATATCTACTTTCTTTGTGAAAAATTACGATTTGGCCAAGCACACTTCTTTAAGAAAAATGAAAGAAAAATTAGTCTGGATTTGCATAATTGTGATCTAGTAAGCATATTGTATACTCCATGGAGGTGTAAAATATATGCTAAAACAATTGGCTTCAGAGATCATGTGATCCCAATGTAAGCCTATTCATTAACCCCAAGCAGTGTTGCGGTTGTCCTCGTGATCAAGGCCTGAGACTTGGGGTTTGCTCCTTTTGGAAATCTCGGATTTGAAACCTCTCAGATGTTATCAACTTTTTTGGGTTCCCGGCGATATAGAATTTTGATCCGACTTCAATTGGAACCCTGTAAGCGGGCGGTGAAATTAATCCCCCAAGATTACTCGAGGTGCGCGTAAGCTGACCGAAACACCGGAGTTATAAAAAGAGATCATGTGATCCCAATATTGAATGGGGTGGTTATATGCATATATCAATTCAATGTTTTGGTTTATTTCATTAACTTGGTCAAACTGAGAGTTTGCCCTTCGATTCTTTATTTCTTTCTTTCACGACTTAGCTAGAGTACTACTAGTATTGAATTGGACGAGTTTGAGTTATCTAGAAATCCCAGTAGAGGACGTAGCAGTTGTGATTATGCAGAATAAAAAGGAAAACAAGGGTCTGTTTGGATGATATAGAGAAATGGTCCCCTAACAATTATGCCTTCCTTGGCTAGGCAGCTGGTTCCAACACACAATTGGACAAGATGTTTCTTCACATATCCAAACAGGCCCTATAAGGCCCCGTTCCACTAAGGATCTTATTTTTCTAAGTACTTATTTTCCTGAGCGGAACGGGGCCTCAGCAGTATTCTTTCTTCAAACAAATTGTGTTAACACCACATTAATAAAACTAATGAATTAGTCCTTTATCATCATTCTTTTTTTGTCAGGGAGTAAATTTGAATTCATAGTCGTAACAGATATCAGTGTTTTTATTTTATTTTTTATGTATGTCTTTTCAGTTTCCAAATGCACGACTCTATATTTCTCTAGGTTTGAGATTCTAAGCATTATAAAGGTAAAAGAAATTATTCAGTACCCACTAATAAAAAATCAAAGTCTTTGTTTGTATTATAAAACTAGGGTGGATGAAAAGGATGGGAGCAATGAGGCATATATGCTTGTGTTGAAAATGATTTTCCTATCTATATTGGTGGCAATTAATTCCATTTTCCACACTTCCAAACAAGGCCTATGGCATCGGACTCAGTGGACGATTGGTGCCCTTGACCATGTGTGATCACAGGCAGATTCCAGCTTATCTAAACCAGTTTGGAATGTAGAAATTAATTGATGTAGATCTATGCTTGCATATATGATCCAATCTGTTCATATTCTAAAGACAAAGGATAAGGCCATACAGTCATTTTGGGATCTCAAGATGCTGCAAAGCAGCTCCTTGTAGAGCATTGCAGAGCGCGTTCAGACCATCCAAAAGTATTTTCAGCGGTCCGAATTAAAAACAAACTCTTTCCTGAATTGCCAAGATGGACGGTCCGGATAGCCCTGCAAGGCGCTCTACAAGGAGTTGCTTTGCAGCATCTTGAGTCCGTCATTTTAGCCCTCTAAAAGTAATTTAGTTAGGTTGAAAACGGAAAACCAAAAAAGAAAAAGTAAGTAAGAGTGGGTATCCAGTTTAAGCACACTTATTTCGAAATTCTGAAGTTAATGACCGGAGGTGACGTTTAATCTTACATTTGGGAAAAAATACTCCATCACACAAGAAAAGAATATAATAGAAGCTAAAGAGATTTCTTTCATTGGACGCAACAAGTAAATTTGAGAATATGATTTTTCCTTTTTTGGTTCCCCTAAAAACCTAAATACATATAAGTAATTCTATTAAATTCGTCAAACATTATTTGATGCGATGGTGTTCCGTTGTAGTGAAATCTTCCGGTCTCTTCTACCGATTGACAAAAATAAGCTGGTGTCATAAAATCCTTCATCGACGTTTGACTCTACGCCACTGCCATAGTTATTATTTGCTAAATCATTTCACTATGTAAATTTGAATTCAAAGTCCAAATAGCGCCGCGTGTTTACTGGAATACTATAATGGATGAGATGGTTTTGCAAGTAATATTTAGACCCTGTAATGTATTCATCTCATTTTTTAATCAATGATTTGGAGCTAGTAAACATTATGTAAAATTACAGCAAAAATAGAAAAAAAAATCTACGGTAATAAATATACCTTGGCTATTACAATTAAAGCAGCAAGCATAATCACCATTTGTCACACCAACCGATATTTTGTGGAAGAAATTTGCAAACTCCCTTGTAAATCCTACAGAGAGGTGGGGTATGTAACCTACTTTACCAAATTTATTCATAATTTCTGTGGCTTTAATTTAAATTTGAATAAAATGCAAGAACCAATTTGTTAAATATAGACCATGGAATGTTTATTACCATAAAAATTCGGAACAAGTAAGAATATCTTCTCTGGAAATTGATAAATTTACAGGGTTAGAAAAAGGAAAAAAAAAGAGAGAGAGAGTATTTTCCACTTTATCCGTCATCGCAAAACACAAGTAATGGCCAATGGGTGCATTGTTCTCCATTCTAGGGCTTATCAAAATTTATATCGTACTATCTTCTTCCTTTTTGTTTTGATACCAGATGTTCAGATCAGTTTGCGCGCATCTCAACTAATTTTGGAACTCTGAAGAAAACGATCGGCATAACCCGCAGTGACTCCAAGATTTGAAATGTTTGACCTCCATAAAAAGAAAAACCGTGACCTCATAGTTATGGAGGAGGACTTATTGCTTACACTTCTCCATATGTAAAACCTAGCAAATCCATTGGAATTACCGGAATTTTAGATAATAACCAAATAGGGGCGAAGTCATCCTCAAATAAAAGAATTTATGTATTCAAAATTAAATTCCAAAAAAAAAAAAAACCAATGCCGTAACCCTGCGGCCATATACATTACCCACAAAAGAAAAACCAAGAAAATGAAAATGAAGGTCAATAGGAATTTCGACTTTTCATTTTCATTTCTCTTGAATTTTTTTATAATTTTCCATTACCATCTTCTATATGGTCCCACCCACCTTGGGTAGAGGGCCGAGAATGAACCCGGGCTTGGGCTTGGGCCTGGGCCGGGGGCCCATCTCAAGAAAGCAAGATCTCAACGCTGGACTCTCTGACCGCAAGACAGAGAGGACACGATTGGGCCAGGGCCCCACACCCCGAGCACAGGCACAGGTGCCGACACGGCAGCAGAACCACCGACGCCACTCGCCTCCGGCACGCCTTGCAACTCGGTCCGCTCGCCGCCGGGACTCGCTCCGGGTCACCGCAGACCGACTCGGCGTCCTCCGCCTCCCCTCCTCCTCCCACCTCCTCCCCCCACTCGTCCTGCCGCCGCGCGCCCGTGACGATGGCCTGCTGGAGCTGCTCCCGGAGCGCCGCCGCCGCGGCCTCCTGCGCCCTCGCGCGCGCCTGCCACGCGTGCGCCTGCGCGGTCAGCTGGGCGGCGCGGGCTTCCAGCTCGGCGTTGCGCCTGGCCGCCTTGTCCACCTCCGCCTCCTTCTCCCTCAGCTTGCGCGCCGCCGTTTCCTCCGCTGCGTTCAGGAGCGCACGGAACTGTCTCTGCCTCTTGTCTGCTAACGTGCGCCGCAGCTGCTCTCCCTGCCCACATTCAATCGAGAGAGCTTTGTTAAGCCATTGAATTGTTTTTTGGGAAAAATTGCACATAAACACAGATCAACTGAAACTGTAGAGAGAAACACTAGCCCAGAAACAACTGATATGTAACTGGATTTCGTACGGATCAGTTTACGTGCATCACAACTAATACGATATATAATCAACAAATACGGTCTCACTAGTTTATGCGCATCCCAACTTCGATCATTATTTCGAACTGCCGTATACGTTATTTACCTAGGCATCAGCACATCGGGCCTAATATCGGCCGTATCACTGGGACGGACTTATTCACTGATACAGCGATTTTAGGATCACAAACAAGACAAGGAACAGGTTTTTTTTTTTTTTACCCAAAATTGTTGATGATTACGAATGATTTTTGTTCCTAAAAATGGAAAATTAAGAAACCCCCATTTCTGGAAAAGAGAGATTGAAACCTGGGCTTGGAGGAATTGCTCGATTTCTTCTCTCTGTTGCCTGATTTGGGTTGCCAAATCTTCTGATAAGAGCGACCACAGAACAGAAGATTGAGGAGAGAGATTTTGCTGTTGCTGTTGCTGTAGTTGTTGATGTTTTCTCTGTTGCGGCGGTTGCGATTGTTGTTGTCGTGGCTGTTCGCCGAAAGCTAAACGGAGACCGGTGGACACGGCATTCGGCTGATGGGTTTGAAGCTGTGATAGGTCCATGAACTGAGGGGGATTGAGTTGGATTGAGAAGGGATGATTAATAATAGTATTGGGCGATTCTCTTCCTCTCTTTCGTGGATTACTTCCCACTGTCAAGATAATAATAATAATAATGAAATACTAATGCGTCAAGACATTGAAATGATGATTATCAATTCCAGTCTTGAAGACCGATTATTATAGGGCTGATTGGAGATAAAGATGTTTGGTAGTGAAAAACAGAGGAAAATTTATTGGCCAACTAACCTCCATTGCTGAACATCATCTGGGATTGATCAAGAAACGAGTAGTTGTTTTCTAATAAGTTATTTCCCTCCTGTACGTTCCTGCATAATTATTCCGAACAGAATCACATACAGAGAAATATGTGTATTGAGAGAGAGAGAGAGAGATTATTGAGGGGAGAAGGTGAAGAGGTGAATGCAAACCTGTTTAAGAGGAGAACGTTGGATGGGTATTGAGCTTGAACGGCCATTTGTATGTAGTTTTGTCTACTGATAATTGAAAATTTGAGATTGGAAGAAGATAGCAATATGAGGGGGAGAGGGGCAGAGAGAGAGGAGAGGTGGATGGGGTATGTATATGGCAGTTGAGGATGAGATAGATGATGGAGAGAGAGAGAGGAGAGAGGAGAGAGAGAGTGTGTGTGTGGGTGGATTGCGGTGGGTCGCGTATTGAGGGCTAATAAACGCAAAACACAAAAACAGCATGAAAGATGAGAAACAAGGATGCCCCTAACCCCAAGGCGGATTCTTCAATAGCGTCCAAAACACAAGGAAAAAATAAAGATAGGACTACAATTAGGAAAATAAATTGAGTACAAAATTTGACAGATAGTGAAAGAGAGAGAGAGAGAGAGAGAGAGAGAGAGAGAGAGAGAGTTCGTTTTAGAGAGAGAAACCAAGCATTGAGAATCGAAAGCAGAGTCATAAATGGACTAATGTCTGATGGATGTATGAGGCCATCACCACCGCGCATGCTGCCGAGCAGTAGATCCGGCCGTTAATCTCGTCACGAAAGGTACGAATTGTATCAGAGCGCATACAAATTTAAGCCGTCGATTGCTCGTGCTTGGCAAAGATCCGAACCGTCAATTAAAGAGATAAATGGCCGGACAGCTACTTGACACCCATTTTGCAGGAGGTGCTTAGTAGCATCCCTCATCCCGTTGATCTCTACTCTCATCAATCATCATCCTCCTTTTTTCCCACTCTGTTTTCAGGGCCGGATCCCGTCCATTTGCTTCGGATCAGTTTGGTCTATTTGGTGCATCCGAACCGTCCAAATTTAAAGAGGTGTTTTTATAAATAAATAAAAAAACCAAAAACACCCTCTTTAAATCTGAGCCGTCCAAAACACTTTTGGTCGGCTCGGATGCATCCAGATGGACCGAACTGTGCCGAAGCAAATAGACAGGATCCGGTCCCACCAACTGTACTACTTTTCTTTCGTGTACTTGTCGTTGGGTATTTTTTACCCCTACGGTAAAAGACGTCCGGACTAATTTTCATGCACTTCGATTGTTTTCTTTTTCGATTCGATCAAACGCAGGCCATTTTAACACCGGGACTACATCTAGCCTCTAGGTGTTCATTTCTAGGTTGAGAGCGAGAGGGGATTATCAATGCAATCAGTCCAGAGAGAGAGGAGAGCGAAACGCTTCTCATTATTCCTGTTTTCTTTTTCTGTTTATCGTTAAATTTTCTATTCAACTTCGCGTGGGGCTTGGCTTTTCTTTGTTGTGGAGTCTCCGCATTGCGTTTGTCAATGTTCTTTAATGCTAAATTTTCCAAAAAAAATTCCCATTTCAAATAAAACTTCCATTAAAATTTTAAAAAATAGTCAAAATTTTTTAGAGGTAATAAGACAGTAAATGAAAATTATAGGACCACGTTCAGAGCGCTTAATGTCTGAACCATTTTAAATTTGTTCAGATTTTAGAATTTGAACCATTTTTAGTTGTTTGAATCTCATTGTTTGTCTGAATCAATTCGAATTGTTTGGCTTTCAATGTCTGTATCGTATCAGATTGTTCGGATCTATACGTCTGTAGGGAGGTAATCCCGAACAGGTACAAGGGGTGGCCGAACACGTGGTGCGTGGGGCCCAGAACAAATACAGTCGGAATATTCGCTGCGGATGAGGTGAGCGGCCGAGGCGAGGGGATACGAGAGGTCCCAGGTCCAAGATACCCGGGCATGGTCAAAGAGCAAGGGTAGTTGTTGGACCGATCTCGTGATAAAGGGGTCCATTGATATGAGAAATCATTGGTCCGGAAGATGCGTTACGACGAGAAGGCGAGCAGTGACAAGGTACCAGAGGTGCTCCAGGAATGGTCAGAAATAGACATATCCAGTAAGGAAACAAGATCCGGAGGAGATACCCAACGAGAATGGGGTGAGCGGCCAACTTTGGAAAGAGTTCCTAAAAGGTCTAAAAGGAAATATGCGGTTATGGGAATGAGAATCCCTGATATTCTAAGTTCCCAGAAAGGAAACTTAGGGCATCAAGATGGCTTGTACAGAAAGTAGACATGGGTCTATAAATATGAGGTAAACCTAGAGGTAAAGGTACGCAATTCCTGGTTATTTGATTATTACCTACTGAGAATTAGGGTTTACACTAGTACGAGATACTAACTTTGGCATCGGAGGGCCTTTGCCACGAGACGGCAAAGGTGCGCTCACATTTTGTTTGTTTTATAGGTTTGACTCTGGCGGTGTGAGAAGTAGCCGTTACAGTTCAGAACTGTTCAAAGGCCTTTTTCGTTTTCTGCACTTACAACGTCGAAACTTCTGACCTGGTCTATAAATTTGAGCATATTCAGATAGTTTCAAATTCTACGTCCGAACTATTTTCGACTACATATATTTTGTTGTCGGAACGATTTCAACTTGTTTGGACTTGGAATCGTAGGACTGAATGACATGTTGTCCCGTAATATTGAAAACAAAATCAACTTCTAATTAAAAAATTGCTAGGAACACAACAATCCAAATACAATGGGCAGTAAATTGATGTTCGCGTTCTTCTGAAATGTAATAGGGTAGCCTATTCGTTGGCTAAGAGTTCCCTATTAGGGGCTAGATTGAAGTGTTGGGGGGGTCATGTCCCTCAATATCTCGCTAGTCTTGCCCGTGCTGATATTCGGTCCTCAGACCGCTCTTCATCTTAATAAAATCATCCCTTTTTCAAAAAAAAGAGTTGTGGTGACACAGGAGATGGTGCTAGGTTTCAAAACTTTGGACAATGGGGCACAGGTTATGTTAAAAGACAATGTTGCCCCTAAATTACTTATGGCTTTAAAGTGTAAGTTACCTTTTTTTTTTGAAGAGTCAAAAAAAGGTTCTTATATAATTTGGTCCCACAATGCTTGAAATGAACTACCAATAACCAAATAATTAGGAAAACAAAGGATCTTATATGATGTTCATACAAAAACCTACTAGGTGATATTGATAATTGAAAAATCTATATGATGTGAATTTATAATATTGTCCTTCTAAGTGTAAAAGAATATACAAACAAAAGGTTAGTTCTGTAAAATCACATCACTAGAGGACAAAAAAGAGTGTGGTCATAAAAAAAAAAGGAGTGTGAAAATCAATTACCAATCTATATGTGTATATAGTTTATGATGCTTCGAAGCAATTAATGCTCAATAATAAACGATAAATGATGAAAATGTAGCACTTTCAGATCTTAGGTGCTACTTATTCTCTTGGATCCGTAAGTTCATACGGAGCTTTGCTTCAACTTTTTCTTTTTGAACAGTAATTTTTTTTTTATTAACTAGAGATTAAAAGGATATAGAAAATATGTTCACCAAAAAAAAGGATAAAAAGTACAAAACATCATAAAGAACAAAACTTTGCTCTGACCAATGAGCTCTTAGCTCAGTTGGTACGCCTCCCTCAGTGGAGGCGCATATATGGTTCGAGCCCCACGAGGGGGCGGTTTGGAGTTCAGGTTTATGAACAGCCTCTGAACTCCCTGTGGACTAACATATTAACACCCCGCTGATGTATATAATATTGGCAAAAAGAAAAAAAACTTGGCTCTGACTTTAAATGGATACAAGAGTTATAAAAAAAAAAAAATTGTAATACTTTTAGAACAGCCAAACTAATATTTTTTGAAAGTGCTAAATTTACCTTGGTTTTGAAGACAAAAATTAATCTCTTCAACAACTAGGCAACATCCATCCATCCATCCATCTCCTATGTCTCATTCCTTGATCAACTCAGAAAATAATTAAGGAGAAGATGAGAATACCCTCCGACCTAATTGCATGGTGGTGGTTGTTTGTTGCGTTCTACCTTCTCCCTTCACGAAAGAGTTTGGTCTAAAGTTTCTCTTTTTTTGACCTTGTGAAATGACTAAAACCTTTTTACTTTGAATTACGGGAATATCAAGATTTGACTATAAAAGTAATTTTCGAAATTTACGCGATAATCACCTGTACAGAATGACTGTAACGCCCGCCCTCTTTGATGATCCGAAGAATCATTTTAATTAGAAGTCAAAGTGTTTTGATATATACATATATATATATAACTGGGGCAATCAAATATGAAAAACCCTCTAAATTAATTATATATATATTTATGAATGGCGGTAATATATGCCCTGTAAATGTCCATTTTAATTAGTTGCCATCTGTTTCTCTCTCAAGAAGACAAAAGTTGATTCAACAACTGATTAACAATTCATTTAATTTCTTTTACAAATGACGTACAAGATGATGAGTCCAATTTTTCCTCTCATAAGAATCACATGTTTTTTCTTTAATTGTATTATCTTAACTTCTTTTTTTTTTTTTTGGGAGAATGTTTTATCATAACTTTATAAAACTTCATAATTGTTTTTTTTTTCTTTTTTCGCTTAGACCGCACAATCATTTATTCTCTCCTTATTATCGATCTTCTTCCATCTAGCTAGTTTATTTAACTCAATTTTAGATCCTCTAGCTAGCTACACGTTAATTTTGAGTTAAAATAGTAGTATACTAAATACTCACGACTTTTTTGTGCGTTGTCACTTAATTAAGAATAAATGTATAGAATATATATGCTAAAACACTCTCTTGTCCATTCGGAGACATATTCCGACAAAATTAGAGCGATACAATAAACATTCTCTTTGGATGTGTTCGGTAAGCCCCCGGCCCCCCATCAATCATCTTGAAACTCATAACACATTTTGCATAAGGATTCATGTATTCCATGCATTGAGCTTGAATATATATATATAAGTTTCGTACCAGAATTCATAACATTTTGAGATAAACTCACATGCAGCATCAATCTTGATGAATTCATAACATCTGTAAATTACGAGTTTAATTTTATATGTTAGGATGAATTTTCAATTAAGTTAAACGTTACTCCGACGACGTTTAGGGCTTTTAAAGTGGGGGAAATTAAGCATCATAATCAAGCGTACAATGAAGCAACCTAATAAAATTGACGATAAGTCCTAAATTAAGATAGCTAGGTTAGCTCCGATCCAAATGGACAATATAATTAGGTATGTCTTGTTTTTTCTTGCTTTTTTTTAGCTACCCTTTCATCCATTTGAAACATGCATGCATGCTTCCTACTTTTCTACTATACTAATTAATTAATTGTCTTTTTTGTTGATCAAATTGGACGAGATTAAATAGTACTTTAAAGCGTGTGGGCCGATTTTCCTAACTTCCACGGCTCCCATTTGGAGGAGATCCACCAAGTCAATATATATATATATATCCTCTAAATTTCCTCATTATTCATAAGTTAGTCGTTATAATGTCTCAAATTTGAGCTAAAGGAAATTAAAGAGTAAAACACGTATACCTAAACCTCTCGAGCTATTTAATTTTTCCAAGCAAATGATACTCCCATGCATATAGGCCTGTCAAACAAATCCGGATCCGATCCGATAAGATTCGAATACGATAGTGGTAATCCGAATCTGAAAATCGGATATCCGATCCGAGAATCCGAATCCGAAAAGAAAACATTTTTACTTCAAAAATTTTAGCAAAAAAATTTATTTTCCAAATAAAAATTACAGTTTAAAAAAAAAATTAAAAATATATTTTTTTAAAAATAAAGTCCGGATCGGATTGATAATGGATTTAATCCGATCCAATCCGATCCGCATTTGGATAGCCATATTCGAATTATTGAATCGACGTTATCGGATTCGGATTGGATTGGCTTCGGTCCATTACCGGGCCTACTGATCCCATAGTGTAAATACCAATTCCTCTACTAAACTCAGAGAAGGCCACTGTGGAATTATGAGATGTGAACTCCGTCATGCTTGAGAGAGCGAGGAAAATAAACCACACGAGCCTTCTAAATTTTATAGATACCCTTTAGAATCAAATTTAGCAATATATATGTATATATATATTGGCAATTAACAAGTAAAATATCAACCGTTTATAAATGCTTATATTCTCACGTCAATCTACCGGCCATTACCTTTTATCCACAAAATAAATAAACACCGATATAAAATTAGCAGGTAATTAATTTTTTTTTTTTTTTTAAGATATATTGTGCAATGTAGATGTGGTGGTGGAGAAAAATTAAGAGAAAGAAACTTATTAGAAAGTTGGAGTTGGTATTGGTACCTATCCCCAGACCAAGAAAGGTAGTTTTCTACCACTATATTTAGTTTAATGAGATTAAATTCTTTCTGCCGGCGGCATAAATTATGAGTTTTTCACCACTATCATTTTGGACACCACGATGCGTTAATTGTCGCTCTGAACCGTTCATCTTGTAGGGTCCGCAGAGTTATATTCTCATTCAAAAAATTAGTTTCACCGGACATCGATAGGTATATCAAGATTCAAATTTTGATTTATAAAACAGATGGTCATGGAAAGTTTAACTTGACAAGATCAGGCCGTCTATTTTATAAACAAAAGTTCAACTTTTGATTGATCTATTGATATTCAATCAAGCTAAATTTTTGCGTAAATAAACTAAGCTATAGACCTTACAAGATAAATGGTTCGGATTATAATAATAAGCGCATGGTGGGGTCTACGATGAGCGGTGGTGAAAAACCAACCGTTTCCATCGCCGTCTGGTGTAATTAATGGAGGTGAGAGAGAACTAGAGAAAGGCACCGAAATAGTTGCTATGACATATGCACAACACAATACCCAAGTTGTTGTGCCTTAATTTGCTCTTCTTGCATCACCCAAATCTGCTGACTTTTTGCTTTCCTAACCAATCCTACCATGGCATGAACCGAAATTTTTTCTGATTTAAAATGTTTCTCGATCTGCCCTGTTTTTTGGCCACTAATCATACGATGAAATGCTTCAGTGAGACGAATCCTCTTTTCCTTTTCTCGGTAGAGCTTTCAAAAGGTTTGAATTTGGTTCAGGTAATGGATGCGGCGCTGAATTAATTCACTGACATGAACGAAGGGCCGTAATGAAGCTTGAGCTAAAGCGCAAGGGGTTGACTGACGAAATTCAGGGACTTGAAGTTAACAACGGGGCAAACTTTTAGTTCCAGTGACCCTAAGATTTAGAATGTTTGGTTTTCGTGAGATTTGAATCTGCGACCTCTTGGAATTCAACTTTGGTGTGATCTCGTAAGGAATGGGATTCACATGTTTTTTACGAGTAGTTAGAAGCCGTAGAGGTTTTCCTGCTAAACAAAATCTGTAGAGTTGCTTTCTCTATTTTGGCATGATCTTGCGCGCGCATCGACATAGACCCGATCCATTGAGTCGGGAATCGAGTTGAAAACCAAGAGAATGATTGACGGTAACCCCGATTGATCCATCTAGCGTCAAGAATTTATCTCTTGCCCATCACTAACTTTAATATATACTGCAGTTTGAATTTCTTGTCCAAAGAATACACTCGCCCCGTTCCAAAAACCTTCTTAGCAGTTTATTTTACATTTTTAAATTCAAAAATAATGTATATGAAAATTAATTTTCTTATTATTATTATTTTTTGCACCATTTAAAAGATCTCAATGAGATCTATCAAACAAGATCCATATTAATAGAAAAATTATTTGCGTAAACACATGATTTTTGAGATTGAAATTGCCTTCTTAAAAACTAAGCATTTATTCCCGTTTCTAGAACAGGGCCTCAATCTTGTTCTGTATGGTACTATTTTTAGATCGGAAACACTAAAAACAGTGTTTGTGACACATATCTAGGCTGTAAGTTAAGCTTACTTTGATCGCCTTTGATATCATGATCTTGAACTGAGTTCAATCAAGCCAATCATGCACAGGCCAGACTCCAAATAAATTCGACTTAAATTCTTGGATAACGTCCGGGCAGATCCAAAAAAAAAAAAAATTATAAAAATCATAATATCAAATTAATTTCTTATTGTCCATTGAATCATGAGCATATCTTGAACAAGTTCTTAACACGTCAAACACAAGTAGAGACCAAATTGATCCCAAATACAAACCCATTCACACTTGATTAATCACTTAAAAATAGTTTTATGCAATCCATGATGCAAAAAAAGACTAATTAATCTGTCTATCAAAATTGTAAACATTAAAAAAAGAACCGTTTTTTTTTTGTGTGTGTGTGCCAATATAATATAAATCGACATAGTTATTCGGGGGTTAATAAGATAGTTCACGGGAGATTTTAGAGGTTATTCATTATCCTGAAACCCTAAATGCCTATAACGGGACTCGAACAGAATTCTGACCTTCCACATGAGATGAACCAGAAGATACGAACTATGCTAGAATCCGTCAGTTAGTAAAAAAAGAATGTACTCAGTTTGATGCAATCAATGATGTACTATAAAGATGGTCAAGTCAACTTTCGCATCAATTACTAAAAGATTTTTTAATTTTGAATATCGAAGCCATTGCCATTCTTTCTAGTTGGCTGTTTTCTAGATGCCCCCCCCCCCCTCCCCCCCTTCGGAATTTTCTTTAAATTTGGATTTTGTCTCCTGGAACTTTACTCAATATAACTTTTGCTTTGGGCTTGGGGCATGAAACAAGGTCATCAAAATTGGGGTCTTCGCATAAAATGAATACTAGTACTTGACACGAACACGCAACATAGTACATTTAGAGTGCGTTTCCGCTATCCCTTCGTCGTTTTTGCGGAGTTCAATATTTTATTTTGGACTGTCTCTTAATAAGTGTCAATTTTACAAAGTAGTGGGTATAAATTGGTATATTTTCATTCTGCTCCTAAAAGTATATTCCATTTTAAAAAGTTAGTAAGTAAAAGTGTAATGAGGTAAAAGATGATGTGAAAGATGTAATGATAATATTTTCTTAATAAGTTGAAGTTACGAAGCTGGATACTTAAAAATGAACGAAAGGAGTATTAGACTATAGTATAAAATTAATAGTAAAGTTGTTTCTGCTGAATTGTTTTTAGTTAACGTATGTGAAAAGAATGGCGTGCATAGAAATCTGTAAAAACATTGGGTTTAATCCATGCAGTTTAGCGAAAAACGCCATAATCAAGAGACAACGATTTGTTATTTTAATTATGTCCGTACGTCATTTGTACTCTTTTGCTTGTCATATAATTTACACTTGGTGTACTCTTCTTGAGTATTTATTACCTGAAAATCAGAATGAATTCCAAGGGAGATGAACATCGATTCAACCGACTTTAGAGTAACATAATTGAGTATGTCGTGAATTTTAAATCCTAATCGATCAACTTCGCAGCGAATATATTCGATTACAAACTTCCACTTCTGTAGGGTGAGATCGTGAGATCACACACTGATGGTAAGTCAATCCAATCGATCTGATCGAACCACCACTGCCGCTGTCGTATTTCATAAAACGAACATCACTACCACCTTAATCGTAACCTGAAACGACATCTCGATGATAAACAAGAAGCCAAAGTAAGAGGGAAAAAAACCACAGAAAAACTCTCAGATCTGAGATCAAGAGAGAAAAACCCTCACGGGAAAGGATGAATTATTGAAAACGAAAAAAAAAAAATCATTATCGTGGAGGAAAGAAAACACCCATGAAGGGACAAGGGTAAAGCCCTCCCCTCCCGCCACCACATTAGGGTGACGTAAACCCTAGGGGGAGGAAGGAGAAGAAGAGATCGAGAAGGCGACTAGGTATATATATATATATTTTTTTAAATTTTGGAGAGAGAGAGAGAGAGACCATAGCATTCAAAAGGTGCTGATCGAGAGAGTGGATCGAACCAAAAAATAATTATTTGGAAATTCAAGTTGTTGGTGCCGTGCTAAAATTGGTGTCTTTTCATTGGGTAATTAATAAGAAATGAAATCTTGGGAAAATCTTGATGCATGTTGTTGTAATTAGAGCTATAGCTAGGTTTCTTGAAACAAGGCCCATATTTTCCTTGGGTTGAAGACACACTCTAGCTGCCTTGCCTTTACTCTTTTTTTATTTAAAATAAAAAAAAAAAGACATGTCTTTAAACATAATCCAACCATACCCACAAACACAATTATAATCCCTGAGAGCTAGCTACCCTCTTTTAATTTCATTTCATTTCATTTCATTTTCTAGGCTAGGGCTTTCCCTTTCCCTTTCCCTTTCTTTTTTTGTTGTCCCCATACAGTTAATTTTCTTGGACTTTGTTTAGGATATATGCATGGCACCATTATTCTTGGATCATATCCTCCACCACTCCAGATCAACAGTCCACCCACTAAACCTCTATACCTATATATATTTACAATCACTAGCTACAAGAAGATCTGTACTTTAATATATATATACCGGTCAGTAAATCCATGTATTTTAACACATCTGGCATCAATTGACTCTCACGAGGTTGGCGAGTGGTAGTCCCCTGACAAACAGGGGCTTGAGGGAGTTTTATTTTTGGGGTTCGATCTACTCGCAATTCATGCCAGGTCAATCCTTACGGAAGAAAGCCTCGGTTTTAATTACGGCCCTGGCTAGTGAACGTTGGGATTGGTCCTCAAAATATCAAATAAGTTAAGTAGTCCATCGGGCCAAGAACTTAATTATCAAACAAATTTTGTATAGATTTCCTATATATATCGGTATCACCACTCTCAATAAGTTATACTCAATCAAATCAGAACTCCTTTTTTTTTTTTTTTCTTCTTCCCGGAAATCAAATATAATATGGATTTTAAATTAAACATTTGCGTATTGTGGGTGACATCAAAAATAAATATCGTCACTGGACAAATTAATTTGATAATCCATATTTTGTGGGGGGGTTTTTTTTTTTTTTTTTGGGGATAAGCACAATTGTTTAGTAGTTTCGAGTACATGTAAAACAACTTTGACTGCTTTATTTAGCATAGAGCACACGGCTATTAATTAATGTCGCATTATTCCTGCCAACTAATGAATCCGGTCAACTAAATAATTCTGGTACAAATTACTGGCCATGCTTGTGTTGCATGTATTTATCAACATAAAAATCCAAGCACGAAATTGTTTTACGTTCCCAAGTTATTCCCCGAAAAATCAAAAGCGTGCATGGAAATAGTGCAAATAAATTTTTAACTCGTACAATTATGACATGACTTTTGAAAGAAGAAGAAGAAGAAGAAGAAGAAGAAGAAGCAGCAGCATGACATGATATGTACCAACAAAATAATCCACTAATAGAAAATTTGGTGAAGGCGTGAGAATTAGAGGTCGCTTACTCCTAAGAATTCAGATTCGAAACTTCTTATGTGCTATCAATTCATTTGGGGCTAGACCGTTACGGAACTTTTGCTCGGACTACAATTGAGACTTCTGCAAGCAGGCAGTGAGATTGGTCGTTCCCCTAGAAGTAGTCAAAGTGCGAGTAAGCTGACTCGAATCGATACCTTGAGCTATAGAGAGACAAATTATAATAGAAAATAAACTATGGTATGGGTATACACTATCTTATCTTATCTTATCGTTCAAGGTTATTGCGTGACCTAATTAACCTATGAGATAATGGAGGATAATTAGTGTGATGGGCTAGATTTCTTCATGAAAATTTCTCATGCAGGTACAGCACAAGGGCGGTCTTCCATTTGTAGTAGGTGGAAATTAAACCACATATTCATCCAAATTTATTTAAATAATTGTTTCCAATTCAATGATTTTGTTTAACTAGACTAGTGGTTATCCGTGCCTACGGTACTACTCACCAGTTTAACTGGAATGAAAAATGAAACACTTAATTTTTTAATCACATTTTTGATGTGTGATCAACGTGTGTGCCAGCGTGTGTGCATGTGCGTGGTGAATGCCACCTAGAACAAAGGACAACCCTTCTGTTTTATTAGGTAGATATATTTCTCCCTTTCTGAGACTTGGGATTAGTTGATGCATGTGCAAGTAATTAACGCCGATAACGAGCCCGACACATAGTTATTATATATATTATATATATAAAAACAGAAAACTGAACAGAACATTTCTTTTGAACGATTGGAGGATGCATGCAAGAGACGCTTATTACGAGAATTGACATTTCAATTGTGAAATACTTGTACTTCTTTGCCTAATAATAATAAAGCTGTTCGCGAGCACAAGTAATTATATAGGACTTGACCGGATTGTCTCCCGTCCTTATTTTGGGGATTAATTGGACTAAAATAGTCTACATCTCTGCCGCCAGTTTGGCAACAAATGGGCAAAAGTTACTGAGATCAGTCTCTAACCGATCGATGAGAGACCAATCTTATACCAACAAATTCATTAATCTGATTAATCTTGCGGTAAGAAGTCACCAACAAATTCAAACAATTGATTTTTTAGATGGACAATCGAGAATTGGACTGTCCAGTGGCCAATCCAAGCGATTAAGGACGGGAGAAGATACGATTCCAATTCCATTTTATACAGAGGAACATTGGTGAATTTCAGTTTGATCCCTGACCCCGTGTTTCACTTTGAATAATTTCGACCGTCGACTTACAACTTTCAATTATTTGGTCGATCATTACGTCCAAGATATATATTGAATATTAAATACTCACTGACTTTCTGGCACGTGACAGTCACGTGTGGAGGTACACAAAGAAAGAAATATGCCGGTAATTTTAGTCGATGGAATTTAATGGCCATTTGAAAGTTGACATATATATATATATATATATATAGTATAGAATCTAGCTAGCGCGACAGCACTTACATAACATTGAGATCAAGAAGAAATGCATGTCGAGGTATTAATGCATGGTACAGAGATTGTGAGATTTATGAACATATTCCTTGCAAATTAAAATATGTGAGCAACAAGAAATATGAGAGAGAGAGAGAGATATATATATATATATATATATATTTAATTATCAGAAAATAGAAAAAAGTTTGGAGACGTAGTAGTAATGAAAATGAATCCGAAAGGGTTGGCCTAATGGTTAAAATCTGATATTAGATATTTACTCAGGGGCAGCTGTACTAAGATTTGATCGAGGGAATTCGAGCAAACCCTTGGGTTCAAAGGAGGAGCGGAGGTGGGTGGTGATAATTACTGTACTTACTATGAGTCATGCAAATCAATTGTACTTTAATTAGGCATCTGTTTGATGATGCCATATAACGCCAGTCACGAGAACCAGAAGGCGGGGGGAAAAAAACAAGAGAGAGAGAGAGAGACGAGAGACGAGAGACGAGAGACTTGTGAGGTGGGAAAAAATTTCAACGCCGGATGGATACTACATAGTGTCCGCTCAGCGCATCCGAATCATCCACTACTTTTTTAGATGGCTCAAATTTGATAGTCGTGGAGCGTATATTCAACCATGCACAAACGCATTTGCACATACACTCGCATCATATATAATAGTCGCTTCCGCCACTGCTATATGCGGCAAAGAAACTACCATTTTCAAAATTTTGGACCGGCGAAGACTTGTAAATTTCAAAAATTTTAAGGAAAAAGTAATTATGTAAAAAAAAATTCAAAATTTGAATAGATCGGTCGACCATATTCATGTCCCTTGGTCTTGATGTGAGGTATTCTGTCCGTCCCAATTTCAATGCTCCCTGTGAGAGACTGTCGAACTTTGACCTAAAAATAAAGTACTTTCAAAATTAATTTTTAATTTGTTTTCCCATCATTCAATTTTTAATTTCCTTTGCATTTCAATGAGTACTCTCAAACGGTAAAAAAAAGTTCACTACAAAGAAACATCAGAGTGTGGGTCATATTGCTACTATGCTGCAAAGAATCAAAAGCCCGCAGCACTGCAAACACAACAGACACTACCACGCACTCATTCAATTCATTGATCGTCACTCCACACCTAATCTGGGATAACTATTTAACTGTTTCGGACATCATCGCATCGTGTCCCAACACGCTTCTCTATACTCATATAGGGTTCGTATACTTGGTCTTAACATCCCCGTCCCCGTCCCTATCCCCCCTTATAAAAAGATAATGGAAAGAGAGTTTGGGGCAACACGTGACGTTGCCAAGAGCACGCGTTGGACCTATCCACCCAGCTAGGCATTGTGCTTTCACAATCACTCTGCCCGATTTACGGCATAACTGTGTTCCTATTTTCGCTTTTTGCATTCCCATCGACTATGCATAGAAGAAGCACATACCACCATCTGTTACACCTACAAAGTGTACCTAATTTGCATAATGCGCGTGCATCTATATATATGGACGTAAAGGAATGCGGGAGAATGAGTGTAGAAGCGCCTCTTAAAACATTTTAAGCTGGTCAAATTCGCAAAAGCAATAATGAAAAGCAGGAACATAGAATACGAACTGAGAACACGATCGCAAAGAATTTTATCCAAAGATTAATGCGACTTAGCCCCGTCTGCACTAAAAATTTTGTACAACTAATTGGCTTTTGTGAAGTTGTTCATACTACACTATATCTTTTTTGTCAAAAGTCACGTTTCCACTAAACTAAAATATCCAACACATTTTCTTCACCTAAACCCAACGCATTTTCTACAACTTAGAGTTTAGTGAAAATAACCTGACGTTTATGAACTATAAAATGTAATTCATAACTTAATGCTTAGCAGAAACGGCCGTTGGGCTACTTCTATTTTACCCTCGCAACTGGGTCAGCCCTAATTAAGTCTGCATGGTGGAACCAATTTTGAGGAAGAATTATGACCTGTACCATTGCCAGAAAGATGTTGGCCAATTTGGAAAAGAAACCAAGCCTATTACTTGGCGTTCCGCTAAGGGATTTTTGAGCTTTTTAGGCTTTTTTCGTTTTTGTCTTTATTCAAATTTTTTTCGCGTTTGTTAGTTTTGCGATAAACTTTTATGGATTATTGATTCGTCGCGATGAGAGGAATCGGAAAAGTAAAAAATTATGAGTTTTACTCAAAATTTTTTTAAAATATCCAAGATAAAGCCAAGACGAGACGAATCAAAAAACCACAAAAGTTAGGCTCAAAACTAACAAATGCGGAAAAAAAATTTGAATAAAAACAACATTCCAAAAATCCCAAAAAGCTAAGCGGAACGGCACCGTTATTTAGGGACTAGCAAAATTAATTCTGTGTTAATGGAATTGCTATAACTCTTTAATCTAAATTTATGAACTACTGTACTTTGCAAGTTTAGATTTGTATTGGAAGGTTTCAATGTTTAAAAGGTAGAACCAATAATTAAATAAGAATCAGGCTCGTCATATGGGTTAGTAATTGTCAGGTTTTCACATTTATAATGGTCAGGTTTTGGCCCGTAATTTCTTGAAACGTACCTTCAGAACGGTCCAGTTACGGAATTTCTATAGAATTACACTAATTCGAACCTTGTGCACCCCTAAATTGGTATTGATCGATCGTATGCTCCATTTACATTATTTCTTGATCAACTTTCCTAACCAAACATAAAATGGTATAACTAATGTCTCTTTCGCCCGACGAATACTTATTAATTACAATAACAGATTAATTAACAAAAGCTAAAGCAAAACAAAAACAAAAAACAAAAAAACAATCAACATATAGTATTATGGAAGAAGTTAGTTGGACACAAATTTAATTACTACTAACATTTTCAGATTGATAGAATAATCACTATATTTTTAAATTTTTTATTTAGAGAATTATTCCTCATTAGGTTGTAACCCACTAGCTAAACCAACACATTAGGTTGAAATTGGCGTGAAAGATGATGAGGGCAAAGATTAGGAGGTTCGGCTTATTAAATACTAATTAGAGCCATCAACAATGAAAATTAGGCAAATTGAACGACTTGGAATGGAAGCAACCCTTTATAAATTTTAAGTGTGCAACTTTAGAAAGTTGTTGGAAAGTTTTTTCTCTAGTAGTTTCACTTTAAACAAGATTCTCAATAATTAAGAAAGGTTCCGAGCCAGTTTGCGCGCACCTCGACTGATTCCGAGACCTTAAATTAAAATTAACGACCGGGCAAACCTCCGGCGGCCCCATCGAAACAACTAACTAATTAACCTAACCAACTAATGTGTATTGTGGAGCATACTACTGATCACCAAACAACAACCTAGTCAAAGCTCTTTAAAGGTTATGAATTCATAACTCTATGTAGGCGTGTGAGGTAATTCATGTCCTTTCTCCACAGTCAAAAAGGTGTTTCAAATGTAAGGTAAATAGGGATGGTAATTTCGTCCAAACTCCACGGCTACCATAACCAAGTCGTCTCCAGGGATGGTAATTTCACCCAAATTCCACGGCTACCGGAACCAAGTCGTCTCCACGGTTCTTGTTTCCTTTAAAACACCTTACGAAAGGGAGATTATTTTTTTTTTTTTGTAATTTTTTTTTTGTAATTTTGTTTAAATTTTTAATTAGGGTTAAACGGTTGAATATGGTACCACCTTATGACAGGTTCATTTTTCTAGTTTTAGTTCTCTTTCTTCTCTTATTAATAGAATTATAGAACCACAAACCTCGTGGTACGTTGCGGTTCAAATGACAATAAAATTCTATACTGTTTGATTATGGTACCCTAAAATTCGTAAATATCGAGTATCGGTTCAACTTTAGCCAATGTAAATATTTGGGGTTTGGTCTGTTAATTTGGGTATGGTAATAGCAATATCTAGACCAGATCCACCCGTTGTCAATGACCTGAAATGATTGGGGTCTGAAACATTAAACTTAATTTGATTTTGAATTAATGATAAATCTAAAAAAAACCTACCCATTAAGGATTTGTCTCTTTGAACTTTTTAAACACTCCTAACTTTGAAAAGTCTGGACCAATTTACACGCTCAACTAATTTCTTAACGACTATTCCCATTGTCGACGGGCCATTAGTCCCTGTGAATGTGATGCAACACCTAATCAATTTGCTACTTACATGAAAGCATTACTTGTTCTTGCGAAGTTTAATTTTGACAAATAGGTGGTCCTCCCGGACCGAGGGAATGAGGGATCGTGTGAGGCAGGGCGCCGTACAACCTCTGTAGGGCGGACCCCTCTGTCACTCGACACCATATTAAAACTTCACTATTTTTCAGTACAAAAGCATCAGAGCATTGGCAATTGATTGCATCAATCCCCACCTCCAAACAGTTCTGCCCCATAATCATAGAGACAACCCATAATTCTTCACATTCATATGAAAGGGACTTTCTTCTTCAAAGAAAATTTACCATTTTAATTTTTGTTTTTCCCAAGGAGAATAGTTGGGGGCTCAACCACATGTCACAGATAATTATGCGTTTTTTTTCCTGGCCTAAGGCTCTGTTTGGAACTTAGAGAAAGAAGAAAAAAAACGACGAAAAATTGATTAAGAGTACGAGAGGAAAAGTTAAAAGAGAAATTGAGAGTAGAGCTGAATTTATGTTTGAAAATTTCTCCTCTCTTCTTTTAAGAACCAAACAAGTGAATTTCCCTTCTTTCCCGCAAGTTCCAAACGTAGCCTAAACTATTTAATTTTTATTGGTTAAATGGATTCTATTGGAAGAAACCATCATCACCAAATTAATTTTTATATTATTTCCTTTAAGTGTTAACTTAATCCTTATCACTAAAATTAGTAATCACATATACTCTGCCTCCGCACGTGTGCTTTGCTAAAGCTAATCAATATTTCTTGATTGTGAGTTGGATCAAGAAATTAGGGTTTCCACATGGAAAGCATGTGAGGGTTGAAGTCCAGCAGAGTGCTCATGACAAGTTCATTTACATGATTTTTTTTTTTTTTTTTTGGCCTCTCTTTTTTTGTTATGATCACAACCCCAGCGAACCCACATGCAATTAAAATAGTTCTCTCTCCCCTGAAAAGAATGGTGGGTCGGGCGCAACCGTAAAAATAGGTCACAGATTCGAGTCGCGGAAACAGTCTTTTTGCGGCTGCGTACATCAACATTTCTCCAGACCCCGCAATAACAGGAGCCTTGTGCACTAAATTTGCCCTTCTGCCTCTCTTCCCCTGAAAAAAGAAGAAAAAGTAGCTTTATATTGTTGATATTCTCAAGGAGCAACCAAGAGAAAAGTCATGATTCCTGCAAAGTGAAATTTCAACTTAGACGAATTTTTAGCTCGAACTTGTAATCCACCCAAACCCCAAGGGCATCAAGAAGCCTTTAACCTGAGATTCGACTACCACCCGCATGCTATCATTTTGTGTGTTCGGTTCAATCTATACGGGACAAAGCTTTAATTGGACCTCTCAGTATTGAACAGTGGGGTTGGTACCTTTGATAAGTTGGTCCATTAGATCGGATACCTAATTATCAAAAACCAAAAAACTCGGCATCCAAGCTGTTGACATATAAAGTATGCTTGGGGCAATCCTATTTGGCTCTGAGGTGTTATTTTTCATGAAAAAAAAAAGAACCGGGGAGATCCCTTTGCATCAATATTCTTTTCTTTTTTTTTTAAACGGCATCCCTTCGCATCGATAGCCTTGATCTCTTTGCATCCAACGCCTTGCTTCTTTCGCGTTCGCAAAACGCCAAAGATTACAAGGTCTTTTGTCCTGAAATAAAAGGGAAAAACAAAACCCTCATGACAAATATATTATTGTATTCTGTAATGAGTACAAATTGGGTGCCAAAGAATCATGATTAAGATGAGGACAGTGAGATCGACTACTGGCCATTATTTAAGGAGTTTTGATGACAAGAGAAATGTTCCTTTGAAAAGGTGATGGTGAGAGGAGATGGGTAGAGCCATAGAAGTTGGCTAGTATTATTTGACAGCCTTATTTCAAGGGCCTAGCTATAGCTAGAAAGATAGATATCCCACCAAGAAAGGTGGTTGTGTTTGAAATATGAAAAATATTTATTTATTTATTTATTTAATAATTCAAACATATAATTCATGGGAGAATAAAGTAGTGACAAAGGCAGCACTGCTCCAATACGAAACCCATAATAATGGATTGGAGTGAAAGGATCAGAAAGCTGGAATTTCATTGTCAAAAATGGTCTATTTGTGTGACTTTTTAGAAAAACCATATGTATAGGGATTCTCTCTGTGAAGGCACCACCCAAGAAATCTGAACTAATTTGACTTTGATTCCAAGTTAAATAATGCCATATGTACAATTGACTCTTCTGTTTGGTTGTCAGTTGTGCCAATTTTCCACTCCACATGGGAGGAACACTTGACAATAATGGTTTCGGTAGTGCTCATCTTTGGTTCCAAATATTTCACTCTTTGGAAGTTTTTATAACTTGCACATTAAGGAGTCCCGTGACATATGCCATTTCCTCATCAGGGAAAATAAGGACGGATCCGGGGGGACTCTGTAGTGAGCAATTCCAGTCGTTCAAAAGTGTTTTCAACAGTCTGGAATAAAATAAAACTCTTTCACGGGAGAGAATAAATATTCCCTAGAAGAGTTTGTTTTAAATCCGGACCGTTAATTGCTTAGATAGATGGCTGAGATGCGCACTGTGTTAATTGACTTTGCTCACTACAGGATCCCTTTGGGTCTAAGGACTGGGTATCTCTTGAAAATTGTCGCAAGGGGGACTTTTTCCTGGAAACAGAGGTGTATATCTGTATCAAGTGGTCGAGCAACGAGTTTCGAGAGAAAGTGTGGAGTTCAAATTTATGGAGAAGTATCGAAAGTCGATAATGCTATTGCGAACTAACATCCTACTTCGGGTGCTGATCAAAATATTTATATTAAAAAAAAAAAAACCCTACTTTGGGCAATACATAAAATCTAAACATGTATATTTGTAGATCCGTATGTTAGTGTAAGTGTGTAAGTGTGCATGCATGAGTGCACAGGCACGCACGCGGGGTTTTTTTTTTTTTTTTTTTGGTGCGTCGGAAATTCAACGGAGGGGGTTTCTATAACGTTGGCTGACTTTCTTGGCCCAAATAGACTGCCTGGAGAGGGTTATAATTTTGAAACCCTGGAATGCCCCATTCACAGTCAAAATAAGAGAAGCCAATTAGAAACCCTCTTTCCAAACCTACAAATTTTCCAGCTGCAAAACCAAACAAGCCAGCAATTGCTGAAATAGCACTGGCGAAAACGTACAGAATAGAATGAAAACAAATCAAAACCAAAGAATAGGAGGTTGCTTCAAACTCTGTAATCTTAATTGATGCACAAAGAAATTGAAGGAATCTACATTTCCACTGAATACTCCCCGTTTCCAAATCTGCAGCCCTAAACATGTCAATTAGCTCCAGAAAATTACATACTTCAAGCAGGGATATCCAGGCCACTGCATCTCACAAGTTCAACTACAAATATGGCTGCAAAACCATTCATCCTACCTATAACCTAACTGAAACTTATATCCGCCAATACAGAAATGTGACCCAATTTAAAGAGTTTCTACCTCCTCAAGTGAAGAAAAATGGACATCAATGGAATTCAGAGCATCTTGTTCAATAGTCGCAGTGCAAAACCACTTAGGGGGAGAATAATCAGATCTCAGTCCCGGCGGAAAGTCGGTTTTAGCAGACTCCTTCGATACCTCGATGCCTTCAGTTTCCATTTTAATCAACTTTCTTTGCCGATTATTAAAGAGCTGAGATTTCATCTCCAAACAAGATTTTAGATCTTCCTCGCTCCGAGCTTTATTCAACTTATCAAGAAGATCACTTAAAGCTGAATATTTCTCATTTTCTTGCTTTCCAACAAGTTCATCTTGCTTATTAGGGTCATTACCGCCATCTAAATCGATTTTCCGTAGCTTCCTTAGTCCCTGATCGATGATGTCTTCCAATCTCTTTCTATGTTTCTCAGTCCTAACTGGATTTGATCTTAACTTTAATTTCAGCCCAGAAACAACCGTTTCAGTGTCGTCTCCTGCAGAATTACGGTTAGGGTTCGAGTCAAGGGACCCATCGTCGGTAGACCCTTCCGGTTTAGGATTAACGGCAAGAACCTCCTCAAGTAAAGTAACATTCTGCATGTACCGGTCAAAAGCTTCATTTTCCACTTCAATGTTTCCTTCCTTGTATTCTTTCAACTTTTTAAACCTCCATTCATTTATAACTGCAGCATCCTGAAATAACTTCCAAGATTAGTGTTAACTTTATTAAAGCACGATATTATACAACCCGATTAATTGCACAGCAAATGTGCACAAATCATGGTGTGGGGCCCACTCCAGGTTTCACACAAACAATCTGAACCATTCATTAAATGTAAAACATTTTTCGAAGGCCCCACGAAAAATCAGCTCAAACCGATGCCTATATGTGCTTGATCCAATCATCTAACTTTTCATTCAGATTTTAGGATAGTGAAAAGTTAAAGGATTGGATCAAGCACCAATAGGTATAGAATTGAGCTAATTTTTAGCGGGTAATCTCAAAAAATGTTTTACATTTAATGAACGGATCATATAGTTTGTGTGGGATCTGGAATGGGTCCCACACCGTGATCCGTGCACGTTTGGTGTGCAGTTAGACTTTCTGAATATCATATCAGAAAGGATAAAAAATAAGGTATGCGTATGCACCTTTCTGGTTAGGGGCTTCCTTGAACGAAGTGGGCTTTGCAAATTATTGAACTGTGCAAAATTGTTGGAGAGTTGCCGCAGTGAAGAAAATCTATGAGAATTCCTGAAAGCAAGACCAATAGATAAATCTAACTAAGGAAGGAAAAAACCTGCTTCGACAGAGGACAAAATTGAAAATTGTGGTATAACACCAAAATTGAGCCACACGAACTCAAAACTTAAGGCTAACTAAGTAATACAATGTCAATGTCCCAAGGAAGAGGGGAAAAAAAGACAGGACTCAGGAGGAATTTAACAATAACAGGGATAGTTGGGATGCTACAATAAAAGTAAGGTGAAAGGATACACTAAGTCTTTACTTGAAGCATCTCAAATAAAATCATTTTTGGCAAAGCCCAGACTCATTCTGTCCATTTGCGAATAGCACTTCCCCTCCAATGACTCCTTAAAACAGCACAGACACTTGGAAAAGAGTGGCATGGAAGAGAAGCAACAAAAGCACAGTTTCCCACACTATATTAGCAATCAGAAATGGAAGCAATGCATGAAAACAAAGCGGGTTTTTAGAAGACAACAATTTTCCTGAAAATAAGCTACTACGCATCATGTGTTTAATGCTGCCAGCATATACTTGCTTTAAACATCACCGTCAATCCCCATAATCACCACCTTACCCAGAGGGAGATGCCTCCGTTGACTGCTGATCAAACAAAGGAGAGCTAGAAGATTGTGTCTTGTCGGTAAAAGTTGCATTGGTTTTTAACACTGCAATCAGAAATTTAAGATAGAGTCAGGCTAGTAAAAGTATGACATTTAGAAAAATAACGTAACTGAAATATCTACACCAGCCATAAATAAGAGGCAACTATGTTCATATTTCACTCACAAAAAGAACTCTAATATTCTAATACTAGGCCTGACCCCACCATCCTAAATGCAAAGACTTGGGGATAAGCCATATTTGTTTTCATGAAGACTTATTTGTGCTTGGTTTTCCAAATAGCACCTCTTGCGAATAATTTATAATGCTCTTATGGATGGACAGGAAGGTCACAAATACTTAGGCCTCTAGCCTACTAAGCAAAAGTAAGAGCAGGATTTTTATTTGTGGGATTGATTAGAATAAAGTAGGCTTCTGTTCTATCCTGGGTGTTCCATTAGGTACTCTTCCAGTTAGGCATGTGGGTGTTCCCTTTATATCTAGTAAGCTTACAGTTAATGATTGCAGTAACCTTATCAAAAGATTCTCAACAAACTAAAGAGTTTGACAAATAAGTTTCTCTCCTATGCAGGGAAACTCCAGCTGATACAATCTGTTTTGTTTGGTATGCAAGTCTATTTTGGACTATGCATTTTATTCTTCCTGAGTCTGTTTGCTTGCTTATAGAAAGACTTCTCAGGAACTTTTCGTGAACTGGTACAGAAAATCATCTTTACTCAAGCAAAGTAACATGGTATGCTGCTTATTTACCTAAAAAAGAGGGGGCCATGGTATGAGGAGAATAGAAGATTAGAACCTTACATCTTTCTTAAGACATGTATCTACGCTATAGGCACTAAACTCTTCGAGTACAATGGTGAAATAAATATCCTATCAAGATAAAAGGTTTCAATATGGTTTTGAAAGACCCTTGAGAAAAGTTTCATGACCGAGATAAAAAGACAAGGGGAAAGAGGGTTCCCTCGTCTAAGGCCTTTGCACCAGCAAAATACCCTTCAAGGCATCCATTGAGAGAGAGTATTCAGGGATGGCGCTATGTGTGGTGATCCATTTCCTGAAAGTGACAGGAAGCTCAAAGGCCTCAAGAATATCACGGATGAGATTCCAAGACACAAAGCCAAAAGCCTTCATGATATCAATCTTCTATGCACTCCTACCAGGAGGATTATTCCTGAAGTAATTCCATACTAATCTTGCATTAAAAGAATCTGATCAGATATGGATCTACCAGAAACAGAGGCAGCTTGACTAGAACTAACCAAAAGATGGATAACAGCCTTAAGTCTGGTAGTTAGCAGCATCGAAATCATCTGGACTCTTGTAAATGACCTTGCAGCATGAGATGGGTCTATATCCTGTCATATGGATGCGGCTAGGGGTTTAGGAACCAAAGTGATAGATGTAGTGTTAAAAGCTCCTAAAAGTTTGCCAGTAGAAAAGAAAAACTTAATTGCAGCTAGAAAGTCATGGCCAATAACATGCCAAGCCGTTTTGAAGAAATATGAAGTGTAGCCATCTGGACCCCCTTCTCATCTCAAATTGAGAAAAGACCATTTTTTATTTCCAAGTCAGACACAGATGAATCCAAGGTAGACAGCTGGTGCTCATATAAACAAGGCTGAATAAGCTCCTTAACCCTATTGATGCCCTTTCGAAAGTAATTGACCACAATCTCCTTGACTTCCTTGTAGTTATCATGTCTCACCCCTTTAGAATCGTTAATGGATAGGAGCTTGTTCCTTGCTCAATGGACAACTACTTTTTTGTGAAAATAAGATGCATCAACACAGATATGGGCATATGCAAGCCTTCCCCGCTCTGCAGTAATACTATCAGTGAACAGAGGTTTCCGGTTTCCCAATCACACTTAATATTTTACTGAGAATGCTAGCATTCCAAGATGAAGCTTGAGCTTCGGCAAATAAAACCATACTGGAATTGCAGAGATATTATTACGACCATCTATTCTAGTAGATGACCAAGGTTGGAGAAAGAGAGATTTGTCATTGTTTGGCCATGGTCCTAACTCGAGAACTTCTTGTTTAGCATCATTAGAAGAATAGTTGAAAATAAAAAGCCCTGGCTCTACCACAAAAGCCCTGCCTACCATACTTCCCCGATGGCACCCCACCTGCTCACCTCTAGGGCTGCAAACGAACCGAGCTACTCGCGAGCAGCTCGTGGCTCAGCTTGTTAAGGCTCGTTTAGTGAACGAGTCGAGCTCGAGGTCAGTTTTAGGAAAGAGCCGATCTCGACACTCAAAAGCTCAACTCATTTGAATAGGCTCGGCTCGTTTGAAGTGGCTCATTAAGTAAATAAGCCAGTCTCGGCTTGCTAAGGGCTCGGCTCGTTTAAAGACGAGCCAAGCTTGACTTTTACTAAACGAGCCGAGCTCAAACAAGAGGAAGCTTGGCTCGTTTGCACCCCTACTCACCTCCTACCATCGCTTACTGTAACTGACATCATATAGGAAATCACCAAGCTAATTCATGAAATATGAAACTAGAATTGCAAAGCATGTGCATACAATATTCCAATACAGCATACCCACCCATTCTTCACCTCAACCTAGGAATCTAATGTCTGCGTACCGTGTATGTGACATGGATTTTGAGCTTTTGCACAACAACTCTTGCATGACTGATATGGGCACCTGCACAGTTAAATCAGATTTATCATTTACTGTTGACAAGACAAAGATGTTTCAGGTGCAACTGATGTGAAAGTTTCCTACACACGTACAAGGCAACCAAGAAAATGAAGTTTTCAATATCAGTAAAGCAAGGCACAAAAGCATCAAATTGTTGCAGTTAAGATGTAGATATGACATGATCTTCTGGGTGGGAAGCACATACAACTCAAGACTTATTGCATGATTTGAGCGACGAAATTTGTTATGCAAAGTGAACCAGCTGGCTGATATCAAGACAGCTCATCCTCTACTTACATCATGTTCAATTACTTTTCAATGCAAGCGGTCCACATCCAAATATCACTAATGGCTAATCTGAAAGCCAAAGGTCCACATTTCCTATCGTTGTAGCAATCATGGGTTCATCATTCATGCACATTTGAACCATGTGCCACTACCCTGTTCATACAAATTATACCAAGGGAAGACTTTCAATCAAATGCCGACCATCAAACAAACTGACAAATATGATAGGTGCTAGCTACTGCACTCGGTGCCTAAGCCACATGCAATGACACTTGGGAATAAGGCTACCAAAGCGCCATGCCTTCACCAAGGAAAACCTGGCTACATTGACTCAACCGTGTGGCTCTCCAGTCTCCAAGTCCTCTCCATCATTGAGTTAGAGCTCTCCCTATTATTTGACTTTCCTAAGGGCATCTCAACACCACCATGAACCCTTAGCCAAAAAGTGTAAAGTTATGGGTGTATGTATAATTAGCATGTAATTGAGTCCTTGTGTAATTAGATTAGGAGATAAGGATCTCAGTGTAATTATTCTCTTAGTCTTATATAACTACATAATGAAAAATAAACCCTAATTTTTGTGGGTTCCAATTCTTGTCTCTCTCGGTACTATTCTTCATGGTATCAAAGCACCAATCTTGACTTGGTGATTCAGTCAAATAAAACCCACCTTTTTTTTCTTACCTGTCAAGCACCCTCCTCACCAGTCGAAGGCTTGCCAATGCTACACGAACTATCCACTTGGCTTGTTGATACTCTACGCTGCTCTGTTCTCGCCGTACGACGTCCAACACGTCAGGTTCTTGCTTGACGAACCTCCGACGAACTCAGGCCTTGAGTTCCGATCGCTTTTTGACGTCACCCATATTCGCCGGAGACTTGCCGGCTCTTTCTGACGCCTTCTGGCCTTGCCGGCATCATCCTTGACTGTTTCCGACGTCACCCCAGTCGACCCAACCAGTTCCGAAGCCGTACAGCCAATTTCGACGCTATACAGCCAATTCCAACACTGTACAGCCACCGTCTGCCTTTTCCCGACGTCACTCCCCAATTGTTTGCCTCCAGTTCAGGTTTTTATTGTGTTTCTTGAAGTTGGGTCAGATCTAACTGTCCTCATTTGGCTTGGGTAAGAGTTGTTTTCACTTGTTTGAGTTTAGGGTCGAATAATCAGTTTTCTCGGAACCCTATTTGTCTTATTTTATATCGTTTGTCATAATCTGAGTTTGTTGAAATGTCGGAGGATAAACAAAAGGCTTCTGCTAGTACCAATGATGAGTTGAGTCGTGTAAGGACTCTAGATAATTTTTCTCTGGATATTTGCCATATTAAGTTGGATGGTACCAACTATTTAATTTGGTCTCGTGCTTTTACATTGGCTATTGAGGCCAAAGGAATGTCAGAATTTATTGAGGGTCCTGTTACTCCACCAGTTAAGGCTATTGAATTGAAAATTTTTAAATCTAAAAAATCGTTAGTTATGACCTGGTTGTTTAATTCTATGAGAGCTGATATTCGTCATACTCTGCTTCTTAATACTCCACATAAGATTTGGACTACTGCAGCCCAAACCTATTCTCAACAGGGTAATGATGCAAAGTGTTTTGAGTTGAGAAAGAGGCTCCGTACATTGGAACAAAATCATCATTCTGTTGATGTGTATTTTGCTGACTTGAATGGAATATGGCAGGAATTTGATTATTATCAGGGATTTCAGGCTGTTTGTGTTGTTGATGCTGCTACTTGGTTAAAGCGGTTGGAGAAGAGACGTGTTTATGATTTTCTGGCTGGACTTGATATAGAATATGATCCGATTAGAGTGCAGGTATTGGGTCGTATTCCGTTTCCGTCATTGGGAGAGGCTTATGCCATTGTTCAGCAAGAGGAGAGTAGGAGGGGTGCTATGTTGGACACTCCTAATCCTGAGCGTTCTGCCTTAGTTGTCATTCCTCAAGATTGGCTTGTTCCACATAGTGGTAAATCACAGTCTGGTGCTTCCAGTGGGACTATTGATCGAGCGTCACTCCGGTGTGATCATTGCCACAACACCGGCCATACCAGGGATTTCTGTTGAAAGTTATATGGCCGTCCCACTCATGGGCAAGGGGGTGGACGCGGTGGTCGAGGTCGTGGTTCCATACGTTCTCAGGCTCAGGCCCATGTTTCAGAATCTACATGGGTTGCTACCGTGCCTGATTCTGAGTTCAGTACTGGGGTTCAAGCGTCTTCTGATCATGTTACTGGTTTTTCTCAGGCGGAGATGCAAGCTCTCAGGCGCCTAATGGCTCGGGCTAATTCTCCATCTACTATAGCTCCTACTTCTACAGCGAGTCCTACTTCATCCTATTTTGCTCACACAGGTATTCCGGCTAGTGCATTTACTGCCTCTTCTACTGTTCCTTAGATTATAGATTCCGGTGCTTCAAAACATATAATAGGTTGTTCCTCTGTATTTGATTCTTACTCTACTTGTTCTGGTAAGGATAAGGTCAGGATAGCAGATGGATCATTCTCTGCTATTTCAGGGAAAGGTTTCGTTCGCTATTCTCCCTCTATTTCCCTTTCTTCAGTTCTACATATTCCAAACTTTGCCACTAACCTTCTGTCCGTTAGTAGTCTTACTCGATTTGCAAATTGTTCAGTGACATTTTTTCCTACTCATTGTGCTTTTCAGGAACTGGACACGGGCAAAGTGATTGGCAGTGGTAAAGCACAGGATGGCCTCTATTTTTTGGAGTCTGCACATCGTTCACCCATGACATGTGGTCTTGCTCTGCAAACAGATACGAGTTCAGCTCTTTCTATGTTACATCAGTAGCACCGTAGATTGGGTCATCCCTCTTTTGAGATTTTAGAGAAACTTTTTCCTACTTTAATTAAGCATTGTTCTAGGAGTCAGTTTTTTTGTGAAGCTTGTGAGCTTGGAAATATAGACGTTCTTTTTATGCACCTATTAATAAACGGAGTGCCTCTCCTTTTATGGTTATTCATTTTAATGTTTGAGGTCCTTCTCCTATTACCTCTCTTAAAGGTTTTCAGTGGTTTGTCACTTTTATTGACTGTTATTCTCGTGTTACTTGGGTGTGTTTACTTAAATCAAAGAGTGAAGTATTTTCTTGTTTTAAACTTTTCATGCGATGGTGCGCACCCAATTTGATGCAAATATAAAAATTCTCCAAAGTGACAATGGCACTAAGTATATCCATAAAACTTTTAGGACCTTTCTGGATGAAAATGGCATTCTTTTTCAAACGACTTGTGTTGACACTCCACAACAAAATGGAGTTGCTGAACGCAAAAATCATCATCTTGCTGAGGTTGCTCGCTCTCTTTTATTTACCATGAATGTTCCCAAATATTTATGGGGCGAAGCAATTTTGACTGCAACATGCCTTATTAACTGTATGCCATCCAGTGTTCTCAACTTCAAAACTCCCAATGAGTGTCTTCCTAGTAGTTTTCGTGTCCTGACTCTTCCTCCGCGAGTCTTTGGTTGTGTATGTTTTGTTCATACTCCTCCCCCTCTGGTGGCAAGTTAGGTCTTAAAGCCCATAAATGTGTTTTCATAGGGTACTCTCCTACCCAGAAGGGCTATAAGTGTTATAATCCCCACTCTAGAAAACTTTTGGTCTCTATGGATGTCACTTTTTGGGAAACAGAGCCCTTTTACTCTCCTTCCACTCCATCTCTTCAGGGGGAGCATAGGCAGGAAGAGATGAGGGAGGTTTATAGTCATGGTCAGGCGGAGGAATTATTTTTTAATCATGATGAGGGGGAGAAGGGAACATCTGAAGAGGAACCAGTATCTGCCAAAAGAGCAACACATGACATTAGTGGTGATATTGACAACAGATCACAACGATGGCAAAGGCCTGACTTGCAGGTCTATACTAGAACTAGACGAAAAAATGGAAAGCTCTCCGGTGCGATGCCACCTTATCAATTACAATCGCCTGCTCCAGTTCTGGATTCCTCAGCCAACTCATCTGGTAATGAATCTTTGAACCCCCTTTTATTGATTCTGATAATCTTCATGTTGCTCTTCGGAAAGGTATCAGGTCATGCACCCTACATCCTATCTCCCAGCTTGTTTCTTATGATCATTTATCTCCTTCATACCATGCCTTTGTTTCGTCTCTTTCTTTTATATCTATTCCACAGAATTGGCAGGATGCACTAATGATACCTAAGTGGAAATGAGCTATGGTAGAGGAGATGACAGCTTTAAAAAAGAATGGCACTTGGGAGCTAGTATCACTTCCAGAAGGGAAGAAATCAGTGGGATGCAAGTGAGTTTTCACTGTTAAGCAGAATGCTGATGGTACTGTTGAGAGGTACAAGGCGAGACTTTTTGCCAAGGGTTTTACTCAAACCTATGGTATTGATTATGAGGAGACGTTTGCTCCGGTAGCAAAGATGAACTCTGTACGAGCCCTACTATCTTGTGCTGCAAATTTGAATTGGCCCTTACAACAGTTTGATGTGAAGCATGCATTCCTTCCTGGTGCATTAGAAGAGGTGTATATGGATATACCTCCAGGTTTTTCTTCCTCTGAGACTGAAGGAAAGGTCTGTAGGTTGAAGACGGCTCTCTATGGGTTGAAGCAATCACCTAGAGCTTGGTATGGCAGATTTTCGAAGGCTATGTTGAGGTTTGGATACAAACAGAGCCATGTAGATCATACAATGTTCATCAAAGGGGCTGCTGGTAAGATTGTTGTCCTTATTGTCTATGTTGATGATATAATAATGACAGGCAATGATGTGGACGAGATTCTTAATCTTAAGACTAATCTAGCTCAAGAGTTTGAGATTTAAGGATTTGGGATCACTGAGATACTTTCTAGGGATGGAGGTGGCGAGGTCTGATAGAGGTATTTTTATCTCCCAACGAAAGTATATACTTGATATTTTGGAAGAAACAGGTATGTTGGGTTGTAGACCTGCGAATTCTCCTATTGAGGCGAATCATCATCTTAGTGGAGATGTGGGGGAGCAAACTGATAAGGAGAGGTATCAACGACTAGTGGGTCAACTGATATACCTAGCTCACACTCGACCGGATGTTTCTTATGCAGTTGGTATTGTTAGTCAGTTTATACATGATCCTCGTACTCTACATCTGGATGCAGTTTATCGTATCTTGAGGTATCTCAAGTCAGCTCCAGGGAAAGGAATTTTGTTCTCTAATCATGGTCACCTGCGGTTGGAGGTTTTCATTGATGCTGACTGGGCTGGATCTGTGGATGATAGACGCTCTACTTCGGGCTACTGTACTTTCCTTAGAGGGAATTTGGTTGCTTGGCGAAGTAAGAAGCAATCAGTGGTTGCCAGATCAAGCGCAAAAGCAGAGTGTACAGCTATGGCTCATGGTATTTGTGAGCTCTTGTGGCTCCAAACCTTGTTACGTGATTTGAGAATTTCTGATAGTGGTCCTATGAAACTCTACTGTGACAACAAAGCTGCCATCAACATTGCTCATAATCATGTCCAACATGACAGAACGAAGCACATAGAGATTGACAAGCACTTCATCAAGGAGAAGCTGAGTGATGGATTGATATGTATGCCTTTTGTGAAATCGGAGGATCAATTAGCTGACATATTCACAAAGGGGCTTGGTAGCAAGAGTTTTCACCCCGCTGTGCTCAAGTTGGGCTTGATTAATATCTTCGCACCGACTTGAGGGAGAGTGTTAAGTTATGGGTGTATGTAAAATTAGCATGTAATTGAGTCCTTGTGTAATTAGATTAGGAGATAAGGATCTCAGTGTAATTATTCTCTTAGTCTTATACTCCCTCCGTCCCTCATTTATAGTCCAGTATTCTATTTTGGACTGTCCCTTAATAAGTGTCTATTTTGTAAAGTTAATGAGTAAAAGTTGGTACATTGTCTATTTTGTCCCTAAAAGTAGATTCCATTTTGAAAAGTTAGTGAGTAAAAGTGTAATGATGATGGGTAAGTAGGAAAAGTGGAGGAAAAAGTTGATGTGAAAGGTATAATGATGATGTCTTTTTAATAAGTTGGAGTTACGAAGCAGGACACTTAAAAAGGGACGAAGGGAGTATAACTCTAACGTAACGAAAAATAAACCCTAATTTTTGTGGGTTCCAATTCTTGTCTCTCTCGGTACTATTCTTCAAAAAGCAAGGCAATCGGAACTCCATTCAGGATCATCGGAGGACTCGTGGCTTGGAGGGTAAAGCTGAGGGTTTGTCACAGGACTTGACATTGAAAAGCTTTGACTCCAAAGAATGTAACAGTTGTAGAAAACTTAAGTAACCCACTGACTAAAAATCAAATGGAAAACTAGGAAGTAACAGAAACGTGCCAAAACCAAGAAGCACAATTTGATAAATGAAAAGTAACAAGGAAAGTTTCTTGAAACGAAAAAAATCCAATCTCATCCTCCATGACTTATTACCCTACCCCATCCTCACTAACTTTCCATACAAAACAATCAAGCTAAAAAATCGCTTCATGAAAAAATTAACCAAACACCTAGGCTCTGTTGTTTGACCGTAAAACATTTTCAAATGTTTGGTTGCAAATACCTCTGTAAAACATTTTACCTGAGAAGGTATAAAATAACTTGCCTAAGGAAATCCCGCAAGTCATTTTCCAAGGCAATGAAGCGTCTGTGTACTCAGACAACTCAACGAACACCTTCGTACATTCCCCCCACATCTCAGTTGGCATGACAAAGTTCTTACCTTTGGGTCTAATCCCAAGGTTGTTCAACTAACCAGGGCCGGCCCACGGTATTTGGGGGCCCTAGGCCAAATCATCAAGTGGGCCCTAAATTTTTTAACAAGTACAATATAATAAGAGATAATTTCTATATATATAAAAAATTACACCACATTTCACGCAGAATATGCTTTGGATCAGTGGTTTGTGTGTCCTTTTGTTTTCTCTGTGACCCAAGTTCAAAACCTAGTATCAACAGAATTCCCACAAGGCCTTGTTTTTTACTAATAAAAACTTGATAAAGAAGTGCCGAGCAGGAATCGAACCCATCCACAGCGTGTGGAGTGGAACTTGCCTTACCAGCGAACCAAGAAGATCTATACAATTTCTATTGTGAACAAATAATATATATAACTACTCTTAACGAAGGCCCTTCTTTTTGGGCCCCCCAGGCCCAGGCCTCTCAGGCCTTGCCCTTGGGTCAGGCCTGCAACTGACTGTTCAATTCGTATTGCTATACACAAATCTATGGCAGCACCTCTTCGCTCACTTTGATCTCCTCTCTCTCTTTTTTTCCCATTCTTCCTATATTAGCTTTCTACAGTAGCTATCAGTGATCAGTGGCCATGTTTTGGGCTTGCTTTCTTGACATGGAAAATCAATCATTCACTATCATGTCCAACAACTGCTTGTTAAAATGCCTCAGTGGAGGATTTCTAATGCTCCAAATAAGTTTTTTCTTTTTAAATAGTTGCTGTGGTTTTTTTGATGAAGTGAAAAATTTTGAGCTGTATGAACAAAATCAGAGGGCTTCTGTGTGAAAAGCAAGTGTTGTTGGCTTTAGTAATGTATTCCTAAGTTCCCGTGGAAGTCTTTTCGTAAAATACCAAATGTATGCAAGCTTTTTGTCACAAACTAATTTGTTAGGCCAGCCAAACAACAGAAAATTAAAAATAATTGTAAAGATTTTAAAGCAAAACATGTTACAAGAAAAATATTTTACACCCAAGCAAACGGAGCCCTAATCAACCAAACAACTCAGTATAACTGAACCCACTGTTGTGCAGAAGCGTTAACAAACTCAGAAACGGACGTGATTAATTGCTTTGTAATTGAACAAACCGCAGAAGAGAGAGAGAGAGAGAAAGAGCAATCACAGAGAACACAAAGATATGCGTGGTTCGGTAATGAATACCTACTCCACGGGCAGTCAGACGATCGAGAGTTTCACTATACGGAAGTAATCAGATGCCCAAAGGGCTACAGATGAGATCTCTCAGGGTTCCTCTCTTTGCCTCTCACAGAAAAACGGCTGTGAATGCAATACCATAAGCAAAAAACCCTAAAAATTGCTTATATAGTAATCTGTCCCGTCCACACTGGTCCAGACCAAGTGTGCGCTTGTCCGGACCAAAAAAACAACTAGTGTCCAAAACGAGCCAAATACTACACCCACTTCACTTGACTTGAAACGACAAAGATTCTAACTTAACCAAAAATTCCTACCACGACACTGCATAAACGCATAACACCAAACTAACCTTGGGCTTGAAACTCAAATTAAGCACAAACCCTTGAAAGATATATTTTTTTCACAAGTAATTTTAAGGAAACGGAGGTTGTGACTACCCGAATCGAGCAACGTTGCTGCACTTGATACACTTAGGTTTGTTTGATAGAATGCCTCACTGGAGGATTTCTAATACTTCGACAAAGTTAAAAATAATAGCTGCTGTGATTATTCTGATCGAGTTGTGCAAAGTTTTGACCTTTCAGAACAAAATCAGAGGGCTTCTGCGTGAAAAGCAAGTGTTCTTGACTTTGGTCGTGTACTCCTATAAGTTCTCATGGCAGTCTTTCGTTCCATTCCAGGGAAAAAAAATGTATGCAAGCTTTTCGTCACAAAACTATTTTTTGAGGGAAGCCAGACAACAGAAAAAATTTTAAAAAAAAGCGCAAAGATTTTACAGTAAATTTCTTTACGAATTTTACACCGACACAAAGGGAGCCCTAATCAAACAAACAATTCAGCATAATCGAACCCCCTTCACACGACTTGAATCGATAAAGATTCTGACATATAACAACTGACCCTAGGGCTTGAATCTCAAATTCAGTACAAATCCAGCACAAACCCACACAAAGCATGATTTTTTCACGAGTAATTTTGAAGGAAACGGAGGTTGTGACTACCTGGATCGAGCGACGTTGCCGCACTTGATACACTTAGGTTTGTTGAGGCCGCGAAGGTTCTTCGACGCGTTGGTGGAGGAGAGGGCGGCGGCGGAAATGCTAGCGGGGGTAGCTGGGGACGGGGAGGGAGCTGCGGCGGGGCTGTTGTTGCTTAGGGCCGGTGATGAGGCCGCCATGTTTCTCCGTTACGCTCCGTTTAGCGAAAAATTCAAAGGCAAAGTCCTCGAAAGAGAAAGAGAAAGAGATAAGAGTTGGTTTCCGTTCGTTCTCGTTCGTTTTCGCAGGTTCCGTTGAATCGGGATGGGCTCTTTTTCCGGCTCAGCCGCGGCCGGAGAGGACGTTCGAGCGGGGAATTGGGAGCGGAGATGTTTGCTTCAGGCAGCAAGCCTTCTTGGGTAAATAACTTTATTGGTCCCTGTAGGTTGAGAAATACTCTCAACGTCCCAATTCATTTGTAATGGCGGAGCTATGTTAGGCCCAGGGATGGGAGCCCGAGCTTTCGAGTTTTAAAATTTTTATACTGTTTATATCTAATTTTTATATGGTTGATAATTATTTGTGTATAATTGCTTATAATTTTAATAGTTTTGGTTTGATTTGATAAAAAATTGATTATTTTACATGCTCATTTCGCAATTTCTTTAAATAAAAAATAAGTACGTGATAGTTAAAGTAGTCTAAAGAAAAAAATAATTGGTATGCTTTAATTGCATTGGGTTAGAATCATTTCAATGTACAAATGTAATACATTGAAAAACAAAAACTTTATCATATAATAAGTATACGTACCAATAAAAAAATATGTCTACTAAGTCGATCCCCCGGGTTAAAAATCCTGGCTCCGCCACTGGAACAAATTGTGCACATATCTAAATATGGGGCCCACTACGAGTCCCACACAAACGATTCGAGTTGTCCATTAAATTCAAAATATTTTTTTGTGCCTCTGTAAAAAATCAGTTCAATCGGATAACTGTAAGTGCTCGATCCAATTTTTTAATTTTTCATTCAGATTTTAGGATTTGAGGCTAAAACCAGAATGGAAAGTTATAAGATTGAATCAAGCACTTACAGTTATTCGATTGAGCTGATTTTTCAAAGAGCACTCGGAAAAATATTTTAAGTTTAATAAACAACCAGGATCACTTGTGCAGGACCCATAGTGGGCCCCGCATCACGATCTGTGCACAATTTGTGTAAAATAAAGGTCTGTGCAGTGTGCACATAATTGGGTTGATTTTTTTTATGTTCAAAAAATATGGATTTTAGTTTCAATTAGATTACTGGAAAGAGAAGTGAAATGAAAGGACTGAATTCAAAAAAAGCGTACACAGCTCGAATTACGGAGTACAACTAAAAAGAAAAGGAAAAGGTTAATCGACAGCGTCTCGGTTAGGAAGAAATAGAGAAAGATCTCTCGGAAAGAAAAGAAAAAAAAGAAAGAAAGAAAAACTGACCAAGATTCAGGCCCCATTACACAAAGTAAAAAAATCTTTATTTTTTGTAAGAAGGCAATTTTCAATAATAATAATAAATCTAAAATATGCAATATTAATCTTGTTTGAAAGATCTTTTATACGGGGCAAAAAAAATCAAAAAAATATTTTTCATTTACACTATTTTTGAGTTTAAAAATATAAAATAAGTACTTTATTTTTTAAAAAAGTGTTCTGAAACGGGGCCTCACTTTACAAATTGTTCTAATAGTGATACCTTTGAAGGAAACTCTTGGAGCAATCATATTACTGCCAGTCCAGCTTCCTTTTTCTTTTTCTTTTTTAAACTATTATAAAGGAAGACGTTAGAAATTCATTGATTAAAATGATAATTATAATATACCATATACAATTAATACAATTGTTACAAAGACCTACTACATACAATGAGACAGATAACACGTCTAAAGCAAATGAAGGATTCAGAGCCGCGTATGCTATTTGTCGATATCCAGTTGTCACGGTAGTTCCACAATTGACAATGCTTTCCACAGAGACCGACCGATGCCAACCTAGTGCGTCCAACTTACAGGGGAAGACTCCCGCGAACATATCAACCTTCACGACTCGATGAGCTGATCAACGGGTATCGAAGAGATTGATTTGTCCTTGCTCTGGCTAAGAAGTGAAGATGAAGAATACATACTGGACCCCCCATTCCTAGCCTATGCCCCGTTCCTTCCCCAATATCCTTGAGGGGATTGTTGGAAAAGCTGCTTTTATGCTTTCTTCATGATTCTCTACGTGCTTTTACTGTTGAATTGGATTGGTTTTTGTGAAGTGGGTTGGTGCATTTTTTTGTTTGTTATTGCTTGATGATTCTTTTGAGCTTGTTTCAGTTATGATATACTATATTTATTTATTTTGGCATTTCTAGTCTATAGAAATGAATTGCACCACATAAAATTCATAACAAAGACACCAGAATGATCCATAACATAAAAAGCCGATATGTTGTGAAGCACGATGAATCGACATGGGGGATAATAAATGCTCAGCGAAGAAAACGACAGACTGCAACAAACGAATCCTGCTGAATAGTGAGAGAATTAGTACCTGTGCAAAACGTACAAAGATTTCTTGATTATGTTCATCAGTCATCCCTGAGCGAATAATTAGACAACGGAATGCATATCACCACATTCGAAATATAGCAAAACGTTGTTCACAAGCTTCAGGCATTGTCGAGACTTCAATCCTTGGGACGGAAGAGTGAGGGGATATCGTACGAATGCCTCCCTAAGTGGGTGCTTTTTCACAAACAGCAAAACTTCCTGGGTTAACGGTAATGCTCCTAGTGCAATTATCAGGTTTGTAGATCCCAACAAGTCGATCTGCTAACTCAAACATGTTGTTCCTAAGGCTGCAGCATTAGAAAACAAAGACAAAGCATTTAGAAAAAAAAAAAAAAACCGCAAGAAACTTGGTAGTAACGAAAGATTCGATTCAGAGCACCTTATAATTATGAATTGTGCATCCTTCGTACGGTCTTTCACGTAATGTCCCACAATTGAAACATTCTTAAAGTCTGCCCGGCCATTACGTGAACCAGATACAAGCGAGGCATAAGGAAGGGGAAAAGAGTTGGAATAAAACAAAACAAAAGCCATCCCCAGTAAGAATATTATTCATGAACATACCGAGAGCAGCATCGATCTCATCCATGACATAAATAGGGGTAGGTTTGTAGTGGTGGAGTGCAAAAACAAAAGCTAATGAGCTGAGTGTCTGAAAGTAAAACCAACCAAATAAGAAAGTAAACACAGTGGATATATTGGAATTTGATAGATTGGCTATTCAGCTTACAACATGCACGTAAAATACCAATAAGATTGGAGCCATTACTGCATTTCAGAAATTACCTTTTCTCCGCCTGATAAGTCAGCAATATTCTTCCAGCTTTTTTTAGGTGGTCCTACACTGAAAACAACACCTTCAGAAAAAGGATCCAAAGAGTCCACTAACTCAAGTTCTGCGTCACCACCGAGGGTGATCATCTGTAGCAAGATCATTAACCATAAATAATTCGTGACAAATGAGTTAGTAAAGCACAAGAGAAGTAGAACCACCGAGGAATTATAAAAGAAATCTGAACTACAGCCAACCACTCAGTTGCATATGGATAAAGTTATCTGACGATTTTCCCATGAAAAGAAACAACACAATCATGGCATGAGCAATGATAACAATTCGTGCAAATGAAAAAAACGCTAAGTACAAATAATACCACCCGCCTAAACTTTCTGAAAGCCAAAAGCTTACCTGATACATTTCTTTCAGCTTCAGAGAAATTGTGTTAAATCCATCCATGAACTCATCTAACCTGAATACCATAATCAAGAAGGTAGGGTAGGTTTATTATAGGAGAATTAGCGAGTAAAGTACAGGATAAACTTGCCTTTTCTTTCTCCAGTCATCGTATTGTTTCTTCATATCGTCGCGCTGTTGGGTCACTGAGTTGAGATCCTCCACTCGTCCATTGTACAGGGAAACTTTCCTCCGGTATCTAGTATAATCACGAGTAAACTTGAGCATAGAAGAATTCTGAAAATGATAATTTCAGTTGCCTACTTCTAAATTGACAGAGAAATGCATACTCTGAGATCGATTCAAGATATGGGTTCATCTCTTCAAATTGTGCTTCAAGCAGGGCCACAATTTCTAGGGCCCTTTCTAAGTCACAAGACTCAGCAAGAGTATGTTCTGTCAGCATTGCTTGCAGCTTTTCTTGGTCCATTAAATAGTTCTGAATTCTGCATTTGACAAAAAAAATAGAGATAGAGACAAAAGTGGGGCTAAATCTGCTTGAAGAACATAATGCCTGCTAATTATACGGTGCGGGCTATAGGTTGAGGCATACTGTTCCATATGTTTCATGAAATCAATACGCAAATCACCGAGCTTTTTCCCGTATCCTCTTCCCTTCATTTCCAACTCCTTGTAGTCCTTCTTCAACTCTTGTAACTCATAGTCAGCGTCAACCTGGGCAATCCCCAATAAATTGGTGACACCTGTCACAAGACAGAAGTACTAGAAAGGAGCCAAAATGGAGCGTTCATATGTTGGAAGAAACCTCAGATGCCCGCAACTCATCAACAGTTTTCTTCTGTTCTTCATAATCAGTTTTCGCCTTATCCAGTACGTCTTTATGATGATCAATAACCTAGACAAAGGAAAGAGAGAAGGGGAAAGGCACAAATTGGTTACAACAGCAACTCCTTTAGTTATTCTACCTTTACCTTACGGATGCAAAAAAGAGAGTGAACAATAAATAACCTCCAGCATTTTCTCATAGGTCTCTTGAACTGTAACAGCCTTTTGTGTTGTTTCGTTGGAAGTCAAAAGCAACTTCTCTTTTTCTCCAATAAGCTGTTCTTTCTCCTTCTTTGATTCCTCAATCCCCTTTGTTAGTTTCTTAATCATCTCTTGACCCCTTCGTATCTGAAATTTGTGACGATTGATCTCTGTGCTGCTTTTATCAATCTCCTGACAGTAGTTAGCATGAATTGATATGAGTATATCCGTGTAGGATCTGGCAGATCTTGAAGTCATGTATGTACTTACAGTCTGAATCTTGGTGACCTTTGACTTCTGGTTTTTCAATCTTTCACCACCTGCATTCTCTATTTTATTCTGAAGCTCCAAAGCCTTAAAAAGCAGGAAGAATTAGCACAATAAGCATTTTCGCTGCTGAACAAATTCATCAGGTTGCAAAATGGAAGATACCCTTGCCTACCTTCTCGTTTAGCTGTTTTGAACCTTGTGTGAGCCTATCAATCTCATTCTCTTGCGCAGATATCATTTTCCTGAGTTCCTCTTGCCTATCAAGCTCGTCTTTGTTTGGCTCTGATGCAGCCTTCAAGGAATCAAGGTGTTTTTCAAGATAACCACGTTCTGTTTTCAAACTGTCAATCTGTTTCAGAATAAATTATCAGTCTGTAAATAACTCCAAAAGGTGGATCAAAATAAATAACTCCAAATGTCATGAACTTTTTTCTGCTATTACCTCTTTCTGGTTTTTGGCTAATTCCATCTCCAAACGTGAAACTCTAAATTCTGAGTCCTGGTAGCGCCTCACAGCATCAGCTATATTCTGACTTAATTTACTTGATTTTGCAGTCATTTCAGCAAGCTCATTCTCAGCATCTGCAATAGCTTCTGTGGAAACACTGGTGGCACGGATAGCTGTACCCATCTTACCACCACGTGGCTTGCTTCCCCCACCACTCAAAGTTCCAGATCTTTCGAATAAAGATCCATCAAGTGTTACTACACGCCGAAATTCTTTGTTTCCACCATATGCGATACGAGTTGCCTAAAATCCAGAAAGAGATGAGTTAGCACTGCTTACAAACCAAAAGATAAGCTGCAGAATTTAAATTGGGCTTAAAAAATAAAAATGGTGGTTACTTTCAACTGGATAAAAGATAGTGTCCTAACTGAGATGACATTAAGCAGTCAAAGCTCTACCGTGTGCTAAAAGTGATACTAGCACTAGCTAGGGAGAGGAAAGGTCCTTTTGCAGCCAGATGAGACAAAAAAAATGGTTCAATATTTTTTTGGTTTAGCTCCTTACTTTGATTAGAAATAAATTTGATGAAGCATGTACAGCAAAGTAGAAATCTTGAGGGGGGAAAACCAGATTCTGATTTGTATTTACTTTCACTAGCAAAAATGAAGGCAAACACTGGAGATCCTTCTTCAGAAAACCACAAAACTGATCGTTTAGAGGAAGTATGCTCTATGAACTAAACTGCAAGCTAATGCCAATTATATTTCCCTGCTATGCTTTTTTCCTTCAGGAAAGTACAAACCATGTGAATTTTGTGCACGAATGTAAGACAAATATACCTGATCAATATCTTGGGCTACAACAGTGTTCCCCAATGCTGCAAAAAACGCAAGTTTCATTCTCTCATCTTGAACTTTTATTAAATCGTAAAGGCGAGGAACTCCCTCTGGAGCGCTTACTTTATCCTTCAATCTAGGTAAATGACCAACTTGTTTCTCCTGCGACATGAATAAACAAAAGATCAGTTGATCTAGGGCAGTGCATAAGCAGCCTGTGTTTAAACAATTTCTGATTATATATGCCCAACAGAAAGCAAAAACGTTAGTTTTTCAGGTTTCCAAATCACCTACGACTGCTTTGGAGACTTTTGTTAAGTCTTCCCAGTCGCAATTCTTAATTAACAAGAACAGTAAATGATTACATATAATAACAAAGTTCTATGCTTGTAGCATGAATTGAAGTGTCTCAATCCAAGTAAATCCTTCTGCATGTATAGTTCTGCTCTGAATCCTTAAACTTTTGTCATAAGCAGTGTTGATAATCAAACTAGCGCAGCAGATATGCTAAGTACTGCCCAAAGTTCCAGTACAAAGATTCAAAAGGGAAAAAAAAAAAAAGAGGCAATATAAAAGGACACAATGCGATCTAACAAAGGGTCGGCCAATGGAAGAGGTATTGCTGTAAGACAGTTCTGCTCGCATTCGCTGACTAGATTAAGTTGAGTTTACCAAAATCCACCGAACTTACTCATCATCCAAATCCTAATTCTATCCAGTTCATTCGGGTTATGGAAGCATTGTTTTAAATTGTACAGAACCATATCAACACAAAATAGACAACGGGCTCTGAGAAGCAAGAACCACACAATTCATTGCGAATATCTACCAAAATCATGAAGGTAGCAACACCAAGGTTTCTCCTTCGGAGAAACTCCACACATGCTTGAGCTGCACTAGTTGTCTCAACAACAATATAATCAAGCCCAGGACAAGCTGTTGATATGGCCACATCATATTTTGCTGCAACAATAAACCCGATCAAAGAAAAAAGTGATTAAAAAGAGTCAGTAAAGGGGAAAGTTACAGTAAATGGTCATAACAAGATGTACTTGATTCAAAATCAACATTAGCTTGAGTAAATTGCTCAGTGCATTCCTTTTGGTTAGTCCATTTTGGGACTATCAACATTTCAAGAGGACATGCATTTAATGCATTTCTGATTTCCCCTTAACAAGTTGAATTTGATTGCCAACATTGCCCGTAAATCCCTACTTTTAATAGTTTATGAAGGTTAGTTTCGTAAACCTAAACACTTCTTCTTTCGCTTTCCAAAGAGAACATTTAGGGACTGTTAGATTTGTCCCAAATCGCTCATCTAAGCCACCCAAGCTTGGTTAATAAATTCTAGAGGCTACTTCACCTATTGCCAATTGGTTTTAGGTTGGAACCCTCCAAGAAATCTAACAGGGACATCCCAAAATAGAGTAAGAAATCTAACAGGGGCATCCCAAAATAGAGTACAAGACGAACATTAAACAATGGAGGGAATAGTATATCACAAGCAGAAATAAGATAATTGTATCGTATCTAAACATGACAGAACGTGAACAATATCAAAAGAGGAAACAAGACATCAGTTGGTAATTAGAAAGTCATGTCTAATGCATTTCAAGGACCAGAGCTAGATAAAATTAAGAATGACGTCATTGAACAAACAGAACAGACAAATTGAGATCTTTTATGACCAATACCATGTGAGTTGTTCCCTCAAACAAATTTTAGCAAATATTGAGGGAAGTACAAGAAAGACACTCATCTTGGTTCCCAGATAGCTTGACTAATATAAATTCTTCTTTTTGGTAAAATTTATCCCTTCTTGCTCATTTTAAAATTCTAGTTCTTTGTTTCGTATGCACTTTGGAACCAACAACGTGCAAAGAATCTAACAAGAACGTGCTCAGTCACTTTTGACAAACTAATTGAGAGACTCGCGATGTTGTTATATACACTGCAATACATGGAATGGTGGAAAGACAATAAAGTGTAGCTTAATAACTTCATTACCCGTAAAACTCACCATCAATGGCACCTAAGTCACCCATTCGACCATAAATGCCCTTTAACTCATTTGTTTCTTTTGCTTGCAATATTGCTTTCAACACAGATCCCTGGCTCTTTTCAGATTCCATGAGAGATGAAAGCTCTGAGACCTTTAGCCGTGCAGCTTGTTCAAGAGGAATTAAAGCTTCTTGTTCTTTGAGACAATCCTGCAAAGGACTCAATTGTTCTCACTGTTCTACTCGTGAACGAACTATCGATTGAATATTCCAAATATCAACATAGAAGGCATACTTGTTCCATTTTACGAGCTTCCAATGCATCAACCCTGATTTTCTCTAGTTCATTTTGGATGCTTGTGATACCTAAAGTCTTTGTTCCAACTGTGCTCTGTATGCTGTTCATCTTCTTTTGAGCACACTCATAAGCGACAAAACCAGCTCTATGCTGAAACAGTCAACTATAACATTCAGAGACTTATTGTTATGCGTTCTGTACCACAATTATGATAACAACGAATCTCCAATGAGTTGAAAATAGTAAATGCCAGTATTATTTAAGAGAATGGGGAACCATAGAATTGCAATTAGTCAAAATGAATTCACTTTGGTCATGCGAAATGTAGTTCTGCATTTTTGACCCATTTTGAACAGGTGACAAATATCAAGCCAAGGACATTACAAATCACAGTCTGGAAGAATATTAAACTTACCAATTTCTCTATTGTTATTTGTCATCACCTAAGGAGCATGGACACATCTACCAACCTCACGTAGCCGTGTCCGTGTCGAACACGACACTCCACTCTCCGGACACTACGAACATGTGTCCCATTTTGTTCTTATATTATTTGGAGACAAGTGTCGTACACACCTCAGATATTTTTCTTAGATTTTCTTCCTAGTCGGATGCATTGGGGACAGAGTGAATCATTAGGAGGTTATAAAGCATTTTTACCAGTTGGGTTAGAGTTAAATTGCCATGGATGCTTAGTCCAAGAATACTTAGTAACTGTTGTTTGTATTTTCATAATGCTAATTGTCACGACCCGCGCCAGCTAACTTGTTAACCATTCACCTAACCACGTGGCTCAAAAGGTTAACCTCAAGTTATACAGTAACTGGGCGCATTTCATTATAAACCACATCAATCTCCCATAGTCCACCGATGTGGGACTTGACCCCCAAGTGGGTTCTCACAATCTCCCCCACTTGGACCGCAACGTCCCCTTTATGCCCCAAGGTTCATCACTTTCACCCACCAAGCGATGTGTGACAAGTCTCACCTAAGCACGACAAGCACCTCAAGCTCCTCTCATGTGGAACCCTACCAAGCATGACAAGCTCCTCACTTGTTGGGCCCACCCGAGCACGTCTCCTCGCGGGACTCGCCCCACACTTCTGGTTGGTGCAAGCTCTGATACCACCTATCACAACCCGCACCAACTGACCTGTTTAACTCTTAGCCTAACCATGTAGCTCAGAAGGTTAACCTCAAGTTATACAGTAGCCCTGGATGTTTCATTATATACCAACTCAACTCTCTCTAGTTGGGCGATGTGGGACTATCACAATCTCCCCCACTTGGACCTGCCCCACACTTTCAATTGGTGTCGGCTTTGATACCACCTGTAACGACCCGCTCCAGCTGACCTGCATAACTCTTAGCCCAACCACGTGGCTCAAAAGGTTAATCTCGAGTTATTAGTAGCCGGAGGGCAATACCATCTATATCGCATCAATTTCCCACATCTTATTGATGTGGAACAATTGCAAGATGGGTTTTGTAATGACCCATATTAAAAGGGAAAAAGAAGAAGAAAGAGACAGAATATGGAAGCCCGTAGAAGGGCTGAGATTTGTTTCCCTTTTGTTCCTAGCAGTGTGCATATCCATATGGATAGTCATAAGTTGGATAGTGCATGGAACAGCTTATACACCTCATGCTTCGATTCCCAAGCCTTGCCATGTGTGTTACACCTGTTCTTTTAATCTTTTTGACACTACAAAAGCCAGAGGAAGATGAGAGCAGCTGGCTCTCATTATCAAATAACGGGTGGAAAACTTAAAGGAAGTTCCTGAAAGAGGAACTGGCTGGTTATATTCTCCGGAGGAGAGCTAATTAAAGGGAGAAGAGTATGTGGAGGTGTATTTGTAAAATTATGTAAACGTTTAAGGAAGTGGGTTCAATAATTGTTTGGTGATTATATATGTTGAGTAGGTGGCGTGCAACACTCGATTTTGTTTATGTCTTGGTTGAGGTGCTTGAGGATCGGATCATTACAATTTTGGTAACAGCCGCGCTAGCTAACCTGCTAACCATTCGCCTAACCACGTGACTTAAAAGGTTAACCTCAAGTTATATAGTAGTTGGTCGTGTTTCATTATAAACAACATAAATCTCCCATAGTCCACCGATGTGGGACTTGACCCCTATGTGGGTTCTCACAATTTCCTCCAAGGCCCATCACTTCCACCCACCAAGCGATGTGTGACAAGTCCTAAGCACGACAAGCTCCTCTCATGTGGGACCTGCCCAAGCACCTCAAGCTCCTCACTTGTCGGGCCCACTCGAGCACGTCTCCTCGCGGGACCCGCCCCACACTTCCGGTTGGTGCAAGCTCTAATACCACTTGTTACAACCTGCACCAGCTGACCTGCTTAACTCTTAGCCTAACCACATGGCTTAAAAGGTTAACCTCAAGTTATACAGTAGCCCTGGACGTTTCATTATATACCAACTCAACTCTCTCTAGTTGGGCGATGTGGGACTGTCACAATCTCCTCCACTTGGACCTGCCTCACACTTTCGATTGGTGTCGGCTTTGAAACCACTTGTAACGACCCGCTCCAGCAGACCTGCATAACTCTTAGCCCAATCACGTGGCTCAAAAGGTTAACCATAAGTTATTAGTAGTTGGAGGGCCTTACCATATATATCACATCAATTTCCCACATCTTACCGATGTGGAACAATTGCAAGATGGGTTCTCACAATCTCCCCACCTTGGCTGCAACATCCTCGTTGTACTACATGGTTCATCACTTTTACCCACCAAGCGATGTGTGACAAGTCCTGCCTGAGCAAGTCAAGATCATCTCATGTGGGACCCGCCCAAGCACGACAAGCACCTCAAGCTCCTCACTTGTCAGGCCCACCTAAGCACAACAAACACCTCACGCTTCTCACTTGCGGGACCTGCCTCACACTTTCGATTGGTGTCGGCTTCGATACCACCTATAATGACCCGCTCCAGCTGACTTGTTAACCATTCGCCTAATCACGTGGCTCAAAAGGTTAACCTCAAGTTATACAGTAGCTGGTCGTGTTTCATTATAAACCACATCAATCTCCCATAGTCCACCGATGTGGGACTTGACCCCCAAGTGGGTTCTCACACTAATATTACGTGAATTTGTTTGATAGAAACAACGGTTTTGATTTTTAGATGAGTTTCTAAGATACACTTAGAGAACATATACATCACATATTATGCGTGTCATTCCTTATAGATGAAAAAAATGAAATGTCCGCATATCCGAGCCGTGTCATCCATGTCCCGTGGCTGTTATAAGTAAAAACAGAAGAACAAATGAGATTATAGTATGCAATTATGGGTTAGCCAAAAGAAACGCCTATTGCTAAGGAGGATGTATAAAAGCTCGATTAACATATTATTGCCTCTAGTTGTTAAGTGCTACTCCTTACTCTGAAAACCTGTTCTTACTGTAGACAACAAATTTGAGAAACTGGATAGTAGTTCTATGAAGAAAGTCATTGTCTATGGCTCTATGGCATATTGGTTTGATATTCCAATCAGTATACTCATTTAGTCATTTACTCAAGTGCTGAAGGGAAAAAGGATACTAGGCTAGGAGTATATTCCTACCTGGCAATGATACTTTAAAGGATATACTAACATCATTGCAGCATTGCTTCTAGTTCTGAACCCTTAACAACGATTAAGAAACTCGGTCGAATTTCCATCCTCACCTTCTCATTCAAAAGTTTACTTTCAGTACATGCAACTTCAAGTTTCCCCTTGTGCTCAATCAACTGGTCCCTCCAAGGTTCTAGTTCTGCACAGACATTTGCAAGCTCATCGCGGAAAATCTCAATTTCAACTGTTCGTCAACCAATTCGAAAGTGAGTCGGATTAAATAATTATCTGCACAACCACAAGAAAGCTCAAGAAAATAGATGCAAGGAAGATATGGCGACAACAACTTAATCAGCTTCCTTTCCCAACAATATGCCCCAAAAAAAGGATGCCATGGACGGCAAGTGGACAGGGAACATTACTAATCTGAAGGACCACTATATAATACTCCTTAAAATATTTTTGGAAGCTATAGAAACAGTAAAAAGCCCTCCCGACAGCCACAATGTTTGAAATTGTAGTCAATGGGAAAGCCTTCGAGACTTCTCATGTTTTACCTAACTTTGAAAATAAGATGAAGTAATCACAAAAGTCTGCAGGGAAAAAAAAATGAACACATACTATCTGCGAACTAAAAGGAGTCGATTTAAGCAGATAAGGAAATGCTCTGTACTGCCCTATGGTCCTTAACTTTACACATCAACCCTATGTTGTAAAGGTATATGATCACGTAATTGTGTTGGGTCTCCATTGATAAAATGGAAAAATGTAAGTTCCTGGCCAGAGGGAGACCTATGACATATTTGCAAAATGTGGATAACTCGCAAACTTGATTCTACATTACATCCTTGGCAACTCAAGCTTTTACCACTAGACCACAAACTTGTTACTCACTCGCAAATTGCTACAGAATGAATATCACAAAAGTAGTGCATTTAACAGAAAATAGAAATAACTAACTTCTACCCGAATTCACCTATTCACGCTTCATACAAAGCACCAATTGAACTGTTAACAAACCCACAGTGTCATTAGGTAATAACATTGTTGACCAACCTCACTAATTGGTTTATTATTGGGAGACCCTTTAAAAAAAAAAAAAACCAAAGTATAAAATCTCAACTATTCACAAGCATAGTTTACTGTGCACTTCGTATGGGAACACAGTATGATGAAAACCTAGTTTCATCAGTGAGGCATTAAAGTTCCATGCCAGTATTCAGGACAAGAGAGGGAACTAATGAGAGAACAGGTGTGAATGTACAGGCACAATAGCAAGCAAACCAAGTTGGATTTCCTAGATTAAAGGAAAGTAATGCACAATATTTAGCCCTCTCCTTAAACATAATACTTGTAACAGAAGACAGCACCTTTAGAGTTCTCCTTAATTTCCTCTAAGACTTTCTCCTGCTCTGACAAAAGATTTTGCAGCTTAGGAATATCTTCCTCCAATTGTGGAATCATATTTGTTGAATCTGCACAATCCCTTGTGATGTCATCAATCTTCGATGAATCCTGCAGTAAAATCCATGAATAAGACTCGTCCATGTGTTGAATTCAAGTAAGAATCATTTTTACCATACCTTCTCAATTTTCTCATCAAGCTTCTTAATCTTTTGATTCTTGTGTTTTTCATCTTCTTTATATTTAACATCCAGCCTCTTGAACACTTGGAACTCCTCCCTACAACATCTCAGTCCACTATCAAGTTCCTAGATTTTTCAAACAAGGATCCAATAAGAAATTGTTCCAAATTCAACGGTAATATGGCAATAACAGTACCACTCCAAATCACAGTCATTCTAAGTCATACCAAAAAAGTTAGTTCAACAAGTTCTCGGCTTAGAAGCTAGTGCGAGTATATAAAGGAAGGGTAAGAGATATTACTAGAAGCACTTGCACATAAAAGAGAGAGATATTCATTAAAGACCTCTACTTTTGCCATAAGCTTAGTGTGAAAAGCCTCCCGCTCCTTCAATTCCTTATTGCATTTCTGAATCTCCTCCCTGAAACAAATGCCAAGATTATCAAAACAACATAGTCTATGCATCAAAACATGTTGTAGGAAGTATGTTGTAACCATGACTACCTTTTCGTTTTCAGATTTTCATCCAAGATGGACATCTTCTCTTGCTCTCCCACCATTTGAGCATTAGTGTATTCAGAACCCAGTTTTGTGGCTTTTTCTTGCCACTTCAACAGTGACAACTTCTTCAACATGTAGGCTTCTGCTTCATTTTTCACTCCCTGATGGAAGGGTATAAAATGACTAATTGATAAAAGTGCAAGAAGGAAAATATACGACCATGCTGCAACACTAAAATACCTCCAAGCTATCTCTTTCTTTCTCTGCTAATTTAACCATTTGCACCACCCCAGACCTTTTCTCATTAAGAGCTTCTAGCCTATGAGAGGAAAAGTAAATAGCATATAGGAGGGTTAGAGATTTGGCATGCATATGTTTCAGGTTAGAAATGTTAATGTTAATGTTTCTGTTTATGCATATTTACAGTAGTTGGTACAACAACGTCCAAGGTCTTGTCTTAATTATACAATAAAAAACACTACCTAACAAAAACTACATATGCAGTGACTTAAAAGACCGATGTGATGAAAGACAAGATAAAACTTGTATATAGAGGAAAAGAACTGTAAATTTTGAAAACAAGTAATAAAAACTCACTCCTTATATGACCCATCAATCTTTTCAACATATTTGTTAGTTCCAATTATGTCCTCCAGAAATTCAAGAAAACCTTCATCATGCGGTCCTTGAGCCTTTGGTTTCATCAATGAGATCTGCTCAACTTCACCCTGATACAGCCAACAATGCACTCCATATCATTAACAACAAACTACTTAAGGAAAACTTCAACAACTTTGACTTGTATACTGGACCTGAAGTATCAGAAAACGATTATTGTCCAAGTCCACTCCTTTCCCTTTCAGCTTATTGGTAACCTCTGCGAAGTTACTTGGACGGTCGTTGATGTAGTATTTAGAAGAGTTATCCCTGAACGCAATGCGTGTTATCACAAAATCACTTCCAGGAAGAGCTTTGTAGGTCCCCTCATCCTATCACATATTCATTAAGACAAATAGCTGTAACTACCATACAACAAAGTTGGGAAGTCACAAAATAACATATATGCAGAGTGTAGAACTTTAAAATGAAGACAGAGAAACTTAGTTACCAAATCAATGATCTCCTGAAAGTGAACGGATACCCCAGCACTGTCGAGATTCTGGTAATTAGTAGAATTGTGGATAAGCTCTGAAACTTTGTTAAGACGCATCTGCAAAAATATTTTAGTAGTTGTTCACCCATAGATTGCAGATAACTCATACACATGGTGGCAAGATTATGGCATCTAAAGCATGTTTGATTGAGGGGACTCGTAATGGTGGAGCATATAACCTCATACAACGAGAAATCCAGACAGACTAATAATGAGGGGATTATCAACACCACATTCCCCTGGAGTGCATTCCATATCATGTCACTTGTAGAATTGGGGTTTTCTAAAGGAGATGTAATCGGTAATCCTTAAGCAAATTGCTGCGATCAAACTCTTCCCCACATCACCCGCGTACATCATGCCATAACAGTCATCCCTGTAACTAAGCCAACAAAATTTGGTGTCTTTTTACTTTAAAATGCTTACAGGTGTGGGGAGTTTAATTAAAGGGGGAAAAAAAGCTCAATCCAGCAATTAAGGGTAGCTCATTGAGGTTTTAGTAGTTCTTTTATTATACTTTCTCCTTTTCCTTCAAACTAAGGTTGAACATTTTTAGGTTTCCTTCCTTTTTCCTATTCCTTCGATTTTGAGCAACCAAATAGTAGAACCATAATATGACATCAGTCTATGTCTAGAGAAAAAGGTGTATATTACTGAAATAAAATAACCTGCTTGGCTCGCTTCCCGAATACAAATAACATAGCATCAATCACATTGCTCTTCCCACTGCCATTCGGACCAACCACGGCCGAAAAACTCTGCCCCAAATAAGTAAATAAATGAAAAAACAAGAAACAGAAAAAAGATAGTATCAAATTCAAAATTCGATATTGAAGATATAGAAGCATATATGCATATAAATATATATTGGAGAGAGGGAGGGAGGGAGAAACCCTAACCTTGTGGAAGGGGCCAACGCGTTGCTCGCCCGCGTAAGATTTGAAGTTCCGGAGGACCATTTCTCTGATGAAGAGCCTCGGGGTTCCGAATCTCTCCTCCCGTGTTGCCTCCGTGATCTCCCCCATCGTTGCCTTTGTGCCCTCAACCCACCATCACCGCTGCAACCCAACCCCTCAAATCGCCGATCAATTCACGGGAACACCAAAACCATGACTGATTCCTGAGAAAGAGAGGGAGAGACTTGATGTTGAGAATAGGTCGATCTAGGGCTTGAAAACCAGGCTGCAGTTTCCTTTCCACAGTGGTAGGAGTTGAGTGAGCGTTAGGGCCGGAACAAAAGAAAAATGCCGGGAAAAGTTTTTGCGACCTTTTTCAAAAGGCGCCGAGGTCGCGGGCTTCGTCTTATCTTTGCCGACGTTCAGAAAGCGTCGTCTTTGCTCCTTTTCCGACGATTTTGGAAAGGCGTCTAATATTTAAACTGACCGTTAGCATTTCGTGTGAATACGTAAGCGATATGGCGAGAGTTTTGGCATTGTACGATGATCAAATCGTTAAACGACGAGGTATCTGTCTTGTGAGATTTATGCACGGAGGGGCCGTGTCTATCCAAATTGACGCCAAGCCAACAGTTGCATGCCACCTCAGTTTTTCTCATTAATTGTTGCCTTGGCTCTAAGAGCATCTCCAATCGAAGATGTCAATTTAGTAATGTCAATTTTTTTGTGAAGGCTGACGTGTCATTTTGGCATCTCTAATTGACATCAAAGCCTTCCTTTTCAACTCTTATGTCAAATTCTATTTATTTGACATCAAATTATCCCTCTCTAACCTTTAATATCAATCCAAACAGTCATTTTTTAAAATTTGGCATGGAGGATGGTAGTTGTCAAAGTTGGCATGCAGGAGGTTCATGCCAAAGTCACATCAGTTTTGACATAGCCGCATCAGTTTTGACATGAGTGAAGACAGATGGGTTGGAAGGTGAGTTAATGCCAAAAATAGCCGTTGTACCATCCACGTCATATTTGACATCTCCCAACTCTCCACTAAAGTTTTTTTCCCTTCCCAATCGGTAGACTCCACTAACTAGAGTTAACCCACCTATTGTCTAAAATATATGTTCGGCCTTCCAGATTCACGTGAATAAACGGAAAAAAAATTCAATTCTCATTTCTCGAAAAACCCTCGTTTTCTCCGGCAAGGAGGAATTTAATTTTGTTATGATGTGGATCTTACCATCAAATAATGTAATGTTTGTCAAAAAGTCTATTGCTGATATGGAATTTATATCATTTCAACTAACAAGAGGGAGGATAATATTCACCCGCTTTTAAGGAGTGAACGAAATTGCACTCGGCCAAGAAGGTTCCCAATTTGACACCATACCCCTTCATACTTTCTGGTGAAAAAGAAAAACACAGGCCTTGTTCGTTTACCATATTTACTTTGTTTTAACTTTGTTTTCCAATCATTACCCTACATCTTTCTCCAATCATTACCCTATTTTTTCAATTATTAATTTCATTTCTCTCTCTATCTCTCTCCACTCATTACCCCTCTTTTCAATCATTACCCTATTTCTCTCTCCACCCACTACCAAAACAAAAATACCCAAATAACCCAAACGAACATGGCCACAATTTTCTGCGGCATCTTTTTCAACAAGGCGACAAGTAAGCGTATGCCTTTTTTTCTTTTTGCTTGGCGGAAAACTGACCGTATCTGATTGATACAGTATTAATTTTTTTTTATTGTAGAGTAGATATTGCGACCATGTCGAGCAAATTTAGCTTAGAGGAAACAATGACTAAATCGAAATTAAGAGGCGGCGTAAACGAACCTACCTAATCGTCTTTGTATAAAAGTATTGTAGAGCCACACGCATTGGGAAAACAATTACTCCCTTCGTTCCTAAATAAATGTTCATGTTACTATTTTGAACATTTTAAAAAATCATTTATATTTATATCTTTCAAAGTATATTATTTTTTATATGCAATGCGGATCTTGTTTAATTTGATAGATCTCAATTTTATTTAATTTTTTTTTTTTTTTGTGTGTGTGTGTGTGTGTGGGGGGGTTGGAAGTGACAAACTTTTGTTCTTGCTGAAAATTTGCCAAATCGGAGGAATATTTTGGCGCCAAAAACTAACTCTCTGGTTGTTTTGGATTTTGAGGGAGATTTTTGAAAATAATAAATGAAGGGAGATATATAAAGAAAATTTAATGAAGTCTACGCCCAAAAATTTTGAAGCCCCAAAATGAACAAGACTGCATCATTTGTTAACAGCGGGAGTCATAGCATTGCTGCATCGGTGAGTTATTGCCTTAAATGGGTTGAACTCTAGTTTTGGTGGAGAGTTTGGAGTCAAGGCAGCAATTAATAAGAAGAACTTAATCTCCTATCTTGTACATGATGTGAAATTAAATATTTTGTGTCAGGCTATTAACTTTTTTTTTTTTTTACCAAACGATATATATTGGTGGGAGTTAGCCGGGTGTTAGTATGTTAGTTAACAGGGGCTCAAATGCTATCTATAGCCCTAAATAAGGGTGCACACAGTCCAGATTGGTCCGGTACTCTAGAAAATTGATAATCGGACCATTTTAAAAGGTTATAGAAATTTAGAAACCAGAACCTAACCAATATGTGCATGTAACCTAACTGGAACCAAACTGCAAGACCAATTCGATTTTGGTTTGCTTCCGATTTTATCCAATTAACATTCAAACACTTATTCACAATCTTGAAGGGATGAAACCTGTCACCTGTGAGTGAGAAATAGAGAGTTAAATTGAAATTAAAACTATTACCTGTTAAATAAAGTTGCAAAGAATTGAAAAAATAGGAAGGTAATATGCTGGAATAGGGAAGGAATGAATAAAATAAAAGCTTTCCAAACAAATGAGATTTTATTTCTAAATAGAGTAAGTTTCGTTAGGAAAAGATTAACCCGTCAAATCCAAATGCTTATTCAATTACACACATAAATGTATGTGTATGTATATGTGTGTGTGTATATATATATATATATTAGTTCTAATGGTTCAGTCCGGTTCTAACCACCGTTCTTTAATTGAGAATCAGTAACCGAACCAAAATTAGGGGGTGTTCCACTTTCCCTTCTTTTTCTAAACCTCAGTTTTCTTCAATTTTCAAACTCAAATATAATGAAAATGAAAAATAATTTTTTGATTTTTTTTGCACCGTATTAAAGATCTCAATGAAATCTATCAAACAAGATCCATATTGGTAGGAAAATTATTTGCGTAAACACATGATTTTTAGGTTTGAATTTACCTTCATTTTCTAAAACCTCAGTTTTTAAGAAACTAGAACGAGGCCTTAACCATTTTTATTTTTTGGAACCATGACCTGACCGTAGAACTGCAAAACCGAACCAAATAGGATAGTTCGATTCGTATCGGACTGATTTTGCTGTTCAAGCGATTTTCTTGAGCACCCCTAACCCTAAAACCCCGAATTTGCTCCCCATGAGACTTGAACCTTGATCACAATTAATAAGAGAGGAGAACAAACCATCTATGCTAACATGGTATTTGTGTTGGAAACAAGAAGGGAAAAATAATACTTTTGTGTAAATGAGAAAACAAAACAGATTCGAAATTAATGCTGTAAACCACTTGCGAGTAGCCGAAACCACGAAGTCAAAAACTAAAGGAAACTGTAAGTAACAAACAAATTATTCCAATGGTAAAACAGATTATACAATAATAATAAAAGAAAGTATACAACTCACGGATTGCAAACACCGACGAAGAAGGAATAGATCGAGTCCAGCGATGGGTCACTGTGTCCTTAAAGCAGATTTTGCCGCCACGGTGTTCACGATTATAGGCGTCCGCTTCCCAGGATGCAACGATCTTTACGCACACAAACGTATCACTTCGAATGCGTGCCCCACGAACAAAACTATGCAGAACTCTCTCGGACTCTATATATATGCAAAAATTATGTGTGCTCTATGGATTTTTGGATGCATAAAATGGCTGGAATGAACCTATATTTATAGGCAACCAAGGATCTGTCGCAAGGGGTACGAAACTTGTTCAAAGGGTCACCAAAAGAAATGAGTTGTGTCGGTTCCAAATGAACTGATGCAGTGGTTGGAAATCCAACTGTTGTATGGGTTGTGTCGGTTCGGAAATGAACTGATGCATTGTTCCACAACAAGCGTTGGTTCAAACAGGCATGCACTGGTTCGGTCAAAGCGAACAGCCACGCATCATTTTGATTTTGGTGGAAACAAAATCAGTCCAAGTTACACTAAATTTGGCCCAATAAAATATGACTCTAGGAACCAAGTCCAATGGATTTTAATCGAAGCCCGAGCCGGGCCGGACGGCCGGTTCGTTCCGTACCGAAACTTCGAGACCCAATTTCTTTCGCATCTAAAAATAGTTTTGTCCAACCAAGTATTCAATCGATATTTTCTAATATCAATGAATAGTTTCCAACTCAGACTCATCCACAACAAAGTGTGGGACACAAAGATTTCAAACTTAAAAATAATGTAAATGAAAAAATACTTTTTTTATTTTTTTTGCACCGTATTAAAGATCTCGATAAGATCTATCAAACAAGATCCATAGTGGCAGGAAAATCATTTGCATAAGCGCATGATTTTTGAGCTTGAAATTACCTTCTTAAAAAATAAGTACTTATTTTCGTTTCCGGAACGGGGCCTCAAACTCATCCACAACAAAGTGTGGGACACAAAGATTTTATGCCCCAAAAAGTGCAAAAAATCTTTCTATGATACCATTTTTCTAACAATTTGCGCTATAACTATTTCTAAACATGTGCAAAACTATTTATGCTCGCGTGGTATTTGGGCTATAACTATTTCTAAACATGTGCAAAACTATTTAAAAATTAGGTTCATGATGTGACATTGGAAGTTTCCTTCGAATGTACTATCCACAATAGCCACACACTATGTAGGACAGATGGCTAGATATTGCTGAATTTAAAAGTAGACATGGTAAGGTATTGCCGTAGATGGTGTTGTGTGTGCTGTGCACCATTCGAGTAGTCTGTAATCCAAGGGTCTAGATTTCATCTTGGCAATAAATAACTCGCATGCTACCCGATAAAAATGAGATTTTGACTGTTAAATTGCCGAATGAACTGTTCGGATGATACAAACACGGTGTTGTGAACCATCCGCACAGCACCATCACCTACTTCAATAAAAGCTAACAAATTTCGATTTGACTTTCTATATTAAAATGAGCTCTATATCTTGTATGGTGATGTTAACTCGATTTACTAGTTTATGTTAACTGACCAAGCCATTATGTTTTTTTTCCCTTTCTAAATGTACACAAAGGTACAAGTTTTTAAACAAATTTAGGTTGCTGATGTAACATTTTGAAAGCTCTACTTAACATACAATACGCATGTCAAATAGAATTTAACATTTGAACATTACTAGCATGGTATATATAATCGAACATTTAAAAAGACTCAAATAACCCCTTTGCACAAGATTTACCCTAATGGCTCGTTTACCTAATTGGATATGATCATGGGATTGGACTATGTATCCAAGATGATCAAAACTTGTTTTTTCGTTAAAGTATTTACGACCTCTCTGATATATAATCACACAATACGTGAGATACAATAGTATAAGATGGAGTAGTACTAATATTAATTTGCCAAAACTATAAATCTAATTCAATTTTTATCTCCAACTAAATTATGTATTTGTTCATTATTAGTCCCGTCAAACCAACGTGTTGGATACATGAAATTGAACAAATGATACTTTGAGCTCCTGTTTTTTTTTTTTTTTAAAAAAAACAATACTTTGAGATCTCTTTCGAAAACAAAGAAAGGTTTTTGGAAGAATACTTGAAACTTAAGGGGTAATTGAGCAATATGGCAAAACAAGAAGGTCAATATACCCTTTAATCATCCAATAATTAGGAGAGAGAAAATTTCGATAATTAGGAGAGAGAACGAAACCCGACGAGAGAACGAAAGCCGTCGACCTTCGGGTGTTTGCGTCTGACTAAAAAACCTTCACCTCTCCTTTCTTCTTCTACAGATTATTCCTCTTGTCTTCCAATTATTCTCACACATACATACAAACGACCATATAAGCACAAACACTCTCTCTCAAGTCACAGCTCTCTCTCTCTCTATTTATCTATGGCGGAATCGGTCGAGCTTCCGCATCGACTGGCAATCCTTCCCTTCAGGAACAAGGTTCTGTTGCCTGGTGCAATTATTCGGATTCGCTGCACCTCACCCAGCAGGTGCTCATATGCCTCTATGCTTAATTATGATGTTTCTTTAATTCACTATTGATTTGTTCCTTATGGAGATGGTTTGATATGGTAAATAATTAGGTAGGTAGTTCCGTATCAGAGTAGCTGTTCCTGATTCCGTCTTTACATTTGGCTTTTAGGGTTCAATTTGTATTAGCCAATTTGGAAACTGAATTCCGATCGGAATCAGGTTTTCTGCTATGCTTATTGTTTGCAACGGATGTTTAATTAAGGAGTGGTTTTATTGAGCACGATAGTTTGAAGTAAGATGGTAATATTAAAACCTTTTTTCAGTAATTTGGTAGTTGGCAGGAGATGATAAGGTGGAAAAAAGAGCTCAATTCAGCTCTAGCTTTAGATGGATAAATGAAACTTAAGAAGTTCCAATATTGGTAGAAGCTTATGTTTGAGCATTACATGCCGATGGCTGTAAAAACTAGCTCCAGGATTAGTCAAGGTGCATGTAAGTTGGCCCTGAGTCTTTTAGATGGAACTTGGATGAAAGCCCAACAAGATTTTTTTCCCCCTTCCTCTGCGTGGAGGGTGGTGGCCAGGTGTGGGGGTGGAGGTTTTAGGCGTGAAGAGAGAATTTTGCATTCCTCCATAGATATACAAAATTAGAAACAACTAGATCTGTTAAGGTTTTTACTCGTTGACTGGGATTATTACACTGCAGTTGCTTGAAACGCACATAGGCTGGTTCACTTATGGTAATTATCAGTTAGTTTATTCAAAAACATTGAAAGCAATATTCTCTGTGCAGTGTGAAGCTGGTGGAGCAAGAACTATGGCAGAGGGAGGAGAAGGGGTTAATTGGGATTTTACCAGTTAGGGATGCAACAGAGACAACATCAGTGGGTCCTACGTTATCTCCAGGTGATCATGATTCTTTTAGCTTCGTGTTTAGCATGATTAATAAGTTTGCATTGCATGATTGGAATTTGTAGGAGTGGAAATGAAACTTTATTGTCCTTCCAGGTGTAGGGACTGATTCAGGGGAGGGAAGCTCAAAAATTCATCTTGGTACATCAGATTCTCACAAGTTTGACGGGAAAAATCAGCAGGAATTTATTCATTGGCATACCAGGTATAAACTTAATTTGATGAGGCAACCTTTTTGGTGTCTGGTTTTCTGCTTGTTAAAACCAACTGCTATTTTGTTGCACTTGCTTAATAATTTTTGGAGTAACTTACAATGCCATTTGGCTCTTGGCACTTACGTGGTTAGTTGCTACCTCAATTTGTTCTTTGATTTCAGTTATTTTCCTCACTTAACTTAGTGCTATTGGTGTCTTTTTTCATTTGTCGGTTTTTTACAAAAGCGTGATAGATTGTTTCTGCTTTCAGGGGAGTTGCAGCTCGTGCGTTACATTTGTCAAGAGGAGTGGAGAAACCAAGTGGAAGGGTAACATACATGGTTGTCCTTGAAGGTTTGTGCAGATTCAGTGTCCAGGAGCTTAGCACAAGAGGAACGTATTATACTGCGAGGATTGCTCCGGCTGATATGACTAAAGCTGGTAAGTTGGCAATTATGTTCTTTGTTTTGGAATTTTATTTGGTCCATACCTAACACTTCTAGTCACATGGAGTGAGTGCTAGGTTCAGTAGTTCTAGTTTCGTTCTTTTTAATCAATTATTTTGGTGGGAAGTTGCACGTAGGAGTATATGACATGACTGACTTTAGGGTGGAGATATGACAATGTAACCCAAGTAGAATGCGCTTTTTAACGCACGTGTAGGTGTGCATGGTTTCCTCGTTCATTGAACCTGACTCTATAGGTTTGTTGTTCATTGAATCCGACTATCTTATGAGACAGATCAGATAAACTTTATCTGTTCAACATTGAATTATTAGCATTACTAGTTATACTTTTATTAATAAGTGAGTGGGTTCAGATGGGTTTGGTGATCGGGTCAAATCTTAGTAGTGGGGATCGTCAAAAGCGTTCTCGCTCCCAACTCAAGAGTGCAGATTTGCGCTCCAAAGGATCATTTGCAATGGCAGCGCCACTCCTCCTGCATTGGAGCGCGATCCTAACTATGGTGGGAGCGGATGGCTAGTAGAAGGAGGAGGAGAGGGAAGAACAAGACCGGAGCAAGTACCTGGAGCACATCTTAGCAGCAGCAGGGGAGATCAGACAAGCAGCAGCAGAGGTCAGAGAAGAAGCAATAGCAACAGAATATCAGAGAAGAAGAGTGTGAGAAGATAGAGTTGTAACTTGGGCTTCTCTATTAATAGAAGAAATGATAAGTTTATGTTTCCATTGTTAACTTTTGCCAAGGAATTGGGCCTAATATTTTGTGGAGCTTATCTATTCATTTTGCATAAGAAAGTGGGCTTATTGTTTTTGGGCTTTAATAGGACTTATAATAACTTTTGCCAATTCTTCAATTTCAAAATTTCAACATATTCGTATATATTTTCCATCTAAAAAATAAAGGAGCATATTTTATATGTGCACTTCCTTGACACTCCTAATGGACCTAACCATAAAATCTTTTACTTGTCCCTGCTCCCACGCTCCAGCTCCCGCTTTGTGCAACTTATGGTCAAATATTGCCTTCCTTAAATTGTTGTTTTAAAGCTTCTTAGTTCTTAGGCAACTTTGACTTTTGAGATGGTGGATATCCTTTATGTTGTAGGAAGGTGTGCGTGCCTGTACAGATGGACAACTCCCCCTTCTGGAGCTTCTTAATACACTCTCTTTACAAAGCACAAACAATTTTGCTTGTAGGATAGTGTTTCTTAGGACCTGCCCACAAGCATGAAGGAGTAGAATTTGGATCGTAAAACCAGATGGAGACTTGGGTCTTGATAAGTTGTTGGATGAAGATGCCATCATGCGTATTAGAAACGCAATTTTGCCATCTAGGAGAGTCATATTGGCCACTTTATTCTCTTTAGCAATGCATGTAGTAGGAGCTCTTTTGTCTTTTGAATGCCATTTTAAATAAATCTCTGTGGTTTACCACGACCAGGGATCAGTATGATTGAGGCTTCATTCCGTGGGATATTTTATGCTTTAGATGCATTATCCTTTGTGGGTTTCTATGTTTTGTCCTCATGTTTTTTTACCTTTATTCTCTTTTCATTTCTCAGTATGCTGTTATTTTCTATTTCATTAAAAAAAAGAGAGAGAGAGAATAGTTTGCATTGTTTGTCTTAGTGAGCGACCAAATGCAAAGGTGGTTGTAGTTCTATATATAGGTTCCCAGTGTTTTCCTTGGTAGAGTTTCAACATCCAAGGCGATAACTTAATTGTCAGTTTGATAAACCAAAAGGCTTCCAGGCCTGCAAAAGGATTTTCTGTTGTCCAGTTGATCATATGATTTCTTTGTTGTAAAGCCATGCAGTGTGAGAAGTTCTCCATCACATTTAATATGTTGTGCTAATTATTGCTGTGGCCTACTTGTAATTGACTTTTTCGCATTTAGCTATTTTTTGTTGGTGTGGTTTGTGTGAAAGAATGTCCCTAACATGTTGCATGTAGAGAAGTAGCTTAAATCTTGATCTGGCAAGATGCTGAGTTGCTACAGAATTTCTCATTTTGATTAGAGATGGAGCAAGTTGAGCACGACCCAGATTTCATGGTGTTGTCACGCCAGTTTAAGGCTACTGCGATGGAGCTTATCTCTCTTCTTGAGCAGGTACGTGTGGGACTGACTTGAGTTATTTCCCCTTTTCTCCTCTCCCCCTCCCGCTGAAGGATATAGCTTAGGTACCGTCATTTGTAGTCTCTCTCTCTCTCTCTCTCTTCATGCATTGTTCTTTCTAGTTGTTTCAATTGGTTGTTGCATGCTTTGACAATTTTTGGAAATAGTTTTATACAATCATAAGGATATGTCTTCTGTTCTTCAATGGAGTCCGGGACTCTGGTGTTGGAAATGTCCTACCAATCACTGTTTCAGAATCAGCACACGTCTCCAAAGCCTTGATTTTGTTTAAACTGACATTTTTAATCTTCGAGTGGCATCTAATTGAGTTGGCGATATTCCATTTATTGCTGAAAGCTACTAATGCTGTATATACCTTTTCTTTCATATAACCTATGATTTTGAAGTTCAAAAATGATAATAATACTTAAGGGTTAAAGCTGCTCTTTTGCCCCATTGGTGGAGTTATATTTCTGCAAGAGATATGTGCTTGTGAGTTTGCAGTGGATTCCGACCAGCTCTGTTGGTCGGATTCTGCTGATAGTTCATTCTTTCGGTTGTGGAAACTCTTTCTGTTTTATTGTGTCTTCTAAAGATCTGTTTTCGAATTACATCCAGTGGGAGTTGTAGAATTCACATTTGCAGTTAATGAGCCTAAAGTTCCATTTTCCCATTTATGGTCAGGCGGAACTTAACTACTCATAGCCAATGTGAAACACTTGCAAAGAACATAAAAAGGGTAGCACACTTGAACATTGATTTGAATTTCAAGTTTGCTGGAGTTTTGGACTAAAATTGACAGTTCAAGAATCTTGATGAGGGCATTTGTTTTAAAGAGTGCATTGTCATATTCCTTGACTTGTTCAGGGCATGTTTCTTCTGGATGAACAGCAATCATGACAATGATTTTGCCAATGAAGCATCATCTTCATGATTTTGACCACTTCTAAGTTTTTCTGCATTTTGTGGGATTTTGTTGGATTGTGTTTCTCAAAATCCTCACGTTGCTGTTTCTTCCTTGATTGTAGAAACAAAAAACTGGTGCAAGGACAAAAGTTCTGTTGGAGACGGTTCCAGTCCACAAATTGGCGGATATTTTTGTTGCTAGCTTTGAGATAAGCTTCGAGGAGCAGCTCTCTATGTTAGATTCTGTTGATGTTAAAGTTAGGATATCAAAAGCTACCGAGTTAGTTGACAGGCATTTGCAGGTAATAGTTGAATTTAGATATTGATAAAACCATTTATTTTTCTTTTTTCTTTTCGGCTACTTCTGGCTTTTGTGGAGTCATGAGTTGTGCTATCTACTCTTACTTGTACAGTCAATACGTGTAGCCGAGAAGATTACACAAAAGGTTGAGGGGCAGCTGTCGAAGACCCAGAAGGAGTTTTTTCTTCGACAGCAGGTTTGCTTTCTGATATCAGCTAGAAATACTTCTTTATGAGTGCAAATTCAGGTATGAAAGTGCGTTGTGGCTTTTTTGTTGTTTCAACAAAACTTTGACGTGTTCTGGTATCGGCAAAATTGTTTTCTCATTCCACAGTCAAAAGTTTGAAGTTGTTTATTCTTAATTTTTTCCATATCTGGTGAAGTATGTGAAGCTGAGACAGTCTCCATCTGTCTCTCTAATTGAGAGTTCCACAGTTGTTCAAGTGTATGTGCACCGACATCTTTGTGGATGCAGAAACTATTTGGCTAGTTTACTGATCACAGAACATATATTTAACTGTTTCAGTATATCTGCACTATCTCATTACAGGTGCTTCAATGGATGTGGCATTCTCCCATTATATTCTTATCTAAATGGTATCTTTCATTCTTGCTCCCTTACGAGCATTTTTCAGATGAGAGCTATCAAAGAGGAGCTTGGGGACAATGATGATGATGAGGATGATGTGACTGCTTTGGAAAGAAAAATGGAAAGTGCAGGAATGCCCCCAGATATTTGGAAGCATGCACAGAGGGAATTAAGGTATACAGTATACTAACTTGGGTACACACAGTAATGTAGTTTATCTTACTAGGTCTGTTTGGATGTCTTCTGGTTGGCAGATAAAGCTTCTGATTGTCATAATTTGATTTGGTAAGTTGTACTTATTATGGTCATAACTGCTCATACTTTGGGGAGGGGGGTTACATTACAAGTTTGCATTCTGACATGAAGACATAGTAGTGCCCCTTGGACCGAGGAAGACGGAAATCACCTTTGAGTGTGTGCACAAGGAACATCAGCAAACAAAGTAACTTTTTTAACATTAATTGGGATGGTAATGTATTACGAACTACTTGTACTTTCCAACTAATGTACTCCAGTAAGATTCTTAATCGTACCGAAGCTAACTTCGGGGGGTGTGAATAATTCCTATTCTGGCAAATTGTCGATCAGAAGTTTCATACTCCTCATATGTAGGTGTCTTTTGACAAATCAAGTATCCGAGTTTTGACCATCATGATTAATGATTCATACCATTGTAACTGTGACAAGGTATCAAATTAATTGGTGCATATTCCACTATATAAGTCCCTGCATCAACGGTATGATTTTTTCCTTTCATGTAAAACAATAGATTGTTTTAAGCACACTACTATCTGGTGCCTGTGTATCTACGTTTCTCATTCATGTTGAACTTCATTCAAACTTATGCATATCGCATGGATGAACGCAAGTGTCGCAAGTCAACACAAATGCCGCTTTCACGAGCATTCTTGTATCTAATTAGTTCAAGTACAGGCTGTCCTTAATGGGACTCAGTGTGTCTTTAGGGTGGTTATCCATGTTGTGAGAGGTATTTGCTGAAAATAGCTCTTTCACAATCTTTTCCTTACAGTTACAGTCCTGGTCAACTGCATGATTCGATGGTATAAGTTTTGGGATATTGGGGATTTCTTTTGATTTCCTATGCAAATTCTTTTACCAGGAGACTTAAAAAAATGCAACCTCAGCAACCGGGATATAGTAGTTCTCGTGTTTACCTGGAACTTCTTGCCGATCTACCTTGGCAGAAGGCCAGTGAAGAACTTGAATTGGACTTGAGGGCTGCAAGAGATCGTCTTGACAGTGACCACTATGGTTTAGTGAAGGTCAAACAACGGATTATTGAATATCTAGCAGTTCGAAAGGTTGACCAGTTCTCTAATTCTTGTTGCTTTGACTAGGTTTTATTTTGATTCTTGTATTCCGGTTTGGTTTAAATTATGTAAATTGCAGCTCAAACCAGAGGCAAGAGGCCCGGTCTTATGCTTCGTTGGCCCGCCCGGTGTTGGGAAAACATCTTTGGCATCATCTATTGCTGCTGCTCTGGGAAGAAAGTTTATACGGATATCCCTTGGTGGTGTTAAGGATGAGGCTGATATTAGAGGGCATAGGAGGACATATATTGGAAGCATGCCTGGGCGCCTTATTGATGGATTGAAGGTTGTAAGTTGTTGCTAGTTTTGATGATGGTTTCTTTCATCTGAATCCCTATTTGAAATCATTTGATGTTTGCTTCACTGCATGATTGCATTTTATTATTGTGTAGGAAACTCCTCATGCTTGTAAGGCGCTTTCATGAAATGATATTTTGAGCATTTTGGATTGGTCTTGAGTGGAGGATTGATGCAGGAAAATCAAGAGATCAAAGAACAATAAGAGAACCATAGTCATCTGCACCTTAGGAACACTAGGGGCTTATTCGTTTTGGTATTTGGATTTTGAGTGGAGAGAGATAGAGAGAGAAATGAGAGTAATGATTGAGAGAATTTATTGGGGACCGTGCGCAGAGAGAAAGTCCAAAATCCTAAATCCCAAACCGAACAAGCTCTAGGTATGTGCAATGGGAGAAGTAATGGCATCCACACCAACACTTAAATTATAATGAAATGAATCCATCAATAATTGCAAATCCAGCTGTAGAGTCCTTAGAAATAGACTTCTCCAAATAATAACAAAAAGATAAAAAGAAGATAACCTAACAATAATTACTAAGGTTTTTACAATACAAATTTTAAATAACAATACCAAATTAACTCCCAAAGTCTAAAAAGTACAAATGACAAAAGTATCATCCTCCAGGTTCAAATATGAATAGCCCGTTGGGGTTGTACTTCTTGTTCCCTATCAAGGTTTTCTTTCACATGCACATGCTGTATTTTTATTGGGTTCGAGTCCGGGTTGGGACGTGAATAGGTGTCAATTAATGATCAGTGATTAGGAATGTTTGACTGCTACATTGTGTGGTAATGCTCTGAGATACAAATAGATGGAGTTCCTGCCTGCTGAGGTTTATCAAACAATGACATGCGTTGTCCAAATTTTAGAAGGCTCACTTATGTTACTTTTGTAGCGTTGCGATTTGCATTGTTTTTATCTCCCTTAAGTCATTCATCTGAGCATCTCTGGAAGCAAAAGCAATTTACTGCAGTAAAGTAGTTGTCAATTTGTTTTTTCTCTTCATGGTGTCTAATAACAAATCAGGGTTAGGGCATGTGGAAATTAACGTGGTTGATTGCTTGTTGATTTTAACAGTTTATGTGTGCTCTATTAGACTGTTACTCCTGAAAATAGTCACATAATGTGATTAGGAAATTGAATGTGGGTCTCTAGTCCTCTCCTGTAGGAAGTGGGCCTGGCTGACATTTAACAGCTTTCTTAAGTTGACTTTGTTTTTGGGTGGGAGGCTAAAAGATTTTTTTAATTTTTTTTTGTTTGTGAATTTTAGAGAGTGGCCATTTGCAACCCAGTTATGCTTCTGGATGAGATTGACAAGACTGGGTCTGATGTTCGGGGTGATCCAGCTTCAGCTCTACTAGAGGTTCTTGACCCTGAACAAAACAAAACATTCAACGATCAGTATCCTTTTTCCTTTCTGTAAATCTCTTGGTAGTTGCTCTTCGAAATCGATAATTCTTGCATTGGACAACCTTAACCGATATTCCAATTTCCAGTTATGCCATTCAAGTTTTTATTTTATTTTATGACAAAATGGTTCCACGGTGTGTTTATCAGCACTTGTAAGCTAACTAGCTTATTTGATTTTTAAAAAGTTGACTAATGATGTTAGGAAGCAATTTTTGGCTAATCACTTATTTGGTTTCCCAGCATAATTCATTACAAGAGATGAGCTTTTTAAGCTTTCTGTTACTGTTGTTTTCGCTGGAGGAGAAATGACTTTTGGGTGTAAGTTAGCTCATGCGGACAGTTTCTGAGCATCTAGAATATGTCAGCTTTTCGTATATCAACATCACTCTCAATATGTTCTATACTCTGTTCCATACATCTTGATAGATGGTGTTAAATAAAATAAAATATGCAAGTGAATCTTCAATGCAGTACTCTTAACACCATACAATGCTTTTTGACATAGACATATCCAGAACGGTTCCTTAACTGCGGTTGACCAGCTATCTGAATGTTCCATTTGACCTTTCAAAGGTGGTCTTTGTGGCAACTGCAAACAGGGTGCAACCTATTCCTCCAGCACTGTTAGACAGGATGGAAGTCATTGAATTGCCTGGATATACCCCTGAAGAAAAGCTTAGAATAGCAATGCGACATCTCATTCCACGAGTTCTGGATCAGCATGGCTTGAATGCTGAGTACCTTCAAATTCCTGAGGTATTAAACTTCAATTAATTCTGATGACGTACAAGACAAAGCATCAAACTTGTATGTTTGTAGCATCCTTCCATCATGGCTTGAGTTTCTATTGATTGTTTGTTTGTGGAAAGGTCATTCCATGGTAGCTTTTGTTTTCTTCTCTTTGCTGTTATTTTTTGGGTATTATATTGTCTGTGCTTTCTTTTTTCTTCATACCATAGTGAAATTCATATGTTGGAATGATGTGTGTTGTGTGACGGTGCCTCAATAGGGTTTCTGGTTTTTTTGGTCCTTTTTCCTGGTTTTTGGGGGAGGGATTTCCTAATGTTACAGATTTTCTGTTCAAGCACTATGCGGGTTTTGTTATAGGCGCTTGGTAAGTGTTGATGTTTAGAATTTGGCTATACTCGATTACAGTTAATTTAGTCGCAATCACTTTGCAGAAGGATTCTGTTACACTCACATACAGTTAATTTGCCTGTTGTATATATATTTTTGTTGTGATTGGCAATGATGAAAAAGTCAGTTGATTGTACTAATTGCATGTAATTATTCACTTGTGATCACCTTATTGGAGGGTGTGACTCTTCATTGGTTTGTGTCTCTGTGTTGCGGTAGGCTATGGTGAAACTTGTCATTCAGAGGTACACCAGAGAAGCTGGTGTCAGGAATCTGGAGAGGAACTTAGCTTCCTTAGCTCGTGCAGCAGCTGTAAGAGTTGCAGAACAAGAACACTCTCTACCTCTCACCAAAGATGTGCACCATATTGGTTCACCGCTTCTGGAGAGCAGACTTGCTGATGGAGGGGAGGTAGAAATGGAAGTCATTCCGATGGGTGTTAGCAATCATGAGATATCAAGTGCGTTCAGAGTTACCTCACCTTTTGTTGTGGATGAAGCTACGCTGGAAAAAGTATTAGGGGTACGTATAGCAGTTTTACTTTTTTGACAAGGATGACCAAACAAGAAAATAATTGTGGCTAACCAGGGGAGTTTGTTTAAAACCTAGATGTGTCTAGGGACGGTTCATCTATTGAGTTTTGGGAACTATCAGTTTATATTAAGTCCTTAATTACCTCAAAATACCACACTTGCCTGTTCCGTTGTTGAGTTCTTCTAATGGCAAAGGCTTCCAGATATGGTTTGAAATATTGTTATTGGAATTGCAGCCTCCAAGGTATGATGACAAAGAAACTGCCGAGCGTGTCTCAACTCCTGGTGTGTCTGTTGGGTTGGTTTGGACTGCTTTTGGGGGGGAAGTTCAGTTTGTCGAGGCTACAGCCATGGTGGGAAAGGGTGATCTTCATCTCACTGGGCAGCTTGGTGATGTTATTAAAGAATCAGCTCAGATTGCATTGACTTGGGTAATCTTTTCCATCAACTGGTTTACCTTGATATGTATTGGCAAATGAGTGCTCCACGAAATTCCTAGCTTCCATCTTGCTTGTGAATATGGTTTTGAAAGGAATAATGAATTGAAGGGCCATGTTGTTAGCTTCAAGAGTAGAAGCCTTTAGATTTGAGTTCTATATTTTTTAAGTATATGGAATAACAATTCTATAAAAGAATAAGATAATATGTATTGAACTTGTTAGGTTTCATATTCCTTCCTAAGACAAAACCAGTTACCTGTACTCAGAAATTTAAGGCTATTCCATGAATGGGGGGCTGACAAATGCCATCTTACTGCCTTTCCTTTTGATTCTACAATTTTTCCGTCATGCTCTTCTTGTCCCCATGTAGTAGCTGGAGATTGTGGAGGGTATAGATAGTTAGATACTTAAGTCGACCCTTTCTAATACCTTAAGGTTTCGAGGAGTCAAGATATTATCATGGTACGAGAGTACAAAGTTCCTGTGTTCAAATCTCATTACTTATCTGATAACAACCCACATGCTCGTGCAGTCGTGTGTGGCCCTATGTTACATGGACTGGATTGTGAGCGTCGGGTGTGGGTGTAAATCAAGGGATCAGACATCCCCATGTTGGAAGGGTTGTGTTGATGCTCTAAATTTTAAATTCATGCCCTTTTTGATGTCAGGCTCGGATTGGGACACAAGGCTCGGATTGGTTTGGTTTGGTTTATGCCCTCTTTGATGTAACTTGCTTTAGAGGAGTCTGTGTTCACTGCTCAATACGATATCCTTTCTTCAAATAGAAAATTAGAACAAAGCTATTATACTACCCTTTACCCGTATTTAATCTGTAGTTCAGCATTTGTAAGGCCATCCTTGAGATAAAATGATAAATCCTTAAAGTTACTGTAACCGAAAGATGTACTGCCACTTACTAGTGCAGAAATGTTTTCCACTTGGCAATTGCATGAAAATATTCACATGCTGACTTTTTCATAATTCTGGCAAATACATTAGTGACTAGTGAGACATGTCGACATTAGCAGTTATTTTTCAAGGTATCTTTACAGTGGTTTGGTTCAACGAAACAAGATGCTGATGCTGAATCTTTTTTTATTCCTTGGGGAAATTAAGAGTTAGCAATTTCTTAATTGTTGTTTTGATTCCGTAGACCTTCCCTTGACATACAGGTTAGGTCAAGGGCAGCAGAACTTAAATTGACTTCTACTGAGGGTATGAATCTGCTGGAGGGGCGTGACGTTCATATACATTTCCCTGCTGGGGCTGTACCTAAGGATGGACCCTCAGCAGGTGTGACTCTTGTAACATCACTAGTTTCACTGTTTAGTCAGAGGAAGGTAAGAGCTGATACAGCAATGACTGGAGAGATGACTCTTAGGGGTCTAGTGTTACCAGTTGGTGGCATTAAGGACAAGGTGTGTATTCTCCCTTCTTGTTTATGTTTGTATTCAGGAGCTGAATCACACTCCATCCATTCCATAATGTTAGTCCTTTTCGTTTTGGGATGTCTTAAAATATTGTCCACTCTGAGAAGTTGAAGCATAAAGTTCTGTAACTTTCCAAAGCTATCTGCTGTCAATTGTTATAAAGTGGGAAAAGTTTAGGGCGAATTAGGAAATAACTAATAAGCCATTGAATTTGAAAACCTCAATTGCATGTCCCCTTTAAAAAGTTGAAATTCCTGAACATGACCAAGAATATGAGACGGAGGAAGTAGTACCTTCAGCCCTATAGCTACTGCCTTCAATCTGGACTGATGAGGTCTATGAAGTAAATTTGCTTGAGGGTCCAACAAGTTGTCCCTCGCTTTTCTGAACCAGATTCTAAGGTCACAGACACTTTTTTGCCTTCTTCTCCCTGTTGGATGGTTTGATACCCATGCATGTTTGACTATTCACATCTTACGGATAGTGTACTATGGAAAGAAACTAAAGAAAATTTTTGAGATCTGCGGAAAGCATTGGCTTGCAAAGCCAAATGGTTTGATGAATGTTGTGAAGTTGTGTCAATTGTTCAAAAATAGTGGTTAATAGGGTAGAACATCTCCTGCTGTTGAAAGGAGAAATAAAAATAAATTGGTGGTCTACCCATCAGTTGGGATGCTCATGCTCATGTGGTAACATAAGAGATGACCATGTGGTCGACATTTTCAAAGCAAATTTCTGAATCAGGCTAATGTTACTTGTATGCACTGCACTTCTTGTACATCCAAATTCCAATCTGGTAATTGCGTGTTCGTTTCATTCTCTTTGCATTAGGACGTGATTTTATTACTATTCTGTAAATCCTTGAGGGTTATTTTTTACTTGCTTATTCAAATATATGCTGTAAAGGTTTTGGCCGCTCATCGATATGGTATCAAGAGAGTTATCCTTCCAGAAAGGAACTTGAAGGACTTAGTTGAAGTACCATCAGCAGTTCTTGGCAATTTGGAGGTAATGTTTCTTGTGCTGTTTCTATGCATGGTTAAGGTATTTCAGTAGGGTATGAGAGCACATGCAAAACTGGAAACTGCGCGCCAATTGGGATTGGTAAAGGCTCTAGCTACTCTGCCCTATGGTGTAGTCCAGCTAGACCTACAGATTATAAAAGAGTGAAAGATAAGAAAAAGAGACATCTGCTCAACAAATATCAATGTAGACATTGTAGAGAAACAAAATGATGAGCCACATACTTAGATGTGTTCTATGTCAATGAACTCGGGTACGGGTGTTTGGTGGGGCATGTGTTTCAGTAACAGATTTATCTTATTAATGTCAAAGACACGGGGACGATATAATTGTTTATTTCTAAGTTATTGTGTTTCAAAGTTGCAATATGAGGTTTACGTAAATTCTATTAAACTTAAACAGTATAGATGTTTTCTGGGTGGAATGTGGGACACATTCCACACCCTTATTTTGACTGTTGAGTACATTTTGAAGTGTCCATCGGGTTGTGTTAAATTGAATGGTGATGTTTAACAGTTTAACTCTTTCGTAAATGAAGAAAGAAGAAAGATGAAGTTACCATTTGTGAGTGACCAACGCTCGGACCCAAAAAAAAAACAGTGATTGTAACTCATTTGATCTAACTCGGTAGTTTGTATGGTCAAAAGAATGTTGTGGTAATTTAAAGGAAGTAATGTGGCTAGTCAGCGAACACACTTCGAGTTTGGTGTGATTGTTGCAATAATAGGTCCCAATGTAAATTTCGCCACTCAAAGACATGCTGAGGGGGTACTTGGGTTTTCTTGTTCTTTGGTCCGTTCTTCACAATGGCTCTATGTAACAGATACTACTTGCTAAGCGGATGGAAGACGTGCTGGAACACGCTTTTGAAGGGGGTTGCCCTTGGAGACAGCACTCAAAGTTATGACATGACCTCAACTGGCATTACTTTAACAGACTTTTGGTGGGGATCGACTTGTGTTTATTTTCCGACATAGAGTTTTGGGCTTGCGGATTCAGGTACGCGTGACATCCGGATGTGGAGGTGGCGATCGGAGACTGATGAAACTACTATTAACGAGGGCTGTCGAATGGGTGCACTGGGAGCCGATTGGTAACATCCGCGTCTTGGGGTTCTTTGGGAAATTGTTGCTATGTATTTGTTCTTTACTCTCAGCAAGATGTATTTGTAACGGGCAAAAAACTGCTTCCCTCTCCTCTCTTGCGTCTCATTACCAATCATCGTTTGTGTATATTCAACTTTTGATTGTTGTTGCACAAGATTTCAACATAGTGAATTGTCTTGTGAACCGTGAGTTGAGGGTTTTGAAATGCCAGTTCTTCTCACTACTTTGTGCAACATTTTTTCGTGTCTTTACGCAAGCCAGGCTCCTGCACCATCATTTCAGGGAGTTCAAGCGAACCCTTTGGATAAAAATAAAAAAGCACTAAAAGAAGTTAATTTTTTACATGTAAGTTAAATTTTCTCTAGCTTTGTTGGCACTGGATCACTCGTGTAGAGTTAAAATATAAAATCACACATGCACAAACACTTGCAGTGCATGCCCACCCACTATGTGAGTGTATTTAAGTGTTTACGTGTATGTGGGTGAGTATACATCGGAAGTGTTTGTAGATGTGAATGTGTGTTTTATTATGGGAAAGTTAATGAATTGAATTGCTAATTGTTTGAACTTGTTCATAGTAAGGTATTATACGGAGTGTATGTTAGTTGCCACAGAGGGCGGGCTATGACGATATGAACTATTATAGTAATAATTTTTTATCACCAATTATTATAATCCTAAGTTACTTGTTTGATTTTCAAAACATTAATTTCATATTGGGGGAAGTTAATAAATTGAATTCCTAATTGAAAAGAACTTGTTAAGTAATTTTCACAACCAAAACAGTTTCAAGGTACTACTTGAAGAGCAAAAACCAATGGAGTGATTTAGGAAGCCTTTGTCTCAAATATCAGAGCCAGGTTTCGATCCTGGGACCTGTGGGTTATGGGCCCACCACGCTTCCGCTGCGCCACTCTGATTTATAGATTCCTATCTACGAAAACAAACATATCATTAAAGTGTACGAAATAAAAACGCTACATACAAAAGCGCTGAGCCCTTGTTCGGTTGTGGGTTTTGAGTAGTGTTTCTGAATAAAGGTAGAGAGAGAAATGAGAGTAATAATTGTGGAGATAGGTAAAAAGTAGAGAGAGATAGAATGAAAAATGAGAGTAATGATTGAAAAGTTAGAGAGAAAAAGTAGAAAAGTTACTTTTTCCAAAATTTTGGATTTGGAGTTCCAAACCGAACAAGGCCTGTTCACAGGAAGAAAGAAATAGGAGCCCAAAATTTGGTTTATTAGTACCGTACCAGCTATAGTACTGGTTCTCCTACTGGCAGGGAAGGATCTGGGAATATAGGTTATTGAGGGCACCTGTTAATCATAATGGAGAACATTAATTTTTTATAGTTAACAACAGTAAGATCGTACAAAATTAAGACATACATTACTAACTACAAAAGTTTATAATGCGTACTTCAAGTTAAATTAGGTAAAAATGAACACAAAATCTTAGAAAAAAAATTAAAATATGTTTTAAATGAACATGGACAAGTTTTAGAATGATCGAGCTAGTTTTGTTAATGATTTTATTTTAAATTTCTCCCAGACGGTTAAAAATAAAGAGAATCAAGAAAGAATAGCTCCAAATGGACAAACAGCTTGTAAAGCAATAAATATAAATGCATCATATGATGAAGTTCAGACATAAAACTAATTCTATATGTGTATTTTCGAGATATATTCAAGTGTGTGTTTATATATTATCACCCTTTTATAATTATGCTAATTTATACAAAATATATTTAAAATATATAAATTTTAATTTCGAGTGGGGGCACGCGTTCTAGTGGGGCCCCTTTGGATCCGTCCTTGCCTACTCGTACCGATGAGATACCGGATACCGTTTCAAATTTATCGTTATTAGTGTTATTTTCCCACATAAAAGAATTTATAGTATAACTTACACATTTATTAAGAATACAAAGTTGTTCAGTATTAATCTGGTATTGACCGGTACCGATCGGTACTTGGAGAAAAAAATAAATTTAAAAGTAGTCCGGTACCGTACGCGTCTAGTATTGGCCGATACTGACCGATATCTCGAGACCGACCGGTACCAATCGGTATTCGAGCCGAAATAAAATTAGAAGTGTAGGGAATCGAATTTGGACAATGCTGATATGTACCGGTCGGAATTCATAACCTTGGTATTATCTGTAAAATAGGCCCCCAAAATTATTACGAGTAGTAAGAAAAACCATTTCAAACGAAGAGAGCGCAAATTTGATAAAATAAATACAAAAACACCACAGATGCAATTCCTAAATCTGAAAAAAACGACCCGAAAAGGCTTGAATCAAAAAAAGAAAGGCTTAAATACTTAAATGGTCCTTACAAAATAGAGTCGGTTTCATTTTCGTCCTTGTAAAATTTTTTGTGTCAATTTCGTCCTTCAAGTTTGTGACTCAGTTCAATGTCACCCTTGCCGTCAACTAGTGGACGGAATTCTACTTGGATAACGGAAGCCTTATAATTTGGTACCCACCTGGTCCATGTCTCTTCCCCTAAATATTACCCACATCGTTTTCTACCAAAAAAAGACGCACAAAATCAATCTGCCATTCAATTACATTACGAACGTGCGACAAAAAAATCACAAATGATATAGGTTTAGAGAAAACGCTCTCTAGACTCTTTTTATTCAATAATAATCAATCACTATCTTGCCCCGAAGGCTTACAAGTTGTTAAATAGGTAGAAAAACCCTAACTCTAATTGATTCGTCTCAAAACGGACACCGAATCAATGATAACGAAAATTACCAAAAATGAAAAAATTTGGAATAACAGCAAAACTAGAAAATAGAGAAAATTCTAAGACTACTCCCAAAAGAATGACTTAATTCGAAGTTTCCTTAAACGGCAAATTTGGGCTTCCGGAGGCCTAAACGGCCTTAAACGGCTAAAAAAACACATGGCCAATGGCTGTGTATTGAACATTGGGTCGTCGAATCGAACCCATATGAGCCCGCTGCATATTTCACTGTTGAATAATTATGATTTTGCAATCCTACGCTTAAAATGCCATTAGCATAGCTATTAACCAAAACCAGTACACAACTGGCAAGTCAGCCATTACACAACACAAAGCAAAGGATTTCCAAGTCTGCCATTACACAAAGGCACAAAAGATTGCTAAGTCTGCCATTAAAAGCCAGCCACAAAACATTGGCAAGTCTGCCATTACCAGTTCACAAAAAAAAACAACTAAGATACTGCCATCTCACAAAATAAACCCCATTATGATGAATGAAGCCTAGTTTGGACCAATGCCAGATTGTTGGGTACCAACTGGTATATTTAAATCACTACAATCATGGAGGTCCTTCAACAAGACATTGCTAACCCTTGATCTTTTCAACCCTTTCTTGGGCCTGGGGTGCTAGTTTTCTTTCTCTTGTTGGTACTGGGGCCAGCTAGTGCACATGTTGGTGTTGGATTGGAACCTTGTGGATAATATTGGGGGAAGAGACGTGGTCAGGTCCCAAATAAGGCTTCCGTTATCCACGTAGGAGAATTCCATCCACTGGTTGATGGCAAGGGTGACATTGAACTGAGTCACAAACTCAAAGGACAAAATTGACACAACAAATTTTACAAGGACGAAAATGAAACCGACTCTATTTTGTAAGGACCATTTAAGTATTTAAGCCAAAAAGAAATTCTGAAACTTTCGTAATGATGTGTTCAATGCAAGTAGCAAGTGGAATTATCCTTCTACCCTCTGACAAAAAAAATAAGATAATTTTATCTTTTACTATTCATTTTGTTAATCAAAATATACGAAGAATCCAATATTTGAGATTTGATTGGGTCTCAAAAAGATCCAATATTAGTATATATTAGTGTCAGGATATATTCAATATCTTCTTGCAATCACATCATAAAAGACGACCAACAAATTCAGTTTTTATCCAAAGGAGCTAATCTGGTGGTAAAGGCACTAAAGAGATTTACTCTCTTCTGAGTAATTAGGTTCAATTGCTTGTCAACAACTCTTGAGACCGCATCACTCTTCACATAAGTGTGTGAAACGATTGTAAAAATTTATTTAAAATACGTTTAAGCTGGTCCGAGACACTTTACATCACCAAAATTAATATACAAATTAAAAAGAAGCAAGTTGGAGGAAAAGTCATGTGGGTTTTAATCAAGCGGGATGCACAAAGGCATCTATTAGCAAATGCAATATTCCATACTTCTATAAGCATCTTGTCCTTTTAATTGCTTCTTTTAATTATTTACTTTTCTAGTTGTTACAAAATCATTCAAAGCAAGTTGTTTAATTTTACCTTCTCTTTTTTTGTTTTTTGTTTTTTGTTTTTTTTTTTTTGGGGGTGTAATGTGTGTGAGGTCACCAGTCACTGCACCTCGTACTAATCCCTACAGCCCAACCCACAACCGTTTCACACGTTTATGTATGGGGATGAGATGGCCCTAAGAGTTGTTGGTAAGGATAATTAAACCTAAATTTAATTTCCTTTATTACCAATTGGGTATAGGGTTTTTTTTTTTTTTTTTTCGGCAATTGGGTATGGGTTATTACAGGTACGATATATTTTTTTTAGATTGAAAGTCAATGAATTTTAAAATGTGTCCAAATCTCAGTTAAAACAAATATCGCGAGCTTTAATCAAAATAATCACTGTCAAACCTCAAATGGGTTATCTAAGTATGCCTTGCCAATACACCCCAGGAGCAAGCTTTAAAATGGTAAAATAGGATCCCCAATAGATGTCAGTATTCAGAAGTGTATTGGAACTTTGCGTTCACCATAGAACTATGCTTGTGTTGTGACTGCTATATGGTAGTACAATTTTTATGTGGTTTCTGGTTGTACCATTCGATATGTTCTTATTTGATTTTCAAGTCATTCAATGGAGAAGGTTCGGCAGCTGAAATTACCACTTTGGCGATTTCGGGTTTTTTGGTACATCTATTGTCTCACTTACGAGGTCTCATATGGCTGTATCAGCTAGGAAATCTGGATGGTAAAAAGGATTAAAGTTAACCTGTTTTACTTAAAGAGCATCTCGAGCAAAGCCCTCAAATTAAAAATGTTAAAATTTGAGGAATGTGACTTGACATATGTGCTCCAACAAATTTCTCAAACACCGTGCCTTGTTCTCTTCCTCTTAATTTCAAAAATAATTTTTCAAAAAATTCCCCTTAGATTCTCCCTAGATTCCTCCTACTCTTAACATTTCTCTCTCTATCTCTCTCCACTTATTACCCCTAATATTTTTCAAAAAAAATTTCAAACACCAAACCAAATACAGCACAAATAATTTGAAGTCGCCCTTCAAATCTTCTTTCTTTCTCTTCAAATCCAGAGAATGCCCTTATCCCTCAAGTACCTAAACATTAATTAGCTACTATTCTATTATTTCTTTACCATTGGAACTTGCTTTTGCAAATTTGTAACACCAATATCAATGTTGCCCAAAAAATATACAAAAAAAATAAAAAAATAAAATCTTTTCTTTGTTTATTTTACCTGGCTTGCCCATAAATATGTAAAATTATTTTTCTCACATGTCACAATAAAAGTAATCCCATCTATTATCTTTCCTTCTTTCATTTGTTTTTCTTTTATCAACTTGAACATGTTTGCCTATTAAAGTTGACCATACAAAGTTAAAAAATTCACAAGTACTCCGTATGAGAGAGAGAGAGAGAGAGAGAGAGAGAACCACAGGCTGTGTTTGGAATCTCTGGATATGAGGAATTAACGACGAATCTTGTGGAAAAACTCATCCAACCAATAATGATAAGAAGATGGTGGTGGAAGAATGCTGTTAAAAATAAAGAAAGTGGTGGAAGTATTATTCGGTGAGGTGGTGGCCGGCAATGGCACAAGGGAATACTACTATACATGCATGCAAACACACATGTACAGTATATATAATACTAACAAACTGGTAAGAGAAGAGAACAGGTGGGATGGGAATGATAGAAATTGAAGTTGCCGGCGAGAAACTGGTAATTCACGAGTTCGACGACGTGTACGACTCGGTCACAGGCCGAGCACTCACCGGGTCATGGCTGTGGGACTCGGCACTACTCTTGTCCCAGTGGATGATGATCGCTCAGGGCCGAGTCGAGTTCGATTTTGTTGGAAAAAACGTAATCGAGCTCGGCGCTGGAACCGGCCTTCCCGGCCTGACGGCGGCTAGGCTCGGCGCCAGCCGAGTTATCCTCACCGACGTCGAGCCGCTTCTTCCTGGGCTGAAAAACAACGTGGAAGCCAACGGGCTGGGGGACCGAGTGGAAGTGAGTCGACTCGTTTGGGGATCAGATGAGTTACCAAGTCGAGTTGGTGAGTTGGGTGGGGTGGACTTGGTGTTGATGTCGGACGTTTTTTTCGACGCGGCAGAGACGGCGGCTTTGGGAAAGATGCTGAAGAGGATTTGCGGGGAGAAGACGGTGGTGTGGGCTGCGTGCGAGGTTCGGCCGTGGACTGGTGATTGTTTGAATCAGTTGGTGAGTCACGGGTTTGAGCTAGTTGAGTTGCCGAGTCAGCTCAGTGCCGATTATGGCGATTTTTCTGTTTTTCGCCTCGTTCAGCCTACGCAAGGATTTAAGTCTGAAAAAGAGTCGTCGATGCCTTTGTTAAATTGCAAATTGGCATGAGAGAGAGAGAGAGCGAGAGAGAGTCTGGTTTGTACATCAACAACAAAACGAAGCTTCACCTTCCTCATAAACGAGTTACCGCTTTAGTTTCATCTCAAATACTATCTGTTTTCAAAATATGTGCCAAACAGAATTCTAGTTTGCAATGTTTTGAAGAAAAAAGACCCCTCAAAAAACATAGTGCCGGAAGGACGAAGATAAGGATCAGCAAAGTAAAGCGGAATCAAACTATAGGAGTTAAAATTATACTCCCTGTCAAGCCATTCATCGTCAACCAGAAAATGTACTGAAATCTTTTGTTGACAGATCGAATTAATTTTCCGTAAATTAACCTCTGTCAAACTTACAGAAAAAATCAGACAAATCATTAGAGTCGAGCTCGTGACATGACAAAAAAAGAAGAAGAAAGCAATCAATCCAATCTCTTCAATTTCAACATCGTATCCCATAGAAAAACTCAGATCCAAATAATGGATTTCAAGTCAACCCAGATTCAGTTAAACCGGTATCACCTGTATACATACTACTACGCAAGTGTTAAGACTGCCACTAAAGTTGCAATGCACGCAACCCAATAACACCTATTGATATGCCATCAAAGAGTATAATTACATGTAAGGAAGAGCTGAAAGGGTGAGTGAATACCCCGGCTTGCTGTACAAAAGTTATACTCGTAGCTCCTGTGTGTAAGTAATGGGTTTTCCCCCCCTTTTAAACCCATTTACGTAAAAGCAACCGAATCGGCTTCTTCACAACACAACACTTCCCACAAAATCCGTTCCATGTAACTCTCTCTCCCACATATTATTTACCATATCCGTAGTAAATATATAACCTGGAAAAGATCAGGGGCTATCCTTTCTTTCCCAGAGCCTGAAATGTGCCATCTGTGTCTGCTCCCATACCCAAATCCTTCCCACCAACATGAAACTCAGATTCCAATCATTCAGAATCATAGATACTCTCTTCAGTATCTAAGGCGGAATAATGGGCCCGCATGACGGCACAAATCAAGTTGCTGGATTCAGAGACTATAACCCATAGTAGATTAAAAGGCCACTATTATCCTTCAACCGTTGTAATGAAGTTTCTGATTTTGGGCGCTCTGGCCCTGCTGTGACTGCTGTTGTGTAGCTTGCAAGTTCATTGGCTGTGTATTGTAGTGGGCAAAGGGTTGGGAGTAGAGAGGATTCATCAAACCCTGCAAACAAGGAAAAATGTTATAATAGATTCTGATACGGTGATACCTCAAGAAAGTCAACAAGCAATAGATGATAAATCAACATCTAGAAAGGATGCTGAAAAGATGTAGGACAAGTGAAAGGGATGAAAACCTGCGACTGGAATTGGTTGGCATTGGGCAGGCCGAAGTGGCGCTGGGAAGCATCATCTTGGGATGGATCACCAAACCCAACCTGTGTAAAAAGACCTTGAGACCCATGAGCCATGTAATCCTGTTACAACAATTCTGAGTGAGACAAAAGAATAAACAATAAGGGGGGAAATAGAAAAAGAAGCAGCAAACAACATAAGACAACTTGTGATATCTACAATAATAATAATAAAAAAATGCCAGATGTGAATATTATTGCTTTTCTACTCTTGCTTTTCTCGTCCTTAGAATGGTGTCCTCTTTTGAGGTTTGTATCACCACACCCCTCCAAAAAAGACGAAGAAAAAATCTCCCCAATACAGATTACCTGAATGACCAAATAAATGGACAAACCTGAGACATGAAATCATTTCCGGTACCAAAGCGAGAATACCCAGCCTGAGAATTCTGGTTCAAAAAGCTTCCTGGGAAACCAGCTTGCGCCCCCTGTGTATTTACATAATCAACAGCATATCCATTCTGAGAAGCCTGCATTGCAAGGCAGCAGCCGCAGCACGATATCAATATACGTAGTCAACATTCGATAATGATGCAATATACGTGCCAAATGGGTGACTGTAGAAAGTTCTTTCACGAGGGAAAAGAAGAAGAACTAATAGGAATAGCCCAATAATTCCCATCGTAGGACACCCAAATCCATTACCTAGACTCCTCAAATCTTTTATATGATCTAACTGTGGGTTGAATGCAGGTGTTACCTGTGTGGAGAAGTCCGCAACATTGTATGGAACATGTGAACCCTGGCTTTTGAAATCATCACTCAAGAAGTCCTGTTTTGGGTTGAAAGATAAGCTCCCAAAAAACATAATTAATCCAAAGCAAAGTTGGCATTTACAGAATCAAGTACCTGAGACATGCCCCCCATAGAGAAACTGTCACGAAATGTTTGGCCTTGTCCATGAAGTGACATCTGTGGCATAGACAACAATAACCACATTACTCAAGCCTGTTAGTTTCTCAGATGGATTTGGGAAAGAAAAGGAAAAGTTAAAAGGATCTAATTTCTCACAACGGTTGGATCCTTCAACTTTTCCTTTTCTTTTTTTGTTCCTCACCCAAATCCTTGATCCAAGTAGAACCTAAAGGTAATAGGAATAGAATAGCAACAAGAACTACAATTCACAAACATTGGAAACAAATCCAGGCTGAGACAACGGTGTGCCAACAGATGGCTGGCTATTTGAATTCTCCAGAGGAAAGTTGAAAGAGGACCCAAGGCTTCCAATAGGTTGCTGGGAGCCTTGTTGGTGTGGAAGATGACTTCCAATAGGAGCACCGGCATTGCCACGGCCCGCACCAAAACCCCGTTGTCCAGGTTGAGGGGCATGCGGACCTCCAACAGGTCCATGAACAGCCCCACGAGTTGGAATAGCATACGGTTGAGAAGGGGGGACACCATGATATGTTGGAACAGGCACCCGAGGCATTGAATAACCAGCAGGATGTAACCCAGGTTTGTGGGTACCATTGGGTGGGCCAGGCGGCATATAAGAACCTGTCGCCAAAAAAGAATATACCCTTGTTATGTGCACAACTTGTATGTTAGAACCATCTATCTAATAAATAATCACTTATAAAGTGGAGAGAGCGTATTTTATAGTCTTATTCACATTAACAGACAGTAGGGCTCACTGGCTCAGGTTCTAGGGCAACATTAATAGTGGTTAGAATATAGGTAGCCTCAAGAGAAAAGAAGAGTGGAACAAACACTGATTGCCAACTTTAGAGAGGTAGGTAAAACAAACTGTAATGAAAGGGCAAACAACTTAAATAAACAATATGCCAGCATAGCATACCCCTAGAATGGCTGTTTCTCCTATCCGAATTAGGACCTGGCGAGGCAACAGACCCAAAAGCATCAGGAACTATTCCAGGTCCACCACCAAAGAAAAATCTGCGGTCGTTGTAGATCTGCATCACACCAACCATAAAACGACATGAGACACCCTCAACAGGATTGATGGAGAGTATTGAAACAACAATAATACATTACTATCAATACTTCACATTCAACCCTTGGTGCCATACCTTTTTGGGCTTTTGAAACTGAACCATGCTCTGTTTCAAGTTATTCAGAGGCCCTTCCACCAAGCACTCGTGTTCCTGGAGATACAACATACAGAATTAGTTTAGTGCACCAAAGGCCCTAACATAAGTAACCTGAAACACTATCTGTGCAGAATGCCAACCAACACCAACATCAGATGGCCAACTAAAAGGTAAAAACTAGAATCCACCTCAGGCCAGGAAAAACACTCTAAATAATGAAATTTGGCATCGACATTACAAATATCAAGTGAAGTGGATACCTTATAGTGCGTCAATAAACCATTCCACAGAGGCTGTTTGCTTAGAACTTTAGGGTTCCCCAAGATGACAATACCATAACGGGCTCGAGTGAGTGCAACATTAAGCCTTCGAGGATCATTAAGGAATCCAATACCCTAGGTAAAAAGAAGCAACCTATAAGGATCACCTTCCAGTCGTGTATGACAAAACAAGGTAACATAAGCTCAGTTGTTATGTGAATCAAACAATGGATATTCGAGTTTCAACAAACAAAAGAACTATATCCAGCAGGCATATAGGACAAAGAAAAAAATGAGTATGAAAACAGGAGCCACTAACAAACAATATGTGGGGGACCTGGGGGATGTGTGCATGCATAAATTTGAAGGTTGTGTGAACATACCCTATTTTTAGGAAATGTTCGATAATGAGCTAAGTTTTTACTAGTCCCCGTAGACTTTGAGAAATGGGTTCCAAGAAACTCCCCTCAATGCCACAATTTCCATCTAAAGCCTGTTTTAAAATATACAACCAAACTGATAGAACTTGTTAAAATGGGCATGTTTGACGTGTCCCTATATTCTGAAATTATTGCTTGCACTCGCAAGATAGTTTCTATATCCCTAAGATCTCTCAGTTAGGCAAAAACACAAATCGAACCAACAGACTAACATAAAAGCACTTTAGAAGGTTTACAGAGGAAAGTTTCAAGTTTCAACGCCCCAGTATCACCATGGCAGAACCTCTTAACTACAAGAAGATTCTAAACACAGAGAGAGGCAACGCAAAGACATCAACTGACCTGATGTTCATTGCTTCGTACACAGGACAAAATAATGTAATCTTTCTCCCTTCCTTGGAATGAATCTACACTGGCAACCTGGAAAAAGAATCATTATATGGAGAATTTTCAACGAAGGATCCAATTCCAACTCTATGCAACAAGTCATATGACTCATATCCATATAATACCTCAATTTCCTTGTAAAGTTGCTGTCTGAGAGCACCATTTCTAGACATATAGTTTACAATATATGCTCGTTGTCCTTCATAAGGTGTAATAACCCCAATCTGCAAAATAGTAAGTGCAAAAAACATCATAGACTGAATACAAACTGAAAACCGAAACAAACGAGATGAATAGGCAAACCTGACTAGGAACCACACCGCTCCTTAAAAACGTAGTCACAAGCTTTTCAACATTTGCAGCCTCTGTACGGTTAAGATAGGATGTTCCGCTAGCACTTATCTCCTCTTGTCCCATCTATAAAAATAAATAAACCCGTTAAAAAAAACACCTAAACGAGAGAGTGAAAGAATCAGAGCAAGTCTGCCCCACTTCACCAAGATACATTAAACATGTTTTTTGCTGAATCAATCAGATCCTGGATGTCTGCAAACAGCCTGCTGAAGCAGAAATCTAATGCCCAAGCTTACTATAAACGGCTGCAAACTATCCAAGCCAAGCCCTCAAATGTTGCAATATATTATAATGAGCAAATTGAGGGGATCTAATCTAATTTTCAAGTCAGCTCTTTTAGCAAATGATCTCTGAAAAGGCCTCTGAATTAAAATTGCAAAATACATCTTCTAAGCTCGTACTCCCCCCGTCCCAATTTGTCGCGCCTATTTTGATTTTCACGTAATTTAAGGAAAGATCATAGTTACATTGACTGTCAATTTTACCATTTTACCCCTTTGTAACTTATGAATTTTTGTCAACTTTCTTGTCATGACATTAATTTGCTCCACTTTCCTTTCAAATCAAGTTCAAAATTTGAATTTGGGAAGGAGAAATGAGGGGTAATATGGACATCCAAAATTGGAACGTTTTGAAACAAGCAAATCATTTTGGGACATCCCAAAAAGGAACAAGGGCACAACAAAGTGAGAGAGGGAGTAACATTGAAAAAAACTTTTCTGACATTAAGATATTAAGAGCACCGTCTATTGTGGTCCAACGAACTCAATGGTTTCACATCATTCCAGTTTTTACTTAATCTATGTATAAAGTATACTAGGCGCCGAAGAGTTGGATACTTAAAGTCTTAAACTGAAGTTTTCCAGCAGTGCTCTTACTCTCACTCTTTAAATTTCTTAATTTCCTAGTAAACTTTTAACAGGGTATACTACGCGTTATACAAATCTTAAAGACTCAGAGGATTTGAACCCGTGTCTCTTGTGATGAAGGCGTCTTGTCTCATATGTATGATTATCTAAACAGAAAGTAATAATGAAATAATCGTTTTTATACATGGTTTTTTCCCCCAATCATGGAAATTGGTTTCGTAACAGCCGAGGGAAACAACCTACATACAACGAAATAAAAGAAGAAGAAAACAAAAGGACACAATGTCCCAAAATAGATTAATCACCGCTAAAGCTAATACAACCCCCACCACCACTCAATAAAAAATCCATTCCCCAAACAACAGAAAACTTTGAGCCTTTGACAAAGCGTCAAATGCCTAAAAAGAAACTTTCTTGGCATTTGACATTGTTTTCCGATTTCTCTCCCCCAATAATAAAAAGAGTGGCTATAGTGCAAAAAATTAAAAAGTTCGTTATACCTGAACATAAAAGAACATTGGACGGTTTGGCACAGGCCAAGGGAAATCAATGCCTGATGTTTGTCTTTCATTGATGGTCACTCCATTCTGAAGAGTGCCTTCATAAAAGCTATTAGAAGGAAATTCTGAAAGGGCTGGATGCATACGGTATTGAACCTGGAATTCAAGAGCACAAGAAACAAGAGCTTCGTGTTGTCACGTTTGGGTAGTAGTAGATAGGTTCAAAAATAGAGAGCTAGTAGAGGTACACTGATAACAAGGGAAACACAGGATACACTGTAATCCCTACCATTTATATCCTTGACCAAACAGTCATGCCTTTTAAGTGTCCTCAAGACTATACGAGGGTAAAATACTTGTATAGGGATTACCACAAGTCATAAGATTTCTTTAACAAGATCAAAAGCAATCCACAGTGGAATTGATGCAGCAAACAAGCATACGAAACAATGGTCCTTTTCAACACGGAATAGAAAGAAATGAGGCTTACAATGCAACATATTCCCAAAAGGTTAGCTCAAGTTATAAGTGCCTTATAAGCAAGAGTCTCTAGTTTGACTCCCACTAATAGCAAAATCATTTGGACCAACCTCCCTACAAAAGAAAGCCTGAATGAAATGGTTATGGTGGAAGCTCCGGTTTCCAGTGCGGCCACGGGACCTAAGGTAGCGGTTGGTGGGATGGTTCCGGCTTACCCAAACAACAAAACATATTATCTTAGACAACATTGTGCACAACATGTGAATGAGGCATCACCTTACTGATGATTGGGTTCAAGAAGAAAAACAATGACCCACCCAATCCCGAGTGGCGCAGTGCCGTGTATGCATGCTATGCACATTGTTGTACGACATGTTATCTTATTAGACTTACTCAAAAGTATATAACAGAAAACGCCTAGCACTGGAAAGATCTACTACCTGCAATCTAATTGGTTTGACACCAAGTAGCACAAGGCGCTCAAATAGAGACTGGGCTAGTCCAGCACGAGCCGCTTTTTTGCACATTATGACCGGACCAAGCTGGCAATGGTCACCAACGAGAACAACCTAAAAAAGAAATTTTTATCAGAAAACGACACAGCTAGCAAACAAACTAAAAAGTGGCACATGGAAAGTTGTTTCAGTGACTACCTGCTTCACTCCAAGAACCAAGGGAATAAGACACTCCGGCTCAGTTGCTTGAGTAGATTCATCAATAAGGACCTATAAATTAGCAAAAAAAAACATATAAACCAGAGCAAAAAAGATCAGCATACCCTTTATAATTGACAAACGTTCACAAACCAACCTGACGAAATCTAAAATTAGCCAATCGAGGATCGCCAGCACTAACACAAGTGCAACAAATGACATCGGCACTTTGAGATATCTCCCTCTCCGTTGCTCGCTTCAGAGATTTATACTTCTTCTCATCACTGCTGGATAATTCTCCTGTATGCGTAAAAGGTACCATCCATTACTATAAATCCAGGTCATGACAGACATAACATACCAATAACAAATATGCACACCAGCCAACAAACATATAAGTCCAGATTAGTTGCATCTATACACCTCTATCAAAAAATCTATAAGCACATATAAATGTCATACATAAAGTAGGATTGACTTGGATTGCCCGTGTTATTGGAAAAGCAAAAATAATTCAGGAGATGCATAGTAGTGAGAATTACGTTAAAGTGAGCCACCATTTCTCCTTTTTGTGATTTAATCACTCATAAGTACTAAGTAGTGATGGTTTACAAAGTCCTACTGAAAAGGCACCACAACATACATTTGACAAACAATGTGAACAATGTTTGATTGTTTCTATTTTTAGGGAGGATTGGATAAGATGGGAATAGAGGGGACAAGTGGAGACCATGGGATAATAGATTGAATGCTAGGGATACTGTGATTAGTTGTACTGTGTTTGGTAAGAGTAGGATAAAGATGATTTGGATTATTTATACCGTTTGATGTGGACAGAATCTAACCCGGATGGGCAGGACTAGGTAATACCACCCTCGAGGTGGAAACGAGGGTGGTATTAGTTAGTACCCCACATTGATCACTATTTCATGAAATAGTCCGGAGTTATTATAGTCCCTCTCTTATAGGGATGGCAATGGGCCGGATCGGAGTAGGATTTAGCGTCCCCAAGCCCCATTCTACATCGGATTGGAGTCGGAGCGGGAGAAATCGGGGAGGTGCTGGGGTCGGAGAATAATCGGGTCCCCATTCACCGTAATAATTTGACTAATTTAGTTTTTTTTTAAGTGTTTTTGACAAGAAAACAAGATATTGATGAGAGTTTAAAAAAATAGAAATAAAGAAAACAAAACATAAACTAATGGTTTACTAATTGGTAGATTACTCTTAATATATTAAAAAAAACGAAATTTTTTTAGACATACATACAAAAATATAAATACCTATAATCAAAGTCAGATCGGGTTAAAATGGGGCGGGGCCCGCCCCATTTGCTTATTGGATCGGGGAAAACCCACTCGGATCGGGGCGGGGAGGTCAGAGGTGGGGGCAGGGACGGGTTGGAGGTAATTGCCATTTCTACTCTCTTAATACCATGTGCAACAAATACCAGACTATAAATAAAGAGGGCACATGAGAGTCCCCATGTTTCCCCTAATCCCAATCCCCCCTTCTAGTCTAGGGAATCAAACATGCCCTAAATAATTGATCTGCTCACTCTCCTCTTTATTACAGTAACATTTTTTTTTCAATTCCAAAGTGGTAAGTAATCACTCATTATTAGTAAGGGTTTACAAAGTTCTACATAAAAGGAATTTCCAAACCACAGGTTTGGCAAACAATGTGAACAGAAATGTGACTACAAGAACAACAACTATGGGAAGGTTATACTATGGGCTTTTTTTGGTTTGCGATTTGGGGTTTTGGATTTGGGAGGAGAGAGATAGAAAGAGAAATGAGAGTAATAATAATTAGGGAGAAAAGTTTTGGGGACCCTAATCAGAGAGAAGGTATGGGTCTAGAGACACAAACCGAACATGGCCTATATGTCTGATCTGCTGGCTTGGATGAAACGCTCACATTGGACAAGCAGCAGATTAGAATCATGTTTGAGTAGCATGGGCCAGCCCAATCTAAGCCTGAACTCTGAAGTGACTAGAACATCTGAGTTTGGGTTGTGTCTAGTGGGACATAGTTTTTAACCAGCTGAGTTCTGACTCCCATGGCATATATTTACTTTGGGCAGAGCTTTGGCACACCAAGGCCCCACCTAAGCCACACACTTACAATAGCTGTGCTGATGAATCGCCAACGGATTCATGAATTGGGAGCACAAACATCTCAAATTCGTGAATTGGTTGAGGCAAGTTATTCGTCGCCACATGTACTAGCCTCAAGGAGCAGCTTGTGCCAGAGCTGCCCCAAGCTAGGAAATTTGAAGGAAATTGTTCCCATAGGCATTAATTACTGATGGAGGGAAAAAGCTTTAAATGCTGGACTATCTTGGGGCTTACTTTTATTTATTTACGAGTAGTGAAAAAGAGTAATGGAATTACAATACTATTTTTTTATAAAATAAAAAAAAAAACACCAATCACATGCATCCGCAATTAAAACTCCACAACAAATATATTGATGTCACTCTGTGCATATGGTATCAAGATACTTCTAATGAAGACAATCTCGTGCTCTCGCTCCCGGTCCACACTTTCGACTAAGGGCCTAACCTCAACAGATTAATAGGGTTAAAGCTGAGCATAACGATCTCCTAATAGTGAGTTCACAAAAGACCAGCACACCTGACAATATTTTACTGGAGAACCATGATAACTGCCCAAATCTCACCTTGTTCATCTTTCAGTAATTGTAACTTGTGAAGTTCACTCTTCTCAGATGTGTCAAGATGCCGAACCTGCAGTAAAACAATGTAAGAGTGCTTGAATCACAGAGGCTAAAGAAAGCGAATGCAGTAAAAAATTTGAACAATTAACAAATTAGCAAACCTGATAGTGAAGGGTTAAATGCTCAACGGGAGAACTTACAGCTTCCCTTGACTTTGCAGATAACCTAACAACCTGGTTTTGTTTAAAAGACACATCAATGAAGTGTCAATCGTACTAGAAAAAAAAAACACAAAAAAAGGTTTTGTATAATGCGTCAAAAACACAATAAAACAGTGATGTTGCTAAACCTTTAGCAAAAAGAGTTGTAACACCATTAACATCACCCAAGAAGTGGCCACTGGCCAGGGATTCAATATTGACTTTCAGTTAGTCCTACCTTTTGAAATTCATCAAGTTATTCCCGACTGATTGGATCTAATATCACATTCAACTAATACATTTAGACATCAGATGACTGCTTTGACATAAAATCACCAAATAATAATTGAAATGAAAAGAATTCCTTTACTTCCTATACAACATATCTATGTTACTGCTACGGAATGAACCTCAATCCCACACCAGACAAACAATGCATTCAGGTTTTACAGTCTGGCCTGGTCAGCATGTTAAAACATACATAGATAGATTGAATGTCTGTTGGAAATCCACAAAAGACCAAAGTTTATTCTACATGAAGAAATCCCACTTACACAGAAGATAATTATAAAAACGTTCTGGCGACATCCATCAGAATACAACCCTCGTATTAAGGAACAGAAAGCAAGGGAATAAAACAACGGAAAATCAACATCCCAAGGTGTTGTCGCTGAGGATTTATTTTATTTTTTATTTGCTTGCTTATTTATTTGAGTTTAGAGTACTTTTAAAATTTAAATGTTTGTTTTTTTTCAATTTATGTGTGGGGGTGGTCCACATTTGTTCCTAAGTGGCACATGCTATGTACATGACTTTTAGGATTTAGAAGAGGCCAGCAGGACTGAGACAACTAAGGGGGAAGTAGGGTTTCACTTTTTGCTCCTATATTATTCGCCCACTCCTCTCTCTCTCTCTTCCTCTTCACCTGTTCCCCTTCTTCTGCACCTGTGCCGTGGATTCTGCTGCATCTCTTTCTGCAGGTAACTCTCAGTCTTCTTCTTCTTGGCTGTTCTTTCCCTCTGTTTCCTCTTCTAATTCCGCATCTTCCCACTTTTACCAACCCCTTTGTTGCAGATTCTGCAACTGCTGAACCCTTTTCCCGACTTTTATCCCTTCCCCTCTGCTGATGTTCTGTTACTGCTGTTGCTGTATCTGCAACTGCTGCGTTCGATCCCTTTCCTTAGTGCTTGTTGTCCCATTAGTTCGCTTAGATTTTAAGAATGTATATTGAACTACTTGTTTTTGTCGTCGCACTACAGTTGTATTAAGTTCAATTGATTGGTTTAGATCGTGATATCTTGCATATCATGTGGCTGTGATTTATTTACTAGGGGTTTGTTATCTGATATAGATGATAAGCGTTCTGCATCTTACTGGAATTCGGTTTAATCTGAAAAAGTCTCCACATCTCATTATTGAAGAGGTCGAGCATTATCATGACAAGGCTACTCTGTTCATTGAGCTACAGTTCATGACATAAAAACACACTCAAACTGACAATGATTGCAGATTGCCGGTCCAACACTCCAAGGTATATTTATAAATTTGGCTTGAACAGACTCGGGCACGGGCTCATTTCTGTCAGTAACATGTGGAGATCAGATTGCTTTACCTGTATAATCAAATGAGCGCTCATTCTTATAGTGCCTAATCCCTGAAGAACTTTGGATTTTGGCAATCATGTCAAATGGGTTGCCTGAAATACATGTCTCCAAGCAGTCTAAATCTACTTTCACCACATCATTTATTTCCAACTTTATACAAGCCCAGAGTACATACAATTTTCTGTACCACCAAAAATAGGAAAGAGAACTGATCATTGAAAATCAAACACACAAAGAAGCCATCTCACAAGTAACTTTGGGCAAAGATAAGAAATCTGATATCAAGTATCAACTAGTAGGAACAAACCAACTCAATAATTTATGATGTAACTCATTTTGTATAATTCTATCCTTTTTTTCTGATTTAATTCAACTCTCTAAGTACTTGGAAATGTTGCAACTTCTCTCACATATTTCCCTTTCTTTCTATGGTTGAGTAAAACCTGACCCAAGGCACTCATCAACCTCATCTTCATCCATAATCATGCAAGCACAGCTTGAGCCCAGTACTGGAGCTCATTTAAGGCTCAAGGTTAACCCAAATACATTCTCAGGCTGATTGGGCGGAGCCCAAATAGCCAGGGTAAATGGCTCAGCTCAGTGCATTTCCAGCCTCCAGCTAGTGGCACCAAGTATCCTGATAATGAAATAAAAAAGGCAAGGATACGGCTTTACCGTCAATAAAACAATGGACGTACCTTCAATCCGGTTGCACTGATCTTTTCAGCTAGCTGGTCAACAGCCACGTTACTTGGAGCACAAACCAAAACCTGATGGATACAAATTATCAGCTAAGCTGTGTAAACATAAATCATATTTCCATAAATGAGAAACATAAAACTGAGTTTACCTGCCCCTGGCCTTGTTTGGCCATATGATATACGATTGCTGCAGAAGTAACAGTTTTTCCAGTGCCAGGTGGACCTTGAATTAAACTAATTGGCTTCTGAAGGACGCTTTTTACAGCAAAAACCTAGTAACATACAACAAAGTCAAGACCTTTGAAACACCACCATTCACCACAAATAATAACTCTCAAGGACATGTGAAAATATAAGTGTGAGCGAGAAAAAAATAGCAGTGGTGCACAAAAGAGTTTGACTCGGGAGGAAGTGGGTGTGGCAACAATAAGCCAAAGCCTTGGCAATATTTAACCAAGCACTCTAAATCCAAATCTCAGCTCCACCCACATTGTATGTGAATTTATCTTTTAGATTAAAATGACTAAATGTGATTCTTTGCAATACCCAGCCTAAGTTGTGGTACATTAGGGATAAGCTTTTAGGCATAACAAAATTAGAACTTGCACTTCCAAGCAATAAACATCCAATAGAACAAGAATTAGTTTTTTAACTTATTCAATCAAAACACAAATATATGAGCATAATGATGGATTTTTTACATTTTCTCTTGCCCAAATTTCAGTCTCTACATTTTTACCATAGTACGGTTAATTTTTTGGGGAGGAAATATTGGGGATTGTTGTGGATCACTAAATTTACCGTCTTGGAACGAAGGGGTACCATGTTTCGGAGTGCGCATACCAACGTAATTTGCTATTGTATTATCGTTTCCTTTTAACTAAAAACCATCTCATTGTTATTGCCCACCCACTGTGCTTACGCTTGCTTGTTAGGGATTCTAGAATAAAGTAAGACATTTCGTGTGAATATATATGGTAGAACTAGGCCAACTGGCAGTCTGTCAATTTCAAGTTCATTGTAAAAGCAAGATTTGGTTATCATTTCTTCATTCTCTTGGTAAACTTCTGGCACATGCTCATCATTTTTGTAACAGAGCGAGCCACTTCAAATGCGTCCACTAGTTCAGAGGTTAAAACATGGTCTACTAGCCATGACGTTGTAGGTTCAAATCAGATGGCAGGCTGGCAACCACTTTGCGCTCATATAGCCTTGAATTTTCTAACACCCAAGTACATCCAAGTGTAAGCGTGCCAAATTTTCTAACATCAATTGCAACACACACACACACACACAAATATATATATATATATATATATATATATATATATATATAATGATAAAGCCAGAAATCAAGGCTCGTTTCAGAAACTGCCCTAGGGCAACTAAAAGCAAGGATACTGTTCAGCTTTGCCACGGCAATTTATGCCGAGCAATGAAAGACATAAACACAACCAACCTCCATTCTTGACTTGAATACTTGGGTCACAACATAAATCAAATAGAATACCAATTCTCCTACACTTAAGTTCTTAACAGAGATATAGTACTACTTACACAATCCATACACTCACCCGACATTCTTAGAGCATCTCCAACCCTTTTCTTATTTTCCTCAATCAGAAGTACAAAAATATACACTTTTTATTTTTCCTATTCACTTATTCATCTAAATACTCCAATCCTACTCTGCTATCCGTTCATACATCAAGGTTGGCTTTGTATTTTGTAGAGTGAGATGGAGTAATGCGGGCACTCCGTACTATTTGCCTAGCCTCTCCAAGCTAGGTAAATGTAGCCAGAGAAGTTGGACCGAGGCAAAATGCTTAACCATATAGAGAGCCCACTTGAGTAAAGAAAAGTGGGTTGGGCTAGCCATTTTTGCTAAGAGGGCTCATTTGCCTGGTGGGTTGGAGATGCTCTTATGTTAGATTGCAACATAATTAGGAACTATTGTCAAATAATATCCCATACATACTCTGCGAAAAAGGGTGGGGAGAAGAAAGAGAGAGAGACAGTAAAGATGCAAAACTAATATGTACATTATTTACGGCATAGTATTCAATAATAACAAATCAAAACAAAACATAGACAGCTTACTTGAGATGCATTAAGCTCTGGTAGGCCAGGTGCACCGAATCGCCGAGGCAACGTATTACGGACCATCTGAACCTCAACTTCATGGCCCAACAAGTGGTGATAAATGTACCTGCATGCGGTAACCATTTGAAAACTCAACTGCTAAGAATTCTCTGTTGTCAATAGCGAAAAAAAAAAAGAAGTGGCTTGAGACTGAAACAATACATATCAGCCAACCCACCCACTAACACTTGTTTCATCCACTGCAAAAGATTTCATTGCCCCCTGCATCCGATCAAAACTTGTGCTCTTCCACACGAAATCAACACTAAAACCATGGTTCACATCAACAGGAACTCCCTGCAAAACATATTGACAATAAGGGCCAGAAAAAGACGTCACTCAAAGCAACCTCAAGGTACCAAAGTTAATCAGCAAGCTACCTGACTGGCCCGCAGCTCAAGGGCAACCTCCTCTTGTGCGGTTAATTTTATCTGAAATAAGAAAATTAACCTGTCATACCCATAGAAATTCCACAACAAAAAATCAATAATGAGCAAGAAACAAGAAACAAAGGGATTACGACTAAGCAAAAAGGGTACTTACCACATGCCCCACTGACTGCCAAGCCGGATGAACTGCATCTCCAGAATAACGTAGCCGCAACTCATCACCAGGTACAAGACGCAACTCATTATCTTCCTACACCAAGATAAAGTGTCCTTTTGTCACTAATAGCAATTTTTTACCAGAGAGTAACCAATTTAAAAGATGGGGACCACAACGAAGTAAAAGGTAAATGTAAGTGGAATTGGAATGCAAAATATAAGATGACCCTAGTTGAGAGTGAAGCACCTTTGGAAAAACAAAATATGCAACACGCTTCTTGTTGAGACCAATATCCCACCGTATTGTGAGGTTGTCTTTGCTTTGAGATTCTTTCATCATCTACAATAAAACAGAAAACCAATCTATGTAAGGCGGCACCGTATATTCCGATTGGAGCACAGTTTTGGTAACGGGCTTGACTTCATTGATCAATGCGACAAAATAAAACACTATCAGTGGAACAATAAATGCTTAAGAAGATCAGATATCTAAACCAGAAAAATGAAAGAAAGAAAGAGGAGCAAAGAAAAAAACAATGAAAAGATAACCATCATCCATACCTTATCGTAATCAGCTTCAAGCTTGATAAGTGGGGCAAAAACATTTTGATACTGCAATTGAGAGAATGCATCAGCAGGAAGTTGTTAGTAGAAACTGATTTAGAAACATAATTACCAGTGTACAACTCTTTCAGAGAATTTTAATGCTGTAAAGACGTTCAATATATGTACGACACCAACTCACAGCAACTTAGTGTAAAGAAATTAGGCAAGAAATTAGGTACCTGATAAGCATCATCATATTTCAAGACAACAGGTTGAGGTTCATCATCCACGCCAGGCTTCTCAAGATCTTCAAGGGTAGCATCAGGATTGGTCTTCCACAGTTCTTCAACCTTATTTATTTGTTGGGCACTGATTTGGCGCGCCCTCAGCTGTTCCTGTTCAGATGGGACCTGTCAAGAGCAAACAGTTAGCAATTCTGAGGAATTCTTAGTAGTTACAGACAAGAACGAAATGAAATCAGCTTTAGCCTGGGCCAAAATTCTGCAGAAGTTTGGTATGTGTAGAAGTCCATGTGGTTCAACTCAAGAGCTTGACTGGGCTATTCATCATCTCAGGAAATCTAGGTTCCCTTCCTCTCTATTTATGTTGGCTATGGCAGGGGCTGTTCATCACATTTGGGGGGCTAGAAATGAGCGCATTTTTGGCAACAAGCAGCCATTCCCTGAGGGTGTTACTGATCAGATTATGAAGGAAGTGTGGGATAGAGTCTGCTCTTGGAGGAAATTAGGCAACAAAGCTTTGTGTACAGCTTGGGATATTTCGGAAAAACTTTTGTAGGTTGATTTATAGGGCTTTTGTTTAATTTGAGTGTCCTACACCTGTGTAGTTCATCTGTTTACGGGGGTATGCCCCCTTGTATCTTGTATTTTGTCTCTTCTTGGCAATAAAATCCCTCTTTACCAAAAAAAAATAAGGAACAAAATGGAAAGATGGGAAAAATAAAGTAGCAACCTTAACAAGCCACTGCAGAAAACACCTATCGTCAATGAGTGGACACCACTGACTCAGGTCCCAATTCATGTCCTTCAATGCATTGACACTAAGACAAGGTTCCCTGCACAGAAGAACGACAACACTCTCTGTCTTGGCAGATATAAATCCAAGAAGGAAAACATTTCGGCATCCACAATTGTAACATTCAAGGATTGTTTCTCCCAGGGGACTATCTTTATGAAGACAAACTTCTTTGTGCTTAGCTCGAACCTACGAACAACATAGAATACTGTTTCAGAAATAAACAAAGTGGAAGTGTGGAACATCTAAGTAAATAAACAAATCAAAAAAGGAATTCATTTGAAACTAGCAAACTGTATAATCACTTATCTTCTAAATTTAAATATGAGTATCCCTCAAGCACTTTAATCATAACAAGAAGCATGAAACCCTATTAAAGCTGCACGTCAATTAAGCAAGACCAAAAGGCAACCATACTTGAGCTCAGATGAACGTACATATTGTTACGGGAATACATATTGAGGACAGGGGCTGCTAAGTGTAGGTTGCACGTAAACAATGACGTATGGGCCACGAACTTAGAGGAGAGAGAGAGAGGGGAGGGGGGAGCAGATATAGATATATATATATATATATATATATATAGAGAGAGAGAGAGAGAGAGAGAGAGAGAGAGAGAAATACACTAAGGCCCCGTTTGATAACGGGTTTGAGGGTTGGGATTGGAGTAATAATCCCATGGGACTATTAATACTCCGTTTGGTAACAAAAAAAGGTCCGGACTATTAGTCCGATCGGATTAATAGAGGTGGTATTAGGGGGTATTGCTAATACCCCGTGGGACTTGGTATTGAGGGGTATTAATAATCCAATCCCAACTCCTTCACATTACCAATCCCTTCTCTTTACCAATTTCTTCTAACAATCCAATCCCATCATCTAATCCCATCTCAAACAAACATGATATTAATAATCCCATCATCTAATCCCATCCCAAACAAACATACTCATTATCAATCCCTTCTCATTACCAATCCCATCTCCTTACGAATCCCAATCCTAATCCCATCTCCTTACGAATCCCATCCATCTATCTCTGTTATCAAACGAGGCCTAAAAGTCCTTCAACCAGCCCAGACTGCAAGAACCGCGTTCAATCATGACAAACAAAGTTGTATCACGCAAGGCCCTCTACAACAAATTCAAATGCACCAAAAGGTTCTCCACCTCCTTGCAGTGCTGTAGACGGAAATGTTTCACCATCTCCAGCACAAACACCATCAGTCCAGCGGCACTCTAAGAGTTAAGTCATCCCAGTAGATGAAGGCTGGTCTAAGTCGCCTTCAAATGCAACCCATAAGAAATTTCTTCCAAATCTCAAGGCAGACTTTGGTCTCAAATTCAGAAGATCGATTAGTCTATGTGCCCTTAAAGTCAAGCAAAAATACAACTCCATCAATCATCTCTGAAGTTCAAATCGGAGAGAACCATATTACAGGTTGACAAAAGCAACAGGATGATTTTGGTCTAAGTTCTTCCCCGTTGTACTAAATGTTTAATTTGTAGTTAGACTACTTCAAAAAAACACAGTTTTAGAACCGCAATAATCCACAAAGTTAAGGACATACTTCATATCCAACTCCATGAAGGGGAGAAATGAAAACGTAAAAGTAAACATTCAACTATATCCAACTCCATCAAGAGGAGAAATTTTGCTTCCCAGAATAATTTTTGCATCCAACTAATCTCCCTATGTGATGATAGGCTGTGTCGCAAGAATTTTATGGTTATCAGTTCATGGATTTGTGACATTGCATGCAGCTGATATCAGACAAATAGTCACAGACATGTATAAGTATTACAACCACTTGAGTTACCTATGCAAATAGGTTTAAGATCATTATGACTCCGTATGCAAGAAACAGCATCTAAAGCAAAGGAAAATGAAAGAGATTTCCTCAAGTGTGTTCGTTTGACAAAAGAACTTTGTGAGAAAGTTACAATTTAACTGCTTAATTATGAAAAACTAGTTGAAAAACTGATTGCTGCAAAATCGTGCATTCTATACTTACTTTGATAACTAATATTGCATTCTTTACAAGACAAGTCCTGAGGAAAAACCATGAGAAAAGTAAAAGGCGTGGTTTCATGAGACCAAAAAAAAATGCAAGAAACTCAGATTTTCTGCAACTTGCATTTCATTCTTGACAAAGGGGGGCCTATTATTTCTTTCAATGTCCTTCTCAAAAATTTCCACCCTGGACTTCAAAAAAGTTTGGGGCCACGATTATGCAATGTTCCAGGAATTTTTTTGTGTTGTTTAGGGCTGCAAACAGTAATTAGGGCTGCTCTATGCAGAAAAGAGGAATAACACAACCCATAAAAGAGGATTCGAAGCTCTAAAATTCTCACAATATTCCACCCCTTAAATTAAAAGCATTACATTGCTTATATAGACTTGAAGACTTCCTAAACCAACTAGAAGAAGGAAACTACTATTAAGTCTTTAGACTTCTAAATCAACTTGCTACTAAAAATGACTCCCAATAAATAAACTAAATAAATAACTTGACCCATAAAATTAAAATTACCAAAATATCCCCAACTAAAAAATTGTCCAGGGACATTCTTATTCAATACTAACATAAATAAGACTCGATTACGATTATTGTTGGACTGTCCATGCTTTCTTTAGGTCTCATCTTAAGATAATGTGGATTTCCATATATCGTATCCTTTTTATATTTACTTTTCCTCGAGCCTGCCTCCATCAATCCAACTCCACCAAAGGGAGAAATTTTGCTTCTCAGGAGTTGCTATCATATTAGAAGCCTTGAATCCTTGATTCTTAAAGGATCAACGATTCAACATAGCCTAGTTACGAGGATTGCCTTAAACCCATGAAGCCATAAAACTGAACATTCAACTATATCCAACTCCATCAAGGGGAGAAATTTTACTTCCCAGAAGCTGCAATCATATTACCAGCTTCGACTCTTAAAGGATCGACAGACCACACCTTTCCCTTACATTATTGCAATCAACTTGTCTCCCTATGTGATTAATGATGTGTCGCAAGAATTATACGTTCTCAGATCTCTTCCTTGCATGCAGCTGATATCGGACAGTCACAGACATACACAAGCTTTACAACCACTTGCGCCACCTATTCAAATAGGTTTAAGATCCTTATGGCTCCATTCAGTTTTCATGTGCAGGAAAGTGCATTTTAAAGCAAACGAAATGTAAGAAAGTTATAATATAACTGTCTAATTATGATAAAAGTAGTTGAAAATCAGATTCCGACAAAATCTTGCATCTTTACGGGACAAGTTTCGAGTAAAAATGATGAAAAATGTTCAAGGCATGGTTTCATGCAGCGAAAAGAAAAAAATGCAGGAAACTCGGATGTTCTGAAACTTTCACTTCATTCCTTGACATAGGGATGGGGCATATTATCATTTATCTCTTTCGCTGCACTTTTCAAAAATTTCCACCCCCGACTCCAAAAAAGTTCTTCAGTCCACATTACACTCATTGTGGCCTAAAGGCCATGGTTCGATTCTCGGAAATAGCCTCTCTCTTCTTGCAGGGCTAAGGCGGTTTTGTGCATCAACTCTTGACTAACCCCTGCATATGCAGGTGCTTTGAGAACTGGGTACCCCCCTGTTTAGTCTACATTGCACTCTAACTTACCTAAGCAAGGTAAATACTAATCACTCACAATCCAAGCAAACCAACCGCTACAAATATGCGGAAATGCATACACACCAGAAGAAATTAAGGGTGTGTTTCTGCTGGACTAAATGGACTAAAGCCCATGTTTTCATAGATTTATAGGCATGTCATTCTCCACACATATATCAACTCAGATACCATTTAGTAGAAATAACTTGACTATTGTCATTAGCATGTAGTCTATACAGTTTAGCGGAAATGAACCCTAAATATCTGAGGCATCATTTTCATAAATTTTATATACAAAATGCTTCCACTCACCAGATGGTTCACTATGTGCGAGCCCGAAGTGTTCCCCCGGGAATTGCAGAACCACTTCCGGCATGACGGCACGTTACACCTCACCACGCACGCGGGGTTCGTCACCCCGCAGTACCTGCACGCGTGCTCCGCGTAACCGCCCTTCCCGTACTCAAAACCCTCATCATCCCCACCAGTCTCTTCGAAATTCAACCCGCTCATTCCCGCCGCCAGCGCGTCCACCGTGGCCGCCTGGTTATGACTCCTCCCCTTCACCCCCGCGCCGCCGCCTCCGGACGCGGCGGAGACCGGGGAGGCGTCGGACTGGTGTCCGGAGGAGGAGGCCCGGTCCGTTCTCTCGGCTGCGGTGGAATCGGATACTGACACGGAATCGGAGGGCGTGGGCCAGGCAGCGGAGCGGATTGGCTGGGAGAGCTCTTGGAATTCCGGGTAGGAGAAGGCGACGTCCTCGTCGTCGCCGACTCCGCCCTGGGTGTTGAATTCGAGGAAGGTGTAGGCGTCGGCGGCCGAGTCGGGCTGCGAGGCCGTGTCGTAGAGGTTGTTGCCGTGAGAATCCATTGGAGGGAGTTAGGGTTAGGGTTAGGGTTAGGGTTTGGGTTTGGGTTTGGGGATATTTGGAGTGTTTATGGGAGTGAGTTAGATTAGGGTTTTGGTAGTGGGGAATGAAATGACGGAGGGGGTCACTGAGAAGACGATACGGAGAGAGAGAGAGAGGAGAGAGAGGGACTGAAAATCGTAACGACAGTATGAGGGGGAATGGGCGTGTGAAGGAAGAGACGTCACGAGGAAGGGGAGAGAAGGGGAAATGGGAAAAAAAAATTCAGTGCGGCTGGATATCACGTGATGTCCCTTTCGCACATTCAAGTCATTCATTACATTTTTTAACGGTTCGAATTTAGAGAAAAAAAAATGAAATAGAAAGTGTTGGGGTGAGAGGGAAGAGAGGATTTTAATCCGAACTGTCTAAAAATGTATTACACGGCTTTTGTGACCAGTGAATACCATGTGGAATACGGCAAAAAAAATTATCGGGGGAAATGATGCCTTTAGGAGGTGTTTGGCCAAAGAATTGAGCCAGGCTTATTGGCTTATTGGCTTTTTTACTTTTTCGTTACCCTTCCTGACACACAAACCCACCCCTTCTTCCCGAGAATAGCCCCAGTCCCCAGAAATGGAGGAGAAATGGAGGAGGACAACATGCGGGGGTATTTTGGTCATTTTCGTGCCAAAAAAAGGTGGCTTTTTCAGATTGGCTTTTTTAGCCAAACCACTGGTGGCTTATTGTGACAGAAATGCCGGGAAAGCCGGCTCAATTTTTTGTCCAAATAGAAAATGACGTGGATGATTTGAAGTGTTCATATCATATGTTTTGACACAAGAATAAGGTTCCGTTCCAGCTTCTTCTTGAAAAAGAAACTTTTTAAAAAGAGAAGTTAATTTTAAACTTAAAAATTATGTTTTTACGTAAATAATTTTTCTACCAATATGAATCTTGTTTAACAGATTTCATTAAGATTTTTTAAACGGTGCAAAAAAAATTTAAAAAATTATTTTTTATTTTCATTCTATTTGAGCTTGAAATTACTTTATTTTGAAAAAAAATCATTTAAAAAGAAAGTGGAACGGCACCTAAGACATTGACAACTACTACATACCCAAAAATAAACATGAAGGATAACAACATTAAAGACAAATCTTGTTGATCCAAGGGATTGTAAAAAGTGTTGGGAGCGCTACGTAGTGGTGCTCATGGTCACTCCGTAATAATTCATGGTGTCAGAGACAAATTCGAGAAATATAAGAGAAAAACATTAACGGCTCGTTTGTCAAACGGATAAAGTTTTGGATGAATAAGGAAAAATGATAGATAAGAGGGGATACGTTATATAAGAGGGATTACCTAATGCTTGATTTGGGTAGTAGTTGATATGGGTGGATGAGAGAGGATAATGTGATAAATTATTTGATTGCCTTTATTTAATCATTTCATCGGGAATACAAAATGATTTGAAGGGTAATTTGATCTTTTTTGCCACCTGAATAAGCTAATCCTGCAGGTGTTGTTAGCTGAGGGGATAAGCTCTTCCCCTTTCTTCTCCTGCCAACAAACACATTTCTTCCTTCTCCCCTGCCCTCCTTTATCCTCCCAACAAGGAAGCCCTAAATCAACAGTGATGAATCAATTTTGAACTCCTTTTTATCTCTATTCGGAAGAGAACATAGGTGCAGTGTGACATGAAGCGAACAAAGCGGTAAGGCGGATTTCGTCACTTTTAAAGGAACATTAATCGTTTTGTAAACGTACGAAATCAATTTTTTGTTGAATTTTTCCAGAGAAGATTGGAAAGAAGAAAGCCAGTCTAAGATGGGGAAAATTTTTCAGTGCCGAGCGGGTACCATGTGGTGCCCGCTCGCTCATCCGAGCCGTCCATTTCGTGTTTGAACGACTCAGATTTAGAGAGAGAAAGTGTTGGGATGAGGGGAGAGAGAAGGTTTCAATCCGAGCCGTCCAAAAGTGAATCGGACGGCTCAGATGTGCCGAGCGAATACCATGTCGGCAATACCCGCTCGGCACCGAAAAATTCCTCCTCCTAAGATGGAGCAACTGAACCATTGGTGGTTTGCACGCGGTCAGGGCAATGTCTGAGAACAAGTTTATCAGGTGATGTAAAAAGGAGAAAAATGTATTTTGGCTGATCAAAAGGACAAAAAATCACCAGCAGCAGATGAGGTAAACAAGAAGGAAGAATGGCTCCAGCTACAGTTCTTCTGTATAACTGGCAAAGAACTGTTGAGATGTTATTCAATTTTATAACATTATTTTCTCTCTCCTCTCTCCATTCTCTCCGTCCCTCTCTCTTCCTCTTTCTTTCTTTTTTTAAAAAACTGCACTTTTTACACTGTTGGAGAAAAGAAGAAAATATATTTTAATAGAAGATAGGTTAAATAGATAGTATTGGTGTAGTATTGAGAGAGATGTGAGTAGGTAAAATGAAAAAAATGCACTGTTAATTAGTCTTTTTACATTTTTATTGGTGTACATGCTCTAACAGTCAAAAGTACCCATCCTTGTTCAGTTCTCTGGGCATTTGATCTACTTTTTGCTTCCTTGTTAAGTAAAGAAGGGAGCCATTTTCAAACTTTGATAAATTAATGACCATACAAAGAACATGCATGCATGTTCTTCATCCTTTAATTGCCTCCCACCAAATTGTACCTTGCTAGAGATTCCTAGTCACTTTAAATCCAAGTAGAATCATTCTGATAAAAGAAAAAAAGAAGAAGGAAAGAAAAATAAGAAGACAAAAGTCGGTCTTGTTGAAAAAAAAAAGAAAAAATCTTATTTATGGAGGAGACGTAAATAAAGTTTACAGCACGATATTAATCCGGATCATCAAAAATGCTTTTGGACAACTGAAATTGCGCACGGCTTCTCTCGGAAAGAAATGATGTTTTTATTTTGTGCTCAAATCCAGAACCCAACCAACCACCACCTCAATTATATATGGGACTCCCAACGACCACCCACTTGTTTCTTAATGATGAAAGAAGATTAAAGAAGGCTCCACTTGTTGAGCCTATAAATACTCCTGTTATCTCGGCATCCAGAGGGGCGCAAAAATCAGAGAGCGTAGAGCAGTCCAGGCTACTCCTTGGGAGGGAGCCAAGCTTCCACGGCAAGTGACAAACGCAATATTCTTAATGCGGGGACTAAATCACTCGTTTTCATAAATTAATACCAACAAATATCGTCCTTACATACTAATCACACAATTTTGAGGGAACCATTCTTCAAATTTCTACAAACAAAACCCAAACTATACTAGTAAAAATAACAGGTGTGCAGGAGCCCGGGCCCCCGCCTATGACGAGGCTCCAGCAAGATAGCCGGGAGGAGGGGAGGGGAGGTGAGGTGAGGGCAGCACAGAGATGGTAGGAGAGAGCATGTCAGAGAGATACACAGTGAGGTTGAGTGATCAAATTATAATTGATTACGGACTCCCGTGTAAAAATCGTTTATTTCTCATATACCGAATTGAGGAACCATGTGAAATCGTGGGTTTAGAAGAACCTGCTGTTTCATCTCTATTGGGTTTTTTCCTCCCTTTCCTTTACCAGATTTTAATCTCTAATTATGGTCTGCTATTTTTAGACACCATTGGAAGTATTTTTACAAACTAAATTTGCAATTTTTATTTGTATGTTTCCCTTCTCTTTGTACTGGATTAATGGGACAAGCTATGGATCCAATTAATTTTGTCACTCCACTGCAAGGTTTTCAATACCGTGCCGGTAACGGTACCAGTTTTTTTTTTTTAAATGAGAGATGTACTGGCACCAGTTTAATTTTAGGTATTGTTTTGAATTTTGCATTGTTATAAATATTATATATTAATATTTTTCTTATACTTATACCTAAAAAACTCAAAACATTAACCAACATGAAAATACAAACTAAATAATAATCATAGCAGTAAATAGTAATTATGAAGACAATATGATACAAAGAAAATTATTGGACGGGTAATAAGTCCATGAGTGCAATTTTGTTACCCTCTCTCATATCGATTGAAATAGTGTAGGTCTCACCCCTCCAATCCACTTTTTGGTAAGCATAATATCACTTTATAGTGGGACCCACACAATTTCAACAAAAAAAAATAAGAGTAATGTTCACCCTCTGAAGTGGAGGGTGAACAAAAACCAACTCTAAATCCACGTAGTGTTGAAATACGCCTTCTGAGATCAACAACACGTACGCGTCACCGGAACCTTAATGCATGTAAAACAAGACATCGTGGACACACCGTTGCCTCTCATTGGCAAAGGCCCTCCTATGCTTAAATTTAACAAGAAAAACCTAATTCACATATAAAAAGCAATAGCAAGTAACAACGTACCTTTCTCTTTAGGTTTTACCTCTTATTTATAAGCGTAGGTTTGAATTGTTCTCCAAGCGTGATCTCTTCCCTTATTCGTGTGATTCATTCCTATCTCGTAGAGGTGTCAAGTGGGCTAGGCCAGCACGGGCACGTCATAGACACGATCGTGGTCTTGGCACGACACGACATAGCACGGTCGAAGTGGGCATGTGGACGGCCACGGGCACGAAAGTGGGCAGGCACGACACGAAAATTGGCCTGGCTGTAACGACCCGGAATTTCAACCCAATTTTTTTTCGAATAAAGAAATTATTATTTTAACTAAATAGTCTATAAGTAATGGATTATTTATAAAAAATATAATTCGACTAAAACCTAGATTTATTTTTTTGTGATTAAAATTTATTTAAATGTTACATTAATTAACTTGTGACCGTATAATTGTTGTAATAACCCGAAAATCTTAAATTAATAAAAATATTAAAAGTATTATTTAATTCCAATAATATTAATTTCCTTATTAAATAAATAGTAGATAATTACAAAAAAAATATAGTTTCCTATCTAATTATCTCTATAAAAAAAATTTATAATTGCATGCATGCATACAATAATTCTAAATCTCCCTCTCCTACTCCTACTCGATCTCTACCTCCTCCGTAACCCCAAAACCGAGTTAGATTCGTCCGTGTAGAAACCCAATTCGATTAGGACTCGATTTAATCTTTCTACATCAAATTCTCCTATAAATACAATACCACTCCGAACCTAGGGCACGTACCATACTCAACACCTTCCACGGAGTCCAAAAGGAGAGAAAAACCCGAGAGAACCGAGCTACAATCCATAGATTTTTAGAGAGAGAAACAAGGAGAGAGAAAAGTGGGTTTCGTGGTTTCGTTCGTCCGAGACTCAAATTGATCGATTGAATTACTTCCTACAATCTCAAGGATCCCCGAACATCAACCAATTCGCCCCCGAAGTTCCCCGATCGACGGAATTGAAGTCATCTTCTCCAAATTCAAGTTTTCGATCGAAAACGAATTTAATCCTAACCGAGGTATTATAATTCGATCTGAAGCCTCCTCTACGTATATCTATGATTATTAGACATAACCCAATGTCCCCCGTGCCCCCATGCATCAAAACCGTAGCCAAACGAACAAAAAAACAAAACCAGTCAGCAACCTCGCGGCCGCAAGGTACGGGTTTTCCAACCGCTAGAACCAGTGAAACGGAGTTCGCGGCCGCGAACTCCTTTATGTCCAGCCGCGCGTGGATTTTGTTTTCGTTTCGAATTGATTTTGCGACCTTTTAAACATAGATTTTGACCCTCGAATTAATTTTCCTAGGTTACCCACATTCTAAAGTTCATACCTTGTTAGTTTCATAAATTTGTATTTAATCTTCTATTTATTTAATTTTTATTTGTAATTGTGTAATCATTTGTAAACAAAAATTCATTACGACCTTTTAAATTACTCTATAAATCCCCAAACTATTTTTCCTAGTTTTCTAACATGTCAATGATCATAACTTACTGATTTCATAAACTTTTGATATTATTAGCTATTTATTTTATTTTTAATTAAAGATACAAACGAAAAATAGTTGCGACCTTATAATTAATGATTTTAACATCTAAACTATTTTTTTTAGACTTCTGACATCCCAAAGATGATATGTTATTAAAATAATAATTTAATTATTTCATTAATTAATTATTATTAATTACGCATTGTTTCTAAATAGAAATACTTTAAAATATTATTTAAGATGTTAAAAATTCCGAATAATTTTATTTAGACTTCTTACAGTCCTAAGATGATGTTTTGTTAATGTAAATATATTTTCAATTATTTAATTATTTATCATCTATTTATTCCTCTTTTGTTAATTAACTTAATCTTTTTATTTAAAATAATCCCACGAACCTCCAAACCCAACTTTTAAGACTTGAACTTGTTATAGAGGACCTTTAGGACTCTTATTAGGATTACGATAATTATTCTAATATTTTTACCTAATTAAGGTATTTAATTAGTATTTAATTAACTTAATTACTTATAATTAATTAACAAAAGTCTAGAAAATTATTTTTAAATCTTAATTAATTAATTCTTTATTCTTAATGACTTTGTGACCATACGAGATTAAGGGCAACGGCCCAGTCATAAAAAGTTATATGATTGCATTGCCTAATAATTGTTTTGACCCGTCTGTTATTCGTTTTTAATTATTATTGAGAATGATATGGTGTTAATGCTTCATTTGAATGTTAGATTGGACCCTAGAGACATGGGGTGGTATACGATATAGAAATCACTTAGACGATGCTAAGTAATGGATAAATTGTGAAGTTTCTTTCTGTTTAGAGGTTGCCTGCAGGCGTGATATGAGAAATGATGAGATTGTGATGAGAATTGAAACTGACGAGAGTCCAGTGATGAATTGAAACTGGCGAGAGTCCAGTGATGAATTGATAGATCGGCAAAGTAAGCCCAGTGATAATTGTGAAAATGGTTGTGATGTGGTTTATAAGATAGGCGAACCCTATTTGTGATTCCGGCATGATAAGCTTACCCCTTGTTGTAGTTATTGGGGGTGCACACTCGGTACATAACTTAGGTGTTCCTGCGACAACAAAGAGAAGTGATCTCATGGAACTGAGCATGGCTAGTGGTTGGGGAGGAAAGATCTCGTGAAGAGATCTTAGATTTCATGTTAAGTTAATGGATAGCAATGAATCAAGTTATGTGAATTATCTCTGTTTTACTTTTTCGCACCATATATATTCTGTTTGCCTGCTAGCTGTAAAGTAAGAGGGGTGGTTGGGTTGGATTATTTTACTGGGTGATTTATCACTCACGGATACGTCTGTATCCTGGCAAATCGATTGCTTCGGCGGTCAATTTGCTAGAGGGCGCATGATTCAATGGAGGAGATTCAACGATGATGCAGTTCGACACGAAAATAATATCAGTAATGAAGATCGAGGATGCTTAGGATTCGTATCAAGATTAGAGTCAGCTCTGAAGTTACTGTATTTTGATTTCGTAAAACTATCTTAAGATTGTATTAGCAAAAGCTTTATTTTGGAAAATCATATTTATTTAGCAAAATTTCCTCATAGAAATTATTTATTTTTCTCCCGAAAAGTCGGGGCGTTACACTGGCACGGCACGACACGGTACAGTCTTTGCCGGGCACGACACAAAAGTGGGATGGGCACGACACGACACAGTCTTAGCCGGGCATGGCACATAAGTGGGACGGACACAACATGGCACGGTTCTAGTCGGGCTCGGCACAACACGGAAAAACAGATAATAATTTTAATGTTATTAAATAAATTGACTTACTATATCATGAGTCCATGACTCGTATTCTCGTAATGTCATTAATTAAGGTTAAAAAAAATGGCTTGCTATGTAAATTTGACGAAATACCACACATACATCGCGTTTTATCTTACAATGATCTAAAAACAAATTATCAATTTTTATTGAATGAAATTATTTTGGTTTATTTTAAACTTTTGTCAATAGGGTTTTGTTCGTAAATTTGACATTATAAAAAAAAGGAAAATTTATATAAATGGTCCTCCTAGTTTCATCTGAGTCTCAGTTCGTCTTCCAATTATCAATTGCAACTCTTTTGACTTCCAAGTTTAGTTTTTGTATCAAATTAGTCCAATTGATAACTTCTTCTTTTATTTGATCCGAATTGATAACTTCTGTAAGCCAAACTGGATGAAAAAAATCAGATTAATGGTAGTTTGGACGTTGCAGTTCGTACTAAGTTGGTCCAATTGATAACGTCGGCCATCAATTTGATTTTTTTGGTCCAGTTTGGCTGACAAACGTTATCAATTGGACCAATTTGGTACAAAAACCAAACTTGAAGGTCAAAAGAGTTGCAATTGATACTTGGAGGATGAAAATGTGACTCAAATGAAACTGGAGGACCATTTCTATGAATTTTCTTTAAAAAAAAAGTGTCGAAATGGGTCACGTAAAAATTTAATGGCCGAATGGTCATGTGACTCATGTTGCTTCTTTTTTTTTTCTTCAATTAGTGGAAAAAATACAATTTTTATGGGGATCTATCCAAAATTTAGAGTGAAAGATATACAGTATGAGTTTTAGAGACAAGGGGAAAAAAAGAAGAAGGAACAAATGGCGCTGGGGGAATTCAAAACCCAACTGATCACTTTAGTGGCAAGTGGCACGGCACAACCCGTTTAACACTTCTAAGTGGGCAAGACACGATTAAAAACGGTTCGACACGACTAAGTAAATCGTAAATGGGCCGGCATGACACGATTGAAAACGTCACGGCATAGCACAACACGATTTAAGTAAATAGGCCGGCATGGCTCGGCACAAAGCACGGCACGAAACTAAACGGGCCAGCCCGGCCCAGCCTGTTTGACACCTCTATTATCTCCTAGGATATTCCTTGGGAAAATGACGGCCAAAGACGTGTTTTAATAATTAATATCCGCCAATGACATTTTCAGTATTAACAAATGTTCTTGACATGTCATTGGCGGGTATTAATTATCAAAACAAGTCCTGAGCCGTCATTTTCCCACATTTCTTCTAGAACACTCCAGGCTACCCTAGACACCCCACTTCATAGGATAGTCGTGCTAGGGTATACCTTCGTACACTCGTACCCTTTTGCTGAGTACCCTTATACAATGCTTCCGACCAAGTATTATGTTCAGCCCCATGCACCCTCTCACATTGCCATCAACCTAGGCACGTGTCCCGTGCGTGCTCGAGGTTGCTCTCTACAATGCACCCTCCCATGGTGTCTCAAGTATTCTCACATGTATCGCACATGGTCGGTCATTATTCTTCCAGTTTGGGAAGATCCCTCTTCAATCATAATTTTTTAGTACAAAAGAGTTAATTACTGTATAAACTTATTTTATAAAAAACAAAAAAAATTGAAAAATATAATATGACCAGTACCATCCAGTGGTACCGACTAGTACCCATCAGATACCCAGGTACTAGCACCGACCGGCATTTGAACTGGGACAAAACTAAAGGGTTGAGGTACCATTTTTTCAAAAAACGGTACGTACCAACCAATACCATATAGTATTCACAACCTTGCTCCAGTGGTCGTTTATCATATTTCAAGTTCCTTCCAGCAATCCCATAGGAAGCATAGTACTATGACACATTGATCCCTTCTTAGATAAACCTCTCTACCATTAACACTCCTCCTGGATACGACTATTTCAAACAGTGTAAAAGCTCACAAACCTCTTACAAAATTTGAGCAGCAGGACGAACGACATTTCAAAGAGAGAAAAATCCAAAATCAGCTTCACATAAGAATTCAATTTGCACAACATACTACAATCAATGCTTTCGATGAGAAAATCTATCAGTGAGCCACGGTAATTGGTATATGCATACACAGAGTATTAAGAGAAGAACCCTTGAAATATGATGGTCCGTTTGTCAATATCTGAAACAAAAAACTAAAGAATTGTCGCAACAAAACTGCTGCCATTACTTGAGAACATTTTATACAGTCACCCTGCAAACGGTATCATTCATCTTCTGGTATTTCACAACACATACACGTGTGTAAGCACTAAGCAGGCATAACTTTCCCCAGATCTAACTTCTACGGTCATACAGGCACCCTTTTGCCACGAGAACGGTCAAAGAACTGCATATAGAGACCAGAGAAAATTTCAGATCAAAAATTTAATAAATGGCTGAATATGTAGAGACCACTCCCACCCACAACAGTATGCAAGGGGGAGGTATGGACTCCAAATTATCACAAAAGTAGAATCTAATGAGATGCATTAGAACTATTTATTAACCAGTGTCATGTATATAAGAGCATAACAGGATGGCTTGTGTACTTCAGAAGACAGCTTACTTCTTATGCTAAATCAACTAGCCATTCGAGCTTTTTTTTTTTTTACTTCATACAAAAACTTGGGAAATATGCCCAAAAAATTATTTGTTGGTTCCGAAAAAGTCTAAATCTCCACTAGCTAGGAATGGAATAGGTTTGCAGTAATAGAATTTACGACCTTGCCAGCCAAGGAAACGGCAGAAATATGATGAAGTCATGAATCACAAGCCAAATGATTAGCTGATCATCTTATATTAGAAACTAGCCAAACTTAGAAAACAAAAACCAGACATACTTGATACTATTTATAATTCTAACAATTTGGGAATATGTGGAAAAGTGCAAAATTTAAGATTTCAAGAAGGCTCAACTTATTCACTTTTATTGCCATTATTACAAGCGACGTACTATTTCCATCTGGGAATATACTTCATTCAAGCAGGTGACGAGAAACTTCATTGAATGCAGCAGCATGATGCAAAATATTAAGTGGGGCTGACTTATAACATCGACTGTTATATGTTCAGGACCAGAAACATGAAAAGTGTTGACAAGACAAAACGTGTCCATAGTGTTCTGTTCAACTAGATCCCTACGCAAACTCTACAGATAACTAGCCAACAACAGAAGCCTGTAAAAAAGAACACAACCAGAAGAGATCCATATGAATTCTCGCTAAAAGACATTGTTAACGTACCCATCGAACAAAGGGCTGTTGGAACACCCAACCAAGGACAGGTATCTTCTGAATAAAAACTGATACTGTCGGCCAAAAGCCACTGCACAAAATACACCATAAACTTAGTTAATCTTCGATGAAAATGATGGTGGGAAAGAGTATTTTCACACAATCACACACTTATATGTTCAATTGTTCAGGCGAAAAAAAAAATTACAACTCACTCCTCACTCACAAACTCACACACACCCATAGGGGGAAACCCCCTGGTTTGTTCCTCCTCTCACCCTCTCACTTTGTTTGTCACTCTCCTACACATTTACATCTCAGTACAAAACACAAATCATAAACACTCAACCTCCAACTATCATCATGTCTCCCCTTGATAAACTAACTCAATTTTCAGCTTCATCCTCGGACCCAATCTTTCATTCTACCACTCCCTTTGTCTCTCAACCTCATTACACATCAACCCTGTTCTCAATCAAGCACAATCTGCTGTTGTCTCTCTGCGCCTTGCAAAACAACATGTTCTCCTCACTTGTGCGGAACAATCTCGTATTGTTCCCTGTATTTTCACACAATCACACACTTATGTATTCAATTGCTCAGGAAAAAAAAAAACATAATCACAACAACTCACACACAAACCCCCATAGGAAAAGAAAAAAAACCCACTGTTTTTTTGCTCCTCTCGCCCTCTCTCACTTTGTTTTGTCACTCTACCACAGATTTAACATCTGCAATGAAAAAACCTATATAGACTACGCAATTATACAACAAAACACAAATCATAAATTCTGAACCTCTAAACCATTATCATGTCTCCCAGCCCCTTGATAAACTCACTCAATTCCAGCTTCACCCTTGGACCCCCTCTTTTACTTCTACCTCCCCTTGGTCTCCCAACCTCATCACACATCAACCCCAATCTCCATCAATCTTAGAATGACAACACTCCCTTGATTATCTTTCCAAAACCCATCCCTCGTCCTTTTCCTCTTCGTCGCTTGAAAACCGTTTGTTGTCGTCTCTCTGCACCTTGCAGAACCTGTTCTTCTGACTTGTGCGGAACAATCTCGCATTGTTCCCTGTATTTCACACAATCACACACTTACGTATTTCAATTGCTAAAGGAAAAAACATAATTACAACAACTCACTCAGAAACTTACAGACAAGCCCCCAACAGGGCGGAAACCCATGTGTTTTGCTCCACTCACCCTCTCTCACTTTGTTTTGTCACTCAAACACACATTAACAATTCCAATACAAAACCTACACACTCTACGCTTCATACAACAAAACATAAATCATAAACTCCCAACCTCTAAACCATTATCAAGTCCTCAACCCATTGATAAACTCACTCAATTTCCAGCTTCATCCTTGGACCCCCTCTTTTAATTCTACCTCCCCTTTGTCTCTCAACCTTAATACACATCAACCCTACTCTCAAACAAGCTTACAGTGACAACAGAAATGAGGAGATGAAATCATGGAAGGAAAATATAGTGAACCTGAACAGGACGATGAACCCATATGCTTCCAATATCATTCCCAATACAGGCCATCCAACAACAACAAAGAAGAATCCAACACCAAAAGAAATGGTTCCCTGTACAATAATCACACGGCACAAAGAGGTAAATAAAAATGGAAAATGAGCATGCCGCACTAACTTGAGAGCCAAGAGACAAAGAGCAAATAAAACCTTGTAATTGCTAGGTTTCATAAAGAACTGCAGCGAGGACTTCAGTCCGATTGTCAACATCACCCCTGATAAGAAGAGGATCTGATTCAGCATCAACACAATAATAAATGTTAAGCAGTCATCAAATCAACAATATGGGAACAACAATGGAAGAAGCTGACAAATGAAAGGCTAATAAATACTTTTACTTACATTTCCCATGGCAAGTAGGCCCTTGTCAAAGAAGAAAAGAACTCCCAAAAACGAGAAAAAAACGCCAAACCCAGTCAATCCAAGCCCAATCTCTGTTTCATCATAGAGTTGCAAGTTATTTCATTGATCAGAATTTCAAATGGATGCAGAAACAAAAAAGAACAATTGAGAAGAAGCTTCACATTATATGCATCTTATTGCAGAAATAGAATCTGTGCAAACTAGGAAACTTAGGAAAAGTACATTGACAGCCATAATATGTGGCACACAAAACCTTTGAACGCTTCATCACCAAATAGAAACAGGGGAACAAACCACTCTGCCTATCCAGAAAAGAAAAAAAACAAGGGAACAAACCACTATGCCTACTATATACCATAAAATACTTTCCGGTATAACTAATGGTAATTGAAATGCACTAATAATTACTCCCTCCGTTTCAAATTGAGAGTCCCTTATTCCATTTTGGGATGTTCCAAAATGATTGACCATTTCCAAAAATAGAAGTGGAAATTTGACAAAATTCGAAAAGTGTCCCTCTTATTTGAATACAAATGGTGCAAAATACGTAGAATATATGGGTAATGGTGGAAAGTAGGTGTAATGATTATATGTCCCCTAAAAAAGTTGGAATTCCAAAGAGGGGCTCTCATTTAGGAACAGAGGGAGATCCAAACTGATCCACTAAGTTGTCTGAGTGTTTACATGGTTCATTGATGATACCACTCTTCTTCACTCTTCATAGAGGTAACCACATCCCGAAATAATTCATAGCCTGTAATATGGAAACTAAATTCTTAAGTGTACTATTATTACTGAATGATTATGCGCTGATACTTCAAGAGCACTCATAAAACCTTTACACTGGCCCCTAAGTTAATACCATTCAGACGCACACTTTGCAATGCCAAATTCTTGAAGAATATAAAGGAGAATGGTGAAAGGCGTAGAGGAAAACCTATGAAGCACCGACACCTCTAGAGGTCGAAGTATCGGAGTGTCAGACACGGGGACACGGCGGGGACACGGCAGGGACACGTACGGGACACGCCACGTGGCGTGTCCCATAATTTAATTTAAATTTTTTACGGGGACACGGCAGGGGCCAAACTGTAATTTTTGAGGGACTAAACTGTAATTTTTGAGGGGCCAAACTGTAATTTTTGAAAAAAATTGGGGTTAAACTGTAATTTTTTGAAAAAAATTGGGGGTTAAACTGTAATTTTTAAAAAAAATTCTGGGTGTCAAACTATATTTATTTATTTATATAAATATTTATTTAAATAAATAAATATACACGTGGCGTGTCCCCCGCCGTGTCCGTGTCCCCATTTTTTTAGAATTCCCGTGTCCCCGTGTCGGTGTCCGTGTCCGTGTCCGTGTCCGTGTCCGTGTCCGTGTCGGTTTCGGTGCATCATAGAGGAAAACTCAATAAACATACACACGTCTGGTTCGTATTACTATTACAAAGGGAACGCCCCTTTTAGTGTAAACGGTGGTTATGAAGCCAACTAACACTTCTAATTTCTCAAACTAGCCAAAAAACAATTGCCACCCAATTTTCTTCTCCCTTCTTTCCTACCTTCACATCCCAGATTTCTAATTAATCTCACTTCAAGATTTTCATCATTCCATCTTTTGCATCACACAATTTGCACATGCATCGTGCGTGCTCTGGCGTCCAGTATATGCATACATACACCTTAAACTTGCATGTGTGACTGTGTCTATTGAGCATTGACAACAAGGGTGGAAGTACATTGAGGGTGAGGTGGGTTGTAGCCCAATAAATTTTAGCCCGCCTTAGTTTATATGTAAAATTTTAGAACTTGTCAAAGACATTCGATAATAAATGATTTCTACTCTCTAAAAATGCGTAGGGCACAACTTCATTAGGGCATATTTTTCGTACTTTTCTTTCCTTTATTTTCAAACATTTACGAATTTATGTACAAGTTTGCTGGGCATTAATTATAAAACTCGTTTTGGGTTAGCCAGGGTAAATTAGATTCCTGGTTCCACCCTTGATTGACAATATCAGGAAGTAATGTGTGTTTGACACTGTTCACGTACTTTTGCGGTCGTCCATTTCGAAGGAAGCCATGGTGCCGATTCAGATATGATGCTACACTTGCCAGAATCTCAACAGCTGAACTGCAAGTCTGCAAAGCAAAGAAAATCAAATCAGACCTAGATTAAATAAATACTCATATTATCACAAGACAAAACATACAACAGAAACAATTCTGTTCAAATCCGTCAATTCATATCCTCAGTGGCTAGGGTTTGAATTAGAATTCGAAAAAAAGTCGGTTCAAATCAGATCCGTCGAGAGTACCCTCAAAAACTAGCTGGATTCAACAATATTCAGATCACCAGTAGGCTAAATCTCATTACTTGATCGATGACGTAGAAAACCTCAACAAGTATCACTATGAATACATGAATGTGATAACGTAGAAAACCTCAACAAGTAATCACTATATATATAAATGAATGTGACTAATATATTCCCGAAAAGTGAATCTACAAAAGAGAAATCAATCGTCTACTAATATAATAACGAGAGAGAGAGAGAGAGAGAGAGAGAGAGAGAGAGAGAGAGAGAGAGAGAACCTGTAGCAGCGGTTGGTGGAAGATCGAGTCAGAAGAGAGACAAAAGGAGGAGGGGTTTGGGCCACCAAAATTTAACTCTCATCAGTTTCGCCTTCCGGGGTAAGGAATTGATTCTCATTTGTGGAGTGACGCTTCACTCGGTCGAAACGGCTGAGTTGACTCGGTACGGGGCTGGCTTACTGAACATTAGCGGAAGCCTCCTTTTTTTACGTGGCCTGTTTATTGGGCTTAAAATTGGGCTACACTACTATGAGTCTATTGGAAGTGTTTTCCCATTTGGGCCCAAGAGACCCTACCACACAGTAAGGACAAATAAGAGATTTTGCACAAACTTAGAAATTTTGTGGGTAAAATCTAAAAAGTTAAAAAATTTATTGACAAAAATTCGTGAATATGTGTTTGTCTCGAAGATAAAATTATGAGCGAATTAGTACCTCAAAAATCGATAAAAAATTTTTTTTTGAGGTTTTGATAATAATTTGATAATAATTCAAGAGCTGAGCTGATGTGCTCCAACTCGTAGTTCAAAATAGATTTCTTTGTTTAAAACAAAAGTCACATCCTTCGAGCATCAAAATAATGGAGTATTTAGCTGCCGTTCCGCTTTTTTTTTTTTAAAATATTCTTTTAAAAAAAAAGTAATTTCAAGTTTAAATATAATGAAAATGAAAAATAATTTTTAAATTTTTTTTACACCGTTTAAAAGATCTCAATGAGATATATAAAATAAAATCCATATTCGTTGAAAAATTATTTGCGTAAACACATAATTTCTAAAATTAAAATTACATTTCTTATTTAAAAGTTCATTTTTCGAGAAACCGAAACACTACTTTAGTTTTGTTCTTTCCCAAGAATACACAAAAGGCTAGGCGAAAGTAAAAAAAAGGGTCAAAAGAAAAGTAACGAAAGAATTGAGTACGAAAGGCGAAAGTAGAAAAGTAACAAAAGAAAAGTAGAAAAAGAACAGCCTATTATTACCTAGGGCGCTCAACATTTGGTTGGTAGCCAATGATATTTTTTGTGGAAAAGGACCATCGCCAGTGAACCATTGTCTGCAACAATGTCCGCGGATTGAGAAATTCCGTAATGTAAAGTCCTGCGAGACACCCTATAGGGTGCACACGAATCGTCGATCTTGAACATAAATTATTGAGATATAAATATAATTTTTTATTATGACCGTTGATTGATGAGATCGACGGCTACTGTGTGCCGTCCTATACGCGTACCATAAGAGTAGCACCCCTGGATCCCATCGTCAGCAGCTCATTGTCTTCAAGTTGCACACCTAGGATTCTTGAATGCCCATCCTTAAGATTCGGTGCATCTGCATTCTATTGCCCTTTGATGGATACTTATTTTGGATGTAACACTTTTTATTTGCGTTCTTGTTGTTATAGTCGCTCACGCCTCACGGTGGGTTTTCTGTTTATTGTCATGTTATTGTTACTACCGTTTACGGCTAGGCCTGTTAACGGGTCGGATCGGATTCGGATCCGACAGATCCGGATTCGATAAAACTTGGATCCGACCCGAATCCGATAAGATTCAAATTCAATAGTGGAAATCCTGATCCGATCCGAAAAATTTGGATCCGATCCGAAAAATTTGGATCCGATCCAAAAATTCGAATCCGATCCGAAAACTTTTTTACTTCAAAATTTTTAGCATATATATATGGGGGCGGTTCCGAGGACACCCAACGGGGACACCTAAAAAAACACCCCATGGTTTCCTATCAAATTTTGATGATCCGAGCCGCTCAATGTGATCAGAATGTGATTTTAATGGTACACGCTAAAAATCAGCAAAAAAAATGACCGGGAAGGACTTGATCCGAACAGTTTGAACAATTATTTATTGAACGGTTCAAATAAAAACTGCTCAAATCAAGCCTTTCCCGGTCAATTTTTTTGCTAATTTCTCGCGGACACCCTTAAAATCACATTCTGCACACATTGAGCGGTTCGGATCATAAAAATTCAATTGGGAACTATCAGATTGAGATTTTGGGTGTCCCCGTTGGGTGTTTTATTAGGGTGTTCATTGAACCATTCTCTCTCTCTCTATATATATATATATATATATTAAAAAAATACATTTTTTTTTTCAAAAAAAATATTTTCCAAAAAAAATAAACGAAAAAATTGAAAATAAAAATACAACTTCTTAAACATTTTTTTTCAAAATAAAAAATTTACTGTATTTTTAAAAAAAATTTCAAAAATTTATAAAAAGTTAAAAAAAATAAAGTTCGGATTCGGATTGATAACGGATTTAATTCGATCCGATCCGGATCTGACAACGTTACCGGATTCGGATTATCGGATCGACAGTATCGGATTCGGATTCGGATCTGATCCGGTCCATTGACAGGCCTATTTACGGCGGTAAACGGAACGGGCCGAGCTTTGTCGAGCTCGAGTTTGGCTCGAACTTTAAATAGCTGAGCTTATTTATTTACTAAATGAGCCACTTTAATTGACTCGAGCCTCCTTAACGAGTCGAGCTTTTGTCGAATCATTTACAAAATGAGCTGAAAATTCAAGCTGGAGCTCGTTCACTAACCGAGCAGAGCCGAGTTCCACTTGGCTCATTTACTAAACGAGCTGAAAATTTAAACTTGAGCTCATTTACTAAACGAGCCGAGCAAAACTCGCGAGCTCATTCTCTCTAATAATAAAAGAGCTTTTTTTTTTACAGAGCTAATAATAAGAGAGCTTACTTTGCTGTTAAGTTATGTGAAAAGAGCTTCATGTCCTTCAATGTCAAATCATAAAATTCACCCATTGATGACAAAAGGGGTTGTCATCACAAAAGTGGATTTAGCTTTCAAAGTAACAATTAATGGCATGCAACTTGCTATATCTTCCTCAGAAAATATGAGGACAACTAAATTTGATTATTGGCAAAAAATTATTAGTTTTAATTATTTAAGGGCCAAAATTTGATGGGTTGCAAAGTTTGATTATTCTAATGTAAACTTTTTTTTGAACAAATGTTATTAACTTTAACAACTTTTTAATTTTGATTATATCACTCTGGATGCTCTGATGGATAAGCCATAGCTAGCTAGCTACAATTATTTGTGCAGAAAGCAACATTTTGAAAGTAGAACGGCAACTCAATTATATTCCTTCTTATCTTTGTTTTAGTGGCCAGCACCTAAACTGTACCTGAGAATATTTTAGAATCACCGACACCAATAGGGGAAGCTAACCTCCAACTAGAGCTACATGCAGTGGTGTAGCTAGGAATAAGGAGCACTGAGGCACAATGAAAAACATACTCAAGGAAAAAAAAATTCGTGTTTGGTTGAACATTTTGAGAGTAACTTTTACTCTCGACACAGTTTTCAATAAATTTTTCTCTCTATCTCTCTCCACTCATTACCACACAACTTTCAAAAATAACTTTCTAAAAGCTCAACCAATCGGGGTGAAGATGATGCGACATTGCAGCTGGGTCGAGACTAAGAGAAGCTCCACTTCAGCCTGCTACTGCGTGGTTCCAGCTTGGCTTTTTGGCAAAGGAACAAAACGGAATTTACTTTGTTCTAAAAGCAAAGCAGTGTTTGCGTGCTATCTAGTTTTAGGCACAAAAGCAAAACAAACATATATTTTAGCCATGTCGATCTTAATGCAATAACGAAGTTCTATGAACCGAAAAACGTAAAATAACACGAAACTCGACTTCCTAGCTATTACTATTTGGTAATAACTGGAGTTCCAACCAAAATCACCAGATTAATCGTAAGTAGAGTTCCCACCAAAACCACCTGATTTAAGAGTCTGCCATAATTTTGAGTGTCCTTAAACATAGAATTGAGAGGCATTTGGCACGCCCATGGTACCACCCCACACGTGAACCTTTGATCCGTATTGACACCCGACACAAGTTTACGGGTCTTTGTAACATAGCTCTAGCCTGTAACCACTATTTTCCAATCATCATCTGAACTACAAATTCTCAGCATTAGACACAATCAATGTAACAAGGTTTCTGCATCAAAATTAGCAGGTCGAAAAAAGCTGTGAATCTTTTAAAGTTCCATCCGCTCCATGTACTCCTCATGTTGAATTTGGAGGGAGAAATGGCTAGAAGAACCCTCTCCCACCCATTCAGACTGTCGGTTCCGGTTTATGTTAGGGGCCCTGGCATCAGGTTACTGCAGTTGACGCCAAGGAAATAGCAGCCCAGGGGTTCAATTAATGTAGTGGCCAAGTTGCTTTCAAAAAATACTTTTGGGCTGTTTGACAAAGCATTTTTGAACCAGTGCAAGAGTTGAGCAGCACTATGTTTACTTATAACGAGATAGGGAGTTTCCTTGACTCCTTCTTCACGTAAGCATGTATATAAACCTCAATTGGGTAGGTAGGTTAAATCTCTTTGGTGCTTTTGCACCTAACTGATCCTCCACTACACGTTTATCTCAAGCAAAACCATTTACGTATTCTTTCTTTTTCTTTTTCTTTTTCTTTTTTTTTTGGTCAAGCAGAAATTCTTTACGTATTCTCCCATTCAGACTACTAGATATAAGTTTGGTCTCTCTCTCTCTCTCTCTCTCTCTCTCACACACACACACACACACATACACGCACACAGTAAATGAAGCAATGACAAGTACACTTTTCCCACCTCGTAGCCATCCAATAAGCATTTGATGAAAACATTGATGACTAGTTGAGAATTTCTCCATGGAAACATTGAAGTTCAATGCACAAACGTAGCTAGTACTATCCATTAAAGAGAGAAGAAAAAAATGCAAGAAATCATCATACCTAGTGCACAAGGCTGCCTCTTAAACAATGGGCGTGGAGAGGTAGTAGGTAGCAGCCTTCCCCCAACTTCGTCGCAACGAGGCTAATTCCCATGCCTTGAACTAGCACCTCAATGCCAGAAGAGAATAAAACTTGTCCCCACTCCACGTTTCAATATTAAAATTGCTTGACAGGAAAAAACCATGGTGTAGGAATCAGATATATGACACATCGAAATAAAATAGCATAATCCAAACAGCAAATCAACTCTTTCATTTGACTATAGTAATTCACTAACCAAGTAAAAAACTTCAACAAGTACCATAAATTATTTAAGAGAAGGTCAGAAGGCACTTTTCCACAACAGGTAAACACAATTAGTCTAAGTCTAAGAAGGTTGCTGAGAAATGGTCCTAATTCGGAGTGGATTCTAAAAGAAATGTCGTAGTCAACAAATTTTTTACCAAATTCAATGAGGTCAGCCGGTAAGTTCACTATAAATAGCACAACATTTGTTCACTTGATGCACTACCACTTTTTCCTTCTTTCTTTGCTTCTGCTTTCTTCTGTTATACAATGGCGTTTTCTCAATTGTTTGTTTTGTCCCTATTTGCAAGTTTTCTTCTCATGCAAACTCCGGGGGATGCAGCAACATGCAGTGACTGTTTCACTCGTTCTCGAGCAGCTTACTACCCAAATTCTGATGAAAAGGGAACAGAAAGTGGGAGTTCTAACTGCATAAAAACATACAAACTAATCCGTTCATTTGTATCCATAACTTGACCTTTATTGACGTCTAAACCGTATTGATCTTGATTGAATTGCAGCTGGGAGATGTGGTTATGGAACATTTGGAGCAACAATAAATGGTGGGGATGTAGCAGCTGCATCTGATCTCTATCGTGATGGCATAGGCTGTGGTGCTTGCTACCAGGTGATGTATCTAATTATTTTGAACCGGAAAAGAAAGAAAAAAGAACAGGAGGCTGAAATTTGAAATCTACTAATGGTTTTGCTAATATATAGTAGGACTAAAATGATGTTGTTCTTTGTTTCACTAGGTAAGGTGCACCAACAGTAATTATTGCTCAGACAACGGCACGACTGTGGTCATTACTGACCATGGTTCAAGCGATCGAACTGATTTCATCATGAGCAGGCGAGCATTTACTCGGATAGCTCAGACTACAGATGCAGCTGCATCTCTGCTAGCCCTTGGTGTGGTTGACATTGAATATCGACGGTAATAGCCCTAACTGTATCCTTCTGACAACCATGAGAAAAATTTCCAGATAATACAGTTTTTCCATAATATAAGCCAACCAGGGAATTTTTATGATAAACAGTAACAGAAAACGATATCACTGTACTTCAAGAAATAACTGAACCTTTGTGTCCTGTTTGTTTGTCTGCATTAAAGCATAGGACTATATATCCAACGAAATCACATATTCCAGTTTTGATTGAAACTTTTACGGATATCCCACAAAACAAGGGATATATAGTACCTCTTCGCTACCGATCCGGTAGGCTTACTTTAACGAATGAGATTATAACAGTTATAGCCTATAGGTAGAACCGAACCCCAGCCTTTGGTTAGATCCCCCTCCGGTTGCTGAGAACTCTTTCACATAAGATAAAAGGAAGTTTAGAACATGCCTAAAAGATGGACACGTTCATACTTTTTACCACACGGAACAAGATTGAACATTTTGGGCCATTTTTCTGAGCCCAAGAAGGTAGTGCACAGCCATCCCACACAGAAAGCCCAGGCCTGCGCTCAAGCCCACTAGCGAAACGGCAGTACAAAGAAGCATCACAAAGGATTCCTCCTTAGAGCCCATGTCCCTTGAGCACATAGCCAGCTCTATCCCAGCAAACAGCAGAAGGACCCCCAACACCCCAACAGGAAACTGCTCCAATACCTGTAGTATTGCTTAGAAATGGTTATTTTCCAAAATATTTGGATAAATGTAATTTTTTTAAAATTTTTCCGACAATCTATAAAAAATTGGAGCAAAATTAACAAACGTAAAAAAAAAATTCAAATAAGGACAAAACCTTAACTTTTAGAAAAAATTAAGTGGAACTAGGCCTAAAGACATTTTTAACATTAACAAATGTTCTTGGTTTATTTTTGGCGGGTATTAATTATCAAAATACGTCATTGGGCCGTCATTTTCCCTAAATGCAACAATTCATACCTTTACCAGGGAGCTTCCCAAGACCAAGCCCAAGCCCAACTTAGCTGCACCAAGAAGGGCCACACAACAACCACTTCTCCCACCAAACTTGTACTGCCCAGCTAGCCCACCAGCACCATGGCAACATGGCATGGCCCCAAGCCCGCACCCCACCAAATTCATCACCCCAACCGTCACCGACACCGACGCCGCCGAGACGTCTCTCCCCGGAAAAAGATCCGACGACAGTTTACACACGGCGATAACCGAGTTCAAGATCGACAAGGGCAATTGCGGAATTGTACCCTTGATAAATCCATCTTTCCATGCATTCTTAGATATTTTCACAATTTCGATAGGTGATGGCCCAAATTTGAACCCTTTAACCACTTTAGGCCCTCTAATAATTGCCAGAACCACCCCCAATAAAAATATGTTAAAAGCAGAGGGAAGAGAAGCTACAATCTTCGTCAATTTCCTCCTTTTCCCAACCCTTTCTCGATCACCCAAATTACCATCACTTTCTCTCTCCTCAATTTCATCATCACCTGCACCATTGACAATTATAATGAAAACGGCACAAACAAGGGCCAAAACCAACCCATCTAGGCCCAACCAATGCCTCTGCCCACTAGATTTGGACTTTGAAAAATCTTGTACATTTCTTATGTACTTAACCGCAGTTAAAGCAAATGATAGCCCTTGTGCCAATTGAATGCCCCTGACAACAGAAAGCGGTATAAACCTGTACACAAGTTGCATCAGCCCCGTGACACCCAATAAAAATAAAATCGCCCCCGTTAGAATCCCGGCCGCCATCGCCTCCGGTATGCCGAAATCTGCATCGGTTATCGCCACTGCGGCGATCGATTTCATCGGTTGGACCGGCATTGGGACGCCGTAAATAGCGCCGGTGATGATATTGTAGACCCCGGTGAAAATCAGGGTCGTGCCGAGATTCAGGTCCTTGGCCAGGGTCAAGGCCAATACTATAGGGATGTATGTGCCCAAATCCCCCATCGCACCATTCAATTCAGCCCATTTTGACCTGAAAAGAAGATTGTTTTTCACTCGGTCGACGACGGTGGCCGGGAAACCCGAATTGGGTGGTCGGGCGGTGGTTTCCGGTAGGGTTTGGAGAGGTGGGTTTTGGTGGGCTTGGGAATCCATTGGTCTTTTTCAAAATTCGGCACTCTCCGTGGGTCCTCTTTTATAGTTGCACGAAACGGGTTTCAAAGGGGGAATTGATACTGTGGCTTTAATTGATGAGACTTGAGAGGTGGTAGTTTTGAGGAGAGCAACGTGAACCGTTGAATGAGGCGTGAGGAATATTACTTGTTTGTTTATATGGATAATTCGAGTAGTTCAATATGAATCGACGGCCAGAGCAGTGACGGCATAAGGGCAATATCTGATCTCTTATGGATTATTCAAGTTGTTCAATAATTAAAAAAAAAATTAAGTGGGCTCATGAGCAATCAGCTCAATTCGATATGTGTAGGTGCTCGATTTAATTTTCTATTTTTTCATTTAGATTTTAAGATCTCAGATCATCCGTACGGGACCCGGAGTGGGCCCTGCTTTCCGTTAAAGCTTGTCGATACCTACAGTGGGGTTCCTTTTTCTTTAGGAAATTGATATTCGCGTTTCACTTTTTACTAGTAGCGCTTCATTTTGTTCATGAACGTACTGAAATTAAAACGCCATCAGTAAAAAGTAAAGCGCAAAAATCTATTTCCTTTCTTTATACTAAATTTATTCTTTGTGAAAACACCGCAGGTGACTTTTCTGGGTCAACCAAAGAATAGAGGAAAATGCTAAAAAAAAAAAAGTCCCGTCAACTTTTTTTAAAGCTGAAAAAGTGTATTAGTAATATATATGAAAAACAAGTATAAAAAAAAAGTCTAAAAAATATATTATGGTATGTGTTTTTTTTCATTTCATTTCGTTTAGCTTGATAAAAGCACAGTTGGCTTCCAATAACAGGACATAAGAATAAAATTAAATTGTGATAATAAAAGAATAAAAGTTGATTTGCTTAATTTGCTTAATACATATATTGGAAATCTTAAAGGCGATTATATAAATAAATACATGGTGGGATAACAAAACACAAGCACGGTGACGGAGAATCTCCTATATTACTTTGATTGCGTGCTAAAAAAAAAAAAACCATTTTGTTTTGTTTTGGGTGATTTGTTATGCAATCTCTTATCACATTGTGTCATCTTCAAAATAGAGAGCACTTTTAATCAACAGCTCGAGCAATCTAGACCATTGATTGCCGAGATCAACGGCCCAGATCTGCACAGCACCTCTCCCGAGTTCATACATTCTATTTCGTAACGTGCGCTTCTGTGCTTGCTTTATTTTGCAAACCACTCAAAATACTTCTTAGAAAAAAAAAAAATTTTAATGTAAACAACCTAGCTACTTTTGCAAAGGCTGAAAAATGTTTCCATATTTCTTAATTGTAAATTTTGCGTAAAAAATGCATTCTTTGAAGTTTTCCATTGTTTTTATTGATTCCAAGGAACATAAACTGAAGGGGAAAAAATCAGACAGTTTGAATTTTTTTTTTTTTTTGCCAAGCAAGAATTTTATTGATTCCAGGGAGCATAAACTGAAGGGTAAAAAATCAGACGGTTTTTATTTTATTATTTTTGCGAAGAAAGAATTCTATTGGTTGCATGTGATTGCATGTGGGGGCGTGGTTATCTAATTTTTCGTGTGTAATCTGCTTTCAAGACTCTGCCGTTGGCCACTTGTGGTGGCGAATTAATTCCTTCCTCCTGACAAAAGTCAATCAGAATTGAGATTCTATTCCACAGCCAAAACAAAATAGTACTAGTACTACAATTAATGGCTTGTTTGTTTGGAGATAGGATTAAGGGATTGGGAGATGCTGCCAAGCCTCCTGCCATGCAAGCGCATCTGGTCCGTCTAAAAATGTTTTCAGCAGTTCAGATTAAAGGATGAACTCTTCTCTAGAAGAGTTTGTTTTCAATTCGGGCCATTTGGGATGGACGGGTCTAGATGTGCTCGACAGACGCTTGGCAGGGTCCCTGGGTTTAAGTGGGATTGTGGTGAAGGAATTATTATTAGTCGAGAGACTAAAATAATCCAAGAACTCTACCGGGGGATAGAATTCCTATCCTGTTTTTGTTTGTGCATGGAATTACATAAGGGATAGGTCTTATCATGTCTGTTTGAAGACTTCTGGACAATGATTAATAGCTCAATTACTATATTGTCCCTATTGCAATTGTTTACCACTTGTGTTTCTTCAACATAAACAAATCTCTCTCTCTCTCTCTCTCTCTCTCTCTCTCTCAGTGTCCCATGCAGCTATCCAGGTAAAAATATAATTATCAAGATTGATGAGAACAGCAACAACCCTAATTACCTGGCTTTTATCATATGGCATCAACAAGGCAAAAAGGATATCACTGCTGTGCAGCTCTGCGAGGTAACCCCCCCAAAGCACAAGCTAATATACTCAACAAGAAAGCCATTTCCTACCATAGCAAATAGCAATAGTAGCTAGCACCCATTTCACTGCATATATCATCCTATCATGTACAGTATTGACAATTGATATAACATTTGCAGACACAAAATTTTGTGTGCAAGCTACTCGATAGGAGCTACGGAGCAGTATGGACGACTACTTCACCCCCTAGGGGACCCCTCTCCTTAAGGATGCTGTTTAGCGATGATGACGAGGAGACGTGGCTGATTCCAGTTAATAACATACCGGAAGATTGGAAACCTGGAAATACATATGACTCAGGAGTACAAGTGAACTTATAGCCAAATGAATGGGTCTCTAATATTCGATGAATACAGATTCATACCCCTGGAATAAACATCCATGACTTTGCAGTTTTCATATGTTCTATTTTCATTTTCGTTTCAAATTAGGAAAAGCATCGAGAAGTTCTTAATTGTATTCGTTGTATTGTATTGTTGAATAATAATCTCAAAAACTAGATAATGAATGTATGGAATTCATTTTTAACTACAGCAGTCATTCCAGACAGTACTAAATCTTAGCTATTTCATCTGCCTGCTTTCCGATTAACATTACATTAGAAAGCATCAAGCCCCCTCTTCTGCCCTTAAAAGCAGTGGAGATGTCTGACCCCACACAGTAAGAGGCATTTTTCAACTATCAATCAAGAACCGAGGAGCTACAACAAAACGTCCCTGTAGCTCCTCGGTTCTTGGAGGTTTAGGGGGGCCACTGTTTCAGTGGTATTCTGAGAGCAGCCACTTTGTACATATATTGCCAAAGGTTAGATCTGTCTCCAATCATCCCCTGCCCATACCCCCAATGATTGGGGACTAGATGGGTTATGTTATGTTGTTGTTGTAATCAAGAGAGTGCACGGCTAGCATTTTACCTAGTGAATTTAACAGTTAATCTTGGTTTCTTGACCAACAAGCTTTGGTTTTGGCTAAACCTAGCAGGGCACTATAAGCAAAGTACCTTCGTATTCTGTTCTTGGTCTGCAGTTTCATACTAGTAATGTTCAGAATCATCATAGCAGATCAAACACAAAAATTCAGCCCTTTTCCAAACATGCATTCAGCCCTTCTACACACATATATTCATTTGTTTTTCCTACATGCGATTCCAGGAAAAATACGACCACTCTTATTTACAATCTATTGAAATATGAGAGGTCTTTCTCTCAGTTGGACTGGCCTAGGCAGAACATTGGTCTAAGCTACGTGAAGTGGTCCGGCCGGCAAAACCTTTGTCTATAGCCACCAAGCCACAACTGTAAAACAATATCGCCGGTAAAAAAAACACACTGTAGAACAATATTGCCATTTAACTGCAAGCAGTACCTTGTAATTTCAAATTTCAATATTAAATACAGGACAAAATAATGAAACCCTGGCAGATCCAAAAGAAATCAGTTCTGACTCTTAGAAATTAGTCAAGTTGTTTCACACTAAACTCAAGGAATCATTAACACAGAAATTGTTGTATTTGTTCAATTAAAAAACTTCACATTCAGAAGCTTGGAAGAATTTCCATCATAATATCCGAACTTATGAAACCCACATTCGCTGTCGCATTTGAGATATTTCAGAACAATGTATAAGTAGATAAAAGAACCCACAAAAAGGACATAAAATAAGTGTTTGAAATAATTGTGATTTTCCTTGAACACTGAAATAAGAATCCACAACATGGTGAGAGATCATTTACTGTCAGTCGGTCACCTGGAGCGCTTCAACTGAAATGAGGAAGGATTCCAGAGAGAGAGACCAACTGGTTAAACATTCATCACAACTTAAGCCTCCAGCACAAATCTTTAAATATCTACAGATCCTGTATAAATTAACCACTCCACTCTTCGATGCCCTGTCTCTCTCTTTTGACTACATATCAACAATTGTTTTCCATGAACCCAATAACTTAAACCGACATCATTGCCGTTGATTCAGAGTTTCCCATGAGTTTGTTTATAAATTTCCAAGGATTATGATTTATGTACTAAAGTAATTCTTGTGAATCCTCTTGAGCTCTACATAGCAGAGCCTACCTCATATGTGCATTCTGATACAAAATCATTATTCTGCTATCCTGCACAAGGAATAAACATGATCCTGGAGTAGAGTGTTCTCTCACTTCCTTGAAGCTATATCATCCTCCTTGAGAGTCCATTTACTTGAAGTCTTGATGGAAAGTCCAACATAAATAGCCAGGTTCATTCATCTGTTTCCAAGAGTAGGCAGTACTACTATCAGAATTTCTCTAATCCATCATATCTCTGCCTGACAACTTTATTTGAGCACCCATTTGACTCAACATGGAGTAAACCATGCTCCTTCTATGTACTGAACTTCTTCCCTGAAAAAAATCAGCACCAAAATCTGCAGACTCAACCAGGCTAGACCCCGCCTCTTTGTGGAACCCCTTATTCGTCATCATCTTTCTCATATTTTCTACATCGGCCCACCTCCCTTCTTCTGCATATATGTTTGATAGCAACACATAAGGACCAACATCTCCTGGTTCCAACTCAATCAGCCGCTTAGCCACAATCTCACCAAGCTCAAGATTTGAGTGGCTCCTGCAAGCTGAAAGCAAAGCACCCCATAGAACAGGACCTGCATCCATTGGCGTATTCCTGATTAGCTTTTCAGAATCCTTTAGTAAGCCAGCCCGGCCAAGAAGATCGACCATGCAGCCATAGTGCTCCACCTTTGGCTCAATCATGTAAACTCGGCGCATTAGGTCAAAGTACCACCAGCCCTCCAAAACCAATCCCGCATGAGCACAGCCACTTAAAATGCATATAAAAGTGGCATCATTTGGCATGACTCCTCTCTCCTCCATCTCAAGAAACACTTCAAGAGCCTTCTCTCCATACCCATGCATTCCGTAGCCCATAATCATAGAGTTCCATGATACAACACTTCTTTTAGGCATCTCATCAAAGACTTCTCTGGCCAAATCCATAACACCACATTTTGCATACATTGTCAAGAGAGCAGTTGAAAGTAGCACGTCTGGTACAATCGTCCTATGATTTATAATGTAAGTATGAACCCATTTACCTCTATCAAGCCTCCCTAGGTGTGCACATGCAGTTAGGATGCTAACAAGAGTGGCCTCATCCGGCTGAGCATCCCCTCCTTCCATCATCCTATCAAACAAATTCAAACACTCTATATAATCCTTGGATCGCACATAAAGAGACAACATCGTATTCCAAGAAACTACATTCCTAACGGGCATCCGATCAAAAAACTCCCGAGCACATGAAATGTCTCCAATCCGAGCATACCCATCAATCAAGGAATTCCAGGAAACAATATCTCTAAATGGCATCTCCTCAAACAACTTTTTCGCCTCCTCAACGTCCCCAATCGCTACATAACCCGTGATCATAGAATTCCAAGTAAAAGCATCTCTCTCAGGCATTACATCAAAAACCCCACGCGCAACACCCACTTCCCTGTTCTTCACGCACCCATCCACCATCGAATTCCAAGTGACCAAATCTGACTCGGGACTTTGATCAAACACCTCCCGTGCATCCCGAATTCTCCCAAAAACAAAGTACATGTGAATCAAAGCATTCCGAACGAACAAATCGGACTCAAACCCGAATTTCACAACCCTACCGTGGGTCTTTCCCCCTTCTCTAACTGACCCAATCTCCACACAAACCTTCGCCAAAAGCGGAAAAGTATAATTATTCGGCAAAACAAACTTCCCCACCATTTTATCATAGTAAAAATTAAGAGCACCAAGTGGATCGTGCAATCCCACCAAACCTCTAACAATCGTGTTACACAGAAACGCATCGGGCTCTTCGAACCGATCAAAGAGCGAGATCGCGTGAGAAACCCTTGACGGCGAGGAAGAAGAAGAGCACAGTTTCTTCACCGCTCGGCTCGAAACGAGAGAATGTTGAAATATGCCGGAGACAATGAGCTGGGTGTGGATTTGGTTGAACTCTGTCAGCGTGCCGTTGCAGGATTCTAAGGTGCGCAGGATGGGGTGGTTGAGGGTTAACGTGCGCACTCGTGGGTCGTCTGGGTCTGAATCCGGCCATAGTCGGGGCGTGGGTTTGGAGAGGTTTTTCTGGGTTTGGATGAATTTTTCTAGAGCTTGTGAAGATAAGCGGGTTTTTCTGGCCATGGATTTTTGTCTTCACATTTGGCGGGAAGGATATGGGTTCAGAATGCCCGTTGGATACCGCTGGTTTTGCCTTCCTCCGCATTATCCAAAAAACTTATGTGACTTCCACAAATAGGAAATTGCCTTCTTTTTTTCTTTTTTTTTTTGGTGCAAAATTGCCTTCCTAAGAACACAATTTTACAACACAGCTTTGGACACTACTCCATCGTAACTACTCGAAAGTCAAAGAATGTTGCCCTAAGACTATTTGAAAGTCGAAGTATGTGGCCCTAGATGTGTTGATCAACAGTTGTGTTCGGTGCTATATTAATTGTGTTTCAGCATTGCTCCTCTATCTAGTCAAAATTAGTCCAGTTTGAATTCCTTTCAGTTTGGTCAGGTAGTAGTGAGCTCATCCAAAATCCACGATAGATGTAACCAATCATAGATGTAACTATTCATCTCATAACTCGCATCGATAGATGTTTAACCAATCATACTTGTGGTGAAAAAAATAGGTGGCACAATTATTAAACCAATTTTTAAGGCAAGTGACCTCTACACGGGCTACGAAATAACGGATGAAAACTGGACTAGGATCTTAGTCCACTGCCTTCCACTAGTTCTATCCATTCTTCCATTCAAACACCCTTTTAAGTTGTAATTTAGGTTTTCAGAAGTTGATATAGAGAAGATTCTACCAGGTCTTCAAAAACCAATGGCCATCCGTTTGAAATTAGAAAATTAGTTCACATAATAAGTGTTATTTATCAGACCAATTAGTTGAATGCCGAGAATGCCCTTCAATTCATACTACACTAGCAAGAGGGAAAAGAAAACGAAAAGAAAACACAAAAAAGAGGGGATTTGTGATCCGAGGAACTGAGATCCATATTTGCTGTCCAAAAAGACTGTAAATAGTTACACTTAGTAGCAAAAGCTAGGCGATCAGTCATACCTCTCACTGGATACTCACGTAGTACAAATACATGAATAAGAGACAATTGCTTTCCCGATGTACCAAGAAAGGAAAGTAAGACAGTCATAAGTCGAAACCACGGACTTCGCTGCACTCATAAATTGAATCATCAATTGTGCAGGTTGTCTTTCCCCTTCCTAAGCAGTGAAAACCCATGATGGTAATTTTGAATTCGTTAACATTTGGTCATTATTCGTCGGCTAGCAGCTTCCAAGCCAACGGTACCTGGTATCGGCCTTCTTAGTACTCTACATGTCGGAGACAGACCAAAGATATGCTTCCCTCTCTGTTGCTTGCTTCTCGTTCATTCGGGTGAACATTTTCTTCTCAAATCCTACAAGATGCACAACAGAACAGAAACTATTTAACTTAGCCTTGCCGAAATATGAGCCCAGAGTCCATACAAATCATCCAAATTCCTTCAAATTTACCAGTTTCAATAAAGAACGATGAGAATCTACTCAAGAAAAAGAAAAGGAAATAAGGCAGGGGTCCTGGGGTAGGTCCGCAGGGGTCCTACTTACAAGGAACAGAATATCTAGAACTCTCTGTATGGAACCTTGGCAGGAAACAATAGGGAAATAAGAAGGGAAAAAGCAAAGAAAACGTTTGAAAAGTATTGGTTATGTTTGGTAGCACTTTTATTTTCGACAAATAGAAATGAAATTATGTTTTGGTGCACTACTTCCATTTGCAAATAATGTACACAGTTTTCACTACTTCGATAATTTGAAAAGGCAACAAAACCTTACTTTCACTATTTTCAGAAACACAAAATCGGCTGCCAAAAAGCTCCTCTACAATCCTAGCCTATGTGCAGGTTCGAGCCTTCGGAGGTCCTCTATTTTTCTCATTTGTGGTACCATTAAAGCATTCAACGGTAATGGTAATATCTTCCCAACCCCAGTTCGGATCCATCTCTTCCCCTTCCATACCACCGATTTCAAGCGGCCATCGAAGGTCTCTCTCGATCTGATTGAAGAAATTGGTTTGAGGAGGGTCGACCCATCGATTTCAAATGGCCGTTTGGTGCTCGAGAAGGTTCGACTCATCGATTTCGAAGCAGCAACCCAAACCTGCGAAGTACATCTTCGCTACTTGAATAAGTCTCGAACAGCCTTCAGTTAATTTGAATCAGTCGATCCAAGTTGTTCGAATGCGATTTTGGACCTTTTCGACTACGAATCAGTTGATTATGGACATTTTCGAACCTCTTTCACGCCATAACCGACTCGCGAAGTTGATATGTGCGATTTCAATCCTTTATTCAGAGCCAGATCTGCTACTTCTCAGTCATTCTAACTTGAATTATCCTAGTGATTTAAGCTCGAATTTGGTGCTTCTTCCTATAATTTTAGTACTGGTCGTTGATTTACTGAGTTGGGTTTACTGGGTGTAGTTGGTGTGTGATTGGGTATTGAACTATTGAGTTGACTGGGTGCTTAGTTGACTGAGTCAATAGGCTTATTTTCTTGATTGTGTTTGGCCACTATGGTGAGGTGATCAAGTTTTATAGCAATGAGGACTTCATTGTCGATAGTGAGCAAGGTAATAGGGGTGCTTTGCAACAAATTAATGTGACCCCATCACTTCGTTTCTCCCACCCCGAACGCCAAACAATCGTTGTTAGCTTATGAAAATGGCTAATCCCCCCACAATGTTCCCAATCTTGTATTCATCATAGAAGAGAGGGTACACCAACACCTTATTAATTTCGGGGAGGCCGCTCAAAATTTGAGACATTCTCAAGAGGAATTACATCCGAGGAGAGTTTTTTGGTCTCGATGCACTCCTCTTCGCGGAGGAGAATAGAATTCCAATCAATGCTTTGGAATTTGATGAAATCACTCAACTTGCTACCAATTGCGTAGATTTATGGATTCAAGCTAGCGATCAAGAGGGGATAATTCAACGTACACACAATCGACTCCAGCAATTCGAAGACGCGTTTCAACCCTTTGTAAATGCAACAGCAGCAATAGAACAACCAAGCATACATGGTTGTTGCAGCCCCTATGGTGAAGTCTACAGTAATTCCAGTGACCATTCCACAACAATTAAAAATAGTTAGAGTTTTGAAGACTAAATTTGGTTGGACTAAACCAGAAGTGTTTTGGACTGGCAATGCATCCAACCAAATTTAGTCTCCAAAACACTAGCTAATCTTAATTGTTGAGGAATAGCCACGGGAATTATTGTAGACTTCACTAGAGGGCTGTAGCAACCGTGTATGCTTTTAATGGTTGTTCTATTTCTGCTGTTGCGTTTAAAAGGACTTAAACGTGTCTTCGAATTGTTGGAGTCGATTCTGTCAATGTTCTAAAAAGCGCTTGGCGTTGGGCGGACGGCCGACCACCTTCAAGCTTCGAGACCTATTAATCGACCATTAATCGCCTTTAGCAATTAGTCGGGTTTTTTTTTTTTTATAAATATTCTACAACCTCCCTACCATTAATAAACACAGTTTTTCTAGTTGATGTAATATATCTTCTCTCCCAGAAAATTTCTTAGTTCTCTTTGGCTATCGGATACTCAATGTTAACACTTCTAAATGTTAACAGTTCTCTACATTTCAAATATAGAGACATAGAAGTTCAATGTTCATAGTTCAAGATTACAAAATCTTAATAGACCCAGATCGATGAGAGGTTGATCAAATGAGAGCCCTAACACAGTAACACTAATTCGAAGCCCTAAATAACCTGGTATGAGTATAACAGTTACCACCCTTCGTTTTCTAAAAATTCACATTTACCCCGCCTAATCGGCCATTAGCCAATTAATCGTCCATGAACCGATTAATCGCTTATTGCCACCTAGACGCCAACCAATTAAGCGGAGATTAATCACCGCTTAAGTCCGATTAATCTTCTAGCCGTCTAATTCAACCTTTTAGCCATTAATCTCATCGGTCAGTCCAGATTTCCAATTAATCGGCAATTAATCGCGCCTTTTAGAACACTGGATTCTGTGCACGTTCAATTATCTCCTCATGGTCGCCAGCTTAAGTCCATAAATCTACATGATTGGCAGAAAGTTGAGCAATTTCATCAAATTCAAAAGCATCGTTGACATTGATATTGTTTGGTTCGGGGTAGAATGCAACCCCAATCCAATAAAAAAATAGGCCCACACTCTTCTATGAAATCAACATCTCGTTCAGTGACAATTGGAATCATATTCTCCTCCACGAAGAGGAGTGCATCGAGACCAAAAAAACAATATCAATGCAAGATTGAGAATGTCATACTCTCCTCCTTCGATTTAAGTCCTCTTGAGAATGTCTTAGATTTTGAGCGGCCTTCTTGAAATTAATAAGGTGGTCATGTATCCTCCTCTATGATGAATGCAAGATTGAGAACATTGGAAGGGGATCAGTCATTTTCAGAAGCTAATGAGGATTGTTTGACGTTCGGGGTGGGAGAAACGAAGAGATGGGGTCACATTAATTTGTTACAAAGTGCCCTTATTACCTTGCTCACTCTCGACAATCAAGTCCTCATTGCTATAAAACTTGAACACCTCACCAAACAATGGCCAAACACAGTCAATCAGTCAAGAAAATAAGCCTCATAACTCAGTCAACTAAGCAATGCCCAGTCACACAACAACTAGACCTAGTAAACCCACCAAACACAGTAAATCAACAACCAGTATTGAAATCGCAAAAGGAAACACCAAATTCGAGCTTAAATCAATAGACCTACTCAGCCAAGATGATTCAAGTTAGAATGATTGAGAAGTACCCTTGAATAATGGACTGAAATCGCACGTATCGGGGCCGGTCTACCTAAGAGGATGGCAAACTCAAGCAAGCAGAAAAACTGCTTATGGCAAGAAAGCTCAACTTCCCGATTGGACTATCGAAGGCGTGCGCTCCTCTCATCCTTCCTTCGCGAGTCAGTTATGGTATAAAACAGGTTCGAAAATGTCCATAATCAACTGAATTGTAGTCGAAAAGGTCCAAAATATGTTGAGTTGCGTTCAAACAAGTTGGATCAACTTCAACTTAACCGATTCAACCGAACCAAAGGCTGTTCGAGACTTATTCGAGTGATTCAAGTAGCGAAGATGTACTTCGTAGGTCTGGGTTGCTGTTCTGAGCTTAGTTCTGTTGCATTTAAGAAGTGGGCTGATTATGGGCTAGTTGATGTGCTATCTAATGAAAAGGGATTTTACATCTTCCAATTTGGGCCAGTAGATGCTTGTAGACAAATTGTCGAGTTAGGGCCTTGGCATTTTGGTGGAAGATTGATGGTGCTACAGCTTTGGCATCCAGAAATTGAGTATGAAAGAGAGGGCCTGTCAAAAGTACCTATCTGGATTCAGCTTTATAATGTTCCCCTCCAGTTTTGGATTGCAAAGCGGTTGAGTTATATTGCGAGCTCTGTAGGCAAACCCCTTTATGCAGATGAGATGACTGAAACTGCCAAACGAATTGCCTATGCCAAGATTTGTGTTGAACAATGAAGCACGGGTACGCCAGAAACAATGGCGTACGCGTACCTGGTACGGGTATGGGTACGCACCGGGTACGCGAAATACTCTGATAGGTACGTGAAGAAGAAGAAGCTGACGAAGAATAAAAAGAGAGAGAGAGACGTCGGACGGAAAGAGAGACTTTGGTGATGGCAGACGATGATCGATGGCGACGATGAGAGAGAGAGAGACGTCGGACGATGATCGGCGGTGAGTGAGACGATCGATGATCGACGGGGAGAAAGAGAGGGTTCTGACTTCGATCGCACTCTAGACTCCACTCGACGGCGATGACGATGTGAACCCTAGAGTCATACATATATTTAAAGGGTTATTACACTCCAGTCCTTAGACCTTAACACATGCAACAATCTGGTCCCAAAATTTCTGAAAGTTTTCACTTCGACCCCTGGTCTCTTTTAAATTTGTATTTTATTAAGAAATATATAAAAAAAATTATAACTAATATAATGATGTGATTATACATGAGCTATACATTTTACATAAAAACTCAAGCATATTAAAATTATAAAAAATAAATGTGTCGTACCCCCGCCGTACCTGTACCCTACTTTTTTGGGGTTTTGCCGTTTCCCATACCCATACCCGCGCTCCATAGGTGTTGCTGCTTCTTTGCCTCACTCAGTGGACCTTCTTACTGCATCTGGGAAGACGGTTGCTATTGCTATTAAGGGTATGTTTGGTTGGATGGAATCAAGGTTGGAATGGAATAGTTATTCCAATGACTTACTTATTCCAATGTTTGGTTCATCATTGAATAATGGAATGATGATTCCAAATTGAATCACTATTCACCTTAGTAAAGGAATTGTCATTCCATCCAAAAAACTAAGGAATTGTTATTCCATTTCTTTGTCACTCCAAAATTACTAGTGCCACTCCAACATTCACTATTGCCACACCAAAAATTACTATTGCCAGTCCAAAAATTACTATTGCCACTCCAAAAATGCTATTGCCACTCCAAAAATTGCTATTGCCACTCCAAAAATTGCTATTGCCACACTATTCCATTGGAGATGAGAATGATTATTCCTAAGTACAACCAAACATGAGAATGGAAATGATTATTCCATTCTCAATTCCTCCAATTCTATTCCATTTTTAATTCTATTCCTATTCACATTCCATTCCATCCAACCAAACGCACCCTAAGTACCCTTGGCGACCAGTTAAATGTGGTTCATGCAAGGTCTTTGGGCATTCTGACTGTAGTTAAAAGGTGGTGCAGGCCCCTGAGGGAGTAACTGACCCTACAAAAACTGCTCCAAAGGGTCAGGTTTTGGTTGTGAAATCAGGTGGGAGGGACTCTATTCCAAATCCATTGGTGGTTTCTGAGCCTGCTGTGATTGTACCAGCCTCCTCTGTTAGGGAACTCCCATGTTCTAATCAATTTGATGCCTTACAGTTGATGGATAAAGAGAATACTTCTAGGACGGTCATGGTTTCAGAGGCTGCTGAGGTGCATTTGGATTCTGGTAAGGTTATCCAAAAGGAATCCTTGGGTGCTGCTTCTATTAGGACTGACCCCAGTTCTAGTAAGATCATGGAGGAGCCTCATTATGGAACTCTACCAGATGTTCTTGGGGAGGGTATGAAAGATCCAGATGCGTTGTTCCAGGCCTTAACTTCAATGGAAATGGTGGACACTAATAAGCCCAAGGAAGGGAAGAACCCTGGGGCAGCTAAGAGGGGAAGGAAGCCCAAGAATCGATGATTAAACTCTCTTCATGGAATACTAGGGGTCTAAACAACCCCATTAAACAAGGAGAGGTTAGGAAGTTTATTCACTCTCATAGATTGTCTTTGATGGGTGAGCCCTACTACTGGTACAGCAAGGGCTGTACAGCAGCCGGGTACAGATCTGGTTTGAGTCCGCCTCGGGTCCCGCAAAGATGATCAGAGCCGCTCATTTTGTTCAAAATATTTCGATTACAAAATTTTGAAGCAAAGTTGGATGATTCATAAACACCCTTTCCGATATCGGATTGAGAAGATTTTTTACAGGGACCCTAATCGAAATATTTTGAACAAAATGAGCGGCTCCGATCATCTTTGCAGGACCCGAGACCGACCCAAACCAGATCTGTACCCGGCTGCTGTACCGCACTTGCTGTACCAGTAGACTTTTTGTTGATGGGTACAGTTGAGTCAAAACTCAGACTGGAAAATATGGTAGCTTCAATGAAGAAAAGTCTGCCTGCTGGATGGGATTATGTCCATAATATTGGGTTAGGGTCTGTTGAACGGATAATTGTGGCTTGGGATACTCAGGGCCCTAAGGTTAATGTGCTAGCCTCCTCTGATCAGATGATGCTGCTTTCGGTAATGGTGGATAGCAGAACTTTTGCTCTTTCTGCTGTTTATGGTTTTAATCAAGCTGCTTCTAGAAGACAGCTTTGGGATGAGCTTAGGATTGGTTTTGGTACGATTGGTGACCTGCCTTAGATTGTCATTGGTGATTTCAATGTCGTTAGATGGCAGAATGAAAAATCTAACTCTAGTCATTTTGATGCTAATGCTACTGGGGAGTTTAATAAATGTATAGAGGACATTGAAGTGGAGGAACTTAATTCAAGAGGTCTATGGTTTACTTGGTCAAACAAGCAAGTTGGTACAGGTCATTGTAGTTGTAGACTGGATAGACACTAGTTAATTCTCAGGCAGAATGAGTTTACAGAATCTGAAGTGGCAGTCCTTGCTCCTACTGTGTCTGCTCACTGCCCTCTTCTAGTGACAGTGCTTCCTTACGAGGGGGGCAGGAAACCCTTTAAGTTCTTCAATTTTTGGATGAATCATAAGAATTTATCTCCTCTGCTTATTCAGTCATGGGGGTGTCCAATGGAAAAAGATGGTTCTCCTATGTTTCTCCTTTATGAGAAGCTCAGAAGATTAAAACCTTATCTGAAGAAGTCTAATCAAGAATTTTATGGTGATATTCAGAATAGGGTGTTACTGGCCAGGGAGGAGATAAGCAGAAGTCAGACTTGTTGTGCTCAATTACCTGGGGATCCTATTTTGATGGAATATGAAAGGATGTGTTTACTAGAGTACAATGATTTATGTGCTGCTGAAGAGGCTTGGTCTCGACAAAAATCAAGGATTAAATTGCTTCAGTTGGGGGATAATAATACTAGATTTTTCCATAAAAAAGTTGCAAGCCATAGGATGAGGAACAAGATTCTGTCCATATGTGATGAGAATGGTATCTGGATGATGTTAAGGAAGTGAAGGGGGAGATCATTAGGTTCTATAAGCAACTGTTGGGCACAAAATTTTCTCAGAAGCGACCTTTGGAGGAAAGGCTTCACTTTGCCAATACTGCTCCGTTGCATTTCAAGAAGGACTTACCTCTCCTATTACTCCAGATGAGATCAAAGGGGCTCTTTTTTCTATTGATGGAGACAAATCCCCAGGCCCAGATGGGTTTAATGCTAGTTTTTTCCAAAAGAATTGGCCTGTGGTTGGCAAGGAGGTAACAGAAGCTGTTCTTTCATTCTGGTATTTTACTTCGCAATGTAAATGCTACTGCTCGTACATTAATCCCTAAAACTACTTGTCCTCAGTCCATGAAAGAGTATCGGCCAATTGCATGCTGTAATGTAATTTACAAAACTATTACCAAGGTGTTGGCTCGAAGATTGCAACCAGTCCTACCCTATGTCATAAGTAAAGCTCAGGCAGCCTTAAGGGTAGATCAATATCTGATAACATTCTTTTGATGCAAGAACTTGTGAGGAATTACCAGAGGGATTCGGGGGTGGCTAGGTGTGCCATAAAGATCGATCTCATGAAGGCGTATGACTCGGTAGATTGGGATTTTTTGTTTGAAGTCATGGCTGCTATGGATTTTCCTTCATTGTTTATCTCGTGGGTCAGAACATCCGTTACTTCTGCTATGTTTTCTATTGTGATTAATGGAGAACTTGAAGGTTTCTTTAAAGGAGAGAAAGGGCTCAGCCAAGGAGACCCTATCTCTCCCTCTCTTTCTTTTGGTTATGGAGGGCCTGTATACTATTCTGCAGAGGAGGATCTGCCAGGGCTCTTTTACCTTCCACCCTAAATGTAGCCTTCAATCTATTTCTTTCCTTGCTTTTGCTGATGATCTGTTTCTCTTGGCTGGGGCTGACCCATCATCCATTGGGATCATTAAGGATGCTTTGGATGCATTATTTGTTCTGGTTTGAAGCCTAATCTACATAAGAGCCAGATTTTTTTTTTGGCGAGGGTAGATGCTGTGATAAAAGAGGAAATTCTGCATATTCTTCCAATCCCAAAATTGTATTACCAGTTAAGTATCTAGGGGTGCCTCTCATCTCAACAAGATTACGGTATGAGGACTGTATTCAATTAAAAGAGAGGACTCAACAACATATTGAGAGCTGGACAAATAGGTCTCTTACTTATGTTGGTAGAGCCTTGCTCATTCAATCAGTCCTATTCAGCATGCAGACAAATTGGTGCTCTATTTTCATTTTGCCACAGAAGATTATCAAAGAGGTGGAAGCTATGCTTAGATCCTTTCTATGGTCAGGGCTAAATCTAACCAAAGCAGGTGCTAAAGTCAGCTGGATTGAGGTTTGCACTCCAAAAAATGAAGGTGATCTAGGGCTGAAGTCCTTAAAGATCTGGAACCAAGTAGCTATGTTGTGCCATCTGTGGGCTTTGTGTAAAAAAGAGGATAACTTGTGGGTTAAATGGATTCACAGCTACTTCATTAAAAGTCAAAATCTTTGGGTTATGAAATTACCCCAGGATTGTTCTTGGACAATGAGGAAACTGATGAAGATGAGGGAGCAATGTCAGAGCTGGGTAAAGTACTTAATTGGCAATGGACAGGGGACATTCCTATGGTTTGATAATTGGCATCCAAGTGGTCCATTATACAACCTTTTTAGTGATCGTGCCTTTGCTAATCTAGGAAGTTCAGCTTCTGCAAAAGTGTGTATTGTTATTCGGGATGGAGAATGGAATTGGCCAAGACCAAGATCCTCTTTGGTTCAGCAAATTCAAGGCTTAATCCCTAGTTCAATCCAACCTTGTACTGATAAAGAAGATGAAGTCATATGGGTTATTTCACCTACTGGCCAGTACAATACCAAGCATACCTGGGAGGCTCTCAGGAATAGAGGAGAGAAAGTCCAGTGGGCTTCTATTGTGTGGTTCTCCAGAAGTGTGTCCAAGTGGTCGTTCATTTTGTGGCTTGCTTGTTTAAAGAGATTTGCTACAAAGGAGAGACTTTGCAAATGGGGGATGACCATTAATCCTGGTTGTGTGTTGTGTTCTCAGAGGGATGAAACGCTGCAACATCTGTTCTTTGCTTGTAATTTCTCTAAACATATTTGGCAGGAAGTCCTCCGTAGATTCCAGATTCAGAGGACTCCGGAGAAATGGGATAGTGAACTGATATGGTCCATTGATCATTGTAGAGGTAAGAGCTTTAGATCCTTCTTGTACAAATTAGTTCTGGCAGCTGGGATTTACCACCTCAGGTTGGAAAGGAATACTCGAGTTTTTGGAGGGAAAGCTAGAGGAGCTAATGTTGTGATGGCTTGCATTGAAGATAATGTAAGACTTAGAGTCTGCCCTTGGGAGCATTTTCCTAATTCTCTTGAAAATCAGCATCTCTGTTGTAGCTGGAACATTTCCAAGTAGAGTTCTTGGGGTGTCAAATGTGTAGCTTTTCAAGTAGAGTCCTTTGTAAAGGTTTTTGTATGTGGGATTAACTCCTCTTGTTGTTTTCGTGGTTGGTTATAAAATGCACTAGTTACCAAAAAAAAAAAAAACCCCTAAACCCTAGGGTACCCTATGAAAGTGCCTAAAACCCCAAACCCTATGAAAGTGCCTAAACCACTAAAACCCTATAATAGGAAAGTGCACCCTAAAACCCTATAAAAGTGCCTAAACCCTAGGGGACCCTACACTAGGGTATCTACCCTACCCTAGCCCTAGGGTACCCTATCCTATAATAAAAAAGTGCACCATAAAATCTTATGAAAGTGCCTAAACCCTAGGGTACCCTACCCTACTCTAGGGTACCCTAAAATGGACTTGAGACCTTACAAAATTAATAGGTGGACTAGTGGGCTTATAAAGTTCACATAATGGACCTAAGACTAATTTTCTATATTTTCTTTCCTCTTTTTCAAAACCGAACAAGGATAACTATTTTCCGTTTGCTTTTCTTTCTTTTCTCTTTTAAAACCAAACTCTCTTATTTTATTTCTTTCCAGAAGTCCCAACATGTACAGATAGATGACACAAGGCAAAGGAAATGCATCTTTTTGAAAAAGGGTGAGCGTGAACAAACCGTTACTGCGATCCACCCCATCCCAGTGTCTCCCAGGTTTGATGCCATAGCGATTTGGTGCAGCATCGAGTCCTCTTTTAATCCAGCTGTGACTAGGAATGTCCTGGGGGATCACAAAACCTGATTCTTTCATCTTATCATCATCTCCTAGATCTGGTAGGAGAAGCTCAGAGTGCTTTTTCTGAAACATATGGGAAAAATTACAAATTTCAGGAAAAGGAGAACATGAAAATTACAATTTCAGCAACATTGGTTAACAAGAAAGTCGCTAGTACCTTCACCAAGTGTGCCATTGGATCACCCCACCTAAGTCTATCCTTCAACATACTGTCCAGTTCTGGATCATCTCTGTAATAGAGTAGATGCATAGACATTAGAAAGTATTTAAAAAAGAACATACATTATAGAGAAATAGCGAAAGTTATCAAATTAATAGCTTTTCAAAAAAAAAAAATTAAATTCTTAGACAAAAAAAGAATGAATTCCCGTTGCTCTGATTCATTGGCTTACCTTGTCCGTGCAAAGGGTTTGTCCTTCTCAAGTTCTAGTTCCAGTTGCCTCGTTTCAGCTTCCCGCTTTTGAGCCAAGCCCTTCCCCCACTCCAATTTTATCTCCTGATCAAGGCATTGTTGTAATTATAAAAATCACAAATACAAAGACGCATTTCCTAGCAATATTTCTTTTGGTTATTTGTTACAAATTGCAAGTGTAAAACGGAATGGCACAGGACCTTTAAGAATATCTATGCATCAGATAGCAATAGCTATGTAATGATTCTAAGCGACAATTAAAGCTCCAGACAATTGCAGCTCCAGAGATTTACCAAACAGTACCCCACAGTTGCAGCATATAATAAGGTAGATGAAGGAAATCCAGCTATAGTAGACGTGGCTAATCCAAGTGGCTCCAACAACTAAAGTCCAGTTAGTTATTGGCATGCTCAGACTGCAACAAAATTATTTGATTCAATCCAATTCCAATATTTTCATTTCAAGTTGCAATGCATGTAGGACACAACCTGCTAATGAGGCCATCAACTTTATGCACATATTATCTGTCTGCTCATAGTCTCATCCCCCTTGCATTAAAGGTAATACTCAACAATCAAGGAATAAGATAGACAACCCAAGGTAATTAGCAACCCAAAATCAAAATTTTCATCCATGTGAATATGATAGACTGTGATATAATAAAATGATAGTGCATTGATCCATAAATCTCTTGGGTTTTTTATTCTGTAAACAGTTTGTTTTACTTTTGCTTCTCATTCCCGCCCCCCCAACCCCCCCTGTATAGACACCAGAATATAAAAACACTTTCCTTTCAATATCATTTTCCATTTAACCATGTTCATGTTCTCACATCCAAAGAAAAACAAAAGCGTCACTGCAAGAAAGCATGATGCTGCCAAGCTTCTGCCATTAAATCATCCCCATACACATGCCCGGTCACAAACGAAACTTGAATGCAAGTCTCCACAGTTCTACCATAGTGCAACACAGTGAGAAGTATACACCAAAACACCTTATGTCAGTCTCATGCAAGGTTAGTGCAAACTGATGGACATGCACACATTTACGCATATCTTGGTCTTATAGTTCTTCAGTTAGGATTCATATAACTAGTACAAAGTACCTCTCCATTGAGTACTTCTTTCAGCCTTAAGTATTTTCCAAGAGCTGCGATACTGTTACTTTATCCTCCATGATTATATGACCCAAAAGCTCCATATTAAGGGTACATAAGGCTCAAGCTACAAATAGATCAGGAGTAATTTTTCCCAAGAATTAAACACAATTACACTCATAAGAATCAGGAAAAGTGCACATTCGAAGGTCAGATATCTGAAATTTAAATGAAAATCTAATAGAACCAAGACTAGATGCCAGATATAGAACCAAGACTAGATGCCAGATAGAAGTACCATATAGAAGAATCCAAACACGAAAAAGTAAGTACGCTACCTTAGGCTTTTCATCCTTTTTTGTTGCTTTCAGTAACTCGTCCTTTGATATGCGTTCTCCTGCAAAAGTATTGAGTGAGAACAAGATAAAAGCATTCATGAGTTGCCAAAGAAAGAATAACCAACTAAGGATGCTTTTTGCACCTGTTGCTCTGTCACGGAATACAGGTTCAGCACCTCGACCACTTACAGAAGGATCCATATCTTTAAACCTACAGTAATATAAATAATTAGGTTAAAATAAGCTATTATCAACTGGAAATTATATCCTACAAGAAGATAAAAGCAAAATACAACAGGAAGAAAACGCACCACCTACACATTGGTGACTTCATTTTAAGAAAATAATGGCACAAAAATTTATTTGTCCATGCAGAAAAATAATTTCCATTAGTGCAACAAGAAATTTAAAGAAAAATAAACTCAAAGTTTACTATCCAACACTGATTTGACTTTGGCTTAAAAAACAAGCTCAAACAGAACAAGCACAGTTGGAAGAATCATCTCACAATATATTCTTTCTGCATCAGTAAATTTCTTAAGCTTCCAACACAAAACAACTAGTTAAGCATCGTTTGTTGACAATGAAAGAGAAGGAGGCTTCTAGGAGGAGTTTAAGATGATTTGACACTGAGAGAAACATCACGATCAGAGAGAAGGAAACCAGAAGTTAGCTACTTTTTTCGAGAAACGTTCAGTTAAGTGTCTTCGAAGCTATACAGTTGTCCATCTGGAACAGCTCATTTCAATCGCTAAACTAGTGATTCAAAGATTGCTTCGGAAATACAAACCATCGTCACCCAACTTCCAATCAACTTTGGCTTAAGCAGCAACATCCGCCCAACTAATCTCAACAATATTCCTTTCGTAGGTGTGTATGAATAATCCACACTGAACAAGTTCATGTAACATATGTACCCATTTCATTGACCAACACACATACCAAGCATCAAGAGTGTGACAACCCCAAAGGGAAATGCAGAAACATTAGCTTGAAAACGGAATCAGTTACCTCTTCCAATCATCTTTCTTCGTTCGAGCAATCTCTTCTTTGATATCTTGACCTGTTACTAAACCAGTTTTCGGTTGCTCTTTAAGGGAAACTGATTCTTTTCGGGTATTCCGCCCTGAAGATACAATTGAAGCATCAGCTCCATTTGACCGGCGATTTGACCGTGGCGGAGAGAGATCACCTGATGCGGGCCTACCCATCTCTGACTTTTGAGGACGAGGTCGGCGAGGAGGGGAAGAATCAAGATTTGGACGCTTCATTCCAGGTTCGGGCGATGAAGTATAATGACGTTGTTGTTTCCGCGGTGGCGACAGATCACTAACCTCCCTGCCAGACTTTGCTGCTTTGGGATGGGGTTCTGGTGAAGGTGTGTCATTCCTCGCTCTCCTCTTACGAGGAGGAGAGATGTCAGCATCTTGATCATTCGGGTTCAAACGTTTAGGAACTGATCCGGAAGAATGTAGAGCTTCTGTTTCAGGATCTGGTGATGGACTGTGAAAACGTCTCCGTAACTGTCGTGGTGGTGACAAATCCTGATCCAGAGAAGGGGTGTCAGTCCGAACCCTATGTCTACGAGGCGGAGATATATCCAAATTTTCCTCCTCTGAATTGAATTGGGTAGGAACATCAGAGACTGGAACCCAACCGCTACCATCTTCAGAAATGGCACCAAATGGGCGCCTCAACTTAAGCTGCTCTAGTCTCTTCATCCGTTTGACTTCGATATCTTCATCAACCATGGGCTTCTCTTCATCTACATAGGTCCCCAAAAGTCAATTAACCCAATCAAAGAAATATTCACCAAATGGAGAACTACACTAGAGATGAGATATATTTTGAACACTTACCCGCAGAATCATCTTCATCTTCCTCAAGGTTTACAGGTTTTTGCCAAACGGGGTCTTCGTCAACAACAACAACTCCCAATGCATCAGGTTTAGATTTCATCTTTTTCTTCCTCTTTTTCTTCTCCTCTTCAGCCTTATTCTCATATCTTTTCAGATATTCCTTGAGTGATGCAGACTTTGAAGTACCAGCCGCCATTGAATGTTCTCTCAATTACCTTCCTGCTTCACTTGTGAATGCAGAGATTACTGGACATTCATCAACAATCACCCCCAACTTTGAAAGAAGGAAGAGCAGGCCTGATAATAATAGGGTTTATTAGAGAGACCTTTTGAAAAAATTCCTCCCAACATTAATACTGCCAACGAAATGCGCAAAAGATAAACCAAAGTTGTCAATCTCGTACCAGCAAGCATACTATTTTCTCAACTGGGATGGTAAAGATAAACCAAAGTTGTCAATCTTGTACCAACAAGCATACTATTTTCTCAACTGGGATGGTACATACTGGTACCGGCGTGTATCTCGGTACAGTTCCAAGTTGACCGCAACATATATTTTATATATAGTTAATATATTTACAAGAAACCAAAAACCTTAAAGTATAAAAGTAAATAAATTCTAACACTTCGATATGCCTTAACATTAGTCCTAATAACAAATTAAGATGGTTAACATATTATAGACTCCAAGTTTTGTAAAACTATCTTAAAATTCAAGCACTTTTAAAAGAAAAATACGGAATTTATTGTACTGGCCGTGATTCCGGTACAAACCCGGAACCAACCGGTACACTTGGTATAGGCTGGTATTTGGGGCAGTACGGAACACCCAGGTATGTGCACCGTTTTATTGCTGGTACGGTACGGGATTGCAACATTGAGATGAACAGAGAGCTTTTCTTATGACTGTCACTAAAAAGTTGAAAGCAGGGAGGAACAATCAAGAACCAAAAGCCAAAGACAACCAAGGAACTCTTTGGTAACATGGGCAATAAAGCAATAAAGATTTGCTAAGCGCAGTAGGAAACAGACAACGTTATAGCACACAAAATATTTTCACACGAGAAGGAAGGAAGCCCGAATTGGTAATTACTAATCCTGCTGTGGCCCAAGAATTCAAAATCCCTAACAAATACACGCACACTTCTTATATATACATTTGTGTATATGTATACAGAGAGAGATACCTTGGCGGTGCTGTGGTAGGATGCCGGTGGGTGCGGTGGTGGATGGAGGACGGTGGAACGTGAATCCGGGCTGCGTCAACTCGGGGGTTCTCGTCTGTCAGTTGCCGCTCGAGCGAGCGAGCGAGAGATCGCTCGATCGAGAGAGAGGGGGGGTGGGGTTTAATGGTGTACCAGCTTCAAAACGCGAGTGTGTTGGTTTACTTTTTCGGTAAAAACATAAATTTTACCTAAATATTTCAAAAAAAAAAAAAAAAGATTTATGTGAACAAGTGGTCTTTGACATAACTCAATGGGAAAAAAAAAATTTCATGTAGCCGATTGAAACATAAAACTCGGTTTGGTTTGATTTGGTTTATTTCAAAAAATAATCATTTTCTAGCAAAAAAATAACGTAAAAAAAAAGTAGGCTTTTCTTGGCTTAAAATTGGATATTTTCAAAAAATTTGGGTAAGAGTAAAAAAAAAATTACTTTTCCGATTTCTCTGTCGAGACGAATCAATAATTCACAAAAATTTGGCGTATTTTTTTTCAAATAAAGACAAGCTCCAAAAAGTGCTAAAAGTTAAGGAGAATGGGTCTTAAGCCGAACAAATTGCATCTTCAAGGCCCGATTTTGCTTGAGATAAGTCCACTCCATCCCTTTCTCTCCCTCTATTCATCAATATATATTTTAGTGGTCTTGGGGCACTCAATATCTCCATCCACACCACATATTTGTAAAGGGTTCATACACTTAATATTGGGCCCCAGGAAAAAAAAAAAAAAAGAAGTGATAGTTAAGGGTGCTACGCCACCGCGGACCACCAAATAAATTTTCCCATTTATCTCATTCCCACCCGCGATGTAATATTTTTTTGTCTTTGATGAATTAATTTCTGTTGTTTGCAGTAATATTTTTACTATTTTAGATTCATATAATGAAAGATGAGTCGAAAATGAAAAAGATCCTTCGAAAAAATAACGATTGGAAGAAAAATTAATCCAATAATCGTTTGTATGAGTATCCACCAATTTCACACTTACATTTGGTTGAGCTGCCCCAAAAATCTGTACCATGGAGAAGGTGTTGAATGCACAGCAAGAAGAGGTTCAATCCAATCCTCAGTTACCATATTCATGAGAATCAAATTTTCTTCAGTTAACCACCTTTGTATTTTTTTTTTTTGTCTAGTTGTATTTTGCTTGTTGTTTTATTTGTAATTTTTTTGGGATTGATATAACTGGTATGATCGAAAAAAATTCCTCGATTGCGCCACGCGTAAACTACAAAAAAAAAAAAAGAAGAAGAGAGAGAGTCAAAAATAAGATTAGACCTGCCTTCAGCTGAGACACAAGGCTAATTTTCTTTCCTCAGTTGCCCTTTGTGGCACCTCTGCTTCCATACCATTAACACATTACTCATTATCTTCTTGTTGGACAGAATCTGCACTTCGAAGCAAGCCGATCGAATCTATTTCAACTTCTCCTATACTCTTTCTTATCTGTTGCTATTGCCGCATTGGCAACGGCCTGAACAGCGTCTTCTGACAAGGCGAAGCCTTGTTGCTTGATCAAGTTATCGTAGCAGCCGGTGCAGAAATAACCAACTTTCCTACTGGTGGCCTGGTGGAACCATCGGGTGGCTTAGAGGATTCATCTAGATATGCTTTGTTGCCATTCTGATCAGAGCAAGGGACATATTGCTGGGTTTTGTTTTTTGTTTTTTTTTTTTGTGTGGTCAAAATGGTAATAGCTTCATTGATAGAAAACAGAAATACACAAGATAATCACTTAGAAATAGCATTTGCGCATAATCAAAAGACTAGAAAGGCCACAGATAAACATGCAAGAATGCCAAAAAAAAACCATCAGGTGTTCAAATTTAAAATGGGTTTGGTGTTCAAAGTTGATTTGAATAACAATGGACTGACCTTCGAAATATACAGATTATCACCAATACGAAGAATGGGTGCTCATTTGAATGCCCTTACGACTAAATGTAGAGCCGCCAATGATTCCCTGATTAACAATAGGGATTTATACGGCATATCGATAAACTAAGACGTAACTTGAAATTCATCCCTTGATTAAATTCGGATATCATAGGCATATCATTGCCAGAGTTTGAAAACACCAATACTTGCACAAGAGTCTTCACACTAGAGTACTAGAGTACAAGACAGGAAATAGAAACTACAATGACAATTCAATAGAGAGAACTGGGGCAAGCAACAAGCTTCAAATGAATCCACAAACCATACCTTCCCTATGCTTACGACACATTATCGTCGATGCTCAACAGGAGATTTAGAGATTCTCATGCACGTCAGTTCATAAGTTGGCAAGATCAGCATTCAGCATAAATTAAGTTTGCCCATCAAAGTTATGCAAATCCACAATTACCTCTTGGTAAACCTCAAAACTTGATGGAACAGATTGTTGATGAACTCTTGTTCACAGAATCCAAACTAGTTAGTTAGACAAGTTTCCCAGCACCGGCAGATGAGTTTATATATCGATCCTAAGGTTGCACAATTCTTAATAGGTGATGTCTCTCCTTCCATGTCTCTTGATAACATCAACAAATATCAACATCTACCTATATCTAGGTACAAAAATTCACATAACTACTGAAGTAACATATTATCAAGTAGTCAAGTGTCACAACCATCACCAAATGCCGAACAATCAAAGCCAACCCCAACATCCCAAAAAGAAAATACTATAATAACGTAATGGTCACTGACAGATAAAATCCAACTCAGATTCAAAAAACTCAATGGCATCAAAAAAAGACCATCTCTTAATGAAAATTTGATGCATAATGAAGTAAAATTTAGGATACCAGGCCAAGTGCATCTGCAGGAGCAACACATAAAGATATGGGATGCCAAGGTCAAGTGCGACAGTAGGAGAGACACATATCACGGATGTTCACTTGAAATATGATTAAGTCAAATCAGTCAATCTTGTTACTGTAGCAGCCACCAGCCAGAAAGTTGAGGATGCAAAAGGGAAAACGATTAATCTCCTTGAAACTTAACATTGAATTTGATTGTCATTCCTGCACTGTAAAATTTCCAATCTGGGCCCCTGAATTCCGCAGCCCAATGTAGCCCAAGCAGTTGACATAGGTGAAAAATCTTACAATGAAAGCTGTGAACAGGAAACTAGCTTGGTCACACAATCGACAATTACATGGTGGTCTTCATCCAGCAGATGTGGAACGAAAGATACAGTAATGAGGTGACCAAGAAACTATGCACTGTATGAATTGAAGTAGCTTTGTAACTGTGTTGAAGACCGGTTCAACTTCTATGTGGTGGGCCCGGCTCGGTAGAAGGACCTGGGTGACACCGATCGGAGAGGGGGTCCGGTCGTATATTGGACAGCTCGATGAGGGATCCTGGTGGAGTCCACTTACTCCCTATGAGCCCGTCCCATAGAGCCCGGTGAGATTCTGCCGAACCGGACTAGCCGAACCAAAGTCCATCCCCAATGAAGCTGCTTTCCCGTACCCGAGCCGTGGAATCCGGTCCGGCGTAACACCGCCGAACCAATTAGCAGCTACAACGAACTCAAGTGTAGCCGGGCTGATAGGTTCGACGGGACTGTCAACCACCGAACCTTATCGACTCCCTGACTTGTAGAGGAAGTCAGAGGTGGAGTCGGTTGAATAGGGAACGTGCCATTAATCCCACTATGGTAGGAACAGACCGTTAGGGATCATGGCAAGCCTGACTTCACGGGATTGGATTTGGATGCCATAGTGGGCGAACCAATCACCGCGCGCGTGATGTGAACGCGTGATTTGGACTCCACCCTTCCCAGCCTATAAAAGGAGTGGTGATGCTGAGGAATGTGGTACGCAATACTGAACCCTAAAAACCCTAAACTCATACTCTCTTCCTGTCACTGACAGGATCGTCGGAGTGTCTATCCCGGACCACCACGATCCGGGCTTGGGCACTAACGTGTTCGCTTCCTGTGCAGGTTCTAGCCAAGGTAAGCCATCCTAGCCACGTCAACACCCAAGGTTCGACCGGAGAAAGCATAGCACCACATTCTAGAGCTGATATTCGCATTCTTCAACGTCTGTAACCCCTTTCTTCAGCCGATAAGTTCTCCCTTGAATACGTTTGCTTTGTATCCTGCCAAAACCTCAAGGATTTATAGATTAAGGAGATACAGAATTAAAAAGCACAACATACCACCATAAGTACTACTGCCAATGGAGAAAAATATAAAACAAAACCTTATTGAAAACGTCACAATTTTATCAGTTGCCAAAGAGCCACTTTTTTAAAGCAATTACCAACTCTTCCAATCTGAAGTTTGGAATCATAAACGGATATGACAAAGAACGTGCCCATTGGTTATATGAGTCTCCGAAGTTCAATTGCTGCTGTATGGTTCTTATGACATAATATTGCAAGGAGGGTGTTTTGCAAGGATGCCAGAGAGACAAACAATTTAACTGCTGCTATGTGCAGGATTTTGTATGGCCCTGTTTCTAAGTAGTTTCAATCAGATTTAAAGGAGCTACAGGATTTTCATATCCCCAAGCATTGACTGTCTTTCAGGTTTTGTTGGCCACAAAGTACCAATGATTCAACCTAGAGGCCACCCCAATTGGATTGAACGGCAGAACTATGCTTTGGCTGAGGGTGTTGCCCTCTTTATATGCATTTATGTGCGGTTAGAGTAGTATGCTACAAGTTTTCAAGCATGACTGGCCCCTCCCACACCTGAATATTTAACAACTTTAGGGGTCAATAAGTAACTACAACAAAGCAAAATGTCCTCCTGCCTATTTGGAACTCTCCCACCCGACTTACAAGGTTTTGCCCCTCTGAAATGAAATCGTAGTTCCACGCATGATGAGATTGGTATAGGAGATTTACTTAGCCTTATCAGTCTCTCCACAAACATAGTATCTTATGAATCCTAAACAATAAGAATATCTGGAGCTAAGTTTATACTTATCAAGCCTGATTGATTTACGAGTAAAAAATCTAATGAACATTTACTGAAATCCTCCATGAACGAAAATTCAGCATTCACCTTCACCAGCTTAAAGATTAGCAAGAGCAGGAGCTAGGAAGAATACACACACTGCCTATTCGGGACACTGAAAACAGACAGGTTATGCTGAGACAGTTTCCAAGTCTCCAAAACTACCACTAAGCTGAGACAGATCCAAGTCTCCAAAATTACCTCTAATCGATTACTTCAAACTAAACTAAATTGGTAAAATACCTAAAAGAGGCCCAGTTCTAACATAGTCGCGGACATTGATCAGTACCTCTCATTGACGGGTAAAAACAACCTCTATTTATTCCAGAGGCCCCACTAGACAGTCTAACTGATGGATGAAGTCCTGGACACTATAATAGCTAATTCCAGTATTACCTCTATCACTCTGTCAATCCACTTGGTTCCAGACTAGGTACAACCCAAGATCATCATTCCCCTTAGTTACCAAAGATTGAAAACTTTCTCAGGCCTATCTGATGCACAGTATGAAAAAAATAAATTAATCCTTAAATCCAGAATTTATTTTTACCCAAAAAAACACTCTAGCAAGCTAAAAACTTTTAGTCCCAATTTGGATTACCACCTTCAAAAACACAGTAAGAGTATCCACAATGCTATAATCAAAAGTAAAAGATTTTTAAAGTTAACAATGTTGGTGCAAAATATGGCTCACAATGCTATAATCAAACTTAACAACCTCCTTAGAAATAATCAAATTTTGGGTTTTGGATAACCAAAACTAGCAACCTTTTGACAATAACCAAATTTAATAGACCCTACATATTCTCAATTAAATACACCAATCATCATATAATAATCTATCTCTCTTCCCTTTTCCTCTCTCTTTCTTTTCAAACAATATTTTTGAAAAAAATATATATTTTACTAATTTTTTTTTAGAAAACAGTTTAAGAAAACAGTTTTTTTCTAAAAAAAAGTTTTAAAAACTATTTTCTATTTCTAGTAAATAGTTTTTATTAGTTTCAAAACTATTTTTAGAAAAACTATTTTCTATTGTTCACAGTTTTTAGTTTTTTGTAATTTGAAAAGATGATGTGACAAGTTTTGGTTATCCAATTTTGATTATGCCATTGTAGACATCTACATTGCTAACCTTAGCAATCTTTTAAATGAATAATCAAAAGCTGATGTTACAACTTTTGATTATCAATTTTTGATTATAGCATTGTGGATACCCTAATACATCCTAAGATCCCTGCCTAATCCTAGTCATTTAAAGTCTCTATGATTGTGATACCTGATCAATATGATAAAGGTGTAAGTATTCAGATGGGAAAAAAGTTAGAAACGGGAAAAGGGAAATTATTCCTAAAAAAATGATTTCCTAATAATTATATTCCTATTCCTACGCAAGAAAATTCCTAAAAAATTATTTCCTAATAATTATATTCCTATTCCTACCCAAGAAAATTCCTAAAAATTTATTTCCTAATAATTATATTCCTATTCCAACTAAGATTCCGGTCCTGCAAATATAAAGTGAGACTATTCAATACTCTTGCTCTTGGAGTACCAGAATACTTGCCCACCACGCATTAAACGTCGGAGTCACATACTTTATACAATCCAGCCATAGCTGATCTCTCTCTCTCTCTCTGCGCACGGAGAAGAACAGTTCGCAAACTCTGTCCGTCTATCGCCCATCTGAAGAGCAGATTGAAGATAGCAAGTTCCAAATTCAAAATACTCAGAAAAGATTTGTGAAAGGTTTTTTTGTCATCCCTCCAGTTTTGTATGCAACATCTGGATTCATAGAAACCGACCAAACTGTACCGATAATACTCAAACTGAACTTGTCGGTTCAGTGCGAAAACAAGCCAATGACGAAGAAGAGATCACATGGTGTGTGCACACGCCTGAAAGTATCTCAACTAAAGAAAATTTGTTCGAGGCCAGATTTGGTAGAGGTTTGGGATGTAACTTCTGCTCACCCAAAGTTATTAGTGTTTCTCAAATCGTATCGGAACTCTGTACCCGTGCCAGGACATTGGAGGAGTCATAAGAGAAAGTATTTGCAGGGGAAGCGTGGCATTGAGAAACAGCCTTTTCAACTCCCTGATTTTATTGTTGCTACAGGGATTGACAAAATGAGGGAGGGCTACATTCAGAAACAAGAGAAGCTTAAACAGAAGCAACGCGAGAAGATGATGCATCCAAAGATGGGGAGAACTGATATGGATTATCGGGTTCTCCATGATGCGTTTTTCAAGTACCAAAAGAAGCCGAATTTGACAGCATGCGGCGATATCTATTACCAAAGTAAAGAGTTCGAGGTTGAGCTAACGAGAGAGATGAAGCCTGGGATGCAGCTATCACAGCTATTGAAAGAAGCAATTGGTATGACACAAGGCGGCGCTTCTCCCCCGTGGCTCATCAGTATGCAGAGACATGGTCCACCACCTTCTTATCCAAACTTGAAAATTCCTGGGGTGAATGCTCCTATTCCTCCCGGAGCTAGTTATGGTTATCATCCCGGAGGTTGGGGCAAACCTCCTGTCAGTGAATACGGGGATGTCTTTAGGGTTCAACAACAATACAACCAGGAGGAAAAATTAGTCGGCAACGCCAAGCATTGGGGTGATTTGGAAGAAGAAGAAGAAGAGGAGCTGGTGTCAGAACAGACCAAGGAAGAGGAACAGACCGGGGGAGAGGAATCAGAGGCCAACATTCAATCTGTTGGCGTTGAGACACCGGATGTTATTGATCTTCGCAAGAGGCCAAGAACAGAGCCAGATACGTATCTTTATCGAGTACTTGAGAAAAAGAATGAACGGATTGCTCCGGGGACCTGACTTGGAACACCTCTTGTATACGTCGTTGGCAGCTCTGGCACTCAAGACAAGACTGCTGCCAAAGGGGTTGATTATTTGTTGCAGCATCGGAAATCGGATGGGGTTGATGTCACATTACAACCAGAAGAGTTAGAAGTAATGGACGACGCTTTGCCTGCAAAGTATGAAGAAGCGAGGGAGGAGGAGGAGGAGAAGCTGCGTAGTCTGCGAGAGGACTTCAGTGGCATGATTGCTGAGTATGGTAAGTATATGAATAAAAAAAGGCAGGAAAAGCAGGGCAAGTTGAAGAGAAATCATATCAGGTTCTAGGATTTTTTGTTTTATGCGATCGTAATGTTTGAACGTTTGGCTGCTGGCCTGTATTTTTGTTGACGTTTACTTCTCTAGTTATAATTATAACTTGTTGAGTAATTTGGAGCTGAGGGCTGAAATCCAAATTCATCCTCTATAACCTTCCAGTCTTACTAAGCTGGATTGTGTGATTTTCCCGTATATATGAAAGAGTTTGAATAACCTATGCATATTTTTCTTTTCACTACGGTTTCATTTTTCAGCATATAAGTAACCCAGTATATACTTCCATCAAGAATAAAGCAGGTGTTCCACATGTTGAACGAGGGCAGCAATGTATTGCACGAGGTGAATAGTACATCACGTGCTTGTTGCCTGTACCATTTATAATACACCATGTTATGTACCGCTGTTATCATCTTATGACGTGAATTATACATTTATAATACAACATGTTATGTATCGGTGTTATCATCTCATGACATGAATTATACATTTATAATACAACATGTTATGTACCGGTGTTATCATCTTATCATGACGCGAATTATACATCACATGATTGTTGATTGTACCATTTACAGTACAACATGCAAATGCACGGGCGCTATCACTTTCCAAACAAGAAATACACTTGTATACTAGTCTCGGTTGGTATTCTGCTACAAAGGCCCATGTTTTTTTAACTACCGAGGGAAAAGACTCCTGCATTTCTTATGATGGCCTCAGTCCAGGCAACTGCAACTTGACAAACCAACAATGGTTAAGCCGCTAGTGGTGTGGTAAACCTTTCCTAAAATATGGTCGTCCTTTGTTTCACATCTGTCAGGTTTTTGTTAAACATACTTCATAGCGTCTGATCTTTACAAATGTAGAATACCGACTTCTACATAATCCTTATTTTCTTTGGAGTTAAACTTTTATTCGCCGCTGGTAAATTAAAGCTATACTACTGCACGGTTCCTTCAAAGTACATGTTAGAACATCTGTGATTCCTTTTGTCTGCTGTTCTGAGAAACCTCTGTGCTTTCTGTTGAATAGGTAACTCCACTGTCCTGGACCAGTTGAGCAATGTTGACTGCATCATTTATGCTATGGAATCCCTTTTTATTTCCATCTGCCCATATCTGGTTACATTACGAACCTAGTAGTTCAACTGCCAATTCATCTACTCAGGATGCCTTATTGGCCAAGATACTTGGGAGCCCATGATAAAATTATAAAAGAGGGATTTCCCTATAATTTCTGGCTTCATATTATGTTCCCACGAACTTTGTTTTGCATACCTGATCTGATTTTAAAACGTAAAATTTGAATAAACCCTTGGTCATTGATCTCATGTCCTGCCTTATTTTGATTTCCTTTTACTGGTAATTTTTCTCTATCTTTCTTAATTTTCCGCTTGGTAAAAAACAGTTCATAATTACAGGTTCCTAAGCAGTTCGGAAACATGAAGAAGCTAACTCCTTCATGATTGATTTTTCTGATATAATCTTGAGGCCCTCATGACTTTGATAATTGGATGGCACCAATTTTATCTTAAGGCTGCAGCCATACACACCTGAAATATATGGCTGTAAGCACGCTTGGCTTGTCGACGTTGTGGTGTTACCGTAATGAATTTATTCATTACAAGGCACCTCTGTTGAATGGTAGGGATATAACCAAGAGACTTGTGGCTTTTCTGCTTCTTGCTTTGTAACTGCTATTGCAGATGCTTTGAATCGTACTTACGGAGGACCTTATAATAATTGTCTAAAAAAACCAGGTAAATCATTAGATTGACGTGTAACCCTTTTCATGGTAAAAAATTAAGTTGATGATGTCGAAACAAAGGCAACGTAGTTCATAACCCTTCTTCTTTTTTTTTGACAAGGTTAATAACCCTTTTCTTGGCAGGTAAAATTAAGTTGATGATGCGGAAACAAAGGCAACTTGCACTCTTTTTTTTTATTTTCTTTTTTTGGAATTTTTGCTGAAGTGTACTTTTTAACTGATAAACAGGTAAGTTACAGCATTTACTAGCAGTATTTTTATATTTTTGAGACAACAAAGTACAGGAATGGACACTATTGGTCCGAAAATACAAAAAACAACACTGTAACGACCCGAATTTTCAGTCAAACTTTTTTCGAATAAAATTAAATTTATTGAAATATTTTCATTGATTAAACTATTGGGTTAATTATTGTACTAAATCTAGACTTTGTAACCTAGAATACCCTAACCCTTGACGAAGCTATTGTTTCTATAAACAAAGGTTTCATTGCTAAAATTAAAATAGGTTATTTAATTAAATTGTTCTATTAATTGTGTAAGCCTAGATTCAATCTAATGGCCTAAAAATAAAATTAATAAAAACTCTAGTATATACACATGTCCGTATGCATGTATGTACACATGCAAACCCATGCCCTGCCTTTATTTTATATTTTTTTATTCTCGGCAGAGAGATAGGACGGAGGAGGAGATTGAACTTTATCCACAAAATCTCATCATGTGCACCTATACAACCCTATATTTGAGGAAACTAATTTTCGCGCTCTATTTTATACTGATGACGCTCCACTTTGTTCATGAAGTATTGATGACGCTCCACTTTGTACAAAGTGGAGCTTTATCAATAAAAAATTGAATGTGAATATCAAAATCCCCTGTTTGATTATGACAAAGGCACGACTCCGAAGAGATGAAGGAGAGCTTTATATGTTTAGATTCGTCCGACAATGAGATGGTAAATATACTTACTCGGTGCCATAAATTTCCTTACCGTCATATTTTAGATTTAGCTTCACATTTTGCTGAATGTTTTATATTTCCAAATTTTAGGAAATATTGAAAAACTTATTTGTTGCGGCTACGAGTTATGAGAATTTCATTCTTTTTATAAAAAAATTGTGTTATAGAATCTCAGAAGCTACCCAAACACATCTTTGAAATTTGGATAGTTTCTTTCCTTTTTCAGATTCTCAAAATCTCTATATTCTAGAAATCAGTTATGTTGAATTTTTGATAAATATTCTATACTTATTTTTACAAGCTAGAATCTAAAAATCTGTCATTATAATTTGTCGCAAACACCCACATTGGGACACTAGGCAAACCCACAACACGGGGCCACCTCACTTTTTATTTTTTTATTGACAAAATAGATATTCGTTATCATAAATAGCGGCGGAGAAAAGAAGGGACTAGCGGGGGCACGTGATCCTACCATGACTTTGCATTTTGTAATTACGACGTCACAACAAGATTCAGTCTCCTATTAATTCCAAATCTATTCTAGAGTTGCAACTGTTTGAGCTACTAGAAGCACCTATTCAATGAAAGAGCAACAACTCGAATTTCAGTAATCACCACTCAAAATAAATACTAAAACCTTGCCAGTATTGCCTGATAGGACAGATCCTTTGTTACTCAATTACCCAGTCAGAGTTTGTAAGCATGCATTGCCATTATCAAAGTAATAATTGCCCACAGAATACCGATAAAAATGCTAACAATGTTGCTCAGTTCAACTCTTTTGCTGCTTCATCGATCTAGTATTGCTGGTAATGTTGGTCCCGCTGCTTTTGTTTCCCCAACCCCCAGTGCTCCGGCGTCTTCAGCATTTAGTAGTGATATCAAGGATATTCTCACGACGATAGGGATCATAAAAGACTTCAGATCGGTCCTTGATTTCTCTTCGCAATTATAGATTGAGGTTCGATGAGAGTGGACTGCCTGGCGTCATTTGCTATTGATCAAAGCCTCTATGGGGCGCTCACACCGGGCAGCTTCGGATCCTGAAGAAACTTCTCTCCGTGTCAAGTAACCCTGCTGCTTTATCTGCTGTCTCAAGTGAACTTGCACAAGATCCATGGTACAAGCCATAAAGACGGTATCTATCTTGAACGTGGCTAGGTATTGGCTTTGTCTCGGTCCTGGTTTCCTGGTTCTCCCTCCTGGTTCATTGCTCCTAATACCTGTTATCTGGGTTTTATTCTTGGGTTTCCTGTTTAGACTAGCCTATTAGTCATGCTTCCTAATTAATCTTTGTTTCCTTGTTCAGCATGTTTTCCCAATTTGTTCAAGTTTCCTAGCCACCAAGTCTTGTAGCCTATATAAAGGCATGTTAGGACTACATTTTCTACACATCTATTAAGGCAAGCTTCTTCGCAATTCGCTCCTAACAAATATCTTGCTCACTATCCCCTCCCCTTTCAAACAAGAGGAAACAATACATGTGACAGCCTGTCGTTCTCCCTAGTTTCTAGGATGTCAGAATCCATATAGGTTTTGAACTAATCCGAAAAAAGTACCAAAATGATTTCTTATTAAATTATTTGCAAAACAAAAAAACAAAAACAAAAACAAGATCACAGTATATAGTTCATCTCAGAGAACTACAAGAAGCACATATACACTGAAAAAGCAACTGGAATTTTCAGTAATCAGACAATTCGAAGAAAATGGACAGCCTATAGGGGGAGTAGCTTCATAACCTAAAAGCATTTTTCTATTTGACCACTCGTTATTCATACAACGATGAAGCCCTTGCCTAACATTCGATTAAATTCTGAACTAGCCCCCGAATCCACTAATAGCCCTATGATGACATCTCTCTGAACCTGGCAATGGCCTTCTTCTGAATAAGAGTCCGATAACTGTCGCCCGCCTGCACCTCTAACCCTGGATCCACCACCTTCTTTTGCTGACTCCCAAGTCCTGCCCTATGTTCCACGGCTTTTGCTTGCACCGGCTCTATCATCCCACTCCCGTCCTTGCCTAGTCCCTGCACGTTGAATCAAAGAGGAAACAAGACGCCCCCCAAAAAGCACCGCCACCAGAAAATAATGTCAGAATCCAATCTAAACGACAAACGAAAACACCCACTGGCTACCACTATACCTTCCAATTCTAGAGGAGAAAGCTATGGTACCCTCGTGTATCACAGAAGGCACTTTTGTGGTGTTAGTCACGAATATCTTTGGTCTAGATATGATGGGTTGCACAATGCCAAATAAGAGTAATGCATTTTTGTGATTGTGGTTCATTTCTTACGCATTTTTGTGGTATGGTTTGCAAGTAAATATCTGCCCTTTTTAATTATGACTTCTGGTGTTACGTAGTGATTATTCTTACTAGCTACGAATAAGCATGTATAATGCGCGTGAAAATGTTACGTAGTACTGTGCTCGTTACAAAAATGTTTGGTGTTTGTTATGAACTATTGCAGCTAGTTACAAAGCAAGTTGTTCAGTGCTTCCTAATTCTGACACCCTAAGGCACAGTTTGGATCATAGAACTTTTGGAGAGTGATTTATGGAGGGAAAAGGTATTTCAGAAAAGCATAGACAAAAATTCAATATACACGGGCCAACTTATACAACAAACCTGACCAAAACTTTCGACTCACTAGGAAGAGAGTGTTACCATCACCTGTGAGGCTTTTCCATAGCTTCTACAAAATATTTAAAGACTTGGGACGTAAACAAAGTGCAAGAGTGGAACAAAATGATACCAAGCCTTCTTGCCAGCCCATGTTGCGAAGCATCCGGTTTCCCACATTGCTCTCATCAATGGCTTTCTCTGCTGTAATGACTTCATAACTTGGAGTGCTAGCCTCTCCAGAACCTCGTCCTCCCCCAACCCCAGGGGGAAAAGGCATTGAATCGACTAAACCTTTTTTGAATGCCGAATCTCGATCTTCAAAGTTCAGGAATATGTAAAACACGGGATTTTCTCACAAGTTAATACAACATCGAAGCAAACAATGGACCACTGAGCTCACGTAACTTAAACTTAAGGACTGCACTATATTGTGCAAATTGTTTGCAAATATCACACAGCTACAAATAAGGCTAGCTGAAGTCCCAATAGCAGTGACATATTTCTATTTTGACATTTGTAAGAAAACAATAAGGGGAAAAAAATGAACCTAGTATCGAATCTATGAAATACTCTAATCACCAATTGGTCAATGAATTACACACGACCATTAGTAACTTTGTACTGCACACTCTACAAACCTGTATCATTTCTATTCACAAAAAATCATTTCCATTCACAAAAAAAGAGACGTAACAGAAGGATGTAAATTGGCTAGGCGCTATAGTTTCTAGAATCTAATGAACTGCTTTGATCCATCACTGATTAAATTTCAAAACAGATTCACCTATAAGTCTATAACAGTCGTATCAATTTCACACAATCATACCGTTTTGACAACCATAGATCTACAATGACTCAAAATACTATCAAGGTAAAAGAAGAAGACTAAACAAAATTCTAAACTGAGCTTACTTGTATCCCCAAGGCCAATGTCAGATGCGCCGTCTCCAATTGATGATGACGAACCATACAAGCTCCTCCTCTCCGCTGCACGATCCCTATAGGCAGTCTGAGCCTGTTGTTCCTTCTGAGTAGCAGAAGCCGACTGAATTGGCATCTCAGAAAACCTCCTCTTGCTGCCTCCAGCCGCTACAGGTGGAACGTAAGGAGAACCCAAGGCAGATGCATCCGTTCTAAAGGGTGTCACAGTTGCTGCGGGTGGTGCATCTGCATTTGTTGCTGTGTATGGAGCGGAAGATGAAGAGTATGGAGTGGGAGATGAAGAGAATGAAGTATCTGATTTCACCACACCTCTACCGGACCCTCTAATTACCCCCATTAAAGTACCCCCTGAGCTGTTACTCACAGGCCTTGGCCTAACCTCAGCCTCCAAACTAACTGACTGAGCAGCAATTGTGGTTGGAGTAAACCCAGAACTTGTTACAACATTCTCCTTCATACTGGCAGATTCCATTTTGTACCTACTCTTTGTGGAAACTCCAGCAACAGAATTAGACCTGTCTTCAGCTGAAACAGATGGCTGATTTTCCTCAATTGCAACACGTGGCGCTTGCCCTTCGTGGCTCCTCTGCTTCCACAACGTTAACACATTACTCATTTTCTTCTTGTTGGCCAGAATACTGCTCTTTGAAGCAAGCCTAATTTCTTTCAGCTTCTCCTTCTCTTTCTTTTCCGCAGCTATTGCTGCATTGGCAGCGGCCTGAACGGCATCTGGCAATGACGACACAGCCTTGTCGCTTGATGAAGTTATCGTAGCAGCTGGTGCAGAAATAACCACTTTCCTACTGGCGGAAACATCGGATGGCTTGGAAGATTCAGTTAATTTTCCAGATGATTTGTTGTCGCTCTGGTCAGAGCAAGGGACATACTGCTGAGTTTGCTGATCGAAAGAATACCAAATTCCGTTGTTACCGTCATAATACAAACCTGCAGAATGCCAAACAATAAATCAACAAGAGAAATTTAGTAAATAGCAAATGCAGGAGGGACTATTGCATATATTCATTGATTCACAAGGTGCATATTTTGTGTTATCAAAAGGTTGTATTATCGAAGAAATCACCTTTATCATGTGTTAAAAGTCAAAGGGATTTATACTGCACATTGCATATTCATTGATTAACTAAGACATTGCTTCGTATAACATAGACATATCATCACCAGAGTTCAGAGCATTGAACAGAGTTTGAAAGCATTAATACTTGCACGAGATTCCTCACATTTGAGTACTACAAGAGTTGGAATAAAAACCAATGACAATTTAATTCACAGAACTTAGGACTTGGGCACACGACAAGCTTCAAATGTATCAAGAAATCATATCCTCCCTTGGTTTATGTTTATGACAAAATAACGTCGCTGCTTGGGGGTTTAACGTTTCTCATGGACTTCAGTTCATATGTTTGCGATATCCCAATTAAGCATACCTTAATTTAACCAATGAAAATTTTGCAAATCGGTAAACCTTTTGTAAACTCAAAACTTGATAGGAAAGATCCTCAAGGAACATTTGTTCACAGAATCCCAATTAGTTAATTATACAAGTTTCTGCAGCACCACCATCAATAAGTATCCTAAAGTTAATGCGTGATGTCTCTCCTCCCATCTCTATCAACAACATCAACAAAAAAGAAAGTGATTCAATAATGCAATGGTCACTGACAGATTAAATCCAAATCAGATTAAAAAAAATTCAACGGCACCAAAAGACTATTTATTAAAGAAAATTTGGTGGATAATGAAGTAACATTCTTCAAGATGTAGGATACCAGGCCAAGTCCAACTGTACGAGCAACACATAACACAAACACAAACACAAATCAGAAATTGTTCATCCAACAAAGAATTTGATGCATATGACGAACATCACTAAAGATGTAGGATGCCAGGTCAAGAGCAACTGCACAAGCAACACACATCACGAATGTTGACTTATAAATCTGATAAAGTCAATGTTGTTATCAAGAGGGCTGCGGACCATGTGATGCAACATGTGCTTAATTTGTGCACAAAAAATTTATTCCAACGAGGGCAGATTTGATAATTCAAAATACCTGTATTTCCATCATAGTAGAACCCAGAAGTAGCATCATAATAGTAGCCAGATGCTTCATCCCACACAAAGCCAGATTGTGGAGCAGAAGCATCCTTTGGGCCTGCAACCACTCCACTACCCTGCTCCTGCCCGCCAGTGGATTGCTTATCATCTGCATTATATTCTTTTGGTGCCCATCCAACTGCATCATACTACAAGGACGAGAGGTACAAAAAATTATTCAACAAGTCTTCTTTTGATAAGTGTAGTTATTAGATAAGGTCTGTCAAAGAGACTTGGCCTAACTGCATTTAAACAAACAAAAACACTTATGACAGACTTTGTTGCACAGATTTTTTGCGGGGCCCACAAATATGATCCGAACCATTCATCAATTTAAAAAAAAATATTTGAGCGACCCTGTAAAAAATCAGTTCAAAGGATACATGTAAGTGCTTGATCCAATCTTACAACTTTCCATTAAGAATTTTAATCCGGAATTCTCGATGAAAAGTTATAAGATTGGATGAAGCACTTACATGTATCCTATTGAGCTGATTTTTTACAGAGATGCTAAAAAAACATTTCAAAATTAATGAACGGATCGGATCATTTGTGTGGGTCCCACAAAAAAACCCGTGCATAAGTCCTTGCAACAAAGTGCGTAAATAGTATGGCTCTAAACAAACCAATAAATGAGGGAACAGGGTGAGCTGTAATGACTGCCTATGGGCCTTTTGCTGGGTAAATTAATGCTTTTGGATCTTTGTTCTTAATGGGTGTCTAGGACATTCTAGTTAGGAAAATTTCTCAATTCCCGATTTGGATTCTAAGGCACCGGTAATATATGAAGAAACATAGCCACCAACAAAAATGTCAATTAATCAACCTCCAAAGAAAAAAATATAGAACAAAAAGAAACTAAAAGCAAAGAAAAAGTTTTATGTAGCCGACCCAATTGACAGGAACACAAGCCTTAGCTTGGGAACAAATCACAATATGTAGAAAACTTTCAAGCTATTGGGGTTTTCTTGTAAAGTAATGTTTCGTAGTGAACACAGGAAAATCTAGTACCACCTATCTCATTTACATACCAGTGGAGTACCCACTACATACACTGAAAAAATGGTCAACTGTAAAAAAAAACCTACAAAATAAAAAACCAGCACCTCATCTTGGAGGGCATCCCTCCAAACTTAATCATTGGCTTGGGAGTAAACAAGTGCTTGCGTGAAAAGTGGCAAGATTTCATGTCCAGTGAAAAAGCTAAAAGTCACCAGCTACATCAACTCTTTCCCAAGAATTAGTTTCCTATTTTCTTTCCTCTCTGACCCCTTTAGCTTCACTAACATTTTGCCTAACATTTTGCACCATAATATTTATCACTGCAGAGCTCAAAACACGTGAGATTTAATGTAACCAAAAAAGTGAACGCCCAAAAGTTTCAGATTATTTTATGGAACTTGAAATATTGAAAAATAAAATATAGATGTACACGTGTGTGCATGTTTTGCACAAACCTGTTGAGAAAATGCTGCAGCCTCAATCGCAGCTGCTGCAAGACTGCTCGACTGAGACGATCCTGATGGCCCTGATGCTGGTCCAAGAATGCTTTTTGCATATGCTACTCGCAAAATCTGCCCATTCTTCTCCAGAGTTGTCCCATTTGTTGCTTCAAGAGCTTTAGTTGCGTCCTCAACCTGGAGAACAAGAGAACACGAGGAAAACAATATTATGAGCCTGAATACCAATATGTTTCAGCAAACAATAATACAAGTTTTTTTCTCATTAGGGGGGGCACCTGATTCGCGTACTTAGTAAAATAAAATCAAATTAAGCAACACAACCAATCTTGATTGATAAGATAAGGAGACTCGGACTCATGTCTCTTTATTACCTGGGGGGGATGTGACCTAAGCTTTTGTGGAAAGCAAGGACGGAAAGAACTTATCATAACGATCCAATATGGATCTCAAGACCTTTCAGAAACTCAGTTTTCTCGTAACTTTGAAGCGTGCATGCGTTTATGGTAATCACGAAGGTGGTAAAAATAAATCATAGGACATTGGTTGCCAGTTGCCACATATTAATTCAACAGCAGCAAAGTAACAAATATATATAAATTCACTCATTTCTGCAATAACTGACTCAAGAACAAAGAATACACTTACCGTATGAAAATGGACAAAGGCAAATCCCCTTGAAACATGAGTGAACTTGTCTCTGACCAGACGAAGATCCTGCAATTCTAAATCATATGACATCCCTGCGTTTTTTGATGAAACAAGGCAGTCAAGTAACAACTTCAGTGTGTCTTTACCTTAATTGGAGCATGTTTAGAAAATTCATAACGAAGCATTTCTTCATCAGCATTTTCATCCAATCCACGTACAACCAAAACATGGGTAGGACCTGGTGAAATGTCAACTTAGAAAATTGTTCCATACAACTTAATGCATATGCAAGGTGAAAGCATCTGAGAAACTAACCTGCCTCTCCTTTCTTCCCCATTGGCATGGGATTTGATGATGCCATATCCGCTGGTGGAGCATCATCTGTTCGTGGCTCATTACACTGTTTCAAAGAGGGGAAGAAAATAGATGACTTGGTATAACCCATAACTAATTGGGAAATAGAACTGAAGGCATATAATACCCCATAGACAGGAAGAACAAAAAAATTGGCTGACTTAATGACGAATCCCTGAGGTAGATCCTCAATTGCAACATATGTTTATGAACCAAAAAGTTAAGAGTCTCACTCTCACAATCTTGATGCTCATAGGGTTGAATGAACCAAGTTTATAGATGAAGTATTAATAGCAGAAAAGCGGGCTAGTTAAAGACAGTCTAACTCCAGTAAATAACTAATAGCAGACTCATCTATACAACGTTCAAACTAATATGTATGTATGTAACAGAAAACACCACCAGAGGAGTTGGACTGTCGTCAACTGTCAAGCACACATGAGGCCGCCTCCATACAATATAGCAAAAGTACTCACGCGTACATGGTTTCCTGGACAAAATCCTGATTCCTAAGAAAGAGAAACGTTCATATGAAGGTACTCAACAACACATCAGGCAATGTCTTTGGCTCCGCATTTCAGTGCCAGCAATGAGGATGAGGCCTCTCGCAAACCAGAAACATTGAAACATTTCAAGACTGCAACAGACAAATGTCTCCATTGCAGTCTGAAATGAACAAGATGCATAAAAGAACCAGCCAACAAGCACAAGACCGACAGCAATGAAGTTGTTCATGCACACAAAAAAAGTTACCAACTTAATAATGAGAGAGAGAGAGAGAGTCGCAGAAAGCGGGATAAGAGAGAAATGACCTGAAAGCAGGATGTTCGCCTTGCAAAATTAATGCAGCCACAGATTGTGCACATCCAATCAGATGGTACTGTGACACTTCTATGGTTAGCATGACCTGATTTAAATGCATTGTCTGGCCCAAATGACGGTCCACCTGCCCCTCCAGTTGGCTTGCTACTGTCACGTGAAAGAGTTGCACATTGCAATAAATACCAAAATTTCAATGGGACAGCTTAAATCTACTGATAAACTAGAGGAACATCCTGATTGCAAAGAAGAACGAAGCTGGAAAAAAGAATATAAAAACTAAAGCTCCTGATGAAAATCGAATAAGGTATGCCTCACGACTCATTATAATTTATGCCAAACATAAACTGTGACTTGGTTATTGCAATAAGAAGAAAGCACTAGGACTCAGACATTGGACATGACCAAAACAAAGAAAATAATATGACATCATTTGTTTACTGAACTCCTAAAAGTTATCAAAGTCACTGTTTAATGTGCTACAATCCCACGAAAACACAATTTATACACATGATGAACATAAAAACGTGGAGCTACATTAGTTAATCTTAAATGTAACAAGCACGCAAAATGTATATACCTGTACTCAAAGAAGAGCTTCCTACCATCAACAACAAGACCGTCATCTCCAATTTTATCCATCATCGCACGTGCAGCTCCCTGTTTCACAACAATTAGCTCTCATGTGCCACCGAGAAATTATAACATCCACTATTGACATGACATGCTTAGCTGTACCACTGAAGGAAAATCAATAAAAGCAAATCCACGAGAGATGCCCGAATTGCGTTCTTTGATCACACGGACATGACGAAGGGGTCCCCATTCAGCCTGTTGATGGTTAACAATTGATGAGTTGTCACCAATTAGCTAAACAGCAGGCATTTACAAATTGAAGTAGTGATCAATCAAGTAGAAAAGTACAAGGATCTGGTACAAATCTTCCTCAGTTGTCTTTTGGGAGAGACCCTTAACAACTACAGTGGCAGATGGAGACTGCAAGAAAATAGCATCAAGAATTAAACCCCTTTAAATTAAACAATACAGAACTATTTTTGTAACAATAATATTTTTGTAACAATAACATCCAACATTGCAAAATCAGACATACCACAGAGTAATGCTCATGTGCACGGTCACGATCTCTTCGCTTCTCACTTCTCTCATATCGACCATCGTCGTAGCTGTCCTCTCGATAACTCCGACCGCGACTTCGACTCCGAGGAGACCTTGATCTCGACCTCGACCTTGACCTTGGGTGATCGTCATGTCCCCTAGACCTAGAACGGCCATGTCTTCTATGAGGACTCCTATCTCTTTCACGGCTTATCTTGTCACGATCACGATCGCGATCACGAGATTCACGACGACTCCAACTACTATCTCTCCTACTACCTCTATCATAATCTGAATCATAACTATGCCTTCCATAATCATAATCCCTCTCGCGGCTATCTTCCCGGTTTTGATGGGAAACACGAGATCTATATGCATAATCGTCATATGCCTGATCATCACGCCCACGTCCCCCATATCTGGAAGGCCTGTCATAGACGTGATCAGAGTAGTTGTCAATACTGCGATAACCATCCCGAGACTTGTCATATTCCTGAAATGTATCAATCTCGTGATACTTGTCAGCTTCGTGAAAAGAATCCAAATCATTATATGAATCAGCATATGGCTTCTCATGTCGCCTAGAGTCCCTCTCAAGTGGATATTCTTCTTCATAGCTTCTCCTTCTTGATCGAGGCCATGGACCAACAGCAGGAGGTGGAGGTGGATAGTTCTCCCTCTCCAATGTATCCCGGTGGAAGGCATTCCTCAGGTAGAGGTTATCCCTTGGTAGTCTTTCTTCAATAAACCTCCTATCATCATAGGAACCACCAGCCCTGCCAAAAGAGTATAAGGCAGATCCAAAGGACACAATAAAAAGAAAAGGAAAAAGAAGCAATGATATAGCAAGACGTAAATAATACACCATACAACACAAAACTGTAAATTGTACTGCATAGAACATGAAAAAATTGAAAGGTCATACAACGTATAGCATGCATTCGAGAACGAAAAGTACAATCATTGTAAATTAATAACAGTTCTGTTGCATGGTCACAAAATATCTACAACGATACATTTCACATTGCCGCAAGTAACAGGCATCCAACTACGCTCTTTACCAACGAGCAGCTAAATTTCCCTTGGGACTAGGATCAATCGGCAGTTCGGCACTCACCGGAAGTTTGGCTCATGGACTGCACCATACCCCTCCAAAGCCTGTGGATTCAAGAATAAGCTATGTCAGCAACTTATAGTAATGGTATCAAGTAGGCAATTCCATTCCATATCCTCACTGTCCCACGGCTTTATCCCATTGTTCTTTAAGGATGAAATGCCAGGAAAAAATGGACAATCACATGAGCCCTAATTCTTGTATGTCATCCGTTATAGGTGATTAAGAAGGAAACCACAATTACGCTGTTATTTTCCCATCCTTGCTGAAGACCATAACGACCAGGATCCATGTCTTGTAGGACCAGATACTCCCTGCAAAGCTCTTGATGATCGTTCAGAAATTTCAGGAGCGGACGATTGGAAACCTTTCCTGTAATGGATGCACAAACAATAGAATTACGCCTCTGAGAACCGAGAATCAAACCTCATAACTTGGCCTCCTTCTACTGGACTCGTCAAATATCAAATTCTTCCCAGAAACATCCATCTTCATACTCTCTTAACACAAAAAATTAAATCGCCTCAATAGCAGAAACCATCAAATTCATAAATCAATATACTATCTGCAGGATGAAGACAGGTTAAACAGTCTCAATCAGGTCAACACTAGATGAATGTGAGCCAGGCACAAACAGCCAAAATGAACACCGGCACTCAAAAGGAGCCTGCACCAATGAGCCACACAGAGTGGAAATATTATCTTAATTCTCACCTCCAGCTTGGTCAGTTTTAGAATCATGATCGAAATCATAGTAATGAATGAAAATATTACACTCTCTCATCTTCTAATTATTGGATACAGAAATATTAAAGGATTACATAGTCATTGGTTGCTACTTTCACGTGTTCTATCTACTGATTATAGATTTCATGACGTGCACCCCCAAGCACTACGCGAACAACAAAGCCTGCAATGCTGTCTGAAGAAGGTTTAAAGAAGATATGTGTTTTGCGATTGAACACGAAAATGATTTGCACATGATCCACCAGCTGCAGAAATAACCATAAGTAGCCCACAGCTGCTAACATGTGAGGAGTAACTGATACACGTAAGAACCTCCCAATACTGTCAATGGCGCACACACAAACTCCTCTATTCTATAGTCTAAAGAGACTCTGAACCCATTCAATCGAAACTCATCTTAATAAATTGTTTAGCTGGGAAAAATAATGCGCTTGGTACTAGCCCTATAACATCAAAAACAAACATGGTAAACACCATATGAAGATTGTGCAACATGTATTGTGCTCTAAATCAACAAATCATGAGTATCATGTGGTCAAGTTAATAGAAACAATAACATAATTCACATATATAAACCTGTGTGCGTGCGCGCATGCACGGGTTTGTATAAGTAAGATTAAGGCCAAACGGACTACAAGTAACTTACACAACCGTCCAGTGTTTTCTTGACCTTCTTTGATTAGTTCCAGCACATCAGATCTGTTTTTCGCAACTGTTCTGCTATTCCACCCAGTTGTCTCTACTGGCCACGCAATATCGTAGAAAAACAAATAAATCTCGTCAATAACAACAGAAAAAAAGAACCGCAACAATGAGATTCTTCACTAACTATGCTGATAGCACATAAAATACACAGCCATCAGTTGCTTCTTCTATTTATGTCATCTGTTATAATTAATACCCAATGCTGACCCAACCCCCCCTTCTCTTCCAAAAACCGAACGGCCTACCATATGTAAACAGATAGATAAAACCCGGCTATAAGATCTCGCTGTCAATAGAAACGCAACAAAACTGGGGCCGTATTTACATAATGGATTTATGCCGGCATTACAGAGACGAAAAGTTGTCAAAGAAACGATTAACAAGCTGAAAAACAGATTTATTTGCTCGATAAATCTTCGTCCACAAAATTCACGATCCAACAGTCTGGTAAAAATGAAAAATTATATGGAAATCGTTACGCAGCATAATCAGCATATCTGTCAATGCCATAAATTTGGAATCTTTATCGACAAATCCACGAACTCCATTATGTCTCGTGCGATAAAAAAACATAAAAGAGAGGACGACGTTTACAATTGCAACCAGGGCCGGCCCTAAGAGAAATAGTACTCCTACATCAGCGATAGATTGAATTCACACCTGGTGTGTGGATCGTACATCCGAATACTCTTTCAAGGACGACGACGACGACGACGACGACGACGACGAGAGAGAGAGAGAGAGAGAGAAGGGGTACCTGCTCGAATTTGGGCTGGTTCTGATCGTGTAGAAATTGGATACTATATGCGGTGCGGCGACGATTAGAAAGAAAAACCCTAGAATTTGATGCTTGTAACAAATTACTACTGTTAATTGCACTTTTTTCTGTTCAAAAAATACTTTTTTATGTATTATACAAATATTTTTTACGTTTATGTCAAAATTTTGTGTATTATACAAATATTTTTTTGAAATATCAAAAAAAAAACTCACCTAGTCAGCTTTTGATTTTTTATTGGTTTTTTTAAAAATAAATTGGGCAAAACTCAAAAAAAAAAAATTCAATTCCTATCATGGAGACGAATCAATAATACATAAATATTTGGTGCAAAACTAACAAAAGTGAAAAAAATTTAAATAAAAATAAAACAAAAAGTTTGTGGTCTATACTTGTTGATGAATGAAATTGCCACCTAAATGAAAATGAGCCAATGAGCTTCTTTTTTTATTATATACATATTTTTTTTCGCATTTATTAATTTTTTCCTATTTTTTTAAAATTAGTGCTTTGTCATGAAGAGAGAAATATAAGTAGTACAAAATTACGATCGAAACTCAATTTTTTTTTAATAAAGACAAAACAAATTTTTTTTTATTTATTCAAAAACTTTTGGATTTGGACCGTAATATTATACTTTTGTGATTATTCTCGTCAAGTCAAACCAATAATTCACAAAAATTTGCTGCGAAAATAACAAACACAAAATAAATTAAACAAAGACCAAAAATTAACCAATTAACTTATTTAGCCAAAAAGACCCTTAATTTAAGGATAATTTCAACGTCTATGCATACTACTCGACTTCGGGCCCACAGTATCTTCAGGGCTGGGCCACGGTGTCTAACCATCTGAATTTGCTACTTATTAAGAAATTGATTTTGGCATTTCAGTTTTAAACCGTCTAAATTTGCTACTTATTATTCAGAAATTGATTTGGGCATTTCAGTTTTAGCCACTAGCACTTCATTTTGTGTTTCGATCATGTGAGAGAACAAAACTAAAAGTGGAGTGTCATTGACCAAAATTGGAGTGCCAAAATCACATCCCTTGTTAGTAGTAGTATAATGGTTTAGTTACCACACCTGTGTATTCGGTAGGCAATAATTTAAGGATGATTTGTATTTGTGAAAAAAGGGTTGTTAAAAAATTTCAAGTTATTTTCACTGACTAATAAGTTATGAATGATTAGATGGCATGCAAAACTTGTTACTTAGCATGAACAACTGGCTAAAATATCATAACTTGTTACCTAAAATTATTAGTGGAAACATGGCCCAAGTCGCATCCAACATACAACGCGATTGAATAATATTGGTCTCGTCGATTGATTTTTTGAGCGGTTCTACAGCAATGGTGGCAACATTTGCAATGGATCCAATGATAGTCCTAGTCCTCTAGTCGGAGAAACTCAGGTTCCGTTCCGCAACGCTTCTTAAAAAATAAGTATTTATTTTCTCTACTTCTAATTCAAAACACATCCAGCCTTCTTATTTTTCCCAAATAAAAAGTTCCTTTTATTTTTTCAAACTCAAAAATAATGCAAATGAACAAATTATTATTATTATTTTTTTGCACCGTATTAAAGATCTCAATGAGATCTATCAAACAAGATCTATAGTGATAAGAAAATTATTTGCATAAACACATGAATTTTGAACTTGAAGTTGCCGTATACAAAAAACAAGATTGTTGCTATTGTGTTGGGCGCCGACGGAGAGAAATCGTACCGGCGGCCGCGCCCGGCCGGCCGGCTCCGGCCGCCGGACGGCCGATCCGAGCCGTCCAAAAATTCTATAAAAAAAAACCAAGGGGGCGGCGCGGGAATCAAGGTCATCCGAAGTGTGTAGCGTGTAGCGTGCTTGATCGGAGCACCCCTTTTTCGTGTGCATATGATATTGAAATCGTACACGGAAAATGGGTACTCGGATCAAGCACTCTACACACCTTGGATGATGTTGATTCCCGCGTTGACCTCCTTGGTTTTTTTTTTTTAGAATTTTTGGACTGTTCGGATCGGCCTTCCGGTGGCCGGAGACAGCCCGGCGCGGCCGCAGCCCTCCCCAGCGATGGGGTGCTTCATCCAGGTGCTTGGTCTTACTTGTTTCAAAAAATAAGAAGGCAGAGTTTCTGGAGCAGGGGTTCTTTTTACACAAAAAAATAAGTACTTATATGGATTGTGAAACACAGCCTCAGTTGGTTGGAGATCTGGGTTACTCCACCCACCCTTTTCACAAGTGTGATGATGGGTCGGGCATTGGCATTGATTTCACGCCACTTTTGTTGTTTGTCTTTGTTTTTCTCTGCATAACATAATATGTACTAGAGGTCGGGTCATATGTGATATATGTGCAAATCGAATTTTATAAATTTCAATAAGCGAGAAACTATTAGCGATGCTTGTGCAAGCGACAACTGACAATATGTTTTTCATCTGCAGAGAGTACGCATAGACATCTCACTTCGGATCTCACATAAACGATCCAAACTTCAATAAATTTTAAATACTCCAATGTTTTTGTGTAGCTGACAATGATTCCTTTCTTATTGCCAGTGTTAATTACAGCTGTTATAGTGCCAGTGTTAGGACTGCTAACTCAGAAAAAGAACAATCAAAATCCTAAAAGGAAAACAGCAACGATGTTGCATCACTGACAAGCAACGGCAACCTCCACAGCAAAATAATCCGTTCCGCTAAGGATCTTATTTTTCAAGTACCTATTTACTGTTTTGCGAGACAGGTCATTTTCTCACAATATATTACCTTTAATTTAATTCAACAAATAAGTACTTACTAGCGGAACCGGAACGGAGCCTAATACCTTCTTACACCTCCCAAAAATTTCAAACTTGAGCCGTCGTACCGAGTCTCCCAAGGACGCGGGCAAGGGGGAGCAGCGTGCTGCTGCCCCCTCATTTGGGGCCCACTCCGGTCTCGTTCCGATGATCGGGATCGTTCACTTTGTAGAGATCGTCGAGTAGAATGACCATGCAAAAAATCAGCTTAATCGGATGTCATTAAGTGCCTGATCGGAACCTTTTTATCTTGAAAAGAATGGATCCGAAACACTGAATCAAATCCACTTGAACCCATGGACCGAGAGTTATATGGGTTCCGACCAGGCACTTAATGACATCCGATTAAGCTGATTTTTTGCATGGTCATTCTACTCGACGATCTCTACAAAGTGAACAATCCCGATCATCGAAACGAGACCGGCGTGGGCCCCAAATGGGGCGCAGCAGCACGCTGCTCCCCCCAAGGGGGGAGCAGCCCCCCGCTTCCGTCTCCCAAGTGTCACACTCACTTGTTTGACAATACCATATGGCACTACAAACTGCATGTTCTAGGATTAACCTCCTCACAAGTTGAGTTCAAAATATAAGAGTAAAAGGCATGGCTTCGATGCGACAATTCAATCACAGCCTGTGTGCACAAGACGAGAAAGACAGCAAAACCTTATCCTTCGTTATGCCTGGATACATTACGGCTCTGTTTGTTTTGACTGAATATTTTCACTAGACTTCCAGGTGTTTGGTTGCACATGATCTGGGGAAAACATTGCACAAGTAGAAATTTTCAGCAATCCAAGGTAAAATGACTTACCCAGGTAATTCCCGTAAGTTTCCTGAATGTCCCTCACTCTCTCACTTGCGTGACTCTTCATCTCCATTACAGCATACTCATAGCTCTCTCCCTATCTTCCTACTTCATATCTTAGGAACAGAACGTTGTTGACAATGTCAACAACTTCGCAGCAGCCATGTCCACTAAACAATGGAGATAAACCAATAACTCACATACCATATTACAAGATTGAGAGAGAGGGAGAGCCCGGAGAGGCATGTAGAAGGGACCAAACAAAGCTTTTCCCATAAAAACTGAAAGGAATTACAGTTTTTTAGTTTTACCAAACAAAGCTTTTCCCATATTACAGTTTTACCAAAAGGAATTTGACAATTTTTTAGTTTTTTTTCAACACTCACCGAAGCCCAAAGAATAAAAGAATGTAGAATATTTTGATGTGAAAACTTTTCCCATAAAAACCATAGTAAAATATTTTACATCGAAACAAGCAGAGCCTAATTATAGTCCATCCACACATGTTGCCAAGAGAATTCTATAGATTGACTCAAAGCCCTTGTCAAACAAGCAGGCAATCATAAAATTTTGATAGAATCAGAATTTCCAAATGAGTCTCTCATCAGGGATGATACAGGGTATGGATGGCATCCCCAAGTGTGGAGGATTTGCAAATCATTTGATGCTAAAAACTTTTGAGCTGTGTTTGGATCAGGTATTTATGAGGAGAAATTAAAGTGTATGGGGCAAAAAAAAAAAAGAGCTTACATGCAAAATACCGTACTTCACAAACCCCTATCATTTTCCTTTGCCTTAATAACTCTCTCTAGGATTCTTCATCCAAACACAACCCAAGAATAATGGATCTCAAGAAAGCTTGCTAATTCTTTACTTTCTTCCGAGGTGTCTCACAGGCAATATCTCCACCTTGGAAAGAGAACAGCTTTACTCACTTTATTAGACTCATGTCTATATAGGCTGCACCCTTCCAGGTGTTTCTAGCTCTGTTATGCTTCCAAAATAAATATAAAGACTAAAAAATGTAATGATTTGAGTGTTTCACAACTCACAAGTGTTTCCCTCACTTAATATATGGCACTAGCAATCTGTACTCATTAGGATTACCACCATCCTTACATGTCAAATCTAAAAGAAAGGCAACAACTAACAACTTTTTCTACTTTACAGTAGCAAAATAAATATCAGCCTACATGCTGGGGCAAAAAACCCAGTAAAGGTAAAACAAGGGGAGGAGGAGAGTGCATAACTAATTTCTCGTTTTGACAGATATAAAGTACACTTTTAAGTTGCCAACCTGCTTTGCATACAAGTTTTCAAGGGAACCTATAGACACTAGACTAAAATCCATTACCAAACACGGAGGCAGTAACATAAGTTTGAAAGAACAAAATTTTCAGGAAGAATCTGTCATCAGGCAATGATAAATGTATTACCTCCGCAATGCCGCTGAGGATAATCACCAATTGCCTTGCAAATGCCTTCATCAAGCCACAGGGGAGGCTCCAGAACTTTTGTTCAAGTGTGACAAAAATGTTCAGAAAATCTTTCTCTACCAAACCCCAGATAAGTAAAGATATTTATTTTGGTTTCAAATTTATTCAGCATAGGTTATTTTGTTTACTTGAGCTATATTATGTATTTACTCAAACATTTAAGTAAACCTTCATTTACTTTGACTTCGGAGGAATAATTCAGTGCATACAATATTAGGAAAAATAAATTCATATGTGACAAAACATATTAAAATTTTAGTGCATGCTTTGAACCCCCTCAAATGATGCTAGAGCTGCCCCTGATCAAGCCTCAGCAGAAGTCTTGAATTGCAAGATGTTTTACCCTAACAATAAATCATTAAAGCCTATCGCAACTCTCGAGTAGGTTAAGGTTTTCTAGAGATGGGTCCTCCTCCATGAAAAAATATCAATGCTTGGATAATATTCCAGTGCATCAGAAGACAACTAAATCGTTCAATCCATAAAATCAATCTAAACTCTAATAGTTTCTCCAAAGCATTCCCAAACACCACCTGCCTTGTTTCAAAATCCGAATTAAATTTTTTTCCTCTCCCGCCTTCTCTTTTCCATCCAAGCGAAGAGATGAGTAAAACAGTATATAAATAGTGAGGAAAATGCAACACTAATTTGGCTTCAACAGGAAAGTACAATGATAAAATTTCCATTCATATTCCTTACGTACCGTCAAGACAACCATAAACTGATCACTAAATTTACTTTGTAACACACCCATATTTGGGACAAACAAAACTCTATCTATGGACTCAACTCATTTATCAAACCAGCAGGCAGTGATACAACTTTAAAAAGAACAAAATTTTCCGGGAAGGATCTGTCATAATGCAATGATACACCAATTACCTCTGCAATGCCACTCAGAACAGTTGTATTACGAAATCCATTTTCAAGCCTCAGCAGAAGCCTTTGAGCTCCTAAACCCCTTTTTCAACTCAGCAACCCTCTTCACGCACCCGGCCTTCGACTTCCCTGGCACAGCCGCCGCGATCTTCTCCCACCTCATTGGCACATCCTTCGGAAACGCCTTCAGTGCATTCAACAGAGCTATATCATCTCCGCCACTCCAGCCCACACTCTCTCTCACCACTTCACCACTCTCCACCACCACACCACCATCTCCGCCACTCTCCGCCTCCTCCTCGATCCGCTTATCCATGGGCTTCCGGTCCTTCAAAAACCGCACAAACGAATCAGCATCATTAGTTTTCCTCTCTCCCATCGACTTGGCAGCCTTGATCACGCTCTCCACCCCGTGCCGCCCCCGGAACGCCTCCGCCACCGCCTCCCACCGCCCCGGCTTCCCCACCGGATGCTTCACCAGCAACTTCTTCAACAGCTCGTAATCCCCATCGTCCCACTCTTTCTCTCCTCCGCCCTCGACCCCCGATTTATCGCCCAAATCTGCCTCCGATAGACACGACCCTCGCAAATCATCTCCATTCTTTATACACTCAACGGTTTCCTGAACCGGATTGAATACCGATTCGTCCGGTTTGCGGGGTCTGGACCGGCGATTGGGGGTTTTCTTGTCGAGATCCGGGGAGGGGGATGGGGGAGGAGGAGGGGGTTCGAGGAGTTTGCCGGCGCCGACGCGGATGTCGCCGGCGGTGAGGGAGGAGGGGGCGAAGGGGCCGAGGAGGAGGGAGAGGGCGAGCCAGAAGAGGAGGGATTGGAGGGGCTCGGGTTGGGGGGAGAGGAGAGAGAGGGAGAAAAGGAGGGTGGAGAGAGAGAGGGAGATGAGGAGGGAGGGTTTGTGGAGGGATGGGGGCTGGGGTTGGGGAGGGGAAGGTGGGGTGGAGCGAGATTGGAAGAGGAATCTGGGTCTGGTTTCTGCTTCGTCTAGGAACTCCATTGTCAGAGGAGAGAAAGAAAGAGGGGCCGTTATGAACAAACAAAAAAAAAACAATTTTGTACACAACCGAACAGCCGGAAATAGGTAGTAAAATATTTTACGCTGAAATAAACGGAGCCATCTACTTAATAAAACACAAGGGTGTGGAGATCACACAAACATAAGATTGGAAGAAGAGCTGAGATTCATTTGATCTAAGGGCTGATGTGTGCTCTCCAACTCTATTAAGAAAACTCCCACACTCTTACAAAGACATTACAAAAATACCATCGGTTTTTTTTACCCACCGCTCGGCTTCCAGCGTTAGCATAAAAAAACAAAAATATATTAAAAAAATCCCGTGTCTACGACGCTACAGGGATGCATAGTGCCGTAGGCACGAACATACTAGTGTGTTTAATAAATAAGGAAGGTAAAACGGAGCCATGTGTTTAATAAATAAGGAAGGTAAAATAGATGTAATAGCATAAACGAAAGATAAAATAAAGAAAATAAATGAGGAGATGCTTGAATCGTAGGAAAGTTCAGTTGTTGGCCCAAGGGTTAGTTCAAGTTGGAGTCGAGTTGCAAATTCTTGTGAAATTCTAGTTTTGGCATGAATGACTTTTGTACAAAATTAGGAAACCATTAATTGAATGAAAATGGCTTACCATTAAATATTCCGTAAGTTATTATCCGAAATGAACCCGCTGTCTTCTATTACAATTCTCACTTAGTCACTGCTCAGTTTCCTCGATTATCAGTCCTGACCTACGTTCAATTCCAATATTTTCAAATCTGTCCACCATTTAAGCCCCATATCTCTCTATACACTATTTTGTTGATTTCTGAAAATATTTTTAAGTGCCAACCAAACACCGAAAAATTAAGCTTTGAAGTTTGTTTTCTAAAAAAATATTTTACATGGAAAACACTTTACATTGTAAAACATTTTACATCGAAACAAACGGAGCCACAGTGCTAAACAATTTCCCTATATAAATATATATATATATAGTGTGGAATATTCCAAATTAGTCTTTCATTTTTAAATCAAATGATTCAAGGTTTTTTCAGAAAAAGTCCAAAAAGTATTAAATTTTGGAATTATAGTGTGAACTAAATAAGTATTAGCCTTGACTGGGAGAAAATAGAAGCATTGATAGAATTGGTCATCAATTTTTATTAGCGTTTGGTTGCACACGCGCAATGCGTGTATAATTTTCAAGGGAAAAAAATGCCTCAGGCTTAAAGTGAAGCAAACAGATGAAAATGAAAGCGAAAATGTAAGAACATTTTTTACCCAAAAAACCAATTATAAATGTACCTAACCATTTTGCAAATAAATGAACTGTCATGTAACTTCCAACGGCGCTATGCCCACCATACATTTACCGATCAACATTTCACTGTCCATCTCAACAATAATGATAAACACTTTTGAACGGTAAAATTGAGAATGGTAGAGAAAGCGATAAGCGTTGACTTTCTATATAACCTCTACCCGGATGGAATTGAGAATAATGTAATAGACAGATTTTACGATTTGTCCTCAACAAATCTTGTATTTCACAGCAATTGTTGCATGTCAGTCATAATTTATGAGTATTTTGAGATATTGAAAATATGAGCCAATCTTACCATGTCAGTCATAATTCATGGGTATTTTGAGATGTTGAAAATGTGAGCCAACCTCTAGTCAAAATCCTATGGTGCTCTCCCTTTAACTATTATAAAAATAGATGAAAAATAGTCTTTAAAAACTTGTTTTGTATTATGTATGTTTGGTAAGTTTTTTGTTAAAATTTTAAGTTCCTCGCTTCAAGACGAATGTTTAATACTTGTTATTGTGGCGCATTCGGCTAAAGTCTATAACTGCAAACATCTATGGTACTCACCCGAATTTAACTAGAACCAGCGCAATCAAGGTGTGGACTATGGAGTAACAGTCTCCGAGTTGGAATTGCAACAAACCAACTATTATGAACCAACCATTACAAAGAAACTATTGTGAATCATGTACAAAGCGAGCAAATTGTTGGAGAAGAGATGCAAGGCATGTAGACGAATCACCTAAGAACTCATATGTATCTTACTCAAACTACACAATCATAGATTTTTCTTTGATGTTCAAGAAAAGATATACAAATTTTCTATGATTCTATAATTCAGATTCTCTTTCTTTCAGATTGTGAGAGAAAGGAATTTTCTGTGATTCTATAATGGAAAAAAATGTTCCTCACAAATTTTCTATGATTCTATAGTGGGAAAAATGTTCTCTCCCCTATAGGTGGAGGATAATCGACCAAGCTTTAGAAGGGAAGAGAATTTGGCAAGGAGGAATAAGGGTGGCACAACCTTATGTTCTTCCACTTTGTTAGTCATTTTTGCACAGTATTATAAACCCCGTTTGAAAAGCACTAAACAGAAGGGGTAATATGTAGAATGTCTGCAAAAGTAAGGGAGATCAGAGATATTTGAGAAAAAGTATGAGAGATCTCTGCTATTGGCAGAAGCCTCAGGGGGGGTCAGTGAAATTTATCCTATTTATTAGCAATTTCATTGTCGAGGGGATGTCTTGATAAACCGCAGGAGTAGAGGAGGCGATCCCAACCCAAACCCTACTAGCCGTTAGTCGCCGCGACCATATTCCGAGGCTCCAAAACCGGCGACTATTTTCTCGCACGCCGTTATTAACAATCGCGTTCGCAGGTACGAAAGCAGTTTATCTTGGCTTCAACTAGGAATGAATTTCAATGGACGAGGTTTTTTAGTTAATCCAAACCACCCTTTGCGAATTATCGAATTTGCTGTGTTTTTGTCATTGTCTTTGTTTGTGTGTGTGTGTGTGTTTTTTTTCCCACCAGGCGTTTTGCGTTTGGCTCCACTTTCTCATGTCAACTGTTTGATAGAATTCTTCAACTAGAAAACCTTTGCTTTCATTAATGTTACTTTTTGTTCTTCTTCAATTAGATATATTTTAGTACACCCACGTCCCAACTGATCTTTACGTATTCATATCCACATTCGCCGCCATATGCTTTTAAAAAAAACATGAATAGAAGGGACATACTCCGAAGGATTATAAGCATGGATGGGTTGGAAACCGGTTTAATAGTGAAAGGGTTTACAATCTTGTAATCTCATCCGTCTAATAGTGAGGGGGTTAATGGCATTGGTACCACATACCATGTATAGTTCATAGTTTTGAGATTAGTATCGGACAGTGTATCCAATGTAATATCCTGACCACAAAAGTTTATGGATATAAAATCCAATGCTAGCCAGACAAACAAATGGGCCTAGAGGGAGGGTAGAAACAACACAAATACTTAGAAGTATAAGGAGATCGACAAGCAATCCCAAAAGAAGATTGTATCTCGTGTCGCTATTCTCATGCTTAGGTCAATTAACTTCCAAAGTCGCAAGTTCCAGTTGGTCTTACTCTATGAAACCATAGTCCTTCCTAGGTTGAGATGATATACAAGAGTAATCTTTTGGGGTCACGAGAATAACCACCTTCTCATTTTAAACAAGCTGGTTTGTTTGGACCGATGAAAGTGCATTATCCTTCAAATGGTGTGTATGTACTTTTAGATGAATATTGAGCATCATGCCTACATATGAAACGATGGTTAAATGCTTGTTATCCCCTTCTTTTCCTCCTTTGTTTAGTACTTTAAAAATAATATATTTAGAGACAATACAATTCTACTAAAGTTCCATATTAATGCCAATTGAACAAAAGAACCCGATTCTGCACATTTTCAGCTCACTATTAACAAAAGCGTGTTATTCCAAACTCTAGCTCTATTTTTGGGTTCACTGAGATGTTTGGAACCAGTTAGCCTCAAGGGAAGTTACTCTCAAGATGCATGCGGTAGGCCTATACAAATGGACTTGCATAGTTGTGTATATGGTGTGTTTCTATTTTTGTTGTGCCTTAGTGTTGGCACGAATGTGGTGTAGATTTCTGCAAAGGTCATATTAACGACTTACAGTATTGCCAGCGCATAGTTTTTTGTTTCCTTCTTCATCTTATGAGGGTGCTTTATAATGGTTAGCCCAGTGTTTTAAAAAGAGGGTGCTTCGCACGCCAAGGTGGCACTGAGATTGCCTTTTGATTTTCTAGGCACCTTTAAGCCAAAATTGATCTTAACCGTTAGATCTATGATGCATAAAAGGTTTGTGATGCACTGAATAATTTTCTTCCATGTTAATTAATCTGAACCCTAGAGGATCAATCGATAACAGCAACAACTGGAAGATCTACTTTCCTCCTCTGTATCCAGGTAAGTAGTTGCTGCTGCTTCTTCTTCTTCTTCTTCTTCGGTCTGTTTCCAGCCCTGTCCTCGTCTGTTTATTTATTTATTTTTTACGTGTGTGTGGCTCTTTGGTTGTTGCCGATTGCCCTGTTCTTGCCTGGTTGCTCTGTCCAGCTCTGCTTTTGCTTCTCAGTCAAATCATTTTTTTTTTTTTTTTTTTTTGTGTGGCTCTTTTATTGTCTAGCTGTCCAATTTTTTCGAACACAATTGCGCCCCACTGCCGAGCAAAAAAAATAAAAAATTGGCCCTCGCTTTTATGAGGCGCGTGCCTTGCGCTTAAGTTCCAGGGGACCTTGGCGCCTCAGTGTGCCTTTTGCCATTTAAAACATTGGGTTAGCCATAAACTGCCAAGGGCTAATACAATGTAGTGTTTTTACCGTTTGTAGTACGGAATGGAAAGGGAAGAACCCGTGTTGATGATGGATTTGGACACAAGGATTTTCCAGATCTTTTCAGATTTTATGTCAAGGTTAGTGTGGAACCATATGTAACTGAAGGTTGATCTTTAAATTTAAAATATCTTTGCTATATTTATTTTGATTACCAATTGAAATATACTTCAAGGTTGTGCAAAAGTAGTGTGATATTTCTATTGAAGAACTGTTTTTTTTTTCTTTCCAAAAAATATACCCTTGAACTTGTCTACATGATTAAATGGCGATTTGAGTACGGTATGAAGTCATACCCTTTTATTTTGGAATTATACATTCTTGTGTCTTGCATTGCAATGTGTATTGTCTACAAACAAGCTACCCCTTGTGTACAATGCTTGTGGACATACTTGAATCTGTTGGATGTAGAAAAAGGCAGAGTGTCAGATTGATGTGGAATCACGTACCATAGGAAATAAATACTAGTCCCATAATCGAATCTCCAACAATCGACTTCATGATATTGACATGCTAGAACACATGCTATGGATACACTAAGCCCCCTTAGTAAGAGTTTTGCTTACAGATCATGCCCACAGTTTTTGAACATATAAAGAATTATTTGAGATGTCCAGAATAGTAAAAGTGGACAAGAAATTTGGGACGGAGGGAGTATATACTTGTCATAAGTATGTTACGCTTAGTTTTAGTACTATTGTTATTTTCCTAAGAAGCTTCCAACTCTTATAAGGGACCTGGATGTAATCCTTATCAGATAGAGAGACTGTAATGACCTACGTACCTTATATCCTACTCAACATTCTTATATCTACCAATGTGGGACTAGAGATGGATTTCACAATCTCCCCCACTTAAGAATGCAACGTTGTTGCGCACCATGATCCAACAACTTCCACCCACCAAGTGAAAGCGATGGGAGACAAGTACCTACCCAAGCACATCAAACACATCAAGGACGCTGCACGACAAACACATCAAGCTCATTCCTTGTCATGGGCCTCATGGCCACCAAAGCACATCTCCTCGCAGGACGCACCAACACTTTCGATTGGTGTTGGTGTAGGCTCTGATACCAACTGTAACTACCCCGCCAGCTGACCTGCTAATCTTTAGCCTAACCATGTGACTCAAAAGTTATAATTGAGGTTAATGGTAGCTAGTGAGGATTACCTTATAGACTAGACTATTCAATATTCTTATATCTAATCGATGTGGGACTAGGGAGGGATTTCTTAGAAAGACTGAAACCTGGAGGAGCAGAAGACCCTTTCCCCATAAAGAGGGTACAAATCAAACTAATGAACACCACCGGACAAAAGTGAAATAGAAAACTATCTCGATGGGGGATTGTGCATCTCCAATTCGACATTCGTTGAAAACTTTGAACCGAGGCAGAAGTCTACTTTTTCGAAAGTACTGAAGAGGATCTCAGCAACAGTCCAAAGTTGGCATGTTGTTTGACTGAAATTGTTTCCTTTATGCGCATTTAACGAAACAACGAACAGAAATCAATTAAAAAAATTAATCCTTGTGAGCTGCTGTACAAGAAATATTTCTATCTGTAGGATAGATACATCCAAAGCAGAATCACACAATGTAGATCTGGACATACACTTTGTATATAATTTGAAGTAACTTCATCATTTACCAAACCTATGTGATTTGAAGTGTCAAATCATACTGGAAGGACATTGCAAGTAATTGTTTATGAAATAAAGCAATATAAAAGACGCATTGTCGTTGTAGCAAAGCCATTCAGTTCAAATAAATTTGTAGCAATGCCATTGGATAAGTCCATCAATAAGGTCATGCGTGTTCATCCCCATATTAGCATCAAATGGTCTAGATACCTTCTAATTACAGTTGGAGTCAAAGCTAAGTTCCACCAGCTTGACAATATGTTCTGAGATGACTCCTCTAGGCATCATTTATAGTCTCTAACTTAGTAGCACGAAGCAGGAGCGGGGGAGCGGAGGCACCTAGAAGCTCCTAAGGTTGGGAGCGCCTAAGGAGTGTATATAGATTTCATATAAATATGTATATAAAGTATCTTTAAATACTTAACCATCGAAGGAAAAGTGATTACTTATGAGAATTTTCACGATCCTAAGGGTACTTATAGGAAGTTAGATATTTTCAATTTGTAAAACATCTTGAGTGATAAGATTTTCATATTTTTATTTCCACAATGGCATAACTCCCTTAAGAGTATGATAATAGTTGCCTTAACCGCCCAATAAGCTCCCATCTTAGTTGGGAGCGAGCTCCTGTCAAGCTCCCATCTTGAGAGCGCCGATTTGAGCTTCTGTCTTGGGAGAGCACCCATTTTAGAAGGATCCTGCTACTAAGGTCTCTAACATAGCACTTGTAAAAGATATGCTCTTTATTTCGACCGGTAAAACCGTAAAAATGTTATTTTTTTACACGTTATCTAATGCTTGTCTTGCGCTTCCAGGGTCACACAATTTGAGGAGTTAGTGGTTGTAGGAAGTAGGTTACTTGTGGGCTTTCACCAAGGACTCGGTTAGTGACTTTAGAAGTTTGGTAATCATTTGCTGCAGGTGGTTGGATGATGTTCTCCTTTTCATTTTTATGATCCATCCCCATGATTTCGTACAGAGTCTCTTCAACGGTCTCCAATTAACAAGACATCAGAGTTGGTCGAGCGCATCATTGGAACTAACAAAACCGAGAGGGTTTTAAAGTATGTTGAAGCTGGATGTGTAAATGCTCATGATGGTGTGCAAAATATAAGCAGACGTAAGTGAATTTCGTTACTCTTCTAGAAATGTTTCGTTTGGAATATCTCCTTCCTTTGTAATTATATTTGCTTTGATATATACATGAGATGCTACTAACACATTCTGTAACACCTCACCCTAGTCACCCACTCCACGGAGCCCACTAGCAAAACTGTCTGGAGGGTTGTCAGAAGCCCACCACGTTCCATTAACATATCTTACTTCACCTTGTGCGGCTTTCATTTTTGTAGAGAAAGTGTATACAAAAAATGCGATTATAATTCGAAAGAATGAAAGCGTACAAGGAATTCATAACCGATTCGGATATATAATTTTGTTCATCTTCCTTTCCCCCTGCGCCATCTTTATTCCCTCCAAAACAAAATTCGCAACATCTTTCTAACACACAAGACGCATGTACCACATGTACACACACTTTGGTGAGGCACCTCTTGAAGACACAAGAGTGACAAGGGTCACCTTAAATTTCTCGCTCTTGTCTTGTTTTAAGATGTAGGGATTTTGTGTTCACTAGTTCAAGCATGAAGTTGTTTTGTAAGCTCTAATTTATGGGGTTCCTTCACATTTTAAGTGACATTTAACTTGAAATTCTTACACAGGCAAAAGTCTCACAAAATTAAGTCCTACCAAACAAAACACTGTTTACAACCTTGTTTGGGATAGAAATAACCCGAATATAGAAGGTCCGAACACATCTTGCTGAGCTGACTCGAATCTGTACATGCTCTTTGTTGGTTGTGGATGGGATAAATAGGAGAAATAATTTGTGTGAGAAAATGGTGGAGAAAGTTAAGGGAAAATGTCTCTAGAGGCACTCTCTCTCTTGAATCTCTTGGGAGCCTCCTCTCTCTCCCTTTCTTTCTCTCTATGACTCTTGGGTCTCTTTTTTCTCTTCTCTTTAATGAGCAAGAAATGAAGACTATATAAAGACATGGGCACTGTGTGGTGTATCCACATGCAAAAGGCAGCCAATGGGAAAGGGACCCGTGTCCTAAAGAAGGCCTCTACTGAGAAGGGGACACGTGTACCATGAGTCTCTCTAATTCTCTCCCCGGGATAAATCCCAGCTTAGCCAAGGGTTTATGACTACGGGCGCGGTCGGGCCATGTAGCATTGACCCATAGTGAGCACTCTCTCATGGCCCACCAAACACAAATTCCAAGAGGAAAAAAGTGTGGATGAAAGCACCTCACAATTTCCTCTGTTGACTGAAGGCAAACACAACAATTCAATAGACCGAATTGTTCACCAAGACAACGACAACCTGTCTCTATCGATCCATCACCGTCAATGTGAACGCAGTAAGAAAGGATGATAATATCCCGCACAAATTGCCAAAACAGAAGACAATCTCGGGACATAGAGGGAAAACATCAAAAGTCCGGAAGGGTACTTTGGTAGTTATGCCAAAACAGGCAAATAGACCATATCTACCCCTGAGGAGGCCTACGTTTACCAAAATGGGGGGCTGGATTGGAAAAGTTGGAACAAATTGTCCATTGGATTTCATGTTCTTTTACTTTCATCAGCAGATGGATATTATTCATCTCATCTTCCACATACCTTCTGACAAAACTTATATCTGTGAATACCCAATCTAAGTGAAAATGCTATGGAGATCACTATTAACAAAGTTCCAGGATATTACTCTTTTGCTGCTCTGGAGCAACCTTGTATAAGAGATGGCACTGACAAGTTTTGTATTCTTGCATTACTATTTGGCAGTGTTAAATTTATTAGGGTTTCTCTAGTGTTATATAGCTTGACAAAATTTCTTCATCGCCACTTTGAATCCCATCACTGATGATGCAGTGCTATGATTATCAGAGTAGCCACATCTTGAATAGTGAATGCCAATAGATCTTCTGACTATCAGGAAAGATATGTTTAAGATCTGTCGGCTTTGAGCTGTTTCAGTGGATTTTACTGGTTACAAGTCTATGCTGCAGCCGGCAAACTATGTATCCATAGGATTGGAATCCGTCATGGCGTCATCCATTTGATGCTAATTGAAAACCTGGATTGATTACTTTTTGCTGTTGTTGAGTTAATTATTTTGTAGGTTTTTAGATGTTACTTGTTAGCATGTTTGGTACCTTGAATTTGCTGGCATGCTGTCTTAGATCTATTTGACCTTATTGTTTTTTTCTTTTGTTTTCTTTTTTCTTCCCCTTGCGTTGGTAATTGCATGGAGAAGTGCATACATGCCAAGTTGGACTTCAGGATCACTTAAGTAAAGGTAAATCATTCCTTGAATTATCATCACTCTTTCGTGATGTTTTCTCCTTAAATCTTTGTGATTCGGTACCCTAAAGATGGAATTTCATGTTTGTGGAACCAAAAAGTCTACACACACATACAATCTGTGCACAGATTTCGTTGTGGGGCCCACCACGGGTCCCACACAAATCATCCGAGCCGTTCATTAAATGTAAAACATTTTTTTTAAGGGTCTTTGTGAAAAATAAGCTCAATCCGATACCTACAGGTGCTCGATCCAACCATATAACTTTTCATTATCTGAAAATCTGAATGAAAAGTTAGATGGTTGGATGAAGCACCTATAGGTATCGGATTGAGCTTATTTTTTACGGGGACCCTTAAAAAAATGTTTTACATTTAATGAACGGCTTGGATGATTTGTGTGGGACCCGTGGTGGGCCCCACAACGAAATCTGTGCACAGATTGCTGTGTGTGTAGCAGGACTCTTGTGGAACTGTGTTCTTATATTGTTTTCATAAAATTTTCCCCAAGCACATTTTTGAACAGTTTTACATTATTTCTATAAAATCAAACGTAAGTCAACTCAGATCGCTGATTGTAAGGCAAGTATGAAGCTTGCCTTATGTTGGATTTTTTAACAGTTTTACGTCACCTTCTATGATCACCAGTAGACAGCATTACACTAACCTGCAAGCTAGCAGCGAGAACTGCCATTCTACAAAATGGTGTTTTCTTCTGTGTATATCCTAACAAGCATGGGTACGGGTACTGGTACATACAAGTATGGTGGTATGACGAAACTTAAAAAATGTTGGGTTCGGCTATACAAATTTATTTTTATAATATAGAGCAATTTATTACACGTCAAATAAAGGAAATAGCATAATGACTTGGACGACTAAGAATACTGCATCAAATAACTGTTTAATGCCAACCTTATGGTGCAAATCAAAGTTTAATGCCATTATACTAGAGAACCTATGGACTGAACTCTTTATTGTAGAATCATGCTGAGCATAGAAACATGAAATCTTGTCAATTAGTTTCATCACTGTATTGGGGTATGGCAGTAATCATAGGGAAAAATCTTGGTACGTGTTTTATGTGCCCGGTACATATTTAGAAGTACCATTCAAGTACTGGTACCTGGTACGTTATTGGTATGAGTAAGACAGGGTTTTAGAAGTACCCATGCTTCATAGTGTATATCCATAAATCTCTTTTTTGGATAATTGGAATCTGTGGATTGGGCTGTGATGCAGATCTTGTCTTTTACGTTATGAACCTTTGTAGGTTTCATGGTTAAAACTTAAAAGTAAAGGCTTTTCTGGTTTTGTTGATAAAATAGCTATTCTGCAATCTTATTGCTGTCAGGTGTGAGATTTGTTACTTGATTTGATTAAATTTATTGCAGGCAAATGCATAGTGCATGAACTTGAAGACCTTGTCAAGGAGGTAACAGGTGCGATGCAAGCTGCAAACGAACACAAACTGCTTTTGAAGGACAATGTTACTGGGGATTTGATTGGGCTAGAAGCAACCGCTTCTGAAAAGGTAATCTATTCTTGATGTTATATTGTTCTTTACTCCCTTTAACGTATTCATTTATTTTCTTTTGCTGTTCAGATTTAACTTATTTTGTCTTCGAGTTACTTTTTAACCAGTGTTTGCTTATCATTTTTTGCTATGTATAGTTTATTGGTTTTCACTTTAATTACTTTTCTTGAGGAGTTGGGGGTTGTACGGGTTGAGATAGCTATACGGTTTTTCAGTCAAAAGTTTTTCATCCTTCATGAGGGCACAAAATAGGTAACTTGTGATTTGCTTTTGTTGTTCGATGTAGCTCGTTTACTTTTTTGGCTAATGAAATCATATTTACCAAACAAGAAATTTCAAACCACGACCCTGTAATAGATAAATATCACCATCAAGTTGTGCAAAATGCTCTTTCCTTCATCCTTGTTGATTTCCAAATCTCATCATCCGGTTTTCCAGTGACGGAGTCTGGTTTAATATCAGGAATAAGGATGCTCCTTTTTAAGCTCCCTTCTAAAATCCTTTCCTGGCTCCCACTCTCTCTCCACCGCCTTGATCTTCTTCTTCTCAGCAGTTGATCAAACTTTGAAGCCAATTGAGTTAACTTCTTCCTAGAAGATTTAGCTCCTTTTCTTTCTTCCTCCAGACCTTTGTCACCATCCATCAATCCTGCAATTTCTTCACCACTAATGTCTTTGTATTCTCACTCCGGCCTTGTCATAAATGAATATAAGTATCTCACAACTACCAAGCCCTACCCATAAGGGACCAGGCTCCATTTTGCACATTTTATACGGGTTTCTATTATTACATTTTCTAGCTGATATTGTTATCCATTTGAGTTTCCCCCTTCAAAAGTTTGAATATTTGGTTGTTTCTTCCATTTTTTACCATACTCATGCATATCATGCCTATATCTTAGTTGTGACTGTTAAACCACCACTGGGCTTCAGTAAGTTTTGTTTTGGGCTTGAAGTAGCCTTGAACTCTTAACTGGTGCATGATAATCTGTAGTTGTGAATGCAACCAGTATAGGTATCTGAACATTATAGTGTTCATATTGGTTTCCAATTTAGTCCATAACAATAGGGTTTGTTCTTCTTCAGGAGAAAATTATATCTAATAATAATGATGGACCTGAAATTCCTGAATATGCTGTCATGATGGGTGTTATATACAGCATGTTGAAAAGGGACTACATCATGCAGGTATGAAGCTCCCCTGTCTTGTATCACAGATTCATATGCTAATGTAGAAATTTGAGTAGTGCCTATAATGTTCGTAAAATGTATTGAATTTGGAAGCGTACTTTGACTAGGTGTGATTTCTCCAATGATCTACGCTTTTGGGGGATTCTCATAGAGCTAACTCATGACTTTGTTGCAGGAGAAGATAATTTCTTCACTTAATCTAAAGTCATCATCAGGAGAATTGGAGAGCTACAACCTGATGTGGTCCTTGAGGCCTTTTATAGATGATGAAATCATGCATCAAGCTTGGAGACTTCTTGCCTGAGTGACACAGGATTTTTCAGCGAGGATGATTCACTTTTGTGAATAACCAACTGTAAAGAAAGAATACTTTGGGTGATTGCTATGACATTCCCCTTTATATTTAATGCTCAAAAGATATCAGGTTGAAGTTTAGAGCAGCTAATTAGAACACTCTCCATAATAAGCTTTTCAAAACCCTATAGTTTGAGCCGTCCGATTGTAATCTAATGGTCCAGATTATTTATGAATGTTTTGATGGCTGAGATTAGTTTTGTCAAATATTGGAGGGCTGAGATTGCAACCTCTCACCCACAACAAAAAGGACAGGGTAAAAGTGTGCTGTTTGACAGTGGTACCGCTCAGTTTGGTTTCAATATGGCTCTTTCTCTCTCTCTCCAAAGAAGCCTCTCTCACTTCTTGAATTTCCAATATTCAAAATACCCTCTCTCTCTCTCTCTCTCTCTCTCTCTCTCCAGCCTTTCATTTTACTGTTTTTCTCTCCTTCCCTCTCACTGCTGGTATCCCAAAACCCTTAACATGTTCGACTCCTTCGTCCTTTCCCAAGACGAGGTTGTTCAGACTGAGGCAGTGTCAATCTCACAGTCTAAGACGATAACGCCGGTGAGTCCACTCTCACTCTGTGTTCCATTTGTCTTTTCTCATCTCTTCTTTGAGTTGACATGGTTTGACCTTTGTGATCTCCTTTCAGTTTCTATATTGTAGATCTGAGGGATTAATTTCTTGCTGGGCCGACTCAGATGATTCATATGTATGCCTCTATCCATTGTCAAGCTCTGCGAGTTTTTTTTTTTCTCATCTTCATTGTGTTAAAGTTTACCTACACCCATAAATTGAAGTTTGGCTTTGGACATATATTTCCCCCCCATTGGTTTTCCTTATCTGTTGTTTACGTTTTACTAAACTGTGTGCATTGATGTTGATTAAGGTGATTTTTTTCCTTCCTTTTCCAGGTACACACGGCAAGCCTAAAATTAGTGCAAAGAAAATAGGAAGGCTGCTTTTATTGCTTTCTCTACTTTTTTTCCTTGGGGGTTTTGTGCAATTAATGGATCTATTTCATTCGGCTCCTCTTGAATTTGGTTTTATAAGCTACAAATGCAGATATTTCTATCTGGTTTTTGATGATTAATTTCCTTCAATCAATTTCTGAGGATTTTTTTGCATTATACGCTGGTAAGTACATATCGAAACACTGGATAGGATTCGTTGTGCACACTCTTGATTATCAAACAGTGAAGTGGGATCCTTTAAAGACCATGATAGCCCTCAGCCATAGCCACAAGTACTTGATTTTGGATTGGTACTTAATTGCCAGAGGCATTTCAACTGGGGTTTACAGTAAGTTTTGATATGTCAAGACTCATGTAGGTTTTTTTACTATTTTTTTTCATGGAACAGAGTACCAATTAGCCCAAAAGGGTCACCACGGATGTAGCTCTTAGTTGTCTTAACCATGAAAATGATACTTAACATTTAAAAAAATCTTGTGTATTCAAATGGATAAGACCTTAGTTGCAAGAAGCGGGGGTGGGGACAGGAGGGGTAGCTAGGGCGGGGGCACATAGAAGGTCCTCATTTGGGGGCGCTGGATGGAGCGCTTATTTATAAATAAATACAAAGAAAGACTAGTAATTGGTGTCACCTAAGTACATATTGTGTTTATACTAAGTATTTGAGCAGTATTGAGTTAATGTTTTCCTAGTATCTTAGGGGGTTTGGATATTTTCTCTTGCTTAGTAGTTCTTCTTTTGTTTCTTTTGGGATTCCTATGCTCGAGAGGTTCTATCTTAGTTGGGAACGCGTTCCTTTCTAGATGGGAGCAAGGTTCCTAGGAGGTTTTGATTTGGGAACGTGTGAGCGAGTTTTTGAGGGAGATTTGCCACCCCAACAGGAGGTTCCTGCAACTAAGGATAAGACTCAAGAGTGATGTAATTTGTTTTTTTAATTTCCTCGCGTTTCATTTGGAATTGAAATGAAATGCCCAAGTGGCTGTGTCTTGCACTCCCTTTTCATATGAAAAGTAATTTAAATTTGTTTGTGTAAACTTCAATCATGATGAATGCTGGTAGATTACATGAGTTCTTTGATTGTTTCGTTGTCTATGTGCTGACTGTAATAGTCATTTGTTTTCATGACGTTTATATGGTCATTCCTTTTCATTATAAACACCGGGGTTTTTTTTTCAAAAGTGATTATAACATTGACATGACACAATTCCATTTCTTTCCCTCTTCAGTGATTTTTTGTGACTTTTTAGCACAATTGGGAACGAATGGTAATCCAATAGTTGTTCGAAGACATGAACGCCATTAGATAAGAATCGAGCATTGCTAAGAGTCGAGCAGTTAATACTGTCATATTTATGGGACTTTGCTAACAGAAAGATCATTCCATATGATATTTTTGGTAGTCAATTCTTCGGATATTTGATGGGTTTGTTCGAAAAATTATAAATTTACTAATTTAGTGATCTTCTGTGTCTAATGGGTACAATAGGTTTGGATCTGATTGGAAAATATGAATTTTTAATGGTTTGGGAACAATAGGCGTTGACTCATGAAGCTAATTTTGTTTTTGTTTTCTTGCCAGTTATAATTGGTTGATTATATGACCCTCCAATGCTGTCATCATCAGCAATGATCAGCACTTTGCTTATCGAGTGGTAAGTTTTTAATAGTACTCTATGTCGACTGTCAAAGCATTGAATGTGAGCTTCAGTTTATTAATCTATGGATTGTCTTCCCTCTTTCCCTAGAACCCTGATGATTATAGAACCATGTTTGATCCTGTGGGTTCACTTCTCTCGATTTCTAGACGCAATGGCTTTAAAATTGGCTTAATTGCAAGAACACCCCCTAAACTATCACCTTTTGGCAATTTCATCCCCTTAAGTTTAAATTCGAGCAACTTCACCCCCTCCCCGATTTTCCGTCCAATTTTGTTAGGGATTTGGATGGAAAATTGGATGAAAAAGTACCAAAATACTCTTTATACACCCATTATAGACCACCCCCTCTCTCCCCCCCTCTCTCTCTGCTCTCCTGGAGAGAGGAGAGAGGAGAGAGAGAGAGAGAGGGAGAGCGAGAGAGTCTATAATGGGTGTATAAAGGGTATTTTGGTATGTTAAATTGCTTTTCTATCCAATTTTCCATCCAAATCCCTAACAGAATTGGACGGAAAATGGGGGAGGGGGTGAAGTTGCTCGAATTTGGTAGTTAGGGGGGTGAAGTTGCTAAAGTGATAGTTTAGGAGGTGTTCTTGCAATTAAGCCTTTAAAATTCCATTTAAGGTTTTCCCTATGAGTTTTTTTACCGCATTTCAGGCCGTTAGTTGAACCATGTGGGTGGATTCTTTGGGATCATCAAAATTCTGTTGTGGTAGTTTGATGCTAATGAAAATAGTTCCCAACATTCCGGAGTATAAATAGCAGTGTGTTCATGAAAGTTTTATTTGTTATGGGTTATAACCTTTTTCTGTTGACATGGTTTATTCATATCCCAAAGATTCCATTTCTTTCCCCCCTTCAGTAATTTTATGGGATTTTTTTTAGCACAATTGGAAATGGATGGTAATCGTATAGTTGTTCAAAAGGACATGCACTCCATTAGATGAGAATTGAGCATTGCAAAGAGTTTAGTAGTTGACACTCCGTCGTACCCAAATTTTTGGACTTTGCTAGCATAGAGGTCATTCCATATGATATTTTTGGCATGGAAATATCGGATGGAACTGACTATTAACAAATAGTAGTTAATACTCAGTTCTTGGGATTTTTCATTATTCTGTACGTAAATTACAAAAATCACTGGGTGGATTCTTTGGGATCATCAAAATCCAGTTGTGGTAATTTGATGCCGTTGAAAATTTTAGCAACAGGACACTCCGGAGTATAAATAGTAGTGAGTTCATGAAAACCCTATTTGTTAGGGGTTATAATTATAACCTTTTTCTGTTTACAATGTTGATTCACATGCCTCTGACCTACCGTATTATTCTACTGCTACCTTACCATATTGAAGAATAAGCTTAATCTTTTTTCTTGATCTATGGAGTGCTTGTCTCCTTGATGAGCACCCAATATTGTAGATATTTGGTGCAACTAGTCCCATTTTATGTTGTTTTACCTTGTGTTTATTAGCTTTTATTGTGATATTGCACGTAAGGTAGGTTTTTGTGTATTTCAGGTTAAACGTGCTAATAAGGCGGTTTTGAACCCTAAGGAATGCTCCGGATGCAACCAAGTGCTCAAGGCCATGTGTCACCACGTTGTGGTGCCCGAAGAATCATGAAGAGTCAAGGGAATTGAAGAAGAAGTGAGGATTTTACCAAAGCATTTCATCTTCCGACCAGCTGAGGGTAGATCTGTCATATCTTTTGATGTACAAAGTACTTTTGATCCAAACCACTTGGGTTAGAAAGTAGATTCGACGAGCTTTCCATCGGTTCAAAGAACACTCAAATCCGAGTTCAGGAGCATCCGGAGCGAGCCCGTGAAGTTTTCCAAAAAATCTGTCAAGAAGGTAGCGCTACCATGTTTTTGGGTAGCGCTACCATGGCACTCCAGTAGCCAAAAATGAGAATGGTAGCGCTACTATGTTTTGAGGTAGCGCTACCTTTCTCCTTCGGCCAGCACGTTTTGCTGAATATTTCAACTTTCCTTTTATGGAAAGTTTCCACTTTTGGCATGTTTTTGGGATATTTTGGGGGCCTTTTTGTCCATTGTTTGGCTGATTTTGTAAGCCCTATAAATAGGCTTGTATGCCATTTATGGAGGGGTTGGCCATTAGTTAGAATTAGGCCTAAGCTTTAAGTCTTTTTCTTCAAGAACTCCATTGTTAGTCTTTCAAACTTTTCTTGTCATTTTCTTCAAAAACTCTTCAAGGTACTAGTTGTTTGTTATTTTCTCAAGTATTAATGTTGTAGCTATGGTTTGGATCTCTATATAAATCAAGTTTATTTCCGCTTTTATCGGTTAATCATGTTTTCATTTTCTAGCATAATTTCTAGTCTTCTTCTTATGTGTGAGTAGTATATAGGTTTGGTCTTGGGGTGAGATGCACTCTATGGATTAGTCATTTAAACGGTTTCGCCTAAACTTTAGCTCGATTTCAATGTGTTGAATGAATTAAACCCATGATTTCTAGCATCGATCATGGGGTCGGTGGCTTCTTTGATCAATGAAGTCTATCGCCCCATGCTACGTACTTGATAATCTTACGCGTGCGAACGATCCATTTTCGTCTCTCACTTGCGTTAAATGAGTTCAGTTTGAATTAATGCTTTGAATCGAGTTACAAGTAGTCTTCAGCTGTTAATTCTTCAAGTGGAATCCGGACGGTTTCGGTCCACTCATAAGTTAGATGAAGAAACCGTTTGACGGCTAAGTCGTGGGCTAATCAATCCCTATGACTTGACCGCTTTTAATTTAGTTAATTTCAATTTCAATTTCGTTAATCGAATCAAACTCCAAGTTGGCCGCTTGAAGGCCGTGCTATGTATTTACCATCTATTCCAAATTCGCTAAAGAAGACTTCTCTGTGAGAACGATCCCGGTCTTACCGGATTTATTTGCTATCAACGACCTAGCCCTTTTGCCTTATTGGGAGGGTAGTTTGCGGAGTTAAGCACTCCTACAACCTAATCTGTCTCAGAAATCATCCTCACCTATGAACAAAGGTCTCTCTTAAAGCTCTAGCACAACGTCTTATTGATTTAAACGGGAACAAAGCTCTCTCTATCCAAAAGTTTTAATAAGGCCCCGATAATCCTCACCTAATCATTAGCAACAGTTGACAGCCTTCTTATTGACTGGTAATGTGTAATCTTAATATGTTAATCGGGCATTGATTATGGCCCTCAATTTTTTCAATCAAGGTGTCTATTTTGAACTCCAGGAGATCTACTATTCAAACTTTTTATGGGTAACGCCTCTGCCGCTGCTGCTGATTCGGTATTTTAGACTCTTGATATGTCAAAGAGAATTATCCTATTGCTTTTAATTTTATCTGAGGCTTATTGATGTAAACTGTTGTGATGCTTCAACTATGTTTAGTGTCCTGCGTTAGATTAACTTGTGTATTGAAGCTATTGATGAGCAACGTGTATTGTTCAATGACTGACCCTTAGTTCAGTGACTAGCTTAGTAACCTAAGTTGGTTAGCATAGTGCTGTTTCTAAAAATACTCTTCATTAATGAGATTTGGAGTGATGCTAGCTAGGGTCTTGCTATTATAAAAGCATAGACTTCTCAGAATCTCAGTATGTCTTCCTCTCTAGCAAGTAAGTTAAGCGGAACAAATCTATCATTTTCACTGTTCCGAGCAATTTTGCTTCACAACTATGCAAGAAGTGTAACAATTTAATTTCGCAAAAGTTTGGATGGGATACTTGTCTTAAAGTATCAAAAAGTGTCGTGTCCTGCTATGATCAGGGACACTTTGCAGAGATCCTTACAGAGACAATCGCGTTTGACCTTATTTTGGGTCCCAAAAAAATGTAGAAAAATATTCATAAATTTTTGAATATTATTTTATAAGGTCCTGTAAAAAATCAGCTCTTGCGGATATCGGTAAGTATTACTTTTGGATTCGTAGGGGCAAACTGAGCAGTTCGAAATTCGTAAAATTATATATGTCGATATCTGTTGGAGCTGATTTTTTACAAGAGTCCATAAAATATTATTTCAAAATTTATGGATATTTCTTTTGTGTTTTTGTGGGGCCCGGAGCAGTTTTGGTCCTACGAATTCAAATAATATACCTACCGATATCCGTTGAAGCTGATACTTTTGAGTATTAAGAAAATTTGTAATTTTGGATATTTCTGGTATAGTTATCCACGAGTATCGATATCCGTAGATACAGATGCGACTCTTATCTAGAAGTATCCGTACTTCATAGGTTCTAGAAAAGTTTTGATTTTAGTTATTTTTTTTTCCCAGGTGTGATTGATTTCGAAGACCATAATAGCATTGATGGAATTGTTGGGTTGTAATTCTGGGTACGTAGTTAATGTTTTTTTTTTTTGAACGGTGGTAGTTAACATAGTTGTTAAAAATTTGCGATACATGATACTTATTCTACGATTTGTATCGTCTCTTTCGGAGAACGATACGTATCCTACCATGTATCCTTTTTTATAGAAATCCTACGATACAATTGTGTATACTGTGATGTATACGCATATCCTAATTCAGTACATATCATATGATTTCTTATTATTGGGGAAAAGTTAAGACGTTATTTTAAGAAGCGGAACCCCAAATGCATTACTCTTAGCCGTTTGATCTAATTATGGCATCATTCACCATTTGATAGAAATTCAATATCAATGAAGGGCTTGTTTAGAAGAAAGAATCATACTTCAATTGTTTTTTTTGCTGGATTTTTCTTTCCCTAACAAAGGGAACATAAAACCTTAATATAATAATATGTCTTAGTTGAGAAACTTGAAATTTTGCATTTTAAAAATTTTTCTTTTTAAATGTAAGCATAGTTTGTTGGTGTTATTAGGTGTATTTACTTTTTAATTTTTTTTGATAGGCTATCTACTTTTTAATTGTATATTAGTTACTCCATCCGTCCCTTTTTAAGTGTTATGCTTCGTAACTCCAACTGATTAAGGAGATATCATCATTACACATTTCACATCAACTTTTATCTCTATTTTTCCTACTTACCCTCTGTGGAGACATCATCATCACACTTTTACTCACTAACTTTTTAAAATGGAATTTACTTTTAGGGGTAAAATGAAAAATGCACCAATTTTTACTCACTAACTTTACAAAATGGATATTTATTAAGAGACGACCCAAAATAGAATAGTGGACTCTAAAAATGGGACGGAGGGAGTATAATTAATGTTGTTGAAGCACAAACTAAATATAGTATTTTGGCACAAGAAAGTTAAGTCCAAACAAATCCGTTGTCAAAGTTCCAATTGATAAAACCCAAAGATGGAAGATATTATTGAAAAAAAATATAAATATTACTACTTTTTAAAAACTCTAAATATCTAGAGTTTTTTTTGTGAGAATTAGTCGCATTTGTAATTCTAGAATTATCTCAAAATTTATCTTGTATGAAAATATTTTTTACTAGAGTTTTACATGGAGTAATATAAATAGGGATGAGTTCTAGCCATTTTATATCAAACCAAAAAAAGGTTTAAGTTCAAGTGTAATACAAATACTCTCCTTTGTCTTTGGTATTCTCCATCTTTCAAAAATATTGTCCAACTAAATAACAGAAACTCATACTCTTCCAACAATGAATCTCTAATGTAGCAACTCATTATGCAATTCTATGCCCAAAAAATGTCGTTTAATTGTTGTTGCATACAATAAAATCAAAAGGCTTTTACGCCTTGCAAAACTACTTTCTGAGCGCCAAGGAAAGTTGTTAATTGGCATCCAATTCTTTCATATTTAATTTCTCTCAAGCAGAATTTATGATGGTGACCATTCTTTGGTACATATATCTATCCTTTCGGTCCATGGACCTACCCTCTAGAGTTTGAGTATGGATTTGGTAAAAGATTCATTGCTTTGACTCATATGGCTTCTGATCTTGGTGATATTTGGGTGCATTAGAGAAATATGTTGATTGGTTATTCTCTAGGAGGTCTCGCCCATGTAATCATCGATCCAATTGTTGTTGCCTGCTTGTTTTACGATAGTTCGAATTTGGGATGCATTTTGCCAGTTAGTTCCGTATCTCACTATAGGAGGTCTTACTCATGTAATCATTAACCCTATTGTTGCTGCCTATTTGTTTTACAATGGTGAACATAAGCCCAGCAGCTCGAACTTGGGATGCGTTCTGCTAGTTAGTTCAGTATCTCAATCCTTAGTATCTGGTTTTTTTTGTGTGGTATTGCAAGAACACCCCTTAACTATCATTTTTGGCAACTTTACCCCATTAACTACTAAACTCCCCAACTATACTCCCTTAACTACCAAATTCGAGCAATTTCATTCCATCCCCCATTTTTTATCCAATTATGTTAGGAATTTGGATGGAAAATTGTAAAGTTGGATGGAAAATTAATTCAACATACCAAAATGCCTTTTGAGGTGTTATAGCACACACACACACACACACACACACTCTCTCCCTCTCTCTCTCCCCTACACCAGATTAGGGGTGGCAAACAGGCGGGTTTGGGCCAAATTGGGTAAGTTGTTAGTGGGTTGGGTCTTTAATGGGTCATTGACCCATTAATTATGAGTCTAATTACCCATACCCAACCCAACCCATTTATTTAAAATCCAGCCCGACCCGCCCATTAGCCCAATTGCATATATACTAAAATTTAAAATAACTAAAATATCAATGTATACTAAAATGACCATATTACCCCTAAAAATTTAAATGACTAAAATATTCATGTGCACTAAAATTACCAAATTACCCCTGTACACTTAATTACCATATTACCATCGCTCTTATCTGTTCTTTAGCAAATAAACAGGAGCAGATATATCTTAAACGATCATAGATATATCACGAGCCATTTGTCTCTAGAAAAGAAGTCAAATACATTACACTATTGTACATTATGCCATTCCCCCACCTCATTTTTCTAATCCTAGACTAGATGCATGCGGAAGTTGGAACACACAACTTCTCCACCTCCTGTACAATTCCTAGCATTGATAAGCCAAACTACTAACAACAAACCACTCTCAAATTCAATAATTGAGCCATGCTTCGACCTAATAAGGGCGGGCATCACTAATTAGATCTTAGGCACAACACAACGCAACAACCCAAGAAAAGAAGTCAAATGCAATTACAATGACAGTGTCAAATAGATGGATCAACATTCAACCATCAATACAGAAAAGAGACAAGGCCTAGGAATGCTCTTCCACATTACATATAAAAAAACATATTCAAGTTTGCTAAAACCAAGCTTAAATAGTAACTTAAATGTGTTCGTCTCCAATCAGCTCATCTTTACTCATCATCCATGTGTGCATCCGATTGAGAAATGCATAAGCTCTCAAGATCCTCCACCAAGCGTTCGTCTTCATCTTGTGCATCTAGTAAGGAAGCAACAAATAAGAATAGAGTTCAATATGCAATTACTTAAAAAATTGGATGAATACAAGAAACTAAACTCTGAGAGATTTACCTGGTACTCCAAATAACAATCACGGGAACATAGCAAAGCCTCGGCATTTTGTGGTAAAAGAGAACTTCGATACTTACCAAGTATGCGACCACCTGTCACACCCTCGATTTTCAACATAATTATAATCGATTTTTATAAATAAAACCTCACGATATTCCGTACAATTCCCAAAATAATATAGCGTTATCCTTTTTTCATCATCCCATTCCAAACATCCAAGGGTTTCCAAAATAATACAACGTTGGCTTCGAGGCCCAAATTACCGTAAACAAGAATGTCAGTAGATTTAACAAATAATAACCTTTCATCGTCAAAAGATTTACAAATAAGAGTTACTAATACATCTTCCAAAATGAAATACAAAGATGATTTAATAACTCCACGGTGTTAGCTATCAAAATAATGCTCACATCCAAGCACACAAGTATGCTGCTACTGCCCCGGGTTAGTACCTGAAAATGAAGGAAGGTCTGAGCTACACTAGCCCAGTAGAAAGCTCTAATCTAACAATGTATGCGGATGACATGTAGAAAAGATGAATAAATGAATGACTGTATCAGGAATCAATGAGGGATCGACAAGAGCAATCCAATTTTATACTTCTTTTCTAAAACCAATCACATGCTTTACTAAACAATTCCCGAAATATCACAAAATGCCAAAAACGTGTCTCGTTCAAGTGTCATGAGCCGAAGCTCCTGCCGGGCCAATTAAAGGACCCCGATGTCCTCTGCCAGGCACCTTACCCATAGGGAGGTCCTGAAATATCAATTACGAACATATAGCTCCTGCCGGGCCAATTAAAGGACCCCGATGTCCTCTGCCAGGCACTCACCCGTCGATGAGTCCTGAATGTTCTCGTCGTATTCGTAAAGTTTTCAAAATCCACTTTCCATCTCGTTTAAACGTTCAAACCAAACTTTGATGCGTAAAGGTGATTTTATGAAATCGTATTCAAACGAGCATTAAAGTTATAGTAACGTTCAACGAAGACTTTAAGATAAGGACAATCAAATAGGAGTCACTCGAGAGAGGTTTAGGATGGATTAGAAATGATCGGAGCCCAAGATAATGAAGCAAGAGTCAACACAAGCAAAACTGTCCAAAGGCAAAACGTTATCGATAACATGGAATAAGGTTATCGATAACACTGGCTTGAAAGTGGTCAGAAACGTGACGTTATCGATAACATGGGCATCGTTATCGATAACGATGGGGTTAAAAAATGATTCCAGACGTGGGAGTATGGATAAGAAGGGCTATGGTTATCGATAACAATGGCTTTCTGGGAATGTTATCGATAACGAAGGAGAACGTTATCGATAACGATGGGAATTTTCTGGGTTTTGGGCAAGTGTTATCGATAACACTGAAGATGTTATCGATAACAAAGGCTTTCGAGCGGATTTTTGAAAGACGATCATGGATTCTCCAACCTCAACAATCTCAACAACAATAATAACGATCAGTGACAAGAATCGAGCAACAAGAAACACATCATAAACATATATTGTGAAATAGAATTTCCTACCTCAAGATTCAAGGATGAAATCAAATGATTTTCAAGCCTTAGCTCCAATCTTCGGATTCAAACGGAATGCACCTCTTCCGAGCTCAAACCAACGAGATGCAAGCTCTACAACGCGAAGGGATGAAGGATTTGAGGTTGGGTGTTATGGGTTTGAGGTGATTTTGTGGGAGAGTGAATGAGAGGGAGTGAGAGCCGAGAGATGAGGAAGAGGTCAGGACAGAGAGAGAAAGTAAAATGGGAATTTTAATTCCCTACACACACACCTGACATATACATAAGGCACAATCACACACTCACCCTTCAAATGCAACACTTAACACATTGACCCCCAACTTCCAATTTCAAAAAAAATCAATCTCGTCCTTATATTTCTTATAAAACATTTAAATAAAATCTAAGAAATTTCGGGTCTTTACACCACCTATACTAAATCCCGATTCAGAGGCCACTGTAGTAATAGGGATGCTCAATATATCACGAGCCATCAGGGAAAGTTCTGGGAAACGATGACACTGTTCTTTCCAAAATCCAAGGACATTCAAGTTCTCATGTTCCCTATGGTTAAGTCTGCTCTCTTCCAAGTAAATATCCAATTGTGACTTGCTTGTATTTGGACCTACAAGTCGACTTGTAAATGTATCAAAACCCTCAAGCTCATCTCTAGTATCACAATCAGGTGTTCCACAAGATGGCCTTTGTGCCATAGTGCTTGAATTTCTAGTAGAGTGCTGCAAATATCCTTTAAAAATGACATGCAATTTGTCATGAAGAATCTTCGCCCTACTAACCGCATCATTGCCATAGAGCCTTTCATAACAAAACTCAACGAGTTGTAACTTGTATCGGGGATCTAAAATGATAGCAAACGACAACACAACACGATAACAACCTGTGGGCAGCATGCCCTTGGAAAAGAGGATTTCTTTCCCCGTTTTGCCAAAGTGGCCCAAAAATCGAGGGAGCGCGAGCGGAGAAGCAGGCGCTCTTGCCCTTGGAAAAGAGGATTTCGTTCCCTGTTTTGCCAAAGTGGCCCGAAAATCGAGGGAGCGCGAGCGGAGAAGCAGGCGCTCGTAAATACAGAGTCGCCACTCGGGTTTGAGGGTCCGACACTCAAGAAACCGTATTTCGAAGCACCTGCCGCGCTATTTGATTTTAAAAAAAAATGAAGGAACTAGTCCGTCATAACCATATTTGGGTTCTGGAGCCAGGTTATGAGAGGGGAAGGGTTTTAAGGCACCCCTCTCGCCCAATCCGGAGATCGGTCTCTACTTAAGCATTTTGTGAAAATTGTGATTCTTCTTTTATTAATCAATTTTAGCCAGTTAGGGCGGGGGAACAGTTAATCGGGGATTAAGCTGTAACAGTTTGCAGGATGTGATTAGAACATAACATGGATGGAACAATGGAAAATAAACAGGATGAAACCCAATACTGTGATTAAACATCAAAGCAGTGCTTGGTAAGAGTTTGACGTGCACAGCAGCCAACGTGCATGCACGGATCTATGTGCATGCAAGCTGACCATCGCGCGACATACCCATACCATCGCGCGAGTGTTCATGTTTAACCACAGATTGAATTTCATCCCCTTCTGGGCTCTGGAAGGACTAGTGCTCACCCATGACAAACCAAGCAGTTTATATGTACTGAAAGTAAATAATTATTACAAATAGAATGAACAAAATTAACTTACAACCCCTAAACAGTGGGGGTATTTAAAACAAAGGCCAGGGGCCAGCTGCCAAAGCAAAGGCCACTAATTGGAAACAGGCTGACTGTCGCGCGATGGAGCCACTCTATCGCGCGATGGTGCACTCTGGCCCGCGACGGCTGCGCTCTGGCGTGCGACGGTCGCGCCCTGGCGCGCTGGTCAACGCTCCATTTGACCATCGCGCGCGGGTTTGGGTTCATCGCGCGAGGGTATGGGTCAACCTTCCAGTGTTTGGTTTTGCTTATTTTGGGTTCTGGGACAAGTCCAGAAAGATCCCAGGGGCTTCCAAAAGTAAACAGAAAGATATACAGAACTAAGCTATGGATTTTAGCATGCAACACAGTGATCTATAGGGAAGAAAAACATAAATTGGCAAGACAACAATCCCCACGCGGACCATCGCGCGCAACACGTGACTGTCGTGCGAGTGTATGGGTCCATCGCGCGTTGGTTCTTGCCATGACGGTTTTTGAAACCTTGCTAGCTTTAGGGCCAGGACTGGAATTGATTACCAGCCTTAACCCTGCCAGCCCCCCTCAGGGATTAGAACAGTAAGCAGAACAAATGTGTTATACCTTTGGCTTTTGGTTTGAAAAGTGTTGAGCTTTGTGGTTTGAAGGCTTGATTGAAGTGTTCGAAAAGTTTGAGATGGAGGAGAAAGAACAAGCCATGTTCTTGGGAGTTTAGGATGTAAGCCTTTTAATATCAAATATTGTAACCCTTTGAAAGAGAATAAATGGGGGGTATTTATAGGGCAAGAGAGGGAGGTAGATCTGGTGCAAAGAGACGTGCTGGCTGAGGGTTACTTTGTGGCTAAGTTTTCCCAGCTAATAAAGGTGATGGGGACAGGTTTGGGACCGTCGCGCGATGGAGTGGGACCGACGCGCGAGGGTGCCAGCTATCGCGCGTGGGTCAACGGTCAAATCTTTGACTTTGACCACACCTGGCAAGGCTGACCATCGCGCGATGGAGCGAGTCTGTTGCGCGATGGTGCGCCCTGGCGCGCGATGGAGCCACTCTGGCGCGCGATGGTGCGCCCTGGCCCGCAATGGTTGCGCCCTGGAGCAGGTCAGAAGGGTTTTTGGGTTTTTGAAGTGGCTTAGGATTAGGTTAGGTTCAAGGGTTTTGCAAACATTCAAAGCTCAAAGACTCGACATTCTCGAGGTGGTCTTGATCCATTTCATCATCGGGGAATCAGAAACCGTAAGTAAACTAATCTGGAAGTCCAGATTGGGGTGTCTACACAATCCCAGTATTTATGAAATTTTTCTTTCATAACTTTCGCCATTGCTTGAATTACTTGATCCTCACATTCTAATTCTTTCAAAATGCGCACTTGAATTCTCCACACACTATGGAAGTATAAGTTTGCAATAGGGTAATAAGAGCGTGAAAAGAGAGTAGTGATATGAAAAAATGGCTCCAAAAACCTTGCTATTTTCTCTGCAATATTCCATTCTTCCTCCGAAGGACAAGTATTATAGTATGGATCAATCATGCTCAAGTGGAGAAAGGAAGATCGATGCTTAAGACTAGCCTCAAGCATCGTGTAGGTTGAATTCCATCTCGTTGGCATATCTTGACAAACTTTCTTGCTGGTTGTGAGAGGAAGTTCTCGAAGACATTCAACAAACCTCAACTTTCTAGCATCGAAACCTCGTACATATTTAACACTTTCATATATGTTATGCACAACTTTATCTATAACTTTCAAGCCGTCCTGAACAATTAGATTCAAGATGTGTGCTCCACAACGTACACAAAAGAAATTACCGTTACAAGGTAGACAAGGCCCAAAAGAAGGGTGCTTCTTTAAGTTAGCAATCATCGTGTCATTATAAGAAGCATTGTCCAAAGTAATGGTGAATATTTTTTTCTCAATACCCTACTCTTTCAGCAAACTAATCAATCTGTCAGCTAAAATGGCACCATTACGCGGTGGTGGCACATTAGAAAAGCTCAAAATCTTCTTTTGCAAAACCCAATTTTCATCCACATAGTGTGTGGTCAAAACCATATATTCATCAGACGTGAGTGAAGACCATAAATTAGAGGTGAGACAAATCGTACTCGGGATTAACTCTAAAGCATGTTTAAGAGTTTCTTTTTCTCTCTGGTATATCTTCCCCACAATTGATTTCGCAGTGTTTCTTGAAATGAATTTGACATCCCTATTCAAATAAGCATGAAGCCTTCTATTGCTTGCATGTTCTACGAATGAAAATGAATAATTATGGTCAACAATGGCCTTTGCAAGCAGTTCCCTATAAATTTCCTGATTCAACGGTTGATTATCGAACAAAGTGTCATCGTCTTTATGCGTTTTTTTCAAGTGACGGATTAAATTACTAGTGCCGCACTCACCTGCAAGATAGTTGTGATCACATCTTTTACACTTTGCCCTTTCTTTCCTTGAACGATCCTTGTATTTATCAAATTCTGTCCACACTGAAGATGTCGTGCATCTAAATTTTCTCGTAGCACTTGAAGCAGACTCATCAACCACTTCAAAATCTTCAAATTCTCACAATTCTTCCTCCATCGCACCTCTTCAAATTCTTCATGCAAAAAAATAGTTTCAGGATTCAAACAACAATAAAGCTTAGTCACAGAATTTCCTAAATGTTTTTTGCAGAGAAGAACAGACCCAAACCAATACCTTGTCAATTATTTCAAACGTAGTTTACTGGTAAAGTATGAATTAAGTAATGAACGAGTAGAATATTTCCTAATTAAGGTTTTACTCGGCCCAAAACCAGCTTGGACTAGTAGGATTTTAGTGCTAAAGGGACTAATTTTTTTTCCCTCTGTAAAGAATAATACCCCTTTAGCACTTGTTAGAGAAAACGATAAATGGACAAGAATATATATATATATATGGACAAGAGTGTATATAGGCAGGGGAAGATTGACCATAGGCAGGGGATTCAATCACGACTCACCAGCCAAAAGCTTCGTTATATGACTGTCTAGGGTTTCGATAGAGATTAGGGTCTCGTTCAGAAACCCAGATGAGAGAGAGAGAGAGAGAGAGAGAGAGAGAGAGAGAGAGTACCTGAAACCAGAGAGAGAGAGAGTACCAAACCCAATCGCTCGGCGGTCACGACCCGAGAGGAAGCGAGAAGAATAGAGGGAGGTCGTGACTTGAGAGGAGAAGAATATCTAATAAATGGGGGTTTTTTAGTTGGATTATACTCCTGACGTATTAGGTCATTTAAGTTGACCCAATTAAACCCAATTAATAAATGGGTTAGATGGGTTTGACCCATTCTGACCCAACTAATAAGTGGGTTGGATTGGGTCTATTTTTTAATGAATGGGTTTGGGTTACTTAATGGGTCTAGGTATAATTTGCCACCCCTACACCAGATTATACCCCTTCTCTCTCTTCCCTCCACACCAAATCTTCTCCTCTCTCTGCACGATTTCTTTCCTCCCTCTACACCATAAACCCAACACCCCCTTTCACGACCAGCGCCACCTCCATGAGATTTCCACCATTTCCTCCTCCTTCTCCCTCCTCCCCTCACCACCCAAGCACGTGTTTACATCCTAAAATGTCACCCAACAAAAAAATTACACGTGGCACCAAACAGTGCATCGATCAATCAAAACACGTTTATGTTAAGCCTATGATGTAGATGATTAAGAGGTTTAATGAGGACGTTATTTTAGTACTATACGGTATCGTTCAGATTGGAAACGACCACGTTTGGACATCGAATGATAGAGATTAAGATGATAATTAAGCACAACCGTGGATTAACTCTTAAAACTATCAAACGGGGTCATTAGAGTCCCGTTTCACAAGAGAATTCAGTTGTGTATATAGGGAATCATCTGAATAACCTATATTGAAGCACTAATCCACGTTGCATGAAAATAGGAACCCATTGCCCAGAAATCAACTACAATCAACATCAACAAACGTGGAAGGAGAAGAATTTTGAGAAGACCAAGTCAAACAACTGTTCGAAGACCCTTTGTAACCGTTTTGGAGGGAATGAAGAACGTTTCAAATCAAATTTAAATGAAGACATGGGCATCAAATGAAAACGTGAAGAATGAAGGCTAAAGATAGACCCATATTCTATAAATAGAAGAAACAATGGAAGAAAGAACCCCCAACAAAAATTCATCATCTGACAATTCATATAAAATGATTGGTCAAAGAATTGTAGTTTAGGACTTAGATTAATTAGTTTACTTTAGTATTTTGTAAGTTTGAAGACTTTTTGCATGTAAGATTACTTTCGATTAAATTCAAGTTATCTCATTTCTTTCATTCTTTTTCTTGCCAAAGAGTAATCGATTATAGGCTTGCTTTCAATTCAATTCAAGTGTGCCTATATTTTTGCATTATTCTCGTCGAAATCTTAAGAGTAATTGTATATAAACTCGCCTTTGATTAAATTCAGGCTTGTTTTTGTTCAATTATCTTTTCTAATTGAAGAGCATCAATCTTTTATTGATTGATACCTTTAGAAAAATCCTCTTAATTGAGGTAACCGAACGGATAACACAATTGTCTGATTAAATTAGCTGTTTTGAGTTAATTTGAAAATGATAGTTTCTATTCTTTTCTGGCATGCCCGCACACTATCATTTTGCCACAGATTGAGCTAATTTAACCCAAACAACACCACCTGATTACCCCATTCTCTCCTCCTATTGAAACTATTTTTTAAAGCTTAGGGGTACGTTGGTCATTTTCTTTCAGTCCGTCCATTTTTTTAACAGCAAATGGGGAAGGGGGTGAAGTTGCTCGAATTTGGTAGTTAAGGGGTTGAAGTTACTAAAAAGTGATAGTTAAAAGGGTGTTCTTGCAATTAAGCCTTTTTTTTTTTGTTCTTGACTTCCATTTATTTAAGTTGTGAGTTGTTTATCCTTAAATCAAGTTGTTTATGTTGCCCAGTTTTGACTATGTTCGGTTTAGGCTATGTAATCCGAAGTAAATGATATTGGCTACATTGAAAAAATACTCAAAAGGTATTGTACGAAAATAAACAACAAAAAGAATGAGTACATACATCCATGTACATATGTCACGAACATACGGATTTTGGACTCGTCTCGAGTCTCAAAAAAATGATTTGAGTCGATCATTTCGTTCAAAATGGTTTTTTGTCGACTCCCTGTAAAAGCTTGAAAACTCAACTCAATCCAATAATGATAAAGGCGTTTAAGAAACATTCAACATTGCTTCATAAAGGCGTTTACGAAACATGAAGCATTCGTTTAGTTAATGCTTTTACCGATGTCGTATTGAGTTGAGTTTTTACAATGAACCTAAACGAATCATTTTGAACAAAATGAGCGGCTCAAATTATTTTCTTAAGACTTGAGACGGGTCTAAAAACCGTGTATGTACGCAATGTATGTACCTATAGAAAAGCTAGAAAATAAATGCCTTTACGAAACATGACCCAAAGTTGGATGTTTTGTAAATGCCTTGACCAATATCGGGTTGAGTTGAGTTTTTTAGAGATGCTAAAGTCTAAACAAATTATTTGAACAAAATAAGTAGCTCAAAATTTTGAGCTGCTTATTTCTACGCACAAGAGGCGGAGTTAGAAATTTTGGTTAGTGGGGTAAAAAATTAGATTTATATGTAATATATTTTTTCTATTCACAAGTCCAAAAATAACTAAATTAATGGTTTAATTATAAGATTGAAATGCACTAACAATTTATTTTTTTCCTCATAATTGGTCCCAAAAGACTTGTTATATTTGAAAAATAATGTATGATAGTCTCATCTCTAGTACTATCAACTCTCGAAAAGAAGAAAATGTTTGGGATTTCTATGCATTTAAAACAAGATAGGGCAATTTACATATTTTTTGTGGGGTCAAAATAGCAAAATTTGATTGCAAACTATCAAATGTTCTTGTAAAAAAATTAAAGTGAGTGAGATCACTAGACCCCATTTGTCCCTTAGGGCCTGCTTGGATGCGGGAAAAATATCGGAGGTAAAAAATATGAAGGGGGATAAGATAGTAGGGGATATTAATTTTGATGGGTTGGCCCACATCGATTAGATGTTTCTGGAGGGAGGAAAAAATAGTATGTGGTTTAGATGAGGTATTAAATAGGAGGATAAAATTTGACTTTGTTTAGATGGTGTATAGAATTGGGGGGGGGGGGGGGGGAGATAAGGAGGGGTGGATGATGGAAAAAGCTGTCAAATGACTATTTTGCCCATGTGCAATGTGAAATTTGATTATGTATGAAAATAAGTATATTAATTCAAAAATCAATATATTTAATCAAGAGTGATTTACTAATATATCCCTTCGACTTTACGCGAAAATTTAGTTTGGTCCTTCAAATTTCAATTTCAACAAATAAAACCTTTAATTTGCAAATTTGTTCCAATGTCATCCATCCGTTGGGTACCGTTACTGATTAGGACGGAAAATGAACATGTGCCCAACATGTGACATTTTTCAGGGGTAAAATTGCCCATTCACCTCTTTCTTCTTCTTCTTCTTCTTCTTCTTCTCTCTCTCTCTCATATTATGATGTTCGTCACCTTTATTAGCAACAAATTCCCCATTTGAAACACAAATAACCACAAATTCCCCATTTAAAACACAAATAACCAGTCATCCCTAACCCTATCACTTTAATTCCTACTCCTCCTTCAGTCATCTTTCATTCCCTCATGCTCCACGACCTAACCCAAAACCAGATATCCTCAACAACCCAAATCAAGTAACACTAAAATGATCAAGGGGGAATCGAGCCTAATTTCCTAAACAATCAGAAAGCATGTTAAGAACAACCCAGCTCAATCCCCTTCCCACCACCACCGCCACTCCCACTCCCACCACCACCGGCCACCACCCACCAACCTCATGTGACAAATCCTACACTTTCTCTTCTTTTTTCGCTTCTCCTTCAAATCACCCGCATCTGAGTCCAACCCGATTTCCAAAAACTTTGATTCGGCCGCCGAACCCACCCACGATTGGTCCCGATCTCTGAGAAGCAGAGGTTGTCGTCCGTTGTGGCAGTCTTGATGCTCCTGGCCATTGACGGTTGCGGTCGGTGGCGGCGGCGGCAACGCTGGCTGCTGCCGATGCAGCTAGACTCTAGGTCCGGGATATGATCATCTATTGTCGACATTTCTTTACAGATTAGCTGATAATGGTTAACATTTCTTTATAGTAGGGGGTTCAATTAAATCAACTGGGTTTGATTCTTTATGTATTGATGTGAATGTGGGTTTATGTATTTATGTGGAGATCAGTTTGTGCATAGAAATTTAGGGGGAAAGTGTCAGTTTTGAGCAGTAGGGGTGTTTTTTTGGTGAAAATGAAATGCAAGAGATGAGACTATAGTTTTATTGTTGAGCAGAGAGTTGCCGGTAGGGGCTTTTGGGGAGATAGGGGGGGGGGAGGGACGGGGAGGCTAGGTTTGCTGCAAGAAGAAGAAGAAATATGAGGTGAATGGGCAAATCTACCCCTGAAAAACCGTCACGTGTTGGGCACATGTTCATTTTCCGTCCAAATCAATAACGACACCCAACAGATGGATGACATTGGAGCAAATTTGCAAATTAAAGGTTTTATTTGTTGAAATTGAAATTTGAAGGACCAAACTGAACTTTCGCGTAAAGTCGAAGGGATATATGAGTAAATCACCCTTTAATCAATATTGGAAAATTGAAAGTATAAAAAACTAAATGAATTAAAAAATGTATATTCTAAAAAAATTATATTAAAAAATGTTTTTTTTAATGAATGATTTGTATTTATTTTTCAATTATTTTGGAAAGTGAATTTTTTGAAAAAGAAAAGACAAATTAGGGTAGATTTGAATCGAAAATGATTTTGAGTAGAATGGAGAGTAGAAGTAGGTTGAATGGTGAATATGTGGTAGAATACTTGGTAACTTTTGTTTATAAATAGCAAGTAAATTCATTGTCAAACTCATTCAAAATTTTCAATTAGAAAACAAGTCTCAGATTTTATTTTTGTTGTATGGCTGGTCGTCCGCCTCCTCGTCACAATTGGGTCCAGGCTGAGGAGGTCTTGTTGATTTTGGTACTGAAATCAATGGTGGAGTTCCGATTGTGGACCACCGGAAGTGGATACTTTCATCCAAGTTACTTAAGCTACTTGAAACGTGTCATGGACAGTGATTTTCCTAACGTTGCTATTGAGAAATGACATATTGAAGCGAAGATAAAGAAGTGGCGCCGTACTTGCTTCGTCATTGTGGACCTAATTGATTGTCTCGGATTTGAATGAGACGCAAGTCAAAACATGGTGGTGGCTGAAGATGATGTTTGGACTGCAATCCTCCAAGTAAGCCTTAATAAAGTGTTATAAATTTTTTAAGATTGAAATATTTATTCTTCTGAATTTTTTCATGTTGACTTAGGTTAATAGACAAGCTCTGGTGGCAAGAGATGTTCAATTTCCCCTGTTTGATGACTGGCGTGTTTGCTTCATTCCCTCTCCCGAGGAGCCGGAGGAGTAGGTGTAGATCGCAAAAGAATAAATAGCATTACCCATGGATGTTGTGTGATTTTTCGTCTTTGTTCATGATGTTGGAACGTAATGTTAGAACGTCTTTAATTTAAACTAATGTTACAACTTGTTTCCGTTCATAATGTGATATTTTACATAATCTTGAAACGTTCAAGTTCATTCGGAATCGAGGACAAGTGCCAACAAAATACAACCTACGAAACCTAAAAATAAACATACAACAAACTCCTCCACCCATTGATTTGATGTTCAATTCCCAACGCACTTGTGGATGTGGAATGTTTGTTTTGCAACTTTTTGAGAGCGTATCTCTCCTCATGAAACTTAAGGAATGCTTCTTTGGCTACATCGAATGTCTTGTACATTTTCACCATGCTTCCTGATTATCCATTAACTTGGAGTTGAGTTTCTCCCCAAGTTGTATAGATGTCCGGCTTATGCCCAACGAAAACTACCAAATAATAGTCTTTTTCTTCACCTATCATTGAATAATTTATTCCAAAACAATATTATAAGTCACCACAAACATTAGGATAAAACATGGCCATAATCTATTCGAAAATAGCATTCTAATTCTCCGTTGATCATCGAGAGACATATGAGGGTTTATTCATAAAAGATCAGGAGGATTACCTCCCAATATCTCATGAATAAGCCATCATATGCCCCTTAATCGCTAATAAAGTGCCCAAAATTAACTCATGTGGCTCAAATTTTTATCATCGCCAATTGACACAATTAGGACACAGACTACGGCACAAGTAACAATGCAGTCATAAATTGGAGGAGTTTTGTAGTCAAATAGGAATACAACAAGTATCTGTATTTTTATTCTTAGGTCCCCAATGTGTCTTCTTAACTTTTCATCACAGCCACACACACACATACAAGTTTTGGCCTCTATTTGGTCGTTAAAACTGCAGGTTTTGGTTCAGTTTGTGGCTGCATTTTGGTTCAATATCTGTATGCAAGTTTTGGTTCAGTTTCTGGCTCAAAAATCTTTCATCATAGCCACCCAAACATCTGAACCAAAACGTCCAGTGTTAACTCAGAAATACAGCCACAAAACAAGACCAAACCCCAACAGTTGTAAGACATACACAAAGGCCACAAACCTGCAGTTTTGCACCACAACAAACACACCACAAAATGTAAACCAAAACCTACTGAATAAACCTAGAATGGCAGGCAGAAACCTGAACCGAGCACTGCAGTTTTAAACCATAAAGTGAACCACAAAATTGAACCAAAACCTGCATAGAAACTGAACCAAAACCTTCACAAAAATTGAACCAAAACCTGCACACAATCTGAAGCAAAACCTGCCTCTATAAAAAGAGTTGGAAATCTACAGTTTTAACCTAGAAACATAGGTCAAAATCATTACCAGTTATAGCACCAACATAGAATATCGCACCAACACAAATTTGACCCACAAAAAAGGGCCAAAGCCTTGCAGTTTGAACATGCAATTTTTACACGAACACAGATTATAGCACCAATAGTTTAAACCAAATGAAACAAAATCTGCAGCAAAGAACAGAACCAAAATTCTACAGATTGTACACATAAACACACGCCAATAACCTGCAGTTTTCGAACCACAAATAGAGGCACAAAACAAAACCAAACACTTGCAACTGCATCCATAAACAGAACCAAATAGCAGCCAATACCTGTACCACCACACACACACACACACACTGACTCACAATATCTGAACCACAATGGAGCCACAAAACTGAACCAAAACTTTCAGAAAAGCTGAACCAAATTGTTGCAGTGTTAAACCAAAAAACAGGCAGAAATTGTAAACCCATAAATGCAGCCACAAAACACAACCAGTGTAGGTTTTTTTTCATTACAGCTAGACACACACACATACACACAAACCAGTGGCCAAAACCTGCAGTTTTAACTTACCTACAGTGGCCAAAATCTACAGCTTTAACCACCTACAGTGGCCAAAACCTGCAGCTTTAACCCATAAACAGAGGCAACAAAAAACAGCCAATACATGCATGCACAAAACTGAACCAATATGCAGGCAGAAAACTGAACCATTTGGCTTAGAAAAGTTTCATCATAGCCACCAATAACCTGCAGTAGTGAAATAGAACCATCCAATGAGTTTATACCCACAAACATAAGTACAATGCAACATCAATTACTCAATTACCCAAAAACCTGCAATTATGTGGCACCAAAATCAAGATCATGACTGACATTGTTTTAGCATTACAAAAGGCTAGCTACCATTGTCTGGACAACTTTTGTACATTACATTCCAAAAGTTATCTACCATTGTTTGTAGAACAAAAGACTCTTAAAGTTACAAGCAACCACATGTATAGGAGTTATAGATTGGCCACTTTAAAAACATGGGCTATAAGTATAAGAGTTAAAGATCAGGCCACTATAAAAATTAACATTCTAGTACTTGTACTTCTTCCCCCTCACACCTACACGGGACCAAAGATGAGACCATCTAGGATGGCCTCAACCCACGCTTGTCTTTGATGATTTTTGATGCCATAGAATAGGTCCAACTGATCTTCAGCTGCACATATGATTGCACCTACCCTAAATCGTTGGGTATTGGTAAGGTCAAGCTTTTCAAGCTCAAGAGGCACTTGCGTGCGGCAAGCCGATAATTTGTTTGAATACTCCATTGCATTGGTCATTTTCTCCATATGGCTAGCACTCTTTTTTAGCCATACCTCCATGCTTGCAGCAAGGGATCCCATATCACTCATCCTTGTCCTCTTCTTCCCCTTTTGAGTTTCGGAGTTGGCTGGAGGAGTGGAGGTCCGGGGAGTGGACGCCTGTAGTGACGTACGATGTGCGGAGTTTGAAGTCGTAGAGACCGGAGTTGTGGGGGCCGGAGGTGTGGAGAGTGGAGGTGTCAATCCCAAAGGAATTTCATTCGACATCCCCGTGAGTCCACTTGTGGGGTTGCGATGAAATTCTTCGTCGAAGTAAAAATAGTAACAATCCTCATTCGCCTCAATTTGTGCATTTGGGGAATCATTTTCATTTTGTGTCAGTCGCGCGATTTTCGAAGGAATCTCGGTTCCTTCCCCGTTTGCCCTATCCTTTCCGAAGAGGAATTCCCAATCTTCAAAGTAAGGGAAACGCTTCCCACCAACCTCTTTTGCCTTCTTCGGGTGCGCCTACATGAACATTACAAATTTAGTACATGATCCAATGCCATATCACTTTAAAGCATTGGAAGTTACCTCTTCGTAGATTATCCACACCTCATCATCCATGTCAATCCTTTTGTTAACATGGTCCCACCCAAAGCCACTAAGTTTTAGAATGTCGGTTAATTTGGCATATGTTTGTCTCCAATACTTGACTTTGGAGTCAATACAGGGGGAGGCCTTAAGTTTGCTCTCCGGCATGACTTTCTCCACCTTTTTCTCAAGTACGGTGAAGAACCCGGGTTTGAACCCATTCTCCGCCTTTCATTTGTCACACATTTCAGTTACCATGATTTTGATGAGGGCATCCTCTTCGGATTTCCTCCGAACCCTACGCGTCTTTGAAGACTTTGTTGTAGACACATCAACTTGTTGGGTATCCATTGCTGAAAATGGATTTTAAGATGGACAATACATGATTATTTAACAAGTCTATTATAAACTACAAACCGGAATTGAATTACGATGAAGTTACTACAATATTCTTCAAATAGAATGGTTACATCAACAAAGTTATTGAAACCGCAAATAGAATGTTTACATCATAAAAGTTGTTCAAATACTTATTACAAATACACTAAACAAACTCTCTCATGGTGGACAAACCTCTTGTCCGCCACCATTTCCGAGCCAATGGTTGTACATGGCTGTAGCCAACGCATCCCTCTCCCCGGTCCATTGATTGGAAGTCTCTATGGTAGTGATGTGATCATCTGCCTCGACATCATGTATGTGATCACGTTCCCATGCCGCATACTCGTTCTCAATGGGATCGTTGGGCATCTCTCTCTTGATGAGGTTATGGAGAAGGCAACATGCTGTGACGATACGTGTTTGAGTCTAAATAGGGTAATACGAGTGAGATCTCAATATTGCAAACCGCATCTTCAACACACCAAAGCTTCGCTCAATTACATTCCTAGCAGCGGAGTGCTTCATGTTGAAGTAACCCTCTTTCGTTGTTGGCATGTGACCTTGCCTCTAGATGTTAATGTGATATCGTTGACCGTGGTAAGGAGCTAGAAAACCCTCGGGATTTTGGTATCCGGCATCGACAAGGTAGTAATGTCTTGTACGAAATGGAAGTAATGACATTAAAGGGAGGGTTCATACTAGGATTAGAGTGAAAGGAAGGTGAACTAAGGAATTGACACATACCACGGGGGACTCTCAAACCATCGGGTCTTGAAATGGTGTTGGCCAAGATCCTAGAGTCAGTGGCCGACCCTTCCCAACTAGACTAGACAAAGACAAACTTTAGGTCTCGACTACATACACCTAAAACATTATGACAATCTCACCTTTCCTTGACCTATAGCGTGGCCTGTCAACTGCAGGAGGATTAATTGGCACGTACGTCTCGTCCAATGTCCTGAGACAATTCTACGACAACATCAATATGACAAAATTAATACTTCGTCAACATGGTCAAGTACAGAAAAGCAAATGGAAGATTTACAAACAATTGAATTAAAGTTTACCTGAAACCAACTCCATCTACTATCGTGGTAGTTAGGAGGTACGGGCTCAGGCCTTACTTGGAGCATGTCGAAAAGGCACAACACACCTTGGAGTACGACATTGAAATGTCTGCTCACAGTTTCAGTCGATCTCCAAAAGTGCAATTTCGTACGCCTCTATTTGCATGGTGACTGAGGATAAAAAAAAAATGGCTACCCTCTCCTCAAGACAAACATTGCGCGAGTCTCCTAATCCAACACCTTAAAGTAAACAGCACAACCTCAAAAATGTATGCCTATTTACCCTCAACTGCTCGTGGCAATCTACTTCATTACCATTGACAAGTCTATTCACGACATCTACTTGGGTCTGGTAGTAGCTTGGATTTGGAGACAACTCGGGACGGGGATATTATGCCGTCGATAGAATGAAGCAATAAAGCCGAAACATGCCCATTGCAGTATGAATGTACATGGTTAATGCGATGAATGCCTCTTCCTCTTCTCCTAATTTCTATTCTGTTTAATCTTGCCATTGTAAAAACCTAAAAAAGGGCTTCATGCATTTTAGAACAAACACAGAGTATAGCCATATCATGAATCTCCTCATTGGTGGTTTAGGGTAAAGATGTAAGCACATAGTTTCACTCTAACTCATAATGCTCACAAACGTTCTACGAGGTGTAACTTGTTCAGTGTAGTTGAATCTAAGCTCTAAAAGGAAGCATAAGACTGTAGTTGTGGTCATTGTTTTACTACTTATTCAAGCAGACCCTTAACTCAACAATCAACAAATGACTTAATTGGTTAGCTATAACACCACCAATCACTAAAACCCATATGTTACCATGCTAAAACTGTACATTTTGGTTCATCCATGCATGTAGGTTCTGGCCTCTATTTGTGGGTTAAAATTGCATGTGTTAGCCTCTGTTTGTGTCTAAACATCCTAATTTATGTCATAAAACTGCATGTGTTAGCCACCATTTAACCTGAACCAAAACCTCCAATTGGAAACCAACTTTTGCTCCTGTAGCCAACTAGTCTAAACAGGTAGGTTCTGCTTCAGTTTATGAAGCAGTTTTCACATCTGGTTGTGGTTAAAAACTAGGGGTTTTGGCCTCTATTTTCGAGTTGAAAAGGTTTTGATTTTTCTTATGTTTATACCTCTGGTTTTAACCTGCAAATGCAGCCACAAACACAACCAAATCCTATAGTTTTTTCCAACAAATAGACCACAAAATGCAGTTCTAAACCTAAGCAACAGGGGCCAAAACTTGCTACAAAACACAACCATAACCTGCATGTATAAACATAAGCTAAACCTACACTAGGCTATCCAAAAACAGTGGCCGTAACCTGCATGTACAAGAAAACCAAACGTTGCACTTTCAACCCATAAACAGACCACAAAATCAGTTTCAAACAAAACCAACAGAGGCCAAAACTTGGCACAACACACAACCATAACCTCCACGTACAAAATTAACCAAAACCTGCACTTTTCATACACACACCCTACATACTCAGGTCACATTGACAAACAAGAAAAACATATCATAACAATTCAGTAATCAATTAATCAAAACCCTTGCCTAACACATTTTTAGTTATAAAAACATATCATCCATCCTCAAATCCTTCAATACCTTTTTTCACTCAGTCAAAGCATAAAAACATATCCTCTTGGTAAGTGTGATATTGTAAATACACTCACTAAAATCACTTAGTCAAAGCATTACAATTTTTTCACTCAATTTTTTTTTATTTACCAGGACTCGTACCAATTCTCGAAACATTCACTTTTAAAATCCTTCCGCGGACATATGTCAAGTTATCAATCATATTAATCGAACACCGCTAAATATGACTTCAAAATATATTTATCTTGAGCTTATATATTTTTTCCTAAGATAAATGAACTTTGAATCAGATCTACTGATGGTTTTTGGCGTGACTAAGGTTCTACAGTCAAGAAAAGAATTATTCCGATTATCTTTGCTAGAGGAAAAACCCACAAAACCCCACAATCATATTAATCGAAAATCTGGGGCAAGGCTTAGATAAATCAATCTCATTCGGATCAGATTTATTTAGGATTTTTGTTTTTTTTTTCACAGAACAAAAGACATTTGGCTTTATACAATGGGAAGCCTTCTTTGTACAGAAACCCACAACGTGTGCTTTCATGTCACAAACTGTACATGCAACCACTCATGAAACCCATGATCAACCCACTAATCAAACACACACACAGAGATGGTTCCATTTTTCAGCCATTTGAACCACAATCGCGTACAAACAAACAAAAAAATAGATCTGACAAACCATAGATCGCATGATAAAAATGAGGGCGTGAGAAACCCTAAATCGCGAATGGAAACCATACCTGAGTTCGCAGAAGCAGATATCGACCAAATCGCCACCAAAACCCTTTCTTCCGCAGACCAGAAAAGGGCAGCAACACAAATGATAAACGACAAGGACGGGGGTGGGAAAAGGGGTTAACGAGGGGTATATTCGTCCACAAATCACCCTTCTTCTGTTGGATTATTTTTGGGCACCTTCAGATGAGCCCAAAATTAACACCCGAGAAACCCTTAAAGAGAGGGAAACGATGAGGGGGTGGGAACAAATGGAATGACAAACGGGGATTAGGGGTGAGGCCCTCCCCACATACCCCTCTTATTTTTCCCCTTCAGTTTTTACTCCATCCAAACAGGCCCTTAATGCCTTCGCCCATGGCTCAAATCATTTTCTTGGGACTTGAGAAGGTTCTAAAACCCCAAATCTCTGTGTACGCGGTTTATGCACATGGATGGATATATGTATGTATAACAAAAACGATACTTCCACAATAATTCAAACACAACATCAAACACAACGTCTCATATATATATATGAGCTCTACACATATTATTATGTATGGGCTCCATATGTATGTGAGAGATTGTGTATCATATATATATATGAGCTCTATACATATTATTATGTATGGGCTTCATATGTATGTGAGAGATTGCGTAAGTTGTTGTGTTTGAATGAATGGAAAATAAAATCCAAGTCGGACAGACCCGATCCAAGAACTCTTGCCGTGGACGCACTTTATGTTGCCGTCACCTTCCTGGCTTCCTTCCCTGCTTTACGAACAGGGGAAAAACCCTGAAGAGAGAAAAACCCACTTCATATTCTAATCAATGGCTTCCACCCCCAAAAAGCGGCCAAAACCCACAACCAACAAATCCCACAAATCTCGTTCTTCTTCTTCTTCACATACCCTCCTCATTAAGGAACCCCCACCGAACTTGTTTCCATCGGCGTCCGAGTTCTTAAGACTCGTCGCCGTCGTCGCCATCGCCGCTTCCGTCGCCTTCGCCTGTAACTACGTCGTTTCGCTCCTGAATAGGCAGCCGAAACCCTTCTGTGACAGCAATGCGGATTTCGATTATTCTCTCTCCGGTACGTACGAGCCTCGCTCTCTTTGAATTATATGTAGTTGTTGCCTCCTCGATTGTAGGGTTCATTCGTGGTATCTTTTTTATTGGATTTTAGTATTTCCTCGTATTTTTAACGAACAAACTGTTGGAAAATGTTAAACTCGGCTATGTAAGAAGAAGAAAAGCTGAAATTTTAGACTAATAACTGTTCTAAGAAACTGAGAATTTGACTTGGGCAGTTGGGTGTTCGTGGATCATCACTTTATGGTGTCTTGAGTTAATGGAGAGCATCGAAAAAATAAATAAAAATGAACCTGAGTATTTCATGGTTAGGGTGATCAGATGAAATGATGCCTTAAGTTCTCGGCTGACCGGTGACTACTAGCGATTCTGGCTTCATGCAGGCGAGTTGCAGTCTGCAATCCGATCTGAGGACAGGTTTTTTTGAGCTAGGGTATGACTGGTTGGTTGGTTGTGGTTTTGTGTTGCGTGGTGGGTATTTGTTGGGATTTTTGGTGGTGTTGTGTTGAATAGGAACTCTTTACCTTCTTTTACTTTGTAAGCAAAAAAAAATGGAAAAAATTCGTTGGGCACAGTGTGAGCGTGTTATTGATTTATTGCAGTAAGAGTGTCATTGTTGTTAGAAGAAATAGGTGATTTAAGTCAGTTCGCATTGGTCACCTAGAATTATGGGGAGGAGTATTCAGTAGGGATTTTGACCGGGGATTCAATGGCCTTCTAGGTAGTTCAGTTATGGATCCATTTAGACTGATAGTCTGATACTTGCAGTCTCATATGAAAATCGAGGTAATTCTGTAGCTCCAAGTCGCAATAAAATTTAGTGTCGAAAAACCAAACTGACTGAACAAACCTGAAAAAATTTCCCCACTTATGTCGATTTTATATGTAATTCGGTTCGGTTCGCTTTAATATTTTGAAAAACCATAAAGGTCGTTTCGGTTTCGTTAGAGCAGGTGAAGGACTGAACCAAACTGACTCTGAAACTCTGGTTACTCTACTGTCCTTTTCTAATTCCAGCCCTTCGTTTCTATAGTGGTGGAGCACATCTATGCTCTCCATATGCCCAAGAAATGCAAGAAGCAAGCACAAGTAACCCTGTTGACCTCAATGCAAAGTGAAAAGCCTACCAGACGTATTTCACCGCTGGCCTCCTACCCTCGTCTCTGTGTGTGTGTGTAATCGGGGATCTTTATTCACTTTGTGTCCAATGACGCTACAATGATCAATTTTAAGTCATACGGATCAATATATCTGAGCATTATTGGCTGTCATTGGGTGTTCCACGAAGAACTTAAGTGTTTGTGGGTGTTTGGATGGTATAGTATTGACGATCTCACAACTCCCGTGTTCATATTGTTTGATCTTCTTCGCCGCTGTTTCTAAATCCCTTATAGGCAAACTGACTACACTAAACCTAAGAGCTTTGATTATCACCGAACTAAACAGTATCTGTGTCAAGCGGGAATATTCACAAAATGACGGGCTTAGTTCCAATGTTCTAAATGGCGCTTGGCGGTAGTCGGGCGGAGACTCACCTCAAAGCGCGCCTGCCTAGGCGGCGCCAAGCAATTCGGCGGATTTTTTTGTTTTTTTAAACAAACCACTATCCAATCAAACTATATTCCATGTATCCATAATGCAAGTTCAAACTTCAAAGTACAAACCCAAATGAAATTAAGTGGTAGCAACTAGCAAATAAGTTGAATAAGACAATAAGTAGAAATAACCATAATGCAAAGTTTAATGTTCAAACTTCAAAGTACAAACCCAAATGAAATTAAGTAGTAACAACTAGCAAATAAGGTGAATAAGACAATATGTAGAAATAAACGAGATCGGATATCCCTAATGCCAAGTTCAAAGTTCATCTCCTAATGCCAAGTTCAAAGTTGAATAAGCAATTCGGCTAGAGCTCGTTCTTCACTTCTTGTTTGGTCGACTGGAGTGAGTGAGAAATGAGAATGGGTGTGGGATGTAATTATGTAATTGTTATATATATATAGTAAGCTTCTAATGCAGACCTCCGCATTCAAGCAAAGTGTGGACCTCCTCTTTTCCTATCGAATTTCAATGATCCGAGCCGCTCAATGTGTTTAGAACGTGATTTTAAGGGTACCCGCGAGAAATTTGCAAAAAAAAGACCGGGGAAGGGGCTTCATCCGAGCAGTTTTTGTTTATTTTTTATTGAACGGTTCAAATAAAAACTGTCAAATCAAGCTCTTTCCGGTCATTTTTTTTTGCCGATTTCTAGCGGGTACTCTTAAAAACACGTTCTGAACGGCTCGGATTATAAAAATTCAATCGGGAAAGGGGAGAAATGGGGTGGTCCGCACTTTTCTTGGATGCGGAGGTCCACATTAGAAGTTTACTCATATATATATATATATATATATACGTGACGGATCAAGTGAGGGATCCCTCACTTTGTTAAAATGCGGGACTTTCATTTCCCGATCAAATTTTGAAAATCCGAACCGTTCAATGTGTGCAGAACGTGATTTTAAGGGTTCTCGCAAAAAATTAGCAAAAAAATGGCCGAAAAAGATTTGATCTGAGTTTTTCTGAACCGTTCAGAAAAAACTGCCCGGATGAAGCCGCTTCCTCATTTTTTTCGATTCTCGGGGACCGCCAAAATTACGTTTGATCACTTTGAGCGGCTCGGATCATCGAAATTCAATCGGGAAGGGGGAGTCCCGCATTTTAACAAAATGAGGGATCCCTCACCGGAACCGGATCCATATACGTGACGGATCAAGTGAGGGATCCCTTAAAATTACGTTTTGATCACTTTGAGCGGCTCGGATCATCGAAATTCAATCGGGAAGGGGGAGTCCCGCATTTTAACAAAATGAGGGATCCCTCACCGGAACCGGATCCATATACGTGACGGATCAAGTGAGGGATCCCTCACTTTGTCATATATATATATATATATATATATATATATATATATATATATATATATGATTTTGTCAAAATTACGTAATAAGTCCTTTTAGTTTAATACTATACATTTTAGGCCGCCAAAAGCCTCCAAAGGGGCCGATGACGCTGCCAAGACCGCCAAAGATGCCTAGGCGGACGCCAAACCTCCCTGAGCGCCAAATCAAACGCCAAGGGGTATTGGTGTGGCGGCGGGGTACCTCCAAGTGTGGCGGCCGCCATTTAGAACACACCTTAGTTCGGTGGAAATAATGGCCAAAAACTAACAGAAGGAACCAGTAATACTCAATATTTATGGTGTGAGAGTTTTAGTTTATGCATTCTCTAATCTATTATAGTTTCTTGAATTCTCTTGCTAGGATTTTGCAGCTGCTATATACTCATCCTATGAAAAATTTGGGGATGCTATAGGAGTTTGTCCAACTTCTTACATCTTCTATTTGGAGGAAAAAGTTGTTGGGTTATGTTGTTTTTGTTTATCAAAGTCATACTGTCTTCGTTATCTCATCACAACTTAAGCAATTGTGAAGTTTTGGATGTTTATTGCGTTGTCAATCCTTTTGTTCAGTCTTCAACCGAGCCATGTGCACTTTGTTGAAAGGGGCATCGGTGTGTTCTTTTACCTGCATATATGTATTCTTTTAGCCAATGTGAGTTATTTACAGATTCCTGTGAGCCTTGTCCAAGCAATGGAGAGTGTTACGAAGGGAAGTTGGAATGTGCTCATGGATATAGAAAGCATGGGAAGCTATGTGTTGAAGATGGAGAAATAAATGAAACAGCTAAGAAACTTGTATGTAGTTATGGTTACCTATTCTAGTCTTTTGATCACTATGGATGAAAAAGTCTCATTATTTACCCTCTTGATATCATAAGTGATTTTCTAATTTGCATGTGTTGCATATTGCATTGCAGACAGAATTGGCAAAAACTCGTGTCTGTGAAGCATATGCTCAATTTTTGTGCGAAGGAACTGGGGTAGTTTGGGTCTGTCACCTTTAAAACTCTCTGAACTTCATATAGTGGATAATTGGGTTCTGTCTATTTCTGTATGCAGTTAAACAACGTACTTATTTTTCAGATTCAGGAGGATAAGTTATGGAATGATTTAGACGAATTCAAGTTGATGGAGAATCAGGGCTCGGACAGCCCCATATATATGTATGCAAAGAAAAGAGCAATAGAGATGGTTGGTGAATCGTTGGAGACGAGGAAAAATGATGAACGGTAAGTTATTGCTCACCTTCAATCAGGCAAAGGTGCATTTCTATTTTCTTTAGGCCTCAGTTGGGAGAAGTCTAATTCAGGCTTCCTTCTTCTGCTCCTTCTTCGTCTTCTTCTTTTTTTCATATAGGGTCAAGGAATTGAAGTGTCCAGATTTGCTAGTCGAGTACTACAAACCAATAACCTGTCATGTCCAGCAGTGGATCGCCAAACATGCTTCTATTTTAGTGCCACTTTGTGCATTGGTATTATCCTTTAAAGCTTAGCTATGCTAGCAACCTGTCAAAGCTTGCTCACAACATTAATATTAACAGCTCATTGGAAGCATATGGTTATGGTTGAAAGTTCAACAGAGATGTTATCTATCAACTAGAGCTGAAAATCTTTACCACCAGGTATGAAAGGTCTTTTTTACATTCCATGTCGAATTGTTATTCCGGCTATGAGTTTGGTCCTTACTCCTTACAGAGGCGTCCCTTCTTAATTAAGGAGGTCTTGGTTGATGCGCTGACACAGGATTCTTGTATAACCATGTGATTCTTGTTAAGGAAGAACATGATGTCATAGGAATAGTTCTTCCCACAGTTGGTAATGGTTGGACTACTTTTGACTTGTAAAAATTTGTGGGCTAATATTAGAAGAGGGCAGTTGAAGGATGAGTGAATGACATTGATATTTTAAGTGAAGGGAAAGGAAAGAATGATTATCATCTCCAAGTCAAGGATTACTAGGAAAAAAAGCAAATATACTTGGAAGCTGACTTCAATTTAAAAGTACTCTCATGGACACATAGCTGCATAAGAATTCATAAGCATGCCCACAAAATGTTAGCTGAGTGGTATCTCTTGCAACTATTAGTGACTAGGCCAAATGTGCAGGTTTCCACGGACTACTTCTGAACAAAAAGGTGGTGAAAAGATTGGCTGGTGAGCGTCATTAATACATATTGGATGAGATGGCTTATTGCTATGTCCTTTTTTTTGGTTTGGATTAACTTATTGCTATGGCTGTATTGTGGTTTGTTGAATATTTGCACTCATTGAACTGATGCGAATGTGATAGGTCTGCGAGATACTTGAAGAGCATGCTTTGGTTGCAAGGAGTTTAAATGGTGAGGGAGAACCTTGGGTTGTTGCTTCATGGTTAAGAGATCATCTTTTGTTGCCTAAAGAAAGGAAGGACATGACCTTGTGGCAAAAGGTATTCACGTATCTCGTCACCTTGCTTTTACTGAAGTAAATGAATGGCTTGTTCTTTCTTCCTTCTAATTGGTAAGAAAATAGATTTGGCCAAAATTCTTCCTTGTCGTATTGAAACGGCACAACGAGAGAAATTCAACAATCAAAAAGAAACAAGATACCTTGATAAAATTAAAACTACTTGCTTTCCAAATGATTCTCCAACTTTGAAAGAACAAGAACAAATTACAAAGTGACTACTACAAACTACTCCTAACTACTTCGAACTCTAAGTCCTAAATTAGTGCCAAAGAACAAACCAAGCATAGCATAGCTATTTGTTGATGATTTGTCTAGCGTTTTTTCCTTCTACAACTTCTTCTATTTGTAGGCAAGCTCTTGGGTCTTTCAACTGCTTCCAATCTCCCGCCCAAACTATCCTCGAAGTCATTCTTTCTTTTGCTTTCCCTCCAAAGTTCTTCCCTGTTTACTTGAACCCGTTTAATAGTGGACCAATTCCTCCATGATCTCCACTCTCTTTGATCATATCGTGGTTGAGTTGGCAGTTTTCCTTCCCCTTTTCCCAACTTCCTTGATCAAGCCCATAAGGCCTAACTGCCCCACTCACGCATTTAAAGGAGTTGAAACAACGTTTGTTTCCCCTCGCTTCGAATTGTGTAGTTACATCTGGCAATAATTGCCATTCCTTCAACTGTCCATCAAAATGACATTGGATTAGGTTAGAACGATGTCGTCCCTTTAAACATGGGATTACGTACTCCATTCAATGTAAAGACCCAGTATTTTTAATAAATATTAACAATTATCAAAACGAAAATATTATTTTTGTTAGAAACAAATTATTTATGTCGTCACACCAAATTTTATTCTGTAATTGGTTGTGCGCGCGCATGTCCGCCGAGTATTTTTCCTAGTACGTGTATGCGTTGCACTGGAGCATTTTCTTGCAACCCAACCTCTTCCCAAATGTTCAAAATTCGGTTGAGAACTCGAGGGAACCAAATCCCTTAATTCCCTCACTAATTTGCTCCCATTTAGACAACACATTTAGCCATAGGATTATACCCCTTAGGGAAACCCAATCCATTTTATAATAACCCTTCCTCCTTTTATTTTTTGTCATTTCTGTTTCCTAGCTTCACCACCAACAAGGCAGGGAGGGGAAGGGGGGAGCCATCACCACCTCCTCCACCATTCTCCAACCCCAGCCATGTATCATCATCACCACTGGTTAACTCCACTCCTCAACACCGACCGGGTACCCACTGCTGTGCAAGCTAGCACTACCGACGAGCTCCATCGCCGTTCTGAACCGCCGCCAAAATCACTCCATAAATCATTTCGCCGGACGATAGGTAGTTCGGAACTCACCTCCCTAGTATATTTATTGTGTATATATGATGATTTTCGAGCTTCGGTGTGATATTAACCAAACCTAACATCGTCGGTCGAAATTCGGTCGTAATCCTCTGTTTTGCCGTTTGCCATAGCCACTGGAATCATGAAGTTTTTGGAATAATCGCAGTTTAGTCCTTCTACTAAGATTAGTTTATAAATCCATCCTTGTGAATAAGAAAATAATATTTTTAAACCCCTCAAAGTTAATTCATTTCGGTTCAATCTAAATTTTATCGCACGATTAGTTATCGCATGAGTAGTGTACCAAATGATTGACTTTATCGCATGGTAGTGTACCGGGTAATTAATTTTATCGCATGATTTCTTTTATCACATGATTAAATGTTGTTAGCATGATAATTATGTTTAGTTAAAATGTGGGATTGCATGATACTTTATTGTACTTGTTGAATGGACAAATAGGTTCCTGGGGTTGATTGCGACGTGCGGATTTCACTGATTAGACGTGAAAATAGGATTAATGGAAAACATAATAAAGTGAGTGGCTGAGATTTGGATTGGATCTCGGGCTTGGAACCCGCGGTGATGTTTTGATTAGAGATTGATTAGTGGTGGATTTGTGAATTGTTGATTTTTGATACCTTGGGTACGGCATGGTGGTGATCGACTCTCGGATGTTGGGACGAGACATAAGGGTGGCATTGTGCTTGCGTCACAACCCGGGCTAGACGGCGCTTGTGCTTTGCTGGTGAAGTTTTATCCGAACTTATGGTCGCGGATGGGATACCCGAGTACATAACTTAGGTATCTTTCATCCGGATCCGGAAAAAGGGAGTTAGACCACACCAGTGTCTTGTGCCAAAGGTTAAGGGTAGGAACGGATCTGTGGATAAGATCCGCGATATCACTTAGGTTGAAGAATAGTAATAAAATGATTAATTGTTCTCTTTTTATGCTATGTCAATGCATTGTAAATCTGTTTCCTTGTTGCTTGTAAGTTATGGGTTTCGGGTGGGTTTGGCTACTGAGCGTCATTACTCACGGTACTATGATGCTGAAGACGGAGCAGAAGTGTCGTATGCAAAAGTGAAGTGACGTTGACCGATGAAGTATTTGCCAAACCCTAGATGTTGTACCCTTAGTTGCTCTATATTGTAGATTAAGTATTTTGATGATGTACGACAAAGTATTTTATAGAGTACATTTGTAATTGATATGTTGTATTGTGATTTGAATTGGTGAGACTTTTGAAATTTTAATCCCTCGAAAAAGAAAACTATTCTCAAAAATCTCTTTTTAATGTTTAAATAATGTCTCCAAAATTCGGGGCGTTACGTTCAATGTAATGTAAATGGCCACTTGTTCTTTTCTGAATGGGCCAATAATTTTCTCATGCAAACATACCCCCTGCATTAAACAAGTGTTAATGTGTCCAACGCTTCAATTTCTTCCTACCTTGAAGGAAAATGGGCGTATGAGCACTTCGTGTTTAACTGCACTTATGCTTACCTTTGTGTTTGGATAACGAACAGTTTTCACTAATTCGCCTGCTTCAAATTCTCCATTCTCTTCAATGGCTCACCTTTTGGAAATTGACCAAGCTTTCGAAAACATGAGTGTTCATGAAATCTTAACCTTTCCGGAAGAAATTTCCACTACACTCCTTTCTGGCAAGATCATAAGTGATCACACCCATTCAACTTCCTCATCTCCCATCATACTTTCCAGTATTGACGAAGGCAACATGATCTCCAATGCTTGGGATCTTCATGCTTCCACTCACTCTAACTCTTCCTCTTTTGATTGGGAGGATTGGCATTCGTACTCTACTTCTGAGAAAGTGTTGGTGGTGATGGGTGAGCATTCTGCTCGAATAGATCTCCACCATCACCGCTCACTAGCCATGAGTCGTTACTATCCCTTCTACATTAGGGATTCCCTTCATTTGAGTCTTCAAGACTCCCTTCTCTCATCTTCTCTTCACCCAACATTCTACAGAATTGAAGAAACACCTGGTTTTTCTGGCTACAGTGAACTTTGAAAGAGGGCTAAAAGCTAGTTCTCTCACTGGGTGAATGAAGTTCGAAGGCCTCATTACTCAGAAGGCTTTATTGACGACTCCCATTCCCTCTATCCTTTTCCAAAAGAACCTAATTGGTTCGATGAGCTAGCTAGCTTGAGGTTTGATCCGCCTTTATCTCAGCCAAAGTTTCCTTCTCTATTTACCTTCTCTCTGACTCCAATGAAGCCAAAGAACTATTGGCTGCTTTTGCTTTTCTGGACGCCAACATCTTAGAAGAGCACGTGCCCTTCTTGAACTTCTTATGGGCTTGTGAAGTCCTCCAATTCTCTCCCTCCTGATCTTTTTCCCTCATCTCACATCTGTGCTTTCTTAGCCCACTTGCCTACCAGTCGAATGTGGCTAAGATCCAACACAGCTGCTCATGGGATCAATCAAGACCTTCATGACTATGAGCTCATGCATCATGAGTTGTCCAAACTCCACGATGGGGTCTTGGCACTCCAAGATTACACCTTCGAACTCCCTGCTATTGCCTCTAAACAGCTTCGAAAGAGGCACAACAGGCTTTCGAAGAAATTTCCAACCAGAGAAGCCAAATTTAAGAGGAAGGCCCACCTTCAATTTAGGCATCTTCTTGCAAAGAAGATACGTCTAGATGCAAAGGCCAACACAATGAAGCAAGAGCAAGACTTCCTTACCTTTAGTTGGGAAAGGTTTCATGCTCTGGTGACTTGGAGTTTCTCACAGTACTTCAAGATTGCTTCAACTCCCCAAGACAGCCCCAGCGCTCCTACTGCTTAGCTTCTTTTTCCTTGTTTTCTGAATTTTAGTTTGTGTTTGTAGGATTTTTCGTTTTAAGTTTTCAGATGTAGAATTTCCCTTTCAGTAATTTCCCTTTTCTGTAAAAGCAGTTGTTTGTTTAATGCATTTTCCTTTCTCTTGTGTTTGCTTACATTCTGTTTCTCAACGCTTCCATTGGAAAAGGTCTTCGAAGTGAGAAATTAATGGAAAATGACACGTTCGAAGAATAAGAACACTCAATCAATTACCCTAATATTTCTTAATTCAAACTAAGTTTAATTATGGCTATAAGATAACCAATTAAATAATTGGGCCCAATTACTTGTACAAAAATTGTTTGAAGGGCCCATATTAGCTCAATTCTAGTAAGGCCCACAACCCTTTAACGTGTTTTATACTTGAAAATTCAAATTTCACTACCCCTCTAAATCCTGAATGTATTTAAACCTAAGACTCTCAAACTTCTCCTTACTTCTTCCAAAATCATCTAATTCTCTTGCAAACTCAAACACAAAAGCTCTTTCTTCTCCCTCTACAACTGTCATGGCGTCCAGCATCCCTGTGGTCCCTGTGGTCGAAAGCACTGGCAAACCCTCTCTTGCCCTTCAACGCCTCATCACTCAAGAGGTTGCAAAGGTTGGACAACATCCAGGTGGTCTCATCAATGCCATTTTCATCCTAAACCCTCAAACCCCAGATACTACTATTCTAGGACCTGCTTTCGACGAGCTTCCCCTTGTCTTCACGGTGCATTACCCCGTCTTCGAAGAATGCCAAATTCTGTGAGACACTTCCACGGCTTGGTCTTACTGGATCAAGAAGAATTTCATTTGCTAATGAATCCCAATTTGGTCCAGAACTAGAGGGAGAGGTTGTGGCTAACCCAGGGAAAGGGGTTAATGGACAGGAAGGCCTAGTGGTCTTGGGGAGTTGAAACAATCTTGAAGTAGTGTGTGAAACTCCAAGCCACCAGAGCATGAAACATTTCCCAAGTAAAGGTAAGGAAGTCTTACTCTTGCTTCCTTGTGTTGGCCTCTGCATCTAAACGTATCTTCTTTGCAAGAAGAGGCCTAAATTGAAGGTGGGCCTTCATCTTGAATTTGGCTTCTCTGGTTGGAAATTTCTTCGAAAACCTGTTGTGCCTCTTTCGAATCTGTTTAGAGGCAGTAGCAGGGAGTTCGAAGGTGTAATCTTGGAGTGCCAATACACTATCGTTGAGTTTGGTCAACTCGTGATGCATGAGCTCATAGTCATGAAGGTCTTGATTGAACCCATAAGCAGCTGTGTTGGATTTTAGCCACATTCGAATGAAAGGCCCGTGGGCTAAGAAAGCATAGATGTGAGATGAGGGAAAAGGATTACGAGAGAATTTAAGGACTTCACAAGCCCATAAGAAGTACAAGAAGGGCACGTGCTCTTCTAAGATGTTGACGTCCAGAAAAGCCAAGGCAACCAAAAGTTCCTTTGGCTTCATTGGAGTTAGAGAGAAGGCAAATAGAGAAGGAAACTTTGGTTGAGATAAAGGTGGATCAAACCTCAAGCTGGCTAGCTCATCGAACCAATTAGGTTCTTTTGAAAGAGGACAGAGGGAAGGGGAGTCGTCAATAAAGCCTTCTAAGTAATGAGGCCTTCGAACTTCATTCACCCAGTGAGAGAACTGGCTTTTAGCCATCTTTCGAAGTTCACCGTAGCCAGCAAAACTAGGTGTTTCTTCAATTCTGTAGAATGTTGGGCGAAGAGAAGATGAGAGAAGGGAGTCTAGAAGACTCAAATGAGGGGAATCCCTGATGTAGGAAAGATAGTAGCGACTCATTGCAAGTGAGCGGTGATAATGGAAACCTGTTAGGTTCACCCATCACCATCGACACTTTCTAAGGAGGGGAGTACGAATGCCAGTCCTCCCAATTAGAAAAGGAAGAGTTAGAGTGAGTGGAACGTGAAGATCCCAAGCATTAGAGATCATGTTGCCTTCATCAATATTGGGAAGTATGATGGGAGAAGATGAGGAAGTTGAATGGGTGTGATCACTTATGATCTTGCCAGAAAGGAGTGTAGTGGAAATTTCTTTATGAGAGGTTGAGATTTCATGAACACTCATGTTTTCAAAGGCTTGGTCAATTTCCAAAAGGTGAGCCATTGAAGAGAATGGAGAATTTGAAGTAGGCGAATTAGTGAAAATTGTTTGTTATCCAAACACAAAGGTAAGCGTGAGTGCAGTTACACACGAAGTGCTCATACGCCAATTTCCCTTCAAGGTAGGAAGAAATCGAAGCGTTGGACACATTAACACTTGTTTAAAATTCTTTAAACAGAGTGTTAATGCGGGGGTATGTTTGCATGAGAAAATTATTGGCCCAATCAGAAAAGAACTAGTGGCCATTTACATTACATTGAATGGAGTACGTAATCCCATGTTTAATGGGACGACATCGTTCTAAATTAGTCCAATACGTTTTGATGGATAGTTGAAGGGAATGGCAGTTATTGCCAGATGTCATTTAGAAAATGGAGGAGAGAAGTAACTACCCAATTCGAAGCGAGGGGAAACAAACGTTGTCGTTTCAACTACTTTAAATGCGTGAGTGGGGCAATTAGGCCTTATGGGCATGATCAAGGAAGTTGGGAGAAGGGGAAGGAAAACCGCCCAACTCAACCACGATATGATCAAAGAGAGTGGAAATCATGGAGGAATTGGTCCACTATTAAACGGGTTCAAGTAAACACGGAAGAACTTTGAAGGGAAAGCTTGAATTCAAAAGAAAGAATGACTTCGAGGACAGTTTGGGCGGGAGATAGGACGTAGTTGAGAAGACCCAAGAACTTGCCTATAAATAGGAGAAGTTGTAGAAGTAAAAACCCAAGACAAATCATCAACAAACAGTTATGCTATTCTTGGTTTGTTCTTAGGCGTTAATTTAGGACTTAGACTTAGTTCGAAGTAGTTAGGAGTAGTCACTTTGTAATTTGTTCTTGTTATTTCGAAGTTGGAGAATCATTTGGAAAGCAAGTAGTTTTGATTTTATCAAGGTATCTTGTTTCTTTTTGATTGTTGAATTTCTCTTGAATCATTGTGTCGTTTCAATACTTCAAAGGAAATTCATCTTCATTGAGGTAATTGAACCGATATCACAATCGCCTGATTAAGTTTTGCTTTTAGAAGTCAAACTTGAAAAGGATAATTACAAGCTTTCTCTGGTGCACTCGCATACAATTATATTCCAAAGTAGCCCAAAATCCCAGCTAAACAATTTTTTGGCACGCCTGCATACAATTATATTCCAAAGTAGCCAAAAATCCCAGCCAAACAATTTTTTGGCACGCCCTGTGGGATACCAAAAGTTTTGAATATGGCTCCAAAACTTAGAAGACAAGCTAATGAATCCCAAGTTGGTCCAGAACCAGAGGGAGAGGCTGTGGCTGACCCAGGGAAAGGGGTTAATGGACAGGATGTCCTGCCTATAGGCCAGAATGCCACGAGTCCAGGACCAGTTTTGGGCCAACCTGTGGTGTATAGGTTCTTGATATTTACAAGTTAAATGACGGAAACGACCACTAATATTGTTAATATGGAGTGAAATGTAAAGACAAAGTCAATACAAAGAAAAAGGGAAAATTGGATAGGTTGTTGCAGTATCCTATAGACCGTATCTAATCAATTGCCCGTTTATCTTCAGAATTTTTTTGTGCTTGTTTTAGGTCACTATTTTGGTTTAGTTTCATTGTTTGTAATTACAAGTAATGCGCCAAGTTTATGGATGGCACCCCTTGTTCTCTTTCTTTGGTGTAAACTAACTTAAAGGGGACTCACTAACATGAAGCTCTTGCTAGAGTGGTGTCTGGGAAACTTAAGATGTATGCAACCTTACCTCCATTTCTAGAGAGGTGGTTTCCTTGTCTAGTATTTTTAGTAATGAAAAAACTAATGAGCCATGGGTAATATTAACAATTCTATGCCTATAAAAAAAAAAATATTAACAATTCTAGATTCGTTGGACATGGTCTGTGACTATGGGTTCATTGTTCTTATGTTGAAACTTAAAATCATGGTTTTGGTTAATTATAAAGGATCAGATCTAGAATGGTCTAAATAGTCAAAAAGTAAGTTTCTCCTTTTTTCAAGTTGTACTAAGTTTCTCCTTTTTTTCAAGTTGCACTTTTAGTGGAAGTAGGACTGGAGAACTACAGTACCCTATGAGTATCTGGTTCGATATTTATGTAAGAAGAATTGAGTTCATGAGCACATGGATTGTGTATGTGTGCTATAGTTAACCGCAATAGGATGAAGCCTGAGGAATTCTAGGACAGTTTCCTCAATTCTTCTTCTTCTCAAATGACCAAATTACTGGTCATGTAGCCCTGTTCAGTCACCAAAGACTCTATTCATCCCCAAGGCACAAAGAACGTTTTTGTTATTATTATTATTATTACCATAATCAGCATTATAATTGTTGTTGTCACTCTTATGATTTAGTAGGGTATTCTTGGTAAGTATTTAGTTACCATAATGTAAGATAAGATCATGATAAGAAACTAGCTATGATATGTTTTGTTATGAGTATACTTTTCTAGTTTTACCAGGATTCTAATTCTATCATGTTAAGATTTTGGTTTTATATAATAAATAAGAGATTAAGGCTTGGTTTGGTTTGGTTTGGTTTATAATAAATAAGAGATTCTTTGATGTATTATTGGCAGTTTGATTAATGAGAATTGAGTTTAAGGCTGTGGCCTTGAGTGAGGGCTGTGGCCCATTTGCGCACTACCTTTCTTCCCCTTTCTAATCCTGCATCAGGTTACCATCAATAAAATCTTTCATAAGACAAACTCATCGAGAAAGAGATACCTTAGTGAGTTTGGATATAGTTGACAAGCCAACGAACGAGTTTATTTTTGGAGCTATGGTGGTCGCTAAGATAGTGCTTGAGTCGCTGGAGGGTGGTTGTGCAAGACGAAAGGCCATCTAAGAGCGGGAAAGAGAGACATTGGAGGGCAGGATTGATGGAAATCAAGTCTCCTGTCTCCTTGTAGATGCAATAGCTTGCATGTAAGGAGACATAGGTGGGAGGAGCACCATTATATGAGGGCACATGCCCAAATGGTGCAAAGGCCAGCAAGCTGCCTTTGGAGCCTTTGAGGGGCTTACACCTTGTTTGGGGGCTAGTGCTAACTGGTAGTATTGCCAATTGAGGCACATGGAGATTGCAGTAGCGGTGTGGTCTGTGCCTCAATGCGAAGAAGTATAGAGCACACTCTTTAAGACTAATCAAGATGCAAGTCCCTCAAGAGGTAAGGGGCAAGCTGCTTTGTCAAACCCTCTTTAACTTTAGCCACCAAGCTACAAGATCAAGCACACTTAGGAGGTTCATGTTATGGTAATGAAAACGCTTCAGTTCTGTATCTAATCTATGGAACAGTTTTAGATGTATTCTTTAATCAAGACAGATGTTTAGTTCGATTCTCAATTCTTATAACAGAAGGGAATCCTTGCACAGGAACTAGAAAACCCTTTAAAAGTTGGATTATCCAATAGTGAAAACATAAGGGACACTGATCAAAAAAAAAGAAAACATAAGGGACCCAAATTGCAAATAATTTGTTTCTAAACATATGATAGAAATTAAAAAATGGGAACTAGAACAAAAAGACGTTGGTATGAACATACAACATTCCAGCTTGTTCTAGAACTTCCACAGGGCCTTGCTTATTCGTCTTAAGATGAGGACTTGTGATCAATCAAATAGCCATTGTTTGCCGATAATATCTCTACTTGTTACTTTGCATCATGGGCTTTTGCCAGTTTTTCGAAGCATATATTCCTTAAGGTGTGGTCCATACTGGCTGTTTCAAGCCAACTGTTGGGTCAAACACTGGTATCTCCACTTAAATGTAATTATTGCACGTGCAACTTTTTTCTCATTTTTTTGAAGCTTTGTTTTGATAGTTGCATACCTAAGCGTATTTAATCATTAAGCAAGTTTAAAGAGTTTGTGATCACCTTTACTTTCTTGTAGGTTGAGGAGTTGGTTCAGGAAGATTCTCGTTTAGATCAGTACCCAAAACTGGTGAAGGGTGAATCTAAAGTGGTGTGGGAATGGCAAGGTATGAAACATGCTACTTGAACCAGACTATTATGCCTTCCACCTAATGCCGTGAGATTTATGTTTTAGCTGCATCTGATATCCTAGAAGAGAATAAATGAAGACTTGAAATAGGACCGTAGAAATATTGTTTTTTGGTTTAAGCGTTGTGCCTGCCTTCGGGTGCTTCGAAAAATGAGCAAGGGGTGCCACACCGACGCCCGGGTGTGGTGATAAGTGAGCAAGGGTTCTCGCGCGTTCCTGGATGAGCACGGGTAAAGAAGGTAGCCCAGGACTATAGGATTCATTTAGCAACTTGGAATATAGGGACAGTAACGGGAAAGACTAGGGAGCTAGTTGACACCATGCTTAAGAGGAGGATTAGTATAGCTTGCCTTAAGAGACTAAGTGGGTAGGGGAGAAAGCTACGGAGATAGATGACACAGGTTATAAGCTTTACGATACGGGTAAGGATAGATATAGAAACGGGGTAGGTATCGTAGTAGATAAACACTTGAAAGACTCGGTAGTTACAGTCACGAGGAAAGGAGATCGGATTATTTTAGTTAAGCTTGTGATCAGAGGGAGCATAGTTAATATTATTAGTGCTTACGCACCGCAAGTATGCTTGGATGATCTTGCTAAAGAGCAATTCTAGGAGCAGATGGATGACGTGGTTCATGAGATACCTTTTGAGGAGAAGCTATTTATAGGAGGCGATTTCAATGGTCATGTGGGAGGGCATAAGCAAGGGTATGAGAAGGTGCATGGTGGTTTTGGATTTGGTGACCTTAACGAAGGTGGTCGGAGGATTTTAGATTTTGCAATAGCTTTTGATCTTATAGTGGGGAATACTCTCCATAGGAAGCGTGAAGAACATTTAATTACCTTTAAGAGCGGAGCCAATAGAAGCCAAATCGACTATTTTCTTGCTAGAGGTGCAGACCGCTTGACATGTAAGGATTGTAAGGTTATTCCCGGAGAGAGTTTAATGACACAACATAGACTTTTGGTGTTAGATATTTGTCTCAAGGGGAATACTAGAAGGAAAAAGGAAACCAGTTGCCCACGGACTAAATGGTGGGGCCTAAGAGGGGAGAAATTAAAGGTATTCAAGGAAAGAACGTTTCAAGAAGTTTGGTGGGGAGTGGAAGGCGATAGTGACAACATGTGGAATACCATAGCCGACGGTATTAGAAGAATATTGGAAGAAGTTCTTGGGGAGTCGAAGGGAAAAGGTCCAATTTCTAAGGATATATGGTGGTGGAATGACAAGGTTCAAACCATGGTAAAAGCCAAGAAGGAGTGCTTCAACAAGTGGCAAAAGGACCGAAATGAGAAAAAATTTCAGGGTTATAAGCAAAGCTAGTAAGGAGGCTAAGAAAGCTGTTAGGGAGGCTAAGTTGAAAGCCTATGAGAATTTCTACAATGGACTCAATAGTAAAGATGGAGAAAAGATTATTTATAAACTTGCTAAGTCGCGAGAAAGAAGAGCTAGAGACGTTTCTCAAGTTAAGTGTATAAAAGATATTGATTTGGTGGTGTTGGTAAAAGACGAGGCGGTCAGGGATAGATAGAAGTCGTATTTCGAGAAGTTGTTAAATGAGAAACATGAAGGAGGCTTTGGTGGGGAGGAAGTGTATGTACCTGACGAGAACATAGAATATGAATTCTATCGGAGAATACAAAAGTTCGAAGTGGTTAAAGTTTTGAAAAAGATGAAACCAGGTAAGGCCTTAGGACCAGATGGTATCCCCATTGAAGTGTGAAAAAGTCTAGGTGACCTGGGGGTGACTTGGTTGACGAAATTGTATAACAAGATTATTATGACTAGGAAGATGTCCGACGAATGGAGAAAGAGCATGCTAGTACCTATCTATAAGAATAAAGGGGATATTCAAAGCTGCAACAACTATAGAGGTATTAAATTGATGAGTCACACGATGAAGTTGTGGGAGAGAGTTATTGAGCATCGCCTGAGGATGGTGACTACGGTGTTGGAGAAACAGTTTGGGTTCATGCCTGGCAGATCAACCATGGAAGCTATTTATCTATTAAGGAGAATGGTAGAAAAGTACGGAGCAAAAAAGAATGATCTCCATGTGGTTTTCATAGACTTAGAAAAGGCTTATGATAGGGTGCTTAGAGACATCATATGGTGGGTTCTGGAGAGAAAGGGAGTGACCAAAGGGTATATTGTGGTGATTAGAGACATGTATGATGGTGCCGTCATTACCATTCGATCACCAGTAGGGGAAACGAGTGAATTTTCAATCATTGTCGGATTGCATCAAGGGTCAGCTTTGAGCCCGTACCTCTTTGCCTTAGTTATGGATAAATTGACTGGACAATTTCAGGAGGATATCCCTTGGTGTATGATGTTTGTATATGACATTGCCCTCGTAGATGAAACCGCTAGAGGTGTTAATACGAAATTAGAAATTTGGAGGGAAGCATTGGAGTCAAAGGGTTTTCGAATAAGTAGGAGTAAAATTGAGTATATGGTGTGCAAGTTTAGTGGTACCAGTAGTGCGCTTGAAGAAAGAGTGATGATCCAAGACCAGGAGATACCTAAGAGTGATCATTTTAGGTACTTAGGCTCAATTACTAGTAGTGATGGAGAGATTGCTGATGATGTGACCCATAGGATTCAAGTGGGGTGGCTCAAGTGGAGGAGCGCTACTGGTGTACTTTGTGACAAGAGGGTATCCACAAAATTGAAGAAAAAATTCTATGGAGCTGCTATCAGACCAGCAATGTTTTATGGGACAGAGTGTTGGCCTATTAAGAAACAACAGGTGAATAAGATGAGTGTAGCGAAAATGAGAATGTTGAGGTGGATGTGTGGTAAGACTAGACGAGACAGGATTAGAAATGAAACGGTGCCTGAGATGGTAGGTGTAGCATCTATAGAAGAGAAGTTAAGGGAGAATAAGCTAAGGTGGTTTGGGCATGTCTACCGTAGATCAGGAGATGCAATAGTAAAGAGAGCGGATAGAATAGCTGAATAGCTTTGGGTAGGAATGCTACGGGGAAGGGTAGACTTAAATTGACATTAGATGCTGTGGTGCGCAAAGATTTGAGTATAGTAGGTTTGTGTGAACAAGTGGCCCTCGATAGAGCTCAATAGAGAAAAATGATTCATGCAACCGACCCCAAGTGATTGGGACATAAGGCTCGGATTGGTTTGGTTTGGTTTGGTTTGATGGGAGATTCACCATCTTCGCAAGCAACAAATTAAATGATGAAGATTTTGTATGTGATTTGTTGGCTTGGAAACGCGTACAAGAGGCTCCTAGTTGTTGTGTATGTGATTGCTTGGATCAATTTCTTGTGGCAGACCTCAAGTGTTGGTTATTATGCCTTCCTTGTTGTTTAAGCTACATTATGAACCACGTTGATTTCTTCTACTACTGTTGCTTCTAGTGGATAAGGAAAGTGTGATGCCCAATCATTACGAAAGATTCTCCAACCAAGTATGAATTACTGGAAACAAAATACGTGAAGAAATAGATGGACTGTGTTTGGTAGAATTACTTGATGATCTTCATCTACAACTTTCATACCTGAATTCTCTCCCACTTCTTTTATTGTTCTTCTTTCCTTTTTCCAGTTGAAGGCTCTTTGAGCTCTTCAAAGAAGAGAAAGAAGGCCGAGGAAAGCAAACTGAAGTTGAGCGAAGGCATTACACCATCTTTGAATCAGCAAAACTATGGATTGAAAGGTGGTGATCGGGTAACCAGGTAAACCTTGTATCCCAACCCTTTTTTCCTGTTTGGGCTAATGTACTGTATGTACATCACCAGAGTCGTACAGTATTCTCCTTAACGCCTACTTCTGGGTTTTTTTGTATGGCTTGTACAACTATTACCACTAGTGTTAATGCCATTACAGTTTTCGGGCAAAACAAGAGGCACCGTCGTTACATAACTGACAAGGCATCATACGAAGTCGAAAGGGTCCCCTGTTGTTCTCAAAAGCCTTGATAATCTAGGAAGCTCAGCAACAGGGTTCTGGCTGGAATCACATGACGACACAGTTGCATAGTCTTTGTGTGTGTGCGCGCATGCGCATGTGTGTGTAGTGTATGCTTATGTCTATAATGAGCATTACGTAATGGTTTTGCATCTGCAACGGCTCTGTGTTATTGAGAACTGAGCACAACTTCGTTCTCCATAAGTTTTTTTTTTTTGAACGGTGTTCTCCATAAGATTGTGTAACCTATAATGTAAAGTGAAAGGAAATTTTTGAAGGAAAGATCAGAAGATAATGTCCTTAAAATGGTTGAATGACACAATCTTAGTCTCTGTAAGTTTCAGATTCACTAAGTTTTAGATTCACTAAACTTCTTGTACGACTGTGTTTTGTTTTTTTCTATTTTCTTTTATGGTGTCTGTGATGCTTGCTGGTTATAACTAGAAGGCTGACACACGTGTACAGTTTTATAGGATTGTTGTGGATATTGACGTGATTTTCAATTGATCATTGCATTGCGCATTATAATTAATTCATGTCAATTTGACAGGTACTTAAGGACTTATTTTCTTTGAGGCGATTGTGAGCATCACTTTTGTGATTAATCTTACAAAATATTTTCTACTCCAAAAGGGTTCTCCATTTCTAATCAGAAAATCTACACCCACGGCTCAACATTTATCGCTCCTCTCACTGCTTTCAATTTCACCGTCCAAGAGTGTTTTGGACTGTTCGCATTTTAAAGAACTCTTCTAGTAAACGTTTTTTGAAAATTCGAACTATGAATTGTTGAGACGGACGATGAGATGTTGAGCGGTGGAGGTAGAAATGGAGAATCATTTTGTGACTAGTAAGTTGTTGGAGGCAAAGTTTTACTGATTCAAAGCTTGAGTAGGACCTGACAAATGCCCCCACAAGCGCCAATACATTACTCCCACACCATACCGGGTCCGGGGCGGGGGGCCTGCTCCCCCAGCCTGCTCCCCTTCCTGTTCCGTCCGGAGTGGGGTCCACTCCGGGTCTCGCTCCCATCGAGTAGAACAACCATGCAAAAAATCAACTTAATTGGATATCACTAAGTGCCTGATCGGAGCCCATATAACTCTCGGTAACTCTCGGTCCATGGGTTCAAGTGGATTTGATCCAGTGTTTCGGATCCATTCTTTTCAAGATATATGGGCTCCGATCAGGCACTTAGTGATATCCAATTAAGCTGATTTTTTGCATGGTTGTTCTACTCGACGAGCTCTACAAAGTGAACGATCGCGATCATCGGAGCGAGACCCGGAGTGGGCCCCACTCCGGGCGGAGCAGGAAGGGGAGCAGGCTGGGGGGAGCAGGCCCCCGGCCTCCTACTGGGTCATGGTAAACCCCAGTTGTAGCGGCCCAGAAAAGGACCACCATTATCAATATTGCCACCGGCCAAGAATGCGACGCGAGAAAGTATTTATCAGTAGGGTCCAACTGCCAACGGTATCTTATTTGATAGGAGTAGCTTCTTTTTTTTTTAGGAAACGGAAGAACATGGAGTAGCTTTGAATATGGTTAGATATATCATGCTGTATATCTGTATTTACTTTTTGATTTCAACAGGCATTTTCGTAAAGTAAGTGGTATAGTGAAGGGCAATTAAGTCATAAAATGAAAAGTACACCTTGCATGTTGGCAGGAACAAGAAAAGATTTTGGCGTTATCAGCACCAAAAGTAATTGAAGGCCCTGATTTTTGGGTTTTAACTCGGGGGCAACTTTGGATGCTTCATACCTGGCCAAACCCGGTTATTAGAAAACAAAAGCCGATTAGAAAAAAATAAAATAAAGTCGGTAAAATGATCTAGGAACACAACTTTAAGAATAAAATTCAAAATACAACTGTGTTTGAAGTTGTTCAATACATGTAAATCCACCTTTGATTCTAATCTAATCACTCGCCATATAGAAACATTAATATATAGATTCAATATAACAACTCGATTAGTAAAGGGCAAGGAAAGGCCTACAATAGTACTGGTCCGGTCTCCCGAAGGTTAACCCTCGATTAGCCTTCCGAATCCTCACCATTTTTCACTTTACTCACTCTCAAGTGTACGCCTATCATGTTACAATCGGATTATACCCGGCCTGGTCCAATCGTAAGCTATGCAATTGGATCAGCCTATCTGTCCGAATGGAATTGTGTATGGAATTGTGTTTTTAAAGTTGTGTTTCTGCCAATACTCATAAAATAATGTTGTCGTAAATTCCTAACTCTCAAATTAGCCATCTAACTCCCCACCATTTTTCACTTTACTCACTGTACGCCTATCACTTTACAACTGGATTATACACGACCCGGTCCAACCTATGTAATTGGATCAGCCTTTTGGTCAGAATGCGGTTGTGTTTTAAAGTTGTTTTCCTGATAATACTCATAAAATAATTTTGCTGTAAATTCCTAACCCTCGATTAGCCATCCGACTCCACACCATTTTTCACTTCACTCACTGTATGCCTATCGCGTTACAATTGGATTACTCGCGGCCCAGTCCAACCGGAAGTTATGCAATTGGATTAGCATATGGTTCGAATACAATTGTGTTTTAAAATTATATTCCTGTCAATACTCATAAAATAGTGCAGTTGTAAATTCATAGGAATTGAGGTACGTATAAAAATTAAGCTGGGAAAGGGGGTTGCCAAACAGAGACGACTGGTGCCGTTCCAATTTTTTTTATACCTTCTTTTTCAAAAAAAAAGGTAATTTCAACTCCAAATATAATGAAAATAAAAAATATTTTTTTAATTTTTTTTACACCGTTTAAAAGATCAATGAGATCCATCAAACAAGATCCATATTGGTAGAAAAGTTAATTGCGTAAACACATGATTTTTGAGTTTGAAATTACCTTCATTTTTTAAAAGTTTATTTTTTTAGAAACCAGAACACCCCCTGGTTAGTTCCCGCTTTTCGGTGGATAACTCCACCAAGTGAAATGGTTAAGATAGAACGAGGGCTGCACAAAATATCCGGTGAACCGTGAAATCGGTCCGGACCGATCCGATCTACTCTGAATTCTGGACATACTTATTGTGTTGATGTTCTCCTAAGACATTTGGTAGACATTTTGGTGATGGTTAAGAGGTTAGTTGTGACTTGTGAGTTTGTAGATGTCCTTATGAATTGCACTTTAATTACTCCATTTGTCCAAATTTAATTATTCTTTTTGGAGTTTGTGTCCCTTTTCAATTGATTATATATTGTAATTTATAATGTTTTATGTGATTTTGAAAATATTGTATTATAGAACAAATGAAAATCTATCAAACAAGATTCATATTGAATATACAATTCATTACTAATTTAAAGATATAACTAGTTTTTTTTATCTAGTTAGAATAAAACTGAGACAAGTAAATTAGAACGAAGGGAGTATAACCTTTCTGGCTCTAACTAAAATACAGTACTCTTTGAAAATGATGTCAATGGGATAAAAGTCATTTGTTCGAAATGAAGCATTTCAAAAAATTGTGACTTGCAAATTAGAATTGGATTCATAGAAATTTGATTTGATCCGGACCGTGTGCAACCCTATAATATTCCACTCCTCCGTGAATAAGGCCCAGTTCCGGTTTCCCTTCTTTTTTTAAAAGTTCTTTTTCTTCAATTTTCAAACTCAAATATAATAAAAATAATTTTTTAATTTTTTTTGCACTGTTCAAAAGATCTCGACGAGATTTATCAAACAATATCCATATTGATAGGAATATTATTTGCGTAAATACATAATTTTTGAGTTTGAAATTACCTCCATTTGAAAAAAAAAACTTTTTAAAAAATTGGAACACCCCCGAAGTTGAATAAGTTATTCTCACAATGACTTTGTACCAGAACAATACTAGTATTGACTTTGTATATATACGAGTAATAAAAACGAGTCGGAATGCGGTCTCTCCTTTTTACTCTCTCAATTCTCTCCAGTCCCCACCCCCCGCCATCGCCATTGGGTCTCCGAATTTACTGCCGCAAAATCTCTGTCAATAATACTCCACTCAACACTCCAGCAAACCCCTGTAACCAACTACCGACACTCTTTTCACCTCACAACAACCTATACATCATGTACTAGCTACCCCACATTTATTCCACTCTCTCTCTCTCTCTCTCTCTCTCTCTTTACTTTACACACTGTCACTCATTCACACTCGTGATGGCTCATCATTTATAGCAGCAGAAGTACCGTGGGGGCTGAAGAATTTGTGGAAGCCTTTTAGCGATTGATGATTGATCGGCTACATTATCTTCTTTCGCCATTGGAGGGTTCTATCAATCAGGTGATGGATCGTTTCACTTCATTTCTGGTTCTTACGCCTTGTGCTCAAAACACATTAGCTTCTTAATTGTATAGTATTAGTGAGATCGATTCGCTTTACCTTTTCGATTTCGAGTCTACCTTTATATATGACACGTGATTGTGTGTATCTGTGATCGCGCTAGAATCAAAGCAATAGTGAGATTTTTGTTTTTGGTTATGTAATTTTAGTTGTTACGTTTCATGCATTTTGCTAGAGGTGTCAAACGGACAGGCCGGGCTGGCCCGTTTACTTATCTTCAGACTGTAAGCTTGATTTGCATTACATCAGCAAATCAACCGAAATTGTGTTTAGTTTGGAGGTTGTCGGTTTGGTCACATGACTTGGGATCTCTTATCTAGATGATTACCTCATTAATCGTGAAGTATTTAGTAGGAAGAAAAGAAAACAGGACGTTGTTGAGGCCAATATGTATTGAGAGCTAACTTCTGCAATCAGCTGAACATACTTGCATCACTTCGAAGTCATTTGATCCTTTTCCTTGATCGAAAATCTCCTCCTTTCTTCCAATTTGTCCCGATGAGTACTTGAGGCCAATTTAGTCATGTTTTCATGTTACAATTGGGCTTCATTAATAATCTAGTTACTAATAGAAAGCAGGTACTTGGTACGCATTCACATTTTATGAATGTTCCTTTCACATACGATACAACCATCTATTGGATGTTCCCTGAATTTACGCACTACACCCGTGGTGAGTAATTATAGACTCTAAAAACCAGAACAATCACTTTGATGAGAGCACTATCATGGTTCATTAGCTTATAGATGACTACGCAGCAATTGGTGTTTGTGTCAAATACGAAGGTTCAAACTGGAGGGCACCACCTTTCGCCAGAGAGATTTCATGTGGATATCTTCTTTTTAGACTTTGTTTCTATTCCTTTGGTTGTTCTAATCCTTGGGACAGGAAGTGTCCAATTCATTAATTTGAGTTTGGTGGAATTTCTTTGGATTGATGCTGTCATGCTGATTATGGGGTTTCAAACACCAACTCTAAACTGTTTTTTTATTCCCGTTGTGTTGTTTAAATACAGTTTTTTTTTCATTAACATACTTTTTTGTTGGAGAAATATGATCATGGACTTATGTCTAAAACTTTGGGTGGACGTAAAAACCTCCATCAAAACATCAGGTTTTCTCATCCTCAAAAAGTCAAAATAGACAGTTTTACGCCTTACAGTTTCTGGCATTTCTACTAACCTTACAAGAAAGCAAGAAGCTTCTTGGCACCTGGTCTTTTCTTGCTTCCATGATTTGCTCTTGCCCATGAGCTCCAAATTTCTGTTATAGCTGAGGTAGGATTGAGTGATATCCCTACCTAATGTTGCTATCCTTTTCTCTTTAGCCCTTTCTCCCGCTCCCCTCTGTTCCTACTTCCTCAATCCTTAGGTTGCACACAAAAAACATGGGTGTGAGCAGCTGTAGAGTTTGCTCTTTCCTTCGGCCACAGAAGTCTCTTATGATTACAAGCCAAAGCTGTAGGGATCACCTTGAGAGATTTTAGCCGACAACTCCTAATGATTATTGACAACTTTTGAATAGTTTCCCGTTGGTGAGATATTGTTTGCTGTAGATGGATTCCGTTGTGTATTCATGTCTTCACCCCTTGGATCATATTTGTATACTTGATTCATCAGCGGACGATTTATGTTTTACTCTAAAATCTTTAATGTCTACGAGGAACCATTAAACACTGTATCTACTCCTAGAATGTCTACTTCAGTGCTTCATATTATGTTTTCTGTTCTCTAACTATTATTTTCTACATATTAACTAATTCTTCTTCAACTTCCTTCACAGGATAGTAAGCTTCGAGTTGCTGTCCCAACCGTATTATGGGCACTAAGCATAACTCACCAGGCAATAAAGCTCGAAGTCCAGTGTCTATATTTGTTGTGCTTGGTCTATGCTGTTTCTTTTACTTACTGGGAGCATGGCGGAAGGGTGGCTTTGGAAAGGGAAGTAGTATAGCCGTAGAGATTCCCAAGCAAACCGACTGCCCTGTCATGTCCACACTGAACTTTGAACCTCAGCACAATTATGTTCCAGAAATTGATTCTTCTGAGCCGAAAGCCAAAGTTTTCAAGCCTTGCGATGCTCAATACACTGATTATACTCCTTGCCAAGAACAGGACCGGGCTATGACCTTCCCAAGGGAAAATATGAACTACAGGGAAAGGCACTGTCCTCCTGAAGAGGAAAAATTGCGGTGTCTTATTCCTGCTCCAAGAGGATATCTGACTCCATTTTCCTGGCCAAAAAGTAGGGACTATGTCTACTATGCGAATGTTCCTCATAAAAGCTTGACCGTTGAGAAAGCTGTCCAGAACTGGGTGCAGTTTCAGGGTAATGTTTTCAAATTTCCAGGTGGAGGAACAATGTTTCCTCAAGGCGCAGATGCGTATATTGATGAACTTGCATCAGTTATTCCGATTGCAGATGGCTCAGTCAGAACAGCTCTGGATACTGGCTGTGGAGTATGTTTCCTTTTGCTTTTTCTTGTTCTGCATCTATTATAATTACTTGCATTCTACCTATTACCTGTTATTCGTTAGTTGCCAGTGGCAACTTCCTAGGCACCTAGGCGCCCCAAAATGACCAAAGTAAGGACCTCTAGGCAGTTGCAGCCTCTTTGAGGTGGTTCTTCAACATTTTGCCCTCGAGCAACAATGAGGCTTTTTGGAGAAAATGATCAAGTCTAATTGGACAATTTCAATAGCAGGTTTGTATGTACTGCAATGTTAAACACTTAATAACGAAACATTTGACAGGTTCAATATTTTCCATTTTTGATGTTGTTGGAAGTTGCTTGCTTTTATGGACTGTATGTTATTTTAATCAAACTTATAGTCAACACAATCTGCATTCTCTGTACCAAATAGGAGTATGTACTTCTTGAGAAGATGAAATGCGATAATGAAGTCTTATATATGTCATACCATATGTGATACATTGACAATGCCTTACTCATTGAGCTCGAACAAAATGAGTACATGTGCTTTCTATTGAATTTAGGTTCTTGTTTTTACTACTATATGTTTTGATTTTGACAACAGTGCATGTCATTATGTAATCTTATTAGTACTGGGTAACATTTATGCTTTATATGAAGTTGGGTAAAACACACACCACGAGACAGAAATTATACACAATGTTCGTTCATAATCAATAAAATACAGTTGTATGTTCAAAAAATCTGATCATTTGGACTCTTTTTCTGGACCCTTGACAGTTTGTCGATGGAGTTCCAAAGTAGATACCATAACACATGGGGTTTTGTTACACGGTCTTGAGTTTTACCTAACATGGTATCAGAGCCAAGTATGTCAAGGATGGGTAGGGTGCGTGTCCCTGGCCTGCATGTGGCAGGTGTTGCCGAGTGAGCACGCTGGGCATGAGGGAGGGTGTGAAGCGAAGTCCCACATCGCTTGGGTACCAAAGTGATATGCAGAATATAAGCTTGAGGGCACCCTCACTTCAATAGCTAGCTTTTGGGGTTGAGTTTTACCCAAGACCGTGTAACACTATCCACTCAAAACAGGAAGAGTTGTGGCCTGCAATATATGTCATTTGCAAATTGCAACTCATGATGGGGATATATCTCTCGTTATTTACGTTTTAGCAACTACATGACTCAACCAAGAGAGTTGGTGTAGGTTTTCTTTTGTTTTCTTGTCTCTTACGTGTTCATTTGTACATTATTCTATGTCACAACACAACACCTTGGCTGGAGTGTTGCAATGGTCTTACTCCTCTATTTACTGCCAGTATGTGGTTTGTTATTCATTATTGCAAGGCTGATAAGACTAATTATGACATAGGTTGCAAGCTGGGGTGCTTATTTACTAAAGAGAAATGTGTTGGCTATGTCTTTCGCACCAAAAGACAATCATGAAGCACAAGTCCAATTTGCATTGGAGCGGGGTGTGCCTGCTATTATTGGTGTTCTTGGAACAATAAGTCTTCCTTACCCATCCAGTGCTTTTGATATGGCTCAATGCTCTCGATGTTTAATACCTTGGACATCAAATGGTACGTGATACATATTGCAAATGCCGAATTATGTGAGTCTGTGACTTGGTCAAAATCATATGTTGATTCCTTTGTTTTTCTCCATTTTGTTTTATTCTTAAATAGCTATTATTGAGGCCTAACATCACAGATGAAACCTCAATGTGACTGATGCTCATATAGAAAAATCTGGACCTCCCAAAAGGATAAAATTGATATGCTTATATGGCTTTTTTAGTTAATTTTAAACTATTACCTTTAAAAATTACCATACAGAAAATTACATTTGGTAAGGCCCACATGTTTATTTGAATCTATTTCCTCTAGTTTTGGCTGTGTATCCGGCGATAGGATTGACCAAACAGAGAGAAGGAAGAGATGGGAGTTTGACATTGTGGCCTATTATTTTCCATCAGTTTGACTCCAGGCCGTTTTACATATATTGTTGGTTGAGTTCGTACACTTATCTGAATTTGATGAACTTCACACAAACACTAATATGCAGATGGGATGTACCTAATGGAAGTTGACCGAGTTCTTCGACCTGGTGGGTACTGGATCTTATCTGGCCCTCCAATTAATTGGAAGACCTACTACCGGACTTGGAAAAGGTCTAAGGAAGATCTCAAGGCTGAGCAAAGAAATATTGAAGAATTGGCTGAACTTCTTTGCTGGGAGAAAAAGTACGAGAAAGGAGATATTGCCATCTGGAGGAAAAAAGTGAATGCCAAATCCTGCCAAAGGAAGTCTGCCAAATTCTGTAAATCTGATGATGCTGATAATGTCTGGTGAGTCGCAGCATTTCCCAATTTAGTGTTGTTATCACTCATTTAGCCCCTGTGATGTGGGTCCTGAAGAAGACAAAAAATGGTCTATTAACATCATGTTTTCGCACTGTTGTTATTCCTTTTTACTCCCTGCTTCTAAACTCGGATGTTGACTATTCATTTATGCTGATGCTTTAATCAAAGTAGAGTCATAAATCATGTAACAGCATGGAGTGTGTAGGCTTGTATTACACGGTATTGGGTTTTACAAATTGCTGAGGTGCCTAAATAATTCAGACCTGTGATTCCACAACTGTTGTTACGCCTCTTCACACCACTCACTACATGGAACTCAGTACAAAACGGAAAATGGAATATGTAATATAACAACTCTAACAGTGTAAATTTTGTTTTAACAAGCATGGAACAGAAACAGAAATTGGTGAGTAAATTGTAGGTTCAACAAGGGGCAGTATGCAATGCGAGTGGAAGCCAACCAGTGCAAACTTGTGTCCTATTGCGTATAATTCGTACCAATTAAGGCATTTCTAATTTTTCTAAGAAAGTATAATATTTGTTTTCTTATTCTTATTCTTATCTTATCTTTACTTCTATTTTTCGTATGAAATGTAGGTACAAGAAAATGGAGGCATGTATAACTCCCTTACCTGATGCTATGAATGAAATAGCTGGAGGGGAACTGAAGAAGTTTCCAGATAGGCTTTTTGCGGTCCCTCCTCGAATAGCTAGGGGATCTGTTTCAGGGGTTACAACTGAATCTTACCACGAAGACAACAAACAGTGGAAAAAGCATGTAAATGTTTACAGAAGGATAAATAGATTAATAGGCACTACTAGATACCGTAACATTATGGACATGAATGCTGGCCTTGGAGGGTTCGCAGCAGCACTTGAATCACCAAAATCATGGGTGATGAATGTTGTGCCTACCATTGCGGAGAATACTCTTGGTGCTATCTATGAGAGGGGTCTGATTGGCATATATCATGACTGGTATGACCCATCAAATGTTCCTTCTTTTATCCTTATCAAACACTGGCCTAATTGTATATTATGTAATTTTATTTTTCTTTCTTTTTTTGATCCGCATGTAATTTTATCTTTTGATTGTCTTGTTGTCGACCTTAACGAGGTCTCTCTCTCTCTAGTCATAAGCTGTGGACTTCTCGGATAACTGCTCGACCTACAAGCTGGTGTTTAACTTTAGGTGAAATTTATGTAGCTTTTCTTGGGTAATTTCAGGTGTGAGGGCTTCTCCACTTATCCAAGGACTTATGATCTCATTCATGCTAATGGTTTGTTCAGCTTGTATCAGAACAGGTAAAAGCCTATTCATCTCTGATTGAAAAATGCTACCATGTCACAGGTTTTCTGGTCATTGTTCGTATCATGCCTATTTGGATACCTAGTACCTACTATTGGTGCCTTGTTTGAAAAGATCATTAACCAAATTTGAAGGGGAATAATACCCTGTCATGTGGTGAAACTGTGGAAAACTTTACAGGTGATATATGGCATTGATCACTTACATATTAGGCCTCTCATCTTTTAAGTTTGCTAATGACCTTACTAGAAGTTTCTGGTGACCCTAAAGTGAGCTATGCAAGTCACTTCGGAAATCCCCGCTAAACTCTGAGAACCAGTTTGCATCCCTCAAGCTTGTGCTTGTATTTAGACATTTTTGTCAAAATTTATTCCAATTTCGCTTGTAGAAACATGAAATTGTAATATTGACTAAACAATATCGCAAAATGAATATTTGAATTAATCTTAGCGGTTATACAACTTTATATTTCTTTGGGGAGTTCCCTGTTGAGTTCAATTGAGGAGAACGTAAACAGAATCATCCTCGATCACAAGTTTCCTGGATGAGAAAATTCCTTCCCTGTTGTTAGTCAAGGGCCTGCTCCCGAATAAATAACTTGAAAAACTTAGCATCTGTTTCTGGGAGATTATCTTCATCTTGTATTTCTTTCTTTATGATTAAAAATCACTTGATATATGTATTTCTTTCTTTATGATTAAAAATCACTTGATATATTAGAATTAAATCCTTAAACTACTTTTAATGTCTTATCAATTAGAATGTCTCGTATGAATAAACAGGTGTGAATTTGTAGACATCCTTCTAGAGATGGACCGTATTTTGCGGCCAGAAGGGACAGTCATATTCCGAGATGAAGTTGATGTCCTAAACAAGGTGGCGAAAGTCGTGGGAGGCATGAGATGGGATGCCAAAATGATGGACCATGACGACGGCCCCCTGGTGCCTGAAAAGATACTGGTTGCCGTCAAACAATATTGGCATGGTGGCAGTAATGAAGGAAACAACACATCCTACGATGAATGATCGGCGGTGTTATTTGGGTAAGTAAGCGTATGCATGGAAATTCAAGTGTTACGTGGTGGAGCGATTCAAAGAGTCTCGTTCCTTTGGCTCTGCTTGAAAAGTGGAAACTGAAGAAACAAATATAACTTCTTTGGTTCACTACTTGTATTTTCCTTTCTTTCTTGGTAAATCTCTTCACAATTCCATGATATGACTGAGATGACACACTTATAGTTTGATTCTTCATAGGCCTGTCAATGGACACGATTGAATCCGAATCCAACACAATCCGAATCCAACACAATCCGAATCCGTATTTCGATTACTGGATTCGGATTATCGGATTCGGATCAGATTTTCCGGATCCTAATTCTACATATAGTTCTGGGATGGGTTCGTTGAAGGAATAGATGAATGGCATTCGCAGGTGTGACGCAACTGATAATTAACACAAGGATGTTCAAATTGTTCAATAATCGAGATGCTAATTAGTCTCTCTGTGAGAGCACGCGCATTTTAGATAAAGTTTTTTTTCCCTCCCACTTTCTAATGCCGTTTGTAAGTTCTTCTTATCACGTGGTTTCAACTTATCGTTGGTTTCAAAAGCGTTAGGGGGACAAAAGATGAGGTTTTATTGGTATCTAGGGATGGCAATCTCGTTCGAACTGTGGGTTATCTGAATCATACCCAACAGATTGGTGCTAACCATGGTTTTGGGTTTGGTTTTGATTTTCGATTTCGAAAAGTTCGGTTTCTTGTGCGGTTATCACAAGAAACCAAAACCGGAACCGAACATAACTGAACTGCGACATACTTACGCAAGCACCCTTACATATGTGCGTACCGATAGCATCAAAAGTACTCAGCTTAACGTTTGGGGATTCTTTTGGCCTGTTTCGTAGTTAATAACACATTTATGCCCAAGCTTAAATTTAGTAAGCAATTTATACAATGGCCTATTTCACATTGGATTTGGGGGATTTTCTTTTTCGTTTGTTGTTCTTCTATCCTGGCTCCGTCCTTGAAGACTGTCAATTGTTTAGGGAGAATTTGAAAAAATGTACTTTCCTACATATGCCCAAGTGAGCTAAACTATTCAGTTACAAGCGGATGCTTGCGCATAAAGGTAGAGTCAATCCTGACTTTTTTTTGAGGGCCTAAAATGAAAATTAAAAAGGGGGCCCTTTTAGAAATCTTTATGAACAAAATATAAGTAGATAAATTACCTTTCGAGGATAAAAGTGACATTTTGAAAAATTTTAGTTAGGGCTGCCACCATACTAGCCTTATAATGTGTCAGTCATCCACGGAGATTTGTACTCGTCTTAATTATACCATCTCCGTCACTAATGAAGGAGTATATAATTTCATGCAAATAGATTTGAAAGTCTATGCCCATAAAAAAATAGTAGGGGTGCGAGGAAGGACTTGAGTCTCGTCTCCTATTGCATGTTAAGATCCTTAGTTAGTTTCATGTCCCTTGAACCTGTAATGAGGGTCATTATGTCTATGGATCTTCCATTGTCGTATCGTTTACGGGAAGCTGGGTACCGGGTGTAGACTCGACGCAGGGCGCCTCCTAAGTCCATTGTCGTATCGTTTACGGGAAGCTGGGTACCGGGTGTAGACTCGACGCAGGACGCCTCCTAGGAGGTTTTAAGCGAAGAGGGCATCGGGGTTTCCTCGTCTTCCACTCACCTGGGTGTCCTCTCCCTTTTTGGATCTGGTTAAGCGCAACCACATCATTCTATTGAAGGACGGAAGGTGCAAAAGAGGTTTTTTGAAAAAAATTGAGTGGCAAAATTTGTCAAAACATGGTGGGAGGGAAGTAGTACTACTACTAAATGATAATTGAGCAATCAAAATTTGAATCAATCTTTTCTCCTTCTTTGACAGGTAGCTAATGTCTTTGAATGACAGTTGGGACCCATCCCTCAAGCCTCTCTCTTCACCGGACCCATTTATTCCCGCCTTTTCAAGTGGAAAAATAGACATTCTCCCGTGGCATGCACATGCAGCGCCCACTCTATTATTTTGCATTAAATAAACAGTACCCCTGACAACAGAATAGACGTTAGACACTAAACTAGCTAACTGCCGAAAAAATACGAAAAAAATAGAAACAGTCTTTTGACTTATTAGAGGAAGAGGTGTCTCTCGCTATGCGGGTAAACAAACCAAACAGCTTCTTTTTTTCTTTTTTTTTATAGCTCAAAGCTCGTATTCATTGAATGCTCGTTTGCGATGGATTCGTTGCGTAAACGGATCAAGATCAAACATCTTTTCGAATCCCATTAAGCTTTCAAACTAAGTTTGAATAAATTACTGTCCGGCTCGTTCAACTTATTATTTGTAAAATGTGAGCTACTCGAGATCAGTTCATAATCGGCTTGATTAAATCTCGTTTGAGATCCATTCGCTCATGAACAAGCCAAGGTCGAATTTACTCGTTAAGATTTCAAACTAAGCTTAAACAATCAACTATTCTGCTAGTTCGATTTGCTTTATGTGACAGTAAAGAAACCACGTGCATCACACACAACTACTATGTCTTATGTTTTGTAAGTATTTACTATGTATTTGGTTGTATACAATAAATGTTTGTTCAGTGTAATTTTTTTTTTATAGATATTATCTACATTTTCTGGTTGGTAAAAAAACTAGTACTGCAAATTTTTTCGCAAAAATTCGTCCCTGGAAGCCTGTCGAAGTGCAAGTACCGTTAGATTTTCTTTTGATAAGAAGTCATGCTAAAAGGACAGCAACCACAACAAAAAATATATACACAATCACATTGTATGGTGCAACAATGCGATAAGATCGGGCTCTGTTTGGAACCAAATGGAAAATAGGAGAAAAAAAAAAGGAAAAAAAAAAAATTTCCTTAAGAGTTGTTTGGTTCCTATTTAAGGAAAAGAAAATAGGAAGGAAGGGAAAGTTTTGGAGAGGAAATGGCTGAGAAAAATGGGAGAGAAAACCTCTCACACTCTTACAAGGAAAAGACAATTAAAAAAATTTATTTTCTTTCCATTCTCCTTTTGAAGCCAAATAAGAGAAATTAATTTTCCTCGCAGTTTCTTTTCATTTTCTTTTATCCACCAAACAAGAGAAAAGGATCCACCTTCTTCACATTTTCCTTCTCTTTTCTTTCCTTTTCATAAATTCCAAACGGAGCCTTAACTATTGAAAAACTTTTACTACTGTAATAGACAAAAAATTGAGCACAACAGGTGGCCAACGTACAGTGTTAGGGTGGGGTGGCAGGACACCCCCTGTTTCTCCAGAAAGAGAAAGAGGGCCAATATTAATTCTATGATATTGGCACCCCCACCACACAAATCTCAAAAATGCCATTTTAGATTTTATCATTGAACAAAATAGTTTATTGGGCTATTCTTTGTGGTCTAACCTAATAAGTCGGGCTTTTGTTCTCTTTTTACTTCCATTGAAAACACTAAAATGAACTTTTGACATTTAAAGAAAAGCCTAAGCGAGATTGAAAAATTGACTTTCAAAATATCTAGGGGAGTAGAAACAGTCTCCGAAGGAAGGAATTTAAAAGAATTGGCTTCTAAAATACTCACGATGGGGAAAAAATATTGATAGTTCTATTTCGAATTGCTTGGGTTATCATATCTCCAAAATCTTCTCATTTTGTCATTAATATACACGTGTGTGTAAAAGCAACTTGACAAAATGTAACTACAAATTCTTACTCTTTTGGATGGAATGTAGCCCACTTTTGTTAGTTTATTTTTCATGCTTAAAATTTTTAAATTCCCACATCCTCTATTGACAAATTCTGGTTTCGCCACCAAGGACAACTCTTAACTCTTAACTATTACAATTTACAATTGATTTTTGAAATGGATGACCAACCCCAAAACCCACCCCCAACCCCCCCCCCCCCCCCCCCCCCCACACACCAAGCCAGTACAAAAAAAAAAAAACTTACGGGGACAATAATGTCATTTCACAATGCAAATGTGCGTCGGCATAGTAAACTGACACGCGCCCGAATCAACACCCACGTGTCCACACAGCTCATCGATCAGAATCTGAATTATGCCTTTCTCTTCTTTCTCTCACTTCTCAGATTTTTTCCAATCTCTGTAGCTCTCCCAAATCGCCTCTCGTTAATCGTAAGTTCTCTCTCCTGTTATACATCCGTAGACGAAATTGACTCTCTTCCCTTCACGATCAAAGCGCATGTTTTTGGCCAATTTACGTTTCGTTGTTTTCCTTTCAAGAAGTACTTTTAATTGGAATTTGATTGGGGATTCGCACCCAATGTATTTGCCGTTGAAGATCTGAACATTAGATTGATCATAATTCCGCTGAATTATACGCATCCTGATGTATTCTTAATCACTTTGAGCTTCATGGTTAAATTCCTTACAGCTTAATTTACATTTTAGCTGTATTTGTTTAATTTTATCTGTATCCGTAATTTGCTGGTAGTTCAATCTTTATGGAACATGCTAACTACAGCCCAGTGGTTAATGTGCCAAAAAAATGCATCAAGGGGTGTTCTGGATTGATAATTCTTTTGGATATATATATATTTTTTCTTTATTCCATTTGTTTTGCCTTTGTTAGCTTTGTGTTAACTTTTGTGGATATTGATGTTGATTTGTCTTGAGGTGAGGAATCCATAAGTGTAGACTTATAACAAGAAACTTTAAATAGTTGAATAAAGACAATAATAGTGCCGAAAAATCTAAGGCATATGTTTTGGATTATTTTTGGCTTTAGCAAACTTTTTTATTATTTTGATCATAACTTTTTGCATTTTCGAGATGAAACAATAGTCTAAAAAAATAATTAACTCAAGACTAACAAAGGTGAAAATAATTATAATAAAGACAAAATAAACCAAAATGGTTATTAAGCCAAAACACCCTTAAACCTCACTTTTTTGGCAGTTTGTGTGGAGTATCCACTGCCTAGTGGTTGCGGTTTGCAGAACCAATCTTTTATTAGAAGATTGTTTTTATGTTTGAGAGTGTTATTCTTCATGGGGTTGATTTTTCCTTTTACTTCTTGTTGTAGTGAATTGGAGGGTTGATGAATTGAAGGGTATTTACGAAGGCCTGTGATTAGCGGGGTGGTACAGAATGGCGTGCAGGGGGTTTTGGGAATGCATATTGAAGCTTTTGAACTTCTTAATGACTCTTGCGGGTCTAGCTATGGTGGGCTATGGGATCTACTTGTTTGTGGAGTTTGAGAAGTCGTCTTCCAGTAGTTCTGCTGCCTCACACACAAGTGATGCTATGATACAACTTGGTCGGCCGATGCTCATGGACTCTCTGTCCAGCAGCTTTTTCGATGACCTGCCGAAAGCTTGGTATGGTACCCTGCCCTTGCGAAATGCGTTAGCACTGTTGTTGTATAAGCTGATTCATTTTTTAGAAGGCACTTCATATTTATTTGTGTTACGTTTTTTTCGCTGGGGTTGGACTGACGTTTTTTCTTTTTGCATTGATCCTTTATGTTTTATGCTCACTTAAGGACCTTCGTAGTTGGAATTTAGCTCTTTGTGCTACATCTTCTTTGTGGGAAAGGTAGCAAAATAAAAGAAGTAAAAACATGAAAGAAAATTTAGATTTTCAGGGAAAAATTATTCACCCCGAGCCTGATAGAAATGTGACTTGGTTGGCAATTAAACAATGAAAGATAGGAATTGATGTGGTGCAGTGTGACTGCGTTCCTTTGAGAAATTGTATACAGCATTGTTGTCATCTATTACTATGTTTTTTCCCTGGATTATCTTCCCTGGATTATCTGAGGACCAGAACCACTGCCACAACTAAATTTGTTGCTTAAGTTTTTTTGTTTTTGTTTCATCAGTTGGAATTGAAATGCCTTGTTTATTGCTCATGCTATGTGGTTGTCCTTTTACTAGTCACAAGATATGTAGCGTAGTTAGCTGCAGAGAAGTCCCACATTCTCTGGGTACAAATGTAACCCACATGTACGATCTTGAGGGGCAGTGTCATCACTCATTACCTGGCTTTTGGGGTTTCCTTTTAAGTTCTAACTTCTAACCAATATCGTGTAACATGGCCCCAGTAATGGAGTACACAAGGATGGCCAGGGTGCATCCGTACTTGTCCCTGGTCTCATGCCGTAGGTGTTGCCGAGGGGCATGTTGCCTGTGGGGGAGTGTGCATGGATGTCGCCCATTGTCCCAGCATGAATGCCTAAATATGTGCGAGCCATTACGTCAATACTAGGTGGGTGTGAAAACCAATGTCACCCATTGTCTCAGAATGCAAGTATTGTGCAACATATATCCATGAGGCCATCACCAATACTATGTTTCTGGGTTGAGTTGGAACCAAGACCGTGTAACAACTTCATGATTGTTGCAGTCAGGGCGAGTTGCAAGCCGAGTGAACCCAGTGAAGTAAGAGTCATATTGGTAGAGGATTGGAATAAATCCACTAGCAGTGCAAGTTTGACACAGAGGGGTGGTGACATGATGCAATTCCAATTTAAGAGGCACATAGGCACGACTTGGATACAACTTGATACGCACACACTAATACTAACAGGACACTATGGTGACACCACAAAAAAAAGTACTATATTCGTGTTTATATTGAAAGATAAACTGTTTTTTATTTTTTCTAAAAAACTATTACTTTTTATATGCATTGTAGCGAAGTATTAAGAAAATGTTTTCACATTTTTTAGGCAGGAAAGAAATGTTTTCGCATGCTGCATTTATGGTAAAAGCAGAGTGATGAAAACCTCTTAATATTATTTCACAAAGTTTTATGCATGAAGAATACTTCTAAAATAAGGAATTCATTTTTCACGTGATATCTACCTTTTCTTTTATTGCATGTGTTTCATGATATGTTGTATAACACAACGCAAGTAGCAACAACCAACTATCCAAGTTGTTTCAATTAATATTCTAAATGATCAAATCCTGAACGAAATCTGCCTCTTTTGATTTTACATGTTGACCCAATCATTTTCTTGAAACGTTACCATGGCCTCAGATGTGTCTCATGTATCTTGGTATCAATCTGTCCCCACCGAGTCTGGTCTACAAACTCAAGGTAATAGTGATAGAAATTGACCACATGTTCTTCTAGAGCCCATTAAATCTAAAAATGTTACCATTTCCTTCGGAAACTTCAAAGTTTTCAGACGATATATCCAACATCTATGAGGTTCAAAGGTATTAAAATAAGAAAGCAGGACTAGAGGAGTCTTGGTGCTTCCTGGTGCCCACCTGCATGTTACCCAGTTTTATGGATTTTGTTATCAGAATCACGCTTTTTTTGGTCCACATGCAAAAAATATATGGAACGTTTATGATGCTTTAGTTTGATATTATTAGGAATTTCATGAATCTAAATATATTTCTATGTTGTAGATGTACACTTCTTGGTCAAAACATGAGATGCTTATTGTGTGATTATGTTTTTTAAGAAACTGTGAGCCATGTTGTTGGCCAGAAGCATATTACACTTCTGAGGTCGTAAAGTATGTTAATGATTTTTGTGATTGGAGTCATGACATAAAAACCCTATCAGATGTTTTTGTTTGTTCTTTTAAATGCATGATATTGTGTGAGGATCAATTGTTGAAGAGTTATTTTTATTTATTTATTATGAACTTATTTTCCTACTTTACATGTTTTTGCAGGTTCATATGTGTATTTGTTGGTGTTGGTGTGATTCTCTTTATAATCTCGTGTTTCGGGTGTATTGCAGCAGCCACTCGTAATGGATGCTGCCTGGCTTGCGTATCCTAATCACTTGTGCACTCTGCTTTCTAGGATAGGCCCCATCGGACAATGATGACCTTGTAGATATTGCCATGAGGCCATTTTCCTGAGCATAAAGACAGTTTTAATACATTGCATGTTTGTCTGAATACCTCCCTACACTTGCCTCATTTACTTCACTCATTTACTTCACTAATGAAGTTGGTAAATGAAACCTTGCTAGATTGCCAAATTGTGTGCTTGGGTGAATCGGTGTACGCATATACATCCTTTTCCGGTTTCCCTTCTCATTTATTACTTCATTTTGATGAATCAATTATGATGACTTCATGCCACATCATCCTCGTTAACCATGCCTAGCTTAATTTGCTCTAGTAATGAAATTTGTGATGCGGAACCCTGCAAGATCGTTGGATCGTTTATGGTGGGTGACGTGGCATGCATACACTGTCCTCTTTTTCCCAGGGGTGGAGAGGGTATAGGTCAAATGGAGACACTTCAGCCCACTCACTTCCTAATTTCTTCATTGATCAATTGATATTTTATCTCCATTCGGTCACTTTGGACTCCACCTTTGTCATAATATCGTTCCAAGCAGCAATCGCACTAACAATTACATAATTGTCCTATTTGGACACTATTGTTTTGTTAACTACCGCTCAATAGGTGCAGATGATACATACATAATATCAAAAAAGTTGAAAGTTCAATAAAACTTCACTAATATCATTTCCAAATTTCTACACGCATTTTCCAGATATTGTTGCACTTTGTGCACATTAAGCACTGCACTAAGAGCAGTAGCCAGTCGTTAGCATTTTTCCCGTATTAATTATGTGTTGATTAGAAAATAGAAAAAAGATTAGGTACGTTTTTAAGTATTGACCCACGGACCTTAAATTCTGGCTCCGCCCCTGCTTTTTTCAATTTTTCTGGTTATTTTTTTTTCCCCCTTGTTTGATAAGGATGTACGGGTTCCTTAACTCAAGACAGTATTCAGTATTGGTGTTCTTGCTGATCTTGGTAGAAGCGGGATGCGCAGCTTTCATATTCTTTGACAGTAGTTGGAAAGACGTGAGTGTTATCTTACTGACCTTTGTTTTCAAGTTGTTATACTTTGGTATCTGATTAGAGTGCGGAAGATCTTTTCTAGGATATTCCAACCGATGATACTGGAGACTTCAGTATGATATATGACTTTCTGGAAGAGAACTGGGGAATTGTCAAATGGGTTGCTCTTGGGATTGTTATATTTGAGGTAAGCACTGGAAAATGCCACTTGCTTTTGAGACAAAATGTTAGTTTATTCTTACCTGGATCCGAGTAGCAGATAAATCTAAGTTCGTTCAATTTGACATATCTAAGTTCCGTGCATACGCATATTGGTTTTTCTCATGTCATTGCTTTCGATGCAAACAACCATACTAAGAATTGTTTTTGATTTCTAACTCTAGTTTGCGTTGCTTCCCTCGCTTCCTCTCCCTTTGACTTCTAAAATTTGATAGGACTCATGCGAAAGGGCATCTCCCAGCTTCCGGCGTATGGTGTTTACCACTTTGTTGGGTTCCTGAAAATTTGGATGGCATGATTAAGTTCTGCTGGCAGAATGTTGAAAAACTGAGTCACCTGCATGTATTTAAGATGGGCATGGCTTATCTGTGGAAGGGAGGGAAGGAGGGAGATGTTACTCCCTCTGTCCCATATTCTTGGTTCCGTATCAGCGGTTCTGCCCTTTTCTCAACCTAAGACACCGTGTATTTTTTTATGAAGAAAATCAAGTTTATTTGCCCAAATCAAAAGATCTCATTTAGCTTGTGTAGACAGAGTTTACAAAAATCATCTGATAAACAATAGACTAAAAAATATGGGTGATTTTTATGATACTTCTGAATAGGGAAAAAGGACCAAAAATAAGGCACAGAGGTAGTATATTGTTGTAGGCCCTCAACATTAGTTTGTCAGTCATGCCAACCTGAGGAGAGAACAAAATTGCGGAAATGATTTTGAAGTTAGATAGGATCTCCCTAGTAGTCTGACCTGTAAACACTTCGGCACTTTTGGTACGGCAAAATATGCGATGCTGCAAGGACTTTGAGCTTGATTTGTTTATTAGATGATTCGCCTGAATACAATTTGGTAATAACAACCTTGGAATATGCATGTCCTTATAGAATCTAATATAACTCGTATGACTCTAGAAGAAAAACACTACTTGATTAAATTGCTGTTTAGTATGGATGCTATTGAGTTGTATATGTTCTGTGTGATCTGCTACTGCCTCTCTCTTTACGCTTGAGTTGGTAATTGCAGGCCCTTCTATTCTTGTTAGCTCTTATTGTAAGAGCTGCAAACAGACCAGCGGAATACGATAGCGATGATGAATATATTAGTGGGCCAAGGCAGCAAGCCCGGCAACCGCTGATCAACAGGCCACCAGTTCCAGCTCCCGGGGTCCCTGCTACTGGTGCCCTTGATCAGCGTTCAAGCAGAACTGATGCTTGGAGTACACGTATGAGAGAAAAGGTGCAAATCTGTTATGTTTGACTGTTATGTTACAAAATATCTGAGTTCATTATTTGGGGCTTATGGGACATTCATGTACTGCATGACTACTGGGACACGTGGACTAATGTTGGACACATGACTCTTAATGAGGGGGACCAAATCACATGTATTCATAAGATTAATGACAAAATCTCATGCTTAAATATTAATAACTGAGAGATGTATGCCAAAAAGTAACGAAAATGAATATCGTGAAGTATGTTTTCAGCTTCAAAAAGACCAAAATGGATTACATAAGTACACGTTTTGGAAGAAAATGAGTAGGTATATGTTTTCTCAAGGGAAACCTGTTCTGTACATCCGAGATCATGAATTAGTAACTGTATCCAATTTTCAAAAAATCCCAATTGGTTCGAACTTTCTATTTTTGTAATGGAATAGTTACGGAATCACCACAAGAATTTTGAATTGGGCTTGCGATGTGGGGGCCATTCTTCATAATTTTTACAGACAACCAAAAACATAGTAGAAATAATGGGCTAAAGGTAGGTGTGTATGGCCCCTCGTGCACCCCCCTAGGACCGCCCCTGCGTGAGACAAAGGGTCATAGAAAATATATATGGTGTTCTGATGCTTTTCGAACACCAGTTGTTACCTGATCATCTCAGGTTTGGGACAATGCTACTTACACAACAATTCAAACACAACAACTTACACAACCTCTCACATGTATGTGGGGCCCACACATAGTAATGTGTGTGGAGCCCACATGCATGTGAGAGGTTGTGTAAGTTGTTGTGTTTAGATTGTTGTGTGAGTATCATTTTTGAATCCTTATAGTAGTTGTAGATTTGGGAATTTATTCTTAGAAATTTCCCCTCTTCGATAGAGTTCTTTCTTTGATCCATTTTGAATTTCTGGCCAATTTTTAGCTCAATGTCTCTTCAGGGGCTCTATTTTCCCTAGCAAAAATTTGATCTTGTTAGTCCCTGCGGTCATAATGATACTTGCAAGATCAAAGTCTGAATATAACTGTTCCTTTCTATTCTTAACTTTCAAAATCAAGCAGTCTGAATATAACTGTTCCTCGATGCATATATATTTTTTGTATCCCACTTCTTTCTTTTTGGGCCACCAAGTTACATTTTATCATATACTACCAAAGAACAGCCATGATGGATTTATAACAATTACCATCTGAAGTGAATTATGTTTTACCACTGTGAATAGCTTCTTTTGCCTAACACACATACTAATCTTGCTTTGATCGTTTCTGCATGTAAAAACCAGTATGGACTTGATACTTCTGAGTTCACATACAATCCATCTGAGTCAAACCGGAACCAGCAAACAGCAGCACAGCCAGCAGAGGAGAGGAGTCGTTGCAGCATAATGTAATCGCCATCTTGGTTTTGCAGAATTAGAAATCGGAGCAGTTTCTGGAGACTCTGTTTTTCGCTGCCTGGTCGCAGAACTTTGTATCTGAAGAAGACGATTGCTTTCTTTTTCTTGAGTTTGTGTACCACACAATTATCATGAGTTTTTCTCATTGATTCACCCAACATCCTTGTTACACCCCGATTTTTGGAATATCAAGTGTCATGAAATTGGTGATGTAAGATTAAGTTTCATTAAGCTACCAAGACTAGTAAGTGTACTCAGTGACCTGACGATTAGTTCCACAAGTCCATCCACCTGACTATTCTCTCCTCGTCCATCCGCCTCTTATGTCTTAATTGGGTCATACGGTACACATTTCCCCACTCGTGTAGCTAAGCCTTGTCGTACTCCTAGTCAATATGTCGTCTCTCTCGTACGTCCACGACTGGTACAGGCCCTAAGAAGTAAGGCGTCATGGCATGGGGATAGGAGTATCCTTTGGCTTTGTTATGCGGGTAGGAGATTGGGTATCATACGAGCTAAGAAGTGGAAGAGCAGCTACTAGTGGGTCTTTCCTAATACTATCTGTCTTACTACCTTCCAAGCAGGGTCCTTCGAAAGTCGGTGTTTACAAAATTCTGACTCCATTCCCGCTCGAAAGGGATGGTCTAAAGAAGATTGGGTTACCATACGAGCTAATTCAAACACAAAGACTATGGATAAGTCAAGGTGGATGGACTTGTACTTTTTGAAGATGACTGGCACCTGCGCCGAGATTACATTTCATGTCCCTATTTCTCCAAATACCTGGTATTTGAAGGTTCACTGGGATTGTCATGGTGCGTATTCGGAGAATACTTTCAACACATTCGGACCATTAAAAATATATTTGGATGGCATGAATCGTGCGCTACACCACTTTAGTGCACCCCTGCACATCCTTGGTTCCTTATTCTGGACGATTGATAATTGCTTCCCATTTTAGAAAGTTGGGATGGCTATCAATTTCTTTTGAGTGACCCTATCTGATTGTGCTTGTCTGAAAGCTATATCATATTTTAGCCACCTTGTTGACTCATCAGTCCATTCTGTTATTTCCTAAATTAGGTTTGGTTTCCCACAAGAAAATCAAAAAACAAGAAAACATGAGTTTGTTGCAAGTTGTATACGTGTTTTTCAACTGTCCGGATTTGAAATAAATTATTTCAAATTTGGAAGAGTTTATTTCAAATTCGGACAGTTAAAAACATTCTTGAACGGCTTGAATGTGCCTTGCAGCCCTGTAATGCACAGGGTTTCCGAATCCAGCAAAATCCCGGTGCCATCAGATTCATTTAACCTAACAAGAAACCCCAGCTGTTGTCATAAGCCACTCAGTACAGCCTGTGCTGAATAAAAAATATCTAGACAAGAAAGAGTGTATAATCTGAAAACATAGGACCTTGGGTGACACTTTTTGAAGGCAATCCAGTTTTTTGGTTTTGCTTTTACAACTCAATATCTCGACTAGTTTGTCCGCATTTTGACTAATTTTAGAATTCTAAAGTTTACGACCAATTAAACCTCCAAAAGCTCTGGCAGTATTTTTGTAGGTAGTAAAGATTGAACCTGAACGCTCAAGTTTAATGCTAACTAAAAAAATTCACACAATGGTTTCTGGACCTCATGGGCGGGAAAAAAAAAAAAACTTTTGGAAACTGTAACAGGTACATTGGGGCTACCCTTACTTCAATCACTAAGGCTGAGTTTGGCCTAAATTTTAGCCATTGTCTTCAAGTGTTGTCCTATATGTTAGATTCGCGTCAAATTTCTTGGATTGATTTATCTCGAGGAGCTAAGAAAAGAAAAACTATCTAAATCTCATTGGGGAGGACGAGGAAACTTTTAGGTAAGCAGTTAGCCAGAAAGTTACCTTAACCAATAAATTAGTGCAGTTCTAATCCTGTTTAAGCAAATTTTAAATATCTGCCTTGGACATTTCGCTTGCTTTAGGTCAGGAATCCGGATCCTGCTGTATAATGTTTTTTATTCATTACTCCGTAGAATTTATATAATGTTCACTTTATTTGTTTTCAGAAATTTTTGTACCCAAAAATGTAAAAGTGGTTTTCGATCGATTGTTGCTTGTTGAGAGGTAATTACTCCCTCCATCCCAAAATATTAGACTTTTTTTTGACTGCGTGTTATTTTCAATTGTTTATATCTTTTGATTTATGAAGCTTTATGTGATTTTGAAATTTTTTAAAAATAAAATTAAATAAAATATATCAAATAAGATCCATCTTGCATATTTTTTAACATTCTCATTGAAAAATATAGGCTATTGAAAATGACGCGCTATTAAAAAAAAGATCTAACATTTTGGGACGGATGGAGTAGTTAACATGGGATTTTCTGGTCTTTCCCTTGTGGGAGGCCAGGATTATAGTTCCGTCAAGCATATTTGTGGTTCAGGACTATAGATATCATTTGGATCCCTTGGGGACTAAGTTACTAACTACCTTTAACCCCCACTGATGTATACCGCTTGAAAAAAAGAAAAAGAATATATTGGTGTCTCAAATTCCTTAAGTACCTAGCAGCGTATATTTTTTTCAACTTGATTATTTCTTGGGCGGATAGATGAGTTGAAAAAGTTGATAGAGCATTTGATTTTCCACATTTGAAAGCTTAACAAGTTCCAAAATACGTTCAAACCTGACTTGTTTATGAAGCATTTGATCTCAAATGAGCAGCTAATCGTTGATCCCGAGTAGCTTGAATTTTTTAAAATTATGACCTAGACCAGCTTGATTTGAAAGCTTTAACGAGGTCTATGAAATGTTCATATTTTATTTTTTTCATTCAACGATCCGATCTCAAACAAACTTTTATCCAAGGAATGCGATTTCATACTCGAGTAATTTCGTTCATTAATTTATCACTCCTACTTAATTCTTCTCATGGGGATTGTTAATACATGAAACCAATTAGTACGAGTTAGGTGTATCTACTATGGTTATGTTTGTTCAAAAGGGATTTCTTCAAAGATAGGGTTTGGTTGGATTATAAAGAAAGAGACATCAGAATCAGTACAAGAAACGATCTCCTCTCTATTTTTACTTTATAAATACCCCTTGGCCATTTTATCTGCTGTAACCAAAAAAAAAATTTAAAAACAATTTGCTCAGCTTGTTTATTGGCCGGAATGGTTTCAGTACTGTTAATAGTAGTATTGGTTTTGATTCTTCATGGCATTGGAAGTTTAAGTGATAATGGGCCTTTGGTTATTGACTACTACAAAGAAAGATGCCCCCATTTAGAGCAGATTGTGCAGAGGAATGTGGAAATTGCAGTGCTTAGAGAACCTAGAATGGCTGCTTCTCTCCTTCGCTTGCACTTCCATGATTGTTTTGTCTTGGTAATCTCTTCCTCTCTCTCTCTCTAAAACACTTGAAGCTAAGAGTGATTAGAGCATTTCCAACGGACTGTCCATTATGTTTCAGGATCTTGCCTTCTATAGCATGCTAAAATCAGTACTAAATGTATACTCCCTCCGTCTATTTTTTAAAGTTCAGTATTCCATTTTCAGTTGTCCCTTAATAAGTGTTTATTTTGTAAAGTTAGTGGGTAAAAATTGGTACATTTTCCATTTTGCCCATAAAAGTAGATTCCATTTTGAAAAAGTAGTGAGTAAAAGTGTAATTATAATGTCTTCATAGAGAGTAAGTAGGGAAAATTGAGGTAAAAGTTGATGAAAAAGATGTAATGATGATGTTTTTTTTTAATAAGTTGGAGTTACGAAACGAGACACTTAAAAATGAATGGACGCACGGAGTACCGTTTTTAGTAATGGAGAATGGTTGCTAACTCTGACATTCCTTTTCAGTACCGTGGTGCGCCAAAATTTGATTTTTGGCATGTCATATGTAGCCATTGTGCATTGTAAGACTCCACTGTACACGAGGTGGTTATTGCCAGAATATTGCTAAAGTACAATAAGTTTTTGCTTCCAATTTCCTTGTGGGGTGGCAGGGATGCGATGCATCGGTTTTGCTAGACAACTCCGGAAGCATCGTAAGTGAAAAACAGGCAGGGCCTAACAAAAACTCACTGCGAGGATTTGATGTCATCGATGAGATAAAACACACACTTGAAGAGGCATGTCCACTAACAGTTTCGTGTGCTGATATCTTAGCCCTCGCTGCCCGTGACGCCGTCGTTTTAGTACGTATTTCCCTCGTAAATAACTTATTAGATTATTACTATTATTTTTTGAACAACAGAGAAAGATAATTTTGTTAATCAGAGTAAAATTTTTAAAAGGGTAGAAAGTACAAAGTATTAGAACGAATGAAATGCATCACAATCGACACCCAACCGGCCCGGAGTTTAGCTACATGATGTTTTGTTTTCCTCATGGATTTTTTTTTGTGTTGTTCCTTTTCTCTTAAAGAGGGGTGGACACAGATGGGATGTTCATTTTGGAAGGAGGGACTCTATAAAAGCAAGCTTAGATGATGCCAACAAATTCTTACCAGCTCCAAACTCATCACTAGAGATTCTTGTTGCCAATTTCCATCAACATGGTCTTGACACTCAAGACTTGGTTGCTTTATCAGGTAATGTCTGTACACTTGTCTAAGTGATTCGTTCGGAACGTCCTGTTAGGTTCTCAAATTTAGTACTCTTTGCACTTACCTTCAAGTAGTTTCAACATACTCAGTGCTATGCTATTGAAGTTCAAATTTTGTCATTCTGGGTTTTTCGTGTAGGGTGCCCGAGTTATTGTGCTATATCTAACACGAGGTTATACAATGCCGGTTCTTTTTAAGATTCATTATAAATGGATATGATAATGAATCTTAAACAAAAACGAGTGATCATTAGTCGTTAGAGATAAGGAATGATAGATCAGCTTCAATAGCATTTGAACAGTGTCCAAAAATCACAGTTAGCACAATAGCAGCCATTTAGGCACAAGCCGTTGGAAATGCTCTAAAAAAAATAGCGCAAATGACATTGCACGAATAGAGCTAGATTGTTCTGAAATTTGGCCGTCATCTCAAGATTCTCAACGACTAAAAAAATCTTCTATTGATGTTGTAGTTCTCCCTTTGATCGGATTTCATAAGAAACCAGAAATAGTTCAACTTTCTTAACACCAGATAGATGAAATGATAATGATACATATCCATCTACAAGGGATTTGGTAACAGGCAGCCACACAATTGGAAAATCAAGATGCTTTACCTTCAGGCAAGGGATCTATCAAGATGACGAACAGTTCCATCTCAAGAGGGACACAACCTACCAAGAAATCCTACGATCGCTATGTCCCGAATCAGGAAACGATGATGAATTGGCACCGCTTGATTCAACGACTCCGGCTAGGTTTGACAATCTTTACTACCATAACATCATTCAAGGACAAGGTTTATTAATATCAGATAATGTGTTGGTGAGTGAAGATGTTGGAGGGGATATAAGAAAGCACGTCTGGAATTTCGCCAATGACCAAGATTTTTTCTTTCAATCGTTTGGGAATTCTATGATCAAGATGGGGAGTATCAATGTACTTACTGGGGAAGAGGGAGAGATTAGGAGGCATTGTAGATTTGTGAACACTAAGTGAATTTTCAAAGTTTCTATTTTTGTGATTTTCAAGGGAATTGTATTCGACAAACTAGTGATCTGTTAGTCTAGTCAATTGTTACCGAATAGATCGATCAATATAAACAACAATCTAAGATTCATAACCAAACGCACCGAACTCTTCTTGCATAAATGTGAATCAAAGATTCATAACCAAACGCACCAAACTCTTCTTACATAAATGTTAATAGAGATCAACGACAGATATCAACTACAGAACACAAAGAAGAGTAGAGAAGTGTCAATCATCATTTGAATCAAGTGCCTAAAGTTCAGAAAAGTACATTTCCCCTTTACATCACTTCCTATCAGAGTATTTGACGTAATCAACTCCAGATACAACACTACAAAAGCGACCATGTCCTCAATTCCAAGATAAAAATACAACAAAATTGAATGCCACAATCTAAGGCCAGCTTTGGAGAATATGAAAGCTTCCAGAGCTTCAGGACAATGTAACCCATCAATTCTTATAACATCTAACATCTAGGCCACAATACGAGTGCCTTTTCTCAGAGAAGGGACCAAATCTGGTGCCCAATTCCTTCTGTTTCGAGTACAGCTTTGCACACCACCCATACAAGCGTTGGCATTCTGCACCAATTGATGCTGATTTCTTTGTGTGATTGCATACATGGAATACCACTCATGTACCACCACCGTAAAAAGGTCCTCTGAAAACACAGCTCCATCAATAAAAATTATAGAACACCACTTTATCACTGGAACACCTCTTCAAGTTAGTACCAAAGCTTGATGTAAAAATACAAATGCGCCTAATGGCACCACTTTGGTTCTCACCAACTATGAGATTTGGAAATTTGAAAACATTATTTGGAAAAAAGATCAAAAGCCACTGAGAATAGGGTGCTGAGCGGATAGAGCAAAACCTACTCATTTCTCAAACAAATAATACATTCCCTTCGCAAGACTGATTTTCGAAATGAGTGAACCGCCAACAGGGAGATTCCATCGGTACACCAAGCATCCAAAAAAGTTTTCAAATGTTTCTACCTCTAGATTTAAGACTCGTTTCATAGCATATCCATGCAAGAGTAGTCAATCAATCTCAATCGAAGCTCAACCGCTACTAAAAAGGTTTGAACAATGTAAGCATGGGGAACCAAAAAATCATATGCTTACACTAGCAAATCAATCCAATGTCTTGGACATCAATTAGTACGTTTCTTGGAATGGGAAAAGACCAAATAATTGTGCATTGATCAGACAAACACCACCGCTAGCCTTAGTCTAATCGTAGCTCACATAAAATTAAATGTGGAAAAAGAGAGCAAACTTTGTATACCAACAGCAAAACACAGCATTTAGCATAAAAATCATTCATCGGACACCTACCGATGCCTCTTCACAGAATACATCAAATTACCCTCTATTCAGAACTATATTAAAAAAACCCACCAAATCTCAGAAATCTCAGAATTAATTCTGATATTTTCAGGCTGGAGATGGCAACCTTTATGCCCGCGGTTTCCCATTGTCGTTTTGGCATAAAGATTGCCTTCTCCAGTCTCAAAACATCAGAATTAAAAAAAAAAAGGATTTTGAAGTAAAATAACTACGCATACAGTGACAGGAAATAAATAACAAAGGCATCAGTTCTCCAAGGTGATTCAGCATCATCGAAATGCTTCAGACGCAAATTACCCATTTGTTATTGAGATTCATCCTCTGCCCAATTTCGTGAAAGCCAACCCCAAACGTATACATAAACTACAATAACTATATAAATATAAATGTGAGCGTATATGAGTGTGAATAGTGAGGGAAAAAGCGATCAGAACCTGTCGGGATTTCATTATAACATCACAATATCAGTGGATTGACAGACCAAATGAATTTCTATCGTCATCTCGCTTTACCACTCACCCCAAATCTCAGAAATATTTACAAAAAATTGAAACGTCGACTAAAAACTGAACCAAAAGTATAGGAGGTAGGAAATAATTGAAAAAAATCACGAATTAGCAAATTCGTTTGGTGCAGAAAGCAGTACGAGAAGGCTCAGAACTTCTTAGAGGGTTGTGTTTGCCGTCACAGACGAATTCACAAGAAATCCGTCTCTGGTACACAAAACTGGATCTTCATAGCACATCTATTCCGAAATACTACTGAAGAATAAAAACGTGAATCGAAAACTGCATATCTATATCTATTCTATATCTAATATGGTGGAGAGAGAGAGAGAGAGAGAGAGGATTGCGGTGGAGTTGTAGGGGAGAGTGCGAGCGAGGTATTTAAAGGCGCGGACTGGAGAGGAACCCTAGATACCGCGAAACCCTAATAAAAGTAGCGATTTGGGCTGCTGAGGAGGTGCCCTAGTTTTACTTTATCGGACTTGAGGTTTTATAATTTTCTGATAACGTCCCCTAGAATCTACTAATTGAATTGCAACACCATGAATTGTCACCATGAATCTAACTAATTTTCAACTGTTGCCAGATTTTAAGCAAAATATGTGACAGCAAGCAATTTACTACTACTATTTACGACAAACACAACCTAATTTTATCCCCCCATATCATGTGATTTTCTTTTGGCTAACAAGGCCTGGTTAGAAAAAGTTCACTCGTTGGTATCAAAATGGCATTGTCAAAGTCATTTTTTGGTTTACCACAGTGTTAAAATGTCAAGAAGTAGCAATGTTGTTGCATCAGTCCATCAAACTAAATCCATTTCATTTTTTGATGCAAATTAAATGGCTTGGATGATTTGACAAATTTGACAATTGCCAAAGTGGCACCAAAGATGACATCATGAAAATTTGGCATAAGGGTCGAGGGTTTTGCCATTCTTGATGTCAAATTTTGGCTTTGGCATGAAATTTGTTACCATGGTGGTGGATTTGGTCTCACAAGAAATTTTATTGTATCTCTACCTCCCAAATTAATTCAGAGTTGGGTAGTTACATCATTCATCTACCCAAACTCTCACATTTGAAATTGGATTAACTGGTAGATGAAATTAATTATTGTTTCTAACTAGGGATGTTTTTGAGGAGTTGTTTGTTTTTCACAATGAGCCTCTCTATTGTGTTGTATTGCCATTGCGTGTATCTATAGTTACATTATCGTATCTAATTTGGATAATTCCTGGGAACATGATAATGTTAAAATTGTTATTGTTTGTGTTAAAATTCTAGTGCATAAAAGTCTTTTACTTTGCACGTGGTACAAAGGGTTATGCACTACAATTTTGGCATAAACAAAAAACAATTTTTGCATTATCAACACCCTAATTCTTGCGATACTTCTGATATATTTTTTGAACAGTGCGATGCTTCTGATAAATGAAAAAATAAATACTGCAATCAGTTTTTCCAATTCAATATTTCAGTCCATCAAATCAATTACATTCAGACAAACTTTTCCCTGGTTTTTTTGGTTCAAGGTAGAACATCAAATAGAACCAACCATAGAGGGGAAGGGGAGTATCAGGAATCAGGATAGAAAACGAGAAGGAAAAAGTCTAGGCCCATGGCAGGAAATGCATAACACGTTATGGCTTGGAGCAATGCAGAAGTGAATAATTTGCTTTTGATTACAACTAAACAAAAAACCGAGTCATCGCAACTTTCACAAGCCCTATTACATATCACTTGGATAATCAAATTACGGATATCATAATGTTTGATCAAGTATGTCCTACACAAACAATATATTTCTAAATTTGATATCGAATACTGGGGTTTTCATCCCCGAATGCCTAGCCTGCATAATTGAAAAACTCCAGGCACTCGAATTTACAGGGGAGAGAATGAATGTGGAGAAATAAAAACCAGTAGCTCTTGAAGCAGCTCTGGTTGAAATGCTGATAAAAGCTGTCCTAACCATTTTAACAGGGAACGCTCAGCGCACAACACCATGTTGTGTGGCTTCTTGGACGCACAATGTGATCTGAACTTATATCATTTTCTAGGAATTTCATAGCAGAACATCCAGCAATAAGACAAAAACAAGAACTTATGTCGATCTTCAACTGAATGATCTGCTCTGCAAGCCCTTGAAAATATAGAATTCGGACCAACTTAGCGGGCCCAGAGGCGGCCCATTAAGGCCGCGCAACACCCACCCCAAATCCCTTTTAAGGGAGGCAAAGCATAGGTGGAGTGGGGTGCAGTTTGGTAAACAGAGGGGAGGGGATAAGGAAAAGGGTACAAGGAAACGAATCTGATAGACAGAGGGAAGAGACATGAACCATTCACCACCAACGCAAATGGCGGGAAGTTCAATCACTAGATATGAAGATTGATGTCACTGAAAAATGCTGCTCACTGAACAATCATCGTGGACCCGCCAAATGGTTTCACCCAGTAAGTTTGCGACTGAAAGCACTGTCAACTGCGGGAAGTAGTTCTTCTCCATCACCGGAATTGTGTTTGTGATGATGACCTCTTGAAACAGGCCACTAGACAACCTTTCAACTGCAGGAGGGCTGTAAAGAGAAAATGCTAAGGACGACACAAGCTCTTGATAGGTAACATAAAGAGATCATCCTAAAGTGTCCTTTCCGTTCGAGGAAAAACAATTGACGAGGTGGTATATTTATACAAAGTGCTACATATTTTCTTCTTCCTTTATTGGATTTGTGACTTGTCGATCTAAAATAATGTCCCAATGGCATGCATAGCATGTAATATGATGCAAGACATTGAGACAAAGAAACCCAATTTGTGCATTTAAGAGATTCCTAACGCCCCTAAACTAGATGAATGCAGAATATAGAAAGTTCCCATCTTCGCACCATCGACAAAAAAGAAGTTTTAAAAGTTGGAAAATAATCACATCGTAACAAGTAACTACCCAACGACCTAATTTCCTTTCTTCAAAGCAGTCAAGAAACTAACACTGATTAAGGGTAGAATGCTAAATTTGGAGAACTCGAAAGCATTCATGCTGTCATGCATGCAGTTAGAGAGATCCAGTTAAAGATCAAACACCGTGGATAAAGAGGCCCTTACCTGAAAACAGCATGAGTGCTGCAAGCATAGACTTCCCTGGCCCCCTCATCATGTAACAGAGCTGCACCTTTTGCAATAGTACCTACACAATTCAAAGAAAGTGTTTAGATTCTGAAAACACAACACGCTTGTGTTTTCTCCAAAGGAGGAACTTCTACCAGAGGTTATTTAATAACACTTGGAAGCACCATCTCCTCGAGTTCCTAACTGTGGACTCTGAAAACTAGAGAAAATATTTCCCATAGCTAGGCCATAAGCTTGAGCCCGATATAAAGGATAGTCACTTTTTGGACCCAAAGCTAAGATGAAAGAAACATACATATCAACAGGACATCATAATATGCAATAACACCAGAAATGAGCTCGGATAAGTTGGCCAGCATAAAAATGAAACAAATAAGAAACCCTGACATAGGTAACGACTTAAAATGGACAATTAGAATAACCAAATTTAGTTACAAATGTAGTTTTCAATTTTGCAGCATGAACCAATGGAAATTTTGCTCATGATGCGTGGAACCAACAACTTGTCACTCTCCATTGAAAACATCATGATACCCCAGTTCCTTTTTCTTCGAATTTTCACCTTTTATTTCAGTTCCTCGTTAATGGCCTATAAGCTAGATTTTGACATCTCGGTGACTAGGCCTCACTCACCAGCAGTGTCAATCATGTCATCCACCATAACTGCAACTTTTCCTTTAACATCACCGATTAGATTCATCACCTGCACAAAAACATTTATGTTCAAAATGATGGCCATGAAGATAACTTCATGTCAAATTTAAAAAAACAATGAAAAGCTAAGATGCTTTTCACTAATATCTCCATTACAATAACATCCCAGCACAAACAAAAAAAGAAGGAGAAAGAAAATATTTTCAATCAGATCATGATCTATTTTACGGTTTTTACCATGAGGGCATTCTGGCTACACAGCTCATTAGCAAGTGAACTCGACTTTGTCATAATTTATTTGCATTGCCGCAAATAGATCATAAACACATTAACATCCCCTTGAGCTAATGGTCAAGTGGCAAGCCAATCTGCTGCTGCTTTAATTAATCTTATAAACATCGTCTAACAAGTGTTGCGGAAAACTCAGCAACATACAAGTGACTAGATTCTGAGGAGATACAACTTTTCCCATTGACCATTCCGAAAGACTACAGCTGTACCCTCTCGTTTGATGTATTAACTGAAGGCGTATAGGATACCATTTCTCAACCCTGAAATTTCAGTCCCTTTTGGAAAACCAATGCTCCAGCAAAGACAAAGTAGTAAGTACACATCCAAACTTCCTTCCAATCACCAAAAGTAATACTAAATCCAATTTCTTTTTTAGGGAGCTAGCACAAAACTCTTTGAAGTCAAAACCCAACTCAAATAGATATTTGTTCGGAAAAATGTTGAGCTTCTTACAATGGTAGTTGAAATAGCCAGTTCCAAGGCCCCTAGTTTCATACTTTCATGCACAGTGTGCTGATGGCTAATATTGTCTAGCTCAGGTTACAGAACTAAACACAGTTGATATGCATATACTCTTAAGATGGCTGCAAGTTAGAACAATAGACCTCTTCCCTGCTGATGGATAGCATCTTACAGACTCTGCATACTACGAGGATGAACTGCATTAGTTGGAGAGAAAAAGTTTTGCATCGCACACTAGTGCGGTGCATGCACCTGTGTCTCCCTACTGTGGACTGTGGAGCATAGGAAGACTCTCTCTCTCTCTCTCTCTTTCTCTCTCTCTCTCTCTCCCCCTGATCAATCTACAACATGTAGCCAGGCCTTATATTAATTCCCCAAACTAAATTGTTTCATGAAGTAAAGTCAGCAAGTTGCCCAAATCCCCAACAAGGATATATACTAGAGAAAGTGATACAGCATGGAAAATCATTGCAAAGCCCAGGAGCTTAAATACCTCAGTAAGATTGTGGCCATAACGTCTTTTATCCACAATAGCTAAAGGCGCATCCGATAATTTCTTTGCAAAAGCACGTGCTCTAGCAACTCCTCCAACATCAGGTGAGACCACTACCAAATCATTAGAGCGAATTGTCTTGCTAGCAAGATAATCAAGAATCACAGGCTTGTGCATGCCAAGGAAAAATAAATAAGTCAAAAAAAAAAAAAATGCCAATTTAACAATACCGAATATAAATTGATTCAAAAAATGTAACTTATGGACCATTACCTGACAGTATACGTGATCCACTGGAATGTCAAAGTAACCCATGGACTGCCCGGAATGAAGATCACAAGCAAGAACACGATCTGCACCTGCTTCTGTGATTAGGTTTGCTACAAGTTTTGCAGCAATGGATTCACGCCCTTGTGTCTGAAGACAAAAGTAAAATGAAAAAGGTGAACTTATTCACTCCAAGCTGCCTACTCAAGTCTCAAACAAAAGGATAATAGTGACCACCCTGTGAAGCATTTTTTCATTTTGGTTGAGTTTGGGAAGGTGGAACAAGAAAATGTGCTTAAACAGTTCCAGAAATCCCGTGCCTGTGATCCATAATCTAGCTGTACTCATACCTCAATTCCATCACAAAAATTTCATCTAATCTGAATCATAAATTAAACTTGCCTTTCTATCAGCTCTGGCATACCCAAAATATGGAATCACAGCAGTGATATTTTTAGCCGATGCCCTTCGACAAGCATCTATCATAATCAAAAGTTCCATCAGATTTTCATTTGCTGGAGGGCAGGTGGGCTGCACTAAGTACACATCACATCCTCTAACGCTTTCTTGCAACTGGACATAAATCTCGCCATCAGCAAACCGCTTTATTTTGATTCTTCCCAGATCAAGGCCCATGTACCAAGCAATTTCCTACATGGTAAATGACAATGTCATGGAAGGGAAATAACGTGGTTCAGATAAATGGAGTTTTTTTTTAGCTCAGGACAACAATTTGATACTACTCCGCAACCATTAGCACCTTTGAATATATGTGATCAAACTCTCTCTATCTCCTCCTTCCACTTTGTTTCTAGAGGAAGTGGCCCATGATAACTTTAAAAGATTAAAAGAAGTGAAGTTATGAAAATGAGGATGTCATAAACAAGCAAATGAGGATGTCATAAACAAGCAAATGAAACCAGGAGCACAATGGGCAAAAGAAAATTGCGTTTTACTTGGCTAAAAACACATTTCACCAGAGTCCCGTAAATAATTGACAAAATAATCCTACTTGCATAAGTTACAAAAGTGCAATTAAGTGCCATTGAAGTACTAGATCGACATTGAAAAATCACAAGTCAAAAGAAATGCAAACTTATGACAAAGCCCAACAGAAGCAGTCAGCAGATGACTTAAAGGTTCCTCGTAAAATATAGGACTCATAACATCTTGTAAACACATATACACACCCAGAGTAGAACAAAACAAATAAGAAAATTTTCTAAAACTATACTGATATATCAGTAGTTGGCTTCCTAAGAAAAATCCAATTATCTATTTGTTCAAAAAATTTATAACACTAAATTTACTAGGACTCCTTTTCCCACGTAAGAATAAAAGCAGTAACCCTTGTGTAGCTACGAAAGTGGTATCAAGCTCCATATAGGATGAATGGTAGTATATGCCTATATGGTAAGATTATACATGGAGATCTTGGAGCTTATCCGTTGGTTAGGCAAAACACTTGATTGTCAAAAGTTGGCAAGGGGTCACCAAAAGCCAAGCTCCATGGGTTAGCTATATGTCTAGTCAATCTTCTCCAATGCCACTTCTTACGCCAAATTTGGCAGCCAACCTTCACAGCCCCGAATAATCCCTCTCCACCACTCATTTGATTGCACCCCAAATATGACGAGTATGGAAAGGGGAAAAACTCTGCTAATTTTTGATGGTATGCCAAATCATAGCTTTGGCAATACAACTACCAATGAAGAAGCTCGTTTAGAGACTTAGAAATAATGTAGTAGTTCAGTTCTTTTCCTTAGTGATTACAAATCGCTTAAAAAAGGCTGTTCCTAAAAAACACAAATGTCATGCATTGCACTCAAATGATTTGGTCAATTTATTTCTTCTGTGCTGATTCATCACCACTTTCATGATCATTTGTGAGGCTACAACACCAGATAGAGCTGATAGGTAAACTAGATTTCTTGTTGTCAACCTCATGATGCTGAGATTCCATGCTTACTTAAGCTAACTAAAAAACAACATGTATGATGGTTGATGAACACCAGACAGAAAGTACTAAGTACTAATCAAATCTTGTGCGATACCAAGTTCTTTAAACAAGCTATTCGCAAAGACAGCTGTGACTCTGTTAATTTATACTTCCAAAACAGCATTTTTCTAATGCAAGATCTAAAACACCCAAAATTGGAATGATTAAAGGAAAACAAGGGAACAGAAAAGGCCTTTTACCTGAGAAAGAGAAGGGTTAGCCGTGCCAGAGAATATTTTCAACCTGTTATTGCTTCTATGAACGGCGCTCTCCAGGCGCTTGGATGCCAAGAACTTGGACAGAGATCCGTCATTAAGTATTGGTACACATGGCTTTCCATTCAACGGTTCACTAAGACTACATTTCTGAAAACCATGAACAGTTATGAAAAATCCATGCAAGTTTAACTACTGTATGCGTATATATAAACACTGACAACAATTTTGAAACAAAAATCAAACTTTTCCCCGGCGACGCTGTTCCTATTTCTTCCCTCCACTGTTAGTAGTAGAGACTCGGGCCGCAAACAAACCAAGCTGCTCGTGGCTCGGCTCGGCTCAACTTATTTAGTCTCATTATGTAAATTACAGGCTCAGGTCGTTAAGGGCTCAACTCATTTAAAGAGGCTCAGCTCGGCTCGTTTGCACCCCTTGGCCCTTCCACATATGCAAAACAACTAAATGTTGCGGCTACTAGTGAAGAGAAAAACTTACGACGACGTTACGCAAGCAGATTCGAGAACGAGGCGCATTGGCGCGGAGACATCGGTGGTTGAGGGAGGAGCGAGAGAACAGAGACGATGAGAGAGAAGAAGGTGGTGAAGTTGAGGAAGACGAAGGCGAGGGCAAGAGCAGAGAAGCCATGTGTGGGAAACTGATAAAGAGATGTAGATATAATTGTTTGCGTATCGGTGTGATAAGGGGCTAGGGTTTCGTCGTTCTGTTGAGAGAGAGAGAGTGAGTTCAGAGTAGAGCTTTCTCTCTCTGCTTCTTTTTGTTATTTGTATGGCGCTTCGCTTCTCTCACGGATTTCGTTTCGTTTGGAGACGAAGAGCGGAAGAGGTCCGCACATATGGCAGCTTTGGAACGACGCCGTATTGAGTTCACAAGGGTAGACGAAGAAATGATGAGAAAATCAACTTTCGACTTTTTGTGTGTTGAGTAGGGCCGTAAACAAATTGATAATCTCGCGAGTAGGACTGTAACTAAACTAACAATCTCGCGAGCTCGGCTTCTCAGTTACTTTAGTAAATGAGTTAAGCTCAAATTCGAGTTTTCGGTTTATTTAGTAAATGGTTCCAAAAAAATAAGAACCGTTAATTTTGGTTCGGTTACTGGTTCTCAATTAATGAACCGCGGTTAGAACCGAACCGGACCGTTTAAAACTAGAGAGCTTCGGTGAACAGTCCATAGTTATAGGGGTTATAGTACAATTAGTCCATTCCATCTGTTTCTAATGCCGGAGATCCTCATAGCCACGACCTTCCAAAAATACCCTCAAACTCAATTGAGACATTCTCGACTTCATCTTCAGAAAGTTGGAAACGCTGCCCCGTCTTCCAAGATTGTTGCAAGCACGCGATGAAGTTCCAGTACGACCCCATGAGTTACTCGCTCAACTTCGACGACGGCGCGGGCCAGAAGGGCAATGGTTTCGAGGACGAGGTGGAGTACGGGTTCCGTAACTTCTCGTCGCGTTACGCCGTGGTCCCGGTGTTGGCGAAGTCGTCGATGGATCTCGGGAAGGTAGCAGTGGTTCTCGCGTGACTCGGCTCGTTGATATAGGCAAAGCTATTCTTCGACGGAGAAGAAGAGTAACTCAACCGGAAAAGTTGTTCTTCGCCGGAGAAGAAGAGTAGCTCAATCGACTTCGGTGCTTCACCGTCCTCCATCAGTTGACAAATGTGGAAAACATCGATATATGTTCCTGTGAGCTTGAGAAATGTAAAAGTAGTTTGTCAGTATTACTTAAGAAACCATTTTTTAATTATTTGTGGTGCTAGGCTTTAATTTTTTACAAAAAATACAACGTAATACACAGACATATATGGAACACACAATTTGCAAATATATATGACATTATCTGTTAGATTTTTTTACTACAGATTTGGACAAATAAGCATATCTTATGTTATTTGTATGACACAAAAAGCACACATAACCTTATATGTGTTCTTTATTTGTAGCACCAAACTACAACACATCTCCATTTATACCTTCTTTTTTTAAATCTTGTTGTTTTTATACTTTGTATAATCGCAATAAAATCAAAAAATATGATTATCTTTTCAAAACTATACTATCAAAAAAATACTAACAGATAAGGTTATCTATGTGAATCTGCACTTTGTATAATTATAATAAAATCAACAGATGTGGTTATTTGTCTAAAATTATATTTTTTTTATTAAAAAAAAGTGCCAACATATAAGGTTATTTTTGCAAAATTTAAACTCTGTATAACCGCACAAAAATATTATTATTTGTCCAAATTCATACTCTTTGTTATTCAAAAAATACCAACAGATAAGGTTGTCTCTGAGAAATCTGCACTTTGTATAATCACAATAAAATTAACAGATATGATTATCTGTCCAAATTTGTTACTTGTATAATCGCAATAATATCAACAAATATAGTTACTTGTACACACACTTATATTCTTTATTATCCCAGATGAGGTTATTTGTCCAAATTTATACTCTTTATTACTTACAAAATATGTACTTTATAAAATGAATAAAACCTACAAATATATATAGATATGATTATCTGTCCAAACCAACACACGTGTTTCATTTTTTTTGAGTTTAGGCTGAATGAAAAGAAGAACACTACACATGTCTTGCATGTACATTTGAAGCTCCCATATGGATAACTTTGAACACTACACATTTGAACGATCAAAACATTAAGAAAGGGAAAATAGAAAATGAAAAATGGATAACTTTGTTACCCGAAAATAGAGAGCACCAATTCTTTTCTCTCCATCAAACCATTCTTCTTCCCCAGCTAGCGAACACTCCCCTACCGGCGACTTATCACTCCTCCAGCAAGCCACAAGATCCGTGAGCTCCCTCTCTCTTCCCACCACTAACCCCTCTCACTCTCCCTCTTGATCTCTCTTTTCCTCTTCTAACAACAAAAAATAAGAAAGGGAACTGGAAAATGGAAACCACGTATGGCAGCCATGGCTACTACTGCCGTGGCTGCCACCACCTCACCTCTCCTCCCTTCCCTCTTGTTCCTTCTTCTATTTCCTTCCCTCTTTCCCTTCCCTACTCCTCTCCCCTTCTCCTTCTTCCCCGCGGAACCCGCCGCCGTTGCGACATAACTGAGCGCAACGACAGCTGTGTCGTAGCTGTCGCTACTGTTGTGTCTGGGTATGGTTCCAGCAGTCATGCGGCGGCTAACGTTTTTGCCGGGGACAGAGAATGAGATCGGGAGAGAGAGAAAGGGACTTCGAGAGAGGGAGAGAGAGGTCCGAGAGAGAGAATGAGAGGGGTTGGTGGTGGTCGGAACGGGAGTGGTCGTCGGCATCCATGGCTGCCGGTTTGTCCCAGTGCGTTCGTGTGTTTTAGGGGCAACTTTGTCCACAAATTTGCTTCGGTGAAAATTAGAGGACCTTAGGCCTGAGTTCTTTTAAAAGCATGGATCTATCGCTGTAAGAAAGTTTAGCGCGTACTTAGTGTACCAAAACCCCTTAATTTTGGACTCTATGCTAATTTTCTGTTAAAACTAAGACAAATATAGAAATACATATGTGTAATTAAATATGTATTTGAATTTGATAGGTTAAGATAAATTAGAGATGAAATCTCATTTGTTAGGAAAACTTTTATTTTCTTTCTCCCTTTCCTATTCCAACAGATTATCTTCTCATTTCTTTAATATTATGAATTCATATTTAATTGTGAATAAGTGTTTGGATGCTTATTGGATAGAACCGGAACCGAACCAAAACCAGACCGGTCTTACGGTTTGGTTCTGGTTAGGTTCCATGCATATATTGGTTAGGTTCTGGTTCCCAATTTTCTAGAACCGTTTGAAATGGTCCGGTTACTGGTTTTGTAGAGAACCGGACCAATCCGAACCATGTACACCCCTAGTAAATAAACTAACAATCTCGCGAGCTCGGCTTCTCAGTTACTTTAGTAAATGAGTTAAGCTCAAATTCGAGTTTTCGGTTTATTTAGTAAACGAACTAAGTCTTGTCAAAAAAAAAAGAAGAGGAAACGAACTGAGTTGACCTCGATTCGTTCAACAGAAGCTCGGTTCGTTGAGGGAGACTCAACTCAATTTAAGGGATTCGTTTAGTAAATGACAAAGCTCGGATTATTAAGGACTTAGCTCGTAAAAGCTCGTTTAGTAAATAACCAAAACTAGCTCGTGAAAAAACAAAAAACAAAAAACAAAACAAAACTAGCAACATTCTCTTTTTTGATAACCAAATATAATGGAGACCAATCTCTCTCTCTCACTACCAATGGTGCCACTCATTTACATTTATTTTCAGTTTTCTCTACTAAAAATGAGTGTTTGATTATGGACATTCACATTTCTTTTTTGATAATCAAATATAATGGAGACCAATCTCTCTCTCTCTCTCACTACCAATGGTGCCACTCATTTACATTTATTTTCAGTTTTCTCTACTAAAAATGAGTGTTTGATTATGGACATTCACATTGATAATCTTAGCAACCTCTTAAATAGATAACAAAAAAATGAGGTGAGAAATTTTGATTATCCATTTTTGGTTATGCAATTGGAGATATCCTTACTTTACTTTTTCTTTACTTCATCTTACTCTATTTTTATTGAGAACCAATTTTTTACGTAACATTCTCAACAACTGAACAAAATTTGAAGGACTTGTTTGGAATCTGACCAGGGAGGAAAATAATTTTCTCTTGCTTGATTTGAGAGGAAATAGAAACTAACAAAGTACAGAACAAAATAGAGTACAATAGATTTTCTTCCACATTTTTTTCCCCCCCGTCCCCCGTCCTTACTTTTCAGTTTTCACTAAGTTCCAACAGACAATAAGTCTTTCGTCTTGTCAATTTTGGGGATTTTTTTTTTGTTTTTTTGTTTTTTTGGGGGATTACTCCCCACCCCATATGACTTGTCCACCGTTTTATAAGACTTTCTCAAAATATTTATCTCTCATACTAACATAAATGATTGAGGCTGGATTTCTCTGATAAACAAATCATCTTGGCCGCCTTCTTTTTTTGTATTTAAATTGTTTTTACATCTTCTTCTTCTTTTTTTTTTCATCATTGTTTTTGTGAATTATTGGTCTCAATGAGAGGAATCGCAAAAGTAAAAAATTATGATCGAAACTCGATTTTTCAAAAAAAAAAAATCCAAGAAAAAGCCCAAATAGTTGGCTAATCCTGAGGCCCATAAATCAAACTAAGGCTCCGTATGGATGGCAGAAATCTTGAAGAGGAATAGGAATGTGACGCCATACTTTCATGATTCCAACGTTTGAAAGGAACAGGAATAGGAACGCGATGCCACACTCTCAGGATTCATATGTTTGGGAGAGACAATAATAGGATTGTGATTTTTGACGACACATCCGATCAGGAATCACATTACCAGATTGAGTGGGAATCTGATCCCTCCATTACCCCCATGGAAATCTTAGATTCCTGGCTCAATCAATAAAAAAGAAAATATTGACTTTTGATAAATTTCCAAAATAATTGATTCCAGCATAAGATTATTGAATTAATAATACAAACACTGAAATGAGATTACTTCAGGTATTGTATTCCTTTGAATTTTATTTCTATTAATCATATTCCTATTCCCACTTATTTTGATTTCTAGTAATCACATTTCTATTCCTACTGAAGATTCTGGTTATCCAAACTCCGCCTAAATGTGTTAAACATCAAAAGACATGTTTTATTGGAGGGATATGTCTTTTACTACAAGGTGTGACTTTTTTGAGTTTCTAAATGAAAAGATGTTATTTAAAGTTAAGGGACATGACGCTTGTGAGGAGGTATATATATATAAATACACAAGGCCACCCCACTTTATTTTTATGTCTTGAGTCCCACTATTTCTTTATTATTCCGTTCATATTATTGGCAATCCGACTTATTAGACTCGGCACTCTTGTCTTTCACCACCGGTTGTGTAAAGACATATTATTTGTCTTCCTAAACGACTTCAAGACAAACTGTACAGTGAATAAAGAAACTGTGAATAAAGTCATATTTGTGAGATTCTATGCGTGTATGTTGAAGTCGTTTAGCAAAACAAATGACTTTTAAGACCCTGAAGGACGTGCCTCTTATCGATCTCTCGCGATTTTCTTCGCTCTAACTATCCAATGCATTGGTGTTTCCATGCATTTTAAAGGAGCTGTGAGGTGTTTCCATGCATTTTCAATGATCTTCCCAGCTCAGCATTACATATTGATTTGTGTTTTTCAACTTTAGTGACTAAAATCACCATGGTTAAACAGACGATTAAACAACCGAAATAATATAGTTGAATCCCGTTCAAGATTCTCAAAAAAACTACTTACAAAATAGAGATTTATTTTCAAGCTTAGAAATAATGGGTTTACGAAAATAAAATTTTTAATTTGTTTTTTTTCAAAATTTGATAGATCTTGATGAGATGTATTAAATAAGATCCATATTGCATATTTCTTGATTTCAATAAACTTTTTATTTTTAAACTTGAAAATTGCAAATAAATTCTTATTTTTTAAGGAACCTTAGCGGAGCGGGATCCACCAGAGGAAACGGAGAGAAGCTACACCCTACTTCAATTTTTAAAAGATTTTTTGATGTGCGGGAAACATGGCTTAAAAGGAGTGCAATTTTGTTCACCCTTCTTGAAAGATGGTGAATATTACTCTTTTCCTTATTGGTTGAAATAGTGTGGACACAACCACAAAGTGATGTCATGCTTACCACGCAATACACTTTTTGATAAGCATGACATCATTTTGTGATGAAGTCCACACCATTTCAATCAATATGAAGGAGGGTAATGTTCACTCTCTTTAAGTGGAGGAAGGGTGAACAAAACTCAACTCCTTAAAAAGTCTTAAAAGCATATCGAAGACGGGAAAATGACAAACAACAAAAATAAAAATACGCAGACAAGAAACACCTCTGCTTGGTTTGGAGTTTTGAAAGAGATTTTTGAAAGTAACAAATAGACAAAGATAGATTAAATTTTTAGACAAATATAGATTTTTTTTTTTAAAAGTCAGAGAGATTTTAAGACCCCAAAAAGTAGTGGGGGCACAATCAACAGAGCCGAATGGCATCAATTACATTACCGGAAAAAGGGGCTAATAAAACAAACATCAGCGATTCGGCGTCATGGATCCTTGAAAGAAGATCAGCAAACAACTGTAACAAATTCATAGATATACTTGCAAGCCATCCCATTTCTCCATGCTCACACGGTACTTTCTGAAATCTACATTCGATATCAAGGTCCTGATCAATGTACTCCTCGTACCCGCTCCAGGGGGTTGCTCCTACGATTCGAACATCTCCCCCTCGTACAAGCATTGAATTCAACAGATTTCCAACATCCACATCTGCACCGATCAGAGTATGTATCTCGTCGATAAATATGATCTTCTGGACGAATCGCTCGATTTCGTCTTCCCGTCGTAAAACAGGATTCAGTTTTCCACGCCCGGCAAGTTCTGTCAAGTCATTCCTGTACTCGTCTGAGTGCCTCGCATTTCCCGTTTGGACAAATAAGCCACTTTGGCTTATTTTTTGTCCTTATTCAAATTTTTTTTCGCATTTTGTGGCTTATTGTCAATTTTTTTTGGGGATTATTGCTTTGTTATGACGAGAGGAATCTAAAAAGTAAAAAATTTTGGTCGAAATCCAAATTTTTGCACAAAAAGACGAAAACGTGGCTTTCCCGCCAAATTTCGTTGAAATTTCAAAAAAATTGGATTCCGATCGAAATTTTACTTTTCCGATTCGTCTCGTCATAACAAAGCAATAATCCCCAAAAAATTGACAATAAGCCACAAAATACGAAAAATTTTTGAATAAGAACAAAAAATAAGCCACAGTAGATTATTTGTCCAAACACCTAGCTAATCAATTACATACTGACATCTGCTAGCTGATGATTTTGCAGCGGTGGAGTAATAGAGACAGTGGCTTCTTTTCCCGAAAAAGCTATCATCGTTCCTGAATGGGTATTTTTCCGAGAAAAGGCTTTTGGTGGAGCCGGTCGGAGGGAGTAATAATCCGGAACCGGTGCCGGGGCTGTGGAGTTGAGCAGGGCCGGCTCATAAATTTTGAAGGCCGGAAGCGAATCTCTTAAATGAGGTCACTTTATATTTTTCATACAAAAGTGGTCTACAAAGAGTCATAAAAATAATAAAAAAAACCAATACAAAAGATTTACCATTACAAAATAGAAGCATATAATTATCCAAAAAAATGGAATTATTACATTACTCACATTTGCATTATCATGTTCAGGCCTCGTTTGATAACAGAGATAGATGGATGGGATTCGTAAGGAGATGGGATTATGATTGGGATTCGTAAGGAGATGGGATTGGTAATGAGAAGGGATTGATAATGAGTATGTTTGTTTGGGATGGGATTAGATGATGGGATTATTAATATCATGTTTGTTTGAGATGGGATTAGATGATGGGATTGGATTGTTAGAAGAAATTGGTAAAGAGAAGGGATTGGTAATGTGAAGGAGTTGGGATTGGATTATTAATACCCCTCAATACCAAGTCCCACGGGTATTAGCAATACCCCCTAATACCCCCTCTATTAATCCCATCGGACTAATAGTCCGGACCTTTTTTTGTTACCAAACGGAGTATTAATAGTCCCATGGCATTATTACTCCAATCCCAACCCTGAAACCCGTTATCAAACGGGGCCTCAAAACATAAATAACTTCCTCATTCACAAAATTTTCATCTTCTTTATCCAGCGAATCTTCATGTTCCATATCCTCATCATCTTCCACTATAACAGAAGGTCCTGAACTCTCTGTTTGATTTTTGGAACGAAAAAAACTTATTAATGTCGCCTTCTTGTGATTTAATTAGTTTTTCTATTCTTTGCTTCTTCTTTCTTTTCTCAGACCTAGAAGGATACTTTCTACGAGACATATCAAAATAATTGTCGGAACAATCTGCAAACCATTAGGTCATAAAATAATAAATAATTTATTATCAATGCTCACAACTCTAAAAGACATCACTAATTAGATAACAAAAAAAAAAACCCCAATCAAGGCTTCAAGCCTCCAATCGGACACCTATGAGTTAAAATTAAACGATTCAAACCCCACATAATATTATTATATTTATCACCATAAATAAAAAACTCTAAAAATTTTACCAATTAGGTCAACTGGTTAAGATAATAAAAAACTTACTTGATAGAGGTGGAGAGTTGGACATAGTAAAAGAGGGGCCTCAAGGAATTTCATGTGCAAGTAATTTCCGTCAACGGTCGTTGGTTGTTGTCTTCCCTCCCTTTCGACTCCTCAAGCATGAAGCGTTTCTAGTTGCCGTTCTGCTCCTTATGATCGGCTATATCTTCTTCTTTTTCTTTTTTGATCTTTTTTTTTTATTGGCTCTATCTTCCTAGTTCTTTTTTTTTTGGTAAACCTATATCTTCCGTGTGCAAGTAAACCTCTGTGTGCAAGTAAATCGATATCTTTCTAGTTCTTTTGATCTGTATCCCCATCCCCCCCCCCCCCCCTTTTTGGGCTATATCTTCTTTTTTGATTGCCGACCTTTATGTTAATTTTTTTTCCCTTTTTTAACATGTTAGTATTTCTAATGAATAATTCAACAATTTGGGCCTATTTTGTGGCTCCTAAATTTCAATTTGGGCTATTTTGTGTAAAAGAGGTTAGTGCAAATTTTTTTGGACCATATATACACACACATATAGGAATCCTAAAAATTTTGGAGCCCTCGTTTTTTATTTTTTTCGGGGGCCAGAAGCGTAGGCTTCCCTCGCATTGGCTATAAGCCAGCTGTGGAGTTGAGAGCGAGAAGAGATATAGGCGGCTGTCTTGACACCGGCCGCCACAGTGCGGAATATTTTCCTTGTCGCCATGGAATAGCATTGGTCTCGATTTTTTCCCACCTAGCAAAAAATACTCCCTGTCCTAATTTCTCTGTTGTTGATCAGGGCTGAACATGGTCTGGATTTGGTTCGATTTTATAATAAATTAAGAACCAAATCAATACATGATTATGAATTTAGAAAATCAAACCAACCCATAGAAGACATAAAACCAAACCAATCCATTAAAATATTGTTCGGTTTCGATTTTAAACCACGATTTGCTTTGAGGGCTTATCGTCGACTGGGCAAGGGATGAATACCTTATAGGTTTAGGATAGCTTTATATGAAATAGGTTTTCATGTAATATTTTGAAAAAATAAGAATTACATTTGGATTTGGTTTTGGTTTTCCTGTATATAATTAATGCCACAAAGGAGTATTTTTAATGCCACTGACATTGGAACACGGTATTACAATTGTGCCCTCAACGTACCTTTTTTGCTTCATGATCTCTCGACTCTCAAGTGCAAAGTCTACGAAAAAATGGGAAAGACTACAATGCACACTTTTTATTTGGGTGTGTATTATATGTACTCTCTAAAATGTTATGAATTATAAAGAAAATGTTACGAATCGTATTGCGAAAAAGTAACAAATCGTATAAAGGTTACGAAATATATCAAAATGTTATGAATTATAATGAAAATGTTATGAATCGTACTGCTGAAAAGTTATGAATTTTAGAACAAAAGTTACAAAACATGCTAAAATGTTATGAATGAACCATAAAATAGGTACATATGGTACACCATTTTAAAGGATATATATTGTAGACTTTCCGGGAAAAAAAAATCCATTTCTCTCTCTTCTTTTCCTCTCGTTAACTATGGACCCAGTGGGCCAAAAATTGGAAAAATTGAGCCAAAAATTGCCATCCGATAAACCAATCCTTTTTATTTAGGAGGATAGGAGGAGGAAATGAAAAGATGTTATTTAAAGTTAGGGACATGACAGGTGTGAAAAGGTATATAAAAACAAGGCCACCGCACTTTATTTTTATGTCTTGAGTCTCCCTATTTCTTTATTACTCCGTTCATATTATGGGCAATCCGACTTAAGACTCGACACTCTTCATCTTTCACTAGTTGTGTAATCTGTGAAGAGAAATTGTGAGATCTATGCATGTATCTTAAAGTCTCTTCAGCCGTTAGAATCTACACAAAAAAAGACAAATATGACTTTTAGACCCAGTGGGCCGGGTTGGGGTAAGCCCCGCAAGCCTATGGGTTTAGGCAACCCCGGGCTACGGCAATCTTATATATATATATATATATATATATATATATATATATATATATATATATATATATATATATATATATATATATATATATATATATACGGGGCGGTTCCGGAGACCCTTAAAAAACCTCTAAAAAACCCTCCAAATCTTAATCTCATAGTTCCCGATCAAATTTTAATAATCTGAGCCGCTCAATGTGTTCAGAACGTGATTTTAAGGGTGCCTGCTATAAATTGGCAAAAAAATCAACCGGAGAGGGTTTGCTTTGAGCAGTTTTTTATTGAACTGTTCAATAAAGTTCAATAAAAAAAATGGTCGGATGAATCCCTTCCCGATCATTTTTTTTTAGCTAATTTTTAGTGGGTATCCTTAAAATCACATTCTGATTATATTGAGCGGCTCGGATCATCAAAATTCAATCGGAGACTTGAGGGGATTTTTTTAAAAGTTTTTTTAAGGGTCTACGGAATCGCCCCGATATATGAGAGACAAATGGCGTAGCTAATTTATATATAGATACATTGATAAAGATACGATACAAATGGTGTAGCTGATTTGTTGGTCAAAAACATGCATTTAAGATCCCATACAAGGAAGGTTTTGGGTTTGATACTTGTTCCCACCATCCAAACTCCAAAGTCTCTTCTTTTTTTTTTTCTTTTTTTACATTTTTATGTTGTCACTAAAACGAACAAGAGAATAAGAGACACATATTTTTGAAAATTGTCACTTTCTTTCAATGACATATTTGTGACAACAATTTTTTTTGGAAAAATTTCAAAATACTCTACAACCTTTATACCAAAATTCAATTAGACTCCTAACCTTTTAAAGACTTCAATTTTACTCCCAACGTTATCTTCCGTTAATCAAAACGCCCCCTTCCGTCAGAATGACTAACGAACTCCATTAAATAGCGTCCCGATCGAATTTCGATGATTCAAGCCGCTCAATGTATTCAAAATGTGATTTTAAGGGTTGCTTAATTCCGCAACCTAACCTCCTAAAAAGGTTCGCACCTAAGCATAGGGTTAGGTCGTTGATAGCATATAAACCGGAAGCACCGGATCGTTCCCACAGAGAAATCTTGTTTAGCGAATTTGGAATAGATGTAAATAGTTTTTGGCGTTGAAGTGACCAACTTTGATGTTTGATTCGATTGACGAAATTAAATTTGGAAATAAACTAGATTAAAATGGTCGAGTCAAAGGGATTGTACCCACGACTTAGCTATCAAACGGTTTCTTCATCTAACTCATGAGTGAACCGAAACCGTCCGGATTCCACTTGAAAAATTAAAAACTGAAGACTACTTGTAACTTTATTCAAAGATCTAATTCAAACTGAACTCATTTAACGCAAGTAGAGACGAAAAAGAATCGTTCGCACGCGTAGGATTATCAAGCACGTAGCACAAAGCGATAGACTCCATGATCAAGGAAGCCACCAACCTCATGATCTATGCTAGACATCATGAGTTTAATTCGTTCAAAACCTTGAGATTAAGCTAACGTTAAGAGAAACCATTCAAACGACTAATCCATAGGGCGAACCTCACCCCATGACCAAACCTATAAACTACTCACACATAGTAAAAAGATTAGAAGTTATACTAGGTAATGAAAACATGATTCACCGATAAAAGTTGAAATAAACTTGATTTATATGAGGATCCAATCCAAACCAACAACTTTAATACTTGAGGATTAACATACAACTAATATCTTGAAGAGTTCTAGAAGGAAAAGCCAAGAAAAGCTTGAAACAAAGCTATGGAGAAACCTAAAGCAAAAACTAGAAAACTTAGGCCTAAATCTAACTAATGGCCTATTTCTTCCATAAATGGCATACAAGCCTATTTATATGGCTTACAAATCAGCCCTACAAAGGACCAAAAAACCCCCAAAATATCCCAAAAACAATCCAAAAATAGAAAGTTTCCATAAGTGGAAAGTCTGAAAAAACAACAAAAATATTTGCTGGACACAACTGTTATCGATAACACCTCTTGGTGTTATCGATAACACTTCCCCGTAGCAACTAGTTATCGATACCAAAACAGAGGAGGTATCGCTACCCTCAAGGCTGGACAGCTTCTGGACCAAAAATGGACAAATGTTATCGATAACATGAATATTGTTATCGATAACAATCTTCAAAAATGCAGGTTCCAGGTTGAGGCTTCAGTTTCAGCAAACAGCTCACAGCAACTTCCAGTTTCTCAGCACCTTATTTTCATTTTCTAAACTTAAGTAAAGTCTACATTTTAAACCTTTCTTTTACCTTTTTTTACTTTAATTTATTTAATGAAAATAAGCAAGTACCCCCCATTTGAAAACAATGGCATTACCAGAATTTCAAAATTCCAATTAAATCAAAAAGTCAACCCCCTACTTTTAGTGTAAAATGGAAAACTACGCATTTTTCTCAAGAGAAAATGGCTCAAAACATGACCTTGCTCTTCGAATAAAACCTTGCAACTTTGTAGTTACTCTTAGAAAAATTCAAGAATCAATTACCGTCATTTTTAATCTCGAAAATCAAAACTTTCCAGAAAGTCATTTTTCTATACTTAGACAGATTTTAAGGGGCCGACAGGGTCTTCAGGTACTTAGAAGCATTTGGGCCATGCATGACGTTGAAAATGCTCTTTATTTGCACGTTTTACCTGAAAACACACAAAAATCTACCTTACGTGCAATATCACTATAAAAGTTAAATAAACGTAAGATAAAACAACATAAAATGGGACTAGTCGCACCAAATATCTAAAATATTGGGTGCTCATCAGACATCAAGGGTATCCGCGAGAAATCGGTAAAAAAAATGACCCTGAAGGGTTTCATCTGAATAGTTTTTTTTATTGAAAACTGTTCAAATGAAGCCATTCCCTATCATTTTTTTGTTGATTTCTCACGAGTAACTTAAAGTCACGTTTTGACCACATTGAGCGACTCGGATCATCAGAATTCGATTGGGAAAGGAGAGGTGCGGATTGCTCTGGATTTTGTTCAAGTCCGGACATCCGGATTTTGCTTCGGTCTACATCTCCCCTTTTTCGATCGAATTTCGATGATCCAAGCCGCTCAATGTGATTAGAACATGAATTTAAAGGTACGTGATAGAAATCAACAAAAAAAATGACCGGAAAGGGTTTCATCTGAACAGTTTTCTATTCAATCAAAAACTGTTCAGATGAAACCCTTTCCGGTCATTTTTTTTGCTGATTTCTTGTGATTACCCTTAAAATCACGTTTTGAATACATTGAGCGGCTCGGATCATCAAAATTCGATCGGAATAATATTTAACGAAGCCTTTAACGAAATCCGTTAGTCATGCGGACGGAATGAGACGTTTTGATTAACGGAAGATAACGTTGGGAGTAAAATTGAAGTTTTTAAAAGGTTGTGAGTCTAATTGAATTTTGGTGTAAAGGTTGGTGAGTATTTTGAATTTTTCTCTTTTTTTTGTCACTAATGTACTTTACTGCCAATTTTTGCATGCAATGAGAATGTGTTTTTTTTTAATCGGATCGTACTAATCATAAAATATTATAACCAGAGTCACATTTTAATTTATATTTTTTGATGTAATTCAAACTAAAAGCACAATATAATATTGATTTTGTTTTTTTTTTTGACTTGTATGTATTTTTATTTCTTATAACTTAATAATAATAAGCGGGCAATCAAGCTTGGAGTTGGGCTTGAGCAACTCAAATGTCAGTCGTTGGGGCCAGCCCCGCCGAAGGACGTGCCTCTTATCAATCTCAGGCGATTCCCTTAACTTAACTATCCAATGCATTGTGTTTCCATGCATTTTAAAGGAGCTGTGAGGTGTTTCCAGGCATTTTAAATGATCTTCCCAGCTCAGCATACATGGTTTTTATTTTTTATTTTTATCACAGCTCAACATACATGTTGAGTTGTGTTTTTCCAACTTTAGTGACTAAAAAGAAACAAGTGAAAAAGAAACAAAATAAAAAGAAACAAGTCCGACATTTGGAGTGCTCAAGTCCGACCTCACGCTTGATTGCCCATTTAGTAAAAAGAAACAAGTAAAAAAGAAAAAAACAATTTTACATTTGTGCTCTTAGTTTGAATTACATAAAAAATTCATTTTTAAAATGCAAAATCCAGGTTATGGTGCTTTATAATTTGTTTTTTAACTTGTCGACATCATTAATTTTTTAAATTAACTATACATCTTGATAAAAGGAATAAGAAATATATAAAAATGTGAACCAAAGTTTTAAAAAGGTTTAGATAGGACAATATTAACGACAAAATAAAAGTTATTTTCTCTAATGATCTTTTTTCTGCTTTTGGTCATTTTTCTTCTTCTCCTTTTTACACTCCTCTCGCCGATACGAATGATTAATCTAAAAAATAACGGGAATCTAGAAAAAATAAGAAAGCACATATTTATTAGAAAGCCATATAATTGTAATGTTGTTAAATTTTATATTTATTATAAAGTTTTAGTTCGACTTTTTTTTTTTTTTCCCCTTACGGTTGCATGCCCAAGTAGCTAGGTGGATTTGCGGGGCCGAAACAATATGGTTGAATATTTCAATCTACCGGAGAGAATGAAGAGAAGCTGTACCCTACTCTTGAGTAGGGTAGGGTACCCGGAAAACATGGCCTAAAAAGCCTTAAAAGCATATCTCATGTAAATAAGACATTGTCATGGATCTTTGAAAGAAAATCATGAAAATCAGCAAACATATCTAATAAAGTCACCCATATACTTGCACGCCATCCCATTCTTCGATGCCCACACAGTACTTTCTGAAATCTACGTTCGAGATCGAGGTCCTGATGATCAATGTACTCCTTGTACCCGCTCCAGGTGGTTGCTCCTACGATTCGAACATCTCCCCCTCGTCGGCCGAGCGTCGAATTCAACAATTTTCCGACTATATCCGCGTCTGCATGACCGATCAGAGCATGTATCTCGTCGATAAATATGATGACCTTCTGATCGCTATTAGAAGCTGCGATATCCTTCAAGACAGCTTCCAGCCTTTGCGCAAGATGTCGTCCAGACTCGGCACCGGCTAGCAGCGAACCCGTGTCCAGCGAGACCAACTTTCGATGGACCAGTATCTCGGAAGCATCCCCGTGCACCATTCCTTGAGCCAACCCCTCGACGATTTCGGTTCTTTCCTTCCCGCGTTCGCCGATAATGATTGGGTTGTTCTTTGTTCGATCACGGGACAGTATCTGAACGCATCGCTCGATTTCATCTTCCCGGCGTGGAACAGGATTCAGCTTCCCACGCCTGGCGAGTTCTGTCAAGTCATTCCTGTAGTTGTCGAGTGCCTCGCGTTTACCTTGCTCAAATATTACATCCTGACATCTGCTAGGTGATGATTTTGCGTCGGTGGAGCAAGGGAGAGAGTGGGTTTTTTTCCCGAAAAAGATATCATCGTGTCTGAATGGGTATTTTGCCGAGAAACGGCTTTTGGTGGAGCCGATCGGGGGGAGTAATAATCCGGTACTGGTGCCGGGGCGGCGGAGTTGAGAGCGAGAAGAGAAATAGGTGGCTGATCTGACAGCGGCCGCGGCCGTGCAGAATATTTTCCTTGTCGCCATTGAATAGCAAAAGTCTCGATTTTTTTCCTTCTAGCTAAAAATACTCTCAATTTCTCTCTTGTTTTTTTTTTTTCATAGACAACACAAGTTTTATTAAGAACAATTACTGAGGGTGCATCAAGTGGGGAGAAGGAGAAGGAGAAGAGAAATCCAACCTTGGGTTGGATTTGGATTTTTTTAAAAAAGGAATGAAAAAAGAAGGAAAAAAAAGGGTTAAAGCCCACCAACACTTCGAATGCCACCCAAAAAATAAAGTCTTGGAAACCTCATAGGTTTGGCCCAAAAAATGAACCAAAAATAAACCTAAGCCCAAATATAGTAGAATATTTGTTGTTGGCATGTTTGTTGTATTATTGTTTCCTCTTGCAATATAAGCATACCTGTTCATAAGGTTTTTTTTATTTCTCTATTTTTTTTTTTTTTGTCAAACTACAGGGATGACATTCATTAAAAACACTGTGCAACCGTTCATGTTCATACACTGGCACTGCGCAGCCATTGTTGATGTGCCGACCTTGAGCTTGTTACTTTTTTTTTTTTTTTTTATTCCCCTTGCGCACATAAGAAAGAGAGTGGGTTACATGGCAGCCATATATGCTCTGAATTCGGATATACAAACCAGAACCGTTAGGGGAGTATTGATTGATTGTAGGTCTTGAGACCACTGAGGTTACAAGTTTGCTAGGCAATTTTTCCCAGCGGAAAGGGGAATTTAATTTTGTTTTACTTTTTTTTTTTTTTTTTTGGAGACGCGGAGCGATTTTAATGCAAGAATGATTATGTTTGAGGTTGCTATGGTTTTGAACCAGGTGCAGACACCAATAGAACTGTAGATGAAGTTTTTCTGATTCACTACATTGTTTTCTTCTTGTGTTCTTGGATGTGAGTATTCTGTGGCTCTCTAGACTTAGTTTCCCTCCTTCTTATCAATTGAAAACAAGAGGCCAAAATGGAGTACTAGATCGGTGCTTTGACACCTTGTCTACTCTATGTAAATTCAGAACGGCCGGCAGCATCCCAAAGAAAGAACACACCATATCACCACTAAAAATCTTCATCTTCATGAAGGTCGGCCGTTTCGGACGACAATTATGAGAATTTTGCCCCCCCTTCCGCGGGAAAATATAGCAAATATCATTGTGCTCCGATAATAGATTTTAACTCCTTATCTTTGTATGTATATTCATCTATATATCTGCTTCTGCACAATTACAAGTCTAATGCTGGGAATAACATAGGTTCACAACTGAGGTACAATGCAAACTTAAACACACTCATAAAATAAAAATACCTATATAGGTCCACAATTGAGGTACAATGCAAACTTATATTGCTAATTGCACACCTTTTGTTTTCTTTCATGACATAAAATGGGCTTATGTTTTATTGCCCCATGAAAGGTAACCATTGTACGGCCGGCCAAAAACTTTAATAATGCTATCAGGGTATGTATCTCGTCGATAAATATAATGATCTGATCATTATTAGAAGCTGTGATATCCTTCAACACAGCTTCTAGCCTTTGTACTACAAAGTGTTGTCTAGACTTGGTGCCGGCTAGCAGCGAACCTGTATCTAGCGAGATCAACTTTTGATGGACCAGTATATTATATCTCAGAAACATCCCCATGCATACACCATTCCTTGAGGTAACCCCTCGACAATGTCAGCTCTTGCCTTCCCGGGTTCACCGATAATAATAGGGTTGTTCACGGGACAATATCTGTCTGAATGCATCGCTCGATTTCATCTTCCCGACCTAAAACAGGATTCAGTTTTCCACGCCTAGCGAGTTCTGTCAAGTCGTTACTGTAGTCGTCGAGTGCCTCGCATTTACCTTGCTCTATTACATCCTGACATCTGCTACTAGCTTGAACAAATGCTCCCTGAGGAGGTGATGATTTTGCAGCGGTGGAGTAAGAGAGAGAGAGGCTTTTTTCCCCGAAAAAGATACCAATCATACCATCATCATGTCTGAATGGGTATTTTGCCCAGCAACGGCTTTTGGTGGAGCCGATCGAGGGGAGTAATAATCCGGTGGTGCCGGGGCGGCAGAGCTAAGAGCGAGAAGAGAAATAGGCGGCTGATTTGACACGGGCTGCTGCCGTGCTGAATATTTTCCTTGTTGCCATGGAATCGCAAAAGTCTCGTTTTTTTTTTTTTTTCTTTCTTCTAGCAAAAAATACTCCGTCCCAATTTCTCTCTTGTTGATCGACTTACGGGGTAATCTCGGTAATTTATTTTCCAAATCCATCCCAATCTCAAGTTTTTTTTTTTTTTTAATAAGCATCCCAATCTCAATTCCATCCCGATCTCACTTTTTTTTTTTTTTGTTGATAAGCATCTCAATCTCAAGTTTACTCTTGTCTTGCTAACCTTACGTTACACGTGGTGTATCACGTTCTTGTGCTGAAACGATCCGTGTTCCTGGTAACATAGGACTCGTTAGACTTGTTTATTTACATATTCTGTCACGCCATATTACTTACTTATTTGGTTCAAATATGGGTAGTCAAAAGAGCGCTGAGTCTTGAGACGTACTAAAGAGGGTCAAACAAAAACATTAGCAGAATGGCAAGCTTTTCTGATATCTCCAACAAGAGATTACAGTTTCGTAGCTTACACACAGAAAACCTCTTACTTGAGAGGCACATAACCTAGGCAACTACATTTGCCATTAAATCTTTTGAACATGTTAGGGTTTCTAAATCAACTTACGCACAATAATTACTAAACGGTGGGGTTCGCCCGCAAACTACTGGTTTATTTGCTTAGCAAATGGTAAGGGTTGTCCTCCAAAAATTAGTCGAAATGTTTGTAAGCTGATCTACACGACTTGAGTGATAAAAACAAATTGTAGAAGATGAGGTTGCTTTCTAAAGATGGCAAGAACATCCTCATTTACCCATTGGTATAATCCCAACAATTACGCAAGATGATTATCCTCAAAAGGAAAGAAAGGGAAAACGGCAAATGATAAATCACAACTCATCAATACGCGCAGAGAGAGAGTTGGTACGGAAGCTCTATTAGCCCTAGTTTAGAAGAGAAATGTAGAATAATCATAATGAAGACGAAGAAATAGCCCAATTTCTCAGTGGTGAAAGGTGGTTCAAAACTTCAAATATGTTTGGAGAACAAAATGATCAGTACATATATTTTGAGTCTTCAACTACCATTGAACTCAAAACCACAAATTAAAACTGATTTGACCTTCCATGTTGTCCATCACTAAGTTTGAAATAGGGGAACAGTCATATCCTAGTGTTTTCTAACAGGCAGAAGGAAGAAAAATCAAACGAATGACCTAGAAGTCCACATGAGTGCTTTATTGGGGAAGACAAGCGTGAAAGATTAAATGTGGTGGCTCTAGTAATGAAAAATCATGGATGTTCACGGAAAACCACCACGTGATACCCCAACTTCTTCACGACCACACATTCATTTGGGGTCATGGCTAAGTGTACAATTACTCCAGTAGCACCTAGGTATCCATTATCAAAACACTCTCTCCATATTCATGGCTCAAATTGGCTGTCTGCCTGTCACAAACATCTTTCTTGCGGTAAATTCAAGGTGACTTTATTGGTGCGCCAAATTACCAAAACGGTTGAGGCGTCCTAAGGCTGCATTTGGATCGTAGATTTGTGGAGGGACTGTTGGAGGGGAAGAAAACTGAAAAAAGACAAGAAAACAACACAGTGAAGAAACTACATATTGTTTCTTTTGATTCTTCCATCATGCTCTATGAATCCAAGATCCAACCGCAGCCTTAAAGACACTTCATTGCCACGAACTTGGAAGTCAGAACAGATGCTTAAAATGTACGGCTACTGAGATCCTTCAAGAACAAGCGGAGAATCATCATTAAGGCCAAACAACACAACTGCGGAGAAAATTCCTTGAAGAACCAACAACAACTGGGCAATTTCTTGGTCAAATGTTAACAAATACTTAACATTAACATAAGTACAAAAACAAAAAACAAAAATCAGTACAACAACACAAGACGAAGAGCCTCTACTTTGTCATCAAAGCATTAAATACAAGACCAGCCTCAAGTCCATATACAGTCTTCACCACCTGCTTCTAGGCATTAAGCAAAAAGAGTAGACTTGTTTAGCCTGCCTCTGATGGTTGGTCTTCTAGTTTCGGTTCCTTGGCAAGCATATTGCAATCGAAAATGGGGTTACACATACAAAACAAACATACTAGACATAAGAAAGAAAAGAACTCTTTGTTTCCATAGAAATGAAGTCTGTTCTGTTGCACATTATCGATATTAAAAGCCAACAAATATTAATATTTGAACTCTGATGTAAAAGAAATTAAGATTTCTACTAAAAAATAAAAGCTACTCTTATATGGCGGCTTGAATTGGTTAGTGTCTATGATGCATGGACACGGACACGGACACGGACACGGACACAGGGATTCTAAAAAAATGGGGACACGGACACGACAGGGGACATGCCACGTGTATATTTATTTATATAAAAAATAAAAAATAATAATAGTTTGACCCCCATTTTTTTTTAAAATTGCAATTTGGCCCCAATTTTTTTTTAAAAAGTTACAATTTGACCCCCAAATTTTTTTAAAATTACAATTTGGCCCCTGCTGTGTCCCCATAAAAAAATTTATATTAAATTATAGGACATGCCACGTGGCGTGTCCCATACGTGTCCCCGTGTCTGACACTGCGATACGTCGACCTCTAGAAGTGTCGGTGCTTCATAGGTTAGTGTAGAATGTCGTAGTGTCATTTGAAGGCAAATTCATCATCATTCCAACTTCAAAGAGTTGCATATTTCAGTGAAACGCTGCTAGTCAAATACTCTTAATTACATTTGCTTGGGATTGGGTCAGTTGTCCACTAAAGGCCTTTTTGTCATCAGTTCATCCCCAAAATGGTGCGTGTATTTTAGCGGAACACAACTAAATGTTGAAGCTCATTCACTAAAATTAAGTAGATTGATCTTATTAGGATACCTTTGAGGCACATAATTTATCAGTTATTGTCCGATAACTATGGAGGGTTCCCTGCTAAAAGAGTATGTTGCAGTACAAACACCTAGGGTCGGCACCATGGAGCGACATCAAGACTAATGTTCCATTTTATTGACAACATGGGGCAACACATTCTCATCATTGACATGCCACGAGAGTAAGTAAAGGTCATCTTACCCTCCCAATAGAACGACGAAGAAATTAAAACAAATGACATGCTAACTTTAGAAACTAGAAGGTTATACACACACAAGTCATACCAACATACAAGTATGGAAACTTTTATGTATGTATGCATGTGCAATAAGATACAAGTGCATATATATATTTGTGCATAAAACTTTCCCAGATCAAAGAGTTTGTCGATCAAAGGGTGAGAGAAACATTGACGGTACTTGAAGAGTGGTTGGACTTTAAGTTCGAAGTACATAAAGTCATTGAGACCTTGCAACCAAAGAGAGCTCCGATTGATTTCCTGCATGCAAGGTTTTAATCACCTACACGAACTTCAAAATCAAATGACTCAAGACTTCCCAAATGCCGTCAAAATCGTCAATAGCTCTCTACCCTTCCACCACCAAGATCTTTGATCCGTAAACCATTCTTCTCTCTGTATTTTTACACACATTTGCGCATAAGTATCTTATTGTTCATTCACTCACATTTGAGTACATTTGCGTATTTATGTATGCGTATTAAGTTCGGATTTCTAAAATTAGCACCTCATTTGTTTTCGTTTCTTCTTCCTTTGATTGGATAGGTAGCATGGCCTTAACTTCGTCCCTTGACGTGTCAACAAGGAAAAATATCATGACTCTTGTAATCAATCAAGTCAAACATGGTGTGCGGTGTTGTTGCTCCATGGTGGCATCTGTAGATTATTGTGTCAGCACATACTTTGTAGACGAAGTGAACACTCTAGAGCTATCGATTCAAGAATTAGTAGATTATGTGTTTCACAGGTACCTAATGAGATTAACTTCCTATACTTTTGTGAAAAAATCATAAAAGACGTAAGGGAAAAGGTTCAAAAAGTGATGAGAGAAAAGCGAGTAGAATTTTTTTTGACTTGTTCAAATGCAGTAAATGCTATCTGCTACGTAAAGTTACAATTGGATCGCAATAATTAGGAGGTGAACAATACTACCCCATGTTATCAATTAGCATGGCTTACAATTGTAAAATTAGACGATAGAATTGAGACCTAAAAATTAGGGTTACTTTTCTCATTACGTTGAAGTTATACAAGAGTAAAGAAGTAATTACACTAAGACCCTTATTTGCTAATCTATTTATATAAGAGATCAATTATAAACTAATAACACGCTACACCCATAACTTAAAACTCTCCCTTAAGTTGGTGCGAAGATATCTAACAAGCCCAACTTGAACACAATAGGGTGACAACTCTTGCTACCAAGCCCTTTTGTGAATATGTCAGCTAATTGATCTTCAGATCTCACAAAAGGCATATATATTAAACCCTCGCTCAGCTTCTCTTTGATGTAGTGCCTGCCAATCTCTATATGCTTCATTTTGTCATGTTCAACAGGATTATGAGCAATGTTTATGGTAGCTTTATTATCATAGTAGAGTGTCATAGGACCACTATCAGACATTCCCAAATCATGTAACAAGGTTTGGAGCCATAAGAGCTCATAAACACCATGCGCCACAGCTCTATACTCAGCTTCTCCGCGAGACCTGGCGACCACTGATTGCTTCTTACTCACCAAGTAACCAAGTTTTCCCCAAGGAATGTACAGTAGCCAGAAGTAGAACGTCTATCATCCACCGAATCAGCTTAGTCTGCATCAGAAACACCTCCAACCACATGCAACCATGATTAGAGAACAAAATTCCTTTCCTTGGAGCCGATTTAAGATACCTTAAGATACGATAAACTGCATCCAGATGTGAAGTACGAGAGTTATGCATAAACTGTCTAACAACGCCTACTGCATAAGTAACATCCGGTCGAGTGTGAACCAAGTTTATCAGTCGGCCCACAAGTCGCTGATATCTCTCCTTATTAGTGCGCTCCCTCATATCTCCACTAAGATAATGATTCGCCTCAATAGGAGAATTTGCAAGTCTACAACCCAATATACCTGTTTCTTCCAAAAGATCAAGTACATACTTCTGTTGGGAGATAAAAATACCTTTACAAGACCTTGCCACTTCTATTCCAAGAACGTATCTTAATGATCCCAAATCCTTAATCTCGAATTCTTGAGCCAGACTAGACTTAACATAGTATGAACAACACCTCCCTTATGAACATAGTATGATTTGCATGGCTCTGTTTGTATCCAAACCTCAACATAGCCTTTGAAGATTAGCCAAACCAAGCGCTTCAACCCATAAAGAGTCTTCTTCAATCTACACACCTTCCCCTCGGTCTCAGAGGAAGAAAAACCTGGTGGTATATTCATATATACCTTCTCCTCTAACTCACCACGAAGGAATGCATTTTTCAGATCAAACTGTCGAACAGGCCAATTCAAATTGACAGCACTCGCACAGAGTGCATCTTCACTACCAAACATCTCCTCGTAGTCAATACCATAGGTTTGAGTAAAACCCTTGGCAACAAGTCTCACCTTATATCTCCCAACTATAAGCATTCTGCAGTGAAGACCCAATTGCATCCCACTGATTTCTTCTCTCCTGGAAGTGATACTAGCTCCAAAGTGCCATTCTTTTTCAAAACTGTCATCTCTTCTACCATAGCTCCTTTCCACTTAGGTATCATGAATGCATCCTGCCAAGTCTGTGGAATAGATATAGAAGAAAGAGATGAAACAAAGGCATGGTACGAAGGAGATAAACGATCATAAGAGACAAACTGGGATATGGAATGTTAAGTACATGACCTAACATCTTTCCGAAGAGCAACAAAAAGATTATCAGAATCAATAAAAGGAGGTTCAATGGGAGCGCAGTCAGCTGAGGAGACCAGAACCGAAGCAAGCGATTGTGATTGACAAGGTGACATCACACATGAGGACTTTTCGTTTTTCCATTTAGTGTAGGTCTTTAAGTTAGCCCCTCGCAACCGTTGTGGTAGTTCCTGAATGTCACCACCAATGTCACGTGTTGCTCTTTCGACAAATATTGGTTCCTCTCCAGATTTTCCCTTCTCCCCCTCACTATGATTATAAACAATTTCTCCCCCTCACCATGATGATAAAAAAGGTAAACATCTCTTCCTGCCAATGCTTCCCATAAAAAGATGGAGTGGAGGGAGAATAAAAAGACTCTGTTTCCCAAAAAGCGACATCCATGGAGACAAAAACTTCCTAGAGTGAGGATCATAACATTTATAGCCCTTCTGAGTAGGAGAGTAGTCAATAAAAACACATTTATGGGCTTTATGACCTAACTTGCCACCAGAGGGATGAGGAGATTGAACAAAACACATACAACGAAAAACTCTTGGGAAGAGTTATGACGGGATAACTGCTAGGGAGAGACTTAATAGGAGTTTTGAAGTGGAGAACACTAGATGGCATACGATTGATAAGATAAGTAGCAGTCAAAATCACTTCTCCTCAAAAAATTTTGGGAACATTCATGGTGAACAAAAGAGAGCGAGCTACCTCAGCAAGATGACGATTTTTGCGTTTAGCAACTCCATTTTGCTATGGAGTGTCAACACAAGTCGTCTGAAAAAGAATACCATTGTCATTCAGAAATATCCTTAAATTTCTATTTATATACTCAGTGCCATTGTCACTACGAAGAATTTTGACATTCGCATCAAATTGAGGGTGCACCACATACTTCTGAATATCGGCCGGTACGTACCGTATCGGCCGGTACGTACCGGTATATTGAGTGACCGATACCGATACGGGCCGATATAGCGTTGGGAAGAAAAATCGCACCCTGTCTCGCCGGTTCCCGATACGTCTCGGCGTATCGGCCGATACAGAGCCTATCTCGGCCGAGACGGCAAAAAAAAAAAACGTTTCAGGTACATGGACATACCAATCGGGTTCACGGATCAGAAAATACTCAGTCCGGTGATCAAAATCATCAGATCAAACAAGAAAAAATGGAGAGAGAGAGAGCCACAAATCACACACAACTGAAAACCCATTACACAGTGGAGTGGTGGAACAAAATCAACAAATAGTCGCACAAAACCCATTACACACAATCGCAGAATAATCTGTCACACAAATGACACAACCGATTACAGTGATCGACGAAAGCTACATACACAATATTACACAATACACACAACCGGATCGACGGAGAGAGAGAGGAGAGCTGTCAACAGAGAGAGATATCGCTAGATCTAGAGGGGGAGAGAGAGAGAGATACCACCAAGTGCATCAAAGTCTCTCCTTGCTGTAGTGGTAACTTCTCTTCTTCTGCTTTCGACTTTAATTTGTTCTCCTCCCATAGCCAGAGAGAGAGAGAGAGAGTTTTGCCGCTTTGGGGATGTGGAGCTGCCGACTGGGAAGGGGAAAGTTCAAATGAAATGAAAGCAAGGTTTTTTTTTGTTGGCATTTTCCCGAACCAAACATTGATTTTCGGTGGAAAAGAAACAAGAAAATGGAAGAAATGGGGGCTGGTTTTCACACGGCAAAAATGAAAAAACAGAGCAGGAGAGAGGCAAGGCTCTGGATCAGAAAAGGGGGCAGCTCTATTGTTCGCTGCTTCTCACGATTTTCATTACAAACACAACCTTTAAATACTAGGGCATTACATATGTAATAGACTTGGGCTTACCCTACCAATGGGCCCCATAACAAGACAAAAGGTACTAGCCCAATACACAATAATACTTGGCCCAATTTCAAACATAAACTTGGTCCAAATAAAATACAAGACAACAATGCATTAGTTTCAACATTTTTTTCCTTTTATATATAAAGTACTATAACCTTATCGTGATGGTTTGTTTCAATTATATGTCTTAAGATTGTGTAAAATGTGACAAATTAAGCCTAATGAGAAAAAAAAAAGTGTACCATAAAGTTTTATATGAGTTGCTAATGATTTTAAAAAATTCACGACCGCGACACCCGATTCCCGCGACGTATCGCCGATACGCCCCGATACCGATACACCGATACCGCTATTTAAAACTATGGTGCACCATCACATGAAAAGATTTAAAACAAGAAAATACTTCACTTTTTTACTTAAATATATACACCCAAGTAACACGAGTCAATAAAAGTGACAAACCACTAAAAACCTTTAAGATATGTAACAAGGGACGAACCCCAAACATCAGAATGGATAACCATAAAAGGAGAAGCACTCTATTTATTAATAGGCGCATAAAAAGAACGTTTATGTTTCCTAAACTCACAGGCTTCACAAAAAAACTGACTCTGAGAACAATGCTTAATTAAACTAAGAAAAAATATCTCTAAAATCCCAAAAGAGAGATGACCTAATCTATGGTACCACTGATGTAACATAGAAAGAGCTGAACGCGTATCTGCTTGTAGAGCTTGACCACATGACATGGGTGAAAGAGATCGAAGAGGTGCAGACTCCAAAAATAGAGGCCACCATGTGCTTTACCACTACCAATCACGTTCCCCGTATCCAGTTCCTGAAAAACACAATGAGTAGGAAAAAAAGTCACAGAACAATTTGCAGAACAAGTAAGACTACTAACGGACAGAAGGTTAGTGGCAAAGTTTAGAATATGTAGAACTGAAGAGAGGGAAATAGAGAGAGAATAGCGAACGAAACCTTTCCCTGAAATAGCAGAGAATGACTCATCTGCTATTCTGACCTTATCCTTACCAGAACAAGTAGAGTAAGAATCAAACACAGAGAAACACCTTGTCATATGATCTGAAGCACTCGAATTTATTATTCAAGGGATAGCAGAAGATGCAATAAATGCACTAGCTGGGATACCTGTGCGAGCAAAATAGGATGAAGTGGGAGCTGCTGTGGAAGTGGGAGCTATAGTAGATGGAGAATCAGCCCCAGCCATTAGGCATCTGAGAGCTTGCATCTCCCCTTGAGAAAAACCACCAACATGATCAGATGACACATGAACCCCAGTACTGAACCCAGAATTAGGCAAAATGGCAACTGTAGACTCTAAAACATGGGCCTGAGCCTACGAACGCACAGGACCACGACTACGACTACCGCATCCACCCCCTTGCCCACGAGAGGGGCGGCGGCCATGTAACTTCCAACAAAAATCCTTGGTATGGCTGGTGTTCTTGCAATAATCACACCAGAGTGACTCACGATCAATAGGCCCATTGCTAGTACCAAACTGCGACTTACCACTCTGTGGAGGAGCGAGTCCATAACTAGAACCAAACTGACCTTGAGGAATGGCAACCAAGGCAAAACAATCAAAAGTAGGAGTATGCAACATAGCACCCCTCCTACTCTCCTCCTGCTTAACAATGGCATAGGCCTCTTCCAAAGACAGAAACGGAACACGACCCAACACCTGCACTCTAATCTGATCATAGTCTATATCAAGGCCAACAAGAAAGTCATAAACACGCTCTTTCTCCAACCTCTTTAGCCAATTCGCAGCATCAACAGAGCAAACAGCCTGAAATCCCTGATAATAATCAAATTCCTACCACGCTTCACTCAAGTCAGCATAATACACAGCGACAGATCGATGGTGTTGATCCAACGTACGAAGTCTCTTCCTCAACTCAAAACTTTGAGCATCATTACCCTGCTGCGAATAGATTTGTGCTGCAGTAGTCCAAATCTTATGTGGAGTATCAAGAAGTAGCAAAGTATGGCGAATATTAACTCTCATAGAGTTAAGCAACCAGGTCATGACTAAAGATTTCTGAGATCTGAATTTCTTAAGTTCGACAGCCGCGTCAGGTGGAGTAACAGGGCCCTCAATAAACTCTGACATCCCTCTGGCCTCAATAGCCACAGTAAAAGTGCGAGACCAAATCAAATAGTTGGTACCATCCAACTTAATATGGCAAATATCCAGAGAAAAATTATCCAGAGTCCCTACTCGACTCAACTCATCCTTTTTATCATCCTTTTTATCAGCAGAAGCATTTTTTGGATCCCCAGACATATCAACGGAAGAGTAGAAATCCCAAATAACAAATACCCAGTCAAGTCAACACTAAAAAAATGCAAAATCAACACTAAATGCTACAAAATAAGTGTAACCCAACTGAAATCAAGCCAAAAAAGTAGATATGAGTGCCCCAAAACAGATTATAGACCCTTGCCACTGTTGTGACTGCCAAACTAGTAAAAGGGCACTGAAAAAAAGCACCGAAATGGCTGGAACAAACTTGAATAGAGTAGGAAAGGCAGTATCTTATAACCAGAATAGAGGGGCCATATCCAGGCGATGTGGGACAAAATCCAACACACCCTCCTAGCCCACAAAGCATGGCAACTGGACAATGATCCACCATGGAAAAGTCCAACCAAAGCTCTGATACCACGTAAAATTAGACAATAGAATTGAAACCTAAAAATTAGGGTTACTTTTCTCATTACGTTGAAGTTATACAAGAGTAAAGAAGTAATTACACTAAGACCCTTATGTGCAAATCTATTTACATAAGAGATCAATTATAAACTAATTACACACTACACCCATAACTTAACACATATGCATGTATGTAGGACAATTACATAGGATAATTAACCTGAAATTTTTTTGCTTTCTAAGAGCTTCACTAAGACAGCAATTGATAAAAACTCAAAAGTGGTTGGCACATTTGCTCTTTGCCAAGCGAATATTTGACTTCGGCCATATCTTGTGGCGAGGCATCGCATCATATCGTAAAAAAAAATTCTACGCAAAATACAATAAATATAAGTATTTTTAACATCACATGAAAAAGTTGAAGTTGAAGTTTAAGTTAGATCTTGAGATGAAATGTTTTTGATTGAGTATTTATCATGTGAATTTGGAAAGAATAAACATGATCTTTGATTTGGTAAGAAGGTTATTCGGTGAATATTTTGAATTGGAGGCATCATTATTTTTGTTCTTTCTCATAAGTTATTTCTCAAATAAGGTCTTGCCGACGAACGCCCCTTAAAACATTGACTAAATATTATCTTATCTTAAACATTAAAAATAAGACTTTCCTACAAGCATCTCCACATATTGTGACACCTAATTAAGTTTAGCACATTTCTACTCAGAAGGATTGTTGTTTGACGTGACTAACAATGACACTATAATCACATAGGATACAAAATTCCATACGACTTTTAATCCAATTAGGTTACTAGTGATGGGAATGATAATACCACGTTCCTGGTACTGTATGTACAACAATTCGTCTAATTTCTATGCCATGCATTTTTAGTTTGGGCTGTAAAAGTCTTAACCAAACACCGAATATGTGTCCAATCCAATACTCAACAAATGAGCCCCGACTGTTCAAATTTATTTGTTATTTAGTTTTTGAGTATACTTGTCTTTTTACATCAGAAGCGTAGACTCCATATTAGCAGCTATGTGGCTCTTAAATGGTAACGCACAACAGAACAACTACCATGCTCACTTTCAATATGCACTAAGCGAAAAAAAGATGAAGCAGAAAAAGCAATAAATACCTCTTGTGAGGATGGAGCTTTGGACAAAGACTTAAGCTGGCAGCTTTCCATATTAGCAAGTAGTTGAGTTACTGTTTTGAGATGAGGAACACTGCAAGAATCAAATCCCTTGTTAGCCGATACATATCTCAGATACAAAGTGCCTGGAGAAAGATATAGACAATCAGTTTGCGAGGATAAAATTCGATTTCCCCTTAACATCAGATACCGTGTCAGACACTTCAAAGAAGGCATGTTATGTCAAATTACCGACGCTCGTTGGCCATTCTCAGACACCATGTCGGACGCCCGTCCAAACGGGCACCATTAAAATTTTATTGACTAGAAATTTAGATGGTGAACTTGGGGAGCAATATGCCCACAACCAATACCCCGTCGAAGACCTCCCAGTCCAGGAAGGGGAGTTTTCTCAAGCCTTGGTCCACCTACCAGTAGAGGCTCTGACAACAGCACAAAAGTTGCAAAGAATCAAAACCCCTCCCTTTCTCCCTTTACTTCACGTTTTGGAGGGAAATGACCTAACATAATTTATTTCCATCCATTTCTCACACTATAAGACTGCATACCCCTTGTTCCCTTTCTCCCTCACTCTAGAATTACTCTATAATCCATATCCCTTCAACCCACGACCACCTCCTCCCTTCTTGAACAGACAATGAAGAGCACTGCAACCACCGTTGATGACAACCTCTGCATTCTTTGCAACAATATACAAATAATTCGCACTTCATGGACTGATGCAAATCTTGGTCAAAGGTTTGCTAGTTGTTCCGATTCCGAGTGCACAGAGTTCAACTGGGTTGAGCCTCCCATGTGCCGTAAAGATGATGTAAGGGGACAAGATGAGGGGATTTGATTTGCTGCAATTGCTGGGTCTCAGTGTTCTGTTCCAATGGGGCACTTAATGGCAAAATGTGGCCATGCACCACATTTCTTCACAAAATGGACGCAACATGACAACAAGGGTCTAAATTAGGGGTTTTGTATACTACGGTGTTTAATCAAAATAAAGTACAGTTCAGGCATTTATGGGACATTTGGGTGAAAGTTTACAATTGAAGACATGGAATGCAGCAACTCCTCAAATCAAGACACGACGCCATTGCTGCATGTGTTTCAAAGGTGCCTCGCACAACAATACACAACAGAACATCACATTCAGTTGAAGGACAACGAAGATCTATGAAACATGGATACTCTACTTTGACCACCGTATCACGTATCGGATACGGATACGCTCCGGATACGTATCTAATACGTTTTTTTAAAGTATCCGGTTTTCAAATTTATTTTTTGGTGTTCCGATACGTTTCGGATATGCTCGGATACGTTTCGGATACGTTGGGATACGTTTGGGGGTACATTTGTTAATACTTAAAACATATGGGTTTAAAGTGTAATTAGGGCTATATAAACCTAATTTCTCCTTACTGCCGAGAAAAGGCAGAACGAAAAGAAAAAAGAAGCAAAAACGAAAGGGGGAAGAAAGCGATCTAGACCATCTCTGTCGTCTGTCGTCTCTCATCTCTCATCTCTCGATCTGACCTGTAAGTTCTCTCGTCCCTCTCATCTCTCTTCTCGTCTCTCTCTTCTCCTCGTCTCTGTTTTTTTTTCTCTCGCTCTCTCTTGTCTGTCTCTCTTCTCTCTCTCATCTGTCTCTCTTCTCTCTCTCATCTTGCTGTGTGTATATATATATATATACACACACACACACACGCCCCGCTGTATAGAAAAATGAGAAGCAGAAGCTTTTCCAAAATTAGATGATACTTTCTGTTCCATGTGAGAAACAAACAATCTTGTGAATGATTTAGCTATAACTTATGGTATCAAGAAATGTGGGATTGCTTGTTGCTCGTAGCTACTGTTGTCGTCTGAAATTTTTTTTTTTTCATAACAGTATATTGAATCTAAATGGATTCTGCTTCTGCTGGTACTGGATCTACTGGTAGTAGCTATGTTTCCTCATCCTCAGAAACGAATGCAGTGGATACTAATAATCCTCTTTGGAGTTATGTTACAAAATTAGAGAAATTGAGTAACATTTTGGATGATTGCAACATTTTGGATGGACAATGAAAATCTTTTGACTTTTATGATGTTAAATGAACTCTCTTTTTTGCTTGGCATGTGAATGGTGAACTTGCGGAATGGATAACTTTAGTTGCCAATGGAATATTATTTTTATTTATTTTTATATTCAACGTATCCCCAATGTATCGTATCCTACTTTTTGGAAAATCACATATCCGCGTATCCGTATCGTATCGTATCCGTATCTCGTGTCCGTATCCATGCTACTTAGACGAAGATCAATACCACCTATCTTTCTGCATATCCAGGAGTCGGTGAAAGCAGTCAATTCTAAATGTGGTGAGGACCCGTCACTAAAAACAGAAGTCAGTAAAAACAGAGAGAATCTAAGTATCTAACAGCCTAATCATCAAACATTATCACCAAAATGAAGAATCTATCACAAATACCTGTGAGAAGCCAATATAAACTTCTCAAATGGGTCTATTGTCTCAATTTCTCAGCAACCAAAATCATTATTCCTTTTTAACTCCAAAATTCAATCCCCTCGATAATATTTTCCCCTTGGAAAACAAGACAAGAATGAAGGTTAGGATAAAAAAACTAGCGGAATAGAATTGGATGTTCTCTCCAACTGTTCTCTGTTTTCTAACCAGAGCATATTGAAGTGAAACTTTTCAAAAACCTGATCAACCATTCTAGTGACATAGCCCTCAAGCAGATTGTGATGCATGAAATTTTATAAGCATCTTTTGCAAACTTAAACTCATTCCGGGCCTAATTATCTCCAGTTCAGTCTCTATCCGCATAGGGATTGCCAAAGAAGTGCTGGTACAAACAAATTACATTGCTTCACAGTGCCATACAACTAGTAACGACAAACTATAATGAGTGGAGGACTATAGAGTCAGCCAAAATGCAACTCAAAACTAGAAGGCTGCATTGTCCATTTTTTCCACCTTCCTTTCCAGATGAATGCAAATTAGAAGCCTTATTCTAAAATGAGAGTGGTTTCAGGAATATCTATTTAGGGGACTCAGTATAATATGACAGAAGAATGCAGGAAGCAACCTTTGTAGTCCATTGTCCAAGTGTGCATCCAAAGATGAAATAACACGGGGCATCTGCTCTAATATCTGCATTGAATAAGATAGGAACAAAGAGATCAGAAGGGAATCGTTCAGAAGAACTATGTAGCTGCTCGGTGTTCAGAAGAACTATGTACCTGCTCAGTGTTCTTAATAGTAGAGGTTTTAGCCAAAAGGTTTCTAGGAAGCTTTGCTAAGTGGACCTGCAAACAAGACACCTGATATGAATTATTGCGGAGAGTAGACCACAGTGGCAAAGAAAACATAAGGAATAACAGCAGAACTAAAATATAATCATGGTAAAGCATAACAATCTTATAAAGGATGTCGTCGAGTATGTCCTCAAGTAGGTACCTAGACTGATGGAAACTATACTTGGAAAAACAAATATTCACTTTTTAAGATAGAATACTTATAAATATAAGTATACTGATAGACATTACACGAAAAAGTAAATCTTGTTGTTGTATGGAACTTCAGAGTTTAGAGTACTCCGAACAATGTTACAAAATTTAGATGAGTCAACTCATACAGTACCATTTAACTTCAGTGTTTAATTCATATGTTCCCCTTGGGGCATCTCCAGCTCTTACTCAAATCTTTGTTTCAAACAAAATATTTGAACCCAAATCACTCCCGACTCCCTTAATTCATACCAAAGCCAAAATGAGTATTACTTATTCGTTCAACTAAATTAAGTGGTCTTTTTTCTTTACCCATAACTTTATGGCTTTGAGTCTTTGACTTCACTAATTTTGCCATTAGCAAAGATTTTACTCAAGTTCATACAAGATCAGGCCTCAGGGTTTCCCCATCAGAGACAGGCATTCTGAAGCCTTTTCTCAGATTTGTCCTCAAACTAAGTAAAACTTAGAGCACAGCATTGGAGACCGTCTTACCAGGAATTTCTAAATTTTTGCACGCCCTGTTAGCTGAAGAAATCCCCACCCACACGGCATGGTCGAAAGTGAAAACCCTAATCCCAAAACTAGTTTGTTTTCAAATATGCCCCCCAAAAACCTCCATCGATTGGGGATTACACATGGGTACTGTTATCGTTTGGTTGTCCATCAAATAGCATATCGTCCCATTTGGCTGTATTACTCCATTTGCAAATGGAAATTATCTTATGCTAAATTGTTGTTGTGCTGATAAAGAACATGGGGAATTTTCGCTCATCACGTTACAGTGTTTACAACACCTGAACTCAGAAAAGCCATAACATAGTAAAGACAATGTGTGTTTGTACGTGCGTGCGTGTGTGCCTCTGTGTGTGTGTGTGTGAGAGAGAGAGAGAGAGGAGGTGCCTGTGAAGGAGAGGATTCTTGCATAAGGTGGAGGAGATTGGAGGTGGATTGCACGGCCTGAGAGATTTGTTCGGCCACCATGGCTTTTGCTGACCCTTCTCTGCTGCTTGCCGCTCTTCCACCGCTGCCGCCGCTCGGAGCGGCTGGCGTAGACGAATTCGTCGCCATTTTTTTTCACTTTGCTTGGCGGAAGAGTGAATGATCGATGCTATTCGGGCTCCGTCACCGGTCCTGATTGAAAAATTGAAATCCCAAGTCAGGGCCAGTTTCAAAAATAGAAGACGGACACTCGGTTTTTGGGATTTTTTATTTGTTTTTATTTAATTTTTTCCCTCATTAGTTTTGCAATCAAATTTTTGTAAATTATTAATTGGGAAAATTTTACAAATGGTCCCTTTACTTTGCATGAATTCTTATTTTCGTCCCTCTAGTACCAATTGTGTTAGTTTTAGCCCTATAGTTTATATTTTGCCTCAATTTCGTCCCTCTTGCTTACGGTGTCAATGAAACAAACGGAATTGAAGGGCAAAATTGTTATTTCTCCTCGCAGAGGGACTAAATTGAGACTTCATACAAACTAGAGGGACTATTTTGAGTCTTGTAATTATATTTGCTCACGGTGTCAATGAAACAAAATTGTCATTTCGTCCCTCTTTCAACATATTTTGATTAAAAAAACTGAGATGAAAAATATATTATGTATGATGTCTTTTAATTATATTTGCAAAAACAAAAGTAAAAAGAATATTTTTAGAAATAGTCCATCTAGTTTGTATGAAGTCTCAATTTAGTCCTTCTGTGAGGAGAAATGACAATTTTGCCCTTCAATTCCGTTTGTTTCATTGACACCGTAAGCAAGAGGGACGAAATTGAGGCAAAATATAAACTATAGGGCTAAAACTAACGCAATTGGTACTTGAAGGACGAAAATGAGACTCAGATGAAACTAGGAGGACCATTTCTATAAATTTCCCTTATTAATTTGTATAGACCAGAAACTTTAAAAAGTAAATAAAAAAAATTTGTTTTTACCCCTTTTTTAAAAAAAAAAATTAAGATATGGCATGTTTGTGTTATTCTTGTGGGTTTTATGGGAGTGTTTCGATTGGCCTTGTTAGTTGTTCGATTGTATTGGTATTGTTTTATTTTGCCGAGTTGATTGTGCCGGTTTATGAGTCATTTTGTATGGTTTGTATTCGTTTAGATATACTATTTCTTTGATATATATGATAAGTTTATGATTTCTAAAAAAAAAATCTAAGAAAAAGCCAAAAAAGATTCCAAAGTATTTTGATTTCGATAGTATACTCCTCTCCTTTTTTGAACGACACATTTTTTTTTATTAGAAGCAGTAAAAGAATACAAATATTTGAATTAGGTAAAACTAGACATATAAGTCCATAGCTTATTAAGGCGATGTTTCCACTAACAAAAATCTTAACGCATTTTATCATTTCATTTTTACTAACAAAAAAATGTTTAAGAATTTTACCATATCGTTTCCACTAACAAAAAAAAATTCGTCAACAAAAACTTTTTTTGCTACAGTAACTTTACTCACAAACCCATCAACAACTTATCAACTACCAAAAATAACTTGACATTTCTCAACAACTTATTTACTGCCGGAAACACCTAACAACTTTTCAACCACAAATAAAAATCTGTAAATTTTTTACTACCGAAAATACCCCCTAAGTGAACAACAAAACTAAATTAATAACCGACGTGAAAGTGTGCAAGGGTTGAATCCCTTGACCATTTCTATGAAAGTGCATAAGGGTGACTAACTCAGCTAACTCTAGTTAGTTGGAGAGTTAGCTGGACTAAGGAATTGAATTGGGGATTTTGATAAGTTCGGGTTCCAAGATTGAAGGATTTTGGAAATTGGGGTTGATTGGATCCGAGTCTAGGGATAGAGAACTAAGGAGAAAATTTTTTATGGTCTTTTACGACACGCACATAATACAGTTGCTTTCTCATTTATGTTCGTACATTTGTCTTCAAGTCAGATAACATATCTACACTGACCTAGAATGATCATTTTAAACTATGAAGATTATGAAAATTGATTTTCATATATGTATTCATTTACATGGCGCCAACCAAACGAACAATTTGGATTTATGTTTAAATAATTAAGAGGGAATCACAAGGCTGGATGTGGAGGGGATCTTGAGAGATAAAGCATTTGTTTGGCATAATAAGCCAAATGGCAACCCAAAAAAAAAAATCATATTTGTTACTAGTTTTTCATCAATTTTTTTGTGAATTATTACTTTATCATGAAAAGAGAAATCTAAAACGTAAAAAATTATGATAGAAAATCAATTTTTTTTGAATAAAAACGAAAAAATTGACCTAAGCAATAGTTCACAAAAAACAAACAAATGCGATTTTTTTTTAATAAAGATTAAAAAAAATGCCAATTGGCTTATTTAGGCCAAACCACCTAGTGAGCCGCTTGCCTTTTTGTTTGTTTGTTTTTTTTTTTTTTTTACAAACAGGTGACCTTCGTCGGATCTTTCCCCGTCTCCGTTGATGGTAATGCTTTACGGGCCTTTTTCTAGCCACCAAAAACCTTGACTCTCTGTCTCTCGTGTACGTTGTGTACGATTGATTAAAAAAGTAGATCTCCGCCACCTTTACCATTCAATTGGCTCTCGGCTGCTAAAATCAAATAAGAGTGTAATCGCGTAAGTTTTAACCAATTTGTGTTTAGTTTGTTCCATTCGTTTAACTAAATGCGAAGATGTTACATCAAATGCAAGTTGAGATAAAGGGGTGTAAATTTTTCCTAGGTAGGTCCAGTGTCACAGCATGCTCGTGATGCCATACACATTTGCGTCCTTCTGTGTACGCCATGTACACCGCTGGAGTTGCCCGTGCACAAGTCTAACACACCATTCGCACCAAACGTCCACACCAAATAAAAGCAACTTCAAGGCTCATTTTGGAGGGTCACATGGGTCTTTGAGTCTTATAAGAGCCTCTCTTTTTTTATTGGCAAAAGTAACAATTTTATTAAAGGGAAAGGAGAATTTCAACCAAAGGTTGAAAAATACATCTAGGAGACAAAGCCCGTATCAGTTGATGGCCTAAACACCCGAATAATACAAATGAAGCCCAAAAACATCCGATGACCTAAAAAGCCGAGATTTTACAATAAAGCACAAAAAAAAAGAATCTAACCCACCAAAGTGAGTTAGGCCCAGCCCAAGAAACTCAAAACAAATCTAGTCTAGGGATTAATTCGGTCCGGTTTTGTCGGTTTTTCTGCATTTTTACCACTGAACCAAACCATTTGGTTTTCTTTTTTTCTAAACCGACAACGACCAATTCGGTTCAAAAACCACATGGTTCGGTTTAAGAATTTTCGGTTCGGTTGATTTCCAACAATTGGGCCAGTCAATATTTCATGAGCCCAATAACAAAACTGTTATAGCCCAAACAATTATAGCCCACTTGAAAATGTTTGTAAATACTCGAAAGTTCGTCTCTCTCTTGCATGATCTTGTGTTGGAAGTGATCTGTTTTATGTTTTGAGTATTGAGAATTTGAGATGTCAGTTTAATAACTATGGGTATTTTTGTAATGGAAAACAGAGGGTAGTAGGTACTTTTTTTTTTTTTTTTTAATCCGAAGGATAGTAGGTCCTTTATATTGTGATTTTGTGGTGTGAATTGGTAGCAAATATTGTGTTTGGGCTATTTTGTGAATCTCATTTTCCCCCATAGTCTTTACAAAACTATTATAGCCCAAACAATTGGGCCACTCGGTTCGGTAAGAAAAATGAGATTCACAAAATAAGCCTAAACACAATATTTGCCACCAATTCACACCACAAAATCACAGTATCAAAGTACCTACTACCCTTCGGATAATTAAAAAAAAAAAGTACATACTACCCTCTGTTTTTCCATTACAAAAATACCCATAGTTCTTAAACTGACATCTCAAATTCTCAATACTCAAAACATAAAACAGATCACTTCCAACACAAGATCATGCAAGAGAGAGGCGAATCTTCGAGTATTTACAAACATTTTCAAGTACTTAGATTATCAGTATTCAAATTTTCGGCATTGACAAAAAATTTTGAGTATTTTGAGTATCTTCGATCTGTTCTTCGTATGCGCAAGAGAGAGACGAACAGAGTTTATGTCTTTGCTTCTTCTTCTTCTTGAGAGAGAGAGAGCCATGGATGATGTTAGGTATATATAGGATTAAGGATTAGGGATAAAGAAGCATCAGAAAGAGGAGGAGAAAAGAGAGAAGTACCTTGAAAGCCTTTCAATCAGGGCCGGCCCTGAGTATAAGCCCAATAATAGAGCCCCTAAAAGAAGACATATATTAAATATTATATATGTCACATATATTGAATAATAATAGCATGGCATAGCTCAACAGTAAGAGATGTGTCCACTAGCTTTGAGGTCGCGTGTTTGACCCCTGCGTCCCAATTCTTTAGTCTTTTTTGGAAGTCCGTGTCGCTTTTCAATTGGTTATATCTTGCAATCTATAATCTTTTAGATGATTTTGAAAATATCGTTTAAAGCTCATTGAGATTTATTAAACAAGATTCATATTGCATATAAACAGTATTACCAATTAAAATTTATAATTAGTTTTTTATCCGGTTGGAATGGGACGAAGAACAAAAGAATGGGAACAGAAGGAGTATGTTTTTTATGATCATATATTCGGAAATTGTACATAAAAGTCATAGTGAGGTTCGAACCAATGACCAAGGGATTCCAATGGGGTCTACAAGAGGTCTACCACTAAAGCACAAGTCTGCTAATTTTTTCTTTTTGCAAAAATAAAATATAAACTAAACAATGAGAGGCTCCATTTTAAACCCTTGCCTAAGGCCCCACAAAACTCAGGGCCAAGCTTGCTTTCAACTTCTAGTAGCTGCATCTGGAAATTATCAGAAGTTCCTGAGCCACTGAGTATCAATGTTGGGAAGCCTTTCAGGAAGTTGACTTTTGTGCATTTGCTTGAAGCTACCAACGGGTTCAGTAACGACAACTTGATTGGTTCTTGAGGGTTTGGTGTGCTGCATACTGCATAGAGCCCAGTTGGGAGATGGCTGTGTTGTTGCAATCAAGAAACTTATTCATGCGATAGGTCAAGGAGATCGAGAGTTTATGGCGGAAATGTAAACAATAGGGAAGATCAAACACTGAAATTTGGTACCCGTATTAGGTTATTGCAAAATAGGAGAGGAAAGGCTTCTTGCGTAGTGAGGTAGATCAAATTAGGAATTTTAGGCAGATCAAAAAAAAAAAAGATTAGGGATTTTAGGGCTACTGCTAATGTTAGGTATATATATATAGGATAGATCAACGGCTAGAATTAAAAGGATAATACCTTTAATATTATCGGTTCAGTTTTGTTCAGTTGGTTTGTCTGTAAAATTGAGACAGAACCGAATGTCAATTTTTTTTTAAAAATCAAAACCGAAACGAACCGACTCAACACTAACCTACCGAATTACCCAAAAAATGATTGGGTCGGTGTCGGTTTGTTCGATTTTTCGATTAAAATTTCATTCCTACCCTAGTCAGATTCCTCCATCCCTGCCACCCCCTGAGCCACCCACCAAAGAGACAGCAGCAACCCAGCCGCCAACCAAGCACCTCCGTTCACCACCATGACATCACTAGCCAACCCAAAAGAAGAAAACAAACCAGAAATCAAAACAACTCAGTCATTGCCACGGGAGCTCACCAAAGTTAATAGGCAAAAATTGAGGTGCTCAACAGCAATTCCGGCTGGAGCCACGGTCATCTGTGCCACCCCACCCCCCGAATCCCTAGCCATAAGGCAAAAGTCAGAGCCCTAGGAAGACAAACCAACCAGAGATTGAGGAGGAGGACTTATGGCCATGGTCAGTGGTAAGATGCTAACAATAACAAAGAAGCAACCAATCAGATCTGGGTCAAAATAAAGGAGGGGAGAGGTGGAAGAAAGAGGGAACCAGAGAACCTTACCATTGCCGACCCCGCTGCCGCCCGAAAACCCCAGCAATGATTGTCAAGTAACCGGCAAATCGGCACCCATTACAAACTGGAAAGTAACCGAATGTCGAGATCCATGACCCCGGCGTCAACCCACCTACACAGCCTCCAGCCGATCAGTTTTGAAATAAAGAAGTAGAAAAGATCAAAAGAAAAGGAAGCGGGGAGCGGGGGGTGGGAGTGGGGAGAAGAATAGAGAGAGAGGAAGAAGGGGAAAGAGAGGGAAGAGAGGAGGGGGAGGAGGAGGGGCAATGGTGCCCCCGCCCAAAAACCCTAAGTTTTGAAACTTCTATATATATATAGAGAGAGTGGGGTGTGTTTCTTAATTTTATTCATGTGCAGTCATTGTAAATATTTATAATGTCTGCTCATGAAAGCCTAGGTTTTGAAACTTCTACAGAGAGGGAGGGGTGTGTTTCTAGAGAGAAGAATGAGGGATGTGTTTCTTAATTTAATTCATGAGTAGGCATTGTAAATATCCAGAGAGCAGGCATTCTTAAGAAAGCCTTGTAAATATTTTTCTGAGAACATGCAACAAATCTTGACCCTGTCTTACCTAGTAAATATTTTTTTATTACACTTTTAGTCTTTGTATTTTCCCATTATACTTCTTCAAGCACACATCATGTTTCTTCCTACAACTTTAGGAAATGCTCAGGGACTTCGGGTTGGAGCTGTGTAGTGAGGTGCACAACACCGTGCTACGCACCTCCGAGCCTTCGGATCATGCGTCCGAGGAACTAACGATCGAGAGCCGTTTATTGTCGAAATGAGATCCGAGCCGTCGGATCGGATGCACGATCCGACGGCTCGGAGGTGCGCAGCATTGCACTACACAGTACCATCCCCAATTTAATGCTTAGAATGCTATATTAACGAGATAGCTAGTGAGGTACGTGTTCTTCCTACACAACCTTGTAAAATTAGTAGCCATTATTTACTTTGACTTGGCATACTTTGTAACTTGCTTGGCTTGAATTTGGTGATCTAGGAAAGGAGTTTGTCTAGCTCCAGTGCTCCACATACTTCGGCTTTCCTCCACAAAGCCGCCGTGTGACACCCAACCCAGCCCATAAAATAGGCAGCACAAGCTAAAGGCAGAAATATGATCAAAAAACACAAAACTAAAAGCAAAAAAAGCCGGGCCATAGCTAATGTTGCCAATCTTACCACTGCACCGAGTTCCATTCGATAATTTCATGTTAGAATAGAGAGTTGTCGGTTGTCCAATGTTAGATAATATCATGTCAGAAAAGAGAGTTGTCCAATGACAAATCCAAAATTAACAATGGTTACAATTTTTGACATGTAGTCATTTACTTTGAATGACCTTTTCCAATTCAACCTGCCTTTTAATGCACGTTCAGGCTAGCTCAGTCCCAAGCCTCCGCGCCAAAATTCAAGCTCGGAGTAAGCATGTCTATGTGAAAAAATCTAGGCTCATGCCCAGCCCATGACCGGCCCTATCGTAACTAAATATCTTTTGCACGTAAAATCACCACCAAGCTCTTAACGAAGAACGCTAATTATATTGGGTTTCAATTTTGAAATTTGGAATTAGAACACTGGAGTTGCGAACGTGCTTTGCACGTGCTCAATACCGGCGGGGCCGGCCCCAGAGTAAGCCCCTCAAGTCCTCGGTCTTTGGCAACCCCCGATCGAGACAACCCAAAAAAAAAAAAATCTAAGTTATTAAATTTAAAAAAGTTTCCCATAATGCCACAACACTTTTCTTGGTGCAGTGGTCTCACGGGCATTCGAAGCATTAGGGGTGCTTAGTTTAGTTCAATTCCCAGGCGCGCTCTTTCTTTTTCTTTTTTCTCCATTTTTTTGTTCGTCTTCTACGTCTTTTTGTTTGCCTCCAATCTACAATTTTTATTCTACCTCTTTTTGTTTTCCTCCCAATAATAATCTATAAGTGATATGTTCTTACAGTTGCTGCAAAAAAAAAGTCATAGTTAAAATAAATCGAGAAAGCTAACATGGTTTTTATTTTTATCTTCGAACTACCATTTCGCAAAAGAAAATAGTTATGATATCAATTGAAAATGAGGCACAATTCTACTAGAGTATTTTTGAGCATTTGAGACTTTTTTAACTTCTTATGTTTTTCAAAAATATACTCCATCAACTAAAAAGCCCAAAAAAACAAACAAATACTGTAAAAATTAGCGGAATGGGCCCCGAATTCCTGGATAAGTAAAATACGATGACTCAATTGAGAAATTTGCTTCAAAAAATGCTAGGAGAAGTTGTACTAATCATAAAGTACTATAAACGGGGTTTACATTTTGATGATTTTTTTTTTGTATGATTTAATAATAAGTAGGCAACAAAGCATGAAGTTGGGCTAGGGCAACCCAAATGTCGGGGCCGGCACTGAATACCGGACACCATGTACTATCATAAGAATCTCTAAATTGCAATGCAAATTTGTGTTTATGATTTCTCTAAGAAAATTATGGCTCCTTTTGTTAATTAATTAATATATATAAGATCAATTCCCTAAATTAACAACAGTGTTCTTCATCTTTAAGGGGGTGTTCCAGTTTTGCTTCTTTTTGTAAAAAAATTTTTTCTTTAATTTTTAAACTCAAATATAATAAAAATGAAAAATAATTTTTTGATTTTTTTTGCACCGTATAAAGGATCTAACTGAAATCTATCAAACAAGATCTATATTGGTAGAAAAATTATTTGCGTAAAGACATGATTTTTAGGTTTGAAATCACCTTCCTTTTCTTAAAATTTCTTTTTTTTTTAAATTGGAACGCCCGTCATATTCCTTTTTTACTCATGTACCAGATAAATATTATAGGTGCTCAAATATTCTCCATTATTGATGACAGTCGCTTCGAATACTTGTAATAAGCATCACGTTGATTTTTATTTTAAAGTTGGGTCCCACAAGAGCAGACTCGTAATTTAGCATTTATGATGCCCTTGACATTCAAGATCAGTCGTTTCCATTATTATTATTATTTTTTTTTTTGACCATCAAATTAAATTAGGAAAAATGACAGCTCAGGAAGTGTTTTGATAATTAAACATGCTAAGAACATGTTAAAAACATTTGTTAATAAACAAAATGTCCTTAGCGGATATTAATTATCAAAACACGTCTTTAACCGTCATTTTTCCATTAAATTATGGGTCCAATATTGCTAATCAATCTTAAGTTTCATGTTGTAGGCCCCAGAAAGCAAGGTGCAGTGGGATCGTTTTGGCGACAACCATACGTACTTTTTTTTCCCCGGCAAAAGTAGGTAAAATGACAGCGAATGATGTATTTTGATAATTAATATCAGTTGAGGACATTTTCAATATTAACAAATATTCTCAACATGTTCTTGATGGATATTAATTATCAAAACATATCCTAAGCAGTCATTTTACCTTTCATTAAGGAAAAGTGTCAGAGCAGTGCAAGGGGGAGAAGCGGACGAAATGTTTTTCTGCGTGGGTGGGATTTTTGATTTAGGGGTATTTCAATAATATCTTTGAAAGGTCAAGGGCATAAAGGTCTTTTCATGAAAAAATTGTGAATTTCCTATTCATATGCTACTAATATCTTCCTTGGAATTTAACCCGTGAGGCGGCGACCGAATCGACATGAGTCGTGGTAATACTTGCCATTAATCAACACCATAAGGGTCTGTTTGTAAGTTGGATTATTGGTTGAAAATTCATAATCCATTTTTTTTTAGAAGGAAAAAAGGTGACCAATAGAGGGGGAAGTAATTTTGGTGCGACCAATTTTTAAAGTCTCGTCAAAAAAATAAATTGCGTAATTGTCCCTACAAAAATAAGTATTTACAACTACTTTTTTAATGTATCATTCAATAACTATTAGGGCTATTATAGTTATCGATTAAAATCACCTATCATAACAACCACCCCACTATCCCCATCCCTCCTAAAAATGGGCAAACACATCGTGTTAGTCATTCATCCAGTAATATAATAATAATATACAAGAGTATACACATTATTAACAAACGGTCTTGTTCAGTTCTACTGATGCTTTAAAGCTTATACAAACCATAACCAAACAAAAAAATTCGATTTTTATTCTTTCAAAATCACACCCAAAGCACTGAACCGTAGAACCATCATATGACGATTAATCCGACTCCGAATGATTATTTCGATTTTCTTGAACACCTTTCAAGCCACAGCCACGCATGGGTTAGCCGGCATCATGGTTAAAACTTGAAAGGAGAAATTTTTCAGTGCCGAGCGGATTATATCCTGTGTGGTGCTCATTCGGCACTTTCGAACCGTCCGATGTAATTTTAGACGGTTCATATTGAAACTTTCTCTTTTCTCTCACCTCTCCTCTTTCTCTCTCTAAATCCGAGCTATTTAAAATCGCATCGGATGGCTCGGATGTACTGAACGGGCATCACGTGTTACCCACCCGGCACTGAAAAATTTCTCGGGTTGAAAGCCCCAATCAAATCTTGCCCCTCTCGGGTTTCCTCATCTTCATTCCAAAGCCGTGTGTGATTAGTCATGGCCGCCGCTATTTGCAGCGTACTTTTTGCTACTTGCAGCCGATTAAAATTTTTATCAAAAACGGACAAAAATGCCCTCATGCAATTTGACCATTATACCCCTAAAACCTCATATTGTTTTACCATTTAACCCTTTAAAAATATTACACACAACCCATTACATACAACCACAAAAAATCTCCTGATTTCCCTCCATCATCCAGACCACATCCATCCCCGAACATCTTCTCCCTTCTCCATTCAAACTCCTCCATGTTCATCCCTACCCAGCTGCCATCACCCACCACCAGGCCCTCCCACCAGCAGCCAAGTCTACCTATCTTCTTCTCCTCCTCTTCCTCCTACATTGTCAATGGAAACCTCAATTGCTTCATCTCCCTCCATTGATAAACAAGAAATAGGTGACCCATTAATACACCACGATTTGGAGTCAGAAGATCACACAATGGAAGTTGAGAAACAAGTCAAAGATGTTGTAGTGGCGGAGCAAAAATCGCATCAAGAGGTAAGCCCGCCGTCCATTTTCAATTTCAGAAGCCCTCCATTTTCAATTTCAGTTCTGGCCCGACACAGGTGGACACACAGTGCCAAAACTATATTAACTTTTCGGATTCTAATGTCTGAATTATGTACAACTATTCGGATATTAATATCTGAATATTGTCAACATTGTTGGACTCTTATATCTGAACATAGTGCCATTTTTCAGATATTACTATCTAAATGAAACTACAGAGAATTCTGCACTTACAGTTGGACAGACAATGCCAAAACTTTACTAACTTTTGGTAAATGATTTGTTGTCATCTATATAATGAATTGTGCTCTTTAAGTCCAACTTAATTTATCTTATATAAGTACCTAATGCAATATGACAGGTATTCCTAAAAAAAGGTTCCCCTATGCCTCCAATAGCTTGCAATTGGAAAAGACATCGTCTTTCTATTGCAAAAAATTGGGATGCAGCACATGTTGCGGCCATTCAAAAGTTCAACGAGATCATCGGCGTTGATGTAGCAACCAAGGAGGTCATCGATGTCAAGTAGCCATTTTTAGATTGAGAAGCGATTTCATGTGTTGTATTACATAATGTCTTATAATGTTATGAACATTGGATGATTACGTCTAATTGTAGTTTTCGGATCGTCAAGAAAACTCTTATATTGTATTTTTGTTTAAAAACTCTTAGTTGTCAACTCTGTGACATTCTATTTCAAAAGTAGAATGGTGTGATGGTAGCTCAGAGTTTTCATTCCATTCGGATAGTAGAATCCAATTAAAGGTATACAAATCAGATATTAAAGTCCGAAAATGGTTATAAATTTCGGACAGTTGTTTCCGAAGCTATTGATCCAATTCGAACATTAGTATCCGAATGGTGTCATTGTATCTCTTAGTTTTCATTCTGGTTGGAAATTGGAATCCAATTAAAGGTATTCAAATCAGATATTAAAGTCCGTAAATGGTTATAACTTTCGGATATTTGTTTCCGAAAAAATTGATCGAGTTCGAACATTAGTATCCGATTGTTGTCATACTATCTGATAGTTCTCATTCTGTTCGGTAATTAAATCCAAGTAATGGTATATAAATCGGAAATTAAAGTCCAAAACCTTTTAGATATTTTGGATATTTATTTCCGAACGTAATTTTTCTTGAATGAATTGGCTGTAATGGACGACAAATAGTATGGATATTAAAATGGGAGTTTGAAAATCAGCTCCCTTATTCATTATAATTCATTATTGGTTAGAATGGGATGTAATTCTTCCTCGTATAACGTGCCAACGTGAAAATATATATTTGTAGGAAGTTTATACCTCGTAAAACGTATTTGTGGCAAAAAATGCAATGACTCTGGAATTTTTCTGTTATGAAAAATGGGTTATTTGGACAGAATTTATTCCTCGGAATACGTGAGGACATGACTATTGAATAACACCCAATATTTTTTCAAACAATATTATTGTAAAATATGAAATTTATGAACATTAATTTTTTTGGTAGAAAATATATATTTGTCTAACGCATTGTAGGTTCATACGGCACTCATTTAAATCAAAATTTTCACATACGAATTATTTGTGCCTAGGAGAGTATCAACAATGATTCAAACCATTAAATTTACGTTTTCGTGCCCTACTTAACATTCATATTTTCACGATATCCAATTGTCACAAATATCCTAATAGTTATCCGCAATAAAATAAAAGTCATTCCATCACGGAAAGTAGTCCATGAACCATAGCCATAAAGTGTGCACAATACATACAAGGCCATAAAGTCCATCAAAAACAAGACATAGAACACCAAGTCTCAAGTACGGTCACGGCGTCGGTGCCTAGTGTAATGACTCGCTTCAGCAGCCTCCGAACTAGGGCCTGCTCTGCTCGCTTCAGCAGCCTCCGAACTAGGGCCTGCTCTGCTCGCTTCAATGATACGAATGTATACATGAATCTATACGAATCTACCTCACGATGTTGCTCAACCACCACATCCTCCTCAGCCCCAACCTCTTGCCTCTTCCCTCGTCTTCGTGTTTTTTTTCGTTTACTTTCTGAAGCTAAAACTTGCTCAGCCTTCTTCTTCCTTGCAGATATGGTAGAAGGAACTTGTTTCATTTCCTGTTCATTGTAGACAATACATTAGAACTGCAGTTGTCAAAATCGTACGATTCACACAAAACGATATGAATCTATACATGACCATAAGCAATGAATGCTAACGTCTTCATAACAAGCAGAATTAAATGTTATACCAACAAGAGAACACAATCAAGCCTATAGTAGAGTGTGGATATTCAAATCCTATTGTATAGACGAAGTCATAGAATAGAAGACATGAATTAAAGATAGGACGATCGGATACTAATTTTTGAATAAAGATAAATAAATCGGATTCTAATAACTAAAATAGAGGGGACTAATTAGACTGTAATGTCCGAATGGGGTATAAAGATTTGGATATTAAAATCCGAATGACGCAATAAATTTTGGATATTAAATTCTAATGACCTAACAATTCAACCTTCATAATATTCGAATACCATGTCTACAACGAACAACCAAATATAGACAATATGTGTATCCTCGAGTTCTACCACACTTATAACTTATCAAGCAACAAACCACCATAAGTATTATAAAAACTCATGGAAAGCATGTCATGATATGCAACAATGAACTGCTCATGACAGAGGTAAATGACTGAATCACGAATTGTTATACAGAAAATTCATTCAGAGTTCCGGAATGATGTCTTCTTCTAGCTTGAAATGGAAGGTCTACAGGTCATATTACCGGAACGAACTATTGCAAGACATTAATGAGAAATTCTGCAAATTCTCATCACAACTTTAGAAAAACCTTTAAATAAGCTTCTTGCATGAACATAAGGAGAGATTCCGGTATCAAATATACCATGCAAGCAATATATAGGATGCAATAGTGGGTACTATTAACTCTCTTTTTTATCAGAAAGAGTTTGATCGAAGATCAGAGAGAGTTAATCCTGGATTTTCATCTAACAAAGCCATGGTAAAATATTTTATTTATTGGCCACTCATCTAATGCTTCATGTATAGAAATTATGTTTTTTCATCAAAGTTACCAAAAAAAATGTTTCTTCATCAAAGAAGGTGCAATGTGGGAAGTAAACATTTGTACTAGTTAATAGAGCTCATGAATACGACCTCGGCCTCTTTTAGGATTTTGCCAAGTTTACATTCAGGAAAAGTCTGCATTTAGAACTACCAATCACAAGTAAGCAATTGTTGTTAACTAGTTATAGTAGGAGGAGTAAGAGTAGTAGTAGTAGTAGTTGTGGTGGTTTATAATCTTTCCATATAATAATTCATATACACAGTATAAATCGGGAGCTTCCGACTAATCTCAGGTATTAAAGCAGTTTAAAGTCCGAATGAGGCAATACATTTTGGATATTAAATTCGAAATGACCTAACAATTCAACTTTTATAATATTTGAATAGGGGCTAATTAGAAATTAAAATCCGAATGAGGTAATCAATTTTAGATATAAAAATCCGAATGAGGTAATCAATTTTAGATATAAAAATCCGAATAGGGGGCTAACAATCAGACTTTAATATCCGAAACTATGGAAAACAATCGGACTCTAATGTTCGATCAAATCTAAAATATACGAAATAGCAGTACGTACTTACCGTGGGTTTCTCAAAAAAATTGAAACAAAAATCGAAAAAACCTGCGTAATAACAAGATTCAAAATTTTACCGATGTTCAACTTCCAAATAGTTGGTGATGCCAGCGTATTGTGCTTTCTTCTCACACCTCATTCGCCTCAAAGTTGTACTGCTATTGTGGTGTGGTGAGAGGGGTGTTGTGGTGGTCACTGATGGAGGAGAAGAAGAAACAGGGCAACAGGAGAAGAAGAAACGGGGGGGGGGGGGTGGGAGAAACGGGAAGTGGGGGGTTGTGGGGTGGGGGTTGGCGGTGGCGTTAATGGTGGGTCGGTGGGTGGTGGAGGTAATGGTGCCCGTCGTGGGTGGTGGAGTCGATTGGAGCTGTGGACTGGTGCAGCTATGGACTGGAGGAGAGAAAGAAAACCTAGGTTAGATGGAACGAACGGACTGAAGAAGGGATGGATTGTTGGGTTGTATATATGTTATGTTTATTGCATAGAAGAGCAAAAAAGGGACTTCAGGGATAATTTATTGGCTGCAAGTAGCACTTCTTTATAAGGTGGTGGTTTGTATATAGCAATCGACTACGAGTAGCAAGAACTGGGCTGCGAATAGCGGCGGCCTTAGTCATTGACTCTGTAATCACTGACTCTGTGTGTGTGTGTGTGTGTGAGAGAGAGAGAGAGAGAGAGAGAGAGAGAGAATGAAGTTATCGGTGAAAGTCCAAGATCAGCCCCCCCACGACCCCAACCACCACCACCACCACCACCGAATCAACAACCCATTCCTCGTCCGCGCCAAACTCCCCATATCCGTCTTCGGCCTCCCCTTTCTCTCCGGCGTCTCCACCTCCGACCCTTCCGACCTCTCCTTATCCCTCCGCACCAACTTCCCCTCCGGCCCTTCCCTCAAACTCTCCTACACCCCCACCACCGCCGCCACCGCCACGTCGCCCCTTTCCCTAACCCTGAAGTCCGGCGTCAGCCTCCTCGGCTCCCCAACCAACTCCCCCCTCGTAATCTCCGCCCACTTCATCATCTCCCCTCAAAACCGAAACCCTAGCACCCCCACCTTCTCTCTCCAAATCAAGCCCCAGTTCGGCGACTTCTCCCTCCGGAAAACCACCCACTCCTCCCCCCCTCAAAACCCTAGCCCTAGTTCCAAACCCGATGCCGAGGTCACCTCGATGGGCTTTGTGCCGCTCGAGAGGCCGTCCTTGTGGAAGGACTTGAGCCTGGACGATTTGTCGCCCGGTAGAGACTCGCTTCTCTCGGGAATTGCAGTTGCGGCGAGGACGAGGCTGCCGGTGACGAGCCGGGTGGCGGTGAGTTGCCGGTGGGGGTTTAATTTCCCGGCTGTTGTCACGAAAAAGATGCCGTTTTTGACGGTGAGTAAGATCGGTATAGAGAGGGTTGATGAGGTGAAGGAAGTGAAGGAGGTTGAGGTGACGAATGGTAATGGGAATGTGGGTGATTTTGAGATATTGAAGGGCTTGTGTTTGTCTGTGGGACGGGAGTTGGAGGTTTTGCAGAGGGAGAGCAGGGAGATGAAGCAGAGTTTGGAGGAGATGAGATTTGGGAGGTTGAGAGGGCAGCAGGGGTGGAGTTATGAAGGGTATGGGGATGGCGTTGCGAAGAAGGTGCCGGTTGGGAGTGGGAGTTCTGGTGGGTTTGAGCAGTGGAAGAACAAGAAGGGTGGCGGGGAAGAACACGGGCAGAAAGAATCTAAGAAGAATGGGAATCGGGTGAGTGATGTGGAGAGTGAATTGCAGAGAGCTATAAAGGCTGCTTCCTCTTAGTGAGGTTTGAATTTATTCGCGTTTTCGATTTCCTTGATCAGCATGTGAGTGTATATACGTAACTCTGCATTGTTTCAAGTATTGTTTTTCTATGTATTTCACCATTATGAATTGGAATGGCTATATTGCACGACTTTCTAGCCTATTTGAGATTCACCAGGAGAAGACTTGCTTGTAGACTTGTAGTCGATCTGTTTATGATACTGGCTGTATTGGTATATCAGTATTCGCTTTTGACCGAGTAATATGTAACTATCCAAAGCAATAGCAGCCAAGTTAATAATTTGCCTTCATACCTGTATCTTCTTTTTATTGACTTGATCAACTTTGGAGTATGTATGTTGTCTTTTCCTCCTGCTGCCTATGTGAAATTTGGCTTGTTTAGAAAGCAGTGGGTTAAGTAAATGCATTTGCTGTGAGTTTTGGGTAGGAAACTTCAGGTTTGTCTTTGGGATAAATTCAAGAAAACAATGCTTTTTGTTGAAAGTATGCATTAGTGCATTAGAAAGGATATTAAACACTTAACCTTGTTATCTTGTTTGCTAGATTCTGCTGTAACCATTAGGTTCAAATTGAGGGGTTGGTATTCATAAGGTTTAACTGAAAAAGATGAACTTTTGTTTCAATAAGATTGCAAATGTTTCTATTTTCTCTCCCTTAATGTATTCGATTGTTGAAAAGTCACATGTGAAATGAAAATGAAAATGAAAATTAAAACCAAGAAACTGAGGAGCTGAGGGAGACCGTACAGAGCGACGGTGTTTTGGGTTTAGTTGTTGCCTATTGTCACATTATTGGTGACTGGGCAAAAACGAGTGTGGAAGATGCAAAATCACATATTTGGACTAAAACTATATTTAAGGAACTCAACGGGCTTCCTTCTAACAAGTTTGTTACTCTTTGCAACTTCAAATTATTTGGTTAGCTCTATAAAACTGTTCTGACCAATTGACCCCCCTTCTGAGCAATTCCATTGATGTGCTAATAACTCCAGATTCCTATTCGTGTGATGGGAAGCTTGGTTTGGCCTTCCATTTTTCAAAAATATACTTTCCAGAAAGAAAATTTGGAATTCACTGTCGTCATAGGGATGTGCCATTTGGTTAATGTCTTGAATACTTCCAATCTATCATGAAGACTGCAGTCATTGCCTAACAGCAACAAAGAGAACTTGTGCCTCCGACCAAATGCTCCAAGTGCATGAGATAATTAAAAATCATGTTTCTAAGTGTGCTTTAGTTTTGAAGTTCTTCGAACTGTGGTTTGCTCCTCTTCGATGACAATTTTGTGTACTAGTATATCTAGTGCGTGGCAGTACCTCATTGTACAATAAAAATACACCATCTGGATTGGCACTGACCTCGTGTTTGAGGGATTTGTCATGGACTTTGTGCCTTTTAGAGTTCAAATTCTCCGTCTTTTTGGCTTTATTTTGAGTTCGGTAATGATAAGGGAGCAGCGAATGAAAAATGAGAAGTATCGGTTTTCAAACTTGCTTCGACTTCTTAAGAAGTTCCTAAGAAAGCAAGAAAAAGAAGATGAAAAATGGTATTCGAGACTTAAAAATGCTCGGTATTTTCTCTATATGTTACTTTCCAGCATTTATTGATTCGCCAGGAAGATAGAAATCCTATATCTTCGATTCTTTGTTTTTAAACCAACTGTGAAAAGTTTCTTTGCTCTCCCTTACCCAAACCCGTATACAAAATAGAGCCTTCGGCTATTTCCTTCTTGGGCGAGAGTATGAGCGAGGTTATGTAGTACAGATTTGCACTCTGTGTATAGTTAGCTGTCAGCATCTTTAAGCCGCCACAAGTCATTCTTTTTTGGTCTGCTATCTCTGGAGTCTTTCAATTATCAAATCTAAGCTACCATATGTTGTTGGACCTCAGGCAATGTTCTAAATGGCGGCTGCCTAGGCGCTTGGCGGCCACCTGCCGCCGCGATTACCTCCCTAGGTGTTTCATTAGGCGGCCAAGGAGTCTTGGCGGAGCCCAGTGGCTGCCTAGGTGGCTATGCAGAGCTTGGCGCTGTAATTTTTAAAGGGATTTTGTGTAATTTTTGTATTATATATTACGTTACCCGGTTGGCAGTCCGTAGTCTCCCAAGCCCTAAAGCCAGTCCAGACTCCAGTCGAGAAGCCTCTCGTCGCTGTCGCACCTGGTCTGAGATAAAAAATATATCGATTGGGAGGAAAGCAAGAGTTACTCATTGCTTCAGCAGGGTTGACGATACCACTCCTTAGAATCATGCGGTTTCAAAATGCGGTATCAGTAAATGCAACGGTATACGGTCATGTATCCACTAATATCGGACGGGCCGATATATAAGTAAATAATAACATGGGATGTCCAAAATCCTATTACTTATTGACCATAGGATACGGGACTTTATTAAAAACTCTGAATCACAGTTGAACGTATACGAAATATAGAAGCAGCATACATATAGAGATTCAAAAATGAACATTACTTGAACTTGGCTGGCGAAAAGAATCAAAAGTCACCAACCCAATCATTCTCCGATGGTTCCGAGTTTTCCGAATGCACATTAACGCATTGTGTATCCTCGCCGTGCACATAGATCATCCACAATTTTCCAAAAGGAACAGTAGGGTTTTTTTTTTTAAACGAGGAACTGTTGAGGTTAAGGGATGAAATTACCCTGCCGGCCCTAGGAAAAGCTCAACGTGCTGGCGCTTCCAAAATTATTCCAACTTTTAGGGGTCCCTTTAATTTTTTTTGTTCGTTTTATAAGTTCAAAAAAGAGTTATACATAATCGACTAGTTACGTTAGTTTTTTTTTTTGGATAATTAAACCGTTTTGGGTAATGAGAGAGCTGAGAGACCAAGTCCTAGCTAACAACCTAGTAGCATCACAAAGCCCCAAGCCTCTCCATGAGCGTAAACAAGCTCGGACTTGGCCACCCAAAACTGAAGTACAAACACCATGACCCTGAAAGAGCCTCTTGTTTCTCTCTCCAAATCCAGTAGATAGCAGCAGCCAACGAAAGCTATTTAAAAAAGAAAGAGGTTTTCAAAGTTGAAATTAATTAAGTCTTATCTTCGCTCAATTTTGTTAGAAGAAAAGTTGAACGGGCTCAAGACTGGAAAACATCTAATCCTGGAGCAGTTCAAGCTACATAGAACCCCGTATCATCATGTCTTAACTTTAGAGCCAAATCCTGAGCAAGATTGCCGATCTCCAGCTTCAACCATAACAAGCTATTAATTAACGCATGGGGGCCCTATTGAATGGAAAATTTAGGCACAGCAAGCACATTCGTCCTTTAATCACACACTACTGCATTAGTAGTTTTGCGTTCATTCAAGCTCAACGCTGATGGGGTAGCGAAAAGAGGAGCAACAACAGGGTTAGCAACTCTAAGGGCGTGTTTGATTGCAGATTTCGTTTTGGGGGGATTCGTAATGAGGTGAGATTAGGATTGGGACTGAGAATGAGGTGGGATTATTAATAAGGGGATGAATTATTTATTCACGTTTGTTTTGCACAGGATTAGGATTGGGATTGGGATTGAGATTGAGAATGAGGTGGGATTGTAATAACATGTTTGTTTTGGCTAGGATTAGAATTGGGATTGGGATTGATGTGGGTTTTTACACATGTTTTGTTCAATCCCATGGGATTGGGATTAGTAGTAACACCTCCCCCATGGTATTGCTAATACCCCCATTTTTGGGGATTAACAATCCCATGGGACTAGTTGTCCCTCTTGCAAAAACCCAACCAAACAAGGTATTAGGAGTCCCATGGGACTATTAATCCAATCCCCCCCTCCTAAACCTCCTATCAAACACGCCGAGATTTCGTCCTCGACTCTTCTGGTACTTGTAGCCAAAGATTGGGCTAAGAAAGGAAATTAGAATATTTGGAATAAAACATGTTACTTATAACTAGATGCATATTTATTCAAAAACATCAACTATTGACAAGACAAACTATCTCACAAGGCTTCACTCTTCAGCTGTGGAGGAAAAAAACAGAAGAGAGAGTTGAAAACAAAGGTAATCTTTTAGCACCATTGTTTTGAAATAAGCTTATTTCCGCATGAAGCTAATACTACGAATGAGAAAGACGGTACGCACAAAACCATGTGAGTGGACGTAAAATTGATTTTAAGCTTTGCTCCATTTCAACACATTGTTGTAACTCTTCAGGAACTGCATCACAAGCAACTCAAATCGTGATGTATCAGAAACTTGATCTATTTTGAAGATCCATGTACATTGTGAATCACGCCGTGTACCAATTAGTAGTTATGAAGTCTTCTATAGCGTATTAGCGTTTGCCATCTGCATTTGAAGTTCGTCAAGGCCTACGCTAATACTGCTTTCTGACATTTCCCAAATATACGATGTATAAAACCTTCTTTAAAGAACAGATATACTTGCCAGTACTTAGTTGATGCGTTTTACTTCCTTTTCTCAAATGGCTTAAGCAAAAGATACTTGAAAAGAATTAATATAATTACCAAAACTTAGCTCTATTCTTTGCAGGAACATAGAACATGGTTTGAGCTAGCACGCCACATTCCCCGCCCGAGTCAGACTGTCATAGAAGGATCCTGTCCCTGGCCAATCACGCTCATGATTTCCACTGCGACACACGTCAAGGTCGAGATATTGCTGCAAACTCATGAAATTGACATAACAATATCGGATGCATCGGGAGAAGCGAAGGTCATATACTAACCTTTCAACCACATATGGAACAGTTGATGCAATGGGTTCCACCTGTGATGCGAATTCATCCCCTTGTGAGATGTATCCCTTTGAGTGAGTCAGATTTCCTATGTGACGTCAATGTACTTTAGATCCTTGATGAGTTGGTCTTGTAGTATTAACCGACCCTGGTTGATAATTACAACTCATTTGATCCATTAAGCTCCGCCTGAAAGGCACATGACAAGATGTACTAATTGATTACAAGCTATGAAAGACAAAACACATGTACTTCAATTGGATATATTAAAAAGACCATTTGTGGGATATTCTGCATTCAAGCCAGAGAGATCTTAGTTGAGTTCTCCCAAGTCCTAAGACTAGTCGAGTATCCTATTTTCCACCATTTGGATTCCAGGAACTGACAAAATTGTATAGTCTGAACTCTGAAATCGCCGTACCATCGCTTAACAACATTTGAACGTACCATTCTTTCGGGTCTGGACCAGGCTTGGTCCACAGACTGTTTTTTCAATGTTTAGAGCACATAACTGTGTCATTAAGGATAAACTCAACATGAGTTTAACTTATCATGCAACGGGCATAAAATGTTTACTAGGTTGAAGCATAATATACACACCTGATGCATAACTTACTCTTTGAGAGGCTAAGCCCTGCTACTGTGCTACAATAATAATTTGAAATCGGAAGTCAGGTGAATCCTTTTCCTTTCTTTTCTTTTTTTTTGGGTCGGCAAGGGGATGTAAGTTACATAATTTCATCACCAATAATATCTTACACAGATCTAGTATGGTTCATACTACCTTCCCCATGTCACCGAATAGTATAACATGCTATAACGAGTCTAGGCATGGATATGGGGACGATCACTGAATAGTATAACATGCGCGCTATAATGAGTCTAGGCATGGATATTGTGAATCGCTATAATGAGTCTAGGCATGGATATGGGGACGATTCGAATGAATACATCTTGCTCCAGACATAAGAACCATCGGAAAGGCCTCGCGAGAGGTTAGCTAATTACACTTAAGTTCTAGCTCTCACTATTGTTATAGCAAAGAGAAAAAGAAGGCCTCACAAAGAGAAAAAGACGATGACGACGACAACGGGAGGACGACGGTCATTTGCTCCCGTCTGCCCACAAAGTTACTGCTACGGTCATATATTAACTAAGTCTGGTGGCCCTAATTGTCATTCTGGTTTCTCCCACTTCCTTTGTCCGCTCCACCCCGCTTCCACTGCCGCCTCCTTTCGTCAACCACATCCAACTAGTCCTTACATGAGAACCTTGCAATAGGAAGGTACTGACGAGCATTGGGAGAAGATTCTATCTCCACGGCTTGTGGCTTGTGGCTGCAGATGGAACGACGATTATGTTTTGCCAATCTCCCTACACCATGTCTTAGTCTTATGCAGCAGACCTTGAAACATTTGTGAGTGGTGTGACGATTTTACATGAAAATGATCATCTTTATCACTTTCTCTCTGCACATTTAGCGAGGAGATAACCTCGCGAATGCGTGGCCTTCCATAAAACAAGGTTTGCACTTTCATGATTTCTGGTGGAACTAGTGGAAGAAACATGGAACCTGCTCCAATCATAATCCACTTTCGTACTTCAAACAAGTAGTGGATTGATTTGAAAAGCTCGACTTGTTGAAGACTTTAAGCAAATGTCAAATTGTAGTCTCCGATGCAATCGAGTATGCGAAATCAAACATCAAGTCCGCTATTGAGAGTGAGGTTGAAGGAAACGGCGTTTACATTTCTTATATTCTAGATACGCTACAACAAGCCCCAATCCGTACCATTTCTTCTGAAGGAGATCTTCATTTGCCTTGATTTGTGTGCCATTTCCTACGTACCATGTCCATCGAACCATGGTTCACGGGGATGTGGGTGCCTAAACCCTAACCGTAATATTAGAATTCTGCCACAACTTCCACCCATACCTCAACCTCAAACCCAACCCCGCACGAAATTGTAAAAAATATAAGTGAATTTGTGATTCAAATTGAATGATCAATCGTAAAGTCCCTCTATGTCCCGTGCGTGTGTGGATGTTTCGAAAACACCTCTATCGATATTCGATTGAGCTGATCTTTTGCAAGGACCTTAAACTAAACATTTTGAATGCACTTTTAAAAAATCAGCTCAATCGAATATTGGTAGGTGTGTTTTTGAAATTTCCAACTTAGAAAACACCCCTACCAATTTCCGATTGAGCTAATTTTTTACAAGGACCTCAAATAAAATATTATGAACATTTCTTAAATTATCAGCTCAATCGAATATCGGTAGGGGTATTTTCGAAACATCCACACACGCACGGGACATAGAGGGACTTTACCATTGGCCATTCAATTTGAATCACAAATCTATGAATGTTTTTTAGATTCCGTGCGGGGTAGAGTGGTGGGTTGCGGAAAGGGTGGAAGTTGTGGCAAAATCCTAATATTACGGTTAGGGTTTGGGCACCCACATCCTAGCGAACTCTGGCTTAGTGGACATGGTACGTAGGAAATGATGCGCAAATCAAGGTAAATGAAGATCTCCTCCAAAAGAAACTTTGCTGCACGCGGATCGGGGCTTGTTGTAGCCTCTGTATCTGGAGTACAAGAAATGTAAATAGCGTTTCCTTCAACCTCACTCTCAATCACGGACTTGACGTCCAATTTCGCGTACTTGATCGTGTCGAAGACTACAATTTGACATTCGCTCAAAGTCTTCAACAAGTTGAGCTTTTCAAATCGATCCACTGCTTGTTTGAAGTATGAAAGTGGTTTATGATTGGAGCAGGTTCCATGTTTCTTCCACTGGTTCCACCAGAAATCACGAAAGTCCAAACCTTGTTTTATGGAAGGCCATGCCTTCGCGAGGTTATCTACTCATTGGAGGTGTAGAGAGAGATGATCATTTTCACGAAAAATCGTTACGCCACTTACAAATGTTACGAGGTATTTAGCAAAAGAGAAGACATGGTGTAGGGAGATTGGCAAAACGTAATAGTCGTTCCATCTACAGCCACCGGCCACAGGCCATGGAGATAGAATCTTCTCCCAATTCTCGTGAGTACCTTCCTATTGCAAGGTTCAACCTCTCAGTACCTTCCTATTATTGTTAGGTTCAACCTTACAATAGGTGGGAGGCCATGTAAGGACTAGTTGGATGTGGTTGACGGAGAGAGGCGGCAGTGGGTGGAGCGGAGCGGACAAAGGAAGTGAGAGAAACCAGAATGACAATTAGGGCCACCAGACTTAGGGTTTTCATTTTGACTTTTGATCTTGTGATTTCATCCCAACGACCTATTGATAGGAGGAGGACGACCTCTCATCGCTCATTCAAGTTCAATTAAGGTTTTCTTAATAAACCTTTTGCCTATCACACACACAAAAAAAAAAAAAAAAAGTTCAAGTAAGGTTCATCTTATAATCATTAGCTGAGCTGGCTGTTACTTCTTCTTTTGCTTCTTCTCCTTCTTCTTCTTCATTTCTGTATTTTGTTCTTCTCTGTAATTTTCTATACTTCGAACCTCAATATATGGCCTCCCTCTCTATTTTGTATACCTTAACTGTGACTCAGAGTTTTATATAAAGTCCCATATCCTATGGTTGTTCAGTAATAGGAATTTGGACATCACGTATTATTACTTGCTTATATATCGGCCTTTTCGATATTAGTTGATATATGACTGTAGCGGTAACTTAGCCGGCAGAAGGGAGCACAAACTTGGCGGGCAGACGGGAGCACAACAGATAATAGTTGATAAATGACCGTAGTGATAACTTAGCGGTAACTTAGTGGCCTTGGCTACCTAAAGGCAGGTAACACAAACTTGGCCCTCCTGGCCAAGCTTGGTTGGAGAGTGAGAGTGGTGACAGAATGTGATCCGTTATGGATCCAACTTCTCCAAAAAAAGTATTTGAGTGACGAGCTTTACAGATTGGCCTTCTCACAAAAAGGCATCTCATGTGTGCGGAGCATAATGAAATCCAGAGATATTATCCTGAATAATTTGAAATGAATTGTTGGGGATGGTCAGAATACTCTGTTTTGGCATGATTGGAGGTGTGGTGAAAAACCACTTGGTGACACTATTTCCAGTAACATTTGGGCCATTCTAAGACTGCGGATTTCATCACCAATTCGAATGATTGGGACACTAATTTGCTCAATATTACTGTCAACAGTAATGCTTTGAGCATCATTTTAAGCACTTTAATCCCCAAATGGTCTAGTCTTCAGGGGACACCATGTTGGGTCCTTTCGAGTAACGGAAATTTCTCTGTCAAATCTACTTACGATTCTATGCTGGAAAACTCCAATCATACTATCAGATGGAATTGGATCTGGAAACTCAGGATCCCAGTAAAACTATAAAAGTTTCTTATGGGTGTTAATGCATATATATGGGAAAATTCTCACCAATCATCAACGCCGCATTCCGAATTGGGTGGACAATGATCTGTGCTCACGTTGTAACTTGAAAATAGGGAGGCCTGAAACACCTCTTCTTTGACTGCCCTACCAGTGCGTTACATGGACTCAATTGCCTAGTGTCCAGGGCCCTCTCACGGCTGGATTGGACGAATGGAGGGAATGGCTGCTCGACAACACCAATCATTCCGGAACCAATTCAGGAAGTTACGTTTTAATTATAGTTTTTTTTCTTTGCCATATTTTATAGTTAGCGGGGTTCGTGGGAAATTAGTCAATAAGGAGACTCAGAGGCTATCTATAGACCTAAAACCCCAAACCCTGTCCCTCTTGGGATTCGAACCTTGGTCACCACGGAAGAGGACATGAGCAAACTATCTCACCAAGCATGGTTTTTCAGTTTTAATTATAGTTAACTTTGTGAAAAATTTAGCTCTCTAGGAATAAAATGGTTTTTGATAATACCGTTTCAAGTCTCTACGAAATCTGCGCTAGTAGCCTTAAATGATGAGATTGTGCAAAGTTTTAGGGCAATTTACCTCGAGGTCCAGAAAATAAAAAGTAATTCCCACCAAGTCTCCTCTAATTAACAAAACGCGAAAACCCTATGAAAGTGCCTAAAATCCTAAATACTAAAAGTGCCTAGCCCCTAGGGCACCCTATAAAAGTGCCTAAACTTTAAGGTACCCTATAAAAATGCCTAAACCCCTAGGGCATCCTATGAAAGTGCCTAAACCGCTAAAACCCTATAATAGGAAAGTGTACCCTAAAACTCCTATGAAAGTGCCTAAACCTAAACCCTAGAGCTCTATGAAAGTGACTAAACCTAAACCCTAAGGTACCTTAAACCCTAGGGTATTCTAAAACCTAAAATCTTAAGGTACCCTAAAACCCTAGGGTACCCTAAGATTTTAGGGTACCCAAGGGTGCTAGGGTACCCATTAGGGTACCATAAAACCCTAGCATGCCCTAAAACCCCAGGGTGACACTTCCATTAATGGTAAATGTATTTTTGTAAAAGTGGACTTAGTGGTAATTAAGTATTTCATCTATCCTTAATGGAAATTAAATGTCACTTTTCTATACTTAGAGGTAATTTTCTCAAAGTTTTACTACTGTTCCTTGTGCTAATCCTCGATCTGCTAGACGGATTGCCAGTGGCGACGCCACATGCAGCCAAGGTTGTGGGGTCCGGCGACCCCATGGAATTTTTTTTTACTACTGCCATATTGAAATTTTCTAAACATTAGTAATATATTGACCCATAGATATTTACGGCGACACCGCACAGGATAATTTTTCCTTCATAGTCGATACAAAACCAGAGGCGACACTGTACAAAACGAAAAGCAAAACGTGTTCACCACCTCTGTTATCTTTGAGTCTTCGATTTGATCGATTACCGATGAATAGTTTTATAAGCTTTGCCCTTTGAAATTTGTATATACTCAAGCTTGATATGGGTTGTTTGATTTTTTGGAAAAATAATTATATAGACTTTTGACGCTATTGACGTAGAGACTATCATGCAATGATTTGAAAATATGAAATCGCATCGAATGCAATCGTAGAAGTTGTTGTAGCTTCTTTTTTTTTTGTCGAAAACTTTTAAGAAAGATTATGGGTAATGATTTTGCCACACCCTTTTTTGATAATGCCACATCCTGTAATTGTATTTTTGCACCAAAAAATACACTTGCAGGGTGTGACATTATCAAAAAAGGGTGTGGCAAAATCATTTCCCAAGATTATTAGCATATGCAGTTTGATATCTTTTGTGTACATGCTTGTCGAGCTTTAAATGTGATTTTTGTTGGGAGTAGGTTATTAATTGTCATTATTATGTTATATTTTTTCGGTCTTACAATTGACAAAAATATTGACGTTTATGGATGACTCCATGCTTCGGAATTTCTGGAGTCGCCACTGCGGATTGCTTGGTCTTTTCTAGGCACTACTGAATTAAATTAAACACGGACGGGAGCAGCATGGGCAACCCAGGTCAAACTGGTTTTGGAGGAGTGTTTAGGAAAGAGAGAGGCCACTGGGTGTTGGGCTTCTTTGGTCGATTAGCAGCTTGTACGAGTCTTGAAGCAGAAACTTTGTGGACTTTTTCGAGGGCTGGAAATGGTGAAGGATCACGGCATGGAAGCCATGGAAGTAGAGTCTGATTCAAAGACTGCCGTGTTATGATCAATGAGGAGTTCCCTGAACATTCTCCCCGCAAGGTGTTGATTCGAGAATGCAAAGCCCTACTAGCCTCGACGGGATGCACTCTAAAACACATGTTTTGGGAGGGCAACCAGATGGCAGACAGATTGGCTAACATGAGAGTGAACCAGAAAGACGAAATGATGTACTGCTGATTGATATCATTCTGCTCTTAGAGGCGGATATGTGAGGCGTGGCTTTTGAGAGATTTTAGTTGTTGTTCCTTTTTTAGCGTACCCAAAAAAAAAAAAAAAAAAAAAACAAACTATAGGCTCAAGTGTTTGAGTGAGTAGGAGTTCCAAACCGATAAGTTGACATATGAATTGGCTAAGTTATTTATTTAGCGGTTCTTATCCTGACCTAAAATGTTTTATTAAGGAATCTTGTGAAAAATCAACTTAGTCGAAAATCGGTAAGGACTTGTCAATTCTTCACTCAATTTTTTTGATAAATTAAGTAGCTCCAATTATTTCCATGAGACTCCGAGATGAATTCCAGGCAATGCGGTTTTTAAGCTCCATAGTCAAACTCAAAATGGTGTACCCATATAGTCAAGCTCAAAATAATTGTGACCATGCAGCACGTGGGTCTAAGCTCCTATTGATTTGGAGGGAGAGAGAGAGAGAGAGAGAATACACTAACTAAAGTTTAATGTTGTGATAAAGATCGTTGTCACTACTAAGATTTGTACACTGGCGTTCACAGGTTAGGCTCCCTATGTACAAGCTCCCAACACATTTGCCAAATTTAGGTAAAATTGCAGCCAGCTCTGAATAGGACCCTAAGCCTTTAAAAATATTTTTATTGTGGAAATTGCGTCGTAGCAATTTATGGGTCCCATTTTTTTAATTTTTTAATTTTTTGTGCGTTTTTTAATTTTTTGTGTGAAAGATTGGGAGTGCTATTGCCAGCCCCATTGAGTATACACATGCTCCCTAAATTAACAAGATTTTAGGAGGGTGATATTTGAATCGCAGTTAGACTTATGTGTTCACTTCAAGCACTCCACTTATAAGTCATTTTTAGGTAGTGCATCATAGAAAGTGTGTCAACTTCTTTGGTACAGTTCATATAGAACTTTAATTTGGTTGATATTAGGATTTCGCAGGTAGACACCGAGTCTGTTCATGCTAGTGATTAACTTATGTATCATAACTTTTGGTTTTGTTTTTATTCACATTTTTTTCGCGTTTATTAGTTTGACACTAAATTTTTATGTGATATGGGTTCGTCGCGATGAGAGGAACCAGAAAAGTAAAAATTATGACTTATACACAAATATTTGAGAAATATCTAAGAAAAAGTCCAAAAATTGATTTTTTTGAGCTTTTCTTTGGATATTTTTCAAAATACATGTATAAAAGTTACTTTGTAATTTTTTATTTTTTCGATTGCTCTCATCGAGACAAACTCATGTCGTATTAAAGTTTACCGTAAAACTAACAAATGTAAAAAAAAAATTTGAATAAAAACAAAACAAAAAGGAGTTGAGTTTTGTTCACCCTCCACTTAAGAGGGTGAACATTACCCTCCTTCTTATTGGTTGAAATAATGTAGACCCCACCACAAAGTAATGTCATGCTTACTAAAAAGTGTATTGCATGGTAAGCATGACATCACTTTATAGTGGGGTCTACACTATTTCAACCAATAAAAAAGAAAGTAATATTCATCCTCTTTTAAGGAGGGTAAACAAATTTGCATTAAAAAATTATGTTGTACAGATTAATCACTGGCGTAAATACCATCACCCTTTGTTTTACAAAAAAAGATGAAGATAAAAAAGGAAAAAGAAAGGGTGGAACTCTATGGACCATGGAGAGAAGTGGTCCAGCCCAACTGTTTAATGGGCGGACTGTACTCTCTTGTTCTTTGAACGAAACTCGCTCCCCTCTCATCTCTATCTCTCTAGAACAATTAAAAAAAATTCGGCATCGAGCGGGTACCACGTTGTGCCAGTTTACGCATCTGAATCGTGAATTTCATTTTTGAACGGCTCAAATTTAAAGAGAGAAAAAGAGAGAGAAAGGGTGATAAGAGAGAAATAATTTCAATTCGACCCATTCCAAAATGTATTGAACGACTCGAATGTGTGGAACTAGTCCCACTTGAGACATACCTGCGGCGGACTGAAAAATCTCTCACAACAGACGGCACTTAAGCCGTCGCGAGTCTCTCTCTCTCTTCCCCCGCCTCCCCCGCGTTACTCCTCGTAATCAACCACAAAACCCCTCTCCTCTCTCTCTCTAGACTGTCTCTGTCTCTGTCTCTCAGGGCTTCCTTTTCTGGTCCCTTCTACAGTTCTTCTGCACACTCACTTCTGCTCCAGCCACGTCTCCCTCTCCCCCGCCCCGTTCTCTCTCTCTCTCTCTCTCTCTCTTTGAAAATATCTTTTTTCCTGTATCCCGATTGTTTTCTCCAATGGCGACAATCAATCTACCGACGGGAATGCCCGCCTTGAAATCCGACGCCACCAGGCTCCCCGATCGATTCTCATCGTCGGCTAAGTTCCCAACCGAGTTATTCGCCGCGTCGAGAAGCCGGAACAGATGCATGCGCAACGGAATCCTGTCTGTTCGATCGATGAAGATCGCCGAGCAGAGCCAAGGAGCTGCTGACCTCTCGTCCCACAACGGTCCTCTTGTTGCTTCTGTGAGCCTCTCTCTCTCTCTCTTCCCTCCGTTGATTTTCCTTGTATAGTTTCAAGTCTTTGTTGTGTTTTCCTGAACAGACCCCTCCGTTACTACGGGGCATTCTCCTAAACTTTTTGTCTAAATTTTTTTCCTGTGTTCTTTTTACTTTTTGTGGTGATTTTTGGGGTTTTCGTTGTATTTTTTGGGATTTATCATTTGTTGACAGAATTGTAAAAATATTGGTTGATGTTAAAAGAAGTTCATATCTTAGACAACACTTTAGGCAAAGACAGCTGTTTGGTAGGAGTAATTTTTTTTTTTTTTTTTGCTTTTAGTCATAATTTTAAACTTTTTAGAATCTTCTCATCAGATGGATAATTAATTAAAAAATATGACGTGAATCAAAAAAATTCAGAAAAGACGAACAAACACGGAATGACAAAATAGACAAAGAAGTTAAGTATAATGGAGCCTAAATATGTGTAAATACAAATAAAAAATGGCGATAGAACCTTTGTATTAAAGTACATGCCTTTTTGATTAATTGATAAAATAATCATCACAGATTCCCTCCGTCACATTTTGTCTGCTTGCTATGAAAAGGCGTGTCATTTTGGCAAAAAAAGAAGAAGGTTCTTTCGAGAATAATTTTTTTGATTTTTTTGCACCGTCAAAAGATCTGTCAAAAGATCTACCGATGGAGCCTTCATATGTGTAAATACAAATAAAAAATGACGATAGAAGCTTTGTATTGAAGTACATGCCTTTTTGATTTATTGATAAAATTATGATCACAGACTCCCTCCAGTCACATTTTGTCTGCTTGCTATGAAAAGCCGCGCCATTTTGACAAAAAAAGAAGGTGCTTTCGAGAATAACTTTTGGATTTTTTTTGCCCCATTCAAAAGTTCTCGTTGGATCTTTGGATGGTGCAAAAAAAAAAAAAAAATCGGGTGGTAATTCATTTTTTTATGTCAAAATGACACAATCTCCTGTAGATAGCAAACGGTATGGGAGAGAGGGAGTATAACATAACGATTCTAAGGGACCAAAGTGAGGGGATTGCTTTCTACGTGGTACTGTGGTAGTACTTATGCTTAGCCTTTTGTATTATTCACATATACTTGTATTGTGTAGCATTAGCCATCTCCATGTAACTCTTGTGTTGTTCTTCGGTAAAGCAAGGGGCAGAATGTCGCGGTAGTTGGGCGAATCACACAAACCTTTTTTATTCTTTGTTTCTGCATCCGTATCCCCTATATGGCTATAATTATTCACTAGGGTTCTGCGTTTTCCTGACATTGCTAATACTAAATCTCCAAGTTGTTTTATGTTCATTTGGTGTGGGATTGGTTATCCTGGGGATGTCGAATTACTCAACTAATTGTTCCGTTCAAGCGCTGGAAATGCTTACCTCACGGTGTTGTAATGCATTGGCATGTCTAATCAGACCAATCAAGTGGGCCCACATTTTAGGTCAATATTACAAACGTGCACATCTCATTCGCATTGGTACATTTTTTTTCAAACTTTAGTAATTCCAGAAAAATGAAGAAGATCAGTTAAGTTCTAAAGAATTTAGTACCCCTGGTTTCTTGGAGATATACGGTTCCTCTACCATGTCGATACGGACTCTTGAAAACGTTGACACACAAATTTTCAGTATTGGGTTGACTAGGTATGTCCAGCTATTTTTCTTGCAACAACAATGGCTTATACTGAAAAAATTATTGGAAGTATTGCATGTTGGTCTGTTAGAATGGTCACTTGATAGCATGTTTAACATCTCCATTACATAGGTTGGGTTTGAGCATTTCGTCCAAGCGGCCGTCGAACCAGATCAAATTGACAAAATGTGCTCGCAATTGCTGATGTTGACTGTGGATGTTGATTATATCAGATTCTTGTGGCTTTCAAAATGCAAACTGCATCTGATTTTCGTTCTCTTTGGCAAGTAAATGATTCCTTGGCAAAGTTGGCGTGTTAAGAATTTTATAGAGTTGGGAAGGAGTACTAGATGAAACTGGGAAGGACTTTCAAGCCTTAGCCTTTGCAAGGGAGAAGACTTGGTAAATTCTCCATATCTTGTAGAAGACAGACAAGGGCTTTAAGGAACCCTCTTTTCATGGTCGGACTTTGCCTTTCTGTTCTCAAGTTGCAAATAACTTTGAATACATAGGATTATCGAACATAGTGCTCCTTCACTGTTGTGACTTGTGCATAGACCGTTTCATTGAGAAGTTAAAAAAGTATTTATCCATTTATGTTCCGTTCGCATCTGAGACTTTTTCTCCTTTTTCAATAACATTTAACCCCCAGTGTTTTATCTTATCAGGACAAGCCAAATTCTCCCTTTGAGCCTCGGCCGGGTGACACTGAGGGGCAGGTAAGGACAACCTTGAATTCTGTAAGGAAAACAAAGATTGTCTGTACAATAGGCCCCTCCACAAGCTCAAGGGAGATGATATGGAAGCTAGCAGAAGCTGGAATGAATGTGGCACGTTTAAATATGTCCCATGGGGACCATGCATCACACCAGAAGACCATTGATCTGGTTAAGGAGTACAATGCTCAATTTGAAGACAAGGTAGTGGCCATCATGTTGGACACCAAGGTATGTTGGTTATAGTGAAAGGAAAATGCTAACCTCTGCCCTTAGGGTGGAGATTAATAGGTAAAAAGGTGCATTGATATCCGCAAAAAGTGTATTGATATTTGTGAAAGTGTATTAATATTTGCAAGATATGTAGTGATATCTGTACTTGTTTGGAATTATTTGTGGGCGGAGGTTAGTAAGACCGATAGGGAAATATCTATTTCTTTTGGCACATTTATCTTCTACAAAATGTTGTTAGAGTTCTGAAATGAAACTTGGAAAACCTTAGGTACTTGTGAAAAACCTAATGTCTCAATAGAAATCAGGAATTCGATGGGGTTTTGAAGTTATGTTATGTACTACTCTGTATTATTCGTTTTGAACGCGAGGAAATTTTACGTGACCTACTATGGAATATGTATATGCCTACGGGCATGTGAAATAGAACGATGCGTACGCCGATATAACAGAACATTCGTAAGAGGTATTGCAAAATAGATTAGGTGGCTTACGTTGTTGTAGGCAACATCCTGGGGCTGTATAAACGTATGATAAGTAAACCCATTTGGCATTGTCGCAATTGCGAGGGGTAACACTAATGAGAGGCATTATCCTTTTTGGTTTTCTTTAATGAAAGTGGCCTATTTTCCATTTATTGTTGGTGTAGATGTTTTTTTTTTTTTTGGTTTCATTTTTTGTGAATGTCTTCCTAAAGAACCCCTCTGAAGTTACAAGAAGCATCTCCAGCTTTTCCTCTTTCCCATTTGAGGTAGAAATCCTCGAAACGCCTGCTAGTTTAGCTTTATCATTGGATAACTTGGACCCTTGGCAAAGGAGTCCTCTCTTTTGTTTATGGCAGTCTGGTGGCGTTTGGTATCAGATGAACCCAGTCGCATCAGGTTGTAAATAGACGACTTTTTGGGATTTGATGTTCTTGCCTGTTTCATCCAAATGTTTGAATTTTAGCCACCAATAAGAAATTTTTTTAGTACTACCATTGTTTTATACTGGTGTCAAACGAGAATGCTGCCCTTTAGATAATGTTACGCCATTATACCCTTTGAAGCTAAAAACAAAAGGCTCATACGCTCAAACATTCAAAAGGGGATAGTTTAGATTTGCTCTTTCTTGATTAATCTCAGTCAAATGTCTGTGCCATGTTCTCCTAATAGGCCCAAATGTTTGAATGTTAGCCTGACTTTTAGTCATCTATAAGGAAATCTTTCTTTTCTTTTTCTTTTTTCCATAGAGGATAATTGTATTATATTAGTGTCAAACGGGAATGCTTCCCTTAGGTAACTCCACAACAACCAATAAAGCTAAAAACAAAAGGATCATACACCTCATGCTTTCAAATGGGGATTGTTCAGATTTGCTCTTTCTTGAATAATCTCATTCAAATGAGCCATGCTCTCCCAATAGGCAAATACCGAAATTGCAACCATTAAGTTACTTTCTTATCTTCTTGCTGCAGGGTCCTGAGGTCAGAAGCGGAGATGTACCTCAACCAATCCTGCTCAAGGAGGGGCAAGAGTTCAATTTCACTATTAAAAGGGGTGTCAGCACAGATAACACTGTTAGTGTAAACTATGATGACTTTGTAAATGATGTAGCCGTTGGGGACACACTACTGGTTGATGGTAAGCATGTACGACCCTCAATAGCAGTTGAGTGATGCATGGACGAACCCATGCTTTGATTTTTATCCTTTCTTGAATTATGGTCTTGGATATATGCTTCCATCCTGTTGTTTGTCATTTCATACCCACATGTACAAGCTATTTCAATTGATCATATTTTGAAATGATGTCTAAGCCTTGGATATGTCTAGAAGTTCCATTAACAGTTTGACTTCAAGACGTGGATTCAAATTTCTAAGGTTTTTGGTAAATGTTACGAGTTGTATTCACCACACTACTATTTTTTTTTTTTACATCTAAGATAAGTAGATAATATAATTTTAGAGGACAATTTACAAACTTATCTGGCCAGTGCCACAAGCAATTAGAACGAGCTGTGGTTCAGTAAAGTTGAATTGAGTAGCTTCATTGATATTTGGAGGACTGAATTGTGTTTTTCATGTCTCCCTTTGTACAATAGCATAAAAGTTTTTGCATGGAAAATTCTATTCTCTACCGAGTGTGGTCAATTTAAGGCACTGATGAATTATCTTGTTTTCATGGTTTCTTTCCCCTGGCTACTTTTTTTCATCATGGTGTTTATTTTTTCTTCTATTGGTTCTCAAGCATCTTGAATCACGTTGATAACTTGATATTAAGGAAGTTTTTCTGGGAACCAGAAGCTCCAAAGTGACATGCTCAACTTGCTTCCTTGGAAGTTGGAGTTAACAAGTCTTCATCTGTGCTAGGTGGGATGATGTCATTTTCTGTGAAATCAAAAACAAATGATACGGTTAAATGTGAAGTTATTGATGGTGGTGAACTGAAATCCAGGCGACATTTAAATGTGCGTGGCAAAAGTGCTACTCTGCCTTCAATAACAGGTTTATTTGATATTTATGTTGTTCCACTGTTCATATGAATCCTTGCGCTTCAGTTTTCTTCTTTCATCTTTCCGAGATTTTAGTATGTAACAATTTGTCTCCTGCTGATGCCATTATCTGTTGATTCTGTTCAGACAAGGACTGGGAAGATATAAAGTTTGGGGTGGATAATGAAGTTGATTTCTATGCTGTTTCTTTTGTGAAGGATGCCCAAGTGGTTCATGAGTTGAAAGATTATCTCAGAAGTAAAGTTTTTGGCCCGCCTTCACACACGTATTCTGATGCAGTCTAAGAGATTCTTTTTGGTTTGTTCTATTTAGTTTTCTTTGCTCTGAACTTTAACACTTTTTGTGCAGGGAGCAATGCAGATATTCACGTGATTGTAAAAATAGAAAGTGCAGACTCTATACCGAATCTTCATTCCATAATTTCAGCTTCTGATGGGGTTAGTTCTGGTATCCATGACTCATTGCATATCAACAGTTCTTTAGCTTTCCCTTAGGTGCTTTTGTTCTATTTTTTTCGTTTTCTGGTGCCTGGTGGTATGAACTTTTCAGATGGTTGCCGTTGTCGTTGATGTTTGGTTTTGGTTTCTTTAAATGGAAAAGTAAGTACATGAGAATTTTTTATGTTGTGCAATACTCTATTCTTTGAATGTTCTTAGTTTACGTTGAAATAATCTTACATCCATGGTGGTGTTTCTTGTGACTCTTATGAGTCTTATCTATTGCTAGCACGCATTTTCAGTTCTTGGTCATAGTAGAGGACGAACATTATATTTATTAGCTTCATTGGTTTCATACTTTTTAGGTGTATTATGAGAATGTAAATAGGCATAACGCTCAGCATTAAGTTTGTTATTGTAATGTTGACAGGCAATGGTTGCTCGTGGAGATTTGGGAGCGGAACTTCCAATTGAGGAGGTCCCTTTATTGCAGGTAATTGTGATGGTAACGAGTTTGTGGCCATCTCTCTCTCTCTCACACACACACGCCCGCGCGTTCACACCCACACAAACATACACTTGCCCATTCACACACAGGATTTGCATAAAACACCTAAATTGTCTTAAGCATCGAACATGGGGTATGTTCTTAATCAATTTCAAGGAAGATAGGCTTTTGGAAAGACTAGAATGGGCTGGCCTGTTGAATTGCTCATTCATTTTTTTGGTTTCCGTTCTGGCTCTCTTTGGGACTTGATCCAATTTTTTTTTCTTTTCCTTGCATGTTACTATCATTGCTCTTATTGTCTCCTCCCATTAGACTGAGCATGGTGTGTGTGGTGCTATACAAGTCTCGTTAGTGAGGCCCAGGGCTGGCCCTAGAGCAAGGCCCAAGAGGATGCCGCATAGGCCCTCCAAATTTTGCGCCAAAAATAGGACCCCCTTAGTAAATGAGTATATATATTATTTGTTCATACTATAAGAGAAATGTATTTGTTAGCTCAGCGGTAAGTTGAATTCAATCCGCATGAAGTGTCTGAGTTCGAATCTCTTGCGCCACTCTTTCTTTTGAAGTGTTTTTCCTCCAAAAATAGAGCAATTGTAACTGCCAAGTTTCGAACCCCAAGTCAATAGAATTCTAGCTAAACACTTTGGCTGCAAGTGACAAAGCTATTAACATGGCTTATAAAGACTAAAGTAGTTACGGATCGCAAAAAAAGAGAGAGGCTAAAGTAGTTATATAAAGAAACATTTTCATCATTGTTGTTTAATTCTAAAAAAATGTAAGGCCCCATCCCACAATTTAGCCTTGGGTCTCCAAATCCCTTGGGCCGGCCCTGGCTAGGCCGCCAAGTTGTGTTTGCAATGCAAGCAAACAAGCTCAAGTATGTATGTAGGCCACAACGCTAAATGGAACAACGATCAAAGTAAGCAACAAGCTTAAAATGAGCAACACAAGTTTGCACAACACTTCGACGGAATAAGCAACATTCATAGTAATGACTCGAACAAAGAGAACAAGTTGAAAGTTGAAGGTTGAACTCACCCCAAGGTGGTGGCTCATTTGCGCATATGCCGATATATTCGTTTACATGGCCGCATTTCTCACACCGCAAGCTTATCAAAATAGGAAGATCGTGATGTCCTCCAGGTCCACTAATCGGAGTTCTTCGAGATTGCTCAGAGTTTGAGAAGATCCGAGACCTTCATCTTATCGGAGAGGCCATTATACCCTAACGACCTATGAAGCACGGATACTCTATTTTGGCCTCCGTATCCCGTACCGTACGCGTATCGGATACAGATATGCTCGGATACGCTCCGGATACGTATCCGATACATTTTTTTAGAGTATCCGGTTTTTGAAATTATTTTTTGGCATCCGGATACGTTTCGGATACATTGTGGATACGCTTGGGGTAAAAATGTTATTACTTAAAATATATGGGTCAAACTATAATTAGGACAATATATGTTATTTTTTCCTGCTGGTTAAGACCTATGAAGCACCGACACCTCTAGAGGTCGAAGAATCGCGGTGTCAGGACACGGGGACACGGCGGGATACCTCGGGGACACGCCACGTGGCGTGTCCCATAATTTAATATTAAATTTTGAGGGGGACACGGCTGGGGACACGGCGGGACACCGATGGGGACACGGCGGGGACACCGATGGGGACACGGCAGGGGCTAAACTGCAATTTTTTTAAAAATTTTGGGGGCCAAACTGTAATTTTTGAAAAAATTGGGGGTCAAATTGTAATTTTTTTAAAAAAATTGGGGACCAAATTATAATTTTTTAAAAATTTCTGGGAGTTAAAATATAATTATTTATTTATTTATATATATAAATAAATAAATAAATATACACGTGGCGTGTCCCCCGCCGTGTCCGTGTCCTCATTTTTTTAGAATTCCCGTGTCCCGGTGTCGGTTTCGGTGTCCGTGTTGGTGTCCGTGTCCGTGCATCATAGGTTAAGACGAAAGGGAGAAACGAAGGCAAAAACAGAGAAGACTCAGAAGACATCGATCTCTCACTCATCTCTCATCTCTCACAACGACTGTAAGTCTCGCCCTCTCTTTCTTCTCTCTCGTCTCTTTCTCTCTCTCATCTTCTTCCCTCTCGTCTCTCGTCTGTGTGTGTATCAGTGTATATATCTATACATATATAGATATATATATGCGTATATGCAAATATGTATCTCTCTTGTCTCCCTCTTCTCTTTCTTCTCTCTATTGTCTTTTTCTCTCTTGTCTCTCTCTATGGTCTTCTTCTCTCTCGTCTCTCATCTCTTTGTGTGTGTATCTCGTCTCTCATCTCTCTGTGTGTGTATCGGTGTATATCTATATATACACAGTATAATCTGATTTTAGGGGTTTTTATCTATATATATACAGTGTCTCTCATCTATCAGGTTTTTTTTAGCAGCATAATCTGATTTTATTATTTTTATCAAGGTTTTATTGTTATTTTTTATTTATTTTAATATTCAATATATCCCCAACGTATCGTATCCTCCTTTTTGGAAAAATCACATATCCGCGTATCCGTATCGTATCGTATCTGTATCTCGTATCCGTATCCGTGCTTCTTAGCTAACGACAATGAAGGTCTCGTATCTTCTCAAACTCCAAGCGAATCTCGAAGAACTCCAATCGGTGGAACCGGAAGACGTCAGTGATTTTCCCATTTTGATTAGACTGAGGTGTGAGAAATGCAGACACGTCAATGAATATATTCGCGTATGCGCAGATGAGTTGATTGCTTACAAGGACCTTGAGGAGAGTTCAATGCCCAACTTGTACTCTTTGTTCAAGCCATTAATATAAGCGTTGATTATTCTGTTCAAGTGTTGTGCAAACTTGTGTTGCTCATTTTAACCTTGTTGCTTACTTTGATCGTTGCTCCGTTTAATGGCCTACACTTGAGCTTGTTTGCTTGCATTACAAACGCACTTTGAGGGAACTTGGTGGGCTAGCTAATGAGACTTGTCTAGCTCCACATAAGTCATGCCCAGTGGCCCCAGTCTGCAAGGCCGCCATGAGCCAGTTGGGTGGGCGTATTCTGCATGGGAAGAGGGTTCGGTACTGTTAAGTTTTAACTCATTTTTAAGGTTCTGTACTCTTGTGGACATGGTAGGAAGTCCGTGTTGGGCCTATATCAAGAAGTGCATAGGCCATAGCATATTAGGTAAAATGCTGTCAGTTGTCATCCAAGTTCATCACCTTTTTGCCTTCTCTTGCCCAAGAATCTGGTGACATTAACATAACTGCCATGTTGCAAACAGGAAGACATCATTAGAAGGTGTCACAGCATGAAGAAACCAGTTATTGTAGCAACAAATATGCTGGAAAGCATGATTGATCATCCAACACCAACAAGGGCAGAAGTTTCTGACATTGCAATTGCAGTACGAGAAGGTGCTGATGCAGTAATGCTTTCAGGAGAAACTGCCCACGGAAAGTAAGTTACCTTGGTTCATACTTCATACTTCTTGCATGCATTTTAATTGCAATTTACATACTGTAGCAGTTAAAACTTTTCTTTGCTAAAGCTATTGGTCATCCAACAAAACTCGTGTTTTTATCTATCTAATAAAACAGAAGGGTTGTCCTATGTGGCACCCTTTGTCCTAGGTGGCATCCACCATGCACATGCACGCACGTTCACACACGCCGACACACACGTTCACTGTTCACACATCAAAAATGTGATTAAAAAATTAAGTGTTCCATTTTTCAAGCCTGTTGAACCAGTGCCGTACGGGCAAGCACTAGTATTTCAATAGAAAATGATACATGGTCCGAAATAGGCTAGCTGACTAAATTCCGACACACATATGACAAAGATACCCTCAGGTCTTTCTCTCAATTTATGATTCCCTGTTTCTGCAACTCAAAAATTAATACATTGTCACTCATATCTTTCTTCCTAAGCCGCTATCATCATCATCATCATCATCATCACCTCTCACACACACACACACACACACACCCACCCACCCCCCAACCAGATCCATCAAAGCGCTATCAGAAAAATTTGTTGGACCAAAAAGATGAATCTGGATGTCCCCCCCTTGTATTCCATGGGCATCCGCATCAATTAATTAATTTCTTGTTTTGTTATCTTTTTCTCTGTGAAATTAAATTTTAAAAACGAAGAACGACTTAAAGAAGCCATAAACTTGTAAAAAGTGAGCAATACAAATAGAGAAGAAGTAAATAATCATGTTCTTAGTACTCTTTCGATAGATTATACGGTATCTTGTCATTATGATACAATTGTTGATGAATTGAGTGGGTGAATATGTTGGATACAGAGTAACGGAAGATATAGAAGGAAGAGGACAGTTTTACACAACATTATATGTATACCACATGGACGAAAGGGAAAATAGGGGATTCTGTTGGAACTGTTTAAGTATAAAATGGTTTCATCAGATTTTGATTGAAAGGCCATTTTTGTCTTTTCGTCTGGGGAGATGTCCATTTCCTGCTGGTCGTACTTGCTTGGAATTGGGTTGCAATATTTTCTTCTTTTTAAAATTCATTCATATATCCTTTAATCTTTCATCTATTGCATTGGTATAAGAGATTATACTTTTATTCAGTCTGATTAAATTTAAAATTTTAGATATTCTATAACTGTATGCTTGTGTCAAAAAGGTTTTTTTCATTTTTAAATAAGAGATTCTCTTGTGATTGACTCCACTACGATTTTTGTTACTTGGGATTTAATCATTTCATTTACACGTTATGTTATGACATTATTCAAGGTACCCACTGAAAGCAGTCAAAGTAATGCATACGGTGGCATTGCGGACTGAGACAAGTCTGCCAATTGGTACTAATCCTCCAGGTCAATCTACGGCATATAAGGTGTGCACACATAGGATTTCTGAATTTGTCACATAAGCAGTTAATTTTTGTGGGCTCAATGAGTGCTTTCATCATTTTGTCTTTACTGCCGTTTGTTGTTTTTACGCTAGTTTTCTGCCGTAATATTAATGGATTTGTTCCCCTTTTCATTACAGAGTCATATGGGTGGAATTTTTGCTTTTCATGCCACCACAATGGCAAACACCCTTGCAACTCCCATCATAGTCTTCACGAGAACAGGTTCCATGGCTATACTCCTCAGCCATTATCGGCCTTCCTCAACAATCTTTGCCTTCACAAATGTGTGAGTTCAACAAGAAACCCGAACGTGAATGAGATGCTCTTTCAAAATTAGTTGATTTTTATATCTAGTAGTAACTTGGATTATGTCATTTTATTTGGTAAGTGATCTAAACATTGTGACTTGCCTGGTTGTGTCAGAACCTTAGTCACATAATCCTTCAAAATGGCCTGCGCTTGCGCTCTCAATCCTCGCGCTCACAAATTCTAGTTATTCGGGAGGTTTTTCAAAGACGCTTTCACGCGAGCTCAGGCTCGTGCTCCCGCCCCCTCCCCCGCATTATGTGACTTGGGTCAGAACAGTTGACATGCTGACCCACCAGTGCAACAATTATCGGATATGCATAGACCATTGGTTTTACTTGATTGCCTCATCTGACATCTTATGCATGCTGTGTCTGCGAAATGTCTGACAAAAGCTTGTTTAATTTGTTTGATATCTAATATTAGAACTCACGTTTGGTGATAATTACAGCAATTGTATGGTGCATGTTCTTTATGACTTGGTATGTCGGATAATAGCGTTTAACCTCATTGGGAGGCATTTTTTTTTATTTTGTATCAAAAAGCAGAAGGGGTAGAGGCTTGAGTAAACAGCCCCAGTTCTCATGCCTCTGCTGTTGAACCTTAAGATTGAGATTTTACAAAAGTAGAAGAAGCTAATAATATGATTTACCACTCCAATTCTATGTAGGGATGTGTGATGCTCTGGGAGTTCTTGTTGTTTGGTAGGTTGCTTTCGTCTTTCCCTTGCCCAACTTCTAGCGGCTTGAAATTATGCCCAACAGAAGGTCATAATTTTGGGCTTGCAATTGAGGTGCAGCAATGGCGTTATCATTATATAGAAACATATGACTCTCAGAGTAGAATTGTTGACCACATATTTGGTCCACGTGCAATCACTTGTTATTTACTTACTACCGGTTTCAACTAGGAATATTCTTCAACCTTTTGTTGCTTAAATGTTAGTTTTAGTTTTTCCAGTTTTTCCCCCCTTTCAGTTTCTCGTATGGTTACGTGTGTAATTTTCTTCTCTTGTTACTTTTATAGTTTAGGACATAATGCTCTACATTGGTGCTTTGTGGCTATGCATCCCTCTCTTGGTTTAAGTTGTGGTGCTGTGTGGCTATGCAATGCAGAGAAAGGATTAAGCAGAGGCTGGCTCTTTATCATGGTGTGATGCCCATATACATGCAGTTTTCAGACGATGCGGAGGAGACCTTTTCTCGAGCTCTAAAACTTCTACGGGTTAGTGATTCTCTCCACTAATTTTCTCCTTCCTTTTAGGTCATTACTGTTATCAATCAATGGTAAAATGATGAACTTTTTGTTGTTTAGAGTAAAAGTCTGTTGAAGGAGGAAGAGTATGTCACTCTTGTCCAGAGTGGGGCCCAACCTATCTGGCGCCGGGAATCTACTCATCATATTCAAGTCCGTAAGGTTCCAAGCTGATTGGCATACCTGTGTTGAGAGATTGTTTTATACAGTACCATTCAATTTATAGTGAAATTATACGATATAGTTGTACTTTGATAAATTATGTAAAATGGTACGTTAAAATTATCGGTTATAATAGCACGGGTGTGCCGTAAAATTTGCAACCAACTGTTTGCATATGTTTGGCGCCTGATGTACGAAATTTCTTCGCTGTCCATGCCATTGCTTTTGTCTTGGCATTGTCCCAATTTTCGGCTTCTTGCAGCTACCTGCGTATTATTTTGAACTTTAATGAGGTTTTGCGTTACATATCTGATTCCTGATACTTTGGTTACTCCAGCATTTTTGCCAATGTTTTAGGAAACTGCAGATGCATTGATTTGTTGGATGATTTAGTGACAGTTTGCTCGGACATCTCCTGTTGATTATATCTCTCCCTATTTGCAGTGGCCATTAGAATGTCTCGCATTATTTGCTTGTATTCTACATGAAATTCTTCGATCTTTTGTTATATTGGCGACAATACAATCAGTTTGTAGGCTTGAAAACGAACCTTCCTACTTGAGGGGTTTTCTTTTGAACGGCCTTCCTACTTGAGGTTGACTCTGGCTAATTGAAATCTTATCCGAGATTTTTTTTTTTTTTTTTGATCAGCAATCTTATCCGAGATTGACTTGCTCTTTAAATAAGCCAGGTTTGAACATGCTAAACTAATGTTCTGAGCTTGGTTTGGACTTGACGCGGTAAGTTTATATGACATTTAGGGTCTTACAGAATACCATGTTACTCGAGCTCGACTTGTGATCAGTTCGATTGAGTTCGTTTGAGATCATTCAAAAGATGAACGCGTCAAGTTGTTTTGAGGGATTTTTTTATGTTGATTTGGTGTGAAAATTGTGCTTTAAAAAACAAGAGACAGTCCAAGAGTTAGGAGACCGAAGAATTGGTTCTGCTGCAGATTTCAATTTCAAGACCTTTTCACCAGTTCAAGACCAAAAGAAACCTTCTCATTAATTCAAGAAAAATTCATGAAAATTAGTACTACATTATATACCGAAAGATTACGCAACATATTCTGATACAAACTCTGAACCTTGCGGGAAAAAAAAGAAAAAAGAACTCTTATCTTTAACTACCTTTTCCCACGAGGAGATCTGATCCCAATTGTAGTTAAGTTCGGTTTGGTCCGTTTCGATGTGGGGTCAGCACAGTCAGAAAATTTGGTATACCCGAAATGGCCCTTAGTTAGGCCGAATATAAAACTTGACAGTGGGCCAAATGGCCCAAATAGATGAACGAATGGTCGAGATTAAAAACAAATAGATGAACGGACTCGATTAATGTAAAATATATAAAAACCCTCAGTTTATATAGTCTGTTCGACTCGGTCCTAATCGGTCTATTTAATTTCGATTTGGTTCACTTCAAATTCTAGACGCATAAGAAAATTAACTCTTTTTTTTTTTTGGTTCCAGAACCAAAACCGGGCAAAGGTGGACCAAAAATCGGTTTTTTAGGTTGATCGGGTCCGGCAGTCTTTTTTTAACACCCCTAAATAATGGGGTTCTCAGGTTTTCAATAAAACTATGGGTACACCATGTGGTGTATACCAAATGCACATTGCGTTGGATGAAATTCATCTTGGAGTGCCATACAAATGATCAGAACTGTTCAAGTTTTTTCAAATACATTTCTAAAGATCGCTGAAAAAAATCAGATCAGTCGAATATCGGTAAAGGTTTGATCAATTTTTCATTCAATTGTCTGATAGGAAATTGAGCGAATAATTGATCAAGCTCTTACCGATATTCGACCGAACCGATTTTTTTACAAGAATTCTTAGAAAAAAAATTCAAATAAATTGAGTGATTTAGGTCATTTGTGTGACATTCCGAGGTGAGTCCGACACAACACACTGTGCATTTGGTGTGCACCAAATTGTGCACCCATGCTCGGACCGGTTTTTTCAGGTTATTCTTCCAAAGGTTTTTGGGGGTAAATATGTAATATTAAAAACCTACACTGTCAAGTTTCTGAAAGTACTAATATACAAGGGGGTCTGTGTGTGCCCTAAATTACTAATCGTAGGGGCTGTTACGAACCCGATTGGATCGAAAAAATCCGAAAAAATTGACCGATTGGTTCGGTCTTCGGTCGGGATGGTGGAGGGATTTTCCGGTTCGATCCATCTCGAATCCAACCGAATTTGGTTCGGTCTCGGTTTGTTGCATTTAAACCGACCGAACCGAACACTCCGAACCGAACTGACTTAATTATATATATATATGTATATATATATATATTTATAAATTGGTTTAATCTGGACCGTCAATTAAATTCTGTGTTTTATCAACACCGTCCATCACACAAAGTAATAGCAGGGCTCAAGTCACAAACCCTCCTTCATAACTTCAGATCTCACCCCCTCCTAACGTTTTGCAGCTGCAGCACAATTTCTCTCTCGGCCTCTCACCCTCTCTGGCTCACAACCACCAAGCCCACCAGGCCACCACGCCTCCCCTCAAATTCAAGATCAGATTCAGAAACTCAACCCTCGAAAAATCTCAACAGCTCCGGCATCGGCAACAACAGGTAATCCTCTCTCTCTCTCTCTCTCTCTGTATTCATTTCTCTCTCTCCTCTTATTTTCGTTTCAATCTGTCTAGGGTTAGGGTTTGCAGGTGCTGAAGTTCTTTTACGATCTCCTATATCTAGGGTTTCCTAGGGCTGATTTTAAGTTATTTGGGTTAGGGTTTACGATGGCTGCTCTAAAGGAGTTTCTCCCGCCTGCCAAATCATCCGCTGCAACCCACTACGATCACTCAAACGACCCATGGTTCAAGCAAAGGTACACCGCGGCCGAGGCCGAGCGATCCATTATAATCAAATCGAACCCGGTCCCTCCATATAAGAATCGAAACGGGTTTCGGCCCAATAAGCCTGAAGATTTCGGAGACGGCGGTGCGTTCCCCGAGATCCATTTTGCGCAGTACCCACTTGGTATGGGCAGGAAAACTAGTGCTAAACCTGGGCAGAAGACTTTGCCTGTTACTGTTGATGAACATGGGAATGTCACCTTTGATGCTATTGTCAAGCAAAATGAGAACGCGTCGAAGATTGTGTATTCGCAGCATAGGGACCTTGTGCCTAAGATATTGAAAGACGCGATGGAGGAGGGAGAAGAGGATGAGGAGGAGGTGCAGAAGGAAATCGAGGAGACTATGATTCAGACGAAAGCGGAGCTTGAGAAGATTGTGAATATGAGGTTGAGTGCGGCTCAGCCGAAAAACGTGCCAACCCAGTCTAACGACTCGAAGTTTATTAAGTATAAGCCGTCGCAGCAGTCTGCTGCGTTTAATTCTGGTGCAAAGGAGAGGATTATTAGGATGGTTGAGATGCCTGTGGATCCGTTGGAGCCGCCTAAGTTTAAGCACAAGAGGGTTCCGAAAGCCTCTGGTTCTCCACCAGTGCCGGTTATGCACTCACCGCCTCGTCCTGTTACTGTTAAGGACCAGCAGGATTGGAAAATTCCGCCCTGTATTTCGAATTGGAAGAACCCGAAAGGGTATACGATCCCACTTGATAAAAGACTGGCTGCTGATGGTAGGGGGCTTCAGGAGGTTCAGATTAATGATAATTTTGCCAAGTTGTCTGAGGCGTTGTATGTCGCGGAACAGAAGGCTAGGGAAGCTGTGGCAATGAGGTCAAAGGTTCAGAAGGAGATGATGATGAAGGAGAAGGAGCGGAAAGAGCAGGAATTGCGCGCTTTAGCTCAGAAGGCACGGTCTGAGAGGACAGGGGCGGCACCACCACCTGCTGCTGTTCCGTTGTCTTCTGACAGGAGGATGGTAGATGATGCTGATATGATGGGGGATCACGAACGTGTTAAAGAGAAGGATATTCCAAAGGAGACAAAGGAGGAGAGAAAACAGCGGTTGGAGAGGGAGAAAATAAGGGAGGAGAGGCAGAGAGAGAGGGAGAGGGAGAGGAGGTTGGAGGCCAAAGATGCAGCTGTGGGGAAGAAGAGTAAGATTACTAGAGATAGAGACCGTGATATCAGTGAGAAGGTTGCTCTTGGGATGGCTTCTACTGGTCAAGGAAGAGGAGGCGAGGTTACGTACGACCAGAGATTGTTTAACCAAGAGAAGGGGATGGATTCAGGGTTTGCTACCGATGACCAGTACAATGTGTACGATAAGGGTCTGTTCACTGCGCAGCCTACTCTTTCAACCCTTTACAGGCCCAAAAAAGATGCAGATGATGAGATGTATGGAGGTGCAGATGAGCAACTGGACAAGATTATGAAGACTGAACGATTTAAACCTGATAAGGCGTTCGCTGGCACTTCTGAAAAGACCGGTCCTAGGGACAGGCCTGTTGAGTTTGAGAAAGACGTGGAAGAAGCTGATCCATTTGGTTTGGACCAGTTCTTGACAGAGGTGAAGAAGGGTAAGAAGGCCCTGGATAAAGTTGGCAGCGGTGGGACTATGAAAGCGAGTGCTGGGGGATCTATGCGAGATGGGTATGAAGGGTCTAGTCGTGGTCGAATTGCTTTTGAAAGGGGGCGTTAAACAGCCCTCCAACATAGTTTGTATGATCATTTCATCGTTTCTGGGAGTGCCTGCTTTAATTATGCCTTTGTTGGTAGATTTGTGCCCCCTGACTTCAGGAATGGCAAAAACGTTGATAGCTTTTGTCTGCTAAGTTAGATTTTCATTATTACTTGAAGTTTACTGTAATAAAACTTGTACTACTATGTCGAGCATTGTTCTACAGCTTCTTTTCTTTGTGCTGGGCTTCAGGTGATATTATTAGTTTTGTGATGTAGATTTGTGGTTGATCTGTTGTCTGTTGTCTGTAGGTATGTCTTATAGATTTGATTCCAGAGAGAGAGAGAGTGATAGAGATCTATAAATGGCACGCCTATGATTGCCCAGTATTGCCTCCAAATATATACGGGGGAATTTGACTCCCAGGTTCCGTCATGACATTGAGCTTTTACATGTTTTTCTTGCAACCAGAGAGTTTGTATCGATACAAGTTTGTACTTGCGGTTTCAATTGGCAAATGAGGAAATACTTAACAGTACTGAATAGTGAGAACTTTTGAACAATACCCTAGTCCCTGATTTGAGTATTCCTCTGTTGCTTGATTTTGTGCACTCTTGAGTTCCATGGCTGGGAAAATGTTGGTGTCTTTGTCTTGTGAGTGACATTCTCATTACTCTTACAGGTTTCGTCTTACCTTCTGAAAAAACTTGCCCTTTGTTTGGTGCTGGTATAGTTTTCCTTTTCCTATTGGGGTTCTATCAATATTGTTAGGTTTGTGGTGACCATTTTGTGAGATCAAAGAATTTTGTTATGAGTTTAGTTCAGTTGCTAATGGCATCATAATTTGGGTATTCCATCAAATTCTTATGCCATGAACAGGTCTGGTTTGTGTTTTTTTTTAGCACTTCCCTAGTCCAACCTCGATGAAAGTCATTTTACCAAGCATTGCCTTTGGGGATGTTTCTGCCCAATGTGTTGTAACCGTGGCGTGAGCATATCATAACTCTTACTGGGAAGGAAGCCAGCTTGACTGTGGCGTGAGCAAATCATAGCTCCAGAACGCCACTTACTCTTTATCAGGTCAGGGATGGTCTAATAATAATAATCCTGTCAAAGTAAAAAAAAAATTTACTGGTCCGGTCCCCAGATCATCCTTGAAACTGTGACGATGGTACCAGCAAGCGCGCACACAAATGCGCACACACAGTTTAATGCATTTATCTCTGCCTCTCATAACGTTTTAATAAATCTTTTGAGTGCACTTAAGGGAAATTCCTCTACTTGGGAGGTAGTTGTCCACAAAATTTGTTCCATGGTGAGAGCAAGGATTCTATCAATTCCCAAACTTTCAGAAGTTCAAGCAGACCAAGTTAATCATGCATGGAACTTTGCTGGAAATTAATTGCTCATTTTTGTCACATATTGATATGCAATTTAACACTTGCACCATTTGTTTTCCAAGCTGTACAATATGCCATCTGCAAGATATGTTGACAGGTTTCAGGGACTGAATCTTGGATGCCATTGCTTTTTGTATAGAGATATGAAGTGTTATCAACACTTGACTGCTACTACTTCTATTTACAAGTTAGTTATCTTAAACTCTTCTTTTAGTCTGTTACTGCATCTCCTGTGGGTGTCTTCAGATTTGGATCCCTCATCTCTTTGCCTCTTCCATTTGGTTTGTGTGTGCTAGCATATGTGTGAGCCCGTGAGCTGTGTGTTTGAGCCCCAAATTTTTTTGAGAGTGGAGGTAAGAGTTAGTGGTCTCTTGGTAAGGTAGAGTGGAGGGTGTTAGGGTCCTTCCCATTGCTTTTAGAATTTTGGTGATTTAGGTTTCGAGGGGGTAAGTAGGAGAGCAGAAAAGCAATGGGGTCTCTGTTCCTGATTCTGTTTTGCAACCTATCATTCGGATCAATTTCTGCAGTGTTGTGTGTAGCTTTCTGTATCAGCTACTGCTTCAGTTTATTGTCATTATGGCTGAATGTTGGGTGTTGACTGATAAGGCTGTCCATTGGAAACTTGCATGATGAATACTATATCTGCAGTTTTTATGTCACAGTTCTCCTCTTCCATAATATTGGTCTGTTCTGCTATTCTCATTTCCCTCCTAATTCCAAACAGATCAAAACTCAAGGCCAACCCATGCCTTAAAACATCAAGCAAGCACAAACCCACCGCAGTCTCACTCTCTCCTTTCTCCTTTGGGTATGCAGGATGAGGAAAAAAAAGGTACCTCACGGAATTACAGAGAGACACACACCCAGAATGCCCCCCTCTCTCTCTCTCTCCGAGACTCCGATTCAACATGGGAATCAGCAATGATAAAACCACAATTCCAGTTCCACCCTCCGACGACGACGACCTCCCCAACCCCTTCGCCGCCCAGCTCGGCCTCCCCCTCTCCGACCCGGAGCTCCGAGAAACCGCCTACCAAGTCCTCGTCACATCCTGCCGGAGCACCGGCGCCAACCCACTCACCTACATCTCTCAGTCGCAGAGGTCGTCGCTGGCGACGGAGAGGTCGCTGTTGATGCCGTCGCCGCGGAGGTCACCGCCGAAGTCGGCGACACCGAAGAAGTCAACGACGGAGAAATCGTCCAGCAATACGTTGGGGCTGAGGAAGTCGGCGGCGGTGAAGAAGGGTCGGGATTTGTCGGGTCAGGACGCGGGTAAGGCGAAGAGACCCGTGTCGGTTTCGGATTTGGTGAGGGTCCAGATGGGTATTTCGGAGCATGCGGATTCGAGGATCAGGAGAGGGTTGTTGAGAATTGCTGTTGCACAGGTAATCTCCCTCTTGATCATGTATATGCAGTGCCGGCTTTGAGTTTAAAGTCCAAAATAGTCGCTTTAGGCCCCAAAAATATATACAAATTGTACAGGTCTGAATGAGAAATCCTCTAGGGCGGCCAATCCCTCAATTGAATGTTTGAATGAAAAGCTGTACCATGCTTGAAATGCTATGAAACATGAATGAGCTTTCTGCAAAATCATAATTGGTATTTTTGCTGCTAAAATTACATGAAGAGTCAAATTTAAGAGATGCTTTTGAAATTTTATATGGTGTTAGTGTTCGGTTATTTTTATTTTTTGGGATTAGTGGTATTCAAGTGATGTTTTCAAAAAAAAAAAAAAAAATTGTATTTTTCAGTTGATGTTTTAAATTTTTTCTTGTTGATGAATACTTATCAACTTCATATTATTTTGTTTGAAAAAAATGCATAAAGTGGCTCAAATTAGATTTTCGTTTTAGGCCCTGAAAAGTCAGGTGCCAGCTTTGATCATATTTGGAAAGTATACTTTGTACGTGTGTATTCGAATATATATAGAAGTAATCTGCTTGGAGAACAGCTTTTGGGAAACCTCTGAAAAGATGAACGATTTCTGGTTAATTGGTTCTCCACTCTGTTATTTGTGTTGGACTTGGATCCGATGATTTGTAAAGCATCAAAAAATATTCATTTCGATCATGAAAATTTTGAATTTACAATTTGGCGATAGAGAAATTTTTTCGGAACATGTTTTCATCCACCAAGAGGGCAGATATTGCCACCCACTTTTGTTTGGATTCTGTCTTTTGTTTCTTACGTGTATGTATTTTGTTAGTATATTCTCTTGATTTTGAAAAACTTCATGGGTTGTGGGTGTTGCTTCCAAGTTCCATCTCATCATATAGCAAATCTGAAAAATCTTTTGTGATTCGTTTTTTTGTCCCATCGGATTTCAAATTTACCGTTGACATTAGCATCACTTGTCATTCCAAATAAACTTTGAACATATCGAAATTTGTAATTCCATCATTTACCTTTTCAATGTGTTGAGTGCTTAATTTTGTAGGACTAGTTTTTTATTGTTGGAAATTCAGCATTTGTATTGAATCAATTCCAAAGACGGAAGTTGAACTTTGAACATATCGAATTTTGTAATTCCATCATTTACCTTTTCAATGTGTTGAGCCTTCAATTTTGTAGGACTAGTTTTTTGTTATTGGTGATTCAACATTTGTATTCAGTCAATTCCGTAGACTTATTAGTTGAAGTAGAAACGTAAGCATACACCATTTTGGCACTTCCTATAATATTTAGTTCAGTAGAAAACACAACTATGAGCTATTATGTGAAAATCTTCTTGTGTGTAATTTGTACGATCGGGTACCAGCTTCTGTGGGTTATAAATAACTTATAGTCCACAAAAGGATTATGGTTACATTGGTTAATGCTCCAAAGATAGATAATCTGTTAATACGCGATTATAAAAGTGGCGTTCATACGCATAGAAGAGCTGTTGAAAAAGCAAAGTTAATGTACTTGGTGACTAGCATAGACATGGTTAATTGCAGTTCAAGAATTATGGACTTGTGTTTCGTACATCTTTCAGGTTGGAAAACGCATTGAGACAGGGGTTCTACCACTGGAACTATTACAGCAGTTTAAGCATACCGATTTTCCAAATCAACTAGACTATGAAGCGTGGCAGAAAAGAAAATTAAAGATTCTCGAAGCAGGTTTACTCTTGCATCCTCACCCGCCTTTAGATAAGAATGATACCGCTCCACAACGGCTAAAGAAGTTGATTTCTGGAGCCTTGGAAAAGCCCATAGAGACCGGAAAGCAGAGTGAAAAAATGAAAGGTCTCAGGACTACTGTAATGTTGCTCACATGCAGATCATTTGATGGATCGGTTTCGGAGACATGCCACTGGGCAGATGGAGTTCCTCTTAATCTCTGTCTCTACCAAATGTTTTTAGAAGCATGCTTTGACGCGGATGAAAAAACGTCCGTTGTGGAAGAAGTCGATGAGGTGTTAGATCTCATGAAGAAGACTTGGGTGGTCCTTGGAATAAACCAGATGCTGCATAACCTTTGCTTTTCGTGGGTGTTATTTCACCGTTACGTTTCAACTGGACAAGCTGAGACTGATCTGCTCTTTGCTGCTAATAGTCTGTTGGTGGAAGTAGAAAAGGATGCAAAAGCAACTATGGATTCAGCTTGTTCCTCAATCTTGAATTCAACATTGAATCTGATGCTGGGTTGGACAGAGAAAAGTCTTCTTTCTTACCATGATACCTTTTACAGTGATAACATTGATGTGACGCCAATATTTGTATCTCTGGCGGTATTAGCAGCTAAGATATTGGAAAAGGACATCTCTTCGGGTAAAGAAGTCGATGTAGCACGGGACAGGGTTGACATGTATATCAGTTCGTCTGTACATTCTGCTTTTTCTCAGGCAAGTAATAGAATTCAGAATAATCCTACATGGACTACGCCTTATATTCAACTTATTTCGTATAATTCAACTCATTTCCTTGTTCTCTTACCAGAACCCACTCTTCTCCTTGAATGGTTCGGCCATTGTTCTGATTCTTTATGTTCACTGATCACTGAATCATAGTGAGATATGTATCTACCCTTTTTGCTTCTAAATAAGTTTTGGACTGCACATGATGATGGATTTTGGCTGTTGCATGTTTTTTTTTTTCCTCTTTGCCCTATGTTCATGGAGAAAGGCATTTCAGTGAGGTTGTATCCTAAATTCTTCAGTAGATGATGTCAAATGCCAGCAAGCAGTTATTTGAAAAGTACCAATTGTTTAGCTTTCAACCTGTGCACAACATAAGTGTACTACTGAGCTGGTCAATGTGTTCCACTATACTATCACCAATGTGTTGCGGAAAAACTACTGGTAATTGAAAAACCCGTTGGGAACTTCATGAACAGATTTTGTAGAAACGATTTGCACACCATATATCAAGTGGAATTTGAAACACAATATGAAAGGAACACCCTTTGGTTTGTGACAATTAAATGAAGTTTTGAAGCTTTTGAAAAAAATAGGAATTTTGTACTGTCCCCCGCAAGATTTGAAACTTTGTGAAATCAGGAAAATAATAGTAAAAATAAGGGCAGCTTCAATACCATAAAATAGGTGTGGTGTTTTGCAGACTTGAACCTCACATAGTGTCGACATAATGCATTGATTCGTGGTTTTTTAGTGAGCTTGTATTCTGAACTTTTTTCTTCAGAAACATGACACTTGTTTTCTCGTTGGCTTGTCCCAAGACAGAAAGTGGAGATGATAAAATCAAGCAAGAAGTCATCTAAGAACCAGCGAAATCCTCTTCCTGTCCTTTCGATTCTTGCGCAAGACATCATCGAAGTAGCTCTTAATGAGAAGGAGATATTTAGTCCTATACTGAAAAGATGGCACCCTCTTGCAGCAGGTGCAGCAGTAGCTTTGCTTCATGCTTGCTATGAAAATGAATTGAAGCGATTTGTTAAAATTGCGGGTGTCGGCGAGTTGTCACCCAATGCTGTACTAGTGTTGCATGCTGCAGATAAGTTGGAAAGGGTTCTTGTTCAAATAGCTGTTGAAGATTCAGTTGAAAGTGAGGATGGTGGGAAGGCGGTAATCCAGGAGATGACTCCTTTTGAATCTGAAGGTGTGATGGACAGTCTTATGAAGACATGGATAGGGACAAGACTCGACAGGCTTAGGGAATTGGTTGACAGGAATCTGCAAGAAGAGGTATCCATTGACTTATCTCTCCACATCTTCTGTTTCCGACAACTGTTTATCGAGAATGAGTGGGAAAGAAAGGAACCCTTTATAGCAAGCAGGAAAGGGATATTTCGAATTCTTGACTGTTTGTGCACAAATGGAATCCTTGTTTCCAATATTTCAGTTTCCAAAATCACAAAACCATAAACCAAAAATCAGCTGTTCTTTATCTACTATGTGCTTAAGTTAACTACTTTTTTTTGGGTTCTCTCCCCGAACACACACACACACAACCCCCCCCCCCCCCCCCAGAGCAGGGGAGGGATTTTTGGTGGTTCCGTGATGTATATTTTGTTAAATGTCTGGATTAGGCTTTTTAGTTCTTGAATGACCATTCGTCTCTGGAGGGGGTAAGAGCCGACGGTAGAAGCGAGTTTCTGGTAAAGTTTCCAGGGTTGGTAACCATACATAGTTTTAAGTTTCTCTCTGACCTTTGGTGGTGCTGTCTCCCGCTAGTTCTAATCAACAAATGAAACACGTCCATCGCGCAAAATGCTCTTCACGCTGACTAGCTTGTTATTGAATTGTAAGACTTTTACAATCTGAGGGCATTTTTTTTGTCTGCTTATTTACTGTATATGCATATCGGATTGGGAGATGCTGCCAAGCGGGGGTGCTTGGCAGCGGTGCCAAGTGGCCGATCCTGTCAGATTCAATCCAAACCGTCCGTGCCGAGATGAACGGCCAAATGCCACTCAGCACCCCGCTTGGCAAGGGGTTGCTTGGCAGCATCCCCGGGTCCTATGCATATCATCGTGCTATAAACAACACCATTATTAGTTCTATGATTTAAAGATGCACTGTTATTATCATTTTGTTGACTGCTAAATGGTCTCATCTATCTGTATAGGAACTTGAAAATTCTCTTTTGTCTTGTCAAACGACCTAATGTTACAAACCTCTTCTTCCTAGGATTGGGACCCAGAGGCATACAAAGAGCGATATGCTCTGTCTGCTGGTGATGTTCTACGAATGATGGATGAAACAGTCGAAACATTCTTTTTGTTGCCAATGACACGGCATCGGGCTTTACTTCCTGATTTGATAGGAGGTCTTGACCAATGTTTGCAACAATACATAATGGAGGCAAAATCTGGCTGTGGTAATACTACCAAACCTTAAAATTTTTCAGCACTCTAGCCAAGTATTAGTATTAGACAATTCAGACTCGTTTGCACCTTCTAACTATCATTTGCAATTCTGATAAGCAGGAAGCCGAAATACTTTCATTCCTGTCATGCCTGCCTTGACCAGATGTAAAACCGAATCAAAACTACCTGTTGTGTTTAAGAGGAAAGAAAATTCATATGCAGCTCAGGGGAGGAAACCTCAATTGGGAACAACTGATGGGGAGAATTCACTGGGGTTGCCACAGCAATGTGTTCGTATTAATACTATGCAGAATATTCGGGTAGAGTTGGAAGTTTTGGTAAAGAGGATAATAAACCGTCTGAATTCTAAATCCAGTAGCCCGGAAGATATTTCCCAGGGGATCGGCAAAAAGTTTGAGCTTTCCATAGCTTCTTGTGTGGAAGGGCTCCAGCAACTTTGCGAGGCAACCGCGTATAAGGTCATATTTCATGATCTAAGTCATGTTCTTTGGGATGGCCTGTATGTAGGAGAAGTTTCTCTCTCTAGGATCGAACCCTTCCTTGAGGAGCTGGAGCAACATTTGGAGATCATTTTAGCAACAGCGCACGACAGAGTTCGAACACGTCTCATCACTGAGGTAATGAAAGCTTCTTTTGAGGGGTTCTTGTTCGTTTTGCTCGCTGGAGGCCCTTCTCGTGCTTTTACGAGGCAGGATTCGGATACTTTGGAGGAGGATTTCATGTTTCTTATGGATTTGTTCTGGTTCAACGGTGATGGATTGCCATCTGAGTTGATAATCAAGGCTTCAAGCACAGTAAAAGGTGTCCTTCCCCTTTTTCGCATTCCTACGGAAAGCCTTATTGAGCAATTCAGGCGCATTACACAAGATACCTATGGTTTGTCTGCTAAATCCAAGCTTCCATTGCCTCCGACTTCAGGTAAGTGGGATCCCACTGACCCGAACACGCTTTTGCGAGTATTATGTCACAGAAATGACGATATGGCTTCTAATTTCCTTGAGAAAACATACAATTTGCCAAAGGAAGTTATTCAAGTCCAAGTCCCTGAGATAAAACTGCCATATGACTCGATGTTGGGTTAGAAATGGCATTTCGTATGACACACAAACATCGGAAGCTCTTATGATATACTCTAACCGGGGATTCGGGGAAGCAGGGAGTTGCTCTTGTACAGTATACTTATGGGCATGACTCTTTTGTTTAAGCACCGCCAATAACGGGTTGCTCTTGTGCAGTACACATACGGCTGTGACTCTTTGCTTTAAGTGGTCACTAATATCGGGAACAATGTACGTATTCTTCTCGTGTAGCAGGCCACAAAGGCTTTAGAAGTCGAGGCCCTGGAATTTTACGTAATTATCATGAAGTCCATTCCAACGAGTTTAGAAGTGTTTGTTTGACCCAGTGAGCTTCTTGGGTCATCGATGGAAATGATAATTATTGTTTTTTTTTTTCCCGAACTTCCTATGGTCTGCTTCAGAAATGTGATCAGTTTGCAGAATAAGAACATTAAGTTTGCCTATTTATAACAAAGAAGTGGAAGGCATAATGTTGATTGTGTGTTATGGCATTTTAGGACATGAAATGGATTGCTTTATTTTGATCTTCTACAGTTTGGTTTCTGAGGTTTAAAGCTGATTTTGCATTCCTTTAAGTGTAGGCTGCTGAGTATGCCATAGTTTGAAAGTTGGAAAAACATAGTTTTAACAATCGTTCATAAGATTATTCCGTCTTTGTTGCTTCTTTGTTAGCCTGGTTTTTAGGTTTTGATGTTGTTGTTGTTGTTGTTACGGGGTATGCCCCTGTGATCGCTTGTAGCTTTGTGCTTTTGGGTGGCTATAAAATTTTACTTATCAAAAAAAAAAAAAAATGTAAAAAAAGAAATGTGAAATTGATTAAGCTTTTATCGATATCCGATTGAGCTGATTTTTAGAAAAAAAATCATTAACATCCTCTTTAAATCTGGACCATTCAAAATACATTTGACCGGTCCAGATGCATCAAAAATGTGAGTTTGCGGAATAAGAACATAAGTTTGCCTATTTATAACAGAGAAGTGGAAGGCCTAGTGTTTATTGTGTGTTATGGCATTTTAGAACATGAAATGGATTGCTTTATTTTGATCTTCTACGGTTTGGTTTCTGAGGTTCAAAGGTGATTTTGCTTTCCTTTTAAGTGTAGGCTGCTGAATATGCCATAGTTATTCCTTTTAAGTGTAGGCTGCTGAGTATGCCATAGTTTAGGAATTTTTAAATATTCATCCTCATGTGCTACTTCTCGTAAGTTTTCATCCTTTGACTTTTTTGCACTTATATTTTCATCCTTTCTCTTTTTTAATACCAATAGTACCCTTACAAATAAATATGCATACCAAATGTTGCCTATTTAGGTGGCATGTAATTAGGAACTATAATCATGGGTTTTGATCACATTCCATCCCTTCCTTATTTCAAGGGAAAGGAATAAGGAGAATTTTGAATTCTCAAATATTTAAATCATTGAAGGATATGTTACTAAAATCAACGATCAATTTCCATATTTCCATATCTTCCAACGATTTCGTGACCGTTCATGACCGATTCATGACCGGTCCTAACCTAAATTGCAACTGCATTTTGTTCTGTTTTATGACCGTTCCAAATCTAACTTGCAAAATTGTGGAATCGATCTCATAAACATGACATATTTGGAAATAATTAAATTTAAAAACATGAAATATTTCGCGACATTTTCATGACCACAACCAAATGCATTTTGCCCCGTTTTATTTTGCCTCATTTCATGACCGTTCCTAACCTAACTTGCTAAATTGTGGAATCAATTTCATAAACATGGCATATTTTGAAATAATTAAATTTAGAAGCATGGAATAGTTCGTAAACATGCATTTTGTTATGTTTCATCTATTCCTAACATATGTTCTGTAAAAACATGACATATTTAGAACATGACGAACCTAAAAAACATAATCATAGTGTTTATATATTCCATAAAAACATGACATATTTACAACATAACATCATGAATTCATGAAATTGGCCTCATATTCATGACACATTTTTTAAAATACGAATCGATTTAATGAAATCATGATCATGAAAATATGAACGTCCCTATTCCGTGGAAACACACTAAATAGGTCATGCCAGAAAGAACGACGCCGACAAGAAAGAGAAGAAATTCGAGCAACCGGCCCTGCCGGTCCAAGTTGGCCGTAAACAACACAAACAAAAGGGACCAGAGGCCGCGGCGCGGCTCCTGACGGTGACTCCCGTGACCAAGTGCAACCTCTTCCTCTTAAAGCTGGAGAGGATCAATGACTACCTCCTGATGGAAGAGGAGTTCGTCACCAACTAGGAGGAGTTGAAGCCACAGGAGGAGAATACCGAGGAGGACCGATCCAAGGTTGACGATCTGCGGGGATCGCCGATGAATATGAGACCGATTTCATGATTTGATCATGCATCTTCTCCATGCGCTGTCCGTGCATCTTCCCCATGCACCGCCGATCACCGCTCACAACCAATCGTCATTTTATTGCACCACCGCTCGCCGCATTCAAAACCTGCAAAATGGAATGGAATATTTTGGGTTGGGGTGGGGTGGGGTGGGGTGGGTTAAATGGTTTTGGGAGAATTGGATTAGATTTTCTCTAAAATTTCGGGATTGAAATTTTAGAAATCAACAGAAATCACGGACGGGGACGGGGAGGAGGATATGTTTTGGTCCCATTAATCCAGCTCTCTCTCTCTCTCTCTCTCTCTCTATATATATATATATATATATATATCAGGGGCACTCTTGGTATTAGAAAAAATACAGGATGAAAACATAAGTGCAAATAAAGTACCGGTTGAAAATTTACAAAGGTTTAAATCCGAGGACTATTCTTTAAGTACCCCCTCTCTCTCTCTCTCTCTCTGAAAAAACATAGCTTTATCTTTTTAAATTCTTCCTAATTACAATAACGAGGGCTGCTACTAAAAATGCATTCAGCTTGTTAACTGTGATATGTCAAAGGGGCACCATATGTGCATGTTATGATCTAAGTCACATAATGCGTGGGTGGGAGCGCGAGCGTGAAAACGTCTTTTAAATTGAAAGAGAGAATGAAGAGAATTGAGAGCACGAGCGAATGTTATTTTGAAGGAATACGTGATTAAGGTTATGATTATTGCTTTCAAAGACATACTTAGAAAAAAATGACAGCGACACGTGAGAGAAATCGTATGGCCGCTCCCACTGACAATATCGAGGAAATTGAAATAGGCCAATTGCATTTCTAACCTAAGAAAAGTGAATGGGAAGACGATAGACATGCTCGCACACACAGATATATTGCTATATGTACTTTTTTCAAGTTTTATTATCATTAATCTCGTTCTATGTGTATTTTTTTTCCAACTTTGTTCTCTAACGTGTGAGTAACGCGCAAGAACCTACCATTGGAAAGGGAACAAGAAGTTTAGTAACGCGCAAGAACCTACCATTGGAAAGGGAACAAGAAGTTTTTATTGTGTGTGTGTGTGTGGATGTTGTCTATTTTCTTTGAGAAAGGGAACAACAGTTGTAATGAGTGACCAAAATTATGACAAAAATTAAAAAAGACAACGGAAGGGGTGATTTCGGTTATGGGTCATTTTACATGGAAATCCTTTTACATTGGAAAACATTTTACCTTGAAACAAACAGAGTTTAAAAGTTAAATATTCCTGATCGTCTTTAACAATAATTTAACTCAAAATCAGACAACGGTAAGGATGATTTCGATTAGGGTTCGGTCAGCTAGCAACAATGGTGTCATCTGAGTTGAAATTCTCGTCGCTTATATATTGCTATGCGACTCTCTACACCCGTACCAAAACTCCTTTATAAGAAATAGATGTGCGATATAGATACGTGTGTGTGTCCGTGTCTGTGTCAATGCGTGCGCACATCTGTAGGCTTTGCCAATGAGGGAGCACCACTTCTTTGAATGTACGTACTGCGTTTTTTTGGGGATAGAGAGAGGCACAACAAAAGTTCAAGCACAACAGAACTTCAAATACGAACACAAACAGGAAAGTACTCCATTAAGGGTGCAAATATCTTGTTAAAAACTCAAGAACAAATCAGAGACCCAATTTAGTCATCCATTTGGAAACCCCTTCCTAGCAAAACATTGTTAATTCCAGCCCAGACAAGTCCAAATGAGGAGGGAAGATCCAAAAGAACCCTACATCAAATGCAACCAACCTCTGCTAACATCCTGCTAACAGACTCAAATGGCAGGTAAGAGAGTGCAATGAAATTGGCTTCTCCTTCCTTCTTTCAAATGTAATCTTCCCCAAGCCAAGCTGTCTGTAATCAATTCTTGTTTCCTCTTATTCATATATTCTGGTACATAATCCTTCAACAGAAGCTGCATTTCTTCATCCTATACAACAGAAAACTTGTCTTCGTCGGAAATCCCCACGATTTTGCCCTCAAGCTTGATGTTCTTGTACCACTTAGCGCACACGATGTATAAGATCAGATCTACACTCGTGAGAGCCGCTAGGAGGAAGTAGAACCGGTCGAGATGACCCCTGTCCAGGTTTCCAGGGATCCACCCGGGCATGTGATCTTCGGTTGAAATCTTCATAACCATGGTCACAAGCAGGCTACTTGCGTAGTTTCCGAGGGAAATCGACGTCATGCAAAGCGCGCTCCCAAAGCTCTTCAGCCCATCCGGCGCTTGCGCGTTGAAGAACTCTAGCTGCCCGACGTACATGAAAACTTCTGATGCCCCGATGAAAGCGTACTGAGGGACTTGCCAGAAAACGCTCAGCGAGCTCGATCCATCACAGTGAATGCAGTCTTTCCGCGCGTACTTTAGCCTGTAACACTCCACGATCCCAGCTGAGACCATGGCCATTATCGCGATGACGAGACCGATTCCCATCCTTTGGAGCTCGGTCAGCCCTTTCGCTTCCTTTTTCTTGAATCGGCTCACGAGGGGATCGAGTACGCGGCGGTAGACGAAAATGAAGAGCGCGACACTTAAGATGTCGAAGCTAGACATGCTAGCCGGTGGGATTTGGAAGTTTGAAACCGTGCAGTTCATCGCCGCACCTTGCTCAACAAAGAGGGAAGCCATTTGGTTGAACACCACTGAGTACAGTATGGTGCATAGCCAAATGGGAAGCAATCTCAGTATGCACTTCACTTCTTCGACTTGCGAAATGGGGCAGAGGCGCCACGGGTTGTGGCAACCCTGCTTTCGGTTGTTTAAATCCCTTGATGTAATGTATGCTGCTCTATCCAAGAATCTGGACCAAACAGAAACACGCAATTTCTTAGTATATTATGGGATGCTGTCGTGATCTTGACAAAATTCAAACCGCAAAACACTAAATCATGTTTGATTCGCGAATAGGACTAGGCGAAATAGTAACGTCGAAAGAAGTTGAACATTATGGTCATTTAGCTACAAATTTATACACAAGTTGTCCTGCGACCTTCCCGGGACAAAATGACCCAGGCGCGGGCCAAATGTGCGTAACAATACCCGATATTAGTTAGTCTGATCTCCCGCTTGTCCAAATCGAACAAATTAGGTTTCATATGTAAATGAACTGGGGCTTTTTTGAACTTACTTGAATCCATCAGTGTGAAGTATCTTTCTGGCACCACCAACAGAACTCTCCTTTTCATTTGCTTCATACAAGTTCTCTTCACCTGGTGCAATCTCAACCCTCCATTTCTTTGCTGCAGCCCCTATCACTTGGCAAAACCTAGCCAGAGGGTTCCCAGTGGGCTTGAAATGCCTATAGCTTGGGGTGCCCCAAAGAAACAAGATTAGCCCTGCAAAAGCCGACGCGGCTGAAGCCCAAAAGCCTAGAGCCCACATGCCTTCATCCTCAAAGTATCCTAATATGGTATTTGAGAACAGTTCACCAATGTTCAAAGCCAAGTAAAAATAGCTGAAAAACGACACTTTTGAGTGCCCCTCCTTCGGATCCTCTTCGTCGAATTGATCAGCCCCAAATGTAGCGATATTCGGTTGGTACCCTCCATTCCCGAGAGCAACCATGTAGATGGAAAGATAGAATAACCCAATCTCCCAGCTGGAATGGGAACCACATTTAGTCATTCGATCCCCACAACCTCGCGGATTGAGCAAGAAAAGGCTCGATGCGAGTGAGAGCGCTATCAAACCCTGCAATCAAGTCCACACTGCCACAATTAAGAGCGAGACGAATAAAGTCCCTGGCTTGGCAACAGTTCGGCAATAACTTTTATCCTCTTATCCTTCTTCAAGAATCTAGTGTCCTGAGTGATTTTTATTCATTTCATTCCCCGGTTTTGATACAAGTAGAATACGATAACATCAAGAGAACAAATGAAGTGCTCAGTTTGGCACCAGTTTTTATTTCGAGAATCCTTTTGTCTTTGGTGTTGTTTTTTTTTGTTTTTTGTTTTTTTTCAAATTTTTATTGCGTTATGCATCGTGAGTACTTACGATGACAAAGATGACTTGAAAGATGGCACAAGTTTTGTATCGTCCCCAATAGGAATCGCTAAGGAATGCCCCAACGAGCGAGAAGATGTAGACAGTGCCGGTCCATTTGCTAACATTATTGGCAGCTTCAGCATTCTCTTGCTGAAGCACCCTTGTCAAGAACAGTACCAAGTTCACTCCAACACCAAAGAATGCTAGGGTAGCCAAACCTTGATTCACTGGAATATTGAGTCATAAATTAAAAAAAAAGAACTCAAGTAAGAACTAAGAACACAGACTAGCTTGATTCCTCACTAAATCAAGACCAAGTATGTATGTATACAAACTTACATGCTTGTTATATATGGAGCATGTCAAAAAAAATTTCATATTTGTAATGAATTATACTCCCTCCGTTTCAGGCAAAAATTACTACTCATTATGCAAAAAGCAAAACGAGGACTTAAAAAGAATACATTCAGTTTGAAAAATCAAAGAATATGCATATTTAGATAGGCTATTTCACATGTCTGTCAGAGAGAATCGCTCTTGTACCGCATAGCCATGTGCAGAAAATCTCACCGTGCCTACGTTGCTACGGAAGCTAAGATTTCATTGCATCTTACGAGCATTGAAGGGTATGATTAGTTTTACTATGCGACAAGGGCGGAACTATGAGTATAGAAGGATGGGCTATATAGCCTAGGTCAGCTGTGAGTACAACGAAAAAAACATATATGTAAAATTTAGCTCAACCCATTCCACCCATCAACGCATTTTAGCCCAGGGCAGATTATATTCTTGGTTCCGCCCTTGCTATGCGAATCTTAAAGACTTGAACCAAAGCATTGAGTTATTAGGTACAAAACAGAAGACTTGAACCTAAGCATTGTGTTTTTAGGTACAAAACAGAAGTTGGTGGGAGGAAAAAAACAAAAGACCTAACTCATTTTTTGGTGATCCCATAAATTGATGGCGAAGCTAAAAACAGCAAAAACAAAAACAAAAACACAGAATGACTCCAATTGAATTCCTAGTGCAAAATTAGAAGAGTTTTGGATCAACTAAAAGACTTACCAGATATGGTCATTACATAATAAAAACAGTCTCACCGAAATCTCAGGTTAAGGAAGATAACACGTGGCACGAACCCACATCATGCCAACTTTATCCAGATTACCTGTCAGGTCGGTATGCACGATATTTGGTGTTAGAGTGTTCTGAAGCACCATGTGAATGTGCTTCGAGAGGAGTATTGAATAATTGACCTTTACGTCATGTGGTGAGAGTTTGGAAGAGCCAAAGCCCAAGATACAAAACGAACACTGTTCGATTTGAGCCTCTAAACCCAACTCATCTATCTGTGCATGGTCTCCAATAAGTTTCTCTCTAATTATACTCCAATTTCTCTATCTATCTCTCCCTTCTCTCCGCTAAGAATGATAAACCAGCTGCCTCAGAAGACCCAAGTCTCATGATCATATTACCCTCCACTTTTGTTCTTAAAATCATTCTCCTACAGTCTCGCTCTTTTATTGAGTTAAAATAAAATTTCTTCCCTTATGATCAGGGGAGAAACAATATTTGTTTCAAAAAAATATTTTCACGCTCACTTTTGCTTCCACTCGTGTTCATACACACGTATTATGGGACTAAGAAGGCTGACCATGTACTCTATTGTTTAAGTTCAGCTACAAATTTAGCGAACTTCAAAGTATGTTCGGATTTCTCTTATTTATCTCAGAAGCCAATTAATTTCAAACAAGTTTTCACGAGCCAATTATGAGTAATTTTGAATTTTTAAGCGTAAAATAAGCTTAACGAACCAAAATAATAGTAGCTAGCTTGTTCATATGCAAGATTTTTATTTACTTTTGAAAGCTTAATAAACTTCATATTCAAAATCTATTACTAGTATTGAAGTACTTCATACAGTAATAACTATAAACTAGTCTCAAACGAGCTCTTCCGGCTGTCCTCCACTCTCTCACTTGACGCCTCTCGCTCTCTCTCTCTACCACACTGTCGTTTAGCAAAGTCCTTTTTCGCATGCAAAGAAAGGCTTCAACACGTAGTGGTTTTATGACACAGACAAATGTTTTATGACACGTAATGGTTCTAAGAAGAGTCCAAAAAAAAAAAAAAAAAACTTACACTTCCAAATTTCTCTCTCCTCCTCTGTTTTTCTTTTTCCTTTCTTTTGAAAAAAAATAAATTCTGAGAAGAAATAAAGGTCTGCTTATGATATGGAGTTAAGCACATATGCATACGTATATATCACTGCATGTGCATCCACTTATATATTCCTCACTGCGTTAAGGTCAAGTCCACAGTAACCAAAGATGCTTTAATACTGTAGTTAATTAAATAAAATAAAAAAACAGATACACAGATATCCGATCTTCGGGTTTGGCCCGATGGTTATGTAACGTTCCGGAGTGTGAGGTTAACGGTTTTGATTCATGAATGTGAATTTACCTATCGTAGTAACTTAATACCAACATCCTATCGTCCGAAAAAAAAAGAGGTAATACAGGACTATTTATATGGAATATACAGATAGATACACAAGTCATCATATCCATTTTTAGTTTATTCAAGATAAGTAGAGTGAGAGATCAAAATTTAGTTTTATTTTTCTCCACACACACATGAAGAAAGGGATGAGATGGGGTGGGGTGGGCTTACAGAGGATGATAATTCCGGCGGCCCACTGTCCACTTCTTCCTCGGATTGCTGGTCGGCCTCTCATATCAACTGTACCATCGAAAGTACACTCTCCTTCTTCTCCATTACAACTTCCCTACAAAATCCAACAAACGTTTTTCACAAACCAAAAAAAAAAAAAAAAAAAAACCCACAAATTATTTCTCAAATGAAATAAAAAAAAAAACACTAACCAGAGCAAAATTAGTTACAAATATTCTTCAACTGATTTTTCATGTCCACTCAACAAGATTATGGTGTGAATGTACTGTGCAAAATGCATGTCTTTTTGTTTCAGTGCAATATATATTTATGTGCACTAAAACTGAAAGACATAGCATGAGAGAGAGAGAGAGAGAGAGAGAGAGAGAGAGAGATGGGTATGTAACTATGTATATTTCTTGATGACTAACCTCCTTGTGCATGATCTGTAAGCAATCCATTGATGGAGATTATGGGAGTTTGGAGATTTTGACAAGGGGAGATCGAAGAAGAAGTTGGTGTGGGGGTGATGGGGACAGAGAACAGAAGGCAGAAGACTTGAATTTGGTACACTACAATACAAGAGAGTGATGGGAATATATAGAAGTTGGGAGGGTGATACGGATGGTGGGGATTTCAGAATTTAATATGGGTAGGCCCCACAATGGCCAAATCGCCATTTATGAAAAGCACTTGTGATGATACAAATTGTTGGGAATTTTTAGAAAAGTGATGGGCGGTTATTTTCGGAGGCACAATTTTTAACAGCCCAATTGGAGAAGAAGTTATTATGTAGTGCTTCGGGAATACCAGGTGATCAGGTGAGCCCCCGAGAGTTAGTTCCGTTAGCTGGTGGATTTACTCTTCACATAATTGATCAGGGTTCGATTCTTGGAGTTAGGTTACGAGTAGGTAATTTCTTACAAATTTCCTAGTCTTGGCGTGAATGACCTACTTTTGACCGAACCAGAGGAGATTTGTTGAGGTACGCATAAATCGACATAGACAGATAGACTCCCCCGACTATCAAAAAAATAAAAGCATGTGAGTATTTTTGTGGAGAAAAACGTTAAAGATAAGTCATAATAAAAGCACACAAATGTAAGATGTGTAATATTTATTATCAAAAACCATAGAGCGAAAGCCTGTGCACATATCGGGCACAGACTAGAATACAAATGTTTTTAAGAAACTGTGCTAGGAATAAAGAAAATGGGAAAAGAAAAAATTCTTAAAGTATACATGAACGGCTCTGCATTTAGCATTTCTCGTTTTAAAAACTAATCGATTACGTGAATTTCACAAACTAAAGAATGGTTCACACCCACCCAACTATTTCACACATATCTATACCTAGCACTACTAATAGGTAGCTTGGTTGGTCAGGACTCTTGCATCTCATTAGAAGGTTAGGAGTTCAACTCTTCCTACCTGCATAGAGGTGTTCCTTCTTTCTTTTGTATTTAATGGGGTTGTTTCTTCCCTTAATGAGGATTGTAGTTGAGTTGGGTTTATAGTGATTGTGGTCTATTTGATGAACTTATTTATATCATATTAGGTTTGGTTATCTCGTAGACTCTCACATTATAAATGTAGTGTCTTGTGGTTTGTACTTTGTATTTCATACATGATGTAATGATCTCTCCTACTGATTAAAAAAAAAAAAACATTGACATGATCATATGATTATGATGAACCCATAACAAATCTCAGTTTAGCATTATTAATTATGGGTTTGGATCCTCTCTAGTCCAATAATTAATTTGGACTAGACGAGACAGTCCATTGGTATAATCAATGGTTCAGATGTGCTTATCAATTCTTATCGATAAGAATTAACCGATCTTACCAGTAAGAGTTTAAAATCACATCCAAACCATTAATTACAACAAATGAACAATAGTGATCAAGATTGTCTACTCCAGTCCAAAACATGGATGGGAGAGGATCCGTTTCTATAAATTATCTAGTTAATTGGATTAGGGAAGAGCCACCCCAGCCCGTTGCTGGTTTTCCTAAATTCTTATTATTCTATAGGAAATGATTTTGTCACTCTTTTTTTTGTTAATGCCATTCCCCTACAAATATATTTTTGCACCAAAAATACACTTGTAGGGGAGTGGCGTTAACAAAAAAGGGAGTAACAAAATCAGCAGCCTATTCTATTGATTAGGGCTGCACAAACATCGGGCCGGGCTGGGTTCGGGCCGGGCTTACACTATATAATAACGAGACTTGCTCATACCCAAGCCCGCCCAATTACTAATCGGGCTTCAATTTATGATCCCAAGCCCTGTCCAATTAAGATTTCATTTCCCAAACCCGTCCAATAAACCCATTAATTTTTCTAAAGCATTATATCCCACAAATAAATTAATCAAAAATAACTATCAAAAATTTGAATTCACAACCGAAATAAATAGACTTCAAGTTGTAAGTCATCACACCAATATTAAAACAGACCCGTAAAAGTTCTAATAATATTTTTTTTTTCCAAAAAAGCAATTAAAGTGATCAAAAAGTTGAAACTCTCCAACATCCACAAACTATAATGTGCAGGAACTTCTCTCGGTGTCTCTTCAGTAGAATCACACTTGTTCATAGCATTTCCTGTCAAGCGCACAAAAAATAAGACAACTATGATCAGTTATTAGCTATTTTTATAAAATAGTAGATCAGATTAATATATATATATATACTAGTACTAGTAGGCGGGGGTTTTGTAAATTTATTGTTATCGGGCCGGGCCGGGCCGGGCTTTAAAGGTATTTTCCAAACCCATCCCATTTACTAATTGGGCTCAAAATCTCAACCCAGCCCAAACCAATAAGCCTAAATATTTATCCCGAACCCTAAAAATAACGGGCTGGGTTGGGCGGGCTGGGCGGGCTACCGGGCCGGTGTGCACCCCTACTATTGATGCAATGTTGACTTTGATTTAATGATTTTCACACTCTTCTTTTAACCAATGACTCTCTTTTTTTTTGTTTTTTAGTGTGAATTTACTTAACTACCCCTCAATGCAATAAACTTTTTATGAAATGCATGGGCTATTCTGTAAATTGACACATTAAAAGAGAAAAAATGGTGTGCCATTGGTAAAAAATTTTTTGCAAAAATTATTAAAATAGTTTCACTAATTAAAAAACCAATTTTTTTTCGTTACAGTGACATTAGGTATGCTGTTGTTACCATTTCACTAAATATTTTTCTGAAGACATATAAACATATTGTATTAATATAAAACAGATTACAATCAAACCAAAACAAAATGCAGAAAAAAAAAAAAAACGAAAACAACAAAGGTACAAAGAAAGAATCAACAGCTTCGCGTCGGAACCATCAAAGACACTAAGACACCTAATATTTTTCACGGCTGTGTTCCAGAACTCTCAATTGGACTTATTTTTAAAAAGATAATTCCAAACTCAAAAATAACATGTTTACGAAAATAATTTTTCTAGCAATTTGAATCTTATTTGATAGATTTCATTGGTATCTTTTGATCGGTACAAAAAAAATCAAAAAATTATTGCATTATTTTTGAGTTTGAAAATATGAAATAAGCCGTTTATTTTTTAAGAAGGTTTCTGGAACGGAGCAATATATGCAGTCGTATGCTATCCACACAGATTTCTGTGCACAGATCGTGCATAGATTTCAATGTGGGGCCCACTAAGGGTCCCACAAAAATAATCCGAGCCGTTTATTAAATGTAAAATATTTTTTCGAGGGTCCACATGAAAAATCAACTCAATCCGATACTTATAGAAGCTCGCTCCAATTATCTAACTTTTCATTTGGATTCAGGATAATGAAAAGTTAGATACTTGGATCGAGTATCTATACGTATCGGATTAAGCTGATTTTTTACGGGAGCCCTTGAAAAAATATTTTACATTTAATGAATGATTCAAATCGTTTGTGGACCTATAGTGGATCCCACATAATGATCTGCGCATGATACGTTTATGAAAAGTCTATGTGAACAGATTTTCTGATATATTTATGTGCATGAGACTTGTGAAAATGTTTCACTACCAATTAAGTACGAGTAGATGGTTGTAATTCGTAAGAAGATGAGATTATGATGGAGATTGGTAATGAGAAGGGATTGATAAGGAGATGGGATTGGTGATGAGTATGTTTGTTTGAGATGGAATTAGGTGATGGGATTGATAGTATACATTCTCATTTTTGCTAGAGGCCTCTACTAATACCCCATAATACCAAGTGCTAGATGCCTCTACTAATACCCCCTAATGCCAAGCTCTCAAGCCCATGGAATTGTTAATCCACACCCTTTTTTGGTTATCAAACATGTTATTATGAAACCTATGGGATTGGTAGTCCAATCCTAAGGCCTAGTATGATTATCAAACGGGTGAATTTGAACCCTATGGCCGTGAAACACCGAATCATTTCTCTAGAAATTCCTAGTCTCCCGAATACTTCAAATTTTGGTATCCACTCTGCTGTCTATAACTAGCTTATTTAGTTTGATTTTGACATGCGAGACCATCATGTTTCTGAATGAGAAATGATACACCCGAAGGAAACCCACCGCACCGTCCACCGCACGCCTGCCGGGCCCATTTCGGTCACCGGACGGCCGATCCAAACTGTCCAAAATTTCTAAAAAAAAAACCGAGTGGGCCTATGCGAGAATGAATGGCATCCGACGTGTGTAGGTGCTCGAACCAATCTTACATTTTTTAACCGCTCGGATCATCTGATTTTTGGAAGTTCGGATCGAGCATCTACACATGTCAGATGTTTGATTCTCTCAGAGGCCCACTCGGTTTTTTTTTTTTAGAATATTTGGACGGTTTGGATCGGCCGTCCGGTGGCTGGAGTGGGCCCGGCGTGCGTGCGGTGAGCGGTGCGGTGGGTTTCCTTCGGTGGGTGTATCATTCCTTTGTGAATTCTAGTTTCAGAAATAGATTTCGTATTTTTTTTTGTGAATCCATTTGATTGGACACTTTAGCACCCAATCCTTCATTGTGCAAGACACATGGAGCAATATCACCCTTGTGTTCTTTGCTGTATATCTTGCTGGATACTCCAGTTAACGTCGCAATTTTCCTTTCCTGTTTTTTTACCCTTTACAAAATGGCCCACTAACCGTTCCAAATTCCAAAGGAGGCTTTCTGTGCCGAAATCCTCTCTACCTTTGTACCCAGAGATTTTCTGGCCATTAGATAAAACAAACACATAATTTAACGGCCAGAAAACTTCTCGACACAGAGATACAGGAATTTTTGGGAGATGTCATTCCATAATGTAATTTATTGCTGTTGTAATTGTAAAGATTATGTAGCGACTGAGTACTAAAAATACAAATAATAATAATTAGGCTACAATATTGATGTATTATTTCTTTGCTTATAGTGTATTAAGTGACAGCCATGATTAGGACTTCGGGGGACCGACTTAACAGATATATATTTTTTTATTAGAACGTGTACTTATTACATGATAAAATTTTTGCTTTCCAATACATTACTATATTTCTACATTCAAATGATCCTACCCTAATGTGATGTTAAAGTATACCAATCATTTTGTTTTTTTTTTTTTATATGCTATTTCAACCGTCATGTGCTTATTTTTTATTTGTGAAAGAAACTGAGAAATGAGAATATAAAATAACCAATTTTTTTTTTTATCAAATCATAACAAAATTATTTAAATTATAGGTACCTATATACAAATAATTATAAATAATATTCAAAATCAAGTATATGCAAAATAAAAAATTTTAAAATTCGGATACTCGGAGGGTCGGGAGCCGGAGCCCCCGGGCTAAACATAGTTCCGCCCTTGAGTGTACTGGGTAGTGGCGAATAGGAATGAAGGTGAAAGAATACGTATAATTAATCCATCCTGCTGCTAGAAATACATTAGTAATTGAAACAAATGAAGCTAGGGACATCATTTAATTCAATTTATGGGGATCACGGAGAGCATATAAATCGGCTTGGAGCCGCTTCCCAACAACACGAATATTACCTAATTAATTAGAGTATAATCCGATGCTATTTCACTGATGGTTCCTTATAATGCAACATTCTCCACCATGTTAAACATGGTGTTAATTTTTGCGTTACGGTACACTAGGTTTTTTTTTTTTATATACATAATTCATATTCTGAGTTAGCTTACGTGTACCTCGACTAACATCTTGGGACCCTATCCCACAATTCACGACAAAGCTCTGTGTGAACTGGCTCCGAAGAAATTAATAGTCTATACCTTGTTCGATTGAGGATTTGGGCTCTAAATTATTGCCCTACTCAAACATCCACCCATTATCCCTATTTCCAACCACTACTTTCATTTTTATCTCTATCTCTCTCCAATCATTACCCTATCGCCCTACCTTTATCATTACAAATTCAAATTCAAATTCAAAATCCAAATCCAAAAACCTTCAAACGAACAGATCCTAAATTTCGAATTTGAAACCTTAGGAGGGAGCAAACTCCTAAATCTCATTCATTGACAATCATCCTAGCCCCTTGGGGTTCACTATGTTGTAGGGTTTTTGTTTTCTTTTCCTATCCTCAGACAAATTCTTTAAGTCTGTTAGCAAGGGCGAATCGCTTTTGAAAAGTAAAATTGGTTGTTTAGCTTGTCTCTGCGGATAGCAAAGCTGTTATCATAACGGGTAATCATATATAATCTGGATCTGGTGATCTCAGTATACAGCTAGCGCACGTGGTGTACGCAACCCTGCTATTGGTACTGATGAGGTGGAAACCAATGAGGTATCCACGGGTATGAGGAGCCCGTGAAAGATTGGATCGATTACCTACACATATCGGATTGAGCTAATTTTTCTAAGGCCCCCGCAATTTTTTTTAAAAAAAATTATTGAACGATTCGGATCATTCATGCGGGACCCAAAATAGACCCCGCTCATTCGTTGGTACCCATCGTTTTCCCCTCATCGGTCCCTTATCTTTTAATAACTATAATCTTGTCGAAAAAATATAGATAAGTGCCGCTGGTGGCAGTGGCGGAGCCACATGGTGCCCAGTGGAATTTTCAATAATTTTATTTTTACTCCAAATTATAAATGTCATCACAATTTGTATTAAAATTTATACACATTTTTTCTCTTATAACACTTACCTCCTTTGTATATTTGTCAAATTTTCAAAATAGTAATCTTTTACGTACTTGTTTTTCAAAATTAAAGACTCGTTATATATATGTGTATTGTAACAAATTTTATGTCTTAAGTTCCGTTCTTTCATATTATGGTTGTTTACAAGTAAAAGATAGAAAATTCTAAAATCATGTTCAATGATGCCTTCCAGCACACATTATGTTGAAGTTTGAGACAAAAAGTCCAAATCACATTTGTGTGATGGAAAAGGTACCTGTAACAACGTGTTATGGTGCCGAGACTGAATAATCTCTCCTTCTTGTCACTTTTCTTGTCATGGATTGCACTTCCACCATAGGCATGAATACTGTATTTTTAGAATATTTTTTGATCGGCAAAAGAAGAATTTATTAAAATCCGACAAAATGTACACCAGAGAGGATTTAAAACTAGCAAAAAGCTAGAATAAAACGGAAAACAAAATAAAACGGAAAATAAAGAACCAAAGATGCAAATCCAACCAAAGGTTGAATGAAGCAAACTGCAAATAAATAGGTAAGACCCTGAGATGAATTTATTTTTAGAATTAGTTGTGCGAAACATTTATATATAGTGTTGTTGGAGACGAACACTTTCTTAAGATCGAAAACACCGATCGAAAGCATGTTCTGGTGAGAATTTCTCAAATTAGTAAATAAGATATGAAACAATGATACAATTTTGTGATCAAAACAATTTTTTGAGGTATGCAGCAAACTTGTTTCTGAAACACAAACAAAACAAATTAACAAAACTCCTAAGGGTACGTTGGCCTGGTGGTTAAGGCTTGAGATTCGGGAGTTTGCTCCCTCCAAAGATCTCGGGAATTTGATACTTCCCAGGTGCTAGCTATCAACTCCTTTAATTTGCGGCTAGTTTGCGTAAGCTTTGATTTTAATTGAGCAACCGCAATTGGACTCTCAAGATTAGTCGATGTGCGTATAAACTGGCTTGGATACCCGAGTTATAAAAAACATAAACCACATATAATCTCATATCTCATAGGAATAAGAAGGTGATTCCGCTGACCACCTAAGGTATTATTTCTTCTGTGGAATATACTGATTAATAATTTCATTATCATGTTTTTCTATGAAAAATCTAACATCTCTTCAACTTTTTGCTGCTCAATTATTGGAAATATGATTCCCTGATTATGCCTTTTGGATACAAAGTAGTTTGAAATATGCAGAGTCTTCTCCCCTTGGTGGGAAAATTGCTTTTTAAAACTTCTTAAGGATCTATCTTAAGTGAATATTGTTGCATTATTACGCAAATAATGCTGACTTTAAGCAAATAATGCCAACTTTGAATGATTTTATACCCTCATGTTGCTAAGACATAATCTTCATGAATCATCTCATTCTAATATCCTTAATTACCGTTTGTGTTTTTTTTATCTTAGCATAAAAAAAACACCCTAACCAATGTGACAACAGAGGCTGCTGGATTCTAGGATTCTATGGAAAGGCCACCGGTACTGGCAGTCTTGAAGCAGAAATATGGGCGATATACAGGGGCCTTTACCATCATCCTAGAAAAAAAGCATGACAAATGTGAAGATTGAATCTGATTCCAGTTAGGAATGGCAACGGGGCAGGGCGGGTTTTTGCGTACGTCGATCCAAAAATTATTATCCGCCCCCGCCCCCGATCGGGTATTTTTTGGGTACCCTTGTTCTTGCCCCACTCCGTAAAAAATTAAAAAAATTGCTAATCTAAAAGCAAAATAAGTATTAATAAAGTGTTAGTTTAGTATAATGGTGGAAATATAAAGGTAAGAATGTAGGTCCCATTTGATAACAGTAATAGATGGTTGGGATTTGTAAGGAGATGAGATTTGAATTGGGATTGGTAATGAGAAGGGATTGATAAGGAGATGAGATTGGTGATGAGTATGTTTGTTTGAGATGGGATTAGATTATGGTATTATTAGTCCACAAGCCCTTATTCATAGCATTACCCCCTAATACCAAGTGGGAGAGACCTTTACCAATACTCCCTTAATGGCCACCTCCCAAACCCATGGGATTGTTAGTCCACGCCTCTTTTTGATTATCAAACAAGTTATTGTGAAACCCATGGGATTGGTAGTCCAATCCCAAGGCCTAGTATGATTATCAAACGGGGCCATAAAGGTTTTTAGTATAATGACAATAATATTAGGGTAAAAAAATAAATTTTGAAGTATTAATGATAATTAGATTAGGATAAAAGTATAATTTTATAAATAAATACATTTTGGGGTGGGTTTAGGGGCGGGGTACTATCACCTCGAACCCTACCCGAACCCGATCGGGTTTTAATATTTTTACCCCGACCCTGATCCTATACCCGAAAAGGTGATGAAAAACCTGCCCCATTCGGGGCAGGGGTGGGTTTAATTGTCATCTCCAATTCCATTGTGGCTGTTCAATATCTTAAAGATGGTCCTCCTTCTTATCATCTCCAAAGACAAACTCCCTCCGTTCCATATTGAGAGTCTCATACTCTCTCTCTAGCCATTTTTCAAATAAAAAAAATCAATTACTTCCGTGTATAATTTTTTTGCACCGTTGAAGATCTCGATTAGTACTTTAATTTGGTGCAAAAAGAATCAAAAAAATTATTTACGGAAAGTAGTTGATTTTTTAATTTGAAAAATGACACGATTTTTTGCAGTAGACTTTCAATATGGAACGGAGGGAGTATTCTGGAGAAAGCTAGAAGACTAGCACAGTTGGGACTAATTCCACCTTTTCCCATTTCTTTAGGCAAGCTAATCAGACAGCACATTGCCTTGCACGACTTGGCTCCCAACAAGAAAAAGAGCTCATTGTTACTAGGAATGTTCCTTTGGCAGCTAGAGAATTCGTTACGGCAGACGCCCTTGGAGTGGGGCATCTTAGAACCTAGAATAGGCTTTGTTTTGCTTAACGTAATTTTAATCTATTCCGTTTGAAAGGAAAAAAAAAAAACCCTAGCCAATATTGCAGATATTAGCCTCATTTGTTATCATAGAAGCATGATCACCACTAATGGTTCCATCAGAATAACTCACAACATTAATGCAAGATGGATGAGATTTTCGTCATTTGGGATGAGAACCACATAAGCCTTTAGAGTCCAGAATAAAACCTGGCTGGCTTGTTATAGTTAAGTTTTGGGGCATTTATTTTTTCCTTTTTTGTGCCCTTGAAAGAAAAAGGAACCCCTTGAGGGTCATAAAATTGTAGATAGTCACATCCTCTAACCACCAAATATTGGTGCATGCATGATCCATCGCGTTTATGTCTTCGTCATATAAACAAATATATAACGTAGATGTATATATAGTACGTATTGGCTATAATGTCATTTTGAACACCTGCTCCAGTGATTGGGAATCGTAATTGAAATATGGAACGGAAAAATAATCAATCATTTGTGTTATGTAAAAGTGTACAAATATATGAAGGAAAATTCTAAAATCAGCCAAATAGGCTGACAATAGTAAATATGTGAATGTATATTAAAGGGTGTAAAAAATACATAAAAATACATCATTTTAAAAATCATAAAGTGATTTGTTGACCACCTAAGGCTATGCCACAGTAGATTCGAACACTGTTTTTCCAATATTATATTTATTTGCGGGAGTTAGTAGGGAGTTTAGTAGGTTAGTCCACAGTGGACTTCAAAGATTATCCATAACCCTAAAGGCTGAATCCCAAACACCAGCGACAAGACTCGAACCTTGGCCTCTTGCATGGGGAGGACCAGGAGATGTTAACTGGACTAGAGCCCAGTGGCAGATTCGAACACTTGCTTCGGTTAGACTTTCAAATTATAATTACTTTACTGTGTGTGTTTAATTGTGTGAGTATGTGTGTCATAAAACTTGCATAATGGCTCTTATATAACACCTGCTGACCTGAAATCAAGCAATCATTGAAGCTCAAAATTAAATGGAGATAGAGAGTCCAACATTTTTCACTAGAATCATGTGAAATTTGTCACTATATACCCATATTAATTAAGAAGAAAGAAAAGGGGGTGATCTACAAGACTCTAGGTTATAGGTGAACTAGCGGATGTTTGTACCTAAAGACACGTTAGAATATAACATAGTTTGAGCTTAAATAAATTATCTATTCTACACAACTGTTCTACTCAATAGTTGTAATCACCACAAAGCGTTAGTTACCATTTTGATATATATATCTATCTATCTATCTATCTATTTGATCATAAAAGATAATATTTACATGGAGATACATTGCCTAAAAAGTGAGGGTAGAGAGGTATGGATTTATTAAAAGAATATTCTCTATATCTTTTAAAAAAGAATTGATCCGATGGGGACAAAGCTAATAGATAGTGATCTAACGGTTTTAGAAGTTGCTCTCATTTGTATGTCTAGACATTTTTAACAAAAATTGCTCAGTTTTATAATATAGAATAAGCTTTGCATTCCTAAAATGTAAGTAGGGACGTAAATGGTTTAATTTGGTTGATTTCTAAGATAATTTTTTTTTTTTTGGGTAATAATTTCTAAGATAATTTTGTACCAACCAATAATTGTAATCAACCAACCAAACAATTGGGCATTGAAGTGGTTCGGTGTGATATGGTGTGAGCAAGTTAGGCCTCAAAGTGCAATATAATAATATACAATGTCAAAATGTTTTTATATGGGCTCTAAATAAACTCTAATAAGTCTAGCTAATTGTAATATTGTGGAAAGGGAAATGTGTGATTCAGATTCAAACCGAGAACTATAAGATAAGAGATAAAAGAATATTTCACCTCCATCTTTATGTAATAATCAAATGTAATGAAGGAGAGAGTAAGATATAACCACGTAAAAGATGAAATAAAAGTAATGGAAATTATTCGGTTGGTTCGATTTTATTTGGTGGGCGAATCATTCAACCAGAAACCGAACTGAAAAACCTATTTATTTAGTACTTCAAATTAAGCAGAGCACACCAAAACCAATAAAAAAACGACTAAAATTAACTGGTTCGGTTTGGTTTGGACATACAGTCGGTTTGGGTTGACAGTACGTTTTTCTTACCTCCCTACCGATCAAATGGATGGTTAAAAAAGGAAATATTAAAAGCCCGAATTGGAGCAAGGCATGTAAAAATATAGGAAAAAACATGGGGCCTGTGATTTAAACTAGCAATAAATTAGCTAAAACATAAATTGGAAGATTTTTAGTGCCATGACCTAATTAAGTGAAAATGACTGCCATCTCCATCAGAGTGGCAATTCAATTCTATGTCTACCATTACAATATTTATAATTATTTATTTATTGAACGTAAGCAAACAAATATAAAATAAAAGCACGGTTGCTTTATCAAAAAACAAATCTAGTAAAATAAAGCAGGGTTGTGCTTCGTCTTTATGGCTCAAATCTGATACCACAAATAAGATTTGCTGATCAAAAAAGAGAAAATCTTGCTTACGGAGCGTCCAGTAAAGAAAATTTACGACGCTAAATCGCGTGCATCAAAATGTGTTTTGGACAGTACGAATTGAAAATCAATTTTGATCGGTAACAATTATTTTTATCGGTCATGAAAATTGAAAACACATCTCAGACTTGATTACGCGAATGGACGGGTGAAATTGCGCATAGCCGTCTCTCATCAAACAAAAGGATACGCGAGTGACTGCACGTACCAAAATGAGGTTAAATCACATTTAGCACCCTTTTACTTTCTGTAAGATCATATAGTTTGGCCGCTCCACTCAGCCTATACCAAAAGGAAGTTAACTGTAACAATCCAGCGTTCACACTTTACGGAATTTATGAGGCTGAAAAAATGAGAGAAAATTTTGAATCAAAACCTTATTTTATCTTAAACTTAGGTCAATTTACTTCGCGGAAAGGTAGCAAAATTGTCGGATCCTTTACTTAGGTTTAAGTCTGACGAGAGTAATATTCTATGACTCGCAAGTCGCTTATTTTCAAACCGACTCATTTACTATACATTATTTGATTAACTAATCATTTACACTGGGTTTAGTAAAGAGTTAAGTGGTTTGACAATTTGAACGGGAAAATGGCATACGAGAGCATCTCCACCCCATACTCAAAATTTCACCCAAATCTAAATAAAAATATGAGTAAAAGTTTCATTTAGTATTGTGTGCTCCAATAGGCAAACTCAAACCCAAGCACAAGTATGCACAAATGAGTACATTAATGACAAAGTCGTAAATTTAAAGGTGTGAAATTTGCGTTCAAAAATTTGAGTAAGGGTTTGAGTCTAACCAGACTCAAATTTGGTGAGTAAGGAGTGGAGGAGGGTTTTGGGTGATTTTTACTCAAATTTGAGTTTTTTTAATTTTAGTCAAGATTTGAGTAAGGAGTAGAGATGCTCTCGCACGTGTGTTTTTTCTCTCCTCATTAGGCGCTATTGCTAATACAATTTTGCTTTGGTCCGCTACGTTTCGTCATGATGTTACTTCGGTCCCTAGGATTTTATTTCTGCCACAGAGAAAATGTGTTATGACATGTGAATTTTTGCCGGTCTGATGGATGCCATGTGGATGAGAGGGTGGCTAATTGCCACTTGACTTGAAAGTGTAAGGGTTAACTCTCACAACTAAATATGGAGGGGCCCAATTGAGATTTTGGTTTAACTGAAAGGGTGCTCTTTGGTATTAACCCAAGCAAAGGAAAAACAACCCCCTGCCCAGTAATTCAAAAAAATTCCATTTATTTTTGGCTAGGTCCCTTAAATTATACTAATTTAGCAAAACGAATGCAATGCCATTGCACAATATAGTGAACAAATTTACTTAAAAATTTTTGTTTTCAGGGTTACTATTTTAAAAAATACACGTGTAGTGCGATGAGACGTCACCCTGAGAAACTTGTGGTCGTAACGAGTGCAAATATAGCGGAGTTATAATGGTAAGGCTCCTATTTATAGTGGTTAACACGCTATCATATTGGGTTACCCACGATGTCAAAACCTGGTGGTACGATATTATCTCCTTTATAATCTGATCATTGATGCTACAAACATGACAAAGTCCAATCTACAAGGAAAACAAAGGGACAAAGTCCACTTTAACCTCCTATGATTTGGGTCATGTGCGAATTCCCCCCTTATGGTTAAAGGTGTGCACATATCACCCCGTGTGTTTGTGAAGTGTGCACATAGCATCAAATTCCGTATATTTTGACGGAAGTGTATCTCACACGTTTCTTGAATCTAATCAAAATCTAATCCGAACTGTTCATAATGTATTAATCGTAGAATAAACTATCTCTATAAAAAAAATCAACTCGATCAAACATCAATAACTAAGTGATCTAAGTCTTGTTAAAATGAATGATAAATTTAAATTCCAAAATTTACTTCATAATAAATTCGATTCGACCGTGAGGTTTTCAATATTTGATCGACTTGAGCTTTGTGGTATGGACGTAGTACTCGTCAAACTCTACAACGTCAACCATTCAGATCCAATTTTTAGCACATGGGATGGATTGGTCAGATTCAAGGAAGAAGAAGAATCAAGGCAGAAGATGAGGGCATATCGAACTTTTAATGGACTTCTCCCAAAAACAAAAAAAATTGGTTTGATAATTTCACTTGTCCAAAATATGACCTATTGATAAGTGAGTTAGAATATTCTAATCATAACAGTAATTAAGGAATGTGAAATTTTGATTATGGTTATTAACAGTGTAAATGACCTAACTTTATGACGTAGAATTTGTTTGCAGGTTTTCGTTCCTGAAAGTGTTCCCCTAGTTGGGGCACCACCCACAAAAGAGCAAACCAATTAGTTTTCAGACAAGTGTTTTGTAAAAATTAATTTTGAACTAAAACGTATGATTAGTTCCACCATTGATCCGTTTAATTGGTTTATTTCGACATCGGTCCAACGTTGCAACAATGCTGATGTGTGAAGAAAATTGAGTGGGATCCTACTCGTTTTTTTGGACTTTAATTTGGAGTTGATCATATATAGAAGGGATTTGATTTTTTTCGTAGTCGATTTTAATTTTTATAATTTTTTTTTTATTATTTTTGTTCACGTTGAATATCTTTCTCTCTCGTATGAAAAAGGTGAACAAATGAAACGATAGAATTATAAATTTACCTGAATAAAGACAAAAAATAAAGTGTTTAATTAAAAACTAGTAAAGCCTATGCATATAACAACTAACTAAGTATAACTTTTCTCATTACATGCTGCCGGAATCTTCTCCGTTGGAATGCCAAATAGGCACGGACATTTTACTTCTCAAGTAAGCTACATGATTTTAATTCATCGATGGTTGATCACCGGAAATTATAATGGCTAGAATTGGGTGTTGTCAGAGGACTGAAATTTAGTACATTTTAGTCAGGCTATTTAGTCATCATTAATGGTTATTTCTTTTTCGGCTATTTTCAATTTAGCATGTCTTCAGACCCCAAATTTATTCGGCGAGCGCACAAGTTGAACTGAACATCCGATTATTAAAAAAAAAAAAAGAAAAAAAAAGTTTGTCTATAGACTTAAACAGGATAATTAGAAAGGAGTTTAGAGTAATTAATTAGTCTTCTATATATTGTTGATATATCTTGTCATTTTTAAGCATGTGAATTAGTAAGTGAGTGCGTCAAAGGGAATTAATTAATAAGATCTAGAAGTGGATCATCTAGTACTTATTAGATAGAGATAGAAAATATTTATGGACGGGACTGAATACGAACAATTGCTTTTCAGAGTCATTAATCGATCAGTTCGGTAAATATATATATATATATATATATATATATATATATATATATATATATATATATATATATATATATATATATATATATATATATATATAGAAACGCAAGCAAATGTTCCACACCGTCTATCTCGACAAGCCGTACTATTACAAATATATATATATATATATATATATATATATAGAGTTCCCTTCTAATAAGGACTACCTTATTTTAATCAACTGCGGACCTCCCGGTCCCGATCGAAATTCGATGACCCGAGCCGCTCAATGTGTTCAGAACGTGATTTTAAGGTACTGAGAAATCAGCAAAAAAGACCGGAAGAGCTTCATCCGAGCAGTTTTTGTTTATTTTTTATCGAACGGTTCAAATAAAACTGCTCAAATCAAGCCCTTCCGGTCATTTTTTGCCAATTTCTCGCGAATACCCTTAAAATCACGTTCTGAACATATCTAGAAGAAGGGAAACGCAAGCAAATGTTGCACCGTCTATCTCGACAAGCCGTACTATTACAAATATATATATATAGGAGATATATATATATATATATATATATATATATATATATTCATCCGAAAGTAGAGACTAAGAAAATACTAGCCGGCCCATCCACTAAACCAAAGATATAAACAATAATAACAATCAAAGAGGAAATTAAATCTTATGTCTAATATATATATATCCAGACACGAGTTTCAAACTCTCTTCACGTGCATACTGCTGAAAAAAGCAGACCGAAATAAATTTGATCGGCAAATAGTGGAGTCAGAGATAAAAGACACTATTCTCCTAGGAAAGGCATAGACCGATTCAAAGCAAGAATCACCAAGCTCCAATAGGAATCCCATTGAAAATTTGACGAAAAAGATTTTTAAAAAACCACGGATTTGGCGAGCTTGACCCGTTACCTAGAACCACGACTGCTAAATGACGTGCCCCAAAAACGATCCCCGGCGGCCACACGTTACAAAGGATGGAGGAGGAGCGGCAGCGGCGGGAGGCAGATGGCTTGGAGAGGATCAAGGAAGAAAAACTCTTAGAGCTAAGATCGATCGAAATTGGAGCACGAACATCGAGAGGAAAGCCCTCTCCTCCCGCCGGCGTCTTCTTAAAAGGCTGTGATTTTTGCTATGAGATGCCTAGCTAATATTTTAAATATGTTTTATTTCGCACCTCAAATGACAAAAATTTTAAGTTTATTAATTGGGTCTAATCCTTCACTAGTGTTTTAATTGATAAAAATCACGAGCCATCATTGAGCTTATTCGCGTCTTTGTTTGTTTGTTGTGTTTTGATTGCACGTGTAATAAGAACCAAAAAAAAAACTACACTTTGCCTTTTACAAAGGGGAAAAACAAACCCCCTTAATTTGCCTTCTAAACGTGATAAAGGCCAACAAACGAAACCACACATGAAATCACCAAAAGTTGGAGAAGAAATTGATCGACAACATCAATTAGTTTTTTTTTTTTGTCCAAGTCTGGTTACTTTGATTTAACTAATTATAAACAGACTCAGATTAAATTGCAATAAGACTGGTGGAGCTAGGATTAAAAATTAACTAAGCAATGATGGGGTTTTGGTCTTTTTAAAGAGGGAGGGTCAAAGATAATATTGTTAAATTGAGGGGGTACTGGGCAAAGTGGTGGAATGGTAAGTGGTGAATTTGTTCATAGATGCATGCATGTGCTTGATCGTCATCCTTTCATTTCGGTAATCCTGTGGGGTGACAAAGGGGTACGGTGGACACCAAAAAGGTACCTATTTGTACGTGGGTACAACATTGGGTTCCATACTTATGATCGATTGAAGGCATTCCTTTTGTAGAGAACGCGGGCTTTTGAGTTAAAAGAACCGGTTGAATTGATCAAACTCTAATCTATATTCGATTAAGTTGGGTTTTTTTTTTTTTAAACTGCTAAATAAAAATAATAAACTATCTATAACATAAATGTCTGTTTGTCTGTGTTGGCCACAGGTGAGCTCCACACATGCTCTGAGCTGTGCTACTTGCGCATATTTTTTTACACGGACCATGTCCATACATTTTTGTGGGGCTCGTTTCGGGTCTTACAAAAATGATTCAAATCACTTACTTTTCTTAAGAGTTTTTCTAAAAAATCAGCTCGATCGGATATCGATAATGACTTCTTGGGAAATCTTAGGGCAAAACAAAATAATATGCTCTACGATTTCTGAAAAAGTTTTTGCCAATATTTGATTGATCTAATTTTCTACAAGAACCCTCGGAAAATTATTTTAAGAAAAATGAGCGATTCAGATCATATTTGTAGGAAGGTGGACCCCGTAGCCGCATGTGCATGATATGTGTAAAAAAATAAAAAAAAATCTGTGCCGTTCCTTTCGTTAAAGACTGGCCTTTTACCAAAGCATTAATGGAAGCCTCAGTCCCGAAAAATCTTCTCCTTTTGACTGTTTGGCCACCAAAGACCAAAATTCATTCCCATAAAATGCATTTTGGAAATTTGAAGATGGAGACAAAAGGCCAAAAGTAAACCCAGATGAGCTTTCGACTTCTCATTTTTTACTCAAGGTAAAAAGACATATCTGCCCCCACCCTATCCAGAAATAAAACACCTGTATATTAATATATGAATAACCCCATAATGAAAGACTATATCATGAGCAAAATATCAACATAACCTTATATATACTAATGTTCACGTTCATGTTCTTCTTCCCCCTATTTTTAACATCCAAATCAGTGGATAGTTAATTAAGCCATTCACCACAACTTTCGCTTTGGTTTTTTGGTTGGATTCTTGCATTCCTTTGGGTGTGATTTCTAGGTGGCGTTTTCACTAGTGTGCCTCCATTAAATCTTTGTAATCTTCTTCAAAGATTTATAAAAAAAATTCGCTTAAAAAAAAAAAAAAAAACATTCACAACTGCAGCTCCATGCCAATGACCATAACATGTATACACAACTAATCTCTCCTAGGTAACTCAATCCCCTCCTAGAGAGAGAAAGTCCCACACCTCTCTAGAAATCGATCTTGTCCAGATCTGCCGTTTGGGGGTGGGGGAGGGGGGAGGCCGCTGCCTCCTTGCCTCCCTCCCCTCCTCCTCTCCCCCCTCATCCCTCCTCGCCTCTCTCCTCTCTCACATTCTTGCTTCCGGGTTCCACAGGTTTCGGGCGAGGGTTTGTTGAACGGTGAGGCCTCCTCGGGGTCGGCAGCACCGACAGATGGTGGTTCCTCAGGCTAGTTTTCTTCCTTCATCTCCAGATCTGAAGGCCTCGGTCCTGAGGTGAGGTAATAAGGTGTGCGGTTGGGTTTAGGGATTTTTTTGCGTTTCTTTTTTTTTCTTTGTTTGGTTTTTCCGGCGGTTCCTGTCGGCTTTTCTACCGGCTGTTTTGGGTTTCCCCCAAATCAGTCCGGTTTGGTACCAGTTTGGTTGTTTCCCCAAATCTGGTGTGGAAGAGGTGGTGGGCGAATAATTCCGGCGCCTATTGAGGAATAGTCCGATGATGGTGGGTTGTTTGTGGTCTCGATCTTGCTCCGTGCGCTTCCGGCCTCGCGCCGGTCGCTGTTTTCGAGGTCCAGATTTCATAGGTGTTTTCTCGGGTTTGAACTGGGAGTTCGATCCGTTTGGGATTCTCTTCTATCTGGACCTAGATTGGTTCTCTTCTAGCGATTTCACTGGTCTTACTTTTGCAGGGGGTGCCTGTGTCAAAATCTTGGTAGTTGTGTGGGCAGCATGACCTGGAATTTTCGGATTCCAAAGCGAGGGCCCAGAATCGAGGGAGCGCGAGCGGAGAAGCAGACGCTCGCAAAAACACAGAGTCGCCACTCGGGTTTGAAGGTCCGACACCCAAGGAACCGTATTTCGAAGCACCTGCCGCGCTGTTTGATTTGAAAAAGTGAAGGAACCAGTCCGTCATAACCATATCTGGGTTCGGGAGCCATGTTACGAGAGGGGAAGGGTTTTAAGGCACCCCTCTCGTCCAATCTGGAGATTGGTCTCTACTTAGATATTTTGCAAATGATTGTGATTCGATTTCTTCTTTAACCAATTTTAAGCCAATTAGGGCGGGGGAACAGTTAATCGCGGATTTAAAATTGTAACACGTTTTGCAGGATGTGATTGAATATGGCATGGATGAATGGCAAATATGAAACGAGATAAAACTTAACCCCCTGATCAGAATAAACCAAGCTGCTCATGGAATAGGTGTATCACACATGACAGCCACCTTTGCACGCATGGATCTACGTGCATGCAAAAAGGACCATTGCGCGATACACCCACTCCCTCGCGCAAGTGTTCAAGTCTCACCACAGGTTGAATTTTATCCCCTTCTGGGCTCTGGAAGGACCAGTGCACACCCAGGAGACAAACCAAGCAGTTTATAGGTACTGAAAGTAAATAATTATTACAAATTATTATAAGCAGGGCTAAATAAATTGAAATACAACCCCTAAACAGTGGGGGTATTAAAACAGAGGCCAAGGGCCAAGCTGCTCATGCAAGGGCAGTTACTGGACTCAGGAGGACCATCGCGCGAGACAGTGAGTCCCTCGCGCGAGTGTCCTGACTGGACTTCCAGGAACTGCTTTACATGTTCTGAGCCCTGGTACATGTCCAGAAGCAACCCAGACGCATCCCAACAAAGTAAATAAGCAATAAAAGCTAAGTTAAGTGTTTTAACTTGCAAAACAGTGAGCTAAAACCTAACATACTTCAAAAAAACATGATAAAACAAGAAAGGCCAGCATCCCAAACCCCACGTGGACTATCGCACGAGACAGTGGACTGTCGCGCGAGGGAGTGCTTGGCACGGATTCTTGTATTTCTGCTGACTTTAGGGCCATGACTGGTATTGATTACCAGCCTTGGCCCTGCCGATTCCTCGTGAGATCGAGCAGGAAAACGGTAGGTATGCTATACCTTTGGTTGAGTTTGAAAAAGTGCTTGAACTTAAGTTGGAAGAGTGCTTGAGCTTTGAGTTGCGTTGAGGTTGAATGCTTTTGAGTAGTAGAAACAAGGTGTGAAAAATTAGGTATAAGATTTTATAACCTTTTTTGCCAACCCAAGGTGTATGAATTTCTAAGCTTTCTTGTTTGATTTTTTTGAACCCCTTTAAAAAGGCTAACATTGGGGGTATATATAGGAGGCTTGGAAGGGTGCAAGGGGAGGCAAACAAGGCCTAAGGCCAAAATTTAGTGGTGAAGGCTTGCAAAAGGTGATAGGAAAGGTTGTTGTGAGGGTGTAGTGCCCCAAACCTGCACTTAGCATCGTAAAAAATGGAGAAAAAGCAGGGGTTCAAATAGCCTGTAGACCCTGAGTAAGCGATAGTACCAGCCCAGGTGAAAAATGTGAGACTGCTCAGGACCATCGCGCGAGACACTGAGAGCGTCGCGCGAGTGTGCCACCTGTCGCGTGTGGGTCAACAGTCAAACGTTTGACTTTGACCACACCTGGCAAAGAGGACACTCGCGCGAGGGAGTGACTTCCACGCGCGAGGGTCAAGCCCAGACCAAGGTTTGACTGTTTTCTATTTTTCTGTGTTTAGGGTTCAAAGGGTTCAAAAAAAAAGGGGGTTTTTGCACACACCGACCTCAAACCTTTCCAACCTTAAAACTGCTTTTTGATCTGGTTCATCATCGGGGAAACAAGAAACCGTAAAACGATCGGGAGATTCAGATTAGGGTGTCTACAAGTTGTGGTTAATTCTTGTATCTTTTGATAAAATCTGTATTGCCTTCGGACTTTGTTATGAAATGAATTGACTGTTAAAAAAAAAAAAAAAACTAATCAAGTATGTCCCACTTAGTCACACGTGTGATAAATGCTATGAGAGAAATAGCCCACTCTCAATAGTATGAGATTAGGGGTGGTCAAAAAACTCTTCACTTCCATTATGTTAGTCTGAGTTTCGTTGATGGAAAGAGATAAAAAGGTCTTAAGGAAATTAAGGATTCCTAACCTAATAACTAGCTATATAAACCTATGATATCTATCAATCAAGGTACTCAAGTCATACATGTGTTAGAAGACTCCTAACCGCATGTACAGGATGTGAGTTTGGTCTGCAACTTAAGACAAAAATGACCAGAGGTAAGTGCGATCTAATTTTCGTTGCGTATGCTCTTACGTATTTAATTTATCTTACAGTGTGAACCAATTTAAATACGAATCGGACTCCATCCCTATCCCTAACATGTGTTGACATGTTATTTAATAGTGACCCTTTAATGAAATTTATCTGCCTCTGTTATACGGTATAATCCATCTATTAATAATAGATTATAGTCATTGTTTGAGGGGTATGTACTAATTAAGAAGAAACTCAAGAAGTAACTATAAGCATGCAAAAGAGGAAATTGCCCATTTTAATAGTTATCTAATTAGAAAGATCAAATGCAAATTACACTGTATAGATTCATTTTGGGAAATTTCATTTTGGACCCTTGCATATGCCGATTTACGTATATTGTGGGAGGCCAAACTTGGGGAGGGCACAACTTAGTCTATGCAAACTGACTCAGATGAGAACAAACATGAAAATAACTAACAACAATGGACTACCTTTCAATACTCATTAGTGTAGTCTCATATATCTAATTAGTACATTTGGATAAAAGATCAAAACACCTTCTTTGAGCTGATTTGATCTAAACCTAAATTTTGTTTTGGCTTTTTGTCAAAGGTCTTACGTAATACCGAGGAAAAAAAAAGGTCTTACATAATGTGCTTGTATGATTTGTGAACGATAATTGAATCAACACGTGAGATCTTAACTTAGAAATCACGATGTGTCAGTCCATTCAGAAAAAAAGCAATTCATAAGGCTGTCTGTTAATTTTTTTCTGATTAAATATGCTATTAGTGGGAGCCACGTGCACCGAACACGACATAGTTTATTCTAAAATTCCAACCAGAAAAGGAACTCGTGGGTGCTAAAAAACAGATCGATGTAGCAGGATGGGAAAAGCTTATTTGGTAGCAATTTTATCACCTTATGGAGGCCAAAACTTAGGGAGGCTGCAACCCAAAAACAATTTAAATAAGTTTAATGGGTGCAAATTTTTCGAGGAAATAAGTAAGATATTCGATAGTTTGCGCAAACAATGTAGTGGAACTTTTAATTCTACTAATTTGGTTGGGGCAAAGTGATCAAATTGCACTTTATAATGCTTTATTGATATGCAAAATGGGAACATATAGACCAAATTAAACTTGGGGAGGTTACAACCTAGTATTTGTATTTGTGACCTAAAACCTCACATTAAAAAAGTATAATGCACGCCAATCATTTTGATCTTCCAAGTACTTATAAGGTCCGTTTTGGCTCAATAATCATGCAGGATTTTTTTTATTTTTTATTGCCTTTATTTTAATTTTTTTAGTCCTTGTTAACTTTGTGTCAATTTTTAGTGGATTATTTGTTCATCTCGACTAGAAGAATCTAAAATCAAAAAAAAAAAATTAATATTAAAATCTTTAAAAAGTTTGCTAAAGACAAAAACAATCCACAATAGACAATTTCGGTTTTTTTTTTTTGGTTTTCAAATTCCTCTTGTCAATAGGAACTGATAATTCATAAAATTAAAAATACACACACACTTTGCTCTGTGGGCAAGTGAAATGTCACTGGTGTAATGGCCTTTTAAGAGCACACATATTTTTCAATATACTTCGTTATAAACGACAGTCGTGTAATAACCCGAAAATTTAACTAATAAAAATATTCAAAAGAATTTATTATTTATTATAAGATTGATTTCCTTATTTATTAATTAGTAGATAATTACAAAAAAATAAGTATTTTATCTAATTAAACTTTTAAAAATTAATTTAGCATTATATACATACATATAAATGCATGCATGCACGCCTATATTCTCCCTCACTCTCCTACTCAATCTCTACCTCCTCCTTGACCCAAAATTCGTGCGTAATTCGTCCATGCAAAAACCCGGTACCGTTAGGACTCGTTTTAATTCGAAACTCATCCAATTCTCCTATATATACACACCACACCGACCCTAGGGCACGTACATTATTCTACCACCTCCCACGGAGTCAGAAAAGAGAGAAAAACCAGAGAGAAATCAATTACAATCGATAGAATTCTAGAGAGAAAAAGAGAGAGAGAAAAGTGGGTTTCGAGGTTCCGCTCGTCCGAAACCCAAATTGATCGTTCAAGTTGTTTACCACAGTCCCAAGGATCACCGTAGATCAAGCAATTCGGTCCCAAGGTCCTCCGATCGAAGGAATTAAAGTCGTCTTCCCCAAAATCACGTTTTCGATCGAAAACAAAATTAATCCGAACCAAGGTACTATAATTCAATCCGAGCCCTCCTCTACGTATATTTGATGTTTATAGACATAACCCAATAGGCCCCGTGCCCCCATGCATCAAAAACGAGACCAAACGAACAAAAAAATAAAAACAGCGACCGACCTTGCGGCCGCAAGGTTCGGGATTCCAGCCGCAAGAACCAGGCGGCCAACCTCGCGGCCGCGAGCCCCTTCTTCCCCAGCCGCGCGATGATTTCGTTCTTGTTTCGAATTGATTTTGCGACCTTTTAAACATCGTATTTGGTCCCGAAATTTTTATCCTAGGTTACCCACATTCTAAAGTTCATAACTTGTTAGTTTCATATTTTTTTTATTTAATCTACTATTTATTAAATTTTTATTCGTAATCGTGAGATCGTTTACAAACTAAAATTCGTTACGACCCTTTAAATTACTCTATAAATTCCCAAACTATTTTTCTTAGATTCCTAACTTATTAAAGATCATAAGTTGTTGATTTCATAACTTTTAATGTTATTTGCTATTTATTTTATTTTTAATTAAAGATATAAACAAAAATTAATAACGACCTTATAAAAAATATTTTTACATCGAAAATATTTTTCCTAGACTTCTGACAGTTCAAAGGTGATATTTTATTAAAATAAAATTTTATTTATTTGATTTACTATTTATTATTATTTAAGCATTGTTTCTTAATAATAATATCGTAAAATATTATACAGAAGGTTTAAAAATCCGAATAATTTTATTTAGACTATTTACAGCCCTAGAATGATATCCTGTAAATATAAATATATTTCCAACTCTTTAATTATTTATCGTCTATTTATTCTTGTTTCGTCTATTAATTTAATCCTTTTTTTTAAAATAATTCCGTGAGCATCCAAACCCAACTTTTAGCACTTGAACTTATTATAGGGGACTGTTAGGACCTTTATTAAGGTTACGTTATCTATTTTAATATTTTTACCTAATTAATGAATTTAATTAGTATTTAATTAGCTTAATTACTTATAATTAATTAATAAAAGTTTAGAAAATTGTTATTTAAGCTTAGTTAAATAATTCTTACATTCTTAATGACTTTGTGACCATACGAGATTAAGGGCAACGGCCCAGTCATAAAAAGTTACGTGATTGCATTGCTTAATAACTGTTCGATCCGTCTGTTGTTCGTTTTTAATTATTATTGAGATTGATATTGTGCCGATGCTTCATTTGACTGTTAGATTGGACCCTAGAGACATGGGGTGGTATGCGAAATAGAAATCACGTAGACGATGTTAAGTAATGGATAAATTGTGAAGTTTATTTTCTGTTTAGAGGTTGCCTGCAGGCGTGATGTTGTGATATGATGAGATTGTGATGAGAATTGATACTGGCGGGTGTCCAGTGATGAATTGATAGACTGGCGGGTGTCCAGTGATGATTGTGAAAAGAATTATGATGTGGTTTATAAGATAGGCGAACCCTAGTCGTGATACCGGCATGATAAGCTTACCCCTTGTTGTAGTTATTGGGGGTGCACACTCGGTACATAACTTAGGTGTTCCTGCGACAACAAAGGGAAGTGATCTCATGGGACTGAGCATGGCTAGTGGTTGGGGAGGAAAGATCTCGTGGAGAGATCTTAGATTTCAGATTAAGTTAATGGATAGTAATGAATCAAGTTGTATGATTATCTCTGTTTTACTTTTCCGCACCATATATATCCTGTTTGCCTGCTAACTGTATTGTAAGAGGGGTAATTGGGTTGGATTATAGTTCGGGTTGAACTCTTTCACTCAGGCACGGATTTTCTGGCATCCGTGTCAGATTTTGCAGAAAACCAGGAAACACAGGATCTGCGAACAGTTTATGCTGAGGAGAATCCGGAAGTGGGAGTTGAGCCAGAATACGCTTGGGACCCATATCAGACTTAGAAGATGGCTCTAATATCTGTTTAGCATATCCCTTTAAAGACTATATCAAATATTTTCACAATGATTTTAAATAGATAAATCAATAGGATGAAGTGCCTGTTTTGGAATTTAAATTGGATTTAATAAGTTTTTCGAGAATTAGTATTTAATACCTCCGATTTTACCTTCGAAAATCGGGGCGTTACAACTTGGTATCAAAGCCAGGTTCAACCCTCGGCCTTGGGTAGTTTGGGTAGATTCACATAGAATTGAGTATATCCTTACGCTTTTTAGATAACGTTATCTGAAATATACCAAACCCGTTCGATAATTAGATTTCTTCCTTATTTTGTAGATGGACCCCGCACTCGCAGCCCAGTTAGCTACAGAAGTGGAAAACCTAAGAGCCTTCATGATAGACACTCCAGATTTTCCGATGGAAGATGATTATTTGGCTGGAATGTTTCCTACTCTCTTCCAGATAAGGCAGGACTTCCAAAGAGCTAGAGTTCTCGCTGATACCATCACCCGTTTCACTAGGGGACACCACGAGAGGGAAGCCGTGTTAGCCTACATCCTTGGAATAGAAATTGGACCGCTAGAAGATCCTGAGGAACCCCTTGAAGAGGAGGAAGATCCTGAGGAACCCCCTGAAGAGGAGGAAGATCCTGAGGAACCTCCTGAGCAAGAAGAGGATCCTGAAGAACCTCCTGAGGAAGAGGAAGTTCCAGTAGAGCAGAATCAGGATGAAGAGATGGACAATGCTGGGTCTGGGTCAGAAGGTGATGCAGGAAATAATGCTGACACCGAGGATGAGTTTTTGGAAGACCTAGAGGAGGATGATTATGGTTGGATGCTACCTGTAGATGCACCTAGAGATATGGATGCCGAGTTACAGTGGTGGCTGACAACCCAACGACTTGAGATGCAAGAACCCCTACCTCTCCCAGTCCCCGCACCAATAGAAGAGTCCGACAGTGAGTGTGAAGTCATAGATGCCGATCCTCCACCTCGCCCCAGGATGACTCGACCCGCAGGAATCCCATGGGTAGGACACCATTCCGATTATGACCCTGGCACTATGGTCTATATACAATTGGAGCCGCTATACCCTTGCCCCTTCAAGATTCGAGCACAGTCCGCTTATTTAGGGCCATTGAGGATCATAGCTCCATGCTACAATGGATATTACCTCATGGCTGTACCCCGAGGATTCAAAGAGCATTACACCGACCGCATCCACTATTCTCGCGTCACAAGGGCCCGCCCCGAGCAAGAGCATCGTATCATTTCAGAGAATGCTGACTTTACCGACCATGTCACCTTTGTAGAAGTACCCATCCGCCTAGAGCCCTATAACAACCCAAACTCTCACGGAGGACGGCAAGAACAACTTTGGCGAGTGACTTGGCGTTGTTACGGACTTACAGAGGACACCGTTGAGAGGCGGAGTATACTAGAGGAACACTTTCCAGGGCTTTTCGATTGATCGATTTCTTTAGCATCTCTTAGAATTTGTTTTACACAAGATTTTTTTTTAGGGAAACAATTGTGATAGTGGGAATTAGCTTGACTTTTAGAAGTAACATGTTTGAGTAGTATGTTTTGATAGGAACAAGTTGTTTGATTCGTTTTATTAATAAGAGTAAAGTTTCTTACGATATCCTGTCTTCCATGCATATAATAGATTTATAATATATATGTTCATATAATAAAACCCCCCTTTACTAATTTTTTTAACATAACGGTACCTAGATGGAGGGAGCAGAAAACAACCAAAACAACGGGCAGAACAATGGAAACCCTCAACCAAACGGCCAATTTGGGGTTCCTGAGATAGTCCAACTAATGCAGGCGTTTATCGCCGCTGCAACTGCCAACAACCAGAACCGCGGACCCCCACACACACCTCGAGGACCAATGACTAGGAGTCAGGCACTGAATGAATTTTGCAAGCGTCGCCCGCCCTACTTCCAGGGAGAACCTAACCCCACCGCTGCAGAAGCTTGGCTGGAAGAGATCAAAAAGATTCTCGAAACCCTAGATATTCAGGAAGCCAACAATCGTATTGCTCTAGCCACCTACCAGATGTAGGGGGAAGCTCAACATTGGTGGAATCTGATGAAGAACACTCATGACGTGGCGACAATGGCTTGGGAAAGTTTCGAGGAGATTTTTCTTGATAAGTACTTTCCGAAACCTGTCAAACAGGCAATGGCCCTTGAGTTCAAGAATCTAGAGCAGGGTACGATGACCGTTGCCCAGTACGCAGCACGATTTGAGGAACTATCTCGCTACGGCGCAACGATCATACCTACTGATGATGACAAGGCAAGGAAATTTGAGTGGGGGCTCAATGAGACACGCCGAGCGGTAGTGGCACAGACACTTCCCACTTACTTACAAGTGGTGCAATGTGCGCTAAAGATGGAGAGAGAGAACTTGGATTACAAGACAAGGCGTGAGCAAAAGAAACCGATACCGCAGTTGGAGGACCTATTCGCAACAACCCTACCAGCAAGAGTATCCAAACCTCTCAACCCTACCAGCAAAACTACCCTCGCCCTCAGCCAGCACAATTCAACCCAATATGGAGGAACCCTAACCCAGTTTTCAATCGAAACCCTAACCCTAATCCAAACCAGATCCAAGTACAAAACCGAGGCCCAAACCCTAACCTTGGATTAGAAACCAAAACCCTAAAAACAACTATGCATGTGACCTCACCATTGGGGGGTAAGATTTCGGTAGAACTAATCTGTAAAGGGTCCGAACTAAGAGTATCGAATCTGCGATTAACGTGCGACTTACGAGTAATCGAAATGAAGGACTTTGATGTCATACTTGGGATGGACTGGCTGACTGCACACCGAGCTGTCATAGACTGCCATCGAAAGATGGTGACAGCTTATTCACCAGATGGGACCTGTTTCAAATTTAAGGGGGATAGACAAGACCCTTTCGCACCCCACGCGCACAAAACGAAGTGGCATAGGACGCTTGTTGGATGGTTAGCAAGTCTCACGTTGGGGAAACGGACCGGATGGAATTGGGTCTTCCTCATATCGTCTGTGAGTACGAGGATGTATTTCCTAAAGAGTTACCAGGATTACCGCCGTCAAGGGAAATGGATTTCACCATAGAGTTACAACCCGGCACCGCCCCTATTTCTATGGCCCCATATCGAATGGCCCCAGCAGAACTACGAGAGTTGAAAACGCAACTCCAAGAACTTTTAGAGAAGGGTTTCATCAGACCTAGTACCTCACCTTGGGGAGCCCCTGCTCTATTTGTCAAAAAGAAAGAGGGAACGCTCCGGCTTTGTATCGACTACCGCCAACTCAACAAGGTCACAATCAAGAACCGATACCCCTTACCTAGAATAGACGACTTGTTTGACCAACTGAGAGGGTCGACCTATTTCTCGAAGATCGATCTAAGGTCTGGGTATCACCAATTACGAATTCGAGATGGTGATATACCTAAGACGGCGTTCCGCACGCGCTACGGACACTACGAGTTTGTAGTCATGCCGTTTGGTCTAACCAACGCTCCTGCAGTTTTCATGTGTCTAATGAACCAGATTTTCACCCCGTACCTGGACAAGTTCGTGGTAGTGTTCATTGATGATATTCTGATATACTCTCCAACGGAGAAGGAACATGAGGACCACTTGAGAATTGTACTCCAAGTACTTCGAGACAACCATCTGTATGCTAAAGCTAGTAAGTGTGAATTTTGGATGAAGGAAGTCAAATTCCTAGGACACGTGGTGTCTGAGAAAGGAATTTCAGTTGACGACAGCAAAGTGGAAGCAGTCATGGATTGGAAACGACCTTCTTCAGTGTTCGAGATTAGAAGTTTCCTGGGATTAGCTGGTTATGACAGAAGATTCATTCAAGATTTCTCCATTTTGGGAAAACCATTGACGAGATTGACCCAAAAAGGAGTTAAGTTTGAATGGAACGAAGCATGTGAGAGATCCTTCCAAGAACTTAAGAAGAGATTGACTAGCGCCCCTATATTGATCGTACCTGAACGAGACGCAGGGTATACTGTGTACTGCGACGCATCCAAAGATGGATTGGGAGCTGTACTCATGCAGAACGGGAAGGTCGTTGCTTACGGATCCCGACAGTTGAGGCCGCACGAGAGGAATTATCCGACACACGACTTAGAATTGGCAGCAGTAGTGTTCGCCCTAAAGTCTTGGCGACATTACTTATACGGAGTGCAGTTCGAGGTATTCACGGACCACAAGAGTTTGAAATATCTGTTTACCCAGAATGAGCTAAACATGAGACAAAGGAGATGGGTGGAATACTTGGAGGATTTCAACTTCACGATGTCCTATCATCCTCGAAAGGCAAACGTGGTCGCTGATGCGCTGAGTCGCAAGAACCGAGGACAGGTGGCTAGTTTAGCCGTAAGAGAATGGAAGATGATGGAAGACCTTAATGAATTCAAGCTACAGCCAACTGCCGAAGACACCGACGCTTGTCTCTCCGCCATAGTCGCAACCCCAGCCTTACACCGAGAAATTCTTCTAGCCCAAACCTTTGAACAAGAGTGTGATTTCATCAGGTATCAACTCGCAAATGGAAAAGCAGCAGCTGGATGGGAAATCCATGCTGACAAGAGCCTCCGCTTTCAAGGGAGAATTTTTGTACCTGACATTGGTACCCTCCGGGAAGCAATACTTAAAGAATTCCACCATTCCAATTTCGCCGTCCATCCAGGAAGCACCAAAATGTACCAAGACCTCCGCCGACAGTACTGGTGGACTGGAATTAAGAAGGACGTGGCCAATTACGTTTCGACGTGCCTCACATGTCAACAAGTAAAAGCGGAACATCAGAAACCCGGTGGAACCCTGCAACCCTTGCCTATACCCGGATGGAAGTGGGAACATATCGCCATGGATTTTGTGACAGGACTACCAAGGTCTCCACAATCGAATACCGCCATTTGGGTAATAATTGACCGTTTAACCAAATCCGCCCACTTTTTACCCATGAAGATGACAGATTCTATGGACTCTCTCAGTAGACTCTACATCCGAGAAATCGTGCGATTACATGGAGTACCTGTATCCATTGTGAGTGATCGAGATTCACGATTTACGCCAACATTTTGGGAAAGCCTACAGAAAGCTTTGGGAACCGACCTTCGTCTTAGCACTGCATTTCACCCACAGACAGACGGACAATCCGAAAGAACAATCCAAATCTTGGAAGACATGCTCCGAGCTTGCGTATTGGACTTTAAGGGGAGCTGGGAACGACATCTACCCTTAGTAGAGTTCGCCTATAACAACAGTTATCAATCGAGCATTGAGATGGCACCATATGAAGCTTTGTATGGACGACCTTGCCGATCGCCAGTTTGTTGGGCTGAACTGGGAGAAGCAAGGTTACTAGGACCAGAGTTAGTCCAAGAGACGACGGAAAAGATCATAACCATCCGCCAACGGCTCTGCCCTCTCAAAGTCGACATAAGAGCTACGCCGACAAAAGGACTAGACCATTGACCTTTCAAGTTGGAGAACATGTGTTCTTAAAGATTAGACCACGAAGGGGAGTTATTCGATTTGGAAAGAAGGGAAAGCTATCACCACGATACATTGGCCCTTTGGAGATCCTTGAGAAAATTGGAGAAGTGGCGTACCGCCTGGCGTTACCACCCCAACTGGACCGAGTTCATAATGTATTCCACGTGTCGATGCTTCGAAAGTACATGACGCATCCCTCCCACATCATCAATTGGGAAAACATCGAACTCAACGATGACGCCACTCTAGAGGAACAAGCCAGTGGAGATCCAAGATTACAGTGAGAAGTGCATTCGAGGCAAAACGATTCAACTAGTCCGAATCCTCTGGCGACATCGAGGAATTGAGGAATCAACATGGGAAAGAGAGGATACTATGCGCGCCAAATACCCAAATCTGTTTCCTCCTAAAGGTACACTTTAATTTCGAGGACGAAATTTTATTTAAGGGGGATAGGTTGTAATAACCCGAAAATTTAACTAATAAAAATATTCAAAAGAATTTATTATTTATGATAATATTGATTTCCTTATTTATTAATTAGTAGATAATTACAAAAAATAAGTATTTTATCTAATTAAACTTTTAAAAATTAATTTAGCATTATATACATACATATAAATGCATGCATGCACGCCTATATTCTCCTCACTCTCCTACTCAATCTCTACCTCCTCCTTGACCCAAAATTCGTGCGTAATTCGTCCATGCAAAAACCCGGTACCGTTAGGACTCGTTTTAATTCGAAACTCATCCAATTCTCCTATATATACACACCACACCGACCCTAGGGCACGTACATTATTCTACCACCTCCCACGGAGTCAGAAAAGAGAGAAAAACCAGAGAGAAATCAATTACAATCGATAGAATTCTAGAGAGAGAAAAAGAGAGAGAGAAAAGTGGGTTTCGAGGTTCCGCTCGTCCGAAACCCAAATTGATCGTTCAAGTTGTTTACCACAGTCCCAAGGATCACCGTAGATCAAGCAATTCGGTCCCAAGGTCCTCCGATCGAAGGAATTAAAGTCGTCTTCCCCAAAATCACGTTTTCGATCGAAAACGAAATTAATCCGAACCAAGGTACTATAATTCAATCCGAAGCCTCCTCTACGTATATTTATGTTTATAAGACATAACCCAATAAGCCCCGTGCCCCCATGCATCAAAAACGAGACCAAACGAACAAAAAAATAAAAACAGCGACCGACCTTGCGGCCGCAAGGTTCGGGATTCCAGCCGCAAGAACCAGGCGGCCAACCTCGCGGCCGCGAGCCCCTTCTTCCCCAGCCGCGCGATGATTTCGTTCTTGTTTCGAATTGATTTTGCGACCTTTTAAACATCGTATTTGGTCCCGAAATTTTTATCCTAGGTTACCCACATTCTAAAGTTCATAACTTGTTAGTTTCATATTTTTTTTATTTAATCTACTATTTATTTAATTTTTATTCGTAATCGTGAGATCGTTTACAAACTAAAATTCGTTACGACCTTTTAAATTACTCTATAAATTCCCAAACTATTTTTCTTAGATTCCTAACTTATTAAAGATCATAAGTTGTTGATTTCATAACTTTTTAATGTTATTTGCTATTTATTTTATTTTTAATTAAAGATATAAACAAAAATTAATAACGACCTTATAAAAAATATTTTTTACATCGAAAATATTTTTCCTAGACTTCTGACAGTTCAAAGGTGATATTTTATTAAAATAAAATTTTATTTATTTGATTTACTATTTATTATTATTTAAGCATTGTTTCTTAATAATAATATCGTAAAATATTATACAGAAGGTTTAAAAATCCGAATAATTTTATTTAGACTATTTACAGCCCTAGAATGATATCCTGTAAATATAAATATATTTCCAACTCTTTAATTATTTATCGTCTATTTATTCTTGTTTCGTCTATTAATTTAATCCTTTTTTTTAAAATAATTCCGTGAGCATCCAAACCCAACTTTTAGCACTTGAACTTATTATAGGGGACTGTTAGGACCTTTATTAAGGTTACGTTATCTATTTTAATATTTTTACCTAATTAATGAATTTAATTAGTATTTAATTAGCTTAATTACTTATAATTAATTAATAAAAGTTTAGAAAATTGTTATTTAAGCTTAGTTAAATAATTCTTACATTCTTAATGACTTTGTGACCATACGAGATTAAGGGCAACGGGCCGTCATAAAAAGTTACGTGATTGCAATCGCTTAATAACTGCTTTGATACGCCTGCTGTTCGCTTTTAATTATTATTGAGATTGATATTGTGCCGATGCTTCATTTGATCTGTTAGATTGGACCCTAGAGACATGGGGTGGTATGCTAAATAGAAATCACGTAGACGATGCTAAGTAATGGATAAATTGTGAAGTTTATTTTCTGTTTAGAGGTTGCCTCTGCAGGCGTGATGTTGTGATATGATGAGATTGTGATGAGAATTGATATTGACGGGTGTCCAGTGATGAATTGATAGACTGGCGGGTGTCAAGTGATGATTGTGAAAAGAATTATGATGTGGTTTATAAGATAGGCGAACCCTAGTCGTGATACCAAGCATGATAAGCTTACCCTTGTTATAGTTATTGGGGTGCACACTCGGTACATAACTTAGGTGTTCCTGCGACAACAAAGGGAAGTGATCTCATGGGACTGAGCATGGCTAGTGGTTGGGGAGGAAAGATCTCGTGGAGAGATCTTAGATTTCAGATTAAGTTAATGGATAGTAATGAATCAAGTTGTATGATTATCTCTGTTTTACTTTTCCGCACCATATATATCCTGTTTGCCTGCTAACTGTATTGTAAGAGGGGTAATTGGGTTGGATTATAGTTCGGGGTGAACTCTTTCACTCAGGCACGGATTTTCTGGCATCCGTGTCAGATTTTGCAGAAAACCAGGAAACACAGGATCCCGCGGGCGAACAGTTTTATGCTGAGGAGAATCCGGAAGTGGGAGTTGAGCCAGAATACGCTTGGGACCCATATTAGACTTAGAAGATGGCTCTAATATCTGTTTAGCATATCCCTTTAAAGACTATTTCCAATATTTTCACAATGGTTTGTAATAGATAATTCATTAGGATGAATTATCCGTTTTGGATTTCGAATTTGATCTAATAAGTTTTTCAAAAATTAGTATTTAATACCTCCGATTTTACCTTCGAAAATCGGGGCGTTACAACTTGGTATCAGAGCCAGGTTCAACCCTCGGCCTTGGGTAGTTTGGGTAGATTCACATAGAATTGAGTATATCCTTACGCTTTTTAGATAACGTTATCTGAAATATACCAAACCCGTTCGATAATTAGATTTCTTCCTTATTTTGTAGATGGACCCCGCACTCGCAGCCCAGTTAGCTACAGAAGTGGAAAACCTAAGAGCCTTCATGATAGACACTCCAGATTTTCCGATGGAAGATGATTATTTGGCTGGAATGTTTCCTACTCTCTTCCAGATAAGGCAGGACTTCCAAAGAGCTAGAGTTCTCGCTGATACCATCACCCGTTTCACTAGGGGACACCACGAGAGGGAAGCCGTGTTAGCCTACATCCTTGGAATAGAAATTGGACCGCTAGGAGATCCTGAGGAACCCCTTGAGGAGGAGGAAGATCCTGAAGAACCTCCTGAACAAGAAGAGGATCCTGAAGAACCTCCTGAGGAAGAGGAAGTTCCAGTAGAGCAGAATCAGGATGAAGAGATGGACAATGCTGAGCCTGGATGTCAGAAGGTGATGCAGGAAATAATGCTGACACCGAGGATGAGTTTTTGGAAGACCTAGAGGAGGATGATTATGGTTGGATGCTACCTGTAGATGCACCTAGAGATATGGATGCCGAGTTACAGTGGTGGCTGACAACCCAACGACTTGAGATGCAAGAACCCCTACCTCTCCCAGTCCCCGCACCAATAGAAGAGTCCGACAGTGAGTGTGAAGTCATAGATGCCGATCCTCCACCTCGCCCCAGGATGACTCGACCCGCAGGAATCCCATGGGTAGGACACCATTCCGATTATGACCCTGGCACTATGGTCTATATACAATTGGAGCCGCTATACCCTTGCCCCTTCAAGGTTCGAGCACAGTCCGCTTATTTAGGGCCATTGAGGATCATAGCTCCATGCTACAATGGATATTACCTCATGGCTGTACCCCGAGGATTCAAAGAGCATTACACCGACCGCATCCACTATTCTCGCGTCACAAGGGCCCGCCCCGAGCAAGAGCATCGTATCATTTCAGAAAATGCTAACTTTACCGACCACGCCACCTTTGTAGAGATACCCATCCGCCTAGAGCCCTATAACAACCCAAACTCTCACGGAGGACAGCAAGAACAACTTTGGCGAGTGACTTGGCGTTGCTACGGACTTACAGAGGACACCGTTGAGAGGCGGAGTATACTAGAGGAACACTTTCCAGGGCTTTTTGATTGATCGATTTCTTTAGCATCTCTTAGAATTTGTTTTACACAAGATTATTTTTTTTTTTTTAGGAAAACAATTGTGATAGTGGGAATTAGTTTGACTTTTAGAAGTAACATGTTTGAGTAGTATGTTTTGATAGGAACAAGTTGTTTGATTCGTTTTATTAATAAGAGTAAAGTTTCTTACGATATCCTGTCTTCCATGCATATAATAGATTTATAATATATATGTTCATATAATAAAACCCCCCTTACTAAATTTTTTAACATAACGGTACCTAGATGGAGGGAGCAGAAAACAACCAAAACAACGGGCAGAACAATGGAAACCCTCAACCAAACGGCCAATTTGGGGCTCCTGAGATAGTCCAACTAATGCAGGCGTTTATCGCCGCTGCAACTGCCAACAACCAGAACCGCGGACCCCCACACACACCTCGAGGGCCAATGACTAGGAGTCAGGCACTGAATGAATTTTGCAAGCGTCGCCCGCCCTATTTCCAGGGAGAACCTAACCCCACCGCTGCAGAAGCTTGGCTGGAAGAGATCAAAAAGATTCTCGAAACCCTAGATATTCAGGAAGCCAACAATCGTATTGCTCTAGCCACCTACCAGATGTAGGGGGAAGCTCAACATTGGTGGAATCTGATGAAGAACACTCATGACGTGGCGACAATGGCTTGGGAAAGTTTCGAGGAGATTTTTCTTGATAAGTACTTTCCGAAACCTGTCAAACAGGCAATGGCCCTTGAGTTCAAGAATCTAGAGCAGGGTACGATGACCGTTGCCCAGTACGCAGCACGATTTGAGGAACTATCTCGCTACGGCGCAACGATCATACCTACTGATGATGACAAGGCAAGGAAATTTGAGTGGGGGCTCAATGAGACACGCCGAGCGGTAGTGGCACAGACACTTCCCACTTACTTACAAGTGGTGCAATGTGCGCTAAAGATGGAGAGAGAGAACTTGGATTACAAGACAAGGCGTGAGCAGAAGAAACCGATAACCGCAGTTGGAGGACCTATTCGCAACAACCCTACCAGCAGGAGTATCCAAACCTCTCAACCCTACCAGCAAAACTACCCTCGCCCTCAGCCAGCACAATCCAACCCAGTATGGAGGAACCCTAACCCAGTTTTCAATCGAAACCCTAACCCTAATCCAAACCAGATCCAAGTACAAAACCGAGGCCCAAACCCTAACCTTGGATTAGAAACCAAAACCCTAAAAACAACTATGCATGTGACCTCACCATTAGGGGGTAAAATTTCGGTAGAACTAATCTGTAAAGGGTGCGAATTAGGAGTATCGAATTTGCGATTAACGTGCGACTTACGAGTAATCGAAATGAAGGACTTTGATGTCATACTTGGGATGGACTGGCTGACTGCACACCGAGCTGTCATAGACTGCCATCGAAAGATGGTGACAGCTTATTCACCAGATGGGACCTGTTTCAAATTTAAGGGGGATAGACAAGACCCTTTCGCACCCCACGCGCACAAAACGAAGTGGCATAGGACGCTTGCTGGATGGTTAGCAAGTCTCACGTTGGGGGAAACGGACCGGATGGAATTGGGTCTTCCTCATATCGTCTGTGAGTACGAGGATGTATTTCCTAAAGAGTTACCAGGATTACCGCCGTCAAGGGAAATGGATTTCACCATAGAGTTACAACCCGGCACCGCCCCTATTTCTATGGCCCCATATCGAATGGCCCCAGCAGAACTACGAGAGTTGAAAACGCAACTCCAAGAACTTTTAGAGAAGGGTTTCATCAGACCTAGTACCTCACCTTGGGGAGCCCCTGCTCTATTTGTCAAAAAGAAAGAGGGAACGCTCCGGCTTTGTATCGACTACCGCCAACTCAACAAGGTCACAATCAAGAACCGATACCCCTTACCAAGAATAGACGACTTGTTTGACCAACTGAGAGTGTCGACCTGTTTCTAGAAGATCGATATAAGGTATGGTTATCACCAATTACGAATTCGCGATGGTGATATACCTAAGACGGCGTTCCTCACGCGCTACGGACACTACGAGTTTGTAGTCATGCCGTTTGGTCTAACCAACGCTCCTGCAGTTTTCATGTGTCTAATGAACCAGATTTTCACCCCGTACCTGGACAAGTTCGTGGTAGTGTTCATTGATGATATTCTGATATACTCTCCAACGGAGAAGGAACATGAGGACCACTTGAGAATTGTACTCCAAGTACTTCGAGACAACCATCTGTATGCTAAAGCTAGTAAGTGTGAATTTTGGATGAAGGAAGTCAAATTCCTAGGACACGTGGTGTCTGAGAAAGGAATTTCTGTTGACGACAACAAATGGAAGCAGTCATGGATTGGAAACGACCTTCTTCAGTGTTCGAGATTAGAAGTTTCCTGGGATTAGCTGGTTATGACAGAAGATTCATTCAAGATTTCTCCATTTTGGGAAAACCATTGACGAGATTGACCCAAAAAGGAGTTAAGTTTGAATGGAACGAAGCATGTGAGAGATCCTTCCAAGAACTTAAGAAGAGATTGACTAGCGCGCCTATATTGATCGTACCCGAACGAGATGTAGGGTATACCGTGTACTGCGACGCATCCAAAGATGGATTGGGAGCTGTCCTCATGCAGAACGGGAAGGTCGTTGCATACGGATCCCGACAATTGAGGCCGCACGAGAGGAATTATCCGACACACGACTTAGAATTGGCAGCAGTAGTGTTCGCCCTAAAGTCTTGGCGACATTACTTATACGGAGTGCAGTTCGAGGTATTTACGGACCACAAGAGTTTGAAATATCTGTTCACCCAGAAGGAGCTAAACATGAGACAAAGGAGATGGGTGGAATACCTGGAGGATTTCAATTTCACGATGTCCTATCATCCTGGAAAGGCAAACGTGGTCGCTGATGCGCTGAGTTGCAAGAACCGAGGACAGGTGGCTAGTTTAGCCGTAAGAGAATGGAAGATGATGGAAGACCTTAACGAATTCAAGCTACAGCCAACTGCAGAAGACACCGACGCTTGTCTCTCCGCCATAGTCGCAACCCCAGCCTTACACCGAGAAATTCTTCTAGCCCAAACCTTTGAACAAGAGTGTGATTTCATCAGGTATCAACTCGCAAATGGAAAAGCAGCAGCTGGATGGGAAATCCATGCTGACAAGAGCCTCCGCTTTCAAGGGAGAATTTTTGTACTTGACATTGGTACCCTCCGGGAAGCAGTACTTAAAGAATTCCACCATTCCAATTTCGCCGTCCATCCAGGAAGCACCAAAATGTACCAAGACCTCCGCCGACAGTACTGGTGGACTGGAATTAAGAAGGACGTGGCCAATTACGTTTCGACGTGCCTCACATGTCAACAAGTAAAAGCGGAACATCAGAAACCCGGTGGAACCCTGCAACCCTTGCCTATACCCGGATGGAAGTGGGAACATATCGCCATGGATTTTGTGACAGGACTACCAAGGTCTCCACAATCGAATACCGCCATTTGGGTAATAATTGACCGTTTAACCAAATCCGCCCACTTTTTACCCATGAAGATGACAGATTCTATGGACTCTCTCAGTAGACTCTACATCCGAGAAATCGTGCGATTACATGGAGTACCTGTATCCATTGTGAGTGATCGAGATTCACGATTTACGCCAACATTTTGGGAAAGCCTACAGAAAGCTTTGGGAACCGATTTTCGTCTCAGCACTGCATTTCACCCACAGACAGACGGACAATCCGAAAGAACAATCCAAATCTTGGAAGACATGTTCCGAGCTTGCGTATTGGACTTTAAGGGGAGCTGGGAACGACATCTACCCTTAGTAGAGTTCGCTTATAACAACAGCTATCAATCGAGCATTGAGATGGCACCATATGAAGCTTTGTATGGGCGACCCTGTCGATCGCCAGTTTGTTGGGCTGAACCGGGAGAAGCAAGGTTACTAGGACCAGAGTTAGTCCAAGAGACGACGGAAAAGATCATAACCATTCGCCAACGGCTCTGCCCTCTCAAAGTCGACATAAGAGCTACGCCGACAAAAGGACTAGACCATTGACCTTTCAAGTTGGAGAACATGTGTTCTTAAAGATTAGACCACGAAGGGGAGTTATTCGATTTGGAAAGAAGGGAAAGCTATCACCACGATACATTGGCCCTTTTGAGATCCTTGAGAAAATTGGAGAAGTGGCGTACCGCCTGGCGTTACCACCCCAACTGGACCGAGTTCATAATGTATTCCACGTGTCGATGCTCCGAAAGTACATGACGCATCCTTCCCACATCATCAATTGGGAAAACATCGAACTCAACGATGACGTCACTCTAGAGGAACAGCCAGTGGAGATCCAAGATTACAGTGAGAAGTGCATTCGAGGCAAAACGATTCAACTAGTCCGAATCCTCTGGCGACATCGAGGAATTGAGGAATCAACATGGGAAAGAGAGGATACTATGCGCGCCAAATACCCAAACCTGTTTCCTCCTAAAGGTACACTTTAATTTCGAGGACGAAATTTTATTTAAGGGGATAGGTTGTAATAACCCGAAAATTTAACTAATAAAAATATTCAAAAGAATTTATTATTTATGATAATATTGATTTCCTTATTTATTAATTAGTAGATAATTACAAAAAAATAAGTATTTTATCTAATTAAACTTTTAAAAATTAATTTAGCATTATATACATACATATAAATGCATGCATGCACGCCTATATTCTCCCTCACTCTCCTACTCAATCTCTACCTCCTCCTTGACCCAAAATTCGTGCGTAATTCGTCCATGCAAAACCCGGTACCGTTAGGACTCGTTTTAATTCGAAACTCATCCAATTCTCCTATATATACACACCACACCGACCCTAGGGCACGTACATTATTCTACCACCTCCCACGGAGTCAGAAAAGAGAGAAAAACCAGAGAGAAATCAATTACAATCGATAGAATTCTAGAGAGAGAAAAAGAGAGAGAGAAAAGTGGGTTTCGAGGTTCCGCTCGTCCGAAACCCAAATTGATCGTTCAAGTTGTTTACCACAGTCCCAAGGATCACCGTAGATCAAGCAATTCGGTCCCAAGGTCCTCCGATCGAAGGAATTAAAGTCGTCTTCCCAAAAATCACGTTTTCGATAGAAAACGAAATTAATCCGAACTAAGGTATTATAATTCGATCCGAAGCCTCCTCTAAGTATATTTAGTGTTTATAGACATAACCCAATAGGCCCCGTATTCCCATGCAAAACCGAGGCCAAACGAACAAAAAAATAAAAACAGCACGCGACCTTGCGGCCGCAATGTTCGGGGCAGCCAGCCGCAAGAACCAGGAGACTGGAGTTCGCGGCCGCGAACTCCTCTTGTCCCAGCCGCGCGATGATTTCGTTCTTGTTTCGAATTGATTTTGCGACATTTTAAACATCGTATTTGGTCCCGAAATATTTATCATAGGTTACCCACATTCTAAAGTTAATAACTTGTTAGTTTCATATTTTTTATTTAATCTACTATTTATTTAATTTTTATTCGTAATCGTGAGATCGTTACAAACTAAAATCCGTTACGACCTTTTAAATTACTCTATAAATCCCCAAACTATTTTTCTTAGATTCCTAAATTATTTAATATCATAAGTTTTTGATTTAATAAATTTTTAATGTTATTTTATATTTATTTTATTTTTAATTAAATATATAAAAAAAAAATAATAAAAACCATATAAAAAATATTTTTACATCGAAAATATTTTTCCTAGATTTCTGACAGTTCAAAGGTGATATTTTATTAAAATAAAATTTTATTTATTTGATTTACTATTTATTATTATTTAAGCATTGTTTCTTAATAATAATATCGTAAAATATTATACAGAAGGTTTAAAAATCCGAATAATTTTATTTAGACTATTTACAGCCCTAGAATGATATCCTGTAAATATAAATATATTTCCAACTCTTTAATTATTTATCGTCTATTTATTCTTGTTTCGTCTATTAATTTAATCTTTTTTAAAATTATTCCGTGAGCATCCAAACCCAACTTTTAGCACTTGAACTTATTATAGGGGACTGTTAGGACCTTTATTAAGGTTACGTTATCTATTTTAATATTTTTACCTACTTAATGAATTTAATTAGTATTTAATTAGCTTAATTACTTATAATTAATTAATAAAAGTTTAGAAAATTGTTATTTAAGCTTAATTAAATAATTCTTACATTCTTAATGACTTTGTGACCATGTGAGATTAAGGGCAACGGCCCAGTCATAAAAAGTTATATGATTGCATTGCCTAATAGATGTTTTTGATCCGTTTGTTATTCGTTTTTAATTATTATTGAGATTGATATTGTGTTGATGCTTAATTTGAATGTTAGATTGGACCCTAGGGACATGGGGTGGTATGCGAAATAGAAATCACGTAGACGATGCTAAGTAATGGATAAATTGTGAAGTTTATTTTATGTTTAGAGGTTGCCTGCGGCGTGATGTTGTGATATGATGAGATTGTGATGAGAATTGATACTGGCGGGTGTCAAGTGATGAATTGATAGACTGGCGGGTGTCCACAGTGATGATTGTGAAAAGAATTATGATGTGGTTTATAAGATAGGCGAACCCTAGTCGTGATACCGGCATGATAAGCTTACCCCTTGTTGTAGTTATTGGGGGTGCACACTCGGTACATAACTTAGGTGTTCCTGCGACAACAAAGGGAAGTGATCTCATGGGATCGAGCATGGCTAGTGGTTGGGGAGGAAAGATCTCGTGGATGAGATCTTAGATTTCACATTAAGTTAATGGATAGTAATAAACTGGTTTTATGATTATCTCTGTTTTACTTTTCCGCACCATATATATCCTGTTTGCCTGCTAACTGTATTGTAAGAGGGGTAATTGGGTTGGATTATAGTTCGGGGTGAACTCTTTCACTCAGGCACGGATTTTCTGGCATCCGTGTCATATTTTGCAGAAAACCAGGAAACACAGGATCCCGCGGGCGAACAGTTTTATGCTGAGGAGAATCCGGAAGTGGGAGTTGAGCCAGAATACGCTTGGGACCCATATTAGACTTAGAAGATGGCTCTAATATCTGTTTAGCATATCCCTTTAAAGACTATTTCCAATATTTTCACAATGGTTTGTAATAGATAATTCATTAGGATGAATTATCCGTTTTGGATTTCGAATTTGATCTAATAAGTTTTTCAAAAATTAGTATTTAATACCTCCGATTTTACCTTCGAAAATCGGGGCGTTACAACTTGGTATCAGAGCCAGGTTCAACCCTCGGCCTTGGGTAGTTTGGGTAGATTCACATAGAATTGAGTATATCCTTACGCTTTTAGATAACGTTATCTGAAGTATACCAAACCCGTTCGATAATTAGATTTCTTCCTTATTTTGTAGATGGATCCCGCACTCGCAGTTCAGTTAGCTACAGAAGTGGAAAACCTAAGAGCCTTCATGATAGACACTCCAGATTTTCCGATGGAAGATGATTATTTGGCTGGAATGTTTCCTACTCTCTTCCAGATAAGGCAGACTTCCAAAGAGCTAGAGTTCTCGCTGATACCATCACCCGTTTCACTAGGGGACACCACGAGAGGGAAGCCGTGTTAGCCTACATCCTTGGAATAGAAATTGGACCGCTAGGAGATCCTGAGGAACCCCTTGAGGAGGAGGAAGATCCTGAAGAACCTCCTGAACAAGAAGAGGATCCTGAAGAACCTCCTGAGGAAGAGGAAGTTCCAGTAGAGCAGAATCAGGATGAAGAGATGGACAATGCTGGGTCTGGGTCAGAAGGAGATGCAGGAAATAATGCTGACACTGAGGATGAGTTTTTGGAAGACCTAGAGGAGGATGATTATGGTTGGATGCTACCTGTAGATGCACCTAGAGATATGGATGCCGAGTTACAGTGGTGGCTGACAACCCAACGACTTGAGATGCAAGAACCCCTACCTCTCCCAGTCCCCGCACCAATAGAAGAGTCCGACAGTGAGTGTGAAGTCATAGATGCCGATCCTCCACCTCGCCCCAGGATGACTCGACCCGCAGGAATCCCATGGGTAGGACACCATTCCGATTATGACCCTGGCACTATGGTCTATATACAATTGGAGCCGCTATACCCCTGCCCCTTCAAGATTCGAGCACAGTCCGCTTATTTAGGGCCATTGAGGATCATAGCTCCATGCTACAATGGATATTACCTCATGGCTGTACCCCGAGGATTCAAAGAGCATTACACAGACCGCATCCACTATTCTCGCGTCGCAAGGGCCCGCCCCGAGCAAGAGCATCGTATCATTTCAGAGAATGCTGACTTTACCGACCACGTCACCTTTGTAGAGATACCCATCCGCCTAGAGCCCTATAACAACCCAAACTCTCACGGAGGACAGCAAGAACAACTTTGGCGAGTGACTTGGCGTTGCTACGGACTTACAGAGGACACCGTTGAGAGGCGGAGTATACTAGAGGAACACTTTCCAGGGCTTTTTGATTGATCGATTTCTTTAGCATCTCTTAGAATTTGTTTTACACAAGATTATTTTTTTTTTTTTAGGAAAACAATTGTGATAGTGGGAATTAGTTTGACTTTTAGAAGTAACATGTTTGAGTAGTATGTTTTGATAGGAACAAGTTGTTTGATTCGTTTTATTAATAAGAGTAAAGTTTCTTACGATATCCTGTCTTCCATGCATATAATAGATTTATAATATATATGTTCATATAATAAAACCCCCCTTACTAAATTTTTTAACATAACGGTACCTAGATGGAGGGAGCAGAAAACAACCAAAACAACGGGCAGAACAATGGAAACCCTCAACCAAACGGCCAATTTGGGGCTCCTGAGATAGTCCAACTAATGCAGGCGTTTATCGCCGCTGCAACTGCCAACAACCAGAACCGCGGACCCCCACACACACCTCGAGGGCCAATGACTAGGAGTCAGGCATTGAATGAATTTTGCAAGCGTCGCCCGCCCTACTTCCAGGGAGAACCTAACCCCACCGCTGCAGAAGCTTGGCTGGAAGAGATCAAAAAGATTCTCGAAACCCTAGATATTCAGGAAGCCAACAATCGTATTGCTCTAGCCACCTACCAGATGTAGGGGGAAGCTCAACATTGGTGGAATCTGATGAAGAACACTCATGACGTGGCGACAATGGCTTGGGAAAGTTTCGAGGAGATTTTTCTTGATAAGTACTTTCCGAAACCTGTCAAACAGGCAATGGCCCTTGAGTTCAAGAATCTAGAGCAGGGTACGATGACCGCCCAGTACGCAGCACGATTTGAGGAACTATCTCGCTACGGTGCAACGATCATACCTACTGATGATGACAAGGCAAGGAAATTTGAGTGGGGGCTCAATGAGACACGCCGAGCGGTAGTGGCATACACTTCCCACTTACTTACAAGTGGTGCAATGTGCGCTAAAGATGGAGAGAGAGAACTTGGATTACAAGACAAGGCGTGAGCAGAAGAAACCGATAACCGCAGTTGGAGGACCTATTCGCAACAACCCTACCAGCAGGAGTATCCAAACCTCTCAACCCTACCAGCAAAACTACCCTCGCCCTCAGCCAGCACAATCCAACCCAGTATGGAGGAACCCTAACCCAGTTTTCAATCGAAACCCTAACCCTAATCCAAACCAGATCCAAGTACAAAACCGAGGCCCAAACCCTAACCTTGGATTAGAAACCAAAACCCTAAAAACAACTATGCATGTGACCTCACCATTAGGGGGTAAAATTTCGGTAGAACTAATCTGTAAAGGGTGCGAATTAGGAGTATCGAATTTGCGATTAACGTGCGACTTACGAGTAATCGAAATGAAGGACTTTGATGTCATACTTGGGATGGACTGGCTGACTGCACACCGAGCTGTCATAGACTGCCATCGAAAGATGGTGACAGCTTATTCACCAGATGGGACCTGTTTCAAATTTAAGGATAGACAAGACCCTTTCGCACCCCACGCGCACAAAACGAAGTGGCATAGGACGCTTGCTGGATGGTTAGCAAGTCTCACGTTGGGGGAAACGGACCGGATGGAATTGGGTCTTCCTCATATCGTCTGTGAGTACGAGGATGTATTTCCTGAAGAGTTACCAGGATTACCGCCGTCAAGGGAAATGGATTTCACCATAGAGTTACAACCCGACACAGACCCTATTTCTATGGCCCATATCGAATGGCCCCAACAGAACTACGAGAGTTGAAAACGCAACTTCAAGAACTTTTAGAGAAGGGTTTTATCCGACCAAGTACATCGCCATGGGGAGCTCCTGCTTTATTTGTTAAAAAGAAAGAGGGAACACTCCGTCTCTGCATCGACTACCGTCAACTTAACAGAGTCACGATCAAGAACCGTTATCCTCTTCCGAGAATAGACGACTTGTTCGACCAATTAAGAGGGTCAACTTGTTTCTCTAAGATCGATTTACGGTCGGGGTATCACCAGTTGCGCGTTAGAGACAACGATATACCAAAGACCGCTTTCCGAACCCGTTATGGACACTATGAGTTTGTAGTAATGCCATTTGGGTTAACCAACGCTCCTGCAGTTTTCATGTGCCTAATGAATCAAGTGTTCACACCATATTTGGATAAGTTCGTGGTGGTATTTATTGACGATATTCTAGTTTACTCGTCTACGGAAAAAGAACATGAAGAACATCTGAGAACCGTACTGCAGGTACTGCGCGACAATCAGTTATATGCAAAAGCCAGCAAGTGCGAATTTTGGATGAAAGAAGTCAAATTCCTGGGACACGTGGTGTCGGAGAAAGGAATTTCAGTTGACGACAGCAAAGTGGAAGCAGTCATGGATTGGAAACGACCTTCTTCAGTGTTCGAGATTAGAAGTTTCCTGGGATTAGCTGGTTATGACAGAAGATTCATTCAAGATTTCTCCATTTTGGGAAAACCATTGACGAGATTGACCCAAAAAGGAGTTAAGTTTGAATGGAACGAAGCATGTGAGAGATCCTTCCAAGAACTTAAGAAGAGATTGACTAGCGCGCCTATATTGATCGTACCCGAACGAGATGTAGGGTATACCGTGTACTGCGACGCATCCAAAGATGGATTGGGAGCTGTCCTCATGCAGAACGGGAAGGTCGTTGCATACGGATCCCGACAATTGAGGCCGCACGAGAGGAATTATCCGACACACGACTTAGAACTGGCAGCAGTAGTGTTCGCCCTAAAGTCTTGGCGACATTACTTATACGGAGTGCAGTTCGAGGTATTCACGGACCACAAGAGTTTGAAATATCTGTTTACCCAGAAGGAGCTAAACATGAGACAAAGGAGATGGGTGGAATACCTGGAGGATTTCAATTTCACGATGTCCTATCATCCTGGAAAGGCAAACGTGGTCGCTGATGCGCTGAGTCGCAAGAACCGAGGACAGGTGGCTAGTTTAGCCGTAAGAGAATGGAAGATGATGGAAGACCTTAATGAATTCAAGCTACAGCCAACTGCCGAAGACACCGACGCTTGTCTCTCCGCCATAGTCGCAACCCCAGCCTTACACCGAGAAATTCTTCTAGCCCAAACCTTTGAACAAGAGTGTGATTTCATCAGGTATCAACTCGCAAATGGAAAAGCAGCAGCTGGATGGAGCTGACAAGAGCCTCCGCTTTCAAGGGAGAATTTTTGTACTTGACATTGGTACCCTCCGGGAAGAATACTTAAAGAATTCCACCATTCCAATTTCGCCGTCCATCCAGGAAGCACCAAAATGTACCAAGACCTCCGCCGACAGTACTGGTGGACTGGAATTAAGAAGGACGTGGCCAATTACGTTTCGACGTGCCTCACATGTCAACAAGTAAAAGCGGAACATCAGAAACCCGGTGGAACCCTGCAACCCTTGCCTATACTTGGATGGAAGTGGGAACATATCGCCATGGATTTTGTGACAGGACTACCAAGGTCTCCACAATCGAATACCGCCATTTGGGTAATAATTGACCGTTTAACCAAATCCGCCCACTTTTTACCCATGAAGATGACAGATTCTATGGACTCTCTCAGTAGACTCTACATCCGAGAAATCGTGCGATTACATGGAGTACCTGTATCCATTGTGAGTGATCGAGATTCACGATTTACGTCAACGTTTTGGGAAAGCCTACAGAAAGCTTTGGGAACCGACCTTCGTCTCAGCACTGCATTTCACCCACAGACAGACGGACAATCCGAAAGAACAATCCAAATCTTGGAAGACATGCTCCGAGCTTGCGTATTGGACTTTAAGGGGAGCTGGGAACGACATCTACCCTTAGTAGAGTTCGCCTATAACAACAGCTATCAATCGAGCATTGAGATGGCACCATATGAAGCTTTGTATGGACGACCCTGCCGATCGCCAGTTTGTTGGGCTGAACTGGGAGAAGCAAGGTTACTAGGACCAGAGTTAGTCCAAGAGACGACGGAAAAGATCATAACCATTCGCCAACGGCTCCTGACCGCTCAAAGTCGACAGAAGAGCTACGCCGACAAAAGGACTAGACCATTGACCTTTCAAGTTGGAGAACATGTGTTCTTAAAGATTAGACCACGAAGGGGAGTTATTCGATTTGGAAAGAAGGGAAAGCTATCACCACGATACATTGGCCCTTTTGAGATCCTTGAGAAAATTGGAGAAGTGGCGTACCGCCTGGCGTTACCACCCCAACTGGACCGAGTTCATAATGTATTCCACGTGTCGATGCTCCGAAAGTACATGACGCATCCTTCCCACATCATCAATTGGGAAAACATCGAACTCAACGATGACGTCACTCTAGAGGAACAGCCAGTGGAGATCCAAGATTACAGTGAGAAGTGCATTCGAGGCAAAACGATTCAACTAGTCCGAATCCTCTGGCGACATCGAGGAATTGAGGAATCAACATGGGAAAGAGAGGATACTATGCGCGCCAAATACCCAAATCTGTTTCCTCCTAAAGGTACACTTTAATTTCGAGGACGAAATTTTATTTAAGGGGGATAGGTTGTAATAACCCGAAAATTTAACTAATAAAAATATTCAAAAGAATTTATTATTTATGATAATATTGATTTCCTTATTTATTAATTAGTAGATAATTACAAAAAATAAGTATTTTATCTAATTAAACTTTTAAAAATTAATTTAGCATTATATACATACATATAAATGCATGCATACACGCCTATATTCTCCCTCACTCTCCTACTCAATCTCTACCTCCTCCTTGACCCAAAATTCGTGCGTAATTCGTCCATGCAAAAACCCGGTACCGTTAGGACTCGTTTAATTCGAAACTCATCCAATTCTCCTATATATACACACCACACCGACCCTAGGGGCACGTACATTATTCTACCACCTCCCACGGAGTCAGAGAAAAGAGAGAAAAACCAGAGAGAAATCAATTACAATCGATAGAATTCTAGAGAGAGAAAAAGAGAGAGAGAAAAGTGGGTTTCGAGGTTCCGCTCGTCCGAAACCCAAATTGATCGTTCAAGTTGTTTACCACAGCCCCAAGGATCACCGTAGATCAAGCAATTCGGTCCCAAGGTCCTCCGATCGAAGGAATTAAAGTCGTCTTCCCCAAAATCACGTTTTCGATCGAAAATGAAATTAATCCAATCGAGGTACTATAATTCAATCCGAGCCCTTCTCTAAGTATATTTATGATTTATAGACATAACTCAATAAGCCCCGTGCCCTCATGCATCAAAAACGAGACCAAACGAACAAAAAATAAAAACAGCGACCGACCTTGCGGCCGCAAGGTTCGGGATTCCAGCCGCAAGAACCAGGCGGCCAACCTCGCGGCCGCGAGCCCCTTCTTCCCCCGCCGCGCGATGATTTCGTTCTTGTTTCGAATTGATTTTGCGACCTTTTAAACATCGTATTTGGTCCCGAAAATTTTTATCCTAGGTTACCCACATTCTAAAGTTCATAACTTGTTAGTTTCATATTTTTTATTTAATCTACTATTTATTTAATTTTATTCGTAATCGTGAGATCGTTTACAAACTAAAATTCGTTACGACCTTTTAAATTACTCTATAAATTCCCAAACTATTTTTCTTAGATTCCTAACTTATTAAAGATCATAAGTTGTTGATTTCATAACTTTTTAATGTTATTTGCTATTTATTTTATTTTTAATTAAAGATATAAACGAAAATTAATAACGACCTTATAAAAAATATTTTTTACATCGAAAATATTTTTCCTAGACTTCTGACAGTTCAAAGGTGATATTTTATTAAAATAAAATTTTATTTATTTGATTTACTATTTATTATTATTTAAGCATTGTTTCTTAATAATAATATCGTAAAATATTATACAGAAGGTTTAAAAATCCGAATAATTTTATTTAGACTATTTACAGCCCTAGAATGATATCCTGTAAATATAAATATATTTCCAACTCTTTAATTATTTATCGTCTATTTATTCTTGTTTCGTCTATTAATTTAATCCTTTTTTTTAAAATAATTCCGTGAGCATCCAAACCCAACTTTTAGCACTTGAACTTATTATAGGGGACTGTTAGGACCTTTATTAAGGTTACGTTATCTATTTTAATATTTTTACCTAATTAATGAATTTAATTAGTATTTAATTAGCTTAATTACTTATAATTAATTAATAAAAGTTTAGAAAATTGTTATTTAAGCTTAGTTAAATAATTCTTACATTCTTAATGACTTTGTGACCATACGAGATTAAGGGCAACGGCCCAGTCATAAAAAGTTACGTGATTGCACTGCTTAATAACTGTTTGATACGTCTGTTGTTCGTTTTTAATTATTATTGAGATTGATATTGTGCCGATGCTTCATTTGACTGTTAGATTGGACCCTAGAGACATGGGGTGGTATGCGAAATAGAAATCACGTAGACGATGCTAAGTAATGGATAAATTGTGAAGTTTATTTTCTGTTTAGAGGTTGCCTGCAGGCGTGATGTTGTGATATGATGAGATTGTGATGAGAATTGATACTGGCGGGTGTCCAGTGATGAATTGATAGACTGGCGGGTGTCCAGTGATGATTGTGAAAAGAATTATGATGTGGTTTATAAGATAGGCGAACCCTAGTCGTGATACCGGCATGATAAGCTTACCCCTTGTTGTAGTTATTGGGGGTGCACACTCGGTACATAACTTAGGTGTTCCTGCGACAACAAAGGGAAGTGATCTCATGGGACTGAGCATGGCTAGTGGTTGGGGAGGAAAGATCTCGTGGAGAGATCTTAGATTTCAGATTAAGTTAATGGATAGTAATGAATCAAGTTGTATGATTATCTCTGTTTTACTTTTCCGCACCATATATATCCTGTTTGCCTGCTAACTGTATTGTAAGAGGGGTAATTGGGTTGGATTATAGTTCGGGGTGAACTCTTTCACTCAGGCACGGATTTTCTGGCATCCGTGTCAGATTTTGCAGAAAACCAGGAAACACAGGATCCCGCAGGCGAACAGTTTTATGCTGAGGAGAATCCGGAAGTGGGAGTTGAGCCAGAATACGCTTGGGACCCATATCAGACTTAGAAGATGGCTCTAATATCTGTTTATCATATCCCTTTAAAGACTATTTCCAATATTTTCACAATGGTTTGTAATAGATAATTCATTAGGATGAATTATCCGTTTTGGATTTCGAATTTGATCTAATAAGTTTTTCAAAAATTAGTATTTAATACCTCCGATTTTACCTTCGAAAATCGGGGCGTTACAAGTCGAATTTTAATAAACTCGTGTGTAAAATTTGTCACAAGTTCTTTCCACATCACCATCAATGCTTTTGATCTTGTTATTCATCCATTCTTGTAAACTTATTTTTTTCTTCGTTTTGTGCATTTTGTTGGCCTTTTTATAAAATTCATAGAAGGGGCAACTTAAATTCATAGAAGGGGCAACTTAGGAAATCCATATTCAATTACAACTAACTCCATGTATGGGGAATATTTTTTCCTCCGTTTCATGTATGGCAATTTTTTTTCCTCCGTTTCATATTTATGTAATTTCTAAAAAACCTCTCCATGAGTTGGGCATTATTTGCCCCAACTCCCACTGAAATGCAATTTTCCCAATTATTTTTTGCAAAAAGTTGAGGGAAACTTAAAGGGGTGGAGATTTGAACCTAGCTCCTAAAACATCCAAAGAACCCAAGTTGTCATTCGACCAAGAAGATGTTACTCAAAGACAATGGAAACTCATTATTTAAAACCATAAATTGTATATTTTAGGGCCCTCTTTGGGCCAAAAATTTGGGGGCCGGAAGCGACGGCTTGCTCAGCTTCCCCTCTAAGCCGGTTGTTTGTCAACAATTAGTGACATTCTTGTATCTGGGGTTGGCGTGATCAACGCCTGGGACTTGGGGATTAATTTGCCCTCTCCTAAGACCTCATCTCTTAGGTGCTATCAACCCGGCTTTAATTTTTTGAGAAACAAATCTTGGAACACCAGTTAGGCCCAAATAACGCACTGGGTTAGCCCAGACCAACTATTCCCTATCTTGGGCTGGACTTGAAGTCTTCTTGGATGTGTTAAACCAACCTAACCAGCTCAGTTCCAGAATATGATTTGGATGCATATGTTGACAGCTTACATTTCATTGCCATGCATTTGGCAACAGTAACACCAAAATTGCTAACTCACCTGAACAAATCGTGGTATCAAGGCGTAACGTACGTATACCTTTGCAGTTTGGTCCGTATTAGAATAAGCAAAGTGACACTTTGATCCGCAATATTCAAAATGTGCAAGAACACAAAGGCGGAACCAGGACTTGATTCTGTCCTAGGCTAATAAAAAAAAAATTGATAGGCAAAATAGTGTATATAATATGCATATGGTCAATTTCTAAGAAATAAGGCTTGTAATCCAATTCATGCATCGCGCATATTGGTAGCACCATCATACCATTGACCTCGCATATTGCGAATGTCCATATTGTAACAAGTGAGGACATCAGATATCTGTTTATTAAGAGTTAATGCAGTGGTGTCTTTAATATGTACAATATATAAAAACCGCTCCCATAAAAACTCTTTGACATCGACAAATCTCAAAAAACGTTCCATTTTTTTTGTCCCGTTATAATTTAAACCTAAAAGAGTAAGATTGGGAGAACCAACATTTTAAACCACTTTAAGCAAATTAGCCAGTGCTCTGCATCAACTGAATCAGTACAAATCTAAGCTCACCAATCTGTGCTCTGCATAATAAGGAAATACTTACAGAAGCCTCGTGATTCGAGGTATTGTCAACTGAAATCATTTCGATGGTGGGTTGGGCTAAAATTAATTAGATTCAATTTACCATATGAAGTCTTTTTTTTTTTTTGGGGGGGGGGGGGGGCGGGTTCCATCCAACCCAGGTGATTCAGACATCCTACCCGCCCCGCCCCGAACCCGAACCCGCCCCGAACGGGGCGGGTTTTCCACCCCATTTTCGGGTATCAGGTCGGGGTCTTGTTTAATAATGTAAACACACACGTACAAGAGTGTTCAGGGAACTGATCTGAAACCACACAACATCCGTCCACATACATATTTAGTTTAGTCAGAGATGCAGAAAAAAAATGTATATATATATATATATATATGGGAATGGTTCAATGAACACCCTAATAAAACACCCAACGGGGATACCCAAAATCTCAATCTGATAGTTCCCAATTGAATTTTTATGATCTGAACCACTCAATGTGTGCAGAATGTGATTTTAAGGGTGTCCACGAGAAATTAGCAAAAAAAATGACCGAGAAAGGCTTGATTTGAGCAGTTTTTATTTGAACCGTTCAATAAATAATTGTTCAAAACTGTTCGGATCAAGCCCTTCCCGGTCATTTTTTTTGCTGATTTTTAGCGTGTACCCTTAAAATCACATTCTGATCACATTGAGCGGCTCGGATCATCAAAATTTGATCGGGAACCATGGGATGTTTTTTTAGGTGTCCCCGTTGGGTGTCCCCGGAACCGCCCCCTATATATATATATATATATGTATATATACTTATTTATGTATGTATATTTATATACATGTCCTTTTATTTTTTTAGCATTAATCCAAAAAATAATGTCTCTTTATTGTCAAGTAGCCTAATTAAATTTAAAAAAAAAATAAAAATTGATATTTATCGGTGTTTAGTGGATTTTTTAAAAAGTTTTCTTCAAATATTTATAATAAATTCTACACATAAAGAAATGGAATGAGGTATCTAAAATATTGATTGCAATTAAAAGTTTAAATAAAACCACGATACCAAAAGACACAATAATAATTTCAAAAGTTTTATTTTTTTAGATAATTTTTATTTTTATTCAACACTTTTTTTTACTTATACTTTAATTTTTTAATTTTTACGGGGCGGGGCGGATAAACCCGTTCCCCGATCGGGGTGGGAACGGAGGTACCCAAAAAATACCCAGGCGGGATCGGGGCAGGTAATGATTTTCGGGACGGGGTCGGGGTATGCAAAAACCCGCCCCGCCCCGCCCCGTTGCCATTCCTAGATTCAGTAAGCTATGAGTTAACCTCAACAATCTCGCTGGATATTGGGGAGTACCTTCACTGGTGGCTTTTTTACACTTTCCACGGCTCCAAAGCTGTTGCCTTGTGTCACGGGACCGCCAAGTTCCGGCACCTCCACAAACACCACTTCTCCGAGATGGTCCTATATAATTTGCAACTCAACAACTTTTCAGATTTTGAAACAATTTATGCCATGTTTGTTTCCTTTTTTGAAAAAAAAAAATTCTATTCAAAAAATACTCATTACCTCTACTTATAATCATTACTCTCCATTCATTATCCCTATCTCCAATCATTATTCTCATTTCTCTTTATCTCTCTCCACTCATTACTCCTATTTCCAATCATTACTCTTATAAAAAATTTCTCAAAAACTCATCCCAACACAGCATGAAAACCTAAGAAGCAAATTAGCCAACACCCCAACTCAAATCTTTATGCTAAGTTCTAGGAACTTACTGATACCAGTGGTATTTGAATGCATATCAACATTTGAATTATACTCACAATAGAATATCAGAAAAATAGTTCATTGAAAACTTTTGTTTTGGCTTTCGTTTTACGTAATTCGTAGATCTTTTGGAGCAAAAGAGATTAACCTCTGCCTCCACTGATATAGCTTGTGACCAATATGTATTGGGTTCAACAATTTACCCAGAAAAGGATCAATTCTTGTAAGGGAGTAAAAGTACAGTATATGGACTATAATTGGCCATGTTTCCTCTATGTAGGAAAATTTTGTAGTTTCTCTTTAGACTTGTAACTCTGGCCATATAATTATTGGTTTGTACTGTTGAAAGTAGTATTATTGATTTGTACTGTTAATAGATGTGATGTAGTATGGTTAAAGTAATATGGTAAAAGTACAGTGTCTTGGAGTGATATGATATAAACTTAGAGTGTCCATATGTACTAACTAGTGTCCATATGTACTAGATGTATTATTCCCCTGATAGAAGTGTTGAAAGGTAGTGCCAAGTATTATTGATATGATGCAAGCAACAATGTTTATACTTCCTCCTTATGCCTATAAAAGGAGGGCTCGTCCCCATTATAAAAACCAAGTCAGTGTTTCTAATAATAAGTCAATCAATAGGGCTAGGGCAGCTTCCATGAAATTTTCCATTGATGTCTATCCTAATGAAACAACTGCAATGAAAGCATAATATTGGGTAAAGTTTGGTGCTCTTGTGCGACTGCGCTTTTGATTTCCGTACTTTCTCCATTCATATGACGTGTCAAGGGTCTGAAAATTCCTGACATTTTCATTAATGGCAAATTGGATAAACGTTTTGAACAGAGATTAAAAAGGTTGATTTCACTTTTATCTCCTAAACTGTCCATATTTTGTTTACTTCGTCTCTTTATTGTAATTGCACCTATTCATTGCTTAGTTATTAGATTAAACCTATTGGGTCCAATTGATTACGTGCATTCAAATTATGGACAGAAACTGTCCCATGTTTCTGCACTGGGCTTTGACGCACCAAATTTGACATTTTTCTAACTCGGTACAAGAACTGCTCTCTTGGGTTCAAATTCGCCCATTGTTGCCGTACCATAGCCTCTTCTTTTTTTTTTTTTTGTGTGTACATTTAGTGATTTGCAGCCATCTTCACTCCTCCAATTTGGTTAGCATCAAGCCACGTGTACATGTGAAATGATTTTAACTTGAATTTTGTTTAAGGGATAACCATTCCAATGAAGATTGTGACAGACATTAAGACGGACATTGGAAAGGAACATAAAAACAGAAATGATTTAGACAAAGATGTGTTCGCAAAATTCCCTTCAAAGCGTGTAAGTCCGACATACATCGTGTGGTGCCCCCATACGTCAAATGGTTTTGGATACATTTGGGTCCGGATATCTTTGTCCATTGAATTACTAAAAAAGAGAGAAGAAAAACTTGAGCATGATCAGTGATACCAATTGTAGCGACAGAGCCATCAACCCTCACCCATTCATGTGAAGATGCGTAATTCAGCCCCTCCAGAACTGCACAATTAAATTACTAATCAAACGTTTTTGTTTTGATGAATAACTACACATGTTAAATAGACAAGAACAAAACCCATAAACAAATATGTCTTTTTCAAGGGAAGGATAAAGGAAGAATCATTTTTTACCAGTAGAGAAGCATCTGGAGAGAGAGAAAAGGGAGGAGAGATGAGAGATTTGGAAGCACAAGAGACTCCTAGTGCATTTGCTGTTGAGGACGCCCATATTCTCAGTGCCATTGTAACTTTCTGAAAGACCGAACTTACAGAAGTTGCAAACTAGTATTTGTGACCTAAAATCACATAAAAAAATTATAATGCACACCAATCATTTTGATCATGCTAGTACTTATAAGACCATCTTCAACTGCTACCCAAATTCAAACTCAAATTTGAATCTGAGCAAAAATCACCCAAAAATCAGCTCCACTCCTTTACCCAAACTCATAGCAATTGGAGTTTACTTTTCACAAAATCAAGGGAGAACCAAATTTCAAACGGCTACTTTTTGGTGGTTTCAGTGGTACACAGTGGTGGTGGTCGATGATGGTGGTTGATTTTCACAGTGATTTTTGGGTCATTTGTCCGAAAGATAGTGGTGGTCGACGGTGGTGGCGTTTCAGCATGAAATCTAAGTTTTCAGTATCGTGGTGGTGGGTTTTCAGCGTGAGATTTGGGCTTTCGGCATCGTCGTGGTGGTCGATGGTGGTTGTGAGATTTACAGTAGTTCGTGGCGGATCCAAAAATTTCATATAGAGTGGTTGTCTATTGATCAGCAATATTCAGTATAACCTTGAAAAAAAATTCTAACAGCCTAATATAACGAGAACATATATATAATGTTTAAACATTCTTCATTAAGCACAAAACTTGAACTTAATGCATTTCTAAAACATTTCAAACATACGCACCAAAAAATTATAAATTCCTCCCTAAAAGTTTTTACTATTGACCCCAACGAGTTTTCATATTCTGAAAGTTTTGCATCATTTTATCATTGTCAATTCCATCAAAAACATCTTTTTCCATCTACACCACCAAAATAGAAATCAAAACCCAAAGCCCTATTTTTTGAAGAACACAACATTATCTATAGATTTAGTAGGTTTACACAAACATTAAGTGTTGGGGATTCGAGCCTCCAAACCCACAAGCAAACGTACACAATCGAAGAGCAAACCAGCAGGAAATAATATAAAGCAAGAAAAGAATAGAAAACAATATAAAGCAAGAAAAGAATAAGACACAGAGATTACGTGGTTCCGATTTAAGTTGATTGCTTAATCGTACGTCTATGGGGTGCTGGAGTGTTTCACTATGATGTAAAATATGTCAGAGTTACAAAAGGAGGCAGTCCTAACTTTGCTTTTAAATCAGAAGCATACAATGGACCAAACCTTAAAAAAGGCTGCATCTCAGTTCGCATCTCAGTTCGCGCTCAGCTTAAATAGATTTCATCCCAACAATTCTTCCACTTGAAAACTGTTTACAGTGGCACCCCCAAAAATACATCAATGATCATCTTCAAACACCACCAATCATAAACGCCACCAGCACCCAGTCTCCCACTCAAGCTTGGAGACCCACGGAAGTTGAACAAGCCTTCAGTTTCCCCACAGTAACCACTTTCGTGAACATGTCTGCCAGATTTTCACTTGTGTAAATTTTCTCCAAAGTGAACTGTCCTTCCTCCATCAGAGAGCGAATAAAGTGATACTTTATGTCGATATGTTTGGTCCTCGAATGAAAGGCTGTATTCTTCGCCAGATGTATAGCACTCTGACTGTCGCTGAACAATTTGCATTTGTCTTGCTCTTTACCCAACTCTCATGAAGCTCCTCAACCATACCATCTCCTTACACGCCTCCGTGGCTGCAACGTACTCTGCCTTTGTCGTGGAAATAGTCACTATTTGATAAGTACCCAATAATTCATATTCTTGGTGCTTAAGTCCTCTAGTATGTTGTGTTTGTACATATATGTTGTCGTTTTTATGCGATATTGCACGTAAGGTTTGTTTGAGGATATTTCAGGTAAAACGTGCTAATAAGGCAGTTTTGAACGCCAAGGAATGCTCCGGATGCAACTAAGTGCTCAAGGCCACGTGCCACCATGTTGTGGTGCCCGAAGAGTCATGAAGAGATGGTTTGGAGGTTGCTCGGGTCGCCCAAGGGTTAAGGGAATTGAAGGAGAAGTGAGGATTTTACCAAAGCAACTTATCTTCCGACCAGCTGAGGGTAGATCTGTCATATCTTTTGATCTACAAAGTACTTTTGATCCAAACCACTTGGGTTAGAAAGTAGACTCGACGAGCTTTCCAACGGTCCAAAGAACACCCAAATCCGAGTTCGGGAGTGTCCGGAGCGAGCCCGTGAAGTTTTCCAAAAAATCTGTCAAGTTGGTAGCGCTACCATGTTTTTAGGTAGCGCTACCTTCTTGCTGAGAATGCCAACAGTTAACTAGGTAGCGCTACCATGTTTTTAGGTAGCGCTACCTTTTCCCTTCGACCAGCTTTTGTGTGCTGAACATTTCAACCTTCCATTTATGGAAAGTTTCTATTTTGGGCATTATTTTGGGATATTTTAGGGGCATTTTTGTCCACTTTTTGGCTGATTTTGTAAGGCCTATAAATAGGCTTGTATGCCATTTATGTAGTGATGGCCATTAGTTAGATTTAGGCCTTAGTCTTTTCTTGCTTTCTAGGATTTCTATTTTGTGTTCGTAGTCTTTCAAGCTTTCAATCTTCAAGAATTCAAGTAAGTTTAAGTGTTTTGATGTTTTCTCATGTATTAATGTTGTAGCTACAAGTTAGATCTTCATATAAATCAAGTTTATTTCTGTTTTTATCGGTTAATCATGTTTTCTTTCCTTAACTCTTTTTCTAGTCTTTTTACCATGTGTGAGTAGTATATCGGTTTGGTCTCGGGGTGAGGTTTACTCTATGAATTAGTCGTTCAACTGGTTTCGTTTAAACTTTAGCTCAATTTCAATGTTTTGAATGAATTAAACCCATGATTTCTTGTATTGATCATGGGGTCGGTGGCTTCTTTGATCAATGAAGTCTATCGCCCTATGCTACGTGCTTGGTAATCCTACGCGTGCGAACGATCCATTTTCGTCTCTCACTTGCGTTAAATGAGTTCAGTTTGAATTAGAGCATTGAATTGAGTTACAAGTAGTCTTCAGCTTTTAATGCTTTTAGTGGAATTCGGACGGTTTCGGTCCACTCTTTAGTTAGATGAAGAAATCATTTGAATGGCTAAACCGTGGGTAAACCAATCCCTCTTGACTTGACCATCTTAACCTCGTTCATTTCCAAGTTAATTATCGTCATTTCAAAGTAAATCACAAAGTTGGCTGCTTGAAAGTCGTGCTACTTACTTACCTTCTATTCCAAATTTGCTAAAAAAGACTTCTCTGTGGGAACGATCCCGGTCTTACCGGATTTATTTGCTATCAACGACCTAGCCCTGTGCCTTATTCGGAGGGTAGTTTGCGGAGTTAAGCACTATTCTTTGTAGCTGTGAGACCCAACTGACTGTTGCACTCCCCAAAGTAAACGCATACCCAGTAGTGCTCTTCCTACTATCAATGTCCCCTACCAAATCTGAATCCACAAAACCTTGCAGATAAATATTAGAACCCCCATAACACAAAGCCATATCCATAGTACCTTTCAGATAACGCAAAATCCACTTGACTGCTTCCCAATGTTCCTTGTCCAAATTTGCCATGAACCTGCTGACAACTCCCATTGCATGAGCAATGTCTGGCCTTGTATTAACCATGGCATACATCAAACTACCTACTGCCGAGGCATATGGAACACTTGCCATGTAGCTCTATTCTTCATCACTTATTGCATTCCTTTCACTTGAAAGCTTGAAGTGACTTGCCAAATGTGTGCTAACTGGCTTAGCATTCTCCATGTTAAAATGTTTCAGCACCTTTCTAACATACTCTTCCTGTGACAACTTCAACTTTCCCTTTGCTCTGTCCCTACTAATTCGCATCCCAAGGATTTTCTTCGCAGAACTTAAATCCTTCATTGCAAATTCTTTGGACAATTGTGCCTTGAGATTCACAATCTCATCCATGCTTGAACCTGCAACAAGCATGTCATTTATATACAACAAAAGTATGAGATATGACGTACCAAGCTTTTTAAAGTAACAACAGTGATCCCCATGACACCTCCTGAAACCTGTATTAGTCATAAAAGTATCAAACTTTTTATACCACTGTCTCGGAGCCTGTTTCAACCCATACAGGCTCTTCTTAAGCTTGCACACTTGATTCTCCTTTCCTTCCACAACATAACCTTCTAGCTTATGCATTTAGATGTCCTCCTCCAAGTCCCCATAAATGAAAGCAGTTTTGACATCTAACTACTCTAAGTACAAGTTCTCAACAGCCACAATATTAAAAACACATCTGATAGTACAAATCTTCACAACAAGTGAAAAATTTCAGTGAAGTCGATACCTGGTTTTTGCTCAAAACCTTTCACTACCAACCTTGCCTTGAACCGTTTGCTACCATCAGATTCTTCATTAATCCTGTAAACACACTTGTTGTGCAAAGCTCTCTTCCCTTTGGCAACTGAACCCATTCCCAAGTTTGGTTTGATGAGAGAGAATCCATCTCATCATCCATGGCGTGCTCCCACTCCTCCCTGGTCCCAACCTGCAATGCTTCTTCAAAACATTATGGTTCACCACTATCTGTTAGCATCACCACTATCTGTTAGCAACAAATAATGTAAAGATGGAAAATAACGTATTGGAGGTTTAACAACATGTGTAGACCTCCTACGAGGAGAAGTTTGTGGATTTTTCTGTGGAATAGATTCGGTATTAATATCCTGAGGCTGCAGGACTTTGCCATTTGGAATCCCTTTAAACTCTCCCAAGTTTGAGTTTTCCTCAGCCTTTTCGAGTTGACTGTTCCTGTGTCTATACAGAGCAGATTCATTAAATACCACGTCCACATTCTTGCGTGTTTTCTGATTTTCAAAATCATACAGCCTATAACCAAGCTATTAGTACCATAGTCTATGAACACGCATTTACGAGACTTAGCATCAAGTTTACCCCTTTTCTGCCAGTTCTATATGCATATAAGCAATGCAACCAAAAACTCGTAAATGAGATAAATTTACCACATTACCTGTCCAAGCCTTTTCTGGTAATCCAAAATTCAAAGGAACTAAAGGTCCCATGTTGATCAAATACATGGCCGTATCTACTACATGAGCCCAAAACTGCATAGGCAACCCAGCATGTAACCTCATGCTCCTCGCACGCTTTAGGATCATCCTATTCATGCGTTCAGCAACTCCGTTCTGCCTTGGCTTTCTTGGGACCATTTTTATCCTATGAATCCCTTCCGCAATGCAATGAGCCTCAAACTCATCGTTACAATACTCACCACCGTTATCTCATTTCAGGCACTTCAATTTCTTTCCTATTTCGTTCTCAACTAGTGCTCTCAAATTCTTAAAGACACTAAACACATCAGACTTATGTTTAAGAAAATAAACCCACAATTTTCTAGTAGCGTCATCAATGAAAGTAACAAAATAATTAGCACCACCACGAGAGGTTACCTTAGAACGGCCCCACACATCGATGTGCACAAGCTCTAGCTTATCTGTTTTCAGGGTCTTACCCACCTTCGTAAAGCTGACTTTCCTTTGTTTTTCGAGAACATAGTCCTCAAAGAACTCCAAGCCCAGCGACTTACAACCCGGTAACTTTCCCTTCGACAACATTACTTTCATCCCTTTTTCGCTCATTTGACCCAGTCTATGATGCCACGTAGTGCAATCAATCTTTTTTGTTGCCATCGCGATGCTACTATATGTACTTGTAGATACAAAGAGGGTTCCGTCTTTCTTACCACGAGCAAGAGTCAAGGCCCTCTTGCTCATCTTCCATGCGTCTGAAGTAAATGATGTAACAACTCCACCCTTTGACAACTAACCCACTGAAATAAGATTCCGTGTTAGACTAGGCACATGTCTAACATTCTTCAATTTCAAAACTGTTCCGTCTGTCTGAGTAATCTGTACATCTTCTTTCCTAACTATGCTGCATGCTTCATCATCGCCTAAATACACTTTGCCAAAATTTCCTCGCACATAATTTTGTAACACATCCATGCGTGGAGTAGCATAGAATGAGGCTCCAGAGTCTACAATCCAAGACTCATAGCGAGAATCCAGTGAACAAATCAAGCAATCATTATCAGACTCATCAGATACATAGGCAGTGTTCTTACCCGCTTGATTTTTCCCGTTCTGTTGCTTTGTCGGTGCCTTACAATCTCACCTCTAATGCCCCTTCTGACCGCAGTTGAAGCACTCCTCAGTCTTCATATCTCCTCTCTGATATTTTTTACAGCCCCTGTTCTGTGAAGCCGCTCTGCCCTTATTTTTGTTCTTGTTGTTTCCCCTATTCGCAGACCTGCCACTATCCTCTGTACTCAATGTTGAACCCAAAGCAGTATCCTCACCCGATACCCTCCTCCGAGCCTCTTCACCTAATATCAAGCCAGCAACATCCTCCTGTTTTATCTTTTCAGACCTGAAAGAATCGCTTACTGCCACGACAAGTCCGTTCCAACTTTCGGGCAAACTTGATAGTAAAACAAGAGCTCTAATTTCATCATCGAAATTAATACCCACAGATTCTAGCTGATTCGTGACCGTATTAAATTCGTTGAGATGTTCAGTGTAGAGACTCGTAATTTTCTTTAATTATTGAAAATGATTAATAAATGTCTAAATGAGAAAAAGTGGTCTATTGGGTGATTACTTGATTTGGGATTGATGTGAGAGAATAGAGAATTGAGGGAGTGAGTGCGTGATTTAAAGATATAGGAGTATGTAAAGGGTGGGTGTGTGTGTAGGAAATACAATTTCTCCCATGTATTTCGCTCTCATCCGTTCCTCTTTCTCTCTCTCTCTCATCCAATTCTCTCTCTCTCTCTCCTTTCCTTACTCAAAACCTCACTCAATCTCACAAAACCTTCAAGAATAAACCTCCCTTCGAACTTCTACTCGCGTTCTTGAGCTTGGAAATCCTTGGGTCGAGCTTGAATCGAAGTTTCGGAGTTCAAAGAGGCTAGGGCTTGTTCAAATCACTTGAATCTGGGTCTTCGTCACGAGGTAGGGACTTCTTTACCTCTTCTATGTGTATATATGGTGATTTGGTGTGTGGATCATGCTTGGATCGTCCCCCTTTGGTGCTTTCAATGTCTGTCAAATTGCTGAAATTCGCCTCGAAACAGCGGGGTATTGATACCCAAACATGGGGTATTGATACCCCATCCTTCTCTGGATTTCCATCTTGCCAGGTATTGATACCTAATTCCGGGGTATCAATACCCCGTGTTGTTTTAGACAGTTTCGATGCTGTTTGTGTTCCTTCAATTGTTTTAAACCCCAATCGCTTCTAAACCCTTTTGGATACCTTCTAGTCCATCTTTTGCTTATCTAATTGATGTCTTATGATTAATTGATGTTATTCGTGATCCGTAGGCCTTCCCTTAATAGGAGATGATAAGGGTCTAATTGATTAAATACTTGTTAAAATATGTTGTGTTGGTTATTTGATTACTTAGTGATGTTTGTGGCATGATTATGACATTGTTGGCATATGGTATGACGTTTCATGTGAACATGTGACAAGTATAATGTCTTAGCTTGCCTGTTGAGTACGAAGGTAGGTATGTGAGTCGAAAGTTGGGTTTGGAAATCTCGTAACGCAAGGGGTAGTAATACGAAGACTTAGAAGGTCTCATAACGCAAGGGGTGGTAATACGATGACCAAAGTTGTTAGGGATCACTGTGACGCAAGATGGTAACACGGTAATCCTCGTGGTGTTAAACGGTAGCACAAGGGGTGGAAATACCGATGGGGGTGATGGGCGATAGTGAGTTGCGTCGAGGTTACTTGAATTATTTAACATCGTGTGAACTTGGTGGTACATTGAGTTATAGGCATGCGTAAGGATGATCATATTGGACGTTAGAATGCCCTTGAATCTATTGTTATCTATCGATTGAGCCGTACTTCTTATCTTCATTTCACCTGCTCATTTTCTCATATTTACATATGGAACTGATAAAGATTTTCCTACTGGGCTAGTGTAGCTCAACCTAATCTTTCTTTTTCAGGATCAAACGCTGGACAGTAGATTGCATTGGTTGAGTGCTTGAAGTGAACAACTTTTAGAAGCCAACCTCATGTAGTTACTTAATCATCTTTTGTAATGGACTTTCTTTTGGTAAAGATGAGTTTGTAACTATTCATTTTAGAAATTCCTTTGACTAAATGGTTTGTAAGTTAAGGGTTAGTTCGTACAAATACTTAAGTTCTATTCGGGGCCGAAGTGCCTAAATTGTATAATTTTAATCTTGGGGACTTATTTTGTAATTTGAACATGTGGGAACTTCTTTAGGGTAATATATCTATGATAAGCGAAACTCTTTAATGAAATGCATTATTTTATTATGTTAAAAATCGAGAGCATGACATTCAGCAACATTAGAATTTTCAGGCATCTTTAGGTTAAACAACTTTTTCATAAGATATACCTTATTCACCGCTGAAGGCTTTTCGTACATCTTTTCTAGGGCTTTGAACAAATCTGCTGTAGTCTTTTCTTTGGTAATATTTGATGCGACCGATGGCACGAGGGTTAATCACACAGTCCCCAAAGCTTTGCGATCCAAAATATTCCAATCTGCTTGTTTTATGTTTTCTAATTTAACGCCGCTAATCAAATGATATAGATCTTTCTGATACAGAATATCCTCCATCTACATCTTCCAGAAAGCATAGTTCGCACCATTGAACTTCTCGATCTTGACTTTGTCTTCTGCCATTGTGTGAAACCCTAGATCTCTTAACTCGGAGCTTTGATACCAGTTATTTGGGATTCGAGCGTCCAAACCCACAAGCAAACGCACACAATCGAAGAATAAACCAAAAACAGAAAACAATATAAAACAAGAAAAGAACAAGACACAGAGATTACGTGGTTCCGACTTAAGCTGATTGCTTAATCGTAGTCCACAGGGTGCTGGGGTGTTTCACTATGATGTAAAATATGTTAGAGTTACAAAAGGAGGCAGCCCTAACTTTGCTTTTAAATCAGAAGCATACAATGGACCGAAACCCTAAAAAAGGTTGATCCGCATGCATCTCGGTTCACGCTCAGCTTAAATAGATTTCATCCCAACATTAAGAAATGGAAAGTCTAATAATGCTGTCAATCGAAGGAAAGGAGGAGATGAATTCATCTGACGTTAGTTACTTCGGAATCCGACAACTGGAGTGGGCGAGATGGCGAGAGGGATTCCTTCACTAGGTTTCTTTCACAGCAAATGTGTTTGAGAGAGGGTGAGAGACCTTATGGGAATTTGTACTGTATAGACATGTTGGTTTTGGAATTTTGGATTTGAATTTTTTTTCACATGATTTAAATAAATTTTCTCTTAGTAATTGCAGAATTACTATTATTTCTTTATCTGTCTCTATTTATTATCCATCTTTCTCCACTTGAGCATCCGCAGTTGTAATAATTAAATCAATAACCAAAATGTGTCACGTCAACATTTGATTATCCATTTAGTCCATAATCAAACTCATTTGTCTAATCGTAAACGAGTTCCAATTATGCACATGATCACACCAAATTATTTGTCTCAATGAGATGATTTCAATGTGGGGTGTTTTTGAGTTATTAAGTTTTGAGTTTTGGTTATTGGTAAAAGTTGTAACTTTGGTTATTACAATGTGGGGTATTTTTTTAGTATTGTTATTAAATTTGCTTATCCACACTCATTTGCTTATTACAATGGAGATGCTCTTATTACCTGAAATCCCAAAACCAAAATCTCAAAACGAACAAGGTCTTATATGATGGAATTATTGTAATTATTGTTGGATTAACTGCTGTAAAATAAGGACGGATTACCTCAATAATCTGTAACCGAAATACAGATTTACCAATCAAATAATGGTTGCAACGTTTGGGTTGAGTCGCGGATTAGGTCGCTCTCTTTTAAGACGCTTCGCGGCTCTGCCCAGATTGTGCAAGCAGTTCGCCAATGCCGCGCCATCCTCAGGATAAATCAGCCCAGAATACAACCTTTGTTCGGCCTTTCTACACAGAAGAAAACCGACAACAAAAACACAATATCGACCATATTGCTCGAACTCAAACAAAAACCATTTTTATGGAGGAAGGGAGAGATGTTTTTGTGCGCATTCAATGATTCTGAAAGTTTGAATATATAGGGGAAGAAGGAGCGTCTAAGGATTTGATTTTCTTTACAAAAATCAAATCAGTTCAATTACCGCACTGAATAAGGATAGGTTTTGTAATCAATCATCAGAGATTTTAGGAACACGTTTTAGTAGCAAAAAGGAAACAAGTGAATATTCACTTATATCTCTCAAAAGAAAACCAGTGAATATTCACTAATACCTAAGTATTATACTAGAACTAGTGAATATTCACTAATACCTCTTGGGTATTACACTAGAACCAGTGAATATACACTAATACTTGATCTAGCCACATTCACAAAGTTTTACAAATACAGCAAAATCCCAACAATTAATGGAAATACTGAGGAAATACACTAATATGTATGTATATATATATATATATATTAAAACTGAAGAATTCACGTGATCCTCGTTTAATTGTATCCGCCCACATATATAGAGAAATTTTGCTTGAGCTGGATTTGAAGTCTTCTTGGATGTGTTAAAACCAGACCAGCTCAGTTCCAGCATATGATTTGGAAGCATATTTTGAGAGCCAACATTTTATTGGTGACACTAACACCAAAATTAGCTTGATCCCTGGAACTAAGGGATCAGGGCCGGCGAGGGCATAGCCAGTAACTAAACGCCAGAATAAAAAGAAGAAAAACCACTTCTTGTGGAAACCAGTCCACATGAAAATAACTTCTTGTTAAATGCAGTAACAATCACCAGTTCAGCAGAAACATAGCACAGGGTGCTTTAATTTCATCAAATCAGAAAATCATAGCCATAGCTTTTTGTACATGAAGCAGCAAGTGCGAAAGTGAAAGAAAATGAAATGCACGAGCACAACTAAATGCTAATGTGCAGCATCTTCTTCTTCGCAGAATTTCGTGTATTCTTTCGGACCCATCAAGGATTCTAATTCTGATGCATTGCCTGGTTTCACCTTGATCATCCATCCTTCTTCATATGGGCTTGAATTGATCTTCATTAGAAAAGGTAACCCAGTTAGGAAGAAAGTAGGGTAGAAGCAATATTGACAATAGAAACTTGCATGCGAAATCTGGTTGCCAAGAAGATTAGGGAAAAAGTACGTAATTCATCCAATGGCAGAGCTAGGATTTGGATTCGGTGGGAGTCTATATTAGAAGGAAGAAGTTTTCAACAACCATTGTTTCCCCCTATTGCTTGGATAAAAATGAAAACTAAATTTAAAAAAAAAAACGAGGGGCCGTACGCGAGAATCAACGGCATCCGATGTGTGTAGGGTGCTTAATCTAAACACCCTATTTTTCGTGTATATACCTCAGATCGGCCGTCCGATGGCCGGAGACGGCCCGGCGCGGCCGTTGGTACGGTTTCCCAACGGAAACCGTCAGTACCTATATCATTTTCATATCTTTATATCATTTACTTGAATAAAGCATTCACATATTTTCTAAGATTAATGATGCTAAACAAAAGTACTTTAACGATCTATTGAAGTAAACCCTGACACTCATTCAAGCCCCGAAAAATCATCTAAGATAGATTCTGATATAAACTTCATCGTGATATCTAGCAATTAGAGAGAGAGAGAGAGAGAGAATGCTCAAACTTTTCTTCTTTTTGTTTGGGCAAGCAAAATGCTAAAGTTACAAAATGGAATTTGCAAACACAAAAGAATCCACGTATAATCAGTGAGTCACCATGGGCAAACCAAATATAAAGGAAATATGGTTAAGGCCCCTCAGCCCCTAAACAGCTCTGCCGATAAATTCATTGAAGTATCATAGGAGATATTGAAGCGAAATGACAAGTAGGTATTTCAGAACTTGTTTTCATATCCATTTCTTAACTGCAATGACATAGCCATATAGGTATTCAGGCGGCATATTCGTGTCTTTTAGAAAAATGTACCAAAGTATCTAGCAGACTAATGCATAAAAATATGCAATCTTACTGCCCGCAACATGTGTGCTCCGAGTGGACAAACAAAACATGTATCCACAAAAATATATAAAAGAGGCTGGAGTAGGGAATTACCAAACCAGGTGCTTCAGTAAGCTTTGAGTTGACCTCAACAATCTCGCCAGATATTGGGGAGTTAACATCACTGGTGGCTTTTACACTTTCCACAGCTCCAAAGCTGCTGCCTTGTGCCACAGAGCCACCAGGCTCCGGCACCTCCACAAACACCACTTCTCCGAGATGGTCCTGTATAATTTGCAACTCAACAACTTTTCAGATTTTGAAACAATTTTGCTGTGTTTGGATGAGTTTTTGAGAATTTTTTTATGAGAGTAATGATTGAAAGTAGGGGTAATGAGTGGAGAGAGATAGAGAGAAATGAGAATAACGATCGGTGATAGGGGTAATGAGTGAAGAGTAATGATTGGAAGTAGGGGTAATGTGCATTTTTTGAGTTGGAATTTTTTTTTTCAAAAATGGAAATGAACAAGGCATTTAGAACCTAAGAAGCAAATTAGACAGCGCCCAACTCAAATCTTTAAGCTAAGTTCTGGGAACTTACTGATACCGGTGGTATTTGAATGCATATCAACATTAGAATTATGGTCATTGTAGAATATCAGAAAAATGGTTCATTGAAAACTTTTGTTTTGCTTTTTGTTTTATGTAATTCATAGATCATCTTTCAGAGGAAAATAGATTAGCCCCTGCCTCCACTGATATAGCTTATTAGCTTTAGGCCAATGAAGGAATCAATTTGTACGGGAGTAAAAGAATTACAATTCTACTCTGAAAATTGTGTAACATACACAGGCTCGTAATACTCCAAGGGATAGTGACCAGAAGATTTAGTTTTACCGTTGATGGTTAATTGAAGGGCTTTATTTACCATACAAGGTCATACCGCTCTTACCGCATAAAAGCAAAAGATACTTAATAAAGCAATTGACAATTCTACGGAAAAGAAAAAAAGAAGAAAAAAAGGATTCACATACAGTGATGCAGATACTTTATGCAGAATGATGTGGCCTATTACATTCAGTTGAAACTTCAAGAGATTATTACTGCGGTTCACAATTTCAGAAAAACATATTGAAAATTCACGTAATTCTGTATGAATTTTCTGTTATGCACTATAACTGGCCATGTTTCCATAACGTAGGATACTTTTGAAGTTTCTCCTTAGACATGTAACTCTAGCAATATAGGGAATCAATGGGTAACTTCCATGAACTTCTCCATTGCTGTCCGTCCTAATGAAACAACTGCAACGTAAGCATAGTATTGGGTAAAATCTGGTGTTCTTGTGTGATTCCACTTTTGACTTTCTTACTTTCTCCATTGTATGCCGTTTCAAGGGTCTGCAAATTGCTAACATTTCCATTGATGGAAAATTTAATACTCCGTAAACGTTTCTGAGCAAAAAATAAGGTTAATTCCACTTCTATGCCCTAAACTACTAAGATTTGTTTACTTTCGTCTCTCAACTTTTCATTGTACCTATTTCATTGCTTTATAATTGGATTAAACATATTGAGTCAAATTGATTACATTACACGCATCCAAATTATGGATAGAAGCTGTCCTATGTTGTGCACACAGGGCTTCGACACGCCAAATTTTTTACATTTTTCTAACTCGATACAAGAACAGCCTCTTGGGTTCAAATTCTCCCATTTTTTGCCGCACCATAGCCCCTTTTGTTACATTTAGTGATTTGCGGTCATCTGAAGTCCTCAACTTTGGTTAGTATCAAGTCATGCGCACAACGACAGTTTTATCTAGTATTTTGTTTAAGGGAACCAAAATTCAGGGATGCATTCCAATGAATATTATGACAGACATTAAGCCCTTCAAAAAGAGGGGTTTCATGAGAAAAGAATGGAAAGGGATATGGTTTCTTATCAAATCACTCATTTGGATTGAGAATTTTGGTGAGAAATAGAGAGAAAAGTACAAAAAACAATTTTTTTGATTCGCACTTCTCCTTCCTCACCCAATCTCACAAAAAATAGTGAGATTTGGTGAGAAAGAGCTCCACTTTCTTATCTCAACATTTCTCACCATTCAATGGGATAGACATTGGGAAGGAACATAAAAATGGAATTGATTTATACAAAGATGTGTTCGCAACATTTCCTCCGATGCATGTGGGTCCCAAGGGTTGTGCCGTAGGATCCAAACCAAAACACAAACTTTTTTTTTTTCTGATAAGTAATACCAAAACACACGCACCCAATTGAACACAGAGACAACAGATTTTACGCAGTTCGGTAAATCGCCTACTCCATGGGCAGCAGATTTGTATTTGGATACAATCTCTAACCCAATCCCAAGTGTATACCCACCCAAACTCACAAACCCTCAGATCTCTGTGATGCTTTTCAGCATCAAAATACGTGGGTATTTACAGGGAAAGAAACCCATGTTTATATGTTTCAATAGCATTACTAAAAGGATAGAACGGGAAACACCTGAGCATGATCGGTGATACCAATTGTAGCGACCGAGCCGTCAACCTTCACCCATTCGTGTGAAGATGCATACTTCAGCCCCTCCAGAACTGCACAATTACACTTGTTTGTTTTGATTTGATATATAATTACACATGTTAAATAGAACGGAACAAAACCCAGAAACAAACATACTTCAGGGGAATGATAAAGGAGGAATCATTTTTTACCAGTCGAGAAGCATCTGGAGAAAGAAAATGCAGGAGATAGATGAGATCTGGAAGCGCAAGAGACTCCCAGTGCATTTGCTGTTGAAGACGCCCATATTCTCAGAGCCATCGTAAATCTCAATCTCTCTCTCTCTCTCTCTCCCTCGCGGTGGGTGGGTGGGTGGCTAGTGGCTATAGTAGAATCACAATATAGAATGCGAGGCTGTATGTATTTCTGTGGTTTTTTTATCTTTGGATGAATGGTGGGCAATGAAAGCCTGATCCTAGACCTCATCGAAAAGCCCAACTGGTTTCCGTAAGCCCAAGCGGATAAAAAGAATGTTTCTAATTCTTCGTGACCTCACAAGTGCTATCAACTTCTTTGAGATCAATTTATATGAAGCATTTGTTCCGATCTTAAGTGGAGCCTCTTCTAGTAGATGGTAGGTTTATGGTCCTTGGAATTAGTCGAGGAGAACTGGTCCAGACATCTGGTTATTAAAAAAAAAAAACACAATGTACCAGATTCTCATGTGTCAGTGTTCGATGGGTAATTGAATAATGAGGCGGTACTACATTACCATATTGTGCATGTAGTTGTGCAAAAGATTACGTTACTAGAATATTCCTAATGAAACGTTAATTTCTTGTGACATCCTAATAAATCACAATAGTTAGGGTCTGTTTCCGTAATCAAACGTGGGTACTAGAGTATATTGTTCAATATCTAGTGTAATTTCACAAGAGGGGCGATATATATTCACTAAAAGTGTGAGATGGGAGTTTGTTTTCGCCCTTTTCTTAAGAAGCAAGAGAAAAAGACTTCCACAAAAGTTGGTGTGTGAATGTCGCCTAGGCGCGAGAAACAATGGCGTACCATGAGCTAAACTGCTCCGAGTGTCGATGGTGATGAAATGTGCCTGATTCATAAACCTCTTTCAAACTTGGCTTGGTATTTTTAAGGAGAAATAAAGTAGCAAATGGTTCAGGTTGCCTCAATGAAGAGAAATTCTAAATTTAACAAGCTAAGATAAAATAACAAGTGCGAGAAAAAGAAAGAACTACTTATATTATACTAATGGTTAAAATAGCTGAATTAGATAAACTACTAAAGAGAAAGCTTCTAGATAACTATGGATGATATTAAATTAAGAAATTATGACTGCCATGAGCTTGTTGGTGCAAGGACCCCTTCTAAAATTGTCCACGGAGAAATCGGAATCCCGTATAAACTTCTGAGCTGCTGAGGAGAAATCGGAGCCCATGAAGCACATCTTCGGTCCACTTCCTTCAGAAGTCCACCTGAGCTGCCAAGTGTCCTTGACCTAGTCCATCCCTTTTTATTTGCCACTGAAAATAAATCGCTACATGTCCCGCTCCGGTTATAACTTGAACTCAAATTTTATGGGGTGTTGATTCACGAAACTTGAACTCGTGCCATGGTGGTGCCGCGCCTTTCTCATTAGTTAAGAGAGAGTGCAGCAGTTGGCATTCAAAAGTTCGGTTGAATCCTCCTGGAACTTGATGGAGCAAAATTGAGTTCTTGTTAGAGGATCGCTGTTATGGTATTTTCCATCGAAAGATGGGAACAAATAATGTCAGGATTTACTTATATGCCAAATATTTCATGGGAAGTAATTTTCAAATGAGAAAGGCTTTACTATTTGAATTTTCACAAAGGGACCCCAAGACCAGAAGATCGATTTTGCTAATTGTGTACTTTGGAATAATGACATGTTTCTAGCTTAGCTTAGCTTTAAAATAAAAACAGCAAAGCATTTTGCTTGCTTAGAAGTAAAAAAAACCATAACAAATGATGCTTATAGCCGATTTAAAACCAAAAAACAAATAATGCTTATTAGATTTTTATGGGGACACCTCACCTTCAAGCTTGCACAGGTTTTAGATAAAAGTACTGTTAAAGTTTTTAAACTGAATCAAAAGAAAGAGTAGAAAGTGGGGAAAACGGTAAACATATCTTGGTGTTCCGCACCGGCCTAAACTGATACGATAGTTCCCCAAGGGTGCAAGCGGAGGCCCGCCGGCCCGGGTCCCCGCACAGCTTCAATTATCACAATATTTTTTACTACATTTTAGGTTTTGTTTGTCAAAATTATGAAGAAATGTCCCCTCAAAGTTGTGTTACTGGTATATGAGGATGATATTTTGTTGTTAATTTATGAAAACACATGTGAAGTGTCCTTGATTGGTTTCTTGGCAATCGTAGGTTTTGGGTCTCGGATTGGGCAGATGATTGCTTTTTGAGCTATTTCCTTGCTCCTATTAGTCATGTAACAATTTTAAAATTAATGAAATTCTTTGTTGTTCAAAAAAAATTTATGAATACAAGTGATTCGATCCCCTCGTATCAAGAATCACATACCGACTTGTACCAGACTTGTACACAAATACTGGTTGATTGTTTTTTCTTATGACAAAAAGGGCTGAATTTAAGGTATTCTAACAAAATTCAGAGCCCGATTTATATTAATCTTGTCAATTCGTAATGAGAACTAGCATTAAGGTGTATAAAAATGTTTAAAGACGTATATTGTGATAAATCTAAAACTGTGCCGAGATACAAACAGATGTTGGTACGTACCATCCCAGTAGATAAAATGGTACGCTAGCCGGTATGAAATTGATAACTTTGATCCAAACACAACCAAAACAATTAACAACTACTTAAGGAGTAATTAAAACATTCTCTTCAAATTTTGGAGCAGACTCGTTTGTCAAAATTACGGTGAGGGTCAAAATTTGTAGTTATGGTCAAAATTTGTTCCCAGTTTTTTACTTCGGAGTTTACAATCACTCTCTCCCCTCGAATTTGCAGGAAGTCCGGCCTCGCCCATCTATTCTAATATATAAAGGGAGAGCACCCCTTTGGTGTTTTTCCTTTTCTGTCATATATTTCCCTTTTCCACAAGTACCCTCCTAAAAAAAGAAAAAACCAATACAAAAGTATTGTAACTAAGGATATATTTGACATTTAATCAAAAAAAAAAAAAACTGCCAAAAAACCCCAACTGCCACGTTCCAATATTTTCTCACTCTCTTATTTGTTGCCTTCCACAAACACAAGTCAGTATTTTTTTCACCCAAGACCTCCCCACCCGAAGGCAAAACTGATTTCTCCCCACTTTTTAACCCTCCTCGGAGGAGGGCATAGCACATAAATTGCATGGGTATTTTTTCTAGGTTTTTTTTTATTTATTTTTTATAATAGCACGTGAATTTACATTAGTGATGCTGAGGGTCTTGGTAAATCGTAAGGGGGTGGAGATCGAGATGGTGGAAATAGTGGTGGTAATCAGGGTAACGGTATCTCGTGTGGGGAGGGAGTATTGGCAATGAAGCCGAGACAAGGGGCATTGATTTGAAGGGTATTGGCGAAAGGACATGAGTAGAGGCTGGAATTGTTAGAAGGGGAGGGTGACCGATTTGCCACTCTATCAACCTTTATCACATACTAACGAAAACGAAACTGCCATAAACGCTGAACTTATTATATGTATAGTTGTCGACGTAAAGTTAAACAGTACTCAATTTATATCCTTTTCATTGTTTTTTTCCTATCTTTTCTCTCCCGTCACAAATTCACAATTCAATAGTCTCTCTCCACATGTGATTGGTATTCCAAATTGTCAAGGCTAGGCATATCAAAAGTTGACAACTCTTTAATTTGACTCGGTTCTGTTTTGCTGCATGCAGTTATGCAGAAGGGCGTCGATTCTGTAGGTATAAATTACAGAATTTTCATTTTTTAAGCATACAACGACGAGTGAACTAACCACAGTCATGGACTATTAATTTCAATTGCAGTACTGTGAATCAAGTATGTGCGAGAAACAAAACTCATGCACTATCAAACGCTCAAGCTTGTCAGATTCCTTTGCACTGAAATTGTCAAGCTAGACTACTTCAAAGTCATGGCAATATTATCGATCGGAACCATTAATTCTTTATCGTGGCACGAGTTCGGATTCATCAAGTTGTGGAGGAGATTTTGGTTGCATGTCCTGATATGATATATTCTCAGGATGGAGAGGGTTGCACCACCTTAAGGTATTGTAGTTATGAATCGTGACATTGACGTTTACAACCACACCTCTCGGATCAGATAACGGCTGTAGGCAATTTTTATCCACTCAAATGGACCACGGTAACAACACTCTTTTGCATTTGGTTGGAGTCTTGCTGCCTAAATACAAACTCAATCACATTTCTGGTGGTGCAGCCATACGGATGAAGAATGAATTGTTGTGGTACAAGGTAACACGTTATTCACTTTCAGCTATTTTTTTGAGCCAGGATTAATTGTTTCCATGGGCCTAATTGACCCAAATTTGACGTATCTAGGATACAAAAAGAAAAACAAAGGTTGGTTGATGTCTTTTTCTCTCATCTTTGCTTTTTTCTCTTTCTCTATGCTACACTTTTCTCTCCTCTTTTCTCTCACTACGAAAGACTCTAGTGTGTATCCAACACTCTCACTCCCAAGTCCGTCTACAGACCTATTAGGTCTTTCACGTTTTTGGTACAGAGATTAGAGATCATCTCCCTCACCAATTAATTGCGTCAAAATCTTTCTTCTATTATGTTCACATGGATTTGCAGTGCTTGCATTCTTCGATTGAATATGTTTTGTGATACGGGTCTGAGGTGTTTCATGGGTTTGTATTTTTGATTTTCGAATTGTTTGGATTCTAATCACCGATTCATTTGCAAATCATCCTTAAAGTTTGTATACTAATCATCGATACTATTGCGTCCAATTATTATCTAAAGGCGAATAGCCCAATCATGAACAATTTTGCACAATGGATGACAAAATAGGGACAACTTTTTAACTTCAACCAATGATCGTGGTGCAAATCTAGTTAAATTAGAATAAAGCTAAGATCAAGGAAAAGAGATCCAAACAGCACAATAACTTTAAGCAGACAAATCTCATAAAGGAAAGAAGGAAAGATAGATGTCAAGACACCAACTAAAAGAAAATACAAGGAGAATAAACAGAAACATCTAACACCATACAACCAGAATAAAAGAGATAACAAAACCTCAGCATTAAGTTGGTCTGTTTCTAAGCTTCAATGATCTCAGTACTCCATCTAAAAATTGAACAAAATCATCTAAAATGCTAAATGAATGATCTCCCTTGTTTGATAAGTATATAATCCACAAAGTTGCTCAAAACTATCCTCTTGCTCTTTTGTTTGACCTATACTAGCATACGTCCAGCTTGCTTCTGAGAAAGGAAACCAGGCATGGACATTATGTCTCTGAAAAGGCGCAACTGGAAGAACACAAATAAACCGCCAAGCCCCAACTAGCCAAAAGCAATGTGACTATACTACAGAACCCAAATACAAGATGAAGTGCGGTGCCAAAAGCAATCCACATGCATAGTATGGCGAAGAACAAGGTCCGTAGACCTATAATCAACCGTACGACCAGGACAATGAAAAAATCATATTCAGAGAACCGAGATGTGAAGATAGACAAGAACATCACCCGTGAACAGACCAATGAGAGGAGAGATAAAGTTATCATTGAGAAAAAGACGAAGAAAATGGGATCATTTCCCAAGTTTGGCATGCCATTGTCACCGTAATCCCCTGGTACTGTAATGGCAGATGCAAAAATCACTGAGGAATGCGACCACAGAGTACGACCCCGCCAAGTCTTTCAGCCACCGCTCTCCTTCCTTTACAATTTACATTTGTGATGCTGAGGGTCTTGGTAAATCATAAGGGGGTGGAGATCGAGATGGTGGAAATAATGGTGGTGATTAGGGTAATGGTATCTCGTGTGGGGGAGGGGGTGTTGGCATTGAAGATGAGTATGTGGATGGGAATGAGATGTGGATATAAATGAGGATGTGTGAGTTTCTAGGAAGATTTTTCGGAAAGATCTTGCAATTGAAAGTTGATTGGTTGAGAAGCTACAAATAGAAGACCTACGAGCTTTGATCGCCTCAGTAGTTTTTTTTCCTAACTGGAGATAGGGATGGCGATGCCAATGGAAGCGAGACCCCCAGCTTAAAACCATTGTCGAAGAACCTGAATCTTTTGGAGGGAGAAGGAATAATGTTGTCAAAAAATTCACGCGGTACTTATCTTATGATTAGGAATGGCAGCGGGGCGGGGAGGGTTTTGCCACATCCCGACTCGACCTGAACATGAACTAGGTAATTTATGTGTACTCCCGCCTTGCCCCAATCAGATATCCTCGGCCCGCCCCCGCTCATTTTTTTTTATTAAGAAAATATGTTCTAGATTCTAAAATAAGTGAGCACAAATAATAAAAGTTTATGAAATAACTATTATAATTTAACCAAAAACTATTATCTAAAAGCAAAATGGAAGAAATAGTTAATATTTTACGTGGTATTTTTTTTTAGCAAACCAAATCATCCCAATATTATATCAAACCTAGCCAAAACATACATAGTACAATAAGGGGACAATACCGGTTCCAAAATACAAAAGAAAACAAAAACAAAAACAGAAAGAAAAACACAAAAAACAGAAAAACTCACATGGAACCACGACTCTGGAGCTGGACCCGTCGAACACACTCGTAAGGAGGGGTTGGAGAAGCCGAAGTTGAGAGGCCAGGTATGAACACGGAGCAAGCCCTCCTGGATGACCCGCCGCTCCAACTCGAACTCTTCCCGCTGTAGGCTGGAGGCAGATGCCGTCTTCGTCGCCGGTACACTGATTTCAAGAAAAACCAGATCTAAAACCCCATATCTTGTTCCTGAGTCCAAAAATGGAGGGGAGAGTGGGAAGTCTCAACTCCCAAATAAGAGAGTCTCAACCACCTCAAAACCTTGAGCTGGATGAGCAGAGAAGAAGAAGGAGAGGAGAGAGGCCGGAGATGGGGGATTGAGTGGTGAGGAGGAAGGAAGTAGGCGGCAGAGGGGGCCGAGAGATGGGGGGAAGGGGGTGGGGAGGAGAGGAACCCACCCGGACTCTCTCCCTCTCTACCTTGCATTCTCTGGACGCTGAACGATATTATGTGGTATTTTAGTTGAAAGGGTAAAAATACAATAATAAAAATAATTTTTTATGCATAAAATAATTTCAGGAAGGAGGCGGGTATCCGAATGGGGCAACGTCAACCCGGCCTCGACCGGGTTACATCAATTCTCCTCAGACCCGATCCGACCCGACTCCCGAAAAATACTACAAAACCCCGCCGGATAGAATTGTCATCTCCTTTTGTCCGTGTATTTCCTGGAACGGCCTGGAGTTGGTGGGAAATAGGCTCTAAAAACAAGAGCGGTCCGTAAATAATCCTGCTACGGAAATCGACTAGAAGCACCGACGGTCATGTGGGGCCATTCCAGGTTCCGTACAGATGATTCAAATTGTTCAATAATTTTTATTAAAAAAACCTAGTGGGCATACGAAAAAGCAGCTCAATCCGATATGTGTAGGTACTCAATCCAATCTTCTATTTTTTTCATTCAGATTTTGAATCCGTGAAAAAATGAAAGATTAGATCAAATACCTACACATATTGGATTGAAATGATTTTTTATGAGCCCATTCTGTTTTTTAAAAATTATTGAACGATTCGGATCATCCGTGCGGACCAGGGGTCGGCTCCCGTGGCCGTCGGTTTCTTACCGTCGGTCTCCCCGGTCAGTTTCTTTCTTTAGCTTTTTCGGTCCATAAAAAGCCCGCATGCTAACGGACCCAAAAGGCCCAGTAACTACTATCAATCACTAGCCCATATCTTTCGGTCACACCTCCCCAAATTAAATACACCCTGTCCAGACTTCATCATCATCATCAGAAGGAAGAGTTCGTACCCCGTTACTGGAAAATCTGTTTGGCCGAAAGACTTTAAAGCCTCCGTCGCCGACGACGACGACGACGGCGTGAGCCTGGTTGATTGTTAAGCCCTAATTTTGTGAAGCGATGGTTGAGATCGAGGATAACAATCTCAGCTGTGGAGGGGAGGGAGATAAAAAGGTTCAAATCTCTATCAAAACCGTCGGCCCCTTTCCTCCCTCTCTCCTCAATGTCCCCTCTCCCATCAAAGTATTCTCTCTCACTCTCTCTCTGATTCAAAACTTATATGGTGTTTTTTATCTCGTGTCTGGTAAATTAGTTCCTTTTTTTTTAGGGAGAATTTTGCATAGGTCCACTATAGCAGTTTCCAAACCCATCTAGTCCACTTCTAAGTTTCTTAACCCACTAAGTCCACTAATAATTTTAATGACAAAAATGTCCTACCTAAGAAACAAGGGCCTTGTTTGGCTAACACGAAAATGTATTTTTTTCATTTTTTTTTGTTGCATTCAATCGCACACCATTAATACAGTGCGCCGTTGCCATCGCCATACATAACGTTATATGTGTAACAAAAAAGCGTGTTTTTCATTTCTCTTTTTATTGAACCCGCTACGCTTAACATTTAACGTTATATATGTGACAAATTTCTCTTTTTATTTTCCTATTTTTCTTGTATTGATTTTTAACGTTATATGAGTGATAAAAATTTCCTAACATACAACTTTATATGTGTAGCAAAAATTTTCTTACATGTAACATTTCTTTTTTATTTTTCTTGTTTTTAGTCTTTAACATTATATGCTGGTTCATACAAAACATATAACATTATATGTGAGTTTTTGAATATCTAAATATCGTTTAAAAAAAAAATCAGAACATATAACATTATATTTGAGTTTCTGCAACTCTGAATCTATCAAAAAAATAGAACATAACATATAACATTATATGTGAGCTTCTCTAGTTCTAAATCTCAAAAAAAAAAAAAAAAACAGAATATATAACATTATATCTGAGCTTCTCTAGTTCTAAATCTCACAAAACATAACATATAAAATTATATGTTCTCAAAATAACATCATATCTTTCCAACAATATTATATATCTCAAAAAATAACATTGTATGTTCACATATCATGCCACCATTATCATTGTTTTCAGTTGCGCCTTGAATCCCGAGTTGAATGTTGATGAGGCCACAGGGGTCGAGCTTCATTTTTTCACCGTTTCTTCATCAAAACCTTTATCGAATCCTTTAAAATTTGTGATTTTCTACCTCCAAATAGTATTCCCATAACCTCGATATCTACATATATACATATTCAAAACAACATAAACAACATTAATATATCTCAAAAATGAGATATAATATTATATGTCTAACCCTAAGAAAAACACATATTACACAAGACAGAAGTTCATATATAATGTTATGTGCTCCGTTGTTCATCACTTATTGAATTGGTCCGCGCAGCGGCCTCTTCGACTTGCTTCTGATAATATATGGATATATCTATATGTGCTTTTGAGAGGCCATTGCGGGGACCTATTTAATAAGAGAACATATAACGTTATTATTTCCTCTCTTTTTTTTTTTTTTTTGAGTTTTACGGGACAAAATCTCATATACAATGTTATATATTCTCTATGCAAATTGAAATATTTTTTTATGTCAATACAAGCTCATATATATGTATATATGGTCACAAATATTATCATATAACCATATATAATCATATATGAATATATCCATATGTATTTTTGAGAGGCCGATTCGCGGACCAATTTAATAAGAGAACATATAACATTATTAGTTCATTTGTTTTGGAATTTTACAGAACAAAATAAGGTACCAAGGGCAAATTGCCACATATAACATATATGTCTCAGTAGAGAAGATCATCTATAACCAAACCACATCACCAACCGAGCTTCAAATAACATATTTTCACGTATAAGTCGGAGCCGCTACATGGACCAATTCAATAAGTGATTGATAACGGAGCATATACCGTTATATATGACAGAAACTCATAGATAACGTTACACGGTACAAAAAGTCATATATAACCTTATATGTTCTCTTTATTAAATAACATATAATATTTCTGATTTAGAATGTTATATATAACAATATAACGTTATATATCACAATATAACGTTATATATTATTATATCTCTCTCTAACTGAGAATGTTTTAAAAAAATGACATTAAATAACAACAAAAACACACAAAAATATATTTTTTGTGTGACGCGAAAAGCAAACATATAACCTTATATATATATTTTTAAAAACACAACATGTTCCAACCTTATATGTCTAACCCTAGAAAAAACCCACATACAACCTTATATATTTATTCAAAAAACTCCAAATATATCAGAAGCAAGTCGGAGAGGCCGCTGCGCGGACCAAATCAATAAGTGATTGATGAAAAGAACAAATATAACCTTATATATTTATTCAAAAAACTTCAAATCTCTAACCCTAAGAAAAGCACACATATAACCTTATGTATTTATTCGAAAACCTTCAAATCTGATGATAACCGGACACGGGACAAACAAAAGGTCGGATCAACTGTCTTATAATATTATATTTTTTGTTTTTACTCCTCCAGATTTCTCTCCAGTAAAACAAATAAAAGATTAGATCAACCTTCTTAATACGATAGACAAACCAAAGCGCGTTTATGAAAAAACGGAATAACGTTATATAATTGAGAAAGTTTTCAAGCCTCCTCTCCGGTTCCTTAATCGGAGTCGCAGCCTCCGACCTTGCAAGAAGTTTTCGATTGTGGCAGCAATGGCTACTAATGCAGCCTCCTTCATTTTTTCTGACCTGACTTGACCGGAACTCAACTCCAAACTCTTCTAACTTTAAGAGTAGGAGATAAACCCAGATCAACGGATGGACCAAATCAACCAATTCCCAAAACCGAACCATGATCTGACGCTCTTAGATCAACACCCCAAATCACTGCAGAAATCAAAGTTCTCGACGGTGTAAAAAATTCCTTGGTAATTCACAGTAGAGAAAACCACAAATAAGTACCAAAACAAGAGAAAACCACACAAATGGGTAATCAAAGCCACTAATTAACATCAATGGCTAAACAGAGAAAAGCCCATAAAAAGGAAAAAGTGTTAAAAAAGGTACGAAATTGAGAGATCTGAAAAAGGGAAGATTTTCAAACCTTTCGATGGGTCGGCGCCAGAACCATCTGGGAGACTCTTGCTGATGGAGAAATCGCCGAGAAGACGGCGAGAACGAAGACGACTGCCAAAGCCTTGAATGAGCTGATCGTGTTAGCCATTGCAGTGTGCAAATATAGATTCGTAGAGAGAGCTCGTCGGCGTGGAGAATTTGGAGGCAGACGGATTTGTTTTGTGATCTCTCTCTCTCTCTCATGTTATATAGGAGGGTTTTTTGGTCTTGAAAAATATCTTTTTTTAAGTAAATTGGAGTTATTAGGTTATATAACTATATTAGTGGACTAGAGGGGTTATGAAATTTAGAAGTGGACTTAGTAGGTTACAAACATACTATAGTGGACCTCCCACCAATTTTTTATTTTTTTTACTATTGCGTTTGGCACCAGGGGATTATGTATAGGATGGAATTAGAGACCATTTAGTTATGATTTCGAACTAAGATCACCTCTTGTGAGGATATTTGGAACGAATTTTTCACATATGAAAATGAAATAAGCAAGAGTAGGGACCCTTTCTTTTCTTTTCTTTTTTTTCTTTTTTTTTCACATATGAAAATGAAATAAGCAAAAACCAATCTCCAATGGCACACCCATTTCTCTACTCAAAGTTTTGCCCATTTCTCTACCCCATCATAGTTAAAATCCAAGCCTTCACCCATTTCCTTGACCCTTTTTTTCAAGGCTCAATCTTATCCCTCTTATTTACAATGTTGCCATTGAAAGCCTTTTTTGGGTAAAGATTGGGTTTTGCTATTGGAGATGCTCCTACCCAAATAGAGTGTTTTTGCACACATTTTCACTCAAATTTGGGTAAAATTCTGGGCAAAGGAATGTGTTCAAAATTGTGATAGGAACATGAGCTGGTTATATGTGTGAAAATCGTTTTGGGTGGCCAATTATACAAGTTCATTTGGGACTCCCTTCATTTTTGCAAATGATATGATATTTGAGTTGAATCAATGGATGTCGCCTGGATCCGCATTGCTAAAAGCCACATGATTATAGTAAGTCCGCAGACTATGGACTTTAGAGGATCAAACCAATAGCAATAGCAACTTCATCTAATGTGTTGGCGCCATCATTCAATGCATCTTAAATTATGAAGTGGATTTGACATTTCATAATAGAGGTATCAGAACTGCCAACTTCCTGCATAGCCAAAGTGTTCAATCAGTCGCATGATTGTGTTAATGTGAGGAGTGTCAATGTTTCTGTATGAGAAGGGTAGAGTAACAAGTAGCAAACAGTTTAGCCTTTTTTTAAAACTTGCAGCAGTTAATTTACCATTAAGATGGACTAATCTCTCCTTAAATGGAAGAAAGAAAAAGGACAATACCTCCTGTTGTCCACATTTTTCATGAAGGAAGACAATATTGAGGGTCATAGGCGTGAGTATTTTATTTTGACCTCAACTAAAATATCATTCCATAATGGTGTTTCCCTTTTTTTTGCAATGAATCATAGCTGCACTAAAGCTAAGTTGAGTATGCTTTTAGAAATTTTTCCCACCCCTGGGATGATTTAACTGCTTAGGACTTGTTGTCAATAGAGAATAGTATCACCTGTACAACTGTAGTGTTAGAAAACAATTCCCTTCTATTGCACTAGTCCTGAACTGGCTAATTCCTGAAGGACCTTAATCACCCGCATGAGCATTATCCAACTAGTTCAGGTGCTGGTTAAGACGTGCTGGATAGCTTTTGTCCCCCGCGCTTCTCTGATTGTTGAAATGAGGAGTCAACTATTTTGGCCATGACATAATCTGAAAACATAATGCTTGAACTCTGTGCACAAGCCTTCCTCTCACAACATGGTTTGCAGAGCTTGTTGGTAGACAGCTTTATGGCTTTTGTGGCATTCCCAATGAATTGGGAAAGAATTTGCCTAAGATAGGAATTGCAACTGCCTGGTCCTTCGACTTAGATTCACTGTCAATTTTGTCTCGAACTTAAAATGCACTGGTCAGGTTTAGGCAGATTGGATATCCAATGTTCCTCCACCAGTCCTGTTTAGTAGAGTTGAATGATCAAATATGTTAGGCCATGGGGCAAAAACTAGAAAAGGAGTTGCGTGAAGTTCCCCACTGCTTCGACTTGAATTCACCCTCCATTGTGAGATGAACTGAATAGAAGCCTAGGAGATTTAGAGCTTAACTTGGTAGAAAGTTGATTGGCATGATCAGCCCGATTTTGTTCTGTCTAATTAATATTTATGCTAGCTAAGTAAATAGACATACCAGTAGATTTTCTCATTTATGCAATCAGGTAAAACTTTAATTTTGGTGAAACTCGTGAGAAGAAGAATGCATCCTCTTGTGAAATCGTGTGCTGGGCTTACACTGTTTCTACCACAATCAGGTACAGGAGTTGAGAAAATTGATTGGTGGGAATGCTGATTTACCTATAGAGCATTTGAGCATTATACTGCGAGGGAACGTATTGCATGACAACAAAAATGGTATAGAAGAATTCATCCAACTTAAAAATGGAGGTATAATTTTTATTTCAATTCAATAGTCTTGTAATTTACTATTCTATATTCATGCTGAAATTGCAAGTCTTTTCATGATATTTTTATCAAGGACAACCAATTCCTGAATTTACTTCTGCTGCTTTGACCACGGTCTTACGGGGTGTAGTTTGGACTTTGGCATATGACTTCCAGGTCGCATTGAGAACCATACTACTAGAATATGGAAAGTTATGTGATGCTCCCAAGTGGTATGGGAGCATGATGCTCCCATTGAATATGACTCTTAGATGGAAAAATATGTAAATTACGGCCGTTAGATCAAAACCAACGACCCAAAAGTAAGGTGATTTTGCTAAAAACGAGATGGTTTTACTATTTTTCAGCCAAAAAATCGCAATATTAGTACTTACCACAAAAACAGGGTTTACATGCTTTTACTAAGGCAACACTTACTATGTTATATGGTTACACTTGCTTCATTGTATGGCTACACTTACTACACTTATTACTGAGATGTTTTGACAATCAATGGTTGAGATGAACTCATAAAATCCTATGGTTAGGAACAATTGGGAGCATCATGCTCCGAAACCGCTTGGGAGCATCATAGCCATTGCCCTAGAATATAGTTTGGTTTATTTGCTTTAGTTGGATGCACATTGCATCACAGTAATGAAGGATAGAGGAAAAGAACTAGGATCTCTCTCTCGCTCTCTAAAACTATCTCTAGTTGGGGGGAGGGGGGGAATGTTGGCGCCCCCCTGCTCCTCCAATCACCCACCCCCCAAAACCTTCCTCACTCTTCGTTTTTCTTGCCTTGCTTGTCATCCCGATGACCGGGCTTCAAGCGACTACCATCCTCTAGTGACGAAGCCGACAGATTCGACGAGATATCATACTGTGGCAACAAATCTTGGAGTCACTCGTAGACGGATGTGGAGACGGGCCTCTCCGCTCTCATCCCTACTCTTTCCATTGCCATGTTACAGAGTGGTCTCAAATCTGTTTGAAGTCTTTAGTCCTCCGCTGTTTACCACGTCCTTTCACGTTGGGCGAGCACCTCCGTGCCAGAAATGTCTATGTTGTAAAACAGAGGTGAGTACTACGGCACACCCTCAGGGTGGTTACAGAAAACTGAAAGTGGGGTTGTTTCTTTATCTTTTTCACTTTTTTGTTGTTCATATCCCACCTTTTATGGTGGTTTGTGATCCTCCCTTGATGGAGGTTTGTAGGTCTCCATGCGTTGGAGGCCGTTCTCTCCCTCTCGGGAGCTTTATTTAGCATCAATTTACTTCTTTGGTCCACTTTTTGTTCTGTTGCAGTATAGTTAGGCACTCTGCCTTTCTGATAAGAAAAAAGCACATTGAGTTTATTCTAGTTAGATCAAGGGAAATCCAAGAATTATCATAGGTTGATTAGTTGCGAACCAAACTACTCAAGCAATGTGTTATGGGTTTGGATTCTATGATTAATTTATAGAGCTGAGTGAAGGGTTTATCAATCCCAGTGAAGGCGGGGGGGGGGGTGGTGGGGTGTTGTTCTTAGTTAAGTTTTGTTATTCTTTTCTAGGTCCTAATGAGGTAGCTTCCTATGTGTGGATTTGACTTTCGATTCAGTTCTCACTCTATGCGATTCGGCCAAATAGGGGTTGGGTTCTTTATAACTAGTACTGTATGTGCTGAAAGGGCGACAAGTCCATGGCTCCATGCATCATTTGCTTCATTTTAAGATAGAGATTTTTGGAGCTTACTTATTTGGCCTGTGGGGTTATTATGTCAATTTCCAGTGCTTCAGCTTCGGGATAATCATCTCATTAATGGCATCTAAGAGGGTTCGGAAAGCTTGAAGGGTGGCACCCGTTCGTTTGCTATGGACCAGTGTTGTATGTAGGGGAAGAGGGTTAGGCATACATTTGAGAATGTAGAAATGGTTATATGTAGGATCGAGCTATATTTGCTTCATTGTGCTGTTATTTGGCATGAAGAAAATTTTCTGATTCTTCTTTGCTTTGGTGGTTTCTTGGTAAAGGCTTCATTTTCAAGTGGGTTTTTTTTAGTTGAATGTTGTTCTCCTGGTTTGCTTCCTAGTGTACATCGGTGACTAACTGTTGGGCAAATTTTCTGTAATACTTCTTGTCATCAATGAAGCTTTAAAAAAAGGGTTAGCAAGAGTTAGAGAAAGAGTTTTGTGATCCAGAATTTGAGAGAGTTTGGCGTTTCACTCTTTAAGGTGATGTGATTAGTTAAATACAGTAGAGTTTTAAAATGATTCAATTAAGGCAATAAGGATTGTGGAGTCCCTCAGTTTTAGACGACTCTGTCATCTGATCATCTCAAATTGTGATGTTAGGTTTCTGGTACTTGGTCCTGCATTTCATAACATGGACTTACATGATGGGTGTTACATTTACATTTGGACTTGGGATAACATCTCATACACAGGTGCCTCAAAAAATCCTTAAGGAATTCTTTTGCAATGATTTGTGAGGTGCTGAGCTTTGAATTCAAAGGTCCACCTCTTAAATAGCAATCAGTGGGGTAGGGCATACCTGCGAGGTTAGTATCTTGGATCCTTTACCTAGGAAAAGTTATCTTTAAATTAGGTTCGTGTTTATTCCTTGGGTTAAGCAGGAAGTGGAGAATTCATCAAAAGCAAAATGATATCGATATTGGCATGATAGAAGAGACAGATTTTTTATTATCAGGCAGTTTTGAAGATTTTGATTATCAGGCAGTTTTGAAGACAAACACTATGTTACTTTCTAAGAGCTCAGAGCAGGTAACTTTGACAGTCTAGTTTTTCCAATCGTAGGGAACGAATGTCGAAATTAAAAAATAAGCAAGCTTGCTTGCTAACGAGGGATAGACTAGTTGTAAGCAGATAGAATATAGATGGCAGTCGAATGAGAGGAGAAAAGGTGTGATGGGATTTATGGGAACTTGGGTGTATCAAATAGGTGATGAGGTATCTGACTGTGGTTGGAAGCAGTATTTTGCTAGTGAATGTAATCAATTGTGGAAGAGGTTGATGGAGATGAATAAATTTGGATCCATCGTTTTTAAAGGTAGCTGATTTTCTATCTATATTCTGGAACTATAAAAAGCAACTTTGCATAAAATTATGGTAAGATTTACAAGGTCTTGTAATAACTAATAAGAAAGTGGGATTGACGGGATTTCCTTGGTAATATCCACATTTCATGGTTTAGCTTAATCATGTTGCATTGTTTGTCACAAGCCCAAGCCCAAATGATACCTATTTGCGACCTCAATGTGGATTCCTCTGAAATTTTATGGCTGATTTGACACTATACAAGAGATTGTCTTTGTTGGATTATCTCTTGTTTTGTATAGGGTTTGAGTGATTCATTTTCTCTGCGCAATATTTTTTCTGGTTCCATGTTTTGTTTGTGTTTCAATTTGGCTCTTTCTTTACTTCAGATTCACTGATTGTTGCTGTTAAACCAAAGCCGCCAGTTAAATATAATGGTGATGTGTTAGATGAAGACGATGATGAAGAGGATCTGGTTAGAACTGAACAATTATTCCATTTAGCAGTTTTTTGTTGTTGTTGTTGTGTGTGTGTGTCAGTGTGTGGGTGCATTTGCAGATTTTCTAATCCCTTCATTTCTGAATTCAGAAGTTTCAGCTTCCTCGGTTAACAAGTGGGTGGAAGAGGATGCTTTTCTCTTTTTTACATGATAAATTAAGGCTCCCCGGTAAGCTTACGATTCATATTACTTGTGCTTCTATTTCCTTTTTATTTCTGAAAGAAGTGCACTTTATTTTGGTGACGATAAGGCATTTTCTGACAGCTGCTTGTTATTGGTAGATATGCTGTTGATGGCAATTTTCTCTGTCAGTCTGAAGGGGTGGGCCATAATTGTCATGTGGTTTATATTGGCACCTTTTGCTCATAGATGGGATTTGGGACCTTTGTATGTAAGTTCACTTCTGTCGCATGGTTCCTTTTTCCTTTGTTGAATGCATAGTACGTGCTATTTAGTTGGGTTCTGTTTGGATTTTATGTAATGCTTTTGCAGTTTTAGCAGACGCCTTGTTATACAAGAATCATGTGACATGAGCTTTCTATTAGGTCGTGAAGAACTCACAAAATGGTTTCTATTATAATATTAAGATCGAAAGACTAACAGTTGTCCGATAAGAAAAGTGATGCTATCCAAGTTGAGGGTAATTTTAAGGGACAAGCAAAGACAATTGAAATTGGGTTAAGATAATGAGGCCGGTTCCCCTCACACAAAGTTGACATAAAACTAATCGGAGTTTCACACAAATGATCAGAGCCATTCAATTTGTTTTAAATAGGTTTCTCAGAGCTCCCATTAAAAAATCAACTCATTTTGATATCGGTAAGGGCTTCTTCAGTGTCCTGTAAAATTTGACAGGAAAATGAACCGATTAAGAACCTACCGATATCCGAATGAGTTGATTTTTTACGGGAACCCTTGAAAATATAAACAAATTGAAACAGCTCCGATCATTTGGGTGGGACTCCAAAATGGGTCCCACAAAAAACTTGTATCAAAACTTGTGTCAACTATTGAGTGAGGGGAACCAACCCCTAAGATTATATGGAATGATATGTTCCCTTGTTTAACAGAGATTCATCCGATTGACCCCAAGTAGTTAGGATAACCCTATTTGATCTGAGTTGAGTTGAATTGAATTGATTAATAGAGAATTAGAACTCTCAAACATGTTGCATCATATTGACCTGCGAAGATAGGGGAACATCTGCACAAACTGCTCGGCTGATCAGGAGGAGGGACAATTGGAATCCCTCGACCTGTGTAGATAGGGAACATCTGAAGATCGAAGGTTATTGACTTCTCCCTCTGTGCAAGAGTACTCTCTTTTCTGGATCTCCTTGGTTTTAGCATAAAAGGGTGAATTCGCACGAGGGTTTCCTAAGTTTGTTCTTTGTTGTACACTTCAACTCAACAAGCTTTTTTCCAATTACTGGCAATGAGCTATGCGAAGACGTGAATCAGTTTCCTTTAATTAGTTCTATTTACAATCATCTCCTTAGTTAAGTCACTTATTTCCTATCACCTCAACCCCGTTGTTTTACCACCCTTCACGTGGATCAAAATCAAATTTCCCCGCCTTCCAGACACGTTAACGGGTCGACGACATACATTGAGTGCCGTTCCCTCATAATCGCTGTGTTTGGTTCACAATTTTGGATTGAAAATTTTGAGTTAAAATGTAAAAACATTTTATTGGATGAGTTATTTCAAAAATAAATGGGCCCCTTTACCGAGACTGACGAGAAAATAAAAAAAGAAAAACTGATGGATAAAGTCTGTCCTCTCTGTCCTTCCAACTCCAGTGATGCTACAGTCCCAACGAGAAGGGATTTCGGTCGGGATCTCGACGCCGCTCCGGGCTCACTCCGGCCACCGGACGGCCGATCCGAGACGTCCAAAAACTCTAAAAAACAAACTGAGTGGGCTTACGCGAGAATCAAAGGCATCCAATGTGTGTAGGTGCTTGGATCAAGCACTTCATTTTTTTTGTAATACAAATATATACAAAAAAATGGAGTGCTTGATCCAAGCACCTTACACACATCGGATGCCTTTGATTCTCGGTGGGCCCACTCGGTTTTTTTTGTTAAGAGTGGATCGACCGTCCGGTCGCCAGAGTGAGCCCGTCTAGGCGTCGGGATCCCGATCGGGATCCCTTAGTTGGAAACCGTAGACTTTCCGCTCCCAACTCATCTCTCTGTCACTAAAGACTGTGCACGGGTTGTACTGTTGTAGTCAGATGAGTTGCCGGCCTTTTCAACACTTTTTGGCCCCACAATTTTTTGCATTCAAAACTAACTTTTTGAAACAAAAATTCAAAAAGGGTAACCGAACAAAGTGAATATCTTTTGTTGCAACACCTCTCAAGTCTCATCCATAAACATGATTATTTCGGCTGCACTCTTATTGTGGACTTGTTTGTTTGGTCCACACAGAATTTTTACCGCAGGTTGTAGCACGTGTTAGAAAAAAGAAATCACTCCCCTTTCATCGATTTGACCCAATTGATTATTTTCACCCCATCTATAAAAGAACTGCAGATTATAAACTCACTTCTTGCTTGGTACTTCAATTTGTTCAGATACTCGCCACAGGGTTTGCCATCATTTTCTTTAATCTTGGAAAGCGGCAGCAAGGTGACATGAGGTATGTACCATAAGCCTGTTATTGGATCAGTGATGAGATACCGTATTAGAAAGTGCAAGTCATACTGAATATACTGGTTTAAGTGCAAACAAGACATTTTCCTTCATGATCTCATGCATATTTGATAAAACGCAGTCAAGGTATCCAGAAAAACGTTGTGGGTTTCATATATTAAATAGACGTGTTCTGTTGCCGGTCCTCCACCTTCACCCTCCTGCTCTGCCTCTGTGCATGTAATTAATCTTTTAAACGTAAAATTTAATGCCAAATGCCTACACGTAAGAGATCACCTCTTGTTTAACAATGCGTGGAGCCAATACTCAACTACAATTCTTTCCCTAAATATTGTTTATTCTGAATACCTGCAGCGCGTACTCTATCTTCAATGAGGATTTCAGAGAGCTTCCTGGGACCCTTAATGCAGATCGCCTGGATAGAGACATCCGAGCAGGCCAGTTCTGAGCCTGCTTTTGCTACTCATGACTCATGAGGCGCCCAAATATAGCGAAACCATGTACATGATGTACCTACAGACAGACAGCACAGAAAACCTATCTGAAGGAAATCACAAGAGGCGAGTAATATGGAGGATGTTCATTCATGTAACCATCGAAACATGTGTAAAATGAGTAGGTTTTTTGTTTGAAGTGCCTGAAGAACAGAGCAAAGTTTGTAAGTTTAGAAATATCCCAAGGTTGAAGAGTGTGAATGTATGGTGAAGAAATCTGATTTAACAAGAGGCATATTTAGCTCCGATTAAAAAAAAAGAAAAGAAAAGAAAAGAAAAAAGAGGCTTATTTTTAGCTCACTGCTTCGGCAAATCAGTACATCATATTTTGGCTTAGTGAAGCTGCTATGGTTAAAGAAGCAATAGAATTTCAGAAAACACATTTACCACCATAATGCTGCAACCCCTGCGCAGGCAGCAAGTTTTCGTTTTGCGATTTCAAGTTTTCTCCCTCTTGCTTCCCTCGAGAACTGGAAGTCGTTTTCTGTCACGACATAGAAATCAGGTAATCCTCGAAGAGTGGAGGAACTTTCAATGGCCAAACAGATTCAAAATCGAAATGTCAGACCATGCTCTCTCAAATCATGGTCGTCTTGTTGAAATCGCCAGAACTATGGATTTCAGGTCAAATTGGTTAGTATCTGATTCTGGCAAAGTTGAAAAAGGCTTTAAGATGTTAGATTGGGTGACGATATTTGTGTCTGATTTTTCTTTCCATAGCAGAGGGCTAGGAAGTCTAATTTTGTACTAGAGAAGGAAAATTCAAGTTTAGTTTTGTTGCCCTGACAACACACAAGTACTCCCTCCGTCCCTAAATAAGTGTCCGGCGCCCAAACTTAGACCTTTAAAAGAATGCATTTGTTTCGTTAAAAAAATCAATTTTTTTTGACAAATCAATATATGGCAATGGGTTCTATTAGATTGTGGAAAAAAATTAGATTTTTTAACGAAAAACATGTATCTTTTGTAAGGCGTTTTGCGCGCCGGACACTTATTTAGGGACGGAGGGAGTATGATATAAGTAATTGCAAAATTCCAGTGAAGCAGTTCTAATGTATCAGAAGAAGTTTTTGTCAAAAAGGACTTGGATTCTGGGCAGTTGGGGACCCAACTGCAGCATGTAGTATGCCCATTGCGGGCTTGATCTGGGTTTGTTTTGATAATCTGAACTGTTCACTTTGTATATCCCGTCGAAAATTTTAACCATGTGAACAATCATATTCATTGGTTATCGATCAATGTTCAGAGCACATCTATGCTCTGAAAAAAGGCCTCAGACACACTGGATTTGATTTTAACCATGTGAACAATCATGTTCATCGGTTATCGATCAATGTTCAGAGCACATCTATGCTCTGAAAAAGGGCCTCAGACACACTAAATCAAATCTATTTGTAGTATAAATCCATTTGTAGGAGTGTCCATGGTCTCGATTGATCCAGTTCCTCAAGAATCGAGTAACCAAACCATTTCTAACAGTTCAGAAAAAATGAGAACCGATATCTAACCATTACAAATATAGAACCTAACTATAACCAAACCACTATACCGGTCTGGTTTCGGTTCTACGCTTTTAGGATCCAAACATTTCCGTAAAATATGATACTCAAACACATAATCCCAAAATTGTTCATAAAAATAGTCCATAGCTTCAATAATGCTATCCACACGGCTTCTAATTACTGGAAATAAAACAGAAACAAGCGAAATTAGTAAGGGAATGCGAAACGTACTCAGCCAATTTCAGGCGTCCGGAAATTGGCAATGGATGGGTTAATCGAGGCGAGTAGAACTCTGTCCTTAAAGCAAATTCACCCTCCACTACGGTGCTGATGGAATCCGCGGACGTCTGCTTCCCAGGACTACCCGATTTTCACCAACCGGAAGCAGCACTGCAATCTGATTGGTAGGCGAACCAAAAACTGTGTCGAACTCTCAGTACAGATGCGTGAAAATGAAGAATGTATGCAGGATAATTTTGTATGCAATGATGCAGAAACATGTCTAATTTATAGGCATGAACGCACCTGTTCGGAAACAGTAGCCGTGACTGTTCGGAACAGTGGTACCAGTTGGCCGGAAAAGGCAGGCGTGACTGTTCGGAACAGAGGACGGATGGGTCAGCTCTGTTTCGGCCCAGTTCGAAACCGTTAGGCTGCAAAAAAATAATAATCCATTGGGCCAAGCCCAATCTTTTGACCCAACCCAACCCGGTCCGGTTCGGCACGTGTGTGTTTTATAAGAGAAAAGCATACATTGTCCATGCCCTCTCCCCCTACAAAACTTCTATGACCCAAAGGGCCAACCCTTTGAGCTCCACTTGGGTTATTTATCCCCAATGAACTTTCCTCCTCCCACCAATGTGGGACTACCACTTTCCACTCCTCCAAATACCATATGGGAGCAACTTGGCATGGCAATTTCTCATTCACCATGACTTGATTTTCTCCAATTATATGTTCCATCTTAATCTCCTAACCAAGACGAACACAACGGTATGTGGGTCGGTCCACGTGGACGCGTGGGACCCACTCAATAAGTAGCTCAAAGTTGAGCAAAATCAAGTTTTTTCCAACAAATAACACTTCAAGTCTTGCTAAAATGAGAGGCTAACGTGATTTTCGGAATAAAAATTACAAAAACATGCGAAGCTATTTTTCTTGACCAGTTGCACTATATCGAGAAAAACTTGAAAAATATCATTATGATAATTTCAAGCATGTAGTCGCTCCTTTTAATCCTAATGTACATTTATTTCCTGTCAAAAATGATAAGGACGTGATTGATAAAAAAGAATATGCTACCATAATTGGGAGCTTGCATTACTCGATTGAATATACTCGACCTGTCATTGCTTACGCAGGTACTTAAGCAGGTTTAGTAGCAAGCCTAGTGATAATAGGCTACCCATTAAGCGAATAATGAGATATTTATTTGATACCAAAAATTATAACATGTTTTATAAAAATTATCCTGCAGTACCTGGAGGTTTTAGTGATGTCAATTTGCAGGTTGAAATACTTTGTCAAGTGATTCAATCTCTACTAGCTCCTCCTCATTGTAGAAAGCTCTTTCTATGTCAAATATTTTCATTCCCACCCTTATATATGCAACGATATAAAGAAAAGCTAGAACTTGATCAGTGTCTTTTAGGAACCCTACTACTTCACACCGTACACTAATTGGTAAACTGCTACTATCTATACGTTCAACTACTAGAGCATTATAAAGCTGTGTGCTTTCTCCGCAACCTAACCTCCTAGAAAGGATTGCACCCAAGCATAGGGTTAGGTCGTTGAAAGCATATAAACCTGAAGAACCGAATCGTTCCCACAGAGAAATCTTCTTTAACAAATTTGGAATAGATGTTAAGTAAAGAGTTTCGGCGTTCAAGCGGTCAACTTTGGTGTTTGATTCAAATAACAATAATAAGCTTGGAAATAAACTAGACTAAGATGGTCGAGTCAAAGGGATTGATTTACCCACAACTTAGCCATAAAACGGTTTCTTCATCTAACTCATGAGTGAACCGAAACCGTCCGGATTCCACTAAAAGAATTAAAAGCTGAAGACTACTTATAACTTAATTCAAAGCTCTAATTCAAACTAAACTCATTTAACGAAAGTGAGACGAAAAAAGATCGTTCGCACGCGTAGGATGATCAAGCGCGTAGTATAAGGCAATAGACTCCATGATCAAGGAAGCCACCAACCTCATGATCTATGCTAGACATCATGGGTTTAATCCATTCAAAACCTTGAGATTAAATTAAAGTTAAGCGAAACCATTCAAACGACTAATTCATAGGGTGAACCTCACCCCATGACTGAACCTTATAACTACTCACTTATAGGAAAAAGACTAGAAATTATGCTAGGAAATGAAAACATGATTAGCCGATAAAAACGGAAATAAACATGATTTATACAAAGATCCATACCATAGCTACAACATTAATACTTGACAAAATAACAAACAACTAGTACCTTGAAAAGTTCTTGAAGGAAATGACAAGAAAAGCTTAAAAGACTAACAATGGAGTTCTTAGGAAAATAAAAGACTTAAAGCTAAGTGTAACTAGTTAATGGCCATATATGGCATACAAAACTATTTATATGGCCAAACAACCAACCAAAAAGTAGACCAAAAGGCCCCCAAAATATCCCAAAGACATGTCAAAAGTGAAAACTTTTCATAAAAGGAAGGTTGAAATATTTAGCAAAAGGTGCTGGCCGAAGGGCATTGGTATCAATACCTAAAAAATGAGGTATTGATACCAACTCAACTTGAAACTCACTCAAACTAAAAATGGTCTTCCTAATTTTACACAAGTCTCATTTTCATCCTTTAAGTATCAATTGCAGCTCTATTGACTTTCAAGTTTGGTTTTCGTACCAATTTGGTTCAATTGATAACGTTGGTCAGCCAAATTGAACGAAAAAAATCAAATTGAGGGCATACGTTATCAATTGGACTAATTTGGTACGAACTGCAACGATCAAATTGCCATCAATCTAATATTTTTCGTCCAGTTTGCTTGACAATAGTTTTCAATTGGACCAATTTGGTACAAAAATCAAACTTAAAGATTAAAATAATTGTAATTGATATTTGAAGGACGAAAATGAGATTTGAATAAAATTAGGAGGATCATTTATATAAATTTCCCAAGTAAAAATTATTAGGTGAAATGGAGTACTACTCCACTACTACTATTGGTATAGAAAAATTATTGCCGGTGTCGCATAACCAGTGGATAATTACTCGTTGGTATATATACGCGCCAAGCTGTTGGTTTGAGAGGAAGGAAAGTCAAATGTCTTCTTCATCCTTCTCGCTGCCAAGGTCCACCCCTCACAGACGACCCGTTCAATCGACAATTCCAACGGACCCGATTCGGACGGCCGTGAACCAGGCTCCGAATGAACGACGTGGGCCGGCCATCTCACAGTTGTTGGCGTTTGGGTTGATTATATTCCTCGGGTTGCTACAGTTTCTGCCAGCTACCCATTTCCGAGACGCTTCGGATCCTTTCAGAAAGTGGGTCCCTTTCCCTTCCAATCTCTCCTCCTCTTCAGTAAGTTACAATCGACCTTTCTTGTAATTTTCCTCATTCTTTTTTTCCAAAATTTTGATTCATTTTCTTGTGGTTAAGTTCTTGGCATCCGAGAACTTAAATTTTAATGTTGATCGGTTGCTCAAAAATATCTATAATAACTTTTATGATAGTTTTTTTTTTTTTTTGGTGATACGGATTAACTGCAATTGATACGACATTTATCTGTGACAAAAAAGAAATTGATGTTCGCGCAACCAACGTCAAAATCCTGTCCTCGTCGGCATCAGAATAGTGGTGATTAATTGGACCATGTGGGGTTTACAATGTCAGTTAAGTCTAATATTCTGAATGGTATCAGAAAATGGAATATTGAGAACCAGTAGATTTAACCCTGTTGTATTATGGTGGGCCATCTCAAAAGTGAATTTGGTCCCAACTTAAAGGTATTATTCTGGCCAATTTTTTAGGGTTCAGTTCTTAGCATTAGTCTGTGTAGATGCACGTTTTTTAGGGTAGCACAGGAGAAAATTGGGGCAATTTGAAATGTAAATGTAAGCTCACCATTAGCTTGCTGATTTTGATTTTGCACCGATCAAAGATATTGTTGTTTGCCAATAAAGCTTATTCTCTTTTTTTACTTTTCCAACTTTCTATTGATCAAGGTTGATCAATGCATCACCAAGAGGTCCAAGAGGGATTGCATAATTTATCATTCATTCCCTATTCTATCTACACTACAGTCTTCAAAATGTAGGCCTTCATTCATTCCTTGTACTATCTACATTCTACAGTCTTCAAAATATACAGCTTCAAGTGATGAAAATTCTGGCTACAGCAGAACACGTACGGTTGCGGATCGTATGGTACACATTGTATCGTGGATAGATTGCCTAGACCTTCGAGTGCTCGCAGTTCTAATGAATTCAACTTTATCATGTGCAAGGTTTGTTGAATACCACTGACACCAAAGCTATCTATCATTGCAAGTATTTTTTTGGGGTATTAAATTGCATTGTCCTAGTCCATGTTGATTTATCAATGGTTATCAGATAAATGCTTTTGAAAGTACCATATCCTTTCTTTGATGGCTAAGTAAGTGAGAAACTGATGTGTTCGAAACTTAAATCTTCTGAACATTCTTGTTTGTCCATTATCTCCATCTATACTAATGTAAAAGAGGAGTCTTTCTGAGCGAACTAGGTTTTACCTTACAGTTTTGTCTTGCTCACCATCGTGGTGACACCTTTACATCCCTTGAATCTCAACCAACCCATCTGTTTGATTTTAAAAAGCTTGGCATTTACCTCCATGACCATGTTTTTGTGTGTGAATAGTTCTATTGTCTTTGAAATTACCGAAATGGTTTAGAGCTTCTCTCTCTCTCTCTCTCTCAATTGATGAGAAGCTGCAACTTTTGTCATTCGACAATAACGACTCAGTGGTTCCTTGAGTTTCATTGATTTGTCTGTTTTTTTGCTCAACAGTTTGTTTGATTTGTTTCGCTGCAAGATTCTTTGGGTTGATGCCAGAACAAGTTTGAGTTATTCTGAAACAGAGTTTACCAATACTAGTCTTGAGTATGCTTTCTCTCATTTCACTGTCATAAGATGAGATATAAAGAAACTCGTCACGTGCTCTCAGACATTTGCATTAGGTAGGCCTGTTGGTCAAGGTTGTGAATGGTTCCCTTGACACAGCATTACAGATATATGTTTGGGTGGAGGTCATGTTTTTGTTTTGGTATTACATTATTACTTGAGACAAGGATACAAAAAGTCTTAGTTGTCTCTTCATGCAGTGGTAACTTGTGGTATTGCATGTCTAATTTATTATGGGTACAAATTATAGGTACCAATTTTGTTTGGTGTTCTCTTTTAAAACCAATCATGAAAGCAGCATTTTGTTTCTAAGTGTGACTTTCTATCTACAGCTTCCTTTTGTTTCAGGTTTGAACTTTGAACTTTGAACTTAGACTTAGACTTATTTTTGAGGTCCCACTTCTTTTCTTTTTTCTGTTATTAAAGTATTTGAATGACGAAGATTTGTAGTGCTTGGATTTAACCAGGTCTTGATGCGGAAGTGGTGCTTCAAAATGAGTCAGGATGTTGTTTCGTTGAAAATAGGAGTCTAAACAATAGAAAGGATCTTTTGATCAATCTGCTGTCGAGAAGTTTGCACAAATGCAGAGCACACAATGGGCACCCAATAAAAGATCGTTGGTAATCTTTTTTGTGCCCATCGTCTGCAAGAAGTAAAAGAAAAAGGGAATGGGCAAGTCCCAACCATTGTGAGTGATGTGCAGGACCACAAAAATCGTTGCAAAAAGTCCATTTTATAAGCTATTAAGGTCTTTTCCCCTCTGTTTTCCATATATAGCAAGGTTTAGGTTATGAATTTTGTTGTGTTAAATTCTTTTCATTTTAACTAACAGAATTTTGTTGTGTTAAATTCTTTTCATTTTAACTAACAAAGCTTGTTGAACACTTCTATTTTCCATCGATAATATAAAGTTATTCCACCTTATAATTATTACTATGAGGTCTATTGGGTAAATGCAAATCTTACTGCAGTTATTGCATTTTCTTGCTGCCACTTCTTTGTTGGTTTGTCCGCTAATTTGTTTGTGTTGACTGCAGATATCCAGAATTAGTTTCCTTTCATTTCTTTACCCCCGAAGGGGATAGTAATGGCAGAGTTTCTTATTATAAACTTAAAGTGCTATTTCCACATTCAAAACTTGAAATTGTTGGGTAAGCTATTCCCTTTCTTATTAGCCTCCTTTGTCGGGTTTTATTCCGCTGGTTTCATTTGTTGATTTGATCTCTATGCCTTATTACCTCGTACATACAGGCAGGAGAAGGTTAAAGAACTAATTATGACAGCTTACTCTGCGGGAGAATATAGGCCGCCTTTTGATGAGATGGCCCCATTTGCTATACCAGCTGTCCTCCCTACTGTAAGCAAGTTCATATATGTCTCACCCAATGTAATCATCAAGGTAGGTTTCTCCATTTAACTACTTCGTAATGCAATTTTGAGTTCCCTTAGTTTCCCTGTGAATTCGGGACCTTTTTGATAGCTACCGTTTTGACTTTGTGCGACTAAGGTCCAGAAAGGATAGTAGAACAGAGATATCAGTGTAGTGTATGCGTAAATGAATTGGGTTCTTGTAGGACATTTGGAATGTTGACACTATTAAGCAGATGAATTTTCAGTCTAGATTATTTGCTAACCTCTTTTAGAGGTTATAAAGAAGACAGGTTTGTATCTTTCTTTGGAAGAGGTAATGGAAAAGATGTATCGTAACAAAATTCCTTCACCTGCTATTACCTAATTCCCTAGCAATAACTGTTAGAAGGTATTAAACTATTAATCTTTTTTTTTTTGAACGGCTATTAATCTTAATGTTATGGCTAGAAAAGGACACATATCTAATATCGAACATAAATTTTGGTCATCATTTAATTGAAATTGATGGCATCATATCATATGGAAGCTGTACAGGTAGTTTACAAGGTGGTTGGAATTAGTTTCAGTTATTATTTCCCTTTTCCATTGGTTTCAAAAGGATTTCTATGTAGCAAATAGTTGTGTAGACGGAAAAAAATAGAGTTCCAAAAGAAAAAAGCATAGTGAAATAAAGTTCTCATGAGTCATGGGGGCCGTGGGCGGCCCCACTTTTAATTGAAAGGAAGCAGCCTCTCTTTATGTTGCCGGTCAGTCTCAAAATGTAATGGCTAGGTAAGATAAGAGCACTTCAAGCTTTTCAAATAGATCCAGTCCACTGGTGGTGTGTTACTGGGTTGGTACTTCAAGTTCTGTCTCCCGACACAGCTTTGCTTGGAAGCTGGCAAGCTTTTATCCTGGTGCGATCACCAGACCTGCCTACTGTGGGCCCATATCTCTATGGAACAAAAAGTCGTTGCTAGTTTAATTTGGATTCCTCTGAAATCCTAATTTATTGTTCACTTGTCACAAAAGAAAGATAAGAACGTTAAATCAAGGAGGAAAAGAAATTATTAGCGGCAACAAATGATCTAACTTTTTCTGTGGCAGGGAGGAGTTGAGGAATTGCTTGGAGATTTGAAGAATTTTGGCATTGCAGTTGCTGAGGACTGCTCGAAACAGCTATCTGCGTATATTAACTTTGATATCTTAGATGCTATTCAGAGATCATCAGCAAAGCCTTGGCTATCTGGGACTCCTTATTCAAAAGACGCTTGTATGCCTGACCTAGGTCTGGTTGTTATTGATTCGACTAGACTGCAAAAGGATCTATTGGAGGCAATCCTATGGTGGAGTAGAGTTCTGAATAAGAGTGAAAGGTTCCTCATTCTCCTTTTGTCTCTTCATATTGGAAATTTGGAAGTTATTTTCCATTTTTCTTCTAGTTGTCCTATATTTCAACTGTTGATGTTTGGCTGCACTGCAAGTTTTCTGTTTTCAAATTTGTTGAAGATGTGTTCAGTAAGGGTATCTCAAGTTTTGGTCTCTAACCTATTTTATAAAGCGAATTTCAATTTGGAGGAGGAATACGACAAATTTTACTCAAGAATAATACAAATTAACATGTTGGTAATATTTATGGGTTATAGATTCATAGCGAGTGTTGGAGAATGAGGAAGACAGTTTATCAGCCTAAGACGATGCTGAAATGTGTTGAGTGCGGAGGTCTGTAGAAGTTTTCTAACGAGTTAGATTACTGGCATCACTGTTTCACTTGTTTTTGAAAGTCGGTAAAGAAAACACTTGTCTGTGTTTAGAGTTGAAAACAAGACTGAAGGAACTAACACAGTCTTGAAAAGTTTGGATTTACGTTCGGCTTTAGGAGAACTAAAGATTCACTTATACAAAATTTTATAGTTTTGTTTAAGTTGAATTTATGTTGGTAAGCTTCCTGAGGTGGTTATGAATCAGGATTCACTATTATATCAATTGTATGCAATTCTTGCATTCCATTTCTAGAAACATGAGTACAGCAGAGATTCTGGAGTCTGGACCAAAAAGGAAAATGAACATCATTGGATTAACAGTAGAGATGGTACTCGGGTAAGAATGGAAACAAGGAAAACATGCATGATCTATTTGGACATTAGATAATGTTTGTTTTCCCCTTCCAAGAAAGCTGTTTCTGTATTTTATTACTTGTAGAGTGAAGCTTTTGTAAATAATAAGATGACAGCAATTTTCTTGTCGGAATACAAATGATTCCATATTTATTACTCTGTGTTTCACTTGTCGGAATAAAACAATATGTTCTCAATTCATCAGAGTCTGCTAGGTGAAGTCGCATGTGTCATTGGTCTAACTTTGGTTGGTTCATTTACAGAGAGAGTCCAAGTCCAGCAGTTGCCCTAGCACTTTACAACAGACATCTCAAGCTAGACATTAGCCAGGATACATTGATTTCCCGGTATGATTGGGGAAGAAACCTCAACTCTGAATCTTGTGATGGTGCCGTAAGAACACCTGCTCTTGAGAATCTTTGGAAGCAGTATCTTCCGCTTATGTCAGATCAATTCTTGGGTAATTAGAGTAATCTTATTTTTGTTTGCTTCATGGAATTGGATAACGCTTATTACCAACTCTACGATTTGTCTTATCTGATGCTCAAGTTTACAAAATTTTAGTCTCTTGACTTGGTTGTAGTAAATGTTGAACATATCCTTGCTTGATGTGTTCAGTAATCTTAGGTCATTAATATTGTCAAACTGGGTATACATTTGCGACCCATACTTCAAATGTTTGGTGTATCCTATTGTTTCTTTTGACCCTATTATTCGTGGGACAACTGCGAATTTACTGCATGCAACCTATGCTAAACAAAACTCATAAATCTTATAACAATTTGCTATATACAACCGAACAAATATCCATGAACTCTCTAAAATACCCTTCCTTATCCCAAACATAATTTTCCAAAAAATTGAACTCTCCCCTAAGTCCCCTTCCCCCTTCTCTCTCTCTCTCTCTCTCTCCTCGTTATCTCCTTTCCCTCCTTTCCTGTTCGTTCTAATCTCCCCATTCTCTCCATTCTTCAATGTATGGTAGCACCACTAGTCAGTAGTCACCACGTCCACAACCACCAACATCCTCAACCATCAGCAACAAATCCTCCATAACTGCAGTACCAGACTCGTCATCACCGCCTCCTTTAAAACAAAATCCCGATATGCTCAGATACACATTCCTGAAAAACTTATAGAAAATTCGGGTTTTAGAACTCAAAAATATTTACAAAATTCAGATTCTAATACCTAAAAATATTAAACATATTCGGGTTATGATATTTGAATGGTTTCAGAAACAAATTCATACTTTCAAATCCAAAAATATGTCACCTTCAAATTTAAAACCTTGAACTCTTTATAACACTTTGAAGATGCGTCATGTATTTCTTTTTTTTCTCCTGTAAAACAAATTTTGAGCATACGCGATTGACGTCATGTATTTTGATAATACGCGATGGACTATTCATACCTCAAAATCCAAAAATATATGTCACTTTTGAGTTTGAAAACCCAAAAAAGCTTACTAGGCTTAGTTTGGATTCTAGAATCTGATATACACTATAATTTAGAATCGGATGATCTTGGGATAGAAACTGAAACTATATTTTGGTGCAAAATGATTTTCTTCAAATTTGTTTTCCAATTCGATTTCTCTCTCTCTCTCTCTCTCTCTCCTCAACTTCATTTTTAATCACGTACAACTGATACAAGAATGGAGAACCCCAATCGAACCTTCTGAACAGAAAAAAAAACACCTAGCTGTTTGGCTTATTTTTATGGAAGAAGATGAAGGAGAACGAAAATGGAGTGGATTTATGGTGGAAGGTGGAGCTCCAAAGCTTTTCAAGTTTTCGGCTATGGTGGCTATGGTGGAACGTGGGAGGCTGTGGAAGATGATGGAGGGTGAGTTATGTTTTATTTGTGTGGTTGAATGTTTGTGGTTGTATTTAGTAATAGTATGGCTATTTTTGTCCATGTTTTAAAGGGCATATTTGTCCAAAAGTGATTTATTAAAAACAAGTTGCATATAGTAAATTCGTAGTTGTATATAGAATCTCTCTTATTTGCTCTCATATTCTACAACTTTAAATCTATATAATAAAACAACTCAGTATTTGAATTCTATGTACATAAATCTAACAGCTCAAACTTATCCATCATAAATCCTATGGTTGAGAAGAGATAGGCCTGGAAAATCATAGTTTCAATCTTCTCTAACCTTTCTTATTCCAACTCTATTTTGTTATGGAAAAATAGAAAGTAATAAAATTTCATTGCCAAAAAAAAGAGCGGAATTTTGAAATAAGAAAGAGAAGTAATTTTTGAAACCATAACACACACTCTCTCTCCGAAGTAAGGCAAAATCTTCTCTAACTTTTTATATTCCAACTCTCTTTTGTTATGGAAGATAGAAAGTAATAAAATTTCATGTATAAAATTAGTACAAGGCCGATCGTAAACTAAACAAAAGCGTAATTTCTTATTTTTGTTTATCGGTTGATCAATTTCAATTTTGTGTGTGTGTGTTTTGTAAACTAAACAAAAGGGTAAGAAAAAAATTTGTTTGATCCTAATTTAAGAAAAAATCTTCCAGTATAAATCAGTTTCATGGGCGGGGTGGTCAATAGTTTCACAATTCATCTTAATTGTGTTCAAAATGCATTGCGCCGTGTCTTCAGGCACGGAAAAACTCTAGTTTTCTATAATGAAGATTTAAGTATATGATTCAAAAGTGTGCACATAACCCCCTGTGGTTTTGAAAATGCGCGGATAGACCCCTTGCTTCTTTAAATGCAACAAATCCATCCCCTATACCAAAACTTGGATCTGAACCGTTGATATTATAGAGTTTGACGAGTACTACATTCATGCCAAAATTCAAGTCGATTAAAAAATGAAAATCTCATAGTCGAATCAAATTTATTATGAAATTAAAATTTTAAATTTGAATTTATCAAGAATTAGATCACTGAATTATTGATGCCTGATCGAGATGATTTTTTTAGACAAATGTTCTATTCTTTATTTAATACATTATAAATGGCTCAGATTAGATTCTAGAGGCGTATGAGATACACCTCCGTTAATAAGGATGAAAAACATGACGACAGGGAGTCTATCCACACATTTTTAAATCACAGGGTGTCAAAGTGGAATTTGCCCATTTTTTTGGTATGGCCATTGTGAAATGTTGGAAGGGTTACACTGGAATTGGTACACTCTTGTTGATACTAATATTGGGAGAGAGAGAATATGGGGTTCGCCAGAGATAGAGGTGCTTGAGTAGCGGGGGTGTAAGAGTTGGGAGGGGAGTGCCAGTGTTGTGACTTATGAGGGTACAAGGAGAGAGAAAACATGATAGAGATGAAAGATGGGGACTGAATAAAAAAAGGTGAGAGATGGAGAGAGTTATTGAGTACAATCTCCCATTTTAAGTGCTTTAAATTTCTAATCTCAGCCCTTCATTTCAAGGACTGAGATGGAGTGGCAAAAGTTGTTTTAAAAATGATGTCCATGGAACCTATTGGTTCCCGGAAGAGTTAATATCTCCATTAGCTAAACCCTTTCTTACTCTACTACCTTTGGACTCGTATTTTGTTCGTACACAATCAACGGAAGCCTTGGCTCCAACATAGGGCATTATATGTTATATTTATATATACGTATATACATATAAATATATGTTGGAGTTAAGCAAAAACATTGGCCAACCCTCTAAGGGTGTCTCTGTGTGTGTCCACTCCCACAAATATACAGATTTGTGTATATTTATTTATTGAAAACGATTAAGATATCCCCTCTTATGGTGTTCCCAAATCGTAACATGTTATGCCTTCGAATGGTTAATAGTATGCCTGTAAGTAGCTAATGTTTTGCCTTCAGAGGCCTACGCTTGCCACAAAATTATACTCATTCGGTCCTTTTTTTAGAGTCCAGTATTCTATTTTGGATTGTCCCTTAATAAATGTCCATTTTGTAAAGTTAGTAGGTAAAAGTTGACATTTTTCATTTTATCCCTAAAAATTTATTCCATTTTGAAAAGTTGGTGAGTAAAAGTGTAATGATGATATCTCTGTAGAGGATAAGTAGGAAAAGTTATAACTTTTAGAGTAATGATGATGTTTCCATAAAAAGTTAGATTTACGAAGTGGACTTTTAAAAAGAGGTGGAAGTGAACTTTTAGAAAGAGACGGAAGGAATGAGTTTTGAGAGTTTTGGTTGTGACTGATCCAGTAGGATTTAGGGGTATTATTGTCATTTTAGTGTCTTTAGTGTGTGTAGGGTTTTGATTCTATAAATAGGTGTCATGTGCCCTCATTAGTTAGTTTTTTTGAAGTATTGATAAAAGAATATAGAGAGCTTTTGCTCCTTGTATTCCATTTTGGAATTTATCTCTCTTATGAATATATCCTTTGATTTGGTTTGCATCATTTGGTATCAAAGCTTCTAGGCTCGATCCCCACCATTCATATCGCCGGAACCCTCACCGGAAACCTGACCCTCGCCGGAACCTTAAAACGACACCGGAAAATCTCGTCGGAGCTCATATTCCACTCAAAACCAACAGATCTGCTCAAACCCAGCTCTTTCATCTCGATTTCGACCCCTACACTTACAGAATCGACCATTTCGAAGCTGATTCTTTCTGTTACAGACATCAAAACCCTATTCCGACCTAATTCAGAGCATTTCGAGTGCTGTTCAACCATTTTCAGACCTGTTCAAGCATCCTAGGACACTCGTCTTGGGATTTGAACGAGACCCAACCAGTTTCAAGCCCAGATCTGACCATTTCAGAGCTGCTACAGTGATTCGAGTCTGCTACAGTGATTTCGGAGACTGCTACAGTGATTTTGGAGACTGCTACAGTGATTTCGAGCCTGCAACAGTGGTTTCGAGACTGCTACAGTGATTTCGGAGCCTACTATAGTGATTTCAAGTCAGATCCGAAGGTTTTGAGGCTTTTCGGACTGATTTCAACCCATTTTTTGCTGATTTCGGACAAGATCTAAGGTGGGTAAGTGTCGAATCCTTATTTATTTGTTGGGTTGTTACTAAATTGCTCCGTAGTTGTTGATTCGAGTATAATTACTGATGATAAGTGTTTTTGGGTTGTTTTGTTGAAATTGGCGGTTGAGTTGACTGGGTACTGAGTTAATTGGGTCTGTTTGGGACTGAGTTGACTGGGTCTACTATTGAGTTGGCTGATTTTACCATTGAAATGGCTAAAAAAGGTAGAGGAAGAGGGGAAGGTGGAGGATTTTTGGTGAACAATGGTGAAGGAATGAAGGTTATTCCACAATGTCGAAGGGAAAATGATTGCAATTCAAATGAAAATAGGAATGAGATTAAAGAGTTGAGTGAACAAGTTGTTACCTTGTATGATAAGGTGCAACTAATGTTACTGAAAAGAGAAGTTGCTACTTTAGAGAAAAAGTTGCAACGTTTATCCGTTTCATTCAAGAATGGTGATGGTTATTGTGATTTCAAGTCTTAAGAAAATCTCAACCCGAATGCGTTTGAGAAGAATGAGGAGCAATGTTATTGTGATGAGTTCTCACATGATATTCCTAGCTTTGATGAGCTCCCACGTGAAGAGTTTGGAGTTGATTTTAAAGATGGTGGTTTCAAAGACCTTCCCGTCTTTGATGAGTTTCCAAATGAAGAACTTGGAAATGATCTTGAAGGAATTCCCTTGTATGATGAGTATGCAAATGATGATAGTAATGATGATGATGTTCCTATCTTAGAATATGAGAGATCCTCACATGAAGATGTTGTGGATGAACTCATCTTTGGGGCTAGTGGTGATTTAGATGGTGTTCCCATATATGACAAGTGTGAAGAAGAGCTTAGTATTCACATTGAAGAGGAAAGATTCTTTAACATGATCAAGTAAAGCTTCGCTTTGGTAAAACAAGGAACCGAGGAAGCACAGGGAGAGAATGGAGTCGGTGTGTTACAAGCACAAGAAGAGAATGGAGTTGGCATGTTACCAAGGTCGGAAGAAGTTGCTTTTGATGTCCGACTCGTTTTAGAAGATTTCATAGAGCCAAAGCTTGATAGTTGCTTATATGAAATGCCTCTTGAATTGTCTATGGCTCAAGACGTTCAAGTGTGTATTGCGTTGGTACCTCATCTAGCTACAAATATACTAAAAGATGGTAGAGAGTATTTAGAACACCTTGAAGATCCTTTGGGAATGATGTTCACTCGAGAAAGTCTGGGGCATGACCTTGGGCATGTGGTGAAGTTGAAATTTCTCTATGCAAAGGTTGATGATTTTTGTGTCGTTTTGGAGCCAAGGTGTTGAGGAAGTATTGAGCCTTGAGAGGCATGGCAAATGGGTGATTTCTTGGCACATAAGTAAGGACGCGGTGGATGTACACAAACGAAAACTCGTATTGAAGATGGGTTATTGCATGATCGTGGCGTGGATCCAGAAATGTAGCCGCATGCCTACTTCGGAGCTTCCTAATAAATAGTTCTATAGTTTTATGTTTTCTTTATTTAGTTGTCTTGTGTCCAACTTGAGGATAAGTTGTTTTCTTTAGAGGGGGTGTATGATGCAGTAGGATTTAGGGGTATTATTGTCATTTTAGTGTCTTTAGTGTGTTTAGGGTTTTGAGTCTATAAATAGGTGTCATGTGCCCTCATTAGTTAGTTTTTTTGAAGTATTGATAAAAGAATATAGAGAGTTTTTGCTCTTTGTATCCCATTTTGGGATTTATCTCTCTTATGAATCTATCATTTGATTTGGTTTGCATCAGTGACGTGGAACTATTTTGACGTGTTTTTTTTTTCTAGATATTTTGATACATGGTAAGAACGCCCATACATTATATTCGAAAAGGGATTGGTATAGGGGTGGCCATTGTGTCGTGTACTTGGTAACTTTAAATGTCATATATCTTCACAATTATCCAACTTGCTTAAAACTGTGTTCGAATTGACACTGTTAACTAATATAATTAAAAATCTTGAAACGATGTCTTTATAACGGTCACACCCTTGATTTTAAATATAGGTATTAATAACTTTCCATAAATAAAATTCTTAAAAAATCGTACATAAATACCCGGGAAAAATTCAAAATACCCCCCAACCTTTAGACCAAAATTCAATTAGGCTCCCAACCTTTTAAAAACTTCAATTTTACTCCCAACGTTATCTTCCGTTAATCAAAACGCCCCCTTCCGTCCGAATGACTAACGGATTCCGTTGAAGGCTCCGTTAAATATCATCCCAATCGAATTTTGATGATCTGAGCCGCTCAATGTGTTCAAAACGTGATTTTAAGGGTACCAACGTGAAATTAGCAAAAAAAATGATCGGAAGGGCTTCATCTGAACAGTTTTTTATTGATAGTTCAATAAAAAAAACTGTTCAGATGAAGCCCTTCCTGATCATTTTTTTTTTGCTAATTTTTCGCGTTTACCTTTAAAATCACGTTTTGAACACATTGAGCGGATCGGATCATCAAAATTCGATCGGGACGCTATTTAACGGAGCTTTCAACGGAATCCGTTAGTCATTCTGACGGAAGGGGGCGTTTTGATTAACGGAAGATAACGTTGGGAGTAAAATTGAAGTTTTTAAAAGGTTGGGAGCCTAATTGAATTTTGGTCTAAAGGTTTGGGGGTATTTTGAATTTTTCCCTAAATACCCACCAAAAGGTGTTCCATGCACATTATTTCACCAAATTACCATTGCAACACCATAATTTTCATAAGTTTACAATTTAAGACACCACGGCCCAATATAACATAAGGACGGAATAGGCAATAGAGTTTAGTGTTATACAAATTCCCAATGTTAAAGAACTCAAATTTAAGCTACAATTTCATCTTTTAAAAAGAAATTTACAAAAGATGATAATGCAACTCTTCAAGATTTGCTCTCAAATGTATGTCACTTGATAAGCACTCAATAATGCATATTCTTGATGCTTAAGTCCTTAGTTTTATCGTATTTATGTTTATAAAGTTAGTGTTCTCTTTGATATTGCACGTAAGGTATGTTTTTAGTGTTTTCAGGTAAATCGTGTGAATAAGGCTTGTTTTGACGCCATGGATGGCCTGAGTGTGTCCAAGTACCCGAGGAACAAAGGAAGACCCTATCCGGCCCTTAAAATCTATCTAAGTATGAAAAAATGACTTTCCAAAAAAGTATCGATTTTTGAGATAAAAAATGGTGGTAGTTGATCCTTGGATTTTTCTAAGGGCAATTTCAAATTTGCAAGGTTTTATTCGAAGAGCAAGGTCATGTTTTGAGCCATTTCTTTTATAGAAAAACGTGCAGTTGTATGTTTTACGCTAAAAGCTGGGAGTCAATATTTTGATTGGATTGGAATCTCAAATTTCTGGTAATGTCATTGTTTCTAAAATGGGGGGGGGGTGTACTTTCTTATTTTCATTAAATAAATTAAAGTAAAGAAAAGATAAAAGAAAGATTTAAAATGTAGTCTTTACTTAAGTTTAAGGAATGAAAATAAGATATTGTGAAAGCTGTTGGGTGCTATGAAAGCTATTGGGCGATGTGGAAGCTACAGAGAGTTGTGGAGCTGAACTTCTGGCTATTTGAAGGCAGTATCGATACACCATTTTGGTTGTATTGATACCAATTTACAAGCAGAATCCAGTGGAGTCGTAGCCATTGGGTATCTATACAACACTTTCCTTATATCGATATCGAGTTGCTACGGCGGCTCAGTAGAAGAGATCAAAGTTGTTTGGTATCGATACACCATTTGCTTGTATCGATACCGAGGGCCTTCGCAGCAGATTTTTAAGGTGTTTTTGAGATATTTTGTGGGCAAATGAGGGCTGGTATAAATACCCTATTATGTCACAAATATCTAAGTACACACTTTTCTAGATCTAGAATAGATTTACTTGTTGCTTACTCTTGCTATTGTTCTTCATTTGTTAGATAATTTTGCACTTTTCTACCTTAGTTAATCTTAGTTTGTTGTTTTTCCCTTAATTAAAGTTGTAGTTGCACTCTTTTTCTCTATAAATCTCTAGTTTAATTTGAATTTCGTTGGTTAAATATGTTTTCCATAATTAGCTTTGTTGATTCAATTTTTTGCATGAGTGAGTAGTTAATTAGGTTTGGTCATGGGGTGATTAGCACTCCATGACTTGGATTGACTACGCTTTTCTCTCAATAAATCTTCAAGTTTAGTTGGGAAATCAAGGTAATACGTGTTTGTCTATCAAAACTTGGTGGTGTTAACCTCTTTAATCTTGTGTAGGCAAGAGCGTGTTACTTGCCACGCATGATGCTTAGAGCTATGTCATCTCTTGCGTTTGCTAGATGAATACTAGAATTCGCCTGGTGTTTCGACTCCTTTTCTAGTAGAATGGTCTTAATGATAAATCTTCCAGTTTGGGAGATCATTGACACATATCTAAAACCGAGTAAATCAAGACAAAAGCTAGTTGATTCGAGTTATGGGTGTTAGAATCCCTTAAACCTAGCCGCTTAGTCTAAATAGTTTTAAAACCCATTTTTATTGCACTCATTTTCTCCGTTTCAAATTGCTACATAGTTGGCTGTCTTAAAGCTGCGATTCTTATATCTACAAATCCAATCAAGCCGTGATGATATTTTCTTGGGTACGATACCTGGTCTTCCAAATTATTATGCTTCTTTCGACGTATTAGCCTTGCACTTGGGGTGTTATTATTCATATTGAGTAGACGACAAAGCATTTTTGGCACCGTTGCCGGAGATTATCTTATTATGGCTTTTTTGGAGGTTCGACAAACCACTGAAGTATCCCGCTTTACTTTACGTTTAGTTGTTTATGTTTCATAGCTCATATTTAGTTTAGCAGATAACTCTAACCGATCTTCATATAATAACTTGAGGTGAAATGAAGCTAAGCTAAATATCGAATTTGTTTTTAGTCACTTTTAGTTACTTGCTTTGCTTAGCTGAGATCGTGGCATAACCCCTTGCAATCTTGTTGAGAATGAGGTGGCGACATAGCCCCTCTAGTCTGGTAGTGTAGAGACCCGTATTTTTTTATATATAAATGTACAGCTTGTTGAGATGTACGGTGAGGCGTATTCGTGGAAGGGTATAAGGGTAATTGTGTGAGAAGTGTAAGTGTGTGTGTGAGAGTGTATGGAATAATTTTCCCATCTCTCCTTTTATTATTTTTTTTCCCAGCACACACTTTCCTCTCTCACTCTCTCACGCCTCTTTCTCTCACTCTCTCCCATTCGGCTCTCACTCCCTCTCCCGACCTCTCAACCAAAGACCCACTAAATTGGTACAAAACCCATACAAACCCACCTCTATTTTACCTTCTATACGCATTGTTGAGCTTGGATTTTGTGGGTCTCGCTCGGGGAAGGATTATTCGGTTGATTTTGAAGATTTTAGAGTCTAGGGCTTGGGTAATCTTGAGGATTCACTCTCCAAACTTGAGGTAGGGATTTCTTACTCTTGTTATGAGTTTATGTACCTGGATTGTGCTGTAGTTCGATGTATTTCATAGTTGTGCTCGTTCTTGATTTTCTGCAAATCGCACATTGTAATGCATTGGTACCGATATCTACTTTTTGAGGTACCGATACCTTGCATTGGTACCGATACCTAATTTTTGAGGTACCGATACCTTGTTCTCCGGGTTGGTTTGGTACCGATACCTATGTTGTGTGGTATTGGTACCCAGTGCTCAGAAAACAATTTTGAGAATATGAAACCCCCCTTGATTGTTTTGAACCCCGACCACATCAAACACCTTTTAAACATCTTTTAACCATCTCTAAACTTGATTGGTCGACCTCCAATCACTCATTGATCGTTCCCATTCCCGAGACACTCTTTAAACGTAACCTTAGTATCATCGTAAACGGAAAAGTACCAAAAGGTTGTTTAGAAGTAGCGTAAGCTATACGAGGCATTGTGGTGAGTATTATGGGTAGATATGAGCATGTCTAGTGATACAAGTGGTAAAAGGATCTCTTGTCCTCTAGATTTGTTGAACAGTTGTCAATCTTCCAATGGCGTCGTCATCTAAGATTTAAAGTATCGGTACTAGTGGGTAGATGTGGTAAGGATGCCCATGGTTAGAATGTCGTGTTGGACGTGGTAATATACCTCAGGGAACGGTGTGAATTATGTACTTGTTGATATACGATATGGTTGTTTGTAATAAAATGGGATATGATTGATTAATGAGATTGTGGACACAGCGTGAACTTGACACAATGGGTATCACCACTCGGTGGTGAGACGACCAGACTTAACACTACGGGTATCACCATGGACATTCGATGAGACGACCGAACCATGCAAATGAATGGGTATTACCATGGACGTTCGGTGAGATGACAGGAAACGAGCGATACATGTTAAAACCTTGTTTGTTATAATATGAGATTATTGGAAAAAAGGAAAAAAGATCAGTTTTTTTGGGTAAATCAGCTTGAAATTGAAAACGAAGCTAAACGAATAGACAGCCTGCAAGGGGCATAAACCAGGAGGAAAAGACAAGAAAACAAAAAAGAGTAAGAAAATTACTTATGCCAAATGGGTACATGGGCTAAAAGATATCCGTTGTTTCCAATCCATCAAGTAAGAGGGAGGGAAAACAATGCCTTGAAGAAACCCTAAAAAATATACCAGAATATAACAGAATAACATTAAACTTCACCGTCTAACGCCTTAAACTGAACTCCACAATGGAGATGAAGTGATCTTAGGAGTATAGTCTACTAACAGAACAGCAGCAAGAAAACTATGTGTATGCTGGACATGGCGGCATAGAACAGTAGCACCCTATCTGGTCAGGAGCCAAATTCCTTTGTGCGCTCAGCTTGAACTTATTCTCCACGTGATTGGTGAAGTTTCCAAAGCAGCAGCTGCTGGACTGTCCTCACGGAACAGCAGCAGAATATGGCAGCAGCAGTAGCAGGTTATAGCGCCAACTGAACAACAGCAGTGTTGGATTGTACCCAACCGAACAACAACAGTAGCAGGTTATAGTGCCCGGATACACCATCCTGTGACAACAAAAGCTATAGCAGAATACTAGCAACTACACATCATGCAGCGGACATCCCCCTCTGCAAAGGGAGATTCCAATGACATCCCCTGTTGGTTAGGCATATACTACAAATTGACCCTTTCAAAATTCTAAACAACTTCCAGAGATGATCTAGAACAGAAGCCGAACAACAATTATAGCTTCTCCATAACTGAATTAGCAGCTGACAAAGAACACAATCAGCCATGTCATGCAATTACAAAATTGGAAACTGGGCTATGAAACTGGACAGTAACAGGCAGCAGCCATATCAGGCGGATTGCCAATCAGCCAGAGATGATCTCACAGATACCATTGGTGTGGTGGACTGCCACTCATCACACCAATTATAGCTCAAAACAGACATATACCATTGCAACACAAATGCAGCTCAACATATCTGAAACGGGAGCTGTCAAACAGAAGCAGAAAGAGTAGCTACATACTACATGACAGGAACAAATGACAGCCAAAACAGCTCAGAACCTGAACAACATTCATGTACTTCAAAGCATACAAATGCTCAACAAAAATAGTAATAAGTTACCCCAAAAAAGGACCAAACCCACATGGTTTCACAAAGTCGTGTTCATTAAACTTGTGTTGAAGTTGTGTCTTCAAGTAGGTTTACAATGTCACTCTAGTAGTAGCTAGTGACAGGATTTACTATTGCCCATTGCAGGACATGTTTGCAGCAGGAACCGACACAACCTTCATAACTCTAGACTGGGGAATGACAGAGCTAATCATGAAAACAGCACAAGCTGAAGTAAGAAGTGTTGTTGGAGAGAGAAAAACCTTGTTAGAAACCGACCTGCCGCAGCTGCACTACCTGAAAGCTGTTGTCAAAGAGATCTTTCGGTTACATCCCCCTGCACCGGTGCTAGTCCCAAGAGAGTCGATGGAAGAAGTAACCATTGATGGGTACAACATTCCTACCAAAACAAGGTTCTTTGTCAATGCATGGGCTATAGGGAGGGACCCAGAGAGTTGGGAAAATCCAAAAGTATTTGAACCAGATCGATTCATGGGTAGCGCTATTGATTTCAAAGGGCAGGATTTTGAGTTGATACCTTTTGGTGCTGGTAGAAGAAGCTGCCCCGCAATTACGTTTGGGACAGTGACTGTTGAGTTGGCTCTGGCTCAACTTCTCCATAGCTTTGATTGGGAGCTTCCCCCTGGAATTCAGACCAGTGATTTGGACAAGACTGAAGTTTTCGGCATCACAATGCATAGGGTATCTCATCTCGTCGTGGTGGCTAAACCACACTTTGTTTGAGACAGAACTTCATAGGTAGAAATCAAATAACACTTGAGGAATCGACTCCAAAATGATCCTCAATATAATATCATGAATAAGTACCACTTCCAAAATGATCCTCAATATAATATCATGAATAAGTACCACTTCATCGTATCGACAAAAAGATGAGAACCCTGTTCTAGCAAAGAGAAAATCAGTATGAATATCATGTGCTTATAGAGTATTGAATTAAACCTTATAGCAAGCATATGACTAAATGTGATCCTTATGCTTGGCACACAGCCAAATACTTACCTGTAGTCCCAAGTCACAGTAACAGGATTTAACATCCTTTTGTTTCCATTAAATGTTGTGCAAGGCATTTGAGATTTGTACTTTCAACAATGGTATGCTTTGCTAATAAAGTATTCTCAAGACAACAGCCTCTCGAAGTAGTAATCATCTGGAGATTACTAAACTAGGAGGAAGTTTACTACTCATGGAGCATATCGTGAAGCCTCCCTCCCGCATTTAACAGACGCGGGGTTCAGCAAAACGACGTCAAGCGGGGTTGCATTGTGAAACTCGCGTCAGCAAAACGACGTCAAGCGGGGTTGCATTGGGAAAACTCGTGTCTTCAAACGATGGCGTGAGGGTTACTACTCATGGAGCATATCGTGAAGCCTCCCTCATTTAACAGACGCGGGGTTCAGCAAAACGACGTCAAGCGGGGTTGCATTGTGAAACTCGCGTCAGCAAAACGACGTCAAGCGGGGTTGCATTGGGAAACTCGCGTCTTCAAGCGGGGTTGCATTGGGAAAACTCGCGTCTTCAAACGATGGCGTGAGGGTCTCATTCAGACTTCACATGTTGAACATGCAAGGTCTTTCAAAACGACGTCACAACAGTTCAAGGCTCCCATTTTGGGAACTGCAACGTTTTAACTGCTCAATTGTAAACTCGCGCGATGTTCATTCTACGATGGGAACTGGTCAAGTTGCAGAGCTTGAGGATTAATCATGGTAAATATCATATCAATCGAGTAATGATTCATATGTAATCGAAGATGATTGAAGTGAAATTCATTTTATGAAAATAAAAAACATCCAGAGCATGTCGTGTTCTTCGTACGGAAAGGGAAAAAGGACTTGTTCTTGATCAATGAAAGAATCTGGCCAACTAGTGAACAAAACATCTAGAGCGTGTCGTGTGTCGGACATAGATACACAAGGCCATAGACGTGTCCGTGCTTCTTGAAGTAGATGCATGCATTGTGCTTGACTTTGCATCCAAGATATTTTAAGAACGTGCATTGTAATTTTCAGCTCTAAACTCTTTTGTTATTGCCTTGTATCCATGTGCAAATAATTACACTTATTTTTTTGAATTAAATGTGATGTATTGTGAGAGAATGACCTGTCTCGTAAAACTGAAAATAAGTACTTAAATAATAAGAACCTTAGCGGACAGTGGGAATCTAATGATGAGAGAATTGAGGAAGAGATCAGAGCTGCTTGGTATCTTTGAAGTCGACCATACATTCTAATGATGATGCTGCTGCTTGTCATGTTTGGGGGATTACTTTCGGAGTAGACACTTAGAAATAGGCTTGGTGTTTTGTTGCTTCTCTTGTTGTAGTGATCTGTTTGGTTTGTCAGGAGGCAATAGTTTTGGCTGGAGTTTTGTAATTTCTGTTCCAAGGCTAACTCCTTGGTTTTTGGGCTCGGTCCCTTTATAAAATTTGCCTTTTCCAAAAAAATAAAATAAAATAAAAGAACCTTAGCGGAACGGGTAATATTCTTATCAAAGTATTAGCCTGTGTTATTTTCAATTCATATCATGGAGTTACATTTTCATTTTGAAGGATCATACCTCTGGGTTTCACGTGCACCCTAGTATCACATTTTTGGCATAGAATTGATAGGATCAAATTTTGTTTCCACAAAAGCTTGAATATTTGAAAACTTCCCTATTCCTGTATCAACCAAACAACGAAACTTGTGAATGTTCCAGTAGGTGGAGCTCAAGTCCTTTCTTTTTCAGTTCTAAAATTTTAACAGCACAGGGAGCCTAGCTAGTTTCAACTTTTAACTAAACAGAGAAGCACGTTTTCAACCAAACGGGAGCCTTGTCGGTATTCCTATCGGGCGCTAACATCATTGTGTCATTTCCTGGTTCTAGGGCCTTTCTCTAGTTATTTTTTTTTCCTGCGTTTCTAGGTCAAAGGGGTTCCTTAAGGCCACATTTTGTTAATGTCATTTCTAATTGCCAGGACTAGGTCCATTTTTATTTTTATTATGTTGTTTAAATGGGGCTATGCACGGCAGTAGCGAGAGGGGCCAGGCGGTGATAATTGAGAGGTCACGAATAAGATCGAGAGGGCTCCAAAATAGTTTTTAACTCGTCATATTTTCATACTCACCTTTTCTATTACTAAAAAAGAAAGAAAAGCGCAACAGATTCTAGTGAGGTTTATGGTTGGAGTATACTGCTTCCAAGACTTTTAGCCAGAAGAGCCCTTCAAAACACTCTTGTGAGAGAGGATCGAAGGAAATCTGTGAAGTACAAGAAAATTGTTTGGCTATGAAGTGGCTCAAAAGACTGAGCGAGCGTGCCAGAACTTGTCGCGTCCAACGTGAAGGACCGGGCATCTCTGTTCTGACTTCTAGGTCTGTGCGGGCGATAGTGCTGCCACCTAAGGGCTGGATTGCAGTATTAGTTCATGGTTTTGCCTCTTCGTGCGAGGACTTAATAATTTCCTAACCGTGTAGGAAAAGAAGTAACAACGTAAGAATTACTTTATTATATCGGAATAATAAAGTAGGGGGTATGAGAGAGATATGAATAACTTTATTATGTTTCGGAATAATAAAGTTGGGATGCAAGAGAGATAGAAACTCGAATCACTTGGAGAAGTAATTGAGTAGAGGTGAGAAAAAGAGATAGTTGCTACGCTGGGAAGGCTTTTGTTTTAAGCGTTGAGCTTGATTGATGTGGGAACCTTTTTTTTTTCTTGAGTTCGTCTACTTATAGGCCACGGGTTTGCATGCAAGAGAATTTCCAACCTTCATCTGAAGGTGACAAGTGTCCCATGTTGCCTTCTCTTCATGGGATTATGGGCGGTTGAGACGGATTACTAGAAGTGAATTACAACTACCCATATGCCTATATATGATCGTGGGGAGTTAGAAAGATAATGGGTCTTCAAAAGCTTCCAATGAAACACCCAAATGCCAAGTGTCCCATGATGACTTGCAACTTCCAAGTAAAAATGTCAATTGCTCCTGATCGTGGGCCATCTTTAATTAATCAGATGGCCTTTATACTCATGAATTCTCCTCCTGCTAACATGGGTAGCTTCCAGAATATCTCAAATAACCAAATTTTAACTATGGGCCTTTTTATTTAAGGCCTAAAATACCTATAACCCGTAGCCGAATCACATCAAAATTAATTGGGCCTTGCTTTGATCTCAAAAAATGTTATGGCCCATTAATTTTAACTTAACACATCTCTATTTCTTGGCCGAATTTAATTAATTAACAATTAAATGAACCTCCAGTTCTAGCCCAAGGTTTGGTGTCAAAAACGGGTGTAAACAAAAATGCACTGCTGCAATCACTCGATGTCTGAACAAATGAATGAAAGAAGGAAAGCGAGAAGAAGTTGTGAGCTTTGAAGAAGTCGCAAGCTTCACGTATGTCCTAGTCCCAGCTGTGTTCTATTCTGTAAGTAATTGAAGTTGGCCTCCTATCTGCGTTTGAATGCTGTGGTCCGTGTATATACGCGCTTTTCACCTTTCAAGTAATGCATATTTCCTAAACCAGATCTTCCTTCCACAGAATATGTCGTGAGATCAGCATCGCCATGGGGTTTATATCCCTTCGTATCTGAGAAGCTTTCATCTGCAACTGCATTATACCTCGTGGTCGTTTGGAATATGTCGATGGGTAAGTTAGACTTCGTATCTGAACCCGGGTCAGGGTGATCCAACCATGGCATGCTGTTTTGATTCTTCCCAGTCTCCTCGTCACTTTGGTCAAGATCTAATTCCTCATCGCTCGGAGATGCAGTCTGATCTAGATCATATGCAGTCCAGGTTACATCATACCGATCCTCAGCATCTGTGTTCGAACTTGAACTAGAGAAACTTCTCTCTAGTCCTCCTTTCTCGTATACACCTGCCTCGGTATTATTCAACTTAGCAGCTTCACTAGGCTTAAGCTGCTCATCATTTTTATTCATGTCTTGTTTCTCCTGCAATCATAAAAAGACGGAATTAGATATTCATTTTTCGGTTGACAAATCGTTGTTGCATGTTGTCAATCACCGTTATTGTCAGGGATATAGTTCCCTTACCACTGCAGTCGTATAATCATTGTCGTCAAGAAGGAGATTGATCCCGTTATAAGCGATTTGCTTCAGCACTTTTTTCCTTGTTTCCAAGCTTGCTTGTATCTTTGAAAGCTTCTGTATCATCTAGAGATAAAACACAGGATAATTATTTCGAGTACAAAACCTTCCGCGTGCTATTGTGATCCATGAACATTAATCTGTCCTTACCTCAAGATTCACTCTGCAATTGTTTCTCAGTTCGATAGCACGATCAACGAATTCATTCCCATATCTCGAGCTGAAGATCATTCGAATCTCTTGGAGCTCTGGGAGTTCTCTGCATCTTGAAGCTGCAAAGATCAAGCTAGATATGGCCTCATTGAGCTCCTCAGGGCATTCCCTGCATAAAAACATTCACACATTCAAAACTCGATACACGTAAGATACCAGAATAAACTGTGTTCTGAAATTCAACATAGAACTAGTATTGGGTTCTATATTTTAGGTAATTTCTTCGTTATGCCACGAGTCGGTTACAAAATGAGAACTACGAACAAACACTAAGGAACCAACCTGTTGTTTTCAACGAGCAGGAATCCCTCTATCAGGCGATGGCAGTAATTTTCTACAATATCAAGCACATCCAGCATGTTCTGCTCCCTGATCACAAGCTCGACCTGTCAAGAAGATCCAATCAAAGTTTAGATGTGCGTATACGTATGTTTAACTGGGAGGGGATTCAAGGTATGAACTTACACGAAGGAGAGCGCGGTCTGGGTAACCGAGGTTGAGTAGCTGGACCACGTCAGACCGAGCGTGAGAACACCGGACAGTGTGCAGGTTCTTGAGTATGGGGATCCGGGCTATGGCGAGGCTGGCCAGGGTCTTCAGCTTCGGAGCCTTCGGGTTTCTTCCGAGCAGAGCATAGAGTATCTTGCCCATGTTTTCCTCTTTCCTGTCTGCTGGGTGGCGGCTCGTGAAAGAGGAAGTGAGAGAGAGAGAGAGAGAGAGGTTGTGTGCTGGAATTGGCCCACGAGATTGTCGGCCTTCGATCTTTATATATAGTAGAAGAAAACCCAGAAAAGATTTGACGTTTTCCCTGTATTGTGACCATTTAAACAATCTTGGGTTATTCACGAGTCAGCCAATATTGAAGGCAGAAGGCTGATTGACTGTGTCATGGGCTCAAATAATGTTGCCGATTGACTATGTCAGAGGATTGGATGTGCCACTGGAATTTAGTGACAATTGACAGGAGTAGAATTAGTAGATCGCGAAGAATTGGTATATTGTATTTTAAAGAAACTCGAATTGCACACGGGCCTGGCCGTTAGCACGTAGTAGAATATACTCAATATAGTATAATATATCAGTAGGGGCAGGGGGGCTGCGTGGCCGAATAGCTATCTTCAAAGGATCGACTTGATCAAATTTATGAGTCGCGTGGCCGAAAATCTATCTTCGAAGGATATCAAATTTATGGGTCGCATAGCCGAAAAGCTATCTTCGAAGGATCAATCCGACAAATTGTGAGACTGATCAAATTTATGGATCGCGTGGCCGAAAAGCTATCTTGGAAGGATCTGTCAGACTAATTATGAGACTGATCAAATTTAAGAGTTGATGGGTGCCCGCTGCACATGGTTGGAGCCGTTGTGAGTTGCAGATAGTAAAAGCTACATTTAAAGATGCAGAGTTCATAGAAAAAGGAGCAGGAAATTATCTTACTTTATGAGAAAGGGTAAATCTAACACACATAAAAAGGCCTAAACGAGTGAAAAGCATTATTTTCCTTCTCATTTCTTTTTTTGTTGTATTTTTTTACGTTTTCTGTTTAAAATCAAAGCAAACAAATTCTGTACGTTTCTTTTCTTTCCTTCATAGTTGACTGGAGAATAGATTATTGTGCAAAGGAGCTTCCTCTGAATGACATTTCTCGCTCCGCCACTTCTCTTATGGCCTTGGCTATAGCTCTATTTGGTTGCACAAACCCATTAGGAATTAGAGTACTGCTTCCATCACCAACTTTTGGTCCTAAAAAGTCTTTCCGTCCGGAGGGAAGAAGATGGGGCTCATATAGTCAATAGGATTACCTTGAAGCAGGGCCCTCCGGAGTCTGGACCACTATTTTCAGGCTGGGTTCCTGAATCTTTTGCTTCTAGGAGAAAGCTAGTTAAGAGAGATAGCAGCGGGACAGGATTGTGAACGGATTCTACTTCGTAAAAGCATCACGAGAATGAGTACTGTGGAGGTGTTTTCCCTAATCAACAATTTGTAGACTACAAATTTTTTATTTTGTCCTTATTCAATTTTTTTCCGTGATTGTTAATTTTGTGTCAAGCTTTTACGTATTATTGGTTCATCTTGACGAGAGGAGTAAGAAAATTAAAGAAACATCCAAGAAAAAGCCACAAAGTCAGCTTTTAGGTTTTTTCTTGGATATTTCCTAAAAATTGGGTAAAAGTCAAATTTTTTAACTTTTCCGATTCCTATCATCAAAAAAAAAAAGATTTAACAAACGCGAAAAAAATTTGAATAAGTAACAAAAAAAAAAAATCTCTAGTCTACAATTTTTTAACTAGTGGAAAAAAATATCAAACCTACACATAAACCACTAATTCACTATATTATCTGTTAACAAACATTCACTCGCACCATCATCTCGGGGAAAAAAAACATTCTCATTTGAAATTTAACTAGGCAAAATTACAGCAAGTTTCCTTTCCCAATGACGGAACTAGTGAATTCTATTGCCAAGGTATCACAGAACAGAGCCTGAAAAGGATATGCAGGGACATTGCATGAAGGCTAATTTGATAATAGCTTTTGGATGGTGTAGTCTCGCTTCCGATATCGGGATGCCCAGCAAACCACGAGTCGAGAAACCCAAAATTGTCATCTCCACTTTTGTGAGTACTTCAGATGTTGTCACAAACACTCAGTGGGACCTTATTTCCTGAAGATAACGGGCGGCTTGCTGAGCCCCAATTAACAAGGCATCAGCAACAAGAAAGACTCCAACCTGGTTGCGACAGAAACAGAGAAACATGGGAATACTCCCAGAATGCAAACCAAACTAAGAATAGTTGGTTGTTATACGTCAAAAGGGCTTGGATAGAATCTTACCAGACAGGCAGAGAAGACTAATCTGTAGCCCCAACCCTCCTTTGCAGCTGCAACTCTTTATTGATCAGTCCAGTTGACGATAATGTGGTGGGCCCGGCTAGGTGGATGGACCTGGCTGCCACGGCTCGGTGAAGGGGTCCGGTTGTGTGGTGGACATGGCTTGGTAGGGGACCCTGGTGGAGGCCACTTAACCGCTATGAGCTCAACCCATAGACGTGTAGCGCTGGTGGGTCGACGGAGTGCAGTCCGGTGAGTTTGTGCCAAACCGGACCCGCCGAAGAGAAGTGTTCCATTCCAAAAAAGTTGTTTCGTATGCCAATCATGAAATTCGGTTCGGCTATACACCACCGAACCAAGTGGCAGCTACAACGAGCTCAAGCGTAGCCGGGCTGATAGGTTCGGCGGGGTTGCCAACCCCCGAACCGTATCGTCTCCCTGACTTGTAGAGGGAGTCAGGGGTGGAGTCGGTTGAATAGGAAACGTGTCATTAATCCCACTATGGTAGGAATGGACCGTTAGGGATCATGACGAGCCTAACTTCACGGGATTGGATTTGGATGCCATAGTGGGCGAACCAATCACCGTACGCGTAGTGTAACCGCGTGGTCTGAACTCCACCTTTCCCCGCCTATAGAAGGAGTGGTGATGCTGAGGAATAAGGTACGCAATACTCTGATCCTCAAACCCTAAAACTCAACTCACATACTCTCCTCTCCTGTCACTGACTTGATCGTCGGAGTGCCTATCCCGAACCACCACGATCCGGGCTTGGGCACTAACGTGTTCGTTTCCTGTGCAAGCTCCAACCAAGATAAACCGTCCTAGCCATCTCAGCACCCAAGGTTCGACCGGAGAAAGCATAGCCCCACAATTGGCGACTCTGCTGGGGATCCATTTGACTCAGATCCAGTGGTGATACTTTCTCCCTCAAACCTCCTCACGCCCTGAAGATGATTGGAGCGGACGGACGACTTCTTGGTTTGGCTCACTTCAACCCAAACTTTGCAGCAAACCACTCCTCCCCAACGACTCAACAAGTGCGGATGGATTTGGGACTTGCGGGTTCCCCTCCCAGGAGACCCGATGGCTCGATCATGATGGGATCAACCATGGCTGGGACGAGTACCCAACCAGTGGGAACGTCATCGTTCTTCATCGACGGGGTTCACCGCACGGCGGCAAGCCTTGGGCCTCCCCCGCCTCCGCCAGAGCTCCCGGTGAGCATGGCGGAGGAGTTGCTAAGGTTGAGGACGCAAGTGCAGCGGTTTCAAGGGGTTTTCCCTCTGGCGACCAAGTCAAGGGAACGACGCCAAAGGAGGAATGGGGCTCGTCGGACACAGACGGCTGACACAGCCAGGACCTCTGCCTTCACGAGGCTCGGCGGACGCACCCACCTGGAGTCAGATCGCCAGGGGAATAGTCAACATGAAACGTCCGGCGGCACCCACCACCAGAGGCACGGCCCGGAGGCCAGTGGAACGGCGTCGAGTGCTCGGACAAGGTCGCAGGGGCGAACGCCGTCGGTGGTGAGACCTCGGAACGATGATCGAAGGAATAACACAGGAATCTCCCATCACCGCTCCGTGGGAAGTGGGGATCACCGAGACAATCGCGTCGAGTCAAGGTCTGCCGGTCGGCGGAACGAAGACAATGGAAGGGCGCCTGCCCGTTCTCAGCGGCGTTCGTCGGAGCATTCACCGCGATGTGCCCGACGTCGTTCGCCGGAGCATTTTGGTTGTAACCCCCGAGGGCGTTTGCCGAGGCATTCGGAAGAACCATCCCAAGTGCGGGAGGACAGCCAGGGGCTGCTCCCCGAAGAAAGATGTGAGGTTCACAGTGACAGACAGACCGTCACTTTGGTGAACACCAGGACCAGCGAGAGAACTACTTACCAGGCGGTGCAAATGCACAGGGCAGCGTCAGGGTCCAAGAAGAGGAATTCCCCTGAGCCGAGCGTTGACGGCCGAAGGCTCCGCGTGCCGCTCTCGGATAAGCGCTCGAGGGACGCCGAACAAGAGACGCCCCTCATCCCATCGGCGATCAATACGCCGAACCTATCTTAAGTCCTCAATAAGACCTGAAGGGCGCCGAGGCAGATTTTTTCAGTTCCCGTTCGGCAACAGGGGACATGCTTTTTTAGAGGAAGGCATGCCCGGCATTTGTCGTTCCTTTGCTTCGGCAAAGTCATGCTCGGCTGCATGTTTCTACCGACGCAGGGGCTAGGTACGGCACGCTGGGGCTGAACAACACTAACCTATCATGTGCATGAAGTGCAATACATGGACTGATATGCATGAAGTGCAAAAATTTGGAACAAAATACTGAAGGTAGTTTTTCATTACTGCAAGTCTTACAAAAGGTAGGGCCCGGCAGTGGGAAACAGTTCCACGCCGTCCCAAAACGACAAAAGAACATACAAGAAAAGCAAAAATCCTACTGATCGGCGGCAGAGGCATCATCGGCCTGCTTCGGCGGACGACTGGGGGTAGGATTGGGCTGCTCGGCTTGAGGTTGGCACCCCGGCAGATCCATGGGAGGCACTACCGGCGGCTCTCTTCGGTGGTCTTCTTTGGGGACCTCAGCGTAGTCCAGACTGACCTGATAACCACTGAGGAAGGAGCTACTGTGGACATCCTCGATCTTTTTCTTCTCGGCGGCCGTGAAGCTCATGACCAAGTCCTTGACATGTTTCTTGTAATCCTCCCCAGCTTCGTTATAGCCGGCGTCGCCGACCTCTTCTAGAAGCTTCGGCAGCTCCTTCTCCGCTTGCAGCTTCTCCTCCCTCAGCCGGTCCCGTTCGGCGGTGAGGTTCTTGACCTCAAGCAGCAGCCGGTCCTTTTCCTCCCTCACGGCAGCCGCGTCGGCAACCTTCGCCTCCAGCGCCTCAACCTTGTCGAGGGCCTCTTTCAGCTCTTTCCTCAGCGCCTGTATGTCTGCCCTCTGAGTCTTTTTCGTCTTGAGGAGGACATCCATATCGCTGAAGGCTCGGCTGGCGCATTGTCCCGCCTGCAACGAGAAAGTGTTAGAAAATGAGTATTAAAGGAAAGTTACTTTGAACTTAAGCTTTGAATACTACCTTGGCGAGAAACAGGCAGAGTTCGGCCATGTTGTTGGCCTTCCCAGTGCGAAGGCCCTCCATGTCCTTCGGCAGAGCCATCCCCTTGAGAAGGGTCATGGCCAGGAGGGGGTTGTCTGTAAGGCTGTCGCCATTGTTAATGACATGCCCGTCGGGGCATGTGAGGTCCGGCACAAAGATCTCCTGGGGCTCATCCGGCCCGGTGGTATCTGTCTCGGTGGCAAGGCCCATCCCTACGAATGCCACGTCGTCTTCGGCCACCCTGGCCTTCTTGGTACCTTGTTCCTCCCCCTCGCCAACAGATTGGTTTCTTCTTCGGCGGCGGGAGCCCTGTGGTTGGTTGGAGGAGACTGGAGGCTGCTCCTCCTGCACCGTCTGTTCGGTGGGAATTTGCTCCGGCGCCTCCTGTCGAACCGACAGATTGTTGGTTGAGAGGTCTTGGGCTTGGTACTGCTTCTGAAGTGCCTGCCCGGCGACGGAGGACAGATCCAGTGCCTTCCTCACCATCTTGCTCTTGTCTCTCCTTTGGGCAAAGCCGAAATAAGTGGGCTCGTAGCTGAGAAGTCTGGGCGCGTCCCGGTTGGCACACTGCAGGAGGGCGATCAAGTTTGACCAGTTCCCGGTGAGGAAAAGCACCTTGTTTGGTCCGGGGCAGTCTGCGTGTTCGGAAAAGAGGACATTAGTATATATGTTAGAAGGGGCATGCCAATACTTCATGATTAAGTTAAAGTGCAAGGAGTTACCAGGTTTGTCTGTATAGCCGAGGCCAGGATACCCTCGTGCTCGGGGAATCCTGTACGGCCGCTCCATCTCCGTCCCTACCCTGGTTGGGTTGGGGATGTCGAGAAGTGGGTTTATGGGCCCCCACTCGAAGTTCCCGGAGACTTTTACCAAGACACCACTCCATTTCTCGGAGTCGTAGAGGCGGTCCACCAAGTGGTCGAAGTACTGCTTCGTCGTGAAGTAATACTTGTCGTGTTTGGGGTTCCTTGACACTATGTACATTAGCATCAAGTCCCCCAGTGTGAATGGTAGGTTGTTGGACTCGGCTAGTTTCACAGCCGAGCAAAGGATACGCCAAGCATTCTGCGCGACTTGGATCGGCGCGAGCTTGTACGAGTCCAGGAAATAACGGAGAAAGGGGCTCATTGGGAACTTCACCCCCCCCCCTCCGTAATGGCAAAAAGCGGGAGGACGATGAAGTCCTCGCCGAAGGGTATCCTTTCGGCGGTTACCCTCTCGATCAGGACGTCCTCCGGGACCTCGTACTTCTCTCGGAATTCATTGGTAAAACCTCCTAGCCCGTCTCCGAAGAAGTTGTTGTACGGCATTGGGCCAAGGCCGGTCGGCGGCGGGGGAATGAGGTCGATGTCCCGCGGGGCGGCGCTGGCTCCTCCTGCGTCGGAGGCACTTGGAGGCCCGCCGGACGATGTGGAGGCACCGGCTTGTGATCCCGTTGCCATTCGTTCGGCGTGATCTTCTCCCTCACGGTCGTGCTCAGTGGATGCGCTCGGGGAACTGCCCCGGCCAGAGGGGGTGTCCCTACATGCACTGTCGTCCATTTGAAGGGGGACAGTGATCCCTGGTATGACGGACGGCCCGGTGGAAAGGGGGAAGTTGCTGGAGCTCTCGTTGAAGCTTCGGTAGTTCCTGCCGAGGCTTTGGATCGACTCCATAAGGGTTGGGTGATCTTCGGGGTTAATGTCCGGCAAGATCCTTGAATCCACCATACGCTGAAGACCTAAAAACAAGGAAAAAGAAAAGAATCAAGACTCCTACTTCAGCATGGCTACCCCTCCCCAGCCCTTCACCAGGGAGGGATTGGAAGGTTCGTGTTCGGCAAGGGGCAACGGTCTCTTCCAAGGACGGTTTTGGTAATGGTTAAGATGGCCAACCGCCGTAGATCCAGGCGGTGGATCACGGCCAAGAACGGCCGTAGGGGGCGGTTTACATTGTTCAAGTCGAGGTTTTGCACTACGAAAATGGAAGAAAAAAGCCAGAAGGGGCTGCAACGTTGCAAAATCAAAGGAAAAATGCGGTGTGAGAGAGATCGGAGTGCACATGCAGCTGGAATTGCCCGGTCGATGGGAAAGCAGCGGTGGAGGCGATGGAGCGGCACGAGATTCTGAGCGGGCGGCGAGGCGAAAAGTGATTTTCTGCCTCGCTCCCCCCTTATATAATGAGTGAAGCAGGTAGGGGGGAGCCCTAGGGTTGCACACCGGAACCGAGGTGATGCCAGTCCACCCACTCTCGTCGTGCCACGTGGAAGGCATGCGTCGATCCGTACCTGCGGGGCTCTCTTACACGCCACGTGATCCCCTACGTTGGGCTAGGGTTAACCCCAGCCGTTCGATCCCTGAAGCCCAACGGTCCCATCAGCGTCCTCTGCAGTAAAAACATCATTGCTCTTGCCACAAGACGTCTCCTCGTTCCCCCTCGATGGTCCGGCGGAGTATGCTCGGCGCAAGTATATTACATTAAACCAGGACGCCTCTTCACCTCATCTCCAAGGCCCGACGGATATCGTTCGGCACAGGTTTCTTGAGAGGTATCCAGGGAGAACCACGTCAACTCCTCCCATTGCTTGCTCAGACCAGGAAGGAGTTGAGGGGCTATTGTGGTGGGCCCGGCTCGGTGGATGGACCTGGCTGCCACGACTCGGTGAAGGGGTCCGGTTGTGTGGTGGACATGGCTCGGTGGGGGACCCTGGTGGAGGCCACTTAACCACTATGAGCTCAACCCATAGACATGTAGCGCTGGTGGGTCGGCGGAATGCAGTCCGGTGAGTTTGTGCCGAACCGGACCCGCCGAAGAGATCCAAGAAAGCTGTTCCGCATGCCAGTCATGAAATCCGGTTCGGCTATACACCACCAAACCAAGTGGCAGCTACAACGAGCTCAAGCGTAGCCAGGCTGATTGGTTCGGCGGGGTTGCCAACCCCCGAACCGTATCGACTCCCTAACTTGTAGAGGGAGTCAGGGGTGGAGTCAGTTGAATAGGAAACGTGTCATTAATCCCACTATGGTAGGAATGGACCGTAGGGATCATGACGAGCCTAACTTCACGGGATTGGATTTGGATGCCATAGTGGGCGAACCAATCACCGTGCGCGTAGTGTAACTGCGTGGTCTGAACTCCACCTTTCCCCGCCTATAAAAGGAGTGGTGATGCTGAGGAATAAGGTACGCAATACTCTGATCCTCAAACCCTAAAACTCAACTCACATACTCTCCTCTCCTGTCACTGACTTGATCGTCGGAGTGCCTATCTCGGACCACCACGATCCGGGCTTGGGCACTAACGTGTTCATTTCCTGTGCAGGCTCCAACCAAGATAAACCGTCCTAGCCATCTCAGCACCCAAGGTTCGACCGGAGAAAGCATAGCCCCACAGATAAGGAAGGAATGACAATGAAAAGCAGTGTCTGATTTATTTTGAACGCTTGTTTGGGCAAGTACAGTTTCATAAGTCCAAAACAAAATATTTATGGGAGTTCATTCTTGAAAGCTATTTCGAGTCCATAAGCTACTATGTCCCAATTCAATTCGACAAAATTGCAAGTCCTACGGAGACTATGCGCGGGGTTCCACTACATTCTGCCGCCACTGGATAGGCGTTCTTATGCACTCCCTTTCAAGAGAACAGGGTAGCTAGAATGTTGCAATTTCACATTAGGAGAAAGTCAAATACATATATTTTCATAAAATGCTTGTTATTTCCCAGAAAATTGGCTACAAGAAAAGAAGACTTTATGCTTTGATTACCCAAGGAACTCTGAAACCCCACCAATTCCAGCAAGCTTAAAAGCAAAGGAACCTTCCCTCTCAACAAAAATCATGGGAGGGGGAACATGGAAGCGGAAAGAATATCTCAAGTATCAACTAGAAGCATTCATACCCCTTCGTCAGCAGCCTCAAGACCCCCTTGAATCCAGAAAAAGGTTTTTGTAACCGGCGTTATACAGTAGCTCACATGCTGCTAGAGATCTGCCTGACGAAAGTAGTTTAGTAGGGATGGAGCAGAATATGCAAAAGGCGGTCCTAACAAGTCATATTTGTAGCATATGGGATAGCCAACTTGATTCTACATATGAATAAGGTGAACCACCGTATGTATTTACTGATATACTTGGTATCGCAACTCAGATAAGACAGTTTCGCGCGTGGCCGGATTCTCAAGGAAACTACGGATTTCAACTTGCAAAAATCATGACGTCTGTATCTTCTGATTCTTCTGTGCAAGAGAAAGCCTAATAGGCTCATTTCAAAACTGTAAGGACACAATGACTTCTTTACTTCAGTATTTCAAATCTAGAAGATTATCAATTCAAAGGAAAAGTTCACCTCAATCCCTTCTGACATGCAACAATAAGGTCTGTATCTTTTGTAAATTTCTCCTCAACCTTAGACAAAAATTGGCTGTCAGAGAAAGGGAAAACTGTCAATGGGTAATACAACTACAGATTCAAATAAGTCGAAAGTGTAGACACACACCACTCCACCAACCTACTGCAAAAACAAACAAAAAAGTCGAAAGAGATAACCCCACAAACCTTACGATATACCAGTGAGAAGGATCTTTAAAATAACTACTGCTGCTGTATTTAAGTCAAATTGGTCATATAATAGCAAAAGCAACTTCTCTCTTGTTCCATGTACCTCAACACGTCGATTATAGATATGTAGTAGTATTAGTATCAATGAATTAATATCAGTTTCTGTGCAATGTGGTGCCCATCATGAAGTTCGTGACCTTTCTCGAAAGAGTTCCAGCATTAAATCTAGAATCAAGATCGAAGATCAGAATCCATGTTGACGCTTTAACCCATGCCTATAAAACAGGAACGAAGAAGCGTTATGATGGATGAGATAACAAGTAGGCATGAACCCTTAAACTTCAAAAGAGGAACAGCCAAAATATGATAGTAAGATGATTAGGAATGGCATAATAGAAGTAATAGAAACACAAATTCTGCTTCATATCTGGATCACAGCAAACAAGATCTATTTATTTACATCAACGACCAAATATGAAGCTCCTATATGGCATGCAACATTAACAATCATGTGGAGCTACAGAAACGTAACGTCATCACAAGAAATGTTAATAATGTATCACTTTTTTATTTTTATAAATTTGACAATTGTATTGAACTATGTAGTCGATTATGTCTTACCATCGTGATATTACAAATACATATGAACATAATTAATAATGTACTGATCTTTTATAAACTTGACAATTGTACTGATCTTTGATTTATCAAGAGAGGGTAATTTTTGTAGCCTTTGCAGACTCCCAAAATTCATGCTATCATTTGGTTGACAAACCACACATTTTTACATCCCACTTATGGTCTGTTTAGGTAATATTCTTTTTACGTACTTTAAACAAAACCACATTTCTTTCCATGTATTTTTTGGGACTGCGTGGATTCCTTGCCCACACAATTACAGTATGTTATGGGTAATGTTTTTATTGATTCAACAAGGGTGCAATCTTGCTTGATCAAACACATTCTGGTTTGTGTTATTTGGGTGAAACAGAGGGAGAAGCTTATTTCAGTCATTCTTTCAAGCAAATTTCTGAACTGCTGGGTGTTGGTTTTTGATCTGCTCGGTGTTTTCTTCTTTGTTTGTGTGATTTTGTTTCTGGTGTTTTTGTTTTGTGTTCCTGTCTGGCTTGTATTTTGTACCGTCAGGAATTCTTCAAGGCAACTTCTGAAACACTATGTTACTTATGTGTTGCCTTTTGGAAAGTAATGATCAAAGAATACCAAAACTTATGCAGATGTTTCTGGGTAAATTATGGTGTTTGGGCACAAGTGTGTTAATATATCTTCACTTTCTGCATTATTTACCCTTTGTTAATTTTATTCACTTGATTCTGCAGAATGCAGGAAAGGTTGAAACTTGTACATGGAGGACACAGCAAAATATACATGTATTCTTCTTCTCTTTTGTTTCTCTTACAATAATTATTTGTCTGCATTACTACATTAACTTAGGATAAACATTTTTGTTATGCCATTTATAAGGCTGCAGTTTCTGCACTTATCAGAAAATCACAATTTAGAAAACAGGAGTTTGCCCAGTAAGTCGCTACCTCAATTAAAAGTCAAGCCTGTCAATCAGCTTTCATTTCAGACTACAAAACTAACACCAAGACTTAGCTTAAAGCACAAGTTCTTGCCTGTTCTTTTTGCTTGCTGCATGTGGTTTTCGTACAAACAAAATGCTCGATCACCACCAGACTCTTATCAAATGAAAGGTTGACATAATTCAAAAAACGATTTTGCTAATCTTCGCCTATTGTGGCATGAATTCTGTTTTTTGCATTGTTAAGTTGTTATTTAATGGTTTGTTTTGTTTCAGCTTATTTAGGAACTTAAATATGTTTGGTTACTTTGGATAGGCTCTTCGACTTACAATTCTCTGTCAGCCTGCATAATCATCATTTGCACTACTGCAACCTTTCTTTCATTTACAGGAGTAATTTTTTTGGAATGTAACACGAATCCTCCCTGTAAGGTAGTCTTTAGGATGGCTAGAATCAGGGCTGGAAATTGGATCTTGGCCATCTATGGACCAATATTGATTCATCATTCAAGTGAAATATCAGCAAAACAAGATTACAACTTATGTAACCAACGGCAATTGTTTGGATGTATGGCCTATTGTTGTTGGTTGGTTGGTAATTTTGGCCATCTCAATGAGACCTAATAATCTTGTTTTCTTGTCATTCCTTCCATCCGACTTAAACGAAAGAAGTATGAAAAAAATGAAGGTTTGATTCCCTCTATCCCCAAATAAGCATTGTCTACAGTATGTTACTTCGATGTGGCAGGTAAAAAGCATATAGAACCCTGATGCAAATCAGTTAAATTGCATGGAAGATATTAGGATGCTCGTGTAGGATTTCTAGATCAACTTCTTTGTATCTCTTTTTACCCTCTGTATAAGAGGTGGAACCTCTCTATTCTGTTATAACTATGCATTGATATAGTGAAACTTGAGTCTTCAGGGTATTGTTTCTGACTTGATATATCTTTGGGAACATCCGCCGACATAGATTCCCTATATCTTATGGTTCCGTCAATCTAACGCATCTAGAAAAATTGGCTTCTGTTGTAACCAAGAAGAACAAATGATTCTGACATGCTGTGAGGAATCTTCTTAATTTTGTTTTACTTACTAAATCACATGGAGCTCTGCTTTATTTCTTTGGATGCATGGATGCCTTTTTTTTGGGGTGACTGAAGATGTTTTATACAAGAGCAACTAACAAGAGGAGGAATCCTCGTAATACAAGAAATACCAAGGCAAAAAGCCTACACTAAGGAAAAGGGATCTATACAGTAAAGAATCAGCCTAAGTAGAAAAAATACAGTGTGAGATCTGCCAGGTAGTACAGAGTAAAGAGGATAGAGCTATAGATTTGACATTCCTACTTTGGTTAGCCTTAATCCTTACTTCAAACTTAACCTGACCAATGACGGAAGGTGGCCTTTGAATGCCTCTGAAAATTCTGTTGTTCTTTTCTTGCCAAAGGAAATAAACCGCAGCAGCTTGAGCAAGTCTCCTAAGAGTATTTGGGAACCCTTCCATTTGAATCCCTTCCCATTCAATTTTCTGCGACCACAAAGAGGAAACAGTGGGAATGCAACTCAATTTTGCATTGGCAGCCTAAACTTGCTTAGAGAATAGACACTCAAAGAAGGGATGATCTGGAGTTTCATTGTGATGGTTGCAGAGAGTGCAGATAGGGCTATTATTAACACCCCAACCATGAAGCTTATCTTTAGTCAACCTCCTTTGATAGTCATCCAAAGAATAAAGCTATGCCTAGGAAGGTTTGTAAAGAACCCGACAATCTTGTGCCAACTGACAAGAGGATAATGAATCCTTAGAGCATTCGAAGTTGGGTATTTAGAGGAGGGGGAACCATCCCATTAGCTGAGTATGCAGCCAAGTCCACTCTTCATTATAGATTATGCACGAGACTTTTGCAGCCATAGGAATACCGGAAGCCATCACAAATTGATGCCCATAGTGATCAATGAGAGGACCAGCAGGGTGCCAATTGTCATGCCAACAGTAAGTAGAAGAGCCATTACCAATGATGCTTTTGATAAAATGCCTTATTTTAGGCCCGAGATTCAGCAATTTCCTCCATGTCCAGGAATAAGAAGGGCGGCTTTCACGGTCCAGAGTCATTGATTTACAACATTCTTATAACTCCACTTAACCCATAAGGAATCCTGCTTAGAACAAATAGCCCAGAGATGCTTAGCCATGGCAGCATGATTCCAATCCACAACTTTTCTGAGACCAAGTCCACCTTCACTTTTGGGGCTACAAATAACTTCCCATGCAACTTTGTTGTAGTGATTATATGTCGTGGATCCAGACCAAAGAAAGTTCTTGAATAGCTGCTCGATATGCTTTTCAACTGCCTTGGGAAGAACAAAATGCATAGTCCAAAAGATTTGCATACTAAATAAAATGGATTTGATAACTTACACATGTTTGGTTGCAGGACTTTCCTTTAATATGACAACAAGTCTGAATCTTTAAATCATTGGCAGGGTCTTCTGGATTTGTGAATATTAGTCTACCTATGAATCCGATGAGGATAATTGGTGAACCTGTTGAGAAGCTTTTTCTTTGGGGTCACTCTGCTTGTACATTAGATAACATAAACCACACAAAAATTCTCATTTTTGGTGGGTTTGGAGGTATTAGAAAACATGCACGAAGTGACGAAGAAATGATTTGTCACTGCTTAACCCATTATGTGGCCAATTGGAAACAATTAGTGTTCAGGGAGCTCCATCTCCACGCATGGGTCACACCTCTTCCATGGTAGGTGACCGTATGATTCTTATTGGAGGCAGGGATGATCCTGTGAACATTTTGAATGATGTTTGGGTCCTTAATCCAACAACGAGCAAATGGAAGTTATTGGAATGTACAGGCAGTGTATTTCCCCCAAGGTGATGTCTTTAACAATGCTATTTTCTGTTGGAGTTGTTTCTTTTTTTATTGCTTCACATAAACTATGTGTCACTCATCCTGAATTTGATTTAATCTCAAATCATTTTATTGAGTTTTATATTTTTTTAGTTACTTTCTTTAGCACAGCCTTTGAGAGGTGAATGTTGGGAAAAGCAAGTATCAAGATTCACAGAGTTGCCTACTTACATGCAGCTATATCGCAGGAAAAGTTAAGACCGATCAATTCAACGGGCAGAGCACACGTGCCTTGCACGTAGCACAGCACCTAGTTGAATTAGTAAACCACAGAGACAAGCCAAGAACCCATCACATGAGAAAGGGACTCATCTTGGCAAACTTTCTTTTCTCCTACTCCTCTTAAATAAGAACCAGTTTCGGTGGGTTTCGCTTGCCACTTTTTGGGCGCTTTTGGACAGTTTTGCCCCTCCATTGGTGGGGCTCTGCCTTTGGTTGATTGTCCACAATTGTCATTTTACTTGTTAGACTTACTGGGCTACGTGTCCTCTTCCTCTTAAAGAAGATTCAGAAGCTCAGTTACGTGGTGTGATGGGGCTTCCTCTGCTCCGCTTCTCACCCCGACTTTCCCCTCCTCTCTCTGCGAATTTCGCAGAGCTCTCTCTATCTCTCTCTCTCTCTCTCTCGATATCAGTCGATCGAGCGGCACCCCACTCCGGCCACCTCCCTCTATTCCCAACGAAGAGAATATCTTCACCGTCTCCCTCTCTCTCCTGAGATCCTTCCACTACATAGCCAACCGTAACCAAATCTCAAAATCAAAGATTTCCCGTCACCGAAAGCAAAATCTCGTGGGCCGGAACCAAGGCCCAAATCAGGCGGCTTCGATCGCAAGATTTCAGGCCAAAAAACTCTGTTATGGAACAGGTTAGGATCCCAGAGCCAGGCGAGGAACTGAGGCCACCACCGACGAATTTGGTTCAAGGTCCCACAGATCTGTTGAGTCTTGACCCGAACACAGTCCAGAAGCATTTTCATCTCTTCTTTCTTCTCCATTCGTGTTGCATGTACACTATTTTTAGTTGGTGATGTTTTCCCCCTTTCTGATTTTTGTTGCATGTTCGCTTTTGTGGCTTTATTCTCAAAACGTGTAGTATTCCTTTTTACAGTTGCAAGATTAAGAAAATTGTTTATCTGACAAATTAGATTGAAGACATAAGCTGAAATATATTGCTTATTCAAACAAAACAAAGAAAATTACTCATCTCCAACAATGCGCACATGCAAATACACGATATGCCAGTACCATTGTTTAGTGCTTGTCGTCTGTTCGTGATTCTCTTTAATCACACATCTTCATTTATGATTCTGTGTGCTTTTTAGTTTGATTTTTAGTTGGCTTCTTTTTTGTTTTCGTTTTTTTCTGTTTGTGTCATAATGTGTTCCTAACGCGTAGATATTTCTAATGCTCCTCAAAGTTTGTGCTTCTTGGATGAAATTGTTACCTTCTGGATTGGAAAATTATGACTGTTGGTAAAAATTGGTAACGATTTCTTTAACATATTATTTAGAGTTCTTGTGACAAGTGTTGTAGCTATTAGTCTTAATAATGTGTAGCTGATTTTGTAGGAGGACTACAGGCCCCATCAGGAGAGCAAAGGGGGGTTGGACTTTAGAGGAGGTAAACAGTTTCTGCGACACCTGAAAGTGGTTTTATTAAAAGGCCAGCTTGAAGCGTGTTCATGTCATTTCATTTGTTGGTTTATCAAAATGAGTTTTATCCAAGTATTGTTGTTTGCTTACAATGAATTTAAATACTTCAAACTAGGAACCGCAAGAAATTTTCAGATACTCAGAAATTCTTAATTCTGGTTTTGTTTAGTCATTTGGTGCCCTCTCTGCCGGCCTGGATAGCGACAAGCCACCTCCTTTGGGTTCCATGAGGAGTACAACTTTATGTAAATCTACCACAATCCAAATAGATAGACGTCCAGCGTAGATGAATTAAGCTTAAAATATCTTCAGTTGACATCTTATGGCCAATGATATAAGAAATATTTCCATCCAATAGCTCAATCAAATATTCTACTAGAGATTGCATAACAACGAGGTTTGAGACTAAGCAGTTGATCTGAAAGTTAAGACACTATGTTAGATGTTCATTCTCCTCCTGCCGCCTAATAAAAAATGCAAAAAATTGGAGGATTGTGACTCACAGAGCTAAATCGAGTTAAAAAGATGATAATAGTATAGGTGGAATAACGACTCATAGAGCTAAATACTTCAAAAACGACTTAACTGGATGTTCTCAAGCCATAGAAGCTACCTCACTGTACTACTTTATTGTCATTTCTTCATTGATGCTTGTGAGGCATTGATAGGTGCGTAAATACACTCATTTACGTCTATTTAATGTACTAATTAATTTTTCCCAGCTGTAGCTCATTACCGGGGTCATTGTTGATTTTTTTCTGCTATTACTTGTGTTATTATTACTATTTTGTGGCTTGTAGATTTGATTTATTAACCACCTGTTCAATTTGTCATAGGATGATACATTGAAAAGAGCTGTAGAACTTTACAAGGGGAAATGTTGGAAGAAAATAGGTTTCTCTCTACCCGCTTTTTTTTTCTCTGGCATCTATAATATAGCTGTGGCACTTACTCTCATGCAGCTTGGTACAAGAATATCATGCAACTTGAATGAATGTCGCGAGTTTGCATTATGATTATAGTGCAATTATTCACTTTCATAAATTCATATTTAGTTTAATTTTTTTTGTTGCCATTGTTTTACATTTTTACAATTTTTAACATTCGGACCAGTTCATTTTATGCTTTTATTCCTATGCTTCTATTGTTTATCTTAAAATCATAAAGACACTTGGCCTGTTTCCTTGCAAATAATTCATCCCTTAATATCGCCCCTACGTCTGAACGATTCTTGGTTCTTCCGCCGTGTGGGAAAATTTCTTAGGCAGGCTAGATGTAGAATTAGATTACCCAATAGCAAAAAGCAGTGGTTTCATGCATTATGGTTGTGGGGTTTCCTAACTAATTTTTGAGACGGGACAATATACCACTTAGGTTTGTCACTTGTAACTTGTGAGTTAACTGGATTGTGTTCTTATAATTTGGATGTTGATTTCTATGCAGCTGAATTCTTTCCTGATAGATCAGAGGTGCAATATCTACATCGATGGCAGAAGGTTCTCAATCCTGAACTTGTGAAGGGGCCTTCGACGCAGGAGGTTAGCTCCTAGCTTCATTTCTCACCTCCTTTGACTAAAGATTTTTTCGGTTGATTTTGCAGAATATCTTAGAAATTTTGTTTCTGAATATTCATTTTGGTTGAAGCGTTGAATATTTTCTACTCTTATCATTTATAGGAGGATGACACAATCATTGAACTGGTTTTGAAATATGGGCCTACAAAGTGGTCTGTCATAGCGAAGTCTTTGCCAGGTCGCATAGGCAAACAATGTCGTGAGAGGTAATATTATGAGCGATAAAGTAGCTCAATTTATTGCACTTAAATGTAGTTTGAAATGTGGAAGAACTCTTCAATATGAGAAACACTTCAGTGCCGAGCGGGCACGGTGCCACGTGGTGCCGAGCAGATCTCGGCCGTCCGAACATGTTTTGGACGGCCCAGATCTGTTTGGGCTTTGGGGGACGTTTTGGTAATTTCACACTTAAAAATTACCCAAACAAATCTAGGCCGTCCAAAACAAGTTTGGATGGTCGAGATCGTGCTCGGCACCACCTGGCACCGTACTCAGCCGGCATTGAAAAATTTCTTCTTCAATATTGTGCTGCCGTCTTGATGCTTTTTAAACTAGACTAGATTCAGTTGATTGTGTTTTTGTTTTTTCTTTTGTTGTTTAAAAGTACGTCTGGAGGAAGAAATAATTTATGATACATCTCTTAAGCACTATTGTTGGAAAGTTTATATACATTTTGCTTTCATCCATCCCCTGAGAGCTGTTATCTTTAACTGTGCATACCTTTCCGAAACCTTTTGGAGAAAGTTGTTATTTATGCATTCATTTGCTAAGGTTCTTGTATCATCCACTGACTTTTTAAGGTTTCAAAATCGTGTCATCTATCCCCTACTTTAGAACAGCATGATTTATGTAGACTCTTGGTGGTGATACTTGGCAACAAGCCCTTTGGCCACTGTGCAGATATTCAAAAGTTGCGTTAATGTCATTATTTTGTTGATATATGAGTAGTACAAGTGACAAATCACCTGTATACAGGCTCTATGGGGGTGGTGGTTCACTTGGATATCATGAATGCCGCATTTTCTGGTCCCTATGTGTGCTACATAAAGCCATAATTTAAAGAAAATCCAAAACGCATCGATACAACGGGCATGAATGACGTGCTTTGCACGTCGGTATGCACCTAGTTCGCTAACAAAATCAAGCTCGGGCGAGCTGTTTTTGGAGCATCCGTTGGACCCGTGTGACATTCCACGAGGAGTTGGCGGCACGGCGAAAAAAAGAGCTCAAGAAAAAAGCTAATATAGGTAATTCTTCTATGGAGGCTGAGCTAATAGCATTAGCTTCAGTAAGTGAGGATGCTAAATGGTTGAGAGATTTAATGAATGAATTCTCACTTTGAGAATAACCAATTCCTCCAATGTTAATTGTGGATTTACATTATTTAAAAATAAAAATAAAAATCGTCATTTCGTCAATGCATTGTGGATTTACATCTCGTTCACTAGTTCAGATCTTATTACATCAAATACAAGTTTACAACCAACACAATACAAAACAAACCCTTTCCCAAACCAAATCCTAAAACCCATATGAAATTAGCGGCTTTTCACTTCTTCGATCTCCCTCTCACCTAAGAAGACCCATCACATGAAGACCAACCACGTCAACAGTAGCACAATCAACGTCTTCCTCCCTCTCGCTATGTGAATCTAGACCTATTGCTCAAGCACGACTACCGGATCAACCCTCATGAAGTAGGTGCATCGATCCCTAGTGTAAAAACCAATGGAGATCAATAAGTTAAGGGGTTTCAAATTTTTTGAATTGGGGAGAAACAATCAAAACTTACCCCAAATTATGCACAATCAAGAAACCTTCTCCCACGATTGTTATTAGTCCAAAAAGTATTCATTCGGGCTCTCATTCAGCGCCAATTTGGGGTGAAAAGTCCCTTTTGCCCCTAACCCCTTCCCCTCTAAAACTACTTTTCGTCTATTGTGCATTCTCGCTATCTATTGGACGAACATAGAACAAGAGAAAAATTTGGAGGTTTAATTTAACACAATTGAATATACAGGGACGGAAATAAAATTTTGTGTAAACTAGATGGAACATTTCTAAACGTTTGCCCTTTCACATTTTTCTCTTTTTCAAATGAGAAAATCTTTTTAGAGTCATAAATAATTATTTACGAAGCAAATTGTAACTGTCTAGAAATATGTTGGACAGCTTAGATGTTAATGAAAATTTTCAAATGAAGAGTTTATTAAAATTCGAATCATTCAGAATACTTTTAAATGATCATAATTGATTGTTGTGGTCGTAAAAAACTTGTTCACTGCTCAAGCCAAGCCGTGATTAAGTATCTCTCTTTTCCAATTCATCGTTCTTGCGTTTGTAGTTCTTAGGGTTTTCCCAGTTCACTGAATTAAGATAAGGGGTACTAAAATATCCAGACATTCACAAGAACAAAACCCCGATATTTTTGCCTCAACAAAACCCTCATTCCACCCTCTCTCTCTCTCTCTCTCTCTCTCAGGCACCATGGCAGCAACTCTCTCCAGAGCAGTAGATGTCCACTGCACTCTACAACCCACTTCAGATTCAAATCGCCCATTTTTCCTCACCTCTCCATTATTAAGGCTCCCCTACAGAAGAAGATTCTTCACCACCTCATGTTCGTCGTCGTCGTCCTCCTCCTCCTCTAGATCTCCCCCCAAACCCCCACCTGATTATGAAGACATTCACCCACGAAACCCATCTCTATCTGACCAACTCAAGTCCCTTTCCACCACCCTCCTCAATCAAACCCCCCAGCAAGCCCAGCTCCTAACCAAGCCTAAATCCACCTGGGTCAACCCAACCAGGCCTAAACCCTCTGTCCTCAACCTCCAAAGGCAGAAAAAGTCTCAGCAGCACTTGTACAATCCTCAGGTCAGAGACCTCAAGCACTTTGCTAGGAAGCTGGATGAGTGTGAAAACTCTGAAGCTGCTTTCATGGCAGCTATTGAAGAGATGCCTCACCTGCCCAGCAGAGAAAATTCACTCTTGGTGCTCAACAGCCTGAGGCAATGGCAGAAGACCCTCCTTTTCTTCAACTGGATCAAGACCCAGAAACTGTTTCCCATGGAAACAATCTTCTACAACGTTGCAATGAAGTCCTTGAGGTTTGGCAGGCAGTTTCAGCTCACGGAGGATCTTGCCTATGATATGATAGATAATGGGATTGAGCTTGATAACATTACTTACTCCACTATAATCACTTGTGCAAAAAGGTGCAATCTTTTTGATAAGGCTGTGGAGTGGTTTGAGAGGATGTACAAGACTGGTTTGATGCCTGATGAGGTCACGTACTCCGGTGTTATAGACGTGTATGCCCAACTGGGGAAAGTTGAGGAGGTGATGAGTTTGTATGAGAGAGGGAGGGCAAGTGGGTGGGCACCTGACCACATTGCAATTGCTGTGTTGGGGAAGATGTTTGGTGAAGCTGGGGACTATGATGGAATTAGGTATGTGCTTGATGAGATGAAGTCTCTTGGGATGCAGCCTAATTTGGTTGTGTACAACACGTTGTTGGAAGCATTGGGGAAAGCTGGGAAGCCTGGTTTGGCAAGAAGTTTATTCTTAGAAATGATCGAATTGGGGGTAACCCCGAACGAGAAAACCCTAACCGCCTTGGTTAAGATTTATGGCAAGGCTAGGTGGGGGAGAGATGCGCTGGATTTGTGGGAGCGAATGAGGTCGAATGGCTGGAAAATGGATTGCATTTTGTGCAACACATTGCTGAGCATGTGTGCTGATCTAGGATTGGAGGAGGACGCGGAGAGGTTGTTTGATGATATGAAGGGATCGATGACTTTTAAGCCGAATAGTTGGAGCTACACCGCGATGCTCAACACATATGGCAGTTTGGGGAATGTAGATAAGGCGATGAAGTTGTTCGATGAAATGTCTGAGACAGGTGTTGAGGTGAATGTCATGGCGGTGACTTGTTTGATACAATGCTTGGGGAGGGCCAAGAGGATTGATGACTTAGTTAGGGTCTTCAAGTTCGCAATGGAAAGAGGTGTTCAGCCAGATGATAGGATGTGCGGATCCTTGATGTCTATTATTTCCTACTTCGAAGATGGCAAAGATGTCAATAAGGTCCTTGCTCTTTTACAACACGCAAACCCAGAATTAGTTTCGTTCATCAAATTGCTAGAGGAAGAAAAAACTAGTTTTGAAACCATCAAAGAGGAGTTTCGAGGCATAATGAGGGCCACAGAGGTCGATGCACGAAGACCCTTCTGCAATTGCTTGATTGATGTATGTCGAGACCGGAATCTCCATGAGAGGGCACATGAGCTGCTGTACATGGGGACAGTATACGGTTTATATCCGGGATTGCACTCAAAGACGCCTGATGAATGGCGACTGAATGTCCGATCGTTGTCAGTTGGCGCGGCCAACACAGCATTTGAAGAATGGATGGGGACCGTAACAAAAGTCATTGAGCAGAAAGAGGAATTGCCAAAACTGTTTACTGCTAGCACTGGTGCAGGAACACACAAGTTGGCACAAGGACTGGCTGGTGCTTTCGAATCTCAGGTGAAGAAACTCGCTGCACCGTTTAGGCAGAGTGAAGAGAAAGCTGGGGTTTTTCTTGCAACAAGAGAAGATATAGTAGCATGGGCCCAATCGAAGGCTCCCTCTCTCGCTATCACCTCATAAATCGGTACATTTGTTTCATGTCATACAATTGTAACTCATTTTGAAAATTTTATAGAATCTTAATCTTGGTAGAGCAAATTTAGAAGTTCATCAGAGAAATTATGTTGCAATAATTCAAGCGTAGTCAGGGCCGGTCCAAGGTATTTGGATGCCCTACGCCAAGTGGTAGAATAGTGCCGTACATAAATTTTTTTTTTTGGCAAAAAGACACTTCAAAAAAGTATTCTATCATGATTTAAACCTAGGCATTTTATGTGGAAGGGCATACATTTTACCACTAAGCCACTAAAGGAGTTTGTATTATAGTTGCATATAGAAAATATATGTACTTATCTAGGAAGGGGTGTCTCATTTTTTTACCCAAAATATGGAGGCCCAAGGCGGCAGCCTCTTGGGCCGGCCCTGAGCTTAGTGATGTCCGTGTGTTGCAAACACTATTTTGTCAGCACAACTAGTTCTGATTTTTACAAACTGCTTTGGTGGAATGCGCACCTCTCACTAGGAACGTTTCACTGCGAGATCCTAAAATTCTTTGATATCACTTTCTACTTTCTTTCGGAGAAAAGTGCGAGGCAAGCACTGAATCACCTCAGCTCCAAAGGAGAAGATGAGAGCTCTTCTAGCCGTGTGTAAGTCAACTCCCCTTGCCCGAAAGTAGAAGTGTTGGCTCTCTTCTAGATCACTAATTGCAGCTCCATGTGAGCACTTTACATCATCAGAAATAATCTGGAGATTTGGCTTGACATTCACGGTTGCACGGGGCTCAAGGAGCAGGCTCCTTGTTAGTTGACCTGCATCTGTCTTTGCTGTGCATATCTGCACAATGAATAAACACTAATTAGAATTACAAGGAACATAATCAGTTTCTACCATCTAACTTCTGAGTAGTAGAACAAAAAGGCAAAACATAACTCCACATGACACTACACAAGTATGTTCATGGTTGTTTTCAAACACAGGGAGCTTCATTCCACTGAGCTCCTCACATTAAAGATACCAAACCCAAAATAGCATATTAATCTTGGTAATGATATTGCACTTCTTTTTTGTATTTCCTGCTCTCATTTTTTGGTCTTGATTCAAGTGAATTTACATATTTACGCTTTTGTTTGCTCACTTTTCCACACAGAAAAGGACAATATCGTAGATTCACGTCATAAAGACAAGACAAGGAGTACAAATGGTATAAATGGAGTGCTAAAATCAATTACTTTCCTAAATCATAAAGAACTCACGGAGTATACCAATGGTAATTGATTATGGACTCCATTTTTATATTATCGCACTCCTTTTGTCTTCATTCATGGGAATGTACAATATTGGACTTTCTTTAGCGAAAAACTGAAGTGAGAAGGTAATTTTTTCAGTTACATGGACAAATACGCCCCAAAAAAAAAAAAAAAAAAATTGTACGGATATAAAAGAGGGTAGATATTCATAGCCAGTTCAGAAAGTAGTAAAACCATTACAGACGATCTCGTGACCAAACAAAGGGAATTGGAAGAAAACCAAAATGTACTTTCTTTCTGAATGCAACTCCAAAAGCTCATACAAATGATTTACCTGTTGACCTAGACAACACAAGTTTACGATGTAGTTCTTGTGTTTGACCACTGAAAGACAAGTGAAACGTTATCCTACTCGAAGGGATCGCCGAATTTTGATAGCAATTGGATTGGTCACGTCAGAGTATGCAATATTGTAGCTTCCATCAGCCTAGCCGAAACTCTCATTGATGAGCACCTTCAGCTCTCCGAGGCACGACGACCTTTTCATGGCAAATGACGTCTTTGTTTCTCCAAATCTTAACCTTAAGAATGACAGCTTCCTCGTCCTTCTCCTTCTGTTTCCGAAGAGTTCTTGGGCCGTTTCAATTCCTTGAAAATTTCAAGGAATTGCCAAAACTGTTTACTGCTAACACTGGTGCAGGTACACACAAGTTGGCACAAGGACTGGCCAGTGCTCCGGAATCTCAGGTGAAGAAACTCGCTGCACCGGTTTGGCAGAGTGAAGAGAAAGCTGGGGTTTTTCTTGCAACAAGAAAAGATATAGTAGCATGGGTACAATCGAAGGCTCCATCTCTCGCTATCACCTCATAAATCGGTTCATTTGTATCATGTTATACAATTGTAACTCATTTTGAAAATTTTATAGAATCTTGATCTTGGTCGAACAAATTTAGAAGTTCATCGGTGATTTGGGCGTAGTGATGTCTGTGTGTTGCAACCACTATTTTGTAAGCACAAATAGTTCTGATTTTTCCAAACTGCTTTGGTGGAAATCCACCACCAGAATTACAGATCCTATCCTTTTCGAAAGAAAATGCTCAAGTTTTGAACATAATCTTCCGGGAGAAAGAAAGAGAAAATGGATCTCTTTCGCTAAAGATCATTTCCTCCCACAAACAAAACTCCTATCCTTTCATCAGAAAACCTAAGAGTCAATGATGACTCTGTGTAACATTAGTCCTTGCCATCATCATGCGGGCTGCCTCTATACTTGTAACAATGTGCTTTTCAATTTTCATGTGAGATGGACCCTTCTGGACCATGAACAGGCAGGGGTGGTCAGCTTTGGAACTTCCACACTACTGGCAGGTAACCAAAGCGCGTGGATCAAAGCTTCGGCTTCGCCTGTATATGGAGAATGTTGCCAGTTGGGGTACTTCATGGACTTCCAAAGTCTTCCTTCAAGTGATATCACCATGACAGTAACATCGTCATGGTTTTTTCTTCGATCACCATGGGGGATGCTCAGCAGTTCATGGAATTCCATTAGGTCTAGAAGAACAGACAGATTGTAAATCGCTTCAACTGTTTGAAAAAGAAGTTAGAGATAAAAATATATAGACTTTGGCTGCAAGTATTTTAATTTGGAATTGATGAGATCGTTTGGAGGAATTCATTCTTCAGATTAAGATATCCAGTACCGGAACCAACCAATTTAAAGTGACTGAGATGTACTTTTAGCTTGAACTAGCCCGGCAGTTGGATTCCTGTATCGAGTGAAAAACCCCAAAAAAAAAAAAATATATATATATATATATATATATATATATATATATATATATATATATATATATACTACTCAAAATAAGAAGGAAAAAAACACCAAAACAACCACTTTCTTGCACAATCAGTCACGCATAATTCTCTTCACATAGTTATGGTTCCTGTTTGCAGAGTAATGAATCCAAAGTTCTGAGAAATTAATCTTAGAGCACTGGGTTTTTTATTGGTAATGCAGGGTGTTCCAGACCAGTTTGCGCACACCTCAAACTTATCCCTACAACCCTCTTACAGTCGTTTCACACACTAGAGCACTAGTTTGTTTGAAGGCATTACTCTAAAAGTCGGCGCCTAGGTGCTAGGCGGTGGTCCGCCGCCTTGACTAGGGCCCAAGGTGCTGAATTAGGTGGCAAGACGACTAGTCAATCCGGCGACTAATTGGCTAGGCGGAATTAATCAAAGAATCAGGCAAAAAATTGCAAATCTAAGGGGGTTAAACGTTGTAGTAAATTGTAATGTACTAAAAGTCTATAAGGTTTTAGTGTAGTTTTAATATGATATATATATATATTCATCTAAACTATAAAATATAAATAATGCATATGTATACCTAAATCAGTACAAATATAATGTTTACATTTACACTATACAAAATAAAGTGAAATTACATGTGGCTGTGTTTTGTGAAATTATGTGTACAGGCTCTATTCCCTCTATTTGGATGTTATATAATGACTTGTTTAAAACTTAACTTGTTCTAATTACTCAAAAAATGGGAAGGGGGAGAAGAATATTTTTTAAAAATCATAAAAAGGAGGGGGACCGACTAATATCTAAGCGCCGATTAATCGTGGGTATGTGCTAGGTGGCACCGGCCGCCTAACTAGTGCCTAACGACCTGAACATTGTTTGAGGGTAAGTGCTAAAGGAGTTCGGACTAAAGAATGGAGGATGAAAAGTCAATTGATGCAGTAATCAAACTGCTGAAGACATACGTAGCTCCTTTTGTGGAGGTTGGGAAATGCAAGAAATGTTTCTCAACAATCATTAGGTACTTGCATGAGATGAGATGTGCTTCTTCAATTACATGTTGGTTCACCACCTAACATCATTTCATTTCTTGATTATATATACAACAAGACTGATTGATTGGCTACTTTAATTAAGACAAAACATGTACATGTTCTCTTCATTGTTTCCAATAACTTTGGTATTAGTCCAGATGGGACGATTAATCTGGGGGACCGATCTTCCCGTCCATTCCGCTAGGGGTGGCCCAATTAAAGTAGGGAAGAAAAAGTCGGTACCGAAAACCAACCATCATACATGCCGAGAGGAAGTTATACTAATAGTAAGTGAAAAAAATAAATGAAAAATTACAAGTAGATTTAATACGACGTTGCAAGTGTAGACCCTGCTCGGATTTACACAATATAATGATAAATAACATTTAACCATTTCTCATTTGCGTGCAAGAAAACTAAATCTGTTTGCAAATCACCGCAACATCAAACAAAAGTCACTTTAACATGAGGAATGAAGTGACGATACATGAAAAATCCAAGATTTTACCATTGAAAATGTACAGATAAGTGATTTCTGTAGATGACTGGATAATGATTTCTGCTAAGACAACCTGTTTTCTTTATCTCAATTGTTTGCAAGACTCAGAATTTTGTCTAACTTCCATTAACAAGAATTGGAGTTTCCCATAAATCGGTCACACTTTCATCCCAGGTCACGGAATTAATGGGAAGTAAAAAAGAAAAGCTAGTTATTTCAAAATGGAGAGAAAAAATAGGAACTCGGTGAAGAAAATGCAATTGAGAAAGTAAGAAGACCATTAAAATGGTTAGCAGTATCAATGCAATGCACTAAACGGCATTCCCATCAGTTGAGATTCTGGTGATCGAGGAGCACCTGACTTCCATGTTTTACAGTTAGGTTGAACAAAAGGACACTCCTGTTGATTAGTTGCAACAACAATATTTCAGAGTAGGCTTGGATAACAAGGCAAGAAATCCATGTTTTATGGAACAATCTCTCTCCGATACCCTCTATTGGTGATGTAGTTTGTTTGAAACTGACCGTAAAGCTAATACCTTGACATGCTAATCAACCTCACAGATGTTTGTTGATCAAACTAATCTCTTCCTAATCTATTTGGTATCCGTTCGATCACCCTCTATCTCTTAGCTCTTGTTGATGTTTCTCTTGATCTAAGTTCCCCGGAATTATAAGAATAACTAAATATCAAAAGGCATAGGACTATAGGAGTTACATGCTTGTACGTTTTTCTGTTTGGATAGGTATTGTGAATTGTAGGAAAAAGTAGTTGGTAATGCCCTAAAATCAGTCTTGTAGGCATAAAACTCAACAGCTCATAGGAGGCAAGCTAGTTGTGTGCTTCTTTCTTTTTCTTCTTCTCTTGTCTTTGTTTAAGAAGAAAACCCTGGACGGGACAGGAAAAGAGGCAGTTTCCCATGATGGATTGAATGGAAAACGCTTATGTAGGTCATACTGTCATTAACATCTGTGGGGAAGAGTCTACCTCGAATTATTAGAATTTTACAATTAAAACCTAAAGCTGGTTCATATGTTTGTATAGAAAGACAGAAGAACTACTTCTCAAAGGTTGGGAACATCAGAACCTGTGTTAAATTGTCGAGGTAGGCTGTGAAGTTTGAACATTAGACTCTATAATCTACTCTAATACCATGTCATATTGTTGACCACAACTAATTTAAGAAACTTATGCTGCTAGAGAAATGGCAACTTTAGTGTTGATAAACCCAAAATGAAAACCTATTGCAAGCATTTACCTGGATGGGTGAAGAAATTTGGTACTCTACAACACTGTTTATTAACATCGGGGAGTAGTTCTCCACTGTCTTCAGTATGCTTAGGGCATGTTTGCTTTCCCAGTTAATTTTCGGAAAGATTGAAATGCAGATAAAACAGAGGACCCCCAACACTTCTTCGCAAGATATGAAGATAACAACTACTAGATGCTATAACTGCCCGTATATATAAGCTTTTCAAACCAGACAAACCTCGCAGGATGATATAAGATCATCTTTCATCTTCATATCCAGCCTTTAAAACAATCACAACCATCTTCTTTTTCAGACATTCCTATACATGCTAATTGCTTATCCCTTCAATGTTCAACAAGAAATCAACGGAACCAACAGATATGTCTTGCTTATACCCAGAAAGCCTTTCTCAATTTTATCAGTTCTATACATCTAACAGACTGCCCTGAAAAAATCCTTGTGCAAGCCCAGATTCTATCATTTTTCAACATAAGTGGCTGTAAATTGACCATATTCTCCCATCTTCAAATCAGGAAGTCATCCATACTATGCACCGGTCTAACATTCTCCAACATCCTAAACATATCATTCAGCCAACGTTTCTCCAATTCAAACAAAATTCTTCTAGACTCCCATTTCTAGAATGCAGGATTCTCACCACCTGAAAAATAAGAACTCTACCACTGACATGGTAGTGATATCATTCCCAATGCTTTTGTTTTGGAGAGGAATCAGGCGCACTTATGTTCTACTAAGAAGCATGGATACCCCTCCACCCATTCTACTAAGAAGTATGAATAGACACTGGACATGGACAACCACCGGCATGGCAGGGACACATCAATAACTGTACATATCTTTTTCGCGTGACCAAAAGAATAAAACAACTTGAATAACATAAGGCTTTTCCGCTTAAGTTGGGTAAAATTCGACTTTCGGCCATGGTTCCCAAATTCTTGCAAATCATAAATCAACTAGAATAACTTGCTGAAATGGGCCATTGATGGTTGAGGTTTTCAAAACATCTTATTTAATTGATTATCAGGCAAACATAAATATGTGTCAATCTGTGACAAACAAAGAATTAAAGTTTCTCATAAATATGAAGGTGAGGAAATGGGTAAAACACGATGTATATGGAACGAAAAGTTCCAAATACCGAAAGACAACTTTAAATAGATGATGCATTCTAAAGTAGCATAACAAACATATTACACTAGTATTGAAAGGTTGTCGAAACTTGACAACATAGATTATTAATAAAGGTATCCTAAATTTTTTAGATTCATACTTTTACATAGCTCTACAAAAAGAGTAGCCTCAGCTCATTTACACAATGATCCAGATACAATAACTGATCAGAATTTTGTCAAAGTTAAGTCAACATTATTCATCCCTCCCTGCACTTGTGAACCACAAACTGATTTACAAAGCATCGCCATGATCATGCACACAGTTGCACAAAGAGAGACTACGAGATGAGGAGGAACTTAACTCATTGGATGTATTTGGGGATTTCGCCTTTTCTTAATAGAGAGAGGGAGTAATCAGCAGCATCAAAGAGATCTTGGATGTTATGAAGGGATCGCTCCTCAGAAGCCACCATGAAGATGGCACGAACCTCTGCTTTTTTCGCCAGGCGTGCTGCCAAGTTTAGTGGCAAATCAGGGGAGTTAAGACTCCGCAATAGTTGGCGATAAAGAGAAAGAACCTGCCCTCTATGTCTTGCCAAATCCTCTGCTGTTGCCCATATCAAACCTTTTGCCATTTTGGTGCTGAATCAGAAGGAAATTTATGCACTTTAGGACTTCATTTTACGCCAACATAGCATTTTCAATTCTCAATAAGAATTTCATATTACAAACAAATCCCTCTAAGAACCATCAAATCCCATTGCCATAAGATCATAGTTGGAGGAGGAAAATTGAAGGCAATTTACTCATCACTGACTTCATTCGGTAACTTATAGCCTAATTTAATTAGTCAATCGACAAACATTGTTCAAGTTCCCAGCTAATTGCAAGGCAACATACTTAGGCTCCAACCCTAGGGGACGAAATAAAACCCACTCGACAAAAGGCCAGGTCTTATATAGGAAGCCTGAGGCCCTAACTAGTTAGGCTTTTAGAAGAGTATTCTTGCCCTTCAATGGCCAGGTCTTATATAGGAAGCCTCTAGGCCAAACTGGTAGCATTTTTTTGTTTTCATTTCAAGGATAATGGCACAAACTGATAATGGTAACATTTTATGTATTCATGGTTTAATTATTTATGTATTTCATGATTTATTTTATTTATGGTCTATGTATTCATGGTTTATTCATGATTTTTTGATTAAATCATAGTGTATTCCTATAATCAAGGTGTATTTCTTTGGTTCATAAAATCATGGTGTATTCATGAAATCATGGCTTAAATTTGTATTTTTAAATAAATCATGGTGTATTCATGAAATCATAACTGTTTTGGTTTGATTCAAGTTAAAATATAAAAGTAATCAATCATATTTAAATTACCATGAAATCATGAATTATTATTGTTTTGATTCGATTCAATTCAATTTGAAAAATAAAAGTAATCAATCATATTTACATTTACCAAATTCCACTGAATTCGGAAAACATTCCAATCCAACCCTACTAAATTAGGAAAACAATCCAATCCAATCACACTAAATTAGGAAAGCAATACAACATAATATATGTATATCATAGTGAAAAGGGTAAGAAAGGTAATTCACACACTAAGAGGATGAAAACATAAGAACAAAAAGTAGGACAAAGCAGTTCCCAATTCAACATCTATTTGATTGTCAAAAAAACTTTCTACCACCATCACGAATCAAATTAACCCTATTTTTTAGGAGAAACAATCAATACTTTTGTCAATGTATATACTTACACAAGATCCCAATCTTTTGCCACAACTTATTTCCAACCAAAATCCTGAATGTGCTCCCAAGTTCCACCTTCCCTACTGCCACTATGTGAGACCACAAACAACCAATGTCAAATCTCATCCAAACCCCTAATGTACTCAATACAACTTTCAATTTTTACATCTCCACTCACCTAGCAACCTACTATTTCTTATTCCACTTCTTCAAGTCCTCTTTCGAGAGTTTAAGGTTTAATTAGTTCTTCCGGCTGAAACAAAGCTGGGACTCCACTTGACATTTATGCATATGGAAAGTACTCCCCTCCTAAGACATAAACCTCAACAGTCGTTGAGCATATGTGTCTTTATACCTCGACAATTAGCGAGCATAGGTTTGTGATTCGACCGTAGTTTACTAAGTAGTTTATCCACCTGTCGAAGTTGGTATCAGTAATGAAATTTGAACATTTGGGAAATAAAAGCTCCCACCTCATGCAGATCAGAAATGGAACCTTTCGAAGGCACCTGAATATAGGAGCACCGTTTGGTTATTGGAGTATATGCTCGCTATCCATTGGAGATTTGAACAAAAAAAAGCTACAAAAATTGTATGGACTAGCATATCTTTGAGAAAACATATTACTTCCCTCCATCACTGTGCTTAGCAATCTATCATTTATTAGACTGTGCGTAGCATACAGGCCTTGGCCTTTTGAGGATAACAAGATTCACCACCCACTGAGGTTTCAAAAATATAATTTCAATGATTCACCACCCACTGAGGTTTCAAAAATATAATTTCACTCATTGAACTACGACGTTGCCAGTCATTAGTGACATCACAAATGAGTCAGAACATCGGCTGTACCTCCATATTATAGGGGGACGAGAAATGAGTGAGCAAAATAGCTTTGTTTCGGATCCACTGAGCATGTTCTATGATTTGTAATTTGAGCCATTCATAATATCACAACAAACAAAATTATCATTAACCTTGCTACAAAATTTGATGAACAACCCCACAAAAAAAGAAGAAGAAGACTGGTTAAACCTAAGTCGGAAAACCCACAAATTGAACTCAAACACAAACTGAATACTATAAACCAAACCTCAAACTCACAACGTCAGAGGACGACGGCAACGCTGGCAAGAACGGAGCCAACGATGGCTGAACTGAACCCGCCGGAATAGAATATCACGACGGGTGACGGCCAACCCCTTGACGAAGGGCAAGCAGATCTTGTGGCAGAGAGAGAGAGAGCCGAGTGAACAGTCGATCGCCCCTTGTGGCGTGGCACCGTAGCAGTTCGTCGGAGTAGCGAGGTTGAAACGAGTCTGCTGCTTGAGGGTTTTTGAGGGTTTCCTCGCCTCTCAGGAGAAAATGACGAGGAGAGTAGCCGAGAGGAGGCTGTTGGGGATGCTCGGATTGGCTGTTCAAGAAGCCATAGACATCTTGCAGAGAGAGAGAGAGAGAGAGGCGCTCTGGAGGAGAATTTTGCAGAGAGGAGGGAGGGGCTCTACGCCTCTTCTTGTCAGAAGATGGAAAACCGAAAATACCCCTAACGAAATAAAAAATGCCAGCCACAAGAAAACAAAACCAAGTCTTTTTTTGGGGACACATACGGAATATCTTGAAAGTCTTAAAACCTAATTTAGTTAGTAATTTGGAAATAGAGATGAACAGTCCTTGATTGAAAAATTAAGGCCAAATTATGGCCGGGATCTCGCACTTGCCCTTGCGCAGGCAACCGGTGCAGATTAATAATGGCAAATTTGTGTCCATTTCTGGGTATGTATTGTCTTTCTCTATCCCTTTGTTAAGGGTTTTCTTGGAACGTGGAGCAGGAGACAGAGAAATGATTGAGGCTCCGTTTTGCTTTGTTTTTGAATTTTCTTTTTTTTTTAAATAATTTTAAACTCAAATATAATAAAAATAAAAAATAATTTTTTGTTTTTTTTGCACCATTTAAAATACCTCAATGATATCTATCAAATAAGATCCATATTAGTAGGAAAATTATTTGCATAAATACATAATTTTTGAGCTTGAAATTACCTTTTTTTCAAAAAATACTTTTTGGAGAAAACTAAAAACACCCCGTAGGGTTTCTTATTTCCTCTTCTTCTTATCTTTCGCCAGTTTTATATCCATGTCAAAACCAATTGGCAATGAGTGGAGAGGTCTCAAATGTTATAAAGTGATCACCCATTCCACTCCCAAGTAATGTGGGACTCTATTTCCTTAACATCCCCCTCCCATGCAGTCGCGTTTTGAGGTCTATCACGTGTGGCCACTTTTTGGGTCCTATCATCGTGCAGCCTTTTTGCTGGTCCGTCATCGTGGGGTGTAGATTGTAAATTTTTAAAATGTGGAATGGAACGGGCCCCGCTCCGATACCATGTAGAAACTTTATGTCCATCTCAAAATCAATTGGCAATGAGTGGAGAGATCCCAAATATTATTAAGTGATCACTCATTCCACTCCCAAGTAATATGGGACTCTATTTCCTTAACATAAGTGTCCAGAGGCGGCTTTACCTTGACGGTTCTATGGTCAAGTGAAAACCCAAAAATTTTTGTTTTGCTTTGAATACATGTAATTTTTTTTGGCTAACCTTACTTTGAACACTCAACTCAAATATTAATGAACACCCAGCTCAAATGTCAATAAACACCTAATTCTAATAGTTTTGAACACCTAACTCAAAAAGAATTAAATACTCAATCCAAAACCAATGAAACACTTTCGTATTCATGAGAATAACTACTTTATTTATCCATTTTTTATAAGTGAACTTATAGAATTATGGACAAAAGCTTTAAAAAAATTCAACTATGTTGCAAAACCCTATTAATTTGAATAATATTCCTTTGAATTTAAGACTGCAATAAAAGATCTCATCATGTTATTCTAAATAACATATTTTCGAGAAGGTCAACCCCAACATACTCGCTACAATTTCTTTCAAAAGGGTTTTAGTACATTAATATGTTGGTTAAACGTTGACACAAAATATGAAAACTCGTCTATGACAATCGTAAAATTTTACCCCCTCCATTCTTGAAACGCTGTCTACTACGCAATACGATAACTTTCAAAAAATTTAATTTTTTGTAAAAAGAATTTGTATATATTTTTTAGTTCTCATTTCGCCTCATAGTTAATTTTTTTAGAATAGAGGTTATGTTTTTTTACCGTACTATTTGTACTAATATATGAGATTTTGTTCATATACTATTGGTTAAGGTAATTTCTGAACACCCTACCAAAAATTTCTGAAGCCGCCATTGAAAGGGTCAACTGGAGATTATTTAATCATTCACCATCTAATACTGTCCAAGGGAATCTTATTAGTGGACTAAGGCTCCGTTCCGCAAACGAAATAAGCTGCTTATTTTTTAAGAAGGCAATTTCAAACTCAAAAATAATGTGTTTACGCAAATAATTTGTCTACCACTATGGATTTTGTTTTATAGATCTCATCAAGATCTTTAATACGGTGCAAAAAAAATTTAAAAATTATTTTTCGTTTGCATTATTTTTTAGTTTGAAAATGTGAAATAAGCTGCTTATTTTTTAAGAAGATTTCTGGAACGGAGCCTAAATCGCTTTTAGTTTTGTTCCTTGTCTCGCCATTCTTGACTTTAATTAGAAAGAAATGCGTATTGTAGTACGGAGTATGAGTTAAATAAGAAAAAATAACTGGGAATTGAGGTCTGCTTGCTTACCGACACACTTGACAAGCTCTACCAACTGTTCCTTTTTTTTCTTTTTGGCCAATCGGAAGGGTGGAGGAGGGTCTGATCAGGTGTAGCAACATTTCCTCAAGCGTGATCATAGAAACTTCAGGTCCGCGGCGCCCCTTCTCCCATAAGGAGACCCAAAACCCAGAAGTACCGCCCACCCGAGGCTGAAGATGATAAACCTATATGGGAGAATCAAAATAAATATGCAACGAAGAATTACTTACCTTCTGCCATGATGTTTAAGTCTTGAGAAATCCGAAAATCATTTCGATCTTGAACCAATATGCTTGACTCAATGAAACTCTCACTAATTGATTTCAGGGAGCAAAGGGTAGGATTTCCAATCTAATCTATATAAATGTTTACACACTTCTAACTTGATGGTAATCGCAAGCTTTTATATAGATAGATTGGAACCATTTCTCAATTGACACAACCTTTCATACTTCCTTCTATTAAAGAAGTAATAAGACACCTATTCATTAATAGTTACAACCTTACAAATGAATGGTCACTAAACCCATTCATGGATAGTCACCATATCTTTTTTTTTTTTTTTGATAAAACTCCAATTTTATTCGATTACTCAAAAACTGCCCAAAGGGCAACAAACCCCAAACCGGAGCCCATCGATGGGATCAAACCCACGATAAGGTTATCCAAATGGTTCGGATAGGAAGAGCTCTGAGGAGCACAGAGTACAATACCCAAAAGTGGTAGGAAAAACTCCACGCAGGGAGCGGACGCAACCGCTAACGGAGAATAAGACGGCAGCTGTAATTTGACGCGCCTCACCGTCCTCTTCTCCGACCAACTCTCTACGAAAGCAGAAACGCCCACAAAGGGTAGCAAAAGTTCCACACAGGGAACAGCCCTCTCCGAAAACGGAGAGAGAGCAGACAAACCAAAAACTAAAAACCAGAAAAAACACCTCCGGAAGCCGAAAATGAAGCCGGAGCCGCCGCCACGGAACCTGCACCTTATTTGCCGGAGGAGAAGCCTAGCCACCCTTGCTACACCACAACGCCCGATCTGACCCCAAACTGAGCCACGGATGAGAAGAAGGGAGCGGGGATGGGGGTTTGAAAGGGGAAAACGGAGGAGGAAGGGAAAAGAACGAAGGGGTGCGGGTGGAGGAGGCAGAGGAAGGAGGGGCATGAGCGGAGGGAAGGAAAGCGGCAGAGGAGAGGGTTTTGAGGGGGCGGTATGGTGGAGGAGGGTGGGAGGCTGGGGGAGGGAGGGGGGAGTGGAGATGGGAGGCGGAAACCCCACCCCCCCAAGCTGAAACCCAAGCTTCAGGAAAGTTTAGAGAGAGAAAGTTAGAGAGAAGGCAGAGCTTGGCTATTGGAGGCTCCTTTTGGATCGATAGTCACCATATCTATTCATGAATAGCCACCAAACTTTTTCATGAATAGTCACCAACTATTTAGGCAATATTTCTGTAACGACCCGAATCTCGGGCCAATTTTTCTGAATAAAATTAAACATTTCATTGAAATGTTTTTGTAGATATAATTGATTTTGTTAATTGATAAATCTAACATAGACTTTCTAGGAAACTCTAGCCCTACTTCATAATCCTAAAAATCTAGAATAAGATTAGATTGGATTTTATTAGATAAGATTAGGATAAGATTGGATTGAATTTTGTTAGATATTATAAGATTTTGTTTAGATATTATAAGATTATGATCTTATCCTTTAGAATCCACCGGATTTTGTAGGATTGTTAGTATAAATAGGCCTCCCCTCCACACATCACACCACTTCACTCGTGTGCTTCTAATTGTAGAGTTTTAGAGGGAGAGAAAGAAGAGAGAGGAAATTCGGTAAGGGAGGGAGAAAGAGAAGAGGAAAAAAAAATAGCTTGAGAAATAGATAGTAATGTCTTGGATGGTGGATATTGGTGGGTTAGTGATGTAATATTTTAAGGCATTGATTCGTAGATGACGGTCAACCATATTTGAGGTAATCCAAGGAGTATACAATATGCTTCCTACTTCTGGAATCCTTTCTTCACTCTCATTTCTGTACTCCTTTTGATTATCTCTTGATATTTGTTCAATCTTGTGGATATTGTTGAAAAGTGGAATAATTGGTATCGAGTATGATATTGTTGGCTGAGTAGTATAGAACTGTTTAGTATAGGGATTGAATGAACTCACCAATAGCCAGAATGGGTCGAGGATGACTCAATAAGGAAGGTATTGGGAGAGGGTCACTGGTCATGTACTGAGGAGGGCATGGTATGAGGTCCCTTATGATTGTTGCTTCGATTTGGTGGTCGATTATCGTTTATTGATTCCACTTGAATACGAGCTTTGTTATTCTATTGTATCGTATACTTCCCGGATAATTTCTTTTTCAGGTGTGAGGCCGAATTAGTGGAATATAAGGATCAATTTGGAGAGGTCGCGGAAGAGTTGATAATTTTGGAGTATTTAGAAGATTATTTAGCTGGCGGCTTAAATTTATTTGGTGATGTAATTTATTTATGGAGAGAATAGGGGCCTAGAAGTGTTTGAAATACAATGTACTTTGGAGATTATTTTAAGAAAATAGCGGGGCGTTAGAATTTCATTTAATCTAATACCCATATTTTAGTTACAAACATAAATACTACTCCCTCCGTCCCTTTTTAAGTGTCCTGCTTCGTAACTCCAACTTATTAAAAAGATATCATCATTATACATTTCATATCAACTTTTTCCTCCACTTTCCCTACTTACCCATCATCATTACTCTTTTACTCACTTACTTTTCAAAAAGGAATCTACTTTTAGGGACAAAATAGACAATACATCAACTTTTACCTAATAACTTTACAAAATGGACACTTATAAGAGACATCCCAAAATGGAATACAGGACAATAAAAAAGGGACGGATGGAGTATAAAATATAAATAGAATTGATGTAGCATGTGAGCCACATAAATAAATTCCAACAGAAGAAGGCTACAAGATAGCATATCATGGGATTCAAATGAGAGCATGGGAGTTTACGTAGGCACACTTCAAACCCATAACCACAGGAGAGCAAACCCAATGGCACTAAACCATTGCCATTTTGGCTACCACCCACGGGTGGTTCAAGACATTGTTCCTAGCTTTAATATTGTTTGCTTTGGACCAGAACCTCTCAATTCCTGTTATTCAATCCTATAATTCTAATGCTTTATCATAAGAATAAAGAGGCTTCGGATCCCCTATCCCAATCCCTTTGTCCGACCTCTCTATCCCAGTTCTCATCAAGCGACACGTGTCCCTCCTACCAAAACTCAAAAGGTCACCCCACACTCAATCTCTCTTCCTTCACCCTTGTCTTCTACATCTGCTACCATGACTTTACGCGCTCGACGACAGCATTTCCAGAATCGCAGCCTTCTACTCTCATCCCACCGACGGCAGCGATGTTGAAGACTCCTCTAACCTTACAAAACCCAATCACGCCACTCCGAACAGTAAACGCACCTCCGAGCGACCTATCGTTTCTTTTGAGATCTGCACCCTTTCCCCTTTGATAAGTGTCTCTCTCTCTCTCCACACACATACAAAATATATATAGTAATATATACACACATCCAACAATACATGTGCAAAAATGTATTTCTGTTTTCCAATTCCGATTTTAATTTCGTTAGGTTCTAAATTTCATGAATTAGGTTTTTGTTGCTTCTACTTGGGCTCGTGGGAGCTGAATGAGATGTGGGCATCGATGAATGAGGCTATGTGAATTAGGTTTTTGGAAAGAGGTAGCAAGGGAGAAGACAATGTGAAGGGGAGGGATTGGGTGTGCTGTGACCTTTTGGGTTTTGGTAAGAGGGACACGTGTCACTTGATGAAGACTGGGACAGGGAGGTCGGACAGAGGGATTGGGACAGAGGATCCGAAGCCGAATAAAGACACCATGGTGCGAAAAAAGAAAATGACGATCATTTAAGGGATTAGTTAGATGAACTTACTGCTAGTTTTTGGTTAAATTAAAAAGGCAAATGCTACTAGGTGTCCTTGGGGCACAAGATTATGGTTTTTTATGTACTTTAATTATACTGTTTATACTTAGATCCTGTTCTTGAAAGGGGAAATAAATATTTATTTTTTAAGAAGGTAATTTCAAGTTAAAAAATCACATGCTTACGCAAATAATTTTCCTATCAATATAGATCTTGTTTGATAGATCTCATTGAAATATTTAATACAGTGCAAAAAAAATTAAAAAATTATTTTTCATTTACATTATTTTTGAGTTTGAAAATACGAAATAAATACTTATTTTTTAAGAATATGTTCAGAAATGGGGCCTTATTCCAAGATCTACTAATAATGACATTGAAAATGTAAACCACACAATCAAAAGAGGTCAACAATATTTTGGTTGACAAAAATAACCATGACTCTTCATGTCCACCTACTTTTTACTTGAGAAAAAAGAGAAGAAGTGCCGCCATTTCCTTTTCTATTAGAGACAAATGCCATTTCTTTTTGGAAAATGATTTTACCACTATTTTTTTTTGTTAACGTCACTCCCCTACAAGTGTATTTTTATACAAAAAATACACTTGCAATGGAGTGGCATTAACAAAAAAGGGAGTAACAAAATCATCAGCCTTCTTTTTCTGTTAGAAACAAATGCTCAATACGGCAGCCAACAAAAAGAGGGGGGAATAGTGTTCAAAAGAAAACCGGTGTTCTCAAGTGGATTGTGCAAGCGGATCAAAAAAAAAAAAGTGGATTGTGCAAGGGTGGTCAGCACAATTTTATTGTGTATCCGGTCAAGAAAAGAATCACCACTTGTTCACAAAAGAAGAAGAAAACCATTTTGAGCAAGATATGATTGAATTCTATATTTTGTGTGAAGTATTAGAAATTGGAGTTTTTGTCAATTTTCATTTTTGTTATCTCACCTGAATTTTTGTACAGTTGTTATACAACTGTAATTTTTTCTTTTCTTTTTTAGATGTTGAAAATTGAGACTCGTGAATTTTTATTTAATTGTTTGAGGTAGTATTATCCAATTGATAATTTTTCATATTACAAAGATATTGTTCTGTTTGTCACGGGTGTTTTTTTATTGTCTTGTTTCAAAAACAAGTTACGGCTAACTAACAAAAAGTTATTTATTCCCTTAACTGACAAAAAAATTATTCCCTTAACTAACAAAAAATTATTTAATCCCTCCCGCCATTGGTTTTTTATTTTATTTTATTTTTATGAAAGGTTAATAACCAAAAACCTGAGAGCAATATCAAAGGTGCATATCCCTCCCGCCATTGTTCTGTTTGTGCTAAAAAAATGAGATTATTATTGTCATTACAAAAAGATATTATAAACAAAAAATGATGTTTGTTGAGTTTCCATAAACACAATTCATCAATGTGAGTATATTAATTGCACCTAAACTATTGCCCCCCGGGCACCTATTAGCGGGACCGAATTACAAATGAGACGTTGCACTTCATATGAAAATTCTTACTACATACTAAAGAGGTGTAGACCGCTTGACACTGCTCTTCTTTGCTGAGAAAATTAAGAAAATCATACAAAATTTCACATCGCTTTCTTCACTTTTTCTCATCTATCTCTCTCTCTCTATGTTCTTCTTCCACCCGTACAATTTGAATGGTGAGAAAGGATGAGATAAGAAATTAATGAGAGCATTTTCTCACCATTTTTTGTTGAATTCAGTAAGAAAGAGGAAGGACTAATCAAAAAAAATTCTTTTTTGTGCTTCTTCCTCCATTTCTCACCAAAATGCTCAATCCAAATGAGTGATTAATTTCACAAGGAATCATAACTCTTTCCTTTCTTTTCTAACGAAACCCCACCATCCAAAGGAGTTGTTACACTTTCCAAAGCCAGTACTCATTTATGGCCTCTACCTCTTTCATCACTCCATTTTCTTTATTCACCCTTTCACTTTCCCAAGTCATTTAGCTAATAGTGTTCAAATAAAAAGTCATTTAGCTAATAAATTTTTTGAATTGAAATTAAAAATGAGACGTCGCACTCTAATTAATGACAAATAATCTATGCCAAGGCTAATAAGTGAAGTCTGCTCTCATAGTGTTTATCTATCCAAGAATATATACATATACATATTATATATAGAGAGAGGGGGGAGAGAGAGAGTAAGCTTCTAATGCGGACCTCCGAATTTCGATTATCCGAGCCGTTCAATGTGTTCAGAACGTGATTTTTAAGGGTATCCACCAGAATCGGCAAAAAAAATGACCGGGAAGGACTTGATTTGAGCAGTTTTTATTTGAACCGTTCAATAAAAAATAAATAAATACTTACTCAGATGAAGCCCTTCCCGATTTTTTTTTTTTTGCTGATTTCTCTTGGGTATCCTTAAAATCACGTTCTGAACACATTGAGCGGCTCGGATCATCGAAGGAAAAGGGGAGGTCCGCACTTTGCTTGGATGCGGTGGTCCGCATTAAAAGCTTACTCTATCTCTCCCCCCTCTCTCTCTCTCTCTATATAATATGTATATGTATATTCTTGGATAGATAAACACTATGAGAGCAGACTTCACTTATTAGCCCTGGCATAGATATAATGTAGTATAGGTATAATGTACATTCATGTTCATGTATATTCTTTTTCATTACATATACTATTTAATTAGTAACCATTTTACTTATTTTCGATGAGTTAGGCCAACAAATCTCCTTGTTGAGTAAATTAAAAAGAGTAAATTAACTAACTAAAGAGAAATGTCCCACACTTTTGTTCTTTTATTTTTATTGATAACTCAGGTGTTCGGACTAGTTTACGCACCTTTCGATCGACTAATCTTAAGGGTCCATCTCCCCGTCCATTTACGCGGGGCAAAGCTCCATATCAACTAACCCCACAAGAGTTTACAACACCTGAGTAAGTTTTGAACCTAGCTAACAACTTAAAATGGAGCAAACTCCTAAGTCTTGGGTACGAGGCCAACTATTGGACTCACCCTTAATTTTGTTCTCTTATTGAGTGGCTTGATCACCAACCTAATGGATATCGCAGTTGTCGCTCGGCCAGGCACCTTGGATCAGATACTCGGCGAGGAATACATTGTTTTAGAACACTGATGCTACTATACTATCTCTCATATCTGCTGAAATGGCCGGAGAAGTCAACTGGCTTTATTAGGATACAACATACCCCAGAATTTCTCAATCTTCCAGCACATCATTGCTCCTACCAGTCTCAATATCTCGTACTATCTTTAATCATAACTCCCAAGTGATATTGTTGCATGTAAAGGAAAAACAACCACAACCCCTCCGTAAGCATCATGTTATAACCTTAGAAATAACCAATGTAAGCCGAGAATAATAAGAAACTCCACAAAGAAGAGACATATACACATTTAATTCTGTTACAAACAGGACACGTAATCCTTAACGAGCTAGTAGGATGTTTTAATAATACTTGAGTTTGCTCATCCTGGGTGTAATGATACGAAGGACAACTGTATAAGACGACGGATAAGACTATCAAAGCTTCTTTGAACCTACAATTCAACCAAGTTCAACATGTCTCGTGTTAGTACAGTATTAAAAAGAGAAGAGTTAGGGGTTATCCAGATATGAAGGATCATGCAATTTGTAGTTGTCAGATGGAACACACAAACACAGCAACTGGAAGGTGGGTTAGGGTTGAAATCATTACAGATCTGGAATAAAGTGTCTATGTTGCGCCATTTGTGGGCTTTGTGCAAAAAAGAGGATAATTTATGGGTGAAATGGATCCATAGTTACTTCATTAAAGCTCATAATATATGGGTTATGAAACTTCCACAAGATTGTTCATGGACTATGAGGAAGCTGATGAAGCTGAGAGAGTATTGTCAAAGCTGGATCAAACATCTAATTGGCAATGGACAGGGGACCTATTTATGGTTTGATAATTGGCATCCTAGTGGCCCGTTATACAAGCTTTTTAGTGATCGTGCCTTTGCTTATCTAGGAAGGTCAAGTTCAGCAAAAGTTAGCTTGGTTATTCGGGATGGGGAATGGAATTGGCCTCGACCTAGATCCTCGTTGATTTATCAAATTCAAAGCCTGATTCCTAGTGCAATGCAACCCCATGCGGATACAGAAGATGTTATTTGGAGTATTTCTCCTACAGGCCATTATAATTCCAAACATACGTGGGAGGCTCTCAGGAATAGAGGTGGGAAAGTCCAGTGGGCTTCTCTTGTGTGGTTTTCAAGAAGTGTCTCCAAATGGTCGTTCATTTTGTGGCTCGCTTGTCTTAGGAGGTTAGCTACTAAAGAGAGATTGTGTAAATGGGGAATGGTCATTGATACGGGGTGTGTGCTCTGTTCTCAAAGGCTTGAAACACTGCAACATCTGTTTTTTGCTTGTAGTTATTCCAGTAGTATTTGGAAGGTCATTCTTCATAGATTCCAGATTCAGAGAACTCCGGACGAGTGGGATAGTGAGCTCTCATGGGCTGTTGATCATTGTAGAGGTCAAAGTTTTAAGGCCTTCTTGTTCAAATTAGTTTTTGCAGCTAGGATTTACCATCTGTGGTTGGAACGAAATAATCGAGTGTTTGGAGGAAAGCATAGAGGAGCTGATAATGTGCTTGCGAGTATTGAAGATAATGTGCAACTTCGAGTTTGCACTTGGGAGCATTTTCCAAACTCTCTGGAAAATCAACGTCTTTGCCGCTGCTGGAACATTTCAAGTTAAGTGCTTGGGGCGTAGATTTTTGTCGCTTTGGTAGAATGTATGAGGTTTCCTTTGTATAGGTTATTGTTTGTGGGATTCATCCCTTTGTTTTGAGTTGGTTGGCTATAATATGAGCAAGTTACCCCAAAAAAAAAAAAAAATTACAGCAACTGCAATACAAAATCAGCACCAGAAAAATGGTGGATAGTAATTGATAACAAAGCAAACAAGAAGATGCGCATCAAAAGAAACATGATCAAAGAAAGGAAGAACTCACAAGGACTCCAAACCGATCAATGACCAACTCCCAAATGTTAACGATCAATCAAGGATTCAACTGGGAAATTGAACTACTCTGTATGGCCATTGGCGTAGTGTGCACCAATGTATGTTCACACACACGCACATACAGAGAGAGTGACTGAGTGAGTGAGTGAGTAAAAATGATGAACAGTGAAACTCAACTCATTCTTGTATATGGATAAATGTTCTTTAAGAAAAGGAAGGGAAAAATTGAAACAACGATAATTTACAGAACAAATTTACATCTGTATATCATCTACCCCTCTCACTTGGAACCTTTCATCGCGGAATCCAACAATTCTTTGATATCACTTTCCACTTTCTTTCGGAACAAGGGGTGAGGCAAACGCTGAATCACCTCAGCTCCAAAGGAGAAGATGAGCGCTCTTCTAGCCGTCTGTAAGTCAACTCCCCTTGCCTGAAAGTAGAAGAGTTGGTTCTCTTCTAGATCACTAATTGCAGCTCCATGTGAGCACTTCACATCATCAGCAATAATCTGGAGATTTGGCTTGACATTCACAGTTGCACGGGGCTCAAGGAGCAGGCTCCTTGTTAGTTGACCTGCATCCGTCTGCTGTGCATATCTGCACAATGAATAATACTAGTCCGAATTACATGGACCATGAACACTTTCTAGCATCTAAGTATTAGAAAACCAATAAAAACACAAGCTACAAATGACTACAAAAATAGGTTCATAGTTGCTTTCAACAACAGAAATTTCACGCCACTGAACTCAAACTCAGATTAAAGATACCCAACCCAGAACATATAACCCTTTTCCTAAAGGGTATGGATTTTCACCACTTTTTTTATTTTTTTGGTATTTGCGCTCTCTTTTTTGTCTTTATTCATGTGAATATATATATTTACCCTTTCATTAGCTCACACGGAAAAGGACAATATAGTAAGGTCTATGTAGCACGGACACGGATACGGACATAGGACACAGCAATTCTAAAAAAATGGGGATACGGATACGGCGGGGGACATGCCACGTGTATAAATAAATAAATAAATAAAATATATTATCATTCATAAATTTTTTTTATGAACCATCATTGTATGAATAATTTCCCTATTTGCATAATTTTTTTTCAAAGGCATAATTACAGTTGACTCCAATTTTTTTTGAATAATTTCATATTAACCCCCAAAAAAATTTAAAATATTACATTTTGACCCCCAGCCATGTCCCTTGTCAAAAAATAATAAAAATTATTGGACACGCCTTGTATAATTTTTTTCAAAGGCATAATTACAGTTGACTCCAATTTTTTTGAATAATTTCATGTTAACCGCCCAAAAAATTAAAAATATTACATTTTGACCCCCAACTGTGTCCCCGGCGTGTCCCCAGCCGTGTCCCCCGCTGTCCCCTATCAAAAAATAATAAAAATTATTGGACAAAATGAGTGACGATGCTTCATAGAGTAAGGTTACATAAACAAAGACAAAATGAGTACAAATGGTAAAAAAGGGAGTGCTAAACATACCTTCCTAAATGATAAAGAACTCATAGAGTAAATCAGTGATCACTATAATTGATTTTGCACTCCCCATTTCAATCACCATGCTCCCTTTTTTTTTTGGTCTTTATCCATGTGAATGTACAAGTAAAATATTGGACTTCCATACGTGAAAAACTGAATGGTTTTTTATGGATGGAAAGTGCTAAAAATAGCGCACTAGGCTGCTGTTAAGGTTGAAAAAATGTATTAAAAAATGTGTGAAAAGTGTATTAAATAGAGTAAAAAGTGTATTGAAATACGTGTTTCTTTATCATGTTCTTAGCTTATTGACAGCTTAGTGGGCTGTCAATAGAAAGACCCTTTCTTTAAAGTTAAACGGAAAAGAAAAAGTAATAATAATCCAGATATAAAGAGGATAGTCTGAAAAACACTGCCCTAAATCGGGGAAGAAATCCATATTGAATTCAAAAAAGCATTATAATTTATAGACGACACAATCTTGAGACCAGGGAAAGTAAATTGGAAATGAAAGTTGAATGTACTTTCAGAACTGCAAAAAAAATCTGATGAAAGATAATTTACCTATTCACCTGGACATTCCCATCAAATACAGCCTGTCCCAGAGAATGAGCCACAATGCACTTGTGAAGTTGCCGAGAAAACCCTCGTGGGTGGTCCAACACAAGTTTACTATGAAGATCTTGTGTTTGATCGCTGAAAGACAAGTGAAACGTTGATAGCTCTGTCACCGTGTCTGGCCCGACTTGCTGAATATGGAGATTGTGTCTGCTCAACTTCCCACCAGTGCTTACCTCTGCTAGCTCATACGTGCTTTCTGATTCCTGTAATTGGTGAAATTCTTTCAATGCTAATGTTCTACCTTGGAAGGTTACATATCCCATGTAGCTGGACAAATGAAGAAATGGGTAACAATAGAAAGTTGCAGACTAGGCATTACCAATTGACATTAAGGCACTGTTAGTCTTATGACTATGACAAGGTTAACAACTCGCACATTTACATTTAACTGGAACTATTTCTTAGGAATCACATTTTCCCCCAAGTTTGGGAGGCAGGGAATTGATGCAGGACGCGTAGGTGATAAATACCAGCAGAGAAAGCATTTAGAGGAGTGTTTTCGTGTTGTTCACTAGTTCCTGTTCTCCGAACAGTGACAAATAACAATGCTGATTTTTTTGTTGTAGAAACTAAAGAAGAGGGAGAAGAACTTTGAGAATTAATCTGGGAACTAGGCATCACCCCAAGGGGCCAGAATTGCATCATACAATAGGATCAGCCGACTGGTAGCACAGGACCCAGGCGGCCAGGCCTACCGTCCAAGTAGGCAACTAGGATGCAAGAAAGCTTCAAAACTCTGTATTTTGCCTAAATAGCTCACCTTGGGCATCCAGTGAAGCTTTTAGTTTGTGTTGTTCGTCTACCACCTAGCCTAAGAGGAAAGTGCAGCTTAAAGAAAATCCACATGCACAATGGATCATATGATGATATCCCTTGTTGATTATATTGTATTGGCGAGTGATGAGTGATCCTAGTCCATTTGGTAACGGTGTTGACCTCTTTTCTTTCTTTCTTATCCCAACAGGTTCCCAAACCTCTTGATTGAAACATGAGTTTTTTGTCCTAGTTTCAATCGTTACTGCACATACTTGTAACATCCATGTTTTCAGTCAATGAAGTGATTTACTTTTCGACAAAATGAGAAGCAGTTAAAGGTAACATTCCCATCACCAGCAAACAAATTTCTGTATCATGTACATCTTTCCTGCGTAATTGTTTCAATGTTTCATCACTGCATACAACATCATAAAAAAAACTACAAAGGCTGACAAAATTGTGCGCAATAGACATGTACATACTACATGGTTTCCAGTTGCTCTCCTCAAGGCTCAAACATAATCAGATGTATTTTCTTCAACACCTAGAGAGTTTTGATGACATAATTTGACTTTAAAAAAAAAAAACTGAAATCAGGATTAAACAAGAAAATAAAGAACTAACATTATGCTTATGTGCACATGTAGAATAATATTATGCTTATGTGCACATGTAGACCATCTCTAGCAGAGTATGAAAGGGGAAAAAAAGGTTTACCTGCCTTACAGAAGTCCATTTGATATGAGCAGCATTCAGAGACTGGCTCTGAATGTAAGAATGGCTGACCTTCGCCCCTTCTCCAACCACCACTTCCATAACCGAATTCGCCCAATAACGCTTCTTTCCATCTCCCCCAACGTACTCCTCAATTATACCAATCTCCCCTCCCTTCTCCACCACCACCAACACCCTCGGGTTCGAAACGGGCAAAATTTTCGACCCGCTATCCACCCCTTCGACCGAACAATACCTCAAATGCAAAGGACTTTCAACTCTACACCCCTCTGGAACATACACAACCACCAAATCAGGTGTGCCCACCCCATTAAGTGACCAAAACAAGTCCCCTTGGAAATTCGACACGAATTCAGATACCCTTTTCATAATAGCCTCTGAATTGAGGCTTAGCAAGCTACCAACAAAAACCCCATCAGGGAGTGGGGGTAACTGGGAGAAAGAATCTACAAGAAACCCATCAACAAAAACAAGATTGGGCAACTGGGTATCTGTTGAAAAGCCCAAAGGGTTGACGGATTGGGGTGGGGAAGGAACGGGCTGAATCTGGGAGAGCTTGATGAAGGAGGTGTCTGTGAACCGAAAAGGCTCGTCTTTGCGAGTGGGCCATGGGGTGGAGAGGAGGGACTCTGCTGAGGCGTCTCTTAGCTTTTGGAGAAGGGGTGGTGGTGGGGTGGTGGTAGAGAGAGAGTCTTCTAGGGTTTCTGCTATTTGGAGGACGAATGGATCGGAGAGAGAGGCGGCTGCGGCTAGAGAGTGGTTTTTCGTTGAAACGTTGAGTTTGGTTGGGGTGGGTCTGATTTGGAATCTGGGTTTTGGTAGGTTTGATGGAGATGTGGAAGTAGATGCGTATGGGTTGAAGCGAACGATGGGCGTGATGACTGGAGTAGCCATTAATGGAGAGAGAGAGAGAGAAGTATGTGTGTTAAACCGACTGTAGAAGAAGCTGTGAATGGAACTCGTGGGGACTGGGAGCGAAGGAACAAGAGACGGACCCCTCTCCAGTCGACGATGGACCGTGGAGAATTTTTCCGGTGCCGGACAGGTATATCTCACTTGTTGCCCGCTTAACACGTCTGGATTGTTCAATGCACTTTTGAACGGTTTAGATTTAAACCTTCTATCTCCTCTCACCCTATCACTCTTTCTCTCATTTTTTCTCTCTAAATCTAAGCCGTTCAAAACCGCAATAAACGACCATGATGTGTCAAACGGACACCATGTAATACTTAGCTGACACAGATAAATTCTTCGTCAAGTTGATATGTTTGTGGGCTTTAATGATGGAAATCACATTAGATCATGTAGTAACAAGATTACAATACCAAATCGAAACTTCTTTCTGATTTGATATGATTTTGTAACACATTTGTCAAATACCACATGGGTTCCTATTCATTGTTTAAATATTATTATGTTTTAAGATAAATGTATCCCAAAATTATGTTAACTGGTATTTGAAATCTAATTTTTGACATGATTGATATTATCAACGAGCTCTAAAACGTTAATCGTTAGGGCAGTGGCGAAGCTAGGAGTTATATTTCGAGGTGACGTTGATTAATGAAACTTCAATTATTTTGTTAAATTATTTTCGTAAAAATGTGATTAGAAAGGTTTAACGTAAGTTGAATACAATATTGATATTTGTTTATTGTTACAACGAATAAAGACTTGATTCAATTCTCTTGTGATCTTTAAATAAAAGTCATCGAGATAATTTTTTTATAATCCGAATCATTCACTTTTTACTCACTATTTTTTCATCATTTTCTATGAAAAATTAGTTGTTTGGACACCAAAAAGTGCCTAGTTTATATATGTATAAAATAGTACTATTTACGAAATCGGGGGTGGCCCGTGCCACTTTCCCTTCTGGGAAAATGACGGCCCAAGACGTATTTTGATAATTAATACCCGCCAATGATATGCTAAGAATATTTGTTAATGTCTTTGGCGAGTATTTGTTAATGTCTTTGTTAAAGGAGAGGTTCTAGTGGAACAGAACAACCGATGTCGAGCCAACAGCACCTTCATTCTCTTATAAAGTGGTGGGTGTAAAAATCCACAACGGACCGTGTCCTTCAAGTCGCACGTTGCTTTCTACCATATCGTTTCAAACGAAGTTTTTACCTTAACATTTCTCTAATTTGAAGCCGGTATGGAATCATGAATAATCATTTGTTCAGTCGGTAGGAACAAGTTTTACCCAGAATTCCCCTTGATTATTGTATAACTATTCCGGCTATTCTTGATTGTCTTTTGAATCAAGAAAATCGTGTATTTTTCTGACAATTTTGTCTTTATCTTTCTCCTCCAAACCTTCTATTTCTAGGAGGTCCTCGCGAGTGTAGATTACGATTATTAAGTGAGAAGTCTTTCGTTGTAGCCAGTCTTTACTTAACTCGGCCCAAGCAATGCCCCTTCACTCCCATTCCTTTCTTGGTTGGACCAACCGGCGATTTCCAACAAATCTTTCTTCATTTTTAGAGCAAAAAGCGGAACTACAAGAAAGTTTTCTTTATCTTTATGGATAACCAATTCATTTTCTGAAAGTGTCTTTGGCGAGTATTAATCATAAAAACACGTCATTGACCGTCATTTTCCCTTCCCTTCTACTTAGTTCCGCCCATGCGTTTGGATCGTTTGAGTGGGCCCGAGAATAGCTAACAAAACGGGCCAACTTGATAGTCTACTCCATTTTCATGGATGGGAGTGGATCCTCCCAAAAAGTAACAAAAATTAGAGATTAGCATCAAAATGAAAACCCCGGCAGGATCAGCCCAAAGTCAGGACAAAGGATAACATTGCTCAATCTAAAGTGTAATATGTTTTCAATCCCGGTAAAAACATCTGGATTGACAATGAACTTCCATTGCTCAATAGATTGAGCAATGATACGTTTAATGGTGGACTCGTCGTTATCCCTGCTACGATCAAAATCCGCATGTCACCTGTTTTAAATTGAATATGGATGGAGCTCATAAGAAAGGGTTCGAACCTAGCTATAACTGGTGACCTCATTTGAGATTTGAATGGCATCTGGGTTGTTAGTTTTCATCGAGTAGTGCAGGTTGCCTTTGGCTTGCGCCCTGGGACAGCGGCGCCCCAATACACTGTCGTTTCAGGCACAAATCCTATTCCCCAATTCCAACTCTTAAGCCTCTGTTTGGCCATTAGCTATGGCATGTGTATATTATCTCACAATTTTGTGATGAAATGAATGGAGTTCGTACCTAAGACTCTTGTATGAGTCTTAATTTTATCTAATGCACTCTGAATTCCCAACAAGAAGAAGGAAAAAAGAAGCCCAAACAAAGGCAAAATTAATGTTGACATGGAATGAATTTTAACATAGCAGATAGCAAAATGAACTCAAACAACACAAATCTTTATGCAATTAATGTTGTCAAGTTGAGTTCAAGCCAAGCTTAAAAAGCTTTAATAATTGTGTAAAATAACGAGTACAAATATTCGCAAAACTACCTGACTCGGACCTTACATCCTTAAAACATTTATTAGCCTTTGCAGTTAGAATGGGTTTCCCCTATTGTCTAAACGGGTTAAAGCCCACAAAATACTGAATTTTGAAACATGTCATTCTCCTAACATACAGCAACTAAAAATCTATTTAGCCGAAATAACTTCGTCTAAAGTCCTTAAGGATCCGTTTGATTAGCGAGAAAAATAAAATGAAAAGTGAAAATGATAGAAAGTGAAGTGAAAGAAAAGAAAAAGAAAAATTATTTTCTTTCTCATCCCTTTGATTAGAATGGAAGTCTTGCAAAAAATACCCCAGACAAAATAAGATATCATTGTTTGGAGGGAATAAAATTGCCGAAATTAGAAGGAAAAATGTGGAGGGAAGAGGATAAAGAAGGAAGTTAGAATAATTGTTATTGATTTTCTCGAGAAAAATAAAATTTCTCTGCACATTTTGTCATTTTGTGAGAATAAAGTAAAGCAAACTCTCATTCTTTAGAAGGTTGTACATGAAAATTCATTTTCTACCACTTTTTAGGATATTCTTGCTAAGTGAACACAAAAGAAAAAATTCTTTTTCTCTTTCTTGCATTTTCTATGATTATCTCGCTAATAAACAGACTTTTAAGTTATATAGAAAGTTTTCCGGGGACTGAACCTTTGGCTATGCCGCTATGGGAATGGGCTAGACGCTGTTAAATAAGTATAATTTTTTGGTGAAGTTAACATCAACAGGGTCCTTAGCTCAGTGGTAGAGCAATCGACTGCAGATCGATAGGTCACCGGTTCGAACCCGGTAGGGCCCTTAGCGTTTGTTGCTTTTTTTTTTTTTTGGTTCCTTTTTACTTTTGATGATATTCTCTCTCTCTCTCGTTTTGTTTCCTTCCTTTCTGTTTCTTTTCCTTTTTTCCTTTTCTGGGTCATTTCTCCTAATTAGTAGTACTAATTACTAGCATAATCTACAAGAGAATGACTGAGAGCCCATTCTAGAACACCTTTTTAAAAAATAAGTGCTTATTTCACATTTTCAAACTCAAAAATAATGTAAATAAAAAATAATTTTCTGATTTTTTTTTTTGCATCGTATAAAAAATCTCATCAAGATCTTTCAAACAAGATTCATATTGCATATTTTTTTTATTTCATTAAACCCGTCATTTTTGAGTTTGATTCTTAAAAAATAAGTAATTAAAACCAATTTTGTAACATGGCCTAATCCTGTCATCCACCCTTGCCTATATATTTTATTAGGTACTACAAACCGAACGCATTAATATTGGTCCTTTGTGGGTTGGTTTGCATATACTCCTATATCATATAACTAGCAAATTGTCCGTGTCTAAAAGTATTTTCAATATAAATATTGTACTTTCTCTTAATTCTATGCATGAACACATTAACCTCCAATTCATTTGCTCAACTATAAGTTCACACAAAGCCCACCTAAAAAAAAAATTCAAATACTCAAAAAACCGGCCATAATCATCCAAATTTTAGTTGTATAAGGGTTACTTGTATTTATGTGTACAAACACAGAAATACAACGTTCTCTTAATTCTATGCATGAACACATTAACCTCCAATTCATTTGCTCAACTATAAGTTCACACAAAGCCCACCTAAAAAAAAATTCAAATACTCAAAAAACTGGCCATAATCATCCAAATTTTAGTTGTATAAGGGTTACCTGTGTTTATGCGTACAAACACAGAAATACAACGTTCTCTCAATTCCCCTATTTTCAAATGAATAGTAAAATGAATGGATTGGAAATGCAGAAAACGCGAGGAGAGTGAGATTTTAAATGTTTAAAAAAAATCTTTTTCAATCAAAATGTATAGAGTAACGGTGATTATTAATGTTAACAAAAGTGGAGAGAGAGAGAGAGAGAGAGAGAGAGAGAGAGAGAGAGAGAGAGAGTTTAAGTTTTCCTTTTTTGTTTTTGTCCCTAATCGTGCGGTTAGAAATTCAGGAGGAAATGATCTAACGGCTATAGTGGTTACTCATGTTTATATGCCTAAACATTTTTAACAGAAACCGCTCTGTTTTATAATATAGATATGTAACATCAAGGTGAGCGTAATCCCTGAATTCCCCTTAGGGTTTTTTTTTTTTTTTTAAGATTTTCTTTTGTTGGAGAAAACTGAACATATTCATAGATTTCAACTACTGCGTAGTTAGTAATTAGTACAACCTCTTAAATTAGCACGCCTAGCACAGTTATGCGCACGCCAAAGCTAAACTACATAATGCGCACGCTTTCGCGCGAGTAAGAGTGGGAGCACGTGAGCACAATGCGCAAATAACTAAAATTCGCAAAAATGAGGATTGAGAACATGAGCACAATGCGATGGTTAAGAGCGAAATCGCAGGGTATTTTTGAAGGACCATGTGGCTCAGGGCAAAAGTACATCACGCAAAAACCTTAGAAACACAAACAGTAAAGCTTCCTAGCTACTAAGGAAAGGTTCAAGTCATTCGACTACTTGAAAAACAATTAATCCTTGGGGGTCCGTTTGATTAACAAAAAAAATATAATGTAAAGTGAAAATGATAGAAAGAGAAGTGAAAATGTAATTTTTTTTCCCCCACATCCGTTTGATTATGATGAAAGTTTTGCAAGAAAATAATAGAGAAAATAAAATATCATTGTTTGAAAATAAAGAAAGTTGCCCAAATTAAAAGATAAAAGGTGGAGGGAAGTTAGAGTAATTATTGTTGATTTTCTCGAGAAAATAAAATTTTCCTGCACTTTTTGTGAGAAAAAGTGAGAGAAGCTCTCAAGCTTTAAAGGGTTGTCAGGAAAAGTTCACTTTCTACCTCTTTGTTAGATATTCTTGTTAAGTGAACACAAAAAAATATATATATTTTTTTTTTCTCTTTCTTATATTTTTTATTATTATCTCGTTAATCAAAGGGACCCTAAAGTAAGTCGAGTCTATCTCTTCCCAAAGAAAAAACTTGCTGGCGTGGACTTTTGAAAAGAGTGCAATATCCATAAAGCCCATTTCCTTGTTACTCTTACATATATAATAGACTCAGGCTGTGTTCCAGAACTCACTTAAGTTCTTATTTTTTGTTGAATAAACCCCTGTTCCGGAAAAGTAAGAAGGTTTCCACTTATTTGGAAGAATTTTGTTAGGTACCGACCGGCCGGGAGGCAAATCGTTCCGGCGGCCGCGGAGGCCAGTCTCCAGCCACCGGACAGCCGATCCGAGCCGTCCAAAAATTCCAAAAAAAAAAAATCATGTGGGCTTGCGTGGGAATGAACGACATATGAGGTGTGTAACATGCTTGATCCGACCACCCCTTTTTCGTGTATATATGAATAACATATGTACACAGAAAAGGGGTGCTCGGATCAATCACCCTACACACCTCGGATGCCGTTGATTCCCCTGTAGGCCCCGCTTGGATTTTTTTTTTGGAATTTTTGGACAGCTCGGATCGGCCGTCCGGTGGCCGGAGACTGGTCGGCGCGGCCGCCAGAACGATTTGCCTCCGCCGGCGCCCAACACAATAGCAACAGTCTTATTTTTTGTATTCGGCAACTTCAAACTCAAAAATCATGTGTTTACGCAAATAATTTTCGTATCACTATGGATCTTATTTGATAATACAGTGCGAAAAAAAAATTTCCTTTTTTCATTTACATTATTTTTAAGTTTGAAAGTGTGAAGTAAATTTTGTATTTGAATTTTGTGAGAACCCCTTATTATTTTCAAAAAAAAAATGTAAGAAATAAGCTCTTATTTTTTAAAAAAGTTTCCAGAACGTAGCCTCACATCCCAAGCATCCAAATTAATGACGGATTACCCAAAGGAGGGAAGCTTTCTGTCACACACCAAAAAACAAAAACAAAAATATGATCAGCTTTCACTTTCACTCAAAATAAACAAACAAAATGGACACAACCAACATGATTCGTTTACTAAATTACTAATAAAAAAGGAAAAAATTAATATAATTGCTCTGTCCCTGGCCGTTGCCGGGGATTGAATTTGTGGACATATTTTGTCAGAGACGGAACCAAGATTTTCTATACGAGAGGGTTAGTCACAATATGGACAATAAAGTTTTAAAATTTCGATGTTCAAGAACGTAAAATATTTGGATGACCAAAAATACCTGTTACAAAACACAATATATAGGTGATCTTAACAAACCAAAAATAACTAAAAGGTGAAAAATAAAAGTTTTTCAATTCGTTACACCCCAAGCATGTATCAAAATGGAATTTAATGTTGGAAATTTGAATGGCCTGGGGGGGTTACCAAGCCATAACTCTCCCATACTCATTGTGGGAGTTTTTCCCCTCTTCAATGTGGGGGGTTACTCTCCTTCATTGCTGCCATTCAATCCCGTATTCAAGAGGCTGCATGAATACAAGGGTCTTTGGCTGCCTATAAATAGGACCAGCTCTCTACACATTTCGGTACCAATTCACACAGCAACACACCAGCATACTGTTACAGTAAGAGAGAGAGACAAGCGCTGAGTTAGTTCGCCAAGACGTTCTTCGGTGGTGTTCCGACGTTCGTGGTCCGAGCCGGATCAATCCTGGGAGACAGACGCCGAGTAACCTCAACACCCACTGGTAGGCGGCGAATCTGTTTTAAGGACACCGTGTGAAACACGGGTTTCGGTTCCCAAATCCATTTTGTATTTCGGTTTGCAATTCAATTTCTGTAACTTCATTTTGTTGTAATTCTGTTCGTGTGTAATGTAATAGAATTCGTATTCTGGATTCCGTTTGAAACATTTTGGATAACATTTAACGATACCTTAGATCCGAAAGTCACCTATATATGATTGAGTTGGAACTAATTGTTGCAGTAATTTCCTTCTCAAAAAATATAACCAAAATATTTGTGAGAAATTCATTCTCCATCCGAAACATGTGTTCTAACAATATATATTTATAGTTGAAAATGTTTTTTTCTAATCAACTATTTTTATTAAAATAAAAAAAAACTGTAGATAGTATAAAATTTCAAAATCACATGGGGGCCGTGGCCCCCATATGCCCATACTTTCCTCCGTCGCTGCATTAATTGTTTTGGTTCTTCTCTAAAAAATAAACTCTCCAAAAAATTTGACTGTTTCATCATTCATGCTTTTTCGTCTTTAGTGATTTTTTGTCAAATTTTTTTACTTTTTGGATGTACGTAGCGTACTTCTATTTAAAAAATAAAAGAGTTTGTTAAAATATTTAAAAAATTACTCAAGACGAAAAAATTAGCAAACCTTTAGAACTTTTTTATCTCAAAAATAAATTTTAAAACTGCAAACCAAACACAGTGGTACGTTTTTAATATAATTACTCACCCATCAAGGTTAATATTTTGTTTAGGATCATCGCATGTGGATGGTAGGATTGCTGTCCGTATTAGTTCGAAATACACGTAAGCAGTTGCAGAAATAAAATAACCCTATTTTGTGTTTGCTGTGAGATTGCCAAGTCATCTGTATGACGCAAATAGACTTAACCATGAAGAAAGAAAGATTCTTCGGGGGACAAATAATGGAGTAATAATTTGTAGATGGTCGTAGTCTAATGGTTGAAAGCTTATATGATTTACTATTTAGTATTTAGTGATATTGTGGACTTGAATTGTAATTTTGAGCACCATTTGGTCAAAAGAACCTAAAGAGTTAGCTAAAGTGGTAAAGATGATAAATGTAAGTGTTTTAGGTGCCATTTCTTTTCTTTTTAAGTTTTGTTTTTTAAAAAGAAGATAATTTTAAGCTTAAATATAATAAAAATTAAAATTAAAATTAATTTTTTTGCACCATTTTAAAGATATCTATCAAACAAGATCCATATTGGCAGAAAAATTATTTGCGTAAACACATAATTTTTGAACTTGAAATTACCTTCTTTTTTTAAAAGAAACCGAAACGGGCCCTTACAAGCACAAGTCTCTAATTTGACTTTTACTAAGAATAATTCATTTGGGTTATTCTATGATTCCTCTCTACAAGCGGAAGCTTGTGTAAAATAGTTGTGGAAAGGAGTTTCGTTTTACAGTGCGACTATAAGATCCCTTAGTGTGAGGTTTGATCGTGGATTGCCGAAAGAGACCGTCTAGTGAAACTCGTGTGTATTAATTTTAGGCTCTGTTTGTTTCGATGTAAAATGCTTTACAGTGTAAAATATTTTTTATGCAAAATGTTTTTTTAGAAAACAAATTTCAAACTTTTATTTTAGGGTGTTTGGTTAGTACTTGAAAATATTTTCAAAAATCAACAAAATAATGTAGAGAGAAAGAGATGGGAGCTTAAACGATGGAGAGATATGAGATTATTGGAATTGAACGTGATCAGGATTGACGATCAAGGAAACTGAGCAATGAGAATTGTAGTAGAAGGCACCGGGTTCATTCCAGAAAATAACTTACGGAAAATTTAAGGGTAAGTCATTTTTATCCAATTGATGAAAACTGTTTTACATATAAAATAGTTTCCTCATTTTTTACACAATCAAACATCGAAAAATAGGTAAAACATTTTACCGGAAAATATTTTACGTCCAAAAAAACAGAGCCAAACTTTTGTGGGTTATTGATTCGTCTCGACGAGAGGAATCGGAACAGTATTTTTTTTTTACTTTTACCCAATTATTTTGAGAAATAACCACTTTTTAGCTCAAAAAATGTCATTTTTTGCCCTAAAAAGTGTTTATTTCTCAAAATACTTGGGTAAAAGTGCCAAAATTTTACTTTTTCGATTCATCTCGTCGAGAAGAATCAATAACACACAAAAATTTGGTGCAAAACTAACAAATGCGGAAGAAATTCCAATAAGTACAATTTTTCAGATTTAAGTTAATTCCAAGAGAACATGGCCTAGCCGTCGTGTAACTCATGGTCGTTAACCCTATGCTGTGGCCTGTTAGTAATTGACAAAGTCGCAAATATCATTTTTGTGCTGTGTTTATCTATATTATAAAACAGAATGGAGTTTGTCATACGTGGCACATTTATCCTATATAGCACCCTTTGTTCTAGGTGGCACCTACCACGCACTAATTACATATGTTAGAATCAGTCAAATTCTATAATTGTAGTTCTCATCCTTTCCTAATTGATAATTGATTGTAATAGTATCTACGTAATTGATTGTAATAGTATCTTTCTAATAGTTCTCATCATTTTCTAATTGGGAATATTCCTGAATAATCTTCTCTCAACGGTTCAGATTTCTCCCTAACAAAAATTTTATCTACCCATACAAACAAATCCAACGGTCCAGATTTCTCTACCCTTTACATACAAACTAATTGAATTTTCGTAAATACTTTACATTTTCTGGAATAAATTGTTGAGTATTGATTCTTTCAGTTTTGGTATTTAATTTTCCGGATTTGGTAATGTAACGACCCGTAAAATTTAGAATTAATAACACCATTAAAAATTATTAATTTCATTAATAAAATTATTTTACTTAATAGATATATACAAATATTATTACCTTATCTTATTCTATTTTGTTTTTATTTATTTTCCTTGTTATACATACATATAATTGCATGCATGTACGTCTCTCTCGTCTCTCACTCTCCTACTCGATCTCTACCTCCTCCGTAATCCTAAAACCGAGCACAATTCGTCCGTTTCAAAACCCAACTCCATTAGGATTCAATTTTAATCAAAACTCATCTAATTCTCTTATAAATACATCACTACTCCGACCCTAGGGTACCTACAATATTTTCCACGCCCCAATTGTCCAGAAAAGAGAAAAAAATCGAAGGAAAGCAAGCTCCAATCAATGGAGTTCTAGAGAGAGAAAGAAAGAGAGAGAAAAGTGGATTTGTAACCAAGACTCAACCGGAACTCGAATTGTTCATTACAATCTCTTCTCACCACTCTTAGCATCGCCAAACATCAACCAATTCGGCCTCAAGACTCCCAAATCAAAGAACCCGAAGCTTCATTCCAAATTGTCAAGTTTCGATCGAAATCCAAATTCAATCCGATTCGATGTATTATAATTCGATCCGAAATCTCTTCTAAGTATATGTAATGTTTTTAGACATAACCCAATAAGCCCCGTAGTCCCATGCATCGAAAACAATCGAGAGAAACCAAAAAAACGAACCCAGGCAGCAAGGTTGCGGCCGCAACCTTCGGGTTGCTTTGCCACAAGAACCAGACGGCCGGACCTCGCGGCCGCGAACTTCCTTAGGCCCAGCCGTGTTTTGTTTCGAAGCCTCGTTTCGACATCCCGAACCTTGTTTTTGACTCCCGGACTATTTTTTCTAAACTTCTAACACCTCAAAGATCATAACTTGTTAATTTCATATTTTTTTTATTTTGTTAGCTAATTATTAAATTTTTTATTCGTTTTATAGCAAAGTTTACAAACGAAAAATAGTTACGACCTTCCGAACAATATTTCTAACACCCAAACTATTTTTCCTAGACTCCTTGAATCTCAAAGATAATATGTTGTTGAAATAATATTTTTTTTATTTAATTAGCTATTTATTATTATTCACACATTATTTTTAAATAAAAATACTTTACGACATCATAAAATATATTATTAATGTCCGATTAATTTTTTTTAGATTCTTTACAGTCCAAATATGATACGTTGTTAATCTCAACATATTTTTAATTATTTAACTATTTATTATTTATTTATTCTTCTTTCGTCAATTATCTTAATCCTTTTATTTAAAATAATCCCACGGACCTCCAAACCTAACTTTTAGCACTCGAACTTGTTATAGAGGACCTTTAGGACTCTCATTAAGGTTACGATAATTATTTTAATATCTTTACCTAATTAATGTATTTAATTAGTATTTAATCAATCTAATCATTTATTAATAATTAATAAAAGCCTAGGAAATTAATTCTAAATCTTTTATAAAAGTTCTTACTTTATTAATGATTTTGTGGTCATAAGATTAAGCGCAACGGCCCATTCATAAAATATTACGTGATTGCATTGTTTATTATTTTGTTTTGTTTATTATTGGATTAATTGTACGATATACCATTATTTGTTTTGAATGCTAGATTGGACCCTAGAGACATGAGGTGGTATGCGGATATAGTTCAAATAGTCGATGCTAAGTTATTGGGAAATGGTAAAGTGTTGGAATTTTGAGATTGGTTTATGATGGCTATGGCAAGGGTGACCTGTTGGGCCCTGTGTTGAAATGGGTTACTTGAGGGGCCCGGTGATGAGATTGTTGTGACCCTAATGTATGGTACGCCATGGGCAGTTCCAAAGGGTAATCGTGCCTTGCAGGGCCAGCAAGGGGGATTGTTCCATGACACGATCATAGTTAGTGGCTTAGGAATGGTGCGACCCTAATGTGTGGTACGCCATGGGAAGTTCCAAAAGATAATCGTGCCCCCTGTTATGGTTGTAAATGAATTCATACGAAGTACATAACTGAGGTGAATTCATTTAGGACCCCGTTGATAAGCACCCAATATTGTAGATATTTGGTGCGCTTAGTCCCGCTTTAGATTAGTTTCGTTTTATTTAATCGTCGTTTTAAGCCATTTTGCGCGTAAGGTTTCTTTTGAGCATTTTTCAGGCAAAACGCATTTTAAAGGCGTGTTTTGATGTTTGGTGCAACCCTTGAGGGTATTCAAGCGTGTTTGCCCGGTAGATTTTGGCCGTCGGGCATCGAAATGATCAATCGGCCGCTTGGCGATGCTTGCCAGGCATTTGGAAGGCCGTCAGGTCCGTTGGAAGGCAGCCAGGCCAAGCCATGGCCAAAACTTGAGAGGCAGGCCATAGCGAAGCGGTATCGATACAGGCAAAACAGCTGTATCGATACATAATGAAAACCGAGCAAGAGCAACTCATAACTTCATGGTATCGATACAAGCTTTTTGGCTGTATCGATACAGGTTGCTTACTGGAGATATTTTCAGTTTTGGAATTTTTCTACTTTTTGGATATTTTGTACTTCTTTTGGGATATTTTTAGGACGTGCAGAGTGTGAGACTGGGCCATGTGCATAAATACCTCACCCTCTCACTCTTGTATCTCTCTCTTGTCTTCTCCCATTTGAAGTCTTTCATTTTCCTAACTTACCTCCATTAAAGCTCAAGGTTTTCTTGCTAAATTCTTCAAGTTCATAGGTAAGTGATTCTCGTTTATTGTTTTTCCGTTTATTAAAGTTGTAGTTACGGACTAGTTCCTCGTTAATCTCAAGTTTATTTTCATTTTCGTCGGTTAAATATCATGCCTTACTTTTATGCTTTGATGTATGCTTTAAGTATGTTTGAGTAGTCGTTTGGCTAAGTCTCGGGATAATCTTTCCCGAAGACTTAGGTTGTTAATTGGTTCTTGAGCCATCGGGCTTAAATGCATGATTTTCGGAATAGAACTTGCCTTGCAAATTCGGTCTAAACTTAGGGGTGTTAACTCCTTGGTATGCCTTTTGTCAAGCGGTCTTGGCAAATAGTATGTCGAGGGCTCGTGGCCCCCTATGGATTCGATTAATGATAAAAACAAGTTGGTTCGCCTTGAAAATCACATCTTTTGATAAACATAGTCAAAAAAGCTAATCTTCCGGGCGTGAGCACGCGGTCGTGACTCTCGCCTGAGTTATAATCGAGAACCGGTAATGGCCTTTGTCAAGGGTTAGAAGATCCTTAGACTTGCCTCTTTAAGATAAGTAAGCAAAATTCTAGTCTTCGTTTTAGTCTTTCCATTTTCAAAGCAAAACCGATAGTTGGCCGTCTTAAACGCCACAAACCGACCATAAAACCTTCAATCCGAATCAAGCTGTTATCGAATTCTCTGTGGGAACGATTCCGGTCTTCCGGTTATTATGCGAGCAACGACCTAGCCTTACGCTTCGGGTTTCTATCAACCTTATATTTGAAGGCAAGGTTTCGACGTAAGCACCTGTGTGCAGGACAAGTAAGGGGGAATTTTCCATGACACGGTCATAGTTAGTGGTTATGAGAGGAAGGATCTCGTGGATGAGATCTTAGATTTCACGACAGGATAATAAATAGTAATAAATCAATTTATATGAAATATTTCTGTTTTATTTCTTCATATTATTATCCTATTGTTTGCTAGCTGTATAGTAAGAGAGATGGTTGGGTTGGATTATTCTACTGGGTGATTTATCACTCACGGATACGTCTGTATCCTGGTAAATCGATTGCTTCGGCGATCAATTTGCTAGAGGGCGCAGGATTAAACGGAGGGGATTCAATGATGGTGCAATTCGACACGAAAAGAATATCAGTAACGAAGATCGAGTTTGCTTGGAATCTGTGTTAAGCCTAGAGTCGACTCTGAAGTTGATGTCTTTTGAATCGATAGATTTATCTTGAGATTGTAATCGTTAAACCTTTATTTTGAAAAATTATATTTATTTAGCAAAAATTTCCTCAAGAAATTATTTATTTTGCTCTCAAAAAATCGGGGCGTTACAGGTAATGATTTAATTTTTCCGTTGAGTACATAGATGGTCTTGAAAATATTAGGTCAGTATGAATAGGGCATTATTTGCTAATTACACACTAATGAACCGATTTAGTGTTTGAGTCACTAACTAGCAAGTGCCATGGGCACGGATAATTTCAACCGGGGTGCGTAGTGCCGTAAACACGGACAACCACTAGTATAACAAATGGCAAAGGAGTGATCACCTTGAACCATGTTCGGGTGACCCTAGTGGGCAAAGGTGAAGGGATTTGAAGTCAAGTGACCTCTCGAGTTGTGAAATATTCACATTTGCTATCTTTGTCTTGCGAGGAATTTTTCAGTGCCGAGCGGGTATTGCCCATGTGGCACCTGTTTCGAGAATCCGAGCCATCCGATATACTTTTAGACGGTTCGGATTAAAATCCTCTCTTTCTTCTCCCCCACACATTTTCTCTCTCGTTTCTCTCTCCAAATCTGAACCGTTCAAAAATAAAATGGACGATTCGAATGCTCGAGCGAGCACCACGCTCGGCACTGAAATTTTTTCCCTTTGTTTGATATATTAAAAAGATTGTCCTCAAGGCACTATCAAAATGATAATGTTTGTCCTTTTAAAGTCAAGGGCAACTCTTAGGTATATTTCATTCCACTATTTATGTTCGGTTTGGTTTTTTAGAGTAATAACGGGAGAGAGATAGATAGAAAAAATTTATTGAAAATTGTGCCTAAAAATTTTGAGACCTCAAAACGAACAAGACCGTGTATTGTGAAAGTTAGAGTTGAAAGCAAGTTTCAAAATACGATTAAGTTTTATTTCATTACTCCGTACTAAGTTTAAGTTTTATTTCATTACTCTATACTGTACTATTTTTCATATAACGAACGAGTGTTAATCGATCCGCTAACAATTGAGCTAGAAATAAGTTGATTAATCGTATAAGCTTACGGAGCCAAAATCCTTTCTTTTCTGTCCTTCAGATCTTACTTCATTTATTTGGTTTCCATAAAATATTTCATTTATTACTATATTGAAAACACATAAACCAATCTTTTTCCAATGTACACATTGACTATTGTGATCAACCCAATAAATATATGCCCGTTCATAAACGAAAGATCAACCCAAACAATCCTCCTCCTCCTCCTGTCTCTCTCCGTTCCCGATCATTCCAGCTCTTGAAAACCAAGACGAGACATGGCTGTAATACCCAAGACGGACCCATCACCAGCCTACCTACAAGCAGTGGAAGATATCACTCGAGCCTACAAATCCCTTCCCCCGAGACCCACGATCGAAGAGGTCGAAGCAGCCACATCCGTACTCCACACCATAAACACTTCGCAGCACACAAAACTGGAAGAGATCTCGAGCCAGCCGGGCCCACATGACGTCCCGCCGGAGCTCTTCTCCCTGCTGCAACAGGTGAGGAAAACCCAGGTCCTGTTCCACGCCCACGAGCAGAGGAAAGAGGCCGCCCACCTGGTCGAGACCGACGAGATGTTCCGGGCATTCGATGAGCTCATTCAGAGGGCTTCGGAGCTGGTTTTGGGGGTGAAAACCCAGGTGGAGGAAAGGGTTTTACCTTTTGAAAATGAAGAAATGGACTATTCCTTGGGGGACCCAGTTGGGGAAATAATTGCAAGCGGAATTGAGATGAAAAGAATTGATGGTGGAAAGGGGAAGGTGGTTGATGGTGGTGGGTTTAAGGGTTTGATGGTTAGTTCTTCGTTCAAGGGGAGGCTTGGTGGTGGTGATTTGAAGGGTTCGGTGGGGAGCTCTTCGTTTAGGGGGAAGCTTGGAGGTGGTGATTTGAACGGTTTGGTGGGGAGTTCTTCCACAAACAAGCCAACTAGTTTCATTACAGGTTTGGTTAACTTTTTCTTGTTTACTGAATTTTACTTTTATTTTTATTTTTATATTGGTAAATGGTAATTATTATGTAAGTAGGAGCATTCTTAGGAATTTATGGAAGGCCAAATTGGTGATTAATATACCTGCTTTTTTTCTGGCTGCATTTGTGAAAAGTCAAAGCTTCTGTTGATAGGCACATAGTTTTTGTTCTTGATGTGGGAATGGTCAGATTCTGCTTCCTCTCTAGTGCTATTCGATGGAAAATTAAGCTATATAGTTTTTTTTTTTCATAGAAGGGTTTGTAAAGCCCCAAATAATAATAGATGTATTGAAGCTTTTTCAGTCTAGTTGAATTTTTTTTTGATAACTAGGTGTCCGAAGCTGCTTACTGGCAAGCTAGTTGGATCTGTATGTGGACATGGAGTGCGTATATGTACTTCCTTTAGGCTCTGCCATGCATTGGTGGAGATTGGAGAGATGAGGAGAAAACCAAAGAATTTATTGGATTGGGCTATTATTCAAGCAATTATCTTTCTCATTTGGATTTACTAGTGCAATATCGTTCTTGGTTTTGTTGGTTGCCAACTTGCTTTTTTACTCTTGGTATTGGATTTTTTTGCATGCAAAAAATATGTGTTGTAAATACAAAGACAGTAGGCTTCAATTGCAGTCTTGATTTACCCACGGACTACTATCGACATTTGAAAATTTTGAAGTCGATTTAATAGTTGAACATAGTTTTCGGGTGCATTTATAGGTGGAGGGGACACTGAGAAGTTGAGTCTCATGAAAGTTGCAGCCATAATCGAAAACTCTGCAAAAAATGGAGAACAGGTTCTTGATCTTCAAGGCAAGTTGATGGAAAAGGTAGAATGGCTTCCTGTGTCACTTGGGAAGTTATCGAATGCATACGAACTAAACCTATCTCAAAACCACATCATGGCTCTTCCCGCCACCATTGGCAGCCTCTTAGCCTTAACAAAGCTCGATGTTCACTCAAACCAATTAATAAACCTTCCCGAATCATTCGGTGAACTAGTTAACCTAACTGATCTTGACCTCCATGCCAACATGTTGAAATCACTCCCTCCTTCTTTTGGGAACTTGAACAACCTCAGTAATCTTGATTTGAGTTCAAATCTTTTTACCCATTTACCAGACTTGATTGGACAGCTAACCTCATTAAAGAAACTGAATGTGGAAACAAATGAGATAGAAGAACTTCCTTTCTCAATTGGATCATGCTCGTCAATTGTGGAGCTGAGATTAGATTTCAATCAACTTAAAGCACTTCCGGAAGCGATCGGAAAGCTCGAGGGCTTGGAGATTCTTTCATTGCACTATAACAAAGTCAAACGATTGCCAACAACGATAGGAAATCTTTCGAAGTTGAGGGAAGTCGATATTAGCTTCAATGAACTGGAGTCCATCCCTGAAAGCCTTTGTGCCGTGGTGAGTATTGTGAAGTTGAACGTTGGGCATAACTTTGCGGACCTCAGAGCATTGCCGAAATCGATAGGAAACCTTGAAATGCTCGAAGAGTTGGACATTAGCGATGATCAGATAAGAGTGCTTCCGGAATCTTTCAGGTTTCTTTCCAAATTGAGAGTTTTTCGTGCAGATGAAACACCCTTAGAAGTGCCACCAAGACAAATAATAAAGCTGGGGGCTCAGGTAAAATCTTCAATTGAGTGGTTTATTGAGTTGCACGACCATTTGCATGTTTAGCTGGTAGCACTAACTTTTTTCGATGGTGTTCATTCTTAGGCTGTTGTCGAGTACATGGCTGAATTTGTCGCGAAGAAAGATCTGAAGTTTCAACAGCCGAAGAAGAAGAAGGGATTCTGGTCGCGGGTCTGCCTGCTTTTTCGCAAATGAGACCGGGTCATGGTGAGAGCACAATGGTAGTAATACAGTACCATCTTGGTTCTCATCTTCGCCGGGCGGTTTATCCCACTAATTCCATTGTTACTATTTCAGTTTTCTTCAGTACTTCCTTTGTTATGTTGGTACTCATATCAGTTGTTTGTTGTACAGATCAGTCAATGAGATTGACCAAGTTCGGTTCTCTGGTTGTGTTTTGTCCACCTATGTTTTTGTACGAATTTGTATAGTAGTAGTAAGTTTTGAAGATATTTTGTTCAGTGAAATGAGGAAATTCGCATCAGCGCTTACATCAGATAAATGGACAAGAATATCCTTCGTTGCTTAAAAGTCTTTGCTTTTGCTGTGATGAATGTATTTTCAACCAATTCACCTCTGCCAGAGTCAACCCTCAATCTTTGAATTGAAAATTCATACTATAAACTACAGTATTAAAATAATATATCTGGCTTTGATCAAAGGTTGGCCGTCAAGTGTTCTGGATTTACTACTCCTACTATTTTGTTCCCATTGTATTTGTTTCTTTCTGTCTAAAGTGTTTACTTAGGCCCGTTCCGCTGGAGTATTTTTTGTCTTGTTTGGATGGTATATTATGAAAAAAAAAAATCCAACTTAAAAAATACTTATTATCCTTACTCTTCCAATTGTTACTCTCATATGTCTTTCCACTCTAATTATTATTTTCATTTATCTCTATCTCTCTCTCTCCGCTCACTATTCATATCTTCAATTGTTACTCTAATTTATTTCTTCACTCATTACCCGAAATCAAACTCAAAAATTTTGAAAACACCATCTAAACAAGTGATAAGGCCTAAACAGACCCCAGAGGCTCCGAGTCCTCTGCCACGGGCGGATGAGAGGTCTGCTAAGCAAAGACGGCAGTATATACGAGGCACGCCAAATGCCAGAGTCTATTACGGTGATTACCAGACCAAGGGCTCTGGCCCTAGTGAGGGGCCTGCCCGAGGGGTCTGGCCGCCCCAGCCTGATGAGCCCCGCTATGCCTAGGAAGCTCTGCCGTGATCACCAAATTAACACAAGGGCGGTCAAGCGCCCCAAATCCTATTAAGGAAGGGATCCTCTCCGAGATCCACTTGCCCCCACACGATGCGGATCCAACACCCCAAGAGGGAAAGTCATATCAATCCCTCCTCGGTCCTAGATGGATAGGGAATCTGCCATCTAGAGACCAAACCCTACAAGGAAACCCCGGAGGGGCCAACTGGCTAGGAGACGCCAGAGAAACCCTAATCCAGGAGGAATTAGGGTTCCTCGATGCCTATAAAAGGATATTGACGCCACCCTTGTCAGGTACGGACTTTGGCACCCATCTTAGTGTTTGAGGTCATACCCATCCACACCTATTCTAACTTAGGCATCGGAGGGGCGTTGGTGACACCAACGCCGGTGCCATAGTCAACCCTTGTTTCGCAGGTCAGTGGCGGTGCGCGCGGGGAACTGCTTCATCAACAAGACATTTATTTTTTAAGTGCTTATTTTTCGTTTTACGAGATAAGTTACTCTTACAATATATCATCACTTTTATTCAGGAAATAAATACTTATGTGCGAAACGGGCCCTTAGAGCTTGTCAAATAACAAAGCCAGTTGCTTATTTTTGTTGTTTTAATTGTTGTGGATGTCTTTGGATAATAGAATTGTTTTGCAAAATGTCAGACTAGTGGTTGTTGTTGGGACCTGGGGTCCCTATATCACTTCAGGGTTGTAGTATACCTCGATTGAGCACTTTCAAAATCTCAACATCATGGTCGGTACCATTCATTTTATAGACATCGCTAAGCATATTCGTTTACAAAATGATATTTAAGCGAACATTACAGTCACATGATTGCGGTAATTGTATTAGAATTTATTTTTTGAATCATATTGACCATATAGTCAGAGCTGGCTTAGAGAGGAAGCCGAAGAAGCAATCGCTTCGGGCCTCATGTCACTAAATTTTGTTGAATTTTGAAGCAGAAGACGTTGAATTTTTCTAAAGTTTCTTTCATTTAGACCTTTAGTTTCTATATAAAAGTGCAGGTCTTTCTATCATAATTTTGCTCTGATATTTGAATTCTAGATTCAATTTTCTTTTCTTGCAATTTTCGTTTCAAAGATATATAGGGGCTCGTATTAGAACTTCGCTTCGGGCCCCAATATCTTTGAGCCCAAAATCAAAATCAATATCTTTGCAAATTTTCATGCTGTGACCAAAATCAAATATGCCCAAAGCCCACTATAAAACTCCAGATATTGGGATTAATAGACACAAACCACGTCGTAGTGCAAGAGTGTTCATAGAGCATCGGAAAATAGAATCGGCGATATCCCTCCGTTGGAGGCGAGAGCTGTCCTATTTTGCTGTACCCAAAGTCTAAGGGGGCGTTTGGTAACATTTTTGTTTTCAAGCTTTTGGTTTTTAGTTTTACTTTTTTGAAAACTAATGAAGAAAACTTATTTGTTATTAACAAGTTTCTGCTTTTTTGTTTTTCATAAACCTTTTTAGAGTTTGTAAAATATGGAAACTACAAAAAGGTGTTTTCCCCAGTTTTTTTTTTATTTTTTTGAGAAACACAAATATTACCAAACATATTTCTTGTTTTTATTTTTATGAAAACATAAACCCATTTCTACTTCTGGTTTCTTAAAAAACAAAAATCTTAAAACTGAAAATGTTACCAAATGCACCCTTACAAGAAAAATAAAATAGGATCGACGATCAAAACCGTTTTTATTAAGTGTTATACAAGTACAAGTATCTAGTTTGACTTTTACTAAGAACGATTTTTTTGGGTTATCCTCTTATTCCTCTCTGCAAAGCCGAAGCTTTTGTAAAATAGTTGTGGAAAGGAGCTTCATTTTACGGTGCAACCTAAAAGTAAGATTCATCAGGGTGGGATTGATCATGGATTTGCCAAAAGAGACCATCTAGTGAAACTCATGTTTATTAATTTCAGATTGACAGTTTTTTACGCTCTCTTTACGGTGTATGGCTTATACTCCGTAATTGTTTCAGGGCCGGCCCTGGGTATAAGCTCACCAGGCGACCGCATAGAGCCTTCCATTTTGGGCCAAATAGTAGGACCCCCAAAATGGAAAAATATAATAAATATTATATGTTTGAACAATTTTACAAGAAGGCTATTGTAGCTCGGTGGTAGAGTCCAGAATCCTGAGTTCGATCCCTGACTATTCATTTTTATTGCAAAGTTTTGGAATTTGTACAACAAAAAAGTTGCTGAAAACCACAAGGCTAACTTGTTCTCTACATTGAACAATTAATAATTAATAAATATACTAAAAAGTGAGAGGCCCCATTTTTAAAAATTCCGCCTAGAGCCTCAAAAATCTCATGAGCCTGATTGCTTTGGTTAGTTTAGTGATTAGCTGGTGAAACAAAACTAACTTACAAATTGAATAACAGAAAACAATTACACTTACTATACGGAGCAGGGTCAATGGATCAAGTCCTAGTTTCCTATGTATGGTTGTCAATTTTGAGATATATTTTTAAGATAAAAATGTTTTATGAGTTTGCGTATTTTTTCGTCTTTAGTCAATTACTTTACATTTTAACAAACTTTTTTTATTTTTCGAATAGAAGTACCCTATATACATTCAAAAAGTAAAAATAAGTAGAAAATTTAATAGAAAATCATCAAAAATGAAAAAATACAGATGACAAAACATCAAATGATGCTAATTTTTTTGAAAAAGGAGTCAAAAGTTTTGGAGAAAATATTTTTTGAGATGGTAACCAAACAAAGTCCAATCGACAAACTGCATACATTTTGATTTTCAATGGGTTCCCATAGGAGAGTTTTGGTTTGGGTAATTTCTATCTGCTGGTTTGAGATTTGCATCAGAGACTCACTTCCTCGCCTTGCTCTCGGGCAATAGATGCAGATAGAATACCAAGATCACGATTCAAAAAGGTTAACGCAGACTCGCACTCTGAGATTATTTTTGCAACAGAAGAGGGCTCGCCAGCAATTGTTTCAGATGACCCAACCGCCACTGCTGCATGTGCATCCCGAAGATTCCTCAAGTTTCCTAGAAACTGCAAACCACGCAGAACCATAAGGATGCATAATAAATTGAAAGCACGATAATTCAGTTTATGTTGAGTGGACTCTCTTCAGAAACTACAAGAGTGAACCACAGAAGAAAAATGTACTGTAACACACAAATTTAAACCAGTATTAGTTGCAACTTGCACATAGCTAGTGGGCATGACAATATAAATGTCAATTTGTCCATCACGATCGTATTTGCAGGAAAAGCTGACCGTGAAAGAGTTGACAATGCCAATGTGTACACGAAAATATCCCAAACCGGGACCTGGGTTCAAATCTTCCAAGGAGCTCAAAAAGCAGTTTCAGCTTCTAAGACTTGAGCACTGCCTCCTAGCTGGCAAGTACAACTACTACATGAAAGAATTTAGCACAGAGTTACCTTCAAAAGCATCTTGTACGCCTCCAACAAGCGATTAGCAGCTGGACCAAACCCATGAAGCTGTGGTACCTCCATCATGTGTGTCCAGGGTCGAATTTCCTGTGGCAGCAAAAATAAAATCAACTTTCCCAATTATGGTAGTTCCATATGCTGCTATGCATTCCATATGCAAACACAATACTAGATGCCTGTGCACATGAATGACAGCACACCAATAGTACTCTGGCACCCCCCACACGGGCATGCTCACACACACAGAATCACACGGTCCATTGTAAAAAAACAGGTCCGCCAACAAAGGTTCTTCAGCATCAAGTATATGTTAAAATCTACATGAACTTAGAATTTTTTCAAAAAGAAGTTGAGTCAGGAACTTATAGTAAAAGATTGAGCTGGAATCCCACGTAAAACTTCTAAGGCAGGCAATGCATCTTACTGCCTACCGACAAGCATCAGTTTGTTATTTAATTGAGACATGAAAGTATGAAGGATTACAATTCATAAATCTTATAGTGGCAAAATCCTGTGCACCAAAAAGAGAGTAGCAAAATCCCTAAGTTGCACAAGCTTTGAATAATAAAATGAAGGCAAGAGCAAGTCCCACCTTGGTGTAAATCGTATTGAAGGATCTTGCAGTTTCTAAGAACAATTCCAAATGCTCACGTAGTTTTGCTTCTACCTCGACATAATCCTCATCTGGGTTATAAGCATGCTACAAACCAAAAAGAATCGGTAATAAGGACAACTAAAGAGATGCTTTTTATTTCAAACAAACCCACCCACCCACCCACACACACACACACACACACAGAGAACACAAACTGATCACAACCACAACCATCGGAAATCTGCAACAAGGAAAATCTAAACAATACGTGCTCTCTTTGCTGTTTGCTGATTAGTCACTTTTCTATCTGATTTAAACATTCTGGTCTTCTGAAATTAGATTTCAGCAAAAGGATGAGTACACTAAGATCAAGGAGAGAAAAATATATATAGTTCCAAAAAAATCCTTTTCCTGAGGCTACAAGAGTTTAAAAGCTATCTTCGAAGGTTTATTCTTTTTGTTTGGGCGTTACCGAAAGAAAAAGGCATGCAAGAAGCTTGAGACAATCCTAGGTGCCAACAAGATAAGGCTTATATAAAACAAGAGACTACAAACTCTCATTAACCAACACTCCTAGCACTTGACTCTCCGTCCTAGAACGTTTAAAAAAAAGACTAGTTTCAAAGGAATTGCAATTATGCTTATACTATTTAACATGTGCTTTAAGACATCAAAGTTTTCGAATTAAATAAGATAGAACTACATAACATGGATAACACCCTAGTCTAGAAACCAAAAATCAATACATTAACTCATAGAATAAGCTATTTACTCTATAACAACTTCCAGGTAAGGTCGCTGAGATATAACATAAGGTGAAACCAGTCAAGCCCCAAACTAACTGCAGTATACATAAACAGAAATGATAAAAGAACAATAGGCAAGCAAATCACAGCATGAGGATTTGGGACAAACCTTTGATGCCAAATCACCAACCATCTCTTGCAGATTCAAGAATCTATTTGATTGCTCTGTAAGCTGTTTTTCCAAATCAGAAATGGCAGGCCTGCAAATGAACTTCGATTAATGGAACAGAGGGTCACTACATCTGGTGAAAACACATGTTAGACTTCATGCGAGTTTTGCATGAAAGGGAAAAGTCTGCACCAGCAAACATGTTAAGGTAAGAGCAAAATTGCTACAAGGAAGCGGGTTATGCTAAGGGTACCGGGTACAGATGTCGAGAACGGGTAGTTCTTAAGCATTCCGTGCCCAGGTTGTGAGTTATATACTTACATTTGCAAACATTGTTTAGACTTTAGACAATTATCTCTATGCTTCACTTTTCAAACAACTGATTTTTCTCTTGTTTGCTTAAAATAACATGGATGCAACCCGCAACCCCCGATACTTATACCACGTGGACATAATTTCCAAGATGCTACCAACCAAAAGATTCCTACGAGTCCGACTGCGCTTAGCACGAATTTGCTGATTTCTGTCAATTTGAAGTCAACTACTTACATCTATAGCATACTTCCGTTTTTCTGCATGCATCTTCTAACAATCCTAGCAAACCTCAAGACACAAACATTTCCAGAGGAATTAGTGATTCACTGATTTGTATACAAAATCACTATGTTCTCCCGACATTTATAAAGTGCAAGGCTACACGACTACATCTAATCCAACATACAGCCCAGCTGTAAACATTAGAACACAAAATGTGCCCGGCGACATATTCTACTTGCACCAAATCCTGCAGCAAACAAACTGCTCTTAACCCCTACATTTAAGTTACCACCAACTACACAACAATAGCTTCAGTGGATGAGTGACCACTGACCCGTTTTTAATACGCAAATAGCAGCTACCAGATGCCCATCGATGGTAACCTAATAACCCCAAAGGTTGTGGAGAACCTAAATTTCACAAGTAATACCGCTTAGTATTAATGAAATGCTGAGTTCATCTACAGTACAAGTCCCTGATTTTAATAATCAGAAAAAGAAAAAAAAAATCTTACATTGGATATATCGATTGAATCTGCACATCTGCAGGAAACAACTTGCACTCTTCAGAAAAAATCTGAGCTTGTCTTTCAGAGATGGCATCTATTAGTTGTATGTCCCTTGTTACCTGCTCATCAACACTTCAGGGGAGGAAGAACAACCACCACCACCAGGTAAGTTGTACAACAGGAAACCAAACTAAAAACTGAACAAGCCAATAGGAAGATGTACAGTAAACAAGAATTCAAAATGATTTGGAAAAGAGCCCTTTTGATGCAGAAATCAGAGATCAAAACATGATGTATGGATGGTGTGGCTCTTAGCATTTTATCTCACAAATGATACCACGCAAGAAAAGAGAGGAGAGAAAGAGAGAGAAATAAGTAAATGATCTCTACCTCCATTCAGGATTATCAGCATAGATACTTGCCTCTACAAGATCTACAATAACCTGAAGCATTTCAGTTCGATCTTCGTAGCTTCCTCTTCCCTGCATCAAAACATTGAGCACAGTCTTTATCTCCCAAACATCAAAAAGTATTGAAAGCTCAACCTAATCAGTGAGGCACAGGTACGGATTTTCAATCTTCCATTTCTACCTCATATATTTGCAAGACTGACATTCCAATTGTGGAGCATCAGAACACAAAGCAGGTCCAACATTAGCTTAGCATGCAAGTTGAACAAGCAAAAAACCATAACTCGTGTAGTTTAGCCAGACTTCCAAAACAGGATGAATAAACATTTTGTTCACATGCAGAAGAGATATTGATTCTAGGAATCAAGTGCAATCATTCTAATGCATGATATACAAAATAAAGTACCTAAAGAAAGGGTCCAAAAATTTAGAAATAATAGAAGGTATGCCCCCACTCTCACCTGAAGTAAATTAAACCACTCAATGAAGGGAGCACTAAATGAGAAGAAAGAAGATAAAATAGGTCTGAATTCTGAAGGTAATCCTAATGGGCATTCTTCTTCAGAAATACAAGAGGAACTTTGTGATGGAAATCTTGATCATGGAGTGTTTGATTTATATTAGGCTTTCACTAATGTATTAACGAGACAGATAAGCCTTTAGATTTACGCAAGAAATCATAAGAGGGAAGAATCATCCACTTTTTATGGAAATTAAGAAGGGAACATCCACTTGATATTGTTGATTGCTACCATAAGCATAGTTTGACAATAACTCTTAACAAATTACTAAGAAGAACGGACACTTAAAAGAAGGCATTGTGTCCATGCCCGACACATCACTCCTCGGACACTCACAGACACTTCCGATATTCTTTTTTTCGTGTGCATAATTAGAAAATAAAATCCTCAATCCAGACACATGTCCTACACTGTTTACGCTAAGTGCACAACACTTCATTGGCGTCTATGACTAAGAAACATTTTCATGTGCATAATTAGAAAATAAAATCCTCAATCCAGACACACGTCCTACACTGTTTACGCTAAGTGCACAACAATTCATTGGCGTCTATGACGAAGAAATATTTTCGTGTGCATAATTAGAAAATAAAATCCTCAATCAAGACACATGTCCTACACTGTTTATGCTAAGTGCACAACACTTCATTGGCGTCTATGACTAAGAAATAAATATGTGATCAACACTTCTCTTAGACACTTGCTAACATGTCACTATCAAATATATCGAACTTAGACTTATCACTATGATATACAAAGGTGGAAAAGTAGTACTTCCTACAATTTATCAGATTGAATTCATTTGGAATTTGTTAACGATTCCTTGAAGATTCCCAACCATGTCCATGTCTTTTTTTTTGAAGGATTTCTGGAGTCTCATGTCAACTAGATTCTTCATAACACATCATATCTTATCTATTAGATAATTTGGGACGTACATGCATAGTAATACAATTTCATAACAATATACTTAGATATATATGATCGAATGTATCATCAACGTGTCCTACATTTTAGATAAATAACATATCAGGGTGTCGTGTAGTGACATATCCGTGCTGCTTAGACAAATTAAAGACCCCAAATGTAGGCTGAGTATAGAGTAGCTCACCATAACTAAAACTGAAAGAGCAATACCAAAAATATGTCTTACACTTTGAACAAAAGATGTAGACATGAATTCATGGATGTAAATCACGTCCAACAGTGTCAAATTCACAAAGAATAGAACAACTCACTTGAATTGCTTCTATCTCGATAGTTGTGGTGATACCTAAGAACTTCGCAATCTCCGCTAAATCTGTACAACCCCCCCAAAAAAAATGCTTCTTGTAACGAACTCATATTTACTTATAACACAAAACAAAGCAACAATGCCTAACATAGCTAATCAGGCTAATGGTTACGCATCTCCAAAGAGAATAAATCAAAGTTGTCCCTGCAACTATTAACTTAAAAACTATACTAAAAGGCAAAGAGTGCATAGATTCTAGAAGAACGAACAAAGTCTTTAAGTAATCAGCCAAACTGACAGCCTAAACTGAAATACATGATTGCAGATCCAACAGATCGTTCACAAGGAAGCATAGTCTAAAGTACGCAGCTCATAATTCATATGCACAGCATAACCTCCTAATAGGTTGGCCTGATAGTTAAGGTTTGGGACACAGGGTTTGCTCCTTCGTAAGACCACATTTTTTAAACCTTACGGGCCCAGTCCACACGAGGACTTGCCCCAGCTTTAATCCGGCTTCCCGTTGGTGGATGGTGGGATTTGGTCCCATGGATTAGTCGTGGTGCAAGTAAGTGCACATCCAGAGATATCAACAACAACAAAAAAAAACAGCACAAACTCCTCACTTCTGGTTCAGATAAACGCATTCTATCCCGGCAATACACTTTTACAATATGAGTAGATACACGCAGACACATATGAATGTATAGCATTTGATGCATATAATTCAAAACGAATTTGGATAATTACATTGGATACGGGCGGTCTCTTCGTCCCGATCCATGCCGTCCCCTTGCAGATTTTGCTGAGAGAACGGAGACTTGTCACCTAACAGCCTACAAATCAGGCGACGATAACGAGAATAAGTCCAAATTTTTAGACCGAGAAAGTTCTAGAGAGAGAGAGAGAGAGAGAGAGAGAGAGGGGGGAAGGGAGGAATACTTGAAGAAGAGCCATTCGAGAAGGGCGTAGCGCTCCATGCCGGCGAAGAGAAGGGACTGGGCGGGAGCATTGGCTCTCGGGTAGTTCAGCATCGCCAATTTCTTCTGTATCTCTTCCATTTGCTTCGCCGCCATTAGATATCACTATATTTTCTGTAGGAAATCGTAAGAGAGAGAGAGAGAGAGAGAGGGAGAGAGAGAACGAGAAATGACTGATGTTTGGTTGAGTGAAATTTCGAATTGTAGAACGAAGACGGCAATTATGAGCGGTGGAGTCAAAGTAAAGGCAACTCATTGGGAGCTGCTATTGGCACACACTTTTTACTTCCAACGCACTAGAGTTAGGAAGTACCAGTAGAACTCTATATATAATCCTTTTCCTTCTGTAATTGAAGCACTTTTTTAGAACCCAAAAAAAAAAAAAAAATGCACAAATATTTATCAAAGCCATAAATATACATCCTCGTATCTTTTGATTTTCCATCTCTAGAGTAAAACAAATTCCTTCCAAAATTCTTATCACGTTGTTCAATCGTTATCTCTTACTAAAATTGTCGAGCCAAATCGATGAGAGGTATATATAGAATATATATTTTGTGGTTCTCTGCATGTCATAGATACTGCACTTGTTAAAAATTAAAATTATTACAAAGAAATATATATGTGTGTGTGGAACATAAAATAATCTCCTAAAAACCCAATCCACCACTCCTCAGATCACCTTTTCTTCCTCATATCGTCTCCCTCTCTCTCAGTTACATCTTTCCAAAATGGCAAAACAACCAATCCGCGTCCTCGTCACCGGTGCCGCAGGTATAAAACTGTTAAAAATTAGCAAATCAATCTCACCCTTCAACCTCATATATGTTCATCCCTCTCACTTAAATCGTGTCCTTTTATATAATTTGTATAAGGGAAGAGCAATGACACCGCATTTCTACTCAATAAATACAAGTGTGGTGGTTGTCCACAATGCCCTTATCCTTCTCCCTTCTTCGCCCGCCAAATGGGTTGCTAGGTTAGTTTTAGAACAACGTTATACGGTTATTATTTATATAATCTTCTTCTTCATTCTAAGTTCTAAGGCTCCTTTCCGCTAAGATTTTAAAATTAAAAGTGATATATTATGAGTGAATAACTTGTGTTATAAAATGAAAAATGAATACTTGAAAAATAAGAACCTAGGGCCTAGACTTGATGAAAGGAAAAAAGGGGTCAAGTCATAATTCCAAAAACATTCAGGATAGAACTGTATTACTCGATGCAAAAATCTCCACATTGAATGGAATATCCTCCCTTCGCCCCCTTCTCGATACCACTCGGGAGTGAGAAAACAGAACACATAATACAAGAAGCCAACAACTAACAACCCCAATAGGCAATAGCTTGTCCCAAGCCCTCCGAAAAGTGCCTCCTCTCCGTCGACTATCGTATACACACTATCTATAGATACAGCCTCTGTCTCCTGAAGAAACCCTTTTGAGTTTGGTTGCTATTTTCATCATCTTCACAAGGTAAATCCTCTTTTAGTCAACTCTCTCTCTCTCTCTCTCTCTCTCTCTCTCTCGTTCACCATTTTCGTAGATTTATCTGTTGTTGTTACGGTCTATATTTTTCTTATACTGTCCAAGATTTGATTTTAACTCCCATATTTCCTTCCATAAGTAAGCTTATTGTCAGAGCTGAAATGGGTCTTTGCAGAATTTGTATTCTATGCATTTGTGCTCCAGCGCAGCATTGCATATTATCTAATGCATTTTATTCGACTTAAAATGTTTTCCTGAGCAAACATTTACTCAGTTTTTCAGCGTTTGGTTGAACAGAAGGGGGTATGTCTTTTTGTGAAAAAAAAATTTCCCATCCAAAGCTGGGAAATGACTTAAGCTCCAAAGGTCCGTTAGTTATTTTTTGATTAATCGCTCGATTCCATGTGCTAAAGTAATTGCGAAGGGAGACTGTGCTTAATTTTACAGTGTAACTTTCGTCTCGCAAATTCTACTTCAAAGTCGAACCAAATGCGAAAAAAATGGAAATGGATAAAATCGGCTTATTAACCTTTTTAGTCCCCAAAGTATTCAGAAAATCTCAATTTAGTCCCCAATCTACAAATAGGAGACATTTAGTCCCCATAGTATCAATTTTTGTACCAATCAAGTCCCCAAGTCTAACACCGTTAGCTTCATCCGTCAAAATGAAGGGTATCCTCGTCATTTCGCCCACCCAAACCCTCTGGACGCCGAGATGCTGCCCCAAGCGTTAAAAAAGTAGTGGTGGTGGTGGTTCCGGTTGGAGGAAAGAGGAAAAAGTGGTGGTTGTTTAGGTGGTGGTAAGAAGGTGGTGTTGCGGGTGAGAGAGAAGGGAAAGAGAGTGTGCAGAGAGGGAAGTGGGGAGGTCAATGAGAGAGATGACCAGCCACAATAGCTCCGGTAGGAGCAACAACGTGCACGACAGCCGCGTCGCGGCGGCGATTGATCCGCAGTAATCTTTTCCGAGAAGAAAAATACAAAGAAAATGAGGGAATGGAGGATGGGAAAGGGAGAGCAGAGAAGAAAAGAGGGAGAGGGAGGTAGAGGTGAGGAAGAAAGAGGCGGGCAGTGGGTGGCCAATGGGTGGCCATGGCTGACGTTGTGTCGCTTTCATCTTTCTCTCTTTTTTTCGTTTTGTTTTTAGAAGAAATTAGGGGAAGCCGAGAGGTGAAGGGGAGTGGGAAAAAGGAAGAAGAAGGGGATCGAAAGAGGAAGAAGAGGAGCGGAGGGAGAGGTGGGACAATGGCAGCGACTGGAGGCCATGGCTGTCGCTGCAAATTTTTTTATTTTTCATTTTATTTTGTTATTTAAACAAATTATTGGGCTACTAATTACCCTCCAGGAAAAAATTTACTGGGCTACTGGGCCAACAACCCGAGAAAGTCTGAGGAGAAGAGAGTGCACCAGAGAGACAAGTTCGCCGGGATGGCGGGATGGTCGCCGGAGTGAGCCAACAACCATGGCTGTCGCTCCAGCTTTTCCCCCTTTTCTCTTCTTCTTTTTTTTTTTTTCATTTTTATTTTGACAGGAGTATGAGGGTGGGCAAAATGACGAAGATGCCCTTCATTTTGACGGATGAAGCTAACGGTGTTAGACTTGGGGACTTGATTGGTACAAAAATTGATACTATGGGGACTAAATGTCTCCTATTTGTAGATTGGGGACTAAATTGAGATTTTTTGAATACTTTGGGGACCAATAAGGTTAATAAGCCATGTAAAATCATTTCATGCAAGTTATTGTTCAATGTAGAATAAGAAATAATTTACGTCGAACCGAATGTAGCTTTTATGAAAATGAAAGACATACCGGGAAGATAGTACTCAACTTCATATTGAAGTATTTGACTTTTGTACGGTTGATGTTTGGTGATGTTTTGTTTGGGCTTCAAGTTTCGGGAGATGGGCTAGTACTAGATTCTGCTGAAAAATGGATATTTGATCCCAAGATTTGTTTTGTTTTGGTTTCATAACATAGATCTTAGGCTCTCTAAGGATAAGTTATCAGAAAGTGTTACGAGGATGGGGGCCTTGGATTCAATTTCTTAAGTTGTCGGGACTCGGTAGGAGGAGAATGGGGATAGAGGAAGCTTACAGCGGTAGTACATGGAAAGTGCACCTATTTATAAGGTGTTGTAACTGGGCCAACTTGTTGGTCCTAGTTTTTCTGCTTACGGTGTGGTTCTATGTCTACATTCCTTGGTAGATTGATGGAGACTGCATAGAGGTTCACAACCAAACAGGCAGAGTCTAATGTGTATGCACGTGGACTGGCTCAAATGTTCCATAGACATTCTCTTTGTGTTCAGTGTACTTGATGGTTGACCTGACAAAAGCTGCCTTTTCTTGAACTTTATGGATGTAAAATGAGGTAGTGGACTAGTCCCTCCTGACTCCTGCACTGTCAACTGGTGTGGTTATAGAGCCCCTTAGTTAAAATGTACCCATTATCTAACTTGAAAGATCAATATGGCGCACTGTATGTATGGAGGTTAAGTTGAGGTAAGATTGGTCTCCAACTTTTTGGTGTGTATATATATATGTATCCCTGTTCTTCAAATGTGCCCATTGTCTAACTTGAAAGAACTATCGTGCATTGTGAGGTGCTACCCCCAAAACTCAATTCCTAAGGCACTTCCAGTTGTAAGGTGTACTAAGGTGAGTAACAGTCCTTGGGCAGTTAACGTTTTAGGAAAATTCCTATTCTTTCACTCTCTCTCTTTCTTTTCTTTTTTTTTTTCTCTTTTCTGCGAGGGCGGAGATGCAATGGTATATGTGCATATTTTATTGTTGGGCTGCAGTGATATCGAACTCCTTACATTTATTGTGTCATTTCTTTTTTTTTTAATTAATTTTTTTAATTAATCCTATAATTTGTTTTCTGCCTAAGGTTTTCTCTTTCCATATCCATGGAAGTTCTTTGCTAATAATTTGGCCTACTAGGTCTACGCATTGGGCTTTTTGATTTTCTGTTGTCATTCTGTGCATTAAAGATCCAGATGCCCCAGCCATTTGGATCTCTTTTGATTGCATGTGCTTTTATTTTGGTTTGTATGAAACAAATTAAAATATAACATGGTACGAACAAGCTTCCTTTCTCTCCTGACACTATTATGTAACAAGAAAAATACCTTGAAGATTGTAAAACACAAGCTAATCATTTCCATATTCTCTTTGCAGATATTCCATAAATTTCGTGGGGAATTCCGAACTTAACAATGGCACGTCTGCTTTCAACTTCTTTTTCTGTAGATATGTCCTCCAGCTGCAAACTTCCCTGTCATCAATCATACCAAGGCTCAAAACTTTTTTCTTCGTCCTGTAAATTACAAACATCTAAGTTTCCGCTTGAAAAGCTTGTCTTAAAAGGAAATAGGCCAGAAAGAGTTTGCATGGTCCGTGCAACAACTCTTCCTATGAGCCAAGAAGCCAAAACCCAACCGGGTTCTGGGTCTCATCAAGCCTCCGGTGGTTCATCCAAGCGTAAACGGGTCATGGTTATTGGTGGTGATGGTTACTGCGGCTGGGCCACTGCCCTACACCTGTCAAACAAAACCTATGAAGTTGCAATTGTTGACAGCCTTGTCCGTCGTCTCTTTGACCACCAACTTGGCCTTGACTCACTTACCCCTATCTCTTCCATCCATAGTCGCATCCGTCGTTGGAAATCCGAAACGGGAAAAACTATCCAACTCTATATTGGCGACATCTGTGACTTTGAATTCCTGGCAGAAACCTTCGAGTCATTTAAACCGGATGCTGTGGTCCACTTTGGGGAACAACGCTCCGCTCCCTACTCTATGATCGACAGGTCTAGAGCTGTCTTCACTCAGAATAACAACGTGATTGGAACACTCAATGTTCTCTTTGCCATTAAGGAATTTAGAGAGGACTGTCATCTGGTGAAACTTGGAACCATGGGAGAATATGGAACGCCCAATATAGATATCGAAGAGGGGTACATAACGATAACTCATAATGGAAGAACAGATACCTTGCCTTATCCCAAGCAAGCAAGCTCGTTCTATCATCTGAGTAAGGTGCACGATTCGAATAATATAGCATTCACTTGCAAGGCTTGGGGGATGAGAGCCACTGATCTGAATCAAGGGGTAGTCTATGGGGTGAGAACAGATGAGACTGAGATGCATGAGGAGCTCTGCAACAGATTGGACTACGATGGAGTGTTTGGAACTGCGTTGAATCGTTTTTGTGTCCAGGCTGCTGTCGGTCATCCACTGACTGTGTATGGCAAAGGAGGCCAGGTAAGATTCCTGGACAACTTTTCGCTTACTGTGATGAACACATTGCACCTTTTGTTTTTGTTTTTTGTAATGGAACTGAGATGTCGGGTTTCGTAGGGAGTGAGGCATTTCGAAACAGTTTGTAAAATTTCTGCTTAAACAGGTACATGATGTGTGTTTAAGCATTCACTTGTGTTATTTTTCAACAGAATTTCAAGTCCCTATATGTTTGGCTGGAGTAACTGTGAAGCCATTTTCCCTGTTTATTTCACAATGCTGTAAACCTTATCAATAAGAATCTGACCCCTGCACTATGAATGGCTATTGTTTCTCAATCAGCCAAAACGTGGTTTAACACAATATGTTATGACATCCTTATCTGGTAACGTAAAATGCAATATTTGTAGTACACGTCTGTCTGAGCATTGTGTGATGCTTTTGAAAAATCTTGTTTGACTTGGTTCCCCACATATGGAAGCCTTTGACAATGGCCTAAAAGTGCCTATTTACCTGTCGGTGGTGTAGAAAGGACTAATCTCAATCTGGTTGTTGATTTGGAATCTGTTATTTTCTTTCACTTTTAGTTGGTTTTCCTTTTACAAAGGACTAATGGAAAGTAAGAAAAAGAGTCTATACCACTTCTGTTTCTCATGATCTCATCAAGGAAAGGTTAATTGTCCTTGGGTTTTCTGCAAATAAGGGAAGCAGTATTCCATTTGAGAGAGGTTACACAGTTTTTGAGAAAAAGTGGGAGCAGTTACCGGATATGGAAAGGGGCTTTCCATGTTTACCCTTGCAGTTATATACAAAATAGAGTGCTTGATTCATGGGATGAAAAGATTTTTGGGGACAATTTTGGCAGTAGAAAAATGTGCCAGCCTAAAAAAGACACCAATTGTTGCTCTCCCTGCATATACTATTATAGATACTCCTTCATGTCCTACCTTTTGCCACTTCACCTAACATCTCATTGACGATGCCACAAGACTCCAATGGATTGCAGACTCCTGGTGTTATGCATAGAGGAATTACATGAATCGACACTTAGATACAGACCTGCAATCAACACCCATAACCCATTCCATGGATGGCATGTGCTTTCCTAAATCCATTTCACCAGATGTTCACTCAAACTCCTTAATCATACCAAGCACCACGCCCAAAAGAGCTACCTTGGTTGGGGATCTCCCCAAAGCCCTACTGCTTGCCTAAGAGAGCAGAGCTCTTTCTCATCCTTAGATGGAATTACCTGCTCTTGAAGATTGTATCATAGGTTCGAATCCCATTTCCTCCGGCACGGAAGTGGAACGGGCGGGTGAAATTATGTGAGAGAGAACCTCTTGGGGACCCCCGGTGGACAGAATAGCACTACTTTGTGAGAAGGAGCGGAGAGCCCATTGTGCGTTGTTTTTGTTTGACCAGCCTATCTTCTTTCTAGTTGCAAGCTCCCTCTGGCCGTTCAGTCCCTGGACGGCTTATTTATTTATTTATTTAGTAAAGGGCTTGCTAAATTGTGTTAATTGACCTTTTCGTTTTCTCTTCTCTCTGTTTTATTAGCTTTTAGTTTTTTCTTTGCTCAATGTAACACATGCCATTTATGCAATGCAGACCAGAGGATACCTTGACATAAGAGATACAATCCAGTGCGTTGAGCTCGCAATTGCAAACCCCGCACAGCGTGGAGAGTTTAGAGTCTTCAATCAATTCACAGAGCAGTTTTCTGTCAATGAACTTGCATCGTTGGTCACTAAGGCAGGAGACAAGCTTGGTCTTAATGTGGAAACCAAATCTGTCCCAAACCCAAGGGTGGAGGCAGAGGAACATTACTACAATGCCAAGCACACCAAGCTCATTGAATTGGGGCTTAAACCACACCTCCTCTCAGACTCTCTGCTTGACTCCCTGCTCAACTTTGCCATCCAGTTTAAGGATCGTGTTGATGTGAAACAGATAATGCCAAGTGTTTCTTGGAAGAAAATAGGTGCTAAGCCAAAGACCGTTGCTGCCTAGGTACTTACATTGGAGGGAAACTCTGGCTGAGAATTAGGTTGTGAAAATAGTGTTCTATGTTGGGAGCCCTGGAATTTAGATTTGTAGGGAAATAGTTGTTTTACTCCCTGCTTGCGCCCTGCAGTTTTTTCTTTTCTTTTCTTTTCTTGTCTCTACTTTGCAGCGATGCCAACGAAGTGACTGTCTTTAACATATGCAAGAAGGTTAATATGTCGACCGTCTTTAACATATACAAGAAGGTTAATATGTTTCACACAAATGGTTCCAAAATGTTTGGATGCTTGTTTTCTGTTATCAAGCACTATGACAGCAGTTCATATGGCATCTTGAATGTATGTATCTTGCTTTTGAGAACCAGAAGAAAATCAATTTTCGTTCTGAAAAGCACGTTAAGGACTCGGATTCATTTGTTTTGGCAGCAGTAATTGCTTATTCTGGTGGGAACTTGTAGTAAAAAGGGAGTTTTTTTTTCCAATCCTCGAGTACATGGACAGTTTCTCTATTTTTTTTAGAGAAATGCCGGATGAATCTGTTTATACAGATTGAATGATTTCTGGTACAATGGTTGTTTGACTTTGAGTCTAGGATAAGAAATGAGATCGATAATAACGACAGTACAAATAAAAGCCTTTTTGTGGTTGAGAAAAACTTCTTTACGGAGCAACCCGTAAATAAAGTTTATGGCGCTCAATCGCGTCCGTCCAAAAGTGTATTTGGGCGGTCCGGATTGAAAACCAATTTTAATCGGTAGAAATTAATTGTTACCGGTTAAAATTGAAAAGCAAATTTCAATCGTTGATTGCCGAAATGAACGACCGAGGTGTTCAGAGCCGTGAACAAGTTTCTCTCTTCGTAGTTCTATACGTTCCATCCTTCAGAAACTGCTTTGAAAATTTACAAAACCATGGGCTGGAATCTGTTGTCTGCACTTAGCTGGGCTTTAGTTCTAGAACGGCTATCCAGGCCCCCACCCACCGCCCCCCACCCCCCAACCCAGCTATTTCCTGTATATCTTTTCGGCCGAAAAGCAATACATATATATGGATATAAATGCTCCAAGTATTTCAATTGATTTATGGCACCCCACTGCTCTGTTTGGTCCCCTTACTCCAGAAATTGCGCCAGTTTTTCACATGCTCTGTTGTAGCAAATTTCGTCTAGGCTCATGATTTTGCTTTCCAAAATTAGTCGACGAGTGTGTGCGTAAATTGGTACAGACACCTTAGCTATCTCGAAATAGACATCATCACTTTTATGAACACACCACATTTGTGCGATGAACTATGCACCATTGATAAGGTTTTTATGTAAAAACAATTACCCCAAAAAAAAAAAAAAGAACTTCAGAACAGTTGGTCTATTTTTCTTCCTACGAATATTGTTTGTTCATGAACTTATTGAATACCCTCTTGTCAAAATGACTTTTTACATGGTTGGTATTCTTGGAAGGATCTTTAGTCGAACAATTTTGTTGTGATCATTGTTTTGCACCCTCCATGGTCCCACAACACTTGAGCGCCGGAGTCTAAACTAGACAGAGCACTTAAAGCTGGTAAAGTTAATCGTTTTATTGTGAAACACGCCCACCTCTTGGCTATGACGGCCTTGAGAAGCTTGAGGTAGTTGTTGTTTGTGTTTGTTTTTGATATTTATATGTGTGATGCATTTTTCCCCCCCGAAAAAAGAAGTCACTGATGAGAAAAATTAATGACAACTCCACTGTTCAGGTGAAACCTATACTTCCTGAATTAAACTGTACTTTTTTTCAGGATTAAGCACTATAGCCTGCTTCCAATACTTAGCGGCTTAATCGAACCAAGCCTCCGCAATTGCAGAATCACGCCATGTTGCAAGTATTCAGGGTCTTGTTCGCAAAAATGCATCCCAAAGTGATCTTGCCTTGATGAAATTGCTAGAATAATTCTCAGGTAAGGGTGCTCTAAGAGTTCCTTGCGCACATGTGATTGGTTCATATTGGTGGGACCTGTACCTTATCTTTTTGTTTATTTAACCTAATACTGCTAACACAAGATACAGTACTATTTAAGATGTAACATGTTTTAAATGACGAGGAGCAATCCTCCAAGAATATTCTCGAATAACTTTGCTCATATCACAGTTTGGCATAATATCGCAATTTCAAATCAGTTTCAATCATATCCCCAAAGTACTAAGGATGCACGGCTGGACAGGGACGACCGCCTATTTAAAGTTGTAAAAATATCATTTCTATGATATTGGAATTTTTTCAAAGAAAATACATACTACTACTATACAGCTTCGCCCTCTCACCTGAATTTTAACATGTTATTTGTAAATGGTTTTTATTGCAAGTATATTTGCCCCATAAAGTTAAAATCATGTGCTCATCCTTACCCCCAATGACCTAACATGTACTATGCAACATATAGGATAATGATTGGAGAGAGGGGTAATGAGTGGAGAGAGATAGAGAGAGAAATGAAATTAATAATTGAAAAAATTGGGTAATGATTGGAGAAAGATATAGGATAATGATTGGAAAACAAAGTTAAAACAAAGTAAATTATGTAAACGAACAACGCCAAAATCATGTGCTCATCCTTACCCCCAATGACCTAACATGTACTATGCAACATTTAACCAAGAATTGTACTACTGGTACAGCACTTGCTGTACAGAAAGCGCGCACAGCAAGCTTTTGAGCCCGTCTTAGGTTCAACAAAGATAATCGGAGCCGCTTATACTGTTCAAAATGTTTTTTTTTAGGTCCCCGTAAAAAATCAGCTCCAACCGACATTGTTAAGGACGTTTACGAAACGTCCAATTTTACAAGCCAAAATTCTAAAGCAAAATTGGACGTTTCGTAAACGCCCTTAACGATATTAGTTGGAGCTAATTTTTTACAAAGACCTAAAACAAAATATTTTGAATAAAATGAGCGGCTCCGATTATCTTTGTTGGACCCGAGACGGGCCCAAAAGCGCGCTGTGCGAGCTGTCTGTACAGCAAGTGCTGTACCAGTAGCATTTCGCTTTAAGCATGACTACGTGGGTCATTAAGCACCACATGTCCATACACAAGCAAAAACAAGTGCAATCCATACCTCTATGTCTATGCAGGCAATGCAGTTCATGTGAATCATGTATGAATAATCAAGTAACGAAATCAGGATTTTGTAAACACGGGGCTGAACTATGAGCAACAACATGTTGAAATTCAAGGTTTTGGAATCTTTATATAAGCTTTGTTTGGTTTAGGTTTTGAGGGAGGTTGTTTGGGTAATGGATAGAGAGATAGAAAAAGAAAAAGAAAAGAAATTATTAAGTGCAGGGGGAGCTTTTGGGAAACGGGAAACCGTGTGCAGAGACATGGGTTGAGTTTTGGGACCTAAAACGAATACAGTCTTAAAGCATTTAAATATCTAAATAACACCTTATACAAAACACAACATCTAAGTGTTCTTGATAAATAAAAAACAATTACTTTATAATAATATTGAAATTAAAAACAAAAAAACAAAACGATGTGGGAGCTTTGGCTCCCATATGCCCTAAGGTAGTTCCGTTTCTGCTGTGTGATAGTGAGGGGTAATTATTCAGTTGGTGTTCGGGGCACCGCAACGTGATGTTCCAACACTCTTATCCACTATATATTTTTGTAGGGTCCATACACCTTTATCAACTACACATTTTTGTGGGGTCCATACACTCAATACTGGACCCTACAAAAATATGTGGTAGATAAAGATGTTAAGTACGACACGACGGTGCCTCAAGACCGCACAATAATTTTTCAATAGTTACTAGTTAGACGGTCCACTGATTCAAATGTCAGCATCAGATCTAAAGGGCCATAACAAACAGACAATAGGATGAGATATGAACTTGCATATATATTCTGTTGACATAGTTACACCAACATGATTGAAGGGCTGGTTATGATGGATAATGGTTGAACCCAAAATTATTAAAGAATTTGCCTTGTCTGCTGTTCAGGTTTGGACTGCAGAAATGCGGTCTACGTAATCACAACTGTCAGATAGTATTTTTAATGGTCCAAATTTGTTTTCAATCTTTTACCGGTAATAAAAGACTTCTACCGGTAAAAATTTAACGAATTTGAACCATTAATTGTCAATAAGAATGCTTTAGATTGAACCGCACATGAAAGTCACCCAATCAACAATGAAAGGATTTAATCCGAGACAGAGTCCAAGTTTTTGGCTTACAGATAAGGATCTAATTTTTTTTTTTTTTTGATAATCGATAAGGATCTAATAATCTTCAACAAATCAATGTTTGAAGCAATGAAAGTTGATTGATACTAATTGCCTGTCTCATAGGCTAAATACCCACAAAAAGAACATGTGGATGTTGATTAGTTCCCTCCTAATCCAAAAGGGCATTTTCTTGTCATTAGCGTAAAATGGATAAACATCATCAAAAACATATGGTTAATAGGACTTTTAGGTTAGAAAAATCAAGCATCCTAAAGACTTGTATGGTATGGAGATAATGCGAGATTGTTATTCAGCCATGGAATGTTTGAAGTCGTGAGAGGCTGGGATTTCACATAGCCGTAAGGTTGCTCTATAGTGACCGCGGAGGGCTTAACATCGACACCCGTAAGGGGTGCAGTGATCATCCGGCCGTACATTTTCTCAATCCATGGTTTAGATTCGTTATCAACTTTTGTCGGTCAAAGCGTACTTTTACCGGTAAGAGTTAACAAACATATTTAAACTATTAATTGTCGGGATAAACAGTTGCATACTACAGGAGGTGCTACAGAGTTGCTCACTACAAGGTCCCCGATTTGGAGGGTGATGAGACTATTTTGAGCAGAAGTTTTTTTGCGGTGGGAACTGTGAATCCGCTATCCCGACTCCCGAGTACTCCCTTGCAATATACGAGGTCACTGTCTGCAATTATACGAAAGTGTTGCTATTACTATATCAGGAAAAATGGCCATCCAAAGGACCAAAATCTTAAGCTACGAATCTAACAAGAAGATTTTAAAGGTCTGTTTGGACGCGGTAATTATTACCACCATTGGTTTGGTCAAGCATCAGGCCCGGAATTATTGACAGGAATATCCACATGGGATCGAGCTAGAAGGGAAAAAAAAAAAAAGCCAGAGCGGTGGTCCCTCTCTGTGCAATCCTTATCCATCAGCCTGCAATGGGTTGGTTCTTTGGTGGGTTCTCCACCTAGCAAGGGTCACTGCCCATGCTCTGGTCTCTTCAAGGTTCTCATTACTTACCGGGTCCATTTTCTCTCTCTCTCTCTCTAAGCTGCGAGCTGGAGCATCTAGTCGAGACCCTATCCAGTGGGCCAACTCCGTTGCTCATGTGTGCGCAAAAGTGAAGCTGCTTTGTTCCAAACAATCTCAGATTTTTTCTGACAGTTAAGAGGAGCCGCGTGCTCCGGTTGTTATCGATACAGAAAAGGACTCGCAAAATTTAACTCTCCATCATTTCCGAAACCATGGTTTTCCGATTTTTCTCATCACTCATGCGTCGGGCTAATGTCATCAAAATCAAGTCCACAGCATACCAAGCGAAACTCAGAAAATCTGAATACGGCAACTTGCTCAATTACGTCGTAACAATGAAGAGTAATCCTATGCTGAAAAAGAGCTTTTATACATATTTTTCTTTCCCTTAAATCTCTAGTATTTATTTTTAATCAGAACAACCACCACTCTGGCTGTTAATTTTCAAAATGACACTGATGAGTGTCGGAATCAAGTAGTCATCATTGTCACGTTCACAAATGCAAGGACATGGGACACTCGGACAGGAACACCAGCAAAAGTTGTAATGCAAACCCAAGTCTCACGGCAGGTTCAGTGGTACCGGGTTAGGTACCACGTGGCCGTGCCCACGTGGACCTACTCGGCGCATCCGGGGCCGTCAGAAAATGTGTTGGACGGTCCAGATTGAAACCGTCTCTCTCCTCTTTCTCTCTCCAAATCCGAGCTGTTCAAAACCAAAATGGACGGCTCGGATGAGTTGACCGGGTACCACGTGATACCCACCCGGCACCCAAAAATTTCTCGGTTCAGTGGGATTAAGTTCAAGTCCCTGTTTGCTAAGTTATATATTGATCTTTTGGAGGTGGCACCCAAAAGATCAATATATAAACCCTCCATCCCAAAAAGAATGTCAGATCTACAAACCGAGAACTTAAAAAGAATATATATTTTTGTTCGAACAAATTCAAACTATTTTTTTCAAAAATTAAAAGAACTGGTTGATAACTAACATTTGTCTGAAAAAAAGTTACAAAACTTTTTGAAGAGAGTAATACCAAAAAAGGTGTACGTGTTCTAAGATTAATCATACATAATATCCATAAAAAAATAAAATAAATTTCAAGATTAATCGTTCATCACCAATAGTCAAACAATTGCAATTGAAATTGGAGAAGAGTCGTGAAGGAAAACACCAACAATAGACAAACATTGCAATTAAATTTGGTGAAGAGTTGTGAAGCAAAACAGTACTCCTTATAGGCTCGGCTCCTGCCTGTAGGAAAACATGACGCTTTTTAGAAGCGTTCATAAAAAAAAAAAAAATGGTGAAACAAGAGAGAGAGAGAGAGGTGGGGGGACTCGAGAATCTATGATAAGGCTGATCTTGATATGCCACCAATAGAAACCGAAATCATCACATCGAGCAATTATTCAGTGCCCCCTGAGGCACGGCCACGTGGTGTCCCATGGCCCTTCTCCACCACACATTATGGTGGGGTCGCTACACTTTCTCTTAGCCCCACAACAAGAGAAGGCCTTGGGACACCACATGGCCGTGCCCTAGGGCACTGAATAATTTTTCCACCACATCTACCCACAACAGAATAAAGAAGATGTGAGATATTTGTAACAGAGGAAAATGGTAAAAACTCTCTTTTAACAGCTGAGAGACTTGAGACCACCTTTCCTGTCTACTTTTATCCAGTTCACAACTTATATAGCCCACACCACCCTTTCCTCTCTCTTTCTCTTTCATCTGCAACCTCCAACGGTGTGTGTTTGCCTCACTTCACAAGTCCTACTTAATTCATACCTTGTGGTAGTAGCGTCTACATCTTTTGGTTCTGTTTTATGCATACAAAGTAATTCATATATGGCTTTTTAATGAAAGGAATTCAGTTGGGTACCAAAAAATTTGCTACTTAAAGCACACATTTCTAATATTGTGTTCTCCATCTTCATTTTCTTGGAATTCTGGCTCCAATTATGTATGCTCTCTATCTATGCAAATTATGGGTTTCTTCAGGTACAAACACGGTCTTTGCTAATGCATTCCGAGTTCTTTCCCTTTTTCCAGCTACGGACAAGAATGGACGAACAATTGTACTGTTTCAAGTGCATGAATTAGCAGGATTTTAAGATCTTTGAAGAGAGATTACCTCTGTGAGAGTCGCAATGCCAGTTCCTCTTGCTCCGTATCCGACGCCTACCGTACCGGTTACACCACCTGCTGCAAATGGTAAATTACTCAATTCTGTACTTGTTTTAGTCTGCAAAGAATGTAGAATTCTTTTTGCTGCTACTTATAAAAAAAAGAAAGAATTCTTTTTACGGCTGAATGGCAAAATTGGTTACAGAGATCATACGGTAAATTACTCAATTCTCGTGAACTCACCACTACTTGGAGATCATAAAGCCATAAGATTGAAGTTTCAATTTCCTTTCTCCTTTCTTCTTCGCAACCCAAATAGAGTTTACCATTCAACTACAATTATGAACAGAAGCAATAGAAGACAAAAACTTTAAGCACTTCCAAATTCAAGAGACAATCATGCTAGAAGTTAGCAAGTTCAACGTCAACCTGACATGTAAATAAAATTGGGTACATAAGAAGATAGCCAATTGTCAGGGAGTGATACGGTTCTTATAGTTTGCAACATTATTTCGTTCAATGGCTCACCTGGGTAGTCTCAACAACCAAGAAATCATCAGGCAATTTTGATCATCAGGTGCACAAAGCCAGCTAGTGTGCTCAGGGTGCCGAAACCTTTTACTCTATCCAGTCGGAGCAACTTCCGTATGTTGTGCCGTTTGCAATGCCGTCACAGCTGTTCCACCTCCAGGTATACCTCATGCTTTTTCCTTTCTCAGCCTATCTAACTCTGAAATGTTGCAAAGACTAACTTAAACACATTCAATAGTTAAGGATAAATCAACTCTAATAGTTAATTGTCATTGTTTCATTGTTTGGACTCAAACAAGGCACGGAAATGGCTCAGTTGGTTTGTGGAGGCTGTCACACCTTACTCATGTATATTCGTGGAGCAACAAGCGTACAATGCTCGTGTTGTCATACTGTCAACTTAGCTATGGAAGGTATAAATCACCAATAATGTCAACAGATTCCTTAGATCTATGTACCTTTCGGCTATCCATTTGTTTCTAAGCATCAAATGTATGTGTGACAGCAAACCAAGTGGCACACGTCAATTGCGGGAACTGTCAGATGCTGTTGATGTACCAATATGGAGCACGGTCTGTCAAATGTGCAGTTTGCAATTTTGTGACAACAGTTGGGGTTAGTATGAAAAGTCTTTTACATGCTAATCTGTCAATATAGTATAGAAATGTGTGTGAGCCTTCAAAACCTCCAAACTCCAATCCCTAAATTCCTAGAATTTTTAGTTTTCTTTAAATTAAAATAGAGAGAGAGAGAGAGAGAGAGAGAGAGAGAGAGAGAGAGAGAGAGTAGGAAAAAAAACGTGGGAGGAGGGGAGAGAGAATATAGGAAGGGGTGATGGAGAGATTTTAGGGGGAAAAGTTGATTTTTTTAAGATGAAAAGGAGTTGAGTTTTAAGTAGTATAACAAAGTAATTATAATCGTACTTCTTTTGTTTTTCAAAACCTATGTCGATGTTTTTTAAAATTATATACTCTACTAATTAGAGTTGTAACCGATACATGGGAGTAAAAAAAAATAACAATGTGATTTTGTTTGTCAAAAAAATAAGAATATGATTTTTTGTCCTATGCAAACATGCACGCTATTATCCTGTGGATAAAATGGAAAAAATGCTACCGTGCATCGTATTTGGGACCGTGAAAAAATTAAACTACTATCTTTTTCATTATATAGCATTGTGCCCATCCGATATACAGAGCCGAAAAAAATGCCAATGTGTTTTTTTTTGGTCCCGTGCATTGGATGGGCACAAATGCTAGTATTATAATAAGCAAGTGGATCATAGTGTCCATTTAATAAATTGTCGAATTAACTACACAAGACTTTACTCAATTCCAGCTCATTACTAAATCTTGTAAAAGAAGAATAAATTCATAATTGTAATCACTCTATAGACAAGTCCCTGGAGGAGACTACAAATTGAGAATTCAACAGCTTTTTTTGGTCTTATTAATTATAAGCAGTTACAGAATCCAATTTTTTTCCTTGTCACGTAGGCAGAAGGCAAGTGAACAATAGTCAGACGAGCTTAACGACATGCGAAGCCCAATTCGAAATCTCATACATCTTTTCTCTATCCTCCTCTAAACCAATCTTTTCAAGGAGAGGGAGAAAAAAAGAAAGAAAGATATGAGCAGTTACATATGCAAGTGTAACTTCAGCTTAACAGCAAGTCTTAACTTCTTGAGCATTTACTGCCACAATGATCTATCTCAGCTAATTCCAACTTTTCAACCTCACTATCTGAGTTCTTATTTGTACCGAAAAGTTTTTCACTCAACAACAGATTCTTAAAGAAAACATTTGTACAAGTCTTTACGTGGCATGTTTGATTATGCTATTTTTTTTTTGTTTTGTATGTTATTTTCCATTTTTTCAAGTGTATTTCCTAAATACTGATGGTATTAATTGTTAACTTATGGCACTTCCAACATTTTAGTAGAGGGAGGTATGTGTTATAGGATATACAAGTTCGTCTAGACTGACTTTTACCTTCGTGTTTTGTATGTTGTTAATTATGCACTGTGTTGCTAATGCAGGCCTCAACAAGCACTACCGAACAGAAGTTCAACAGCTAAAACTACACGACAGTTTGGTTGGTTACTAGTTACGACAAACTTCAACCATTCAGTTTGACATCATCCGGTGTCACCAAGTACTAGCATTTCTAGATATATCTCCTGGCTACATGTATAGAGCTATTTTTCCCCGCGTGACTTCATTATGAACGTCTGTTTTGGTATGCTAGATGTCTAAGAAGTATTGTAAAAAAAACACTTGGAGGTTATGAGTGCCAATGAATGGCTTTCGACAAGAATAATTTCATTTATCTTTATTTCAGCTATGCACAAGTCCATTAAAGTAGAAAGCGTCAAGCTGTTTCAGCAGCCAAAAGGATCCCCATAAATAAATCACATACTTCAAACTGGGAAATCAAATAAATAAATCCGGACCAAATTGATAAGAAAAGGTAAGAATTAAGGTGAACAGAACATAGACTTGTATAAAATTCTCTTGGGAGCTGTTGAACACAATAGAACTGGCATACTCAGAACCATAACTATTATAGATTTCAGAGTCTTTTAACCTAATTTCTGTAAAGAAAGACAGATAGCATAGTCTCCATGAAGGCTGGTGAGGACTACCGAATAAGGTGAGGTACAAGATGAGGTATCAAGAAATCAATTCAGAATGACCACCAAAAAAAAACTAGCAAATCATTCTGAAGGTTCTATCCCCGTTTTCATGTACGCAATCAAATAATCCTACTAAGCTGTATCCACCTCTTTGTGCACAGATGTGAAGGGCCACATCTCATGCTAACCTTTTTCCCAACCACCAGAGCCATGTCAAACTCTGCATTGTCATCGTTTCTTCAGCTTGAACCATGTGTTTTTTCAATAATGTAAAGCCTTTTGTCCTAGAACATACTAGAGCATCATTTTCTATTACTCAGCTTCACTAATTGCTATTACCTTAGAATCCTTGAAACACATCTTAATTTCATCCCTGCACCTCCTCCCTTATCCATCATACCTTCATTCCCATAGGCCATATCGTTAAAAATTTGAGTGTGTCCCACTAGCTTGTTTAGTACCATCTTAGATAAGGTTCCCAATGTAGTGAGATAATATGACAAATTGCCTACAACTACAATAGACATTCCTCACCTTCAATGGAATAGGCACATGTCAATCACACAACATTTTAGAAGCGACTAAATTCATTGAAATATCTATAAAGTGACAAAAATAGTAGCTTTGGAGAAAGGCTTGTCTATCGTTCTCAACTATCCCAATTCAACATCTTACGATTCGCATCCACACATTGAGAATCTTATACTTTTGCAAGTAAAATCTGAAGGACCGATTCGTTCTTCATTTTCTCCTGTCTTGAGAATCATCTAAGAAGTATAAACATGAGGCAAACAATGTAAACCATTAGACCTCCCTGCATCTTAACTCATTGTCCCCATAACATTGACTCACCAACATATCAAACTTTGAAGCTAAAACCCAAATGCTATCAGCCAAGATGAATATAAAATTGATGGATTCTGTTATCGAATCCATATAGCCCTGTGCCATATCATGCTCCAAATCCTTGAGGTGATGGCGCGATGGGATCGGAGGAGAAAGGAAGCTACATAACAATGCTGGGAAGCTTTCCACTAATTAACTTGCCAGTAAGAGTGGTACTAACCCTAGTCTTCGTTCAAACGAAGTAAACTCTACCTAGTCAGACTCCTAAGAACAGGAAGTGGAAGAGTTATAATGGGTTAAGTCCCATACTTTACCTTAGTTTAAGTTGAGTGAGGTTATCTGTAGCTTCTTGACTACTGTACACCCAACATCAAAGTTCATAGTCGGTAATACAAAATCTCCTTCAGACGTAATTCAATTTGGCACAATTTTTTTTTTTATGGTTGGTCTCTCCATTCTTCATCATGTAGGCCTCAGGTGCTGTGCTCTACATTTTCGTGGTGTAAGCCTCAGGCGGTGCCTTGAGCCTCTATCCTTTTACCTTTCCAACTTCTCTCCAGGAAAGTCTACAAGCTTTGCATTTTCACTTCTTTAGTCCAATGATCAGAAATCAAGTTAATTTTTCTTGCAGCACAAAGATTACAAACTTGGAAAGTTACTGATACATTTCCTTTCTTAGAATCCTTAGATTCCTCTATAAAATCTCAACTCAAAAGTTTACAATCGTTAAGTTCTGGAATTTGCGGTACTCAATATGGATACAGATTACAGAGCAACACTTAAATCGACCTCAACCGTTTTCACCAGTGTTATCACTGGGCAGACAACATGAAAGAATAAATCCAGAACTGCAACCATAACTTTACAACCAATCTTAAAGCCAAGCAACTTGTGGTACGTCAAACGTACCACAAGGCCAAGTCACCTTTCAGAGAAGAGAATCGCAACTAGAGAGATATCCATAAACGATATGATTTCAAATGAGTGAACTTCTAGTACTCGGATCAAAAAAAAAAAACTTCTAGTACCAAGCAGGCCCATCTAAGTGATTATTTGCAATGGATTTTCCGCAACTTGAAAAGAAAAGCAAGCTAACCTGGTTTTGTCTGCAGTACCAGAGTCCCTCCCTCCACATGGGTGACGCTGATATTCTGGGTTCCACCAGATTGACCTAATGATAAAGATATTAGAAACCAAAAGAGAAAATGCAATTTAACAAACATTTCATGTAATTAAGAGTCAGCACCAATGGCAATTCTCCGATTTACTACATAAAAAGAAGCTTCTGTTTTACCCTTAAAGAAACAAGACCTAGAAGATTTCCTCTAGGCCTTCTCCTTGAGTTTTGGGCTTAGTCCCTTTATGAAATCGACTGGTTCCAAAAAAAAAAAAGAAAGAGCTATAGAAGAAATTCCATCCATCTTAGCCCCCAAAACCACAAATACTGGAATCCTGCTTGAATATCAACATATCTTAGTCTGATCCTCGCTAAAGTGGTCCAAATTTTCATTTCTGAAAAGTGAAAGCTGAATGCTGTGGATTAAAAACACCAAATAAACTATTCAATATAACAATCAAAATGCCATCTTATGAATCATGACTTCCACCATGTACCTGAAAGAGCTCTGAGTTGTGACTAAATGTTCAAGTAAAACAAAGAAGTTGTGCATGCCTTCAGATTTCATTTTCGTAAGATTACACCTACTATTGGCTTTTAATGTGAGGAAGATCTTACATGGTTAAATAACCAACTGTGGCTCTAAGCTTGACCTCCGTATTTATATTGCCTTGGTCACAATGCAAGCTGATCCAGTGTGTAAAAAATTGACTAAAAGCAATTTCCCACACCCCGGAGGAATAGAAAAAAGAAGACAACAGGAGGGAAAATAATTAGCCACCCAAACATCAGTAATTATGAGCTGGAATCAGTTACACAGTTTTATCTGCCCAGCTCTGTAGGGACACATTTTCTGTTATAAAAGTAGACCATGGTCCATAGATTTCTCTCTCTCCAGGAAAGTAGACTGTAGCATTTTCATGGCTCGAACATGGGTCCCACAATGCACTTGATGGAGGATTTAGTCTTAAAAACGTTATTGTCACCATTGACCACCAGAAACTAGGGGAAGCATTACAAACCACTCAATCCTTATGTTAGCTAAACCACTGATTGCTGAAAAAAGCAAAGAATTATGTAGTCAATACCAGCATTTACCTTTCATCTTCTTCCAAATGTCTTATTGGAGTGATGTCTCACAGCATGGTTTTAGGCTGGGAATATCCAACAAGGCAGGTATGGATTAGACCAGTCTCGTTGCCTTCTTAATTTCCAGGAAACACCTTGACAAATGCATTTCATGTTCACAAATACTTCGGAAAATAAAATGCTGACATCACCATCAAATGATTCTTTCTTATCTCACACCCCACAACACTAAGAAGTTAATTCTCACTTCTCCTTGCCTGCTAAAAAACAATTGGACTGCAATATCCTATTAGATAGTGTTAAGAATAATAACCACTTCATGCGTGCATCCACTAGCCTCCAATATGATGCTCTCATTCTTTTACGAATTAGAAACATATTCCTTCATTTGGCAGTTGTTTTTAGGGAGAGAGAAGTTGAAAATTGCTTCATCTGGAAACTAGGGGAGAAAATGGGAAGGAGTTGAGAGGAAAAAAATGGTTCATCTGACAACTGAGAGAGACAGAGAGAAAGGAAACAAGTTGTAAGTTAGTAGAGAATATAAGTAGCCTGTAAGACTTTCTAATCCAGTTAATAATCATTTCTCCTCAAATATTTTCTTAAAATATTTATACTCTATTCTTGTTAACATTAAAAGCCAGGCAAAAACTAAGCATATTAAGAATCAAATCTTCATGAACAACAGAATCAAAATTCTAGGAAAAGAGCAACTGCATTGATATATCGCCCAGAAAAAATAACATTCAACCCACAAGCCAACCGCAGATAGTACAGGATGTTTGCTCTGATTAGTCCTAGTACATTTAAGGACTCAATGAAGGTAAAAGGATTGGCGAAATAATACACACGACTATGAGAAAGGATAGGGGGGAAATTATACATCTTCACTCATGATCCATAACTTCCAATCCAGTTATGTAGCTTACTCATCACCCATAGCTAACTCCAATGCATAGTCATCTCTTTCCTGCACAATTACGCATTACTCAAGTAAGAAAAAAAGACAACAAAAGCAATTTGGTGTACCTCCACTTTCTGTTCTTTTCAATAATTCCACATGCTCTTAGCTATTATTGTTCGTTAGGAAAAACAGATTCTCTTCAAAAATTTGTAGGAACGTAGACTTACTATTGGACCTCTAGCAAAATATCTTCCAAACTGAAGCCAATACACCTGAACAAGTCAAGAGTTCGTACGTCCATGATCCAAATAATAGAAAGGACGATCCATAAAACAATTGTAGTTCCCCAACTATAAAATGTAGTAAGAGAATTCCCTCAAATAGTGTATGCTATTATGCTCCAAGAGACTAGTGGAAAGTATGGAGGCACCTAAATGAAGTATCTTAGATTCTTAATGCAAATACCCAATGAATAAAGTATTGAGCTGCTTACAAGCAGCCACCTCAATGACAAGTTGCTCACAGGATGCTTTCAAGAAACAACATCCAAACTGACGACATCTTACCACTAAGAAAACTAACAAAATTACACCTAGCGATGAAACTCATGGTATACGCAATCAACAACATACGACTTAACAAAAAAAGATTCCAGAAGTAAATAAGCCACGTCAATCCACAACATCAACCCTCATGCACCTTCCCACCTTCCCATCAAGCGCAATATTCTTCTAGACTAATATGCATTACCCATCTAACAGGGTAAACTAATTTGGACAACATTTCATACTGTAATCAGCCATGGCGAGACACATCAAGGGCTATAGAAATCCAATCTTTTAGATGTGCTTCCAACCTGCTATGATGTAAATAGTTGGGAGAGCGTAGAATAGGATCTAGCACTATAGAGTGTAAAGAACATTTTCTGTGTATTAGCCTGATTTGTTCCCACCATTCCTCATCAATGGGCCATATTGACTCCACAAGGATGCCTCAAGGAAAATGGCATCTCTGGGAGAAATAACAATTTAGTTACTAACAGTGAACAGAAAAGCACAGCATCTCATAGAACTCTATGAACTAATCCTCTATGTATGCAATCCATAATTCTTGCTTTAAATTTGACACTTCACATCACAAAACATATCATGCTGCCTACATTGCATCAAAACCATTTACTTTCTTTTGGAAGCCCAGAGCTCAGACATGCTGTAGGTTTTCTGGAAGTGTAAACAATGTACTATTAACATTACCTCATCCTCATCTTGTGTTTCAACTTCAATATCAGAAGAAGGGAAGCCCACGCAAAGAAGTGCATAGCCCTGCATCGCAAATCAACATGAGTAAATTTGCGCTCAATTTTGATGCTTCCATAGAAAATAAATGCATGTCTTACTTTTTCGTTTGATATTTGACTTTACTATGGCTGGAAAAAGTAATATTTTAAATACAAGCTGTACATGCCATAGTGACCCTGAGCAACATGAAAACAATAAAAAGCTACTTTTGTTGGTTTCTCTTCTTTCTATAAAAATATGATGTATTAAGCATAGCAAGAAAAGACTATTTACATCCATGGACGACACGTAGGAAGTAAATGATCAAACTATAGTTCCGAATGCTTTCTTTATTCATCAAATAGTGAACCACCTATGACTAAATACTTTAGATAGCTCTTGCTTAACAGGGTAATTTCAAGTACTGGCCAATAATTCAAGAATCAAGATACAGTAGAACATTAACAGTTGCAGTTTTAAAATGAGTCGGTCTTTTTAAGCTTTGTTGCATGTACACACAAATATAAACAAATAAGGTCAATCCGCGCATGCGGCATTAGAGTCACATAACAAGAACAAGAATCCAAACTCCTACTCCGATTCCCATTGTTCTAGTGAAAAATCCTATGTATTTTATAACGGAGAGCTAAATGTCAAAACCGGAAAGTGAACTATACGAGCCTTAGATTTCAGCTCTGCAGATATCCCTAATGCTTCAGGCTGTCTAATTTGGCCGGATTTTATGCGAACAGCACAGCTAGTGCAACAACCTGAAATGTAGAAAAATTCATAAGTAGTGCTTAATTACTCAGCAGAATAGCAAAGAATCTGTTAGTATGTGTGACAAAGTACATAATAACGGTCCCAGGTTGGGATAAAAATAGATGCAAAACATGAAGCCAAAAGGCTTAAACAAGCTACTAAAGCAACCTCCTCAACCATCGTACTAGATAACTAAATACAATGCTGATGGCAACCAAGAAAGAGACAAAACAAAAGCAGCGAAGTAAGATGCAAACTCGTGAAGCCACAACTTCATTAACCTGCATGATAAGTGTAATGTTGTATGTGCATCCTTTCTAAGTAAAAGTAGCAAGGACACTGACACGGACACTGCGGGTGAACAGCAAAAATTAAATAGATTAGATACACATTGTCATGTATTTATAATCATTACTAACACGAATATGCTAGCATCAAACATGCAAAACTAATGGAAACCAATACTAACTTAGGACAAAAATGAAAACTGACATCTGCTTCTACATATTTAAGAGATGATCCATAAAAAAAGACAGACCACAAGGTACAAGCGAAAGTTTGTCATAAATTTTCAACCCTTGAAAGAAATTCTTTGTATTATGAAGTGACACCACGTCGTGTCCCCACATATGAGACTCGTGTATCCCTAGCGTGTCCCTAACATCTCCCTGGTGAGGTTTTATTGTATCTATAGCCCCAAGTACGACATATCCGACACGGATTCAGCCACCATTAGATGTGTTAGTGCTTCATAGGCAGGTGCACATGCAAAGATAGAAGAAGGATTACGTGAGGCTTAATATGGTGCTGAAAGCATTTGAATGGCTTGTTATGGTATAATCATGCATATCTTGAACACACCACCTAAAAAAACATGCCAAGCATTATACATGAATCACCAATTCCAGGCCCCAACATGGAAGAAGCAAGACTTGTACTTGTTTTGAGGCAGCCACATCCCTAAGATGCCTACAATTTCTACGGGAGCACAAAGATAATTTCTTTAAGACGTTTGGGTTTTCAAAAGTCAGGTAGAATTACTGCCTTCTAATGCCTAGAAACTGGACCACAACATGACTTCCAATTAAATTCTTCTTTCTCAAGTTTTGGGACCAACGGGGAATTCAGATGCAATCATACAAAAACGCAATCTCAATTTCCAAAATACTCCACCATTAATTTGTACGAGAGCACGGTAGGTACTTAAACACTTCACAACCCATTCTCACTTGAATCCGCTTAGCTGAAATGCATAGCACAAAAACGTATTAAAAGTTCAAAACCACATAACCATAAGTAGTCACGGACCACGTAATAATATTAGTTACATAATCCTCAGAGAACGCCCTCCGCTCTTGCTCTCAATCCTCACACTCGCACATTGTACTAGTTCGGAATGCTTTTTTTAAAGATGCTTTCACGCTCGCGCACGCGAATTACGTGACTAGGGTAGTGATCAAGGAGACACTTCATACTTCATCATGACGAATAAAAACAGAGAATAACAGAAAACAGAATCGAAATTTCGGAATTGTAGAGCAGTACCGTGCCTGCAAGCGAACGGGAGAGATATACTCTGAGCCTCCGCAGTGTGCAGTATATACTGGTCCTGCATTTTAATCGATCAACATCAACACAACTCAGAAACAACAGATACGCAGACGAGCGTATACATGCCCTAGAAACTGACCTCGGGCACGAAGAACTCGTGAACGAGCCCACGTTTCCTGTCGTGGACGGTGACTTTATGGGAGGGGACCTCGACTCCTACAGGCGTCTGGAGCTCCGACGTCGTTGTGAGGCAGCATTTGAGCGGAGGTGGACGCCGGTAAAGCGGCGGTTTCGGGCGGAGGAGGGTGGAGAAGGTACACGGAGCTTGGAGATTCATCGGAGGTTTTTCTGTGTGTTCTGTTTCAGGTTGAGGTAGTTCGTGGCGCAAGATGATAACGGAAGCAGGACACGGTTTCGGATATCAGGGCCCGCGATTGGATAGGAAACGAGTCGGGTTGGAATTGGAATTCGCTTTCCTGTTCCGCTGCGAGTTTTTAAAAAATAAATATTTTATTTGTAATTTTTATTTTTTAAATTAAAAAAAAATAATGACTTATTGAAATTATGTTTTTGTGAAATATGAATCTTGTTTGATGAATTTCGATGAGATCTTTTGAAAAGTGAAAAAAATTAAAAAATTATTTTCGCAAATGCATTATTTTTAAGTTTGAGAATTACAAATAAGTACAATTTTGTAAGAACCCTTATATGAGTGTGCGAGTCGATTTCTGACAAAAGATGTCCAAGACCTTCCTGTTTATTCAATTGGGGATGGTGTTATGCAATAGTATGCGCAGTTTCGTGCTCTACACCTCCGAGCAGTCGGATCATACATCCGACAGCTTGGGTCTCATCTCAGCAATGAACGGCTCTCGATCGTTGATTGCCGAAATGAGATCCGAGTAGTCAAATACACGATCTGATGGCTTGGACGTGCGCAGCACGGTGCTGTGCAGTGCACAACACCAACCTAAAGTCCCCATTTATTGTTCAATCAATTTTTAGTCATATTTTGTCAAAATTCGACTTGTAAACGCATCTTTGCCCCGCCCTTTAGTATATTATTAGAGCATCAGCAGTGGAATAAACAAATGTGAATAATCAAAACATGCCACATCAGATTTTGATTATCCATTTAGAGGTTGCTAAAGTTAGCAATGTCAAATCCCACATTGGTTATTTTTTGCCCATAATCAAAACCAATGGGCCCTCCAAACTTTTTCCCTTCATTTCATGCATATTTTTTGAAAAAACGGTTTTTGAAGGAAAAAACAATTTATGTTAAGAAACAGTTCAAAAAACACCTACACTTTGTTCACTTAAAAACTATAAATACAATTTTGAAAATTTTGAAAGAATTGTATTTACACAAATAGTTTTGAAATTTTAAAAACTATAAATGCAGTTTTTTTAAAACAGATTTTGTGTAAAAAATAGTTTTTTGAAAAACACACTTTATTTACTTACAGTTTTAAAAATTTTTGAAAATTTGTTTTCTGTAAAAAAAAAGTTTCTGAAAAAAAAATATGAAAGTTATAGTTTTTTAAAATTATTTTTTGAAAACATTATTTTGAGATAGAGAGAGAATGAAAGAGAGAGAAGATTTTTGTGTAATGTTGGTGTACTTAATTGAGAGATAAAATTTGATTATTGACAAAACATTGCTAGTTTTGATTATTGAAGAGTCAAAATTTGATGAGTTGTTAAGAGGTTGCTAGGTTTGGTTATTCCAATGTAAGCACTTTTTTTATCCAACATTGCTAATTTTAACAATTTTTTTGTTTTGCTTATTCCACTGTGGATGCTCTTAGAGTAGATACATAGATAGATAAATTGTCCAAGAGCTTCCCGTTTATTGTTTGATCAAATTTTAGTCATATTTTGTCAAAATTCGACTTGCAAACACATTGCTACCTTGCCCTCTAGTATATTAGAGTAAATACTGTAACAACCCGTATTTTTTTTCCTATTAATAATATTACTAATAGCTTTATTAATAAAAACATATATGCATGCATTTATACTACATGTATGAATTTTTTTTCTACGCAGCATGCATGCATCTCCCTCACCTCGCTCCCTCCTGCAGCTCTCTCTCCTCCTCCCACAGCTCTCTCTCTCTAGCCTTAACTTTCTCTCTCTCTTCCTTACCCTTCAAGAAAAACCAAATTCATCCCCCTTGCCCAAACCGAAAAATTTTCATCACCAAGAAAAAATTCGAATTCAATTCAACCCTATCCAATCTCTGCCACCTCTCTGACCCCAAAAACAATCCCAATCCATTCATTTCTGAGTTTCATAAATCCAACTCCATTAAATTTGATCTTATCCTCCTCCACCAAAATTCACCTACAAATATCTCAACTCATTGACCCACGGGCACACCATGATACTCTCCGCACTCCACCCACCCGAATAGAAGAGAAAAACAGTAGAAAATAAAACTTCAAATCCATGGAGTTTTAGTGAGAGAAAGAAAGAAAGAGAAAGTGGGTTTGTGTTCTAAACTCTATCAAAATCCAATTCAACTCTTCCAATCACTTCGCTCCACTCCTAGCATTACTAATCAACACTCAATTCAACCCCAAAGTCCCCCGTCCATCAAAACCGAAGTCTTCTTCCTCAAGATCAAAGTTTGGTTTTTGAACCAATTCGATCCAAACCAAGGTATAATAATCCTATCCAACCTCTTCTCTATGTATAATTATATATTTTTAGGTCTAAAATAAGCCCATGCGAACCCATGCATCAAACCCGAAGCAAAAGAACAAAAAAATGTAATCTTGACGTGACCTGTAGAGACCCGTATTTAAAGTTCCTAGTTTTAATGTTTATAAGTGAGAAAGAGATATATTATAACGTGAAAGATGTTTTTACGAGAAATTAGGGGTTTAAAGGGAAAGAATTGAAAGTTTTGGATGCTATGGCTAAGTGTGTGAGGTGTGTGTACATAAGTGTGTGGTGTGTGTGGCATGGGAACAATTTTTCCCATTTCATTCTCTTCCTCTCTTTCGTTCTCGTTCTCTCTCTCTCTCTCTCTCTCTCTCTCTCTCTCTCTCTCTCTCAGTCCTCTCCATCTCTCTTACTCCCTCACCCAAAAACCCACCTCCAAACTCAAAACCCATAACAATCAACCTTGACTTCATTTTCTACTTGCGTATTGAAGCTTGTATCGTGTTGGATAGGGCTCGGTTTGGAGTATTTTCGCTTGGTTTGGATTCCGGAAGCTAGGGCTTGCTCAATCTCTTCGGTTTCGGCTTGGATACTTGAGGTAGGGAATTCTACCTCTCTTTATATGTTATTTGAATGTTTTTGTGCCTTATTCGAGCTTGTGTTGGTTGTTATTGAGATTGGATTAAAATCTGAAATTCCTGTCGAAATCGCCTGAAAGGCACTCTCCTACTGGTATGAACTTTTCACCTATCGGTAGGACAAGTGAGAATTATATCCTAACCAGCTCAAACGTACTGCAGCAGCTCAAGGTAGTCATCCACCTACCAGTAGGCCAAGTGCAAAACCGTTTCCTGCGAAATATTGGTCTTTCTGTTTCTAGTTTCTACCGGTAGGTCAAGTGCGAAATTCTCTTCTTCTACCGGTTGAACTCATTCACCTACCGGTAGGTGATTGAGCTGCTACAGTGTCTGTGAGCTATTTTTTCTACATCTTTCAAATCACATTTTGAAGCTTCTTATTGACTCTAATCGGTTTGTTTACGCATTCTTTCAAGTGTTTTGGAGAGTATTACTAGTCTCACACTTAGAGTGGTATCCGATGGACTTGAATGAACTCGTTGAGTTAAGAAATGTGAAGTGTAAGATATGAACTCGTCGATATACATGAACATGTCTAGTGATCCGATGAGTACTATTGTGATTCATTTTCTCTCGACTCATATAATCTTTTAGATTCATTTAGCACACGTTTTACGGACTCCAAGTATAGAAACTAGAAGACCGGACATCGCAGAGTCTAATCGTGGGTTGATATATGGTATGTGTGGGTGTGGGGATATACTTAGAGGTATGGTGATGACGTATATGTACTTATATACAATATGGTAGATAGTTGGTCTTGTAAGGCCATGTGATTGATTAAATAGCTTTTGAAGTGTGAAATGGGAACATGGAGTAAATGTGAATAACAAACAGACATCACGAGAATTCGTCATATGTTGATAATGAGAACTTGACACGAACGCATGGATATTGTTGATTCCGCTATGGACACTCGGTGAGGTTAAAAGAGGAGTAACGCTACAAAGCATATAAAAGGGCATCACCTATATATGATGTGTAACGCCCCGATTTTCCAATGAATTTCGGAAGCATTAACTCTAAAATACGCTAGATTTTACAAACTTCTAGGTCCCTATTTGAACTTATACAAAAATTACAATCTCAAAATAATATAAAAAACTACGTACAATTTTATTTTACAAAAACAACTCCAGAGTGACTCTAGTTTTGACACGGATTCCAAGCAACGTTGGCTCAGCCTCCGTTCTAGGGGTCCCACCTGCATAAACTGCTCCACTGAAGAATCCTGCACGCTCTGACAAATTGATCGCCGAAGCAAACGATTTGCCAGGATACAAACGTATCCTGAGTGATAATTCACCAAGTAGAAATCCTAAAACCCAATACCACAATATGCAGTTTCAACGAAATAAAATTATACAACAATTACCATACACAGTCACAAGTAGCGTTTTATGAATTTATCTTGTATTTAATAGTTTTTACAATTCTCCTCCATAGAGAATCTTTTCCTCCCAGTATTTCCAACTATGACCGTCCCATGATTAAATTCCCTCTTGTTGTCCTGCAACGGGGTCCTAAATGAGTGCATTTAAGTTATTTACCTAGTGGACTCACTTATTACCATGGCAAGAGGTAAAGGTCCCACCGATGTTAATCATGACTGTCATAACCAGAAACCCAAATCTCATATCCAATATCATCTCGTAGCATCTCATCAACATCTCTTGTATCAACTCATCTCATGTACCATCTCCTGTATCAACTCATTCTCCCCCCTTAGGACATTGCACATACAGCACAATTCCCTCGGATGCATATACAGCGCATGAGGATGCACATACAGCAACACTCCTCGGGATGCACATATAGCGCATGAGGATGCACATACAGCAACACTCCTCGAGAACTCGCATCAACACACGGGGGTGCACATGCAGCATAAACCTCTCGAAATCTCGCATACAGCGCACAATCTCCAATCACTTTAGTAACAATTGCCTTATTAACGTCTATTAAATTTCAATTCGGCCAAGAATACCCCCAGGGTACCTATTGTCCAATTTCTACGTTCACGTAGCAATACAAATCACAACAATCCATGTAATAATCAACAGCATTCGAAATTCAACAAAACTCACAAAATACAATCGTATGCATTATGTCTGACATAATAAGTCCAACACACGTAATAACAAAATTCTAAATTTCATTAGATATCAATTGACGAATAAGTCAAAATAAGTATAATGCGATTTGAATAAAATCATTATCTTAAAAGATAAAGTTTTTCTTTTTCTTTTATAAAATTAATAATATCAACTTATATTTTTACTAACTATTATCGAATATCTTTAAAATGTTATTTCCTCTAATTTTTATATAATACTCAAACATAATATTTTCCATGTTAAAAGTACATTAGTTTAAATATAGAATTTTAATAACAAAGTAGTTTAATCAATTCCATACCTCAGGGCTAAAATACTTGTTTCGCATATATTTAATTTAGAAACTCTTTCATTTTATTTTTTCAATTTAAATTAACTACTTAAAAAAAATTCTATTATTAATAGAGCAAAAATTTTAATCATCTAATAATTCATTAAGATGCACGTGTTTCCCTTGAACATGAATCAACAGCTTATATCCATCGATATTTCGCAAATAATTATCAATTTAAAACGAATTCACATCAATCCAGGACTTACCACTTATTTTCAAACACCAACAGGACTAAATATTAATGAAACAGGATTAAACGGTAATTAAGAGGTTAAAAACAAATCATCATCTTCATCCGAAATTAAATTTAGTCCTAAACTCCATTAAAACGCATATTGAGTTATGGGTTTCCGGAAAACTACCTCAAATGCAATTCTAAGCTTGGGTGAATGTAGTACGGGATCCAGAGATCATCGTGGTGGTTCTGAAATCTCAGAGCGGCGTCTGGCGGAGTTCCGACGGGGCCCGCGGCGGCGGCGTGGGTGTGAAACCCACTGTACACATGGCTGTTTTCTTTTTCTTTTCTTTTTTTTTTTTAATTTTAAACTACAGGGATGGAATTTGGAGGAGTGAGGGAGGTGTTTCAGATGGTGGGTGGTCTTGGTGGTGGCTGCGCCGAGAGGAGATGGTGGAGCTCGGAGGTGGTGGTGACAGCAGGAGGATGTTCCACGGTGGTGGATTGTCTCAGTTGCGAAGGTGAGGCTGTATGGTGAAGAAGACCGAAGAAGGTGGTGGCTGGCTGGGGGTGATGGCGGTAGGAGATGGGGGTGCCGAGAGAGGGAGAGCCAGAGAAGGGAGGATAGGAGAGGTGGGTGAGTGTGGTGTGTGAGGAGTGGGGGCCTATTTATAGTAGAAAATTAGGGAATAATTCCAAGCATATTCCTTCCTTAATTAATACCAAATAGAATAATTCTAAACATATTCCTTTCTTAATTAATATCAAACGGAATAATTCCAAGTATATTCTTCTGTGGCAAAGCATATTCCTAGAATAATAAAAATCTAAGGGCTTGATGCCGAGAATATTCTTACCGTAATAAAATCTAGGATTTGATGCCAAGAATATTCCTGAAATAAAATCTAGGGATGCCAAGCATATTCTTAGAATAAAATCTAGGAATATCTAATAAAATCTTATATAATCTAATAAAATCTATAAAAAATTGGTCTAAGGTCCACTATAGCATGTTTCTGACCCACTAGGTCCACTGATCAAATCTCTAACCCACCAAGTCCACTATTATGTATTTGGTAAGGCCTAAAGTCCACTGCATTTAAAAAGGGAAATAGTGCCTGACAGATTTACCCTTCCATTTAAATTCCATCAATTTAGCTCATTATCCTCCCATTATCCCTTCTAGTTTTGAAATCAAAATCTCATCAATTTAGCCCATTTATCCATTCTAGTTGTGGAAATCACGCCAATCATGGGTCTCTCTCTCTCGTCTCTCTCTATTTGGAATGCTGATCATATATGACGTTATATATTCTCCTTTTTAAGAGTTACATATTTTTTTGTAACGTTGTACAGATTTGATATATGACCATGTATTTCGATTATTTGAATAAATATATAAGGTTATATAACATGTATCATCATATAACCACATTAAATCACTTATTGATTTGGTCCGCGCAGCGGCCTCTCCGACTTGGAGTTTTCTGAAAAAATATATAACGTTATATAACCTGTATCATATACAGCGGGAAAACCATAGATACGTTAAATTTGGTTATATCTGTAAAACCAATTAAATTAGATTATTGAAATGGTCCGCGCAGCGGCCTAATTGATCCGAATATATGGCCAACATTGATATAACCATATATACTCGCAATCCAAACCCTAATTTCACTTGGCCAAACCAATTATATAATCATATATACGAATAGAAACATAAACTGGACTGCTCAGAGATTGATATAACCATATATACTCGCAATCAAAATCTTAACTTAATTTAGCCAAACCAGTTATATAACCATATATATGAAGGTGGAAACTGGACTGCTCAAATATAAATATAAACATATACCATTCATAAACATGTAACCTTTAATCGTTACCATTAACTTAGCCAAACCATTAACTTAGGCAAACCAGTTATATAACCATATAAACTGGACTGCTCAAACATAAACATCAACAAAAAGAAAAGAAAAGATCTCGTAACTTCTTTCCTTTCGTCGCCTTCGCCTTTTTCGCAGGTAACTTAATACTTTTCATCCCTTGAACAACTGCACAAATAATAACAAGTCAGTGAGGCCGTTGCGCGGACCAATTCAATAAAGTAGAACATATAATGTTATATGTGAGTTTTTGTGTTGTGGAACTCCAAAAAAAATACAACATATAACATTATAAAAAAGCATACTACATAGAACCATCTATTCACACACAGTTTACATTCGCAGCCTTTAACAAAATCCGTATATAACCAACATTAATATGACCATTATATCAATCCAATCCCTAACTTAATTCAACCATACCATACCAAATCAAAGATTGATATAACCACATATACTCACAATCAAAATCGTATCTTAACTAAACCAATACGTAACCGACTCAAAGTTTGATATAACCATATCTACTCGCAATCAAAACCCTAACTTAATTTAGTCAAACCATTTATATATCCATATATACGATGAGAAACATAAAGTGCTCAGATCAGGGTCTCAGAGTTTGATATAACCATATTTAATTGCAATCAAAACCCTAAATTAACTTAGCCATTTCTGTAAGGCATTATTAATATTACAATGTTTTATGTTATAACCTAATGTTATATGTTTACATCCGGGGGTGTGGGGGCGGAGCCCCCACGTCACATACGATATTTTCAAGAACTTGAGGTGTAATTTCGGCCATAGAACCTGACCTAATTATATTACAGTCAGTTTGTAACTAAGGTTATATAATCATCGACTCTTATATAATTTTATATGAATTGGTCCGCACAGCGGCCTAACAGATCTGAGTATATAACCATATATACCAATCATAAAATTTCCCTAGGATGCTATGAACAAAACCCTCAATCACAGGGCAAATAACTTAGGTTTAGAACCATATATACTCGCAATCAAAACCCTACTTAGCCAAACCATTCATATAACCATATATACGAAGGGAAACATACCCAATGTATCGATTACGGCGTAAGATCTGACGAAGGCGATGGAGAAACGAAGGCGAAGAACGGCGACTAGCACAAGGGCTGACGACGAAGAAGGGCCGATGACGACGGAGAAGGGCCGATCCAACGATCGCGACTAAAGAAGGGCCGACGACGAAGAAGGGCCAACGACAACGGAGAAGGGCAGATCCAACGATCGCAACTGAAGAAGGGCCGACGACGACGAAGCCTGACGACGACGGAGAAGGGCAGACGAGGGCGAAGAACGGCGACTAGTACCCGAATAGAACCGGCGAAGAACGGGCGACGAACGGAGAAGAACTTCAGACCGTATGGCGAAGAACGCCGACGGGCGAAGAAGGCAAAGAAGGCCGACAGGCTGGGAGAATTTTCCACGATATCGAGTGGTTTCGACTGTATCGTTCTTTCTGTTCTGAAAAGGGGGGAGGGGGGGAAGGGGGGGGGGGGGGGGGGTGGGGGGGGGTTTTATAAGGGGTGAAATAGATTTGTTTGAAATGGAGGAATTAGTGGGTTTGGATTTGTTTGAAAACGGAAATGGAGGAATTAGTGGGTTTGGATTTGTTTGAAAATGGAAATGGAGGAAATTACGGGGCAAATAATTTTTTGGAAGCAGGGGTATATTAGACTACCCAGGGTTATAGAATTTAGGAATGGACTTAGGAGGTTATAGAATTTAAAAGTGGACTTAGTAGATTTGGAAAGTGGTATAGTGGACTTGGGAAAAATTCTCCCTAAAATCTAAACATAATTAATAGAATTTAGGCCATATCTAGGAGATCAAATCAAATCTAGGAAATCTAAATCCTATCCTATAGAATCTAACAATATCTAGCAAAATCTTTATAAAATCCAATCAAATCTTAAATTGTAGATCATGCTAATATTACGGAATTTTTATTTTATTAAAAAAAATTTCAAAATATTACATGATGTGTCCCGGAATAGATAAATGGGTATCACTATATGTGATGTGTCCCGAAGTAAATAAATGGGCATCACTATATGTGATGTGTCCCGGAGTAGATAAATGGATATCACTTATATGTGATGTGTCCCGTGGTACGTGCAATACATATGAAACCTTGATTCAAGAAATATGAAATCTTGAGAAAAAGAAAGAAAGATTGACTTTTACTAAATCGGATTGTTTAAAAAGAAAAAGGATTTTTCTATAAAAGATCCTTCGGCTATTCTTGTGCGAATCAACTATTTTCGGTATTTGGGCACAAATCAACGGACTCCGGTATTCAGCCCGAATCAACGGAGCTCGATCGGCCTACAATGGTCTTGAGTTTTCTCTAAATTGTTTGATATCAAAAGGAAAAGTTTCTTGATAAAGGGTTCGACGACGAACGAAGGAGAAATGAGAAAGAACGTGACACCGCACGAGAAGATGGATTGGCGATAGCTGGATACTTGATCATGAGAGTTATGTTTATCTCTGTTGTCATTTGGTTTCTATCATTTGTTCATTTGTATTGCTCATTTGCATATAGAGTTTGTGTAGACTTTTCTACTGGATTTGTGTAGCTCAAACATTACATCATTTTCAGGTGCTAACCCGGAATAGTAGCTTGCATGCCTGAAGTGCCTGGAGTGTGGACATACCTTTTTTAAAGCTAACCAAAGGAGTTACTTATTTATCCTTGTAAATTTTTTTGAAAGATGTATTTGTAACTCAAGTTGTAATTCTTTGATTATGAAATATTTGTAAACTCTTAACTCTCATAACACTTGATAGTTAAGTAAAATTTGGCCGTTGAGCCGAAGTTGTAATATTTGGAAATCTCATGGACTTGGAACTATGGATATGGGAATGAAAATACTGTAATCTTTTGGGTATTGTATAGAATATTGTGAGGATTTATTTGTGAAAACTCTTTATATTTATGTTAAAAATCGATGGCGTGACATGACCTTGCGGCTGAACCCCCAGACGCAGACCCCGTTCGGTTCTCCATTAATTAAGCGCGCAAAAAAGAAAATAGCGAGGGAAACGAAGGTTGTTTATCGGGCGTACATATACCCAACTGTGTGGTTAATTTGGAACTACGGGTGGTTAGACGTGTCACGAACAAAGCATACTGAGGGTAAAGAAATAAAGGGGATTCTTAGCATGGACTAGACTCCAGGTTTGGTTGGGTTATGTATGCGTCGTGAAAATTGTGGAAGAAGCTATAATTTTAGCCACATAATCCTCGAGAATACTTTTTCGCTCACATTCTCAATCCTCGCACTCGCGAATTTTACTAATTGTTCAGAATGCTTTTCAAGGACGCTTTCAAGCTCAAACACGCAAATAAGAACAGAGGATAGCCAAAAACAGAATCGAAATTTCGGAATCGTAGAGCAATACCGTGTCTGCAAGCCAACGGGAGAGAAATACTCTGAGCCTCCGTGGTGTGCAGTATATACTGGTCCTGCATTTTAATCGATCAACATCAACGCGACTCAGAAACAATAGATAGACACAGACATTCGCGTGTACATGCCCTAGAAATAAAACTAACCTCGGGCCAGAAGAACTCGTGAACGAGCCCACGTTTCATGTCGTGGACGGTGACTTTATGGGAGGGGACACCGACTCCTCCAGGCGTCTGGAGCTCCGATGTCGTTGCAAGGCAGCATTTGAGCGGAGGTGGACGCCGGTGAAGCGGCGGTTTCGGGCGGAGGAGGCGCACGGAGCTTGGAGATTCATCGGAGGTTTTTCTCTTTGTTTTGTTTCAGGTCTAGGAAGTTCGTGGCGCAAGATGATAACGGAAGCAGGATACGAGGTGAAATTATTCAATAATTCCGGAGCACGGCCACGTAATACTCCGGATCACTCCACAACCATACATTCTCGTAAAAGCCACGATTAAGTGGAATCTCACAAAAACGTGTGGTTCAGAGCAATTGTGATCACTCCAAAAGTTTACAAGTATGGGGTCATTCATAAATATTACTGGAGTATTATTAATTATTGTAAAACATAATAACGTCTATACTATCAAATAATTATTATTTATTTATATACTTGGAACAAAATCACAAATCAAAATTAGCTCAACTAAAATTTTCAATTCATAAGTACTACATAACATGGTATATTGTTTTCAGTATATTTAGGAAAACGTAAATACATGTGAACTTTTTTGAATTGCATTGGGAGTCATTGACGTGATTAGGGGGCGTTTGGACAAATAAGCCACTTTGGCTTATTTTTTGTCATTTTTCAAAATTTTTTCGCATTTTGTGGCTTATTGTCAATTTTTTGGGGATTATTGCTTTGTTATGACGAGACGAATCGGAAAAGTAAAAAATTTCGATCGAAATCCAAATATTCGTCCTTCCTGCCAAAATTTGGCTTTCCCGTCAAATCTCGTCGAAATTCCAAAAAATTGGATTTCGATCGAAATTTTTTACTTTTCCGATTTGTCTCGTCATAACAAAGTGATAGGCGCGTAAATGTTCACATACGCGTCCCTAATTTATCCTTGCTAAGTCTATTTATTTAATATTACTTGGAGATTTATGCTTTTATTTTTGTTGTAGGTATTTGGAGGGTTTGACACAAAAAGCACAAAGTTAAAATATTAAACGATGTCCGAAGGTCCGAATCGCAATACGAAGCCAGGGGTTTAGCACTGGACTTGACCGAAGTTAATTGGCCAAGGAATTAGACTTTCAAATGAGAAATGGGGCTTGCACCGCTTTGACTAAAGATGGGCCCATGATGTTCTTATAATATCTTATTAGGGCTTTTAAAATTAAATGAGGAGGTCGGCTACGAAAGCTTATAAAAGGGAGCCACGACAGGACTTTGTTTGGGACGGACCCATTACAGTGGAGAGGACACGAGGAGGCGATCGAAGGACGAAATACAGAAAAAAAAGAGGAGCTGCGCATATAGTTGAAACACGTCAGAAGGTCAGAATCAACAATTGGCGTTCACGGCCGGGCAACAGGAGCAATAAAGGGTTAAGGATTGGTTCATACTTACCGAAATCTTTATTCTCTTGCATGGAGTTTTATTATTTCGTGATTGTTCATATTTTCTCCATGTCCGGCTAAATTTCTTCTCTAGGGTTTAGATGAAACTCGCACTCTGGGTAATAATATTTATGCTATGATTTAGTGTTTTATCATTCGAATCATGGTTGTATGACTTGAGGATTATTTATGATATTAATTTTTTCAATCACATCATGTGCGTGATTTTCTAGATTTTATGCACGTTCATACAACGGTTCTTAATTGTTTGTGATAACTGAGTAAGATGGGTTATGCTCCGTAAGACGCGTCGTGCTATTAGACGGTCCGTGCCATAGAGACGGATCGTACTAGTAAGACGGTTCGTGCTAGGCGGCGATAGCCCATACTATTTGGTGATTCATAAATATTTTTAGGCGATACCGTGAGGGCCCGCGAACCCTAACGATATCTGGATTGATTCGAGTAATTAACCTTTATCATCGAATAAATATTGTTACAACGGGTCGAGTGAATTCGAAACCCTAGATCTTTTCTCTCATAAACTCTCTTTACTTTCGATTGCTTTATATCACTTCAGTTTGCATAATTTAGGAAATCAAACAATCAAATTCTTTTCCGAATTAATTTAGAAATCAATTGAAATAGTCGCAGCTTAGCCTTCGTAATCCCTGAGGACGATACTTGGAATACTTACCGCTATCTTTTAGGTAGTAGTAATTAGTCTGTTTTATTAATTATTTTTGATACGGAAACGACACGATCAAATTTTGGCGCCGTTGCCGGGGATTACAAGCACGGTTGCGTTGTTTTAGTTGATTTTTATTTTAATTCCTAGTTTAGGTATTTTTAGTTTTTTTTACTATACCTCATATTTGTTTAATTGCATTTTTTTCTTTGTTAGCATTCTATTGTGTCAAGTACAGGAATTGAGAAATTGTTGCGCACAGGAGCAAGACGTAAGCGGCAACATTGCAGCTTAACAGTGCAATTCAATTGGCTTTTCCTGACGCTGTGAGTTTTCTTATTTTTCTAGGTTTTAGTGTTTTGCTTATTTGTTTTTATTTTTATTTGAGTTAGGGGCATTTTGCATTATAAGTTTGGTCGTCGATCATTGGACCCATTACTTGATAAATTTGACCCAGAGATCGAACGGACTTTTAGAGCTAATCGAGCTGCCTCTCGTAATCCTTGGCCTTCACCCACTTCACTTGTTAAAATGACTGAAAGAATAGAGGCCAAAGTTCCACCTGCAATCGGGGAGTACTTTCTCCCATCCGCCTATACCTCACCATCATGCATAACATTGCCTGCCACTGCCTCAACACAATTTGAAATCAAGTCCAGTTTGTTACAAACACTCCCATCATTCTATGGACTTGATAACGAGGACCCATATCGGCATTTAGGGGACTTCGAAGAAATTTGCTCCACTGTTAAAATTCAGCACTTCACTGATAATGCCCTTAGGTTGAAGTTATTCCCATTCTCGCTTAAAGATAAAGCCAAATACTGGCTTAATACTTTAACACCGAATAGCATCACCTCTTGGGAGCAAATGAAAAATGAATTTTTGAAAAAGTACTTTTCCATTGGCAAAACAAAAGAAATTCGCCAAGAACTCACTAGTTTCTATCAAAAAGAAGGCGAACAATTTCACCAAGCATGGGAGAGACTGAATGATATCATTAGGAGTTGTCCACACCACCAAGTTCTGAAATGGCAATTAGTCCAATGTTTCTACGATGGACTATGCGAACGACATCGATATATGGTGGATGCCTCATGTGGAGGCACATTTATGCTTAAGAACGAGAATCAGGGTTGGGACTTGTTTGGGCAGTTAGCGGAGAATTCACGACACCGAGCCTCATCATCTCGCACAAATAGGACAACTTCTACCTCTTCAAAACAGAGTGGCATTTATGAGGTGGGCCACTCTGACGATCTTTCCTATAAGGTAGATGCATTGACCCGCAAGCTTGACACTTTCTTATCTTTGGGTCATGGTCCATCACATTCTTCACCTCCTGCTGCTGTTGCAGAGGTATGTCAGTTGTGCTCCAGTCCGTGCCATCAAATAAATGAGTGCCACATGGCATCTCAATTTCCAGAATTTCTTCAAGAGCACGTGAACTCGGCCCAGGGGTTTGGTAGGCCAGCGAATGACCCCTATTCTCATACTTACAACCCCGGCTGGAAGAAGCATCCCAACTTTGGATGGCGACAGCCAGACCAAGGGCAACCATTTGCCCAACCTATGAGGCCTTCATTTCCTAATACTTCCAACACACAGGCCTATTGTCCACCACCTGCACCACCCCAGTTCCAACAACCTTCTGCGTCCTCCCAAAGGACACCAAATTTTGAGGAGCAAATGTTGAAGGCCATGGCTGAAATGAGAGCCGATTGCCAACAAATGAAAGCTGACTCCCAATTGCTTCACTCCCACTCTCAATCCATTGCCAAGATGGAAACCCAAATGGGTCAGTTAGCTAATGCTCTTAACCGCCGGGATGAGGGTAGATTACCGAGTCAGCCAGTGGCTAACCCACGAGGGATGCACCACATTGACAATTCGCAAGGTCACGAACAAGCGAAATTAGTTGTCACCCTCAGAAATGGGAGAGACGTAGAGACCCGACCGGAGGAGGTCAAAGCGAAGGAGACAGTGTCTCCACCTATCGCTGAGAGGTCTAAGGTTGAGAAGAGGTCTAAGGAGAAAAAGACCGATCCAGTGTCCACAGTTGTTCCGGGGTCATCTGAGACCCCAACTTATATTCCTAAGGCACCTTTCCCGATTTGTCTGAATGCACCTTCACCCTTTCGTAAGAAGGGAGTATCCACTGATAATATCATGGAGGTGTTCAAGCAAGTTAAGATGAACATCCCATTGCTCGATGCCATTGAGCAGATCCCTTCTTATGCCAAGTTCCTCAAGGACTTGTGCACTCACAAGCGGAAGGCTCGAGCCAAGTTTTTAGAACCCATCCCCATTCCTCACCAAGTTAGCTCTATTCTTCAATCTAACACTGCCCCTAAACTTGCTGATCCTGGTGTGTCCACAATCTCTTGTGTCATAGGCAATCACTTTATTAGTAGGGCACTCTTAGATTTAGGGGCAAGTGTCAATCTTTTACCATACTCTGTGTACGAGGAGTTGGGGCTTGGTGAGTTGAAGCCCACATCGGTTACTCTGCAGTTGGCCGATCGTTCTGTGAAAGCCCCACGGGGCATGTTAGAGGATGTCCTTGTCAAGGTGAATAATTTTTACTTTCCTGCTGATTTCATTGTCCTTGACACAGAACCAGTCCACCCCACTGCCCTTAAATCTCAAACGCCTGTCATCTTGGGTCGTCCCTTTCTAGCCACGGCCAATGCACAGATTTCTGTGAGGAGTGGAGTGATGGAGGTATCATTCGGCAATATGAAATTGAGTTTGAATATGTATTCGGCCACTCGACAGCCTCATGAGGAGGAAGACTGCTTTGCAGTCGATGTCGTTCACGAGTCATTAGAAGAGGCGATGCCGTACATTTTGGCTAATGATCCTCTTGAGGCATGTCTAGCCCATTTTGGCTATGAGGAGTTTGATATTGACCAATCCATTGCTGAGGTCAATTCTTTGACCTCGCACCTTGTATGGCCAAACCTACCTGGCAAACTCCTTTCGAGCCCTTACCTCATTTGTCTAGCACTCCAGCTCTTCCCTCCATAGAAGCCCCACCGAAGCTTGAGTTGAAGCCTCTCCCGGCTTCTTTGAAGTATGTTTTTCTTGGCCACAATGACACCTTGCCCGTGATCATTGCCTCTGACCTTACTTCTGGGCAAGAGGGTCAATTACTTGAGGTGCTTAAAGAGCACAAGGGCGCAATAGGGTGGTCAGTGGCAGACCTCAAGGGTATTGATCCCTCTGTTTGCATGCACCGCATTCATTGCGAGGAAAATGCAAAACCATCACGAGAAATGCAAAGGAGGTTGAACCCTAACATGAAGGAGGTCGTTATGAAGGAGGTGGTTAAATTGTTGGATGCGGGTATCATTTACCCCATCTCTGATAGCAAGTGGGTGAGTCCCACTCAAGTAGTGCCTAAGAAGTCAGGCATTACTGTTGTTGAGAATGATCAGGGTGAGCTTGTACCCACACGCATGACGACTGGTTGGCGTGTGTGTATTAATTATAGAAAGCTCAATTCCATGACTAGGAAAGATCATTTTCCACTTCCATTTATTGATCAAATCCTAGAGAGGTTGGCGGGCCAGAGCTATTATTGTTTTTTGGATGGCTATTCCGGATATAACCAAGTGGCTGTTGACCCAGCGGATCAAGAAAAGACTACCTTCACCTGTCCTTATGGTACTTATGCTTATCGGCGCATGCCTTTTGGCTTGTGCAATGCACCCGCGACCTTTCAAAGGTGCATGATGGCTATCTTCTTTGATATGGTGGAGGACTTTCTAGAAGTATTCATGGATGACTTCTCGGTCTTTGGGGCCTCCTTTGATTCATGTCTCCAAAATCTTGCAAAGGTGCTTAAACGCTGCAAGGAGACTAACCTGGTCTTAAGTTGGGAAAAAAGCCATTTCATGGTCCAGGAGGGGATTGTTTTGGGCCACATAGTGTCCAAGAGGGGGATTGAAGTTGACAAGGCAAAAGTTGACTTAATTTCTCGACTTCCTCCCCCCTCATCAGTCAAGCAAATTCGCTCTTTCTTGGGACATGCAGGGTTCTATAGGCGTTTCATCAAGGATTTTTTTAAAATCGCCAAGCCCTTGTGTGATCTGTTGGCTAAGGACGCCCCCTTTGTTTTTGATGAGGCTTGTATGAGAGCTTTTGTGAAGCTCCGTAAGGTGTTGTCCACAGCACCTATCATGCAGTCCCCTAACTGGTCTCCACCCTTTGAAATAATGTGTGATGCATCCGACTATGCAGTCGGTACTGTTTTGGGCCAGCGGGTTGACAAGGTCCCTCATGCCATTTATTATGCGAGTAAGACCCTCTCTGATGCGCAGTTGAACTATACTACTACGGAGAAGGAATTACTTGCTGTGGTCTTTTCCCTTGACAAGTTCCGGTCCTACCTTTTAGGGTCGAAGGTCATAGTATACACTGATCATGCCGCTTTGCGGCATTTGCTTTCTAAGAAGGAGACCAAACCTAGGTTGATTAGGTGGATTCTGCTCCTTCAAGAATTTGATGTGGAGATTCGAGACAAGAAATGATCTGAAAATTCTGTAGCAGACCACTTATCGAGGATCCTAGTGGATGTCTCTGGTGACACCTTGCCCCTTAAGGACTCATTCCCCGATGAGCAACTCTTTGAGGTGTCACAGGTGCGACCCCCATGGTATGCACACATCGTCAATTACCTAGCCATAGGCGCGCTTCCCTCTCATTGGTCCAAGCAGGACAAGGACCGATTCTTTGCGCAGGTTAGGCACTATTTTTGGGAGGATCCTGAACTTTTTAAGTTGTGTTCGGACCAGGTGATTAGGAGGTGTGTTCCTGAGACTGAGCACCATAGCATTCTCACCTTCTGTCACTCGCTTGAGAGCGGAGGGCATTTTAGTGGGAAGAAGACGGCGGAGAAGGTCTTACAAAGCGGTTTTTACTGGCCCACTCTGTTTAAGGATGCATATATGTTTTGCAAGGCATGCCTTAAGTGCCAGAAAACCGGCAATATTTCGCGCCGTGATATGATGCCGTTGTCCTCCATCTTTATTGTGGAGATGTTTGATGTTTGGGGGATAGATTTTATGGGTCCGTTTCCTTGTTCGCATGGGAACGAGTATATTCTTGTGGCAGTGGACTATGTGTCCAAGTGGGTGGAAGCGGTAGCCACCAAGACCAATGACCACAAAGTTGTGGTCAAGTTTCTTCAAAGTAATATTTTTACTCGTTTTGGCTATCCGCGAGCGATTATTAGTGATGAGGGCACCCATTTTCTCAATAAACACTTCGCCGCCCTTGTGCGAAAGTATTCTATCACTCATAAGGTGGCGACACCTTATCATCCTCAGACTAGTGGGCAGGTTGAAGTGTCAAACAGGGAGATTAAACGTATACTTGAAAAGACGGTTAGGCCTGATCGAAAAGATTGGTCTTTAAGGCTCGATGATGCTTTATGGGCCTACCGTACAGCTTATAAGACTCCTATTGGCATGTCTCCTTACCGATTAGTTTTTGGTAAGGCGTGTCATTTGCCTGTTGAGTTGGAGCATAGAGCTATGTGGGCCATTAAGAAGTTTAACTTCGATATGGCCGCTGCCGGATTGAATCGTAAGCTCCAGCTTGCTGAATTGGAAGAGTTACGCAATGAAGCATATGAGAGTGCACGTATTTATAAGGATAGGACTAAGGCATTTCATGATAAACACATTGTTAGGAAGTCCTTTGAAGTTGGTCAAAAAGTGTGGCTCTTTAACTCTAGACTTAAACTTTTCCCGGGAAAGTTGAGGTCACGGTGGGATGGTCCATATGTTGTTACCCGTGTGTTCCCCCACGGGGCGATAGAGATTAAGGATCCACGTGTTGGTAATGTTTTCAAGGTCAATGGCCAAAGGCTTAAACCTTACGTGGAAGGAATTGGTGATGGTGTGGTGGATGGTGCCACGGTGGAATCCATTACTTTGATGGACCCAATTTATATAGATTAGTGCTTTCATTGGAAGTCTAGGAGACTTAAAATCCATGGAGTTTGTGATACCTCCAGTGTTTGCCGTGCTCAAACGGTTTCTAATGGTCTGGTATAGCCACCTGGTCAAAACTATGTATGTAGTACCTAGGAGGTTGGGTCTGGCGACAGGCGCGTAGTTAGCAGCGAGAATTCTGCCTGAACCATCTGACTTTAGTGTCCAACTCTGGGGAGATTGCTTCACAAACAGAGTGGTGGGTAAGGGATCTGGCAGCCCCAGAGGGAGTGACAGCCTATTAGACGATGGTACCACTTCTCAAGATATCGTTGAATCCTATGCATACTGTTCTTCCAACAAATAGGGAACCACAGTCTTTGGCTAGGGAGAAAAGTAGTACCCGTGTCTTTCGCGTGAAGAAAGTGGATGACTTTATTTCTTGCCTTTGTTATTTTTATTATTATTATTATTTTTACTTCTTGCCTTTGTTTATGTTCTTTAGTTGTTTTCCTTATATATATTTTGTTGTTTTGGAGGCTAACCTTTTGCAGGTTGTTCGATCTAAGTTGGGGGGTCTTCTCCCCTCTCACATCACATCCTACGTAGTTCTCCTTTTCGAGGTGCTACATTTCCTCTCTTTTACGTTTATGTCCCATCTTTTCATGTTTATTCTATTCAATGAGGGCATCGAATGGTTCAAGTTGGGGGGAGGGACTACTTTGTAATTTGTTTTTTCTTAAACTCTTAAAAATCCAAAAAAAATTAGAATTTTGAAAAATTAAAAAAATAGTGGGATCTTTCTTGCATGGAACTTGAAATTTGCGAGGTATTTATTGGTTGCTTGGGTTGAGACATGCTGGCATTGCTTTGGTACTTTGCGGACTATTAGTTCTTTATGCTATCTTGTTAATGCATGTAGCTATGGCACTTGCATCTCTGCACTTCACGTTTATTTGGACTTAGTTTGCTTGTGAGTGTCGTTTGAACGTTCTTGATGGCTAGATTAGTGGAGACTTATGCCCTAATGAGCTTTCGTGCCTTACCTTTTTGTTGGAGTGGTGTCACGTAATTTCTCAGTTTGTCAATGAAAAGAATATATTTGTTGATGGTCTCATTATTCTTGATTACTGAGTGTTGGAACTTGAACGCATGATAATATCTCTTGGTTTTGGTTTGCCACATGGATGTTACACCCCTGGAGAGGATTTTAGGCATTTTCTTGATGCTTGGGCCGGTTCGTTCCTTTGTTTTCACATTTATCCTTTGCAAGCCGCTTTGAGCCTTTTGTACTTAGCTTTTTTTTGGTTAGCTCTACCTTCCATATTGTGTCTGGAGAAAGGTAAAAATATAAAGGTGAAATTTTTGGGTAAATTGTGAAATTTTGTGCTTGAATGGGTGGTGTCCCTTAAAAAAAAAAAAAAAAAGCAGAAGACAAAAATAAAAAGGGACACCAATATGTTGAAAAGGAGGAATTGTTGCTTTATGGTTGAAAAATGCTGAAAGGTTAGAAGGAGAGATAAAGTGGAGTTGAAAAGAGGAAAAAATGGGTGCACATTGCTAAATTAGCCTTAAGTTGCTTGCCTTTTCTCAGACATTTGAATTTGATTTATCCTAGCCTTTACACACTTTCCTTTACCCAACGTTATAACCGAATTAAAGTCCTATTTGATCCTTGGGGTGATGGAAAGTGGATTGATGGATATGAGAGAGAGTTCCAATACTTGGTGTTCCATCCACGAGACCGTGTGTACACCATATTAAACATTCTTTTTGTGTCATAGTGTGCGAAGTGTTTTGCTTTCAATTACATAACTTCCAAACCGCACACTTGAGAGTTCATAATGCACCTTGTTTCGAGCGATTTTATTTGTGAGTGCATGACACTGTGAGAATTGAAGTCGAAGCTCGGTCCGGAGAGAACATTGAGTGGCATCTCATCGGTGACTAAGTCCAAGTGTTCACACACGCTAAATTAGGTGTCATAATTTATATGCATGTCTTGATAGCATTTTGAACTAGTGTTGCCTAATTCGAAATATACTTATGCAATGACTTTGTGCCTTGGCTTGAGAGATTGATGAGTTACTTGCAGGTTGTGGGTTCCGTGTAAGGGGGTTCATGGTGTTTTTTGGGTGATCGCTGCTAAAAACCCTCACGAGATTTCACTCGTCCTACCGGGGCCGCCTGGGGGTTTAAAAGAACTATCAATTTTAATTTATTTTCTTTAGTTGCATTTTATTTTCTTTGCTCGGGACTAGCAAAGTGTAAGTTGACGGGTGTGATAGGCGCGTAAATGTTTACATACGCGTCCCTAATTTATCCTTGCTGAGTCTATTTATTTAATATTACTTGGAGATTTATGCTTTTATTTTTGTTGTAGGTATTTGGAGGGTTTGACACAAAAAGCACAAAGTTAAAATATTAAACGATGTCCGAAGGTCCGAATCGCAATACGAAGCCAGGGGTTTAGCACTGGACTTGACCGAAGTTAATTGGCCAAGGAATTAGACTTTCAAATGAGAAATGGGGCTTGCACCGCTTTGACTAAAGATGGGCCCATGATGTTCTTATAATATCTTATTAGGGCTTTTAAAATTAAATGAGGAGGTCGGCTACGAAAGCTTATAAAAGGGAGCCACGACAGGACTTTGTTTGGGACGGACCCATTACAGCGGAGAGGACACGAGGAGGCGATCGAAGGACGAAATACAGAAAAAAGAGGAGTTGCGCATATAGTTGAAACACGTCAGAGAATCAACAATTGGCGTTCACGGCCGGGCAACAGGAGCAATAAAGGGTTAAGGATTGGTTCATACTTACCGAAATCTTTATTCTCTTGCATGGAGTTTTATTATTTCGTGATTGTTCATATTTTCTCCATGTCCGGCTAAATTTCTTCTCTAGGGTTTAGATGAAACTCGCACTCTGAGTAATAATATTTATGCTATGATTTAGTGTTTTATCATTCGAATCATGGTTGTATGACTTGAGGATTATTTATGATATTAATTTTTTCAATCACATCATGTGCGTGATTTTCTAGATTTTATGCACGTTCATACAACGGTTCTTAATTGTTTGTGATAACTGAGTAAGATGGGTTATGCTCCGTAAGACGCGTCGTGCTATTAGACGGTCCGTGCCATAGAGACGGATCGTACTAGTAAGACGGTTCGTGCTAGGCGGCGATAGCCCATACTATTTGGTGATTCATAAATATTTTTAGGCGATACCGTGAGGGCCCGCGAACCCTAACGATATCTGGATTAATTCGAGTAATTAACCTTTATCATCGAATAAATATTGTTACAACGGGTCGAGTGGATTCGAAACCCTAGATCTTTTCTCTCATGAACTCTCTTTACTTTCGATTGCTTTATATCACTTCAGTTTGCATAATTTAGGAAATCAAACAATCAAATTCTTTTCCGAATTAATTTAGAAATCAATTGAAATAGTCGCAGCTTAGCCTTCGTAATCCCTGAGGACGATACTTGGAATACTTACCGCTATCTTTTAGGTAGTAGTAATTAGTCTGTTTTATTAATTATTTTTGATACGGAAACGACACGATCCACGAAGCAATAATCCTCAAAAAATTGACAATAAGCCACAAAATGCGAAAAAAATTTGAATAAGGACAAAAAATAAGCCAAAATGGCTTATTTGTCCAAACGCTCCCTTAGTCAGTTGAATTGTTTTTTAAAAAATTAAGTATTTTTTTTTTATCTTAACTGAGAAGTAAATGAGTTAGCTCAGAGGAGATCCCGAAACTATTCATAACTTCAAAAACTTGCCTTTGGCCGGGGCTCGAAGTCTTCCTTTTATGGGAGGACAAGGAAATATAATAACCTTTATACTACAGGCCCCCGTTTTGGGTCAGAGAGCAGGATAGCGGTGAAGTGCACCATTGAGGGGGGAAATGATCTAGCGTTTTGTGGCCCATGATGGTGTCAACACAATATATTGTACTAATTTCAAGGTGTTAATCCAACTAGTTTTATTTTGTAAAAATACTCTGAGTCTCTCTCTATGCTTTTCTTTTCCTATTGTATTGTACTAATTTCATTTTGTATCTTCGTGATGAATGAAATAATTTTTGCCAATAAAATTAAAAAAAAGGTTAATCTAACTATTTTAATAATACCAACGTTGTCGATAAAAAACACTAAGAGAGAGAAAGAAAGGAGATAACTTTTCGCACTCTCTTTTATTCTCTTTTTGACAGCATTAATTAAGAGAAATTATTTAAAAGTCTATTATTTTTAAGAGTTCGATTCTCTCCAGTCTAAAAGTCTAAAATTTTAGACTGGACAAGACAGTTTAAATCCGGATCACATTGGTATAATCAATAGTTTGAATTTGCTCCGAGACTCTCTTACCTTTGCTCAGAGACTCATACCAATATATGCCTCCAAGCAAATTCGAACGATTAATCACAAGAATGAATGATCCAAATTTGAAGTGTCACCTCCTCCAGGCTAGCTCCAACCCAAATTAAATAAGGGTAGATAGGATCCAATTCCTATTTTCATCCTGGCTCTTTATGTTACCATCTGCCTTATCTGCCCTACTTTTTTTCATTGTTTGCACTCAAAGATGAGTGCAGAAATGAAGCATATAATCAGTGATGGATCAGGGGGGTCTAGTGGCGGCGGCTGCCACGACAAGATTTTTAAAAAATGCAATTATTATATGTAAAAAAAAAAATTATACCCAACTTACATAGTCTTGCCACCACTAGAATTTTTTTCCTTATTTTTTGTTATATACTAGTCCTAAATCTTTTTTTTTTTTCAAGCAGGAGACCAAAAAAATATCTCAAAACTAAATTCAAAGGGCCAAAGTGAAAGTAATATAAAAAATGAGGTGTAATTAAGAAAAAAAAAACTTTACAGGAGGTCGAGGTCGTGTTCGAAAAGATCCAATTTTGTGAAGAACATGAGATAACTATTCCGGATATGAGCCCTCCTCATACAAGAGGTCAAGGTCGTGTTTGAAAAGATCCCATCACTATTGGGCATCATTTACAGGTCGATATTTTTATGGGCACGATCGATTCTCAATTGCAAGAATTAAATGCCAGGTTCAAAGAAGATGCAATAGAGTTACTCATTCTTAGCACAACTTTAGATCCTCGGGATGGCTACAAATCATTCAAAGTCGAAAACATTTGCAAGCTTGCTGAGAAATATTATCCTTCTGATTTCACAGAACAAGAGAAACTACACTTGAAATTTCAGTTGCAAAATTATGAGCTTGATATTTTCAAGTATCCGGAGTTTCAAAATCTAACAACCATTTCAGAGTTATGTCAAGTGCTAAATAAGACAAGAAAGTCTGCAATTTATCCTCTTGTTGATAAATTGATTCGTCTTATATTGACTTTGGCTGTTTCAACAACGACGACATAGCGTGCATTTTCAGCTATGAAACTTGTGAAGAGTAGATTGTGCAATAGAATGGAGGATGATTTTCTGGCAAGTTTATTGATCACATACATTGAGAAGGACATAGCTAGAAGTTTTGACGCCGATTCTATTATTGATGCTTTTAATGACATGAAAAAGCGTCGGACATAATTCAAGATGCCTCATTTTAGTAGATAGCTTAAATTAAAGTTGGTTTTTTTTTGTACTCCATGTGCAAAAGACAAACATCATTTATTATACTTTTTATTATGTTATGTTAATTTTTTCTAGAGTCAATGATTTTTAATGTTGTAATGCATCTTTTTATATTTTTAGTATACATTTCGTCTAGGGTAAAATCTTAATTCCGTTCCTGCATATAATTGTCTTGTTGGTTTTGGACGTGGCGCCATCTCAACACAAGTACGACTGCATGCCAAACAAGTGGCAGTAACCGTTGCCTCCGCCTCCAAGGTCGATCGTCTTATCCAATGATGCAGTAATGGCCAAGATAGAATAATCTTCCAACCGTGGCCGGCCCGCCCTCCAGCATTTTCAGAGTGTATATAAATGCACGTACAGGCGTTTAAGAACTCCATATCGAAGCTAAGTTGATATTCCATTAGAGCTAGGCCTAAATTGAAAGTGTTAATTTCTGATCATTTTAGTTGCTGTGATTGAGAGAGAGAGAGAGAGAGAGAGATGCATTCCGCAAAGGAGAAGATAAGCAACATGGCCAGTGCTGCCAAGGCGCACGTTGACATCTCCAAAGCCAAAGTCGAAGAGAAGGTTCCTCTCCAGCTAGCTCATTAGTACCATATCTGTTCAATATTGAATGTCATACGTTTTTTTTTTTTTTTTTTAAATTTTATAATTGAGTATACGTTCGTAGACAAGAAATATTTCAAGCGGATTTTTTTGTTCTTTGGTGAAATAATTTGTAGGTGGAGAAAACAACAGCTAGATCAAAGGAAGGGAAGCATGTAGCTGAGGAGCAAAGGAAAGCCAAGGAGGCTGGAGCCAAGATGAGGCTTCACGAGGAAAAGGCGGAGCACGCGGCGGAGAAGTTCCAAGGCAAGCACTCCCACCTCCTTCACGGCCACCACCAGCCAGTGGTTGGAACTCATGGCCACCAGCAGCCGGTGGTTGGAACTGCGGCTCCTGGGACCACGGTTCCAACTAACCCTCTAGGAGGACACACTACTGGACATCATCATAACAAGTACATGTAGGTTCTGTATTGAGAGAGAGAGAGAGAGAGAGAGAGAGTTGGTTAATTGTTTTCGTTGTTTTGGTTTTCCTTTGAATGTCGGGTTGGGTGTTTGTTGGTATGTTCATCAATTATCAGTTTATGGATTGGGTGCCTCGTTGAATTTGTACCAAAAACAGAATAAATATGAAGTGAAAATGTACATGTGTGGAATGGGTGATGTTCTTGACACATTTAGGGGAGTATCTTGACACACCCTAGACAATCTACCACCCAAGCCCCAAAAGATAAATTACATATATACTCCAATGGTTTTGTCGATTCCAAAAAATGCCAATAACATTAACAATGCTTTAGTTAGGCCATGGATTGTCTTGTCTATTGAATACGGTAAAAGTTATAAACCATTGTACTACTTATACTTGATGTGTATTAAACAAGACCGCTCTAAGGTAATTTGTCTTTGTACTAATTTTAGAAGACAATTGGAACATCATGATTATTAAATGAATATTTATGCTATTAACTCAAAAGCTAATAAACATGTCCTCAATCCTGGCTTATATTCATGTACGTCCCTCTTCCACTACAAAGGTGTATATGATAAATTAAACCATAGCTTGATAATAGTTTAAGTTGTGAACGTGGTAGGTCGAAATCTAATTTGAAAACGGAAAGCGATCGACCCCTATTTAACAATAAGTCAAATAATGAGTTTTCAAGATTTATTGAAAAGTTGAACTGAGTGTTCGTGCTTAGCTTGAATACGCGCGTTCGACATTTTGATAAATGTATACTAACCTAATTGAAATTACGCGGAAGCGTTGAATCTACTCCTAGATGGGAGAGGGGTGAATAGAAGTTTTGATAAAAATTACCAATTTTCTGATCTAAAAAATTAATATAGATGAATGGGTTGATTATCTCGATTAATTCAAACCAAAATTCAAGTACTGCAGTAGAATAAAAATTTGTGACACGAGACGCACGATTTACGTGGAAAAACTTAAGGTCCTAAATAACCCTAAGCCAAAATCACGGCCTAACACTACTGCTTTATTCTATTAATCAAAAAGAAGTATAGATTGCGAAATAGCAAAAACCTTACCCAAGCCTTTACCTATTCTCGCCAATCTCCGATGCTCCCAGAGTTTCTTCAAGATCCAATAGATGCACCACGGACTTTACGCCCGATCCACGTACAGATTCAACCGGCTCCGAATCAATCTCCCAAAGATTCGGCCACAGCGGCAAACGGCGCAAAGAATCACGAACACTGGATGATTAATGAATGATTTGATATGAAGCAGGTTCTAGACAACCCAAATGGCATAGGAAGATGCAAGCTGCCAAAAAAATCTCATAAGTGTCGTGCACCCCTTTCTTTCTTTTTAAAACAAAAACTCTCACGTCTGCCGCAAAACCCCCAAAAAAAAAAAAAAAAAAAAACTTGCAAACCCTTTCTTTTCTTTTTGTAACCAAAAACTCTTGCTCTCTCTCTCTATATATATTTTTTTTTTCAAATGAATAACAAGGGTTGCTATAAAAAAAAAAAAACTCTTCTCGGGGTTTTTTAATCCCTGGTCATCAACACCCTTTTATACTACAATTTTTTTTCCTTAAAACAAGTCTTATAATTACGCACGATATGGAAAGCAAATTTTCGGTCCTTTTTTGAAGAAAATTGATTTAGGATACATATATATATGGAAAATAAATTTTCGAAAAGATTTACCAAAAAGAAAACGTGCAGGAATAAAATTTCTACTTTTGGAGATAATATACATGATGTGCTGTATAATACTTTTACCTCTCATGCAATTGAATTGATTCCGAGCGGTCAGCTTGGCGTAGATAATGGGAGGAGTATCGAGCAAGCAACTACCCCATAAGAGCCTACCAATTACAATCAAATGGAGTTGATATAACAAAGATACCAAATGAGGTTTTGGACAACCCCGAAAAGTGCCAAAATATCGAACACTAATTAACTCAATAATCAAGAAGCTTAAAACAATTAACTTAGACATGTGCAGGTAAATACTCCAACGAAAAGCTAATGCAAAATAACAATTTCAACTGTGAATACCGACTACTTTAGTTTTTTTTTTCCCAACCGATAACAGATGATATTATAACTCCAACCAAAGATTACATGTGTCAAGATGAAAACTCGTCCTTAGATAAAGGACCAAGTAATCGAGATGGCGGAGATTCATTCTACAGACTATACCCCAAACCAACTAAATATTTTCCTGTAGAAACAAGAAACAAAGCAAAACAACCCAACTCCAATTGCGGTATTTTTCATCTTTCTTTTTTTTTTTTCTTTTCAAACAATAGACAAGAAATAAAAGAAAGTCTCAAATTGATTTTTTCCAAACCCTAGAGGTGCTTTACACACCAATTCATAGGCGGCCCATCTCATAAGGAGTCGAATGAGAGAAAGCATCCCTAGGTAAACAACGAACATGTGGTCAATCAAAGTGAATAGTCAAGATAAATCCAACTGAGACTCAATAAAGACCACTTAAACAATGTAAGTTTACTAACTCCAAGTGAGATTGTGTGCATAGAAACATGAGCATGGGATTCTATTACCAAAGCAGAGAACAACATCACTATGTAACAGAGAGATATGATAGAAAATTTGCTTCGATACATAACTCTCAAAGGCATACGCATATGTAAAACTAATATCAAGACAGCACATGATTCCCAAGCACGCAAAAAAAACATTGCAAGCACACACACAATAAAAAAAAACTGACTCAAAACAATACACACAAAAAAAAAAAAAAACATTTACTAAGTACATAACAACACATGACAACTCAAAATTAAAAATATTCAAAGCAAGCATATGAGAAGACATGTGACCCCACACACAATCTAATCGAGAGAAATTAAACCAAGAGATTTTCTAAGGTACTCAAACCTAAGAGAATCTAAAGGCTTAGTGAAAATATCCGCTTTTTGATCTTGTGTGGGAATAAACTCAAGTGCCACGACACCATCTTCAACCAAATCACGAATAAAATGATGACGGATGTCAATATGTTTAGTCCTAGAATGTTGGACTGGGCTTTTAGAAATATTAATGGCACTAGTGTTATCGCAAAAAACAGTCATTACACCTTGAAATAGACCATAGTCTTGAAGCATTTGCTTCATCCATAAAATTTGGGTGCAACAACCACTACGCCAAAAATTGCCTTTGCCGGCGGTTTTTTTACCGGCGGTAATAAAACCGTCGGTAAAGGGTGCTATTACCGGCGGTAATAACAAACCGCCGCAAAAGGTAACTATAAACGCCGTTTATTAACGGCATAAGTAAAACCGCCGGTAAAACTAACTATTACCGGCGGTAATGTAAAACCGCCGGTAAAACTTCCTATTAACGGCGGTAATCAAAAACCGTCGGTAATAATCTTTATATAATATAAATATTTTTATTCTTCTAATAAAACACATAATTTTAGGTAGCTCAGCGGGTAAGTGCTCGGGTATTAATCAACGGGTCGCGGGTTCGAATCTTGGCAATGTCATTATTTTTTCCCAAACTTTTACCGGCGGTTGTAAAACCGCCGTTAATAGTCCGAAACTTTTACCGGCGGTAATTTACCGCCGTTTTTGTATTTCCGACAATTGTTTTGCCGACGGAACTTTTACCGGCGGTAATTTACTTTTACCGGCGGTTTTTGGACTATTACCGGCAGTTTTTTAATGCCGTTAATGCAAAAATTTGGCGTAGTGAACTACCAGCGGCAATATATATTCTGCCTCTACGGTGGATAATGAAACACAATTCTGCTTCTTGCTATGCCAAGCAACCAAGCAGTTTCCCAAATAGAAACAACCACTGGAGGTACTCTTTCTATCATCCGCGCTTCCAGCCCAATCGGCATGGGAAAACGCGGCTAAGTCCACATTAGTACTCTTAGGATACCAAAGACCAAGAGTGGAGGTGCCCTTAACATAACGAATAATTCCCTTGACAGCGATCAAGTGGGACTCTTTAGGGTCAGATTGATAGTGAGCACACACTCCAACACTAAACGAAACATCGGGATGACTAGCGGTAAGATATAATAAGCTCCCTATCATACTACGATAAAGCGTGGAGTCAACACTAGTGCCCTCAATATCTTTAGCAATTTTAACAGTGGAACCCATAGGAGTATGAGTACTCTTGGAATCTTCCAAACCAAATTTTTTGACCAATTCTTTCGCATATGTGGATTGGGACAAAAATAACCCATCATTCAACTGACGAATTTGAAATCCTAGAAAGTAAGTCAATTCTCCCATTAGGCTCATTTGAAACTCATGGGACATCTGTGCCTCAAATTATTTCGCATGCTGCTCATTTGTGGATCCGAACAGAATATCATCAACATATATTTAAGCAATTAAAAGGTCGCTTTCAATTTTCTTCAAAAATAAAGTTCGATCTACTCCCCTTTCACAAAGCTGGTATTTAAAAGATATCAGTTAAACATTCATACCAAGCTTGAGGGGCTTGTTTAAGGCCATAAAGGGCTTTACGAAGGCGGTACACATGATCACAGAATGAGGGATCAATAAACCCTTTGGGTTATTCCACATACACCTCCTCCTTATGGTCACCATTCAAAAAAGCACTTTTAACATCCATTTGAAATAATTTAAAATTAAAATGAGATGCAATGCCAAAAAGTAACCTTATTGACTCCATTCTTGCTACGGGGGCAAAGGTATCATCGAAATCAATTCCCTTAATTTGGGTGTACCCCTGGGCAATTAACCTTGCCTTATTACGCACCACTATGCCATCCGCATCCTTCTTATTTTTAAATATCCATTTAGTGCCTATGACGTTAGTGTGAGAGGGTCTCGATACTAAGTACCAAACGTTATTCCTAACAAATTGTTGTAGTTCTTCTTGCATGGCTCCTATCCAATGGTCATCTCCTAAGGCCTCTTCTACCCTTTTTGGCTCTAATGTGGACGTGAAACACACATAATTGATCTCATTCCTAATTTTCTTCCTAGGTTTCATCTCATCATTAGGATCTCCTATGACTTTGCTAATGGGATGGTTAAGTTTTACTCTAGCCGAGGGTTCTTTGGCGGACACAGGAGCTAAGTTGTATTGACCTAACTCCTCATCTTCTAGAGGCTCAATTTCACTATCATTTTCATCTTTCTCATCCACACTCGTAGGAATGTCAACAACCTCTTTAGAAGAAACTCCCTCATCTAAAATATTGGATTGAAACTCCCCTCAAAAATTTCCCAACTCCCCTCATCATCATCATTAACCTGAGGGATTGACTCATCAAGCGTGGTATCGTCAACAACTACATTGGTTGATTCAACTAGGGTAGGGGTGCGAAGATTATATACTCTAAATGCTCTGCTTGTGTTGGAATAGCCTAAAAAGATACCATCATCACTCTTGGAGTCAAATTTACCTAAGGAACCGAACACCCTAAAATACTTCACTAAAGGTCTTTTACCATTCCAAATTTCGCAGGGTGTGAGAATTGTCCCTGGTTTAACGTACACTTTATTTATAGTATAGCAAGCGGTATTAAAAGTTTCAGCCCAAAGGTTTCTAGGGACGCACAGGGCATGAAGCATAACTCTCGCCATCTCTTGAAGGGTTCTATTCTTTCTTTCAACAACCCCATTCTGTTGGGGTGTGTGAGGTGCAGAGAACTCGTGTTTAATGCCTTTCTTATCACAATATCTTTCAATGTCGGAGTTCTCAAACTCAGTGGCTGCAACTAAATTTTTTTATGAGGGCTTTTTATTTGTTTGCCCTTCATGCAACCACCACACACAAGCCCTTGCCCATTGGCAAGTTTGGGCACTCCCCTCACAATCTCGTTTTTGGTTATTCGATGCAATTCCAAAAAATTTACATGTCTTAAACATTGGTGCCAAATTTCTACATTGTCAAGCAATATTCGATGACACACATTAGAACCAGCAATTTCAACACAATAGCAATTATCTGAGGAACGAACATCTTTAACCACACACAAACCCGAAGCATCAACTATAGAGCAATTATTTTTAGAGAAATTGACTTCATGCATATTATCACAAAATTGCCCTATGCTTAACAGGTTAGGTTTCACCCTCAACATACAATATGTTATCTAACAGAGGGATTCCGGGTGCATTTATGGTGCCTTGTCCTTCGATTTTCCTTGTATTACCATCCATCACCAAATGTGACAAAACCACCATTATACTTCTCTAGCTTAACAAAGAAAGACCTATTTCCGATCATATGTCTAGAACATCCACTATCTAAGTACCAGGCGCAGGCATCATGTGCCCGAAAAGCAGTGTGTGCTACATGACAAACAACTCTCTTCCATGTTTGCTTCGGTTTGGTGTTCACATGCGAGGTGTGGTCGTGTGTAGTACGTCTTTCAACAATCCTATTAGCCTCTCCATTATTTTTAGTCAAATTTGACAACTTTTTGATTTCCTCGACGAGGTGAGAAGTTTGATTTGCCAACAGACTCAAAGTCTTTTGAATTTTCTCATTCTTAATGTTTGTGAGAGACTGACGCACAACTTGAGGTCTTCCCACATTGGTTTGACCATACCGAACACCTTCATTAACTGGGGATACAAATAGTTTCCCCTTTGTTTTCTGATTGTCTCTTCTAAGTGTATAACAAAAAGGTCGAATGTGACCTCGATCACCACAGTAGTGACAAATAAAAGGATTTTTCTTTTCAGGAGCATGATTACTATTGTAAGCATTCTTAATGATGGTGGGAGATTTAATAAAAAAATTCAGGTATCTCGCTCACTACCTCATTCTTTGCAATTTCAGATTTTACAAACTTGATTTCCTTCTTTATGACCTCGTTAGCCTTAGGTGTCAATGAAGGTGGATCAACAAACCCTAAGCCGCTTCTATTTCTAAACGTACGTGTCATTTCAGCAATACGAGTTGCGCCACACTCGTTACGCTTTATGGTCTCAGTGGCCTCCCTAAAGTCACGCTCCAATTCAAAAATCTTATCCTTAGACCCTTCGAGAGCCTTCAAGGCATCCACACGCTCTCTCTCAATTTTGACAAACTTGTCTTCCAAAGTAGAGGTATAGGCTTTTAATTCTTCAATCTCGACATTCTTAGATTCAATGTCATCATTAAGTTTATTTTTCTCACCACTAATTCTCTTGATGACACTCATGAGATCCTTCCTTTTCTTTTTCAGTTTAACACCCTCTTTAAACAATTGATTATAGGCCTCCTGAATAGAATCTATATCATCATCACTCTTCTCACAATCTTCATCAGTCGAGACATACTTAATATCATCACTAAGAATTGTAGAAAGTTCAACCGATTTGGGGGATGTGGGGGACTTACTGTTGGCAACAAGCACCGAATATTTAGGAGCTTCATAACCCCCATCACTACTCTCATCACTATCGTCATCCCACATAACCTTATACCCATTGGCTACTTTCTTTTTAAGAGTGTTTGCACACTCTGCTTGAACATGCCCAAAATCGTGACACTCGTTGAATCTACTCCTAGAGGGGGGGTGAATAGGAGTTTTGATAAAAATTACCAATTTCTGATTTAAAAAATTAATAGATGAACAGGTTGATTATCTCGATTAATCCAAACCAAAATTCAAGTACTGCAGTAGAATAAAAAATTGTGACACAAGACGCACGATTTACGTGGAAAAACTTAAGGTCCTAAATAACCCCAAGCCAAAACCATGGCCTAACACTACTGCTTTATTCTTTTAATAAAAAAAGTACAGATTGCAAAATAGCAAAAACCTTACCCAAGCCTTTACCTATTCTTGCGGATTCAACTGGCTCCGAATCAATCTCCCAAAGATTCGGCCACAGCAGCAAACGGCGCACAGAATCACGAACAGTGGATGATTAATGAATGATTTGATATGAAGTGTGTTCTAGACAATCCAAACGGCATACGAACATGCAAGAACTAATTAAACAAAAAAAGGAACGGAATGCGGGCTGCCAAAAAAATCCCGTAAGTGTCGTGCACCCCTTTCTTTCTTTTTAAAACAAAAACTCTCACGTCTGCCGCAAAAAAAAAAAACTTGCAAACCCTTTCTTTTCTTTTTGTAACCAAAAAAACTCTTGCTCTCTCAGTATTTTTTTTTTTTTTTCCAAATGAATTTTTTTTTTTCCAAATGAATAACAAGGGTTGCTATAAAAATAACTCTTCTCGGGGTTTTTTAATCCCTATGGTGATCAACACCCTTTTTATACTACAATTTTTTCCTTAAAACAAGTATTATAATTACGCACGATATGGAAGGCAAATTTTCGGTCCTTTTTGAAGAAAATTGATTTAGGATACATATAGATATGGAAAATAAATTTTCGGAGAGATTTACCTAGAAAGAAAACATGCAGGAATAAAATTTCTACTTTTGGAGATAATATGCATGATGTGTTGTATATAGCTTTTACCTCTCATGCAATTGGATTGATTCCGCAGCGGTCAGCTTGGCGCAGATAATGGGAGGTGTATCGAGCGAACAACTACCCCATAAGAGCCTACCCATTACAATCAAATGGAGTCGATATAACAAAGACACCAAAGGAGGTTTTGGACAACCCCGAAAAGTGCCAAAATATCTAACAATCTCCTCCTTTGGCATTTCCGGGACAAAACCAACTGCACTAAAACATAACGAAGAAAATACGTCTTATAGAAAATAAACACTAAACCGCACCACCAGAGACAAGTCACCGACGAATGACGAATATGATGGAGGAGGTCCGACAGTAGAGGAACCGGGGAGGCCAAGGTGTCGGGAGGCATGAGCGGAGGATGAGGGTGGAGAGTGATGAAACAAAATAAAAACATGATTTCTATTACTTATAAATAAATAAATAAAAACGTGATTTCTATTGACTCCTTTATGAAATAAAATAAAAGAATAGGTTAACATGATATTGCTTTGACCCCATTTATTATCCCCTCTAAATTAGTATTTTTATTAGGGAAATTTATAAAAATGGTCCTTCTAGTTTCACCCGAGTCTCATTTTTGTCCTCCAATTATCAATTGCAACTCTTTTAACCTTCAAGTTTGGTTTTCGTACCAAGTTGATCCAATTGATAATGTCTGTCAGCCAAACTGAACGGAAAAAATCAGATTACGGGCAGACATCATCAATTGGACCAACTTGGTACGAACTGCAAGGTTCAAACTGCCATCAATTTGATCCTTTCCTTCCAGTTTGACTGACAGAAGTTATCAATTGGACCAATTTGGTACAAAAACCAAATTTGAAGGTCAAAAGAGTTGTAATTGATACTTGAAGGACGAAAATGAGACTCGGATAAAACCAGAAGGACCATTTCTCTAAATTTTCCTTTTTATTATTTGCTAATTAAAAAGAATTATAGCTTTTTACAAATTTGAATAGAAGTTAAAAGAGAAAATTACCTCTAAGTACAGAAAAATGACACTTAATTCCCATTAAGGATAGATGAAATACTTAATTACCACTAAGTCCACTTTTACAAAAATACATTTACCATTAATGGAAGTGTCATCCTGGAGTTTTAGGGCATGCTAGGGTTTTATGGTACCCTAATGGGTACCCTAGTACCCTTGGGTACCCTAAAATCTTAGGATTTTAGGATTTTAGGGTACTCTAGGGTTTTAGGGTACCTTAAGATTTTAGGTTTTAAAATACCCTAGGGTTTAAGGTACCTTAGGGTTTAGGTTTAGCCACTTTCATAGAGCGCTAGGGTTTAGGTTTAGGCACTTTCATAGGAGTTTTAAGGTGCACTTTCCTATTATAGGGTTTTAGCGGTTTAGGCACTTTCATAGGGTGCCCTAGGGGTTTAGACATTTTTATAGGGTACCTTGAAGTTTAGGCACTTTTATAGGGTACCCTAGGGGTTAGGCACTTTTAGTATTTAGGATTTTAGGCACTTTCATAGGGTTTTCGCGTTTTGTTAATTAGAGGAGACTTGGTGAGAATTACTTTTTATTTTCTGAACCTAGAGGTAAATTGCCCAAGTTAAAACTACTTGGTTAAGTAAGTTACAGAATGGATAATTAGATCTAAATTATCATTAAGACTTATATATATGTAGTTTGAAATCAAAGCGTTTTTGGTCCATCTATAACTTTCTCAAATTTAAATAAGTTAAAAAAGGCTATAAATTAAAATTAAAATAATCTCAAATTCAAAGTCAAATAAGCTACAGCAATAACATAAGTAATTATCTACAATTCCTATCAAAACACTTTTCGCTAATATTAAATAAAAAAACAAATAAAATCACTTTGTAAGTGCTTTTAAACGGGACTTTTATTATCTCCCAAAAGGCTATCCCTGATTCCCACCTACAAGGACTGCCCTCCTGTTTGGTTCAGGGTCATTTGTGGGCCCTTTTTGAGCCCAGAATGATTATCGAACCTGTTTATTTTTTGGAGCTCAAAATTATTGGCCATGGAAAAAAAAATCATGTTGATCCGATACCGTTTAATCGGATTTTCAACAGCATTAAGATTTAGATAAACGTGTTCACGCGTAGAAATCCAATGTTGCACATTTTTTTTACAAGATTAATGCATTTCAAAATTACATCCAACGGTATCTGATTAAAGTGATTTTTAATTGGTCATTATTGTAGGCTTGAAAATGGTCCACAAATCCCAAAGTGAGAACTCGACCGAAGGTAGGGGTGTAAACGAGCCGAGTCGAGCCGAGCTTTAGCGAGCTCGAGCTCGGCTCGTTTACTTAACGAGCCAAATATTCGAGCTCGAGCCCGGCTCGAGCCTTATCGAGCCGAGCCCTTAACGAGCCGAGCTTAGTAATTTACTAATCGAGCCTCTCTTTATCGAGCCGAGCCTCCCTTAACGAGCCGAGTTTTTGTCGAACGAGCCGAGCTTGGCTCGGCTCGTTTAGTAAACGAGCCGAATACTAGAGTTCGAGCTCGGCTCGTTTACTAAACGAGTCGAGTCGAGTCGAGTCGAGCCGAGCCTTAACGAGCCGAGCCTTAACGAGCCGAGCTCACGAGTAGCTCGGCTCCCTTACAGCCCTAACCGGAGGGAAATACTTCGCGTAACATTTCGAGTTTTCCGGTCGGGACCAAATCATGTGCTTTAGTGAGAGCGTGAAAGCGTGTGCGAAAAACACCCCAATCTAATCTACTAAAATTTGTCAGAGTAATAATCGAAAATATGAGCATAGTACAAAAATTATGAGCGAAAGCGCGAAATATTTTAAAGGATTATGTGATTAAGATCCCTCCTATAATTGCTCAAGCTAACCCCAATTTCCTTTTTTTACCTTTTTTTAGGCTGATGATTTTGTCATTCCTTTTTTTTGTTAACGTTACTCTCCTGCAAGTGTATTTTTAGCAAAATCATTTCTCTTTTTTTATCAGCTAAAACGCCTTTTCTGTTTTTTTAAGGCTAGTAATTTTGCCACACCTTTTTTTGTTATTGTCACACCCCTGCAAGTGTATTTTTGGTAAAATCACTAGCCTTAAAAAAACAGAAAAGGCGTTTTAGCTGATAAAAAAAGAGAAATGATTTTGCTAAAAATACACTTACATGGGAGTAACGTTAAAAAAAAAAAGGAGTGACAAAATCAACAGCCTAAAAAAAGTAAAAAAAATAATTTTGCTAAAAATACACTTGCAGGGGTGTGGCAATAACAAAAAAGGGTGTGCCAATATCATTTCCCTTTTTTAACTTTATTTTGGTGAAAAACCAACCCCAAGGTCCAACTTGCAGAGAGGGCCAGAATTGTCAAACCCCATGGCCCAGTGGGCTCCACCGAGGCCTCACACCTACCAAACAAATCATTATTCCCTTCTTTCTTTCTCCCATTTTTTTTACCGTATCCCTCATGGCACATTTTGTCATTTCCACTTCCCCATTGACCGACGCCCCACGTTAGACGCGGAGGATTTGTCTTCCCCCACCGCCGTCGCCGTCGTCGTCTCCGTCTCCGTCCCCTTCGAAACTTCAACTCGTTTTACAGAAGAGCAAACCCCGTGTCGTCATCGGTGACGTCACTCTCCGGCTCTCCGACAATCAAGTCGTAATCTTCTTAACCCCCTTTTTTTCATTTCTGTAGAGGGGAAAAAAAATTCGAAGCTTTAGGGTTATGAAATAGGTGAGAGAATTAGTCAATTTTTTGGGGAAAAAAGTTGTTTCTTTGGAAAGTTTTGTTGCTCTGCTGATTGTGCGCAGCTGGAATTTCGAACTTCGTGACGGTATATGAATTGATTTGATCTAGGTTTTGGCGGAGCCGAGACAAGGGTATGCTTTTTCTGCTTCTTTAATTTTCCAATTTTAGGGTTTTGCTTCTGGTGCTTTAGCTAAGCTTGATTCGTTCCGTGCTTTGATAAATCGTATAGAATTTGTGTGATTGAGAGGAGGGAAATTAGGTATTTCGATTCTCAAGCTGGTTAAAGTTGAAGGCTTTCGTGGAAAATGGATAATAGGAATAAATAAGCATAGTGAGCAATTGGGTGTGAACAAGACGGGGAAAAACATAAGAAAGAGCCCCCTGCACGAACCCAATTTCATTTCGAACACGAATAGGCGGCAGCAGCAGCAGCAACATCAACCTCAGCCTCAATGGAATCGAACCATTATCTCTTATAACGCTTACTAAACCTAGTAACCAGTCATAGTCTAGTTGTAATATGCATCTCACTGGATTTGTGTTTAATTTGTTTGAAGTTGGCTATTCAAAATCCCTGTGTCATACTTCTGCGATCGATAACCTTATTTTAACCCTACTTTTATTTTGCTTGCTTGTTTGGAGATGTTTACTCGTTTCGGGGATCAAAATCGATAGTTTGTTTTATTTGTTTGAAGTTGGATCAGGGCCTTTGGAACTAGTTATTTATTTTTGATCGGCAAGGGCCTTCGGAAATATTGCTTCAAGAGCTTTTGAATTTATATACTCATGCCCCTCAAGAAAGTTGGATTTTGTGCAAATTTTGGCATACTTTTTCTTGACATCTATTTTGTTACTATTTGTTCTCCACGACCTAATAAACCACATAAATTGGACCACGTTGAAGTTACCAAACTGGACCGAAAACGAACTTGTCTAGTTTGATTTCGGTCTTTTACATGACTGTTATCCTTTGTCCCTACTTTTGATGGGTTAGAGCTAACTTTCAGTGGTAAGAAGAATTACTGTATGTTTGTAATAAAACCACATTTTAGTAGGAATTGCTGTTAGACCCTCGTCATAAGAACTTATGAGTGCAGGCGCAGTAACCCCTATTTGAAATGGAAAATGGGCAGAATATGAATACTTTGGGAACGGAAATCGGTTTTGTAATGGAGCCTCGTGATGAAAGAGACCATGCAAAAAGCAATAATGACATTATGGCCCGTCGTTTGAAGAACCGAGAACGTCAACGAAGATACAGGGAACGAAAGCGTCTTGAAGCTGACATGAAGAAGGCACCTATCGTAAACAGCTCAAAGCCACTGCTCTTGGAGATGCATGTGAATAGGATTCCCAACTATTTTGTAACCACTGTTCGTCGGCGGCGAGATTGGAAAAAAGATGCAAGAACGGCCCATGCAGTTAAGGAACAAGAAGTCAAATTGAATAACGTTGTTACTGGTTTTACCTCAGCCAATGAAAGCCAATTAACCTTGTTGCCCTCAGGATCTGAAGCAAACCAAGCAATACAAAGTGAAAGAAGATTTACTCCTGGCAGAAGACATTGGAAAGCAGATGCAAGGAATAAGAAAAACTGAAGTTTTTGCTGCTCAATTTATTTTACATGGGTAGGGTCCATGTTTACAGAAAGATGTAAAAATATCAACTGATTGCAGACTAGAAAACAGCTAATTTGGTGTTAAGATGCCTAAGGTGGTAATCGTCGCTGAACTCATGATGCTTTGGTGAGTGTGGGGAAGCTTCGAGTACGAGATGTTAGCGTTCTATTCTTTTGATGACTTTCTACTTGCATGTGTGGTTCTGATATGTGGAGGTGGTGAAGAAGTCAACGACCTGAGAAGTCAGGTCTGTGGTTGGGAACCATTAGGGAAAATATAGTGTTGTAAGTTATGACATGGTGATGCTAGTAGGAGTACTGCACCTTCATGCATGTCTGAAAGCTCAACATTCCTGAACTTAATTCAGAAGCAGTGATGCTTCTTTGTTGTACATTTGCAAACTTAATCTACTAACAGGTTTGTATGTACATAGATATGTTATAAAGTCGATACTCAACTGATGAACTCTATGACAGCCCTTTGCATTTGCATCTTGTTACAATCATTAGTCGGAAACTTTTCGGATAAGTGTTTTCCAGTCTATCCGCTTGAATAGAAATCCTGGGAGCACTAGCAGTGTGGTGGATGTAGTCATCGATACTTGAGATTACCCAGCATAACTGTGAAAACAGGGACACGGGGATGAGAAATGGTTGGTAATACTTGTGGTGATGAATCTCTCAGTGAAAGTTAGAACCAACAGTATTCGTGTTGTCTGTGCTTTCGTACTCAGAAAACATTTGGTCCCTGTATCTTCTATGCTTGATCACTCTTGTTCAAATCCAAAACTATAGATGTGTTTTAGGCTCTATTTGAAACCTAAGGAAAATGGGGGAAAAGAAAGGAAAAAAAAAAAAAAATCCTTGATGGTTGTTTGGTTCCTTCTAAGGTAAAGGAAATAAATTAGGAAGGAAAAGTTTTTAGGCTCTGTTTGGAGAGAGAAAAATAAAAAAAAATTCGTTGATGGTTGTTTGGTTCCTATATTCTAAGAAAAAGGAGAAGGAAAATAAATTAGGAAATAAAATTTAGTTTTTTTATTTATATGATTGTTGTCTCTAGAAACAACCAAAACTAATGGAAACTTCTACAGTACTTATTTTTAAAGTTAGTATCATAATTCAAAAAACTATCGGGTTGGATTCTTTTTATTTATAATTCTTGCCCTTTACCTTTTCGACAATATAATCCAACCCCTCAAATAAGTTTTTTTTAATTTTTGAATTGAACTCCGGTGTGTACCCATCCATATCTAACTTGGACCCAGGTGTCCCTAGCGTGTCCCTGCTTAAAATTTACGAAAATTAATTGGAAACGCCACAAGGAATGTCCCATATGTGTCCCCGGCGTGCAAAATTAATTGGAAATTCCACATGGCCTGTCCGATGCGTGTCTCTGGCGCGCCTGCTTTACAATTTCTATTGCCCCATATTCTTCTTTTAAAAAAATAGACAGAGAGCATACATCGACATGTAGTCAGATTAGTAGTAAAAAAAGAAGAGTACAGTAAAAGATAATGGCTCACCACCAAATGGAAGTTTTTTGCAAAAGTAGACAGGCTTGCAAATTTGCAAAAATCTATGGTACGTGAAGTATTGTAACCGCGCAGAAATACAACTCCAATTGCAGATTTTTACAAGACATACCCAATTTAAAGGCATGTAGACCAAGAGAGCCTTGACGTGAGGAGCAACTTCCCCAAGTTGACTGAAAATATAACCAAAATTACCGTCGCTGGCTACCCAAGAATGGAGCTTTTCCAGACTTGGAGCTTCCAAGAAAGAATTTCACCAGATTACCCCCATACTCAAAGGTGATCAGGTTAGCAGCAGAAAGCCCAATCTCCATTACCTCATAACAACAGAAGGAGTGAACAAACACTTAATCTAGTAACAAGAAGGCTACACCTCTCCAAATTTGTAGACTCCAGGTCCAAGCAGGAAGAGAGAATTGGCTGCATATCACTTTGGGTTAAAGGTAGTAACTTCTTGTGTTTCTTCTCAATAGATTTCTAAGCAGCATACTTGTAAAGAAAGTGGATACATTAAAAATTAAGCTTCAGATTTTCAACACCCATTCTAACAGCAAACAAATCCATCAACCTATCTCACAAGAAAATTCTCTTCCAAGGCAGAAGGAGATCCCAATTGACAGTATCCTAGTGCCACCATAACTATTCAAGATTTAATACTATTTTAACAAACAGGTGCGTTAATATGTGATAATTATCTGCTAACGTCAAAGTTCAGGTTGAGTTCAAGACTCGAAAAATAAAATTACAAAAGGTAAGTCAGATTGATTTTATTTTTCTTTTAATAGCCAGAAGCATGGTCGACCTAGGGGCCTCCTAGGCACTAGGCGGCCACCCACGCCTAGGGTTTCGGGTCTACGCATTGATTAGGTGTTTTGTACATTAGTCGGGGATTCATCGCCTAGTCGGCAGCTCTATTTGTAATTTTAAAAAGTATTAGGGTTACGTGTGTGATATTTGGTCAAGTGTTATATTAACAAACACAAAATACATATGATAGTCTTATGTCATGTCTTACTCAAACTTTAGGAGAAATGAGGAGATATTCTTTTGAAAAGATTTTAAAAAAAAAAAACCTGACTAACCTCTAGGTCCCGATTTGACTCCCAACTAGTAGGCCTAGGTGCTAATTGCCTCTCTTCCTTCCGACTAGCACCGAGCGATTTTTAGCACATAGTGTTACGATGTTCTGGAATCATAAAAATCCGGTATTCCTTTAGAAATGAGTGTGGGAACTAAGGCTCCTTCTAAGCATTGATTCACATAACGACCTACGCAATTGATTACTTTGCTTAGGACGAAGCAGATTCACATTAACGATATTGCATGAGCAAACATGATGGGAAATCATGAGCCATCTTCTGTTATTTGCCAAGCTGCACTGACTTCTCTCTTTATCATCTTTATTCTCAGTGAATCATTCTTTACTCCAAGAATTTGTTTATAGTAACCAAACAAAAACTATCCCACATTCTGGCACTGACCAGATATTTGTTGAAGGACTTAGCATTATCTCACCTCAACTTTTATTTCCAATTTCAGCTTCACACGTTCTGCTGCTTCTGCATCTCGTCCTCCAGAGGCCGCTTTTCTTAGTACATTCCTGCAACAAGTTGATCATTCATAAATGAAAACTGTTTAACAATAACAGGCTTAAGCAAACCCGTTCACAATTAAATTTTCCGTGCATATATGGGTACCAGCTAAAAAGTTGCTTGTCACCGGATTAATTAATGCAAGGATTAATATGTTCTTGTCAAAACTCAAAATATATTCCCCAAAAACTCTTGTTTAGTCACCCTCTTGTGGGATTCCCACAATGTGAGTTTTTTTATCCTTTTTAATTTTTATTTTTTCACGTTTTTATATGAACAAGAGCAAAATATCAGTATTTCCGCAACATGTAAGACAAGAAGAGAACGTATATATATCTTCAATATGTCAAGAAAAGTTGACCTCGCAATTGATACAAATTAGTAGTTCAGCATATCATCCCAGAGTGCAACTTAAATGCCATATGCAAAATTAACCTACACCCTAGGAAGCACAGACACGTGCAGAGTGTGTGTCTGATTGGTCAAACGGTTCAGATACTCCTATGGTCCATGGATTTCGCTTGTACATAAGTGAGACGCAACCAGTGTCTTGGAACATATTGAGAATAAAATGAGGAGCAAAACAATGAAGTTTAATACATATAAGAAGCTGATGAGTCTAAACAAAATGTTTAAATGATTACTGACAAAAGGGCTCAGCCCCATAAGAGAAAACATAACACAATAAGCGACTGTAAGTCTGTAACGTTTATTTCTCTATACCTTTGTATCTTTCATCTTCTCGTTGCTACTTCATATGCTCTAATTACTTTACCATATTGTTGTTTCAAATCTTTTTCTAAACAAGAAGAAGAAAAAGGCAATAGATTTTGTTACATATTTCCTAAATCGAGCTGAACACCCAATGTCAGAATGTTTGTGTTTCAATATGACGTCTGTGGAAACACAGAATTCCCTTTTCCATTGATATTTCCTAGAAAATAGAAATGTTGTCTTTGTAGAACGAAAAAAATTTTACTTCCCGTCTTAGCTAGCAGGCATTTACTTTCCAGAGGATGATGAAACAATAGCAATTTTTAACAAATATCCATGAACCAAATTAAGACTACTAAGAAAAAGAACACCCCAAAAATGGTACATCGAATGAAAGATACAGCCTAATATACAATCAAAGCATTAGTTTGCAGCCATAACCTATACTAGCATATAAGGCACAAATGATAGAACTACCATAAAAACTCTGAGGAAGATTCTCCCCGAAGAATTCCAGGCAGTCACATACACATGAAAAGATCTAGGAAACAGTCAACTGCCTTGCTATTTCAACACTGCCTCATGATGATGATCCAACAACATCATCGACACTGCCTCCTGATAATGACCCAGCAACATAAACAGCGCCTTTATTCAGCTGCATGTCCAAAAAATAAATAAAACATGAAAAGACGAACAGACGAACCAATTTCTTTAGTACTCTCTAGCAAAACATTGATGTTTACCTTGTACCAGCAAATCCAGCATCCAGCGGCAGCCTTTCTACACCTCGAACAGATGAACAAATCACAATACTCACACAAACCAAAAGTAACAATGTCCCCTACATCTCTGCTGCTCTCATCATACATTCTATACTCAATCATTAATTCTTCCTCTGTGGGAGAAGGATGGCCATAATCTACACATGCCCTTAACCCTTCAAAGGTAAACCTCCACCCAAAGGCCTTTGGAGACCCTTCCTCCCAATTGGTGTAGACAGGGGATCCGTCCTAAAAATAATCTGATGAGTTAGACAAATTGCCCACCCTCCAACAAGAAGGACAGGGCCTGTCCCTTCTTTGAACTATTTTCAATCCTCTCAATTCAAATTTCACAACCTGCATGAATAAAACAACTATATCATCGATTGAGGGTGGAATAAAAAATGAACAACATAATAAATTGGCAGCAAGATTACCTCGACTTCCGGCCAGGACCTGAAATCGTCTTTAGGTTTTAATATCCAAGCGCAAATGATGGCTGCACCTATAGCCACAGTTGGTGGTTTGAAACCATCAACTCCACCTCCTTCCCAAAAATCTCTACAAAACATTTGCCTAATCCTTGCTTAGCTTCATTACCCTCTTCCAACAAAATAAAGTCAACTGCCCCAACCGGAAATTTACGCCTCTTCAACAATTTAGCAACCAACACCCTAAGATTTAATAACACAGGTTCATTAGAATTTTTTTGGAATCAGTTATGATGGAATTAGGGCAATGATTGTTGGTTTAGGCGAAGTTGAAAGTAGCGAAAATGAATGCTTTGTTTGGTTTGGTGTTTGAAATTTTTTTTGAAAAATAGTAGGGGTAATAAGTAGAGAGAGAAATATTGGGAGTAGGGGGAATCTAGGAGGAATCTAGGGGGAATTTTTTGAAAAATTGTTTTTGAATTGTGAAAAGAACAAAGCAGAAAGTAGTGGAGATGAGGTGTTGGGAATCGAGTTTGAAGGTAGGGCCATTGGGCTTAATAGAGTATTCTCGTGGAAAGTTGAATCAACGCGCTTTATTTTCCCTGATTTCAATCGAAATCAAGAATTGCAATGTACGATTGTTGTTCCTCTGAGTCTGAACGATGATGATGACAGGTGTAAGTTTAGGACAAGTGCAATATCTGTCGGATTTACCAACCCTATATTGGTTAATGAACCATTAGCCATTGCAGTTGGGTTTAGGTTTGGTTATCAAGCTGTTTTTTCTAACATATCCAAACGGAAAGTTGTTCTTCCAGTTGATTTTGGTAGAAGAACCAATGTATCATTAGTGTCCTTTTAGTATCATGGAGTTGATGTTTCGACGAAGGAGTGCAATTTTGTTCACCTTCCTTGCTATTTGTTGAAATAGTGTGGATCCCACCACAAAGTGATGCCATACTTTACCAAAAAGTGTATTACACATGTGGGACTTACACCGTTTCAATTAATAAGAGGGAGAGTAATGTTCACCCTCTTTTAAGGAGGGTGAACAAAATTGCACTCCCTCCATCTACTTTATCTTCATCAAACAATGATCCCAAAAAAGGACACTAATGATACATTGGTTCTTCTACCAAAATCAACCAAAGAAACAACTTTCCGTTTGGATATGTCAGAAAAAACAGCTTGATAACCAAACCTAGACCCAACTGTAATGGCTAATGGTTCATTAACCAATATAGGGTTGGTAAATCCGACAGATATTGCACTTGTCCTCAACTTACACCTGCCATCATCGTTCTGACTCAGAGGAACAACAATCGTACATTGCAATTCCTGATTTCAATCAAAATCAGGAAAAATAAAGCGCGTTGAATCAACTTTCAACGGGAATAATCTACTAAGCCCAATGGCCCTGCCTTCAAACTCAATTCCCAACACCTCATCATCTCCACTACTTTCATCTTCGCTACTTTCATCTTCGCCTAAACCAACAATCATTGCCCTAATTCCATCATAACTGATTCCAAAAAATTCAAATGCACCTGTCCCATTCAAAATCGTCTAACCAAAAACTAGGAATTATAAAAACAGATCTCATTTAAATCAAAAATTACGAAAATACATGTAAATCAAAACAAAACAACTAAACGTGAGGAGTGATTGTGATTCCTCCTCTGGATCTGCAGGTAGTTCCATAGCTCGTCCCGCACTGATCAGCCGGGCAAATTAGGGGGTTGATTCCAATCGGGAATGTCTCTCCGTTTTTCTCCATTTTTGAAAACGTCTTCTACAAGGGTTTTGAAGTTTGAGTGCGAAATGAAATGAACGAGGGGATCGGATTCAGAGTTCACTATGGGGTCTTTATATACTCAACCCAAGAAGTTAACTATTTCAATTTTCCCAAAAAATTGGCAATCAAATCGTGACCCTTACCAACACAAGTTTCTAGCTCAATGGTTATTGCCCAAAGGCTCCCTTAAGGCAAGCGTTCAAGCCTCATAACATGCGCTTTGGATGTGAGCCCCCTTTTTTTTTTTTTTTTTTACAAGAATAGGTTCTAACATTGAAAATCATAGTCCTAGTTATATTTTATTTTATAGCAGTATGTGTTTTATGCTTTGTTTGGTTTCGTTTTTTTTTTAAAAAAATTATGAGAGTAGTAAGGGTAATAAGTGGAGAGAGATAGAGAGAGAAATGATTGGAAGTAGGGGGAATCTTTTGAAAAATACTTTTCAAAAAGTAAAACAAACAAGGCATTAGGCTCTATTTGAAACCTAAGGAAAATGGAGAAAAAGAAAGAAAACAATACATAATCCTTGATGGTTGTTTGGTTCCTATTCTAAGGAAACGGAAATAAATTAGGAAGGAAAAGTTTTAGGCTTTGTTTGGAACCTAAGGGAAATCGGGGAAAAGAAAGAATAATAATAATAATAATAATCTTTGATAGTAGTTGTTTGGTTCCTGAAAAGGAAAATAAACTAGGAAGTAAAAGTTTAGTTTTTATTTATATGAATGATTGTCTCTAGAAACAACCAAAACTAATGGAAACTACTACTTTTTTTTAAAAAAAATTAGTATCATAATTCAGAAAAATATCAGGTTGGATTCTTTTTATTTATAATTCTTTCAACAATATCCTTTTCGACAATATAATCCAACCCCTCAAATAAGTTTTTTAAAATTTTGAATTGAACCCCGGGGTGTCCCCATCCATATCTAACTTGGACCCGGAGTGTCCCTAGTGTGTCCCTGATTAAAAATTACAAAAATTAATTGAAAACGCCACAAGGAATGTCGCATACGTGTCCCCGGCATGCAAAATTAATTGGAAACACCACATGGCTTGTCTCTGGTGCATCTGACACAGACAAGACGATAACTTAGGCGTGTTGATGCTTTATAATTTCTATTGCCCCATATTCTTCTAAAAAAAAAATAGACAGAGATCATACATCAAAATGTGGACAGACTTTCAAATTTGCAAATATCTATGGTACGGGAAATATTGTAACCGCACAGAAATACAACTCCAATTGCAGATTTTACCCAGTTTAAAGGTGTGTAGACCAAGAGAGCCTTGACATGAGGAGCAACTTCCCCAAGTTGACTGAAAATATGGACCCGGCTTGGACTGCAGGAAGTCCATGTAGTTCCATTACAGCCGTTCATCTTTGCATTCAACGGTACAGATTTTAAAAACTTTTCTAGGGAAAAGTAAAAGTTATTTTTTAAATCCCGACCGTTAAAAACACCATCCAACGGTTGCAAACGCTCCCACCGCACCTCTGCAGTCCAAAGACAATCCTACAATTTGACTACATTTTGATGTATGCTCTCTGTCTACATTTTACCGTCGCTACGTACCCAAAACTAGCGCTTTTCCAGACTTGGAGCTTCCAAGAAAGAGAATTTCACCAGATTACCCCCATACTCAAAGGTGGTCAAGTTAGCAGCAGAAAGCCCAATCTCCATTACCTGATTACCTCATAACAATAGAATACCGCCAAGGACTTCAACGAAGGAGTGACCAAACACTTAATTAATCTGGTAACAAGAAGACTACACCACTCCAAATTTATATAGACTCCAGGTTCAAGCAGGAAAGAGAGAATTGTGTGGGCATCACTTTGGGTTAAAGGTACATATCATATAGCTTGAGAGTAACTAGGGAGCCAAAACACTCATTTAAATCAGGTCCGAGGACATATGATTGCAAAAACAACTGCTTCGGCGTGGACTCTTTACCGCGAGGAAGTTGATGACAAGGAAACAAATCCATCAACCTGTCTCACAAGAAAATTCTCTTCCAAGGCAGAAGGAGATCCTAATTGCATGTCAGTATCCTAGTGCCAACATAATTATTCAAGATTTAATCTACTATTTCAGACTTTCCACGCCCAGTTTAACAGCAAAACAAATCCATTGATTTATCTCACAAGAAAATTCTCTTCAAAGGCAGAAGGAGATCCTAAATGTCAATAAGCTAGTGCCCACATAGTTATTCAAGATTTGATCGACTATTTTAACAAACAGATGCTTCAATCTTTTATAACTACCTGACTGCATCAAACAGCGGGAGCCCCCCCCCCCCCCCCCCTCTTCATCCCGCGTATGCTGGGCCAATCAAAGTCCAGATTTAGTGGGGATGCGCTTAGGAATCTCCACTTGGTTGCAAGTACACTAGTTCGAACAACATCTCTTGTTGTCAAAAATGAGATGATTAGAGACAGAATCTCATCTGGCAACAGATCCATATATGCCACTTCAGCAACATTTTTCTGTATGATAAAATGGTAATGATATTAGCTCTAAGAACCCAGGTCAGATAGGTAATGGTGCTAGCAAGAATTATCAAATCAATAAAATTCCTCAAACGTAATATGGGAAAAGCAAACATCACACACTACGGAATTTAAAAAGACAACATCCAACAAAATGTAGAACAAGGAATGCAGACTTGTCACTATCTGTTACCTTCTCAATCCCTAGGCCTCGTTTGATTCAGGGATTAACTACCCGGGATAGGATTAATTGTACCTAATCCTGAGTTATCCCACGTTTGGTTCCCAAAATGAGGGGGGGGCTTTGGACATACGCCAGTGATGCGGCCGCATCTGGCCCCCAAATTTTCACGAATTTTGTGGGCCCCTATATATTTTGTACCCTTATATATAGGTATACATCTATAATATTCATTAAACTTGAGGGCCTAATTTTTACTACTTTTGATGTAAAAAATGCGAGAATGGTGATGTTTAAGTAATATATTTTGGATTAAAGTATATAATGATTATTGAGTTTTGTGTTATCATTGTTTTTAATTCGTCTAGTCTTTCTTCTTCTTCTTTTTTTGTGTATTATATAATGGGCTTCAAATATAAAGTTCGCATCCGGCCCCAAAAAATTCAGAGCCGGCACTGTAGGAACTAATAACAAACTGATATACAATAAGTAATTACATCAATGTTTTTCCAATATGCCCCCTCAAACTGATGGTGTACGGCTACTGAGCGTCAGTTTGTCGATACCTGGCGGTGGTTCAATTTTTTTAGAAAATTATCAATGCTGAAAGTTTCAGAACATTCTCAGTTTGGGTTTGCGGCAGTGGTGGTTTACTTTGTGGAACAAACTATGGGGTGGTGATTGTGGTGGTGGTGATGATATAATCTTTTACCAAAAGGAAACAGACCTACACATATATAAGTTGAGTCCTTAAGAGTTAGTGGGAAATAAATTCGTAAAACTTAGTCCCGCATGAAATTATCTCCCAAAAAGGTTCTGGTGATTGTTTCATAGTAAGATGCAGAGAAAACTAAGCAACAAACAAGAAGATGAAAAAACAAGACACATACATAATGTTTTGTTTTGGAACTAAAAAGTAAAAACAGGTGAATTTTTGACATGACCCATTTTGCAAATTGACCAACTGCGGAGGAAAAAGCTTGAATTGCCATGGGAGAACACAACTTATGAGACTCCTAATCAAACACTGGATATGATTCCAGAAACCAAAGCATCTGTTTTGCCCGGACCGGTACCTGTGCATCTTTTTACCATTTACTTTACAATTATCCAATCCGAAATTAAAAACATCTCCAAAAACAATACCTCGACGGAAGCCTTTTCCATGAACTTGCTGCCGGAGCTTATTTCTGCTTCTTCTATTGCCATTGCCCTTTTGAGGGGTCGTAGGTGGTTTTGGGGCATACTGAAAACAGAGTAGCATAAATTCATAAGCAATGAAAAGAAAGGATTTTTATTTTATTTTTGGGTAGGGGGAGGTAAGTAAGTGGGAAATCTGTTGGGAAGAAAAGATTACATATGATGGAGGTGGACATACTGATCTAGCAAGGAAAAGAACTAAACAGAAGTTGAAATAACTCTAAATGGGCTGCTAATGGGGGAGCTAACAATATACTTAACAGAAAAATCGACCAATTTTAGGGGCTGTTTGGACAAATAAGTCATTGTGGCCTATTTTTTATTCTCATTCAAATTTTTTTCTCATTTTGTGGCTTATTGTCAATTTTTTGGAGATTATTGCTTCATTATGACTAGAGGAATCGGAAAAGTAAAAAATTTTGATCGAAATCCAATTTTTTTGGAATTTCTACGAAATTTGGCGGGAAAGCCACGTTTTCGTCTTTTTGTGCAAAAATTTGGATTTCGACTCAAATTTTTTACTTTTTAAATTCCTCTCGTCATAACGAAGCAATAATCCCCAAAAAATTGACAATAAGTCACAAAATGTGAAAAAAAATTTGAATAAGGATAAAAAATAAGCCAAAGTGACTTATTTGGGCAAATAGAAGATTACTCCACTGACAACTCTAAGGAAGGGTTTTTTGTGTTTTTTCCCCCTAAGATAAGAAACTCGAGCTGCGAAACCCTAGGAACCCTAAAAGAGCCTGTTATTGGCAAGGAAGATTTGCACGAAATCACGTAAAAAAAAATGCGTTTGGACTCATTCCGGGTTGCACAAAACTCTAAAAAAATATTCATAAATTTTTCAATATTATTTTATGGGACCTGTAAAAAAATCAGCTCCAATGGATATCGGTAAGTATGACTTTTGAATTCATAGAGACGAACTAAACAGTTTCACCCTACGAATTCAAAAGTCATACTTACCGATATCCGTTGGAGCTGATTTTTTATAGGCCCCATAAAATAACGTTCAAAAATTTATGGATATTTTTTTAGATTTTTGTAGAACCCATTTCTCTACAAATTTTCCTTACAGTTAGAATTTTCGTAAAAAGAAATACACTTTATTTTGAAGTGTCATTTTGTTTGCCCTGACAGAATAGAGAGAAAGAGAAAAATACTTCATAGATTGGTCGCCATCAAGAGCAATTTTTTTCGAGAAATACTATATACAATTATTAACTCCAACTAAACAACTTGGGAAAAATAAAACAGACCTTTACAGTAGTTGCTGAGACTCCAGACAAATACAAGACTGGTTTTCTTTTCCGTTTTCAATTCTACATGAAGGATGGATGAAAGATCAAAGTTTTCGTATTGAGAGATGAAAGCCGTACCTTAAATAATAAATAAGAGATTATATATTCTTTTCCGGCGTAAAACCTCAAGTTTCCACCACCACAATTTGTGGGCCCCATCGTGAGTTTGTTATATTAATCTGAACTATTCATCTTATAGGACTCACAGAGTAGTATATATTTATGTTAAAAAATTAGCTTCATCAGATATTAATAGATATATCAAAAATTAAATTTTTATTTGTGAAATGGACGGTATGATTCTTTAAAGTTAAGTTGTCCATGGCCTTCTATTTTATGAACTAAAATTCAATTTTTGATATGTCTATCGATTTTCAATCAAGCTGATTTTTTGCATCGATATACTACATTGCGGGTTCTACTAGATGAACGATTCAGATCTCTACAACGAATGCTCATGGGACCCATAATAGATGAAAGAAATCGTGGATTTTCCACCTAAGATAAAAAGAATTTAATCTCAAATAAACAGGGGAAAGAAAGTAGTACTGCTTTATTTTGCTTCAGCCTTGTTGGATTGGATCTACTCTCTCTCTCTCTGTTTTTCCTCCAGAGAGAGAACAAGTCCAATCCCCCCTCCAGAGAGAGAACAAGTCCGATCCCCTCTTGTAAGAAGCACTTCCTCGTGTCCGGACATTCACATCCATTTTTACGTCTCTTTTAGAAGTGATGATATGATTCACAATACTACATCCGTCCCAAATTGTTAATTGGATATATCTTTTAAATTAAATTTCTTTTATATCAAATATGAATCTTTTTTGATAAATCTCAATTAATTTTATTAACCGAAGTCTTACAAATTATAAAAAAAAATATATTATAGATTGTGACATATAGATAATTGTTTCAGTGGTAAACAGAATCAACAATTTGGGACTAATGGAGTACCATTTTAAAGGTCCTACAATTACTTATGAGAGAATATGTACATTTTTGGATGTGTTTCAACATTTTTTTGGGACTAGATTGAAGGAGTAAAAATAGGGGGTACCACATTACTACATTAGGGATGTGCATGGGTTGGGTTGGAGATTTTTTTTTCAAAAAAGTACCTGAAGTTTCAGCTACTTTTTAAAAAAATACATGGACTTTGATTAAACAAAAGGAGTTAACCTGGGAAAAAAAATTTTAAAAAAATACCTAATCTAGAACACACGTAATTCTCGCTAATTCTTTTTTCATGATATTATTTGACAGATACTGGATAAAGATAATGAACATGCATTATGTGATTGTGTGTATATTCAGATCATTATCTAATCATCATCATTATGATGGGTAGATAAATATTTATGCTATTTGAGGAGGATGTCCTCTCTCAATTTATTACGGAAAATTCATATTCTATCACTATCTTTCTTATTGGCATATATATAATTTTTTGATAGTAGTATAAACGCATAACGTTCTAGATTCTGAAATTTCATTTTACATTTTGGCCCTTTATTTTTAGTTAAAAATAACTGGTTATCTTATCTTATCTTATATATTAAACAAAAGGGTCCTTAGTGAAGAGTGTTGTTGAAGCACCACATGACACCAAAATAAAAAATAAAAAAACTGAGATTGTTACCTAATACATATCGGAAAAATAATTTAAGGAATCACTCAAGATTTGTAAAGAAAATAATCCATCAGCTAATTTTTAATTTTCAAGTACCTATCAATCAATAACTTCTACAAAGAAAACAATTAATAGCTAATTTGAAATTTAAAAATAACCCCATAATCTAACGAGTCATCAAGATTTGCAAATAAAAAAATTAATTATTCAACTTTAAATTCCAAATGCAACTCAAAAACTTATGGAAAGTAAAATACCCCCACTAAAAATCGGACTCAGGGAGGTGCTAGCCCAACTCTGCTATCCTCCATGCTATGCCCCAAAACAACGTCGTTTTGGGTCTGTTTTGGATACGCCACTTAAACGGCCAAGAGCCCTGTTTGCTTGCAAGAAAATTCCTCAAAACATGAACAACTAGCCAAAACAAATCAACTGGGCAATAACGCAGAGTTGATCGATAAGTGGGCAACAAAAAAATTATAACTTAATCATCCACAAATCCTCACATTTTCCGAACCCATTTTTCCATGACTCATATTAGCAAACAAGACCCTTGGCCGTTTAAGAGGTGTATCCAAAACAATCCCAAAACGATATCGTTTTGGGACATAGCACAGTTGGACTAGAACCTCCCCGAGTCCTAAAAAATCGCCCATTCTCCCAACCCCCGGTCAAAACTCTCACGTCACTCAGTCCAATTACCTTTTCCTGTAAACCTTCTTTTTGTTCTTATACTTCGGCAAGGGCTAACTATGGTTGTCTTGGTGCAAATAAACAAATAAGGCCGGCCAGGTTTGGCCATGCGATGTTGTAATTGATCTCACTCCTTGCCTACCTTTTTTTCTATGGCCTCACTGTTTGCACTTTGCCCTTACAAATTGGGTGAGTCCTGATGAGTATAGATATATGAGATTAAATTCCTTCTGCCGGCGGAGGTAACTATGGGATTTCCACCACCATAATTGTTGACTCCATGGTCTATTAATTGTCGATCTGAACCGTTTATTTTGTATGTGCATTTGTTGCTTTCTGAGGAAGGATAATTGGCCAACTCTCACATAAATAATGGAGGAGTATATGATCATTCGAAGTTATTGTGGCTAGGTTTTAGCTTCTACCGTGCTAGTTACAGAATAACTTTAACACCAAACAACGCCACCTAAAGATCTTTGCACCAACAAAATTTACTTGCAAGAAGCATGGGATTATCAGGATGGTTGGGTGTCGATTGTGATTCATTTAATTCGTTATGATGTTTTGTACTCTTTATCCTTTTAACCCCTGGTTAATAAATTTTAATTGTTGTTCAAATAAAAAAAATATAACTGAAGAATAAGGAGTGTTTCCAATTACAATTTTGGATTACACTTTATTGCATTTTGATAAGTCGTTCACACTAACTCACAACTTGCGGTAAGTGGAAACAACTTAACATTTTCAACAATAAAAAGTGGTTCATAAATTATTGCTTACCGGAAACACATCCTGACCTAACTTCTTCTATTATTATGCAAGTTATTTTCGTCATTAATGATTTTTTTTTTTGTAATTTTTTTATTTCAAATTTTTCCCAACGTTAGGAGCAAAGTAAAATAAACTTGAAAAAAGTTGAGAAAAAAAATTTCAAAATATGTATTTTTTTTTTTTAAAAAGTGAACTTTCCTTAAAGCTTCCAGTTATGATTTCAAATTCGTCATGATAATACTCCTACTAACAATAAAAAATCTTCACAATAGATGAACCGTGTCTATCAACCCATGCGTAAATTATGAGAATTATACGAGAACTATTTCATTGAAATAAGTAGTCAATTTTCTCCCTTCTCTTTTCATTCGAGATCTGAATTTTCTACTTTTGAGAACTATACGTACATAAATACGGAGTTGTAGTATTTAGTATACCATTATTTGGGAGCCATTACAGAACATATCTACCATTATGACTTGGAACTTAACAAACTGAGATTTCACATTACGATACATTCGTGCTTTGATTGTCGACATAGCATATATCCAGCAGTTCTTACAGAGAATTCATCAATTTTCATGAACCAGCTCTTAAGTACTTCAAAATACAGGAAACTACAGCTAAGTTGTCATTTGGATCCATTCTGCACTATTGGGATAGTCAAAACAATACACACACTGACCGGAATTACATATGAGGTGAAATGAAATCGAAATCCAATAACCAAAAAGACAACTTGCCCTAGAAAATGTCTCTTACTCACACCCACAGCAATCTACCTTGGTGCTCCACACTCTGTAGGACCTTACCATTTGGGGCAAGGGCTTGACGCCTCACTTTGGCCGCCTTGGCATTGTACTTCACTTGTAACCTCGGAAATGGCTGAGAGTGATCTTCCATACCAGATGATGACACGGTCGGTAAAATCTCATCAAGGAACTCATCTGCAACATCTCCGTCTTCATCTATCTTGAGACACCTTGCATACCATTTCAATCCCTGCGTATAAGAAACATAGTTTTTGCTTAACATTATTTAATGAAAAGCTTGTTAAGGGTTGTTATTTCCCTACTTTGACAAACACAAATTCTACACGCTTTTCTACTCTTCTGATACTGTTATATACATGGCAGCCTAGAAGCTCCTCTAATCTTTGGAACAAAAGCTATTGATGAACAGGAAAAGAGAGAAGTGAAAAAACAGCTGAGGAATCATTCTCAAACATAACTTGACAAAAGTGAACATTAACTAAGAAACACCAACTACAACTGTAGCGTCACCCACAAGGAAGGGAGAAATAGGCTCCAAAAGATCATTAGCGGAGCTAGGATTTAGGATCCAGGGGAGGGGGGGGGGGGCAAGTCAAAACAATCTTTTGGCTATGAAAATCACAAAAGCACATAGCACTAAATAGATTGCCCGAGATGGACGGTCCTATAATCTCTATTCGAGAGAGAGAGAGAGGGAGAGGCAGCTGTCGCTCATCGTTCGTCAATTCCCAGTGCCCTCGCTCATCATTCGTCAATTCCCAGTGCCGGTAGCCGTAGAAAATAGATTTGATTGCTGGCCGGAGATCCTCACCTTGATCAGCTTTCAAGTTCGACGCATGGTTTGACAGATTGAAGTCGAGTGGTAGAGTTTGTGAGAGGAAAATACAGAGAGAACTCAAAAGAAAGTTGGTTTGTTTTGAAATGGAAAATTAAGTGACAAGAAGGTAGTCACAGCAACCCCAAAATGTTGTGAGACTTTGAAAGCCCTTTTTCACCTTCCAGTTCAAACCAATTTTATCCCAAAAAAGTGATGTTGGGGGCGCGTGTGGGTGCTTGGCCACCCCCAGCCACTGAACAGCTCCACCACTGCAAGAGATAATATACTGAATGCCTGTTCTGGCTAAATCACAAGCCACCTAATGAGCATATGTAAGCCCACAAGAAACCTGTCTCCCAAGATAGGTTTAAGACCTCGCCTAAAGAAAAGTAGGTTTCCATGACCCTGGTTCAGATTTCACCTTAGACACTACAACCCTGACACCACTCTCATTAAACAAAGAAGCCACATCCAAAGTGCCAAATGTGTAGTCTCTCTCTCACTTGAAGAGCACCTCAACTCTTACTCTCCACCCACCCACTGTGGCTGACATGATACCTAAACGGTGCGTTGCCAGCCAATAACCGACTACCAGTCAAGACTATGAGGATTCACACATAACTTGAGCATCCTTACAACGTACTAAGCCACTAATCACAAACAAACTCCAAATCATGTCTACAAAACCAGGATCTACCAGATAACCTGAGAAGAGCATTGCTCAGCATTCCCAAAGATTCTCGAGACATGAAATATCATATTCTTAAAGCATGTAATGTATGTAAGCGGCCTTTCTTGACCAATGATTGGCATTATGGCATGTAATATAGTTGTTTCCATTGCATACCTGTACAATCCTGACCACTGTTACATTACTTCCATACAGTTACCTTTACTGGTTAAAAACATCTGTACTTAAATCGCTTAAATCCCTCACCCCTAATTTGCAAGTTGCAAAGGTTTGATTTATCCTTTTGCCCACTCTATTTTAACGAGTCTTGATGAAACTCCAAAATGCAAGAGAGTAGGACATGCTTTGCATACACCAACCAAAACATGCTAACTCTTAAAAAAAAAAAAAAAGAGGCAAGCAGAAGACATACCATTGAAATTAACATCTGTTAAATGTGATGATAGAATTTTCTACGATGCAGATAATAGTCACAAGACTCACAACTAGTTTACCAAAAATGTAAAATTTGTTGAACAAATTAAATGACTATATGAAATAACACACAACTTAGTCACCTCCTCACCGGTTATTTCATTAGGTGTCAATAAACAAACTTGAACGAATTGCATCATGATTCCCACTTGTCTACTTATATATTGATATGTCCCGCTGCTGTTACTTGTTTCTTATTAACTCAGGGTTTGATTGGAGAAAAATTAATAGTGTTGTACAAGGAGCTAGGAATTGAGCCTAACTTCTCATGAAATACTTAGAAAGAGAGCTTACAATCAATGGCAGAGCTTCAGCCACCGCATGGCCAAAGGGAACACTTAGCCTCTCAATTTCTCAATATTTTCTTTTGCCTATAAATATAATGGTAAAAGTTCTCTGTAATTTGGCCATCTTAATATCACATATGCCCCCTCAGTGTATCCAACCTCTTCATTTTCCCTTTCCTTTTCACCAAAAACCCGACAATTTGTCTTCTTTAAGTAATTAGATTACTCAAAGTCATCCCGTGTATATCCCATTCTATCTTCATTCTCACTCCTTTTTGGTCTTTCCCTGCTTCGATTTTATTGTATTTTCACTAATTTGCTTTCTATTTATGTGTACCTAAAAATCATATATCAGCATACCAGTTATAATTAAATTCAGATCATCTTTGGTGAAGTGTGTAATGTGCCTGCTAACTTTGGACTTTTGGAGTTATTTCACAACAGTTCTGGGTCCAAATTCATGAGAGAATGTCTACTGTGTATAACTAGAACCCCTTTATTTGAGAATTGAGAACTTGATGATCAGCTTATGCCATGTCATATGCATATCAAAAGCTCTACAGAAAAGAAGAAATAAGACTACAGTGTATTAGCTCACTTGTAATTGGTCAAAACAGGTAAGAGAAACATCATATACACATTGGTAACTGCATTACGCACTATGTAGCACGGACACGTGACCCGACCTGACAAGAACACACATAAATTTTAAAAAATTGGAGGACACTACACATTGGGGGACATGATTTACAATATATATTATGACATTACATGAATAAAAGCTACATATATAAGCTGTTATTGTGAATATGTAACATCATGTACACCTTATAATAAGTATCATTAAATCATTCACAAAATTATTCCAGTAACACATAATCATTGAAAATGGCCTTCGATCACGCTCTCAATCCATCCACGGATGAATTTTAGTTGTTTGGGAGGTTTTTGAAAGACACTTTAACGCTCTTGCTCTCGCTCCCAGCAGCGCATTATGTGACTTAAGTCCGGAGCAATTTTTAGAGTGTCCCCGAAATGTCCAGACGAAGAACGTGGGGAAAAAAATAAGACATTTCAGATTTAAGTGTCGGAGACGCGTCCATGTCCGGTAAGTGTTCCAACCCTGATACGCGACCTTTGACATGTCCCTACTACATACATGATACATTAAGCATCATTTTTGCACTTATACTGAACACATTCTATTTGCCTCTCCTGAACTAATCCCCCGGCTCCGCCACCAGTAACCACTGTTCTGAACCCCAACTACTACCATAGCCACTCTAAACTTCCCGTCAATTAGAACATGAATTATAGCATCTAAATAGAAAGTTCCATTTATTGAACCAAACACGCCGACGCTAATTGTACAACCAAAATACCAGTATTATTGAAAGAATTGAAGTAAAAAAAAATAAAAAAATCAGCGAGAAAGATTCACCTGGACGCCCCCGTCGCCGACGGCACAGGGAACGAGAACCGGGCCGAGCTGCGGCCTATCGACGGGCACTTTTACGGCCACGCTAAACCCTTTACGAGGGAGATTATGGGTTTCTACTGCATCCAAATCGGCATCATCGACGGCGTCAGCTTCGGCTACGTCCCTCGCGTCGTGCTCCTCGTCCTTCCCAAACCCTAGAAACACCGCGATCTTCTTGAAAATCCTCATCCCAATACCAATCCAGTATACATGTGCAAATCTAGCAGACTAGGAAAGTTGAAAAATCTGTGTTTCTGCTGCTGGTACTGCTGGGATAGCCGGCGGCGGTGGCTGAGTTCGGGGAAAATGTGAGATGCGGGGACTGAAGAGGCAGGGGTGGGTTGGAAAGAGAAATAAAGCTTGGGGCAGAGGGCAAGCAGTCTGGGGCCTGATTTGATATTTTAAGGGGCAACTATCCGCGCAGTCCCGTATTTACCATTACGATTATTTCACATAGCTCATTTCTAATATTTTTAAAAAAAAGTCCTTTCATGTAACCCATTAAATGTACGTGATCTTCCAATTATACCCTTTCCCTCTCCAAAAACATAAAATTATACTTTTTAACTCCCCAAATACCCTACCTAAATACAAACCCTAACCCCCACATCAAACCCACGGCCTCCCATCTCCCTAGCCCGCCCACCATCTCTGCAACCCTCCATTAACACCGCCGCACACCACCGCTCCTGCCAGAACACCGCCGCACCACCGCCACCCTTCTCCTCTCTTCAAGGTCTCTCTCTCTCTCGTATCCATTCTGATCCACATCCACTTTCCATTCTCTAACTCTCAAAGGTACACTACGTCTTCTGATTTTATCTTTAAGTTTTTTTATGCATTATGGAAAAATGTAGTTCAATTTTCAGATTTTGCATGTATGTTCTTAGAGACCTTTGTTACAATGGGTCTGATGCAAATTTTGAGATTTTCTCAGTTTATTGCGGATTCGAAGGAATTTAGTAAGATATGGTAATGGAATTTTGGTATGATCGAAATCAATTTCTTGCACTATGAAATATAGTGATTTTAATTTTCTATTTCTTTCCCATGTTTATCTTGCTGATCAGCAAACGAACTCTTTAAGGTTTTGCTGATAAACTAGAAAGCTCCCTCAGATTTGCTGCAAATTCATTACTATGCTTTTTTCCTTCAGATTGGTCAGCTCGGAAAACTGCCATAAACCAGCCGAAGTTTTGTTTAGTCTTTTTTATAGATTGGTGTAATCCCCACGTAAATTGGTATAAATCCTATTGAAAATGCAAGTTGGTGTAAACTTGATGTACATAACCTTGTTACCTACCATAAGAAATCACAATTTACAAAGGAAAGTACATCGTGTCAAGTTTTGCTTCAAAAGAGATGGAGAAACTAGAGATGTATTCTTCCTCCTCTGTTATTTTTTTTCCCTGAGAAACAAGTGAACAAGTGCGGGATAATACAAATACTTGTATGTACGGGAGAGATTTTCTATGGTTAGTAGACCCAATTTTGATAGTAAAGTTCAAGAGTATTATTGGCATTCATAACTTGTTTTACCTTTTCGGACTTCTAAGTTTGCATATTGTTATTAGATGAAGGTTATTATGCGTCCACCGCGTCGAGGCCGGACCGCACCGAAGCACATCCAGAGGAAGAAGAAGAGGTTGAATTTTAACCCGTACAATACCCGCAAGCGAGTTGTCCCAGATATTGCCTTCTACACCGGTCCGATTCATTACATGGATGTGGTGGAGCAGTACCTTCCTGACAGGATGTTGAGGCAGTTTGGTCTACAACAGGTAAAACCCGCGGACCCTATAGCACCCAGGCGTGCAAAGCGAGGGCGACGCTCCTACAAAGTTGATTACGATTGGACAGCCGAATTTTGGGCTAGCCCTCAGTACCACTTCGTGCCTCTGGATATTCGAGTTTGTATAGGATCTAGTAGGAGTGTTCCGTTGTAGTCCGGAATACCTCCCGTTGTTTAGGAGTGTCTCGCACCCAAGGGTTGGATGTGGTGAGGCACTTGTTCGGGGACGTGCTTGCGAGGAAGAGGTACTTGTTGTGTTGGAGGTGGTAGACAAGGCTATGGGCGATACTGGACTTGGAGCTGTGGAGTTGCGTGCGGCACTGCAGGAGGTATAGGCCATTCTACGGCCGAAAACTGTTATTTTTCGTTAGCGAGGTGTTGGGGCTTCAGGCCGAGGGTAAATCTTGGGTTTATGATGTTAGACAGTCATTGGTTGTATATTTTGAAAAAGCTTTCTATCTGTGGATGTTTATGGATGTCGGATATTTGATATTTAGAAATGTTGGGCTATGATGTCTGACATATTTTGACTGTAATGAACTTATTAGGAGTCTGGTTTTGAACTTTCATAAAATTGACCTGTAATGCTGTAGACTTGGGGAAACAAATACTCCTACTTGGCAAGTTTTGTTCCCTGTAATGCTAAGGTGGCTAATTCTGTGAATGTTAAATCTATGATTGTGGGCTCCCGCGGCCGGGGAAAAAGGGGCGCTAGCTCGAAGAGTCGCCACCCGGGTTTTTGAGATGGGTCACCCGAGAAACCGAGGGGTGGTTTGAAAAAGGCTTTTGGTCTAGCGAAAACGTTGAGATTTTGGATCCGGGAGCCACGTTACGAATGAGGAAGGTTTTTCTTTAAAAAGCACCCCATTCGCCCGGTTAGACCGGTCTCTACTTGATGTTTTAAAAAGGGGGGGAATCTTCAATATTATTTGGAATATCAAACTCTTTAATGAAGCATGTAACGGGAGAGGGACATGGGAAATATATCACACTGACGTGCAAGTGGTGCGAACTGTACAGTCGTGATAAAATGATATGAATGAATGGAAATAAATAACATTCAACAAACTGTTTGGACTTCAGAATACCGCTCACGGCACCCTGAGACGCCGTGCGAGGCATCTCAAGATGCCGTGCGCGGCACCTGCTCTGCTGTCAAACGGTTGGGCCTCAGAGTACCGCCCACGGCACTCTGAGATGCCGTGCGAGGCATCTCAACATGCCGTGCGTGGCACCTGCTCTGCTATCAGACTGTTGCAGTCTTTCAAAACATCATTTAACTCACTAGTTTCTCTGTAGATCTTTTGAAAACTCACGAATAGCCTCACGGCGATCAGATCATCCCAAGAACGTCATTATCCTTCTCAAAACGTAGTTTTAAAGTAGTTTTCAACTTTTTTGATCACTTGGGATGATCTTGAAAAGATTTTAGAAGAGCCGGAACATGGCTTGTAGATATGGTTTTATTTTAAGAGCTACAGAAATAGTAACAAAGAAAACAGTAACCACAAAGCAGAGGAAAACTCGAGATCCGGTCACTGTTCACAATAGCACTAGTGTGCATCATGCCGTCGCCGAGAGTCGTGGTGCCGTCGTCGATCAACAGGTCGCGGTTCCCCAACCTCAAAGTTGTTGGTTTTATTTTATGAAAATATGTTTTGAGTCAGGATCTAACCAAAAGGGATTAGATCTGCTGACAGAAAGGTCCCCTCAGGACCAGAACGGAATCTGGTCCGAGGAAACTAGTTTATACCTTTGGTTTCGAGCTTGATCAAGGATCGTGGATGTAAGGATGTGGATGGATCGTCATGGATGTGGATGGGGGAGGTTAAATGAGACAAAGGGAGTATAGGAATGAGTAAAGGTTAGGTGTTTTTGGTGATGGAATCTTGAAGTTAATAAGTGATCAACTTCAATGATGAGAAGAGAGTGAGTGAAGGCTCTTAAAGAATGTCTTTTGGGAATGACATCCTTTAAGACTTGGAAATGGAAGTGGTAATGGAAAGGGGGTTTGAGAACTTAGAGAGAGAAAGTAGAGTGAGAGAGCCGAGAGAAAGGCAAGAGAAAGGACTCAAAAGAACGGCTAAGAGGGACCCCTTTCTCTTGAGTGGAGGGGTTAATTTATAGGCAAATGGCCAAGGATTTTGAATTCAAATGGTGGAGGTGTTTTCTGGGCGGGCCAGAAGTGCATTTTCGGCTGAGCCAGTCATCAGCTGTGGCTCACACTGGCGTGGCCGACAGCTTTCTGAGCCAGCCAGCTTTTTGCTCAAGGTGCCGTGCGGTTCAAATGTGCCGCGCACGGCTACCCTTGAATTTCAGGGTGCCGTGCGCTCCAGTCCAGCCTCGCACGGCACCTCTTCCTTCGGTCCAGGGCTCTTTTGGGCCTTTGTTGGGCTTTTATCTGGGCTTTTCAGGTTTTTGGTTCTCTTTGGGTTTAGGGAGATCCTTTTTCAAGCTCGCGAAGGTATCGTTTCCTCTATTTCATCATCGGGGTGGACAAAGGCTCTCCGAGGTCCGGATTGGGGTGTCTACAGTAGTCCCTCTTTAACGTAACTCGGACACCATTGGTTGGTACGAGTGACGCTTAAAGAATAGGCATCCCAATCCGTTGCTCCGACACCTTTGAACAGAGACAAAACGAAAAATGCAAGTAAATAACGATGGTGGTCGCGCTCAGGGAGCTGCCTACGTACCCCATTGTAAGGATCAGACCAGCGTAGTTCAATTAGGACAATGCAATGTGAGAGAACAAGTCCCGGAGGACAAACTCATGCAAAAGCGTGCTTGCGGTGTCGTGTGTCATGCGAAGTATTGAAATACCTGAGACAAGCCCTCGGGAGGCGAAAATTGAGACGAGCCTTCGGGAGGCGAAAATCGAGGCGAAAAGAGACGTTAGGCCCGTTGGGCCGTGGCTCGGGAGACGAAGAGGCGTTAGGCCTGCTGGGCCGTGGCTCGGGAGACGAAGAGACGTTAGGAGCCCTCGGAGGGCGAAAATTGAATTTTGAATTTCCTTGAGACGAGCCCTTGGAGGGCGAAAATTGAATTTTGAGACAAGCCCTCGGAAGGCGAAAAATTGAATTTTGAGACGAGCCCTCGGGAGGCGAAAATTGAATTTTGAGACGAGCCCTCGGGAGGCGAAAATTGAATTTTGAATTTTTTGAGACGAGCCCTCGGAGGGCGAAAATTGAATTTTGAATCTTTGAGACAAGCCCTCGGGAGGCGAAAACTGAATTTTGAATTTTTGAGACGAGCCCTCGGGACGCGAAAACTGAATTTTGAATCTTTGAGACGAGCCCTTAGGAGGCAAAAATTGAATTTTGAGACAGGCCCTCGGGAGGTGAAAACTGAATTTTGAATTTTTGAGACGAGCCCTCAGGAGGCGAAAATTGAATTTTGAGACGGGCCCTCGGGAGGCGAAAACTGAATTTTGAATTTTGGACCTGCTGGGGAAAATATGTCGGATCCTTGAACCAGTCACGGTGAGTCCCGGAGGACGAATACCGAGAAAAAGGCAAATACGGCGAATTCTCGGGGGATTAAATGGCGCCGTAACCGATGCACGACATTCTAAGGGATCTTTACTGCAAAACGGCTGAGAATTGAGTTTCCAAGAGGATTTTGGTGGCTGATTGGATCAATTTTCGAGACAAGGCATTTAAGCTTCTGAGCCAGGGTGCCGTGCGGTCTGGAATATGGGCGCGCGGCACCTCGATTTCCTAAGCACCCCTTCGATTTCCGAGAACAGTTGAAAAGTTTAAGGATGCCATTAATTCAGGCGTGCCCCTTCGTCGGCTGGGACATCTGTTTTAAAAGGGAAGAGGGTGCCTCAATCCAAGCACTTCAATCAAAATCTCTCAAGCCTCTCCAAGTCCTTCCTACATGCTTCAAACAGGCTACTTTCGACATGGCAGGCAGCGACTTGACTGGGCGGGTGGCGTCTCTCGAGGCCGAGATGGCCTTCTACCGTCGGGAGATTGAATCGCTCAACCGGCAAATCGAGAGGCTCATTTCTACCATTCGGACTCTTCGTCGTGCGGTATCGAACCTGCAGGACTTTGCATTCAACCAACTGGATGACAAGGACGACCCCGACTCCGTCCTTGGGCGCGAGTCGGAGGATACGGCGGAAGACTCCGAAGGTAACCTGAATGGCTCGGATGACCACTCGGACGGGGCAAATGACACTTCGGATGGCGGGAGCGACTAAGGCCGGGGGTGGATAAGGAGAAAAAGGAAGAAGAAGAAGAAGAAGGGAAAATGAAGGGCAGTAGGCCCTGTTTTTTTTTTTTTTGTTTTTTGTTGTTTTGTTGTCTTTTTTCTTTTTCTTCTTCTTTTTTTTTTTTTTTTTGAAATGTAGTGGCAAGTCCCGGGGGAAACCCCGGGTTTTATTTTAATGAAAAAGCCCTTTTCCTTCTTCCATTCTCTTGCATTCAAACTTCTTCCCTCGAGCAAACTTGGATTGCGCGTAGATTGTTACAAACTGCCTTCAGAAAGCAGAACAGTCGAAATAACCCAGCGTGCCGTGCGCAGCCAATTTGAGTACGCACGGCAACGCAAACTGAAAACACTGCATATGCGCCTAGGGTACCGTGCGACTGGGCTAAGGTGCCGTGCGGCCAGGTTAGCTTCGAACCCGGTCCAAAGTTGGCTTCCGAGCGAACCGGTTCGGGGGATATATATATATACACGCGGGGTGTACACAGTACACCCCACTTCGAAATTTCCCTCTCTCTCTCGGTCTCTCTTTCGATCACTCTTTCTCTCTCGATCGTCTCTCTCTCTCTCGCTGCTCCCTCTCTCTCGATCATATCTCTTTCTTTCGATCATCTCTCTCTCTCGCTGCTCCCTCTCTCTCTCGCTGTGCTCTCTCTCTCTCTGGACTGCTCTCTCTCTCTCTCTCTCATATACATAGACCATGGAGCCAGGTGATATTTCTGGTGACGATGCATCACTCCGGGCTGGGGCTACACCATCTCCTGCTCTTTCGGAGGATGGCACGACAGTTGGGGCGGAGCTAGGGCCCTTGGGCAGCCGGCATTGGTCGGGGAGACCGCGGCCATGGCTGCCACGGTGGTAGGTAGTGGCGGTGGCGATGGTGGCAGTGTTGTGGTGGCCGGGTACGGTCAGGAGGTCGAGACTCCGGGTGCAGGGGAGTCGGGGAGCGACGTTGGGGTTTCGGGCCGGCCGGAGGTGGCGGCCAGCGTTGAGGAGAGGACCACGGAGGGTCACGGTGGTGGTAGTTTAGACCCGATGGGGGAGGAGACGGAGGCCTCTCCCATGAGAGAGCCTCGGACTAACTTGGGGAAGGCCCCCATCGTCGAGGACGAGCCGGTGGTGAAGCCAGTAGTGGAGCCCGTGGTGGAGGACACGCCACCTTTGTTTGTGGGCAGTGGCATAGGCGCAGGGTCGTCACGCCCCGTAGGCATGGGTGACTACCTGGCGACGGCGTCCATGGAGGACGTGCTAGAGTTGGTGCACAGGTTTCCTGGGTTGGGGGACGCTTTACTAGCAGCCCGCGAGGTGGAGTTAGAGGCCGGGGCTAGGACTGAGGGTGTTAGAGAGCCGGAGGCTGAGGAGAGGCGAGCTGAGGAGGTCGGGGTGACGGCTCCTCGCGTCACTGTGGTGGCTGAGGCGACATCATGGCGGCGGGCGAGGCCCTACGACGAGGCGGCCTACGTGCCTTTTCAGCACGTGGTGGTACCTTCACTTTTCGACCCCTACACTCCGAGGAGGCCGACTTACGACGAGGCTCTGGTCTTGAGGGACCCTCAGCGGCACCTTTCTTTGCACCGAGACGAGGTATACTTTAAATGTCTGTATTTCGAATTCTAATGCATCGTATTTCCGTTTTATTGCATCTAAAAACACCTTTGAATATTTGCTGGTTTGTCGTAACAGGCGATCTCGCTCTCGTGTTACGGAGGTTCGGCGGCTGTGCCGACGCTTTGGGAGAGGTTGCCTGAGGCTTCGCGAGAGATAGTGAGGCAGGCAGGCTTCGGGGAGTTTGTAGGGGTGTTGGCGAGGGGCGTGTGCAACGACCGCCCGGTGGTGAGGGCTCTGGCTGAGAGGTGGTGGGACACGACGAATACCCTCCACTTTTCTTTCGGTGAGCTGACCGTGACGCCGTTGGACTTCGCGGCGATCACCAGTCTCAGGGTCGGAGGTGACCCTATTCCTTTTTACGCCGCAGGAGGCAAAGGCGGCGTTCAAGCGATCTTTGGGACACGAGCCGAGGCATAGGGGGGCGATATGCCCACTCGAGGTTTTGGGACGAGAGGCTCCGGCCAAGCGAAGCGGAGGAGGAGCAGATGGCGAGGTGCTTCCTGCTGTACTTACTTGGTGCGTCCCTGTTTCCCAACAGGCGCAACCGAGTGCACCTTTCACTTCTCCCAGCCCTGAGGGACGTCGGGGAGATCGCCCGCTTCGACTGGGAGATCGCCCGCTTAATGTCATGCGCCTTATCGAGCTATTTTCTCCTCCTGGCGATCTTGGAGACATGACTTATCAGACTCGACGCATGACTGCTCTCTGCATGTGTCTGCTTGCGGCCTATCTCTTAGTTCCTTCTGCCGGTCATGTTAGTTCGGCGCTGGTCAGCGTTGCTGTTCAGGTAGAGGCTCGAAAGGACGTGATTCCGATGGTTTTGGCCGAAACATTGATTGGTTTGGACAAGGTTCGTTCTGGAGGGACCGAGACTTTTGGTGGTAGCCCCCTTCTCCTACAGGTTGGCTTCTCACTCAACTCTCCTTTTTCGGGTTTTTCTCACGTTCTCATTTTACCTCAACACTCAGCTTGGCTTTCTACGGTTTCTTACTTGTTTTCTCTCTTCCCACAGATTTGGCTTTGTGACAAGGTGAACGTGCTGACCATTCCTCCTGGCAATTGGTCATAAGAGGCGAGGTTACTGTCTCAGCGTTGAGTTTGAGGACAGGAGCAAGGTCGAGTGGGTCGACTTCCTCAGCGCCGGCGGCGGAGACTATTGCTTGGAGGTGCCGATGGTCGGATCTTCCTCCCATGACGATTGCACTACATGGGCCTCGGTGGGTCGCCCTTCTTTGGTTTGGGAGCTTTTACCTTCTACATCCCTTATCGCATCCAAAGTCAACTCGGCTTTGAGGCAGGAGGCCCCTGCCGAGGTTCTCGTGGATGTGGTTGTGCCTCTCTTCAGCCATTCGGTTCTTTGCCACTACCAGCGCTTTTGGATGACACGCGAGGTGACCGACGCACATCCTTATCCTTCTGTGGCGATGCGCGGGAGCTATCGAAAGTGACTTAGGAGGGACATCGCAGCGAGGGCTGGAGCCCAAGGAAACTGACTCGATCCTACTTCCCTGACCGTTGAATAAATTGTGGACCCTCTTCTCATTATGTTGTATTTCTTTTGATTTTGAAAGTTTTGCCCAACCTTATGTAGCAGAAGTAATCGTGTTAATAAAAGCGAGTCTTGGAGGGTTTCTCCCTTCTCGACTTTTGTTTTTCAAACCTTATCAACCTGGATCTTTATTTTGATGGATCGTGACCGGGCCTCAGTGTGAGACTGCCTACGTATCCTCCTGGCGAAGGAATCAGGTCATTACGTAGTTCAGGGTAGGGTTCGCTCTGGTTTTAACACTCTCCTTTTGCGCTCTAACTTTTGCCTAGAACCGCCCTTTTGGGTTTTTGGTCTAGCGAGCTCATTTATTGCATGCCTTAACTTTTGCCTAGGATGCCCTAACGGGTTTTCATCCTAGCAGACTTTGCTCTTATTTTTGCCTAGGACTGCCCGCCCTTGCGGTTTTCAGCCTAGCGAGCTTCTCTCAGGGGTAATAGTGCTTGAGTTGATCCAGGTTGACCAAGGTTGAGAATTCATTTCCGTCCAAGTCGATGAGTTGCGTAGCCCCTCCGGAAAGGATGGTCGTAAACCGGAGCCCGGATTTCCTTCAAAACCATGTCACCTTCTACCAAATTCCTGGGTTTCACTTTCTTGTTGAATGCCCATGCAATCCTTCGTTGGTACCCTTGGATGTGGTAAAGAGCCCTTAACCGGCGTTCATCGAATAGCGTAAGTTCTTCGAATCGATTGCTCAACCATTCTGCCTCTTGGATTTCACATTCAATCATAGTTCGAAGAGATGGGACTTCCAATTCGATAGGGAGCACCGCTTCCATTCCGTAAACCAAAGAGTAGGGGGTTGCTCCCGTTGGTGTTCGCACAGACGTGCGATACCCCCACAGAGCCAGAGGTAGTTGTTCATGCCAGTCCCTTGCGGATTGAATGGTCTTCTCCAGAATGGCTTTGATTGTCTTATTGGCGGCCTCCACGGCGCCATTAGTCTGTGGCCGATAAGTCGTCGATTTATGCACTTGAATTTGGAACTCATCCAAAACTTCCCGGGCTCGTCCTTTGAAATGAACCCCATTATCGGATACGAAAGACTGGGGGACCCCGTATCGGTAAACGACATTTTGCTTGATGAAATGTGCAACTTGAACCGCAGTCAAAGTGGCATAGGAAGCAGCTTCTACCCATTTTGTGAAATAATCGACGGCTACTAAAATGAACTTGTGACCATTGGATGCTGCCGGCACTATCCTTCCGATGACGTCAATTCCCCATGTCGAGAAAGGCCATGGTGAGGTCATTTGTTGCAGCTCATGTGGTGGGACATACGTGAGATTAGCATGAATTTGGCACTTTCTACACCTTCGCACATATTCCACACATTCCGTTTCCATGGTGGTCCAGAAGTATCCTTGCCTGAGGATTTTCTTAGCGAGCATTATACCATTCATGTGAGGGCCACATACACCTTCGTGAACTTCCTCCATTACCCTCTTCGCATCTTCCCCATGGACGCATAACTTGTGCGTACCGCAGTGTGATCTTCGATATAGATTCCCTCCACAGATAATGTATTGAGCCGCCATCCTCTGGAGAGCGATTCGGTCCTTCTTGCTTGCTCCCATGGGGTACTCTCCTCTTTCTACATATCTCCAAATATCGAAGTACCACGGCTGACCATCATCGGGTTCTTCGATCGTCATGACATGCTGGTAGACTGGAGTATCCCTCTGTTCTATCACGATCGGTCTTAACTTTATGCCAATAGGGATTTCGACCATCGATGCCAACGTTGCCAAAGCGTCTGCGAATTGATTTTTGAACCTCGGGATATGAGTGAAAGTTACCCTGGTGAAGTGGGGGATGAGATCTTCGAGATCGTGGTGATATGACTTTAGTTTTTCTTCCTTGACTTTCCAATCACCATTTGCCTGGGACACGACCAAGTTCGAATCTCCCACGACTTCCAGTTTTTCTATGCCGATCTCAATGGCTGCCTCCATACCCACGATGCAAGTCTCGTACTCTGCCTGATTATTGGTGACTTCGAAGTTAAGCTTGAATGCCAACGGGATGTGCAATCCATCGGGCGAGATGAGCAATACACCGATTCCAAATCCTTTCTGGTTGGCTGCTCCATCAAAGTACAACTGCCAAATGTCCTCGGCTACCGTCATTATGTCTTCGTCGGGGAAATTGAATTCGGCATCATCCCCTCCCTCAACTGGGCAATCGGCCAGGAACTCTGCGACAGCTCTTCCTTTCACTGACTTTCGGGTGACATACTTTAATTCAAATTCAGCGAGCATCAGCAACCATCGTGCCATTCTTCCTGTGAGGGCTGATTTTTCGAATAGATATTTTAGGGGATCCATCTGAGATATCAGCCTCACCGAATAGGCGAGCATGTAATGTCTCAACTTCCTGGAAGCCCATACAAGTGCCCAGCATGTCTTTTCCAGGGGAGTGTACCGCTCTTCGGGTCCAACCATTTTTTTACTAAGGTAGTAAACAGCCCTTTCCACCCCATCATCTCCTTCCTGTGCCAACATACACCCCATTGAGGACGAAGTGACCGACAGGTATAGGATCAAAAGTTTTCCTGTTACGGGCGGCGTTAATACCGGTGGCTTGTTCAGGTAGGCCTTGATGGCTTCGAAAGCTTTCTGGCACCTATCATCCCAAGTGAACGGCACTCCTTTCTTGAGCAAACGGAATAGGGGTTCGCAAGTCGAAGTCAGCTTTGCAATGAATCGACTGATGAATTGCACCTTGCCGAGGAAACTCCTTACATCCTTCTCAGATCTCGGCGGTTCCATTTCTAGGATGGCTTTAATTTTCAATGGATCGACTTCGATGCCTCGGGTGGTGATCATGAACCCAAGCATCTTCCCTGCAGTGATTCCGAACGTGCATTTGGCGGGGTTGAGCCGCATCTTGTACATCTTGTACTTCCTGATTCTTTTGAAAAACTTCCTGAGCGCGGGCAGATGTCCTTCTCGCTCTTTGGCTTTAACAATTATATCGTCAACGTAGACCTCTACCTCTTTATGAATCATGTCGTGTAGCAACGCCGTGGCGGCCCGCTGGTAAGTAGATCCGGCGTTCTTTAGTCCGAAGGGCATGACTCGATAACAATATGTCCCCACTGATGAACGTAGTTTTTCCCGATCCTCTTGGAGCCATAAGGATTTGATTGTACCACGAAAAACCATCCATGAAAGAGTAGGGCATGACCGGCGATATTATCAACTAACACATCAATGTGCGGTAGCGGGAAGTCATCTTTTGGGCTGGCTTTGTTGAGATCCTTGAAATCGACGCAGACCGTTATTTTACCATCCTTCTTTGGTACTGGGACGATGTTTGCAACCCACTGAGGGTATTCTGTTACCATTAAAAACCCAGCGTTAATCTGTTTCGTGGCTTCTTCCTTTATCTTAAGCACCCAGTCAGGTCTCATGCGCCTTAGTTTCTGTTTTACTGGTTTTGCATCGGGATAAAGGGGAATCCGGTGTTCCACGATTTCAAGATCGATTCCAGGCATATTTTCGTGTGACCATGCAAACACATCTTCGAATTCTTTGAGCAGGTTTACAAGGGCTTCGCGCTCTTCAGCGGATAGTGCGGAACCGATCTGGATCACCCGGGGACTCCCTTCATCTCTCAAATTTATTAAAACGATTTCTTCTTTTACAGGTTGAGCATGCCTTTCATCTTCCCTGTCGATTAGGGATTGAATTTCTTTGGGAATGTCCCCATCGAAACCAATCTCTTCATCACCAGGGTCGACGCAATTTATTTCAAAGTCAGGGAAGTAAGCAGAATCAGACTCATTTATTTCATTATTAACGGAGGCCTCGGGGGCACCATACACACGAATGGACTCGAACTCGAAGTACAGACTCTGAGAGTTTGGGCCAAGAGGCACCATCTCGGACTCAGCAGACTCAGAAGACTCAGAAGACTTAACATACTCAAATTCAGGCTCGGATTCAGACTCAGACTCATGGTGAGTTGCACTCGGTATGAAGGTCCAGTTCTCGCATTCTCCAGCAGCATCCATGATGAGCAAAGTCGGATCCTCAGGGGTATCTTGTTCCATCATCAGCACTTCCGCTTCCACAGCTGTACCCATTGATTCGTCTTCCCTAAACAGAGTTGCGAGACTACCCATGGCAAAGACCTCAATCCAGTCAGGGAGCTCTTTCTGCTTTTCCACAATCTCAGCTTCTTCATCACTATCTGGCCAGACATCGTTGGCGAATATCTCAAACCCTGGCAGGAAGGTATTGGTCTCCTCGTCCCAAAACGGTTCCGGCTGTCCCTGATAAATCTGCTTTGCTTCTTCTTTGACAAAGTAGTCTTCTAGCCTGTCCCCCCTTTTCACCTTGCTTTTACTTGAGGGTGAGTAACCAAGGCCAGTTGTGCGCATCAGAGTGCCCTGAGCTTCAAACTTTGTAGGGCCCTGGAGATTCTTTCCTAATCCCAATCCTGGCATGTAGGACATTTTCTTCATAATCTTGATGGCAACATTGCTAATAACGAAGTCATCATCGATCCTAACCGAATAGATAGACTGAGAGGTATCTAGAGAGAAGCCTCCCAAAGCGATATCTTCTTCTCCATGTTGAATTTCCAGGAGCGGGGCATTGTCCTCAACAGGGGCGTGAATCCCCGAGTCCCCGTGGATAGTAAGCATTCCCGTTTCCAATCCCAGCCGAACTTTCTGGTCGAGTGTGGAGGGCACAGCCATGATGTCTGGCCGATGCAGCCAGGGCCTTCCCAAGAGCAGATTGAAAGAGGCAGGGATATTCACCACGTGGAATTCTACGTCCGTCTGATATGGTCCGAAGGTCATAGGAATCATGAGAGTCCCAACCACATCTCTTCGAGTGTTGTCATATGCTCGGACCTTGACTTCTGACGGGGAAAAGTCCTTATTCTTGTATCCCAAACAGTAAGCAACACGGAGTGGACATACATTAATCGTTGATCCATTATCGACCAAGATTGCTGGAACCGACTTGCCATGGCACTTCAAGGTGATGTGCTGCGGACGATTATGATCAGTTCCTTCGGCGGGTAAGTCTCGATCAGTAAAGGTGATGGCATGTTTGATAGGTATGGTTTTGATCAGAGCCACAAGCTCATCGGGAGTTATAGCGGAAGGAACCTTTGGCTGAGAGAGTGCTTGGATGAGGCCTTCACGATGGCGTGTGGAATGGACCAGCACATCCCAGACAGACATCTTGGCATGGGTTTGCTCCAGTTGTCGCTTAATCATCCCTTCGGGGTTCTCTAGTCGGGAAGGCTCCTTGGCGGTGGGTCAAAGGTCGAAGGTGCTCTTGGCCGGAGTGGTAAAGGGATCGAGAGGGTTACTGCGGTTGCGAGGTTGGAAGGTTCCCCAACTTAGAGGTTCGGAGGTTGATAAACACGGCCGCTTATGGTTAGATAATCTGGCGGTACTTTGATTCCTCACTCCATAGGTCGGCCAGGGCTTTACGTTTGTTTCCAATAGTTGTATCTTGTAGATTAGCGGCAGATCGGCGATAACTAGATCATCCCACAGATCTTCTGGTGTCCACTTTTCAGCCTCCATCATGGCTTTGTTAATAGTCCATTCTTCATTTCCCACTTTTACGTTAATCACTTCGGTGTTGGCCCACAAGTTTGTTGGTTCATCCTCCCATAAGTTTATCATGGCAATTTCGGCGTCTTTCGGAAAAGTGACTGATCTCAGATTCAACTCCGTCCACGAGGTAGTCCATTAGGTCAAACCCGTTGCTAGCAACTTCCTCCTCGAACCCAGGAAGGTTTGGGTACAGGGTGAGGTTCACATTGTCATACTGATTGTTGATGACAAAGTCATTAAAAGCGAGAAATGCAGGCGGGCGGGGCGAGTTCCGGCGGTTGTACATCACCCTCTCGGTGGGTATCCAAGCGGTATTCTTCTCCGAATAGTGTCGGCGGGAGAAGGTATCCAATGGGTCATTCCATGCCAAAAGTTGATATCATCCGAGGTCGGGTCCCATTCCCATTCAGTACATCTTGGAAGACCGGGTATTCTTCCCTTGATTTTTGAATAGTGCACCCAAAGAGAATCCATCAAGGGAATTGGCTGGATGTTTTGCCAATCAACCTCCCATCCGGCCTCGAACAAAGGTTAGTTGTTTCTTTGGAAATTGGCAGTTTCAAATTCTTCCCAGTCAGCAATCAGTTCTCCCCTCGTGTCTTCCCATTCCCATGTAGAATGGAAGACAGTTTCTCCGGGAATTTCACCAACAGGCGGGAATAGGGTAGAATCATTTTCTGGGAGACTTGGATCTTCGGCTAGGGTGATTTAGTTAATACGGAAAGAGGGGTTATGCTGCGGCAGGGGGTTTGAGACGGTGTTGGATTTATCTGTGGGTGGAACATCGATAACCTTGTTGTCAATGAGGTTCTGGATTTCATGACGGAGGCGGATGCAGTTGTCGGTGGTATGGCCGGGCATTTGGTGGAAGTCACAGTAGACGTTTTGGTTTAGGTTTGGCAGAATGGTTTGTGGTGGCGGGAGAGGTTTCAGTACCCCAATATCTGTGAGTTTCTTGAGGAGAGTGGATCTTGGAGTGCTGAATTGGGTGAAGGTTCGGTTCTGGGATTTTGGTTTTTCAGAAATCTGGTTAACTTCTACAGGTTTTGTGGATGAGGTTCCTGCCTGATTGGCATTCCCGAAGAGAACATTGCTGTTTCCTGAATACGGCCGTTTGGATTTGGACCCGGACCCTGGTTCTTTCTTCTCCAAAGTTCCGTCCCGCAGAGCCTCCTCTACAGCCAGCCCGGAGTCATAAAAGGTTTCAAAGTTTGGAGCAGCCTGAGAAAGAACCATGTAAGGGGCGAAGGAGCTTGGCAAGTTCTTGGTTATTATCCGTATTTGTTCTTTTAGGTCAGGCTTATTCTGCATCTGGGCTGCCTTTGCCCTCCAACGCTTCACAAAATCAGCAAAGCTTTCCTTCTCACCCATCTTAGTGCTTTCCAGCTCCCTCGTGGTCATTTTCAGGTCAACATTGAAGTCATATTGAGCCACGAAAGCTGTCCCGATGTCTTCCCAAGTCCTTTTCTTGGATGGTTCGAGAGAGAGGAACCATTGCAGAGCTGGACCAGACAAGGACTCATGGAAGAGTTGGGCCATGGCTTTTCCTTCGATGCCGCGCATAGTGAGGGACCCGACATATCCTTGAAGATGAGCTCTTGGGTCGTCGGTTCCATCGAATTTTGTAAAGTCCACTCCTTTGAACTTTTCTGGCAGCTTGGCATTTGGAAAGAGGCATAGTTTCCTCATGTCGATTTCTCCTTTTCCAAGTCGCTTGGTTTCCTGGACAGATTCCTCCAATTTGCCGATCTTATCCATGATAGCGGCCAAGTTGGGGTCGACTACTGGTACCTCAACTTTAGGTGGTTGCTCAGATTGCAGGGAAGTCTTTATTAGGAGCTTGTCAGTGATTTCCTGCATGCTTTCCATTATCATATTCATGTCATTTTTCATAGAGACTACGGCGGCCTTAAGCTGTGCGTTAACACCGGCGAGAGATTGCTTAAACTGAACATCCATGTTGGCTACGTTCTGCCTGAGTTCTTCCATCCCGTCTTCCTGACCAGCCATAGGTAAGGGATTTGGGATTTTCGGTTGGGAATGAGACAACAGATTCTTCTACCACAGGTTCTTCCTCTTCTTCAATTTGGACCTCAAACAGCGGGGGTCCTTCTAGGGTGTCTACGCGAACTAGTCTTTGGGACAAACGGAACCAATTGGATACAGCTTCTTTTCTCCGCAGGCGATCAATGTTGGCAACACTGATAACAAGTCAAAAGGGAGCAACTCATAACCAATCCGAATACTCGCCCTACTTCTACCCATCTCCTAGAAACGAGGCCTAAGACCTACCGTGGCTCGAATCTCACTTAAGACGTCCGTACAGAAGATTTTCGATAGCCCAGGTAGGTGCCATCGGAATCTAGATACGGACGTGCTTAAGGCCAATCTCCTTATCGTGACCATCCGAGACAAAGCAATGTGGCTACCGGAATCCAGATACGGGTATGCTTAAGGCTAGACCCAAACCAGGGGAGCCGTTCGGGCACGGCAAATACCGGAGGTATTACAAACTCCATGGATTTAAAGTCTCCTAGACTGTTCTAGTGGACCTACCGTGGTTCAAATCTCACTTAAGACGTCCGTACAGAAGATTTCTGATAGCCCGGGTAGGTGCCGTCAGGCAGGTTAAATTCCGAACGGGTCGGAACCAGAGCCAATCTCCTTATCGTGACCATCCGAGACAAAGCAATGTGGCTACCGGAATCCAGATACGGGCATGCTTAAGGCTAGACCCAAACCAGGGGAGCCGTTCAGGCACGGCAAACACCGGAGGTATCACAAACTCCATGGATTTAAAGTCTCTTAGACTGACCTGGGGGGCCCTAAAGAATTCTAAGGGAGCCTATTCCTCTAGCCCACAAGATGCAATGGTGTGTGAATGATGCGTGTGTACAGGAATAAAAAGCACGTAAACAGGGTATAACACATAAGTCCTAGCCATGGGTTCCTGCCCTAGTTGGGAAGGTTCTATAGCTATGTACAAATGCAAAGGCTGGTTTTGGTCTCAAAAGGGTTCCCTGGACTAGAGCCAAGATGTGCTACCCCGTGTCGAGTGTATTGCAAGACAACGGTCGTACAGCACGATGGCTCATCATAGTCGAGGGTTGCTAGGCATCCCGAGCTTGTCACCGGTGAACCGGGCAAGATAGCCAAACACAGTAAAGCGAGGCTTGTGCGGTGCAAAAGTGTACAGGATAAAAGAACTTAATATTCCGAAAAATATTTGAAAATCCCCCTTTAGAAAACACCTTTCAAGTTTGGCCCTCTTGATCATCCAATACTTTTATACACATTTTTTTTTTAAAAAAAAAAGTATTGAATAAACACGTCCCCAGCAGAGTCGCCACTGTGGGCTCCCGCGCCCGGGAAAAAGGGGCGCTAGCTCGAAAAGTCGCCACCCGGGTTTTTGAGATGGGTCACCCGAGAAACCGATGGGTGGTTTGAAAAAGACTTTTGGTCTAGCGAAAACGTTGAGATTTTGGATCCGGGAGCCACGTTACGAATGAGGAAGGTTTTTCTTTAAAAAGCACCCCATTCGTCCGGTTAGACCGGTCTCTACTTGATGTTTTAAAAAGGGGGGGAATCTTCAATATTATTTGGAATATCAAACTCTTTAATGAAGCAAGTAACGGGAGAGGGACATGGGAAATATATCACACTGACGTGAAAGTGGTGCGAACTGTACAGTCGTGATAAAATGATATGAATGAATGGAAATAAATAACATTCAACAAACTGTTTGGACTTCAGAATACCGCTCACGGCACCCTGAGACGCCGTGCGAGGCATCTCAAGATGCCGTGCGCGGCACCTGCTCTGCTGTCAAACGGTTGGGCCTCAGAGTACCGCCCACGGCACTCTGAGATGCCGTGCGAGGCATCTCAACATGCCGTGCGTGGCACCTGCTAGGGTATTGCGGTCTTTCAAAACATCATTTAACTCACTAGTTTCTCTGTAGATCTTTTGAAAACTCACGAATAGCCTCACGGCGATCAGATCATCCCAAGAACGTCATTATCCTTCTCAAAACGTAGTTTTAAAGTAGTTTTCAACTTTTTTGATCACTTGAGATGATCTTGAAAAGATTTTAGAAGAGCCGGAACATGGCTTGTAGATATGGTTTTATTTTAAGAGCTACGAACAAGAAATGAAGAAAAGCAGTAACCACGGAGGAAAACTCGAGATCCAACATTGTTCACAATAGCACTAGTGTGCATCATGCGTCTGGCGAGAGTCGTGGTGCCGTGCGTCTGATCAACAGACCCCGCGGTTCCCCAACCTCAGCCATGTTGGTTTTATTTTATGAAAATATGTTTTGAGTCGATCTAACCAAAAGGGATTAGATCTGGCGACAGAAAAGTCCCCTGACCAGAACGGAATCCAGTCCGAGGAAACTAGTTTATACCTTTCGTTTTGAGCTTGATCAAGGATCGTGAATGTAAGGATGTGGATGGATCGTCACAGGATGTGGATGGGGAGGTTAAATGAGACAAAGGGAGTATGGGTGTGAGTAAAGGTTAGGTGTTTTGGGTGATGGGATCTTGAAGTTAATAAGTGATCAACTTCAATGATGAGAAGAGAGTGAGTGAAGGCTCTTAAAGAATGTCTTTTAGAATGACATCCTTTAAGACTTGGAAATGGAAGTGGTAATGGAAAGGGGTTTGAGAACTTAGAGAGAAAGTAGAGTGAGAGAGCGAGAGAAAGGCAAGAGAAAGAACTCAAAAGAACGGCTAAGAGGGACCCCTTTTTGAGTGGAGAGGTTAATTTATAGGCAAATGACCAAGGATTTTGAATTCAAATGGTGGAGGTGTTTTACGGGTGGGCGGAAGTGCATTTTAGTGAGCCGAGTCATCGGTATGGCTCTGCTTGGCGTGGCGGCTGACTTCTGAGCCAGCCAGCTTTTTGCTCAAGGTGCCGTGCGGTTCAAATGTGCCGCGCACGGCTACCCTTGAATTTCAGGGTGCCGTGCGCTCCAGTCCAGCCTCGCACGGCACCTCTTCCTTCGGTCCAGGGCTCTTTTGGGCCTTTGTTGGGCTTTTATCTGGGCTTTTCAGGTTTTTGGTTCTCTTTGGGTTTAGGGAGATCCTCTTTCAAGCTCGCGAAGGTATCGTTTCCTCTATTTCATCATCGGGGTGGACAAAGGCTCTCCGAGGTCCGGATTGGGGTGTCTACAATGATTAAATCTCTTGCAGTAGTTATTAGCTTTATAGAAGTGCTGTTGGCAAACATTAAAAAAAAAACTTTTCATCTCTCCGACGCCTTAATGATAATCACAAATCGATTTTTTTTACCAGTAGATATTATCCAATGTCTCAACTCATCTTCGAATGGAAAAACCTACAAACATGGTTGAAAAAAACTGTTTTCAATGGCAGTAAAAAAATAAAATCAAAAGAACCAATAATCATCCACCTGTTTGAAAAGTCCATTAAAACAAGTTTTCTAGCTCTCTGGATCTGTTTCGGTAATTGATAGTCGACAATTAGTCTATATTTCGGTAAGTGAAAGTCGAAAATATACTTACAATTCGGTATCTAACTGCTGACTATTACTGAATGAAAAGTAATACAATTCGGTAACTAACTATCGAAAACAAGTATCAATTTCGGTAACTAGATGTCAGAAATGTGTGCACCATTCGGTAACTAACTGTCGAATTTCAGTAAATAAAACATGTGTGTACGAAAATCTTACATTTCAATAAATAGCTGTTGAAAACAAGACTATATTTCTGTAACCACATGTCGGAATTGCGTACTAAAATCGGTAATTAACTGCTGAACAAGAATATAACATAAATAAGATACATATATTTCGGTAATTGAATGCTGAAATTATGTCTAAATTTCAGTAACTAACTGTCGAGTAGGGTAATTGTTTACGGTGGTTAACTACCGAAATTACTTAACTTATTCAGACCTGAAACACCGAATACTTAACTTACTTATCCCTAAAACACTGAAAAACTGGTTTAAAAATTTGTAAATCAGGAGGCCGGACTGTGAACGGGGAAAAGTTTCATTCTCACGCAGCTTCCAAGATACAATGTCCATCACACCATTTTTCTTCTCAGCCATCATATCGTTGCCGATAGAACTTGATACCATTTTCGAAATCATAACCTAAAAGTGAGTCATCTGGAACATTCTATTGATACAATATTTGGCTTCTCCATTGAGATTGAAATGATGAACAAGCTTGAGAGAGGGAGAGGAGAAGAGAAAGAATGAAGATGAAATTAAAGAAGAATGGATTTTGGAGAAAAGAGAAGACGAAGAACAAAAGAACCAGATGAAGAACAGAAGAACTGGTTTTTTTTTTTTTCCTTTTTCAAATGTACTGATGAATTTCAGGGGGAAGGGGAGGAAGATAATTTAGGGGTTTTGGGAAGGGGAGGATGTTCAGTTGTGGGTTTTGAGTTGTGTTTTTGAATAAAGGTAGAGAGAGAAATGAGAGTAATGATTGTGGAGAGAGGTAAAAAGAAGAGAGAGATAGAGTGAAAAATGAAAGTAATGATTGAAAATTTAAAGAGAGAAAAAGTAGAAAATTTACTTTATCCAAAACCCTGGGTTTGGAATTCCAAACCGAACAAGGTTAGGAGTTTTGGTCATAAGGGCATGTAGGTCATTTCATGTATAAATATAAGGGTAAGTAGGTCATTTTACATTAGGGAGTCATGTTGTAATTAATTGAAAATTTTTAACGGGCTAAGGGGGTAAATACGGGGCTGCGAATAGTCGCCACCATATTTTAAAGGTGCGACTATTCGCAGCCCCGTATTTTCTCTCTTATCCCATTAAAAATTTTCAACTACCGAAATATGTTTCGACAGTTAGTTACCGAAATTGAATACATTTTCGACAGTTAGTTATCGAAATTGAAATACATTTTCAGCATCCAATTATCGAAATATATATTTCTTGTGCATTTCTGACATGTAGTTACTGCAATATAATCTTGTTTTCAACAGCTATTTACCGAAATGTATATTCGGCAGTTGCTTATCGAATGTTGAACATATTTTCGACATGTAGTTACCGAAATATATTTTTCGAAAATTTTTAACGGGCTATGGGAGAAAATACAGGGCTGCGAATAGTCGCCCCTTATTTTAAGAGTGCGTCTATTCGCAGTTACATATTTTCTCCCATAGCCCGCTATATTTCGGTAGACAGTTGTTGAAAATCATAAATAACATATCGGTAAATAGCTGTTGAAAACAAAATTATATTTCGGTAACTGCATGTCGAAAAGATATTCAACATTCGGTATACAACTGCTAATACATACATTTCGGTAAATAGCTGTTGAAAAAAAGATTATATTTCAGTAATTGGGTGCTGAAAATGTATCTCAATTTCGGTAACTAACTGTCGAGTATAGTTGGAAATTTTTAGCGGGTTATGGGAGAAAATAACTGTCGAGTATAGTTGGAAATTTTTAGCGGGATGGGAGAAAATACGTAGCTGTGACGTATTTTCTCCCATAACCCGCTAAAAATTTCCAACTATACTCGACAGTTAGTTACCGAAATTGAGATACATTTTCAGCACCCAATTACCAAAATATAATCTTTTTTTCAACAGCTAGTTACCGAAATGTATGTATTAGCAGTTGTATACCGAAAGTTAAACATATTTTCGACATGCAGCTGCCGAAATATAATTTTGTTTTCAACAGTTATTTACCGGAATGTTATTTATGATTTTCAACAACTACTCACCGCACCGAAATATAGATGTAAATATGTCCATTTAATAATGTAGCCCTTTAATAAGCTAGAGAAGTTTCTTTGGGATATTCTTTTTTGAAAGGAAAATTCAAAAAAACCTCTGAACTTTGAACCCAATGTTAAATAGGCATCTGAACTTAAATAAATTTCAATTAGACACCTGAATTTTGTCCCCGTTATCAATTTAACCCCTACCGTGACTTTCCTAACGGCAAAAGGGTTTTTTTTTTTTACAGATTTTTCTTTTGTTTGGGGAATGTGATTTTTTTTTTGGAGGTTTTCTTTCTGGAGAGAAGCAAGGATGGCAACCAACTTCAAGAACCAATTAACCCCATTTCACTTGCCGACACTCACAAATCAATCCATTTGACTTTTCCACTTTAATTCTCAGCAACATGCACTTCAATTCTGCATGTGATGTTGGTCCGAACACAATAAAATTTTTATCTTTATTAAAAATAAAAAAATTGGCTTATTGGTTTATTTTTATCTTTATTAAAAAAATTAGGTTTCGATAGTAATTTTTTACTTTTTAGATTTCTCTCGTCATGACGAAATAATAATCCTAAAAAAAATTGACAAAAAGCTAAGAAAAGTTAAAAAAAATTGACCACTTTTGATGAGTGTCCTTATTCAAAAAATTTCACATTTCTTAGCTTTTTTTGATGAGTGTCCGCATTGGTCAATTTTTTTTGAATAAGGACACTCATCAAATGCGGTCAATTTTTTTTAACTTTTCTTAACTTTTTGTCAATTTTTTGAGGATTATTACTTCGTCATGACGAAAGGAATCTAAAAATTAAAAAATTACTATTGAAACCTAATTTTTTGAATAAAGATAAAAATAAGCCAATAAGCCAATTTTTTTATTTTTAATAAAGATAAAAATTTTACTGTATTTAGACCAACATCACATGCAGAATTGAAGTGCATGTTGCTGACAATTAAAGTGGAAAAGTCAAATGGGTTGATTTGTGAGTGTCGGCAAGTGAAATGGGGTTAATTAGTTCTTGAAGTTGGTTGCCATCCTTGCTTCTCTGCTTTTCTCCAGAAAGAAAACCTCCTAAAAAAAAAATCCCATTCCCCAAACAAAAGAAAAATCTGTCAAAAACAAAAAACAAAAAAAAACCCTTTGCCGTTAGGAAAGTCCCCAAATAAAAGAAAAATCTGTCAAAAAAAAAAAAAAACCTTTGCCTAGGAAATTCACGGCATGGGTTAAATTGATAACGGGGACAAAGTTCAGGTGTCTAATTGAAGTTTATTTAAGTTTAGGTGCCTATTTGATACTGAGTTCAAAATTCAGAGGTTTTTTTAAATTTTTCCCGTTTTGAAAATTGAGTAAACTACACTGGGCACCCTGTGGTTTATGATAATTATTATAGAGGGATCTGTGTTGGAGATCTCCAAATGACACGGACCTCCCGTCTACTTTAGGGGGGTCAAGCTGCTTCTAACTATTTTCTGTGGGTGTTTTCCTGCGGCCAGTCAAAGTTTGATTAATTTCATTCCATTTAGGTGTGGAGATATCTTCTATGAAAATTAGCCCTTAAGTCCAGATAAACATGTAATTACAATTTATTGACCGGCCCTGCTTGTCATCGCTTGTGCTAAGGGTCATAATTTTACTTGCGGGTTCAACTTGTCTGGCCTATTGGGCTTTAGCTTGACTAGATCTTGTCTGTCGATGGGCTAGCCTAATTTGTATAGTGATGAGTAGGGCTTGGGCATGTGGGTTGAAGCCTGATCCGCCCATTAGTTCGGCACAAAAAGCTTGTAGGACCATCATTCTCAATTAAGCTCGCATGTTCAGTCTCGATAAAAAATATAGTTGCTTAGGTCTTAAGAAATAATCCTTCTTTGAATAACTGTATTCTATTAGTTGTTTAATCATCTCCTCGTACTAGTTGGAAAAAAAAAATTACTATATGAGCAACAACTATTGATTGTCACCCGTCACCATCCCTCATAGTAGCAAATCGCTTTTTGCCCTGCTTTGCTAGAATTACAACAAAGTGTTTTTTTATTTTACTTTATGTGACAAGATAGTTGCAATTAAAGACCCAAAGTCAAGAAATTTGTAAATACTAACAATATTGATCGAGTAAATTTGCGTTTGCTGGTGTTAAATGATCTTTCCCAAGAGATTGGTTGTATGACTTTGGGAGAATGATTGTTTTGAAACTAAATTGAGAGATAGAGACTCATGATTGGTTAATGATTTTTGTTGGGATGTTGTAAATTTTATGTAAATGATTGCTAGAGAAATAAATTAAGAGAAATAAATTAAGAGATAGAGAGCCCAAAGAGAGAGATGGAGCGGGTGTTGTATGGTGGTGCATGATGGCAACGCAACGATTGCAGTTGGTGGGTAAAAGTAAAACAAAACTCCACATGAAGAGAAAGACCATGGATAAGATGAAAAATTTAATGGTGAGTAAACTTAATGTAAATGGACAATCACTGCCCAGTGCAGTTGATATGTCATCTCTCCCCTATGAGGGAGATCCTGGGTTCGACTCCTGCTGAAGCAATACCCTTGGAGTTCCAAGCTATGGATAGCTTCTGGACCGTGTGTTAATCCTAACACTCTCCACTAACCCCCGCTAATGTATGACGATTGAGGGAAAAAAAAAAAACTTAATGTAAACGGTGAAAATAGAAAATGAGTAGTTATGTTAGGCGAAACATAGTTTACGTGCATTTAGAAATTTCTCATGTTCTTGGAATGTTTACAATTGTTTATTTTTCATATTTTAAATCCCACTAAAATGAAGAGACTATAGAACACCCGGATAAAAAAACATATAAAACCCCTTTAAAACATAGATAAACTAGCGAATGAGCCCGTGCCTGAAGGCACGGCACAACTCGTTTACCCTTCTCTGCTTCTAACCAACCCGATAATGAACCTAACTTATTCAAACATGATACATCTAATCAATTTCAAGCAAGTGAAATTTAAAAAAATATACTACCAGTTTACAACTACCAACGAAAATCTGTCCAAGTTTCGCAAGATAAAAATTAGATCACAACCTAAGCCAATTAAACCACTACATAATGATCCGCTCTTTCAACTTCTGTAACCTCCCCAAAATATGCATCGAGCAGTTTTAACAATTCATCAATTAAATTAGATACAAAAAAACTTGCACATTTCATCACACCCCTTTATAGAGTGCTAAACCAACTACTCTATTTAAAGTTAGGAAACACAAATCAAACATACTGACTACAGTACAATTGAATGTGCTAAGGCTCATACCAACCTAAACCAACTACTCTATTTTACCTATTGACCTCATCTGTCTAACAAAGGGCCCAATAGCTCCATCTCCAAAATGATTGACACCTGAAAAAATAAAATAAAAATCACATTCATGTTAGTACGAAGTGTTACCTGTTACAGGCTTAAGATGAGAGGCAAAATATGGTTTCTTTTATACTTTACGACATGGAAGAATTGCCATAGTCGAAGAATGCAAATCATCATGTGTATTCGATGTGTACTATAGCAACTGTGCCCGTGCTTGAAGGCACTTACCGCAAAAATCCTACAAAAACCTTTACTAACGCTACAGTTTACTTGCAATGCTCCCATCAACAAATAATCTGACTAATGCAAGAACACCCAGGTCAAGAAAACTGCTATTTAGGCCACAATGAATATTATTTAGAGAACATGGAAATAACTTAAACATGTAGCAATCTTCCAATCTAAATACCTAACGTATATGTTTGCTCTCTTCCAACTCTGCAAGTATACACAGCACATACCAGTTAACAGAAAACTCAGACACACACGTATGATTATAGGGCATGTTACTGTATTTTTAAAAAAAATTTAAAAATTTTATAAAAAGTAAAAAAAAAATAAAGTTCGGATTCGGATTGATAACGGATTTAATCCGATCCGATCCGGATCCGATCCGAATCCGATAACGTTACCGGATTCGGATTATCGGATTATCGGATCGACGTTATCGGATTCGGATCCGGATCCGGATCGAATTTTTCGGATCGGATCCGGATCGAATCCGGTCCATTGACAGGCCTACTGTATTCTATTAGTTGTTTAATCATCTCCTCGTACTAGTTGGAAAAAAAAATGACTATATGAGCAACAACTATTGATTGTCACCCGTCACCATCCCTCATAGTAGCAAATCGCTTTTTGCCCTGCTTTGCTAGAATTACAACAAAGTGTTTTTTTATTTTACTTTATGTGACAAGATAGTTGCAATTAAAGACCCAAAGTCAAGAAATTTGTAAATACTAACAATATTGATCGAGTAAATTTGCGTTTGCTGGTGTTAAATGATCTTTCTCAAGAGATTGGTTGTATGACTTTGGGAGAATGATTGTTTTGAAACTAAATTGAGAGATAGAGACTCATGATTGGTTAATGATTTTTGTTGGGATGTTATAAATTTTATGTAAATGATTGCTAGAGAAATAAATTAAGAGAAATAAATTAAGAGATAGAGAGCGCAAAGAGAGAGATATGGCAACGCAACGATTGCAGTTGGTGGGTAAAAGTAAAACAAAACTCCACATGAAGAGAAAGACCATGGATAAGATGAAAAATTTAATGGTGAGTAAACTTAATGTAAATGGACAATCACTGCCCAGTGCAGTTGATATGTCATCTCTCCCTCATGAGGGAGTTTCTGGGTTCGACTCCTGCTGGAGCAATACCCTTAGGGTTCCAAGCTATGTTAGGCGAAACATAGTTTACGTGCATTTAGAAATTTCATGTTCTTGGAATGTTTATAATTGTTTATTCATAAATTTTAAATCCCACTACAGTGAAGAGACTATAGAACACCCGGATAAAAAAACATATAAAACCCCTTTAAAACATAGATAAATATCCATCAAATTCTTAAAACAATCGACTTCTATATCTATATTATAAAAATATTAATTATATAGATGAGAGTAACTTCTATAATTGTTATGTCACTTTCTGTTAACTTTGTAGTCGTCAAATCATTTATTTTTTAAAAGATATATATAGAGATTATTCTTTTAATAAACTCATACGTCTCTACACTCACATTTTAGACAATGTATATCTCTATGTAAATATTAGTACATTTTATGATCAAATATTCCTTCTGTCCCAATTCCCAAATTGGATGTCAATTTTTGATACCTGTGTCAATTTCAATTTCTTATATCTTTCAATATGGATCTCAAAAAATAAGCAATATGGATCTTGTTTAATAGTTCTCGATTAGTTTTATTATACAAAGTTTTCAAACTCATAAAAAATATTATAAATTGAAAGATATAAGCGATGAAAAATGATACGAATTTCAAAAATTATTATTCTTTTTGGGATGGAGGAAGTAGGAAAATAGCTAAATGGTAATGAGGCTTTGTGTTGATTACAACTTTGTGTAGGGAACTAAGATAAAACAGATACATAATTCATTTAAATTGACGCCATGTTACATTCCCGACGTGTCTGGACATCCGCATCATAGTCCTTAATATTTGAAAAATAACACTGACCTCCCTCGTTGTTTATCAAAAAACACAGGTAAGTCCCCTCAGCATTTCAAACTACATCACCACCCCAGCGTACAACTCTTGACGGGAAAAGTCCTCTGCTCCTTTTTTTCTCCCATATGCACACCTAGTTCACCATTTTCTTCGTTTTTTGCGATGCTCTGAATCCGACCACGAATTCTAGCGCAAATACCGCGGAATCTGTCCGAGATCTGACCCGATCCGCTCCCGATTGGTCTCTGGATCTCAAAATCTCTCTCCGCGTCCAGGGCAGTGTTCTGAATTCGGATCGGAGACATGCCGGTGGCCGCTTCCGCCGTGTACTTCTTGAACCTCCGCGGCGATGTCCTCATCAACCGCCTCTACCGCGACGACGTCGGGTCTGCTCCTCTCCCTCCCTCCCTCTCTCTCTCTCTCTCTGGCTATGCATGTATCACATTTACATGTATCTATAGGTCTACAAGTCTTGAGTCCATTTCTGTGTATTAATTCAGTTGTAAGTGTTTATGCTTGAATTTCACGATTTCGGATTCGATTGTGGGGGAAAAAAACTCTTTTAACATTTTCCTGCTGGGAAAGTTTAATTGGAGATTTTATAACTGTCGGGGAAAGAAGAATCGGTTTGAGGTCTTACGGAAGGGAAATGCTTCCCCATCTATAAAGGGGTGGTTTGGGTACTGGTTAATAGACGTCTGCTAGTTGGGGCTGGAGTGGAGAGGCTTTTACCTTGCTATGTTAATGCACACGTGTTAAGGCCTCGTGGTGGTTTGATAGGTGGCGTGTTGGAACGGAACGGAGCTTGGATCGCGTATGATAGGCCGCAAGAATCCATCGTGGTTTCAAAGCCAACACGTGTCATTGAACGACTGCGTTGAACGTGATTGTGGGTAGTTGTAACTTGTAACTTATATTAATGTGGAAGAAATGGCAGACAATTCGAATGGATGAGATGGTAACCACTTGAGTAGAAGATGGAGCATAAGAGTTGAAAGTAGGGGTTGGAGTGTAAAGAGAATATGTGTATTTGAGAGAATTGCCTCCAAATATCACCAAGTGGCATATAACTTTGTCTTTGATTTTATTTCAGTTGTCATTTAGTTTACTTGCGTCCTTTTGTGGTATCTTTAGTTTCTCTGCAACTTCATCGGTAGTATGTTTAAATTTTCCTTTCTTAATGTAGCTTCCATTTATTCCTGTTCCTTTTTATCTGGAGTTCTCATTATCATCTCATCTATTGGTTTAGTTGCTCATTAAAACTTACAGTTTCACTGTGCTTCCTGAATTTACCTATTTTCGCTTGGAAAAACATGAAGTTCAACATATGTCATCATCTGTTCTGCAAATTTGTTAGGGTTGTATCCCATTGTTGTAAACCAGTTTTAATGGAAATGCTTTGACCTATACTTCTTATACTGAAGGGTGTTAGCTTTCAGTAGCTTCTGTTAATGGCTTTTGAATAGCAACATAAAGTGAATTGAATTGTCAAGTGAAAAGGGCACTGTCCATGGTATTCAGGGTATGTGCTGGATGATATTTACTTTTCACATAGTATACAACAATGAAACCCACCTGGGGAAGGGTCGATCCTATCGTAAACCAATGTCTTAAGACACTCCACCATACTTGCAAGTTGCACACAGCAATGTTTCATGGACTCTTGTATTTACCAACGTATCCATGTCACTGATGGATATGACACAAATGTTATAATTTTCGTGATACTGAACATGAGCTAGAAAAGAAACATTTTAGCCTTCCACATGGATGGAAGAGAGCATATTGTTATGGTATACCATACAAATAACAGAAATAGGGGTTTGGAACCCAATGGTTGTGTCCAGGCCGAACTTATGGAACTATCATAATATCCGGAGATTGAAATGTAGGAAGGTCTGATGATTGGACATGCATTGGCACCCTATATTTGTACCCGTGACCATGTCTCAGTGTCACCTAGGTTGATAGCCATGGAGTTGGATGCACTGGGCTATATGCTTACGTATGGTGGTTTAAATATAGTTGGGATGTAAACTTAGCAATTCTATCCATTTTGGTACACATTATGGATGTTTAAGTTCGTGAGTTATATCCTATGAAACCTGCTTATTTGTCCCAAACAGTCATTGAAGAATAAGACTGGTTCCTATGGTTATGGGTGACAGCTTATGTTCTATCATCTATGTGCTGCCACTATCTCAGAAAGTAGAAGATGAAATGCAATTAGTTTCTTAATCTCCATAATTTCGTGGTATTGTGATGTTGACATTCCAATGAAAATTTATCAGACACACTTCCTCTTTGGGGAGGGCTGTTTCCATGTTGTTTTACTATTGTTTGGTCATACTAAAGAAACTACAATTTCCGTGCTTCCATTTGTTTTTAAGTACCAAGTTATTTCTTGTGCGCATATCAGGTCAGAAATGTGTCTTGTGTTATATCGTGTCTGTAGTTTTTGATCGTTATTTTCCTTGTTATCTTCATGATTTAGTTTTATTGATTCTATTTCCCGTCTCCTGAGCTGCATGATATGTGATTTACCATGTCAGTTTATCGCTTAGGGTTATGTTATTTGTCATTATCTGTTTGTTGACTCTAATTGTTCCTCCAGGGGAAATATGGTGGATGCCTTTCGAATGCATATAATGCAAACAAAAGAACTTGGTACATGTCCCGTGAGGCAGATCGGCGGATGCTCTTTCTTTTACATGAGAATCAGCAATGTCTACATTGTAATTGTGGTCAGCAGCAATGCTAATGTAGCATGTGCGTTCAAGTTCGTTGTTGAGGTAGTATGCAGTTTTTTGCTGATTATTTTTCCTATTGACGTGCTTATCTTTCTTTGATTGAGTTTGGAGACCAGAGCTTTAGCAGTGAAGAGGAAGCTTTGTGCTTTCTCAAGCATCCAATAGAATTGTATTTTAGCGCACCAATGTGAATAATTGGATCATTGTTATGTGTGTTTGTGTGGCTATTTATATTTGTCGCACATACTATGTCTGGTGAGATTTTAAAATCGAAGACCGTGCTGAACTGTATTCTACTCCTTTTTATTTTCTGAGCAAGGCAAAGGGCTTAGTTTGTTGTCTTTGTCTTTCCTCTAAAGTTCTTTGTCTTTATTTCCTTTATTCTACACAATTTTGGGTTGAATACATTTTAATCACCAAGGACTTTTTGTTTGTTGTAATCTGTGTATGTTTGCTTTTATGCAGGCTGTTACACTATTCAAATCGTATTTTGGCGGGGCTTTTGATGAAGATGCTATTCGCAATAATTTTGTCTTGATTTATGAACTATTGGATGGTATGCAATTTGAAGATTATCCAGTTTTCCGTGGATTTTAAGTTGCCTGAATAGCTCTTTCCAATTTTTTGGGAGAACCGCTGCCACTAACCATCTGCATGAATACTTGGTGCTTTTGTTCAAAATTGCAGAAATCATGGACTTTGGTTATCCCCAAAATCTTTCTTCGGAAATTCTGAAGCTTTACATCACTCAGGAAGGAGTACGCTCGCCGTTCTCATCCAAGGTTAGAAGTGTTTTAATTTTTCTGTCTTAGTTATTGAAATGTAATTGCACTATGTCATTCTCCTGGACCTGCTTTAGACACTTGTTTGTTACCAACATTGGAGGTCTATTCCATTTGTGAAAGCGAGATGTGTAGTCTTCTTTTTGTGTGACTATTACAAAGAAGATTTGACTGACTTGTTGGTGTAATATGAAAATATAGCCTGCAGATAAGCCAGTCCCGAATGCAACTTTACAAGTTACAGGGGCTGTTGGATGGCGAAGAGAGGGTCTTGTTTACAAAAAGAATGAGGTAATGTCATTTTGCTCTAATGCTCTGTATCTCTTTTCTTGTGTTATGGCCATCCTGCTGAGTTATAGCTCTTATCTCCTAACAGGTGTTTCTGGATATTGTGGAGAGTGTGAATCTTCTTATGTCCTCAAAAGGTGTGAATGGCTATATGGCAGTATTTTGGTTGATGTACTTCTACTTTGGTTGCTTACTCCTATTTTGGTTGCTTATAAATGTTCGGTGATTATAGGTAGTGTTTTGCGATGTGATGTGACTGGGAAAATTCTAATGAAGTGCTTTCTTTCTGGAATGCCTGATTTGAAGTTGGGTTTAAACGATAAAATTGGCCTTGAGAAAGAGTCACAACTTAAGTCACGTCCCACTAAGAGGTAACTTCCAAGGGCTTACTATTTTTCGCTCCCATCCTGTATTCGCTTGTCTGTCTACGTCTTGAACATATAGTTCCCTACATCCTTTGAGGAACTTGTAGAAACTAGACGTGCTGACACCTATGTTCCTTTGCATAATTTTTGCTATTCAATGGTATTTTTCTTCCTAACTGCATCCTTTCATCAAATTCTAGGAGCTATGGTCTCTATCGTTTCATTTGCCATGTAATCCGTATCTGAGTTTATTGAAGGATTGGCCGAACCCGCCACCCTGCCTTTGGTGGTGTAAATAGATGCTGACAGTTCTTGAAACTGTTAGGGATGGTGATTAGGTGGAGTACTTGTCATTGACCCCTTGATATTGTTGGTTTTAAGATGGGAGAGTGTTCTCTTCTAATTCCCGTGCAGTATCTTTGGGGGGTCTCTGTCATTTTTAGGTGCTTGAAATTTCGCTCCATCTTGTGTATGAACAGCATGTTCATGGATTTCACCCCATCGCTTTTACTAGATTGATCTGTATTTTCTCTCAAAAACGTCTTCTTTTTCTGAATCCTAGTTCTATCATTCATCATTACTACATTTTTCGTTCATGAGTTCTTGGCTTCCAGATTTTTTCATTCATATGGATACTACATTTTGCGTATATGTGGAGTATAAGAATGAAAAATTCCTAGGTGAGAACATTGGACAACAATTTGGAATTTTAACCCTTTTGCCTTTCATTTTCCCCCCCAATTAACTTTTTGTAGGATCATTCTACATACCATATGATTATCTATAATACCCTTTTCCCAAAAGAAGTGGGTGGCGGAGCAGCTCTACTTTATGTCTTGTAAATGTAAAATACATAGACGTTTCAATAATTCTCTGAATGCAGAAGAAAGAAAAAGAAAGAGAGGAGGGGGTGACTCCCCCACATTCAATGTATAAATTCAAAGAGGTTTACCTCCAGAACATTCGTCATGGTGTCCACCTGTTTTACCAACTTTTTGCCTTGTTGACACAATTTTCATTGACAACCCTGTGACCAAACCCTAATCATGCTCTGAGGAATCTGTTTCATAATTTATGGATGTTCCTTTGCTGCAAAAGTGCATGCTTAAGTCGAACCAAATGCCTTCCTGTTTAACATTTTTGGGAAACTTTATCCTCAATCATCTCTTGAGAGGGTTTTTGTGAAGTTTAGTTCAGATGTTGGATGAAAATGTTGCATTTATTTGAATATGCAGTTTATAAAGACTAAAATTAGTTTTGCTTCTATTACTTTGTTTGGCTAATAATGCTATTTTGATTTGCATATCTGTTTGATAGTTTTCTTATGCCTCCACTGTTACCCAATCATTGATCATGCTACCTTGTGCAGCGGGAAAACTATTGAGCTCGATGATGTGACTTTCCATCAATGTGTAAACCTGACAAGGTTCAACTCAGAAAAGACTGTTAGTTTCGTGCCACCAGATGGTGAATTTGAATTGATGAAGTAAGCTTACAGGTTTTCCGATGAAATGTTTCGGTTATTCATAGCTCTTGTAAATATCGTGCATTAGCAATAGCATGTTGACTGGTAGAGCTTGTCCCTCATTTGTTAATTACAACCTCCAATTGTTTTTGCGTTGGATGCTTTAACATTGACTTTTCTTTTACTTCTTTTCCTTCCTTTGTATATCGTAGGTTGTTTTCCACTCTTCATACAATTGCAAAGTTTTTGCATGCCTATTATTGCGATGGACTCTTTTTCTATAGTGAGCGAAGGGACTAACTAGTCGTTAGGCCCGAGAGTAGCGGAACAGATTTTGTAAAATATGGACATGTTGCAACTGTGTACTTATCATATTAAGCATTAGTCAGTAAAGCTTCCTCCATGTATTGTTAATATTGTATCAACAAGGTCAGAAATGAATCTTGCTTGGATTAGATATTGCCTTTGGCATTCTCAGTCATGAAGTTATTGCACCACCAACATTTTTTACTCGAGTGTTAGGGATGCGTTAATGTGCCTCTGTTTAAAATTACCAGCGCTTTTTCTTTTCGAAGGGCATACCCTCATTATGAAATTTCTGTAGCTCTATGAAAGTAGGGCAAAAATGGGACCCTGTTTCTCAAGCGGGACTTGGAGAGGGTTAGTGAACCATAAACATTTTAGCTTATGATTGATGCAGGATGGTGTTTAAGTCTTCCGTTTAATCCCGAACCAAGGTAACCATGCACGAACTCTGATGCTTGTTGAAATCTAGGCAGCCATAGAGAGACTTAGTTTCTGTAGGTGGATTTTCAAAACCCTGCTCACCATTCTTCTGTGCTGCCCATGGTTTTGGAATTTAAGCATTTGGTTATCGAGTTCGCGGCTACAAGGAACTATTGTCAGGTGCTTGGAATGTACATTAACGAAACATTGTCTATGATTTGCATAATTTCTACGCATCACCTAGCGAGTATTTGGTGAATTCTCTGTTGAGTTTTTTTTTTTCCTTTTATGTATTACCATTTTGTTCTGTCATACATGCAATAGCAATCTTATTAACGGTCATTTCTGTTTTCCCTATTGCATATCATTTTTATGCAGCCCATATTGCTAGCTTGGTGGTACCTGTATCAGCTCTTATAGTGTACAAATGTTATGTACAATTTACTCCAATTTTTTTTACTGTATACGTCTTTTCCACAGGTATCGTATCACTGAGGGTGTAAATCTACCATTCCGGGTGTTGCCAACAATCAAGGAACTCGGCCGGACACGCATGGAAGTAAATGTTAAGGTTTGTTGTCTCAAATTTGAAGCTATGCTTGTTTTAGTTGGTGAATTCCGTTTATATTTCGCATGAATTTCAATTTCAGGTAAAGAGTGTGTTTGGTGCAAAGACTTTTGCACTTGGAGTTGTTGTTAAGATTCCCGTACCAAAACAAACTGCAAAAACAAGTTTCCAAGTGACGTCAGGTCGAGCTAAATACAATGCTGCTATTGATTGCTTGGTCTGGAAGTGAGTATTTGAGGTTACTAACTATTGAGTTCTGTTTTCTGGTACTGGCATAGTTTCAAGTTGGATGTTAAATATGTGTTCTGAATCTTCTGATGGAAACATGAGCTTTGTGATTACTGTTTTTCACACTTAATACTCGAGTCTATTTTTGTTATCTCTGATTTGCTTGAAGAGACTGCTTGGCTGAAATATGTTATAGGTATGTTTGTGGGTAATAAGGTTGCACTGTTGGAGCTTTGTTCTTGTTGAAAAAGAAAGAAAGGAAAATGTTTGACCTTTGTGTGGGAGTTCCTAGCCTGATACTATCTTGGAACCTGGGCTCACCTTGAACTCTCAGGAGCCGCTATAATAGGCGGCTACAATCTTAGAGAGGAGAAAAGTTGAAGCTTGCAGGGCTTACACAGAATATAAATTTGTAGTTACGATTTTATTTCTCTGATAATGTGAAGTTTGGGGTATGAACTACAGTTGATTTTTGGAAATGCTTTAATACCAACATTGTCATGGATTTTTCAAATGTTCTTTGCATTAAGCATGTCTTCTACTTTCAGTATTTGTTACAGAATAGAATTTATCTAATGTAAATATGTAACATAGGTTATATGCTTGGCATGCGTGTGATTTTGTAGTGGTCAATGGATGTGAAATTCTCCTTAGATAATCCCTTGCTACTGTTATAAATATGAAAGGCAAGGAGGGTACTTTAGGGGTTGCCATTGGATTATGGGGTGTTAAACAGGCAGACATGTCAGCATTGTGTAGATTTTGATGGTGGATAATATGGCTAGGGAGGTAAACTTTTGCTTGATCGGTCCTGTTGATGCATAGCAGCAGAAAATGTTGATCAGCTTCTCTTACTGGGTCTCACAAGGTTCCTGTGGATCACCAGCTGTTGATATGCGTTTCCGAACCAAACCAAACCGAGCCTTATGTCCTAATCACTTGGGGTCGGCTATATGAATCATTTTCCGTCATTGAGCTCTGTCAAGGGCCACTTGTTCATACAAATCCATTATACTCATATCTTTGCGCACCACAGCATCTAATGTCAAGTTAGGTCTACCCCTCCCCGTAGCATTGCTACCTAAAGCTATCCTATCTACTCTCTTAACTACTGCATCTCCTGGTTTACAGTATACATGCCCAAACTACCTTAGCCTATTTTCCCTTAACTTCTCCTCTATAGGTGCTACACTTACCATCTCACGAATCGTTTCATTTCTAATCCTGTCTCGTCTAGTCTTATCACACATCCACCTCAACATTCTCATTTCCGCTACACTCATCTTGCTCACCTGTTGTTTTTTAATAGGCCAACATTTTGTCTCGTAAAGCATTGCTGGTCTGATGACAGTTACATAGAATTTTTCCTTCAATTTTGTGGGTACCCACCTGTCACATAGTACACCAGTAGCGCTCCTCCACTTGAGCCACCCCACTTTGATCGTATGGGTCACATCACGGCAATCTCTCTGTCTCTGCTATAATTGAGCCTAAGTACCTAAAATGATCACTCTTTGGTATCCCTTAGTCTTGGATCATCACTTTTTCTTCATGCGCACTGCTGGTACCACTAAATTTGCACACCATATACTTAGTTTTACTCATACTTATCCGTAAACCCTTTGACTCTAATGCTTCCCTCCAAATTTCTAGTTTCGTATTAACACCTCTAGCGGTTTCACATCATTAGCTGAAACCTTGTTCACCAAACCAGAATATTAGTTGTGTTTATAATGTCGATGCATGTCAAATGCTAGAATTTCAAAACATGAACTGGTAAACTTTATTTGGCTGATTGCTTGGTTAATACTTAGTACTCTTCTGTGTATGAATAGTTTTTTTATTATTATTTATATTAGAAGGATCTATTGGGTTCTGTCATCGTTTTTACTGTAAATATTAAACTAAAATTATGCTCTTGTTTGAAATTTTAAGTGGTAGTTGTTTCATCCAGTTTTTGCGATATTGTAGGATAAGGAAATTTCCTGGACAAACCGAGACAACCTTGAGTGCAGAAGTAGAGTTGATTTCCACGATGACAGAAAAGAAGTCTGCCACTAGACCGCCAATCCAGATGGAATTCCAGGTGCTTAAACATGTTTCCAACCCTTTTCTTTTACATTGATTGTGTTTTTCTGCACCTTTGTCATGGAATTGAATAGAAGGGCGTTGATAACGAACTGAGGTCAATTTAGACAGCTGACACAGCTAACTGTAAGGGCTCTTGCCAAAGGAAAGCCTAGAACCTTTTTTTTGGGGTGGTTTGGTTTAAGAAAAAGAGAGCAACGAGAAGCACAATTAAAGACCAAAAGTATGGTGTAACAAAACTGAGCAAGTCAAATATACATGCCAGTATCTCATTTGCACTCTGGTCAACTTAAAACCACAGCTACCGTGCGTGCCTTCTTATTGTATCCGAAGCCCATATAATCAATCAAAAACCTTTGAGAACAAGTGGAAGTGGTCACCCAATCAACATCCACCAACCAAGTAGACTGCACCATAGAGCCCTAACCACCAGACAATGGAAGGATTATTGATCCATGCTATCATCATCCTGCTTACATATAACTCACCGCTGACAGAGTTAATGAGAATTAGGCCTTCTCTTTTGTACCTTACTATTGCTATTAATCTTCTTGAGGCCCTCAATAGTGAGTAGTCCAAATTACTTATCAAAAGTATAGTGTCCCAAGAATACACCATCAGGAATGGAGGGACACTGATTCAATATTAGCCTTACAATCACAGTGATTTCAGAGAAATTGAAATACAAGAAACAGGACCACAACCTAACAAGACTTTGTTCCTCTTTGATATGCTAGACAAGGGTTCTTGAGAATTCTGCACCGAATGGGGCTGACTTCTTTCTTACCGATTTGTAAAGGGTTGTGTTTTTGACTCTGTGGCACCTAAACCCGCTAAAGATGGTGACCCTCCTATGTTTATTCCCATTCTGTGGCACCCACAAACATCAAGGTAGAGAACCAAGTCACTGCCACTTGATTACAATGGTGGTAAAATGGAAATAAGGTGCATGGTTACTTGTCGAACACACTTGTACTAGTGTGGGGCCGTGTTATTTATTTGTTTTTTTCCTTGTTTATTTGCACTTGGCAGAAATCCCTATTTGACTTCCGTCTGTGGTCGTCTCCAGTGATCTACGTCTTCCAATGATAGGAAACCTTTTTCTGATCAAATTGCGACCATAGAAATGACGAAAAGATATTTCAATTTTCATGCTTTAGATTTAAAATCCATATCAAATTTACAGTATTCACCAAAGACCAGGCTTCCACTGGACGATAACTGAAATTTATGCTTTTGCAGGTTCCTATGTTTACGGCATCTGGATTGCGTGTCCGTTTTCTCAAGGTATACTGATTTACATTGTTTGGTCTTTTTTGAGTGTTTGTACAAGAATGCATTTGTTTACCCTAAATCTACAGGTATGGGAGAAGAGTGGGTACAACACAGTCGAGTGGGTCCGTTACATTACCAAAGCCGGTTCCTATGAGATTAGGTGCTAGAAACAGTCGCAGCCATAAAATTTCTTGGTGGAGAGGGGAAAGCATTCGCGGTTGTGTATCTTGGTAGAAGGCACTATTGCATGCATGCGTTTGCTTTGGAAACGAGTCTTAACGGCGGCTCCTGCAAAGTTGCAGCTTCGGATGGATCTGGTTCTTGTGTTGTTCGAGGGGCTTTTTACATCTTCTGATAGATTTGTATCCATAGGAATTGCGTTGGAGTCGAAACAGGGATTCTGATTATTGTGTTGTAAAGGATAGTCCTCCATTAGGACTAGTAAAGCTTGGCTTTTATTTTTGTCTTCCGACACTTGTGGTCATCAGATTGTGTGTTTTATTTGAAGAGTTTCTTTTGACAAAATTGATGATGCTTTATACGTACACCATTGGATTTGGACCGGTTGCGGGTAATACAGCAGTTTTCTATATGGACGGAAAAGGCCATATAATCGGTCTCCATTGCGGCAGAGGGCTTAAATTCACTCATTTTAAGGCCAAGTTTTGGTCAAATAGGTCACAAGACTGGTTGATAATTTCTTTTTGGCAAACCAGGTGCACCAAGTAAAATTATGAGTCCTACAAGGGTATATGGTAGGGAACTCCGTTAAGAGTCTTCGCAGAGGTGTGAGTTAATACAGACTGGAGCAACATACAAGGCATATAGCTACACATATTGGTGCGTTTGTTTTCTTCTCGGTAGACATGATCAATCTTCTCTACTTCGGGCTGCTTCGTCACGAATCTGCAATTATGGACAAGATTAGTTTGATTGTGTCGTGTGGCTGATACGAACCCATGATTTGTGATTAGATGGATAGCTGCCAAAGCATCCATTTCCACTCAAAATGGGTGCCAAATGCCTGACATAAAGTGCTGTAAACGAGTCGAGCCTTGTCGAGCTTAAGCTCGGCTCGTATACTAAACGAGCCAAAATCTTGAGCTCGAGCATTAAAAGTCGAGCTTAGTCTTTTATTAAACGAGTCTCTTTAATTGAGTCGAGTCACCCTTAATGAACCGAGCTTTTGCCGAATGAGATCGTTACTAAACGAGCCGAAAATTCGAATTCAAACTCGTGAGCTGCTCAGTTTGTTTTCAACCCCTAATGCTTGTCAAGAGCCATTTCTAAGCCATTTTTTGAGAGCCCACAATTCTGCCTCCAACCTCTGCATGGCCCACTTTGATCTGTGAACAGACTACCCACTTTCCATTTGCATCACCGATTTGGCCACCACCCGTGGCTTGACTGATTGATAAATTAATCATCTCATCCATTGAACAAAATATAGAAGAAATAATTACATTTTTTCTAGGAAAGTAATTTTGGCATTTCACATTTAGCCATTGGCACTCAACTCTTTGTCTTTATCCTATATGAGATTATCAAATTACCTTTTATTTTGTTAGTGTTCATCCACTTTAAAAGGTATTGTTGTAATTTCAAATCGGAAAAAGACAAAAAACGGAGTGCCAATGGGTAAAAATGGATTACCAAAATCAAATTTCTTTTCTTTTTAAATCATTTTATTTTGGTTATCTATATTCTTTCGTTCACATTTTCATGTTTAAAACACTTTCAATGAAGTTCTTATCCTGTCATATTTGGGACTCTGGGTTTGTACTTTTCCTAATAAAAAAGAAAAAAAAGAAAATGATTTTGCCAAGGCGAGTGGTGTTAATAAAAAAGAAAGTGGTAAAATCAGCAGCCAAAAAAAGAAATATATTACTATCAGCCATTTTTTGAGTTTTTTTTAAAAAAAACACGTTGCCAAACAGCCCCTAATAAGCGCAGCATTTTCCTCTTCGTTTTCTCAGGTGACGTGTTTCGACCGGTACTTGCAACCCTACAAACATCCAACTCCACTCCAAGTCGCATAGCATCATCAATCAATGAACTCAAACATATCCTCTAAACCCTAGATTCCTAAAAGCCTTCCATCTCTCCCAATTCCCTCTCTCTCTCTCTCTCTCTCTCTCTCTCTCTATGTATATATAGTAGGTTTCAAGTAGACACCAGTCCCAAAACCAACTCCTATTCCCAATGGACTTAAGAGAACCACTACCACCACACCACCACCACCCACAACCGCCGCCGGGCATGATGGCGGGCCCACCACCAAACTCATATAACTCTCCCAATTTACCCAACAACAATACCATTAACACTAACTCTCCCATGTTGCAAAACCCTAGGTTCCCTTTCAATTCCGGGGGACCAAAGCCCATGGAGTCCATGAACTTGCAATACGGCGACGGATCACACCTGGTACCGCCGCCGCCGCCACCATCCGGGTTCAGCATTGAGTCGGGGAAGAAGAAGCGGGGCCGGCCGAGGAAGTACTCGCCTGACAGCAACATTGCGCTTGGGCTGGCCCCCTCTCCTTCCCCTCTAACCCCATTAACCGCCTCCTCGCCCTTGGCCGTGGTGGGCCACGGGGATTCCGGCGGTGGGCCGGCGTCCTTGGACCCCTCCCAGGTGAAGCGGAGCAGGGGGCGGCCGCCTGGGTCGGGAAAGAAACAATTGGATGCCTTAGGTATTCATCGATTATTATGCTGTCTTTCTACTTGAGTTCACAGAATTACAATAAGTGTGTAACTTGTTTGGCAAATTGATTTCTTGTTTGGTTTGCAGGATCGTTCGGGGTTAGTTTTACTCCGCATGTTATATTGGTCAAAGCGGGGGAGGTAATGAATTTGAAATATTGGTAGTTGTTACATAGGGAAGATTTAGTAACTTCTTAGTGACATTAAGTCACCAGCCATATGATGATTTATAAGTAGAGGCTTCAGTTATTGCAAGACCCTGTGAATTTGGGTAGGTTTGGAAATATAATAATTGGCCAAGTGACATTAAATTTAAGTAGTTCGCATTTTTTGAATAAGTGAACAATAAATCAGGTTATGGATGATCGTATTGAACAGCGATGGCGTTAACTCTGATTATGATTGAGTGCAAATCCGGCTACGCACTCGACCTGTGTAATATACAAGACAAATATTGGATGGGGCTTTGATATTCTTTTCATGATTTGCATAAAGTACTTCAGTGGGCATTAGGTTAGAGAATAAGCAGTTCATTCAATGTAGGTTTTACAAAGCGTTAGTGAGGTAATTAACACCCCTTCAAATCTACCTTGCTGCTTATAAACAATCATGTTTAACACATTGATGAGCATTGTGCTATACTGCTATGTTTGAATCGAAGCTATGTCCCTTTGTGGATGTATTTTGTAACTATTTGAAAAATAAAGGAAAAGGAGAAGCAAAATAAATCTTTTGAACAGGTTTCCGATGGTACCTGAGGACTTTTATCATTGTGGCATTTCCTTTTTACTTTACCGTCAAACCTCTCAACCATATGGTCCTTTTTGTTTTTTGTTGTTTTTTTCCCCTGGGGTGTGGGGGGCTTTGGGCTGTTATAGCTGATGGTAAGTGTTGTAGTGTGGATTTATGGTTTATTTTTTCTTGCTTACGAATTTTTGTAAATGTTCAACTCATGTGTGTTGTTATTTTGTAACATTGATTGTAGTTACCTTTCTTTTATGTGTTCCAGGACATAGCATCACAGATCATGGCTTTTTCACAGCAAGGACCACGTACTGTTTGTATTCTGTCCGCTAATGGTGCTGTCAGCAATATCACCCTTCGCCAGCCAGCAATGTCTGGTGGCACTGTGACATACGAGGTTTGTAATGAGTGGGCTATGCATGCTGCTTTTGCTTTGTCATTAAGTTAAATATTGAGAAGGAATCTAAGTCACATTACTAGCTCAAAATACCCTCTGTTCTCACAATGAAATTGCGGGGGTGACGAATTGAAGGAGAATTTGGATTCAATGCAAGACCTGAGTTATGTCTATGCGCGAAGTTGAAAACAAAAGCGGTTGTTAGCTGCTAGAAGCACATCTATCAAACTCCCCTTGGCAAAACTCAAACCACACAGCTTTGATGAGGACAGCTTGCACAGGCAACGTGGGCAACAGTAGGATTTTATAGATTGAAAGACTCTTTAACCTCTAACTATTGAACGACGTGGGCCTAGAAGATAAAGGACAAAATGGCCAACTGCTGATGATTTTTCCTTTCTAACGGTGAGATCTAGATTCTAAGAAAGATAAAGTGTACATCTACACATATACACGTTTTACAATGCTCTCGCTCGCAAAATACTTTCATGAACCATGCTCTTGAACCTTCGCACTCTCGCATCCATACTCGCTCCCGCGTTATGTGGCCTAGGTAAGAATATAGGAAGTCCTTTATGCCTGCCTAGTGTATGCATATCCGCTGGAATAAGGAGCGTGACGTCACAGAATTTGTTTATGCGATCTGTCGGGATAGGCTTCTCCACTGAACACGGGCTTTTTTCCAGAATGTGGAGAATGAGTCGTTTTTGGGCAGCGGGGTTCATGCTGACCTTTTTGTATTCTTTCAGCCTTCTTTGCTTTTAACTTTTGGAGAGCATGGAGAAAACATGCCAATAGTTGTGGTCTTGCACACCACTTATCCAGTGTATGTGGAGAAAAAAAATGCTCAAACAAAGTGATACATCCCTCCGTAGTACTTGGAATACCTAGTACCGTATGCTGATCCAGACTTGGTTCAAATCGGATATTAGTTTTTTTGTTTATTGGTTCAAACTTGATGCTTTGTTCTCTTGAAAATGGCATTTGAAGAGAGCAAATTAATGTGGCTAAATAATGAGGCAGTATCGTAGGATCTGACTTTTCATTGGAAGGGGAAACTGGCTTGGAATGAACCTCCATGTGAGAGCCTTATGTGAAGTTTGGTTCGCTTAGCAGGCTAAGATCGATCATTTTTCTTTTCCAATGCTTTCTTTTCAGTCACACTATTTTTGAGTCTTTATTCGAAAGAACAGATAAGGTGAAATCTGATTGACCTCTGTACAAAATTCGTATATGTATTCGAATGCTAAGATTATTAGATAATAAGATTCGGAGAAGTGTAGTATGTGAAGTGATTCGGTTGACATAGTGGGAAAACAATGGTAGAATCTTTGTAGACAAGGAAGAAGACTTTGATAGGCTTTGTGATAAGATTTTCTATTTGACATCATTTTGGGCTTCATTTTTCCTCACATTGAGGGAATTCCATTCCAGGTATCATTAATTTGATTTTAACCTCATCCATGTTTAGATGCATGTATTATATCATGAGAATGTGGTTTTGGTTATAGAGCAAGATTTCTACCACCTCAGATGAGATCTGATTCTTTTCCTGTGAAGTTCGCTGTATCAATCACTAGCTTTACCAATCTCGCTACCAGCTATATGCAAAGCCTGAAGGATGTTTGACCTGTAGCTGATCGACATTTGCTTTTCATGCATGTCTTACTAGTACCAGTGACTAGATCCTTCGGACTAGCACTATTGCTTGCTTAGCAACCTGATTTGGACTCTTCCAAATGTATAAAGTACTTATGTCGGGCACTTAACACTCGGATAAGGGTATGGATCCGTGTCTGACATATTTGGATGGACATTCACCTAGCCAGCATATTTTATAATTCAAGTTTGTCCTGAAATAGGGACAAACCTCCTGCATTGTGCATGAAATGCTCTGAGGCACATTGTAGACGCCATTCACTGAGAAAATGACAGATCTGTACTAAGGAATATGATTATTTTGCCGTGTCCCCATGTACAAGCTATATAACATATTTGTAGCGAAGTATATCGATATCTTGGCGTGCCCATTTGTCACTGAGATGCAATTAGATGAATCTAACACTAAGACACACACCACCCAACACTCGTTGAAGGCAATCAAGTTATCAGTGTCGTTTGAGTAAGTATATTGGTTATTTTAGCTTATTTAACTTACTTCAAATTGATTGGAAGTAGTGGTAGGCCCTTATTTTGTTACAATAGTAGGTTGTCACAGAGGTTCACTTCCAGTTTGTGCCTTGTGGTTGGTGGAAGTCCTGGATTAATTTTGCTTTTGAACCTTGGGTACAGATCCAAAAAAAACCTTGGGTAGGAGAAGTCCTCTACATTTGGTTTGCTGCTGTGGGGGAATCATGATTTTGGTTTAGGGGGTGCCACATTTTAAAAAGTTCGAGTCATGAGAAAAAGTTAAAATGTAGCACTAAAATTCCTAAGAAAAAATACAAATGGTGTTGATTCAAGCTTCGCAGAAGTATATGTAAAAAGACAGAAAAATAATTTTTTTTAAACACACAACCTAGCACAATAAAACTGGACGTTCTTTTAAGTCATGAAACATTGGCTATGAACATGCACTAAATCTAAATTCAACATAATAGAAATTCTGAACTTATTTGATTAGAATCAAAATAAAAAGCCCAACTTATTAGGTTAGACCCTAAATCAAAACGTTACAGTTTTACTGAAATTATTAAAAATTTAAATTGAGTTTGAGCCTTGTATGGGATGTGTCGATATAGCAAAAACTTAGGGCATTTGTGTGTAGATATGCCAAACATGTGGAGGCAAAAACAGGGGGTGCCTGGCACCCCAACCATTACGGTGTGTCTGCCCCTGGCTTTGTGGGATGGGTCCAGATCTTCTGTCAATATTTTCCCTCTAAAGATCTTGTCAACCTTTTAATAAGAGCAGAACACTTCATTTAATGAGGTTATCTAAGGGTTAAACCGCGGCCACATGGCCAATTGTAAGAGATAATGGCGACAAAGTTGTTTTCATTTAACGGAAACTTAAAACGGTAGGAGCTCCCATTTCTCTCTCTCTCTCTGACGCAATTTCCAAGAGCTTAGAGCCCCCTCTGCCCTCTTTCTCTCTCCATCATCTCATTCTCTGGAGTCTTTTGATGAGACACAATCATTGGCGGCCGTTAGACGGCTCAAAGATGAGGTGGTGGTGGTTATGATTTGGAAACTTGTTAGTACCCACAAGGTTTGAGGGTGAGCCACTGCTAGCAAACCATTCAACGGCAGCGGTTTTCGTTGTTTTTGTCGATTGGGTTCATTTTTAACTCTCTTTCCTCTCTCTGCTCTATATCTTCCCCTGGAATTAACCATGAATGTATTAGTATTGGACTATAGAAGACTTAGAAGTAGTGTCGATAACAATAACCGAGATTGTATTGACATAAAACATCATTTTTTCCCTGTATTTTCTTCCCGACACTTACAATTCTCAAGAAAATGAAGTGCGGGATCCTGTTTCACTGGCACTGATTTTGGATGATAGATCATTAATGAAAGTGGAGAGGAACTGTAGTGGATAAAGAGGTGGTGATGTCCGCTGATTCAACTTTTTTTCCCTTGTGATCTGCTATTCAACTGGTTCAGCTTGATAGTGAGAGAGAGGGATAGTGGGCCCTTTTGCGGTGGGGTAAAATTTGATGTTGCGGTACCCCCAAAACGTAGTCGTCGTTCCATTTATCTGCTAGAACGCAGGACGTGGCTGCATATTAGTCTTCAGATAACCCCATTAATGAGGTGTCTTGCTCATGTTAAAAGATGGACAAGCTATTGGGAACGGACCTGAATCCTTCTGGGATGGTGTAAAGGATTCTGATAACTAGCTGGTAATTGAGATCAAGCTCATGTTTTGGGTACTGTAAAGTAGATTGACGTAAAAGTTGGTGGCCTCTCAGGCACGGAGCTAGAAATTGGCCAGTGGGGTCATAAGAAATCAAGCATTATTATCTTTCCTAATATTGGAAACATAATTGGTATTAACAGTTGTAAATAGAAATCATATACACATTGAAAAGATGTAAAATTGATTTAAAACAACACTTCATGATTTTTCAAATTTCACAAAAGCTGCATGAAAGGGTCATTTGTCATGCAAAAAATCAAGATATTTTTTTATAATAAACCTGGAAGGTATCATGACTTCTTCAAATTTGTATAGTAGTAGCATTTTCTTTTAGTATCTAGTTGGAGTGCTGGGGCATTCTATACTTAAGTATTGGTTGGAAATTGGAATAATATCACTATTTTAATTGGTCAAATGTAGTAATTAAGTTACAAAGCTCTAGCAACAATGGGGATTTTAGAAAATTGATTCCCATAGCTCCCTCCTCCCCTGCGGCCTCTCCTCTCCACTGGATGTCTAATACATACCATAAGTTATGAACGTGCAGTAAAAAGAAAAGTTTATTGCGTTTTCTTCTTTCGTTCTTTAGCCGACTCAGAATACTTCATCTAGTTTCAAAAGGGAAGTATAGTCTTTCCCTTGTTCTCCTTTTGTGGAACCCTTTTCCCTATGGATGCTTCTACTGCAACATATTATCTAAGGCACCTCATATGTCGCCAGCTTGCATTTGTATATTTGATTTGCAATCCTGTGCTAAGGTGGTGGTAAGCTCTAATTTCTGCAAAACTCAGTTTGTTTGGAAATCCATAGATGCCCTTTGTTGTCCGATTATTGGTAATAATGGTGACAATTTTCTCTGCAGGGCCGATTTGAAATTATCTCTTTGTCAGGTTCTTTCTTCCTGTCAGAAAGTAATGGTAGCCGCAGCAGAACAGGTGGTCTTAGTGTGTCCTTGGCAGGGTCAGATGGACGAGTTTTAGGAGGTGGAGTTGCAGGAATGCTTGTGGCAGCAACACCAGTACAGGTACTGGTTCTGTTACCATTTGCCACTTTCCCTCTATTTTGTGTTACCATGTGTTTAGCAGATATGAACTAGTATTTGTGTGTCCAAGGAACACGAATGTCGAGTGTTACATGAAATCTTATCCCTCATGTGCCTATGTCCACTTGATATGACCAAGGGTGTAGGGGTGTGGGATATGGGTCCTATTCCATCCCCCATACGGGCCATACCTAAATAAAGACTTTGATTTGTGATAATATGCCTAAAGGCACTTCCATTACGCAACCATTGGTTGAAAGTGATCTCATCCGTCGTAGCAAAATGTATTTTTTGGGACCCACACCGTCTTAAATTGTCTCGACATTTTGATGAAGCTCATAGTTGTGGTAGGATAAACGAAAATTCTAGACTCTCACAGTGTTAGGTCATAGAAATTTCTTTTTGTTTTCCTTCCTCTCTTGTCGACGTTTAAGCTCTTCCTAAGCGATAACTCCTTTGGTTGAAATTCAAAACAATTAACATGTTAAATTGTTTCCGAGATGTCCACGTATCTGAATCCAACATTAACGACATATCCGTAAGTTTGCAATCTAGACTTTATGCGGTTTGGTGCATGGACACACCCACACCCAATACTCATATACCACGTGGCCACGCCATATGGATTCCAACAAATGTCTGATGCTTTAGGAGATGAAGATCTAATCAGATGATGTCTTTATCCCAAGTCTGAAACTTGTTTGATGCACTACCAGGTTATTGTTGGTAGCTTCATTGCAGATGGAAAGAAATCGAAATCCGGGCCACCCTCAGCACCAATGTCCAATATGTTGAACTTCAGTGAACCAGTTGCTGCGGAAAGTCCTCCCTCCCAAGGACACTCAAGTGAGTCGTCTGATGAGAATGGTGGCAGTCCTTTTAATAGGGTCTCGGGGCCTTATAATAATGCTAGCCAACCCGTTCATAATACTATGCCCATGTACTCAAATATGGGCTGGGGAAACTCAATGTGAAGATGGTTTCCGGCTCATGGTACTTTGCTTCTGTTTAGATGACCGGCTTAGTTGATGCCCTGTATGGGAGGTTTAGAGGTTGATTTGCAGATGCTAACCAGCAATTACATGAGCCCTTCTCTCTTTCTTGTGGTTGACCTGAGTTTCTCTTATTTAGCATTCACATTGTGAGTTGGTTCTCATTTTCTTTGTTCTTGTTTTACAATCGGAGTGAAACATTGGCTAATTCGACCAAAGCTGAGGGCGCATGATTTCTTCAACATATACATGTTTCTTAGGTTCGACTATCTATCTCAGTTAGTTTCGGCTATGTATCTCAGTTTCTTTAGTTTCAGCAATTTATTTCAGTTTGTGTGATTCTGGGCTTTATGTCAATGTTGGCAAGGACGGAACCAAGATTTTACCCTAGCAGTGGCGAAATGTATACTAAAAAAATCTAGTGGTGGCGAGACTATATAAGTTGGACATAATTTTTTTTTACATATAATAATTGCATTTTCTAAAATTCTTGTCGTGGCGGTCGACGCCACTAGACCGCCCTGGTCCCATCTTTGAATGTTGGCGAAATTGTAGTCTTTGAAGCTAGAAGACACTATGATTTCAGCTGATTATTAGATGGTAATTTGCCAACTATTTTATGGGAATGGTGGGCCAAGATAAGAACCATTGTAAGATCAGCACCGTTGATGAGGCACTTTACCATTTTTCCACAAGAGCTTTGCCCATCCCTTTAGGCTGTGTTTGGTATACGTGCTTGTGTAAGAATTTATTTATCAGGAGAAACGAAAACCAAAGAATGAATTTGATCGTTTCACGTTATGTTTTACTTTTCCTCAGTAAATCTCTGCACAAATTTTTAATCCAAACGCAACCTTAGAAATGTGCATCAGAGTAAATGTCTTGACCTTGTCATTTCATCCATGAAAAGTTTATGAATTAGTATGATATAACTCCATAGGCTAATGGATTTGGATCCTTTCGTTTTTGGGTGTTAAACCTCAAACTTAGCTTTCCAGTAACTTTCACGTTATTATGAGTGTTTAATGACTTATTTTAATTGGAGTAGGGTTTGTATCCTCTCTACTTATGGTTGAAAAAGGTGGATTTCCATTTCAATGCAAGAAATAATTGTTGAAAAGTACCCCATGACAATTTCCAATATGCAATTTATCCGAAAGAGGTCACAAAAATGACACATGAAGTGGTTGCATCCTCTTATTCATTTTTACAAGGGAGGATTCGGAGTTTGAGTTCATGGAAAGACATCGAATATTTGGTTACTTTTTTTTTTTGTGTGTGGTCACAACGATATACATCAGCAAGTTAGTTGTTAGAGGGAAGGGCAGGCCACCACATAAGTGGGGCAGGCGTGGGAATTGAACCCAGGCCAAACAAATGGGGTAAAGGGTGCTCGACCAACTGAGACACCACACGAGAGGAAAAAAAAATACTCCAGCTTTCAGATTTTTTGAGACTGCTATATAAAGCTTTCTTGGCCAGAAAAATAGCTTTCTGATTTTGTCTCTCATTCCTTTCCTCCCAGCTCTCTCTCGCTTCCATTTTAATTGTTTTTTTTTAACAGTAAAAAAATTTCATTAATCTTGAAGCCAATACAAATTCATTTCGTTTTGTACACATAAAGTTATACCGAATTAAGGCTCCGTTTGTTTTGATGTAAAATGTTTTACAATGTAGAATATTTTCCACGTAAAATATTTTTTCAGAAAACAAACTTCAAACTTTTATTTTCGGTGTTTGGTTGGCACTTGAAAATATTTTCAAAAATCAACAAAATAATGTAAGAGAGAGAGAGAGGGTGGGCTTAAACGGTGGAGAGATGTGAAATTATTGGAATTGAACGTGGGTCATGACTAACAATCGAGGAAACTGAGCAGTGAGAATTGCAGTAGAAGGCAGCGGGTTCATTTCGGAAAATAACTTGCAGAAGATTTAAGGATAAATCATTTTCATCCAATTGATGAAAAATATTTTCCTCAATTTTTACCCAACCAAACACAGGAAAATATGTAAAATATTTTAGGTCCAAACAAACAGAGCCTAAGGTTTACCGCATATAAGGGCTTGTTTGATAACCTAATTCAGCATTTAAAACTGAATCAATTAAGTAATAAGTGATTCAGTAGGTTTGATAACCACATTTTATATTGCTTAACAAATTAAGTGTCACTTAAAGTGTAGGCTAAAAAGTTGAAAAAAATTAAGTAGCTTTGAGCTACTTAATTCTGGCTAAAATTTTTGTATACTTACATTCATCGATCATACCACCACCACAACCTCTCCCACCAACACCTCCACCACTCCACCAACACCACTACCACCACTTCTACCACTACACACCACCCACCACCACCACCACCACCACCACCCACCACCACCACCACCACCATTCCATCACCACCGCCACTACATCACCACCAACACCACAACCACCATCACTAGCTCCACCACTCCACCACCACCACTACCGCCACTACACCACGACCATCACTACACCACCACTACCACTCCACCACCCACCACCACCACCACTCCACCACTATACCACCACCAACACCACAACCACCACCACTACCGCCACTACACCACGACCATCATTACACCACCACCACCGCTCTTATCACCACCTCCACCACTCCACCACCACCGCCACTTCACCACCACCACCACTCCTCATTCACCACCACCACCACCACTCCCACCACTCCTCATTCACCACCACCACTACTAGCACTACACCACCACCACCACTCTACCACCTCCACCACTCCACCACTCTTGCACCATTACCATACCATAAATATATTGTGACTGTTAGTAAATTAAGAAAGAATTGGAAGAAAATTAATTCATTATTTTTTTAATTCAGTACTTAATATATTTACCAAACAGCTTGTCAGCTTAAAAAATTTAGCATTCAGTTTTCAGTACTTAAAATCTTCAGCTTTCAGTTTCAGTTTTCAGTTTTATCAAACAGCCTACGAACTGATTAATTAAAATATTTTAATTAAGAGATGTCAGTTGTCTCTTCAGAAGATGCTAATTTTACTTTAAACATGTGTGTTCTGAATTATTCAACTTATAAGACATGCCGAACAAGATTCTAAAACGAATAGTCGATCTAATTTAAAATTCATACTTGGATTTTCTAACTTTAAAATTGTACTTGCCATATATTTCCAAACCAAATATTATTCGCTGACTTAAAATTTTTTTTTTTGGGGGCCAGCTCTTAATTAAAATATGGAAAAATGACGGTCCAGAATGTGTTTTAATAATTAATACTCGTCAAGGACATTTTCAGTATTAACAAATGTTCTTAGATTGTCGTTAGCGGATATTAATTATCAAAACACGTTCTGGACGGTCATTTTCCCTTAAAAAAATATGTGTTCTTTACTATTCAACACATATGACTCTTCAAATACCTCTGAGTAAGATGGACAATCTAATCTTATACACTCATCTTCTATATTTTCTTTTATCTGCAACGAAATCTAATTAGATATGAAATCTAATAATCTTTTCTATGATTTTTCTTTTTCTCTTTCTTTTTTTTTGGGTAAGCCAAGAAGGGTAGTCTAGGAATAGCAAATTAGCAATGGTGCAACATGGGTCATGACACATTGACCAGCGGGATTGAAAAATTGAGGGTACCGATGACAAAAGAGAACACTCGCTGTCCACGCGCACAATACAAATGTCCTGTCGATTACCACTCTCCAACCGTGATTAAACATTGTTGAAAGTAACTGGCCTTTTTCCTTCTTGTTTTGGTCAATTCATTTGTTCGGAGACCATGTGAAAATTCAACGGCGGCCGAAATTCGCAGTCTCGTTTTTGCTACTCGCAGCCAATTGCTATATACAAATCACCACCTTATAAGGATTTCCTACTTGCAGCCAAAAGAATATCCATGAAGTTCCCTTTTTGCCCTTGTATACATTATACATACAACCAACCCAACCCAACCCAACCCAACCTCTGTTCGTTCCTTTTCCCCCCGTCCATTCCTTTTCTCTCTCTTCTCTCTCTTTTCGTTCTGCTGTTGCAGAGGCCTCCCCACCCCACGGCGCCGCCACCCACCCACCATTACCGCCACCCACGCACCCCCACGCCACCCCGTCTCTCTCTCTCTCTCTCTTTTTCCCTGCCTCCCCACCCCGTCTGTCTCTCTCTTTCTTCCCAGTTTCTTCTTCTGTACAGTCCCCACCACAACACCACTCCCACCACACCACGACAGTAGCGCAACTTTGAGGCGAAGGAGGTGTGAGAAGAAAGCACACCACGTGGGCATCACCAACGATTTCGAAGTGGAACATCGGTAAAATTTTGAATCTTGTTATTACGCGGATTTTTTTGTCGTTTGATTTTTGTTTTTTTTCCTGAGAAACCCACAGTACGCTATTTTGTGTATTTAAAATTGAATCGGACATTAGAGTCCGATTGTTTTTCACAATTTCGAATAGATGATTGTTTGCACCCTATTTGGATTTTAATATCTGAAATTGATTGCCTCATTCGGATTTGAATTTCCGAATGGCCCCCTAGTCAAATATTATAAAAGTTGAATTGTTAGGTCATTCAGAAATTAATATCCAAAATGTATTGTCTCATTCGGATTTTAATTTCCAAATCTTTATACCCCATTCGGACATTACAGTCCGATTAGTCCCCTCTATTTAAATTAGCACCCCTTGGTTGTAACCAGAGCTGTAGCTTTTCTTTCAACCAATTTTTGAATGTCTAAATGTAAAAGCAAGCCAAATTGATGAGCTCTGTAGTCCGTACACATGTTAATAAATCTGTAAGATGCAATATGCATGAATAGTGCTCAACACACCAGTTGTAGCTCTTTATTATGCTTATAGAGATGCGATATGGCTTCACAACTATAACTCACAATGTCATGACACGTACAAACACTTCCAATTTGTAACACAATAACCTAGTGAAAAGTCTGTTTTGATTACACTCCTAGAAATAGTACCATTAACAAAAATGGAAAGAAAATCCCTTTCTGAAATAATTAGTTACCTTCGGTTTTGATACCAAAGTCCAATTGGCTATGTTCTTTTGAAACAAGTCACCAAAGGTTGTTAATGTAGTCAATTGGTAACTTGGTATACTAAAACCAAGAGAAGCACACCTTCGTTAGTGCAATACAACAGACTTTCAGAAACCTCCCGTAACTTCATTTCGGGGAAAGGAGCCACCAACTTTGATTGTTGCATATTTTAGCATGTACAACATGATAGAAATTCATCTTCAAACTAAGTGCTGTACAGTGCAGTAGTAAACTTGTAATTGGACATTTTCCCAACTAAATCTAGACCGTTCTGATGATGTCCTTTTCTATCAAGTATTGGAATTGAATTTTTCACATGCATGCTGTTTTGAAGTTGTAATGTTCCACCACCTGCATGTAAAGAGACTCTAGAATACCAGCTTCATCAAAAGAAGTTATAGTTCCAAATAGAACTGAAACTTTTCCTTTAGAAATGAAGAAAGTCAACAATGTGTAGAATAAGTGTGGGAAAGAGAAGGTGGATTCTACAATGTTTCCTGTTTTGTGAAGAAAGTCAACAATGTGAAGAAAGTCCACCTGTGTTAATCCTGTTTTGTCTTTATTTTTTGTAAAATGTAGCCATCAGTGTGTCGAATTGTTTATATGCCTAAGGATTCTTCTGTTCATCTATTAATCACCCTGCATGAATTGTTAGCTCATTCAGAATTTAATATCCAAAATTTATTGCCTCATTCGGATTTTAATATCCAAATATTTATACCCCATTCGGACATTACTGTTCGATTAGTCTCCTCTATTTCGGCTATTAGAATCCGATTTACTTATCTTTATTCAGAAATTAGTATCCGATCCTCCTATCTTTAATTCATGTGTTCTAACCGTAGCTGTCAAATATTGAATCGAATTGAGAATCGGATTGACCTTTTTCGTAATTATAAAAGTTCAATTGTTAAACAACATCGTGAGGTAGACTTTAGTACCTAGTAGGAAAATAAATACTATAGTATTATGGATATGTGCATGTAGATGCCTTTTCCAATTGCAAGCTATTGGCGGCATAGGGGAACCTTTTTTTAAGACTACCTGTCAAACTGCATTAGGTACTTATAAAAGATAAATTAAGTTGGACTTAAGGAGCACAATTCATTATATAGATGACAACTAATTATATTACCAAAATAATACCTGTACAAAGTGTCCGCCGTTAACAAACCCGATAGTAATAACCTTTCGTTTCATGGAGGGTAAAGGCTTCGATTGGAGGGGGAGGAATGTATGACATTGGACATTTGATAAATGGACAAGGACACAATTATAAGCAGATGCTATGATGTGACCCATGTTTGGCATTGTCATCCAATATTCCTGGGGCGCCGGACTTTCATACCATGACAAGACGTGAAGTAATTCCCTAGCCCTTTGGCTCCCCCCTACCACTTGTTCATAAAGGTGTAAATGTGTTTCCAACTCTTTCAGCAAATCACTTCTTACCATTAACCAGTCATGAACATGGCCTTTCATGAAGCCTGACACCGCCCGAAACCCACAATTCCCATCATCTTCAACATCCTTGACAGATTCTATGTAAGGTCTTATTGCTTCCGGAAACTGATTGATGAAGGGGCATATCAAAAGTTGTGCTGAAACTTTTGCTTTCCCTTTCAGATTGCGCCACGGTTTCTCTATGACGAGCTTACGGGTTTGAAGGGAGGCCAAAACATGCTCAAACTTCGAGGGATCCCTAAGCGTTGAATTTTGTTCTTTGGCTGCATTTTTTTCTTTTGTTGACTTCCGACTGCGTGGTTGTGCATTCACTTTGGGTTCAAGGAGAGTACTAGTTTTCGGATGAGCAAGCTCTTGCATTTTCTTCACATAATTGACCTTTACATCATATTGATCTTCATTCAAGAACTTGTTCTAAAAACAATCAAAGTGAGCCAAAAGCGTCTCCTCCATCGAATCCTCGTTCCGGGGTGCAAGTAAAGAAAGCCTCTTCCCATGGTCGTGGATTAACTCAATCGATAGGGGGATATTTGCAATCTTGTAAGGAGCAATCTCATGACCGCAAGGTAAACCATGGGTGTGCCTCAAAGAACACTCGCACTGACGCTTCGATTCCACAAACCATTTGACTGGATGGGATGCCGCCAAAACAAGTGTCATGGCATTTGACGAAACAGCTCCCCTTAGCCTATCAAATAAAGTTGTCCTAAAATCATGTTGCACATAATTAAGGCTCTTCTCAAAAGAAGCTTTGACTTCAGTAACTTGTAACAACATCAATCTGTGAATCTTCTCCCATATAGTATCAAAATTGCATTGCGAGTTTTCAAGATGATTTTTTAGCTTCGAATGTGAACTCTCCCCCCTATGAATAAATATGGCAAGATATTAGCCATACCAAATAACATGAATATATGAAAATTTTCCAAAAATGTGTGAATAACATGAATATTAAGGAAAATGCCAGAGTTGCGAATGAAGCGTTTACCTGTTACTTATTAGGTTTCCAAAATGCATGATTTTGTCCGTCCAAGCTCCTACAAACCTCTCTTTGTAGGGTACCAATCAATTTTTCTTGACATACTCAAATGTTGCAAGAATCATTTTAAAATTACGCTTCAAAACACAAAGGCGCTCCTCATATTGTGCAACACTTACTGAAAAGACGACTAGGCCCCAACTGCAAATAAACTCCTCCCACATCTTATCATCAAACATCTTTCTACACTTGGCTAATACGTTCCTGCCAATATGCCACCTACATAGGAGGTTGGTAGCATGAGGGAACACATTTCTAATGGCATTCATAATCGCCAACTCCCTATCTGTGACAATAACGGACGGAAGAGCGTTGGGATCCATCATGCCTTTTAGCTTCTCCAAGACCCAAGTGTAGTTTTCCGTTTTTTCACACTCCATAAAAGCAAATGCTGCACAAAAAGTCAACTCCGTCGATGTTACACCAACAATTTGAAACAAAGGAAACTTGTACTTATATGTCTTGTATGTGCAATCCATCATTAACACTAGAGGAAAAGCATGTAACATCTCCCCGGCAGATGGGGGAGACCAAAACAACTCTGTGACATTCTCAGTCTCGTTCCCACGGGTCCAATGGACGTACTGGTATTTTTCTAGCCGATCCAACAAATGTTGCATTTGAGATTTCTTAGCTTTCTCTATCACTCGGTACTTTTGTCGTACATTGTACACGGTTTTGATACACGTTACGTTCTTAGGATCTTGAACCTTCAAATGGGTTAAGATTTCTCTGGGTTTCACCAAAGCAACTGACAAATCAACCACCGTGCTAGTCTGCTCTGCCGACAACCTCCAGGTATACGAATGGCCCTCCAAGTACACCGCTGGAGGATGGTTGTGAGTGCCATTGTGGACAGAGACAGTCCAACCATCATTGCCCTTTACAGCTTTCAATTCAAATGGGTATTCACATTTTTTGGTGCCCATAGACTGCACTCTCTTCTTCACAGCTACCTCCTTCCCATCAACCTTCTTCACAAACGGCCTATCCTTACCGCTCCTTTCACATGAAAACCTCATCCTAGGTGTGTGATTCTTAATACATTTCTCAGAACCCTTAATCACAATGATAAACCCGTGTTGTTTACTAGTGCATTTTATCCAATCTACCAACGCTTCATTGGATGGAAAAACCTACACACACATTAAGAAAAATTATAGCCTGTAATATAAGATTGCATATGATAATTGCTCTATCAAAAAACACTCACCGTCTCTGTTGTAAAATACTTTGTATAATCGTATGGAGGACGAGTGGAAATAGGTATAGTCGATGGCCCTACATAACTACCAAGTGTTGAAGTGTCACCCTGTAACACCCAAAGACAAACCAGGTAAGTGTAGGTAACCTTTGCAATTTCATTCAGATATTAATATCTGAAAAATGGCACTAAATTCAGATATAAGAGTCCAACAACGTTGATAATATGCGGAAATTAATATCTGAATAGTTATATATAATTTAGACATTAGAGTCCGAAAAATTAGTAAAGTTTTGGCACTGTGTGTTCAATTGTGTCGGGCCAGAACTGAAATTCAAAATGGAGGGTTTCTGAAATTGAAAATGGAGGGCGGGCTTACCTCTTGCTGCGGTTTTTGCTCCGTCACTACAACATCTATGACTTGTTTCTCAACTTCCATTGTGTCCATTGTGTGATCTTCCGGCTCCAAATCATGGTGTATGGATGGGTTAATTATTTATTGTTTATCAATGGAGGGAGATGAAGCAATCGAGATTTCCATTGACAATTTAGGAGGAAGAGGAGGGGAGGAAGATAGGTAGACTTGGCTGCTGGTGGGAGGGGCCTGCTGGTGGGTGATGGCGCTAGGTAGGGATGAAAATGGAGTTTGAATGGGGGAGGGAGGAGACGTGGTCTTAGGGAGGGAAATCAGGAGTGTGGTTATATGTAAGGGTTATGTAATATTCTTAAAGGGTAAAATGGTCAAATAGCATAAGGTCTTAAGGGTATCATGGTCAAACTGCACGAGGGCATTTTTGTCCGTAATTGATAAAAATTTTAATCGGCTGCGAGTAGCAAGAACGAGGCTGCAAATAGCGGCCGCCAATTCAACTCAATCAAATATTGGTAAGTGTTTGATCTTAATGGGAGATGTCAAACATGACGTGGACGGTGCAACGGCTACTTTTGGCAATAACTCACCTTCCAACCCATTTGTCTTCACTCATGTCAAAGCTGATGTGGCTTTGGCATGAACCTCCTGCATGCCAACTTTGACAACCACCCTCCTTCATGCCAAATTTGAAAAAATGACCGTTTGGATTGACATTAAGGGTTGGAGAGAGATAATTTGATGTCAAATAAATAGAATTTGGCATAAGGGTTGGAAATTAAGGTTTTAATGTCAAATTGGAGATGTCAAAATGCCACGTCAGCCTTCAAAAAAAAATTTGACATCACTAAATTGACATCTTCGGTTGGAGATCAATTCTTGAGTCGTGAAAAGATAAACCACTTACCAATGTCGAGCGATTTTGATAGTCAAAATTAGACATGGAACGCAACACACTCTTGCTGGGTGAATAAGTTGCTCTCTCTCAACCAAGAAGCAATTTTGTTTACTTGTATGAGAGTGTGCTCCTTTCGTGTCTGAAAAAATTATTCATTTTATCCAAATTCGTTCCTTAAAAAAAGCCCGATTTTCCTGCAAGCTACAAACTTAAAAAAGGCCGTGTTTGCCTGCACAGCATAACCTTCCGCTACGAAGTATTACCGGTCATACCACACCATTATTTGTAAGCGACCTCATTAAACCTTTTTCTAGGTTGAAGCTGAAGTCCGACCACGTGTTGATACTGTTAGGGCTATGAATTGGTATAGCTCCAACAAGGACTATGGGTATGGGCCAGGACGGACCCAAAAGGGGTCACATGGGGGCACGTGCCCCCACTCGAACGCATGTTCCCACTTGAAATTAATTTTTTTTTATATTTTTGTATAAATTAGCATAATTATATAAGTGTGCTAATATATAAATATACACACTTGCATATATTTTGAAAATACAAATGTAAAATTAGTTTTATATCTGAATTTCATCATATGATACATTTATACATGGTTCGGATTAGTTCGATTTTACAGTAAACCAAGAACGAAACCAATACCTATGGATTATGAATTTGGAGAACCAACTCAACCCAAAAAAGGCATTGAACCAAACCAATCCAAACCATTAAAATGAGAATCGGTTTCGATTTTAAACTACGGTTTGATTTGAACTAAGCTATTATCTTTAAAAAGTATTAGGGTAATTAGTCTTAGTAGTGAAGAAATCAAGAAATTATAGGAATAGGAATTGGAATTGGTTTTCATGTATAGAAATTAGGAATTGGGTTGTGGAAGTTGACCGATCTCTGATGATTCCATATGTTTTTTGTGTATAGAAACTTAGGAAATGGTTGTGAATCGTGATATACAGAAGTTTAGTCTAAATTATTTTGACAGAGAAGAAAAACTAAATATTGCGGTAGATTTAATAGGATCAATAAATCAGAAAAATAGTTGACTAAGGCTCCCATATTTATTTGGTGAATCATAATTAAATTATATATATGTGTGTGTATATTATACGGTTCGGATTGGTTTGGAATCATAACCGTGAACGCGAATACACAAACTAAACCATATAACACGGATTCTAATTTTTTAAAACTATAACCAAACCATATTACTAAAAAACCGAACAAAACCTTTCCGTTTGGATTGGTTTGAACTGGATTTGCGGTTTGTCGGATTTTTTGCTCACCCCTATTTATAGTTGTTACTTTACGAGCTATTTGTCTATTTGGAGTTATTTTTTCTTGAATCTCTTTATTTTTAGCCGTTTGGAATATTTTAAAATAAAATCATTAACAAAACTATTTCCATCATTCTATAACTTATCGATGTTCATTTAAAACATACTTTAAAATGTTGTTTGAGATTTTGGTGCTCATTTTTACCTAATTTAACTTAAAGTATGTGTTATAAACTTCTATAGTTAGTGATGTATGCCTTAATTTTGTATAATCTTACTGTGGTTAACTAAAAAAAAAAAAAATTTGAACTTTCTCTATTATGATTAACAAGTGCCTCACTATACTATATTTCTGAATCCGTCCCTGATATGGGGAATCGAACCTGGCATTGTCAACCAATTCCGAATTTCCAACCCCTCATCCTACCCCTAATTGGTACAGAAGTGAGAACATATACTAAGAAAAGGGGATAATCGTCAATTCACTTTTACAGGCGTACAACGGTACCAGATTGTAGCCTTTTCCTAAATATATAAATTTTCACCCAGTGGTATTGAAAAAACCAGATCATGAGAGAATTTATATGAGAGAAGTAGAAGAAGGAGATGAAGATAGATCGATGAAGAAAATATCAAAATAAATAAATAAAAAAATAAAAAAAATACAATACCACAGTGGGATTATTGATTATTTATAGCTCAATCACCTTCCCCAAACCCTGTAACTAACTGAGATTCTTCTCTAACTCAACACACCCCTAACGACTTGCCTTAATGACTGACTAACTAACTAACTGACTGACTGACTGACTTCATTTGATTAACTTTCTTGTGATGGACTGAGATTTGTTTAACTTATAAACTTTCTCCATGATGAAATGATAATCAACCTCCACATGCTTGATATGAGCACGATAAATTATCAACTCGGGGACGGGGACAACATGTCATTCATCTGTGCATTGTCGAGATAAAATCTGAGCCATTCATTACTGAAATTGGACAGCCAGGATGGGGACAACTAAGAAATAACAAGGTCTCCGGATCTCGGCCCCAGTAGATGATCGAGCAACGGTATAAAGGGAATGGGTGATTATATTATATAAAATATTGGGACTTTTCAACCTAATAGCTTAAGCTTTGAGTTTGATATAAAATTTTCACATAGTCTCAGAGCGGGGTTCATTCACCAAACATTTTAACATTTCACAATCCACCCTCCACGATAAAAGACCAGCAAAAAAGCTGCACGATGATAAATCCGCTACACGTGACAGATCTCAAACGAGGCTGGATGTGGGGGGATGTAAAGAAAATTAAATATAATCCCACATTGCTTATACGTGAAATGAGTAATCACGTAATATAATGTTAGAACCTATACACTCATTGACAATTAATTTTAAGTTAGATATAAAGGTTCCACAAGTGGCTCGTTTATTTATCGTTTCTTATTTGCTAAAGAAAACAAGCTAAATAGATGGTTTGGTTGACTATAGTTGCTTATTTACTTAAGGGTAAACTATAGTTAACCCCTCTAGCTAGCTAAGCCTCGCGTGCACTTTGTCCTTTCTAACTTTTTTTTTTGGCACTCAACCATCTCTAACTAACTAAAATTCAAACGCTCATAATTTCAAATGGTCATAACTTATTCTTTCGAAATCGAAAACATGCAAATTATATATCGATTTCGAGGTCTTGAAGTCAGCTTTCTAATGACATCAAAATCATATCACGATTCAAAGCTCACAGAAAGTTATGATCAAAAGAGTAAGGACTGGTAGATAGAAAGACTATTTTGATCATAACTTTCTATGTGCTTTGAATCGTGATGTGATTTTGGTGTCATTAGAAAGCTGACTTCAAGACCTCGAAATCGATATATAATTTGCATGTTTTTGATTTCGGACGAAGAAGTTATGACCGTTTGAATTTCAGTTAGTTAGAGGGGGTTGAGTGCCAAAAAAAAAAAAAAAAGAGTTAGAGAGGGCAAAGTTCACGCGAGGCTTAGTTAGAAGGGGTTAACTATAGTTTACCCTTTACTTAATTAACTCATCAACAAGAGTTAAAGGGAAAAAACAAATAACCAATTGAATGTCAAATAGTTTTGTTAGTTTATTCTGTGTCTTGCAAAAAAATAAAATAAAAAATAAAAAAAGCAAATGAGGAAGGTAACCAAATGAGTGGAAGGTAAACCAAACGAGGCCTCAAATGAGTAGTGGGTTTTTTTTTATATTTAAATTCCATTCTGCATGAGCACCAATGTTATGTTTTTATTCATCATTTTTCAAGATTGAAGTCCGATAATTGGAATATACTATTTCTGAGAAGTTTTAACTATTGTCATGTATCAAAAATTTAACTTCAAAAGATTCTCCGAATCGTCAAGGCTCAAAATTTAGGAATTTGCTCCGTTTTAGCTGCTAGTAACTTTTACAAGGATCGGTCATTACGACACGTTATACCGATTTCAAATCAACCTCCGCTAGTCAAACGATCGGATTGGTTGCCCATAACTTAAATAAACTGCTGTAAGTTAGATATAAAACCACAAACTAATACGATGACGTAGCACGACAGTTGTATTGAAAATTTCCCCGTGATGTGGTGGGTCTCTTTCATAGTTTTTCTTTTGGAGCAAATGAAATGGGATTATTTTCAAAGGACATTGTCAAAGCAAAGAGGTCGGCAACAGAGACTTCAATTACCACATCACAGACGCGCATTTGGCATGGTTGTCTCGGGACACGGCACCGTCACGCGGTACTACAACTCCCTTTTAAGTATGATGAGTTAGGCGGATGCAGGGGTGCGCGCAAACGGGGTTTGGGTCCCTGCAAACCTCCCAATTATCGTAATATTTCTATTATATTTTAGGTTTTGTATGTAAAAATTATGAAGAAAGGTTCCCTCAAAATTGTGTTATTGCTGTATGAGGATGATAGTTTGGTATTAATTTACGAATACATGTGATTCGGTTCTCTCACGCTAAGAATCCTGTGTCCGCCACCGAGTTAGAACGTGTAGGTTAGTTTACGCGATCATGACAAAGCACCCCTTCTGATAAGAGAACATCTATATAACGGAGAGCGGTTTTGTAAAATATCCCTCACAATTGTCCTCCGCGGCAGATTGAAGGGCGCGGATTGAAACCCAAAAATCCTGCGACAGGTGGCAATGGAAAATCAAATTTAATCTGTGTTTTACAAGGAAACTACTAAAAGCATAATACTTCGGTTGATGTGGATTGGCGGGGCTCCGTTTACCGTCGTCCCCATTCACTTGCCAGCTTTTCTCTCTCTCTATCTCTCTCTCCAACGGCTACCTTGACAGGAAAACCATATAAATGTGGACTTATAACTACAAAATACTTTGATTAATTTATTTTCGTATATTCACCGTCATTAGCCGTTGGAATGCCCATTCAATCACATCCCAACAAGCCTCTTCCCCCATCACAATAAGTACCTTCCCTTTCCCTCCCAAACAAAGCAAAAAAAAAAATCTACTTGTATATATATATATATATACATACACACACACACACATAGATATATATACACGCATCAATATAACCACCAACGTCCGATGGACTGCTTGATCCTGCCCGTGTCGATACTGAAAGCACGGTGTTCGTGCTCCCGGCGAGGGTACCGGGCGCTGTCGGACGAGGATTTCGGGGATTCGGATGATCCGGTGACGGTGGTGGTGGGGAAGGAGAAGAAGGAGTTCGTGGTCGAACCTTTCGTCCTAGAAGAGAACCCGTTTCGGGTGTTGATCGATTTGCTCAAGGAAGACAACTGTGTGAATTACATCAAGAAGAAGAGGGTGGTTTACGTGGACGTAGATGTTATTTTGTTCGAGCACATGTTGTGGTTGATGAAGAATGATTGTTCTTACTTGTTTCAGCTCAATCTCAGGGACATTGTTGATTTCTATGCTCAAGAATAGGTAAGAGTTATATATGAGGGAAGGAAGGAAGAAACAGAGGAAAAAGGTATACTCTGTATTTTTTTTTTTTTGTTGGGATAATTTAATGTTGTAAAGAAACAAACAAACAATTCGAATTCATGTGTTATGATCTGATGGAATTGGATCTTCAAATTTGCAAAATTGTCTATTGTTTACACGAAATTTGATCAGAAATTCGATAAACAAAATTGGGTGTTCTTTTGGAAAAAAGAAAAGAAGAAGTGGTGCTGAAATTCATTTTCCTGTGTTATTTGTCCTGTGGGTAGCTTTGATTAATGGGTTACAAGTGGTGATTATGATCACACTGGGCCTTGTAAGCAAAGGAGGTTATTTCTCCTCAAATTAGCAGCAAATCCCTCTAATATTTTCAGCACTATCCCCTTTTCTTCTTTTTTTTTTTCTTCTTCTTTGTAATCAAAGGGTGGAGGAGGGGACAGCGAAGCGCAGTAGGCTGGCAACCTCCTCTGAGCATGACCATGTGAACTCTAGATCTGCAACAGGTCCTGGAAGGGACCAAAATGCTAAAGAAGGAGGACAAAGTCTTAGAGGTCTTCGTTAACACGACTCGAAACTTGGACCTCTTGACCTCCCAAACCACTTGGGAGTAAGCCTTAAGCCACTATGCTACCACCCTTGGTGGTTCTCCGCTTTCTTCTTCTTCTCTCCTCTCTTTTTTTTTTTTTGTCCATTTAAGCACTATCCTGAATTCTTCTCTCCGCTTTATTCTATATATTTTTAGCTCAAATTCACCATTGACTTGTCTTTGAGTTCTTGTCAATTTGGCTCGGGCTCGTTTCAGTCGGCTGAGCAGAGTAATGCTACAACAAATTTGTGCTTCTGCTCACTCAGGCTCGAGCTCAATTCCAGTTTGGCTCGAGCTCAACTCCAATCTGTCTCGATTGAGCTCAATAGCAATCTAAGGGACTTTGGGTTGGTGCTGTGCAGTGAGGCGCACAATACCATGCTGCGCTCTTCCAAGCCGTCGGATTGTACATTCAACGGCTCAGATCTCATCTTAGCAATCAACAATCGTACCGAGATGAGATCCAAACCGTCAGATGTATGGTCCGATAACTCGGAGGTGCGCAGTATTATGCTGCGCATACCACTTCACAACAGTATCCCCCAATTCATGTAGCCCAATGGCTAAAGAGCTCTAGCTATTCCAGTTCTCCTCACGCGTAGAATGCATAATTGTGTTGATTGTTTCTTGTCTTATTTGGCCGACTTGGACCGGGCCTTTCCAAAACTTCGTTTTGGATATTTTCTCATTAGTTTAGAATTTGGAGTCCCAAAAAATAAATTCTTGAAATAATTAGGCTCTGTTTGGAAAAGTTTTCATTTTTAGTTTTTGTTTTCAATATTTTTTGAAACAAGCATCATAAACATGTTTGTCTTACTAAACATGTTTTTGTTAATAAAATATATAATCAATTCCACCAGTTCACGAAAATTCTAGAAATACAGAAATTGCGTTTTTATTTGTTATGAAAACACTTTCAGCAGCCTAAAAAATAAATAAATAAAAACTATTATAGTTACCAAACATGTTTTTTGTTTTTATTTTTTAATAAATAAACAAAAACTCATTTCATGTTTTTCTTAAACGAAAAAAAAAAACTGACTAACTTTACCAAACGGAGCTTTAGGTTTTCAAAATGACTCTTCGGCAAAATATAATACTAGGACTCTCTCAATTGTTTCTCAGTTCCTTGGGAGAACCTTACATTTTTTTTTTGTTAGATCTTCATTTTTTTTTTTTTTTTTGGATAAGCACTCTATTCATAAAAGCACGAAACACAATACAACCTCTTAGGGGCATACCCCCGCTATACATTGCCTATACAGAGAACCACACTAATTCACTAAAACACTGTACTATATCTATACAACAAGAGACAAAACTAAACAAAACTATTCACCTAGCTGGATCAAAAATTTTCCAAGAAAGCTGCCAATTATCACAAAACTATTCATTGTTCTTTGGTTTCCGCTCTTTAGTTGGTTTGGCAGGCCCCTGACCTTTGGAAGATATTCGGCGAAACTCCGTTCCTTGGAAAATATCATTGAAATTCTGCTGTCTCTTGGTTGAAACTAGAGTTTTGAGAGACCTTTGATAAGAGAAAGTTTAGGTTGAGAGACCCCCATTGGATTTGGTGGGGTAGAGCTTGTATTTTTTGGTTTATGAAATTGTCTTTTTTTGAGAGTTCGATTTGTCATCGTTTTGCATTATTTTCTTTGTATATGGAGCTAGTCCTCCTCTCGCCTGTTTGCCCGTGAATGTTAGTTTTTCGCCAAATGTAAATTGAAACATGTATATCTTAATCTCTTTTATACTTCTATTTGTATTTTGGTTGTCAAACTTAATAATCATCCTTTCTTTTTTTGTCAAAGTTTAGAATTGCTTTTATTGATACGAAAATCATACATCGAGAATGAGTAGCCAATGAGGGAAGAAAGCAACCACAAAAGAACAGTTTCATTTGTTGCTTCGTAGTTCCTAAAAGTACTTGCCCTATCCTTGGAAGAGCTCTCTCTCTCTCTCTCTCTCTCTCTCTCTCATGATTTTATTGAATTTGGTTTCCGTCAGTGTCATATAAATTAACGAAAAGTCTAATTTGCCATAACGTAGGATGAGAATTTGTTGGGATCGATGGCGACATATTTCTAACTTTCTTGAGCATTAATCTTGCAACAAATTCACTTCGACGACGTGACCAATTTTGATCCATTCCAACTTTCCAAATCTAACCCTCTTTTGTTTTCGATTTATCAGGGCAATGCAAAACAGAAACTAGGTTCATGATGGATTCGTTTGAGATTTTGGTGACATAGAATTTGCCTGCAGTTTCAGAAAGAAGAAACTTAAAACTCAGTCTTAGCATGTAATGTGAGTCATGTGACACATACAGAAATTTATTCGAGTGTGTACTGTGTAGCAATTGTAATTGGCGTGCAAAGGCCATTCAGTCCAGCTTTTTATGTTCTCATCTAAGCATACTTAACCTAGTCCTCGATACTCGCAACAGAATTCAGGTCAAGATTATAAAAACTCGATTTGGGCTCTTGTCGTTTTTTAACCTTCTTTGTATGAGACTAGCAATATTTCTAAGCGGTATAGAATAGCGCGCTCTTCCCTCTCTGCATTTCTGAGTTGTGAGCCGCGGCTTCATTTGCAAGTATATGTCAGGGAAATGCAGCTGGGTTTCAGATCTTGCATTCCATCCGTATCCGTTCCCTCTGTATCCCATTCCCTTTTCCCCGGTACGAGGGCTAGGAGGAGGATGACACTGAAGAGGATAGAGTAAATAATTTAGAGGCATCCAATCTAAAATCAAACTTGCATTAGGAATATTTGTCGCTTTTGAGACTATTATGAGACAAAGGAGAGAAAGATTATTGTATATTCAACTGTATGTTCGGTACAAATGAGAGGGCTCATATATATAGTGTGAACCATGATACAATAAAAGAAAATATAATCACAATCTCAATTACAATTATATAAAATCAGTATCATATAAAATCATAACAATATATGATTTGATTTTATGAAAGATACACATCGATTCTAGAATATCCTAGAAATACACAAATCTAGAATATTCTAACTGCCCCCCTCAAACTCAAGGTGTGAGAGCAAATACCAACTTGAGTTTGGTAACCGAGTCTTGAAATCATCTTTGTAGGTGCGCCTTGGTGAAGATATCAGCTGTTTGCTCAAGGGATGAGACTGAGAGGAGTCGAATAGTACCACGTGTGACATGTTGGCGCACAAAATGACAGTCAATCTCAATATGTTTCGTGCGATCATGAAAGACATCATTATGTGCAATTTGAATAGCACTGTGATTGTCACAACGAAGTATGGTGGCAGTAGAATGGTTGACACCCATGTCTTCCAATAACCATTGAAGCCATAAGAGTTCTTAGCAGTGTCGGCAAAAGCATGATACTCAGACTCGGTGTTGGATCATGCAGTAATAGTTTGTTTCTTACTTCTCCAAGAGATAAGTGAATCGTCGAGAAAGAAGCAGTAGCCCGTAGTAGAACGAGGAGAGATGAGGGACATGTCAATAGTTCGTTGCACGTGCAGGTCGATAGAGGAACACCTCAGGTGGAAACTGGGCCTGCATTGTAACCCAATACCGTGGCGGAGGTACGTTGGGCTACTTAACCCCATTAATTTTTCAAAAGTCTTCACTGATCAAAGGAAATCGTTTAACCCATTGTGTGATTTGATCCCACAGCTGTGATGAAATTGTCTAAAACATGATCATCCCCGATAAAAATTATAAACTTGCCTCCTTTCAAGTAGTTTTTCTAACCACATTCCAAATTTCCAATAGGCAGGGATGATGTACAAAATGTCAAACAGAAGTTAATATTTCAACACACATTTTGCAGATATCATTCACATATTTTTATGCGCTATTTACGCATGTAGAGAGACACTTTGAACACATTAACCACTGCCTTAAGGGCGATTATTACTCCCTCTGTCCCTTTTTAAGTGTCCTGCTTCGTAACTCCAACTTATTAAAAAGACATCATCATTATACCTTTCACATCAACTTTTTCCTCCACTTTCCCTACTTACCCATCATCATTACTCTTTTATTCACTTACTTTTTAAAAAGAAGTCTACTTTTAGGGACAAAATAGACAATACACCAACTTTTACCCACTAACTTTACAAAATGGACACTTATTAAGGGACAGCCCAAAATAGAATACTGGACAATAAAAAAGGGACGGAGGGAGTAGCATTTTTGTACTATGGATATATATTTATGTTTTCGTTAGCAAATAGATGCAGGATTATTTAAGGATTGACCTGACTACATGAAGATTTTAGCTCCGACCCTACCCAATATCCAGCTCTGTATATATAGGAATTCAGGCACAGTTTGATAACGGGTTTGAAGGTTGGGATGGGACTACTAATTCCATGGGAGTATTAATACTCTGTTTGGTAACAAAAAAAGGTCTGGATTATTAGTCCATTGAGATGTCCAAGCCGGCCATTAGGGGGTATTAGGAATACCCTCTTGGAGATGGTATTGGTAATCCCAACCCATTCTCTCCTCATTAGCAACCTCTTTTCATTATCAATCTCTTCTATCAATTCAATCTCATCTCAAACAAACATAATATTAATAATCCCATCATTGAATCCCATTTCAAACAAATATACTCATTATCAATCCCTTTTCATTACCAATCTCAATCATAATCTCATCCATCTATCACTGTTATCAAACGAGGCCTCAGAGCTTTAGAGTCTAGCTTCTATTCAGCAATCTGGGTCTAGACGTTCTCATCAGGGCTGACCCCCTCCATTTTTTTTAACAGCAAAGAAAGATTTTAACCACGGTAAAATTACAAAAAGTAAAGATACAGTGATTAAAAGGATAGGAAGACTAGGCATCATAACGAACAAAACGCATCCCAATCGACACTCAATCCATCCGCTAATTCTATGCTGCTAACTACCCTAAGAGAAAACCACAAAACAGTACAACAACCAACACAAACACTTCAAAGAGACAACCAAATAAAGCCCGCCTAAAAACAGCCTCAACCGCCACTCCACCCCACCTTCACCAATCGACGCCGTCAGACGGAAACTTTGCACCAACAAAACCTGTAAGAGATAAGGTCTTGGTCGAATCACAGATCCAAACAACGACAACAAAGAACCCATCGAGATGTAGAAAGGGTTAGACCTAGAGAATGGATACGCAACTCCACATTTGATGTTAGGCCAGAATTGGTGGTGGCTGGTTGTTTCCCGTGGATTTCCTGTGTCAAACTCTTGGGTTGTCGCTGGTAGCACTGCTGGGTGCAGCCCCACCATCAAAACCCACCACCAAACCGCAGGCACCCAAGCCCAACAAACAACTGACTTTCGCCGAGCCAAAAAATAATAGAAAATTAGAGAACGGTCCCCCTTTTTAGGTTGGCCCAAAAAATACTCCTACGTACATTTCAAATCTTTGGTGACTGAAGGGTTTGCTTGGTCATTAACTTTAAGACTCTGGAATTAGTTACCCAATTAAAAAAAACTATGGTTTCTGCTGGAACAACTATGTACATTTTTTTATTTTTGGGGTAAACAAGCACATTTTTGAATTTCTATATCTAAGATTTCTCTTTGTAATCCATCATAAGAAGATGTGGAGAACAAAAATATCGGAGTTCAAACTTCAAAACCAAAGTCCTGTTTGTTGCAGCAACTTTTTAGACATTAGAAGCACCATATGTGACATCTCAAAAACACACTTTTACTCCCAAACAGGCATGGGGTAGTGGTACCAATCATTTTCTGATCACGTCCTGGTTGTAATTAGGTTACTAGTTTAATTTTCACTCAGAGTCATATGAGTTGGATATCCTAATTAAATACTTTAGTACAATAACTTATTAGGCACATTAATTAAGTTAGTAATCTCCACCCATTATCTTAATCCCAAATGAGTTGCCATCCATCATTATTGCCGAGCACAGAGCATCTCTGTTGAGCTATTAGGTATAGTATAGTATATGTCGCACCCACTTTGTTATCAGGTTAGATTCGATTAAGATGTTGTGGGATATGTGAAAGGAAAACTGTTTTTTTCCCCATGGGATCAAGGGATCCAGGATGCTGCAAAGCAGCTCCTTGTAGAACGCCGTAAGGTATATCTGGATCGTCTAAAAGTGTTTTCAGCGGTCCAAATTAAAAACGTGATCTTCTAGAGAAAAATTAATTCTTCCCTGGAAGAGTTTGTTTTCAATCCGGATCATTGATTGCTAAGATTGACGATCTGGATATGCTTTATAGGACGCTTTACAGGGCGCTTCTTTGCAGCATCTCCGAGTCCGAGATCAAGAGAGGCATTTTTTTTTATAATTGTTAATTCACTATTATGTTGTCAATCCGGTGACGTTTATGCAGTTAAAATTATGAGTTTAAGAAAAATCTGGTAAACCGAAGCGCAAACCAAAACTAGACCAAACTGGTGATTTGGATTGGCTCCTAGAACATACCGGTTTGGTGTGTAGCCAAACCGGAAAAAATCGGTTTGGTTCGGTTCGCCACCATACAATCTGGAATACACTTACCGGACCAGATTTATATATATACCTAATTGTAAAACATAGATAGGTTCCTATTCTGAGCATTCTTTAATGTTTTTTTTTTTTTTGGAATTTTTGGTTGTTGCTTAACATTTGTTACGGAGTACTACTATTTTTTTAATGTTGTCTTTAGTGACTATTTCAACAACCTTTAATTGACCGTCCCGCTTTCTTTTTAAACCTTCTTTTTTAAAAAGAAGGTAATTTCAAACTCAAGTATAACAAAAACGAAAAATAATTTTTTCATTTTTTTTGCACCGTTTAAAATATCTCAATGAGATCTATCAAACAAGATCTATATTGGTAGGAAAATTATTTACGTAAACACATAATTTTTGAGCTTGAAATTATCTTTTTTTTAAAAAAAAAGAAGATTTAGAAAGAAAGCAGAACGGGACCTAAGTTGTTTTAGTATTTTGCTACGTACCATTGATTGGCAATAGACCGCTAGAGTTGGTTCGGTGGCCACTTGAGTGACCTAGAGGAGCATTCTGTTTTTCAGGTTCTATTAAAGGCAGCGCAACAGAAGAACAAATAAGTCGATGGCCGTTGAATCGACCTAAAGACCGATTCAGCGTGCTATGTTTAAAACAAAATTGTCTGCATTTTTATTTTTTATTTGTCTGTTTAAGCGAAAGTCAATATTATTAGTTATAATTAATGGGATTTAAACAAATTAAATTATCTATTCACAGTGTGTACTCTTTCCGGACCTAATAGAAGTGCAACCACAGCTTTTTTAAAAGGGTGATGAAAATAACTCGTACGATGATTTGATTCCTTGAGATATTTGACGGGATCTTTAAGACTTATGCGTTCAAGATTGAGTTTACGTATTCAATAGCTCAAGAAGCGCTTTTATGAAAGGCATTGTGAGGTTGACCTAGGAGGATTTTGGTGAAGAGATCAAAGGATTTGAGGAGTATTTATTTTTTAAGAAAGTAATTTCAAATTCAAAAATTATGTGTTTACGCAAATAATTTTTCTATCAATATGGATCTTGTTTGATATATCTTATTGAGGTGTGCAAAAAAATTAAAAAAATATTTTTCATTTACATTATTTTTGAGTTTAAAAATATGGGGCGGTTCCGGGGACATCTATAAAAACATTTAAAAAAATATTTCATAATTCCCGATCAAATTTTAAAGATCCGAGGCGTTCAATGTGATCAGAATGTGATTTTAAGGGTACCCGTGGAAAATCAGCAAAAAAATTGACCGGAAAAGGCTTGATCCGAACAGTTTTTTATTGAACGGTACAATTAAAAACTGCTCAAAACAAGCACTTTCCGGTAAATTTATTTGCCAATTTCTTGCAGGTACCCATAAAATCACATTCTGCACATATTGAGCGGCTCGGATCATCAAAATTTGATCGGGAACTATGAGATTGAGATTTGAAGTATTTTTTTAGATATTTTTTTAAATATCCCTGGAACCACCTAAATATTTATTTTTTAAGAAAATGTTCTAGAATCAGACTTTATTAGAAGAAGATGTCTATTATGGACAATGATACACCCACCGTGGCTCCCCCACCGCACCGCCCACTGCAAGCGCGTCGGGCCCACTCCGACCACCGGACGGCCGATCCGAACCGTCCAAAAATTCTATAAAAAAAAAACCGAGTGGGCTTACGCGAGAATCAACGGCATCCGACGTGTGTATGTGCTCGATCCGAACTTCCAAAAATTAGATGATCCGAGCCGTTAAAAAATAGAAGTTCGGATCGAGCACCTACACATGTCGGATGCCGTTGATTCTCCCGTGAGCCCACTCAATTTTTTTTTATAGAATTTTTGGACTGCTCGGATCGGCCGTCCGGTAGCTAGAGTGGGCTTGGCGCGCATGCGGTAGGCGATGCAGTGGGGGAGCCGTGGTGGGTGTATCATTGTCCCTTCTCTTCTCTTATAGCGCGCGGTTCGCGTGGATTTGGTAAAAGCTGACCTTGTCCAATATTGGAGCACTCATAAGTTGGTTGTAATAAATTCATAGTATCCGGCCACAACCTGCTATCATGTCAATGCCTTTGTCCGTTTTGCGATTTTTTCTCCTCGATTTTTCACGTATTTCTATGTGTTATGCATGCTTTGTACTACTTACTTTCCAGTATGTGTCATCTGGAGGGGGTGATGCACGTACACTCCAGATTGTTCAAGCACTGCACCAATCCATTCTTACACGGATTGTGATGTTATCTTTAGGTCTTGTTCTAGAATTTTTTTTAAAAATAAATACTTATTTTATATTTTTAAATTTAAAAATAATGTAAGTAAAAAATAATTTTTAAATTTTTTTGTACCATATTAAATATCCATATTGATAGGAAAATTATTTACGTAAGCACATAATTTTTGAGCTTGAAATTGCCTTCTTAAAAAATAATTAGTACTTATTTTCCTTTCGGGAACGTGGCCTTAGTTGGCTTCTAATTTTTCCTCTTGTACGTCTTTTCTCTCATGTTAAACGTAATCAGGGCTGGCTCAAGGGTTTCTAGTGCCCAAGGTCTAATAAAAAAAGTGTGCCCTTAAAGAGTTACTAATACTTGACAATTTTTACAGCAACAATTAATCACAATACAAAAAAGCCAAACTAATATAAAGTTCTACAAGTCATTACATACAAACAACAAATACAAAGTCTCCAAATAGGCAAATACATATTATCTCAAGAACGCATGAGTATCACTTGAATATTACTCCCTCCGTCCGGATTTAATAGTCCCTAGTTTAATTCTAACCGGATAAAAAATGAGTTATATCTTTCAATTAGTAATGAATTTTATATCTAATATGGATCTTGTTTGATAGATCTCAATTAATTCTATAAGACAATATTTCAAAATCACATAAAACAGTATAAATTACAAGATATAATCGATCGAAAGTGGCACGAATTCTCAAAAAGAACCATTAAATCCAGACGGAGAGAGTACTTGTGTTGCATTTCTAGAAGCAAAAGTATCAAAAGTAGGGGTGTACATGGTCCGGATTGGTCCGCTTTTCTAAAAAATCAGTAATCGAACCATTTCAAACGGTTCTAGAAAAATTGGGAACCAGAACCTAACCAATATATGCATGGAACCTAACCAGAACCAAATCACAAGACCAGTCTGATTTTGGTTCGGTTCCGGTTCCGGTTCTATCCAATAAGCATTCAAACACTTATTCACAAAATATGAACTCATAAAATCAAAGAAATAGGAAAATAATTTGCTGGAATAGGAAATGAAGGGAAAACATTAAAAGCTTTTCTAACAAATGAGATTTCATCTCTAAATAAATTAAGTTTAGCAAGGAAAAGATTACTCTATCAAATTCAAATACATATTTAATTACACATACATATCTGTTTCTATATTTATCTAAGTCTTAAACGGTCCGGTCCGATTCGGTTCTAACCACAATTCATTAACTAAGAACCCGTAACCGAACCAAAATTACCAACAGTTTGAGATTGGAAGCAGAAGCTATTAACTAATTAAGGCCTGTTCCTATAAAATAAAATAAAATAAAAAACTAATTAAGGCCTGCTATTGCATCATTTTTCAACCAATAAACAAAGTGCATGTTCAGCAAAGTGATAGGACAATACTTATCCTAGTACTTACTATCACAATATTAAAACAGGAGTATAACATTCTGCCATTTCCTTTGCCCCTCATGCTGTGTACCTCCCAAAGATACTGCTATTTGCAATGCTTATGTCTTATAATCTACATTTTAAATTTTTTTTGAACGGCCTTATTACTACTATATACATGCTAATATTCGGGATAAGAATCAGGGATATGTTACAGTGTCATTGCTTAGTGGCTGTTCTGAAATCTTGCAATATCAAAACAGAGATGCACATTCCGTCATTTCGGGTCGTGTTTGGTGGACATTTATTTTCTGGTGTATGGATTAAGACGAAAAATTAATAAATTTTCAGAGTAAAATGTAGTAAATAATAAACAAAGAAATTAAGGAATTTTTATGGTCTTGGTGCGGAGTGATGACATGGGTAAACCAATGCGTAATAAAATAAGGATTATTCTAACATCCGCCCAAATGAGTAGGATAATAGGTAAAAAGTGTATTGATATTCGAAAATGATGTATTGATATTTGTGAAAGTGTATTAATATCCGTGAAATATGCATTAATATCCAAACTTGTTTGAAATTGTGTATATTATCCTCCGTCTAGTGTGCGGAGGTTAGCAAAACCGATAAAATAATGCCAATGGCCATCAGGCCGGTTATAATTGAAATTCATGTCAAATAACAGTACTCATTGTATCAAATTTATCAGTAGTACTAGTGTACCGCCCCTTCCTTCACCACCACCACCACCACTCTTCACGACCACTGTCACCAATACCCCTACCTCCCATGCCACCACTTTCACCACTATCACGATCACCGCACCAACACTCTACCACTACCGCCACCCAACCCTACTCCATAACAATTACTATCACCACCACCACCACTCCAATGGTGTCATCACTACCCACTGCTACCACAACAACCATTACCGATGTCTCTTCAACACCACATCACATGCGCGTAGTCACTACCTCCATCACCACCACAAACACGTGATGCCCATTAATAAAACTAAAAAAGAACAATCACAAATACGTTAATCAAAGTTAATCGATCTTTGTATCAGTTGTTTTAATTTAGCTCTTAATATTTTTATATCAAACAATTTTTGAACTTAAAAAATTCAGCATTCAATTTTCAATACTTAATTTTTCAATTTGCACATTTGAGTTTCAATTTTGTCAAAGGGCACCTTATTTTGTGTGTGAACTTATTGACAATTGTTTTGTATATGAATTTAAAAACACACACACAAACATTTAAGGTCCAACAAAAATAAGCAAAAGTAATTATACTGAGACAAACGTCTACACATATATTTAGACACAGATATATTTGAAACTGTCTTGATACACGTGAATCTCACATAGTAATTATGAGACTCATGATATGCGTCGAATGGTTCAGAATTGCAAAATATTTGTGTCCAAATTTATACACGAATGCCCGTGTCAGTAACATTTTTCAGTCAGCAAATTGTAAATATGATGACCACGTGAAGGATGTGATCACCAAACACAAAGAGGTGACAACCAAAGGGACCATGCATACCCGATGACTGTTAGCATGTGTTTCAGCAAAACTTCAGTTTCTTCTCCAATTGAGAGAGAGACAGAGGCATGTTGTGTACTTTTATAATAGAAAAAAAAAAAAAATTTACACATAGTGGGGGAGCATCTTTTCCCAGAAGAAGTGGATCGAGAAATTCAGCTTAATGCCAATACACACTTGTTTCAATCACCTCGTGTCATCTGTGCCAGAAAGTAACTCTCTCTCTCTCTCTCTTCCGTGTAATGTCAATAGCAAAATTGTACAAAAGACATTTTTCGAGAAAATATTACTATGCAATTCTGCGGCTGAAATTTCACAGAAATAGAGAAATATGTAATTTTTCGATACAAAAAATTTGACCTCCAATTCAAAAGGGTCGTAGCATCCTCACTCACTAGAAGACCCTTGCTATGTGAAAAGAGTTTGTAATTCTGTGGCGCACTCATCGCTAAGAATGCGGTGGGAGAGAGTGGGATTCGCACATCAGAATTTTATCCCCCTTTGGCTTTTAGTTCCTCTCCAAGAGGACGAAGGCTCTTTTTGATGTATTGGTTTTAAAAAAGCCCTTGCTATCACACTTTTTTTTTTTTTTTTTAATATCATCATCAGTCTAATACAAACAATGTTTACAAATAAAATAAAATAAGATAATAAACACAAATCTTGTGGAGTTTTTTTTTTTCCTTCCTGTCAAAGAATCTGGAAAAAAATAAACTGGACAAAAGATTCTCTTGATAAGGGGGGAAAAAAAAAAAAAAAAACTCCGCAAGATTCTTTTAGAGGATCAAAAAGAAAAATCTCCGCAAGATTCCCAGAAAAATGGACGTTGCAATTCAAGAAGGGAGTCCGTTGCACTAATTTCTAAACGCATCAAAGCTAAATTGTCAAACCATTTCCTTAACAGGGAGAGAGAGAGAGAGAGAGAGAGAGAGAGAGAGAGAGAGAGAGTTACATGAAAAAAGCAAGAAGAAAAACTATTTCCACAAGCCCAATAAAAACTCAGAAAGATTAAAAACGATTAGAAACAGAAATTAGACAATCGATCGAGAACAGCGAAGAACCATAATGATCTTCTTCTTGTTGTTCTTCTTCTTCATCAACGATTATGGTAACAAAAATTTCCTGACCTTCATGATTCAACCATTCTATTTCCCACCCAAAATGCATCAGTTTCAGCTCAATCAAATCCACATCTGCCCTCAGAAAAATTGTTCTGTTTCCCAAAATTTCTCCCACTCAAATTTCATCATCAAAATGACGGACGCCCCATTGAATTCCCTGCCCAGCCATCACCCGTTAGCTGACTATTACCACCCATGTTTAGTGGTAAGTTGAAAAAAGGAAGCCCAGAAGACGCATCAGGAAATGGGTTGTTACTATTGTTGTTGTTGTTAATCCCGCCCGCACCGGATACATCCGGAACGGGCGGCTGCATCTGGAGCTGCGGGGCTGGCTCCTCCTCCTCCAGCGGCAGTCTCTCGTACGCCACGTTCGTGAACGACGACGCGATCACGATCACCGGCCCCGCGGCCGTCAGCTCCCCCACCACGTTCCCCCCCACCACCTGCCCCTGCCCTCCCGCCAGGAACACCGTCAGGCTCGTCGCCCCTGGCGGCGCTGGGGGCGGCAGGAACGACCCCGTCAGGGACAGTATCTCGAACCTCCCCTGCAGAGTCACCACCGCCCCCGCCGGCTCCCGGAGGCTGACGTTCGTGACGGTGCCGGTACCGCTCAACACGCATATCCCGCGCTGCCGGCGGCGGGCGTACTCCGCCACCGAGTCGAATACGTCGCACCCGCTTCCGATTTCCAAGATATGGGCCCGGAGCGTGTTGGCGCTCTCCTTCGTGATGATTACGGGCGGCTTGGGCTTGTTCTTGGACCCGGCCGGCCTGCCCCTGGGACGGCGGCCGCCGATGTCGGTGCCGCCGTTGGAGCCGGCGGTGGAGAGGTCGAGGCCCTGGTGGTCGCTGGAGAAGCTGGGGTGGTGGAGATTGTGTAGGAAATGAGAGTCTAAATCAGCCATGGATAGTAGTAGTACTATGGAAAGGGAGAAAAGAAATAGAGAAACAAAGAGGCAACAGAGAACAGGGTGGGGGAGCAAATATTAAAAATTGACAAGGTTAGATTAATACCAACTGTCTTTGGGGTTTTGTTTTTTTTTTTTTATTTTATTTTAAGAGAGGGACGGGAAATTGACAGTCAGATCCGGAGCTTTGAACTGTTGATAAGAATAGAGAGATATTTGATAATATTACAAGTGGAGTGAGGATTTGGTGAGGGCAGAGGAAGGAGAGGGGAAGGAGGGGGGAGGACTGCCGCTGACAATGACATTTTAATCGTTGTGCATCCGTCTTGGTGGACCGATTTATTTTGTGACCTGATTATTTCGGGAGATCAATCCTACCGTTCATTAGTTTGAGCTCGATATAAAAATTGACATTGTGAAGGCAAAAACTTAATTCCGAAGCAAAGACTTTGTAGCAAGTGGAGTGTTAGGCAGCCAGGGGATAAGTACAAAATACTCCCCGTGCATTTGATAGTAGGAGTTCGAACCAATAATCTATTTCTTGCCGATTTATAAAAAAAAAAACAAAAAAAGTGACCAATTTCTTTGTTGGATGAAAGCATTGTAAAGATTTCAGAATTCAAAGAGATTATTTGCAGGAGTTTATATGTTGTTTCATTCCCAGTCAAAACGACAGAGTCGAAAAGATTCGAGAATTTGGGAGCAACTTTACCTAGAAAGGGAAAAAAAGAAAAAAAAAAACCAGACAGAGGTGTGACTTGCAAAATAGATCAATGATGAGAAAGAGACGACAATTTGTGGAAGTAGGATCATTTGTTTTGAGATGGGTGCGTTTGTGGATGGGGTTAGACGATGGTGTTGTGTTCTGGGACACCCTGTCTTCTTGGGTAGCGTTGGGATTAATTATAAGGTGCTTCTGGAGCGCCACATACACCGAGTATCTTCTCTCTTGTCCTGTGGCTGGACAATGCCCGAGTTCAAGTCTCCACAGTCCATTATTGGGTTAAGCATATTTCTAACATCACCCGCACGTGATAGAAACCTTAGCTTCGGTCTTGAAATAGGTGTTACGGAGTCCCTTGTAGATTGTGGTGTGGTGTGGTGTGGTGTGACGAGATGATACTCCCTAACAGATGTGCATGTGACAGGGCACCCTATCTGCACTTCAATTTCATTGATGTTGTGGAATTCACGTCAATATACGATGGAGAAGATTACTATTTCTTAGGAAATAAGATCCAACTCAAAATTAATTGGCAATAATTGGAGAAGACACCTATGCTCATATATTAATTTTTAAGGTTATAATTAATCAATGTGAGATAAGTTCTAACACTCTTCCGTATGTGCAACACCTGACCCGCACGTGAAGATGGATCAATAACATATGAATCAGAACGAAACAAGGTCTATTTAAGGTATTAACAATGAGATAATCCATCAAGAAAGTCTTGTCGAAAAGCCTCTGAAAACCTAATTGTAATACATGCCAGTGTGCTTTTGCATTTTCTGTGATGGAGCCCACATCAATACAAGGCCGATCCTAAATTTCCATGGGCTTAAAGCGATGATGAAAAAATGAGGCCGTTTTGTTGAACTATTAGGGCATCTTCAATGCATACTTTATATCTTTAAATCTCTTTCCATTTTGGAGGAATTAATCAATCCAACCCATCCTTTATATTTGCCTCCATTTTGGTGGATTTTTTTTGATACTCCATATTTGGAGGATCAAAAATTTATGGAGGAATAGAGGCAAAAATGGAGTATATTGAATTGGAGAGGCTGAGTTTAGTCCTCAACTCTAAATCTCCACTTTTTTTTTTTTGTTTCCAGTTGAAGGAATGGAGGAATAGAGATGTGTGGATTGGAGTTAGGGGTGACAAATTGAATCCAGACCCATCAACTAAAAAATAGACCAAACCCAACCCATTTATTAGTTGGGTAAGAATGGGTCCAAACCCAACTAATCCATTACTAGTTGGGTCTTAATTGGACATCAATTGGGTCAACTTAAATGACCCAATGGGTCATGAAAAAAACCCACCAAAATTCCCGTCTCTTTACCAGATTTCAATGGGAATGAATCAGCACAAAGGCTCAGTAAAATATTAAAACGTAAATCAAATTCTCTCTCTCTTCACTGGGAATGAATCAGCACAAAGGCTCGGAAAAATTAAAACGTAAATCAAATTGTCTCTTTATCAGAACTCTCTCTCTCTCATTCAATTCTTATGTGCTAAATTACACGCGTCCAATAATATTTTGAACGATCCAGATTAAAAATCAATTGTATCGGTAATAATTATTTTGACCAGTCAAAATTGAAAACACATTTCATCCATCGATTGCGCGAATGGACTGGTGAAATTGCGCTCTGCCGTGAATAACTTTCTCTTATGGTAGTCCCGCATAGGGTTTAGATTAAAAAGTTAAGTGACGTATTTTTTTTGTCCTTATTCAAATTTTTTTGCATTTTTTTATTTTGCGTCAAACTTTTGTGACTTATTGATTTGTTTCGTGAGAGGAATCGGAAAATAAAAAAAAATTGATCGAAACTGATAATTTTTTGAATAAAAACAAAAATAAGTCAATAAGACAAAAAAATTTACTTATTCTTGTCTTTTTGAACAAATTTATGAGTTTCGATCATAATTTTTTACTTTTTAGATTCTTCTCGTCACGACAAAACAATAATCCTAAAAAATTTGACAAAAGACTAACAAATATGAAAAATATTTGAATAAAGACAAAAATAAGCCACTTGGATACGCTGCGATTCGGTAATTAAGAGCGACCAAAATGGTATTTAAGTGTACAGGGGTAATCTAGTCATTTTTGTAGCAGAGGGATGTATGGTAATTTTAGTGTACATGGAATTTTACTCCTTTAAATTTACAGAGGTAATATGGTCATTTTAGTGTACATATGTATTTTAGTCATTTTAGTTTATAGTATGTAATTTGGCTAATGTGTGGGTCGGGTTTGTTTTTAAATAAATGGGTTCGGTTGGGTATGGGTAATTAGACTCATAATTAATGGGTCTAAATGGGTCAATGACCCATTAAAGATCCAACCCACTTGCATCTTATTTATTTTGGACCAAACCCGCCCATTTGACACCCATAATTGGAGTTAATAGGAATTGTAAAATTCTTCAAAATCACTTTTTCAATATAAAATTATATTTTGATCCTCCAAAATGAAGGAATGGAGATTGTTGGATTGGAGATGGCCTTATAAGTGGTAAAAAAAAATAGGAAGGGCCCCTGAAGTTCAAATTTTTTTGGAGGCCTAGAACAACTGCAAAACAAGTTTTATCTCAAGGCTGACTTAGCATAAATATATGATATTCTGTTCGTTTTGGGTTTCAAAACCCAACTTCTCTCTTTTCACATGATCTCCAATAAATTTTCTTTATTTATCTCTCTTCATTCATTATTCTAAAAAAATCTCTCTCAAAATCCAAACGGAACAAAACGGGACGGTAGTACAGGAGCAGTGAATAATCACTTGCATGTGGGGTTAGACCTTGTTTAATCATGGTTAAGACTTGGTAAGCTTTGACCAAGTCTTTTTTGGTTGATGAGAGGAAACGCGAGGGAGATGGGGATTCCAAATTTTCTAATCGAAGAAAGTTAAACAACCAAGAAGGTGATACGGCGCTTGGGTCCCACTTTTGTCGTCTCTCTCTCTCTCTCTCACCCACCCACCCTGGACGGCCCAATTTTGCCTCCGCCAGTGGATGCTGCATTCTGAAGGCGTATCCTGTGCCGTCGCTCACGCAGAATTTTTCCATTGGGTTTTCATTGGCTTGTTCGTATAAGGGATTTACAATTCATGTTTACTATTCTCAATAATTTTTTTTTATTTGTTTCTCTTTATTCATTATACTTTAAAATTTCTCTCAAAATTCAAACCGAACAGGTTTACATAAAATGTCAAAAAAAAAAAAACAAAACTCTGATACATTTTTTTGCACTTTTTGTACATTTTCTCATGTTCTTATATACTTTTCACATATTTCTTTACATTTTTCCAACTTTAACAAAAACTCACCGAGTTCTTTTTCCTTTTTTACATTAGGCCCTGTTTGGATGAAGGGAAAAGGGGGGGGGGGGGGAAATTAGAAGGGGTATAAGGGAGGGGTCCACCAGTTTTTACCCCGTTTGGCAACCCAATTTCTTCCCTTATTATTTTTTACCCCATTTTCGTTTTCCCCAATTGTTGGGATTGTCTGGTATTAATTTTGGGCTGGTCTTGGGGTGCCCAAAAATAATCCCCCTGTGGAGGGGTATTTGTGGACGAAAATACCCCTCCTTATCCCGGCTCTGCTGCCCCAGGAGACGCCGTCTGGTTTTTTTAAAGAAAATCCACCATTCAATTTGCAATCCTAAAGAGCAGAAACGTAATTAAAAATTTGATCATGTCTTTAGAATAATATGATCAAATAATAAGATCTTCACACTGGCTCAACGGGTTAAAAATTGGAGCACTTAATTTTTGAGACCATTTATATATTAAAAATATGGTTAAAAATTAAGTGCTCCAATTTTTAATCCGCTTGAACGGGTGTGAAGATCTTATTATTTTGATCATATTATTCTAAAGAGACATAATCAAATTTTATTTTTAGGGCTCTCATAATTACGTTTCTGCTCTTTAGGATTGCAAATTGTTAAAAAAAAAGCAAGTATTACAGTAATGGTATTTTGAAAAAAAAAAGCAAGTATTACAGTATTACAGTAATGGAATTTTTAATAATATTACAGTAATGGTATTTTGAAACACTTATTTTTGTTTAAAAACCAATTTTTTTTAAATAAAATTGTTAAATAATAATACTATAAATTCGTTAATTTAGTATAAATAATATTACAGCTTTAATTGTGAAAGAATAATTAAATTTGCAACTAAATATAAAATGTAACACATAATTAATTTAGGAACCGCATAAGGACAAAAGAGTCATTTGACAGCTTTTTACATCATCCATCATTCCTTATCCAAACAACATACTATTTAATCCCCCCTCTATAAACATCATATCAATGTGGGCCATCCCTTATTAACTAATACCCCATACTATCTTATCCCCTTTATTAACTTATACCCCCAATTTTTTCCCCGCATCCAAACGGGCCCTTAGTGTCAACTCTTGTCTAACTTCTTTGTGACTTTTTAGCATGGTCTCTGATTTTATTTTGGTTTGTCTCAGATGAAATTTTTTTTTAAGAGAAGCGAAAAACAGTGCCAAAATAGTCGTTGTCACAAACACTAACATTCTGTTTGATTTGTAGTTTTGAGATAAAAAAAAGTTTTATAAGTTTGCGTATTTTTTCCATGTTAAGTAATATTTTTTTAAACATTCTAACAAATTCTTTTACTTTTTGAATAGAGGTACTCTATGTACATTCAAAAAGTATAAAATAAGTAAAAAAAATTTGACAAAAAATCACTAATGACGAAAAAACACAGATGATGAAACAGTTAAAATTTTTGGAAATTTTTTTTTTTTTCCTTCTAAAAGAGAAACCAAACAAAGTGTTATTGTCTATGTCCCGCTATATCTTGTCTCTTACAGTAATTTACAATCTAAATGATTGAAGATGATCCGCCTGCAAATGCAAAAGTTCTGGTTTGATGATTTATTATCTACTAAATACTACTACCGTATAAAACGCTCTAAAATATGGTACTCACCATACAAAAATGTTACTCTGTCTGTGTTTAATAATTACTCCTCGTTACTGACTAATTATCTTTTAATAGCGGATCCCGGGCATCCATTGTCTATTGCGAATGTGATCCTTACAATCCAAATAAACCATTAAACCATGTTATTATGTAGCCATTGGCACTCTACTTTTTATCTTTATCTTTTTTTATTTGAAATTACAACAATACTATTTAAAATGGATGTATACACTAACAGAATAAAGGATGATTCAGTAATCTCACATAGGATAAAGAAAAAGTGGAGTGCCAAAATTAATTTTCATTATGTATTCTTTTATCATTTTAGTGAACACGAGTCTTAGTCTTTGTCTTACTTTCCCAATTATGAATCTACTACTATATGGTTTTTAGATTTCTTTTGCAAGTACCATATAAATAATAGTCCCGTAAACTGTTGTTAACCCATAATGTACGTTCTAAAGTTCACTAATCAGATAAGTTAGTTCATAGTAGTACTTTTTTTTGGTAAATGATAGTGGCCCTCCGCTTTTTTTTATAATTTCACTCCAATATTTTATGCAGTGGTCAAAATACATATAACATGAACACTAAAAGACGACATTATACTGTGATTACCATTATTTGGAGTACCAAAATCATTTTCTTTTGTTTTTGAAACAATTCGTTTATAGGAGCATCCACGCCGGCCAAAATATATATTACTCCATGCAGCAAGGAGATTAAATTCTTACCATCTTGGGTAGAAACCCCGTGATTTTTTCATGGTGTGTTCATTGCAGTGATCTGAATTGTGCATCTTGTATGACCCGCAGAATAGTATATCCACTTTAAAAATTCATCTTTATTGTATATAGATAGATATATAAAAATTGAATTTGGTTCAAAAAATAGACAGCCATGGCAGTTTAACTTGACAGAATTAGACCATCGATCCATTTTACGAATCAAAATTCAACTCTGATATATCTCTCAATATTCGATGAAGCTAAGTTTTTGCATATATATATTACTCCGCGGTTCATACAAGATGAATAGTTCTGATTACTGCAATGAATGTACGATGGGGCCCACAAATGATAGTGGTGGAAATGGTAGATGTTCCACCTAGGGTGGAAAGAATTTAATCTCTACTGCTAGATATACTCGTGGCATGTTGACCCTAGAGAAATGGGAAAGAGATGAAGAGACACATACCATGTTAGGAGTATCATTTATCGGTGTTCTTTTTTAAATTGTAGTAAGTTTTATTATTCACTTAAAAACTTAAATAAAATTTAAATATGTTTGATGCATCTTTTTATAATATGAATAAAGTTTCAAACTGTGTAGTTAAATAAGTTACAAAATGAATAAAAAAGACATGAATGTCTAAGTTGCCCTTGGAGTTGTATAGAAGCACTCTTGAATGAAGTTTTTTTTGGGTTAATGTGTCTTTGACACCAACAAATAAACCAAAAAATTTGTATTGAAGCTTAATATAATCTCATTTTTTTCGTTGATGAAGCTAAATAAATTAATAAATGATTTTCCACATTGCTATCAAAACCAATTCATCAACCTTTTTTAAAATAAGTTAAATTGGTTAACAAATAAAATAAAAAAGTTAGCTTACACTCGCTCCATCTCGATCCAAATTTTGGCCCACTACGAAAAATAGTGTAAGTTTTGAATCAATAAATAAAATACTTTGCCCCTATTCTTTGAATTTCTTTGAACCAAATTCAAAATCTCAATTGGCACGAAAAAATTTAAAAATATGCATACAAATAATTTTGAAATGGATGGATAAGAAAACATAATTATAGTAACATCAGCTATTTATAACCCCCAAGGGATTTTGGCCAAATGTGAATGAGAAAACAAATAAGTATTTGTCATCTATGAAGTTTCATATCATCCCTCGAAAGTCAAGCAATATTTCAAATTTCCGGGCCACTAGAGAATTTATCCAATCGTCACTTTCAAGACCCAAAATTAGTCACGAGAGCGCAAGCTTGGCCCGGACATCATTGAACACTATTATGATGCAAAATTTGTTTTGCAAATATCAATCAAATATTTACTCGTATTTCATAATCTATCCTTATTATTACTATTATACAAGAATTACTCCGTAACGATAAGTATATAATCTAGAAGTAAAATTTTTAAAAATTACTGTACAAAAAACAATTGGTTCGCAATATTCCCTTGTTTAGTTAAGTTTACGCGGTTGTTGAAGCAGTCACGTGCGGTCTCGAAGTCAAAGAACAGAGAAGGGAGGGCTGGGTTGGAAGAGAAAGTGTAAAAAAAATAAAGATTTTAAGGGTAATAAACAGTACATTTTCCCTCCCATTTTCCTCTCATTTTCCTCCCACTTTATTTTCTTTTCCTTTCCTTTCTTTTCTTCAAGTTCCAAACAGAGCCTAAGTTTACGCGGTTGTTGAAGCAGTCACGTGCGGTCTCGAAGTCAAAGAACAGAGAAGGGAGGGCTGGGTAAAGCCAACCGTACAGCTGTCGGGCACGATGGATTTTGTGGCCCCACCCCATCCCTGTCTCTTTCTTGCATCGGGAATTGGTCAAACATGTGTAGGAGGACTGAGATTCAGTCCTGTTTCCCTTTCCTCTGCGTCTAGTTCAATTTTGGTTATTTGCGGGCTCTTTTCGGGTTTATAATAATGATTGAAATTGTTCATTTTTTAGAACTTATGAGATTGACCACGTCGAAAATCTCGTCGATTGGATACCAATTTGTATGATTTCGAAATGCATTGAGTTTTACATAATTTTATTATATGGGTTGCAATCCAGTATTGTACACAAATTTTTTTACAAACTTAAATGCATTTTGAAATCATATTTAAGAGTACCCGATCACCATGATTTTCGACGTGGTCGATATTCTTAGCAAACTCTATAAAATGAAAGGTTCTGATAATTATCGTTGATCTGTTAAGGGCCGACAAATAGCCCCAAAACTGAACCGGACTGGGGAGGAAGAAAATTGGATTCGATCTGTCCCCTATTTTTAGGAGCCCTTAAAACAAGGGGGTCCTTTAATTGGGGATAACCTTATCTGCCCCCTACTTGGGAATTTAATGTACTGCCTGTCTTCAATCTTCACTGCATGTCTTGTAAACAATTGACTAGTAGTACATCGCTTGGAAAGATTATTGGGTGTAATATTTGCTCACCCCACAATTGATGTTTGCACTTTATAGTATACTCCACTATATATGAATGTAGTAATTATTTGTGATCATATTTCTATAATCGTGTATAAAAGTTGATTCAAACTATATATGTGATAATTTTATTGATAAAATTTTTGTAATTTAAATTGGCTTAATTGATGTTGTCTTTCTTCGTATCTTCTAAATTTTGGTGTAATACAGTATTTGCTAACTCCACGTTCGAACCCTGCCCCCTAAGTAATTCAAGAAACATACATCGCACCGAACATAATATTAAATAAGATTTGGAATGTAAGGGGATTGAAGGTATCAAGAAACATTGGTAGTACTCTTATTATTTTGGCTTGGATATGAATTGAGGTAAAGGCTACATCTCAGGGTTAGTCACAAATGCTTTGCCTTCTTAACAAAAGACTTACCAAGTTAGGCCATACACAACAACCTAGTAGGTCATCCATAAATGACCGCCAGCCGACATGAATGTGAAGTTTCAACGGGTTGTTGGAGGCATATTAAGGCATACTACGTGGTTATTTGCTTTGTTTGTGCAGAGATAAAAGAACAACAAATTTAATCGCCGATTTAAGGTTTAAATCAGCCATCGTGTAAGTAACATATTGACTTGATTTAAGGATTCGAGTCCAAAACAAGGACGGGAAAATGGGGCTCCTGGTTAAATTTCTCTGTCTCCTGTTTACTTAGGTGGCTCGGGTCATTCAGGTGGATCTGTGATTTCATTATTACTCCCCTAATTTGGGTTGCTTTTTTTTTAGGTCCTTGATTGTGATTTTTTTCTCCATGGCTCTTAATTTCTCTTGCACCCGCTGCTGAATTGGACTATTTCTTGCGTGTATCAATCGAGCAAAGGAAAGGGCTGAGTTTTATTCTTGTCGTTACGCAACATATTTTTCATAACGTGACACATTATGGTCCAAAATAAATTGTAGATTTTTCGATCCAATCCAAAAAGTTTAAGACTTAATGTGGAGATGATCTAATGTTATATACTCCCTCTGTCCGTATCATAAATAAATGTCCGGACCGTAAACCTAGATGTCTAAAAAGATGCATTTTTTTTTTTGTCAAAAAATTGAATTCTTTTTTCACAAATAAATATACATCAATAAGTACTTTCAAGTAGTGAAAAAAGTTTGAATTTTTTAACGAAAAAAATGCATCCTTTTATATAAATGAAATGCGCTTCTTGTAGCATTTTTTTCAGATAAAGGAAAACTTTGATAAATGAAATGCGCTTCTTGTTGCATTTTTTTTAGATAAATGAAAACTTTGGTCATGATGAAATTGACACAAGAAACACGGCATAAAATCTTCTTGTTTTGCTTATTTAAAAACTCCAAATTTTTCCATACAGTAGGAAAGGAGGAGACCATTGATCACAACTGACCATAGGGTTCTGTAATAATATTGCAGCATTACTAAAGCTAGGAACTTGCAGTTCATTTCAAGATCACACTGCACATAATTAAACAACGAGAGAAACTTATTCACTGTTCAGCAGTACGAACAAGTTATTCACAGTAGCAACCAATCGTGACCGTCCAAAAGTATTCTGGACAATCCGGATTTTAATGAACTTTTCCGGGGAAAAGTTTAACTCTTCTCCGAAAAAGTTTCATTAACATCTGGACCGTTCAAAACAGTTTTGGACGGTCACGATTGGCTCCGTAAAATAACTATTGACGGATTCACCGTCAAAAAAGATTTTCTTTTAACCAACAAGACATAAACGGCCGTTACACCTAATCACCTAACTTATTAATGGAATACTTGCTCATCAGTCTAGTCAAATGCTTAATTAGGAAGGAAAAGATAATCTAGATAAGTACTAGAAGGAGCGAACTGCCTAATCAGTACCATGTGAATTTGCACACTCCTTTCATTCACCATTTCTTTTTTTCTTTTTTTGTTTGCTTATTAATTTACCTCTTTAAGTGGGATTAATTCTCTAAAAATTAGTCGCGGTGGTCATAAGCTTGTCCGGATATCCTGAGTTTTAGAAATGAAAACAAACTAGTAGTTGAGTCATTCAAGAATTTTACGAATGAACAATATATGTGATGTTTTATTTAACTTAACCTTGAGCGTTACCTTAACTGAAGTTGCAATTTATGTTAACCCAGTGTGCCAAAGTTTCAACTGATTGGACAATCTAACAACTATATAGGGAATCTGCGTACCTTATACCTAATTACATGACATGGGATCAAAATGCGAGTATGTAACGCCCCTGATTTTTGGGTACGTTAAATAAACATTTCATTGATAAAATCAAATGGAGTCTGGTTCATTATTACATCATAACTCCCACTACGGTTCAATATTTATACAAATGAAGGGGTTCTAGGGTTCCTAACTACAGCTCCTGCCTGCGGCTTCATCCTGGCCAGCTCCTCAGCTTCAAAAGCCTCCAAGGTATATTGTTCATCTTGATCATCTACAAAATCTGACACATTATACCAGGGTCGCTACCGATATAATATGTCATGGTCACCAAAGGCAACACCGTGAGCTACAAGAGCTCAGCAGAATAATCCTATACCCGCTAGCCCATAAATTACCAATATCAGAGTAAAAGAGCAGCATACCAACTCTTGAACAAGCAGCGGAATAATACATACATGTTTAACAAGGCATTAACAATGACACATTCACATACACAATTCTATTGTTGCACTCGTCGTAGACTGTGTCACCATGTTCATCAATGTTTCCGAAATCCTTTTTACTTCCAAATCAACATTTTGAAAATCACATTTAACACACCCAACTTCGGTTCCGCCGCGCCGGGTTCCCGAGTATCCTCACAATGGTTCCGCCGCGCCGGGTTTTCGAGTATCCTCACAATGGTTCCGCCGCGCCGGGTTCCTATTGGCACACAACACACACACACTCACATAATGCACCCCACATTTGGTCATTATCGCTGTGTTCGGTTCCCTACTTTTCCACTTTTCAAAAAAAATTTTGCAAAAATTTTTCCAAAATCGGAGAACCCTGGACCCACACTTGCCCCACCCTCACCCCCCAAAAAAAAAAACAAAAGAAAACACAAAATAAAATAAGCAGACCGTCAAAGCGCACTGGAGAGGGAGAGAGAGAGAGGGGAGAGGGGAGAGGATAGGGAGAAGAACGGCAACGGCCCCCTCTACGGCGACTACACCACCGGCGAGGCCTACACCAACGACCACCGCCTCACCCTCTACTTCCAGCGTCCACCATAAGTCAGCTCGCAATTCAACCACCAAAAACTCACCGACGCCATTTACGACCACCGATGCCATATACGACCACCAAGGTCTATCTCTCTCTCTCTCTCTCTCTCTCTCTCTCTCTCTCTCTCGGTGAGTTCTGATTGTGCTCATGGCTTTGAAAACCCCCTTCAATTATTAGGGTTCAGTTGAAAATTGATGCCGTGATGTGTTTTTTGATAAATTCAATTCATAATAGGAAACTCCTAAAATTACCTGATCATTGGTAACCTGTCCTAAAGAGAGGAAACTCAAAATCTACTTTTATCAATATTTATGCTGTTTTCGGATAATTATTTGATAGAGAAGTGCAGTGGCTTCTGGTTTGTGAAATTGGGGATTTTTGGGTTTGTTTGTGAAATTGGGGATTTTGGGGTTTGTAAAATTGGGGATTTTTTGGTTTGTTCTAACCCAAACACTGAGGTAGCTCTTGTGCATACATTCTTTAGTCTCGATGAAAGCCAGTGTTAGGCCTCTTATTATTTGTCGGAGTCCACAAGATCATACTGTGGTACAAACATAGGTCCTTTTCTGGCCCAAGTGAAAATCAAATGACATTGCGATATAGGAGTAGTATTGTTGGGGCACTCGATGCTTTCGAAAGTCAAAGAAAACTTGATAAAGTTCTTCCTTGGTGTAAATGGATGTGCCACGAACAAATGGAAAAAAAGTAGAAAATGAAAAGAAACTCATGTAACTCAAATCAGAATTCGACTAGTTCAGCTAAGTCTTGAGCATCGTGTTTTTTGACATGGCCTTTTTTTTTGTTGATTAGATGTCTGATCCGTTGACGGCTCTGATGCATGCTGTTCAAATAATGAACTTGCTTAAGACTTTGATCACAAAAAGACTAAGAGAGCGAGAAGAGGCTGCAACAGCAACGTATTCACCAATGTTGTCTCATTCTTCTGATCGGGAGATTGAAAGCCAGCGAGAGATGGATACCAGCTGTGAATTAAGAGGGCCACTGTCACAATGTGATGTCAATTCCCCTTACAGGAATGGCTTCCGAGATGGGGATGAAATCGAGTCTTTGAGTGACATGGATGAATGCATATTTGGTCAATTCGACGAGAAAGAAAATGCCAAAATCCCTGAGGAGTCAATCGGTGATCTATTGCGAAGACATCATGTCAGTGCCAGAAGTGGCTCTACATCTTACATGCATTCTGGTGTTTCCTTATCTGATAGCAAATTTGAAAGTTCTTGTTTGAGCACAAGTGATGGGGAATACTCGGGGGCATGTTCGATTGCTGTTGGGGAAAAGGATGATTTGGAGATGAAAAACTACATGAAAACATGGACGATGATCTTGAGATGGTTAGCAAATTGCAGTCAGCTACTCCAATTCCTTGGTTTGGTATCCATTAAATGGAATTGGTCATATGCTTATCTCCGTTTTTTTTGTGGTTAAGCACCTTGTCTTCAGATTTTCGGTTTTCTTCCATAGCTTTAGTCGGTTCTGTAAATTGGTAGTAGTGTTTTCTGGTGTGGCGAATTTGTCATTTGCTCAGCTTCAGGCTGACTACACTACATGCTTGTTGTCTGTGATTCGGAACAATGATATCTCTAACTTTGTGACAGTTCTGTGGTGGAATTTGCATGTTCATAGCTAGCTTTCAAAGAGTATTTGTTTTTGGCTTCATCTTTTGAAGAAATTGTGCCAGAATATGAACTAAAGGAGGAAATAAAATATAAAATGTGTTTGGTTTATGGTTTCACTTTGCAAGAAAGATACTTCTTTTACAAACTGCTAGGACAAACATTTTTCCAGGAAAGATAATGCAGTTACAACTTGTTCAGTCACATTGGCTGTTAATTTCCGACAACATATTATTCATGCATCACCAGAAAAGACATTGTTGCTGCAGGATAAAAATAAGACAGCAGGGCATAATAAGACAAGCCAGAAGTTCTATTGTTCTCTTTCAAATTCTTGCATTCTGAAACATGACATGAAGTGTAAAACATATATGCAAACCTACGAAATTCTTCAAAAACCAACAAGAAATAAAGGCAGCAAGTGAACCAAATATCCCAGAAAAAACTACAGACATGCTAGAACATAATGCAGACATGATTGAACATGATAATGCCGCAAAATCACAGACAGCAACCATTCATCCTCTGACTTGGAAGAAGAGGCAGAGTAAGAATAGCAGCACAAACCGTACAATAGCAGCACAAAATAGCAATTTGCTAGACAGCAGACTGGACAGTAGTTCAGAACAGCAAAAGTAACAGATACCAGCAGAACACTTCCGTTGTGGGACAGTTGCCATATCAGAGGGCAAACACTTCCAAAACAGACAGCCATGAGACTGGAATTGGCCACTACATAGCTAGAGACATGCCCCCTATCCTATGAAGCACGGATACTCCGAAACTAGTCCCGTACGAGTATCGGATACCCGAGGGATACGGATACGCACCCGATACGCCCCGATACGTATCGGATATGGAAAATAAGTATCTTGCATTTAAATTAAATATTTTCAATTTCGGATACGTGAGGGATACGTGGGGGATACGGCAGGATACGTCATGGATACGTCAACGATAGGTCAAGGATAGGCCTTGAGCAGAGCTTGAACAACATTATGACATAGAGGTGACCCAACTTGTGGTATGAGCAAAACTTGTGAAGTACATTGGCTTCCAATATTATCTGGACATGTTCAGAACTTGCAGAATTAAAACCAGCTGCCAAACAGAGCAAAGCATCGACTGCCATAGGCCTTTACAAAACCAAATTACACATGAACAAGCCACAGGCCTTTACAAAACCAAAATACACATGAATATGCCACAGGCCTTGACAAAATGGAACCATAACAGATTATCAAAACAGATCAGCAAAATCGTAACAGATCAGCAACAATCTGTCCAGCAAAACCGTACCAGATCAGCAGTTCGAGTGCAACACAGCTGCAGAATACATAACAGAGTATCCATAAACCTAGAACAGATGGTGCCCTGAGCACTATGACCTCTCATGCAGCCAACACATTAATAACTCTTACTACTAATTCTACAACATCAGTCAGCAGTCGCAGATAGAAGCAGCAATACTATAGTATAAAAATGCACCCATGAATCTAACCAATAATATAGTGGAAACACACCGCGAAACATTTATCATATCATGACAGATCCGACATAGTGAACTCCAAACATACATCAAACTTTCAGGTCAAAGGATAAGTTGGATAGAAGGTTGACCTGAAATTACAACTCCTACATATAACATTACAATCCCTACCATTTTAAAGTACAACGTTACAAATGCGATAAAATAGACAAGGCATATGAGTGAAATTCAATATGCATCCCACATAGCCATTGCCATTTCGTCCCGCCTCGTTCCCATCGTTTGCACACTGTGAGGAGACGTGTTGACAAGCTCTACTTGGCCGGCACCACCACCGTCATCATCACTATCTCCTTCCCATTCGTCTGGTTCCTTATAACCGTCGAAATATTCATCTCTCCCTTTGTGGATTATGATCAAATTGTGGACAACACAACACGCCGTAACTATCGACGGCTGACGGGCTGGGCTATAGTTTGGCATTGACTTGAGTATTGGAAACCTCGCTTTCAACACCCCAAAGCATCTTTCGATTACATTCCTCAATGACGAGTGCTTATAGTTGAATAGCTCCTGTGGCGAGGCGAAAACTGTATCAGCCCCATTCCAATGGTCCCTGTGATATCTTCGTCCTTTGTATGGAGCTAGATACCCTACCATGTTGGTGTATCCAGAATCGACGACATAGTACTTATCTAAACCATAAATAACATGTGTGAGTGTAGTTCAAAATTTTGGGTAAAAAAGGAAACAAGATAAGAACAATCTTATTTTATGTTTACTTACTGACTGGTGGGTGTGGGAACATATAGGCAGGATTCGTGGCAGCTGCTAAGAACACACACGCGTCGTGTGCGCTACCTTCCCAACCTGGGTACACGAATGTGAACTTCATGTCGAAGGAACACACAGCCATTACATTCTGCGTTTTCGTGGTTTTTCTTCCACGAAATGCAATTTGCATTTCGATGGGTACCGAAGCTTCTATGTGGGTTCCATCTATCGCGCCAACACAATCCTATCAGAAGTAGTGTTTGGATGTTATCAAAGAAAGAAAGATTCCATCCTAATGTAAACTTAAACTATAAATGACAGCTGAAAACTGAAACTATAAATCACAGCCTGGAGACAGAGAGAGATTCATGTGTTATCAAAGAAAGGAAGATTTCATCCTAATGTAAACTTAAACTATAAATCACAGCTGAAAACTGAAACTATAAATCACAACATAAGTAAATTGAAACTATAAATCACAGCCTGGAGATAGAGAGAGATTCGAACTTACTATGAACCATGGATAGTATCTCTCGTCATAGAGAATTTCCGGAGGCGTTGCTTCAAGATTTGGTGGTTTAATTATGTATGGCGCGAGGCTACAAATAGCGCGACGCATCCAGTTGAAGTGCTCACTTATAGTAGACGTAGACCGCTGGAACTTGTCAGCAGCAAGTCTATGTCGTCCACTCTGTTCGTAAATGTATAAGAAAATAGCCAACGACTCCTCGATAGATAACTGCTTATGATCCCAGTCAAGCTGGCCTCTGAGAATTAGCTCTCTCACCAAGGCTCTAAAAGTATGTTTGTCGACACGTAAAATATCCTTTACCGTACGAGGATGTCTATGCAACAAGAATGTGACATAGTCTTGACCGGACATTTTAGCATTTCGTTGCGGCATTTTTTCATTCTCTTCCAACAGTTCGAGTGCTTCAAGGTCCTTCAAATCGTCTTCGTCTTCGTCAAGTTCATGTGGTGGAATTCCACTTGATGACATGGTGACTTTTTTACCTTGGCTAATCTGTTTCTGTAAACAATTCCAAGCAATGAGTACTTAGCAATTTCTCCATAGCACTCACATAAGTTGAACGCTTAAGTCACCCAAGACTCGGCCGCCATGTGGGGTCGGCCATGTCACTCAGGCTCGGCCACCTTCGGGAAGAGAGCTCCGATGGAAGGTTCTTCGCTTAAGTCACCCACCGGGCTCGGCCATGTGTGGGCTCGGCCATGTCACTCAGGTTCGGCCACCTTCGCAAAGAGAGCGCCGATGGAGGGTTCTTTGCTTGAGTCACCCATTGAGCTCGGCCACCCGCGAAGTCTCGTGCTCGACCACCCACAGAGTCTCGTGCTCGGCCACCCGCCGAGTCGCGTGCTCTCTCACGCGATGAAGCGGTTACGAAAGATAACAATGAGCGCACATGGGCAGAGCCAGCTCACCCCAAAACGGTTACCAGATCTATCCAGTGACGTCATAACAGCGTCACCTGACCCGTGCCAAGCACATGCTTGAACTTGGAGAGCAAGCCAAGGAAACTCTATAAATACCAAGGGATGCAGCCCTAAAAGGTACACAGCCATTCCACACTCAAATCCTAGCTCTCTTTTGCTTTCTCTGCACCATTCTCATCCTTGCGCCGGAGGGCCATATCGGGGCTCCTCCGGTGTGGTCTTTAGTCGTGCTTCGTGGTGCAGGTTAGGTGGAAGGAGCTTGACAACCTGAATCAGAGGAGGAAGGACCCGAACCGGAGATCACGGGCCACACACTCTCTCTCACACACACACACACACATATTGGTAAAAAATTTGAAATAAATTTCTTTTTGTTTGTTTTAAATTTTATGTAGTGTTCACAAAATCATTAAGTAAATGACCTGGACCCTCCATTACGTAGACGTCGCCAATTCGGGGGCCAAGGACGCAAGCGGCAACATCATCCTACCGCCTCCTGAAAGGCACATGTCCATCTCCACCCCCGCAAGCTCGGGGCTATCACCAGCCGCGGAGGACGTAACGGCGGCATACATCCGCCTATTACAGCGACGTGAATCTACCTCGAACTACAGTGGCTCCACCCCCTCCTACTCGTTTCTTCTCTTCACTCTAAATCAAACATCTATCCAACGAGATGGGCGGACTTCCTCCTCCTCCCCCAATCAATCTAGTCTCCTATGAGAGCGAAGGAACTTTAACGAGACTCTCTCTCACTAGCCAGGCTTCATCCCTCCTGGCCCCAATCTCGTGACCCAGCGGCCACCCACCATGGCAGAAGATACCCTCGCCTACGTTCAAGATGCTCAAACAACAGCAGGAAACAATGAGCACCACTATCGTTTGGTCGATGATCAAATCGCTCCGCCCTTTAAGAATGTTAGAGCCAAAGACAACGTTGCCTTTAGGCAACAAAGGTCTCCGATCCACCAGCGCTTGGGGAACCAACGAACGAAGAGCCACAAACTGGAGGTCCAACTGTGACGGCTGACCTTCGAAGCCAATCCACCAACGCTTGGGGAACCAATGAACAAAGAGCAACAAACTGGAGGTCCAACTGTGACGGCCGACCTTCGTAGCCGGTTCACCACCAGCTCAGGAAGTTCACTAAAGCTCCCTTCTCAAAGAAGATCCAGGTCGAGCTTCAAAAACATGGAGCATATTTGCCACCAAAGACTCACGAAAAATTCTTGGCCAAGCATGAGGTACGAGGCACCCGCGCTCCCCCCGTCAATTAGATCGATCACCTTGCACAAGTTTTCTTAGTGTTCTTTTATCTCGGCTACATTCGACCTCTGCAACGCTGATTCTAATCACACCCGTGTGTCACCATTGTACAAAGTTGATCGTTGGTTCGACTCAGAGATTTCGGCCGCCATCACTTCGGCCACCCTCAACGGCCCTTGGCCAACCTCAACCGTCGGGGCTCTCTGAAGTCAAGCGACTGTCGGCGCTTGCGCCATCAACTGACTTTCAAGCCAATCTCGCTTGACCTAGGCTAACCTCGGCCGTCGGGGCTCTCTGAAGTCCAAGCGACGTTCGGGCGCTTAGCCATCAATGACTTCGCCACCACAGCCCTTGGCCAACCTCAACCGTCGGGGCTCTGTAGAGTCCAAACGACTGTTCGGCGCGCGACCTTCGGCCAATCCTCAACGGCCCTTCGCCAACCTCAACCGTCGGGGCTCTCTAGAGTCCAAGCGACTGTTCGGCGCTTGCGCCATCAACGGCCTTGGCCAATCCTCAACGGCCCTAGGCTAACCTCAACCGTCGGGGCTCTCTTGAGTCCAAACGGACTGTTCGGCGCTTGCGCCATCAACGCCTTCGCCAACCTCAACCCGTCGGGGCTCTGCAGAAGTCCAAGCATTTGGCTAGCCATCAGTAACCTTTGGCCAGCCCTCATGACCTTGGCCACCCCTCAACCGTCGGGGCTCTGTAGAGTCCAAACGACTGTTCGGCGCTTACGCCATCAATGCTTTGGCCACTTACCAACGCGACTTGGCCACCCTCGGCCGTCGGGGCTCTTTAGAATTCGCATGGCAGTCGTCCCTCGCACCATCAGAGGCATTACGATTCGGCCACTGATATTCGGTCAGACTCATTGTCAACTTCTCCTATACTCTATTGTACCGAGAAGAAGTTGAGGGCTCTTAATGTGGGCGAATATTCTGGTTCGCCTGATCGCCGTTGAGCTAAGCAACCAAGTTCGGCCTTGTCTCCCGCGATGCTCCCTCCATGCTCGACTCGGTCTGGAACTAAGCAACCAGGCTCGGCCACTTTCGGGAAGAGAGCTCTGATGAAAGGTTCTTCGCTTAAGTCACCCACCGGGCTCGGCCATGTGTGGGGTCGGCCATGTCACTCAGGCTCGGCCACCTTCGGGAAGAGAGCTCCAATGGAAGGTTCTTCGCTTAAGTCACCCACCGGGCTCGGCCATGTGTGGGCTCGGCCATGTCACTCAGGTTCGGCCACCTTCGCGAAGAGAGCGCCGATGGAGGGTTCTTTGCTTGAGTCACCCATTGAGCTCGGCCACCCGCGGAGTCTCGTGCTCGGCCACCCACAGAGTCTCGTGCTCGGCCACCCGCCGAGTCGCGTGCTCTCTCACGCGATGAAGCGGTTACGAAAGATAACAATGAGCGCACATGGGTAGAGCCAGCCTAATCGGTTATTTCTTTCATCGCCCCAAACATACCAATATTGGCACTGATGATACGTAAATGTAATTCGGTGTTCAAACAACTATTCGGAGTAATACTCTTGTAAGGCTTGTTGCTTCGTTGTCGGACTTGATTAATCGCCCTTTGTTGTTCAAAAGAATGTTTCAATTTTGTTATTTTCTAATTGTTCCAAAGTCGTGGAAAGCTTAAGTCCTCAAAGATAACAATGTTGGCACTATCTCCGAGTACCCATTTACTCTATACTGATCTGCTTCCATTTCCACTTTCCGTAAGTGAGCCCGGGCTTTTTCTAGTTGTTCAATGACCCCCCCGCGCAGTTCTTCTGAATTTCGAATAGTATTGAAGATCCTCTGTTTTCGATTATCTAATAAATCGCTTAATGAAAGTAGAGAGCGCCGATGGAGGGTTCTTTGCTTGAGTCACCCATTGAGCTCGGCCACCCGCGAAGTCTCGTGCTCGACCACCCACAGAGTCTCGTGCTCGGCCACCCGCCGAGTCGCGTGCTCTCTCACGCGATGAAGCGGTTACGAAAGATAACAATGAGCGCACATGGGCAGAGCCAGCTCACCCCAAAACGGTTACCAGATCTATCCAGTGACGTCATAACAGCGTCACCTGACCCGTGCCAAGCACATGCTTGAACTTGGAGAGCAAGCCAAGGAAACTCTATAAATACCAAGGGATGCAGCCCTAAAAGGTACACAACATTCCAGACCCAAAACCCTAGCTCTCTTTTGCTTTCTCTGCACCATTCTCATCCTTGCGCCGGAGGGCCATACCGGGGCTCCTCCGGTGTGGTCTTTAGTCGTGCTTCGTGGTGCAGGTTAGGTGGAAGGAGCTTGACAACCCTTGAACCAGAGGAGGAAGGACCCGAACCAGAGATCACGGGCCACACATGGTGGAATTCCACTTGATGACATGGTGACTTTTTTACCTTGGCTAATCTGTTTCTGTAAACAATTCCAAGCAATGAGTACTTAGCAATTTCTCCATAGCACTCACATAAGTTGAACAGAAATCATTACACGGAATACTAAAATGAGGAACATCAGTTTAGTTAAAATGAGGAACATCAGCACTAACATAAGTAGGACATAATACTAAAATGAGGAAAATCATAGTTTCCATAGCACGAACACATATCATCCAGAATAATACACCAAGATGTTACTACTAAATATCATCTAGAATAATACAGACAATTACTACTACAAAGTTACTACTAGCCCTTGTTCCGAAGTTAAACTTCCCGTTCCTAAACAAGATGTTAATCACGATTGACGGCCTATTCGTTCCACCCAACCAATCCTCCTTTCAGTTGATAGCCCAATGAACCCTTGCCTCCCAGCAGGGGGACCGAAAGCAAGCATGTCGTAGGCCTTATAATATTGCTCCTCACTGAAAAAAGATGCAATTTCATCCAGGGCCTTAACACAATCCTCAATAGAACATTGATCAGATGTCAACTTTTCGTAGTACTCTCCTCTTTTTTGTTGTGCATATCCAAAATTAGCATATGCTTGGGTCTTCTCATCAATCTTGATTGACTTACTACTACTTCCACCGGTTCCATCGGACTTTCTCTTCCCTCGCGAATCCATCGACATTTGATCAGTCTTTCGAATGGGTTTGCCTTGCGTCATCATTTCACGCTCAGCCTCTGCCGTGGGGCAGCCTAGGGTGCTAGGATACCCGGAAAATGCACCTGTGGCCAACGTGCCTTCACAAAGCTCCGTCAAAATATCATAATGGTCAAGGCCTTTGGCTTTGAATTGTTTGGCGTCCTTATGTCCCTACAACGAAATAAAGAGTATGAAATGAAAGAACTATAAGGGCCAAGGGTGCCGACAAAAGTCATAAACTTCCTGGTTCACTAGTGTGAGTATACCTGTAAATATTCTTGCCACACAGGTTCTGGTGCAGTGACGGTTTGTTTTACGGGGTCCCAACCGAACCCACTACAATCTTTTAGTTCATTGAACATTGTGAGCTCGCATTTCAAACGTTGAAAATTTTCTTTCAGCCTTTGAATTGAGTAGCCCTGTGTGTTTGTCCTTTTCCCAAACTCCTCACAAATGGCCACCCATTGGTGGGGATTGAAAGTCCTCGTCTTTTTTGAGTTAGTTGATTCTTCTTTTTTAGCCACTTCGAGCATGACTTCAATGAATATTTGTGTGGTTGCATAGCTCCACTTATCAACCACGATTTGTGGCCGGTCCATTTTCAGCTACCGTGTGGGAAACAATAGTAAACATGGGTTACACATCAACGAATAGGGCCACAAATAGCAAGTTCCCATACAAAGTACAACTTGTATGTATGTATGTATACATGACGACTACAAACAGGCAAAAGTTTTTTTTGTGCTTCATGCTATCATGTATAATCTCCACAAAAGTTCCAGAAAAATGCACTTCGATGGTTTATGGACCATCTTACAGAAAATTACTTTGTCCACAAATTCTAAAATCCTCTTTCAAATTCCAATAACAGATTTACTCAAGTATCATACAAGGTCAAATAATCGTGAAAACACAACTGCAATGTCCTAAAAGAGTAATTTGTCTATTGCCAAGTCTATTAGCTAATGTAAGAAGTTAGTAGACATAACGCCTGAACGTTGTTTTCACCTACAACGGAGTTTGCTGAGGACGTGGAGAAGCGTGTCGTTTCCTCTTGCTCGTACGAGTTGTCAGTTGTTTCTTTCTTGGTGAAATGTCTTGGGCTGATATGGCTGTTCCAACAAGAATAAGAAATGAGTAACAAAAATCAGGGCATTCCTAAACAGCCTTGCATGGTGGTAGACTGGTAGTGGAACAATAATGCAAGTACATGATTTTTGTGTCTCTGAATAGCCTCCTCTCTAGATTAATGTCTGATTTTTGTGTCTCTGAATCAAGATGAAAACATGTATAATGCAAGTAGATGATGTTAAGCCCCCAAACTTTCCCTCATTTTAGCCTCAAAATAACATCCAATATATTTTGACCCTAATTCAAACCTAACATTGACTTCAGTATCATTTTCTTCCCAAATATAACAGCTTTTTTTTTTAGCATTTCGGGGACACCCAACTAGCAGATTACATGCTCGAGTGCAGCAGTATACCTTTCAAAACAAATACATACCACATATCTACATATACGACTATGAAATTAACTTTTCATACAAACAAATTGGAGTAAGTCACTGAGTTATACCTCTATTTCTTCGAATTTTGGTTGGTCTTAGATCCCACTTCCCACACCTTACTGAATCAGGGGCTCTCTCCATTGTGGGTGCCTTGACTTGCGGCCATGGTTTTCTTCGCCTCATCCACCGGTGCATATTGTATGAGAGGAAAGCCGTATATACTGGGTTCAAGTTAGGTTTCCTTCATGAATGCCCTTTCACATTTTCAACGTAGGTACGCTGAGATGGGACGAAAATAGGGCTGACAGATTCGGAGAGATCTGTAGGTGAGATTCGCGGAGAGATTGAGGGCAGGGCTGACAGATGAGAAGGGAGAAATTGTAACCAGGAGAGAGAGAGAGAGCTGTCGAGATACGTTGGGGGGGGCGTCTCTCAACAATTCTTCGCAGGGAGAGAGAAGAAGGAGATTCGAACCTACAGCTATGTCTCTGTCTTTGTCTGTGGAAAAGGAAGAACAGGAAGAAGAGTAAAGCTGAAATGGAGTAAAGGTGAACAGTAAAATAGAGTTGGAGGACCGTTGTCGAAATTGGGAGACATAAATGCTGGGTTGAAGGAAGGGTAAAAATATGACATGGCCCACTATGGCCCACCACCCTTCCCATCCGATCACTATTTTTCAAAAGTTTTTCAAAAACCTCTTTGGAAATATAGAACCGAACACAGCGTATGTAGTTTCGAAAATATTTCATCATTTGTAACACGCATTCCCACAATAGGCAAGTCCGGCCACATTGCGTTTTCAAAACACACACTACGCCAAATATTGCTTTTGCCGGCGATATTATTATCAGCGGTAAAAAAACTGCCGTTAAAAGTAACTTTTACCGGCATTAGTAAAACCGCCGGAAATAACTACCAAAAACGGCGGTTTTTTTAATAATGCCGTTTTTATAAACTTTTACCGGCGGTTTTTTAAAATACCGCTGGAAAAATAGAATATACGGTTTTTTTAAAACCGGCGGTTTATTAATGCCGCTTATAATAATAATACCGACCCGTATAATATAAATATTATTATTTATCCTACATGACGCAATATGCGGGTCAGCCCAGTTGGTAGCACGCGCTATATAGGATCCGGAGGTTCCGGGTTCGATTCCTGGGAGAACAAAAAAAATTAACCACCGATTTTATTGCCGGCGGTATTATTACCGGCAGTTTTTTACCGCCGTTTTTAGTATTGCCGGCGGTTTTCTAATGCCGCTTTTGTTTTTCCAACAATTGTATTCTCGGCGGTTTATTTCCGGTGGTTTTTGAACTTTTACCGGCGGTTTTGAGTATTACCGGCGGTTTTTAGACGTTCGGCCACATTGCGTTTTTAAAACACACCTTGTCTTTAACCCTTTTTATCCATATCAACCACACCCTAGGTGTCATCTTTCTATTTTCTCGATTTTCGTGTCTCGTTTTCATGCATAGACTCCGCGGTAGGACTTTCACCCATAATCGACTTAAATCATTCATTGTAATCTATCTAGCAAGATCATTCAACTCTATATTACCTAATCGTACTCAAATTATTATTACTAACGAATAAGACTACATGTAAGGATGCTCTCGAAGAAATCTTTACTTATACTTTCAAACATTCACAAGTATTCAAAACATGCCTTAAAGCTCGTAATCAATTCAAAGATCAAAGTATACTCCTTTCAAACTAAGTTGGTACTTTATGAAAACAAACATCGTTTTTCTTTCGTGCATTTCAAACCTTTAAAGTAAGTAGAAAGCTTCATATGCTTAAGATTGAAGAGTAAGAGATAAACGACTTAGAGTTAGAGGTATAAGAATATTCTACCTTGATCCGAAACTAGTCGGGGCCGAATAAGCTAATGGGAACTTTGGAAGTTCTACGGTGGTGAGCTTTCATTCTGGTCCAAACTTCAGATGGTGATAACTCGGTCAATATTTGGCTGAATGAGGTCATTCTTTAGTCTAAATCGAAGATTTCGAAGTGTTCTACGACTTTCGTGGAGGACGTTGTTCCTAGAAACGACTTTCGCCTGGAGAAAAATGGTGATAAGGAAGTGGACAGTGTGCTGTTTGGAACTGGAATTCTGAGATTTTTACTGAACTTCGGAGGTCGATATCTTGGCCATTTCTTGACCGTTTGGGGTGGTTCTTAGGTCTAAACTGAAGCTCTCGAAGTGCTCTACAACATTCTCGAAGGGAGTTGGTCCTAAAAACTACCTTAAGCAGGAGAAAAATGGGGATTTACGAAGGGCAGTAAGCTGTCAGGAAAACAGAAAATGGTTTCTAGAGAGAAGTTGGAGCAAGGGGTGAAGGTGTGAGTTGAATGGCAAGCTTTGGGTGCTATTTATAGGCAAAAACCTGACCTCTCCTCTCCCTCCATGGCCGGCCGCCCTCTCCCTCCATCTCTCTCATTGGTTAGCTCCATTGTATTGTCAAATCATGCTTGAAAGCATGACATGCTTCCATGACTTGTCTTTGTCCAATATTTTAGGCAACCTAGGTTATCATGAAGGGTTTTATGGCTTGTCTAGTCTAGAATGGGCTTTGTTTGGATGAAAGTACCAAAATCATTAGCTAGGTAGTACTTTGGAAGACTAGAAATGGGTTGGCAATTGGGTAATAGGCTTAAGGCTAAGTTTGTAGCTTGATGGAGTGTACTACACTCAAGCACACACCTCTCCCTCCTCCTGAAAATTTCGGCCAGCCCTCTCTCTCTCTTCCTCTCTCCTTTTGCTTCATTGAATTGTCCAATCAAGTCTTCCAAGCATGCCAAGTATTGTCACTTTCAACTTTTTAGGCTTAAGGCTAATGCATTAGGTCATTATGAAGGGTTTTTGGACTAGTCTCATCCTAGAGAGGACTTGCTTGCAAAAGCACAAAAGAAGTCATAAAAGATTGTACTTTGGTTGAGTAAAGACAAAGGAGATTACTTGGTTGAGTTGTCAAAACACAAGCACACACTTGCACTTCTCTTTCTTCTCTCTCTCACGGCCTCCCTCTCTCTCTCCCCATTCGGCCATCTCTCTCTTTTAGGTCAATGCATGTACATGCATGAATGTCTAGGAAGGAATCAACTACCAAGAGTTTTCAAGTGACTTGTCAATGAAAAGCCTAAACTAATGATTTCCTAGAAAGCATACAAGGGTTAGGATAATCTAAAAAAGTAACATATTATTTTGTAGAAAATCGCCTAATAACGGAATAGTAAAGCCCGACGGTGCCAAACGCCAAGGCAAGGCGTGAGCGTGGCCAAGGCAGCCCGCTAGCAAAGCGATGGCCAAGCGGTGGCTAAGGCGTAGCCAAGGCGAGGCGTGAGCGTGGCCAAGGCAGCCCGCTAGCAAAGCGGTGGCCAAGGCGTAGCCAAGGCAAGGCCAGAGCAAGGCAGCCTAGCAACGCCAAGGCAAAAGCAATGCGTGACCCGACGCCAAGGCGAAAGCAAGGCGCGACAGCGACCCGATGCCAAGGCAAGGCAGGCCCGACGCCAAGGCGAACGTAAGGCGTGACGGTGACCCGATGCCAAGGCAAGGCAGGCTCGACGGCGACCCTATGCCAAGGCAGCCTAGCTAAGCCAAAGCGAAAGCAGTCAAGTCAACGGTCAAGGCAAAGACCAAAAATTTTCTACTAACCACTCCGGCATCGATGCATCACTAAGCCAAACGGTAGTTAGGGTTTGCTAACTAATCGGTTAAAACTAACTATACTTGCCATGTAGGATTTCCAGCCGAGAAATACAATTTAAAGATATTATTTACTTACTTGGAAAAATATACGAGTATGTTTACAAGTATACTAGTCATGGGAGAAGGACTAAATTGTCCGGAGTAAAATGATTCAATTTACAAGTTTCAAATCTAATTATGACGGATTATAAGAATTTAAAAGAAATTTTTAAAGTAATCCAAGTAATTAAAAGAAAATTCAAATATTTAACGAAATTTTTATTTACCAAAAATCAGGATCGTTACAGAGTATGTAAGCTTCTTTTGAAAATATTTGAAACTGCATACTAAAGTTTGACAACAAATATTAAGAGCAAGAGTGTAGAGTGATAATCGAGAGTAGAAGCGAAAGGTCATTATCGAGAATTACGTGACCTAGCCTCATAGTCTCATACTAGACATATTAATTATTAAGATAAAAGGTAGTCTCTCAACATTTCCCCCTTTTTGAACACAAAATTACTTTTGGGCAGAGTTTGGATCTATACTTTTTTTTTTTGACAAGTGAAAAGAGAAGCTAATGAAGAAATTCTACTTCAATCCAGTTTTCAATTTCAAGGAAATTCAAGATTAAAAAATCAGAGTGTAATTACTCTCGATATCAACAATCATTTTAAGAATTGGGTGTTCGAATAGCTTATGCGCATCTCACATGGGTTCGAATTGTTGATAACAAGTGACCCTAAGAGTTCTTTGCTGACGGTGGAAGTCCAACCTAGGAGTTTGGGGTAGTAAGCCCATTGCTGTTATTATAGACATCACAATCTGAGCCTCCGAATAATTTTTAAGTTCCCCGATGATGAAATAAGGAAAAAATATACCTTCAAAACTTGGATTATTGCTCATTTGCTACTCATTCTCTAACCTTAAGAAAATTCCATTTTAAACATATAGGATGACCCTCGGTTCAATTGTAAAAGAGAAAGATGCCTTTACTTTGTCAAAAATAACTTTTTCCATGACACATTGAGGGTAAAATGGTCACAAATTTCAATGTATAAAACGTCTTTGAGTGAAATCAATTGGGTTAGAAAGATGACCCGACAAGCTTTCCAACGCTTCAAACCGCGCTCAAATCCAAGTTCGGGAGTGTCCAGAACGCCCCCGCGAAATTTGGTGCGTTGTGTAGTCACACAATACCGCGCGACATTTCAAAACGCCACGCGGCAATCCAGAAACCCTACACGGCATTTCAAAAAATTTCAAGAAATCACTCCACCTCACGAAATTTCAATACTTTGAATGGCATGCTGCGCGGCGTTTCAGGAAAAGTTCTGACAGCAGTAGAAAGTTGTTGGTCATGCCTGCAGATGCAATAATTGAAAAATGCCTTGGCCAGAGCACATTTTTCAAGTTTTTTGCATTTGGGTGCACTCCAAGTATAATTTTGCATATAAGTACACCCCTCCTCTTAGAAGAAAAGGACCTCCCTTGATTCTCTCTCTACGACTCCTTACACTCATCATCACTATATACACCTTTCTCTTTCTACATCAACCCACAAGCTGAGTTTTTACAAAATCAATCTTAAACTGATTTTTCTCTCTTTCTCTCTCTATACTCATTTGCTCATCAGTCTCTCAAAATTCAGTTCAAATCAACCTCCACTCTTACACTTTCAAGCACATTCAAGTCTCGATCAAAAGGTATAAGTAAATTTTTTGGGCTAAATCATGTTTTGGCCTTGAGAGGAGCTCACCGAGGCCCTTCCCAGTCCTTCTGTACTGGGTTAGGGCCTCGAACGAGTTTTATATTCAAAAAGTACAAAAAAATAGTTTCTGCACTAGATACACTACATCTTGCGATGCTTTAGAACGTCACACGACGTAGCGTATTGCACTGCACGTTATTTTTAGTACTGTTCATTATTATTTTATTTTCTTTTCCTTTTCCTACTTCGGCTAATGTTGATTAAAGATCGTACGGGTACATTTTAGAGTCAAGTTTCATGTTAAAAGTAATCTTTTTGACTTTATTAAATCTTTCAACATTTCAAAAAACTTTTAACATTGTTGTGTATGATAAGATGAACAAAAGGATCTTGTAAATTATTTTTCAGAGATTCGAAAAATATAAAAAACTATTTTACAGACCTATGGTTTGTTTTGTCATGTAAAGTGAACTGATTCTGGAATGAGTAGACAAGTACACCGCACTGTGTTTTAGTTACACTATGCGATATATCCGGTTCGTCGTGCGGTGCTTCACATGATATTGGCAAGACTGCTGTGATGCTGTTATTTCACTTTCTATACGTTGCTCATCCATTTCATACTGTACAGTTCGCACCACAAGCACACCAATGTGTTATATTAAACCCCATACCCCTTTCCCGTACATATTTTAAAGTTAAGTTTTTCAAAAGATATTAAATTCCCCTCTGAAAATGTTTAGTAGAGACAGGTCTTTATCGGACGAGCGGAGTGCTTTTCAACAAAACCTTCTCCGTTCGTAACGTGGCTTTCGAACCCAAAGTCTTGACGTTTTCGTTAGATTAAAAGCCATTTTCTCTCAAACAAATTCTCGATTTCTCGACCTATGCATCTCAAAAATCCGGGTGGCGACTCTCGAGGGCGCGCCGGTTGAAGATCCCACAGTTATGTTTCTATTCAATCAACCGTTTGAGTTGAGCAACACATATATATACACAGATATTCCTTATATTTACCAAATTAAATTTTAGTGCCAAAACGTACAAGGGATTGCAGAATTTGCATAGTCCAATCGAAAGGGCATTCAATGAGGTCCACTGCAGTAATGTTGTGGTCTATTCTTTCATAAAGAGCTTTGAAAATCACATCAATTTGACAAAGTACAGCAAATCAACTTCCTAAAAGTGGTTACACAAAAGGCCAACTTGAATCTGTGAACTCCATTATTATATATTGGCCTGTTTGGAAGTAGCAATGCAAGGGGATTATGATATCCCCTCTTAATACGTGGGTCCGTGTATATGGTATGGTTTGAGAAGTTCAAATTAGGGTGTATATCTTTACACGGTCTCCTCCATAATCCTCCCTAATACCCCTCAAGGGGAGCATACATATGGTTAGGGTGGGAGCCGGCTATGTGTAATCCTCCCTTATAATACCCCATGTCTCTTTCATTCAACTACAAAGTAACATTATTCTTCCATTTTATACCTCATCCAAATCAAGTATTATTTAATTTCCTCGTCACATCAATGTGAACCCACCATTTTTACATAATACCCCCTACTATCCAATTCCCCTTCTTACATAATACCTCCAAACCTAATAGCTCATGCAAACGAGCCCTAAATTCAATGAATGAGGGTAACATACTGCTTTCAAAGGGGGTCCTACACTAAAAACAAATGTGCCTTAAACTAACACCCATTAGACCATAGATTCCATGGTGTTTGAAATCTTAATAGCCAAAAAGAAAAGGTTAAGGAAATTGTGGATGGGTTATGTCTCAGCCGGAGGAAGTCCAATCATGGGGGACCCATGTGGCTAATAATGACTACATTGTCGTATGTTAGTGTCATATTGCAACTTGCATTGTTGTGGGGACGGTAATCTCACATGAACTGATGGTTAACAAATCCGAATCTATTTTTGAATGCCATTATTATTTTGATTTTTAATTAATTTGAAAAAAAGAATTAGTTCGGTCTTGATTTCGGTTATTAGTTTTATGCTATTTTGTTGGCTATTTTAGTCTCCTTGAACTCTATGGATTCACTCTTTGTGTTTTTGGGAGATGGAGTTTTATGTTAATTTTTTTGTGAACTCTATGGTGATTATGTGTTAATAAGATGGATTGATCACTTTGTGTTAACTGCTCTTGTTATTATTTTACATTGTTCTTAATTTTTTTACACCCCTCTCGTCTAGTTGATTACGGTGGGGTGATTAAAAATGTTGACCTGCAATGGTTTTGGAAAAAAATAGAACCAAACCGAACCGGAACCAACGGTTTTGGTTATGATTTAGATGAAAAAACCCCGGGAATTTCGGTTACGGTTCCAATTTTCGTGATTAATAAATTCCGTTTTTGGTTCCGGTTTTACCAATACGCGAACCGTTGCCATCCATACTTAAATAGTGCAATTCTGTTGAACCGCTTGAAAGGTGAGTGGCATTACTCGCATAGCGCGAAGATTCGAGGGGGGTTCTGGCTTAATAATTAAGTTGGATTATTTTTATCTTTTTTTTGTTTGTTATATTGCAACTATAATCTGTGGATTATTGATTCATCTCGATAAATGAAATGAAATGAATAATAATAATAATAATAATAATAATAATAATAATAATAATCCTACGGTAAATAACCATGAGGTTCCTTTCTTTGGGGAAAAAAATTGAAAATCATGGATTATATTTTTTGAGAATAAAATTTTCCAATGGCTACCTATTGAGCATTTTTAGATTTTTTTATTGTTTGAAAATTTTCTTTTTGAGAATAAAAATTTCCAATGGCAACCTATAAAGCATTTTTTATTTCTTACAACCAGCCCATCAAACCCATCACCTCTCAACCCACAAAACTTCAAGACTTAAACAAAAAAAAAAACACGTTTCACCAGTCCAGCTCATTTGTAGATTTAGATACCTAATATTTAAGACCCATACTCTTGACCAAACCCACCATGCTTCAGCCCAGCCCAGTAAAGTATATACTTGAACCATTCCCGGCCAGCCCAGCAGCAAAACGGGAAAAAAACACTCTTACTCTTCTTGTTCACAACCATAGTGATGAAAATGCAGTGTAATTAAACTTTGACGGCCTACTTGGCAGAGGGAAATGGGAGCCGGATATGGGCCATATGGCCATTATCCAGATATAAAAATCCGGCCCGGTGATTGTGTTCTTTTTGTCTCACCCGGATATGGTACGCCCAGATATACATATCCCCTCGAGGGGGATAAGTTCCCGGACACTCGTTGAGGTTAAATAACAGGTCTCCGGGATGGGCTTGATCATTTGATACGCTTGTTGTGCAGTGGCCTTATGCACAGCACGTATCACGTTCTCGTCCATTTTGTTTTCATGAACAGGGGAAATCTCAATTAGGACTGCAACAGAGGCTAAAGCAACCAATTAAGTAGTACAATGAAGTTAGAAGCAAAATGCAAACAAAGATGAAACAACACCAAAATGTGGCAAAAAAAAAAAAAAAAAAGGGTATTCCTCTCATTTGGCTATACTGGGTTGCTAGCTAGAGTCCCCTGTCCATTGGTTTTTGACTGATTCTCCCATTTCCTCTACATTATTTTTTTCCCATAAAAAAGGTTTTATTGGTCGTTTGGTGTTAGAAAATCAGTAATCCACTCTCTACTTGTTTGTTCAACAAACAATATTTTGACCAAATTCTAAAATTTAAAAATTTTGAGTCGTGATTACGATTCAAGTGTATTAGTTACTAACCAATACAGATTATTGTCATAACTTACGTACATCCAACTTAACAGTGGACGGTTCAAATCAATAAGAGCTCGGATTTAATCTGAGTTGTTTGGGCCGGAATGGACGGCCGGATCGGCCGCCCTGTAGTGCATCTGTGCACTATAGAAAACCCCAATCCATAGAATAGCAACCACGAATGGGTGCACCTTACACCCCTAAAATCTCTTGGTGCAATAACTTGTCCTCAGATAATGTCTCTCACGGTATCTTCTCTCAAATAAAACAACTCTCTCCAGGTGACTTACTCAATGGCAGTGGGTTCTAGAAATTCAATGAGTAAATTTTAAATTATGACCTTAGAAGGACGTTTCTTTAACCAAGCAAAATTGTGGTTTTACGTAAAATCGATTTTGTGGATGGGTTCGTTATTGAAAATAAAAGGTCCTAATTTTAGCATACAATCACCATATTGATCAATGTTCTTAAGAGAGAGATATGTGAATCACATTGCCTAAGGGGTTACTTCCGTTACTTTTGACTTTTCAAACAAATAAGAGTGATTGATTTGCTAAATTCCAAATAGTAAGGGGCAATTTTTAATCCTGTATATAAAAGTGGGGCATAAGTGCAATACCCCGAAATTCACGTGAATACGTGGCTCCATGGTTTCTACATGTATCTATCTGTCCATGCCCATGAAAACATGGGTGTAGAGCTCACACACATCGTAATTTTTTTTTGTATAAGTGACATAATTAGAGAAAATAAATATAACAAAGTAACACCGTAAGTAATAAACAAAGGAATTCTTTCAGCTGGTCAAAATACAGCTTGAAAACGAGTCGACTCGAGACAGTTCTTTGGGCATGATCATATTCTAATTCGATACTAAAAGGTATATTATTATTCTAACAACTTAATTAAACAGAACTTAAGCATAATAATGTCTCATCGATGGAACATGGCTCAAGCAATTTGCACCAATCAAACATTCGCTTTTACTACTACTTTTTACATTGTCAAAAGAAAAGGTGTGGACAAGAATTGGAAACCCCACAAAAATAGGAAGTCTTTAGTATTGGAGGCAACAACTAACAAGTAATGGGCATCATCTTCCACACTTGTTTAGGGAATCAAGTACATTTTATCTTTGAGATTTTTTGCGCAGCTCCCCTCAAATGAAATTTACGGTGTGTGACATTAATTTACGGATACGAATGTGTCGCATCAAGAGAATTAGAAATCATCATGCATTAGCTAGGATAAAACGAATCAATATATATATATTTCGTTCTTAGCTTCTTACGTACTAGCATACGCCCCTTAAATTATAAATACAACACGATGCATTTTTATCATCATTGGATGTATTTTTATTTTTGAATCCAACGTCCTGCGTATACGAAGGGTCCATAAGTTTTCTTTTAGAAGGTGTATGTGTATATACTTACCTTATTATATGTATAATTGACTTCAATTAATGAGGTCTTTTCAGACGTAATGAGCTCTTGTCAAATCCAATAAAAGAACGGGCAATTTGCAAGAAAAACCATCAATGATTGGGGGGTTTATTGTTTAAAAAATGGATATGCAGAGGAAATGGTTTGCCTAGCTGGAACAGCCGTGGAATGATGTGGACGTGGACGCCTACTTTCTCCAAGGAGGAAAACCACGCAAGCATCTCTCTCTCTTTCTCTCTCTCAATTTTGTTTAAAAAAAAAGTCCATTTAATGACTCAAAGTATTCGCCAAACTTGTGCACACCAAAAGTAGTCTCTCGGAATTGCACCAATGTGTGATTCAGATTCGTGCTCGAAGGAAAACCACGCAAGCACATCTCTCTCTCTTAATTTTGTTTCAAAAAGCTATTTCTTTAATGAGCCAGAGTATTCGCCCAATTTGCGCGCACTAAAAGTAATATTTGGGTATCAATTCCATCGTCAACGTGAGGGGGTACGTAAGTTTGTATAGACTAAACTCTTAAGATCTTGAGAGTTGATCGTGCCTATGAAATTTCAAACGGGGAAGCTAAGAGAGTAACTCTCTACGCACAATCTTTGACCACTAGATAAGTACCGACTTAATGGACTTAAAATTAGAGTTCTCATACTCACTCTTCCGGTATTGTTTGTTCATTTTTTAAATTAGTGTCATTTGTGGGATCAAATAATGAGACAATTCTGCTCATAATGTTTTTGATTTGCTTGCATCAATTTTAAAATTTCTATTAATTCTTTATATTTTGACAAAAAAAGTTAAAAATTATATCACGAAAATAATTTAAATTTTTATTAGAAACTGAAGTTTTAGGGGGGGAAATGGTAATATTAGACGGAGGGAGTACTATTCCTCTACCTCCCAAACCCAAACTATTATTATTATTATTATTATTATTATTATTATTTTATTTTTTTTTGGCCAAACTAGTAGTCAACCTTGACAATATTTTTCCTGAGTTGTCCGTTAAACCTCATCAAAGACAGAGAAAATCGTTGTTTCCTGAGGAGAAAAAAGAAAAAGAAAAAGAAAAAGAAAAAAGAGTCACAGGATCGAAATACTGCACTACCGCTGATTTTAAAAAATAAAAGAAATACAACACTACCAAAACAAATACTCCAAGATAATTACTAATTAATTTGAAAAGTCAACTTTTGGGTATGGCGTAGTTTTTATTTTTTATTTTTATTTGAGAAGGGTATGGCCCCGTTCATATCACATGCTTCTTATCTCCTCTGAATTTTCTATTAAGTGGAAAGTGTTGACAAAGTCATCGATCACACTGACATGCCAAGGTTAATCCCCCCCACCCCAAGTTTTCCAATTTGTTTAGAACTTGTACTCATTATTACTATAGGTTATATACTCAGCAATAATATATATATATATATATATATATATATATATATATATATATATAATTTCATGAATTCTTTAAACTCTATTTCACAATTTGGATGCAACAAACTCTGAGAGAGATCATCATAAGGTTATTAGACAACCACTTCAACAAAGGATAAGATATAAGACACCTTTGAAATATCATCCTATGCAAAAAAAATCAGAAGTACTGTTAGATACGAATAATCATTTGATCCGCATAGTGATGGATTTAGAAATTTATATTAGTGGGGTCACATGTTACTTACAACAATAAAATTCATAAGAAAAATTGTACATATATACTTCATCCGTCCCAAAAAGTTAGACACTTTTGGAACTGTGTGTTTTAGATTACTTATATTTTTTAATTTATAAATTTTCTGTGATTTGAAAACTTTGTTTAATAGAATTAATTAAATCTATCAAACAAGATCCATATTACATATTTTTTGAAATTCTCATTGAATAATATAAGTGATTGAAAATGGCACACGATCCTAAAAGTGCCCAACTTTTTGGGACGGAGGTGGTAATTAATAGAACATGGTGTGTTTGCACAAAGGTGAGGGTGAAAATTGAACACTCTAAGAACGAAAAAGCTAAGGAAACCGATGGGAGCCACCGACGGGTACGCAGGGCCCACTTCATGGTCCTGCACGGATGATCTGATTTGTTCAATAATTTTATAAAAAAAAACAAGTGTGCCAGTGAAGAATGAGCTCAATTCGATGTGTCTAGGTGCTCGATCCAATCTTCTATTTTTTCATGGATTCGAATTCTGAATGAAAAAATGGAAGATTAGATCGAACACCTACACATATCGGATTGAGCTGATTTTTCATGGTCTCACTCATTTTTTTTTTTAATTATTAAATGGCTCCTGTGACCGTCGGTTCCCACCGTCAGTGGCTCCCTTAGATTTCCGTAGCAAAATTCTCTAAGAAATAGTCTCACAAATATATATCGAAATAAAGGAAATTTAGAGTAATTTTCATTGGAACAATAGTTCACATATGTAAGGATATTAACGTAAATCTACAAAATGAGGAGTTGCAAAGAGAGACCATTATAGGTCGTTCATTTTTGGAGACGCATATATTGTATATAGTAGTCTATGATTGATCTAATTTTTTCGCAAGTGCTCGACAAGTTCTATAGTATGAATATATTAAAACATAAAATACTGGGTGAGTCCAATTTCAAAAAGGTAAACGATATTGGCACTTGTATTTGTCACCTAAAACAAAAAAAACCGATATTGACATTTCAAAAATTGTTGTAGGCACTCCAAAATAGGACCCGGAGGTGCTGTATTGCACCCTCTGCACTACACGTGTAGTGCAGCCAATCTGACCGTTCATCTCGGCAATGGACGGATCGGACTTTCATTCGAACAATGGACGACTAAGATTTCTAGGAGTTTAAATTAAATCCAAGTCGTCCGTGCTGAAATAGACACTCGGATTGGCCGCACTACAACCCCTCCCATTCCTCCAAAATCAGTGTAATTTCAAAACCACTTTCCTTTATTTTTTAAAGTACCTCCATCGATTTTTGGAGTGCCAATATAATTTTCTTTTCGAAAACTAAGTCTTCTGGCCTGCTGGATACTTCTATTCAATATTGGTATCCATATCATAGCTGTATTAGATACTGATATACTACTCCAATGCTCTTGTGTGCGTATGTCTGAAATATCCATTAACATTTTTTTTTGAAGAAGAATTAGATACTTCTTGAATTCTCTGAGTCACATATACGACCTTGAATAACATTATGATCACAGCTTTTGTATCGCATGTGTTGGTGTAAAATGGTTAGGAATATACAAAGGAAGCCAAAATTTTAAAAGCTTACTGTTTTGGAGAGAAAAAAAATGTAGGAATATGATTAAAATAGCATCATCTTTTATAGTATTTGAATATTCTCATTGGTGTGGTACATGTATTTGAATAAAATTAAATTTCAAAAAACAACCAAGCAAACTGGGGTCAGGTTGAACTATCAAGCCACCGCAAGTGAGCCAATAATCCCATCCCACATGCCGTCAACACCCACTTGACATTTTTATTAGGTGGCGTTCTTGTAAATTTATAAATTTGAAAGAATATTGTCTCTATAAGAACCTGATCTGCAGACGAAATATTTGTTCAAAGACGAAACTAACAACTTTTGAAAGGACCAGAAAAAAAAAAAACTCTCATAGATCACAAAAAATCTTTGATTTGAAAAGACCGGAAAAAAATAAAATGAAGACGAAACTATAAAAGAAGATGTTTAGAAATAGTACCATGGTAGTACAAGGGCGTGAGAAGAAAGGTTTTTTTTTTTTTTTTAATCAAACCACAAACATAACATTAGGCATACTAAACTTGAAATTTTACATCTTTAACTAGAGCATGTGCTGCTCTAACCTCAGTTCTTGGAACCTTAAAACAACAACATAATTAAACTTACAAGCCAGAAGAAAGGTATTTGTAGCTGCTAAGAGTTGAAAAAGAGAGGACGGGGGAAGAGATGAGATCCCTCCCACAGTAGAGTTACAACCTGAAAGAAATGAAAAATATAGGGTAAAATATGTACTTGCTCCCTTAACTATTCCAAAAATGTTTACTTCCCCCTCCAACTATCAATTGAACACTCTTGCCTCTTCAACTACTAAACCATTATAGACTAAGGACAATTCGTCCCTCTCATCCAAATCATGGATGGAAAAGCTAACACCTCCCCTTATATGGGTTAGTCGAAGGCTATTTTAGACTTCTAACCTACCATATATGTATATGTATGATGTATCTATCCTCTTCTTCCTCTGCCTCACAATGTGTACCTAATGGAAAACGATCTTTAAGAAACTCAAAAAAAAAAAAAAAAAGCAACAACAGAGGCGAGCAATTCAGAAAACCCACAACCGAGAGGGGAACGACAGCAACAACGGCGTGATAGTAGATCGATTGGGGTATTTAAAACCCGCTGAAGCCCGTTATGGTTTTCTGAATCTTAAATCACAAAATAATTCTTCGGACAAAGAAGGGATTGCTCCATCCTAACCCAATCCAGTGCAGACATAGCCACGGGCCTCTATCTATGAGCCCGACCCTGTTTGCTTGGCCGGTCGGCGGTGCGTGTAATCATATAGGTTAAGCTCACAGATTGAGTCAAGGGGGAAGTGACGCAATACAGGGGAATGGCGGCATCGAAGATGAGAGGCAGGTTCGACGTCAGGAGGAAGAGGGATCCACGGCGGCGACGTGGCGCCGGCTTGAGGGAGGATCGGTGATGGGGGAGGGATGGAAGGTACCGAAACCCAGAGTTCCTACTTGGCTTCTGTACGCTGGTTTTAGTTTTTTAGGTTAACAGTCTAAAATAACCTTCAACTAACCCAGATAGGGAAAGGTGTTAGCTTTTCCATCCAAGATTTGGATGGGAGGGGTGAATCGTCCTTAGTGTGTAACGGTTTAATAGTTAAAGGGGCAAGGATGTTCAATTGGTAATTGAAGGGGGAAGCAAACATTTTTAGAATAATTTAAGGGACAAGTACATATTTTACCCAATATATGGTGCATAGTAGTTTTTAGTTTAGGTCGGTCACGTTTAGTTTATCCATGTATATACACAAACGAGACAACACCCAATTTCGCAAAAACTAAAATTTACACTCAAATACATCGCGCATGCGTGGACTTCACACCCTGCAATAAGTGAGACCGTACTCATTCATATGAGTACTTGTACATTTATTTCTGTGTTATTCAAGGCTCAGTCTTGAACAAATTATTTACGGTAGCAATCAATCGCGACCGTTTAAAAGTGTTTTGAATTGTCTGAATTTTAGTTGAACTTTTTTACGTTTTTGAAAAAATTTTATTAACATCTGGACCATTCAATACACTACTTTTGGACTGACCGATTGACTCCGAAAATAACTATTCATGACTCTGCTGTTAAAAAAATTTTCTCAAAGTATATATATGTTGTACTTTTCCTTCAAACAAAAATGCTCGGATCAAGACAAAATGTGAGGATTTAGACACAGATATATTCAAAATAATTCAATGTTTATGGGCTCCAAATCTTCCGTGTGAAATTTACTTTAGTTCAAATGATTTTAAATACAATTATATCCGAATTTGTGTACGTATTTACGTGAAGATCCTATGTATGTGCCCGTAACATTGCTCTTGAAAAACACACACTACAAGATTCTTTACATTTATCCACCGTTATTCCATTATTAAATTCAAATAACAAACAAAATATCCACTTCCTATAATTTCCCAAGTTTAACCCCATCCATTCCCCGTATTCACCCACCAATATAAACAAATAAAATTTCGCAATCTCTCCCCCCCCCCCTCTCTCTCTCTCTCTCTCTCCACTTTCTCTCTCTCTCCATTGCAGCAATGGAGAAAGGGCAAATCTCCTCCACGACCGAAGAAGATCAAACACCCACCACCACCCACCACCTGACCCTCCCACCGTCTCTGACCCAAGACGAGTTCACCGAGATAAACCACTTCATCTCCGAGTTCCACACGTACCGGGTCAACTCCGGCCAATGCTCCTCCCTCCTCGCCCAGCGCGTCCACGCCCCGCGCGACGTCGTCTGGTCCGTCGTCCGGCAATTTGACAAGCCGCAGACCTACAAGCATTTCATCAAGAGCTGCACCGTGGGTGAAGACTTCGACATGACCCCCGGGTGCACGCGCGAGGTCAACGTCATCTCCGGGCTGCCGGCCGAGACCAGCACCGAGCGGCTCGACGTGCTCGACGACGACAGGTGCGTGACCGGGTTCAGCATCACGGGGGGCGAGCACCGGCTGAGGAACTACAAGTCGCTGACCACGGTTCACGAGCTGGAGCGCGACGGGCGGATCTGGACCGTCGTCCTCGAGTCGTACGTCGTGGACGTGCCGGAGGGGAACACGGAGGAGGACACCCGGCTCTTTGCCGATACGGTGGTGAGGTTGAATCTGCAGAAACTGGCGTCGCTAGCCGAAGGGTTGGCCCGTGACGGGGACGGCAGATCACAGGTGATTTGAATAATCAGTAGTAGTAGTGCTACGTGATTTTACGGAGAAGAAATTAACCAGAATTTTTTTTTTTTTTTTTACGTATTTTTCTTTTGGGGGGTTATGTTTTGTTTTTCTTTTTCTTTTTTTTTTTTCTTTTCTTTTCTTGGAGTTTACCAAAGGAATCGTTCTGTGAATTGGAAAAGGAAGAGAATGGCATGAGTAGATGGTTGAAGTGGAGAGAGAGAGAGAGAGAGAGAGAGAGAGACATGGGCAGTATGGTCAATGAAGTGTACAGAAAACGATGGCATGGCTCACGAGGATGGTGTATTTTTTCGGTTTTCTAATAGTTTAATTGATGTTTAATTTCGTCTTTAATTAGATAAATGTGGATAACATATTTTCCTTCCATTAATTAGTGATACCTGGAAGGGAAAAAGGGAAAAAAAAAAAAAAAAAACGTCTGAGGTGGAGGATTGTAGTCGATTATTCCAAGATCTAATTCCAGTTTGTTCTAATGATGAAGTGAAAATGTGTTTATAATATGAAGTTTGTTTTACGTTCGTTCATTTTATTGCTTCAACCCGAAGCAATAGCTTCTAGATATTCAGTGAATAAAATAGCTGTGATCTAGCTCACTCAAGAATATGGAACGGCAGTGGACCACGGGTAGACTCATTCTGATCTTGTAACTCAGTACAAGATCAGAACCATGAAGACTGCATGCTACCAATTAAAAAACGAAAATCAAAATTAAAGGCCACTTTATCTACAGTTATCGTTTTGACCTTTAGCTAAAAGTGGTTTTTCCTCTTTCTTTTTACCTCAAATCAAGTAGGAGTATTTATATTATTATTGGGGTATGCTTTCAAGAATTTAAGAATCGATTCACCCCAAATCAAGGCGATTAAAAGGTAAAAGAAGGAATCCATTTTACTCGAAAGTTGTTCCATCACATTATTATAATAATTGCATATTATTTTCAGTAATTGTAGTTTTCTCAACGAAGTGATTTTATAATCCTCCAAATGGTAGACTAATTTTTATAGATTTTTCAACCATTAAAATTATTTTCTCACGTAGTATCATACTACATTGCATTTGTATATTTTCTTGTTTATTTTAGAATACTCCCTCCATCTCAAAATAATAGCTCACCGCAAAAAGACTGTGTTATTTTCGAAGAAAAAAAGTAAAGTATTTTCGTTCATGTTTTTTTTTTTTTAAATTTTCTTGCATCAAACTAAAGATTTCAATTAATTATTAAAAAAAATCTCAATTAATTTTTTAAAATTGTTGTGAAGAAATTGTGCATCAATTTTTCTAGTTGATAATACTATTGTGACATAACAATTTATCAACCAATGTTATATTATATCCGTAGTGTCTTCCTCGTTTTAAGTTCTAGGTTCGCCATTGATGTTACAAAGGTTTTCAATCCCCCATCCCAATTTATTTGCTTGTTATGGTTAGTTCAACTTTTTAAAGAGTCAAAGTTATAAGAGTTCAGATTTTTTACAATTATCCCACAATTGAACTTGAGTATATATTTCAATTCAAAACTTGAGGGGCAAATTGAAAGTTTTGTCCTATTTGAATAGTTATTTTTAAAAAAGAGGTAAACATTTTGAGAGGTTCAAAATGAAAACATGAGCAGATAAAATGAAACCCAGGGAGTACGTAACCATAAACAAAAACATTGGTGTATGAGACTCGGAGATAAATAAATAAATAAAAAACTGCCGCTCAATAGGAATGTGAGATGCTGTAGAGAGGTGTAGAGCAGTTTATCCGTCGCTCATCTCGGCATTCAACTGTTCGGATCTTACCCAAGCAATAGAAGATACAGATTTGTATGCGCTTAGATTCGAATCGAGTTGTTTGTGTCGAGATGAATAATCGGATCGATTGTGCACTCTGTACCCGCTCGACAGAGAGCTGCTCGGCAATATCCCCATGTCCCACTTAATAAACCCAAAAGATCTGAGGAAAGTAAAAGGGGAAACCCAAAAGTGGAAAGGACGTTATCTAAAACAAAGAAAACAACAAACCGGGTAATAGTGGAAAAGTTGGGGGGTATGAAGACCTAGTACTTTAGGGTAAGCAACTTCAAGGTCATATTGTCCTTGTCGCCATTGAAAAAAAAAAAATTTATTGTCCTTGTCCTCGTTTGGTTGACTAGCTCGACGTTCAGATTACAATTAAAGGGGGAAAATTTCAGTGTCGGGTGGGTATCACGTGGTGCTCACTAAGCGTATCTGAGCCATCTATTGCGTTTTTGGACTGCTCGGATTTGGAGAGGAAAAAAGGAGAGAGAAAGTGTTGGGGTGAGAGGAGAGAGTGAATTTCAATCCGATCCGTCTAAAAGTGTATTAAACAGACCGGATGTGCCGAGTAGGTACGTACCACGTGGAATATACCCATCCGGCACCGGAAAATTCCTCCAATTAAAGACAGGGAGAGTACAGTTGTTTTTTGGACTAGTATTTTTGGGTGAGGGTGAAAGTAGTCCAGATCCTGGCTGCTGCTGCTGTGGAATTTGTAGGGATATGCTCAAGTGGTGCCCCAGCATTTCTGTTAAAATTGTCGTTTATTACTAGCATGATAGCTTGGCGACCATGTTTCTCAGCATTTTAATAATCATAGAGCCTTCAAACCTGCAACAATCTACGAGCGGAGACCGAAACCCAAAGGTGATTGTCCCCCTTAAAGTCAGAGTAATCCGTAAGGGAGGTGCTAGAGGGGTACTTTAGAAATCCGAGTCGTGAGGCCACTGCTTCTGGGTTTGAGGGATTCGTTAGCACGTCTTGAACTCACGACTCCTGATCTCGCCAAAGACCGGTGGACCATCAGACCACCACCCCAAGTGATAATTTATTAATAGCATGAATGTGTTGTATTGTGAAGTATTTACTCTGCTCGGAAAAAAACATTTTAAAGAGATAAGTAAATGATAACCGTGTCTTTCTTTTTTTTAAATGAGATTTTTAACTTCATCCAATTTCAGTCGCACGAAAAAGAGAAAACGATCAAAATTTCAAGTTTCTGCAACCTTCTTTATGGTCGGTTATCAGAAAAGTTGCGTAACCCACAAATTCAAATATTTCACGACAAAAACTTTCTTGCAAAATACATTCCGCTGAAATTAAAGAAAAAGTTTTTAGCTTTTCTACAGAATTTTTTTTCAGCAGAACACACAAGGAAATAATGTAGTGTAGAGTAGAGGCTCCTCCGTTCCTTCCGTTGAAAATATTCTATGAGAAATGTTTGAAATTATAGTCTTCGTTCAGTACTTTTCCTAAGAAAAACATTTTCTCCGTGAAATATTCCCGACAACTGAACGGAGCCTATACTCTACCTTTAAAATTACTATTTTCTCCTTCTCTTTTTAAGTGTCCAACTTCGTAAATTCACCTTTTTATTGAAACGTCATCATTAGACTTCAAATTTTATAAATTTTCATAATTACCCTCTATGAAGACAATCGTCATTACACTTTTTTCACTACATTTTCAAAAATGATCTACTCAAATGGGAAAAATAGAAAATTTAGTAACTTTTTCAAATGAATACCTATTAAGAGACAACCGGAAAGAGAATATTGGACCATAAAAAGGAGACGTAGGAACTATTAATTATTTACAAGTGTAAGTTCGTAAAAATTCGTGTACTTTTTTCTTTGAATTTCTCAATAGATTAAACAATTTGGGACAACCCATAATATAGAATACTCGGCAAATAAAATAAGATAGAGGAGTATTTATTAATTTATGATAAGAAATGGTGAATGAGGAGGCTAGTTGGCGCAGCCGCCATTCTCTTGGCGTGATCACAAAAATTTTAAGAAATGCTAGAAGGATTTGAAGAGTCATAATAACTATCGTCCCACCCACTCCAGTCGAATTACCAATAAGCAAGAACTAGATATCAAAATCGATGGAAGAACTAAAGAGTGTGAATAGCACATATACATAAAACTCTGTGACTTTTCAAGATAGGAAAAACGGTGCAATTTGGTTAAGTTATTGGTTAAACCAAAACTAAAACATATACCAAAAATCAAAATCGTAACAAAACCGATGGTTTTCATTTTATTTAACTCGTAACCAAAACCACGGTTACCTGTTCTATTCGATTTTTCACCAAAATCTGTGATCAACAACTCGAACATAGTTAATACATTATATGTCCAATTACAAAATATCCAAATAAAGCCAACAAATCAATACACCAAAGGTTCGAAGACACTAAATATCCATCTTCCAACAACAAAATAACATAAAATTTCCAAAAAAAACTATTATACATTTCTATCAAATAATACAGCTTTTAATTTTGAATCTTCATAGCTATCAAATTCAACCAAAAAGCAAAGAGTTAAATTAATTTTAACAACACATAATGTTAGAGACTATAACAAATGTAAGATGAATATATGGCAATTATCTCGCGAGTAACTCATGAATCCTCGGTTGACTCGACATCATTATAAATAGGTATGCATGTATTAAGAACATATATATAAGGGTATTTTTGTAATTATCTTAGTTCCATTATGGTTATGGTTATTTTTTCTGTACGATTATCACATGAAACAAAAATTGGAACCGAATCAGCCGGTTTTTCAAAAACAAAACCACGGTTAAAAAATCAGTTAAAAACCGCACCAATTTGTAGTTTGGTACGATTTGATAATCAACGGTTTGGATGAGATTGACATCCGTATTTCTGGACCAAAGCCTGTAGAAATTAATAACCAGTTAAGTGAACTACTTCCCCGGGAGGTGTTTAGAAGTCATTAATTCTGAGGTAATGGACAGATCTCCCTTCTTCTTCCATCGGACCCACTCTAAACACAATGCTAGGAGTAGTACCAATCAAGAAGATAGATATCCGATGATCTATACAAGTCATGGACAACTAACCCACAAGCGGTTTTGCCAAGTCGGCGTGAGAAAATTAACAAGTGTACGCTCATCTTTCATAACGTCAAATGTTTAAAATTTTATGGAGACAAAACATTCAAAACCTTGAGACACTGGAGGATTTGCCTGAATGTCAACTTTAGGGTCTCGGAATAAGTTAATGTGCGCGTAATCTAGCCGGACTTCCTGTTGTATATAAAAAAAAGAGTCATGTCCAGTTCATGTTTATTTGTTTTCGTCAAGTCAATGGAAAAATTTGGTGGTTGGGGGTCGTGGGTGCGCAGTTGCGTCTCAAGATATTTGTGATAGGGTGTCCAGAAATTATCTTAATTGTACTAGGTGATTTATTAACCAAAAATATATGTACAAAATCTCATATATATTTGTATAAATAGTATAGTCAAAAAAATATAATTTTTATTCTAGAAAAATTAACGACGAGGCAAAATGAGAACTTCAAAATATATACTATTTTTTTGACAAAAAATTAATTTTTTTGAAAATTGTTGTATTTGGTAGTAGATTACGTTTCAAGAATGGAGGGGGAGAAATTTTACAGTTGTCCTAAATGAGTTTTCATATTTTGTGCCAACATATAACCAGTGTATTAATCTACTAAAAGTCTAAAACCCTTGTGAAAGTATTCTTTAGGATGACATGATGAGATTTAATTTCTATCGTAGTCTTAAATTCGAAGCAATATTATTCAAATTAACAAGATTTGCAATGTAGTTGAATTTTTTTAAAACTTTGTCAAATAAGCTAACTAGACCAAAAAAAATAGTTACTGTCATGAATGCGAAAATAGAACATTTAGACTATTGACAATAAAGATGGAGAGAGAATACAGAGTACAATACTTACACCAATAGATTCTTCTTTTCACTTTCTTTCTACAATTTTTTAAATTATGATTTTGAGCTTTATTTGATCTAATGTGTTAGGTGTTCAAATATAAATAACTGGAATTGATGAGCTGTAATTGGGTTGTGATGGAGTATTCAATTAGTTTTGGGTTAGGTGTTCAAGACTTTAATTTAGAATTGGGTGTTCATAGATATTTACGTTGAGTGTTCAAATAAAGGCAAGCCCATAATTTTTACATATATTCCATGCAAAAAAAATTTGTTTGAGTGTTCAGTTGACCATGAAACCTACAAAGTGGAGCCGCCTCTAACTCGTGGGGCCATTGCTAGTATCACATACAAGTATATACATATATATTTACACATACGTACACATCCCACACATACCTACACCATGAAATAGTATGTTACTAACGTTAGTAATTTTGTATAGTATGACCTTGGATTTTATTCAGCTGGCAGATGGCTGTTTATTTAGTTATACCTACACCAGCAAATGGATTTTACGGGTAATTTTAAAGCCTTTTCTGCCCAATTTAACTTTTTAAACTGGACAGATAAGGCTGGTAGACCCAAAAAGGCAAGGTGAAGCGAATTAAACCCGATCAAAATTAGCAGGGGTAGGCGAGCTGTCCGGTGGTGCGAATACCTGTCCGGTGGCTATCCAACAATATCTCTCCCTAGCAAAGACCCTTCACCTTCGGATTCATGGACCTCTTGGTTGAGATTTGTTGTAGGCAGGGCCTGCAAGAGGAAAAATAAGGACAACTACAACGCGGTGAAGTACCACATCCGGCGATGGGAGGGGCTTATTTGGATTCAATAGAACCCGTACAACCGGGGACATTAGAGGAGTTGGGGTTATTTGGTTCGAGCCTTAAGTTCCCTCCTGTAGACACCCTATTTTGACTTTTCAAATTAGTTTACTTACGGTATTTGATTCCCTGATGATGATTAACGGTCAAGAACATTCGAGATGGTTGGTATGTTTGAGCTCTGAGCATTCCGAACCTCGTTCAAACCCTTTCAAAGCCCTTTTCAAACCCTTCGAGCAAGAACCAAATGGCCTCAGCAAAACCCTGCTTCAGCACGCTCGTGATCAACTGACGCACGCTGGTGCATTGCCACGTGTCAGTCATCGAGCATGGAGCCAGTTTCCATTGGCGCATGCCACTTGTTCCCAGTCAAATCACCTTTTCGGGACCATTTGCCCGAGACTTTTGTGGCCACCCTGACGTGGTCTACAGTTCCCTTGATGATTATATCGTCCAGAACTGTCTCCCCCTCTCTCCTACACCCTTCATCAACTAGTCCCATGCATTTAATGCATGGGAGGCTCCCCTTTCCTTGGAACCCAAACAAGCCTTAAGGCTTCAACTGATCTCAGCTGGCCAGCCCCTCCCTCTCAGCCTATATATACCCCCCCTGCATTTATTTGCAAGGGGTTACACTCATTAAGAGTTCTCAAGCTTTCTCCCTCTTCTCTTTAGCTCTCCCTTATTTTTCTTTCATCCATTGAAAGACAAAGTAAGGAAGATCAGTCCCTTACCCTACATTGCCATACTCATCCTCCATTCATCCTTTCATCCAAAGTTCAAAGCTCAAACCATCCATCAACTCACTCCAAAGGTATACTACCTTTGTTTCTGTAAACTGTTTTGACCCCTGAGGGGAGCTAGTAGAGCCCAGGCTGGTAATCAATACCAAGCTTGGTCCCAAAAGCTAGCAAATAAACAGAGTTGTGGCGTGGACAGTGGCGCACGCCAGTCCGATCCAGCCGTGCGCCAGTCATGGCTGCATGCCAGGACTGGCGTGGGGATCACTGCTCACCCTCATTTTGCTTTCTTTTCATTCTGATCACCTTGTTACATGATAAAACCAGTTTACAGCTTTCCATATTTTGGAACTGCGTTGATAGTCATCTGTTATAACTGCTTAGTAAGGCTCCTGGGATCCTTTTGGTCCTGTTCCAGAACCCAGATGAAGCAAAGCCAAGCACTGGACCAAACGGACAAGTGGCGTACTGTCTACCTTGACCTACGTGCGCCACCTGTTCTAAGTTCTAGTGGTTGCCCCTTGCTTCTCAGCTTAGCTCTGGCCCTTGCTTGATCCCCCACTCTGTTTATGGGATTTTCTGTCCATTTATTTCTGTTTAATTTAATGCTGTAATCTGTAACCATATAGATCCTGTGATATTAAACTGCGTGGTTTGTCCTGGGTGTGCACTGGTCCATTCCAGAGTCCAGAGGGTTGAGTTCAGGAGCTGTGGGTTTAGGCCTACCGGCGCACGCCAGTGCTAGTGTGGCGCACGCAGGGTGTCTCTGTATGCATTGGCATGGCCAGTGCATACAGGTTTGTTTCTGCGTGCACCATTTCGGACTAGTGTGTGCCAGTTTGTCTAAAGCGCTCACAGGAGCTTGTTCTCAATCTATTACATTCATCTAGATCAAGCATCCATATTTTTGTCATATAAATGCAACTTGTCATTATGTCAATCCACATTAACTGTTCCCCCACCCTAACTGGCTGAAAATGACTAAAAGAGAGAAAAATGCAAATGTTTCATAAAATGCCTGAGTAGATACCGATCTTCGGATTGGGCGAGAGGGGTGCTATAAAACCCCTTCCACTCTCGTAACCTGGCTCCCGAACCTCAGATATTGAAGGTGACGACGGTCCAGTCTACAAGCCTTTTTCAAATCAAACAAACGTGACTAAAAACGTTTTCAAATCGGTTTCTTGGGTGTCTTCCGCAAAACCCGGGTGGTGACTCTCTCAAAACAGCATTTCGTCATGCTTCCAAAGCAAAAAGGACGCAACCCGAAATTTTCATGAGCTAAAAATGAGGATTTTTAGGGGCGTATGCCCACACCTCCTCCTTGCCTTGCCTTCTTGGGTCTACCAGCCCTCTTCTTCTTCGTACATCTAGTCGGAGCAACTGCACGTTACCGGTTCATGTCCACATCTCCTTGACATTGATTATCATTTGTCTTAGTATATGTCTGCAACCTTCAAGCAAATCATATTTTTCATTAACATATATATACTATGGAGTATGGAGTAGGTCAACGAGCTTTCCTTAATTCGTGATGCCTTTGCAATATTGATCACAAGAAATGTGAAGGAAGCAATGAAGCAATTTGACTATTGCAGTTTCATTTTAATTAACTAGTACTATATATCTTGAGAGAAACTTGATAAGAAACGTTGAAAGCTATTTTTAGTATATTTATAGGGATATATTATTGTAGTATTGTACTTGTAAATCCACTTAATAATAATTCATTTCCTTATGGCCTTGGTTGATTGAAATCTTTATATACTGTTTGATTGGATAAAATATGGTTTGGTTTTGGTTGTGGAGATCAGATTTTTTTTTTTTTTACAATAAAGAAGAACTTCATTGATAAAATAGTCATTACATCCCAATGTTCACAAAGATACAAAACCAAAAATACATCAAGCATAACAAACGGTACAATCTTCCAAAGCAAAAGATCCTTGAAGAACTCATCCAGTGTCAAATGGATAAGATGTATCAACTTCTGAATAGATTCTGGAAGAGGCTTGATGAATTCTGCTACAATCAGATTTCTTGAGAAGTTGTTTTCCCAAGTAAAAGTGTGATAATGTGATGGGATATACTATAAAAACAAAAAAAAATTGCCTATGCCGGTGTTTGAAAAATGCCAGGAAAGACCCAAAAAGCGCCGGAAAAAGTTTTAGCGGCGTTTTTGCAAACACCGGGGACTTCAATGTCGGCTTAGGTTTCTGGCATTTGAAAAACGTCGACAAAGAACTTTGGTGGCTTTTTTGAAAAATGTCGGGATTGATTCATGTGTAAAAATCGCCTTTTTAGTGACGTTTTTCCAAAAAAGCCGGGAAAAGTCACCTATGCCATCGTTTCAGAAAACGCCGCTAAATAAAGCGTCAGCAAAACCATTTTTTCCTGTAGTCAATGAAAGGAAGAGGATTAAGCGGACGGACGGACATGTTGAGGGTACTGTGGATTTTTACAAACCCCCATTTTGATAATTTAAAATGTTCAATATTTAAAGCTAATGAGGTGAGAAGATCAATTGTACCAAAAATCGTGTCCATCGCTATCCATCAATACATGTAGCAATAGATTATCTTGAAATAAGTGGATCTCTGATCCAATATCAAAAAAGTATTCTAAAGGCTTATAATTGATTGAAGTGTAGTCAATATATTTTTACGAGTGATTCATTTTCTCAACGAGTTTTGAAAAATTGAGACTTTTCCATCTGTCATAATGAATTTGAGAAAAAACCTACAATTGTTTCTAACGTCTTTCGAGTGCCTTCATCCCAAGTGTCTTAGAGATTCTCTCTCTAATATATTCTCAGGATTCACCTTATCGCGATTCATACTCGTATGCAAATCAGTGGCGATTCGAACACCACACCATACTCATTACCCTATAAACACAAACCCGCTAACGCAGCAGCTGATTTCCAATAAAGCTAGCAATGCTACAGACAGGGAGAAAGAGAGAAATTGGTTCACAAATTTGTCGTCCGGAATTAACGGTTTGATAAATATGAATTAATTCCGTACGACAGGATAGATGTGGAGTCTACATCATTTGGGCGAGATTCTGAACTCAATTCGCATCCGAATGCGTGCCTTTCACTCTGCATCAGCAGCTTGTTCTTTTCTTCTCTCTTTTCAATAAACGGTCTTGTTATTGTTCGCCCACTGAGCTGACGATAAGCACACTAGAAGGTAAGGAAAATATGTATCTCTATTTATTTTTTTATAATTTTTAATACGCATTCACACACCTACTATTTCCAGCCCATTAGACTGATCTTAGAATTTTCCTTCAATAAACCCCTTCGATCGAATATCCATTTCTCAATTGATTGGATGGGAGCGATGGATTCAAATAGAATAATACAATTGGAGGAAAGCAGAGCACGTGAACAGCACTAACATCATAATAAACCAAGTCCGGCCAATAAAAGAAGCAAATGATAAAGAAAGAAAGAAGGAAAGCGATTGGCTCTTGCTTTCTGGTGGCTGCAACTTGCATGCCAACTTGACGATTTGATTACTAAGTAATTAAAGGAAGAAAGAAAGACATAATAATAGTAGCTCTTTTTTTTTTTTTTTTTTTTTGAGATTGTGATGAAGTGAATGGAAAGAAAACTGGTAATGGCCACTCATACGACAGTGGCTGGCTGCCAAATATTTAAAAAGCGTGCGGGAAATTTGTGGATGTACATCATTGTATGCACTATGTAGAACTGGAAATTAAAACCACCAAATTGACCAATTTTTTAGTACTTAATAAAAATATGAGAATTGGTTAAGATTCAAGTCACATAATTCGCGTGAGTGAACGGAAGAGAGCGAGCCTGGAGTGTCTTTTCAACACATCTCAATTTACTAAAGTTCGCGAGAGCGAAGATTCTCAATCGAACTGCAAGGCTATGAATAGCCTCTGGACCCCCCCTCCAACACCCCCTATTTACCCCCGCTAATGTATACAATATTAGCCCAAAAAGGAAAATTGAAGTGCAGGACATTTTGAAGAATTACGTAACTAAGGTTAAGACATGGATCCTCTTTAGTTTCACAAACTGGACAGGGATGGTCCAATCAGGCTAAGATTTGGATCACTCGTTTCTATATTTCGTAGAAAATACTAGTTATGCCAAAAATCATGTTTATGTCGCATTAGATCACTATGCAATGTTTTCAAAACTATTTTTTTTTCCAAATAAATGTGGTAGGAAAATATATCAAATGCGACATAAACATGATTTTTGCCATAACTTGATGTCATCAACAAAGGCTTAGACGAAACCGATAATGACCCGCAAATGAGCTACAGAAGCGGATCCAAGTTAACCGAAAAGATCCTGGTTAACTTGGATCATCTACTGTCATCCATTTGCGGGCCATTTCGGGTTCTTTTTGCTTGATGGTCATTTCATAAAATTTGAAACTCCACACATCACTTTCAACAAAAAGGAAGGGGGAATTGTAATACTACACATTCATTTCACAATCTCTCCCTTGCCTTTAATTGAGACTCCATTAGTGGACAGAAGAGTTGGTTCTACAAGATTAGTCGAGGTGCGCAAGCTGACCAAGACACCTGAGTAATTAAGCTAAAAAATATTTTACATATAAGACAATAATACCAAATGAAAAAAATAAGTATAACACAATAATTCTTGCCAAAAGTAATAGACAATAATACTACCACTCACTTGAAAAGGTATAATTAAGGGAAATTTAGAAATGGTCCTCCTAGTTTCATTCGAGTCTCATTTTCGTCCTCCAAGTATCAATTGCAACTTTTTTGGCCTTCAAGTTTGGTTTTCGTACCAAGTCGGTCCAATTGATAATATCTGTCAACCAAACTGGACGAAAAAAATCAGATTGAGGACATAAATTATCAATTGGACCAACTTGGTCGAACTGCAACGTCCAAACTATGATCAATCTAATTTTTTCCATAGGTTGCTTAGTGAGATTTTGTCTCTCTCTCTCTCTCTCTCTCTCTCTCTCTCTCTCTCTCTCTCTCTCTCTCTCTCTCTCTCTCTCTGCCACCCTCTTCCTCCTTTCCCTCCTCCCCCCGGGCCTCCTCTGCTTCTAATCCCTTCCCTTTCCTTCTCAGATCAAGCTTTCCCTCTGCTCCCCTACCCCGTTTCAGCTTCTGCCTTACTCCCTTCTCTTCTCGTCGGACGGTCGCCGATTTCCTCTTGAGGTAACCGGTTTAGCTTAACGGCGTGGTCGTCCGGTGGGGGAGGTGGTGGTGAGGCCTGTGAAGTCACCCACCGTGTTTATACTCTTGGGTAGTCACGGTCTGGGCTTAACGGCAAGCGGCGGCTTCACGGCAGGCGGTTGGATCTGGATCGAGGCTGCTGTGTGGGCGTTTGAGGGTGGCGCCGGCTAGCGGCGTTTGGATGGACTTTCCGATCCTAGTGGGGTTTTCTGGTAGGTTGTGGTGGTTCCTGGGAGTCTGGCCGGCGGCATGGCTGTAGTGGGGTGCGGCGGCTCTGATCTGTTTTGGCTTGGGTTTGGGTTTGGGTCCTCCTCTCCCGTCCCCTTTTGTGGGCTTCCCGGTGGCTGTGTTGTCGGCGGCTGCAGGTTGTCCGTGGTGTGCTACTCGGTGGCTGTTTTTCCGGCGGCCACGGGTTGGTGCAGGTGGAGGAGGAGGTGTTTTGGTATTGTTGTTTGGCGGCTAGGTGGTTTTCTAGGTGGCGGAGGCTTTGTGGTGGTGGTGGGGGTGTGCTGGTGGAGGCGGGGTTGGGTGGTTGGTCGGTCTGGGTAGGTGTGGATGGTGGTGGCTGGATCTGCATGGAGGTGGTGGTGGCTGGGCGGTTGGCGGCGTCAGCAGGAGGTGGTGTGGTGTGGTGTTCAGTGGTCTTGGTGGTGTTTTGGTGGTGGCTGTTCAGGTGGGGCTGCTTGTTGTGGGGGGTCGGGCCGTTCTTCGGGGCAACAACAGGGGCTTGTTCCCCGGGTTCCGGTGGCGGTGGTGGCAGCGATCCGTCTCGCTCCAGGTGGCTGCGGTGGGTGGTGGAGTAGGGTTTGCTTTTTAGGCTGGCCTATGTTATCTATGGGTTGGTCTCCGGCTAGGTCTATGTTGTCTATGGGCTATGCCTTTAAGTTTTCTGGGCTGGATTGGATCTTGTTTTGGGCTTATTGTTGTATCTGGGTTGCAGGTTAATGGGCTTTCTTGTGTTATTTTTACCTGTACAGACCCTTTAGGTGTTCAGCCTCGTTGGTTGTGATGCTGTTTTTCGAATTTTCTTGTATCTCCTTTCCTCCTCTCTTAATAAAATTTCTTCTTTGCCGTTCAGAAAAAAAAAAAATCTAATTTTTTCCATCCAATTTGTCTGATAGAAGTTATCAATTGGACTGATTTGGTACGAAAACCAAACTTGAAGGTCAAAAGAGTTGCAATTGATACTTGGAGTACGAAAACGTGACTCGAATGAAACTAGGAGGACCATTTTTATAAATTTTCCTATAATTAATTGGATGAAACGGCCTTATCATCTCACTCTCTCCTTTCACATTGCAAATTTGCAATTAATGGAGACTACACTTCAAATATCTAGGAATATTACTACATTAATCATGGATATATATATGTTGCAACATCAAAATTTAAGGATCAATATATGGTGCTTTAAGATCACTAATCAATTAATTAAGCACGTCAATTTATAATTGTGTCTCCATGTGTATTCGTTACCGGCCACATGTGTTTTTAAAAAGAAATACAACCTGATTTTCATTGAACATCATTGAGGATAATGGACGTGATGTTTACCATGGGAGTTGGATGTCGATAATAGTGATCCGATCCGCACACTCTATAAACTAAAACTAATCTCAAGGTTTGAATTGTCATGATTGTTATATCTCGACGACGAAAAAAACATGTTGAGGTGCACTATCATCCTCGATCTAGTTCGTTTGCCGCATTACAGGAACCGAGGTCCTTTAATTAGTTTGTACTATGGATCAACCCTTATATGTTGTGGAATTTCTTAGATATCTAAGAGAAAGAGATGAGTGAAATATATAAATTTGTAAGCTCCAAAGACTAGTTTTAGGGGTAGGTGGGTTGTCAAGATGTTCACCTCGTAAGCTCTTTTCTCGAGAAGGTCTGTGAATAGAACAACATACGTACGCAACATTTTGCACAACATGCTTATGTTGCAATACGTCATTGGTGATTGGAAATTAAAAATCTACATTTAGTTGCCAAAGAAACCCTGCCATGTAAACATATATATATATATATATATATATATATATATATATATATTGCGTAAAAAGTTGGGCATGTTGTTATATTCCTAGACTTTCTCTTTGTTCTTTCTTTCTCTCTTAAGGTGTGCTTTCTCTACGTGGTACACTTGTGAGTGTGAGTGTGTAAATGGATGTGATTTGGGTGTGGTTCTAAATTTTTGCTTAAAATAAGATCTATTTTGGGGCCAACTAAATGAGCTAAGCAATGTCCCATCATACATTTGTGTCCATACAGAGAAAGCTAGATTACTTGAGTGAAATCAATGTAATTGCTTTCTTGAAAAATTTGCTTGCTGGTTTGATAAATTTAACAGTTCAAATCATGAGGATGAGATCTCAATAGAGCTCGCAGTCATTGATATGCTCTACACTCCATTACAAATTAGATCATCTCTAACAAACCCCTCACACATCACATATACAAAAAAAAATTGAAATTTTTGCAATGTTTAAGTGCTCTAACAACCCTTACAAATTATTACACTAGCTCAACCTTCAAATTCTCTCTCTCTCTCCAAATTTGACATACACAAAGTTGCAAAGCAAAAAAAAAAAAAGGTAACAACGTACTCGTTCGAAAACAAAGTGAGGTAGCAAAGTATGAAAACAAAGTGAGGTAAGGCTCTGTTTGTTTTGATGGAAAATATTTTACCAATCCATGTAAAACGATTTTTCATAAAACAAATTAACTTTAAATTAAACTTTTATTTTTCGGTGTTTGATTGTCACATGAAAAATATTTTTTAAAACAATGGTTGTCCAAATATCTTGGAAACAAATTTTCGTAGTCATCCCTCTAGTTTTACGGTTGTCTCAATTTTGTCCCTCTAGTTTCAATTGTCTCAATTTCGTCCCTGTAGTTTGTTTTACGTTCAAATTGGTAAGATCATTAACACTGTTAATGAAACTAACGAAAAAAAAATTATTAAAAAATTAAGTGCTCCAATTTTCAATCCGGTTGAACCAGTGCAAAGATTTTTTTTTTTAATCATTTTATCCTATATGGTCGTAATGAATTATTGACTCTAAGGCTTTTTAACAAGCACCCGAAGACTCCTTATTTAATTTCAGGACTCTCTTAGGGTACTCATTGAAAGGCTTTAAAGCCAAAAATCCATTATCATTTAAGATAAACTGATCAGAACAGATTAAAAATTGGAACACTTAATTTTTTAACTATATTTTTTAATACTATATAAATGGTGTAAAAAAATAAGTGTTCCAATTTTCAATCTGTTTGAACCGGTGTGAATATCTTATTTTTCTGATCATTTTATCTTAAATGGTCATAATGGATTTTTAGCTCTAAGGCATTTCAATGAGCACCTTAAGAGAGTCTTGAAACTAAATAAGGAGTCTTCGGGTGCTCGTTGAAAGGCTTTAGAGCCAAAAATTCATTACGACCATCTAAGATAAAATCATTTAAAAAAAAAGATTTTCGCACCGGTTCAATCTGATTGAAAATTGGAGCACTTAATTTTTTAATAATATTTTTCCGTTAGTTTCATTAACGGTGTTAACAATTTTACCAATTTGGAACACAAAACAAACTACAGGGACGAAATTGAAACGATTAAAACTAGAGCGACGAAATTAAGACAACCATAAAACTAGAGAAACGACTACGAAAATTTGCCCTTTATTTTTTGGTGTTTGGTTGACATTTGAGAAATTATACACACACAAAAAAAAGGTCCTCAAAATAATTAAATCTCAATGGCGCTATGTTCAGAAAGTGACAAAATAGCGTGTATATATATATCTAAGAATAAGGGAATTGAATGTAGGTCATGACTGACGATAGATGAAACTGAACAGTGAGAATTACAGTAGAAGGCAGCGAGTTTATTTTGAAAAATAACTTACGAAAGATTTAAGAATAATCCATTTTCATCTAATTAATGGCAAATGTTTTACATATAAAATGTTTTCCTCATTTTTTTAAACAACTAAACACCGAAAAATAAGCAAAATATTTATAATTAAAAAAAAAAAAAAGAACATTTTTCGCCCAAACAAACAAAGCCTAAATGTTAAACGATTCTCTTGGACACTGCAGAACCCTTCGTCCCTTGAACCAACCCAAACACGACCCCAAAAAGAAAAGTAAAAGAAGGGGAGGGGGGAAGGAAAACTCTTCTTTACCCATGCACCTTTTTTTCCAGCCTAAACAAATTGAACTGTAAACAACAAAACTGTACAAATTTTGTTTGACAACTAGCACTCTAGCAGTAGTAGTATTATCCAGGCAGGCAATCAGATCAGCCACTGCGCACGTGCAGCACAACCACCCCAACTACCAAGTCATTCGTCACTTATGTATAGTTTTGCATATTTCAGTTTGTGTTTTTTTGTGTTCAGTTTGTAAGCGTCTCCTCTCTTTCTCGATTTCGATCCAAGTATAGCTTTTGAATTTCCTCTTTGAGCTTGAGCAATCTAACTTGACTCCTTTATATATGCTTGAGTCTAGTTCGAGTTCTCAAACATTAGTCAAGCCGAGCTCAAACACTGAAATGTTCGGTCCCCAAGACGACATTGGATTCAAATTTATCATAGCAATTCCTTGAAGCATTGCAAGGTATGGAGCAAAAGTTTTTTTTTTACTTATACCCTAATATTTTTAGTAATATTCAAGATAAATTCAAAAAATCGGATTTTTGGGCTTTATCTTGGATGTTTTCAAAACTATTTGGGTAAAAGTCATATAATTTTTTACTTTTCCGATTTGAGCAAATCAAAAATCGTAAAATACTTGTCGCAAAACGACAAACGCGAAAAAACTTGAATAGGGACAAAACAAAAAAAAAGCCCAAAAGAGAGAGGAGCTCAAGAGATTGGTCTTGTAATTGTCTTATCAAAGTCAAGAAGAGCTCAAGCGACTGGAGAGTTGAGAGAGAGAGAGAGAATTTGTGGGGATGAATTTGACTGGATTGAATAGTGAAGATCAACTTTTATTTTTTGATCGTTCAGAATGAAGACCGAATTCGGTCTGGTACGGAGAGGATTTTTTGTTCAACAGTAGTTAAGTACTACTAAGCTCGGCAATCAAAGATCCAAAATTTGGAAGAAAAAAAAAATGCATTGATTATAAACATAAGTTGGGTCCACCCCAGTTGGCCAGTTTTTGTTAATGGGTTGATTAGGCCCAATTTGGCTCCCTTTGTATTCTATTTCTCTTGTTCTCTCATTTGAGAGGTGCGTGTTCAAAGTGAAAAGAGAATGGGAAGAGAGCAGGAGACCGAGAGAGAGAGAGAGAGAGAGAGAGAGTGTGTGAGGTGTGTTCCATTGTATTGAGAGGAGAGCGTGAGTGATTGTTGAGTGATTATCACCGGTATAATTTCTCAATATAGCGAAACCCCCACCATGTGGAAGTAGGCACGTTTTTTGGCCGAACAACGTAAGTTTTCGGTGTTGCTCTTTCTTGTTTGTGCTGGTCTGTGTTTTGTGCTTCCGGCCGTGACCCAAAACTTACCGTAGTTTTCTAGACTAATGAAAAGTATTTTCGTATTCTATCGTGCTCATGAACCTACAATAGCAGAGCTTAAGCGCACTTGAGCTCGGCTCAGTCCCAATAAGAGTCTAGATTTGGCCCACGTTCAATCATTTAGCAAATAGATTGAGCTCAGACGATTCAAGTTCTTCATAAACATCTTTGTTTGTTTGCAGCCTTACTATTCCACAACTAGAAAAGCATATCCTGATCATCAAGAATTTAAACACCTGAATACAATTAAATGCATAGGAATGTATAATCCAAGAAAGGAGGGCGGATGCCATGAAATCGCTCCAAAAATAAATAGGAAATGATCATCACCACAACATGCCTTGCATGTCCATAGAACCCCTAATTATCACATTATCCCAACCACAGGTTTGGTCTATTTTGCTATGATTGAGCAACGAGCCAAACTCTGCCTGTAAACCAGTGTCAAGTCGACAATATGTGACTCAACGAGTTCCCCACGTGTGCTATTCATCCATCTATGAATGCAAACTTTCCTACAAAAACAGTGCCATGACACAAACCAAAGCTTTTGATCAAATTCAGGTGTCGGATGAGCAAAGAAAACAAGGTTCATATACCATCGACAACAACGATGCCAAGCTAAGGAAACTAAGGGACAGTGATTCCAAACTTGATTGATCAAAATACCTTGTTTCCAAATTATAGAGAGGAAATTAACCTTAGAGAACGCCAACAACACAAGAAAACTTTATAAGCTAAACAAGATGTTGGGATTGATTGCATTAAAACAACGTTCATGAGAAAAACAATGGGATAAAATAATGTGATTTGATAATGAACTAGAGGCTAGCTGCTTCATGTTAAACCACAGCAGTACTGAAGTATAAGCTCATTGTTAATGTACTGCTGCTCTAAATGCACGCACAACCACCCATTCCAGCCTATGTACAAAGCGGAAAGGAAATGAAGGGGAAATATAAGAAATTACGCCAAGTTTCAGCAATTATAACATCATCAGGTAGAAATGAATCAAACAAACTCAAGACATGAAGGTTAACAGATAATTAGATCTTAAGTCAAAACTAGCTTAGAACCTACAACCTAAACTAAGAAACAAAAAGATGACCAAGAATCATCAAAATAAGGTCAAAACAAACCAAATTTCATGCAGAAGTGTTTAGAGTTTCCAAATGTGCAGAAGGTTTTAGTAAAATAAGATTAACAGAGAAGCAATAACAAGAATACTAACTACATTCAAAGAGGAACAAGGCAGAAGAAGTCTTTTGGGCAAACAAGTAACAAATTAAGAATAGGTTTCAGTGAAGGTTAATACGTATAAGAACCTGATGATTCATAAACAAAATGTTTAAATGGTTACTGACAGAAGAGCTTAGCCTTATAAGAGAAAACACATAATAAGCAACAGCAACGTTTATTACTCTACACTTCTGTATCTTTCGTCTTCTCATTGCTACTTCATATGCTCTAATAGCTTTACCATATTGTTGCTTCAAATCTTTTTCTTAACGACAAAGAAAGGCAATAGATTTTGTTACATATTCCTAAATCGAGCTGTACAACCAATGTCAGAATGTTTCTATGTGTTTCAATATGATTTCTGTGGAAACAGCAGAATTCCCTTTTCCATTGATATTTCCTAGAAAATGGAAATGTTGTCTTTGTAGAAGGGAATTTTTTTACTTGCCGTCTTAGCTAGCAGGCATTACTTTCTGAAGGATGATGAAACAATAGCAATTTTTAACAAATATCCATGAACCAAAATAAGACTTCTAAGAACCCAGAAATGGGACATTGAATGAAAGATACAGCCGAATAAACCATCAAAGCATTAGTTTGCAACCATAAGCTATAGCATATAAGGCACAAATGATAGAACTACCATAAAAATTGAAAGGAAAATTCTCCCTGAAGAATTCCAGGCAGTCACATACACAGGAAAAGATGTAGGAAACAGTCACTGCCTTACTATTTCAAGATTCCAATTGGCAGCCACAAAATGATTGTCAAGCATTTTTTTCCTTTTTCAGACAACATATTCTCAGGATAACTACCAATCAATTATTGCCACTACGTGCAGAAGATTGTGTTCAAAATTCCCTTCGTAAGATACTGTAAAAGCATATTTCATTTATTTTACCGAGGAGCTCTCGAGTCCATATCTGAAAGCCACAATGAAAGAGACTTCGGCATGAAATCATAGCCAAATCCTTATCCAATGCCCCGCACGTGATAGACTTATACTCATCAATGTTTTGCTAGAGAGTACTAAAGAAATTGATCAGATAAATAAATTAAAAAAAAAAAGACAAATCAAATTCAAAAGAGTACCTAGATTTGTCTCTTTACCATCACAGAACCCTTTAATTAAAAGAAGTATATGTCAATATCTACAAGTAAAAGCAAGTTCAATCTTCAACTACAAAGTATGTAATCATTTGCTTGAAATTTTGGAATTTGATTTCCATAATCCGAATATGAACATATTATTTTCCCCTTAACCACCACCCAATAAATGGTGTTAGAAAGACCATTAATAATTAACGTCCATTACACCAGCAATGAGCAGAGCTTCGTGATAGATATGGTTAGCAGCTTAAGGCTAGAGTCCATAGCAATGCAGATGAGATAAAAATGAGCAGAATCGTAAACATTGAGATTCTTCCAAGTTCCAAGGGCCAGTCAAAAGAATGATCGAGTTCCAACTAATTAAAATTTGATTCACATGAAAACAAGTACTCATCAAGCAGAGTAATAAAATTTTCAGTCTATTATACTACCTCCTTATGATATAACATCGTCGACGGCTCAAAATATTTTGGATGAGTCTCCGACCATCACGAAACAACCTAAAGTTAAACTAGGCCAAGGAAATAACAAACTGCAGCTGTTACATAATCAACATTTAAAACAAGTCTTCATACTTGTATTGACAAAAAAATACTAAAAGGAAAGAAAATGGAACTACGAACTTCTTCCAAAGCCAGTATACATCCGACTTTCTACAGGTGAAAGCTTCAATGTGAAGGAAGTTAGTCACCACGAAGAATATCATCACCAAGGACCAAGCAGGGGGGCCACAAACCGTTTACAGCTGTCTAGTCTATGGATCCCTCCATCCTGGACTTGAGATAGGGAAAAATCCTGGAGACGGAAACCCAATTCCAGGAGACAATGGAGGCTGAGGCCCAGGACCTAAAATCCCTGACTGATGATGAGCCATGGGAGAAAAGGCAAAATTTGGTGTCAGCGGTGGAGGAAAATGATACCCAGGGGAAAGCAAGGGATAAGGCGACCGCGGAGACAACAAATTCAAGTAACCACTAGGCGATGGCAAAAGGAACTGAGAAGTTGGAGAAGGTAAAAGAGGAGGGGGAGGACCATTCATACGGGGAGATGGCATAGAGGGCGCAAGTGGGTAAGGAAGTAAAGCAGCAGACGTCTGCGGCCGATCTTGAATTTGACCAGAAACATGAGGCTGCTGTTGAAATTGAGGTTGTTGCTGAAATTGAGGTTGAGTTTGAGGTTGGATTTGCCTTGGTCCCGAATCTATAATAGAGTTTTGAAGGTAACGCATATAAGCAGAGATAGGAGACTCAGCTGTATTTCCCCAACCCGAATTAACCGAACTAAAGCCTTCACCAGGTGTTAAGGGTAACATTGTGGGTGACAATTGACCAAACTGATTAGGTGATCTAGCAAAGGCATTACCATAAGGAACCGGTTGCATGGACATAGGGGGAGGTTGTGGTGGAGCTGGATGATGATGATGAATGGGGATTTGGGGTCGGTTCATGGGAGATAAAGGAGGAGGGCGAATCCTCTGCAACCGCACGCTTGGAGGTTTCGGAGGGTTGTGGGGAGGCCTAGGCAGTGGTTCGTGTGATGGGGAGCCTGTCAGCTGCTGAACGACGTTGCGGAAATCGTTCTTGTTGATGTTGTATACCTGAGGCTGAGGTTGTTGTTGTTGCTGCTGCTGCTGCGGCCTATTCATGTTCGAAACGAAATTGGGTTCGTGCAGGGGGCTCTTTCTTATGTTTTTCCCCATCTTGTTCACACCCAATTGCTCACTATGCTTATTCCTATTATCCATTTTCCACGAAAGCCTTCAACTTTTCAGAATCGAAACCCCCTCTCAATCACACAAATTCTAGACCATTTATCAAAGCAAGGTACGAATCAAGCTTAGCTAAAGCACCAGAAGCAAAACCCTAAAATTGGAAAATTGAAAGAAGCAGAAAAAGCATACCCTTGTCTCGGCTCCGCCAAACCCTAGATCAAATCAGTTCATATACCGTCACGAAGTTCGAAATTCCAACCGGCGCATAATCAGCAGAGCAACAAAACTTTCCAAAGAAAAAGAAACAACTTTTTTCCCCAAAAAATTGACTAATTCTCACCTATTTCAAAACCCTAAAGCTCCGATTTTTTTTTCCCCCTCTACAGAATAGGAGCAGCTAGAGAGAGAAATTACTTAAATTTTTTTTTTTGGACAGGAGAAATTACTTAAATAGAAGGGGGAAATTGCAAGGGGGTTAAGAAGATTACGACTTGATTGGCGGAGAGTGACATCACCGATGACTATACGGGGTTTGCTCCTCTGTAAAACGAGTTGAAGTTTCGAAGGGGACAGAGACGGAGACGACGACGGGGGTGGGGGTGGGGGAAGACAAATCCTCCGCGGCTAACGTGGGGCGTCGGTCAATGGTGGAAGTGGAAATGACAGAATGTGCCATGAGGGATACGGTAATGGGGGAAAGAAAGAAGGGCATAATGATTTGTTTGGTAGGTGTGCGCGGCCTCGGTGGAGCCCACTGGGCCATGGACTTTGACAATTCTGGCCCTCTCTGCAAGTTGGACCTTGGGGGTTGGTTTTCAACAAAATAAAGTAAAAAAAAAGAAAGAAAGAAAGAAATTGGGGTTAGCTTGCGAAACCTAGTCGCATAGTTCTTCAAAATGATCTGTATTTTCGCTTTCAATTGTTGTATTGTGTTCGTTTTTTTAATCCTTACTCTCGTGAATTTTATTATATTAGATTGGGATGTGTTTTGAATACTCTTTCACGCTCTCGCTCAAGCACACACAAGCGAATTATGTGACTTCTTTTCTTCCGGGCTAGTTCACTTTGGGCAATTTGTGGACTATTTTCAAGCTTATAATAATGACCAATTAAAAATCACATTAATCAGATACCATTGAGTGTAATTTTGAAATGCAATAAATCTTATAAAAAAATTGTGCAACACTGGATTGTTACGCATTAACATATTTATTTAAATCTTAACGCAATTGAAAATTCTATCAAATGGCATCCGGGATAGCCTTTAATATAAAAATCCGTTTAAAAGCACTTACAAAGTGATTTTATTTATTTATTTATTTAAAATATTAGCGAAAAGTTTTTTGATAGTAATTGTAGATAATTACTTCTTCTTTTTTTTGGTACATGATAATTACTTATGTTATTTCTGTAGCTTATTTGACTTTGACTTTGAGATCATTTTAATTTTAATTTATAGCCTTTTTTAACTTATTTAATTTGACAAAGTCATAGATGGACCAAAAACGCTGATTTCAAACTACCTATATATGCTAATCAAAAAAAAAAAAAAAAACTACCTATATATGAGCCTTAATGATGGTAATTTAGATCTAATTATCCATTCCGTAACTTATTTAACCAAATAGTTTTAACTTCTATTCAAATTTGTAAAATGCTACACCAAACATATTTACAACTTATAAGTCTTTTTAATTAGCAAATAATAAAAAGGAAAATTTATAGAAATGGTCCTTTTGGTTTTATTCGAGTCTTATTTTCGTCCTTCAAGTATCAATTACAACTCTTTTGACCTTCAAGTTTGATTTTGTGCCAAATTGGTCCAATTGATAACTTCTGTCAGTCAAACTAGAAGGAAAAGATCAAATTGATGGCAGTTTGGACATCGCAGTTCGTACCAAGTTAGTCCAATTGATAAGTCTTTTTAATTAGCAAACATATTTACATTAACTTATACTAAGGCTTTTTAGCAAATAATAAAAATACTAATTTATAAGTGATAATAAACGGGGTCAAAGCAATATATCATGTTAACCTATATATTGTTTTATTTAATGTTCAAAAAAAATATATATTGTTTTATTTTGTTTCTTAAAGGAGTCAATAGAAATCATGTCAAACTAGAGCAGTTGGTATTCACAGTTGGAATTGCTATTTGGCATTTGCTTTTCGTTGGAGTATTTAAGCTTCTTGATTATCGAGTTAATTAATTAGGTTCGTATAATCTCCGACAATATTTTTATAATTAAGGACTGGTCTGAAATTATTTACATAAAAGTACTCTCAAGTTACTCTACTTGAATTTACTTGATTTTAAAAACATTTATCAAAAGTATTCAAGCTAAGTCATTCAACTTATCGATAAATCTTGAAAACTCATTATTTGAGTTATTGTTAAATAGGGTCGATCGCTTTCCGTGTTGAAATTAGATTAATTTTGAACTACCACGTTCACAACTTAAACTATTTTCAAGCTAGCTCTGGTTTAATTTATCAGATACTCCACCTTAATTTGTAGTGGAGAATCACATTAATTAGAAAGTCACATATACCTTATGATTGAGGTGGAGGTGAATACATGGGACCAATGAAGCTATATTAATTAATAATGTTCCCGGAATTGGTGTCTTGTTACTAATAGCAAGGGCAAAATCAGGAATCTAATATGCTCTAGGCTGATCTAAAATTTAAATATGTGAACCAAAAAGATTTTTATAATTAAGAATCTAGCAAAAAATTTGAACAAAAATACATAAATATTTAAAAATAAATAAAAAAAAGTACAAAAAAAAAACCCGTACACCATTGAAGTGGTACCATATATACTGAAGTTGTGCTCTACGTTGTTTTAGAGATCGAGTAGAATCATTTATTATCGAATTAGAGTCGATATTTTCAACAAATTCTCTTTCAATGAAGGTAATCATATAGGATGGGTTGGACTAAAAAAGAAAATACGATGGACTAAAACTTATTGGGGTAAAATTTTACGTATAAATTTTTCACTTTTTTTTAACCTCACCCGGGCTGTAGTCTAACTTTGAATGCATATACTTCCGTACTTGGCTAATAAGAAGTGCATGTCCTCCGTGAGGTCACATGCTCGAATTCCACGGACAAACCTTGGGCCGTTGGCATGGAGGGTTCTTCTAGTCGTTAACTTCAATGTTCCGAAATTAGCCGAGGGCCGACTCGGACATCCGATTATTTTTAAAAAAATCAAAAAATCAAAAACTATAGCGAAACTATAACCTGAGAGTATTAATTAATTAATTAATTAATAGACTTTGAAACATAGGGTTTAATAATAAAGTCATCCAACCAACATTAGGTTAAGAGTCAAATTCCAGTGTAACCCTTAGTTGATAGTAGTATATATCAAATTGGATTCAAAAATCTGTGTGCATGTGTGCATGTACGTGTGACGGGGGTTGCATTCTAAGAGTCAAACTTTACCGAATTATAAAAGGGGTGGCCAAGGCTGGCAATGGCATTGCATTGCATTTTCCGGGACATGAAAGTGAAATTCATCACAAATTTCATTGATCTTTCTCAAGTCGATCCAGGGGAAATTAAGAAATACAAGTCGTTGCATGCGTTGCCTCTTTACGGTTGACATGAGCGCATATGTATATAACAGCCATATTTACTTTTGCAAAGAGCCACAACTTGGTTTCGTCAAATGGCGTGACTCCAGCAAATTAAATCAAAGAGAGATGAAAAAAATTGCTTCCCAATTCCCACGTACCGTTCTCTTTTTATAGAACCCCCAGTTAACCGGACTAGTTCTTGAGAATATATATTAGGATTAGGAAAGACGGGGTGGATAGGAGGATGATACGGTGAAAAGAGAGGTTAATTAAGAAATGGATCCGGAGAATATTCTTTCTTTTTCTACAACATGGGTTTGGTTGATAGTTCATATGGATGGATAATAAAATAATAATAAAATTGGGCGAATGATGCAAAAAGCTAAGTGCATGCAGACATATGATCACTTGCTTCCCCCTTTCAAAATTTTCTTTTTAATATTCAAGTTTTATGGGTGGGAACTGGGAAGGGATAATTGGGTAATTAGGAAGGGAGACTAAATTGTGGACAGGATTGCAGGAGGTCGCTATAAAATAGTCCTAATGCAGAGGGAAAAGTTATTTTCAAGATTAAATAACTAGTTCGTGTGTGTGCCTATCAAATATCGGATTGGCTAGTCCGGGCATATATATAGTTTATCCATCCAAATTAATAGTCCAACTAACAAACAAGCCCTTAATATACTCAAGCCTTGTTTAGTACCGTTCGAGTCCCGCTAAGATCCGGTAAACCCAAACTTAACATCGGCTTACGATTATTAGTTATCAGTTATCACCCCAAGTGATTGGGACATAAAGCTCCGTTTGGTTTGCTTTGGTTTTACGACTTGAGCCTCAGAATGGTAAGCGCGGCTCAAATGACCAAAATCAAACCTGATTGGCGGGTATGATATGAAGCATCGCGTGTTCTCCATAAGAATTTCTTAGATTCCAATGCAATGAAATGACACACACTACTCCATATAACCTACGAGTATAAAGTGATGAGATCGACAGCGCGGCACAAGTAAATGACACACCACACTACTCCATATATAGTTTATTTCACCTCTTCTTCTTTTCCCTCTTGTGGCAGTGGGCTTGACCCATATCTTCTTCCAAGTGATGTTCAAATCCAATAATGTTGACATACATCTAACACTTCCGAAACTCGTTCTTTCTTTCTTTCTTCTTTTAAGAGAAGAAAGAGAAGAACTTTTTTCAAATCAACGCGCCTCAAAATATAGTAGTATATTTTTAGCTATTACTCTTTTTTTTACATCTGATATTTTCAGCGACAATTTATAGTGACAATAATTTGATTATCACAAAAATCTTTTGTGAAAAATTTTCCAACTGTTAGTGACAACTTTCGGCACAGCTACAAACTATTTTCTTGTTAGGCTTTAATAACCCATTTATGGATTGATTGAACGCTCCATCTAAAACAATGCACCAAATTTCTAACACATGTGCAGGAGTGAATCTTTTGTCTTTCATTCCATGGGTAAAACCAACGTTCTGAATACCGTAGCGATTGGAGTATCAATTTTTCTACTGGTATGGTATATATCGGTACCGATGAGATACCGGGTATCATTTCAGAGGTATCGCTATTTGTGCTATTTTCCCACCAAAAAAGGAATTATTAGTATAATGTACACATTTATTAATTAAAACAACAGTATTTCTAAAATGCAGTCTGATATTTGAGCCGAAACAAAATTAAATGTGTAAGGTACTAAATTTGGACAATACCGATACATACCAGCCGATATGGGTACGACATTGAAAAGCTTGGGATAAAACCTCTTTTTGTCTGAAAAAACCGAACAGCTAAAGAACAACAACAAATTACTAGGAAAAAAGAAAGACAAATGGGGTGAGAGAGGCTCGAACTCTCGACCTCAGGATAACTCAGAAGCTATGAGACCTACGCGCTAGCCAACTGCGCCACCACCCCTGTTGCTCTTTCCTGCGAGTAAAATTATTAGAATACTCATTTCTCTCGTGTCCATCGCAGAAGAAAACGAAGGGAGTTCGTTGAACCATGAAGAAAACGAAGGGAGAGAAATTATTGCATTGCTTTTAGCCCGGATTAGTCCGGTTGGTTGGCGATTTACTCGTCCTTTGATCGGAGAGTAAGTTTTTTGTGAATTTAAGTGAATCGTCTCTTTTGAATGAATCGAAAAGAGGATTAGCGGATAACAAAAAAGAAAGAAAGAGGATCGGATGAAAGACAAAAACATAAGTTTTTTTTAACATATTATTGACACAAACGTAAGTTAGTCCGGACAATTAAGCATCAAACTAAAAAAAGAAAGAAGAAATTAGTACAGTATTGCTTTTGGGCACGTATAGACAGTCCTCGCATTTTCATCGGCCCCAATTTCCTCGGCGCCCTTCTCTCTCTCTCCTTGTAAACAATACAGGGCTCAACCGGCTCAAATCTGCCATGTGGGTTGCTCCTCCTCTTCTTCTTTGCTCAATCAATCAGATCTTCCCTGAACATCTAAAACCCATCTCATTTCAAACCGCTTACCCAGAAGGTACTATTCTTTTCGCACTTATCGTTTTAGCTCTTGTTGTTCTACACATGTACAGGTTTATCCTTCTGTCTGTTTTTGTATAAAAGATTGCAAATTTTTTGCTCAACTCTTCATTGCATTTTGTGTCGTTATCGTAAATGGGTTTTACTCTCTGTATGCGGGTGATTGATTTCTTCTTTCCTTTTCTGTTGTTAAAATGGGACTTCGTATGGGGGTTATTTCGTTTGGTCATATTGTAAGCATTGTGGGTTTATGGCATGTGATGGTTAACTTAATAGGACAATCAAAGTTATGTTGGTCTTTGATGATTGATTCATTAATAAATGGGTTTTTCACTCCCTTTAGGCTTTCACACTTTTTATTGGATTAGCAATTTAGCATCAATTTGATCCGAGTAACTAAGATAGAGTTTACAACCAGGGCTTCTAGCTCAGTTTGTCGTGTACCAGTACTTAGGTGCTGGGAGGTTCTGGGCTCGGGCTGATGGAACAGCGTCGATACCCCTTGTAGTAATCTAATTTAATTAACATTAGAGGCCAGGCACATGCAATGCATGTGCAAATCGTACTTGACAAAAATATGCATATAAGTTTATGGCTTATTAAGACGAAGCATACAAAAGCTTTTGTGCTTATTTTTGTCAAAGTTCGACTTGAACATGCATTGCATGTGCCCCGGTTTCTAGTAAAGATAATAGGATGAATAGAATTATCAAAAGATATTAATTACTGCTACTACTTTTTTTTTTACAAAGTACTAAGAAAACACTTAAATTGGATGGAAGTAGAAAAGAGCACTAAAACCCTAGACTGGAGAAAGGATTTGATAACAGTAACGAAAGTAGGATCAAAATATGGAACAATTTTTTTTTTTTTCCAGAAATGGAGAAGTAATAGGGCTTTAAGAAATCAAAACAAAAATGCACACCAATACAATTCAATAAACATTAGATACGGATTGTATTGTGAGGAAACCAACCGTAGATGATTTTGTGGAACTAACCACGCAAGCCGAAAACCCAGTTGTTTCAAGATGTTCTCCTCACTTCACACAGCTTTTATTGCACGGAAGAAATTCACCAAGCGAATCATCATTCTTCAAGCATTTGCGCCTCACATAGAATTGTTGGGTGAATGTTGATGATTTCATTAAGAAACGTATTTCAATTTGCACGGAGAAAGATAGTACTCCCTCCGTCCCAAAATGATTGTCCGGTCTGCATAACGGAGTGATAAAAATAATACAATTTTTGCAAGAAAAAATCAAATGTTTTTTAACAACTTACTAGATATCAATGAGTAGTTTTAATTTGTGAAAAAAGTTTGAATTTTTTCTTCAAAAAATTGCATTATTTTTAACACTCCGTTTTGCGGACCGGACAATCATTTTGGGACGGAGGGAGTAAGATACAGCCGTGCAAGCTCGCATTTCAGTTTGAATTGTTGAGCAAGTTTCTAATGTCGTTTCTTCCCTTTCTCAGTTTGCTTCAAACTTGCAAGCTCTATCTCCCATCTGCCAACAAAGTTCTTCTGATTTGCACGGAGAATTTGTGTAGTGGTGGAAGAGATAGTGGGGTCGGCTATTTATTTGTTGTTGAATTGTCAATTATGTCCTAACTGTTATTTGATAAAACCACTCAATAGTAAGTAATTTTGTTTTTTAATTTGCACAAATTTGGAAAACAAAAGGTGTGACAGGGCTTGAAAAAGGGGAGACACCAAATTGGTGCTCCCCCTTTATATATTAGAATTAGAATAGATACTAACATCCTACCGTCTGGCAAAACAAAACAAAAAAACTGAGATAGAGATTATTTAATTATTTTTTACCTCCCAAAGATATCATTCCATGGCCTCCCTTTCACCTCCACAGTGTCATGTGATTTGGGTATAATAAGCATACTGGGTTGGGATTTGTTAGAAGTGTTGAGAACTAGAGTTGAACTAGTATTCAGATGTAATTGGTACAGAAGTGAAAAATGGCTTATGGTTCTTCAAATATTTTCATTTCTAAGATTACTTCTGGGATAACATGAGCAGCTTGTTTGAGGCGGTCATTATGCTGGAAGTTCTGAAATTTCTATGTAATTGGGTTTGCCTATGTACCTTTTTATGTCAAAAAGTTCAATACTCTTTGGCTCTTTGCATATCATCTCAATTCTCAATTTCCTTTTTATTTATATGTAAAACTTTGAATTCCCTTTCGACCATAAGTTCAGGCATTAGATCTCCCTAAAACCTAATCTTAGTATCCAAGTTTTGGGATGTTTAGCCAAGATTTGGGTCAATATATTACCTGAAAGACGCAAAATGTATTACTGACTGATGTACTTGATTCTAAATGGAGTTTATGCAAAAAGGGATTTCTGTCTTTCATACTTGAGGGGCTAGAAAAAGGTTTTATTGTCGTCTGTGAGCGTTCGCATTTGCGTAGGGGTGGTGGGCTGCCGCCTAAGAAGCACGGATACGGATACGGACACGATACGATACGGATACGCAGATACGTGATTTTTTCAAAAAGAAGGATACGATACCTTGGGGGATACGTTGAATATAAAAGTAAATAAAAAATATAATATATATAATTTTTGATTGGGGACTACATGGGTTCTATTGTTGTTTTTGTGTATATATAATTTTTAATTCCTAAAATTTCATTAATGATTAAAGTTCTCCATCACACAAGTTCACCATTTCACATGTCGAGAGAGAAATATTTACGTACACACAAAGAGGGAGAGAGAGAGAGTGTGTTACAAGGTTGTCGAGTGAGAGAACATTGTCGGTGTGTTTCTGGTGTTGATTGGTGGGGGAAAAAGAAAAGTATAGTCCTACTTGCAATTTTAACCCATATATTTTAAATAATAACATATTCACCCTTGCGCGTATCCAAAATGTATCCGTGCGTATCGAAAATGTATTGGGATACCAAAAATAATTCTAAAAGCAGGATACTTTAAAAAAAAAAACGTATTGGATACGTATCTGGAGCGTATCCGAGAGTATCCATGCGTATTTGAAACGTATCGGGATACCAAAAATTAATTTTAAAAGTAGGATACTTTAAAAAGCGTATCGGATACGTATCCGGAGAGTATCCGAGAGTATCGGTATCCGATATGGATACGATACGTGATACGGATGTCAAAATAGAGTATCCGTGCTTCATAGGCTGCCGCATATATCCTACAACTCGTACCATTACCTTTGTCATATCTGGTGGATAACGGTGTGCTACAAGCTATGTAGCAGGGACACGGACACAGAACACAGTAATTCTAAAAAAAGGGGATACGGACACGGCGGGGGACACGCCACGTGTATAAATAAATAAAAAATAAATATATTTACATATATAAAAAAAATTATGAACCATTGTATATAAATAATTTCACAAATTGTATACATTTTTTTCGAAGGGAAAATTACAGTTTAACTCAAATGTTTTGAATAATTTCATATTTAACCCCCAAAAATTTTAAAAATACTATATTTTGACCCCTAGCCGTGTCCCCACCGTGGCCCCTATCAAAAAATAATAAAAATTATTGGACACGCCACATGGTGTGTCCAATATGTGTCCCCACCGTGTCCCTTTGTCCAATACGTGGCCACGACGCCCTTTTGGTGTGTCAGTGCTACATAGGCTACAAGAATAGAAGTGTCCATGTAGCAATGGCTGTTGTTAAACATGTTTCCAAGGTAAAAATAAGAAATTCAGCATTCCTGTATATTGACGTTTGATTTCTTTTAGAGCTCAACAAAGGCACAAATGTCAATGCGTATGTTGAGTTGCATGAGTGTTAGGATGCTTTATTGTCTTTGATATCTTAACCATCTCAATGGATGTGTTTATAACTTTATATCCTCCTTGTGTACATCAACTCTTCTAAAATGTACTTATCCAAAAAAAAAAAACTTTTCTAAAATGTGAATTATCTGCATAGACACATACACTTGGTTTGTTAGTATAGTGTGAGGATTGAATAAATTAATTGTATGAATCCGCAAGGGTAGACCGACATTCTGCAATTTACCATTCTAACCTGTTTTCAGGAATCAATCAGTATTCAACTCTAAGTACATAGCGTGTTGTTTCGTTTTCCTTCTCTTTTTGTCAATTTTGCCTGTGATCTTAAATTGCAACATCTTTTGCGATGCATTGGCACTGGCTAAGCTAGTCAAATAAAGAACGGGAAAACTGAGCCGGTCAAAAAACTGGCTGGAAAAATTCGTTCGGTTTGGTTTTCTTAGAGTATTGGTCCAGTTTGGTTTTTAAATTTCAAAACAGTTGAAACCAGTTTGGTTGTTCAGAGAATTTATCCAAGTGAAACTGTATTAAATGGAATCGAACCATTATCTCTTATAATGCTTACTAAACCTAGTAACCAGTCATAATCTAGTTGTAATATGCATCTCACTGGATTTGTGTTTACTTTGTTTGAAGTTGGTCATTCAAAATCCCTGTCATACTTCTGTGATCAATAACCCTAGTTTAACCCTACTTTTATTTTGCTTGCTTGTTTGGAGATGTTTACTCGTTTTGGGGATCAAAATTGATTGTTTGTTGTATTTGTTTGAAGTTGGATCAGGGCCTTTGGAACTATTTATTTATATTTTATCGGCAAGGGCATTCAGAAATATTGCTTCAAGAGCTTTTGAATTTATATACTCATGCCCCTCAAGAAAGTTGGATTTTGTGCAAATTGTCATACTTTTTCTTGACATCTATTTTGTTACTATTTGTTCTCCAAGACCTAATAAACCGCATAAACTGGACCACGAAGTTACCGAACTGGACCAAAAACGAACTTGTCTAGTTTGATTTCAGTTTTATACATGACTGTTATCCTTTGTCCCTATTTTTGATGGGTTAGAGCTAACTTTCAATGGTAAGAAGAATTACTGTATGTTTGTAATAAAACCACGTTTTAGTAGGAGTTGCTGTTAGACCCTTGTCATAAGAACTTATGAGTGCACGTGCAGTAACCCCTATTTGAAATGGAAAATGGGCAGAATATGAGTACTTTGGGAACGAAAATCGGTTTTGTAATGGAGCCTCGTGATGAAAGAGACCATGCTAAAAGCAATAATGACATTACGGCCCGTCGTTTGAAGAACCGAGAACGTCAACGAAGATACAGGGAACGAAAGCGTCTTGAAGCTGACATGAAGAAGGCGCCTACCATAAACAGCTCAAAGCCACTGCTCTTGGAGATGCATGTGAATAGGATTCCCAACAACTTTGTAACCACTGTTTGTCGTCGGCGAGATTGGAAAAAAGATGCAAGAAGGGCCCATGCAGATAAGGAACAAGAAGTCAAATTGAATAACGTTGTTGTTGCTGGTTTTACCTCGGCCAATGAAAGCCAATTAACCTTGTTGCCCTCTGGATCTGAAGTAAACCAACCAATACAAAGTGAGAGAAGATTTACTCCTGGCAGAAGACATTGGAAAGCCGATGCAAGGAATAAGAAAAACTGAAGTTGTTGCTGCTCGATTTATTTTACGTGGGTAGGGTCAATGTTTACAGAGAGGTGTAAAAATATCAACTGATTGCAGACTAGAATACAACTAATTTGGTGTGAAGATGCCTAAGGTGGTAATCGTCGCTGAACTCATGATGCTTTGGTGAGTGTGGGGAAGCTTCGAGTACGAGATGTTAGCGTTCTATTCTTTTGATGACTTTCTACTTGCATGTGTGGTTCAGATATGTGGAGGTGGTGAAGAAGTCAACGACACGTCAGGTCTGTGGTTGGGAACCATTAGAGAAAATATAGTGTTGTAAGTTTTGACACGGTGATGCTAGTAGGAGTATTGCACGTTCATGCATGTCTGAAAAGCTCAACATTCCTGAATTCAGAAGCAGTGCTTCTTTGTCGTACATTTGCAAACTTAATCTACTGACAGGTTTGTATGTACATAGATATGTTAGAAAGTCGATTTGCAAACTTAATCTACTGACAGGTTTGTATGTACATAGAAATGTTAGAAAGTCTGATGATCGACTGATGAACTCTATGACATCCCTTTGCATTTGCATCTTGTTACAATCATTATTCGGAAACTTTTCAGAGAAGTGTTTTCCAGTCTATCCGCTGGAATAGAAATCCTAGGAGCACTAGCAGTGTGGTGGATGTAGTCATTGATACTCAAGATTACCCAGCATAACTGTAAAAACAGGGACACGGGGATGAGAAATTGTTGTTAATACTTGTGGTGATGGTTCTTTTTGTGAAAGTTAGAATCAACAATATTCGTGTTGTCTGTGCTTTCATACTCAGAAAACATTTGGTCCCTGTATATGCTTGATCACTCTTGTTCAAATTCAAAGCTATAGATATTCAACTTTGTGGTACAAATGCTTGTAGAGTTGGTTTAGTTGGTGGTGGTGACAGCTTTTGGTTCGATTTTGTTGGATAATTTTGTGAGATCACAATGCACGAAAGCTAGGGTTGGAGTCACGGTGCTTGCATACTCCTATTTCTTTCAGACGTTGCTATAGGAGTGTTGTGCAATGAGAGTACAAGGTTTTTCTGATATTGTAATGACTCACGCCAGCTGACCTGTGTAACTCTTAGCCTAATCACGTGGCTCAAAAGGTTAATCTCAAGTTATACAATAGTCAGTTGCAACCGTTTATATCCCACATCAGTTTTCCCATAGCCACCGATGTGGGACTTGCCCAGGGTGAGTTTTCACAATCTCCCCACCTTGGCTGCAACGTCCCCATTGCACCACATGGTCCAGCAATTCCCACTCACCAAGCAATGTGAGACAAGTACTCGTTGAAGCACGTCAAGCACCTCTCACGTGGGAACCGCTCAAGCATGACAAGCACCTCGAGCTCCTCAGTTATCAGGCCCACCCAAGCACGTCTCCTCACGATACCACCTGTCACGACTCGCGCCAGCTGACCTGCTTAACTTTTAGTCTAACCACGTGGCTAAAAAGGTTATGTGAAGATCCGTGCAATTATTTCATTTTTAGTAAAATTGTGTTTTAATTTACTTTGGTTATTTAATTGATGTGATCGCACGGATTGACGTGTCGTTATGTATGAGAAATTCAGTTGATAGTTAAACTTTGAGTTTCAGTGTTGAAATAATGTTTGGAAGTGTTGGTAGCAATCGGGATTTGATTCAATGAACGTTGGCAAAAAATTTCAAATTTGTCCATATGTACAAGTACGACAGTTTCCTAGTACAGGTACACCTCGACCAGAGACTGTGGAATGCTGAATCTTCTGGGTATTTGTATCGGTACTGCAGTTTCCTAGTACCGATACAAGCCGGGAATTTTTTGACGATTTTTGTACCCGATCTAAAACACTATAAATAGACCCTTATGTTATTTTCTCACTCCAATACCAGGAACCAAGCCCTAAAATCGCCTCTCCCCCTTCTCTCTTCAATTCTTCACCCAAATCCTTGCATTTGCACCTCAAACACCACCAATCTTCAAGATCTATGCGTTAAATCTTTCAAATATCAACCGGGTTTCGAGTTTCTCATTATTGGAGGTAAGATTCATGGTTTTTGGTTCTCTTTTTCTCTCTTCTCAAACCCTAGCTTGGATTCATTCATTGATCACATTTTTAGATAATCTAGGGTATAGATCTTGTGGTATTGCTTTGGGAAAACTTGTTCTTGATGGATCTTTGCTCGGTGTACTTAGAGTTTTGCTCAAAACCCACTTTGGTAGGAATTTCTAACTATCTTTACATGTGATTGAGGTGACTTTGTGCTTGAAAGTTGTGCTTGATCATCCTAACTTCCGAATACTCCTTACACCTCTTCAATACCACAAAGTCATCCCACAACACCAACTAATGTATTCCATCGACCCTTGGATATTCATTGCTTGTGTCTCATGATCGTTTTCAACAATCTTTACGTACGATTCAGTTGGTGATACCCACATGTGTTCATGCTTGTTCGTACTTCGAATATTTATGCTATGAATGTCGTATTAAAATGAGAATTATTGAGCATGTGTGTTATGTTAGAGTTTGGAAAGTGGTATGGAAGCATGTTAGGCGTGAATTGCGAGTGTTTGATTGATGAGGATACTCGGAACGAAATGAGAGTATTCAAGACCCACCGACGGGTGAGGTGCTTGGCAGGGGATATTAGGATCCTTACGTAGGCCCGGCAGGAGCAAATACTCAGGATACACTCAGGACCACCGGATGGTATTGTATCTGGCAGGGGGTATCGGGATCTCTAAATTGGCCCGGCGTAGTTACAAAGAAAATGAAATGCTAAATGGATGAGAATGACCATGCGTGTATGCGCTGCAATACAATGAATATTGAAGTAACGTTCATGTTCCTGTCATCTCTATTGCTCATCCCACTCATCATTTCAATTGCATATAAGGTTAGATTAGACTTTCCTATTGGGCTAGTGTAGTTCAACCCTTAATTTTTCAGGTACGACTTCCGGAGTGTAGCTTGCATGCATGACGTGACTGGACATGGAAAACTTCTTTTGAAAGCTGACTTGAGGAGTTGCTTAACATCTTTTAAGAACTTTATTTTGAAGATGTGATATAACTTAATTCGATTTATTGACTTTGGATGACTGTAAACACTTTTCTACTTTCCCTTCCGTACTTATTGTTTTGGGCCGATGTGCCACTAATGTAATCATCTAAAACTCTTGGGTTAACTTATAACTTGTTGAACAGGGAATGATCGACTCTTTTGGGGGTTATCGTATGGATTGTTATGAGTGTTTTGTTATAAAGATTATTGTTATTTATGTTGAAAATCGAGAGCGTAACAGGTTAACCTCAAGTTTATAGTAGTTGGTCGGCCTTTACTTATATACCACAACAAATTCCCTTAACCCACCTAGGTGGGACTAAGAGTTGGGGTCTCACAAATACTGTATTGATTTGTTAAAATTGTAGATTTCGCGTATAAGCTGGCCCGGACACTTGGTTATCAAAAAAACAGATTATAGATTTCGACTATGCATAATTCCCCTTCTTAAGCACCAATCTGGAGTTGTAGCAGGAGTCCTAATGTTTTCAACTTTTCTTACCTGAAGATATAAGGTTTTTATGAGTTTCACAGATAGGCTTGGTTCTTGAATCATATCTGTCTGTACAAATGTTTTAGGTTTACTACAATAATCAAACCAAATCTGATATATGTTCATTCCATTCTAACCAAATTAGATCTATCCTCACTCCTAATTTGCGTTGCTGCATTTTGTAATAGAAAGTCTAGTACTACTGTAATCTTGCCCGTTCGTTTGATTGTTTATGTTTCATAAGAATGTCAAGAAGAAGAACAACACTTAAGTTGGCGTACAAAATTTTCATCACATCTCTCCCCATTTTCTAACTCTAAACGATCGATTCATATTTACACCATTGTGAAATGTTAACCAGAATATCACCAAGTACAAGAATGACGTTAACGCAAAAGAAAATACCAGCAATCAACGAACTAGCAAACAAATGCATCTAACCAACATTACAAACAAGATCAAAACAATTACACAAGAGATCGAGAGCAACGATATGGGTGTACTGATAAGTAATCACATGTTAAAAGGAAAATGGCGACTCGCAACACGTCAATAAATTCTTTTTTGATATCTCAAGGTGTTCGTGCCAACATCTCAATATCCTTGCACTGGTTTGATTTTTTCCTCCCTCTTCTGTCCCAGATCTTCAAAGCTCCAATCCCTTCTCATCCCAGAGCTCCTCACCAATCTCGGTCCATCCTCATAACCTATTGGTCCGCTTAAGCTATGAACCCGTTGATGACCCTTCTTTCCTTTCATTCCAACCATGTCAGCAGACTCGTTTTTTATCAATTTATGATCGTAAGGTCTTGGAGCTAAGTTTCCTGACCAGCTTCTATCGACCTTGGACCGAGTTTGCACAAAATGGGGCGTGCCAACAATATCACAGTTCTCGTTAAGTTCTTCCCCTGATTCTATCCTTCGCAGGTGATGGCATGGTAGGCAATTGAGACTCATGATTCATGCAATGAGGGAAGAAGATTGATTTAAGAGGGAGGCCTTAAGGTAAAAGGATTTGCAAGTAATATTAATGTAGGCAAGGGGAGGTACAAAGGTTGTGATTGATGGTGGTCCTCTATATTGTTTGGGATGATTAGTTGTGTTCTCAATGAGAACCATTCTTTTGAGTTCCATATCCACAAAACGATCCGACAAAAAGGCTGGACCGTTGCTAATTTGGGTATGCGGCTTATGCCCCAACATATCCATCCTAGATTGGATAAATGTTATGCGCACGTGGAAAGTTATCGTATTCAATACAGGTTGGTATCACGTTTTCAAAGAAACAAGAACATCATTTATACTCAGAGGCAGACCCGGCTCATGGGATCACGTGCCCCCACAATCCACCCAAAGATTTTTTTTCCTTCTGCTGCTACTGTATTGAACGAGGCCTAACAGTTGAAGGTTTTAATGTTAGTTTAGAACCTACCCAAAAAAGGTAATTTACAAACTATATCGAAAATAATTGTGTATCTTAATTGTTGAATTGTGACTACATAAAAAATTGGACTTTGTATTCATTCTTTTTGTAATAGATTAGGGCTATATATGTATCCTTTGATGGTAGGAAAAAATTAATCTTTCATTCAATTACTTGTTTTTTACTCATTGATGACAAATTTTCATTTATTTTTCCACATATCATGCTTAATTTTTTTCCCTTAAAAATTGGTGCCCCCATTTTGAGTAAAATCTGGGGTCCGCTACTGTTTATACTAGTTACATTCATGTGAAGTATGAAACTAGCTCGTTCTAAATGGAAGGAGCATTTGATTCGAGTATAAAAGAGGAAGGTTTCTATCAATTATATTTCTCTTTCAATCAAGCCCTGCAATTTAAAACATCAAGTAGATGCTGAGTAAAATGTATCCCATCCTTGTATTTGCATTACAAGTATTAAAAGGGGCAAATCATGGTGTTAGTTATGATATCCTTTTAAACGCACTAACAAACAATAAGAGGATATAAATCAGTCTGTTTATAACAAAACTCTACAAGTACAAGATAAGATTAGTCTTTGAGTCAATAAAGTAGTGTATATTAACATAGAATCCTCTCTCATATGTCTCTTGAAGAATATGTTCTGCTTACCCCTTAGTTTCTCGAATTTGTTTATGCTGTTGATAGGAATAAAACTTAGTACTCAGGAAGGAAAAAGGCAATTGAAAAAGGGAAAGTACGCGTACACAGAAGGATGTATACAAGTATGTATATATGAAACTGTGTGATGCATATTAAGAGCATCCACAGTGAAATAAACAAAACAAAAAATTGTTAAAGTTAGCAATGTTGGATCAAAAAAGTGTTCACATTGGAATAACCAAACCTAGCAACCTCTTAACAACTCATCAAATTTTGACTCTTCAATAACGAGACTTTGAAATGCATTATACGATTTGAACCTGTATATAAATCTATGTACCAAAATGGATTGGGAAAAGCTTCACTACTTAACTCTCATATAAAATGCACTCCAAAATTTGTTCTTTTACGAAAAATGATTTATGCACTCCACTTTCATAAAAAATTGCACTCCAAAATTTATTTTTTCTAGTATTTGAAATTATCCTTCTTTTTTAGTAGTAAAATAAGTAACATGAACTTTTGGAAGGGAAAAGATTCTCAAAATCAAGAACACTAGAGAAATTAAGTCCCCAAGAGATTTTTCCATTCACCAAAACCCAGAAAAAAAAAAAAAGAAAAGAAAAGAACGGCAAATGTTGAGTCCCAAGCACAAACCCACACTCCCTTGGCAGCCGTGAGTGACAACCGAAAAAACCAGCAAACCGATCATGATCGCAACCCTCAATCGAATTCCATCACCATCTGAACCCCAACCCAACCCAACCCAGAACACTGACCAAACTAAACCCAATTCTGCAAAACCAATGGAGATCGCTGCCCCAAAATCAGAATCAAAACCCAGACACAACCCCACCAAAAGGGTTTCACCGGCCGTGATAATCGACGTCATCGACGACGAAGACGACGACGTGTCACTCATCTACGTCACACCCACATCGCGCAACAGCGGCAGCAGCCCCCAGAACGCCATCTCCGTCGAGAACTACGCCGACGACCTCGACCTCCACCTCGGGCTCACCTCCTCTCTCTTCCCGCCAAAACCCACCCGGAAAAACGGGTGCAAGAAGAGAAGGATCATCGACCTCTCCCTCTTCCCGGACGAGGCAGAGGTCGATGATGGAAACCCTTCTTCGGTTATCGAAATCGGTGAGTCTTCGTACTCGAATTCGGAGCCCTTTACTTTCATGTGTGAAATCTGTGTGGACTTGAAACCTTACAGTGAGTTTTTTAGCATTATGGGTTGCTCCCACTTTTACTGTTCTGACTGTATGATCAAGTACATAGCTTCGAAGCTTCAGGAGAATATTACCCAGATACAGTGTCCTTATACTGATTGTAAGAGGGGGCTTTTGGAACCGGAACATTGCCGGGCGATCTTGCCCCCGGAGGTGTTTGATAGGTGGGGGAATGCTCTGTGTGAGGCTGTGATTCTGGCATCTGAGAAGTTTTATTGTCCTTATAAGGATTGCTCTGCACTTTTGATTGATGATTATGGCGCCAGTGGTGGAGGAGGGGGAGAGGTGATTAGGCAGTCTGAGTGTCCAAACTGCAAGAGAATGTTTTGTGTGCAGTGTAAGGTTCCATGGCACTCAGAATTCGAGTGTGCTGAGTTTCAGGAGCTGAACAAGGATGAGAGAGGGAGAGAGGATATGATGTTGATGCACCTTGCTAAGAAGAAGAAGTGGATGAGGTGTCCCAAGTGCAAGTTTTATGTCGAGAAATCCGAAGGTTGCATGTATATGAAGTGCAGGTTAGTTTTTTTTTTTTTTCCTGATTTCAATTGCTTTCTTTCTTGTGCATTTGTTTGGGAATTCGCATCACAATCGTCGCACAGCATGGAGCGACAGATTGGCAGGATTGCATGAATCTCTAAAAGCATGAACAGAATTAGTAGAAATATACAGCATCCTCAAAGTTAGGAAATAGTCTTGAGATTGTTGAGAGTTACGGCATTGGTAGCCCTGAAGTCATATTCACTCCTTCGTGTAGATTTTGATGACTGAATATGACTCCAAGGTACAATCTCAAAAATCTTCCAGTTTGTCTCTATTCTTCATAATCGGTGAAAGATGGATGTGCCAAGTTTGAGTCGTGTTACCCATTTTGCGTACAAAACAGTATCGGGAAGGAAAGATTATTTTATTCCTTAGTAGACTATACATATATATATGTTTCGAAATAAAAAAAAGTCACGTCACTTAATTTCCGACAAATAAGTCTTTTCATTTAGAATTACAAGTCACACCCTTTAACTAACTAAAAGACATGTCCCTCTACTTAAATATATCTTTTGGTTTTTGAAACTTAAAAGTTCCAACTGCATTTTGAGAGTTAACATTGTTGTTCTTTGTTTGCAATTCTTTTTGATATTGTTATGGTGCTTGCATTCTAATCTCTATATCTCAATTAACTCTTGTTTATGCTGTTCAGTTTAGATGGGTTGAGTGAATGAGCTTTTGCAATTCTTTCACAATGTCATTCTTGATGTCTACTTACTATTTTTTGTTTTTCATTTTTCATTTCTGATGATCCATGTTAATACTATTCCATCAGCATGGACCAGTAACGGTGCTCGTGTTTTAGATCCAAGATTTTGTGATTCCTTGGGTTGATATTTATTATTTATGTATAGTGCTGGGAACCACATCTTTCCCATAGAGGCAACCATGTACCTTTTGCAACATGTACCCATCATTCAAAACAAGTTTTCCATTGATTCATGCTCGAAGTTTCCATGTTTTAACATACCTAAGTGTCCGAATTTATTTTTCAATGTAGGTTAGAGACTGTCCTGCTAACCACAATGTAGACTTAAGGCCACAAATGTCGGATTTCCAGTACACATTCAAAGATTTCAAGCACATTTACAGATGTCTAATGTACTTTCCATGGATAGCAATGCACTTTTTGTACATTAATGACTGCCCAAGGGTGTTTATTCGGAATTATAACCAAATCTTTACGATCCTCATTTAAGTTCTGTTCGCGATTCAGAAAGAGAATATTCCGGTTCTCATTTTGACAGCCTTGGTTATAATGTACTTGGAGAGACCATTTCTTGGTCTTGTACTAGATTGAGTAGGTTCTTTGTACTTGAATGCTCTTGCCATGTTTTCAAACCAAATCTTTTTCTAGTGCTGTGGGAGATAAGTTCGGTGTGTTCTTGACATTGTTGTTCTCTTCTCGGCCAGACTTGCTTTAATAACATGTGTCATGCGTCCTTTTCGTTGTTCGGTTTGGAACTCAAAAACCCAATTTTTGGAAAAAGTAACTTTTTCACTTTTTCTCTCTCTAACTTTTCAATCATTACTCTCATTTCTCACTCTATCTCTCTCCACTTTTTACCTCTCTCCACAATCATTACTCTCATTTCTCTCTCTACCTTTATTCAAAAACACTACTCAAAACCCACAACCGAACAAGGGCAGTTTCTAATCAAGGTCCTCCTCCCAATTGGAAATACGGGGGAAGTTTGGCGTAGTGATTAGGCATTCTGAACTCTTGCGAAAATTTCCATTAATAGCCGGATGCCTAGTTGATTTGTCATACAACATTCTGGTTGAGAAAGAAAATCCAGTGACTAATGAGCTCTTAATGGCCTTTTTTTTAATCCAATGTTTGTTTTCTAAGGGGGACATTGGACTGTAGTGGAAGTTTGGTTTATATTTTTGTTGACGTAGTTGGTTAATGGTTATAGCCAAAACCAGCGTACTGATCCCAAATCATTTTCGTCAATTATGACTTATTATACTCTGATTACTTATTAAATTATCGACTTATTCGTTTGTATACTTTGTTTCCCATTTGTGGGTTAAATACAGGTGTGGACATGCTTTCTGTTACGCCTGCGGAGGATCTTCTATGAGAGGGCACGTTTGTCAAAAATGTTCAAGGACCTCATAGATGCCCTTTTCCCTTGTACAAGTTTAACGCAGAAACAGGAGAATAATTCGGTGCTTAAATTGGAAAGTCTATAAGTTGCATATAGTATTAGTTTTTGGGAAATCTACTAACGATGCAAAAAATATTTGCAACTGAAGTATGGTTTAAGAGCTGTTTGATATGTGAATAGAATTATGTTTTTGTTCACGTGGAAGATAGGATTTCGAGATGTAAGGAAATGATTGTCTCCTCAATCCTGTTGTGTTCTTCTGGCTTTCTTGGGATACTTTCATACGTTGCTCGTGTTATATCCGTAGTTTTGGAGCTGAAGTGCAACGTGGTATTGGCTATTTGGCGCTGACAGTGCGTCTAAAACTAGATTTTTGCCGCCTAAACCATCTGCTTTCTCGCAAAGTTGGTGGGCTGTTGTCACATAGTGCTTAATCCACCAACCGTGCGGTAGAGCTGATGGGATTTCGGAGGTTAGTGACGTTTAGCGCACTATTTCTGTTAAAGTGATTTGCGCAGTTAACTGATCGGGTATGCTGTGAAAATTAGAGACTTCCATTCTGTACAATGTGAAAAATTAGAGACTTTCATGTTGTACAAAATGTTCTTGTGTCAAGTTAGTTTGGAAATTAGAGACTTTCACATTTGTTTCCAAATGGGAGGATCGGAATCAAAAACCAAACTAACTTTACAATGCAGCAGCTCATGCAGAGGTAAAGATGCCTATGACTGTCAAGAGGGACCAATGCAGCAACTCATGTTTAACTTTTTTAATCACTGGTGCATTGGTTGATTTTAGCATCTTTAGAACCAAAAAAAAAAAAAGGAGCCTAATGATGATAACAGCTCTTACCAGATCCAGAATTACAAGCATGAAACACAAGAAAAATTGCAACAATTGTGCATAAACCACAACCAAAAAGTGACGAGGAGGTCAAATGATATACTTGCCGGAGTGCAAGTTGAATTTCGCTAATTGACGTGATTTTAAAACATTGTCTTATAGTACTTATTGAAATTTATCAAACAAGATCCATATTAGATATAAAAATTATTACAATTTAAAGATATACAGTAACTAGTTTTTTTATCATGTTATAATAGAACGAGAGACTATTAAATGGGAAGGAAATGAGTATTACCAATTTCTCTCCACTTCAGACTGAATTGTCAATACCATGTCATTGGCGTATTATCAATATCCCTTTGGGTGGATCAAAAGAAAAAAGGGAAAATGACAGCCTATGACGTGTTTTGATCATTAATACCAGCCAAGAATATGTTGAGAACATTTGTTAATGTTAACAATGTCAATGACGGGTATTAATTATCAAAATACATTATTGGCCGTCATTTTCCCATGAAAAAAAACAATCTCTTTTTGGGCCGAATTGCTAATGGACTCACAGTCCATACTCGTTTTGGGTTAACAAACAAGGTTGGGAAAAGGATGGCTAATGACGTGTTTTGATAATTAATACCCATTTAGAATATTTTCAGTATTAACAAATATTCTTAGCTTGTCCTTGGTGGGTATTAATTATCAAAATATGTCATGAACCGTCATTTTCCCACAAGGTTTTGGAGGCCCCTTGGAATTGTTAGTCCAATCTTAAGGGGTAACAAGATTAACAAACCGGCCCAACAAGTAGAAGTAAATAGGCAAATTCAAAAGGAATTTTTTTTGGTTGCACTTTGGGGAGGCAAACTGCCTAATAGAGTTGCAGTTGTTCTTTAATTAGTGAATTGTGCTTAGAGCCCACCCAGAAAAGGGTCCAAACTGTCTCCAATAACCTTTTTCTTTTGGGTATACTGGAAAATAAACAACAGAACTAAACTCTCTCAAACGTCACTCCTCTCGTATCCGCCTCAAGCAGAGGGATGATGTCTTCCGGCAAGATGATATGCGACACCATCTTGTCCTCTTGATCCACTCCCATGTCAGCAAGCTTGTCCGCAACCTTTGTGACACCATCTTATCCTCCTAATCCACTCCAACAACTGTCTTCAACAATTCAACACTATACTCACAATGCAGCAGATTATTTTTCATCAAAGTGTCATTTGAATTCACACTTGTGAGATAGTTCCAGCGACTGCCTGCCTGGTTATCAGAGAGAATTTGTTTTCTCTAAGAAATTATTTTTTCCTACGTCCCAATTTGTTTGTCCACCTTTTTTATTTGTCTATTTTCTCAAAATTTAACGAGCTCTCTCTACGCAATTTCCCTTTTGCCCCTTCTTTTTCTCGGATTAAAGTAACATATCATTAAAACGTCAAAAGGGTATCTCTTGAAAAATTGAAACTTTACCAGGACAATGATTACGGACGGAATATCAATTGGTACGGTGTTTGTTTAGTTTTGAGAAAACAAGGTGTAGCTCTCTCAAACCAAAGAGCAAATCACTGGGTACAGTCCAAGATCCACAAGAGTAAAGTTGCAGTTATAAGTGTTTGCAACGATTTTTCACTTCTAATGTCAAGGATTAACGAAGAATATATGTCATGCGTGGTTGAAGTGGAGACGGAATATGATCCCATTTGAGAATTTTAAATCAAAGGATACATTCGTGTATCTATTCTAATAGTGATATAAAAGGGGTATCCACTTTGACATGAACAACCAATCGGGGCTTGCATCTCACTTGGAGATCGGGAGTTTCTTAGAGGGACTTTCCTTTTTTTCTTTGTTTGTACCTTATAATGGACTTATTTCTTGTATTTAGTTAGTTATTGGGCGAGGTTGTCACGTGGACTTTCACAATTAATGTAGTATTTCGGGTTTGTACTCTGTACTTCATATAAGTGATTTTCACAATTAATCTCAAAAATATATATATATATATATATTACCACCCTTTAACTACAACGAAAATTAACTGTCAAGGTGATAAATGTAAAGTCACTCTCACTCCAACTGTCATACCTCACATCCACAGAACTCCCCACTTGCACACCCCATGTATTCACACATGCACACACGGAGTGCATCCCCAACTTCTAGTCCATGTAAAGGAAAGAGAAATTGTTAGGTTATAATTCATTTTTGGGTAAATTATGGTTAATCCCCTTAAACTATGCCTCGGGAACACTTTATCCCCTCAAACTTTTATTTTTGGCACTTAACCACCTCTAACTAATGAAAACGCAACTTCCGTTTGCGATCCGTTAGAAATTGGATGGAAAATGTCACATGCTACTCACATGCCCTCTCATTTGAAAAATTAAGACATTTTTACCCTTTCTTTTCTGTACATCTATATATATACTCTATATAATTAACAAAACACATGACTCAATATGATCTGTAAGTACAGGGAACGACCAGGAAAAAAATTATGGGCGATAGCCATTGTAAAACTCATCGCCGGCGAGAACAGTACCAGCCAACGGTCGGAGATTGAACAAAGGGTTACAGTGGAAATGAAATGGCACACGGAATGTGAGGTTTCGATATAATTTTTGAGCCTTTCGGACAGTTTATTTCCCAAAACTAGCTCCGCGGCTAATCAAATAACATCGGTTACATCCCCGGGGAATTTTCGGTATCTCGGGCAGGAACAAGATTCAGGCATTGGAGACTTGGAGAGGAACAATTCCGGTCGGCAAAGGGAAATAGTAGGAGTACTAGTACATCCATATTATATACTGTACCAAACGAGACTTGAACGGAGAGCTGCTGGAGGATCGATTTGGTTGCGTGATGCAGGCGACGAAGTTGGCGGCGGCGGACTGACTCCAGTGACTGGAGGAGCGATTGGCGATTGCGGATCGACTCTAGAACGGCGCCGTTGGAGAATCCGGTGGTGAGTAGTAGGGCTGGCGGTGAGGGCAGCGGGTTGCTTGCCCGGAGAAAAATCTGTTATAAAATGGGTTATGGCAAACAAATGGGTAGATTTTAGCAGATCAAACCAAAGTCACCAGCCCGGATTCATCTCTTCCGGACGTACCAGATTTTGACATACCTGATTTATCTAGTTCTTCACCCTTGTGGTCAACGATTTTTGGGTCTTCTTCTTGAGCTTATTGTTGTTGGTTTTGGGCTTGATTGAGCAGTGGTTGATTTGGGTTTTGTGGGTTTGGCGAATTTAAGGTTAGGGTTTGAGGAGATTGAGATTCAGTTTGTTGATGATTTTGGGTTGAGTTGAGTTGAGTTAAGGGTTTTGGGTTTCGGGAAAAGACTCTGATTTTGACCCCCTTTCTTTTTCAAGTGAGGGCAAAACCGTAACTTACATCTATTCCGTTACGGAAGTTAGTTGATTCTGCATTTTGATTAGTTAAAGGCGGTTAAGTGCCAAAAATAAAAGTTTGAGGGGGTAAAGTGTCTCCGAGACATAGTTTGAGGGAGTTAACTGTAATTTACCCTTCAATTTTATTTGAGGATCGAGTACCAAAATCGGATTGCGAATTACGAAATCGAATTCACTTGAAAACACCCCCCCATGAGGACCTCTAGAGTTGTTATTTTCTATCTATAATTATAAAAAAAAAAACTTAATAAAAATATTTACCGGATGAAATTCACGCATTTTGAGATAAATGTGTCTGAATTTTATTCCGATAGACTTTGAAAAAAAAATTTAAAAAATCCTCTCCGAAAAATTGTCGCACAACGAAATTTAAACGGGTGAGAAAAGTGTTCAAGGTTTGACAGACGTGCACGTATTTTCTCTTTAGATTTTGTAGCTGGCGACTGATCACAAGGGTAAAGACCAACAAGATTAGACATGTTGGTTTGTCTTTCATAGTACACGTCATTGTTCACGCATGTCTCATGGTTTTCATACATGGACCAGAAACAATAGACATTTCCATTTGCACTACTAGTCTTTTTCTCTACACCGCTCGTGTTCGTGCAGTTTTAAGGATCAATATCTGAAGAGTAGTCAAAAGGGTAGCTGTCGAACGTCGGGTCGTGTGGTTTTGATAAGTTAATAACTCAATAATAGTTAAAAATAAAAAAATAAAAAATAAAAACAGAAGGCAAAAAACACGATTTCTTAAGTTGAAAATGCTATAATGTTGTTTACTTGAAGTAGTGTCCAATAAGTATTTAGTCTCATGGTTACTATTCTGTCTGATCATTGATACCAGAGTCAGAGACGAAGCCAAGAGTTTAGGATTTCGATCAGGTGGCCAAAATTTATGTTGCAAAGAAAATAAGAGGCTGACTCATAAAATTAAAGGATACTTTTATGCAAAAAATATCGTGATAATAAACCTATAATCGCAATTGAAACAATTATACTATATGACATGATAATAAGGGTGAGTTCACGCTCTCCTTTTTTTTTTTTTTTTTTTTGTCGTCTTTGATTAGACGTCAAAATACCACTTAAAATGAAATACGTGTGACAGTGATTCTTAAAAATGAAAACCTAGTGGAACACAATCCTTATATGCACATCAACAACTTAAAATCCTCAATTCCTTTGACCGTAAAGAATTCATTTACCGTGCTAGAGGAAGAGTGATGACCCATGTTCATCATAACCATGTACAAAAAGTAAATCAACTCAACATGGAATGAGCCAAAGATTTTGACATGAAACAACCCCGACTCTGGTAAGGAATAAGCTTATAACGGACAAGACTCAAATCCATGAGGTTTGGATCATTGTGCAATTAGTAATAAAAGATAGACCAAATGCAATCTTTGGGGATGAATCATTATAAAGGAACAGATCTACAGGAATCAATAGAACTCATTAATGAGGGTGCAAGAGAGACAACATCACACATCAACTTGCTATGTTTTACTTAAGAAAGCAAAGCAAGATAATTTCCTTTTATTTCGGCAAAACCAATTTCCCTTAAGACTATAAATCTTCCTAGAGATTGGTTTTAATTTCCTTCTAATTGTCCTCATCATTAGATAAATCCCGGCAGGTGTATGCATCGATGAAACTTTGAATGAATTGAAATCTTAAACAATATACTCATCACGGGATTAATCATGGCAGTTTTAAATCTATCTTTAGAAAAGCAATAAGCAATTTTAAATCTATCTAGAGAAAATCGATATATTTTATTTTATTTTATTCATCAGTATTTGAGGTAGATAGTATATCAAATAGAGTACTTGCCTTTTCACTCATGGAAATGAGACTTTAAATCTCTTTTCGAAATATGACCAATTTGAAGACCAAATGAAAAGGAGAAAAAGAAGTCTGACCAATTTGAAGACCAAAAACCCATTAATTTTACAAGTAAATGCCCCCACTACGACAAGGAAACACACAGAAAATAGAAACAGGATTTGGGTTCCACAATCAACACTTACCAAACAAAAACTATCGACGCATTAAATACTACAACCTAACTGTATTTGGCCCCTCGTTATGCCCGCACCAAATTGATAAATACTTTATATTAGGCATTTAAATAGCAAATAATAGTAGTATTCAAGTCTCAAGATTCCAATTACTATTCCAAATAATATGGAACACTCAAGTTGTGATCAATGACAGTTGAGATTTCCACTCCAACGGCTCATCAACAAACGTGTCTATTCTAGTTCATGTCCCAGAATTGAATTTTCCCAGAAGCTAGACATTACCGCAAGAAACAACCTACGAATCTATCCAAGTTGCTGATCAAAAAAAAAAAAAAAAATCTATCCAACTTCAAATATGAACATAATCATATTCCATAGAGCATCTACAATGTAATAATCAAAACTAAAAGGTTGCTAAAGTTAAGAATGTTTGCTCAAAAAAGTGCTCATATTGTAATAACCAAATTTAGCAACTTCTTAACAACTCATCAAAATTTTGGCCTTTGAATAATCAAAACTGGCAACCTTTTTGCCAATAAAAAAAAATTAAGTATTTTTACACAAAAATTGTTTGTTTGTTTTTTTTAAAACGGTTTCTAATAGTTTTTCAAAAAAAAATGTTTTTTAAAAACTGTTTTCTTTTTGAAAAAAAAAACTATTTTCAATTTTTTTTACTAAACTATTTTCTTTAAAAAAAACTGTTTTTTTTTTCCGAAAAGAGTATTCAAATTATTGTCAAAAATTTTAGTTTTTAGAATTTTGTAGTTTAAAAAGGTGATGTGGCAAGTTTTGGTTATTCGATTTTGATCATTACATTGTGAATCTCTACATTGCTAACATTAGCAATGTCTTAAATGAATAACCAAAAGATGATGTGACAACTTTTAGTTATCCAATTTTAATTATTACATTGCGGATCCTTAAGGTCTAAATCAACCATAACGATTTATGAGTAGCAATAATATACTACGGCCCCGTTTGATAAAGGGATTGGAGGTTGGGATTGGATTGTGAAGGTGATGGTATTAGTAATACCTTGTTTGGTAACCAAAATTGGTTCGGACTAATAGTCCGATGGGATTAATAGAGGGGGTATTGTTAATACCCCGTGGGACTTGGTATTACAGGGTATTAATAGTCCAATCCCAACTCCTTCACATTACAAATCCCTTTTCATTACCAATTTCTTCTAACAATCCAATTCCATCATCTAATCCCATCTCAAACAAACATGATATTAATAATCCCATCATCTAATCCCATCCCAAACAAACATACTCATTATCAATCCCTTCTCATTACCAATCCTATCTCCTTACGAATCTCAATCCTAATCCCATCTCCTTACGAATCCCATCCATCTATCACTGTTACCAAACGAGGCCTACAGGAAAACAAAGTTACACATCAACTCTGGTTACACATCAACTCTGAACATAATCATATTTCATACCGTCTAAATCAACCACAACAATTTATGAGTAGCGATAAGATACAAGAAAACAAGACAGAAAACAAAGTCGCGCAAATCCTAAAGACAGAGGAAAACTGCACAATATATAGACCACTAACTAATATGAACAAGCAACATGAAATTCATGGGCACCACAATTGGAAAAAAAAAAAAATTCCTCACCTCTTTCCATATTCAACAATCGTCAAAAAGTATACTTATAAAGCAACCTGACAAGTTAATTGAAAATTGAAGTAGACAGAACTGAACTTGGACATTACCTTCTTCCTTATGTTGATATCAACCATAAAAAGTCATGAGCAGCGGATGGACACAACAAATGAAGAAAACATGACATAAACAATTATATAAGGAAACAAGATAACTACGTAATATGAACAGGCAGCCAGAAATTCATAGGATCCAGCCTGGAACCTTCAGGTCCTATATACACAAAGTAATAAACAAGACAACGTTCAGAGCACCAAAAGTAAGAAAAAAGCTAGAATTTTCCCCCAGCTCTTCTCATATTCAAAAATCCTCAAAACTCAAAAACTATATACTAAACGAAAAATCTAACGAAGATCAATTCGTTACACATTAACAAATACACTATCGTGCATCGGCTATTTTAGCGGACAAGGCTTCTCTAAGCTGCTCTTGCCTGTAAAACCTACTCCCCATTTTCACCGTCGCTTGTTGGATCATCAAATCGTTCACAACGGACACGCTCGCGTGGTGCACATCAAGGTCCAACTCTTTCAACGCCGACATCACCCTAGCCGCGGGATGGTTCTTCTTACTAGACTGGATTCGAATCATCGCGTCCCACCCGATTATCTTGACATCGATATCCACATCCACCAGTTTCATCCCGTGGGGGTTTGACATTTTCAAATCTCGGTGATCGGGTGGAGGTGCCCCCTTGCTCGCCAATTCCTTCTTTATTACCTCCATTTGGTTCTTCGTCTCTTCCTTGTCCGACTCTGACGCCTGCAGCTTGGATTTCAGCTCATTAATATACGCAATCGCATCACCAAGTAGTGAAGCCTTATCCATTTTCGAAACATTAGGAACCACAGCCCTAAGCGAGTAAAACCTCTGGTTGAGCTTCTCCCTCCTCTGCCTCTCCGCCTCGACATGATTCAAAGGCTCTTCTCTCCCGTTCGCTGGCTTTCTCCCTCGTTTCCGCGGCCTCTTCTCCGGGTCTACCACCCTACTACTATCCGCCTCCCGAACCACCGACGCTTCCAAATCCGAATGATCCGAATCTCCCCCTCCACCGCTCGATTTCACCACCCCCGAAGACGGCAGAATCACACCCGAAGTAAACGAAAGCATCCCCTCCTCATTGCTCCCGCGCGAAGTGGGAGATTTCTTTTTCTTCCTATTATTATCATCCTCAAATTGCGACTGACCCGAAAACAGATTCCCATTCCCGTTCGATGTTGCCGTAATACTCCTCTTACTCTCCCCAAAACTCAGTAACTCACCCGATTCCGGCTTGCACGAGTGCGAATTCCCTTTCCGAGCACCACTCCCATCGTTTCCGGAGAAATTCAATTCCCTAGTAAAGAAGCTCTGTGACTGCATCTGGTGGGGATTCGAGCTAGGGTTTTCTGTCAAAGTACTCGAACCAAACGTGGGTTGCTTCGATAAATGGGGATTGGAAGGAGGACTCAAAGTATTCGCGGGAGTGATGTTGAGCTCGACTACAGAGGGGGAAGGATCGGTTAAGTAAAACGACGACGGATCCGTCTCGCCGTGATCGGCCGGGACAGTCCACGAACCCATATCCGTATCGTTGAAATTGAACAAAAACCTAACCTTGTTCATCAGATCTGAGGTCTGGAAAATCAGTTCGGTCGAACCCAACTCGACGACGCCGTTTGCAGAGGGTATGCAGACCATGGTCCGTAAGCCGAACACCTGGCCCTGCCGGGCTCGCTCGCAGTGCGAGCCTGAGAGGAGCTCGGCTCCGGCGACCCAAATCGGGGAGGAGTTGTACATGGCCAGGCCCGGGAGCCCGAACCCCGGCCCGAACGACTGCGTCATCGACACGAGGAAGAACCACTCGGTGTCGGTCACTTCTTCATCAACGGCGTCGTTCTCAGACGGGGACGCGCCGGATATTAGAGAGTTCAGCTCGCGGAGGACTTTCTTCCGGTGCGCTTGCTCTTCAGCTGAGGACGACGCCGTTTTGCGCTTGCCTTTGTCTTCCTCGCCTTTGTAGTACCCGTCGCCCCAGCCGAGGACGGGACCGGGGCCGCCGGGGAAGTCGTTGGTGGATTGCCAGAAGATGGCGTAGGTCCAGTTCTCCCTGGCGCCCTCGATCAGGGCCTGGAGACGCTGCTGGAGGGTGTCAGGGTTGAACGGCGCGATTGGCTGCGGCGGCGGGAGGTGGATTGACGTGGAGGTGGAAGACGAAGGCGGCGGCGGCGGCCAGAGGGAGGTCAGATCTGACGTCATGAAGGCCTCCATCATGGAAGTGTTGTCGTCGGTCCACATGTTCATCGTCGATGATAAGCGATAATCCGTCATCCCATACAGAGGGAACGAGGCCTCCAGGTTCGAGGGAGAGAGAGAGAGGAATTCTAGAGAGAGAGTAGTGGGGTTTTAGAGCTGATTGTTATTGGGAGGAGAGAGGCGGCTGGGGGGCGGAGGTAAGGGAGATGAGGGAGAGGATTGGGTGTGCAAGGGAGAGATAAGGGAGGGTGGTGGTGGGGACGACAATTTCGGGTTCATTTGGGTTTGGGGATTTATTTGGATTGCATTTGAGCTGAATTTTAGAGGGTGTTGTGTTGGGTTTGAGGAGAGAGAGAGAAAGCGAGTGGAAAAAGAAAAAGGCGCCTTCGACGAAGGCTTCGCGCGATTTACTCGGCCTGCTTTGGCTGGGGAAGCCGGCGGAGATTAGAGACCGATAGAACTAAGGTTTAGGAGTAATTATTCGGAGTGATTATTTAAGAGTAGTTAATTAGTGAGCATCATCTACCACCACATGTTTATGTGGGATTTATAATCAGTGTATAGATTCAAATAAATGTATTTTGTGATAAATAAGGATCTTGCTACAGCTATCGACCCTGGGTCTCGAATTTGCATCGTTCGACACACGGAGTCCATTCTGAATCTCACACAGATCATCCGAGCCGTTTGATAATTTAAAAAAAAAATTAAGTGGACTCGTAGAAAATCAGCTCAATCAAATATGTGTATGTGATCGATGCAATCTTTTATTTATTTCATGAATCCGAAATCGGAATGAAAAAAAAAGAGAAGATTGAATCGAGTTTCTACACATATCAGATTGAACTGATTTTTCACGGATCCACTCGATCTTTTTTAGAAATTATAAATTGCTCAGATCATCTGTGTGAAGCCCGAAGTGGACGACACCATTATATTCAAAGTAGTGTTTTAAATGTGTATTCTTAGTATTGCTCTATATTGTAACAACAGAGGGAGGCAAAATCAGAGTCCTTTGGTGCATAGGTTTTCAAGACTATTTTCACCAATCTAAAAAATTAATTGAGAACTCTTGATTTGTGCAACATAAATAGAAAGATGGATGATGCTATAGTGTATCCGGTCATTTTGGGGACACCGTAATTTTTGGCATAACTTCATCATTATGAGCATAACTAAAAATCATTACAAGTATAACAGAACCCAAATAAAGCATAACTAAAAAATATCCAAAAAACCAACCAAGGCATAATCAAACTCAACCAATGCATAACAAATAAGTTATGTCTTGCTATGGTTTTTTTATGCTTGTAATGGGTTTTGGTTATATTTATAATGATTTTGTTATGTCAATAGTTACGATGTCCCCAAAATAACCGGAGACATCGAAGTCATTCCCTAAAAAAGATTATGCGTAGAAGTCATTTATTAGTTTTGCATCTAATTAATGTGACGACTTTTGGGAATGAACAATTAATACGGTACATGAAGGAGTAAAAGGACTATATTTCCTTTAAACGCTAACCAAACTACCAATTTAACAGAAACAAATCTAGTAAGTGACAAACCGTGTAGTAATAAAAAGGTTGAAAATTCTTAAATTAGGTCTTCCTTGAATGCAAATATTACTATACAAATACTACTGTGTCCCCTCTCTCTCTCTCTCTCTCTCTCTCTCTCTCTCTCTCTCTCTCTATATATATATATATATATATATATATGAAAAATGACCGCTAAGAGCATCCGCAATGGGAATAATCAAAATCAATAATCAAAATGTGCCACATCAGCATTTGATTATCCATTTAATCTATAATTAAACTTAACAACATCTACCTCTACATTGGTTATTTTTACATCCCTAACAAAAAAAACCCCACAATACACAATGCACTTATGTCTAATCGCAAATGAGTTCCAATAACGCACCCGAACACACCAAATTATTCGTCTCGATGAGACGATTCCAATGTGAGGTGTTTTTGAGTTATTGAGTTGGTTATTGGGTTTGGTTATTGAGTTTTGGTTATTGGTAAAAGTTGTTACGTTTGGTTATGGAAAGGGTGGAATTTGGTTGTTTGCTAAAAGATTTGTAACTTTGGTTGTTACAATGTGAGGTATTTTTTGAGCATTGTTGTTAAATTTGCTTATTCACACCTATTTGCCTATTACAATGCAGATGCTCTAAGGACATGTTTTGATAATTACCCGTTAAGGACATTTTCAGCATTAATAAATATTTTAAGTATTTTTTGACATGTATTAATTATCAAAATACGTCATGGACCGTCATTTTTCCCTCTCTCTTTGTGGTAGGAAAGCAAATAGGAGGTGCCAAAAATATATGTGATATACAGCTCAAGAGGCCGCCCGAATGATCTTGGACTGAGACTTAGATGTTTGTTTATCCTAAGGTTTCTTTAAGTTCAATTTTCCCTATCAACTTTCAAGGCCACCTTACCTCTACACGTAAGCATGTGAAATGGATGTGAAATCCGAGATGCAAGCTGGCCCAAACAACCATGTATTACGGAAACAAAAAGAAAAATCTATGTGATATATGGTATTATTTTATTTTTTCCCTTTTGGTTTATTTTTTTATTTTTCCTTGGAATTCCAAACCCTACCTTAGCGTTGAGTTAGCACGTTGGCCCACTCGTGGCACTGCAGTTTGGTTTTGTTTTGGGGAAGCAGTTTTCAACCGAAAAGGAACGAGGATTAAAAAAAAAGGAACAAAAAGTTAAACTAAATTAAACTAAAAGGAAAATGATTCACGAATTTAAGAGCAATACCATTAAACTATATATTACCAAGAACGACTAGAATTAGAATTTTGGCCAACATCACTAACCATGAATCTTGGCTCTGCACGGAAAAGATATGTTGGCATTGCTTGGCAATATGTCATAATTTGATCATGTCCTTGAATGAAATGATCAAATTATCACGGAAAATAAATTATACCCCATGAAAGTCAAATCCAAACAAGTTAAAGTTGAGCTTCTGCGGCAGTGTTGGTTTGTTTTGTGCACCATCTGCCTTTTCGATTGGGGTGGCCAGTGGCGGCGTGATGGTGGTTGGAGGCGGCGCTCAGTGGTGTGGATGGTTCACTGTCTGTTTAGGTGGTGGTGGAGTTTGGGCGGCTGTGGGTGAAGTTTTCCAAGAGAGTTTTAGGATTTTGTTTTGGATTTTTTTGGGCTAGGCATAACCCACTTTTGTGGGTTATGGTTATTTTGTGCTTTTTGTGTTATTTGGGCATTTTAGGCCCACAGGTGCTAGGGCTTTGACCCTTTAGGTGTATTTAGGCTTTATCCCATCGACTGTCTTTTCAACCTTGGTTAGAATCCTCTTCCTCTTTAATAATATATTATTTTGCGAATAAAAAAAAAAAAGTTAAGCTCATACGGGATATAGATTTGTTTTCTTTTAGGTCCATTTAAATAATTTAATAGATTATGATCACATATATGAACTCATCAATATTGTATTCGTCAAAATTGTGTCACAAAATAAAACCCAAAAAGAAAAGTGATAATATATTTTTATGCCACTAGCCATATAATATGGGATTTCATATATGAATATATGATAAATAGCTCATACATATACATATCTATATATATGTCAATGAAAGCTAACTCTCTCTCTCTCTCTCCCTCTCTCTAGACAGAAGCATTTTGTAAGTTCTTCAATTGTTAAAGTTTGAAATTAATTTGAGCATTTTGTAAGCTAGTTAACGTATATGTAGTATATATACACGTTCAAGACAATACATGAAAAGACAGGTAGATAATATTGTTACACATTTGTCCGGCCGTTTGTTTGATCGGAATGAGCGGATCATACTGTACATTTTCAAGAGGATAGCATATGGATTTTGCTAGAACTTTATGACCAGATTGAAAACTCCTTGGATATATCTCCCACAAAATACGCATGCACTCTTGTTTTGTTTTACGAGACAGGTCATTCTCTCACAATACATCACCTTTAATTTAAAAAATAAGTACAATTTTTTCCTTAACAAACGGGGCCTAAGTGATTTCCACATCTTTTATCATTTGGACTCTTTTCCGGTCTTCATTCAGTTAAACTCAAAAAATTATCCTTCCATGTATGAGAAATAAAAAATAAAAAAAAAAGTGAAAGAATATGCAATTTTATGATTTTATATGAATAAAGACAAAATAAAATGCACATATAAATTATGAGAGGAGTATATAAATCACTACTTTATTGAATTGTATGAAAGATGGTATTATCTGATCTCATCAAATAACAAGACCAAGAAGTAATACAGTGGAGATTTCAACCCAGGCTGCGACAGTTGTCAAGTTCATTCGCCTACATAGATGATCCAATTTATTAAAAAGGTAGAAAATTGAAAATAAATCAGTCAAAGTTTATAGCACGAATTAGTTGTGATTGGTAAATAAGTTGGAAAAAATTAAAAATAAATCCGTCAGAGATTATAGCACGAATTAGTTGTGATTGGTAAACAGTCTAATAAGGCTCCCATTGTTGGGAGAAGCAAAAGATATTTTCTGTCCCGAAGAAATTTGATATACTATTTTACATGCATACAACATAAAAATACTAATTCAATTATCTTTGGTAATTGATATCGACACTTCATTTTTGTCTTTTCTTATCCACACTCCTTTTTTGACTTTTAGTAAAAAAACTACATATACTTTCAAAACTATAAATAAATAAATAAATAAAAGGAGTGTAGATCATGGATGGAATTAGGATTTCTTCAACACAAGGGCCGAACTTTGAATTTCAAAGTTCGGGAATCTAACAGTTTATTTGATTTGGATTTTGAGTAGATTTTTTGGGTAATTAGTGAAGAGAGATAAAAAGAAAAATGAGAGAAATAATTGAAGAGAAAACTGATTGGAGGCTGTGCGCAGAGAGAGAGAGATTGAATTTTGGGACCCAAAACGAATATACTAGTCTAAAGCATTTAAATGTTTAAATGACACCCAATACAAAAAAAAAAACAATTAATCTTAATATTTTAAAAACAAGTGGAGTGGAGTGTATACTCCCATGCAAATAGAAATTATGCGATTTCCGAAAGCACACATCCCCCTCTCTAAGTTCTCTAGGATAGAGTAGATTATGTTTAACAAATAACAAGAAAATTATTTTATATATATATATATATATATATATTGTTAAAAAATACCCAAAACTATATTGGGGCCGTGACCCCCATAAGCTCTCACATAGTTTCGTCTCTAGTGTGGATAACAAAAAAAAAAAAAAAGTGTGAATATCAGTTCTCTTTTCTTTGCTTTTAACATAAAATTAAAGTTGGCTTTTAAGTGCTAAATTGGACGTACAACTTGGCAAAGTCTACCGTTTGGCAATGTACTTAGCATAAAATTTGAAAAGTGTTTTTTTTTTTTTTTAATTTTGTCAGATTTAGACTTAAGCGAAGAAAATGCTATTGCAAATTAATTCTTCCTTTTATGACAAGTTCTCTTTTGATATTCAAAACTGAAAAGTAGTTGGCGTTATAGTTAGATTATATTGAAATTAGTTATGATATTTAGAAAATTTGAACTAAATAAAATTTTAAATTTGTAGATGGCGAATTATTATTTTTTCTAATTTTTTAAAAATTTTAATTAAAATATTTAATTTTCTTGAAATCGTTTTTTGAGAGAATTCGAATAGTAATAGGTATGTAACAAACTTATATATATTAATCTCCACTCCGGTCGGCTCTGCCCCCTCTATTACTCCGTAGTTAGATAGTTTAGCAACTCTTATTGGTTTATTGACTTATTTTTGTTTTTATTCAAAAAAAATTGGATTTTGATTGTAACTTTTTACTATTTAGATTCCTCTCGTCATGATAAAACAATATTCCACAAATAATTAACGAAAACTAAAAAATATAGAAAAAAAATTGAATAAAGACAAAAAATAATCTAAATAAGAGTGCCAATAAACAAAAAGGGAATGCTAAAACCATTTTCCTAAGTTAAAAGTTAAATGGTAAATTCTTATCCTGTATTAAATTAAGGGGAAAAAAAAAAAGGGGACTCGTAGTAATGATGACAAGATCATCAACCTTTGATCCGATCAGCAAAAGAAAAAAAAAAACCTTTGATCAGTGGCAGACGCATAATATTTATTGCAGGAGACCAAATCGCATGTATTCATATATCAATAACAAAAATATCATTCTTATATGACTCTAAATAACAAAACATTGAACAGACCTTTCTGCGTAGTAAATTTTACAAACAAAACTTAAAATATACTCTTTTCGTCCATTTTTAAGTGTTTTGCTTTGTAATTTCAACTTATTAAAAAGATATCATCATTATACATTTCACATCAACTTTTACCTTCATTTTCCCTCGTTACCTTCCATGGAAACATTATCATTATATTTCTACTCACTAACTTTTCAAAATAGAATCTACTTTTATGGGTGAAATGGAAAATTCACACCAATTTTTACCCGTTAACTTTATAAAATGGACATTTATTAAGAAACAATCCAAAAATAAAAAAGCTGGACTTTAAAAAAAAAAAAAAGGGAAGGAAATGAGTAGTAAAAGCAATGAGATAATTGGAGCTCTGCGGGTACCCGGGCCCCGCTTGCATCCCTGATCCGCCCGTCTTTGATTGCGGGGTCCCATAAAAATCTACTAAATCATACTAACATTTTATTTTATATTTGTGGTGACACCATAATTATTTTATTGAGCACGTTTAGCCTGATGCTTAGCGTGAAATTTAACACGCTACATTATTATTTTTATTTATTGCTGGGGCCTACCACGTTCGAATATATCGCTTTAACATGTGTGGAAAAAACCACCACCACCACTTTTGTTTTTGCCTTTTTGTATATTGGATGATTTGTTTATCATAAGGTCACATATCACTTGCACGTATTATAGATTTTTTGTGGGACCTATTTTAGATTTCACAGATCAGACGATTTTAAGGGTTTCTGAAAAAAATAAATCGATCATCAATAAGGGCTTTCTTAAGTGGTTCGTCCTGCGAATTTTGAAAATTAAATTTGTCGATGTACAATTGAGTTGATCTTTTTACAAAACTCATTAAGTTAGGCTGTGTTCCACAAAGTGAATAAGAACTTATTTTTTGTTGAATAAGAAGGGGAGTTCCTGAAAAATAAGAAGGCTTGAAAGAATTTATATTGGTTCCTTGAGGGCCGGCGATCGGAAATCGACCGGTAGCCGCGGCGGGCCGTCTCCGGCCATCGGACGGCCGATCCGAGCCGTTCAAAAATTTTAAAAAAACTTCATATGTACACGGAAAAGGGGTGTTCGGATCAAGCACCCTACACACCTCGGATCAAGGATGTCAAAGGAGACCCCTTGTTTTTATAGAATTTTGGACGGCTCGGATCCATCCGGTCGGAGACGCTCGCCCATCAATTGCCGGCCCTCATTCTCATACCAACAGTCCTCTGTTTTGCATACTGCAACTTCCAGGTCAAAAACAATAGGGTTACGCAAAAAAAATTTCTACCACTATGGATCTTATTTGATAGATCTCATTGAGATCTTTAATACAGTGCAAAAAAAAATTTCATTTATGTTATATTTGAGTTTGAAAATGTGGAATAAACTTTGTATTTGGGAAAAATAAGAAAGCTGGATTATTTTTGAATGAGAAGATGCAAAATAAGTACTGTACTTATTTTTTAAGAAGCGTTCGGGAACGGAGCCTTAGTCTTATTAGAAATGAGAAGTTCGGATCATCTGCGTGGAACCAAAGCCAATGATACTATTTTTTTGGACTGAAAGAGACTCGTTGAAGATGCTTCTAAGCTAACTATACAGTTTTAGAATTCTTTCAGACAAGTCCCAAGTAGCACAGAGAGGACCCATATTCTTCAAGGAATGTTCCAAATTCCAACTACGGCTGAGAAAATCCTGTCTTTGTTTGGTCTATTTCTATATGCAACTAATGTTTTTATGTTTCACATGTCTCATTTATCAAAAACTTATGCTCCCTCGATCCCAAATTTTTATTCACTTTTTTTTTAGATTCTAAATTATTAAGGGAATATAATGACGGCTAACAGAAAACTTTAATTGATTTGTCGAGGCTAACTTTTTAATCATTAAATGATGGTGCACATTCTTTACAGTAAAAAAAATAGTGAATTAATGAAACTTTTATAACTCAACTTTATATTCGACTAATATTTTGAGACATGCAAAATTTAAAAAACGAACAAATAAATTGGAACGGAAGGATTCCCAACAAATCTGGGACCATTGGTTGAGGTAAATGTAAATGGTTGGACTGTAATTTTTGCAACACATGCTGCCAACCATTTCTCTGCCGAGCGATGCAGAGCGACCGATTTGGCTACTCATCTCAGCAATCGACAGTTCGGATCTTAACCAAGCAATGGACGGTTTAGATTTGTATGCGCTCAGATTCGATCCGAGGTATCCATGCCAAGATAACCGGCCAGATCAGCCGCTCGGCAGGGAGTTGCTACGCACGGCAGCATCCCGAATCAAAGAAGGAATAAATGAAGACTTATCCAAAAGGTGGGAACTTGATGACAAGGCAGCAAACACATTGAACCAATTAAAATCCGTTCGAACACATTCGTTGAATAACAATATAAGTCCTGTCAATTAAAATTCTGCCAGATATTAGTTACGGTTGCTGTTCACTGGGTACATTCGAGAAGGTATCTAGCTACAATGGGGAAGGTTCCCGGGCGAGGATAATTGATTACTCACGGACACAATCAGCGAACCACCGAGTGGGGTGTTAAAAGTGAAAGCACAACCCAGTTACACTGAACTGGGACTGTTTTGATTCATCAAATATGGTCAATTCGGTATTGGTGAAAAATAGTGTAACTTTTTGAAAGTGACCACGACGAAAAACGACAAACCCCGGTGGCACCCATTTCAAGATATTGTCAAGTGTTTGAATCGGGGTGGGCTCCTCCCCGTGACCCCATTTACGAGAGTGATGTGATGATGATGATGTAAAGAACAAACAAGAGGAGCCCTCCCCGCGTTTACCACGCCCCCACACGGTCCACGGGGGGAAATTCACGCCAGAACTTAAAACGTGCTTGCCTTGCCCAAGTGGTAGTACTACTACTATTATTTATACGAATCGGGGAATCTTACAGTGCATCTCGCACTGCAGGACTCTAGTGTTATTTTTATTTATACTACAATTTTTTTACAACAATTCTTAATGCTAATAATTGCCGCTTTCATGGCCGACCAAGCTCCCAGCCAATGTTGTTACCCCGAGTTCGATTCAAATTGGATCTTCTTGGGCCTCTACTCGGCCCACAAGAATGATTGAAATCGATTACTATTTTGTAGAGTTTCTCAAGTAAAAAATGCGTTAAAAAAAGAGAGTAAAAAATACGTGCAAAAAAATTAGTTTGATCAAAAAACGATAGTAATATAACAAAATGGATGGATGGATTGTGCAAGAAAAACTGAGACTTCGGGGTGGACTTGGCCTTGGATGTAGGGCTTTGCTACTTCATAATGGTTCAGTCTCTATTCTTCTTATTAGGAACTTTTGGGGCCACCTTACCTCATGCGTAGCGTGTGAAACGATTGTGAAATAAAATGTAAATAATAGTTCAAGGTATGCAAGCTAATCCGAAATACTTTTCATAATGAAGAGAAAAATCTCCTACATTTTCCTTTCTACTCCAGTACCTTATCTTTCCTTCTAGAACCATATTTATAGATTGCTATTGGTGTGTCCTATTAAAAAATGAGTACCGACAAAACGTAGAGAAATCATACCGACAGTCGCGTCGAGTTGTCTCTAGCCACCGGACGGTCGATTCGAGCCGTCCAAAAATTCTATAAAAAAAAATCGAGAGCGCTATCGCAGGAATCAATAACATTCAATGTGTATAGAATATTTGATCTAAATATCTTATTTTTCATATATATGGCCGTCGGTACGATTTCCCTATGTTTTGGCATGTACTTTTATCATTTTCGATTAAAAAATGCATCCCCTTGTTTTTTTTAATTCAAGCGGAGTAGTATATTGTCAGTGGCAGAAGCACGTGAATCACGCCCTCTCTAAGCCGCCACGCGTCCACCTTTACTTGCTTAGCCGCCACATTAAATTAATCGATAGGAATTACTCAAGGAGCACCGTAATTTATTCCACAACCGTCGATTGGCGGCACAAACGACGAGATGTGACGCGGATGGCTTGGAGAAATGATTCAGTGCCCCTACCGACTGTCCACATCTTTTCTTAACAAACGTACATTGACGTGAGGCCTGGCCTATGCATTGTTTTTATCCAACCTTGCTGATTTTTCTAGTACTTCTGGGTATTGGATTAAATTGATTATTGTTGGAGACTTCTAAAAAAATATTTTAAATCTAATGGACGGTTTGTATTATTTGTGTGAGATTCGTAACGAGCTCTATATCAAGATTAGCGCAAGATCTGTGCATGCTTTATCTGTGTCGACAGATTTACTGTTTTTTGTAAGATGTGCTAATGACACAGATAATGTGTGGACAGATCACAAACCATCCAAGCCGTTTTTTCATTTAAATTATTTTTTCAAGGACTCTCACGGAAAATCAGCTCAATTTAATACATATCAATATTCAATCTAATCATCTAACTTTTCATTCAGGTTTTTGGAGAATGAAAAGTTAGATGATTAGATCGAGTATTTATATGTATCGAATTAAGTTGATTTTTGGCGGGAGACCCTTAAATTTTTTTTTACATTTGATGAACGGCTCAGATCGTTTGTATGAGATCCTTAGTGGGCCTCACATTGTAATCTGTGCACACATTATCTGTGTCAACAGACTTTCTAATTTTTTATTTACTCCACGCGAATGTATAGTAGAAAAGAGTCTTAGGGCATTTTAATAACTTCTCGATAGCTTGGCTTTTTCAATAAGCAACTGACTAGTCTTTTCACTTAACGCGGCGGGGACGGTGGACCAGTGGTGGTTGGACATTTCGCATTGTTCGCAAGAAACTGTCTCTGGACCTCTCTACTTCCTTTCTTCATGGATTTGCCAGAACTTGTGTATTTTTATTTTTTTTCATTCGAGAAGAAGTTGTGTTTGGTGCACCTTTATTTGTTGAACAGTTCGTGTGGAGTGATGATGCTTACGGGTGTGACAGTCGATCTGTGTGCACGAATATCACCACACTAAAACTCGAGTACTTATTAGCGCTTCTTGAGACTTCATCACATAATGCTCTCGACTTCTTTTTTAACACACATTACGGCGTGATTCACACAAGCACTTCACCTTGAATTCCACCACAATATGTGGTGGAGAAGGGGCCTGGGATACCAGTAACTGACCAGGGCATTGAGAGTAATTCTACCCAAAACTCATATAGAAGTAGTGTTTTAAAAGAGTTCCGTAATAAACAAAATATAAAAGAGTAATGCTGGTATATATATTTGCATCGTATATAGTTTCTGGCACAGATGTGTTAAAAAAACGTTAATTTGATGTGTGCTAGTACTTTATTAATTTTTAAAACATATAAGCATCGAACAATTGTAGATACATCTGCAATTAAATATGTGCGCAAACTTTGTGATCGTAAAATAATCAAGACAAGCTCTACTAACTGAAGTTACAAATGCGCAATCGCGCGTAAGATAGACTTGACACGGTAATAACACCAGATTATATAAAAATATAGTATAAAAAGGCAGTCGTAATTTGGAAAACATTTTCGTTTACAAGAAGAGCCCTTTTGCCGGAGGACTCATTTCTCGTTTGACCGTAGAGAAAATATTGTTTGTTCTTTTGCTTCTTTGTTTACTCGATCCATTGTATAATTAATATATAACCTCAAACATATAACAAATTGAGTGTTGCTACAAATGTCTTGGCAGTAAAATGATTCTCCCGAAAGGAAGGGGTTTCCCTTCCCCGTGTGGAGCCCTGGCTGGGGAGTGTAAAAGTGATGAGCCCTAAAGGAGGAGGTGGAATCATGATTCAGGGAAGTGGTACACATTTGGCCATAAGTAACACGTGGTGGCACTGTTTTCCCAGAAATGCATGCACCTTGCAAAAGGAGGATTAATAATTGCTTGACATGTCAGTAAAGGGACGCAGCTCCCCAGGTCCGTATTTTAGTCTGGGCTGGGGGGTGTTTCTCCAGTTTCTTAAAAAAAGAACTTTTAAAAACAAAGCGGAACGAGACTTTTTCTTTTTTTTGTTACCTTCGTTTTGTGTGTTTTGTTCGTTTTTTGAATTTTTGTTAAATTTACGTTATACTTTTAGATTAATTATCCATCTCGACGGGAGGAGTTTTAAAGGGTAAGAAATTATTACCAAAAGTTTAAAAAAAAAGTTCACTAAAGACGAAAAAATACTCAAATAGCTGTCTTTTTTGTCTAAAGTAATGTCGTCTTATGTGAACTTTTTCAACGTCGATCTATATTTTTATATTTTTTCGATTCATCTCATCGAGACGAACTGTAACGCAAAAAATTAAGACGAAAAACTAAACTAAAAATTACGAAAAGTAAAAAATACCGAGATAAGTTCTAGACCAATACGTTTACAAGAACACAATGTCGAAAAATTAATACTCAAGACCCTGTTCGGTTTCGATTTTGAGAGAGGTTTTAAAGTGTAATGAGTGGATGGAGATAGATAAAGAAAATTTATTGACTAGAAGGAGTTTTGAGTATCCTAAATGAACAAGCCCCGAATGTTTGTGAAGTGATGTCCACAGCAATCACACATCCTTGCACAAATCATTATTAAAATATATAGATTTCATGGGAATGTTAGGTGACAGAGATACATAAAGCACCAGCTGCACCACACATTCTCACGAGAATCACATCGCCCCTACTTTCTCAAATAATTTGTCTTTTTTGTTTATTTTTATCTTTATTCAAAAGAATTGGAGTTTGAATCATAAGTTCTTAACTTTCTAATAATGATTTCATGGCTGCACCACACATTTTCACGAGAATCACATCGCCCCTAATTTCTCAAATAATTTGTCTTTTTGGTTTATTTTTATCTTTATTCAAAAGAATTGGAGTTTGAATCATAAGTTCTTAACTTTTCAATTTCTCTAAGTGAAACGAATCAATAATTCACAAAAATTTTATGCAAAATTAATAAAAGCAAAAAAAAAATGGCTAAAGACAAAAAAAAAAAGAAAAAGCCAAGGACTCATTAAGCTAAAATCCTAATTGTAGGTAGGGGTATGTTTAGATCAAATTAATTACTTTTATAGGCAGTTGGTATTATTGAATTTGGTGATTTTTTTTTTATATTTTTTTTCATAAAATTTAGAATTAATTATTCATCCCAATGAGAATTGAAATACATTTAAAAATATGAACTGAACCTGAAAAAAGAGCAAATAAGACTACCCTAAAGATGCTAAAGACAATTGCTTCAAACCTTTTTTCGTCTTCAGGATTTTTTTATTACTTTTGATCAGATCGAGTTATTTATTTTTTGATTCAGCTCATTAATTAGACGAGTTATTTACTTTTGAGATGAATCAAACAAAAAGACAAATAGAACGAACTGAAAGACAGTGGCCTAATTAAATTTAGGCCAAACTTTAGCTGTCCACAAACAAAAACATCGTTATATAGGTATCCATAAAATGTTCTTACCATTATTAGTAGTGAACACTCCATGGTCTGCACTAAATCAACATGCATGGGGACCATCGAATTCCCATATCATGGAGAGGGAGAGGGACCAAATGCAGTTTTAATCGTATGATCAATGTATTTTGATCTTAAAAAAAAAGGGGGAATCGTGCGATCTTCCTAAAATTAATGCGATCCGATCAAAATATTTGGGTGGTGTTGCATATTCTTCTGAAAGAAGGCAAAAAATAAATAAATAAATAAATAAATCAAAAGGCATATACTTTCCCAGAGGGCCGGGTTAGTGCGCACGAGTAGCAGGGTCATCATCAATTAAACTCTTGACTCTAGTGATTAACTTATGCAGAATAATATTTTGGTTCAAATTTGTTCAATTTTTTTTGGCATTTGTTAGTTTTACGTCAAATTTTTATGTGATATGGGTGAGTAAGAATTAGAGGAATTGAAAAAGTAAAAAATTATTACATAAGTATTTTTGGGAAATATCCAAAGAAAAGCTCAAAACGTCAACTTTTGGACTTTTTCTTGGATATTTCCCAAAATACTTGTGTAAAAATCATATTTTTTTACTTTTCCAATTCCTCTTGACCTCACTCACCCGTATTTTCCAAAAGTACAAACACCAAAAAAATTGAATAAGGACAAAACCAAAAAATTGTGTTGCATAAATTAGTCATTTCTGGTTTGATCAATTGATCATCACATTCCCAGTTATCCCACTGGGAAGAGCTTGTAGCTAGCTAGATCGAACAACTTTGTGAAGCCAAGCTAGGGCTTTGTTTGTTTGATAGTTTTGGATATTTTAGTTTTGATAGTGGATGAAGAGAGAAATAGGATAATGATTGGAGAGAGAGATAAGTAATGAGTGGAGAGAGAAATGAGAATAATAATTGAAGAGATAGTGTAATAATTGAAGAGATAGGGTAATAATTGAAGAGAAAAATAGGGTAATGATTACAAAACAAAACAAAAACTTTTCTAAACTTAGAAACGAACAAGGCCGCGTTGTGTTACTTTTATGCCCTCTTCTCTCTACTTATTTAATTTCATCCTATAAATAACATTTTTTTCCCGCAATCGGAAAAATAATTTCTCCATTTTGGGTTGATAAAGTACTCCAGGCATGTTCAGATGTTCTTAATTACTACCACCTTATCTATAAAAACTGATCATGTAGGTCCGATAATTTTTACAACCTCCTAAGTGTACGTACAATATTGTTTAGTGTATGTGACTCACGTACACCAATGGACGTGTGACCCAATAGCCTCGAATACTTGAAAAAAATTTATGTTATAAAAGAAAGGAAGTGGTGGATTCAAAAATTGGTATAGGAGGGGCACCAATTAATCATCACTTATTATTTTTCCGAAGCAGTCATAACAAAATATTATTATACTGGAAAATTCCTCACTAAGCACAAAAACATATAACGCGAAAAGAAAATACCCAAAAAAAAAAAACAATTGACCCTGGTCTGTAAATGCAATCTACATGAAGAAACCAAAAACATGCATATTCTCAAAAGTCTACCAAAGAACCATAATTGCATTTTTTGCTTTGCACTATAGATTCAACATACAAATTGGGTTGCGATATCGTTTTCTTTAAATCTTATATAAGGGGATGCGTGGAATTAATTTCTACTTTAAGGGGAAAAAAGATCAAGTGCTGTAAACTCTTTTTGGACTACATACATCATGCGGAGATTTGCTCTAACTTTAACTAGAGCCTCCGTGTGAATGGTAAGATATATTCTCCAAGATAAGTCGAGGTGCATATAAATTGGTTTGAATTTTTAAATTAATAAAAAATAAAAACCAAGTATGATTCGTAGGGGTAAATCATAAATGTGGGGTAACTGAAAAACACGCTTAACAACGAGGCGGTACAATAGAAATTGCCAATATATCAGGGGGTCACGCGCCTTTGGTATATCCATCCGTCCGCTGGGGGATTGAATGACTCGTGTTTTAACTACATATTTATATGGATCCAGTGTATCGGGTGATAACCGTATGGTTAGTCCAGTTAGTTAATGAGTTTGCTCTTCAAACAAATTGATCATGGTTGAAGCAAGTTACAAGAAAGAATTTTTTTGTGAATCTTCTAATTCCGACATGAATATGGCTTGCCTTTTTTATTGGAACAAGAAGGCGCTTGAACACCGGCCCTAATAGAGGAGGCTCTAGTCCAATAAGCTTTAGGTCTAGTCCCGTCCAGTCTTGGCCAATTGTGTGCTTTTTTTGGACCTAAAGCAATGATCGGAACCGTTCACTTTTTATATCTTCTCAGAAACATTGGCCACGTCAATTGACAAGAGAATGCAAGATGCAGGGTGTGGGTATCAGACAGATGACATTCACTTTCTCAGGAACCATTCCTCTGGTATCAAGACTCTCTCTCTCTCTCTCTCTCTCTCTCAACAGAAAGCTCATTGTTTTATGCGAAAGTATATATGGAACCTGCTTTTCCAAAAGGCCAGAAAAAGTAAGGATATATTTACAACAATTTGGCTATAAAGTGGAAAACCATAATCGTTGATAACCAACCAAATTGCATTTGGCTAAAAGCTCTTCTCGTCCATGCACCCGATCCTTTCTTCCACACAATATCTAAGGATCCACTGAGTGGGATGCGCTTCTAGAAAGAATAAAACAAAAAATAATACTCCTCCTACTAATGAAAGAAAAACACAGAAATAAATAACTTAAATTAAGTTTCGTTAATAGGACTTGCCCGTCATGAATTGGAAGCATGGAGGGAGAGCGCAGAGGGCCGGAATAACTCTGTGGGGTTTGTGGGTTGCTGCGGTGGTGGTGGTCGAGGTTGTGGGGCAGTTTGGTTGGTGGAGGTGCTGAGGGCGTGGTGTTGGTGGTGGCGTAGAGCTGATGGTGGAGGTGGTGGTAGAAGCTGTTGAGTTTAGGGTGAGTTTTTTTTTTTTTTTTTCCTTGATTTGGGCCAGGCCCATACGGTTTAAGGGTGTTTTTCTTGGGGTCTGGCCCTGTTTCCCACAAAAAGTGTAAAACCAAATCAGCCTAGAATGCGTAGGCGTGCCAGGACAGGTCTGTTGTCCAATTTGTTTTTAAGGCCTTCGTGCCTCAAAATTTGACTCCTTTCGAGCAACTGTGCTTGGCCTAAAGGGTAAGGCCTCGTGATGGTTCGTTGGCTGCCTCAACGAAAAGGACTTTAGAATTTCCTACCGTTGTAGAAATGAGAAGAAAGTAACACAAGGACTAAAACGGGAATGAAAAGGTCTTCATTAACGGTTTAATGAAGATGAAACGTGACTAAACTTGGATCAAACGCACTCCATTAACGTTTTAATGAAGGTTGGATACAAGGAACGTGATAAAAACTTAAGCTACTATGAAGTGAATACAAGAAAGGGTAAAAGAAATGGAAATGAAATTGCATAAGCTGTGAGCTTTGAGATCGTGGACCCTTGGTAAGGCCTTCAAAATTGGTATTTATAGGAGCTACAAGCCTTGAGCTGCTTCAAAATGCTCCAATGCATGACTGCCAAGTGGCCTTCTAGCAGAGGCCTGAGTTTGAGCAGCTTCAAAATGCTCCAATGAGGAGCCATTTTTCGAGCAAAACGTGTCTTTTATTCCAAGAAATCGGCAAAGGCCTGAGAAACCCTTCTTTTTGCATAAAACTTTGCAAAAGGGCAAAAAGAATCTTCAAGTTTTGCAGCATCCAGGCCTGTTCGAGCTGCTTCAACACTCAAGCTATTGCTTGGATGGACTTCCTTCGAGCCCACCACAGCTGAAAACCAATACTTTTTCAAGCCTTGCTACCATTCTATTGGACCTCAAACCTCTTGTGGGCCCCCAAATCTTCTAGACTTGACTCCTTATGGAAGAAGGACCGAGAACAACAAAACAAGCAGGCCTGGGTGAGCTGCTTGCGAGTAGCTTGCTTAGGTCTACAAGAGTCATCTTCCAATAGCCCTAAGGGTTGCATGAACGCCACTTGTCACTGGACTTGCTCTATGCTGAAGACTGGGGTCCCACACTGGTCCAGACTTTGAGCTGCTTGTGAGCAGCTTACGCAAACCTATCTGAGTGGGAACATTCCAGGCCTTTGAGCTGCTTGTGAGCAGCTTTAAGGCCTTTGAACTACTTTATGAGCAGCTTATGGCTTTTTATTGCTAATTAAAGGCCCTTAAACACGTTCTGAAAGTAGTGGACCTATTTAAATGGGTCTGAACATGTAATGACTTGTGGGCCTTTATCCATTGTAAGCCTTCTGAGCCTGGGCCTGGAGAGAAGGCATGGCTTTAACTGATTTGGACCTACTAGAAGGCCTAGGCATAGCCCGGGGCCAGGCTGGTCAATCTTGGGCTTGGGCCTGTGATAATAGGACTTGAAACATTAATTCGGCCCACCTTATTTGCCCAGCTCTATCCAACCAGTGGCCTCTAAACTGGCCCAATTACCCAGGCTCATGATTGTGAGGCCTCTTAAGGTCAAATGTCCACCTTTAGGCCCATAAATTTGTTTCCTAAATTTTTGGCCAAAAATGGGTGTAAACAGGCCCTTAAGGGGTGTTTGGGTTTAGTCCTTTTTTTTTTTGAGAAAATGACGGCTCAGGACGTGTTTTGATAATTAATACCCACCAAAGACAATCTAAGAACAATTGTTAATGCTGAAAATGTCCTTGACAGATATTAATTATCAAAACACATCCTTGGCCGTCATTTTCCCCTTTTTTTTTTTGGAAAAATTAGCCATAAGGACGGTAAAATAATTTTTATTTAGGGAAAGGATGCTAGCAAAATAGTTTTCAATGCAAGTCTTTCCAACTTTTTGACTTTTTTAGTCATAAGGCCAAAACATGTTTAGGCACTTTCATAAGGTTTTAGGATACACTTTTCTATTATAAGATTTTAGTGGTTTATGCACGTTCATAGGTACTATAGGGTTTTAGGCGCGTTCATATATAGGGTACCCTATGGTTTTAAGCATTTTCATACGGTACCCTAGAATTTAGGCACTTTCATAGGGTACCTTAGGGTTTTAGGTATTTTCATAGACACATTTGTCCTCATGTTTGATTGTAAAAGGTGTTTATCCTTAAGCTCAAAAAATATAAATATGAGAAATTTTGGCTAACTCTCCTCTTTTTTTTTTTCCCCCTTTCTCCATCTAATCTTTGGTTGGATTCTCCTTCCCATTTTCCCCACATGATATACCCTTTGTTGAGTTTTTAATAAAATTTTATTGCCTATATATATAAAAAAAATTGTGTATATTAAAAGACAATTTGGGCCAAATTAATTATTTTTAAAAGACAATGTGTATTCTTTGTGTTTATTACTAATTTTGTTTAGTTTTTTGTCAAAATATTTGAGAATAATTATTCATCTTGATGAGAGACATTAAGGAAGTATAAGAAGGTGGACCCCTAAGTTGAAAAAAAAAGGACAATGAACAAACAAACAAAAACTACTACCATTTTCAATTTTTATCTTTTAAGTGATTATTTTTAAATTTTTTGTCATGTATCTTTTGAAATTTTGTAGAACTCTTTGATCAAGATGAATGATTAATCTAATAAAAATTTGACGCAAATATATTGAAAAGTTCATAAAAGAAAGAGGAATTTTAAAAAATTTAGTTGTAGAAATTTTAAGATTCTGGAGATGTGGGAATTTCATACAATTGTGGTTATCATCCCACATTACATTGTAAATTCGAATTACTAAACGTGTAGTTCAAGTTTATGAATTTTTTTTCTAAGCAATCGTGTGAAAATAATCTTTTCACTAGCTAGTAGCTAGCCAGCATGTTTTGTGTTTTTTCCCGTTCTAGTTTGAGTAACTTATTTGGGATTAATATTGTTTTTTAATCTCTCATATAGATATTCAAAAACATCCTTAAAGAGTCTGTTGGGCTTGGAGTACCCAATTGATATGGCTACGTAGTTTTGCTCCTTGCGACCATACTGAAGCATGCCAATGCGATGTCGAAGTTGAAATCTTCCCTAACAACAATGGGTTTGAGAAGATCGAGAAGGTCGAACAACGATTCAACGACTAGTATTAGAACCAAAAAGTCATGGGACGTCGAACTGTGGGAGCGTTATCTTTGAAGGAGGGATTGTTGAGCTTGGAATGCCCATGAATTTTAGATACACAATGTCGCTCTCCATGTGTTGACACCCGTTTTTCTGAAAACCCCATTTGACACATATGGGCTCATCATATATCCATCCTCAAGTGGGCTCCAAAAAATTAAAAGGAGTTTTGAAGAAGAGAAAAGAGTCAAAGAAGAAGCCGATCCAGTCCAGCTGGTGCGTACCTTAGGCCCAAAATGGTTCATCACGCTTCACTCAAACTCAGAAAGTCATGGTACAAGTGGGTACAAATCTTTTTTTTGGGCTTATTTTTGGTCTAAAAAAAAAGTTTGGAGACGGTCATTTTATTTAAAATACTTTGTTTATGGTTTTTCAAAAAAATAAGCTCAATTTGATATCGGTAAGCATTTACGAAATATCCAAACTTTGTTTTAGAATTCAGGCTCGCATTTTGGGTCAAAGTTGGACATTTTGTAGACGCCTTAACCGATATCAGATTGAGCTTATTTTTCATAGGATCCGTAAACAAAGTATTTTAAACAAAATGAACGATTCCGATTATTTTTTTAGACTCAAAACGGAACCAAAAAAGAGTTTGTACACACTGGTACTCATAAAATATTGATTTTATCTATACCAGTAGCACCATTCAAACCGAATTAATTTAACTTTACCACAGACGGCTTCGTTTTGGGTCAAACTTTTTTTTTCTTTTTTCTTTTGAAAAGATCACTGAGGTCAAACTTGAACACAATCAGGCTCCATTCCGCAATACTTCTTAAAAAATAAGTACTTATTTCCTCTACTTCACATTCAAAAATAAGCCAACCTTCTTATTTTTCTCAAATACAAAATTTCTTCTACATTTTCAATTTTTCAAACTCAAATATAACATAAATGAAAAAAAAAAAAATTTTTTGCACCGTATTAAAGATCTAAATGAGATCTATCAAATAAGATCCATAGTGGTAGGAAAATTTTTTGCTTAACCCTATTGTTTTTGACCTGGAAATTCCAATTTACTCCCACACAGGACTGTGTGTATGAGAATGAGGGCCGGCGGTCGAAAATCGTACCGGCGGCCACGCCAGGCTGTCTCCGGCCACCGGACGGCCGATCCGAGCCGTCCAAAAATTCTAAAAAAAAAAAAAACAAGGGAGCATACGCGGGAATCAACGGCATATGTACACGGAAAAGGGGTGCTCGGATCAAGCACCCTACACACCTCCGATGCCGTTGATTCCCGCGCATGCCCCCTTGTTTTTTTTTTTATAGAATTTTTGGACGGCTCGGATCGACCGTCCGGTGGCCGGAGACGGCCCAGCAGCCGCCGGTACGATTTCCATCCACCGGCCAAATGGTACCTAAACAACTTCTTCCAAAATAAGGCTCCGTTCCGAAACTCGTTTTAAGTCTTTATTTTTTAAGAAAGCAATTTCAACTCAAAAATTATGGGTTGAATGAAATCTAAAAATATGCAATATGGATCTTATTTGAAAGATCTTGATGAGATCTTTTATACGAAGCAAAAAAAATTGAAAAATTATTTTTCATTTACATTATTTTTTAATTTGAAAATGTGAAATAAGCTGCTTATTTTTTAAAAAGGTTTCTGGAATGGAGCCTATGTAGCAGGCTTCTTATTTTCCTGGAACGGAACATCTTATTCTCCAAATAATAAGAACTTATTTGGGTTGTGAAACACACCCTCATAAGGCCTGGGCAGCTCAAAAAACATGTTTTAAATTATTTGGGTTGTGAAACACACCCTCATAAGGCCTGGGCAGCTCAAAAAACATGTTTTAAAAAAAGCTATTTTTTTCAATATATTTTACATAAATTAACAGAGGGTTAGTGGGGATAGAGTTAGCACAGCGAGATCCAAAGGCCATCCACAGTTCTGGTCCCCAAAGTTCTGTCCCTCGTGGGACTCGAACATTTTGTCACCACTAAAAGGGAGGAAGATGAGTTACCAACTTCACTAGAAGTGGTTCTAAAAAAAAAAAAAAAACTGTTAGCCAAGCTCATTAGGGCCCGTTCCGGAAACCTTCTTAAAAAATAAGTACTTATTTCTCAAACTTCTTATTCCACCTTCTTATTTTTTCCAAACAAAAAGTTTCTTTCACATTTTCAAACTCAAATATAACATAAAAGAAAAACAAAAAAAAAAATTTTTTGCACCGTATTAAAGATCTCAATGAGATCTATTAAACAAGATCCATAGTGATAGAAAAATTATTTGCGTAAACACATGATTTTTGAGCTTGAAGTTAGCTATATAAAAAATAAGACTGGAACCTATATAATTGGCGCCGACGGACGAAAATCGTACCGGCGGCCGGCCGGGCCGATCCGAGCCGTCCAAAAATTCTAAAAAAAAAAAAACCAAGGGGGCCTACGCGGGAATTAATGGCATCCGAAGTGTGTAGGATGCTTGATCCAAGCACCCTTTTTCCGTGTACTTATCAAATATCATACATACACAAAAAATGGGTGCTCGGATCAAGCATCCTACACACCTCGGATGCCATTGATTCCCGTTAAGCCCCCTTGATTTTTTTTTTTTAGAATTTTTGAACGGAGATGGCCCGGCGCGGCTACCGATACGATTTCTGTCTGTCGGCCCTCATGGAACCTATATAAATTCTTCCAAACCTTCTTATTTTTCAGGAACACCCCTTCTTATTCAACAAAAAAGAAGCTCTTCTTTTGGTTCTGGAACGGACCCTTAGAGAGTTTGTTGGAGTAGTTGGTAATGTAATCTGGGTTACAGCTGTAGTTAGGCAGGCGGGTTAAAGACTTTTTTTTTTTTTTTTTTGGATCCTGGTTAAAGACTATGTTACCCCAGGCTGAGGCTAGCTGTTTTGCAGTGTAGGACGTATAATATTGTATTATATTCTCGTATTAATCATTTGCTGAGTAGTGAAGCAAAGACTATTCCAGAAACCTTTTTAAAAAATAAAGAGCTTATTTTATATTTTCAAACTCAAAAATAATGTAAATGAAAATTATTTTTTCAATTTTTTTGCATCGTATAAAAAGATCTTTCAAACAAGATCCATAGTGCATATTTTTAAATTTCAATAAATTTTAATTTTTGAGCTTAAAATTACCTTCTTAAAAAATAAGGACTTAAACTGCATTCTGAAACGAAGCATAAAAGATTGTCAGGATGCAAAACCACTTATTTCTCTCTCCTCTCCTCTCTTCTCTCAATTCCATCGAGTTCATAGATCTCTTTTTGCTTTTTAATTTTTTAATCGAAACAGACACATAACATATATATATATAAATAAAAGGATACTATGGGTCCGAATTACAAACAACAAACCAAAATAAAATACACCCGAAAAACAAAAAAACCACAAGGAATCAAAAAACGTCGGAGCCGGACCCATAGACCACACTCGTGAGGGTGGGTGGAGTGGTCAAGGGAGTGGCTAGATATGGAAAGAGCAACTCTCAAGATAGACCAGCCGCACTAGTTGAGCACATGCCCGCCGCAAGATTCTAGGCCGAAGCTGCTGCCGAACATCGTCATCGTCGCCGTTGTTGAGCTGATTCCAAAGACCCAGATCTGGACCCCCGCGTCCAAATATAATGGGGAGAGGGGAGAACTCCCTCCCAAATGAAGGAATCTCACCCTACTCGCAACCATGGAGACCGAAGAAAGGCGAGGGAAGAGGAGAGGCGAGAGAGAGCTGAGGCAGAACGGGGACGGAGGGATGAGGGAGAAGGAAGAGTTTAGAAACCAGGGGGAGGAGGAACGGGGAAAGCGGGGGGGGGGTTGGAGGAACCCACCTGCCCCAACTCTCTCTCGAACTCTCCTTGTACATAGATCTCTTTAATGGACAATGAATTCGGTCTTCTACATGGTATCAAAGGGTTCATTCCATCCCAAAATAAAAAAATTAGGAACCCACGTTCCATGATGACAGATCCAAAACAGGCTGCACGAAGATAGATAAAAATAATAATAATACATATAATAGATCTACATATTTAATCAATAATTCCACATTGCTTGGGTATGAAATGAGAGATCACGTAATAACATAAGAGATTTATCCACTTATTGCTCAAAAGAAAGTGACGTGTTTTTTTGCTGATTAACATAAATATATTGTATATATAGGAAAAAGGAACACATATGGACTTATTATGACTTTGGAGTGTTTTCGATTATTGTTTTTTTGGGTCAAACGGAAATAGTTTTTTGATTATTTTGTCTTACTTTTTGATGATGAAAATTATTTACTAAATCTCCTTCTTTTTTTTTTTGGAAAAAATTAATATCACATTAAGCAAACAAACCAAAATTAAATATAGTTCTCTTTCTTGTACTCCGTATCACTTGACCACTTAAAAACAAAAAACGGTTTGGTACGCTTGTAACCGCCAGTGGAAGGAGACTAACCCCAACATCCACACAGAGGCTCAGTTTGATAGCAGGAATCAAAGATCAGGAATGAGTATCTTATTTATGGAAATCTCACTCCCAGGAATGTGATACATGAATAATCCTATTGAAGTGTTTGGTTCACGTGGGAATGTTTTAAAGGGAAAAATGATAAATTCATGTTCATGTGTTTGGTTCGACCATTGAAAGTTAAGGAATAGAATGTGTATTCAATTAATTTTTAAAAAACACCCTTTAACAGCTTCTTCTTCTTTTTTTTTTTTTATCGTCGCCTTTTAAAAGCTAATGCTAAATTATTCACACCCAAAATTCCTACAAGCCAATAGTTAAACAAGAGGAGACAATGAAAAAAAAATTCAACTATTAAAAGTTCAGAACACTAGCCAACAGTAAAACAACTTTAAAAATGTCGAAACATTATCGCAAAATACTATTAACCTGCCTAATAAGTAATAACCTACTACTAGGTAACTAAGAAAATCATAAAAACGTAAAAGTCTTTCAAGTGCCTGTTAGAAGTAAAGCTCCACATTTTCATATTCGCGAACGAGTTTCTCCACCTATAATTTTCTCAGATTTTCGTTAAAAGTGAAAAATATATCTCTTTGTGCAGGATTACTCAAGATGATTTGAACTACTTGAAATAGTGGCGAAGCCTGGATGTGTACCTGGGAGGGGTCGAACAAATAGGAGAAAAAAATGCGACAAAGATGAACTTTTGAATATTTATTAAGTATATTTACATTAAAATTTTAAATTTAATTAAGTTTTGAAAAAATAGTCCTGACTATAAAAATTGCAAAACATACTGTTTTTCGGTTTTGTTTAAAAAAAATTTAAAAATGACACAGTGTTATTCCACTTCAATTTTTTTGTTTGGAGTGTTATTTCACTTAACATGTGGCAAATGAACTGCCAATCAAGTTGTGGCGCTTTATAATCCTTGCACCAAGTGACAAACCTCACTAGTTCCATCCCATTTCTCCTAGCTAGATTAGGGGTAGGATAAAAATTTGTCGTGTAAAAAACAAAAAATTGCATGTGAAACCAAAAAAAAAAAAAAAAAGTCAACGTGGATGAGTTTTGAGGGTATAAGAGGTAATAATTTTTCTTTCCATTTCCCCAAGTAATTAGATTACCCCGTAATCTCATATTCCCAAGGGGTTGTGGAGGTTTGAGATTTATCCTCTATTTACGAATGTGATTGTTCCTAGATAGAAAGATCAGGAATCATATTCTCATTCAATCACTACCCAAATATGGAAATCTCAGAGTTAGGGAATCATATTCTCATTCCCCCTCAAGATGACTTGCATCCAAACTGAGCCACACAGTGATGCCGACGGGGACATTTATGTCATTGTACTCATTAACCGCAAAGACAACAACGCCCCACCTAAACCACCAGATCCAGAGGGTCATCAGCCGAAATTAATACCGAAACTTCAAGGGCCTTTTAGGAACTACCGAAAGTAAAAGGCTAAATTTCAACCAAGAGTGTTTTCACCAACCAATAATTCGTGGACACAATTTTTTAATTTTGTCTTTATTTAATTTTTTCCGTGTTTGTTAGTTTCGAGCTAAACTTTTATGTAATATTGGTTCGTTTCGATGGGAAGAATCGAAAAAATAAAAAATTTATAAAATTTACACAAGTATTTGAAAAATATCCAAATAAAAGCTCAAAAGTCAGTTTTTTTGATTGTTTCTTCAATATTTTCAAAATTATTTGTGTAAAAGTCAAATTTTTTTACTTTTCTGATTCCTCTTGTCGAGACGAACTAATATTGCATAAAAATTTGGCCCAGAGCTAACAAACGTAATTTTTTTTGAATAAGGACAAAAATTAAAAAATTGTGGTCATACATGTTATGATAAGCAGAAACACCCCCGAGCCAATGTATGCCTCATATTTTATTTTTTTTTTGAAAATGTCAATTCATTCAAGCCCGAAGGCGAAGATTACATCGCAAATTACAGGAATGCACCAAACTACCTAATCCGGGACCTAGGACACCCTGCAAAAGCAAATCAACACGAGGTGCCGATATGAGAATCCCGTCCGGGACAAAGCAGAGAGATCTCAAACGAAATCTCGGCACAAACCATTACACAATAAAACAGATGTAATCGAAGCAACGAACAAAATACAAGAGTAAAGGAAAACTGTTCCCATGGACAAACCACAAACGATCGCCGGCCGGACTGGAATACAGGCCCAAGCGACCACGGCGGCTGAGACCAGACCTCCCTTCACGCTCGATCTGCCGTTGACGGTCCAGAGTAAAGCTGAAAGCAGGCGAGACCAACTAGAGCTAAAGCGAAGACCCCCAACAAAGGCCCCACTGTCGCAGCTGCCGGAAAACCCCCATCACCACCAAAACAGCCGCCGACCACAGCCATCCGCAAAACATACCAACACCGAAACCTAAGAAGTTTATTCAGCCCACCACCCAAACCGCCGGACCTGAGGGGAAACCCAGACCAGCACAGACCGAATCTAGGAGGACCTCACCCGGAAAAACGAAAACAACAAAAGAAAAAACCTCACCCCCTTATTACCTCGACACCGGCCCCGAGCAAAACAGATCTGGAACCGCCGAGTGGGACATCGGACTGTGGAGCACCACCGGTTGCCGGACAGAGCCGGCACAAGGGGGAACCACGCCGGCCCAAAACCACAAGCGCCCCTAATTGGGAGCACGGGAAGCCCAACGCCAGGCGACGACGAGGCGAGGAGGGGGAGGGAGGAAGAACGGAAGGGGGGGAGGAGGGAGAGAGAGGCGGAGGCCTCCTTCCCCAAGCGGCGACGGTGGCTAGGGTTTTTTCTAGAGAGAGATTGAGCAGAAGCGAGAGAAGTTAGTCCTATGTATGCCTCATTTGAAATTGACCTTCGATCCTATGTATGCCTCATTTGAAATTGACCTTCGATTTCCAATATTACTATCTCTTGAATGCCACTAATAAAATTATTTTTAATTATTTATAAAGTGTAAATTGGATTAGTTGAGTTTTTAAAATGAATAATATTTCGGGACATTTCTGGGAAAATAATTTTGCCATTCTCTTTTTAGTTAACGTCACCCCCTGTAAGTGTATTTTTGTAGGTGAGTGACATTAACAAAAAAGAGAGCGACAAAATTAGCAGCTCATTCCTATAAATGGAACCTAGTAGGATCAACATTTTAGAACGGAGGTATAATTATTCAATATTCCTGAGGCGCCCTGCATGTTGTGCCTCATTCTCCTTTTTCACAATATATATGTTGTCTTGGGGCTCACCATAACGTGTGATGAAAAAAGAGGCATGGACAGCGCGCGACAGTGCCTAAGGGCATAGTCGCATAAAATAATTTTCCGGGACGGACGGAGTGCTACATTTTTCCCTTTCAAAATCTCAGCGTTGCCGTTCGTCCCCTGAGGAGGTCCGTCTGCTTCAAAAACCCTCCTCCTCCTCCTCCTCCTCCCCCCTCTCTCTCTGAATACAATGGCGACTGCCGATATCTTCACCGACAAGAACGCGGTCTTTAGAAAGCTGAAATCCAAGTCAGAGAACAAGGTACGACATCGGGCGTTTTAGTTTCTCGAATTCATCGGAAATCTAGGGGTATTTTGAATTGATATTGATTGCTGATATTTAGATCTGATACAGATCTGGAATTTTTTTGACGAGATTCAGTTTGTATTTTGATTTGTTTTCGGTCAGATGTGTTTCGATTGCAATGCGAAGAATCCAACTTGGGCGTCCGTCACGTACGGGATCTTCCTGTGCATCGACTGCTCGGCTGCTCATCGCAGTCTCGGCGTTCACATCAGCTTTGTTAGGTTAGGGGCCTTAGACTTTTTTTTCCCCCTGTTCCAACATATTTAGAGTTTTCTGTCCAAATTAACTTTGTGATGCAATGGTTGGGGTTTCTTATTCAGCTAGTATTTCTTCCAGGCTTGAACCATATTTCGACTTGTGATCAATCCATAAGTGCCCATAGGACATAAATAGGCGCTCAAACGAGTACATGTCCAGCATTATGAACCAACTCCTTACGAATTGCAATTCATTTCAACATGGAAAACGATTCAATTGATTACATTGAGGAAAACTGAAAATGGATAGGTGCAGATCAAAAGAAAGATTTATAATAGATTGAACTAAAAACATTTTGATTTTAGACATGAATATTTGTGCGTTAATTTTGATACGTCCTTTGATTTTGTTCACACTTACTGTTATTGCTAAAGTTAACTGACAGAGTTATACGGGAATTTATTTTGCTATATTTTTCTTCATAGCAACCAAAAAGATCCATTTGAGCAATTACTTGGATATTAGATCATGATTGAATTGCGAGGGTTGCTTGGGGTTTGGAGTCTACAAGATTGAAAGCTGAAGCTTTGTTGTCAGAATGGACTGCAAATTAGTTGGATTGATGTTAGTTGTTGGTCCCATTTCCTAGCAATTGGACAATTGGTGATTTCACATGGCATCAAAGCATTAGTTTGTGGGAGAGGCTTGTACCCGTTTCTCTCCTGTTTCATTCTTCGTTTGGGCCCTTCTTCTCTATTTGAATTATGCTTCTCTTTTTTCATCTCCGAGTGCAAAGGGTGTTACACAAAGTTTGACGTGATTGGGACCGTTTCTACAGATCAGATCATGAATGATTGGTTGGGATCATTTAACATCGGTTTGATTCTTTTGCTCCACATAAATAAGCAGTGATAAGTTCTTCACACAATTTTTAGGGCTTTCATTCCAATCGTTTGTGATTTGAAAGCATCGTGCAGCTGTTAGTTGAATTTTAGTTGTGAAAGAAGGTTTTCTTTAGTAAGCTATAAGTTTGGGCTTGTAGAATGGGCTACAATATTGCCTATACGTGGGGAAATCACGAATCAGCACACCCCACCCCCCCCACCCCCCGCGGCTCCCTAAAAAAATTTGTTTAGATACTTGGAAGTTAAATTTTTTTTTTATCTGCCATATGTTTCTGGGCGACTTCTTTTTTCTTACTTAGTAGGTGAGCTTTGGGCGTTACAAATGGTTGTTTTGGGTGGGACATAATGTGGTTGAGTGTCGCATATTGTCTAGGTTTAAGATATTGCACCAAGAGGGCAGTTCGTAGTTGGAGGTTACGAAACTCTGGCTATTGAGTATATGTATCTCTTCCCAGCTGCGTGGAGTAATAAAGTAGCCTTTTGTAGTGTCACACTGTGGAAGTCACGATGTCTTACATTCTTACATTTTACGCACGAGGATGTGGCAGAATTGCATAGGATCTTTTAATGGTTGTTGGGTAGCCAATGAGTAACTTTAGCTATTTTCTAGTCAACAATGGGACTTCTTGGTTGGAAAACGCATGGAGCTGGCCTTAGTTATCTTTTTTCAGTGCTTATGGAAGGGCAGATCAGGTTTTTTTCAACTATGAATTTTTAATATTTTCTGTTTGTTAATCTGGGCTCTTAGGATAAATTGAAGTCAACTATTGGAGCTAGATTGTTATTCTCAGGAGGACTTCTTTGGTGACAAGATTGCCAGTGAATATGAGATGCCTCCGACCTTTTGGTACACCTTTACATGAGGAAACTTGATTAAGGAGATAAAATAAATAACTAAGTCATCGGAAATTGTAATTTGTTTTCATGTTATCAGTTAGCACAGTGTTCTTGAGCTATGGACCTTCAACTCAACTCAATGCAACTCGAAGGAGTTGTCCTCAATATTTGTTATGTTATCTTAAATGGGCTATGGGAATGAATATTGCCACTAATCTGCATCATTATTGTTATTTGTGGTCATTAGACATGGCCAAATTTCTGTGGTTGAACCTCTTTCACAACAGCGGGCTCTGATGCCCCTTCTCCTTGGTGGACGCCTATTGTCGCTACAGCCCAAATAGGCTGCAGCTCACTAGTACGAGTACCACACCTCCCTCAGTAGGCTGCCTTACCTTTTGTGCCTTCACAGGTCCAAGTACTTCAACAACACACAGACATCTTTATGTCTAAGCCGAGCAAGTAATCACATCAAACAAAGGATTATTGAGTCACCATCCAAAGCATGGTATCATATTTAACAAACTCAAATCACCGCAATTCAGCAAGGACTTGTTCTCAAATTTGCTGCATTATCTTAAATGAGCATGGGAATGGATACTGCACTAATCTGTGCCATTATTGTTATTTGTGCTCATTAGACATGGACAAGTCTTGAGAGTAGTCACTTTTCTTTGATTTTGCTCTCATATGTGTGTTACTTTTCTGTCTCATGTAAACATTGATTCTAAATTTTCGTCTTTCTTATCATGCCATGCGATTCAATTCGGCTTTGTAATTCCAACCCTCGGATTCATGTGACCATAGTGTTTCTTATCTGTATAGTTGGTCTAGCAATTACCAAGTTAGTTCTGTTTTCAGTTCCAAACAAATTCTGAAAGATTAAATTATGCTTTTGGTAAGGATCCATCTAGCTTGACCTAGGTTATGCTACACATGTCTTGGATTGTGGGATTGTGCATGTAACAAGGTCTAGCCTGGTGTCCCAATCAATTCAGGTAGACTACTTGAATTCTTCTATTGTGGTTGCCAAAACCGTTCACTTAATGATACAGTTTACATTCGATTAAAAATGCAGGCAAAACAATGAAATTTCAAATCTTTAGGTGAAATCAGTTTTGGAACAGAACTAGGTGATGAATCCAACCATATGCAGTTCAGTTCACAATTTATCGTTAGTGCGATCCCTAAATTGTCGGTCTGCCGAACCTTTTTTTTTTTCCTTCAGTTAGTTTTAGTTTAGATTCAAGAATATACAGATTCTAATTACAAAAATATCTTAGGGCGTGTTTGCAATAGCTTTTTCCTAGATTTTAGATTTGAGATTGTTCATTCTCCTTCAGATTCTAGATTTTTAGATTCTAGAGAAGCTATGAAGAGTGTTTGCTGCAGCTTTGGATTACGGATTAAATGTTACAAAAGCTTAAGAGTAGTGTTTGCTGTATAAGCTGTGAAATAAATTTTTTTGTTGTGGAGGAAAAGGATTCATATAGCCGATCCCAAGTGATTGGGACATAAGGCTCGATTTGGTTTGGTTTGGATTAGTCTATTTTGTCCTTTACGTAAGGGTAATTTTTAGAATGGCAAAGAATATTTTTGTCTTTCCACTAATCACAGCTTCTTAGAATCTGTAAAAGCACCAAAATCGTGGCTTCTTAAAAATCAGCTTTTGAGCCTTGGTCTTCCAGTTTTGCCCCTTAAAAAATAAGTGCTTATTTACAATTTTCAAGCTTAAAAATAATAGGCTTATTGAAATCAAAAAATATGAATATGGATCTTGATTGATAGATTTTGATGAGATCTATCAAACCTTTAAAAAAAATTGAAAAATTATTTTCGTAAACCCATTATTTCTAAGTTTGAAATAGGTCCTTATTTTTTAAGTACTTATTTGAGAAACTGGAATGGGGAAGGAAATGTAAAAAAGCCTGTGATTTTTAGAATTTTGCAAACAGGCAATCACATTTAATGATCATGCATAAATCATTATCAATGGGGGACTAAACTATTTTATAGGATGTTAATCAGGTTCTTAACGTTTTGTTTCCCTGGTTAAATCCTCAACTGTCAGAATACAACTTCTAGAAGATGTTCAGGGCTTATAATGTTTACCCATGAACTTTCTATTGCTATTCTGGTGAGATAAACTTAGTTTTATATAATGAGTTGAAGTAGATGGATTCTAACAATTGTAGAAGAATATCACACATACAGCAATGTATAGTTGATTAAATTCATCTTTTAAACTCTTATTTCCTTTAATTATAAATCATTGGATAATCAATAGTATCTTTTAAGTAGATCGGAGATTTATTGTGGAGCTCGGAGCCTTCGGTATCTCTTGCCATTTAAGAGTCTTACCTACCAATTAAATACATATGTTAATGCATAGTACTGCCCTTTTTTGTATTTTGAAATCAATGCATGAAAGATTCATCTCACCGGAGGTGTAGAAATTCCCTTTAGGTTATCTGGGCTTTAATGGCGTATGAGGATCAGTTTTTAGTGCAAGGTCATCCATCACCTATAAGTCATGATGAAGAGAAATACTAATTTGAGGATCAAGGAGATTGAAGAGATCTTTATTAATTCTCCCTGTTAGATGCAAAACGAGTTCTTTTTCATGTCTCTTCTTCCGAGAAAAATATGTTGTATACTTGTATTTGTGGACCTTCTGCAACGGTTTGTGATGTGTCGTGTTTATGAACCTTCTGGTGGTTTGAGCTTCTTCTTGGGATTTTCCACGATCCTGGCTTCTTGTGATGTGCCTAGATTATTATCCAGAACTTCTGCAAGTACAACTAGATGATCTATTTGACCAGATTTTCATGATTGCATGCTTTCATTCAGCTTTAGCTTGATTATCTTTTGTGTTTCTGGTAATCAGAGTTCGTGGAATATCTCTAGCTGATTGTCTTCACCATCTCCATTTGAGCTTTGATTGTGGCTGCAGTATTCATTTTCTTCTGTCACCAAGTCATTACTGACACAACATTTTTGAAAGAGATGAAGCATACGATGCCCAGACTTGTCTTCCTGACGGAAACTAGGATTGAGATTACGTCAAAATTTTGTGTGATGTGTGTCTCTGCATTTAATTAAGTAGATTGATGCACGCCCTCCACGGCTCCACATGCCAATTTGATGGTTGATATTTGCAAACATGGATTGTAATTACTTTTCTTGGTTTTCTAATAGCAAGCTTTTCATATTATACAAGTAATACTTGGTTTATCAATTTAGGTCTACAAATTTAGACTCGTGGACACCAGAGCAGTTGAAGATAATGAGCTTTGGGGGAAACAACCGTGCTCAAGTTTTCTTCAAGCAGCACGGATGGACTGATGGAGGCAAGATTGAGGCTAAGTATACCTCAAGAGCCGCTGATTTATATAGACAAATTCTTGCAAAAGAAGTTGCTAAAAGCTCTGCAGAGGAGGCAGGTTTGCCGTCTTCACCCGTCGCTTCTCAGTCCACAAAAGCCTCTAATGGACTTCCTGATGTCAAGATCAGTGAATCTCCAAAAGAAGTTTTCACAGGAAAGCAAGAATTTCCTGATGTCTCTGCTTCCCCTAAAGCTTCTCATACGGTGGTTAGTCATCCTGTTAAGAAGCCTCTTGGTGCAAAGAAACCCGGAAAGACTGGGGGGCTAGGTGCTCGGAAGCTTACTACTAAGGTGAATCCTTGCTCTGTTTGGTTGCAATTTTCACTATCAATTTTATGAACTCAAGGCAAATGGGCGTGGCCCTTTGCTATAAAAATAAATTGACGTGGCTTGTCGTTGATTTTTAGTTATAATTTTCACAAAATTTTCAGAACTAATTTTCTGGAATTCGAAGAAAAGATTCCACTTTTTGAGAAGGCATAGAACTAGATATTACAAATCGAATTCTCGAAAATCAGTTCTGCTAAACAATGAATGAGATATGAGGAAAGAATATTTTCATCTCCAAAAGCAGTTTTCTGAAAGAAACTTTCACCAAAACTGATTCTGTAAAGTTTACTGTTATTTTTAATAATGTCAATTCCTCAAAGTTCAGTGTTTGCTGCTTGATTTTGCATAAATTATTTTCAGTTCTGTCTTCTAAACCAAATGCTTCGATCCAATGCAGCCGAGTGAAAGTCTCTATGACCAGAAGCCTGAAGAAAAACCTGTGCAAGTTTCTACGTCAACTAATACTGCCCCAACTGCCAGCTCAGCATTTACATCACGGTTTGAGTATGTAGATAATGTGGAAGCTGCTCCAATGAGTTCTGGAGGAACACATGTGATTAACCATGTAGCCCCACCAAAAGCATCAAGCTTTTTTGCAGAATTTGGGATGGACAGTGCTTTCCCCAAGAAAACAGGCTCCAATTCATCCAAAGTTCAAGTAAGCTATACGTTTACGAATTCTTTCAGAATAGCAGCATAAGTATGTTAATTTCATCGTTCTTAAATATTTTTTAAAAAAAATAGTGTGCCAATTCGGGGACGCATTTCCCACTTTTTGTTGGTAAACTGAGCTGGGTTCTCTGTTTGGATGTGCACTTTGACTTGGTTGAACTTTCCATTCCAAGAGAGTATGGGGTTTTTGAGCATGCAAGGCATGAGCCTTTGTCCTGTCTTAGATTTGGTTGATCCTTTCTCGTGTTTGTGTTGTTTTCCTGTCTCGGCCTGGTGTTTTAGTATGTTCATCTCTCAGTTTTGTTTCCCATCCCATTGGGCAAATACTTCCATTTTCGACCCCCTGTATGAAATATCCACCTGAACAGTTTTGATATACACATTTTCCCTTTGGCCCTACATACGAGAAGCTACTTTTTGTTACTGAGGTATTCAAAAGGTGGAAGAACCTCCTGCTGTTATCACGCATTTGATGATGATACATGCATTCCCACTCTCATTTATTAGTTGAGCCTTTAAACGGATCTCAAATGTTGTCCAGTCCTGGTTTACATCACCTGTTCTACAACTCAATGATTAGTACTCCATAGTCCGTAAGGGACACTTTTCCCTATGGCTTAGATCTTATTTCTCCAATAAAGAGAATCAGATTTTAGTTTTCTTAACTGTCTAATACATAATCACTTGTGATTGTTACCTTTGTCTCTATGTTCAATCTAGTGGAGCAAAGTGTAGCAATTTCTCTGTTCTCTGCCAGTAAAAATGGATCTAGATATTTATGTGTCATTTCGCATCATAGTTTGCAAGGAGAAAGGTTCTCTGAAAGGAGTGGTCAAAAGCTTATCAAATATTGATTCCACAGTGTGTGTTTTGTTTCTTAATTAACCCATGCTTATGTGAATGTCTTCAATGCTGGAATTTGATGTATTAGTTCTCATCTCTAAGCTTGCAAGCATGGTTAGCTCACATCTAAGATGATTTCCTATGGTGATGATTCATTCTGAGTATTAGTAAAAGGACTCCACTGACGAACACCAGCTCGGAGTATTGTTCGTAATTCTGATGCTTTTTAATGAATGCAGATAAGCTGGTTGTCGTAGAACGATTCCCAAAAAAGTTATTGAGAAGCTTTGGCTTTATGTTTTGGCAACGTTCTTTCTGTATTTATTCGAAGATGGAATATGATAATGAGCACTTTGTGTTATTTTGCTGGTCTTCATATATTTTTGCCCAATTTGGTTCGGCAGTTTGTTTGCATTTTGAAGTATGGGTTTCTATCCATTATTTGTATGTTGTAATTGTCAGATTGAGGAAAGCGATGAAGCAAGGAAGAAGTTCTCTAACGCAAAATCTATTTCATCAGCCCAATATTTTGGGGATCAGAACAAAGCTGCTGCGGATGCCCAGCTTTCCTTGCAAAAGTTCTCAGTATGTGTTCTTGGCATTACTTGCACACTTTTTACATTCTTGAAGCTTTCGTATTTTTGTAGCATTTATTGGCTTTCTTAAGTTGGATCCTATAAAATCTTGAGCTGTTTTGATTCGTCCACGGTTTCTTTTTAGCATATGAGATATAGGGTTCTCTAGGTTACTGAGTTAGCACTGAGCATTTAATCTGAATGAGGAATAACTTTCCATCTTTACACACAACTTTGGACTTGCATGTTTTGAATTTGCTAAGCATTTCTTTCTTTTTGTGACTGTTATTGTGGTTAAGTTTCCAGCAGACCCAAAAGTTTTAAACAGTTTAGGGATGGGCCCAACAATGTTTATCATCCTATCCAATACCTTCCCTGCATTCCTATATCCTGGACATGGTGAAGAAAACGTCCATACATAGAGCCAGAATGCGAAAGGGAGAAGCATAATGCACACATAGAATGAATGCAAACGGAGAGACTTGAATGGTTGAACCCATGACGTCCCAAAACCAAAGCTTTGATACTATGTTAAGTTACTAATTATTTCAAAAGCTTGAGCTGTTGGGAAATGAGCCCTCAATGTAAATTCAGCCATCCAACAATTTTGTTTCTTCCCAACCATTTTGTTATTTCTCTCTCACCTCTTACTTTATCGTTTTAGAACTTCAACAAGGAAAATTTCTTGTAGTTGTAATTTCATGATGAGCAATTATTGGATAGGATAGCCAATGTTAGTCAATTTTCATTCAAGATACTAGAGTTTTATGGTTGCAAGTTGCAACCATGTTCTTCTCTCTAAGGAATCATTGCTTCTGAAATTCACTCTACTTGCCTGTGGACGGGCCCGTTTAGGAGCCTCCGAAACGGGCTTGACATGTTCTAGAAACCAAAGTGTTAACTAATGATAGTATATTGAACTAGAAGTCTGTTTGTCTGTCTCCCAGAGATTTGCTCTGGGCACTCTTTGAAATCAATAGATCTCTTGATCGAATTTGTTACACATTCAATTTAATATATATCATTTCTCGTTTTTCTTGTTTTTTTAGAGTTCAACGGCAATCTCTAGTGCGGATCTCTTTGGTGACCGTGGAGATGATTCCTCACTTGATCTCACTGCAACTGACCTCATTAACCGGCTGTCTTTCCAGGTTTGCTTCACAGCATTTTCACATCTCTTGCTGTGAAAACAGTCCTATTAATCGTAATAAGCAAATTTTGATATCTAGTTATGTCCTTTTGTTATTATGATTGTCTTTGCAGGCACACCAGGATATCTCTTCTCTGAAAAATATAGCAGGAGAGACGGGGAAGAAACTAAGTTCTCTGGCATCCACTTTAATGACAGATCTTCAAGACAGAATTCTCTGATGATGCTGTGTATTGTTTTCGAAATCACCGGCAGTGTTTGTTACTATAGCATCCGATATTATATCTCGTGGATGTAAAAAATGAGTCCATTAAATTCTTTGAAGTGACAAAAATAAGATTTTAAAGCTCACGAGGCTTATGATAAGCTTGTGTTATTATGTCACGTAGCTGACGAATTGTCCCAACATGGGTTGTGTATGTTATTTGGATTTTAGGGAGCGTCGATGTTTGTTTATTCGGCAAGTCTTCTGCATTTTGATGTGAACCATGTTCATATGAGATGCCCTAAAAGACTGGAAGTACATCGGATTTCAAGAGAACAGTAAATTGGTGTAGCCTTTATTAGGATTATGTTCATGTTGGACCAAAAGTTGAATTAAACCCTTTTTTGTCTGAGTTTTGTAAATGTTATGCGACGATTGGTTTGGTTCGACGAAGAGTCTAACCAAACCTAGGAAGCCAGCCCGGAGTTGTTTTTTTGTTGTCTTGAGAGCCATGAACGCGAGCACAATTCTGTACGTAAATTTATGCACGTAGATGATGTGCGTACTTATGCACAATTATGTACGCAAATTTATGCACGTAGATGATGTGCGTACTTATGCACGTAGATGATTTTCACACGATATGCACGCGTGTCTTCTTTATTTTTGTCGAGTCTACATGCACCGAACAATTCTGATCTGTCTTTCTTTATTTTTGTCGAGTCTACGTGCACCGAACCATTCTAGAATCTGGATATAGTTTTGATTGTATATGTGTACAAAAATTTGTGTACGTATTACCTTTGTTAACCCGCTTTGAAACCCATTTTGATTACGTTGAGCACATTTTCGATAGTCAGAGATGTTCACTCTGTACGCCTTTATTTTTACTTAATCTTAGAAGCAATCATTAGGGATTGAGTTGTTTTTTTCCAGATTGAACTACAAAATGTGTAAATGTTTAACTACGTTTTGGTTGGTGAACATTGTGTCGAGACTCCATTCACTTGTCAAGAATTTGGTATAGAAAATTTATTCCAAGGAATTTTATTTAGAGTCCGGTAAGGTGGGGAAATTTATTTTTCCTAATGCTTTTTCTTCTTTTTGATGAAAAAAATTAATCTGAAGATAAGCCTTTTTGCAAAAAAAAAAAGAAAAAAAAAAAGAAAAGGGTTTGCTTCTTTCGCGACAAATTTTCAGGGAAACTTATTTTTATTTTTAGCAGTAAAAAAGTTAGAGACATTAAATTAAACCATTACTACTTTTTTGCGAATTGAAAAATCTAGAAAAAATAAAAACTAATTCTATTTTCTAATTAGAGCAAGTTTATCAATAGAGAGGTAAAAAAATGTAAAATACCCCGTGAACAGTGCATTTTTTTCATTTTACCTACTCATATTTCTTTCAACACTACACCAATACAATCTATTTTACCTATTCTCTATTAAAATATTATTACTTTCTTCCTCCAAAAGTACAATTTTAAAAAAAAAAAAAAGAAAGAGGAAGAGGGAGGGAGTCAAAGGGACAGAGAGAGGAAAGAGAAAATAATGGTACAAAATTCCAAAGCTGGTAAACAGTGGTGAGCCAAAAGTGCCGAAGCACTATTCCCAAATACATTTTAGCTTTGTGTTTAACTACTCTACTGTGGGCTACTTTGCCCTTTTTGGTGAGCTAAAATAGCTTTTTAGCTATTTTTGCTTCACTGATACACTTGCTCTAAGTCTCTCTCTGTCTCTCCTCAGTTCCCTACAAGTTAAATTATGGGCTATCGTATCTTTTAGTCCAAGCCCGACCCATAGCCCACATTTAGAAAAGCCGTCCAACTTCACCAACGGGCCTAATCAGGAACCCGAAAAAGCCCTATAAGACCAACAAAGAAACCCTAAACCTAACATCAAACCCCCGTGTGCTCCCTACCACTCCATTTCCATTCACAGCGAGCCGCAGCCGCAGCCGCTTCATCACCAGAACAAGGGTACGTCCTCTCTCTCTCTCTCTCTAGAAAGAACTCAGTTAGCTCTAGGATCTGACGACGGCCTTTTGTTTGGAAATCTAGGATTGCATACCAGTGAGAGCAAGGATGAGTCGAGGGGCAGCTGCAGCGGGTACCAAGGGAGGGAAGAAGAAGGGAGCGACCTTCGTGATTGACTGCGGGAAGCCAGTGGAGGACAAGATCATGGAGATCGCCACACTGGAGAAGTTCCTCCAGGAGAGGATCAAGGTCGGCGGCAAGGCCGGTGCCCTGGGTGACTCCGTCACCGTCACTCGCGAGAAGAACAAGATCACCGTCACCTCCGACAGCAACTTCTCCAAACGGTACTTAGTCTTTTAACCCTGTTCTATCGCATTTCGCTTTGTATCTCTTCCTTTTCGTTGTATTACCTGTGAACGTATTGTGAACACGGACGAATTTCTCTGAAGCGTAGGAAATCGAGCCACAATTTATTTAGTGTCTGTTTCTTATATCTCAGGTCATGACTTGTTATTTATTTTGGGATTTTCACGACCAAAGGCTATTTGATACAAAATTTCAAAACATGAGTGAAACGACCCTTTTATATGAACTTGTAAGTTGTGGGTTAAAGCTTGCAATTTTTAGATGCAGCTAAAAATGCGAAGATTGTTTGACGAATTTGCGTTGTCACGGGCTCTTCTGTAATTCTAGGGGTTTTTTTTTTCCCATCATTTGTTTGATTATATAAGGTTGTCCAAGAGTAAGCGAAATAATATGTAAGTATTGTGACTGGTTTTACCCCATGATTACTTATCACTAATATGCATGACTGTCCCTATTTGAATGCTGCGGCAGGGCGCATGTGATTATCATGCTGCTCCTCACAGCTGAACTTGAAAATATTAGAAATTTCATATTAGCTTGCATATGAGTTAGTTTAACAGCTCTAGTCACTAGCTAAAGCATAATGAAGTTTTTTGGGTCAATAGATTGGATAATTTACCGATATTGGATGGGATACTATTTTTCTTGTTTTCAAGAAGTGGTCGGACAGTGGTAAGGGTGACTAACCCGGGAGAAATACCTTCTGAGCGACGTTGGTCATCCAACGTAGGATAGTGTTGTTTGATGTCGAATTTACAATATTTGTACAATAGTACGTGGGATCCATGAGTGAACTAAGTGATTTATTGGTATTATAGACTTCTATCTATCTCCACAACAGTATTTTAAATGATGTTCAAAGAATAAGAGTTAACCAAAGTGTAATAGTTGTTTGCCATGGATTAGCTTTTTGATGGTGCTGAGTTGTTTATTGATTGCAACTACAAATTGTTTCCCCCTTTTTAGGTATCTTAAGTACTTGACAAAGAAGTACTTGAAGAAGCACAATGTGAGGGATTGGCTTCGGGTGATTGCTTCCAACAAAGACCGAAATGTTTATGAGCTTCGGTACTTCAACATTGCAGAGAATGAAGGTGAAGACGAAGACTGAAGATTCGGTTTTTAATCTTCTATAATCTGTTTTCCTTGGGTCTGTTGTGGAGCCCCTCTTATCTCTTTTGGTTGTTGAACTTTCCAACCCATTAGGGTTGTTTGGTAGTTTGTCTTGGTTATGCTATTTTGCAATTTTGTTTACTGACTATGGATATCTGCTTTTCTTTAGAGGGGACATTTTATTTTTCAAGGATATATTCATGGAAGACTGGTCTTTAGTGTTTGATCTTGTAGTTTTGCCATATTTCTTGAAGGCGCAGCTAATCCCTACACCACTCTTTATTCAGTTCTCCTTTCGTTCCCTTCAACTTGCTTGCTCTGTTTTAATACCTTGTTTCTTACTTTTATGTGTTATAACCAGCAGTCTCATTCCTATGGGCTACCTGTACGTGCTGATACTTAGCAAGGTAGTATTACACTTGCATATGGATTTACTTTACATGCTTCATCCGGATCCTTTTTAAGCATTTTGTTGATAATGTTGGGGCTTAATGGTTTACCAATTTATACTATTGTTGCATGTGTGAGTTTGTGATGCCAAGAGATGGTGCGGGTGTGATAATTGTTTCTCGAGTGATTTTGCTAGACTTTGATTTCTCTGCATTAGGAGACCATTGCTTCCTTGCTGATGTAATTTCTGGTGCAAAGGTATGACTCTTTAGGTGTGAGAATTGTTTCTGATGTGTTTCGGTCAGTTCTCCAAACCATTCCACCTACGGAACTGAGAGAAACTGTATCCATTAGTTGTCTTGAAGATCCCATCATCATAGGTGCATACGCCCTGCTTCCTTGAGATTTCGGATGTATGTTTGTTGTAAAAAAAAATGTTCAAGCTTTACACATTTGTCTTTTTAACTTATTTCAAGTGACCTGTAATAGAGTGTATCAAGACCTGAGCTTGAGTAGAGTGGCACTTTTATACTCCCTGTATATACCACTGGCGAGCTCAATGTTGCATCTTATGCCGAATTGTTCTCAGAGTGGGAAAACCGTTGAAATCTTTAAATTTCAACTTGGTTTTGGTTAGTATTTGAGTCAGTTTCAACGAGTAGTTGTAGTTTTTGTTTTTCTTTGTTTGGGTTTAAGAACCCTAGTGTTCAGCCAGTCGTATGGTTTAAATTAAATTTGCCCACTGAAGGGAGAAATTCGTTTGGCAGTGCTGTATTTTGGGTGGACATAATTTTACCTACAGAAGGGAGAAACTTCATCCATTACATAATTTGCCATTGCCCTGGTTAGTTGCTGCAACCAGCAACACAGAAGAACATCTCAGATTGTACGGAATATCACTTTTTTCCCCTTGGGCTTGGAATGTTGGGACACATTTTTTCAGATTATAGACGCACTGAGCCGAATTTGGATTTGAGTAATCTTGGTTAGAAAGACGTAACAAACTCAAAGAACTGCGTTCAAGCTTTAATGGTTCTATTATTCAAGTTGACTTGAAATGTGGTTCACTCCAACCAATCAGGATTTGAGCTCCTTCATCAGTATGTTCAAGCTTCATGCTTCGATCAATGTTCAAAATCTGGTACCATGTGGTATTAGGTTAGCGAGCCGAATACTGTGTTCTGCGAATTGCGTTTGAAATCTTCACCCTTGCTGAGTGGAAATTTTTTGTGCTTGGTTGGTTTCTAATTTTTTGTTAATTTTAAACTAGCATGTACTCATGGACTACCTTCAATTGAGCCAAACACATTTGGATATACATCATAAAAGATACTACTATAGATTCGGTGAAAGAGATATGCATCTGGAGTACATGCTAGTTTATCGGCTAGTTTATCCAGTGGGATAGTTCCATGATAAATGGCTTGATTTTCCTTTCGGCTTTCAGAGTCAGTAAAGCTACCATTAACAAAACTGATATCCTCAACTCACCTGAGTCTCAACCTCTCCCATCTGTCCTTAGAATCCTTCATTTGGAACACCCATTAACGAAACTGATAAGTTTCTTGATTGTGGAGTTTGATTGTGGTGGAGGAAGATGGCAATAAAGGGTATACTTGGTGGTTCAAGTGGGTGTAGTTCCTAATGTTGTTTCTTTCTTTCTTCTGGGCGACAATTAGATCTCAAAGCAAGGCCTCAAAATTGGCGTAGTAAACGCAGACAATTCATCAGAACGACTATGTGCGTATCAATTGGGCAAGTACATCCAGAGATGACCAAATTCTTTGTCAGATTATTTTCTGATTTCAGTGTCAACTGATTTCTGGAACATTGCCGGAAAATGATAGAAAAGACAATTGAAATGAGTTTTTCGAAAATGTTGAGGGATAGACTGTTGAGTTGAAAGCACGATGATTGTAAGAGAGTGTAGTAAGCCGAGCGTAACGGTCCAAACCCGTGTTTAGCAGGACTGAACCCAGGTTGGGGATGAGATGGGCGGCCGTACTTAATCCCAAACTCAAATATAATGAAAATGAAAAATAATTTTTTGATTTTTTTTTGCACCGTATTAAAGATCTCAATGAAATCTATCAAACAAGATCTATATTGGTAGGGAAATTATTTGCGTAAACACATGATTTTTAGGCTTGAATTTACCTTCATTTTCTAAAACCTTACTTTTTAAGAAACTGGAACGGGGCCTGAACCCAGGTTGGGGATGAGATGGGCGGCCGTACTTAATCCCAGGTTCGGCTCCAACCGAGGCCTAACACGGGTCGGCGCTGTGCTCACTCGACGTTTGACTTCTGGAGAGAGCCTCTGGGCTCGGCTACCGTTAGGACAAGCAATTCAGTTCTCGCCTTACGAGTCGCCCACCCTCAAGCTTGGCTAAGGGTTGGGCTCGGCAAATTGTTATGTCATGTGCTCTCCCACGTGCTGAAGCGGTTACGTCCAAAGTGATCATGATGAGCATACATAGAAGTGTCAGCTCATACCAAAACGGTTATCAGATCTATTCAGTGACGTCACAATGACATCATTCAGATCGTGTAAGGCACATGCCCGTACTTGGAGAGCAAGTTAAGGAGACCTTATAAATACTGAAGGATCACAACCCTAAGAGATACACACACTCTTCTACACAAAAACACTAGTCTCTTGCTTTGCTCTCTGCGCATTTTCATCCTCTCGCCGGAGAGCCTTGTTGAGTAACCCCGGCCAGGTCTTAGTCGTGCACTCTCTGTGTAGGTTAGGGCAAGACGGCTAAGAACCCTTCGAATCATCGGTGGAGGAACTCAGATCAAAGATCACGAGCCACACAGAGTGTAACGATAGATATCGCAACTAGGCTGTAGATTTAGCATTTTTTAAATTTAGTTCTGGTCTAAAATCAAAATCAATTGTTTAATAGGAGCTACAATTTAGTCTTGGCGACTGAAAAAGAGGGAGCACGCTCATTTTCTTTCCAAATTAATGTCAACAAATAACGTTTTTTTCCCCATTCCATTTGCCCTTTGGTTCGATAATTTTACAAACACAAAGCTCCTCAGTCCGGAGACAGGCCATCTGCCCCAAAATTAGAAGACTCACAAGAAATTTATTTCTTGCAGTTTGTCCCAAAAATCGGACTCTAATTGTATAAGACGCAAACTCTCACCAACAAATCGAACTAACCATTTCTTATTTCAATAAGTAACTTATTTGCAATTTTCAAACTTAAAAATAATAGGTTTATTGAAATAATTTTTTGTGCAATATGGATTTTGTTTAATAGATCTCAATGGATCTTTTGAACGATGCAAAAAAAAATATCAAAATATTATTTTTGTAGATATATTATTTTTAAGTTGGAAAATTGTAAATAAGCTACTTATGTTTTAAGAACCTTAGCAGAACAAAGTCTAAATTACTTCAACTAACAATGGAAATGGTGGGTTTTTCACCACCGCTGTTGTAGGCTCTACTGTGCATTTATTGGTGATCTGAATCATTTATTTTACAGGGTCCGCAGAGTATCATATTAACTCAAAAAAAAACAATTTGATTGGACATCGATAGATTTATCAAAACTTGTATTTTGATTTATAAAATGAGCGGTCATGCACAATTTAACTTGGCAGAATCATACCGTTATTTTATGAATTAAAATTCAACTTTTGATTGATCTATCGATGTCTGATGAAGATGATTTTTTGCGTGAATCTACTACTGTTCCATTTAATATAAATAAGTATTTAATTTTTGAATTGAAGACGATGCATTATAAGAGAATGACATGTCTCGTAAAATAAAAAATAAGTACTTACTACTCAATAAAAAATAAGAACCTTAGCGAAATGAGACCTAAGTGGGCCTCACAAGATGAATGATTCGGATTATAACATTAAACGCAACGGTAAGACCGACAATGGCTCTTGTGGAAAATCTTTCGTTTCAGCTGCCGGCGAAAAGAATTTAAGCTCTTTTTGGAACCTATGGAAAGAAAAATAAAAGTGAAGGGAAAATTTACTATTCCCTAAGGCTCCGTTTGTTTCGATGTAAAATGTTTTACAATGTGTCACGCCCTCGATTTTTAACACATTAATAATAGCTATTCATAAAAAAATTCATTCTTAAGATACTTCATAATACCCCAAAAGCTTCACCATAATTCGTCGAAGAGTGCGAATATATTCAGAATTTATAACAATGGCACACCGGCCCAAATCCCATAGCTAAGCAAAAGATTGCAAGTTTAGAAAATTTCCAAATATAAATGTAAAGTTACAATTTCATCTTTCAAAAGTAAAGTTTACACAAGATGCTAAAGTAACTTCTTTAGAGCATTCACAGTGGTATAATCAAAACAAAAAAACTTATATACTTAGCAACATTTGCTCAAAAAGAGCTCACATTGGAATAACCAAACTTAGAAATATCTTAACAACTCATCAAATTTTGGCCATTAGATAATCAAAACTAGTAACCTTTTGCCAATAATCAAATTTAATTGTATTTACCGTCATTACAAAAAAAACTTTCTTTCTTCCATTTTGAACATGTTTATAACAAAAATACTTTTAAAAACAGTTTTTATTTTTTTGAAAAAACAATTTTTTTTACACTTTTTTTTACCCCCTCCTTTTTTTTAGTTTTATTTCAAAACAGTTTTTTTATAAAACTTTTTTCTATTCAAAAACTGTTTTCTTTTAACTTTTTCCCGAAAACTAATTTTTTTTAAATCAAAGTTTTCAAAAAACTATTCTCTTTTTTTTAATAACCTATTTTTATTAGTTTGAAAACTATTTAAAAAAAAATATTTTCTATGTTACAATTTCTAGATTTTTATAAGTAAAAAAGGTGATGTGACAAGTTTTGATTATTCAATTTTGATTGTACCACTGTGAACCTCTACATCGCTAACCTTAGCAACCCCTTAAATGGATGATCAAAAGATGATGTGGCACCTTTTGATTATCCACTTTTGATTATTCTACTGTGGATGCTCTTAGTGTCAATTTTCAAAAGAATAAAATCATATGCACATCAAGCACTCCATATCAATGCCCTTGAGGTGTACCTGAAAATAATAATAGGTTGACCTACACTAGTCCAGTAGAGAAATCTTTACTCAAATTATGTGGATATGAGATAGATAATGCACCGAGTCGAACATTGATAACAAGAAAGTCCCCTATATGAACAAAAGCAAGAGGGTAAGACTAGATAACCAACACCGGTCGTATTCACACCACTTGATAATCTCTAAGTTCTCTGTTCACATTATGTCAATTATTCTTGATTTCATTTCCAGGCATTTAGGACCCCGTGCGTCCCATAATCATTCCGGCATCACACTGTGTGGTAGATCCGTGGCTTTCTTGTGCACTTTCGGGCATTAAGGACCCCATGCGTCCGTATTCATTCCGGCATCGCACTTTAAGGTAGATCCATGGCTTTCTTCGTTATCATTTTACCATTTCACATTACGTTATTCCATCTCATTTTACTCACAAACATCATGCCCAACAAATACCAAGTCCATATCATTCATCTTAACATTGCTACTATGATCACGTAATCCCGCAAACACAAAAACAATAAAAGGATACCACATTTTAGATTCGGCAAGTTTTCCTTACACAACGGGAGTAAAAGGAGATAGATTGATCAATGAATCACTCAAGATATGAACGATCAAGTTTAGAAGCGGTTTAAGGAGTTTAGAGAGTGTTTGAACTAATCGGGTTCAAAACAAAGAAGAAGGAACATTGCTGAAAATTTTCAGGTAGTACATGTACTAGTACAAACAGAGGTACATGTACTAACTAAACAGAACCGAGAATTTGTGACAGTATATGTACCAATACAAATCAAGGTACATGTACTAACTGAACAGAATCGAAATTTCTTTGACAGTACATGTACCAATACAAACCGAGGTACATGTACTAGCTGGGTTTCACATAATGGAATTTTCAGATTTCAAGGGTGAATTCCAGGCAACAAAACAACAATCCAATACATGAATTCAAGGCCAAATCTTCTCATAAATACATAGAGAAAGCAAGAAATTCCTACCTCAACTTGGAGAACGAAACCCAACGAGATTGATCGAGCCATAGCTTTTGTATTCGAATCCTCCGAGAATACCCCTCTCCGAACTTACTCCAACGAAACCCAAGGTCGAGAGCCCAAGAGGATGATGATTTGGTGAAAGATCTTGGTGGGTTTTGAACTTGGAGTGGAATTTTTAAATGAGAGGATGAGAGAGAGAGGAGAGAGCCGAAGGGAGAGAGGCGTGGGGTGTGTGTGTCTTGGAAAATTTGTTTCTTTACACCACACACTCTTATATATATACCCATACATATACACATCACACTAGCACCCCTTCCGCTTATAATTCTATCACATTAATCCCAAAATGATTAAACTTCACAAATTTCTTATTCTAGCATTTATAAAACCTTTAAACGATTTTTCGAAAATATGGGGCCCCACACAATGTAAAATATTTTTTCAGAAAATAAATTTCAAACTTTTATTTTCCGGTATTTGGTTGGCACTTGAAAATATTTTGGGGGCTTAAACAACGGAGAAATCTGAGAATATTAGAATTAAACGTGGGTTAGAACTGACGATAGAGAAAGTTGAGTAGTGAGAATTGCAATAGAAGATAGCGGGTTTATTTCGGAAAATAACTTACGAAAGATTTAAAGATAAGTCATTTTCACCCAACTGATGGAAAATATTTTACATGTAAAATGTTTTTATAATTTTTTATACAACTTAATACCGAAAAATAGGTAAAATATTTTTCGCCCAAACAAATGGAGCCTAAACTTGAAATCTTTATTTTCTTCTCTCTTTTTCTTTCAACCAAAAAATAGAAGATTTTTTTTATTACTTTTCCTTTATTTTACCTGAGTTCCAAACAGAGCCTTTTGAGAGCGTGTGTGATTACAGATTTCGTTTTGGAGGGATTAGTAATGAGGTGGAATTAGGATTGGTATTGAGAATGAGGTGAGATTATTAATGAGGGGATGAATCATTTATTCATGTTTGATTTGCACAGGGTAAGGATTGAAATTGAGATTGAGAATGGAGATGGAATTGTAAATAACATATTTGTTTTGGCTAGAATTACGATTGAGATTGAGGTGGATTTTTAAACTGGTTTTGCTTAATCCCATAAGGATGAGATTCGTAGTAACACCCCCCGAGCTGACTAATCCCAGCAGATGGGCGGATCGGTAGTCTATGAGATAAAAATACAACTAAACACACCTTTTGAACTGCACATTCACTTTCGGAATCGTATCCCAATCCCGAATCCGGCTATCAAACTCGCCTTGAATCTCCTAAAATCCTTTACGTAATTGACTAATTGTGCGTAAGGCGGGAACCGAAATCCCCGCTCCCCTTCAAATCCGCCAAAAAATGGCCATCCAAACGGTTTGGAAAAAAATCCACTCCCACCAAAACACACTATTCCCATTTCGATTTGATTTGATTCAAACCACCAAAATCTCTACTAACTCTTTTTTCCCTCTCCCATTCCCAATCCTTTTTCGGAACAAAACTTCCCCCCCAAACTCACTTTCGAAACCCTAAATAAAAAACCACACCTTTCCACTCTCCCTCTCCCTCCACAATTCTCCCTCTCTCTCTCTCTCTCCAAAGAAAAATACCCAGACAATCTCCTCAATTTATCGAAATGAATGCGTATGAATCGTACGGTCGCGACCACTTGCCGGGTTTCTTGGACGAATCCCTAGATGACGAGTCTGTTTCGGCATCGGTTCATGGTTTTGAGCCCCAAGAAGACGTTGATTCTTCGCTGTCGAATACTGTTTCAACCTTCTCACCTCTGCATTGGCCTTCAGTGGGAGATGGTGAATACAAGCCATTGGTTTCAGTTTCTCCAGGTTTCTCCACTGAAATTATGCCGGCTATGGTGGTAAGTTGTCGTACTCAATCCTCCCTCTTTTCGGGTAATTTAGCCGAAGAAATTTGAGAGCAATGTTAGAAACACAACTCTGTACACAACCATTCAAGATCACCATACATCAAACGGCTCTTTAATGCATTTGTGTTCGAAATTGTGTTTTGAAGTTGTGTTCCTATCCCATAGGGAAAATGAAAAGATGGCTGTCTCATACAAGAAATACATAAGACTATGTCCAGCCCTTACTCATACCATAAACGAATTCAAATCTGAGCATAACTTTTTAGCAAGAATTTCATTAACGACATAGTTGTAAATTTGAGAGTGCCAGAATAGCCTTCTAAACTAGGGAGTAAAGGTTTAAGGCTTCCTTGATTTACGTAGTTGCAAATTTAAGAGCGACTAAGAAAGCCTTTTAAAATTTGAGTAATGACTTCAGTAACTTCTGTAACCCGCAGATTAAAAAAAAAAAAGAGAGAGACTTCAGTAACCCTTGATTTGAGTAAAAAATGGCGTAGTCAATTCGGCATGAAGATGCTCAAAGCTTTTTAAAATCCTCTTGCAACCGGAGATGCTGTAGGCCATTGAGCAATTTCTTATCTCGGCGGCCACCAAACTAATCAGTACCAAACCCTGTGTAGAAATCAATTTGTGTTTATCTTGCTTGGTTTTACTAATTTTTGTTTGCTAAATTTCTTCATATTGCAAATTTGTAGGGTGCAGGGCTTGCAAATCTGGGCAACACTTGCTTTCTTAATGCAGTCTTACAATGTTTCACACATACAGTTCCACTTATTCAGGGTCTTTGGTCATCTAATCACGCAAGGCCTTGCGATCGTAAGATTCTATCTAATTTTTTTTATTATTAATTTTTTGGACTCTGTACCTCAATAGGTGCGTATATTTGTTCCATTCTGACTTTAGGGAGATTCTTTTGTTTTTGATTTATTCACGTGGTTCGTAAATGGGAACAATAAGTCATTGCATTTTTATTGTTGACATTTTGAATTTTGATTTTGGTTTCTAATTTTGCAGGTGATAGTGTAGGCTTTTGTGTACTTTGTGCTCTTCGCGACCATGTTGAACTCTCACTAGCTTCTATGGGCACAGTTGTCTCCCCAAGGAACCTTGTTGACAATTTGAGTTGTATCCTTTTCTGGGTTGAAATGTTGTTTAAATTTGTGCTGCATTGGGTTTCGGTGAATTGATGTTTGAGTTTTGCTATTGTAACTGTGATAATACTCCACAATTTTAGTCACGTGGATCAAAGCAAATTTAGCCAGTCAATCAGCAGTTGTGCTTTAATCTATTCCCATGCATTTTTGGCCTTTTATTACCCTGTTTGCCTAGTTGTAAAGATACTTCACTTTTTTAGCCTGGAATGTTATTCGACATTGTAGATCCTTGACCGTTACTCACCAGATATTTCATCTACTTTCCGGAGATTCCAGCAGGAAGATGCTCATGAGTTCTTGCAATGCTTACTGGATAGACTTGACAGCTGGTGTACTTATTCAGAGAGTAAGGATACAGCTGTGACTTCAGAGGACAAGAACTTGGTTAAGCAGGTTTTTGGAGGTCGTCTTATTAGCAAAGTAAGAATTTACAACCAATGTGATATCTGTTTTTCATTATTAATGATAATAAACATGTTACACCCACTCATTTGGTAGGGTTTGGCTTGGATTTTTGTTTCTAATTCAATATTGAATTGCTTTTGTGTTCGAATACCAGCTTCGCTGTTGCAAGTGTGGTCACTGTTCTGACACTTACGAGCCCCTGATTGACTTGAGTTTAGAGATTGAGAATGTGGGTACACTTCCTAGTGCTCTGGAATCTTTCACCAAGATGGAGAAGATTGAAGATCCAGATATGCAGTTTACTTGTGATGAATGCAAGGAAAGGGTGTCAATAGAGAAGCAGCTTATATTGGACCAGGCTCCATCGATTGCTACATTCCATTTGAAGAGATTCAAGAATGATGGCGTCTTCGTCGAGAAGATTGACAAGTATGTGGAATTCCCGCTGGAGCTAGACTTGCTGCCGTACACTAGTGGGAGTCAGAACACTACTGTGAGTTTAACTTTGAATTTCTTTAAATAGAGAATCTTTTTTTCACTGATGTCAACATAAATCCTGAAAGATCTGTTAGGAAAATAAATGCATGAATAGAAGGCCTGATGCAATTGTCTGATGCTCCTATTTGAAGATAATGTCTGAATTGCACTTCTGTTGTGGGTGAGTAACTTTGAAAAGCTTTTTAACTGGGAATTTCAACTTCAAATATTATCGGTTCTTCTGATATTATGTTTGCAAATTACTAGTATTATGTGGGTGTTTACTATGCTGTCTTCGTTTAGTTGTAAAACTTTTGCTATGGTAAATAAGTTCAGTCAGGGAATACTTGGCGGGGTTGGGAGTTGGGATGGGAAGTCGGAAGGGATTCAAATATTGCTTTTTTACTGCAAACGAAATGCACATGATCCAAATTGTCGCTGTTGTGGCCTTGTGGGTAAATTTGGAAAGCTTTTTAATTGGGAATATCAGCTTCAAATATTATCGGTTCTTCTGATCCTATGTTTGCATGCGAATTACTAGTATTATGCTGGTGTTTACTATGCAGTATTTATTGTAAAACTTTTGCTTTGGTAAATAAGTTCAGTCAGACAATACTTGGTGGGCTTCAAATATTACTTTTTGACTGCAAACGAAATGCACATGATCCAAATGGTCTCCATTTTGCTTTGTTACATGAACATGGACTGAACTCCTCTCTTTCTCTGTACCCTACAGGGGGAGTTGAAATATGATCTTTATGCAGTCGTGGTGCATACTGAACTCTCATCCACTTGCGGGCACTACTATTGCTTTGTTCGTTGCGCTCAAGAAGTATGGTACAAGTTCGACGACTCAAAGGTAATAATGCTTGCGTTTTCAATGGAAGATTCACCTTGCATCTGAGATTGCAATATATTAGGTGGATACTTGAAATGAACAAGTTCTGGCCTTAGTTAAGAAATGTTACAGATTTTAGAGTCGAAATTAATGTTTTGAGTGGTATTTTCCTTAGGTTGCTAGGGTTGGAGAAGATTTTGTCCTTTCTCAGGAAGCCTACATTCTATTCTACGCGAAGCAGGGCACACCCTGGTTTTCAAGTTTTTTGGAAACAGAAAAGTCCTACTTAGACCAATATAAATCCAATCATCCACCCAAGTCAGTTTTGGATAATACGGATCGCATCTGTGCATCATCCCCCAATGTGACAAGCAATTGTTACTCTGAATTCAAGAAAGCAAGAGAGGAAGTGGTTGGCGTTTCTGTGGAGTCTTTTAACGGGTATGGAAATGGTGTTCAAGGAAATGAGGCTAAAGCCGATCCCCCCAGTTTATTTACTCCAGCGCCTCTGCTAACGAGTAGTTCTCCCAATGGAACGTCTGATAAGGTTGAGAAAAAGTTCTCTCCCGTGCTCAAAGAAAATAAGTGCAATCAGGAGTTCAATGAAATTAAAAACAGTGCCAATATTACTCTATCAATGCCCCTCAGATCCCCTAGTCCTGATATATACGCAGAAGAGGCTCCAGGTAAATTACTTTGGCTGGTTTCAGGTCAATGTTAGTACATATACATCTCTTATTAGTTATTGGATATTTTTGAGATAGGAGTGACTCATTAACTCCATGAATTGGGTGGGAATTTGCAGTCTCGAGTTATTCTATCCCGCGTGATCATCTGATACTAGAGAAACAAGTTCCATGTAAAAGAAAACTGGACGAGGATCTGGAGGATTCACGGAAAAAGCAGGCAGCTTTTAAGCTGTTGAAAAACATGCCCAATGACAGGAGCTCAAAATTACTGGCTGCCATGAATGGGTCCCATGACCTGATTGATAAGAAAATCAGGAGAAAAGAATTGCCTTCAAATAGAAACAACAGGGCTTCGAGTTCTAGCCACAAGCCCAATCTTGACTCGTTCTTGCGTCCGGTGGCTGCTGGAAGTTTACGCTGAAAAGATGCAAAGTTTTTGGTGAATCTAATGTTGTTTCCTAGATGTTTATATTTAAACTTCTCTTCTTGCGAAAATGGGGAAAATTCAAGCTGCATAGCCTTTTTTTCAGTTCACTTGTGGGTAATTAAGAGGAGGTAGTTTTGGCATGCGGGTTTGTTTTCTTGTGAAGTCCAGTTGAGGTTTCATTCCCTCTGAAGAACTCTTGCCTTTGAATGTAACATAAATGAGAAACAACTTCATTTATTGTTTCCTATGGTTGTGAGAATTCAGCTTTACTTTTTCATTCATCACATAATAAAAAATTAAAATCAGTACAAAATAAAAATATTGAGAGAGCATCGTATAATTCAGCTTTGCTTTTACAGTGATTTGGGTGAGCTTCTCCGGCACTTGACTTCAAATTAGAGACCCCAAATTTTTTTAACGCTTATGTGACATGTTGGCATCTCTAATTTGACATCTAAGTCTCCTCTCCAACCCTTATGCAAAAATGGAGCTCAAAAACTCAAACGTGCATAATGTTTGAACTTTTTTTTTTCTCGGCACAATGTTTGAACTCAAGGTAATTTTTTGAAAAGGAAAAAACTCCAACGGTAAGTTTCATACTTTTAAACGATTAGAATTTGAAAATTGGCACAGGAGCTAGGGCTGTCAAAACTGGCAGGTGGGTAGGTGGTGTCAAAGTCACGTCAGTTTTGGCATGAGTGAAGGAATATGGGTTAGATTGAGAGTTGATGCCAAAAGTGAACCGATAACTTGTTCACCTCAGCTTTGGCATCTCGTGTTTGAAGATACTTTCCTCAAAAAAGAAAGGTATGTGTTTTCCCTTATTAGTGAGAAAAGAAAAGAAAGGGGTGTGCTTTCTCACACTCCCATCCAAATAACAATGAGAAATCAAATTCTCACAGGCGACTGGTAGAGTTCTGGCGACTCTCCGAAGAGTTAAAATTCTCTCCCTCTCATCTCCGTTAAACCTAGTTCTCTCTCTCTCTCTCTTCTCCGGCAATGCACAGCCACTCGTTCAACGACGATCCGACAAGGGGGTGGACCACACGCTCTCCTTTCTCACGAAATCTTGCCGCTTTTGGCGAGAAACAGAACTGGACTTGGGAGGGGTTCTGGTCTCCCTCCGCGTCTCACCCTCTCTCGCCTACTTCCCCTTGCAAACGAGGGAGAGATTGAGTTCTCTCCCGTTTCTTTTATTCTCTCGCGAACTCTGCGTACCAAACGAGCTGTAAATGAATTGAGCTTTCTTTCTTCTATTCCCGTCCACTTTAGTTAAGAAACTACCATTTGGCTCTGCCCTCTAAGAGAAGACCACTGCATTCTTGCTCAATCCCTATTTCTCGGCCTTTAAAAAGGTTACTTTCTTCCTTCTTCGGAATGAGGGGCTAAGAAACCCTCAAAATTGAGTTTGCATGATTGACATCATTTCCTTCCTCAACGTTTGAGAGCCACCACGCTTGGCAGTCAACCTGAGGAAGACAACTAACCGAAGTGAACGGTGTGCGAAGGCACCAATGAACTCATTCTCGTCATTCCCTGTCAGTTGCTTTCGAGTGTAATAACAACATTCCTTTCGTTTCATTTATCCAGTTGAGGCTTGTATCGGTTTCGTTGCTTTTGTTCGTGAATTGTTCAAGACTTGACTCACTAAAGGTTCGTTTGAATTTGATTCGTCTACTAAATGAACCAAACCTGAACCTCAATTGTAGGCTCGTTTCATAAATGAGCCGAACATGAATGTAGCAGTATTCACCTCGATTAGGCTCGCGAACCTACAGTATATGTATATCATGGGGATTTTATATATGTACATAGTGAAAATTTTAGAATTCGTACAAGTCTAAACGTTTACAATTACTAAAAACTTACTTATAGAACTATATGTTTTTATCATTTTATATATATGTGAACATATTTATGTACATACTAAAAATTTTATTTGCAATTAATTTTAACTTGTATAAGAGCATAAATATATGATATTATTGGGTTGTTAAGGCTTGTGAACAAGTTCGAGTTCGATTCAAACCTAGGCAAGGTTGGTTCGAGCTCGGCTCGTCGAAATTTTCATTGAGTTAGGCTTGAGTTCGAGTTCGCTAAAAAACTCAACAAACAAAATCTGAACATTTTGATTAATATTCGGCTCAATTCGGCTAGTTTACAGTCCTAGCCTTAGGCAAAATGTTAATATGGGGCCTTTTTGGAATGAAAATTTACTTTCTGTTTAAGGAAAATGATTTTCACACTTCCCTTTTTAATATATATGCACTCATTTTTTTTGTCTTTTATTGAAAAAATTACATATAAAAGTTTCCCTTAAAGACTAGAAATGGAGTGCATATATCAAATGGGGAGTGTGAAAATAATTTCTCTCTGTTTAATTTTTGAAAATGTATTTTGGTTACCTTTTTGATGCAAAATTGCTTGTCAAGGTTTTAAAATAGTGTTGTTTTAGTATTTTATTTTCAATTGAGGATGTGGCTAATCCACTCGAATCCCTGAATAAAAATGTTGTCAGTATTCGATGCCTTCTAATGTACTTATTGAAATAATTTTTTGTGCAATATGGATCTTGTTTAATAGATCTCTATGAGATCTTTTGAACGGTGCAAGAAATCAAAAAATTAGTTCGGCAAATACATTATTTATAAGTTTGAAAATTACAAATAAGTAATTTTTTAAAAGAATCCTTAGGGGTGCCCTGTCCTGATAAGGTTCATTAGCCTAGATGCAATTTGTCACTTTTTTGTGCTTTAAGTAGGTAAATAATTAATGAAATCTCATATTGTCCCACACAAAAATATTTGGCATCACATCTTTGTTTTACATGAATGTCTAACAATACCCATACAATGTTTTTTTTAAATGCATATAGGGACCACAATAAGATCATCTGATCCGCTTGTATTTTGTAGGCTTCCTTGACATTATCGCTATTAAAAAGAATTTCTTTGATGAGATGTCAATAGGTATCAAAATAACTCATATTTTTTTTGTGTTTAATTACCTTTTAAGATTTTTACTGTGAATGCTCTTCTAAGCAAACCATGTTATATGAGCGGTTTAGATCATTCCATTATTTTTTCGATATTTGATTTTTTATCTTGTATATTTATTGATGCCCGATTTTTAGTATACCAATCGATATCCTTAATTCCAAAGTGATACGTGACGCAGGATTTGATAATCTGAACTGGGCATATTGGAGAGCATGTTTAGAAGAGCATTAGTTAAAAAAATATAGTAATTGAACACCAAAAGCCATCTAGACATAAAAAAATACTTTAACAATATGACTTGTTTTGATACTTATCGATATTTGATCAAAATACATTTTAAACTAGTGATGCCAACAAAATAAGTGATTTGGATCACCTTATTGTGGTTTCGATATGCATCTTAAAATAAAAAATGTATTGAGGTTTGAACAAGGAAGGCCAAAACAACATCGTTTTGGCAGCTCTACACCGTTTGTGCGGAGTTGCACCACAGCCTCCTCGAATTCGAGATTCCTCTTCTATACATGAATCTCGGATTCATCTTCTATACTGGAACCATTTTTCTGTTCCATTTCTACCCCAAACATAGAAATCTTAAGAATTCATGAATCACATTTTTGTTCTCCCTAAGATGTCTACCTTCTAAACACAGCCTCACAGTCACTCTCGTGGAGCCCCCAACTGATGGGAACCCACGAAACTGATTAAAGTGTCAAAGTATAAGGGTTTGACTGTCCTATATTATGTGGTTACTTTCCAATGACTGAGATTTGTAATATATTTTCAAAATTTTATAAGTTTTTTTTTTTTGATTTGTCTTAATAAGCAAACTTAAGAAGTTAAAATCATGATTTTTTAAATTTACTGAATACGCAAAGTACGTATTTTTTTAAAAATAAATCTTGTTTTTCGTAACCCTTTCCATGTTTTTGTCCATAATTTTTCTTGTAATCGCATAATCAAAATTCAAAGTAATCAAATAAATTGAAAAAATTCACTTACTCCAAAAATAATTCATTATTTGACAAATCAACTACTAGTTTTTTTGAACTGCCAAATCAACTATTAGTAATTTAGTTAAAGTTGCACCAAAACCCTTTTTTTAATCAAAAAGAAAAGAAGAAAAGATTTACGGAGAGCCCTAATTAAATCTACTCAACACAACTAAGCAGCGTCGAGACTCCATATACAGTTGGCTGCAAAACGCGAATCACAATTTCATACACGGCAGTGATTTATCTGAACAGCTTAGCACTCTTTAAGATGTAGTGATCTGGCATACAGCTCAACAGATTTGAATTTGAAATTCAGCTGGTGATTTGTTTGTTCGGGGTATCCATCCATTTAAAATAGGTTTTCTTTTTTATTAAGAAAAACAATTTAATGGTGAGGCATCCATTCATTTAAAATACGTTTCCTCTCTTATTAAGAAAACAAATGAAAAAAAGAAAAAGAAAACGAAAACAGCGCTCAGCTTTGAAATCCGAACGGCAACTTTTCCCCTCCTCATCACAGCCGAAAAAAGAAACGCGGTCCCCTCTCTCTCTCAATGGCGACGACGCGAAGGGTTCCCAGGGGTTCCTACATGGAGGTCGTTCAACAACCGGGCTCCAAACCCTAGCCCGACACCATTGTTCATTCATTCTACCATCCGCGTGCCGTTGCGACCAAACGGCGTCCCGTGCAAAACCGGATTCGTGATCCTCGTGGCGAGTGCTTCAATTCCCTTGCAGCAAGATCAAGATTGGAGAAAGTTGATTTCCGGGCAACTTTGGGGGTTTTCTCCTTTGAGGTAGAAATTCCTGCTAAATGTGTGGATATGGGTCGGTAAAGTAATGATATACTCATATCTTATGTTTTCTCCGACATTGGTGTATATCTATTATGCCCTAAGTGTTTTTTTAAAATAAGGGTATGTGTGTGTACATAGGTGTCTGCATATATGTATAAGTGGGTTGGGAAAATGCTTGATTGTATTATGGTTGATGTGTTTGGTGAACTATTATAATCTTTCTCTTAACTTGTATACAGTTTGTGTTGATTAGAGGAGGTGATAATGCAGCAATAAATAAACCAAGAAGTTGTTTGGTTATATTTATGCCCATCTTGTGTTCGATGAAATGCTGGTTGATAGAATAGTATTTGCTGAGGATAACCTAGCTTCATTATGTGATATTTTACCTAGATAATGGACTTTAGGGCATGTAGAGAAATGTTAGAGAGATGTGAATTTTTAGTTATGCGGCTTATGCCACCATGTGTTGATAGATGTTGTTATCATAATCGGGCATTTTTAGGAAATATGTATCTTTCAAATTGATCAACTAGATATGAATGTGTTCCATTGAATATTGAGTTGGGAGCTCTTTGATTATTATTAAAATGTTAGTTTTGTTGTGAATGGTGTTTTGATAGTGAAAGTTAACTGTTGATAGAAACAACGAATGAAAAGTAATAATGGGAATGATCGAAATGGTACACGATTTGAAAATGAATATTAACATGGATTTGTGTTTTAGCAAAATGTCGGAATGAGTTTTTTTTTTTTATATCGAGAAGGGTATATAACTAGTAAAATGCGTAAGGTGTACATGTGGGGACTATGATGTGTTAATAGGTGTATAAAAATATATGTGCGCATTGGAGCTAATTCAAAATTCCTTAGCCCTTATGAGTGAGTTCTTCTTTGGCGCTTTGATTTAGAATAGAATGGCTACAGTAAGACACTTTATTTTTCTTGAGTAAAGATGATAAATCTATCTTTTGGATACGATAGCTCTGTAAATGGGGACCTACGTTGTTTCTGGAGTATCATGCTTACTTAATCTTATCCATATATTTACCTTGCATTCCTACGGGCTTTGGCTCATGTGTTGTAACCATCTCAGGACCAAAAGAGGATTCAAGGACTTAAGAGGAAGGATTTATGGTTGATGACTCCTTTTTTGTAGTATTTTGATGTAAACATTCAGCCTCTATTCTTTTGTAAGGCGATAAGGTCAAACTTAGCACTTTACCTATGAAATTTGTAATCTTGAACTGGGACTCATGGTATTTAGATGTTATGATCGAGCCATGTGTATTCGAACTTTTTTATTTTTTTTGAAAGGAACATGCATTGATTATGTAATCTAAATATGAAGCTTGGCGTATATGTTGAAACTCTGTAGACATGTTAGTGTATGTTCAAATGTTTGAGATAAAGTTACATGGTTCATATATCATTTTTTTTCCCTTGAAGAACAGGCAATTCCAAATGATCGACAATGCGTTGTCGTTCCTACTCCAGTTAGAAGACCTATCTGCTTACCGCAAGCTCTTGAAGTGCTTCGTTGTTGTCTCCGACAATGCCCCTTTTCTCTTTTCTTTTTATCCCAACCGTTGTTCATCCCAACACGAGGTCTCTCCTAATCCTCTCTATTTTTGGTTGTACACAATATGGCATGTTTGGTTACGGGATAATTGTTGCTGCGTTTAATTTTATTTTTTTAGATACTTTATTCCACTATTCCATGCACGATTTGAATAGGAGATAGCAGGGTTGTATATATTGCAAAAATTACATATGGACAAGACGAAAACATATGGAAAACACGGTATATCCCTGTGCATTGGCCTATGTGTTTCAAATGAAAGAGATGATCTTTGGCCCCTTTACTTTCTGCACATGTTTCATGTTAAGCATTTAGAGAAAATATGAAAATATTGAGGGTATCATAGGTGAAAGGGAGATGCTGATATAGCTTGTTTAGGGTTTGATGTGAATAACACTTGTTGTCCAGTTCACAGGTTCATACAACTAGCTAGGTTGTGCTGTATTTATTTATTCTGTTCAAGTTGGTTGACTCATGATTTATAGTTTTCTTTTTTTCTTTGTGTTTGCTTGAGCAATGTTATGTTAAGAATCATATGTACTACCAAATCGTGCTGTAGCAGCGGCCCTCATTGAGTATGAGATAGGTATCTGTTTGACCTACATTTACTTGTAACCAAAGATGGGTCTACCTTCGGTTAAAGAGTGAAGGTGCTTATAATTCTTTATCTAGATTCTGTCCTTGTGGGAGGTGTCTAATTATCAGGAAACTAGTCATAGATACAGTTATGCACCTGGAGATGAAGTTCTGCTAGTTTTGATGCATTCATTATCCCCAGGTGACCAAGAGACTTGAGGAAATATACACATAAACAACAGTAGCACCCCTTCTTCCTAAGCTCTGCTTGATGACGCAATCTATGACAAGGGAATGAATCACACTACTGAAACTTTGCCCTCCATGTACTATACTTGAAGTGGGCAAGGTCAAATTATTTCATCGAAGTCTTTTTTTATCCATAATCAAACAAGATAGTTTATCCTGGCCCACCATACCTATCATGTATAGAATGCTTAGTCGGTATGCTGCAGTATTATGTGCATGAGATACGCCAGCTACTTCATATTGTTTGGGTTTGTTCCTTGTGTAAATGATTCACATTGAGTTACCCCTTTTTCGTAAACTCTGCTTGATGACGCAATCTATGACAAGGGAATGAATCACTCTACTGAAACTTTGCCCTCCATGTACTTTACTTGAAGTGGGCAAGGTCAGAACATTTCATCTAAGTCTTTTTTATCCATAATCAAACAAGATAATTGATCCTGGCCCGCCATACCTATCATGTATAGAATGCTTAGTCGGTATGCTGCAATATTATGTGCATGAGATACACCAACTACTTTATATTGTTTGGGTCTGTTCCTTGTGTATATGATTCACATTGACTTACTGATTTGACTTCTTGGGTACTGCATTCGTCTTGTGTGGAACTTGATGTAGAATTCTTATTCTATTTGAAAGTATCTGTGATTTAATGTGGCAGGCACTGGAAGCGACAAAGCTGGTGTTAGATATTTAGCAATAAAAGAACTGATGCATCGTTCTTAGAGAGGATGATGCTATAGATTGAAGGGCGGGCCCTAACTAGCCATTCTTAATTGCATTTTAGCGCAGACGACAATAAGGATACCAGCCAAACTCTTTCTGTTAATTCTTACATCGGTTGTGCTAATGGGTCGACTGATCCAGAAGTTGTGCTGGTTAAAACACAAGAAACTGATCTTTTGGTGGAGTTGCTTGGGAAAATTTTACCACAGGTGGCCAATTTTTTTTAATATGTTCATATTTCTTTAATTTCTTATCGCATCTCTCCTTAATCTATTAAAGTTTAAGCAACTCCTGGGTTTTTCTTATTGCATGATATACATACCTACGTGTACTTTTCACATATTTTAATGAATTTATGTAGAGGAGCAACTGGTCCACGTGTGTGTGTGTGGTGGGTTTGGAGGATTGGCTGGAACGAAATTGTTTATGTAGTAAACTAACCCAACTTGGCTGAGGTAGGTTAGGTTGGGTTCAATTTGGTGGGGTCCAGTCTAGAAAACCTATCAAGCCTTTTAGGTTATCTCGTATGTGGGTTGTGTTTCAGATAATTAGGTTTGGCCAATTTGCTTCTGAAGTACGATTGGATTTTATTGCCACATAAAGCGGCTACAGAAGGATGTAAAGTCATTTAAGTTACAATTTCGAGTCTTGTAATAGAAGTGATAATGTCTTTCTTGCATGACTATGCTACGTGATTTCTAATGGAACAACTTGTTCATGGGTTGGCTGGTGGGCAAGTTAAAATTTTTAGCCCGTTGACATTTGATAACCAATGCATCTACGTGCGGGTTGTTATTGGTGAACCCCTGTGCCATAGTGTAATCATGGAATCAAACCCCATTCAGTCAGGGTGGGTTTGGTCAAGGTGACGGGTTTGGGTTGGAAATGCCACCTCTAGTTAGCTATAATATTGTAGTCTTGAAGTAGGCATGTAAAATGTTGTAGCTTTAAAACATCTACATCTATGGTTTTGGGCCTTTAAATAAACAATATCTTTAACTTCCACAGATGATTGAGGTAAGAGCAATCATGCCCAGTGGGCCATAAGAAATTACAGAATGAAACAAGTCTCTAAAGCCGAGAGGCCTATGCAAATGTTGTTCAAAGTGGTGGAGGATTCGAGATTGGGGGACTATATGAAGCTGGCACAAACTTAAAGGTGATCTCTCAATGTGCTCTGAGGCCCTTCTAAAGCAAGTTATGTTACTCCCTACCTTTTCTTTTTCCAAATAATTATTCTTGCTAAAAATTTGGCATTTGTAGTACGGTCCTATTTAACTATTTTGTGCACATCAGAGGTATAATTGTCATTATCATGGATTTGAGGGTATTAGTCTAATTAATTTTAGTAATTAGTGGTGTACCATAATTAATTACTTTATGTAATGAGTCGGCTAGACGTAAGGTTTTTATGATTATGGGTAGTTTTATAAAGTTACTCTCAAGGAGATATTCACAACATACTAGGGTTATATTTTGATGGAATATTGAGAGGAGGCTTTAGGAGAGCGAGCAACAGCCATAGTATTAGGGTTTTTTGGAGCCGATCTTACACCACGGTTTTCGAACTCGTCCTCTATCTTCCGTCAACGTACGTAATATTATTCTTGTTTGTTTCCTTTCTTTGGAACAGTAATATTATTAGAGGGGATCAAGTTATTGGGTTGCATGTTTTGGTATTGAAGTTACTGGGAAAATATGTGATTTTGGTGTAGGATGGTAATGTGTGTGTGTGAGAGAGTGTGTGTGTGTGTTGGTGATGTGCGTGTATGCGTGGCTGTATGTGGTGAGTTGTGGTGATGTGTGTGTGTGTTTGACTTTTGCTTATATAGTGTATACAAAGAATCTAGTTTTATTGTAGAGTATAAATCTAGTGTTGTTGGTTAGATGTTTTGATTAGGAACATGAGGTTTTGGCACTTGGAAGTGGTTTTTGGTACGTGGATCAAACTTCTTGGAGGACTTGGAGATAAGAGTTTTAGGTTTGGTAGTTGACTCGATACTTGAGTTGATTTAGTTTTAAGGGTAGTTAATTACTTTTAGGGTAGTCCTAAGTTACTCTAGGTACTATTATGTTTGAAACAGTTAGTGATTCACATAGTTCGTTATGTACAGGATAGTCTCTTGTTGCGTGTTCGTGTTGCATTGCTTTGGACCCAGGTGAGTGGTTAAGCATGATATGTACTTTTGAACTTGTGTCCCTATAATTATTCTTTAGAAAAATTCATAATTATTAATTAAAAACACATAAATGACTTTATATTTTGTTTTTTGAATCGGCATGTGGTAACTTTTGGTGAGATCAGTTGTTATTATTCTTTTCTATAGACTTCTTTTGTTAGTATCCTAATACGGACTTGGTTATTAGTTTATTGGGAAAGACAAATGATTTTACACCATCTAAGGAAATACTCTTTGGATTTGCGGTTGTTAATCAGGAGGCGAATAGTAGCATAAGTCGATAGGATTCCTATGTTTCGTTGTTGATAGGTATTATGTTAGAAAATCTAGGATCCTAGACTCCATTGTTTGATTGGTGTCATTGTGGAAATTTGGTTGATTTTTCTCGTGATAGCCATTTAGGTTTGGAGAACTTAGTGATCAATGGAGGTTTTAGTTTTAGAAAGGTTGGGACCGTTTGGTAGGTAGCGACAATATGTGTAGAGTTCATGAGAATGTGTGGATTGGTTGGGCTATATGGAAGTGGATTGTTAGGGTATATTTTGCTAATAAGACACTTGCGTGAAGGCATGAAATGTTTTTGTCGATTATAGAATTTGCTGTACCAATGAGCTAGTATTACTATCTTGTGGTCATGGGTTGTTCGTAAGTAGAAAATTGTGTCGGGATAAACTTATGAGATGAGACTTGCTATTGTGACGTTTAAGTGAATATGGATTAATATTGATCTTATTATCGGTGGTTTTGGGATTTGATAATTTGGACACATGATTCTGTAGTGATTATGGATAGAATTTGTAGTGCGCAAGATTATGTAAATTTATATTTTAATGCTTCGGTGCATGGGTTTAGACCCTAAGTTGTTGATGGAATTAAAAGTTTTGGAGTTGGTTTTGACTATTGCTATTTATTAGGATATTGTACTATGGGCTTCTATTTTGGGATGCATTAGTTTTCATGACGATACTGAAGTTTAGTAATTGATAAGGGTGTCAATGTCTATACGATGATCAACAATAACTTATCTCTTTGGGTGGTAAGGGGACTCATATTTGTAGTTGGAATTTGGTAAATGTTTATTCTTTTATTACATCATTGGTATATCAGGTGTTAAATAAGATAGATTTGGGGTTTTGAGGGTTGATGTATAGTACTAGTTATTCATCAGTGCTTGGCTTATTCGGTTTGGGCTAGGATTTGTTATTATTCTTTCCATGACTATGTTGATTCTAAATTCGATTGATGACTTGGTTGATTATCTTCTTTTCTATTTTGATTGGTAATTCTTGGATGAAGTTGGATTATAATTTGAGGTATATTTTTGTGAATTTGCTAATGGTTATTGTTATGGGTCGTAGTAAGATGTTCTGGAAAAAAAAAAAAATCCACTTTGTAAGGAGGACGTATGTGTACTTTCAAAATTTATGGGGCGAATGTAGAAGAGAGAATCTAATAGCTAGAAAATGGACATTGGACCTCTACGAATCAAGGTGGAGTAAAGTACTTTGACTTCAAGAATTGTGGCCGCACTACTCTTTTTTTGTGATTCTGGTAGAAAATTGGATTTGAGAGGCTTACTTAATATTAGTCCTAAATTGAAGTGGTCATTTGTTTGTGGTAACTAGGGCTGTGGATTTGAAAGTTTGCTTGAATGGTTGTGTTGTAAGTGTAGTGTGCGAAAAAAGGGACCAATATCAAAAGATATGAAGTTTAAGGACTTTAGCGGTGGAGATTTGGTATTCGTACCTGAGCGGAGTATATATTATTGTTGTCTAATCATCAGAGCTTGGGCTAATTGTAGACTAGGATTCTTTTGGGCCGTTTCGTTATTATGAATTGGTCTATACTTTTTATCTTGGAGTGAGTTGCTTATGGTAGCATCCGTATACATATATGCGTAGTGATTTCTTTGTGGACATACCTTTGATCCTTGATTGTCAAAAAAATAAATAATAACTTCTATTTAGTTCTGGGGTGATTTGTGTTGGTTTGGAGGATTTATTGTTATGTAATGAAGTGATAGAGAAATTGCTTTTAACCTACATAGTATTCGGTAAACATAGGGGTATCAGATAGTAAGCAGTCGGTGAATATGAAGTCTTTTTATTGTTGTTCGTGGAGCCTTGTTTCTACGTCCTTGAGAGTTGATGAATAAACCCAATTTTCAAGATAGGCATCTATCTCATTTAGCCATTCATGGAGTACTAGTTTGGAGTTGAAATAAGTAGTCTTTGTTTAGTGATCCTTGAAGTAAGGGAGTATCGACGACAAATGTGAGTTTGTGGAGCGTTGTGTTTTGAATTCCGTTATAAGATTGGAAATCATATGTGAAAAGTCGTTCAAAAAAAAAAAAATTTCTTTTTCTGGAGAAGAGATATCAATGTGGTAGTTTCTTGATGCTTTAGTTCAAAAGAGGGATGAGGAATATGTGGATTGGTTTTGATATATGTGGATTTTTTGTATGTCTTAGGGGAATTGATATATTGGTTAGAGTTGGGACCTTTCGTTCAAGGTCAGTTACATGTTTAATTTCATACAACAATGGACAACAGATAAGCTCTAGAGGTTTGGAATTTCTTAGACGAGTTGATACCATTAGTTTCGGTGATCATCTTAGTTGATAAGATTATTCATGCTGTAGAAACTGGATTAGATGCCAAAAACAAAAGTGCTATTATTTGAATACAATTAGGAAGTAAGTAGTCCAAGGCATCACTATTGAATGATTGTAGAGGTTTTGGGTCTTGGATAAACAAGATATTTAATTTTGTGGAGACGTGAGTTTGTTTGGAATTCTAGATAATTGCATAAATTAATTGGATGTCAATGTGAGATGTAGTTTATGGAGTGATTTAGAGATTACAACTCTCATATTAATATCAAGGATTGGGTGATAGTAGACTGGCTTACTAAGTCAACGCATTGTGTTGTTATTTAAGTGACCTACACGTTGGGTTATTCGGCAAATCGGTGCAGTTATGTGTGAAGGTGATTATCAGACTTCACTATGCAAGCGTATTAATTGTGTCATCGTTTTGTCTAAATTTGAGGTGCATTATTATAGGTAGTGGTACTTGCTAACTTTTTAGTTTAGGAGATATGGTGTTTTTTAAGGTATTCCCATGGAGAGGTGTTCTTCGGTTTGGGAAAAAGAGGAAGTTGAGTCCTCACTAAATTGGGCCTTTTGAGGTGGTTGGTGAGGTTGCATATTGTTTGGCAATATCGCCTAGTTTGGCTAAAGTTCATAATATTTTTCATGTGTCGATGTTGAGGAAGTATGTGCATAGTCCGTCCAATGTGATTGATTAAGAGCCACTTCATGTTCGGGATGATATAACCTATGACGAGCAACCCATTGAGAAACTTGATAGTTGATACAAAGGGAAATGTACTTCGCAAAAAAGAAGAAGGAAGAAATTAAATAAAGAAAAATCATTTGGTTGACGTGTTGTGGTGCGCACGGAGTTTATGAAGCAACTTTGGAGCGTGAAGAGGAGAGATGTACAGAAAATACCCATGTTTGTATGCTTGAGGTTTGTATGCAATTTCGAGGAAGAAATTTAATTTAAGGGGGGAGGATGTTACGACGTACATTTTTTGTCCTTCTAATAATTACTTTTGCTAAAAATTCGGCATTTATAGTACGGTCCTATTTAACTATTTTGTGTACATTAGAAGTATAATTGTCATTGTGTTGGATTTAAGGGTATAAGTCTAATTAAGTTTAGTAATTAGTGATGTACCATAATTAAATACTTTAGGTATTCAGTCGACTAGAACTAAGTGTTTTGTGAGTTACGGGTAGTTTTATAAAGTTACTCTCAAAGAGATATTCACAATATACTAGGGTTATATTGTGATAGAATATTGAAAGAAGGCTTTGGGAGAGTGAGCAACAACCATAGTCTTAGGGTTCTTTGGAGCCGATCTTACTCCATGGTTTTCGAATTCGTTCTTGATCTTCCGTCGGGGTACGTAATATTATTCTTGTTTGTTTCCTTACTTTGGAGCAGTAACATTATTATAGGGGATCAAGTTATTGGGTTGCATGTTTTGGTATTTAATTTACTGGGAAAATTTGTGATTTTGGTGTAGGATGGTAATGTGTGTGTGTGTGTGAGAGAGAGAGAGAGAGAGAGGAGAGAGAGAGAAGAGTGTTGGTGGTTTTGGTGATGTGTGTGTATGCGTGGTTGTACGTCGTGAGTTGGGGTGCTGTGTGTGTTTAACTTCTGCTTATATATAGTATACACAAAGAATCTAGTTTTATTGTAGAGTATAAAGTGATGGTGGAGTGTTGGTGGCTTTGGTGATGTGTGTGTATTCGTGGTACGTGGTGAGTTCAAGTGGTGTGTGTTTGACTTTTGCTTATATATAGTATAAACAAAAGAATCTAGTTTTATTGTAGAGTATAAATCTGGTGGTGTTGGTTAGATGTTTTGAATAAGAACATGTGGTTTTGGCACTTGGAAGTGGTTTTTGGTATATGGATCAAAGTACTTGGAGGACTTGGAGATAAGAGTTTTAGGTTTGGTAGTTGACTGGAGACCTGAGTTGATTTAGTTTTATGGGTAGTTAATTACTTTTAGGATAGTCCTAAGTTGCTCTAGGTAGTATTATGTTTGAAACAGTTATTGATTTCGGTTTGTTATGTATAGGTTTGTCTGTTGTTGCGTGTTCTTGTTGCATTGCTTTGGACCTAGGTGAGTGGTTAATCATGTTAACATACTTTTGAACTTCCTTGTGTCCCTTTAATTATTCTTTAGAAAAATTCATAATTATTAATTAAAAACACATAAATGTTTACATTTTGTTTGTTGAATTGGCATGCGGTAAATTCTGGTGAGATCAATTGTTATTAATCTTTTTTATAGACTTTTTTTTTGTTAGTATCCTAATACAGACTTAGTGTCAATTATGGAATTTGCTGTACCAATGAGCTAGCGTTACTATCTTATGGTTATGGGTAGTTTGTAAGTAGAAGATTGTTGTCGGGATAAACTTAAGAGATGAGACTTGCTAGTGTGACGTTCAATCAAAGTTATGAATACTGTACCGGCCAGGGTACCGGTTTTCCTACTGGTACGGTACGTACCGGTACCGGTCAAATATCGGGTACCGTTTCGGATTTACCGAAACTACAATATATATAATAATTATATATAATTATAATTCAAAAAAAATCCCCAATACCATGCAATTATCATAAAATACCTATATTAAGCTAACAAAATACACATAAGTAACTTCAAATTAACAAGAAAAACTTCCAAGTTCCAACTTCCATGAGCATCCACAAAACATACGCAATGTCAAGTACATATCCATAATCGCAAAACATATGCAAAGTTCACCAAAAGGGACTTAAGAAGTACATCATAAAAAAACATAGGTTGTCATTCAACATAAACATAAGGATCATTGTGTCCTCCAATGTCCCAATAATCATACTGGCTCTCGTTCTCATTTGGAAAATCATCAGCGGCATCATCAAAGTTAGGCTCCTGATCATCTTCATCTAACGTCAATGCCTCTAAAGATGGTGGTTCAACAATCTCCCATGCAATAGCCTCTTCGTCAAGTAGACTAGGCTCTTCACTCACCCAATCATCCAACACATCTATGTTTTCAAGACTAATCGGGTCAAGTGCATCTTTTGTTCGCCTAATAAACCTACAAAAGTAATTATCACAATTTATAAGATCCATTTTGACAACATGTTAAATAAAAATAGAGTAACAAGTTTTGAAACAATTACCTTTCTCGAAGCTTCAAATTATAACGCACATAGACTAAATCATTGAGTCTTTTGTGCTCTAGTCTATTCCGCTTCTTAGAATGGATAAACTCAAACGTACTCCAGTTTCTTTCCCATCCAGTTGCACTGCAACATTGGCTAAGTACTCGAATGGCAAACCTTTGTAACTCTGGAACTAAACCTCCGAATTGCCCCCACCATGAAACTAAAAGATTGAAAACATAACAATTTACTAGATAAAAATTTAGGCTTTGTTCGTTTACCTTTTTAGTTTTAGTTTTAGTTTAGTTTTCAATCATTACCCTATTTCTTTCTCCAATCATTACCCTATTTTTTCAATTATTACTTTCTCATCTCTCTCTATCTCTCTCCAATCATTACCCCTATCTTCAATCATTACTCTATTTTTCTCTCCACCTACTACCAAAAGGTCCAAAACTAAACTAAACTAAATTCCTAACCAAACACAACCTTAGCAACTTACAAGATAAAATAGGCATACTGAAAAAGAAAAGATTACCTGGAGATAGTTTCTCTCGTTGACGAATAGCAAGGGGCATATTGAAGTCACCTGTTCCCTGCTTGTATTCCTCAATTTGTGCACTTATTTGGTCTTGCAAATGCTCATCCGGCACCAAGACTGTAAGAGCTTGAATCATTCCTCGATCAACTTCCTTTTTCCTCTTGAAAGAAGGCTTAAAATATACTGCGGGATTGAGAAAGCAACCAGCAGCATGAAGAGGGCTGTGAAGTTGCCTATCCCATCTAGCATCAATCACACGAATGTATGGGCCATACAAAGAGAGCCTATTGTTGAACCTCACTTTAATTGCCTCTTTTGCCTTATCCATTGCCTCATACAAGTATCCCATTATAGGCTTTTCACCATCGGTTAGACGGAGAACCCTCACCAAAGGTTCACTAACTTTCACCACAAGTTGACAATTAGACCAAAATTCTCTATCCTCCAAAAGAATTTTAGCAACTTCTTTCCCAACATTACATTTAGCATATCGAGATCCAAGCCATTTGTCACTAGTGAACATTTGTCTATGCTCTTTCTTGAAATTTAGAAGGCATTGAAGACTTAAAAGTTTGTAGCAAGCCTTATGATGCCGGGACGACACAAGTCTCTACCATTTGTGAAGTCTTTCCTCATTGTGTTAAGAACCCATGCATGATTGTAAATGTATCGAGTTACCTACAAAAGTAATAATCACAATTGATAAGATTCATATTCATAGCATATCAACAATACAATATGCATAACATCTTAAATGTTACCTTTTTAGCCTTTTGAATGGTAGCATCTATGTGCGGAAAGTGTTGAGGCTTTGCAAAATTCTCCAACATCAAGTCCAAGCAATGAGCAGCGCAAGGAGACCAATAGAAGGATCCATAATGTGCTTGTAACCTCTTTCCCGCCGCTTTGTAGGCAGCCTCATTATCCGTAACAAACAGGACAATATTACTTGGCCCCACTAGTTCAACAATTTCACAGAAAATACCAAACAGTGTATCTGCGTATTTAACAAGCCCCGATGTGTTAATTGACTTCAAAAACATAGTCCCTTTAGGACAATAAACAAGAAAATTTATAATCGGAGTTTGATTTTGGCTTGTCCATCCATCAGACATAATTGAACATCCTTTATCTCCCCATACCTCTCTAAGTTCAAGAAGATACTCTCTAATTTCACGAACACTATTGTTCAAGGGAGGGCATCTCAAGTCATGAAATGAAGGACCCTTGAAACCCGGTCCAACGGCTAGCATTGCATCTATCGCTGGTTGATAATAAGGAGATAAAGTCGCATTAAATGGAATGTTAGCATCATACCACCATCGAGCAACCGCCATTCTTGCTTCATCAATGGTTTGTTTAGATGACAATGCACTTTTAATAGAAGGTTGCGTTGTTCTTGGAGCAAAAAAGCCACCAATTGTCTTACTTCTTTTCTTTTGGGTCCCCGATGTATCTCCGGAGGTTCTTTTATCAAGTAAAGACTCCTCCTCCTCTTCATCCAAAGCTTGATAGGAAGCTCCTTCTCCAACCGCTTTGCTAATTCTCTCCCTCCTTTCTTTCTCTTGCTTATACCCTTCAAGGGTTTGATTCATTTGCCATTTTACATCCATCGGCACATTTTTACAAGGTTCCACCTGTCCCTTTACTCCGGCAAGATGTTGTTTTAATCGCGTAATTCAACCACCTTTAAGATGCTTATTACAAAAGAGGCAAATGGTATTATTCTTTTTACCCAAAACCAATTTACCATAAGCCCAAGCAGGGTCATCAGATTTTGCGGGAGCTGAAGTCATTGATGGAGCATGACTAGAAGCATGATCACTTGTCATTGATGGATCAGAAGACATTGTTCCTAAAATACCAAGTTATTGAACAATTGAACTACTTAACAGACATTATATAAAAGAAAGAGATTGAGGAAACTGTACTGATTATGTCTGCAAACAAAATTGAACTACTTAACTAGTGCTTGACTTTTATGCTAACACAAGAAGGGAAAAAAAACAAAAAAAACAAAAACAAAGTTGCTCACGACTGAAGTGCCACTCCTCTGTCTCTCCCTCTAATTCTCTTCTTCTTTGTTTTCTCCTTCAATCTCAACTACCACGTTCAGGTACTCCTCCTAGTTCAATTTATCATTCTAGATTTCAAAAGAAACATAAAAAATTTACACATCCTCTGTTCTTCCCCTGTATTACGCTTTACTTTTGGCTGCACAATCATCTACTATGGAGGCCTTATTTTTCTGGGTCGTGATCAGAATTTATGAATTTTCTTGAGACTGATTGAATTCCGTGATTATTTTCCAAATCAGCCGAAACCTAGTTTGTTTCCATGAGAGTGAGAGAGAGAGAGAGGCACCTGTAATAGTGTAATTGTTGCCGACTTGCCGTCGCCGTGGGTGAGATGCCGAGCCGATGAGTGAACTGAAAGAGCCGAAGCTCCCGAACTGCCGAAGGCCACCAAAATCCAGATCTTGAAACTCAGTTAGGGTTATTAGATATATGGTTTTAAGGTGAAATTACGTTTTCAGGACAACATTTGGAGTTTATTATGAAAATACCTAGATCTGCAAAATCTCGGACGGTATTGCCAGTAACAACATACCGGCCGGTATTTACCGGTACGCCCGGTACCAGGCGGTATTGACCGGTATTTGCTCCGGTACGGAATTGGGGGGCCAAGGTACCGGTTATCTCTCAAAACGGTACGTACCGGCCGGTACGGTACGGTATCAATAACTATGCGTTCAATTGAATATGGATTAATATTGATCTTGATTATTGGTGGTTTTGGGATCATTACTTCTTTTGATAAATGGGGCACATGATTTTGTACTGATTATGGATAGAATTTGTAGTGCGCAAGGTTTTGTAAAATTATAATTTAATGCTTTTGTGCGTGGGTTTTGGCCCTAAGTTGAGGGAATTAAAAGTTTTGGAGTTGGTCTAGACTATTGCTATTTATTGGGATACTGTACTATGGGCTTCTCTTTTGGGATGCATTAGTTTTCATGACAATACCGAAGTTTAGTAATTGATAAGGGTGTCGATGTCTATATGATGATCAACAATAACTTTATCTCTTTGGGTGGCTATGGGGACTCAGATTTGTAGTTGGAATTTGGTAAATGTTTATTCTTTTATTGGCATCATTGGTATATCAGTGTTAAATAAGTTAGATTTGGGGTTTTGAGGCTCGATGTATAGTACTAGTTAATAATAGAAGTTTGTTCATCAGTGCTTGGCTTATTCGGTTTGGGCTAGGATTTGTTGTTATTCTTTCCATGACTATGTTGATTTTAAACTCGATTGATTTTATTCTTTTCTATTTTGAATGCGTAATTCTTGGGTGAAGTTGGATTATAATTTGAGGTATATTTTTGTGGATTTGCTGATGGTTAATTTTATGGGTTGTAGTAATATGTTTGGGAAAAAAAAAATCCACTTTGGAAGGACATATATGTACATTTAGAATTTATGGAGTCAGATGTAGATGAGAGAATCTAATAGGTAGAAAATGGACATTGGACCTCTAGTATTAGGATGGAGTAAAGTAATTTGACTTCAAGAATTCTAGCTGCACTACTCTTACTCAGTATTGGTCCTAAATTGAAGTGGTCATTTGTTTATGGTAACTAGGGCAGTGGATTTGAGAGTTCGCTTAAATTGATATGTTGTAAGTGTAGACTAGGATTCTTTGGGCCGTTTCGTTATTATGAATTGGTTTATACTTTTTATGTTGGAGTGAGTTCGTTATGGTAAAATTTGTATACGTATATGCGCAGTGATTTCGTTGTGGACATACTTTTGATCTTTGGTTGTCAAAAAAATAAAATTCGAAACTTCAATTTAGTTCTGGGGTGATTTGTGTAGGTTTGGAGGATTTATTGTTATATGATGATTGATGAAGAGATGGAGAAATTGCTTTCAACATACATAGAATATGACGTCTTTTCATTGTCGTCCATGGAGCCTTGTTTCTACGTTCTTGAGAGTTGATGAATAAACCTAATTTTTGAGATAGGCATCTATCTCATTTAGCCATTCATGTTGGAGTACTAGTTTGGTGTTGAAATAAATAGTCTTTTTTGTTTAGTGATCCTTGAAGTAAGGGAGTATTGACGACAAAGGTGAGTTTGTGGAGTGTTGTGTTTTGAATTCCGTTATAAGATTGGAAATCGTATGCGATAAGTCGTTGGAAAAAAAAAACTCCCTCGGTCCCATTTCCTTTGGTCTTTTTCGATATTTGCGCCGTTCTTTGGGACATTTCGTTCGAGGTCAGTTAAATGTTTAATTTCATACAACGATGAACAACAAATAAGCTCTAGAGGTTTGGAATTTCTTAGACGAGTTGATACCATTAGTTTCAGTGATCATCTTAGTTGATAAGATTATTCATGCTTTAGAAATTGGATTAGATGCCAAAAATAAAAAGTGTTGTTATTTGAATACAATTAGGAAGTAAGTAGTTCAAGGCATCACTATTGAATTATTACAGAGGTTTTGAGTCTTGGATAATCAAGATATTTAATTTTATGGAGACGTGAGTTTGTTTGGAATTCTAGATAATTGCATAAATTAATTGGATGTCGATGTAAGATGTAGTTTACAAAGTGATTGATATTACAACTCATTAATATCAAGGATTGGGTGATAGTAGACCAGCTTACTAAGTGAACGCATTGTGTTGTTATTTAAGTGACCTACACGTTGGGTTATTCGGCAAATCGGTGCAGTTATGTGTGAAGGTGATTGTCGGACTTCACTATGCAAGTGTATTAATTGTGTCATCGTTTTGTCTAATTTTAGGTGCATTATTACAGGTAGTGGTACTCGTTAACTTTTTAGTTTAGGTTATATGGTGGTTTTTAAGGTATTCCCATGGAGAGGTGTTCTTCGGTTTGGCAAAAAGAGGGAGTTGAGTCCTTGCTAAATTGGGCCTTTTGAGGTGGTTGGTGAGGTTGCATATTGTTTGGCACTATTGCCTAGTTTGGCTAAAGTTCATAATATTTTTCATGTGTCGATGTTGAGGAAGTATGTGCATAGTCTGTCCAATGTGATTGATTAAGAGCCACTTCATGTTCAGGATGATATAACCTATGATGAGCAACCCATTGAGATACTTGATAGTTGATACAAAGGGAAATCTACTTCGCAAAAAAGAAAAAAAGAAAAAGAAAAAGAAATTAAATATAGAAAAATCATTTGGTTGAAGTGTTGTGGCAAGGAGTTTATGAAGCAATTATGGAGCGTGAAGAGGAGATGCACAGAAAATACCCATGTTTGTATGCAATTTTGAGGACGAAATTTAATTTAAGGGGGGGAGGATGTTACTCCCTATCTTTTCTTTTTCCTAATAATTATTTTTGCTAAAAATTCGGCATTATTGTACGGTTCTATTTAACTCTTTTGTGCACATTCTATAATTGTCGTTATTTTGGATTAGAGGGTATAAGTCTAATTAATTTTAGTAATTAGTGGTGTACCGTAATTAAGTACTTTAGGTAATCATTAGGCTAGAAGTAAGGGTTTTGTTAGTTATGGGTAGTTGTATAAAGTTACTCTCAAGGGGATATTCATAACATACTAGGGTTATATTTTGATAGAATATTGAGATGAGGCTTTGGGAGAGAGAGTAGCAACCATAGTCTTAGGGTTCTTTGGAGTTGATTTTACATCACAGTTTTTGAACACGTTCTCGATCTTCCGTCGGAATACGTAATATTATTCTTGTTTGTTTCCTTACTTTTGAGCAGTAACATTATTAGAGGGGATTAAGTTATTGGGTTGCATGTTTTGGTATTTAATTTACTTGAAAAAATTTGTGATTCTTGTGTAGGATGGTAATGTGTGTGAGGGGGAGGGGGGGGGGAGGGAGTGTTGGTGTTCTTGGTGATGTGTGTGTATGCATGGTTGTACGTGGAGAGTTGGGATGGTGTGTTTATTTCACTCTTCTTATATATAGTATACACAAAGAATCTAGTTTTATTGTAGAGTATAAATCTGGTGTTGTTGGTTAGGTGTTTTGAATTGGAACATGAGGTTTTGGCCGTTGGAAATGGTTTTTGGTACGTGGATCAAACTACTTGGGAGGACTTGGAGATAAAGTTTTAGGTTTGGTAGTTGACTCGAGACTTGTGTTGATTTAGTTTTAAGGGTAGTTAATTACTTTTAGGGTAGTCCTAAGTTTCTCCAGGTTGTATTATATTTGAAACAATTGATTTCATACGGTTCTTTATGTACCGGTTAGTCACTTGTTGTGTGTCTGTGTTGTATTGCTTTGGGCCTAGGTGAGTGGTTAAGCATGTTATGTACTTTTGAACTTTCCCGCGTCCCTTTAATTATTTTTTTAGAAAAATTCATAATTATTAATTAAAAACACATAAATGTTTATATTTTGTTTGTTGAATTGGCATGCGGTAACTTTTGGTGCGATCAATTGTTATTATTTTTTTATAGACTTCTTTTGTTAGTATCCTTATACAGACTTGGTTTTTTTTTTTTATTGGGAAAGATAAATGATTTTACACTATCTAAGGAAATACTTTTTGGATTTGCGGATGTTCATCAAGATGTGAATTGTAGCATGAGTCGATAGGATTCCTATGTTTCGTCGTTGATAGGTATTATGTTAGAAAATGTAGGATTTAGGAGAGACTCAATTGTTTGATTGGTATCATTGTGGAAATTTGGTCGATTTTTCTCGTGATAGCCATTTAGGTTTGGATAACTTGGTGATCGGTGGAGGTTTTAGTTTTAGATTGGTTAGGGCCGTTTGGTAGGTAGCGACAATATATCTAAAGTTCGTTAGAGTGTGTGGATTGCTTAGGCTATATGGAAATGGATTGTTAGGGTATATTTTGCTGATAAGACACTTTCGTGAAGGCACGAAATGTTTAGGTTGATTATGGAATTTGCTATACCAATGAGCTTGCGTTACTATCTTGTGGTTATGGGTAGTTCGTAAGTAGCAGATTGTGTCGGGATAAACTTATGAGATGAGACTTGCTATTGTGATGTTTTGGTGGTTTTGGGATCATTTACTTCTTTTGATAATTAGGACACATGATTCTGTAGTGATTATGAATAGAATTTGTAATGCGCAAGATTCTGTAAAGTTATATTTTAATGCTTCGGTGCGTGGGTTTAGGCCCTAAGTTGTTGAGGGAATTAAAAGTTTTGCAGTTGGTCTTGACTATTGCTATTTATTGGGATGTCTTCTATTTTGGGATGCATTAGTTTTCATGACCATACTGAAGTTTAGTAATTGATAATGGTGTCCATGTCTATATGATGATCATCAATAACTTTATCTCTTTCGGTGGCTAAGGGGACTTAGATTTGTAGTTGAAATTTGGTAAATATTTATTCTTTTATTAGGAGATTATTGGTATATCAGGTGTTAAATAAGTTAGATTTGGGGTTTTGAGGCTCAATGTATAGTACTAGTTAGTAATAGAAGTTTATTCATCAGTGGTTGGCTTATTAGGTTTGGGCTAGGATTTATTGTTATTCTTTCTATGACTATGTTGATTCTGAATTCGATTGATGACTTGGTTGATTATCTTCTTTTCTATTTTGAATGAGTAATTCTTGGGTGAAGTTGGATTATGATTTGAGATATATTGTTGTGGATTTGCTGATGGTTATTGTTGTGCGTTGTAGTAATGATGTTCTGGGAAAAAAAAATCCACTTTGGAAGGAGGATGTATATGTACTGTCAAAATTTATGGAATCAGATGTTGAAGAGAGAATCTAATAGCTAGAAAATGGACATTGAACCTCTACGTATCAGGATGGAGTAAAGTAATTTGACTTCAAGAATTGTGGCCGCACTACTATTTTTGTATGACGCTGGCAAAGAATTTGATTTGAGAGGCTTACTCAGTATTAGTCCTAAATTGGAGTGGTCATTTGTTTATGGCAACTAGGGCAGTGGATTTTAGAGTTCACTTAAATTGATGTGTAGTAAGTGTAGTGTGCGGAAAATAAGGGGACCAATATCAAAAGATATGAAGTGTAAGGACTTTAGCGGTGGAGATTTCGGTTATTGGCTAGAGGATGCCAAGCCATACGGTAATGTTGAAAAGGTACGTCATTTCTCGTTTGTTCGATGTAGATTTTGTAGCTTTGAGAAGTTCAAGGAAATAAGGGGGGCTAAGTGTTTAAGAACTTTCCCATCATTCTAGCGTATAGGTGATTCAGTTGAGTTGAGCAAAAAGGTTGTGGATGAGATTTTGCCGAGATTGACACGCTTACAACTGTTGTCAATGTCGGAATATAGGATTAAAGAATTGCCTTACTCAATTGACGATTTGATACATCTACCCTTGTTGGACCTTTCTGGCATGTAAATCAGGGAGTAGCTGGAATCAATTTGTGCACTGTATAATTTAGAAACATTGTTGTTATTTGAATGTGATCTTCTTACAACATTACCAGCAAATCTTGTAAGACCGATTTCATTGCGTCATCTTAATTTAAGCGGAACCAACTTAAAAGGGATGCCAATGAATATAAGTAGGTTGAAAGATCTCCAACAATTAACTGTTTTTGTAGTAGGATAGTGCACATGTATTAATGACTTGGAAGAGTTTCATTGCCTTCGAGGAACAATCTCCATCTTAGGATTGCAAAATGTAAAGAGCAGCCACGATGCATTGGAAGCAAAGATAAGTGAGAAAAGACACCTTGAAAGGCTAGCATTGAAATGGAATAGCACTGCAGAGGATTCGCAGAATGCAAGAGATGTACTTGAACAGCTAGAGCCTCATTCAAACTTGAAGCACCTTGAGATAAAAAACTATAGATTTCCTACTTGGTTAGGAGATCAATCATTTTGCAATATGGTATCATTATGTTTGGAGAATTGCTTTTCCTTGCCTCCACTTGGTCAAATGTTCTCTTTGAAAGAGCTTAGCATCGTAAGGATGCCGGGAATAACGAGCGTGGGTTGTGAATTTTATGGAGAGAGTGGTTCTTTAAGAAAACCGTTTCAATCTCTCGAGACTCTACGTTTTGAGAACATGTCGGGGTGGGAGGGTTGGTGTATATTAGATGCTGGAGAGTTCTCTTGGCTTCAAAAGCTTGAGGTAATCAATTGTCCCAAGCTGATCGGACACTTACCCACGAAGGTGCTTTCTTTGGTGGGACTTGAGATAGTGGATTGCCCAAAGTTTGTGGCTTCACGTTCGATGTCTACTTCTATATGCAAGCTAGTGTTGAACGAATGCCAAGGGGTACAGTTGGAGAGGCAAAGTGTGCCTTCTACTGAAAAGCTGGAGATTTCAGGCTTTGAAAGGTTGAAGGAATTTGCAAGCGAGCTGGTAATGCTAACAAATCTGAAGGAGCTGATGCAGAGAAATGTCCAAGGCTATTTTAGGAATTATCTGAAGAGATGAGCCATTGTTACATGTCCCTTGAAAGATTGGATGTGAGTTACTGCGAGAGACTCAAATCCCTCCCACTGGGTTTATTCCCAAAGCTTCCATGTATACAAATTTGGCATTGTACAAATTTTGAGACCCTATTGATTCCAGACGGGATTGAGCTCCAAAATCTGACATCACTTGAGTCACTTTCCATCGGTGATTGCAGTAATATGTTCTTTTTTCCTTGCCTGGAGGATTACCTACTCCAAATCTGTCTTTTTTATTGGTCCATAGTTTCGATAAACTGGAGGCTCTGCCAGAACAAATGCACACCCTTCTCCCATCTCTTCAGTCATTAGTGTTACATAATTGTCCAAAAATTGAGTCTTTTCCGGAAGGGGGTCCGCCCTCCAAATTAGGTGCTCTTGATATCAGTAATTGCAAGAAACTTGTGGGTGACCGAAGAGATTGGGGTCTGCAAACAATACCCTCTCTCACAAGCTTTTCACTGTTCGGTAAATCTGGAGATGTGTTGGAGTCGTTCCCTGAGGAGGGGCTACTGTCCCCCTCTCTTAAATTTTTCAGCTTCGGATGTCTGCTGAATCTCAAATCACTCAACAAAAGGGGCCTTCAACGTCTCGGTTCTCTTGGCTCCATGCTTATTTTCGATTGCCCTCAGCTCCAATCCTTGCCAGAAGAGGGGCTTCCCACTTCCTTCTTTGAGCTGCAAATTTGTGACTGTCCATTGCTGAAACCTCGTTGCTGGAGGAAGGAGAAGACTGGCATAAGATTGCTCACATCCCTTCTATAAAAATCTATGGTGAAGTAATCAGTGAATAAGTCTAACTACGCTATGTGGCCAGGGAAGACCAAAGCTTCCTACTAGGGTATTTGTTCTGCACTGCATATAGAATACTTCCAAGAAAAATTCTACCTGTCATTATTTCATTCCATTCATCTTCTGATTCTTCTGTTATTAATTCTCCAGCTAGCCAATTTTAATTTCTCAACGACTTCTCTTTGTTTTTGCATGTAGAAGTATGGGCTTCACATTCATTTCTTTTCCTCATGATTTTTTTAGTAATTTCTCTTTGTTTCTTTCTTTCTGTTTTTTGCATACGCAGAAAGGTGGTTTGATCAAGCAGTATAGCAGATTGATTCAACCACATTTGGACCTACAACTATACAACACAATAACAGAACACATTTAGTCCCCAATCAATAAAAATAACGACCACAAATGTAATTGGTGTTGGTGCCCATTTTAAGATCATTTGGAAATTATAGTACCATTGATCCTCATGTTTATAAGCTGAAAAGCCCTTACCAAATACAAGGTGATTAGGCATGCAGTGGAATAACTTGAAGAAATTCGATATCATAAGCCTGTCCTTGTTAATTTTCTTAAATATTTGAGCTGTTTGCCATTGATTTTGGTGCTCATTTAAGCCTTCATGTTAAGTTCTTTTTCAGTGTCATGCAACTCACTTTATTTTTTGCTCGCAAACTTTTTTGGGAAAATGACGGCCAATGACGTGTTTTGATAATTGATATCCGCCAAGGATAAGCTAAGAACATTTGTTAATGCTGAAAATGTCCTTGGCAGGTATTAATTATTAACACACGTCCTTGGCCGTCATTTTCCCAACTTTTTTTGTTTTACTTTGGATTAGGCGAAGACCACAGCTTTCCGATGTTCTTATTTGCTTTTCAAGTTCCTGAGTTTTGGAGTTAGCTGACTGATAACAAACAGCTAGAGGCATGTACAGCTATGGAGGTTTGATTTCTCATTTTTCTTTGGTATGTGGGCGTTGTATTCTTTTCTGGCTTGGAGTTTAGTTTTCTAAATAGTGATGGGAATATTGACAAATTTTTTTTTTTTCAAGAGATGCACACGATGTTTCTTAATTGTATAAATCAGCATAGAATCGCCATTCAATTGGTTCCATGGTGGTGCATTCCACTTGGTTAAATGCAAGCTACACAAGGTCTGAAATTTCTGTCGAAGAAACCTGAAGGTCTGACTAAGTAACATATTTCAGAATATTTTGGACCCTTCCCTTGAGTGGTTTAGCCAAAGAAGTTAGCATTTTTCACTTGCATTTTCCATGCCACTTGATTTTGTTGCATCACTACCTATTATGAACTACTTGGTCCTTCTGTAGAGCATCCAAGCTACTACATATTTCTCAAATACAGTGGTTAATTTTTCTAGGTTGGTGTTCTACTCAGCCTAAGCTCTTTCAAAATCACAAAATCTCAATCATGTGGCTGTTACGTGATACACGCTTACAATATGGCTTATAAAAGTGGGCGGATCTTGGGTTGCCAAAATTGTATGAAGCGATGGCCGTTCATGTAGGCTGTGTTTGGATTATGACTTTGTGGAGGGAAGAGCTCGTATTGCCTTGGCATTACATGATTGTGACCAACCACTTTCCAGTGTGTGAGAGGGAGGAAATGAAGTTAGGTACCGTATATAAGTCTGAGGTGCTTCTATCTTTATGTCTGTTCCATCACAAATTGAGTGACATTTTCCTTGGATTTCTGCTTTTATGAAATCCTATTTGTATGAGCTGGAGTGAAAGTGTAATGGCCTACTCTTTTCTATTTTAAATTTTTTTTGCAGCAATTATATTGTAGCCCCCATTTGGATGTTAATGTTCTACATTAGGTACTTGCTTTGAAGGGACAAGTTAAGTTCCTCTCGTAATCCGCTTTATATACGAGAAAGAGGATAACCAAGTTGGTACTCTTAATAAGAAAGAGGCACAAATACAGCTTTTTTTTGTTTCGTACTCTACAGATTAACTTGTGATCCTTGGAGTCAGTACCACATAGTTGTGATCGAAATACAACGCAGACAGATCCTCTTATGGAAACTCAAAATATAAGCAAGCGCTATCATTTCTTACAAGTGATTCATATCTGCTAGACTTAACAGATGTTTATGGATGTACATGAACAATGAACCTTTGCTGTTTTCCATAGTATTGTAGGATTCTGAACTTTAAACTGCAATTATTTTGAGATTGATCCACCTCTTGAACAAGAGCAAGCAAAAAAGGGATAGATGTTTCTTTAATTGCTGATTCTGATATTCCTAAACCACTACATTTTTTAAATGTACTTGAAGTTTTGTATTATGGTCATCGAAGGCTTTCGAGTTATGATTTACGATTTAAATTTGGAGTTTGGTACCTGGTTAGATAGATCATAGATCATGGATCATAGTTACTGCTTTTGTACAGAGGACATGATGAAAGAGTATGGGAGAATACTCGTAAAATTGGGCCTCAAAAGAAAGTTTCCAGCTGGACTGGCTTTGTTTGACCTATTGCAATTGTAACTAGATTACATAGATTCCTACTTTTACTTCTAGTTTTGTATTTGGTACATTTTTATGTGATAAGAATAGCCACCTCAAGCTTACTAGTTCCATATGATGGATAGTTTGTTTTGAGTTTTCTACGTTGATCTTCGAAGTGAAATAAGCTCTTCTACCATTTGTCCGAAGTGGGGCTACGTTGGTGCGATGTGTTTTCCAGCTGATGATTTTGTGTCACTATTATGGCAGAGAAAGAAGTACCCAAGTCTCTGGCTTTTGACAACTTTCAGTTACAAGCAGGACACGCATACGGTGCTGGTCCATCCAGTTTTGGCACAGTTGAGGCCCCTCAACATTATTACCAGGTACTTAATCTTTTATCTTTGATGCACAGAACTACTAATATAGTTGTTTTTCAGCAATTGTCTAACTTTAGAATGTGCTACTTTGCTTCTAGTAATATTTTCACTCTTTTAGTAGTTTGTCCCTTCTTTATTCTCTAGGAAACAGACTAACAGTACCATCGCAACAGCAACAAAGCATTCCAACGGATCCCTATGGGGAAAATTACTAACAGTAATTTAGCTATTCATTTGGGAGAGGATATGGTGCTCCTGCTCCTTATCAGCCAGCACCACAGCCTCAAATGTTTGTGCCATCCCAAGCACCTCAAATTGAATAGGTATTTACGTAGTTGGGTTTAATTCCACTAGGGAGAGTACATAATTTCTTGTACTAAAAGAATTATGATAGTGTCTTCTGTAGTTGTTAGCTTGCTTTGCTGGAGGATTTTTATCCTTCCATAGCGGTTATTGCTACTTAAAAGTTTTTGGGTTGGCTATAAATCTCGTAGACAGAAATCGAATTCTCAATATGGGATGATAATTTCGAACAGGCATGATTATATGCCGAACACGTGAGAGGAATTGTGCAATGAGAAAAGTGATGAAAGGCACCATGATAACAAGGGCTGATGACCCGAAGTATGCACCGAACAGGAGACTGTTCGGGCACATGGACGTGAGATATCCTAACGTCATACCAGCTGTTCGGCGGTACAGTCCTCTTGCTTAAAAAAATAGTAATTAAGGCGCAGTCTGTTCGGCAAAGAGAATGCCGGACAGATAGAGTCATTTGAAGAGAGATAGCCATAAGAGATAAGGCAGAAGCAGTATTCTAGAAGGAGTGTTCAATATCCAGTCAGGATAAGTAACGGAACAGTCCTACTATGGAACGAATTCCATATAGGAGAGAGGTCCTACGAATAGGGGATCTCAGTTCATTGGGCGATAAGATCCCTACGAAGGCCAGGATTCCTATACGAGACAGGAATCCTAGGGCGATAGGGATACTTGAGCAACAAGCAAGCATGTGTCTATATATACGAGGTAAACCTGAAGGCAAAAGGTACGCAATACGTTGCGCTCATTCTATACTTTCCCATTGATAATTAGGGTTTACACCAGTACGAGTTACTAATTTAGGCATCGGAGGGCCTTTGCCACGAGAGGCAAAAGTGCGCTCACCCCTTGTCTGTCTTGCAGATTAGGGTTCCGGCAAGGATACAGCGGTAGTAAACCTCACGTGGATCTGTTACGAGATAACTCCCTTTTAGGTACTCTTCGTTTTTCTGCACCTACAATTGGCGCCGTCTGTGGGAAACGAACGAGTTCCATTTAAAAAAAACGACCATGGTGGAAGTAGACCCAGTCACACCGCTCGCTGAGAAGAACCAGGCTGGTGAGGAAGGAGATGAATCCCCTCCAGGTGCTTCGAAAAAGCATGCCGGTGGTCATTGTAGGAGGACAACGAGCAAAGATCATCCCCTGACTATTCAAGATGATCCCAAGAACAAGGAAGGTAGGACTGCTACGGACTCCATGAGAAGGAGCGAGTCCCACCATAGAGGAGAATCTGTTGCGCATTCGAATAGTGTGCATAATAATAGTGACATCCTTGATAGGAAGAGGCAGGAAATCGAGGAAGTTGCTCGATTAATCAAGAAACGAGATTATGAGATCCTTGAGATGGAGAGGATCAGAGATCACCCTGAGGATTCTGGACTGTCACGAAGACATTCCGGAAGGGAAAAAGGGGCTATGGTAACATACAAGGCCGCTCCTTCGCACCGAAGAAGCAGGAGCAGGAGTCCCTCTCCAAGAAAGAAGAGGCCTTCTTCACGAAGGAGAAGAAGTAGGAGTCCGAAGGAACGTGGACTTTCTCCATGAAAAAGGAGCAGGAACCGAAGTTCCTTTATTGAAGAAGATACCCGAAAACACCATAGGGACAGGTACGAAAGACCTGAGTCCGACTGGGATAGGGTTCGGGCGCATAGAAACAAGGAACAAGAGGCTGGAACGATGACTGCACGAGAAGCAGCAAGAAAAACACTGAGTAACATAGCAACTTCCCCCTTTACAAGAAGGTTACCAGACGCACGACTGCCGAGCAGAGTGAAGCACGGGGCGTTCGTACTTTACGAGACAAATGCGGACCCAGTTGCTCACATACAACACTACCAGCAGGCTATGTTTATGCATGAAGGAGATGGCGCCATCATGTGCAAGATGTTCTCGTCGAGTTTAGGGAAGGTGGCTCTATCCTGGTTCCACAAGTTGGAATCACGATCCGTATGAGGGTGGACACAGTTGGCCGAGGAGTTCACTGTGCGATTCTTGACCAGTAGAAAGGCTCCCAAGACGTTCGAGAACCTTTCCACGATGAAGCAGGGAGACAGTGAGCCGATCAGAGACTACGCCAAAAGGTACTGGGAAACCTTCAATGAGATTGACAGTTGCAGCGAGGAGCATGCAATTGCTTCTTTCAAAACAGGCCTACCTGTTCGGGAAGAACTTCGCTGATCATTAAACAAACATCTTGTGTCGACATTGGTGCACTTGATGGAACGAATCGAGCAGCATGCTAGAATGGACGACGACATTCTCTGGGAAGACGACAAAGTGATTGCCGAACAGCCAAAGACACTAGCAAAGAAGATGGATAAACCAGAGCCCAAGACTTGATGGAACGAAAGAGCCATATAAAGAAAAACCACCACCAGACCCCAAGTCGTTCTTTTCAATTACCACGGTCTGGAAAGAACCCATTTACAGGATTCTTTATCGAATCAAGAATCAGCCCTACTTTAAGTGGCTCCCGAGTCTAGGTGGAGACAAGGACGCAAAACGTACTACGAATCAGCACTGCAGTTACCACAAAGATTGGGGCCACATGACTGAGGATTGTGAAATGTTCAAGAGACATCTTGATGATTTGGTCTCCTGAGGCTATCTGAAGGAATATATTCAGGAGGACCCCAAAGAAAAAGGGATGGCTATGGAGACGGATTACGAACATAATCCTAGAGGGGTAATCGACATGATACATGGGTTGGCCGCACCTTATACGAGGAATGAGGTTAGGCTGCTCCAAAGGCAAGCCAAGCATGACCAGCATGTTATGAGATTAGGAAATAAAAGAGGACGAGAAACCAATGGAAGCAACGAAGGCATAGTTTTTACAGATGAGGATCTCGGAGATGTCCAGGTGCCTCATAATGACGCTTTGGTCATTACCCTACGAATAGGGGAATATGCTAAGTAGCACGGACACGGACACGGGACACGGACATGACACTACACCGACACCCCGACACGTAAATTTTCAGAAAGTGGGGGACACGACAGTTTTGGGGATACGTCTATATATATATATATATCAAGAATAAAAAAAATTCGAATAAGATAAAAGTTAATAATATTATATCCAGATAGCCTTATTTTCACCTTTGTAGTACATTGTTTTCCAAGTCATTACATCTATCATCTATACTTTGCAACAAAAGTGTCCCAAAAGTGTCTGTCAAAAAGTGTTTGAAAAGTGTCCCGAAGTGTCCCAAAAGTGTCCGAAAAGTGTCGGATTTCAAATATTGCTCAAAATAACAGGACACTTCTGGAGAAGTGTCCGACACGTGGCGGCCGAGTGCTGGCGAGTGTCGGTGTCCGACACCGGTACGTCACCCCTAGTGGAGTGTCGTTGCTACCTAGGGAATATGACATTAAGAGGATCTTGGTGGACTCTGGGAGTTGCACGGAGGTCTTGTACTACGATGCGTTCAAAAAATTGGGGTTAGCTTAGTCAGATCTGGAACAGTCTATGACACCTTTAGTTGGATTCGGAGCAGGGGCGGTTTGGCCCTTTGGGAAAGTGACACTACCTGTTCGGGCTGGAACAGTAGTCTTGAGGACGGATTTCTTGGTGGTAGATGTCCCGTCCTCTTATAACGCGATTATAGGGAGAACTTGGTTGCATATGATGAGGGCGGTCTCCTCTACATATCATCAGATGGTGAAATTCCCTGATTCCAATGGTATCGAAAAGATCAGAGGGAATCAAAAAGCAGCACAACAGTGCTTGGTTTCCATCATCAAGAAAGTCCCAAAGGCCCATCAGGTTCATGTGGTGGAGGCACCAGATCAACCGACTATCGAGGATGTCAGTAGAAATCCAACAGAAAAAGTGATTGAAGGCCTGAAAAAAATACAGATCAACGAGACTGATCCTGAAAAGTATTTTTTGATTGGGGAGTCACTACCAGTTGAGGAAGAGAACGAACTGGTTGGATTCTTAAAGGAGTATGTCGATGTGTTTGCTTGGGTACTAGAAGAGATGTCCGGTGTAGGTGCAGATGTGATCTGTCACCATTTAAATGTAGACCCCCAACACAAGCCTGTGATTCAGAAGAAGAGGAGGGCAGCTGTGCAGCATGTTGATGCTGTTATTGAAGAGGTAGAACGGCTATTGGAAGCCAAAGCATTACGTGAAGTTTACTATCCAGAATGGCTGTCCAACACTGTAGTAGTGAAAAAGAAGAATGGAAAATGGCGTGTCTGTGTGGATTTCACAGACTTGAATAAAGCGTGCCCGAAGGACAGCTTTCCCCTGCCGAGAATTGACCAATTGGTTGATGCAACTGCCGGATACGAGCGAATGAGTTTTCTCGAAGCATATCGGGGGTATCATCAGATTGCCATGTTTGGCCCAGATCAGGAAAAGACCTCTTTCATTACGCTGCGAGGGTTGTACTGTTATAGTGTCATGCCCTTTGGGTTGAGGAACGCAGGAGCAACACACCAAAGACTGGCAACCATCATGTTTAAAAGGTTGCTTGGCAAAACTATGGAGGTTTACATAGATGACATGGTGGTGAAAGCAAGGCCAAACAAGGGCACATAGCAGATCTGAAGGAAGCCTTTGGAATTTTGAGAGAATACAAACTAAAACTCAATGCCTCGAAGTGTGCATTTGGAGTTGGATCAGGAAAATTCTTGGGGCACCTTGTAACCATAAGGGGGATTGAGGCAAATCCTGATCAAATTATAGCCTTGCAAGGGCTACAAAGTCCCAGAACGACCAAGGAAGTTCAAAGGTTAACGGGGATGGTAGCGGCCCTTAATAGGTTCATTAGCCGGTCAAGCGACAAATGCAGGCCTTTCTTCCCATTATTAAAGAAAAGGGAAGGATTCGAATGGGGAGCAGAGTGCGAGCAGGCTTTCCAGGACCTGAAGAAGTACCTAGCTGAAGCTCCACTTTTGTCAACTCCAGAACCAGGTGAGTGTTTGGTTTTATATTTGGCTGTTTCTGAACATGCTGTTAGTGCTGTTTTGTTGAGAAATAAGGGATCAGAGCAAATCCCGGTTTATTATGTGAGTAAGACACTGTTGGACGCAGAGGCAAGGTATCTGCCGCTTGAAAAACTGGTCCTTGCTTTAAGGACAGCTACCAGGAAGTTACCTCATTACTTCCAAAGCCACAAGGTTGTGGTTTATACTGAGTATCCATTAAGATCATTGCTACGAAGGGCGGACTTTTCAGGATGGATCTCAACATGGTTTGTTGAGTTAAGCCAATATGATATTGACTTCCAGCCGTGCACGGCAATAAAAGGCCAAGTGTTGGCTGATTTTGTTGCAGAATTTTCACCAATGGTAGCACCTGGGCCTCCTACGAGAAAGGAACAATCTGTTCGACAACCAACCAAGAAAAGAAAAATGCCTGCCGAACAGGACCCTCTGGAGTGGAAGTTATTTGTTGATGGTTCAGCTTGTAACACTGGTTTAGGAGCTGGCGTCGTTTTGTTCCCTCCAGACGGAGTAATGGTTGAGCTCTCTGTTCGGCTGGGATTCAGTGCATCAAATAATGTGGCAGAATATGAGGCTCTGCCAATCGGCCTTAAGAGTGCAAAAACCTTGAAAGCAGAGAGATTAAGGGTTTATTGTGATTCTCAGTTGGTGGTATGTTGGGGAATATGAGGCCCGGAGTGAGAAGATGGCAGCTTATGTAGAGGCAGCTAAAGATTTGCTTGATACTTTTGAAAAAGTATGTATTGAACAGATAAGCTCAGGACAAAATGCCCATGCTGATTCTTTGGCTTGGTTGGCTGCAGCTGTTCCTACTGAGTTGAAAAGGAAAGTAGCAGTCGATTATCTTAATGAACCAAGCATTGGGAAAGGTGTAGAATTGGTCCTGGACGTGAATCAGGGGCCAAGTTGGATGGATCCAATTATAGGGTTTCTACGAGATGAGACTCTTCCTTCTGATAAAAAGGAAGCCCATAAGATCAAAACCAAATCAGCAAGGTTTTGGTTGTCTCCAGAAGGAAAGTTATACAGGAAATCCTTTACTGGGCCGTACCTGCTCTATGTACACCCCGAGATGGTGCAGAAGTTTCTTCACGAAATTCATGAGGGGACATGTGGAAGCCATGCAGGAGGCAGGTCCATAGCCCATCGAGCAATCAAGGATATTGGTGGCCCCATATGCAAGAAGATGCCAAAGTCTATGTGAAAATTTGTGAGAAATGTCAGAAGTTCTCACCAATGATTCGAACACCAGCCGAAGATCTGGTGCCCCTAACAAGCCCTTGGCCTTTTGCTCAATGGGGAATGGACATCGTGGGTCCACTCCATAAAGCAACTGGGAACCGAAAATTCCTATTGGTGGCTACTGATTACTTCACAAAGTGGATTGAAGCAGAACCCCTCGCCAAGATCACTGAACCTATGATAGAAAGGTTTGTCTGGAAGAGTATCATTACTCGTTTTGGGGTCCCGTATTCATTGATTACAGATAATGGTTCCCAGTTCCAGAAAAAGTTTAAAACTTTTTGTGCTCAGTATGGAATAAGAAATTATTACTCAACCCCTGCTTACCCTCAGAGTAATGGGTAAGCAGAGGCATCTAATAAGACCATTTTAGATGGGATCAAGAAAAGGTTGGATAAAGCAAAAGGCAAGTGGCCTGATGAGTTACCACTAGTTTTGTGGGCACACCGAACAACGCCAAGGAGGTCTACAGGAGAGACCCCCTATTCTTTGGCTTATGGAACAGAGGCAGTCATTCCATTGGAAGTTGGCCTTCCTACCAACAGGATTGCGTTGGTTGAAAGTGGAGGAAATGACAGGGCTCTCGAAATTGAGGTCAACCTTGCCGAGGAAAGGAGAGAAAGAGCCCTGGTGCATCTGGCCTCCTATCAGGAACAGTTGATGAAAAACTACAACAAGCATGTCCACCCACGAGAGTTTGGTGTTGGAGACCTTGTGCTCCGCAAAGTGCTCGGCAACACCAAGGTGGCCAACGAGGGCAAGTTAGGGGCTAATTGGGAAGGCCCGTATCGAGTCACTGAGGTTGTGGGCATTGGGGCTTATCGTTTGGCAGACTTTGACGGGAACCCCAGTGCCACGGTCTTGGAATGTCCACAACTTGAGGAAGTTCTTTGTTTGAAAGACTTCAGTTTTACTTTTTATTCTGTTTTAGGACCACGTGATTGTGTGGGAATTGTGAATAAAATTCCCTTGTGTTTCATTTCTTAGCTGCATGGGGTATGCATAACGACCCCTTGAGTTTTCAGGATTATGAATAAAACCAATATATGTTTGGTTCCTCAGAAATTTCGTTTCCTACAATATATGTTTGTTTTTTATCTACAAATATGAATAACGGCCTCTGTTTTCCCTTATTCATATTGGGGAGCAGGGGCATGATTATCTTGGTATATACGAACATACGTTTTAGTTATTTTGAGTACGAGATACTTAGAATTACTTAAGTACGTGAGACTTAATGATATTTAAGTACGAGATACTTAGAATTATTTAACTACGTGAGACTTAATGTGTTCAAGTACGAAATACTTAGAAATACTTAAGTACGTGATACTTAGTGATGTTTAAGCATGAGAGACTTAAACCTGTCTAAAACGTACGAATATACGTATCAAATAACCCAAGTACGAGAAACTTAATAAGTATGACACAAGCTTGAAATTTTTCCAAGTATGAAAACACTTGGGTAACCATATAAACGATATTATGTTTGATATGCCTGCAGCCTCAGGTATACTTTAGCTATCTAGGTGAGAAATTTAGATAGACCAAATATGGGAAACTTGGAACATACAAGCACGAACGGACTTGCATGAATGAATGCATCTAAATGTATGCACTCAGAGCAAAAAGGGTATGAGATACCAAACGAGAATTTATGACCACGAAGGGCCGAGCAAATGGATTAAGCCTTGAAACAGCCACCAAAAAACAAGTGTTTTCCCACATAGGGCCGAATACTTGTATCATCAAATTTAAAATGTACTGATGCCACGCAGGGCCAAGGACTACGGTCACGCAGGACCTGATAAAGCTATGACAAAATATTTGAAAGATTGATGAAAACAACTTACCAGATTTAGTCCAGGTTTTGGACCTCGGGGACAACCTCCCTTGAGACATCAGCAGTTGTTTCAGTACCGCCATTAGCAGCTTCATTGGCTGTTACCAGCAGTTGTGACTGCTCGTTCTGGGCATCATGAGCTTCGATTGGAGCATCCTGTGACTCCATTTGGATGTCCCCATCTGCGTCTGCAAAATCGTCAATTTGCTGTTCGACGTCATCAGCATTGGGCTCCTCAGTCTCGATAACAGCTGCCCCACGGCTGCTCGGTAGTTCAATCTTTGTCCAAAGGGGAGAATTATCAGGAACCCCAACTTTGGTCAAACATGACTCCCAGCTTGCGGCAAAGATTTGATCCTGTACTGCTGGCATCTGTTTGACATAGCTGGCAGTTGCTTCATCAAATTTCTTCTGATAACCTTCCTCGTAGGCAGCTTTTTTGGTACTGTCAATCTCACCAAGGGCTTGGTTGAGGCTGTCTTCAGCAATCTCGAGCTTGCCTTTCGCCTCGTGGCAATCAGCTTTTGCCTTGTCTCTCTCCCCTTCCAACCTCGTGACTGTTCGGAGGTGTTGTCATTCAAAAGTCTGATTCTTTCAGACTCAGCATCTTGGCATTTCTGGCCCAGCGCCACCATTTTTTGGATAAACTAAGTCATAACAAAGGTAACTTAGAATTAGTAAGTTGCCACGAAAAAGGTACAAACTAAAAAAGAAACAGGTTACCTTTATGCCACTAACAAGTCCAGTGGAAACGAGCCGGTCAGGGGATGATGAGGACTCTTTCTGCATATCGATGGGCAGCAGCAGGCCTTGTGCAAGGGCTAGCGCAGTCTCCGAGGAGCTGGCACTGTCACTGTCACCAACGTTCATTGGACGGCCGCCTCTGGTGAGTTGAGGGGCCCAGGTTGCTTGAGTAACAGTGGTGCTCGGTGCAGGAGTCTCGGCTGCCAGTGCATTGGGTTCTCCGGTTTCTTGAATCCTAGAGCGTCTGTCCCGATGGGCAATAGCAGCCTCAAGGGAACTGTCGCATTCCCGAGGAGAGGATGAGGATCGCGTTGAACCCCCCCTATTGCGACGAGGTGGCGGGGGAGCATGCCCAGTGGAGGATGCACGACCGGTATCACGACCTCGGACGACACAGTAAGAAGGGAGCTTAGGTTTAAGGGTTGGCGAGTCATTGTACCTGAGTGTGGGGGAGACGGAGAGTAACCGGATGAAGAAGATTGAGAGGTGTTACGATCAATGACTGGCTGTTCGGTCTGTTGTTGATCAACGACCTGTCTTCGGGAAGATCTCCTAATTGCTACATGAGGAAGTGGTACCCCTTCTGAGATGGGAATTTCCCCTGGTTCCCCGGCAAGGGTCACTCCTGCATTTGATCTTGAATTCCTTGGTTGGGGAGCAGTTGATGTTGATGCTGCACTAGTACTTGGGTTAGTTAGCCTTCTATCTATGAAACTTCTGTACGCGGGGTCGTAGCCCAATAGAACGCTCGCATCACGACCCCGACCAGCTGTCAATGTGCCAGGTACCCCTGTATATTTCAGAATCCTATTGATCTCCGTTGTTCGGACGTAACTAGGTTCACGTCTGGGACGCTTGTTTGCATTATCCGCTGCGAGTTTAGAACAAGCGAACATGAATTAGAAGCCTGCTGGGACTTAATAGATAAGCAATAAACGAAAATCAAAACAAAGGCGAATTAGGAGCATACGTGGGTAGCCCCATATGTGGGGGCAATGGAATCCCACCACTTGGCCATCTTCCCCCCTTGGCTCGAAGGCTCCAGTGACATAAAGGAAATCCATCTCGTGATCATGAGCATAATCTGGCAAGTTAAGCACGAGACGCTTCTCTGCTTTCCTTACTTTGAAATAGTAAGTATTGTATTCGGGGTTTACCACAATGCTGTACCACTATTGGCTATCCCAGATTCTTAGCTGGGTCCCTAAAATCCTATTTAGGGCTACGATTCCCATCACTAATCTGAAAAAATTAGTGAACACTTGCATGGGAGTAAGTCTGTACCAGTTCAAAACTCGACGAAGTAATGGGTCGAGGGGGAAACGAACCCCGCCCCGATGATTGCTACGATGGGGGTTCCCATCATCTCCCATGTTCCAACATCCCTGTCCGCTCCAAGGGGAGCGAGTTCGAGTACTACATTATCAGGAATGTTGTACTTCGTTCTAAAAGCCGCCATGGCCGTTGGGGTCTCGCACAGCTGTCTAAACTTGCCTGGTTTTGGGGGATTCTCGTTCTCATCCGCCATGGATGATAGAGAAATGCGGAAGCTAGACTAAAATATGAAGCTAAGATTGGCTGAAACCCTAAAGGAATGATGATTGAGAACGAGATTTCAGAAGGAAATAGAATGGGAGTGAGAACGAGAATCTTACAAAGGTATTCTGGAGTTTTCCCAAAATGCGAACGAAATTGCAGGCGGCGGCGATGGCGTACGTGAGGGAGGTGTAGTCGCCTAGTTTTGAAGAAAGAGATGAGATTCGAATTCTGGGTAAAACCCCAAAAGATTCCTTTTTGGGATTTAAGGGTAGGGACGGAGTTGAATCGACTCCTCTCACTCCGTTAGGTAAAAAGTAACGGATCAAGGGTTCTAAAAGAATTACGTTTTAACGCCGTCTGACTCGAACGTCAGTTTGAAATAAATGTGAGACGTACGAGCTACACCACGTGGTGTACGTGCTTCGAGAGAGCATAATGATTAAATCGCCAAAAAGCATCAATGGTCATCAATACTATATCTGCACGGGACATCACGAAGTTCGGCCCACGGTTTGTTATTCAGAAGCTTTACCCATTGGCTATAAATCTCGTAGACAGAAATCGAATTCTCAATATGGGATGATAATTCCGAACAGGCATGATTATATGCCGAACACGTGAGAGGAATTGTGCAATGAGAAAAGTGATGAAAGGCACCATGATAATAAGGGCTGATGACCCGAAGTATGCACCGAACAGGAGACTGTTCGGGCACAGGGACGTGAGATATCCTAACGTCATACCAGCTGTTCGGCGGTACAGCCCTCTTGCTTAAAAAAATAGTAATTAAGGCGCAGTCTGTTCGGCAAAGAGAATGCCGGACAGATAGAGTCATTTGAAGAGAGATAGCCATAAGAGATAAGGCAGAAGCAGTATTCTAGAAGGAGTGTTCAATATCCAGTCAGGATAAGTAACGGAACAGTCCTACTATGGAACGAATTCCATATAGGAGAGAGGTCCTACTAATAGGGGATCTCAGTTCATTGGGCGATAAGATCCCTACGAAGGCTAGGATTCCTATACGAGACAGGAATCCTAGGGCGATAGGGATACTTGAGCAACAAGCAAGCATGTGTCTATATATACAAGGTAAACCTGAAGGCAAAAGGTACGCAATACGTTGCACTCATTCTATACTTTCCCATTGATAATTAGGGTTTACACAAGTACGAGATACTAATTTAGGCATCGGAGGGCCTTTGCCACGAGAGGCAAAGGTGCGCTCACCTCTTGTCTGTCTTGCAGATTAGGGTTCCGGCAAGGATACAGCGGTAGTAAACCTCACGTGGATTTGTTACGAGATAACTCCCTTTTAGGTACTCTTCGTTTTTCTGCACCTACACTCAACTTTGAAGCTTTCCAACTCTGATGATTGTTTGGCAGAACTTCTAGTGTTTGCGATTGTAATAGCATGAACCTGTTGTTCCTTAGTTTCACTAAAACAATATCTTCCTATTTTGTTTCTCTTCCATCAATTTACTTTAATGTACTTTCCAACTGTCATTTAATACAAGGAAATTAGGCTGCAAACTCTGATTCTGTTGAGATGTTTATACATTATATATCAGAGGAACTTTGCCACACCACCGGTAACCCCTCAGACTACAGCAAAACACTTCGTCCCTGCAACCCCTCATGTGTTGAGCAACGTGGAGCAATACCCGCAGCCGACATTGGGTTCTCAGCTGCATCTAGTATGTTTGTTTTTATGAGATTAAATTTACTTAGACATTCGTAACTGTTTCAATGTTGCATTGTGGTTTACTGAAATTTACTCTTTAATTACACTTCTCAGGGAACTGGCATTCCCATTTATCAAACAGGACCTCGTGTTGGTGGTGTGACATAACATATGGGAGAGAAAACTGATCTGTATTACTGATTATTGAGAGTAAATGGTTACAATGCTAACACAAACTTAAATAGAGAAAAGCCTAGAAATCTATACCTAAAATAGAAGATTACAAAGAGATATGATAACGATATTATCACGATACGATTCTATGCGTAAAATACAAGATACGATGAGATCACGATGCATAATACTTTCACACCCTCCCTCAAACTCATGATGCGAGCACGGAGAGCATAATGAGTTTGCCAAGGAAGTAACAAAACCGAGCAGTGGTGTGCGCCAATCAGAGGTCCAAAACCGAGTGCCACAACCTGCAAAACTGAGAGATTTTGCAGCCCCAAACCAAAGTGCCAAAACAGAAGCTGAAACTTTTCCAAATGGAGCCACAACTATGTCGAACAGTATCAACCGTGCTGCTGATAACAGATCGCGGTGAACAGTGCCGCAGTGAACAGATGGCTGTTGTGTGATGTGAGAGAAGGTAGAATGGGTGGGAAGAGGAGAAGATGCAAAGAGGAAGATGCAAACATTGCCAAATAAAGCATAAACTGCCAAACAGTCCAGAAGCCGAACATATATCAAATGCAAAACAGAAGAAATATCAGAATACATGCCAAACAAGTTTCAGAGGCCAAATAGATGCAAAGTAAAGGGGGAAAAAAAATTCAGATGCCAAACAGATGCAGAGTAGAGGAAGAACAAATGCAGATTCAGAAAATACATATTCAAATGCATATTCAAAAGATGAAGATTCGGATGATTTTCGAGAAGAAAGAGAGAGTGTTATAGATTTCAGATGCAAAACCAGAGAAACAAAGCCAGGAATAAGAAAGACAGAACTACAGAGATGCGAAATCAGAGAAACATAGTCTGAAATAATGCGAAAGCGAACAGCTGTACCAGAGTTTTCAGAGAACAGATTAAGAAGAGAGAGAGAGAAGAGGAAGGTTGATAACAGAGAATGCTATGGTTGTGGCAGATTTGATACCATATACAAAACAGATGAGTGTCCGGCAGACGGCGGCAAGGCATAAGCCGCCCGCCGGAAAACGAATATCCCACATGCCTAGATCTTAGGCTCTGATACCATGTGACATAACATATGGGAGAGAAAACTGATCTGTATTACTGATTATTGAGAGTAAATGGTTACAATGCTAACACAAACTTAAATAGAGAAAAGCCTAGAAATCTATACCTAAAATAGAAGATTACAAAGAGATATGATAACGATATTATCACGATACGATTCTATGCGTAAAATACAAGATACGATGAGATCACGATGCATAATACTTTCACAGGTGGTTCACTTGGCACTTTTCCATCTCAAGTAAGTCCAGTTCCTGGACATAAGATGTCCCAGGTTTTGGCTCCGACCCCAGTATCTTGGGGATTTATGCCAGTTACAAGTGCAAGAGTCCAAAGGCCTGGCATGGGTCCAACACAGCCCTCCAGCCCTACTCAGCCAGCACAAGTTCAACCAGCCATAACTCCTGCCTCAACCCCACCTACAATACAGACAGTTGACACTTCAAATGTACCTGGTAACAGTGTTTCTTTTCCTTTCGTTTTACGTTTTGCGATCTTTTTAGTTAGACTTGGGGCTTTACAGGTTTCAATAATTTATTTTGCAATGATGCACTTTCAAACATGTCGATGTTTATTTTTTTCAAACCTGTGAATTGAACCAGATAGGGATAAGTTCTAAAACTACTTAATGATAAAAATGATGTAACATTTGGGAAAGTGTAATTTCAAATCTTCATATTTTGGAGAAAATGAAAAAAAAAATTACAGAGATACTGCCTCATCTAATGTTTGTTGCTTTGGTCATTTGTAAATAATGTGCTTCAGCCCAGCAAAGACCTGTCATAATGACCTTGACGCGGTTTCTTAATGAGACATCAGAAGCACTGGGAGGTTCACGTGCAAATCCAGCTAAGAAGTGGGAAATTGAGGATAACACAAGGAAAATAGGTGCTTTGTTTGCCAAGCTGGACATCTCCAAAAATGCCTCTGAAAAACTTGTTCAGCTTTGTAAGTCTTTGGACAACGGTGATTTCGGTACTGCCCTTCAAATCCAGGTACAACTCCTATCTTAATTTCTTTTACCATAATTCAAATTAATTACAATAATTTCCCCCCTATTATGTCTTTTGTCTTCCGTTTTGATCCTTGCATTTATCCTGCCTTGCACTGGTGCAACTTACCACTAGTGACTGGGATGAGTGCAATTTCTGGCTCGCAACACTTAAACGAATGATCAAGACTCGGCAAAGTTTGAGATGAATAGGAACGGTAAATTTCACCCAGTATTAAAATTGGAGTTTGAAACTCATCGCTTGTGGTTCTCTGCCGGGGCTCTGATACCTTTATATATACAAGAACTCGCACTTTCAGTTAGGTTACAGCAGGCTTATGGTTCTAATTTCTTGGTGTTTTATAAGCAGTAAAAAGATGGAATTTCTCAGGACATTCGTGGTCTTTGCTGATCGGTATACAGTTATATTTGTAGTGTTTAGAAATAAATATAAGAATTATGTTATATGCATTAAGTTATTTTGGGTGAACAGCTTCCAACTTCTTGTCCCTTGTGTGTTTGGGAGGCCATTGATTTGTACTTCTAATGACTACTGAATAAGATTAATCCCTGTTTAGTTTTGTCCATTGGTGAGCTCTTTCTAGACCCACCTCGATTTTTGGACCTCTCTCACTTTTGGAGCTCGTTGTGATCATTAAGTGCACCAAATTTCATGTTGGTCGGATAGCTGCCAAGAACATGGTAGTTACATATTTATCTTAGATAAAAATGTGTTCAGTCAAATATTGCTTTTTGACTGCAAATGAAATGCACATGATCCAAATCGTTTCTGTTGTGGGTGAGTAACATTTGGAAAGCTTTTAAATTGGGAATATCAGCTTCAAAAATTATCGGTTCTTCTGATCCTATGTTTGCATGCGAATTACTAGTATTATGCTGGTGTTTACTATGCTGTCTTGGTATTTATTGTAAAACTTTTTCTTTGGTAAATAAGTTCAGTCAGACAATACTTGGTGGGTTTGGGACGGGTGGGATTCAAATATTATTTTTTGACTGCAACCGAAATGCACATGATCCAAGTCGTCTCTATTTTGCTTTGTTACATGAACATGGACTGAATTCCTCTCTTTCTCTGTACCCTACAGGGGGAGTTGAAATATGATCTGTAAGCAGTCGTGGTGCATACTGAACTCTCATCCACTTGCGGGCACTACTATTGCTTTGTTAGTTGCACTCAAGAAGTATGGTACAAGTTCGACGACTCAAAGGTAATAATAATGCTTGCGTTTTCAATTGGGATTCACCTTGCATCTGAGATTGCAATATATTAGGTGGATACTTGAAATGAACAAGTTCTGGCCTTAGTTAAGAAATGTTACGGATTTTAGATTCGAAATTAATGTTTGAGTGGTATTTTCCTTAGGTTGCTAGGTTGGAGAAGATTTTGTGCTGTCTCAGGAAGCCTACATTCTATTCTACGCAAAGCAAGGCACACCCTGGTTTTCAAGTTTTTTGGAAACGGTAAAGTCCTACGTAGACCAATATAATCCAACCATCCACCCAAGTCAGTTTTGGATTGCACGGATCGCATCTGTACATCATCCCCCAATGTGATGAGCAATTGTTACTCTGAAGTCAAGAAAGCAAGAGAGGAAGTGGTTGGTGCTTCTGTGGAGTCTTTTAGCGGTTACAGAAATGGTGTTCAAGGCAGTGAGGCGTGGTAATGAGTAATTCTTCCATTGGAACATCTGATAAGGTTGAGAAAAAGTTCTCTCCATCAGTGCTCAAAGAAAATAAGTGCAATCAGGAGTTCAATGAAATTAAAAACAGTGCCAATATTACTCTATCAATGCCAATGCCCCTCAGATCCCCTAGCCTGATATATACGCATAAGAGGCTCCAGGTAAATTACTTTGGCTAGTTTCAGGTCAATATTAGTACATATACATCTCTTATTGGATATTTTTGACATAGGAGTGACTAATTAATTCCATGAACTGGGTGGGAATTTGCAGTCTCAAGTTATTCCATCCCGCGTGATCATCTGATACCAGAGAAACAAGTTCCATGAAAAAGAAAACTGGACGAGGATCTGGAGGATTCACGGAAAAAGCAGGCGGCTTTTAAGCTGTTGAAACACACGCTGAATGACAGGAGCTCAAAATTACTGGCTGCCATGAATGGGTCCCATGATCTGATCAGTAAGAAAATCAGGAGAAAAGAATTGCCTTCAAATAGAAACAATAGGGCTTTGAGTACTAGCGACAAGCCCAATCTTGACTCATTCTTGCGTCCGGTGGCTGCTTGAAGTTTTAGGTGAATCTAATGTTGTTTCCTATATGTTTATAGCAAAACTTCTCTTGTTCTTGCGGAAATGGGGAAAATTCAAGCTGCATAGCCTTTTTTTCAGTTCACTCCTTGTGGGTAATTAAGAGTGGGTGTTTTTGCCACCCAGGTTTGTTTTCTTGTGAACTCCAGGTGAGGTTTCATTTGGGTTTTTCTGTATCAAATGCTTTAGTGAACAGGAAGCTGTTTACTGTTTAGATCCAGGGGTTAATTCTCATGGGCGCGACTATTCGCAGTTACGTATTTTCTCCCATAGCCCGCTAAAAATTTCCAACTATACTCGACAGTTAGTTACCGAAATTGAGATACATTTTCAGCACCCAATTACCGAAATATAATCTTTTTTTCAACAGCTATTTACCGAAATGTATGTATTAGCAGTTGTATACCGAAGGTTGAACATATTTTCGACATGCAGTTACCGAAATATAATTTTGTTTTCAATTGCTATTTACTGAAATGTTATTTATGATTTTCAACAACTACTTACCGAAATATAGTGGGCTATTGGAGAAAATATGTAGCTGCGAATAGCCGCGCTCATTCTCATTCCCTCTGAAGAACTCATGCCTTCGAATGTAACATAAAGAGTTTTTTATGAAAACATCCTTCGAACTATCATCCTTTTTGCTACTTCATCCTCGAACTATTAAAATCATTTACTTCGTCCTCAAACAATCCAAAACCCTCCTATTTCGTCCTCCCCCTAACGTCATCCACTATTGCTGTCCAAAAATACAGCACATGACACACACGTGAGTTTTTGAAGGGGCACTAATGGGATTTCACCTCCTTCACTCACGAAATCGGATAAACCCTATTCTCTCTCTCTCATACTCTGTGACACGCAACAATCTCTCTTTTCCTTCTTCGCATCCATAGCAGATGATCGATTGAAGAGCAGAACGGTAGGAGTTTGTTTGCACTTCGGTAGGGAATTTTGTGGCAATAGACGACCGCTTGAGGGAAGGAGGCCTTCTCCCCAACTGTAAGTCTACTCCCAACTGATCAAAACTCTTGGGCTTTCGAAATTCTGTATGGGATCGGTGACTTAGTTGTTTTTGAGTCTGTTCTTTATCATATGTATGGGAATATGTGCTCTGATTGATGATTTGAGTCCCACGCATTTTCGTTTTTTAAATCAGTTTGTGGTCCGAAATGAGCATTTTTGAGTCTGATTTTTTAATCAGTTTGTGTCGTCCCAAACCACCCATAATGGTCCCCCACTTTAAGTGTAATTTTGGGCCCCCGCCCCCCCTCTTAGTGTCATTTGCAAAAATCTGGTCCCTCAAAATTTGATTAACATTTGTAGTATAAAAGGTGTTTTTATGTGCTCTGATTGTTTTGTCCCCCACAGTTGTAATATGGTTATGGTTTAATCAGTAATAAAATGTGTGTTTTTTCTATTACAGATAGTAACTGTCACGCCCTCGATTTTTAACATAATTAAATAAACCATTTCATTAAAAGATCCTCTCATATGTAATATAATACCCAAAAGAGTTTCCCACCTACTTAATTTACAATTAAGTTCTCAAGTTTACCAAAGTTACAACCTTGGCACTACGACCCAAATCAACATGAATACAAGTACGAACCTGTTTAAAGTATTACAAACTTTATAGTCAAAAGGAATTCAAAAAAATAATTAGTTACAATCCCATCTTTGTCAAAAGTAAGTCATTACAAGATGTTTAAGTAACTAAAACGAGATTAGCTCCCAAAAGTCTTCATGCCCAAGCACTCGAATGCATGCAATCTATTACCCAGCATTTTGTCCTGAAAAGAAAGATTAGGTTGAGCTACACTAGCCCAGTAGAAAAATCTTTACTAACGCTATATGCAAACGTGTTGATAAGTGCAAACGAAAGAAGATAAGGAAACACAGCTTGATATATATAGTAATCAATCGACTTGTGAAAGAACCTCTATTTAGATTAAATGCATGAGTCATGTGACACAAACGACCCAGACAATCCCAACTCGACTCGCTAACCCAAACTCCCACCATCGGTATTTCCACCCCTTGCGTTACCGTATAACATCATAAGAATTACCGTGTTACCACCCCTTGCGTCACGGTGATCCCTAACGATCCGGGTTATCGTATTACCACCCCTTGCGTTACGGAACCCCTCTAAGTCTCCGTATTACCACCCCTTGCGTTACGGGACTTCCTAAACCAACTTCCGACCCCAAACAACCATTTTCTCACATCATGTGCAAATTAAGACTCCCCCATGACCCCATTCGCAAGTAAAACTTCATACATAAAGCTAACGTCATCACAAATACACCATAAACAATCACAAATACCAACAATCTATAGAATGCACGTTAACGATGTCTTAACTAAGTAATTCTTTATTCGGTTCTTACTAACGGAAGACTAACGGAACAAGGATAGCATCGAGTGGTCAAAGAAAGTCAATTAGACAAGCTTAAGATAGGTTAGGAGGTGTCCAAGATAATTTAGAAGTGATTGGGGGTCAAAACAATCGACGGAAGAGCAGTAGGAGCAAAACTGGAGTTAAGCTCCTGGTATCGATACGCCCGAAATCTGTATTGATACAATAGAAGCTGTCCAAAAAGATAAGCTTGTGGTATCGATACGCCACATAATGCGTATCGATACCACGGGGCTTCGGGTAGCGATTTCAGTAGACTTTCAAGGCATGACCAACAATCAAAATCCAACAACCCAAGGCACGATTCTACACCAAATCAACATATAAACATATAAAAGAGGTGAAGAAGTCCTTACCTCGCGACGATAACCAAGATCTATGTGTTTTGAACAAGCCCTAGCTTTCTTGAACTTCAAAGCTTCGATTCGAGCCCGACCCAAGGATTTCCAAGCTCAAGGATGCGGATGGAAGGCTTAAATGAGGTTGATTCTTGAAGATTTTGAGGTATTTGAGTGAGGTTTTGTGTGAAGAGAGGAGAGAGAGATAGGCCGGTGGAGAGGGGGAGAGAGACGGATGAGAGAGAGTGGAGGGGAGAAAAATGATCCTATACACTATACACCTACTATATATACTCACATATTTTCGAACTACACATCCACTCCCTCAATCTTCTATTCTTTCACTTCAATCTCCAAATCAAATAATCGCCCAATAAACCACTTATTCCCATTCAGACTTTTATTAATCATTTTCAATAATTAAAGAAAATACGGGTCTCTACAGTAACCCCAGTTTTTTTTCAATCAAGGTCCACTATGGGGGTAATATGACTGTTGAAAGGGGTACGAATTCATATGTGGGGTGGACAAGTTAGCTACAGTGACTATGAGGAGAGGGATAAGGTCCTATTTCTTGATTTGAAAGAAATTGGTAGAAAGTTGGGCATTAATGATGGAGTAAAATTCTACTACAAGGTCCCTAGTTCACACTTAGATGGAGGTTTCAAACTTATGCAGACTGATAATGATGTTATGGAACTAGTAAGGCATCTAAGGATAATGTAGTAGAAATTTTCCTTGTGATCTCTAATTCCATTGTTGATGATCCCTTAGATGTGAATGTTGGTAATTGGGAATGGGATATTGGGACCTTTCTGTATAGTGGGATTACCATTGAAAATGTAGATATGGTAGACGGGTTAGGTGTCACTTTAGTTGAGGATGAAGATGACTTAGATTCTGATAAAAACTATGACGAATTTAATGACAGTGATTATGAAGCGAGTGATGAAGATGATAGGTTATATGAGGACAATGTGGATGATAATTTAGAATGGGCTGGCACTGTGTTGAGCAATACCAGGGTTCTATCCCAAACAGAGTATTACAATACTGCTGAGGGGGAAGATGGATGAGGGAGATTCTACAGATTCTAATGATGGTTTCCTTAGTTGGGATGAAGAAGATATCAATTCAGTGAGGGGTGCAGTTGTTTTTAAGGCAATCAAAGGGAGAGAAGAACCTGTTTTTGAAAATGGTATGATATTTAGGAATAGGCACCAGTTGGTTGAGGCAATTAGGCAGCACTCAATTCTGAATGGGAAAGAAATCAGATTCCTAAAAAATGAAACAAGAGTGAGGGCTAAATGCAAGACTTATGAAGAGGATAAGGAAAAAATTGATTGTCCATGGGAACTTTCTGCGACTGATAATGGGGTAGCAAACAAAACACTAAAGGTCAAGGTTTACAACCCAAACCATAATTGTGGTAGGACTTGGACTAACAAGTTGATGAATAGCTATTGGTTGGGTAGGATTTATTTTTGATGACATCAGGATTACTCCTACTATGAAGGTTTTTGGCCTTAGGGAAAAGGTTAGACGTAATTTCCAATGTGATGTGCCTCTAAGTCTGTGCAATAGGGGGTTGAGGAAGATTCAAGGTAGCATTGAAGGGCAATATGCTAAATTATGGGATTATTGCAACGAGGTAATGAGAACCAATCCTGGTACTAGTGTTTATATTCATTTGAAACGAGACGAAAATGGAATTGCAACCAATGTTTTCCAAAGGTTCTATATTTGTTGGGCATCATTGAAGAAAGGATTTATTGAGGGTTGTAGACCTATTGTTGGAGTTGATGGGACTCACTTGAAGGGGGGGCATTGTCTTGGTCAAATGCTAACAGGTTATAGATGCAAATGATCAGACTTTCCCTGTGGCTTATGCAATTGTTGAGCAAGAGAACGCACGTACTTGGACTTGGTTTTTGCAGGTATTATGCATCTATTTCCCATTTACTCACTTTCATTTGATGATTCTCATGCAAAATTCTACCATTTTGACTTGTTTTTTGCAGCATTTGATTACTTTCATTTGATGATTCTCATGCAAAATTCTAACATTTTGACTTGTTTTTTTGCAGCATTTGATTACTGACATAAAGATAGAGAATGAACCTGGTTGGACTATTATTTCAGACAAGCAGAAGGTACAATCATTTATAATAAGTCATTGTTTTTCACACTTGTTTATAAGTTGGCACTAGTATTTCAAACAGCATTTACTTTAGCTACACTCATTCTGATTGCTTTAACATGATAGTTGGTCACAGGGGTTGGAGAATGCAATTCGGGAGTTGCTACCATCAATGGAGCATAGGCACTGTGCGGGACATTTGTATAACAACTTTAAGAATGCTGGATTCCCGGGTTAGGTATTACATGATAAGATGTGGAATGTAGCGAGGGCAAGCTATGTGGGTAGATTTAACTCCTTGATGGAAGAACTAAAGAAAGAATACTCACAGGCATTTACATGGTTGTCTCACCCAGACAGAAACCCTTTCCATTGGTCTAGGTCACACTTTATGGTTTCCCCCAAGTGTGACATTTTAGTCAACAATCTCTGTGAACCATTCAATAAGGCCATATTGTGTGCTAGGGGCAAACCTATCCTAACCATGTTGGAGAGGCTTAGAACATACTTCATGAACAGGTTAAATGAAAAGAGGGAATTTGCAACTAAATGGGTAGATCACTTGGGGCCTAAGATATATTAAAAGATGGAGAAGATGAAGAAGTACGGTGATTTCAACATAATACCATGTTGGGAAGGGGAATTTGAAGCAAGGTGGATCTATGGTGGTTGACACACAGTCAACGTACAACAACAAAAATGCTCTTGTAGAAGATGGGGAGCTCACTGGAATAACATGTGTGCATGCTACAGCAGTTATAGGTCAAGGGGGTGGTAAGCCAGAGGAGTATGTGAGTCAATGGTACCACAGGCACAGTTTTGAAGCTAGTTATAACCGCCACATAATGCTCCCCCTCAATGGGCCTGATATGTGGGAGAAGTCTGGTAAGACTCCAATCTTACCTGCAGAGTTTACAAAGCAACTTGGGAGGCCCAAGAAATCGAGGAGAAGGGAACCAGATGAACCTCCAAAGAATCCTTACAAGTTGAGTAAAATTGGTGTGAAAATGAAATTTACAAGATGTGGGAAAGAAGGGCACAACACCAGGACATGCAAAGCCCTTATGGATGCCACTCCAGTTCAAAACACAAGTACAAGAGCAAGGGGAAGAGGAAGAGGAAGAGTCCATGTGGATGCCACTCCAGTTGACAACACTAGTACAAGAGGAAGAGGAAGTGGAAATAGCATAATTACTTCTATTGCACTTTAGTGAAACTATGTTGTCTGTTTTGACTGTGAACTGAGACCTGTTTGTGACTTTAATTTGGTCTGTTTTGACTGTGACTGTGAAGAGGAAATACCGAGCATTACTATGGTCTGTTTTGATTGTTTGGTTGCACTTTCAATTGCTAGTTAATCTGCAGTTGTTGGTAATGTTTGGAACCTGTTTATGACCTGTTTGGTTGCAGTTTTAGTTGCTATTTAGTCTGCAGTTGTTGGTCATGTTTGGGTTTAATCTGAGCATGTTTTGAGCAGTTTTTTTTGTGTATGTTCTGAGCAGGTTTTTTGAGCATGTTTTGGGATGTTTTGAGCAGGTCTTTTTAGCAGCTTTTGGTCAGGTTTTGAGCAAGTTTTTTTAGCAGATTTAGATGATGTTTTGCTGAAGTGTTGAGCAGGTTTTTTTTAGCAGGTTTGTACCATGTTTTGAGCAAGGTTTTGAGCATGTTTTGGTCATATTCAGAGCAGGTTTGACTGTGAATCCATTGTATTGGTCTATGATTATGCCATGGAATACCCCAATTTCATTCATTTCGTTCCAGTCAATACATAGAAGCAAAACCATGGAAAATAATTCCCATTTACATTGCTTGAAGAGGAAGAGGAAGGCATGGCTGGGGAAGGGTTGAGGATTGGAGGCAAGGGAAGGGCTCAGATTTTTGAAGGCATGGCTGGGGGATGGAGGTAAGGGGAGGGCTCTGTTTTTGGAAGCCATGGATGGGGATGCAGGTAAGGGAGAAAGGGAAGAGCTCTGTTTTTTTCGTCTCTGTCAAGGTGTTTATGGAACCCAAATTGGAGGGAACAACACTCTGGTTTGGCGCGAAAATGAAAGGGAGAAAAGCAAAAACCCATTTTTGCCTAAAAACCCATTTTTGCCCTTCAAACACCCACATGCACTGATGCACAGCACATGTTGTCTTTTGCTGTCCAAAATAGTGGATGTCGTTAGGGGGAGGACAAAATAGGAGGGTTTTGGATAGTTTGAGGACGAAGTAAATGATTTTGATAGTTCGAGGATGAAGTAGCAAAATAGATGATAGTTTCAGGGATGTTTTCATAATAAACTCTTAACATAAATGAGAAACAACTTTATTTATTGTTGAGCCTATAGTTGTGAGAATTCAGCTTTACTTTTTCATTCATCACAAGAAATTTCATTCATCATAAAATAAAAATATAAAATCAGTACAATAAGCAAGAAAAGCATTGAGAGAGCCTCGAATAATTCAGCTTTGCTTTTACAGAAAAAAACTCCATTTGAGGGTTTTTTTTTTTGCACTATTGAATTCTGTTTTTGGTCCACACTTTATCGAGTCGGGCTCTTGTTTTGTGATTCTCTCCTCTTTTTTTCTTCCTTGAGCCTAGTAAAAGCTCCCCTTGAAAATGCCAAGTAAAAGCTCCCCTTGAACCATGGAAAATCCGAACCATTAAATCAATGGTTTATATGTATATTTAAACTCTACCGGTAGGAGTTAATGAGAAAATTTGAACCATTAACTAGGTAAAGTGTGAACCAAAGGTGGAGCTTGAGCAAGTGTGCTTGCTTGTTTTATCGTAGGTTCTTCCTTATTGAGATCTCCGACCGTAAGGATAAGTCTGGGTTGGTGATCTTCCTCATTCGGTAGTTCTCTAAGAAAGCAGAATTTAATTACGACGTTAGGCCTTGACTTTAATGGCTTAAGGCTTGGGTTGTCCCTGCTATACAATACTAGTATCCTGACCAATAATTTTCACATAAAAACATACTCATATTCTGTTTCTGTTTCTGTGCTGACAGAATTCAATGAATTTCATTCCTTGTTCTCCGGGTCTTGCTCGCTTACGTAATCTGATGATGACACCACCTTATACTGATTTGCAACAAATTGGAGTGGTCGGTTGATTGTTAATAATGAGTAGAGGACCTGTGGGTGGACACCAAATACACATAAGGTTGTGTCGGGCCACTTCCGAGTGTCACAAAAATATCAGTAAGGGCTTGATTGAGTTTCGTCCTTAAATTTGCATGGACAAAAATTGACGGAATCGATTAAGTCCTTACCAATAGCCGAATAAGCTGATTTCTTACAAGAACCCTAAAAAAAATATCTTAGAAAAACAGCCCCGACCGTTAGTTTAACATCCCAAAAAAAAAAATCCCATCCAATCTGTTGTACATTTGGTGTACACTAGATGATGTAGCCATAGTTGGATTTTCCATATAAACAACGTTTAAATCCCTGGACGATGTAGAGACATGGATTTTTGTCTACAATATTCAAAATCATTGCCCGTACTGAAGAATCAAAATTTGCATTGTCAAAGCCAAAACTTGGACCATATATAGATTTAGACGGCTTTGTTAGTGCTGGTATGGGTGAAAGATAACATGCCGTAATGCTTACTATACTATCATTCTTATGGGCGAGATTATATACTATCTACACAGAGGCGGCCCGGCCCAACCTCATTGGAAGCTGACGTCAAAATTTGAATATGAGTTGGAGTATTGATGTTAAACTTTTTTAATATAAAATATATATACTTTGTTTTGTACTGGAAAATTATATTTCTTTTTAGAAGATGTAAAGTTATTACTCAAGAAGTAGTACTTGGTATCTCTAGTTTATAAAATTCATGAGTTTTACATAAAATGTGGTGTATGGGAGAGAGTAATCTTATGGAATATTATTGATCACTCCGGACGCAAGGATCTACTTAGGAGGCATTTTACTATTTTATCAATTGAGAGAGTTTTTTTAAAAAAAAATTTAACTTTGTGATGTTATTTGTGATGTTTTTGGTTACGCCTTCTAATTCGTGGTTATAACTTTGTTACAGGAAGAAAGCAATGTGGCCAAGTAGCCAATTAGGAGCTTTCCCGGTGGAAAAAGGTTGCGCACGCAAAGGCCTTAAAAAGAACTAAAATTATGAGATAAAAGGAATGAACACTGTACGTAATTTGTGATAGCTCAAGTTCATTAACCATCTACCCCAGCCTTGAGATCGATTAAGGGAGAAAATATCAATTCCCATCTAACCAACATCAGCGGCGGAGGGAGCCCGTGCACGCCGGGGGCACGTGCCCCCACTTCAATGTTCATTTTTCCCTTTCAAATACTTCAACTAATTTGCACCTTAACACATCTGTTTCACATTTTAAACATTGCGCGCGTTTCCTTTCTTCAAAATGCAGTACCTTCTTCAAAACATTAACAGATTCATAACTCTAGACCAACGTAAGTACAATAATGGGCTTGTTTACGTATCATTTGTCCATTGATCCTTTTTGGAAAGAGGCCATTATGTTGCCCGATCTTTCGATCTTCTCATCTAAGATTCAAAAAAATTACTCCCTCCGTCATTTTTTAGAGTCCAGTATTCCATTTTGGGTTATCCCTTGATAAGTGTTCATTTTGTAAAGTTAGTGGGTAAAAATTGGTGCATTTTCTATTTTGCCCCTAAAAATAGATTCTATTTTGAAAAGTTAGTAAGTAAAAGTGAAATGATGATGTCTCCATAAAGGGTAAGTAGGGAAAATGGAGATAAAAGTTGATGTGAAATGTGTAACGTGTAATGATAATGTCTTCTTAATAAGTTAGAGTTACTAAATAGGACACTTAAAAATGGACGGAATGAGTAATCTTTTAAGGTAAATTTGCAAAAAGTTCACTAAAATTAAAGATGATTCATGTTTTCAAAAGATAAATACAATTAACCAAAGACAAACTAAAGGGGACATATTGGATTCGTTCTTGTTGGGTATTGAAAAATTTCGTCTTGAAATCGTGCTTAACAGGGGCTCCCACTAATACCCCTTTCTGGGTCGCTCCACTGCCAATACGACTTCAAAATACATGAAATACTGGACATGGAAGTTTCTAGCTAGGGATAAGTTCAAGGGGGTCCAAAATAATGGAGGAATGAAGATGGGATGAGTCCCCACAGATCGCTCCAGTACATATAGATATATTCTTCCACCAGCTATATGCATGTGGCACCCCCCTCCCCTAGTGTGCTTTAGCTGTATCCACTATTGACATATATATGCATCAAGAGTTTTTGAAATCGTTTTCAGACCAAGTCCTGGAATATATATCTAGATGTCTCTCTGTACTGGTTGTGGCCTGCAGGCCTGGGGGGTCTGGGGTGGTTGTAGATTGTGATGTTCCTTTCCTTTTTTGGCAAACTAATCTCGCTGTTTGCTAGAAGGACCCCCCATTAAAATTAATTAATAGATGCCAAAAAGACGGTAATGAGTAAATTTGACAGCATAGAGACTTTTTTGACGCGCATGATATTTGGCGCTTGGGCGATATAGTCATTGTGAATTTTGTAACGTACTACTACGTCACGATAACGGTGATACATGCAACATGGTAATTAAAGACATTATGTCACGGCTGTATACGTACAGTTGTTTCTCCAAAGCGCGAACTGGATGGAAATGGGACAAAAACACAGGTTCTTTCTCAGTTCATGAGTACTCCTGGTCTTCGAAATGGGAGGATATCTTTGGCAATCAGAATGTCATCGGTCCTCAATGCATGCTCATTTGGAAAAACATTATTAGTCCCCTAGCTAACATAATTTGGGTTCATTGGTCTAGCTAGGCCTTCGTTTCACAGGCGTGGCGCCTGACCCCTCCCACATCTAATTTGTGCTTGCAAATAGAAAAAAGGGTATGCTTTTATGATCGTGGTATGTCCACGCGAGCACATCTTTTGACTCTTGGCTTGTTCAAGAAGTTATCCAATCCCAGCGAGAATTGAACCGAGTCGCTTCCGGCTTGGCTTGTAGCTGCACTTGTATAGTGGTCGGCCTTCCTACACGCACGCGCCTGCCAGAATGCCTCCTTGGTTCTGGATCTTCACTTGGCAAGCCATTCAAGGTTAAAATAGCTGCTGCGGCGCTGCCTCTGAGCCCTCGAAGGAGAAAAAGTAGAGGGACTATGTCCTTTGTGTGGTGTAGCTATTAAAACTGCTCAATATCATGGCGGGTGGTTAATTTGGTCTAAAGTTCTCAACTGGTGGGGTCTGGAATGGGTATGCATGCCACTATGCCCAGCGTCAGCATATGATCTGCTTTGCTGGTGGATGGTTAATAGATTCAAGAATGTGGAAAAATCATGTTGGGAAGCATGTTTCTTTGCCACTATTTGGGCCATTTGGTTGGGTAGAAATGAGAGAGTTTTCACAGGCTCAAATTTTGACATCTCCGAAGTAAGTGACTCCATCAAATTAAACCAAGGTTGCGCAACCCAAAAGATCGACTAGTCTGTGGATGACTTTAATTAAAAGGAGTCTTCAGGGTATTAGAAAGATTAAGGTGATCGAGAAATCATTTTAAAGTATGAAGCTGCTTCCTTGATCTCCAATTGTGGAGCTACTTAATTGGTTTGCTTTGGTTGGAAGCTTTCCTTCAAGCTGTGAAGGTATATGATGATTTGAAGTCGATTATGCATTTAGCCTTGATCTTGGGCATGCTTGGCATGATTTGGCCTGCTTGATCTGGTGATGGTTGCTCGGGGCCTCGGGCCAGATTTCTTGGGGAAGGTTTTGGATGATCACTAGCTGCTGCTGTACGTTGTCCAGTAACTTTGGATGCTAGCTGATGTTATGTTTGGTTTCTTTTGTTCTTCTTGTTGTAACTCGTTTGGGTTGGCTATAGCTCTTTGCCACCCCTTCTTTTTGGGTTTTTGGTTCGGCATATGATTGCCCGGGAGTCCGGGACATAAGTGCCAACCTATTTCGATCCATGCTCTTGGTTGTGATGCTGTCTTGTCCATTATCCCGTTAATTTTTGTGGGCAATTGTTCTTCATTGATTATGACAAACCTTATAGTTCATCTAGGTTTACAGATTTGCTATGTTTTAATCTCTTATAATAACAATCAATATTCAACCATAAAGGAACAAAAAACAACCAAACAACGAATGTAACGATATACGTGGAATCTTCAAGCCTTTCAAAATACTTACAGAAATCCACTTGAAGACAATCCAAGTAGTTGAATCAAATTTTGTAATAACTTCTTGGAGTTATGCTTGTTGCTCAATGATCCATTGATCTTCTTTTTACTCCAAGATTCAGTCCAAAGACCCCCTTTAATGTATCCCGAGGTTAGAAGGAGTTTTGGGACGGCTATCTCATATGCGGTAGTCACAAAACCCTAATAAGTCACATATTTATAAACTGTAGTAATCTCCACCTTACTAAATATACACTCAATACGAAATATATAATATTGATGTCCTTCCATTTCTTAAATTTATCGACACTCTAAAAATAAATTAAAAAATGAATTACAACTTGATAAAAAATTAAATTTGTGTTTTGTCGTGAAATTGTCAACAAATAGAGACCGCGGCATTTGGTTGTTAATTAGTCATCACTCATATCCACTCTCGTAATTGTCCGCAATTAAGCTATTAGCAAGCGAAATAATTACCAAATATCATCGAGCCTTTGAATGGAAATTAAAATTACTTGTACTTGTGCTATCAGCTCGGAATAAAATTTTAAATTTATCATGCACGTACACAGAGGAACAAATCCACCTGAGTATTTAGGGTTACAATACCACTTTTGTGGCTGAAATGCACCATATCTTATCTCTTAAATTTATATTGAAGCAATACACTCTGATATATATATATATATATATTTTTGGCCTTTCAGACAACAAATATTATATGCATCCTCTTACCAAATTTACCCTTATTTTTTCCGTATTACGATTGGCAAGAAGATGTAGTTTAATTAACGTGAGTTGAGGAGCCCTCCTCAAGGGATATATCCCCCGTGACCACCGCCTTCTCCACTCCCACTACCTCCCCCATATCCGGCGTAATGTTCGCCTCCACCACCGAATCCACCTCCACCACCAGAGCCGCCGCCACCGCCACCACCATATCCACCTGCATGGGCTCCTCCTGCACCACTTCCCGTACCCCCTCCGCTACCATATCCACTCCCTCCTGCTCCTCCCGCACCATGACCTCCTCCACCACCACCACCACTGCCACCACCTCCGCCACCACCGGCGCCTCCACCGGCACCATATCCGCCACCACTGCCAGCTCCTTCACCGTAACCTCCTCCGTGGGCTCCTCCTGCTGCTCCACCACCGCCGCCACCACCACTCCCGCCACCTCCACCGTATCCACCTCCATATTGGCCTCCAGCGCCATATCCAGCTCCACCTCCTTCACCACTCCCACTTCCATATCCAGCCCCATGCTCTCCTCCAGCACCACCGCCTCCTCCTCCAGCACCACTGCCACCACCACCTCCTCCTCCAACACCTCCACCAGCACCACCACCTACGCCGCTTCCACTACCTCCTCCATAGGTAGCAAGTTCATGTTCACCTACACCTCCATATCCGCCAACATAGCCTTCAAAGGTGAGGAGGGCTCTAGTGGCAGAACAGATCCCCAAGCCTAGCAACACAAAGAAAACAATGCTCAAACCTTTGTGGGTGGCCATGGGATCTTATGTTTAAAACCCTTCATCAAATGGTGGGTATTTATAGGCTTCTTAAGAGGCGTCCAAAAGCGCGTCTTTGCACAGGGAGTGGTTGAAGCACATGCAGCACAGACAAGTGTTGAGACCAAACAATGTGGTCCACTGTGCTCTCATCAATTACACTAGTCCTCGGTCCATTAGTGTGATTTTGCTGTCGCCCATATTTCTCCATCTTCACATTTTGGTATACGTACTCCTAATTCAATCTATATTAATTTGTAGGCTGTAGCTAAAGTCTTGTATCAATTTTTTTGGTATGCGTACTCCTAAATCAATCTATATTAATTTGTAGGCTGTAGCCAAAGTCTTGTATCAATTATTTGTCGTAATAGCACTACTGCTTGGAACATAAATCCGGACGCAACTTGTATCGGAAGGTTCTCGACGCAGTTATATCCAGATTTGTGTAATATATATATATATATATATATCTATGTTTCTAGACTCTTACTTCTTGTAGTATGGGCAACGTTTGTAACCGTTGCGATTGTTTCACTATTATGGAATTAAACACCGGAATTGTCATATTGCTCCAGAGTCACAGCGTTAATAGCATGTGTGCTCCCGATCGCTCGACACTCTCTCACTCTCGGTGAAATTCAGCTCCCTGGTGCGAGGGACCAAGACTCCATCATCTCGATCGATCTGACTGACACCTCCATCATCTCCGACTAACACCACTCCGGTGAGAAGAAACGAGTTGCACCATTATCGTCGACCACAACCTTGGGGCGATTGTGATTAGAAGAAAGCTCCCTTGTGCGATTAGTGGGCAAGACTCCATCAATTGTTCTGTAGTACAGCAGTAGTAGTAGTAGTGGTGGAAGGTATTTGGTTTTCACAGTGCCATTTTTTTATTTATTTATGGTTGCACTCTTTTTTTCCCTTCCAATTACAAGGTGAATTTGTGATACTGTCATTTGAAGTTTGAAAAATTTACAAATGAAATGCTAATATATATATATATTTTTTTGGGTACAAAAGAAAATAAAACACAACTACACTCATCTCAAATCCGCCTCTAGGAGTGGGATAATGTGCGATACCATAAAGTCATCTTGATCCACTCCCATGTTGGCAAGCCTATCTGCCACCTTGTTTTCTCTTTAAGTGTGCGCCTCAAGGTGCATCTTGTTGTTTCCATGAGAGCTTTATATTCTTTGATGAGCACTGTGTGTTGGCAGTGTGGGGTGAATTCTCAGATGGTTCCCCAATAATCAGGTCAATAGCAACGATTGAGTCTGACTCCACATTCATAGCATCCATCCGTTGTTGAAATGCTAATATTGTATATCTACAATAAGAGAACTGAAAAAGAGCGTGAATACGAAAAGGTGGTGTGTGACAACTACTAAGTAATTTGAGAAAAAAATATGTAGTAAGATATCCTGTTGCCAGTCATTCTACTTTGCTTTGGAGACAATGTGATAGGTGGGTTTTGGTGCCATAGGGCCCCTTTTATGTGGTGACCCAGCCTCTGCTTTTACTATACTTTTGGGGGAGAGTATCACGTACGTTCTTTTTATATAGGCAAGAAGATTTTATTAAAATTCGACAAATGGTACATCGAAGCGGCCAAACTCTATAATCAAGAAAGAAACTTAAAGCATATATAGAGAAGGCCAAAAGAAAGAGATAAAGAAAAAAAACACATCCAAGACGAGGTTGAATGAATCCACAAGAAAAGGTGGATGATGGAACCATCCAACCGCTAAGAAAATAAGCAAACTGCTAACCCCAAGGACTGGCTCTAGTATACATCTATCCCATGAAAATTGATCAATAAGGACCAGTACTATCACGTACATTATCTTGGGTCCTGCACAAATGTGTATTGCAAAAGGGTTTAGGGGCACAATGTGACGGTGCCCTAGCTAGGGCCACTGATTAAGTTTTCATGATATATTAGTCAACTGGAAAATGATCAAAATTAAGCTATATAGCTAACTAAATCCTAGGGGAAAGTCTTTCTTCTTCTTCTCTCCAAATTGTGGGCCTGATGATATATTGGTCAACTGGAAAATGATCAAAATTAAGCCTATATAGCTAAAGCCTAGGGGAGAGTCTTTCTTCTTCTTCTGTCCAAATTGTGGGCCTGACCATTTGGTTTTGCTTGGCAAGTGGACGCTTTTCATTCCCACAAATAGTCTTTTCCAGCTGCAGCAGTGGGAACTGACTATTCGTGTTGTTGGTAATTATAATTGTGGTTGCTTCCTTATCTCTCTGCCATCTCTTCTGTGAAAGCTAAAAAGTCTATGAAGTTAAAAAAAGCCTACATCAATATAATCCATCTCATTGAACACAATTAAAATTGGTTCATTTAAGACGTTTTGAAACTCCAAATAATGTACCAACTTATTGCATTAATGTATCTGGTTTTGATGATGTTGTACTTCTACCCTAAAAAATTTGCATCTCACGTAAGTTGAAAAGGATCAAACACCACAATTGGCAACCACACTTTGGTGTAAATGAAGGCGCAGTTAGGGTGGGGAAAGCAGGGGAATGGACAATTTACCTAAAAGATCGAAGATGGGAAGGAGCACTTCCGTAACCCAACAAAACATTAAAAATTTGTGTGGGTGGTTTCTAACTTTCTAGCTTTGGAAGCTGTTTGATGATATGCTGATCACGTTATGATGGAATCACTTCATCAAGAACGATCAATTAATCTCAATCAAAAAGAGCTAGCCAGAACGTTGAGTTTTGATCAGACCCCAAGGCCCAAACGAAGGAAATGGACCTTGTGTGTCCGGGAAAGATGAATAACAGAGTACTTGGAGACTGTTTAGGGAGATGATTAATTATTATTATTTTTATATTTAGCATGACTCTAGTTTTATTTTTTTGCCTCGTCAAAAGATATTTACAAATTTTTAAATAGAAAAACAAAGATTAAATAGACTAAGGGCATAACGGCAAGTGCCACTCAAGACCCAAAAAGCTAGGAAGACAAGACGCAAACCAAATAGAAACACAAGAAAAAACATCTAAAACCGAAAGAGAATCTTGTTCACGGAGGAGCCGTGGATAAGATTCACAGCCCTCAATATCGGCTGTCCAAAAGTGTTTTGGACGATACGGATTAAAAACAATCTATTAACGGTATTTTTAATCCATATCAACACTTTTGGATGAGTGAAATTGTGCAGAACCATGAATAACTTATTCACGGTTCCGCCTTGCCGTGAATAAGTTTCTCTCAAACCTAAAACCCAAACACCACCAAACCTCATAATCTAACCAAAGATCGCCAAAGACGGTAAAGAGATCTGGAATGTTATTTCCAGGTGAAAGAGATTTGGTGGCTTAGGCGTCAGAAGACTAATGGAGCAAAATACAGCTTTACTAGGAAAATGGTGGTGGAGGTTCGGTATTGACAAGCAAGGGTAAACTTCTACCCAAGAGATACATGCTGCGTATTTTGATTGTTGGCCTACTGTACTTACTGTACTTGCCACTGGGAAGGCATCAAAGGTGTTGGGTAAAAGACCCGATCACATGCACAACGGAAGCGTAACGAAAAACAATCACACACAAAAAAAACACAAGATTAAGTGGTTTCCCAAACTCGGGTACGTCCACAGAGAGAGAACAATTTCCACTAATATTGAATAAGTACAATGAGATACAAAATACCCTACTCTAGCTCTCAAGCTCTCGGTGTTTTTATCTCTTCCATACTCACCAATATTCTCACACAATTTTGCTCTTTCTCACACACTACACTCTCTGCCTTTTTTTTTTTCACACACACATATATATGGCACATATGCACTGCCTCATTTAAATAAGAATAAGAGAAGAATCTACACACTTGACTCTTGAAATTCTAAGCATCACAAATTCCCTTTGAGATCCGAAACATGCACAGCCGGCATACCCACTACCAAAGGGCACAATAATGACTTAGGCCAGTAAATGCATATCCAGCCAACCAACTATTTCTTCTCTTTTTTTTCAAAAATCACTACCACATGGACAAAACCCAACAAAAGGTTTGGTCAGATATTTGCTCAATATATTTGTAAGCCTAACTCTTCATTGGTAGAGTTATTCCATAAGGGTCACAAGTCTCTGTCAAAGCTTGAAATATAACCAAATTCTGGGATCAACAATGGCTGGAAAACACTTACCTAAAATCTGGTCTTTATCTGATCTTATCATTGCAAAAGGATGCACTGATAAGTGATATCATTAACATCCCCAATTCTGGGGATTGGCCTCTAATGTTCAGAAGAAGAACTTTTATTTGGGAAGAAAAATTACTCTCTAATCTGCAACTGAAACTAAGAAATTTCACCATTGATGTTGTGGATTTAATCTTAATGATTGGAGTGGGTCCCCAAATGTGAAAAGAGGAAGGCTTGGCAGCCTTTGTGGAATAGATGAGGCTCAGCCGAATTCGTGGAATTGGCAGCCCACGCTTGAAGACTTGGAAGCCTCGCATGGCTATGAGTACAATTGCAGGAGTTCCTCTGTAGAATACAGGTTATATTGAGAGAGAAAAAGTGTGGGAAGTGAAAGTGAGATAGAGAAGGCAGAGACGTAAAAGAGCTAGGGAGCTCCTTTGGAATCAAGTGGTATATACTATGTCAAATCTTCCCTTCATGGTTTGCTGCATCTCCAGTTTTCACATTCATTTGCAAACTGTGAAAAACTCTGCTGGGAAACATCTTTTTATGCCGTTCAGTTCTATGGTCTATTTGGATATCTAGCTAGTAATGATCTCGTTTCAAGGTATCAATGTAAATATATGCTCGTTACGACGGTCTTGTATTTGACACAGGCTTCATGCAAGATGAGCAAACAATCCAAAATACATTTACACTATATACTTTTGAAACATTGAATCAATGGGCATGATCAAGCGTGTGCAGCACGTAGCTATGCCCCTAGTCTATCTATAGGGAAAAAAACTAAACTAGGATATACCAATCCAATCCAATTTAGAAACGCGAACCAATTCGAATCAGACTTTACAAAACCCAAATGGGAAGGACAGTTTAGTCCGGTTAACTCTGGCTCTCTTGAGTGTTTGTATGGTCAAAGCAGAAGATCCTTGTTTCTTCTACACTTGAACTGTTCCTCATCAGGTCGTACTGTTGACCAGTAACTTTTGATGCTGCTCATGTAATTCTGTTATCTTTTGTTGATGTCATGGCGTGGTTTGCCTTCCCTCTTACTAGATGAATTGGAAACAGCGCATATCATTTAGCTGATGTAGCCATTTGGCGAAGTTTTTTTCTTTACTCTTGTTTTGTTTCTTTTCTTTTCCTACTGGGGTATGCCCCTTATAGGCTGTGTGTTCGGTAAGCCTCTTTTTCAATTTCAAGTTGATTTACTCAAAAAAAAAAAAAATCAAAAAATTACAAACTCCTCTTAACGAATAAATTGGAAGCCAAAATCAGTCAATAAATTAAATTGGTTAATGATGGTGCAGGGGACCGAAATATCCATGGTTCAGATGGTCCAGAGGGTTCTTTCGTACTCAGAACCAATAGGGCGGGTCCCTCAGTTCATCTGTAGCATCACTACACGTCATGGGAAGGCACTCCATTGTTCCGCCGAACGTGTGCCGACCTCCAGAAGCTCTCCCAAGCGTATTCCCTTCTTGGCATGTTTTACCGTATGATCGCTCGGTAAGACCTTAGCTCGTTCGGGGGTATATATAAAGCTTTCATTTCGAAGGTACGATATCATTTGGAAAAATATCTCAGGAATAGTGCTTGCAAGTGGGAATCAAAGGGTACATCTAGAAGCTTTCTACTTATGGCCGAATCTAGAAGCTTTCTACTTATAGCCAAAAGTGACATCATCTACTCGTTCAATACTAAAAGCCTTACCTATAAATAAGAGGTGATACCACAAGGTAACTGATCTAATCTCTCTCATTCTTATAAACTTTACTAAAAACATATTTTCCTTTACCTCTCGGGCTCTTACTAACTTGCTCATCGGAGCATCTTCCCGGAGGTATACTCCCTTCGGTTTTCAGGTACCTAGTTCACCGTTCTGTCCTTTTACCGTACAACAACAAGGACTAAGAGGTTCAAGAATTTTTTCATCCCCACAGATGGATAAGTTGTTACATACTGTAATTAATAATTTGACAAATAATCGTATCATGCATGCAAATGATGTTTTGCTTGGTAATTGTCATAAGTGAGATTTTTTTTTTGTCAATCGATAGAAGAGATCATTTTACATTAGATATATATGAAGTACAAAGAACAATCCCGTGACACTACATAAATTGTGAGAGTCCACGAGATAATCAAGCCTAACAACTCAATCAATCAACCAATACAAGAAATAAGCCCATTAGAGCATCCACAGTGGAATAACCAAAAGTCAATAATCAAAAGTTGCCACATCATCTTTTGGTTATGCATTTAAGGGGTTGTTAAGGTTAGCAATGTAGAGATCCGCAATGGTACAATCAAATTTGAATAACCAAAACTTGCCACATCACCTTTTCAATTTATAAAAATCTAAAAATTGTGAACATAGAAAACAATTATTTAAAAATAGGTTTCAAATTAATAAAAAAAGGTTATTAGAAAAAGAGAAATATTTTTGAAAACTTTGATTTAAAAAAATGTTAGAAAAAGTTAAAAAAACTGTTTTGAATAAAAATAGTTTTGAAAATAATTTTCGGGAAAAAGAAGTTTTAATAAAAAAACTATTTTTGCCAAAAAAAAAAGAGAAATATTTTTGAAAACGTTGATTTAAAAAAAAATTAGGGAAAAAGTAAAAAAAAAACATTTTTCTCATAAAAATTAGTTTTTGAAAAAAAGTTTTTTTTTAAAGAACAGTTTATGAAAAAAAAAGTTTTAATAAAAAAACTATTTTTGCCAAAAAAATATTTTTTTTTTGGCAAAAACAGTTTTAATAAAAAAAATAGTTTTTGCAAAAAATAAAACTTTTTTTAAAAGTTTTTTTCTTAGAACTATGTTGAAAATGGAAGAGAGACAAGGTTTTTGTGAAATGATGATGTATTTGATTGAGGAAATATAGAGACAACTAAATTTGATTATTGGCAAAAAGTTGCTAGTTTTGATTATCCTAGAGCCAAAATTTGATGAGTTGCGAAGAGGTTGCTAAGTTTGATTATTCCACTGTGAGCTCTTTTTTGAGTAAATGTTGCTAACTTTAACAACATTTTAGTTTTGATTATACCACTGTGGATGCTCTTATAAGGTAGAAACAAAGAAAGAAATGAAAAACCCTCCACACGCGCAGATGGGGAGACTTGAACTCCTGACCTTCTAGTGAGATGCAAGAGTTCTGGCCAACTGAACTAGCCCCAGTTGGTTCATTTTGGAGATTACCTCGTGATCTTTTTGCACCAATATCAAGTTTGAAAGTGTTTTTCAATTCAGGTATGAAAGAAGGGATCGATTTATTGGAAAATTCTACTCCAATGATTTTCCTCATTTACACATCGGGAAATGCTATTTGGACTATGACGGGTATAGCTTCATCACCATCTTTCTCCTCATTTTCGGGAAGTGGAATGGCACCATGCTTTTGATAGAAGTCATGAATGTAGGGAAAAGTATAGGGAAAATTGGGATCCTCCACTAGTTGGGTTGTCATGGTTTCTATGGTGTTTCTAAATCGGCGAGCTTCCGCTAGTAGGTTGACTTGGTAAAGGTTCGGTTGGCTCATCTACAAGGAAAGTTTAAACCTCAATTAGTCACGGTTTAAAGACAAGGGTTCAATTAACACTAAGGAAAAACTTGGATTTAGCTACGTTCCACATTCGATTCTTGATTTAAGTCATCATCCAATTGTTCGGGAATTCCCAGTTCGGTGGTACTGCCAATTTCCACACCTTACTTCAATCCGAAGATTGTTTTGTCAGAATTCCACCCAATTTGGGACGGTAAACTTAAACTCAAGTCACGTTTGTGCAACGGTCAACTTATCTCAAGACTTATCTCAAAACTAATCTTAAAAGGCTACCCATTCTACCCATGGCCGAGGTTTTGAACCTAAAACTTTGATACCAAGTTGTGACGCCCCGAATTTTGGGTACATTAAATAACATTTTATTGAACAACAAAAGAGAGTCTGGCTCTTTATTACATCATAAACTCCCAAAGGGTTCTTATATTACACCAAAGGGATGGATATCTAAGGTTATCTACAGCTCCTTCTCTTCTTCCATCCTAGCAAGTTCCTCAGCTCCAAAGGCCTCCAAGGTGTACTGTTCATGCTGCTCATCTATAAAATCTGACACATTATACCAGCGTCGCCACCAGTATAATATGTCAGGGTCACATAAAGCAACACCATGAGCTTGAAAGCTCAATAGAATAATTCAAAACCCACTAACCTTTAACTTACAAATAGCAAGTCATGCATATATCATAAAGAGTCATAACAGCACATGCGTTAATATAACAATAACAACAACAATGACACATCCGCATTCGCTATCTATCGTTCGTGTCATGTTTCCGTGTGTTTCTCCTACGTGACTCATCGTTTTGTATCTCATCTTTCAACATCATTTTCAAAAATCACACACACACACCAATGAGCTATTAGGTCCGGCTAATTGGCCACAATGGCTACCAAGTCCGACACATTGTGAACGCACATAACCAATAAGCTACCAAGTCCAGCTTATTGGCCACAATGGCTACCAAGTCCGGCCACGTTATCACATCAACTCTTGCATTGGCTCCTCTCCGCGGATAACCAAGCCCACCTCACCAATGAAGCTACCACGTCCGGCTCCGTCAACAATCTACACAATGGGCTACCAAGTCCGGCACATTATGAACGCACACAATCAATAAGCTACCAAGTCCGGCTTATTGGCCACAATGGCTACCAAGTCCGGCCACGTTATCACATCAACTCTTGTATTGGCTCCTCTCCGCGGATAACCAAGCCCACCTCACCAATGAAGCTACCAAGTCCGGCTCCATTGGCAACGCACACCAACGTAAGGCTACCAAGTCCGGCCATTACGTAGTTTCAAAAATCCTTTTTACCAAGTCCAATTATTTCCTTTATCCACACCCTAGGTGACATGTTACTACTTTCTCGATTTTTGTGTCTCGTAATCATGCATAGACTCCGCGGCGAGACAAATCACTTTAAAGTAATCTTAAAACCAAACTAGCAAGATCATCCAATTCTATATTACCTAATCGTACTCAAATTATTACTTAAAGCATAATGCCACATGTACAGACGCCCTTGGAGTGGAAAGCCACTTATGCTTTATCAACAACAAGTAATGCAAGCAAACATATATACATGCTCATAATCATCCTCAAGACAATAATATATTACCAAAATCCGTTCTTTCTTCCTTTGTGGAAATTTCAAAACAACATATGTTTATTGACGAGTTAATCAAGTTGGAAAGATTCTATGAATCATGCATTCAATTATTCTCAAGATCAAAGTAAACTACGTAAAATAAAAGCCTGCGATCAACTTATCCAAGTATACTACATATTTTTCTATCATGCTCATAAACTATACTTAGGATAAGTAGGTTCGAAGAACTCTACACTAACATAAAATCACGAATACTTAGGAAGAGTAGATCGGAAAAATCTACCTTTCTTCTTGGCGGTAGAAAAAGACTACGGAAATACGACGGAAAGAAAGTCGGCACTCGAACGGCGTAACGTCTTACGATAAGCTTCCAAAAGCTTCGAAAGAGAATGATTTCTCTTGAAACTAGATCGTAACCTAAACTACTACTACTTTTGGATTGAGGTGGTGGTCGAGTGGTGGTTTAGTGGCGGCAATGGAAGAGTTTCTTGAAACTAAGGAAGAACTTCAAGAACAACTAAAGAACTAAGCAAGAACAATAAGAACACTAAGTTTTCTAGAGAGAGAAGTTGGAGATTGGAATGGTGTGGGTTGAATGAGAAGTGTGAGGCCTATTTATAGTCAAATGGATGGCTCTCTCTCCCTCTCATGGCCGGCTGCCCCCTTTCTCCTTTATCCATTGGATAAAGCTCCAAATCAAGTCATTTCATGCATTGGAAACATGCCAAGATCTTCCTTTACTTGCACTCCATCTCATAGGACAATTCTATGTTATTCTATTAGGGTTTTTGTCAAATCTAGCCCTTTGAAAGGTTAGAATATTGGATTTGATTGTCCTTGGTCAAGAAAGAGCAAAACCCTAGATTTGGTGGTACAATGGTGATGTAAGGATGTGATCTAGGCTAGATATGGAAGTACACAAGTCATGCACATCACACACTCTCTCTCTCCCTCAATCCGGCCTCCCTCTCTCTCTCCCATCTCTCTCTCTTGACCTTTCTCTCATTCTCTCTGTCTCTCTCTCTCACTTTGGTACAAGTACTAATCTATATGAGAAAGGACAAGGGTTTGGAAGATTGACTAGTGAAAGAGTAAGGGTTTGGTTTTGTAAGAAATCTAGTACTAACAATCTACTTATGTCATACTATCTCATCCTATCTCTTTTCCTACATAAGTAGATGTACTTGGAGTGGATAAACAATTGGATTTGGTGAAGAAAGACCAAGAAGGGTACACATATATCTATCTCTCTCTCTCTCCTATCTCTCTCGGCTCTCTCTCTTTCAATCTCTCTCTCTCTCTCTCTCCCTTTGGTACAAAGTACATATATATATAACTTAGATTTGGTAGAAGAAAATCCTAGAAAGTACACATATCTTTCTCTCCCTCTCTCCCTCTCTCCTATCTCTCCCATCTCTCTCGGCTCTCTCTCTCCTCTCTCTCTCTCCCTCTCTCCCACTTGTACACTCTTGGAAGTAGTATATATATACTAATATATATATAAGTACAATGGGTCAATCATAAAATCCATGCTTTCAAGTAAAATAGATTTTATAAATATAATATTACAATACACACATGCTATATACAATATTATATATATATATATATCTATATATATATATTCATACAAGTACATATAAATATATATATACACATGTACCGCACAATCTAGGATAGATATTGCCAAATCCTATATCTAATTAACTATTCTAATGCTTTCAAAGTACAAGTCCTTATAATATTAACCTAATGTATTAATTCTAGTTTATTCAATTGACACACATGGAAGATCTTATTATTTTATTAACCCTAATACTTGATTGGCAAGTATAGCTATTATCCAAGGGGTAATAATTCCCCTAACCTTTTTTATCCAATGGATAAAAGAATTAAAGTACTTTACAAGATTTTCTAATTAAAATAACACAATACACATGTGTTACTTACAATAAAATATATATATATACAAGTACACATATAATATATACAAACAAGTACTACAATATCTAGTCTAGATATACCAAAATCCAATATCTATTAAACTAATCTACTACTTTCAAGTACCAAGTCCTAAATTCTATTTTACTCCATTACACACATGGCCAAATCTATTATTTTAATCAATCTAGTACATGATTGTCAAGACTAACTATTATCTAATGGATGATAGTTTCCCTAGCGGTTAATAACCAATGGTTAGTGAAGGTAAGGTCCAAGGCTTATCGTCCAATGGTTAATAAATCTCCTAGCGGTTATTATCCAACGGGTAATGCTAGAAAGTCTAATACTTGAAATTAAGCACTAAGCTAATCTAATCTCGTACTTAGGAAGATTAACCAAGGTTTACCTATTGACCAATGGGTAAAGGAAACCCTAACGCTATTGTCCAACGGATAAATATTACCCTAGCTTTTATCGTCCAATGGATAAAGACTACCCTAGCATCTATCGTCCAACGGATAAATATTACACTAGCTTTTATCGTCCAATGGTAAAATGGTCCATCTAGGGTTAGGGTAACCTAATTAGATTTGGGATCTAAGTGATTAGGTTAACAGTCTATTAGGAATCTAACTAATTGGTTAAAGACTAACGATACTTAATCTAGGCTTTCATTACTCGAGTGGTATTTTGGTTTTATTTAGTAGGGAATCGCCTAATAACGAAATATTAAAGCCCGACGGTGCCAAACGCCAAGGCAAGGCGTGAGCGTGGCCAAGGCAGCCTGCTAGCAAAGCGGTGGCCAAGGCGTAGCCAGGCAAGGCGTGAGCGTAGCCAAGGCAGCCCGCTAGCAAAGCGGTAGTCAAGGCGGCCTGCTAGCAAAGCAGTGGCCAAGGTGGCCCACTAGCAAAGTAGTGGCCAAGGCGGCCCGCTAGCCAAGCAGTGGCCAAGCGGTGGCCAAGGTGGCCCGCTAGCCAAGCAGTGGCCAAGGCGTAGCCCAGGCAAGGCCAGAGCAAGGCAGCCTAGCAACACCAAGGCAAAAGCAAGGCGTGACCCGACGCCAAGGCAGAACCTGATGGCAGCCAAGGCAGAACAACCCGACAGTGACCCGACGCCTAGGCGAGGCAGGCCCGGCAGCGAGCCGACGCCAAGGCAAGGCAGGCCCGACAGTGAGCCGATGCCTAGGCAGCCTAGCCAAGCCAAAGCAAGACAGTCAAGTCAACGGTCAAGGCAAAGACCAAAAATTTCTACTAACCACTTCGACATCGATGCATCACTCTAGGTTAGGGAAATGTAACTAAGCTAAACGGTAGTTAGGGTTGCTAACTAATCGGTTGCCATGTAGGATTTCCAGCCGAGAAATATAAATCTAGGATTTTACTACAATTACCAAGTAATTATACCAAGGTCTTAATAGGCATACTCGTCTTTAGAAAATGACCTTAATGCCCGGGCGATGAATATCAATCTCCTAAGTCATTAAACTTAATTACGACGGATTATTAATCGCTAAAAGGGATTTATAAAATAAATAAAGAATTTTCAAATAAAGTAACAAAATTTTATAAGTCAATAACGACCGATTTTTGGATGTTAAAAATGAAATCCAAGTATTAAAATAAAATTCAAATTTTTAGTGAAATTTTTATTGACCAAAAATCAGGGTCGTTACAGATAGCAGTTCCCATTAATGAATTTCCTCAGAAAATATAATGACAAAATTGACATGTAAGGATTTATAGGGATGAGTTACAAGGACAAAAAAATGTAGATAATCCTCTCTTTTTTAATAAGAAATTTGGTTCATAATCTTTTTCGTTTTTCAATTCTCTCGACTTGTCAAATATGAGAAACAAAACAAAAAAAAATTAAAATTAAAATTTAAGCAAGACCAAGCCAGCACAAGACCTAATTAATAGCAAGTCAAGCCATGTAGCTAACTTTGGAGTATTCAAAAGGTGAGTTGAAAAATCAGGGTTTTCTAACAATTCTTGATTCGAGGAAAAAAAAATTCCTTGAAAAACTCTTGACAATATGATTGGGAATCACCAAGTTATACTACCAGCAAAAACTATGCAAGCAATTAGTCCCACAACACAGAGATATACGTGAAAAACTTCAAAATGGGTAAAAACCATGGGAATGAATCAATCACTATAAACACTGTGCAGTTGCAGATATACCTATCTAAACGAAATAAATCCTCACAATGTTCTTAGTACCACCTGCCGAGTCACACGTACACCGAATCTAATGATCTTGATTGCCAGTGGCCAAGAGTCCACAAGCCCTCCGAAAACTAACTAAAATCTCCATTAGGAATAAGTCTCCAAAGAAACCTATTGCCGCCGCACTTTTTCCTTGTCGTATCTTTTCTTTTAGGGGTTTAGATCCCAACCCTTTTTTTAGCTTTGGTTTTAAAATAGTCAACTATATATTATTTCTACCCAATCTTTTTAAAATAGTTCTAACCCATATTGATTTGGACAAAAATACCATTGGCTATGAGTACTGTCTATGAGAAATGTCTCTATGAGAACTTTTTATGAGAATTGTCTTGAGAATTGGAAAATACACAGTTCATATTGTCGCACCACACACTACAATACACACTTCACATAGTCATACCATGTACTAAAATTTCACAATTCACATAGCCCCAAAATACACAGTTCACATAGTCCCATCACACACTAAAAATATAAATTCACATAGACAACTCACCTAATTCACAGATAATAAATACCCAATTCAACCACTAAGCAATTTTTTGATTGAGCACGAAGAATTTAGAGCAGGCTTCATATACCAGTTGATAAACTTTACTTAACTAGTAGTTTTTATTAGTACAATATTATTTTTAACTTAAAAATTGGCTCAGTGCTATGAATCAATTGCATGGAAGCCTCCCAGATTTCGGTTTGGCTCTTCCAGAGGTACAAGAGTTTTTAATTGGTTGTAACCATTTCTATGGGCCATGACATGGGCCAGCTTTACTTTGTTGAGGAACCGGATAGCCCAAAAGGCACGACAAGCCCAGTAGCTGATTTATCGTGGAAGCCACCCACCCAAGCCACAGAGATGTGGCCCTCTCTCATATTTTTGATCGTTTACTCTGTCTTAAACGTAAGCACCCTGGGGATCATGAGTCTGAGGTAAGCTCCAACAAGCAAAATCCTGCGATCGTTTGGGAAGGCGGTTCTTCCAACATGGAGGCAAGGGATGTAGCAGTTTCTCTGCCACCAAATCAAAGTTCGATTACTCCCGGCAGAAAGGCTTATAGGAGGGGTAGCAAGAACATTGCTGTCAAGGGTTCAAAGTGATGTGGATGTAAGAAGGTGGGGATTCCCCTGAGCAGCACTGACTCAGAGCTAGCGGAGGTTAGTGCTTCTCAATCCCCTGATTACTCGGATGAGCGAGTCCAATGTGATGTTTCTATGGAAGAAATCCTCTCCGATGGTGATTCTGAAGTGCCTCTTCTCTCATCTCGGGCTCTGGTGGCTGGCCCTTAATAGCCACGGGGTCAATGGTAATTCTCAACTGGAATGTTCAGGGGATGGGCGACCCCTGACATTCTAGATCTTACGAGGGTTGTGTACAACCCATCGCCCCTTAGTGGTATTTCTCATGGAGACGAAAAATAAGAGAGATACCCTAGAAGGAATAAGGAGAAGGCTCCACTTCTCGAACGGCTTTTATGTGGGCCTTGTTTGTGTGTCTGGTGGTCTTGCTTTATGGTGGAAAGATGAAGTTAATGTAAATGTGAGGTATGGTTCAAAAAATCTCTTGCGTTGTGTTATTTCTTGGCCTTTGATTTCTTCCAAGTGGTTGTGTTCTTTTGTCTATGCTCATCCAACTTGGCAGCAAAGAGTAGAATTCTAGGATTTGTTTAAGTTTATACATCGTGATAATCAATATCCTTGGTTGTGTTTTGGTGATTTCAATGAAGTGGGCTCTATTTGGGAACAAAAAGGGGGCCAACCTTGTAATGGTACAAGAATGGAGAAAGTCCATGAGTTGATGTCGATTTAATAGATCTCGAGTTCAAAGGGCTTGCTTATACTTGGACTAATAATCAGGGGGGTGCGAACAACATTAGGGAAAGATTGGATAGAGCTATGGCTAATGTGGAATGGAGGAATTTGTACCCTCTGGCTCAGATTTTCCTTGACTTTCTAATGGGATCTAACCATTGCCCCCTTATCCTCAATTGTTGCATACATCCCAAGAAAGTCCCCTATAGTTTTAAATTTGAATCGATGTGGTGTACCAGTGAGGAGTGTGATGATGTTATTGCAAGTTTGTGGACTTCCAGTCAAAGGGGTTCACCTCAGGTTGCTTTGGTCCAGAAGCTCAAGCAATGTAAGGAAGCCCTCAAACCTTGGAGCAAGAGAACGTTCGGGAATAATTTGGAAAAAATCAGAATTCTCAAAACTCAGCTAGGGGAGATCCAGGGAAAACCCTACTCAGTTGAGACTTTCCAGAGGGAAAATCAGATCAGAGAAGAGTTGGAATTAACCCTGTTGAGAGAAGAAATGTATTAGCACCAAAGATCGAGATTAAACTGGATCATGTATGGAGACAAGAATATAGCTTTTTTTCATGCTACTGTTATCCAAAGGCGTCAACGAAACCAACTGTCTAAGCTCAAAAACAATGAAGGTGTTTGGCTCTTGGAAGAACATGATATTAACGAACACTTGTTTGAGTACTTCTCCAAGCTTTTCAAATCCACAGGTACCAGAAACTTTAAGGAGGTTCTTCAAAAGGTGGATAGGTGTGTTACAAAAGAAATGAACAGAAATTTGACTCGGATGGTTTCTGATGAGAAGATCAAAGAGGCTTCCTTTCAACTTGGTGCCATGAAAACACCAGGTCCTGATGGCTTCCTTGGTTTATTTTTTTTAGAAGTTTTGGGATACAGTGGGAAAGGATGTCTGCGAAGTAGTGAAAAGGTTCTTTAGGGATGGTTCCTTGTTAGAGGAGATGAATGTAACCAACTTGGTCTTAATTCCAAAGGTTCAAGCCCCAGAAACTCTTTCTCAACTCAGACCAATTAGCTTATGTAATTTCTGTCTAAAGATTATCTCAAAATGTAAGGACCTGTAATTTCAGAAATTATTCAAAGGTTTATTAGAAATTATAAATGAGGAAAGATATGGAATTTATTGAGTTTATTTGATTTGGGAGTTATATGAAAAAAATTGTTAGTGGAGGGAGTGCTAGTGTGATTAGTGTATATGTTAGTATACATGTAGGTGTGTGTGGGAGTAGAGGATTAAAATCCCAACTCCTTCCTCTCTCTCCCTCTCGTTCGACTCCCCTCTCTCTCGGCTTCTCTTTCTCTCACTCACTCATTCCACCACCAAAACCCGAAACCCAAAGAACCCAACCCTTTCTCCATCTTCCTCATGTGCCATTGAGTTCATAGCTTATTCGGTTTGGCTCGAAGAGGAGTATTTTGGGCGTATTCAAAGTTCGAGCTCAAAGGTTTGCGTGGCCCGATCTTTTTGCGTGTTTGCTCTCCGGCTACGAGGTAGGGATTTCTTGCACTTGTTATACGTTTATGTGTTGATTTTGCACCTTGATCGTGCTTTAGATTGTTGGTTGTTGTTGGGGTTTTGTTTTTTGAAAATTTGCAGAAATCGTCGTTCGTAACGTATCCGTATCGATACGGCGTTTTGCTGTATCGATACCATTTCAAAACAGTAGCTTCAAAATTTCTGATTTGAATCCCGTATCGATACAGCATTTTGCTGTATCGATACCAGATCCATATGGACAGTTTTCCTGCTTTTGTTCTATACTTCATCGTTTTAACGCCCGATCGTTTCTAGCACATTTTAAATGTCTTTAGACCTTCTCTAAACTTAATTGTTCGACCCTTGTTGACTCATTGGTTTGTCCATTCCCGAGACGCTCGTAAAAATGTAACTTTACTATCATTATAAATAGAGGATGTATCGTAAGGTGGTTTAAGGGTGTCGTAGGTTATGCGAGGCTTTGTGTTGAATGTGAATGGGTAGATGGGTGTCCGTCTAGTGATCCAAAAAGGGTAGAACCGAATCCGAATTCTCGAGATCCGTCTTGTTGTTTCCTTCTAATTCCATTGGTGCTTATTCCATGAAGTCTAGGTATCAATACTAGCTAGAGGTATGTCGTAGGGTGGTGATGGGTTGGTACTTTACGTATCGTATTGTGGTATGCTTAAAGGGAAGGGTGTGCATTAAGTAATTAGTCGGAGTGATGTTCTGGTTGATGGCTTGGAACGTCTTGAAAAGTGACCGATGATTTTGATGTAGTTGATTGTTTAGAATGCTTAAAGTGAAATCGATGTTGAAAAAGAACTGTTTGAGATGATATAATAACTTGTGCCCTCACGACTCGTCGAATCTTTCAATTCTTTGGGCACTCGTCCTATGAGGTTCAAGCGTAGAGACAAAATGAATAGACTATTACAGGATTACATATATGAGCTTAGTATGTTTTGTAGGATGCAGATATGTAAACTAATGAAAAGGCATGAACATGTACATGTGTGGAGTTATGTAAAGGTTGATTGAAGTTTTGTGGTATGACCGATAGATTGATGACGATTATAAAAGGTGTGAAAGATGACCCAAGTGGTTATGGAGGGAATAGACTTGGGATGACCCTACGCTCAAGGGAACTAGACCCGAGGTGACCCAAATGATTTTTGTTATTGAGGGAATAGACTCGGGGTGACCCTGCGCTCGAGAGAACTAGACCCGAGGTGACCCTAGCGATTATCGATGGGAAATAACTGATTAAAAGAATGGAAATGTTTTGCAATAAAGGGGTTTTGTGATGATAAATGTGGACACGAAGAAATTATAGTATCAGACGAAGAATGATAAGATGATATGGAGTGGTTTATATACTAACGTGGGTTGACTTGAGTTTATTAATGTGTGTAGTCTGAGAAGTAAACGGTTAGTGACATTTAGGTGAAGTCTAGAATCCTTGAGTATGGCGTGCAGCTTGTTGGTAACCATTTATACTCACTCATTCTTGGTGCTTGATTCATCATATTTTCATATAGCTTGTGTATAGATTTCTCTATTGGGCTAGTGTAGCTCAACCTATCATTTTCAGGTAATTTGCAGGTCACCGTCATGGAGTGCTTGGAGTGCATGCTGGTGTCATTATTTAAAGCCATTTTTGGAAGCACCTTTCTATCTTTGTAAATTAAACTGCATTGTATCGTATTTTCTATTATGAAATTTTGTAAGTTGTGGGCAGATTTGTAAATTTGGGGACTGAACTATCTTTTGGGTTATTAATTGTAACTCCGGTGAAGATTTTTAATTATTAAATATTATTATTATTTATGTTGAAAATCGAGGGCGTGACACAAAAGTTTTGGCTAATCGTCTCAAAGGAAATCGAAAGTCTTCGATCTCTCCAAACCAATAAGCCTTTGTTCCTGGGAGGCTCATTTTAGACAATATCATTATTGCTCATGAAGCCTTTCATTTCCTTCAACGTAAGAAGAAGGGAAACGAGGGTTTCATGGCGATAAAATTGGATTTCAACAAGGCCTTCGACTGAGTGGAATGGGATTTTCTGAAAGCTTTGATGGAAAAAAATGGGCTTTGCTGCTGACTGGATTAAATGGACTATGGAATATGTCTCCTCTGTTCACTTTGTGGTTCAAGCAAATAGGGAGGCTAAAGCTAATGTGTTCCCTTAACGGGGCCTTAGACAAGGGGACCCCCTCTCCCCTTACCTCTTCCTCCTTGTCAAGGATGTCTTATCCAAGCTTATTCAATTGGAGATCAACAATAATCATTTGTCAGGTATGCGTATCAATAGACAATGCCCCACTCTCTCCCATATTTTGTTTGCTGATGATGCTCTGTTATTTGTCAAAGTTGAACTGAATGAATGTCGTGCAGTGAAGAATGTCTTAAAAAAGTATGAGGATGCTTTTGGTCAATTAATTAATTATGAGAAATCTGAAGTCTTCTTCTCTTCCAATATGTGTGCCATAGATAAACAACTTTGTTTTGATTACCTGAATGTGACCCCTATGAAAGGTGATTCCAAGTATCTAGGACTCCCATCTTTTTGGGGGAGATCTAAAGCAGAAGTTTACACCTTCTTGATTGATAGAGCTTTCAGGAAAATGCAAGGGTGAAAAACCATGTTAATCTCTCTGGCTGGAAAGGAAACACTCATCAAATCCCAAGTTCAGGGCATTCCAACCTATGCAATGGATTGTTTTCTCCTCCCTAAGAAGTTGTGTGACAAACTAGATTCCATTACTTGTAACTTTTGGTGGAAAGGAAATCCTGAAGATAAAGGTATCTGTTGGAACTCGTGGGAAAGCCTTGCCACTCCTAAATCTCAAGGTGGTATGGGGTTTAGGAATTACAGGTGTTTCAATGAAGGAATGTTAGCAAGGCAAGGCTAGAGGCTTTTGATGAATCCCTATTCCTATTGGGGAAAATTCTTGAAAGGCATCTATTTTCCTAATTCAACTTTTCTTCAGGCTTCCAGAGGGAGCCATGCTTCTTGGGATTGGTCTAGTCTCCTTCATGGAAGAAATCTTCTAATGAAAGGGCTAAGATGGCGAATTCAGAATGGAAGACACTGATTTTTGGAATGGTCCCTGGATTCTGACATTCCCAAATTTCAAAATTCCAATCCAGCAACCTCTAGGGAGTAACATTATGTGGGTGGCGGATGTTACAGAAAAGGGGAGTGGTACCTAGAATCGTCAAAAGCTAGCTACAATGGTACCCCCTAGGTGATGGAGGCTATTCTGAAAATCCCTTTACCTTTGGTGGATAGAAAGGACCAACTGGTTTGGCACTCCAATCAAAAAGGAATTTACTCAGTTAAGTCAGGTTATCAAGTGGCTCTACAAAACAATCTTAGCCTAAGGAATTAGAAACCTGTATCTTCCTTTAAACCGAAGGAGATTGTGTGGAAAGTACTATGGAAAATGAAAATTTCAGTAAAAGTTAAGAGCTTTTGGTGGAGGGCATGTAAGAACAGTCTTGCTACTTGTGAGAACCTTTTTAGGAGGAAATGTGCTCAATCCAACTTCTTCCTTATCTGTGGATTAGAAATAGAAACTGTGGAACATATGCTCTTCAGATGTAATTGGGCAAAAGCTGTTTGGTTTGGTTTCAACATTAAGGTCTGTGGTGATTTGGGGGGCAATGTGATAGGCACGGGAATTCGTGAATTTAAGCGCCTAAGTAGGGGAAATTAGCGCGTTAGACGTGCATTTAATTCTTATTTTCCGTTTAATGCGTGCACGTGGTTGGATTTTGTGTCTATGATTTATTTGCAGGAAATTGGGATGATTTGGAACGAATTAGAAGTACTTGGGAAAGTTGTGATGAAGCTTGAGAGCAAGAAGAGCCGTAGAAACTAAGTATGGAAATGGAGTTTTGAACGAAATGGTCAGTAGCTTCGCGAGCGCTACATGGATTCTTCTGTAGCGCTACATATGGACCAAAGTCAACACGCCCCAGCTTGGTCAACGTGACGTCAGCAACATAAGGGGCTCGGTAGCGCTACTAGGAAAGTAGTGTAGCGCTACCGAAGGGTTTAAAAGACTTCGAAACGGCAGCGTTTTGGCCTATGGCGGTTCCTATTCCGATTAACTTTAGGATTTTTAATTGTTTTTATTAGGAGTAGTATAAATACCTTGTTTTAACTAAAATTTAGGGTACGCTTCATTATTCTTACGTTTTATTTTTACGCTCCTAACTTTTGGTTGCTGTTTCCTAGATTTCAATTGCAGATTCAAGTTTTAACTCAAGTTTTAATTGAAGTTCTCCCAAAGTTTTCCGGCTTTAATTCCTGTTCCTCTTCGGTAATTGAATCCATTACTCGTGTTCTTATTTCTATTTCGATATTTCGTAGCATGTTTAGATCTAGGGTTTTAAGTATTATTTCTGCGTTTAACACAATTATGCGTGAGTAATTTCTTAGGGTGCAGCCACGGGACGAAGGCATCCTGTGACTGGTTTAACTGATTATTTACCTCGGGTACGAATTAATTCATTTTTCCAACAATTTTGGGATACGAAAAAAACCCCTTTCTGATAAACAAAACCCAGGCATCATCAGGTTTTAAGTGCGCAAGAGAACTGGTGACGAGTGGTGGGCATTTATTAGGAACTCATTTTTCCCTATTCTAAAATCAGCGAAGCGAATAATTGTGTCCCGAGTAAATAACGGTTAGGCTGGTTGCAGACGCTGGATTCTCACGGCTGTACTCCTCTTTAAGTTCATAGTTAATTAATTTAGTTTGATAAATTAGTCAATAAAGCTATCAACTGAACAAGGGGTGGCTACCTAAGAGCCTGGTTAAACTAGAATTTCGCGCTTTTGAGTCAAACACCGTCCGTTCGTCTCTGTGGTTCGACTCCGGTACTTCCGGATTTATTGTGCTACATTGGTCGAGAGTCCTACGCTTGGGACGCGTTTTAGCCTAATTTTATTAACACTCGGTTGGTCAAGCATTTTTGGCGCCGTTGCCGGGGACGGCGACGTGTGTTCTAGAGTGTGAGTTTTTATTTAGTTGAGTCATCATAGGTAGAAATAAGAAGGTGTCCCCTAAACAGGACCCTCTTTATTATCGCGACCCGACTCGTCGTTTAGTTCGAAAAGAACTGGAGTCGAGTCAGCCTGTGTTGTTTAGTTCTTCATCTTCTAGTTTCGAGTCAGACTTGGCTGAGCACCAATCAGAGTCTATCCCCATTAGTAGTCTCTATATAGATTTGCCGTTTGAGTCAGTTAGTGTCAGCAATCCGCTTTTTCAATCAGTTCCAGAGTCAGTCCCAGAGTTAGTTTCGGAGTCAGAGTTAGAATCTTTTGAGATGGGAGATAGGCAATTGGCTAATCCATAGTCCTTGAGGCAGCACATGCATCCTGAGAGGACCACTCCTCTCGGACCCATTGTGTTCCCTCAGGAGACACAAGAGGCACGTAATGCGTTTACAGTTAAGCCTGGTGTCCTTAATAACCTTCCTACCTTCTATGGGAAAGAGAGCGATGATCCGTACGAGCATGTGCGGACATTCGAGGGGTTAGTGCGCAACCTTGCGTCTAATACCCAATATGAGAACGCGTGCCTCAAACTGTTTGAGGCAACTTTGAGAGATGGTGCGCTTATGTGGTTTAGAATGCAGAAGTCCCAATCTTTCACCACTTGGGCACAGGTCCGTGATGCGTTTTATAGGAAGTACTTTTCTGAGGCTAAGACTAAGAATTTTATGCGTCAAATCCAAGGGTTTAGGCAAGAGAAGGATGAGTCGTTTCTCAAAGCATGGGAACGCTTTAAGGAATTGCTCCTGAAGCTTCCACACCATGGCTTTTCGAGAATTCAGTTAGTCGGGTTCTTCCATCTGGGTCTCAACGCTGAGACAGTCCAGCACATAGAATACTCTTGCAAAGGGGACGATTTCTTGTCCAAAACGGCGGATCAGGCTTGGGATTTCTTAGATGACCTAGCTGATAGGCAAAGGGCGTTAGAACCATCTGATTTTGAGCGATCCGGACCTTCTGGGTCCAATATTGTCCCGGTTACAATTCGTGACCAGCGACTTTAGTCTCAAGTTGAGAAAATGGCCCAGAGATTAGAGGAACTAGAGGTGAGGCAGGTCTGTTCAGTTAGTGAGGTGTCAGTTGAGGAAGTTTGCGTGTGGTGTGAATGCAAAGGGCACACTGCAACCGTTTGCCCAGGGTTTATAGCCGCCAAGGGGGCGAGTCAGTTCAATCAAGAAGAGGTTAATGCAATCAGGGCTTGGGACCCTTATTCGAACACGTATAATCCGGGTTGGAGGGATCACCCCAATTTTGGGTGGTCAGACTCTAGACCTGCAGGTGGAGGCCAAGCACAACCCCTTACGCTACCTCCGCCGCAACAGTTCCAGCAGGCCCAATCGTCTAGGCCTCCTCAGGGTCAGGTTATCCCATTTCAATTCCAGCCACAACCTGGTAGGGGGGTAGGTCCATCCGCCCGTGGTCCTCCCCCAGGTTATGCACAGGTGACTGCACGGGAACATAAATTAGAAGACAATGTCAATTCCTTGATGCAGTCACAGATGACTTTTCAGACGGAAGCTAGACAGCAAATAGGGGCCCTTATAACCCAAATGTCACAACTCACTGCAGTTATCGGTCAACTGCAACAGAAAAAGGGTAAGTTTCCAGCCCAGGGTAGTATAGGGGGTGCCCATTACTTAGGAAATTCTTTAGGATCTAATCAGGAGGAAGCTAAGTCAGTCACCACTCTTAGGAGTGGAAAGGAAATCGAAAAATCCATTCCGCTTAAACAGAAACCAGCTCCACCTCCGGAGCCGGTTGTTACACCAAGAGCCACTCCTGGTATAGTTGATGTTCCTAGGAAGGAGGTGAAGGATGATGAGGAGTCACCTGAGATGGTGGTGCCTGCAGCTGCAGCCCCCACGACTCCAACACCGCTGGCTGTGCCAGTAGCTCCATTTCCCCAAAGGCTGGCGGTGAAACCTAAGCAGAACATGAACCATAATATGGTAGAACTTTTTAAGAAAGTGCAATTCCCCATCTCTTTGATGGAGGCAACTGAGTCTTTTCCTCAGTGCGCGAAGGTATTAAAAGACCTTTGCACGAAAAAGCACAAGAGCCACAATAATATAGTCTTGACTGAGCAAGTGAGCTCCATCCTTCAGACTGAGATTCCTGCAAAGTGCAAGGATCCTGGGTGTCCCACCATTACCATAGATATAGCAGGCCAGACATTCGGTAAGGCATTGCTGGATTTAGGAGCAAGTGTCAACTTGCTCCCCTATTCAGTTTACTTGAGGTTAGGTCTAGGCGATCTGAGAGCTACTCCGGTAATGCTGCAGTTGGCGGACAGGAGTGTGAGAGTACCCAAGGGTGTGGTAGAGGATGTGATGGTTCAGGTAGGCGAGTTCCATTTTCCTACAGATTTCATTGTTCTGGACACTTGCCAGAATCCTGAGATTTTAGAGAAGACCCCTATCATTCTAGGCCGTCCTTTCCTAGCTACTTCTAATGCCGTCATGAATTGCAAAACTGGCAGAGTCCAGTTGTCTGTTGGCGAGGAGATGATGGACGTGGAAAAGGTGAGTCTGATTAATGCATTAGTTCAGGAACATATTGACACAGTTTTGTATAAGGATCCTCTGGAAATTGCTCTTACCGCCGAGGAGGCGTTAATTTTAGATTCTCCAGAGGTAGGAAGTTTATTAGAGATGTTGAATGTCGAGGATTCCGTAGAGGAGGTAAGTGGGGTCTCTTTTGACCCAATGTTCGAGCCTCTGGGCGACCCTCCGCCCAAGGTTCTCCCATCATCGGTCCAGCCACCTAAACCAGAATTAAAACCTCTGCCAGAGACGCTTAAGTATGCCTTTCTGAAGGGCAATGATACTTATCCAGTTGTGATCTCCTCATCCCTTGAGGAGAGTCAAGAGAGGAAGTTGCTTGGGTTATTGAGAGAGCATATAGGTGCGCTTGGCTGGACCATAGCTGATTTGCACGGTATAAGCCCAATGGTGTGTACACACCGAATTGATCTTGAGGATAGTGTGAAGCCTTCTAGGCAGCCTCAGCGGCGCCTGAACCCCCATATGAAAGAGGTGGTTCGGGCTGAGGTTTTGAAGCTTTTAGATTCAGGTATTATTTACCCAATTGCCCATAGTGAGTGGGTGAGTCCAGTTCAGGTAGTGCCTAAGAAGGCTGGGGTAACAGTAGTGACAAATGAGCGAGGTGAGTCGGTGCCAACCCGGATTCCCACAGGATGGAGAGTTTGCATAGATTACCGGAAGCTAAATGCGAGCACCCGGAAAGATCACTTCCTTCTCCCTTTCATTGACCAAATTCTAGAGAGGGTAGCTGGTAAGGCTTTTTATTATTTCCTGGATGGGTATTCGGGGTACAATCAGATAGAGGTCGCATTAGAGGACCAGGGGAAGACCACTTTCACGTGTCCGTATGGTACATATGCCTACCGTCGCATGCCCTTTGGGTTATGCAATGCACCTGGTACTTTCTCCAAGTGCATGATGGGAATCTTTAGCGACATGGTGGAGAGAATCGTAGAGGTATTTATGGATGATTTTTCGGTCTTCGGGGACTCATTTGATGGGTGCCTCGAGAATTTGGGCAAAGTATTGCAGAGATGTGAGGAGAAGCACTTAGTGCTGAATTGGGAAAAATGTCACTTCATGGTGACCCAAGGGATTGTGTTGGGACACATTGTGTCCTCCAAGGGTATAGAGGTGGATAAGGCTAAGATAGACTTGATTCGTAAACTTCCTACTCCTAAGTCTGTCAGGGATGTGCGTTCATTTCTTGGACACGCTGGTTTCTACCGGCGGTTCATTAAGGATTTCAGTGCTATCTCCCGTCCGTTGTGTCAGTTGTTAGCAAAGGACGCACCCTTTGTGTGGTCCAATGCGTGTGAGGAGGCGTTCCAAAAGCTGAAGCGGAGTCTCACCACTCCGCCCATTGTGCAGTCTCCTGACTGGAGTCTTCCGTTTGAATTAATGTGTGATGCTTCTGACTATGCAGTCGGAGCAGTGTTAGGACAGAGGAGAGGGAAGGACCCGTTTGTGATTTACTATGCGAGCAAGACGCTCAATGAGGCACAAATGAATTACACCACTACTGAGAAAGAGTTGTTAGCGGTGGTGTTTGCCTTAGATAAGTTTCGATCCTATTTGGTGGGCTCGCAGATCACGATTTTCACTGATCATGCGGCTCTGAAGTACTTAATGACCAAACAGGATGCGAAAGCTCGCCTTATTCGGTGGATTCTGTTGTTGCAAGAATTCCACCTCGTTATTAAAGATAAGAAGGGGGTAGAGAACGTAGTAGCAGATCATCTGTCTCGTCTGGAGTTCGAGGATCCCACCTCGAACCTTCCCATTAGAGATTCTTTCCCAGACGAACAGTTGTTCACTGCTAATGAGTGTCCGTGGTATGCTGATATTGCCAACTATTTGGTAACTGGGCAGATTCCTTCCCATTGGTCTACCCAAGAGAAGCAGCGATTTTTGAGAAGTATCCGCCAGTACATCTTCGATGACCCATATTTGTTCAAGTACTGCGCGGATCAAATTGTGCGTAGGTGTGTCCCCGAGTCTGATCAACAGGGGGTCATAGAGTTTTGTCATGGGGAGGCGTGTGGGGGTCACTTCTCTGCGAAGAAAACTACCGCCAAGATTATGCAGTGCGGGTTCTGGTGGCCCGATATGTTTAAGTATGTGCAGGCGTTCTGTAGGTCATGTGACCGTTGCCAAAGGCTTGGCAAACTGTCTTCACGTCACGAGATGCCCCTCCAGCCCATTCTTGTGCTAGAGGTGTTTGATTGCTGGGGCATCGATTTTATGGGTCCATTTCCTAAGTCTCATGGTTTTGAGTACATTCTGCTAGCAGTAGACTATGTGTCAAAGTGGGTGGAGGCGATTCCCACCAAGTCTATGGAGTCCAAAGTTGTCCTCGAGTTTCTTAGGGCCAATATCTTATCGAGGTTTGGCGTGCCACGCGCCATTATCTCGGATCAGAGCACGCACTTCACGAGTCGGTCATTTGCGAAATTGATGGGGGAGTTTAAAGTTAATCATAAGGTATCCACATCGTACCACCCCCAAACCAATGGGCAGGCCGAGTTAGCTAACAGAGAGGTTAAGAGAATTTTAGAGAAAACTGTGGGTGTGACTAGGAAAGATTGGTCCACCAGGTTGAATAATGCGTTGTGGGCCTACCGCACAGCTTACAAGACCGTATTGGGTTCTTCACCCTATCGGCTAGTTTACGGTAAGGCCTGCCACCTGCCAGTTGAGTTAGAGAAGAAGGCCTATTGGGCCATTAAGAAGGTTAATTCTAGTTTGAGTGAGGCGGGTGAGCATAGGAAATTGCAGTTGTGTGAACTTGAGGAACTTAGGAATGACGCGTATGAGAACGCTAGCATTTATAAGTCTAAGGTTAAGGCGTATCATGATAGGAATATTCAGCGCAAAACCTTTAGGGTTGGTCAGAAAGTGTTGCTCTATAATTCGCGTCTCCATATCTTTCCAGGGAAGTTGAGGTCACGTTGGGAAGGTCCCTACGTAGTGGTTCAGGTATACCTGAATGGTTCAGTCGATGTCCACAATCCTAAGGATGATAATGTGTTTAAAGTTAATGGGCAGCGTCTTAAACCCTATTTGGAATTCCTGGAAGTAGGTGAACCTGATGAGGAGTTGATTGATCCTGTTTATCAGGACGTTCCAGTTGAGTAGGCTTTTTCAGCCATGTTTCGACGGGTAGCTCACGCGTATCCTGCTCTTAGTTGAGTGTGGACCCGGCTCCTAGCAGTAGGGGCACCCATCATTGACTTGGGTTTATAGCTTCGCACGCCGCTATTAAAATAAGGATCGTGTGCCCAGCTCAGGTTCGAAGGGCAAAATTTGTAAATATTGTACATATTTGTTTTTCTTTTCTTGCTTTATCATGTTTTGTTTAGTTATGCATATGAGTTCCGTTTAAGCAGGTTCGTTAGTTTGCATGTTTGTTTAGTCTAAAGTGTTGCATATTTGCATAAAGTTTTGGGAATTTTTTCACATAAAAAGATTTCATCTATTAGTAGGCAAAGGGCTTTCATTAGCTTTTCTTGGTAATAGTTTATCGGTAACTATCCATGCTCTCTGAATATGCCCCTATCAGTGGCAACTTAGGTCTGTGGGTGAGGTTAGTCATTGCCTGGTTTATACTCTGGGTGGTATCTTGTCTTACTTTGTTTAGATCGTAGGGGACGCTGAACTTTATTGTTTGGCGAGGTCGAGCGATAAATTTTATTACGGGCGCTAGCATAACACATTTTGAACGGTCTTGTATAGCCACCCGTTTCTTGTTCATCCGCTTGACATGGGGAGAAAAGTATGACACGTGAGACTGCGTGAATGTCGGGTGGTGTTCTTTTCTTTTCTTTCTTTATTTCTTATTGTTATTATTTTTTGTGTTTGGGGTCCGGATAACACGCGCCGGGCAGGACTAATGCCATTTGCATGTTTTCGGTAGTTGTGGTTTGAGTCTTTTGGCAGGGTACGCGTGCTACCACACCAGCCTTGGTGGATTAGGCCTCACCGCTGGGGTGATGGAAGCATTCAGGAGCTCTAAGTCATGGGTGCCACTATGTGTGGCGGTTGTAAGCCCGAAGCCCCCAGCGCGGCTTTGTGTGACTAGCTGTGGTCCCACTATTTGGGACTGAAGGAGCAAGCCCTGGAGCAGCTGCAATGACGGAAAGTGCGAAGGCGGCAAATTCCTCGAACATCGGCCGGGGTCATGGTGGTTGGCTGCCACCTCAGGTTCACTCTTTCTTTCTCCCTGTTCTTATTCTTCTTGGTCTTCATGCTTTGGGGACCATGCGCATTTCAAGTTGGGGGAAGGGGTGTACTTTGTACACTATTACTTTTGATTGAGCGTTGTTAGTTGGTTTAGGGGTCTGTTTTTTTTTTAATTTTTATTTTGTTTTGCAAGGGATACGATCGTTATGCCTGTTTGTATGAGTTAGGTGAGCATGCTAGATTCTTGTCTCATTATTTTCTTGTTTAACTCGTTTACATGCATATATCTAGCATCTCTGTCGAATATCCTTGCATCACAAGCAATGTTGAGTAGGTGTCCCCACTTAGTTCACAGTGTGTCTATAAAGCATTCCCATGTTTCTTGTTTATCAATTTCCGCAATTGCACAAAATAGTAGGCGTTTGTACCATTTGTCGTAGTCTGAATATTTTGCATGCATGCTATGAGAGTTGGAAACGGACTTAGGGGATGAAACAAGGCAGTTTTTGCATGATTAAACCACTATATGAGTCTCGTTGATCCCAGTTTAAACCCGTCCGTATCAGTCAGCCTGTGTCAGCTTAGGGAACCGGTGTTTGGATGGGGTGTGATTCGGTAGTCCAGCTCTGTGCTCATTTTGGTGGCCTCGAATTGTAGGGAATCATCGTAATGTGGGAGAACAGAATTTTGCTTTTGGGTGCTGTGTCTTAAAAAAAAAAAAAGAAGAGGGAGTTAAGTGTTCGGGTGCGCTACACCACTTTCGGTGTAGCGCTACACTGTGCCAGAATTTAAAAAAAAAAGAAAAAAAACACCAGTTGGACGGTCAAAAGGTGGGTGGGGGGGGGGGGGGGGGTCCCCCATTTATTCCATCACATGTCCATTACTCCCCAGCCACGGAAAACAACTCTCTCTCTCTTCCTTTCATCTCCTTCCTTTCTCCATCTTCTGAAACCTCCAAAAAACTCCATAACCACCCAAACCCTAAACTTTCAAACACCATAACTCCTTCAAACCTTCACCAATCTCCACCAAAATTCATAAAAACACTCCTCTCACCCTCCTCTACCATAATATCCAGACCAAATTTCCCATAACCCCCTAGAATCTCCAGATCAGAAAATTTTCAAACCCACTTTTTAGCCCAAAACCTACCGAGTCATGGCACCTAAAAAGCAGAATACTGGGAAGGGAAAGTCGGTGGCTGAGAGTTCGGGTGCAGAGGTGGAAGTTCCAAAGAGTCGGGGTAAGCGTAGGGATAGGGAGCAGATTGAGAGGGATAATCAAGTTGCATGGGAGGCGTCCATGAATGGGCGGGGAGTGAAGAATGAGAGGCACGTTGTCGATGACGGGTTATGGCCGGCAAACTACACTCCTTTTCTCGCCATTCAGGAGCAAGGTTTGAGGTATTGGTTCGAACCTAATCCTGGGTATAATAATGCTTTATGTGAAGAATTTTATAAGAATATGGTTGTGCCGGAGCCGAGTCACTTCTTGGCTCCGGGTGTCCGGATTACGTCAAAAATAGGTGCTACCCCGGTGTTTATTGACGCGGCTGAGATAGCCACTGCTTTGGAGTATGCGAGGCCTATGGGACCCACAAATTTCCCTAGGCCGGATGAGACTTTTAATCAGGAAGAAGTGGCTAAGTATTTGTATGGTAACCGTAAAAATGCTAGGAACCCTCATTGGATTGGCAGGTTCAAGGCGGAGTATAGGTTCCTCAACCAGGTGGTTTGTTATAATTTGTATCCTAGGGGTCGGGAGGGTGCACCCCAGAGGTCGGTTGGGAACTTAATGTTTGCATTTATGGATGAGGATACGGTGTGTGATTGGGCTGTGTATATTTTCGGGCAGATGTGTGACTTTAGGGATGCCCCAATTACTTTGAGGATGCCTTTCCCATGCCTAGTTACCAAAATTTTGAGGAGCAGGAATGTCCCAGGGAGGCGATTTTATAGCAATGATGATTTGATTCCGGGGGATATCGACTCTTCGATCATTCAGCGGAGTATGGGTCAGTTGAGAGGGGTTGAGGGATCGTTGCTTACCCCACCACCGGCTAGTGCTAATAATAAGACTTGGTTGGAGAAGATTTTTGGTTGTGTGACTGGCATTGCCAAGAGCCAGCGGAAGTTGAAGAGGGAACAGAGGCAGTTGGCTAGGAATCAGATGGATTTACTTGATAGGCAGCGCCACTTGCAGGCACAGATTTCTGGGCAAAATCCAGGGCCTTTCCGACCTAGACAGTGGCCGCCTTTAGAGGTGAGTGATGATTTTGCAGATGCACCCGAGGAGGAGGAGCAGTCAGATGCTGGGGATGATGGGGAGGAAGATTGAGCATAGAGCTGGGCTAGTGTTGGTGTTAGTTTATGTGTCGAGTCTTGTTATTTTATTTGTTATTTCATGTGGTGGTGTAATGTCATCTGTGTACTGGGGGTCTTTTGTGAGTCAGTAGTTGGAGACTTGTTATTTCTGATGTTCTGTAATAACTTGCACTTTGATTTGTTTATGTCTATGTTTTGAGTTGAGTACCGAAGTGGTGTCGGAGTTAAGGTGGCGGTCAGTCAGGGTAGACTATCCATGCGCTTCTATAGACCGCCACCCTTTGCATGTTCTTTTTCTTTTTGCAACCACGGTCGTTATAAGCCTGTTAAAGTCCTTAGTTGACCCGATGCACGTTGTTAACTCTCTCGCATGCATGTTTTCTATTTTGCTATGGTTGTGTGGTATCGTAATTTCGTTGAGCTTTCATTGTTTTAACTGGCGTTATTTTGTTTGGCACGTGGTGGCCTCTTGTTCTCCCCCACGTTGGTTGCCAAGCGCCTCGCATGGGATGTTGAGTGTTCCGGTGAGCGATAAGTGACATTGTGACTTCGTGGGGGCATTCTACTGTTATAATTGCTTTGGTGTGAAATCTTTCGAATTTTAGCTTGGGCATGCATGTGATTGAGTTGCGGTGGCAATGAAGAGGAAAATTCATGTTCACTTAATTTTTGTACAGGTTGCATAACCCTCGTATCCCTTCTTTAGTTTTCATTTCTTGTTTTCTTATTTCTATTTCGTTCGTTGCTAGGGACTAGCAACGCTCAAGTTGGGGGATGTGATAGGCGCGGGAATTCGTGAATTTAAGCGCCTAAGTAGGGGAAATTAGCGCGTTAGACGTGCATTTAATTCTTATTTTCCGTTTAATGCGTGCACGTGGTTGGATTTTGTGTCTATGATTTATTTGTAGGAAATTAGGATGATTTGAAACGAATTAGAAGTACCTGGGAAAGTTGTGATGAAGCTTGAGAGCAAGAAGAGCCGTAGAAACTAAGTATGGAAATGGAGTTTTGAACGAAATGGTCAGTAGCTTCGCGAGCGCTACATGGATTCTTCTGTAGCGCTACATATGGACCAAAGTCAACACGCCCCAGCTTGGTCAACGTGATGTCAGCAACATAAGGGGCTCGGTAGCGCTACTAGGAAAGTAGTGTAGCGTTACCGAAGGGTTTAAAAGACTTCGAAACGGCAGCGTTTTGGCCTATGGCGGTTCCTATTCCGATTAACTTTAGGATTTTTAATTGTTTTTATTAGGAGTAGTATAAATACCTTGTTTTAACTAAAATTTAGGGTACGCTTCATTATTCTTACGTTTTATTTTTACGCTCCTAACTTTTGGTTGCTGTTTCCTAGATTTCAATTGCAGATTCAAGTTTTAACTCAAGTTTTAATTGAAGTTCTCCCAAAGTTTTCCGGCTTTAATTCCTGTTCCTCTTCGGTAATTGAATCCATTACTCGTGTTCTTATTTCTATTTCGATATTTCGTAGCATGTTTAGATCTAGGGTTTTAAGTATTATTTCTGCGTTTAACACAATTATGCGTGAGTAATTTCTTAGGGTGCAGCCACGGGACGAAGGCATCCTGTGACTGGTTTAACTGATTATTTACCTCGGGTACGAATTAATTCATTTTTCCAACAATTTTGGGATACGAAAAAAACCCCTTTCTGATAAACAAAACCCAGGCATCATCAGGTTTTAAGTGCGCAAGAGAACTGGTGACGAGTGGTGGGCATTTATTAGGAACTCATTTTTCCCTATTCTAAAATCAGCGAAGCGAATAATTGTGTCCCGAGTAAATAACGGTTAGGCTGGTTGCAGACGCTGGATTCTCACGGCTGTACTCCTCTTTAAGTTCATAGTTAATTAATTTAGTTTGATAAATTAGTCAGTAAATCTATCAACTGAACAAGGGGTGGCTACCTAAGAGCCTGGTTAAACTAGAATTTCGCGCTTTTGAGTCAAACACCGTCCGTTCGTCTCTGTGGTTCGACTCCGGTACTTCCGGATTTATTGTGCTACATTGGTCGAGAGTCCTATGCTTGGGACGCGTTTTAGCCTAATTTTATTAACACTCGGTTGGTCAAGCACACAACCTTAGTTCTAAAATGGTAGCAGAGATAGTGGATAAGATGACAGCTTCTGAAGGTACTGAGTTTATGGCGTTTGTGGCTCTTATTGCCTGGTACATCTGGAAAACGAGAAACAATTTTCTGTTTCGCAAAATTAAGGATGATCCCAGAGCTACCATGGAAGCAATCAATCATGCTCGGTTGGAAGTTTCAAGTATCTTAGAGATTCCCAATATCAACATGGAAACCCCATCAACCCAAGAGGATATTCCCACTTGGAGGGCTCCGGACAGAGGTCACATTAAGGCTAATTGTGATGTTGCCATCCCAAAAGGAGGTGGGGAAGGCAAACTGGCAGTAGTCATTAGAGACTGGAAAGGAAAAATTCTTGATGGTCTTACCCATTCGACAGTAGAAATCTTTAGCCTCAGTGGCGAATTACGTGCAATTAGAGCAGTTTGTGCAATGGTGATCAGCTTGGGAATCAGAGGAGCAGAGGTGGAAGTTGATAATAAGCAAGCTATTCTTCTTAGTGTCTCTGAGTTGGTTCCCCCATGGGAGGTGAGTGCTGAAGTTTTAGACATAAGGCATTTTGCAAGAGAAGGTGACATTCTGTAGGACCCGCATTTATTTTATCAAAAGTCAATATTCATTTTTTTTTAATAAATGCATAATTATTGGAAAGGAAAGCGGAAGAATTGTGTTTATGTGATTTGAGGCCAAAATGATAGAATTGATTTCAAAAGGATGTAATGTGTGATTTGTATGTCTGTGGGTATAAATAGAGGGGTGAGGGTGTAAAGGATCATTCTCCTCTCATCTCCCACACCGGTTCTTTCTCTCTCTCACGCCTCTCACTCTCTCTCTTACTCTCCCACCAAATTTCACTAAAAACCCACCAAAACAACCTTCAATCCTTCAACCTCTACACGTATTGTGGTCCGTATCCCATCCGTGTGAGCTCGGTGTGGTGTTTTCCGTTTGGATCGAGGTTTTTTTTTTGGAAAGCTAGGGCTCGTATCTTCTTGGGTTTTGTTCTCCGGTCTCGAGGTAGGGATTCTACCTCTCAATATATGTAATAGACGTACTTTTATCCTTGAATCCATTGTGTAGTGTTGTTGGTGATATTGAAACCCAGAAAAGTTGCAGAAATTCTGCTCGAAAGCTCGCCGTATCGATACGGTCCTTAACCCATATCGATACGTCATTCTCTGTTCAACCACGAAGCTTACCCGTATCGATACAGCTTTTCCTTGTATCGATACAGATGGCCTAAATCCAGATTTTACTATTTTGTTTCGAAACACATTGGTTTGACCCCCAATACTTATAACCCATTCTTAACACTTTTAAATCACTCCCAAATCATTGTTGATCATATTCGTTGAGTTCGTTGTGTTTCTTAGTAATCCATTGCCCTTACTCAACACAATTGGACGTTGACTATTGCATGAACTCGTTGAAATTGAAACTACACATTATGAGATTATGAGACGTGAGAATCCTTGTTGACACACGATGAACATTCAGGACCCATCGACGGGTGGGTGCCTAGCAGGGGGTATCGGGATCCCTTAATTGGCCCGGCAGGAGCTTCGGCTCATATTGGTTACTTTCAGGACCTACCGATGGGTATGGTGCCTGGCAGGGGGTATCGGGATCCCTTAATTGGCCCGGCAGGAGCTTCGGCTCATGACACATGATGCGACACGGTTTGGACACATGAGAAGTGGAAATGGTTAAAGGTTGAGGGGTATTCTAAGTCTCATATCAAGTTTGTTGAATTGTCGAACCATAGCTATTGTCCATCACTTGGGCTACCTTTTGTTCCCATCATGTCATCATTCTTGCATTTCTTTTGCATACATTGTTTGCGTAGAATTTCTACTGGGCTAGTGTAGCTCAAGCCTTATTTCATTTCAGGTGCTAACCCAGGACCATAGCGTGCATGACTGAAGTGCTTGGATTTTGGACACATCTTTTGAGAGCTAACTTTTGCAGAGTTACTTAGGCATCTTTGTAAATTCCTTTTGAAGATGTATTAGTAACTTATCTGATAATTCTTTTGACTACGGAATATTTATACACTCTAAACACTCTTGACAATTGATGTTTATGCTGATTTGGGGCCATTGTGCCTAAGATGTGATATTTTGAACTCTTCGGACTTGGAGAATGATTATGGAGATATGGAAAGCTTTTGGGTATCGTAATGCATTATTGTACGGTTTTATTTATGAAATCTCTTATAATCTATGTTGAAAATGGAGGACGTGACACATTCGGTTCAAATGGGTACGCAAAAGAGCTAACAGAGCGGCACATGAGATAGTAGCATTAGCAAAGAAAAATTCTCTCCCCTATAATTGGGTTTCTTTCCCTCCTTTTTTGCTTTTTTCCATTCTTTGTAATGAAGAACCTCTGTAAGCCTTAAAAAAAACCATTTTCATGGGCCTATTCCCTCGTCGCTCAAAGTTGTCTCATTCCGTTGTAAATCTCTCTAACTTTCTGAGTATTTTGTATCTTGGAGTGAACTATATATCTGGAAGCATACCTGTTGGGATTGGGAACCTTTTAAACTTACAGATTTTCATAGTAGATGGGAACAAACTTAGCGGCAGTATTCCTGAATCCATTGGTAAACTCTCTAAGTTGGAACGACTTTCCATGTACGCAAATAAGCTGTCAAGAAAAATCCCATTGTCCATTGGAAGCCTCATCCAGCTAAGTCTCTGTAGACACCCCAATCCGGACCTCGGAGAGTCTTTGTCCACCCCGATGATGAAAATAGAGGAAACGATACCTTTGCGAGCTTGAAAAAGGATCTCTCTAAGCCCAAAAACCCAAAAAGCCCGAAGAGCCCAGATAGAAGACCAAACAAAGCCCAAAAGAACCCTGGACCGAAGGAAGAGGAGCCGTGCGGAGCAGAAATGGAGCGCACGGCACCTTGAAATTCAAGAGTGGCCGTGTGCGGCAATCCTTAACCGCACGGTACCTTGAGCAAAAAGGCTGACTGGCTCAGAAAGTTGTCGGCCATGCCAGTGTGAGCCACAGCTGATGACTGGCTCAGCCGAAAATGCACTTCTGGCCCGCCCAGAAAATACCTCCACCACTTGAAATTCAAAATCCTTGGCCTTTGCCTATAAATTAACCCCTCCACTCAAGGAAAGGGGTCCCTCTTAGCCCTTCTTTTGAGTCCTTCTCTTGCCCTTCTCTTGGCTCTATCACTTTACTTTCTCTCTCTAAGTTCTCAAACCCACTTTCCATTACCACTTCCATTTCCAAGTCTTAAAGGATGCCATTCCCAAAAGACATTCTTTAAGAGCTTTCACTCACTCCCTTCTCATCATTGAAGTTGATCATTCATTAACTTCAAGACCCCATCACCCAAAATACCTAACCTTCACTCACACCCATACTCCCTTTGCCTCGTTTAACCTCCTCCATCCACATCCGTGACGATCCATCCATATCCTTGCATCCACGATCCTTGACCAAGCTCGAAACCAAAGGTATAAACTAGTTTCCTTGGACCAGACTCCGTTCTGGTCCTGAGGGGACCTTTCTGTCAGCAGATCTAATCCCTTTTGGTTAGATCTTGGCTCAAAACCTATTTTCATAAAATAACACCAACACTGTCCTGAGGTTGGGGAACCACGCGGTCTGTTGATCAGACGCACGGCACCCTGACTCTCAGCGCACGACATGGTGCACACTGATGCTATTGTGAGCAGGCTGCTTGGATCTGAGTTTTCCTCTGTTGTGGTTATCTATATCTGCTGTTTACTATTTCTGTTGATCTTAAAATAAGACCATATCTACAAGCCATGTTTTGGCTCTTTTAAAAACTTTTCAAGATCATCCCGAATGATCAAAAATGTTAAAAACTACTTTAAAACCGTATTTTGAGGAAGACAATGGTATTTTTGGGATGATCTAACTGTTGTGAGGTTTCTGATAAGCTTTCCAAAAGATATGCGGGGAAAGCCGTGAGCTAAATAACGTTTTGAAAGTCTGTAATAGTCTGGCGGCAGAGCAGGTACCACGCACGGTACGTTGAGGTGCCGCACGCGGCATCTCAAGGTGCCGTGGACAGCTTAGCCGAGATCTAGACAGTCTGCTCAATGTCGTTCGTTTACTCTATTCATCTCATTTTATCACTACTGTACAGACAGCACCACCTGCACGTCAATATGATATATTTCCCATGTCCTTTCCCTGCTACTTTGTGGGCTCCCGCGCCCGGAAAAGGCGCTAACTCGAAGAGTCGCCACCCGGGTTTTTGAGATGGGTCACCCGAGAAACCGAGGAGTGGTTCGAAAAAGGCTTTTGATCTAGCGAAAACATCGAGATGTTAGGTTCGGGAGCCACATTACGAATGAGGAAGGTTTTTCTTTAAAAAGCACCCTATTCGCCCGGTAAGACCGGTCTCTACTTGATGTTTAAAAAAGGGGGGGGGGGGAATCTTCAATATTATTTGGAACATCAAACTCTTTAGTAAAGCACGTAATGGGAAAGGGGCATGGGAAATATATCATATTGACGTGCAGGTGGTGCTATCTGTACAGTCGTGATAAGATGATATGAATAAATGAAAGTAAATAACATTCAACAGACTGTTTGGACCTCAGAATACCACTCACGGCACCCTGAGATGCCATGCGAGGCATCTCAACATGCCGTGCGTGGCACCTGCTCTGCTGTCAGACTGTTGGACCTCAGAATACCGCTCACGGCACCCTGAGATGCTGCGCGAGGCATCTCAACATGTCGTGCGTGGCACCTGCTCTGCTGTCAGACTGTTGTAGTCTTTCAAAATATCATTTAGTTCACTGGTTTCTCTGTAGATCTTTTTGAAAACTCACGAGTAGCCTCACGGCGGTCAGATCATCCCAAGAACGTCATTATCCTTCCCAAAACATAGTTTTAAAGTAGTTTTCAACGTTTTTGATCACTTGGGATGATCTTGAAAAGATTTTAGAAGAGCCGGAACATGGCTTGTAGATATGGTCTTATCTTAAGAGCTACAGAAACAGTAGACAGCAAAAACAGGTAACCACAGCGGAGGAAAACTCAGATCCAGTCAGCCTGTTCACAATAGCACTAGTGTGCACCATGCCGTGCGCTGAGAGTCAGGGTGCCGTGCGTCTGATCAACAGACCGCGCGGTTCCCCAACCTCAGCACAGTGTTGGTTTTATTTTATGAAAATAGGTTTTGAGTCAGGATCTAACCAAAAGGGATTAGATCTGCTGACAGAAAGGTCCCCTCAGGACCAGAACGGAATCTAGTCCGAGGAAACTAGTTTATACCTTTGGTTTCGAGCTTGATCAAGGATCGTGTATGCAAGGATGTGGATGGATCGTCACGGATGTAGATGGGTGAGGTTAAATGAGACAAAGGGAGTATGGGTGTGAGTGAAGGTTAGGTATTTTGGGTGATGAGTCTTTGAAGTTAATGAAGGATCAACTTCAATGATGAGAAGGGAGTGAGTGAAAGCACTTAAAGAAGGTCTTTTGGGAATGACATTCTTTAAAGCTTGGAAATGGCAATGGAAATAAGAAAGTGGGTGTAGAAATTTAGAGAGAGAAAGTAGAGTGGGAAAGCCAAGAGAAAGGCAAGAGAGGGATTCACAAGAAAGGCTAAGAGGGGCCTCTTTCCCTTGAGTGGAGGGGTTAATTTATAAGCAAAGGCCAAGGATTTTGAATTTCAAGTGGTGGAGGTATTTTCTGGGCGGGCCAGAAGTGCATTTTCGGCTTAGCCAGTCATCAGTTGTGGCTTACACTGGTGTGGCCGACAGCTTTCTGAGCCAGCCAGCTTTTTGCTCAAGGTGCCGTGCGGAGGGGTTTGGCTGCGCACGGTCCCTTGAATTTCTCAAGGTGCCGTGCGCTCCAATTTGGCTCCGTACGGTACCTCCTCTTGTGGTCCAGGGCCTTTTGGGCCTTTTTTTATTAGGCTTGGCTGGGTTTGTTGGATTTGTTGGGTTTGTTGGGTTTTTAGCTTTAAAGGAGATCCTTTTTCAAGCTCGCAAAGGTATCGTTTCCTCTATTTCATCATCGGGGTGGACAAAGACTCTCCGAGGTCCGGATTGGGGTGTCTACAGTAGTCCCTCTTTAACGTAACTCGGATACCATTAGTTGGTACGAGTGACGCTTAAAGAATAGGCATCCCAATCCGTTGCTCTAGTGCCTTTGAACAGAGACAAAGTGAAAAATGCAAGTAAATAACGATGGTGGTCGCGCTCGGAGAGCTGCCTACGTACCCCGTTGTAGGGATCAGACCCGCGTAGTTCCACTGGGACATTGCAATGAGAGAAAATGAGTCTCAAAGGACAAACTCGTGCAGAGAAAAAATAACAGAGTGCTCGTGGTGTCGTGTATGCAAAACATTTGTTTTAAAGGAAAAACCTGAGACAAGCCCTCGGGAGGCGAAAATTGAGGCAAGCCCTCGGGGGGCGAAAATCGAGACGTTAGGTCCGTTAGACCGTGGCTCAAGAGACGAAGAGATGTTAGGTCTGTTAGACCGTGGCTCTAGAGAGCAGCGAGGACGAGCCCTCGGGAGGCTTAAAATTGAATTTTGAATTTTGAGGCGAGCCCTCGGGAGGCGAAAATTGAATTCTGAGGACAGGCCCTCGGGAGGCGAAAATTGAATTTTGGCGACCGGGGGGCGAAAAATTGAATTTTGAATTTTGAGGCGAGCCCTCGGGAGGCAAAAATTGAATTTTGAATTTTGAGGCGAGCCATCGGGAGGCGAAAATTGAATTCTGAATTTTGAGACAGCCCTCGGGAGCGAAAATTGAATTTTGAATTTTGAGGCGAGGCCTCGGGAGGCGAAAATTGAATTTTGAGGCGAGCCATCGGGAGGCGAAAATGGAATCCTGAATTTTTGAGGCGAGCCCTCGGGAGGCGAAATTGAATTTTGAGGCGAGCACTCGGGAGGCGAAAATTGTTCTGAATTTTGAGACGAGCCCTCGGGGCGAAAATTGAATTTTGAATTTTTGAGGCGAGCCCCATTGGGAGGCGAAATTGAATTTTGAGGCGAGCCCTGGGAGGCGAAAATGGAATTCTGAATTTTGAGACGAGCCCTCGGGAGGCGAAAATTGAATTTTGAATTTTGAGGCGAGCCCTCGGGAGGCGAAATTGAATTTTGAGGCGAGCCCTCGGAGGCGAAAATTAAATTTTGAATTTTGAGACGAGCCATCGGGAGGCGAAAATTGAATTTTGAATTTTGAGGCGAGCCCTGGAGGCGAAAATTGAATTTTGAGACGAGCCCTCGGGAGGCGAAAATGGAATTGAATTTTGAGGCGAGCCCTGGAGGCTTAAAACCGAATTTGAATTTTGGACCTGTTGGGGAAAATATGTCGGATCCTTGAACCGATCCACGGTGAGTCGGAGGGCGAATACCGAAAAAAGCGAATACGGCAAATTCGAGGGGATTAAATGGCGCCAGTAACCGATGCACGACATTCTAAGGGATCTTTCCTGCAAAAACGGCTGAGAATTGAGTTTCCAAGAGGATTTTGGTGGTTGATTGATCAATTTTTGAGACAAGGCATTTAAGCTTCTGAGCTAGGGTGCCGTGCGGGCTGACCAGGCGCGCGACACCTCGATCTTCTAAGCACCCCCTCGATTTCCGAAGTTGACATGTTTAAGGTGCCATTAATTCGGGCGTACTTCGATGGCTGGGACGACTTTATAAGCATGGTGGTGCCTCATTCTATGCACCACCAACAAATTCTCAAGCCTTTCTACATTCTTTTCCCTTTTCTTGAGAAAAAAACAGGTTGCTTTCGCATTTCCGGCATGGACAACAGTCGTTTGGCAGCCCGTGTCGAGGCGTTGGAGGCCGAGATGGCCTACTACCGTGGAGAGATCGAGGAGTTGAACACACAGATTGCAAGACTCATCACGACTACCCGTTCCCTCCGCCGTGCCATCTCCAACCTTCAAGACTTACGCCCGATCAATTGGATGACAAAGGCGATCCGAGTCCATCCAGGACGTGAGCCGGAGGAGTCGCGGAAGACTCAGGGTAATCCGAATGGTTCGGATAATCGCTCGGATGGTGCGGATGACGCTCGGACGGCGGGAGTGATTGAGGATAGGAAAGAGTAGGAGAAGAAGGAAGAGGAAAAGGAAAAGAGAGAGCCCCCGTAGTTGTTTTTGTTGTTTTTCCTTTTTTTTTAAAAATGTAATGACAAATCCCGGGTTCCCGGGTGTTATCAATGAAAAGTCCTTTTTCTTCTTCCTTTTCTCGCATATATCTTCCTAACTCAATCGAATCGAGCGTGAAAATGCCAAAGCGCTTTCAAGCGGGGCTGAAAGCAGATCAACGTGCGTCTTGCGACTAATTTAGGGGACGCGGTAACGTAAATTAAATGTATCTTGCATGCTCGCCCAGTGCCGTGACTGCATACAAGGTGCCGTGCGGCTTGGCTGGCTGTGAAACCCGGTCCAATGCTGGTTTCCGAGTGGTCCGGTTCAGGGAATATATATATATACGGGGTGTACACAGTACACCCCACTCGTTCGAATTTTCCTCTTTCTATCTCTCTCTCGATCACTCTCTCTCTCACTGCTATCTCTCGCTCTCTCAACTGCTCTCTCTCTCTCGCTGCTCTCTCTCTCTCACTGCTCTCTCTCTCTCTCTCTCGACTGTTCTCTCTCCCCCTCCCGACTGCTCTCTCTCTCCATCTCTCATACATTACGATCATGGAGTCCAGGGATGCACCCGATGACATTACTTCGCCTCCGATCGTTCCGGAGGATGTAGCTATGGCTGAGAGTGTACCGGAGACCACGAGGGTCTCGGACCGGGCGGCTCTGGCCGAGGAGACCACGGCCCCAGTCGGTGCAGTGGTCGGTAGTGGTGGTGATGATGGTGGTAGTGTAGTATTGGCCGGGTACGGCCAGGAGACGGAGACTCCGGGTGCAGTGGAGTCGAGGGACGATGTCGAGGTTTCGGGCCGGTCAGAGGCGGCGGCTAGCGTGGAGGAGAGGACCACGGAGGGTCACGGTGGCGGTGGCTTAGACCAGGGGGTAGAGGAGACGGAGGCCTCTCCCGTGAGAGAGCCTCGGACTGACTTGGGGAAGGCCCCCGTCGTCGAGGGTGAGCCGGAGGTGGAGCCGGTGGTGGAGGACACACCGCCTTTGTTTGTGGGCAGTGGTACAGGTGCAGGGTCGTCACGCCCTATAGGCATGGGCAACTACTTAGCGACGGCGTCCATGGAGGACGTACTGGAGGTGGTGCGGGGGTTTCTTGGGTTGGCGGACGCCTTACTCGCAGCCCGCGAGGTGGAGCTGGAGGCCGGGGCTAGGGATCAGGGGTGCCGAGAGTCGAGCCGAGGAGAGGCGGCCGAGGAGGCCGGGTGACGGCTCCTCACGTCACTGTGGTGGCGAGGCGACACTGGCCTTACAGGGGCGAGGAGCCTACGACGAGGCGGCCTACGTGCCGTTTCAGCACGTGGTGGTGCCCTTCGCTTTTGACCCTTACACGCCACTGAGGCCGACTTACGACGAGGCTCTGGCCCTGAGGACCTCAGCGGCACCTTTCTTTGCACCGAGACGAGGTATACTTTAAATGTCAGTATTTCAAATTCCAATGCATCGTATTTTATTTTCGTTACATCCAAGTATACCATTGTATTGCATGCCATGGTCATTTCTTGAATATTTCTTGATTTGTTGCAACAGCGATCTCGCTCTCGTGTTCTGGAGGTTCGGCTGTCTTGTTTTGGGAGAAGGTTGCCCGAGGCTTCGCGGGAGATAGTGAGGCGGGCGGCTTCCGGGAGTTCGTCGGGGTACTTGCGAGGGCATGTGCAACGACCGCCTGGTGGTGATCTGGCTGAGAGGTGGTGGGACACGGCGAATACCCTCCACTTTTCTTTCGGGAGCTGGCCGTGACGCCGTTGGACTTTGCGGCGATCACCGGTCTCGAGTCGGAGGTGACCTATCACCTTTTGCCCACAGGGAGCGGCGGCGTTCAATGACGATCTTTGGGACATGAGCCGAGGCGAGAGGGGCGATCATGCGCCCACTCCCGAGGTTTTGGACAGAGAGGCTCCCGACAGGGTGGAGGAGAAGCGGATGGCGAGGTGCTTTCTGCTATACTTACTTGATGCGTCCCTGTTTCCCAACAGCGCAACCGGGTACACCTTCGCTTCTCCCGGCCTTGAGGGCGTCGGGAGATCGCCCGCTTTGACTGGGGGGCGCTGAGGACGTGCTATGCCTTCATGGGCTCTCTTTCTCACGCAGGAGTGAGCCTCGGAGGCTACTGGAGGGTCTGGGAGGTATATCTCATTTTCTTTTTCATGAATAGTTAGCTTTCCATTTATCAATTCAATGTATATCTTGTGCTAACTTTCAATATCTTGAATTGCAGCTTTGGACGTACGAGGTGATAGGGATGTACCCTCCCGAGACCACGTGTCCTGACGACACGATACTACGCTGGTTGACAGAGTACAAGGGCGTGAAGAGGGGGAGAGGTAAGCTAGATGCCTTCCGTCTTTACTTGGATGAGCTGCGTCTTGATCAGGTACCAAGGCATTTCCATATCCATTTCGGCTTATTTTCATTCAATCAACACCTTGATATTGCTTATTCTTGATGACAGTCCACCGGGTGTGGGACAGCCGAGATCCGGGCGTGGGACCGCTTTGAAATCCAGCGGGAGAGTGCTTCTCGAGTCCCCTACGGTGGCGGTGGTACTTGGGTGACCGAGTGTCACGCCGAGGGTTGAGGCTGGGCGCCTTTCGAGTCCCCGGGCTGCTTCCTGCTCTAGTGCAGAAGATGACCGACAGCGGAGGAGGTCGAGCGATTCACACGACCGGACCTCGAGTTGGAGTCGTTTTGAGGCAGTCTTGCCGCCTTGCTGCGACTACGCAGAGTAATCGTTCTCGCACTGATGGCGGAGTGGGGATACGTCTTTGCTTGAGAGGCGGCACGAGGCGGCGCCGGAAGAAGAAGGGAGCGAAGACGAGGTAGAGAGGAGCCAGTGGAGGAGGCGGAGGTCGTGGTGGCAGAGGTCGCGGTGAGGGCAGGCCCGAGTGGTACTAGCCTCCCTGCCCTCTCTTGGGCGATGGGCGTGGCGACCCGCGAGAGCCCGAACTAGTTGTAGTGCCACGCCCTGCAGTTGAGGCTCCAGCGTTTCTCGCTCGAGTACAACATGCTTTCATTCTTCCGTACGTTCGCTCTTTCCACATGTTCTGATTGATTTCCTTCATTGCAGGCCCCTCCAGGGTACGTGAAGGAGATGGCAGAGGCCATGATAGGCCTGGAGCAGCTGGTGAGGCAATACGCCATGGGCCACCCTCCGGAGGTGTTGCCTCGCGTCGGTGGGTCGATGGTATACTCTCGAACTTCAGTCAATTACTTTACTTCTATCGTTTATGATTATGATTATGATGCAAATGTTATATGAATGCTATACCATTGCAGGCTAGAGGAGGGGCTACACGAGGGTTGCGGCGGAAGTCCGTCCGCCCGATAGTACGACAGGTCTCCTCTGCCGGCTCACGGGAGGAGCCGGCGTCGAAGAGGACACGACGCTCTGTAGGGACCGAGGACGAGCCTATCGATGTTTCCGAGGACGATACACCCGAGCCTACAGACGTTGACCTGGAGGTCACCTCAGGAGACACTGTGCCTAGGGCGACCGGCACTCAGGCGGCGAGCAGCTCTCCTGCGGACGAGGAGATTTCCGTAGAGGACGAGGAGGAGAGCGAGGGCGAGGACGAGGATGAGAGTTGAGCTCCTCTTTTGTTTTGTGTTTTTGACGGAGCCTGCGTGCTTCTTTTGCTAGGGCGCCTGTTTGCCCTTGGTAGATAGGACTTCGATCATTGGGTCATTGTGCCCCTTTTTTGTACTTCGACTCATGGATGCTTTTGGATTTATACAGAGATTTTGTTCTTTCATTGTTTATGTCATTCAATTTCCTTTTGTTTGCACGAAGAAAACTGAATAACCAAAACATTAACCGAACTGTGCAACTAGTCGCTGAGTTGAATGTGAGGTTTGTGAGGAGGGACATATTAACAATCGAAGTATATTGATAGTGGAATAGAAATCAAAGAAGGCAAGCAAACCGTTGTAAAGTAGACTCTGCATACAAGACTTTATATAGACATCTTTGCAACTGACTCCAGACACGAATATGAGACAATAATGACCTTTGAATCTTGCTATGATGCTCGGAAATTCTATTTCACCTCTGGAATATACTCGAAAAGTAGGAAAACGTTGACTCTAACATGTGACATTTTCGAGTTTTGACTCTGGACATGAACCGAAACTTGGACTAAGTCATTTTTGACCATTATGACCTGTAGGACTTGAAAGAACGACTTGGAATGACCCGAAACGGACTCTGATACTTTGACATGGCTTAAGGAACGGATTTTATCGAGTTTTCGTGCCACGACGGCGAATCCCGGGAGTTATCTTGAAACGAAACATCCATGAAGTCCCAAATACCTGTTAGAGTGTGTTTAGGTGCTGGTTGGTGCTTTGTAGGGCCTTGATTCCATCCTGGGGTGTTGCTGCCAAAAACTGTAGAAATGCAGAGTCAAGGTGCCGTGCGCATACACCAAGGTGCCGTGCGGGTAAGAATCTGCCTCACGGTACCTTAATCACCTTGCCGTGGGACTTTTCTGGTTTCAACATGCCGTGCGATCCATCAAGGTGCCGTGCGAGGCACTTTTCCTGGCAGATTGCTGTTTTGTTGTTTCCCAAGGCAGATTGCTCGGGGGTTGAGGTTTGACCCATGCAGTGGCATTTCTGAGCCAGTGCATGTCTGTTTTGAATCTTTTAGGACTTGACCAATCCTTTCCCTATGTAGGACTCATGGAGAACATGCACTTTTTGGTACCCAAAGCTCTTTGAAAGTTGAAGTTATCCCTTCTACCTCTCCTATAAATTCAAGCTCTCTCATACCACATTCTCCTCACCTCATTCAACTCCCATCTTCTTTCCTTACTTCTTGAAATGGCTCTTTCTCTTACCGGTTCACTTCGTCCATGGTTGGCTTCGATGGAAGGTGTCGATTGGCTCAACTTCCGAGCTCATGGTCTCTATTCCATGCGGTACCTTCGCAACATCCGTCTTCGCCCCGAACTTTTGAGGGCAGCCGTGAGTTTCTGGGATCCGGAGGTTCACGTGTTCCGGTTTGGCGATCAGGAGCTCTGTCCCACTGTCGAGGAGTTCCGTGCATACCTCGAGGGCTTTGGTTCAGGGGAGGTCATCATTCCTCCTGTGTGCGAGAGCGCTTACAGGGTCTTGGCTGGGGCCCTTGGATTGGGTGATGGTGCTGCTCGCTACTTGGTTAGGAATGGCCGTCTTAATGTCATGCGCCTTATCGAGCTATTTTCTCCTCCTGGCGATCTTGGAGACATGACTTATCAGACTCGGCGCATGACTGCTCTCTGCATGTGCCTGCTTGCGGCCTATCTCTTAGTTCCTTCTGCCGGTCATGCTAGTTCGGCGCTGGTCAGCGTTGCTGTTCAGGTAGAGGCTCGAAAGGACGTGATTCCGATGGTTTTGGCCGAGACATTGATTGGTTTGGACAAGGTTCGTTCTGGAGGGACCGAGACTTTCGGTGGTAGCCCCCTTCTCTTACAGGTTGGCTTCTCACTCAGCTCTCCTTTTTCGGGTTTTTCTCACGTTCTCATTTTACCTCAACACTCAGCTTGGCTTTCTACGGTTTCTTACTTGTTTTCTCTCTTTCCACAGATTTGGCTTTGTGACAAGGTGAATGTGCTGACCATTCCTTCTGGCAATTGGTCATATGAGGCGAGATTCTTGTCTCGCTGATGCTTCGAAGTTTGAGGACAAGAAGCAGGTCGAGTGGGTCGACTTCTCAGCGCCGCGGCGAGACTATTGCTTGGAAGGTGCCGATGGCTGGATCTCCCTCCCATGACAATGCACTATATGGGCCCTCAGGTGGGTCGTTCTTGCTGGTTTGAGAGCTTTTACCTTCTACATCCCTTATCGCATCCAAAGTCAACTCGGTTGAGGCAGGAGGGCCCTGCCGAGGTTCTCGTGGATGTGGTTATGCCTCTCTTCAGCCATTCGGTTCTTTGCCACTACCGCTTTTGGATGACACGCGAGGTGACCGACGCACATCCTTATCCTTCTATGGCGGTGCGCAGGAGCTATCGAAAGTGGCTTAGGAGGGACATCGCAGCGAGGGCTGGAGCTCAAGGAAACCGACTCGATCCTACGACCCTGACCGTTGAATAAATTGTGGACCCTCTTCCCATTATGTTGTATTTCTTTTGGTTTTGAAAGCTTTGCCCAACCTTATGTAGCAGAAGTAATCGTGTTAATAAAAGCGAGTCTTGGAGAGTTTCCCCCTTCTCGACTTTTGTTTTTCAAACCTTCTCAACCTGGATTTTTATTTTGATAGATTGTGACCGGGTCTCGGTGTGAGACTGCCTACGTATCCTCCTGGCGAAGGAATCAGGTCATGACGTAGTTCAGGGTAGGGTTCGCTCTGGTTTTAACACTCTCCTTTTGTGCTCTAACTTTTGCCTAGAACCGCCCTTTTGGGTTTTCGGTCTAGCGAGCTCATTTATTGTATGCCTTAACTTTTGCCTAGGATGCCCTGACGGGTTTTCATCCTAGCAGGCTTTGCTCTAATTTTTGCCTAGGACTGCCCGCCCTTGCGGTTTTCAGCCTAGCGAGCTTCTCTCAGGGGTAATAGCGCTTGAGTTGATCCAGGTTGACCAAGGTTGAGAATTCATTTCCGTCCAAGTCGATGAGTTGCGCAGCTCCTCCAGAAAGGATGGTCTTGATAATGTACGGTCCGGACCATTTTGGTCGAAACTTTCCTCGTGGGTCGTAAACAGGAGCCCGGATTTCCTTTAAAACCATGTCACCCTCTATCAAGTTCCTGGGTTTCACTTTCTTGTTGAATGCCCATACAATCCTTCTTTGGTATCCTTGAATGTGGTAAAGAGCCTTTAACCGGCGTTCATCGAATAGCATAAGTTCTTCGAACCGATTGCTCAACCATTCCGCCTCTTGGATTTCGCATTCAATCATAGTTCGAAGAGATGGGACTTCCAATTTGATGGGGAGCACCGCTTCCATTTCGTAAACCAAAGAGTAGGGGGTTGCTCCCGTTGGTGTTCGCACAGATGTGCGATACCCCCACAGAGCCAGGGGTAGTTGTTCATGCCAGTCCCTTGCAGATTGAATGGTCTTCTCCAGAATGGCTTTGATTGTCTTATTGGCGGCCTCCACGGCGCCATTAGTCTGCGGCCGATAAGTCGTCGATTTGTGCACTTGAATTTGGAACTCATCCAAAACTTCCCCGGCTCGTCTTTTGAAATGAACCCCATTATCGGATACGAAAGCTTGGGGGACCCCGTACCGGTAAACGACACTTTGCTTGATGAAATGTGCAACTTGAGCCGCAGTCAAAGTGGCATAGGAAGCAGCTTCTACCCATTTCGTGAAATAATCGACGGCTACTAAAATGAACTTGTGACCATTGGATGCTGCCGGCACTATCCTTCCGATGACGTCAATTCCCCATGTTGAGAAAGGCCATGGTGAGGTCATTTGTTGCAGCTCATGTGGCGGGACATGCGTGAGATTAGCATGGATTTGGCACTTTCTACACCTTTGCACATATTCCACACATTCCGTTTCCATGGTGGTCCAGAAGTATCCTTGCCTGAGGATTTTCTTAACGAGCATTATACCATTCATGTGGGGGCCACATACACCTTCGTGGACTTCCTCCATTACCCTCTTCGCATCTTCCCCATGGACGCATAACTTGTGCGTACCGCAGTGTGATCTTCGGTATAGGTTCCCTCCACAGATAATGTATTGAGCCGCCATTCTCTGGAGAGCGATTCGGTCCTTCTTGCTTGCTCCCATGGGGTACTCTCCTCTTTCTACATATCTCCAAATATCGAAGTACCATGGCTGACCATCATCGGGTTCTTCGATTGTCATGACATGCTGGTAGGCTGGAGTATCCCTTTGTTCTATCACGATCGGCCTTAACTTTACGCCAATAGGGATCTCGACCATCGATGCCAACGTTGCCAAAGCGTCTGCGAATTGATTTTTGAACCTCGGGACATGAGTGAATGTTACCCTGGTGAAGTGGGCGATGAGATCTTCGAGATCGTGGTGATATGGCTTTAGTTTTTCTTCCTTGACTTTCCAATCACCATTTTCCTGGGACACGACCAAGTTCGAATCTCCCACGACTTCCAGTTTTTCTATGCCGATCTCAATGGCTGCCTCCATACCGACGATGCAAGCCTCGTACTCTGCCTGATTATTGGTGACTTCGAAGTTAAGCTTGAATGCCAACGGGAAGTGCGACCCATCGGGCGAAATGAGTAATACACCGATTCCGAACCCCTTTTGGTTAGCTGCTCCGTCAAAGTACAATCGCCAAATGTCCTCGGCTACCGCCATTATGTCTTCATTTGGGAAACTGAATTCGGCATCCTCCCCTCCCTCAACTGGGCAATCGGTCAGGAATTCTGCGACAGCTCTTCCTTTCACTGACTTTCGGGTGACATACTTTAATTCAAATTCAGCGAGCATCAGCAACCATCGCGCCATTCTTCCTGTGAGGGCTGGTTTTTCGAATAGATATTTTAGGGGATCCATCCGAGATATCAGCCTCACCGGGTAGGCGAGCATGTAATGTCTCAACTTCCTGGAAGCCCATACAGGTGCCCAGCACGTCTTTTCTAGGGGAGTATAACGCTCTTCGGGTCCAACCATCTTTTTACTGAGGTAGTAAACAGCCCTTTCAACCCCATCATCTCCTTCCTGTGCCAACATACACCCCATTGAGGACGAAGTGACCGATAGGTATAGGATCAAAGGTTTTCCTGTTACGGGCGGCGTTAATACCGGTGGCTTGTTCAGGTAGGCCTTGATGGCTTCGAAAGCTTTCTGGCACCTATCGTCCCAAGCGAACGGCACTCCTTTCTTGAGCAAACGGAATAGGGGTTCGCAAGTCGAGGTCAGCTTTGCAATGAATCAACTGATGAATTGCACCTTGCCGAGGAAACTCCTTACATCCTTCTCAGATCTCGGCGGTTCCATTTCTAGGATGGCTTTAATTTTCGATGGATCGACTTCGATGCCTCGGGTGGTGATCATGAACCCAAGCATCTTCCCTGCAGTGACTCCGAACGTGCATTTGACGGGGTTGAGCCGCATCTTGTACTTCCTGATTCTTTCGAAAAACTTCCTGAGCGCGGGCAGATGTCCTTCTCGCTCTTTGGCTTTAACAATCATATCGTCAACGTAGACCTCTACCTCTTTATGAATCATGTCGTGTAGCAATGCCGTGGCGGCCCGCTGGTAAGTAGATCCGGCGTTCTTTAGTCCGAAGGGCATGACTCGATAACAATATGTCCCCCACTCAGTGATGAACGTAGTTTTTTCCCGATCCTCTGGAGCCATAAGGATTTGATTGTACCCCGAAAAACCATCCATGAAAGAGAGTAGGGCATGACCGGCAGTATTATCAACTAACACATCAATGTGTGGTAGCGGGAAGTCATCTTTTGGGCTGGCTTTGTTGAGATCCCTGAAATCGATGCAGACCCTTATTTTACGATCCTTCTTTGGTACTGGGACGATATTTGCAACCCACTGAGGGTATTCAGTTACCATTAAAAACCCAGCGTTAATCTGTTTAGTGACTTCTTCCTTTATCTTAAGCACCCAGTCAGGTCTCATGCGCCTTAGTTTCTGTTTTACTGGTTTCGCGTCAGGATAGAGGGGAATCCGGTGTTCCACAATTTCAGGATCGATTCCGGGCATATCTGCGTGTGACCATGCAAACACATCGTCGAACTCTTTGAGCAAATCTATGAGGGCCTTGCTTTCTTCGGCGGATAGCGCGGAACCGATCTGGATCACCCGGGGACTCCCTTCATCTCTCAAATTTATTAAAATGATTTCTTCTTTTACAGGTTGAGCATGCCTTTCATCTTCCCTGTCGATTAGGGATCGAATTTCTTTGGGGATGTCCCCATCGAAATCAATCTCTTCATCACCAGGGTCGACGCAATTTATTTCAAAGTCAGGGAAGTAAGCAGAATCAGATTCATTCATTTCATGATCAACGAAGGCCTCGGGGGCACCATACACACGGGTGGATTTGAACTCGAAGTACAGACTCTGAGAGTTTGGGCCAAGAGGCACCAACTCGGACTCAGCAGACTTAGAAGACTCAGAAGACTTAACAGACTCAAATTCAGACTCAGATTCAGACTCAGACTCGTGGTGAGTTACACTCGGTATGAAGGTCCAGTTCTTGTATCCTCCAGCAGCATCCATGATGAGCAAAGTCGGATCCTCAGGGGTATCTTGTTCCATCATCAGCACTTCTGCTTCCGCAGCTGTACCCATTGACTCGTCTTCCCTAAACAGAGTTGCGAGACTACCCATGGCGAAAACCCCAATCCAGTCAGGGAGCTCTTTCTGCTTTTCCACGACTTCAGCTTCTTCGTCACTATCTGGCCAGACATCGTTGGCGAATATCTCAAACCCTGGCAGGAAGGTATTGGTTTCCTCGTCCCAAAACGGTTTCGGCTGTCCCTGATAAATCTGCTTTGCTTCTTCTTTGACAAAATAGTCCTCCAACCTGTTCCCCCTTTTCACTTTGCTGCCATTTGAGGGTGAGTAACCAAGGCCTGTTGTACGCATCAGAGCGCCCTGGGCTTCAAACTTCGCAGGGCCTTGGAGGTTCTTTCCCAGTCCCAATCCTGGCATGTAGGACATTTTCTTCATAATCTTGATGGCAACATTGCTAATAACGAAGTCATCATCGATCCTAACTGAATAGATCGACTGAGAGGTATCTAGAGAGAAGCCTCCCAAAGCGATATCTTCTTCTCCGTGTTGAATTTCCAAGAGTGGGGCATTATCCTCAACAGGGGCATGAATCCCCGAGTCTCCGTGGATAGTAAGCATTCCTGTTTCCAGTCCCAGCCGAATTTTCTGGTGGAGTGTGGAGGGCACGGCCATGATGTCTGGCCGATGCAGCCAGGGCCTTCCCAAGAGCAGATTGAAAGAGGCAGGGATATTCACCACGTGAAATTCCACTTCCGTCTGGTATGGTCCGAAGGTCATGGGTATCATGAGAGTCCCAATCACATCCCTCCGAGTGTTGTCATATGCTCGGATCTTGACTTCTGATGGAGAGAAGTCCTTATTTTTATACCCCAAGCAGTAGGCAACACGGAGTGGACAGACATTAATTGCCGAACCATTGTCCACCAAGATTACAGGTACCGAGTTGCCATGGCATTTCAGAGTGATGTGCAGTGGACGATTGTGATCAGTTCCTTCGGCAGGTAAGTCTCGATCAGTAAAGGTGATGGCATGTTTGATAGGTATGGTTTTGATCAGTGCCACAAGCTCATCGGGAGTTATAGCGGAAGGAACCTTTAGCTGAGAGAGTGCTTGGATGAGGCCTTCACGATGGCGTGTGGAATGGACCAGCACATCCCAGACAGACATCTTGGCATGAGTTTGCTCCAGTTGGCGCTTAATCATCCCTTCGGGGTTCTTTTCAGGTCGAGAGGGCTCCTTAGCTGGTGGGTCAAAGGGTCGGAAGGTGCTCTTAACCGGGGTGGTGAAGGGATCAGAGGGCTCTGCGGTTGCAGGGTTGGAAGGTTCCCCAACTTGGAGGTTCGGAGGTTGATAAACACGGCCGCTTCTGGTTAGATGATCAATCTGGCGGTACTTCGATTCCTCACTCCATAGGTCGGCTAGGGCTTTACGCTTGTTTCCGATAGTTGTATCTTGTAGATTAGCGGCCAGATCAGCGATAACTAGATCATCCCACAGATCCTCGGGTGTCCACTTTTCAGCCTCCATCATGGCTTTGTTAACAGTCCATTCTTCGTTTCCCACTTTTACGTTAACCACTTCAGTGTTGGCCCACAAGTTTGCTGGTTCATCTAACCATAAGTTTATCATGGCAACTTCAGCGTCTTTCGGGAAAGTGACTGATGGCTCAGATTCAGCTCCGTCCACGAGGTAGTCCATCGGGTCAAACTCATTGCTAGCAACTTCCTCCTCGAACCTAGGAAGGTCTGGGTACGGGGTGAGGTTCACATTGTCATACAGGTTGTTGACGACAAAGTCATTAAAATGAGAGAAATCTGGGCGGAGCGGGGCAAGTTCCGGCCAGTTGTACGTCACCATCTCAGGTGGGTATCCAAGCTGGTATTCTTCACCGAATAGTGTCGGCAGGGAGAAGGTATCCAATGGGTCATTCCATGCCAAAAGCTGATACTCATCCGGGGTCGGGTCCCATTCCCATTCGGGTACATCTTGGAAGACCGGGTATTCTTCCCCTTGATTTTCGAATAGTGCACACAAAGAGAATCCATCAAGAGGATCCGCCTGGATGTTTTGCCAATCAACCTCCCATCTGGCCTCGAACAAAGGTTCGTTGTTTCTTTGAAAATTGGCAGCTTCAAATTCTTCCCAGTCAGCAATTAGTTCTCCCCACGTGTCTTCCCATTCCCATGTAGAATGGAAGGCAATTTCTCTGGGAATTTCACCAACAGGCATTGGTTCGGTATCAGGGAATAGGGTAGAATAAGTTTCTGGGAGACTTGGATCTTCGGCTAGGGTGATTTGGTTGATACGGAAGGGGGTATTATGCTGTGGCAGGGGGTTCGAGACGGTGTTTGGTTTATCTGTGGGTGGAGCATCGACAACCTTGTTGTCAATGAGGTTTTGGATTTCATGACGGAGGCGGATGCAGTTGTCGGTGGTATGGCCAGGCATTTGGTGGAAGTCACAGTAGACGTTTTGGTTTAGGTTTGGCGGAATGGTTTGTGGTGGAGGAAGAGGTTTCAACACTCCGATTTCTGTGAGTTTCTTGAGAAGAGTGGATCTTGGAGTGCTGAATTGGGTGAAGGTTCGGTTCTGGGTTTTTGATTTTTCGGAAATCTGGTTAACTTCTACTGGTTTTGTGGATGAGGTTCCTGCCTGATTGGCATTCCCGAAGAGAACATTGTTGTTTCCTGAATACGCCTGTTTGGATTTGGACCCGGACCCTGATTCTTTCTTCTCCAAAATTCCGTCCCGCAGAGCCTCCTCTACCAACTTGAAAAATAAAAGTTTCAAAATTTGGGGCAGCCTGAGAAAGAACCATGTATGGTGCAAAAGAGCTTGGCAAGTTCTTGGTTATTATCCGTATTTGTTCTTTTAGGTCAGGCTTATTCTGCATCTGGGCTGCCTTTGCCCTCCAACGCTTCACAAAATCAGCAAAGCTTTCCTTCTCACCCATCTTAGTGCTTTCCAGCTCCCTCATGGTCATTTTCAGGTCAACATTGAAGTCATATTGAGCCACGAAAGCTGTCCCAATGTCTTCCCAAATCCTTTTCTTGGATGGCTCGAGAGAGAGGAACCATTGCAGAGCTGGACCAGACAAGGACTCATGGAAGAGTTGGGCCATGGCTTCTCCTTCAATGCCGCGCATAGTGAGGGATCCGACATATCCCTGAAGATGGGCTCTTGGGTTGCCGGTTCCATCGAATTTTGCAAAGTCCACTCCTTTGAACTTTTCTGGCAGCTTGGCATTCGGAAAGAGGCATAGTTTCTTCATGTTGATTTTTCATTTTCCAAGCCGTTTGGTTTCCTGGACAGATTCCTCCAATTTGCCAATTTTATCCATGATAGCGGCCAAGTTGGGGTGGATTATTGGTACCTCAACTTTAGGTGGTTGCTCAGATTGCAGGGAAGTCTTGATTAGGAGCTTGTCAGTGATTTCCTGCATGCTTTCCATTATCATATTCATGTCATTTTTCATAGAGACTACGGCGGCCTTAAGCTGTGCGTCAACACCGGCGAGGGAATGCTTAAACTGAACATCCATGTTGGCCACGTTCTGCCTGAGTTCCTCCATTCCGTTTCCCTGATCAGCCATGGGTAAGGGATTTTCGGTCGGGAATGAGACTATGGATTCTTCTACCACAGGGAATGAGACTATGGATTCTTCTACCACAGGTTCTTCCTCTTCCTCAATTTGGACCTCAAACAGCGGGGGTCCTTCCAGGGTGTCTACGCGAACTAGTCTTTGGGACAGACGGAACCAATTGGGTACAGCTTCTTTTCTCCGCAGGCAATCAATGTTGGCAACACTGGTAACAAGCCAAAAGGGAGCAACTCATAACCAATCCGAATACTCGCCCTACTTCTACCCATCTCCTAGAAACAAGGCCTAGGACCTGCCGTGGCTCGAATCTCACTCAAGACGTCTGTACAGAAGATTTCCGATAGCCCGGGTAGGTGCCGTCAGGCAGGTTAAATTCCGAACGGGTCGGAACCAGAGCCAATCTCCTTATCGTGACCATCCGAGACAGAGCAATGTGGCTACCGGAATCCAGATACGGACATGCTTAAGGCTAGACCCAAACCAAGGGAACCGTTCGGGCACGGCAAATACCGGAGCTATCACAAACTCCATAGATTTAAGGTCTCCTAGACCGACCGGAGGGCCCTAAAGAATTCTAAGGGAGCCTATTCCTCTAGCCCACAAGATGCAATGGTGTGTGAATGAGGAGTGTATGCAGGAATAAAAAAGCACGTAAACAGGGTATAACACATAAGTCCTAGCCATGGGTTCCTGTCCTAGTTGGGAAGGTTCTATGGCTATGTACAAGTGCAAAGGCTGGTTTTGGTCTCAAAAGGGTTCTCTGGACTAGAGCCAAGATGTGCTACTCCGTGTCGAGTGTATTGCAAGACAACGGTCGTACAGCACGATGGCTCATCATGGTCGAGGGTTGCTAGGCATTCCGGAAGAGCTTGTCACAGGTAAACCGGGCAAGATAGCCGAAACACGCATAGCGAGGCTTGTGCGGTGCAAAAATGTACAGGATAAAAGAACTTAATATTCCGAAAAATATGTGAAAATCCCCCTTTAGAAAATATTTTTCAAGTTTGGCCCTCTTGATCATCCAATACTTTTATACATTTTTTTTAAAAAAAAAGTATTGAATAAATACGTCCCCAGCAGAGTCGCCACTGTGGGCTCCCGCGCCCGGAAAAGGCGCTAACTCGAAGAGTCGCCACCCGGGTTTTTGAGATGGGTCACCCGAGAAACCGAGGAGTGGTTCGAAAAAGGCTTTTGATCTAGCGAAAACGTCGAGATGTTGGGTTCGGGAGCCACATTACGAATGAGGAAGGTTTTTCTTTAAAAAGCACCCCATTCGCCCGGTAAGACCGGTCTCTACTTGATGTTTTAAAAAGGGGAGATCTTCGGTATCATTTGGAATATCAAACTCTTTAATAAAGCACGTAACGGGAAAGGGACATGAGAAATATATCACATTGACGTGCAGGTGGTGCTATCTGTACAGTCGTGATAAGATGATATGAATAAATGGAAGTAAATAACATTCAACAGACTGTTTGGACCTCAGAATATCGCTCACGGCACCCTGAGATGCCGTGCGAGGCATCTCAACATGCCGTCGTGGCTTTCTTCTCTTTGTCGGTATTGGACCTCAGAATACCGCTCACGGCACCCTGAGATGCCGCGCGAGGCATCTCAACATGCCGTGCGTGGCACCCGCTCTACTGTCAGACTGTTCTAGTATTTCAAAATATCATTTAGCTCACTGGTTTCTCTGTAGATCTTTTGAAAACTCACGAGTAGCCTCACGGCGGTCAGATCATCCCAAGAACGTCATTATCCTTCTCTAAACATAGTTTTAAAGTAGTTTTCAACGTTTTTTTATCACTTGGGATGATCTTGAAAAGATTTTAGAAGAGCCGGAACATGGCTTGTAGATATGGTGTTATTTTAAGAGCTACAGAAACAGTAAACAGCAAAAACAGGTAACTACAATGAGGAAAACTCGGATCCGATCGGCTGTTCACAATAGCACTAATGTGCACCATGCCGTCGGAGAGTCGAGTGCCGTGCGTCGATCTATAACTGGAGTTACGTTACGATGTTGATTTTATTTTATGAAAATAGGTTTTGAGTCGAATCTAACCAAAAGGGATTAGATCTGGCGACAGAAAAGTCCCCTCAGCGTAGCGGAATCTAGTCCGAGGAAACTAGTTTATACCTTTGGTTTCGAGCTTGATCAAGGATCGTGGATGCAAGGATGTGGATGGATCGTCACGGATGTGGATGGGGGAGGTTAAATGAGACAAAGGGAGTATGGGTGTGAGTGAAGGTTAGGTATTTTGGGTGATGAGTCTTTGAAGTTAATGAATGATCAACTTCAATGATGAGAAGCGAGTGAGTGAAAACACTTAAAGAAGGTCTTTTGGGAATGACATTCTTTAAAGCTTGAAAATGGCAATGGAAATAAGAAAGTGGGTGTAGAAATTTAGAGAGAGAAAGTAGAGTGAGAAAGTCAAGAGAAAGGCAAGAGAGGGATTCACAAGAAAGGCTAAGAGGGGCCTCTTTCCCTTGAGTGGAGGGGTTAATTTATAGGCAAAGGCCAAGGATTTTGAATTTCAAGTGGTGGAGGTATTTTCTGGGCGGGCCAGAAGTGCATTTTCGGCTGAGCCAGTCATCAGCTGTGGCTCACACTGGCGTGGCCGACAGCTTTCTGAGCCAGCCAGCTTTTTGCTCAAGGTGCCGTGCGGAGGGGTTTGGCTGCGCACGGTCCCTTGAATTTCTCAAGGTGCCGTGCGCTCCAATTTGACTCCGCACGGTACCCCCTCCTGTGGTCCAGGGCCTTTTGGGCCTTTTTTATTGGGCTTGGCTGGGTTTGTTGGATTTGTTGGGTTTTTGGCTTTAAAGGAGATCCTTTTTCAAGCTCGCAAAGGTATCGTTTCCTCTATTTCATCATCGGGGTGGACAAAGACTCTCCGAGGTCCGGATTGGGGTGTCTATATACTTGTTTTATTAAAGAGTTTGATATTCCGGAAAATATCGAAGATTTCCCCCCTTTTTTTCTTTTGAAAACATTAAGTAGAGACCGGTTTTCTCCGGGCGAGTTGGGTGCTTTTTTAAGAAAAACCTTCCTCATTCGTAACGTGGCTCCCGAACCCAACATCTCAACGTTTTCGCTAGACCAAAAGCCTTTTCCAAACGACTCTTCGGTTTCTCGGATGATCCGTTTCAGAAATTCGGGTGGCGACTCTTCGAGTTGGCGCTCCTTTTTCAGGGCGCCGGTAGCGCACAGTGGCGACTTTGCTGGGGATCTTTACTTCATCTAATTTTTTTTTTTAAAAAAAAATGCTCAAAAATATTGGATGATCAAGAGGGCCAAGTTTGAAAGGTGTTTTCAAAAGGGGGATTGTTCTTCAAATATCTTTCGGAAGATTAAGCTCTTTTATCTTTTACACTTTGCACTGCACAAGCCTCGCTAGCGTATTTTGGCTACCTTGCCCGGTTTACCGGTGACAAGCTCTCCCAAAATGCCTAGCAACCCTCGACTATGATGAGCCATCGTGCTGTTCGACCATTGTCTTGCAATACACTTGACATGGGATAGTACATCTTGGCTCTAGTCCGGGGAACCCTTCTGAGACCAAAACCAGCCTTTGCACTTGTACATAGCCATAGAACCATCCCAACTAAGACAGGAACCCATGGTTAGGACTTATGTGTTATATCCTGTTTATGTGCATTTTATTTCTGTACACTCATCATTCATGCATCATTTCATTTTGCGGGCTAGAGGATTAGGCTCCCTTAAAATCCTTTAGGACCCTCAAGTCGGTCTAGGAGACCTTAAATCCATGGAGTTTGTGATACCTCCGGTGTTTGCCGTGCCCGAACGGCTCCCTTGGTTTGGATCTAGCCTTGAGCGCGTGCGTATCTGGATTTCGGTGGTCACATTGCTCTGTCTCGGATGGTCACGATAAGGAGATTGGCTCTGGTTCCGACCCGTTCGGAATTTAACCTGCCTGACGGCACCTACTCGGACTATCGGAAATCTTTTGTACAAACGTCTTAAGTGAGATTCAAGCCACGGTAGGTGTAAGTGCAGAAAAACAAATGGGCCTTCGAACTGCACCAAAGTTGCAACGGCTACTCTCCTCTCTACACCGGAACCCTAACACACCGCCGGAGTTGAACCTGTAAAACAAACAACGGGTGAGTGCACCTTTGCCGTCTCGTGGCAAAGGCCCTCCGATGCCTAAGTTAGTATCTCGTACTAGTAAAAACCTTAATGCTCAGTAAGTAATAAGCCAATAGCCAGGAATTGCGTACCTTTACCTCTAGGTTTACCTCATGTATATATAGACACACGTCTACTTGTTGTCCAAGCCATCTTGCTGCCCTAAGCTTCCTTTCTCGTAAAGGGAACCCAGAACATCAGGGATTCTCATTCCCATAACTGCATATTTCCTTTTAGACCATTTAGGAACTCTTTCCTTAATTGGCCGTTCACCCCATTCCCGTTGAGTATCTTTTCCAGATCCTGCTTCCTTACTGGGCACATGCCATTTCTGGACCCTTCTGGAGCATCTCCTCTAAAATGCTGCTCCTGTTCGGCCTCCTCGTTGCTGAACAGACTGTTTGGACCAGTGATCTCTCATATCATCGGTCCCTCTTCCATGCGACTGGTCCAGCAACTTCCCTTGCTCTTTGGACCATACCCCTGCTCGGGCGTCTTGGACCTGGGACCTCACGTGTCTCCGGTCCCTACTGCCGGTCATCGCACGGCGGATACTCCGGCTATATTGATTCTGGGCCCCACGTACCACGTGTTCGGCCACACCTTGTACCTGTTCGGGATTACCTCCCTACAATGGCTCCCCAGCTTTACTCGTTATTTTCTCTTAATATGACGAGCAAAGCTTCTAAACACTGAGCAAGGTTCTCGTCCTTTGCTCCTGCACCTATGTTTCTCGTACTTGGTGCAAACTCATCATTAGCCCAACCTAAACGCCTCGTCGTTTGGTGTGCACAGGCTTTTCCAGCTAACACCTTTACACGCGGCATGCTCTGTGCCGCCCGTATTAAATGCAAGCAGACGTTACGGAACGCCCAAACGGCGTCTGGGGTGACGTTTCTCATACGTCACCCCCTTTTGCTGGGGTATACTTGGGTTTCGTCCCCATTTCAAACCCCACTTTTCTCTTTCCATCTTCCTTCTGCAGAGAACACGCCCAAGTGCTCCCGCCATTGAAGCCCGTTCGCATCTCAGGGTTTCATTCCTATTCTAGGGTTCTTCCTGTTCGTAAGTTCTTACTCCCCCTTTCTGCTCGGTCTTCATCGTCAATTTAGAACTATCACAGTCCCCTTAGGGTTTCTCGTACCCATTTCTCTTTTAGAAAACCTATACCCATAATTCTCAGTATGGGTAGATTTCGTAGTCATTGCGACACCCCTCAGCGGATGGCTGAGTTCAGATCTCGTTACGAGATTCCTGACAACGTGGCCACCACACTAGCCTCTGAAAACGCCATTCGTGAGAGTTTCGATAACGATACTTTTCACATTCCTGTCGTCGCCGTGGTTGAAGGCGGCGTCAGGTTTCCCCTGGCACCACTGCTCCGCCAGGTTTTAGCCCACTATAGACTATCCCCTATGCAAGTTTCAGCCAACTTCTTTAGGGTCGTTATGGGCATCAACGCCCTGAACCAAATGCTAGGCACATCCTTAGGTTTGCACGACATACACCACCTGTATAGTATTTCCAGAACCAAGGATGCCCTGACCTACTACCTCAAGAGTAGGAATTCCAGAAAAAGGCTCGTGCTAGAATTGCCTGACTCTGCCCGAGGAGACGATGATGACTTCCTCATCGTCACAGGAAATTTCGAGCCCAAGGATGAAGATGGTAGGGTCATCGGCTTTCACGCGCCGCACAGATTTGGCACCCCACGTTAGTCCCTTTCTCGTAGAACTTTATTGCCGAGCAAAATTTCGTTTTGCACCGTCTTCTTTTTGCTTTCACTAACTGCCAATTTTTCTCATATTTGCAGCATCGAACGTCAACCAGGGGCACGCCATCATTACCCCCCAGGTCCACGTTACTGATATCAACCGTGCACTTGCTTTCAACGGGCAAGGCACGTGCTTGGCTGGCCGAGCAAGAGCAGCTCAAATCCTACAGGGCTTCGTACGGCGGTTTCATTGACCGACGGATCCGAGCAGCAGACAATCCTATTGTCCCAGATCCCTTAGCTCAACAGCCCGAACAACAAGAAGAGAGGCATTCTCGGACCCCTCCTCTTCCCAACGAACCAATCCAACTTGCCGAGGAAACCTCCACATCCTCAAGTGGGTACTCTCCATCTCCCTCTACTCAAGAGATGCAGCATCCAATCAACCTCAGCAGCCTCCTCAACATCCCGGGGGCTGGTCGTGCACGGGGCCGCGGCACATCTCGTGGCCGCGGACGTGCTCTGAGCCCGGCGCCTTCTCATGGCCGCCGTGGCCCAGCTCAACCAGATGTTCCTCCTGGCTTCTCCCCTGAGGAGATTGAAGCCAGCCACCGTGACAAGCGTCAACGGTTGGAGACATCCTCTGTCGAACAGCCTTCGTCTCAACTCACAGCACCTCCAACACCTCTCTGGACTCCTCAATTCACTCACGGTGGATGGCAGTCATCGTCCGCGACAGTGTGGAGTCTGAAGGCACCGCACTTGCATTGTCCCAAGCATTCATGCTTCCTGGGGATATGCAAAAGGAGATTGCCAGCTCCCCGGACAACCTTCTCGGCTCTTTCATGAGCCACCAAGCCAAGGTAAAGCCATCATACCCATTTCTTCATGCTAATGGCTTCAAATTGCTTATTCCTGCCATTTGTCTAATCATGTGTCCGTCTGTGCGATGCAAAAATGGTGGCTATGGCCTGCAGGTTCGATCAATCCGAGCCTCAACGCGTGCATTGGCGAGAACACCAAGCTCGTAACACAATCGTCCACGCCGAAAGGAAAGAAATCGAGGCCGCTCGCTTGCGGATGAGCTTAGGAACAAACTGGAGGGGGCCGAGGATAGCTTAAACCAGACCCTCACAGAGCTGGAGGCGAGCAAGAATGAGGCCAAGGCTGCCTTTCAGCAGGGCCACAATGAGGGAATCCGCGTGGCCACTGAAAGCTAAGTCGACCAAATGCCCGGGATTCAAGATCAAATCTTCGAGGCTGGCTGGCTGGCATGCCTCAAGAAATCTGGTGCAGCAGATTCTTCTCCCCTTTGGACGGAGATTGATCTCCCGAGCACCCAAGTCGTTGAGGAGCAGGATGAGGTAGAGGAAGGAAACGCTGCAGAGGGAACACAAGACGCTCAAATCAACGAGCAGGCAGAGAATGAAGCAAATGCTATTGTGAATGACGCTGCTACTGGCCAGAAGGAAGTTGGTGGTGGCGTCCCAGAATTGTCCACAGTAGTGGAGGACACGACCGCTCCGTCCTCTTCTCAAACTGCTCCAACCCCCCCTGTCATTGAGGACCTGACAATCGAAGAGTAAGTTGGACTCTTCGTAGTGATAACAATTGGAACTTTTAATCAGTTTTGACTGGCCCTGCGTGGCCATTGGTATTGCCCTGCGCGGCACTGATACATTTCCAAATACTTTAATTTTGCTGGTTTTGGCCCTTCGTGGCCTTTTATGTTTTGGGATGGCCCTGTTTGGCCTAAACTTTAATTTGCCCGGCCCTTCGTGGCACGAACGTGCTTGGCCGGCCCTTCGTGGCCTTTCTTCAGTGCAGGTGGCTCTATGTGCTAAATGTCTTTGTACTCAGCTTGATTTATGTTCACGTATGCTTCCCAGGTCTCATCGTGCCTGCTGATGATTCAGTTGTATTCACGTTTTTACTGTCGCAGGTTTCTCGTACCTTAGAACAATGCTTTGTCGCATTCGTAACATGCCCACCAATACATGTACTTGTGTGTATTCAGGGTCTGTTCGTACCCGATCAACTCTCAAGCTTTTTCGAACTCTAGATATTACTGCATGTTCACGTATGCAGCTCGTACGTTTCATTCTTGGAAACTTTCCCCAGTATATTCGTACTCAGGTTGTGTTGTAAATTCGTGTGGGCACGCACCCGTTCAAGTAAACAAGTCTATTCGTACTTGGAATTGGGAACATATTCGTGCTTGAGAACAGTGTGCATGACCTCGTATACATCCGGGGTGTATTCATACCCGAGCAAACAGTCAAGTATATTCGTGCCCGAACAAATAGACAAGTATATTCGTACTTGGTAAAACTCTGGGTGTATTTGTACCCGAGCAAATAGTTAAGTATATTCGTACTTAGTTTAACTCTGGGTGTATTCGTACCCGAGCAAATAGTTAAGTATATTCGTACTTAGTTTAACTCTGGGTGTATTCGTACCTGAGCAACAGACAAGTATATTCGTACTTGGTATAACTCTGGGTGTATTCGTACCCGAGCAAATGGTTAAGTATATTCGTACTTAATTTAACTCTGGGTGTATTCGTACCCGAGCAACAAACAAGTATATTCGTACTTGGTTCAATTTTGAAATATTCGAAATTTCATTCAGCTACCCTACACCTCTGCTCCCCAATACGGAGTGAGGACTAAGGATTTGGCTTGACTTCGTATTTAAAGCATAACGAAAGAAGAACTCGTAAAAAACAGTGTTTGTTTACCAAAATCCGGGAATTTTATTCATAATTCAAAGAATTCAAGGGGGCGTTATGCGTACCCCTTGCAACTAGTAAAAGAAACACAAGGGAATTTTATTCGTAATTCCCACACAATCACGATGTGCTTCTAAAACAGAATAAAAATGAAATCGAAGCCCTTTACACGTAGAACTTCCTCAAGTTATGAACATTCCAGGGCCTTGGTACCGGGTTCCCGTCCAGGTCTGCCAATCGATATGCCCCTATGCCCACAACTTCTGTAATTCGATACGGGCCCTCCCAATTGGCCCCCAACTTTCCCTCGTTGGCCACCTTGGTGTTGCCGAGCACCTTTCTTAACACAAGGTCTCCAACACCAAATTCTCGTGGGTGAACATGCTTGTTGTAGCTTTTCATCAACTGCTCCTGGTACGAAGCCAGGTGCACCAGAGCTCGTTCTCTCCTCTCCTCGGCGAGGTCCAGCTCGATTTCCAGGGCTCTGTCATTGCCCCCACTTTCCACCAATGTGGTCCTGTTGGTCGGCAAACCAACCTCCAATGGAATCACAGCCTCTGTTCCATACGCTAGCGAATAGGGGGTCTCTCCCGTAGACCTCCTAGGAGTTGTTCGGTGTGCCCACAGGACCAGTGGCAATTCGTCAGGCCACTTGCCTTTTGCTTTGTCCAATCTTTTCTTGATCTCGTCAAGTATAGTCTTGTTGGACGCCTCTGCTTGCCCATTGCCCTGAGGGTAGGCTGGTGTGGAGTAGTAGTTCCTTATTCCATACTGGGCGCAAAAAGCCTTGAACTTTTTCTGGAACTGCGACCCATTATCAGTGATTAAGGAATATGGTACTCCAAATCGAGTGATGATGTTCTTCCATACGAACCTTTCTATCATAGGTTCTGTGATTTTTGCCAGTGGCTCTGCTTCAATCCACTTGGTAAAATAATCCGTTGCCACTAACAGAAACTTCCTGTTCCCAGTAGCCTTGTGAAGTGGACCCACGATGTCCATTCCCCAATGCAAACGGCCAGGGACTTGTCAAGGGCACCAGGTCTTCGGTGGTGTTCGGATCATAGGTGAGAACTTCCGACACTTCTCGCAGATTTTCACATATACCTTTGCATCTTCGCATGTGCGGCCACCAAGAACCCCTGTGTGATTGCACGGTGAGCAATGGATCTCCCACCTGCATGACTTCCACACGTTCCCTCATGTATTTCATGGAGGAATTTCTGCACCATCTCGGGATGCACACAAAGCAAGTATGGTCCGGTGAAGGACTTTCTGTACAACTTCCCCTCTGGCGATAGCCAAAACCTTGCAGATTTTGTTTTTATCTTGTGAGCCTCCTTTTTATCTGTGGGGAGTGTCCCGTCTCGTAGGAACTCCACTATTGGATCCATCTAACTCGGTCCTTGGTTCACGTCCAAGACCAATTCCACACTTCTCCCAATGCTCGGCTCAGCAAGATAGTCCACTGCCACTTTCCTCTTAAACTCCGTTGGCACAGCCGCTGCCAACCAAGCCAGTGAGTCAACGTGGGCGTTTTGCCCAAAGCTTATCTGCTCGATGTGTACCTTCTCGAAGGTATCAAGCAAATCCTTGGCTGCCTCCACATAGGCTGCCATCTTCTCATTCCGGGCCTCATACTCCCCAGACAGTTGATTCACCACGAGCTGTGAATCACAAAATACTCGAATCCTTTTTACCTTCAAGGTTCTTGCGCTCCTTAACCCGGCCAGGAGTGCCTCGTACTCCGCCACGTTGTTTGGCGACCGAAACCCGGCGCGAGGACAACTCGATCATACCTCCTTTAGGAGGGAAAAGCACAACCAATTCCAGATCCCGTGTTGCATGCGGATCCATCAACGAAAGTTTCCATTCCAAATGATCTCGCTTTCGGCGGATGCCGCCCGCTTCTCGCTTAGTGAGAGCAAGTAAAACGTAGGAGGCAAAGTGGAGCAAAGGCAAAGAGAAAACTCTGCCACGAAATCTGCTAAAACTTGCCCTTTAAACTGCCGTGTGCGGTTGATATTCAATATCATACTGGCTCAACTCCACCGACCAAGTTGATATTCGCCCCGAGAAATCGGCCTTTCTGGAGCAATGACTTCAACGGGAACTCTGCGTAAACCACCACTTTGTGACTTTGGAAGTAATGGGGCAACTTCCTAGTCACCGTCCTTAATGCCAGGACCAACTTCTCAAGGGGCAGATATCTCGTCTCTGCGTCGTAGCGTCTTGCTCACATAATAGACAGGGATTTGCTCGGATCCCTTGCTCCTCAATAAGATTGCGCTAACAGCATGCTCTGACACTGTTAAGTACAAGGTTAGGATATCACCAGGCTCAGGAGTGGACAGAAGCGGGGCTGCCGCCAAGTACTTCTTCAGGTCTTGGAATGCCTGCTCACATTCCGCTCCCCATTCGTATCCTTCTCTTTTCTTCAACAACTGAAAGAAAGGTCTACACTTGTCGATCGACTAATAAACCTGTTAAGGGCTGCCGCCATCCCCGTCAATCTCTGGACCTCCTTCGTGGTCCTTGGACTTTGTAGCTTTTGCAAAGTCGTAATTTGATCGGGATTTGCCTCTATCCTCTAATGGTCACCAGTGACCCACAAATTTTTCGAACTTACTCCAAACGCACATTTCGAGGCATTGAGTTTCAGCTTGTACTCCGTTAGTATCTCGAAAGCTTCCTTCAGATCAGCGATGTGGTCCCGCTTCTCTTTACTTTTAACCACCACGTCATCTATGTACACCTCCATGGTCTTGCCGAGCGATTTCTTTAGCATAATCGTTGCTAGTCTCGATAAGTTGCTCGGCGTTCCTCGTGCCAAAGCGGCATGACATCAGAATAACGATGCTGACCCTCGTGGCGTAATAAAGGACGTCTTCTCCTGATCGGGGCCGCGCATGGCTATCTGGTGATATCCTCGATAAGCGTCGAAAGCTCATATGCCCGTATCCAGCATTGCATCCACCAACTGATCTATCCTGGGCAGGGGAAAACTGTCTTTTGGACAAGCCTTGTTCAGATCTGTGAAATCGACGCAAACCCGCCATTTCCCATTCTTCTTCTTCACCACTACTGTGTTGGATAGCCACTCGGGGTAGTAAACCTCTCGTATCGCCTTTGCCTCAAGCAAACGGTCGACTTCCTCGATAACAGCATCCACATGCTGCACGGCTGATCTTCTTTTCTTCTGCATCACGGGCTTGTGTTTTGGGTCCACATTCAGGTGGTGGCAAATCACGTTTGCATCCACCCCAAGCATCTCCTCGGGCACCCAAGCAAACACATCGACGTGTTCTTTGAGAAACTTCACCAACCCTTCCTCCTCTTCCTTGCACAGGTTTTCCCCAATCAGGAAATACCTCTCAGGATCATTCTCGTTGATCTGGATTTTCTTCAATCCTTCCACCACTTTCTCGGCGGGATCACCTCCGACATCCTCGATGGTCGGCTGGTTGGTAACCTCGACAGTCTGCACCAACTGTGCCTTGGGTGCCTTCTTGATTATGGAAACCAAGCACTGCTGGGCTGTCTTTTGGTTCCCCCTTATTTTCTCGATTCCAGTGGACCCTGGAAACTTCACCATCTGATGGTAAGTGGATGAGACTGCCCTCATCTTATGCAACCAAGTCCTTCCTATAATCGCGTTATAGGAGGAGGGCACATCCACTACCAGAAAATCGGTTCTGAGTACCACTGTTCCTGCCCGAACAGGGAGGGTCACCCTACCCAGCAGCCAAACTGCCCCTGCACTGAACCCAACCAACGGAGTTACTGACTGTACCAAGTCCGCTTGTGCCAATCCCAATTTCTTGAACGCGTCGTAATAAAGCACCTCGGTGCAGCTTCCTGAATCCACTAGGATTCTCTCCATGTCATACTCCCCAATTCGTAGGGTTATGACCAAGGCATCATTGTGTGGCACCTGGACTCCTCCCAGGTCCTCATCCGTGAAGACGATGCCCTCGTTGCACCCTTCCGCTTCACGTCCCCGTTTCTTTCCTAACCGCATCACGTGCTGGTCATGTTTCACCTGCCTCTGGAGCAACCTCACTTCATTTCTCGTATATGGTGTGGCCATTCCATGTATCATATGGATCACGCCCCTTGGATTCTGCTCGTAATCCAGTTCCATCGCTTTTTCCGCACCCTTGTGCTCCTCTTGGATGAACACTTTCAGATACCCACGTGAGACCAGGTCATCAAGGTGCTGCTTAAACATCTCGCAGTCTTCCGTCATGTGACCCCAGTTCTTGCGGTAACTGCAGTGCTGACTCGTATCCCTTCTTGTGTCTTTATCTCCCTCCAGCCTTGGGGCCACTTGAAGTACGGACGGTTCTTTATTCGATAAAGAACCCGATAAATTGGTTCTTTCCAAACCGTTGTCACTGAGAAGAAAGACTTTGGGTCAGGGGCATGCTTTTCTCGGTATGACTCTTTCTTAGCTTGCCCATGCTCCTTCCTTTCTCTATAAGTCTTGGGCTCGGGCTTATCTGCCTTCTTCGCAGGGCCCTTGACTTGCTCGGCACTCAGTTTGCCATCTTCCCGTAGTATGTCATCCTCATTCCTGGCATGCTGCTCAATTCGCTCCATTAGTTTTGCCAGTGTGCTCACTGGGCTCATATTTAGGGACTTTCGTAGCTCCCCCCGAACAGGTAGCCCAGTCTTGAACATCGCTATTGCATACTCCTCACTGCAACTTTCAATCTCGTTGAAAGTCTCCCAATACTTCTTGGCGTAGTCCCTGATCGGCTCACTCTCTCCTTGCTTCATAGCTGAGAGACTCTCAAAAGTTTTGGGTGGTTTCCTGCTCGTCAGGAACTGAGCAGTGAACTCCTCGGCCAACTGTCTCCACCCTCGTATGGTGTTCGGCCCCAACTTATGGAACCATGATAGGGCCACTTTTCCCAAACTAGATGGGAACATTTTGCACATGATTGCGTCATCACCGTCGTGCATAAACATCGCCTGCTGGTAATGCTGTATGTGCGCCACCGGGTCTGCATTGGTTTCGTAAAGGATAAACGTCCCGTGCTTAACCCTGCTCGGCAACCTTGACTCCTGCAATCTCTTTGCAAAAGGAGAAGTTGCTATGTTGCTAAGGGCTCTCCGTCGCTTCTCGTCTGCGATGGTCCCCTCCTCTGACACCTTCGCAGCCTGGCATTATTCCTTTCCCGGTCGGAATCAGGTCTCTCGTACCTGTCCTTGTGATGCTTCCTGCTCCTTCCTTCCTCGGGGGAGGTCTGCTCCTGCTTCTCCTTTTCGTGAAGAAGCCCTCGTTCGTTCGAAGTGAGGCTCCTGCTTCTTCTTTTTCGTGAAGAAGCTCTCCTGTACTCCACCATATCCAACCTTTCTTTTCTGGACTTCCTTCGTGAAAACCCAGAATCCTCCGGATGTTCTCGTATCCGCTGCAGCTGTTAAATCTCATATTCTCGTTTTTTAATCAGACGAGCGTATTCCTCTATTTCCTGTCTCTTTTTGTCCAGGATGTCTTCCCTGCTGTGCACGCTTTTCGAACGTGCCACTGACTCCCTCCCACGGCGGGACTTACTTCTTCTCGTGGATCCTGTGGCCGTCCGTCCGTCCCTATTTCTGGAGTCGCCATGGGTTGCCAGGGGGCGGTCCTTGCTCGTGGTTCTCCCCGCACGCCCACCGTCGGGCTTTCTCGATGGATCTGGTGGGGATTTGTCAGCTCCCCCACCCAGCTGATTGTTTGCATCAAGTGGAGTCTTTGGATCTTCTTCTGCCATGGTCATTTTTTCAAAGGGATCTCTTTCATTTCCCACAGACGGCGCCAATTGTAAGTGCAGAAACACAAATGGGCCTTCGAACTGCACCAAAGTTGCAACGGCTACTCTCCTCTCTACACCGGAACCCTAACACACCGCCGGAGTTGAACCTGTAAAACAAACAACGAGTGAGCGCACCTTTGCCGTCTCGTGGCAAAGGCCATCCGATGCCTAAGTTAGTATCTCGTACTAGTAAAAACCTTAATGCTCAGTAAGTAATAAGCCAATAGCCAGGAATTGCGTACCTTTACCTCTAGATTTACCTCATGTATATATAGACACACGTCTACTTGTTGTCCAAGCCATCTTGCTGCCCTAAGCTTCCTTTCTCGTAAAGGGAACCCAGAACATCAGGGATTCTCATTCCCATAACTGCATATTTCCTTTTAGACCATTTAGGAACTCTTTCCTTAATTGGCCGTTCACCCCATTCCCGTTGGGTATCTTTTCCAGATCCTGCTTCCTTACTGGGCACATGCCATTTCTGGACCCTTCGGAGCATCTCCTCCAAAATGCTGCTCCTGTTCGGCCTCCTCGTTGCCGAACAGACTGTCTGGACCAGTGATCTCTCATATCATCGGTCCCTCTTCCATGCGACTGGTCCAGCAACTTCCCTTGCTCTTTGGACCATACCTCTGCTCGGGCGTCTTGGACCTGGGACCTCACGTGTCTTCGGTCCCTACTGCCGGTCACCGTATTGCACGGCGGATACTCCGGCTATATTGATTCTGGGCCCCACGTACCACGTGTTCGGCCACACCTTGTACCTGTTCGGGATTACCTCCCTACAGTAGGTCCTAGGCCCTATTTTTAGGAGATGGGTAGAAGTAGGATGAGCATTTGGATCGATTGTGAGTCGCTCCCTTTTGATTTGTTGCCAGTATTGCCAACATTGATCGCCTGCGAAAGAAGGAAGTTGTACCCAATTGGTTTCGTCTGTCCCGAAGACTAGTCCGTGTAGACACCCTGGAAGGAACCCCACTGTTTGAAGTCCAAGTCGATCAAGAAGAGCAACAGTTGTTAGAAGAGACCATAATAGAAGAACCCACAGTCTTAATCCTGCCCGAAAGCCCTTTACCCATGGCTGACCAAGGAGACGGGATAGAAGAGCTCAGGCAGAACATGGCAAACATGGACATTCAGTTTAAGCAGTCCCTTGCTGGTGTCGATAAGCAACTCAAGGCTACCGTGGTTTCCATGAAAAACGACAAGAACATGATGATGAAAAGTATGCAGGAAATCAGTGATAAGCTTCTGGCTAGGCGGCCTGAGCAACCCAAAGAAGAAATACCGGCAGCTGATCCCAACTTGGCCGCCCTCATGGCTAAGATTGGCGAATTGGAGGAGTCAGTCCAGGAGACTAAGCGACTTGGAAAAGGAGAAATCGACATGAACAAGCTGTGCCTTTTCCCCAAGGCCAAGTTGCCAGAAAAATTCAAAGGTGTGGACTTTGCAAAGTTCGATGGTACCGGCGATCCGATGGCCCATCTTCAAGGATATGTTGGCTCCCTCACCATGTGTGGCATCGAAAAGGAAGCTATGGCCCAATTGTTCCACGAATCCCTATCTGGGCCAGCTCTACAATGGTTCCTCTCTCTCGAGCCATCCAAGAAAAGAACTTGGGAAGATATTGGGACAGCCTTCGTGGCCCAATACGACTTCAATGTTGACCTGAAAATGACCACGAGGGAGTTGGAAAGCACTAAGATGAGTGAAAAGGAAAACTTTGCTGACTTTGTCAAACGTTGGAGGGCCAAGGCTACCCAAATGCAGAATAAGCCTGATCTGAAAGAGCAGATACGGATAGTTACCAAGAACCTGCCAAGCTCTTTTGCTCCTTACATGGTTCTTTCCCAGGCTGCCCCGAATTTTGAAACCTTTTATGATTTTGGACTGGCTGTAGAAGAGGCTTTGCGAGATGGATTTTTGGAAAAGAAAGAGTCAGGATCAGCGTTGAAATCCAAAAGAGCATATTCAGGAAACAGCAACGTTCTCTTCGGGAATATTAACCAAGCAGGAACCTCATCCACCAAACCTGTGGAAGTCAACCAAATTTCCGAAAAACCAAAATCCCAGAACCGAACCTTCACCCAATTCAGCACTCCCAGATCCACTCTTCTTAAGAAACTTACAAAAATTGGAGTGTTGAAACCTCTTCCGCCGCCACAAACCATTCCACCGAACCTCAACCAAAATGTCTACTGTGACTTCCACCAAATGTCTGGTCATACCACCGATAACTGCATCCGCCTCCGCCATGAAATCTAAAACCTCATAGATAACAAAATTGTTGATGCTCTGCCCTCAGATAAACCAAACATTGTTACAAACCCCCTACCACAGCATAATGCCCCCTTCCGTATCAACCAAACCACCTTAGCCGAGAATCAGAGCATCCCAGAATTTGACCCTACCCTGTTCATCACTCCTGATACCGAACCAATCCCTGCTGGTGGAATTCCCGGAGAAACAGCCTTCCGTTCCATATGGGAATGGGAAGACATGTGGGGAGAGTTGATTGCTGACTAGGAAGAATTTGAGGCCGCCAACCCCTAAAGGAACGACGAACCCTTATTCGAAGCCGGATGGGAGGTTGACTGGCAGAACATCCAAGCAGATCCTCTTGACGGGTTCTCTCTGTATGCACTGTTTGAAAATCAAGGAGAAGAATACCAAGTTTTTCAGGATGTACCTGAATGGGAATGGGACCCAACCCCAGACGAGTACCAGCTCATGGCCTGGAATGACCCTTTGGATACCTTTACCCTGCCAGCACTGTTCGATGAAGAACACCAGCCTGGATATCCGTCTGAGATGATGACCTACAACTGGCCAGAACTTGCCCCTCTTCGCTCGGATTTCTCTCACTTTAACGATTTTGTTATCAATAATCTGTACGGCAATGTGGACCTCACCCCGTACCCGAATCTCCCTGGAATCGAAGAAGAGGTCGCTAGTAACGAGTGCGACCCGATGGACTACCTTGTCGACGGAACTGAATCCGAACCTTCTGCTACTTTTCCAAAGGATGCCGACGTCGCCATGATGAACTTGTGAGAAGGTGAACCAGAGGCCAAAACAAACCTGTGGGCTAGCACCGAGGTAGTCAACATAAAGGTGGGGAACGAAGAATGGACCGTCAATAAGACAGTAATGGAGGCTGAAAAGTGGACATCCGAGGATCTGTGGGATGATCTAGTCATTGCTGATCTGGCCGCCAATCTGCAAGATACAACTATCGGAAACAAGCGCAAAGCCCTGGCCGACCTATGGAGTGAAGAATCAAAGTATCGCCAGATTGATCATTTAACCAGAAGCGGCCGTGTTTACCAACCTCCGAATCTTCAAGTCGGAGAATCTTCCAACCCTGCAGCCTCAGGACCCTCTGATCCCTTTACCACCCCAGTCAAAAACACCTTTCGACCCTTTGACCCACCAGCCAAGGAGCCTTCCCGACCTGAAAAGGACCCCGAAGGGATGATCAAGCGCCAACTCGAGCAAACTAATGCCAAGATGTCCGTCTGGGATGTGCTAGTTCATTCCACACGCCATCGTGAAGGTCTCATCCAAGCACTCTCTCAACTAAAGGTTCCTTCCGCTATAACCCCTGATGAGCTTGTGGCATTGATCAAAACCATACCTGCCAAACATGCTATCACCTTTACTGATCGGGACTTACCTGCCGAGGGAACTGACCACAATCGGCCGTTACACATCACTCTGAAATGCCATGGCAAATCGGTTCCGGTAATCCCGGTCGACAACGGCTCGGCAATTAATGTCTACCCACTCCGTGTCGCCTACTGCTTGGGGTACAAAAATAGGGACTTCTCTCCATCGGAAGTCAAAGTCCGAGCATACGACAACACTCAGAGAGATGTAGTGGGGACTCTCATGATTCCCATAACCTTCGGACCGTACCAGACGGAGGTAGAGTTTCACGTGGTAAACATTCCCGCCTCTTTTAACTTGCTGCTAGGAAGACCTTGGCTACACCGACCAGATATCATGGCTGTGCCCTCTACACTCCATCAGAAGATTCGATTGGGACTAGAAACAGGAATGCTCACTATCCACGGGGACTCTGGAATCCATGCCCCCATGGAAGACAACGCCCCGCTCTTGGAAATTCAACACGGGGAGGAAGACATCGCTCTGGGAGGCTTCTCTCTGGACACCTCCCGATCTGTCTATTCGGTCAGAATTGACGACGACTTTGTTGTCAGCAATGTTGCTATCAAGATAATGAAGAAGATGTCCTACATGCCGGGGTTGGGACTGGGAAAGAATCTTCAAGGCCCCGCGAAATTTGAAGCTCAAGGCACTTTGATGCGCACTACTAGCCTGGGATATTCACCTTCAAGCAACAGCAAGATGAAAAAAGGAAATAGGCTAGAAGATTACTTCGTCAAGGAAAAAGCAAAACAGGTTTACCAAGGCCAGCCAGAACCGTTCTGGGACAAAGAAACCAACACCTTTTTGCCGGGATTTGAGATATTTGCGAACGATATTTGGCCAGAAAGCGACGAAGAAACTGAAATGGTGAAAGGACAGAAGGAACCAGCTGACTGGATTGAGGTTTTCGCCCTGGGTAGTCTCGCGACTCTGTTCATGGACGACGAACCAATGGGTACAGTTGTGGAAGCAGAAGTGCTGATAACAGAATAGGATACTCTCGGAGACCCAACTTCACTCATCATGGATGCTGCTGGAGAGTACAAGAATTGGACCTTCATGCAAAATGCAACTCATTGTGGATCCGAAGTCCAGTCCGAGTCCGAGTCCAGTCCGCCATGTCTTCGAGTCTTCGGATCTGTCGAAGTCGAGTTGGTGCCTCTCGCCCAAACTCTCGAGTCCAGATTTCACCCAGTCTACCTGTGTGTATGGTGCCCCCGAGGCCCCCGTTAATAATGAAATGAATGAATCTGATTCTTCTTACTTCTCCGACTTTGAAATAAACTGCGTCGACCCTGATGGTGAAGAGATTAATTTCGATGGGGACATCCCCAAAGAAATTAGATCCCTAATCGAAAGGGAAGATGAGAGGCACACTCAACCTGTAAAAGAAGAAATTGTTTTAATAAATCTGAGAGATGGAGAGAATCCTCGAATAATCCAAATCGGCTCCACGCTGTCCGCCGAAGAACGCGAAGCCCTCGTAAACTTACTCAAAGAGTTCGAAGACGTGTTTGGCTGGTCGCATGCGGATATGCCCGGAATAGATCCAGAAATCGTGGAACATCGGATTCCCTTAAAACCAGTAAAACAGAAACTGAGACGCATGAGGCCTGACTGGGTGCTTAAGATAAAGGAAGAAGTCACTAAACAGATCAACGCCGGATTCCTGATGGTAACCGAATATCCTCAATGGGTCGCAAAAATCGTCCCTGTGCCGAAGAAGGATGGCAAGATAAGAGTTTGTGTTGATTTTCGGGACCTCAACAAAGCTAGCCCTAAAGATAACTTCCAGTTACCACACATCGATGTGCTGGTTGACAACACCGTCGGCCATGCTTTACTCTCTTTTATGGACGGTTTTTCGGGATACAACCAAATCCTCATGGCTCCAGAAGATCGGGAAAAGACCGCATTTGTCACTGAATGGGGGACATAGTGTTACCGAGTTATGCCTTTCGGACTAAAGAACGCAGGGTCTACTTACCAGAGAGCCGCTACGGCGCTGTTACACGACATGATTCATAAAGAGGTAGAAGTCTACGTTGATGACATGATCGTCAATGCCAAAGAACGAGGGGGGCATCTCCTCGCACTCCGAAAGTTCTTCGAAAGGATCAGGAAATATAAGATGCGCACGTTTGGAGTCACTGCAGGGAAGATGCTTGGGTTCATGATTACTACCAGAGGTATCGAAGTCGATCCATCAAAGATCAAAGCCATCCTAGAAATGGAGCCGCCGCGATCTGAGAAGGATGTAAGGAGTTTCCTTGGAAAAGTACAGTTCATCAGCAGGTTCACTGCAAAATTGACTTCGACCTGCGAACCCTTATTCCGCTTACTCAAGAAAGGAGTACCATTCACTTGGGATGATAGATGCCAGAAAGCTTTCGAAGCCGTCAAAACCTACCTGCATAGGCCGCCAGTACTGACACCGCCCGTAACAGGAAAACCTTTGATCCTATATGGGGTGCATGCTAGCACAGGAAGGAGATGATGGGGTTGAAAGGGCTGTTTACTACCTCAGCAAAAAGATGGTTGGACCCGAAGAGCGTTACACTCCGCTAGAAAAGACATGCTGGGCACTCGTATGGGCTTCTAAGAAGTTGAGGCACTATATGCTAGCTTACCCGGTAAAGCTGATATCTCGGATGGATCCTCTAAAGTATCTGTTCGAAAAATCGGCTCTCACAGGCAGAATGGCGCGATGGTTGCTAATGCTAGCCGAATTCGAATTAAAGTATGTCACCCGAAAGTCAGTAAAAGGAAGAGCCGTCGTAGAATTCTGGCCGATTGCCCAGTTGAGGGTGGAGAAGATGCCGAATTCAATTTCCCTGACGAAGACATAATGACGACGGCTGAGGATGTTTGGCAATTGTATTTTGATGGAGCAGCCAATCAGAAGGGGTTCGGAATTGGTGTGTTGCTAATATCACCCGACGGGTCGCACATCCCACTGGCATTCAAGCTTAACTTTGAAGTCACCAATAACCAGGCGGAATATGAAGCTTGCATCGTAGCCATGGAGGCAGCCATCGAGATCGGTATAGAAAAACTGGAGGTCGTGGGAGATTCAAACTTAGTTATGTCTCAGGCAAATGGAGACTGGAAGGTCAAGAAAGAAAAACTAAAGCCGTATCATCAGGATCTCGAAGACCTTATCCCTCACTTCAGCAGGGTGACGTTCACTCATGTCCCAAGGCTCAAAAATCAATTCGCAGATGCTCTGGCAACATTGGCATCAATGGTCGAAATCCCCGTTGGCGTGAAGCTAAGGCCAATTGTGATTGAACAAAGGGATACACCAGTACACCAGCACGTCATGACAATTGACGAGCCCGATGATGGTCATCCATGGTATTATGACATCTGGAGATATGTGGAAAGAGGAGAATACCCCGTGGAAGCAAGCAAAAAGGACAGGATCGCTCTCCAAAGGATGGCTGCCCAATACATCATCTGCGGAGGAAACCTATACCGGAGATCGCACTGTGGCACACACAAGCTCTGCATTCATGGAGAAGATGCGAAAAGGGTGATGGAAGAAGTTCACGAAGGTGTATGCGGTCCCCACATGAATGGCATAATGCTCGCCAAGAAGGTCCTCAGACAGGGATATTTCTGGACCACCATGGAAACAGAATGTGTAGAGTATGTGCGAAGGTGTCGAAAATGCCAGATTCATGCCATCTTACGCATGTTCCACCGCACGAACTACAGCAAATGACCTCGCCATGGCCTTTCTCAACATGGGGGATTGACGTCATCGAAAGAATCGTGCCGGCAGCTTCCAATGGCCACAAGTTCATCTTAGTAGCCATCGATTATTTCACGAAATGGGTAGAAGCTGCCTCCTACACCACTCTAACTGCAGTTCAAGTTGCACATTTCATTAAGCAACATGTCATTTATCGGTATGGCGTCCCTCAAGCTTTCGTATCTGATAATGGGGTTCATTTCAAAGGGAGAGCTCGAGAAGTATTGGATGAGTTCCAAATCCAAGTGCACAAGTCAACAACTTACCGGCCACAGACCAATGGCGCTGTGGATCGGCAAACAAAACAATCAAGGCCATTCTGGAAAAGACCATTCAATCTGCAAGGGATTGGCATGAACAACTACCCCTAGCCTTGTGGGGGTACCGCACATCTGTAAGAACACCGACGGGAGCAACTCCTTACTCCCTGGTTTACGGGATGGAAGCAGTGCTTCCCATTGAATTAGAGGTCCCATCTCTTCGAACCAGGATTGAATGTGAAGTTCAAGAGGCAGAATGGTTGAGCAATCGGTTCGAAGAACTTATGCTATTTGATAAACGTCGGTTAAGGGCTCTTTACCACATTCAAGGGTATCAACGAAGGATCGCATGGGCATTTAACAAGAAAGTGAAACCCAGGGACTTGGCGGAAGGTGATATGGTTTTGAAGGAAATTCGGGCCCCGGTTTATGACCCACGAGGAAAGTTTCGGCCAAAGTGGTCTGGACCATACATCATCAAAACTATTCTGTCAGGAGGAGCTACGCAACTCATTGACTTGGACGGAAATGAATTCTCAACCTTGGTTAACTTGGATCAACTCAAGTGCTACTACCCCTGAGAGAAGCTCGCTGGGCTTGAAACCGCAAGGGCGGGCAGTCCCAGGCAAAAATTAGAGCAAAAGCATGCTAGGATGAAAACCCGTCACGGCATCCTAGGCAAAAGTTAAGACATACAATAAATGAGCTCGCTAGACCGAAAACCCGAAAGGGCGGTTCTAGGCAAAAGTTAGAGCGCAAAAGGAGAGTGTTAAAACCAGAGCGAACCCTACCCTGAACTACGTCATGACCTGATTTCTTCGCTAGGAGGATACGTAGGCAGTCTCACATCAAGACCCGGTCATAATCTATCAAAATAAAAATCCAGGTTGAGAAGGCTCAAAGAACAAAGTCAAGGAAGGGGAAACCCTCCAAAAATCGTTTTATTAACACAGTTACTTCTACTACATAAGGTTGAGCAAAGCTTTCGAAAACAAAAGAAGTACGGCATGATAATGAAGGGTCCTCAGTTTATTCAATGGTCGGGGTAGTAAGCTCCAGCCCTTGCAGCAATGTCCCTCCTGAGCCACCTACGATAGCTCCCACGCATCGCCACAGAAGGGTAGGGATGCGCATCGGTCACCTCGCGCGTCCTCCAGAAGCGTTGGTAATGGCAAAGAGCTGAATGGTTGAAGAGAGGCATCACCACGTCCACAAGAACCTCCACGGGGGCCTCCTACCTCAAGCCGAGTTGACGTTGGATGCGATAAGGGATGTAGGAGGTGAAGGCTTCCAAACCAGCAAGAACGACCCACTAGGGGCCCATGTAGTGCACCGTCATGGGCGGGAGATCCAGCCAGCGGCACCTCCAAGAAATGGTCTCAGCTCGCCGGCGCCTGAAAAAGTCCACCCACTCAGCCCTACTCCTGTCAACAAACTTGAAACATCGCTGAGAGAGTAACCTTGCCTCGTATGACCAGTTGCCAGGAGGGATGGTCAGCACATTCGCTTTGTCGCAAAGCCAAATCTACGAAAAAGAGAGAGAAAACAAGTAAGAAACCATAGAAAGCCCAGCCGAGTGTTGAGGTAAAACGAGAACGTGGGAGAAACCAGAAAAAGGAGAACCGAGTGCGAAGCCAACCTGTAGGAGGAGAGGGCTACCCCTGAAAGCCTCGGTCTCTTCAAGACGAACCTTATCCAGACCAATCAGTGTCTCAGCCAAAATCATCGGAATCACATCTTTTCGGGCCTCAACCTGAGCAGCGACATTAACCAACGCCGAGCTAGCATGACCAACGGAAGGGACCAAGAGATAGGCCGCAAGCAAGCACATGCAGAGGGCGGACATGCGTCGAGTATGATAAGTCATGTCTCCAAGGTTGCCAGGTGGAGAAAACAGCTCGATAAGATGCATGACATTGAGATGGCCATTCCTGACCAAGTAGCGAGCAGTACCATCACTTAATCCAAGGGCCACGATCAAGACTTTGTAGGCACTCTCACGCACGGGGGGAACGATGACCTCCCCCGAGCCAAAACCCCCAAGGTATGCATGAAACTCCTCGATAGTGGGACAAAGCTCCTGCTCGCCGAAACGGAAGACATGGATCTCCGGATCCCAAAAACTCACGGCTGCCCTCAAAAGCTCAGGACGAAGGCGAATGTTACGGAGGTACCTCATGGAGTAGAGACCGTGAGCTCGAAAGTTGAGCCAATCAACACCTTCCATAGAAGCCAACCATGGACGGAGCGAGCCGGTGAGAGAAAGAGCCATTTCAAGGAGCAAAGAAAGAAGGCAAGAGTTGGATGAGGTGTGGAGAACATAGAATGAGAAAACTTGAATTTATAGGAGAGGTGGAGAAGACAACTTCAACTTTCAAAGAGCCTCGGGTTTCAAAAGTGCAAGTTTTCCATGAGTCCTACATGGAGAAAAGTGTGGTGAAGTCCCAAAAGGTTCAAAACGGACATGCACTGGTCTAGAAATGCCACTGCATGGGTCAAACCTCAACCCCCGAGCAATCTGCCTTGGAAAACAGCAAAACTGGAATCTGTCAGGAAAGATGCCTCGAGCGGCACCTTGCCGCGTCGCACGGTAGGTTGAACCCAGAGAAACCCCACGGCAGTGTGATTGAGGTACCGTGTGGCAGATGCTAACCCGCGCGGCATTCTGATCATCTGCGCGGCACCTTGATTCTGTATTTCTGCAGTTTTTAGCCGCAACATGCCAAAATGGAATCAGGGCACTATGAAATACCAGCAACCATCAGAACACACTCTAACGGGTATTTGGGACTTCAGGGATGTCTCGTTTTAGGACAACTCCCAGGATTCGTCGTCGTGGCACAAAAACTCAATAAAATCCGTCTCTTAGGCCGTGTCAAGGTGTCAAAGTCCGTTTCGGGTCATTCCAAGTCACTCTTTCAAGTCCTACAGGTCATAATGGTCAAAAGTGACTTAGTCCAAGTCCTGGTTCGTGTCCAGAATCAAAACTCGAGAATGTCACGTATTAAGGTCAGCATTTTCCTACTTTTCGAGTGCATTCCAAAGGCAAAGTAGAATTTCCAAGTCTTGTGTCAAGATTTCAAGGTTGTTATACGGAGTCAGTTGAGAAGATGTCTGTATGAAGTCTTGTATGCAGAGTCAACTTCACAATGGTTTGCCCAATTGCTTTGTTTGATTTCTATTTCATTGTCAATATGCTTCGATTGTTAATATGTCACTCATCCTTAACCTCACGATTCAACTCAACCTCGTTGATCAACAACTGGTTGCATTGCCTGGTCAATGTTTTGGCTATTCAGTTTTCTTCACACAAACCAAAGAGAATTGAATGACATAAACAATGAAAGTACAAGATCTCTGTATATAAATCCAAAAGCATCTGTGAGTCAGAGTACAGAAAAGGGCATAATGGCCCAATGATCAAGATCCTATCTACCGAGGGCAAACAGGCGCCCTACAAAAAAAAGCACGCAGGCCCCGTCAAAAGCACAAAACAAAAGAGGAGCTCAACTCTCGTCATCCTCGTCCTCGTCCTCGCTCTCCTCATCAGAGACCTCCTCGATCGCTGGAAAGCTGCTCGCCGCCTGAGTGCCGGTTGCTCTAGGCACAATATCTCCTGAGGTGACCTCCAGGTCGACGTCTGGAGGCTCGGGAGTATCGTCCTCAGAGACGTCAATAGGCTCGTCCTCGGTCCCTACAGAGCGTTGTGTCCTTTTCGATGCCGGCTCCTCTCGTGAGCCAGCAGAGGAGACCTGTCGTACTATCGGGCGGACAGACTTCCGCCGCAACCCTCGTGGAGCCCCTCCTCTAGCCTGCAATGGTATAAAATTCATGTGATATTTGCATTATAATCATAATATAAACGATGTAAGTAAAGCAAATGACTAAAGTTCGAGAGTATACCATCGATCCGCCAACGCGAGGCAACACCTCCGGAGGGTGGCCCATGGCGTACTGCCTCACCAGCTGCTCCAGGCCCATCATGGCCTCCGCCATCTCCTTCACGTACCCTGGAGGAGCCTGCAATGAAGGAAATCAATCAGAACGTGTGAAAAGAGCGAATGTACGAAGGGAGGAAACCATGTTATACCTGAGCGAGAAACTCTGGAGCGTCCACTGTAGGCGTGGCACTACAACCAGGCCCGGAGCTCCCTGGGGAGTCGTCACGTCTACTGTCCAGGACAGGGTAGGGAGGCTGGTACCACTCGGGCCCACACTCCCGCTGCGACCTCTATCGTCGCGGCCTCCGCTGCCTCTGTCACCTCTGTCCCGCTTTCTCCCCCTTCTTCCTCCAACGCCTTCTCGCGCTGCCTGCGCCGCCTCCCAAGCAGCGCGTATCCCCAGACTCGCCATCAAGTACTGAGAACAGTACTCCGCGTAGTCAGCAGCAAGGCCAGCACCTGCCTCGAAGAACGGCTCCAACTCGAGGTCCGGTCGTGTGAACTGCTCGACCTCCCTCCGTGTGTCTTGGTACATCCTCTGCACTAGAGCGAAGCGACCAGGGGACTCGATAGGCGTCGGCCTCAACGGCTGGCGTGACACTCGATCGCCCAAGTACCACTTGCCCGGTAAGTAAGGACTCGAGAAGCACTCTCCCCCTAGCTACCTCCCTACTCTGCGCAACGTAGGGGATCTCGAAGCGGTCCCACACCCGCCAGTGGACCTGTTATCAAGAATAAGCAATGTCAAGATGCTGTTGGAATGGAAATAAGCCAGAAATGGATATGGAAATGCCTTAGTACCTGATCAGGACGCAGCTCGTCCAAGAAAGTCGAAAGGCATCCAGCTTGCCTCTCCCCCTCTTCACGCCCTTGTACTCCGTCGACCAGCGTAGGGCTCGAGGGAGTATCGTGTCGTCAGGACACGTGGTCTCGGGATGGTACATCCCTATAACCTCGTACGTCCAAAGCTGCAATTCAAGACATTGAAAGTTAGCGCAAGATATACATTGAATGAGTACGAATGGAAAGCTAACTATTCACGAGAAATGAAGAGAAATATACCTCCCAGACCCTCCAGTAGCCTCCGAGGCTCACTCCTGCCCCGCGGGAAAGAGAGCCCATGAAGGCATAGCACGTCCCCAGTGCTGCACCTCCCCAGTCGAAGCGGGCGATCTCCCCGACGTCCCTCAAAGCTGGGAGAAGCGAAAGGTGTACTCGGTTGCGCCTGTTGGGAAACAGGGACGCACCAAGTAAGTATAGCAGAAAGCACCTCGCCATCTGCTCCTCCTCCACCCTGTCAGTCGGGAGCCTCTCCGTCCAAAACCTCAGAAGCTGGGCATACTTTGCATCATCACCCTCCGCCCTCAGCTCGTGCCCCAACATCGCCCGCTGGAACGCCGCCTGCCTCCCTGTGGCAGCGTCAAAAGGAATAGGGTCACCTCCGACTCTAAGACCAGTGATCGCCGCAAAGCCCAACGGCATCACGGTCATCTCGCCAAAGGAAAAGTGGAGGGTGTTCGTCGTATCCCACCACCTCTCAGCCAAAGCCCTCACCACCGTGCGATCGTTGCACACGCCCCTCGCCAGCACCCCTACAAACTCCCCAAAACCGGCCTGCCTCACTATCTCCCGCGCAGCCTCGGGTAACCTCTCCCAGAACGTCGGCACAGCTGCCGAGCCTCCATAGCACGAGAGTGAGATCGCCTGTTACAATAAATCAGCAAATATTCAGTAAACAGGCATGGCATGCAATACAATGGTATAATGAAATGAAATACGATGCATTGGAATTTGAAGTACAGCTATTTAAAGTATACCTTGTCTCGGCGCAAAGAAAGGTGCTGCTGAGGATCCCTCAGGACCAGAGCCTCGTCGTAAGTCGGCCTTCTCGGAGTGTAAGGGTCAAAAAGTGAAGGCACCACCACGTGCTGAAAGGGCACGTACGCCGCCTCGTCGTAGGGCCCTCGCCCCTGCAACACTAGTGTCGCCTCAGCCACCACAGTAGTACGAGGAGCCACCACCCCTTCGGCCTCCTCGTCAGCCCGCCTCTCCTCAGCCTCCGGCTCCCTATCACCCCCGGTCCTAAGCTCGGCCTCCAACTCTGCCTCGCGTGACGCCAGTAAAGCGTCCGCCAACCCAGGATACCCCCGTACTAACTCTAGCACGTCCTGCATGGACGCCATCGCTAAGTAGTCGCCCACGCCTATATGGCGTGACGACCCTGCACCTGTGCCACTGCCCACAAACATAGGCGGCGTGTCCTCCACCACCAGCTCCACCTCCGGCTCACCCTCGACGATGGGGGCCTTCCCCAAGTCGGTTCGAGGCTCTCTCACGGGAGAGGCCTCTGTCTCCTCCACCACCTGGTCTAAACCACCACCGTGGCCCTCTCCTCCACACCCGTCGCTGCCTCTGACCGGCCCGAAACCTCGGCGTCACCCCTCGACTCCACTGCACCCGGAGTCTCCGCCTCCTGACCATACCCGGCCAACACTACATCATCACCGTCGCTACCAGCCACTGCAGCGGCCGGGGCCGTGGCCTCCTTGGCCAGTGCCGCCTGGTCCGAAACCCCGGTGATCTTCGGAACACCCTCGGCTATAGCCACATCCTCCGGGACAACCGAAGGCGAGGTAATCTCGACCTGTGATGAATGGCTGTCGCCAGGAGCGTCCCTGGACTCCATGAGGCGAGACGGTCGAGAGAGAACGATCGGAGAGAGAGAAAGTAGCGAAAGAGAGAGAAATGGGCCAAGAGAGAGGAAATTAACTATGGGGAGTAATGTGTACACTCAGATATATATATATATATATATATATATATATATATATATATATCCCGATTGATTCACTCGGAAACCAACGTTGGATCGGGTTCCATGCCAAATTAGCGCCGCGCTTAGCGCGTAATCGCCTGGCACCCTAGACGAACATACAGCGCCTCCGGTTTACTCTACCGTGCGTCCCTAAATTGACCTCGCACGGCATCATGTATTATTTCGACTGTTCCAGTTTGTGGCCGATTCGTTCGAATTCGTATGAGACGAGAAGTTTTAATGCAGGAACGGAAGAAGAAAAAGGGACTTTTCATTCGATAACACCTGGGGTAACCCCCCGGGATTTGTCATTACATTCAAAAAAAAAAAGAGGAGAAAAACAACAAAAAAACATAAAACGGGCCTACTGCCCTCTTTTCTTCTCCTTCCTCTTCCTTTTCTCCTCCTCCTCCTCAGTCGCTGCCCCCGTCGTCCGAGGCGTCATTCGCCCCGTCCGAACGATCATCCGACCCGTTGGGGTTGCCTTCGGAGTCTTCTGCCGTATCCTCCGAGCCACGCCCAAGGACAGACTCCGGGTCGTCCTTGTTGTCCAACTGGTCGAAGCAGAAGTCTTGAAGGTTGGAGACGGCCCGACGGAGGGAGCGAATAGTTGTGATAAGCCTCGCAATCTGGGTGTTCAATTCTTCGATTTCCCCGCGATAGTAAGCCATCTCGGCCTCCAAGGCCTCGACACGGGCCGCCAAACGACTGCTGTCCATCCCGGAGTATGAAAACAACCTGTTTTTTTAGAAAGATGCGAAGAAAGTAGAGAGACCCTTGAGATTTTGATTGTAGTGCATGAATTGTGGCACCCCCCCACGCTTATAAAGCCGTTCCAGCCGACGAAGGGGCACGCCTGAATTAATGGCACCCTTAAACCTGCCAACTGTTCTCGGAAATCGAAAGGGTGCTTAGCAGAACGAGGTGCCGCGCGCCTTCAACCTTGACCGCACGGCACCCTGGCTCCAGAAGTTTAAATGTTTTCTCGAAAATTGATCCAATCAGCCACCAAAATCCTCTTGGAAACTCAATTTTCAGCCGTTTTGCAGTAAAGATCCCTTAGAATGTCGTGCATCGGTTACGGCGCAATTTAATCCCCCGGGAATTCGCCGTATTCGCCTTTTTCTCGGTATTCGTCCTCCGGGACTCACCGTGAACTCGTTCAAGGATTCGACATATTTTCCCCAAAGCAGGTCCAAAATTCAAAATTTAATTTTCGCCTCCAGGGCTTGTCTCAAAATTCAAAATTCAATTTTTCGCCTCCAGGGCTCGCCTCAAAAATTCAAAATTCAATTTTCGCCTCCCAAGGGCTCGTCTCAAAAATTCAAAATTCAATTTTAACCTCCCGACGGCTCGTCTCAAAATTCAATTTTCGCCTCCCGAGGGCTCGTCTCAAAAATTCAAAATTCAATTTTCGCCTCCCGAGGGCTCGTCTCAAAAATTCAAAATTCAATTTTTGTCTCGCGAGGGCTCGTCTCAAAAATTCAAAATTCAATTTTCGCCTCCCGAGGGCTCGCCTCAAAAATTCAAAAATACAGTTTTCGCCTCCCGAGGGCTCGTCTAAAAAAAAACTCAAAATTCAATTTTCGCCTCCCGAGGGCTTGTCTCAAAAATTCAAAACTCGATTTTCGCCTCCCGAGGGCTCGTCTCAAAAATACAGTTTTCGCCTCTCGAGGGCTCGTCTCAAAAATACAGTTTTCGCCTCCCGAGAGCTCGTCTCGCTTTTTCGTCTCTCGAGCCACGGTCTAACAGACCTAACGTCTCTTCGTCTCTTGAGCCACGGTCTAACGGACCTAACGTCTCGATTTTCGCCCCCCGAGAGCTTGCCTCGATTTTCGCCTCCCGAGGGCTTGTCTCATATTTTTCTTTTAAAACAAATGTTTTGCATACACGACACCACGAGCACTCTGTTATTTTTCTCTGCACGAATTGTCCTTTGAGACTCATTTTCTCGCATTGCAATGTCCCAGTGGAACTACGCTGGTCTGATCCCTACAACGGGGTACGTAGGCAGCTCCCCGAGCGCGACCACCATCGTTATTTACTTGCATTTTTCACTTTGTCTCTGTTCAAAGGCACTAGAGCAACGGATTGGGATGCCTATTCTTTAAGCGTCACTCGTACCAACTAATGGTATCCGAGTTACGTTAAAGAGGGACTACTGTAGACACCCCAATCCGGACCTCGGAGAGTCTTTGTCCACCCCGATGATGAAAATAGAGGAAACGATACCTTTGCGAGCTTGAAAAAGGATCTCTAAGCCCAAAACCCAAAAGCCAAAGAGCCCAGATAAGCCCAAACAAAGCCCAAAAGAACCTGGACCGAAGGAAGAGGAGCCGTACGGAGCCAAAATGGAGCGCACGGCACCTTGAAATTAAAGGGTGGCTGCGCGGCAATCCTTAACCGCACGGCACCTTAAGCAAAAAGGTCGATCGACTCATAAAGTCATCGGCCATGCCAGCAGGAGCCATACCGATGACTGCTCACTAAAATGCACTTCTCGCCCGCCTAAAATACCTCCACCACTTGAAATTCAAAATCATTGGCCTTTGCCTATAAATTAACCCTCCACTCAAGAGAAAGGGTCCCTCTTAGCCCTTCTTTTGAGTCCTTCTCTTGCCCTTCTCTTGGCTCTCTCACTCTACTTTCTCTCTAAGTTCTCAAACCCACTTTCCATTACCACTTCCATTTCCAAGTCTTAAAGGATGCCATTTCCAAAAGACATTCTTTAAGAGCTTTCACTCACTCCTTCTCATCATTGAAGTTGATCATTCATTAACTTCAAGACCCCATCACCCAAAATACCTAACCTTCACTCACACCCATACTCCCTTTGCCTCGTTTAACCTCCTCCATCCACATCCGTGACGATCCATCCACATCCTTGCATCCACGATCCTTGACCAAGCTCAAACCAAAGGTATAAACTAGTTTCCTGGGACTAGACTCCGTTCTGAGGGGACTTTTCTGTCGCCAGATCTAATCCCTTTTGGTTAGATCCTCGACTCAAAACCTATTTTCATAAAATAACACCAACATTGTTCTGAGGTTGGGGAACCGCGCTGTCTGTTGATCAGACTCCTGACTCTCAGCGCACGGCATGGTGCACACCGATGCTATTGTGAGCAGGCTGTGGATCCAAGTTTTCCTCTGTTGTGGTTATCTGTATCTGCTGTTTACTATTTCTGTTGATCTTAAAATAAGACCATATCTACAAGCCATGTTCTGGCTCTTTTAAAAACTTTCAAGATCATCCCGAATGATCAAAAACGTTAAAAACTACTTTAAAACCGTATTTTGAGAAAGACAATGGTATTTTTGGGATGATCTAACTGTTGTGAGGCTTCTGATAAGCTTTCCAAAAGATATGCGGGGAAAGCCGTGAGCTAAATAACGTTTTGAAAGTCTGTAATAGTCTGGCGGCAGAGCAGGTACCACGCACGGTACGTTGAGGTGCCGCACGCGGCATCTCAGGGTGCCGTGGACAGCTTAGCCGAGATCCAGACAGTCTGCTCAGTGTCGTTCGTTTACTCTATTCATCTCATTTTATCACTACTGTACAGACAGCACCACCTGCACGTCAATATGATATATTTCCCATGTCCCTTCCCCGCTACTTGTTTTATTAAAGAGTTTGATATTCCGGAAAATATCGAAGATTTCCCCCATTTTTTTCTTTTGAAAACATTAAGTAGAGACCGGTTTTCTCCGGGCGAGTGGGGTGCTTTTTAAAGAAAAACCTTCCTCATTCGTAACGTGGCTCCCGAACCCAACATCTCAACGTTTTCGCTAGACCAAAAGCCTTTTCCAAACGACTCTTCGGTTTCTCGGATGATCCGTTTCAGAAATCCGGGTGGCGACTCTTCGAGTTGGCGCTCCTTTTTCGGGGCGCCGGTAGCCCACAGTCTCCTTGGCTTTGGTGACAATAAGCTAGAGGAAAGGATACCTAATTCCTTGGGAAATTGTAAACGTCTTCTAGTAATTGATCTTGAGTTCAATAACCTCATCGGAATGATACCTAGACAAATCTTTGAGCTTTCATCCCCATCAATTGGTCTCTTCCTAAGTCGTAATCAGTTAACAGGACCGATACCAACGCAAATCGGTAACTTGAGAAATCTTGGAAAGCTGAATTTATCAAAAAACAAAGTATCAGGAGGAAACCCATCAACTCTTAGTAGTTTCAAGGTGTTGGCTGGAATTCCTTTCTCTCGTGGGAAATCATTTTGAAAGTACTATTCCTGAATCCCTCAATCAACTGAGAGGTATTCAATTCTTAGATCTGTCTTTGCAACAACTTGTCCGGACAAATTTCCAAGTTCTTAGGATAGTTGACTTCCCTTAAAAGTCTAAACCTATCATACAATATGTTCGAAGGTGTAGTTCCAATTGACCGATTGTTTAAGAATATTAGTGCTTTTTCAGTTGTTGGAAATAACAAGCTATGCGGAGGAGTTAAAGAACTTCAACTTCCAGCATGTCCAACAAAAGTATTGCAGAAAAAGAAAAAACCTCTCAACAATGAAGTGATAATACCTATAATCACTATGTCGTTTATTGTTGTGATCCTACTCTGTGTCGCAACAATTATTTTTTGAATCAGAAGGTCAAGACAAGAAATCTCTTCGGCCTTACCTTTCCAAAGCAAGTACCCAACACTCACTTATGCAGAACTTTACCAAGCAACAAATGGGTTCTCTTCCGACAACTTGATAGGTGAAGGAAAATATGGTTTTGTTTTCAAAGGGATTCTTAACTTTAGTGGACAAACAATTGTTGTGAAGGTATTGAAACTTCAAGAACGTGGAGGGAATAGGAGTTTCCAAGTAGAATGTGAAGCACTCGAGAACATTCTTGGTCGGGAACAAACATTTATTAAATGAGGTACAAGAACAAGTGCCACACCCGCCAAATCGAAAACCAAATTTACAAAACCAAACACAGATGGGATCCTAGCAGGCTCGCACACCGTAAAAAAGCAGCTAACTATAGAAAACGTTGATTAATTTGGACAACAAGTAGAGACACATAAATTAGCAATGACACCCAGCATGCGCTTCGGTCAGACGACATGAACCAAAAATATACCAGCCAAGAGATTTCATCTTGTTTTGGTGTAGAATCCATGGTCACCGTTAACGACAAATTGAGCTAGATCAAACACTTGGTTTGTCCGTCATGGGATTTGTTGCAAGTGATCAAGCCACAAGTACTATGACCGAGATAGCAGTAAGGGCCCGTTTGGATGCGGGATAAGGATTCGGGGTATTAGTTATGAAGGGGGATAATATAGTAGAGGGTATTATATAAGAAGGTGTAGACACCCCAATTTGGCCTAACGATTATTTCAAGTCCCACCGTGGGGACCATCCCGATGATGAAATAGATGCAGTGATTGCTGATTGACTTCTTGTGAATCTTAGGACTTATGGTAAGAACTTTCAGCCACTCAGAGGATCCAATTCAGAGCCATATAGGCTTTTAAGATAGAAAAACACTATCCTAAGAAAATCCATTTGTCGGCCGTAACTTGATCTCACGGCCTTAATATCGTTTCCTCACCTGAGCAACCTGTTGCTTGAAAGTCTCTCTGAGAGATCAATCCCTCGGCCGCAAGATCTATCCTTCAGCTGCAACATCGTTTCTTCGGCTGCCAGATCCATTGCTCGGCCACCAGATCGTCTATTTTCCAAAGGGAAAAATTCAAAATACCCCCCAACCTTTAGACCAAAATTTAATTAGGCTCCCAACCTTTTAAAAACTTCAATTTTACTTCCAACGTTATTTTCCATTAATCAAAACGCCCCCTTCCGTCAGAATGACTAACGGATTTCGTCAAAAGCTCAGTTAAAAAGCGTCCCGATCGAATTTTGATGATCCGATCCGCTCAATGTGTTCAAAACATGATTTTGAAGGTATCCTTTAGAAATCGAAAAAAAAATGACCCAGAAGGGCTTCATCTGAACAGTTTTTTATTAAACTATTTCAATAAAAAACTGTTCAAATGAAACACTTCCGGGTCATTTTTTTTGCCGATTTCTAGCGAGTACTTTTAAGATCATGTTTTGAACACATTGAGCGGATCGGATCATCAAAATTCGATTGAGAAAGAGGAGGTGCAGATTGATCCGGATTTTGTTCAAGTCTGAACGTCCGGATTTTGCTTCGGTTTACACCTCCCTTTTTCTAATTGAATTTCGATGATCCAAGCCGCTCAATGTGTTCAAAACATGATTTTAAGGGTACTTGCGAAAAATTAGCAAAAAAAATGATTGGGAAGGGCTTCATCTGAACAGTTTTTTTTATTGAACTATGAATAAAAAACTATTCAGATGACGTCCTTCCCGATCATTTTTTTTGCTAATTTCAGGCGGGTACTCTTAAAATCACGTTTTGAACACATTGAGCGGATCGGATCATCAAAATTTGATTGGGAAGATATTTAACGGAGCCTTTAACGGAATCCGTTAGTCATTTGGACGGAAGGGGGCGTTTTGATTAACGGAAGATAACGTTGGGAGTAAAATTGAAGTTTTTAAAAGGTTGGGAGCCTAATTGAATTTTGGTCTAAAGGTTGCGGGGTATTTTGAATTTTTCCCTTTTCCAAACTCTAGAACGTTCTGTCGATTGTTTGATCCAACTACGATACCTCTCCGATGCGTTCGGGCCACGTTCAGAGATTACCACGAAGAGTTTGATTGCATTGAAATTGCAATTGCAATCGTGCATTTTGATTGGCCGGAGTGAGTCACCAATTGCCTATATAAAGGGCCTTTGGGTTCCAAAATAAACACCACGAAAAAAATATCAGATTCACCTACGAAATTACTCCCTTAAACCACGAAACTCTACAGAATCATACTCTCAAACCCTCTCTTCAAAACCCTAACCTCCCGAAGGCAACTACTAATCTGACGATCAAACCCAAAGTCTCAAACCCTAACCCTAGGGTTTTTCAAGAAGCAATCAGTCAATCATCCTCAATTCGAAGCAATCAAGCTACTGAGGGATCAAGGCGGTGAGGCCCAGGGGCCTCCGGTTCAATTTATTTACTATTTTTATGCTTGGTCGTAGCGTCTGATTATCTGCTAATTTTTTTCTGTCTGGTGTGAGGAAGAACATCAACCAGGGCTTTGATCCATCGGCCGATACATTAATCCAGTGCGATTGCTCAGCCGTGATATCCATTCACCAGCCGCGTAATCGATTTCCTGGGACAGTTTATTTTGTGTTCTGCTTTCTGATGCATGATTTCAATCACAGTCATGGCTTATCTTTCACTGCTTAAAGGCTAAAAACAGACTACCTGTTAGAATTAAATAAAGCATGCATATGTCTTATGTTGAATAACTATGGGTCAGCCTCACGACTGGGCAGAAAAGGGTGCCTAACACCTTCCCCTTACTGTACATTTGGCTCCTGTACCCAGAATCTCTATCTATTTTCCTAGTTTTAATAAACTGGGTGGCGACTCTGTTTTGATGATAACCGCTATCGTGTGGCGATATTCCTAACCTTGGGAATATCCACGATCTTGGTTTATGAAGCAAGCAACCAAACGAGCAAACAACGATCAATCTGTATGGCGATGCCCCGCTCTAGGGAGGTGTCTACAGTTTTCTGGCGACTTTGCTGGGGACCTGAGAGCCATAACCAGAAAATTCAACATAAGACTAATACATGTTTTATTTATTTCATTTATCATATGCATCGAGCAGGCAAACCTCGTTGACTTCACCTAATACCTCGGCATAACATGGGTTATGTTAGGGGTTCCAGCAAACTCCACAGTCACTTGTACCTAGTGGTATATCAAAAAGGAAATCACCCAATCACCGCCTATGATGGGTTGGTGAAAAGACTGGTGCCCTTTGACAATGAAGCACCCTGAGACTACCCAAACCTTACATGTGTTAGAGAACCATAGAACCTATCAAAATAGGACAGGATCCTGCAAGTTAGGAACTTACTTGCATTTTTACAGAAGTTCTTCTTCACACCTTGTATATGTTGTTTTAATATTGCTTTCTGTGCAGAAGGGTTGGGGCATGAACTAAGAGCCATAACTCTAAGTCTTTATAGCTAAGCACTGAGGCATGCCATTGCCTGCAAGGTATGTTTTTAGCAAGTTGAAAGCATCATTTGCTGACTTAACACTCCCGCTTTACTTAAAGCACCGCAAAGCATGGATTTTTAGAACAAAATCAAACACCGGCTGCCCCGCCGGCAATTGAACTAGGGGTTGCTCTAGCAATCTTTGCCTTGTGAGGCTACAGGAAAGAGGAAGTGTAAAGTAGTAGAGCATATTATGGATGATTGTATGCAAAGTCAAGGATATTGTGGATAGAACTTGCAATACTTGTTTCTCCATGGATGATTCAGCATGACAAATGTATGACTTTGGTTCTTATTTCCAAATCGACCTAGCACCCATCTTTCAAAATTCAAAATTGTGAGCATGCTTACCGCAACAAGCCGGTAAGATTTAGGAGTTTGTCAATGTGCTAGCAAGTAATCAAGTGAATTATTCACGTTTTGAGAAATAATCTTCCCTAACCAAGAATTGAAAGAACTTTCAAAACTTTTTGCAATTCCTAGTCTAATCCTCAAATGGCAAATTTTTCTGAAACATTCAAATAGCCACTAGCGCAGCGATGGACTCCGAGTCTACTTTCTGTTGTAGTCATATGCTCAACCTTTTCGGTTTGTCTCATAATATGGATTGGCTTGGAAGTGGGATCTAAAGTGGCAGCAACAAGTCTTAAGAATCGTCCATATTAAAAATGACTGGCTCTCTATAGTAACCGATAAACTCATGCGTACAAACGAATTGCAATGCATGACTCATCCATAATCTGTGTAAGTAGCTGTGGTGCTATATCTATACATATCATTTTGCTTGCCTCTTTCTAACTATACAGGGGCCAAACCAAAAGAGAAGTCCATCCCCCCCATTTCCTTTCTTTGTTCATCGCATGTCATTTGGTTGCACCACCACTCAGGGCAGTTTGCATATTAGAAAATGCGCCGCATGGACAATTAGTTTTGGATATCTCAACTTGAGCATGCTTAGGTTTCTCCTTCTCTTAGATTTGGAGTTTGATCTCAGACGTGATGGTAATGGCTGACGAAAAAATTGAAGTTTTAATCCAACCAAGTTCTGAGCAATGGCAGCCATGTCCATCACGTATTGGCTTGGATTTTAAAACAATCTTTTTCGTACTTAGCTAACTTTTACCACCATTTTGGCCCATATTTTGCTTTTCCTGAAAAATTGATATCAGTATGCTCATCATGGTTTCTGGCCAATTGTCACACTCAGCATGAAATAAATTCAAGTCTCCTCGAATATGAACTACGAATGGCCTGATTCTCTGTTGGGATACGTAGGCACCTTTTGGTTAGCCACAATTTTGAAAATGTTCCCTCTTGTGCCAGTTTGCTGCTATAGAATTCTCATGATAACATTGAGTATTGAAAACAATCCTTAGGGATTTCAAAGTAATCTTATGACATCTTTTGAAACACATCATAATCACTTAAATTGTCAAAAGCGCAAAATGAGTTTTTCAATGTTATGACCCGCGTCATTTCTGTTGATCTAAGAAGGAGTTGACACATCTATACACCATCACAGAGATCACTTGCAAGCAAAACATGCTGTTGAAAATGAAGAAGGAGAAAGAAGAAAAGAGAGGAAAAATACAGAGAAAAAATGATGAGCTCGCTAGATTGAAAATCCGTAAGGGCGGTCTAGGCAAAAGTTAGAGTATGAACAAAGTGAGAAATTAGCCATGTCTCCATGCATCTACTATGTGTCTCAAAAGATTCTCCTCAATCTTAGAAAATCCACTTGGTTAAACCTCGAAGCCCCTAATTTCTTGGTTAGGATCCCTGCCACTTTGTCGTGTGTTTCAAGATGAAAAAAGACATTCATTTCTCTATCCCAAACACTTATCCCTTGCTAGCCACGTCGAGCCTCTAGATAATTTTTTTGAAAAGCCTGCTAGGCAACCATCCCCTACACTGGGGCAAATATAAAAAAATACAAGGAGAGATGAAAAAAAATCAATGAAAGAATGAGCACTTTGTCATACAAGGGACATTTTGAAGGAAACATTTCTTCCAATACATACAAAAGATATTTTTGACGAAACCAATTCTTTCACACAAAGTGAGGCAAGAGACAACAAGAGTTGATAAAAATGTTGAAGATGGCTGCTAGTTTTTAAAACCCAAGCGTGAGTAGAAATTAGATTTGAGTCTTTACATCTGCTACTTTCTCAAGCCAAAACCCAAGCCTACATTATGGTCCATAACAAAGTCCTCTCAAATTGGGGAACACGACTTAGTAGCAAGGTCCTAGACACTAGGGGCATCACCAATGTGGAACTTAACGCGAAGGGCAAGAATCCTGAAATTTGCATCATCTTAGCAAATCAAACAACATGGAGAGTTACGTGAGACAGGGGGCATGCCTATGTTTCCCTTTGTGCACTTCTCTCAAAAGTATCCAACCTCTTATGTGGATCTCAGTAGGCACTTATCAATCCAACTCAAGTCAACCAAATCAAGCTCAAAGCAACAAACTCACCTAATTGACTAGGGGCATGGGTTTGCAAAATAGTTCTATGTTCTTTGATGATTGAATGACATGAGTGTGGAATAAGGATGGAGTGATATGACTTTGAAATCCTTGAGGAAAAGCTTTCAAAGATGGTTTTATCCTAAGCATTCTTAACACAGTAAATACAAGCGCAGTCACTTTTCATAAATTTCTGAGAAAATAACATGGGTCTCTCATTTCATGAAGAGTGCAGCAATATGGTTCCTTAACCAAACAATGTTTTTCAGTGGTGTCGTTAGGGCATTGCGATCTTTCTAGTATAAGCAATAAGCCATTACCAAACACGCCAAAATTGAGATGTCCAGAATGCATTGTGGATTCACATACGTATCATTATCACCCTGTCTTTGATCTTAGTATTTCATGTGTATGTCATTATGGTTGCTTAATGGAAGTAGTTGTCTTGGTTGCACGAGCTAACCCCAAGTGTAAGGTGTTCTTTTGCTCAAGCAAGGCAGGTTCATCAAGGCATCATTGGCCATCTTCTTTATACAAGGAATAAAGGGCAACAAAAGGGATGCACTGTAAAGTCTACCTCCTTGTCAACACACTTGAAGAAAGCTCAACTTGAGAAGCAACATATCCTGGGGAACACCTCAACTCTTTTGTGGAATGCTGTCACACAACACTGTCAAGGGCATGCCTAGATCTCTGCCGAACAGAAACATTGCACTCACATTCATTATTATTTACCTCGCATGTTTCTATGCTAGGGGCAATTAGATCATCGTCATCATGCACAGTTAAGCTAGGGTCAAGCATCCATTGCCCAAACAGGGGGCTTCTATTTTTCCAGAATGTTTAGTTCAATACGCATATATGTCACGTTGCAAACCATGTCACCCAAAATCGTTCAAGCTCTTGAACTGGGGTTCTTTAAGCGTGGTGGTCCTGCCCCTAGTTGTCAGCATAAAAAGACTTCGACTCGTGGTCCATTCCAAGCCTGTTGCATGTTGTTTTCCTATCCATTGCCGTTTTTTAAACTATTCAAATGTGGATTGCAGGATTCTCCTGGATTTCGGTCCTTGAACCTACCATACCAAGCTTGGTATCTATAACCAACAAAGCCAAGTCAAAGAGGCTGAAAGATAGCCTCGTAACTAGTCCTGAGCAAACTCTACAATTGGCACCATGTCAACAGTATTAAAGCAGGCTTCGCACTTCACATCTCCATAGCTCCTTGCTTCACACTTCAAATCTCTGTAGCTTTTTGCTTCATACTATCATCAAGCAAATCCAGCAGCTCTACGCCAACCAACTCAGCGATTCTATGTCCACAATCATTTAACGGCCTCACTCACCTAACAGTCTCAAGTTCATCACTCCAACAGTCAGGCTCATTCAGTAGCTCCAAGTAGCCACCTGGTAACACCATGTGCTCCTTGCTCGCCATCTCAGACAGCATCATTGTAGACACCCCAATCCGGACCTCGGAGAGTCTTTGTCCACCCCGATGATGAAAATAGAGGAAACGGTACCTTTGCGAGCTTGAAAAAGGATCTCCTTTAAAACCAAAAACCCAACAAATCCAACAAACCCAGCAAACCCAGCCGAGCCCAGCCAAGCCCAATAAAAAGCCCAAAAAACTCTGGACCACAGGAGGAGGTACCGTGCGGAGCCAAATTTGAGCGCACGGTACCTTGAGAAATTCAAGGGACCGTGCGCAGCCAAACCCCTCTGCACGGCACCTTGAGCAAAGTCGGTTGCTCGAAGTCGGCCACGCCATGCAGTGAGCCACCGATGACTGGCTTAGCCGAAAATGCACTTCTGGCCCACCCAGAAAATACCTCCACCACTTGAAATTCAAAATCCTTGGCGTTTGCCTATAAATTAACCCCTCCACTCAAGGGAAAGGGGTCCCTCTTAGCCCTTCTTTTGAGTCCTTCTCTTGCCTTTCTTTTGGCTCTCTCACTCTACTTTCTCTCTATAAGTTCTCAAACCCACTTTCCATTACCACTTCCATTTCCAAGTCTTAAAGGATGTCATTCCCAAAAGACATTCTTTAAGAGCTTTCACTCACTCCCTTCTCATCATTGAAGTTGATCACTCATTAACTTCAAGACCCCATCACCTAAGATACCTAACCTTCACTCACACCCATACTCCCTTTGTCTCATTTAACCTCCTCCATCCACATCCGTGACGATCCATCCACATCCTTGCATCCACGATCCTTGATCAAGCTCGAAACCAAAGGTATAAACTAGTTTCCTCGGACTAGACTCCGTTCTGGTCTTGAGGGGACCTTTCTGTCAGCAGATCTGATCCCTTTTGGTTAGATCCTGACTCAAAACCCATTTTCATAAAGTAAAACAGACACTGTACTGAGGTTGAGAACCCGCGCGGTCTGTCGCTCAGACGCGCGGCATCCCGACCCCCAGTGCACGGCATAGTACACACTAATGCTATTGTGAACAGGCTGCCTGGATCTGAGTTTCCTCCGCTGTAGTTACTTGTTTTTGCTGTTTACTGTTTCTGTAGCTCTTAAAATAAGACCATATCTACAAGCCATGTTCCGGCTCTTCTAAAATCTTTTCAAGATCATCCCAAATGATCAAAAATGTTGAAAGCTGCTTTAAAACTATGTTTTGAGAAGGATAATGACGTTTTTGGGATGATCTGATCGCCGTGAGGCTACTCATGACTTTTCAAAAGATCTACAAAGAAACCAGTGAGCTAAATGATGTTTTGAAAGACTGCAACGGTCTGACAGCAGAGCAAGTACCACGCACGGCATGTTGAGATGCCTCGCGCGGCATCTCTGGTTGCCGTGAGCGGTATTCTGAGGTCCAACAGTCTGACAGCAGAGCAGGTGCCACGCACGGCATGTTGAGATGCCTCGCGCGGCAGCTCAGGGTGCCGTGAGCGGTATTCTGAGGTCGAAACAGTCTGTTGAATGTTATTTACTTCCATTTACTCATACCATTTTATCACGATTGTACAGATAGCACCACCCGCACGTCAATGTGATATACTTCCCATGTCCCTTTCCTGTTACGTGCTTTATTAAAGAGTTTGATATTCCAAATAATATTGAAGATTCCCCCCCTTTTTTTGAAAACATCAAGTAGAGACCGGTCTTACCGGGCGAATGGGGTGCTTTTTAAAGAAAACCTTCCTCATTCGTAATGTGGCTCCCGAACCCATCATCTCAACGTTTTCGCTAGACCAAAAGCCTTTCTTTTTCAAATCAAACTCTCGGTTTCTCGGGTGACCCATCTCAAAAACCCGGGTGGCGACTCTTCGAGCGCAAGCGCTTCTTCGGGTGCGGGAGCCCACAATCATAACCCAGCTACTCTCTAGTACTCAACTCAACGGCTCAAACGTCCATGAAAACACCGTCTCTGCAAGCATCATACCTCTTGCACCATCAGGACACTCAGCAGCATCATGTGCTCACTTTTCAAGTCGTTCAACAACTCTACGCTCATCTCCGTGCTCAAAAGCTCCATGCCCAAGTCACTCAGTAAGCTCCATCGTCATTATCCCAACATCTCCATATCTAGCAGCTTCAAGAACTCCAAGCAACTCTACACTCAGACCTTGCCATATGCACAGCCTTGCGCTCAGCAGGTCCCATCTTAATAGTGTAGTGCTTACTTTGGCTGCCCCGAGCTCACATCTTGAAGCTAAGCAGCCTCGCCACGTCCAGGCCAAAAAAACAATCCTGCGGATTTCATTTAATACGTTGAGTGAACAACCAACAAGAAAAAGCACCTGTATAAAGCTTGTAATACCCTAGTGCACACTTCAGCCCTTCAGAAGGCATCTATGTGGCTAAATTCCTCCAAAAAGGGCATTCGTGTTGCTAGAGCCCTTCAGAAGGCGTTTATGTTGCTAGCTTCCAGAAAGCATTTGTATGGCCAGCTTCCAAAAAGTGTTCAGTCTCCGGAAGGCACCCCATTAATGGAGGCGATGGAAATCTCCTGAACAAGGTGAATCACCCCATCAGTCGAGGGGATGGAAATCTCTGAAGACATTAATAGCTGAAGCATTTAACCAACCTTATGGTATTTTGGGTCAACAAGTCGACAAACTCAACATGGGATTATGGCCAGATTGGCTTTGGGAGGCATCCCAAGCATGTGGAAACTAGCCTTAGAGGCACCCCAAGCTCGTGGAATCGATCCTCTGACTCTTGACGTTCCCACACCGGATAAATCAACCTCTCGCTGCTGCATCCTTCTGCAAAATCTCCCCTTTCAAAGGCAATCGATTTGAATCTAGGCACCAACAAAGCGTTCATGGTATTCTGGGCCCGCGGCCAATAGAATTTATAATCAAATCCAGCCTTGGGAGCATCTCTAAGCGTGCATGATATTGAGCACCAGTATCAAAAGCCTTGCATAGGTTGTCAAATGTCTGCCAGAAGCACTCAGTCTAGCCTCACAATCATTCCGAGCATGAGGAAACTAGCCTTAGGGGCATGCCTAGGCACGAGAAAGATCAAGCACCATCAAGACTCTCTCACTGCCACAACAAAGCTCACAATTGCTGGTCGCTTGAACACCAAGGATTCTTAGCCCTGAGTCCTCAAAATTACCATATCCATCAAGTCACCCAACAGCTCATCATCTTAGCAGCCCTGAGCTTACTATCAGCCAACGCCAAGCACTAGCACTGCATGCTTCATGACTATGTGCTCATCACCATACTCACCAGCTCAGCGGCACCATGTGCTTTATGCTCAACAAACTCAATGGCACCACGTGCTCATCACCTCAACAACTCCACGCTCCCCGCAGCTTCAAGCTTATTGTCATCCAAAAACTTCAGCAGCTTTAAGCTCGCTATCAAACTATTCAACGACTCTAAAGCCCACTACCTCAACTGGCTCTACGCCAACTATCTTAGCTGGCTCTACGCCTCCCACTCAGCGGCTCCACACCCATATTCATCATCCATCAGCACCGTAAGCTCGTCCTCGCCACATCAAAAGTTACTCAGTTGCTCCAAACCCATCATCTCAATGGCTCTACGCCTGTTATCATCTTAGCAACCACACAACAAAGCTTCAATCATCACCGTCAGCAACTCCCAGCTAAACTCACTCAACAACTCTGAGCTCATCAAGCGACTTAACACTTACTTCGACGGCTCTGTGCCTGTCAACTCAGCAGTTTTACGCCCGCATCTATTTCAACAAGCTCCACGCCTATCCACTTTGCGGCTCCACGCCGTAACCACTTCAACTGGTTCCACGCCGTAAACAATCCTCAATAGGCTCCGCGCCTCCCCAATCAAAACATCATCAATTCTCAAGCTCTACATTTGAATGCACAAAATCTAACATTTTGAATGCTCGAAGCTCTTCGAATGACCAACCACTGTGTACTGGATGCTCAAGTTCTATACTTGAATGCTCAAACTCTATGCTTGGATGCCAAGCCACTGCATACTGGATGCTCAAAACCTGTACTTTGAATGCTTGGATTCTGCTGTCCGAATGCTCGAGCTCTACGCTCCGAATGCTCAAGTCCAGAACTTGATAGAAGCTCTATGCTTAAAAAAATTAAACACACATGCACGGGCCCGTGCACATTTGCGTCAATTGCATCATCATTATCACATCGAGTCTACATTATCATATCTATTCACATCTAACCACCGTCATCATATACACATTCTGCATATCTCTCTTATTCATGAAATAGGTCAATCCTGCAATCAACCGGCTCTATGCCTCGGTTTTATTAATCGGTCCAACGCTTCGATCTTTTGGCTCTACGCCAAAATTTATGATGAGAAAGCTCCATGCACAGACCATCAGAATACAACCGGCTCTATGCCTTGGTTCAAAATCACGTCAAGCTCTAAGCTTTGACACCTCAGGCTTTTGCCTTATGATCAACACCAGCTCCGCGCTTCGGTTCCATCAAGCTCAAAAGCTCTGACTCCTCAAGCTCTCCCCTCATGACTACAACCGGCTTCGCGCTTCGATTCCTTTATTCCAATGCTCCGTTACTGGCCCTGTGCCCCATATATCTCAAGAAACGGCATCCAACTCGTCTCTGGAAGATGGCTTAGGTTCCACACCATATCTCAAAATTGGTGTCCAATTCATTCCCAGCAGATAGCTTGGATTCCACTCCAATTACATCAATTCCTTCCAGATCATTCACAAGGATAGTGATAAGCCCTCAATAGTGTAAATAATAGGGCTTATCCCTCTCATTTTTGTCACACACAAGTGCATAACTTGCTTGATTTGAACGATATTGCACGAAAGGTGTGTTTTTGGCATTTGCAGGTAAATCGTGTGAATAAGGCGCATTTGAAGGCCATGGATAGCCCCGAGGGTGTCCAAGTACCCAAGACCACGTGGCACTCCATGACCGAGTCCCAAGAGTCATGAAAAGAAGCTTTGAAGCATACTCGGGATCGATCCCCCAATGTTTAGGGATCGATCCCCCACCATCAGAAATCTTCAGAAACAACAGGGATCGATCCCCCTCTGACCAGGGATTGATCCCTCCTTCCTGCGCGGACTTTCAGTGGCATTTTTGTAGTTTTTTTGTAAAGGGGGTATATATACCACCCTTAGCCCGATTCTAGGGCATTCTCCATTTTTCACTTTCTCTCTTTACCTCCCTCTTCTCCTCTCTTCTCAAACTCTCCTTCTCTCTTCAATGGAGGGGGATTGCTAAGGTTTTGGGGTAGATTTCCTTCATTAATGTTGTAAGTATACTTGTGTTCTTCATTAATCTAGCTTTCATTTTCGTTTTTGCCCATGTTTTCATATCTCTCTTCGTTTTGCCTTGTGTTTACACCCACTATGGGTGAGTAGTGATTTAGGCTTGGTCATGGGGTGATTTCTACCCCATGATTTAGCTAGTTTAATGGCTTCTCTCGTTTTTTGTGCTAAATGTGGTTTGTGAATGGATTAAGTTCATTTTTATGCAACAAAACCTAGGGTTGTTAACCTCTTTGATTATGTGTAGGCAAGAACTTGATCTCTTGCCACATATAATGCTTGGAGCTATGTCACTCTTGGTGTTTGTCAAAATGACTCAAAGAACTTGTTGAACTCTAATATTTGTTCTAAACTTAGGGTTGTTAACTTCTTTGATTGTGTGTAGACAAATCTCCTTGGCACACCCAATGCTTAGAACCATGGCACTCTATGTGTTTGATAAAATGCTTAAATGAGTTCCTTTCCATTTCCAAACCCCGTTGTATGAGTTGAACTTGATTTTCATGGTTAAATCTTTCGAGTGAGATCAAATGACAATGACTCCCACTTGAGTTATCAAGAAGCATTGAACGACCTAAGTTATGGGCGGAATGAACCCCTAGACCTTGCCGCTTTTATTTCCTGTCAAATTCTATTTTTTTAGTCTTTTTGTAAATTAGAATTTCCATCAATCAAAAGTTGGCCGTCTCAAAGCCGAACTAAAGGTTGGCGGTCCTAACGCTAAAAACCCTTCATAAAGCAAACCTTCTGGCCTAGCTCCATTGGCTCCCTGTGGGTTCGACCTCGGACTTCCGAGTTTATTATGCTGCAACCGACCTAGCTCTACGCTTGGGGCGCTCTCCATCTTGACACTCAATTTGGTCGCAAGCAGATAGGCTAGTCTACCGAGTTTCCCTCAGTTAAAGTCAGGATGATCAAGAAAAGCAAACACACCTGCTGTGTACTGATCTACCCTAAAATACTAAGGATGCTCTTCGCAAAAATATCCCCGGCAACCCCTCGCTCCTTCAACTATCCTCCACCAAAATCCTGGCTCAGCCTAGGTACGTCGCACTACGGCTTTTAAAGCCCGAAGGTACGTCTTCTGTCTCTAACCCTCTAAACTTTTTTTTTTTGCCTCTTGAACTACGGTTGGTCTGAATTTCCCATGTGGAATACGTAGGCAGCCTCTCGGCCCGAACATAACAAAAACCTTTTTCAAAAACCCTTGGAATAGTGGTTGGACCAAATTGAGTTGCTTTTACAGCTTTGACTCTTACTCAAACATGTCTCGCGATCCGTCTGAGCTCAGTCAATGAGGGGCATCTGTAGACACCCCAATTTGGCCTAACGATTATTTCAAGTCCCACCTTGGGGACCATCCCGATGATGAAATGGATGCAGTGATTGCTGATTGACTTTTTGTGAACCTTAGGACTTATGGTAAGAACTTTCGGCCACTTAGAGGACCCAATTCCGAGCCATATAGCCTTTCAAGACAGAAATACACTATCCCAGGAAAATCCATCTGTCGGTCGTAACATTGATCTCACGGCCTTAATATAGTTTCCTTACCCGAGCAACCTGTTGCTTGAAAGTCTCCCTGAAAGATCAATCCCTCGCCCGCAAGATCTATCCTTCGGCCGCAACATCGTTTCTTCGGCCGTTAGATCCATTGCTCGGCCGCCAGATCGTTTATTTTCCAGACTCTGGAACGTTCTGTCGATTGTTTGATCCAACTACGATATCTCTCCGATGCGTTCGAGCCACGTTCAGAGATTACCACGAAGAATTTGCATTGCATTGAAATTGCAATCGTGCGTTTTGATTGGCCGGAGTGAGTCACCAATTGCCTATATAAAGGCCCTTTGGGTTCCAAAATAAACACCACGAAAAAATATTAGATTCACCTATGAAATTACTCCCGCAAACCACGAAACTCTGTAGAATCATACTCTCAAACCCTCTCTTCAAAAACCGTAACCTCCCGAAGGCAGTCACTAATCCGACGATCAAACCCCAAAGTCTCAAACCCTAACCCTAGGGTTTTTCAAGAAGCAATCAGTCAATCATCCTTAATCCGAAGCAATCAAGCTACTGAGGGATCAAGGTGGTGAGGCCCAGGGGCCTCTGGTTCAATTTATTTACTACTTCGATCTTTTGGCCAATACATCAATCTAGTGTGATTCCTCGGCCGTGACATCTATTCACCGGCCGAGGAATCTATTTTCCTGGAACAGTTTGTTTTACTCCGTCTTTCTGATGCATGATTTCAATTACAGTCTTGGCTCATCTTTCACTGCTTAAAGGCTAAAAACAGGCTAGGTGTTAGAATTAAATAAAGCATGCATATGTCTTATGTTGAATAACTATGGGCCAGTCTCACGACTGGGCAGAGAGGGGTGCCTAACACCTTCCCCTTGCTGTACCTTTGGATCCCGTACCCAGAATCTCTATCTATTTTTCTAGTTTTAATAAACTGGGTGGCGACTCTGTTTTGATGATAACCGCTAGCGTGTGGCGATATTCCTAGCCATGAGAATATCCACGATCTTGGTTTATGAAGCAAGCAACCAAACGAGCAAACAACGATCAATCTGTATGGCGATGCCCCCTCTAGGGAGGTGTCTACAGAAGGGTGAGCCTACATTGATGTGACATGGGAATTAAATAGTATTTGGTTTGGATGAGGGATAAAATAGAAGAATAAGGTAATTTTGTAGTTGAAATGGAAGAGAGAAGGGATATTATCTGGGGGTATTATGTAATAACACTTCAGAAGCTCCCCATAAATAATCCACCAGCCGGGCGTATTAGTGGGTACAAGAGAATCCGAGGCTTAGCTAATACCCTGGCAAAATGTGTTCCTAAATCATGGCTTAACCATGGGCCCACGGTCTTAAAAGGGGGTATTACTAATACCCCTTCGATAGCCCCCATTCAAACAGGCCCTAAGGGAAAAGCTGAAGGAAACATTAGAGTATCCAATCCACAAAGAAACAATAGAAACACCTTTGGGGGTTGACATTAAACACTTGGTGCCCATATGCATTCATTACATGAAGCCCAACGCTAGTTAAAACAAATTCACCTAAAACACCCAACACAAATTCACTACGCGTCAATATCAACTAAATTAAAACAAATGATTCTCAAATATTTCTAATCCTAAAAAAAAAAACGAAAAAAGCGATCAATTCTTAAGCCCGCATCATCAGCAATGGAGAGAATCACAACGACGACATCAATGGCAGAGGAAATTGACAGCGACAATGAATGAAGAGAATCATGGACCCCAGAATTAGGGCTTGGATTCGGTGTGAAATATTACATCCGGAATGGAGGGCGAGGGTGGAGAATCAACCCCTCGTCGAACGTCCACAGTGAGGCGAGGACGAAGAAGAACAGGCGTGAGGGAGTCAACGGCCGGCGGCGGTAGCCGGTGATGAACAGGAAGGAGAAAGAGAGAGAGAGAGAGAGAGAATAGTGTTATTTTTTTTAACCAAGACAGAGAGTTCACATTAGTGGGAGGAGATAGAATGTGTGTTAAATTTTAGTCTCAACCATTTGTTTAATGGCTGACATGGAGTGCCATTATTTGTGTTGAGTTTTGTGTTGGAGGAATCGGCCCCTAGAAGTAATACTACAAAATCTAGTAATATGGACTGCTTACAAGGTCTAGTGTATTAGTAAGGAACAATCAATTACTACTCCTTTCGTCTCACTTTGTTGTACCCTTATTCCTTTTTGGGATGTCCCAAAATAATGTGTTTGTTTCAAAACTTTTCAATTTTGGATGTCCATATTACCATTTTACCCCTTATTTGTCTCTCGCAAATTCAAATTTTGAACTTGATTTGAAATAAAAGTGGAGCAAATTAATGACATGACAAGAAAGTTGACAAAAAGTCATAACTTACAAATGGGTAAAACTGACACAAAGTCCATGTAATTATGACATTTTCTTAAATTACGTAAAAATCAAAATAGACGCTTCTTATAGTGTGTGTTAAGAAATTACAATTACCTAGACATTTTCTTTCTTAATAAAAATCATAAGGGTAATATGTTCATTTCCTCGCTTAATTAGAATAATAGGGTTCAACATACGTTTTAATATTTAAAAACATATTTATCATGTTTATTGTTTAAGATGTGTAATCTAAAATAGTTAATTTTAATAGCTAAATAAGGTTCTGTTTATAATATCATTTTGTATAACAATAATGAAAGTATGAACATGGGGAAAACGGTTCTAAAATATATTTCTAGGAGAGAAACGTATTTACTGAGCCGCTGCAAAGCGACTCTCTACAGAGTTGAGCGATCTCAGCTGTCCATTTCGGTAATCAACGGTTGAAATATATTTTTAATCATAAAAGATTAACTTTAATTCGAATCATCTAAAATACTTTTAGACGACTGAAATTGCGCGCCTATTTATGGCGTTCCGTAAATAAGTTTTCCCGTATTTTAGGATCAAAGTTTCCATTTAACAAGTAGTATTGGAGTTGGATTAGACATGCAACATCATATTTAAGGGTCACAAGAAATAACAGGGGTCTGACCGTAATAAAATCAGAAAGACGAAATTTGGCGAGGTGTGAGTGCAAAATCTAGCCCCTATAAATATAAGTTGACAAAACCCTAATTAGGTTACGAGGGTGTTTCGGTTGCTAGAAAAAGGAACTTTTAAAAAAAAAAGGTAATTTTAAACTTAAAAATTATGTGTGTACGCAAATAATTTTCCTATCAATATGGATCTTGTTTCTATCTCATTGAGATCTTTTAAATAGTGCAAAAAATTAAAAAATTATTTTTCATATTCATTATATTTTATTTAAATTTAAAATTACATTCTTTAAAAAAAAGAAGGTTTTTAAAGAAAACGTAACGGCACCTACGTATCGAAATGTTTCGTAGCCTCTGCCTTCGGCCCCCCACCTCTGCCCCTCCTCCCTCCACAGATCTGCGCTCTCCAACCTCCACCGTCTTCCCCGCCCGCCCTCCACCCTCCAACCCTCCGCCCATGGCTCCGATTCTCGTCGAAGGGGAATCCTCTTTAAGGCTGCGGAAGGCGGCTCTAAGCCCTACTTCGACTGAACGGAGGCCCTTTACAGCCTCTTGACTGTTGGTGCCTTTACCTTTGCAGCCGCGAGCATCTATAACGGGCTTCAGGCGGGGAAAAAACGGTTGGAAGTGTTGAAGGAAATACTCGAAACGGTGAAGACCATGACGGGCCCCCACCCCACCACTCAACCCACCCCGGCGGCCACCAGCACATCCACCACCACCTCTACGGTACAATAGATGTTTGTTAGTCTCTGAGGATGAATGGAAAGGAAAAATGTTGATTTGGATTTTGAAAATGAATAGATTGTTTGTTAGTCTCTGAGGATGAATAGAAAGGAAAAATGTTGATAATGACTCTTTGGATTTTGAGAATGAGAAGAAGAAGGAAAAAAACATTTCTCTATATATGATGATTTTACTTTCGATTTTGTATAGTTTGTTTAGTGCTCTTATCTCTAGTTTCTCCGTTTCTCTACTGTTGCTTATTTTGTGTTAGTTTTGATTTTGTTCATTTTGAAGAGATTCGGGCCCGTTTGGACAAATAAGCCATTGTGGCTTATTTTTTGTCCTTATTCAAATTTTTTTCGCATTTTGTGGCTTATTGTCAATTTTTTGGGGATTATTGCTTCGTTGTGACAAGAAGAATCGGAAAAGTAAAAAAATTTGATCGAAATCCAAATTTTTGCACAAAAAGACGAAAATGTGGCTTTCCCGCCAAATTTCATCGAAATTCCAAAAAAATTGGATTTCGATTAAATTTTTTTACTTTTCCGATTCCTCTCATCATAACGAAGCAATAATCCCCAAAAAATTGACAATAAACCACAAAATGCGAAAAAAATTTGAATAAGAACAAAAAATAAGCAACAGTGGCTTATTTGGGCAAACAGCTGTGTAGAGATTTGTTTAGTGTGATTGTGTGTGCGCGCTGAAATATGGTTCTAGGCCCACTTGGAAAGAGTGATGAGGCTTTGATCATAGTAATTGAAAACTAGAGTTTTCATGAATTGTGTTTTGCATTTCAACTCATTTGAAATTGGTATCAATTTTTATTTTTTATTTTTTTTGAGATGGGAGAAAGGAGACATACATAAATAATGCAATGGAATGTTCTTTGTCTGTGGTTGACGAAGCTCGGCTCGGCTCATGCTCTTTTACAGCTCTACTTGTAGATATGCATGTCCATCTCATTGGGTAGGATTCCTGATAAGCTTAACCGGGTTAGCTTTGAGGCTCCTCCCAAGACTGTTCCCGCATTCATGAGGCCCGAACCCAATAGTCTTGGAGGCTTGGTCATAAGAATGACTAAATCAGGCATTGAAAATATAACAATAGCACAAATTTGAGGCAACTACGGCCGTCTGCCACTAGGCGGAGCTTGTTGGTTCGTGGATCCAAATTGCTGTTAAGAGTGATCGAACTACCACCTTTTAGTTTGATAATTGGTTGGGCAGTGGCATGATTTGAAGCATGATCAAGGGCCCTTTACTTAGGTCTGATGATCTCACTAGAGTTTAGTAATGTCTGGATTAAGATTCATTGGGACGCCAGTAATCTTTCCATGGAAATTCCTTTCGACATTCTTCGAACTATTAAAACTAATTAACCCCCTTCAATGGCATAATCGCAAACCAGATGTTCTAGCTTGGCAGTTGTTCAACAATTAATGCTACTTTCAATACTAATGGCTTATTCCAAATTTGAATTCTTTTCCAAAGCACCAAAAAAAAACAGAACAAAAAAGAAAAGTAAAGGTCATATCCCAGTTTTTTAACTTTCTTCTATATTTTCTCGCTTTGGTTTCAATTTTCAAGGTCGCTTTGGTAAGTTAATTTGCGTACGAATTTTCTGTCTAGATTAGCATTACGGTTCCAATTGTAGTTTGCTAGTATTGGTTTGCAAATCTCTATTATATTATAAAACAGAAGGGTGTTGGGACAAGTTGTTGGAACGGCTTAGATTCATTTGATCCAAAGGCTGTAGTGCATCCTTCCACTTCCCGTTTTAGTGCCCATGGTTTTCACCTAAATCACACAACTGCCATCCCTTTCCAACCAGGATGCGTAGTGCCGTAGACACGGGCTAGCACTAGTCAATGTATATAACACATACAAAAGTTCAAACCAGACCATTGGATTTGTAAAGTAGGCCTGGGGCATTGATGTGATCCAAACATGGAATGGGCTCGTAGCTACTTTACTACCCAGTCTACTAAGTATGAGTAGGGGAAACCCTGAAGAGAGCACTGCTATTCATTGTTATTCGAATGCAAATCGCAATTTTCACTCTTTACCCAAGGACCGAAATTCATCTCGCTACCTTTTTTTTTTTTGAACGGCGAAAAATATATTACAATGGGGAAAGGGGAGGGAAAATCCAATCAAAGGTTGGAAATAGTACAAGACAAGGGACGAAGCCCAAACACCTGAGGTCTAAGCAGCTACAAAGAAATAAACAGTAAGCCCAAACTGCAACCAGATATACAATAAGCCCAACACCTACTCCGGCCTAAACCAAAGGCCGGCCCACCCTAACCAAACCATAACCCAAGAAACTCCAATCCCGCCGTCGCCGTACAAAACACCGAAGCCACAACTCGCCGTTAAGCCATGCCGGCGACTCCCAGATGTAGCGGCCAGCGGAGGGCACTGGCCTACGAAAACGAGGGAACGGAGAAACCAGGCTCAGGCAAACCACCACCGAGCGAAACACAGACAACAGCAAGCAAACAGAAGAACGTTAGTGAACATAAACAGAAATGAGATCCCCGCGCCGGAGGAGAAAAATAGCAGCCAAGATTCGTAACGGGCAAAAACTTGACGGCCTAAGCACCATCCATAGGGGATCCGACCACCTCCGCAAACAACCACCAACATCACCGCCGCCACCGCACCACCACCCCGACCACCAAAACCCAACAGATTCGCCATCCAAAAAAAAAAAGACCAAAAATCTCCGACCACCAAGCTACTATGTCGAACGATTTTTGGAGAAACCTGCAACAAACAAAACGTTAGAAAAAACAGAGCTACAATTACTTGCAACACCCAGATCTACGCCACCCCTCCACCCCACAGCCGCCCACGGCCTCCAACAGCAAGAACTCCTCCCAACGGCGTTAGGCTAGATCCGGTTCACCCAACAGTGAAACCAGCGAGGACACCTCGTCAAAGAACAAAGGAGAGCATCCCCAACGCCTGACGCGACCCACAGCTGTTAGACATAACCGGAATCGCCCATGAGCGAGATCGGTGGGAGACACGCCGGGGAGGAGGGGAGGTCAAGAGTGGAAACAGGAGAGGGAACTATGCGATAGGGAGAGGGAGAAGGATGCCGAGGCCCGGGGGGGAGGGAGGGAGGAGGAGGCGGCGCCTCCCCCCAAGCAGAGAAACCCTCGGTTGTGGAAGCAGGGGAGAGGTAAAGTTTCTAGAGAGAGAGAGAATGAATAATTTTCATCTCTCTACCTTTAGGCTACGAGGGTTGCGCTCATTGCAGGACTTAACGCGACGCCTTTCAAAAAAATTCGATTTAAGGGGTTGTTGATTTTTATACTGTAGATATTATAGAGATGTCATTTTGAAGGTCTCAAGAATATCATTTTTATTAGTACCAATTTTATGGTAATTGTCAGTTTCAAAATATAAAAAGTTTTTACTGCTAGCACAGTTGCACAGTAAAAAAAGTGAAAAGCAATTAATGATATTCAAGAATCTTTAATTTTGAGAAAGTCTCCAAATAAGGAGATTCAAATTGAAGTCACGATTTAGAGACCCATTAGGGCTTGGTTGGAGAAAATTAGAAAGCATGAAGAAAAGTATAGACTAACCCAAGAAATGCGAAATTAACGTGGTTCACCCGACTACTGCTATATCCTTGGTTCCAGAGAAAGATCAGAGTCACCATCCTCGAAATCATATTCATCCTCCGCAGAAGCATCTTCCTCCAAGTCATCAAGAACATGAATCCTTTTCGCTAGTTCTTCCTCCTCCATTGATCAACAAATTTCTTTAAATTATAACTTGTCCCCCTTTAAAATTTTAAGTCCAACCTAGCTCCTATATTCATCGCTTTATGAGCATGCTTAAAAAGAATAGGCCGGGATGGCAATGGGACGGATCGGAGTCGAATTTAGTGTCCCCCAAACCCGCCCCATTCTATATCGGATCAGAGTTGGAGCGCGGAAAATCGGGGAGATGTCGGGTTGGGAAATAATCGGGTCCCTATTCACCGTAATAATTTAATTAATTTTGTTCTTTTTAGAGTGTTTTGACAAGAAAACAAGATATTGATGATCGATGAGAGTTAAAAAAAATAATAAAGAAAATAAAGACATAACCTAATGTTTTATTAATTGGTATATTGCTCTTATTATATGAAAACAATAAAATTTATTTAGATATATACATACAAAAATAAAAATACCCATAATCGGATTCAGATCGGGTTAAAACGGGGCGGGAGAAGCAAATACCATCCCCGCCCCATTTACTTATCGAATCAGGGCGAATAGATCTGAAGCGGGGACGTCGGAGGTAATTTATTTAGATATATACATACAAAAATAAAAATACCCATAATCGGATTCAGATCGGGTTAAAACGGGGCGGGAGAAGCAAACACCATTTCCGCCCCATTTGCTTATCGAATCAGGGCGAATAGATCTGAGGCGGGGACAAGTCGGAGGTAATTGTCATCCCTAAAAAAGAATGGAGTTCTTGTTATGTATGTCATTAGATGATAAAGAAGAAGATCGATCTGGGGACATTCTTTTTTCTATGATTCAATTTTTTAGCTTTAACCCCAATCTCTACAAGAAGCTTCTTTTTTGGTAATCTTTCTTTTGGACCTTCTCAATCTCCTTACATTTTTTAATTTATTTATCAGAATCTCCTTACATTTTAATATTTTGTGAATAGCATAAAGGGGTGTGTTGTGCTCCACTCCCTCCCTCATAGATCGATCTCTTCTGGTTGCCCTTCAAATGCAGCCCACTAAAAGGAATCAGTGGACCGGCCTCTTTACCTAGCTCCTTCAAAATCCTGAAGCCCTTCGGCATCCCCATTTAGAATCCTTTTGTCACCCGTGTCTACAACTAGCTCCTCATTTCCAATTCCTTACACAAGGTGAACGGTATCCAAAGAAGAGCATGAGTTGGCGGTAGATCAGTTAGGAGAAGCCTCAACATCACCATTAGAGATTTGAATAAAGTCCCTCTTGACTGCCGCCGCATGAGTGTTATCCTTTTCACCATTCATACAATCTACAACGACCCTCTCACTGTCATCATTGGAATGGAAGAGAGGCTGGTGCAGGGCATTTTTTTGTCCATTTTCTCATTTTTGCTCTTTACTTTAGTTTAGAGATCGAATTGTTTAAAGAGTCACGTGCGGATACTCTAAGAGCATCCGCATCAGTCTGGGTAAATTTTGGACCAAATTACACTCGAAAAGTTATTTTTCTATTTTAACAAGTCACCTTTTTAAATGCACACCACATCAGACTCTCTATTCTAATTTTATTCCATTATAATACTCATTTTTTATGCTACAACTATTTTTGCATTTTTTGTTTGAATGTATATTTCATTACTGTATTATAGGAGATCAAATGAAACTTTTAAATTTTATCAAATATTTACTTTTTTAGATTCTGAAATAATCTATTAAATCAATTTTACCCGTCTAATGGCAAGCATCAATTAGTCCTAATAGTCCCACGGGCCACAATGGCCAAGTGGATATGAGAAAGCCAATAAGACCTTAACCTCCATGAGATTACATGTTCAAATGTCAAGGAAACCAAATGTTTCCGATCGACCGTCAACCATGGGGTCACTAGTGAGGTTTGCTCGATCGTTAATTTTAGGGCCCCGAAATTAATTGAGGTGTGCACAAGTTGGCCCGACGTCAGGTTGTAAAACGATTGTTAACTTTAGGATCCCAAAATTAATCGAGGTGTGCACAAATTAGCCCGACATCATCAGGTTGTAAAATAAATTGATGATTAATAATGCATTCACACGTGCATAGTTACGAGATATATAATCACTAGTGCTTGCCCGTGCCTACGGCACTACGCACGCCGGTTGAAATTGTCCATGCCTACGGCATTTGTTAGTTGATGGCTCAAACACTATTGATTCATTAGTGTGTAGTATGTGATCCTCTTCTTAGTGGCATGAAAGAGAATTACCCGTGTTTACGGCACTCCCCCAACTATACGTTTAAGCTAGCTACAAAGAACCATCAATTTGCTTATAGAATTGAAGTAAATACCAGGTAAAAAATTAAAACCAAACAATACATCAGTTAGTGAAGAGAATACACGTGGGGATGGGTGAGGTTCAAATTTTGAACGAAGAAGATTACTTTATGTATTTTTGTCCAAATACAGTTAAAATATATTATAAAGAGTTCCAATTTTTAATATATTATATATTAAGAAAGATATAATTAAAATATTAAGCATTCCAATTTTCAATCCGTTTGAATCGGTACAAAGATCTTATTTTTCTGATAATTTTATCTTAAATAGTCATAATGGAATTTTGGTTCGAAGGGCTTTCAATGGGCACCCTAAGAGAGTCATGAAACTAAATAAAGAGTTTTAGGATGCTCGTTGAAAAGGCCTTAGAGAAAAAGAAATTATTATGACCAAGTAGGATAATATGATTAGAGCACTTAATTTTTTAATCACATTTTCCATTTGTAAATGTGTGTATCCGCGTGTGTGAACGTGTGTGCATTTGCATAATGGGTGCCATATAGGACAAAGGTGCCACGTAGAACAAAGAGACTTCTGTTTTATTAGATAGATTATATATTAAAAAAATATAGTTATACTATTAATTGTTCAAATTTTCAATTCGTTTGAACCAGTGCAAAAATCTTATTTTCCTGATAATTTTATCTTAAAAAGCCATAATTGAATTTTGGCTTCAAGGGATTTCAATGGGCATCTTAAGAGAGTCATGAAACTAAATAAAGAGTTTTAGGATGCTCGTTGAAAGACCTTAGAAACAAAATTAATTATGACCAAGTAGGATAATATGATCATAAAAATAAAATCTTCGTATCGGTTCAACCGGATTAAAAAATAGAATACTTAATTTTTTAATAACATTTTTCATTTGTGAACGTGTGTACCGGCTTGTGTGAACGTGTGTGTTTGTGACACATGGGTGCCACGTAGGACAAAGGTGCCTTGTATGACAAACACCCTTCTGTTTTATTAGGTAGATATAAACCCTTGCACCGAATAGAAGAACAGTACCTCGCAATTTAAATAATAAAATACTGTAGAGTTGATGAACAGTACCTCGCTAGGAGACACAAGCACTTGTAGCAAAGTTACATAATTTGTAGAATAGCGAGGTAAGAAACGAGTTTGATGCAGCCTAGTTTTGGGGGATTTGCTCGTTATTATAGTTTCAAAAGGAATGAGGCAAGCGTAATGTGGATGCTCTAAGCTGGCTAGAATGTGTTGGGTAATTATTATTTTATAACATGTGGAGGGTTTATCAGGTAGGTCCGGCGTTGGGTAATTATTATTTTTTAAATGAAACACTTTCATGTATACTATTTACCAATTAGGAACGGACGATCGAAGTAATGTTTTTTTTTTGTAGTAGTAGTGTAGCTAGATTGTACGTCCTAAACACAAAACTAATATCAATATGATCTAATGGAATAAGAATATTCCACGTTTACCATTTACGTACGTTATGTGGCATGCACCAATCATTTGTTCATAATTTGATCACCAACTTTTAACCAAATAATGTACTTATTAATTAGACTTTTCATGAGATAGATGATAATTGATGATGAAATTCACCTACGCCACTAATAGTCATTGACCTAAAAATGTGAAGAAAGTGAGAAAATGGTTGAGAATGATACAAACAACCATCGTTATGATTTGGTGATAAAAATTATTAAAATGGTAGTTAAATTATTATAACGTTTTTCTTTGATTAAATATCTTGTTTGGCTCATCATTAAGATGACAGCACATGGTTGAGAATGATTTAAAGGTCTTGATTGATTAACATATATGTACGGTTAGAACAGTTATAGCAACTACTGTAGGCTTGTCACAAATCATAATTAATCTATAATTGGATCGAATTATTGTCACAAGAACCACCTCAGCTTTATTGTTAATTAATGCAAAATTTTAATGTTAATTAATACGGAGTAATTATTATCTGAAACAAACAAGGTACTGAGACTGCGATGCACTTTACAAATTAAACCCAAGATTCTTAAAATAAAGTTATTCTTATTATTCATAGAATCATAGAATGCATGCTGTGGAAGAGGGTGGCGGCCGGAAGAATATTAATTAATCAACACTTTTATTCGGTATACGATGGGAGGTTTTATTTACGAAATCATGAGATCCAGCTGTATTAAAGTAGACAAAAACTTGTAAGAAGTCGTTGGCTTGGTGGTCATTTGCCAATCATGGGATTCGGAAAGTTTTACTATTTTAGAGTTCGACTCTCACTTGCGTGCTACTAATTTCTATGTTGGCTCAACCCATATCTGTGGTTGCATGGCTTTACCTGGCCCCATTAAACTTAGCATCTAGCTCATTGGGCCGATGGATTGCGGATTGGTTGGGCCCCAATGAGCTAGATGCTGAGTTGTCACAAAAAAGAAGCAGCTAAGTTCCACATCCGCAATCCAAGAAATTGCCCTATATATATGTAAGCAGGGGCGGAGCTATGTTGGGGTCAGAGGGCCCCCTAAGCCCGGCCAAGTTTTAAAAAATTTATTGTATAAAAAATTGATTATTTTACATTATTACTTTTTAATTTCTTTCAAAAATAAAAAATAAGCATGTGATTGTTGAAGTAACCTAAAGAAAAAAATAAAATGATTGGTATACTTTAACTGCATTATGTTATAACCATTTCAATGTACAAATATAATGTATTGGAAAAAAATTTTATAATATAATAAGTATACGTCTCGACAAAAAAAAATATGTTTATTAAACTGATCCCCGGTTAAAACCCTGACTCCGCCACTGTACGTAGCTAGGCATAAATAATCATTGACCATCCAATCCGAAGTCCGGTACTAGGTGAATATTAATCTGGATTACGGTATAGTTACAGTTAATAAACAAAGGTAATATATACAACGCACATGGTCAGTCCCTTTGAGCTTATTTTTCTAGCTTCTCGGGATTACCATTCTTGTTTCGAAGAATCTGTCGAAATAATTATAAAGGATTTTAAAACCAGCCAGATATGTTTAATTATATATGGAACATGATCAGGATGCCCATGCCATTTTGAACACAACGGAATCAACGCTCCGACATATTTATCAGGAAATGAACTGATGCATTTGTGGATCATCATCTAGCAAGAATTGGAGTTGAACAGGCCGAGGACCTGGTGGTAAGAGATCGCCTTAACATAAGGCAGATTCTCGACTAGTTAGTCGTTTGTTGAGTGTATTATTTATCTATGTCTACACTACTGTTGCATAACTGTCTGTTTGACTAATTTTATTATATTCCAAAGTAAAAAAAAAATATATATATTCATCAGTTCATGTCATACACAACAACAATCTTATTAAGAAGTTACGTACAACAACAATTATTATCATAAAACATAAAAATTCACTACAATCCACTTTTGAAAACACGAACACCCGAACAAGCCCCATCAAAACATCGATGATGAGAGTACGTAGAGATACGCCAATGAATGATTTAAGGCGGCATTGGTGCCAAATTGCCAATAAAAAATTGCATGCAGAACTGAGGGTGAAAAATTACTTACGACAGTTCTGCTAATAAACCCGTTTGAATCTCCACTAAATCTAGTGGAAGACCAAACTAGTGAGCACCCTAATTAAGTAAATAACATAGAAAGTACGCTATTAATTTGAGATAGTAAATCCATAGTACTCCTTCCTTCCCACAGTCCACTATAAAAAGATCAATGTACAATTATGTATACTTAAAAATTGAAGATTCCTTGCGTAATTGTTCAACTCTTTTACACGATTTTTAAGAACTAATTAGAATCTTCTATTTGGACAAAGAAAGGTTAAGAAATTATGCATGAAAACACTTTATTTTTTATTCAAAAATCGTATGCCTCTTCATAGTAAACTATTTTGTGGATAGAGGGAGCATATTAATTGTAATCATCTTCAAAGCTTGATATAAAAATTTCGCCATTAAAAAAAAAAAAAAAGGACTTTCGCTAAAAAAATTTCAACCAACCAATTAACAATGGATACTTATAAGTACTTTTCTTTTTAAATTAGAGGTGATGTATTGTAAGAGAATTGACATGTCTCTTAAGACAAAAAATTTAAACTAGAAAAACAATCTTAACAGAACGGGACCTAACTATTGGCAGTAGCCGTAGTCGTTTCACCAAATGGATGCATTAAAATAATACTAAGCAAGTGCATGCGACAAGCCATATGGGGATCACAAATAAGATATTGCTAGGTATGGACCAAGAGATTTACATTACGAACATGTTTAAATTTGGGATAATAGTCGGCAATCATATCGGCTAGGGATACACACCAAAAAAAATACTAAAAAGAATACACACTTGCAATTAAACACAATGCGAGTGTGTATGCTAGTGTATTTACTTTTTTCGTGTGTTTCTTTCGCTTTTTTGTCGGCCGATAAGGAGAGCATGCAAGGGAGGGACTAGGGAGGACACAAACTGAAAATAATGTGTCATAGTTGTCGATGTTATTGAAACTTGAAAAAAATGTGTTGGAAGTTTGTAAGATACATCGACCTATTACTGTGTGCTCAAGATTCAATTTGTATGGAGTAACGGCAAAGAGTCCATCAATCCACCACATTACTTGGACCCAATATACGTATATTGAATGTTCATATTCATTTAAAAGGCTAAGCCGTGATGAGTCATCCAATGGTATATTAAGGTTCAACTAATTTTTTATTTATTTGAGATGTGGGATTTAACATTCACAAATGTTGTAACATACCTCCCCCTCATGTGAGAACCATCCATTGGACCTTGGTCTCTCCTTGCATCCAAACTCTGCCTTGATTTCTCATCTATTACTCTTTTATCTCTCAAACTGGGTTTATTCCACACCCGCTAGATCGATTTAGAGTTACCCATCACAGTACTTCACAGTACTCCGTCGATCATCAAGCCACCTTTCTTTATCGGTAGTCACCTGGGATACCCACTCCATCGATACAGAACCATCCGATATAGAACTCCAACATCGAGCCGTCTTGCTTCATCATCAACCGGGAGTCTCCTTTAATTTTTTCCACTCCACAAAGTGTTTTCTGTGCAAGCCTAGCCATGGCACGTCGAGAGTCTTCCACATATCGGGACCATCAGCTCAGGTCCCACTTGTTGGGAGTTTGTACGATGCATCAGTTTGTCACTGTGTGTTCAAGACTCAATTTGTATGAGAGTAACGTCAGAGAGTCCACCACATCACTTAGACCTAATATAGATTGAATTACTCATATCTACTTAAAAGACTAAGCCTTGTTAATAGTGAGCCACACAATGGTATATTATGGTCCAACCATTTTTCTATTTTTTTGATATGGGACTTACGTTTACGCATGTTGTAATAAAATGCATATGTAGTTAGCTAGAGGGAAGCTCAAGAGTTAGCTCAATTGGCAACATGGATAAGCTCGAAATTCAGACATTTCTGAATTTGAAACTCAGCAACATCTTGGAGCCAAGCCGCGAAAAAGAGAAATCTCTTGTGAATTCTGTTGTCCTAACGTGGATGCTTGCTTTTGGCCAGACTGGGTAGAGGTATAATCGAGATGTGCATAACTTGGTCTAAACGACCATGACCGTCAAAACAAGAAAAATAAAGCATAGTTAGAGTGTTGGGGTACGATTTTTGTTTTTGGATTTTAGATTTGAAATGTAAATATTGGTCCTATAAACTTCGGATTTTTCACACCTTTTAGATCGATTAAACATCTCTTTTTGAATTACAACCGAATCATGCCCTTTTTTTTTTTTTTTTTCTATCATGGAATCTTGCCCATCTCACTAAATCAGTTCATTTTGATTAGTAAAACTATATATCCTTTATGAGCAATGCTATGGTGATCATATCCGAGTACTATATTTTGGATATCGTATGAGGTGTTATCATATCATTAGTAGCATGTGCTCCATTACATTATAAATGGGTCACATTCTACCAAAACATGCAATATCGATATAACATTAAATGGTACTCAAAATATTGTGGTACTCAGACATGATCACTAAATCATTAGTAAACCTTCGTGTGAGTAGTTATTTGAAGAAAGTAGATTCAAACGCCTTTTAAAAAAAAAGGGGAAGAAAGTAGATTCAAACTATAATTAACCAATGGGAAAGAAAGCATTAGCCCAAATGCAGAAACGGATCTTAATTTATAGAAGACCGCGTCAACTTTCCACTAGCTAATAGGAGTATTTCAATATAGATCATTATAAACTCCATGGCGCTAGAAATTGCTAGTAAAAAAGAGTTGATGAACCTCTTTCAAAGATGGGAGAAATCATGATATCTTCATTGTGATCTGTTGCTGTGTTGTTTATGAGTACTTATAAATCCTTGCTTACACGAGAAGTATACTGTCATTTTTTTAAGTTTACACTAGTGTTGTCCCCGTTTAGTGATAGCTTGATAGAACAGTAAGAAAAATATTGACTTCGACATTTTTTTTTGTCCTATACACCAGACGCTAATACTGTGCCCGTTTGATGTAAGAAAAAAAAAATTGTCTTTTCAGTGAACTGACATTTTAGTATTTGGTTTAATGTCAGTATTTGGTTTTAACACTGCTTAATACGTTGTGATAGGTGGGACCCAAATGTTGTGCAAAAAATGAGCTTATTTTCGTGGGGAATTGCTTCCGTAGGGTGAAGAGAATTAATTTGGAAAAAGAAAAAAAAAAAGTAAAAATAGGAGAGAGGCTGAGTGAGGGAGGGTAGTCAAGCGAGAGAAAAGCTACTTTTAAGGATGGGTTTGGATCGAATGAGGAATTATAAAGTCTTTTGAGGATTAAAATGCATTCGTATTTGTAGAAATTAAATTCTTTTCACCGGCGGTGAAAAATTTCACTTTTCCACTACTGCCTTATGCATTCCTACCATATGTTTATTATTGATTTGAACCGTTCATTTTATAGACGACACATAATAGTGTACCTATGCAAAAAATAAATTTGATCGGATGTCCATATATAGGAGTATCAAAATTTGAATTTTGCTTTGTAAAATGGACAGTTTATCTTTATTATTATTGACAGAAATCAGATCGTCCATTTTATAAATCAGAATTCAAATTTTGACATATTTATCGACTTTCGATGAAGCTGATTTTTTGCATGGCAATATTATACTGCGGGTCTATAATATGAACGGTTCAGATTACAATAACAGACGTTCGGTGGAACCCATAATGAACTGTGGAAGAAATGTGAAATTTTACACCGACGATAAATAGAATTTATTCTCTTTCTTTCTATAAAGTATTGGTAACTTTCAATCCTAAGAGCATCCGCAATGTAATAATCAAAATTAGATAACCAAAAGTTGCCACATCATCTTTTGGTTATTCATTTAAGACATTGCTAAGGTTAGCAATGTAGAGATCCATAATGTAATAATCAAAATTGGATAACCAAAACTTGCCACATCACCCTTTTAAACTACAAAATTCTAAAAACTAAAATTTTTGATGATAATTTGAACACTCTTTTTGAAAAAAAAAATAGCAGTTTTTTTTTAAGAAAATATTTTAGTTAAAAAAAATTGAAAATAGTTTTTTTTCAAAAAGAAAACAGTTTTAAAAAAACAGTTTTTGTGTTAAAACACTTTTAAAATTTTTTTTTTTTTGTAAATACTGCTTTTTTTTTAGTTTCTGAAAAAAAAAGTTTTTAAAAATAATTTTTTGGAAACATTGTTGAGAGAGAGAAAAAGTTTTTATGTAACGATGAGTGTATCTTGATTGAAAAAATATGGGGACCATTAGATTTGATTATTGGCAAAAAGGTTGCTAGTTTTGATTATTCAAAGCCCAAAATTTGATGAGTTGCTAAGAGGTTGCTAAGTTTGGTTATTACAATATGAGCACTTTTTTTAGCAAACATTGCTAATTTTAACAACATTTTGATTTTGATTATTACATTGTAGATGCTCTAATAGTTAACGTTCTCACGTCCCCTACCATCATGTCCAATAATGCACTCAACGACGTACTAATGTAGTGACCCCCTCGGCAGGTCAATCACGATGATATGTTATTGAAATAATAACTACTCCATTACCAAACTACTTCCAAAATTCAGGACTCCGTTCTTGCTTGCTAATGTAATTAATGAAAATTTTACCCTACGCCATAATGTCAACTAGCATAAGGGGTCGCTCTACTGTTACACACAAATTAAGAACTTTTTCTTTAATTATTATTATGCTGAACTGACGTACACCTTGACAAAATCTAGGACAATTAACAATTCTATCATCCGCTTGCGGATCCTAATTAACGCCTTGCTAACATAAGATTACTAACAAAAGAACCTTACCAATTACACTAACAAGGAAGGACCTGCCGTGGGATTTGCGCTGCGGTTCTTCCACAATATCTTCAAGATATTATGACAACATCCGGATCCTCAATAGAAATATTTCCTTTCCAATCATATCTGAATTCGTAACGCTTTAGTTGACAACTTGACATAGTTTGAACAAAATATGCTACAACCACACCCAAATATATACCTTTTTATTAGAAAACACAAGAGTTCCACATACACACACAGTGTATGTAGAACTCTTGTGTTTTGTGAGACGATGTGTATTTAAATATGTGATTTTGAGTGTGGTTGTAGAATTTTTGTTGAAGTAAACAACTTAAAAAGAAAAACATAGAGAACCCTAATTCCCCTTCAACTGATCTCCCAGCGACTTCTTCCCTGACAGAACAAGAAACAGCTACAGAAGTTATGGTATAGCTTAACAATCATAATTTCATTCAGCACAAAACCTAAAATTGCGAAATGATCTCAAACAAGTTTCGTTCTTTGAAGGAATATTATGCTCATTCCGTTCTTTGAAGGAACTCATTCCACTTTTGCACACATCCTAAAAAAGTCTCCGTGTGCACGTATCCCGATACAAATGTCAAGAACCATCCGATACACATTAAGTGTAAAACTATTATTGAAGTACTAGCTAGATACCCATCAGACTGTTTCAGTCATATCTGTATCCGACGTTTGAGCGCATATGCATCGGACTGTTCCAGACATATTTGTATCCGATGTTTGTGTACATAGGCATCGGACATTTCCGAACATGTCTGTATCCGATGTTTGTGCACGCAACATTACAGAATTCTCATAATTCGTACGAAAAACACTATTATCCTCTGCGCAAAGGCGCCTACCGTTCTTGAACAACTTTCGACGTCTTCGATGGCCGGAAAGCTTTAACCGGGCTCGGAAAGTACCACCCTCTTCCCTTTGCCGCCACGCCCACTGACCTCGACCTCATAACCACTCGCTGCTCGTAATCATCCACTTCTTCTTGGCCTTTTTTACTCTTGTACGTCCTGAACACCGACCAAATCGACGAGTTGCTCCGATTCCCCGCCGCCGGAGGAAATTTCCCCCCGGACTCTCTGTTCCCGGCGAGCCTCGAACGGAGGAACGGAACGGCGACGGATCGCGATCGCCGGAAATTGTTAGGCTCGCCGTCGTCGATGAGGCTGGACAAGGGCCCGGTTTCGCCGAGTGCTCCGTCCGACACCGAAGAGGACGACGAGGACGGCGTCGTGGTGTTGGCCGGGCAGCAGGCGCAGGGGCGCACGTTGGCGCAGTCGGGGCAGAGGGTGATGAGGCGGTCGTGCAGGCAGACGGGGCAGATCCCGTTGCAGGGCCGCTGCCTGGAAGGGTGTTTTAGACACTTCCACACCTCCTCCTCTTCGTACCCGTAAAACGCCATTGAAGCGTTAACTGCTGATCTCTCTCTCTCTCTCTCTAGCTTTCTGGGTTTATGTTGCGAGTTTTGTGTGTGAAATTGTGATGATGATGGGTTTAAAATGGGAAAGGAGGAAATGTTAACCATGGTTGGGTTGGGGAATTCTTTTGGGGGGTTTAACCATGGTTTATTTGACGGTTGGAGAATATGGGACGTTGGAAGGTAAATGTTGGTGGAGCGAACGGCGCGGTATTGTTTTTAATTGAAATTGAAACAGCCCCCCAGGAATGATGGCACTAAATAAAAGTGGGGAATTATAAATTTAGGTGAGATTATTAGGTGATCCAGGAGCATCGCTACGTGGTTCTTTAGAATTGTTACATAATCTTTTAAAATGGCTTCCACTCTTGATTCTTACTATGTGTTCGCGCTCTCAATCCTTGCATTCACAAATTTTAATTATTCGAGGGATTTTCGGAAGAAGGTTTCTGACTTGTGCCTTGAACTTTTGCTCCGAACCACTTCATAACCACTGGTTGGGAGCACGACTGAAGTTCATTGGTTGGGAGCACCTATTGTTCTGCCAGGTCATATCATCGGTGGATTCTCTTTGTTAGGAAAGAAAAACAAAAACCTCATTATTTAGCGAAAGGAGTGATAAAAACCTCATTATCTGTATCAGATCAGAATTACTCCCTCCGTTCCAAAATGATTGTCCGGTCCGCAAAACGGAGTGTTAAAAATAATGCAATTTTTTCAAGAAAAAATTCAAACTTTTTTCACAAATTAAAACTACTCATTGATATCTAGTAAGTTGTTAAAAAACTTTTGATTTTTTCTTACAAAAATTGTATTATTTTTAACACTCCGTTATGCGGACCGGACAATCATTTTGGGACGGAGGGAGTAGCACATAATGTCATCTTAATTAGGTTGTACTTTCATCCTTTATCTTCATGATTATCTTTCTCTTCAGTTCATAATAATACAAGCAATCATGCATATATTATGTACAGTTTATTCTCACAACCCACAATCCCACATATCCCTTTCATTCCTATGAATCTTAATCCTAATTTTCTTCACTACAAACTTTTAAAAATTTGAAAACCAAACGGGTCCTGAAGGATGGACGGGTATTAATACTCCTTTTATTCTATACTACCAGTCTCTTTGCTCTTTTTTTTTTTTTTTTTTTCTTTTCAGCATTGTATACATCAATTAGTAGAAATTAATTAAGGGTAAATTTCCGTAGTAGTCCCTGTAGTTTTACGGTTGTCTCACTTTCGTCCCTCTAGTTTCAAAGTGCTCGAATTTCGTCCCTGTAGTTTTAGCACCCTAAGAGAATCCTGAAACTAAATAAGGAGTCTTCGGATGCTTATTGAAAGGTCTTAGAGCCAAAAATTTATTACGACTATTTAGGATAAAATGATCAAAAAAATAAGATCTTCGCGCCGGTTCAACCGAATTGAAAATTAGATCACTTAATTTTTTAATCATATTTTTCCGTTAGTTTCGTTAACACAGTTAACGATTTTACTAAATTGAGACGTAAAACAAACTACAGGGGGCAGACCCTTTAGGGGCCAGGGCTATGGATAGCTTCTGGTCTCCCCGTGCTAACTCTAACACCCCTACTAACCCCCGCTGATGTATATCGCTGTGGCAAAAAAAAAACAAACAAACAAACAAACTACATGGATGAAATTCGAGCACTTTGAAACTAGATGGACGAAAATGAGACAACCGTAAAACTACAGGGACTACTACGAAAATTTACCCCTTAATTAATTAGTAGTAGTTTGTAGTTAAAACGAAGTATTAAGGAGAGGGTGGGACTCGAACCCCAGACCTCATGTATGGGGCAAGGAATCTGTGCTAATTGCATTGGCACCCCAATTGCTAGTCCCTTTTCTGTTTATTATGTTGCTTATTGCAAATGATCAGATTTTCCTGAAAATATGATTTAATCGTTTGTCGAGTTTTATTTATCATCAGTTCACATGCCCCCTAGTTAAGCAATGGTTGGAAGTTGAGGAGATTTGCACAAGAACTATCATATCAGTTATTAGAATTAGAATATTTGTGAAGGAAATACTATATCGCAGTAAGTTAATAACATTGTACAATAGATGAGCCTGTATAGAGGCTTAAACTAGTCAAATAGGGAGAGAAATCTCAGACAATCAAGAAAATATACTAAATAGGAAGACATTAAATATTAGTAGTTATTTTGACAGTTCTACATGTGACTGTAAGCAAAGTAGGGGAAACTATTTAATCTATTTGAAAAACAAAACCCCCGTAAAATAAATATATTCTCCCTCTGTCCTATTTTGTTTGTCTAGTTTTGTAACGCCCCGATTTTCGAAGGTAAAATCGGAGGTATTAAATACTAATTCTTGAAAAACTTATTAGATCAAATTTAAAATCCAAAACAGGTAATTCATCCTAATGATTTATCTATTACAAACCATTGTGAAAATATTGGAAATAGTCTTTAAAGGGATATGCTAAACAGATATTAGAGCCATCTTCTAAGTCTGATATGGGTCCCAAGCGTGTTACAGCTCAGCTCCATAGGATTCTCCTCGGCATAAAGCCCCATTCGTGGCAGATCACATGTTTCTGGTTTTAAAATCGACACGGATGCGAGAAAATCCGTGCCTGAGTGAAAAAGTTCACCCCGAACTATAATCAATCCAAATACCCCTCATACAATACAGATTCTAGCAGGCAAGCAGATATATATAGAAGCGACAAAGTAAAAGCAGAGATAATTCCCACATAACTTGATTCATTACTATCCATTAACTTGTCATGAAATCTAAGATCTCTCCGAGAGATCTTTCCTCCCCCACTAGCCATGCTGAGTCCCATGAGATCACTTCCCTTTGTTGTCGCGGGAACACCTAAGTTATGTACAAGTGTGCACCCCAATAACTACAACAAGGGTAAGCTTATCATGCAGTTATATCGTCGCTAGGGTTCGCCTATCTCATAAACCACATCACAATTCTTTTCACAATCATCTCTGGACACCCGCCAGTCTATCAATTCATCCTTTGGACACCCGCGGTATCAATTCTCATCACAATCTCATCATATCACAACATCACGCCTGCAGGCAACCTAAAAGAAAGAAATTTTGCAATTTATCCATTACTTAACATCGTCTCCCGTGATTTCTAATTAGCATACCACCCCATGTCTCTAGGGTCCAATCTAACGGTCAAATGAAGCATCGGCACAATATCAATCTCAATAATAATTAAAAAAGAATAACAGACACGGATCAAACAGTTATTAAGCAATGCAATCACGTAACTTTTTATGAGGGCGTTGCCCTTAATCTCGTATGATCACGAAGTAATTAAGAATGTAAGATTTATTTGATTAAGCTTAGATAATAATTTTCTAGACTTTTATTAATTAATTATAAGTAATTAAGCTAATTAAATACTAATTAAATTCATTAATTAGGTAAAAATATTAAAATAAATATCATAACCTTAATAAAGGTCCTAACAGTCCCCTATAATAACTTCAAGTGCTAAAGTTGGGTTTGGATGCTCACGGAATTATTTTAAATAAAATGATTAAATTAATAGACGAAACAAGAATAAATAGACGATAAATAATTAAGGAGTTGGAAATATATTTATATTTACAGGATATCATTCTAGGGCTGTAAATAGTCTAAATAAAATTATTCGGATTTTTAAACCTTCTGTATAATATTTTAAGATATTATTATTAAGGAACAATGCTTAAATAATAATAAATAGTAAACCAAATAAATAAAATTTTATTTTAATAAAATATCACCTTTGAACTGTCAGGAGTCTAGGAAAAATATTTTCGATGTTAAAAATATTTTTTATAAGGTCGTTATTAATTTTCGTTTATATCTTTAATTAAAAATAAAATAAATAGCAAATAACATTAAAAAGTTATGAAATCAACAACTTATGATCTTTAATAAGTTAGGAATCTAAGAAAAATAGTTTGGGGATTTATAGAGTAATTTAAAAGGTCTTAACGAATTTTAGTTTGTAAACGATCTCACGATTGCGAATAAAAATTTAATAAATAGTAGATTAAATAAAAAAAATATGAAACTAACAAGTTATGAACTTTAGAATGTTAGGAACCTAGGATAAAAATTTCGGAGTCAAAATCTATTTTTAAAGAGCGCAAAATCAATTTGAAACCAACAAAAAAAAAAAAAAAAATACAGGTAATTTGGACTGACTTGACCTTGCTTCATAAGGTTGAAGTCCCAGTTCTTGCGCTAGAAGACCGAAGGTCGCGACACAAGGTCGGCATTTTGTTTTTTGTTTTTCTCCATGGTTTTGGATGCATGGACTACTGGGCCTATTGGGTTATGTCATAAACACTAAATATACTTAGAGGAGGCTTGGATCGAATTATAATACCTTAGTTCGGATTAATTTCGTTTTCGATCGAGTGATTTTTGGGAAGACGACTTTAATTCCTTCGATCGGAGGACATTGGACCGAATTGCTTGATCTACGGTGATCCTTGTGGTAAACAACTTGAGCGATCAATTTGGGTTTCGGACGACGAACGGAACCTCAAAACCCACTTTTCTCTCTCTCTTTTTCTCTCTCTAGAATTCTCGATTGTAATTGATTTCTCTGGTTTTTCTCTCTCTTTTACATTCGTGGGAGGTGGTAGAATAATGTATGTGCCCATGTGTAGGTGTGGTGTGTATATATAGGAGAATTGGATGAGTTTCGAATTAACAGTCCTAACGGTACCGGGTTTTTGCATGGACGAATTACGCATTTTGGGTCATGGAGGAGGTAGAAATTGAGTAGGAGAGTGAGGGAGAGGATAAACGTGCATGCATGCAATTATATGTATGTATGTAATGCTAAATTAATTTTTAAAAGCTTAATTAGATAGAATAGCTTATTTTTTGTAATTATTTACTAATTATTAAATAAGGAAAATAATATTATCATAAATAAATAATTCTTTTGAATATTTTTATTAGTTAAATTTTCGGGTTATTACAAGTTTCACTATTTTGTACTTCTCAAAAAATTATCTAAAATTTCAATTTATAATGTTAGTATTATCTATGCAATATTCATTTGTTTGATATATTTTAATTAGTTCTATTAGACGAGATTTTAAAATTATATAAAACATTGTGAAATTTACTCCCTACCCCTACAAAAAGACTTGCAACTTTTTTTATTAAAAAAAACCTAAAATGCTTCCGTGCATAATTTTTTCAAATTATTTACACTAAATTAAAGAACTCAAATCAGATCGTTAATTTGGTGCAAAAAAAACAATTACAAAAATTATGTATGGAAATATTTTCTTTTTTATCCAAAAATTGCACATCGTTTCTTCAGAAACACTTAAAAATGGACGAAGAGAGCAAAATATAGACAATTTTTTTTAAAATTGGACAAATAAATTGAGCGGAAGGAGTATACATTAATGATGTTCTTGATATCTTTCGTTTTTCTACGGACCTAGCTACATTTAACACTAGCTAGAAAATTTCACGGCAAGTTGGTTGTGGCAGTTGTGGCCTTGTGGGTGGGGCCGCTAGAGCGTAGAGGGTTGATGGAAGATGGTTGCAAATTGTAATTGGGCAATAATTCTATGGACACACCAAAATACATATTCAAACACACACCCACGCTCACATGAGTGGTGGGTTCCATACACACAATAAAGTGTGTAGTCTGTGTGGGACCCACCACTCATGTGAGTAGTGGATGTGTCCCTAGCACCATTGTGCAATTGGGTGGTGAGAGAAAACAGATTGGTACATCGACGTATATAGCTAGGTATAGCCTAGGTTTCCTATTGAACTTTGGAAGAAGAATTTAAAGCCTCAAGGACCACCCTAGTCATGGAAACAAAAACACAACATGGTAAATGACTTTTGTAGATTAGATTCCTGCTCGATGAATATTCACTCTACCGTAAATACTGGTGATCAGTTTGCAAGGAATTTTTTTTTTTTTTTGTTGGTGGGGGGGGGGGATGTCTGTGTGTGTGTGTGTGTAGAGAACTGCTTTGCAAAAATCCATGTATTTTTTAATAAATTAGCTTAGGATATTCAGGATAATCTACGCGAACATCAACTAATTACCGGGGAGATAATATTAGGAGTATGTTGTTTTGGAATCCAAAAATTTGTAAGTAACACAAAGACGAGATTGGACAATTGAAAATAGTAGTGCTAATGACACAGATTTTTTACAAACAAATCTTGCACAGATTGGGATGTGGGGTTCGCTACGGATCCCACACAAACGATCCAAGCTTATCATTAAATTTAAAACATGGTTTGAAGACTCCCCGTGAGAAATCATCTCAATCCGCTACCTATAAGTGCTCGAACCAATCATCCAACTTTTCTTTCAGTTTTTAAGATCTTAAAAACTAGAATGAAAAGTTAGATAATTGGATAAGCTGATTTCTCGCTAAAGCCCCTGAAAACATGTTTTAAATTTAATGAACGGCTCGGATCATTTGTGTGGGACCTGTACAGGGCCCAACATCCCAATCTGTGCGTGAAAAATCTGTGTGGACAGATTTAATGACGGCCAATGACATGTTCTGATAATTAATACCCGCCAAAGACATTTTCAGCATTAACAAATGTTCTCAACATATCATTGGCGGATTTTAATTATCAAAACACGTTCCGGCCAGTCATTTTGCCTTGGACAATAACGAGATTAACCCATCTGGTTGTACCTCTGTTTGTTTTGCAAGGAGAAGGTATGCGATTCGAGTCTATAGAGAGACATCTAACCCCCTTCAATTGTTAACATACTAGTAATTCTCTTCTAAACCCCGTTGATGTATACAGTATTTGCAACTCATGCCTCTGTTTTCAGGCCCTTGTCAGATTTTAACAAATGGGGTTCTTTCAAGCCGGCCCCATTTTGTCACAATATCACGCTGGGTGATGTACGGGCCGGTCCAATTTATGGACCTATATTCCCACCAACTCCTGCCCAAAACCAAACACACCGCTAAGGATTGATTTCTCTAACTTTTATGCCAAAAACACCCCTCTTTCTCTCTCTCTCTCTCTCTCTCTCTCTCTCTCTCTCAGAATTCCTCCATGGCGACACCTACACCATCTCTGTCGAGATCCACGACACCGGTTGTTTCTCCACCCCCTCGTTGGCACCGTCCGCTTCCTCCTCAGCACTTGCCTTTTTAGAACCACACAGACGTTCACCGTCGTCCAGATCCGTCGTCTCTCCTGCCGCTTTCCCCGCCGTCCAGATCCCGTTGAGAAGAGTAGCCGTCGAAAAAGTGTAAGTCACAAATTCGCTGTCTGAAAAGTACTACGAATTTGTTTAAGTCGCCGGAAAAAATAGTGCGAATTTGTTTAAGTCGCCGGAAAAAGCACTGCGAATTTGTTTAAGTCGCCGGAAAAGCACTGCAAATTTGTGAAAGTAGCCGGAAAAGCACTGTAAATTTTTTAGAAAAAACACTGCGAATTTGTGAAAGTTGCCGGAAAAGTGAAAATCACAAATTCGTAATCTGAAAAGTACTGCGAATTTGTTTAAGTCGCCAGAAAAAGCATTATGAATTTATGAAAGTCGCCGGAAAAGCACTGAGAATTTGTGAAAGTCGCCGGAAAAGCACTGCGAATTTGTGAAAGTCACTGAAAAAAGCACTGCGAATTTGTGAAAGTCGCCAGAAAAAGCCCTGTGAATTTGTAGTCACCGGTCGGAGGTGGTTGCCGGAAAAAGTCACCAATTGGAGGTGGTCGCTGGAAAAAGTCACCGGCCAGAGGTGATCGCCGAAAATGTTGCCGGCTGAAGGTGTTTGCCGACTGGAAGTGATTGTGCAATAGAGGTGGGAGGGGGTGGTTGCATTTAATTAAGGGTAAAAGGGTAATGTTTATATAAGATTATTCTTAAAAGTAAATAAAAAATGAGTTCATCATTAGTGGGAATTAAGCCTAAATTTTTTAGACCCACACGTAATTTTCTATCACGTTTACACGTCAAGGCCCATGCCCTTTTGAGAGATTGGGCTGATTTTGGGTATTGTTTTTGTGGATCGGACCAACTCTATCCCTGCGTACAGTTTCTTTTTATTTTCTTCTCTTTGAGAAAAAATGAAAGGGAAAATGACGGCCTAGAATGTGTTTTAATAATTAATACCCTTCAAGGACTTGCTAAGAACGTTTGTTATCAAAACAAGTCCTTAACGTGTATTAATTATCAAAATCCGTCACTGACAGTCATTTTCCCAAAATGAAAAGATTAGGCCCTTTTCCTTTCGAACCAGTTTGGACATCAGTTGATAAGTTTTGGGTCAGTGCCACAAGAAGTAGACTGGTTAGGATTGGACCTTCCAATTATTTCCTTCCCAAATCTCTTCAAATAGAGTAGATTAGGTTTAACGAAAAAAAAAATATTGAATTATATCAACTAATGTAAAATATAGGGGTGACCAGGTTTGAGCTAGACCGAGCCACTTCACTACGTTATACAGACAATTATTTGGTATTGTTGGAGTACCATGTCACATTGGCATATATTTACTTCTCGTAAATAAAAGATAATCACCATGCAATCAGGCTCGCTCCATGTCGATCTCCAACCACCCGACAAATTAAAAGCAAATGATATTATCCCTACTGGATAATTAGTCAATAGGCCTGTCAATGGACTAGATTCGATCCGAATCCGACAAATCCGAATTCGATGAGGCTCGAATCAAATATTGGTAATCCGAATCCAAAAAATCGGATCCGATCCGAAAATCCGAATCATTATTTCTAAGGTACCGTTGGCTTGGAAGCTGCTAGCCGACGAATAATAACCAAATGTTAACGAATTCAAAATTACCATCATGATCAACGCTTCAATTCAAAAAAAACCTTCTTTCTCACGATGTCACCCTCCTCCCATACTGAAAAGGAAGACGAAAAGAAGAGCTTGAATGACCAAGGAAACCGACTTGCCCGTGGCGGGGGTCAAAGTACTCAAAACATTCCATTCGTGGTAGGAAGGCAAGAATCCCAGCTTTCTTCCTCGACCAGTGGATAATAGCTCTTTTGGACTTATACATGCAGCACCCTTGTGTCTTTCGGCATAGTCATCAAGGGACTCCAAGTCCACATTGATAAACTGCTCCATCTGACGAAGATAAACTCGTAAATCTTCAATCAGATAGTGTCGGCACATTCTGATCGGGAAGAGGCATTAAATCGGCCACTTCACGAAGGAAGTTATTGAAAGGATCAAAGATCTTGTAATCAATCGGCACAAGGTCTTTGTTAGGATGTTCCGAGGCAAAGACCTTCTTACGAACACGAGGAGTTCGATTCGCTCGATCCGATCCTCCGGCTCGCAGGTAATAGTACAATAAAAGAAGAGAGGGAAAGTAGACACTTCCCCAAGGAGCATTCCGTTGATCCTCAGGGAGGTCCATCCCTATAATCTGCATTGCCCATTTCTACCACAGGTCACAGATCATAGAAAGGATTGCAGACCTTCAAAAAGGAGGATTACAAAAACAAAGCCAAGCAGGGACTTTCTTACGCTTACTGAATTTGCAGGGTACGCGAAAGGGAGAGGGTTTACGCTCGAAAAGGAGACAACCACAACTAAATGAAAGCAAGTGAAAGGAAGACGTTGAGAAGCGAGACTTTACACAGTATCTCCCGCTTCTCCTCGCCCTTGAACTCTTGCCCAAGGGCTTTTTCTAGTGTTGATTGAGGTCCGAGAGCCCAAAAAAAAGTATTTTCCAAAAAAAATCTAAAATTAAAATAAAAAAATTTCAATTTTTTTTAAAAAAAAAAAAAAGAAATTTTTTTTAAAAATAATAAAGTTTGGATCGGATTGATAACGGATTTAATCCTATCTGATCCGAATTCAATCCGATCTGTATTTGGATTACCGAATTCTAATTATCGGATCAACATTATCGAATTCTCAGATCGGATTTCGATTGGATTCGATCCATTAACGGGCCTAATTGTCAATATGTAAATGGTTGAGACTATCACGCAAGGGAATCCTCCCACTTCTCTGTTGCCCTTATTTTCTTGTTGTATACATCTTCTAGACTTCACTAATTAGGCTTCCTGTATTTTTTTTTAATTCTTGTTTCTCTATCATCTTTTATCTTTATTCTGTTGTGAAAATCAGAACGTTTCGTTTGCATGCCAGATTCGAAGTGATGTTTCCTTGGCTGCTAAAACGTGCTGTAGTAAGTTTCTATCGCTGATTCTTGGTATTTTTTGGACGAATTTTTAAGGGATTTTTCATTCGTTATTGTAAAAGTGAATGTCATTCCAACACCCGAACTCGTCAGAACGGCTACTTGGCTTCTCGCCGCCGATATGTATGTATTGTGTTTAACATTCCTCCTCAAAACATCGAAAGACCTAATGCCTATTTTGTACGTAGATCAACTTTGTTTCTATAGATTTGTGGAAACTTGATAGCTAGATTCATTTGGATGGAGGGATTTCACAACAAAAGAAATTAAGTTGGATTGAGTAAGTTGGTGAGAAATAGCGAGAACATTTTTTGCTGGTGCTTGCTTCCCTTTTCTCACCCAAAATGGTGAGATTTGGTGCGAACAAGCTCTCCTTTGTTATCGCATCCTTTCTTACCCTCCAAAGGGGCTGCATTTGAAGCCCAACTATACATGGAATATGTTGCTCAGATTAGGAACACCTATTCCACAAAAATGTTTTCCAATATCATGGTGGTCATAGGTTCTGAGTGATAAACTACCTGTTGAAATATCGTAGGCTCAATGAAGGGCGTATGTAACATATTCATAAACCCGCAACATGTTTACCAACGGTTGTATACGTAACCAAAAATTCCGTAATGATTTACTTTTAACTCCATTGAGTGTTTTTTAATGAACATTACACCGTAAATAATGATTTACTTTTAACGAGAGGGAGGGTAATTCCGTTGGTCGTAAGGTCGTAATGGTTTAGAGAGGAGCCGGACTCCTTTTGTGGACACCTTTTCTAATGTCTTGTGTCCTGATGGTGAATGAATTGCCCAGCTTGGTTGGGAAAACCACTTTTTGTTGTTGACTCGGCTGAGTGTTTTATTTTTTAACGACTAGGCCAAATTGAATTTGCTTTTTGATCTGACTAGATTTTTGTTTGATTGCTCTCTGTTTTCGATTTTTGTTAATAAAGGTTGTCCTGGTATATACATAGGTTCAATAACAAAACACTCGGCTGAGTGTAGAGATAATTACTTCTTTTTTCATGATCTCATTTTATAGGTACACTCGACTGAGTGTAGGTTCATTACTTCTTTTTTCGTAATCTCATTTTATACGCTCTTTATAACCTACACTCGGCTGAATGTAGGTTCATTACTTCTTTTTTCATGATCTCATTTTATAGGTTCTCTCTCAAGCGAAGGCTGAATGCCTAAAAGGACACATCTGGTCGTAAAGATCAAAAATAAAAATTTGGGTTTCTTTCTCTAAGCTTTTAGTGTTCAGCTATAAAAAGCCGAATTTTCAGTTTGTCTCTTTTATGTGGCTCCGAGTATTTGAAACTGTGATATATCCTCTCTTGCAGGAGTACAACGTTTGTGGACTCAAGATAAAATAACTAGAACAACAAGAAGCATGTATGTTGTTTTGGAACACCACCAAGAACTGTCTCAGCGACGTGCGTCTGTCTCTTTTTCTCACACAAAGAACAATATTAGGAGCATGTATGTTGTTTTGGAATCCAAAAAATTGCAAGGAACACAAAAACGAGATTTGACAATAACAAGATCAGCCCATCTAGTCGGGCCTATTGCCTTGCAAGGAAGAGGTCTGTGGTTCGAGACTATGGAGAGACATCGAACTCCATTTAATTGTTAACATACTAATTTCCCTCTTAACCTCTCACTTATGTTTAAAAAATATTGGAGGGGGAAAAAAAGCAAAAAAAAGCTATTCGGCCTTTGGCGGCCCATGCCTCCGTTTTCAGGCCTTGTCAGATTTGGGCATATCACTGTTTACAGGTCCAGGCCCATGTTCCTTTCAGAGATTGGGCTGATTCTGGGTATTGTTCCAGTGGACAGGACCAACTCTATCCCTACATGAATTTCCTGTTTCCTTACGAACCAGTTTGGACATCAGTTTGATATAATCCAATGTTTGATCTGCATAAGACCAACGATGCTGCAATAAACCCTTCAAATGTAAAGGTCCAATCCTAACCTGTTAACCTAAAAAATAGGGGGTGACTAGGTTTGAGACCAAACCACAATTTTTTTTTAGAACCAGTCAATTTCATTCAAGTCCGAAGACGAAGATTACATCGCAAAATATAGGAGTGTATCAAACTACCTAATCTGAGACTCTAGGACACCCAATAAAAACAAATCAACACTAGGTGCAGATATGAGAATCCCGTATCGGACAAGGCAGAGAGAAATCAAACGAAAACCCAGTAAAAACCATTACACAACAACGAATAGATGTAATCGAAACAACAAAAAGAATACAAGTGTAAATGGAGAGAAATCTGCTCCCATGGACACACCATACGGCCACTAGCTGGACTACAACAGGGACCATTCCAACAGAGGAGAAATTTCGACACCAGAAAACACTTCGACAGGTCCAAGCAACCACGGGGGCCAAAGACCATACCCTCCTTCACCCCAGCACTGCAAAAGAGAGAAAAAAGCAATCAAGCGCTACCAAACTAGAGGTGCTTCCGAAGATCCCCAACACATGCACCACTGCTACTGCCACTGTCGGACAACCCCCAGAAAAACACCACCAATATAGCCGCCGACCACAACAACCCTCAAATCCGACCAAACACCGAAACCCTAACTAACTTATTCCGTCCACCACCCAACCATAGGACCTGGGGCCAGAAAACCCAAACTAGCATAGGCTGAATCTAGGAGGACCTAGATCAGAAGACTACCGGACTTAGATAGCCGAAAAAACGAAAGGAAAAACCCACCTCCAACCGCACACTTTATTACCACGACGTCGGTCCCACGCAGAACAGATCTGGAACACCGTGTTGGACGTCGGACTATGGAGCACCACTAGTCACCGGACAAAGTCGCCGCAAGGGGAGAACCACGCCGGACCAAAGCAACAAAAGCCCCCAAACTGGGAGCACGGGAAGCCAAAACGGTTGGTGACTACGAGGCAAGTAGGGGGAGGGGGGAGGAGGGAGAGAGAGGCAGAGGCCTCCTCCTCCAAGCGACGGCTAGCTAGGGTTTTCTAGAAACTAGAGACAGAGAGCGTTGTTTTACATGTCTAGGATTATTAACAAGTTACATGAAATTTCGTGTGATGTGACCAAGCCACTTCATTACGGCAAATTATGTGATATTGCCAGAGTACCATGTGACATTGGCATATGGAACTTCTCGCAAATAAAAGATCGATCGCCACACACAATCTGAGTTGCTCCTTGTCGATCTACAACCACCCAACAAAAATGAATAATAATATCCCATCTGAATAATTTGTCGATATGCGAATGGTTGGGAGTTACCATGTGATACTCCGTTGAATAATTGCTCATTGATTACTTGTCTTTAGGTATAAAAATAATAATCTCCATGCCTCTCCCTAAATTGAACAAGTAGGGACAATATTGTGAGAACTAATAAGAATTGCAACCCTCATCCTAGCCTACTTATGTCAAATGATCTTTGCACTTTATGGTAATCATATTCATTCATAATAATAAGAGGAATAAAGATGTCTATTGGCTTTGTAATCATAATACTGTTATACAGTGAAATTCCAACAACCAAAACCAAGTTCAAAAAAGCTTGTGGTTTGTACATTTTACATGGAAGGGAAACAACAAAAGCACACGTCACTTGGGGGTTGATCTAATGGTTTTGGTTTGAAACTTAGAGGTTTATTTCATCCAAATGTCTCAGGTTTGATTCCACTAGTCAGCAACACTTAGGATCACCTCACCCCTACGCCCAAACATGAGAAAAAATTGTGCAAGTGGTGTACGCAACTAGAAATTAGTCCATGGTGTATGCAAACTATCTCGAAATACCCTGCGTTACAAAGAGAAACAAAAAGAAAAACCACACGTGACATATATAGTCATAATCCATTCATGATAGTGGTTGGGGTAATAATGAGAATAAGTGCTTTGGCCCTGCTTTTAAAAAAACGTACTCTTCTCTTTGGTAATAAAACAAATGTGGCAATAGAATCTAAAGAAAAAATATTTTCCCATCAAGAAAAAAAATTACTTGGTCAGGGACCAAGTGGTGCTAGAATATTCTCTGTTGCCATCAAGAAGAATTTGTAACCCCGACCAATTAGGTTTATGTGTGTTGGAAGACGTGAAAAGTGTGAAAAATCATGTGATATTGCATTGATGAAATCTGTAAACAGGCTATTGGAATTCCCAATAATTCTACTACTTTATTATGCATACAATATCCAGAATTATATTTTCTTTTCCTGAAATAAATAAGGGATAAGATACATAATGAATTTCTTGACGTTAACAAATACATAATATTTCTTTTGCTTGAAATGGAAGTCGTTTGGTAGTTGGATCATGACCTTCCACTTAACTATTGTGCGAAAAGAAAAACTCTGATGTTTGAAACTACAAAAAGAAAAATGAAAAAAGAGAAGCTTTTTTCAATACGAGTTGATTATTTAATTTATTGGGTAAGCGGATAGCCTAAATCCAGAAGTTGTTCTCAAATCTCCTTTTTGAAGGTAGTGCTACAAGCAACTGGAACTAAATCAAGAGGCAATTTGTTCAAGAGAGACATAATAAATTTAATTAACAATTTAAAGAGTTTGATGATTGAGATTTACTCCATAATCGATTGAGATTTACTCCATAAATCAGTTGACTTATCTCAAAGAAACAATAGATATATATACATTGAGTCGATCATGATCAGAGCTCGAATTGTTCAGCTCTACAAACAACTTAGAACTAAATTTTGTAGCTAGCCCTAGACTTTGGGTTATAGTTCCAGGCGTTTGAGCATAAGTTCTATATTTTGGCTTTTGGTTGGCCGTGCAAGCCACATTTTTCTACTTCTTTAAATTTTTCATTCAAAGGGGCCGTGCAAGGCAACTTCGAGATGACTGCAGCGATTGGGACAGGAGACTATGAACCCCTCCCTCCCTCCCCAACCCAAGCACACCCCCCATGTAATGCTCATTGTGCGGTTAATTCGGTTTGATTTGTCACTTCACAAGCCAAACGGTATTCGATTTGAGAGAAAAATGAGAATAATGATTGGAGATAAGGGTAATTAATGGAGAATAATGATTGAAAGTAAGGGTAATGAAGTTGGAAATTTATTTCCAAAAACCAAACCCAACAAGGCATACATATTCCGGACATCTTTGGTCAAGCTGGACCAAGCTAGTCTACTGAGATTACAATTGGGCGGAATTAAGGGCATATTATTAATATACATCTCGAAATATTCTACTCCATCTTAAATTAAAGCTTTAGAAACTCCCCATTTTGTTTCCTGTTTTGCTTTGTCTGCATCACTCTACTATGTAAAACTCCTCCGTATGGTTTTTATGAATTTTCCAAGTACCACAATATATATATATATATACACACACACACACACACACATTCAAATTTTTTTTTTAGGATCTGCGAATACTTTCTAGTTTCTACTACATCACATATACATATACCTACAACATCGACTAATTTGGGTTGTTCATTTTCCTCTGAGATCCTTTTTTCCCTTGGTTCATACACATACGACTACAAGCACACAGACTAAGAGAAAGATGGAAAGTCAATCGCACGGGTGAAAGCAATGCGCAATCAGCAAGTTTAGGCCTTGTTCCTTTACGGAGTTTTTTTGGCTTTTTTAAATTTCGTCTGTATTTTTTTTTTAAAATCGTGTTTTTTTTTTTTTTTGTCTTGGATATTTTCAAAATTAATTGGGTAAAACTCATAATTTTTTACTCTCCCAATTCCTCTCGTTGAGACAAAAGAACAATTCACAAAAATTTGCCGCAAAACAAAAAACACTAAAAAAAATGAATAAAAACAAAACTAAAAAAGCCAAAAAGTCAACAAAAAAAAAAAAACCCAGAAAAGCTCCATGAAGGAGCAAGGCTTAATTTCTGTTTTCGGGTGGGGTCCTTCACCACTTGGTATGAGGTTTCCTTCATGAAGTCATGAGTCAACTGGCGTGCCGTGACCGCGGGGTTCAAGCCCAGCCCTTTTGACTCAACTTCCCCCCTCATCAGTCAACCGCTAATTATTGCATTTGGCAGTACAGTGACTACCGTCCAATTACACAAGTCATGTATTTTTCTGGCGTAAGGTGAAGTCCATCGACTCTTTTAGGAGCAACTCTTAGGCCTCGTTCAGTTATATGGAAATGAGAGAAAATGTTAGAAAAGTTAATGCTCGAGTAGAACAAGTGTCTCAAAAATCAGTTCGATCGGATATCATTAAGTGCCTAATGCAAATATTATTATCTTGAAATTATTAAGTGTACCAAAAAATAGTGGATTTTAATCTAGTGTTTCGGATCCATTCGTTTCAAGATAATAATGTTCAGATTAGGCACTTAATGATATCCGATCAAACTGATTTTTGGTACTCTCGTTCTACTCAACAAGTTCTACGAAGTGAACGTTTTCGATCATCAGTGCGAGACCAGAGTAGCGGCGATTTACCCCGCACAGAATGCTGAGCAGCACAGTCCCTCGGAGTGACTTATTTTTTTGTCCTTATTCAAATTTTTTTGCATTTGTTTGTTTTTGCGTCAAATTTTTGTGAATTATTGATTCGTCTCGACGAGAGAAATCGAAAAAGTAAAAAATTTTGATTGAAACTCACAAATTTTTGAATAAAGACAAAAATAAGTCAATAAGTCAGCTTTTTGTACTTATTCTTGACTTTTTGCAAAACATTATGAGTTTCGATCCAAATTTTCTACTCTTCCCGTTCCTCTCGCCGAGACTAATCAATAAATCATTAAATTTGACGCAAAACTAACAAATACAATATTTTTTTAAATAAAGACAAAAAAAAAAAAGTTAGGTGCCGTTCCAGTTTTGGAAAAAGTACTTTTTTTGTCCAAAAACAAGGCTTGTTCCAGATTTGTGAAACTTCCTAGTTTTTAAGAATGTTCAACCAACACGACAACTCATTTTGGTCTTTGTGCCCCACAGCCTCCTGCATGAAATGTCATTACTGCCCTTCCCCCATTTTGTCAGCAACCCAACCTAGGGTGAAGTGGAAGGACAATATGGTCATTACAACAGTTATCTTTTTAAAAAAGAAGAACTTTGCAGGGTGAAGTGGAACGGATGTACCTTTTTTGTATTGTTCATTACCAGAAAAAGTACTTTACTGAAAAGAACCTAATCTGGAACGACCTCTTACTATTCCATTTTTAAAGCCAACTGAGGCGTAATGCCAGTGTTGGGATGCATAATATAAGCAGAGCACCATAGGTCCATAGGGTTTTTAATTGCAAGTCAACTCGTATCATATTAACCCTTGTTTTTATAACAATCGTACGTATACGAGATCATTTAAAGTAATCAGAGGAATTATAGTATTAACCTGGACAACAATATTCACGTTAAAAATGTTCAACTTTACACTATACAAATAAGTTTGGCCATGCCAAGGTTCAACTCTAGTGTAAACTGTTGTTCTACAATTTACCGCCAGCCCCCCCGTATTCACTGAAATTCACGTGGGGATGTAGCTAGCTAGCTAGGCCACTGCAATGGATGTGAGCCTGTAAACTGTACTATGTGGTTTTATACTTTTCTGGTCAATAATCACAACTTGCCTTCCGCACATTTGGTGCGCTGAACCTAACGCACAAGGGTCCCCCCCCCCCCCCCAGGGGGCAGTAGTAATACAGTGCAGGGTACGTTTATATAGGGGGCCTTAACTTAAGTGGTTTTCACTGACATGCTACAACAATTATTAATTTGAACCATTCAATTTAAGTTTGTTTCAATTAAAATTATAAGTACTTTCTCTGGAAATAAAGTTAACCGGACATTTTCAACTCCATGATCATGACAGATTCGTGTGGCATTTTAAACTCGGAAATTACACTTTTGTGTTACAAATATTGTCCACAAGAGGCATTTTCCGATCGATCAATTTTAAATTTAATTTTTTTTTTTTAAAGATGAACTATACTGCGAACTCTAAAAAAATTAGTTTAATTGACAAAATGATAATTAAATAAACACATAATCTAATGCTTGAACATGTCATCTCAATCTTTTTTCTCGTGCGATTAGTGTACGCGTGTCTTCTTATGGAGCAATAAACCTAGTTTTTGTCATATAATTGTCATTGTCTAATTACGGGGCATTTCCCATTTTTTTAACAATTTGGAAAAGCTTGAAAGAAGTTGGAAATGACACGCATCCCACGCTAAGCTCATCAATTGGGACAAATTAGCACCTGTCCGATGATCAACACAATTAAAAAATTCCTTTGTTTCGTTTATCTACTTTCATAGCCCATTAAAATATCAGTCTTGCTATTATCAATCTATTGGGCTGATGATAAATACACTAAAAAATAAAAAATAAATATGAATTTCTGTGAAATTTTTACACCATTTAATACACATTAAATTTCCTTAAAATATATCCATCTTTTGAGGATACGTATCAAGTTAGATGTTGCAGTGCCGAAATTATTCTTGGGATTATTGAATTCTGCTTCTTCTTCTTCTTCGTCCTTTTTATCTTTTCGCCAGCTCATGAGAAATGAATTAAAATTATGGACATAACCCCTCCAGTTCTGCAAAAATACGAATTACTATCATCATTTTGAAAGGTAGAAGTATATATGATTGTTCTTGGGTACTAGTTCTGCTTATACAAATCCGATTGGAGGGCCATCAGTTTGCCATGTGGATGCCTATGCGTTGAAACTTTGAATACCAGTTTTTGTTTTGTTTTGTTGATAATCGGATGTCTGGACCGGGCCAGCTTTAGCGCAACTCGACTAATTACAGAATCTTGAAGTTAACGACTAGAAAAACTCCCCAGTGGAAATTGAATACGAGTTTTGATTGCTGTCAGGTGGTTACTTGGATACAAACCTTATTCACCATTCTAATTCCGGTTTCTGCCTCTGATGACAGATTGCTCTAAACTAGTCAAGGATCAAAATCTATTGCATTTGGCAGTTGTTTGTGCCAGGGGCAGTTTATGCATCGGTTTCCTCATTGACATTTTCTTCTTCTTTTGCTCTGGTCATTCGGTTGACTTCTGTAGGTACTTGTAACCTCTTGAGGCTTAAGTCAGTGCGCGCGATATGAAAAAGATTGTTAAGGGGATAGGGTATTGTCAACCTTGTTGGAATGCTGTCACGCTCTTGTTCCTTTTAATCTGTAAACATTACCAATGGGAGAACAATGATTTACGTTTGGGAGGGCCCAAGTTAAAACAATTTTTTTTTTTTTTTTTTGAAATGGAAAAAAAAAAACCCTCAAATTAGTGGAAAGCCTTTATAGCAATGTTCAAAAATTCCAAAGATAAAATCTAAGCTACAATTCTTAATTCTCTATGTCAGAACATGTGTAATGCTCAAAAGTTGGGGGCCCCTGCTCTATCCAACCTCTATACACCTCTGGCATTGTACGTTACAATTTGTTTTGCTTTTCGAAAAAATAGTAATAATTGTGTAACACATCCATTTTGTAGTTTTTTTTTTTTTTTTTTGAAAGAATCCATTTTGTAGCTGAATTTAGTAAATTTATGTATTCTCTTATCATTAGTATTATTCTCCCATTACCCTCGTCTAACAGGGACCAGGACAGCTATACATATATTGGTTTAGGTACAACTACACCCCTGTGCACAACACTCATTCTATGCACAAGTGCACAGCACACACACCGGTTCGTATTCTCTCTACAAGTATACTCTATGATCATTTATTATTCTCCTATTACCCTCGTATTCAGGACGGTATACAGTAATCCATACGTTTAGGTTCACCGTTACAAATACCCCTACCAGCTTACATCAATTTACAAAAACACTCATAATAGGAATGGGTGGGTCCACACACTGCAAAAAATAATAATAATGAATGTCTTTCCACCCAAAAAAAAATAACAATAATGAATGCCTTGAAAATTTTAAATGCCTTGCAGTATCTACTAATTTTGGAATGGGTCATGTAACTCTCTTGTCTACCGCCGGCCTCCGTCCCGTAAAGTTGGACCCTTATTCTATTTTTGGATGTCTCAGATTGTATGTCCCTTTACACAAATGGATGTACCAAATTTAGTTGAGTTTTCTATTATGCCCTTTTCTCTTGTATTTTTTTTTTTTTTTTTTGAGATAAATAGCAAAAGGTACACATCGATCAGTCGGCAAAAACGCATTGAAATTCCAGAACCTCACGCCTCTTTTGCGCTTCACGTATCTTTCACACCTTCTGCTTCACATGTTCGTCCAGTAAATCGACAAGTATGTGAACCGATCGTATTTGCTGTAAAAATAGACGACTACGAAAATATAAAATTGCCAATGTTCGATCTCTGGTGAAGTATAATTTCTATCGACGTCATCAATGTGATTTTGGGCAGAGATATTTTGTGTTACGGTCTCCACTGGATAAGTGATTCACATCATCGATTTGAACTGCTGCGTATGAGGACCACAAATGAGAATATGAAACGTATAGAGAGATGAGATACATGGGGAGATCATATATCGATAGTATAAACGATCGAAATACAATTTTTGAAACTTATACCCACCAAGAAAATCAAGATGTATTGCTGGTGGACGGTGTGTTTATGATTCTCGAAATTAGTTGAGGCGCGCATAAACGGATCCCGAACACCTGATTATAAAAAATAAAAAAAAAAGAAAATAAAAGGAAATATGTATAAATGATGAGTCCACCAATACAGTATAAATGATGTAATTCTCCATTTTCAAAGTGATGATGGGGACTGTATCTTGGTTCACGTTCTGTCACAGTGTCACATTTAAGTAATCAAATACTCCAGTTCTAACAAATGTACCAAAATAACAGCCAATAATAACCCTCATAAAATTGCAAAGGGCGTTAGCCCAGTTGACATCTCTTGGTTCTTCTCATGCGAGAGGTCAGGATTTGAGCTCCGTCATAGACATTTTGAGATTCAGTGCTATGAATAGCCTCTAAAACTCACTGTAGACTAACTTACTAACTCTCCGTTATTCCGCTGATGTATACAATATTGAAACAAAATAAAACACCTCATAAAGTTGATGCTCCACTTAACCCTTGGGTTTTGTAGTTGCGCTAACTCAATTATGTTGACACTCTGTGTAAGAAGCCTCATCAATTATTGGCGTTTCTTTATTCTCTTTTGGGTAAGTGGTGACATAAGCCAGTATGTATATTTTATCCTCTCTAAAATAACAAGTCCTTAATTATGTTTCTTTAGACACCACACCATCACCACGTAGCTTAATCTCTCTCCTCTCTGATGTGGTGAATGATAATGCTTCCGGAAATTACATGACACGTTCACTGACGGTGATACTTCCTCCATCCCCACTTTGTTATGTTTTTATTTTTATTTTTTTTGAAATGTCTCAAAATGATATGTTTGTTTCGAAATTTTTCATTTTTGGGTATTCATATTACCATTTTACCCATCCGAAATTCAAATTTTAAACTTGACATGACTAGACTACTACTTTTGGATTTGGCTCCAATACCATTATTTGAGGGCTTTTTTTAAAAAAAAATTACTTTTCTATCAAAAGGGGTAAAATGGTAAAATTTATCAAAAGTCAATGGCCTTGTTCGTTTTGATATTTTATTTGTTTTCCAATTATTACCATATATCTTTCTCCAATCATTACCCTATTTCTCCAATTATTAATTTCATTTCTTTCTCTTTCTCTCTCCACAATTACCTATCTTTCCAATCATTATCTTATTTCTCTCTCCACCCACTACCAAAACTAAAAGGGACAATGACAGCTCAGGACGTGTTTTGATAATTAATACCTGTCAAGGACAAACTAAGAATATTTGTTAATACAGAAAATGTCTTTGGCGGGTATTAATTATCCAAATACGTCCTTGGCAGTCATTTTTTCAAACTATAAAATACGCAAAGTTACCAAATGAACAAAGCCAATGTAATTATGTTCCCTTAAATTTAGGAAAAATCAATATAGACAGAACAAATTGGGACGAAGGGAGTATTACAAAATTTTAACAAAAAAGATTTTAGCTCTTTCCTCTTAACGACACATGTTATATGCAGAATTTTGATCGGTTCATCCTTAGTCAATGACCCAACATGGTATAATCTTGTCGAGATGTAAGAAAAAAAATCTACGAATGACTTTACACGACTATCTTGTATAAGTTGATATAAATAAAGACGGGGAAAAGTTTATGGTGATGATATCATTTTGCAACTTGATATATATATATATATATATAGTATACTTTGGTAAACCAACAACTAAAGCTATGGGGTAATTGTTAATTTGTTATCTACCTAATAAAATACAAGAGTGTGGGAACCACACAAACATAAATTGAAAAAAGTGCTGAGATTCATTTGATTTAAGGGTTGACAAGGAACTTTACAAATGTAATGTAAGTGTTCACATTTTTTGTAGTGATTGATAAGCACCCAATAATGCATATTCTTGGTGCTTAAGTCCCTAGTTTTGTAGTATTTATGTTCATAACGTTAATGTTTTATTCGATATTGCTTATAAGGTATTTTTGTGTGGCTTTCAGGTTAATTGCGCTAAAAGGGCGGTTTTGAGTACCTAGCGACGATTTGGGATAAACCTAGTGTCCGAGCGTTCGCCGGTACCTTTGTCATTGTCACTGAAGCTTAACGGTGTTGCATGAAGTCTCGGAGGCCACCCTTTGATCAAGAATGGAACGAATTGTGTCAAGGCTTTGGAAGCGAGGCGAATGCTTCGAGGATGGCTCTCGAGGGCCCTCGAGAGTTCAAGACCACATAACATACCTCTACCAAGTCCCGTTGATCAAGTAATCAAGTATCGAAGAGTCGTCAGGACAAGCTATGGCATGAAAGCCAAGCTGAGCCAGAATTGCAGAAACAAGACAAAGGTAGCGCTACCATGTTTTGTAGGTAGCGCTACCTTGACACTCCAGTAGCCAAAAATGAGAATGGTAGCGCTACCATGTTTTGTAGGTAGCGCTACCTTTTCCCTTCGACCAGCTTTTGTATGCTGAACATTTCAACCTTCCATTTATGGAAAGTTTTTACTTTAGGCATTATTTTGGGATATTTTAGGAGCTTTTTTGTCCATTTTTTGGCTGATTTTGTAAGGCCTATAAATAGGCTTGTATGCCATTTATGGAATGGATGGCCATTAGTTAGTTTTTAGGCCTAAGTCTTTTTCTTGCTTTCCTAGGAACTTCATTGTTGTTCTTAAGCTTTTCAAGTTATTTCTTTCAAGAACTCAAGTAAGTTTAAGTGTTTTGATGTTTTCTCATATATTAAAGTTGTTCATGTGGTTTGGATCTTCATATAAATCAAGTTTAATTACGTTTTTATCGGTTAATCATGTTTTCCTTCCTTAGCATAATTTCTAGTCTTTTTGTTATGTGTGAGTAGTTTATTGGTTAGGTCGTGGGGTGAGATGCACCCTATGGATTAGTCGTTTAAACGGTTTCGCCTAAATTTTAGCTCGATTTCAATGTGTTGAATGAATTAAACCCATGATTTCTTGTATTGATCATGGGGTCGGTGGCTTCTTTGATCAATGAAGTCTATCGCCCTATGCTACGTGCTTGATAATCGTACGCGTGCAAACGATCCATTTTCGTCTCTCACTTGCGTTAAATGAGTTCAGTTTGAATTAATGTTTTGAGTTGAGTTACAAGTAGTCTTCAGCTGTTAATTCTTCAAGTGAAATCCGGACGGTTTCGGTCCACTCATAAGTTAGATGAAGAAACTGTTTAACGGTTAAGTCGTGGGTTAATCAATCTCTATGACTTGACTGCTTTTAATCTAGTTAATTTCAATTTCAATTTCGTTAATCGAATCAAACTCCAAGTTGGCCGCTTGAAGGCCGTGCTACGTACTTACCATCTATTCCAAATTCGCTAAAGAAGACTTCTCTGTGGGAACGATCCCGGTCTTACCGGATTTATATGCTATCAACGACCTAGCCCTTTGCGTTATTTGAAGGGTAGGTTGCGGAGTTGAGCAGTGATTGCGCAAAGGAACTTTCCAAATGTAATATAAGTACCCACATTTTTTGTAGTAATTGCACAAATGTCACCGATCTTCTGATTCCAAAACCCTATACGCAAATTAATAGTTATTTGTAACTAGCTTAAAAGTTTAGTTGGGGAGTGCCGTAAGCACGAGTAATTAATTCTCTTTCGTACCATTAAGAAGAGGATCACATACTACACACTAATGAATCGATTTAGTGTTTGAACCATTAACTAGCAAGTGCCTTAGGCAAGGGCAATTCCAACCGGGTTGAGTAGTGCCGTAAGCATGGAAAAACAGTAGTTGTCAATAAATTTTGTTATTTGTAACATATGTCCAAACCAGTTTGCGCCCACCTCAATTAATTCCGGGTCTTTTAAATTAATGACAAACCCTCCCCAATAGCCCCAAGATTTGAACTGTTTGAATTCCATGGTTCCATGAGAATCAAATGCGTGATTTTCATGAAAAATAAGCACTTATTTGCCTTTTTTTTCTCTCCACCTGGCCAAACCCCTTGAGGATTTAAGAAGACGATGATCTGAAAATCAGGCATGCGTTAGTATTCCAATGTGTACTTAATGGAATGATCTGTGAAGTCAATTGCTTTCCTTTCTTTTCTTTGTAGCATTTAAAACCATAGTTGAATTTGTCCATTAAATTATTGCCCCTTTAGTTAAGCAGGTGGAGTCTAGGACCACTCCACTGGCCTCTCTGAAATTAAAAACATGATTAGTTCAAAATTAGCATCCTAATAAGCTCAATTCAATATCGGTTAAGACACCTACAAAACGTCTACCTTTGTTCAGCCTGTATTCTAAAGCAAAGTTTGGATGTTTCGGAAATGCTCTTACCGATACGGGATTGAGGTTATTTTTTGTAAGGATCATAAGCAAAGTATTTTAAACAAAATGAGCGACTCTGATCATTTTTTTGAGACCTAAAATGAGCCCAAAAAAGGAGTTTGTACCCACTGGTACAGATTTTTTTGTCTGTACCATTAGACTTTCTGTAAGAAAATACTTCTACAACATTTTTAGTCCCTTTTTTTTTTTTTATCATCAGAAAATTAAGTTCTTGTTTGCTATGGTGGAAATTTTCAAAGCGGATTTGTAAAACCCTTTATAACCCATTTCCGGAAATGAAACTCTCATCATTTTCGTACTACTTTGTTCACATTCTGAGAGAAAATGAATATCTAGACTAGAATTGGAAAATGTAGTTTGCGAAAACGAACCCTTTCCGCCGGTAAGAAGTTTCGACAATCGCCAATCAAGCAGGGTTTTCGTGTTGTTTATCCGGAACAACGTTAATCACAAACGTACACCTGATTCTACCCAAAAAGTTTCCAAAATCCAGCGCAACAATCCCACTGGAAAGGCGGGTATCTTTGCTGCCCCCAGCAAGTCACATTTTAATTAATGATTTTAATATGATGTCCCTGCAATTAAAAACAGTATTAGCAAAGGGGCAAATTATTAACCCAAAACTACAAAACAAATTAGTGATAATACAAACCCAACCTAACAACCCTACTCTCTAGCCTAATTGCCAAACATATTTTTATTAATAATAATAATGTCTCTTTAGCTCTTAACTAAATCTCATTAATACCTTAACCCCACACCACGTGGGATTGGGAGGCTGAATTGATATATATATCGGTCTGGATCTCATAAGAGATCCTGCACTGTGCTATGGTGCGGAACTCCTCTTTCCCGAGCAAATTTTAATGATTCAAGCCGCTCAAAGTGATCAGAATTTGATTTTTAAGGGTACCTGAGAGAAATCGAAGAAAAAAAAAAAACCGGGAAGGGATTGATCGGAGCAGTTTTCATTGAACGGTTCTATAAAAAATTGCTCAAATCAAGCCCGTTCCGATCATTTTTTTTGCTGATTTCTCACAAGTACCCTTAAAATCACATTCTACACACTTTGAACGGCTCGGATAATTGAAATTTGCTCGGAAAAGGGGAGTCCCGCAACGTGGACTGATAAGGGATCTCTCACTGGATCCGTGGTGCATATATAAATGTGTTTAGTGAAATTTCCATATGTGTGCCTAAAAAATTTATGAGTGCCACATTTTTTTGTTTCTAGTCTTGCTAAACAAAACTGCAATGAGTGGTTCAAATGCAAATATAATTTTAATAATGTTAGAGTTTTAATAAACTTTTCATGAATATCAAAACATATGCACATATTAGTGTTTACCCGTGCCTACGGTACTACGCACTCCGGTTGGAATTACCCGCGCCTACGGCACTTGCTAGCTAGTGACTCAAACACTAAATTGGTTCATTAGTGTGTAATTAGCAAATAATACCCTATTCGTACTGCCTAATATTTTCAAGGCCATCTATGTACTCAACGGGAAAATTAAATCATTACCAAAATCCGAAAAATTAAATACCAAAACTGAAAGAATCAGTACTCAACTATTTATTCCAGAAAATGTAAAGTATTTATGAAAATTCAATTAGTTTGTATGTGAAGGGTAGAGAAATCTGGACCGTTGGATTTGTTTGTATGGATCGATAAAATTTGTGTTAGTGAGAAATCTGAACTGTTGAGAGAGAATATTATTTAGAAATATTTCCAATTAGAAAAGGATGAGAACTATTAGGTAGATACTATTATAATCAATTATCAATTAGGAAATTATGAGAACTACAATTATGGAATTTGACTGATTCTAACATATGTGATTGATGCATGGTGTGTGTCACATAGGACAAAGGGTGCCACATAAGACAAAGGCGCCACGTAGGACAAACACCCTTCTGTTTTATAATATAGATTATACACTTCTTTCTCTTTTTTTCGTAATAATAATAATTATTATTATTATTTTCTTTATAGCACTGCATTTTTTATGCAATATCTGTCTCATTTAGAGTTGTCGATACCAGTTTTTGATACATAAAGTGAAAGCTACAACAGGCTAATTAGTAAGCCCCCTATAAATATTCCAAACCTAATTGATAAAATGAATTCCCTCAGTATTTGAATTTTAAAGTACCGTTGGCTCTGTAAGCATATACTATCTTACATTGTATATTTGTAAAGTAATATATGTTTGGCTTACTTCAATAAAAATGAGAGTAAAATAAGAGGAATTGAGGAATAACAAGAAGTTGATGAAATTTGCTAGGTCGATTTGTCATTTGTTATGCTGGTAAAGGCTTTTTTTTTTTTTCTTGTTCCTTTTATTGAAAATTTTATTTTTTGAATTAAAGGTGATATATTGTGAAAGAATGACACGTTCCGTAAAACGAAAAATAATTACTTAAAAAACAAGAACCTTAACAGAACGAAGCCTTATTCCATGGGTACATTGGCATGCAAAGGGTGATTAGTTTACGGAGATCGAAATTGCACGTATTTAGATATCAATTTGAGGAAATTAATTTGAATTGATATGAGGCTTTATGCCCAACACAGTTGTAACTTTAAATCCCAAAACGTTTAGTCAAATGAGCATGAGAAAGTAATAAGTAGTTGCCCTCCATAAAATTGCATGCTTGTATCCTAAACGGAAGCCACACATTCCAAAGTTTTGGGGTTACTGAAGAGTTTGCCCGACCGTTAACTTTCTTTCTTTTTTTCAATCGTCATACATCAGTGGGGGGTGTTAGGATTAGCACGGGGTCCAGAAGCTATCCATAGCTTGGGACCCCAAGGATATTGCTCCAGCAGGAATCGAACCCAAATGCGCTCAATCTACGGAACCAGGGAGTGTGCTGTGCAGCTTTGTGCTGCACAGCGTGTTGCGCGGCGAGGCTTTTGCCGGCATCGGTCCGACGATCGGAGACGTTCACCGCATAGAGCTCGTCGAGTTCTACATTTGCACCAAAAATCAGCTCGATCAAATATCGTTAAGTGTCTCATCGGAACACATATAACTTGAAAAAAAAAAGAATCCTAATGGATGCGAAACACTGGATCAAAATTACTGAATCCATTTTTTCCAAGTTATATGTGTTCCGATGAGGCACTTAACGATATTTGATCAAGCTAATTTTTGGTGCACATGTAGAACTCGACGAGCTCTACGCGGTGAACGTCTCCGATCGTCGAACCAATGCCGGCAAAGCCTCGCCGGAAGCTGCACAGCACACTCCCTGCTTCTTCAATCTACACTATTTGAAATAGATACTACAAACCTTGACCTTTCCAGTTGCAAGAAAATGAAGTGGATTAGGACAAATTGATGAAAATGACTATAGCATTCAATGTTTTCCAAAATATAATCTTTCTACGTTTTTGGAAAACTAGTTTGTGGTGGAAGAATCTAGAGACCCTAACCCAAAATCGTTTTTATCTTCAATACCGGGGAAGTGAACTACCCGATTAATCAACATCATTTGCTTCTGATGTGTGTGTCTGTGTCTGTGTGTTTTGTTTTTGTTTTTTTGGTCTTCATTTAGGACTTAGGAGTTTTTTTTTTTGAAAAAGTCATTCATTCATCATCAGCCCATCGGGCAATACAGATTTCAGAAAAGATACAGAAAAGAATCAGAGCTACCTAAACTTCGATCTCAGGCACCTCCTGCCGAAGCAGGCCCGGCGAAATCGCCGGTACTTAAGAACCAATCTAGGTCCAGATAACAGAGGATCAAAAGATCCACAGCTCAAACCCTAAAAACTAAGCACCGCTAAAAACTGCAGGCAAACAACAACAATAAACAACTGCAAGCAAACTGCTCTAAGACCAGCCTTCTTCTAGTTGAACTGTTGCGCAGCCAAACCAACACTATCGGACCACCACCAACCCTTGTTACACCACCGAACTACCATCAGCCCCAAACAAACACCAAAAAACCACCATCAACGAACCATTCCTCAATAGGTCCCGGATTATTCGCCCACCACCCGCCAGATCTGGGGGAGATCCAGACCGGAAACCCACCAGATCTGGTGGAAATCCAGATCGGTAACACAACAAGACAAGCCGGGAGGCCCGAATAAACCGGTAAAAGAAACAGAAAAAAAGAAAGAAAAAACTACTATACCCACCTACCTCTGGGTCCTCGATGTTATTCGCAACCCACCACCTACGCCCTCAGAACCGTCAAGGCCCGCCACCTATGGAGCACGAATACCGGTATGCAGTACGGGTACGGGTACATGAAACGGCAAAATCCCAAAAAAGTAGGGTACAGGTACGGCAGGGGTACGGCATATTTATTTATTATTATTTATAATTTTAAAATGCTTGAGTTTTTATGTATAATGTATAGCTCATGTATAATCACATCATTATATTAGTTATAAAAAATTTATATACTTCTTAATAAAATACAAATTTAAAATAGACCAGGGGTCGAAGTGCAAACTTTCGTATATTTGGGGACCAAATTGTTGCGTATGTTAAGGTATAAGGACTGGAGTGTAATAACCCTTTAAATATACGTATGAACCTAGGGTTCACAACTTCACCACATCGTCTCTGACTCTCTCTCTGACTCTTTCGCCGTCGATCATCATCATCGTCCGACGTCTCTCTCTCGTCGCCATCGATCATCGTCTCTCTTCTCCGTCCGACGTCTCTCTCGCAGTAGCAGTGGATCAACAGGTTTCTCCCTTTCTCTCTTTCTTCTTCTTCGTCTGCTTCCTCTCCTTCTTCTTCTTCGCGTACCCATCAGAGTATTTCGCGCACCCATGCCGTACCCTAAACATACGAACGTACCCGGTGCATTTCTGGCATACCTGGTGTGTTTTGGGCGTACCCGTACCAGGTACATGTACGCCATTGTTTCTGGCGTACCGGTGCTTCGTAGCCCGCCACCAAATCTTTAAGTCGAGGAGGTGCCCAGACCAAACCAGACTCACAGGCCGCCAGCCGGAGTCAGGAAGCGAACTCAGCAATACTCGAACCAAAACCAAAATCGGAGGAAAGTCGAAAAACCAACCCAGAGAAGAAAGGGGGGAGAAAAGAGGGGGAGGAAGGGAAAGGGGAGGTGGAGTTTCCGGGGGGAGGGGAGAGAGGAGGCGGCGGCCCCCTCCCTCGGAGAAACTAGATCTGGAAAGGGGGGTGGGGTTTGCTCGGGAAAAAGTAGAGAGGGGGGGGGAACTCTCAATTCTTCAACTCGGACTTAGGAGTTTACTCTTTCCTAAAATCACAGATTCGATTCTCATTGTCAATAACTTTTGGGGCCACATAACCTTCAGGCGTAAGCGTATGAAATAGCTGCAGAAGGGACTGTTCTGCAAGGCACTTCATATAGTGCATCCTATTGGGCAAATCAAAGTCATCCACGAAAACACTTTTATTTAAATCTAAACCGTTGAAAATATTTTTCGACTACTATGATTGGATCCTACTGGGTGCCCTGCAAGATCCACAGATCCCCTGCATTTGCTTGTGAAGTTCTATTTGAGTTTGCCTTTTCCACCACTTTTCTTCAATGGAGTATTGGATTTCTAGTATTGCGCCTCTCTCTTTGGCCTCTTATGAAAAAAGCACCCAATTCGGGAACTTATAGTTAAAAGTAGCGTCAATAATTTTTTCTTCAATTGTCTCTCCACTTGTCTTTTCTTTTTAAAAAATACTATACTAATTTCACGAACATAACAAAATGTACACTAGTTTTTGCAATATAACATGTACACGAGGCACCATTGCTTTCGTGGTCGGTTCAAGAAAGTAAAATGGGAACACACTCAATTGCAAATGGGCAGTACAACACGGACACGGGGACTACTATCCAACCCTTAAGACCTAAGGCTGCATAAAAAAATCTAGTGAATCGTAAAATCAGTTCGGACCGATCTGATTTGCACTTTTTGAATTTTATATATGGATTAATGATCCGGACACGGATTCAAAAATTAAAAAACCGTGAGATACGGATTAGGATTGGATTTTCATATAAAAACCGTAAATTATCGGAATCAGACCGTGAGATATTTAAAAATATATATAAAATATAATATATGTGTAACACAAAGTAAATAGTTATATATATAACATATAGTAAATATATTCTTGGCTTTACTACTAACTCTGAATTTTGGACATTCTTATTGCATTGATGTTCTCCTGAAGACAACTGGTAGACTTTCTAGAGATGGTTAAGAAGTTTCTTTGTGACTTGTGAGTTTGTAAATGTCCTTATGAATTGCACTTTAATTATAACCTTTTTGGCTCTAACTAAAATACAGTAGTCTTTGAAAATGATGTTAATGGGATAAAAGTCATTTATTCGGGATGAAGCATTTCATCGATATAATCCATGCACAAAACCGGGACCGAACCATAACTCACGGTTCGGTTACTTTTAGTCCGGACATGGATTTTATTGTCAAAAAACTGTGACTCACATATTGGAATTGGATTCATAAAAATCCGATCCGATCCGGACTGTGTGTAGCCCTAATAAGACCTTGTCCTAAACTCGAAAGCATGATTTGAATCATGTTCTTCGTAGGCGTTTCGACGTGCAAAACATTTTAAGAAAAAATCAAGTCGATCGGACATCACTATCTCAGAAAAACAACCCAAAATATTTTGCTGCGTATCTTTTGTGTATCGGATGTTTGTTTACATGAAGATAAATAATGTGTTCAATTATTAATAAGTTGCAAATATCTAATCAACTTGAATTTTCTTAAGTCAATTTAGCTCGTCAAACTCTACAAAATAAATAGTTGGGATAATGTTTTTAAGCTTGAGATGAGGCCCGTATGATCGCTACAACACAACTAGTCCTCATCTTCGTAAAACGAGTCCATGTTCTAGGAAAAACTATGGGAAAATGACGGTCCAGGATGTGTTTTGATGATTCATACCCGTCAAGAACATGCTAAGAACATTTGTTAATGCTGAAAATATCCTTGGCAAATATTAATTATCAAAACACCTCTTTGGTCATTATTTTCCCAAAAACTATTTAATGTCCCAGTGGTGCCCCAGGCCTATCTTAAACCATATATTTCTGTGAGGCCCAAGACTAAAGTTGAAGACCCCACAACAATGTGTGGTGGGAAAAGACCTGGGGTACCGCCGTGTGGTGGCCCAAGGACGCTAATTATCGCTCATGTTCTAGAAATGGCAACATACGTCATTAGTATTTCGTTTACATTTTTGAAAGTTGTACTACTAAAATAACCTTTAATTTGTTGTACTCCATTTTCCTGATCAAGTGAAAAGTCGTGCTAAATTTGCATAGCTACATTTTTTTTTGGTCAAATGGAAATTAATTTGCATAGCTATATGGCTGGTAGGTTTTACTTTTAAATTTGTGTAGTCGTTCTTGCCGCAATGACAATTATGTTACCCACATCAATGACGGTTGACTTTTCTTACCACATTTTTTACTTGGAAATTGTGCTCCTTATTTTCTTATTTCTTTTAAAAAGATTTTTGGGTAAATTCTTTTAAAAAGTTACTCCACATGAAAGTGAGCACCGTACCGTTTCATTAAACTGGGGAGTATTTTTTATGATTGGATTTCATTCAATTATTTTCCTCGTGATTTTGTTCTCATGCTAAAATGTGATTATTATTACTTCTACAAACTACAAAGCAACCTAAACAACATCAAATGTAGCTTCTTCAACATTACTAGTGTTAATATTTGAAATTGTCTTCGATTCGCCAAAAATATATATATATATATATATATATATATATATATCATAGCAAGCTTATTAAAAAGCTCATTTCGTTTTAAAAAGTTACGCCACTACGAAAAAACTTAAAACAGACTATGTCATGTACTTTAGTTGTTGGGTTATGAGCAAACATTTTACAGATGGTTTTTTTATAACTACTTTTGCCCATAATTTTCTAAATTTTTTTGACACATTAAAAAACCCATTGAGCTATTTCATTTGGTATTTTTTTTAAATTAGGCACGAAAGCACTTTATTTCTTATCTAAAAATTACACACCTTTTCGTGGTGGACTACAGCTGCTTTCTTTTAGCCTTAACATGAACTTAACTTATTTTTCTCCCCTTTTGGAACTTAAATGAAAATAAGTCAAGTTCATCCATTCCTCTAAGTTTAAACTTAATTGTCAACACATACACAATTACAATTTAAGTTAAGTTTACGAATGAGAAATAAGTTAAGTTAAAAGAATGGACTAAATTTAAAAAATAAGTTAAGTCTAAGTTAAGGCCAAAAGAACGCAGCCAACTTTTTGGGTTAAAGGGGTATATGGGTGGTGAATTTAAGCTGCGTCAAACACCTATAATAATTTTTTTTTTATTCTTCAAATTAAGAAGGAAAAATAATAAAATAACCAAAAGAGCATTTTCGAAAAAGGCACCGATTAAAAGTTTATTAATAGGGAGAAAGAAAAAGTTGGGGGGGGGGGGGGAACTATTGAAAGGCAAATGGAAAAGGCATTTATGTCTATGATCAAGATAGAGGAGGAATGGTGGCAAATATGCCAAGCAATAATGTGCCAACCCACTATTGGAATTAAAAGTGGAATAAAAAAAAGCTACTACTAATTACTACTATTAATGAATGGGAATAGAATCTTTAATTAATTTACTGGTAATAAAATACGCGGAATTGAGAAATGGAAATATGATAAGACCGCCATCAAATGAATAAAGAAAACAAACCAAATGAAAATGAAAGGAAATAAAAAGGAAAGAAGGAGGTCGGTTCCTTGCACCCAACGTCTCTCTTGGTTTGGGCTCGGTTCTAGGTTCGGATTATAGACTTTGTGCGGATAAGAACGACCCACTCCCCTCTTTCTCTCTCTTCACAGCCTCCATCGCTACAAGAACCCTTCCCTCCTCACCGCCTCCATTTCTAAAGCCTCTCTCTCTCTCTCTCTTTTCCACCCAATACTCTCTCTCTCTCTCTCTCTCTCTCTCTCTCTCTCTCTAAAGAAAACCAAAGCAATATCAAACTCTGTTTGTTCAAACTGGCGATTGAAAATCAAGAAACCACCGTCCGAGAAATCAAGCCTAAGAACAGGCGAATAATGGTGAGGAAAACCGTTAACCCACATTTTTTCAGCATTACTATGGGGTTATTTGAACTGGGTTTTGGTTTATTGCTCTGTTTTATTTTTACTGATTTGGGACTCTGTTTTGTGGATAGGGAGCTGGTGGCCCTGAGGACGAGGACAACAGGTGGCCGCCGTGGCTGAAGCCTCTCTTGCGAGAGAGCTTCTTCGTCCAGTGCAAGCTCCACGCCGATTCTCACAAGAGCGAATGCAATATGTATTGCTTGGACTGCTGTAATGGTCCTCTCTGTTCTCTCTGTCTCAACTACCACAAGGACCACCGCGCCATTCAGGTTGTTTACCGATGCACACGTTTTAATTTCTCAGTTTTTGGGATAATTTTGGTATCTGGGTTTCTACTATTTTTGTCCAATAGCAGCGTTAATTATTCTGAATGTTTCAATTTCTCTGGTTTTTGTTCACTTTTAGCATCTGGGTTTCGGCTATTTCTGTCTAATGGCGGTGTTTCCCACAGTTTGTCCCTTGTGAATCACTCTGGATGTCTAGACTCTCTGATTTTTGTGCTTTTTAGCATCTGGATTTGGGCTATTTTTGTATAATGTCAGACTTTTCATCATTTTCTCTCTTTCTTGTAATGGAATTACATAAGATTGCTCTGTTTTCATCCTCTTTTAGCAATTGGGTCTTTAGATTCTCTGTTCTTTTTTCCTGGGTTTCCATGACTTGCTCTCTTCTTGATTAAGGAATCCATTTTATGGCGTTCAAAGCCATATACTCGGGGGTGCGTTTTCATTATTATTGGACTTTCTACTAATGACAGGTCAAGCTCTTTATGTTAATTGATGTATGTGAGGAGAGTCAAATGCCTAAAGATTTGTGAAAACATAGGTTTTATTTCATTTAATTTAAAACGTTCATGATTCTTCTCTTATTTTATCAGTGTATGATTGACTGATTGTATGTATACTGATACATGGTACAAGGGGCATAAGTTTATGATTGCTGATTGTCTCTGATTTTCGGCAGATAAGGAGGTCATCCTACCATGATGTGATTAGGGTTGCAGAGATTCAGAAGTATTTGGACATCACATCAGTTCAGACCTATGTTATCAACAGTGCAAAGGTGGTGTTCCTCAACGAACGGCCACAGCCGAGGCCGGGCAAAGGTGTCACCAACACCTGCGAAGTATGCGAGCGCAGCCTCCTCGACTCCTTCCGTTTCTGCTCGCTCGGTTGCAAGGTACTGCCGCAATGTCCTTAAAACCCTGTTATTGATCTCTGATTGTCCTGAAAATTTCCTCCTACTGTTTGGTGGGAAGAAAAAGAGAGAAAAAAGTCAATTTTAAGTTTTGTAAATAATAAATTTTCTTTCTTATTTTTCTCTCATTTTCCTTCCATTTTATTCTCTTTTCCTTTCCTTTCTTTTCTTTAAGTTCCAAACAGAGCTCTAATGAAAATCTGATGAAATTCGATTTGGGTGTTGACCATTAAATCATCAAATCTCATTGCTTTTAATGGAATTTGTACCTTTTTATGTAAAGTAATTATTTCCAGATTTTACATATTTGGTCAGCATTATTTATTCATTCCATATTACGAGTACATTGTATTTGGTCACGTTTAGACCCACTTTAATACAATAATGTTGACAAGATCTCAAGAATATTTATTTGGTTACTTCTCATAAATGCCTCAATCTTGTGCATTCGTACGGAATTGAATTGGGTATTGGCTAATGTTCTAAGGTCCAAATTACATTGTCTAAAGGCGCTTTTTGTTGACCAATTTTATTGTTGATTTTGACTTATTTATTGTTTCAAAGTTGATCATGAATGCGATATCGGTTTTGATCCTCTTTCGATGATCGAATTGTTGGTTTCAGATTGTTGGGACATCGAATGATTTCGATAGGAAGAGGAAGTACTCGCCGGAGAAGAAACGTCTGGCCGTAATGGCAGCGTCGGAGTCGGAGGATTCATACAGCAGCAGCAGCCATGGACGGAAAAGGAGCAGCAGCAACAACAGCAGCAAATTCCAAAGCTTCACTCCGTCAACGCCTCCCCCAACTTCTGTCAATTACAGAACAGCCAAGCGAAGAAAGGGAATTCCCCACAGGGCCCCAATGGGAGGACTCATCATAGAATATTAAAAAAGGCCCCCCAGTTTATGCTTAATTGCTCTCAAACACCCCCTGATATACATACCAGTTATAGCTTCCGGTTGCCAACGCTAAGTGCTTTTAGCAGAAAGGCCTGTGTTGGGTAAAACCCTACTACTACTAGCGCACTAGTTCTCTATCTATCTATCTATCTATATCCATGTATTGTATATAGAAGCAGCTTAATAGCTAGAATGTGGTGAGAAATACGAGGGCAAGAGTGGAATAAGACAATGTGGAAGGGCTGAATGGTGAAAGAAGAAAAGCTTGGAGTGGGGGAAAAAAAAAAAGTGTTTAGGTGGAAAATATTTATAGGGAACTTGGAAGAATGGATGAATGGGTATATACATAAGTTTTATTACTTTGATATGGGTCTGGGTTAAAATTGTAAATACAGTTTTGTGATAGTGGTTAGTTTGATACATGATAATGTAACTCCTTGCAAATAGGAGTGTGTCCATATGGTATTTTGGAATAATATGAGTTTTTATTTTTGTATACTCCCTGGGTACAAATGTTTGGATTTAAGTTTTTTTTTTTTTTAAAGAGAACAAGCATTAAATGTGTCATCTTCCCAAATGTGTATAGATTTTCACTGTACTACCCTTGAATTTCACATACAATATTATGTTTAACTTCTTTTAATTTTTGATGGATAAAACTTTCGTCTTGAAAGGAGGTCAAGCGGGAGTAACACTTTTTGGATTGAGCGATTGAGTCATTCCATTCTGCTTCTTGAGCTCGAAAGACATAGCGCTTTTTCAATTACTCTTCGGGGCCATTCTTAGGATGTGGGGAAGGTGGTAAATAAATATCAAACGAGTCTATTCTTCCCCTCTTCTCTTGTCGCTGCACGAAGAAAGGCCTGCCAGGCCAGAATCAAGAGGTGATAGTCGATTTTTAGTTGACTTTATGAAATGTACTAATGGAGTACGTTGTAATGTTGATTTGGACGGTCCAAAATTTATTAAGAATAAATTTTGGCACTCAAAATTTAAAGCACTGACGGTAATTTTTGAAACACCAAAATCAATATCCATACATTGGGACATACCATTATGGAATAAAGTTTCCATTTTTGGAGATTGTTGACCGGTTCGTGCAACTCCTAGGCGGTGGGTCCTACGGCGGCCGGATCATGCGATAGGTTAAAAGTGCAGTCGTTTTCGACCCTACACGCGTCGGGTGGTGGTTGGTTTGTGGAAAGTTATGGGGGTGTTTTGATTCTCGGGATCATCAATTAGGTCAGCCGCCCTTTAGATACGATGTGTGTGCGTGTGGCGTGGAAAGCAGGCGGTTGCTTTGTGGAGGGAGTTATCAGCTACTTGTGAGCACATGTGAATAGATACGACTAGTCGACTACTACTTTCTCTCTCTCAAGTGCTAGTCCTACAAGTTTTTGCTTTTGTTGTTTTCACAATAAAGTTTTTTTTTTTTTTTTTGTTGCAGAATAGTTCATTAATATTACATCGTTCCAGGTGACATGATACAGTAAATTTGCCAAAAACAACCCCTCAAGTATTAGGAGTGCACCCCCCTACCCCCCCTCCCCACCCAACAAAGTTGTTGAGCCACAATGAACACACTTTTACCATTTTTGTACAAATTGCATTTGCATCTATGAACCGAGAGAAGACCCCGTTTGATTTTGGGCAAATTTCACTTAGACCTATGGCGGTAAACGAGCTGAATATTATAATATTCAGATTTGTTCGTTACGTTTTTTAGCGAACTCGAGTTTGGGCTGAACTCCATCAAATAATGACGAGCTGAACTCGAATCGAGCTTATTTAGGTTTTGGTCGAACTCGAACTTGTTAGCAAGCCTTAACGACCCAATAATATCATATATTTTATGCTCTTATACAAGTCTAAAACTGCAAATGAATTTTTAAATATGTACATTAATGTGTTCATATACATATAAAATGATAAAAAAAAACATTTACATAAGTAAGTTTTTAGTAATTGTGAATGTTTAGACTACTTGTACAAGCTTTAAAATTTTCACTATGTAATTATATAAAATCTCCATGATATATATATATAGGATCCGGTTCCGGTGAGGGATCCCTCATTTTGTTAAAATGCGGAACTCCCCCTTCCCGATTGAATTTCGATGATCCGAGCCGCTCAAAGTGATCAGAACGTGATTTTAAGGGTCCCTGTGAGAAATCAGCAAAAAAAATGACCGGGAAGGGCTCGCGAGCTTTTTACGAAGCGTAAAAATTTGCTCGGATGAAGCCCTTCCCGGTCATTTTTTTTGCTAATTTCTCGCGAGGATCCTTAAAATCACGTTCTGCACACATTGAACGGTTCAGATTTTCAAAATTTGATCGGGAAATGAGAGTCCCGCATTTTAGTCCCTCATTTTAATCCCTCACTTGATCCGTCACCTATATATATATATATATATATATATATATATGTATATAGTCCTTTTCAGGTCTAGTCGTCCGGATTTTCTTATGGTCCGGATTTGTGCCTTAGCTCCTGTTTCCCGATCGATTTACAATGATCCGAGCCGCTCAATGTGTTCAGAACATGATTTCAAGAGTACTTTTCGGAAATCAGCAAAAAAAAAAGACCAGGAAAGGCTTGATTTGAGCATTTTTTTCTGAACCGTTCAATAAAAAAAATTGCTCGAATCAAGGCCTTTCCGGTCATTTTTTTGGCTGAATTCTTATATATATATATATATATATATATATATATATATATATATATATATATATATATATATATATATATATATATATATATATATATATATATATATATATATATATATATATATATATATATATATATATATATATATATATATATATATATATATATATATATATATATAAACACACATACTTCAGGTTAGCGAGTCTAATTGAGCTGATTACTGCTATGTTCATCTTTGGCTCATTTATGAAACGAGCCTAAAATTGAGGTTCATGTTCAGTTCATTTAGTAAAATGAATCAAACTCAAACGAGCCTTTACCGAGTCGAGCCTCAAACAGTTCACGGTTCACGAACGGCTTAATTCATTTACAATCCCACTTACACCCCATCTGGTTTGGCTTTTGTGCGGATACACCTCATCATTAGCGGAGCTACTAACGGGCTCGGTGGGAGCCCGCCGGGCCACCCACTTTTTGTTTTCGTAAAAAATTATTTTCCCTCACAGGGTATAAATATATTTTCAACACACGGGTTGTCCAAGCCACCTTAAAAGTACACAGCAATTATTCTCCTCTCCGGTTAGGTTGAGGGCAAGCCATCTACACTAGAGCTAGGGGATTCACAAGGAATTTCTTTTGCGGCCTGACCCCAAATTCATATTTACCTTCTTGTTCTTCTAAACTAATCGTTCTTATTCACATAATTTTTATATTTCATGTATATCAATTAATTATTGAGGAAGTTTTGAACACCAACATTTTATTGGTTGAATCATCCCTTGCTTCTTAGGTTGTTCGATTTGTAGGCGATGGATGTACATTGTTATAAATACAGCAAACAACATACTAATGTGGTTAATTTATCGATCATCTATCCATATACTCCATATGAAAGCTAGGAATGGTGGAATTTTCAACTATGTTATCAAGGGAGGCAGAGGGAAAGCGACTTTACGAAAAGAAGGATGGCTTTCTGGATAATAGTAAAATTCGACATCAAGGAGTATTCAGTTGAGAACTTTAGGGTATGTTTGGTTAGATGGAATCAAGATTGGAATAGAATAGACATTTCTATTTTCAATGTTTGGTTCACCATTGAATAATGATTCCAAATGGAATCACTATTCACCTTAGTAAATGAATTGTATTTCATCTAAAAAAATAAGGAATTGTTATTCTATTTCTTTGTCACACCAAAATTACTAGTGTCACTCCAACATTCACTATTGCCACTCCAAAAATTACTACTGCCACTCCAAAAAATGCTATTGCCACTCCAAAAATTACTATTGCCACTCCAAAAATTACTATTGCCACACTATTCCATTGGAGATGAGAATGACTATTCCTAAGCACAACCAAACATGAGAATGAAAATGATTATTCCATTTTCAATTCCTCCAATTCTATTCCATTCTTAATTCCATTTCTATTCACATTCCATTCTATCCAACCAAACGCACCGTAAGAGCAAGCTCAAAGGAATTAAAAAAATCAAAACCTAGTCGGTCTTAGGCCTGGTGTTCCTTTCTATATATTTGGCTTCATCCAAACTTTCATCGGATCTCGTGGACCTGGTGATCCGGCCATTCATCTAGGGCGATCAACGGTTCGGATCTTAATTTGAGCAAGGACGGTTCGGATCTTTATCCACTCAAATTAGATCCAAGCCGTCCATGCTAAGATGAATGGCCGATCTGGCCACTCAGCACCGATTCCTAACTTGGGATGCTTGGCAGCATCACCCATTCCAGGGTGGTGATGCATTCTCCTTTCCTATTGATGTACATTGTCAAGGTTTACCTGAATACTCTGAGATTGAGTTATAAAAAAAAATACAATTCTACTTTGTTTTTCTTATCTTAGTTAATCAAGAGAGAAAGTAAACGATAAGAATAGGAGTACATACACCATGTACATATATACCCCATGCATATACGTTTTTGGACCCATTTTGAGTTCTAAAAAATGATTCGAGCCGTTCATTTTATTCAAAATACGTTATTTAGGGTTCTTGTAAACTATCAGCTCATTTGGATATCAGTAACGAAACATCCAACTTTGCTTCAAAAATATGGTCGCAAAGTTGGATGTTTCATTAATGCTCTTACCGATTCCGAAATCGGGACGGAGCTATGTTGGGCCGGGGGCCGCCCCCCGTGCCTCTGAGTTTTAAAATTGTTATTTTGTATATTCCTTGATTTTGAATATTATAGATAACTATTCGTGTACAGCTACTTATAATTTTTGTAATTTTGGTTTCTATTTGATAAAAAATTGGTTATTCTAAATTCTTATTTCTCAATTTCTTTCATATAAAAAAAATAAACACGTGACTATTGAAGTAGCCGAAATAAAAAATAAAATGATTGGTATACTTTAACTGCATTGGATTAGAGTCATTTCAATATACAAATGTAATGTATCGACCACCGAAGGTGATAACCCAGATGGTAGGGTACGCCACACTTCCAGAGTAGAGACTTGGATTCAAGTCTTACCAATGATGGGAGAGGTGCTTATGCCATTTGTGCATCTAGGTGGTGTTGTGGTAACGGCCCATCGTCACAGTCAATAATTATGGCTCGAACTGAACATTCCACAGTGAGTAGAGAGCCCCTATAGTCATGATCAAAGGGGTTGCTACACTAGTTACCCCATCCCTCCCTTTTTGATTATAAAATGTAATATATTAAAAAGCAAAAACTTTCAGATATAATAAGTATATGTTTCGACTTGAATCATCTTTGTGAGATCTATAACAGGTGCCAACTATGCATGTATGCTAGTCTTATAGGACCATTTTTCCACCATCGCACCTGCAAGTCTGATTTTTGAGCGGCCGCAGAGAGTGATATTATGTAACCAAATCCATAGGACACTCCGAGCCCAACAACTGTGATACGTAAAAAGTGTACGTACTTAGAGCACAGTTGGAAAGTAGAAGGCGGGTTATATGGAGCGCTGCTACCCATACAACAAATGTGCAAGATCGCAGTGTGGGACCCACTAAGAGTCTCACACAAGTGATTCAAATCGTTCATTAAATATCAAATACGTTTTCAAGGATCAACACTAAAAATTAGGTCAATCAATAACAACTTAGATCATTTGTATAATATCCATAATGGCCCCACACGCAATCTGTATACAAATATACGGCCTCGTTTCGCTTTCTTCCAAAATCTTTTTTTTTTTCAGAAAGAATGTAATTTCAAAATCAATTATAATGAAAAGGAAAAATAATTTTTCAAATTTTTTTGCCCCATTTAAAAAATCTCAATGAGATTTATCAAACAAGATACATATTGGTAGGAAAATTATGTGTATATTATTCGCGTAAACACATAATTTTTGAACTTAAATTTATATTTTTTTGAAAAAGAAGATATTTCAAAAAAGTGTAACACTACGTATATTTAGTACGTGTGACCCAATCATTAAAGTGATTTTTAACCACTGATTACTTTTTTCGAAGTACTTTCGAAGTTTTTTTTTTTTTTACCTCGCATTCCTCTTTCTGGTTTATATGTTAACGTTTCTTTCTACCGAAAGAGCGGAAGAGCACCACAAAAGGAGGCGAGGAACACGAATCACACGTGGTACGGAAGACCGACACGTGGGGATGCTTTCCTTTCACCGGCTCTTCCGGTGGGAATATGTGTGATTTTTCGAATGAAAGCGACCGTAGACACGTTGCCTGAGCTTTGTCCTCTTTTGTGTCCTATAAAATATACGTGGCGGTCATCGTCCGCCGTCGTTTAATTTATTTTCGTCGATTCCCAGTGACACCTGCACCGCCGCGTGTCCGGTGGCAGTAGTAGTAGTGGCTGTGTTCCAGAAAACCATTAAGAACTTACTCTGTATTTTTTGTTGAATAAGAAGGAGTGTTTCTGAAAATAAGAAGTTGGGTACTTATTTTGGTAGAATTTGTATAGGTAAATACCGGTCAGGGAGGGAAATCGTACCGGCGGCCGCGCTGGGCCGTCTCTGGCCACCGGACGGCCGATCCGAGCCGTCCAAAAATTCTATAAAAAAAAAACCAAGGGGGCCAAAATGGGAATCAACGGTATCCGAGGTGTTTAGGGTGCTTGATCCGAGCATCCCTTCCATTGGTTTTTTTTTATAGAATTTTTGGATGGCTCGGATCGGCCGTCCGGTGGCCGGAGACGGCCTGGCGCGGCCGCCGATACGATTTCCCTCCGCCGGCGCCCAACACAATAGCAACAGTCTTATTTTTTGTATACGGCAACTTCAAGCTCAAAAATCATGTGTTTATGCAAAAAAATTGCTTATAACTATGGATCTTATTTGATAAATCTCATTGAAATCTTTAATACGTGCGAATTTTTTTATTATTTATTTACGTTATTTTTGAGTTTGAAAATGTGAAGTAAATTTTGTATTTGAATTTTATGGAAGATCCTTAGTGTTTTCGAAAAAGAAGTAAGAGAAATAAGTACTTATTTTTAAAGAAGATTTTCGGAATGGAGTCGTAGTAATTTCCAGGCACTTCGATTCGATTAGTACTGCAACTTCCACCTCATGAGTCACCAATGGCATCCCCACTTTATCATATTTGTCCAAGTCTACAATTTTCCACGCGAGTGCTGCTTTGTAGGTAAAGCATGGTGACAAGTGACATTTAACGAATTGAATAACTCTTATTCCAGATGTTAACTCGGGCTGCTCGCGATTCGGATTAGATCGAATTTCTAGTAATCAATGAATGTCCCTCTAATTTTTGGCCCAATAATATGTTATAAATAGGGAAAATGACGGTTCAGAATGTTTTTTTGATAATTAAAATGCGTCCGTTTCATAACACGTATTTTGTCTTCGGCGGATATTAATTATCAAAATACGTCATGAGCCATCATTTTTCCTTATAAATATTACTCCCTCCGTTTCATAATATTTATCCGGTCCGAAAAACGATGACTAAAAAATAGTGTAATGCATTTCTTTCAAGAAAAAGGGCAAAGTTTTTTTATAAATTTTAAAAACTCATCGATATTTAGTGAATTGTTGAATTTTTTTTTGCAAAAAGTATATTATTTTTTCGTCTCTATTTCGGCGACCGCACAAATATTATGAGACAAAAAGAGTACAGTACACAATAGGCAATTGTGGTTCAGTGGTAGGAGGCCTCGTATCTATCTTCAGGGTCCTGTGTTCGATCAACTCTCCATCTCTTCATTTTTCAATGCGGACATACACACACACACACAAAAAAAAAAAAAAAAAATGGCATCTATTTGCTGGAGGTGAGATGGGAACTCACAACCTGAAAGACCCAAAAACACGCATTACAAGGTGGTCTACCACTTTACCCCAAAGATTATCTAGCTTATGCTATCAAACAACTACTACGAGAGGTCTTGAACTCTAAAGGACTTCCCAAATCTCAGGGTCGAGCATCATCGCAAGTGATTCAAAGTGTTTTTAAGGGTTTAAATTTCTTAAAGTACAATCTTATCAGTACAATACTAGTGACAAATCTAACACCTTGATTGTCAATGTCCCCGATCGAAATTCAACTGCAGATGATCTAATTGCAAATAAAGAATCATCTGCAGAAGATTCAGGTCCGTTCACAAGTGACTTGAGCGCAAATAATACTGGTTGTGGTTGACAAAAGTTGTCCATAGCTTTTATTTTTACAAAAATCCACTATAGCTTTTACTTTTATAAAATTTAACTGTCTATAGCTTTATTCTTCAATGAACTTAAGGCAGCCAATTTCACCAGATTTTGAGCCCTGAAGTGCATTATATACTTACAAAATCATATATCCTTTAATCGGAAAATGCTAATAACAGCTCAAATGTGCACTCAATATGGTAGGAAGAGAACAAAAAACACACACAATTTTCTGCGTTAAAAGTGCCTTGAAAAATGCTAAAACTACATCGAAAATTGTTTTTTTCCCCGTCTTATTAACAATTCAGTGGGCTGTATAATTAGCATAACTATCTTTAGTTTACTAATGATTTTATTAGTCCAGTTATAATTTTCATCGAATATGTAATAGTATATACAGTAGGAATTAGGAAATATGTGATATCATATGAAATGTTAACTTATCACTATCAATGGAGTACTAGCAAAATATCAACTTGGTCCCATATGTGGTAATATCATATGAAAGGTTAATAATCTTATCACTATCAATTGGAGTATACAGTACCACAAGCTTATTTGTACGGACGGTCCCCAAAGTATTAGCAAAATATCAATTTGGTCTCAAATATGTAAATCGCAACTATTGCACCCCAACGTTTACAATGCAAGTTTAAATGGTCCTCGATGCTAAGTCCGTCCAAATTGACCGTTAAAGGCAAGGGTGTTTTTGGAACTTAGCTACAATTATCCCTTCTTCCATCTCCAAAACTCTATCTTGAACCCCAAATGCCTCTAACGAGGCTAGAACCCTGGCCTCCCTTGTGGGAGACACTACAATAAAAAATGGTTTCGCTAACCCTTTTACTATCAGCGTTTCAGAAAAAACGGAAAAAAATAGATGTTTTACGGCATTTTTAGAAAACCGTCACAATAGAGGCGATTTTGAATAATTCCGACATTTTTTTTCAAAAAACACCGGTATAGATTGTTTGCGACGTTTTCTAAACTCGAAAAAATCTAAGTCGACTTTAGCACCCCGACGTTTGCAAATCCACTAAAACCTTTACCGGCGTTTGTCCGGTACGGTCTTCTAAAGGCAATTTCTTTTTTAGTGACATAACCGCTTTGGTTAATCAGAGGGAGATTTGGTAGGATGGATGATGGGTAATGGTCCGATCCCTATTTCAATTTGTCGTCTGGCAAAGTGCACCACCACGAGTGAGTCGATTATTTCACAAGCCTTAAAAAATATTTTAGAAATTTACCGAAAAGTCTCCTTGATCTTGTTTGGAAAAAATAATAAGTACACAACATGATAAATTATTTGTACAACAAATCAATATGACGTTGCTCATTAGCAACTTGCTAATGATGCATTGACACATTAACATGTGCCCCAGATTATTGCAATTACAGACTTACTCTTGAAGAAAGATGTTCATGTAAATATTGACTTTTGAATACTAATAATAAATAATAATAATAATAATAATAATAATAATAATAATAATAATACGGGTGGTTCTAGGGACATCTTAAAAAACATCTAAAAAAACACACCAAATCTCAATCTCTTAGTTTTCAATCAAAATTTTATGGTCCGAACAGTTCAGTGTGTGCAGAATGTGATTTTAGGAGTGTTCGCGAGAAATTAGCAAAAAATATGACCGGAAAGAGCTTGTTTTGAGCAGTTTTTAATTGAACCGTTCATCAAATCTGAGCTAAAAACTACTCAGATCAAGCCCTTTCCGGGCTCTTTTTTTGTTTTGTTTTGTTTTGTTGATTTCTCGTGGGTACCCTTAAAATCACTTTCTGATCACATTGAGTGGCTCGAATTATCAAAATTTGATTGAGAACTATGAGATGCTTTTTAGATGTCCCTGAAATCACCCCGATAATAATAATAAACATTAAAAATAGCAAGTATACATGACGTGGAGAGAAATTATTTGTAAACAATGTAATTGCAGCCAATTGATGAGCCACATATTTTACCAGTTGGACGCACCGTGCTAATATGACGTTTTCTATCTTTAAAAACAAGCAGCAAACCATTGATACGTAATCCCTTAACTTGATTGTGAATATGAATACCATATTTTATACATAATTGTTTTAATTTCAATGATATCTCAAGGTATTCAAATCAACCTACTCACTCACAGCTAGACTAGTTAGACTGTGCCTTCTGTTGAGTGAAATTCATCCTTTGACTTCTTCTGGTAATTCGTCTCTCCTCATTTAGATAACATATAAAATGGAAGGACAAAATACGATATATAAATGGTGTAGGAGTTTTTTCAGATGATTGCGCTAAACTTATTGACATATAAAAACTTCCCACAAAATATAGTGCACCACCTTTAAATATGCGTCAATCTTTTTGCCTAACTTGGGGTACTCGGACTAATTTACGCACACTTGATTGATCTCTTGAAGACTCATCACACTGTATCGATCCCAACGACACATGAACAAGTTGGGCATACCGAAGCACATGAATTGAGCCGAATTAATAAATGGGCCAATTCGTACGTAGGACAACCTTCCATAAATATATATATATATATATATAGGTATGAATCTACCTATACTTCAATGAGTCATTTCACTCCCATGCATTGCCATATAGAAGGAATTTCAGCATCTCCCACCACCACAATGCCAAAACCGCAGGAACACATTTCGGGTTATAGCTTTCCAGTGGGCATGTGTGTGTGTGTGTATATATATATATATATCCTTGTACTTTCAAAACTTGGGTAATTGATTGAACCGATGGGATTCATTTCATTTGCTTTCCATTGGCATTGGGTTTGGTATTGGAAAGGACCACATCAACACCGGTTTTCTATTTATGGGTCACGCGCAAATGCCTTGTTTTGTGTGCTTTTGGGTAATGTTCTTTCATTTTTCATTCACCTCTGTTTTCGTTTGTTCGGAAAAAAAATCATACGCATAAATAGATGCAGACTATTTCTTCTCTTTCTCCTTTTTTTTTTTTTCCTCTGTCGTGGTAGGAAACTAGCACGCTGGCCTTATCTGAATTACATCAGAAAACGCGGCAAATGTTTCTTACTTGAACAGCCGTGATATATGATTACCGATCATAAACCTTCCGCAAATCCAAACTACTGAAAACACAATCCAACACTTTAGAGCAAAAGTTCAAATCTTAGCTAAAATCCGGACGTCCTTCTTTGAACAACCGTGATATATGATTACCTTGTTATTTGAACAGCCGTGATATATGATTAGGACAACGTAATTTTATATAGATAGTAATTTTTTCTTATTGGTTTTGGGTTCTGCTGCTGCTGCTGCTGCTGCTGTCGTCGTCACACGTAGCCTAGCTAATTAAGTTGGGAACCATGAAAGGTAAAGTTAAACACGAAGGAAAACCATTCAAACCAAAGCTAGTTAAGTAAGACAAGCAAAAGGAAAAGACACACAAAAAAAAACAAAAAAAGAAAAAGTACTACTTCTGACTCAAGAGCATTAGAAATGTCAAAACACACGTACAAATGTTTGCTTATTCACAAAGGCTTTATACAAATGTGGGGACGCTTATAAACATAGCAATTCGTTTACGGAATTCCCAGGCCAGCAGACCCCTCGTTTTCACTCTCACTCATCGATTCGAATAAAAATTGAGCTGCACTGGTGTTACATGTCGGCCTTAAAAATCCAAATTTTGACGCATCATTCTCGTAAAAAAGTTTTCCCATAAAGTTGTTATGCACCTCACTTTTTATTTAGTCTTTGACACATCATTAATCGAGGTCGGATAAGCTTTTTCGGGTACCTGGTTATAATAATGAAAAGTACATATAGGCGTTCCGCATCCCAATATAGATTTTGAACGATGGATTCGTGCGAAAAGAATGCAAAGTACATAGTACGTTTATACTACATTCATGTGGGACCCATTCCAGATCTCACAAAATTACAAAAAAAAAATGTCCATAAATTTTAAAATAATTTTTTAGGGGACCTGTAAAAAATCAGCTCAATTCGATATCGGTATATATATATATATATATATATATATATATATTGAATCCATAAGGGTAAATCTGCTTAACTGCTCAGTTTCGCCATACGAATTCAGAATAAATACTTACTAATATAGGATTGAACTAATTTTTTACAGGGCTCTCTAAAAAATATTTCAAAAATTATGAATATATTTTTCTATATTTTTGTGGAACCCGAATTAAATCCTACATGAATGTAGTGTAAATGTGTACTGTACGTAGCACTTCTCGCGTGTGAGAGATTGGACTGTTGTTTTTTTTTTTTTACCATCTTGGCTGGCTCAATGAATGTGATATGCATGCCGTTTCTATATACTGTATATAAAGTCGGCCACATCCAAGTTTATACAATGAAAACAACTTTTGGGGCTTTAAGCTTTTCCAGATATTTTTTTGGAGACTGGTATGCTGCCGTAAATTGAACAGTAAATTACCAAAATGACCCCCTAGATTTCGGTAAATTATGAATTGCCCCTAATGTTTGGAAAATTACAAAATCTCTCTTGGCTCATAAAAATTACTCCCTTTTCGTGATTTAGCAAACTTGGAAAATCTGATGGAAATCGTCTGACATCATCAACTCCTAATTACATCTGGCCAATACGTATTTCTTTAGCTTGTTGTAAAAGGCAATTTTCAAACCTTTACAGCCGTACACAATCTAAAAAGGATAATGTGGCCCATCGTAATTACGACTTCACGATGTCAGGCAAATTCTGTCGAATTAGAGGCTACGTCACGGCAAGGGAGTAATTTGTTATGAGACATAGATATTTCATAAACTTTCAAAATGCAAGAGAGGACAATTTATAATATGTAGAAACCTCGGGCGTGGTTCTGATTATTTTCCCCCATCTTAAATTAAACGACTTGTCCCCCTCGGGGATGGTTCTGATTATTTCCCCTATTCTCTAAATTAGTAAATGACTTTGTCAGATCGTAGCTAGATATTTGGGTACCCTAGATATTTCCATTATTCGATCTAGAACATATCTTAGGACTTATTCTTAAAGCAAATCATCCGTTAAGAGTTACCACTCCAAATATCATATTTTCGACAGGATAATTAAAAATAATAATAGAAATCCTCCAGTCCAATGAATCGATCTTAACCCGAGTACAGGATACCAAAATATCTTCACAAATTAGTATATGGTTATATATATATACACACACACACACACACACACATATATATATATATATATATACATGCTTATCCTCTCTCTCTCTCTCTCTCTCTCTCTCTCTCCCTCTCTCTCTCTCGCTCTGAAGATGCAAATCCAAGTTGGTATTTTATTATAGAAGTTTAGGATTTTTGCTGCTGCTGATGGCGGCAGCAATGCAAGTAGCACTGAAGAAACAAGTGGAATGGGTGTGGAATGCGGATCTTACGTCGTGTTGCCTTCAGATTTGCTACCATTTTTTTAATGTTAAAACCCATAATTTTTTATCCTTAAGGTAAACTGTAAACTCATCCTCTCTCTCTTTCATCACCCAAACTAATGTGTCCATCCCTTCAATAATAAAATATATATATAAATATAGTGCTAGAGAGATATGTCTTGTGTCTCTTTTTCCACGCTTTTAATGTGCACCCTTTATCACTTGTTCCTTTTTACGAATTAACAAAACATTAATAAAAAGGGGGGTTGCATACGTTCTTTTATAAGTGGACTTGGGTCCCACCTTAATCAAGTTGCTTAAGCCATGATGTCATTTTGGTTTTTTTTTTACCAATTCTTATCTTTCAAGAAGCCTCTTTTATTTTTCTCCCATGAAGTAGTCTGTGGGACCCTCGAAGTATACCATGATGTTAATTGGTTTATAATTAATTAGTCTAATTGTGTTAGTTCACCAACATTATAAGTACCTACTTAGGTAGATCACATGGTAATGCTTTCCCCTTTCCCATTAGGCATATGCATGCACCATTTTAGACCCTCCGTTTTGGATTTTGATGGAGGTTTTTTAGAGTAATGAGTGGAGGGAGATTGATATAGAAAATTAATTGGAGACCGTGCTTAGAAATTTTGAGACCCTCAAACGAACATCATGAAGGCATCGTCTATATCTTGTAAACATTTGAAGCCCTCACAATTTTCGGAATTAGATGTAATTATTGTAAAAATCGGAAAAACTTGAATAAGAAACTCCTAATTATCCTCTAACATAGAGTACTAATATAAAGCTAGCTTCCATGCTGCTTAATTTATAGTTGAAGGATTAAAAAGACAAAAAGATTCTGTAACGAATAAGAGTTATGGAGTGCGGGTTTAAGGTTCTCTTAGGTGTTACAGATGTGGACTGCTCAATATTATTGTAATGTTTGGGCTTAGGTGGCATTCACTGTCAAAATAGAAAGTCTATACTCACTGTTCAATTTTTACTTCTTTTTCTCCCGTTTTAAATTTTACCATTCAAAAATGTTTTGGACGGTCTGAATTTTTAAAACTTCTTCGATGAACTCTTACCTAGAAATTTTTTATTTTTCTAAAATCTAGACTATTGATTACCGTAACGAACGGTGAGATATTGAGCAATAAGCATAGCACCGCTGCCAAACGACACAATGTCGACCTTGACCTCACAAGATAAAATCCCCACAAGAAATTCATTGTACTATTTCCTTAATTTTTCTTCCACTTCACCTTTATTCATTTGCTCTGAAAAGTAATTTTGTCGCGTAAGATTCCCAGCCGTTGAATAAGGCGGTTAGCTAGGTCGGTTAACTTGGAAAACGACGAATACTAGAAGGGACAAAACAGGAGTTGTCAGCTTGCCACGCGGCCCCGCCAATATCATCATAAAATGAAACATTATTAGGCAGTCTTGTATCACCGTCACGTGGTGTTCAAATCTCATTCTCCACCACATAATTTCAGTGGGGCTTAGGACTAAGTACATGAATTTGTGATTGAAAATGTGTTGGGATACTGCGTGACGGCAACCTAAGACCTCTTATCAAATAGAATAGGTATATCAACGTATGTGATAGTGCAATAGGGTATAGTTTTCTTAAATAAACTATTCTTTAAGTCGGTCAGTTTTTTAAATGTTAGCAAAATTTTGGTTATTTTTGTCAAAATTTTAGAATTAATCATTTGTATTTGATGAGAAGATTTAAAAAAAATACAAAACTGTGATCAAAGATTCAAAGTTGAAAAGATACAAAAAAAGACGAACAAAAAGACAGCAAAACTGAATTTTTTTTTTAGACTTTTTCGTTTTCGCACTAATTTTTTTTTTTTGTGCTTTTTTGGTCATAACTTTTTCAACTTTTTAGATTCCTCTCGTCAAGACGCCTGGTTGTTTATCTCACAAAATTTGACCAAAAAGAAAAATAACTAAAATTTAAAAACAATGGACAAAAATACCAACACCAAAATTTGAGGGAAAACACAACCTACATTAGGGCTAACTCAATCGGTCACCTGTATATGCCATTGACAAGGGTGAGAGTCGAAACCAATTGGGACTAACTCAATTGGTCACATGTGTATGCTTTCATATTTGGAGGTTCAGGGGTCAATTCTTGCCAAAAGTAAGATTGATTAGTTCTCCTCCTGAACAGAGGTCATTTGTCTACTTGTTTGCTGTCTTAATCGACTTTCAGTTGAGCTTAGTATGATTGCAACTTATGTCCCGTTTAATATAATCTGGGTAAATGTATTCTTCTACCACTTGTTATGAAAATCCTATGTTGAGTCAGTTCAAACGGGACTTACCATGCCTTTAATTGGGTACCGCTACAGCACGGTGAGATTGGCCCTCACGCGTATGTCATCATAGAATTGTTGATTTCATTTTTAGGTAGGCTTTGTTCTATCAAAACAATCAGTACATATCATATTGGGAAGATAGGAATTAGGATTGGTTTTTCCTTTCTCCCATTCAATATTGGAATTGATGGGTGAAGCATGAATGCGTCATCGCTTCTGTTTTGATCTTTAACTGATTCCAAACCATTGCAACTGCCTTAATCAATCCTGGGTTGATTTGAGAAGCTAATTGTAGGGTCGGTGGAGCCCACTTTAAGATAAGAGCCCAAGAACAAGTTGTTAGTTTTGGCCCACTCCATGCACATTCATGGTCACCTTTCTTTCTTTTTTTTCTTTTCTTTTTTCTTTTTTTTTTTTTCTCGAGGAAATGGTGACCTTTTGTAATGCCCACAAGCTGTTGTTGATTTCCAATGCAATGCACCATTGCTTTCACCATAATTGCAAATTCCACCCAGTAATGTTGACAAATTATGGCAGGCCAAATTTGAAGGAGGACAGGACAGTCTTCATTTATAAATTGATGAAGTTGACTTGCACAAGATTGGGCCTTGTTCAATGAGTAATTATTCAACAAGAAGAAGTCTGCAACAATACCAAAATACACAAACACTCACATAAAACGTGTCGGACCACACACACCGGTGGTGTGCATCTAACTTATTTTCATTTGTGTGTGTTTTGGGTGTGGTTCTAGACTATTTGATTATTCAATGGTATTGGGCACTACCACGTGGTGCCCTCGTACTACCAAATAGTTGTTCCTTGTTCAATAGGATTACTGGGTGGGCATCGTGTCATGTTGAGTTGTGTCATTTCAAGTTTCGTGTCTTTTCGGATTCATGTCAGGACACTTGTTAAAATTATTGTGTCAAATATCGTCACACTAACTCGACCTGCTTAAAATCGTGTCATGTTCGGGTTGACACTATGAAGACCCTTTTATTTCTCCAATACATACATAAAAATAAATATATTTTCAATACCATCGTAATCACATAAATGATCAAATCAACCAAATCATGATATTAAAAAATTCCTTAAGCCACAGCTAGATATAGGTCTCAAAGTTAAATACTCCAGTTTTGTACAATTTTCTGCTAAAATATACATAATAAAAAGGCCCCAATTAACGACTATAGAATAAGTCTGAATATGTACTAATTTTAAATTGAATGACTAGGCCTAAATATATTATGAAAAAACAATACCAATAGCCTAAATGAATTCATTTAGTTTTGGAATTTTTTAGCATAGAAACTCAAGTGACCAGAAAATTAGATTTTCAATTAGTTTTGATTTTGGGAAAGAAAAAAAATTCTATAATAGGTTCTATAATAATATGCACGTCTTGTGTTTCCATAACTAAACATGATGAGTTTGGAAAATCAAATCTCCTACTAATTAGAAAATAAAAAAGAATCAAAATTGCTCGTGTCGTGTCGTGTTCTAGCTAATATGAAGAACTTTGTAGCATATTAGCCCCAAATAGGACAAATTAAAGTGATCGCTTGCAAAAAAAACACATAACCCCGTTCCATTGGAAGTTTATATTTTCTAAACCCATCATTTCATTTGGATTTTTGAAAAACAAACTGTGTTTCAAAGACAAAAACGAGGAAAATGTTTTCATGTTCTAGGTTAACTAGTTTTTTTTTGGAAAAGAAAAAGAAATGAAGACAATTAACTGAAATTTGTTATTATAAATAGTAGTAGTATTCTTGTTTAAAACTTTCAGCAAAAATATTTGTACCCGTAGAATTCTTGGCCATCGGCTTTGTTAAGGCCCATGAGATCAAACTTGAACTTTACCCGTTACATTCTTTGAGGCCCATGATACTCTGCTATTCAAAACCATGACCGAGTAGTTTCAAGCCCAAACAAAGTTTCAGTAAAGCCCAAACAATATCCATTCGGATTCTTTTTTTGGAAGGGCAAATTTCATCGACACTGCATGGGATCCGGGGATCTTGTAGGGCGTATCTGGGCTGTCCATCTCGGCAATGGACGGCTCGAATTAATAGGAGTTCGAATTAAATCCGAGCCGTCGGTGCCAAAACGGACGACCGGATCGACCGCCCTACATGCCCTGCAATGCCGGCTGCACTACAGGAATCCCCAATCCACCGGCATGAGGTTTTTCTCTAATGACGGATAGTCAGATACCCCTCACGTATGAGAAATAAAAGTAAACCGCTTGTGATTTCTACATGCATTTGACCAAACCCTAAAATTGGGAATTGTTAATTCAACCACATGATGGAATGAGTTAAAAAGTGTCTTGCTGTGTAGGTGCAATGAGAATTTCTCACTATGGAAATCTTTTGTTGGTCCTTAAAGCATTGGCAGCTGCACACCCAAGGATGGGTCCATATAGTTTTGTTTTTTTATTTCTCTTATCTTGTCGAATCAATAATATCCAAAGAAAACTGACAAAAAAATAAGGATAAAAAAATATTGATGTAAGACCACGCAAAAAAAAAAAAAAATTGCAGCCGATTATTGGGCCAAAACACTTCTAAACCTTTCTCTTCTTTTTTTTTTTTTTTTTTTTTTGTTGTTGTTGAAATTACAAGTATTTTTTATGTTAAGTCCTTTTCTAGCAGAGTGCACAATACATTTGTCACGCTCCGCCCCGCAACGGCACCCAAAGTGGGCCCGAGTTAGTGCGGCCACGTGGCATTCCACACAGAAGACCCAACCACACAACACCATCCGACAGAATAAACAACCAGCGGAAGACTTCTCACAGCAAAACAGAAATGAGTCAACGTACTAACCAATCAATCATAAGCTCGCACAACTAAGTATCCATAACCTCTATTACAAAACTTAATAAGTTCTAAACTTTAACATATCCACCAACGACGTGATTACACTTATGAAAATCAATTCCTTCAACAACTACCTATAACAAGCTCGACCACCAACATCTCCCAAAGTTAACACTCGAGTACACCTCAACACGTTGATCGATAGTGGACCCATTCTAAGCCATCTGCTATCTGGCAATCCAAAAAGGAAAACCAGAGTTTGTGAGACATAGAAGTGCTCGATAAGATATCACAATACTCGAAGGAATATCAACATAAATATGAACCTCCAACATAACTGAAACACTCGAATGTAACAACAGTTATATCCATCACACACTCCAAACATAGCTGTATTATCCAACAAGCAACCACATAACAATATCTGAATCAACAACGGCATGAATATAAATTACACAAGCATGCAGTGGCACGTCTGTCACATTCCCATGTACCCAAGGCATTGTGTCCCGCAAACCATGCTCCCAACCTCCGTTAATTAGACGGAATGGCATACGACATGGCGTGACTCACTCCATAATTCTTTTGCGGGTACAATCAACATACAACAAGCATGCATACCATCAGCTAAAACAAAATATAGCATGATATACAATCTCCACCATATATATCCATATCAACAGCTAAACCTCGGTTAGCATGATATTATTGATATACAATCACCCCCACCGCATATCTATTTAATGATAATCATATCGGAAGCTAAAATACCATTAGCAAGACATACAATCACCACCACAACAATATCTTATTGAGAAGAACTATATCAGACACACTCACCTTTGTATCGATCGAGATACGTCAAACTTACGGTTTTGGCACCTCCCATTTGACCGGCTTGCCTCCTAATCATAAGCTAACTCATATTAGCATACTTCTCCATTGAAATGATCAACAATTGAATGATAGCACCCTATAACATTTTAACAAGCTAACCCACGCCCGAAGGTTAACAAGGCCACCAAACGTCTCCTAATCTACTTTACAACCATTTGCTATCAAGTTATAGAGATAACAAGGTATTAAACGATGTCCAATAAACTCAAACATGTCATCTCAAAGACCTCCAAGATTTCTCAAGCAAGCATAGCGCTTAAACATTACATAACCCCAAAATTGATAAGGAATCCAACAACTAATCCACCGTATTCCGACCATAACTTCTTTTAGGGTTAGAATTAGATTATGAAACCACCACCATTGAAAAGTACATTCCGAGTACATCAATTTCGATATAAAATTTGTCCAAAACGGAGTCCGGATGAAAAAGTTATGCCCATTTGAAGTTTCGTCGGAAATACTGATTTTTAACCTTGGTGCCGGTACTGCAAAATCCCAGTACCGGTACCAGCCCCAAAAACCCACAAATAACATCCTCTGGACACCTGGTACCGGTACAGCCAAAACTCAGTACCGGTACCACCTGGGTTTCTCAGCAAAAACACAGCTCGAACCTCCTTCGATTTCCAACCTTTTCTCAACTCAAAACACAACCAAAACTCACCAAAACTTCACAAAATCATGCTCAAACTCTAAGAACTCAAAGAGTTACCAATTAATCATCAAACTCATGAATCAAATCAAGTTATAAACACCAAATTCCAAGGATTTAAGACTAGGTTCATGAATTCACCAAGAACTCAACCCAAAACCCAACTCCACCTCAACCAAACCACCAACCCACGAATTCACCACCCAAACACAAAATTCAACAACAAGAACATAAAATTCAAGTCAAAGAAACATGAACTTACCAAATTTGTGCTTCAATTCAAGGTAGAAAGATCAACCCAAGGCTTTCCCATTCTTTCTCTTCTTCTCCTCCTCTCCCTCTTCTCCTGGCGTCTCTCTCTCTCTCTCTCTCTCTCTCTCTACGTGAAAGATAAAAATGAGGGAGAAAATATCTCCCAGGATATTTGTTTGGTCCAAAGGAAAATTATCGTATGCAAGCGAAACCATATACAACTTATACTCCCATCCACAAATCACATACAAAGCCCTCGAGATTCTACTGCATGCGGTTCACCCTCATAAACATATAACTCAATTCAAAATAGGAGTTTAAAAATACTAAATATTCGGGGCGGGTATTACAACATTATGAATACACCTTATCTTCGGGACCTCATAGTTGAACACGTAATATATTTGCTCAAACAAAATCCAGAGAGATAATGATAAAAAATTAAAATTAATCAACAAAGATTGAACATTTTTTAAAGCTCATTAAGGTTAAAAATTAATCAAGCTCGAACCAGTTACTACTCGGCTCATTCGGCTTATGATGTATAAATAACTCAAGCTATTCGAGATCGGCTCACGTTCGGCTTAATTTAACTTGTTTGAGATCAGCTCCTCTCACAAACAAGCTAAGTTGAATTTGTATTGTATTTCAAACTCATTAACCAAGCTTAATAAACCATTTGCTCAACTCGTTGGGCTCCACCGCACAAGGATTGTTCAGACCATTGAGTTTGAGATTATTAATTCAGACCATTGAATTTAAATCATCTTGATCTTTCGATACAGATTTTGCCAAAGATTATCATACTAATTTTCTCACTAATGAACATGGCTTTTATTGGAAAATCTGGAAAATTATGACTTTGACAGCCAATATAGCAATGGATAGGGTTTGCTCTCTGTCATGCTATAATTTGCGATTTGAATGATGATCAAAAATGGCCTAGAGCCTCGTGAAGAGAGTGACTCAAATTTGGGTTCCAAAGGCATCCAAAAGCTTCATTATTGGAGATAACAATGTGGTGTTGCATGCATGCATGTGTAGGCCACATGTTGAATCTGATCACTCATGTGAGAAGTTTGTACGTATCTCTCAATCTGCAGGCTTTATCATATCTTTCGAGACTTGAGTTGGCATCATCAACTCTCTCTCTCTCTCTCTCTCTCTCTCTCTCTCTCTCTCTCTCTCTCAAATGTCTCCGTCTAGTTTCCACAAGATGACACAAACCTTAACGACAAGTACAGGTAAATCTGTGGCAAAGAAACAAAACTTGAAGCTTGGAATCAGCGCAATATGGAATCTTGCATCGATCCTACAGGACTCTTATGGGCTTTTTACTTTAGAAACTACCAATTCAAATTTGTACAGTATCTATCGATATTCACGTTGCTTTCCCTGAATCAATGACACCCTCTCCCTACTGGTACGGCTGCAAACCAACCAAGCTCCTCGCGAGCGAGCAGCTCGTGGCCTGACTTGTCAAGACTTGGCTCGGCTCGTTTGGTAATCGAACCGAGCTCAAGTTTGAGTTTTAGACTCGTTAAGTGAACGAGTTGACCTCGTCACTATAAAGTTTGGCTCGACTCATTTATATAGCTCAACTCGTTTAATGTGAACCAGGCTCAACTCGTTAAGGGTTCGGCAAGTTCACAAACGAGCCGATTGAGGTGGAGCATAAGTTTTAGGCTCGTTTAGTAAAAAACTGAACTCGAACACTGCAAAGCTCGGCTTGGTTTGTTTACACCCTACCTGATGGTCAAATCATGTTCGTTTGTCATAGTGGGCTACATCACAATACAATTATATCCGTTCATTTTGTAGGAGCCAATGTAGTTAATTAGGAGTTCAATATTCAATTTGGTCTTGTGCGATTGATGGAGCATAATATGCGAATAATTTCAAATAAGTTCAGATACCAATACATAGTTCACAGATATTAACACACTTTCATACATTTTTTTCGAATATCAATGCATATTTTACTTATTATATTCTGCTTTCAAGACGGATTTTACCATTTTCCTTTAGTAGTATTCCACAAATAACATTCATACAAGTACTCGCGTAAAAGTGTAACCGTTAAAGAAATTTATCACATGTAACATTGACATGTGAACACTCAATTAGTTCTTTAAATTAGTAATAAAAAAAAAAAAGTTTTAAAAAGTAGGCACGAAAGTATTTCATTTATGAATCTGAAAATCGCACATCTTCATCTTCTCATACGGGACACTTACAAAGTAATTGAGGAAGTAATGACAAATTCACAGTAACAAAATATTAATCTATTCGTAGTTTAGAATCTTATTTGATAGGTCTTATGAGTAAATTCTAAAAATAGGCGAATACGCAAGACATAGTCAGGTAGTTATGAAGAAAGGGACAAAACAGTGTATGGAAAGGACGTCCAAGACAAGGACTACATCTTTGTGTGCATGAGTTAGTCAAGAACAAGATCCAAAAAAGGGAATGTACAATAATTTTCCGATGCATTTATCACAAGGTTTAAAATATGGGACTTTACATGACGCATCTATCGATACGCATCGGTGTTTTTGTCTGTCGATACAATTATATACACTTGTAAATGAAAAATCGCATAAGTACTGATCGGTTCCTGTTAAGTATCAGTTCGTTTTCGATTCAAGAACTTGTTCACTGTCTTTACGGTCGATATTTGAGCGGTACAATTGATTTAGGCACTGTAAACTTTTTTTTGGTCAGAAATAATTTTTAAGATATCACGACCGCAACCTACAAACTAGTACCTATCATCTAAGACTCACAATACTGTTATACAGCACCAGCTCTCTCGTTTCTTGTCCCGATACGACGATACCCGCCATTTAAAACCCCAGTTTATCGGCCACGTAAAAACTTAGGTCAAATTAGATTTGGCAAAAGGGAATTTTGGCGTGTTTATCAGAGTTGCTAATGCTGTGTTTGATTACGTTTTTGAGAAATTTTTCTCAACTCAAAAAATACTTATTACCCTTACTTTTAATCATTACCCTCATTTATCTTTTCATTTATTATCCCTATCTCCGATCATTATTCTCATTTCTGTCTCTATCTCTCTCCAATTATTATTCATACTTCCAATCATTACTTTTATTTCTCCCTCCACTCATAACTCCAAAAAATTTCTTAAAAACTCATTTAAACACAGCATAAATTTTCTTTTGCCATTCAAAAAAAAAAATTACAATTTTCACCACTTCTCCGTTGAAGAATTCGAGCAGAAAGCTCTTGTTTTTAGTTTCTTGTAAAAAGTCAGCAAAAGTTAGCATTGACTAGAATAAATACGAAACTTCACGAAAATCTCTATTCCAGTTTACCAAACCTCCTCAAGTGGAGTAGAGTACTGGACTGGAGTGCTGATGCAAGAAGCATGTTGAAAAAGAATTAAGATCGGGCGACAAGATCGCGATAACTCTTTCTTAAACCTGTTTAATATGAGAATACCTAAAAGTTGACATAAAAAAGAACACTCTTTATAATTTCTTTAATCATCAAAAAAACTTAATAGCCCTAAGGATTACAACTTAATTGATAGTAGGAGAAACCCTACATACTAGGAAATAAAGAAAAATGAAACTAAACAAACTAAATTGAAAACTAAATAATGCAGAAGACTTATTTCTATAATTGCAAGACTTCTAACAAAATAACTGCAACAAAAATAAGAAAACCTTAATATTCTTATTTTTTAAAATAATATAATCTTTTGATTCTGCATCAAGTGCAGTTGGTGTCTCTCTTTTTAGTCTCATGCATATTAGCTGGGTTCAATTCCCATAAGCACTCATTCCCAAATCCCCTAAAATAGAGTAGATTATGTTTAACGAATACAAAAAAGAAGAAGAAGATAATTGTTATATATGTTGACCTTTACCATATTACAACGTTGGATAACATAGGTCGTGGAGGAACCCCATAAACCCTCTTTAGGTCATGCAAAGTTGGGTGGCATTTTGGTGATTCCAGTGCAACTACAAGGGTAAATTGGGTGTGTTGGTAGTCAACATTGGGATGAGGTTCCTTCCTCCTCAATAATTCCGAGCATGTGGTGAACTGCACCTGCTATCTCATCTGGTGAAGTGAGTTGGCATACTTCTTCCACCTACAGTGGTAATAAAACAAAAATTCCAATTTTAGCCCAAAACCACTCGAGGTTTTTTTGGCTACAAGGAAGACAGTTACAACCTAACCTCCAAAACTCACAGAATCACATATATATATATAGCAAACAATCATCTTTTAATGACCAGGGGGCTAGAGAGGCCCGGTTGTCGTGGAATGCTAGAAGATTTTACATTCGAGCTGATGAAATAATATTGACGCTCATTGTAGTAAATTTGAATCGTAAGCTATGGGAAAAATAAAACTACTACTGTATCTTTTATTGAAGCCAATTCCTGGAAATTATAATCAACGAAGACTAGACAGATGAAAATGCCCCTGACATCAGAAAAATTACATGAATAGGAAATTAAAATGCAAAGTGTAGCTCCAATTAATTCAGACGTAATCCGAATAAATCACAGTTTAACTTGAATGGCATATTGAGTTTTTGTGCGCTTCTGTTGGTACTATAAGTGCACCGTTTTTTTTTCCCCCATCCGCACATACACTAGAGGCTAGTCGCATGTGAAGTGACGAGTGTGCTACTAATATCTCATAAAATCTGTCCACAAAACAAAGAAAAAAGGACTGATAAAACAAACCAAGTCATTCGAAATTGCTTAATTGTAGAAAACTTGTTTAAAATCGATCCGTCACATAAACAAATTTAGCACATTGAGTAATTGCAACTCTTCAAAATTTTAAACCAATTTCGAACATGCTATATTCCTCACTCATTCTGCTAATGATGTATAAAAAATTGAAATTACTCGAGATCATCTATCTCAAAAATAAGCTAAGCTCGTTAAGCTTTTAAACCAAACGTGAACAATCATGCATGTGTTTGACTCGTTTGGTTCGTCCATCAGCACTAATCGAAATATCCAATTTAAATGCTTGTAGAATTTAATCGACATACCTTGGCACTGATGGAGTAGAGGACCAATGGCTCCAAGGTGGTCACATTGAGATGAAGTATTGTGAGGTACATTGTCTGAAATCCGGCGACCAATTTTGATACCTGCCTTAGATTTCTCCGGCAGAGGATCCTAAGGTTTGCATGGGTTTCAATCAGAGTCACCTCAATATCCGCCACCGCTGCGGCACTCTTAGATAAACACTTGCTGGGGAATTGAGACCACGTGAATTGAGGGCGTGCGAAAAATTGGGCAAAAGGGGCTCCTAAGAATTCGGTGACGGCACTGGTGGAAGGTGGCCGGATTCCTCCTTGTTCTGGCAGTAGAAGTTTTTGAGCTTCTAGAGTCTGGAGGAGGTGCTCAAGTTCCTTCACGTAGTGAATGGCACCACCCACTATAGAAGCTTGGTCACCCTGCATATATATCAAATCAGTTGGACCGATTAGGGGTAATTTGGTCATTCTGCGACTTTAATGTAGTTTGAAGAGAAATGCAATGTTGGAAACAGAAACTGGAATGGTAAATGGGGGTTTCATAATTGGCCAAGATAGTTACACCAGCTCTAAATTATTCTTGATTATGATGATCAAGTAAAACTGTAAAACTTGTCATAATCATGATTTGGTAATAATCAGTCTACACCAGCTCTTAATTATTCTTGATTATGGAGCTGCAATATCATCAAAAAAGAAGAAGTTGTTTTATCAATGGTAAAGAATGGAGGAAGGCGACCAGCTATAGCAACCTTCCCAGAGAGGGATCACTCATTCATAGATATCTATAGCCCCATAGGAGACTAGCGGTTCATAGTCGGGCTTGAAAGAGGGCACAAACCACGAGCTAGCAAGCGTCGTTCGCATGTTTCAAACATGTGACCTCCTGAGCCCAATTTTTGTCGGAGTAAGCCATTTACCACTAGGCTAACACCCTGGCGGTACCCATATGGATTAGGTCTCCAATTCTCTGCCTCTTTCAATAACTTTTTTTTTGAAAGGCAAAAAAATTTCATCAACCTCTGAATACAAATAGCCTCTTTCAATAACTAATAGTATGATGTATCAACTCTTCTTGCAGTTGCTATATTTCCCCTTTATTTTGGTCAACAATACTTTCTGCAATGTAAATCTAATCCAATGCATATTTGTCTTGGATTCTATAAAGGAGAATTTTTTTCCAAGAATGTGCAGTTGAGTACTCTTTATTGAATTAGAACCACAAAATCCTACTTTTGTAAAGAATGTGCAGTTGAAGATGCATAACTTGAAAATGATGTTGCAAAAAGAACCCATGGACTGGAAAAGCCATGAATTGTGAAAGGCAACCCTAGGATCAATTAGGTTCTCATTCTAGTATGGTTTTCAAAGTTCAAGTTTCCCTATGGTGAAAAAATGATGCTGTCATAAAGGAGACAGATCTCTTCGAAAAGAAGTATCCGGTCGCCGAAAAGAAACGTCGGCTCTAACAATTCCGTCGCTGTCAACCAAAACTATTGGAAATTAATGACTCTAGAGATATCCTAATGTGGAGAAAGGCACCCCTCTTTCAAGATGATTCGCGGCATGTCAAGCCCAAGCCCGGGTAAGGTTCTTCCCTTTGCATCGAGTTATTTCTAGCATCGAATTAAAAGAAATAAACAAAGAAACCAACCCTTTGGATGTAAGATTCGGGCATGAGAGACCGCAAGACGGCGAGATGCTCGTTCATCTGTCTACGGCGGTTGCGCTCCACCACAATGTGAGTCATCCTTTGTGTCTCCGCTTCCTCCTTGTCCTTGCAGATTTTCGGCCTCCGCCGCCGCTTCTTCCGTCCTTGCGCCGCCGCGTTCTGCCGCTTCTTGGAAACTTCCGGGCTCCCCACTTGGCGGCACCGCCGCATCATGCAAGAGCTGCTGTTCAAGGCGCCGCAGCCGAGTTCCCAAGGCTTCTTGAGGCTGTTTTCCGGCAGGAAAGTAGGGTCTGCGGAGATAGTGTCATAGACTATGTAGTCCAGGCTTTCATTGGTAGATACTAGTGCTTCTAATTCTAAAGCCATAGAAAAGTTTTGCGGTATTTGTTATGTATAATTTGGGTAATTCCACCAGCATTTGAGTCTTGAGTGGTTACCCTATGTTGTTGGCTTTTCCTCTAATTTATGGAGCAGACAACACCCTTCTCATGGCAAAGGCCACATCTTGAATTCTCAAAATCAGAGAGAGAGAGAGAGAGTAAACTGAAAGTGGGGATCGAGAGGGGGAGAAATCCGGAAGGGTTAAACCGAGAGAGAAAAGGATTCTCTGCAGTCATAATTCAGGAATCGCATGATGGTGTTGGGCAGCTTTCGCACACCTTAACTAATTTTGGAAGACCAATTACACAGTCTATTTGCAGCGGTCCCAATTAATCCTGGGAGACCAATCGCATGATTATATCATATGCACCCCTTAAAATGTTATGAATTATAAAGAAAATATTACGTATCGTATTGCTAAAAGATTACAAATCGTATAAAGATTACGAGATACACCAAAATGTTATGAATCATAATGAAAATGTTACAAATTGTACTGCTAAAAAGTTACTGAATTCTAGAACAAAAGTTACCAAACACGCTAAAATATTATGAATGAACGATAAAATAGGTACAGTAGACTTTCCCTTCTTATTAAAGCAAGTACGTTTTGATTATGTGCACAAAAGCGTCCGATTTGATGATCTTTTTTTAGTGCTACCTCAATGCACGGTTGAGATCATTGTATTGTTCAGTTAAATAATTTGTCATTGATCGATGATCCTTTTTGGTGCTTCTTCATTGAACAATTCAGATCATTGGTGAGCCCATATGCGTCTGATCAATCTAATTTTTTGACCGACGGGATTTTGGTAAGATTTCCAATGAAGGGTTGAGATAGGAAAATTTATTTGATGATCTTGGGGCACTGCCACGTGATGTTCCAATCTCTTTTTTCACCACACATTTTTATGGGTCTCAATACTAAATATATGAGCTTTTCCGAGATAAGCGACGTTTCCAGTATTATTCAGGCCCGGTCCGGCCCTAGGCATAACCCCACTAGGCGACCGCCTAGCACCTCCAGTTTTGGGCTCAATATTTGAACCCCCAAATACCGAAACATATTAAACATATTGGAACTCGTACAAAAGAGGTGGTACAAACACTAACCATTGAACCACAAGACCGTCTTGTTTCTCATATTGAACGACTAATTATTAATATACAAAACAATGAGGGACCCTATTTTCAAATACCGTCTAAAGCCCAAAAATGTCAAGACCGGGCCGAGCCCGGTATTATCCTCATTCTTTTCTATCTCAGCATCAAGACCGAGTACTGTACATAGATCTTGCTTGCTTGTATTCATGAACCACATGCGGGACTACCGTTAATTTTATATAATACGGAGTAATAATAATATAGTCAAAAACATCTCTCGTTCATCGATCACTATATATGTACAAATTAAACCTTGGTATTTTTATTTTGGTTAATTCCGACATTTGTCGTATAGATATGCTGTCAAAGCACACTGCATGCTACGTTATCTGCAAAGAAAAGAAAAGAAAGAGAAAGAGAGGTGTATGGGGACCCATCTACGTACCGAAAAGGCGCGCAAAAACAGCAGAAACCGAGCTGTGCAAAAAGCCAAACGTACTCTTCACGTTCAAAACATTTTTTTGTGTTGGGGTTTTCTAGCGCGAAAAACTGTTAAATGTTAGGAGGATAACATGAACAGGGACGATGAACGATTCAAATTTAAACTTTACAGATACTTGTCGTGTATCGTTACTAGTAAACCCCTTAATTTCAAGAAATGACTTGGGGCGGTATACGTCATCTATATATTGTTGTCCCGATCCTGCACGCAAACGCAAACGATCGATGCGGGATGATCTTGTTTTGTTTCGTTATTGCACTTTTTTTTTCGTACCACATATAAATATAACTAGAACGATCCTTTGCTGCAAAAAAATACTACTCCCTCCGTCCTGATTTGTTTGTCCCCCTTTTTGACTTTTTGAGAGCGTTTGACCTCTCAAAGAATTGTCTATAATTTTCAATTCGTAATGCTTTTAATATGCAATATGGATCTTATTTTGATAGATCTCAATTAGTTTTATTATACAAAATCTTTAAAATCATAAAAAAAAAACATTATAAAACGTAAGATATAAGTATATTTTTGAAAGACACAAATTTCAACAATTGGACAAATAAATTGGGACGGAGGAAGTATATACCAACTGCTTTGTGTTTCCGTTGCCTGGATGAGAGTCATGGATTCTTTCCATCGTTAATCAAAAGGGCAAATGGGGACTATATATACTGTTTCATATACCCCCCCTGTCTCCCTCTATTTGATTTTCAAAGAGAAACCTTGTTTTATTATTTTGCTTTCCCAGATTTTCTGTAGATGCTGTCGAAGCACACTGACACACTGTCTACAACGAAGAAGAGTAAGGAGGCCCATCTATATATACATATACACACACATATATATACATACAGAAATATGCACATTAAAAAAAAACAACAACAACAAAAATGAACGAGTACAATCATTTACATAACTGTGTGCGATAGACCGCACACTGATATAGTATGTGTGAGCCCCACCTTCTTCTTCTCTTTTTGGGTGTTTGTGCATTTTTTTTTTAATGGTTCTAGGTATTTTTTGTTTTGCAAAAGCTACTCTTCCGCGTTCAAAATTTTTTGTTTTCCTGTTCCGTTTGGAATATAAAGAAAAAGGAAGGGAAGAGAAGAAAGGAAAGGATTAAATTAAAAAAAAAAATTCTTGTTTTGAAAAAAAAAAAAAAGAAAGAGCGGAAAAATAGCAAAATAAATTATTGAGTACACTATAAAAATTTTCCTTGCACGTTTTTTCCTGCGACTTTCTATTCACCTCCCTTCCTGTCTCCGTCCAAACAGGGTGTCAAAAATTTTGGACTGCTTCTGATTTTGATCATCTGATGGCACATGAGAGTTGGATAGGATTACCTACAAAATTTTAGAACTTGTTTCCTGTCGTAATTTACTCCCCATGGTTGTAGTACATTTTTTCAGATTGATTAAATCCTATGACTTCTAACGAGTAACAACAATGTCAATTTTCCGAGATTTTTCAGTGCCCGAGCGGGTATATCCTACGTGGTACTCGCTCGGCGCATTCGAGCCGTTTGATACACTTTTGGGGTGTTTGGATTGAAACTCTCTCTCTCCTCTCACCCTAATGCTTTCTCTCTCCATTTTCTTTCTCCAAATCTGAGTCGTTCAAACACAGAATGAATGGCTTGGATGCGCGAGCGGGCACCAGGTGGTACCCGCTCGGCACTGAAATTTTTTTCCTATATCCTACTCAACTTCTCAAACTGGCCCCACCGTTTTTTTTTTTATTTAATGGAGTACTTTCAATTCTAGTTTGTTTTTCTAAGCAAAAAGAATTTATTAATCTTTATAAAAGATTACAAAAATTAAAAGGATTAAGAACACATACGCAAGAAGCCACCCGAGACCTAAAAGAAGTCAAGACACCAACCGCACACCAAAAAAAACCACAAAGACTACACAGCCCAAAAAAGACCACACAGCCCAAAAAAAAACAGCCGAAAAAGCATAGAAACAAAAGCAACGAAAGAGAATACCCCAAACCCGCCACAACTCAAAATTAAAAAATCATAGAAAGAGATGCACCATCACACAGTCATCTTCTACCTCGGAGACAAGCTCCTCCACAACGGCATCTAGAGCTTGGGACCTTTCCTTTAATTCTTTCTCTTGCATTTCAACTATAGTCTCTTCAAATTCTAATTTCTCCATCCTCTAATTTCAATATCCAAAGTGTGACCTACATCCAACATCTTACGAGCTTCCTTAAAAACCAACGAGGAATAAGGACCCTTTTGTTTCTAGGAATCACTTTATCGGACTTAGAGCATCCACATTGTAATAAACAAATGAGTGTGGATAAGCAAATTAACAACAATACTAAAAAAACACCTCACATTGTAATAAGTAAAGTTACAAGTCTTTTAGCAAATAATCAAATTCCACTCATTCCATAACCAAACTTAACAACTTTTACCAATAATCAAAACTCAATAACCAAATTCAATAAGCAAATTCAAAACTCAATAACTCAAAAACACCCCACATTGAATCGTCTCATCGAGACAAATAATTTGGTGTGGTCGGGTGTGTGATTGGAACTTGTTTGCGATTTGACATATGTGCATTGTGTATTGTGGGGATTTTTTTGGTTAGGGATGCAAAAATAACCAATGTGGAGGCAGAGGTTGTTAAGTTTGATTATGAACTAAATGGATAATCAAATGCTGATGTGGCACATTTTGTTTATTAGTTTTGATTATGCCCATTGCGGATGCTCTTAGCTTCAATTTCCATAGACAAGAAATTACCTGATCCGCATCCAAGCAATCTTCGCCCAAGATTTTCTCAATAGACCGAGCTGTCTTTGTATCATCAAGGTGAAGACTAATTAATAATTTGCAAAGAAAAAAAATTCTCTTAATAGAAAAATGAGCAAAAAAAAACTAATCCCACAGGAGCAAATAACAAACTCAATAGAATCAAGACCACGAGAAGCCACTGCATTGCAATTGGTTGTCTCATTTGGCATTCTCAGTGGAGGCATGAGTTTGAGCCCCAAAGGGGGAGCGATCGGTGTCTAGAGCTATGGATAGTCTTTGGACCCCTTGTAAACTAACATACTAAGGGGGTGTTTGGCAGGCTCTTTTTTGCATTTTCTGTTTCCTCTTTTCCCATTTTGGATGTTTGGCTGAAAAATAGAGAACTCATTTCATGAGAATAGGTTTTGAGATTTGAAGAATGGAGAAGTCAAAAAGAGGTCTGGAGGAGCTTTTCCCATTTTTGGTTTTCCATTCTCGTTCAAATGGCACACGAAAAGACCACAATACCCTCTCAGTTTCACCATATTCCCCCAAAACCCCCACCATGAATGTTATCCTCCCACCAGTCAAGAAACCCCATTCCAAATCTCCGACGACAATTATTGCAAAATTGAACTCCTCTGCTCGATCTTCACGATGGCGATGACGGAAAAATCAAACTCCACGACAATGACAGCAACATCGAACTCAACAGCAAAATAGAAGATGGGTTTGAGATTTGATTTCAATTCGTCCGTTTGAGATGGGTTTGAGATTTGATTTTAGTTCATCAAAATAGAAAATGGGTTTGAAATTTAACGGCAAAATAGAAGATGGGTTCTCCCTAACCAATTGATTCTCAAAATCAGATCTCAAAGAAATGCGAGGAACATACCAGGTGCTGGTGGACCAGACTCTGTGTTGGCAAATAACCCTTACCATTTGGTTCTTGAAGTCAGATTTCAAAGGGGAAGAAGATGGGTTATCGGATTTTTAGTGAGAGAAAGAGCGGGGTGAATTTTAATTATTAGTGAGAGAAAGAGCGGGGTGAATTTTAATTAACAATAGTTTTATGACATGGGCAGAGGTAACATAGTAAAAAATCAACTCATAATTCATTTTCATTTCATATCTTCCAAACACTACTCATGCTGCAAAATACATTCTGCACATATCATCCATACACTTTATCAAAATCAAAATATATTCTGGCCATAATTCAAAAAGTCAAAAAGCTGAAAATAAAAAGCTAAAAAGTAAGCTTTCAATCACCCTCTAACTAACTCACTCCCCCTAATTCTGCTGATATATAAAGGTGACCCAAAAAAATAAAAATAAAATTCAAGACCACACCAGCCATGAGTGAAACATGCAGCAGACGAAGCATTTGGTCCAAAAACTACATCCCATAGTTGGAGTCTGGAAGAGGGAAAGAAAGCAGAGAGTCACACTGGGGAGTCAATGTGGCTATTCTGGTAGAGAGGACCGATGAGAGATGGGTTTGTCGAATTTGGACCATATAAGCTGTCAGACTCCTCTGCAGACTAATCCATGGTGACCACTCATTCCTAGTTTCGGTCACCCCCAAGTACCAAGACTGCCCTGTAGCTTCAGCAACTTTTGATCTCAATGGTGCATTGAAAGAGAGAGAAAGAAAAGAAAAAAAAAAGCCAAAAATAATCAGGCACGTCATAACGAACAACAAGAAGAGAGGAAACACAGGACCAGAGAGCCCCGAGATTTCTGAAATGCCATTGACCTCCCCTATTTTTGAAACAATTATCAAGATTCCCCCATCCAATTAAACGAGCATAAACGGTGTTAGTCTTGAAGAGAAAAGACTTAAATGCCCTCCATGGTCAGCACCTCATTTGCCTTATTTGTTTATTTCTATTCCTCCCCTCTGTCCATTGTTTTCACTATATTAACTGTTAATGGAAGACCGCCCTATTCTATTTTCTCCATCACGGACCAATTGAATCAATTGCCTCAATAAATTTCTGCATATGTATGATAAAAAAATCATAATTTTTTGCGCACACCATACCAAGTATCCTAGTTTTACCCTAGTGTTCCATCCCCAATTTCCAATTCCACATACGGGAGGTTTGGCTTAACCTTTTTGGATGATTTTTCGTTTATTCAAATTTTTTTCAACTTTCATTAGTTTTGTGTTAATTTTGTAAATTATTGGCTCCTCTCATCAAGACGAACTAACAATCCGCATAAAATTAACGTAAAATTGGTAAAAGACAAAAAAAAAATTTTGAACAAAGACAAAAAAAAAATCGTAGCTAATAAAAAAAAAAGTGACACTCATTAATAAATATCATGCAATTTTCAAATTGCTATTTTTTGAATAAGAAAATAGCTATGTTCGGTTTTCTTCTCAAAGAACTATTTTTTAATATCTTTGATTGCTTCCTAATTTGCATTCTTTTTCTTAAATTGTTTTATAATTTTGTCAATTTCTTTTCACTTTTTGGCTATACCTAAAGCAGTTCTATCTAACAAGAGATTTTTTTTTTTGAGAATTCTAAACAAATTCACTAGAATGAAAGGGATACTATAAACAATCGACATGGCAAATCAAAATTGGCTCCTTTTTTCTTTTTCAGTTAAGTTTTTGTAATTCTTTTACTTTTTAAATATGTTTATGGACTTAATGTACCCAAAAAGTAAAAAGAGAGAGGCAAAATTTGAAAAACAAGTTGATTAAAGGGAAAAAAAAAAGTATGAAACTCTATATAACTTTTCCCTCTCAAAAACTCAGAAATGAAAACACAACCAAACATATCCTTATGTGCATTATTTTTCAGTCCGATTACTATACGCGCCAGACATGGTGTGCACAAATTGTACACAAATAACTTGTGGGGCCCATTTCGGAGCCCCAGACAAATAATCCTTCCTGTTCATAAAATTAGATTAATTTTTCAAGTAGCCCTACAAAAAAATCAGCTCAATTGAATTATTGTAATTTTTTTAATCTAATTTTCTAACTTTTTCATTTAGAATCAGGATCACTTTTCATTTAGAATTCAAGATCTTGATTTTAAATGAAAAGTTAGTAGATTTGATCAAGAACTTACAGTCATTCAATTTTCGATTGAGCAAATTTTTTACAACTACTTAAAAAATTGTAAATTTAATGAACATTCAAATCGTTTGTGTGGGACCTCGAAGTGGATCCCACAAGTCGTCTATGCACGCCATGTTTGTGCGCGTAGTGTTTTTTCAATCATTTTTTTACTTTGCATAAAATTAGAGGTTTCAACTTTAATAGTAGACTAAAATTTTGGATGGAATATAATATAGGGAATTTATTTTCACATGCAATACCTTTTTTGATATCCACACTCTTTTTTTTATTTTTTTAGTGTTGAAAGTGTTTTTTTTTTTTTTTTGCTAAAAGACAAAATAGGGTGTGTGGATATAAAAAGAAGAGTGTAAAAATCAATTCTAATAATATATACAGTGTATAAACAAATAGTTCTAGAACAACTGCTTAGTGCAGATGGTAAGTCACTGCCTCTCCTTTGTGGAAGGCCTTGGGTTCGAGCCCCACAGGGGACAGGCCCTTTGGGGGCTAGGGCTATGGATAGCTAATCCCTGCTGATGTACATCGCCTGACAAAACAAAAATAAATAAACAAAGAGTTCTATACTATGTGGGTATATATTTGATATAATTATCCGACATACGTATGCATCACATAACATCAATTAGTGAATGATTTGTCAAAATATTCTTTAGACTAATTTGTGAATAGTTTGAATTATCAGGTTTTATTTACTTTTCAAAATCATATTGAGAGGCAGTGAATATCAGATTTGGTATGGAGGAAAAGCATTGGCTGTTTGGCCACGGTTGCAAGGGTAATTGGGGGATTTAGGCTTGTAAAATGTGCTGACATCATGATTTTTTGGTAAAAACTTAACGGTGACTTCACAGATGGGGAATCTTGATAATTATTTCAAAAATAGGGAAGGTCAGTGGCATTTCAGAAACCTCAAGGGAGGTCTCTGTCTGTGTCAGAAACCTCAGGGGAGGTCAGTGAAATTTACCCCTATGATTTCCTGGGATTAATACAACATCATCGTTTGACACTATCCGCCAAGGGCCAAGGCTTATTTACCCTCTTGGTTCGTTCACGGAGAAAATAGCTCGCAAACTGAGTTGTCGAACACCTCCCATAATCTTGACATACAAACATCGATGCTAACATACAGTATGAAATGAAAAAAAAAAAAAAACAGTATGAAATGAAAACATCGATGCTAACAAGGGATTCCACCAATCAAACCACGCGTTACCTTGCACCAATTAGAACCACAGACAGATTCTACAAAGCAAGATGATCATTTCTTCCAGCGGAAAGAGGAACAAAACGCAAAGAGCAACGACAAATGCAGTATAAGTTGTCAACTGGTACAAAGACGGAACTACTCGCATTTTTGATAAGAAAGTTCATCTACTTTTTTTTTATACCTGACAACAAAAGATAGATTTCATAACTTGTGAAAAGGGTACAGACTTCCTCCAAACCTCAAAAGGCAAGAAGCTTGCAAATTCGTACATTCGCTAGAGACTCTACAACAAGCAGAGGATTGCTGAAACTCTTTTCAAGACTACAACAAAATAAATCTTCTCTTGATCTAAAGGAAGACCAAGATAAGTACTACGTTTGGTAGAGATTGGCTTTCCAGCAACATTTCTTTTACAGAAATATGAGTCCACTCCCATAATCTTCATTCTCCAATATTTGCCGGCCCAGGATTTCAGGTTTTACTCAATGTCATCAATCCAGTCACCGTATATTCGACTGATTTTGTCGGGACCCTTCCATTTCTGGTGGGGTCTCTGCCCTGTCCTCTGGATTACATTGGACAACCTCTGAGGTGGAGCTCCAACGTGATAACCATCCGAATGAGGAACGGAACTGAGAGACGCGACTACGGTATCAGCCGGAGTTTTGGAAGGGATGAGTCCCTGCTTTATCTCTGGAGGAGCAAAGGAAGGATCTCTACCTTCTGTCTCCATAAGTCCTCCACCATAGCGATGCAATTCTGTGACAAAATTTTAACGTACAAAACTTCATATACAAAACAACTGCTATTTTTCAATTTTGAAGAAACAATCACCAATGACAGAATAAGTGTGCCGGATTTTTGATTCGTGGATCTTGAGATCAAACTTCAAAACAGAATATCATAGTTCAATGGAAAAAAATTGGACCGTTCATCAAGTAGTGCAACAGCTCAAAAGTCCAAGCGAAATGGACGAACTAAAGAGAAGACAGGCCCTTTGGTCCATGAGAATCATGACCATTCACTAGTAAAGAGAAAATAATGCTAAATTGCATGGTAACTTCTGTTCATGATTAATAAGGGCTAATATGCAACCATACATGGTTATAACTCGGTGAGTATAAAGGCTTGAACTTTAAGATTTTGGGGGTAAATTATTATTTCATAAACAAATAACAGAACCCTGGAGAACTAATTCAGATTGAGCTCTGTGTTAAATTTCACAAAGCAATAAGAAGTCAGAGTTAGCCAGACAACACTAATGCTTCTCTTGACAAAGTTATGCACTTGTTAGGAGATTCATTTACTACTTTCCAAGATATAACGCAAAAGCTTCATGAGCAAATACACAGTGCAGACATGCATTCGCAGATCCACTTGATTCATAAGTGAATTCACCTTTTATAAACTCCACTACTATTTAGAGTTATGGTCCTCAATGAAAATTGTTGAGAAATTGGCCAAACCACCACACAATGCACTAGGAACAATCAAGTATAGAATGCAACAGAAAAGATACCAAGACCTTCAAATGTTTCCCCTGAGCACCCGCTGTGCCCTGGACCCCCACACCTAAATGGGCAAGTCAAACCTATGTTACCAGGGAACGCTCACTTTTTTTCTTTTTTCTTTTTGTGAACAACAAAAAAGATTTTATTAATCAAATGTAGAAGATACAAAACATGACACTTACGAACTATGATTTTGTACGCAAGTTCCGATCTTGGTACAGTTTTGATCTATAAAGGTAAACTTAGCGATCCAAAGTGATCTCCAAAGTTTTTACAAAAAATCAACACGTTAGGGTACAAATCTAGGGAAAGTGGAAATTTGGTGAGAGATGTAGAAAATTCGATCATTATGCTCTTAAAAAATGTTTTTTGCATAGATATAAGCTAAATAATACTTATTTTTTACTAGTTATCGCTTGGAAGAGTAAGTTCTACTTTTGTTCTCTATAAAAGTATGACCTTTGCGTAGCACAATTTAGGCATGTGATATGCCACGTTTCCAATCTCGTTCCTTGTAACTGTACAATGCGCACTCCAGGTAACATAGGCCAAGCCCCAACATAGTCAGCAAAGTGGCAAATCCAAAGCCGAATCAAGCTTCACAAACCCAACAACAAGAAGTTTAGTGGTTTTGGGCCTATAGGCTAACAAACCTACCTAGCTTATAAAACAGAAAAGGGATGGACAACAATAATTTCCGCATCATTCTAAGAGTGTCCCCAATGGTATAAACAAAACTAAAAGATCTCTAAAGTTAGCAACGTTGGTCCAAAATATAGCTCAAAATAGCATAACTACACTTAGCAACCCCTTAACCAATAACCAAATTTTGGCCTTTGGATAACCAAAACTAGCGACATTTTCACTTTAGATACCCAAATTAATAGGGACCACACTCTCTCTCTTTATCTCTCCTCCCATCACTATCAATGGACCCACCCATTTACATTTATCCTCAACTCTCTCTATCTCTCTCTACTAAAAGTGGATATTTGATTATGCACCATTGTGGGACTTCACATTGCTAAATGAATAACCAAAATATGAGGTGGCAAGTTTTGATTATCAAATTTTGATTATGCCATTGAAGATACCTAAAGGGAGCATGTATGGAACTTCAACATGGGTGTGTGATGTTCCATTCTTCTTTCCCTTAGGGAGAGAGGGGCCACCAATGGCAAAACTAATGAAGGCAAGATTTGATCCAGATCAGTTTGGCTACCAGTACCAAAGACTTTAGCAAAGCTAGTTCATAGATGAGACCAATTCTTCAAATTATAAGTGGGCTAAAGGTCTTCAAGTTTGTGCATCTACAATGAACATTTCTGATGTGTGTGCCCGTTATCACATCGGGCACATACAAATGAAGCACTAATTTGTCACCTGAACAGAAGTGAATGATAGCGTCTACATAAAACTAATCAGTCTTTTGTGTACAAGTTTGCTCTTCATTAGGATTTCCTATTTAACAATAAGAAACAAGGCTAGAATACTAACTGTTCCTTCATTGCTCTAGTAATTGAAAAGTGGTTTTAAATTTTGTATCAAATAGCTAAGGATTGACAGGCCTAAGCATTCTACAAATGAAGCTTATTTCCAGCCAAAAGAAATCAGATTCTCTTTAGCCATTTATTATTGGGGATTGTTTGGTATTCAACATCACATAGAGCTAAGTTGGTAAGTTGGAACTCATACCAGTATATCAACACACAATGCATATAAATTAAGAATCATGAATTGCATAAATAACAAGCAATTTATTTAGTGTGTATTCACTGGTAAATGGAACACAGTCTCTCCATTCTTTACGGCAAATATAAGATGGAAAGTGTTGACTGGAAATCATACCTTGAGCCCCATGAGCAAAGTGGCACTTGCTTCCGAAAGGGCAGTACCCTGTCAGCTCCCACTTGTTACAAATCCTTGTTTTCCAATTTGAAGGCTTCAAGCTCGATCCTCCATTTGCATTGTCCCCGTATCCTCCACCACCACTCCCAGGACCCAAACTTATTGCAACACTCTCTCGGTCTTTTGACTGTTCATCGTGAAGAAAAGTGCAATTGTCTCCATAAGGGCATCCCTCCTCAGTAAAAAACTTCTTGCAATGCCTCCCTTTATAGGACCTCTGAGACTCCCCGATAAAATTAGCTGACCCGAGCGATGGAATCTGGAACTCCTCCCTTGGCTCAGATGACACACCTCTCTCCTCCTCGTGGGCTGCCACAATCTCTTGCCAGTTGGGAGGTGGCCTCCGGAGTTCCTCAATACTATGTGCGAAATTGCAGTTAGTTACATATGGGCAAGTACCCGCCCGGAATTTGCAGCATAGTTTCGTCTTGAAAAACATTTTCCCTATTGCCTTCGATCTATTATCACCCGATTGGGAGTTCCTTGATTTCTTATTCGGGGGTTCACTTTCGGACCGGGTTTGGTAATCCGAATTCGAAGTAGTGTCGACAGAGGTTTCTCTAGTCCAAGCCCCATAATCATCTTCCGTTGCCCAAACTGCTTGGTCTATGGACCCTGACCCCCAATTATCACCGCCGCCATTGCCATGGGGTCCAGTAAGTATTTGCACAACATTTCCACCAGAAAATCCGGTGTCCCGGCCGTAATCCATTAGCAGTATACAACCCAACACCAAGTGTTTGAAAATTGGAACAGTAGTAGCTCAAATAAACAAAATCTACCGAACCCAAATCCACTGTAAATTTAAATTCACGACCTAACCCTAATTGTAAATTAACGAGAACAACACCCACGAACCCAGATCAGTCTAGGATTGATCAAAACTTAGTATATCAGTAAAAATTGACCAATCTAAGAAATGGGTATTCAATTCAAACCTCGGTTATGGAATTAAACTGATTCAACAGAGAAAGGGTATAAAAAAGCAGCCTTTGAATTTGAACAAGGAACGCAGCCAAAAAAAAGAAACAGAAACACAGATAAAGACTACAAACAGATCAGGAAAGTTCACCTGAAATGTTTCAGTTGCTTATTTGCTTTAGATCTACAAGAATCAGACTGGATTGAAGAGCCGAGAAGCAGTAAAAGAACGAGGAGCTTCCCAAAACAAAGAGTTGAAAGAGGCGTGTGGGGGACTTACATGGATTGCAAGATTGGATTTTTATTACAGGAAGATTTGATAAATCTGCAAAGGATTCAGACAACATAAAGGCATATACCCATTGCCCATTTTTCTATCTTGGGAATGAGAGGTAATAGTTTTGGCGATTTCAGAGGTAGTTCTATCTTGAGTGCGATGTACTTTTTTTGTGGTGCAAGTGATGATGTGTCACGAGGTTAGTGGATAGTTCATTGGTAAGAGGAAGATGGAAAGATTTTAATAGCGTACTTTATTAGTACTCCTAGTAATTTCTAAATCTGCTTCGATCTATGCATGTTGGCACACCATATTTTTAGGAAAATGATTTTGACACTTCATTTTGTTTTGATCAAATTCTAAAATTTGTCTTTTGTGTGCCTTGTAATACATAAATTATATTTAAAGACAAATTTTAGAGTGCCATCATAAAAAAATAAAATGCCAAAATCATCTGCCTATTTTAATAACCATACTCTGTATTTGTCTCTTAGAATTCATGTTGTGTGTATTTTTAGCATTAAAAATCTTTTTAAAAAAATTACTACAAGACGAGTGATGAAGACTATGAAATGGTGTTATAAAAACGTAGAGTGTCAAAATCAATAACTTCATTTGAAATTTACATCTCTAATTAATTGCATCTTCATAAATGACCAGACTTTTTGTGGTGTTTGGTACGTTAGCGATTTTTTCTTCGGAATTGTGTCTTTAATAAATTTTTTATTAAAAAAGGCAGAAATTCATGCTTTACTTATCTAAATTAATGGTGGATAAGAACTGAAACCTTAAATAAATTTAAACAAACACCTAAGCAATTCAGTGCGAGTTCAATTTATTTCTTGATTTGTGTATTTACCTCTACTCCCTCCGTTTCAAATTGTTGGCCCTGTTTAGTATTTGGGATCTTTCAAAAAACTTGCCATATCTTTTAATTTATAATATTTATAATATTGTATGAATTTTGTATGATAAATTTCAATTAATTTTATTAAATAAAGTTTTTCAAATCATAAAAAACATGATAAGATCTATTATTAAGTAGCAGTGAGGGAACTCACCCTGTAATGTATGATAAATGATTTTAGTAATTCTAATTTCTTACTTGAGTGATGAGGAATATTCATGGTGTAGTTTGCAGGGAGGAGCTAAAAATAATAGGGAATGTGAACCAAAAAATGGATAAATTGATTATTGAGGCCTTTTTAATTATTTATCTTCATCGGGTGTCATTACCCCGTGCACAGCACGGTTTTGCTGCTAGTGTTGTATAGTATATTAGTATTGCCAGAGGCCTTTTGTGAGAAGTTCCTTGCACTTGCAGCTAGTGCTGTATAGTATTGCAAGCAAAGACCATGTTCATTTTTGGAGTTTTGGATTTGAGAATTTCTCTCCGCGTATGATTCCCAATAATTTTTTTTCCTAATTATTACTTTCATTTCTTTATCTATCTATCTATCTTTCTCCACTCATCACCCAAAATTCCAAAACGAAATCGTCGTGTTTTAAGAACTCTTAAGGAATAACTTCGATGCAGATTCAAAGAGCAAGTTTACCAGCATAGGTAAACAACTAAAAAAACTATTTTAGCTAACCGAAGAGATAAATTTCACCTGAAGCAGCCAGGGCCGACCCAAGGGGAAGGCTTAAGAGGCCGCCGCCTTGGGCCTCTATATTTTGGGCAAAAAATGGTGCACCCCTTCCTAGATAAATATATATATATATATATATATATATATATATATATTTTGTGTGCAACTATAATACAAATTCCTTTGGTGGTTCAGTGGTATGGTGTTTGTTTTTCTACATAAGATGCTTTTGTTCAAGTCCTGGTAAGATACTTTGTTGAAGTGTCTTTTTGCCAAATTTTTTTTTATTGTCACACAAACTGTGATTCAAACCTGAATCCATTGAATATTATTGTAACCGCACAAGCCATTAAGGCCGGAATATTTACCATATTTAATAGTATGAACAAAAATGATAATTGATAAGTATTTTTGTTTATTATTTTAAAATAAGGAAATTTATGTAGGGCATCATTCCACCACTTGACTTAGGGCATCTAAATACCTTGCCCGGCCCTGGAGCAACATAAGTACCACTTGACCGTTGTTCGCTTCTTCTACTGAACAACTATTCACACGCGATCCAATACTTTATCAATTTTTCTGACCTTGTTGTACCACTTGACTGTTGGGCTACAGAGAAGAAGAAAAAGAAGACCGTTGACTGGTTAGTGAAAAATGATAAAAATAAAAAGATAAAGAAAAGATTAAAAATATATATATTTTAATTGATGTGAGTTAAAATAGATAATATTGATGTAGTTGTAAAAAAAAAAAAATTTTGATAGGTAAATTAAAATTGTAAGCCATTTACATTTGGAGACCGAATTCGCGCAATAAAAAATTGGAAGACGTAAATGGCACTTGACAAATGCTCTGCATTTTGGTGACCAAAGATCGATTCATTCCCAACTCCTCTCTCCTCCATTCTGCACCTCGTTCCAACCCGGACTCCACCATGCCTCCAAACCCAAACAACGGTCTCGCCATATCCAACTCCGACTCCATTCGCTCATTCCTCACCTCAGCCTCCTCCGACCCTCTCCTCCCCCAAGATCTCCGTCAATCCGCCGCCGACCTCTCCTCCCATTCCTCCGTCCCGTACAAGGCCCTCCGATCCATCTGGTTCGCTTCCAAACCCGATGCCCGACCCGAACTCCTCCGCCTCTTCTCCGGATCCGACTTCATCTTCACCTGCCCCAAACCTAGAGAAAAGGTTAGCCCCTTTTGTTTCCCTATAAAAAATTACTTAGGTTTTGTGCAATTGACTTTTTGAAGATATACTCTCTCTTTTTTTTGGGTTTTTGTGTTTAGAGTGAGGAGTTGAAGGCGAGATTGAGGAAGTTAGAGGAATTGGCGGAGAGGAAGGAGTATGAGGAGCTGGTGAAGGACATTACGCCGAGGAAGGGTACGGATGAGCCGTTCTCGTCTTACAAAGATCAGCTAGGGTTTGGTGCGTTTTTAACAGCTTGTCCTTTGGTTCTGTTTGAATCATCGTATGCATTTTATTATGGGAGTTGTAGGTGTATAATAATAGATGTGATTTTTACAATTGAAGTTTGGGATGTTACAGTATTTTTTGATTTCATTTGGTGGTTATTGTGGATTTACTGAACTGAAATCTCTGCTTAATGTTAACTACAATTGCCACCATGTAAAAATGTACGGGTTTTTTTTTTGTCATTTGTGCAATTACCCGAATTAAGAAAGTAGTTGGGTTCCAAACTTAACTATGTTTCTTGGTGTTTTACCATCAGACTTCTCTAGAATTTTGGTCAGTTATGTGATAAGAGGACCAAGGTTAATGGATTATAGTTCTTTTTTGTTTGCAAGAGTTGCTAATGGAATGACAAGATTGAAATAAATGGCCATGGTGGAAAATGAGTCTGGATGTTGTGGTAGGACTGGACTGGACAATGCTGCGGGTTTGGTGTGGCCCTAACTTGTATTTTGAGTCATTTGGTATTTTTAGTTTTTTTTCTTGGGGTTGGGTTGTGGATTATGGGTTTTAGGTTACCAGTTTGGGACTTTGGCAGTAATTGGTTCATATAGAGATGGAATGTATCATGGTAGGTTTATAGATGTACAGGTCCTCAACTTCTATCATTTAATTCCAAAACCCTTCACAAACCAATTATAAGGATGAAGAAAAAGAAGCCATACCTCTATCATTAATGTTCATAGCATTTTAGTTTCCCTCATTAAATCCCTGCTCAAATCCATGATTCCAACGACAGCTTTTTAGTAACTTGAGAATTGAACTAGTACATTTGGTAAACCCCTAACCATTTGTTTATTGCAGATTTGGATTTGAACTATAAGGTGTAAATCCCCACTTCTAACTAGCCTTACTTTAGAATTAGGTAGACAATGTGTTTCGTTATTGCTACATTTACAATGGCATAAAGAAGACCTCTCGATTCATTTTAGGGGACTGACTGATCATATGTCTCAAAAATCTACGTGAACGTCTCCAAAACCAAAGGTTGTGTTTATTAAGGAACATTGGTCACAATGTAACATGACCTAGCACCAGTCAAGTGTAATTTGTAACTAAACCTCTAGGGTAATCTCTATGCTATTCTTAGTTTCCATTTTGATGTCGATGGAGTAAATTAACCGTAAGTTTCCGTAAAATGCCAACATTTATTTTCCTTTCAAGTCTTCAGGAGTTTCAGGTTATAAAATACAGTAACAATCAGCTTTGTTCTGAAAATATTATTCAGCAGAACACTTGTGTCAAGCGAGGTTGAACTGCAATGTACGTGGAGAAATAAAAAACTTGAAACTCAAAACTGAAAAAGAAACCTGATTGTATTCTTGTCAAATGACGGTCGTATTGATTTTATCCTGATGGTTGGATTGGTCAATTGAGTTCCTACTACACTTTTTAGGTTGATAGCGTTGACAATAATGGAAATGTCGAACAAAACTACGCCACCGACACTTGTAGAGTGTGGCAAAACTTCCAAGTTTCTAGTGGATTGGGCGAGCAATATTTTAGATACTAAGCTCTGGTTAGTGCAGAACTTTGCCGTACTGTTCATGATATTGGCAAATCATTATAAATTATACAAGCTTTCGAAAATATGGAACAGACAAAATGCCTAGAATGACATTTAAGATGTTGATATTTGTATGTTTGAACGTCACTTTATGCCTTTGCGTTAAAGCTTGTTGAGTTGAATGGTTTTGGTTTTATGCTTCCCCAAAAGCTTTCAATTCAGGGTGTTAATTTCACCCTAATATGCAATTTTTCCGCATTGGAAGGTTTTATCTGACATCTCCTTTCCCATTTCACAGGTTTACACGTGGTGGTAACTATGTTTACTGGCTATTTGTTTGGATATGCTGCATTCAGAGCATTGTTTAACCATAGTCCTGTTATGGTATTTTCAGAGCACCTTTCTAAGTTCATATACCTTTTTAATCCACTCAGGAACTACTAAACACGATATCCTTTTTTGCCACTCAGATATTTCATTTTGTTCCCTAATCTTTCTGGTCCATCTGGTACTACTACCATAATTGATAGTTCTCTAATTCTTTTCAGAATGCTGCTGGAGGCATCCTCGGGTTTGTTTGTGCTATGCTCCTAGAAACACTTCTTTTCATTATTAGAGCTTCTAATCAAGATCTAAAGACTTCATCTTCCACGTCCAAAATGAAGAAGAATCAATAGATTTGGTCAAGAGGTTGGTGCTCTACCTTCATCGTGTAAGTTATTAGTAAAGTAATTATGTAATTACTCTTTAGTTGCAAAAGCTGTAACTTATGTTAAGTCAAGTTACTCAAGTCGTTATGCATTAACTTTGACTTTCCATTGAGTGTGTTGTTTGCTGATCCATAACCATAAGTTGGTGGTTGGGAAGGGTTGATAGGTTATGAATTTGTTGTAGTGGTAAAAAAGAGTTAGAAACCTGATGATTTTTGCCTTTTTTCCCTTGATAATTACCAATGATTGTCGACTATGAAGCACCGACTCTCCTGAAGGTCACCTTGTCCGCGTATTGGACGCGGGGACACACATGGGACATGGTTGGGGGTAGATGTGCAATATTTTTTAAACTTTTTCGGGGGGTAACATGCTATTACTCAAATGTTTAGGTTTTAGTGTAATTAAAGCTATATAAGCAATACTAAAACATCGATAAAACACATAACACAAATCGATCAGTCGATTCAAGCAGCCAAGCAGGAATCCTAGATCGACATCACCAATTGAAGCAGTCTCTTACTGTCTCTCTGTGTGTGTATGCACTGGTATACCTATCTGTTGCTGTATATACTTGTGTCAGTGTATATCTTATAGAGTACTCCGTCCGTCCCTAAATAAATGTCTAGCCTGCAATCCTATTTCCTTTAAAAAGATGCATTTTTTGTTAAAAATTCAATCTTTTTTCACAACTTGAAAGTCCTTATTGATATCTATTGATTTGTGAAAATAAAATTGAATTTTGGAACGAAAAAATGCATCTTTTTAGAGGCCTAGGTTTACAGTCCTGATACTTATTTAGGGATGGAGGGAGTAATATATATGTGTGTATGTGCTAGTATAGCAGTGTATATATCTTATCAAAAGAAAGTTATATACACATATACTGATATACATATATATATATATATATATATATTGCCGTGTCCCCCGCCATGTGCTTGTCCCCACTTTTTTAGAATTCCCCTGTCCCGTGTATGTTTCCATGTCCGTATCCGTACCTGTGTCTCTTACATTGATTTGTCGACTTTCATGTTGTACATTTGTTGCATATAATTGCATGATGTGTGGTGCAATTAACAAGAGTCCAAGATGACCGTCTCCCAAAGGAAAAAGAACAAATGGATATAGGCAATTTCATAGGTTTGATTCCTGCTGATTCACTTGGAACATGCAGTTCAATCGCTGCTCACAGAGTTTATATAGGTAGGCTATAGCTCGCCCTTATAGCTTATGATGGGATGCAAAAAACTATCCCAGTTTTTTGTTCTTTGATTTCCAATAACCTGCAATTTTCACCATTTTTTTCTTTGTCCCATGCGCAATTGCTCATGACTCGGTATGGATCTTTGAGGAGGGCAGTGATCCAGCTTTGTCCCTTTCAGCTACACCTATCAGGAACTGGGCAATTGTATTTTCTTGTCTTTCCAAATAACTGAAGTGTAGAATAGATGTAGGCACGTAGCCAGCGACCTGTACATTTGAATTATGTACATTTGAATTATACTAGGGGTTTCATCTTGTCGGTTTAGCTGTGTTAATGCTTGGCGGCACGCCTATCTTTCTTAATTGGGTCAATTCAAAATTACACTTATGTTATTGTGGTAATATCTTCAACTCTAAGGCAATTTTTTTATTACTCATGTAACATGAACCCAAATTACTCTGACTTCTCTGATCTGTTCTCTAGTCGTATGAATTTGTGGATTGTGGACTCTGGCTGATCATATCGTCCTCAAATTGTAATAGCAGGCAAGAGTCTGGTTGATTGGACTTAACAAGGACATGGGCCGTTTAATTGTAATGTATCCACAATGTAATAATCAAAATTGGATAACAAAAAATTGCCACATCATCTATTGATTATCCATTTAGAGGTTGTTAAAGTTAGCAATATCAAGTCCCACATTGTTTACTTTTTGCCCATAATCAAAATGGGTTGGCAAAAATTTAAATCTAATGGTCAGTTTTTTTCTTCTCAATCTAATAGTCTACATTGAATGACATTCTAGTAAAATAAGTGTAAGTGGAGAGCATTTGTTAAGATTCATAAAGTGATCAATATTGTTAAATGCACAATCATTTGCCAAAGTGGAGAGTAAGTTTCACCTACCAATAAAACATTTGCTTTATGGAGAGTGAGTTTTACTCTTCCATGATGGGTATACTTGATTGAGAAGATGTGGGGTCCAATAAATTTAGTTATTGGCAAAAGTTGCTAGTTTTGATTATTCAATAGCCAAAATTTGATGAGTTGCTAGGAGGTTGTTAAGTTTGGCTACTATAATGTGAGCACTTTTTTGAGCACACATTGCTAATTTTAGCAACCTTTCGGTTTTGATTATTACATTGTGGATGCTCTTTAGTCTTTAAATATTAGTAGCAGGCAAGAGTCTGGTTGGTTGGTCTTAACAAGGGTTCTTTTCAACTGTTAAATTTTTCACTGTTATGAATCCAGTTTAGATTTATGCGTGACAGCATTCATGTTTCAATCTTTATTTTCCAGCTTCACTGGGAAATGGTGACGCGATCTTCTATCACTCTATGCAGTAATCAACATTATGGTGGTGCTGCAGCATATGGGGAACTTTGTGATTTTAGGCTCTCGCAGGAGTTAGGCTCTGTTCTGCAACTCAAAATAAGTACTTATTTTTTAAGAAGGCAATTTCAAGCTCAAAAATCATGTGTTTATACAAATAATTTTTCTATCACTATAGATCTTGTTTGATAGATCTCATTGAGATCTTTAATACGGTGCAAAAAAAATTAAAAAAAATATTTTTTATTTACATTATTTTTGAATTTGAAAATGTGAAATAAGCTGCTTATTTTTTAAGAAGGTTTCTGGAACGGGGTCTTAGGAAGGTGAAAATGGGTCTGGGACAATCAGTTCGATATAGCAGATGGCAAATGGTTCAGATATGAAGTACTCCATCGGTCTATTTTTTAGAATCCAGTATTCTATTTTTCGTTGTCACTTGGTAAATGTCCATTTTGTAAAGTTAGTGAGTAAAAATTGGTATATTTTCCATTTTGTCCTGTAAAGTAGATTCTATTTTGAAAAGTTAGTGAGTAAAAGTGTAAAAGCATCTGCACCTCCCTCGTTAAACACCTCTTCTTGTTAAAGTACCGAGCAAATGTCCGAAATTGGTGCGGCATCAGGCTCGCTTGAGGCTAGCTACTAATTACAATTGCTACAATCACTCTTACTCTTTGTTTGAAACGGGCTTTTGTTCACTTGCTACCTATTTCTTTGATGTTTTACTTTTTCATTAGAAACTTCTTTGCCTATCGTGAGCTGCCACAATACAAATGCCTAGAGCTTACAAAGTTAGCTGGGATGGTTTTCAGATAAAAATACAATATTTTATTGAGATAGCTTTTGAATCAAGAGTCTGATGTAGTAGACATTGTAAAAGTGGCTAGCTAAAGTAATATAGTGAGGCTTTAATATGTAATTTGATCCAAAATTTGAAGAGACTGGTGTGGAAGCTCTAATAATGATGTCTCTATGAAAGGTAAATAGGAAAAGTAGAGGTAAAATGTGTATTAACGGTATCTCTTTAATAAGTTAGATTTACGAAGCTAGACACTTAATGAGAGACTATATTAATAGTCTCAGACATAATCAATAATCAATGTCACAAAGAAGCCCAATCTTTAAGCTCCTTTCTTTTTGAATTCGAAGATGGACGACTTTGTAGCGTTTGGGATGCCTGCGTAGGAGAAAGCGGCACTTGGCAAGGTTTTGAATCCCGTAGGCTTTGATCAAATTCAGGATCGTACGCCTCTAATTTCAATCTGGTTCAAATATCGAGCGGTACCGGACTAGTTTAAAATTTATTTCTCTTGTCCAACACCGGTCTAAACTGGACGGTACTAGTCAATTGACTACTTTATTTTAAATGTATTTGATATTTTTTTTAATAATTGTGTATATCATAATAAAGCTAAATGTGCTCTCGGCAAAACTAGAAAAGTTGTGGTTTCTAGAGTCCCAATGATGGTAATTTTAAATCAGCCTCTGCTCTAATTTAATACTGGGATTAGGGGTTTTCACCAAACATAATTGAATATGGGTAGGAACTCCAAGATAAAGATGATAAGTCTGATAGAAGAAATTTCTAGGACAAGAAGATAAAATAGGGAATTGATTTTGGCACTTCCCAAATTGATAACCACACTTTGTAGGGGAGTGCCAAAAATATGGAAACGGTTATCAATTTGGAGAGTACCAAAATCACTCCCAATAAAAAATGTTGACAATTCAACATAGGAAGGACAAATTAACTAATTCAATTTGCCTCTATTTCTCTAAATGTTTTCTAGGTTATACTATTTGGTAAAATGCGATAACTTTGGACGTGACAGACATCAGATATAGTCAGTCCTGAAGAGAGAACTCTGTTCCTGAGGCAGATGATCCAAGGAACTACTAGTAGTATTATGGATTATGATTTGTGTGGGAACTTCTATTGGGTGATTTGGGAAGGAATGGGAAAGTGAGGGCCGTATGGGCAAATAGTGGAATTGGGTATGGGCAGTGGTCACAAAAGCGACGTATACTCTCAGACAAATCCTTTATCCATGCATGCACCTGACAAGAAACCTTCCAGAACATCATCCGCTCTGTACAGTGAGTTAGCCATGAATATGAATGGGTGGGGCACTATGAAACACAAACACAACGAAAAAATATTCTTGGTAATGATTATATTATGGCAATAATAAGAACGTTTTGCTACTGAAGATACTAGCAAAACTACCATATCGATCAGCAAAACGTACAAATTATGTGAGATTTTACACTAGAGCATGGCGAATTTTTATGTTTTGAAAGTTGTGAATGATAGTTTATTGTAAACGCTTTCATTCATGTTATCATCGCTCATCAGTGAATATTATTCACTCATTTAATTGATTTGGAGCATGATCGATGTTTAAGTGATAAAGTTAACGCCAAATAGTAGTAATGAACAACAAAACAAATGGATAAATCTAATCTCTTTCAATTCCCAATTTTGCAAAGTATTTAGTAAATATTAAGTGCCGTTTTAAAAATTCAAACTAAAATAAAAACTCAAAGAATGTAGTGGGGGTACGGTCGTGCCCCCGGTGGACATAGGCTAGCTCCATCATTGTCTCTACTATACTTCTTGCTGTTTAAGGAGCTGATTCTGACTACTGGACTTACAAATATGCTATGAACTTTTGGTTTTCATGTTTTCTCTAAGTAGATCATTAACGAAATTGAATAAAGTTGATTTATCAGAAATCGCATGATCAACTCAAAGTTTATCATGAAGAAAATCCAGTTGTTCTCGGAATGTGATGTTGTGGCTTCGCCAAGTGATAGTTCTGATAAACAAAAAACCATAACCGTAACACATACAAAAAAAATTTGGGTCACCTAGCAAATTGTTTCATTAGCTTGCCACCAGCGCCGGCTTATAAGTTTTGGGAGCCGGAAACGAACTGTTTGAATGAGGCCTCTCAATATTTTTCATTACAAAATTTAAGCATATAGTTATACCAAAAAAAATGCAACCATTACAATATCTTAAAATCTATCATTTGAATATTAGATGCTCGCTCTTTTTACTGTAAATGTACTTAATTAAGTCTTCATAGTCAAACTTCTTTACCAACTCCTTCTCAAAGGACAATATAGCCAATCCGTTTAATCTTTCTTGAGACATAGTTGACCGAAAATAATTTTTGATCAATTTTATCTTTAAAAAGCTTCTTTTCCCCAAGTCATCTGTTGTCAACCTTGAACAGAATGCCATAATGGGATATAATTCTAATTCCACAATTTCTATCTAATTGAGCTTATTTTGTGGTCCCTAAATTTCAATTGGGGCTATATATATCTCAATACACTTGTAATAAAAGAACCTAGAATGGTAAGCCAAGATATGGTGTGAAATTACGTTATTGCCCTCCAAATTTTATGTTCTCGTTTTGCCCTTACAAAGTGTTGTGTTTGGGTAGCTTTGGTATTTCAAGTTATAGCTGCAAACGCTCTCGAGAGCGATAGATGCGAGGGAGACGATGGTCGGTCCTCCGGCTTTCACTCATTCGTGTTCTGGTTAGGGCTAGGTCCTCCGGCTTTTGCTCTCTAAATTGGTACTTCGTTTCCGGATTTCACTGAATTTTTGTACTTTTTGAGCCGATTAATCTGTCCAACCTCATCATCGCGGCACTGTTGTTACGGCACTGTGCAAACAGTTGCCCACATCAATACCAGAAATCCAGGTCCTTGAACGGCGCCGAATAAAATTTTCGTCCCCTCTATTTCTTTCACACGATCACTATCCTCCTCTTGCCGGCCACATTTGCTTTCGTCAACGCACTGCACTAGCCAGACCTCAAGATGCCAGTCCGAAGTTGGGCATCTGAAACCACTATTGTAATCGGTATTTCAACCTTCAAACCAAACGCAGGATTTGTCATTGCTTAATTACTGTGTTGGTTAGGGCTACAACAAAGCAGCTTTGTGATTCGGTATGTTTTAGGTTTTCCATTTTGCGGAGGAATATTTACCTTTGTTTGTAGTATCTATGATTTGTGTTGTATGGTAACAGAATTGTATGTTTAGCTCACTCTTACAACTTCAAATGATCGATTAGTATATTAATCATCTCTCTATCATGGTTGAATCCAACAACTCACTCGATTTTACAAGATTTAATTAAATCATCAGGCTTACAAAAGTAGAAACCCTCCTTTCCGATTGTCTCTGTGTTTATTTTCCAAAAAAAATAGATTACACTCTTTATTGAGTGGAACAACTCTAGGAACTTCATCGATTGGCTGCGATCGATCTTGATATTTAATTGGCACCCGCTTGTGGACGGTTAGATTGGTCACGTGTTTAGTTTAGGTGCACGCAAACTGACCTGAACACCTGATTTATAACGAAAGTGTCGAATTTAGATTTGGTAGTATACATACATACGAGTTTCGTTAGCGACTTTGAGAGCTTTTTCATGATGGATTTTAAATAACAATTTAGTATGAGTGACTTCATGTCGGCAGTTGGTGTCATAAGGTGATACTATTACATTGTAGGCTCTGTTTGAGCAGCTATGGGTTTCAAAAGGAGGGATTTAATTGTAGCATTCAACAAAAACTGCCCCAAATATCCCCCACTTGATGTACCCGGCCTTATCAAGTTTCTTAATAATATTTTGCCGTTTTAGAAAAAAAAAAAAAAAAAAAAGCAACCCCAATTTAGATTTGGTAGTGTGCTTAAGAACTTTATTTGAGAGCTTTGTCATGATGAATTTGAAATAACAATTTAGTAGGAGCGACTTCATGTCAATGATTGTGGTTAGAGCATTTCCAGTCCTTATACTTTTACTCCAACTTGAGAACAAACTTCATTTGTTATGAAGCATTCCGATGGACAAACTCAAAGCTTGGCACAAACATGAGTAAAAGCCAAAAGCTACATTAATGACATGATTGTAATTTGAGAGGAGAAATAGCGTTGCAAAAGTAGAATAAAAATACAAGTCTTCTTTGATTTGTGTAACAGTTTGAGTAAAACTTAATTTGGTGTAGGTTTGAGTTAAGGAGTGGAGTGGGTTTTACTCAAATTTTGAGTTTTGAGTTACGAAATTGGTAAGGGCTAGAGAGGCTCTTATACAGTGATACTATTACATTTTGGTCTCCGTTCTACAGCCATGGGTTCCAAATGATCTTGGTTTTAGTATTCGACAACAATAGTTCCAGTCAAGATTTGGTTGTATGCATAAGAATATACTTTGAGAGCTTAGTCACGATGAACTTGAAATATCAATTTAGTTGGAGTGACTTCATGAACTGACGAAAGGATTGTAGTTATACACAATTGATAACTAGACTTCTATGTTTTTGTTGGAGTTGAACATCGGGTCCATATGTTTGAAATCTACATCTATCCACGTGGAGCCTTTGAGTTTTGTTTCTCGATTCCCAATTTATTGTTTTTTTTATGTAGGTGCTCGGATTGGAGAGGTGAAAAGGGTTACAAAAGAGACCAATGTAGGAGAATAAACTTGGATGGTTCGGGCATAGCTGATGCATTGGGATCCTTTTACTTGACCACATGTTGGACGTTAGTATCTCTCTCATGAATGACTTTTTTTCTTTTTGATCCGCTCTCATGAATGACTATTTTTGCTTTTTTATTGAGAGTTTTGAACTTTTGACTATTTCAGCAGCAAGATGCATTCTTTAGGCAATTTAAGTAAGTTGCAAACATAATTGTCAAAGTTGCGCCTAGGCACAAGGTGAGGCGACCTGAAAAAAGCGAGCGAAAAGCGACAAGGCGAGAAAAGCGCGCTTCTTTCAAATCGATCAAAAAAGCGCACTTTTTCCAAAAAAAGGGCAAAAAATTGAGTTTTTGTTTTCTCAAAAAAGTGCACATTACACAATTATTTTTAGAAATAATTTATTTTTCCGCATAGGTGCGCCTCTCACCCCATGCCCAATAGAACTTTGTGCCTTGGTGCGCCTTTCGTCCTCGACTACTATGGTTGCAGATATTAATTTCCACAGGATAAGTGAAGGATAATGCTATATTTGGTTATTTAGAAAGTTTAAGAGGGAGCTAAGAGAAGATACATTTCCATTCAATGAAGCCTTATTCAAAGATTTGGTTTAAAATGTCTCCGACCGAGTCGTGTCCCCATTGCCGAGGATTTAGAATGTGAAAATTTTAAAACTGCTGAGGATTTACTTGGTGGAATAGTTGTATATTGTGAGTTTTATGTGATGATTTCTGTGTTTTCTTTGGGTATATCAGCAACTTGCTTCGCATGGGTTATTTGACGTTCATGCAAAGGCTACAGGTGACATTCATATTGATGACCATCACACAAATGAAGATGTTGTCATTGCCATTGGAACGGTAATCTACTTCTGGGTTTCTTTTCAATTGACTTTTATATTCTCCATGAAAGTGACAGGATGTAACATAAAATCTGTAGCGGGAAACATTGCAGTTTCCATTTCTACTGAATACCTTTCTAATTGGTAGCAAGAAGACCAGTACTAGAATTTCTGTTAAGATATTTTTGGGTGTAGTTTTGAGGATTTCTTTGGGTGTCAGTTATTAACTTTGTTTCTATTTCACGTCATTCATTCTGGTGATACCTCATTTTTTAAGTGCTGAACTGTATGTGCTTATGCTAGGTACGTAGAAACTGGAAAGCAGTGCACTCATACATGTATATGAGTTCGAGTCTTAGAACTTAACTTTTTGGTTCATCCAGGCTTTGCTACACGGACTTGGTGATAGAAAAGGAATTAACCAGTTTGGTGAGTTCTCAGCTCCACTTGATGAAGCACTAATTCATGTGTCACTGGTATGTTACCCCACATATGGTTTTTATTGTGTGTTCCTATAATTGGTACGGGGTTAGTAGTCTAAAGACCCAGCTGGTACTCTGTTCTCTTGGCTGCCAAGTGCTTTAGTGCATGGTTGGCTGCATGGTAAATCACTTTTAGATAGCTAGGGATGGATGCTGAAACTTATTTTTGGTCACATGTTTTAGTTTGACAGAAAAGCCTATTGTGAACACTGTTCGTTTTTCTGTAGGAAATTTTGAGCACCGTATTTTTCCTATTGCCGCTTTAACATGTATTCCATTTATGATGTCGCTATGATCGTTAAATGACTCAACTCACTGGATTTCACATGCCACTGAAGGCAGCTACGTACGTAGGCTAAAAAAAACTGTATTTCTTTGAGTAAAAGAGTTTTTAAGAATCAGTAATAGAAGTAATAGAATCCATAAGAATACTGACTGAGTTGTGAAGGAAGGAAAAGGAGAAAGGCAGAGGAAAAAAGCACAAAAAAGATAGGAAAGAAAAAGATACAGGACAACTCACTGGAGTTTACAACATGTCACTGAATCATGAGGCTTAGAAGGCTGCTACATAGGTTTAGAAAATCTGTATTTATTTGAGTAGAAGAGTTTCTGAGCATTAGTAATCGAAGAAATAGAAGCCATATGAACAGTTACTGAGGTTTGAAGGAAGGAAAAGGAGAAAGGTAGAGGAAAAAAACAGAAAAAAGAAAGGAAAGAAAAAGGGAAGATGAGACAAAATATACTAATTGGTGGGACAATGGAGGTTTTATGAGGTGATGAGTTCCTTAGACTATGGATACATTATCTTTGACAATCGAGCATAACTCAAAAGATACACTATCCTTTGTTTGTACTGTGTGTTTAGACTGCTAATAAAAGATAAATTAGGGAAATGGAACAGATTAGATGTTCAATAGAATATGGCCATCGGATCTGTGCAATTGACCAAATTTATCTTATGTATAGTAGGGGATACAGTTTTGCCCTTTTCGAATTACTTTGTCATCTTGTATGTGTGCACCATTTGAACACATTGACTGCCCTTTAGAACTCTTGTGTAGTCCTGTTTTAAACTTAATTTGCTGCTGAAACTTTAATTGACCAAACTGTGGTGTTCTTACTTTCTTAATTGTATTGAACTATCCATTTAGGTGATTAATGTGGGAATTTCAATCGGAAAAGTTAGCTTTCTTGGAGGGGCAAGCCATGCTTTGTCCTTGTCACTAACCTTTTCACGTCTTAAAAAATAAGCTTAGCACCTTGTTTTGCATTACTAAAACACAGCATATGAGTTTAAAATTTTGTGCTGGAATCACTTGCTACAACTGTTCCAGTGATACAAGAACTCCTTTTTGCGATTCTTATGAAATATCATGATAACTGCTCTCATTCAGTTGCTTACTCTGAGAACTTGTTTTTATTAGCTTGTACTTTATTCACATTATTTTTTGGGCAAAGATTAGTTTTCCTCTAGCTTTTATTTTCATGACTTCACAAATTAGTTTTGCTTACCGTCATATGCCTTTGTTCCATACAGAATGTATGCTAAAACACCTATTCAGTCTTCAGTTAGAGGGGTAGTTTTAATCTATTGAGAGTTAAGCCTCGGTTTGGTTTGGTTATTGGATTTCATGGAAAGGAAAGGTTTTTTGTTGCATATTACCGACATTATTTGAAAGCTCATTTGTATGCATTTTATATCCTATGTTGCATTTTTGGGAGAAAATAATTGATTGGTAGAATTAGAAACAAAAACCTTCTTGGAATGATAGGTGCAACACCAATAGAAGATAAGATGCGGGAAAATGTATTGCGACAATTTGGACATGTTATTGTGGATAGGCTGACACTATAGTTAGGAAGAATGATATGGTTACGGTAGTGGGTAACACTTAGAGAGATATACCAGTATTGACTTTAGATGTGTAGTTTTAATTGATTGGAAGTAGCGGCTTGGTTTGGTTTGGTTATTGGATATCTAGAAAAGGAAAGTTTATGTTGCATATTATCAACGTTATGTGAAAGCTCATTTGTATGCATTTTATGTCCGATGTTGCATTTTGTTTTTGGGAGAAAAAAATTTATTGATGTGTTATATTCATGGTGGTAGATTCTTGTTAACTGATTCCTAATTCACCCAGAAACGTTGAGCTTATTTGGTTTTGCAATAGCTTTGGGGCCTATTGTGTTTTAAAGAAGCCTTTATGTGCAATATCCATCTTATTTGTGCTGTGGAATGATGATAACTAAATAGGTTTTTACCCTTGAAATTATCAGGAGATTGGTATCTGATATTGCTATGAAATGGTCAAAACTTTTAAGAACTTGCGCTATTGAGACGAAGTTTATGGGTTTTGATCTTGGCACGATTATGGTCACTATGGAGAAAGGCCAAGACTCTCTAGAGTTACCGGTATGTTTTATATCAGCAAATCTGGATTCTTCTCTCTTTTATAAGCTAATAAGCAAATCTGAGTTCTTATCCTAGACTCGAAGATATATGAATGTCCCACTAATAAGTTGCACCTATTTTTCAACTTTAGAGGATGATGAATTGGCGTGCAAAATTGGATATTCGCCGGTTGCAGAATGGTTCTTAAGCCAATTCCAATGTTTTTTTTTTTAATTAAACGACAGTTCGTTTTAAATATTACCAATTATCATTGGCCATATATGCTTTTCATCCATTTGTCGGTCTTCTATTGAAGCTAGAAACGCTTTTCGGAAATGTCAAATATAGTAACCAATTCCATGGTTTAGCAGTTGATTTGTTTGCTAAATTATAGGTGTGTATGTGTGTATCTATGTATTGCTTGCTAGGTTGTGTTTTAACTCCTAGGCAGAAATCATTGGGCATGTAACTACAAATATAGTAACCAATTCCATGGTTTAGCAGTCGATTTGGTTGCTTAATTATAGGTGTGTATGGGTGTATCTATGTATTGTTTTCTAGGTTGTGTTTTGGTTGGAGTAAGATTGCTAGCCTCTTTCAAGTTTGGTAGATCAATGTGTTGTGGATTTTACATCCCAAGGTTTCGTTGTGAATGGTATCTCATTAATTTATGCATCTTTATTGATTTTTACTGCACTGAATTTTATGCTTAGGATTGAAGATGTCTAGATTCAGCAAGTTTGATCACAATCCTACATTCCCCATTTGCATCCTCAAACATATCACATTACTAATTTCTATCTACTCTTTCCCCAGCTTAAAGAGCTTGTACTGAACCAACGTGAAGCATACGAAATTAAGATAGGAGATTAAGTTTTTCGACGACGAGGCGATCCTCCTTTTGAACTACTTCTCGAGAAGCACCAAAAATGATAGAGATAGCGGATAATGCCAGTCCAATAAAGGACAATGGACACCTAAAAGCTGAGTTGTAGATTACTTGAAATCCTTTCAGCATCCAAATCAAGAGATCTGAAGGATCATTTTGTGCAGTTCATCTTTTTGATAATACTGGTTTTCTTTCCTTTCTAATCGTTGTCATGAAATCGATACTTCAATTTCAAGAGTTTCTTACAGAGTATTAAGTCTTTGGGTTTTGTTTCTGTGTTTTGGTCTTCGTTAAGTCTCGCTCCCTTCAGTTCATTTGATTTTCGAATTATATTTCTATAATGGAATAGTTCATGTGCAGTCATAGAAATTGATTACATTACGATTCATTATATGTCAATAAGCTAGCTCTTGCTATTTTTCTGCTATCATCATTGCAAAACCAAAAGCACTTCCATACTTCCAATTAATCCAATGAGCACGCGAAATCGTGCGGAGCACGAGCATTTACACTAGTATATATAAGTATAGGTCTTAAAATTTTGGGGCCCTTATTTTTAGTCTTTTCTGAGTCCCAAAGCTCATGCTTCTCTGGCTTTACCTTATAAGTCGGCCCTGCTTGCCACCATAGTGCTCCATACCCTCCCTTTGTGGGCCTCATTTCTGATTCACATCGATGATCCATATTGTTGATCTCATACATTCTGCCAAGAATAACATCTCTTCATCATCCGTGTGAGCCCCCAGATGGGATAGTGGAAAGCATGGAGGACTATGAAGTATGGAAAGGAGTCGAAGCAGCAAATAATTACACTGTTCTCACACGGGTCCACCTTATAATTGCATTGTGGTCAATTTACACTCAGGTCAATTAATTTATGTGAACTAATTTCATCTACTTGGTGAGGGTCTCGCGATCCCAACTAAGGTGGAGTTTCACTAAGCAAAAAGTGAGTTTTGTCTTTATTCAATTTTTTTTTTCGCTTTTGTTAGTTATTCGTCATAATTTATTAGATTATCAATTCGTCTCAACGAGAGGAATCAAAAAATCCTTTTTGTACCTTTAATTTTTTAGCTTTAAAATGGATATTTCCAAAAGTATTTGGATAAAAGTAAAAAAAATTACTTTTTCAATTCCTTTAATCGAGACGATCAATAATCCATAAAAATCTGACAAAAAACTAACGAACGCGAATTTTTTAAATAAGAGCAAAACTTTCAAAAAAAAATCGTACTAAAATTAAGCGGAACTCATGCTAGATCAAACCAAAAGACCCACCTGTGCGCTAGTAGCACCTAAAACTTTGGAGTAAAAAAAAGTAGACCTGACCCAACGCGTTTGGGGTTTATACTTATGACCGAAGGAAGGAAAACCTCTGAGTGCATTCGAAACCATGAAGATGAAGGCTTTTCTTCGGCGAACCGGTTCGGCTCCAATATATGCCCTACTATCCCTCCTTCGTGCCCGGTTCACCTAGAATCTCTCCCTCCGCTCCCGACCCGGCCTGTTTCAGGTGTTTTCTCCGGCAACAAAAACGGCTCTGCTTCGATACCACGGATTTCGCTGCATTGCGAAGCTAGTCGCCATATGGATTCTACTCCAGCGAGGAGCATGAAGAGGGTGTCATCGGAGCCCGACACGATCCTGTCAGAAACTACGGGTTCCGGTGGCAATGCGGATCGGAGCGAGGTGGACGCGTATTACAACGAGATGTTGAGTCGGACCCCTGTAATTCTCTTGTTCTCGCAAACTACGGCAGGTTTTTGCACCAGGTACTTTCTCACTTCGAATTGCTCTCTACCTCTCCAATAATACAGTCAGAACTGTTTCATTCTGTAAAGTTTTAACACATGCAAATTACTCAGAATAGGATTCAACGGACATTGTTTTATTATTATTATTATTATTACATGCGGTACAAAAATAAGAAAATGCTCTGCTATCAACTACTTTCAGGTCTCTCTCTCTCTTTTTTTTTTTAACAACAAAGAAAATTTTATTAATCAACAACAAAATTAAAAGAAGAAAAATTACACTGATTAAAAGGATAGAAAGACATGGCATCATAACAAACAAAACATATCCCAAATGACACTCAATCCATCTGTTAATCCTATGCCGCTAACTACCCTAAGAGCTAACCACAATCGAAAAACCTGCAAACACTACTTGAAAATAACAATCAAACAGTTCCAATCGCCTCTCCATCCCACCCTGCCACCCACCACCAATGCCAAATGATGCCACCGACAGAACTTTGCACCAACAAAATTAGCAAAGAGAAACCTCCATACGGTTTTGGTCGAATCACGGATTTAGACAGGATTCGGGGGTGCTGTAGTGCACCCCCGTGTAGTGTACATGTAGGGTAGCACATAATTTCTGATCTCATCAATCAATGGTTCAGATTAAAAATAATTTTTTACTGGTAAAAGATATTTATTACCGGTCAAAAATTAAAAACACATCGCAACCGTTGATTGACGAAATCTACGGTTCATGTTCTGCACCACGTGCACTACACCGGGATGCACTATAGCACCTCCGATTCCATCTAGACAATGGCAACAAAGAACCAATCGAGACATCGAAAGGATAGACTTAGAGATAAAACACGCAACTTCACATTTACCGTTAAGCCAAAACCGGATACACCCAATAGTGTAAAAATCTGGTGAGAGCCACGCCCAGGTCGTCTATGCCGTTAGGCCCAAACACCGGAAGCATCCAGCAGTGTTACCAGCGACAACCCAGAAGCTGGATCTAGAGGAAGCCCACCGGAAACAACCCGCCACCACCGAGCTACCCAAAACCACCTCCCCCACAGCCCCTAACACCAAAAAACCTCCACCACCGCCAACTCTCCATCAAATCGCAGGCTCTCCTGCTGCCGCCCAAATCCAAGCCCCCAACCCAGCCGCTGCCCCACTCGAACTCCAAACCCAGCCGCCGCCCAACCCACCTGCAACGCCCTACCAACCAAGCCCACCTCTGCCAGATCCACCAAAAATCACAGCAGTCGCTACCACCGGCAGCACGAACGCCCAAAAGAGAAATAACACCTCCAAGCCGTGTGAATTAGGAAAACCGAACCAGTGATCGCTAATTATTTAGATAGAAGGGAGAGAAGAGGAGAGGGGATGGCCAGGGGAGGTGTTGCCCCCGGGAAACCCTAGGAAAGAGTTTGGTTCTTATTCTTTTTTAGAGAGAGAGAGAGAGAGAGAGAAAGAAGAGAAGAGTTTTTTTTATCAACTACTTTAAAGTCAGTCCATCTCGATTAGTTGAGTTGCGTATAACCTGCCCCGGACGACTGTTATAAAAAAAGAAAAATAATAAGGAATACACTTCTCCTAATTCTATTCAATTTTTCCAACACATAGGCCAAAACAACGGCCCATTGCCAGATCTAACTCTTTCCTCGACAATTGCATGAGTCAGCTACTCTTTCTTGTCCCACAACAACTGTGCAAACGATGATTGGATGACATGAATTAATCGGTTGAGAGTCCAGGATTCGGAAACGAAAAGACTCTCACAAACATTTGGAAGAGGAGAAAGAACTCCCATTGAAAAACTCTAGATTGAAGGATTAGCCGCGTCGGTGAAAATCAAAATCTGGTGGATGCAACTTAAGTTCGAAGTCGTTTCGCCCCTTTGGCCCTTCTCTGGGGATCGCACCCAAATTGAAGAAGAATTAGAGTGAAAGGAAATAAGAAAGAACATGGAGCAGATGAAGCAAAAGATTGAGAGAACTGGGTTTGCATGGTGTGGTTGAGAGAGAGACTGCATCAAAATGTATATACTTTGCATTGAGTAGTTGAGGAGTGAGATACAGTGAAAGAGATCAGGGTCGAATTGTCAAACTGCATCAAAATGTCGTGGCCATAAAACAAAGGGTCGTGGCAATATCGCCACCCAAAAGGAAAACCGAATTATTAATCATTCCCAAGTTTTTTTTTTACCAAACATGACAAATTGATTATAGGAATACATCAATTTGTCACACCCCAACCACGTAGACACTCCTTCTCACAAACATGTGGGGTCTATACATTTGTTATTGGATTCCCACACATGAATGTGAGAAGGATGTAGTTGGGGTGTGACAAATTCATGTGTCCCTAGCATTATTGTTCTTTTTTTTTCATAACATTTGCTTTCCCTCTCTCCAATTTGATAAAAATGGAGACAGAGAAAAAGCAAATATTATGGAGAGAGAGACCGGGGGATTAAAAATTAGGATTTTTTTGGTTTATTTTCTAATCACATGGTTATTATTTTAACAAAAAATAACTCGATGGCGATAAATGTTGCTCTCATTTGTATGCGTATAAATGAAGCAGTTTTTTTTGAAAATTTCAAGGCATAAATGAGAGCAAATTTATCGCCATCGAATTATTTTTCGTTAAAATAGTAAATAGAGAAATTTTCTTTGAAAATGTCTAGGCATATAAATGAAAGCAATATTTATTGCCATCGAATTATTTTTCGTTAAAATAGTAGCCATGTGATTAAAAAAGAAATAAAAAAAGAAAACCTAATTAGTGTTTCCCTTACCAAATCTCTTTCTCACTTTTTTAGTACTTCTTTCCTCTCTATTTCTATCTTTGTATAGTTGAATTGTTTTTAGTTAAAATAGTAGCAATGTGATTAGAAAAGAAACAAAAAAGGAAAACCTAATTATTGCTTTCCTTACCAAATTTCTCTCTCTTTGTTTTTTAAACATTTTTCTTCCTCTCTCTATTTCTCTCAAACTTGATAGAAAGAGAGATTGAAAGCTGGGGGGGGGGGGAGGAGGAAGCAATATTAGTTTTTTTTTTTTTTTTTGTTTCTTTTTCTAATTACATGGCTATTATTAACAGAAAAAAAAATTCGATGGCAATAACTGTTGCTCTCATTTATATGTCTAGACATTTTAAAACAAAACCACTCTATTTTATAATACAGATTTGGAATAATATTTTAATATGTGCGGATATTAAAAAATGAGATTATTATTAGGAGTGCCTTTAGGCACGAGTAATCCGCTAGTATTACAAATATAGGGGTTGATTTAATAAATTTCCCAAAATATGAGATATGTACCGGCATTTCATATGAATATTTTCACTAGTTGTACAGTACCATTGCATTCAAATGAGAAATATCCTCGGTGAGATATGAAAATTTAAGGCTTTGAGAGTTTTTAAAAGTACGGAAAACCTCCCTGAGGTTTTGACTTTTGGCAGATAACCTCCCTGAGTTTAAATAATGAGCACATAACCCCCCTATGGTTTTGGAGTAAACTGCAACCGTGACTCTGTTAACGGCAAAGAGCAAAAAGACCAAATTACCCTTGTGATAAATAAAGCACTTTGCTGTCTTCGTACGCTCAAATGAAACCTACACCCAACAGTGATATTGAGAGCAACGCCGACGCGATCGAGATATGGGGCAAACCCTAGGGTGCGAAGGCACAAAATCGAAGGATTGAAGGTTGGAAAGCAACAGATCTGCACAAAATCGAAGGATTGAAGGTTGGAAAGCAACAGATCTACACAAAGTCGAAGTAGTGCAGTGACCAACATCTTTCCAGGTACCTTTCTTTACAGTTATGTTTTGCCCTTTTGTTTAGTCCACTTTTTGGCTTTGATCGAAAAGAGGTAGTGTTTTTGTTCTTATTTTATGACTCCGACAATGTTTTTTGGAAGTTTCAATGGGTTTTCTAGGGTTTTGTTCAGAGTCATCAAAAGTTAGTTACTTTATGCTAGGGTTTTTGTTTGTATTTTATCACTCCGACAATGATTGTTGGAAGTTTCAATGGGTTTTGTAGGGTTTTGTTCAGAGTCATCAAAAGTTAGTTACTTTATTCGAAAAAGATAGATAAAGGGTTTGGTTCTTATTTAATTGAAACCGACAAAAATTGTTGGAGTTTTTCCATGTGTTCTGCAGTGGTAGTTGCATCTGGGAATGGTAGGTAGTCATAGAAAACCATGGATAGTGGGTGATGTGTGGTCCTAAAGTGTCGGATGCAGCCTGTTGCTTTCCTATTTCTACTAATAGGTATTTTCATAAATAATTGACCTATATTGAATACATGTTTGCATGTGTGCAGGATGTCTAGTTATTTTACTCTAGAATTGCACTTTGGGGGTAAATTTGAGTGGGAGCCACATGTTGTGTACAATGGGGGTTATGTGGTCCTTATTGACAATTGTGACCCTGATAGAATGTCTTTATTTGAGATTAGAGACCTATACAGAGAAGCAGGAGGGGAGGGCACAGTTGTGGATTATTACTTTAGGGTTCCTGGTTATCCCTTAGACATTGGTACTATGAGATTGAATTCAGACAAGGATGTCAGTAGAATGCTTGAAATGTACACAGGCCTCCCTGTGGTGGTTGTTTATGCAGAAAAGGTGGATGACCCTCTTATTGCTATATCACCATGTGGAAAAGTTTTGAATCCTCCAAAGGTATCTAAGAACACAACTCCTACAGCTCAAAAGACTTTACCATTTGAAAGAGTTAACCTAGATGACTTTGACATCCTTTTTGATGATGATTGTTATTTCTATGAGAAAGTTGTAGGTCCACCCCCACCCCCTCTTACATTGACCAATACCCCACACATGGAAGAAAACAATGAAGAAAGGGTGATGGAGGATGAAGTTGTGACTGGAGAAAAAAACCCAGAGGAGGATCATAGTGACTGTAATGCCAACTCAGGGGAGGATGATAGTGATGACTCTGATGACAGTGACTATGTTGGAGGAAGTTCTAGTGAAACTGACAGTGCCCATAGTAGTGACCCTAGCTGGATGTTGGAAGACCTAGAGGGTCCAGATGATGATGACATATTTGCAAAGGATGGTAGAAGTGGTGAGGACTTACAAGAAGGTCAGCAAAATGAGGAGACAAATAAGAAAGGATGTAGTAAGACTAAAGATAAGGAACCAATGGTAACTGAAGAAGAGGTTGAGGATGCAGATGGGCCATGGTATTCTGATCCAGAAGATGATGAGGTACTGGGAAGTGTAATAGGTTCAGATGAAGATGAACCAGTGAGAGACAAGAACATAGAGTTCAATGAGAGCATGATGCGTAAACCTAAGTTGGTTGCTGGTATGAAGTTTCCCTCTGCCCAAGTATTTAGAGCTTATTTAAGAGAGTACAATGTCAGGAATGGATATGATATTACATACATAAGAAATGAGAACAAGAGGATCACAGCCAAGTGCAAGTATTGGGAAGACAAAGATGGGGGGTGTCAATGGAGGATTCATGGATCACCAGTAGGTAGACTTGGGTTATATTTCCAACTCAAAACATTGACAGATACACATACATGTGGCAGACACTATGAAAACAGCCAAGTTACTTCAACTTATTTGGGTCATAAAAATGGCTGATGAAGTTAGGGATAATCCAGACATAAACCCAGAAACCTTGAAGAAAAAATCAAGAGGAAGGTAATGGTAAATGTGAGTGTGTGGCAAGCCTATAGGGCAAAGAGAAAAGCTAGAGAAGTGATTGATGGAGCTCTGGTTGAGCAGTACCACAGATTATGGGATTATTGTGAGACTGTGAAGAAATACAATCCTGGGAGTCAGCTTCTACTTAGGGGGGAGTTTGATGCTCCAGTGCCAACTTTTCAGAGGATGTACTACAGGTTAGGAGCATTGAAAGAAGGGTTTTTAGCTGGTTGCAGACCTATCATTGGTCTTGATGGGTGTCATTTGAAGGGTGTATATGGTGGACAGTTACTTACTGCAGTAGGTAGGGATGGAAATGACAATATTTACCCTATAGCAATGGCAGTTGTTGAGATTGAGAACAAGGACACATGGGGGTGGTTTATGACTGAATTGTGCAATGACATTGGGAGGGTTGAGGACATGGGTTGGACTTTCATCTCAGACAGACAGAAAGGGCTTGTGGAGACTTTTGAGGAGTCATTTCCTACAGCAGACCATAGGTACTGTCTAAGGCATATGTACAACAATTTCAAGAACAAGTTCAAAGATAGGGGGGATCTAAAAGAACTGTTTTGGAAGGCTGCATCAGTATTCAGCATTAGTGGGTTCAACTACTGGATGGATAAGATAGATAAGGCTGATCCTAAGATTGGAGATAGGGAGACTGCAGTTGAATGGTTGAGGAAAGTGAATCCTTCACTGTGGAGTAGGTCACATTTCCCCACTAGGACCAAATGTGATACATTGGTTAACAACATATCTGAATCCTTTAACTCATACATTCTGGAGGCTAGAGATAAACCCATCATCAACATGCTTGAGTGGATAAGGAGGAAGATTATGAAAAGGATACAAGTGAAGAGAAAAGGTATGGAGAACTATACTGGTACAATATGTCCAAACATCCAAACAAAGCTGGAAGGTTTGAAGAAGGACTCAAGGGACTGCTTTGCTCATTGGTGTGGACAACTTGAATTTGAGGTGGACCATTATGACAGGGTATATCTTGTGGATCTTAGGGCCAAAACTTGTACCTGTAGGAGATGGGATGTCACTGGGATACCATGCTGCCATGCCATTGCTGCCATTGGAGAGAACCATGAGCTTGCAGAGAACTATGTGGATCCATACTATTCCAAGGAAACCTATTTGAAGACATATGCCCACATGATTCATGCAGTTCCTAGTATGCATGACTATGTGGTGACTGGAATTCAACCATTACAGCCCCCATTATCAAGGAAGCTAACTGGTAGGCCCAAGAAGTTAAGGAGAAGACAAGCAGATGAGCCAAGAGATCCTCACAAGGCATCAAGGAAGAACATAAATGTCACATGTGGTAAGTGTTTGGGAAGTGGACATAATAAGAGGACTTGTAAGAATAGGATTCATCCCAATTCAACTATGTTGAAGGTACATTATTTTCCCACTTACTTTGTCTGCATTTCATTACCACTTTTAATTTACCATTATGATTTTCATTACTAATGTCTGCATTCATCACTTATTGTAAATGCAGAAAAGAGGAAATACTGGTGGAGGTCAATCTTCAAGGGCAGCCAGTCAGCCAACACCAAATGTAGATAAGTCTGTTGGTGCTACACCAACTGGACCTCAGTCAAGCACACAGGTAATAATTGCCATATAATTTTCAAAGTTTCTTATGCTTTACTTAGGTTAGTTAGCTAAATGTTTTCAAATCATCATTAATTTCCTACAGCCAAGTGGAATGGGTGTTGGACGGGGTAGAGGTGTTGGAAGGGGTGTTGGTAGGGGTAGGGGTGTTGGAAGGGGTGTTGATAGGGAGACTGGAATTGGAAGGGGTACTGCAGCTCAATCTGGTGGTTCTCAAACTGGGAGAGGTGTTGGCAGGGGTTGTGGAAATGGGAGGGGTGTTGGCAGGGGTAGTGGAAGAGGTAGAGGTGTTGGCATTGCAAGTTGGTTTGAATGTGGGAGAGGTGCTGCAAATGTTGGAAGTGGGAGAGGTGGTGCTACAAATGGTGGAAGTGGGATAGGTGGTGCTGGAAATGCTGTAAATGGGAGGGGTGGTGTTGCAAATGGTGGTAGTGGGAGAGGTGGTGCAAATGGTGGAAGTGGGAGGGGTGGTGCTGGAAATGGTGGAAGTGGCAGAGGTGGTGCTGCAAATGGTGGTAGTGGGAGAGGTGGTCCAAATGGTGGAAATGGGAGAGGTGGTGCTGGAAATGGTGGAACTGTGGATGGACAAACAAGGAAGAACAAGGGAGCAAACTTGACTAACATTCTGGAGAGGTTGAAGGCCAGACAAGTAGGAGGACCAACTTCACGGAGGGGTGCAACACAGTAGTTATACTGTTTGCCCACTATTGTTGTTTTGACTTTCAAAAATTAAGACACTTTTGTAATCCTTTTGACTGTTGGAAATGGTTGTAATCTATGTTGGTAACTGTATTGGTATGTAGTAACTTCTAATCCTTTTGACTGGTGGTGGTGATGACTGGGAACTGTATTATTTTGCTGCATTGGTGATGCAGTTTTATGGTGATATGGTAGTATGAAAACTTCTGTTTTTTTTGCATGGAATATGTATGAACTGTTGTGATATGTTGTGCATTGCTAAGTAGCAACTGGTGCTTTCATTTCATTGCATCAGAATGAGTTACAGTTGGTGCTTGCATTTCATTTCATTACAAGGGACACTAGTGTCACAAACACACACAAACCACACACAATGAGGCAACCAACTACAACCATTTTCAACCATTTGTCATCTTCATTTCGTCCAGCCATCACCAAACTTGGTTCATTTATAGGTCCTTCTCTTTCTGCACTGACTGGTCCTCTTGCAGCAGTGACTGCAACCCCACTTGGTTGCCATGTTGCTGAAACAGGGTTGCACCATTCCCAGAAACCGCAGCTTGGTTTTTGTTCACACGTATAGTACAGCAAGCCCTTTGTAGGTTTTTCAGACTCCACCAACCTCAATGCTGCCTTCCTCCCACAGAAACAATAGCTGGCCACATATCTCAAATCAAGGGTTTGTCTGCCATAGCCACCACTGTTGTTGTTGCTTGAAGAAGACATCCCTTAATTACAAAAAAAAAAAACAAGATATAAACATACATAGTTGAGAGTTATACATAAAAAATGAAGGATATATAAATGAAAGATCAAAAAAATGAAGAATTTATAAATGAAAGTTGGAAACCTGGGACTTACCTTAGAACTTAGAAAAGAAAGTAGAAAACCTGGTGAAATGGAAGGAGTAGGCCAGGGTTGGTTTTTTTATAGAGATAGGCGAAGGGTATTAATGGAAGAAAAGGTTTCATTTTTGGAGGGAAACACGTTTTTTAGGTCTGTACTCGTTTCCCAGGCGCGTCCCACACACACGCCGTCAAATGGGACGGAAAGAGTCACGGTTGCAGTTTACTCCAAAACCATAGGGGGGTTATGTGCTCATTATTTAAACTCAGGGAGGTTATCTACCAAAAGTCAAAACCTCAGGGAGGGTTTCCGTACTTTGCCCTTTAATAAATGTAGCTAGTAATAGAATTTTATGTTTATGAGTTTTTTTTAATCTAGATTAATGATGTTAATTCTTCTTTATAGCAACACTCCATACCTAATTATGTTTTTCATAAATTAGCATATTGCAAAAGCAGTAATGACTTACCTCAATCTATCTAGTAAAATAATTGGACAAAAATATACCTACATCTTAGATTTTTCCAAGATTACTTAGGGTTCCCAAAAACCTCTTCTCTTTTGTTCCAATTTTTTCAAAATTGCCTTCAAAGTCTAAATGATGTGGGATTTTTATGGGTGAAAATTTGAGAATTTTATTAATTGAATATCACAATGTTACGTAACCCTCAAATTTAATGTTTTGCTATCCTTGTATTTCAAAGGTTATCACTATTTGATTATTTTTTTTCTAAAATATTAGGGGACGCAAGCATATATACTTTGATTGAAAATTTATTTATTTAAATTGTGGGCTCCCGCGCCCGAAAAGCGCTAACTCGAAGAGTCGCCATCCGGATTTTTGAGAGAGAAAATTACCTCTAAGTATAGAAAAGTGACACTTAATTCCCATTAAGGAGAGATGAAATACTTAATTACCACTAAGTCCACTTTTACAAAAATACATTTACCATTAATAGAAATGTCACCCTAGGGTTTTAGGATATGCTAGGGTTTTATGGTACCCTAATGGGTACCCTAGTACCCTTGGGTACCCTAAAATCTTAGGGTACCGATTTTAGGATTTTAGGGTACCCTAGAGTTTTAGGGTACCTTAAGATTTTAGATTTTAGGATACCCTAGGGTTTAAGGTACCCTAGAGTTTAGGTTTAGGTGATTTCATAGAGCCATAGGGTTTAGGTTTAGGCACTTTCATAGGAGTTTTAGGATGCACTTTCCTATTATAGGGTTTTAGCGATTTAGGCACTTTTATTGGGTACCTAGAGTTTTAGGCACTTTTATAGGGTACCTTGAGGTTTAGGCACTTTCATAGGGTGCCCTAAGAGTTAAGCACTTTCAGTATTGGGGGTTTTAGGTACTTTCATAGGGTTTTAGTGTTTCGTTAATTAGAGGAAACTTGGTGGGAATTACTTTCTATTTTCTGGACCTAGAGGTAAATTGCCCTTTTTGAGATGGATGATCCGAGAAACCGAGAGCTTGATTTGAAAAAGAAAGGCTTTTGGTCTAGCGAGAACGTTGAGATTTTGGATCCGGGAGCCACGTTACGAATGGGGAAGGTTTTGTTGAAAAAGCACCCCGCTCGCCTGGTAAAACCGGTCTCTACTAAGCATTTTAAATGGGGGATTTAATATCATTTGAAAAACTTAACTTTAAAATATATACGGGGAAGGGACACGGGATAGAATATAACACATTGGTGTGCTTGTGGTGCGAACTGTACAGAATGATAAGAATGATGCAAGCAAATATAATGAAAAACATTTAACAAGCTGTCTGGACCGCGGCCATCTCTTACGCGGCACACTGTAATGCCCCGCACGGCTCTTTAGTATGCCGCGCGTGGTACCTGTTCTGCTGTCAAACTGTTGCAGGCATTCAGGACGTCACCCGACCTCGGGACAGTACCACTCCATCAAGCCATGAACACAAAATAATTTTTGTTACATTTGATCATCCGAGATGATATAAGAAATCTTATTTATGAAATAAAATATGGCTTGTAGATATGATCTTGTTCCGAAAATACTAATGTCGGTATCTCAACAACAACAATGGGCCCGATGAATGATGGCCATGATCCAGACAGCTCAGACAAGAAAACAATAGCTAATGAAGTGCCGTGCGCTTAAACATGATACGCCGTGCGATACCCGGATGTATCGCACGGTGCAACCAACACACCGTGCGGTACACCTGTCTACACAATCTAAAATCAGTTTGCTTTTACATGACAAAACAAACCATAGGTCCGCAAAATAGTTTGTTATATTTTTCGAATCTTTGAAAAATGATTTATGAGACCCATTTGTTCATCTTATCATGTAAAATAATGTTAAAAGCTTTTTGGAATGTTGAAAGATCTCATGAAGTAAAAAAAAGGACTTTTAACATGAAACTTGAATCTAGAATGTACCCGCACGATCTTTAAGCAATATTAATCGAAATATGAAAAGAAAAGCAAAAAGGAAAAGAAAAATAAAAGAAAAGAAAGACTTTGAATGTAAAGCTCGTTTGAGACCCAAACTCGGTATAGAAAGACCGAGAAGGGCCTCGATCGGCTCCCCTCAAGGCTAAATGTAGTTTAGCCCACGGAAATTGATTTATACCTTTTGATCGAAACTTGGATGTGCTTGAAGGTGGAGGAATGGAAGTTGATTTGGATTGAACTTGAGAGACTTGAGAGCAAATGGGTGTAGAGAGAGAGATGTGTATAGTAGTGGTGGGTGTAAGAAGTTGTAGAGAGAGAATCAAAAGGGAGTATTTTTAGAGAGAGAGAGTGAGAGCCAAAAAAAATGGCAGAATAACTTTACTTGGAGTTGAAGGGGGTACTTCTCAACTAGAGAGGGGGTGTATTTATAGGCAAAAGAGCCAAGGATGATCACTAAAAGAGGGGAGGTGACTTCTGGGCCGAATAAAACTCATTTTCTGGCACAGACGCTCCTCCTGCAGGCGTGGCCGACAGCTTTTTGCGACTGTCAGAACTTTTTCTCAAGGTGCCGTGCGATGTAGTGGAGTCCCGTGCGAAAGAGTGATTTTTTGAATTTTCTAAGGTGCCGCGCGCTATGTGAATCAGCACAGCACACCGAATTTCGCGAGGGCGCCCCGGACACTACCGAACTCGGATTTGGACGCGGTTCGAAGCGTTGGAAAGCTCGTCGAGTCCTCTTTCTAACCCAATTGGTTTCACTCAAAGACATTTTATACATTGAAATGTGTGCCTATTTTACCCTCAGTGTGTCATGAAAAAAAGTTATTTTTGACAAAGCAAACGCGTCTTTCTCTTTTGCAATTGAACCGAGGGCCACCCTACATTGTTGAAAAGGGGTTTTCTTGAGGTTTAGAGAAGGAGTAGCAAAGGAGCAACAATCCAAGCCTCGAAGGTATATTTTTCCTTATTTCATCATCGGAGAAACTTAAAGATTTTTCGGAGGTCCAGATTGGGGTGTCTACAGTAGTCCTTCTTTAACGAAACTTAGGTACCATTGCTTGGTTTAAGTGACGTTAAAGATTAGACATCCCAATCCGTCACTCCAAAGTCTTTAAGTCAAATGCAAGAATGCAATAAAGGTGGTCGCGCTCATGGAGCTGCCTACGTACCCCGTTGTAGGGATCAGACCAACGTAGTTCAATCGGGACAATGCAAGTAAAACAAGTCCCGGGGGACGGAAATCATGCATTAAACTTGAGAAGATTGAATGCCAGTGGTGTCATGTGTCATTCAAAAAGTGCAATAAAACTTAAAACGAGCCTTCGGGAGGTGAAAATTGAATCTTGAATTTTGAATTTATGAATTTATGAGACAAACTCTCGGGAGGCGGAAATTGAATTTCGAATTTTTGAGACGAGCCCTCAAGAGGTGAAAATCGAATTTTGAATTTTTGAGACGAGCCCTCGAGAGGCGAAAATTGAATTTTGAATTTTTGAGACGAGCCCTCAAGAGGCGAAAATTGAATTATGAATTTTTGAGACGAGCCCTCGGGAGGCGAAAATTGAATTTTGAATTTTTGAGACTAGCCCTCAAGAGGCGAAAATTGAATTATGAATTTTTGAGACGAGCCCTCGGGAGGTGAAAATTTGAATTTTGAATTTTTGAGACGAGCCCTCAAGAGGCGAAAATTGAATTTTGAATTTTGAATTTTGAAAGAGATTTTGAATTTGAATAGCTTGAATTTTGAGGGAGACTTGAATTTTGAAAGACTTGAATTTTTGGAAGAGACTTGAAATTGAATAACTTGAATTTTGAAGGAGACTTGAATTCTTGAAAGAGACTTGAATTTGAATAGCTTGAATTTTGAAGACCTTGAATTTGAAAGGGACTTGAATTTTGAAAAGTTTGAATTTTGAAAAATACTTTGAGTTTGAATAGCTTGAATTTTGAAAGAGACTTGAATTTTTGAAAGAGACTTGAATTTGAATAGCTTGAATTTTAAAAGAGACTTGAATTTTTGAAAGAGACTTGAATTTGAATAGCTTGAATTTTGAAGGAGACTTGAATTCTTGAAAGAGACTTGAATTTGAATAGCTTGAATTTTGAAAGAGACTTGAATTTTTGAAAGAGACTTGAATTTGAATAGCTTGAATTTTAAAAGAGACTTGAATTTTGAAGAGCTTGAAAAGAGAGTTGAATTTTGAAGAGCTTGAAAAGAGACTTGAATTTGAAGAATTTGAATTTAACGTTCGATTGAGACAATACATGAATGATGATGCAAATTGATATGCCAATGAATGTCACGTAAGCATGCAAAATCAATGCAAGTATGACAAAAGTAAGTCCCGGAGAACGAGTGCTAGACAAAGTGAAGTCCCAGAGGACAAAGTGAAGTCCCAGAGGACAAAGTGCAGTCCCAGAGGACGAAATGCTAGACAGAGTACAAGTCCCGGAGGACGAAGCGCTAAATATAGTGTAGTCCCCAGAGGACAAAGTGTTAGACACTGTGAAGTCCCAGAGGACGAAGTGCAAATAGAGTGCAAGTCCCAGAGGACGAAGTGCTAAACAGAGTGCAGTCCCAGAGGACAAACCACTGCTCGAGAGACTAAAGGCTTTAGGTCGGTTAGACCATAGCTTGAGAGAAACTAAAGGCTTAAAGGACCGTGGATTGACTCTTGGAATTGACTTTTGAACAATCATTCGAGATTCGCCTATGACACCTAACGACATTGATGGTGATATTCCTTGAAAAACAGGGGACGTTTCTGAGCACCCTATTTACTTTAATGTTTTTGGCCAATGGACCGGTATTCTCAGGAACTTTGAATTTGGTTTGGATTCCATGCTGGATTTGAGCTGGTGTTTGCCTTTGGTCAGGGTTTGAGCCTTGAATTTGCTTTTCCCGGTAGACGGCATTGAACCGATGTGCCCCAGTGAGTAACAACCCCCAGTCCTGACAATTTTGACAAGCCGTTGTCCAAGCGCAATCTAGGCTATGGTTTCGCTCGGGTATTAACACTCTCCTTTTGCGCTCTAAATCTTGCATAGTACCGCCCTTTCGGGTTTTCGGTCTAGCGAGCTCTTTTGATTAACTGCCTTAACTTTTGCCTAGGCCGCCCTTGCGGGTTTTCAACCTAGCAGGCTTTTGCTCTAATTTTTGCTTGGGTCTGTCCAACGAGCTTCTCTCAGGGGTGGTATGCTTCCATGCGTTGAAATGACTTCCACGAATCGAGAATTGACCAAACCGAGATGAATCTTTTGACTTTTTGGTAAAATGAGTGGACGTTGACGCAAATGAGGGAGAGAAAGACGAAATGACTTTTGAATGGTGCCCCTGATTGGACGAAGAGTTTGACTTTTTGAAATGGCAAACATGCCCAGGTTCTCGAAATTCTCATTTTTCAAAATTATTTTACTCCATCAATTGATTTTCATTCAAATCTTTTGATTTTGTTTTGTCAAACACACGAGAGTTTTTATCATGAACCATGCCCCAAGTTGCTGATGATGACCCCAATTTGAATTTTTGCTTTGGGCAATGCTTTGACTTTTTCTCTATGTATTGACTTTCGATCATGCCTCTTAACGCCTAGAGTTCTTGCTATCAAGTTGCGCTTTCCAATCTGAAAGGACTTTTTGGGTTATAATATGGGCCATGGTTTGGGCTTAACAAAGAAAAGACAATTGACTCAAAATTTCACTTTCTTTTGGTTTTTCAAAGCTAGCTATCTTTGAATTGTAGGTGCCTTCTTTTTATTTTTCATTTGCTTTCTCGTGCCTTTAATGCCTTTCAGTGTGTTTGGCACATTTCATCATGTTGATGGTTTGAATCTTGATGTGTTTGGCACTTTCATTCTTTTGATACTTTGAATTTCAATATTTCTTCTGGCACTTTTATTTTTCATTTCACCCCGATGCGGGGGATAGCTGACTAGCTGGGATTCAAAGAATTTAATTGGGGCTCAAAAGGGGTATCAAAAGATATATCTTTATGCGTAGGATGAAAGAAACGATGGCCTTTCTTCATTTTGGATTGCGCAACCTAACAACTGAATCCTAGATGCTCTATTGAGAGGTTTTTGTTTGCATGCTCTAACTTCTGCCTAGGTCAAATTTTGAAGTTTTGACCTAGCGAACCTTTTTTAGAGTCACGACTTTGCTTCATAGAATGGATATGGCATCGGGAAGTGATGCCTTGAAATTCTTCTTCTTTCCTGAGGTGGGGGCTCAACCAAAAATCATCTCGTGTTTTGAAGTGATTATCATGATTTTCAACTGACGGTAAAGAATAATTTCGAAACCCTGAGTTTATTACAGAGATGTGCCGTTCAAAAGACAGTGACCGAACCACTAGGGATTGACTCAATAGACCATGACCGAACCTTGGGATTGACTTGAATGCTCGTGACCGGGCCTCAGGATGAGGCTGCCTACGTATCCTGTAAAGGAATCAGGTCATAACGTAGTTCAGGCCCACGAAACTAACACTTTTTTTTTTTTGGATTCTTACAGACACAGACACAACAGGGTAAGCATGAAAGACTCGAGATACAAACTGACTCAAACACTAAGATGGTTATTTAGAGGATAAGGACTCAGAGCTTGAAAACTCCTAGACTCGTGGAAGGTCAGACCGTTGCATGGCTCTTGATGATTTACCCTTCTTTGTTGAAAAAGGTGGCATTGATGCAAGGATCGCGCTTGGACACGGAGTCTGGCTTTGGTTGGGGAGGTGCCTCAATGACCTTGTTGTCAATGAGGTCTTGGATAGCATGGCGAAGGCGGATGCAGTTGTTTGTGTCATGGCCGGGTATTTGATGGAAGATGCAGAAGGTACCGGGGTTATGGGATGCCGAGAGCTTTCGAGGTAGAGGAGCTGGAGGGAGTGGCTTAATGAGGCCAGCTTTGAGAAGCTCCCCATAAACCATGGATTGGGGTGCGGAGAAGCGGGAAAAGGGTCTTGATTTGGTGTTGCGTTTAAGCTGAGGGCTCATTATACTACCAGAATCTTTGCTTGTATTGCAGGCCTCACTTGCTTCGGCTAGGCCTTTGAACATTTCGGAAAGCTTCATCTTTGGGGGTGAATGCCCTTCATCCATGTCTTCCTTAGCATTTTGCTTTGGATCTGAAACTATGTAGGTGAGGAGACTATCCATCTTTTGTGTTAAAGCCCCCATTTGGATCATTTGCGCATCCATTTTCCGGCCCATTTCCTCCACAACCTTCCTCAACTCTTTAAGTTCTGTTAGCTCCGTTGTCGGTTCAAATTCCAATACTGAAATACTGATTTAATCGGGAATGGGTACAATTGGTTTGGGTAGGTGAGCAGGGATGATATAGTGAGTGGGGTCAAATGTAGTGGAGTTAGTGTTGATGTGGTGGATTGACAAGGTGCTTGATTCCTTTGGTGGCGGAAGGATGGTTTCGCTATCGATAAGGTCTTGAATCTTGTGACGAAGACGGTGACACTTATCGGTAACATGGCCGGGCATTTGGTGAAAGGCGCAGAAGGCATTTGGGTCATGGTAGGCTGGAAGCTTTTGGGGCAGAGGAGTTGGAAGGAGTGGCTTGATGAGACCGACTTTGATGAGCTTTTCATAGAGTGTGGATAGGGGTGTGCTGAATTGGGTGAAAGTGCGAGTTGGTTTATCAGCTATCTGGTTTATTTCGAGGGGTTTGGCATTTGAGGAGTTCCCGACCTGGAAGGTATTGCTATCTCCGAAAAGGACTTCGCCATCGCTGAGATGGAGTCCCTTAAAGACTGGTTCTTTCTTCTCGAGGGTTAAGAGCTTCTTCAACAGCCAATCCAGAATCATAGAAGGTCTCAAAGTTCGAAGAGGCCTGTGAGAGGATCATGTAAGATGCGAAGGCACTGGGCAAGTTCTTTGTTATAATCCGAATCTGTTCCTTCAGGTCTGGCTTATTCTGCATTTGGGCAGCTTTGGCTCTCCACCTTTTTACATAGTCAGCGAAACTCTCATTTTCGTCCATTTTGGTGTTCTCAAGTTCTCGGGTGGTCATTTTCAGCTCAACGTTGAAGTCGTATTGGGACACAAAAGCCATTCCAATGTCCTCCCACGTCTTTTTCTTTGAGGGTGCCAAGGAAAGGAACCATTGCAGCGCCGGACCTGACAGAGATTCGTGAAACAGCTGTGCCATGGCTTCCTTTTCAATTCCCCGCATGGTGAGAGAACCAACATACCCCTGAAGGTGTGCCTTTGGATCTCCGGTGCCGTCGAATTTTGCAAAGTCCACGCCTTTGAACTTTTCTGGTAGTTTAACGTTTGGGAATAAGCACAACTTGCTCATGTCAATTTCTCCCTTCCCAAGCCGCTTGATTTCTTGAACAGACTCCTCTAGCTTACTAATTTTGGCGATGAGGGCAGCCAGGTTAGGGTCTGCTACTGGTGTTTCTTCTTTGGGTTGTTCGGGCTGTGGAGGTGACCTAGTCTGAAGCTTATCGCTGATTTCTTGCATACTTTCCATTATCATGAGCATGTCATTTTGCATGGAGGTAACAGAAGCCTCGAGTTGCGCGTTGACATTGGCAATGGATTGCTTAAGCTGAGTATCCAAAGCCGCCATGTTCTGCCTGAGTTCTTCTATTTCATTCCTTTCCCCTGCCATTTCAGATATCACCACCGGTGACTAAGCCTCTTTTTGCAGATGGTTTCAATTAGGTGACGTCCTTTGACAAATGTTTCAGAACTGACAGTAAAGCAACAAGGGTGACTCAAATTCAGCCTGAGAATCATGTCCATGCAATGTCGTCGGTGTCGTCTACATCCTAAGACCTACCTCAACTCCAAATCTCACTTAGGATATGATTGCACCAAGGGTTTCAGAACTGACAGTAAAGCAAAAAGGTGGCTCAAATTCCGAATGCCTCGGAATCAGAGCCAATCTCCTTATCTTGACCATCCGAGACAAAGCAATAAGGCTACCGAAACCTAGATACAAGCACGTTCTAAGGCTAGATCCAGACCAGAGGGGCCGTTTGGGCACGGCGAACACCGGAGGTATCTCAAACTCCATGGACTTAAGGTCTCCTAGACCGACCGGAAGGCCCTAAAGAATTCTAAGGGAACCTATTCCTCTAGCCCACAAGATGCAATGATGTGTGAATGATGCGTGTGTACAGGAATAAAAGCATGTAAGCAGAATTTAACACATAAGTCCTAGCCATGGGTTCCTGTCTTAGTTGGGAAGGTTCTATGGCTATGTACAAGTGCAAAGGCTGGTTTTGGTCTCAAAAGGGTTCCCCGGACTAGAGCCAAGATGTACTACCCCGTGTCGAGTGTATTGCAAGACAACGGTCGAACAACACGATGGCTCATCATAGTCGAGGGTTGCTAGGCATCCCGGGAGAGCTTGTCACCGGTAAACCGGGCAAGATAGCCGAAACACGCGTAGCGAGGCTTGTACGGTGCATAGTGTAAAAAAAAAAGTTAAGATTTTCAAATGAGTTTAAATCCCCTAAGAAAAATATTTTTCAAGCTTAACCCTCTTGATTATTCAATACTTTTTATCCTTTTTTTTTTTTAAAAAAAAAAGTACAAGTAAAGTATTAAATAAAAGTCCCCAGCAGAGTCGCCACTGTGGGCTCCCACGCCCGAAAAGCGCTAACTCGAAGAGTCGCCACCTGGATTTTTGAGATGAATGATCCGAGAAACCGAGAGCTTGATTTGAAAAAGAAAGGCTTTTGGTCTAACGAAAACGTTGAGATTTTGGATCCGGGAGCCACGTTACGAACGGGAAAGGTTTTGTTGAAAAAGCACCCCGCTCGCCCGGTAAAACCGGTCTCTATTTAGCATTTTAAATGGGTGATTTAATATCATTTGAAAAACTTAACTTTAAAATATATACGGGGAAGGGACACGGGATAGAATATAACACATTGGTGTGCTTGTGGTGCGAACTGTACAGAATGATAAGAATGATGCAAGCAAATATAATGAAAAACATTTAACAAGCTGTCTGGACCGCGGCCATCTCTTACGCGGCACATTGTAATGCCCCGCACGGCTCTTCAGTATGCCGTGCGTGGTACCTGTTCTGCTGTCAGACTGTTGCAGGCATTCAGGACGTCACCCGACCTCGGGACAGTACCACTCCATCAAGTCATGAACACAAAATAATTTTTGTTACATTTGATCATCCGAGATGATCTAAGAAATCTTATTTATGAAATAAAATATGGCTTGTAGATATGGTCTTGTTCCGAAAATACTAATGTCGGTATCTCAACAACAATAATGGGCCCGATGAATGATGGCCATGATCCAGACAGCTCAGACAAGAAAACAATAGCTAATGAAGTGCCGTGCGCTTAAACATGATACGTCGTGCGATACTCGGATGTATCGCACGGTGCAACCAACACACCGTGCGGTACACCTGTCTACACAATCTAAAATCAGTTTGTTTTTACATGACAAAACAAACCATAAGTCCGCAAAATAGTTTGTTAAAAAAAGATTTTGAATGTAAAACTCGTTTGAGACCCAAGCTCGGTATAGAAAGACCGAGAAGGGCCTCGATCGGCTCCCCTCAAGGCTAAATGTAGTTTAGCCCAAGGAAATTGATTTATACCTTTTGATCGAAGCTTGGATGTGCTTGAAGGTGGAGGAATGGAAGTTGATTTGGATTGAACTTGAGAGACTTGAGAGCAAATGGGTGTAGAGAGAGAGATGTGTATAGTAGTGGTGGGTGTAAGAAGTTGTAGAGAGAGAATCAAAAGGGAGTATTTTTAGAGAGAGAGAGTGAGAGCCAAAAAAAATGGCAGAATAACTTTACTTGGAGTTGAAGGGGGTACTTCTCAACTAGAGAGGGGGTGTATTTATAGGCAAAAGAGCCAAGGATGATCACTAAAAGAGGGGAGGTGACTTCTGGGCCGAATAAAACTCATTTTCTGGCACAGACGCTCCTCCTGCAGGCGTGGCCGACAGCTTTTTGCGACTGTCAGAACTTTTTCTCAAGGTGCCGTGCGATGTAGTGGAGTCCCGTGCGAAAGAGTGATTTTTTGATTTTTCTAAGGTGCCGTGCGCCCTTTTGAAGTGCCGCGCGCTGTGTGAATCAGCACAGCACACCGAACTTCGCGAGGGCGCCCCGGACACTCCCGAACTCGGATTTGGACGCGGGTCGAAGTGTTGGAAAGCTCGTCGAGTCCTCTTTCTAACCCAATTGGTTTCACTCAAAGACATTTTATACATTGAAATGTGTGCCTATTTACCCTTAGTGTGTCATGAAAAAAAGTTATTTTTGACAAAATAAACGCGTCTTTCTCTTTTGCAATTGAACCGAGGGCCGCCCTATATTATTGAAAAGGGATTTTCTTGAGGTTTAGAGAAGGAGTAGCAAAGGAGCAACAATCCAAGTCTCGAAGGTATATTTTTCCTTATTTCATCATCGGGGAAACTTAAAAATTTTTCGAAGGTTCAGATTAGGGTGTCTACATAAATATAATTGTAAAGGTTTTTTTTTTCCTTATGGGGGCGGTTGGTCCATCATGGCTCCCTCCCTGTAGATGCCCTTTGGCCCACCATTATTATTCGAAGGTCAAATAATCTCACATGGGCTGAGAATATTTATTTAATTAACTAAATGATGGTGGAAAATTGGAATAATCATTGCACATGATCTTTTTAAATGAGAATTGATTTTTCCACTCCCCTTTTTGTTAATGTCAATTACCTTTTTGCACTCCAAAAGATATCATCTAATCAAGATACAAAGAGGAGTGACATTAACAAAAATGGAAGTGGCAAAATCACTTTCCTTTTAAATTAGTTCAAAGAATTTAATACGCATCACATCTTATCAATGCACTTGATTATTTCACTAGAATAATTAATACTAGTAATTTCAATCTGAGTTAATTCTGGACCGGTCTTATTTTCCAATTTCATAGCCCATTAGATCCTCTTTCTATAGAGTGTAATTCCTAATAGATCCTGTGGAGTGTATTTTACATTTTTACCCACATTTAAAAACAAATGAACCCATATAACCTTTTACACCACCACTCTGTGGAGTGTATTTTACATTTTTACCCACCGCCGCCGCCATCACAACGCCGCCACCACCATCACCGCCACCACAATGACCAACACCACGACTCCACCATCACCACCACCACCACAATTAATAGTATTAATTAACATTGTTAATACTAACACTGTTAATTGGGATGTGAATTTAGACAAAAATTAACATTGTTAATCGTGGCGGATTAACACTGTTAATTGGGATGTAAATTTTGACGAAAATTAACACTATTAATCATGGCGGATTAATATTGTTAATTCGGATATTAACACTGTTAAGTGGGTGTGAATTTAGACAAAAATTAACACTGTTAATTTAGATAAAAATTAACACTGTTAATTGTGGTGGTGGAGTGGTGATAGCGGTGGCGGTGGTGGTGGTGGCGACGGCGACGTGGTGGTGGTGGTGGCGACGGCTATGGTGGCGCCGTGGTGGTGGTGGTAACGATGGCAGCATTGTGGTGGTGATGGTGGCGGTGGGGGTGGTGGCGTCATGGTGGTGGCGGCGACGTGCTGATGGTGGTCGAGTGGTGGTGGCGGTATTATGGTGGTGGTGGCAATGGCGGCGGCATGGTGGTGGTGGTGACGTAGTGGTGCCGGCGGCGGCGTTGTGGTGGTGGCGACGGGGTGGTGGTGGCGGTAGTGGTGGTGGTGGTGGTGGTGGAGTGGTGGCGGTGGCGGTGGCGGTGGTGACGTAGTGGTGGTGGAGGCGGCAGTATTGTGGTGGTGGTGGTGGTGGTGGTGGTAGTGGTGGCGGTGGCGGCAGGGTCGTGGTGGTAGTGGTGTGGCGGTGGCTGGATCGGCTCTCTTAAATCGCCTCTTTTTTGCGAGGGGTATTTTTGTCAACAAAATAATGAAGAAAACTTACTGGACTATGGGTTCTTTGGACAGGATCTAGTGGGCTATTCTTCACCCAGACAGGACCGGCCAGGAAATAGCTCTTTCAATCTGGCCATCAACGAAGGCCAACGATGAATACAACTAGGAGCAACGTAGGCTTCAACTTCCAACTTTCCAATGAGTTGTGGATAGAGTTGGGCCTTGGCTGATGCGGAAAAGTCAGGGGCTTCTGACTGGCCGGCCCCGTTTTGTCAAGGGATTCCCGTCCAAACTCACCATTTGTCAAATTCATTCCACATAAACCCCGTTTTAAGTGATATACCCAAAATAACCCGCTCTCATCTTTTCCCCTCAAATTGAAAGCCGCACAACTTTGTCTCCTTCATCATACAGCGAGGTCGCCGGAGTTACAGCGAAGTCTCCACGTCTACCTGCCCACGTTCCCCACCGTCTTCCTCCTCCAAATCGCTTGCCAAACTGCCGGCGGCGGTGGCGACGACGAGTCATCGGTTTTTATACTCGACCTCTCAGCGATTCCTCTCCCGTCAATCTACGGACTGTTGAAGGACGTGTTGGTCTCACCAGATGTACTGAAAATTGGGGTTTAGATTCAAGCAAGATCTAGTTTACTTGTTTTCCACTTTCTGCTCTAGCTCAAGGCGGCGACCCTGGCTTTGATAGGGTGAGTTTTTTTATTTTTTATTTGGTGAGGTCGATGGGGCTTCCGCGGTGTTGCTGCTGCTGTTGTTATTGGTAGCGCTACTCTTGGTCGTGGCGATGCTCGGCCATTGCTGCGTGTGTAGCTTTTACTATTTTTAGCTATTTATGTTGGGATATATTTTCTCACTGAAAATCCGAAACAGCTGAGAACCCCCTCCTTTGTTAAATTTTGCTGTTTAGATTTCACAGGTGAAGAGAACAACTGGTTGTTTGTTTGGGGGTGAATTGTGCCTTTTTTATAGGTATGAATTTTTTATTTAGGTGTGAATTTCTAGGTGTGTGAATTTTGAATTTTATTTATGTGTGAATTTATTTATGCTTCCATTGTCGTAGACAATGACGATAATGATGATCGTTTTAAATTTTTAATGGCTACCTGCTAGTTTGGCATTAGTAATTAGAATCAGAGATAGTTTTCACCAGTTTTCTGCAGAGTAGTTTGGCATTAGTTCTGTTTGGTTTTGTTTTTTTAAAATCCTTTCAGAATATCTCTGTGTGCATATATGTTGACATAGTGTGGGTGTAAATTTTGAAAGAGGCTGTGAATTCTAAAAAGAAAAAAGGTGTGAAATCTTGGAGTGTGAAATCTGCATATAGGAATGTGAATTGTGAGTTCTGTATTTAGAGGTGTGAATTGTGCAGATGAGTGTGAATTCTAGGATGTATGAATTATAAAGTGTGAATTCTGCAAAAAAATGTGAATAGTGGAGATATGGTGTGAATTCCAGGAGTGTGAATAGTACAAAAGGGTATGAATTTTTACAATGGAGTGTGAATTCGGGGGTGTGAATTCTGCAAACGGGTGTAAATTCTTAAAAAGTGGTGTGAATTTTTAAAAGAGGTGTGTGAATTCTGAAGGTTTGAATTCTCGGATGTGTGAATTCTCGGGGGTGTGAATTCTGAAGGGTGTGAATCCTTCTTCTCACCTCTTTAAGCTCTGTTGTTCCATGGCTTTTTCTTTTTCTTGAACCGAAAAGGCTTGCTTTGGGGAAGATAAACAACCACCCTACAATTGAATAAGAGAAGGGAGTAGTTGCAACTTGTGCTGGACATTGTTCCGTATTAACCTTTTGAAGTTAAGTTAGTGTGTAACAAGAGCACGTCATTTATCCTCCTAGTTTTTTGTCATTTTTTAACCTATTTTTTTAAAGATTCAGGTTGCCAAGTCTTTTTTTAATTTAGGTGTGAATTGAGTTTTTTTTTTTTTAAAGTTTAAATTTTTAATTTGAATATGTTAATTATTTATTTAGGTGTGAATTGTCTTTTCGAATGTGTGAATTCTGCAGAAGAGTGTGAATTTTTATTTTGTGTAAATGTAGTGTGAACTATGGGGGTGAATAAATGTGGTGTAAATTCACACCTGTGAAATGCAGAATTCACTCCCTCTAAAATGAAAGAATTCACACCTCTCAAAATGCAGAATTTACACAAACTCTACACAATTCACATCCAAAAAATATACAATTCAAACTCTCAAAAACAAAACAAAAAATTGCACATAATTTTCAGAATTCACACCATTTTGCAGAATTCACACCCTCTGAGAATTCGCACTCATTTGCAGAATTCACACCGCTTTGCAGAATTACACCCCCAGAAATTCACACCCATTCGCACTATTCACACTCACAGAATTCACTTCTTTGAAAAAAGACACAATTCACACCTAAATAAAGAATTCACATGTTCGAAAAAGACACAATTCACACCTTAAAAAAAGACAAAATTCACATCCCATCTATACTTCTCACACCCTTGAAAAACGAGAAATCAATTAAGAGACTCGTAATCTTTACTGAACAAATCAATTGAATCCCAATCATACACAAATTGAACAAATCAATTCACACCAACTGAAGTACAACAATCTATAACAAATACAAGAACAAAACGATTATGAGAGAAATCAATTGAGAGACTCATGATCTTTATTGTAACGATCTCGAACATATCAACGTGCGTAGCTGCAAAATAAAATTTAAAAAATGCAACAATAATCACAATCAGATTAATTAAGAAAAAGAAACAAATATACGTATATATTTATATCTATTTACGAATAAGAACTTACCGAGGTGGAATTCTGCCTTTTGAACATGTGAAATCTGCATTTTTGAACTTGTGAATACTGCATTTTGGAGCATGTGAATTGTCCCTAAAATTCACATATCAATTTACACCAAAAAATACACAATTCACACCTACAAATCAACATGATATTTACAGGTTGATTTATGGTCCCCAGAATTCACACGTCTTCGCAGAATTTACACCCTTTTGTAGAATTCAAACCATTCACACCCATCCAAATTACACAATTCACTATCCTAAATCTAGAATTCACACCTTTCTAAAATAAAGAATTCATATCTTCCAAAAAACAGAATTCACACTTTCGAAAAAACAGAATTCACATCCCCAAATTTAAGAAAAAAGAAGCCTGAGATAATAGCACTAATAAAAATTAACACCAAAGAAATCCATTATCAATTAGATAATAAAAATAATCAAGTCTAAACACGACATTGGAATTAATTAGTTTTCATCAACACCACCGCCATTGGGAAGCTCAAGATCAGCAGCTCTAAAGCATCAAAGTCGTAGCGAAGAAAACAACGGCGACAAATCTTGCAATGGTGACTCAATTCGGCGGCGATTTTCAGAGTGGAGGAAGGTCTCGGAATTCACATAAAAAATAATTTGATTTACAAATTCACATCCCTAAATTCAGAATTCACACCCTATCTACACAACAGAACAACAAGAATTTCGGTCCTAGTACAGAATTCACACCCTTTTGATTTTCAGATCTTGAACTACACCTTCTTTTTCGAGAATTCACACCTACACTACGTCAACATATATACACTCTTAGATTTTCAGGTCATAAACTACACTCTTTTTTTTTTCAGAATTCACACCCACACTATGTCAACATATATACATACAGAGAGATCTCAAAAATCGATTCCGTTCGACAAAAAAAAGAGAGATCTCGAAAAGAATTCACACACCTTGTTTTTCTGTTGGATTCTGAAACCACAACTGAGCTTTTTCCAGATTCGAAGAAAAATGTGAGACAACAATATATGTATACAAAATACATCTACATACATAAGAGGGAAAAAAAAACTGGAAAACCATTTTATACACACACACATACATATATTTGTAGATCTGGATAAATACGTATGTGTATGTGCATAGCCGCCTGATCGATTCTTCTTCTTCTTCGACGACGACGTAAACTCATCGTCGATCTTCCACCTTACAGCCTTGGGTCTTGCCGCCTTCTCTCTGCCGCCGGTGACCATCGTCCAGCTCTCGAAAACCGCGCTCCCAAGCTCGCCGGAGGACGACGTCGAGTACAATCGCTTGGCCATCGACGCTGCCACCTCCAACGACAGCGGTCGCATCATGTAGGAAGAGATCACTACCGCCGTTGCGGGATGATTCCTCATCGGTGCGGTCTCTTTGGGAACGGCGACGGGAGGGACGAGAGAGAAGGGCGATGGTGGTGGGAGGTTGAGGTTTAGGAAATGAGCTGAACATAGAGAGAGCGTGAGGACAAAATGATAAAAATATCTTTTAAAAGGATCTAGAAGGGAGGTCTTGACAAAAGAGGGTTGACACGGAACCCCATTTAAAAAATGGGACCGGCCGGTAATTTTCTGAAAAGTCAGCCGGTTCAATGATCTGGGCCATCCCTTGCTTTATTCTATCCCATCCAACTACTCTTGACCTAAAGACATAAATTATGTAAGCGTAGTACAGTATATGTCTGGCACTTTAGTCACATATATAATTTTTCAAAATATCCCGCGCTTGCGCTCCCAATTTTTGCACTGCGATCGCATTTTCAATCCTCGTTCTCGTGAATTTTAGTAGATTGAGTTGAGTTTGAAAGACGCTTTCAATTCTCGCACGCGAATTATGTGTGACTTTAGATTTGACACACTTTTTATTTTTATTTTTATAGTAATAAAGAAAAGGAAACTAATTTCCATTTCAATTTAGCCGAAGACCTCTTCAAGGATTTCACCTAAATACAATGGCAAAAGCCTACAAAATCTACCCAAATATACTGAAATCGAGTTCGAATCTAGTCCAAGTTGAAGGTAAAAGAGAAAGATTACCCGCAGATCTGCAGGCTAGCTCAAACCGAAGACATTAAGGCGCAAATAAAATCCATAACCAAACTAAAAAATTCAGGCACCATTTTGTTAATGTTCTTATTCTTTAAGTATTTATTTTCCATTTTACGAGATAAGTCATACATTTATAATAGTACTTATTTTAGTTAGGGATATGATTTTGCCACTCTCTTTTTTGTTCAAAAATATATTTACAGGGGAGTGACGTTAACAAAAAAAATAGTGGCAAAATCAACAACTTTTAGTTAGTGAAACACCCTCTGCTAAACAAAATTTGAAAGACAATCCTAATCCAAAACCATAGAACCCAGATGAATTCCCACCTTCTCTTTGCCTCCATCTATCATCTCTCTCCCTCAGCTCCGCTCTACACCTACCTCAACCTTGTTTCGATCTCAGGTGGGGTCAAATCTGACGCTATTTTGTGTAGCAAGACTAACTCGACTTTGGCTCTTGCTAAGGGAATTTGGAAATCCGGTAGGCTGCAGTGCACAGCTGCACCACAATCCTGTAGTATGGCCAATCCAACCATTCATTGTGGTAGGGACGGCTCGAATTTTAATTCAGATTAATAGTGGCTCAGATTAAAATCCGAGCTATCATTGCCGATCGGGGCGTTTAAAGACTTAAATAAGATGGGGGTTTGGAGATCATTCACATAAATTACGGAAACTATATCTAACTTCGCGACGCTGTATTATCTATGTTAAAATGCGTACAGTCATGTTGCACGTAGATATGTTTTAATGATATCACTGGTCTTTTCAACTGACACCAAGAATGTGTACGTTACTCTCAATATTCTTCAAACTCTGCCAACTGCATTATTGAGTTCCCACCAATTTTTCATGTGCAATGGGTCCAAAGACGACCGAGGAGGGAGGCAGCTCGATCTCATTACTGTGTGAGAACCTACTCATTCAATGCTGTTCATGACCTATTACAATTACACACTCCAATAGTTACAACCACTTCAATTCCACTATAATATTAATAACATCAATTTCGACAACCAATATGTCAATACCGGATTTTTTGTTACCCCTTTATTCTCGTAAAAAAAAAAGAAAAACCAAAAAAAAAAAGAAAAAAGAACCCAGTAACAATTTTGACTTTTCTTTTGACATGTTCGTGTTTATGTCGTTCGAGCACTATTTCGCATCTATATACGATAGAAGGGGATTCTCTTCCCTTAATTTCTATTAGCGAACAATGCATTTCACCTTCCATGTAAAATAGTGAATGAAAGAAATAAAAAAGGATGGGTCCCGTCGGAATTGCAGCTAAAGCTTGGCTCTGTTTGTGGACCTTTTGTCCAGAATGCAACTATGATCCGTATTTACTTTTAAAACTTGTTCAAATTAGTTTTATCATTCTTTAAAAAATTACGTTGATCGGGTGACCAAAAGATATGATTTCAAAATATATTTATCCCGAGAAAAAACATGTTTGACATCACTAGATCGAAATCCAATTATCTCAAGATAATGGATTCCGACATCATATCCGTCGTACCCCATCGACATGATTTTTTGGCGAAGTTATAATTTGGAAATCTATTATTCACAGAAAACTATGTTGACACAGTTAATCGAAACCTAAATATCTCAAGATAAATAAATGGATTCCAACATCATATCTAGCTAGCTGTGGTACCCCACCAACATGATGTTTTGGCTCAATTGATGTTCTCGATTAGATCTGAAAATAAAATTTTGATCATTGTTGAAGAATCGGGAAGGACCAACAAAAAGAGTAGCAGAAAAGCAGATTCCAATATAAAAATATCAAAAGAGAGATTGAAATTAAGGTTTACTACGATTGACTTGGCAAGTGAAATTTTTGAAAAATTTGCAGTCAAATACTAAAGGCTCTGTTTGATAAAGTTACCAGTTTTTTGTTTATCGTTTATGGAAAAAAAAAAAGAAATGAGTTTTTATTTAAAAAATAAAAAATAAAAAACATTTTTGATGACCATAATAGTTTTTGTTTGTTTGTTTTTTGAGCTACCGAAAGTGTTTTCAAAATATAAGAAAATGCAATTTTTGTATTTGTAAAATTTCTGTAAACTAATAGAATTGATTATGTATTTTGTAAGCAAAAACAGTAACACAAACATACGTTTATGGTGCCTGTTTCAAAAAAGTTCGAAAACAAAAATGAAAAACTAAAAATAAAAATTTTTCCAAATAGTGCCTAGTGTTACATCCATTGGAAGATTGGTCCGCCCCAAAGAATGTGGAAACGCATCGATATTTCTTTTGAGAAACAAAGACTGCATTATATATCAAGTAAAATTAGAAGCGCATCTTTCGCAGAAAAAATAAAACAGAATGGCATATATAGCTATTTCATGGGTTAATTAAAAATGGACCACATGGGTTCCACTGCAAGTCGGACTCTTTTAGAGGAATCGAAATCATTTGAGGGGAGTGATTTTTCACGTTTCCCAAATTGTTAATCGTACTCTTCAAAGTTAACAATTTGAAGAGTGTGGAAATCAACTATATTAACAAGTTCTCCCTAGAGCTAGTCCCGATTTTCTCCTCACACTCATTTGAAATATTTGTTTTATTCCCAAGATAAATGGATTCTAAACCCCAATTTTCTAATAACTCATGCACCAAGGCCAGGCCGGCGCCGCTGCCTCCATCTGTATCTCAATTTTTTTTTTTTTGAATAAGTGCTCATTCCGGTGTTTAATTTCCATCTGCCGATTCCTAGACCTTTAATTCCCGAATGAGTGGAATAGCTGATCAAAATCATGAGGGGGTGAGAATAAGTTATTCACGGCTCAGCCCAATTTCTGTCATTCAAAAGTGTGTTGGACGATTCGGATTGAAAATAATCTATTAACGGTAATTGATATATTAATTACTGTTAATATTATTCAAAACACTTTTGAACGGCCGAAATTGAGCATCGTAAACCTTGTTTACGGCTTCTCCATGAATAAGATTTTTTCCAGGAGGGATTTATATGTGTAAGTTACAGTTTTTGTCTATACACTCTTTTGTGGGCCTCACACAACCAATAAAAAACGAGTGTTTACGAATGCATGCAGTTGAATCTAATGACAATCATTGTACAGTAAAACTAGCCCGACCCAAACTTTAATGAGTGATTCACTGCTAGAGTACTATATTTGGACTCAGGGGTTTCCCTTTTAAAAAAAGTTCTTTTTTTCAAAATGAGGAAATTTTAAATTTAAATATAATGAAAATAAAAAATAATTTTTTAAATTTTTTTGCATCGTTTAAAAGATCTCAATGAGATCTATCAAACAAGATCCATACTGGTAGGAAAATTATTTACGTAAACACATGATTTTTGAGCTTGAAATTACCTTCTTTTTTCAAAAATTCTTTTTCTACGAAACCGGAACGCCACCTCAATTATTCCCATAATATCCGGACGTGAAGTCAAACTTTAGCCTGTTTTATCAAATGTTTAGAGTTCAATTATTGAGAAATGCCACTGAGATGAAGCCATCGAGGGACACAGATCCCAATACGAATATTTCAGAAATCATCGGGTATTTATAGCTTCCACATCTATTGTATGGAACTTATTATCGTCGGATGATTTTGAACACATCTGTATTTTTTTTTTTATGTGTCTATAGTTGGCTACATGTATTCTTAGTATACTCGTAGCAAAACATGTTATGGATGTAAATTGTAACACACAAAATACTTAAAATGTTAATGTACGTATACTTTCAACCATTAAAAAGTTTTATTTTTTTTTATTGAAGAACATAAAATTTGCGGCAATTAAGTATACTCATACATCATCCACTCTGTGAGGCCCGTGGTCTCCGGTTCGAGTCCTTCCTCTGGCTCAGGGTTGATCAAGCTCTCTTCGCCTAGCCTGCACCACGAAGCACGACTAAAGACCACACCGGAGGAGCCCCGGTATGGCCCTCCGGCGCAAGGATGAGTATAGTGCAGAGAAAGAGAGAGAGAGCTAGGGTTTTGAGTCTGGAATGTTGTGTACCTTTAAGGCTGTGAACCCTCCGCTATTTATAGAACCTCCTTAGCTTGCTCTCCAAGTACTATCACGTGCTTTGCACGAGCCGGGTGACGTCGTTGTGACATCACTAGATTAGATATTTGTAACCGTTTGAGCGTGAGCTGTCCTCTCCCATGTGCTTTCATCATTATCTTTGTAACCGCTTCAGCACGTGAGGAGCGGACGTGTCCCTGGGGGTAGCCGAGCTTGCCTGGGGCTGAGCCCAGCAAGAGGCCGAGCCCGTTATTGGCCGAGCCCAAACGCATCGTGTGTGAATACCACGTCTTTGAGCCGACAAAGCAAGGTCCGCCATGGCGTGAACATCGTCGATAGTGCCGACTCGATATGGCTTTGGAGAAGCTCCGCGCACCGTCTGGCGTACCTACCAGGGTCTACGTCGCTTCGTGAAACTAAGTGCGGACTGTGTTCGGCCTGCTACAATAGCCCCTCGATCTCTGCCGATGCCGAGCGCGAGGTAGGGATCGATACCTAACTCTGGCCGAACGTGGAGAATGCCGAGGATAGATTATTGATGATGGAAATGAGATCAAGCTGGTCTTAGCTCGTCTTTTCATCTGCACAGGGTAACCGTCAGGGGCGCCCGCCAGTGCGAGAACGCCAAGTGTCACTGTGCAGCTGGGTACGGCTGGTGAGAGGACGGTTGGCGTGGGCATGGGCCTGCAAGCTATCACGTCGCCACGTGTCATACCCTGATTGGAAGCCCGTTCGGCGGTGTAATAATGGGCGGGAAACTCGAAGATCCTAACCCTAGCTCTATAAAAAGGGCGATGGGAGGAGAGAGAAGCCACCGTTGCTTTCTCTCTCTAAACCTCCATTGTCAGAGCTCCGTTCCGCGCTCGTTCATCTTTTGGTTCTGATTTGCAGCAGCTTCATCACCAGATCTTGCCAAAAACCACAGGTACGAGTTCGCATTTATCTCCTCTTTAAGTTTCTGTAGTTTTTATACGTTTTCTCTGCCTTTTTCCTGGGTTTTTTGGGGTTTTTGTTCTGTTATGAACAGTACGAATGCCTGGAGATGAACGAACTGTTCATCTTCATATTCAACCTGTTCTTCCGAGGACAGATCTTCTCATTGGTCTTGTGCTTGGCTGATGTTTGGGTTGGCCGAGCCTTATGTAGGTAATAGAGGTTTTGGCTGTCGGCAGGCTTGGCCGAGCCCCACTTTATGGTTGCTTAGGCCGAGCCCCCGCTAAATCCGAGGGTTTCCCGAGCTTGAGTCTCCATAGGATAGGAATGGTGGGCCAGTAGGTAGTCAAGTGTAGAGATCCTTGCCTTCTTGCCGTCGACGAGGTTTCTCATTGTTTCCCTTTATTTTTGTTAGGTCTGGCTCACCAAGTCATTGTCATCTCTTCTGACTCCGAGAGCTCCGGAGACGGCTCCGCAGAATTGTTTATCCAAGACTATCTGGAAAAGCGCAGAAGCCGACGACAATCTTCTTCCATTGCATCGAACATGTCGGACGGCAGTGACTCTAACGCCGAGCGCGTCCATGAGTATGATGATGGGTTCAACACTGAACCCGAGATATCTTTTACGCAGTCGACTCCTTCTGAAGCCGAGCCCGAGCTAGGTCCAGAGGCTGAATCTAGGTTCATGTCAGGGGCTGATGCCGAAACCTCACGTTCTATGCCTAGTGGGACGCCGTCCGTAGATAGAGAAGTCGCCGACCTCTACGACAAGGGTCAGGTTTGTCCTCATGCTCACTACTTTAGTGGGCAACCTAAGGAGTACGAGAACTTCTGTTGTGCATACGACATTCCCGACGACGTCGTTGTCAGCCGCGTTGTCAGTAACCGTATCAGGGACAAATCAGAGGATCGTCCCGAGCATATCACAGTCCCTCTTATGGCCATCTGCGAGGCCGGGCTCCGTTTCCCTCTTCACCCATTTCTGAGAGAACTGCTCTCTAGGTTTAACCTGGTACCGCACTTCTTTGCCATTAATAGTTATAGGATAGTGATGACGGTAATCAAGTTGAAGGAACTTCATGGCCTGGACTTCACGATCTCCGACCTCTTCTATACGTACATCATGTCTAGGCACGGCGCCACCGGGCGTCGATACCTATCCACATGAAGTGGAAAGGAGCCGCTTGTGGACGGCCTTCAGGATACCGATAAGTGGGCGAATTTTTATGTTGAAGTGAGCGGAAATTATGAATTCGGTGACCAAACTTCTAGATTGTATCATGTGCCGAAGATAAAAGATTTCCAAGGTTGGTCGTTTTTCCCTTTATTCTGCCGAGCACGATGTTCATCATTAGTCACCTTTGACTCTTCTTTTAACTTGGTAATTCTCGACTTGCAGATCACCGAGCAATCACTAAGAGGGAACAATCATTGGCTGTTGAAAAGAACGTGCAGATTCTTCTTGCGCTTATCTGTCGAGACGCACCGACAATTCTCGGGTACGAGCCTTCTTACAAGGGAAAGCTGAAGAGAAGGGAAAAAAAGACCGGTCCGAGCGTTAAGAAGAAAGGAAAGAACGCTGCCAAGGCGCAGGGAGAGAAGGACAAGGACCCTAGGCCGGGCAAGACAGCGAAGGGCAAGCGTGTGAAGTTCCCTTCTCTCAAGAAGTTGGCCGACTTCTGGTTTCAGCAGAGTCAGCCATCTCCCTTCGAAGGTATCGATATCGAACCTCTCAGTACCATCATCCCCCAGTTTGCCGACGACATGGGCCGAAGGAACGTGGTCAAGATGAACATCAGGGACGGAGCCCTGGATAGACAAAAAGCTGCCGCCGAAGCCGAGCGTGCGGCCAAGAAACAGAAGACAACCCACGACTTCTTTCCTGCCAAGCCCCCAACGCCGCTCGCAAAAGATAAGGACCAGACGGGGTCTTCGGCTGCGGGTGGCTCTAAAGCTTTGAAGACGGCGTCGGCCTCGGACGGTCGAATGACTACGCAAGAATTTACTCCTTCCTTTGCGATGGCCGAAGGCAGGATAGTTTCAGTTGATGACAGTGTCAAGTTGGAACCTGGGCTAGCCCCTGTCATGCTCCGTGGTCTGGCATTGCCAAACGACATGGCAAAGGTTCCCCAAGAGCTTCAGCCAAGCCTTGTTCATGCCAGCGCTTATCTCGTGCAGGTACTCATCCGAGCTCCAAATTTCTTATAACATGTTTAAACTTCGTATGTTCTTTGAATATATTTCTTCTCTGGTGCGCAGGCTGGACAGGCGATTCTCCGAGCATCACAACAAGCCGAGCTTGTTGTTGCCGAGCGTGGACGTTATGTTGATGACCTTAAAGCTGAGCGCGAGAAGTCCAGGAGCTACAAGGGGAGCCTTAAGACGGCGAAGACCCAGATTGCCGAGCTGGAGAGAGAGAGAGATGAGCTGGCCGAGAAGGTTAAGAAGGCCGAGCGCGAGCTTGGTCAAGTGCTGAGGCCGGAGAAGAGTAAGATGAAAGAGGTGGACCAGAAGGCGTATCAGGCAGGTTATGACCGTGCAGGCCAAGAGTACATGAGGGATGCACGGTCAATGGTGAACGATGCGATCGAGGAGAGGATACCGCGTGCTTACAAAGCAGGATATAAGGTCGGCGTCGCTGCCGTTGGCGAGGGGATGCAACTGGAGCTTGATCTGAGCCGAATCCCAGCACCCACAGTTCCCGAGCTCGAACTCCCTTATTCCGCCGAAGAGTGTGCTCCTCTGCCGGACGAGGAGTTCCCGGAGAGCGAGGAAGACCTTGAGGATCTCACTGTGGTGGATATTGAAGATGAAGTGGAGAAGGTGGATGAAGCTGCTGAGAAAGAGGGGGCCGTTGCCGCTGCTGCAGGTACTAAGGAAGTGCAAACTGCCGAAGCCGAGGGTGCACTTACTGAAGGGAATGCAAAGGCTGATGCTGATGCCGCGGGTTCGAAGGATGCTCCTTAAGTTTTTGAATTTTCTATGGGTTTTTGTTTGAACTCAAACTTTATGGACTGGACTGCGCCGAACTCGGTGTTTGCCGTTCCAGATGTAATAGTTGTTGGGGGTCGGCAATGAACGATTTACCACGCCGTACCTCCAGTCAGGAATTTCTGCTACACTTTGTCTTTTCTTTGAATGAATGAATGTGTGCTTTCCTTTCTTTCAATTTGTTTTGTAGCCTTGCATGTTTTGGATTGGTAGATATCCGTAGCCCCCACTTTGGGCTTGGTTCGGCGTGATAGTGTTTGCTTGATGTAGGGTGGTGCAGCCGAGCCTTGACCAAAGTAGAATGGTTAAGTTGGTTTTAGAATACAACTGTTTAGTGGGTGGTTTGCTCACCAAAGTGTGAGTGTAACCTAGCTGTGGCCGACCTTATTGGCTTGCCAAGCCGAACCGAAACCCATATCCCAGCCGTAGTGTGTGTAATGGGTTCGGTGGACCAGATGTCCTGTTGCTTCTTTTGGGCAGCAAGTATGGCCGAAGCGGACCCTGAGGGTCGTTTGTGGGTGTGACCGAAGTCATCGTTTGTGGGTGGCAGTCGTTGCCAAGAGTAAAAATTAAGCAAAAAATCTGAAAAATGCTAAGTTAAACGGAAATAAACGATTGCCGTACGGAAAAGATCCACTCCCATTAAGTTATGAAAAGACAAGCAGTCAGTGGCCGAGGCCATTCGTTGAAATGAAAAAATAACAGAAAATCTAACGAGTAAATGATAAAGAAGCTTTCCAAGGCGTGGAGAAGCTTTTGTGAAAACAGGCGGTATAGCCGAGCATAGGCTCAAGATCACATGCACGCCTTTTTGAGGTTCCGAGCGCCTGTGGGTTGGTAAGCATCTTTCCATTCATGTCCTCCAAAGATGTATGCTCCTTCGCAATCTTGGACGCCGGAAGCGGACCTTCCCGGGGCCTGCATGAATTTCTTTCTTCAGTCGCCGACCACCTTTCGCCAAACTAAGTCGTCAGGCTTGAATTTCTTCACGCGACACCGCGGGTTATACCCCTCGCCACTTGTCGCTGATAGTCGCGCAAGCTTCATCCGAGCGCCATCACGCTTTTCTTCGGCAGGATGAGCTCTGGCAACAATCGTCGTGACCGGATCGAACGCCCGACCAGGAGGGTGGGAAACTTAGACTCCAAAGGGGATGACGGCTTCCATGCCGAACGCCATGGAGAATGGGGTTTGGCCTGTAGAACGGCGAGGTGTAGAGCGGTAGGCCCAGAGAACCCTTGGCAGCTCCTCTGCCCATTTGCCCCGTTTTGATGTTAAGCGACGTTTAATCCCAACACACACAGTTTTGTTTGAGGCCTCGGCCTGGGGGTACGCTGGAGTAGAATTAAAGAATCGGATGCCGAACTCTGTAAGGAGACTTGACAGGCCGTTGCCAACAAATTGTGTGCCGTTGTCAGAAACAATTGCGTACGGAACGCCGAACCTTGTAAGAATGTTCCTCCAAACAAACCGCCGAACGTCAGCCTCGGTTGTAGTTATTAAAGGTTCAGCCTCCACCCATTTGGAGATCTGTAGCTGTGATGAGGAACTTGAAGCCCCCAGGGGCAGTTGGCAGCTTCCCGACGATGTCAAGCCCCCATTGGGCGAAAGGCCATGGACTTGTTATGGGGGAGAGGTTTTGAGCAGGCTGCTTGGGTATTGGGGAGAATAGTTGGCATGGTCGGCATTTGCGGACAACCTCTTCGCAATCTTTCTTCATATTTTTCCGTAAATAGCTCTTGACTTAGCGCCTACGGCATAAGGAACGCCCGCTGAGAATGGCTACCGCATACCGAAAGTGAAGCTTCGTTGAGGATCGTTGCACCGCGCAGGGTGGATTACGAGCAGCACGCCCGAAGATGGACTTTGGATGAGTTGGTCGGTCGCGATAACCGATGAGTATGACCTTATTCCGATTCGTGATATGCTTCCTTTTGTTATCGGGCAGAGGTCGTCCTGAGGAAGTCCACGATCTCATCCATCCGGGGCCGAGCTCGGTTCAGCACTTCTGGGGAATGTCAAAGCTTGGTTGACTGTTGCCGAAGTTGATAGTGCGGAATCCTCAAACCTTGAGGCCGATGCCAAACCAAGCGTCGGGCGTGGCATGCCAGGTTCTGGCTTATCCGCCGATTTTGAAACTTTTGAACTTGGTGATAAGCTCTGCTGCTGTTGTCGCCTGATACTTCATCATTCTTGGATCCCTGGCTTCGTAGTCCCCAACACTTGATTCACAATCAGGTTGAGAATCGCAGTAAACAATAAGGTTATCGGCTTGCATTCAAGCCGAACGAGACCTGCTAGGAGTGGCTTCATACTCTGGCCTCATTGTTACAAGTGGCGGGAAATGATGATAGAACTTTCATGCATTGTCCCACATGGGGAGACTAGGACTACACCGCACTGCTCTATCGTTTGAGGCGCTGGTCGACTAGTCTCCAGGAGTCGCCCTGAAAAAGTAGCCAGGGTTTCTTAGCTTCCATTGGTTCGGCCATAGCTGGTAAAGGAGGCGTACTGAATTCTGCAGCATCTTCAGGGGTGAGTTCGGCAATGAAGTCGGAACTTGGCCCTTGATTGCTGTACGAGGCTCAAAGTGGATGTCAAAATTAGCAAGTTCGACGGCCCACTTGGAAACTCGATTGGAGAGGTCGGCCTTTCGAAAGAGAGCTTTAAGGGGGTACTCTGTTAAGACCATGATAGTGTGGGACTGAAAATAGGGAAGTAGCTTCTGCTGCCGAGACGAGAGCTAGAGCCAATTTCTCCAGAGGGAGATAGCGCGTTTGTGCGGGAAGGAGTGTTTTTGGTAAAGTAGATGGGCATGTCATCGGCTCCTTGTCGTCGGACGAGAGCGGAACTGACGGCATGGGCTGGCTGAGACTGCCAAATATAGATAGAGCGTTTCAAATTTTGCCGGCTTTACTAATAGAGGTGCGGAACACAGGTAACTCTTGAGCTCCTAGCGCTTTGTCGCACTCTTCCGTCCATTCAAAACTTCGCCTACTTTTTCCTTTCAAAGCATGAAAGAAGGCGTGGCATTTGTCCAAAGACTTGCTGAAGTTGAGAGCAGCGGCCATGCCAGTGAGTCTCTGAACCTCTTTGACCGTACGTGGTGGGCGCAGGTCTGCTAATGGTTGGGGTCGGCTTCAATTCCTCGTCGGTTGACAAGATGTCCAAGAAACTTACCGGCGCTCACACCGAAGGCACACTTCTCTGGGTTAAGGCGGAGCTTGTGGAGTTTGAGGATGTCGAATACCTCTTTCAGCTCGGCAAGATGGTTCCCTTCCTTCTGGCTCTTGACGACGAGGTCGTCAATATATGCCTCCAAAATATGGCCAATCTGTTCGTGGAGCATTTTGTAGATTGCTCGGTTGAACGTGGCGCCTGAGTTTTTGAGCCCAAATGGCATGACTCGGTAGCAAAAGATGCCGTGCGGAGTGATGAAGGCGGTTTTTCCATGTCATCGGGGTCCATGGCTATCTGATGATAACCACGGTAGGCGTCGAGGAAGCTGAACCGAGCGTGACGGCGGTTGCGTCTAACTGATCGATTTTTGCCAGTGGGAACCGGGCCTTTAGACAAGCATCGCTGAGGTTGGTGTGGTCGACGCATCGCCACTTCGCCGCTTTTTTCTTTTGGATCACAAATCGTTGTTAGAGCCGTGGGCAATCAGACTTCGGATTGCATTGGCTTTGAGTAAGCGATTGACTTCCTCAATGACGGCGTGGCCAGATGCTCCTGGGAGCGTAACGCCGAGCCTTCTGGACTACCGGCTTGGAGTCCTTCTTGATGTTAAGTGTGTGGCAGATGAAGTTAGGGTCGACACCAGGCATCTCGTTGGGCGTCCAAGCGAAGACCTCCATATTTTCTTTCAGAAATTGAAACATTTCTTCGGCGTCGCTCAGGGAAGAGCCAAGCAAGAAGAAACGAGATCCGTCCTCATCTATGGGCATTTGAACCAATTCTTCTTCGGCTTTATCTTCGGCCTTGTGGCCGACGTCTTCGATGACAGCCATATCCGGGACTTCAACCCATTGGACTTGTTTTGCTTTGGAGGACGTGTGTACAGCCGAGACGTAGCATTTTTTGGAGGCAACCTGGTCGCCTCTTGTCGGCCGCTGGTGCCAATGAAGCGGACGACCTGGTGGTAAGTGGAGGCAATGGCTTGCATGCTGTGCAACCAGGCTCGGCCGAGGATGGCGTTGTACGGACTTAGAGCATTGACGACGATGAACTCGACGAGACGCCTCGGCCCGGCGATGACGGGGAAGATGGATTTGCCAATCGGGCCGACGGGGCTCCGCGAATCCGATGAGGAACCTCTGTGGTCTTGTAAAGGCTGCAGACTCACGGAGATCAAGCTTTTTGAAAAGGTCATAGTACATGACTTCTGCCGAGCCTTGGTCGACGAGGACACGTTTGACGTCATGGACGCCAATTTGAACCGTGACAACAAGTGCATCGAGTGGGGAGTTTGCATGCTCGAGTCACGCCAAGAAAAGTAATCGTCCATTTAGGGAACATCGCGCGATACGGGCGTTTGGATCCACAGCCGACAGAGAACCTGCTTGGAGGACGAGGCTTGAATGATGTCGGCTCGGAGACTACCTTCGAGTTCCTTTGTTACTGGACCGTGGATAACGTGTATCATCGGCCTTTGTTCGTTGGGATTGGGATTGCCGGCTGGCTGTCGTGCGGGTGTTTTTGCTCGGTCGATGTACTGATCGAGATGGCCCTGGGCGGCAAGTCTCTCGAGGAGTGCTTTGTATGGGGCGCAGGCTCTGGTGTAATGGCCGAGCTCGTTGTGGTAGGAGCATTTCTTCCTTGGATTCTGATCTGGTTGACCGTGCTGAGCTTACCAGTTGGCCATTCGAACCACGGCTGCCTCATTATCTCTTTCAGAAATGACCAAATGGGCTCCTTGAAGTATGTAGTCTCGGCAACGTAGTCATGTACCTTCGGCTGACGCTTCTTGCCGTCCTTGATATTGTTCACATGTTTCTTTGAATGCTGTTGCTGGTCGAGGCCAGGTGCGGGCAACTGTTGGGTGACAGCAGGGGTTGTTGTATTTAAGCTCCAGCATGCCCCGCGCCACCGTCGCTGCGTAGAATTCCTCTAGTGCACAAAATCGTTCGACGACACGCATTAGTTCGCCCATGCCGTGGGGCGGGCGGATGGCGAAGTTCGGCAGTATCTTCGCCCGCTTCCAGGCCATTCTTGAATGTACGCGCCAGATTCGCCGATCCTGTATTTCGCCAAGAGTTGGCGAACGCTCGGCGATCGCCTGAGGTCTCGCCGGAGCTTCCTCATCCGGGTCATGACTCGGGTTCTTTAGCGCCTTTGTTACCGTGATAAGCGGGTATTGAATGCTCGCCGAGGCCAAGATTCCCGAAATGGATCCAATGCAACTTGTTGAACCACCGAGTCCCGAGCCGAGGCCGAGGGAACGCTTTGCACTTGATCTCATCCTTCTGGGTACAGAGCTCTATTGTTTGGGAGGAAGTGGATGAGATGGGTGTAGGCTTCACATGTTGATGGGTCGAATTTGGTGAACTTAGGCAAGTGAAATGTGGATTCGGGTAAAGTGTTGATGATATGGGAAGTGAAGGGTGAAACGCCGAGATCCTTCAACTGCCTCTCGAACCCAGGGCGTGGCGGCTTGCCGAACTCATCTGTCCTCGTTCGTTTGGGGTCCCTTCCTTGGGGTCCTTAGTGGTTGTCTTCCCATCGTTCCTGTGCCTGAGTTTATCCCTCAGGTCTGTTGTTCGCCGTGGGCCGTCGATGGACTTTTCTCGTTCACGACGAGTTTTGTTATCATGGGTCCCTTCGTCACCGAATCCTTTCCCGCGTCGTCGGCGGATCTCATCATCCTGGTTCTCGGGTGGGATCTCGCCGAGGCGTTCAGACGTGCGCCCGCTGGTTTGTACGGAACCGGCTATGGTGCGAGACCGTGGTGCGAGAATTCCACCACGACCGAGTACGCAGCTTGTGAACGACTCGGTGTCCCGCGTCCTGGTGCGTTCTTGGTGGCTTCGGAACGATGTGCCTAAGCGTTGGCTGCTCAGAGAATGATCTCTCGTGGCGCCACCAGCGCAGGGTGAAGCTTTCTAAGTTCGCCCTTCACAGATCCGCTGGCTCCACCTTGTTTTCGTGGTGGCTGGAGGTGGCGTTTGTCCCCGTCGCCTCCTAGCTTCCACTAGATCTCGAGGTGGCAGGGATTGCTGTTTTGCATGTGTTGCTTCATTTGGGCCACCTCCGCCCTCAACGCGCCTATTATCTCGCTCTTCCGCCTCGACGTTGTAACAGCGGATGTAGGGCCGTGACTTCCTCCGCGGTGATAGTCTGAGGCTGGCGGGATCGAGATTGACATGTGTCTCCTGGTGGTGGAAGGATGATGTTTCCACCGGCGTCCTTGGCCCCGAGACGGCTGCGTTCGTGAGATCACCGCCATTGTGGTTGGATTTAATGGTTGTTTGTGGAGGAAGGGAGGTTGGTGTTGGGAGGAGTGAGCCAGAATAGTCAATGTTCACGCCGGGTTCACCAATCGCATGAGCCCGTGGTCTCCTGGTTCGAGTCCTTCCTCTGGCTCAGGGTTGATCAAGCTCTCTTCGCCTAGCCTGCAAAAATGGCACGACTAAAGACCACACCGAAGGAGCCCCGGTATGGCCCTCCAGGCGCAAGGGATGAGCATAGTGCAGAAAGAGAGAGAGCTAGGGTTTTGGATCTGGAATGTTGTGTACCTTTAGCTGTGAACCTTCCGCTATTTATAGAACCTCCTTAGCTTGCTCTCCGTACTATCACGTGCTTTGCCATGAGCCGAGTGACGTTGTTGTGACATCACTAGATTAGATATTTGTAAACGTTCGCGTGAGCTGTCCTCTCCCATGTGCTTTCACATTATCTTGTAACCGCTTCAGACGCGAGAGCCGACGCGTGTCCTGGGGCAACAGCTTGCTCGCCCGAGCCCAAAGAAGAGGCCGAGCCCGTTATTGGTCGAGCCCGCAGACGTGTGTGAATACCACGTCCGAGAGCCGACAAATACAAGCGTCCGGCGTGAACATCGCTTCGCTACCGCCGACTGATATGGCTTGTGGGAGAACCGAGCTTCCGCCAGGTACCGAGCGTACCTCCAGGTTCGGTTGGGTTGCAACGTCGGTAAACCAGTGCGGACTGTGTTCGGCCTGCTACACACTCTCATTACTCTTATCCACCATATCAATTACTATTCAAATGAAGTACAAGTGTAGTAGGCTGAACACAGCTCGCACCGGTCCGATGATGTTACACTCTTGCCGAACCTGGTGCTAAGGTTGGCGACTTAGCCGAAGCCCGTCGCTCTCCTATTCGTGATCATTACACGTTCGGTTTTAGCCGACGACGTACCACGCTCGGCTATCCTCAGAAGCGGACCTGACAAATGACGACGCTGCGCGTAATCAATGCTGGGCTCGACCAAGAGCGGGCTCGGTTGCTAGCAGGGCTCAGCCACCCGCGGAGACACGTCCGTTTTCCATGTGCAGAAACGGTTACACTGAAAGATAATCATGAGCGCACATGGGCAATGCCAGCTCATGCCAAAACGGTTACCAGATCTATTCAGTGATGTCATAACAGAGTCACCCGACCCGTGCCAGGCACATGCTCGTACTTGGAGAGCAAGCCAAGGAGACTCTATAAATACCAAAGGATGGCAACTCTAAAAGGTACATGCTTCTAGACACACTCAAACCCTAGTCTCTTACCTTCTTCCTTGCCCATACTTATCCTCTCGCTGGAGGGCCTTACCGGGGAAACCCCGGCTTGGTCTTTAGTCGTGTGTTCTTTTGCAGAGGAGGCGGAGAGGCTAGCCAACCCACCATACGACAGAGGAAGGACTCAGACCGCGGTTCACGGGCCACACAATTGGTGAACTCGACGTGAATCGCTTCTGATTCAAACGGCTCACTCTTCTCTCAAATCAACCTTCCTCATCCCTCAAAACAACCACAAACTCCACAACAATGGGCGGAGATCTCACGGACGTTACCATTTCGGGGGCCAAGGACGCCAGTGAAAACATCATCCTTCCACCCCCGAAGAGACACATGTCAATCTCCATCCCAGCAAGCTCCGGGCTATCACCAGCCGCGGAAGAAGTCACATCGTCCTATATCCGCCTACTACAACGTCGAGACGACGAACGGGACAACGAGCTGACGGCGCTGAGGGCGGAGGTGGCGCAGATGAAGCAGCACATGCAGCAAACTGCAATCCCAGCCACATCCAGATCCAGTGGAAGTGCGAGGCAACGAAACCAGAACACACCACCACCACCTCCACCACCACCGCTGGAACGTCCGCTCGAAGTAGGGCAGCGCGGCTCCGTTAAGGACCGCCTGGGCTTCACCCCAGCGCCCGGCGACGCCAGAGAAATCATTCTCTATAAGCAACCAACCGCTTCTAGAACACATTGTTCCAGAAGCCATCAAGAGCGAACCAGGACGAGGGACACTGAGTCATTCACGAGCACGTACTCGACTGGTCGTTCGGAATTCTCTCGCACCACGGTTTCGCACCAGAGCCGAGATTCCGTACAAACCAGGCGCCACGTCTCCGAACGTCTCGGAGAAATCCCTCTAGGGAATCAAGATGCTGAGCACAGTCGGCGACACGGGAAAGGTGTAAGGAACGAAGGGGCGCATGACGAAAACAAAACTCGTCGTGACAGAGAGAAGTCTATCGATGGCCCACGCTGAACAAATGTGGACCTGAGGGACAAGCTCAGGCACAGAGACAATGAGAAAACTTCCACCAAGGAACCCAAAGGAAGAGATTCTAAACGGACAAAGACGGATGAATTCGGCAAACCACTGCGCCCTAGGTTTGAGAGGCAGTTGAAGGATCTCGGCATCTCACCCTTCACTTCTCATATTATCAACACTCCACCTGAGTCTACCTTCCACCTACCAAAATTCACCAAGTTTCTACCCATCCACCTGCGAAGCTTACACCCATCTATCCACTTCCGCCAAACCATTGAGCTCTATACTCAGAAGGATGAAGTTAAGTGCAAGGCATTCCCGTCCAGCCTCGGCTCCCTTGGACTCCAGTGGTTCAACAAGTTGCTCGCCGGGTCCATACGGAACCTTGCCGACCTTGAACGCGCATTCAATACCCGCTTCATCACCAGCAACAAGACTGCCAAAGAGCAAAAGTCCCTATCCCAGATGAGGAAGCTCCTATTCGAGACCCTCCGGCAGTATGTCGAACACTACTGGCAACTCTTCAACGGAATTCCTAGAATCGACGAGTATTGGGCTGCGCGTAACTTTAAGAATGGCTCGGAAACATGCAGCAAGATACTTGACGAACTCGCCATCCGGCCACCCCACGGCATGGGCGAGTTGATATGCGTTGTTGAGCAATTTTGCGCACTCGAAGAATTCTACGCAGACAGGGCAGCACAGGGCATGCAGGGCGCCATCACAACCCTCCCTGCTACCACCCCACAGCTGCCTGCTCCAGTCATCACCCAACAAGCCCAAACGAAGAAACATGTGAACAACATCAAGGAAGGCAAGAAGCGTCAGCCGAAGGTGCATGACTACGTTACCGAGACCACCTACTTCAAGGAGCCCATCTGGTCTTTTTTGAAAGAAATCATGAGGCAGCCATGGTTTGAATGGCCAACTGGCAAGCTCGGCACAGATACTGGTCAACCAGATCAGAACCCAAGGAAGAAGTGCTCTTATCACAACGAGCTCGACCATTACACCACAACCTGCGTGCCATACAAAGCTCTCCTGGAGAGACTTGCCACTCAAGGTCATCTCGATCAATACATCGACCGCACAAAGACACCCGCCCGACGACCAATAGGCAACCCCAACCCCAATGAACAGCGGCCGTTGATACACGTTATCCACGGCCCAGTCACAAAGGAACTCGAAGGTTCTCTCTGAGCCGACATCGATCATGCTTCGTCATCCAAACAGGTACTCTCTGTCGGGTGCGGATCCAAGCGTCCGTACCCGCAAGATGTGCCCAAGTGGACAACAACGTTCACCGAGCGCGACCTTGAAAATGTGCAAACTCCCCACTCTGATGCACTTGTTGTCACTGTTCAAATTGGCGTCCACGACGTCAAACGTGTCCTCATCGACCAAGGAGCTCGTCAGAGGTCATGTATTACGACCTTTTCAAGAAACTTGATCTCCCAGAATCGGCCTTACAAGCCACCGAAGTTCTTCTCATTGGATTCAACGGCGCTCCTGTTTGGCCACTTGGCAAAAATCTTCCTACCTGTCGTCGTCGGTTCAAAGACCGTGTCCGTCGAGTTCATCGTCATCAACGCGCCAAGCCCATACAACGCCATCCTCGGCCGAACTTGGCTGCACAACATGCAAGCCATTGCCTCCACTTACCACCAGGTCGTTCGCTTCATTGGCACCAGTGGCCGATAAGAGGATCTGCGAGGCGACCAAGTTGCTTCCAAAAAGTACTACGTCTCAGCCGTGCACACTTCAACCAAAGCCAAGCAGGTCCAATGGGTTGAAGTTCCAGACATGGCTGTCATCGAGGACGTCGGCCACAAGGCTGAGGATAAAGCCGAAGAAGAATTGATTCAAATGCCCATCAACGAGGATGGTTCACGTTTCTTTTTGCTTGGCTCTTCACTGAGCGACGCCGACCGCGAAGAGATGTTCCAATTCCTCAAAGACAACTTGGAAATTTTTGCATGGACGCTCAATGAGATGCCAGGTGTCGACCCTAATTTCATCTGTCACTCTCTTAACATCAAGAAGGATTCCAAACCAGTGGTCCAGAAGGCACGACGCTCAGCCCCAGAACACGCCGACGCCGTCATCGAAGAGGTGAATCGCCTGCTGGAAGCCAATGCCATTCAGGAGGTACAGTACCCAACCTGGCTTTCTAACACGGTAGTCGTCAAGAAGAAGAACGACAAATGGCGCGTCTGCGTCGACTACACCAACCTCAACGATGCATGTCCAAAGGATCGATGCATGTCCAAAGGATTGGTTCCCACTGGCAAAGATCGATCAATTGGTCGACGCCACCGCAAGCCACGCTCGGTTTAGTTTCCTCGACGCCTACCGCGGATATCATCAGATAGCCATGGACCCAGACGACATGGAGAAAACGGCCTTCATCACTCCACATGGTATTTTCTGCTACCGAGTCATGCCATTCGGCCTTAAAAACTCAGGTGCCACCTTCAACCGCGCAATCTACAAGATGCTTCACGAGCAGATCAACCACATCCTGGAAGACTACATCGATGACCTCATCGTCAAGAGTCAGAAGGAGAGCAACCACCTTGCCGAACTAAAGGAGGTATTTGACGTCCTCAAACTCCATGAACTACTCCTTAACCTGGAGAAATGCGCCTTCGGTGTAAGCACGGGCAAGTTCCTTGGCCATTTGGTCAATCGACGTGGCATTGAGGCCGACCCCAACCAGATCAAAGCTGTGGCAGACCTGCGCCCGCCACGCACAATCAAAGAAGTTCAAAAGCTCACAGGCATGGCTGCTGCCCTCAATCGTTTCATCAGCAAGTCTTTCGACAAGTGCCACGCCTTCTTTCACGCCTTGAAAGGGAAAAGCAGGCGCAACTTCGAATGGACAGAGGACTGCGACAGAGCATTGGTCGAGCTCAAAACTTACTTGGGCTCGGCCCCACTCTTAGTGAAGCCAGAGGAATTCGAAACCCTCTACCTGTACTTAGCTGTCTCGGCTCATGCCGTCAGTTCTGCTCTAGTTCGACAACAAGGTTCTGACGACATGCCAATCTACTTCACCAGTAAGACATTCCTACCCGCACAAACACGCTATCTCCCCCTGGAAAAGTTAGTCCTTGCTCTAGTCTCGGCAGCAGCCCTCATAACATATTCATCTCTTATCACCCTTGTTCCTTACATATCTACCAAAAACCAGCTTATTCGTCTGAACAAACGAGCCCGGTACCCATAACCCTTATATATAATACAAATTCCACTGCCTACCTACATCATAGAGCCGATAAATTTTCTTTTTGTAAGGTTTGGCATCAATGCAATGTTTGTCTCGATAGCAGCTTAGCATGGTGGTGTTTGTTGACGGAATAAAAAATATATACTACTCCTTCCATCTCAAATTGTCCATCCTCCATGAAAATTTGTGCAATTTTCGATTCGGAAAATAAAATACTTTCAAGCATCATTTTTCAAGTTTCTTTACACCAAATTAAAGTACTTCAAGAGCTCTTTAATATGGTGCAAAGAAATTTTAAAAATGATGCACGGAAGTATTTCATATGTTGATCTTAAAATTGCACATCTTAATTTTGTAGGATCCATTTTGGGACAGATTGGATCAAATAATGCATAATGATAACAAATGTCAACTTGTACAAGTGTCGATTCTAGCCACTCTAAACAAACTGATCAATGACTAAAGATTGCCTTGCTCTATAGTGATGTGCTGATGTCTTGTGCTTACATTTCTTTTAATTTTTATAATTAAAAAGTACATAATAATAGTGATGCCTCGTGCTTAAGTTTTTGTATGGATCCACTAGCCCAAAAGAGTTTGCCACACTTCAAAAGGTTTCAAATCCGAGACTTAGGAGGCATCAGACCCATAAGTTTAAGGCATTGATTAGTAAACCAACCGCTTCTTGTTTATAAAAACCTAGAGATAGCACGTGAGACTGTATAGTTTGACAATGCTAAGAAAATAGTACTAATCGAGTTGCAGAGAAATTTTCCGGTATCGGGCGGGTATCATGTGGCCGTGCCCATGTGGTGTTCGAGAAATTCATCTGGACCGTTCAAAAGTGTGTTGGATAACCAAGATTGAAATCTTCTCTCTCCTCTACTCTCACTTCACCACTCTCTTTCCTCTTTATCCCTCCTAATCCGAGTAGTCCAAAATCGAAATGGACGAACCGACTGTGCCGAGCGGACACCACGTGGTACTCACCTAACATTCAAAAATTTAAAATCATTGTGATCGCCCCCACTTGGCCCACTCGGCGCTGGCTGTAACATCCTTGTCCTAGAGGGGGGAGAGTGAACGAAATCTAATTGAAATTGAAACTATGGAGAGACACAAGTAATAGGCCATATTATGGGCCGGTGAGGGTGGTCGTTACATCATAACTGCAACCGTCTCTTTCTCACAAGATAACACCACCACCACCCTCCTAACACCGTCAACTTTTTGCAATAATAGTTAAGCTTTGCACTTAATGACACATCTAACCATCTCTCTCTCTCTCTCTCTCCCTCCCACAACCTTCAACGTCCATTCCTCTCTTTCTATAAATTAACACGCTCATCCGTGCACGGATACACATACACACGCAAACGTACATACAGGCATATACACAGAGAGAGAGATGAGCGTGGAAGGGACTCCCATTCCCGGAAACGGAAAGGCAATCGACGAAAATGATACAACGACAAAAGAAAAAGAAGAGGCCGGAGAGAATAAGAGGCCGAAAAGGGTGGCGTTTGTGAAACTCTTTGCGTTCGCTGACACGTACGATTGCGTTCTAATGTTCATTGGATCCGTCGGCGCGTGCATCCACGGCGCTTCGGTGCCGTTTTTCTTTGTTTTCTTCGGCAAGTTAATAAACATCATGGGAACGGCTTATCTCTTTCCGGCTGCAGCTTCTCACAGCGTTGCCAAGGTAAATACTCCATTAGCAAACACAATCTCAATCTCATGACTTGCTCCGTTTTGTGCCAAGAGATGTGAAATGTCACTTCTGCCCCCATCCAAAGTAATCATCAGTCTCTGTAACATTTGTCTGTATGTATATTCTGTTCGTAACAATTTACGTTAGCCAATACACTTTTACAATTTTCGTATATCTTTTTTTTTTTTGCAGTACTCTTTGGATTTCGTATATCTCAGTGTGGTCATACTCTTTTCATCTTGGACAGGTATGAACTAGTTGCTTTTGCGTGATGTATAAGGATCATATTAGCTAGCTAGTAAGCCACATTAAATACGATTATTTTGGTTGTGGTAAAAAGTTGCGTACGTCCGTACGTAATAGTATTATTGTAAACCAATCACGTGTGTTGTGTGAAGGTCAGCTGATAGTCCCTGGAGTACTTATTCCTGATTCACATAATTATCTGAAACCAAAAGCTATTAATGGGATTAAACGGTCATTATATGACAGCTGTTAATTTTTCGTTTCTTGTTAATTTGTCTTATTTTTTGCTAATCAAAATGTGTTGTACATGAAAATGTATGTATAAAAGAGGTGGCATGTTGGATGCATACGGGAGAAAGACAGGCGGCGAAAATGAGGATGGCATATTTGAGGTCAATGTTGAATCAAGACATTAGTCATTTTGACACAGAGGGTTCCACCGGAGATGTGATTTCTGCAATTACTAGCGACATTATTGTAGTTCAAGATGCTATTTCTGAGAAGGTAATTATCACTTCCTCCGTCCCTAAATAAATGTCAGGACCGCAAATCTAGGTCTCTAAAATGATGTATTTTATTCGTTTAAAAATTCCAATTTATTTTCACAAATCAACAGATATGAGTTCTTTCAAGTTGTGAAAAAAATTGAATTTTTTAACTAAAAAATGTATCTTTTTAAAAGCATAGACTTGCAGACTAGATGTTTATTAAAGGACGAAATGAGTACATTTTTCTCGGTTCTCCGTTAGTTCTGATTTTAAAAGAAGAAGAAGTTCTCCATTAATATTTAAGGGGAATGCCTTGATCATTAAAGAGTTGGTGCAACAATAATTAAATGCCATTGTTTTGATGGTGTACTTTTCCACCTCTTTTCATCTCATTTATTGTGTTTTCTTTAATAATTTTCCAAAATTATTAGAGAAATGATTTTGCCACTCCCTTTTTTGTTAACGACACTCCCCTGTAAGTGTGTTTTTGCACCAAAAACACACTTGCAGGGGAGTGGCCTTAACAAAAAAGGGAGTGGCAAAATCAACAACCAATTATTAATTAGTGCCCCCATATGGTTTTCTTTAAAAGTTAGTGCCATTAGTTCATAAATGAGTATATCTGTAAAGTGCAGAAATTCATGAATTATTGAATAATACAACCTATCGGATGCAACTAATGCAATTAGAGACAAATGAAGACAAATTATGGATACATAAAGACAAATAAACAAGCAAATCAAATAAATGATACATGCATCCAGTGGTAAATTAATTCGCCTGTCATTTATCATGTCAGAGGGATGCATGTCGTTGAGGCCTAGTGTTTTAGAGACTTGTTTTCCTGCAACCATTCAATCGTGGTGGTTGATGGTGGATGGTGATTGGTTGTAAGAAAATATAGACGAAAAATTAAGTTTAAGATGAGTAGGACGGAGATGAGGGCGTTTAGGGAACAATTTTGCTACAACCACATGTGTTGTGAGTGTATGTGTGTTTAGTTGTGTGAATGCGTTTGCGGTTATAGACTTTTTGTTTAGGAAGGATTTATTTCTTTTTAAATGGGTGTGAAAGAAATTGGGCACGAAAAGAAATCTTTTGTGTTTATATATACACTCATCTTGTTTGGTTTGGCAGTTTTGAGATATTAAAAAGTTGTATAAGTTTGTGTAATTTTTTTGTCTTCAGTCAAATCTTTAACATTTTAATAAAAATTTTATTTTGTGAATAGAGGTACGTTATGTACGTACATCCAAAAAGTAAAACATAAATAAAAGATTTAATAAAAATTTATTAAAGATGAAAAAAAAATGAATGTTGAAAACAGTTAAAAGTTTTCAAGATAAATTTTCTGTGAAAAGAATATCTTGATTTTCATTAAAAAATCTAAAACCACAAACACATGTAAATATGAGTAAATTTGTGCACGCATTTATGTGTGAAAGTGTTTGTGGTTTTAGCATCAATGGTTTACTTTTGTTTGTCTTTTCCACGTAATAGAAAGGGAATCCTGTTGGGGGATTTTTCTGACAAAGCTAGCCTTTCTGTGGAGTGATTTGGAGCCAAGTACAGGAAAAAAAAAAAAAAAAAATTCACCCACATATTTTTTCCAAAATTCTTTGCACTCCCCTTTTTATGATTCGCCTTTTTTTTCATTTTATTCTCAAGAATTTACAATGTTGTTCTTAATGAGTGAAAAAATTTATTGAAAAAAGGGCAACATGATAAATTCATGCTGATAAAAACGAAAAATGGAGAGTGGATTGTAAAAAGTGTAGTGTGAAAATCCTTCCCCTATTTTTCTTCTCTTCAAAATTAAGTGGTTGGGCTAAGTTAAAAATACATCGGCTAGATTATAAAAAACCACTATCACTATTTCGTTAGCCGTGGTCCCATATTAAAATTGGGGAAATTTTTTGTTCTTTTTGAATGTACAGAAAATTTCCCCAGGTTATCAGAGTCATTAACAAAAGTTTCGAACATGAGACCGGAGAATAAAAAAAAAAAATTTCTAAATCTCAGACTACCAGCTAGATCGAGTAAAACTTTATGTTGTCTTTATCACCACATTAATAGATCGGTTGATTAAGCAACAGAACTTAATAAAAAAGATAGTAGTATTGGTATGGGCAGTTGGAATTTAATTTGCTCTTACCAAAATGCACACACATCCCATTGGGTAGATGCAACAGAAGAGAAAAATTCAATGCCCCAACGATGACAGATAACACCCCATGTTGAACCCATTTTGGAAGCATATGTCTTAAGTGTTATTTGTTTTGATGTCCCATTTAATTTGTTTTAATAAGCAGATGGAATTTTATTTCTTTTATTTTGTTGTTTGTTTTAATAATGTCCTCCTTCGGGGGGTTTGTCCTCCCTCGTAGGGTTTTGTCCTCCTTGGGGGGGTTTCTTCTCATTTTGTAGGACGGCGCATTTATGCGCTTATACGCTTTTTCTGTTAGAGTGTCCGTACTGTAGACTCCCAACCTTCTCCCATGGAGATCTTTTGATGAATACTATCTCTCAACTTTTTATATATATATATATAGAAAACGGCATCGTTATATATGTGTGTGTGTGCTCCCGCGCGTCCCTCTCTCTATTTAATTTTTTTGGACAAAAGGGGAGGGCCACATAAAGGGAAAATTACAGGTCAGTGGAGGACGAAGCCATTATTCACCACTTTCATGGTCTACAATTCTGAAACCACCAATACATGGTAACCATAACACTGGTGAAACAGTGGACACAATTTTGCCCTTAATATAAAACGGCATCGTTAGATCAAAACCCTTTCCCTTCTCATTCTCTCTCTCAAAACACGATACGTACAGACCCAGAGCAATTCGAAATAGACCAAGTCTCTCTCTCTCTCTCTCTCCTTTGGTCTCGATTGCTCTCGGCTTTGATCAAGAAGAATTGAAGACGTGCGCGAAGAATCGAACCAACCACTAGCATATATCGTTTCAAGTCGAAGCATCGGCTTCGATTACATTGTGTTCTTACAAAAAGTAACCACCTAATAGTCCCACTTCCTAGAATTCTAAAACCAAAGCATTTAACCGCTCCTTAAATGGGGCAGTCTCAAATACTTAGTTCGAGGCCTACTATGGATCCCCATGATAGCAAGAAGAATAACACCCAAAATGAAACAAGCAACCCACGCTGCCCACATCAGTCCATTGCTTTTCCTCACTTTTCCCTCCAATTTCTTGTTCTTTTTCTCACATTCTTCAATCCTCCTCCCATATTCCTCATTTTTTTCTCACCTTCTTCGATCTTCCTCTCATATTCCTTACATTTTTCCTCATGCTTCATCTCAATTTCTTCCATCTTCGTTTCATATTCCACAATACACTGTTTGAGTGACCTTATGTCCCTCTGGAATCGGAGAACCACTTTCTCTTGCTCACCAATGGCACCATCCAACCATTCAAAGTAATCACAGTGTACACCACCAGTTTTTGGCACACTGGGATACCAATAAGGGCACCCGAAGAACCTTCTACCTGGATTCTTATCCGTCCACGAGGTGTGCAAGACCGCTTGCTCACTGTGCTCACAAAGTCGTATCTCATAGGACTTCCAGTCGTTCCACTGCTTGAATTAAATTCCATGCCTGCTCTAACCAAAACCAAAATATGTAACTGTCATATAACATAAATAACAAGTGGATTGAGTACGTGACTTTGTTTTCATGATTATAAGAATTACATTACATGAGATGGTTCAAATAAAACATCAATAATCTCATTCTGTAGAGTCCTAACATACACGAAAGATACCCATTTAACGTACAAGACTTGTCTGCCAAAGTTAATCGAAATTCTAATAGGACAACACTACCACGTGAAATATTTATACAGACTAAACTACATGTTCTGTACAAACCAAGTCATGTAATCAAACAGACCAAACAATCAACAAAAATGGAAACAACAAAGGGATAATAAACTGATCCAACCAACAATCTACCAGTACAACTGTTGTAGGTAAACATCAGTCATATGCCAAACAAGAGCAAGCCAATAATCACCAATGTGAGCCAGATCTTGTGTAGAACAACCAAAAACTAGGGTTCAATGGTCTACATTCACACTATCAATCAATTTATATGCTAAATAAGAACAACCACAAACAAAATTGGAAACTTGTAGCTTCTTAACCCATCTTCGACTTGGACAAAACGAGTGTGTCTTTTCTGTATGTGTGTGTGAGAGAGAGAGAGAGAGACAAGAGCGAGCAAGAGAGAGATATATATATACCAGAGTGAGAGACCGAGTGAGAGAGGAGTCGTCGTCGCCGAGGGAGAGAGAAGTCGTCGTCGCCTGGTGTTAGGAGTCGAGAGAGAGAGAGAGACCAAGTTAGAAGAGGACTCGTTATCGCCTGGTGTGGGGAATGAATGGGAGATTGGGGGAGAAATGAATTTTAGGGCTTATAAGTGATATATAAAGGAAGGTAAAATAGATATTTCAAGTGGGCACACCATGTATTTGTCAATATTTTTCCTCTTGTCATACAAGTGATAGTTTCAAAGACTACAGACCATGATATTCAAATTATTTCCGATCAACACCTCTGACCCGTAATTTTCCCACACGAAAACCCATGGAGATCCCACGTCCTTTTTGTTACCAAGAAAAAGAGATTTGGGTTTTGCCTGATGGACTCATGGTCAATTATTAAAAGCCTAATCGAAATAAATTTACTTAATTTTTAGATAAAAATAATAAGAATTTTGTCTTAATTTTTAGACAAGTCAAGTTATGTTTTATTTTGACACTCGTTAGGTTTTTAAGCTTAGCTTGGATAAGTTTAAATTATTCATTATTTTATCAATACTGTGTTTGAATCTCTAAATTGTCAATTTCTTGGATCTTTTTAGTTTCTAGTATTTCTTGACTAGTATAATCGAAAAATTAAGATACGAAAAAATTGAAAATATAGAAAGAAAGATTTTAAAATTTTCTATTTGACTTTTGTCGGTAGTTTTGTTTCTTGTTTCTCTTGTCCAAACAAATCAAAAAAGTAAAACTATATAAAAAAAATCTAAAAAAACGAATAACTTAAGCAGTTCCAAATGGAAAAAAACACAATATTAATAAATTTTCATAGACCTAGCCTAAAGAAGAATCAAAAGATTGCTCAATCAAACCAGTTTGTGATTGACGCAAAAACAAGTAAAATTTTCAAATCAAGATTTTACTACTAGGTACACTTTAACTAATTCTGATAGGATTTGGATCCTTTGCATAGTCTAAGTCGGCCTGTTTTCGGACCCGTCCCAGATATATTTTGATGATCAAGATCATTTATCTTTTAAACCTTATTTGAGATTAGGCACATTTGTAATGCAAAAAATCACATTTCAATCCAGTGTTGCAATATAAAAGTATGAAAAAAGTGGAAAATAAATGTTTTGAAGCTTGTTTTTTTCAAGATAAATGTGCACGGAAACAAGTCAAATAGTATCCGGCAGAGGTGGAGCTATTGTGGGGTCGGAGGAGGCCCCGGCCCCCTCCCAATTTTTTATTTCTTTATATGATTTTCATAATTGTTGTAGATATTTGAAATTATGAAATTTCAACCATAAGTAAACAATAAGAACAATTTTCATTGTTAGCATAATAACTAATGGTTAATTAATACTCCCTCCATCCCTAAATAAGTGTTCGACGCGCAATTCTATGCCTTCAAAAAAATGCATTTATTTCGTTAAAAAAATCAAATTTTTTTCACAAATGAATAGATAGCAATGAGTTCTATTAGATTGTGAAAAAAATTTAAATTTTTTAACGAAAAATATGCACAATTTGTAAGGCCTAGGTTTGCGACCCGGGCACTTATTTAGGGACGGAGGGAGTAATAATATGCAATAACACTGCGTGTCGTTGAACGATATCATAGTAGCAATACTCAAGATTAATTATTATAAAAAATGTTTCATAAAAACTCAAACTCGGGATTTATATATTTTCAAAAAAATCATCATAACATAAATCTCTTTTGTAATTCGGCCCCCTTCGATTTCGATTCCGATCCTAGCTCCGGCCAATGACATCCGTTAAGTAACCATGATACTAGTAGGAGTATTTGGCATGAAAGGAGTTATCGACGAGGTCTAGAAGTGAACCATCCGAATCATCAAAGATGAGTCTGCGAGGGACCTAAAAATGGATCTATAGCACTACCATCAGCAGATTCACGCTATCAAATGAATCTCCCTTTCTCAAGAAGAGAAATGTGTAAAATGAATCTCTGAAATGCGTTTGATTTGAGTTTGAATGGAGACTTTAATTGGGTTGTGATGGCAGGTGGGGAACTTTATGCACTACATCAGCAGGTTCATAGCTGGCTTCTCAATCGGCTTCTTTAGGGTTTGGCAAATCACTCTTGTCACTCTCTCTATTGTCCCCTTGATCGCCCTTGCTGGTGGTGTTTATGCTTTTGTAGTCACTGATCTCATTGCCAGAGTCCGCAAATCCTATGTCAAGGCCGGTGAAATTGCCGAAGAGGTACTTATATACCTTCTCTCTCTACAAATACATGTATGTTTTTAGTTGTAAATATATATTTTTATAACATGATGTTCGGGGTCAGTTTGCACGCACCCAGGGCCGGGTCTAGAATTTTTGTTCTGACAAAAACATAAAGAAATGGGAAAATTCCTGGCCGGTCCCAAATTTTACATGAGGTTCCATGTAAACCCTTTTTTAAAGTGCTATTCCATCTAGACCCTTTTTAAAGATGCTTTTACTATTTTGCCCCTATCACTTTTCATACCCCGAGAATTCACACCTCCGAGAATTCAAACCCCTGAGAATTCAGACCCCTCAGAATTCACACCTTCAAGAATTCACACCTCCGAGAATTCACACTCCCCAGAATTCACCCCCCAGAATTCACGCCCCCCATAATTCACACATCTTTTCAGAATTCACACCCATGTACAAAATTCAGACCCTCTTTGGAATTCACACCATGTGCAGAATGCAGAATTCACACCCTTCAAAATTCACACCCATGTACACTTCACAAACTGTGAATTGTTGGTGTGAATTCAACCCTGGTACACCTCTGGCGGGTGTGAATTCTGGAACTGAATTCTTCGGGCTACAAAAAATCCTTTCCACATCTTTTGCATGATTCACAGCCCCATAATTTCATACCCTTTTGTAGAATTCACATTTTCGAAAAAAGACAAAATTCACACCATCAAATTAAGAATTCACACCTTCGGAAAAAAAAGAATTCACACATTCGGAAAAAAAAAAAAATTCACACCTTCAAATAAAGAATTCACCACACAAAAAAACAAAAAGGTGTGAATTCACAGGAAAAAAAGAAGAAGGTCCGCACAGAGCACCCCATCTAAAAACATGCATGACCTAATCAATCACCAAAAATCAAAATCACCGTCAACAAATTTGCAATGTATAAAGCAGATCACAGATCCGTGATCTATTTTCAAGCCTATAAAACCTGCAAAGAGTAATTCATGAATACATTTTGGAACAAAACGTAACGACAAATTTGTTGCGCTAAATACTTGTATTTTTCCTTTCTCTCTTCCTTCAACGCTCCCTGGCCGGCGCGGTGGGTCCCGATACCGGGAACCCTCAGATTCATGCCACGACGCGGCCGATGCCCCATGGCTCGGCAGAGGTCTGGTTGCCGGCGTAGGGCTAGCGGCTATTCTTGGAGACCAGGGAGTGGACGTGGGTGATGATTTTGGACCGGATCGGGGCCATCATGACGGAGGGCAAGGGGAGCGCGTCCTTGTCGATCGACATGTGGGAGTCGAAGGTTTGGACAGAGACGACAGGGCGGGCGGTGGTGTAGGCCATTTCTGGAGAGAGAGAGAGAGAGATGGGGCTACAGTACCGAGAATCCTGATCCAGATAAGTGGTGCGCGAGTTTAGTAGAGAGGGGTATTTTGGACACCTCACTTAAAACAGGGTTTGTTGGGAATGGGTTTAACGCGGGGTGGGGCTGGATGGATATGTACAGACAAAAAAGGGCCGGCCAGTAAGAACCCCTAAAGAAATTTGGGGAATTTTTAGGCCGGCCCAAAAAATTAGACTCAGACTTAATTTAGTCCTGCACAATTGTTTGTATTTTTTATTCCAACCATGCACCTTTCACGCGCATCAGCGCACAGAACTAAAGAGCATCTATTATAGAAAAATTATCCAATGCTCCATGAACATTGGTGCACCATTAAAACATTGTTTAAATTTCAAAAAGTCATATCTTTTGTTGTAGATATTCATTTTTTTTAAAAATTATATTTTTGGAACCTATTCGACGATATCTACTAAACAAGATTCATATTGAATATGAAATTATGTAAGATTAAAAAAATACCATTTGCTATGAAAACTATGAGAACTGTTTCAATGAGAATTGTTTCTATGAGAATTGTCTCTATGAAAAGTGTCTATGATTATTATTTCTATGAGAACTGTCCTTGAACTATGATTATGAGAACTGAGGCTATGAGAACTATAATTTTAGAATCAATTCCTGAATCATATTATTTCAGACAAAAATACCATTGGATATGTAAACTGACTATGAGAACTGCCAAATCTTATAATCAGTTCTATAAGAATTGCTGAGAACTAGCTTTGTGAACTGAGCTATGAGAACTGGCTATGTGAACCGCGACTAGTCCCGGCTTATGCTACTTTTACTTATACTCCCTCCGTTCCAAAATAATTGTCCCTTTTGGGACTGCGTGCCATTTTCAATAGCTTATATCTTTCAATTTATAGTAGTTTTTATAATTTTGAAAATTTTGTATAATAGAATTAATTAAGATCTATCAAACAAGATCCATAATGCATATTTTTTGAGGTTCACATCAAAAGATATAAGCCGTTGAAAATGACACGCAGTCCCAAATGGGACAATTATTTTGGAACGGAGGGAGTATATGAGAATTGGCTATGAGAAGTAATTGTTCTCATAGAGAATTACCTTTGTAAACTGGTTATGAGAACTAGACTATGTGAACTAAAAAATACATACTTCACATAGTCTTACCATACACTAAAATACACAGTTTTCATAAAAAATACACACTTCTCATAGTAAAAACACACGTCTCATACAAAAAATATACACTTCTCATAGCAAAAACACAGTTCTCATACAAAAAACACCCTTATCATACACAGTGCTCATAGAAAAATACACGGTTATCATATGAAAAACACGGTTCTCATACAGAATAATACACACTTCTCATGCAAAAATAAACACTTTTCATAGAAAACTACACACTTCTCATAGAAAATACACAGTTCTCATATGTTTTAAAATAGTTCTCATACAAAAATAAACATTTCTCATAGAAAAATACACAATTCTCATATGCTTTAAAACAGTTCTCATACAAAAATACACACTTCTCATAGAAAATTACACACTTCTCATAGAAAAATACACATTTCTCATAAAAAATTACACATTTCTCATAAAAATATATACACTTCTCATAGTAAAAATACAGTTCTCATATAAAAAATACACACTTCTCATAGCAAAAACACAGTTCTCATACAAAAAAACACGCTTATCATACACAGTGCTCATAGAAAAATACACGGTTATCATTTAAAAACACAGTTCTCATAGAAAAAATACGCAGTTTTCATAGACAGTTCTCATAGAAAAATATACAGTTCTCATGAAAAATATACAGTTCTCATAGAAAATACATAGTTCTCATAGACAGTTTTCATAGAAAAATACACAGTTCTAATAAAAAATACACAATTCTCATAAACAGTTCTCATAAAATATACAATTCTCATAGAAAATACATAATTCTCATAGACAGTTCTCATAAACAATACACAGTTCTCATAGAAAAATACACACATAAACAAAAATTAAACAAAAACAAAAAAAAAGTAATTTAATTGGAGAGGAGAGGAGAGGAGAGGAGAAAAACATAATTGAACTTATATGTCCTACCATGTCACCTGTGTGCGCCTAGAAAAAACATAATGAAAAACTTGAACAAATATTCAATTCCAGCTTGAATTATTTGCCGACAATTCCTCCGCCACCACCTTCTTCGAGTGCCAAGGCCGATTCGACCACGGCGCCGCAACTAGTTCAACTCACTTCTCACCGCCATCGGTGCCACCACCTGACGCCGTTCGTCCACCGCCGTCCCGTCCTCTTGTCGACACCTCCATTTCCAATTGATATGGGAAATGCCGACACCTCCATTTCAGATTACTTCTGTGGGCAATCAGATTACTTCTCCTCCACAGCAAAATTCAGCAACACATCCTCCTCCACCTTCAACACCGGCAGAGACGTCGACGACGGCATCTCCAACAAGTTCTCCACACCCTTAGCGGCGACCACAACCACGATCCAAATCCAGCGCCTCCTCCACCGCCTTCATTGTACTGGTGTCCGATCATGAGGCCGAAGTTTTACATGCGTCGCCGGCGTCGAGAAATTGGAGCCATTGGAGTGAAGAAATGGCCGAGTGCCCATTCCGTCGCATCGCCGTCGTCCATGTAAATCTGAATGGCAGACGGTGTTTCGGTGCCGGGCCGCGGACCGAAAATGGATTTGAACGAGAAATGGACTCGATGTCGGCCCACTAACCGAAAATGGCACAGTTCTCTGACCACGTTTTCTTCTTCCTGATCTTCGCCACCTGTTCCGAGAATCTGAACAGGATGTGAGCTCCTTCAATTCTCTTGTGATCTCGGTAAAGCACGACTCTCTGATGGAGTCCGAAGCGGCGGAGGTTTTGACGGGCGACGGAGAGAGATATTTTTTTGTTCTGGTTCTAGAATTTGGGAGATTTTCTTCGTCTGGGGCAATAAAGTCACAATGCAATATTACCGAGCCTATTTAGGTTCGGAAATAATATTCAGAGTTGGGATCAAACCGAACCTAAAAACTAGGGTCTCCCTCTAATTTTCTAAAGAAATTTTACTTTCTCCCTTCCTTTGTTCCACTTAGCGCCTTTTCCTATCCCAAAAACATTGTCTTACTTCAAAACTAAACTAAATAGGAAATGGGAAATGGGCAATTGTAAATGAATTTTCTCTCTTACCCTTCATATTTATTAGTATTAGTGTATTACCAACAAAGTAATAATAGGTAATGATTGGAGGATAAACAAACCGTTAAAGTGATAAGAATGCAGTGATTGTATTTCTCTTATATTAAAAGCTCTATATATTATAAAGTATTTACTTGGTTGAAAGTTATTAGGCTAGTTTATTTTGTTTTGTTGAGATATATCATCTACTTACTAACAAATTTAAGGGAATTTTCATTGACTTTGGCTACGTATGAATAACTTAGAGTCGACGATAAAAAAAGAAAGTTATCTGTAAAAAATTGCAAAATTTTAGCATATTTTTTGAGTCCGGGGTTTACTAGTGTCGCCGCGCCTGCTCGCACCTCGACCAAAACCAGGGCGCTAAAGTTAACGATCGGGCAAAACCTTCGAGTGGGTGGCCCAAGGGCTTAGCTGTATAGTAAACTTGAGCAAATTTGAGTTAACGTTTTCAAGTATCTTTCAATCACTTCATGTTCTCTTGCTTGGTATCTTTTAATGTTGTTTCCTTTGAGATTTATGTGCTTAGGAGGTCCTATCCTAGTTGGGCTTCCTTGATGGGGGCGAGTTTCATAGGAGAGTCTGACTTGGGAATGCGGGAGTGAGGTTCTGAGACCACCTTGGAAGTAGGTTCCTACTACTAAGGAGCATGCATTGTCTTCCTATCTCGCTTTCTTCTTATTTTATGCAAATTCTCAGGTAATTGGAAATGTCAGAACAGTTCAAGCATTTGCAGGAGAGGAAAGGGCACTAAGATCATATAGAACAGCACTTTTGAGCACTTACCAGTATGGGAAGAAAGCCGGTCTTGCCAAGGGTCTGGGTTTGGGCACCTTGCACTGTGTTCTTTTTCTTTCATGGTCATTGCTCGTTTGGTATACTAGCATCGTTGTTCATAAGAACATTGCAAATGGAGGAGATGCTTTCACTACCATGCTCAATGTTGTCATCTCCGGACTGTAAGTCTTTTACTCTTCTTTCTACGTTCATCCACTTTTTGACTGTTGCAGAAAATGAAATTTCCAATGTTAATTACATGGTGATGAAATCTGGATGATTCCATAGATTCATCGGTGGAAATAGGAAGGCAACATAAGAATTTGGTTTGTGTTGCAGCATTTGATATGAGATTCGTCTATTACTATTAGGTGGATACTTTATGTTTGTAGAATTGCCAAGTCGATAGTGTATAATGAGTGTTCCGATTCTAACCAGTGTCCGGCGCACAAACCTAAACCTTCAAAAAAATGCATTTGTTTTGTTAAAAAAATTAAATTTTTTTAACAAATCAATAGATAGCAACGTGTTCTATTAGATTGTGAAAAAAAATTAAATTTCTTAATTAAAAACATGCATCTTTTGTAAGGCTTAGTTTTGCGCGCCGGACACTTATTTAGGGACGGAGGGAGTAGTAATCAAATTTTGACCTGTTTATCATGCTACTGCTTTTTTCCAAACATAAAGAACCGTGTCATAACGTATGAAGAAGGTTTGCACAACATGAATTTCGATCTCATATTCAACATGGAACTGGAAGCAAGTTCACTATGCTTTTCATGTAGTTATAGCTATTACTATTGCTACCTCTAGTGAAATTAATACTGATTGTTTTATTTTTTTATTTTTGACAATGGACTTGCTAGATGTCCACTAGAGAAACATGGGAAGGAGAGTACTAATAACAAGAAACATCACAAATGAATTAACACAATTCCCTCCTATTACGAAAACAACAAGGCTCTCTTCTTCACTGATAGATTGCATTGTATTCTATTATCTCTAATAGAAAAAATACAATACGATTGCTTGCAGATTGTGAAGATTGAAGAACATCCAACATCTCATAATTGCATGCTTAACTTGTATTCCACATGTCAATAATCAGGAAGCAACTTAACCTCTCAATTATGATCTCTTCCATAATTAACACAGGTCACTGGGACAGGCAGCACCAGACATCTCAGCATTTATCAGAGCAAAGACGGTTGCTTATCCCATATTTGAGATGATAGAGGGAAATACAATAAGCAAAACCAGCTCAAAAAATGGAAGGAAACTAGACAAAATCGAAGGCCGTATCCAGTTCAATGACGTATGTTTCAGCTACCCATCTCGACCTGATGTCATAATATTTAATAAGCTCCGTCTTGACATACCTGCTGGGAAGGTTGTAGCCCTTGTGGGAGGAAGTGGGTCCGGAAAGAGCACAGCTGTATCTTTGATTGAGCGATTCTATGAGCCCCTCTCTGGACAAATACTACTGGATGGAACTGATATTTGGCAGCTTGACATCAAATGGCTAAGAAAACAGATTGGGCTGGTAAATCAAGAGCCTGCACTTTTTGCTACTACCATTAGGGAAAACATTCTCTACGGGAAAAATGATGCCACCCTTGAAGAGATTACACGTGCTGCAAAACTTTCAGAGGCAATCGGTTTCATCAGCAACCTTTCCGATAGATTTGAAACTCAGGTATAACAAACGGAAAGATTATTTACTTGCCCATTTATGGGGCAGCACACTTCATGGTTGTTTCTGTTATTGTTCTAACCTTACATGGGTTCCAAGATGATTCATGAAAATGCCAGAAATTTTAATCAACCGACCAATAAGAAAGTTTACTGTGGAAGAAGTTAATTTCTTCTGGTCGATCTTGTTGCAACCAAATGAAGCGTAAAAGGAAAGTTGAAAGGCAAAGAATAGGAAGATGAGTTTGGTTCAAAGAGATTATTACTGTTTCTTTCCTACCACTTTGTAACTCATGCATTTATCTTCCATATTTATAACTATTCAGTACGTACAAAACTGTGATTAGCATCAACTCATGGTTTTAATTTTGGATATTGACAATGCAAGTTAGAACGGTATGATTCTTTATCTCCGATGCTGAACTTGGGTTTGGGAGAGATTAGTGGTGGGACATTAAAAGTGAACGGAAAAGTGGAAAGAAACTAGCTCTGATAGTCCCTGGCCTTCTCTTTCCTTTCGAAGTTCCTTCATAAACCTTCATAAATAAAATAATCTTGATACATGTTAAGAGAGGATGAGGAGGGTATAGTTATCGTTCAAGGAAAATTAATAGTATGCCATTTGCAGGTGGGTGAAAGGGGAGTACAGTTATCAGGTGGACAGAAGCAGAGAATTGCAATATCACGTGCAATAGTAAAGAATCCCCCAATACTTCTACTGGATGAAGCTACAAGTGCACTTGATGCGGAGTCTGAGAAGAGTGTACAGAAAGCACTTGATCGAGTGATGGTGGGACGGACAACAGTAGTTGTGGCCCACCGGCTTTCTACCATTAGAAATGCAGATGTGATAGTTGTTGTCCAAAGCGGTAAAATCGTGGAAACTGGAAGTCATGATGAGCTCATCTCACAACCAAACAGTGCTTATGCATCGCTTGTTCAACTCCAAGAAGCAACTTCCTTGCATTGGGTCCCTTCACGAGGACCTACCTTGGGACGAGAACTTAGGTACACTAAATTTTGCAATATAATGATTCTTTAGAAGTTAGATTTGGATGCTTAACATGATTGCAGTAATCGAAGCTTAGGGGCTGACTTGTGAGGAAAAAATAAAACAAAGATTTGAGGCTGGATTTTTGCTCCGTTTGACTGATGCAGTGCTTTTTTTGCAACATCAGACAATCGTATACTGACTGTCTATGTAGCATGGACATGAAATTTCTTAAAAACTGGGGACACGGACACGGCAAGTGATACACCCAAATATATATAAATAAATAGCATTTGTTTTATATCAGTGGAAATATAGTTAGATGCATAAGCATGAAGCTTCAATATATTTTAACGATTATCATATATACACCATATTACACCTTTAATCCAAATTATTTGAAGTAATACACATTTACCCCCCAAAACTTAAAAATTGCATATTTAACCCCTGTCATGTCCCCATACGTGTCCCTCCCGTGTCGTGTCCCATACGTATTTTGCCGTGTCTCCGCTGTGTCCCTCTCATGTCCCCACCGTGTCCCTCTCATGTCGTGTCCTATACGTATTTTGTTGTGTCCCCCACTTTATGCCTCCCGTGTCCCAGTTGTATCCCTCCCGTATCCCCGTTGTATCCCTCCTGTATCCCTGCCACGTCACGTTTCTCATACATATTTTGCCGTGTCCCCGTGTCGGACACGCAAGCACGCTAGCCTCTAGGAGTGTCGGTGCTTCATACGTGATGGTACACTTTCTTATTTTCTCTATATTTCTTAACAAATGAGAAAATGAAATATGGCTTACTTTCCTTGTCTTCGATCTATGTTTAGGTTGCATTTGGATTTTGGAATTTGTTGAGGGTTTGGTAGCAAAAATGGAGGAAGGTGAACGAAAAAATAATAAGATAATAAAGTGAAGAAGATTCTTTATTTGTTTCCACAAAGCCTTAAAGCGAGCTAATATTTTGGTTGCCTCTGCATGCATCTCATAATATTGCTTTAGCATGAACAGCAACATCACTTTAGCATGAACAGCAACATCAGCACCACCATTATATAAAACTATTCTAATCTTCCTCCAAGGGATTGCATTTTCTTTTCAGTGTTTAATTTCTTTCAATGACACCTCTAATCCACATAAACTCATCTTGCCACCAATCTTGAAATAGACTAATACGTATCAACATCTTGCTTTCTCCTCTCTTTTGATAATTTTTGCAGCACAAAGTATTCCCGTCATTTATCCCATCAATTGTCCCGGACGAGCCACAGTGCAAGTTTTCACACTGATAAGGCATCAGTTGTTCAAATTGGAACTGATGGGACCAAGACTATTACGCCACCCCATGTGTCCAGCAGAAGATTGTACTCCATGGTGGGTCCCGAATGGATTTACGGGGTTGCCGGCACAATTTGTGCACTTATTGCAGGAGCCCAAATGCCTCTTTTTGCTTTTGGTGTCACTCAGGCTCTTGTATCTTACTACATGGACTGGGAAACAACATCTCGTGAAGTCAAGAAGATCTCACTTCTCTTCTGTGGAGGCGCTGCTATAACTGTCATTGTTCATGTCATCACACATCTCTCGTTTGGAATCATGGGAGAGCGGCTTACTCTTCGCGTGCGAGAAATGATGTTTTCTGGTAAAAAACAAGTCAACTTCCCTTCTTTACTCCTTTTATCCCCATCTATGTTCCATGGACTCTTCTAATTAATTGGATAAGGGTAAGGGATGTGTGTCTGACATGTTTAGTTTGTTGGAAATTCACCTACCAACTTGTTAATGTGAACACTATGCATAGAGATCTTATATTATGCATGAAATGCCCAAAGGAACCTATGAAATACCATTATCCTACATGCTAAAACAAATAGTATATTAAGGAACATGCAAGAACAAATGTTATATTAAGGAACATGAATGTTCTGGTTTGGTCCGCCATGTCCTTAGAAATTAGATGACCCCGACCCGTGACAGGTACCGGACACTATGTAACATAGATCGCAAATGTTCCCCTTATAAAAAAGTTCTTACGAAGGTACCCTTCCATCCCTTTTGTTTGTCTATTTATGACAGTTGTGTCTATCAAATTTCTTTCACCAATGAAAATATCTCAATTGCTTCTTTTGAGTTTTGAATGATATGGGACAGCGAGAGTATGATTTGCTATGCCTGGTATATAGTTTTTAGCAAGGGCATTTATTTTTCAGAACTCAAAAGAGCTAAAGTTGTTTCAATGTTCAAAATTAGTTTTGTGCAACATTCTTTTTTTTTTCTTTTTGCCTTGTTGCCTTTTGAGGTAATGGGAACCAAAACACAAACTTATGTTCATGTCGAAGGGTTTCTTTTCTTTTCTGTTTCCTTTCATTCATTTTTGGCTAAAGTTTCCTTCTGTAACTGGTTGCAGCCATTTTGAAAAACGAGATTGGATGGTTTGATGACATAAACAACACAAGTTCCATGCTTGCATCACGATTAGAGGGTGATGCAACTTTGTTGCGAAATGTAGTTGTTGACTGCTCTGCAGTTCTCATACAAAACCTTGGTTTGATTGTTACCTCATTCATCATTGCCTTCATCTTGAATTGGAGGCTTGCGCTTGTTGTCATGGCCATGTATCCCTTAATCATTAGCGGTCACCTCAGCGAGGTTTTCTACTCCTTCCAACTTTGATCTGTGGAGTGGAACTGAGATTGATGTTTTTTTTTTTCACTAGTTTTTTTTTTTTTTTCAGAAAATGTTTATGAAAGGGTATGGTGGCAACTTGAGCAAAGCCTATCTAAAAGCTAACATGCTAGCTAGTGAGTCGGTGAGTAACATCCGCACGGTGGCTGCATTCTGCTGTGAAGAGAAGGTTCTGGATCTTTATGCTCAAGAACTTGTTGAGCCTTCAAGGAAGTCATTAACTCGCGGACAGATTGCTGGTATATTCTATGGAGTCTCTCAATTCTTCATCTTCTCATCCTATGGCCTTGCTTTATGGTATGTGATTTCAGCCTCATCTTCGTTACCTTTGCACAAAAAATATCTGTGAGAATCCATGTTGAACACTTAGCATGAGTGTCTGAAGTCATCCAGTTAAGTCTAGAAAATATAAATTTACCTTTTCATTGTGCATAAAAAGCTCATCTTAATTTGAAATTGTGTGTCACCTTGTAGACACCATTTAACTTGTCAAATACATAAATGATAAATGAGTAAATATTCACTCAACATAGGAAAACAACTAGAATAGCGCTAGTATCCGGCCTAAAGCTCTTGAACTACCAAAAATAAAGTCTTCAGTCAACTGGGGCAATACATTGCATCACCTTGGGAGCATTAACCGATCTGGTACATCAATACATGTTCCGATGCCCATTCCAATCGTGGTTTTCTTTTGTGCGTTTCCTGTTTCAATTTGTGTTTCAGTTTAAGCATGAATTATATGAATCTATCAATTAGACCCATACCCGGTGCTAGTATCGGTGGCCCAGTCTACGTATGAGTCAACGTAGGGGTGGAGTTTGATATCATATACTTATGATCAACAGATGTGGCATATGTCCTTTTTTATCTACTTATAAACTAATCCATGAAACTCCCTATCTGTGCGACTCTTTTGAGTAAGCTTTCTTGTAACTTGCTTCGTATAGCACTTAAAAGGGAATTTTAATTGCCGGTCTTGTTCTATGTTGCAGGTATGGTTCTGTTTTGATGGGAAAGGAGATTTCTAGCTTTAAATCTATCATGAAAGCGTTTATGGTTTTAATTGTGACGGCATTAGCCATGGGTGAGACTTTGGCAATGGCACCCGACCTTCTAAAAGGGAACCAAATGGTGGCATCGGTCTTTGAAGTGCTTGACCGGGAGACTGAGGTAATTGGTGACATCGGAGAAGAGCTAACGAAGGTCGAAGGTACAATTGAGCTAAGGGGTGTCCAATTTAGCTACCCATCAAGGCCAGATGTACTGATTTTCAAGGGCTTTGATCTAAGAGTTCGTGCAGGCCAGAGCATGGCATTAGTGGGGCAGAGCGGTTCTGGTAAAAGTTCGGTGCTCGCAATTATCCTACGATTTTACGATCCAACAGCTGGGAACGTGATGATTGACGGTGAGTATCCCTTTGATGAATTTCACTGCCCATGTTATTTCACACAATAAAACGAAGACGTAATCAATCATACAAACAAAGCACTGCGCATAAATATGTGGTTCGGCAAGATCGCCTATACCCATGGCTCACAACTGTTTGCTCTAGATTGTTGAAGGAAGCGAAAACTAGATACGATGGGTTTACATTAAAAAATCACCGAAATTCCGTCTTTACTTGAAATTATAATCTCCCGACCAATATGTGGTAAGGTGTCTAATACAATTAGGCCTCACAAACCCAACAGTTAGTTTGGCCTTAAAAAAGTTCTTTCAAACTCTTGCAGGGAAAGATGTCAAGAAACTCAAGCTCAAATCTCTCCGGACTCACATTGGCATAGTACAACAGGAACCGGCTCTCTTTGCTACATCAATTTTTGAAAACATCCTTTACGGTAAAGAAGGGGCCTCGGAAGGAGAAGTAATCGAAGCAGCCAAACTTGCGAACGCCCATAGTTTCGTAAGTGCCCTCCCAGAGGGCTACTCCACCAAAGTTGGAGAGAGGGGAGTGCAACTATCCGGTGGGCAGAAACAAAGAGTGGCCATCGCACGAGCTGTTCTAAAAAATCCTGCGATCTTGCTACTAGATGAGGCCACAAGTGCTTTGGATGTGGAGTCGGAGCGAGTGGTGCAACAAGCGTTGGACCGGTTGATGATGAACCGGACCACAGTCATGGTGGCTCATAGGCTTTCCACCATTAAAAATGCAAACCAGATAGCGGTTATACAAGACGGGCAGATTATAGAGCAAGGGACTCACTCTACTCTTGTTGAGGACAGAGATGGGGCTTACTTCAAGTTAATCAGCTTACAACAGCAACAGAACTAAGGAATTATTAGCAGTAACCATCTCATTTTTGTTGGCTCTGACAATATATCTTCTTTTACATTTTTCTCATTTTTGTTTCTCTGCCGTTATTAATTGGCGTATATAAATCAACTGTTTCTGTGACAAGAAAATAATTCATACATATTGGGGAAATGCTATACATTTCACGAAGGGTGTAATAAACATATTCAATAGTCTTTTCCCTGGTGCCTCACTTTCAAGATGGGAGGTGCTGGATACCCAAAATATCTGATCTGGCTGAGCCCTCAGCCCATAATCTCTTGCTTGCACAAGTAACTTTTAATATTTTTTTTATAACTAAAGGTGTCTAGGCAAGCTATTATCAAATGTTGTGTGCCGACGATCGACACATACCACTCACAAGGCTGTATTAGCCTAGGGTGGAATTCATCTGAAAATCCGCCTCTGTTTGGCTTTACTTTCATGAATTGGTTTATGAACGCGTTGTAATTTTTGGGCAAGCTGTTCTACTTTTCAATTCATCTTGACACAAGGAGCTGAAATTTTCTGATTTTAGTCAACTGAATATTTTCGAGCCTGAAATTTTCTCATTTATGCAAAAATGCTTAGACAATAATGTCGAACCATTCAACATTCACCATTACCTCTTGGCAAGAAAAACAGAGAATCAACTTGAATCGTGCACCTTCATTTTCAAGGTTTGGATCGAATCTCTAATAATAACTGTGGGATTGCACTGGGAATAAATATCTATACTAAGCAACATCCCCTTATAGTAACATTCATCATAAAATAATATAATATTCATCACGACAAGACATAATATTTTATGACGGAACAAACGAGACATCTTAATTTTTTCTAGTTGTTCGTATTTATGAGTGCAGACTTTTTCATGTTTTACCGCCAATGTTCTATGAAAACTTGTTTGAGAAATGTAAGCCGGCCTTTTGGGTGAAGTTCAACTGTTAAGCCCAAAATCCAGCAACGATCAAAAACAAAAGAAGAAGGAGAAGTCCAAAAGCCGGTCAGGAAAAAATGGGAAAAACAAGTACTATTTGATGTCGGTTGTAGTGGTCCGAATATTCTGGTTCGGCCACAATCGCTACGTTCGGCGAAAGGCAACCAGGCTCGGCCCGGAGCTAAGCAGCCAAGCTCGGCCATGTCTCCCACGATGTTCCCTCAAAGTTCGGCTCGACCCGGAGCTAAGCAATTGGGCTCGGCTCTGAAGCAAGGCCTATCAATCACCTACTTGGCACTCACCTTAAGCCTTGTGCCGAAAGTGTGTCACTCAGGCTCGGCCACCTTCGGGAAGAGAGCTCTGATGGAGGGTTCTTCTCTTGAGTCACCCACTGGGCTCGGCCATGTGTGGGCTCGGCCACCTTCGGGAAGAGAGCTCCAATGGAGGGTTCTTCGCTTGAGTCACCCACTGGGCTCGGCCATGTGTGGGCTCGGCCACCTTCGGGAAGAGAGCTCCGATGGAGGGTTCTTCGTTTGAGTCACCCACTGAGCTCGGCCATGTGTGGGCTCGGCCACCTTCGGGAAGAGAGCTCCGATGGAGGGTTCTTCGCTTGAGTCGCCCACTGAGCTCGGCCATGTGTGGGCTCGGCCACCCATCGAGTCGCGTGCTCGGCCACCCGCCGAGTCCCGTGCTCGCCGAGTCGTGTGCTCTCTCACATGACTGAAACGGTTATGCCAAAAGATAATGATGGACGCACATGGGAAGTGCCAGCTCACGCCAAAACGGTTACCGGATCTATCTAGTGATGTCACGATGACATCCTCAGCTCGTGCAGGGCGCGTGTTCGTATTTGGAGAGCAAGTTAGGAAGATTCTATAAATACCAAAGGTTCACAACCCTAAAAGGGACACAGCCTTTCCACACTAAAAACCCTAGTTCTTTCTCTCTCTCTGCACCGTTCTCATCCTCGCGCCGGAGGGCCATTCCGGGGCTCCTCCGGTGTGGTCTTTAGTCGTGCTTCGTGGTGCAGGTTAGGTGGAAGAAGCTAGACAACTCCTGAACCAGAGGAGGAAGGACTCGAACCGAAGGTCGCGGGCCACACATCGGTCAAAGTCCTTGAAATTATTCAAGAAGTCCTTGCATTGATCGAAGAGTCTTTTTAAGTTTCTAATAAGTGGTTTTTGAGTTTCAAAGAGTCAAACACATCTTTCAATTAGTCTATGGTCAAATCTTTTAATTTTTGTGTTGGAAATCTAAGTTTATTTTTCCTATGTTGGAGGGATGTTCCAATAAGTCCTATTTATATCCTTTTCTATGAATGAAATCATTAGAGAGTGTGTTTAAGTAAAATATAGCCTTTGGCTAGTGAGAAGATTATCTTCTTGTTTATCGTTTTTGTATCTCTTAGGCGGATTCCTTAGAGTGGTGAGCGATCCCTACGCCCTGTATCCCTTGTTAAATCCTCGGGTGGTGATAGCTGTATCCCGTTGATTTCCTACTTGGGTGGTGAGCGATTATCCCTTTTATCCCTTTTTTACGTTTACTTTACTTCAGTCCCATTTGAAACAATCCGCCGTCAGTTTGGTATCAGAGCTCTTGGGTTGTCATGGCTGGAGTGTTTCAACATCAGCAACAAGAACGACGACGATCATTTCAGAATCCACATTGTGGGAAGGACAAGGATAGTTTCAAAGTGGACGATGCTACTATTGAATGACCCTTTACAACAAAAATTATTCCAGATCCAATTGTGGATTGGAGTAAGCTGCCAATCTATGATGAGTACACTGAAGAAGGATTCTTAATTATCAAAAGACAACAATACTTTGGTTCGACAATAATTGGAATGACCATAGTTGAGTGTTCCAAACCTTTCAACTATGATGGACATGAGGAGACAATAAAGTTATTTGCGCCAAAAGTCTCACACACTCTACCTTCGAAACCTACTTCAATTTCGAAAAAAAGAGAAGTTGATGGAGTTGAGTTACATCTACCCGAAGCATCCCAACAATTTCCGTTGCATATGGTTGATGGCCAATTTTCAAGAGTCATGAAAGTGTCCTATTTACGAGTTGGTCGCAAACCAAAATTCAAGCAACATCTCAGGCAAAAGGAAAGGATCATTGGTCAACCCGTGGACCGTGGGAAGTTAAACTCGAGGACGAGTTTTCTCAACCGGGGGAGAATGATGTCGGTCAAAGTCCTTGAAATTATTCAAGAAGTCATTGCGTTGATCGAAAAGTCTTTTTAAGTTTCTAAGTGGTTTTTGAGTTTCAAAGAGTCAAACACATCTTTCAATTAGTCTTTGGTCAAGTCTTTTAATTTTTGTGTTGGAAATCTAAGTTTATTTTTCCTATGTTGGAGGGATGTTCCAATAAGTCCTATTTATATCCTTTCATATGAATGAAATCATTAGAGAGTGTATTTAAGTAAAATATAGCCTTTGGCTAGTGAGAAGATTATCTTCTTGTTTATCGTTTCTGTATCTCTTAGGTGGATTCCTTAGAGTGGTGAGCGATCCCTACGCCCTGTATCCCTTGTTAAATCCTCGGGTGGTGATATCTGTATTCCGTTGATTTCCTACTTAGGTGGTGAGCGATTATTCCTTTTATCCCTTTTTTACATTTACTTTGCTTCAGTCCCATTTGAAACAATCCGCCGTCACTATTCAAAAAATGTCTTCCCTTTTTATCCTCGATCCCAGCAAATGGCAACTCTAGATTTTATGCATTTCGGTACCATTTGGGACAGGCATTTTTTTACTAGTATTATTTTTCGGTAAATCATTTGGGACAGGCATTCTAGGCTTTTGAACTAGTCAAAATCCTTAACCATCGAAGGAACCCAATCCAAGGCTTTTGTTTTGTTTGATTGTTTGTTGTTTTTTGTTTTTTGTTTGTTGTTTGTTGTTTTTGTATTTCCGAATCGATAGTGTCCGTTTTTTGTTATGTGTTTTTTCTTATCTACAAAATATATGAGATGATCTATGGGCCTGTGTCGATGGGCTGGCCTTCGGTGTGGTAATCCCACATTGGAGGTTTGGGTTGTATGTGTGTGTATTTATAAGATCCACTCACACTTTACCTAGTCAGCAATTGCCTATGTGTTTGGGTGAGTGGAATTATCCTTATGTCCCTCATTCAAAAAAATATATGGGATGATCTTGTTCGTCGGAAAAAAAGGGGAACCCAATCGTAGAGTTGAAGTATATAACCTATAAAAGATTAAACACACAAATTGATCAAAAAGCCTAATGCTTCATTGATTAAAAAAAAAAAACGTATCGCATAAAATTAAGAAACCAAAAAATGCTTTCCTTGAGTTTCAAGTTCATAGGGATAGTTTCATCAATTTAAAATATTGGGGGTGCTAGCATAGCTTTTAAATGGGGATAAAGGAAAGACAACATAGAAAAATGGGAATGCCATCATAGTTATCCAAAATTTAGGAAGGTAAGAATTCCTAGTCCCTTGTCGCATCCGCCTCTGATAACAATTCACAAAATATCGAGGTAAAGGAACAAGTCAAAAGTTTAACGTATGAGTAACGACTATAAATTTTTTATTTTGATTTGAGTGCTGTCGCACGACATTTGTTCGGTCAATAATACCGCATACTTATTATACCACAGTAATGATAACATTAATTTTTGAATAGCGTAATCTAGGATGTTTTTTTTTTTTAATTCTAAAAAGTTATGCTACGAAACAAGCTCTCAATTATTAAATTGGGTACCCTTTTAATTTAAACCCAAAAAAATCATACTTAACTAATTTGTCCGGCGGCAGATTATTTTCCTTGCTTCATAGGTTGGAATCTAATAATGTTAAAGTCTGATTTACTATTTAAATTTCTTTTTATAGATATTCGGTGACGCGACAAAACAGAATGACAAACATATTAAGAAAATTTCATTCCAATCTTTAAAATCATTGAATGATTAGTATCTAGTTTTCTTTTACATTTAGAAGTGACGGTCTATATGATACCCCATTGATTATAACAATACTGACTTTTGTCAAATCCTTGTCGAATTGTATATGAAGGAGAGAAACAAAATCCAATTAAAAACTACGGAGAGGAACAAGTCTTAGGCCATCAACAGTTCTCTCTCTCTCTCTCTCTCTCTCAAGATACCGTCAGCACCACGACACCACCCCTTTAATACTGTCGACTTTTGCTATTATATACTACTTCATCCGTCCTACTTTGTTATGCCTGTTTCCTTTTTTGAACGTCTTAAAAAAATTGTCTATATCTTACAATCTATAATATTTTTTATGATTTCAAAAACTTTGTTTAAAAGAATTAATTGAGATTTATCAAATTCATATTAAATATATAAAATATTACTCCGTATAAATTAAAAGATATAAACAATATTTTGAAATGTTCAAAAAAGAAAATAAGTACAACAAATTAGGACGGAGAAGTATAATTCAGCTTTGCACTAAATGACTCGTCTAAAAATCTCACCCCCTCTGTCTCCCTCTCCCACATCCTTCAACTTCCATTAATTCCTCTCTCTAAAAACCCAGACATTCCATTAAGTGCATTCACACACACGCACTCTCACACATATACAAGCGCGCGCAGAGAGGGAGAAAGAGATGAGCGACGAAGATTCCTTTCCCGGTAATGAAAAGGCGGCCGAAAAGGATACAAAGACAAAAGAAGGAGAAGAGGGAGAAATCAAGAAGCCGAAAAGAGTGCCCTTTCTTAAACTCTTTGCGTTCGCTGACACTTACGACTGCTTTTTAATGTCCGTTGGATCCATGGGCGCATGCATCCACAGTGCTTCGGTGCCGGTTTTCTTAGTTTTCTTCGGTAAAATAATAAACGTAATGGGAACGGCTTTATCTCTTTCCGGCTGCAGCTTCTCACAGGGTAGCCAAGGTAAGTTTGGAAATTAATTAATACTCCAGTACTCCACTATACTCAAAAATTCCCTTGCTCTAATTTTTTCTTTTTACGAAAGACTTGAAGTGTTAGCTAGTACTATGTTAGTGGGAAATAGAAGAGTTGTAACTAAGACGGGATAAACTTGGAACAAGCACTCAAATCCCCTGGGCTAGCTTGCAAGTTCGCTTGTTCTGTTTTGGTTTCCTCTGTGTGTGACCACTACGTCCTCCTTAAGTTTTGCACCAAGCCTGGCTAGATAATCTGCACTCTGGTTGGATTGGCGACAAAAATATAGCAAACAAGAGAAAAACATTTGAATTCACGAGCACACCTTAAATCCACAAGGAAAAAGAAAGAAACTCTGATATTTTATAGATGATATTTATAGGATCCGACTTCTCTGCACTCAATTGCAGAGAAGTGTGTGAGGTTCAATCCAAGGGCGGAGCCAGGATCAAACTCCACCCTGGGCTAACCTAAATTACATATAAATGAACTCAAAAGAGTCTAGCCATCACATAAATGCATAGATGTTCAAAATTATACAAAAGAGAGTTCAAAAAACGTACCTTATTTACGTTGTACCCTACTATGCTTTAGAGAATAGAAATCATCAATTATCGAATCCGTTGTGATATCTTCAACAAGCTCTCTTTCAATGAAGATAATCATAGAATCTGCGAGAAAATCATACTCCATTTTGTTACGAAGATCGGTTTTCACAATCTTCATAGCTGAAAATGCTCTTTCAGCAGTTGCCGTGATAACAGGAAGAGTTGCAACGAGACGAATCAACCTTTCGATCAAATAATATAAGCACCACAAATCAATTTAAGCACACCAACTAATGTCAACTAAATCAGCACAAATCTAAGCACCACCAGCCAGGGCTCTGCATTTAACAACATAAGTGCAAATCTAAGCACCACCAGCCAGGGCTCTGCATTTAACAACATACGTACAAATCTAAGCACCACCAGTCAGGGCTCTGCATAAGAAGAGAATACTTACTGATTTGAAGCCTCGCAAGTCGCAAGCGAATGGGACTCTAAGACTCCGCAGACCGCAGTGTGTATTATACTAGTAGTATATACTGGTCCTGCATTTCAATTTCCAATAAGCTTAAACACAAATCAAGTGGAGAATTAAAAAATCCCTAATATCACTATCACTAATCAACTGAACTTAATTAAAGAGAGTCTCACTTCTCAATGTTCTCATAAGGAATATTAAATTACAAACTTCATTACTTCAACACAGTGCGGCAGTGGTTTTTGCCATATAGCTGGGATACATGTAACGACCCGGATTTTCGACCCAATTTTTTTTTATAAAAATATTAAAAGGTATCAATTAATTCTGAAAATAATACTTTCCTTATTTATTAATTAGTAGATAATTACAAAAAAAATAAGTATTCTATCTAATTACCTCTTAAAAATTATTTTGTCATTATATAAATACATATAAATGCATGCATGCCGCCTATATTCTCCCTCACTCTCTCCTACTCAATCTCTACCTCTCTCCTGACTATAATTCGTCTGTAATATCGTTCCATGTAAAAACCCGATACCGTTAGGACTAGTTTTAATTCGAAACTCATCCAATTCTCCTATATATATACACTCAGGCAACGCACATCACCCCACCACGTTCCACGGGCCAGAGAAAGAAGAAAAGCCGAAGGAACCAGGCTTTAATCCGCATAGAATTTTAGAGAGAGAAAAAGAGAGAAAGTGGGTTTCGAGGAGTTCGTTAGTCGAGATCCAAATTGATCGTTTGAAGTATTTTCCTCAGCCCGAGGATCACCGTAGATCAACCAATTAGGCCCCGAAGATCCCGAAGGAATTGAAATCGTCTTCCCCAAATTCAAGTTTTCGATCAAAAATTCAATCAAACCAAGGTATTATAATTCAATCAGAAGCCTCCTCTAAATATATTTACGATTTATAGACATAACCCAATAAGCCCCGTAGTCCCATGCATTGAAAACAATCAAGAAAAAGCAAAAAAACCAAAGCGTCTGACCTTCGGCGGCTGCAACTGCGGGTTTCGGCCGCAGAGCAGGCCGCGGACCTCGCCGACTCCACTTGGCGGCCAGTGCGCGTGTTATTTTTCCGTTTGAATTGATCGTGCGACCTTTTAAACATCGTATTTGATCCCGAAATTTTTATCCTAGGTTGCCCATACTCTAAAGATCATACCTTGTTAGTTTCATATTTTTTTATTTAATCTGATATTTATTAAATTTTTATTCGTTATCTTGTAACAATTTACAAACTAAAAATCGTTGCAACCTTATAAACTACTCTATAAATTCCTAAACTATTTTTCCTAGAGTCCTAACATATTAGAGATCATAACTTGCTGACTTCATATTTTTTTATGTTATTAGCTATTTATTTTATTTTTAATTAAAGATACAAACGAAAAATAGTTGCGACCTTACAAACAATGATTTTAATATCCAAACTAGTTTTGTTAGACTTCTGACATCTCAAGGATGATATGTTATTAAAATAATATTTTATTTATTTCATTAACCATTTATTATTATTTACGCGTTGTTTCTTAATAAAATTACTTTAAAATATTATAAAAGATGTTAATAATTCCGAATAATTTTATTTAGACTTCTTACAGTCCTAATATGATATTTTGTTAATGTAAATATATCTTTAATTATTTAATTATTTATTATCTATTTATTCCTCTTTTGTCAAATTAACTTAATCTTTTTATTTAAAATAATACCACGAACCTCCAAACCCAACTTTTAGCACTCAAACTTGTTATAGAGGACCGTTAGGACTCTTATTAAGGTTATGATAATTATTCTAATATTTTTACCTAATTAATGTATTTAATTAGTATTTAGTTAATCTAATTACTTAAGAATAATTAATTAAAGCCTAGAAAAATTATTTTAAATCTTTATTAAATAGTTCATACCTTATTAATGATTTTGTGTCCATACAAGATTAGGCAACCTTGATCATAAAGTTATGTGATTGCATTGCCTAATATTTGTTTTGATCCAAAATCATTTATACATCGTTATTATTGAGAATAAAATTGTGTCGATCCTGGATTTGATTGCTAGATTGGACCATAGAGACATGGGGTGGACGAGATAGAAATCACTTAGGCGATGCTAAGTAATGGATAGGTTGTGAAGTTTCTTTCTTTTTAGAGGATTGTTTTGCGGGCGTGATTACGAGATATGATGGTTGTGGTGAGAAAGTATCTGACGTTATTGTTGTTAAGAAAGAAACAAATGAAAGTCGTGGGCTTGGCAGGACCTCGGGGGGCCTAACAGGACCTCGTGTGATCGGGAGTAGCTTGAGCAGGACATGAGGGCAGCCTGAAAGACCCAGTGTCGCTAGGGTGGCCAGCGACCTCGTGGCTGGCACAGCGGACTCTCGTGTGATCGAAATTGCTGAGCGAGGACCTTGAAGCGACTGATGGACTAGGTATGAGAATGGCCAGCAGGACCTTAGGGCGGACTGAGGACCTCAGTATTGAGGTAGCTGATGGACCTAAGATTGTGATTTGAAGCGGCGGGTAGTCGGTGATATGATTTAAGCGGCGGGTAGTCCGGTGATATGCATGATGATTTAAAACCGTGATAAACCGGAGATGATTTAAAGTGGCGAGTAAGCCCGGTGATGATATAAAACTTGGTAAAGTGAGCCCAAAGATGTTTTGTTGATAAAACCTGGCGGTGATCGAGTGGCGTTTATGTTGATAAAAACGGCGATAGTCAAAGATGTTTTATTGATAAAACACAGGCGGTGGTCAGCGATATTTTGTGATGTTAAAACCTGGCGGATGGTCTAGTGATGTTTTGTGATGATGTCTGGCGAGAGTCTAGTGGAATAAATTGATGTCCTGGCGTGTGTCAGTGGTGAATTGATAGACTGGCGTGTGTCCGGTGATGATTGTGATATGGTATATAAGATATAGGCGAACCCTAGTTGTGATTCGGCGCATGATAAATTGGCCCCTTGTTGTAGTATTGTAACTTAGGTTATCTACGTGAGAAGTGATCTCATGGGACCGAGCATGGCTAGCGGTTGGAGAGAAAAGATCTCGTAGGAGATTTTGGATCACACGTTAGGCTAATGGATAGTAATGAAGCTGATTAGCGAAAAATCTCTGTTTTACTTATTCGCGTCATGATTATCTTGTTTGCTTACTAGCTGTTGTAATTGTAAGAGGGTGGTTGGGTTGGATTATTCTATTGGGTGATTTATCACTCACGGATCGTCTGTATCACAGCCGAATCGATTACTGGCGATCAATTTGCTAGAGGGCGCAGGATTCAATTGAGGAGATTCAACGATGATGCAGTTCGACACGGAACGAATATCAGTAACGAGGATCGAGGATGCTTAGGATTCGTATCAAGATTAGAGTCAGCTCTGAAGTTGGTGTATTTTAATTCCGTAAATCTATCTTGAGATTGTATTAGCAAAATCTTTATTTTGGAAAATTATATTTATTTAGCAATATTTTCTTAAGAAATTATTTTATTTTGCATCCGAAAAGTCAGGGCGTTACAATACAAGTATACAACGGTTGAAATACTGAAAGCTATTGGATACAAAATTCTACAACTGTTGTCCCCTTGTCCCCTTACTTCATTATTTGTTGAAATACCCTTCGGCCCTTCCTGATTAATATTACATTACAAACTTCAAAAAGAGACCTATTGTTTTGTCTATTGACTACCATTGAAACTTGAAACTGAAAGCACAGATCGAAAAAAAAAAATTACCTCGAGCTCGATTCTCGAAGTCTCGAACACAGACACAGTCAAGGACTCAAGGCCGGCCCAAAATCCTAGTTCGGCAGCTCCCCTTCGTTTGGTGAAAGTCTTGAACACGGAGAAGTCTCGATCGTCCGTTCCAGAAGGCCGAAGGGTTTGAATTCGAGAAGGATTGGCGATGGGTTTCAATTTCAGCTTCCCATTCGTTTTTTCTTCGTTAATGGAGTTTTTTTTTGTTTTGTTTTGGGTGAGAGTGAGCCGGTGAACAATTAAAGAAGAAGGGTTTCAATTGAAGACCATTTAGATCACTTATTTACAAAAATGCCACCGAGCATTTAGAAGGGTTTCAATTAAAGAAGGGTTGGGTTGGGCTGGGGATGGGAAGGGTTGGGCTGAAATAATTATTTGGGTTGGGCTGAAATAATTGTTTGGGCTGGGCTAATTTCAATTCCAAAAAAATTTACATACAAAATTTTTTTTTTTTTTTAAATTTTCGGCAACCCACCTGGGCTTCAGCCTAGTGCAGCTCAAGCATGCCTCCGCCCTTGGTTCAATCTGAACCGTTCGTCTTGATAATCATTAATTCAACTTGTCGATCTTGACTTTTTTTGAATTTGAGTGCTAACAAAGTTAGCAATAGGAGAAAGGTCTCAGTCCCCTTCCTCGTCAATGAGACTGCACACTTTCATATTGGACTAGGCAGCCCTAGTACTAGGCCAAGTGAAAAAGGTGTGATGGTTTAAGTACTAATTGGCTGTCAAAATATTGACCCAAAGGCTGCTCTCATCTATACCAAAGTCATCCTCTATCTCTCTTATCCTTGGATTTCTATGTTTCAAGATTCTAACCGGCCAGCTTATCTCCCAACCTCTTTATATCGCGAGTGCAAATTTAGGGGGAAATCATGGTGAGGACGAGGAGCCTTCACCGGTTCAAGGGCGTGAAGTATTGAAATGACTAGCTAGAAACATGGCATCTCTAATAATCATGACCAATACATGGTAACCATGACTTTCCCAAATCATTTTGCCCTTATTTTGGGTGCAAGTTGAACAAAGATAAGATACACGCACATGAACTCAAGAGAGCAAGTATTTGTTTCTTATTTTTGTTAGACTTGTACTCCAAAAATGAGTGCATCTCTCCTAGAATAATCATTCCATTTGGTCTCTTTGGATGATCATCTCTGGACTTGCCCGTTTGTATTATGTGGATTTGTACACTCTCAGAGAGTAATGACTATATATGTTTGTTTTGGGTCTCCAGAACCAACCTCGATCTCTTTCTGCGCACATTTCCCATTAAGTCTTTTCTCTTACTAGTACTTTCATTTCTCTATCTATCTATCATCACTATTCATTACTTCAAAGATCTCTCTCAAAACCCAAACCAAACAATTCCTCCCTGACTCACTTTGGGTTACCATCTTTGGACTTTCCCTTAGTATTCGATGGCCGGAATTGTTCCCATAATTCTTGTTTTTGTGAGTTTTGCACCACAAGAGGCCTGCACCCCTTAGGGAGTAATCATTGCATGGGCCCAATAAGGGTGACCATTTTGGACTTTTCCATAATTTGTATTAGCTGGCACTACAAGAAAATCGAGATCTCCCAACGGTTTAACTAGCAACGGTTCAAAAAACCGTTGGTATAAACGGTGTGTAGCAACGGCTTTTAAACCGTTACTAGAAACATGACTATAGCAACGGTTTTCATGCAACCGTTACTAGATTATAAGACTATAGCAACGGTTTTCCATAACCGTTACTAAAAACCGGCCTCTAGCAACGGTTTTCCATAACCGTTACTAAAAACCGGCCTATAGCAACGGTTTTCCATAACCGTTACTAAAAACCGGACTATAATCGAGACCATTGATTTTGTTTTCCTTGTTTGTTGATTAAATTATTCTCATAAAAATTTGGCTTGATCGAGTCTAGAAAACTTCTTTATTGAGACAAAATTTCATTAGTAAAATAAATTTTTCTGCCCGATCAAAGTATGTAACGATACCCGATTAATTTCATTTTTCGTATGAATGATGTACTCTTTACTATGTAAAAAATAGATGGTTCTAATCGGGAGGAAAAAAAAGTAGGTGTTTATATATAGAATAAAATGAATTTAAAAACTTGGGTTAAGAATAAATCGATAAAACTCAAATGACATAAGTTAACCCAGCTGGTTTGCATAGTATAAATATTAGTAGTCCATTGATATTACACAAGTGTTTGGGCTAGCCCAGCTGGTTTGCACTCGCGCGCGCATGCGGGAGGTCCTGGGTTCGATTCCCAGGAGGAGCAAAAAATTGTTGTGTTGCCACGCGGGTGACACGTAGGTTCCACGTCAGCGACACGTGGCGATAGGGGAGGCCACGTGGCTGCCATGTTATATTTTACCCCATATTTTTAGGAAAAAAAAAAAAAAAAACTTGCCTTTAGCAACGGTTACAAGCGTTGCTAAAGAAACCGTTGCTAAAAAAAAATCAGTACCAACGCTTGCCAAAACCGTTGCTATAACCCTACAGCAACGGATATCTCGCGACGGTTTAACCAACGGTTCTATAACCGTTGGTATAGCCTATATTGGTCTTTAGCAACGCTTTTTTGCATCTCTAACAACACTTTTGACCGTTGCTATTGAACGATTTTCTTGTAGTGTGGACTTACTCTCATAACTTTGTACTTTGTACTTCTTTCTTGCTTTTGTTCGACTTGCACTCCGAATAGTGTGCGTATCCCTCAGAGAGTCTGCGTATTAGCCCACTCTGGGTGACTTTCTTTGGAATTTCCATTTTTATTTTTTTTTATCGGAATTTTCGTTTTTATTAGATGGAATTGTTCTCATAATTTCATCAACCTGTTTCTTAATTTGTTAGGCGTGTCCCATAAGACCTGGACATCCCTCAAGAAATAATCATTGAATCACTACAACAAATTCAGTCTTAAAATGCAAAATTCATCGCTAAAGCTTTTGGGGACAAAAAATTTCGCCATCGAACTTTTGTTTCATGCCAAAAGGGATGCCACCATTTGGCAACGAATTTTTTTTCGTTGACGAATAAGCACCTTTTGGCGATGATTTTTCTTTTTCACTGCCAAAAACAACAAACTAGAAAAATTATTTCCACTTTGTTGTTGCTCGAACTTGGGAACACCAGTTTCTAAACTACCACTGTAGCCATTGCGCCACTTATCATTTCATTGATAATATTGCAAAATTTAATATATTACTGTTCTTAAATAATTTTTAAGTAATCTATGTTTAATATATCGATATGTAATATTTATTTAAAATATATTGAATCTTTCGAAATTTAAAAAGTAATTAGTCTTGCATTTGGCCACGAAATTCTTATTTCGTTGCCAAATGGTACCTTCTAGCAATAGAATATGGGTTTCCTCGCAAAGGTGCCGTTGGACGATGAAATCCCATTTCCTCGACAAAATACCATTTTCTTGCCAAAAGGTACCATTTGATGACAAAATTGTCACTAAAAGTGTTTTTTGTTTTGTTTTGTTTTGTTTTAGTGCATGGGTCCGCTTTGGTTCACCAAATGTGGACAAGCCTTTTGGTATTAGATGGACTTGCTCTCATAACTTCATGAACATGTTTATTGGTTTTGGACTTCTCCAAAAAGTCTGCACATCCCTAAGAAAGTGGTCATTCCATAGACTCACGTTGGGTAACCATCTATGGACTTGCCCTTTGCATTAGACGGATATGCTCTTACAATTTCATGTACTTGTTTTTTTATTTTTGTTGGACTTGCACCCCAAAATAAGGACAAAATGGTATAAATAAAAAGTCATGGTTACCATGTATTGGTTATTATTGTTGGCGATCCATGCTTTTGGCGATCATTTCAATACTTAACCCACCAATATTTCCTCATTTTCCCTAAATTTTTAATCTTGCTTGTTGGGACCCTTTTTGAATTCCATTTCGGTCATTAGAATTTACCTGTTCTTTGTTTGCAGTACTCTTTGGATTTCGTATACCTCAGCCTGGTTGTACTATTTTCATCATGGACAGGTATGAACTGGTTGTTGTTGAGTAATTAATGTATGAAGATCATTTGATAATCCCCGCTATTAATTCATGTGTCACATCTGGAGGCATCAATTTTATTTGTAACCGTAATATATGAGTTACCTTTAAGCATATTCACACCAAAATAATTTTAGCATTCATGATAAAATAACAATTTTAAATTATATATGTGTTTTAATAACCATCTACTTGGGCAAACTTGAGCACCTCGACTATATGTGTTAAACCAAAATTATCACGTGCATGTTCATATGTTCTTATTATTAACTCTACGAGTACAAGTTTCAGGGACCAAAAGTGTATAAATGTAATGTGCGGATTTATATTAAGTACTACTACATAAATGATCGGAGACGTTGGGAGAGTAGGGGGAAACCTTTGTTCTCGCTATGGGATGATAAATTTCTATTTTTTCGTTTTTCCTCCAAGGTGCACACTATTTTCTAGTTCCAGCTGGATTTTCAAATAAAAAATTTAAGAACTTAGGAGGAGTGGGGGACTCGAACACACGTACACAGAGTCTACAAGCAATTAAAAGACAATAAAATCAATCTTTAGTGACGCTTACAAGCTTGGCGGGGATACTCTTTAGTTTCCTAATGATCTTCACATCCGAACTGAGGGTTGACTGCACTCCAGACACAAAGAATGGCTTAGCAAACTCCAAGGCACCAAGTCTTAGAGACTCAATCTTTTTCTAAGTCAATCTAAACATGTAACTGGTCCATGTTCACAAAGCCAGCACGTACTTTATCACTGCACCAAACATTGCTTACTTGCACGTATTCGACATATATAATATATCTATAGAATCGGGAAAAAAACTTAAAAGGGCGTGGGACCACGTGACCCCATGTGCCCCGAGGTGGGTCTGCAGCTGGTCGCATCATATATATAGTACCAAAATATAATGCACTGTACAGTCACCATATCACTGTTGCTAAATGTTTCATTTTTTAGTTAATATGTCTTATTTCTAGCTAATCAAAATATGTCATATATGCGAATCAATATACAAATAGAGGTGGCATGTTGGATGCATACGGGAGAAAGGCAAGTGGCGAAAATGAGGATGGCATATTTAAGGTCAATGTTGATTCAAGACATTAGTCATTTTGACACAGAGGCTTCCACTGGAGATATGATTTGTGCAATTACTAGCGACATTATTGTGGTTCAAGATGCTATTTTTGAGAAGGTAAGTTTATTTTTTATTTCTCCATTAAACAATATGAAAACCTTGATCGTTAAAAAATACTACGAAACTTTTTGGGCCCGTTATTTTAGAAAAAAATTATAAATTCTATATGCCAACCAAAAAATGAAAAAGTCACATTGATGTCAAATTTAACAACTTTGACTTTGTTAAATTTCACTTGCGCCATCTGATTTACGTCAAAAATAGTAACGAGTTTAATTTTTGATTGCACCAAAATTACATCAAATTAATAGGTTCAGGAGCATTGGTAGTAATTTTTTAATCTTTTGCTATTGTAATCTATAATAAGTTTTAAAAATTATTTTTTGAAAAAGGCATTTAAGTATATACGAACGATTTGTTCTAATAAGAGCAAGTTGACTCATGTACCAAATCCTATGCCAAAGCCAAAAATTGGTATCAAGAATGGCAAAACGCTATGCACCCTTGTGCCGAACTCAATACCAAATTTTGGTCATTCTTGGTGCTAAATGTAACATCACCTTTGGCAATTGCCAAACTTGACACATCATCTAAGCCACATAATTTGCTTTAACAAATGCGATGAGTTCAATGGTCCATATTTCATATTACATTACATTGGCACCAAGCCAGTGAAAAAACATTACTTCCTCCATCCCAAATTACCAAACCCTTACGAAAAGACATGTAATTTTCAGATCAAAAAATAAAATATTTTCTCGCATCATTTTTTAATTTCTTTGCATCATATTAAAGAGCTCTTGAAGTACTTTAATTTGGTGTAAAGAAACTTGAAAAATGATGCTTGAAAGTACTTTATTTTTCTAAATCGAAAATTGCACGACTTTTCATAGGGGGTGAACGGAGGGGGTACTATTTTTTGACTTTTTAACATTGCAGCAAACAAAAACAGATGTAGCAATGCCAATATGGCAAACTTGGCCTGTAATCTATCCATAGTTTAGGGCAAAGTTCACTTTTGACCCTTGTGATTTCGGCCACGTGCAGATACATTCTCTATGGCTCAAAAGTGTGCACATAATATCATGTAGTTTGTTAAATGTGCACATAAAGTGACTTACTTTTTACTACAGTGGTTCATATAGTAATAAATTGTTTGGAACTTATGGAAAAGAAGAGAAAAGAAGAGAAAATTATAAAATTCGTTCCTCTCTTGTTTAGTTAAGAGAGAAAGAGAGAAGAAAATGACAACTTTAAATTATGTGAAGTAACATTTTCCCGTCATTTTTTTCTCTTTTTTTTTTTTTGGTGAAAGTACACGGATACCTTCTCAACTATGCCTTTTTCCCACGAAGATCCCCTAACGTTTAAAATCGCTCATACAGACCGCCTCAACTACATGAAATGAAAAATTGGTTAACTCTGTTAACAGAATGAGGAAAAATGACAATTCTACCCCTAAAAAATTGCCCACACTGACCCCCTCATCTATAGAAATTGTCCACGTTGATCCTTTCATCTTAACAGTCTTTTTAACAAAAGGGTGTTGAGTGGTTGATAGTTATAGTTGAGGGGGTTTGTATGGGTGATTTTAAACGTTAAGGGGTCTCCGTGAAAAAAAGTGATAGTTGAGGGGGTCTTTGTGTACTTTCACCTTCTTCTTTTTTTTTCCATTTTCTCTAAAGTTACAAATACAGTCGGGTTGTGGTGGCAGGTGGGGAACTTTATGCACTACATCAGCAGGTTCATAGCTGGCTTCTCAATCGGCTTCTTTAGGGTTTGGCAAATCACTCTCGTCACTCTCTCCATTGTGCCCTTGATTGCCGTTGCTGGTGGCGTTTATGCTTTTGTAGTTACTGGTCTCATTGCCAGGGTCCGCAAATCCTATGTCGAGGCTGGTGAAATCGCTGAAGAGGTCTCTCTCTCTAAATACATGGATGTAAAGATGTATATGTACGTATATCAAGGCATTTTTTTTATTTATGCAACAATGAATCGGGTCATTTTGCATATAGTGACATTTCCAATTAAGAAGTTTTATGGTGTCACGGACTCAAGGGGTCTTATTCTTGTGTGTATATACATATTATGGATGAAGCACGTTTGGTTGCCCAATAAAAGAGGTGAAATTAAATAGTTATCGGGAGATAGGACTGGTTTACCCGACATTTGGTTGTACAAGTTGACTACGGGATACCGTGGCATAATGAGACACTGTCTCGTCACATAAGGTAGGGCCAGCTCAATACTCTATGGGGCCTAGAGTGAACTTTTCAAAAGGTTCTTTTGCATTCTAAATTTTTTGTTGACTATTTTGGTGTTAAAATACTGTGTCTTTCGTCCCATATTTATTCTTGTAATTGGTTGTGGTATAGCTTCTTAAAATCAAGACGAGATTCTTCGCATCATGTATTAGCGTAGTTGGACAAAAGCGGTTTCAACATTTTATGGTTATTAGTTAAGAAGGTTTACTTTTTTGTTAGGCAATCGGACTATGTTTTGCCAATGTATTGTGGGCTTAACAACCCAAAAAAAAAAAAAGAGGAAAATTTTTAATTTGTTGACCTTTTAGATGACGAGGTTCCTATAGGCTTCAAGATGCAGAAGATTTGTTTTACAAGGCCTAAAAAGTTTAAATAAGGTAAGGTGCAAAAGTTTTGAAAATTTGAGGTGGGGCTTCTTATAAGGCTAGGAAATTGTAGACCTAGAGCAAGTATTTCACCTGCCTAAGGTTTGAGCCAATGAGGTACACAATCCCCCACTTATCTCGATCAAGGATGAACCACATCCTACATTATTGATTATCCTGCCCGGCAACCAAATGTACCTATGTGTTGGACTTTTTTCGTTAACAATAACAATAGATGACAAGAAAAATGTTTATGTTTTGGGCACATAGCTTTTGTAGATTGGGTGTGAAGTCAAGCATGAGTTTTTAGTACCATTGAAAATAAAACAAGATGAGGGTTTTTTCCTTTCCTTTTTTTGGTTAGGTTTAGGTGTCAATACTTTGATTTGTCCAATTTGATAATGTGGAGAGCATCCATTGTATGAACATACCTGAATTGCATGAAGCAGATTCAAGTGCGGGATAGGAGTGGGGGTAGGAAGCAGAAGATCATAAACCTCAAGGGAGCGCGGGGGAGCATCTAAGAATAATATATATAAACAAACATATATAAAACAAGTGAATGTTATGATTCATAATTAAAATCCATTACAAATATAAAAAATATGTTTAGTAAACTTTAGCAAATTTTGAGTTAATCTTTTTCAAGTTTCTTACCATCCTTCATGTTTTCTCATGCTTGGTATCTTTTACTGTTGTTTCCTTTGGGATTTTTATCTTAAGAGGTTCTATCCTACTTGGGCTCTCTCAATGGGAGTGAGGTTCCTAGGAAAGTCTGACTTTGGAGGGTGGGGGTGAGGTTTTGAGGTGGATTTGCCACCCTGGGAGGAGGTTCCTACTACTAAGGATTAGGCGTTGGCTTTCTCTCTCACTTTATTCTAACTTTGTGAAAATTCTCAGGTGATTGGAAATGTCAGAACTGTTCAAGCATTTGCAGGAGAGGAAAGGGCACTAAGATCATATAGAACATCACTTTTGAGCACTTACCAGTATGGGAAGAAAGCCGGTCTTGCCAAGGGTCTGGGATTGGGCACCCTGCATTGTGTTCTTTTTCTTTCATGGTCATTGCTCGTTTGGTTTGCTAGCATTGTTGTTCATAAGAACATTGCAGATGGAGAGATTCTTTTCACTACCATGCTCAATGTTGTCATCTCCGGACTGTAAGTCTTCTCCTCTTGCTTCTTTGTTCAACCACTTTTTAACTGTCACACAGAAATTAAATTTGAGATGTTGATTATATGGTGGTGAAATCTAGACGAATCTACAACTTCATCGGTGCAAATAGGAAAGCAACATAAAGAATTTGGTTTGTGTCACAGCATTGGCTATGAGATTCATCTATTAATGTTAGGTGGCTATTTGAGTTTGTAGAATCGCCAAATAGATAGTGTGTAACGTGTGTTCCAGTTCTAAGAAATTGTTTTAGTAGTCACTTTGGCCTGTTTAGCACGACACGAACTTCTATTCCATATTCAACATGGAATTGGAAGCAAGTTCACTACGCTTTTCACAGAGTTATAGCATTTGTTACCGATTTTGGGTAGTAAAATATAGGTATAGTGATATTTGAACATAGAGTTTCCAGATTTTAAATAGAAAAAGTTGGGAAGGAAAGTACGAATAACAAGAAAGAACACAAACAAACTACGGTGGTTCACTCCTATTTTTCATGAACGCAACAATAGAGGCTCTCTTCTTCACTAATAGATTACGTCGTATTCCATTGTGTCTAATAGAAAAAATACAATAAGAATGTTTATTTATTTGGAGAATTGACGAACATCAAACTTCTCATAGTGATAGTGGTGGGGGTGTCATTAATTGCATGTTTAACTTGTGTTCCACATGTCAATAATCAGGAAGCAAATTAATCTCTCAATCATGATCTCTTAAATAATTAACACAGGTCACTTGAACAGGCAGCACCAGACATCTCCGCATTCATCAAAGCAAAGACGGCTGCTTATCCCATATTTGAGATGATAGAGAGAAATACAATAAGCAAAACCAACTCAAAAAATGGAAGGAAACTAGACAACATTGAAGGCCATATCCAGTTCAATGACGTATGTTTCAACTACCCATCTCGGCCTGATGTCATGATATTCAATAAGCTCAATGTTGACATACCTTCTGGGAAGGTTGTAGCCCTTGTGGGAGCAAGTGGGTCCGGAAAGAGCACAATTGTATCTTTGATTGAGCGATTCTATGAGCCCCTCTCTGGACAGATACTACTGGATGGAACTGATATTTGGCAGCTTGACCTCAAGTGGTTACGAAAACAGATTGGGTTGATAAATCAAGAGCCTGCACTTTTTGCTACAACCATTAGGGAAAATATTCTCTACGGGAAAAAAGATGCCACCCTTGAAGAGATTACACGTGCTGCAAGACTTTCTGAGGCAATCGGTTTCATCAGCAACCTTTCCGATGGATTTGAAACTCAGGTATAATGAAGTGAAAGATTACTTATTTGACCATCTATGGAGCAACACATTTCATGGTTGTTTCTCTGTTTTCGTTCTCAAAGTTTTGGCCTTACACTACAAGAAAAAGTGGTTTTGCCGACATTTTTTTTTAGTGGCGTTTTAAAAAAACACCGGCATAGGTGTCCTTTCCCGGCGTTTTTGAAAAAATGTTGCCAAAAAGTCGATTTTTACTCATGAATCAATCACGACATTTTTCAAAAAACACCACCAAAAATCTTTGCCGGCGTTTTTTAAACGCCAGAAACCTAAGCCAACATTAGTGTCCTCGGCGTTTGCAAAAACGCCACTAAAAACTTTTCCCGGCATTTTTCGGGTCTTTCCCGGCGTTTTTCAAACGCCGGCATAGACAATTTTTTTTTGTAGTGTTACGTGGTTGCCAAGAAGATTCATGAAAATGCAATAAAATTTAATCGATTGTCCACTAAGAAAGTTTAGTATGGGTTTTTAAATTCCGAGAAGTTTATTTCTTCTGGTCAATTTGGTGGGAACCAAATGAAACATAGAAGAAAAGATGAAACTCAGACTACAGAAAGAGGAGTTCGGTTCCAAGACCTATTTACTTTGTTTTTTACTATCACTGTATAACTTATGCATTTTCCCCTAATATTACTTTGCAGTATTTCTGTAGAAAACTGTGATGTCTAAGCATCAACTCATGATTTTAATTTTGGATATTAACATTGCCAAGTTAGAACAGTTTGGTTCTTTATCTTTAATGGCGGACTGGGAGTTTTGAGAGATTAGCAGAGGGCTATGTAGCACAGACAATTCCTCAAAGGTCGTGCACCGGTTAGGACACTTGTCGGACATTGACACTCTCCGAACACTCTTCAGATATGTGTCTGACACTCAAATCCAAATTGTCCTATTTTATGTCAATATTTTTTGTTTGGAGTCTTTGGGACACTCCGGAGAGACTCTAAAAAATGTTCTAGACACTCTCAGGACACTCACAAAACCAGGGTGTTAACAGAAATAGTAGGCTCTGAGTAAAACTTAGAGAAGTCTTATTTCTTGTGAGACAGAGGATAACTTTATTGATTATAAAGACTCATAAATGACGGAACGCTTTTGTTCGAATACTTTGGTGAATGATATATGGTGTTTGCATATTTACATGGGAGCCTTATTTATTTGGTTATTTTTTATCCCTACAATAGTATACATAAAAGAAAATTTTAGCATGTCCCACAACGTGTCATGCCCTCCAATTTCTTACATTTTACTTGTCCGAGTGTCGGTGTGGTGTCTATGTCGTGTCGTTTTGCACGACCGTGTTAGTGCTACATAGGAGGGAAATTAAATTGAAGTGAGCGGAAAAGAGGAAATAAACTAGCTCCAAAAGATCCCTAGCCTTCTCTTATCCTTCTGAAATTTCTTCCTAATGAAATTCTCAAAACATAGGCTAAAAGAACACGAGGAGGGAATATCTATTGTCGAAGAAAAAATTAATGGAATTCCATTTGCAGGTGGGTGAAAGGGGAGTACAATTATCAGGTGGACAGAAGCAGAGAATTGCAATATCGCGTGCAATAGTAAAGAACTCCTCAATACTTCTGCTGGATGAAGCTACAAGTGCACTTGATGCGGAGTGTGAGAAGAGTGTACAGGAAGCACTTAATCGAGTGATGATGGGACGGACAACAGTAGTTGTGGCCCACCGGCTCTCTACTATTAGAAATGCAGATGTGATAGCTGTTGTCCAAAGCGGGAAAATAGTGGAAACTGGAAGTCACGATGAACTCATTTCACAACCAAATAGTGCTTATGCGTCGCTTGTTCAACTCCAAGAAGAAGCTTCCTTGTATCAGGTCCCTTCACGAGGACCTATCTTGGGACGACCACTTAGGTAAGCTAAATTTCACGGTATGTTGATGCTGTAGAGTGTAGACATTAGATTGGGATGCTTAACATTAAACAAAGCTCAGAGGGTGACTTACTCGGTACTCGAGAAAAAGCTTTGTGGCTTGATATATGCTCCGTTTGACAAATGCAATACTGATTTTTGCGCCATCATCTTTAAAATGTTGCACCAATATGACGTTCACTCTACAACGAAAGAGGACACTATATTGACAATACGCATTTTTATTTTGCTGTATTTCTTAAGAACGGATAAAAAAAGTCCTACTTTCCTCATCTTTGTCCATTTAGATTGCATTTGGATTTGTTGAGGGTTTGGTGGGAAAGATGAGAAAAGGTTGGAGAAAAAATATAACATGGAGTGAAGAAACTTATTTTCCACAATGCCGTAAAGACAGCTTTTACGTCTGACTAAAAAATAATAATAATCTTCCTCCCGGAGATTGCATTTTCTATCGAGCATTTTTTTTCCAATGACACCTCTAATCTACATAAACTTATTTCACCAAAAATCTCTAATACGTACCATTGGCGGAGCCATTAACAGTCAAGGGGAGGCAGGTGACCCCCCTGCCTCCCAAATTTTTTTAGGGATTGGTATAATTTTTACCCCATTTTTACTCATTTGACCCCCCTTTAAAATTCATTTTTGCCCCAACCCATATATAAGGGTTTTGTACTTAGGAAAGAGGAGTCAAAATAGATTTTCCACCCACAAAAATCCCCAAAACGTGAATAGAGTTTCATTCGGTTCTTGATCTCTAAAGAAAAAAATTAGGTTTCTCCGTTTCTGGAGACTGGAGAGATCTCTACATCCACGGTAAAAAGAGTATTTTCTGCTATGAAGATTGTAAAGAGTAGGCTTCGAAATCATATGTGTGATCAATGGATGCATGATAGTTTGGTTGTGTATGTAGAGAAAGATATCTTTGAAACTATTACAAACAAGGCTATCATGCATCGTTTCCAAAGTATGAAAAATCGTCGAGGTCAATTATGAATCGAAGCTGTATTTTGTTATTAATATATATCTACTTTTTGATTAACTTGTTAATTTGATTGTTCCTTTCAATTAGCAACTAGAAAAAGTGAATCATACATGGTTCAAATTTTCGACCCCACTTGTCGAAAATCCTGGCTCCGCCCCTGCGTACCAACATCTTAATTTCCCCTATCTTTTAATCATTTTTGCAGCATTAAGTGCCCCTATGAATAACCCCGGAAGTGCCACGTTTCAAGTTTTCAGTCTGATAAAGCATTAGTTGTTCAAATTGGAGCTGATGGGCCAGAAACTAGTAAGACACCCCATGTGTCCAGTGGAAGACTGTACTCCATGGTGGGGCCTGAATGGATTTATGGGGTTGCCGGCACAATTTGTGCACTTATTGCAGGAGCCCAAATGCCTCTTTTTGCTCTTGGAATCACTCAGGCTCTTGTATCTTACTACATGGACTGGGACACAACAACTCGTGAAGTCAAGAAAATCTCACTCTTTTTCTGTGGAGGCGCTGCTATAATTGTCATTGTTCATGTCATCACACGTCTCTCGTTTGGAATCATGGGAGAGCGGCTTACTCTTCCCGTGCGAGAAATGATGTTTTCTGGTAAAAAACAAGTCAAATTCTCGTCTTTACTCCTTGTATCACCATCTATGTTACATGGACTCATCTAATTACGTAAGGTGTTCATGTCTGACTCTTTGACGCTTGGATAAGGGCAAGGGATCTATGTCCGACATGTTTAGTTTGTTAGGCTTTCACCTAAAAAGTATATTTTGCGATTCAAATTTAATGCAAACTATGCATAGAGATCTTATATTATGCATGAAATGTCCGCCGAAGGTTCCAACAAAATTCCATTTGTCCTACATACTAAAACAAACATAGTAAGGAACGTGATTGCATTGGTGTGGTCCGTCATGTCCTTGAGATATAAATTAGATGAATCCGACCCATGGACATATACCCTTAACCAAAATTGGTACCTGAGTCTATGTAACACAAATCACCATTGTTCTCTTTATGAAGGTACTCCTTCCATTCATTTTATTTTTCCATTTTCGAGAGTCCTGTCTTTAATCAGATCAATCAAAAAACTAGTTGTGTGATTAGCTTACCAAATGTTTTCACAAATGAAAAGATCTCAATTGCTTCTTTTGAACAAGCAAGAGGAGTGACCTCATTACAGCAACAATGGTAGAGTTCGCCAAAGGAAAAATCCCACAAGTCCAGGGTACGGGTAAAAAAAAGACCGAAAAAGAGGAGCTACAATAAAACCATTAGAATCCCTCAACAAAAATAGAATGGTTAACATTAACTTCCAGAAGCACTAAGCACTGCCAGCTAGAATAAGGCAGCTTAACAATTAAAAATAATAATAATTTATCTACCAAAAGGAGAAAAAGAATCTGATCAGGTGTAAGATATCCTATCTACTGTAAAAACCGTGCAAAAAGGAGAAGCCTATGATTGCAAAGGCCACATCGGTCATCCTCTACCGGGTGATACATCACCATTAGAATCACACAAAATTCTAGACAACTTGGGGCCAGAAGCATACATCCTTTCACTGCTAAATCTGAAAGGACTTTGCCCTTCCGTGGTGCTCCTTTGTATATCCCTTCTGTCAGTACCGTTAATACAGCTTTCTTCATTGAGACTATTACGCAACATAGAACAACCTTTTTCATCGATGCGGAACCGCCTTGTCACTCCACTGGTGTTACAGCGCCTCAGACCATGATTCTTCCCAATGTTATCATATTTGTGGTGATATTTTGTCCTCTCCCTGTCACCTCCGTTATACTTATGATCCCTATCACCTCCATCAGAATAATCAGCAAACCTTCCAGGCCGTATCATGGGTCTAAAACACTCATCTGACTTTGTTCTTCCACGAAACCCCCCAAAATCGAACTTTTGTCTTGCACCAATCAATCTTCCTGGTGATTTTCTCTCCACAAAACTATTGGACTCGCAATTTTCATCATCGATCCATCTGGGATGACGCCGTGAGGAGAAGTGAGTTCTTGATGGGGACATGGGACCATCTTCATCGTATTTGGCATAATTGGACTTCGGAAAGGGCATCCTTCCTCTCCCCATCCTCGCATCAGACCTGAATTCTGGAGATCTACTCAGGCGTCTCACTCCCATGTTCCTTGCCCTCTGCACACGAAATGTAAGCGATCTGCTTCTCGATCGCGATCGAGAATTCTGTTGGGGTCCGGAAAAACTAGCGCCTCTGCCACAAATGGGAGAAAAGCTGCGTTCCCTCCTAGAAATATAATGCGGTGGACGAACAGAAACCGAAGCAGGGTCTTTAGGCATAGGTCCATCGTACTCCTCCCTCGGGACTCTACTAAACCCCAGCCCATATATTCTGCCCCTGCCTCTGCTCCTAACGTGGTCAATGGTATCTCTTGCTACTACCGTTCTCCTAGATGCACTATAACCATCATCACTGTCAGCTGGTGATCTCTGTCTAATTGGGGGTCTATGCTCATCTTTCGAGGAATAATTCGTATACCGTCTCTGATCACGAAAGGTCAATCCGTCAATCTTTGCCCCAGAATTAGCAATACTTCTTGCCCTGGGGTACCGAGTACCTTGTGAGTAGCCAGTTTGATAATAGTCTCTTGAATCCCTTTGGTTTCGACGCTGTAGTGATCTATCCCGTTCCAAGTACTTTTCAGAAGTGAACATCCTTCCAGGTTGAAAACAGGTGTCATTCCTGGATATAACAAACAAAACTAATAAGTGATCAAGCCGTTTTGAGAAATAAGGGCAACAGACAAGAATTCTAAAAGTACAATGTTATTACCTTCCCTGCTGCATATAAATATTATCGCTTCTATGCAAGGCATCGGAACAAGATGTTCCTTCAAAATTTGATGAAAAAATGACCCTGCTTGCCCATGAGCCAACCTCTCCAGCAGAAGAACCTACGACATCATGTCCTTCCGTCAATTCAGCAGCAAATTTCTTTCGTGTGTCAATGTTATTTGCTTCTCTAGTCCTTTCAGTAGAACATTCAAAACCTTCAGGAAAATGATTCTGCCCAGCACACTTCATCAAACTCGACAAATGGCTTGATCCCTTAAGAGGATTAGCTCTTCCAGATTGCAATTCTTTGTCTGGAAAACCTCCATTGTCGCCATTTACATAACTATCAGAACCAACTTCTGACATACATTGATTAGCAACATTAAATCCCTCTCTGTCTCTGCAATCAGAATCATAGTCCACACATTCAATTTCACCGTCACCGTCATTCTCCTCACAGGAATATACGACTGACTCCCGCAATTCTCCATCCTCGAATGGAGACTCGTAACCCCCCTCAATCTTCTCAGCACAGACAGTTGGACCATTTCTTCTGTTAGAAACATCTAAGCCCTTCCCATCATCAATAGCATCTGCTAAATCAACATTTCCACAACATTCATAATACTTGGGCGTGAGTTCCTTCATCTCCCAATGGAATGAAGAATCCATAGGAACAGCATCTGCAGTAGGAGCTTCTTTGTCTCGTTTCCTCTCCACATCAACGGCAACAATAGGTTGCCCTTCTCTAAAAGTGGTGTCTAATCCAGAAGAATTGTCATGAACAGGTGAAGCGTTGGAAAGACCTGGATTCCCGGATTTACTTGCATACCCCACATCTGACAATTGACAGATGGCTGAACTAACCAACGCTGTTAGAGAGGTTCTATTACCAGGTAAATCAACCGCTTTTGTAGAAACTTCTTGGGCTTGAATGCTGTCACTCTCACAAACAACCTTACCCGATATTGTTGAATCAAGGTGAATACCGGGAGCAACATTCTTTATGAATACCTTTTGGCCAAGTAGGATGGCAGAAATTCCGCTAGAAGCTTCCATATTCGATATGATAACACTGGTAGGAGATGAATTTATCTTTTCCTTGGAAAAAGCCCTGTTTGAGATGGGCTCAGATCCAGGGAAAAGACAAGTATCAAGGGATTTATCCTTGCTGACAAACTGAGTAGAAACCTCAGTTCTTGCAGCAGAATAATATAACTGTTCCAGAGCATGCACATGTTCCCTATAATTGACACAACCTTCCAATTTCTCTGGCTTTTCACCATGCACAATAACATCAGGGGCATCGTCTGAACCATTCCTTTGAGAAACAGTGCTTAGATCATCGGGGGGTAGCTCCCACGCCTCCATCACAGTATTCAGATCCCAGTGTAGCCTAACTTCTTTCTTAGAAGATGAACTTTTTCTGGCACTCTCTCCCATATCCAGTAAATTCTGCGCCAAAACCACAGAATTATCCTGAACTACCAAATCATCAATGCTCTCTTCCTTTTCAGAATCTTTCAGAAACAGATTGCCTGATTCCGAGGGTGTAGTACTTTTCTCTAAAGATGTAGCAGATATCGAAGAGACAATTTGACCTGATGTCAAGAAATCATCTACTGTTGGACCATTCTTATCTTCCTGAGCATCATCACTAGCGCTGCTATGGCATGCGGCAGCCGCAAGAAGTGCAATACCTGAGAAGTCTTCAGTGAAACCAAGCTTTCCATTACATACCTTAGAACGCTTTCGATTATTCACAAAATCATTCTTCATGCTCAACTGCACTGCCATAGGGAAACAACTATCATCTGAACACCACCATGGACTTGAAATACCTTTATTCTTTGTTTTCTGATCAAAATCATCAGGTTGTGGAGAAGAGGAAGGCTGAGATGATAGAGACTCTTCACGATGCGGTGAGGGGGTTCGAGGTGGTGTTGTAGGAGACTGGAGCGGTGGTCTCCTTTTCTTAATTGGAACATGCTCTATTTTCTCAGCAAAACGTCGCCCAAGAACAGCAACACCAACCTGTCAAACAGAAAACTATGTTAACATGAAAAAGTTCAGGATACTTCCAATAAGAACATTATTACGGGCAAAGTAGGAAAATATACCTTCTCTGACTCAGAAACCGATGGCTTCCCCCTTTTACTGCTCTTATCAACCTGTTGCACAGCCACATTCAAGGTCCTGGCAGGTTTCCTTGAATGCCTAGATGAACTTCTTAAGCCTTTTTTCACTGTCTTCCAAGTCAGCTCAGGATCCATAAAGTTAGTACATTCTAGATTGCAGGTATCAAGCATGTTTGCAGATGAATGTCCCATTCCTTCAATAGACGGTCTTCCACAAGTCTTGCAAGTTAAGACCCCAGGAGAAACTAAACCAGCACAAGTACAGGATGGAGTCTGCAAGTAAAGAAATATGTTCGCCCTCATTAAAAAAAAAAACAAGAAGCTATTAATTTCCTTAACAAGAAAACGATGTGGATGATATCATTACTTTATAATTCCACCCATCTACATTCCAACTTGCCGACACATAATTATAAAATGCTTCAAATTCTAAATGTTTCTACAACACGTTCCCTTGAATATGTACAAAGGATACAACATAATCATAAACTTTTAGTCGCTCATAGGATCACTATGTACAGGAATGCTTGATTCGTTTCTTAAGCAAATTACTAACATCCTTCATGAAAACATGTCCAACAAATTTTAAATGTATAATTTCACGGCAATACAAATTACAGACTATGAAAACCACTCCAACCGTTGCAAATGACACAAGCGAGGTTTTATATTGGCAATCCATTTCAAAAACCTTGCCTTCAATTCTTCGAACATGTTTTAGTCAGGCACATAGCTAACATAGTGTACCCCTTACTGTGAAAACAAAAACCCATAATGAAAACCCATTCAATATGAAAGTGCTAACCTAGTAGACCAATCGGCAAAAAAAAATTGACTGCTGAAGGAAGAATATAAAAGAGGAAGGCATTTCACTACACTGGTAAAAATATTTTTCCAATGAGACTACACTTTAAAAAATAATGAGCTAGTTAATTACCATAAGTTAGTCAAGGATGCACTTAGTTTTGAGATTTTGTTTTCAAAATTGCACACTTGTACGCATGAGTTTCTCCAACATGCTTTTAAATAGTGATATCTATTTTGTCAGGGAATATCACCACTCCCATCCATCAATCCTCCACTAAAAACCCAAAACATGGATGCCAATGATTTTGAATTCTTCATCGTAGGATGCCAAATAAGAGGCCAAACCGAACATCGAAAATGTCATGCAAACCACTGCTGGCCAATATAGCTTCAAGAAAAACCATTATTAGAAGAGGTCCCCAACCTTTAAGGAGCCATCTTAACAACAAACTGAAAAGGTCAGCAATTTCAATCAGACGAATAGAGCTTTCAACAACTAATGACAAGGTCAGCAGTTTCAAAATGACATAACAGCTTTTATCATTTTGGCAAGACATGGTAGATCATCACCTAGAACCCATTTAGTACCCCAAAGGCCACGATTCTTTATGCTAACCAACTCCTGTCCTAAGGATGCAGTGAAGACATGTAAAGGACACTACATCCATCAACAAGCATGCAATATTGCATCAAAAATCCCGCCACAAGTAGTCCTCATGGATCTGAAGAAAGACTTGATTCAATGTTCATTCAGGTCAATCTTTTATTAAAGTTTTAACTATGTGTGGCCTTTAAAGGGACCGTCACACGATCTCCCCTAATATCATCCCCTTCTAGATCTATCTTTATCATTCCGCCCTGACCGGGCTGGCCACGTTACTGAGCTCAATTGAACAACCAAGGAAGAAAGTGAGCCCCCAAAAAAGGAAGAAAGTGAGCCCCAACCAGAAACGAACGCATGGGCAGGGCATTTGCGGGCAGTAGCCTGATTCCCATAAGGAAGCCATAGGGATGCCGTACGTCATAATTGAGGGCCCAAGAGCCCGTATTTACTAGAGTATTTGTGTATAAAATTCCACTTGGATGCAATAACGGTGATCATGGAAAAAGGTTCCAAAGCTGGCCCAAGAAGGAAGTATTATTGTCTTAATCAATTCAACACGAAGGCTCATTCATCTATCAACGAAAGCGCAAGGAAGAAGATGCCATCAACAACATTATAGCCTCTAGCTTCGCCTGTTGAATCCAGTAATAGAACCACATGATTGATTTCTACGGAAGTGCCATTTGTGACGCCGTCAATGAGCCTCGTCTTTCCAACTTGATAGAGAACCCTATATTTATGTCTTCTCAATTCAAAGATCTGGCAGCCAAAAGCCTTTGTGCCGCTTAAAAATGGTCTCCTCTAAATGAAGAAGACACAACGAATAAATGACGTATAAAGGCAGATATTCTTAGGGTTTTTCAATACCTGTTCTCTCTTCATTAATATACCGCCGCACCAGATGATTCGACGAAAACTTCCAAACGATTCAATAAATATCAGAGAGACGAGAGTAGATCCGTGCGCATTAATTAGCAGAAAAACGATCAAATCGACGACGGCGACGCGCAAATACGATAACGGCGGCGACGATTGGAGACGGCGGCGGCGATTCGAGACGACGGCTAGAAGCTTTATTATCGATGACGGCGCAGACGGGAGAAAACGCCGGCGGCTAAAACCCTAATCCTCCCATTTTTCCAGATCCAATCTAGGAGAGCGCTGAGTCTCTTCTCACCATTGGAAAAAGGGAACAGATGTAAGAATGATTGATGAAGGAGAGATTCGAGAGCCTCCACCACGGACTCCTATATTTTGCGCAAATTTCACTGACCTCCCCTGAGATTTCTGACAAGTGCAGGAACCTCCCCTGAAGTTTCTGAAATGACACGGACCTCCCTTGCTTTTGCTGACAATACCCATATTCCCCCCTGTGTTACTATTCCGTTAAAATCCTAACAGAAGTTGTAGATTTTCTGATGATGTCACGATTATTTAACACAAACATACCTGTTTTGCCCTCCATTAGTCAATCCTCCCATTTCATTCTTCATATTGACAGAGAAATTAACAACTCATGTGGTATGCACTATTGGAACCTAGGATCAGTATCTTCAACGCATTATTGGACCGATTAGTTTTGGAAAACTAATTCTTGGATGATAGTAGTTAGAATAAAGTCTAAATGGAATACGACACATTTTAAGTGAACAAGAGCACTTTTGGCACAATACAAGAAAAGGTATTGTTGCAATTTTTTTCCCGAATTTTAAGTTACAAGGGTGGGGTTTTAGAGAAAATTTTGGGTGACGAGCGGGTAGCACGTGGTGGTATCCATCGGCGATCGCAACTGTCAAAACGTATTTTGGATGACCCAGATTTATTGCCTCTGTCTCCCCTCACCCCACCACTCTCTCTCCTTTTTTTCTCTCTCTAAAATTTAGATCGTTCAAAACACGTTTGAACAGTGAAGATCACCGACAGGGTACCAAGTGTGTGGTACCTGCCCAGCACCCAAAAACTTCTCGAGGTTTTAGTTTTACATGAAATAATTACAAATCCCTCCTTATTTTTCACATGTTTCGCCAAAAGAAAAAAAAAAAACCTCACCTATTGTCTTCCTTTCTTTCACTTTCTCTTTTAATCAAATTGAACATGTTTACTCATTCAACTCAACTATGGGTACCAACAGATTGGGCACCAATTGAGTACAGATTTATGTGTGGGGTCCACCTCGGGTCCCACACAAGTAATCCGAGTTATTCTTTTATTTTACAAAAAATATTTAGCTGCCTTGTAAAGAATCAACTCAATCGGATAATCGTAAATACTTGATACAGTAGTCTAATTTCTGTTCAACATTATTTAATTTCAGGATCCTGAATGACAAAGTGGACAATCGGATGAGCATTTACAGCTGATAAAAAAAATGATGCTGTTAAATTTTATAATTATGATATTTTTATTCGTCTTTTTTAAATTTTTGTAAGATTGATGTCAATTTTTTTGGTTTAATTATTGTCACTACAAAAAGAGTCTAAAAAATAAAAATTACGTTCAAAGGTAAAATAAAAAAAAAACATAGAGACAAAAAAAAAAGAGTAAAAAACAACTGCTTTTTTTTTTGTCTTTTCCGTCATTCTATCCAAAAAAATTAACTTTGGTTTTGTTTTTTTTTTTTTAACTTTTCTAATTCTTCTTGTTGAGACCAATCATTGCTACTAAAATTTTAGCAAAAGACTAACCAAGAAATTGCAAAAAAATAAATACGGTAATACGGTAGAAAACACCGGACCAATAATTGAGGAAGGACAAGACCTTAATGCATGCAAGTATTACAAACTAATAAATACATTCGTTTGTAAATATACTTGTCGCTGTTTATACTCCGAAAAATTCTTTTCCTTTTAATTTCTGTAATTAGGCCAATGACAAGTAATTATGTAAGTTACTCCAATATAATATGAATTGCGACATAGAAAAAGGAAAGTAAAAATCAGTTTTTTGAGCTTAATTTCTTAATCAACTGTTAAGCTTGTACAGTACGAGTAATCATCTCTCCGTTGTGTGCCTTCGATATAAGGGTGTCATAGTCATTTCATTCATTAAAGTTAACCCCATCCTGGGCAGGTTGATGGGAGGGGGGAATATTGACATAGTCATTAAAAGTAGGGTAGAGCATTTTAATTTCAGAAACTCAGGGGGAGGTCTCTGCACTTGTGAGAAACGTCAGGGGAGATCAGTGAAATTTGGCCCTATATTTTTATAGGCGAGATTTTGTACCCGAACTACCCTCGAGTTTTTGGGGTTACGTACCGAGATGCCACCAGGATTGCCCTGCTAAGCCAAATCCGAGTCAAAACACGACGACGATGACTTCTGAGACTCTGGCATCTTCGGGACTGTGGCATCTTGGGGCTTCGTTGATTGGTTGGATTTGGGTATCTTCACTCCTCACTTCTCAAGTTGGGTAGAATTTACTTTCCTATCGTTATGCCCCCGTTCCACTGAGATTTTTTATTTTTTATGTATTTATTTTTTAAATTTCAAGACAGATCATTCTTTTATAATACGTTATTTTTAATTTAAAAAAGAAATATTTACTTAAAAAATAGTAAATATTTATTTTAGTGAGTAGAACACACTCTGTTATAAGTGTTGTCCGTTTGTTAGTCCTTCAAAATTCATTTTAACATCTCTCTATTTTTTCCCTCATTTTCTTGCCCAAGAGTAAGAAATAATTCTTCAAAAAAACAGTAAAATAGTTGAAGCAAATACTAAAACAAAATTTCTAGGAACCCAATTTCCATACCTTGTTTTATTTTTTGCGTAGATGATGAATAGTTTCAACGGCTCTACTAGTTTATCTAGGTTCAATACCCTTTAAATACCTCCACATGCATTCAGTCACTTGCATACCACACGTAGGGACAGATGTGTTAGGGTTCGAAGGGCTTAAGCGTATCCCTTAGGTTAAAAAATGCATTAAAAATTTGACTCTTCTTGGTAATTGTCTTTATTGTAACATTTTTTTTTTTACCAAAATGAAAATAAGATATTATTCGTTTGTTCGTTTTCGGATCTCAAAAATTATAGGCACGGTTTTCAATAAATTTTCTCTATATATTTCTTTTTCTATTTTTTTTAATAATTAAAAGAGTGGGAGGGACAACCAGCGTAGCAATTCCCCTTAGGTGTGACCTGGGCTTCCTGCCCGCCGATGAAATGTCCGGTTAGAGTCGTAGCTACCGTTCAGAAGGACGGGCCCTCACCATGGCACCACCTGGTGCACAATTGACATAAGTTCCCCCTCAATGGTCCAAAGACTCATCCGCAGACATGAGGCTAAGCTACTTGCCGGGACTCGAACCCACGTCTCCGTCGAGAAGGATAGTGAACCCTGCCAACTGAGCTACCACCTCAATGATTATATGTCTTTATTTGTAACTCTAAAAAATTTCCTTCAAAATCCAAACCGAACAAGACATAACTGGAAACCACACGGCAATGGGTTTTAGAATCGAAACACAAGGAACCCACGACCACCCACTTGTCCGTTGATTTTTATCCCTTTCTCACTATTAATTCCTCTTTCTCTTGCCGTGATTTTCGGGTTTGGATTTTTTCCGTATTGGTCCTACCAATTTGCTTTGATTCCACAGGAGGTACCCACCACCCAATGTGACGTTTCTTTGCTTTTGACTTTTCCTTCTTAGGAGCATTATTAATTTCGTTTTTGATGTTCTTGTATTGCAACCATGTGAGAAATCCTTTTCAGCCCAGGATTAGCGGGTTTGTTGGCGGATTTGTTCTTTACATAATTGATCAGATTCTTAGTTAGGGTTAGATCTCAAGAAAATAATTTCTTAAAAATTTCCTAGTCTTGTCGTGGATGACATATCTTTGACCGGATCAATGAGGAGATTAGTTAAGGTGCATATAAACTGGCCCGAATACTCCCGACTATCGAAAAAAAGAAAAAGAAAGAAAACTCCTTTTCAACTACACCCCTATGGCAATTTAGACCAACCAGTCCAAGTGAAATTGCAACTATGGCATTCCTTTTTCTTCCGAAGCCCGAACCTTTTGCATTTCTTATTTGTTTCTGTAGCATAATACTATAATATGGCTTCTGTGAAATTGCAAACTTTGGTTCAGATTTTTCATTCTCAGTAAAAACAAGGAAAATAAATGAAAAGTGGTGGGAAAAAAGTTAAAAGAAATTAGAAAACAAGAAGAAGAAAAAGGTGCATGCCCCAAGTTTCTTCCCTCCTTTCCCTCCAAGGAGGAAAAATAGCATTTTAGTTAGAAATGCATTAGGAAAAGGGTCGGAGAAAAAATATAAGAAAATGGAGGGAAGAAACTTATTTTCCACAATGCCTTAAGACAGCTAAAAATTACTCCATCCGTCCTATTTTCATTGTCCATTTTAGTTTTTCGTGCTGTTCTTTCAACACTTATATTTTTCAATATGAATCTCCAAAAATATGAAATATAGATCTTATTTGATAGTTTCCGATTAGATCTATAATACAAAATTTTCAAAATTATGAAAAACATTATAAATTGGGAGTTATAAGCGTTGAAAGAACGACATGAAAAACGAAAATGGACAATGAAAATGAAACGAAGGGAGTATAAAATAGGTTGGTTGTCTTTGTCGCATGCATCTTGTAATATTGCTTTAGCACGGATAGCAACATCAGCACCACAATTATTTAAGTGCGATTCAAAAAAAAAATTGATCTTCCTCCGAGGGACTACATTTTCTAGCTAGACTGCTAGTGTTTTGGTTCCAATGACACCTCTAATCTATATAAACTCATTTCACCAAAAATCTATAATACATATCAAAATCTTGTTTTCCCCTGTCTTTGATCATTTTTGCAGCATTAAGTCTCCCTACGAATTATCCCGGACAAGCCACATTTCAAGTTTGCAGTCTGATAAAGCATTAGTTGTTTGAATTGGAGTTGATGGCCAGAGACTGTTACGCAACCCCGTGTGTCCAGTGGAAGATTGTACTCCATGGCGGGTCCCGAATGGATTTACAGGGTTGCCGGCACAATTTGTGCACTTATTGCTGGAGACCAATTGCCTCTTTTTGCTCTTGGTGTCACTCTGGCTCTTGTATCTTACTGCATGAACTAGGACACAACAACTCATGAAATCAAGAAGATCTCACTCCTCTTCTGTGGAGGCGCTGCTATAACTGTCATTGTTCATGTCATCACACATCTCTCGTTTGGAATCATGAGAGAGCGGCTTACTCTTCGTGTACGAGAAATGATGTTTTCCGGTAAAAAAACTAGACAACATCCCATTTGTAGTCCTTGTATAACCATTTGTAGCCCTTGTCTGACTCTTTGATGCTTGGATAACGGCAAGGAATCTGTGTCCAACATGTTTAGTTTGTTGGATTGTCACCTAAAAAGTATATTTTGCAATTCAAATTTAACGCAATTATTCATAAAGATCTTATATTATGCATGAAATGTCCCAATGTTCCAACGAAATATCATTTGTCCTACATTCTGAAACAAATATAGTAAGGAATGTGATTGCATTAGTGTGGTCTATCATATCCTTGAGATAGAAATTAGATGAATCCAACCCATAAACACATACCCTTACCCTAGACTGATACCCGAGTCTATGTAACACAAATCACCATTATTCTCTTTATAAAAAAGTTTTACAACGGTACTCCTTCCATCCATTTTATTTTTCCATTTTCGAGAGTCCTGTCTTTAATCACATTAACGAAAAAAAGTTTTGTGATTAGCTTACCAAATGTTTTTACAAATGAAAAGATCTCAATTGCTTCTTTTGAACAAGCAAGTGTAGCGATAGCAAAGTGGTAGGCACCATGTATTTTCATACATTTGACATGAGTTCAAACCTTACTAACTACAACTATCAATTCTGGCTTTAGTCGAGCAAAAAAAAAAAGCTTCTTTTGAACAATATGGGACACATGAGTATTATTTGACATGCTTGGTAAATATTTTTGTCTAAGGGCATATAATTTTAAAACTCAAAAGAACTAAAGTTGTTCAAATGTTCAAAATTAGTTTGTGCAACATTCTTTATTTTCGTGTTGCCTTGCTTCCTCTTGAGGTAATGGGAACCAAAATACAAAAACATGTTCTCGTCGTGTATATAAGGCCATCCAAATTTATAACAAGCTAAAAAATAGTAATTTGTGTACGATGTTGAAGGGTTTCTTTTCTGTTTTCTTTCATTCATTTCTGGCTAAAGTTTCTTTTTGTACTGTTTGTAGCCATTTTGAAAAACGAGATTGGACGGTTTAATGACATGAACAACACAAGTTCCATGCTTGCATCGCACTTAGAGGGTGATGCAACTTTGTTGCGAAACGTCGTTGTTGATCGCTCAATAATTCTCATACAAAATTCTAGTTTGGTTGTTACCTCGTTCATTTTTGCCTTCATGTTGAGCTGGAGGATTGCACTTGTTGTCATGGTGACATATCCCTAAATCTTTAGCAGTCACCTCAATGAGGTTTTCCTACTCTTTCCAACTTTGATTTGTAGATAAGAACGAGATTGAAGGGTTTTTTTCACTAGTTTTCTATGTCATGGTGTTACAGAAAATGTTTATGAAAGTATACAGTGGCAACTTGAGCAAAGCCTATCTAAAAGCTAACATGCTTGCTAGCAAGTCGATGAGTAACATTCGCACCGTGATTGCGTTCTACTTTGAAGAGAAGGTTCTAGATCTTTATGCTCAAGAACTCGCGGATCCTTATCAAGAAACTCATTAACTCGCGGTCAGATTGCTGGCATATTCTATGGCGTAACTCAATTCTTCATCTTCTCATCCTATGGCCTTGCTTTATGGTATGTGGCTTTAGCTTGATCTCCATTACCTTTTGCACGAAAAATGTCTTTAAGATTATGTGTTGGACACTTAGCACGAGTGTCTAAAGTCCTCCAGTTAGGTCTAAAAAATATAAATTTACCTTTTCATTGTGCATAAAAAGCTCATATTAATGTGAAATTGCTTGTCACCTTGTAAACACCATTAAACTTATCGGATCCATGAAATGTATGAACCTGTCACTTAGACCCATACCTGCAGTTGTTATCGGTAGCCTAGTCTATGTATCAGTCAATGTAGCATTTGGAATTTGAGATCATTTACTTGTGATGGACATAGGTCCTTATTTAGCACTTATGGACCAAGTCAATATACTACCTGTATGTGCAACTCTTTTGAATAAGCTTTCTTACAACTTTTTTTTTTGGTCAATATGATCTTATTAAGCACAAACAAACCACAATCAAGAGGACTAGATCACACAACTTTGCAGCCCAGAAACACAAACAAGGAAAACAAACAACCAATCAACTACTAAACCCCAAAACAATTAGGGCGGGGGGGGGGGGGAGGAATTTTCCCACTAATTCTCCAAGCAATAACAATGGCAAAGAAGAACAACCCAGTCTCTGGTTTTGAAAAACCCTTCCATTTCTCTCCCTCCGAAGCCAATAAATTATGGCAACAAAAGATAATTTGAAAATAGTATGAGCCATGGAATTCCCACATCTGAATTGCTTAGCCCAACTCAAGACACTAAAGCAACTCCCCTGGACCATTATTAGTCCCATTGCTTACCACTAACCCAACCATTAACAACATAGCTCAAAACCAATTGGTAATGAGTGGAGAGGTTGCCTAGGCTCATATATTAGGTTTGGAGGTTATATTTAACCAATGTGGGACAAGCTCCAACATGCCCAAGAGGACAACCTATCGTTGGTGGACAGGGAAATGATGCATAAACCAAATAATCTTGTACCAAGGTGTTTGGCTCGGAAATGACTCAAAGGACTGAGCGCGGGCGTGCCAGGACTTGTCGGCGTCCAACGTATGAAAGGCGTGAGCGCCTCGATCTGACTTCGTATGTATTGCGACTGCGTGTGACCCAAAGGGTGAGGCCACAAAGAGGTTCGTGGTTTGCCACAACGAAGTGGACTTAAAATTTCCCAACCGTGTGAGAAAAAATAGAGAACATCGTAGAATAATTTTATTATGTCGTAATAATAAAATTGGGGATACAAGAGAGATATGAATTGGGGATGAGAGATAGAGAAACTCGAATTATTTGGAGAAATAACCGAGTGGAGGTGAGGAAATAGAGATAGTTGTTTCGCAGGGAAGGCTTTGGTTGTAAGCGTTGAGCTTGATTGGTGTGGAAACCCTTTTTTCTTCTTGACTTCTAGTATTTATAGGCCACGGGTTTGCATGGGATGGATTTTTCCGCCCTCTTCTGGTGATGCCAAGTGTCCCATGATTGGGCATCTCTCTCTCAGTTGGCGGTTTGTGGAAGTAACACAAGATAATGGGCAAATACTTCAACTGCCCATTTTCCTTTTACTACTTAACCTTGAGATCATGGGCCAACATTTACCTTATGGGCTGCCACGTGTCCCAAAAAATCTGACGAAGCCAAATGACCTCTAACTTTTCCCGGTCATGGGCAGTTAACAAAAATAATGGGTTCCATTATTCCCATTTTTTGTGGGGAATCAACGGAAGTGGGCCATTTTGATTAATCAAATGGCCATTAAACCCATAACCACCCACGAATCTCCTCATTTCAGAGAACATTCTGGAATTTGCTCACCAATGACGATGGGCCTCGGGCTTAATAAATTGAACTTAGAAAAATCAAAACTCAATTGAACTCACGTCCATTATTGGGTTGCACTAAAATTAATTGGGCCCAATTAGACTTCAAACCCATTGTCAAATTAGACAAAAATTAACCGGGCCCGCTCTACGCTTCTTGGCCCGTTAATTTTAAACCCATACATCTCTACTTTTTGGCCCAATTTAATTAAAAGATAATTAAATGGCCTTCCAATGCTTGCCCAGGACTGGGTGCCAAAAACGGGTGTAAACACAAGAAAAATGGGGGTTACGCACCCAAAAGCCTGCAAAGCAGACCTCACTGTATACACCCTCCATCTGAGAGATTCCAAAAAGCAGAGTCAGTAGAATTTCAGGAAATTACCGGCCAGCCCCGTTTTTTAGTTGCGGTTCCCTCCGAGCCCCCTTTTGAAATATGTATTCCGTGCAACCCCTTTCTAGAAGTGCTTTTACTAGTTTGCCCTCACCCCCTTGGTTTTGGTACTTGACGCGTCAGATTTGTACTGACGGGTATCATTTCCACCGTTTCACCAACGAATCCAAACAAACCCACATGAACAGTGAACCCCATTCTCTCTCCTTTTCTCTCAGTCCAACCCCAATCTCTCTCCTTTTCTCTCTGATGTGGACATATTTTTTATTTTTTTGCATTACAAAGTTAAAATTTAATATCTTTTATTATATATATCATTTTTTTTATAAAATTTATATTTTTAGAATCTACTCAAAGAGATCTATAAAACAAGACCTATATTGAATAAAAAATTATGTGATTTTTGTTTTTGTTTTTTGAGAGTATGAATTGTATATTTTTTGGATGTGAATTGTGATTTGAGGGGTGTGAATTCTTTCATTTCGGAGGGTGTGAATTGTTCATAATGGATGTGAATTCTTTTATTATAGAGGGGGTGAATTTTGTATTTGATGGTTGTGAATTTTTTCATTTTAGTTTGTGAATTGTGTATTTTAGAGAGTAGTTATGACGTGTGAATTCTATATTTTGTAGGGTGTGAATTATTTAGAAGGGGTGTGAATTCTTTCATTTGAAGAGGGTAAATTCTTTTTATTTTTGGTGAATGTGAATTCTGCAAAGTGGTGTGAATTGTGAAAATTATGTGCAATTTTTTGTTTTATTTTTGAGAGTGTGAATTGTGTATTTTTTTTATGTGAATTGTGTAGAGTGTGTAAATTCTACATTTTAGGGGTGTGAATTCTTTTATTTTAGAGTGGGTGAATTCTGCATTTGACAAGTGTAAATTTTTTCTTTTTGGTTTGTGAATTGTGTATTTTGGGGAATAAGTTGTGATGTGTGAATTCTGTATATTGAGAGGTGTGAATTCTGCATTTTGGAGAGTGTGAATTGTTTAGGAGGGGTGTGAATTCTACCAACTAGAAGGGATGAATTATGTTTTGGGGCATGTCATGTATTATTTTCTTATTTTTTATTTGATATATTTGTACCGGCTATGAATTCTTTCTTATTTTCTTATTTTTTTTATTTCATATAATTGTATAGGGTGAATTCTGTATTTAGGGCGAATGAAATTGAGCAACAAGGGTGAATTATGTTTTCAGGGCGTGTGAATTCTAATTTTAGGGCGTGTGAATTCTGTCAACTATAGGGGATAAATTCTGTTTTTAAAGCGTGTGAATTCTGTCAAATAGATGGGGTAAATTTTATTTTTAGGGCGTGTGAATTCTGTTAAATAGAGGGGATAGATTCTGTTTTTAGGGCGTGTGCAATCTGACCAACAAAGGGGTGAATTTTATCAAATAGAGGGAGTGAATTTTATTTTTAGTGCGTGTGAATTCTGTCAAATAGAGGGGGTAAATTCTGTTTTTTAAGGTGTGTGAATTCTATTTTCAGGGCATGTGAATTCTTTCCAATGGACGAGGTGAATTCTATTTTTAGTGCGTGTGAATTCTGTCAAATAGAGGGGGTAAATTCTGTTTTTAGGGCGTGTGAATTCTATTTTTAGGGCATGTGAATTCTTTCCAATGGACGGGGTGAATTCTGTTTTGTACTATTCACAGTCCTAGAATTCACACCCATTTCAGAATTCACAGCGATTCATTTTTGGGAGGGAGTGAATTCTCGGTGGTGTGAATTCTTGGGTAGGGCAAAATTCACACACCTTTTCAAAATTCACAACCGTTTGCACCCCTTTGTAGTCTTGGTATGAATTCTTGGTTGTAAAAATTCACACCTTTTCAGTCTTGGGGTGTGAATTCTTGGTGTGAATTTTGCAAAATTTGCACCTCTTTATAGAATTCAAACGCGATCTGCATAATTCACACTCCCAAATTACACAATTCTTGGGATGTGAATTCTTGGTGAAGTCTTGATGTAAATTTTGGGTGTAAATTCTGCATTTTTGAAACGTGTGAATTCTGCATTTTTGGGGGAGAATCCACATCTCCAACTAAAGAATTCACACCTGTACAAAATTTGTAATTCAAGTAAAAGCATAACACTCAAAGTAAAAAACAAACAACAAAGAATTCACACCTCCAAATTATACTATTCATACCCATAAAAATTTAAAAAGGGTTGTGAATTCATTCACTATCCACCATGATTCAGCTCTGCAACTAAAAACAACATCCATTTGTGTGTATTGCTCTAAAACTAGTCCCTACACCAGAGATCCACTAGGACCTCGTCATTGACGGGCATAGCCACCACCGTCGCCGTCATCATCTATTATATACTACGAGATCATCAATCTATACTACGAGATCCAACAAAACCTAACGAGAACCTCACCATGGACTACCGCCGTCGCCTTCCAAGAAGAAGGCTCCATCATCATTGCCGAGCCCCGGAAACCGACTCGACCCACCGTCGTCCTCCACACTCGAAATCAAAATCAATGGAGAAGTTGTTCGTAATCGTCCCCTCCAAATTGACGCCACCCACAATCCGAAGTTGTTCTCCGTCATCAACCACGATGACCGCCCACCTCCACCGTTGCGAATCACCCCACCGCCACACAGGATGCCTCGGCTGGTTCGAGGAGGTGCTTGATCTTGTCGCTATAGACGGTACTTGATCTTGTCGCTGTAGACATCCACCGCCGCACGAGGCGTCTCCTACATCAGCTTCTCGCACAGGAGTTTCTCGCATAGGTGAGACCCCTTATCATGCGTGGGGTATTTGTGGTAGTTTACTTAAAAGAGGGCTTATGTGGAATGAGTTTGATGGGAACTGGGCTTGGACGGATAGGGATTGACAAAACGGGGCCGGCCAGGAAGAACCCCGTAGAATTTGGATCGGGGAGGAAAGTCTCATGAGTTTAAAATAAAATAAATTCCATAATGGTCTTGTTTAATATTTTGCAGGTATGGTTCTGTTTTGATGGGGAAGGAGCTTTCTAGCTTTGAATCTATCATGAAAACATTTATGGTTTTAATTGTGACGGCATTAACCATGGGCTCGACTTTAGCAATGGCACCTGACCTTCTAAAAGGGAACCAAATGGTGGCATCAGTCTTTGAAGTGCTTGACCGGAAGGCTGAGGTAATCGGTGACTCCGGAGAAGAGCTAGCTAGGGTCGAGGGTATGATTGAACTAAGCGGTGTCCAATTTAGCTTCCCATCAAGACCTAATGAGTTGATTTTCGTGGGCTTTGATCTAGTAGTGTGTGCGGGCCAGAGCATGGCATTAGTCGGAAGGAGCGGTTCTGGTAAAAGCTTGGTGCTAGCACTTGTCCTACGATTTTACGATCCAACAGCCGGGAACGTGATGATTGACGGTGAGTTTCTCTTTGATGAATTCCACTGCTCGTGTTATTTTTAGTTGTATGAGGTAAAAGACCGGACACATCCAACATACACACACAATAGAAGTAAGAAAGAACTATATGATAGGTTTTTATTAACAAGTCCCCAAAATACCCTTGTTGCTCGAAAATAAATTCGGTTAATGCATGATGAGGTGTCCAATACAAATCAGGCCTCACCAACCCAACAATCAGGTTGGCCTTGAAAAAGTTTTTTGAAACTCTTGCAGGGAAAGATATCAAGAACCTCAAGCTCAAATCTCTCCGAACACACATTGGCTTAGTCCAACAGGAACCAGCTCTCTTTGCCACTGAAAACTCTCGTTTTTGGCAAAGGCGCGAATAGGATGAATGCGCGGGCGTGCCAAGACTTGTAGCGCCTAACTTTTGGTAAAGATTCCCGTGAATATTGACTTCTATCGTACGAACGATTGCGTGTGACCCAAAGGTTAAAGATCACAATGAGGCTCGTGGTTTTGCCACACGGTCGTGGACTTAGAATTTCCTAGTCGTATAGGAATTGGAGCGTAAAAGAAAACGTAACTTTATTACACCGGGATAATAAAGTTGGTACAAGGGAAATAAAAGATCCAAACTACTTGATGAAGTGAGTTTGAATGAGGGGTGAGCACGTGGTACTCGATAATCTACTTTGCTGAAAGTAGGAAAGTGTTTGCTTCGCTGGGAAGGCTTTGGTTTTTTAGCGTTATGCTTGATTGGTGTCGGACCCTTTTTTCGGCCTTGTGAACTTGTATTTATAGACTCAGCAACATGCTGATTCAGGCCTGAATCCGAAAATCTGCTTGCTCCACAGGCTGCCACGTGTCCCATGTTTGGCTCTGCCTTCCGTGCACGTGTAATAGGGGACGGTTTTCAGAAGTTGAGGGCAGTTGAGGGAGATCATGGGTAATGGGCCTCTTGTAGGATGACAAGTGTCCCATGTTTTGCTAGAGTATATCCCAACTTCCCCCCTTTCTTAGGCTTTTCTGTAGCACATGGTCAATTGACTAAGTCAATTGGCTTTTGATTTTAAAAGAGAGCAACTGCCACGCAGAGCAACCAACTCCTCCTCAATTCAAGGACCTTGCTCCCTAAATCAAATCTAGGGATGTCAAAGGGGTGGGTCGTGTCGTGTCGTGTCAAAAAATTTCCGTGTCGGGTCGGGTTGGGTCGAATCAGACCGTGTCCACTTCCGTGTCCGTGTCATACCGTGCCGTGTCAACCGTGTCATTTTCTTTATCGGGTCGTGCCGTGTCGTGTCCATTTACTAAATCGGGTCGTGTTCGTGTCGTGCCGATTGCAATCGAGTCGTGCCGTGCCGGCCCATTTTCTTAATTTGATCGTGTCGGATCATGGTCGTGCCTTATTGAAATCGGGTCGTTCCGTGCTTTCGTGACTTGCCGATAGAATTCGTGTCGGATTGGGTCATGCCTTATTTAAAACGGATCGTGTCGTGCTATCGTGCCGTGCCTTTATAATTCGTGTCGGGAGTCAGGTCGGGTCGTGCCTTAATTAAAGCGGGTGTAGAGGTATCAAACGGGTGGGTCGTGTCGTGTCTAAAAAAATTCGTGTCGGATTGGATCGGACCGTGCCCACACTACAGCAAATCAGAGCATTCCTGGCGTTTCTTAAAAGCCGGAAAAAGTACCCAAAAACGCCGGTAAAGGCTTTCCCGGCGTTTCAACAAATGTCCCTGATACCCCTGTCGAAGAGAGGTGTTCGAAGAAGTTGAAAACTACAATTTGATCCAATGGGACCATATTTCATCCAATGTCAATGTCTTTGAAAACTAGAATTTCATCCAATGGGACAATAATGGATTTGCCATTTGATGGCTTCCCTGGGACAATAATGAATTTCATCCAATGTTATCGTTCAGTCAAAGTCTTGAAATTACTAATTTTTACAAGTTTATTCCGAATCGAGAACAAGTGCCAATAAAATAATATGCTTACAAATTCTATGTGGCTCAGATATATATCATCATGGCCTAATTATAAGAAGAAGCCCAGAAACCTGCCGCAAAACGGTCTCAAAAAATGCCACAACACAGGAGACAGGTTGGACATAGCTTGGACACACACAGACTGTGCAGTTCACACCATCACACATGCCAAAAGACGACCACAACAGACAACAGAGGACAGGGCTGGTCTTGCAATTGTCAAAGAATTGTACATTGAGGAGCCCTTTTCCCACACCATGCTCTCCAAAAGTCGCTCTTCAAGGGAGTTCAGATGTCTCCTCAATTATCTGGGCAGAGATTCCTCATGTCTAATAAAACTCTCTATCACCTTGCTAGGATCAAAAGCTGTTATCCTAGTTCTCTCCAATACAGCAGGAAATAACATTGTTACTGTTTTATGTGTAGCAAGAACAAGTTCAGCTGAACATGCAAGCATGCATCTATGGAACCCAGAACAATTTTTGGTAACATAGCTTACTAAACCAAACATGGGCTCAGAAAATATTTTTTGGGAATCACAAGGCTACTCATGGCTGCAACAAAAAAAGTTACCCCGCCAAGGTATCCACCTTCAAAAAATTATCAATTCAATTGATTCATCATTGCCCATAAAAAAAGATAACACACACATGTTGCAGTTTCTGAGTTTAGCATGCTGTTATTGGGTTTAACCTGTGACTAGCTCAGTTTATAACACACACACACACACACTTGGCTCAGCTTATAACACATCATAGCCACCAAAAAACAGCCAAGTAACAGCACAAAGCATGGTAACTGCAGAAAACAGCCAAGTAAACTGGAAACAGCCACCAAGCTAAGTGGAGGAAGAAGAATAAGCAGTAGCAGCAACAACAGCAGCTACGACACAATAGTAGCAACAAAAACAGCCACCAAGGTAAGTGCAAATTGCAATTTATGACAGTTGGCTCGGAAAAACTTCATCATTGCCTAACAACCTCAAAAACAGCCCAGAAACCACATGAAAACAGCCCACAAAGCAGTCAAAACAATGCACAATCAGTTCAAAAACAGCATGCCAAAAACAGCCCAGAATCTGCTGAAACCTGCATAACTGAAAACAGCCCAAAATCTGCTCAAAAACAGCATGCCCTGCAATTTGCACATACACACACACACACACATGCTTGTCAGCAGCCACCAGCCACCAGCCAGCACCAGAAAAATTGCAGCAGCAGCAAAGTAACAGCACAAAGCATGGTAACTGCAGAAAACAGCCAAGTAAACTGCAAACAGCCACCAAGCTAAGTGGAGGAAGAAGAATAAGCAGTAGCAGCAACAACAGCACTACACATAAACCTCATAATGCTTAAATAGACTTCTCAAACTTGAAATTTCAGCAGCTCATGAATCACCAACACTATTTAGTTTGTAAGACTTACTGAAATTCCAGTTTTCTGCCAATCAGTTGCTCCATAACACTCAAAAAATGGAAAAATTAATAACAGGAAATGTGTCACCGGTACCCCAAGTGTTTATAAGAAATCTGAAATCTCCTAGAGGTTCACCAAGAGTTTCTTTCTGAAAGAAAGGAGGGAAATGAAAAACCTCAAAACCTTTTCAGTATTTTCCCAAAAAATATCTGTTTTAGCCTGGCTTCGTTACAATCAAATAAAACTAACTATACAAACAAAAAACAAACTCAATATTTAGCCTGGCTTCGTTACACCTCAGGTTTGGCATAAAACCAGGTTAGAGGTATCCACCAAGCTAAATATTTCATTTCTTTGTTTACAATTATTCAAATCTGGATTTTTGGTTAAGAACTCAGATGCATGATATTCAAGTGTAGTAGCTATCCAGCCTATCCTTGGCATGTCATCAAACATGGATACGGTTAGTCCATCTTATTATGGTAACAGAAAAAGAAAAGGCGAAAAAGAAATTGCTCATTGGAAAGAAGGAAGAAGGCAACATATTGATGAGCTTACCATATTTGGTAGAGTTGGCAATGAGATCATACTTGATCGAATATATGTCCACATACACGTCCAGCGCATCTGTCAGTTCAGAACTCATTTCCGTGAACTCATCTGTCAGTTCAGAACTCATACCACAGCCACACACACACACACACAACCATATAGTCCATAAGGCTGCATAGAAAGTGGCTTGCCAGCATGCTTTTTCTAGATTTTTGAAGTTGAAACTATCCCAGAATAGGAATAGAGTCTTCACATTTGCAGGGCTCACCCAAATGAGCATTTAAAAAGGTGGAAATCTGCAGGTTTAACCCACAAAAAGAGGCCAACTCCTTACACTTTATGCCTCAGAAAGATTTCATCATAGGCACCCAAATAGATAACAGAAGCAGTGCAGGTTTTGGTTCAGTTTATGTGCAGGTCTGTTGTTCATCAAGGCCACACACACACACACACACACACACATAGACACATAAATCCAGTGGCTAAAATCTGCAGCTTTAACCTACCCAAAGTGGCCAAAACCTGCAGATTTAACCCAACATAACCAAGTTCTGCAGTTTTAAAGCAGAAACTGAACCAACAAACTGAACCAAGCACTGCAGTTTTAGAGCACAATGTTATGCATGCTTACAAACAAGGCTAAGTGCAAAAAACTGCCAACTGGTAATACATGGTTGTCTAATGTTGTCAACTACTAAAGATTTGGCTCAGAGTGACACCATTTCGAAGCACTTAAAGGCTGCTACATTAGTTGCCAATTGGTCGTCTAATGTTACCCCGCCTAAGTGCCAAATGTGTCTTATTCACAAAATTCATCATAGCCACAAAAGAATGGAGCATTTTACAAAACCATAGCCTTGTTTTATGGAATGTTTTCTAGCAGCCACACACACACAACAACTCCATCTGGACTGCACATACAACTCCATCTGGACTGCAGTTACAAAACCATAGCCTCCACATACAACTCCATCTGGACTGCACATACCACAGCCACACACACACACAGTAACTTAACCAAAAACCTGCATACAATGTGAACCAAAACCTGCACAGAAACTGAACCAGAACCTGCACAGAATCTGAACCAAAACAGATAACACAAGATTTCAGTTTCTGCCTCAGATAAGCCACAAAAAGAGGCCAAATCCTTACAGTTTCTGCCTCAGAAAGATTTCATCATAGGCACCCAAACAGATAACACAAGCAGTGCAGAATTAAGTTCAGTTTATGTGCAGGTTTTGGTTCACATTGTATGCAGGTTTGGCTCAGAAAAACATCATAGCCTAGGACAAGATTTGGCTCAGAAAAACATCATAGCCTTGGGACATGGTTGGCTGCATTTGGTTTCAGTTTTCTGCTGCATTTGGCAAGTCTCGGCTCAGATATTAGGTTTTTTTTTTTTTTTTATCATCATAGCCAAAAACTAAAATGGATCATGGCAACATTAAGTTCCCGTTAAGGTCTTCATAAGTTGCAACACAATCACACTTCAGCTCAAACTGGGCTTTTGCTTACAGTTTAATGGTTATTTGGTTACTCTTTTTTGGGAATTGGTAACACACACACACAAACACACACACACACACCCCTCTCAAATTCCCTAGAAGGCAACTCAAACTACCTAAAACTGCATACAAAAAGTCCAAAAAACTCAAATGCAAGGTTTATTTAAGGAAACCAAATGCAGAAAACTGAAACCAAATGAAGCAAAACGAAACCCCAGCAGCCAACACACTACCAATAGCAGCAGTAATGCATCTCCAAATGAAACCAATGCAGAAAACTGAAACCAAAGGCAGCCAACACAAATGCAGCCAAGTGCCAACACAACCCCAACAATTGGCATCAAATTTACCAACTAAATGCAGAAAACTGAAACCAAATACAGCAATATTACTCATCATCTATGTCCGAGTCTGCAAAATAGTCTCGTAACTCATCTTTGGCTGCGCGTGGATGAATTCCAAGACGTGTATCCTCCCAATCTTTCAAGCACATCAGACAATCCAGAATATCTGGAGCTAGTCTCATGCGCTTATCATCCAACACTCTTTCACCTGCACTAAAAGCCGATTCGGATGGCACCGAAGAAACAGGAGGGGTTAATAGATCACGTGCCATTATGTTAAGAACAGGAAATGTTGGAGCATGTTGTTGCCACCAGCCTAATATATCAAAGTTTTGTTGGTTGTTGGTTATCTTAATACGTTCTGTCTCTAAATATATAGAAAGTTCAGACTGAGCAGAGGTATCAGCAGTATCAGTATCAAATCAAAAAAATCAGAAGCAACATCTGACATCAAACTCCAACCTGGGTCATCAACACTTGGACGTGGTAAACATGGATCCGGACAAGTACTTGCAACATTAGTGGATGCATACTTAGACTCATATAAATCATATAAATCAATCAAATCCTTTTTCACAGATTGCGATCGAATAAAATAAAACACCCATATTATTAGAAAGCCCTTTCAAAAGCCTGTCAACACCACACAATTTAATCCTTGGGTCCATAACAGCAGCAAAAACAAAAAATTTTGGCATTGGTTCAAAATATTTTTTGAATTTCTCTTCCATATTCACCAAAAGGACCTACAAAATTTTCTCGCAATCTATAGCTACGAAAAAAGACACTGATATTAAACAATTGGTGAAGCACAATACAAGAAGTAGGATAACGAACACCCGAACAAGCACACGTAGCAGTATAAAATACTTTCAAAAACTTCATAAACTCAAATGCAAGGTTCCAATCCGCTATACTTAACAAAAAGTCACCACCGAACCTAGGATTAACAAAATCAGATATTGCCTTGTAATAGTTTTTACAAGATTTTAACATAATGTATGTCGAATTCCAACGAGTTCTAATATCAGTATTAAAAACTTTTGGTTTAAGACTCAGACTTGCACAAAACGCATCAAACTCTTGTTGCCTAGATGGGGAGGAAGTAATAAAATGAATAGCATCTTTAATTTTCGACAACTCTAGAGAAATTGTTTTCAAACCATCTTGCACTACCAAGTTAATGATATGACACACACATCGCATATGGAATAACTTACCACCATGAATAGGACTTAAATTATCCAAGAACATATCAATAGAAGCAGTATTAGCAGAATGGTTATCAAAAGTAATGCTAAAAACTTTATCAGCAAGATTGTACTCCGTAAAAACACCATAGACAGTTTGAAAAATAGTAGTGCTATTATGAGGATACTCCACTAAACGGAAAGCAATAATCCTTTTATTCAATTTCCAACTAGAGTCTATATAGTGAGCAGTCAAGGCCATGTAACCACGATTATTTCCACCACTCCACATATCAGAAGTAAAAGACACAGAAGTACCACGAGGAAATCCAGCAATTTCTTCATTTATAAACTGTTCTTTATCAAGTTTAAATTCAGCAAGCGTATCAGCTCTAGTTGTATTTCTAGAAACTTTTTTAAAAACAGGATTAAGTTTTTGTTGGACAAAATGTTCAAACCTAACATCATCACCAAAAGTAAAGGGTTGCTCTGCTGCAGCTACATAACGGGCTAACCCCTTTCTCATTTCAGCTTTCGAGTATATAAAATAAGAGAAATCTTTACGGTGTTCATTTTCAATTTTATCTTGATGATGTTTAGTGAGGTGTTTTATCATACTACCAGTGCCATAATTACTATCAGGAGAATAATTCTTATCACAATAATTGCAGCATGATCTAGGTCCTATGTTTACACCCTTAGCATTAATCACATTTTTACGTTTAGACATATGATTCCACACCCAAGATGTGTTAGTCCTTTTTGCCCTTTTTTTACCTCGACTACCTATAGAAGTAGAGGCTGGATTCGCTGGAACACTGTTGGAAGCACCTTCACCAACACTGTTTCCACTTGCATGTGCTTCATGACCCTCATCAGAAGACTCAGAGTAAGATTGTACTCTGGCAAAATCCATATGGATATTGTCCGGGTCCATTTACTCCCTGTTCCTGTATTCAGATAAAGAGCATTCAGATAACAAGTTAATATAACTTCAGTTTAAAGTAAATCAGATATATTTTACCACAAATGAAGGGTTGTTCAAAAAAAAAAACCACAAATGAAAGTGGACTGGGGTTTGAGATTAGAAGTGAACTGGGGTTTGTGTTTGAGATCGGTGGTGCAGTGGTGGGTTTGAGTACAATCACTTCTCTCACCTTCTGATAGTATTCATAGACACCAAACAGACCATAGGCTTTGAGCAGAAAAAAATATATATATCAACAAAAAAAAACCGAGAAACAATCGAAATATATTGGCCAAAAAAACACGCGACCAAGAGTCGATTTCACGTGCTATTTTGCAGGAAGGGCTGGACCGAGTCTAGCTCCAAACAAAACCCTAAAAATAACACGATTCACACGCTACAGGTGTCGGACAGATCCGAAATGGCAGACGAGAAAACAGTAATTTACAGTTAAAGGGGAAAACGAAAACACCGAGCAACACTCGAGAGCCTTGCGATTTCCATATTTGTCTCTAATGAATCGAACAATCCGTTAATAGAAGAAAATTCGTTGTATTTCATAGATGGATAATTTTGCGTGGTCGAACAACCGTACCTGTTTATCGCAGAGGCCGCCAGAGAGTAGAGAGAGAGAGAGAGAGAGAGAGATCAGTGATCCGTTTGACAGGTTGTGCCGTGACCACGTGTGGTGGTCGTGGTTTGGTTACTTCGGTAGATCGAGAGAGAGAGGGAGATCAAAGAGACAGAGAGAGCGAGAGACAGAGAGAGAGAGATCAAAGAGACAGAGAGAGCGAGCGAGAGAGAGAGAGAGAAGAGAATGACTGGAATGAGTTGAGATCTGCGAGACTGCGAAGAAGACCTGACTGCCCTAGAATCCGAAAAAACCAAAATGCCCCCAAACGGCTACACACAAATACAATAATGCCCCTCATGCCCTTCTTTATTACATCTCACCGGCCCTCTATTTTTCCTTTTTATTTTTATTTTTTTGTTTGAAATTGTTTATTTCGAACAATTTAGGGATGTTCGCCTTATCGAAATTAAAGTGCACGAAAATGGTATCCGGAGAAAATACCTAATAAAATCAAAAGAATTTGAATAATTTTGTCACTTGAACGATTCAGATCATTCATACAAGTTAATCATGTGTTCATTAAATAGTTGATCGGATGAGAAATAGCATTTTCGTAATAAAGTAGCAGTGCGATGGAAGGGTTTCTTATACCCGATCGAGCCCAAATTTTGAACGTATTTTTTATTATACAAGCAAAACAACATCAACGATATGGATCGTTGTTATTGTGTATCGGCAGTATGGTTACTTTATATTGAATAAATGCAATACATTTGGTTTATAAAATTTGCATCCCGATGAGGGTGCTACATAAACTCAATCAATACAATTTTTTACACGAATAATGTAATCAACATGCGTGATCAAATCAACGGTCTCGATCGTCGTAATTTTGTCGCGGTCTGATGGCTACTGTATATTCAACTATAGCAAAAGATATAGTTTCATTTAAAATAAGTTGAACGTATAGATTCTAATACTTATTATTGTTTTTTTTTTAATAACGATCAATCTGAACCGATGATTTGATTATGGATATTGATTACATTATTCATGTAAAAAATTGGGCCGATCGATTTTACTTAGTGCCTTCATCGGGATGTAATTAATATTAAACCGAATCTCGTGCATTTATTCAATGTATAGTGACCAAACTACCAATAAAAGATCACGACGATCCATATCGTTGATTTTGTTGTGCTTGTTTAATAAATGATTTCTACAAATTTTTGGCTCAATCGGCTATAAGAAACCCCTTTATCGCAATTGCAAAAAAGTTAGAAAAGTATAGTTTTTTTTATTGAAAATTGCTTGAATCAAGCCCTTTGCAGTAATTTTTTCCCCAATTTCTTATGTAGCCCTTGGAAAGCACCTTTTAAAAACTTTCAACGGTCCCGATCATCAAAATTCAATCACGAACCATGAGAATTAGAAAATCAATATCATGCACGGAGCGTGAGATCTCTTTCAAATTTCAATATGTTTGACTTTAAATACATTTTAAACACATTAAAATCTCATTTAATAAAATTATTTCAAAATTTTAAATTTATTGTAATAAATTTAATGGTTTAATTTTAATAAAATTAATTATTATTTTTTAATATGTCACTATTTATTTTTAAATACTAAAATTCATTTTGAATTCCTTCTACAATTAATTAGTCAAAATTTTCTTCAACAAAAATTAAAATTATATTTTTATCACTTTTTTTTTTGAAATTTCATTTAATCAAATTATTTTTTCCGATGTTAAATTATTTTGAAAATAATAAGACGGAGACTGTATTTAAAAAATACAATATTTTTGTTTTAATCGTTCAATTCATACTTACAATATACAAGTGCTTGATCCAGTTTAATGTGTGCATTGATAAGTGTGTGTTTGGTGGCGAATGTTTTCTTCTATTTTTTGGAAATTTGGTTTAATCAAATTATTTTCAAAAATTTATTAATAAAATGAACCCATTTTGTTTTTTTAAAATCATCTATGGTAAAATTTGATGAGAAATTCAATAGGATTTAGGAATAAATAGCTACTCCTTCATTTATTAAATACATAATCGAGTGATCGACGTCGTCAAACATTTTTACATGACTTGCATGTTGCAAATGACGGCTTTGATAATTTGATTTTTTATATCTTATTAAAATTAATTGTTTAGTAACATTATTTTTGAAATTATTTTTATAACATTATTTTTTATTTTCTATATCTTGCTATTTATTTTTAAAATATTACTAAATTTCATCATCATTTTTCTTGAAATTTCATTTAATAAAGGCTCGTAACCGTGCCGTGCCGTGCCCCTGATCGTTCAACATTGGCTTCCGATGTTTCTGGTGTTTCTAGTTTTTCATTTGGCCGTGGTCGCGGTCGCGGTCGCGGCCGTGAGTCTGGTTTTAACAGTCATGGTCGTGACTCTGGATTTAGTGGACGTGGTTCTGGCCGTGGTTCTGGTAATCGTGATTCTAGTATGGGTAATCGTGGTTCTGGTTCTGGTATTGGAGGTTTTAGTCGTGGTTTTGGTGGTCGCATGTTAGGGGGAGGTAATCGTGGTCGTGTATCCTTACTTTCGTGTCCGTGCCGTGTCACGTGTCAAAGAATACCGCGGTCGTGGTCCGTGGTCGTGGTCCGCCACTTTCATGTTCGTGGCTGCGGTCCGCGCTCCAACTATACCGCGGTCCGTGATCGCGGTCGCGGTCCGGCCATACCGTGTCTTTTTCGTGTCCCGTGTCACACCGTGTCCGTGTCAAACTGGTCGTGTCGTGGGTCGACACGACCCGTTTGACACCTCTAATCAAATCGGCAGCTTCTCATGGACCAAAAACCGTGGGCCATGCTCCATGGACCAAACCGACTCCTTTTTTTTCGTGGATCCAACCGTGGGCTTCCAAACAATTATGGGCCCAACCGTGGGCTAGCTTCCACATAAATACGGGCCGAGTCCTCCATAGGCCCAAATGGAAAAATACCCATGGCCCAAGAATTACCCAATTAATTACACAACTCTCGGCCCAAATTAATTAAGGAATCAAATGAAACCCGATCACGACTAGCCCGATCCGCGGTGCCAAAAACGGGTATAAACAGCCACATCAATCTTCGAAAATATCCTTTACGGAAAAGAGGGGGCCTCGAAAGGAAAAGTGATTGAAGCCGCCAAACTAGCGAACGCCCATAGTTTCATAAGTGCCCTCCCAGAGGGCTATTCAACCAGAGTTGAAGAGAGGGAAGTGCAACTATCTGGTGGGCAAAAACAAAGAGTGGCCATTGCGCGGGCCGTTCTAAAAAATCCGGCGATCTTGCTTCTAGATGAGGCCACCAGTGCTTTGGATTTGGAGTCAGAGCGAGTGGTGCAACAAGCATTCGACCAGTTGATGAAGAATCGGACCACGGTTGTGGTGGCTCATAGGCTTTCAACTATTAAAATTGCGAACCAGATATTGGTTATACAAGACGGTTAGACTATAGAGCAAAGGACTCATTCTACTCTTGTGGAGAAGAAAGATGGGGCTTACTTCAAGTTAATCAGCTTACAACAACAGCAACAACAAAACTGAAGAATTATTAGCAGTTATGTGTAAAAAAAGTGTCCGATGTTCATACTACTCACAAGGCTATATTAGCCTATGGTTGAACCATAATGCGTAGTCGTCTCACTTAACTTTTATAAATTGGTTTGTTTTTATGTGTAGATGAACAATTATTAACTTTAGGGGAAGTTTTTTTACTTTTCATCTTGACGTGAGGAGTCGGTGTTAGATAATGGGTCTATTTGTATCTAGTTTAATTATGTGTCTTATCATATAATTAGTTTAAGTATCTAAAACCATAGTGCAATTATTATACAGCTTGTGTCACACCCCAAAATGGGAAGTGACCGGCCATGAACCACAAGCTGAAACTCGTAGAACATGTAGCCTAAAAAGAGATTTGATTAAAAACCAAGTAAAGATCCACCAACAGTCAACCATTTTTTTATTTATTCAGAACATCCACAACCAATAAATTCCACAAAAGAATGGGGCACAAACATCCCATGAACCAAATAATATCTAGTGATTCAACAATAATAAAAGAATCCGGATGTCTGATAAAATGTTTCAATGCGGAAGCGATGAAATAAAACACTAAGCTAGGATGAGACACCCTAAGGAGGTCAACAACAAAAACCCCGACATGCCGCCAGAGTCCATGCCTAAATCCCCAACTTGCCTGAAAAATGAGTTGGAATAAATCCGTCAGCTGACAAGCTCAGTGAGTAGCAAAGCATGTATAGTAAAATAAAGTTGTAAAACAGGGATCAAAATAATTTACCATGTCAATATAAATTTGGCATATGCGGTGAACAACAAAATAATTAATTAATCCAATCAACGATTCATCCGATAAGTCTTAATGGTGATCACAATCTAATCTCCAACAACAATGGGGAACCACAACCAAAATCAATAGTACCAAGTGCCAGTGAATAAATGTCTCAAAATTGGATCCAATATCGAATCTTAGAGTCACCACGAGTAGGCAGCCCGTGGAACTTTTCCCAAAAAACGATCCGGTCAATAACAACCGTTGAGTATTAGGGTCACCGGCCTAATCCGGTTTCTTCCCTAATGGCCAGAGTCACCCGCACACAGAGGATTAATTTTCCTGGTCTTCCAAAATATGTTCCCAATAATATCCACAAAGTTCTCACCAAAAGATCATCCGAACAATAAATAGTTTCCTCAATCCGCATGCCAATTTCAAGAACCAAATAAAACAAATACATGTTCCCAATTTCAATAATTAATTTTCTAAAACAATAATTTAAGGGATACGGGGAAGTTCGCAAGTACGTAACATGTTTAACCACTCACCTGAGTCCAAAAGTGATGCAATTTGAGTACGCAAAAGATGCTAACCTGAACAAAAGAATTGTATACAGTCACCAATAGTATCAAGTGACGGCTAACCGCGACAATTAGACTAACATAAAATTACAATTTGCTAATCCTAGAGCTAATCTCTACCAAATCCACCAGAAACTCAAATTCTATAATCGTCAAGTAGAATAAACTCCTTGTTTTGTTCCCCACGTGGACACCATGTCATGCCTGCTGCTTCTTAAAGTATTCACCCAAAATATAACACCCCATGTAAAACCCAAGTGTATCCATTCAGGCCTCACACGCACAAAACCATCAAAACCCAAGTCACCTCCAACCTCACGGTCCAATAGCATGAAAGGTAAGAAATCTTTGCCCGTGAGTTCGTGTGACACGCAAAAACAAAAGCTAAGTATATATCGTCTCACCAACGCCACCGTCCAATACCACCCAACAACAACACAATTTACTCCAGACCCACGTTCGGTAAAAAGAGTTGAAGAAGAAACAAGAATAAAGGAATCAGATTACTTACCCGATTAATCACCGAACTGTCAAAACTTCGACTGCAGTCTCTCTCTTTCTCTCTCACCCAAAGTACTCTCAACTTCTTTTCTCAAACGCTCTGCCCACATAAAATCCTACACCGTAGAAATAACTCATAACTTGTAAAACTACCCACTACTCCCTATATTATAGCTATATAGCCAACTAACGTATTCTAAATAAGATTGACTACCCACATAATTTAATAATTAGACTTGTGCCCTCCGAACCACAATGGCGCCGATTAAAAAAAAAAAAAGTTATATCAAACATCTCTTTAAAAATAATAATTAGGGCCCACACCATAAAAATTTAATTCTCACAACGGGAAATATAAATATTAGACAAAGAAAAAGGTAGGGCATGACAGCTTGTATATATATTTTACCTTGAATGAAATTAACCCTAGTATGGGGATGTTTCCTCTCCAATTACGTTATCTCTAAATCAAATATTCTCTAAATCAAACATGGTATCAGAGTAGTAGAACCTAGTGATCTGCTGTGTTTTTTTGGCTCGTTCATTCATCTCAATCGCGTCCCAGCCTCTCTTATGTCGACCCAGCTTTGTTCCGACGTCATCTGACATTGATCCAGCCATTCCAGCCCTTTCCGATGGTGACCCGTACTAGTTCATCATCACTGGATCTCGCCACAGCTCCGACGACCTTCGTTGGCCTTCATCAAACCTCCTATAGGTTCTTAGGAAACCGTACCTATGCTCGCTCGCTATTTTCTGACTTCCGACGAATACCCAAATCACGATCGTCGATCTGTTTTCTTGTTGTCGTTGTCATTTCTTCTCACAGATCAGATCTGCTTTTTCTTCCCTCAGCACTGTTTCAATCAGATACGAAAGTATTCAGTGGGTTTTTTTTAATTTATTATTTTTTGGAGTTCTAAAGCTACTAAGAACATTGTTTATTGTTTATTTGTCATTATTGTTCTGCTTTCAAGATGTCAGAAGAAAAAAAACAGGCTTCCACTAGTGGCAAGGATGAGTTGAATCGTGTAGGGACTCTGGATAACTCTCCACTGGATATTTGTCCCATCAAACTGGTGCCTTGTTCCTTTCACTTTTCAAAAAGTATTTTTCAAAACATACCTACTAGATATTCTCTAGATTCCCCCTACTTCTACTATTTCTCTCTCTATCTCTCTTCACTTATTACCCCTACTATTTTTCAAAAAAAATTTCAAAAACCAAACCAAACACAGCACCAGATGGCACAAATTTTTTATTTTGGTCTCATACTTTACATTAGCTATTGAAGTTAAAGGGATGTCTGAGTTCATTGAAGACCCTGTTACTGAGCCTACTATTGTTGTTGAACTCAAGGCATATAAGTCTCATCGATCTTTAGCCATGAACTAGTTGTTTAATTCTATGAAGGTTGATATTCGTAGTCCTTTCTTGCTTCTTGACACTCCGCATCAAATTTGGACTATTGCCAAACAGACTTATTCTTAGCAGGGCAATGATGCTCAGTGTTTTGAGTTGCGGAAGAGACTTCGTACTATAGATCAACACAATCGATCTGTTGCTGTTTACTTTGCTGATCTCAGTGGGGCCTAGCAAGAGTTTGATTATTATCAAAGGTTTCAGGCAGTCTGCCCTGTTGATGCAGCTGTTTGGTTAAAAGAATAGAGAAAGAGCATGTGTATGACTTTCTTGTTGGTCTTGATGTGGAGTATGATCCAATTAAAGTGGAGGTGTTGGGTCGTGTTCTATTTCCATCTTTGGGAGAGGCCTATGCCATTGTTCAGCAATAGGAGAGCAGGAGGAGTGCTATGTTGCAAGTTCCTACTTCTGATCGTTCTGCCTTGGTTGCTATTCCGCAGGGACAGTTTGGGTCTACCAGTGGAAAGTCTCAATTTGGTACTAGCAGTGGGACCATAGACCGTATGTCACTCAAGTGTAATTATTGTCACAACACTGGACATACCAAGGATTTCTATTGAAAGTTACATGGTTGTCCTTCCCGTGGGCGAGGACATGGAGGTCGAAGTCATGGTCCTGGGCGTTCTCAGGTCCAGGCACATGTTTCAGAGTTTGCTACCTTGTTCGATTCTGGGTAAAGTACAGGAGTTCAGTCACCTTCTGATTCTGTTGGCGATTTCTTTCAGGGGAAGATGCAAGCTCTCAGTCGTCTTATAGCTCAGGCTGATTCTTCCTCCACTATAGCTCTTACTTCCACAGCAGCTCCTACTGCATTCTATTTTGCTCATTGTATTCTAGCTAGTGCATTTACTGCCGCCTCCGATATCCATTGGATTATCGATTCTGGTACTTCAGATCATATGACAAGTTATTCATCTGTTTTTGATTCCTATTCTACTTAATCTGGTAAGGATAAGGTTCGAATTGCCGATGGGTTGTGTTCTGCTATTTTAGGAAAAGGTTTCGTTCGCTACTCTCTCTCTCTCTCTCTCTCTCTCTCTTCAATTCTCCATATTCCAAACTTTGCCACTAACCTTCTTTCAATTAGTAGTTTTATCCATTCTGCAAATTGTTCTGTGACATTTTTTCCTACTCACTGTGTTTTTCAGGAACAGAAAACAGGGAAGGTGATTAGCAGTGGTAAAGCACATAGCGATATCTATTATCTGGAGCATGCACCTCATCCATCTTAGCCATTTTTATCATGTGGACAAGCAGATATGAGTTCTACTTTTTTTGTTACATCGGTGGCATTATAGATTGGGTAATCCCTCTTTTAGGATATTAGAGAAACTATTTCCTACTTTAGTTAAACATTGTCCTAGGGATCAGTTTTTTTGTGAAGCCTGTGAGTTTGGAAAACATATACGCTCTTTTTATGCACCTATTAATAAACAAAGTGATTCTCCATTTATGGTTATCCATTTTGATGTTTGGGGTTCTTCTCCTATTACTTTTTTAAAGGGCTATCGATAGTTTGTTACTTTTATTGATTGTTATTCTCGTGCTACATGGGTGTACTTACTCCAGTCAAAAAATGAAGTTTTTTTTTCTGTTTCAAATCTTTTCATAACATGGTGTGCACTCAGTTTGATACACATATTAAAATTATTCAGAGTGATAATGGGACTGAGTATATTGATAAGATTTTTTGGACATATCTAGCTGATAATGATATTATTTTTCAGATGACTTGCGTTGACACTCCACAAGAAAATGGAATCGCTGAACGCAAAAATTATTATCTGGTTGAGGTCGCGCGATCTCTTTTGTTCACTATGAATGTTCTCAAATACTTATGGGAAGAAGCTATTTTAATTGCCACGTATCTTATCAACCGTATGTCATCCAATGTCCTCAATTTTAAAACACCCATTGAGTATCTGCCAAGTAGTTGTCGAGTTACAACTCTTCCACCTAGGGTGTTTGATTATGTGTGTTTTGTTCATGGCCCCAAACCTGCTGGGGGCAAGGTAGGACATAAAGCCTACAAGTATTTTTTTGTTGGGTACTCTCCTACCCAGAAAGGCTATAAGTGCTATGATCCTTATTCTAGGAAGATGTTTGTCTTTATAAATGTTACCTTTTGGGAAACAGAGGTTTTTCATTCTCCTTCCAAACCATCTCTTTAGGGGGAACATCAACAGGAGGAAGAGATGTTTACCTTAATCATAATGAGGGGGAGAAATTATTCTATGATCATAGTAAAGAAAAGAAGGAACACACTGGAGAAGAACCAGTATCTGTTGAAAGGGAAACACATGATATTAGTGGTGACATTGAGGAACAACTACCTGCACGATGACGACTGCAGGGAGCTAGCTTACAGAGTTACCACCTTGTCAATCACAATCGCCCACTTCAGTTTCAGATTCCTCAGCTGACTCTTCTGGTAATGATTTTTCTCTTATTGAACCTACTCATATGGATCCTGACAATCTTTCTATTGCTATTCGAAAATGTGTTAGATCTTGTACTCAACATCCTATCTCACAGTTTGTTTCTTATGACCGTTTGTCTCATTTGTACTATGCATTTGTCTCTTCTATTTCCTCTATATATATTCTACAGAATTGGCAAGATGCATTCAGGATACCTAAGTGGAAAGGAGGTATAGTAGAAAAGATGACAGCTTTGAAAAAGAATGGCACCTGGAATCTAGTGTCACTTCCAGGAGGGAAGAAGCCAGTCTGCTCCAAGTGAGTGTTCACTATTAAGCAAAAGGCTGATGGTACAATTAAGAAATACAAAGCAAGGCTTGTTGCCAGAGGTTTTACTCCAACTTATGGTATTGACTATGATGAGACATTTGCTCCGGTAGCGAAGATGAATTCTGTGCGAGCTCTCCTCTCGTGTGTTGCCCACTTGAATTGGTCTCTTCAACAGTTTACTGTGAAAAATGCTTTCCTCCATGGTGATTTAAAGGAGGAAGTTTATATGGATATTCCACTGGGTTTCTCTTCTCTTGCAAGTGAGGGAAAAATGTGTAGATTGAAAAACACACTTTATGAGCTGAAGTAGTCACATAGAGCTTGGTTTGATTGGTTTTCTAAGGTTATGTTGAGTTTTGGTTACAAGCAGAGCCATGCAGATCATACGATATTCACCCATCGAAGTAATGGTAAGATTGTTATCCTTTTGTTTATGTTGATGACATAATAATGACAGGTGTGGGCTACCCGCCCGAAAAATAGGTTTTGATTTGAAAAATAGAAAGAGTCGCCACCCAGATTTAAGGTTTGCCACCCAAGAAACCTTTTTGATTGAAAATGATTGCTTGAATTTGATAACAAGAGATTGTTTAGGGTTCAGAAGCCATGTTACGAGAGGGGAAGGGTTTTACGACACCCCTCTCGCCCGACGCAATGTCGGTCTCTACTCAATGTTTGTGGGATTTTAACGAAGGCATTTTGTTTCATGAAAACAGTTAGCAAGTATGTACAAATATACCAAATAAGGAGTGTATGCAGGTGCAAGTGTACATCATATGATAATGAAACAACGTGAAATGAAAAATGACATAAAATGAACTACAGTCACTGGAATCGCTCCCGAGCGCTCGGGAGTAGTCCTAAGCGCTTAAGAGCTATACTGAACCACCTTGCAAGCTTTGGTTAGAATAGATGCAATATGATACTTAGAACACGAACACAGAACTACTAACATACGCTAGTGCTCAGCAAATGGTTTAAATAGCTAGGAACTGGCCCTAACCATCCAAACCTTACTTCCTTGCAACTAAAAGCAAACTTAACTGGGTTTTGGGAGGACCAATGTACACCCAGTATGTAATGAAATATAGGGAAAGCAATATTTAGAGATAAAATAGGATTTTGGTGGCAGCAGCACTCCTGAGCGCTCAGGAATGGTCCCGAGCGCTCGGGAGTGAAACACAGTGCCCAGAAAAAGTTTTATTTATTTGTATTCCTCTTGTTCTTGTTGCTAAAATAAAAATCAAATGAGCTCATAACTAGTATGAGGAACTTGTATGAGCCCTTGATTTCCCTCAGAAGTTTGAAAACAATAAATTTTAAAGTATAAAGTGAGTCTTTATACTTTTGCTTGACTTGAACTTGGCTTCTTAGATTGATTTGGATGCTTGAAAAATGGGTAGAAAACAGTTTGAGAAGAGAGAATTTAGGATTCCATCACTCTTTCGGATTTTTGCTTGATTTTCTTTGAGAACAAGTAATTTCCCTTAAGAAATGAGAATTGTTTTGAAAAGATTTTGAGAGAGTTTGAAGATTGATTTTGGCAGCAAAAAGGGGAGAGAGGGACTGATTTTTTGTGGTGCCCTTAATGCTAGCACATGGGGGTATTTATAGGGAGAGGAAAAACATTTTTGATTCTTGAAAATTAAAAGAAAATGAAAAGGAAAATGGTTTTTGTGGGGGGGGGGGGGGGGGTGGGAACGTGATAATACTCCTGTTGGTCAAGACAAACCTCTGGCACCTGCAAGGTTGAATGCAGGTTTGAAAAACGTGGCCAAAGATTTTAGCTCAACATCCAATGCCCGATCAGTACTCTCGAGCACTCAAGAGTGCCACTCCCGAGCGCTCAAGAGTGCTAGCCCAACATCAAAAGGGCACCACGGACACTCTGGAACTCGAATTTGGGTATTTTTTTAAAGCGTTGGAAAGCTAGTTAAGTCCTCTTTCTAACCTAATTGGTTTCATTCAAATCTACTTTATATGCTGAAATGTGTGTGATTTTACCCTCAGTGTGTCGGGAAAAAGGATGATTTAGTTTTGAAAAAGACCAAGAAGTATCGTCCAAGCCTTAGCCGAGTTCCAATTTGATTCCTTTTCATCATCGGGGAGCCTCAAGAGCGCAAATTAAGGATAGTTAGTTGGTCTAAATTGGGGTGTCTACAACAGGCAATGATGTGAGTGAGATTCATAATCTTAAGTCTCGTCTAGCTCAAGAGTTCGAGATTAAGGACTTGGAATCATTGAGATACTTCCTTGGAATGGAAGTAGCGAGGTCTGATAGAAATATCTTTATTTCTTAACGCAAGTATATACTTTATCTTTTAGAAGAAACAGATATGTTAAGCTGTAGAGCTACAGATTCTCCTATTGAGGCAAATCATCATCTTAGTGGAGATGTGGGGGAACATACCAATAAGGAAAGGTATCAGTGACTTGTGAGTCGACTAATATACTTGGCCCATACTCGACCAGATATTACGTATGCAGTAGGTGTTGTTAGTTAGTTTATGTATGATCTTCGTACTTCACATTTAGATGCAGTTTGTCGTATTCTGAGGTATCTGAAATCAGCTCCAGGAAAAGAAATTTTGTTCTCTAATCATGGCCATTTGCAATTGGAGGCATTTACTGATGCTGATGGGCTGGTTTTGTGGATGATAGGCGTTTTACTTCTAGTTATTGCACTTTTCTTGGGGGTAATCTGATTACCTGGCGAAGTAAGAAGCAATTAGTTGTCGTCAGGTCTAGCGCAGAAGCTGAATATAGAGTTATGGCTCATGGTGTTTGCGAGCTCTTGTGGCTCCAAACTTTGTTACATGATTTGGGGTTTGTTAACAGTGTTCCGATGAAACTCTACTGTGACAATAAAACTGCCATCAACATTGCTCATAATCCTGTTCAATATGACAGAACGAAGCACATAGAGATTGATCGACACGTAATCAAGGAAAAGTGAACGAGGGTTTGAAATGTATGTCATTTGTGAGATCTGGAGATTAGTTGGCGGATATATTCACAAAAGGGCTGGATAGCAAGAGTTTTCATCATATTGTGTTCCAGTTGAATTTGATTGATATCTTCGCACCAACTTGAGGGAGAGTGTTAGACAATGGGTTTATTTGTATCTAGAGTAATTATGTGTCTTATCATGTAATTAGTTTAAATATCTAGGACCGTAGTGCAATTATTATACAACTTGTATATATATTTTACGTTGAATGAAATTAACCCTAGTATGGGATTTTTCCTCTCGAATTACGTTATCTTTAAATCAAACATTCTCTATATCAAACAGTCGGGAAAAAATAAAGAATTGTGATCAAATAGTTAGAAAAGAAGTAAATAAATCAAAATAGGCAACTTTTCTATCTTATTTTTTCGAAAATTACATTTCATGTATTTATATTCAAACTAAGCAAATTGCACAACCACATGAATGCTTTTAAGAAGCTTCTACGAAGTGTGAAATCTCTAAGGAGATCTAACTTCACCATCTTTATTCCAAACTCTCCCATTAACAAATGAGAGGAGTGACCTTTGTGGCTCTTGAGAGCATCTCCGGCCAATTGATTGCAAAATTTAACATGACACGACATGTAAAGTTGATTAATTTGCATTTAGAGTCAACGTCAATCAAGATGTGATAACTATTCCATAAAGTCACTAGCGAATTAACACATCTTTACCTCTTCTTAAAAGAGCCAGCTATTAGCTTCCATTTTTCAAAATTATCCCTCCCAACCATTCTCCCTCAAAACACACGCACCCCTCCTAACTCTTCTTCCTCCAAAACAGACGCGACTATTCCCACCCCAGACCCCAAACAACGCACCCCAACTCTAAACGGCTCCCCCAACTACACCATCATACCTCCCCACCGCACCAAATAAAAATTACCCCACCCCGACCCCAGTCCGCCCACCCCTACAGTACCAAATTTTCAACCACTAGACGCCCACCGGGAAGGATTAATCAGGTTTTCGTCAAATCAACACCAGAGTTTTGGCCACCAGACGGCCACCGGGAAGGATTAATCAGGTTTTCGTCAATTGAAACCCTCACGATACCTCCAGAACGCCTGAGATTAGGCCGCCGGCAAGGAAAACCCATTAAGTTCACCCCCCACCTCTAACTACATACATACACACATCTACATTTAACTGCGCCTTGTAATGAATCATAGCATAGCGCACACCAACCGTTCAACAGAATTACACGACTTCAACTGGTGTAGGATTTTTTTATAAAAAAAACCCAGAGGGTAGTCGTTGCAATTGTCAGCCCCGTACCTCTAACTACATACATACCGCCTGAGATACGGCCGGTGGAAAGAATTAATTTCCCGTTATGACTATTGCGGTGAGAATGGTTTGGGGTAGTCCGCCCGTGTGAATTAAATCTAACAAACTTTCAATAATTTACTCTAGACTCATGTTTTGTGGTTTGTTATGTTAGGACAACAAAAGGGTTTATTATTGTTGCATTATCGTGCTTCTTAATGGATGTCAAAGACTGAGTAGATTCCTATGGCCACAGAGACTCACCAATATCATGGTCCTGCATTTCCAAAAAATAACTTGTAAAACTCTTGAAAAAATGCAGAGAAGTCATAGTTTGGTCAATTCCTTGGATTAACACCTGACCTTTACCAACTTTGTTCCAATGCATTTAAGTACTTAAAATATAGGATTTGAGGGCCTTTTATCGGCCGAGTTCCTTTAGTCGTGTGTGTCTGAAATACAGGACAAATAAAACCCATTGTTCTTGCATTGCCTTCAATAACAATTTCCCGAAGTTTCTTCCTTTTATTGTGTTGTGAATTTGTTCAGGCCCCTTTTCAAACAGGCAGTCAGAAAACAATCCTCTGTACAAGTTGCCCAAAAAATGAGATCCAAAGAATGTGAAACTTTTTAACAGCAACTGGAAGAGCAGTGAATGAAGGTTAGGCCATCCACTTCCTTTAACGTTTACTTGTTTGATTTATATATAGATGAAGCCCTATCCCGTTATCGAAGTACAAGAGGGACCAGTATGCTTGATTGACTGCTGAAGAAAAAAGAAAATATATAAAAAATGTCACCAACAAAAGAGCATTGAAATCCACCAGCCTAAACAGAACAGCGTGCCAAGATAGTAATGGACAATGTTTCACTCCAACTTTAACAGCGTTACGTAAACGTTGTTATTACACAAAACATGCTACCAAGCGTATCTTCCCACAAATTTTGCATTACTCATCAACACTCATGTTTTTTAGGTTGGCTTTTTCCCTGCCTGCAGATCACTGTCACTCTAAATTTGAAATACGGCAAAGTAGACCTTGCTCTTTTTGTGGTGCAAAGAAATTCCAATACGAAACCCCAAATTTTTGTTACTATGGTGGTAAAGTAGTCCTTGCAAGTCATTGCGTTCCAGAGGTATTACGCAAATTATACACATCACAAAGTGAGGAAGATAAAGAATTCCGCAAAAACATCCGAGCCTATAATAGTATCTTTTCTTTTACTTCATTTGCGGTGAGATTGGATAAGTAGATGGCAACCTCACAACAAGGTGTTTATACATTCTGTGCACAAGGCCAAATCTACCATAACCTCCCTTCTCTTATTGCTTCAACTAATGGTCCTTGTTTCTTTCAAATATACTTCTATGATACATGCCATGAGGTGCAAAATAGACGGCAGATTTTAAAAGACGCAAATATGAGCGAGTTCATTGTTAGAAAACTTATGGAGGTCCTTTCGGAAAATCCGTATGCTCAAGTTCTACGCACACTAGAAAAGAGGCCGCTAGAATCTTATAGGATTCATATCCAAAGTAGTGTCAAATTGGATCATAGAGTGTACAACTCCCCATCAGCTGATCAAGTTGCAGGCATTTGGATTCAAAACGAAAGTGCATCACAACAACCAACCACCGTCAAGCATAACGATACCTCATATACCCAAACAGAAAGTCTACTGGTACAGAAAATCTGTACAGATTTTTTTGTGGGGCCCACTACGAGTCCCACACAAATGATCCGAGCCATTCATTAAATGTAAAACAGTTTTTCAAGGCTCCTGCGAAAAATCATTTCAATCCGATACTTATAGATGCTCGATCCAATCATCTAACTTTTGATTTTAGATTCCCAGATAATAAAATATTATATGATTGGATCGAGCATCTATAAGTATCGAACTGAACTAATTTTTCGCGGGGGCCTTTGAAAAATTGTTTTACATTTAATGAATAGCTCGGATCATTTGTGTGGGGACCCGTAGTGGGCCCCACAAAAAATCTGTAAAGATTTATGTACCAGTGGACTGGTTCATACCCAAAGTAATGTAGGACATGGTACATTCACTCATACAGTGACTCATATGCAAGGTTCTTCAAAAAGTATCAAAATGCGTATGAAATATCTATATGGGGAACACAAAGGCATAATTCGTACTCACATTGCCAAATAGTTTATTTATATTTGTAAAAAAAATAGGATAAAAACCTATATTTATCTATTGATGCAGGCAACCTCGAAACAATGGACCATCAATAAAGAAGAAGAGAAACCTGACCCCAAAAGCGAAACCGGACTACAGTGGCAAAAATGTGCTCAACTTGTGGGCCAATTCTACACATTTGTTTTTTCCCGGTTTTTTACTCATGTTTTCAAATAACAATAATTCTACACATATTTGTCCTTGTACAACAAACCATGTATTTTGATTTCATATGATAATAAGAATCGCTTTCATAATGTAATATTTATTTTGCGTTCGCAATGTAAAAACACTAGAGATTATATGTACGCACATGGTAATTTGGGATGTCTGGAAGTAGCATATTGTTTCATGAGCATAAAGACTCAACGAGTTATACGAAATTGCATTTCATTTGATAAGAATTAAAAATGGGGATACTAAGCAAACTGTGAATAGTGAACACTAACAATTTCTCACATTTGCCAAAAAAAAAAAAAAAAACAAACAAACAAAAACTCAAAAAACCTATTCCTCTCCCTCAAAATGGACACAAGATTATATGTATGAAAAAAAACCACGTGCAACGCGCATGCTCCACAACTAGTGTTCATAAAAGACAAACCAAATTTCCGAGGCAAACCACCACTGCATCTAAACAAGCAAATTAAATGTCAAATATTGAATTTTGGCAAATTCTTTCCAGAAACTGCGGTCAGAATTTTATTTTTCCGAAACAACCCACCTTTCAAGAAACACTAGTTCATTGTTTCTGTCTCCTAAGTAAACTAAAAAACAAAACGAAATGAAGGCAAATAGATAATTCTATCATTTTGCAGGTATTTTGTGGAATGTAGATGCTCAAAAAAAGATGTGGCGGGGAAATTAGCTCTGACCTGTGGATTAGACATGTGGAACACAAGCTTCTCCTGCTTCAGGCGCAAGAATTTTGAGCTCTTGTTCTAGATTCCCTCTCTCTACTCTTCATTGTCTGTCTTTATTTTCCATGCAGGCTTCTCCTTCAGCATCATCATGCTTCCAGGATTCTACCTCTTTTTTATTGGTCGGTATATATGCTTATTGTAATCCAAGCAAAAGATCTGCTAAGTTTCTGCCCGTATTTTGCCTTGTGAAGAAGCTCTGTAGGTCAACTTCTCTAAAAGCCCAAGTAAATTCACAGTTCATAGGTAATTGTTTTATGAAATAAGCCTAGTACATAGGATTAGGGATGGCAACAGTGTGATTTGGTTCAGTTATTGGCAAAACCAAAACCGAAACAAATACCTAAAAGCAAAAGCAAAACCATACCAAAACCGACGGTTTTCATTTTACCTGAAGAATAACCAAAACCACGGCTAAATGTCCACAACAAAATATCCCTTACTGAGGTGTATTTCAGCATATGGGGTATATATAGGGTGTTTAATTATGTAATTATATTCTGGTCCAGTTACGGTTTGATTGGCATACAAAACCAAAACCACAACCGGAACCGAACCGGCCGGTTTTTTAAATCAATAACCAAAACCTAGGTTAAAAATCACACCAATCGGTTCGGTTCGGTACGGTAAACCAAAGGTTCGAGAAAAATGGTCATCCCTACTAGTACAAAGGATCCAATTAAACTTTCAGAATGACAGATGTATTTTAGCCGGCTCAACAAACAACATATTTTGGTTTAAAAAAAAAACAAAAATTTTCACTAATATTATTAGCTCTTGTAGATTAAGTATTTAAAATCATCTAAAAAGTCAAAAACATATAAATTCAAAAATAACTCATTTATTCACATGTCCAAAATAGTGAAAAGGGACAAACAAACGGGGATGGAGGAAGTAAATTAGGAACGCGAAAAGACGAATTTGAGATGGTAACTTACAGGTGTGACTTGTGCTCTTATTCTTTCGTCCCGGTGTCGAGATTGAGTTATAATCCAAGAAGTAGCATGTTCATACACGTAACAGAAATCTCCACGCTTCAATGGCATCCTTTCACCGTTTACCTCCAACAATAATACCAGTCCTGAAAGGTTAGGCGTCATTATAGAAAGTGAAGGAAGCTGATATCAAACATTGTACCAAAATCTTTCGCAGCCTATTCCACTGGAGCATCTTGAGGTCTCTGTTGAAGAACCTGCCAGACCAGCATCAACTCATCTTTTCATTTAAGTTAATAGGCAAATACAACAAAGCCTTCCCAAAGTTGGGCTATCTTTGGATTATGAATTTCTTGACAGGTGCGTAGAAGAAGAGGAAGGTTAGGGGGGAAGAAGAGCAAAGAAACTGAAGTACAAGAAGCTAAATCAGTTTCTTCGCTGTCCCTACCATTTTCCTTTGCCTCCACAAATACGTAATCCAAACATTGTGTTACAGATTTTGAGAAGATTTTCAGCATGATAAGCTTCATCATACTTTTAACAGACAAAATCAGACAATAACTAGAGTACCAAGTACAAGGAACAAGTGCTGAGTGTTATTCTTAAATTATATCGTCTACAATACGTTTCGAATAACTCAAATTTCACCAATTTATCTAGGAATAGTCTAAAACAGGTTAAAGAACTAGTAATCTCCTATTTAAGATGGAAGCTTTGATACTTGGTTAGATGCATCATTTGTCATACATATATTTGAAGAAGAAATATACTACCATGCAGCCACGACACAATAAGCCGAGGGAGTGACATCAATCCTTGTAGCTCTATCATTTGTGAGCTCCTTTTTAGCACAAGCACAAGAAGTCGCAGCACAAAACAGTTTCTCCTCATTACTGCTTTCAAGAAATCTGCGGATCTCACCATGCTAGATTTCCTCCTCCCAGTCTCTGGCACCAACTACGACATTACTCAATTGCCCTTGCGGATTGAGGCATATGTAACAATAGAGAAAGAACTCCCTTCAGATGACCAAAAGCTCTGCCAACTCACCCGGTTCAAGCCCAGTGCCACGGATGTGTACAATTTAGGCTCAAACAGCTGGCTTTGGCTTGGAGCTATAATTTCATCCTCATTTCTCAAATTTCTTCTGCTAATTTGGCCTTCTTACAATACTACATTTACCCTGTTAATCACAACACTAACATGAGATTCTCACAAGGCAAATCAGCTCTAAACATGTTAACCATATGTGTCTCCAAAACTACGACTGCAGCAGCAGCTTTTATGTGGAGCCAGGTTCATCATTTTATAATGGGGAAAGAGAATTGGAAAACTTTCCTCAACAGTACCTTTTGCAAGAAACAAAGCTGCATTATGGTGAAAGGCCTAACATCAAGTGTGAGACACTCTTCATTCCACTTTTCCATCTTTCTTTTTTTCCCTTTTTTTTGATTTACCTAACCACGGAGAATTCATGCAAATGCATCACTCACACGTCCATAAATCCCAGAGCATTGTTCCACATATACGAATGAACTTCAAGGAGAAACTAGGTAGGTAATTACGATGGCATCAGTTCTCAAGGAATAAAGACACTCTTCATTCCACTTTTCCTCTTCTTTTTTTTTTTTTTTTAGATTTACCTGACCACAGAGAATTCATGCAAATGCATCAATCACACGTCCAGAAATCGTAGAGCATTGTTTTCCACATACAAATGAACTTCAGGGAGAAACTCGGATGGTAATTACGATGGCATTAGTTCTCAAAGGATAAAAGGGTACACTTACAAGCAACCCTTCTGGATACATCAATTTTACAAGGATGTTATATGTATTAGTTCTGGATTGATCGATTTCATTTTCCAACATATATCTCCTGCTGAAAATTCTTCGCCTTGACAATCATTGACCTCTCATAATTTTCATTTATCATGGCCGACATTCTCAACTTCTGTCCTAATTCAGGAAAGTTCTATTCACCGCCAGAATAATGAGTTGGTGGCCTAGCGTAATTAAAATTTTCCTTGTGGGTACTATTCTTAGAGTGATGATTAACTTGTTTGAAACTGATAGGCCTCAAAATCAACCACCTCCTCTTATATATGTTATATATGCTTGTTCTGTTTACCATGCATTACTATTCACTAGACCACCAATTATACAACTACCGGGTAGCAAAAATAGGTCTATTTATTATTTTTTTCAAAATGCAGAATTGCTAAAAGAGTGCAAAGGATCTACCATTGGGTTCTTGTTAGCGGTCCAAAGAAGATGAGGCAAGACGTTGCAGCAATCTGCTCATCCCATGAGTCAGATAACCTACATTTCAAATCAATCAGCTTTAGCTGGTGAGAAGGGGTGGAAAGTTTTTTCAATGTGTTCTTCCACAGATGCTCCAAACGCTACAAAAAGAGTGGGGTTTCAAAAGTTATCAATATTTTGTAGTCATAACCAACAAGTTTAAGTATAGATCATATTCCACATAACATGAGAAAAATCAATGAAAAAGAGAGCGTCAAAGACCAAATTGCAACAACTCATCGAGACAAGCCGTTGTCCACACATATGACAGCCAAAAGAAGTGAAGGGATATATTGAAAACCACATACCAAAAGCTTTCACCAATCCAAATTATCCATGGAAAAAATTGCTATCTACATAAACTAGCAATAACCAAACCAATTATGCCTTCTCTACATCACCAATTAGTGACTTGCATATATCAGAGGGAACAAACTCTGCTGTAGATTCTCTCCACCCATAGATGCCAAGTGGGAGCAGGCATACATGCATGTAATATCATTCTTACTTTCTCTCTTTGCGTGTTTGTATGTGCTTGCGTGCATGAGAGAGAAAGAGAGCTGTGTATAAGAACAAGGACAATAATCTCAAAAAAGGTACCTTTCTTATCCTCCTCGTGATTTGTCTGTAGTAGCTAGAGAAAGCATCAGCAAAGCAAACTTCCAGAAAGAGGCTCTGAGCAAAAATGAAACAAAATAAAATAAAATAAACCACAGTTACCAGGATTCAAAAATGCCAAACCTAAGGATGAAGTCTGGAAGCAATATCGCTTGGAGTTCCTCAAGTCTGTTCAGCACCTTGTGTTATAGCACTTTGAAGCAAATGAGTAACCATTGCACCATAAGTTATCCCTTCCCAAATCACGAAATAAACAATATGAATGCTTACAGAACTGAAAACTTCTGCAAATCTATTAACTTTATGCTGATGCCATGCCACATTGGTAAAACCATACCACAAAGGTAGAAACCTCAGCGGTAAAAAAATAAAATCATTGAAGCACAAAGGTGATTTTAGTGCTTGTACTGCCTTCGCAATAATGCAAAACGAAAGGGAAAGAAAAATGGCATACAAAAACAGCTGCAACTGGGCAGAAGCTACATACAAGAAATATTTAACAACCAAGGAGAGCATTTAAGGCGCCTTTTGTAACGTCATTACAGCAACAATGGCAGAGTTCGCCAAAGAAAAAATCCCACGAATCCAGGGCATGGGTAAAAAAAGACCAAGAAAGAGGAGTGCCCTCATTACAGCAACAATGGCAGAGTTCGCCAAAGGAAAACGCCCACAAGTCTAGGGTACGGGTAAAAAAAAGACCAAGAAAGAGGAGCTACAATAAAACCATTAGAATCCCTCAACAAAAATAGAATGGTTAACAATAACTTCCAGAAGCACTAAGCACTGCCAGCTAGAATAAGGGAGCTTAACAATTCAAAAAAAAATTATCTACCCAAAGGAGAAAAAGAATCTGATCAGGTGTAAGATATCCTATCTACTGTCAAAACCGCGCAAAAAGGAGAAGCCTATGATTGCAAAGGCCACATCGGTCATCCTCTACTGGGTGATACATCACCACTAGAATCACACAAAATTCTAGACAACTTGGGGCCAGAAGCATACATCCTTTCGCTGCTAAATCTGAAAGGACTTTGCCCTTCCGTGGTGCTCTTTTGTATATCCCTTCTGTCAGTACCGTTAATACAGCTTTCTTCATTGATACTATTACGCAACATAGAACAACCTTTTTCATCAATGCGGAACCGCCTTGTCACTCCACTGGTGTTACGGTGCCTCAGACCATGATTCTTCTTAATGTTATCATATTTGCCGTGATATTTTGTCCCCTCCCTGTTTCCTCCGTTATACTTATGTCCCCTATCACCTCCATCAGAATAATCAGCAAACCTCACAGGCCGTATCACGGGTCTAAAACACTCATCTGACTTCGTTCTTCCACGAAACCCCCCAAAATTGAACTTTTGTCTTGCACCAATCAACCTTCCTGGTGATTTTCTCTCCACAAAACTATTGGACTTGCAATTTTCATGATCGATCCATCTGGGATGACGCTGTGAGGAGAAGTGAGTTCTTGATGGGGATATGGGACCATCTTCATCATATGTGGCATAATTGGACTTCGGAAAGGGCATCCTTCCTCTCCCCATCCTGGCATCAGACCTGAATTCTGGAGATCTACTCAGGCGTCTCACTCCCATGTTCCTTGCCCTCTGCATACGAAATGTAAGCGATCTGCTTCTCGATCGCGATCTAGAATTCTGTTGGGGTCCGGAAAAACTAGCGCCTCCGCCACGAATGGGAGAAAAGCTGCGTTCCCTCCTGGAAATATAATGCGGCGGACGAACAGAGAAAGATGCAGGTTGGTTAGACAAAGGTCCATCGTACTCCTCCCTCGGGACTCTACTAAACCCCTGCCCATATATTCTGGCCCTCCCTCTGCTCCTAAGGTGGTCAATGTTATCTCTTGCAACTACCGTTCTCCTAGATGCACTGTAACCATCATCACTGTCAGCTGGCGATCTCTGTCTAATTGGAGGTCTATGCTCATCCTTTGAGGAATAATTCGCATACCGTCTCTGATCACGAAAGGTCAATCCGTCAATCTTTGCCCCAGAATTAGCAATACTTCTTGGCCTGGGGTACCGAGTACCTTGTGAGTAGCCAGTTTGATAATAGTTTCTTGAATCCCCTTGGTTTCGATGCTGTAGTGATCTATCCCTTTCCAAGTACTTTTCAGAAGTGAACATCCTTCCACGTTGAAAACAGGTGTCATTCCTGAATATAACAAAAAAAACTAATAAGTGATCAAGCTGTTTTGAGAAATAAGGGCAACAGACAAGAATTCTTAAAGTACAATGTTATTACCTTCCCTGCTGCGTATAAACATTATTGCTTCTATGCAAGGCATCAGAACAAGATGTTCCTTCAAAATTCGATGAAAAAATGACCCTGCTTGCCCTTGAGCCAACCTCTCCAGCAGAAGAACCTACGACATCATGTCCTTCCATCAATTCAGCAGCAAATTTCTTTTGTGTGTCAATGTTATTTGCTTCACAAGTCCTTTCAGTAGAACATTCAAAACCTTCAGGAAAATGATTCTGCCCAGCACGCATCATCAAACTCGACGAATGGCTTGATCCCTTGAGAGGATTAGCTCTTCCAGATTGCAATTCTTTATCTGGAAAACCTCCATTGTCGCCATTTACGTAACTATCAGAACCAACTTCTGACGTAGATTGATTAGCAGCATTAAATCCATCTCTGTCTCTGCAATCAGAATCATAGTCCACACATTCAGTTTCACAGTCACCGTCATTCTCCTCACAGGAATATACGACTGACTCCCGCAATTCTCCATCCTCGAATGGAGACTCGTAACCCCCCTCAATCTGGTTCATCTTCTCAGCACGGACAGTTGGACCATTTCTTCTGTTAGAAACATCTAAGCCCTTCCCATCATCAAAAGCATCTGCTAAATCTACCTTTCCAAAACATTCATAATACTTGGGCGTGAGTTCCTTCATCTCCCAATGGAATGAAGAATCCATAGGAACAGCATCTGCAGTAGGACCTTCTTTGTCTTGTTTCCTCTCCACATCAACAGCAACAATAGGTTGCCCTTCTCTGAAAGTGGTGTCTAATCCAGAAGAATTGTCATGAACAGGTGAAGCGTTGGAAAGACCTGATTTCCCGGATTCACTTGCATACCCCACATCTGACAATTGACGGGTGGCTGAACTAACCAACTCTGTTAGAGAGGTTCTATTACCAGGTAAATCAACTGCTTTTGTAGAAACTTCTTGGGCTTGAATGCTGTCACTCTCACAAACAACCTTACCCGATATTGCTGTATCAAGGTGAATACCTGGAGCAACATTCTCTATGAATACCTTTTGGCCAAGTAGGATGGCAGATGTTCCGCCAGAAGCTTCCATATTCGATATGATAACACTGGTAGGAGATGAATTTATCTTTTCCTCGGAAAGAGGCCTGTTTGAGATGGGCTCAGATCCAGTGAAAAGACAAATATCAAGGGATTTATCCTTGCTGACAAACTGAGTAGAAACCTCCGTTCTTGCAGCAGAATAATATAACTGTTCCGGAGCATGCACATGTTCCCTATAATTGACATGACCTTCCAATTTCTTTGGCTTTTCACCATGCACAATAACATCAGGGGCATCGTCTGAACCATTTCTTTGAGGAACAGGGTTTAGATCATTGGGGGGTAGCTCCCACGCCTCCATCACAGTATTCAGATCCCAGTGTAGCCTGACATCTTTCTTAGAAGATGAACTCTTTCTGCCACTCTCTCCCTTATCCAGTAAATTCTGCCCCAAAACCACAGAATTATCCTGAACTACCAAATCATCAATACTCTCTTCCTTTTCAGACTCTTTCAGAAACAGATTGCCTGATTCCGAGGGTGTAGTACTTTTCTCTAAAGGTGTAGCAGATATCGAAGAGACAATTCGACCTGATGTCAAGAAATCATCTACTGTTGGACCATTCTGATCTTCCTGAGCATCATAACTAGTGCTGCTATTGCATGCGGCAGCCGCAAGAAGTGCAATACCTGAGAAGTCTTCAGTATAACCAAGCTTTCCATTACATACCTTGGAACGCTTTCGATTATTCACAAAATCATTCTTCAAGCGCAACTGCACTGCCACAGGGAAACAACTATCATCTGAACACCACCATGGACTTGAAATACCTTTATCCTCCGTTTTATGATCAAAATCATCAGGTTGTGGAGAAGAGGAAGGTTGAGATGATAAAGACTCTTCACGATGTGGTGAGGGGGTTCGAGGTGGTGTTGTAGGAGACTGGAGCGGTGGTCTCCTTTTCTTAATTGGAACATGCTCTATTTTCTCAGCAAAACGTCGCCCAAGAACAGCAACACCAAGCTGTCCAACAGAAAACTATGTTAACATGAAAAAGTTCAGGATACTTCCAATAAGAACATTATTACGGGCAAAGTAGAAAAATATACCTTCTCTGACTCAGAAACCGATGGCTTCCCCCTTTTACTGCTCTTATCAACCTGTTGCACAACCACATTCAAAGTCCTGGCAGGTTTCCTTGAACGCCTAGATGAACTTCTAAAGCCTTTTTTCACTGTCTTCCAAGTCAGCTCAGGATCCATAAAGTTCGTACGTTTTAGATTGCAGGTATCAAGCATGTTTGCAGATGAATGTCCCATTCCTTCAATAGACAGTCGTCCACAAGTCTTGCAAGTTAAGACCCCAGGAGAAACTAAACCAGCACAAGTACAGGAGGGAGTCTGCAAGTAAAGAAATATGTTCGCCCTCATTAAAATAAATAAAATAAAATAAAAACCAACAAGCTATTAATTTGCTTAAAAAGAAAACGATGTGGATGATATCATTACTTTATAATTCCACCCATCTACATTCCAACTTGCTGACAAATGATGATAAAATGCTTCAAATTCTAAATGTTTCTACAACACGTTCCCTTGAATATGTACAAAGGATACAACATAATCATAAACTTTTAGTCCAACGTAGGATCACTATCTACAGGAATGCTTCATTCGTTTCTTATGCAAATTACTTACATCCTTCATGAAAACATGTCCAACAAATTCTCAATGTATAATACTATAATTTCACAGCAATACAAATTAAAGACTATGAAAACCACTCCAACCGTTGCAAATGACACAAGTGAGGTTTTATATTGGCAATCCATTTCAAAAACCTTGCCTTCAATTCTTCTAACATGTTTTAGACAGGCACATAGCTAGCATAGTGTACCCCTTACTGTGAAAACAAAAACCCATAATCGAACCCATTCAATATGAGTGCTAACCTAGTAGGCCAATCAGCAAAAAATGACTGGTAAAGGAAGAACATAAAAGAGGAAGGCATTTCACTACACTGGTAAAAATATATTTTCAATGAGACAACACTTGTAAAAATAATGAGCTAGTTAATTACCACAAGTTAGTTGAGGATGCACTTAGTTTTGAGATTTTGTGTTCAAATTTGCGCACTTGTACGCATGAGTTTATCCAACATGCTTTTAAATAGTGACATCTATTTTGTCAGGGCATATCACCACTACCATCCATCAATCCTCCACTACAAACCCAAAACATGGATGCCATTGATTTTGAATTCTTGATCTTAGGATGCCTAATAAGAGCCAAACCGAACATCGAAAATGTCATACAAACCACTGCTGGCCAATATAGCTTCAAGAAAAACCATTATTAGAAGAGGTCCCCAGCCTTTAAGGAACCATCTTGACAACAAACTGAAAAGGTCAGCAATTTGAATCAGAGGAATAAAGCTTTCAACAACTAATGACAACGTCAGCAGTTTCAAAATAACATAACAGCTTTTATCATTTTGGCAAGACATGGTAGATCATCAACTAGAACCCATTTAGAACCCCAACAGCCACGATTCTTTACGCTAACCAACTTTTGTCCTACAGATCCAGTGAAGACATGTAAAGGACACTACATCCATCAACAAGCATGCAATATTGCATCAAAAATCCACCACAAGTAGTCCTCATGGATCTGAAGAAAGAGTTGATTCAATGTTCATTCAGGTCAATCTTTCATTAAAGTTTTAACTATGTGTGGCCTTTAAAGGGACCGTCACACGATCCCCCTAATATAGTCCCCTTCTAGATCTATCTTTATCATTCCGCCCTGACCGGGCTGGCCACGTTACTGAGCTCAATTGAACAAGGAAGAAAGTGAGGCCCAACCACTAACGAACGCATGGGCAGGGCCGCGGGGCATTTGCGGGCAGTAGCCCGATTCCCATAAGGAAGCCATATGGATGTCTTACGTCATAATTGAGGGCCCACGGGCACGAATTTACTAGAGTATTTGTGTATAAAATTCCACTTGGATGCAATAACGGTGATCCTGGAAAGAAGGTTCCAAAGCTGGCCCAAGAAGGAAGTATTACTGTCTTAACAGATGAAGCTCGCTAACAACCTGACGAAGCAGAAAAACAAATCCAATCAACACGAAGGCTCATTCATCTATCAACGGAGGCACAAGGAAGAAGATGCCATCAACAACATTATAGCTTCTAGCTTTGCCCGTTGAATCCTGTAATAGAACCACATGATTGATTTCTACGAAAGTGCCATTTGTGACGCCGTCAATGAGCCTCGCCTTTCCAACTTGATAGAGAACCCAATATTTATGATTCGAAGATCTGGTAGCCAAAAGCCTTTGTGTCGCTTAAAAATGGTCTCCTCTAAATGAAGAAGACACAACGAATAAATAACGTATAAAGGCAGACATTCTTAGGGTTTTTCAATACCTGTTCTCTCTTCATTAATACCGCCGCACCTGATGATTTGACGAAAACTTCCAAACGATTCAATAAATATCAGAGAGGTGAGAGTATATCCGTGCGCATTAATTAGCAGAGAAACGATCAAATCGACGACGGCAACGGGCAAATACGATAACGGCGGCGACGACTGGAGACAGCAGAGGCGATTCGAGACGATGGCTAGAAGCTTATGATCGTTGACGGCGAAGACGGGAGAAAACGCCGGCGGCTAAAACCCTAATCCAGATCCAATCTAGGAGAGCCCTGAGTCTGTTCTCACCATTGGAAAAAGGAAAAGATATAGAATGATTGTTGGAGGAGAGAGGGAGAGAGCCTTCACCACGTACTCCTATATTTTTGTAGGCGAGATTTTGTACCCGAACTACCCTCGAGTTTTTGGGGTTATGTACCGAGATGCCACCAGGATTGCCCTGCTAAGCTAAAATCCGAGTCAAACACGACGACGATGACTCCTGGGACTGTGGCATCTTTGGGCTTCATTGATTGGTTGGATTTGGGCATCTTTACTCCTCACTTCTAAAGTTACGTAGAATTACCTTCCTATCCTTAGCCCCCCGTTCCACTGAGATTTTTTATTTTGGAAAAATTTTACAAATGGTCCCTTTATTTTGCTTGAATTCTCATTTTCGTTCCTCTAGTACCAATTGCGTTAGTTTTAGCCCTATAGTTTATATTTTGCCTCAATTTCGTTCCTCTTGCTTACAGTGTCAATGAAACAAACGGAATTGATTGGCAAAATTGTCATTTCTCCTCACAGAGGGACTAAATTGAGACTTCATACAAACTAGAGGGACTATTTCTAAAAATATTCTTTTTACTTTTGTTTTTTCAAATATAATTAAAAGACACCATACATAATATATTTTCATCTCAATTTTTTTAATCAAAATATGTTGAAAATATTAATGATGTTCCATACTTAATAGTATGGAATATTAAGTATGGAATATAAAAACGCAAAAGGAAACAATTTGCAAAAATTTTCAACATATAATAAGAGTACTTAATATTTCATATCACAAAAAATTTTAGAATATATAAACAATTTTAAAGCTTTTACTTTTATTATATTCCATATCACAGATTTTTTTAATGATGTTCCATATCATTAAGTATGGAAATATAATGTTTTTTATTATATTCCATATCACAAAAATTTTTGTTTGTATCATTTAGTATGGAATTGAAAATCTTTATATTCCATACTTAATATTTCACATCATTAGTATCATGTGTTTTATAATGTTCTTTTTTTTCACCCAATAAAAAATAATATTCAAAATTATTTAGTTAATCTTGTAATCATTGATTAAGAAGTGGATCACTATTGAATAACAAATAAGCGAGTGAACTTTTGACTTGGGGGTGATATTTTAAGCCAACTCACAGCTTTAATATTGCTAACTTATATTGATCTGAAGATGTTATTTCTGTATTTCATTATGTAGCGATATGTCGTAAAATTATTTGAAGACTAAAATAAACTGATTATGTAGCTATTAATATTCAATCTGTATTTATTTATTATATGAGTGGTCCTATGAGTAAGTCCCAAAAAAATACACTATACCCATGTTTTAATGCAATAGTATTTCATTGGTTAATTAAACAAAAATACAAGACACCTAAATACTACTCCAGTATTGAACAATTTTTCTTTTTAATCGCGTAACAAAGAACATAACGAGATTGAAAATCCAATTGAAAAAAATACGATACATAGACATTTAACATAGGGGTTACTTTTCGAATTTTCTCATATTTTTGTGATATAGAATATAATAAAAGCTTTAAAATTTTCAACATATTTTGATTAAAAAAACTGAGATGAAAAATATATTATGTATGGTGTCTTTTAATTATATTTGCAAAAACAAAATTAAAAAGAATATTTTTAGAAATAGTCCCTCTAGTTTGTATGAAGTCTCAATTTAGTCCCTCTGTGGGGAGAAATGACAATTTCGCCCTTCAATTCCGTTTGTTTCGTTGACACCGTAAGCAAGAGGGACGAAATTAAGGTAAAATATAAACTATAATGCTAAAACTAACGCAATTGGTACTAGAGGGACGAAAATGAGAATTTATGCAAAGTAAAAGGACCATTTGTAAAATTTTCCCTTTTATTTTTTATGTACTTATTTTCTGTTTTACGAGACAGGTCATTCTCTTATAATACATCACATTTAATTTTAAAAAGAAATATTTACTTAAAAAATAGTAAGTATTTATTTTAGTTAGTGAAACACATCCTATTGTGAGTGTAAAGAAATATTTACTTAAAAATAATAACTATTTATTTTAGTTAGTGAAACACACCCTATTGTGAGTGTTGTCAGTCTATTAGTTCTTCAAAATTCATTTTAACATCCCTCTATTTCTTCCCTCATTTTCTTGCCCAAGAGTAAGAAATAATTCTTCAAAAAACAGTAAAGTAGTTGAGCAATACTAAAACAAAATTTATAGGAACCCAATTTCAATACCATGTTAGGAGTATATTTTTTGCGTAGATGTGAATAGTTTCAACGGCTCTACTAGGTTGTCTTGGTTCAATACCTCCAAAATCCAAATGCATTTCAGTCACCTACATACCGCACGTGGCACAGATGTAGTAGGGTTCGAAGGGCTTACGCGAATCCCTTAGGTTAAAAATTGCACTAAAAATTTGACTTTTCTTGGTAATTGTCTTTACTGTAGCATTTTTACCAGAATGAAAATAAGATATTCTTTGTTTGTTCGTTTTTGGGGTCTCAAAAATTATGGGCATGGTTTGTAATAATTTTTTTTTTTTTTTAATCTATTTCTCTCTATTCGTTACTCTAAAAGACCTTCCTCAAAATACAAACCAAGCAGGGCATTCCCAAGAGACTAATCAGCGTACAAGTACATAAGAGATAAACAACTCGAGTCCACGAGTAAACCTTGCGCACAAGAAAAAGAGAGAGAAAGTCTGAATATTGTTGATGTAAAAGATGAGGCAAAACGTTAGGTTTACAACCCTTTTATAGGGCAGAACCCAAAATCCTAATAATAATAAGCTGAAAAATAAAAAAATCCCAAAATTTGGGGCAAACATGACTTTCCAGAACCAACTAAAAAGGAATTACGGTTTAAGAGTTATTAACAAAAAAAACTTTCCTAAAATGACAAGATAACGCAATTGAAGGCCTAAACGAATGAATTTGGCCGAAATCCACCATAAGTCACGAATTTAGGGTGGTGAGTATTGACCGGAGCGCAATAATAAGCCATCCCACCAAATTTGGGTCTATTCCAAGTTCGTCCAAATTTTGCCAAATCGAATAATCTAAAATTAAGTAACGTTTGAGCTTCCGAGATCAGGCTCCACGTGTTCTAAAACATTAGGAAAAATGACGGCCCAAAATGTATTTAAATAACCCACCAATGACATACTAAGAATATTTATTAATGTTAAAATATTCTTAACAGGTATTAATTATCAAAATACATAATTTGATGTCATTTTCCCCCCCTACATTATAGAATCACTTGATGGAAACGTAAGTAACCCACAACCACCCACTTGTCCGTTGGTTTTTATCCCTTTCTCACTGATTCCTTTTCTCTTGCCGTGACTTTCGGGTATGGATTTTTTCCGTATCGGTCCTACCAAGTTGCTTTGATTCCACGGGAGGTACCCACCACCCAATGTGGCAAGGCCACCATACGTTTGTCTCTTTCTTTGTTTTTGACTTTTCCTTTTAGCAGTATTAATTTCGTTTTTGATGTTCTTGAATTCCATCCATGTGAAAAATCCTTTCCGGCCGAGGATTAGCCGGTTGGTTGGTGGATTTGTTCTTTACAAAATTAATCAGGTTCGATTTTTAGGGTCAGGTCTCAAGAAAGTAATTTCTTGATAATTCCCTAGTGTTGTCGTAGATGACATGTGTTTGACCGGACCGATGAGGAGATTAGTTGTGGTGTATGTAAACTGGTCCGGACACTCCCGACTGTCTAAAAAATGCAAAAGGAAAGAAAACTACTTTTCAACTACACCCTTACGGCAATTTAAACCAACCAGTCCAAGTGACATTGCAACTATGGCATTCCTTTTTCTTCCGGAGTCCAAAAACTTTTGTATTTCTTTTTTGTTTCAGTGGCATAATACTACAATATGGCTTCTGTGAAATTGCAAATTTTGGTTCAGATTTTTCATTCACAGTAATAACAAGGAAAATAAATGAAAAGTGGTGAGAAAAAAGTTAAAAAGAAATTAGAAAACAAGAAGAAGAAAAAGGTGCATGCCCCAAGTTTCTTCCCTCTTTTCCCTTCAAGGAGGAAAAATAGCATTTAAGTTAGAAAAACTGTTTTCCCAACTTTCTCTTGGTCAATACATCGAATAATACAAAGCCTGGTACAACTGCAAATTCTAATATTCAAATCAGAAGGAATCCGAAAAAAAAAAAGTAATTGCACGTATTAGGTGGAAGAAAATGGTGTAAGCTCATGCCTGGTGATTCGATACAATTTGGCGAAAATCGCGACTTCCCCTTTTGGCTTTCCAGTCATGAAGCATGGTTTTTTTTTTTCCCCCTGCCTTCAGGCTGTTCAAAAGGGATAACAAACACCTAATGGTTGCCCCCTCTTTCACCCTTAACTCAAAGTTGTCACTACACAACCAAATAAAATGGAGAACAGTATACACAAATACACTAACCAAAAGATTTCTTTTCGACCAGCCACGCTCAGGGATGGAGCCAGAGATGGACCAGTAGGGGCAGTCGCCACTGAAAGAAGAAAAAATAAATTTCCCATGAAAGTACATAGGCTAGCCCCCCTCTAGTATTTTGGAAAAAAATCAAATAATGTTAACCTTTGAAAATACAAGGATATTAACATTAATTTCAAGAGGCTAATGGTTAAAATATAGCAAAACATAAAATTTGAGGATTAACATTGTGAATATTCAATCAATAAAACTCTCAATTTTTCACCCACAAAAATCCCCCACCATTAAAATTTTGAAGACAGCTTTGAGAAAATTGAAACAAAAGAGAAGAGATTTTTGGGAATCTTAAGTAATCTTGGTGAAATCTAAGGTGTATGTATGTTTTTGTCCAATCGTTTTACTAGATAGACTGACGCAAGTTGTTACTGCTTTTGTAATTTGTTAATTTATGAAAAGCATAATTAGGCATGGAGTGTTGCTATTAATTTTGTACTCTCTTTTTTTAATTTTAATGTATTTACATTGTTATGCATGTTTGTTTTTATTTTGTCTTGCATATATGATCGCCCCTGTATAGTGCAATTCCTGAATCCGTCCCTGACCACGCTGACTAAAAGATGGGGAACACGTATATGTGTGGAGAAACATGAAAGGTAAAATTAACAACAATTACCTATCTACATTGAGGGCCCACGTTTAATTCTAGACGTACATATGCTCTAAGTAACAAAAGTGTTTCCTCAGATTAATACGTATTGAATTTTCTGATGTAGTCTATTGTCCCCTTATCGCCTCAGCTGGTGGCGTTTATGCTTTTGTAGTCACTGGTCTCATTGCCAGAATCCCAAAATTCTACGTCGAGGCCAGTGAAATTGCTAAAGAGATACCTCTTTCACTCTTTCTCTAAATGCATGGATGTAAAGATGTATATGTACATATATCAGGTCATTTTGCATATAGTGACATTTCCGATTAAGAAGTTGTATACTCTCACGACTTCTTATTCTCGTGCATACAATTATGGATGAAGCACATTTGGTTGCCCGATAAAAGAGGTGAAATTACATAGTTTTTTTTTATCGGCAAAATTAAATTTTATTAAAAAACGGAGGAAAAGGGAAGGGGATCCAACAAAGAATTGGACAATACACCTCAAAGGCAAAAGCCGGAACACTCAAAGGTCTAAAATGGTCCAAATAAATAAGCAATAAAGCCCGACCCTAAACCCAGAAAAAACAAAGAAAGCCCAAAAAACACCTAAATCCGGCCCAAGCCTTGGACCGGCCCACCCAAACCAACCTTCAAACCCTAGCCACCATCAACCTCCACAGCTGCACAAAACACCGTAGCCCAACCTCGCCGTTAAGCCGAGCCGACCTCTCCTAGATGTAGAGACCGACGGCGGGAGAAACGGCCTACGGAAATGAAGGCCGAGGACAAACAATGCAAAAAGGGACACACCGCCACCAACATCAGTTTCTAGCGAAACCCCCTAGCAACCGATCTCGATCTGCAACAGCAAAAGCCCAAAGTGAAGAAAATGCTGACCCATCGCCTGACTGAAAAACTCGGATTGGCCGCCGACTGGACTTCGGCTCACAAAGCGACCTGAGCAACCCAGCCATGTGAATCACATCCAGAGATTATCCGGAGATAGGATTGGTTTACCCTACATTTGGTTGTACAAGTTGACTATGGGATACCATGGCATAATGAAACATTCTCAAGCGATTGGAAATGTCAGAATAGTTCAAGCATTTGCAAGAGAGGAAAGGGCACTAAGATCATAGAGAACAGCACTTTTGAGCACTTACCAGTATGGGAAGAAAGCAAGTCTTGCCAAGGGTTTGGGATTGGGCACCTTGCATTGTGTTCTTTTTCGTTCATGGTCATTGCTCGTTTGGTTTACTAGTATTGTTGTTCATAAGAACATTGCAAATGGAGGAGAATCTTTCACTACCATGCTTAATGTTGTCATCTCCGGACTATAAGTCTTGTACTCTTGCTTCTTTATTCAACCACTTTTTGACAATCACACAAAAATTAAATTTGAGATGTTGATTATATGGTGGTGAAATCTGGACGAATCTACAACTTCATCGGTGGAAATTGGAAGGCAACATAAGACTTTGGTTTTCGGCACTCCATTTGATATGAGTTTATCCATTCTTCTTAGGTGGTAATTTGATGTTTGTAGAATTGCCAAATAGATAGTGTGTATCCTGTGTTACAGTTCTAAGAACTTGTTGTAGCAATCACTTTCAGCCTGTTTAGCACAAACAAACTAATGTGGTTCACTCCTATCTTTCATGAACGCAACAATAAAAGCTCTCTTCTTTCACTGATTGATTACGTCGTATTCCATTGTGTCTAATAGAAAAAATACAATAAGAATGTTTACTTATTGTGAGAATTGACAAACATCAAACATCTCATAATAATAGTGGTGGTGGAGTTATTAAGTGCATGCTTAACTTGTGTTCCACATATCAATAATCATGAAGAAAATTAACCTCTCAATCATGATCTCTACAATAATTAACACAAGTCACTAGGATTGGCAGCACCAGAAATCTCCGCATTCATCAGAGCAAAGACGGTTGCTTGTCCCATATTTGAGATGATAGAGACAAATAAAATAAGCAAAACTAGCTCAAAAAATGGAGAAAACAATGTATGTTTCAACTACCCATCTCGGCCTTATGTCATGATATTCAATAAGCTCAATCTTGACATACCTTCCGGGAAGGTTGTAGCCCTTGTGGGAGCAAGTGGGTCTGGAAAGAGCACAGATGTATCTTTGATTGAGCGGTTCTATGAGCCCCTCTCTGGACATATACTACTGGATGGAACTGATATTTGGCAGCTTGACCTCAAGTGGTTACGAAACAGATTGGGTTGGTAAATCAAGTGCCTGCACTTTTTGCTACACCCATTTGGGAAAATGTTCTCTACGGGAAAAATGATGCCACCCTTGAAGAGTTTACACGTGTTGCAAGACTTTTCGAGGCACTCGGTTTCATCAACAACCTTTCCGATGGATTTGGAACTCAAGTATAATGAACTGAATGATTGTTTAGTTGCCCATTATGGAGCAACACATTTCATGGTTGTTTCGTTGTTTTTGTTCTCCAAGTTTTGGCCTTACGTGGTTGCCAAGAAAATTCATGATGCAAGAAAAATAATCGGTTGCCCACTAAGAAAGTTTACTATGGGTTTTTAAATCCCAAGAAGTTTATTTCTTCTGATCGATCTAGTGGGAACCAAATGAAGGATGAAAGGAAAGATGAAACTCAAACTACAGAAAGAGAAGTTTGGTTCCAAGGTATGTTTACTTTGTTTTTTACTATCACTTTATACCTTATGCATTTTCCTTCAATATTACTTTGCAGTATTTCTGTCGAAAACAGTGATGTAGATGCAAGAATCAACTCATGATTTTCTTTTGCAGTAATTCCGTTAAACGAGCTTTTTGAAACTCTTGCAGGGAAAGATGTCAAGAAACTGAAGCTCAAATCTCTCCGGACACACATTGGCTTAGTCCAACAGAAACAGCTCTCTCTGCCACATCATGATCAATCTTCAAAAACATCCTTTACGGGAAAGAGGGCGCCTCAGAAGGAGAAGTGATTGAAGCAGCCAAACTAGCGAACGCCCATAGTTTCATAAGTGCCCTCCCAGAGGGCTACTCAACCAGAGTTGGAGAAAGGGGAGTGCAATGATCCGGTGGGCAGAATCAAAAAGTGGCCATTGCGTGGGCCGTTTTAAAAAATCCGGCGATCTTGCTTCTGAACGCTACTACCAGTGCTCTGGATGTGGAGTCGGAGCGAGTGGTGCAACAAGCATTGGACCAGTTGATGAAGAATCGGACCACGGTTGTTGTGGCTCATAGCTAGGCTTTCAACTATTAAAAACGCGGACCAGATATCGATTATACAAGACGAGAAGATTATAGAGCAAGGGACTCATTCTACTCTTGTTGAGAAGAGAAACATTGGGGCTTGCTTCAGGAAATTATTCGCAGTTATGCGTACAAAAGTGTTCAATATTGTTCATCATACATTCATACCACTCACAAGGCTATATTAGCCTATGGTTGAACCATAATGCACAGCCGTCTCACTTAACTTTTATAAATTGCTTTATTTTTGTGTGTAGATGAACACTTATTAACTTTAGGGAAAGTTTTTTTTTTTTTTTTTTCATCTTGAGGTGAGGAGTCGGAAAAATAAAGAATTGTGATCTAGTAATAGTTAGAAAGGAAGTAAGAGTATCCAGAATGCTATAATTGTGATCTAGTAATAGTGAGTAGAAAAGAAGTAAGAGTATCCAGAATGCTATAATCAAAAGTAAAAGGTTTTTATAGTTAATAATGTTGGTGCAAAATATGACTCAAAGTGTTATAATCAAACTTAACAACCTTCTTAGAAATAATCGAACTTTGGGCTTTTTGATAACTAAAACTGGCAACCTTTTGACAATAATCAAATTTAATAGATCTTACATATTCTCAATCAAATACAACAATCACAATCATTAAACAAAAATGTTCAATCTCTCTTCTCTTTTCCTCTAGATCTCTCTTTCTTTTCAAACAAAAATATTTTTGAAAAAAAAATTTTACTGAAAAATTGCCCTAAACCCTAATAGTATTTTCAATTTCAGTCCCTTTGGCATGTACAATATATCTCTTCTCACCATCCCCATAGTGTATGAGACAAATAGATGCATTTCTATTATGGTCATATTCGCTAGTTATGATTTACCACATATGTTTTTTTCACTACGGCGAAAATCTATTTTACGGTAGAGACGCTTATGACCTCCCCTCTATGACTTGCGGTAATGATTCCTCTGGCATTACGACCTTTACCACACCGATGCTTCCCATAGGTCAAATTATTTCGTGCAATGGTTCCATTGCGTGTGCTCGGGTTAGAAGTTTTGTATAAATGTATCACCATGCTATTAAGTATTTAGATTTATCTTTTTAAGAGGTAGAATAGAATAACCCCATTGAAGGGTAATGATTATACATCTGTAATGCATTGTATGGTCCATAATGCGTTCTGTTCTTTTACCCTTTCTCGGAAGTCGATGACTATTCATAGCTATTACCTTGACACCAAAAAAGAGTTCGACCCAGGCGATAGCCTGCTGGATAAAAATCAACCAAAAGGAAATATTGGGATTCCTTTGGGATATAGCCGGTTGGAGTCGCGCACTAATCGGGACAACTTTTGTTATTATATCTATAAATTTGATATTGTACTGTGATAAGTTCGAGTTGGAAGACATATTCTATAGATTGGGACCACTTTTTTTTTCACAAGTTTGGTCCTACATTTTATTGACTATGGAATATATTTTCTCTTTTCAAAAATATAATAGAAAGAATAAGTCAGTGAAAGGCCCAAAAGAAAAAAAATCAGATGAAGAATTTCAGCATAATTATCTGTCAAGATTGCTTAGTCAAGAATCACAAGCTTTGCCTACAAATTGATGCCATCTCCTTCCAACATGAGGTTGGCTCGGTCTTAACCAAGTGAGCATCATATGCCAAAAATGTGATAGCTAAAGAGTAATTTTCAATAAATTGGGACCCATTTATTGAGTGTCAATGGAATACCAAGAATGGGGACTAAGTTACATGGGACTCACTTTTTATGGGTTAAAATGTATTAAATGAAATAAAAATATTCAAAAACACATCATGTGAGAAGTTCCTATCTTTTTCTCTCTCCCCCTCCATCTCTCTTCTCTCTCTCTCTACAAGTGAATGGCAAAACTTATCGCTTTACAAGGACCAAGATCAAATGAACGCTCATTCTCTTTCTGTCAAGCGAAGAGATATTTTGAATCCCTCATTGACTAATGATCAAGCGAGACACAAATTATTTAGTTCAGATTTTTTTGGTAAAAAAGAAAATAGGATTCTTGATTATTCAAAACTTAATCGAATCGCAGGCACAGATCATTATAATCTTATATATCCTACCATTCTACACGATAATTTAGATTTATTGTCAAAGAGATGAAGAGATAGATTGATTATTCCACTCCAATCGATTCAAGAATGAGAGAAAGAACTAATGTCCTCTTTAGGTATTTCAATTGACGTACATAAATGGTATTTTTCGTAAAACTAGTATTCTTGCTTATTTTGATGATCCTCGATAGAGAAAATGATAATTCTATTTTCATTTGGTCTTTTGCCCAAAATTCCGTGACTTCTCAATACTCATACTCAACAAGATCCTCTTTTTTAACGATTGAATGCACTTCTAGAGTCCATATTTAGTAAAAGCAATTCCTGAACTCTTTCTTATGTCAAGATATGGATCAAATAATAAATATTCTTTTTCAGGTGGTCTACGAGCTGCTGCTCAATCAATTAGTTATGAAATATCATTAATTTTATGTGTCTTATCAATATCTCTACGTGTGATTCACTGGAAGATAAACTTTCTCTTATTTCCCTTTTGACATATGTGAAATGAATTCAATATTCTGGAAAAAAAAGTTTCAAAAACTTTTTTCTATTTCTAGTAAATACTCCCTTCGTCCCTTTTTAAGTGTCCTGCTTCGTAACTCCAACTTATTAAAAAGACATCATCATTATACCTTTCACATCAACTTTTTCCTCCACTTTCCCTACTTACCCATCATCATTACTCTTTTACTCACTTACTTTTCAAAAAGGAATCTACTTTTAGGGACAAAATAGACAATACACCAACTTTTACCCACTAACTTTACAAAATGGACACTTATTAAGGGACAGCCCAAAATGGAATACTGGACAATAAAAAAGGGACGGAGGGAGTAGTTTTTATTAGTTTCAAAATTATTTTTATAAAACTATTTTCTACTGTTCACAGTTTTCAGTTTGAAAATATGATATGACAAGTATTGGGTATCCAATTTTGATTATATCATTGTAGACATCTACATTGCTAACAATAGCAATCTCTTAAATGAATAATTAAAATCTGTTGTGAAAACTTTCGGTTATCAATTTTATTATAGTATTGTGGATACCCTAAGTAAACCAAAATAGGCAACTCTTCTATCTTATTTTTTCGAAAATTGCATTTCATGTATTTCTATTCAAACTAAGCAAATTGCACAACCACATGAACGCTTTTAAGAAGCTTATCGGAAGTGTGGAAATCTCCAAAGAGATCTATCTTCACCATCTTAATTCCGAACTCTCCCATTGACAAACGAGAGGAGTGAAAACCTTTGTGGCTCGTCTTGAGCATCTCCGACCAATGATCAATGCTAAATTTGACATGACAGGTCAAGTTGATGAATTGACGATAGAATCAACTCAAATCAAGATGATATATAACTACTATTCCGTACAGTCACCAGGGAATGGACACATATATTCACAAAGGTCACATCCGTTCACAGCGAACTAGTCATGTGTCACTGAAAAAACGCAACTCAAAATCAAGTCCGTTCACATTCACACCCAAAATAGAATATCATAACCTAAAATATTTTCCAACACTTCCAACAAGGTAGTCCACGACATTAATGAAACTGTGGATATATAACTTAATTGAAGCACGAAATTCACCTTACTGCGATTACCAATATATAAATTTTTCAAAACCAGATTTTACTCCACAATTTGAGGAATTGGCCTACAACCTTAAATTAATTAATTTGGTAGCTGGTCCATATGAAAATGATCTCCTTTTCCATGATCTGCTTGTAACTTGTGCGCTGTGGTATTGGGTAGCAGACCCAAACACACAAGCAATTTCATTTGTTTGTCAATAAAACGGAGGAATCATATCATCCCCCACCAAATTATTAACCTTTTTTAAAATACAATTCGGCGAATTCGCCCAATAGAGCACTATCACTTGTATATATATATATTTTGGAACGTTATCCACGCAATAAACTTAATTAATGCGTCCCACGTTAAAACATCAGTTCTTGGTCAATTGCCTTGTACATTTATTTGGGTACCGAACCGAGCTAGCCGGTCGGAAACAAAAGTCTAGTTTGACATTACAAGTCAAATGGCTTCTTCTTCTTTTTTTTGTCTTTATTTAAAAAAAATTCGCATTTTGTTGTTTTTCGTCGATTTTTTGGGAATTATTTTTTCGTCGTGATGAGAGGAATCTAAAAAGTAAAAAAATTACGATTGGAATCTAATTTTTTTTTAGATAAAGACGGAAAAAGTTGACTTATTGGTTTATTTTTGTCTTTATTCAAAAAAAATTAGATTTTGATCATAATTTTTTACCTTTTAGAAGAGTTTAACTATTCTAGCAAGTTTTTTTAAAATCTGAACCTTCCAATACACTTTTGGACGTGTGCGATTGAGCGCGCAGGTTGCTCCGTTAACAAGTTTTCCTTTTTCTTTTCTTTTTTTTTTTTTTGCACGTTATTATCCACGCAGTAAACTTAATCCAAGTAGAGTATTACTAGTAATTATTTAGGTACCGAAGCGGGCTAGCTAGTCGGACACAAAAGTAGTCCCTTTCTTTCAAAAAAACACTTTTACATAAACTCATATTTTAATATGTGGGACGCAATTAATTAAGTTTATTAATTGCTAGCACGGTTCTAACGTGCAAGAAAATATACATACACGTGGTAGTGCTCTCTCACAAGATAACACCACCACCCCTCTAACACCGTCGACTTTTGCTATTGGAGTAGTCTATATATAATTGAATTCGGCTTTGCACTAAATGATCTCATCTAAAAAACTGATCACCCCCTCTCTCTGTCTCCCTCTCCCACATCCTTCAACTTCCATTCCTCTCTCTAAACCCAAACATCCCATTCGCACGCACGCACGCACTCACACACGTATTCGCACGCGCGCGCACAAAGGGATGAGCGACGAAGCTCCCTTTCCTGATAACGAAAAGGCGGCCGAAAATGATACAAAGACGAAAGAAGGAGAAAATAAGAAGCCGAAAAGAGTGCCGTTTCGTAAACTCTTTGCATTCGCCGACACTTACGACTGCTTTCTAATGTCCGTTGGATCCATCGGCGCGTGCATCCACGGTGCTTCGGTGCCGGTTTTCTTTGTTTTCTTCGGGAAAATAATAAACGTAATGGGGACGGCTTATCTATTTCCGGCTGCAGCTTCTCACAGGATAGCCCAGGTAAGTTCGGGAAATTAATTAATACTCCACTCCACTATACTCAATTCACTTGCTCTTTTTACTTTTTAGGAAAGACCTTGAAGTGTTAGCTAGTATGTTAGTGGGAGTTAGAGGAGTTGAAACTAAGATGGGATAAACTTGGAACAAGCAGTACTCAACCACCTGGGCTTAGGGCCAGCTCAAGAAATTTGGATGTCCAAGGCTAAGTTGTGAGAGGGTGTCCTACGTATTTTAATTTAGAAATATTAAACAATGATAGAATGTTTCTTTATATTACTACTTTAGACTTTATAATGCATTTTAATTGCTTTGTCACCAACGACCAAAGTGGTTGGTTTGAATTCTACTTGACTTGAACTCAGACACTCTACATAGACTAAAATCAGCTAACCACTGAACTAGAAAAGACATTTATGTTATAAAACGAATAAATATTATATATACTACTAATTTACAAATAATACTAAAGTGTTCCTAAACTTTGAAATTTTTTGAATGTATGAGGCCCAGGCCCTGCCTGCAGGGCTAGCTTGCAAGTTCACTAGCTTGCTCTGTTTTGAGTTGATCACTTGTATTACATCTTTTGTGCCAAAAGATGTGAAGCGTCACTTTTGCCCACACTCCTTTTCTTTTCAGTTATCCGTGAAAGCATGAACATTACAGAGTCTAACAAAACAATTGGGTTCCAAACAACATAACAATGGTGCTAGTGACACACCCAAAGCCACACCCAAACACATACCCACCACTTACATAAGTGGTGGGTTCCACATACACTACACACTCTAGTATGTGTGTGAGACCTACCACTCATGTGAGTGTAGGTGTGTGTTTGAGTGTGGATGTGTCACTAGAATTATTGAACAACATAAAACTGCTCATCATTACACCCGTAGGTGTCCAACCTGGCCCCAACCCATCTTCAAGTACAAAGTGCCTCGCAAATGGGAGGTTTCCTCTGTGACCACTACGTCCTCCTTATGTTTTGCACCAAGCCTAGCTAAATAATCTGTGCTCTGGTCGGATTGGCGATAATAATGAGGACTTTCAATGTGGACCTCATAGTTTGGAGCCTTATGGGTCATATTTTGATGATCCAATTAGTTGAACTTGTTTAAAACATATTTTAAGGGTATTTACGAGAAATTGGCTCAAAATATAACCGGAAAATGCTTGATTTAAATATTTTTTTTACATAGAACAGTTCCTGTCAAGCTTTATAAAATTATTTGAATCATGCACTTTTTGGTCATATTTTGAGCTGATTTTTCGCGGGTACCCTTAAAAAAATGTTACAAGTCTTTTTCCTATGAGGGATCCCAACAACATGTGGGCTTCTAATCTCGGCCGTCGGATCTCACCCCTGAGAGAGTGGTCATTCCATAGGCTCATGTTGGGAAACCATCTATGGACTTGCCCTTTGCATTAGACGGATATGCTCTCACAATTTCATGTACTTGTTTTTTTATTTTTGTTGGACTTGCACCCCAATATAAGGACAAAATGGTCCAAAAAAGTCATGGTTATGGAGTATTGTTGTGGATCCATGTTTGGTGATTTTAATATTTAACCCACCACTATTTCCTCATTTTCCCCAAATTTTTAATCCAGCCTGTAGGGACCATTTTCGAATTCCACTTTGGTCATGAGAATTTGCCTATGTCTTTGTTTGCAGTATTCTTTGGATTTCGTATACCTCAGTCTGGTTATACTATTTTCATCATGGACAGGTATGAACTAGTTGTCGTTGAGTAATGTGTGAAAGATCATCTTAAATATGTTTATCCTAATTTCATTGTTGCTAAATGTTTCATTGATTTTTTAGTTAATTTGTCTTATTTCTAGCTAATCAAAATATGTCATATGTATGCGTATGCGAATCAATATACAAATAGAGGTGGCATGTTGGATGCATACGGGAGAAAGACAAGCGGCGAAAATGAGGATGGCATATTTGAGGTCAATGTTGAATAAAGACATTAGTCATTTTGATACAGAAGCTTCAACTGGAGATGTGATTTGTGCAATTACTAGCGACATTATTGTGATTCAGGATGCTATTTCTGAGAAGGTAATTTTATTTTTTATTTCTCCATTAAATAATGTGAAAACCTTAATCGTTAAAGAATACTACCAACCTTTTGTTGGGAAAAATTTCGGCAGTCACGAAAATCCAGAGAACAATTTCCATTATCAACATGTAACAATTACATAATTGAACATAACATATTACGAAACCAGTAAGCAGATTACAGAGAATAAGAAAACCGAGATACAAACAAATCTTGGATTGAAACCGAGTCCTGTGCAGAGCCACAGTCTCCTTAAGAAAGATTCGCCCCTACCGTGGGTGTTGTAGGTTGCGTCGGCAACTTTCTCCCAGGGTTAGCTCGGTTGAACCGCTAGCCGTCGGAACACCTCCGATGACCGCCTTGGCGAACTGACTACAGCCTGCCTCTCTCTCTCAAGAACGAATGTTGTAATGTGCTGAAGATTGCGAATTTGCTTGTGAATTTCCCAAGGACGTGAGCCTCCTTTTATAGGGTGAAGGAGGCAGCAAAGGAGTAATGCAGCCATTATTCTGCCATCAAATTCTGCCAATGAATTCTGCCATTGGAGAGGGAGGTTACGGGAGTTATACACCCACAATTCAATACGTCTATTGATTGTGGTGTGGTGCGTCCAGATTCAACGAACCCGAGCATGGTTGCCCCGATTGCATTTATCCGAAATTCTGAAAATTTCCAACACCTTTTGGGCCCCTTATTTTAGAAAATTTATAAATTCTAGCAATATCCTGACTAGTGATTAAATAAAAAAACTAAGTTGAAATAAAGTAATCGGATAAAATCTAACAGAGACAAAGAAGAAAAATGAAATATGAAAGATTTTAATAGTTTCTACTCGACTTGTGGCAGTATTTCTTTTTTATTGTAATCTATAATAAGTTTTTAAAAATAAAGGCATTTTAGCACGAATTACTTGTACTAATAAGAGCAAGCCCACCCATGTGCCAAATCCTATGTCAAAGGCAAAAAACAGTATCATGAATGACAAAACGCTATGCACCCTTGTGCCAAACTCAATATCAAATTTTGACAATGTCATTCTTGGTGCTAAATTTGACATCAACTTTTGCAATTGCCAAATTTAGCACATCATCTAAGCCACTTAATTTGCTTTCACAAATGCAACGAGTTCAATGGTCAATATTTCAGATTATATTAAATTGGCACCAAGCCAGTACAAAAACATTACTCCCTCCGTCCCAAAAAGGATGACAATTTTTGGAATCCATGTCATTTTTCATCTCTTATATCTTTTAATCTATTTAGTCTTTCATGAGTTTGAAAATTTTGTATAATAGAACTAATCGAGAACTATCAAATAAGATCCATATTGCATATGTTTTGAGATTCACATTGAAAGATATAACGAATTGAAATTGGCACAAATTTCAAAAATTGACATCCAATTTGGGACGGAGGGAGTACTATTTTTTGACTTTTTAACACTGCAACAAACAAAAAAATAATTTAGCAATGCCAATTTGGCACTTGGCTTGTAATCGGCTTAATTTTGCTGATGGTTCTCAAAATATTAGGGAAATTGTCAATTTGGTCTCCAACATATAAATTACGTCTATTGCATCCTTAACGTTTAAAATGTACGTTTAAATGATCCCTAAAGCCACCTCGTCCACATTTACCATCAACTAAAGGGGCATTATTGTCAAAATCCTCATTTTTATTTTTGCCAATGGCCCTCAAAGTATTAGCAAAATGCCAATTCGGTCCTCAATATACAAATCGTGTCTTTTATCAATCAAACTACCATACACCACTTATTTTCTCCATCTGCAAAACCCTAACCCAATCTCGGCCACCAGTACAAATAGCCACTACACCCCACCATGTTCTCCCCCTTCAGCTACTAGGACATCACACCCGCTCATCGCTTCCCATTTGCATCAGCCACCACGCTTATTCCCCTTGCCTTCTGATGTCGCCGCCCGCGCACAAGTGCGCGCACACACACACATACACACACAAAGGCGAAAAGTGATTGAACATACAAAAATGGTGTTCGTCGAAACAACGATGGCAAAGAGATAGTGCGAGAATGAGTAGATATGATGACTTTCTGTGTTTTCAGAGGGATGATGCACGAATCTAGAATTTTTTGAATAAAGCTTTAGATGTCGGGGTTTGGTGACGACAGTAGTATTTGCTGGTTAGGAGGTGATGGGGTAAGGTGGTCGAGGTGGATGGTCGGCAATGGTTATGATTGTGAGTGACTAGGGATAGGATTATTTACCCAAAAATGTTCTTACAGCAACCCATCCCTTTTTAGTGATTTAGGTTAGTTTTTATGTGGTCAAAATGTGAGACATCATTTGTATATTGGGGACCAAATTGATATCTCACTAATACTTTAGGGACCATTAGTAAAAATTAGCTGAATTTTTAATAAAGTTTCAAAAATACTCCTGCACTTGACGGTGAAAACAAACCGAGTTAGTCTCAGGGACCATTTAAACGTGCATTGAATAGACAAAATTTGTATATTGGGGACCAAATTAACAATTCACTAATACTTTGACCTCCATTGGTTAAAATGAGCCGCTTGTAATCTATCTTTAGTTTAGGGCATAGTCCATTTTGACTCCCTATGGTTTGAATCATATGCGGATACATTTCCTATGGCTCAAAAGTGTGCATATACTCAAGTGATTTGTGAAGTTTGCACATAAAAAATTGGCTTAATTTTTAGTGCAGTGGTTGATACTACGTAACAAATTGTTTGGAACTAGTAGAAAAGAATGGAAAAGAAAAAGAATATTAGTACAAATTTTCTTCATCTCTTGTTTAGTTAGGAGAGAAAGAGAGAAGGAAATGGTAACTTTAAGTTCTGTGAACAATAACATTTCCCACCCATTGCCCTCTCATCTTCCAATTTCTTTTCTTTTTTTCCCATTTTCTATGACTTTCAAATGCATTTGGGTTGTGATGGTAGGTGGGGAACTTTATACACTACATCAGCAGATTCATAGCGGGCTTTTCAATTGGCTTCTTTATGGTTTGGCAAATCAGTCTTGTCACTCTCTCTATTGTCCCCCTGATCGCCCTTGCTGGTGGCGTTTATGCTTTTGTAGTCACTGGTCTTATTGCCAGAGTCCGCAAATCCTACGTCGAGGCCGGTGAAATTGCTGAAGAGGTACATATATCTCTCTCTCTCTAAATGCATGGATATTTAAAAGATGTATATGTACGTGTATCAAGGCAATTTTTATTTATGACACCATAAATCGCGTAATTTTGCATATAGTGACATTTCCAATTAAGAAGTTTTATACTGTCGCGGCGTCTTATTCTTGTGTGCACATACTATAGATGAAGCACATTTGGCTGCCTGATTAAAGAGGTGAAATTAAATAGTTATCTGGAGATAGGACTGATTTACCCTACATTTGGTTATACAAGTTGACTATGGGATATCGTGGCATAATAAGACATTGTCTCGTCACGGTAGGGTCAGCTCAATACTCTATGGGGCCTAAAGTGAACTTTTCAAAAGGTTCTTTTTCATCCTAATTTTTTATTGACTATTTTGGTGTTGAAATACTGTGTCTTTCTTCCCCTATGTATTCTTGTAATCTGTTGTGGTATAGGTTCTTAAGAGCAAGGCGAGATTCTTCGCATCATGTATTAGCGTAGTTGGACAAAAGTGCTTTCCACATTTATAGCTGTCAGATAAGAAGGTTTACTTTTTTGTTAGGTTATCCTACGAAAAATTGTTATACCAATGTATTGTGGGCCTAAAAAGATTAAATAAGGTAAACTTTTAAAGTTTTGCCACTTATAAGGCTGGGAAATTGTAGACCTAGAGCAAGTATTTCACTTGCCGAAGGGTTGAGCCCATGAGGTACACAATCCCCCATTTCATCCCAAGGATGAACCACATACTACATTGTTGATTATCCTGCCCAGCAACCAAAGGTACCTATGTGTTGGACTTTTTTCATAAACAATAGATGGCAAGAAAAATGTTTTCAAAGGGTTTATGTTTTGGCCTAGAGCTTATGTAGATTGGGTGTGAACTGTGAAGTCAAGCTTGTGTTTTTTCGTACCATTGAAAATAAAACAAGATGAGGCCTTTTTCTTTCCCTTTTTTGGTTAGGTTTAGGTGTCAACACTATGATTTGTCCAATTTGATAATGTGGAGAGCATTCATTGTATGAACATACCTTAGTTGCACAAAGCGGGTTCAAGGACACGATAGAAGTGGGGGCGGGAAGTGAAGGATCATAAACCTCAAGGGATTGCGGGGGAGCATCTAGGAATAATATAAAAACAAAAACATATAAAAACAAGTGAATATTATAATTCATAATTATAATCCATCAAATATAAGTAAATATTATGTTTAACAAACTTTAGCAAATATGAGTTAATCTTTTTCAAGTTTCTTACCATCCTTCATGTTTTCTCTTGCTTGGTATCTTTACTGTTGCTTCCTTGGGCTTTCTCGACGGGAGTGAAGTTCCTAGGAAAGTCTGACTTTGTAGTGCAAGAATGAGGTTTTGAGGTGGATTTGCCACCCGAGGAGGAGGTTCCTACTACTAAGGAGCAGCCGTTGTCTTTCTCACTTTATTCTAACTTTATGCAAATTCTCAGGTGATTGGAAATGTCAGAACAATTCAAGCATTTGCAGGAGAGGAAAGGGCACTAAGAGCATATAGAACAGCACTTTTGAGCACTTACCAGTATGGGAAGAAAGCCGGTCTTGCCAAGGGTCTGGGATTGGGCACCCTGCATTGTGTTCTTTTTCTTTCATGGTCATTGCTCGTTTGGTTTACTAGCATTGTTGTTCATAAGAACATTGCAGATGGAGGAGAATCTTTCACTACCATGCTCAATGTTGTCATCTCCGGACTGTAAGTCTTGTTTTCTTGCTTCTTTGTTCAACCTCTTTTTGACTGTCACAAAGAGATTAAATTTGAGATGTTGATTATAATGGTGGTGAAATCTAGACAAATCTACAACTTCATCATTGGAAATTGGAAGGCAAAATAAGACTTTGATTTTTGTCATAGCATTTAATATGAGATTCATCTATTCCTATTAGGTGGCTATTTAATGTTTGTAGAATTGCCAAATAGATAGGCTATGTTTGGTAGCACTTATGTTTTCTATTTTCTGTTTTTATTTTCAAAATTTTCAAAAACTAGGAATGAAAATATGTTTGGTCCACTACTTCCATTTCCAAATAATGGTAACAGTTTCCACAATTTTGAAAATTTGAGGAAGCATCAAAACGTTACTTTCACTTCTTCTGAAAATGAAAAATCTGCTGCCAAAACCTTCCGTTACAGAGCCAGAGAATTAAACCCAGCAGAGACGCGGGTTTGAGTCCTTGGAGGTACGTACTCCTTGTAGACTCTTTTTTCCTTCTTCTTATCCCTTCCCCCCTAACCACTTTTTTCAGATCCAGACAACATTCAAGCGGCCATTGAAGGTTCTCTCTCTCTCTCCCTCTCTCTCTCCTTGATACTCTCTCCTTTGCAATTCGGCTCTACTTTGTTTCTCTCCCCTCCCTCTCCTTGTTTCTCTCCCCACCCTCTCCCGCTCGCTGGTAATCTCTCTCTCTCTCTCTCTCTGGTAATCTGCTTTGTTCCCTTCGTTGCTAATCGATTTTAATCCTTTGAAGAAGACTCAGTTTTGGCTATGTGACTTGACACAATCAGTCTCATGAATAGCAGGCGGAGCAAATATCGTCCATGGTAGATATCCAAAGTTGTTGGCTTTCTTTGGACTGTTGATCAATGTGAATATAGACCCATAAGCTATTGGAATAATTTGGAAGTGTAGCTTCACCTTTTCAAAGGGGAGTTTTACCAGTCAGTTGGGTTTGTTCCCAGAGAAAAACTTTTTCACGGTTCCCTGAAAGGTTGTTTACGGAGGTGAATATCGAACATCCAAAATATTTTGGACGGTCCAAATTCTAATGAAATTTTTTAACTCTTCACCGAAAAAGTTTCATTTAAATTTGAACCGTCCAAAGCCGAAACAGACAGCCGAGGTCGCGCGGTTCCGTGAACGGCCTTGTAATTCTGATTTGTTGGGTTTCAAAAGTTAATGACAAGTTTCGGCTGCTCAAAAAAAATATTAGTTTACGTTTTTTTTTTTTGAAACAAGTTAACGCAAACATGTTTTCCGCTTTTAATTTCTTTTTAGGAAAAGTAGAAACTGATTTCAGTAAATAGAAAACATGAAACAGAAAAGTGACAGTATTACCAAACATAGCCATAGTGTGTAATCTGTGTTACAATTCTAAGAAATTGTTTTAGCAGTCACTTTTAGCCTGTTTAGCACAAACAAACTAATGTGGCGCACTCCTTTTTTTCATGAACTTAACAATAAAAGCTCTCTTCTTCACTGATAGATTACGTCGTATTCCATTGTGTCTAATAGAAAAAATACAATACGAATGTTTACTTATTGTGAGAATTGATGAACATCGAACATCTCATAATAATAGTGGTGGTGGTGTCATTAATTGCATGCTTAACTTGTGTTCCTCATGTCAATAATTAGGAAGCACATTAACCTCTCAATCATGATCTCTACAATAATTAACACAGGTCACTGGGACAGGCAGCACCAGACATCTCCGCATTCATCAGAGCAAAGACGGCTGCTTATCCCATATTTGAGATGATAGAGAGAAATACAATAAGCCAAACTAGCTCAAAAAATGGAAGGAAACTAGACAACATCGAAGGCCATATCCAGTTCACTGACGTATGTTTCAGCTACCCATCTCGGCCTGATGTCATCATATTCAATAAGCTTAATCTTGACATACCTTCCGGGAAGGTTGTAGCCCTTGTGGGAGCAAGTGGGTCTGGAAAGAGCACAGTTATATCTTTGATTGAGCGATTCTATGAGCCCCTCTCTGGACAGATACTACTGGATGGAACTGATATTTTACAGCTTGACCTCAAGTGGTTACGAAAACAGATTGGGTTGGTAAATCAAGAGCCTGCACTTTTTGCTACAACCATTAGGGAAAATATTCTATACGGGAAAAATGATGCCACCCATGAAGAGATTACACATGCTGCAAGACTTTCTGAGGCAATCGGTTTCATCAGCAACCTTTCTGATGGATTTGAAACTCAGGTATAACAAACTTAAAGATTATTTAGTTGCCCATCTATGGAGCAACACATTTCATGGTTGTTTCTCTGTTTTTGTTCTCAAAGTTTTGGCCTTACGTGGTTGCCAAGAAGATTCATGAAAATGCAAGAAAATTAAATCGGTTGCCCACTAAGAAAGTTTACTATGGGTTTTTAAATCCCAAGAAGTTTATTTCTTCTGGTCGATCTAGTGGGAACCAAATGAAGCATAAAAGGAAATATGAAACTCAGACTACAGAAAGAGGAGTTTGGTTCCAAGATAAGTTTACTTTGTTTTTTACTATCACTTTATAGCTTATGCATTTTCCTTCAAAGTTACTTTGCAGTATTTCCATAGAAAACTATAACGTAGATGCAAGCATCAACCCATGATTTTAATTTTGGATATTGACAGTTAGAACAGTTTGGTTCTTTATCTTTGATGCTAAACTTGGAGTTTGGAGAGATTCGCGAAGGGCTATGTAGCATAGACACTTCCTCGGAGGTCGTGTACCGGTCTTGGACACTCGTCGAATATCGACACTCTCCGAATACTCTTCAATTACAATACGTGTCCGACACTCAAATCTAAATTGTCCTATTTTTTTCTCAATATTTTCCGTTTGGAGTCTTTGGACACTCCGGAGAGACTCTAAAAAATGATCTAGACATTCTTGGGACAGTCACAAAACAAGTCGCAGGTGTTAAAAAAAATGTAAAACTTAGAGAAGTCTTATTTCTTGTGAAACAGATTATAACTGTATTGATTATAAAGACCCATAAGTGACGGAACGCTTTTGTTCAAATACTTCGGTGAATGATAATCTGATTTAAGGTATATATGGTGTTTGCATATTTTCATTGGAGCCATATTTGATTATTTTTTTATAAGCATGTCCCGCAACTTGTCATGTCCTCCAATTTCTTACTTTTACTTGCCCAAGTGTCCATGTGGTTCGCGTCGCGTTGCGTTGCTGTGTTGGTGCTACATAGGACAGAAATTAAAAGTGAGCAGAAAAGAGGAAATAAACACGCTCCAAAACATCCCTGGCCTTCTCTTATCCTTTCAAAATTTCTTCCTAATCAAATTTTCAAAACACATGCTAATAGAATACAAGAAGGAATATCTATTGTTGAAGAAAAAATTAATGGAATTCCATTTGCAGGTGGGTGAAAGGGGAGTACAGTTATCAGGTGGACAGAAGCAGAGAATTGCAATATCCCGTGCAATAGTAAAGAACCCCTCAATACTTCTGCTGGATGAAGCTACAAGTGCACTTGATGCGGAGTGTGAGAAGAGTGTACAAGAAGCACTTGATCAAGTGATGGTGGGACGGACAACGGTAGTTGTGGCCCACCGGCTTTCTACCATTAGAAATGCAGATGTGATAGCTGTTGTCCAAAGCGGGAAAATAGTGGAAACTGGAAGTCATGATGAACTTGTTTCACAACCAAATAGTGCTTATGCGTGGCTTGTTCAACTCCAAGACGAAGCTTCCTTGCATCAGGTCCCTTCACTGAGACCTACCTTGGGACGACCACTTAGGTAAACTAAATTTCACGGTATATTGATGCTGTAGACGTTAGATTTGGATGCTTAACGTCATTGCAGTAAACAAAGCTCAGAGGGTGACTTACTCGGACTCTGGGAAAACACTTTGTGGCTATATTTATGCTCCGTTTGACAAATGCAATGCTTGTTTTTGCGTCATCATCCTTAAAATGTTGCGCCGATATGATGTTCGCCATACAACAAAAGAGGACACTATGTTGACAGTACACTTGCTTATTTTGCTATATTTCTTAAGAACGGAGAAATATGTCCTACTTTCCTCATCTTTGTACATTTAGATTGCATTTGGATTTGTTGAGGGTTTGGTGGGAAAGATGGAAAAAGGTCGGAGAAAAAATATAAGAAGATGGAGGGAGGAAACTTATTTTCCATAATGCCTTAAAGACAAATAGGTTGGTCGTCTCCTTCGCATGCATCTCATAATATTGCTTTAGCACAGATAGCAACATCAGCACCCAATTATTTACGTGCGATTCAAAAAAAAAAATTTGATCTTCCTCCCAAGGACTGCATTGTCTAACTGGTGAGTGTTTTTGTTCCAATGAGACCTCTAATCTACATACACTCATTTCACCAAAAATCTCTAATACGTATCAAAATCTTGTTTTCCCCTATCTTTGATCATTTTTGCAGCATGAAGTCTCCCTACGAATTATCCCGTACAAGCCACGTTTCAAGTTTGCAGTCTGATAAAGCATTAGTTGTTCGAATTGGAGCTAATGGGCCAAAGACTGTTACGCAGCCCCGTGTGTCCAGTGGAAGATTGTACTCCATGGTGGGTCCCGAATGGATTTACGGGGTTGCCGGCACAATTTGTGCACTTATTGCAGGAGCCCAAATGCCTCTTTTTGCTCTTGGTGTCACTCAGGCTCTTGTATCTTACTACATGGATTGGGACACAACAACTCGTGAAGTCAAGAAGATCTCACTCCTCTTCTGTGGAGGCGCTGCTATAACTGTCATTGTTCATGTCATCACACATCTCTCGTTTGGAATCATGGGAGAGCGGCTTACTCTCCGCGTGCGAGAAAAGATGTTTTCTGGTAAAAAACTAGTCAACATCCCATTCGTAGTCCTTATATAACCATCCATGTTACATGTACTCTTCTAAATGCATAAATGCATAAGGTGTTCATGTCTGACTCTTTGATGCTTGGATAAGGGCAAGGGATCTGTGTCCGACATGTTTAGTTTGTTGGACTGTCACCTAAAAAGTATATTTTTCATTTCAAATTTAACGCAAACTATGCATAAAGATCTTATATTATGCATGAAATGTCCCAACATTCCAACGAAATACCATTTGTTCTACATACTAAAACAAATATAGTAAGGAATGCGATTGCATTGGTGTGGTCTATCATGTCCTTGAGATAGAAATTAGATGAATCCGACCCATGGACATATACCCTTACCTAAGACTGATACTCGAGTCTATGTAACACAGATCACCATTGTTCTCTTTACAAAAAAGATTTACGAAGGTACTCCTTCCATCCATTTCATTTTTCCATTTTCGAGAGTCCTGTCTTTAATCACATCAACGAAAAAAAGTTTTGTGATTAGCTTGCCAAATGTTTTCACAAATGAAAAGACCTCAATTGCTTCTTTTAAACAAGCAAGTGCAGTGATAGCCAAGTGGTAGGCACCATGTATTCTCATACATTTGACAGAGGTTCAAATCTTCCTAATTACAACTATCAATTCTTTCTTTAGTCCAGCAAAAAAAAAAAGATGCATCTTTTGAACAATATGAACAATATGGGATGCAGGAGTATTATTTGACATGCTCGGTAAATATTTTGTCTCAAGGGCATATAATTTTAAAACTCAAAAGATCTAAAGTTGTTCAAAAATTAGTTTGTGCAACATTCTTTATTTTCTTGTTGCCTTGCTTTCTCTTGAGGTAATGGGAACCAAAATATAGAAATATGTTCGCGTCATGTATATTAGGCCATCCAAATTTATAACAAGTTAAAAAATAGTAATTTGTGTAGATGTTGAAGAGCTTTTTTTTTTTGTTTTGTTTTCTTTCATTCATTTTTTGCTTAAGTTTCTTTCTATAACTGTTTGCAGCCATTTTGAAAAACGAGATTGGATGGTTTGATGACATGAACAACACAAGTTCCATGCTTGCATCGCGGTTAGAGGGTGATGCAACTTTGTTGCGAAACATTGTTGTTGATCGATCAACAGTTCTCATACAAAATTCTGGTTTAGTTGTTACCTCATTCATTATTGCCTTCATGTTGAACTGGAGGATTGCACTTGTAGTCATGGCGACATATCCCTTAATCATAAGCGGTCACCTCAGTGAGGTTTCCTACTCCTTCCAACTTCGATTTGTGGATAAGAACGAGATTGAAGGGTTTTTTTTCACTAGTTTTATGTGTCATGTTGTTACAGAAAATATTTATGACAGGATACGGTGGCAACTTGAGCAAAGCCTATTTAAAAGCTAACATGCTTGCTAGCGAGTCTGTGAGTAACATTCGCACCGTGATTGCGTTCTGCTCTGAAGAGAAGGTTCTGGATCTTTATGCTCAAGAACTCGTTGATCCTTCAAGAAAGTCATTAACTCGCGGTCAGATTGCTGGCATATTCTATGGCATAACTCAATTCTTCATCTTCTCATCCTATGGCCTTGCTTTATGGTATGTGGTTTTAGCTTGATCTCCGTTACCTTTGGCACTAAAAATGTCTTTAAGATTGTGTGTTGGAGTATATATTTATCTTTTCATTGTGCATAAAAAGCTCATATTAATGTGAAATTGCATGAACCTGTGTCACCTTGTAAACACCATTAAACTTATCGGATACATTAATTGTATGAACCTGTCACTTAGACCCATACCTGCAGTTGTTATTAGTAGCTAGGCTTATCAATCGACCGGATTGGATTCGAATCCGGTCTGAATCTGAAACTACTCAAATCTGATCCAAATCTGAATTTTATAAATCCGTTAGTAGTAATCCTAATCCATAAAATTGGATATCCAATCTAAAAATTCGGATGAAAATCCGAATCCAATCCAAATTTTTTTTATACTTCCAGAATTTTAGTAGAAAACGAAAAAAATACATTTTTTTTATAAAAAAAAAAAAAAGGGAGGAGAGAGAGAGAAATCTCCAGATTGCTCACTTTGTTTTCAAAACCCTCCCACTTTTTTATTTTTTTTCAGAAGTGAAAAATGAAACTAGAAAAAGAAAAAACCAAGAAAACCAAATCTGGTTTCGCTCATTGGAGCACTCCAGACACCACAGAACGACACAAGAGGGAGAATGGATGATGTGAATTTGAAAGATGAGAGAGGAAATATGATTTTCTAAAATAAAGTTCTCACTTTTGTAAAAAAAAAAAGAAGTTTTGATCGGATTGTTAACAGATTTAATCCGATATAATTTGAATTCAATCCAATCCGTATTTGAATTACTGAATTCGGATAATCGGATTGACATTGTTGGATTCAAATCGAATTTTTTTGATTCGGATCCGGATCAGATCGGTTTATATCAGGTCTATTGACAGGCCTATAGGTAGCCTGGTCTATGTATCAGTCAATGTAGCACTTGGAGTTCGAGATCATTTACTTGTGATCAGCATAGGTCCTGTTTTAGCACTCATGGACCAAGTCCATATACTACCTATATGTGCAACTCTTTTGAATAAGCTTTCTTGCAACTTTTTTTTGTGGTCAATATGATCTTATTAAGCACAAACAAACCACGATAAAGAGGACTAGGTCACACAACTCTACAACCCAAACACAAACAAGGAAAACAAACAATCAATCAACTACTAAATCCCAAAACAGTTAGGGGGGGAAATTTTCCTACTGACTCTCCAGGCAGCAGCAATGGCAAAGAATAACAGCTCAGACTCTGGTTCTAAAAAACCCATCCATTTCTCTCCCTCCAAAGCCAATAAATTGTGGCAGCAAAAGACAATTTGAAAACAGTATAAGCCATAGAATTGCCACATCTGAATTGCTTGGCCCAACTCAAGACAGCTACTCCACTGGACCATTATTAGTCCCATTGCTTACCACTTACCCAACTATTAACGACATAGAGTCTTGTCCAAAAGCCTCCGAAAACCTCTGATACTATGTTAAAGCATCCAACTCAAATTCAATTGGCAATGAGTAGAGAGGCCGCCCAGACTTATATACTAGGTTTGGAGGTTATATTTAACCAATGTGGGTGTGGAACAAGCTCCAACAAGCCCCAAGAGGACAACCTATCTTTGGTGGATAGGGATATGATACATAAACCAAATAATCTTGTACCAAGGAAAATAGGGGTTAGGCACCCTAAAACCTGCAAAGCAGACCTTACTGTATACACCCTCCAGCTGAGAGATTCCAAACAACAGAGTTAGTAGAATTTGGATCGGGGATGAAAGTCTCAGAAGTTTAAAAAATTTCATAATGGTCTTGTTTAATACTATTTTGCAGGTATAGTTCTGTTTTGATGGGGAAGGAGCTTTCTAGCTTTGAATCTATCATGAAAACATTTATGGTTTTAATTGTGACGGCATTAACCATGGGCTCGACTTTAGCAATGGCACCTGACCTTCTAAAAGGGAACCAAATGGTGGCATCAGTCTTTGAAGTGCTTGACCGGAAGGCTGAGGTAATCGGTGACTCAGGAGAAGAGCTAGCTAGGGTCGAGGGTATGATTGAACTAAGCGGTGTCCAATTTAGCTACCCATCAAGACCTAATGAGTTGATTTTCGTGGGCTTTGATCTAGTAGTGTGTGCGGGCCAGAGCATGGCATTAGTCGGAAGGAGCGGTTCTGGTAAAAGCTCGGTGCTAGCACTTGTCCTACGATTTTACGATCCAACAGCCGGGAACGTGATGATTGACGGTGAGTTTCTCTTTGATGAATTCCACTGCTCGTGTTATTTTTAGTTGTATGAGGTAAAAGACCGGACACATCCAACATACACACAATAGAAGTAAGAAAGAACTATATGATAGGTTTTCATTAACAAGTCCCCAAAATACCCTTGTTGCTCGAAAATAAATTCGGTTAATGCATGATGAGGTGTCCAATACAAATCAGGCCTCACCAACCCAACAATCAGGTTGGCCTTGAAAAAGTTTTTTGAAACTCTTGCAGGGAAAGATATCAAGAACCTCAAGCTCAAATCTCTCCGAACACACATTGGCTTAGTCCAACAGGAACCAGCTCTCTTTGCCACATCAATCTTCGAAAACATCCTTTACGGAAAAGAGGGGGCCTCGAAAGGAGAAGTGATTGAAGCAGCCAAACTAGCGAACGCCCATAGTTTCATAAGTGCCCTCCCAGAGGGCTATTCAACCAGAGTTGGAGAGAGGGGAGTGCAACTATCCGGTGGGCAAAAACAAAGAGTGGCCATTGCGCGGGCCGTTCTAAAAAATCCGGCGATCTTGCTTCTAGATGAGGCCACCAGTGCTTTGGATTTGGAGTCAGAGCGAGTGGTGCAACAAGCGTTGGACCAGTTGATGAAGAATCGGACCACGGTTGTGGTGGCTCATAGGCTTTCAACTATTAAAAATGCGGACCAAATATCGGTTATACAAGACAGAAAGATTATAGAGCAAGGGACTCACTCTACTCTTGTTGAGAACAAAGATGGGGCTTACTTCAAGTTAATCAGCTTGCAGCAGCAGCAACAACAACAACAAAACTAAGGAATTATTAGCAGTTATTCGTACATAAGTGTTTAAGGAGCTGAATGTCGAAAATAACTGATACTTTTCATCTTGACGTGAGGAGTCGGAAAAATAAAGAATTGTGATCAAATAGTTGAAAAAGATGTAAATAAACCATAATAGGCAACTTTTCTTTCTTATTTCGTCGAAAATTGCATTTCATGTATTTCTATTCAACTAAGCAAATTGCACAATCACATGAATGCTTTTAAGAGTCTTCTACAAAGTGTGAAAACTTTCTTGGCTCAAGTCCAAGGTCCTCATCCAAGGAAAGAAATTTTATCAAGAACGATTCAACGAGAAATTTCATCTGATTATATGTAGTCAACGGAATATTTCAAGCTTTTCCAGGTTTTCTTCTTCTAAATTTGCTTATTAATTTCATTAAAGAAGCATTAGGCTTGTGAATCAAGAAGCAATGAGGTAAGAAAATCTCCAAGGAGATCTATCTTCACCATCTTAATTCCAAACTCTCCCATTGACAAACAAGAGGAGTGAAACCTTTACCTGTGGCTCTCGAGCATCTCCGACCAATGATCGATGATAAATTTGGCATGACATGTCAAGTTGATGAACTGGCATCAGTGTCGACTCCAATAAAGATGTGGTAACTACTATTCCGTACAATCACCAAGGAATGGACACGTATGTTCACAAAAGACACATCCGTTCACAGCAAATTAGTCATGTGTCGCTGAAAAGACGCAACTCTAAATCGAGTCAATCCACATTCACACCCAAGATAAAAATATGATAACCCGAAAATATTTTCCAACACTGCCAACAAGGTAGGCCATGACATTAATGAAACTGTGGATACATAAGAAGCAGGAAATTAACACCTAACTGCGATTACCCATAAGTAAATTTTTCAAAACCAGATTTTACTCCACAATTTTGAGGAAGCCTACAACCTTAATTAATTAATTTGGTAGCTGGTCCATACGAACATGATCTGCTTGTAATTTATGTGGTGGTGGTATTGGGTTGCAGACCCAAATGCACATGCAAATTCTGGAATAGAGTTCACAATATCCGGAAGGACGTCCGGTATTGTGTCTGCCTATGCAATTGTTCCAGCAGTTCGCATCGTCTCTACCTTCGCATAAGCCCAGCTCTTCTCTACACCAATATCCACTTCCTTCCACCATTGTTATCGCCGTCACTGCAATGCATCAACTGTAGATTTAAAACGCTGGTCGCTACGTAGCATGTTAATATCACACCAAGTAACGAATCATTAATTGTGTTCAAATCTCATCATCTATTAGAGAGAGTCAGTGCAGTGTACATTCGCACGTGTTTGGCTCACTTATCCACACGTGAGAGTGTATGCTATATTGTCCATAATTAAATACTAAAAAAAATACTCCTATTTTGAATCAATGCAACAGAAGATTTCTACTATCATGACCATGCATGAAGTGTAAACGAAATAGTTCCGCCGTTACCAATTTGTTTTCTGCTTTTTCTACTGTGATTTTGAAAAATGGAAACGAAAAACAAGAAATGAGGTTTTGTTTATTTATTAAAAAACAAAAACAAAAAAAACGTGTTTGGTGACCATATTAGTTTTTTTTGTTTATTTGTTTTTTTGGGCTACCGAAAGGCAATTTTTGTGTTTCTAGAATTTTCGTAAACTAGTGGAATTGATTATGTATTTTGTAAACAAAAACAGCAACACAAACATATTTATGGTGCATGTTTCAAAAAAATATCGAAAACAAAAAATAAAAAACTGGAAATAAAAACTTTCCATATAGAGCAACGACTTTTCATGTTTTTTTTTTCTTCACTTTCCTGTAACCAAAGAAAATTGAACGAGTCTGTGCGCATGGATACTTTAGCTAGCACAGATCCAGATACATATGCATTTACAATCGTTCGATGCACGTGGATTAATTGCTAGTACAAAATAGTTTAAGATCACGCGTGCATCAAACGTTTCGGACACATACGTCTGGACCTGAGCACCAATATCGGAGCTTCATTATATCATTGCTCTAGAAATTTTACCTGATGCTGTAATGAATAGAACAAGCAGAATACAGCAAGCTGGGGAAGGATTAGTCATCTTTGATTCGAACAGAATTAAGCATCCAAAAGCTGGGTTCAATTAAACATCCGAAAAAGACTACATATATATAGTATAGTTGTACAAATACAAATGGAAGGTCCAAATCCCCATTAATTGCCTATCATTCTTAATTAAATACCATATACAGGTTGAATATTGTGTACTACATAGGAAAAAACTTAAGTACGATTTTTCCTATTGAATTAATAACCTTTTTTATTCGTTTGATATGGATTCGCATTTAGCATTGAGGTAGTAACTATTTATTTTGCTTGAATTAGAACTATTTATCTATATTCTATGGAAATTCAACAAAAAAAATATCTCTCGCCTACATGGTAATATTATTTTTTTTTTTTATTATGTGTGAGTTTTAAAATCTAAAGAGAGAAGGAAAGTGTTAAATATTGGAGTATAGGAATACAAAAAAAAGAATTAGGAAATCATTTCAAGAAAAGTCATGTTATAGTAGTAAATAAAATTGTGACTTGTGAGTATTAATCATCAGTGGTCCCACATGTCCATATCATTTGAACGTTTTTCCTCCAAAACATGCCCTTGTATTTATTTAGTAAAAAAAAATTCATTTTGCCCCAATTAATCACATTTGCGACCTATTATTAATCGCGTTTTATTTTATTAATGCACAAAAGTTTCTACACCATATTTATTTTGGTTATGTTGATAAAAAAATATATATATATATTTTGGTTACTCTAACATTTATATTCATTAGTTACGGCATGAGTATTAGCCGGGAATTCCGTCTCGACCTTGCCTAATCGGGCTGCAGGGCTCGTCGCTGTGGCTCGCTGAATCGACCGGCTCAAGTCCCTCTCCGGCGAAATAAACCAGCTCCACAACTCAGCCCGGTCGACCCAGAGTCGACTTGCTCCACGGACGGAGGCGATGGAGCTTGACGGTAGTGCCAATGGGCCCGTCGTCGAGGCGACTGTGCAGAGGGCTTGGGATGCGTTTGGGACCATTGACGTTCTTATCAACCAATTCAAACCAGCTGAAACCATATTAATTTAAATTTCAGGGTTGATTCGAGGCTGGTAATCTCTATTTCGGGTGTAGAGAACATTTTGGGTTGGGGTAAATGGATATGGTTTTGAGTTTGTTTAAGGAAGAAGATGAAGACTATAGTCATTTAACAGTTGATTTTCACTTTCCTATTATTTTTTCTCTTGCCCACTGTCAAGGAAATGCCCTACTTTCTGTTAATTTAGACGAAAAAGGTAACGAATGTACTTTACTTCGAAACCATAGGTGGGTGAAGTGGTTACGAGTGAAACACGGAGAGGTCATCAACAAAACGGCCCAATCATACGGAGATAATCTACATTTTGCCCAAGAAAATATAGTAAAGAGCATGGTCAAGCCAATCAGTTCAACCGCTATAAACTAAATTGGAAAACATGCTTATAGTACCATATTCACCCAATTTTGAGTCTACCTTTGAAACAAAGAATCCTTTCTCGAGTTCCAAACAGGTTACGCCAAAGGGGTTGTTTGCCAGACGATCATCTTTTCTTCCGTTTAGTAGAAAAATGTCAGATCAGCTAAACCACACCCGCGAACAAGGCTAATAACCGAAGCTGGAGATTACCCACTCTACTCCCCACCCAGGCACCCACCAATTCAGACACTACATATGTCCGGACTGTCTGAACGTCCTTGCACAAGAATAGCAGTTGGTTTGGGGATTCTTAATGCACTTCACCACAGAAAAAAGCACAGAGAATTTCTCCACAGGAACTACCTCCATCCTAAACAAAACTTAAAATATAGGCAACCTGCAAAAATAACTGGACCATAGGCGGTGCAGCATTTCGAACCATCCATCGTCTGATACCGCTGTCTTGTGCATTGAACTGAGTAGATTCCTGATCGTATGTTCTTTCCTGAAAGTGAATCACGTTTACCATTGATTAAGTTCGGAGATAGTTGCTGCAAATTTTGAAGTCTTCTTGGCAAACTAACATAGCTCTTTGAAACTGAAACATCCATCAACACTCAAACCATTTCACTCCAAATTTCTCCTTCGTCCAGAGTAAAACAAAACAGCCTACGAAAAGTACCTTGCAGCCTTCCATCTCTGATTCTTTTTGTCGTTCCTGAACGAAATACTATGATCATCACCCGCCTTAAACAGAATATTCTCCATGAAACTTTTCAAATCTACTGGGATTCCTTTGATGCAATACGAACTATATCCCTCCCATACTATGATCATCCTCAGATTGATTGGTGGTAAAAGATGCTCGAACTATCTGTACATATGTCAATCACCTTTTTTTATATAAAGAAAGGCAGTATATGACTTTCTAGCAAATTAATTGCAAATATTAAGTTGCCAATATAAAAGGATTCTAATTTCTAAACTCCTCAATTCAGTGTCTTGTACTCATATATCGCTTCCAAATTAAGTTAGCTCATTTAAAGGACAACCAAATAAGATTTTAAAGAAGAGGTGCCAGAAGGACGCCAAACATAAATCCAGCTAACCAAAGCTACAGGGCAAGAAATTTAAGATGACACATAAAGAAGATCGAAATTATCTGAAAATGCTGAAAGGCACCAAGTGAAACAATTTTTAAGGCAAGACGAATACCCGGGGGCCGAGGGGAATGTGCTTTCCATAAGAGCTCCAGAGAATTCTGAAGCACAACCTCCAACACTCAAACTTATATGCTTTGACGAAAATAGCAGTCAAAACCATCAAATGGTGTCTAAAACAAAAACTGATTCAAAGAGCCAACCTGTCCAGTATCCACCATAAGGCAACAACTTCCCATCACCAGAGAACTTATAGTCTTCTTACTTCTCCGGATGCAATGCATCAACAAATCTTCAAGCCAAATTTTTCTTGAGAAACTTCAATCAAATTTATTTGAGTTGACCTCAACCAATTCTCTATTTGGTAAAATTTTCAACATAAAACATCTCCATAAACCTAATCCCTCTCTTTGCTTTACTCCCCTTTCACTGTAACAATGAAAAGTGTGCTTCACAAGAAATCGAAGGAAAAAGAATTTTCTTCACTTTATGGTGGTTGGCTGCGCCAAAAATGATAGCACTCTACAGTTTTCCAGCAGGAAATATTTCCCCCGAACTGTTTCCACCAATTACTTTACTGGATCGTACATAACTGACAAGGCTACTGCCAAGACCACCACTTCTCGGGAACAAGTTTCCTGCACCATGTTCTGGGCAAGGAAATGGAACCAGACAATTGTAATCAAATACAAGTCATGATTCACCCGACTTCCAGCAACAAAACAGCCCACTAGGCGCTAATTTAAACCACATTGGCCACTTATTCCACTTATCAAAACCTTTGATCAACTCAAGATTATCAAGAAGCCCGCCATAAAATCAACATTGAATTACGGTTGCACATTATGCTGTCCAGCATCAATTAGGTACACATATTCTATAATAGGGACACCACGGGCTTGCTCGATACCAATAGCTGACATATAGGGAAGATGTAAGCAAGAGCGAGCGACAAGAATTGGGACAATGCAACCAAGGGAAAATGGACATGAAAAAGGCAAAAAGCTCCAAGTTCACAGATTGGGAACGGAGGAAAGGGAGTGTGGCTTGCAAGTATAATACTTTTATGCCCATACATTTACCTGTAAAGTTTGTAAACCATTACATGTGTATAGTAAAGGATAGCAATGAACAGACCACATAATACACAATAAAGTCATATCTAGAGGAAACGGAGTAGAGGCCAACACCTCCAATCCCCTTTGCTTGGTTCTCCTCTAAAAAAATTTACTCCCTCTATCCCAAATTGTTTGTCCAGTCCGCAAAAAGATAACTAAAAAATAATGCAATATTTTTTTAGAAAAAATTCAAACTGTTTCCACAAATTAAAAGAACACATTGATATCTAATAAGTTGTTGAAAAATTATATTGTTATTAAAACTCCGTTTTGCAGACCAGGCATTTTGCGACGGAGGGAGTATCTCCAAAAAAATTACTATTTCATCATTTGTGTTTTTCATCTTTAGTGCTTTTTTATCAAATTTTTTATTTATTTTTTACTTTTTAGATGTACATAACGTACCTATGGAACTTTTTTATCTCAAAATTGACAGCCAAACACGAAGGCTTCGAGATAAATCAGATTTACCAGGTCATTTTGAAAGGTAGTCTAAAGTTATAAACTATGTGGCATGCAACCAAGTAACGCTGCATTTGTATGAATGAAGTAGTTGGAACTTGGAAGCAAAAAATTGATGAAAATCAGCTATAGAACCCACATCCTGAGTTCAATTGCAAAGAAAAACAGCCAACTGCAATAGGTTATTTGCATATCCCGAGCATATGGAAACATGTTCCAGAAACATCTTGCCTTCTTAAGAGAGAAAGCGAATAAACCTAATGAACTCCCATTCTCCAACAGGGGTCTAACAGCGTCCAAGCTTCCTCTGCACATCAATGTTACTATGTAAAAGATCCTACACGGCTATGCCTACCCAAATTTCTCCAGGCAAGCATTATGGAAAAGCTTACTTGAATTTCTGTCTCCACGCTCCTGATAACTTGCTTAGCCAGGTTCTAAGGTGAACTAAGCAGAAAATTTAGACATCTGTAAGCCAAAGAAACACCCATTTCCACCTGCAGTATCGCCTCAAAAAACTAATTCACAGGGATCTGCGATGTATAGAAGTGCAAACAAATATGGGGAAAATAAATGGAATATATAACCTACTTTATGTTTTTTTACGGAGAAAACTTACACTAATTTACCTTCCAAAGCATGAAACGGAACTAGAAAGGTTGGATTAATATCTTTTCCTAATCTACCAACAAAAGCAGTATAGAGACGAACAATATTACATGAGTAAGGATGCACATATAAAAATAGAACACGTTCAATTGTGTTTGAGTTAACACACCCTAGACAATTAAAGGAGACAACGGGAAAAGGATCAAACATTTCTATAGAGAGAGAAATATTCGCATCCTTCTTTCTTTCTCTGCCCTTCCAGCATTGTACTCACTTAGATCTGTATTCACTATGTTGACATGAAACAGGGCACAACAGATGCAAGGAAAATGTACCATAAGCAAGCCTCCATTAAACTAACACAAAACTAAATCATAAAAGCTCAATAAAAGAAAATAATAAAAATGAGAATAATTCAAAATATAGTAAATAACTAATATATCAACAGAAATGAAATTACACAGACAAATTGAAGAAATATGGGATGTGAAACTGGAAGGCGCTATTTCAATGCCTTAAAGTCATAGATCTTCCCACGTGAGGGGTGCAATCAGAATGTTCAACTCCAAGATTCAACTAAGATTCTAGCAGCCTTCCTCATCTAGCGGTCAGCTTCAGAAGTGAACAAGCCATAAACTGAGTTGCCCCTTTATATATAAAAATAAGACAAGTGTACATTGTGCAATAGTTTGGGAGACTTCAGCCCTTGAACCACAGTTAGTGTCATCATAAGAATGATGACAACAATATCTAAGAACCAGTTCGGATTTATGCCCTGCTAGATCAACTATGGAAGCAATCTGCTTGTTAGGTAGATTAGTCAAAAAGTACAGAGTGAACGAGAAGAACCTTCACATAGTTTTCAAACTTAGAAAAAGCATATGTGAAGGTGCTAAAACACGTTATATGGTGGGTCTTGGAGAAAAAGAGTGTGACCAAAGAATACATTAATGTGGTTCAGGACGTGTCTGAATGTGCTGCCATTACTATTAGATCCCAAGTGAGGAAACAAGTGAATTCCCAATCGTAGTAGAATTACACCAAGGATCCGCTTTGAGCCTTTACCTCTCCGCGTTAGTTAGGAATAATTGGCTAAACATATTCTGCATGATATATCATGGTGTTAGTTGGTCGTGGATAATATTGTCTTAATAGATGAAACTGCAAGAGGTGTTAGCGCTAAATTAGGAACTTGGAAACAAGCATTAGAGTCAAAAGGACTTAGGATCAGTAGATCTAAAACAGAATACTTGGAATGTAGGTTTAGCAATAGTCAAAGTGATAGCGTCGACAGAGTGACCCTCCAAAATCAGCAATTACCAAGAAGAAAGCGTTTTAATTATCTAGGCCCAATGTTAGTATGGAAAGACTGGATAATGTTACACCAAGAGTACAAGTTCGATGGATCAAGTGGCAGAGTGCTTCGGAATGTTGTACAACCACATGATACCTGCAAAGTCGAAGGAAAATTATACCGCACATTCATATGCCAACCTTGTTATACCACACAGGCTACAAAGAAACATGTGAGTTAAAATGAATATAGCCGAAATGTTAATGTCGAGATGGATGTGTGGTAAGACTTCGCGAAATTGACACAAAAACATTCACGGAATGGTAGAGGCACAATGTTCTAAAAATCGCTAGGTGCTAGTCGGGCGGAAAAGGGGAGGTGGTATTTTGAATATCATGGAGTAATATGGTCAAAGTAGATGGTACCACTAACGGAGGAATAGACCAAAAATGATTTTAGAGGTGATAGTTCCCAGGGATTAGAATTTTTAAATATCACGAAACACAATGCTCTCGACAGAGCTCAATAAATTGAAACTGATTTTTTTCCCAAACCAAAAACAATTTCCTATCCACATTTAAAACAAAATTTGAGTATCGAGAGCAATAGGGAAGCATTTCAATGGCGAATTTACGATAAGTAAACTAAGAAGAAAAAATTGTCCATGCTTTTTGAAACCTCGAGGCATTTGACACGTCTAGAAAAAATGCATAGACGCAAAGGGCTTTTGGGGTACAAAAAAGTTAGGACAAGGTCCAATCCTATCCAGACATCCACCCCTAATTAGTGATTAAAGCAAGATGTACCTGATAACCTGGAAGGAAACTTACCCTTAAAAACTGGTCATGGACACATTGGCATAGCCGCATAGGCCATCGGTCTAGCCAACTTAATCCGGTGACCAATCTCCCATCACCAGAAAGCCCAAAAAGAGCTTCATTCACTGGTTTCAAAACCTCTACGGCAACCTCAAGCATGAAATGTTTCGAAATGGGCACCACTATCCCAGCCAGGATGCAAACATGTAAGTTATTCCCCGACAAAAAAGTTTTCAAGAAAGGAATAAATCAGCTCCTAAAGCTTTGATGAGCAAACTAACAAGAAAATTTGTCCACGCTTGAGCAAAACAACTGCCATATATTTGTCAGATGCAACCACCAAGGGAAAATGAATTGAATGGGGCAAGCAAGAATCTCTACTCATTTATAGTAATTAAAGGAAGATATGATGATGCAAAAAAAAAGGGCAACATGCTTCAAAACCATGAAGTCAAACAAATCATAATAGTAACTGCATGCTAAAACTGAATGCATGGCATCACGTCACTGTAAACCCGACGGAAATAAACCGACATCGGAAATTCAAATCTGGCCTTCGCATCCAGAAGTGGGACAATGCAGAAAAGGAAAATTAGCAGGATATGGTCAGATATTTACTTCTAAAAGATGGGCCACTTAGTTAACATTGCTAATCAAATCAATTATGAGACTATAAGCTGATATTTCCCTGGCCATAATGAATCTAGAAAACAATCTCGCATCTAAACTCTAGGAAAAAGGACCAAGATTAGCAAGATAGAGAAATGCCAAGGAGAACAAAAAGAAATTGACAAAATAACAAAATTCATTGATTAAAGTTGCCAGACATTTGAACAGTTCCTAAGCCATGAATACATATACCCAAAACTTGTGAGTATTCAAGAAGTACCCATCTCCCAGTCAAGTACTTGTCTCTCCCAAACCCACAATGGAAATATACATGATCAACAAGGAACACCATGTAAACGGAAGCAAAGAGCCTACTTATTGACCACTAATAGTAACTTCTATTCTAAAAGAAATGTTGGTCTTCACACTTGAGCGGCTTCTCTTGACCCAAACTTTTGGGCATGAACCAACAAACTAAACCATGGTCCCAAGTCTATTGCCTATTCGGTAGCATCATGCTTGAATGGGTTACTCTGTTTCTTCCCTACTAAGGAAACCCACAATTCCATTCACGCCCATTATTGCCAACCACCGAAATTGCTTCTTTTTATCAATCTTTCTCTTTCTTGCCCAACATATCGCAGAAAAAGTCCGTCAAAACAGTCTCGTACGACGGCATTTTTGCGTACCCGGGGAAGTAGTTTATGTCAATTACCAAGTACCTATTCCCAAACCTAATATCCCTAATAACATCGAAGTTAAAAAGATGCAGTTTGGTCGCCTTTCGCAACCCGAGAGCGATATCAGTGATAAGACGCGACGGAGGCATCTCCGCCTCCTCCAACAAATTCGACGAGGAATACTTATCCTCGTCGCTCTTGTCATGTGAAGGCAGATTCGAGATCTGAGAAAAAGACAAAGAGCTCTCGAGGCTCATGACCTTCTCCTCCGACACGTCCGGCAGGGAATTCCTCTTCACGCACTTGACGTAGTCCCCGACGACGTACACCTTGAATATCACGCCGCCGTGGTTCACGAATTCCTGCAGCACGATCGGAGGCTTCAGCTTGCTCAAACCCTCTCGGTTGAACACCAGCGACATCTTGTGCGACTTCGCGCTCCCATCGGCAACCAAGGGTTTCGCAATGACGGGAAATTTCAAACCCTCGGTCCACAAATCCGGATTCATCAGAGTCTCTTCGTCATATATAACTACCTGCTTCGGGATCCCGAAGGACTCCGTCCTGGCGGTCTCTAAATTCAACTCCAGCTCCCCCACCACGTCGAGCATCGAGATCCGGTTGTGCAGCCGCTCGATGTCGTCCGGCGAGTCGATGACCAGCGTGGCGGGGTTCCCCACCGCGTAGTCCTTGAGCTGATTCTTCCAATCCTCGCCGCACATCTTGTGCAGGACGCAGTCGAACGGGCCCTGATCGGCTAGGGGCTTGTCGACGTCGATCGGGACGAGATCGATGCCGCGCTGGCTGGCGAGGTCCACCAGGGAAGGCTGGATGAAGCTATATTTCTTCTTCGGTGCGAGCGCGTAGCCGATTCTGAATCTGCTTATGGGTTCCGCCATTGCCTTCCGCTCCAAAATGCATAACCCTCTGGAATTCGAAACGGTGATGGTGGTAAAATTGAGCGAATTCTTGGGGCTTTATTTCTGTTGTTATGTTATCGGCAATGAATAGAATCGAATTCCTTTGAAAGGATAATATTGAAAACTACAGAAAAAGATATTCGATACAGGAAGGAATACAATATCAGCAAGTAGACGAAAGAGAAAGAGAGAGAGATTTGGGCGGAATGGAGATATATATACATATATATATAGAGAGAGAGAGAGAGAGAGAGAGAGAGAGAGAGAGAGGTGGGAGTGGTGATAGGGTTAGGGTTTGATGTGGGACCGGATCCTGCCCAGGAGTTTTTATTGGGTCCAGTTCGGTTGTGGGCTCTTTTCCGGGCCTCAAATAATGAAAAATTAGCTTAATCGAATATTAATAGATACGTTTAAAAAATAGATTTGTACAAGAAAAATGGAATGACAAAAAAAATTGGAAATTAATTACAAAGTGCAAAATTCTATGATCATTGTAGATACCTGTTTTGTTCAAGATTCTATCTAGTACGCTAATTTTTTACATGAACAAAATACTTAACGAGATCTACTAAATGAACAATTTCGATCATTATTTCAGGCCCTTTAAAAGAACCCACAATGGCCCAAAACTGAACCAAATTGGACCAAACAAAAACTGGATAGGACCTGGTCTCGGGTTTGATAAAGTAACCAGAGAGAGAGAGAGAGAGAGAGAGGAGGAGGAGGAGGTTTGGGGAATTCACGTGCCACAAGTGTGTGAAATTCCCGGGGGATTCGCACCGCACAAAGGTTCGCGTATCAGTAAAAGGGTTGGATTTTTGTGGCTCGAGGAATGGACGGTGGGGATGTATTATAATGGCGCATGGTGTGGTGAGGCCATTTTTTCTTTCCCTTTTGAATAGAATAATCAAAAGCATTTTTGTAACGACCCGGATTTTCGACCCAATTTTTTTTTATAAAAATATTAAAAGGTATCGATTAATTCTGAAAATAATACTTTCCTTATTTATTAATTAGTAGATAATTACAAAAAAAAATAAGTATTCTATCTAATTACCTCTTAAAAATTATTTTGTCATTATATACATACATATAAATGCATGCATGCACGCCTATATTCTCCCTCACTCTCCTACTCAATCTCTACATCCTCCATGACCCAAAATTCGTACGTAATTCGTCCATGTAAAAACCCGATACCGTTAGGACTCGTTTTAATTCGAAACTCATCCAATTCTCCTATATATATACACTACTCCGACCCTAGGGCACGCACATCACCCCACCACGTTCCACGGAGCCGGAGAGAGAAGAAAAACCCGAGAGAACCGAGCTTTAATCCATAGAATTTTAGAGAGAGAAAAGTGGGTTTTGTGGCTTTCGAGGTTACGTTCGTCCGAGATCCAAATTGATCGTTTGAAGTATTTTCCTCAATCCCAAGGATCACCGTAGATCAACCAATTCGGCCCGAAGTTCCCGATCGAAGGAATTGAAGTCGTCTTCCCCAAATTCAAGTTTTCGATCGAAAGCGAATTTAATCCAAACCAAGGTACTATAATTCGATCAGAAGCCTCCTCTACTAAGTATATTTGATGTTTATAGACATAACCCAATAGACCGTAGCCCCATGCATCGAAAACAATCGAAAGCGTAAAAAATAAAAGCGGACAGCAAGGTTGCGGCGCAACCTTCGGGAATTCGACGCGTGAACGGAGCGAGTTCGCGGTATGAGTCGATGGCCAGTAGTCTGTTTTTGTTTCGCGTCGAATTGATTTTGCGACCTTTTTAAATATCGTTTTTGACCCCGGATTATTTTTCCTAGGTTACCCACATTCTAAAGTTCATACCTTGTTAGTTTCATATTTTTTTTATTTCATCTTCGATTTATTTAATTTTTATTCGTAATCGTGTGATAGTTTGTAAACTAAAAATCAATGCGACCTTGTAAACTAATCTATAAATCCCCAAACTATTTTTCCTAGATTCACAACTTGTTAAAGGTCATAACTTGCTGAGTTCGTGGTTAATTAACATTATTAGCTATTTATTTAATATTTAACTAAAGTTATAAACAAAAATTAATAACGACCTTATAAAAAATATTTTTAACATCAAAAATATTTTTCCTAAACTCCTGACAGTTCAAAGGTGAGATGTTATTAAAATAAAATTTTATCTATTTGATTTACTATTTATTATTATTTATGCATTGTTTCTTAATAAAAACACTTTAAAATATTACAAAAGACAGTAATAATTATGAATAATTCTATTTAGACTTTTTACAGTCCTATAACGATATTCTATAAATAAAAATATATTTTCAATTATTTAATTATTTATTGTCTATTTATTCTTGTTTTGTCTATTAAATTAATCTTTTTATTTAAAATAATACCACGAACCTCCAAACCCAACTTTTAGCACTCAAACTTGTTATAGAGGACCGTTAGGACTCTTATTAAGGTTATGATAATTATTCTAATATTTTTACCTAATTAATGTATTTAATTAGTATTTAATTAATCTAATTACTTAAGAATAATTAATTAAAGCCTAGAAAAATTATTTTAAATCTTTATTAAATAGTTCATACTTTATTAATGATTTTGTGGCCATACAAGATTAAGGGCAACGGCCCAGTCATAAAAAGTTATGTGATTGCATTGCCTAATATTTGTTTTGATCCGTCTGTTATTCGTTTTTGATTATTATTGAGAATAAAATTGTGTCGATGCTGGATTTGATTGCTAGATTGGACCCTAGAGACATGGGGTGGTATACGAGATAGAAATCACTTAGACGATGCTAAGTAATGGATAAGTTGTGAAGTTTCTTTCTTTTTAGAGGATTGTTTGCAGGCGTGATTCTGAGATATGATGAGATTTGTGGTGAGAAAGTATACAGACGTTGTTATTGTTAAGGAAAAGGAAACAAATGAAAGTCGTGGGCTAAGCAGGACCTCGGGGTGGCCTAACAGGACCTCGTGTGATCGGGGTAGCAGAGTAGGACTTGAGGCGACTGAAAGACCAGTGTCATTAGGGTGGCCAGCGGGACCTCGGGGTGGCAGCGACAGACCTCGTGTGATCGGGGTAGCCTGAGTAGGCTTGAGGGCAGGCTGATGGACCTAGAATTGTGAGAATGGCCAGGCAGGACCTTAGGGGCAGCCTGATGGACCTAGTTGGGGGTAACCTGAGCAGGACCTTGAGGGCAGACTGATGGACCTAGGATTGTGATTTAGCTGGCGGGTAGTCGATAATATGATTTGAAGCGGCGGGTAGTCCGGTGATGTCTGCGTGATGATTTAAAAAGCCGTGTAAGCCGGAGATGATTTAAGACTGGCAAGTAAGCCAGTGATGATATAAAACTTGACAAAGTAAGCCCAATGATGTTTTGATAAAACCTGGCAAAGTAAGTCCGGTGATGTTTTGATAAAACCTGGCGGTGGCGATATTTTGTGATGTTAAAACCTGGCGGTGGCGGCGATATTTTGTGATGATTAAAACCTGGCGAGAGGTCAGCGATGTTTTGTGGCGATAAAACCTGGCGGATGGTCGGTGATGTTTTATGGAATAAATTGATGTCCTGGTGAGAGTCTATGGAATAAATTGATGTCCTGGCGAGAGTCGGTGGAATAAAGCGATGTCCTGGCGTGTGTCGGTGGTGAATTGATAGGCGGCGTGTGTCCAAAGTGATGATTGTGATGTGGTATATAAGATAGGCGAACCCTGGTTGTGATTCGGGCATGATAAGCTAGCCCCTTGTTGTAGTATTGTAACTTAGGTTATCTACGGCAAAGGAAGTGATCTCATGGGACCGAGCATGGCTAGCGGTTGGGGAGGAAAGATCTCGTAGGGAGATTTTGGATCACACGTTAGGCTAATGGATAGTAATGAACTGGTTGACGTGAAAAATCTCTGTTTTACTTATTCGCATCATAATTATCTTGTTTGCTTGCTAGCTGTAATGTAAGAGGGGTGGTTGGGTTAGATTATTCTATTGGGTGATTTATCACTCACGGATACGTCTGTATCCTGGCAAATCGATTGCTTCGGAGATCAATTTGCTAGAGGGCGCAGGATTCAATGGAGGAGATTCAACGATGATGCAGTTCGACACGGAACGAATATCAGTAACGAGGATCGAGGATGCTTAGGATTCGTATCAAGATTAGAGTCAGCTCTGAAGTTGGTGTATTTTGATTCCGTAAATCTATCTTGAGATTGTATTAGCAAAATCTTTATTTTGAAAAATTATATGTATTTAGCAATATTTTCTTTAGAAATTATTTTATTTTGCACCCGAAAAGTCGGGGCGTTACAATTTTGGGGGGACCTTTTTGGCTATTGATGATGGGGTGTTTGGCAACTCAATTTTTGCATTTTTGGATTCTCATTTTCTCATTTTGAGTGTTTGGCAACTCATTATGAGAATGAATTTTTGGTTTTCAGGTTTAGAAGCAAAAACCGAGAATCTGGGTTGGAGGAGCTTTTTACATTATGGTTTTTCCTATTTTTGCCACAATTACCAAAATACCCACATTCCTCCTTGCATTTTACCAGTTTTGCCCCTCCCTCCTCTTATCCACTTCCTCCATCTGTTCACCATATCAACAGCGAGCAAGGTGGATACCCACAGAGAGAGAGAGAGACAGCAGACTTCAATAATATTGAATAAAAAAAATGCAAGTGGTATTTTACACCTGTTATAAGAACATAATAAAGACAAGGACAATATGGTAAAAATGCAACCCATAATTCATTTCCAACCATCATCTACTAAACACTACTACAATTTCAAAATACATTCTGTACAAATCTCTCAAACACTCGATGGGGTGTTTGGGAGGTGCATTTTTGCATTTTCCCATTCTCATTATTACATTTTGGTTGTTTGGCTGCTACATTCTCAAAAACCATTTTACAAAACCCATTCCCAGATTTTGACAAAGGAAGCAAAAAGTGAGAATGAGGCCTGGAGGTCCTTTTTGGCTTTTGGGATTTTTGCATTTTGGGTAAATTACTAAAAAAACCCTCATTGAGTTTAGGTAATTACTTCCACAATATAGAGAGAAAAGGGGAGAGAGAACATTATTCCCCAAATAGCTCATGAACCTAAGGATGCCGTCCACATCATCGATGAATTTGACGGTCCAGGCCAAAAAATTACATTCCCCAAAAAACATATAAATAGATAAATAAATAACATTATTCATACTTTTTTAATATGACAATAAATAATCAAGGACAAAATGGTAAAAAAACCAACTCATAACTCATTTTGATCATATATCTTCCAAACACCACTATTGTTCCAAAATACATTCTACACATATCTCCCAAACACTCCTATCATATTCAAAACGCATTTTGAACATAATTCAAAAAGTCAAAAAGCCAAAAAGCTGAAAATGAAAAACCAAAAAATAGGCTCCCAAACACCCCATAATCATACTCAAAATACATTTTGGCCATAATCCAAAAAAATCAAAAAGTCAAAAAGCTGATAATGAAAGCCAAAAAGTAGGCTCCCAAACACCCCCTACATACTTTAAGACGGCCCAGATCTCGTCCGGGTCCGGGAAAATAGCCCATTGCAATGACTAATCCCGCCCATATCTCTCGTACAAAACTCATGGGCTTTCTGGCCCATAGTTTCCTCCAAAAAACTTCCCATAAACCCATTTCCGGCCCACCAATGCAACCCTCCATATAAATTGACATCATCCCTTCAAACCACGATTAGGGTTTTGATCTTTGTTCATCACAGTAGCCGTCTCTGCCACTCATCTCGAGCCTCCTCTGAAAATGGTCAAGGGACGCCAAGGCGAGCGTGTCAGGTCTCTGACCTTCTCAAACCTTAGCCCTTTCACTTTCATTTCATCTGAATAAAATTCACCTTGCATTGTCATTTGTAGATATACGTACATGTAATATCGTTAGAACCTAGGAATCGCTAAGATTTCTCGTTTATCTTTCATGCTTCGTTGTTAGTTGAGATGTATTGTTTGGACTCGAACTCGATAAAATGATGTGGATATGTCGCTTGAATTTTATATTTTTTTTGGGTTAATGATGCGTTTTATAGCCAACCAAACAAGAATATCAGGGGAGAACCCCTTATACAAACAACTTTACAAAGAGAATCTACTACAAACTACTAGAATCAAACTAGCAAACTAGCAAAAATGCGCCAAAGATCACATAATATTTGGTTCTCTACAGTTTTACGGATGCTCCTCCACGTACAATTTCTAAGTCTCATATTTTCTGCTATACAAGCTAAAATACCATCTGGATTCTTTGGATTCCCTCCAAAAACACGAGAGTTCCTCTCAAGCCAGATGAAGTATACCCCCAGCCGCAAGCGAAAGCTTGAACACAAGAGCACGGAATGAATTCCCTTTGCAGAGGCTAATGGCATAATTCAGCTCATTCTCCCATCCACAAGCTGGTCGAAGAATCTGAAATTTGTTGAGAATAGATTCCCATGTTTGTCTAGAATAAACGCAATCAAAAAATAGGTGAGAAACAGTTTCCGCTTTCTACGAGTAAAGAATGCAGAGAGGGTCTATTTGCATGCCCCATTTCGTGAGTCTTATCTTTTGTCGGAAGCTTCTTAAGACAGACAATCCAAAGTATAAATGCCCACTTAGGAACATAATTAGTGAACCAAGCAAGAGAAGACCATTGAACCTTGGGATATTTGTTCTGAATTGCTTCCCAAGTATGTTTTGAGTAAGAATCTTTAGGAGAGATTGTCCAGGTTATCCCGTCTTCACTATCCCCTAAAGTTAAAAGAGATGGAAGTGTAGAGGCCTGAATGTGTTTCGGTTCAGACTCAATAAAAGATGCGAATATATCCATTTAGAGTTGTATATGCCGTTGAAATAACTATTTCGACAGACTAATTATCGCTCGAGTTTCACGTTTGGATTCAGACTCTATCAAATGATGTGAAAATACCCATTTTCAGCTATGTGTATATCTGATTAAGTAATTTGTCAGAGACTAATTATTGCGCTTGGAATTTTGTGTTTGAATTCAGACTGTACGTCAGGGGAACCATCCTCGGCTACAAGAGGTGACTTGTAATCTCTCTCTAGAAGCTCTATTTTGTTATTTGGGGTTTAGGTTTTGTTAATGCTGGTATTGAATGGGGTTGATTTGGGATTCAGGTCAAAGTTGAACCAGTACCCGAACACCTCTCTGATTCAGATTGAAGGAGTGAACACAAAGGAGGAAGTGACATGGTACCAAGGGAAGCGCATGGCCTACATCTATAAGGCCAAGGTGAAGAGGGATGGAACACATTATCGTTGCATTTGGGGAAAGGTCATCAAGCCTCACGGTAACAGCGGTGTCGTTCGAGCTAAGTTCAAGTCAAACCTCCCTCCCAAATCCATGGTATAGAGCTACAGTCAATACTCTTTGATTATATATGTACAGAGATGTTGTGACCAAGGTCTTTTGCTAGTGCCGTCGTTCTAATTGATGAAATTGTTGGTATTTTGAAGGGAGCTAGGGTTAGGGTCTTCATGTACCCCAGCAATATACGAGGTATCATCTCCTTACCTTTGTGTTCTTATCAGTTATCAGTGTTTTAGAAAACTAAGAGTGGGTTTGATTTTATGTATGATGAGTAATCTGGGCTTGGTCATGTTGTGTTGCTCATCATGGTTTTTTTCTTTTTTTTTTTTGTAGTTTACTTTTGAGTGGTAGTGTGATATTTATTGATGAAGATTTTCAAGAAAAGCAATTATTTGTCTGATGAGTGACCGGGGTTTGGTTACCTTGTTTCTGGGTTGCGGATTGAATTCGTGTATTATATTTGGTGGTTCGTACTCGACTGTCTTTTGGACGAACAAATTCAAGCTTTTTGTGCCCGCTGGAGTATTTTTTATGGTACGAGTCACTAGGAGAAGGATTCTCGTATTGGTTTATATGCCTTGTCTTGCATGTGCTAGTGCCTTTCGTTTCTCGAATGTATTATCCAGTTTGAAAAGTCGAAGAAAGAGTGTAGCTTTCCAAAGCTACCTCTTATGATAGTTTTTAAGTATATGCGAAAGTCAGTGGGTGCAGTTAAAGGAAATGATGACATTGAATTTGGATTCAAACTAATTTACTTCACAGGGTTTTCTACTCTTCTGAATTCTGATAGTTACTTTCCTTTGCCTTAATTATTAGCATTGCTGAAGAAACCTAGAAAATATTAAATATGTGATTCCTGCAAAATGTTGCCCAGTGGTCTTGTGTTTATCTCTTTTGTATCACATCTTATTGTTCTGTCTCTAAGTTTCTCTGTGTTCTGTTTGTAGTTCGTCAAGAAGGTGCAGTCTGTCAGCGATGATTTCAGAAGGTTATGACTACCAGATTGAGATCATTGTTGATTCTCCAGCATCTGTTTTTTTTATCATTAGAGATGGAGTTGAAGTATCTTGTGTTTTATGGAGCCTGAATGGCCTTTTGTTTAGAGACTTGCTTGTTTGGTACGAGGATAGAATTTTGGGAAAAAATGTGCTGATTTTGTTTACTGCTTCTATTCATGCACCATTTTTGTTCTTGGAAAGGCTCCACCCAATGAACTTTTTGAACTTGAATTTCATCAAATCAAGCCGGTGTTTGGATTTGCTAATCTGTGCATTTCTTCAGAAGGAAAGCAAGCGTTAGGTGTAACATAAGCAAATAAATTTAACAGCTTCACTTAATTTTCTGATGGAAACCAAATCAAGGGATAGATTTCATAAGAGAGATAAATTCCAAAATGGGATACAAGGAGCAAAACTCTCTATATTCTTTTATCAATACATCAAAAAAACTACCTAATGAGCACTTTAGACTCCTATTTATAGACTTAAAACTCTACATACACTAAAGACACTAAAATGACAACAATACCCCTAAATCCAACTGCATCATACACCCCTTCTGAAGAAAACAACTTGTCCTCAAGTTGGACAACATGACTCAAGACAACAAATCAAGGAAAACATAGAACTTTGAAAGTATTTATTATGCAGCTCCAAAGTAGGCAGGCGGCCGCATTCCTGGATCCACAATCATGCAATAACCCATCTTCAATATGAGTTTTCGTTTGTGTACATCCGTCGCGTCCTTGCTTAGGTGCCAAGAAATCACCCATTTATCATGCCTTTTAAGGCTCAACACTTCCTTAACATAAGTGACTACACTTGGTTCCAAAACGTCACAAGAATCATCAACCTTCGCATAGAGGAACTTCAACTTCACCACATGCCCAATGTCATGCCCTAGACTTTCTCGAGTGAACATCATTCCCAAAGGATCTTCAAGGTGTTCTAAATAGTCTCTACCCTCTTTTAGTATCTTTGTAGCTAGATGAGGTACCAACGCAATACACACTTGAACATTTTGAGCGATAGACAATTCAAGAGGCATTTCATACAAACAACTATCAAGCTTTGGCTCTATGAAATCTTCTAAAACGAACGGGACATCAAAGGCAACTTCTTCCGACCTTGGTAACACGCCAACTCCATTCTCTTCTTGTGCTTGTAACACACCGACTCCATTCTCTTCCTGTGCTTCCTCGGTTCCTTGTTTTACCAAATCGAAGCTTTCCTTGATCGTGTTAAGAAATCTTCCCTTTTCAATGTGAACACTAAGTTCTTCTTCACACTTGTCATATATGGGAACACCATCTAAATCACCACTAGCCCCAAAGATGAGTTCATCCTCAACATCTTCACGTGAGGGTCTCTCACATTCAAAGATAGGAACATCATCATTGTCACTATCATCATTTGCATACTCATCATACACGGGAATTCCTTCAAGATCATTTCCAAGTTCCTCATTTGGAAACTCATCAAAGACGGGAAGGTCTTTGAAACCACCATCTTTAAAATCAACTCCAAACTCTTCACGTGGGAGCTCATCAAAGCTAGGAATATCATGTGAGAACTCATCACAATAATATTGTTCCTCATTCTTCTCAAACGCATCCGGGTTGAGATTTTCATAAGACTTGGAATCACAATAACCATCACTATTCTTGAATAAAATTGATAAACGTTGCAACTTTTTCTCTAAAGTAGCAACTTCTCTTTTCAGTAACGTTAGTTGCACCTTATCATACAAGGTAACAACTTGTTCACTCAACTCTTTAATCTCATTCCTATTTTCATTTGAATTACAATCATTTTCCCTTCGACATTGTGGAATAACCTTCATTCCTTCACCATTGTTCACCAAAAATCCTCCACCTTCCCCTCTTCCTCTACCTTTTTGAGCAATTTCAATGGTAAAATTAGCCAACTCAATAGCAGACCCGGTCAACTCAGTCCCAAACAGACCCAATTAACTCCGTACCCAATCAACTCAACCACCAATTTCAACAAAATAAGCCCCAAAACACTTAATCAACAGTAATTACACTCAAATCGACAACCACAAAGCAATCTAGCAACAACCCAGCAAAGAAGTAAAGATTCAACACTTACCCACCTCAGATCTAGTCCGAAATCAGAAGAAACAAGCTGAAATCAGTCCGAAAAGTATTTTGGACGGTAAACTTTTTCCCAGAAAAGTTTTTTTTAAATCTAAACCATTGATTGCCGAGACGGATGGACAGAATCAAGCACTGCAACGTGCAGTGCGCAAGGGGGCGCTGCAACCTACATGGTCCCAAGGTCCCTGTGCACCATCTGAGTCATCCGTTCGGCAATGCAACGGTCCAATTCTCATCTCTATTTATTGTTCACGCCATTTTTCACTATGTATGTGAAACCGGGGTTCCTGTAGGGGGGGCTGACATAAAGGGCTATAAGGCGGCCGATTCGGGCGTCCTTCGACAATGGACGGTTATTTTAATCCAAACAATGGACGACTTGGATAAAAAGGATCCAAGTTGTCGACGTCAAAATAGACGGCCGAATCAGCCGCCCTACAACCCCTACAGTATGGGAGTACAAGCTGCAGTACAGAATTTCCAAATCCATGTGTAAAGTGAAGAAAGTGTATACAGATATAACATGATATTTATATTTAAGAGAGTACGATCTTTTTCAGTGTGTATTGAACCCCGACGTAGTCGTGAAGTGGCAATTCAAAGCTGAATTATACTTCACAAATTGGTCTCCAAAATCATAAAATTTTACGCTTTAATTATTAACATCGTCTGAAAGATCTCAATCAAAACTTTTGAACAATGTTAAAAAATTCGACAGACTATTCGTGAGAGTGTGTTATTTTTTTAAATAGATTGGATTAAGACGTCAATTTAACTTGTCAAAATTATTAAGCTAAATTACCTTCAAGTTACGGATTTGCTAATTGTTTGTAGAGAAAAACTTTGTTACGAAGCTTTCCGTGAAAAAGTGCTTACGAAACCAATCGCAGCCATCCAAAACGGTTTCATTAAAATTCGGATTCCAAAACGAATGGTTGAGATTTTTCAGTCCGCAAATGGCTTATTCACGGCTCCTCCGTGAATAAGTCAATCTCTTATTTGTATCAACTGCAGTGATACCTTGTCGATATTATTTTTGTTATACTAAATTTATTGTAGATATTATTTTTTAATACGATGAAAGAAATATTAGAAAATAGAAAGGAAGAAGAGGATCGCACGGGTGCACTACAAGAGTGTAATGCGTGATCAAAGCCGCCCAAAAGAATGATCTATGGTTCAAATTTAGACACTTTAAGACGGTCCGGATCTCGCACTTTAAGTCCCGGATCCGGAAAAAAAATACATAGCAATGACTAATCCAGCCCATAGACAATCTTTAACAATCGGCCCAACCTTACGTACAAAACTCATGGGCTTTCTGGCCCACCGTTTCCTCTCATAAACCCATTTCCGGCCCACCAATGCAACCCTCCATATATATCGATCTCATCCCTTCAAACCGCGATTAGGGTTTTTGATCTTTTGTTCATCGCAGTAGTCGTCTCTGCTACTGATCTCGAGCCTCCTCCGAAAATGGTCAAGGGACGCCAAGGCGAGCGTGTCAGGTGTCTGATCTTCTCAAACCTTAGTTCTTACGCTTTCATTTCATCTCAATAAAATACACCTATCCATATCGATTCGATTTCTCGTTTATCTTTCATGCTTCGTTTTTAGCTGAGATATGTTGTTTGGACTCGAACTCGATAAAATGCTGTGGAAATGTCCTTTTTTACAGTTGTATTTTTACAGACACTAATTATCGCTTGAATTTCGTGTTTGGGTTCAGACTCAATAAATTATGCGAAAATATCCATTTAGAGCTGTATATGCCGTCGAAATAAGTATTTCGACAGACTATTTGTCGCTTGAATTTCACGTTTGGATTCAGACTCCATCAAATGATGTGAAAATGCCCATTTTCAGCTATGTGTATATCTGAATATGTAATTTGTCAGAGACTAATTATTGCTTGGAATTTCTTTGAATTCAGACTGTACGTCAGGGGAACCATCCTCGGCTACAAGAGGTGACTTGTAATCTCTCTAGAAGCTCTATTTTGTTATTTGGGGTTTAGGTTTTGTTAATGCTGGTATTGAATGGGGTTGATTTGGGATTCAGGTCAAAGTCGAACCAGTACCCGAACACCTCTCTGATTCAGATTGAAGGAGTGAACACGAAGGAGGAAGTTACATGGTACCAGGGGAAGCGCATGGCCTACATCTATAAGGCCAAGGTGAAGAGGGATGGAACACATTATCGTTGCATTTGGGGAAAGGTCATCAGGCCTCACGGTAACAGCGGTGTCGTTCGAGCTAAGTTCAAGTCGAACCTTCCTCCCAAATCCATGGTATAGAGCTAAACTCAATTCTCATTGCCGTTGTATTTTGCTAGTGAGGCGTCGTTTTAATTGATGAAACCATTGATATTTTGCAGGGAGCTAGGGTCAGGGTCTTCATGTACCCCAGCAATATATGAGGTAGGATTTCCTATACCTAAGTTGTAGAAAACTGATAGTGGGTTTGATTATACATATGAATATATGATGAGTAATCTGGGTTTGGTTGTATTGTTTTTTGCATGATGGTTTGTATTTGTGTAGTTTACCTTTTGATTGGCATTTTAACATATATGGACAAAGGTGTATATTTGTCTGATGATGGACCTGGGTCTGGTTATTTTTTCTTTGAGGCTACGGATCAAATCATTGTAGTACATTTGGTGGTTGTACTTAGATGTGTTTTGGACTTTTGGACAAATGAATTCAAGCGTTTTGTGCATGAGCAAGTAATTCTGATCAGATAAGTCCCTAGGAGAAGGATTCTAGTATTGATGTATGTGCCTTGTCTTGCATGTGCTACTGTTTTCTTGGGTATACTGGATTAATGGAGATTATATGTTATGTTTCCGGATGTAAGATGCATTTTGGGGAAAGATTCGTTGAGGAATTTGTCATAATAAATTATGATGCTTTGGCCTTTGAGCTATGCAATAATGCAATTTAATGTTTTAAAATATTGGTTTGGTGACCTCTGGCTCTTATGCTTCAGTCGATAAGTTGCATTATTAAATGAGCTTTTGTGATGCCACCACATCTGAAAAGCGGTCATTTGAAGTTCAGTGTTGCATATGTGTTTCGATAAAAATTATCTAGTCTTTACTGGCTCTTTCCCATATTTGTGGAAAATGGTAGAGCACTCACTTTGCATGGGAGAGGCATCTGCTGCCTTTCGTTAATACTTTTTTAATGTATTGTCTAGTTTGGAAAGTCAAAGAAAATGCGTGTAGCTTCCAAAGCTACCGCCCATGATAGTTATTAAAGGACCAAGAAAATGGGATTTTGCCCTGTTTTTTTGTACAATTCCATGTACTGTATATCTTTTCCCTCTTATTGTGTATACACTGAGAGTCTGCAATAGCTAATCGTATATGTATTACTTCCTGAGATGTTATCTGATTCAAGAGATTATTTAGGCTCATCATTTTCACAGGGTTGCTTTTTCTGATAGCTACTTGTCCTACATTTGCTCAATAATTCACATCTCTGAAAAAACCTACAAAATATGTGATTCCTGCAAAATGTACCTGGTGTGCTCATGTGTTTACCTATCATATGTTACATCGTATTGTTCTGGTTGTAAGACTCTTTTTTTTCCTGTTTGTAGCTCGTCGAGAAGGTGCAGTCTGTCAGCGATGATTTCAGAAGGTTATGACTGCCAGATTGAGATCATTGTTGATTCTCTGGCGTCTGTGCTTTATTTTTTTATAATTAGAGATGAAGTATCTTGTGTTTTGTGGAGGTTGAATAGCCTTGCGGACTTTGATTCAGGAACTTGTTTGTATGGTACGAGGATAGAATTTTTGAGAAAATGTTACTGATTTTATTTGCTGCTTCAATTTATGCATCATTTTTGTTCTTCTAAAGGCTCCACCCGATTGACGTGAATTTCATCAAATCAAGCCTGTGCTTGGCATGCTGGGTGGCGTTCCGTTTGTGTTCTCTTCGACACCCAGAAAATAAACAATTACAATTAGAATGATTTCTTCAGTAAGTTTTTATTGTTTTTCCTCTCAATATATTATTCGTCAGTGGGGAATTAGCAGAAAATTAGTGAGTTAAACGTGATTTGATTCTCTCCAACTCGAATTTCATACCTTCCTCTTGAAAGTAAAAGTTTATATAGTGCTAATTTAACATCCTCTAATTCTAATTGAAGTGACATACTCTACTAAATTTATAATAATCGGGTGGCAGCTTTAACCGGTTGTCGACTTGGCATATTTTTGGGAGTTGTTAGTGGGGATTTGAACTCTTGTCTAATGCGTAAAAGTATATGGTGCTTATCTATTGGCTAAATGGCTATCACAAGTCAAATTAGCTGGATTTTACTTATCAAAAGCAGAAAAAACCAAGATTAGACAATTTTAAAGAAACTAATCCCTGTAAAGTTTCAGCCTAATCCCACTTGATACTTCTATCGTTTTCACATCAATCTTTTTTCATGTGAGTTTGTCAAAGAATCAATTGTGAATTTAGCAGGCCTTCTCCTACCTTCAACTCCATTTGATAACGTCTTGATTGTAAGAGTCCGTAATCCGAATTTATCGTGTAGCACGGACCCATAATAATCATATCTTGAAGAGATTTTTCACTTCTCTATTAAAAAGAAAATAAATGTCAGATTGATTCCACAGGTAGAGTTTGTCTTTTCAATTTTCCCTCTTTATTTTTGAATTCGTAAATTATGATCAGAATCCTACCCTAGTAAAATTTGATAGACTATTCGTAAGAATATGCTTTTTTTTTTTTGTCTAATTAACTTGTCAAGATTATTAAGCTAAATTACCTTTTACGGATTTGCTAATTGTTTGTGTAAACCACAGACCTTTGTCGGTATTATTTTTGTTATACTTTATTTATCGTCGATATTATTTTTTAACGTAATGAAAGAATCTTAGAAAAAAGAAGAGAAGAAGAGGATCCGGCATGGGTGCATTACAAGAGTGTAGTGCGTGATCAGAACCGTCCAAAGGAGTTATCTATGGTCCGGATTGCGGGGGTGTTTGGCAACTCAATTTTTGCATTTTTGGATTCTCATTTTCTCATTTTGAGTATTTGGCAACTCATTATGAGAATGGATTTTTGGTTTTCAGGTTTAGAAGCAAAAATCGAGAATCTGGGTTGGAGGAGCTTTTTACATTATGGTTTTTCCCATTTTTGCCACAATTACCAAAATACCCACATTCCTCCTTGCATTTTACCAGTTTTGCCCCTCCCTCCTCTTATCCACTTCCTCCATCTGTTCACCATATCAACAGCGAGCAAGGTGGATACCCACAGAGAGAGAGAGAGAGAGAGAGAGAGAGAGAGAGAGAGAGAGAGAGAGAGAGAGAGAGAGCAGACTTCAATAATATTGAATCAAAAAAAAAAAAAAATGCAAGTGGCATTTAACACCTGTTATAAGAACATAATAAAGACAAGGACAATATGGTAAAAATGTAACCCATAATTCATTTCCAACCATCATCTACTAAACACTATTACAATTTCAAAATACATTCTGCACAAATCTCTCAAACACTCTATCATACTCAAAATACATTTTGGCCATAATCCAAAAAATCAAAAAGCTGATAATGAAAAGCCAAAAAGTAGGCTCCCAAACACCCCCGATATGCCTAATTTTACAATTTGTGATTGCTGACAAAGAAAATTGTAAAAAACGTGCGTAAATAGATTACTTTTTGCTTAGTGCTCTGATTTTATGAGAACAGAGAAGAGACTGACTATGAGTTCAGAAGCCGATCTAGCTGTGGTCATATGCGGCCACGGCTCTCGCGTTGTAATGGGTTTGTTTTTTTTTAAAACAATTATATTGTAATATTAGTAATTGTTTTTTTGGTAATAATACTTAAATATTGTATTTTGTATTAAGTGTTATAAATTTTGGCATGTCCGCACTTTAAAAAACGTATAGTATTCGTTTTGGATTCCAAAACTCAATTTCTCTCCCTGCACCACGGTCTTCCGTAAGTTTTTCCTTCAATTATTTATTGCATTCTTCTTTCGATCTCTCTCCACTTACTACTCAAAAAACCTCACTCAAATTCTAAACCGAACAAACTATTAGATTTCCAAACCTTGAAATTTTAAAATCTTGTCCATAGTTCGGCCCACGCTTTTATGAAATCTTGGTTTAGTCCCTGTATGAGTACCGACCAGAGTTTGTACATATGTCGTATATTGTCATGTGGGTCTATTACGGGTCATGTGTAAATGATTTGATCCGTTGATAAATTTTAATAAAATATTATTTAAGTGGCCTCATAAAAAATCAGCTTAATTGAATATGTGCAAAATCCTGTTCCAGAAATCTTCTTAAAAAATAAGTAGCTTATTTCACATTTTCAAACTCAAAAATAATGTAAATGAAAAATAAATTTTCAATTTTTTTGCACCGTATTAAAAATCTCCTTGATATCTATCAAACAAGATCCATATTGATAGAAAAATAATTTACGTAAGCATGTGCTTTTTGAGCTTAAAATTACCTTCTTAAAAAATAAGTACTTATTTTCCTTTCCGGAAAGGAGCCTAAGTATAAGATCCAATCTTCTAATTTTTAATTTAGCCTAACATAATTTGAGTGTGTCACATAGCACATAGAGAACATGTAAGTACATTAATACGGTATTTAATTATGCTAGTCATGCTTTATTAAGTATATAAGTTAATCATAAAATGTTAAACTACACACGAAAGATGTTGCAGATTCGCAACAAATACCCTATTTTTACAGCTCTTCCATAACGACTATCCGCCTAGGAACCGTGCTACTTACACCGACCAAACTCCTATCGATAGGATATCGACGGGCAAGCGGGGCCCACTTTGGGTTCCAGACAGATTCGAGCTGTTTAATAATTTTTTTTAAATATAATCGAGTTGGCCAGTGAAAAATCAGCCTAATCCGATATGTGTAGATACTTATTCTAATCTTTCATTTTTTCATTCGGATAACAAAATCTTGTAATCTAAATGAATAAATTGAAGATTGGATCAAGCATTTACACATATTGGATTAAGCCGATTTATCATTGGTCCACTCAATTTCTTTTCAAATTATTGAACGGCTTAGATCATCCGTGGAGAATCCAGAGTGGGCCCCATGGGCCCATCGGTAAGGGATTGGTCAGTGCAAACTGTGCAATTGCAAGTAGCTTTTTCGTTAGGCATGGTGAAGTAAAAGAAGAGGAGAGAAATTTATTCACGGCTCAGCGAACAAGTTGTTTACAACAGCAACCAACTGCGATAGTCCAAAAGTGTTCTGGACGGTCCGAATTTTAAACTCTTCCCCGAAAAAGTTTTATTAAAATCCGGACTGTCTAAATCACTTTTGAACGGTCACGATTGGCTCTATAAATAACTATTCACGGCTCTACGGTTAAAAAGATTTTCTCAAAAAAGAAAGAGAAACTTGCACGCCAGTCACGGATTCAAAGCAACAACCAAATACCACTTTCCTTTTCAGTGGTCGCATCGATTAAACCAATATCTCAGTCTTGTTCCCTAGATCAAGAAACAACACTACTGTGTTATCGTACGGCTTCAATCTACTGGAAAATTAAAATGGAAACAATAAAGGAAAATTAGTAAACGAATGCGAAACGTACATAGCCAATTTTAGGCGTCCGGAAATTGGCGATGGATGGATTAATCGAGGCGAGTAAACTCTGTCCTTAAAGCAAATTCGCCCTCCACTACGGTGCTGATAGAATCCGCGGACGTCTGTCTCCCAGGACTATCCGATTTTTACCAACCGGAAGCAGCACTACAATCTGGTCGGTAGGCGAACCGAAACTGTATCGAACTCTCAGTAATCAATGTGTGAAAATGCAGAATGTATGCAGGAATTTTTTCCGTACTGAATGAAGCAGGAACGAGTCTCTTATATAGGCATCAAGATACCCATTCAGAAAAGGCAGGCGTGACTGTTCGAAACAGAGGTACCGATTGACCGGAACCTGTTCGCAGAACAGGCGCGAGGAAAGAAACGGTAGGCAACGGTTGGCGCACGGACGGTCAGCTCTGATCTGGCCCAGTTCGAAACAGACAGGCTGCAAAAAGAAGCCCAATCTTTTGACCAACCCAACCCGGGCCAGTTCGGCTCGGCGCGCGTGTGTTTTATAAGAGAAAAGCATACATTATCCATGCCCTCTCCCCCTACAAAACTTCTATGACCCAAAGGGCCAACCCTTTGAGCTCCACTTGGGTTATTTATGTCCAATGAGCTTTCCTCCTCCCACCAATGTGGGACTACCATTTTACACTCCTCCAAATACCTTGTAAGGGGCAACTTGGCATGGCAATTTCTCATTCACCATGACTTGATTTTCTCCAATTAAGTGTTCAATCTTAATCTCCTAACCAAGATGAACACAACGGTATGTGGGTCGGTCAACGTGGACGCGTGGGACCCACTTAATAAATAGCTCAAAGGTGAGTAAAATCAAGTTTTTTCCAACATTCTATTCTGAGAGAAGCACATTTTACTTTTACATACCCAAAGATCACAAATATGGAAAAACCCAAGTGATGCCCTAAACTGGTACATATGATTGAGAGACCAATAAGTGCTCCGAACCCAAGTTAAGACACGAAGTTTGGTTCATATGCATTTGATCTGCAACTATTAGCGAGTCCAAACCTAAAAACTACTTGATAGTGGGATTAGAAAACCATTTGAAGGTAAATTCATGCAATGTGACTCAATATATGTCCATAACATCATGAGGTGATCTTATTAGGCCAAGCCCAATGTCCGTTAAAAAGAGGATGTTTGATTGCATGACTAGATGTGTACGTTAAGGTGTCATACAGAATCTAGAGCATTGGGCTACTTGTTAGCCTAAATTGGGGAATGACAAAGGTCGATCGTACTAGCAGGCCGTTGGGCCAATTGGGCTTGGGGCATGGAAAAGTCCACCCCACGACATCTCGATGCCATGTGGATGCCTAAATCAAACTGCTCTTTCACGTGTCATCCGGTTGACATGGTATTTGGCCGATGTCAATGACATCATTGAAGGATTTATATGTATTGAGAGACAATAGGAATGGAGTACGAGAAACTCTGGATGGACACAAAGTAATTTGTAGAGGGAAGCCGATGATGAGGTGTTTAGTGGCAAGTCATACATCCTATATGTGGTGGCTTCGGTTACGAGCTCGGTAACCGGGCCTTATGAGGTGACTCCGGCATTCAAGGAGCCCTAAACCGAAGCATCGTAAGGGTTCCTCACTCCGGTTTTATTCTTCGGTGCCCCTTCGGGGTCGGTTTCCCGCATGCTGCAATAATGACAGCTGTCCAGCCTCTCCTGAGGCACTCAACAAAATGTTGTTGCGCCAGGTGGTCCCCACAAAGGTCATGCAACGAATGTAATCATGGGGATTCATCTCCTCCATGTGCTCCGTAACCGTTTCGACCCTCCCGTCACCTATGACGTCACCCGAAGCGGTTACCTGAGCGTATACTCCACGCGCTAGCTTGGAGCCCAAGCAAACCCTAGGTCTATAAATACGAAGGGACTCTAACCTAAAGAGGTACGCAATACAACCCTAACTCTAGACCTATTTTCCCTTCCTGAGATCTAACTTGATCATCGGAGGGTCACTGGGGTGTCCAACCCCTAGTGACTTGGTGCAGGTCTCAGGCGGCGGAAGCACGGAGCAGCAGGAGGGGGAGCCAACCTGAGCCTTGGATCTGTTCCTGATAATTCGAACCCCGACAATTGGCGACTCTGCTGGGGACGTATCCACTCTAAAAATCGTTCGTCTCCCTCCTTCCAAAGAGCTCCGTCCAGACCTCCGTCACAGCAATGGTGGAAGTCGAAGATCCTCACCCCAGTGAAACAACCCTCGGCCTCGGCCCGTTCGGAGAGCCCATCCTGGCTCCTGGCGGGGCCGGTGCCCCAGGGAAGGCTCACATGTCCATCGGAGTCGGAGCTGGCACTTCAACCCAGGACGCGGGGACCGGCTCCGAACTCCACTCCTACATCCGTCACCTGGAGCGGAAGATCGACGACTTGTCAACCGTCGTGGAAAGAGACAAGCACGTCCGCGATGAGCTCGCTGAAATCAAGCACCTCCTCCTGATATCCACGACTCACTCCTCCGGAGGCCATGGAGGTAGACGGAGCCATTCAAGTCATTCCCGCAGTCGCGGGGGAGGCCGTTTGGTCGAACACCAGCCTCGACCCTCTGTCAAAGACCGTCTCGATCCTCCTGTTGTAAAGGATGGTCGTCCCGAGGGCGGCGCTGGGCGTAAGGAGCGCTCCCGTTCTCCTGATCCCAAAGATCCACGAAGAAAGCGATCCGTCCTCGAGAGGCTTGGAGCTGGTAGCGACTCCGCCTCCTCCACGCATCCGGTCAAGTTTGGAAAGGAAACTCGTGAGCCCACCCCAAGCTTCACCAGAATTGCCAACGACGACGGCGCTCTCTTGGAGTTCCAAACAAAAGGGTATCGCGAGCGCCTCAAGAATGCTCGGGCCAAAAGCCCATTCGTCTCACATCCAGGAGAAAAAGGTGGCGGAAGCCACATCACGGAGCGCCTCGGGCCCTATGCCCGAGATAGCTACAAGAAGGGCCAACAGGAGCGATCTCATCAGAGATCAGGAGGCACCCCACCGAAGAGGAAGGAGTACGAAAGGCTGGACGAGTCGGTCCCAAAAAAGCGTCCCGTGTCCAGACGGTCTTGACCGTTCGATCCGACCTCATCGCGACGCCCGACTCCGGAGACTCACGACCTCCCCCTTCACACGAGAGATCGACTCGGTCACCCCCCCAAAAGGATTCACCCAGCCCAAATTTGCCAAATACGACTGCAAAACCGAGGCGTACACTCACCTGGTACAGTACAAGCTCGTCATGTCTCTCTTCCTCCGAAATAAGCCTTCGGACGACGCCTTCCTCTGTAAGGTCTTCCCTGCCAGCCTCGGGAACCTAGGCCTTACATGGTTTAACCAGCTTCCTGCCAGATCAATTTCATCATTTGACTCCCTGTGCGATGCCTTCATGGTTCGGTTCGTCACAAGCAACAAGCACGAGAAGGAGATTGATTCCCTCCTCTCTCTCCGGAAACGCCCCGACGAAACGCTCCGCCAGTACGCCGGTCGTTATTGGGAGCTATTCAACGAAATCGAAGGCTGCAACGGTGTCATCTCGGCCCGCGGATTCAAGCTTGGTCTCACCGCCCAGGACGAGCAAGTCTACGACGACCTCGCCCGCAACAAGCCGGACTCCATGAAAGACCTCATGACCCGCATCGAAGGCTGGTGCCAGCTCATCGAGTCCAAAGCTGAAAGGGGCATCGGGAAGCCCCCGAGCTCCAAAATCCATTCTGTCTCGACGAACTCCTCGGTTCCCGCCCCTGTCTCCACACCTAATAAGCAGGTCAACAACATCAAGCAATCACCGAAGAAGGGACCGAAGCCAAGTGATTTCAACGCTGAGAAAACTGTCTTCACCGTCCCTATTTACCGGATCATTGATCAGGTGAAGGACCAGCCTTTCTTCTCCTTCCCGAATCAGAAGCTCGGCACCGAGAATGGGAAGATCAAAAATCCAATCGTCCGATGTAGCTATCATAACGAGCAAGACCACTTCACCACCGCCGGCAAGCCCTTCAAGGCTTACTTAGAGCAGCTTGTTGCCGGGGGTCACCTCGATCACCTCATTGATCAGAAGAAAACGAAGGCTCGGGCAGAGCGCGCCGAACACCGAACCGAAGAAGAAATTCAGACGATTCATGTTATCCACGGCCCTCTGCACCCCGAAGCCGCTCGTATCATCCGTGCCGAGTTAAGCGGCGCGTCCGCCTCCAAACAGGTCATGCTCGTCGATCCCGACAACAAGCGCGCCCGCACCGATGACGGTTCAAAGTGGACCATCACGTTTACCGAAAAAGATCTCGACCGTGTCTAGCTGCCACATAATGACGCCCTCGTTGTCACACTCCGCATCGGCACTTTCAACGTCCGCCGCGTCCTCGTTGACCAGGGCAGCTCGGCCGAAGTCATGTACTACTCCTTGTTCCAGGACCTGAAACTCTCAGACACCGACCTCCGACGCTCCGAGGTTCCCCTCATCGGTTTCAACGGAGCCCCGGTATGGCCCCTCGGGCTAATCACTCTCCCCGTCCGTGCAGGCTCGGTGGTACTTGACATGGAGTTCGTGGTCGTTGACGTACCAAGTCCTTATAACGCAATTGTCAGCCGCACCTGGCTCCATAGGTTGAAAGCTATCGCCTCCACTTATCACCAGGTAGTCCGCTTCATAGGTGCTAACGGACGACAGGAGGATCTATACGGTGACCAAACAGCGGCAAAAAGATGCTATGTTAACGCGGTCCGAAGCAATAAGAAGACTTCCCGGGTTAACCTCATTGAAGTCCCCGATGCACCCGTCCTAGAAGACGTCGGGCGGCCAGCTGACGAGAAGGCCGTAGAGGAACTCGTTACCATCCCCATTACCGAAGACGGATCACGTTTTTTCCTTGTCGATTCCTCCTTGAGTGACACCGAGCGGAATGACATGGTGGATTTTCTCAAAACGAACATCGAAGTATTCGCATGGACTCCCTATGAGATGCCCGGAGTCGATCCCTCTTTCATCTGCCACGAGCTCAACATTGACAAGACCAAGCGCCCTGTCGTCCAAAAGGCCCGGCGCTCCTCTCCTGTCCATTCCGAAGCCGTTATCGAAGAGGTCAACCGACTCCTCAACGCCAATGCCATCCGCGAGGTCCAATACCCCAAATGGTTGGCGAATACCGTGGTTGTTAAGAAGAAGAATGGAAAGTGGCGCGTCTGCGTCGATTATTCCAACCTCAACGATGCCTGTCCGAAGGATTTCTTCCCCCTTCCGAGGATCAACCAACTTGTTGACGCCACGGCTGGCCACGACCGACTCAGTTTTATGGACGCTTACCGAGGCTACCATCAGATTGCCATGAGTGAAGACGATGTCGAAAATACGGCCTTCATCACCCCTCACGGAATCTTCGGCTATCTCGTCATGCCCTTCGGTCTCAAGAACGCCGGGGCAACTTTTCAAAGGATGATAACCAAGATGTTCGAGCATCTCCTAGGTGACACAATGATGGCTTACATCGACGATATGGTGGTCAAAAGCATGCTCGCTGGTGACCACCTCACCCATCTCGTCGAAACCTTCGCAATCCTCAAACGGCACAAACTCCGCCTAAACGCAGAGAAGTGTGCCTTCGTGTCAACTCCGGTAAATTCTTGGGGCACCTCGTGTCCCGGCGCGGCATTGAAGCGGACCCTGCTCAACTATTGGCCATCGAGAAGCTCTCGGCTCCCCACAACAAGAGGGACGTGCAACGCTTGACGGGCATGGCTGCGGCCTTGAACCGATTCATCAGCCGCTCTTCTGACAAATGCCAGCCTTTCTTTGCACTCCTGAAGGGCAGCCGCCGAAGCTTCCAGTGGACCGAGGACTGTGACCGAGCCCTGCAGCAGTTGAAGACTTATCTCTCCGAAGCACCACTTCTCGTCACGCCTCGGGACCAGGAGGACCTGTTCCTGTATCTTGCCGTCTCCTCACATGCAATCAGTTCGGTTCTTGTACGACAGGAGGGCCGGGAACACCAACCCATCTACTACTCCAGCAAAACGATGACCCCCGCCGAGACACGCTATCTTCCCTTGGAGAAACTTGTCCTCGCTCTCGTCTTGGCATCTCGGAAGCTTGCCCCATATTTCCAATCCCACTGCATCATTGTTCTTACCGAGTACCCGCTCAAATCACTCCTCCGCAAGGCGGACCACTCCAACCGAATCTCCCAGTGGGCCGTCGAGCTAGCCAATTACGAAATCCACTTCCAGCCTCGGACAACAATCAAAGCCCAGGTACTTGCCGACTTCATCGCCGAACTCACTCCGGCCGACGTCCTTGCTTCAACCCCTCCTTCCCGTCCTGAGGCCGTTCTCCAAGCCAACCCAAGCACGGCCTGGAAGCTCTTTCACGGCGATGTGTGGAAAATGTACGTTGACGGCGCATCTAACAGCCGAGGTGCCGGGGCTGGGATAGTGCTCCTCTCCCCTTCCGGTGTCTTGCATGAAAGTTCCCTCTCCATCAACTTCCCAGCCTCCAACAACGAGGCTGAGTATGAGGCCCTCCTCTTTGGGCTCAAGACCGCCGAAGCTCTTGGCATCGAGGAGCTTGTCATCTACAGTGATTCCCAGTTGGTGGTCAACCAGCTCTCCGAAAAATATGAAGCTCGGGATGACCGAATGCGTACCTACCTCAGCTCCGCCGTTCGGCTCCTCAAACGCTTCAAGGCCATTCGCGTCGAACATATTCCCCGAGAGCAGAACGCCCATGCCGACGCCCTTGCCGGCCTCGCTTCTGCCTGTGCCGCTTCTGAGCATCGTTCCATCTCCTTCAGCTCCATCGACAAACCCAGCTTTGAACTCGAAGTCCTAAGCCTCGAGGTCCTTAACATCGAGCTCGGACCAAGCTGGATGGATGAGATCATCGGTTACCTAAAGGATGATACCCTCCCTGCCGATAAGAAGGAAGCACACCGACTCCGCAATAGAGCTGCTCTGTTTTGGCTTAACCCCAATGGAAAGCTGTACCGAATGTCCTTTACTGGTCCATACTTGTTGGTAGCACACCCTCACCAGGTCCCCGGCATCATTGAAAAGCTTCATTCCGGCGATAGCGGTTGCCACTCTGGTGGGCGTTCACTTGCTCACCGAGCCATTACCCAGGGGTACTGGTGGCCCACCATGAAGAAAGACTCCGAAGACTATGTCAAGCGTTGTCGCAAATGCCAGATGTTCGCCCCTATCATCCACCAGCCGGCTAGGGATCTCAGCCCCCTCACCAGTCCCTGGCCCTTCTCTCAATGGGGCATAGACATAGTTGGCAAGCTTCCCGTCGCACCCGGAGGCTTCAAGTTCCTCCTCACCGCTACTGATTACTTCTCCAAATGGGTTGAGGCCGAGCCTCTGGTCACCATTGAGGAAGCTGATGTCATTCGCTTCGTCTGGCGCAACATAATTTCTCGCTTTGGTGTACCCTTCGCCATTATCACCGACAACGAAAAACAGTTTACCGGACAGCGGTACCGAGCCCTCCTGGATGAATACGGCATTAAGTGGGATACTTCTACTCCGGGTTATCCGCAGGGCAACGGACAGGCCGAGGCCGCCAACAAGGCCATCTCCTCCGGTCTTAAGCGCCGACTCGAATCCCGCCGGGGCAAGTGGGCTGAAGAACTGCCACGAGTCCTCTGGGGCTACCGAACCACTCCCAGGCGCTCCACTGGCCGTACCCCTTTCTCTCTGGCCTTCGGTATGGAGGCTGTTATCCCTCTCCAAGTCGGTCTTCCCACGATCCGTACCGAGAACTTCGACTACGAAGTCAACACCGAAAACATTGCTGCGGACCTCGACCTGGCCGAAGAAGAGCGTGAAAATGCCCGGATCAAGCTAGCCTCGTACCAGCAGGAGGTCGCCAAAGGATATAACCGAAGCGTCCGTCTCCGGTCTTTCAAGCCGGACGACCTCGTCTGGAAGAAAGTGATAGAGAAATCAAAGAAGCGGAAGTTGATGCCCAACTGGGAGGGTCCCTTCCGAGTCCTAAAGCACCTAGGCTCGGGCAATTACAAGTTAGAGAAGTTGGATGGTTCCCCAATAGCCAAGACCTGGAATGCCAACAACCTCAAGAAGTTCTACGGCTAACCAGGCTTCGGCCTTCTAGGACTTATCAACTCTTTCCTAGTTTTTATTTTTCCAAGAAATGACCCTGAGATTACCCGTGTAATGGCATCCCCTATTTTCGTTTCAATGAGAATTTTTCCTGTCTATTACTCTGTGTTTTTTTCTCATCATTTACTTTTTGCTACTCGGTTCAACTTTGTTTGAATCGTTTTACCTTGACTTCGGGAAATCGTCCTCCCATGGGAATCCCCCTCGGACGCAGATCCCTACTAAGTCACCACGGCCCTCTCGGTCGTTCGGACTCTCGGTTGTTGGCCTTAAGGAAACTCGGCCTTTTCCCGAGCCCCTTATCCCGACTTCCCTGTACGTCATCTACTGCTACGGATTCGCAGAATCCCGACGCTATGGCCTATGCCATTTCCCTTCGGGCCTCTAGGCTTAATCCCTTAACAGAATATTTCCCCTAAGCAACTATCACTCTGGATACCTAGCCAGCCAGCGACCGAGGAACCTAGCCCAAAGCAGGGGCACGCACAATTCAAAATTATGATTCCTCCTTGCTTCGGGTTAGGTCCCTATATCTCCCTTGACAGGGGCGCTTCAGTGATCGTTGTCTTCGCTTCGGTTCTTTCCCTGCCTAACATGCTAACCAGGCGCAAGGGCTAACTAACGCTTCGTTTTCCAACTACGACCCTATGTCTTTGAGCGCACCTCGGTCTATGCTTCGGTTACAATTTGGCTTCTTCCAAAAAGTTAACCAAAGCAGGAGCAGAGGTACCCCTCGGTGGTAACTATGAAAACCATTCAAGCATCTCAAATGACAGAATCAAATTCAAAAAAAAGAAGCATTCATTCAACAGAAGAAAATTATCCAAAACAAGCGATAAGGTTGAAATGCTAAAGTTAAAATCCTACTTAGCTATTACAGATGATCAGGCTTCGGCCAACTGTTCGGCGCCCGTCACCAAAATAATTCCTGAAACGGCAAACTCCAAATGTCCGGAGCCGTCCAGTCAAAAACAAAAATAAGGAAAATCCTAAGTATCTTGAGGAACAGGCGCTTGGGTCTCGTTGACAGCTGGGGCGGTGGTTTGGCCCTCGGAAGGAATCCCCGCCTCGGGATTCTGCGCCTGTTCATCATTCTCCTCGGGCATCGCTAGCTCCTCAGGTGGTGCTTCAGGCAGGGCTCGGAGTGCAGAGTCCTCTGGAAGGTTCAGCTTTTGAAGGAGGGTTTCGTGACCGAAGCGAAGACCGTCCAAGAAGCGGTCTCGGTACATCTCGTTCTCTATTTCTCGTACTTGCTTCTTGTACTCCACCCCGGCCGCGTCCCAACCTCGGTTGTAACCCTCCTGCATCGCCTCCTCCAGCTCCCTGGCCCGGGCGGCCCTCATAGTCTTGGCGTCTTCCTCAGCCTTGGTGGCCCTGCCCTCGGCGAGTAGCCTCTCCCTGTCGCACCTTTGGAAGTCCGACAAGTAGAGATCGCATGTCTCCCGAGCCAGCTTCAGGTCCTCCTCCTTCTGGGCCAGGGCCTTCATCAGCTCCGCATTCTCGGCCTCTCGGGCTTTGCATCGGCGGTTAACCGACAGAACCCGAGCGCCAGTCTGGCAACAGGGTGTGTAAGAATGTTTACAAGTACAAAAATTTAACCGAAGGGAAGGCAGAAGCAGCAGAAGTTTACCGTGAAAAGAGCTTGCGCGATCTCGGCAGTTAGGTCCTCGGTGAGACCATCGACAGCTTGGGCATCCCTGGGAAGGATACAGCCTTGAAGCATGCCATACGCCACGCCGAGGTTCTTGACGCTGTCAGCATGCGTGATCTGCCGACCAGCAAAGTGTCGGAACTCGGGCGCCCAAGGAAGTTCCCGAGGGTGGACCCAGGTCCCCTCCACCCCTTCGGTGTCCTGCTCCTCCCTCCTCTCCTCCTGATCGTCCACAATGTTATCAGCTCCTTCTCCCTTCTCCGGTCGCCGATCACCTCCTCATTCCGAGCCCTCTTCTCTGGAGGCCCCTGAGGAGAGACATGGGACACCCCCGAAGTCCCGGCGCCCGGCGCGCCGACAAGGGCTGCACCCCTCCCTTGGCCTCGAGGTCTCTGGCGCCTAAGGTTCAGCACCTCGCGAGTTCCAGGCCCGGCCATCTCTCCGCTCAGCCCCGTTCTCTCTGGCGTCTCTCTGTCGACCTCCTCTCGTACAGTCCCCCGGGGCCCGGAGCTACTACCCTCGGTATCAGGTCCGGCTCCCCTGCTGCCTCCTCTTCCTGCACCCCGACCTCGGCCTCGTCCTCGGCCAGCCCTCGGAGCGCCCTGCTGCCTTGGTCTCTTCTTCAGATAGCTCGTGTATGTCGGCTTGTAACCGAGCAATTCCGGAGCGTATCGGCTGGAGAGGGGGATGGCGTAGGCAGCTTCAATCCGAGCTTTTATGGCTTTCTCCCGAAGGCCAGCTGCGACACCCTCAGCTGCAATAAAATACCAAAAGGAAGAAGTTGGTGAATATCCAAGAAAGAATTGAAGTGTGCAGCATTTATACCGAAGCTTAAAATTACCGACCAGGTTTCCCGGCTTCAAATTGTACCGAGGTAGAAGTGTCGGCTATCTCCCCGGGACCAAACATGAAGTTCCCGGAGACCGCCACGTATATCCCCGCCCACTCCTCGGAGTCCGGTAGGCGGTCGATCAAAAAGGTGTCGAAGTCCGGTCTGCACGACAAATAGTGTCGGCCGCACTCTCGGTTGATCCCACCAAGTACACTCCGAAGAGTTCTTCCAGACCGAAGGTCAGGTTGTATTGCCTCCTCAGCTCGATAATGCTGGTAATAATTCGGTATGAGTTCACCGTGAGTTGAGAGGAGGTAAGGGTGAGGGCTAGGAGCACCCGTCGGACAAACTGGTGGAGGGGGAATCTGACTCCCCCCTCGGTGATTGCCATCAGGGGGAAGATCAGCTCCCCCTTGGTATACGGGAGATTCATGGGGTCGGTGTCTCGGAGCAACCGGACCTCAACATCCGGAGGTATGCTGAAGACCCTCTTAAACTCAGCATACGCCGCGGGCGTGCCGCTGAAGTATTGCCCGAGGAAGGGGCACGGTCTCATGGGCCTTCTCCACCCCCGAACCTCCTCTGGAGCACCCGCGTATGGCCCCGGGGCTTGGTTTGATGTTTCGGGTTCTGTCATATCTGGGTCAAAGGACGTCACTTCACGAAGATCTCGGTTGGGGTCAGCCGGTTCGATGACGTCGATTGGGATCCGATATAATCTTCGGTTCCAGGCTTGTTGAAAGATGCCCTCGAGGGTGGAAGAGTCTGAACTGCTGGAGCTGTCCGAGGAAAGATCAACGACCATCCGCCCCTACCTAAAAAGACAAGAATGTGCAGAAACCCATCAGCTATGTGCTTCGGGGAAGGCAACGGTTACTAACGCTCGGGACGGAATGGTCATCGCTCTTCGGTTGGTTTAGGCCTCGGTCGTCTCAGGGAGATCCCTCCACGGGAGAAGCTCCCTCAGGTCTCGCACTAATCCCTATGGGTCGAAATGTAAGGGCAGACCTCGGAAAGATCTAAGGCCTCGGGAAGAACACTGGGGCTTCGGTTTCAGGGATCACGGCGGAGAACGCCATTGACACCGCAGGCCAGGCGGTTGCGAACGGCGTCTCCGCCCCAAGGGGTGGCAGAAACAACGTAAAAATTCGTATAAAACACCAAAACTTGAAGACCATGATTTGGAGATCAACATACCTGAGTTTCGTTCGAAGATTTGCCCTCAAACTGCTTGAAATCACGATCAAAGGCTCGAATGAAACGGCGGCAGCACTTCGACGTTTTTCAGAGCTCTGGTGTCCTTCTCTCTCCTCCTCCTTCCGTTTTTATAATGGGGCGGACGAAGGAGCGCGCGGGAAACGAAACGCCGTGCTTCGGGCCGTCAGATTTCTGACACGCGTCCCCATCGGACGGTCAGCGTTCGGGTCTCTGAACCGAGACAGACGCGCTGTTCCCCGGACCTTTTATACTATGACACGTGTCCCTGATAGGACGGTTCGTACAAATCATCTGACGTTTCACGTGCCGAGACAGCTTTTTGGATTCCGATGCTTCGGCTGACGTCGACACGTGGCACCTAAAGTTGAGGCTGGCTAGCCTCAGCTACCGTCATTCTGTTCATTCCTCGGCGCTTAGGATATCCGAGATCCTGGTTCGGCCGGTTCACGCGAAGGATCAACTCCCCAGAACTGAAGCAAGCGTTGAGTTCAAAGGAGTTGAGGGGCTATTGTGGTGGCTTCGGTTACGAGCTCGGTAACCGGGCCTTATGAGGTGACTCCGGCATTCAAGGAGCCCTAAACCGAAGCATCGTAAGGGTTCCTCACTCCGGTTTTATTCTTCGGTGCCCCTTCGGGGTCGGTTTCCTGCATGCTGCAATAATGACAGCTGTCCAGCCTCTCCTGAGGATTCTCCTGAGGCACTCAACAAAATGTTGTTGCGCCAGGTGGTCCCCACAAAGGTCATGCAACGAATGTAATCATGGGGATTCATCTCCTCCATGTGCTCCGTAACCGTTTCGACCCTCCCGTCACCTATGACGTCACCCGAAGCGGTTACCTGAGCGTATACTCCACGCGCTAGCTTGGAGCCCAAGCAAACCCTAGGTCTATAAATACGAAGGGACTCTAACCTAAAGAGGTACGCAATACAACCCTAACTCTAGACCTATTTTCCCTTCCTGAGATCTAACTTGATCATCGGAGGGTCACTGGGGTGTCCAACCCCTAGTGACTTGGTGCAGGTCTCAGGCGGCTGAAGCACGGAGCAGCAGGAGGGGGAGCCAACCTGAGCCTTGGATCTGTTCCTGATAATTCGAACCCCGACACTATATAATGATGCGATATATAGCCTAAAAAAGGTACGCCAACTGTCATACTTCCTCCATTATTATTCATGGGTTTGTTGCTTATACTCCGTTTTTTGGGTGCAAAGCCCATGAATAATGAATGATATAGCTTCTCTTCACACTACGTCAATTTTAATAATGTGAAGAAAATATGTCTATATCACCTTCCCAATTGACCAAGAAGGATATAAATGAAGTCAAACGCTAACTAATGCTTCTGGGAACGGGTTAAGTTGGAATATGCACAAATTAAGGTGTAATAAATATGGAATATGAAGAAACGAACAAGAAAATATTGATCAATGAGTATTTCATGGCATGACTGATTTCTACGGAGTATACGTCCAATGTCAATGTCATATTGGTCCGATCTAGACTAGAGAATTAGCTTTGTTAATTTGGGGTTAGTTTCTCCACTTCATCTTCCCTTTTCTACTTCGTCTTTACGTTTCAGATGGTTGAGAATTCAATTTGACTTAAATGTATACTTTGGCTGATGTGTTACCCGCGCATCAAAGAGAAATAAACGCATATCTTTGGCTAACAAGTTGGCAAAATTACTTAATTAGCCCCCCAAAAATGTGTTAATATGCGTACAGAGAACCGAGCACAGACCCCGAGTACAGATGACTTTGACATCCGTGACGGGTCGGTCTCATAAAGATGATTGGAGGAGCCCTTGAAAACATATTTTACATTTAATGATTGGCTCGGATCATTTGTGTGGGACTCATAGTAGGCTCCACGAAAAATCTATGCACAAAATCTGTACCAATTTTTCTGTACCCATAGACTTACTGCAAAATATGATCTTAATCAAATATTGGTTAAGACCCTTACGAAACACTGAACTTTGCTTCAGAATTGAGGTCAATTCAAGCCCCTTGCCTTTACTGATATCCAATTAAGCTGATTATTACAATAGACTTTAAACAAGATATTTCACATAAAATGGACACCTAATCATCTTTGTAGAATCTGACACGGGTGATAGGCACGCAATATCGTAGATATAAGTGACTAAATAGGATAGTTTTAACGCGTTGTTATCTAATTTATTCCCTATTTTTCACTTGATGCGTTGCTTTGGTATGTTTTTGTATTTTTGTTAATTTTCAGGAAAATAAGGCTGTTTTAGCGCCAAGATTGGATTGCAGAGACTTGAAAGCCGAGATGGAGCTAGAGAGCATGAGAGGCCGTGGAGACTAAGTGTTCAAGGGAATTATTCAAGGAAACGAAGAAATGACGTCGGGAGCGCTACCCTATTTCTCTAGAGCGCTCAAAAGTGGCTCAAAAGGGCTCGCGAAGTAAACAGAGCCTTGGGGAGCGCTACACCAAAATAGGTGTAGCGCTATCGAGCGGCTTGGAGGTCAACGGTCAACAGAGAGGTCAACGGTCAAAATAGGAGATAAGGGGTTAGGTAGCGCTACACCAAAAGTGGTGTAGCGCTACCGCGAGCTTAACTTTGCCTTGTAACGGTGGGGGAGGGCTACACCATTTTTGGTGTAGTCCTACCGAGAGCTTATCTTGGCTTTGAAACGGCGGCGTTTTGAGTCGTATACGGGTCCAATTCCGATTTGTTTTAGGATTTTAATTATAAATTAAAGGGGATTACTATAAATACCCCGTTATAACTCGAAATTAGAGAGCCATTCATTCATAACTTAGGTTTTATTTTTTTAAACTTTGGCTATTGTGTTCAGGATTATTTTCCAGATTCAAATTTAATTCAAGTTCTTCTGGATTTCCAGTTTTGATTTCTTGTCCTTCGCATCCGTTCTCTCGCTGCAAATATTTGGTATCGTGTTTTATTTATTTATTTCAATTGTTTGAAGCATGTTTAGATCTAGGGTTAATATTATGGCTGCGTTTAATGGAATTATGAGCAAGTAACTTCGTAGAGTGCGGCCGCGGGGCGAAGGCGTCTCTTGGCTAGTTTAATTAATGTTTTTACCTCGGGTTCAAATTAATTTAATCTTTAAGCAATTTTAGAAGATGAAAACTCTTCCAACAAACAAAACCCAGGCATCACCGGAATTCGAATGCGCACGGAAATTGGTGGCAAGTGGTGCGCATTTGTTAGGGATCCTTTTTCCTATTCTAAAATCAACGAAGTAAATAATTGTGGCCCGAATAAACATTGGTTAGCTAGTTGCGGACGCTGAGTTCCCACGGCTGTACTCTTCTTTTTAAATCCTTATTTAATTAATTCGGTTTGGTTATTTCGTTAGTGAATCAATCTCATCGAGCAAGGGGTGGCTACCTAAGAGCCAAGATAAACTGTAAACCAGTCATCTTTGAGTCCTGCACATGTTCGTCCGTCTCTGTGGATTCGACTCCGGTACTTCAGGATATTATGCTACATCGGTCGAGAGTCCTACGCTTGGGACGCGTCTTATTTTTAGTCACTCGGTCGGTCAAGCATTTTTGGCGCCGTTGCCGGGGATGGCAACGTGTGTTCAAAGAAGTCGGGTCGGGTTAGTATCCTTATGTTTTTATCTGAGTCAAAAAAAATAGTGTCTTTTGTTTTTTTTTTTAGCATCTTTTTGTTTCTAGGTTGAGTCATCTAGAGTTAGTCGAGTGGTAAGTATTTTGTGTCTTGAGTCGAGTAAAAAAAAAAGAGGAAACAACTGGGTGAACGAGGTGAGAATGGAAGAATTCTGTGAGATGTGTGAGTGTTGGGGGCATCCTGTTTATACTTGCTCCGCTTTTTATGCACTCAAGAAAGCTTATCGGAATAATCAGGTTAGGGTGAGTGTTATTAATCAGCGGTGGGATCCATATCCAAATACGTACAATCTAGGGTGGTCCTACCATCCATCTTTTTCATGGTGGTATTCTGAATCCCCAGTGCCACCACAGGCACTGCCTTTGCCTTCGCAAGAAATACAGTTGTTCGAACCTCCCCAGGACCACATGACCCAATTTGGCTCCCTTTTCCAAGACCCACAAGGGTTTGATCCTTATTCTACTGGCCCACCCCCAGAGCTGGCTTATCGCCTTCATGATGAGAAGCTTGAGGAGAGGGCACAGACTCTTGTACGATCGCAGATGACCTTCACCGCGGAAACCACCCAAGCAATTGGGAACCTTAGGTCCCAGTTGACTCAACTCACAGAGGCAGTGGGACAAATCCAACAGGAGTGGGAGACATTTCCTTCTCCACCGCAAGTCCATAGAAGAGAGAAAGTCGACCCACTTCTCACTGAGGGACGGGTTGATGATCGTATGGAGGATTTTGATTCGTGGTCTGAAAGCTCCTCCGAATTTGGAGGGTGAAGAGTTTACTCCTAGGGACGAGGAAGTAGGTCTAGTTAACGATGTTGAGGAGGTTGACTAGGTCTTACCACCGTCCTCTGAATTTGGAGGGGATGAGGAGCTTACTGCTAGGGAAGAGAAAGAAGAGGAAGTTGACCCACTTGTCATTAAGGGTGGGGTTGATGAGGGTTTGGTGGAACCTTCTGAGTTGGGAGCGAACACGGAGCTAATTGCCCAATGTCCCCCCCTTGAGTCTAATGTAACGGTCGAACCCCCTCTCATCCCCCCCTTGAGTCTAATGTAACGGTCGAACCCCCTCTCATGGATCTCCCACTGTTGATTCGCGCTGCCTACATTTTCCTTTTGCACTCCTATGAGTCTAGAGAACGAGGAGCTCACTGCCCTCCGTGTGATGGTCCGATCGAAAAATCTCCCACTGCTGAGGAGTGGGACGCTGAGATTGATTATTTGCAGTCCTTAATGGACGAGCAAGATAGGAAGTATGGGTTTGAGAGTGAGTCTCTTATTTTTAGGGATCAAGACTTTGTTGAGGAGGAATTAGTTGAGAAACCAAACTTGGCGGATGAGGTTTTGGTACAGGAGTGACAGTCGACGGTAGTGGAACATATTGATTTTCTTGGTGTTGATGATTACGATTTTGTTTATCTTCCTTCTATCTCAAATTATGTCCACTGCTCGAAAATCAATTTGATTCCACATGAGCACTTAGAGGCACTTCAATTTCTTAAAACAATTCGACAATTGGTTTACTTGAAATATCTTTTCTTGTGGTCTGGCCGAATTCTGTTTTTAGCAAAGAGTTGGAAGTGGAGTGGAATGTTCATAGTACTAATTTTTGTTGATATGTTAAATGTTCAAAATTCACATTTGGCTAAATTCTCTCTCTCTCTCTCTCTCTCTCTCTCTCTCTCTCTCTCTCTATTAAAATTAATTCAAAAAAAATTTTCTTTTTATTTCTTTTTCATTTTATTTTCCTTGTGGCCCGGCTACTACGAGCGGGCAGTACTAATGTCATTTGTTGTCTAGTAGGTAGTTGGTTCTTAAATCTTTTGCAGGACGAGCATGCTACCACACCCGCCTTGGTAGTTTGGGCCTTTCCGCCGGAGTGAGTGAGGCATTCAAGAGCCTCGAGCAGGGTGCCACGAAATGTGGTGATTGTCAATCCAATAAAGGTTTGGCGCGGCTCTGTGTGACTAGTTGTGGACCTCCTTAGGTCCGAAGGAGCGGATCCTGAAAGCAGTTCTGATGACGGAACGCAACGATGACGGCAAAATCCCCATACATCGGCCGGGGTCATGATGGTTGGCTGCCATCCGACGGTCCATCTCTTTCCCTTGTTTTTCCATTTATATGTTTGTCTTCATACTCTGAGGACATAACATGTTCTAAGTTAGGGGGAGGGTGTACTTCGTACATATTTTTTAACAAAAAAAAGAAAAAGAAAAAGGAATTTGGATGCTTGGGTGTAACTATTCTTGGTTGATGACTGTTAATTAGCACTATAGTGGTTGTTATGCGAGTCGGAGTCTCGATATGATTTCATGGATAGACTTAAGCTCGTGAACATGATGTTGAAGAAGTACTTGGTTAGCCCGTATTATCTATAGTTGGATAGCGTTTGGTCACTTAAAAGCATGCTCACACACACACACACTGTCCCACTTGATGATTTGTCGGTCTCGAGTTTGGTTCATGTGTCATTGGTAATTTGGTATGTGTTAACTTGTTTGATGTGATTTTTGTGGAACTCCTTCTAAAAAAAAAAGAGTTATGTGTGCTATATTATTAATGCTTATCCGAGCGTCTATTAAGTAGTAACCGGACAATCGGGATATACTCCTATCGTGTTGTTCGCGTCAAAAGATGAATAGACCTTGTGAAAGTATCGCTAAATGTGGTTAGCTTGGATTTCAATAAAGCCTTTTTGACTTGAGCAGTTAAATCCGTAGGCGTCTCTTAAAACCTAGTGTTCTAAGGCCGTTTGGCTTGGGGATAGCCGACTCAAAGCTCGCTAAAGAGTCAATTAGAAAGCCCGAGAGATCTGGCATTGCACAACTATGAGAAAAAAAGCAAAGAAAGAAAAGAAAGGAGTGTGCTTAAAGAAACACTGGGCTACCAACGGCATGTGAACTGATTTCGATGTTGGTAAATTTCTTTATGTGGCTTTTCATTCACGCATGCCATTTGAAAATTCGCTATCCGATCGTAGGTGAGAGAATTAATTTTTGTGCTAAGTTTGGTATGGAGTTCATTTGTTTAACTTTATCCACGAATGAAATATCTTGCCTTTAATTTCCTTGACAGTTATTGCAGTGCTTTTAGAGGTTATTGATTGGGTTGAGTCGCATTCGAAGTGTCCGAGTCCTTTGTGTATTGTGGGTGATCACTGCTGAAAACCCTCACGAGACTTCACTCGTCCTACCGGGGCCACCCGGGGGTTTAAAAGATCTATCATTTTATTTATTTCTTTTATTCTTTTTGTTGCCAGGGACTAGCAACCTTCAAGTTGGGGGGTGTGATAGGCACGCAATATCGTAGATATAAATGCATAAATAAGATAGTTTTAATACGTTGTTATCTAATTTATTCCCTATTTTTCACTTGATGCGTTGCTTTGGTATGTTTTTGTGTTTTTGTTAATTTTCAGGAAAATAAGGCTATTTTAGCGCCAAGATTGGATTGCAGAGACTTGAAAGCCGAGATGGAGCTAGAGAGCATGAGAGGCCGTGGAGACTAAGTGTTCAAAGGAATTATTCAAGGAAACGAAGAAATGACGTCGGGAGCGCTACCCTATTTCTCTAGAGCGCTCAAAAGTGGCTCAAAAGGGCTCGCGAAGTAAACAAAACCTTGGGAAGCGCTACACCAAAATAGGTGTAGCGCTATCGAGCGGCTTGGAGGTCAACGGTCAACAGAGAGGTCAACGGTCAAAATAGGAGATAAGGGGTTAGGTAGCGCTACACCAAACGTGGTATAGCGCTACCGCGGACTTAACTTTGCCTTGTAACGGTGGGGGAGGGCTACCCCATTTTTGGTGTAGCCCTACCGAGAGCTTATCTTATCTTTGAAACGGCGGAGTTTTGAGTCGTATACGGGTCCAATTCCGATTTGTTTTAGGATTTTAATTGTAAATTAAAGGGGATTACTATAAATACCCCGTTATAACTCGAAATTAGAAAGCCATTCATTCATAACTAAAGTTTTATTTTTCTCAACTTTGGCTGCTGTGTTCAGGATTATTTTCCAAATTCAAGTTTAATTCAAGTTCTTCAGGATTTCCAATTTTTGATTTTTTGTCCTTCGCATCCGTTCTCTCGCTGCAAATATTTGGTATCGTGTTTTATTTATTTATTTCAATTGTTTGAAGCATGTTTAGATCTAGGGTTAATATTATGGCTGCGTTTAATGGAATTATGAACGAGTAATTTTATAGAGTGCGGCCGCGGGGCAAAGGCGCTCCGTGGCTAGTTTGATTAATGTTCTACCTTGGGATCGAATTAATTCAGTTTTTGAGCAATTTTGGAAGACGAAAACTCTTCAAACAAACAAAACTCAGGCATCACCGGAATTTGAATGCGCACGAAATCTGGTGACAGGTGGTGCGCATTTGTTAGGGATCCTTTTTTTCTTATTCTAAAATCAATAAAATGAATAATTGTGGCTCGAGTAAACATGGGTTAGGCTAGTTGCGGACGCTGGGTTCTCACGGCTGTACTCTCCTTTTCAAATCCTTATTTAGTTAAGTTAGCTGGGTAATTTAATTAATCAATTAATCATTAAATAAGGGGTGGCTCCCTAAGAGCCAAGATAAACTGTGAACCCGTCATCTTTGAGTCCTGCACACGTTCGTCCGTCTCTGTGGATTCGACTCCGGTACTTCTGGATATTATGCTACATCAGAGTCCTACGTTTGGGACGCGTCTTATTTTTAGTCACCTGGTCGGTCAAGCAGCGTGTCTCAAAGCCATCTGTGACTCTTATTTCTGTACCCCATAGCACGTAGCTTTCATCAAAATTCTATATTCCACTCTTCTCGTTACTTTGGTGTTTGGACAAATAAGCCACTGTGGCTTATTTTTTGTTCTTATTCAAATTTTTTCGTATTTTATGGCTTATTGTCAATTTTTTGGAGATTATTGCTTTGATATGACGAAAAGAATCTAAAAAGTAAAAAATTTTGATCGAAATCCAAGTAGCGATGAATTTCGACGAAAATTGGCGGGAAAGTCACTTTTTTGTCTTTATTCAAAAAAATTTAGATTTCGATCAAAATTTTTTACTTTTTAGATTCCTCTCGTCATAACGAAGCAATAATCTCCAAAAAATTGACAATAAGCCACAAAATATGAAAAAAATTTGAATAAGGACAAAAAAAGGCAAAGTGGCTTATTTGACCAAACAGACAATTTTGTTCTTATTAATTGTCTTTCTTTTTTTCACGTCAAGCATTTACGGACCAAGTATTGCTCCAACATGGTAAGATTCCATTCGGATTAGATCAAAACACAGAGGGATATTCCTTGATACGTATTATACGGAGGGATATTCCTTGAAAGGTTTACCCAAACTGACCAACTCATGGCCACACTATCGAAACCAGTATATACATCTAGAAACAATTCCTTCATTTGGTTTACAAAATTACCACGGACACAAATAGATGTGCACAAATCTCGACACAAATATAAAAACCAACATTTATCGACCATCAAGCGAGTTTTCAGATATATCTACGTACGTGACCATGCACATCCACTTGTTTCGGGCCGTAGCATTGCTCTTTCGTATATTATATGCGAAATGAGAGAATAAGAAAGGAGTATGGTGTTTTGAATTAGACGGTTCAGATAGAACACTATTATGTTTATGTTTTTTTTGGGGGGGCCTACTTATGATTACCGAAGATGTTCATTATTTAGAACACAGGGGCAAGATTAATTGTGACAAAAGATATGCAGATTGAATTTCAATCAACACATGATCGCAACACGTTCATTTTGAGATAAAAAGATTTCAATAATATAACTTTATGCACCTATCTTTTGCCAAGACGTACGTGTTGTAAGATCGTATTGATTGCTTCTACGATTACGGGTTTAAATTGATGTTCTCGTAGCTACTTAAAAACAGAATAAAACGATTTCAATCACTCACTCGATTTAGGCCCGAAAGGAGTTCATAAGGTACTGTGATTGAATTGTCTCGTCACAAACCGCAGAGGATCCTCCTCGATAAGAAAATGGTTCAACGGTCACACACCCGTCCTCATTGTTTTACTCCAATCCTTGTGAATTTTAAACTCTTTCACGGATTAACTCTACTCTTCCCTGAAACAATCCTTTTAAACTTCGGAACATTCATAAATACTTTTGGAAAGTAAGATTGAGAGAAGCGACGAATGAGAGCGATGGGTAGACTTTTTGGAAAAAAGCAAGTTTCTAATCTCATGAAAGGAAAAGGCTGGGACAGAAATGAGAACAAAAGGAAATTAATTTTGTTGCTCCTCTTTTCTCACGAACCAAATCATCTAATAAGAGACACAAAAGGGAGCGACACAAAATCACTCCCAAACAAAATATAATCTGTTCCTGAGACCTAATCATGAGGACAAAAGAAACAAACTGTGGAAAAAAGCTTCAGTGCCGGGCGAATTTCATATGGTGTCCGATCGGCGCATCCAAGCCGTTCATTGCTTTTTTTTAACGACTCAGATTTGGGAAAAGAAAAAGGAGAAAGAAAGTATTGAGATGAGAGAAGAGAGAAAGTTTCAATCCGAGTCCTTGGACAGCCTGAATATGCCGAACAGGCACCACTTGAGATATACCAACCCAGCCGGCAGCACCGAAAAATTTCTCAAAACTGTGGCAATTTTTTCTCTCACTAAAAAGTTTTTTGACAATATTCTCTGCCGTAAAAGACAAGTCGTTGCGTGGCGTCGCGCATGTGCGGATGTGCCTCTGTTGACGTACGTCCATGCATTTGGCCGACTCGTCTCTTTTCCCGCTGCCATTCGCATCTTCACGTGCCCCACCACCATCGATCGAATCGAAAATAACACGTGACCACTGAGGAGGGTAAGTAAAAACGGAAACACCTTTTTACTTTTTAAGTGATGTAATCTTATTTGATAGATTTCGATAAAATATTTTAAAAGGAATAAAAAAATATTAAAAAATTATCTTTGCAAAATATATTATTTTTAAATTTAAAAATTAAATAATTATTTATTTTTTAAAAAGGATTAGTCGAATGGGGCTTGATTTCCGTAGCTCCTTTTTGGTATTACTAACTACACTTCCTTTTTTTTTTTTTTTAAATTTCGGTGTGTGAAAGTTACGGAAACACCATTTCATTTTTTAATATTTTTCTTTTGTTAACATTTAAGGATACTTTGATAATTTCACACATTAAAAACAAAAGGGGAGTTGGTTAGCAAAAATGAGGGTGCAAATAGTATATGCGTTCCCAAACACGAGATCATGGGTCGGTGACTCGGTGTGGTGATAATTTAGGTTCAATCAAGGCTAATTTTGAGATTTATGTTGTTAACCATGCATTACTGGTTGATTATACTAGGGTTTTGCTTATTACCCTCCTTATTAGGTTAGGCGTTGGTTAAGGTGGGGATTAGACAAATAACCACCACATTTATATACCATATTCCATCATAGTTTTACATATATGGGTGAGTTTGGGCCTATTTTTTCGGGAGCTTTTTTGCATGGTCTTTTTGGTTGCTTTCTATTGATTTTTATAAAATTTCGGTACCAAAATTTTTCGTCTCGACAATTGGAAGAAAGATTATAAAATTGATGTATGAAATTTTGCGGTCTTTTTTTTAGCCTAACTACTATTCCGACGTTGCTAAAACTAATGTAAGAATAAGTATTCAGTACTTATTCTCTTTTAAGAATTTTTATGGTTCGTATTACAAATTTTTGTGGCTCATTTTATATGAATTTTTGTGGTTGATTTTACTTTTGGTGTTCAGTACACGCTTTACGAGTTTTATGAATTTTGTGGCTCAATATATTAATTTTGTGGTGGTTTATTTTATGAATTTTTGTGACATTGTTTACGAATTTTTGTGATATTGTTTACGAATGTAGTAATAAAAAATAAAAAAAAAAGACAACTCAGAGTTATGACTTTTGTAGTGTTGTTTTAACCTATTAAAAGCTTTAAAAAAAGAGAGATTAATAAATTGTTCACATCGTCGATGTAAACATTTGTTTTTTCCAAATCAATTATATTGCGCCACGTCGCCATACTTTACTGATTTATATCACTATTTTGTAACGTGATGCAATGTAATTGATTTGAAGGAAACAAATATTTTAAATCGGCGGTGTAAACAATTTATTCTCAAAAAAAAAAAACCTAAAAGTATACGTAAAATTGTGACAGAGAAAAGTTATCTATGGAATATTTCAAATACTCATTGATAACTTAAATACTAGAAGCGGGATCCCAAATTTTGAAACAAATTTGAGAACCGAAAGTGCTTGGTTTCTCCCCTTCCCCTTTGAGTGGGCTCTGACCATTTTCTCCCCAAATTCTTAAGTTAGTATAGATTAGATTTAACAAATGAAAGGAAAAAAAAAAAACAGAGAGATTAGTTTTTGGGTTTCTTTTCCCTTTGGTTATTTGGGATATTTTGGTTCGAACCACCGAATATTCTCTCTCCACAAGTAGTAGATAACATCAGCAGGAGGAGAGAGAAAACAGAGGAGTGTCACCAAAGGAAAGGACCAGGGCTCCCTCCTTCCACTCTCTCTCTTTCTCTCTCTATATCTTCTCCTAAATTCCTGTCTCTCTACCTCTCTCTCCTACATCAATTCCAAACCTTCTCTTTCCTTTTTTTTTAATTGAATTAATTTACGGGATCGTTATTGACAATGGAGGAGATGAATGTAGAGAAGAATCAATTTACATCGCCGTGCAATAATGCTAATTCCAATGGCAGTGTCGTAAATAAGTCGAAATCGACGCCGGCCAAGTTTCCGCTCACGTTTTGGGAGATGGCGGTTGCTTCCGGCGTCGTTTTGAGCTTCGCGGTTGGGCTCGTAGGCGTGTACCTTACGATGCCCGCATCGGATTACAGCTTCCTCAAGCTTCCCCGTACCCTCGAAGATCTCCAAATCCTCAGGTATTTTCCCATGTCATTTTTCTTTTTAGGGGTTTGTTTCAAATTTGTGATTTTCTTGGTTTTTAACCAAGCCCAACTAATCCGTGCCCTAATTAATGGCCTAATGGGTCAGCTACATCAATAATTAATCCTGTTATCATTCTGCTTTCTCAAATTTATCTATATGTATACTTTTTTACAATAGCATCGGATGCCAATTTAGGGATTTATTCTCCCTTCGGAATTTTCATTAACAGCATTCCGCATCAATAGTTGTAATATTATGGCTTTTCTTAACTGTTACAACTACTTGTTTCCTTGTATTTTGTGTTTTCTTTTATGATGGGGAAAAGTTTGAATCTTTTTTTCTTTTTTAGTTAGTAATGATAGTTTCATAATGGAGAACCTAACTTCTAGGGAAATTTGGAGGAGTATTTTATATCTGAATAAACGGAGGCATGATGTAATAATATTTTTTCCTTTCTTACATTGAATTGGATTAGGTTATCAGGCTAATATTTTCAGCTTGTGTTGGGAAGAAAATTACTGATTTGATCGCTTGAAATCCAGTTTGTCAATTCGTGAATCGAATCGAGAATCATAATGGTCACTTTCCGAATCGCGAATCGCTCCGATTCGTTCATGATTTCTATAATGCGACATATGTTTATTGATTAAGGTAATTGATTAAGGTAACAAAAATATATACTACAAATGAAAGTTTTAGGCCTAAATAAATAAAAACCATCTTCTAAATGATGATTGGACAATAATGTGGAGTATTAGCCTATTAGGTAAGCTACTTCTTTTGCAACTTCCAAGAGATGAGGATTTGTGAATCCTACTTATAGTCCTTTTTTTGGTAAAATGGAGTTAAAAGTCCAAAGCAAACCCTTAGAAGGTGGTGGTTTGTATTCCCTTTATCTTTGCCCTTTTTGATCCACCCTTGTAATAAATCTCCCTTTCTTACTACCTATAAATTATAATACTACATAATCTCATATAGACAAAAGATGGCATAAAAGAATACTAAAGACCTTAAGAAAATAATTTGAACCCTTTTCCAACAACAAAAAAGCAAAAAAATAGTGAAAATGAGTTTTGGAAAATTTAAGTGAATTGAGCGATTCACCGATTCATCGGTTCACTTATGATTTACAGCTATTTCCGACTCAAGCAGCCTATTCAAATCAATCACCCACCAAATCGTATAGAATCGTAGGATACGATTCGTACCCTTCTAACAACTATGCTTGTAATGTAGATATTTCCAAATGAAGGCCTGAATTGGAAGCTTGATTTATGTTGTAGAAGTTATCACTTTTGGAGTTCTGGTTATTTTTATCATTTTTTCTGGGTTATAGAAATGACAATCGGCAGAGATTTGACTGTCTTGGCAAATTTAAAATAAGCTCTATCTGTCATCTGTCAAGCTGAATAATGCTAGTAAGTCTTGATGAAGATTTTCAAGCTCTATATGTGCTTTCTTTACAACATGCTTGCTGGTTTTGCATATCAAAAGATACTATAAAAGCTTCTCCTGCCTTTACCTGTACTTTGACTCAAATTTGAGTAGAAGGTTAATTTAATATGAACCACTCTGCACTCCAACGGACAAACCCAGAACTAAGCGTAAATTTGAGTAAAAGCTGCATTGAAAGTGTAGTTGTAAATTTAAGAGCTACGAAATGGCCTTCTAAAATTTGAGTAAGGATTTGAGTCTCCCTTGATTTCAGCAATATTCGAGTAAAACTCATGTTGATATAACATTTGAGTAGAATAATGTAGTGAGTTTTGAGGGGGTTTTACTCAAAATTTGAGTTTTAGCGGGAAAAAGGGTAAGCATGGCTGGAGATGCTGTTAAGAACTCTGTAATAGGGTACCCATAGTTGTGTGAGAAATTTCTGAGTTCTTAATTTTGAGTTGGTGGTCTTTTGGTGGAAACCCTATTATCATGTCAGAATCTATTAAAACAAAATTGATGTATTGACAATTGACTGAGCAGTCTGCTGCTTACCTAAAACTGGACTAGCTAATTGCACTTCTGCCATTTTCCTTCTCCTATCAGGGAAACAATTTTTTCTATGCACTTCTCATGCTTTCTTGATTCACGCGGCTAAATTCTAAGTTGAAGAAATTGTTGACATTATTTCATTCACATAGTTTAATTGTCCTTTCTGGTTATTACTTTATCTGACATATTTCTGTGTTCTCTACTTGATGGGCTTGATCATGCTGCTGAGAGAGATCGCGTACTATTATTCAGATAAATATGTTACTTATTTGGTGACATTTCTTGCAGAGATCACCTTGAGAGCTACACAAGCGACTACACTATACAAGTCCTCGTGGGGTATTGTGTCGTCTACATTTTCATGCAGACTTTCATGATCCCAGGAACCGTTTTCATGTCATTGCTCGCTGGAGCCCTTTTCGGAGTCTTCAAAGGTGTAGCGTTGGTGGTGTTCACTGCCACTGCTGGTGCTTCTTCTTGCTATTTTCTTTCCAAAGTGATTGGGCGGCCCCTTCTCTCTTTTCTCTGGCCCGATAAGCTTGTATTCTTCCAAGCACAGGTGATTTAACTCATCCCCTCATAAATGTTGGCTTGTGTTTGATTTGAATTTGAAAGCATTATGTTTCTCTTATCCAGGTGGCTAAAAGAAGAAAGGGGTTGCTGAACTATATGCTTTTCCTAAGAGTGACCCCTACCTTGCCAAATACATTTATTAATGTGGCTTCACCAATAGTTGATGTGCCTTACCGTATTTTCTTCCTAGCAACCGTCATCGGGATCATTCCTGCTGCTTATGTCACAGTCAAGGTATGTACTTTTTCGTTGATGTGCCTTACTTTTTCTTCCTAGCTCCTGCAAGTATGCAATACTTTTGTCAGTTTGTGAATGGGTCTGTTTGATGTCATATTATTTTTGCTTTTATTTAAACCTACGTAAAATAAGAGATGCTCTTCGCATGTTGGCCTAGTTTCTGAATAACCAGGGAGTTTTGACAAATGGCACATCAGCTTGTACTAATCTTGAATTATCTCCGTTTATCTGAGTACATATGCCAAATGCAAGATTATCAGAGTTAAAGGATTGCCTGAGGAACTTATGTTTTACTGACATTTGCAGGCTGGCATAGCTCTGGGTGAGTTGCGATCAGTAGCTGACCTCTACGACTTCCATTCAATAGCAACTCTGTTCCTCATTGGTATTGTTTCGGTTACACCCACGCTGCTGACCAAGAACCAAACCTAAGCAAAATCACCAAACGAAAAACACTCGGTTAACATGGTCTCCGTGTTCTCCAGGCAGCGGTTACATGACTGGATGTATAGCATCAAAAGAATAAGTGCAATGTAAAGCTTTATCTTAGCCATCGATTCGTCACTACTGAAGCTTGGAGATGGTACGAAGGGGTGTCAGGCATCAAATGGATCCTCTCCGTTCATTATATGGGATGATGTCTGAGACCGTCTGAGTGTTTCACCATTATATCATTGTTGAGCATTCAATATCCAAAATCGTTCTGGAAATACAATGTAGTCGAAGCCATTTGCTTTGACAAAAAAAATGAAGAAAAGAAAAGGAAAAAAGTGATACTTTTGATGTATTGTAATGTGTAACATTAGTTGCGTTTAATGTTCGTTCTTGATAATGATTTGTAACTTTCTCTTTTCCTTTGTTTGCCTGTTAAGTAGCTTGGAGTGTGGATATTTGGTTTGCAACCATTCGGATACCAAGAATTGATTGAGCAAGAACACAGCTCAATTTAGGCTTTGATCCGAATATGTTACTACTTCCTATATACGAGTTCTGGAACAGAATCCCAATAACCCACCCAGTGCTTGCACGAACCTATTTTTACTCAACTCCTACCCAACTAACAAACTGGATTGTCCTAGTTTGTCGGGCCAGGGTGGATTCTCAATAGTCAGCCATTTCCTTCACAACTATCCCTTAAGGGTATGTTTAGTTGGATGGAATCAAGGTTGGAATGGAATAGTCATTACAATGACTTACTTATTTTAATGTTTGGTTCACCATTGAATAATGGAATGAAGATTCCAAATGGAATCACTATTCACCTTAGTAAAGAAATTGTCATTCAATCCAAAAAACTAAGGAATTGTTATTCCATTTCTTTATCACACCAAAATTACTAGTGTCACTTCAACATTCACTATTGCCACACCAAAAATTACTATTGCCACTCCAAAAATTACTATTGCCACTCTAAAAAAAATGCTATTGCCACTTCAAAAATTACTATTGCCACATTATTCCATTGGAGATGAGAATGATTATTCCTAAGCACAACCAAACATGAGAATGGGAATGATTATTTCATTCTCAATTCCTCCAATTCTATTCCATTCTTAATTCTATTCATATTCACATTCCATTCCATCCAACCAAACGCACCCTAAGGCTATTCCAAGTCTTTAGCCCGATAATTACTTGGTAAATGTGGGATCGGGACGGAGAGGATTAGTTGGGTTTCTTACCACGTCTGTGAGGACTACCGGCACCCTCTTCATTGGAAACTACCTAAATGTTTGCTGCATTCCAGTTGCAATCACAAACAAGTAACATGTACTTCATCCAAAAAACCCCTACCAAACACACACACACGCACGTGTTCGCAGAGGCGATTAGAAATTCCGAACAGGTGCTGTAAGACAAATACAAACCAGGGAAAGATGAATGTGAGTTTTGCTTACTGGAAGGGCATATAGATCACAAAGTAACAGAGTAGGGAACCCATAAATACTTCGTACAAGGAAAAAAGCCAAGGCCCAGGCATTTCTCAAGAGCAAAGACAAGATGGAAAACATGAAGAAAACCTCATTGTGCAGTGTATAGTCAGGCATATGGTAAAACGAAATAGCTTCATCGTAAACTAATTTCAGCAACCAAACTATTCTTCCTTTAAACCCACCATATTGAAGTAAATGCGAAGGAATGATGAAAATATCTAGGTGAGACAGAAGAAGTACCATCAATTATTCTAGCCTCTTTTTTTTTTTTTTTTTTTGCCTTTGGCCTAGTAAATGAACAAACTTGTATAATTAATACAACAACGTGGCCATCTCACACATCAGTGATATAGGATCCAGTCAACAACCGAGTGGTTCTTCCCTTCTAACGTGAAGGAATGATGTGATATGTACAAGTCAAGTGGCCAGTTTTGGTATTTGACCCTATCAGCAGAAAGTTACAAGTATACCTGAGCAATGTCCATTATCCAAGGAATTTATTGGATTTTTAATCCTACCGGAGTTTCCTGAGTTTCTTCTGAGTTTATTGGATTTAATCCTACCGGAGTTTCCTGAGTTTCTTGTTCGACTGGTAACTCTCTGGAGTCTGGCTTTCCAGCTTGCGTTTTGTCCCAGCTTGTTCTGAAGCACCAGATGTACTTGCCTGCAGACCCTGGTGCAAGCTACCAGACTTTGTTTTCACCTTGTTACTATTGTCTGAAGTCCTTAAATCCACTGCTAACTTCTTTGTATTAGAATCCTCTCCCTGTCCAGGTGATGAGTGTTTCCTCTTAGATGGTGTGAGGTTTGATCTGGCATGATAGAGCCTTAGTTCACAGTCCCGGAGCTTCAAGCTACGTTTTTTACGAACCAAGTTTGCACCACCCTGCATGTCACAATATTTACAAAGCTTTCAACATGAAGAATATAAGAGATTATGGTTGGCATCATAAACAAACTTTTGGTTAAATATCTACATTCTTGAAGCAGCCTTTCTTCATACAGCATTACATAAAACATTTTATGCAAGAACAACAAACTTTTGAAAGAGAAATTAGCTAAAAGTGGGCTAAGAACAGAGTAAGGGGAGCGAAGCAAAGGCTTAGATAATTCTCATCTCATGTTAAATTAAAATTATAGAGAAAAATATAAAACAAATTACAAGAACAGCAGAAAGGACAGGTAAGAGGTTTAAATTAGGTTTAACTGCGTTGAAAGCGAGCATGAGGCAGTCATATCAACCTTCTTTCTTTATTCTTTTTTTGAACTTACAGACATATCAACCTCAATTTTGTGATTTTGTGGAGGAGAGATTGCAGCAAACTGTTGTGAAATCCAGGAAGCGGACAATTTTTAATCCAAGCCATATCTCTACCCAGATCAAAACCTACAGCCCCTCTCCTCATTTCCAACTCTTGGGATCTTAACCTGGTAATCTGGGTAGAAATACACAACACAAGCCTAGAAAAGAATACTACTACACACATAGGGCAAGCTAATAAGTGTAACACCTCCACACACACAAAAAGGAACCCAAGCCACCAAAAGAAAAAGGAGTCTGCTTTTCGTTGAACGAGTTATGATAGAGAGAGGTCTCTAATCTAGCTTGCATAGATAATTTACTGAAAACATACTGGATGGATGCCACATCCCAATGGTTCATTAAAATGCATGATTTCAGACTTTCCATTGGAATACATATTCATGCAAATCAATTGCACAAGAGTTTGTTTTAGGTAACATAGCCCTCAGTATAACTTTCATCTATGAAGCACAAACACATTTACAGGGCCCTCAGTATAACTTTCATCTATGAAGCACAAACACATTTACAGGCGTACTATATCTGTGACAGCAAGAAGAACCTTCAATCACTTTCAATGCATTCAAAATTTAAAAGACACGAAAGGCTATGCGTAGGAAAAGTACCAATCATACCCTTGTTATAAACAAGACATAAGCAATGCCTCTTCCTACACTCGTACAAGAATCTCTGATAACCCAAATGGCTTCAATACTAGACTCAACTGAAAATTTGTATCCTGTTCATTATGGGCAACAGACAAGTGATCGAGAAGTCTGCATTCTGCAAACTTCCTAGGATAGAAGGTGAGGAAGAAGAAGAAAAGCAATTCACCTTCACATCAAACGGGAGGTTGCCCACAAAAACAGTCCCCTTGTTATCATAGAGTGGAGCATCTCCTCCCTTTAGTTTCTTGCGTGGTGGGCATGCCCTGTCAACACGGACGTGATTTCCTCCAACCTATATCCAAAGCACCGAAAGCACTATAATCACTACACTTCAAGCAACCTTAAGTGAAATAATCCAAGTTTACCCAGAATTTTGTTGATTGAAGATCAGAGGAACAACATACCAACGCCATATCATTGGCCAAGGAATCCTGGGCAGCCTCCTCTGTTTTGAAGACTATGTATGCATGAACACTGCAAAATCCTATCAACTAATTAGCAAAGAATAAATCACCATATGGCAAAGAAAAATACATTCTACACAGCTCTAGTTACAATTCAAACTGTTATGCAGTGTTGTATAATCAATTGTTTTTTTGGTATTAACCAGATTTTATGTTAGATATCCAAATGAATGGTTTGTGAGAGATGAAAATGGAAACAATTCAGTATATGATTCAATGAATGCAACGAAAGCAGAACGATGGGGAACAACACCAAATTGATGGCTTGATGCCTATTATCTGAGTTTAAACTTCAAAGCAAGAGCAAAACGAAAATCTACAAACCCGAGCATATTAATAACCAAACATGAACTCCAAAAATAACCTAAAGGGGACTGCATCACTACCCAACTTCAAGGCAAAAGTATAAACAACAGGTTAAAGGAAACACCTCGCTTTATATCGTACCTATCAACAGCGTCACTAGTTTTCTTCTGGATTACTGCACCGTCTCTTGGTATTTTGGTCTGACATAAAAACTCACATGTTATACACACATAATAATCTGAGCAGAAAGCTGTTTACAACATTAAAAAAATAAATAAATAAACAAAAAAAAAGAGCAAATCTAGAAACCACTCACATCCAATAAAGGAACGGACGGAATCCTGATAGACTCAATCTCTCCAAATTGGCTAAATTCCTTAACCAAAACCTTCTTCTTAACCTTCAACGGCAAGTTCCCAACAAATACAGTCCTCAAAAGTATTGCCTCATCATCAAAGCCATCATCCTTTGAGACCATCATCATGTCCACTGGATCATCAACATGTTTCCTCTTCTCCCCAAGCACCCTCCCTCTCAACCCTCCCCCTCCTCCTCCTTCATTCATCCCCATAGCCCCGCATCGCCTTTCCTTGTACTCCGCCTCAATCTCATCCCTCTTCCTCTTCTTCTTCTCCGTCATACCCAAATCCAAGTACTTCCCCTCCACCTGCTTCAGCACCTCCTCAAATTCGGAACCCAAATCGGAGTATTTTCCGGACTCCAAAGATTCATTTGGTTCTGAACCCAATGTACATTCTTTTCCTTTTTCTCTATTTAAACTAGAACCCAATTCAGAGCTCTTTTCTCCCTTTAAACTGGAACCCAAATCAGAACTTTTTATATCATCACTAAATTCAGCACTTTCTATAGCATCCCTCTTTGATTTCTTGATCAAACGAATACCCGAATTGTCACCGTCGTCGATCGGCGCCGTATCCAAGCTGGGTTTTTTCTCCTCTCTCCTCTTCCTCTTATTCACCTCTACAATACCAGAGTCTTCGCATTCACCGGTCGCGGTTTTTTCGGGACCTTCAGCTGAACCAAACCATAACCCCAATTGCTTTTGCTGCTGATCTCCGACTAGGGTTGCTTTTGCCATTTCATTCCACAGCTGCTGGAGAAACAAATGCGGAGTATGATGATTATTGTAAGAGCAAACCTATTCGGCAGAGGTTATTTGAACGTTACACTCAAAATGAAAACCTAAACAAACCCTAAGATAGGTTTTAGTGTTTGTTTCATGATGATACGTTATCCTCCATAGTATTATCGGCACGCACAAGAAAAATGGCTTTAGACTAGATAAATAGGCCGACCCAAGGATTGTTGATGTTTGTTTTGAATGCTTAACAATTTTCATCTATATTAACAGAACCATTTTTATTGAAAATGTTTAGGCATATAAACAGAATAACATCTACCTCCGTTTGATCTTATTTTATGACAAGAATATAACCGACCGATCGAGAAAATACTTTATAGAACCTATACTATATACTAAGCAAATGTAGTTTCAAAAAATAAAATCAAGTTATCTCCTTAATTTTTTCACCTATGTGGCATTTTCTTAATAAATTTAATTTTTTTATTTTTGTTCCTACACTTTTCAGAATACCACAAAGGGAAAAAAAGTTTTCAGACTTCCTTTCATGCTTAAACATTTTCTCATTAAAAAATTTACATTTAATGTTAAATCATAAATAATGAGGGATAAATAACATTACTACATTAAACATAATTTTGTACTTGGTTCCGTGCATAACACGGGTAGAAAGCTTGTATAAACATAATGTAATGCATTCAAATCTTTCAATTTATATATTTACCTGTTTCAAATTATATAAATTCTCCTTCCCAATTTATTACCTTTTAAGTTTTCACCCTTTTAAATTGTTAACATCAAAGAGGAACACACCACGTCTTCTACCCCTTTCCAGAAAAATAAAAATAAATAGAGAGCAAGTTACACATTTACCTCAGAGAAAATAATTTACCCCTTCCTTTTTCAATTATTCATTTTAATAGTGCTCACTTTTATATTCATTGCATTCAAAGAGGGTTGACAACTCCTATCTATGTAAAGGAAAATTTGATTTGCTATTCAATACCTCTCTCAACGCTAGAAACATGAAAATTGATTTGCCTCTGGCAAAAGTGCACTGCTTTAGCAGCGGCGTTATAAATTCCAGACTTTCTTTTCCGTCTGAATTGTCCATGAGGTTTGCGACTAAATTCTCTTAGTCACTCACACCCTCTTTTTGTTCACATATCTTGGTAAACAGTAGGAAAATGTAAAATGAGAGTGCAATTACACCAATTAGTTTTTCTTAGATCAGCTATTACACCAATTAGTTTTTGTTTTTTGGGTAAGCGCGATTACACCAATTAGTTGTTTTGTGGCTATTCTTGCCCCAAGCTCAAAGATGTTTATCGTCAAAAGTGACTGATAAACATAAGGGAAATTTATATAAATGGTACTCCTAGTTTCATTCGAGTCTTATTTTCGTCCCCCAAGTATCAATTACAACTCTTTTGACCTTCAACTTTGGTTTTCGTACCAAATTGGTCTAATTGATAACTTCTGTAAGCCAAACTGGACGGAAAAAATTAGATTGATGGCAGTTTGGACGTTGTAGTTCGTACCAAGTTGGTCCAATTGATAACGTCTGCCATCAATTTGATTTTTTCCGTCTAATTTGGCTGACAAACATTATCAATTGGATCAACTTGGCATAAAAACCAAACTTGAAGGTCAAAAGAGTTGCAATTGATACTTAGAGGATGAAAATGAGACTCGGGTGAAACTAAAAGGACCATTTTTATAAATTTCTCTAAAAATAATGGAAAGAACATGTTTGAAGACGACGCGTTGTTTATGAAGAAAATAGTCTCTCATGTACTCCACGTTTAGCCTTTAATGTAAAACTAATTTCCTTACACTCCTCTTCCAGTATTCATTTTTTGTTTCATTTTATATGTTAGTATCTTCTTGAGAGATTTTCTTATGTTTGACGTATTTTTATTACAACAAAATATGCAATTTTATAAGGGTATTTTGAATTGATGTGTGCCTTTACTTTTTTTTTTTAATGTAGGTGATTAGATTAACTTTGTTTAAATGTCATTTGAAAACATTAGCTCTGGACCAGTCGGCTTGGTTGGCGGGGTGGTTAACAATAGTGCAAATAATCCATTTTGTTTAGAGTGCGTTACTTCACGCCTTTAGGCACAGACAAATCCTAGTCTATATTATAAAACAGAACAATTTCTGTTAAAAATGTCTAGGCATATAAACAAGAGCAATCTTTACAACTGTTCGATCACTTTCTATTAACTTTGTAGTCATCGGATTATTTTTTAAAAAAAGCTACGGAGAATATTCTTCTAACAAAAGCTATACCTCTTTACCCTCACTTTTTAGGTAATGTATCTCTATGTAAATATCGTTTTTATGATCAAATAGAGAAATATTTATTAAAATAGTAATTAACGCTTTGTGGTGATTACAACTATCATGTAGAGCAATTGGGTAGAACATATATTTTATTTAAGTTAAAACTATTTTACATTCCAACGTGCCTTTAAGCACGACCATCAGCTAGTAAATATATATTTTTAAAATTGATTGTTTTCGAATTTAGTTAAGCTTAGTTTTCTTGAAGAAGCCAACTTTTTTTTTTTTTTTGAAAGAGTCATTCATTCATCAACAGCCCATCGGGCAATACAGAATTCAGAAAAGATACAGGAAAGAACCAGAACTACCTAAACTTCGATCTCAGGCACCTACTGCCGAAGCAAGCCCGGCGAAATCGCCGGTACTTAAGAACCAATCTAGGTCTAGATAACAGAGAATCAAAAGATCCACAGCTCAAACCCTAAAACTAAGCACCGCTGAAAACTGCAGGCAAGCAACAACAATAACAACTGCAAGTAAACTGCTCTAAGACCAGCCTTCTTCCAATCGAACTGATGCACAGCCCAACCAACACCACCGGACCACCACCAACCCTTGTTACACCACCGAACTACCATCAGCCCCAAACAAACACAAAAGAACCACTAACAACGGACCATTCCTCAATAGGCGCCGGATTATTCGCCCACCACCACAACCACACCAGATCTGGGGAGACCAGACTGGTACAAGACCGGACCGATTCGGGGGAGACCCAAACAGCCGGTAGAAAAAGAAAAAAGAAACCAGAAAACAAAGCCCTAACCCAACCTCACCTTCACCTTATTAAGCCACACCGTCGACCGCCGCCCACCGAACCCCCATTAGCCGCCTATCCTGCTTCGGTCCGACCCAGGGACGCCGAACTGAGGACGGGGAGCCGCCACAAAAGGCCCAACCACCGGAACAACAAACAGGAGAAAAGGAAACGGACGGGGGCCCAACCTCGTCGGACCACCGCAAGCCGCCTACCTGCTCTGGCCAGAACCAAAAAACGTTGAACCCCGGAACGGGGAACCACCACAACAGCTCGACCACCAGATCTCGAAAACGGAAAACAAAAACAAACGGATGGGGGAGGGAGAGCGGGGAAGGAAACGATGGGAGAAGGGTGGAAGAAGAAGAAGTGGTGAGGAGGGGGAGCGAGGTGGGGGGTGGAGGAGAGGATGGGGAAGCCCCCACCCCCCCGAACGAAGCCTAGCCGCTGGACTAGAGAAGCAAAGAGAGCAGGAGGAGTGGATAAGGTAGAGAGAGAGAGTCGTCTGGGGTACCTGTTAATGTTTGGGCTGACTTGACTTGGCGTTTTAGACAAATTGTTTCCGCTATTTAGATTTGTAGTTGATGTTGTGACGATAATGATTTGTCTCAATATTCACAATTTTTTTTGGCTTTAGCCTATTTAATTAGTCTTAGTCTGGTTAGACGATAAGGAAAGCTAGGTCTTAGTACATCTCCGACCTTGGCTTTAAATTTAAAGATGTCAAGTTTTTTTGAAAACTCCAACCCAAAATGTCAAATCTAACATGGCATGTGAAAGAATTGGCATGTGAAGTAAGTCCAACCAAAGTATCAAAGTGTCATTTGATATCTTCTCTCTCATGTCAAATTTGACATGTGATGCCAAATATTTTTCTTTGGTTATTTTACTCCCAAAACTTACTATTCTTAAATAAATAACTAGGCATATTGATTAGAGTGAACATTGTAGAGATGTCAAATTCTAACATGCCAAATTACCACATAAGCCTCCAAAAAAATTTGACATCCCCACTTTTGAAGTCAAGGTTGGAGATGCTCACACAATTTGACATCTTCAAGATGTCTAGTCCAACCAACATGTCAAATTTATTATTTTTTAGAAATTTTTGGAGAGTAAAACAATGAAATAAAAATTGACATGATATGTCAAATTTGACATGAGAGATGTGTTGTCAAATCCAACCGTGGTCTAAAAAGGAGAATTTCGGATGCCCAATTTTCAATTTTGGACGATTTTACCCTTTAATTTCTGCCATTTTACCAATTGCCCAGGGCATGCCAAATTCTCTATTTCAATTTTGCCCCTCGATTTCGGCCAATTTACAGTTTGCCCACGCCACTGTTTCTCTCTCCTATTGCTTCCCCATTTTAGTTCCCTCCACAAACCCCAAGCCCTAATTCCTTCCACAAACCCCCAGCCATGGACGACAACAATAATGGCCAACAACTCGACCTCCTCGCCGCCGCCCCCCGACTCACCTCCGGCGACGCCCGCTCCCTCGTCTCCACCTTCACCCACGACCAGCTCCTCTCCATCGTCCAATCCGCCGCCCGACGTCCTCTCCGCCTTCGGCACGAACGACCATCCGAGAAACCCACGACCAGCTTCTCTCTCTCTCTCTCTCTCTCTCTCTCTCTCTGCGATGTTGTCACGACCCTGACCCGCCCCTTGAGGTCTTAATCATGACAAATGCCAGTGATTTCTCACTAAGGCCAAATCACATATCAAATATCACCTAAACAAGTGATAATTAAAAGGGGCGAAAACATAACAGCGGAAGCAAAAGCCAACTTTTATTGATAACAAACCAAAGTCTGACATAGGTTTTACAAACCAAAAGGGTAAACCTCTCAGAGCTATGCTTACCTACAAATTTACCAACTAAACAAACCATATACAAAGCTAAGTGACCATGAAGCATAACTTCCTTTCTACAAGTTCCAAATACACAACACATCTCAAAAGTAAACACCCCGCCTAGAGGTGTCAAACATGCCAGGATGACACGGCACGGCACGTTCGACCAGGCACGTGGCACGTTTAGGCACGGTCTTGGACTGGCACGGCACGGTACGACACGGAATTTTTGGCACGCGGCACGGCACGGGCACGGAAGTAAGGGGGCACGGCACGGGCACGACACGAAATTTGCCTCAGTACGGCACGGCACGACACGGAATAGTCAGGCACGGCCCGGAATAGTCAGGCACGGGCACGGGCACAGCACGGAAGTTGGCACGGCACGGCACGGCACGGCAGGGTTATAGCCGGGCACGGCACGGATAGGACACGGGCACAGACAGGGCATTGGCACGGCACGGGGCACGGCACGACACGAAAGGGCACGGCATGGCACGGCACGGCATGGCAAGGGCACGGCACGACACGGCACGAAAGGGCACGGCACGGCATGGCACGGGAAAAAAAGAAAAAATAAATTATTGATTCGGTACCGTATAAAAAAGACTTAATTTTTTGTATTAAGGTTAAAATTTTGATTGGGTACCTTATCCACATTTTTTGCGTTTTATTTACCGAAAATTTGGGATAGAAAATTCTGTTTAAAATTATATTCCCTGAAAATGATTTTTTAAAGGAAAATAAACAAATTTCCAAAGGGGGTGTAGCTCATATGGTAGAGCGCTCGCTAGTCGCTTCGCATGCGAGAGGCACGGGGTTCGATTCCCCGCATCTCCAAGTCTCCAACCAAATTTTCAGGACGTTACAATAATTATGTTTGACTAAAATGTATTTTTTTTAAGAAAAAAACAAGTTTCCAAAAAAAAAAAGTTTGAGACTTGAATGTATAAGTCAACAACTCAACTAAACTTTATAGGCCTAAAGCTAAATGAATTTCGGGCCAAATGGTTTTTTTGAAAATTTTAATTAAAATTTCATTTGAGCCAAAATCCATTTAATTATGATTTATAGAAAGTAAGATATAAAGTAAATTTGTATGTTAAATAAAAATGTAAAAATTAGGGGTTCACTTATAATCAAAAACATTAATATTAAGTTTGTATGTTAAATAAATTTCGTAAGATTTTAATAAATAATATTAAAATGAGTTTCAAAAAAAAATTTCGAGGCTCGAAGTACTAGTCAACGACTCAACTACTAGATTACTAGACTGCTAGAGTAGTATAAAAATATGTTTCAAGTTTAAAACAAAAATTGAATGTCTGAATGAGTCAAATTTCTTTGCAATTAGTGTAAAAAATTTAAAAAAATTATAAACTATTAATTTATAAATAAATTTAAGAAATAAAAAAAATTCGATTATCAACTATCAATTTATGGGGAAAAAAAAAGGATGTGCCAACAGCCAACTAGAATTTGGAAAATAAATAATCAATTTATTAATTGTATTCAGTTAAAATTAATTATTTTTAAGGAAAGAAAAAACAAAGTTTCAAACAAAAAAAATAAAGTGCACATGCAGGCTGCAACACATCCCCAACACTACCACGACAAATCGACAATCGATACCGCTCATTTTTCTTTTCTTATTTCTTAACCAAAGTAGACAAGTAGTGTACTATAATCTACTATACGACAGCTACACATCTGCGACACAATCACGATGATCTGTATCGCTCATTTTGTTTTTCTTGGTATTTTAATCACTCTCACAATTTTTTAGGTCTATCGGATTTTGGAAACTCCTTTATCATGATGTAAATACATTATTAAAAATATATTTTGTGGTTTCGATGGAGGGGCTTTTTAAACCTGATCAACCCAAAAAATTTTATGGACCATTTTTTAAACAAGCACAACAAAATCAACAATATTGATTGTTGTGATAATGCCACAACAGTGTGGTTACTGTATATTGATAACTGCAGAAAACTTGTTTACAATTAATTGCATTCTAATTACAGGACTAACAAAGCTTGATTGAGCCAAAAATTTGCATGAATACTGCAATCAATAAGTGCAATGAAATCAACGATCTTGATCGTCATAATTGTGTTGTAATCCCGTGGCTACTGTACATTCATCTATAGCACAAGATATAGTTTAATTCCAACTAAGTTGAACATATTGATTCCAAAGGTCACTATTAAATCTATTTTTGTAATAATCGATCTGAACCGTTAGGATTTCACCTTTTACTTATTTAATCAATATTGTCTAAATTGGGGATCATCGGATATTAAAACTCACATGATCGGAACATATCAGTCAGTGCTTTTCGGAGGAATTAAACTCTTATTGTGGATCACCTAAATTTAGCTCGAGTTTCTTTCCAATCCTAACCGTCTGTCATTTGCGCAATATGAGTTAGTTTTTTTGGTACCAATATGAAGTTGATCGCGTACTGTTAGACGTTTGATCAGACGGAAAACATAAATCTTAATTTAAAAAAAAAACCCTTAAAATGGTGCATAACCCGGATCCAAAAGTTGTGTCTAACGGTAAGAAATAAGTTCGTAACCCACTAACCCGGGTCCATGGCCCAAATATGGGCCTCGACTATATAAGCCTAGCTGCAACGGCAGCTAGGGCACGCTGTTCCTGCTCTCTTCTTCTTCCACACTCTTCTCTCTCTCTGAAGAACTCACTCTCTCTCTCTAAGACTCTAAGTGACCCGTGACTGTTACAGACTTACCATCATAGATCCACCTTCTTCAACCCCTCCTCGCGTACAACCCTTCCACCGTCTTCAACCCTTCCTCGATCAACTGTACAACCCTTCCTCGAACCGGCGTCGTCCGTCATCGGCGCGGTTTCTGGCGATCGAGTCGGTTTTCTGGTGTGTGTGTGGCCGATCTAAGTCAGGCACCGATCGTGCGTGTGTGACCAATCTAACCCTATTTTTGGCGTCTCTCTATCTCTCTTCCCGATCAAGAACTTGGGGTTCCAAAACCCTAACCCCAAGACTCCGATCTTGGGGTTTCAAACATCAGCAGAGGCCGATCTTGGTTTTCAAACAGCAGCACAGTGCTGCGGCCGCACAACTCTCTCTCTCTCTCTCTCTCTCTCACCCCAAGACTCCGATCTTGGGTTTTTGTCCTCTGTTTGTTGATTTATTTGAGTTTCTGTTTTGCTAAAAAAAATTTCACAGATGGATAACGATCTCAGTGGTAACTCTGAAGATCACTCTAGCTCTGACTCTCAATCTCGCTCTGGTAATGTGCAGGGAACTGTGGGAAGTGGACCAGCAAACACCAGTGGAGCAAGGGAGTCCATAGGTGAAGCTGGTTCAAACGCCACTCCAGTTACTGCAGTAGGTTCTTCAAGATCTGGTGGTAAGAAACGGAAGCGAACCTCATGGGTATATGTTCAAAATCATTGCTCTATTGTTAATGATTACAAAGATAGTTCTGGTATTGTACATCCTGGAGAAAGAGCTGTCTGCAATTACTGTACTGATGTGCATTTTAGTTGTAAAACTGAACATGGCACAGGGGCCCCTGTTAGACATTTACAAGCGTATCACAAAGATAAAATCCCCGTAGATAAAGGTGGCACAGCTCCTAGTAGTTGTGTTACTACTAATTTTACATATTCGAAAACTAAAATGAGACGGGGATTGTGTCTGTATGTAGTTGCAGCAGAGCAACCATTTACTTTTGGCGATGATTTGAGATTTGAATACTTTGTCAAAACCTGTTTACAACCTGCTTTTGGTAAAGTTTCTAGAAATTCTACTAGAAGTGATGCTTTGAAAGCTTTTGCTGAATTCAAAAAAGATTTTATTGCTGAAATTGCAAGTCTTTCAAGTTCAATGTCTTTTACATCTGATATGTGGACTGGTGGCAACGATCGTGGTTATATTTGTGTTACTGGTCATTATATAGACTCTAGTTGGTCATTGAGGAAAAAAATTATTGCTTTCAATTTAGCGGAGTATCCTCACAATGCTCATCAGATTTATCAAAGTATTGATGGTGTTTTTAGAGATTATGGTCTTGTTGATAAACTTTTTAGCATTACATTTGATAACGCCAGTGCTAATACTAGTGCAATTGAGCTTTTTGAACGAAGTGTGCGTACTCCTCATCATGGTCAGTTTCTTCATATGCGGTGTGTGTGCCATATTATCAACTTAGTTGTGCAAGATGGTTTGAAAATAATTTTAAGACATATACAAAATATTAGAGAGGCTATTCTTTTTATTACTACTTCCCCTGCTAGGATACAAGAGTTTGAATCTTTGTGTGTATGTTACAACCTGAAACCAAAAAAATTGAATACCGATGTTAGAACTCGTTGGAATTCGACCTTCCTCATGATAAAGTCTTGTAGGAATCATAGTGAAGTAATTAGTGCTTTTCTTGCTTCCAAGCATGCTCCTGTTTATGTTAGTAATGATGATTGGAAAGTTGCTTCTGAGTATTATACTTTTCTTAAAGTGTTTTATGTTGCTACATTGGAATGTTCGGGTGTTAGTTATCCTACTACTTGTCTTGTGCTTGGTCATTTGTTTAGTATTACTAACGTTTTTGCTAAATATAGAACAAAACCAGGTTTTGAAGAGGCTTGTGATGTTATGGAAGATAAATTTAGAAAATATTTTCAGAATATGCCTCCCATATTTTATCTAGCTGCAGTTATGGACCCAAGGATTAGGTTAGGAACTGTTGTTAAGACTTTACAAGTGATTTCCGATAATTTAGGGCTTACTTCATTACCTTCTCATGACGTCGTGTTGGCTGAATTGACTGCTATATATGCTTCATATCATTCTAAATTTGCCATGAATGCTACTGCTACTGCTGGTATTGCTACTGCTAGTACTGCTACTCCAAGTGGAGATGATAGTGGCAGTTTTTGGTCTTTCGTTTCAGAACAGGGAGGTGGTGTAACTTCAAGCTCTGAGTTAGTTAAATATTTGGAGATAAATCCTCTCACCGCCGATGATTTAAAAAATTTTCATATCTTAGCTTTTTGGAAAAAAAATGAAACTGCATTTCCCGTTCTTTCTATCATGGCACGTGATCTACTAACACCTCCTGTGTCTTCAGTGGCCTCTGAATCTGCTTTTAGTGCAGGTAATAGAGTTTTGGATGAGAGGAGAAGTAGACTAACTCCAGAAATTTTGGATTGTCTCATATGCTTGAAGGATTGGGAGGATGCACGTCTTGGAATTCAAAGATGTCATCCTAGAGAGGAGTTCAGAGAGTATTTTGCAGACTCTGATGTTGATGGTGATTAGGGGACTTGCTGGCAGCTTATGAGGGCCGTATTGGCAACTTAATGTTGCTGCACTGCATCCATGATCCATCGAGGTGCTATTCTTTATCATCTGAGATTCTGGGGAATGTGTCTGTGGCTTATTCGTTCCTGTTTTTTGTTTGTGTGTGGCTGATTCATTTCAGTATTGTGTTGCAACTTATGAAGGCCTAAAATAGTAACGTAATGTTGCACTTGCTTGCACCCACTCGCTTGCTTGCAACTTATGAAGGCATTAATGGCAACTTAATGTTGCGCCAAACGTGTGTGTGTGTGTGTGTCTCCTTTAGGTTTGAAATGAATAAGCCACAAACACAACCCCAGAATCCAGATCACCGTGTTTATCAATTGATGATTGGTTTAGATTTCGGTCATTTGTTCATAATCTTCTATAGTGCTCAAAAGTTGATATAGCTCCCTTCAAAAGTTAGGCTCTATGATTACTAATGAATGGGCATGATGATAGGAAGCCCGAAGCCCCTACCTGGTATCATTTTCCAGTTTTTTAAGCGATGGTGCATAAGTACAAAATGGATTGAAGGCTGCTGCAACGTGGGGGATTCCAGAATCCAGATGGGCATGAGATAATTGTTCACGCAGTGAAGTTCCTGTTTGATGCTCATTTAGCTCTTCAAATAGAGTACAGGTCGTGCTATGAAGCTCTCTTTTGGTGTTTTGAAAACAATTTTCTTCAAGTTAGGATTCATACAGATTCTTCGTTCGTGGTCCGTGATCTGGTGAAAGGAAAGACATCCGAATGGCTCTTGAATGCTATGTTAGAAAACATTTTGGTGTATTCTGTTTTATAATATCTGTATTTCTAAGGTTAGTAAGGCCTTTGTTCAAGAAAAGAAACCCATGTACTAGCAGGTTTGGCAAATGATTTATGTTATCCTGACAATCCTGTGCGGTAACTTTGAAATTTTTTGTTTGGAGTGAAGAGCAAGACATATATAGACATAGGTAGTCAACAGTTTACGGAAGTATCAACAAAACATTTATGGGATTACAAATAAGCTAGCCCTACTACAGAGAAAATGAATCTCCCGTGACTGGATGTTTGCCAATAACTCCAAATTGCATTGTTGTTTTGTTTATTTTAGTTTGGTTTTACTATTATTGTAGGTCTCTCGAGTATCCTAAAAAAGAGAAAAAGAGAGAAGAAATATCAACGGGCATGATATTCGTGCTCTGCATGAAGCCATTCACCTAGTGTATTACTAGACAACTTGAACTGCTGTAGGATAATGTCTTTCTATTTGTGTGGGCTTTTGGGCTTTTGGCGAATTCTAATATTGGATATTTGAATGTCTTAATGGTTATCCAATGCTTCCAGCTATCTTTTGAATATTTCTGTAACTTTAGTGCATTCAATACTAATGACGCCAATTATCCATAAAATAACTACCGAACCCAAATTAAACACAAATCACTGCGTAAAAGGCGCGTGTTTCTTGCAAAGCACAAACGAAAACACTAGTTGACCAAGTAAGAACACCACATATTAAGTATTTGAGTACCCGTCGGCACGGCATGGTATAGCACGGCACGACACGATATCAAATGATACAACACAACCCGATTAAATAACGGCATGGCATGGCATGGACCGTTTTAAAAATGAACGTATTTAAAAGGCATGGCATGACCCGATTTTAAAAGGCACGGCACGACACGATTTCAAATGGCACAACACGACCCGATTAAAAAACGACCCGGCATGGCACGGGCCCATTTTAAAAGGAACGAAATAAAAAGGCACGCCACGACCCGATTAAATAACGTCCCGACACGGCACGACCCGATTTAAAAAGGCACGGAACGGCACGGCATGACGAGACAAAATAAATAAAAAAGGCATGGCAGGGCACGACCCGATTAAGTAAACGGCCCGACACGGCCCGATTTGATTCTTAAAGGCACGGCCCGACACGGCACGATAAAGCAAATGGGCACGTCACGGCACGCTTCAAAACCGACATGGCACGGCACGGCACGGCACGGCACGATGAAGTAACTGGCACGGCTTGGCACGGCACGAGGCCGGCACGGCACGCAAATAAATGGCACGGCACGGCACGGCACGCACGTTTGACACCTCTAACCCCGCCACACTACGCGTCGTTTCCTGAAAGGTGGAAGAGAAAATCCATAAGCCAAAGCTCGTGTGAATGATTAATACTTAACTCACATGCCTTCCATGGATAATGCAAAATAATTTGATAATACTTCGAAACAAAGAACTCAAATTCATAAGCCAAATATAATGCACATTCCGCTATTCAAAATTCAAAGGCTACCGGGCGTCCCCGGTAGTGGATAAGCCAGACGTCTATGCATTATCCCAAAATACACACCAACCTCAAACACCCTTGCTAGCCATTAAGCCGTCCCCTAGCAAGACCGGACGTTGGGAATGCCATTAAATAGATTCGCAAATATTTCACAAATAAGTCCACCTTCCATTGTTATCCATGGAGTACACAAATTTTTAAACATGTTCAAATAAGAAAAACAAGTTCAAAACCATGTGTTTAAGTATTAAATCACTCACCTCGTATCCACGTGTCACCCGAACCTCCTAAGACAATTAGGCAACAAAACATGATTAGAGGATGTCAAACAAGCCTATTTTTAATGCACGTAAGATCCTAGGGTAAAATTATAAAGTTACATAACTAGCCTTGAGAGAACATACCCTGCGGTTCTAATTTCAACTTAAAATCTGACTTTGCACAGGAATAACCAAGACACAATCTTTATGCATTTTTTTAGGTCTATGAGTCTAGTTTCTAACAAAACAAACGGTGCGTCATTTTGAGTCCCGAGCTAAGAGTTATGGCCATTTTACCAAAGTCCGTCGGTGCTGTCAGATTCTACGCGGGAATAAGTAAAATTGATTGAAAAATCATAACTCTTTCACCTTAAACCCAAAAATAGTGAAACCAACGCCAAAAGTTGCACCACAACAAGTCCTACACTCAGTAAAAATCCCAGGTTTAGGAACGAGAGGAAATTAACCCAACAATCAAAAGAAAAAACAGTTTCGCAACCATTTTCGCACCAGTCAACCAACCCCGCTTAGAAATTCACCAAAAATTGTACACTTAACCAAATTACTTGATTCCAACTCCAATCTCTTCTTAACTTAAATGTATAACTCCTGTAACAGACCCAAAGCCACCCAAGTAGTTCAACATGCCCAGTACGGTAAAAGAAGACAGCCACGCACAGATTCGTACATCCAGGAAACAGCCGGTATTCAAAAATTCATAACTAATTGTGTGGTTATTGGTTTTGCATGATTTTGGTACCGAAATCTTCGTATTGAAACGTACTTCAACAGTTATGAAGACACCAAAAATTGAATCTTAGAAGAAGAGCCCCAAAATGACAGATTACTAGCATCCACGAAATTTCAGCATACACTAGATTTAATCAAGACTCAAACTAGATGATCAGACTTGATTCTTATACATCAAACTAACACATAAACATATAAAGAAGGCAAGAGATCCCAACCTCATGGGTTTTGAGCAAAACCCGAACCTTTGACCAAGTCAACCGAGCTCCCACGTGGTCCGATCATGATTTTTCTTGGATATCCGGAAAGCCCGTGCTCCGTATAGCAACTTTAATTCGCGAACCTTGTCCGGAATCACACCTTAGGTGGATAAAATCGAAGAGAGAAGAGAGGAGGAAGTTTCCGGAGGAGAGGAATAGAGAGACAGAGAGTGAGCCGAGGAGAAAGAGAGAAATGGGAGAAAATTAGTCTCCTGGAGATATTATTGAGATATGGGAGTAATCCCCTACTTCTCGCACCACACCCTCACACGTGCACCTTTCACATAATTACGCCAATATCTTTCCACAAACACGTCTCACCATATATCCGTACCGTCTTTCTCGACGGGCCTTACGATTGCAAAAGAATAAATACGGCATCAAAAATCCGGGTCTCTACAGATGTTTCTTCTCTTCGGTAGAATTCCAAGCAGAAGACTATGCATTTGGTCCATTGCTTTGCTAGATGGGAGGAAGAAGGGACGGTGATTCTTCCCCAATCGATAGTTCCGAGGCGAGGAAGATGAGAACGATGAAGAAGATGGATGATTGACCTGGGTTTTGAAAGTTGGGATGTCGTCGTTCTCATTGCAGGTACCAAACTCCCTCCTTAATAAACCCATACCCAACATGCTTAGGGTTAGGATTTTTTTCCATTTGGTCTTGAATAGCTTGATCTAAAGATAAGAAAGTGTCTCACTCTCAGATAGAGAAAGCCATGTCTCTGCCTCAATCAGCGCCGACCTCGCGTCTTACACAGCGTCGACCTCAGATCACGGCTTTATCTCTAGACCTCAAAGTAGGGGAAAAATTACAATCAGAGTCTTGGACAATGTTTTGTTCGCTTTCAAATTTGTCACGTATATATTGATAATATGTGTGAGTAGAACTAATTATATACTCATGGCATTATTCGATCACTTGGAAAGTTGGAGCACTTTGGGTAATTAAATACTTCAATCTCTCTTTCTTTATATAGAGAGATATGTGTTGACATCTGGCATCTGCATTGTTTGGATTGGGTCCTATGTGTGTTTCAATTGATTTTTGGGATGTAGTGTTTTGGGTTTGTGTGGGTTTTCGAGTTGGAATGGGCGTGTTTGTGCGTGAATTGTAGTAGCTTGGGGGTGTGTGCACTTCAGTAGCTCTTTCTTAAGGGTTTGGGTGGGTGGGTGGGTTTTACAGTTTGGGTGTGGGTGTTTCAATTTGTATGTGGTGGGTGTCGGTGATTGGATGAATCTGTTGCTTCTAAGTGATGAATCAAGTGTGGTGTTGCTAGGGTATAGGTGCTGTCCGTTGATTGAGGTGTGTTAAAGTGTTTTTGTTTTGACCTGGGGCGTCTTTTTTTTTGCTGATTTTATTGGCACCCTGTTGTGGAAATGCAGAGGAGTCAGCTGAGCATTTCCTACTTCACTGCAATGTAGCTTGGAGAGCTTGTTCGAGAATAATTGAATCGTGGGGCATGCAATAATGGTTATGCCAGATTCATATTACCCCTCATGTCGCGTTGGATGCTTTGCAAATTTAAAATGAGTGAGTGTTGCTTGGATCTAATTTTGTATGTGGCGATTTGGTTGCTTTGGCTTGAAAAGACAAAGTGTATATAATTTGCTTTCACACAACAAAACTTGCTACGTAAATAGAACAATATTTTCTGGTTAGTATGCTTGGTTGGTTTGGTGAGTGCACTATCAGAGAGTGAAGAGTGAGAAAAAGTGTATTCTGATTTGCTTGTATGTCCACCTATTATTAATACGACTTCTAATTAAATAAAGTATATGTGTTGACTTGTTTTTAACTGCTAAAGTGGTTCCTTTTCTATATGGTTAAGATATAGATATGTTGACTTGTAAGTATCATAGATTAATCCATGTGGCATTAATCTATTGCTGTTTTCTAAAACTTCTTGCAATATACATGACGTATGTTAAGATCAAATGACTTCTTGAGCAAGACAGGTTTGTTGGTCCTCTGTTTGGCAAAGAAGCTTTCATGGTCAAAGAAATTGGTTCGGTAATGGTTCAATATGAAGAGCAAATTTGAGGAGTTTCAGTTTGACAAAGTTGTTTATGGGCGCAGGTACATTTTTCTTTATTCTATGGTTCTTTTTTGCTTTGGATTACCTTCTCTTTTTTTTCTTTTTTTTTATTCTAGGTTTCTTCAGCTTTTTAATATGGAAGGCCTGCTAATTGTTCCTTAAACCCAGTTGTGATTCTTGAGTTTGAATTTCTTGGGCTGGTCCTCCAGTATTGGTATTGCTAATATGATTCCTTTCCCTATTTGGTTACTAAGAAAAATGGACAATGAAAGAGGAACAAAAAAAATTACAAGCTCTTTGATTGTCCCGCAAATATATTGGCTCAGCCGAGTGAAGAAAATGAAAAAAATACCAAGGTTCTATTTTTTCCCCCTAAATTTAGTTTTCCTAACAATTCTTGGATCATAGTTTCTCAGGCCCTACTATTTTCTTGCTTCTTAGAATTTAATGGGCTTGTTGAATTTTTGGTTACTAATTTGTTTTGAGATGTGAACTGATGCATGAAATGGTGGATTTGTCATTTAGGTGCTGATGTGGAATGTAGAAATAGCTTCTCAGAGAGGGACCCATGGACAATCAAGAAAAGCGGAACAGGTTCAGTATCCTCAATAACTCCACATGACTCTCGGTTATGCCATCCACTCAGTATTTCTTTCTCTGTTCTCACTAGAAACTGATTACTAGATACAGATTTTTCCTCCGGAGATTTGTTAGTAATGTAATGAGCACGTGGAATTAGAACTGTGGTGTCCTGTGCTTATGCCATCGACTAAGAACCAGTAAATAGATTTTTCCTTCTGAGATTTGTTAGTAATGTAACGAGCATGTGGATTTAGAACAATGATGTCTTGTGCTTATGCCATGGACAAGAATGTTTATGTATTGTAGTCCATTCCATACTCCATATAAACATGGTTTATTCTCACCATTGCGTTATTAATGTAACTATAGATTTTTCTATCCATATACGAGGGAAAGACAGGAGATGTATTAAACCCAAAAAAGAAACAATTGGAGAAGAACTCAAAAGTATGTTCTAACTCTTTCCTCAATTTGGATTTATCATCAATTCATTCGTAGGCATTATTACTTATTTGAATGCTCTAATGATGTTAGCCCATTCTAATGTTTTATTTGGTAGAATTTTAAGTTTTCATCCCTAATTACAGCTGTGACCTAACATTTGTCTTAAAAGCATACTAAAGTTTTGTAGCTTTGTATCCTCTAACCTGTTAGTAAGTATGTTAAGGTAGCTTTCTGTATGAGACATGGTGTTTGTAGGTTTTACCATGAGATCATCCTTTGAATGGATTAAGTGTGGAATGGATTGCAGCCTTGTGTTGTCTTACCTACTATAAGTATGTTAAAGTTTTGTTCTGTATTAGAAGTGTCCTTTGCAGGGCATATTATCGGTAATTCTGATCATTGGCAACCAACTATTGTTTTGGTGGTGACTAACTAATGATAACTTTTTAAAAGCTGGATTTAGCTTAGTTTACTGTGAGTGTAAAAGGAAAACGTAGGATTGAGTATTGTTAAAAGGAAATTGATGACTAGTTTGACTAAGATTGCTAATAAAAGCTGTATGATCAAATATCTATTGAATTTGAATTTTCCAAACGTTTGTTTGTGACACTTTGAACTTACAGTAAATGTTTCAGATTTACTTTAGTGTACTGAATTTTCTTTTCCCATGTAAGTCTCAATTGGTCCTGTGATGAAAGAAGTCAAGTTTGAGTTTTTTTTATGAGAGGTCCATCGGCATGGCTGATGCCAAGGTAAAAGAACAAATCGTTTGTTCGCGCTGATCATGTGTTGGATAGTTTTTCAGAAATTTAAGCGAAGAAATTTTCCATTGGGGCTGTATGCGAATTTTCTTTCAAAATTGGGGCTCTTGAATTTGGAATTGTTTTGTTAGATCATTTGTGTCCAAAAGCTCAAGTTGATAAAAAATGGTCCTGCAAATGGACATCAATCTACCATAGACTCTTTGATTGGCAACCCTTTCTCTCATGAGGAGAGACAAATATACAGAACTGAATTAGATTTGCTAAGTGCAGACACATTTAAAACAGTTTTCCTTTGTAAGAAAGAGAAGGTAAACAACTAGGATTATTGGTACTTGAACTCATGGTCTATTGGAATGAAAGCTATAGCATGTTAAGTTACCAATTTCCACAACCTAGCATGTGAAGAAAACAAGTGATCCGTAGGCCCTGTTTGTTGGCTTACTGAATATCTTTTCACAGTTATATTTATTTCTTCTTTTCCCCAATTGGTGAATATTCTCTTTTGCAAGGGATATTTATTGTACTATTGTGGCCTTGTGGAACAGTAATGAGTTGACTTAATTGTTTCTTATGTTACCTTTTTGAACCAATGGATGATGATGAATTGTTAGTTTTTGGAAGAAATGTAAATATTCGAACCACATCTTGATTTTATGAAATGAATGAATTGTGGTATTGATGATTTTTGATAGGATGCCAAGAAGAACATGGACCACGTACTAATTTTATCTAGTGATTATCTCTACCGAATGGATTACATGGACTTTGTACAGCTACTTACCTTTTTATAAAATGCCTATTCTGTTATCCAGCTTCCAGATAGGTGATAAAACGAGCCTTAGAATAGTGTTTCTCTTATGCGTTTCACTTCAATTAGTGCTCCACTTAGTGTGATTCACTTCAATTGCTTTCGAAATGCTTTTGCTTTGTCTAACCTGCATAACTTTATTACACTAGCAGGTCTTTTGAACTTGTGCACATAAGCCTGTATACTTTGCACTAGAGCAACTTCAACAACAAACCCTTTCAGTATATGTAATCAACTTTTATGACTATTTCAATGTATGCAATTTGCTTACATAACTACCAACTGAATTCTCAACTTCCAAAACTTTGGATGAATGTAATTACAACACCAACTACTCTTTCCTGTTATAAATCAGAAGTTTCGATGGCCATGATATTCGTGCTGTGCACAAAGCGGTGAATCAACACATGACAACCAGGGCAGTTGACTTTGAATGGAATTGACTTTAAATGTCTGTGGCAGTTAATTTTTGTTCTCATTTCTGTAATCCATGCAACATATTTTAATAGTAAGACTCGAACTCTGGTATCACACTTGCTAACGGAGTACATTTTGGTGTGATTCCTTTTAGTCAAGACGTGTTCTATTATTTTGCTTAATTCTCCTAAAACTTGCATTTCCAGCATTCCCACCCCATTCCAACCCCTAACCACCATGAACAGCATCAGTCTCTGCCCTAAAACAAAATACTTTCTCTTCAACGGGCATCATTCTCGTGCCTTGCACGATGCAGGACCTAGTGACATATAAGCATTTGAGATTTTGGTTTGAGTTACTTCACGTGTCAATTCTTCCAATTGGCGTCCCATGTCTTTTTTGACATCCATGCCTGAATGCTCGTTGCCCAAATCAGTTATTGGATGGGAGTAGTACCCTTTTTCGATAAAAAATAAGATAAGGGGAAAACCATTTCCAATGGGGAATAAACTTTCCTTTTTGCGATATTTTCTCCGGTCATTTAAGGGTGTGTTTTACGTACTAACTAAAATAAGTATTAATTATTTTTTAATTAAAGATAATGTATTATAAGAAAATGATCTATCTCGTAAAAAAAATCAAATATTTAAAAAATAAGAATTTCAGCGGAACAGTAAAATAGACTTGAACCTAGGGATTGTCTATTGTCTATATAAGGTGATCGCAGTTAGTCATGCAACAGCATAGGCATGCATCCAGTTTTCTCTCTGAATCAGTATCAGACTCTCAGTATCCTCCCTCCTGTTTTGGTCTTAGTAACCGGAGTGGTCATCATATGGCAGTTACTGTAAAGCAAGTGAAAGGTTTTGTAGCTAGCTTTGAAACGGAGAAAATAGATTCAAGGGTTTGACCAACTGTCTCGTCTGATTAACATTTATGCGCAAGTATATCCACCTGAGATTTATCTATGTTGCATGAAGCCATGAAGGAATGATTAAATCGCAGAACAACTGTCAATGGAATGGTTATATTCATACTTGAGTTAAATTGCACCAGACAATGTGAACCTATAAGGTCAAGTACAACACGAAGATGTTTAAATCCAAATGACTAAAGGGAGCTCACCCCAGTTAAGAAATAAGAATTAATCAGAGGCTTAGCTTAATAAAGTTTAATGTCTTGTTTTGTTTTGTATTGTGTTCAGGCCATCTGTCTCTTTTATGTGGTACCCTTTTCATTTCTAGGAGGCGGTGAGCTTATTGGTGTGTACTATTGTAAGAAGTATAATTGGTGTGTACTGTTTATGATGAACATAGTAGGTGTGGCAGATATTATTATTATGTTGTACATAGTAAGTATAGACTTTAGTGTTAAAGGCTATGTCGTAACAATAGTATGGTAGTACGAAGCAGGTGAACCAATTATGTGTAATATTATTTAGTGATGTAAGCGATGATGCAAGCAATCCCTCCTTATGCCTATAAAAGGAGGGCTCTCCCCATTGTACAAACCAAACCAGTCCAAGTAAGTGTATTCTTAATAATATCTCTTTTATTCCCCATTATTCTCTCCCTCTCTCTTTCTCTCTCGATCCTAACCTACTTCGTGTTTGTACCGTATCTGCAAACTATATGTGGGCTATAGCCTATAGTGCTATGTTTAGTTTTTGGGCCATAAAATGTTTGTAGTTTGTAATTGGGTCATGTTTAAGTTATTTTGTAGTTGGGTTTTTTTTATGGTGGCCTCCTTTTATAGAGAAAGGAGAAGCCTAGCCTGGAATTTAGTAAGGTTCCTAAAAAACATACAAACATAATACATGGGCCTACTCTACATTATTACATACCTTACATTACGTGGACACATTCACAGAGATTCTTTGAGAGTTCTTTACAGGCAACGGACAAACACCATTATATTATCACAGCAAACAACTTTACCACTATTCTGCAGAAATGAGATGACCTAAAGTAAAGCAACTCAAACTTTACTTTTCCTTCATTTCATTATTACAGCAAACAACTTTGCCACTATCTACAAAAATGGGTGGTATTGGTTCATGTCCTTTTCTCGCATTTGGTCATTTTTTTCTTGCGCTCGCCATGGATTTTGTGGTTCACAAATAATTTAATGTGGCTATATATCTTGAGTCATTAACCAACTGGTTTATGTTTCAAGAATCTTAACTTTTATGGGTTATTTCTGAACCGGGGTTGATTAAGACAATCATTGGGGTTGTGGAGTCGTGTCATTCAGTTGAGGTTTTATGCATAGGATTTGAAGCCTGAGAATTTCCTTTTTGATAGTGGTGATGAGGATGCCAAGCTTAAGGCTATGGATTTTGAGCTTTCCATTTTTTACAAGCCTGGTTAGTTATTTGTTGTGATACCCATTTGATCTAGGTTTTGATATGGTTAATAAAAATGCGTCTCCAACCTCCTAACGATTCTCTTGGAGATGGAGGAGGAGGAGGAGATGCCACTATATGTAGTGGAGCCAAACGAGGCCGAGGGAAGCATAAGCAGAGAGGACCTCATTAGTAGTAGTAGAGCTCTAGAGCTTATGTCCGCGAAGAGGATCACGTCGTAAAGGTAGTCGGGTGTGTTTCTCATGCATGGAAGCCATTGGAAGGACACAGAGTAATATATGTTTGTCTCAGTTCGAAATATCTTCATGCGGGGATGTTTGTGTGCTCACCATGTCCACCACCACACCATAACCCGTATTGACTTGGTGACTCCACAAGGTGGTGGTTTAGTAGGGTCATGCAGGGTAGGATTTGGAAAATAACATACACCCTCAAAAGAGAGGAGACAAGAGTATTGGTATGTGTGATATTTTGCAGAAATATGAACTCAAACCACAAGAGAGTTCAATACAGATTTCCACCATTTTTGGACACTGGAGGCTATAACTTTAACTGAAACAAATCACATCAAGAACATGAGCAGCAAAATCAGAGTTTACATGATATTTTACTAATAAGAATTGAAACTACACACCTCCAATAACAGCAGAATAACAACGTAGGTCAAAACCCTCAATCATCAATCCTGAACCCACAATAAACGGGTCCCCAAAAAAAAAAAAAATTTCCACAGGCAACCAAATATATATATATACAAGTGAAGATAGACCAAGACACTTTCACTCATTCTCTGTCAATGACCACTCTTTGAGAAGAATGGGAGACACTTTTAGTCGACTGCTCGGAAGCAGCAGCGAGGCCCTGCAACATTCTCAGTATTTCAGTTGTGTCCTCCAAGTAGTACTTGGCCATGCTGGGCTTTTGGCCAACAGTGCACGCGAACACTTCGGCGACCGGGGAGAGAGAGGGACCGGCCATGGCACTCCTTATCACCTCAAACATGTCCTCGTCCGATCTATCATCCCCAATACAGAGAACAAAATCTGGAAGCATGCCCTTCTGTTGCATTGTGACTAGTAAGTGCTCTGCAACGAGACCTTTGTTGACACCCTGTGGTAGAAGGATAGAATTGTCATTCTAGTTGGTGAACAAAACCGAAAAATATTATGTGATGTCCTCAAATTATTACAGATGATGAATAGGGCTATCCATACCGGGTATTCGATTATGTGGTTACTCAAAATTGTGTTTGTCAAGAGTATTTTTACTACGCAAAATACTTAGCTTTGAAATACTTGGACTAGGTGGATAGCGTGGAATAAACAAAGCTTTTGATTAAACTCAAAATGGTTGTCTTTTTATCTCAATGGAACTAAAAGCATGATAATAAATCATTCAAACGTCTCACATAGCATTACAATAGGGGAAACTGAGGTCATGGATTATTGTTTGGTTGAGAAGCAGATGTTGTTGTCTGAGCCAAAAGATACATAGAACAACTAGAACTATATCTATATCAGCAAACAGCAAAATACACAAATTCTTGTTTCAATCTTGTTCAAAAGAATTTCCAATCCAATAATAGTTTCAAACTCTCGTCGGATTGTACAAGTACTAGCTTTTTTTCCTGGAGGAATTCTTGTTTTTCAAACAAGGGACTGAGGAATTCACCCAAAACGTTCAAACATTTCTTGAATTGTTCAGAGTAAAATTAGCCACAAGTACTGAATCAATTGCAAAGCTAATGTAGCACTAAAACCAAAACACATGAAAGGGGCACTTTTTTTAGTAACTTCTGGATGAAATGTAAGATGAGTTTCAGAACATCAATCAAGCATGAGTTCTCGTCGTAAGCACGAATAAGAGTGAGACATCAAAAGCTCACATGTCCAACAGCTTGTTATCAAGAGGTTCTCGAAGTTCATAGGCGCTGCATACCTCAAAAATCACGTTCCTAGGACCTCAACTCAAACTGTTCTCAAAGAAAGGTTGGATCTCTTAAAAAAGCCAATAGTCAAGGAAACATCGTGTTACTATTGTCCTTAGAAAGTAACATATATGTGCTGGAAACAAAAATATGTGGTGTTAATTTTAACAAAATAAGTAAAGTACCACAGGGGGTAACATGGTACAACAATATATTATTTCGAGAGTAAGACCCTATAACAAGTCATAGAATCGTTAAGATACATTTCCATCAGAAGTACGTCACTTCTTGTTTCTCTTAATGTTGGTTAAAGATGAGAAGAGAAAAATGCTATATCTAAACATAAAGTAACAACGAAAAGCATTCAATTCTTCCAGAAATTGATGTGTTAGTAGTTAACTCACACTGGACCAGAGGGACCTGTTAAAAAGTTAGACAAAACACGTAGTTCTGTCCCCACCAGGTATGCTCCAGAAAGGATGTCATTGATGGGCCCAAACCATGCCTGAGCTTCATTTTCTCTTAACTCAACTTAAGCATGATAAGGTGATTCTTGTTATCTCTCCAGTGTTACTAGTTATTATATGAAAAAAGGAACTATCCTGACCTGATTATTATCTTGTTTATATCACAAGAAAGAAAAATGTATTACTAACCTGTGGTTTAACTTCTACGATCTGCTGGCCGCTTTTAACAGAAACAGGTTCATTGGCAAGAACACTTTCCAGGTGGTCAAGAAGTTCCTTAGCTTGACATAATCCAAAATCCGGATCTGCATACTGGTAATTCCAAACAAGTGCACTCTCTTTGGCCTCTATGGTGGAACCATCTGTTGTTTCCGTGTATAATCGCATTACCGGCTCAGCAATTTGTTTCCAATAAAAATCTGGTACAGCAACACAAGTTTCCCAGTCTGCTTGGGGATTGGGCCTGAAAAGTAATAAACTCAACTATGCTTCAATACTGAGAATGACATAACAACGAAATATTAGAAGCTGTGTGGAGGTACTTAAAAACTTAAGAAACAAAATGTTGTTTCAGAGGTGGTTGACCATATATGTATCCAAACATACAGCAGACAGTGAACGCAAACTAAAATTATTTGTGTCACCAAAACACAGATGTTTTTTTTATCATTCAGAACACAAATGTTTGGTACTCTTCTATAGCAACTTAGGCTGCATTTAGATGTAGCGCTTAAAGAACCAATAATACTTGGTAGTTGGACAAGTCTGGATGTGGGTGTCATTTTACTAGTCCCTGATTGTGTGATTAAGTAGGCACACCCCTCTACCATTACCTTAACCGCCACTCTCATAATCTCATTATTGTCGTTACCACAAAGACCACTTCACCTACACTGCTACAGGAGCCACTACTATCACTGCCACATTTACCAACACAAACCTACGGAAACTAAATATTCCGCTGCATGCTTTATGGGATGTGGGATTGTACTCTATTTCTCAAATTTCCATAACTACGAATTGTTTTGAAAAATAAACCTTCGTATGAGTTAGCGATTCGCCTTTCTCGGGTAGCACATGGCATTTGCATTTTAAGATGCCACAAAAGCCGAAAAAGGCAAAATGACCATGATTTACAGTTATGGCCCATTAACAACACACTGCAACACATTAAGAAGATATGAACACTCAAGAAGTTAGTATGAATCTAGTTAGTTGGCAGATCTACTCATCTACACACACTGACTCACATGGAATGGTTCCAATCACGGTTTATCCTTGTCCCGAACTTGCTACCTTTTCATGCAATAGGACAGTAGCAAGACACTAAAGTGGTGATTAGGATTACCAATTACATGAGGTAAATGTAAAGGTATGTACCTCAGAAAATAGCCATGCTCTGCTGCCATCCCAAGCTTTTCACATGAAGAAAACCATTCAGATAGAGTTTTTTTATCCTTCCCGCTAACTAGGAAAACTACATTCTTGGGGTCTTTGCACAAGCTTTTTAAGATTGCAATAGCCTCTGCATTAGGGGCAGTGCTAATTGAACTTTGCAGCATCATAGTTCCATCACAATCCAACAAAATCGCTCGGTTCTTTGTCCTCTTATATGCTGAAGCAATATGCTCAACTGAAAGCTTCCTGAAGCTTGGATCCAAAGCAATAACCCGAAAACCCAAACCAAACCCAATACCCCAGCACCTCCTTCTGACATGATCCCTACATGCCCTTTCAAGATCCTGCAAAAAGCTATGTGCCCAATATGCCACATGGTGTGTACTCACATATCTATGGTGTTTCTCGTGCCGCATCTGTTTCTCTGCCTCTGACACTATCAAGGCGGAATTCATAGCTTCAGCCACAGCCTCAATGTTCCATGGATTAACACGAATCGCACCACTAAGAGAAGGAGAGCACCCAATGAACTCAGAGACCACTAGCATGCTTTTCTTTGGAGTAGTTGGGTTCAGACCTAAGGTATTATCAAGCTTCTCATTTCCTTGTCGGCAAACAACATATTCATAAGGTATAAGATTCATCCCATCTCTCACTGCCGTCACAAGACAACACTCTGCAATTGCATAAAAAGCGATTCGCTCATAAAACTGAAGCGGGGAATCAATCAAAACCACTGGATCGTACCCTGTCTGTCTGTAAGTTTGATTAATCCTGTCCACTGTGGTGCGAGTTTCGGTTTGGATCTCTTGAACATCTCTCCCTCGCCCTCTTGCAGGATTTGCAATTTGGACCAAAACAACTTTACCCCTCTTCTCCGGATGCTGTAAGAGCAACTGTTCAAAAGCCAGTAATTTTAAGCTTATCCCTTTAAAAATATCCATGTCATCAACCCCAAGCAAAACAGTCTGACCCCTAAACTGATCGCGCAACTCTGCAACCTTAGATTCAGTCTCCGGAAGATCCAGCACAGACTGAAGCTGACCCATGTGGATCCCAACAGGAAGAATTTTAATGCTAACTGTCCGACCATAATACTCAAGCCCTATATAACCTCTCTTGGATTGGTATGAAACCCCTAGCATTCTACTGCAACAGGAAAGGAAGTGTCTTGCATAGTCAAAAGTATGGAAACCAATAAGATCCGAGTTCAAGAGTGCCCTAAGAAGTTCATCTCTAACGGGCAGCGTCCGATATATTTCAGATGATGGGAATGGACTATGGAGGAAGAATCCAAGCTTCAACCGGTTAAACCTCTTCCTTAGAAAGGTTGGCAAAACCATCAAATGGTAGTCGTGGACCCAAACGAAATCATCATCGGGGCTAATCACTTCCATCACTTTATCCGCAAATATCTTATTCACGGATACATAAGCTTGCCAGTAGGACCTATCAAACCTCCCACCAAGATCTGGCGACAGAGGAAGCATGTAGTGAAACAAAGGCCACAAATGCTGCTTACAGAACCCATGGTAGAATTTACCGAAGAGATCCGGAGGGATGAAAGCCGGAACACACTTGAAAGTTTCGAGCAAGGTTTGTGCCACCTCATCTTGTTCACTAGTGTCAATTTCTTCCTTGAGAGAACCAACATAGACTACTTCCACATCTTCTCCTAGGCCATCTTTGAGTTGCAAAAGAAGGGAGTCCTCATCCCAACTAAAGTTCCACCCTCCTCCATTGCTATCTGATCTTCTATGTGCACGAAGCGGAAGTTGGTTACCCACGATGATAATCCGTTCTTGGGAAACGGAAGAGGGGGCATCAGAGCCAACACTAACATTGCTATCATCATCTACTTCGGACAATACCCCAGCAAAAGTAGCCACCCTAGAAAGCTTCCTGCCCCCTCGACCGAAAGTTGGGGATTCACCAGAAGTAAGATCCAAAAGGTTAGAATAAGACCTTGAAACCATTATCAAATTCGAGTATATAACTCAACCCTCCAGGGAAGATCAATAGAACAAGGTGGCTTCTTCTTTATCCAATAAATTTCAATCAAATTCTGCAAAACAATCCATGTCAAGATAGAATCAGAAAGGCAAAGCAAAAATAATCAAATCCTGCAGGATACAATAGACCATGTGTATAAACGGACGAGCAATCACTAAAGATTCCAGCTGCTGTAGCTATATGCAAAAATGCCTATTCAAGCCTGAAAAAGCCTCCTCAGAAATTTAAGGCCAAAACTAACAAAGGATTAAAGATTCAAATGAGAGTGCAATTCTAAAGCATGACAAAAAAGAACTTCAGAGATCTCACAAAACCAACCCTCAGTCTCGCAGGAAAATCACATAACAGGGATTACAACGAAATTTGAGCAAAATTCAGAAAAAAAAAAAAACATTATTGAACAGCCACACATAAAGTTGCAAATAGCCAGGAGCTGAATCCGAAAGAATTACTATGTTTAAAAACAAAAGTTGAATGAATAACAGTCCAAAACAATATTCAGTCTCAGGCTGGGCACAACAGTCACTAAAAACAATACTTGAGCAAACAAAAAAAACCTATATAATACTCAAGGGCTATACAATAAATTGTAAATACCCAACAGCTGAATATGAATGACTACTGTTCAAAACTGGAGGAATTGCATTAATCCGTCCTAAATCAATAAAATTACCTCCAGGAAGACCCTGAATCTTGCGCAATATAATAACAGTCAAGAGAACAAAACAATTTATCAAAGCCCAGAAGAAACAAAAATACTCCTGAAGGGCCACACAAAACTTTGCAAACACCCAGGAGCTGATTAATCAGAAATAACATAAACCAGTATCGGAAAATTTGAGAAATTATACGCATAAATATCAACAAGTACCCTAAAAGCTAAACTTGATGGATGCAGTGATAAAGTGATAAATTACCTCCAGATGGTCTAGGGAGAAAAACTCATCTGAATAGCTTCAAATATTGAAATGCATAATCAGCCCATCATCAATAACCAACAAAAGTAAATTGTAGGGAGGTAGTCAACTTAACAAGGAAATGGATCAAATCGTGAGAAATAAAGAACGTTTGAAGAGAGAAGAAAAGCGGCGCATAAAAGTAGCAGGGAGTTTAAGAAATAGTAGTACAGGGAAAGCAGAAGAGGAAAGAGTGGCTAACAGTTGGGCAAGACACGAGAGATAACCTTTCAGGGTATGGAGAGTGGTCTGAGCAGAAAAGATGAAAGATTCCCACTATTAATGTCTAAAAGATTCCTCCTCCTTCCTCTCTCTCTCTCTCTCTCTCTCTCTCTCTCTGTATTCAACAATGGAACCAACAGACCCTTTCCTTTTCAGCTTCTTCTTCAAATTGTGGTTTCTTTTTCCTTATCGTACAAAAAAATATGAGAGCAAATGGGTAGTCCATTTACAGAGCATTTGATTCTCTGTCTCTCTCTCTCTCTCTCTCTCTGAAGTGCGTGTGATGATAGCAAGAGCACAGAACAGTTAGCTGCAACTTCTTACTGCTTCCTCGACTAGAGCAATATTAATTTTTACTATTTTATTGTGGATACAGACAGCTTCCTTTTCTACGGTTATATTTAGCAATAAAGCGCAGTAATATGGCTGATGATTTTACTGCTCTTTCTTTTTTTTTTTTTGTTAATATTACTTTCTGTAACTGTATTTTTGATATAAAAATAAATAAACTTATAGAAAAATGACGTTTTGAAAAAAAAGAATGATAAAATAATTTCTCAATTTTTATTTTTTTTGGGGATCGGCCAATGAAGTGCAGTATGATACGGGCGAAATTGCGTCTACCTAACTCGTGTCACCACTTGCTTTCCACACTCGCGATCACAGCGCGTGTGTTCATTCACAAGCATCTGTATTTTTTTTTTTGGTCTGAGAAAGGGACTGACAAGCATCTTTGGGAAAAAAATCTGAGAAGCATGACCACAGCCAATTTTGTTTTTGCGTTTTTTGTTTTTTTTGTTTTTTTTTGTTTTTGTCTTTTTCGGCTGTCACCTGTTTTTTTTTTTTTAAAGAAAATAGGAGTAGTATTTTTGAGTGTCTAGATTAGCTTTTATCCTCGATTACTTCCGTAGTAACTACTCAAGAGAAATTGTAATTGATGAACGGACAAAGTTTTAATGGCCCCCAAGGTTTTTTCTCTTGTGGTTTGAGAGATCCAAATTTAATTGCGAATATAGTAAAATAAGCTCTTAGTGATTATATATCATGCTCCCTGCTTTAAAATGTTTTTTTTGTGTAAGGTCTGCATGAAAGACAATGTAATTTATATGGCAATTAACATAAATAAATAAAAATTCGTATAACTCTACGTACGTTGTGAAACTTCAAACTATTAAGTTAATTAAATTGTTTAATAAAAGGTTCAAGCAAATATTGAAATGTCATGTCTCATAAATTTTTAAAAAGTCAATTCAGATCCATTTTTTACCAATCATACACTTTTTAATTATTTATATCGCAATAAATTATAAGAGCATCAGCATCAATAGACTTCCAATTAAATCTCATATAGTCCTTTTTTTCTATTGATCACACTTTTTTGACTCACTGCATTAAACTCTTTATCATATTTGTATTTTGTTTGTTAGGATATTCATTTCTTAGTTTATTGCATTCAACTAGTTTGGCCTTGATTGACCACATCTAGAGTTGGATGGCGGATATACAAGGTCCGTTGAATGAATAAGAGACAAAAAAAAAAAGGCTCGAGGCTTTGAGATTGCAAGTTTTCTGTTTCAATAGAAATTAGTTCAAATTTTAACATAATTTTTATATTAAGGGTGTTTTTCACTAACTAAAATAAATACTTATTTTTTTTGAATTAAATAGTACAATTTTATTGTGAAAAATGACTTGTCTCGTAAAATAAAAAATAAATACTTAAAAAATAAGAACATTAAGAGGGTGTTTCCGGTAGTGAATAAATTATTGATGGGTTTGTGAGTAGAGGAAAAAAAATTTGTTGACAATTTTTTTATTAGTGAAAACGAAATGATAAAATGCTGAAACTTTTTTATCAGTAGAAACGAAAAGATAAAATACGTTAAATTTTTATCCTTCTTTTTATTAATGGAAACAGCCCCTAAAATTATGATTTTGAGTGGACACCACAAGTATCATATTTTTCCCAGGCATTAGTACATTTTCCCCCGTAAAGGGATGTGTTAGGAGTACCAAAAACCAAAGCTTAGCTTTTCTACTACTGCAAATAGACGGCCCACAATGAAGGGTAACTTACACGCGCTTTGTAGGTCGAGTAATATTTTCTCTCCCAGTACCTTCATCGGCTTGTCCGCTAAACGATTATTCACCGTCACATTGTGCTCAAAGGTCTTCTCGACCACACATTTATGGGCTGTTTGATAAAACTGAAATTGAAGGTTAAAAAATTAAATACTGAATACTGAATTTTTAAGCTGAAAAGTTGTTTGATAAATATATGAAGTGCTAAATTAAAAAATATTGAATTAATTTTAGTTTTAATTCTCTCTTAATTTACTGATAGTCACAATATAGATACAGTAATATTGGACGGCTAATTGTGGTGGTGGTGGGTTGGTGGTGATGAAGCGAGGGTGGTGGTGGTGGTGGAGTGGTGAGGGTGGGGATGGAGTGAGAGTGGTGGTGGTGGTGTAATAGTGGGGTGGCGATGGAGTGATGGTGGTGCAATGGTGGCAGTGAGTGGTGGTGGTGGAGTGGTGGTTGTGCAATGGTGGCATTGTGGTTGTGGCGGCGACGGCAGCGTGGTATTAGTGATGGCAGTGTGGTGGTGGGTTGGAGTGGTGGTGGCGGTGTGGTAGTGGTGGTGGTGGTGGGCTGGAATGGTAGTGGCGATGGAGTTGTGGTGGTGGTGGTGGTGAGTGATGGCGGCGGTAGCGTGGTAGTGGTGGTGGCGATGTGGTGGTGGGCTTAGTGGTGGTGGAGTTGTGGTGGTGGTGGTAGAGTTGTGGTGGTGGGAATGGTTATGGTGGTGGCATAGTGGTTGAATGCAAGTATTCAAAAATTCAGCCAAAATTAAATAGCTCAAAGCTACTTAATTTTTTTCAACTTTTTTTAACCTACATGTTAAGTAGCACTTAATTTATTAAGTAATGTAAAATATGGTTATCAAACCCACTGAATCACTTATTACTTAATTGATTTAGTTTTAAGTGCTAAATTCAGGTTATCAAACAACTCCTTAAATTAAGATGAATCCTTAAAGTAGTATGTGACAACGTAACAGTACTCTAGGAACAATTAATTATTCTTTTCTTAAATAGAACCACTGGAGAAAGAAAACATCGAGGGCAACAAGGAACACCCTCGACTAGATAACAATAGAGGGGCACTATAGTTTTTGTGACGATGGGATCAAGACATGCAATATTATATTTTTTTTTTGTAGGAGTACCACCACGTGTGGTACTCTAGGGCGCGCCTTCTTTATTATGTTTTGATGTGGTTTCTATCACCAAGTATGTGGTCTTACACTAAAGTGTACTTAACAAAAGCTCCACAAGCATCAGGTAGCGCTACTTTGAAAGCATTGAATAATCCTCTGCTTAGTAAACTGATTAGTAAAGGAGGGTTTGACATAAATTAAGATAAGTACTTCTTAGATATTTATTCACTTTACGGGGGAATTTTAAAAAGTTAAAATTTATGAATTAAAAGTTGAAAAAGTTTACGAAAAGTAAAAGTATTTAAAATAGATGATTTTATCAGTTTTTTTCATTCTTGAATGTTGTCAATTTCGGTTCAAATTTTAATTCCTCTGTGAGGGGGGGCAATTAATTTCACAAATATTTTGAAGAAAAATCAATGAAAATACTAGTAAATACGTAGTAAATACCAAAGAGGTTTTCCATTTCTAAAGATAATTAATGTGGCCAAAATTATCTTCAGACTCTAACTGAACCTTAAAAAGCTCGTGAGTTGAACATTCACTATAGGCGCGGGCCACCATATAAAAAGACAGAGAACCTTCCTTTGGCATTTAAGTTCGAGCACGTGTGACACCCCGTGTGTACTGCTACAATTTCTCATGGTTCCTCTCATTTCATTTCTTTTTTTGATTTTTTTACGGTAAAGGTGTCTGGACCAACTTGCATTCACACCTCAATTAATTTCTTTTCCGGTCCGGTCCGGTCGAAGACAAGCTATTCATGCCGGGATGGCCCTAATAATTGAATTTTGCTCAAATATGTGAGGAGCAAACTTACCCACCAAACCGAACTAAACCCTCGGGTTTATGGTTCCTTTCGTTTGGCTTCTACAATTCCATCAAGTAATTCTACTAAAATGTGTAGGTCATTAACATGGCCGAGTGATATGGGTGTTTATCTCTTATTCTATACACTTATTTACATAGGACTTAACGTATGGTCTATGACGCTTTTCTTAATTTTCTTAAATTTCTCATTAGAAGGATGTGATGTTTTACATTAAAAGGTCAAATTGGTGAGGGTTAAAATCATGTTGGTAGCAGGTAGCCTACACCACTTTGGCTCCCACCAAGCTACTCAATTATGATAGAGTTTTAGTATTTCATGGGGTTGAATACGTATTTAGTATGTACCCGCTTGGGCTGTTGGCCTCAACTATTCAACATTTACTACCATATATATGTATTATGGACGAGATAATATTGAGTTATTTATATATTACAACACAGTCTATATCTCGAGATATAAAATCTCATGGTGGAGGTGGAATCCTATAACCCCTCCATCAAAAAGCTACTAGATGCGTTTGTTTTCTCCTCTTCTAATTTGCTCGAGGATAAAATACGAAACGCATGACACGCTCCCAACCGAAATAAATACCGAATTTCTTTTCGTCACCGTTTTTATATCCCAAAAAAGTTAGTCCCCATGTATCCCAGGAATTCTATAAATCTTTTTATTTTTGTCTCCGAACAAATAAACGAGCCTCTATTTTAATATCCGCAACGAATGCGTTTGCCACAAAGATCTTAATAAACATTGTAAAGGCCTCTGCGAATTGAGATACATACTACAGTATAATTTAGTTATGAGGCTCCCAAAAATGCAAGTTGCAGACAACCAATCAACATCGCAATCATGGCTTTGAAACCAACATTTGGTGCATTGAATTACAAGCGCTACCTCCCCTTCTCGATCTCGACGGTTGAATCTACCATTCTGTGCATGGTAGTTATTACTACTGTCTTTTGTTTTCTTGAGAGAGAAAAATCTTGAAGTACTACTATGGGTACCGAAGAGTATCATACGGACGGCATACCGACGGTCACATGAGGTCCACTACGGATCCCTCACAGAAAATTTGAGCCATTCAATAATTTAAATCAAAAAATCAATTGGGTATCGCGAAAAATCAGCTCAATCTAATATGTGTAGGTGTTCGATCCAAGTTTCTAATTTTTCATCCAATCTTCACATTTTTCCCGATTTTTACAAAATGGGAAGATCGGATATAGCACTTACACATATCGAATTGAGTTGATTTTTCACAATATTCACTCTGTTTTTTTAAAAAAATATATTATTAAATGGTTAGAATTTTCCGTGCGGGGCCCGCCCGCATGGCCGTTGGTACACCGTCGGTATGCACAACTGTCGGTGCTCATTTCTTTTTCCAAAATGTTGAGGTTTCTTTCTTCGACTAAACCATAAATTCTATACAAATGAATGGTGTCCAGAACCGTGAGACATTTTTTTCTTGTTTGTGTTTCTTTGCTATGTGCTGAGTTTCCATCGTACCATCTTTTGAAATACGGGGTTTAGAACTTTGGGCTTGGCATCTCTATTATAAAACAGAAGGGTGTGGGGATAAATTGTTGGAACGGCTTAGATTCATATGATCCAAAGGCTATAGTGCATCATCTTACTTCCCGGTTAAGTGCCCATGGTTTTCACCTAAATCACACAACTGCCATCTCCTTTCAATCAGAATGCGTAGTACCGTAGGCACGGGCTATCACTAGTTATCTGATAACTCAGAGCGTTCGGGTTAGATTACGTGGAACGCAACTCATTTTTGGCCACTCCTAGACCAACTCAAGATATAAGGATGCGGTTCACCTGCACAATTAATAATAATGTTTTACTAGTTGTTAATTTCTCGAAATATTTTAAGATTCTCGTGTTTTATTTTTGGTAAAAAAGCAAGATCCAAAATATTCGTAAACCACTTTTCATTGATTTGTCCGCAAGCTAGTATCTTTGCCTGATTTTTTTTTTTTTATGATCCTTAATTATGGGTTAGAATATTGAGTTTTGTCAATGAAAGGGAAAAGAATGGATTTTGTTTTAGTAAAAATAATTTACAACTTTCTTATATGTTAAGTACTCCATAAGAAACCTAGTAAAAATAGGTTACAGGGGAGCATTTGAGGTCTCTCTCTTGTGAAAGGGTATCTTGAATAGGTTTTTTCCTGGGGGAGGGGGCAGCACTTCTCTCTCTCTCTCTCTCTCTCCTTTTCCTAGCCCATCTACTATTTTCTTCGCTGTACAAACTGCACGTCTTCTTCGCCCATCTCGGTAGCATGTTCACGGTTACGATCCCAGTACATGGTGAAAAAGTCCCATGGTCGTGAACGGCAAGTCCAACGTCCCCAAACAGCAAGTCCTATGTTCGGAAGCCCTCATCGGCTGCGCTTTAATCCCCTCCCGCTTTGTTTCTGTCTGCAAATCTTGCGTATGCCGGACGATACCGAGGAGGAGAACGGTCTGGAGATGGTGCTGGGTTGCAACGGACGGTAGGTTTTTTTGGGGCGGCCGCGGCTGAAAGTTTGATCCTGCAGTGGTTGCAGTAGCAGATGGTTAGGATTAGGGTTAGGTTTTAGGTTTTTGTGTTTTCAATTTTTGGGTCCTGTTTTTGGGTCTTGTGTTTCCTCCCGATGGGGTCTCCGACCCCAGTTCAGGTTTTCCTATCCCAAATTCTGGTCTTCCCAAATCTATGGCCTAATAATGTTTCTGAAGGTTTTGATGGGGTTTCATTCTATGGTTAATCTTGGGATCCGTTTGTTGCTTACTTACTCAACATGAAGTAAGAAATTAAGGAAGAACTTTGAGATGGAACTTGTTGGATTAACAACTCGGATTTTAGCCAAGGAGACATGAGAAAGTAAATAAATATTTGTCCTCGACGAGAGTTTGCATGTTCGAATTTTACGAAAGTCCAATATGATCCAAACCTTGGGGTCACTAGCTAGAGGGTTTATTCCGATCGTTAATTTTAAGGCCAGGAAATAAGTCAAGGTGTGCGCGAGCTAATTCAGATATCCGATCTATAACTTTAGGGTCCAAATATGTCAAGTAGGCAGGAATATTACTTAATTGATGTGCTGTCAAGTTATTATATTGGTAGATGCATGATTATCAATCAATTACTAATGATGAAAAAAGGTGAAAGCTACCGCACTAAACTAACTTACCACCCGCTTAAATTTATAGTGGCCAAAGATCACCCTGTCATAGCATTATTTCTATTGCTTCATCGATCATTATTATGCCTCAATTATCATTACATCCGATTTCACACGAGAGTTGCAGCAACGGTGCCAATCCCCCCAAGGCCCCAACATTCAAATTAGCTTTCAAGTAGATTTACAAGTTTTGATTTTTTCTAAAAATCAGAAGCTGCATTAATTGGAGTAACATGCAAATTAACAAATCGATACACCTTTCTAAACACACCCCACACGCGCGCGCGCACACACACACAAAGTTGTACACTATTACGGCCCCATTCTTTTTTCTTTCCTTAGCGAATGAAATTTTATTAATCTCTGAAAAGGAACAAAAATTAAAGGGAACAAAGACAAATAAGATCTATCCGAATACCAAAAAGATGCTGGCAAGAAACCAACAAAAGAAAAGAAACAACACAGACACACAGCTCCATTCCGCAAAGGGAAATGAGTACTTATCGGTCCCGTTCCGCTTAGGTTCTTATTTTTTAAGTACTTACTAATTTTTGAGTTTACGAGACAGGTCATTCTCTCACAATATATCACCTTTAATTCAAAAATAAATATTTATTGTAATCAGTGAAACACATCCTAAAAGTTAGCACACACATATGGCCTATGAAAAAGAGAGCTTTTTTTTTCCCCTTAAACTATCCATTTTTTTTTACTTCTTCCTTGAACTAGGTAAACAACATTTTATCCCATTAATTAACTTTCTGATTTGCAATCTATTTACTAAAATTGGATGAATTTTACCCAGAAATTATTTTAGAAAATAAATTGCAATCAGAAAGTTGAGGATGATTGATTCTTAGGCGTTTCTTTTGGTGTTTTTGGTTTGTGGTGTTTCCCTATTGGGGTTTTTCTTGGTTGGTTTCTTGTCAGTCTTGGGTTGTTTCTTTTTTCTCTTTTGGGTCCTCGCGGCTGTTTACATCCTAAAATACGCCACCCAATAAGAAAATTACACGTGGCATCAAACAATGCTTTGGCCTCTCAGAACATATCCCATTTTGGCCCGAGATACATGGAATCATAGGGTTAATGGCGATATTATTTTAGTACTAAACGGTATCGTTTTGATGGGAGACGGCAGCGTTTGAGTCCCAATTAAGGGTAATTAAGACGGTAATTAGGTTTAGCCGTGGATTACTTATTAAAACTCATCCAACGGTGATTGAATCTCCGTCTCATGCGGAATCAAGCAGGGAATCATTCAGAATGAGTGATCATGTTCACGTTGCATAAAAAGAGGAAGCCCACGATCCAGAAAACAGCCATGATCGAGATTAGCAAACGTGGAGAGAGAAGAACTCTAGAGGAACCAGTTCAGCAACCGTTCGAAGACTCCACTCAGCCGAATTTCAAGGGATCATGGGCAGTTCGAAAAGGAACATGTGCATCAATTGAAGACGTGGAGTTCGAAGGCACACTCGGCGTCTATAAATAAGAGAAGAAGTTGAAGATAGAGGCCCCCGACAAAAAACTCATCCACTGACAACTCATACTCAATATGATTGCTCAGAGATTTATCTTAGTTTAGGACGTAGTTTAGTTTACTTTGTAAGTTGAAGACTTATTTGCATGTAAGACTACTTTCGATTAAATTCAAGTTTCTTATTCCTTTCAGTCTTTCTCTTACCAGAGATTAGTCGTTTATAAGCCCTCTTCGATTAAATTCAGTGTGCTTATATTTCTGCTTAGTCTTAGGAAAATTCCAAGAGTGATTGTGCACAAATTTGCCTTCGATTCGATTCAGGTTTGTTTGTGCTCGACCATCTCAATTGGTTGTAAGCTCTCTTCGATTAAATTCAGTGTGCTTATATTTGTTCCGTTGGTTTCAGTAAGGTCTTAAGAGTGTTTGTATACAAACTTACCTTCGATTAGATTCAGGTTCGTTTGTGTTCATTCATCTTTTTTGATTTGAGAAAAGCCAGCCCGTAGTCTTGGTTCGACATTTTTAAGGAAAAATCCTCTTAGTTGAGGTAATTGAACAGATAACACAGTTGCCTGATATAAATTAGTTGTTTCAAATCACATTGGAAAGAATAATTTCATTTGTGAAGTTAGTTCTTTTCTGGCACGCCCGCACACAATCTTTTCCTTTGATTGAACTAATTCACCCCCAAACAATTTTTGGCACGCCCAGTGGGACTCGAAGGTGCTGAAATGCCAAGGCTCAGGAAGCAAATAAGTACACCTATTGGTGCTTTGGAGCCAGGGGAACAAATTGAGCCAGAGCAGGTTGTAGAACCAGGTACGCCTGCTAACCTAGCTTTTCAGCCATTGGCTTTAGAAATGGAGGAGCCTCTATAGGAGGAGCCTTCTTGTGAAATGCCTCCTTATCAAGGGCCTACAGGCTTCCCTTCAAATGTCCAAGAGGGACGGGCTAGTGGTAATGACTATGATAAGGAGGACATGTTTAGAGAAATGATGATAGCTTTCAGAGAGATGGCTCAAACCCAAAGAGCCATGATCAAAAGCATAAAAACTAGATTGCCCAATCCAGAGTTAGCAAGGAACAGTCCAGCACATATTGGACTGAACAACCAAGCTAACTCTAGCACTCACCAAAGTCCCTTCGAAGGAAGGCTTGGAGAGGATGTTGGACAGGGTAAGATAAAATCTAGACCAGGGAAGGAGAAAATGTTTCCTGAAGACATACCACAATCTTGGTATGAGCCAGTGAAACCAACAAATCCATTGGAGATTCCTAGGCAATATCATGGTATTACCATTGGAGTCCCAAGAAATACTGGGAATAGACAAAGTGTTAATCCTCTCTTCGAACCTGTTCTGGGAAGATGGGGGGATGACGTAGAGTTAGAACAAGGGTATAGACCAAAAAGGAGGGGTTTCAATCCACGAGACTTTCGTCAGGAGTTGCCAACGGCTAGGGGTCCCTTCCCCACTGTTCAAGAGAAAAATCCTAGGTATACACAGCCTCATGTTGCGCCTGAAAGGATGCAGCAACCACCATATGGGAGGCCCCCTAGGGAAAACCAAGGGGATTTTAATGGGGTTCAGGAAGATGATTTGGAAAGGCAAGATCGGCCTGTGGCAAATCAAGGACAGAATCTCCTCGTAGACAACCCAGTGTTAAGAGACCAAGTTATGGGTCTCATACAAGAGGTTTGTGGACCTCGAACTCGGGGGGTACAACCTCAGATCTATCGAAAGCCATATCCAGAATGGATAGACACCACATTTCAAATCCCTAGGGAATTCAAAATCCCAGATTTTACTTTGTTCCATGGGGATGGAAGACAGTCTTCCGTAGAACACATTGCTAGATTTTCTGCCCAATGTAAGAACTTGGCCCAAAATGGCTTCATGAAGTTGAAGTTGTTCCCAAATTCTTTGTCTGGACCAGCTTTTGCTTGGTATACCAATTTACCACCAGGATCAATAAGCAATTGGTTTCAGATGGAGGAGGTGTTTCATGCACAATTTTTCCATGCAGAGCCTGAAGTCTCAATGGCAGATTTGGCTAGATTAAGGCAAAAACCAGTTGAAAAGGTAGCAGACTTCATATCTAGGTTCAAAAGGGCCAGGACCATGTGCAAACTCCAACTGCCAGAGGCAGAGTTTGTGAGGTTAGCCCAAGATGGGTTGGAAAGAGAACTTCGAAAGAGGTTCGATTCCACTGAGTTTAGAGACTTTGCAGATCTAACCTACAAAGTCACTAGATATGAGTCATTGCTGGAAGAAGATACAGATAGGCATAACTCTTCTTATTCCACGTATTATAGAGATCCCAACTATGAGATAGATGCTGCAGAAATCATTGAACATGATCCTTGTGTTTGTGAGCCTCTAGTCCAGAAGAATGTTACTATAAGGGCAGAAATTCAAACAGAAAGAAATAAATAAAGTTTATTCTTTCGATGTAACAAAGGTTGATGAAATTTTTGATTACCTGTTAAGGAAAAAGATCCCACCAGAAGTTAAATTACCAACTGCAGAAGAAAAGCATGGGAAAACATATTGTAAATGGCATGATTCTTGGTCTCATTCAACTAAGTCTTGCAATGTTTTTCGTCACAGAGTTCAGGAACAAATCAAGAAAGGAAGGATCAAGTTCCCTGAAAAGGCCATGGGAATTGATGCCACTCCTTTTCCAAAGGTCGAAGAAGTAAACACCAACGTGCCCACTTCGTTGGCTCGAACTGTCAAAAAATATTGGCGTGACAAGGAAGCACCAGTGAATATGACTTCAGTCCAGCCCACAAGGTGGAAGCCATATGATGGTCATCCTCGAGGCATGGGAGTAAGACAAAGCCATTACAAATCAAGCAATGCCGGCTTATCTTCACAAGATGCTCGAACAAACCATCTGCCTATGCTCGAAGCCTCGTTTTTGGAGTGCTAATGCGTGGGTTGCAGAGCCAACTATTTGGTTTTCAAAGATCTGGACAGTAAGGGAGTCAGCCTGTTCCCTAAAGAGCAAGGGATGAAGCGAATTACTCCGGCACCAGCAAAACCAAATGAGAGCAAGCCTTGGTTGGCTTCGAAGAGGAATATGCCCTCGAATATAGTCCCTTATGCTCAGAAAAGGGAAGCACCTCCTCTAAAGAAGGCCAACATTGGTCAGACTTCAGGGGTACAAGAGGAAGTCAAGTAGGACGGGTTTACTTTGGTAAAAGGCGTCCCTGATTGGTTTTTGAAACAGGTTAAGCCTGATCTGTTTCAAGGATATAAGGGTCCAGCCAAAGGTGGGACCAAGACCTTCAAACCACCCAACTCAAACTCTGGAAATTGGGTATTGATAAGGGATCCCAAGTCCAAAATCCCACAGATGGTCCCCTTACTCTCAAGAACACAGAAAAGGAAGCTCCAAAGGAAGTATTCACTCTTTCAAATGGGAGACTCCTCAACTGGAGAGGAATCTGGAAAGGGAACAAGGCTCAATCCAAGGTTCGACAGGGCTCAAAGGGACCCCGAGGAGTTTCGAACCCAGTATCGAGAGGGAGAAGCTTTGCAGAAAGTAGCTTCAGCAATGCTCGAAGAGGACTTCGATGCACCTTCCCCCAACTCATTGGCCAGTTACCAGTCTGGGCTGCTAGAAGCCATGTTGGTGGAACAAGAAGGGGTAGAAGGAAGCTCTTCTCCCATGGAAGTGTCGGCACAAGAGGCTGAATCCGAGGGGGAAGTGAGAGCAGAGGCAATTAACCAGACCAAAGAAGCAGCAAGCATTCAGTTTGGAAGCCAGCCAGAGGTGCAAGTTAACCTGGTTTATCCGTGTTCGATGGACTCCTTCAAAATTGGCCAGGCGTCTAAAGATGAAAGCAATGCTTGGCTGGTCAAAGCCAGCTCCTATGAAGAGATACACAGTGATGAAGAACTGAACATCATATGCAATGACTGTGATCTGGAGGAAGTGGCCCAGATCGAGATAGATGAGAATCTGGTACGTGAAGTTGAGCAGAATCAGGAGAATTTAGAGGTAAGTTCCAAAGAAAGTGCTTGTTTCGTACCAGATTCCATGTCAGACATCGAATACCCATTGGTAATAGATTTAAATTATGTGGAGCTTTCATATCCATTTAAATTACCTACCAATGCTATGCGACAACATTTACGTCCACTATATATTACTGCACACTTTGATGGAATCCCACTTAACAGAATTCTGGTGGATAATGGGGCTGCAGTGAACATTTTGCCTTTCCAAACCCTAAAAAAGTTGGGTAAAGGAAAAGCAAAGTTGATTCCAACCAGCACATCCATTGCATGATTCACAGGGGAAAGCCAACATGCCAGGGATAATCTCCATTAGATTTGCAGTAGGTGGAATAGAAACAGACATTGCTTTCTTCGTAGTGGATACATATGCTAAATATAATGCTTTACTAGGAAGAGATTGGATTCATGTTAATGGATGCATTCCTTCTTCTCTCCATCAGGAATTGATGATTGTTAAGTATGACAAAGGCAAAGAAGTGGGTGTTGAAGGAGTCAAAGCTGATCCACATCCATTTAGTGCCACAGCAAATTTTGTTGAAGCAGAAATGTACAAGTCAGATGTAGTTCCCTTGAGTGAACTACTCCAGGCAGCCACCTACCCAACCAACGAGATGGAATTGGGAGAATTGGCGAAGCTAAAGTCGAAGCTGAAACAAGCTGTTGATTATGAATCAGACACCCCAAAGGATGATGTTGCTTGGATGTGAATCCAAGGAAGAGGTGGAAGGAGAGGCCAACTCATTGGCTTTAATAAGATATGTTGCTTTGGGGATTGAGCAGAAGATACGGGAGGACAACATGTGGGAAGACGTTCTGCAGGATCACAAGCCTCACAAGGAGGAAGACAGTCCAACGTCTCAAGAACATTTCGAAGACCAAGATCTTCTGGAGGAAGTAAAATTGGGAGATGAAAGAAATCCCAACCCAGTGTTTATCAACAAACAGCTCGACTCAGAAATGAGGGCTAAGTTGATAGCACTATTGAAAGCCAATAAAGAATGTTTTGCATGGAGTTACAAGGAACTACCTGGATTGGACAGGAAATTGGTGGAGCATAGGCTACCTATCAAGCCACAATTTAAACCTGTGAAGCAGCCCACTCGGAAGATGAGTTCAGAAACTATTGCAGGAGTCAAAAAAGAAATTCAAAGACTCCTAGATGCTGGTTTCATTCGAACAGCCAGGTATGTTGAATGGTTGTCTAATGTAGTTCCAGTTCCTAAAAAGAATGGGAATATTAGGATCTGTATTGATTTTCGAAATCTAAATACTGCCACTCCTAAGGATGAGTATCCTATGCCTAATGTGGACATGTTTGTGGACGGGTCAGCTGGACACAAGATGTTATCAATCTTGGATGGGCATTCAGGATACATCCAAATCTGCATAGCAGAAGAAGATGTGCACAAAACAGCATTTGCATGCCCTGGTAACATTGGCATTTTTGAATGGGTCAAGATGCCATTTGGGTTAAAGAATGCTGGTGCCACTTACCAAAGGGCTATGAATACCATTTTCCATGATTTGGTAGGAGGTTTTCTAGAATGTTACATAGATGATATCATTGTGAAGTCAGATTCTGATGAGGATCACTTGCAACATCTAGAAAGGACATTTCAACAACTAAAACTATACCAACTGAAGTTAAACCCAGAAAAATGTGCTCTTGGAGTATCAGCTGGAAAATTTCTGGGTTACTTAGTTCACAAAAGGGGAATACAGGTTGATAAAAACAAAGCAAAGGCCATTATTGAGGCCAAACCCCCTTCGAACAAGAAGGAGTTGCAAAGGTTTCTTGGTCAATTAAATTTCCTTCGTAGATTTATATCTAATACTGCAGGAAAGACTAAAATCTTCTCTTCTTTATTGAAATTAAAGGAGGGAGAAGAATTCAAGTGGTCTAGAGAGCATGATGATGCCTTCGAAGCCATCAAGAGATACCTAGCCAACCCACCAGTGTTGATACCACCTATTGAAGGGAAACCAGTGAAGCTGTACTTAGCAGCAACTCATGATTCAATAGGAGCATTGCTGGCACAAGACAATGAGGATGGCAATGAGAGAGCAGTCTATTATCTTAGTAGGTTTCTAAATTCCTGTGAATGTAGATATGCTGCAGTAGAAAAACTATGTTTAGCTTTATTTTATGCTTCCAAGAAGCTCAGACATTATATGTTGCCTAGAGTGACTTATGTCATTTCTCAAACTGATGTAATTAAGCACATGCTTTCGAAGCCAGTGCTTAGTGGGAAGATTGGGAAATGGATAGTATCTTTAATTGAGTTTTGTCTCGAGTATCTACCCCAGAAATCAGTAAAGGGACAAGCGTTGGCCAACTTTTTGGCTGATCACCCTAATGAAATCAAGGTGCCTGAAACTCTAGAAGCAAGTTTGATTGATATCAAACCATGGAGGTTATGGTTTGACAGATCGAAGACCGCCCAAATGGCTGGAGTAGGCATAATTTTAGAGTCCCCTCAAGGTCTGAAAACCAAATATGGATTTCGACTCAGTGAGGGGCAATGTTCAAATAATCAAGCAGAATACGAAGCTTTAATCATAGGGTTAGAGATTTTACTCAGATTAAGGGCAAATGCTGTTGAGGTCTTTGGAGATTCTCAGTTAGTAATCAATCAGCTGAATGGGCAATTTCGATGCACCAGCCCAGCTCTAGTGCTTTATTATCAGCATGCTAAAGTGCTGATGGATCGATTTTTCATGATCACTTTAACTTATATCCCTAGATTCTTCAATGAAGAAGCTGATGAGGTGGCTCAAAGGGCATCAGGATATAAAATTGTGTCAGAAAGTGAAAAAGAGTTCTGTCAGCTAACTCTAAGGAAATCTTTACCTATGTTAAGTGACAGGTTGACTGATTTCGAAGTATTAGAGGTAAATCTTCCTCCCAATCAGAACGAGGATTGGAGGCAAGTGCTTATCGATTACTTAACCAAACCAGATGCTGAGACAGACAAAGCAACTAGGTTGAAAGCACTGAATTACATTATGTACAATAATGAGCTATTTAAAAGAGGGATGGATGGTCTCCTTTTGAAATGTTTGAACAAGGTAAATGCTTTTAAAGTAATGGCCGAGGTCCATGAAGGAATTTGTGGAGCTCACCAAGCTGGCATAAAGATGAGATGGTTGATAAGGAGATATGGGTACTATTGGCCCACGATTCTTAAAGACTGCATCGATTATGCCAAGGGATGTCAAGCCTGCCAACGAACAGGGCCACTTAAACATTTACCAGTTACAGATTTAAAGTATGTCATAAAACCATGGCCTTTTAGAGGATGGGCCATGGATATGATTGGGATGATTTATCCACCTTCTTCAGAAAATCACAAATTCATTTTGGTAGCAACTGATTATTTCACTAAGTGGGTGGAAGCTCAAGCTTATGAGGAAGTTAAGCAAACCCATGTTATTGAGTTTATAAAAGGGATCATTTATAGATTTGGCAGCCCTCAAACAATAACAGTGGATAATGGTTCCATATTCGAAGGGAAATTGGTTAAAGCTTTTGCTAGTAACCATGGAATTTCTTTGATATACACTAGCACATATTATGCCCAATCGAATGGTCAAGCAGAATCAACCAATAAGATTATCAAAAAGGGAATTCAAAGAATGGTGGATAAAAATCCAGAAACTTGGCATGAGTTGTTAATGGACACATTATGGGCTTATAGGAATACGAAAAGGACTAGCACTGGCACTACCCCATTTGCTTTAACTTATGGGCATGATGCAGTCCTACCCATGGAGATCACGGTGAGATCTCAAAGGGTAGCATTTCAAAATGATTTGGATACCCAGTCATACCACCAAGCCATGCATATGGAACTCGAAGACATTGATGAAGCCAGAGTAAAGGTTTTAAATCAAATCATGTTACAAAAGGCAAGAGTGGCCAGAAGTTACAATAAAAGAGTAGCTTTTCGAAGCTTCGATGAGGGTGACCTGGTCTGGAAAGTAATCTTACCCATCAGAGATCGAAGGGTCAGGATGGATGGATTAGGCAAATGGGCTCCAACTTGGGATGGACCTTTCCAAATTCACAGGGTCTTGAAAGGAGGAGTCTATCATTTGAGAAATTTAAATGGTTATGTCCATCGAAGAAAGATAAACGGGAAACATTTAAAGTCTTATGTCCCTTCCATATGGGAGTCGTTCCATAGAAGACAACTGTCTTCGAAGAGATGAACCCAGCTCGGGGGGTAGTTTCTCTAGGCATTTGACTTGATGCAACCGTTAGCCTTCTATGGGTCACGACGAAAAGGGAGGAAGTCAAGAGGAGAGATTTCCGTCATAGTTACTTATTTTGATCTCGACTCACGATTACTTCGAAATATGGATTAACAGTTAGGGTAAGTAAAATACGACACCCTGATAGCAAAAGTTTTATTTATTCATGAAAAGCACCTAAAGAGGTGCCGTTACAAAAGAAAAAGAACAGACCCAAGTGGATCTGAAGCAAAAGAAAGAGAGACCTACTGTGATCTCTAAAAAAAAAAACGGCCGGTCCATGGCCCAGAAACCGAAATGAGGGTCTTCTGGTAACCCTCATAGTCCCAAAGGTGAGGTCCTACGAGGACCCACCCTCCGGAGGACTTTTGGCCTCATGAGCCGTGAGGACGTTGGTGAGATCACCCCAACTCCTGGCCAAACACAGACGTGAAGATGTCTCCACGTCCACTAGCTGAGCCCGATGCCGGCCAATCTCGCTTCGAAGAGCTCGAAGCTCCGTTTGCTGGTCCTCCTTAAGCTCGTCGATGAGTCTGGTCATTCTTCTGGCAAGCTCCTCCAAAAGTTCGGCAGGCTGAGGGGCTTGTGGGTTGGAAGCCATGGCAAATTCGATGATGTCAGTAAAGGGAATAAAGAGAGAAGATGGGATGAATATTACCAGCTCTGGTTGATTATTTATAGTCCCAAAGGCGTCAGCGTATCCCCCTGTAATTATTACGGATATTAAGTCGAGGCCAGGTGCAAAGCCCTTGAGGAACGAAAACGTCCAAAGGGGGGTAGCCACCATCAGTCTTAGTAATAAGTGTTACGGCTAACGAGGAGACTATTGGAGATCCCCTGAGAGTAAACCGTACACGAAATCTGAAGTTATGATGTCTCGAAGTGTTGTTTGGATTCTTAGGGCCAGTCACTAAGTACATTAAGGGAGCTTTCCTGTTCAAAATGATGAATTTGTGACGAGAATGCCAATCGGTGCATCAGAATAAATGTAACAACGGAAAGAGTACTCTTTAGGAAGATTTCTGTTTGTTGCAACCGGTCATGGGTTCAGTTAATAGCATTTAGTCTTAGAACATACAGACTTCGAGACCAACAAAGCAAATAAATGCATGAATGGCCCAGTGGTCATGCCATGAAGCTAGAACAGGGTTACAATAATAAGAATTTTCTCTGATCATTACATTCATAAGGAAAATTACATTCATGATGTCCACCTAAGATATGGAAAACAAGACCCTAATTAAGCATAGAAGTATCCCAGTCGTCCCAGAGTGGGTCTCCACAGGCTGAGATACAAAAGACTTGAGCAAAGTTCCATCGGTAGGTAGACGTATTGCGAAACCATCTCGTTAGATTCTTTGGTCTTCGAAGTCACAGCTCGACGAGAGTTCGTCATGAGAGCTGATGTGTCTATACCTAGGAGCCATAGCCCAAGAGGAAGGCGTCATGAGAACTGATGTGGCTATACTTCGAAGCCATATCTCACTAGATCTGGTGTGCGTGTCATGATTTCCATTCTTGGGATTGAAGTGGTGAGGTCTCGACCAAATAAATCAAGCTGGAGAAATTTTGGGGATCGAGAGAAAAGACATCAGAAATTAAGAAGGTTTGTGAGTTCCCCTGCTCAAAAGCCCCTATTTATAATGGTAAAGGGGGAAGTTGATCATTCAATGATCTCAGGGGAGGTAGATAAGAAGTCTTATCGAGTTATCCCGAGTTAATGCATTGTGATACTTATCTATTGATGCATTGATAGCTATCCAGTAATTAGGTTGAAGTATTACTATGCGTAGGTAATCAAGCAAAAAAAAAGGGGCATTATATTACAAGTACTGCTCAATTACATGGCCAATATTGGACAGTATTGCTCGAAGGGAATTGAGATTAGCATCTAATAATGAAACTTGAGCGGTCTTTTCCTGACGCACAGCTCGAAGCGTGGGAATAAGCTGTGGCAATGTTTGCTCACCCTTCAAGGCCACATCCTTAAGTGCACAGGATTCAGCAACAACCTTGTTAATCTCACCCGTGACCCTTTGCAGTTCTCCTTCGAGCCAGCTCTTTTGCCTTTGCAGCTCTTCGAGCTTGCTTGTTTGAGCATTGTGCAAGGAAAGATGGGAAGCAATCTTTAAAACCTTAGCTTCCAGTGTTTTCTCCTCAAGGGTGGTTTTCCCAAGGCTTTTGGATAAGAATTGATTGTGAGCAAACAATTCACTAAACTGGCCAAAGTTTCCTTGAAGAGTAGAGTTGATGGGTGAAGGAAGCTTATTCGAGAGAAGTAGGGCTTTAAGGCATACTTCGAAATGGTAAATCAAACCATGCTCAAGGAGAGATGGGAGTCCTAGCCGGGTCAAGGCTCCTAAATGATGTTTTAACGTCAGGACATCATCTCCCGTAGGAATGCTCTTGATTTTAAAGGATGAAGAGCTGGGGAGTGTGGATGTATTAAGGAGTTGCTGGAGGCTTTCCAGTGGGTTAGCCGAAATGGTAGGAATGGGGTCAGCAATCCCATCACAGAATAGTCCCAGCTGATGTTTATACAGTGAAACATCAAAAGCCACTAAGGGGAGATCTGTCAAATGGGGAGGAGCTTCATCAGGAGTTGTGGATGAACTTAGATCTAAGGATAGAGCTGCTCCCATATCATCAGTAGGGTTATCCACCTGAATCACAATAGGAGGTAAGGATAAACAGAACTAACAATTGAAATATCTAAAGGGGTGCTTAGAGCTAAAAATACCTGATCCCTCGAAGACGTTGGGGCATCAGGACCTAGTTTCTCGAAGCAAATGGGCAAAACAGGAGTAGAGGAAAGTGAGGAAGAGCCCTGTTCCAAAACCGTTGAGGAATCTGGAAGGGGGGTCTTTTTCTTGAACCTCTAATAATTCAGCAACCTTCGACTGGCTGCTCACAACACTCCTAGGTGAAGGCAGCTCAGTGGTAATTGGAAATTCCTGTGGGAATTCAATACCAATGTCAGGCCTAAAGGTAGCTGTTAAATGTATGATAGTATTGAAAAGGTCCATTCTTGCCTGGGTAGGAATGGGAAGGATGGATCCAGCCAGAGATAACAGCAAAGTTATTATATCAAAACTCACTTGGACAGAATCTTGATGAGTAGAGATCTCTTGAGTAGGCATGCTGACTGGAGTCTCTCGAAGAGGAGTGATAGGCATGCTGTCCAAAGTCTCTCCATGAGGAATGTCAGGTAAGGAGTCTGAATCCTCCTGGTGAGTAATGAGAGGCAACTTAATTGGTGGCCCTTGAAGCTGTAAGAAGAATTAGAAGTCATACACTTGCAAATTAAAAGACATGCAAGGAATACTTGTAGTACACCTGGTCAGGGAAAGTGAGCTCTGCTGAGGCTTTACTCCCCTTCACAGTTTTTTCCTTTCTTTCATATACCAGGGCCTTCGACGTGACTTTTCCTTGGCCTGAAAGAAATGACAAGTTAGACTAAGAAAACCTGCTTGGGGGGTTTCCTGCTATCGAAATGGAAAGAACGAATTATACCCCTGGGAACTAAAGCCCCTGTGTTATCTTCAGTCTCCTCATCATCTGGAGAAGGCGTGGGTTCGAGCTGCTTGGCAGCTCTAGTTCCTTGTGGGGCTGCAAACAAGAGGAATGCAATATGTTGGATCCGTGAATAGGGAAACACAAAGATAAAGTCAGGTGTCTGAGAGGAACAAACCTGATGGTGTGTTCGAGGATTCGATGTAGTGCTTGGTAGGGAAGACTTCCTTAGGTTGAGAAGTCGTCTTACCCCTCTTCGAAGTCGTTGGAGGGGAAGAAACAGTACCTTCATATATAACCCACATCAGAAGGGTTTCTTAAAGAACAGAAATAAAAATAGCTGAAGAAGTTACCTCTTTTCTGGGGTACTCTAGAGGACTGTCTCCTGGGAGGAGGAGAAGGGATGACCATTGATATGGGAGAAGCTTCGAGGGGGACTGCTTTCTGGTCAGCCTCATCTCCAGTGGTATCTTCAATCCCACCAATTTCTCCAAACCCCTCCGAGGAGAAAGGAGAGGAATCGTCATGAGTTGCATGCCCAAATGCAGATTGCTCATAACCAATGTGTGCAAGGAATTTCTTGAAAGGGGGACGTCCCATAAGAAAAGAGCAGTTGGCATGCCACCAATCGTCAAATTCAGGGGTAGTGTACACCGCTGGTTCTCGAAAATCTTGAACAATTGTTCATCTTATCAGATCCCTAGATTTGTTGAACCACGTCCTGAAGTGTTCTGTGGAGGTGTTTGAACGATCAGGCATGGAGACATTGATAAAACCACAATAGGGAATAGGAATGCCCTGAACCAAACCAAGCTGCCTAGCAAATTAAGCAGGGCAGTACACTTCAGCATGTGCCACTGATCTGGCAATATTCGATGACGATATGAAGATCTCTCTGCCCGTAAGTATGTTACCCCATGCTTGAAGGGCTCGAGAGGATTTCCCTTGTTTATCTGACAAAATGTCCAAAAGCCATGGTGGTCCAATTAGAGCCTGGAAAGGATTGTACCATTCCCTGTCTGAAGCAAGCCCAGAGAAAAAGCAGAGATAGTGTACTAAAGAATGGGTGTCACTATCCTGTGGCTCAATGTAATTGTCGCCATGGACATTGGGATCCTCAGGGATTCCAATAGTTGACATAGGTGCTTTGAATGGACCTAGTTCCGGAAAGTAGGCGTGGAGCCATAGTTGTATGAACCACTGAGGGCCCCCTTGGGAGTTGTTTGGCCCCTTTTGGCGGAATTCAGAGCCGGCTTTGTACACATGGCCAAGGAAATAAGAGGCAAAGTCAAATACCTCACCCCTGGATAGTGCTAAGGCCAGTGGAACGAACTCATTCATTACTCTTTTCCCAGAATGGCAGACGATGTGTTTGCAGAGAGTGTAGAGTACGAAAGCAAAATACTCTGTCTCGGATACCTCTCCTCGCAATTTCCCTTCTCGGGAATAGAATTGGGAAAAGGATCCATTGTGAGCAGTCAAGCGAGTGAAACCCTGAGGAGGGTTATACTCTTGGGTAGGGTCAAATTGGGAGCCATAAGGATGGAGTCCCAACATTTGAGATACATCTAAAACTGTGGGTGCCATCATACCACAGTTAAATCGAAAGAAATTAAAGGAGGAGTCCCAAAAGGCTAGGGCAGCCTGGATTAGGGGCGGATTCTGGGTAATCCCCCTTCGAAGAAGAATGATGATGTTCTTCAAACCCACTCTCTCAAGGTCATCTGATTTTGCTGCCAGCATTCGAGTAGTCCAAATTTTCCAGTCTCAGTCTATCGTAGGCCAGCAGGGAAAAGATTTTTTGGGAACATTGTGCCAGTTTATGGCTGAACAGGCTGTAATCTCAGCATCCCCTAATCGAGGGTAGTATAGAGAGAGAGAAGTAGGAATTTCCCCTACAAACTGAGGGCCCAAGATGCATGTACCTTTTTCTCTAGGGTTTGGGACGAGAACTCGATCGTCGAAACAGGAAATTTCTGTTGTTTCCTGATCCTTCTTTTCGATGAACCGTCTTAGGGCAAGCGAAGGGGTCGGATGTTTCACGACGACTGGTCGACTGGAGGAGGCCATTGATTCGGTCCGGTTCGACGGTTTCTCAGAGAGGAGAGACGAGAGAAGTTTTTTCAGTTTAAGAAAGCTTGAATGTGCTAGGCGTAGGGGGTAGTTTGAATATTCTCTGCCTTTATACCCCCAATGTTGGGCCAAACTGTTGGTAGGCCCAAGTCGTGAGGTGGCTTATTCTTTGGGTTTATTATTTTTAAAGCCCAGAATTAAAGCATAGCTTGAGCCAAGCACACATTGTTACGAAAAGAAATTTCATTTAAGTTTGCCAGGATTACACGAATGAAATTTGCATAATCACAAGGAAAAAGCAACAAAAGGAAAATACTAATTCCAACTGGCAGTTGGTCGAGAGCAAATTAGGCCTTCGAAGGGCCTGGGTGCTGAGCAGCAGCCTTCTTGTTCTCGAAGTAATGTGGGAAAGACCAAGTGACAAGGCTGTGGAACTTGTTACAAGCAAATTGGAGGAACTTCAGCTCCATCTTCCTCATGTCTTCTTTGGCATCAGATTCCAATTTATTCTCCAGAAGGGGCCTAAAGCTAAGCACCAGGGCTTTGGCTTTCTTTTGGAACTTGGCTTCTTTGGCTGGGCGCTTCATTTGTCTTCGTTTGAAGCACCTTCGAAGCTTCTTGTCCGCAGGCACCACTTCGAATGATTCAGATTGGAAGCTTTGGATCTGGTTGTTGAGCTTCTCAATCCTGTCTTTAACCAGGGCATAATCCTGGAGGTCTTGGTCAAAGCAGTAGGCTGCCGCATTTGCCTCGAGCCATGCTCTGATCACTGGCAAGAAGTCCAAGAAGCAGTGAATTTGGTAGGATACCGTGGAGGGGATAGTGCACATGAGGATTGTTTCACAAGCCCATTTAAAATTGGTCAATGGGACTTGTTCTTCCAGGATGGAGACATCCAGGAAGGATAAAGCAGCAAGGAGTTGAAGGGCTTGTCCCTTATTAGATGGATAGATAGAGAAGCCATAACACCATTGGAAATGAGGAGGGTTGATAGCAAGGTTAGACACCTCATTAAACCAATCAGTTTCTTCTGGAAGGGGAGCCAATTTGGTTGACTCTTCGAAGCCAGCAGGGAAGTGAGGAGTTTTCACCTCATTAAGCCAGAAGGCTCTCTGAGATTGGGCCATGCGTTTGAAGTCACAATAGGGAGCTGGCCCAAGGTAGTTCTCCTCTTGTTTCAAGTAAGGAGCAAACTTGAGAGAGGAGTAGATGGATTCTAGCATGCCCATGTGAATGGTGTCATTGCTAGTCAGAGGCAAGAACTGACTTGCGAACAGGGTTCGAAAGTGATGAAACCTGTTAGGAGTTGGGTCAGGCTGATCGAACTTGACCAGGATGGAATCCGGATGGGTATGGGTAGGTGTGTCCTCCCATGCACTCCAGCCAGAGCCATTGGTTGTATTCGAACGGGTCAGGGCAGATTCCCAACCCGTAAGCAAAGGGTCAGGAGTGCTGAAGGTTCGGTCAAAGAGGATCTTTCCTGCCAACAATTGAGGAGAGTTTGGAGGAGATGTGTGAGACGAAGGAAATTGTTGGTCAAGGTTATCAAGAACGAGATTGATTTCTGGGAGAGAATCCATGACTGGAAGGTCTCTTAAGCAGGAAGAGATTATGCTTCGAAGAGGGTTAAGGGGTTTTGTGATTCGTTAAACCCTAACTCGAATCACTATTTATCGATTACTTAACCAAACCAGATGCTGAGACAGACAAAGCAACTAGGTTGAAAGCAGACTCTTCCCATGACTCCATGCATCCGTGTTCTTAGGAGACGTGGGTGGATACGTGCACCATTAACACTTATTTAATTATCTTAAATAAGATGTTAATGCGGGGGGTGTGTTTACATCCTAAAATACGCCACCCAATAAGAAAATTACACGTGGCATCAAACAATGCTTTGGCCTATCAGAACATATCCCATTTTGGCCCGAGATACATGGAATCATAGGGTTAATGGCGATATTATTTTAGTACTAAACGGTATCGTTTTGATGGGAGACGGCAGCGTTTGAGTCCCAATTAAGGGTAATTAAGACGGTAATTAGGTTTAGCCGTGGATTACTTATTAAAACTCATCCAACGGTGATTAAATCTCCGTCTCATGGGGAATCAAGCAGGGAATCATTCAGAATGAGTGATCATGTTCACGTTGCATAAAAAGAGGAAGCCCACGATCCAGAAAACAGCCATGATCGAGATTAGCAAACGTGGAGAGAGAACTCTAGAGGAACCAGTTCAGCAACCGTTCGAAGACTCCACTCAGCCGAATTTCAAGGGATCATGGGCAGTTCGAAAAGGAACATGTGCATCAATTGAAGACGTGGAGTTCGAAGGCACACTCGGCGTCTATAAATAAGAGAAGAAGTTGAAGATAGAGGCCCCCGACAAAAAACTCATCCACTGACAACTCATACTCAATATGATTGCTCAGGGATTTATCTTAGTTTAGGACGTAGTTTAGTTTACTTTGTAAGTTGAAGACTTATTTGCATGTAAGACTACTTTCGATTAAATTCAAGTTTCTTATTCCTTTCAGTCTTTCTCTTACCAGAGATTAGTCGTTTATAAGCCCTCTTCGATTAAATTCAGTGTGCTTATATTTCTGCTTAGTCTTAGGAAAATTCCAAGAGTATTTGTGCACAAATTTGCCTTCGATTCGATTCAGGTTTGTTTGTGCTCGACCATCTCAATTGGTTGTAAGCTCTCTTCGATTAAATTCAGTGTGCTTATATTTGTTCCGTTGGTTTCAGTAAGGTCTTAAGAGTGTTTGTATACAAACTTACCTTCGATTAGATTCAGGTTCGTTTGTGTTCATTCATCTTTTTTGATTTGAGAAAAGCCAGCCCGTAGTCTTGGTTCGACATTTTTAAGGAAAAATCCTCTTAGTTGAGGTAATTGAACAGATAACACAGTTGTCTGATATAAATTAGTTGTTTCAAATCACATTGGAAAGAATAATTTCATTTGTGAAGTTAGTTCTTTTCTGGCACGTCCGCACACAATCTTTTCCTTTGATTGAACTAATTCACCCCCAAACAGCGGCATGTGATTGTCGGAGTTAGGTTTTGCCTTCTTGTGGTTGGTTCTTCCTCTGGTTTGATTTCTTTGCTTGGATCCCTTTAATCTTTGCAATTCCTTTTCAAAGATTAATAAAATCCTTTTTGCTAGCTGTTCCAAAAAAGAAGTTGAGGAACAAAATTGTTGTTTACATAGTTTAGGGGCGAAGTAGACAAAATGTGGATATTTTAGAGAATAAAAGCAAAATTCACTTTTAAAAAAAAAGCATAATTACACAATAACATAATAGGAGCGTGAAATGCTAAAAGAAGAGAATGAATGGAATTTTTCTTGGTTTATTAATTAGTTTCACTAGCATAAAATTAGATTGTTGATTTTGTCACTTCATTTTTTGTTAATGTCGTGACTCCCCTACAAAATGTAAAAGTATTTAAAATAGATGATTATATCAGTTTTTTTCATTCTTGAATGTTGTCAATTTCGAAGAAAAACCAATGAAAGTATTAAATATTAAATACCAAAGAGGTTTACCATTTCTAAAGATAATTAGTGTGGCCAAAATTATCTTTAGACTCTAACTGAACCCTAAAAAGCTAGCGCGGGGCCACCAAAAGACAGAGAACCTTCCATTAGAAAAATTATATTATGCGCTTGGGGCATGGCCACGTGGTGCCCCAGATTTTACTTTTGTGTGATGGAAAAACATTACTCCCGGACATGGAATAATCTCTCCTTCCATTAGCTTTTAAGTTCGAGCACGTGTGATACCCCGTGTGCATGTACTGCTACAATTTCTCGTGGTCCCTTTCATTTCATTTCTTTTTTTGATTTTTTTTACAGTAAAGGTGTCCGGACCAGCTTACACTCACACCTCAATTAATTTCTTTTCCGATCTAGTCCTGTCGAAGGCAAGTCATTCATGCCGGGATAGTCCCAATAATTGAATTTTGATCAATTATGTGAGGAGCAAACCTACCCACCAAACCGAACTAAACCCTCGGGTTTATGGTTCCTTTCGTTTGGCTTCTACAATTCCATCAAGTAATTCTACTAAAATGTGTCGGCCATTAACATGGCCGAGTGATATGGGTGTTTATCTCTTATTCTGTTAATTCTGTATACTTATTTACATAGGACTTAACGTAAGGTCTATGACCCTTTTCTTAATTTCTTAAATTTCTCATTAGAAGGATGTGATGTTTTACATTAAAAGGTCGAATTGGTGTTGGTAGGGTTAAAATCATGTTGGTTGCAGGTAGCCTACACCATTTTAGCTCCACCAAGCTATTGAATTATGATAGTTTTAGTATTTTATGGGGGTGAATATGTATGTAGTATGTACATGCGTAGGTTGTTGGCTTCAACTATTTAACATTTACTGCCATATATATGTATTATGGACGAGATAACATTGAGTTATTTATATATTCCTACGGTCTATATCCCGAGATATGAAATCTCATGGTGGAAGTGGAATCCTATATCCAACCCATCAAAAAGCTACTGGATGCGTCTATTTTCTCCTCTTCTGATTTGCTCGTGGATAAAATATGAAATGCATGACACCCTCCCAACCGAAACAAATGCCGAATTTCTTTTCTTCACCGTTTATATATTCTAAAGAAGTATGTCCCCCACGTAGCTCAGGGATTCTATAAATCTTGTTATTTTTATCTCCGAACAAATTAACGAGGCTCTATTTTAATATCCGCAACGAATGCCTTTCCCATAGAGATTTTAACAAACATTTTAAATACCTCTGCGAATTATTCTCAATACGTATAATTTTAGTTATGAGGCCCCCAATAATGCAAGTTGCAGACAACCAATCAACATCGCAATCATGGCTTTGAAACCGTACATTTGGTGCATTGAATAGCAAGGGCTACCTCCCCTTCTCTCGACGGTTGAATCTACCATTCTGTGCATATGATGGTAGTTTTTTATTTTTTGATCCTTCGTGCATGGTAGTTATTACTACTGTTTTTTGATTTCTTGAGAGAGAAAAATCTTGGAGTACTGCTATAGGTACCGATTGGTACCGTATAGACGGCGTACTGATGGCTACGCGGAGTTCATTACAAGTCTTTCACAGAAAATCCAAGCAGTTCAATAATTTAAAACAAAAAACTGGGTGGGTATTGCAAAAAATCAACTCAATTCAATATGTGTAGGTATTCGATCTAAACTTTCAATGTTTCATCCAATCTTCCCATTTTTTCCATTTTTTACAAAATGGGAAGATCGGATATAGCACTTACATATATCAGATTGAGTTGATTTTTCACAATACCCATTGGGTTTTGTTTTTAAAAATTATTGAACGACTCGGACTTTACGTGCGGGACCTGTAGTGGACCCTGCGTGGCCATCGGTATGCACAACCGTTGGTTCTCTTGTCTTTTTCGAAAATGTTGTCCACTCCTAGCGTCCCATCCTTCATCACTGGTTGCAAGTCCTATGACTGAATATAGTTATGGAATAAAATAGATCAGATATACATCTTTGATTTAGCAAGACCAACTCAAGATATAAGGAAATGCGTTTCAACTCCAGAATTAATAATGTTTTACTAGTTTTTAATTTCTCGAAATATTTTAAGATTCTTATGTTTTATTTTTTGTTACAAAAGCAAGATACGCGGCTACTTCGACTTTTAGGCTCTATAATAATTACTAATTAAGATCCAAAATATTCGTAATCCACTTTTCATTGATTTGTCCGCAAGCTAGTATCTTTGCCTGGATTTTTTTTATGATCCTTAATTATGGGTTAGAATATTGAGTTTTGTCAATGAAAGGGAAAAGAATGGATTTTGTTTTAGTAAAAAATAGTTTATAACTTTCGTATGTTAAAGTACTCCATAAGAAACCTACTCAATAGATAGAGGTTACAGGGGAGCATTTGAGGTCTCTCTCTTGTGAAAGCGTATCTTGAATAGGGTTTTTCCAGGGGGAGGGACAGCGTCTCTCTCTCGCCTTTTTTCTAGCCCATCTACTATTTTTATCACTATATAAACTGCAGGTCTTCTTTGCCCATCTCGGTAGCATGTTCACAGTTACAATCCTTGTGGTGAAAAAGTTCTATGGTCGTGAACGGCAAGTCCAGCGTCCTCGACCAAACGACAAGTCCTATGTTTGGAAGCCCTCATCTGTCGCGCTTTCATCCCCTCCCGGTTTGTTTCTGTCTGCAAATCTTGCATATGTCGGACGACACCGAGGAGGAGAACGGTCTGGAGATGGTGCCGGGTTGCAACGGACAGTAGATTTTTTTGGGGTGGTGGCGGCTGAAAGTTTGATCCTGCAGCGGCGGCAGTAGTAGATGGTTAGGGTTAGGTTTTAGGTTTTGTGTTTTCAGTTTTTTGGTCCTGTTTGAGGGCCTTGTACGTGTTTCCTCCCGGTGGGATCTCCCGACCCCAGTTCGGGTTTTCCTGCCCCAAATTTTGGTCTCCCAGGATCTATGGCCTAATAATGTTTCCGAAGGTTTGATATGGGGTTTCATCTGTGGTTAATCCTGGGATCCGTTTGCTTTTTTTTTTTTTTTGGTAAATGATGCGTTTTATAGCTAACCAAACAAGAAACTCAGGGGGAGAACCCCTTATACAAACAACTTTACAAAGAGAACCTACTACAAACTACTAGAATCAAACTAGCAAACTAGAAGAAATGCGCCAAATATCACATAATCTTTGATTCTCTACAGTTTTAGGAATGCTCCTCCATGTACAAATTCTAAGTCTCATATTTTCAACTATACAAGCTAAAATAAAATCTGGATTCTTTGGTGGGATCCGTTTGTTGCCTGCTTACTCAACATGAAGTAAGAAATTAAGGAAGAACTTTGTGATGGAACTTGTTGGATTAGCAACTCGGATTTTAGCCAAATAAACATGAGAAAGTAAATAAATATTTATCCTCGACGAGAGTTCGCATGTTCAAATTTCACGAAAGTCAAATATGATCCGAACCTTGGGGTTACTAGTTAGAGGGTTTATTTCGATCGTTAATTTTATTAGGGCCAGAAAATAAGCCAAAGTGCGCGCAAGCTGGCTCAAATATCCGATCGCTAACTTCATGGTCCAAATATGTCAAGTTGGTAGGACTGTAGGAGTATTACTTAATTGATGTGCTGTCAAGTTATAATGGTAGATGCATGATTATCAATCAATTACTAATGATGAAAAAAGGTGAAAGCTACCGCACTAAACTAGCTTACCACCCGCTTAAATTTATAGTGGCCAAAGATCACCCTGTCATAGCAGTATTTCTATTGCTTCATCGATCATTATTATGCCTCAATTATCATTACATCCTATTCCGCACGAAAGCTGCAGCAACGGTGCCAATCCCCCCAGGCCCCATCATTCAAATTAGCTTTCAAGTAGATTTACTTTTTTTTTCTAAAAATCAGAAGCTGAAATTGGAGTAACATGCAAATTAACAAATCGATACACCTTTCTAAACACAAAAAAATAAAAGTTGTACACTAATACAGCCCCATTCTTTCTTTCTTTTTCTCAGCAAAAGAAATTTTATTAATCTCTGAAAAGGAACAAAGATTAAAGGGAACAAGGGCAGACAAGATCTACCCGAGTACAAAAAAGACATTGGTAAGAAACCAACAAAAGAAAAGAAACAACACAGACGTACACCGCCCCATTCTGCTAAGGGAAATAAGTACTTATCGGTCCCGTTCTGCTAAGGTTTTTATTTTTGAAGTACTTATTAATTTTTCAGTCTATGAGACAGGTTATTCTCTCACAATGTATCACCTTTAATTTAAAAAAATAAATACTTATTTTAGTTAGTAGAACATACCCTAAAAATTAGCGGACACATATGACCTATGAGAAAGAGTGCTTTTTTATACCATCAACTTTCTGATTTGCAATCTATTTTCTAAAATTGGATGAATTTTACCCATAAATTATTTTAGAAAATAAATTGCAATCAGAAAGTTGAGGATGATTGATTCTTAGGCGTTTCTTTGGGTGTTTTTTGGTTTGTGGTGTTTCCTAATGGGGTTTTTCTTGGTTGGTTTCTTGCCAGCCTCGGGTTGTTTCTTCTTTCCCATTTGGATCCTCGCGGTATGTGATTGTCAGAATTAGGTCTTGCCTTCTTGTGGTTGGTTCTTCCTCTGATTGATGCCTCTGCTTGGATCCCTTTAATCTTTGTAATTCATTTTTAAAGATTAATAAAATCCTTTTTGCGGTTCAAAAAATAAAGTGGAGGAACAAAATTGTTATTTACATAGTTTAAGGGCGAAGCAGACAAAATGTGGATACTCCTAGTTTAGAGGATAAAAGCAAAATTAACTTTATAAAAAAAAAAAAGCATAATTACACAATAATACTAATAGGAGCGTGAAATGCTAAAAGAAGAGAATGAATTGAATTTTTCCTCGTTTATTAATTAGTTTATCTTTGTTATGACTCTGCTGTGGGTCTTGCTTTTTTAGTTAATTGAATTTCCGACATACCAAAAAATAAAAAAATAAAAAATAAAAGGCGAAGAACATAATTCATGTCTATTTCAATTTTTGCTGTTTATGATTCATTTTTTATCTGTATTTCCGGTATCAGCAAGATTATGATTATGAATACCCTATCTCCACTACAGTACATAAATTTCAAGAGATTTTTCAGATAATTTTACGAATTTACTACGAACAAGTGAAAAAGCTCTTTCTTTTTTCTTTTTAGGAGGGAGAGATATTTTTGATAAGCGGACCCACCAAACTCGCAATGATCGTTGCTTTTTGCCTACTAATCTAAAGGCAGGCAAGGAAGCCAGTTCATATTAGTATTTTATGGATATAAAAAGAGTTAGTATTTTACATTTTAAACCAATAGTGAACATAAAATAATGCATTATTATAGACTCTATATAAAGAAAAAATTCTTCCCACCTTAGGTGGAAACCAATGCAAATTGGGTCCCGTCATGTATTTTTTCAGTAATTTGAACCGTTTATCTTGTAGAGCCCGCATAGTAGTACCTTCACACAAAAATTGTATTTATCGGATATCAATAGATATATTAAAAATTAAATCTTAGTTTATAAAATAGACAGTTATTGATAGTTTAACTTTAAACTTATTTACCGTCGATTTTTTAAACCAAACTTCAATTTTTTATATATCTATCTATGTCCGATAAATCTGATTTTGTGAAAATGTATTACTTTACGAGCCCTACACGATGAATGGGTTGGATTACTATAATATACTCACAGTAGGACCCACAATTGATGGTGGGCCCTAAGGTGGATGTTATCTACACTCAAACTAATAAAGAGTAACATATTTTTCTTCTCTCTCTCTCTCAAAACTCTAGCAATCACAAATATTTTTCTTTTCCCTTCCTCTCCCCCTAGGATTTCACACCTTATAAGGCGGCAGGAGTACGAGTTCTAAACTTCTTACTCCCTCCGTCCCTTTATTACAGTCCAGTAATCTATTTGGGGTTGTCCCTTAATAAGTGTCCATTTTGTAAAGTTAGTGGGTAAAAGTTGGTGAATTGTCTATTTCATCCCTAAAAGTAGATTCTATTTTGAAAAGTTAGTGAGTAAAAGTGTAATGTTGATGAGTAAGTAGGGAAAGTGAAGGAAGAAGTTGATGTGAAAGGTATAATGATGATGACTTTTTAATAAGTTAGAGTTACGAAGCAGGACATTTAAAAAGGGACGGAGGGAGTATTTGCTAGTTTTGTTTTTGTTTTGGTTTTGGTTTTCTTTCATCTCTTCAGAGACGATGTTGCTATACAAAGATATCTGTGCCAACAGTGCTCTAATCCTACATGGTGTTTTTGGCGGGGCATGCAACTCATGATAACTTGTCAGATTTGTAGTTTTTGAAGTTTATTGGTGCGTTCATACTTGGTTATAGTCCATCTAATCATCTGGATATTTGTTGTATATCTTATATCTTTGGTTAACATTTTATCTCTTTTGAAACTGTTGATTCTAGGTATGAATATACAGCAGATTGTAAGTGTTGTTTGCGTCACGCTCAACGTTTAGGTCGAGGTGAAAGAAATCAACTACCTTTTGTTTTTCTCGTTTTATAATTTAGATGATTAGTTTGTTCTTGTCCAAAATACTTGTAATGAACTTCATTATGTAAATGCATTGTGCTGTTATAATGTAATTTTCTCCATTTTCTCAAAAAAACATAAAATAATGCAAGTTGGAGAAAAACCAATCACCATCACAATCATGGCCTCTTTTTTTTTTTTTCAACTGGCATAGATAGAACAAAAATTAAAACATAATTCTAGGGAGCTTAACTCTCCTTACATCATCAAGGATAACCTGATTAATACAATTCAGAATGGATTGAATAACAACAAGGGTATCACAATCATGGCTTTGAAACCAACATTTGCTGCATTCAAATAATAGGGGCTACCACGCCTTCTCTCGACAGTTGAATTGAATCTACCATCCTGTGCATGTTAATTAGTTACTCCTACTATATTTTTTCCTTGAGAGAGAAAACTCTTGAGGTCTCTTTCTTCCACCAACCCATACATTCCGCAAATGGATTGCGTCCAAAACCGCGGGACCCTTTTTCTTCGTTGTGTTCTTTTGCTATGCGTTGAGTTTCCTTTAATCATTTGCGAAATTCAAGTTGTCTGATAGAAGTTGTACGAGTGAGATTTTTGAGATAATAAGTGGAGAGATGAATACAGTGCTAAAAGTAAAAAGATAAGAGAAAACTTTGTTGAGATAGAGAGAGAAGCGGTCAGTGGCGGAGCGAGGATTGAAACTTGAGGGTGGCACCCGAAAATACCAACATACTTAATACCAATATATATATATAGATATATAAAATCTTCAAGAACCTTAAAATGAGGACCTAAAATGCGGACCACTCCATTTCTTTCCTTTCCCGATTGAATTTTGATGATCCGAGCTGTTCAATGTGTTCAGAACGTGATTTTAAGGGTACCCGCGAGAAATTGGCAAAAAAAATGACCGAGAATGGCTTGATTTGAGCAGTTTTTATTTGAATCATCCATAATACCAGAAATATATCCATTTTTATAATTTTTAATACTTCATAAACAAAAACGAAAATAGTTTAAGGATCTATCGAAATGGAACAGTAAAAGAATAAAAACAAAACGACTTCAAGTCTACAATATGAGTAGGTGGGTATAAGAAAATGACAGATTATTTCCGTCTCCAATTGCAAGCCCAAAGAGTGAATATAGAGTTGTAGCCTGTAGGATAAAGAAATGGAATATTTTCAAAATGACACCTGCATTTTGTATTAAATGTCACAGATACACTTAAACTTAAGTTTATTTCATTTAAACACCTGTGCTAACAAAATTCTCAAATTTAGACACCTGAACTTCAATTTATTTCAAGGGAAAATTTTAAAATGGCACCTGAACTTTCACTCCAATGTCACTGAAACACCTGAACTTCATTTTATTTCAATTAAACACCTGAACTTTTCAAAATTCCCAAATTGAGGCAACTTAAATGGGTTGAAGATGCCATGTCTGTAATTTTTTGGACGGAGTATAACAGCGAGGGTCTAAATTTGATGATTTTGTTAATACAAGTGTTTAATTGAAATATATTTAAGTTCAGGTGTCTAAATTTGGGAATTTTGTTAGTACATGTGTTTAATTGAAATAAACTTAAGTTCAAATGTCTCTGTGACATTTGGTGCAAAGTTCAGGTGTCATTTTAAAATTTTCCAAAAAAAAAATAGATGAAAGTTCCGAGCCCCTAATTAAGGATCATAAAGACAAATTCAGGCAAAAATACTTGCGGACAAATAGGTGCAAATTAATTAATTATTTCACGAATATTATGGGATCGTACAACTTTTTAATATGAGACTGAAAGTCAACGTACGTAGCTTTGCTTTTCTAGAAAAAATAAAAATAAGAACCTCACAATATGTTTACCAAATTAATTAATGATCTAACCTAAAAAAATGTCATCAAAAGTACCAAAATACTACTAGGTACTAAAAAATAAAAAGTTTACTCTAAGAAGTGTCTAGAAAATGTTTGCGGTGTAAATTTAGCATTGGTGTTGTGTGGGCCACACCTACAATGAATTTTGGTCCATACATTTTCTAGTCACTAAATTATTGGCCAAGTAATTATTTTCGAGTATAGTAAGAACTACAGACACAAGTACGGATTCAGTAAAATGATCCCTTGAATATTGGTTGGCTGAGGTTGAGCTTGGTCGAATGCTTTAATTTGTTGAACTAAATATATTACTCCATAGTTTACCATAACCATGTTCTATTAATACGAATTGTGGGGACAAGGAAACCTCATTATACACACTAGGGGTGTGCACGGATCGGGCAAATCGGAGAGTCTCTGTACGTGGAAGAAAGAAACTAACCATTTAAAAAGATGGGAAAAATTTCAAAATGGCACCTGAACTTTGCACCAAATGTCACAGAGACACCTGAACTTAAATTTATTTTAATTAAACAAATGTAGTAACAAAATCCCCAAATTTAGACCTCCGTCGTTATTCCCCGTCCCAAAAATTGTTGATATGGCATCTCCAATCCGTTTAAGTTGCCCAATTGCACATGTTTACAATAGGAGATGATGCACCCAAGAGAAACCCATCACTTTTGAAGGAGATGGTAGAACAATAGCCAGATTTCTAGAGAGAGAAATAGAGGGAAATCAATCAGGTTAAGGTCATTTTACCTCCGAAACTTGAGGTAAAGTGAAGGATTTGGCTTGGGTGTATCGTTTCCTGTTGAAAACATATGCAATGGGGCCACTTAAACGGGTAAGAGATGCCGTATCAGTAATTTTTTGGACGAAGTATAATAGCGGGGGTTTAAATTTGGAAATTTTGTTAGTACAGGTGTTTAATTGAAATAAACTTAAGTTTAGGTGTCTCTGTGACATTTGGTACAAAGTTCAGGTGCTATTTTGAAATTTTTTCTTTTTTTTTTCCAAAATAGAAAAGATTATATTAATAACGGTGAAGAAAAGAATTTCTTTCGGAAATAATCTGTCATTCTCAAAAGTATTTCATTACCCTTAATTACTTTTTTTCTCATTTTTCCTCCGCGAGTCTAACAGTGCCTCAACATGAAGTAGGAAAGAGATTAAAGAACTTTGTGATGGAACTTATTATTATTAATTTTGAAAAATCTATTTTGCTACTAGCCTAATAATCAAGCAATAATAGGAACGAAGAGTAAACGATGAACACAAACGATATACGTGGAAAACCCCTAAAAGGGTAAAAAGCACGAGAATGAATCAAGCACTATAAAACTAATTGTGTAGTTACAAGTAATCTTAACTCACGATTTGAATCCTCAAAATTGCCCTTAAGACCTACTTGCCGAATCGCTCGTTTACCACACCCAATGCTTAACTATCGCTGCCTTGAATCCACAACCTTTCCAAGATACTTTCAGAAATCTACCGGAAGACAACTCAAATAGTTGAATCGATGAAGTGAAAAGCTTCTTGGAGATACCGTTGTGTGATAAGCCCTCAATAGTGTAATTAATAGGGCTTATCTCCCTCTGTTTTGTCACACTTGCATGCATTTTCGCTCGTTTTTGTTTGATATTGCGCGCAAGGTGTGTTTTTGTTGATTAACAGGTAATTGGAGTAAATTGGGGAGTTTCCAAGGCTTCCAAGGATCCCCAGAGGAGTCCGGATGTGTTTGATGTGCGTGAGAAACCTCGAGAGGTCATACCGAGTCCTAATTGAAGTGTCCAAAGCATTGGAGGAAGACCCGGAGTAGTCAATAGCCGATGGCAACAGCAAAACTCAGCAAAGCAATCCAGTGGCCACAGGGATCGATCCCCCATGGCCCAGGGATCGATCCCCCAACTTAGCAGCACAATACAGTGGCACTAGGGATCGATCCCTATCGATCCCCCTCTGACCAGGGATCGATCCCTCACTCCTGCGCGGGCAATTCAGTGGTATTTTTGTAAATCTTTTGTAAAGGGGGTATATATACCAACCCTTGCCCAAATGTAAGGGACTTTTACTTTTTGCACTCTCTCTCTACCTCCATTAATGGAGCTCCAACCTCTCTCCTCATTCATGTCTTCTTGAGTGATTTAAGGTACGATCCATTCAATTTCGGAGCTTTACGCCCTCATTAAAGTTGTAGAGAATTCTCTCCTCTTTGAGGATCTTATATTTACTTTAAGTTTAATCAATGTTTGGTATTTTCCTTACCTTTCCTTTAGCTCATTTCATGTCTTCTTTAAATATGAGTGAGTAGTATAGTGGGGTTAGGTTGTGGGATGGTTAGCATCCCGTAACTGAAGGTGTGGCTTGGTATTCTCTTTTAAAACCTCGTTTTCTAGCTTAAACAAGGCTTTGGACTGATTTTATGTATCGAAACGTAGAGGTGTTAATCTCTTTGATCAAGCATAGGCAAGGGTTAAGCTACTTGTCACGTTTGACGCTTAGAGCTATGTCCCTCTTTGTGTTTGTCCTAATGTACCAAAAGAGTCCAAGTCTCGTTTAATCCCTTTGTCAAGAAAAGAGAAGAATCCAGCTCGTCCTTGTGTTGTGGGTGTTAACTATCCCTAGACCTAACCTTTAGTTTAAACTCCAGATAAAAAGCCGTAGTTAAGTTAAGTAGCCAGTTAACGACAATTCTCAGTTGGCCGTCTCAACGCCAAAGTTTGGTTGGCCGTCCTAACGCCGAAACTCTCTGCTCAAGCAAACCTCTGAAACAAGTTATGGATGCGCTCCCTGTGGATTCGACTCTGGACTTCTGTGTATTATTATGCTTTCAACCGACATAGCCCTACGCTTGGGGTATTCTTATTTCGATATACATTAAGGTCGCAAGCATTGTGTATCAATGATCGAAAGATCTCATTTGTACTCCAAGACTCAAATGAACAAGAATCGTTACACTTTAGGGATGAAAACATCCTCCAACCAATAGACTTACCGAAATCGGTAATTTAATCTCACCAACCTGTTCTCAGCCAACAGATGATACGCCTTGCAATTAATCAGAGGAGAAGAGATGCATCAAGATGTGTAGCAAATCCCTTCCATGTCCAGGCAAATCTTTCCATGAGCACCAATTTCTTTCCTCCCAAGAATAGTTCTTCCCTTTTCTACCCATTCAAAACACTTTCTCAATTACATAAAAAAAATACTTTTTCCACTCTAATCTTATACAGACTCACTACGCTTAAAAAAGATAAAAAGAAATTACAACCCAATGAAGAATGGGATACAAAAGTATATGCGTTTTGTCAATATATAAAATCGCCAAGAAAAAAATAGCACCGCTTTTCGGAACTAACAAATTTTTTATTGATAACCAGATGTCTAGGTTAGCTTATCCGTACCTCAACAAATTTTGAGGCCCTAAAATTAACAGTCGAGCAAATCTCCAGTAAACCTAAGGATTAAAATGTTTGACTTTCATAGAATTCGAATTGATTTTTTGAGAGCATGCCATCTAAATTAGTTGTTTTTTCATGACGTGGCCAAACTCCCCTTGGATTTGGATGGGACTTGAGCTTGTTTCGCTAAGGCCTAAAAGTACTTTTAGGACTTTTTAAGCTTTTATCCTTCTTCTTTTTTCTTTTTTTTGTTAAGTTTGCGTTAAATTTTTTTGACATTTTGATTTTTCTCACCTAGACGAATTGGAGAAGTAAAAAAAAAAAAAGTGACTTTTTTTACTTAAAAGTGGTCCTTGTTAAAAATATTTGGATAAAAGTAATTTTTTTTTACTTTTCCAAGACGAATCAAAAAGTCAAAAAAATTTAACGCCAAATACCCAAAATGAACTGACATAAAAAAAATTTGAATAAAGACAAAAAAATACTAAAAGAAAAAGTTCTTAGCAGAACGGGGTTATATTCGATTGATCTGTTGTCATGCATGCTGTAATGGTAGATGCATGTATGATTATCAATCAATGATGAAAACAAGTGAAAGCTACCCCACGGATGATCAAAGGCATTCCCACCTAAAAGAAGAAGAAAACAGATTAATTTATTGGCCACAAGTCGCCCAGGCCATCATTTTTATTATTTCTTCAACGTTATTATTCTGCCTCAATTATCATTACATCCAATCCCCATCGTGAAAGTTGCAGCAACGGTTCCAATCTCCCCCTCCCCCAAAACCCATTAAAAATTCGTTCCAAATAACTCACAAAACCCACTAAAAATTCGTTCCAAATAACTCACTAAAATTGCAACGTTTCTCATTTTCTCAAATATTGCGTAGGTGTAATACACGCACACCGAATAGAACGAAGGCTAAGCGTTATATGCACTTAATTTTCCAATCTTCATTCCACGAGAGGTTATTGAGTGCTCTCGGAACAATACTCCACATCAGTCACAACACGCAATGTGTAATTTTGTTATCTAATTTACCAACACAAAAGTCATGGGTCCTATTGTTTTAATCAATCACAACATATCTGGAGCACCACATGGCCTTGCTCTAAGAACAAAGAATAATTTATCATTCTACCGCCTTATATATCCTTTCATTGCCAAGACAAATTACGCTAAATTTTTATACGTGAAGATATATATATATATTGGTACTCTAATAAACACATAATGCATCAATTTCTCTTCCCCAACCAACAATATCTGCTCTATAGAATTAGTTAATGTCAAAGAGTTTGCAGAAATAAATCTAGTGTTGTGGATGGGCTGCAATTTTTAGTGTTATGGATGGGCTGCCAAATTGTAGTAGTGTACTAGTACTAGTGTCATAGATGGGGGGATTCTTGGGTTAAATGAATGGTACTAGTAGCCCAAATAATCCCTCCTCGGTCCATTCTCCAAGACAGAGGTAATTCTAAAAGCACATCCAGAGCGGATCAAAAAATAAATAAATAAATAAAAGCACACCCAGAGAGAAAATCTCTGTACACTCACTAATTTTGATCTCTTCCCAACACTCTTTCTTAATCCTAAAATTAGTACTTTCTCCGTCTCATAAAATTGGTTCCCTAAGAAATTTCGTGCAATTTTTAAACTTAAGAATATTGTATTTACAAAAATAATTTTTTGATTTTTCTTGTACCGTTTAAAAAATCTCATTGAGATTTATCGAATAAGATACATATTACACAAAAAAATTATTTTGGTAAGTACATTATTTTTAAACTTGAAAATTGCATATAATTTCGTAGGAAACTAACTTCACGAGACGAATGGAGTACTTTTTCTCCACATCCAACATTGAATTTTGTACGTCAACGCAAACTCCCGTTGGCAACCCACCCACCAGATACTAAGGTTGCTCATAGTACAGATCGGATCAGATTCATAGAAATCCAAAGACTGAACTACGAGTCACTGTTCTTAGGAAATGTATTCCGTTTCTAAACCAAAAGCCCTATATGGTTCGGTTCCTATCCAATCCGTGAATCACAATTGTAGAGACCCAATTTTTAGAAATTACTTAAAGGTTATATAAAGGGAAATTTATAGAAATGGTCCTTCTAGTTTCATCTGAGTCTCATTTTCGTCCTCCAAGTATCAATTGCAATTTTTTTGACCTTCAAGTTTGGTTTTCGTACCAAGTTGGTCCAATTAATAACATCTGTCAGCCAAACTGGACAGAAAAAAATCAGATTGAGGGCAGACATTATCAATTGGACCAATTCGGTACGAACTGCATCGTCTAAACTATGATCAATCTAATTTTTTCCGTCCAATTTGTTTGATAAAAGTTATCAATTGGACCGATTTGATACGAAAACCAAACTTGAAGGTTAAAAGAGTTGCAATTGATACTTGGAGGACGAAAATGAGACTCGGATGAAATTAGGAGGACCATTTTTATAAATTTCCCTTATATAAATGCAAGGAATTGAAGAAAAGGTAAAATTTGTTGAGTTTACATGAATTGGGGTCAATGTGATAAGATGTTACTTGAGGAAATGCAAGTTTTTTGTATTTGTGCTAGTATAAATAGGGGGTGTGTGTGTAGAGGATAAAAATACAACACCCATCTCTCTCTCGGCTCCCTCACTCTCTCTCTTGCTCCCACACACAAAATCTCATCCCCAAACACAAAACCCATGAAGTCTAACCTCCATTCTACCTTCTACTTGTGATTATATATAAGCTTGTGGTTTGTTGGATTGAGCTCGGAGAGGAGTATTCTTGGTTGATTTCAAATTTAATTGGAGTTCTAGGGCTCGCTTGGGCTTCGACCAATCACTTGGGTTTCGTTCGAATCACTTGAGGTAGGGACTTCTTGCTTGTTCTATGTGTTTTTGAGTTGATTTTATGCTTTAATCGTGCCTTAGATTGTTGTTTGTTCTTGGGGTTTCATTCATGAAAATCTACAGAAATCGCTGCTCAAAGTCCTTGGGTATTAATACCCATGATCAGAGGTATTGATACCCTTGCAATCTGGATTTCTGTGGTTTGAGTATCGATACCCATGCTCTCTAGATCGATTTGAACCATTTTGACCTCTTTTCGATTGTTTTGACTCCCGATCACTTCTAATACTTTTTGAATGTCTTCAAACCACCTCTAAGCTTGATTGCTCATATTCCAATAATTCATTGATAATCTCCATCCCTTTGGTTCTCGTTGTAGGAAAGAAACAGGTTGAATTAAATGAATATGGTACTCATTCGTTATCTATGCATTCGAATGATTATGTAGACATTGTGACATGTTATCATGAACGATATAGACTTGTTATACGTTGAGCACTATAATATTGAGGATTGTCAAATGAAAAACATAATTGAGAATGATTAAATGGTTTGTTTGGTAGGACGTTATGACATACTTAGAGTGATGGCGTGAACTTGCTGAATAATCAATGTTATGATATGGTTGATAGTTTGGAACGCATTAAAATGTGAATAACTAAATGGTATAGGGATATGACAAGATCTTGTGGCATAATGCTCGGATATGTTTAAGCATGTTGATGCTTGGGTAATACTAGGAATGATGTGGCATATCATTGACAAGAATCGACACTACGGGCCGGTATCACCACTCGGTGGTGAGATGATCGAAATTGACACTACGCCACTATGGGTATCACCACTCGGTGGTGAGATGACCAGAATTGATATTACGTGTATCGCCAATCGGTGAGATGATTGAAAATAAAAATGAACGGGTATCACCAATCGGTGAAATGACCGAAAAAACGCGCGAATTCCAACCACCTAGGGAATGTCAATGCAAGGATAAATGTACTCAAACAGTAAAAATGCTCGTAACGATGGATGAGTGGCGGTTGAGAACTTGTTATTGGTATATTTAGATTGATTGAGTTTATTATTGCTTCTAGCTTGATGTGTGAACAATTAGGAAAACCTTCATGAAGTTTAATCCCTTTGACCATAATATGCTCGCTTGTTGTGATAAACTCATGTTCCATGTGACGACTTGTTGAATTCACTCACTCTTGGTGCATGATTTATCGCATTTTCATATAAATTGAGCAGAAATTTCTCTACTGGGCTAGTGTAGCTCACTGCTCACCCTATCATTATTTCAGGTACACCTCAGGGGCATTGATACTGTGTGCTTGGAGTGCATGTTGATCATTCTTTTTGAAGGGGGAATTACTTGACATCTTAGTAAAACTCTTTTGAAGATGTAATTGTGATTTCGATTATTATTATCATTTTGACTATAGAGTATTGTAAACTCTTAACCCTTTCTTTCAGTACTACTACTATGACAATTTGGGGACTTCGAGCCGGAAATGAAATCATTGAACTTAACTTGTGATTATGAGAAAGAAATGTCTTTTGGGGTAATATTTGTATTATTGTGAGGATTTAATTTATTATAAGCTATTATTATTTTATGTTAAAAATCAAGGGCATGCCAACAATTGTTTCCGATTTTATCCACGGACTACCATGAAATTTTTTGCTTATTTAACTTTCAGTGCGTCTAATATTATAGGGAATTGATATTCACACTCCAATTTTTTATGTTTAAACTCCCTTTTTTCCCCCTTTTTTAGTGTTGAAAGTGTGTAATTTTTTAAAAGACAAAAAAGAAAGTTTGAATATCAAAAAAAAAGGAGTGTGAATATTAATTCTCATATTATATTATATTATATTATAATACGGATCTTACCGTTTGGGGATATGGTTAAACATTGACTTAATACAAAAATTGGAAATCAAAGTTATGTTTACGAGTATTTTAGGAATAACGAAATTGGTTTTCAGGTTTTAGGATCCTATAATCGGAATGAAAAATTAGATGATTGAATCGAGCATCCATATGTATCAAATTGAGCTGATTTTTAATGGAGCCTTTGAAAAAATATTTTAAATTTAATGAACGGTGGATCATTTGTGTAGACCCCATACTGGGCCCGACATTGCGAGTTGTGCACAGAAAGTCTGTGTGGACAAACTTTTCATACTCCCTCTTTCCCTAAATAAATCTTCGGCCCGCAAACCTAGGCCTTTAACGAAAAAATTCAAGTTGTTTTCACAATTAAAAAGAACTCATTAATATCTATTGATTTGTGAAAAAAAAAATTTGAATTTTTTAGCAAAATAAATGTATCCTTTTAAAAGTCTAGATTTACAATCCATATATTTATTTAGGGACGGAAGGAGTACTATATTATAATAAAGGGGAGTGCAAAATTATTTTCCAAAATAAATTAAGAACAATTTTAAGTGTACCGAGACGAATTGGTGTGCCTTTGGAATCTCCTCCCACACGAGTAATTAATTATTCAGTAGTCCCGGAGCACAGGATAGTATCCGTGCTCCCTCTCATATAATATATGGGATGATGGGATGGATCCACAAATCATATGTGGGTCTAGTATTTTATGTGAGAGAGAGCACAAACATTATCCCGTACTCCAAGACTACTGAATAATTTGAAACCGGATCCCTTGTTCGACTTTCCCTGTCCGACCCGTTTGTTCCATCCCTCTCCGCCGTTGATCTCACAAAATCAACAGTTAAGATGGACCGAGCATATTTTGCTCCAAAGCAACGTCATTTTGGAGCAAACCCCACATCTTTCAACGGTTAAGATGGGCCGAAAGGGGTGGAATCGGCGGGTCGAACAGGGTGAGTCGGACAGGGAATGTCAAGGCCAATAATTTTCGCTCCCACACAGAGCAATCGGTTCGTCTCCATTCGTCTCTGCTATATGTATGGGAGTAAAAACCCCACATCTTTCAACACTGTCCTCCCCTAACAATCTTTAACTGAAATACTGAGAGTACAATATGGACACAGAGGACGGCGGGAACACTGTCGCTGACGGCGGGAATCCGCCTCCTCCGGCACCGGCGCCGATTCCGAACGCGAATGCTCCGCCGCCGTTTCTTGCCAAGACCTACGACATGGTCGACGATCAGTCCAGCGACGAAATCGTCTCGTGGAGCCCAACGAATAACAGCTTCGTCGTGTGGAACCCGCCCGAGTTCGCTAGGGACCTCTTGCCCAAGCACTTCAAGCACAACAATTTCTCCAGCTTCGTCCGCCAGTTGAACACTTACGTATGAATTCCTTGCTATGTTGTTGTGTATGGAGTTTGGTTCTCCAGTTAGGTTTACTTATTATGTTGCTTTTACTTGTTGTGATTATAATCAGAGGAGGTTTGTTGGGCTTGTAAAGCCTGATTCGGTTTGGGTTACCCATTTGCGGACTATTTGTAGTAGCCAATGTTACTTGTACTCTTCATTCGATACATGGAGGAAACTGGTGTGAGTGGTGTACGTAAATGACTAAGGTGAGATAAAATATATTAAGGTGGTTTGGATATATTTACTGTAGATACTAGGACTAGAAGAAGAGGAAGACCTAAACTGATTTGGTATGCCATGATACGGAAGGATTTGAGCTTACTAAATTAAAGTGAACAGATAGCCCTAGACAGAGCTCAATTGGAAAAACGTGCTTCATGTGGCCGACCCCAATTTACTAGGAACACAAGGCTCGGTTTGGTTTGGTTTTCTTGATTGTTCTTCGCGCATTGTATGTTTGTTATTTGGCCGATTACTCAACAGTTTTCTAATATTGTGATGGCAATTGAAATCACGATCACGCAAGATGACATAAGCACAAGATTATAGAGATACATCGAAGTTGCGGCAGTTGCCCTGGCTACCACCATCAAGTCTCTGTAGTTTGGGGGTTAGGACTACAAATCTGTGAAAAAGTACCATAAGTACCCTCAGGTGGAATAGAAAACTTAGTTGGATCTGCAACATGCACGGGCAGGTGGACTATACCTAGCTTGACATATCATAAAACTGTCTGTTCGAACTAATCAATTCCCAAATGTGAATGCTGATGACAATGTAAGTTTAGTGGTGGTATGGCCAGAATATGACTCACTCTGGAAAATACTAATATACTATAAGAAACAGTAGGCTCTTCAAAAGGGTTAGATTCTTAGGGCACTACTGAAAGCCTTTTTTTAAGTCATGTGATAGGGGGTGTAAATGCATCACTGGGGTAGGGCAAAAACGAAGATTGAGTGTGGTTTCTGATCTCTATTTCCTCGCTATCGCATGGTCCGGTTGATCAGATAGTTTTCTTAGCAGAAAAGCAGGAAAATAATGTAAAACTTAAAATTTTGATGATCTATGATTTATTTGTAGTAATTTGAGAAAAATAACTCCTTGCCCTACTCCATTTTATGCCCCATTCTGGTATGCTAGGGTTGGTTTCCCCTAGCCTTGGGGAATGCTTGTTAATATGTCGCTTAATACGCTATCACGAGGGCATAGTTTTAGCCTCTAGAATTTAAAATCTTTCGACTTCTTGAGAAAGGTTCTTATTGTGTTAGCAGCTATTGAGAAATGGGATTGAAATAGAAGGTGTTGTTCTTCTCTCTTAGATGCCGGGTGCTTTGGCCAGTGGTGCACTTCATCTTTCTTACTTAGCAGCTATTGGAAAACTTAATTATAATAGGTATTTTACTCTCTTAGATGCGGAGTGCATTGACAAGTGATGCACTTCATCCTAGATTGGCAGCTAATTTACAACTTTCAGGTTCGCAATAGCACTTCATCCTACAAGTCATGGTAACTGCTTAGGTAGCGCTTGGTCAGTCCTAGAGATGTGGCAGCGGGCTCGATAATTGAAGCTTTTTATATGGATAAAATGGATAGAGCAAGAGGCAGAACTCAGCTTCTTAGCCACCTAGGTTCTCCTTCAAAAAAAAAAAAAATTCCGCTAGTCTCTTTTAGTTTTTAGTTTTAATGGTTTGTTGCCCTTTTGCACTCATCCATGCTCAAGATACTGTCATGGGTTTGTATTTTCTGCTGGCATTAAGAATCGAACCAAAAAGTTCCTGCTTAATGAGGCTTATGATATACCATCGCTAACTTGTTGGAACAATGAAGCAAGGAATGATTCTGAATTGCCGAAGTTTGCACTAATTCTTGCTTGATGCAAACAAACTCCGGATGATGTAGTTTTAGTGAAACAATCTTCATGTCTCTTTTTGTTTTATCTGCTAACATTTTGGCATTTGTCAAGTTTGTTTGTTAAGATTGATCCCCCTTTCATAAAACACTACAAAAATTGGCGCTCCTGTTTGATACATAAGGGGGGAGCCACATTGCATGACTTATATCTGTTCATATGATGAGTAATGTTTTCTTTTCCTATTTTCCCACTATTTTTCCTTTCCTTTCTCTCTCCCCCACTTTTGGCACTTCGGACAAGCAGGGTTTCAGGAAGGTTGATCCAGACCGTTGGGAGTTTGCTAATGAGGGATTCCTGAGAGGTCAAAAGCACCTTCTCAGAACTATCAGTAGGCGGAAACCTACCCACGGACCTAACAACCAACCGCCTGAGCAACCACTCGTGCAAAATTCATCTGTTGGAGCCTGTGTTGAGGTGGGGAAATTTGGGCTAGAGGAAGAGGTTGAGAGGTTAAAGAGGGACAAAAATGTCCTTATGCAAGAGATCGTGAGATTGAGGCAGCAGCAACAGGCCACTGATGGGCATATGCAAGCAATGGTGCAGCGGCTACAAGGGATGGAGCAGCGGCAACAACAGATGATGTCTTTCCTCGCAAAGGCAGTAAATAGTCCTGGCTTTTTGGCGCAGTTTGTGCAGCAACAGCAGCAGCAGCAGCAGCAAAATGAGAGCAACAGGCGGATAATTTCCGAAGGAAGCAAAAAACGGAGGATTCAGCAGGAAGGGCCTGCCGACGGACAGATTGTGAAGTATCAGCCTTTGATGAATGAGGCAGCAAATGCAATGCTTAGTCAGCTCATTAAAACAGACGCTTATAAAACTCAGCTGGAAAATTTGAACAATGATTCCAATACTTTCTTGATTAATGATACTTCCTCACCTGATGTGTTAGACAATGGTACTTCTTCAGGCAGTACCTCAGGAGTGATTCTTCAGGAAGTCCCACTTACTTCCGGGCAATCTTATTTTCCAGAAACTTCCAGAATTTCAAGTCAATGTGAAATGGTTGCAACCACTCCATTTTCAAGTATGAGCCCACCAGTTGGAGCACATGAATTGCCATCTGTTGCTCTTCCGCAGACAAATTTAGGTGTTTCTCAGCTCTCTCCACTCCAAGAAATGGTTTCAGAAAGCAACGGTGACATGAGTGGGAAAGTCAACATTGGTCCCTCTATTGATTCAAGTTCATTGCAGGAGAATGGTGAAATGTCCTCAGAGATCAGAGATTTCTCTACTTACCATGAATTGGAGTTGAACAGTTCCTTTCTGGATGACAGTTTAATTCCCTTTTTGGTCGACGACCTGTTCCTTTTTCAAGACCCACAACCTGTGGAAACTGATGTGGTGGATTCAACTTCAGTGGAAGAAGGAAACGTAGCCAAATCAATGGAGAATGGTTGGAACAATACTCCACATGTGGACCAACTTACGGAACAAATGGTCTCTCTTGGTTCTGATCCTGAAAAAGTCTGACCTTGTGGCACTCAATGTACAGTTCTGTCTCAGCATCACCCGCGGTGAATCCTAGAAAGTAGTAAGTACTTACCATGCCTTTACTGAAAAGCAGCTAATACCTTTTTATAACCTTTGTACTTTTTTTTTTGCACTTATGGTCGGACCTCGTTCTAGGTTTTAGTCCTCTCTCTTCTCTGAGTTCCGTACTTTCTTGACATCCTATCTTCGGGGTAGCCTGTGATTATGATAGCATTAATGATACTGATGTTCTTGAGAAGCAGAGAGGTTACTTGTAAAGACAATGAATTAGACTGGTTCCAACTTCAGAGTTACACGAGAGATGTTGAATGAGAACATGTTTCTATAAGCTTAAGATTTCTGGGCATGTGCTTTCCGAAGCAAAGGACATTTATATTAATTTCTTCTATTGTAACATCTTTTGATTGAAAACAGGGTCGAGTTTTGAGTTATTGTATCTGGCACTTCTCCGTTTCTAGCAGGAGCTAGAGCACTCCAGTTGGGGTCGATAAAGAGCCACATTGCAGTTCTTGGACATTAATTTTAGCTTGTGAAGAGTCTGATGACGTGTTGTAACTTTTTGCGGTGTTTGTGGAGATCTCTTGTTTTTGTCAAAAATGGAGAGCCTAATCCAGGTTATACGGATTGCATGCAGGACTAGGGGTAGGTGATGTGACCAAGTTGAGCTAATATGTTTATCTTTTTCCAATTGTGGATCTGAACATAGTTACAATCTTCACGAAATTTGTGGTTGCCTTTTGTAAGGAACTCATCTACCATAACCGTCTGGGTGACATAAAGATAAATTAATAAGTGGTATCTACACTATATAGTATTACAGGGAGACTTTTCGTGAGAAGCCTCCTGCTTGCCTCATGTCACCTATACAAACCCCTTTTTAGAGATATTAATATACACATGAAAATATTTTGAAATAATATCCTTATCCTTTGTAACAAACTATCGTCTGATGCAGCTAAATTTCCTGGTGATCTTTTTGTAACAAATTAGTAAATGGTAAGTGAGATGTAAAGTTAAAGTAACAGATTACGATTTCAAATATTCACATTGGACATAAACCTAACGGATTCAGGATGAGACGAAATCTTCTAAAAATTCGATTCAAACTTATTAATTCCATCCAAAGCGCCCTTCATCTACATCTAAATTTCACCTGCCAAAACTCTACTCATCTTTTTTGTCTCAATCTTTTCATGCTTTGTGTAATAAACAGGAAAAGAGTTCCATGTTTATTAACCCAACTGAACGTATGATATGATTGCGGATCAAAAAAAAAAAATGTATGATATGATCTACATCTTGATACGGTGCATAGCACAGGTTACAGCTGGTAATCAACAACAGAAGTTAAAGTTTCAATCTTAATAAGATCCTCAAATCACTAGAATTGTCAAACTGCTCGTGCAAGTGTGAGGTGCCAATCACAATACACATAAATGCATGTTCAGTTTTAGAGTATAGACTCCGTCCCTAAAACAGGAGCCTTTAAGATGGTTTCTTGGATGGTCAAAAGAAACAGCTCTTAATAGCTCGCAGAGTATGCATGCTGCACAGTCAGTTTACGAATTCCCAATCATCTCGAAGGGGCAAATTTATGATGCTTTGTTATATCCGCACGATTATGGAAAACACCACCTGAAAAACAACAGAAAAAAAAAGTAAAAAGTAAAAATTAAGACTTCCATAGAACTAACAAACAAAGGGCTCACTGCATGAGATGAAGGGGAATAGTACAACACTTCAAGCAGACAAGCATATTCTGGGCTTAGAACCTTTCAAAATTGGTCGATGAAGGGTTTATATCACTTGTGCTATGTCTTGAGCCGCGTCATGTTGGAGAGGCTTGGCGTTCGGGAAGATTGTGTACGGGAACATAGCGGAAGCAGAGTGAATGGGATCATGGAGTCCCAACTACAAAGAACACATTTGCGAAATGGGCCACGTTGGTATACTAATACTCAAAATAGTAGAGGGGGCACCTATGAAGAATCTGATATGGTCCTTATCTACCTGCAGTACTAGCTGATCAGTGATTATAATAACTAAACATGGATGTTGAATAAAACTCGTATTGCGGCCAAGGAACATAACCGGTGATGGGTAGAGATTGAAAACAAGGGAAAACAAGGCTTTATCTGTCAGTTTGAATCAGAATAAACACAGACAATAAATTTGAAATGGAAGATTACAGAAAGTAAGTGCCACCAATTTTGGTAGGTGAGCTAATGGTGCTTCCGAAGCCTTGTATTTGAGAAACCATATTTGCACGTCGTGACATATGAAGTAAACATTCCGCCTAAATGGGGGATGATGGAGAATCTATATAACCAAACAGCTCGGCATTTTCAAAATGTAGGCGAGAGGAACTTTTGTGCAAGGGTTTGAGTTTTGTTCTCCCAATCCTTTACAATCAAAGGATTCATTTACATTTTTCTTTCTTTCTTCTCCTTCTATGATACAGATGTCCAAAGGTTTAAACCTTTAAATGGAGCTAAATGCTTTTTCTCACATACCAAGAAGTAAATAAACAGTGGTAAACCAAACAGTGTCTGGTGCAAACTTCACTCGCATGGATGTTGACTTAGGTATAGTTCAATAGCATAATTGCATAAAGTTAACTCACCTAATTCACTCCATAATTTTCTTAGATCCTCAAGACTAGAGGTGGCAATCTCAACCCATATTTTTTAACCCGCCCACTTATAACCCAACCCAATCCGCTCATATTATATAATGGGTTCATATGGGTTGAACGAACCCATATTTACATGGGTTGAGAGTAGGTTAGACACACTCATCTTCACTGACTCCCCCAAAAACAAAACCTGGCCAAACCGGAAATCGTCTCTCTCCATTTTCGTGAAAACACAAATCATTTCACACCCAAGCCGAACTACTAGCATTTTCAATCTCTCTCTCTCTCTCTCTCTCTCTCTCTCACACACACACTTCGGGTAGGTTTGAATTAAAAAGTAGGGAGTGACTTTTTTTTATCTTAATTCTTTTTCTTTTTTTTTTACATTTGGTAGTTTTGCGTCACACTTTTGTAACTTATTGGTTCATCTCCATGAGCAGAACCAAAAAAGTAAAAAAAATTTATCGAAACTCATATTTTTTTAAAAAAGACAAAAATAAATCAAAAAGACATCTCTTTGACTTATATTTTTGTCTTTTTCAAAAAAAATTGGGTTCTGATAAAAAAAATAACAATTTTTTTGTTACTCTCATCGAGACGAACCAATAAGTCACAAAATTTTGATGTAAAACAAACAAATGCAAAAAAAAATTTGAATAAAAATGGAAAAAAAAATCACTCCCTACTTTTTAATCCAAACTCACCCAAACCGACTTCTGTTCTGAAGTAAACTGGGTAAATTAATAGGTAAATCAATGTTCATCAAGTTCATTCCTCTGTTCAACTATTACTCCTACCTCTGTTTCAACACTTTTTACCCTCTATTTTTTTTTTTTTTTTGGCTGATTATACGAGTGAACTTTGTGGGTTTTTTTCCCTCAAAGTTTTCTTCTTCTTTTTTCCTGAATTCGAACGATTTAACACGACTAAGGAGTGAGAGTTCAAAATAGTCCTTTGCGTGAGTTGAAAGGACGGGAAAAAGGAAAAACCAAAAAAAAAAGGAGGAGGAGGAAACAGGTCATGTTGGGCGGGTTTGGGTTTGCCTTGACCCATATTCGACCCGACCCATTTCAATCCGTCCACTATTTGACCCGTATTCAACCCGCCCATATTTGACCCACTACCCCTTTCAACCCGCCCAAACCCGCCCAGACCCGCCCATTTGCCACCTCTACTCAAGACTATTATCTTAGAATCTCGAACCATGGTTTTCTTTCCCAAGTATGTTATCTCCTTCAAAGCCATCACGTCCATCGTCTGGTTTTCAGTAGCCATATGATGGAACTTAATAACCAATCTTCAACTTGAAGAGTACTAACAATTCAAAATTTTGTAACTGTAAATTTCAGTAGGAACCTAAATAGCTATATGGCCTTTCATTTGAGGTGCTCCCAAGAGAATTGTGAGGCTGGCAGGTCGCATACCTCTTATGTCCCGATTTCTATAAGTGAGAGTCAAGGGAGAAGAAATAAGAACAAAAAGGACCTTACGACGAAGAGAGACAGTTGATAAATGAAAAACTTACCTGGTCGTGATATAAGGTTAATACGGGACCGAGGTCCATCAAACATCCAACCATCTTCATCCAAGGATTTAACCTCCTTGTTGAGTGCAGCCATCAAATCAGTCTTCAGAACTGCAAAACAAACTGAAGAGCATCAACAATTTTTGTATGGTTTCAACCTCCCTATATTTTAGTTTTTTGTCTGTGTTTCCCAAAACACATTCTACTAATCAACCCAGTTATATTCAGGTATGCAAGTGTTCGTGATTCTGGTATGTAAAAAACAAGCTTCAAATATCAGATTCCTACTGTCTTTTCCTCCCAAATTTTCTCAAAAAATGAAGGAGTGGGGGAATAATGTTAGAAACTTAGAAATGCACTTAAATTCCCATTAAAGACCTACCAACACGAGGAAACTCCTAAAGACCCTACATGTAAACAGAAGACCTCTCCAAAAAACTTCCAGCAGAACATAACAGGAAACTGAACGCAAATTAGGAGTGACAACAACTGAGATCGCCACACTTCAAGCAAAATCATAAACTAGCACAGGTCTATTGTTTTATGTTTAAAGAGTTCAAAGGTAAGGTTGTCTCAGTGCGACCTAGTGGTTATGGTTCGAGTCAACAAAACAGCCTCTCTTGCGGGGTAAGGAAATGCACATCCCATCCTTCCCCAGACCCTGCAGTAAGGGGAGTCTCGTACACTCGGAAGCTCCTTTTTTTCGTTTTAGGCAGTGATACTCATTACATAAGCCTGATAGAAGCTTATTTATATCTTTATACTAAACCATTCATTTTTTAACAGATACTTCTACCATCCCAATAGTCGATGACAATACTTCAAAACCCAAAGGCCATGTTGAAAGGCATCTGTAGCCTGTGGATGAGTAATCCTGACATTAAGGAATTCCCAATGCCATAATCCAAGATATTACATATCCCGATATCCGTATTTTGCTAGATTCATTGATTCCTTAACCAAATGTCCCATCCAAAACCGGAAATGCAGTTTCATATGATTGACAATCCAATACCCTATCTAACCCCAATTGTTTCGATACCTCCCAGGTGTTATCTATCTATTCCATTCTATATTATAAAGGGAAAGCTCACTTTGGTAAGGACTCCAAATTGAGGCTGGCTCACACTTTCAAATTCCCGAATTGCCCACCAAATTTTTTTATATTATACCCTTTGAAACAATCTCATCCTTAATAACTGTAGGGACAGAAAGATAAATTCATCCTATTAACCACCTAGAGCAATTACTGCTTTTTCTCCCCCACTTCCATTTTTAAACTTTTTCAGTTTTAGTTGTTACTAGAACCAAACAATTATTTAGACAATTGTTTTAGAGGTCCGGAGTATGAGTCTATGGAGAGATGTAAAACCCCCTTCGTTGGTTGTTAACCCATTATTTCACTTTTAACAACCACTAATGTATACAAGTTGGCAAAAAAAAAAAAAAAAAAACTAAGCAACACTCCAGTACTCCACAAAAGCTTGAAACTCCCATTTGTTTATCACAACATAAGAGGCAATCCACCATCGCACCGTCAACAACCATCAACTCATGGGTGTGTGAGTTGTTGTTGAAAACCTTTTTTGCCATATTCCTAGCTACGCCATTGTTTGTAAGCCTGTAGGATTGACATTAGGAAATTCCCAATGCCACAATCCAAGTTATTACATACCCACATTCGGCTAGATTCATTGATTCCTTAACCAACTATTTCAAAACCGGAAATGCATTTTCAGATGATTTGACAATCCAATGCCATATCTAACCCCAGTAGTTTCCATACCTTCCGGATGTTATAACTCCTATGGAGCCAGTCCATACAGGCCAGGTTTTGATTGGGCTCCCACTAGTTTGACTGTGGGATAGCTCCCCAGATTACTTGAGGTGAGCGTAAAAGCCGGGTTTTAATTGGGCTCCCACTAGTTTGACTGTGGGATAGCTCCCCAGACCCCAGATTTGTTGAGATTAGTTGAGTTGCGCGTAAACAAACCTCAGTTATATCAAAGAAAAACCCGATACCATATCTAATCCGGGAAATCCAACAGACCCAACATGGAAAAGTGAATTAAGAAAACCTAATTAGGACCCAGAAGGTGGAATTCTGAAATAAAACCGGGGAAGAGGAGTTGGAAATGGAAATAGAAAGAGAGTAGAGTAGGAACCCTGAAGCGCCTCGTCCTTTCGATCTTGGATGGAGATGAGATCTGGTGGGAAGTGGAAATCGTCGACGGTGAGAGCTGAGGACACGTTTGCCCCTGCGATTGCGGTGGTCGAAATCGAGGAGCGAGCCGGCGACGATGACAGTGAGCTGTTACTCATCTCCCTCCTCTGCTATTTTTCCTCAGCACTCACCCAGAAAAATATTTCGCCCAACAAAAACTGAAAGAGAAAAGTGCAATAACGTTTGGGCACAATTTCGAAATTCGAATAGTAGATGGGATTTCATGCAAAAGCCCAACTCATGTTCTGGGGAAAAAAATTTCAATACAACGGGTATTGTTTATTTGAAAGGCTTTCTCCCATGTATGTGTGGCTTCCATTTAATGCGAGAAAGGTGATATAAATAATCGTTTCATTAAAATCTTCCTCTATCTTATGGAGGAATATACACATGGAGGGTACCGATTGGGTCCTCGATAGCCGTACAAGGTGAACAGGTGATTGATCAAACTAGATTGAAAAAGTTAATCAGCTATAAAAGTATGTTTTAATTTAACTTGTTTGTTAGACAAGTTAAGCTTAAATCAAGCCAAAAACAAGCTGATTTGAGTAACTTAAATTTTTTTATACATCGTAAGTATCAACAAGTTAAGTAGTAGTTATTCGTTCGAATTTGGTATGAAACTTAATGAGTTTCAAAAGAAAGTTGAGACTTGGTTTGTTTATGTAACAAACAGATTTTTGAACAAGTTTTAACCTAACAAACTCGAGCAACTTGAGAAACCATTTCTATTGAAGTTGGTTGTCTCACCCTCCCAAATGATAGACTGTAGGTACGATCAAAATTAGTAGCATGTCAGCAGGAAAGACTTCTTTGACCTCCCAATGGGCCGCGGACACGTGGCAGCAGGGTTTGCGCTGAAAGAAAACCCTGGTCAAAGTTCCATTCCAAGAGGGATGGTTGACCACCCAATAAGAAGAAGGACACGTGTACTATATGGAAACCGATACCCGCGGAAACGGCCCGCGGGAAGGGAGTCACCGCGGAACCCCCGCTGACTCCGCGGAAGAACCAAAGATACTCTGAAGCGGGTACGACGACAAGGGACCACAGAAGGACCCAGGGGTTCTATTCGGACCTAGAAGGCAGGGTTCGGAAGGAACCCCGCGGGGAGTATACGATCGTCGCGGGTTGCGACATCGCTCTAGCGGGAATTGGAGAAGCTCTTGTGCCTTGGTGGCTTGGGATGGAGGTGGCGTCGCGGAAATTCGAGCCCTCTCGCAGAAGAGACCTCCGCGGGATGGCGAGCTTATCCAAGACATGGGGGTACGGAGGGACACGTGTCAGGGTCTCATACGAGCACCGTCCTGGGCCTGACCTAGGCCCAGGTGCCCTATAAATACCCTTGACATTCCCAATGATTGACGATCGACTTTTTCTGGAAAGAAGGGGCGTGAGTACTGATTCTGAGGAAGGAGAACATTCTTCCTCGTAGAGAAGGTGACCTCACCCATTTGAGTCCAAAGAAGGTCGGATATCACCCCCTTGGAGAATATAAGGGACACGCTGCCTTTGTCTCCTCTATACCTTTTGCTCCTTCCATCACTCCACAAGATTTCTCCTCCTTTTCCTCCTATTAACCATCGACCAATCACACCTCTCCAGCTCACATTTGTGCACGTAAGCAGCTCTTGAGAACCCCTAATCACCTACAATGACAATGGAGCGGATCAGAGGCGGATTTAGTGTCTTCCAAACCCGCCCCATTCTATATGTAACGACCCGGAATTTCAACCCAATTTTTTTCGAATAAAGAAATTATTATTTTAACCAAATAGTCTATAGTAATGGATTAATTATAAAAATATAATTCGATTAAAACCTAGATTTATTTTTGGTGATTAAAATTTATTTAAATGTTACATTAAGTAACTTGTGACCGTATAAGTGTTGTAATAATCCGAAAAATTTTAACTAATAAAAATATTAAAAAAATATTATTTAGTTGTAATAATATTAATTTCATCATTAAGTAAATAGTAGATAATTACAAAAAAAAAATAGTTATTCTATCTAATTATCGCTTTAAAAATATTTTATAATTGCATGCATGCATACAATAATTCTATATCTCCCTCTCCTACTCCCGCTCGATCTCTACCTCCTCCGAAACCCCAAAACCGAGCTAGATTCGTCCATTCCAAAATCCAATTCCGTTAAAACTCTAATTAATAAAAAATCATCCAATTCTCTTATAAATACCCCGTAACCTCGACCCTAGGGCACGTCACACGATTTTCCACACCCCACCAGTCCAGAAAGAAGAGGAAATTCGTAGGAAACAAAGCTCCAATCCATGGAGTTTTAGAGAGAGAAAGAAAGAGAGAGAAAAGTGGGTTTCGTACCAAAACTCAACCGAATTCCAAATTGATCGTTCCAATCACTTCCCTCGACCCCAAGGATCCCCGAGGATCAACCAATTCGGCCCCGAAGTCCCCCGCTTGACGGAACCGAAGTTGTCTTCCCCAATTTCAAGTTTACGATCGAAAACGAGTTCAACTCAAATCGAGGTATTATAATTCGATCCGAAGCCTCCTCTAAGTATATTTATGATTTATAGACATAACCCAATGACCCCCGTAGTCCCATGCATTGAAACGAATGAAAAAAATGAAAAAAATAAAAAACAGCCCGCGACCTTGCGGCCGCGAACTTCGGGACAAGCCAGCCGCAAGAACCAGAAATTGGAGTTTGCGGCAGCGAACTCCATTACTCCGACCGTGCGCGTGTTTTTGTTTCCGTTTCGAATTGATCATGCGATCTTTTAAACATCGTATTTGATCCCGAAATTTTTATCCTAGGTTGCCCATACTCTAAAGTTCATACCTTGTTAGTTTCATATTTTTTTTATTTAATCTTATATTTATTTAATTTTTAGTTGTAATTGTGTAATCGTTTGTGAACTAAAAATCAATGCGACCTTGTAAACTAATCTATAAATCTCCAAACTATTTTTCCTAGATTCCCAACTTGTTAAAGGTCATAACTTGCTGAATTCGTGGTTAATTAACATTATTAGCTATTTATTTAATATTTAACGAAAGTTATAAACGAAAATTAATAACGACCTTATAAAAAATATTTTTATTATCGAAAATATTTTTCTTAGACTCCTGACAGTTCAAAAGTGATATTTTGTTAAAATAAAATTTTATTTATTTAATTAAATATTTATTATTATTTAAGTATTATTTCTTAATAATAATACCGTAAAATATTATAAAGAAGGTTTAAAATTCCAGATAATTTTATTTATACTTTTTACAGGCCCATAATGTTATTCTGTAAATTTAAAAATATTATCAAATATTTAATCATTTATTCTCTATTTAATCTTGTTTTGCCTATTAACTTGAATCTTTTATTCAAAATAAATCCGTGAGCGTTCAAACCCAACTTTTAACACTCGAACTTATTATAGGGGACTGTTAGGACCTTTATTAAGGTTACGATAATTATTTTAATATTTTTACCTAATTAATGCATTTAATTAGTGTTTAATTAACTTAATTACTTATAATTAATTAACAAAAGTCTAGAAAATTATTTTTTTAAATCTTAATTAAATATTTCTTACATTCTTAAAGACTTTGTGATCATATGAGATTAAGGGCAACGACCCAGTCATAAAAAGTTATGTGACTGCATTGCTTATGAATTGTTTCAATCCATCTGTTATTTGTTTTAATTACTTTTTGTTTATAATTGATATTGTATCGATGCTTCATTTGACTGTTAGATTGGACCCTAGGGACATGGGGTGGTATGCGAATTAGAAATCACGTAGACGATGTTAAGTAATGGATAAATTGTGAAGTTTATTTTCTGTTTAGAGGTTGCCTGTAGGCGTGATGTTGTGATATGATGAGATTGTGATGAGAATTGATACTGGCGGGTGTCCAGTGATAATTTGATAGACTGGCGGGTGTCCAGTGATGAATTGATAGACTGGCGGGTGTCCAGTGATGATTGTGAAAAGAATTGTGATGTGGTTTATAAGATAGGCGAACCCTAACAATATAACGGCATGATAAGCTTACCCTTTGTTGTAGTTATTGGGATGCATACTCGGTACATAACTTAGGTGTATCTGCGACAGCAAAAGGAAGTGATCTCATGGGACGGGATATGGCTAGCGGTTGGGGAGGAAATATCTCGTGGAGAGATCTTAGATTTCATGTTAAGATTAATGGATAGCAATGAATCAAGTTATGTGAATTATCTCTGTTTTACTTTTTCGCACCATATATATTATGTTTGCATTGCTAGCTGTAAAGTAAGAGGGGTGGTTGGGTTGGATTATTTTACTGGGTGATTTATCACTCACGGATACGTCTGTATCCTGGCAAATCGATTGCTTCGGCGATCAATTTGCTAGAGGGCGCAGGATTCAATGGAGAAGATTCAAAGGTGATGCAGTTCGACATGGGAAGAATATCAGTAACGAAGATCGAGGATGCTTAGGATTCGTATCAAGATTAGAGTCAGCTCTGAAGTTAATGTGTTTTAATTCCGTAAAACTATTTTGAGATTGTATTAGCAAAAGTTTTATTTTGGAAAATCATATTTATTTAGCAAATTTTCTTGAGAAATTATTTTATTTTACACCCGAAAAGTCGGGGCGTTACACCATATCAGATCGGAGTCAAAACAAGGGGAATCAGAGAGGTGCTGGGGTTGGGGAATAATCGGGTTCCAATTCACCGTAATAATTTGACTAATTTTGTTCTTTTTAGGGTGTTTTGACAAGAAAACAAGATATTGATGATTGATAAGAATTTAAAAAAATAAAACCAAAGACTTAAACTAGTGTTTTATTAATTAGTATTTACTATTATTTTATCAAAACAATGAAATTTATTTAGACATATATACACAAATATATAAATACGTATAATCAGAGTCGGATCGGGTAATAATGGGAAGCAAATACCATCCCCGCCTCCATTTGCTTATCGGATCAGGGAATACCTGCTCGGATCGGGACGGGGAGGTCGGAGGCGGGGACGGGTCAGAGGTAATTGTCACTCCTAACCCTCTCTACACAAATGGAGGCGGAGGTTAAAGCCCCACAAGCGAATTTGGAATTCGGGGCTATAGACAGCCTCTGAAGCCCCTGTTGACCAATATATTAATACCCTCTAACGTATACTCCGTACTATATTGGCAACAACAACAACAAAACGTGAGCAACTTGAATCGTTTAGCGTATCTACCGGTGCATCCAAACTCGCAGAGCACCAAAGCCATTGCACAAACCCAAACTTCCATATTTTGGCTAAATAATTTTCAAAGACTTTTTTGCATTCGTTCAATTTTTTCCCGCATTTATTAGTTTTGCATCAAGTTTTTGTGAATTATTGTTTTTTTTCAACGAGAGAAATCTAAAAAATAAAAACTTAAGTTCAAAATCATTTTTATAAATAAAGACAAAAATAATCTAAAAATCGGTTTCTTTTGAATTTTTTTTTGTCTTATTTAAAAAAATTAAGTTTTGAAAATATTTTTTTTAGATTTCTATTGACGAAAAAAAAAACAATAATCCCAAAAAAATTGACCCGGTCTGATTAGAGACTGTTGCTTATTACTCTGATCGGGTCGAGGTGGTTCGAAGCTGCTTCTGTCTTCTGCCTTCTGCTTCGCATTACACGCCAACTGCTTCGGTATGCTCGCTCGCTCGCTCTCTCTCTCTCTCTCTCTCTCTCTCTCTCTCCATAGATACATCGATAGATATACATACAAATGTGTTTGTGGATAAATCTTGAATTCAGTAATCATGCCAGTAGATTGATTTGTAATACAAATGATTCTTGTTGTTGGATGGAAAATTCTAACCACGGCATTAAATTTCCGTGGATAGGTATCCAGAAAAATGTAGTATTGATTAGCGGTAAAATTTGCATTGAAACTCTTGTTGTTTTGCGTTGTTTTGTGCATATATCGACCACCAGGGCTATGGTTAGATGACGGTGGCAGAGCTGGCTTTGGGCTAAAGCTTGTAAAGCCACCGGATTAGGCCTTCAAGTTTTGACTAATTAAGTAATTTTGGATGCCCCCAATTGTATATGCCCATGTAAAAGTGAGGCCTATATAAAAATTAAGTTAACTTGCCTAAAATTTTTAGGGGCCCAATTCTGAGTAAAGCGTCAGGGAAAAGATCCGAACATGAAATTATTCGGTGTTTTCTCTTGGAAGTCTGGAAGTTTTTTTTTGAAAATAGATGCACTTTCCAGCATTGATGGGAGGGATTTATGTTCCAAATTGAAAGTCTTGAGATAAGTTTCGCCAAAAGAAACAAAGCCCATTGATGTGCTCACTTACTTGAAGGCAAAGGGTAGTTGTTTTCCAAATGTATGGATTTGTTGAGTATTCCGGTTACAGTTGTCTCGGGGGCGAAATTTCGTGAAGCTAATGTTGATAAAAACCTACATTCAGTCAACTATGCCACAAGAGAGATTGATAGAATTGGCTGTTATCTGTTAAAAGATTATGGTGAAATTTTTTGATTATGCAAGTTTAATTAATACATTGCAGCTAAAAATGTGCGAAGAGTAATGTTTAAATGATAGGTTTTGGGATATTGTAATGGTTATTGATTTTGGGTTTTATGCTCTTAAATGCTTGTAATGACTTAGGTATGAAGGGTATTTTTCTGTAATTATTTTTAACTACGCAAAGTACATTGAGAGTTTAAGGCCCCATTCGGGAATTTTACTTTAGGCCGAGATTGGTGGTACCAGCATTAAGTATTATTTGCACTTGGGGCTATGTAAGCATTTTGGTAGGTACTTCAGAAATCTGGTAGCCCACCCCAAGGGGTTCACCCGGTGGTCTTGGCCTGGGACTTCGGAGGGTTTCTCCCTCTTAAGGTCTATTCTCCTCTCTAACAACTCTTGGGGCCACCTCACCTCACGTGTAAGTGTGGAAAGGGATGTGGGAGGGGCTGTAGGGATTAATCCGAGGTGCGCGCAAGATGGCCTGGACACCTTCCATTACCAAAAAGAAAAGAAAAATTCTGGTATCCATTACGGCTAGCTAGCTGGGAGAACTAACTTCCACAGTTAGGCTGTCTAAGACTCTAATTCAACTCTTCTTGTTCCTCTTTTTTTTCCCTTCTTTTTCTTGTTGTTCAAGCTGAAAGAACTCAAATGAGCAGCAAGCACAGTTTGATGCACTGTCAAAATTTTGAAATGGAGGGATTGCTTTGATATAACAAGATGACTGCAGATTGCCTTCTTTTTTAATTAGAGTCAGTTCAGTTGACAAATCCCTATATTGACTGACCCTACAAGATTTGATAGCACCTAGGAGGGAGGATACCCTAACTCTCAGACCTTAACCACCAGACCAATCTTTAGGGTTGATTGCAGATTGCGTCACTCTTCCTTGGTTTCTCAGTGGGAAACACGGTAACACAGCCCACCTTTTTCCTAGGAACTGTTAGGGCGAAGGAAATAAGAGAGTTCTTCCATTGAATTGAGCATAAAGTCTGTGACTCTTTTCTTTTACGCAATGGTTGTCCCTGTTTGAATAAAGGTATGAATTTGCTGGATTTATTAGTATTACATTGCTGTAACTTTTTTGTCATTGTTTATTTTACGATATTGGTGACAATATCTATTCCATCGGATTGTCATATTGTTCCAAGAATATTATTTATCAAGGCAACCCTTCTCTCTTTTTCTGTTTAACATATGATATCTCTACTTATTGTTGTTCAAGGTTTTACATGCAGCTAGATGAGAATCAACCGCCTCGTACAGCTCAACGAAGACTAGAAGGAAATTATGAAGATGACCTCAAAACTGATACAGAGGTTGTTTACAGAACCAATATCTATGAAAGTGTAATCATTTTTTTCTTAAGTGTGAAAGTAGGTGGCATCCATTGAAATGATCAGGCCTCGAAATCACTTGGTGAATACTGGAAGCAAGTGACTAGGTAATCCCTAGATCTTGTTTCTCTGCTATCTTGCTACGATTCCTTGAACAATTATAGATCACTGTGTCGTAGACATCAACTATTCGCAGTATATTCTCAGAGTGCTAAGTTTTTGTTTGTGTACAAGTATATGGACAGTACTAAGCTGAGCAGATCTTTGTGACTAAATTGAATAAGTAGAACTGTAGAAGCGTAGAAACTTCGGAAACTCGAAAGAAGCGAAATACAAATTTGAGACAGATTTCTCATTTAAATTGGATAATGAAGTTTCGCATGCTTGCTTTCAGTTGCAAAGGAGATATTTGAGTGGGAGAAGATTCTTGGACTAGGCTTCAAAAGGTGAAAAGTCTACTTTTATTACGAAAGAGAGATTCAAAATTCTGATTCGGTAGTTACTTTGATCAGAACAAAGTAAAGGATAGAAATCAATCAGTCAATCAGGTCAGTAGAGAGCTCCGCAAGCAGCATACCAGTAATTGCAGAGGCATATGAAACCATTATGTTCTTTTGGGTTTTTTTTTTCCTCTTTCAGGTACTAATGTACTATATGGAAGTTCAAGCACATAAGCTGCAAATTTTCCTACTAGTTGGAATCCTGCTTACATCCCTTGCCATCCTTGGCTCTTGCATGCAGACTTTTTTAGTTTCAAGTAAGGTTAGTGAGCCACACGGCTCCTTGCTGCTATTTTATGAAAGGATTTGTATTTTTTTTTTTTTTCCTCAATGGTGGATGTTTGTCATGAGGTCTTTCGCAATTGCTCTAAATCTTCTAGTTTTCCTCGAGCTTTCTGGGAAAAATTTAGTTTTAGCCTTTCAGGTTGGGTTTAAGTTGGTCTCAATTCAAGTTTGGGCGGAGGTTTTTCATCCTATTTCTTGTTGACTTAATTTTGATGTTTTGTCAAGTCACTCTCTGTCTTCACTTTCAGGAAGGCAAGTGTGACACAAATTCGGATGTCCAACCTTTCCCAAAGTTACAGAAATTCATTACAGAACCGTATTTCAAAAAACGTGACAGCTTGCTTGATTCCGATTTCAGAAGCTTCATATCAAATAAGCTTCCCCTCGACTCCTGTGCCATACTGCAAGATAAACTCAATTTTATGCCCAGGCTGTCAGTACTGAAACGCTATCTAATTGGTGAAGGCTCTCATCGTCACCTACTTTCATCCATTGGACTGAGCATTGAGCCAGAGTCTGTAGCTGAGCTCCCCAGAAACTTGTGCAAGGTCATAAGCATAGAAAGACTGCCTTGTGGGGTTTTCGCAGATCCATTTGAGCTTCAGCATCTCCTCCAGCGTGGTGGTAAACTACAATTTTCCCTTTCTTCTTTAAGTGATATCATGATAATCTTAGTACTCTCTTCTGTGGTTTGTGACTCTGCACTAGTAATGCAGTTTTAAGGGATGCAGCTGTTTTTGGAGACACGAATTTGGAGTTGCCTTCTTCAGTTTCAAATTGTTCAGTAGTTGAGATCCATGTGGATGTCTCTCATAACTTATTTTCAGGACATATGGACGGAGTGGAAATCAACATTGAGCTTCCATTACATGCACGTTATCCGGTACGTGAAAGGAACTCTCATCAAAGAAATAATAAGTATTCATTAGGGACTTTTTCCTCTTTCTTTTCCTTTTCTGACCGGGCATTGCTTGAAGTTTTCATCTATTTGTTATACATTTCAATTGATATTTCTGGTCAAGATTGAGATAGACCGTTTTTACACCAATACCATTGCTATTAGAACTAGTTTCAGAATTGGAATTGTGAATTGTTTGTAACTCAACCATATTCCATGTTTTTTTTTGCAGCCTTTGGGAGAACTTGCCTTTTCAAGAGTTGAATTTGGCGGACCGAACATATTCGTACAGTGCAATATTGAGGGGAAATCACATAATCACAGCTGTTTATTTATCCTAACCGGTGATAGTGCTGGAGAATCCCAAACTGGTATAGCTTGGGATATACCATGTGGAATTAAGGAACACAATGGAATTGTCTCTGTTGTTACCTTTGTTTCAGCTGTTGTATCAGCTCTTTTCATTGTATTGGCAACTGTTTGTTATTCAGATATTCATACATCTGCAGTGATGTAGAACAAAATTCATTTATTATTAGGAGCTCCAGCCCTTCAATTGTAACTGTCATTTTCTTGGAGAGGAAGAGAGGGAAAGGGGACATTGAAACATTCCCATTTCAATAGATAAGGTGTGAGGAGATTTCACCGCTCCCCCTACCGGAGTGCTAATCTCACCATCCGTCTCGGCAATCAATGGTTCGAACCGTCCAAAACACTTTTGGATGGTGAGATTGAGAGCGGCGGGGGTAGTGGTGAAACATAGCTGTGGGGTAGACTTTTTGCAAAAGAATAACATACATTTATTGAACTTTTTCTCGGTCGGTAACAAACAATTATTGAGGTACAAGAACAAGTGCCACACCCACAAAACCCAAGCAACAAATTTACAGAACCAAACACAGACCGGATCCCAGCACACTGTAAAAAAGTAGCCAACTATAGAAAACTCTGATTAATTTGGACTTCAAGTAGACACACATAAGTTAGCAATGACACCCAGCATGCACTTCGGTCACACGACATGAACCAAAAATATACCAGCCAAGAGATCTCATCTTGTTTCTGGGGTAGAATCCATGGTCACTGTTAATGGCAGATTGAGCTAGATCAAATGCTTGGCTTGTCCGTCATGCGATTTGTTGCAAGCGATCAAGCCACAAGTACTATGACCACAATAAGAATCACGATGCCAAATATTACCAACAGCAAGCAGGTCTGCGTTGAAACCAAAAGTTCAGTGAAAGTTCCATGGAAATTATTGTAATGGTGATATATCCAAGACTGAATTACAATGAAAAGCATCCAATCAGGTTTATCACTTGAAGCCAGCTAGACACAAACAGATGTATAGTGTCAATGGCTGCAGTGGCCTAACGATAGAGTGATTCCAAACATTGTGGGGAGGCATTTTTATTATAAGCAACATAATGGCTAATAACTAAACAACTTTGACCACCCAAGAAATGAATCTTCATATTTTGAAACGGTTGTCAGACGATTTCAAGATTACTACCACACCAATAGCTACAACTAATGGCACCTCAAACCCTATCGTAAACTTTAGTAAATTCAATACTTCAGGATAATGCGCCAAGGGGGCACATCTAAGCGGCATCTTGAACACCCGAGATCCTCTGTACCGAGAATTTGGTGTACCTCCGTACCCAGATGTTTTGGGTCGTTAGATTACATGAGGGGGTTTTTTTCTTTTTTTGAATGTTTCAAAATCTTCATGCAATCCAATGGCCAGAAACGCACCGGTACAGAGAATTTCAGTACAGAGGATTTTATTCCCATCTTCAAAAGGTAATGGGTAGAAGTGCAGCCTTCAAATCACGAACTGAAGTAATGGATGCCGAGGAAGGGAGTGGCAAGGGCCGAGGCCATAAGAAGAAACTCATAGAATGGCTGATGTATATAGTTCATTTATAACAGAAGCTCCCATAACGAAGTCCACCTAAGCACTAAACAGTTGAATGAAGACCCTTCTCATTGGTGTAACTGATCTAATCATCAATACACCTCCAGCCTTCCAAACCACAAAACATTAATCATAACATAACAGTTTCTTGTAGTAAGGGCCACTTATAAGATTGTTCACCCGGGTCCTTCCAAAGCAAAGCCTGCAAGAAAAAATGCAGCATACCTAGCCTAGTTGTTTAAGTTGGGATTTCCAGAGACGAGTTTGATTACCAGAAGTGGTAAATTACCAGAGACGTGTTTGATTTTTGGGTCTTTGCTGCTTGGTTAAGTTGGGATTTCCCCTGTGCAGTTGCAGCATGAGAGCCTTCAATATTGGCTCCAATGTCATCTGAAAGCAATTTTCAATATTAGTGGCATACGACATGTACAGAAGTGGTATTTTGCAATCATGGTAAGTGGCAAGTGTTCGGCTTACCAATCACAGTCCCTTGTTCATGGACAAGCACAGCAAGGTCTTTAAAAATCTCATTCACTTCCCCAATTTGCTGCTGGATTTCATGAATTCCCTGCTCTCTTTCATCAATGATAGCCTCGTTGAAGGCAACCTCATTGTCCAGCAGCAAAACCTCTTGTCTGTATCACAAAATTACAGAGACAGTACGGGTGCTATATTACATCACCCAAGAAACAAGTACAGTTCAAGGAAGGAGACGTGTCTGTGTCAGACACCGACACTTCTCGAACACTTGTCCGGTGCTCTTCCTTTCGTGTCCATAATTAGAAATAAAAATCTTAATTCGGACACGTGTCCAACACTCTATTTGCAACATGTCTGGATATGATAAAGAAAATATAAGATTAAAATCTCCATTGTGCAGAATATATGCAATGGGTATCTATAGATTCTATACAAATACAATATAAAGAACATATATAAAGAAAACAATATCATGAGTAGCATTTCCTAGCCGTGTCCACATATCACTTTTTAACGATTTCTTCAGTCTTGAGTCAGTCTAGATTCTTCATTGGTTAATGTTTTTCATGATTATGCAATTGGGATCCAAATTTATGGTTATATACATGCATATTTTTATAGGTGAATATACATAATATAACGTATCCCCGCTTTTTTTTGAGTTACTTTTTAGGGAAATACCATATCTATGTATCCATGTCATGTCGAACCTGTGTCCCATGTCCATATCCTTGCGTCTTAGTACCAGTTGTACAACACAATAGGGAAATTGAGTTCCTCGGAGGCCCTGAACCCAAGAGGGCAGTTTAAATGATATTTGCAGCACAACATAAAAGAAGTACCAAAATCGAAATAATTATATTTTCAATGTTTTCTCGTCCACCAGATTCTCTCAGGTATTTTCTTCTATCTGCTGAAGCCCCATCCCGACACAAGTATCCTCCTGTGAAGCTTTGCTAGCTTTATGCCTATGTAGATACAGTGATACACCCATAGTCACTGCAGAGCCATTAGTAGATATCTAATTTTCTTCCAATCCATCCACTCAACCATCTGCATCTCATCTTGGTAACCCTCTGTTCTTCTTGATGTGCCTTCACACAGGTCTCGTCAACCTTTCCATCACTTGAGCTAAAGAAGATGGGTCAAAGTGAGATAGATGGGGAACTTGGGGATTGCTAACCACTAAGAAGGCCCAATTGGAATACAATGGTGCTGCAGTAGGCTCATCCCCAGAAGAACTATTTGTTTGCAATCTATTAGTTTACGCTTACGTATTTGCATTTTGCAATTATGGTACTTTTACAGAAAGCATAAATATATGTAGATAGAGGCAAAAATGATACTGCATTAGCTCCAGAATCCCACATACAGTACTTGGATACATAATTAGAAATAGTGAAATTACAACTCACCTTCTAGGTTCAACAAGAAGAGCACGTTGTTCTGGACTCTTATCTGAACTTATGGCAATCTCACTGGCTGTATAGCTGTATTTCAATATAAACGCATCCATAACATAAGCAACATGGACGAAAGGATATTTTCATTTTGGAGTCATTTTGAAGTGTAAGCAATATTCCTGTATGTTTCAATAGTCACAATGGTCGTGTAAATGATGTGGAGAGTGGACAATCCATGAAGAAGTTTAAAAATGAGCTACACAAAGGCCAAACCCTTCCACAATATCTACCTTGACGGAAGAACTGCTTGGGGAACCAAAGGAGCATATGCTGTCTCCCTTTCAGCTGCAAGCCTCTGTGCCTTCTGAAACTCTTTCAAAACTGCTTGGAAATCTTTTGCAAGTTTAGCATCCGTAATCTTCTTGCTGGCCTGCATTTAGAGGATTCAAATCCCAGAGAGGAACACAGAGAGAATTGTAAAAGGGTCTTGTTCAGCAACTTATGTTTACTAATTCAAACACATTAAGCAATTCAAAGAGTGGGGTCTCCAGAATTGACTAAGACAACAATAAAAACTTTGAAGATAGCTAATTTCTCAAAAGCCATCTCTAATGGAGGCCAAAGAAATCAGATATGAAAAGAACATATAGAACAGAATAACCTTTATGAACAAGATAATGGCAATATGCTGGAGAGAGAGAGAGAGAGAGAGAGAGCAAATCATACACTGACTTCAGTCCGATGATCGGTTTCACTAGCTTGCTTAAGTTTAGCTGAAGTATCTTTAACCACTTGGCCAATATGTAACCTTGTCTTGTGCCTGCAGTTGAGCAAATAAGGCAATAGAACACCCAAATGAGAGGTACAAAACTAATTTAATACCAAGCATTCGAAAGAACAAAACAAAAACATAGAAAAAGCAAAGGGAAACAAAAAGCACTTGCATCAAGGAAATTATGCAGTATCCAAGCATAATTCCTTGACTGTTAAATATACAAGAATATTACTCTCATGTGGTTTTGGGGACTAAAGTGCAACCACAAAATATTCCATCCAAATTGACGGAAATTGTAACAACTGTGCCAAATGAAAGAGATTTAAAAAATAAAAAATAAAAAAAAAACTAGATTTGTTAACTACCCATAGCGAGTTTAACTATCATACTATACTACTAAACAGCATCTGAATCCACAACCAAAATATCTCTTTAAACGACTAAGGCTCCATTCTCCTTAACCTTTTTTTTGTTCGTCTTTTCTAAATTTTTGTTAGATTCACCTCATATTTTTTGAATTAATTATCCATCTTGACAAGAGGATTCTAAAAAGGTAAAAAATTGTGACTAAAAGCAAAAAAAGTTTCACTAAAGATGGAAAAAAAAAAAAAATCAAATAGCTGTCTCACATGTACTTCTTTTCAACATCGGTCCACATTTTTATACATTTTTTGATTCCTCTCGTCGAGACGAATGATCAACCCCAATTTAGGGCAAAAAACTCAACAAAAAGTTGCAAAAATAAAATTAAAAAATGCTGAAAAAGTTTCAGACAAAAAAAGTCTTGAAGAATGGAGCCTAAGAGTGTCCCCAATGGCATAACTAAAAGTTTTAATTTATTTGTTTTACACAAAGATCCGTTATCTATATATGCATGTTAGCAAATTTAAAATTTTAACACATTTTTTATATTATTGTAAGTAAAAGATGAGAAATTGTAAACCGCCACTGGGGAGTTTGTTTGACCGTTAATTTAATGGCCCTGGAACAAATCCATGCGCACAAGTTGGTCTGAAGTTATCGTCGAAAGAAAAAAAAGAAAAAAAAAGGAAATTTCTAAGACCATGTTTAATGGTGCCGTGAAATTCTACGCCACTGATTGGAGATACCCTAAAAGTTAAGCCAAATCGAGGGCATAATTCAGATCCGCAGAAAAAAATAAAATAAAATAAAATATTTGGCCGAATTGCTTGAAAACCCAGCAAACCAAACAATTCAGCCATGATTATTTTACAAAATTGAAAACAAATACGAGTAGGAAAAGGAAGATTCATGGTCACACTACTCACAGCTTCTCGCGGAGATCGGGCGTGTCCTTGGGGGTCCCGAGGGTATTGACGAGCCTCTGAAATGTGGAGACCGCCGTGTTGATCTGAAAAATCCCCGAGGCAACGGCTTGCGACGCGTCTAGGGTGGGGTCTCGCCTGGAACTCATAGGACGACCCGCTTCGAGATCTTGGAAGCTCATATCTCTCAACCCAGTTCAACGAATTCTCCAATCCTATGGAACAGGGAAAGAGAATTCAGAAGCAAATTGATGAATGTTGGAGGGGAGTGACTGAGAAGTAGGAGTGGTGCCTGGGACGACGATCGGGGGGGGGGGGGGGGGGGGTGGGGGGGGAGAGAAGTGACCCAATCATTTGATACACTTGACGTCGAGTTTAGATTCCTCCTTTTGGTCGTGGTCCAATTGGGGCATTTGTTGGGGCCTCCAACTCAGAATGATCAGGAATCGGCTCTAGTTCGGTTGACATTTTTTTATCTTTCTTAACACGTGAAGGTTTAAGGTTTAAACTCAACGTTTGAGATTTAAGGAATATTTGAAACATTTTGTAGACTAATCTACTCCTACTACTAACACTCTTCTAACTGCCGTTAATTCATACAATACTGAAAAAAGAAAAAAGAAAAAAAAACGTTCTAGAATGATCCGAATCAATGCATGAAAATGAAAATGAGCAAAATAAATTGTGTGATGCTTCTCGTAAAAATATGTTTTGGTCACGTAGCTAGTGACGCTTTTGTTTAATTGTATTTTATTTTTTATTATACTAATAAAGATCATGTGTAATATAAGATCCCACTCCGTTGAAGTTTCTATTTAATATTTATTTTTTTATTTCACGAGACAAGTCAATCTCTCATAATATATTACGTTTTAATTCAAGACGTAAATATTTTATTTTAATTAGTGAAACATATTACATCCTACAAAAATTTCAGTTATAATTGCAAACACAGAACGAACGAAAGAATGAACGAACCTGCAAATGCTTGAAATGAAACAGACTTGATGAAATCCAAATTCAAGCAAGGGGTGGGCGTGCCTTCGATCGAATAGTGAAGTATTTGGTTAGCTTTAAGTCTCGTTTATTTGACGACTAGACCGATGGCTTTAAGTCTCGGATTAATCTTTGATTGTTGACTACCGGCCTAAAACAAAATGTGGGGTCATTTGTAACAGTCCCGCTAACAGCATAGATAATTTGCAGGGACCCATGCAGAGACAATTGCATTTGGTCCCATTTTGAGTTTCAAAAACATCTAGAAAAATATCCATACATTTTTTAATATTATTTTATAGGGCATTGTAAAAAATCAACTCCTGCGGATATTGGTACGAATCCAAAAGTAATACTTACCGATATCTGCAAGAGATGATTTTTTACAGGGCCCTATAAAATAATATTCAAAATTTTATGGATATTTTTCTAGATTTTTTTGGGACCCGGAATGAGACCAAACGCGATTATCTCTTCACGAATCCCTGCAAATTATCCTGCTATTAGTATTTTTGTATTTTTAACTCAGTAACTACACAGACAACGGTACATTGGTAGATGCACATATGATACGGAAACACTGCCGACACAAACTATTGTGCATAGATATATGCACAAATTTTTTTGTGGGGTTTATTTCTGGATTCCAAACAAATGATCCGATCCGTTCATTAATTTAAAAATATTTTTTTTTGTGAAACTCCTTTTAAAATCAGCTTGATAGGATGCACATAAATGTTTGATCCAATCTTAAAACTTTTCATTCGTCCAGAATTTTTTGAATGAAAAATGTGAGATTAGATCAAACACTTACCTAGGGGTGCACACCGGCCCGGTAGCCCGCCCAGCCCGCCCAACCCAGCCCGTTATTTTTAGGGTTCGGGATAAATATTTAGGCTTATTGGTTTGGGCTGGGTTGAAATTTTGAGCCCAATTAGTAAATGGGATGGGTTTGGAAAATACCTTTAAAGCCCGGCCCGGCCCGGCCCGATAACAATAAATTTACAAAACCCCCGCCTACTAGTACTAGTATATATATATATTAACCACACGTTAGGGTTACTACATACATACATAGAAATCACTTTTGAAGCATTTGTTTTTTTTAATCTGATCTACTATTTTATAAAAATAGCTAATAACTGATCATAGTTGTCTTATTTTTTGTGCGCTTGACAGGAAATGCTATGAACAAGTGTGATTCTACTGAAGAGACACCGAGAGAAGTTCCTGCACATTATAGTTTGTGGATGTTGTAGAGTTTCAACTTTTTGAGCACTTTAATTGCTTTTTTGGAAAAAAAAATATTATTAGAACTTTTACGGGTCTGTTTTAATATTGGTGTGATGACTTACAACTTGAAGTCTATTTATTTCGGTTGTGAATTCAAATTTTTGATAGTTATTTTTGATTAATTTATTTGTGGGATACAATGCTTTAGAAAAATTAATGGGTTTATTGGACGGGTTTGGGAAATGAAATCTTAATTGGACAGGGCTTGGGATCATAAATTGAAGCCCGATTAGTAATTGGGCGGGCTTGGGTATAAGCAAGTCTCGTTATTATATAGTGTAAGCCCGGCCCGAACCCAGCCCGGCCCGATGTTTGTGCAGCCCTACACTTACCTATATCAAATCAAGCTGATTTTTTACGGGGTTACTAATAAAGAATCTTAAAATTAATGACCAGATCGAATTATTTGTTTGAGTCCTGCTACGAGCAGGGACAGTTTGCAGGGATCCGTACAGAGACAATCGCGTTTGGCTTTATTTCGGGTCCCAAAAAAATCTAGAAAAATATCCATAAATTTTTGAATATTATTTTATGAGGCCATGTAAAAAATCAGCTCCTGCGGATATCGGTAAGTATTACTTTTGGATTCGTAGGGACGAACTGCTCAGTTTGTCCCTACGAATCCAAAAGTAATACTTACCGATATCCGCATGAGTTGATTTTTTACATGGTCCCATAAAATAATATTAAAAAATTTATGGATATTTTTCTAGATTTTCTTGGGACCCGAAATAAGGCCAAACACGATTGTCTCTGCACGGGTCCCTGCAAAGTGTCCCTGCTCTTAGTTTTTTCGTATTTGTTTGATACCAAAAAATGGGTCCTGCAATAAATGTGTGCACATAAGTGTGCACAATAGTCTATTAACACGGTTCCATATGATATTCCATTAATGCCGTTATGTAATCTCTAGTATGTGGGGGTTTGATTCGTATTTGTCAGAAACCTTGAGGGTGGCTTTTGGTAATTTCTCAAAAAATCTCCGCCTTTTTTAAACAATTTCTCTTTACAAGATTTTCATCAAATTTTGTAATGAAAAATAAATTCTCCCTGCATATTTCTTTTCATTTGATTGTGAAAAAATAATCAAAACAAAAATTCTTTACACATTCTCTATAGCATCAGGCATCAGCAATTATTCCTCTGCCTGTACTCCCCCACCTTCTCTCTCTCTCTCCCCCCCCCCCCCTAAAGTCAACTTCTGCCATTGCACAACTCATAATTCACACTATTTGTTTATTACTTTGTATACTATAATAAAAAAATATCATATTTTTTTAACAGGCCCTAGAGATGCAAACTAAACAACATCCACAACCGGTCAACCACCTTGTTGTGGTGACAAGGTTGCAATTGTGCAATAAAGCATATAGTTTACCCATAAAGTAATAGGGACCGATCGGTTCCTACTGAAATCGTACCAACGATCGCGTCGGGTCATCTCCGGCCATAGAACGGTAGATTCGAGCCGTCCAAATAATTCTAAAAAAAAATATGAGGGGGCCCACGTGAAAATCAACGGCATCCGATGTGTGTAAGTGTTTGATCCAAACACTCTGGCTGTGTTCGGTTGCAATTTCCGGCAATTTCCGGAAAACATTTCCGGAAAAAGTGTAATCATTACCCCTATTCACTTTTCTCTCATTCCAATCATTACTCTTTCATCCAATCATTATCCCTATTCTCTTCCAATAATTACCCCTATTTCTCTCTCTATCTCTCTCCAATCATTACCCTATTTCCAATCATTATCGCTATTTTTCTATCAAATCATTACTCCAACAACCATTTCTAAAAACCAAACCAATCACTAACTCAAAATTTTTTTTCCGGATCATTACCCAGAAATTGCAACCGAACTTAGCCTCTATTTTTCGTGTATATTTGGATGGCTCGAATCGGCAGTCCGGTGGCCAGAGACGACCCGACATGGCAGTCGGTACGACTTCGGTAGAGGGCCAATCAGTCCCTATAGCAAGTCGATCTACCCGCACTCTCTTTTTGAACATATCTTCATTCACCCGATTCATAAGAAGTTAAAAATAAGAGTTTTCTTTTTCTCTCTCTTTTTTTTTTTTTAAAAATCCGAATAAGAGTTCTCTCTCAAACAATGTTCATGTTTACGCATGCTATTCTCATAATTTTTTTTCCTAAATAAAAAAGCTATACAGGTAAGTCTTTATCCAATATGATATGATAGCAAAAATTAAATTGAAAAAGAATTACACATCGGAATATGACACATGTTATTCTATATCGTTAGAAAATACCAAGCAAGGACAAAATGATCACAATAGAAATCAAATCCATATAATGCAGACTCGCCATTTAAAAAGTAGTACTACTGCTATTATTCAAGGAATTTTGCTCCATTGAAGCTATCGGCCCCGTTTCTGTTTGCTAGAACTTTTGAGTAAGTTTTTTTAAATTATAGTCTTTTTTAGATTATTAGCTTAGAAAGATTATAATAAATTATGAAAACTGTTTGTTACAGCATTTTATATAAGTTTAATTTTTTAACGCGCGGTCTGTCGTAGATAAAGTTTATTGAGATCAATCTCGGTCTTTCAAAAGTATTTTGAACGATTCAGATTAAAGACATACCACTAACGGTAAGAAATATTTATTATCGATCATAGTTTAAAAAAGTATTTCAACTGTTATTGTCGAAACAAACGATGAAATTACACGGAGCCGTGTATATGTTCTCTCTATCAACAATTAATATGTACGTATCTATCTACATTCGAAACACACGAGACAAATAAAAGAGGTCTATTGAGTCGTAGCAACGACGTCTCCATCCTTCGTTCTCACGCTTCAACCTCTCTCTCTCTCTCTCTCTCCGCTTCAGGCACGAGATCCAGCGGGAGATCCCTCGAGACCCTAAACCACGAGGGTTCGCATTACATGACGCGACCTCTCGCCAAATCCCCCAATCTACGCAACCTCCAATTCCTCACTCCCTCTGTTAAGTCCCGATCTGCTCTCCATTCGTTAAATCCAATTTCCTCTGTTTTTTGAATTCAATTTCCTGATCGATCTCTGTCAACAATCTCCTCTTAATCGCAGGTTCTAAGCGCAGGAGGCTTAGCAACGGAACCAGCTGTTCTGTGTTTCACTAGGTTATTCTATGTTCGGGGGTGGCCTCGTGTCATCAGTCCCGGGCAATAGTCCACACCTTCGCAAATCTGGAAGCAGACCCGTCGTCTTTGACATTGGTACTAACTACATTTTAATTGTATCAATTTCAATTCTCTCACCATAACCCAAGGGATTGACCGAGAGGTCAGGAAGGTTGCTCCCTCGCAACTTCTCGGGTTCGACTTATCAGCCTTTTGGGGTCACTGGGAGAATAATTTTGTTACCCTCCACTGGTGGAAATTGTGCAGGGTTAACGGGATCAATACACTTTTTGGTAATAACGTTTTAGTTTGTGGTGGGATCCACACGAGGTTACTGTTCACCTCTTTAAAGGAGGGTGAACAAAGTATTCTCGGTCATTGAAGGGTTTGTCTGGGCGTTAGTGTTAGGGCCTGGGGTTAGTGTCGCACGAGATGGCCTGGATACCTAGTTATAAAGAAAAAAAAATGTTGTCGTTCCATGACCCAAGGATTGACCGGGTGGTCAGAAGGCTTAGATGTTGCTCTCTCTGGTTCGAGTTATCAGTCCTTTGGGATCGCGAGAGGGTTTGCCTGATCGGTAGGTTTAGGGCTGAGATTAGCGGAGGTCGCACAAGCTGGCCCAGACATGTGGTTATCAAAAATGAAAAATCTATTGTCTTACCATCCATTACTTTTCTCTTTTGTGGCAGTACCGTTTATATTATGTGTGTGTATGTTTGTGTGTTATGGGAGTGTGGATGGAGCCTCTTTTTGTGCGTGTGCGCTTGTGTTTGTGCTTTTGTCGATTCTTGTGTTTTCTGCGTTAGAACTGCTATCATGTGGTGTTCTCAATTCAGTGGGCATTTGTTTGGTACAGGTGAGTTTGGAAATAGTGGCGAAGAAGGATTCTTGCATTCATTAGAAGTGAATGAAATGAAGGGCGTGAGCAGTCCTTTGAGCAGCGCGGTGGCAATAATGCCGTCTCCTGTTGTGATGTGGAGATTTAAGGTTTTGCTAAATTTAACTTGATTATGTCCGTTTCTTCATATCCGTACTTTAATTTGTTCAATTTATCTAAATAAAGTAGTAGTGATTAGGTTTTCTCCCGAACTCCATTTTGTGTGTTGTATGCATATGTTAAGCAGAAAATATCAGAAAAGGTATGTGACTTGAGCATTGGGTTGCAACAAACCCCTTGTTCTTTAGATACTTTGCTTGAAAATTTGTTATTAATATGTACCACCGAAATGGTCACGGACACGGCATAGACAATCTGACAAGTAAATTTTAGAAGACTGAAGGACAGGACATGTTGGGGGACCCGTTTCAAAAAAATATTTATGTATGGTTTATATGAATAGAAGAATTAAGGCTCTAACTGGAAATATGTAGCACCATTTATGTATGTACAAAAGCATTTGAACATAAAGGGTTTCATCATTTACGTGTCTTTATAATTAAGTCCATTTTATTCCCCTATGGTACCGTTTGCGATCTACCTCCCTGATTTAACCGTGTGCTGTCCGGGTTAAAACGAACTGTTGAGTTCTGCTAACAGAATAATGAAAAGTCTAAATTGTCCCTCCATATGCCAACAGGCCCAATTCTCGTAACACTGAGAGGGAGGGAGGGAAGGAGAGAGAGATGCAATCCAATCCCAAAAGACATAATGGATCGAAATGGGTCTCCCAAGAAACGAATCAGGATGTGAAATCATGACATTTTTGATGACTTTACAAATTCATGATGAGTATTCTTCAAACAAGAGTAAAAAAGCAAGTATCTTTGGAATATTCAATGCACACCTCACCTGTTGGAAGCTGGAAGGAGAGGGGTGCTGTCCAAGGGGCTTGCGTAGAGTTCAAGACCGTTTTGTGGGTTAACACAGTTTGTTTTCTTTGGAAGGAAACAAAAAATGCCAAGGCTCTATCTTTATTATATGTTCGCTTACTGTTCATATCCATTGTTGTTGGGTTGAAGGCAACCTTGTTCAGATTGCAATCCCTTTGGCTCATTTGCTTAGTACTCATTTGCCAGGTTGAGCAATCAGCAATGCAATTGTTTGTTTAATTGGAACCACTCACTTCACTTTTGGGGTAGAATTAAAATTGCTTACCTTCCTGGTTTTGCTCTCTTTTCGACAGAGGTACTGTCGTGCAATTTGTGTATTGCTGCTTTTTAAGCAACTATTCTGTTTAGATGAAAGATGACGCGCTGTCGTTTTGGGCTAGGTGATCTACACATTTTTTCTCTATAGTATTTGTACAGGGCACTTTTAACTCTGACTCCATGCATTGGACTGAGTTCTGTGTTGACTTTTGGTTTTGGTTTAAACTAGTTTTTGATATATGTTCTCTATTTCAGCTTTATATTATACAAAATTAATTTCTTAGTTTTATCTGTAATTCGGGTTTACATCCAATCCAGGTACTGTTGTTTTTCATCTGGGGTTTCATCTGTTCCAAGGTCGGTTAGTATCTAATCTCCTTTCATTCTGGTAGTATTAACTTGAGTTTTGATTTGTGGTCTGTTGATTTTGCTCCTTTTGTAATTATTCTCGTACTTACATCTGCAGATTGGATGGGATTCTGTAATGAGAATGAGTGTGGACTTGCGAGATCTATTTCTGTATGAGGCATTTTTGTATTATAATCCTCTTCTTCTAGTGGTTAGTTTATTTTATCTAATTTTTCATTTCTTGTCGACAATAGGTTTATATACTTGTTTCTTCCCTTGTATCAGCATGTTTTGTTTTGCTGTGGTGATGCAGACTATGATGGTTTGGCTTTGGGGAGTAAATTTATGGGTCTTTTCCCAGACTAATGTCAATTATGCTAAAATTTTTGAGCTCGAGCAAAATCATCTTACTTACCTGGAGATATGGAAGGTACCTAGATGTTCAGCTAGTGGAAAGTCTTTACAGTTATGCAATGCTTTCTGAAGTTCTTCTCTCTGTCATTTATTCTTCTGAGTTTTTCCTTCTCTGAGTCAGTTTTTGTGTTGAATTTGGCTGCTAAACCATTTGAAGTTGCAAGGTCAATGTCTGTGCCTTTCTTCACTTGGAGGATTGTTTTGTTTTTAATTTTGGGAAATTCATAGAAATGGTCCTCCTAGTTTCACCCGAGTCTCATTTTTGTCCTCCAAGTATCAATTGCAACTCTTTTGACCTTCAAGTTTGGTTTTCGTACCAAGTTGGTCCAATTGATAACGCCAGTTAGCCAAACTGGATGGAAAAAATCAGATTGAGGGTAGATGTTACCAATTGGACCAACTTTGTGCGAACTGCAACGTCCAAACTGTCATGAATTTGATTTTTTCCGTCCAGTTTGGCTAACAGAAAATATCAATTGGACCAATTTGGTACGAAAACCAAACTTTTGAAGGTCAAAAGAGTTGTAATTGATACTTGGAGGACGAAAATGAGACTCGGGTGAAACTTGGAGGACGAAAATGAGACTCGGGTGAAACTTGGAGGACAATTTCTATAAATTTCCCTTTTATTTTTATATGGGGCATATACTTATAGGTTTCTTCTTATTATTTGTTTCTTTCTCAATGTTAAGGTAGGTGATCATTTTTTTTGGTTTATTCAAGCAAATCCATGTCAAACTGTTACCTTTTGGGATTTTAGGAAATCCATGTTAAACTGTTATATTTTTGTTTTTGAATTTCCGATGTACCCAAAATTAAAAAAAAGAAGCTGGTTTTTTATTACACATCTCTTTGTTCAAATTTATTCAAGAAAGCAGTGTTTGAATTTATTCAAGCAAATCCATGTCAAACTGTTACCTTTTGGGATTTTAGGAAATCCATGTTAAACTGTTATATTTTTGTTTTTGAATTTCCGATGTACCCAAAATTAAAAAAAAGAAGCTGGTTTTTTATTACACATCTCTTTGTTCAAATTTATTCAAGAAAGCAGTGTTTGAATTTTAGGCAGTGTTAAGTGGCAGTAATTCGAAATGGTCTCGGTTTGTTGGATATCACAAAAAACGATGCCCTCGATAGAACTCAATGGAGAAAACGGATTCATGTAGCCGACCCCAATTGATTGGAAGTTAAGGCTCTCTTTGCTTTGGTGTGGTTTAAAGTGTTTGGATTTGAGACTTTGTTATCCCTTCAACTTTTTTGCATAGTAAAGATTTTTTATAAGAAAATTGCTTTTTGAAATTCTTCAATCTTTTACTTCTGCCTTATTTCCTGCTGGGGAACTTTGCTCTTCTTCTTGAACGCGTCTTGAACTATAGTCGACAACAACCGTCCAACAAAAATGTACATTCTCAACATTTTGGATAATCTTCCTCCTTATTTGCATCAAGGGTAAGCAATCCTATGCACTCTCCTTGCAATTTAACTGTCCTTGTTGTCATACCAGTGTCGTGTTACTGCATACTTAACAACAAGAGAAAATTATGTTACTGCATAATTAGTTCGACAATATTTTGGCACCAGAAGTAGTTGAATTCATAATTACAGTAATCTGATTCTTAATTAGTATTGGATTCTTAATTCCGGGAATTGTTATTCTTTCTATTTTCCTGCTTTTTATTTTTCTTGTCTTCTTCTTTTTCTAGTTTCTTTTATCTTTCGCAAGGTTTTGTTCCAGCAGCATGGAATGTTAACTCCTTTTTAGTACTTGTGCCCTTTTATTTGTATGCTTTCTCCTTTCCTTTTCAAACGAACAACAGTGAACTTGTACATGTAAAATTGTACTTTTTTATTACGCACCAATGGACGAGATCAGTTTCAGCAAAATTTCATGTTCCCTTGATTCTGCAAAGTGTCTAAACTATTTCCTTGTTCAGTAATTCTGTCTGCAACTTATACATGCCGTCAGGCTTCATGATATTTTGGATTTGATATTGCAGAGTGCCACCTGGATGACAATCATTGTCCCAACTAGCATGACAGCATACCTGTATCTCTATTCCCATGGAGAAGTTTCATTGGCTGCATCCCAACCAGTGTAATAGATGCCTCATCTTCCCACTAATTCCTCCTTATGCTTAATTTTAATCAAAGTCTATTTGTCACCCTTTTTATGTGATTTGTTTACGGTATCTAACTTTCAGAACAAAAACTTTGGTCTAGTTTGCATTAGGATTTTTTTTGGCTTTTATTTCTGGTATTAACTCGATGTCATTAGATCCTTTCCTGGACTGCCTCCTAATACTAATAACTATACTAAGCAACCTGGTGCCTCACTTAAATGAAAAGCATGTTCACTAAGATCATTGTCCCACCTCTTTTAGCTCATTTATCTTGTGACAAATCAATGACACGGGACACGGACACCCTGACAGGAAAATTTTCAAAAAATGGGGACACGACACGTTGGGGGACACGTTATATATATAAAATATTCAAATAAGATAAAAGTTTAATAATATTATAACGAGATGGCCCTAAATTTGATCAGAGAGAGAATGAAAGAGAGAACACATTCGAACAAAGAGAGTGTCCCTAAAGTGTACACTTTGATCCATTTTAAAAGTCCTTGTATTTGCATTTTTACCCCCAAAGTGTCCCTAAAGTGTCGGACCCCAAATATTGGGAAAAAAAATAGGACACTCCGGGGAAGTGTCGGACACGTGTCCGGGAGTGTCGGTGTCTGAGAAGTGTCTGACACCGGTATGTGAGCTCCGACGAAGTGTCCGTGCTACGTAGCTAACAAATCATCAACCTGGTGCCTCAACTAAATGAAATGCATGTTCACTATAAGTTATTCTGTCCCCCTTTTAGCTCTTCTATGTCATTTTAACAGTAACTTTATTTACTGTAGGTGCTCCTGTATGCTGCTGTCGCAATGCTGCTGATATTTCCTTTTGATATTTTTTATTTGTCAACTCGCTACTTCTTTTTGAGGACTCTTTGGCGGATAGTGTTCCCATTGCAGGCAAGTTCATTGCTTTCTGTACATCAAAGGCATTGTTCTTGGTGATTCTCTATCATTAGTAACTTAGTACAGTCTGAAAATTTTATCATATACCTGGGTAAAATTCAGTGTTTTAAAAAGCGTGCAAAGCGCATGGTATGGCGCAAAGCGCAGCGAAGCATGAGGCATGCGCTTCGAAGATGTGGGCCTAAGGCGCGCGCCATGGCGCAAAGCGCTGAGGTGAGCGCCTTTCGTCTGTGAGCCAAAAATCAGATCTGACGGCTCTCACCCACACATAGCACGTTCGCGATGCACTGAATAATTCTTTCTTTTAATACGATTTCAACCCTAATCGATCATACCCAGCAGAGCAGCTTCAACGACAGCAGCTTCTGCTCCTTTTCTCCTCCTCCTCCTCCTCTCTGTTTTATTTATTTTTCCTGTCCCTTCGTCCTCTTCTCTGTTTTTTTTTTTTTTCTTTTTCCCCAGTCCCTTCCATAACAGAAATCAAAATTTCAGATTAGTTAGGCTATATAAAATCGAAATCGAAATTTCTGTCCCTTCCACGTCTCTATATCCCTCTAGATTTTATTGCCTTTAATCCTTATGTTATGTCTCTAAGGCTAAACATTATGTTAGCTTTTCATGGATGATATGTTATGTTTTATGACATTTGAAAGTTTTACAAGTGTGTGTTTGTGTTGAAAACTTGTTCTAATAAAATTTGCCTTGTTGCGAAGAATTTTTTTTTTTTGCGCTTTGCGTCAATAAAGCGTGTGCTGCGCCTTGCGCTAAAGCCCCAGGGGACCGTTGCGCCTTTTGCCATTTAAAACACTGGTAAAATTGCTAGGTAATTAATTTGTGTGCTTTCTAATTCACCATTCATTTAAGTGATGTCACTGGAAGATCAGATTGAAAAATAAATCCTATTTTGCTTCCTTCATTGCCCCAAGAATCTGACAAGTTCTGTTCTCTTTTGGAGAAAATGTGTGGTTGGTGTGGATAAGCCGTTACTGGAAATTTAAGTCCATTCCTTATTATAGTTGGCTTAAACTTTTCATTCTATTTATGTTTGTTTCCAACTCATTTCTGTAGAATCTAGTTAGCTAGGGAGGTAGCATACAATTAGGGTAGAGTTGGGGGTGCCTGCGCTTGTAAAGTTTCTTGGTAGCTGCACTGGAGACTTGAGATTAGGTAGCACCCCTTGCGCATTGGGTAGTGTTGTGGCTCCCTTTGTCATTTGTCAACCAAGATAATGTCTTCATACTTTGTTCAACATCATCGTACCATATCAAAGTAAAATTATGAAACCTTGGAGTTTATTGCTACCGTATCATTCTGCACGACAATTTAACTAACTTCTAGATTAATTCAAGAGAAAAGGAAAATCGAGTTTGATTGAACTAAGGGAAATATGATTAACTAAAATAAGTTTATGAAAAGTAGAGACAAAAATCTAGGGTTTTGAATCCACTCCCATTGCATAACTATGTTAGATCTAGTTCACTATTCAAATTAATATGTTCATTGCTAGGGCTTGCGCAATCCCTATCAATAGTCGGCAAGAAAATATGCACAATTTTAGCAATTGGCATAGAGTATCGTATAGCACTAAGCCACGAACCGTCTTATTAGTATGACCCGAATCGTCTAATAGAACGTTTCGTCTTATAAGCATAACCCTTCTCAATCATCCAAATCCCAAACTAAAAAAACCATTGCATGATCCGCATTTGAATTCTAGAATGCAAAAATGGAATAGGTAGAAAGTATTCAAATAAGGGTTCTTATGATACAATAAACCTAAAACTCATACAATACCAAGTTACTTGGTAGGAAGCTTCATCTCCACCTCAGAAGAGGTGTTTAGCCTTTCATTGAGCCGAGAACCAAGACCTCGGTGATGGGAGCCATGGAGACCGATCTCTTGCTTTAGATGCTCGAGTTTTGCCCCTCTTTTGCCCTCTCTAAAAGTTCAGAACCCTTAAAACGAGTTAGGGTTGCATATTTATAAATTTGGGATGCGTTAGAATCTTATTTTCATCAGAAACCATGACGACTGTTCAGAGGGCCTTGACCATGGTGCGGATGCACATACAGGCCCTCTGGGCAGAAAATATGGTTACAGCAAGTAACTTCCCAGACTTGCCACGGCTTCGTCCGAACTTAGAATGATACGATCCTTGAACCATTGGAAAGCTCTATGAGCAAAACCAAGTGGCCTTACATCCATCGCCTTTGTACTTTAAGAGGAATGACCTTTTAGCCTCGGCATGTCATATTTGCACCCCGTTGGTAATTTGCTTGGATCAAGGCCTATTTTATATCATTGGAAAGGTATTGCAAAGTACTAAAGTTTAGTATAAATCAATATGGAGAATCAATTTCTTTGATGCGAAATCATGGTATTTTGCCACTCTTTGTATTTTCACATTGTTTAACGTGCAGCCTTACTTGGATCACTTCCAAATGCTCCCATCTAACTGGTGACCCTTCGAAATTCTTTCGTAGTCTCATTTCACATCCAGAGGTCCACGAAATTTGTAAATACAAGAAACCCATCGACACTCTCCAATTAACAAAGATAACGGGCTGGATAAATGTAACTTAGGAGGCTTAAATTAGTACATTTAAGCACCTATCACTGCAACTCACCAGTGATGCCACTGAAGGGAACGTTAGTGAAGCCATTAGCTTGTTTATCTGTTGCTGTCAGTGATTTCAACTTTGGATTTGTTTGGCTGTGTCATGCTTTATCTGAGGTTGATATTCTTTTTGTTGTTTACAGGCAATATCATTTGCTGATTTTTTCTTAGCAGATATTTTGACCTCAATGTCAAAGGTATTCATCCTGAGGCTATTAATTGTTATTCAAGTCTCAACTACATGGTTAACGCAATAGTGTGCTCAGTATTCAAAATTAATACAAGTTAGATGATACATTGAAATGATGTACCAGTACCGTTGAGTCTTTTTTTAGTCTCGTTCACATGTTTAGCGGGACTATCCTGGCATATAAAGGACTAGACCATGGGATTTACTTCCCTTAAGGGACTGATTCATAGGTCTGGTTTTCCTTTCCGGAGGTTGTTCCTAATGGCCGCTGAAGACGAAACATTTATGGGTGCGATGGTTTCAGTTTCTAACTGTCATGGTTTTTCCTCTGTTGTTAAGATTGAGGCTGCTAAATATACCTATCATAGCAATAGTCTAGATATGTATTACCATTGATAGTTTCTTGGCTAAATTATGTTACTTTTAAACCAGATATTAGCATATAGTTTGCAAATAATGTCATCGTGATTTTGCGATTGCATTTGCATTTGCATTTGCATTGCTTAGGTTATTAACAAAATGTGAAATGCTTAAACAAAACAAGTGATTTTTACTTTCATAAATTTTGTTCTATTTGTATAAATTCATGTACCTGCTGAATAAAAAATAGACGCATTGCATTGTAACTGATCAATCTGAGTTTACGTGTTCTTTGAAATTGAATATACTTTGTCAAATTATTCCCATGCCACACATTTCATCCAATTGGAACTGCATCAGACAATCGACACTTGGATACTCATGTGGTACATGTGTCCAGTTCGGAGCATTGAATCCTAAATACTGAAACAATGTAATTTCCTTTTTAAAGAAGCCTCCACTTCGTTTTTCTCTCCTACATGGCATTTATCTCAATAAACTTCTTTTTTCAAAACTCTTCACACAATTTAAATACCTTCATCCCTCCTATACGTTTTGCCAAGGAACCTGTATTCAAAACTAAAAAAAGGGAACTGATGAAAATTTCTAAAATAGTCTTCTAACCTCCCTTTTCCTCTTATCATTTTTCGTAAAATTGGAAATAACAAAAAATTAAGTTTCAGGTGAAATTATAAATCGCATACACAATTTTAGACCTTTTTACAAATATGATTACTGTTTTAGCATTGCATGGGGCAAATGCTTTACTGCTTATATAATTGTACATATGTACTTAACACTGTCATTATACTATGGATAGTTTATTATGTAGCTGATTTGAATATTGTTAAAAATGGGGAAATGCTTTGCTGTTATTCTATGCTAGGTAAAATGCCATTTTTATCCACAAAAAGACAAGAAATATAGGAATATAGTCCTTTTTTGTTTAGGTTGCATACTCTTCCATTAGAAGTTTCATGGGGCCGACTTTCATACAAATGCGCATCCAACACCTGCATGGAGGTCCATGTAACATACATTCTACCGACTACTTAATCCTTCAAAATCACTCATTTGAAGATGAAATTTATTGATGAACAACTCTCGACACAACTTTCCAGGTTGGTTGTCAAAACTTTTGTGCTAAATAATTTACGTTTTGTAATCTCTTAAAATGGTGAATGCATATTAGAAGTACGCCATTTTCTAGGAGACTTTTGAACTTTTACAATTTCCATTATCATCAGCATATACGTTTATGTTATGAATGTGAAGCTTGGATTTGTTTGCCTTTATATAGACATTTTACTTGCCATGTCTTTCCTTGGCGTGCTTTTAATCTTCAGCTTAATGCAGGTACTTTCCGATTTGGAGCGCTCGGTCTGTAGAATGGTCCATCGACAGGTTAGGGCTTCTTTTCTTTTTTAATCCTAGACTACAATCAATAAAATGAGATTTACTCTTCTTTTTATGCCGACGTCATCTAGCTGTCTCTTTGTTTCTTATTCTATATGTCCTGTTTCTTCGTTTATCTTCTATTTGAAGTCCATTTTTCTTTGGGCAGGCTTGTGAACTATGGTATATGTACTTTTTATTGAATGCCAAGTGTACAGTGGCAGAAGGTTTCATTGGTTGAGCCTTTAAGGCCGTATATAAAGCTTAACGTTCGAGCAAGGCTATATGCATTGACGTATGTAAAATTAAACACAAATAAATGAAGAGAAAAAGCAGGAAGATAATTAGGGATATATGGAGTCATTCTGGCATAATTTAATATTGTTATTTGTATATATGATTTCAATGTCACTGATAGGGAAACATTCAGGCTTGCTATATGGAACTCGTTTGGGAAAAACAGTAATGAAAGGAACATAGGCATTTGATGCCAGTGTTTGACAACTAGTGTCATGCAGTTCCTGTAAACGTACACCTAAATCAGCATGTTATGTGTTGGACGGGTAACAGAAAGCAGATATGATATATTGTTGTATTGTTGTATGGCTTTGGCTTTAGCTTTTTATTTGTTCTGCTGATGATTTCGTTTCGTGGAGGAGATCATGAGTTCATTTTGTGGGGGGGTTGAGAGGAAGAAAAAGTGCAGTGCTTGATTATATGTAGGGGCCGTTTGATGGTATGTATAGGGCGTTCAGAGGTTCCTGTATGTTATATATTGGTATAAAAAGTAAGGGAGGGCACTGTTCACTGTTATCTCAAAAACCACATGGGAGGGTCCTGTAATTTGAGAAACCTCAGGGGCGGTAGTCCTATGATCCAAGAATGAAACCTTTTTATCTTTTCCTCTCCAGTTTAGATATTTTATCTCCTCAAATTTTGGAACTTTAGTGGTTTCTGGTGGTTGTATTCCTCTCAGATGTTTCAGAATTACAACTTCCTTGATGGACTGTATTTCCTTGCGCCCAAACATGTCCCCCTTAACTTGTGCACTCCACTTAATTTGCAGTGGACACGCTTTTGGTGGGTATGGATAATAAGAACTCAGGGAATCTGAGGTTGGAGACAATGGTGTCTTTGCTAAGCTATAAGGAGTCATAATACCATACGAACTGAAAATCCTTGGTCCTCTAATCTCTTAATGCTCGAGGAACCAAGAGTAGATTAGTAGAGCTTAATATTAGAACCTGGTAAGGTAAACTACTCATTGTGCTTATAAATTTTCTTTGGAGTCTGTCTTCAATCTTCAACTCACTCAGGACTTATAATCTTTGTTTTCAAATGGGTACTGGGGTATGGGTATCATTTTCGCTGAAGGAGCCACGGAGGCACAAAGACAGTAAAACCATCTATTTAGCTTATGCTTAACATGGCTCTGCCTTGGAGCGGCTCCTTGTCTGTAAAACAAAAATGGAAGAACGAGTTTTGTAATTTTGTTTCACAATGTGCTTGTTTTATATATATACTAATAAATGGATTGCTCCGAACGTTTCTTTTCAGTACTTAAGCTCTTGTTCATGAACATATGCAGGTTGCCACTATTGCTTGGTTTGAGGCTGATTCTGTTTGTGGTAGCCACGCTGTTGCAATTCCTGTAGTTCTTGTTTTGCCTTATATCTTCCGTCTATTCCAATGTCTTCGACAATACAAGGATAGTGGGGAGAAGACTACCCTTTTGAATGGTAAATATATCGGTCACTTCTGCTTTCCTCCCTCTTTTATTTTACTCTTTTTCTTTAATTTTGACAATTTTTTTAGAGAAGGTTCTCTAGCATCTTTTATGTTGACTGTCATGTGACAAACTTGATTCGATGGTCTAGAATAGTCATTGAAATTCTTGAGATTAATAGAGCATTAATGATGTACCAGTCCATTAGACCAAGAGGGAACCATATTTCCTTTTTGGTATGGTCAATAAGATATTCTGAAAGAGAATAGAATATGGTCTTTCGTTCAAGTGAAATGTTCTGAGATTCTTAAGGATGTCTAGTTTCCGTCTCTTTGGTGTAAGAAAATGGAGCATGGGCACTTGTTTGCATGTATTTGTAAGCTGTTCTAATCTTTTGTTTGATGTGTTTGAACTTGATGACATTTGTTGTGGACACCATTTGTCGAAATGGGTATGGTGGAATGAAAGAACATTAGTAATTGTCTAACATTCTTCTACGAATTGCATGTGCGTACGTTATTTTAAAACTTCTGTTTTTGATAGGTTACTTAAGGAACTCGAACTCGAGCCCTTTGTGGGGGAAATGTGACCTTAGCCACTAGGATAAATTATTGAGTTCCAATTACTGAGTTCCAGTTAATGTTCTGTTGATACCCACATTACTACCAGACTATGCGCTAACCTGTGGCTGTGGGAGGTCATTGTCACTTCCTCCAAGCTTTTGTAATAACATTCCTTTCATAGCTTAGCACAATGATCTTAGGCTCATAGGCTGTCAGGCTCATTATGCCAATTAATTACTGTCCTTTTCCTTTTTTGTTGTTTATGTTTTTCTATAAAACTTGTAATTCTATTCACTGTTCTGATTCTTTTTCATGGTATCTGAAGGCTTACGTACATTTAATTATATTTTTTGAGCTTATGCAACCTGCTGTTCATTTATTGGTATTGTAGTAACTTAATATCCTTCTGGTTTCAGCTTTAAAATATTCGACCGCAATACCAGTGATTTTTCTTTCAGCTCTTAAATATCATGTCTTCCCTGATAGATGGACAAATATTTATCGGCCTTTGTGGCTTCTTTCGAGTGTCTTGAACTCTTTGTACTCTTTCTACTGGGATGTCACCAGAGATTGGGACTTGAGGTATGTTGGAATGTCCTTTGAACTTCATAATGTCAAATAAATGAGCAAGTCATCAATTTGTATTCATGCGCACAAATCCAATTGAAATGAAAACTTGTTGCATATGTAACCATACAAATGAAAGCAAGGGATCCTTTTGCATGTCTTTATGTATTCATTTGTATTTGTTGGAACTTTTTTAACTTTCTTCTTTTTTCTTTATACTTTACATTCTAGTGCATTTAAACAGATAATTACTAATGTATTCATATAGATTGTCATCATGGTGATCAACACGTATGCAATCAGACTCATGGTGAGATCTAAGGATTTTTTCACTTTACAATTAGTCACAGGTTTTGTGGAATGTAATTATGTTCAGACCGTGATTAGCATTGTCACCAATTTCTCAATATGTACTTATGGTTGTTGCTGTTTGCCGTTGCACCAGTGGCTTCACTCGGATTTTCAAGTTCAGCAAACCAGATATCTTCTCGCACTTGTTATATGGAAGGAAATGGGTAAGGATTGTGCCTATTCTGTCCTGCATATGTGTTTGTTTAGTGCATTGTTCTTTCTGGTCGAACAAATGAGCAAGACTAACTGAGCCATATACATGGTTGTGGCTACCTTTTGTGTTCAGACAATTTAGTTCAACTATCCTCCCAGTTAGCTTATAGAGAATCCTGTTTCCATCTTCCTTTAATGCTGAGGTTCAGTTTGTGATAACTAAAAAGTCAACTTTTCTGCTATTTTGCCATATATGATGAATTTTTTTCAACCTCCGGTATAGAAAATTTCTTTTGTGGTTTGTCTGGACTGGAGAATCCAGAAAAATGAGTAATATGTACCAAATTTCACGAGTTCCCTAAAGACAAAAAAAGACCCAAGGTTTAGTTCAAAAACGTCTAAAACATTATCATAAAAAGATTGAATTTTTTAGTAAAACCAAACAGAGCCTAACCTATCAGATGGAATGCCTTCTGTTTTTGGCTGATGCAATGAGCAATTCACTGTTTATGAAATTTTCTATGCTGATTTCTCTATGTTTGGATTTGTGTAGGTTTATCTTTGGGTGATAGGAAGCAATTTGGTGCTGCGATGTACATGGACATACAAGCTGTCTGCCCATCTCCGTCATAATTATCTTACTGTGTTTGCAATCACTGCCTTAGAGATGATCCGACGCTTTCAGTGGGTATTCTTTCGGGTCGAAAAAGAGTGGAATAAGATGAGCTCCAAGACCGATGTTCAGCTCTCCTCCATGAGTAATATGTCAAACGAGGAAGACAATTTACTTGACTCCAATAACTACCCTGTATAGTGTCAATTGCCTTAGTTATAAGCAGAAAGATTTTGATGAGTTCTAAAAATGATCTCAATTCTTGGTCGAAAGGCTCTTTGAGCGAGAAAAAACGGGGTTTTGGAAGTCAGTTGAAAGAAGGGCTGTACCCGTTTTCTATCGTTTATTCATTCATTCACGTTGGTACCTGGAGTTTCAATATGTTCATAGCAGTATAAGTCGGCATCCAAATTGTTTTCGCGGTGCTTTTCCTGCTTATACATACTTGCAAAATTTAGTCATAAATTTGCACTGTTCTTGTCTTTATTCGTGTGAATCTATAGCATTATCCTTTCGTATTTGGAAAACGAAGTAAACGAACGACATTATATATTGGACATTGTCCTTACGGTACAATTATTATGAGAAAAAGGAGTATAAAATTCACTTATCCCATGCCGATCAATAAAAAAAAATCACTTACTCCTTGTGAGTTCAAATTGCTCCGGCTTTGAATTGCACTTTTTTGAATGGTGTTATTAATAAAACCATGTATTTCTTTTGTTTCCCTTTTATTTATTTATTTATTTATTTATTTATTATTATCATATGACAAGCCTCTAGTCGTGAACGGGGTAGACAAGGAGCTGTTTGGTATCTGACAGCTGCTCTTAGAAACTAAGGAATACGATCCTCTCAATTCTCTTGAACATACTCGACAATTTTGTTCAGTCTTTCTTGGGTCCAATTCGACGATTGGATTTGTCACATTCTTGAGCTTGTTGAGAGTATTAATTGTGTCAAAAATCAAGTTGATTGGATATTGGTAGACATAGTTTTAGGATTATCTTAAAAAGTTTGCAACACCAAAACAAAATTTATTTTTCTTGACATAAGAAATGTTCTAAAATCACATCACTTCAGATGTACATGATTTTCTCTTTTGACTTTCTTGACGATCTCTAAAAATTCTAATTCTGATAAGTAAAGAATTGAAGAGGCTGAACAAAATCGAGCAGTTCCAAATAAATACTTTAAGTGGCATCCAAGCAACAAAGAGTCTAGAACCAAATAGACCCAGCAGGCAGTGAGTAAGGTCCAATTACCTAAAATTTGTAGTACTATTTTTTTTTTTAAACTTTTCGTCGTAACCTTTGGAATTAATCATTTGTTGTCTTGACGAGAAGAACGAGAAAAGTAAACAAATGTAGATCAAAGTTGAAGAAGTTCATTATCCTTCCGTCCCCTTTTTAAAGTCCAGTATTCTATTTTTGGCTGTCCATTAATAAGTTTCAATTTTGCAAGGTTAGTAGGTAAAAGTTGGTACATTTTTCATTTTGTCCGTAAAAGTAGATTCCATTTAAAAAAATTAGTGAGTAAAAGTGTAATGACGATATATCCATAGAGGGTAAGTAGGAAAAGTGGAGGTAAAAGTTGATGTAAAAGTATAATGATGATGTTTTCTTAATAAGTTGGAGTTACGAAGCTGGACACTTAAAAAGAGACGGAGGGACTGAGGGAGTAGTATAACTGTATAAGACAACAAAAATACCGACTGTTTGATATTTTTTTTCGTCTTTAGTAATCTTTTTTTTTTGGTTTTGGTCATATTTTTTACTTCTTTAACTCCTATTGACAAGATGAATAACTAATAAAAAATAACAACGTGAATCTAATAAAAACTCAGAAAAACTGACAAAAATACCATAACTAAAAGAAAATTGACTTTGACACTCTACTTTTTAATGATAGCTCTCTAAAATTTATCTTTTAGCTTGCTTGCTATGTGTAATTTTTACACTATAAGACAAGTTTTAAAGTGCCATCATCGAAAATTGGGGTGCCAAAATTATTTGCCCCAACTAAAAATAACAAAAATTTGGTGGGTCTCCTTGGACCTACTAGAAAGTACTCCGTAGAAATAGCTCGGCCCATCTTCAACATAACCCAACCGTCACGATGACATCAGCGATGATTCATCCTATATCTGTGACTTGCCACAAACGAAAGCCCAGCTGATTATAAACTAACGGGAATAATGCTAGAGAGATTCGTGAATACCTCCATGCACTGAGAGAGAGAGAGAGAGAGAGAGGAGAGAGAGAGAGAGACAGAGAGAATGGTGCTATGGGAAATCACACTGGGCACAGCGTATTTCTTGGGGTTGAAGCGAACTTACAGGCTCGCTTTGAAGATCCAACGTCGCCTTATTACCCCTAATCAGCCCAAAATCCGCCAATTTGTTCACGGGTATCCCTAATTCCTCTTCCTTTGTCATTTTAAATGTATCAATTCTCTGTTTTTCTCTAGGGTTAAGATGATAGGTGATGTATTTGATTTGGGTCGTTTTCAAACATTTACATTACTACATTAATGCTCCGCTTTTAGCTAGCTATGAGTTTGCTTGTGAAATTATAGTGGTATGTGGGTTTGAGTTAGATTAGATGTTTTCGATGAGATCGTTGTCAAATCACTCCTATTAGTTAGTTCAAATCAGTTACGCAAAAGCTCCCAAACTCAGTATTGAAATCCTTACGCTGACTATCAGATCTAGTTTGAGCAATTTGTCAAATTCCGGCATTTGAAACTCACATCTATCCGATAAAAGCCTTAAGTGTGATGGTTGGACTTCTGCCAAATTTATATGAAACGAGAAATTCCCCAACATTGAGCTCATAAGAATGAAATTTGAAAACATAGAGCTCATAAGAATGAAATTTGAAAAGAACCTGTTATGGGTTGTATTGAATTCAACCCAGATGATGTTTATAATTCATTCCTGACTTGCTCGACCCAATCTGGGCCCTAATCTGGTTGTTTCTTTTTCTCTTGTCGGTATTTTGACTTAATTTAACATGCAAGGATTTTCAATGTATATTGGGTTTCCTGATTTCCCCATCTAATCTAACTCTAACCCAAGAATAATTTTAATACTTATTTGGTTTGAAAGGAAGAGAAGAAAATAACAAAACAAAGAACACAGTAAGTTTTTCTTCAACCTTTCCTCAAACTTTTCTTTTTTTTTTTTTCTTTTCCTGAGTTCCAAAGTTAGTTTTTCTCTCTATTCGGCTCTTTCTTATCTCCTACTTTATCGATTCCATTCTCTTTTTGATCTCTATCCTTGCTTTAACTTGTTTGGTTTATGTGTCGGTGTTACTTGCCTAGGTTGTTGTTGATCTTTTCCAGCACTAGGTTGTTGTTGATTCTCAGTTTAGTTTGATACCCTAATTTATCTTGCACTTATACCATGATTTGGTCGTATTGAGCAGATTTTCTTGAATGCTCCCAACTATGCTTGTATTTGAGAAATTGTGTTGTCGCCATCCAAATTGACACAATCAGGTGGAGTTTGAAATTTTTCCATAGCGCGATGTAAACAAAATTTTACGAAATATATTGTTCGTCATCTCTTACATAATCTAGTATTACTCGGTAGAGAAAGTAAACGAGAAAAAATAGTATTTTTCAAATCTTTAACCATATGATTCTTGATGGAGGGTTACAAGATCAAAATGGAGTCGGGTGTCCAACTTATAAACAGTGGGGTCAATACTGGCCCAATGATAATGTTCATAAAGTAATACAAGGAATGATCGCTGCTGTTTGTGCTCTCCATGAAGAAAAAAAATTTCATGGAGGCTTGGATCACTTGGAGAATTACGGTCTTCAACTTTTTAAAAGCTACATTGAGGAGGACGAGAACAAGAATTTAACATTGCCAATCCCCTCCTCCTCCCCGGTGTACCTTTTAAAAAATCGAAGACCGTAATTCTCCAAGTGATCCAAGCCTCCATGAAATCTTTTTTCTTCATGGAGAGCACAAACAGCGGCGATCATTTCTTTATTATTTTACGGACATTATCATTGGGGCAGTATTGACCCCATTGTTTAAAATACAAGCATAGTTGGGAATCATCACAAGACAATTTTTTAAATACAAGCATAGTTGGGAATCATCCCAATACGACCAAAAATACAAGCATAGTTGGGAATCATCACAAGACAATTTTTTAAATACAAGCATAGTTGGGAATCATCCCAATACGACCAAATCATGGTATACGTACAAAATAAATTAGGGTATCGAACTAAAATGAGAATCAACGACCTAGTGCTGGAAAAGATCAGGGAGTAGCACCGACATGTAAACCAAACAAGTTAAAGCAAGGACAAAGATAAAAAAAGAGAGAATGGAATAGATAAAGTAGGAGTGGAAAAAGAGTTGAACAGAGAGAAAAACTAATTCCCTGTTGGGAACTCAGGAAACGAAAACTTTAAGGAAAATGTGGAGAAAAATTGACAGTGTTTGTTGTTTTGTCTCTCTTCTTGTCCTTCCAAACCAAATAAGTTTCAAAATTATTTTTTTGTGTTAGAGTTAGATTAGATGTTCTTGAATGAGATCCTTGTCTACCAAAAATTTAGCATTTAGGGATTCAAATAAGTCATATTATATAGTTAGTTCGAATCAATAATGGCTAAAGCTCCCAAACTCAATATTGAAATCCTTATGTAAACCATCAAATCTAATTTGAGAAATTTGTGAAATCCCTACATTTGGAACTCATATCCGTCCAAACAAAGCCTAAGTGTGATGGTTGAGCCTGTCAAATTTATAGTCCCTCCATCCCAATTTGGTGTCTACTTTTTGACTTATTCATGTCCCAAAATATTTCCATTATAAGTTTGACTCTTGAAACTTCCATTTATGCCCTTCCCTTTTAAAGCAAAAAAAGCATTGAAAAGAGTGCACTCTGATTTAATGCTAACATGATGAGGGTATTTTTGGAAACACAATTTATTTTCTTAGTAATCATTATGCTCCCTTAATAAGTTGGGATCCCACAATTAGACAAAGCAAATTGGGACGGAGGGAGTATAAAACAAGAAATTTCCCAACTTAGAGGTCTCATAGCCGTGAATTTTGAAAAAAAGTTGAGGGTTGTATTGAATTGAACTTAGATTATGTCTTAGTTCATTTCTGATCTGCTCGACCCAATCTGGGCTCTAAACTGCCTGTTATTATGGATATTTGGACCTAGTTCAACATGTAAGGTTTTTCTATGTATGTTGGGTTTTCTGATTTTCCTATATGTCGGTTTTTGGGGCACTAGGTGTTTGGTTTGAGAGTACCAGATATTGTTGGTTTGTTGTGGTCTTATCTTTCATGGTGAAATTCCTGTGTTGCTCTTCGCCCCAGGAGTAGACTTTAAGCTTAACTACGTAAATCCTTTTGGGTAATTGCTACGTTTTCTTCTCTTGGTTTTCATTTCCGGCTCCTACAAAATCAATTTGAAGCCTCTTGCATGAAGAAGTCTCAACATACTCGAAAATCCTAAAATGCGCATAAGCTACATTCTGCATGGGAGTGCTCCCGATTTTGGGTTAATAAAGTTGGTTTAAGATTAGGTTCCATGATCCCCAACATGTTTTCCATTTTCTCCACCACTCAGGGAAAGTGCATCGGTACGAATTTGATGAATCAGGAGCATGATGTATTTGTAGTAGCACTCAGATGATAGATTTTTCTCATACTCTTAGCTGTCGGATCAGTAATATTCAGTATTCTTCTTGCTTTTGAGTTTTTGACAAAGTAAAACTATAGATTCACTTACAAAATTTTGTATCCTGGCTTGTTGACATAAACACAACAGACATATTTGTGCTTTTCAAGTTCTTTATTACTTGCTCACTCCCAGAAATGTAACTACTCTTGCTACTAGTTGGTAAAAAATCCCCTACGACCTCACAAATCTCCTAGTCATTGTAGGGAAATGAAACAGAAGGTGAATGAGCAAGATAAGCTTCCAAAATGCCGATAAAAAAAGATACGCTTCCAAAAGTGTTCTAGTCTAACACGTTAAAAGAAAACAAAAACGTGAAGCACGGTAGTCAAAGCTTGTTGAAGGAAGATGTGAGAGCATAAATCTGGAGGAACAAGTAATACATTCTTATGGATTATATAGGTGTCTTCTGCTTTACAATGATATTGCACTTTACAAGACACGAGTAGCAATGGTTTTAGGGCATCATTGTTGCAACATTATTGGGAAATGCTCCTTTTGCAAGGCTTATGGGCTTTTTCTTAGCTCGCCTAATATATGCTCCTTTTGCAAGAGTTTTGAGTTCGCATAACCATTTTTTGCTTATTTTCTAGGACCTCTTGCATAGTTGCTTTTGCGCCCCGCCCCAAAATCTCTTATCTCTCTCGTGGAAAGACTTTCATAAATACGCCTTCAAGTGGACGGACGAGTATCTCTGAAAACCTCTGGATAGGGGATCTTCCCAGTAGTGGTTCTGATGACAGAGATTGTCGATCATTTAGTTTCAAATTCAACTCCTTGTGGTGTCTTTTTACTTATTACAAATGTTCTTTTCTTCCTTTCTTTTGGTAGTTGAAGAATTTATTGAAAAGAGCATAACATACAAGGATCGAGGAAGGGACTTACAATTGTTCTTGTTCGATTGCTTTATTAATCTCGCTTGTGTGAAGACACCAGTAAATTCAAGATGACCTAATTTTGTTTGCAGCATGTCCTTGAAATTGAATCCATATCTATCGCCTCATTGTTACATAGTGGTTCTGCTATTGCAAATATTTAAGACCAAAATACTCTCCTTCATATTCTTTTTGTTCTCTGCAACACAGACGAACACGTGCCGTGTTTGATGTGGCTGTCCAGGTTCACCAGAATATACAGCAGAGAGATATAGAAGTTGGTCGGAGTCTTGGAAACTGGATCCTCCGTTGGCTCAACCAGATAAAGCCATCAGCTCAGATCAGCATTCCACCCATGGGAAAACCCTTTTCAAACACAAGCAATATGACAAAACATCTCACTTATTCATCTCTCCAGAAAACTCCTGGGAGATTCCAAAGATTCAGTCCAAGAAATATATGGCCCAAGCCTTTTCCCACCATTGCAACGATCATGAGGCCTGGAACTAGTATCCAGTACAAGCGTCTGAGCCACAGAAGAGGTGCTTTTGAGGGAGTGATCAGGAAGGATATTATGCAATGGATGCTACAGAACTAGTGGTTTCAAATTTTGGAGCATAGATACAAATGTTCGTATTTCAGAAGATGGTGCAGACATTCATGCAGTGCGTTCTGGAAAGTGGAAAATTGTTGGTCTAGATTTTGTTTTTGTTTCTTGCTTTGATGGGTTTTTTTTTTTGGCTGCAGCCATCCAACATAGTAACCCTGTTGATGTTCAAAGTTTCTCTGGGTTTTGTACATTCTACCAGGAACTTAAACTTAATAATACGCATCACTGTTACTTTTGTTTATTGATGCTCCTGGGTTCAGAGTCACAGAAAGAAACACACTCGATAATGTAGCGCCCAAGGATTGAATTTTGTTCAAGTTGTTTCAGTTAGGAGAAAGAAGTGTTATGGAAACATTTCAAAAAGTAGCCAGAGCATTGTAGACTTTCAAAAGAATTTAGTAACTTGTTGAACTGGCATTGTGCTAATGCGTCCAGACAATGCAATGTTTCGGAAGCTGTCGTAAGTTTTGCAATGTAATGGTCTGATGCGGTTTGTTGTATGTTGGAGGGAACACAATTTTGTTCATTGTCTACATCTGCCCCTGCTCTATAGGGAGCTTTACACACTGTGTTACCCTTAAAAAATTATTACTTGCTCCAGAAGATCCGCCACATGGCCTTCTCCACCACATATTTATGTGGATTCCACCACCAAGTGTAGTTCTCACAAAAATAAGTGGTGCAAAAAGTTCCTGAAGCACCATGTGACGGTGCTCCACGAGCACTGAATAATCACTTCGGTCCTTTCCCATTACAACTACAAGACAGTATCCAGTTATGGACCTCAGTACACAAAGGGGCCCCGGGCAAACAAACTATCTTTTCTGCTTTTTCCTAATACAAGAATTTTATTACAACGCAAGCCACATACAACATGCAACGTTGAGTCTACATTCCAGGGCCAGCTTTTCAAGATCAGTGCTTCAGCTACTTGCAAATCCAGGCACTTATTCAAATACGATGTCAAGCCAGTTAGTGAGTTTATTAACCAAATAATAGTAGCACTAAACAAACAACATCAACTGTATTGAGGCCCCTCCAGCTGGTCTCAGCTTCTTGCAAAGCCAGAGCTTCTGTGCATAAAGAGCTGCAATCCTCCTTCGCGAGCAGCTTTTGCCAGGCGCATTGCAAACTTCAAAACCAAACTCCATGCGTGAGACCTAGAGCCAGTGTTGAAATATATACAGCTGTGGATCTCAAAAACCAAGAAATACAAAACACATCAGATTGTTTGAAATTTACCATTCCACATATTCACTAAATATTCTCACATCGAACTGTTAGTCAGTTGTCAAACAACTGCGGTTTAGAGAAATTTCAAATTTGATTTGGTGTCAGAAAACAGACAAAACAGAAACAAGAAAAGCACTTTTAGTGGAAAACTATTTTTATTTTAAAAGAAACAGTTTGAGAAAAAATGTCCTGCAACAACCCAAGCAAGGAAACTATCATGAAAAGCTTCCGAGTTGTCTGCAGAATTCAGAAAATAAAGTGAGTAGGATTACTGTTCTCAAGTTTTTTTCCATCAGTTCCATTTGTGGAAGATAACCAGCAAAAAAGGAGTGTAAAAGAACATGAGAACAATAACATCAAATACCACATAGAAACAGGTCTAAAGAATCGCCTGATGTTAGATGCAAGCAATGTAGCCCATGCCAAAATCACTCAACCACAAACCTTTAAAGCACAAGGTGGCAAATTAGCATCCCAGACTAAGGAAAGAACTACCCTTCTACAAAGTGAGACCAAAATCTTAAATGTAGATTTCATGAGAATAGGAAACTCATCAAGGCAATGATAGTTGCTCTTCAATATATATATATATATATATGATGAGCATAAAATATCGACACATAGAAGCCCTATATCATATCATGTTAGTTCTTAATTACGCTTAATTGGTTATTATTATTCTCCTTTTGAAAACTTATATTGATTTATTGATTTTGCAGGAAAAAAATAATAACTTTGATAGCCAAGCCATTGGCCCAAGGAATGGAAAGTCAATTTGGAAACTACGGTCGAGGAATTTCATTCACCGGCATAATGATGGGCCCAATATACCAATGTGCTTGACTAGAATTGCCAAGGCATAAGAATTTAAGGAAACAAATATACAGTTGATTCGGTGGCCATAAAATTTGGAGAGAAAATTGGCCTTTTTGAAAAGGGCAACATAGATAGATATCTATATAAAAGGGGATTAATAGGGTTTTGCTGGGCATTCACGGCATGGGCTTAGAGACCACGCATTAGAAGCGACGCGGCTGTGATCAGAAAGCTCCACGGCTGGGAAATAGAAGAGCAAAGGAATTAGTATTTGTAAGCTTTTATTAGAAAGGGTTTTGGTCGTATGATTAATATTGTTTTGCAAATGACCGGCTAAATCCTAGACTAGGGTTGAGGATGAAACTTTCATAAAGTTTATTGATTGATTTTATGCATATGATTTTTCCTACGTGCTTTCATTGTTTATTGTTCTGATCTCATTAATTAATTTGGTTGAAACTCAGATATGGATTCAATCGGAATGGGTTTTTTCCACGATTTGATATCACCCTATTAATCGAATTGCTTGGTTTATCAGAGTTAAGATTTAAGTACGGGATATCTATTGTGATTTGTTCATACGGATACAGTTGATGATTTTGGCTTAAACCTTAAAGCAGAGGAGGAACATATTTCCGATATATATAAAAAAGGCTTAACGACATATTATCCACGGTGGTTTAGATTAGCCTCTAAATCATTGTGCAGAAATAAAAGGAAAAATCATTGCATAAGATTAGTTGATAAATATTTGTGGGTGTGGATTCCGATACCTTAGTTCCTTTTCTCAATCGTCATCTCATTGTTTTTCCGTGCTAATTTAATTATTATTTTGCCATTGCTTTATTTAAATTCTTAGTTTAAAAATCAATTACAACTTTTGTCAACTAGGTTAGGGTTTAATTGATTCAAGTTTATCTAGTTTTCCTATAAAAAAATCACAAGTCCCTGTGGGTTCGACCTCGCACTTGCATAACTATACTTCGATACAATTCGTGTGCTTGCGAGTACATTAAAATTTCACATCAAGTTTTTGACGTCGTTGCCGGGGACTTAATTATTATTTTATAGGAAATCTGAGAAATTTGAATTGATTTTCACCCTTCTACTAGTTATAGTTACCTTTTTTTTAAAAAAAAAAGACTTCCTAACTTGCATTTAGGTTACTGTGATTTGCATTTTTCTTTCACTACAGTTTAGTTTAATCTAACTTTATAAATTTTTTTTTTTAGTTAGGCGTTTCTGTGTTTTTGTAAGTTCTCTCTTCTTTTTTTTTTAGTTTGGTATCTCATTAATTAGTTCCTTGATGTGTTGTTAGCATTGTTTTTCTTTCGGTTACTTTTAATCTTATTTTTCCAATTTGCTCGAAGTCCGGTTCAAAAAAAAAATTTAAATAGAGATCTTTTCTTGTGAAGTTAAAGCATGAATTTTTTCAATCAAGTTCATAATCATGCATGCTCTATATGTTATAGCACTTGACATACAATAGAAACTTGTCCTACGTATTATTATGAGCAAGCTAATGCACGAAATAATTTTGAAGGTCCATTTGGTCATCCTTTTCATGAGACGTACAATCCAAACATGGAAAATCATTTTAATTATTCGTACACACAAAATCAATTTCCTACACATATAGGTGGGCAACCTTTGTATTCACATGATGATCAATATTTTCCGAATTTTAGCCATTCTACTGAGTCATACACTACACAATCATATCCTCTTCAGTCTCAGCCTTTACATGCTCAAGCTTCTGTGTATCATGAACCGAATTTTCAATCTATTGCACCACAACAACAGTCATCCTTAGAGGTCACTATTAAAGCATTGATGGCTGAAATTGAAAATAGCACTCTCATGACTACTCAATCCATAGCAGAGATTAATCATTTTCAGACTCAAGCCATTTCAAAATTAGAAAATCAATTGGACCAATTGGCTAATCAATTGAGAAAGGCGGAGGAAGAAAACTTTTATAGTGAATCTGTAGCTAATCCAAACTGGCAGTATGTCACACCTAGCACCCTCGACTTTCCTGACGAGTAGGAACATGTAGAATCCATTCTCATATTTGAGTCTGAGGAAAAATTAGATGAGCAATTGAGCATACCAGTGGAAAATAATCCATCAGAGTTAGAATCAAAGAATATCTTTTTAGGTCGAGGGACTTTAACGCAACCAAATAGTGAGGACCCTTTAAAGACTTGCTTAGCCCATTTTAGTTGTGATATTGATATTGATAAATCTATTGAGCAAGTAAATTCGTTGTTGGACTCAACTCCTATTATGAGTATAGAAAAATGGCAAGCTAAAGAAATCTATGTTCCACTTTCTTTGTCACCATCGCTTGCACCTGTTATTGAGCCACCTAAAGTTGATTTGGAAACTTTATCACCATATCATAGAATTGAAATTTTAGAGCCAATAAAGGTTGCACCCATTGTCATTCTTAGTCATGGGGATCAAAATGAAAGGAAAACAATAGTTGATGAACATAGAGATGACAACATTAGAGTTGAGTGGGATTTTATTTTCAAAGTTAATCTTTTACTTCCTACTCATAAGTTTTGTTTAGAGACAATGATATTCAAGCATACATTTCCATGGTATGATGATCTTGCCTTTGTTTCTGCTATGCATATGACACACATGATTGAACAATTCGCAAATTTTCTTTCGATTGTGTCAAATAATTTTTGTTGGAAAAATCCATACATTCTAAATTAAAAGAAGAGGATAAAAGAAAATGACTAGATTGTTTTACTTTGTACTTGCTAATAGTGTTAATTTTTTTTTTCTCTATCTCGTTTTTGTTTTTTGTTTTTTTGTTTTTTTTTGGGTCACTAATTAATTGCACGGAATACACAAAAAAATTGGTCTTCATTCGAGGTAACCACCTAAACTTTTCATAACTTATTCCTCTTTGCTACATTGAGGACAATGCATCATTTAGGTTTGGGGGTGGGACTATTATTTTTGAAAAAATTTGTTTGCTGCAATTGTGATTTTATTGCATTTTTTTTTCGTGTCAAACTAAAAAAAAAAAAATGAAAGTTGTTGATACTTGATTATGACTTCTAACGTGGTTGTTGGTTTTTGATCAGTGCAAGTGAGATTGTAGCCCAAATTCGAGTCTTGATATTATTCCATTGATATAGTTAAACTTGTGAACATAGGTATAGATAGGAGTCACTTAGCTGGTTCAAATCACCCATATTTGGATAGTGATTAATCACTTATGTACATGCCTTTGCACAAGCACTATCACACTTCGAGTTGAAATTGACCTCGAGTGCCGTACATATATTTTTGATGTCTCAGTATGAGTCAGATGTCTTATTAGAATGCTTAATGTTCTTTCCCCGAAGAAAGAAGAAGAAAAAAAGAGAGAAAAGAACAAGAACCAAAAAAAAAAAAGAACAAAAGTGCATGCTTTTTCGGGCTTTTCACTTAGTAACTGGGCCTCTTGCCTCAGTAAGCAGTGAGTGTTTGCGTCTAATGGTGGAGAGTTCCGCGATTGTCATGTGTGGTTAGCTTTGGTTCGTAGCCTTTTTGACTTGAGTGATTAAGTCCGTTGGGGTGTTCTCTATATCTAGTGCCCTAAAGTTGTCTTGTTTGGGTGTCACTGGCCTAAAACTCGCTACAAGGGTCAATTAGAAAGCTTAAGGGACCAAGGCATTGCACGACCACAAGAAAAAAAATATAGCAAAAAAAAAAAAAAAAAAAAAGACAAAGAAAACAATATGAATCAAGGGAGGGGCTATAGTTTGATATAAGCATTTTGATGAGTATTTGAGGCATTGAAGGTGCTTGTATTGTTTTCAAGGTTAATGAACATCTTTGTGTGACTTTTCACTTTACACGCATGCCTTGTGATTTCTTTCTATCTAGATATATGTGGGAGGAGCCATTTTTGAGCCAATTCGGATTAGAATGTTCACTTATTTAACTTTGTTAATGGATGAAATATCTTGACTCTAAATTGTGTTATTCTCATGCTAAGTTACTTTGAGAGGCCAATAAGTATGTATGGGATTCTGATCAAGTATCCATCATCTTTAGAATTTTGTGGGTATATTCATGACAAACCCTAACGAGACTATAACTCGTTCACTAGGGCAACTTAAGGGTTTAAAGGCTTGTTGCATATTCTAAATGCAATCGGACTCCTCTGAAAAAGGATTCGTTAGTATTTATCTTTCCTTTTCTTTTATTTCTTTTGCTCGAGGACTAGCAAAATGTAGGTTTGCGGGTATTTGATGAGCATAAAATATCGACACATAGAAGCCCTATATCATATCATGTTAGTTCTTAATTACGCTTAATTGGTTATTATTATTCTCCTTTTGAAAACTTATATTGATTTATTGATTTTGCAGGAAAAAAATAATAACTTTGCTAGCCAAGCCATTGGCCCAAGGAATGGAAAGTCGATTTGGAAACTACGGTCGAGGAATTTCATTCACCGGCATAATGATGGGCCCATTATACCAATGTGCTTGACTAGAATTGCTAAGGCATAAGAATTTAAGGAAACAAATATACAGTTGATTCAGTGGCCATAAAATTTGGAGAGAAAATTGGCCTTTTTGAAAAGGGCAACATAGATAGATATCTATATAAAAGGGGATTAATAGGGTTTTGCTGGGCATTCACGGCTTGGGCTTGGAGACCACGCATCAGAAGCGACGCGGCTGCGATCAGAAAGCTCCACGGCTGGGAAATAGAAGAGCAAAGGAATTAGTATTTGTAAGCTTTTATTAGAAAGGGTTTTAGTCGTATGATTAATATTGTTTTGCAAATGACCGGCTAAATCCTAGACTAGGGTTGAGGATGAAACTTCCATAAAGTCTATTGATTGATTTTATGCATATGATTTTTCCTACGTGCTTTCATTGTTTATTGTTCTGATCTCATTAATTAATTTGGTTGAAACTCGGATATGGATTCAATCGGAATGGGTTTTTTTCCATGATTTGATATCACCCTATTAATCGAATTGCTTGGTTTATCAAAGTTAATATTTAAGTACAAGATATCTACTGTGATTCGTTCATACGGATATAGTTGATGATTTTGGCTTAAACCTTAAAGCAGAGGAAGAACATATTTCCGATATAAATAAAAAAGGCTTAACGACATATTATCCACGGTGGTTAAGATTAGCCTCTAAATCATTGTGCAGAAATAAAAGGAAAAATCATTGCATAAGATTAGTTGATAAATATTTGTGGGTGTGGATTCCGATACCTTAGTCCCTTTTCTCAATCGTCATCTCACTATTTTTCCGTGCTAATTTAATTATTATTTTGTCATTGCTTCATTTAAATTCTTAGTTTAAAAATCAATTACAACTTTTGTCAACTAGGTTAGGGTTAATTGATTCAAGTTTATCTAGTTTTCCTATAAAAAAATCACAAGTCCCTATGGGTTCGACCTCACACTTGCATAACTATACTTCGATACGATTCGTGCGCTTGCGAGTACATTAAAATTTCACATCAATACACAAGTTATCCAGTGAGGGATCTCTTACCAGTCTACCGTGCGCACCTCCTCTTTCCGGAGCAAATTTCGATGATCCGAGCCGCTCAAAATGTGCAGAACATGATTTTAAGTGTACCCACGAGAAATCATAAAAAAAAATGACCGAGAAGGTCTTGATTTGAGCAGTTTTTTATTGAACCGTTCAATGAAAACTGAACCGTTCAATGAAAACTGCTCCGATCAAGCCCTTCTCGGTCTTTTTTTTTTGCTGATTTCTCGCGGGTACCCTTAAAATCACGTTCTGATCACTTTGACTGGCTCGGATCATTGAAATTTGATCAAGAAGGTGAGGTCCGCACCATAAAACTGTCCAGGATCCCCGGATATATATCTCTTTTAAAAGCTGCATTATCTTCCTATAAAGGTGCGCTGCATGTGCACAACATGAAACCCTGGCTACAACCAAAACTAACTACCAGAAACATTGCTAAAACAAATGTGTGATGTGAAGACAGAAAAGGAGGTGGGGGAGAGAAATATAGCATCAATCCGATGTAAATCTGTATGTTCAGAATATCAAACACCCATTATTGGTGACAGTAAAATACTATAAACAGCTATTACTCAAAAGAATGAGAGAAAATAATTCAAGAAGCATTTTTGTTTACCTACCTCTCTGCCATATAGCTACTCTGCTTCTTCTTCCAGTAGCTTATAGCACCAGTTTGAACCCCGTTGACAGGAAACCACCCCTGAGACAAATCCAACTTATGAGGCATGAAGTGAGCAACTGGTTGATACACATAAACCACATTTATGAGTCTAGTCATCAGTCATCACTAACCAATTCGGTTGAATGCATTACATATACCAGCACTCTTAAAATATTAACAATGTAAACATTTTGTTGCCAATTTTGAGAGAATTTGTCTCAAAAGATTAAGATTATGCCAGGTCTTTCATATATATATATATATAAAAGGGGAGTGATTTTTGCGCTCCCCAAATTGTGGTTAACAATTTGGGGGAGTGTGAAAATCACTCCCCCCTCCCACAAAAAAAAAAAAAAAAAAAAAACACCTCATTTGTCTTTATACCTACTTGCTCTCAACTCTTCTTCTCGGCATATTTTCTGAACTTTTTTAATCTATCATATTTTCTGCTCTCCTCTATGTTTCGGTCCTAAAATATTTTTGTCATGCAACTTTTTGCATTATTCAGAAACCTCCTTTTTCGAGATTTCATTGCATTTTGTTATTTCACCAAATTCATAGACCACTTTTTCTATTCTCTAGACAAATACTCTATTTTGTATTTTAGCCCCATGTTCATTGATGTGGAATTAATTTTTAGGGAGTCTTGTTGATAAGGACACACTAAACTTTTCGTAGTGGTTCCAGTCCACCTAAACTTTTCGTAGTGGTTCCAGTCCTTATATGGACACGCGTTCCAAAAATACCCCTAGGGCACCCTATGAAAGTGCCTAAACCCTAGGGTACCCAATAAAAGTGCCTAAAACCCTAGGGTACCCAATAAAAGTGCCTAAAACCCTAAGGTACCCTATAAAAGTGCCTAAAACCCTAGGGTACCCAATAAAAGTGCCTAAATCGCTAAAACCCTATAATAGGAAAGTGCACCCTAAAACTCCTATGAAAGTGCCTAAACCTAGGGTACCCTAAAACCCTAAAATCCTAGGGTACCCTAAAACCCTAGGGTACCCTAAAACCCTAAAATCCTAGGGTACCCTAACACATTATATAGATAGTAAGGGGCAGTCGGGGCATTTTTGTCCAGTAATGGACCTCCACCACTATAAATGTTACAGTAATGGACCTCCACCACTATTACAATTTGGGTTGGACTAAACGTCCAAAAGCACCTTCAAAATGGACCTTAGCCCAATTTACCGTAATTTTTAATCACATTGTTCACGTAGTCCAAATAGGACTTTGTATCTGTGCTGGGACACGGAGACACGTCAAAATACGTATGGACACATCACATGGTGTGTCCATTATATTTACTGATTTTTTGGAGGGGGACACGTTGGGGACACAACATGGACAAGTGGGGACACGGCAAGGGTAATTAATTCTATAGAGAACATAATACACATTGTTGAAGCCAAAATGAGGAAAAACAATGGCAGTTTTCGAAACCCTAGATCGAGCAGGAGTTCATCACCCCGATTGGTTGAGCTTTTAGAAAGTTATTTTTGAGAGTTGAGTGGTAATGAGTGGAGAGAGATAGAGAGAGAAATTTATTGAAAACTGTGTCGAGAATAAAAGTTACTCTCAAAATGTTCAACCAAACAAGGTGCATGTTTCTCTCTATCAACTGATTGAAGACTTGAGAATCAGCCTCTCTCACTTGCGAATTAATCTCTCGCTCTTGCAACTGCTCTCTCTCTCTCTCTCTATATCTATATATATATATATATTTATTTATTTATTTATGTACTGATATAGATGTATAGCTGTATGTATCAGCACACACATGCATATGTGTATCATATATAACAGATACTCTCTCCATCCCAAAATGAATGGGTATTCTAAAAAAATTAGGAGACATAATCCTTACCCTTCTCAAGTTATAGCTTTCCATGAATGCCCTCCAATCCTTACATCTTTTGTCCTTCATTAGTTAGAGAAGGGCAAAGGTGGAAAATAATTAGTTGTCCCTTTGACATTTCAAAATGGACAACAAATTTGGGACAACAAAAAGTCTCAAATTGGTCATCCATTTAGGGACGGAGGGAGTATACAGGATATGTCTGTACATACATTTTTGAATAGCTATATACACGTGTTTATGGTGAAGGTCAATTGTTTACATTTTGTAATTTCAGGGAAGAAAATATCCATGCATATATGATGTACATATATATATATATATATATTTATTGCCGTGTTCCCATTGTTTTAAAATTCCCGTGTCTCATGACGGTGTCCGTATCCCTATCCATGTTCGTGTCCATGCTGCATAGGCATCAATTTTGTTTAAGCTCATTTGAAAGTTACATTGGACTTCTTTTTGCTATTTATTGGTTCAAGTTCAATTGCAACTAAAATTTTGAACTCGTCAGGAGTCCTACTACATAGCCTCGTATACATTTCTCACCCCCTGTTTTCTTCTTTTTTTTTCATTTTGGGCAGTTCACATCAATTTTTGGGTATATGTATCTTTTTGTGTAACCAAACCAAGTCTTATGTCTCAATCACTTGGGGTTGGCTACATGAATCCTTATCCTCCATTGAGCTCTGTCAAGAGCCATTTATTCACACTGACCTCCTATACTCGTATCTTTGCGCACCACAGAATCTAATGTCAATTTAGGCCTACCCCTCCCCGTAGCATTGCTACCCAAAGCTATCATATCCGCTCTTTTAACTATTGCATCCCTGGCCTATGGTAGACATGCTTAAACCACCTTAGCCTATTTTCCCTCAACTTCTCTTCTTTAGGTGCTACACCTACCATCTCACGAACCGTTTCATTTCTAATCCTGTCTCGTCCAGTCTTACCACACATCCACCTCAACATTCTCATTTCCACTACACTCATCTTAGTCACCTGTTGTTTCTTAATAGGCTAGCATTCTGTCCCGTAAAGTATCGTTGGTCTGATGGCAGTTCCGTAGAATTTTCCATTTCAATTTTGTGGGTACCCTCTTGTCACACAGTACACCAGTAGTGCTCCTCCACTTGAGCCACCCCACTTGGATTCTATGGGTCACATCATCGACAATCTCTCCATCTCTACTAATAATTTAGCCTAAGTACCTAAAATGACCACTCTTAGGTATCTCATGGTCTTAGATCATCACTCTTTCTTCATGCGCACTGCTGGTACCACTAAACTTGGACACCATATACTCAGTTTTACTCCTACTTATCCGAAAACCCTTTGACTCTAATGCTTCCCTCCAAATTTCTAATTTCGTATTAACACCTCTAACGGTTTCATTTACGAGGGCAATATCATCTGCAAACATCATACACCATGGGATAACTTCCTGAAATTGTCAAGTCAATTCATCAATAACTAAGGCAAACACGTATGGGCTCAAGGCTGATCCTTGATACAATCCTACAGTGATTGAAAATTCACTCATTTTCCCAACTGGTAATCAAATAGTAGTTACGGCACCTTCATACATGTCTCTAATCACCTCGATATGCCCTTTGGTCACTCTCTCTCTCCAGAACCCACCATATGATGTCTCTAGGCACCCTATCATAAGTCTTTTCTAAGTCTATGAAAACCATATGGAGATCCTTCTTCTATGCTTTGTGTTTTCTACCATTCTCCTCAATAGGTAGATAGCTTCCATGGTTGATCTTCCAGGCATGAACCCAAATTGTTTCTTTGACACCGTAGTCAACATCCTCAAGTGATGCTCAATAACTCTTTCTCACAACTTCATCGTATGACTCATCAATTTAATAACTCTATAGTTGTTGCAGTTTTGAATATTCCCTTTATTCTTATAGATAGGTACTAAAGTACTCTTTCTCCATTCGTCAGGCAACTTCCTATTCATAATAATCTAGTTAAACAATTTCGTCAACCAAGTCACCCTCAAATCACCTAGACTTTTTCACACTTCAATAGGGATACCATCTGGTCCTAAGGCCTTACCTGGTTTCATCCTTTTCAAAACTTTAACCACTTCGAACTTTTGTATTCTCCGATAAAATTCATACTCTATGTTCTCGCCAGATACATACACCTCCTCCCCACCAAAGCCTCCTTCATGTTTCTCATTTAACAACATCTCGAAATACGACTTCCGTCTATCCTTGATTGCCTCGTCTTTCACCAACACCATCGAATCAATATCTTTTATACACTTATCTTGAGAAACGTCTTTAGCTCTCCTTTCTCGCAATTTGGCAAGTTTATAAACAATTTTTTCTCCATCTTTACTATCGAGTCTACCGTAAAAATTCTCATAGGCTTTCAACTTAGCATCCCTAACGGCTTTCTTAGCTTCCTTGCTAGCTTGCTTATAACCCTGAAATTTTTTCTCATTACGGTTATTTTGCTACTTTTTAAAGCACTCCTTCTTGGCTTTTACCATGGTTTGAACCTCGTCATTCTACCACCATGTCTCCTTAGAAATTGTACCTTTTCCCTTCGATTCCCCAATAACTTCTTTCAATATTCTTCTAATACCGTCAGCCATGGTATTCCACATATTGTCACTATTGCCTTCCACTCCTTACCGTACTTCTTGAGACATTCTTTCCTTGAATACCTCTAGTTTCTCCCCTCTTAGACCCCACCATTTAGTTCGTGGGCATCTAGTTTCCTTTCTCCTCCTAATATTCCCTTCGAGACAAATATCTAGCATTAAAAGTCTATGTTGTGCCACTAGACACTCACCGGAAATAACCTTACAATCCTTACATGTCAAGCAGTCTGCACCTCAAGCAAGAAAATAGTTGATTTGGCTTCTATTGGCTCCGCTCTTAAAAGTAATTAAATGCTCTTCTCGCTTCCTATAGAGAGTATTCCCCACTATAAGGTCAAAACCTGCTGCAAAATCTAAAATCCTCCGACCATCTTTGTTAAGGTTACCAAATCCAAAGCCACCATGCACCTTCTCATACCCTTGCTTTTTGTGTTACTGCCAACAAAAAAAAAAGTCTTCCTATTAATTTCCAGATGTGAGAATAATTGGTAAAAAAGCAAAATCTTAAATGAAAGACGGGATTCACTATATTTTTCCAATCACCACTTGCAAAGATGGAAATTCCTAGGGTAGCATTCCTTGGGCAGCTGCGGTTCCACGAAGTTGTCAACATTACCCCGTATCACAACCTAATATCCATCTAAACTTGCTTCATAGTCATCGAGATTCCATTACATTTTGTCATTCCACAAAATTCATAGACAATGGTTCTATTCTCTAGACACTTAATCTATTTTGGCTCCAAGTTCATCGATTTGGAATTAACTATCAATCAAATTGTGCACATGGCCTAGATTTTCCTTTGTGCTATTACACAACTAGACTTCGTTTAATTCCATATTATGTGAAATATCAGATAACTTCTCCGTTTTTCTTACTCGCTAATACATCAAATAACTTGAGATGAATACTTTGCTCTATTTCCCTGATTTGTAGTGATATGCACAGTCATTGGTACTGCCAAAAGTATGCCTCCCCCTCTTTCTCTCTCTATAAACGACAATTAATGCTCTGTTTTGTTAGTACAAGAATCTTTTAACTTTTTGTTATTGAAATGGAAAAGAATGATTTCTCCTCATAGCACCTTGCTAAGGCTTATTCAAAAGTGAGATTTGAGTAATTTCTCCTCATAGCACATCAAAGTGGTTCTTTTATAGGGTTTTTGTTTTTGCTTCCAAGGGAAGTTTTTTAAACTTTGGTAGGTTTTAGAAGAGATATGGTAGTGTACGCGACATAAGTATTTTTACGTGAAACTTCCACTATACAGGGGTTGTCCCTCATTTTCTTTCTTACTTTTTTTTACAAGTGCACTGCGTAAAGGTTGCACTCCTTTCTAGTACCTTCAATCGGATTTCCCAACGAATATATTCACATTAATTGCAAATGACCTACCAAACCATAAAGATCTTTTTGTTCCCAACTATGGCTTGCGCTGAACCTTAGTTGCAGGGAGCTTTTAAAGTGGTGCCAACTAAGGAGCGCAACTCCTATGCTCCCAACTAAGGGGCTTGATGGAAGGCTGCTCCTTACGAAGATGAGAGCTTTTGTACAATTGTTGTATAGGAAAGCATGGATTCATCAATTAGCTTTACAATTGGTCTTTGATGAACTCATATATCAAGCCCAAGCCAAGATATCTTGAAAAGAAAACCATGGATTATACCACTAGCCCATTTCTTATACTTATGGTGGACTTGGCTTATACTTTTATTCCCTAAAAAGATTGTACTTTTAAAGTGTATATTATATGCTACATTTTTTTCATCATACATGTACCCGTTCCCTTCCCGCTCCCAACCTTAGGAGCTTATATATTCCCGCACTCCCCTGCTTCCGCTCCCGCCCCCGCTTTGTGCAACTAAGCACTGAACCCTTTCTGTCAAAAACAAAGATTTCTGAACGCAAAAGTATCAAAAGTATGTCTATAATGAACAACTGACAAACAAGATGCATTAGAACAATAATTGTATATAAAGACAAAAACATATAGAATTATAAAAGCTAGGTCACTTGGATAATAGCTTACATATTCTTCTCTTCTTGTTCTTGCTTCTTCTTTCGTTCACGTTCACCTCTACCACTCTTGAGCGAAACAAGGCTTCCCACGCACATCACTACTTGCGACAAATCGTGTACATCACGGACTTTAACACTCTTGCATGTCTTCCTTTTAAGGTCATACCAAAGGAGCTTCAGAGGGCCATGTTGTAACAATAATTGTCCACCGCTCTTTGAATAGCCAATGGGTCTCACATTCTGAAAAGACCTCAATGTATCCGGTTGCGCCATGGAAATCAACTTTGTCCAAGATTCCTTCACACCATACTCTTTCATCACCCATATATCAATATGGGTCAAGTAATAATTGCAAATCAATGAAAGGCATCCTCCCAAAACCTCCACATCCGCATAGAATCTCGGATGCGTAAACTCGGGTTGTGGCACCAACCCATACTCCTCGCACCCCAGATCAAAAGAAACAATCAAGTTCGTCTTACCCCGCTCAGTCTCTTCATTCACAATCCAGTGCAAGTTGCCACTAGTTAACACACCTCCCACTCTATTCAAATCAGGGTAGTGCGGGAATTTCTCCTCAACCCTATGCCACGAATTCGACCTCAAACTATAAACCTTAACCTCATAGTGCAAAGAATCATCCTCCCTCCCCTTAAGCACCACAATCCTAACAAGCTTATAGTCATCACTCACACCATCGTACCCGAACCCGTAAACCCTACTCACGAAATACCTCGGCTGGTTCGGGAACTCTATCGGCGCGTAAGGCAACCTACGCGATCTTCGAGTGGAAGGGTTCCATAAAACGACGGTATCTAACGAATTAGACAAGCACACTATGCCATTGCAAGAGCCCCATACCTCGGTCCCGTAGTCCTGGCACCTCAGCGGGTGGTGGTCGAGCTTCGCGGCGTCAGCTAAGGGCCCGTCGAGCGAATCGAAGTCGACTGAGTAGAGCTGCTCCTCTCGTAAGATTAGGGCTTGGTTGGATTTGGTGTCGATCGAGCGGTTGAGGTGGAGTTTGACGAAATTAGGGCTTTCGATCAGGGAGCGCCAGGGTATGGACACTAGCTTGAATTGGCCGAGGGGTTTTACGGGTAATCGGGAAAGTATGTCGGCGATGACTTCCTCCGGTAGTTGAGACATGTGGTGAAAAATTGCCGGAGATTACGTACTGGTTAGGGTTTCAGTGGTTGTTTAGGAAAGGGGAGGGATATGGAGAACACACTCCAAGTGTAGCAGAGAGAGAGAGAGAGATTAGGTCAGGTGGGAAGTAACAGGCTCCCATGAAATCTGTTATCCCCCACTTTGGTTCAGTTACTAACAGGCGGGATCCGGAGACTCGTGACCATTATCTGAGCCGTTAGTATCACAGAAATGATACCCACACAGATTTTTTTTTGTGCACAAGTCATATGGGACTCACTCCGTGTCCCACATAAATTATTCAAAAATATTAACAGCAGGGATAATTTGTAGAGATTCACACAGAAATAAACGCATTTAGTTTTATTTCGAATTCCAAAAAAATCTAGAAAAATATCCATAAATTTTTGAATATTATTTTATGGGGCCATGTAAAAAATCAACTTATGCGGATATCGATAAGTATTACTTTTGGATTCATAAGGGTGCGTACGAATCCAAAAGTAATACTTATTGATATCCGCAGGAGCTGATTTTTTACAGAGCCCCATAAAATAATATTAAAAAATTTATGAATATTTTTCTAGATTTTTTTGGGATCCGAAATGGGGCCAAACGCGTTTGTCTCTGCGTGGGTCTCTGCAAATTGCCTCTGCTTATAGTAGAGCTGTAAACTATTCGATCCGTTCATTAAATGCATAATATTTTTTCAAGGGTTCCTTTGAAAATTCAGCTCAATCTAATACCTATAGGTACTTGACCCAATCATTTAACTTTTTATTATCCTGAAATCTAAATAGAAAATTAGATAATTGAATTGAACGCTTATAGGTATCAGATTGAGTTGATTTTTCACGAAAACCCTTAAAAAATGTTTTACATTGAATAAACGGATTGAATCATTTATGTGGTACCTAAATGGGCCACACACTGCAATCTATGCACAGTTGCTCTGCAAGTAGCATGACTGTATCATAGGTATTGCAGATTTCTTAGTTTGACAAAGAAAGTCTGCTTGCACAGGAAATGTGCACAGCGGTCATCCACAGAGTGGAATATGGGGTCCAATTCGGATCCCACACATACGATCGTAATAGTTTGTTAGATGTAAAATATTTTTGTAAAGGCTCTCGAGAAAAATCGACTCAATAAATACGTGTTCGATTCAATCATTGTCTTAAGGCTCCGATCACTTCCGTAGAAGATGGCTGCAATAATTACCGGTATCCCAATGAGTCAATTGTTTTCAAAGGATTTTAAAAAAATATTTTTATAAAAAATTAAACAGCTTTGATCATCTGTGTAGAACTCCAAAACGGATCTCGCACAATTTAGTCTACATTTTGTGTCCAATAAAATTCTCCTTGAACCCTCCCCATAAGTATATCACCAAGTTACGTTTGAGAAAGACTTGCTTGGGGATTAGAGAATGGCCCACAACCAAGAACTACCCCAGCTTTGCCATCTTCAAGCCTAAGAATTTTTCTGTTTTTGATAGTGGTCTGTTCGGATGAGCTTACGTGCGTAACAACTTGTGCCAGCTGAACTGCTAACCATTCGTCTAATCACGTGGTTCAAAGGGTTATTTTCAAGTTATACAGTAACTGGAGGGCTTTACTTATATTCCATTTGACATTTCCCACATCGGTGGGACTTCCAAGGCAGTGGGTTCCTACAATCTCACTACCTTATGATGCAACGTCCTCGTTGCATTGACCTAGCAACCTTTCCCTGGTGGTCATAGTGTGACACTAAGTCATGTACAACATAATCAGATCCCTTGGTGGTCATAATGTGGCACTTAGTTATGTACAGCACAATCAGTGTACTCGTACCAGATTCTAGAGGTGGAGGTGGCTGGCCTCCACCATGTAGACCCCAGGGTTGTGCTCTGATACCAAATGTAACGACCTGCGCCAGCTGACCTGCTAACCATTCGCCTGATCATGTGGTTCAAAAAATTAATCTCAAGTTATATAGTAGCTGGAGGGCTTTTACTCATATTCCATTTCACATTTCCCACATCCACCGATGTGGGACTTCCATGGTGGTGGGTTCTCACAATGTGCACCTTCATTTTAGTTATATAGGGTTCTGAAATTAACAACTCGACAAATCTGCATCAGTCTACGAATTTTCCAATTCCATTGAGAAAATTTATACTATTAATTGTCAAAAATCATACCGATATACTATCAATGAGGACGTAATTAAACGTAACCCATTTGTCCTAAGATAAATGAGTCCATTATAGCTAGATACATCTGATTGATATGATTTCGGACATGAGTAAAACAATTTATTGGGATCATGAATAGGAGCTTAGACACGGGTCATTAAGAGTGGCAACGGGACAGGGTGGGGCGGCTTTTGCCATGCCTCGACCCCGACTGAAAGTACCACACAACCCCAAATCTAACAGAGTAATTCTTGGGTGCTCCTATTCTCGCCCCGGCCGAAAAACTGGTTTATATACCCACCCCGCTCCGCCCGTAAGAAATGATAAAAAATTAACCTAATAACAAAATGGATTGAAAATATTTATATATGGTGGTATTTTAAGTATAATAGTGAAAAAATACATGGATTAAAAAAATTATAGTACTATATTGATTTTAATATTAGGGTAAATATATAGTTTTAAGTATAAGATTAATTTAGGGTAGAAATGTAATTTGTTTTTAGATATAAAAATACTTCAGGGTGGGTAAATGAGGCAGGATAATATCAACCCGAACCCTATCCAACCTGATCGGGTTTTTGTAATTTCCCCTTGAACCTGCCCTATACCCCAAAAGTTGATGAAAACTCGCCCCGATCAAGTTCTTTTGATAAAAAATTAGTCTTAGGTCCATTATGTGAACTTCATAAGGCCACAAGTCCACCTATTAATTTTGTAAGGTTTCAAGTCCATTTTAGGGTACTCTAAGGTTTAGCCACTGTCATAAGATTTTAGGGTGCACTTTCATTAGATTTTATGGTACACTTTCCTATTATAGAGTTTAGTCACTTTATAGGATTTTAGGATGTACTTTCCTATCATAGGGTTTTAGTGGTTTAGACACTTTCATAGGGTTTAGGATTTTAGGCACTTTCATAGAATACCATAGGGTTTATGTTGTGTGGACTTGTGGCTTTACAAAACTATTAAGTGGATTTGTTGGCTTATGAAATGTCTATAGTGGATCTATCACTAAATCTCCCTTTTTTGATCAGCAAAATTAAATTTTATTAAAGGGATTAGGGGAAAGGAGTTTCAACCAAAAGTTAGAAATATAGCCAAAAGGGACAAAGCCCTCAACACTTGAGGGCTAAAAAAAGCCCAAATCTATAATACATTTCGCGACGGTGTGGTGGCCCACATATTTTTTCTATATAAATCTTGACCGTTAAATTTAGTAAATATTTTTTTGCATAAATCTCCACCATTCATTCAACCCTTGGCATTTTGGTAAATACCTTGCATTTTTTGGAATAAATGATTAAGTAATGATTTTCAATTTTGGTAATGATTTTTTTTTTTAATGCAGTTTCGGTAAGGAATTCTAAATGGTCAAATACAATTAGTGATGATTTAATGCAATTTTGAGTAATGATTTCAATCGTCGAATATAATTATCTAATGCAGTTTTGGAATTCTAAATGGTCAAATACAATTAGTGATGATTTAATGCAATTTTGAGTAATGATTTCAATCGTCGAATATAATTATCTAATGCAGTTTTGGTAAGGATAAGGATTGGCGTTGAATTTTTTTTTTTTAGGCGTTGAATGCTAAATGCATTTTTTTGGTAAGGATTGAATGACGAATGAATTTTTGGTTACATCTTCAATTATTCTCGATAATGAATGCTAAACAAATTAACCAAACTAATTTATTTTCATTGTTTGTTTCCTATTCTATTTCTCTCTCTCCCCCCTAAACTTCTTTTTTCCAATTCTCTTTCCCGTCTCCCTCACTCTCGCCCTCTCTCCTTAGGTATAGTGTAACGACCCGCTATTTTCTAAGCATAAAACTCCAATATACATTGTATTTCAAACACTTCTAGGCCCTCATTCTCTCCATAAATGAATTACATCACTAAAATAAACTAAGTCGTCAGGTAAATAATCTTCTAGATCCTCTAAAATGATCAACTCTTCTAAGACCTCTTCAACTTAATCCTTATGTGCTCCAATTCAATTTCCACTAATCCGGCTCCACACCTGAAAAAGAAATTATCCGGGAAGTATACGATACAACAGAAGAGCAAATCTCATAAGTGGAATCAATAAACGATAATCGACTACCAAGTCGAAGCAACAATCACAAGAGACCTCATACCAAGTCCTCCTCAGTACATGACCAGTGACCCTCCCCCAATACCTTCCTCACCGAGTCATCCTCGACCCATTCTGGCTATTGGATAGGCTATTGGTGCATGAGTTCACTCAATCCCTGTACTAAACAGTTCTATAGTACTCAGCAAACAACATCATATTCAATACCAATTATTCTACTTTTCAACAATATTCCACAAGATTGAACAAAGATCGTGAGATAATCAAAAGGAGTACAAAAATGAGAGTGAAGAAAGGATTCCGGGAGTGGAAAACATATCGTATACTCCTCGGATTACCTCAAATATGGCCGGTCGTTTTGTCTATGAATCAATGCTTTAAAATATTTTCCTCCTTCTTCTCTTTCTGCCCTTTTTATTCTCTCTTTCCTTTCTCCATTTACTTGGTGGTATGTGTGGTGTATGGCGTGTGTGTGGTGTGATGGAAAGGAGGGAAGACCTATTTATAGGAGGCTAAAGATATCTAGAATAATCTACCACTATCTAAAAATCCAATCAAACCTTATCCATATCTAAATCAAATCTTATCCATATCTTAATCAAATCCAATAAAATCTAATAAAATCAAACATAATCTAATCAAATCTAATATAATCTAATCAAATCTTAGCATATCTTATAAAATCTAAGAATATCTAGAGCAAATCTTATCCAATCTTATCTAATTTAATCCAATCTAATATTATCCTAGATTCTTAGGATTATGAAGTAGGGTTAGGGTTTCTTAGAAAGTCTGGGTATTATATCTGCGAAAATATTTCAATAAAATATTTAGTTTTATTCCAAAAAATTTGGCGTGAAAATTCGGGTCATTACATATAGCTCTTTTGTTCTTAGTGTTTAGGATTCTATTCAACGCATGGTACAAAATCCCTTTCCTTTGATCTTTGCTACATCTTTTGTCTTCAAATAGTGTCTTGAGTAGTTACTGTGTTTTAAATGTATTATTGTGATTTTTTGTTCCAAGTAGTTTGATAAGGTCATTGGAATGGGTTCAATTCATATTTCTTGAACTCTAATCAAAATACAAGTATCCTTCGGTTATGATAAAAGGTTTTTATTTTGGGTAAGTATGACAACTGAGTTTGTATAGTTTTGATGTTCTCTCAAAATCATATCGATTTTCAGGTTCTCTTGCAAATTTTCATTTTGTTTCTTCTTCTGGTTTAATTAATGGGTAGTTACAAATTCTCTAGAGTGTCATAGGCATGAGCATAAGGTCGCAGTTCTCTTGCGAATTCCCATAACAATATCACACCTGTAGGATATTTTTTTTTTTTTTTTTTGGAGATTGGGTACAATATATGTCAATTGGGGTCAATTTTCTACAAAGGATTGGTGATTTTAGTGGTGCTATATTTTTCTAAATCAATTTCTTTGAAGTGAGACGGTAGACATGGTGATGTTAATGGACAATATTCGCCATTGATTTATTCGAAAAATTTAGCAATTCCATCGACCCCTTCCCATACTATTTGTCAATCTGTTTGAATTTATTCTCCTTTTCTATTAGCTTTCTTTTGCTTAAGAACTAATTTATTTTAACCTGCTTTTTATCACTCAACAATATTCGCCATTGATGGTAAAATAATGTTGACCCATTTTAGACAACTCTTTGGGACTTTTAATTTCGGACGATCTAACCATCTATGGACATGAGAATTGATTTATTTTATACCTTGGTCGTGGATTTTCATTTGTCCGTTTCCTTTGTTCAATACTAGGAACGGAGAAAAGAAAAAAAAAACTCAAAATCTGCTTCCTTGCCTTACTTGGGAAACCAAAACCAAAGTTTTACAGCTATCAACTCATTAATGTACCATAAATCATGGGATTCATATTATTCAACCTTTAATCGAACAGGTCATATGAGGTCAGAGGAAAAAATGTAGCAAAGCCTCACTCCACGCTCGGATATTGGTTTTCCAAACACAATAAATGGGAATCCCAACACTTTCGGCCATTATTAGCCATTTCAAATTTTGAAATCCTAATATTGCAATCTCTTTTAGACCTTCTCTCTCACATTAACATCTCTGTCTGGACACCAACAACAAGTTCAGGTATAACCAAACCACTCACAGCAATGGTTGCAAAGTGAGGTAGAACATCGTATTCTTTCTTCTCGGTTCAAGACTGAATTTCATTGCTGGTACAGTTTCAGATTTGTCCACTATTATTGTGATATGGGCATTTCCATTCAAGATTTATAGTTTGTTCAAAAACTCAATCCACGACAAGGTGCTGTTCATTTTATGTTTTATCTTTCACGCTTGAGCAACATTTCAATTTTCTAAAGGGCATTGTATCGGACCAAGTTCATTTTTTCCACACATGTTATTGAGGGCGAAATCTACGAGATGGGCGGTTTTAATTAATTTTCTTTGTTAGCCTAAGTTGGAGTCATACAATTTGAGTTTGGTGGGGTAGTATCGTAGATAAGAGTATGGAGTGGAGCTAAATCAATCTGTAAAAACCCCCAACGGGCCCCAAGAATGTACATATCCGTATAACCTCCTCCTCTTCCCTTCCTCTTCTCCCATATCCGCATTGCCAACTGGAAATATCGTAGAAATTTTACACCTTTGTAAACTATGTTTTCCCCCCTATTAACCTGTTTCTTGAGTTTTGCTTTGTTCAGTCCCAATAAACTAAATATTGGTGACCTTTGCTTTGGTGTCGTATTAGTAGCATATGGTGGGCAAATCTAAATTGCATAGGTCAATGCTTGGATATACGTATTTCTTTTTCCCCGCTTTAGTATTTGTTTTCCTAACAAATGCATGCCAGAGTACATATTGTGTGAAAAATATGTTCGCAATTGAAAAATAGATCAGTTTCTCATTCTTTTTGATATTACAGTAGATCTTGAGCATCATTTTATTTGTTATTTGCAGATTTGTAGGAGTGACGGCATATTTTTATTTCGATTCGTAAGAGTGACGGGGTTGTAAGTATTATCATATTTCGATTCTTATACAATTTTAATATTTTAATTTAGAAATTCCTTAACCGTTTTGCATTTGATTGTGTATGTACTTAAACTTCTTTTAATCCATGGCAGAGTACCATGTCATATGTGGATAACTAATTTGGTCTTTGCAACACCTTTTTACTTTTCAATGTGGGATCTCGATACAAAGCTATGTTGAGCCACCTTTTAATCTGCTTTTTCTTGCAGATTACCCATTTTGATATTGATTCGCCAAATCTTTGATGGTGGTTTACTCTTATGCATGCGGTTTGTATTCATCTTATTTCTCCATAGCTATTCAGTGTAACATTGGGATGATGGACTTTGGATTAATTTGCTTTATTCTCCCTAACAGCTTGCATTGGTTAACCTTAGGACTTCTGCTGGGATCATATTGTGCTCACGTTTGGGGACCCTTACTGATTTGAGCTTGGTATTGGAGTTTAAAGATCATAAGCTTTGCCGCTCATTCAAAGTGGATAAGTTTGCGTGAAAAATTGGTGTGTACAAGTACTTATTTGATTGATGGGCAAATTCGTTATCTTAAATAGGAATGAAATTGTTGCCATGCATTGCTTTTGGTGACTCTTCTTTTTGATCTTTATGTGCTGCCTTTTTTTTTTGAAAATGATTTTGTCACTCCATTTTTTGTTAACGTCACTCCCCTGCAAGTGTATTTTTGCACAAAAAATACACTGGCAGGAGAGTGACATTAACAAAAAAGGGAGTGGCAAAATCAGCAACCTTTTTTTTTCTTGGTTGGTTGGTTGGTATCTTGGTAGCTAGAATGACCCCATTTTTTATTTGTGTCTTGAACAGGACACACGAGTGTGTGTGTGTGTTTTGCTCTCTTTTTTTTTTTTTTGGTACAAATGTTTTGCTCTCTTACTTCTGGGTTTTTTAGAGCATTCGATAGCATATATAAATTATTAGTGTTGTTTACATTATTAGTCTATGTAGTCAATAGTATAATGAGTAATTGGTTTTTCGTGGTGATAAAATTATGTTGCTGGGTCACTCGAAATCATATTGAATAACGAATTCTTTGATTCGTGCCTAAACAGGCAAGCCCTAGAGAAACACAAGCTGATCATGCCCGGAGGAGGGTCTCCAAAATAGAGTAACACAAGACTCTCATATTGAATTGTTCTCTCTCACTCAAGTGTATCCCAAACCAGCAGCTCTCTCCCTCTCTCAATCTGTGTGTGCAAATTCAAAATTGTGGGTGCTCTGTTTTATAATGTCGTGTGTGCAAATTCAAAGTTGTACTAACTGTGTAAGAGAATTGATTTCTCACTCATATCAGAAGTTGGACCATTTTCAAAATTTGAATACACATTCATTGACCATGAAAAAAAGTTACACTCCTCGATAATTCATTTTAGTTTAAAAATGTGTTGCGCCGTGCCTTCAGGCACGGGTTATATCTAGTAGAACATTAAAGCACACTCCTGATGGCCAGACAAACCCAAATATTACAATTAAGCACATACCCAAAGAATACCCTAAACCTAACCCTAAACCACGACCACCACAAGCCAACCCATGTCGAAGATCAGAAACCTTAATGCAAGCCAAAAAACTGGATGCGGGCACTCAACCAAAGCTGTTTGGGGCGGGGCGGGCCAATTACCATCCCTACGGATCATAAAACCAAGTACGGATCCACACTACTACAATAATCGTAAAATATGACACTTGGAAAAGTGAAAGATGACGCTTTTTGAAAAAATTGTAATTAAAAATAGGTAAAAGTACATAAACATCCCCTCAACTGTCACTTTTTCTTATGGAGACCCCCTCACATTTAAAAGCGTCCATACAAACCCCCTCAACTACTGAAAACGAAAAAAATGCTAACTCCGTTAACGGAATGGAGGAAAGGACTAAGATACCCTTTTTTTATAATGCAAAAGTACATAAACACCCCCTCAACTCTCACTTTTTTCCACGGAGATCCCCTAACATTTATATTATGCCCTTATTCTATGTTCTAATCGTTTTTTCCGTTTTATACAATTTCTTTTTTTCCTTACATCAATCATTTTAAAGCGAATCTTCTATATATAACCATAAAAAATAGCTCGAAAACTGTGGAGCAACCGCTACAAGTCCTGCAGTGGTTCTTTTGCTGATAAAAAATGAGAAGGGAAGAAGATGAAGGAAAGGAGAGAGGTGTGGGAGAAGAGAAGTCGAGGAGAATGGTGGTGGTAGTCGACGGCAGTTGCTGCGTTGCTTTTTCTATCTCTATTTTTTAAACTTTTCTTTAGAGATAGTGTGCATGTATTGAAGGAGAGAGAAAAAAAAGGTCACCGGAACCAATGGTTAGTCGGTTAGGGTATAGAGAGAGAATAGCTTAGATGGAGAGGGAGAGATTACCTGTGATTGAAACATGGAGGAGAATATAGTCCTTTTAAGTTTTAATCCAACCATTGATTTTAATGGTTAAGGTGAAGTGTTATTTTTAAAAAAAAATTTGTGGGTGGAATCGGCTCCTCTCTCTCTCTCTATATATATATATAAACTAAAGTTTTAGATCTATTTGTTGATTTTAGATTTTGATTGAAGGCTGTTTGTAGAGGGAAGAAAGAGAAGGGTTAGAAGGGGTGTATATATGCAATGCAATAAGGGTATTTTTGTCCGATTTATGGATGATGGGGTTCATCACAAACGGTTTAGAGACGGAAGGGTGTCACTTGGGTAACAGAGATTAGTTGAGAGGGTTTGTATGGATGCTTTTAAATGTGAGGAGGTCTTCGTAAGAAAAAGTGATAGTTGAGGGGATGTTTATGTACTTTCACCTTAACAATATTACAATAAATAAATAATGTCAGTCATCCAAAAAACTGTGATGTAATATATTTATGATGTCACTTTCTAAAAAAACTGACATAAATATTATTTCTTTTTAATGTCAGTTTTTCCTAAAGTGTGATATAATATATTTATGATGTCACTTTCTAAAAAATTGATATAACTATTATTTCTGTGTAATGTCAGTTTCTCCTAGTGTGATCTAATATATTTATGACGTCACTTTCTAAAAAACTTACATAATTATTCTTTCTTTTTTAATGTCAATTTCTTATTAAATGTGACATTAAAAGAACGCTTTTTTTTTTGGGTTGTGGTAATGGAAAGAACGAAAATTTGTTTTAGAGTAAACGGCACCATATGCGGGGCACGCACGGTACCTCTAATCTTAATCCCGCCCAAAATAAATGGAAAGAACGAAAATTTGTTTTAGAGTAAACGGCACCATATGCGGGGCACGCACGGTACCTCTAATCTTAATCCCGCCCAAAATAATCCTCGATGGAAACCTCTCAACTTCCACGATCTCTCTCTCTCTCTCTCACTCTCTCAACCAACCCCAGTCGTTGCTTTGGAGTCTCAAATCGAGTCACTTGACATCGTTAAGTGGCGGTGGAAGCACGTCACTATGATGTTCGCAGTTGAATGATCTTGGTCCCCACTCGCCCTGCCGTTGCTTTGGTCACCGATTGACTTGAAATCATACAGGTACTCACGGCTTTTTTTTTTTTGATAAGCAAGTACCCACGGCTTTGTTTAGACAGTTCCTCACAACTTTTTGTCTAATTTTTTCGTTATTGAATTTATGGGTGCTATTTACATGGTGCAAAATTTGTTTCAATGTTGATTGAGTTGCTAGGTCTTATCTGGATTGTCAAGATGAATCATCTAGGTATGAATTCATTCGCATTACAGGTGTTTGATAATATGCTCATGTCAATCTATGCTCTGTACAATCATATAGGTGAGTATCCATTTGCATTACAGGTGTTTGATAATAAGCTCAGATGAGTGATGTTCATCCACTTTTTAGGAAGTAAACAAGGTTCACGGGCAAATCTTTCTATTTGGTGAACTCATTAGGAAATTTGGGTTTATTACCATAATTCTTCATATTGCAAAGACTCTTGTATGATTGACCAGAACTGTCCCTTATACACGTTCAAGTTGAGTACATATAAACAGCAAAATTCCACAAATCAAAACAAGCAAACTTAGCTAGCTAGTGTTGCAACTCGAATCAAGATCATGTCATGTCGATCATTCATTTGATCCCTCATGTAATGCGCAAAATTGAGAGCCCCCATTGATACCATTTGACAAGTTCTTATTTTGTAGGTCTCGATTGTACATCATGATCATCTATGCCAAAAAATTGATAGCCCCCATTGATCCCATTTGACAAGTCCTTATTTTGTAGGTCTCAATTTTACAATATCTTTGCCAAAAAAGAAGTTGATTGGGTATTGGTTATCTTATTCCCGTTTTTGCTTTTTATCCATGTTGATATCATAATAAGAGTGTGTAGGTTGGATAGTTAAAGGTCTGGGAGAGAGTTGCTAGGTGTGTCGAGTGGTCAGAACGAGGACATCAAGTTGTTGGAGTAATGGGTAAACGGAATTACAAGCCAAATTCAAAAATTTCTAGAGTTATTTATTGTGACATTTCGTCCAGCAATGGAACTGCAGTTTCTTACTCGAACGTTAAAAAGGAAAGTGGTGTTTCTTTGGAAATTATACTAAATCGAACACTAATAAAAGATCGACAATTGCACATTTTGATCATAGAAAGACTACTCTGACTAAATCACAAGGCAATTGATGTCTTTCATCATAACCCAGACATGGCTTGACGCAATAGCGATACTTTTAAACTACCAAACATCTAATTAGGAGTCTTAAACTAGAAAAAGTGCAAGTTAAGGACATAAGATACCAAATACCCAAACGATTAGATGCACTCCAACCAAGGATGAACTCACCAATGAACTCCTAAAAACTACAGATCTGCTAAGCCGCCACGAGTTGCCCTGCCAAAGACATCGTGTAGGGATAGAATACTGAAGGGTAGATATCGTTGAGAAGCAACCTTGATTGAGAGAACCCGATCTGTAGACAAAATTCGTCCAAAGATGAAACTAACAACTCTTGTAAAACTAGAGATAAAACTCTCACAGATCAAACGACAAGTTGTTGATCTAGAGAGACGGAAGAAAAAAAGAAAAAGAAAAAAACAAAGAAAATGAGTCGAAATAGTACCATGGCCTTCTCCTCTCGCCCCCGCACACGGGTATGGAACCCACGGAGGGAGAGGAAGAGAGAAGAGGAGTTATGGTGGCTAGGGTTGAGAGAGAAGGAGAGAGAGGGGGGGTCGGTTAAGGAAGAGTTTTTTGGAGGGAGTAGCTTTTAAAATGTAGGCTAAAAAGTTTTAAAAAAATCACTAAAATAGTTTTGAGCTATTTAATTTTGGCTAAATTCTTATGTACTTGCATTCAACCACCATATCGTCACAACCACCACTACCACAACGCCACCATTACACAACTATCACTCCACCGACACCACTCATTGACACCATTATACCATCATCACTCTACCGTCACTACAACCATTATACCACAACCGCCACTACTCCAACACCACCACCATCACTCACTGCCACCATTACACCACCATCACTCCACTGCCACCATCACTCTAACACCACCACTCCCACTCCATCCCCACCCTTACCACTCCACCACCACCACCTTCATTCCATCACTACCACTACCACCACAATCACCACTCCATCATTATTATAAATACAATGTGACCATTAGTAAATTATAAAAGAATTGAAACTAAAATTAATTCATAATTTTTTAGGGGAGAATTTTTTGGAGGCCCACTATCGCACTTTCCTAACCCCTCTAGTCCACCTCCTAAGTTTCTAATCCCTCTAGTCCACTAGCCTAATAAAACAATTCATATGACAAAAATACCCATCCTATATAACCACTCATAAAAGTGAGAAACCCTACAAATATTTCTAGATCTGGACTCTCTCCCTCTCTCTCTCTCTCTGAGTACTCACTGTCGCCGTCGGTGCACTCCTCCTCCGCCTCGCATGCTCAACGCCGCCCTTTGTCGCCATCGTGGTCGAGTTCCCGCCCTCCATCACCGTCGTCGACACCTTCATCATCCCCCTCACCATCGCCGACGACCTTCCCCGCCAACCTAGATCAATTTTTATTTTTTTAATTTAGTACTTAATATATTTATCAAACAGCTTTTTAGCTTAAAAAATTCAGCATTCAATTTTCAAAACTTAATTTTTCAGCTTTTAGTTTCAATTTTATCAAACAGTCCAATCTTGTTGTTTAATTTTTCAGCCTAGAGCAGCATGTGTACGTGGATTCGATAGGGACTTCGTTCCCTAGAATTCGGTTTGTAACAATTTAATTTTATCTATGCTGTACGTACGTTTTCTACCAAAAAAGAAAGAAAGGTATGTATGTGCCCAATCACTCGCCATGAGTGTTCATTCAATGCTCTTGGATTATCATGTGACATACTTACGAGGAATCCCAACAAAGAGAAACTTTTATTCACGGAGTGGTTCGTGGATAAGTCTTACGGAGCTCAATTTCGCGCGTTCAAAAGTGTTTTTACGGTTCGGATTAAAAACAAACAATTACCGGTCAAAAATATTTATTTTTGGCCGAAGTTTAAAAAACATATCTCAACTATTGATTGCCGAAACGAACGACTGTAATTACGTGGCTCTGTGAATAACTTATTATCCCCAACAAATTACGAGTACGTGATAAGTTTTGTGGGTGAGTCTGTTACCAAATTTTCTGGTTTCTATCCAATCGATAGAGAAATGCCAATCGATAGAGAAATGCCAATCGATAGAGAAATGTGTAGTTGTTGCTAGAATGTGGGTGATTTGTGAGGTGTTGTTTGGTTCCTTGCAACTTCTTTGGAAGCAAACATAGTAATATGGAGTGAATGGGAATGGAATTTGAAGACTAATAAAAGAGACTTTTATTGATCTCTAAGTAGAAGCACAAAATCGACAGGGTATAATTTTACTTAATAGTTACTCGTACTCTGAGAAAAGAAAAGATAAAGGCCTGTTGACATTGTTTTTTTTTTTTTTCCGGTCAAACGGAAATTCAATAAAACTTAAGAAAGATAGTACCGCATAAGGAGTACAACCAAAGTTTTTGAGCCCATGAGCATAAGGGCTCGCGACCTAGTCAAGCACTTGCCTGAGATTCAGGCTATCTCTAATTACAAATTCCCTCATTTCAATAGGCATGTCCATAACAAACACGAGGTCTTCTATGTGTTCCGCTCCCATCCTAGCCAGGTGGTCAGCGCATTGGTTGGCCGAACGGGGGATATGCCCAATCGTAGTGTTGGTCTGACCCAATAAGAAGTGGGCTTCATTGATCAGCACACTATTTCTGTTGGCATTGTTGTGTGTATTCGAAACTGCTATTAACTAATGCTAAAATAGGCCTTCCTAATTTGAATTTGAATCTTCCCTCCAATCTAAGGTGATGGCGGTTATTCTTTCTCTCATGCCTTTGCAAATAACTTCCATGAAGGAGACGCGCAAATAGCTTTCACTGAATAACATGCATACAGATTGCATAAGTGCTCCATTGATCATGGGACGATTAGAAACACCTTCTTTTACCACCTGTTTATTTAATCGACAGATAAAACAAATCATAAATTACCTAATCGACAGAAAAAACATGCCATATATTGGCAAATGGACATTTAGTTAATTCATAAAGCTTTTCTTATAGCTTTATTATAATCACTTGGTTATTAACTTAAACTTTAGGCAAACCAAAGTTATCTTTCATTTTCTAATATTACCTTCTTATTATGCCACGTGTCACTCGTTCGACAAGGAAAAAAAAATCACAAATATGTAGCAAACAGAGTCATGAATACATTCTGTTGTCGGCACTGAGTAGGGATGCAACCGAACAGAGCTGCTCGCGAGCAGCTCAAAGCTTGGCTCGGTAACAGCTCGACTTGCGACCTTAACAAACAAGCTTGTGCTAATGTTTTCAGCTCGTTTAATTAACGAGCTCGAGCAAGCCGGAACTCGGCTCAGGAGCTAACCTTAAAATATAGTATGATTTGTATTTCCTAAGAAATGATTAAAAAAAAAAGATCTTCACATCGGTTCAAACAGATTGATAATTGAAACACTTAATTTTTTTAGAGTGTTTATTGATTAAAAAATATAGCAATTTTTTAAATTTTCTTAAAATTTGAATATAATACGCATGGTGACAGAAATTTTTAGAGTGTTCATCTGATCTTTTGATTTTTTAATAGCAATTTGAGTTCCGGATGCTCTGTTTTATGGGTTTCTATTTCTCCAAATTATTCATCATGCTAAGACTGGCAAATTAATCAAGTGGTAAATTTGTTAGAGAACAGAAACGAGAGATTTGGTGGTCAGCAGCGTCGACGGTGCTTGATGGTGATGAGCAACCAAGCTTGAGGTTAACCCAAACGTCAGAGCTGACAATGTTTGAGAGTCACCTTTCAAGTTGCTATTGTTGGAGAATTCTTTTTTGGGAATACTTTTGGACTCTGTTAGGGATTAAATTTTATTCTGCTCTGTAATTTAGGTTCCACGCGCACTTGCAATTGGCTTCTGGCCAACTCTTTTCTTCCTTTTCTTGTCTCTCTCGAGTCTCGGATTGGCATATGATTGTCTCATTACTTATGTGCCAATCTAATTGGGATGTTTGCAATAGGTTGTGATATCATTTTCTGTGTTCCATTTAATTTTTGTAATACTTATTCAAAGATTAATAGTAAAAAAAATTTGCCGTTCAAAAAAAAAATGATCTTTCTTAGTATATATATAAAATTAGTGTTCCAACTTTTGCAAGTCAAAGGAGTAAAACTATTCCATAAAGATTTTTAAATTTCCCAAAATTTAGCTGTCACGTGTCTCTTGCATGCCTCTCTTTAAGAAAAATAGTTTTAGTACAGATTGATTAGTCCATAAGGCTATCTCTAATGGAATAATAAAAAATGAATAATCAAAAGTTCTCATATCAGCTTTTGATTATTCATTTAAGAGAATGCTAAAATTAGCAATATAAAGGTCCACAATAATATAATTAAAAGTAGATAACCAAAACTTGTCATATCACTTTTTCAAACTACAAAAAACTAAAAACCGCAAACATAGAAATAAATTTTCTAAAAATAGTTTTGAAACTAATAAAAATTATTTATTAAAAATAAAAAATAATTTTCCAAATTATTTTTAGAAAAAAATACATTTTATGTAACTACAGTTTTAAAAAAATAGTTGTTATATAGGAAAAGGTTTTAAAAACAAACAGTTTTTCAAATAAAGAACATTTTTTTATAAAAATTCTTTTTGAAAAGAAATTAAGAAAATATTTTTTGGGGAAAAAACCTAATTTTTAAAAATAGTTTAAAAATGTATTTTTTAAGTAAATTAAATTAAATTTTTTTGGAAACATTGTTGGAGAGAGAGAGAGAGAGAGAGAGAGAGAGAGAGAGAGAGAGAGAGAGAGAGAGAGAGAGAGAGAAGATTTTGTGAAATAATGGAGTATTTGATTGAGTATATGCGGGATTCACTAAATTTGCTATGTTTTGATGAGTTTCTGAGAAATTTTTTTTCAAAGTAATAATTGGAAGTAAGGGTATTGAGTGGAAAGAGATAGAGGGATAAATGAGAATAATGATTGGAGATAGGGGTAATGTGGAAAGTAATGAATTAAAGTATGGATGAGTATTTTTTGAGTTGGAATTTTTTATTTCAAAAAGGAATCCAAACACAGCACAATGTTATTGGCAAAAGGTTGCTAGTTTCAGTTATTCAAAATCTAAAATTTGATTATTTCTAAGAAGGTTGCTAACTTTGATTATACTATTGTGAGCTATATTTTGCATAAACATTGTTAATTTTGGAAACTTATTACTTTTGGTTATTCCATTGTGGATATATAGCCTAAGAATAAGAATGCTTTTATTATAATAAGGCTAATTTCTGTACTATAATTGTAGACAATCTTATAATTTCTTTACCTAGCACAATCTGATGGATCCATATATTCCTGATTTTGTGTAATTATAAACAACTGGGATATTGTTCTGATTTGTTTCAAATTTTGAATGAATGTAATTGATGGACGATGGATCAATTTGATGCTTCAATATATCAACCCTCCCCCCTGCCATGGAGGAAATTTATGAGAGAAACATTTTGCAAAATCTCTGTGTAATGTAATAAAGATAAATATAGATATAGATTATTATACCAATTAATTATCTTTTGTCTACTTTATAGAAAAGATTTAATGTTCATTATCTTCAAATAACAACCATGAATATACTCAACTTTTTTGTACCTTCTATTGACTGGATTAATGTGTGTTCCACATAAAATAAGAAAGAAGATTATTAATTTACTTAAGAAGGTACGAGGCTTAATTATTATGTAATAATACAAAGAAAGACGGAGAAAAAGCATTAGATGAGCAAATCCATATCAGAAGGTAATTAATATAATCAAATAATAGTAATTAAGATTTTACCCAACAGTACTTTTTTTTTTTTTTTTGGTAAGTGAATTTTACCATATACTTACAACAATGGGGTTTGAACCTTGTATTTTTATTTGTGTATATATATAAATATGTAAGTGTTTTGGGGTAGATGAACTATCAAAACCAATACAGGTTTTGGATGCTTGAATCAGTTGGAAAGATGACTAAACCTTTCTCAGCTCGTTGCATTCTGCTTATCCTCCTCATTGCAGCATCAGGTAAATTTTCTTCTTCTTTTTTTGTTGTTGATATTATCAGGTAAATTTTCTTTGATAATCAAGAAAGTGAAGAAACAAAACATGAAAAGTTAATTTCTTTTTATTTCTACCTTACAATACAACACAAACGTTAGGCTCTCTTCTATAAGCTAGCGATCAAACTCGTGCTCGAAGACAATAACATGGGAGTAATTTTTCACCGTTTCATTTGTGAATTTTCTAAAATGGCTTTCCATTCCAAGAAAGTCAATGGGACAAAGTCTTTAAGAAGAAAATTTGCCATTTCATTTCTTGAATATAACCCAAATTATTTTTTTGAAGGGTATTTAAAAAGTTAAAAAGTTTCCTTCAAAGGTTTCCTCCAAATTATACCGCATGCATGGGCAAACAATTTGGGGCTAACAAAGCTTAATTATGTATCGGTAAAGATGTCCGCACAGTTCTTTTTCATATCCTCACCTTTTTTCTGGTAGTATTTATGAATGCAAATTTATAATATTACTGTTTATATGATCACTTTGTATGGTAATACTATTAATTTAGATAAATAATAAAAACGAAAAAAAGAAGAAGTTTAAATGATTGATAAGAGAACGTGAAAATCAAATGATAAAAAAAAGAAGTTCAATACCTTGTCCAACTCTTAGGAATTAATACATGATATCCTCTCCTTATCCGGCAGTCCAACACACGATCGATCGATCGATGGATATAACTAATTATCTATGTACCTATGTATGTGTAATGTGTTATATATGGTTTGCACAGTGAGTACAACAATACCAAAGGTGGAAGGAGCAAAAGAAGGAGGGTTTTTTTGCTGCGAAAATCTGTCTAGATGCGGCCCAGCTAGAGATGACCCCAATTGCCTCAAAAATTGCTTAGCAAGACATGCAGGGCCTTCGGACCGTCCCTTCGGTTATTGTGAACTTAACAAAAATTGCTTGTGCATTTGGGAATGCAATGAGGGTGATGCAGAATGCCGCAAAAAGATCTTGAGCGATCGTCCATGATTATATGTATCTCCCAATAAAAATAATACTACCCCATAAGTTTAGGCTAGGCTAGCTAGCTTTTCTGATCCAACAAAGCCTAGCTAGCCAGGTCCTAGGGTAGTATAGGAGGAGCTAAAGTAAACTCGATAATTTTATTTATGTAATCAACAGTTGGGTATTTCATGCTTCAATTTATATATGCATCCACAGTTCATTAGTTTACCAAGTACTCCGTGCTTAATTATTTGGAAGTACTGTCTCAATCGATCTCTTTCTTCTAATCAAACCACGTGTAACTCTCTCTCTCTCTCTCTCTCTCTCTCTCCAGTGACGACATTGTTTATTCAGTACTCTGTACTCCCAGGGTATACACTCTTCCCCCACATGTTATGTGAAGGGAAGTATATACACCGGGAGTGTTGAAATAATTTTCCATTAATGTTCATCAGGGGCGGTCCCGAGGGGGTGAAAAGGGGGCCTCGAATACAAATTTTTATGTTAATTAGAAATTTTTTTTTTTATGAGATTAGCCCATGCAAGTCCTTTTGAATGAAAAAAAAATTCTTAAAATTTCTATACGCCCCGGTAAAAATTCCCAAAAGTTCAGCTTATGAATTCTTTTTAGGGTGCATCTACAAAATTGAACGGAGGCCGTGCACATGCACATAATATCGTCTCTTCTTCGGATCTTGCGAGTAGCAATATATAGTTATGAAATGTACTTTTTTAAATATCAATATAAAAATACAGGTGATTCAAACGCCTCTGCTAGATACAAATCATGCATCCACCACTGAATTATTCATACAAGATTGGCGAAATATTTGGTCGTCACATTCGTATCGGAGCAATAATATGTTAAGTTGTCACTTGGAGAGCAGCAATTCAATGCTCCGGAGGCTGGGGAGTGAAGTGAAGCATGTGTTTCGGGAAGCAAATTTTTGTGTTGATGCGCTTGCTAGTCTTTATGGTTATCAGTTTAGGGTTTTTTGTTTTTTTGTTTTCCCCTCAAAAGCTTAGGAGTATTATTGATGATGGTACGGAATAGAACATCAAAACACACATCCATCCTGTAGAAAATGATTGGATAACCAAAGAGGGGGATAGGCTTCCCAAAGTGAAAATACCCTCTCCTCCAAAACACCTACTCGCAAGACAATGTGCAACACCATTACCACTATGTCTAAAAAAATTCAACACATTTATGGTCCGTTTGGATGGAGGATTTGGTTTTGGTAGATGTGTAATGAGGGTGGATTTGAGGGTGGATATGTAATGAGGGGTAATATGTTAAGAAGGATGGTCTCACCTCTTAGAGCATCCGCAATGGGAATAATCAAAATCAATAACCAAAATGTGTCATGTCAGCATTTGAGTATCCATTTAGTTCATAATCAAATTTAACAACCTCTATCTCCACATTGGTTATTTTTGCATCCCTAACCAACAAAAATTCCTAAAATACACAATTCACCTATGTCCAATCGCAAACGAGTTTTAATTACGCATCCGATCACACCAAATTATTCGTCTCGATGAGATGATTCCAATGAGGGGTGTTTTGAGTTATTGAGTTTTGAGTTTCCTTATTGAGTTTGGTTATTGGTAAAAGTTGTTAAGTTTGGTTATGGAATGGGTGGAATTTGATTATTTGCTAAAAGACTTGTAACTTTGCTTATTACAATGTGAGGTATTTTTTTGAACATTATTGTTAAGTTTACTTATTCACATCTATTTGATTATTACAATGCGGATGCTCTTAAGAATGGTAAACTTGTAATGAGGTGTTTGGATGATTTTTTGAGAAGAAAAATTTGGAGGGTGGATATGATGTGATTAGATGTCAAATGATTGAATTACTCCCACTATAATTTTTGATTCTCAAAATTGGTTTTATTTCAAATTAATTACAATAACTTGATTTTTTTCATTAATTTAAGGATAAAATAATCTCATTTTAGAGTACAAATGTTGTAAACATTTTTTTATTAGAAAAAAACTAATGCTGTATTTGGTTTGGTTTTTAAAAAGTTTTTTGAAAAATAATAGAGGTAATGAGTGGAGAGAGATAGAGAGAGAAATGATAGAAGTAGGGAGAATCTAGTAGATATTTTTTGAAAAATACTTTTTAAAAAGTGAAAAGAACAAGACATAAATATTTTCTGAAAAAATTAAAACCCCCCACCAACTCCTCATCACTGCCGCTACCTGTTCCCGTCCATTTCCAAAAAAACGCTATTTTGGGAACTGCTCTTCGACTTTCCAAAAACCATTCTCTTCCTCTCACTTCACTCCCCACCACCGCCACTACCTCTTCCCCTTCAAATTTCCAGAAACCCCACCCACGGTCCCCAGATCCGACCCCCCAAGCGTCTCCCGTCCGCCGCCGGTCATTCCTCAGCTGAGTTTTTTGGCTGTAAGATCTCTCTCTCTCTCTCTCTCTCTCTCTCTCTTCTTCTTCTTCTTCTTCTTCGTAAAATACTCTGTGTGCGTGAGGGTGGATTTGAAGGGGTAAAAGAGTCCCAAATCCCCTGGATTTGCTAACGGCAGGGGTAAAGCTCCGCTTGGCAAATCCACCCAAAACACTGTTGGAGGTGGATTTGTAGTCCCAACAGTGTTTTAATCCACCCTCCAAAAAATTCGACCAAAGACTGGATATGAGTGGGCCCAGGAGATGAAATCCGGGCGGCGCCTTATCCGGCTTCCAAAAAGGGCCTTAGGGGTTGAGTAATAAGTGATTCAGTTGGTTTGATAACGATATTTTACATTACTTAACAAATTAAGTGTTACTTAAAATGTAGGCCTTTTTTTTTTTTCCAAAAGTGAGAAGATTGTATTGATAAACGCGCAACGACATATACAAAACAGAGATCATTACAAAAAATTTGGACAAAGCCAACCTAACCGTCTACAAAGCCAACCTAATCGTCTAACAAATACAAAACGAATAAATCACAAGGCAATCGATGTCTTTCATCCTAACCCAGGCATGGCCTGACGCAATAGCGACACTCTTTCAAATAGGAGGAGGCTTGATGCTTGCTATGGCAGCAGTTCTTAATTTTGACACAGTAACCGTGCCAATTAAATCATCTATGATATGGTTCGATATGTGTGAAGCTCCAGTGGGTTATTTTTCAGATTGTGTCTGTTTCAGTTGTCCAAGTTAACTTTTCAGGTACAAGTGATCAATTATTTACCTTCGTAATCTTACGATATTTGAAGGTCTGTGATTCTTTGGTTTCATTTAGGCTATTTTTGCCTTTCGGATTAAATTTTGTTCCCCTGTGATCCCTTTGCTAAAATGGTAATGGGTTAGTTCAGTATCAGTTTGAGCAGAAGAATAGGAATGCCATCTCTAATGAGATTTTGGAAACAACAATTGACTTCTTTCTAATAGTAATTGATTTCGAAACGGATGAAATAGGTTTCTTCCAAATTTGTGGAATGATAACTGAGAACTAGAATCAAATAAAACTGGTGTGGCCGGCGATCTTCATTCTAAACGCAATAAAGCAGATATTAAGGGAGTGTCCAGAGAGTTCGGGAGCTAATTATTCTTTAAAGATTGAATTATGAATTGTAGATTATAAAATTTGAATAATACCTAGAAAGTTAGTTTCTTCTTCTTTTTTAACTGAACTAGAAAGTTAGTTCACTTTCACATTTTGGAGCTCCAATACATGTTTTAATTTTGTTAGTTAACCATAGCTAAGTGGGTCATACACTAGTAAGCACTGGCAAATGTGTCAGATTCGTCATCCCACAAACTATCATTATATGGGATTGTCTCATTTAAATTATCCGACAACACTAAATATACAAAAGTGTTTGGATGAAAATCTAGGGACAGAAATGTTAATTAAGGGTTTGTTTGGAAGTTGCGGAAAGATGTGGAAAGGGATGGAAAATTTTAAGAATTTTCCCACCCTTGTTTATTTCTTAAAAACGAAGAGGAAAAATTTTAAATTCTGAAGGATGCTTTGTGGGCTAAAGTAGTATCAAAGAAGTATGGGTTGGGTGAAGAGGATTGGATTCCAAAAGTTCCAAGCAGGGGTAATGTTTCAAACATCTGGAGGGACATATGCTCTGTTGGCGATCCAAATTTAGAAATGGGGGAAATTTTGACACAGGGTCTTACTATCAAAGCAGTTTCAGGGAGGAAAATAAAGTTTTGGGATTATATCTGGATTGGGGAGGAGCCTCTTAAAACCCTCTTTCCTAGGCTCTACAATCTATCTACACAGAAGGAGGAGATGGTGGCTGAAGTGATTGGCAATATAAATTTCAGGAGAATTCTGTTGGTAGGGAAAGGGAGCAGTTTCAGATTCTTACAGACATCATTGACAATATACAGTTATTTGAGAATGGGGATGATTGTATGCAGTGGAAATGGAGCAATAATAAGGTATTTTCTGTAAAATCAATCTACACAAAATGGGAACAGCAGCAGTATATGGAAGGAAAAGGTCTCTTTTCACTGTGGAAGAACATCTGCCCTCTCTTTGATCTTTTTACATGGCTAGCTATGCAAGGCAGCATTGCATCCAGAGCTGTGCTGGTCAGAAGAGGAATTTTGTCTCAAACCCAGGAACAATGTCCATTGTGTAACTCAAATGCAGAAACACCAAACCATTTACTCTTACAATGCATGTATGCTTGGGAAGTATGGTCTTAGATCCTTCTTTGGTGGGGTGTGGTGTGGGTGTGCCCTGCTAATTTGGAGGGACTAAGGCAATTATGGTGGGATGCTAAATTCAGAAACTTGGAAAGGTTATGCTGGTTGGCATATTTCTATGTAGTTTTGTGGTCCATTTGGACTAGCAGAAATATTGTTATTTTTAATAATAAACCTTGGGAGAAAGCGGAGGTGGTTGATCTTATTAAAACTAGACTGGCACTTTGGATCAAAGGAAAATATAACATCAAGGATTATTCGGTGGAGGATTTTAAAAGAAGTGTGGATGGGATTCGGAAGATTTGTATTTGATTTCTAGTTTGATGTGTCTGGTTGGTGTTTGTTTGTGTCTTATGTGGCCTCTTGGGTGTGGGGTCTTGGCTTTTCTCTGTTTGGTCTTGGTGTCTGGTGGAGTTTTTTCTTGGGGCTTTGTTTGGGTTCTGTTTCTTGGCTGTTTTTCTTTTGTGTTTGGGGTTGGTTGGGTCTTGTGGGTTGGGGTGTTTTGGGATTGTGTCTTGTTTTTCTGGTGTTTTTTTTGAGAAATGATTTTGCTACTCTCTTTTTTGTTAGCGGTACTCCTCTGTAAGTGTATTTTTGGTGCAAAAATACACTTGCATGGGAGTGCCGTTTACAAAAAATGAGTGACAAAATCAGCAACCTTTTTTTTTGTTTTTGTTTCCTGCTTTGGGGTCTTGTGGCTGATAAGCTAACGGCAGATTTTGCCGACGGGAAGAAAGAAAACGTAAAAAGGGATAAAAGGGCAACGCTCACCACCCAAGTTAGGAAATCAACGGGATACAGATTGACACCACCCGAGGATTAGCTGGGGATACAGGGCGTATGGATCGCTCACCACTTTAAGGAATTCACCTAAGAGACACAGAAACGAAATAAGAAGATAAACTTCTTACTAGCCAATGGCTATATTTTAATTCAACATACTCTCTAATGATTTCATTCATAGGAAAGGATATAAATAAGACTTATTGGAACATCCCTCCAACATAGGAAAAATAAATTTAGATTTCCAATACAAAAATTAAAAGACTTGACCATAGACTAATTGAAAGATGTGTTTGACTCTTGAAACTTTAAAAAAACACTTAGGCCCCGTTCCGCAACTGAAAATAAGTACTTATTTTTTAAGAAGGCAATTTTAAGCTCAAAAATCATGTGATTACGCAAATAATTTTCCTATCAGTATGGATCTTATTTAATAGATCTCACTGAGATCTTTAATACGGTGCAAAAAAAATTTAAAAAATTATTTTTTATTTACATTATTTTTGAGTTTGAAAATGTGAATTAGGAGGTGTTCTGCTTTCTGGAAAAGTTAACTTTTGGAAAAGGAATGTAATTTCAAGCTCAAAAATTATGTGTTTACGCAAATAGTTTTCTTACCAATATGGATTTTGTTTGATAGATCTCATCGAGATCTTTTAAACGGTGCAAAAAAAATAAAAAAATTATTTTTTATTTTCATTATATTTGAGCTTGAAATTACCTTCTTTTTCCAAAAGTTAACTTTTGGAGAAAGCGGAAAGCTGCTTATTTTTTAAGAAGGTTTCTGGAACGGAGCCTTAGAAACTTTGAAAGGACTTAACAGATTTTAAAGAAGCCCAAAAGATATCTTGCTGGCTGAACTTGATTCATTTTGGAACTCAAATTTTGGGAACTCCGTTGTCAAACTCCCCTAGTTGGAAAAAGACTCATCAAGGAAATTCAATCGAAAAATGAGAGAAATGGAATGATCCGCACTTTGCTTAAATACGAAAATCTGCATTAGAACCTTACTCTTTTTATATATATATATATATATATACACACACACACTAACCATCCTATAAGGGCGCTCTTAATTTAAGAAAATGCGGACGTCCATTTTGGGCTGTTGGATCTCATCCAACGCTCAGATTTTAAAAGCCTAACTCGCGGGTAAGAAATGATATGGGTCCGGTAAAATGCCTCCCGGGTACCACACGCGGGTCACAAACTCACAATCCCTCAGCTTCCCTTTTACGCCTCACGCCTCACGCCTCAGAGAGAAAAAAGAGAAGACGAACAGTGAGAGAAACGCGAAGAACGAAGAACAACGAAGAAGAAGAAGATCGATCTGTATCTCTCTCTCTCTCCCTGACTCTCTCTATCTCTCTGAACGACTTTTTGTTTCTTCTCTTTGAAGAATAAGAAGAACGAAGAACAAATCGAACGAAGATCACGACGACGCACCAAGGTCGATTTCTCTATCTCTCCCCCTCTCTCTCTCTCTCTCTGTGTTGGTTCGACGATTAAAAAATTAGGGCTTTTTGCCGATTCAATCAGATAGGGCTTTTCATGAACCTAAAGCTCCTGAAAGGGTTTGGGTTCGAAATGATTTCTGTACTCCGGAAGAAGCATTGATCTTGAAAGTATATAATAAGTTTGAAAAGAAGGTTCATTTCTTTTCTTTTTTTAACCTAAACATGAACAATTAGTAATGTTCAATGTCGATTTCAGGGTTAGGGTTCGAAATGATTTCTGTACTCTGGAAGAAGCATTGATCTTGAAAGTATAAAATAAGTTTGAAAAGAAGGTTCATCACTTATGCGATGAGATAACTTATCCCCTCATTATTAGCCCTCCCAATCAAAGATAGTTTTAAAAGCCAAAATATTTGGTACCCAAAAATGTAAACCATAGAAATATTAAGAAAATTAAGACAACGTAATAATCAAGATGAGAAAGAGACCTGAAACAGAAGCGTAGATAATTAACTATATGATCAAACAAGAAAGAAAATTGTATATTCCTATATTAAAGCGTTTACGCGAGCTTACGCACATCTCAAACTAATCCGGGGACCATAAATCCACCGTCCACTAGTAGGTGCCCTACTTAAAGGCAGAGTAAGTGCTCCGTATGGACTGGCCCAAAAGTAGTTGAGGACCTTGAGGTTTCGAACCCGAGACCTTAGGAGGGAGCAAAATCCTGAGTCCCATGCCTCGACCACCCGCTGAATTATGCATACGTTTTCTTGTGTATGATTGGACAAATGGTCCAACTAAATTGCTTGAATTAGCAATTGGTAATTTGGTATATCAGTCCATATACATCATCGACACTCATGAATTCTTACATACTCAAAGCGCGTTTGCAGATACCAAGATTTATGATTCAAGTCTCTCTCAAATTATGCAATTAGAGTTACGTCTGAGTCAATTGAAACCCTAAGTTCAATCGATCAGTTTCGCTGAAAATGAAAAATTAATCGAAATTACTTGAAACTTTGGGAGGAATTGAATTACCTTGTTTGGCCGATTGAGGTAGATGAAAGTGACGATATTTGCTGTGAAGCAGGGAACTCACCTCAACGGCGTTACCACAACGGACTTTACGCAGTGTTGGGGTGGAAGCTGGGAAAGGAAATTGAAGAGAAAATAAGAACGGGAAAATAATAGCGAAATCATAAGGAGAACTGTTTTTATATTACTCTGATCTTCCAAGTAATAAAACCAAACAAAAAGTAATAAAACAACACAAATAAAATAAAAAAACAGTTCTCCTTATGATTTCGCTCTTATTTTCCCGTTCTTATTTTCTCTTCAATTTCCTTTTCCAGCCTCCGCCCAAACATTGCGTAAAGTCGGTTGTGGTAATGCCTTTGAGGTGAGGTTCCTGCTTCACAACAAAGATTGTCACTTTCATCTACCTCAATCGGCCAAACAAGGTAATTCAATTCCTCCCAAAGTCTCAAGTAATTTCGATTAATTTTTCGTTTTCGGCGAAACTGATCGATTGAACTTAGGGTTTCAATTGACTCAGACGTAACTCTAATTGCATAATTTGAGAGGGACTTGAATCATAAATCTTGGTATTTGCAAACGCGCTTTGAGTATGTACGAATTCATGAGTGTCGATGATGTATATGGACTGATATACCCAATTACCAATTGTTGATTCAAGCAATTTAGTTGGACCATTTGTTCAATTATACACAAGAAAATGTATGCATAATTCAGCGGGTGGTCGAGGCATGGGACTCAAGATTTTGCTCCCTCCTAAGGTCTTGGGTTCGAAACCTCAACTACTTTTAGGCCATGCCATATGAAGCATTTACTCTGGCTTTAAGTGGGGCACCTGCTAGTGGACAGTGGGTGTATGGTCCCCGGATTAGTTTGAGATGTGTGTAAGCTGGCGTAAAAGCTTTAATATAGGAATATACAATACAATTTTCTTTCTTGTTTGATCATATGGTTAATTATCTACGCTTCTGTTCAGGTCTCTTTCCCATCTTGATTATTACGTTTTCTTAATATTTCTATGGTTTACATTTTTGGGTACCAAATATTTGGGCTTTTAAAACTATGTTTGATTGGTAGGGCTAATAATGCGGGGATAAGTTATCCCATTGCATAAGTAATGACATTGCAGTAATAGTGCGAGAATCATTAATGCCTGTTTCCTATGTTATTGTGTATCCCATATTTTGTTGGATTAGTTGGGATATTAGGTTTGTAATAGAACGCTATGTTTAATCCGGCCAATCAAACGGTCCCAGTAGGTTTATCAATTTTACGTTGAGATGTCAATACCTTCCTTCTTGTTTGGTAAACATTTTGGTTGCACCCATTTGATAGCTTATTGCTAATTGTGGTCTTTAAACACAAGCAAAACCTAGTTCATGCTCATTGTTGCTTCGTGTTCTCTTTGAAGTTAGTGGCTAGTTTTGTAAGAAAGTTGAAAGCTCATTCTTAGTGGTGGAATATGCAATTAGGAGGTGGGATTTATAATTGCAAAGAAAACATAAAAAACTGAAAACAGGAGAAGCGATACTGGAAGCCCAGGACAGCGTTAATATTATGCTTTCTATTTTTTGGGTGAAATGTGCAGAGCTTCACGTGTACTGTGCAGATAAGGCTTGAGGTGAAGGATGACTGTTATGTGATGTCTGGATATTTAAGTCATACTATCATTATGTTTAGAAGTGGAGGTAACTCTATTTTTTTTTTTTTTTTTGGGGGGAAGATTGAGGGTGGCTGGTAAAAAGATAAAAAGAATGGCAAGAGTGCATTAGAAACTGCTCCTTTTGGTTTTTCTGTGTTGTACAATGTCTATATTCGTTTCAAGGGAAAAGGTAATGATTTTCTAGATCCAACATACCTTTATGGGAAGGTAGTGTTGGAATCTGACAAGGTCCCTTTTGCAAGACGTTATGCCTTGTCCAATAATGGGCTAAACTTTCTGTTTGTTGGACAGTTCATTGTTAGTTCAGTCGTTATGTATTTTCACTTTTGCCAATTCCACCGCCCTGCGTTTATTCTCTTTTCTTGTTTTTGTTGAGTGGAACTTTTTGTTGGAGTAGTTGGGCTATCTTTTTCTTTGTTGCTTTCTGGAAGGTATAACTTTCAGGAGGGGTCAATGTATTATTGGATTCTTATGCTCAATGTTAGAATATAGTATTAGTAGTAGTCCCACGACTCCCACATTGCTTAGTTTACGTATTTAATATGTGAGTCGTCTATATAAATAAGATTGTTATGTGCTAGGGTTATCAACACCCTACACACTTTTCCTTCCTAAACAATATGGTATCAGAGCGGGTTCACCATCCACCTTAGATATACAAAACCCTAGCTGCCACCCTCTACTGCCATCATCATCTCACCACGAAACCCTAAATCTACTGCCAATAATCCCAAACCACCACAACCCTAAAATCACAACCCTGATCTTAGCCTCCGTTTTAACCCTAATCCCTTCCATTGAAATCTATCGTCATAATCACTGTTCACCAATTACTGTTCATCATGTACTGTTCATAGGTCACTGTTCACGCGTACTGTTCATCCGGGTTTTTGCGCAACACGTTTGTCATTCAGTTGTTGGTTCGTGGTATATTGATCTAATGAGGGTTGGATATTCTAGTTGGTTGGTTGCCTTTCATCGCACGGTGACATATTTGCAATGAAATCTGATTCTGATTCTGATTCTGCTTCCGCTGTCTCTGATGGGTTTGGTTCTTCATTCAGCCATGGTTATGGTCGCAGTCGTGATTCTGGGTATCGTAGTCGGATTTTTGGCCATGCTTTTGGTGAGCGTGGTAACATATCTTGTTTTGTCGTCTATTTCGTTGAAGTTGGTGGTTGTTGGTTGGTAATTGAAGTTGGTTGTTATTCGTTCGTTGATGTTGGTAGTTGGTTGATGGTCGTTAAAGTTGGTTGTTGAAGTCGTTCGTTGATCATTGAAATCGTTCGTTGGTCGTTGAATTCGTTCGTTGATTCTTTGGTCGTTGAAATTATTTCGTTGAAGTCGTTCGTTCGTTAAAGTCGTTGAAATCATTGAAGTCGTTTCGTTCGTTGAAATCGTTGAAGTCGTTCGTTCGTTGAAGTCGTTTCGTTCGTTGAAGTCGTTGAAATCGTTTCGTTCGTTGAAGTCGTTTCGTTGGTTGAAGTTGTTCGTTGCTATTGAAAGTTATTTCATTGTTTTAACAAGTTGGTTGTTTTTCGTTATTGCTGTTAGTAGTTGAGGTAATTGTTTCGTTGGTTGCTATGTAACAAGCTGGAGAGTCTCCAGCTTGAGGATGAGTGTTAGAATGTAGTATTAGTAGTAGTCCCACATTGCTTAGTTTACGTATTTAATATGTTAGTCGTCTATATAAATAAGATTGTTATGTGCTAGGGTTATCAACACCCTACACACTTTTCCTTCCTAAACAACACTCAAGTTATCTGCGAAGGGTGTGGTGGAACGTTTTATTATTCTCTTAAAAATAAAACTGACTTTGTCAAACGTATGTTATACTTTGGGTCATCAAATCAACTGCAGCAATCCTCGTTTCACGAGCCATGGCTTTATATTGGGTGTTCGAATAATGGTTCAAAGCATAATAGTCACTAGGCAGCGTAAAACAGTGATGTATCTAGTTGAATGTGTGGGTATCTACACTTTCTTATTTATTCTGATACCAGTCCATGGGAATCGGAAAAAGGGGTTAATGTCACTTATTTGGTACCATTTGGCAGTGCTTTGTCTTAGCATGCTGGCCTAAAAGCTCTATGATGCATGTATTTATCCATAATATGTTTATATGTATGTCCAAGGGGCATGAAAACATTACTGAGTTGGTTTCTTGTCATATTTAGCAGAAGTTTGTATGAGAAGGAACATTATGGAAATGTTACTTATTTGATGCTATGTGGAAATGTTGTTTATGGGTGCTGTATGTGCACATGAGAGGGAGAGTCTTGTGATCACATCTTATCCATTGAACGGTAGCTAGTAAACTAGGGAGTTCATACCATCATTGTTTGAAAGTGTGTTGGGTGCTCCTTCAAAAAGTTGAGTACTTTTCACATATTTGGAGTGCAGAAAGGTGGGAAAGAGCACGACACTTGCTTCGATTCTGACTCCCTTGTGCCTTATGTGAACTGCTGGGGGTGGGCAAAATAGAAGTATCACTTTAGGGGTGTGGAGATTCCATTGAATATCCTTGGTAAATCCCTGTGATTTGATTTTCCATTGAGTACTTAACTAAGACTTGGATATGCCTAACTAGAAAAGTTGATGTGATTTTTATTCATCCGGCCTTAACCAGCATGATGATACCATTGAACAGCCTTTTTGGAGGCCAAAAACATACGTCTCTCTCCTGCTTTTCCATCTAAGACTTCATCGTTTTCCTTTTCTCAGTTTTATTTTTTGTGTTGGACGCGGGATAGCTGGGGGCAGTTGGGGAAACTTGATAGAACTTTTACTCTGCTCTTTCTATGTTTAATTTTCATGTTATTATAAGATATGTATCTTCACTTTGAAACGTCAAGAAATCTGCTGAACTTTAAATTCCCATTTGTTTGATTCTATTACAGGCACCGGAACTCCACGAGTGTAGTAATGGAATTAGCAGACAGGGCAGTTGGGTTTCTGTTATCCCTTATCAGCATATCTATATTCACATACTATACTCTTTGGGTCATCATTCTGGTCAGTCGACGTTCCTTTAATTTAACAATTATTGTACTTTACAAACTTGAATATAATGTTTGTTCTTACTTTCGATTTCCTATGCAATTTCAGCCATTTGTGGATGGTGATCACTTCATTCACAAGTACTTTCTTCCGCAAGAATACGCCGTTCTCATTCCTGTATTTGCCGGTGTGGCACTTCTTTGCTTCTTGTCCATCTTCATTGGGCTTGTGATGCTCAAATCCAAAAAGAAGAAGGCTTGATGCTTGCTATGCAGCAGTTCTTAATTTTGACGCAGTAACAGTACCTAGTGATCTAACTATGATATGGTTTGATATGTGTGAAGCTCCACTGAGGCGTTTTTTAGATTGTTTCTGTTGTCCAAGTTACTTTTGAGGTACAAGTGATCAATTTTTGACCATCGTAATCTTGCGGTTTTTGAAGGTTTGTGATTCTTTGGCATCATTTAGGCTATTTTCGGATTAAATTTTGTTACCATGTGATCCCTTTGCTAAATGGTAATGCAAACAGAAAGATATCGGATAGTTAAGAATGCCATCTCTAATGAGATTTTGGAAACAACAATTGACTTCTTTCTAATAGTAATTGATTTCAAAACGGATGAAATAGGTTTCTTCCAAATTTGTGGAATGATAACTGAATTCGTTCAGAGGACAAAATGAGAATCAAATAAAACTGAAAATAAATGAAAACCAAATTTGGCCGGCGATCTTCACTCTAATTGCAATAAAGCAGGTATTAAGGGAGTTTCTAGGAGTGTTCGGGAGCTAAGTATTTTTTTTAACATTTACCCAAAAAAAAAAAAAAGAAGTATTTTTTAAAGTTTGAATTACGAATTGTAGACTATAAAATTGAATAATAACTAGAAAGTTTTTTCTTTTCTTTTTCTTTTTTTGAATCACATTTTGGGGCTCCAATACATGTCGTAATTTTGTTGACCATAGCTGAGTGGGTCATTCACTAGCAAACACTAGCAAATGTGTCAAGTTTGGTCATCCAATAAACTATCACCATATGGGATTGTCTCATTTAAATTATCCGACAATTCTAACAATTATTTACAAAAGTGTTTGGATAGAAATGTTATACTCCGTAAGTAATTAAGTAATAAAGTGGATAAGTATACTTGCACGTATAATGAATAAAGAATGAAAAATGAAAATTCAAAAAGCTTTTCTAGGGTGATTTTTGAATTATTCATTTTTTGAGTTCATTTTGCAAATAAAATTTGAAGTTATAGATTTTCAAATTGACTCCTCAATACCCATAATTAGAAAATGCACAATAAATAATAGGGCTCCCAAACACCCAAAGTCCTAAACTATACACTTGTCTGAACTGACAAGAATTATATTTAATCGTATTCAACTTCCTTTCAATAATTTCTTGAGATACTCATGAAAAAGAAAATGTAGATTGATCCCGCGATTTTTTTTCCCGTCAAATAATCCATATTGCCCAACTTAGAATACCAAGGGTAGTAGCAACATTAAAAATTGGGGTTTGAAAAGCAAAAATGCTCCTGCCTTGAAGTAACATGAACTACGCGTCCTCGCGTCTTAGTTTACAATGCCAAATTTGGTCAGGTTATGAACTGGGCGTCCCCTACAGTTATGGAAGAAGCCCCACCAATACAGCAGAATCCCGGCCAGGTGATCTCCAATGATCATCTGTTTTGCTTTCGGACCAAGAAGAATACTATTTTGAAACCCCCCAGAAGAAATCTCTTAGGTGCTATCCGCTTTTGTGAGATCAATCCATACGAATCTCTCTCAGGCTTTATTGGCCTCCTTTAGCGAACACATGAATTAGTAACGATACGCATAAGCTGACCCGAACACCCCGAGATATCACAAAAAGAGAAAGAAAGAAAGGACAATAGGGAAAGTGACTTGCATATTATTCATCAGCAAAGTCATTTACGGCTAAGTGTGACACAAACAGAGGCCAAATGTTGAAAGAAATGACTAAAAAGAAACATCTTTCTTTATCTACATTCTAGCTTAAGCCAAGGAAACAAAAAATTCACATTTAACCATCTAGAGACTAGATATTAGGTTGAGTGTTTTGCAATCACAAAACTTCATTCCTTCCAGCTTTAGCTAATCGCAACCAACACTTGGGTATCACCTCTTCTTTTATTAGACCAAAAAAGGATAAATTCTTTGTGTATACAAAACAATAAATACAAAAATTCCAACCACACATGTGGAGAGCTTAAGATAAATATATACCTTTTGAATCCCAATCCATGTACCAGGTCACTGATCTAGAAGAGGACTTCCTTCTTTAGCAAGCACAAATAGGCCTCCATCCCCTCTTGATATCCAGAAATCCTGGTCAAGGTATGTAATAAGGAGCCAAGATTTTTCCTGCCCACCGGGAATGGGAATCTTAAGTGGAGGTTGACCGGAAATAGCACGAGCTATACTTGCCACAGCCTCTTGCAGTGGGTTAAGAGATTGTTGGACAAGGGATAAGTCGATTTGCTGCCCCAAAATATCAACTTTCTTTGGGAGATCGATGGTTGACTTGATAGCTGGAGGCTGCAGGCTTCCTTCCTTGAATTCAACCTGCAAAGTTGTCAGACATATCGAGCTTACTCATTGGATGTGGTGATCAAAAGTCCTCCGATTTACAACGAGAGAACTATAACCAACATTTTGAACAAGAATTACATTTAGATGGACCTGTGGTACGAGCGTCGGGTGCATGTATGTGTCCAAGGGTAGGATTCATGTAATTTTCAACTCAAAGACCAGGTGTTAAAGAGTATATACATCAATCATAGGCTCAAAACACATTTATTTTTTAGGTGAGTAGTATTCGCAAGGTATTATAAACCATATCATGCATAGTACAATAGTTGTAGGTGACTGACTGACTGCCCAACAAAAATGCCAGACACCTTTCTCGTTTAATACCCAATGTGAAGTGTTTGACATGACCCACGCGTACTGCACTTTAAAGAGTCTACATGACATAGCACACATAGTATGGAGTTTATACACTGGTATACGGTGAACTCGAATTCCAGTATACTTGTCGAGTGGATGCAAATTCATGTTGTGCCATATTTGCCCAGTCAACAGCTACATCATGCATTTAGAGAAGTCGATATAACTAATTTCCAAATGAAATAAGAAGCCCATGTAACATAGATTTCAGATCTGTGAAAATGTATGAAAATTTTCCAACTCGGATGTAAATGACTGCCACAGCAAAATCAGCTATACATATATATATATATATATATATATATATATATATATGATTCGTTTCCATTTTTTTTTCCCGCCCTTTTTGTTTTGGGGTGCCTGGGGTGCAAGCAGCCTGCAGGTGATAACTACATGAAATCAATTGTGTTTGTGACCAAGTATTCAAGTGTACCTGTATTGTAGTAGGAGTACGAATTTCAAAGGAGGCAGAAGCACTGAAGGAGAAGGTGGCAAAAGGGCTGGACAAGTTGGTGGAGTTCTCTATGGTAAGGCTACTGGTGTTGATTGCTTGGCAAATACTTTTCAACTTCAGCAAAGGGGTGGTGCCAGCCGCCAGAAGTGGCAGCAGCTCAGAAAATGTCGTGTACCTGACGAATGGAAAGTAAACTAAAGATCTTAAGTGCACTACCAGAGTAATATATATTTCAAAAACCACTTATGTCAGGTTTCTTCCCGGACATTCACCATGTTGTTCTCTAGGCATCCCAACGAACATAATAAAATCAACAGTTATACAACTTACAGCTCCAGTGTACAACTATTTACAAATATGACATCATAGATCATACATGATACAACGTTTTATTGAAGCACTACAGATCGCTTTTAATGCAAAAATGTCGTTCTATAGATTATGGCTCTCCCAATTGCACATAAGGGTCATCCAACATCCCTTTACACAACCGAGAAAAAAGTGAATTTCATGACAATGATAAGGTGGAATGCGTCGTGCCCCCTTACTGGAATTTCATGCTGAATAGATCATTCTCCTTGATAATGACCAAAAACATTGTGAAAGTTCTACATCCTGAAAAACGTTCTCATGGAATTGAATCTATTACATGTACAATATATAGACAACGAAACCTCTTAGGTAACTCTTCTCCTCCAAAAAAAAATAAAAAAACTCCTCTTAGGTAACCCTTCAGTTTGGTTGTCAAAAGACTATGTACCTCCAAAACAGACACCAACACTCCGACACGTTATTTTAAAAAATTGGAGGACATGAAAAGTTAGGGGGACACGTTTTAGAAATATGTATATAAACTTTTATATGAATAAAAAAAGACATAAGGTTCTAACTGTAACGATGTTACACCACGTGTACCCTAAAGCATAACAATCATTCGCAAAAGTATTTCAGCAAAAAGCATTCCGTCATTCATGTGTGTCTTTATAATCAATAAACCACCAACTGTCGCATAAAAAAAAATATGACTTTCCTAAATTATAATTAGAGTATATTTATTCATTTAACCCCCCAGCTTGTTTTATAGGTGTCCCAAGAGTGTCCAGAACTTTTTGAGTGTCCCCGGCGTGTGAAAAAAGTTGAGAAAAAATAGGACACTTTGGATTTGAGCGTCGCACACGAGTCCTGAGAGTAACAATATGAACCAATTGGAACTGTCTTCTAATCCAAAATCTTCAAGTTTGCGTATTTATCGACGTGTTTGTACTAGAGTTGTCAAAATCTTACGATTCATGAGACATACCTTACCATTTGATAAAGGAATCATATGTTTAAAAAGATCTTACAATACGATAGGATATCTTATGATTCAGTACCTTTGGAGGTAAAATCAATACGTTTCTCAAAACACTTATCCTAAAGGACCTATACTAACAACTTCTGTAATGCCTGTCCAATTCAAGAATATGCGATACATGATATCATAAATTCTGTTACTAAACCATATTCATTGTCGAGGACATGGAATTTTGTATTATCTTATCTTTTTAGTATATATGCAATTGCATTAATACGAAATACGTATCCCAATACTTATATGGTTGGACAACCTTCGTTGGTACAAATTGCTTTATAAGTTTCATAATTCTTGCAAACTTCTTTCTCTTTGGCTGGTGGCTCATTCATATTTAATTAGCACCACGTAAAATACCCTCAACAACATCAACCAAATGCTTGCTAGAAATGGAAGATTACAATGATAGCAGTACCAAATCAAAACCTATATTATATGAAGAGATTAATGAGCTTACACCAAAACCCAATTCCCGTCAAGAATCTCCACAGCCCCAGTAGGCGCCGGAGTCGGATTCGACGCCTCCAACCGGGTAACCAGCTCCAAAAGCTCCGCCCTAGTTTCCGTCGAAGCTTGGAACCCGAAATCAGTCCCGTAAACCATATCAACTAACCTCCTCTTCAACCCCGCCACCTCATCATCCTCCTCCTCCACCGCCGCCGCAGAAGCACTACCATTAACACCGGCGTCGGGCAGCTTCGACGAGGATGGCGGCTCAATCTCCGCCTCGCCCCTCTCTCCCCGCCCAACATCTCCCGTCGCCGCTGCCGCCCCGACTGCGTCCCCTCCGGCCCACTCGTCCTCGTCCCCGGGCGGATCAGCGTCGGGCAGCTTCGACGGCGGAGGCTCAATCTCCGGCGCGGATTTCTCTCCCCACTCGTCCGTTATCTCCGGTGTGGAATCCCCGTGAAGCTTCGACGACGACCGCGGATCTACCGCCGCCGCTGCCGCCCCGACTGCGACCCCTCCGCCCCACTCGTCCTCGTCCCCGGGCGGATCGGCGTCGGGCAGCTTCGACGGCGGAGGCTCAATCTCCGGCGCGGATTTCTCTCCCCACTCGTCCGTAATCTCTGGTGGGGAATCTCCGGTGACGTAGTCGTCGGCGGAGGAGGCGGAGAGGGGTTCGAAGAAGGTGGAGTGGAAACGGAGGGAGGAGAGTATAGGGAGTTTGGGGAGGAGAGATAAAGAGAGGGAATGGGGTTTGGGGAAGAAGGGTAGGGTTTGGGTATTAGGGTTTTTGGTGAGGAGGGAGGGAGGTGAGGAGAGAAGGAGAGCCATTTTTTTGTAGATTTTTTTTAGTTTTGGTGTCTGGTTTTTGCAACCATGCCTTCCCACATTTTTCCCTTTATTTTTTTTTTTTTTCCCTTTTTCCAATGGAGTTCCGGATCTTCGGTCAGCTTCTCCGCATCTCAATTACTCTCTTTCCGATTCTGTTAAATGCCGGAACTAAAACGTTCACAGCTCACAAGACATTTTTTTTTTGGTGGCTCGACCCCAAGAATTGAACTCTGATCGAGAAAATTTTAAAATCACATCTGAATTTTGCATCAATTTTATTTCAATTAAACACCTGTACTAACAAAATCCCCAAATTTAGACACCCGAACTGAAGTTTATTTCAATTATACACCTGAACTAACAAAATTCCCAAATTTAGACCCCCGCCGTTATACTTCGTCCCAAAAATTGCTGACATGGCATCTCCAACCCGTTTAAGTTGCCTCATTGCACATGTTTCTAACAAGGGACGATGCACCCAAGCAAAACCCATAGGCAGGCTTCAGGTCTAGGGTTGAAGTGATGGAGATGGTGGAACAATAGGCAGACTTCTAGAGAGAGAATTGGAGGGAAAATTAATTAGGTTAAGGTCATTTTCCCTCCAAACCATATTTTTTTGTCCAAACCCGGTTCTTCTTTCTGCTCAGCAGACTTCTAATGATGAGTTTCGCTTGGGTGTATCGTCCCCTGTTGGAAACATTTGCTATGGAGCAACTTAAACAAGTTGGAAATGCCATGTCAACAATTTTTGGGACGGAGTATAATGGCGGGGGTCTAAATTTGGGGATTTTGTTAGTACAGGTGTTAATTGAAATAAACTTAAGTTCAGGTGTCTAAATTTGAGAATTTTATTAGTACAAGTGTTTAATTAAAATAAATTTAAGTTCAGGTGTCTCTGTGACATTTGGTGCAAAGTTCATGTGCCATTTTGAAATTTTCCCACTCTGATCTACAAAACTAACCTATGTTTTCGATTCAATGACGTAATGACCAAACCAAACCAAATCGAGCCTTATGTCCCAATCACTTGGGGTCGACTATATGAATCCGTTTTCTCCATTGAGCTCTGTCGAGGGCCCATTATTCGCACAAACCTATTATACTTAAATCTTTGCGCACCACAACATCTAATGTCAATTTAGGTCTATCCCTCCCTTTAGCATTGCTACCAAAAACTATCCTATCCGCTCTCTTTACTATTGCATCTCCTGGTCTACGTGTGCGCTCAGCAATGGAATCCACGTGCATGAGTGTTTTCGGATACAGGTGTATCCGAATTTGTGCTTCGATTGAATTTGTTACGGTAATAATAGTACCCTCAAATCAAACGTAGTAGCAGATATTGTTGCTTTGCAGGTTTTCTAAAACAATTATTATTATTATTTTTTAAATCAGTTTTCTTAAAACAAATTGAAAATACTACTAGTAGATTCACGCTCCACCACCATCTCTTCAGTCTTGAAGTTCTCTACGATCTCTGCGGACACTTCATACCATAGAGTACCGCGAGTAATAAGCGCTCAATGAAATGAAGCAAACTACCCAATACCTCATTATTTTATTGTATTATTTTGTTCGAAATGGCATATATAGAAAACTGTAAATAATAGAGGCGTAGAATTCAACACGCAAGAGTTTTATGAAATCGATTTAACATTTTGATCCCAAACATTATCAACTTAATTAAAATCATTACAAGCTACTAGATGTTCTCATACACTACGTTCACAATCTCGATCTAATAAGCTCTCATTCGACAAGTCCTATTCATTCATTTGTTAGGACAATGTCAATGCTCAAGACATAGCATGGTTGAAGACAGTAGCATATGACTCATGTGATAACATGGATCATGACTTCTAATTATTGCATAATGCATACCCGACCCGATGTTCCTATACGTACACCGTGTTTTCCATTCGCAACATTCTCATTCTCAAATATAAGCTCTCATACGTCAGGCTTAACTCGATCATAGTTTAGAATACTGTCACTTCTTAAGACAATAGCTAGCATGACTGATGAATATATAACACGGCTCAAGACATCCTTTTTATGTATATAATGATTAAAAAATCCATTAATATATAATGGTTATCTACACACTACACATGCTTGGTTCGTTAACGTAATCAAATGAGATTGTTAACAACACATAACATCCATTCAATCATGCTGGGCTGATAAAGACAAATATCATCACCACGATCACTGGCGACGCCATATCTAAGCTAGTGGCCGGCGTCCGCCGACCACATGGCAAAAAAATTAATATGCTGCTAGTAGTAGGCTATAGATATCAGTTGGTCAGTATATGAACCCATTAACAATTTATATGACCCCAATCCTGCGACAAATTCAGGGTCTACGCGCACCTTGACTAATTCATGGGAACCCAATCTCATCGTCCACTAAGACAAGGTTCAATTAAAGTCAAAACAATACCCCGTATGTTCAAACCCATAAGAGTTGATAGTACCTGTGAAGTTTCGAACATGAGGCATAACATTTCAAACCTAAGCCCAATAAAAGCCAAGACAATGCCCGGAAGATCTAACCCGTTGATATCACATGAGAGGTTTCGAACATGAAGTTTTAGGAAGGGGACAATACATTTTTTTTTTTCAAAAAATAAGCAAGAAAATTGCATCGCCTTAAAATTGTTTGAGATATATAATTTAAAGTGCAATTTTTTTTTTTTTTTTGAAGATTGAATTGGGCAATAATTAACAATATTAGACATTGGTTGAATGTGAGTCAAACTTGAGAGAATTTGCGACCCCATGAACTAATATTCCTGGAGTCGCCACTAGTCCACGATCGTGGAATACGGTATCCATTCGCTAAGTTCCATGCTTAACATGTAATGTCTATGTCACATGTAAGTTGCACACATCGCGTCACATAAAAGTCCGTCTAAGAGGTTGTAACGCCCCGATTCTTTAAACATTTTCGGAGGCATTAAAATAATAAAATTTTATGGGAATAATTCTAGGGCGACTCTAGTCTTGATACGATTTCCAAACATACTCGATCTCTGCCTCTGGTGTTCCTCTTGTGTCCAACTGCTTCTCCATTGAATCCTGCACCCTCTGGCAAATTGATCGCCGAAGCAACCGATTTATTAGGATATAGACGTATCCGTGAGTGATAAATCACCCAGTAGAATAATCCAACCTAACTACTCCTCTTACTTTACAGCAAACAAGAAATCAAAACAATATCAATGCAGAAGAATTAAACGAAAAATTCATACAAAACCGGTTTATTACTATCCATTAGCCTGGAGTGAAATCTAAGATCTCATCCACGAGATCTTTCTTCCCCAACCGCTAGCCATACCCGGTCCATTGAGATCACTTCCTTTTGCTGTCGCAGATATACCTGTAACGACCCGGATTTTCGACCCAATTTTTTTTATAAGATTTACAAATTTTATTCCGGTATTATTATCTTTAGTAAATTGGTTATAAAGATTTTATTATAGTGTAAATTACATAGGTGTATTGTGTGCCACATGCACCAAAATTTTTTTCCAAAACAACTTTTTACTCTCAGCCGTGTCTCTCTCTCATCTCTCTCTCTCTCTCTTTCCACAAGCCATCCATTCCCCTTACACCCCCATCTTTTCTACACCTTATCTTTTACCATTACGGCCCGTTTGGATGGGGGATTTGCTTTGGGTGGATTTGTAATAAGGGGGGATTTAAAGGTTGATATGTAATGATGGGTGATATATTAAGAAGGGTGACCCCACCTTTTAAGAAGGGTGGATTTGTAATGAGGTGTTTGGATGAATTTTTGAGAAGGGGGATTTGAAAGGTGCATATGATGGGACAAGGTGTTAAATGACTTATTTGCCCCCACTTTAGTATTTTAATGGACAAATTACATTTATTTCATTATAATTACATTAAATACATATATACAATTAATTATTGCATAAATTTGAATCAAATTATCTTTTCATTATTTTAACCTTTTTTATTTATTATTTTTTAAAATCCGAATTATTTATTTTCAATTTAGTAATTAAAAAGTACATTTCGTAATTACAGTAAATACATATTTATAACTAATTATTGCATAAATTTAAATGTAATTATATTGAAATAAATTTAACCTTATTTGGAATTTTTTTAAGAAATCGGAATTATATATTTTCAATTTAGTATTTAAAAAGTACATTTTGTGGTAGTTGAAAAAGAAAAGTAGGTGCACCAAATTTTTTTAGGTAAAAATGTGTTTACCAAAATTGTTTGGTAAAGTGGTCTATAAATACCACTACCTATCTCATATCAATGCACACACACATCTATCTCCCTTTAAAAAATTACTTTGTAATTTTGATTTTTCACTCCTTGAAATGGCACATCGGGCTTGGAGCGAGGTGGAGGAGGAAATATTACTTACAAATCTTACGAGCCTTGTAGATCAAGGGTTTGGCAAGCCGAGAACGGGTTTCATCCCGGCTACTTGGGAGTTTTTGAGAATCAAATGCGAGTTTTTTTCCCCGAAGCAAGTATTCTACAAAGTCATATCGAAGGAAAGATAAAAAAATAGAAGCGTGATTTTTTTTTATCTAGACGCTATACTCTGAAGTCCGGGGTTTGGGTGGAATCCAAATGAAAATAAACTAGTGGTGAAAAATGATGTTTGGAATGAATTTGTTCGAGTAAGTAATTTTAAATTTGTTTCCGTTTTCATATTAAATCTTGTTTAGTAAATTTATTAACTGTTTGCCTTAATTTTATGTAGAATCGGCCACAACTGAGACATTTTCGAGATATGGAATTTCTCAATTTTAATCGTTGGGGCCATTGCTTTGTTCGACAAGAAAACTAGAAGTTTGAAGTTGTAAGAGGGTGGTTGTAAACACCCCAATCTGGACTTTTGAATAATCTTTAAGTTTCCCCGATGATGAAATAAAGAAAAATATACTTTCGAGACCTGGATTGTTGCTCCTTTGCTACTCCTTCTCTAACCTCAAGAAAATTCCTTTTCAACAATGTAGGGTGGCTCCCGGTTCAATTGCAAAAGAGAAAAATGTGTTTACCTTGTCAAAAATAACTTTTTCCATGACACACTAAGGGTAAAATGGGCACATATTTTAATGTATAAAATGGCATTTAGTGAAATCAATTGGGTTAGAAAGAGGACTCGACAAGCTTTCCAATGCTTCAAACCGCGTCCAAATCCGAGTTTGGGAGTGTCCGGGGCGCCCTCGCGAAGTTTGGTATGCTGAGCTGTCTACAGTACCACGCGGCACCTCAAAATGCAGCGCGGCATGTCAGAAAAATCACTCTGCCACACGAGACTTCAATATTGCGCGCGGCACTTTGGGGAAAAGTTCTGACAGCAGCAGAAAGTTGTCGGCCACGCCTGCAAATACAAATAATTGAAAAATGGCTCGGCCAAAGCACATTTTGCACGTTTTTCTCCTTTGGGTGCACTCCAAGCATACTTTTTGCCTATAAATACACCCCCTCTCTAGTTGAGAAGCACCCCTTCAACTCCAAGTAAAGTTATTCTGCCATTTTTTTGGCTCTCACTCTCTCTCTCTAAAAATACTCCCTTTTGATTCTCTCTCTACAACTTCTTACACCCACCACTACTATACACATCTCTCTCTCTCTACACCCATTTGCTCTCAAGTCTCTCAAGTTCAATCCAAATCAACTTCCATTCCTCCACCTTCAAGCACATCCAAACTTCGATCAAAAGGTATAAATCCATTTCCTTGGGCTAAACTACATTTAGCCTTGAGGGGAGCCGATCGAGGTCCTTCTCGGTCTTTCTATACCGAGCTTGGGTCTCAAACGAGCTTTACATTCAAAATTTTTCTTTTCTTTTCTTTTCTTTTTCTTTTCCTTTTTGCTTTTTCTTTTCATATTTCGACTAATATTGCTTAAAGATCATGCGGATACATTCTAGATTCAAGTTTCATGTTGAAAGTCTTTCTTTTTTTACTTTATGAGATCTTTCAACATTTCAAAAAGGCTTTTAACATTATTTTACATGATAAGATGAACAAAAGGGTCCCGTAAATCATTTTTCGAAGATCCAGAAATATAACAAACTATTTTGCAGACCTATGGTTTGTTTTGTCATGTAAAAGCAAACTGATTCGAGAATGTGTAGACAGGTGTACCGCACGGCGTGTTGGTTGCACCGCGCGGTATATCTGGTTTGTCGCGCGGCACTTCATGTGATATCGGCAGTCTGCTGTATTGTTGTTGTTTCACTTTTTGTATATTGTTCATCCATTTCATACTATACAGTTTGCACCACAAGCACGCCAATGTGTTATATTTAATCCCGTGTCCCTTTCCCGTACATGTTTTAAAGTTAAAATTTTCAAATGGTATTAAATCCCCCATTTAAAATGTTTAGTAGAGACCGGTTTTTACCGGGCGAGCGGGGTGCTTTTTAACAAAACTTTTCCCGTTCATAACGTGGCTCCCGGATCCAAGATCTCAACGTTTTCGCTAGACCAAAAGCCTTTCTTTTTCAAATCAAGCTCTCGGTTTCTCGGATTATCTATCTCAAAAATCCGGGTGGCGACTCTTCGAGTTAGCGCTTTCGGGGGCGGGAGCCCATAGTGGTTGAAGAATAAGTTCGTAGTTTTGATAATAAATGTTTAAGGAATAAATTTGTACAATTCCGGTTTGCATCTCAAGTAATTATATTTATTTGAAATTACTAATGTTTTTCTACATAATGAAGTCTTCATTTTGAAATTGGACAAATTAAACTTACAATTTCATTCCGAATCAAAGAGGAGTGCGAACAAAATACAAGTTACGAAATCTAAAAAAATCCCTAGAGCAAAGTATGTTGATAGACTTTGTTGATGTTAAACTTGGAAAGAACTTGTGGATGTGGAAGCATCGTCACTTGATTGATGGTCGGTTCGGATCGATTGCATTTGAATGAGCCGGTATCGTTCCTCATGGAACTGTAACAATGCTCCTTCTGCTTCATCAAATGTGTTGTATCTTTTTTTCAAGTTCTCCGGGTATCCATTAACCTACAGTTCCGCGGTCTCCCAACTCGTATATATTCCCAGATTATGGCCAACAAAAACCACCCAATAGTATTGTTTATCTTCACTTGTCATTGTAAAATCTACGAGATAAGAGAAATTGACACATTTATAACATAATGAATACTAATAATATGTTTATATGTACTTGGCTCAGATATTTTTTTGACCGGCACATAGTGCACTAGTTGGCTACAACTTATGTTGCCGAACGGTAATTAAACCATTAACTCTCATAAGTTATCCCGCCAATACAAGTGCCTCACCTTGAAATTCGTCTGTCATATCCTCATAGCCTAGGAAAATAGCCTCAAAAACACCGACAACTTGCCTAGGTAGAAGCCAAAAAACTGCCCATTAAGTGTGCAACTAACTGCCAATATTGTATGCCAAGAAAACAATTCCACCAGCAAACCACAGTACACCATTAAAGTAGCACCAAAACTACCACAAAACTGAGCCAAAAAAACTGGCCACAACGACATTACAAAGTTGTAAAAAAAACAGCCAATAATGAAATTAAAGCAGCCCCTAAACTGTCCAAAAAAAGAGCCACAAAACTGCCCAGAATGCAGAATGAAGATTGTAAAAATAACAGGCACAAAACAGTCAAAAAACAGACACAAAATTGCCCAGATTTTAGCACAAAAACTGTCCAAAAATTGCCCAAATTTTAGCACAAAAATTGTCTAAAAACCAGCCACAAAACTGCCCAAATTGCAGAATGAAATACGTCAAAATAACAGCCACAAAATAGTCACAAAACTGCCACAAAACTGCCCAAATTTCAGACCAAAAACAACCACAAAACAGTCAAAAACAAGCCATAAAACTGCCCAGATTTCAGCACCAAACTGTCCAAAAACCAGTCACAAAACTGCCCACAAAACTGCCCAGATTTCAGCACCAAAACTGTCCATAAATCAGCCACAAAACTGCCCATATTTCAGACCAAAAACAGCCACAAAACAGTCAAAAACCAGCCAGAAAACTACCCAGATTTCAGCACTAAACTGTCCAAAAACCAGCCACATAACTGCACACAATGAACAACCAAAACTGACCAAAATACAGGCAGTAAGTTGCCATGTAACATATGGACACTTGGGCTCAGACAATTTATAACATAATCAAGGTAGCACTACCATTTGCAACTAAGTTGCCATTAAAGCCGTCATAATTTGCAAAAGCAATACCAACAAATACATTGCAATTAACATTGTATCATTGCCCAATAAAATAACCCAACGAACATGAAAAAAACAGCCCAAACTTCAGCAAAAAAACTATCCAAAAACCTGATACAAAACAGGCCAAATAAAGGCATGCAAGCCTTGCCAAAATTGGCATAACAATAAGCCCAAACCAGAAACAAAACAGCCAGGAACCAGACCAATAACAGGCAAAAACCATCAATAAAACTGCCCACAATACAGCAACTACACTCAGCTAACAAAATAGCCAGAAACCAGAATGAAAACAGGCAGAATTCAGACCAATAACAGCCACAAAACCATAAATAAAAGTGCCCACAATAACAACCACACACACACAGCCACTTGAGTACACTTGGGGTCAGATTTTTGCCTTATTTTCACCTTCATTTTGCCCAACATACTAACTAACATTTGGCTCAGATGTAATAAACGTAATCAAACAAACACTAGCATACAACTAAGTTGCCATTAAGACCCTCATAGCTGCACCAACTAATGCATTTGGATCAATCAATAAAATGCATCATCATTGCCCAACTCAAGTTTGATCATCATTGTTACCCAAAGAAGTTTAAAGTACTAAAGTCAGTTATTGCCCAACTTAAATTGGATCATCATAGTTGCCCAAACATGTTCAAAGGTAGTTAAGTTCATCATTACAAAGCAATAAAGAGGGCCTAATCCTCTTTGATCATCATCGTTGCCCAAAAAAAGTTGAAAGTACTACGATCATCATCGTTGCCCTAATAAGTACGAAATTTACATGATGAGAAGTTTAAAGTTGTACGGTGAATCATTACAAAAAGAGGAGCTCGATACTCCACAAAATGGGTCATAAGTACTATGTAGTTAATTACAAAAATGAGGAATCACATCCTCCGCCATATTCAACGTTGTAGGCCTAAGTTTGAAGACATCCTTATGTGGTCTTCAATTTGATTTGGCCCACTAATACGGCCTCCACCCAAACTTGTCTATAATTTTCTGGTATGCCATAAAACGTGTCCACGTTTTCTTCTGCCGACACAATCATGGCGTGTGCAGAAAACATATCAATCAATTGAAGGTCAAGCTTCTCAAGCTCGGCAAACACCCTCTCTTTTTTGGCAGAGAGTCGGTCCTCATATCCGACCGAATCGGCAATCTTAAGAAATGCAGTACTGCTTTGTTTCATGAAATTCCCAAACGCTTCATGCATGGACGCCTCTTTTGCGTCCACCTTTGCCTTCTTCTTAGGCCTTTCTGGCACGACATTCATCGCCGGACTGTTCACATTGGTTCTTGGAGTGGGGGCATTGGCAAAGCTTGTTGGAGTTCCGACTGATGTTGATATGTCAACAAATGCCGGGTCACCATTTGCAAACGATGGGGTATAGTAGTCATCGAACAAATCATCCGGGTTAAGACTTTCAACGGGCTCGGCCTGAACATCGTCAATGTCCGCCGCATCCTCGGCTATTTCACCGGTGGCCCTATCCCTCCCAAATAACATTTGCCAACTCTCGTACATGGAAAAAGCCTTCCTATTCATCCCCTTCGCTTTCGGATGAGTCTACACATATCGAACAAATACATTAAATGGGAGGCAACAACAATTTTCGTAAGTGATAATGGAATAGGAGAGAAGTTACCTTCTCATAATCTTCCCACACCTCTTGGAAATCCACTTGAATTGAATTGGTTGCATAGTTCCAACCAAACCCACTTATACGTGTGATGTCGAGAATTACGTAATACTTATCCTTCCAATTCTTCACCTTCGACTCGATCTTCGGTTGAGCTTTAAGCGTAGTTCCGGGCAATTTCTTTCTCAACTCCTTCTTAACTTCATTGAAATAGCCCGGTTTAAAACCATTATGAGCTCTATACTTATCGCGGAGGCACTCCATCATGGCAGCAAGTAGGCACTCCTCTTCCTTAAGCGTCCATAGCCTACGGGGTTGTTTTTCTTTACCACTTGTTTGAGATTGCGCAGTTCCTTCACTTTCCATTATGTTTGGTAACCTGATTTTAATAACAACCACAATATGACATAGGAATTGTAGTCACGAAAGGCCTAAATATTACATTGACAAACTAAACACAACCATTGTTCCACTAGTTTAACAAGCGTACAAGCAAATATGATTCAAATACATAAATAACACAGTTAAACATATCCTAGTGGCCACCCCCAGGATGAGCTAACCAATCGTTGTACGTTTGGGTTGCCAAGTTATCCCTCATTTGGGTCCATTGGTTTGTAGTTTCGAGGGTTCTAATGTAGTCATCAGGTGGTACATTATGTAAGTTCGCCTGCTCCCAAGCTGTGTACTGAGCCTAAACGGGATCCACCTCCATTGTACGCTTAATGAGATTTTGGAGGAGGATATAAGCAGTGACGATACGACATTAAGTCCTAATGGGGTAGAAAGAATAAGATCTCAAAATTTCCCATCTCATCTTCAGCACCCCAAAGCATCTCTCCACAACATTTCGTGCTTTGGAATGCTTCATGTTGAAGAACTCCTCCTGGCTCTGGGGCATGTGTCCTTGCCTCCAAATATTAATGTGGTATCGTTGACCCCTGTAAGGTGCTAATATTCCTGGCCCATTAGTGTATCCGGCATCAGCGAGGTAGTAATGACCTACAAATGATATTAGTTACGTTACATGAGTATGTTTACAGATATGGGGAGGGATGTTCACTAATGGAAAGGTTTTTCAAGTCACATACCGTGTGGAATTTTCAACCCGTGAGGCCTTAACAAGGCGTTCTCAAGCATTCTTGAGTCTGTGGCGGAGCCTTCCCAACCAGACAACGCATATACAAATTGTAGGTTACGACTACAAGCACCTAACACATTTGTCGCGTAGTCACCCTTCCTTGACCTATAGCGTGCCTTGTGTTCGGTTGGGGGGAGGACAGGTATGAAAGTACCGTCTAAAGCCCCTAGACAATTCTATGAGAGAGAAGAGAATTTTTATTATCATAGTTCATTTATAATCAATAAGTGCATTACTATAGCTTAACATATAACATTTATGTACCTCAAACCACTTCCACCTAGCATCCAGCTCATTGGCAGGAATAGGCTGAGGACGATACCACAAGGCAATGTGAAGATGAATCACCGCGATCAAAATTGCGTTAAAATGCCTACTAATTGTTTCCCCCGATCTCCAAAATTGTAAAATGGTATGCCTATTTTTCGTATGGTGCGCGAGGATCCACAAAAATATCGCAACATTCTCTACAACGGTGACATTTCTAGACGACTCTAGCCCATTTTGAGTAAGTAAATGGCACAACGTCATGAATGTATGCCTATTTACCCTCAATTGGTTGTGGCAAGTCTTGTCACTCTGGTATACCAACCGATTAAGAACGTCTATTTGGTGTTGGTAATAATTAGGATTGGCACGAAGATGAGGCTTTTCTCGATGTCTTTCAGCAATTAAGTCCGTAACTAACAAGTAAAGTTCAAGAACGGTATTCACTACTCTCATCATACATAAGACTGCTAACAATGTCTTACGGTTTGCCTTCTTTCTTCGTTCACGTTTCGTTAGTCTTGCCATCTGTTTGATAATCAAATTAAAGCAAATTAAAAAGTGTTAGACCTGTGATAGCCTACTTATGTTATTCTAGTACATAATAACATGTTTACAATTTGTAGGTCAATTAAATATTCGAATCCCCAGATATTAAAAAATTTGCATACTTGTATATCACAATATTCTTCATCTATTTAATTGACCTATTTCTTGACATCCTAGGCCCCAAACGCTAGCTTTCTTTTCTAGACTAGCAGAATTGCTCAGGTTCATTCATGCAACTGACTTGAAATATCTAGTAGCATATCAAGCACCCTACGGTTCAATGGATTTTTCGTTCAATATTTACTTGAAGCATATCAGAACAATCCAGCAAAGCAACACTAGGAGCAAAGTGTGTTCTCAACCAACCAGATGTTACCATAACATTTCCAATAAAAAACTACAGATGGACTAGCCTGGATAGGAAGAATCAACATCTTTGCTAACTCAGTGACTTCATTTCTATTAACCACGTCTAGCATCCACATTTTCGTCTAATGACATACAAAAGGCATTTGGTTCTCAACAAACTAACTCGAAATTTTCATTGGAGGCATTTAACACAAATACCATCCTAATCTATTTTTTTGATACATTAGAACGAGGAAATTAGGTAGGAACAAGGCCATAGCCATCATCATGGTCATTAATCAACATTGAACAAATGAAAAGTGCAAATAGCACAACAAAGAGGCTACTGAGCTGGAGCTTTCCAGTTCGTGTTGTTGATTTTGGTTGTGATGATCGAGACCCTAGAATGTGATGTGGACTTTTGGTTGTTGGCCTCGAAGGCAATGGGTTTTGATGTGTGGGAGGACTGGAATTTTTGTTAAAACTATTGCCAACTCAGATCAGAAAATGCATGTTAAAACTATCGGCAACTCAGATCAGAAAATGCGATAAATAGGGCAACTCAGATAAGAAAATGCGATAAATAGGGCAACTCAAATTGCTTGTTCTTCATTTACGAACCTGTTCGAATCTTGGTACGAAAATTTCAGAATTAACAAAGCAACTCAGATCGCAAAATCATGGAGTATTCAGTTCAAATCACAATTGAAAATGAAGAGAATGAGAAAAAAACCCAACCAATTTCGAGATCATATGGAAAGTCAGATCGCAACCCCAACTGTACAACATATTAGGGCAAAATGAACAACAAAAATTTTGATCTTTAGGCAACTCAGATCCAAAAAATCTAACGAATTTTCTGTTTGAATCGTTGGTGGAAACCCCAACTTCCAACATCAAAAACCCCCAAATCGATCACAAAACCTATCGTATAATTCATGAAAATGGAGTGCAGAACCATACCTCAGCCCGTGAGGAGGAAGACGAGGGAGAGTTGAAACCGTCGGAGTACGGCGGTGGAGTCACCAGAGTAGATCGGCGACCTCCTCTCTTCTCTCTCTCTCTTTCTTCTCTTCGTTCTTCTGGTTTTCAGAAGAGAAAATAAATCATCTGAGGAACAAATACAAGGACCAGGTGGATCCAAAGGGGGATTTGGAGGGGTAAAAACGTCCCAAAAACACCCGAATTTGCTAGCGACAGGGTGAAAACCGTCCTTCACAAATCCACCAAGAAAGGGATTTGAAGCCGCTACAGTAATCTTCTTCGGCTTCTCAAAAATCGAACCAAACTCCGAATTTGGGTGGATTTGAGTGGGACCTGAACTCCAAATCCGGCCGGCTCACAAATCGCCATTCTTCTCCGCCATCCAAACAGACCGTTAATGTTTTCACATAAATAAATCTTGCACCCCACTCCACCCCATCTCTATAAATACCTCCCTCATTTTTTTGGAATTCACAACACAAAAACCCTAGTCATAGCCACTGAAAAAAATAGTGCGAGTTCGAGTTCCGCTCATGGAGGTCAAAAAAAAAAAAGAAAAGTGAGGAGGGTGTCCGGTTTGCATTCACCCGAAACCGAATTCGGTCTCACTACCCCCACCAAGTTCCGAAACATCCCAACAACGTCACCCACTTGTCCGAAGACAGTCTGATATTAAAGTCCATCGTTCCGGTCGTCTTCTTCGTTCGGCCAAAATTTACCGAAACCGTTCGCCGTATTTTTCGATCAAATTCGAGGTATTATAATCCATCTCCTACCTCTCCCTAAGTATATTAATGTACTAAGATGTTAGTTTTATGATTAAAATCGAAAAGAATCGAATTTGAGTTCGAATGAACGAAACCCAGTTTTTTTTCAAAAAAAAATAAATAAATCCACTGTTCATCGGCGTGGTACTGTTCACGTTTTTTTTTTTCCCTGGAACTATTTCATACTCGCTGGAAGTTAAAAGAATGACACAACAATTACACTTATCTCCTTGCTCTTTTTGAATGTAATGTTTCGGCCCATATATTAATTATAAGCAATTATCTTATTGCAATTACGTCCTAAAGTCACTGAAGTCTATAGTTAGGCCCAATGAAGTGTTTTATTTGATTATTGAACATGGGTTTTACACTAGTAGTAATTATAAATGATAAACATGTTATGATAAGTGTTACCCGTATTAAGTACAATAATTGTAGGTAAATAATAATAGACCTAATTTTTGTACTAAATTATATATATATATATGGGCGGTTCCGGGGACACCTAAAAAAACACCCCATGGTTCCCGATCAAATTTTGATGATCCGAGCCGCTCAATGTGATCAGAATGTGATTTTAAGGGTACACACTAAAAATCAGCAAAAAAAAATGACCGGGAAGGGCTTGATCCGAACAGTTTTGAACAATTATTTATTGAACGGTTCAAATAAAAACTGCTCAAATCAAGCCTTTTCCGGTCCTTTTTTTTGCTAATTTCTCGCGAACACCCTTAAAATCACATTCTCGGATCATCGAGCGGTTCGATCATAAAAATTCAATCGGAACTATCGAATTGAGATTTTGGGTGTCCTCGTTGGGTGTTTTATTAGGGTATTCATTTTTATTCCTATATATATATATATATATATATATATATATATATATATATATATATATATATATATTTATTTATTTATTTATATTTATTTATTTTAATGGAGGCTTTTTGCATTATTATTAACTTATTGGTCATACAAGATTAAGGGCAACGGCCCATTCATAAAAGGTTACATGATTTGTTTTGCTCATCTTTTATTACAAATATCATTTCGATTGCTTGTTTATTACTCCAACTCTTGATTTGAATGCTAGACTGAACTCTAGAGACATGGGGAGATATGTGAAATAGAACTCACCTAGACGATGCTAGGTAATGGATGAATTGAGAAGTTTTTTTTTCTTTTTAGAAATTGCCTGCAGGCCTGATTTTGAGATGTGATGAGATTGGAACTGACGGGAGTCCAGTGATGATTTGATAAACTGGCGGGAGTCCAGTGATGAATGTGATGATTTGAAACCGGCAAAGTAAGTCCGGTGGTGGATTGAAACTGGCAAAGTAAGCCCAGTGTGGGCTCCCGCGCCCGGAAGCGCACTTCGAAGAGTCGCCACCCAGATTTTTGAGATGGATGATCCGAGAAACCGAGAGTTTGATTTGAAAAAGAAAGGCTTTTGATCTAACGAAAACATTGAGACTTTGAATCCGGGAGCCACATTTCGAACGAGAAAGGTTTTATTGAAAAAGCATCCCGCTCGCCCGGTAAAACCGGTCTCTACTAAGCATTTTAAATGGGAGATTTAACATCATTTGAAAAACTTAAGTTGAAAACACGTACGGGAAAGGGACATGAGAGATAATACAACACAACCGCGTGCTCGTGGTGCAAGCTGTGCAATATGAAATGGATGAGTAATATACAGAAAGTGAAATAACAACATTACGGCAGACTGTCAATGTCACATGAAGTGCCGCGCGATACACTGCATGCATCGCACGGTGCAACCAAAGTACCGCGCGGTACACCTGTCTACGCATTCCAGAATCAGTTAACTTTTACATAATAGAACAAACCATAGGTCCGCAAAATAGCCTTTTATATTTTCTGAATATCTAACAAAATGATTTACGGGATCCTTTTGTTCATTCTATCATGTAAAATAATGTTAAAAATTTTTTGAAGTGTTGAAAAATCTCATAAAGTAAAAAAAAAAAACTTTTAACATAAAACTTGAATCTGGAATGTACCCGTATGCTCCTTAAGCAATATTAGCCGAAATATGAAAAGAAAAAACAAAAAAAAAAGAAAAAAGAAAAGAAAGACTTTGAATGTAAAGCTCGTTTGAGATCCAAACTCGGTATAGAAAGACCGAGAAGGGCCTCGATCGGCTCCCCTCAAAGCTAAATGTAGTTTAGCCCAAGGAAACTTGATTTATACCTTTTGATCGAAGCTTAAATGTGCTTAAGGGTGGAGGAATGAAAGTTGATTTGGATTGACCTTAAGAGACTTGAGAGCAAATGGGTGTAAAGAGAGAGAGATGTATATAATGATGGTGGGTGTAAGAAGTTGTAGAGAGAGAATCAAAAGGGAGTATTTTTAGAGAGAGAGTGAGAGCCAAAAAAATGGCATAATAACTTTATTTTGAGTTGAAGAGGTGCTTCTCAACTAGAGGGGGGTGTATTTATAGGCAAGAGAGCCAATGATGATCACTAAAAGAGGGGAGGTGACTTTTGGGCTGAATAAAACTTATTTTCGGGTAAAGACGCTCCTCCTGCAGGCGTGGCCGACAGCTTTCTACGACTGTCAGAATTTTACCCAAGATGCCGTGCAACACATTGAAGTCTCGTGCGGCAAAGTGATTTTTTGAATTTTCTGAAGTGCCGCGCGGTATGTGAGTCAGCACAGCGCACCAAACTTCGCGAGGGTACCCCGGACACTCCCGAACTCGGATTTGAACGTGGTTCGAAGCATTGCAAAGCTTGTTGAGTCCTCTTTCTAACCCAATTGGTTTCACACAAAGCCATTTTATACATTAAAATGTGTGCCATTTTACCATCAGTGTGTCATGAAAAAAGTTATTTTTGACTAAGCAAACACATTTTTTTCTTTGCGATTGAACTGGGGGCCACCCTACATTGTGGAAAAGGGGTTTCTTGAGGTTAGAGAAGGAGTAGCAAATGAGTAACAAAGAAGCAACAATCCAAGTCTCGAAGGTATATTTTTCCTTATTTCATCATCGGGGAAACTTAAAGATTATTCGGAGGCTCTGATTGGGGTGTCTACACCCAGTAACTGGCAAAGTAAGCCTAGTGATGATTGTGAAGTGGTGTATAAGATAAGCGAACCCTAATTATGATTCGGACATGATAAGTTTTCCTTTTGTCGGAATGAGAGGGATACACACTAGGTACATAACTTAGGTGCAATCCGCGCCAGCAAAAGAAAGTGATCTCATGGGACAGGGTATAGCTAGCGGTTGGGGGAGGAAAGATCTTGTGGATGAGATCTTAGATTTCACATAAGGTAATGGATAGTAATAAATTGGTTTATGTGAAAAATCTCTGTTCTATTTCTTCGTACCATTATTATTTTGCTGCTTGCTAGTTGTAAGCTAAGAGGGATGGTTTGGTTGGATTATTTTACTGGGTGATTTATCACTCACGGATACGTCTGTATCCTGGTAAATCGGTTGCTTCGGCGATCAATTTGCCAGAGGGTGTAGGATTCAATGGAGGGAATCCAATGATGCTGCAGTTTGGCACAGAAAAAAATATCAGGAACGAAGATCGAGTATACTTGGGATCTGTGTCAAGCCTAGAGTCGGCTCTGAAGATAATGTATTTTGAATCAGTAAATTTATCTTGAGATTGTAATAGTTAAACCTTTATTTCGAAAAATTATACTTATTTAGCAAAAATTTTCTCAAGAAATTATTTATTTTGCTCTCGAAAAATCGGGGCGTTACAACATCTAAGTTATATACCGAGTGTGTATTCCAATAACTATAACAAAGGGTAAGCTTCTCATGCTTGGATCATAACTAGAGTTCACATATCTTATACACCACTTCACAATCATCACTGGACTCCCACCAGTCTATCAATTCATTACTAGACTTACTTTGCCAGTTTTAAATCGTCACATCCAACTCGTCACATCTCAAAATTCCGCCTGCAGGCAATCTAAAAAAAATAAACTTTCCAATTTATCCATTACCGAGCATCGTCTAGGTGAATTCCATTCTCATACTACCCCATGTTTCTAGGATCCAATCTAGTATTCAAATCAAGTATCGATGTAATATTAATCAAAATAATAATTAAAAAAATAACAAGCAAATAATGCAATCACATAAATTTTTATGGATGAGCCGTTGCCCTTAATCTTGTATGGCCAAGATGTGACTAGTAAAGCAGGAAACTTTTATTTAATAAAAGTTTTTAATAGAACAAAAAAAAAAGAGAGACTTGCATTAGTTATTATTAAGAATTTAGATTGATTAAAAACTAATTACCTATATTAAATAATTAAAAATATTAGAATAATAATCATGACCTTGATTATTTTAAAAGAAGATATTAATAAAAGTTGCCGAGGGTAAAATAAATAGATATTAAATAATTTAATAAATAAAATATGTTGAGGTTAACAACGTTTCATCTTCGGAACGTAAAGAGTAAAAAAAAAATTACTCGAGCATCAATAATATAGTTTATATGGTCGTAAAGATTGTTCGTTTGTAAACTTTTAATGAAAATAAGTAAATAATTAATAAATTAGATAGTAAAAAAATATCATATTAACAAGTCATGATCTTTGAGGTGTGGGGAGTTTAGGAAAAATAGTCTGGGTGTCAAAAATGGGGTTCGGAAGGTCACAAAATCATTTAAAAGCAAAACAGTCCAAATCGCGAGGTTGGACCGGTCCGAGTTCGCGGCTCCGCAAGGTTGGGTGCCTGGTTCTTGCGACTGGAAGACCCGAAGGTCGCGACCGCGAGGTTCAACACAGTATTGGTGTTCTTCCTTTTCCTCACGGTTTTTGATGCATGGAACCTCGGGGGAGCTATGGTTAGGCCTAAAAATGATTGAGGTGGCGTTCCGGTTTCTCAAAAAAGGAACTTTTAGAAAAAGAAGATAGATTCAAGCCCAAAAATCATGTGTTTACGCAAATAATTTTCCTACCAATATGGATCTTGTTTGATAGATTTCATTGAGATCTTTTATACGGTCCAAAAAAAATCAAAAAATTATTTTTCATTTTCATTATATTTGAATTTGAAAATTGAAAAAAAAGAACTTTTTAAAAAGGAAGCAAAACTGGAACGGGGCCTGATTATACTTAAAGAGGAGTTGAAATGGATTATTGAATCAGATCAGATTGATTCAAAACCAAAACTTTAATCGTTGGAGAAGATGAGTTCGAGTTTGATCGAGGGGGTACCTTGGGTTCGAATTGAGACTTGCTTGGGGATGCTTTGGGTTGTAGGAAGTGATCGGGATGGTTGAATTGGATTTCAGTTGGGTCTAGGTACAAAACCCATTTTTTTCTCTCTCACTTTTTCTCTCTAAAACTCCATGGATGAGAGCTTCGTTGTCTCCTGTTTTTCTCTTTCTTTTGGACTGGAGGAGTGTGGGGAAGGTTGTAGTGTGCCCGTGGGTCAAGGGGGGTGAGTATTTATAAGAGAATTTTGAATAAGGTGATAAGATGGCATTAATACAAGTTGGGTTCATGGTACTTGGAATGGACGAGTTGGAACTGTTTTTGGGGCTAGAGAGGGAGTAAGAAATGGATATGAACGTATTGAATTTCGGATCATGCATGGTGATGAAGAAATTTTTGATTTTGACAATGGGGGGTGAACTTTATTTTTCTTGGAGAGAAAGGAAATGGGGGATACAAATGGGATTATATTATTATAGTTATGTTTTTATTTTTTCTGCTAATCTGTATTTTTTTTTCCTACTAATTTGAGAATTGAGAAAAATGATAGGGTGGGGCGGGTAACCCCGTTAATTGACAAGGGCGGAAACGGGGTGATTTTCATTACCCGGTCGGGTTTCGGGGCTGGGTCAGGGTAGGTCGGGAATTTTAGAGTCGGGGTCGCGGTATATCAAAACCCGCCCCGCCCCGCCCCGCCCCGCCCCGCCCCGCCCATTGCCATTCCTAAGATCAAACCAATTAAAAAAATGCAAGAAACGAAGTCCAACATTAGTCGCAGCTCTGCACACCTAGATGGTCGGGATACCCATCCAAACGAAAATCTAGAAGGTTAGGATGAGAGAAAAGTAGCTTCCTTGAAAGTAGTAATTGATAAGTTATAGTTTGTTTACAACTAACTAATTGAGAACCCTAAGGGATCCCATCACTGCTCCTCTCAAAAAAAAAATAATAATATGGATCTCCCTGATAGTTTAGCATAAATCTGTCATGTATTTGTAGGATAAATTTATGTTCTGATTCCATGATAGTTTTGCAAAAATTTGTCATGATTTTTTTGGGTAATCAATATGGATCTCTAATGTTATCATGTTTGTCACTAGTGTTTGCAAATTCATCATCTTTATTAGTGTTACACAGTTACGAGTTATCATGTTTGTCATGATTTTTATGACGTGTTTGTAGCTAAGAGAGAAGATTAGGAGAGAGAAAGAATTAAAAAGATTAGGTGAGAGAAATGTTTGAAAGATTGGAGAGAAATTTGGGATAATTAAAAAAGATAACAAGAGAGAAGGATTTTGAAAATTAGGAGAGAGAAATGTTAGTTTAGGATTGAGATAATTGCCTTTATATCCCTTCAACTTATCCTGAAAGTTCAACTTAGTCTTTCTAGTTTCAACTTCACCCAAATAAACCTTCGATTTGCAAATTTAATTCAATGTGATCCTTCCGTTGGCCCCCGTCTGTAATTTGGACGGAAAAGCACTATGTGCCCATCACGTGACCCACCCCAGGGGCATATTTGCCATTCCCCTCCCTCCACTCTCTCTGTCTCTCCCTCTCTCCCCTACCATCTATTTGACCACTCTCTACTGCTCTGTGACTCTCTCGAGCAACCCGTTTGTCTCCATTTCCCTCTCTTCCCCGGGTTCTCAAACCACATTCCCCTGTTCTCTCTCTCTCTATCTCTCTCAGCCATGAACACCACTGGCAAAGAAAAGCTGGTGGTGGAGGTGGTGGCGGCCCACAACCTGATGTCGAAAGACGGCGAAGGCTCCTCCTCCCCGTTCGTCGAAATCGAGTTCGAGAACCAGAGACAATCAACACCTACTACGTCGATCAAGGCCGTCTGGTTCGATTCTCCCTACTCTTTTCCATTTACCAGCAATTCTCTTCCCCTCTTTTTGTTGTTGAGAAAGTGACAGAAACATAGAGGAAAGCGTAATTCGCTTTTAACCTAAGGCTTAAATTTTGTTTCGATAATTTGAGGAAGAGAGGAATCTGATGTCACCATGGATTTGATTATTAAGTTCAATTTATCTCGTAATCAATTCGGTCATGGTAATCACTCACTCATGGTGTGAAATCCCCTTTTGTTCTAAGGTTGCACTCCATGTGATCGCCTATTTGTTTCTGGGTACTCATAAACCCTTCAGATTTGAGTTGCTTTTGGATACTTAATTGGTATTGATAATTATAACTCTGACTGATTATGAACGTCTGGTTGTGATTTCTATCTATGGTAAAGGAGACTCAGTAATACAAACACATTGTATCAATTCACGTGGCCATTCTCCATTCTAGGCTTTCCAGTTTCCATTATTCAAAAAATTCGTACCCAGGTCAAGCACAAGGACCTGAACCCCATCTGGAACGAGAAGCTGGTGTTCCACATCAACTCCGCCGAGGACCTCCCTTACCGGACCATAGAGGCCAACGTGTTCAACGAGCGGAGGTCGAGCAACAGCCGGAACTTCCTGGGCAAGGTGAGGATGCCGGGGTCGAGCGTGGGGAGGGAAGGGGAGGAGGCGGCGCCGGCGCCGGGGCAGCTGTTCGGGCTGGACAAGAGGAGCTTGTTCTCGCACATGAGAGGGGAGCTGAGCTTGAAGCTGTATCTATCGAGCAGGGAGGAGGTGGTGAAGGAGGTTTTGACGGGGAATAATGGTGGTGGGATGAGTAGTAGTAACTTGGTTTTGTCGGCGAAGAAGAGCAAGAAGGGGATGGGGTTGAGCAACCAGCATCGTTAGGGGAGGGAGGGGAATGGCAAATATGCCCCTGGGGGTGGGGTCACGTGATGGGCACATGGTGCTTTTCCGTCCAAATTACAGACGAGGGCCAACGGAAGGATCACATTGAATTAAATTTGCAAATCGAAGGTTTATTTAGGTGAAATTAAAACTAGAAGGACTAAGTTGAACTTTCAGGATAAGTCGAAGGGATATAAAGGCAATTATCTCTTTAGGATTTATTTGAATTTGAGGATGGAAAGAAAAGTTTTTGGGTGGTGTTATTCGCAGCTACGTATTTTCTCCCATAGCCTGCTAAAAATTTCCAACTATACTCGACAGTTAGTTACCGAAATTGAGATACATTTTCAGCACCCAATTACCGAAATATAATCTTTTTTTCAACAGCTATTTACCGAAATGTATGTATTAGCAGTTGCATACCGAAGGTTGAACATATTTTCGACATGCAGTTGCCGAAATATAATTTTGTTTTCAATATCTATTTACCGAAATGTTATTTATGATTTTCAACAACTACCTACCGAAATATAGCGGGCTATGGGAGAAAATACGTAGCTGCGAATAACACCACCCAAGTTTTTAAACCCACTAGGATGGAGACTTAAGTATATATGTTGGAAAGGACCCCTATTTAAGTTCCCCTTAAAAATTTGGTGTTTATTGAAAAAACGTCCTTTTTTTTTCCCAGTCATCATATAAGTTTCTCATGTTCTTCCACCAAATAAATAAATAAAAAAAACAATAAAAGAGGTGATAGCGTAATTTTCGATATACAAAAGGGGATTGATTTTCACACTCACCTTTTAGTCACCTACACTCCTTTTTTGTCCTTTTACACATGAATTTACGATATTATCCTTGGATGTGTGAAAAAATATATTAAATAAAAGGCAAGATAGTGAATTCAAGTGGATAAGGATTAAAAAAAAAAAAGAGTGTGGGCGCGCGGTTAAAAGGGAAGTGTGAAAATCATTTTCTTATACAAAATCCTGAATCATTTTATTTAAAACTCAAGGGGATAAAACATTATTAAACTAACAAACCTTCACTTTACGTTTTTTCAAAGCATTCACTTTGTTCTTTATGATGGGTTTAACAACTTTTTTTTTTTTTTGGAATTATTGGTTTGACAAAAACTAAGCACAACGAACGAGGATGTAGCTCAGATGACTCTCGCTTAGCATGCGAGAGGTACAGAGATCAATACCTCACATCTCCAAACACTGTAGAGTACTCTCAATGAAAAAAAGAAAAGAAACAAAAGCTTTATTGGCATTTTTTTACTAAATTTTGGTAGATCAAAATATATAGAAACACGTTATTTGAGTTTTTAAAAAAACCACAAATTTTTGTCCAAAAAATTAAAAAAACACAAATTTTAAGAATTTTCGCATTCTTTTGTTTGGTGTTTAATCAGAGGGTATAGTTGTGATAAACATTTTGTATATATTCCTTCATGGCTAACACATGGTTCAGGGCCTCAGGTTGTTAGCCTTAAGAGCCCACCCAAGCCCAATAGCAATTCTTTTAGCTCCTTATTCTCCAATTCTTTTGGATCAAAAGCCCAGAGATCAAGGGAAAACGACGGCCCATGACGTGTTTTGATAATTAATACCTGTCAAGAACATGCTGAGAATATTTGTTAATGCTGAAAATATCATTAGCGGATATTAATTATCAAAATACGTCTTTGGCCGTCATTTTCCTGAAGATAAAACACATTCTCCACTTCTAGTGACCCATTGGTTTTTTTTTTTCTTTTATAAACGGATGTCGGGGCTGCTTACCCGCATTTCGCCTAATTCCGATGCCCCAAAATTAACAACCAGTCAAACTCTCCAACATGCAGACATATAGACGGTTGCACCCAGTAGCTGGAAGGCAAAAAGTTTATCACCAACCAATTAAAGTAAGATTTTGAGTTTGCTTTAGCTGTAATTCTAAGATATGCTATTCCATACTTCTGTCACGTGGCATGGGTAATAATTTATTCTCCAACATTTCTAATATTGATCATCCCACGTTACAAGCAAAACTAAAATGTTTGTTCATTTGTATTTAAAACCAATTAAGAACAACTATGTCATTTTAAAAGACAATCCGGCCAATGGCTTGTCCTAGTTATTGCGGTGTTATCGACTGCCTTGCTAGTCCAACGTTTCAATTCTGATGATCCCAAGCCTAAAAAGGAAAAGAAAAACGATAGCGATCTTGTCCCCCACCCCACCCCACCCCCCTCCCAAGATTACCAACAATTTTACTTCTTCTTCTTTTTTATACCAAAAAAAAAAAAAAAAAAACAAGCTAGTTTACTTCAAAAACAAAAGAAGTGACATAAATAGTAAGACCAGCTCTTAAAACTAACATCCAAGTTGATCTCAATTTCGTTGAAGTACGTACTCGAAACGTTTGGAAACAAGATATGTATGATGTTATCTTGTTTTCAATTATGTTATACAAACTTAATCGCCCAATCTAGCCCTAGGTTAAACAAGATAGGTATGATGTTACTTTTGTTTTTTGAACCTAACCTGGGCTACGGCCCAACCCAGCCATAGTATACTTCCGCCCTTGATAGCGATGATTTTCCCCTTCCATTTCTAGGTTTGATTATATATGCAGCCTATCCCATAAGGAGCACGTGAAAGGAAAATATAACTAAAGTTACACATGTGTTTTTTTTTGGCTCAGCAATGAAGGTTATGCAGTACACACATGGACATGAACATATGACTTTGAAAAGTGCATAATTTAATTCTTTTCAGAATGAGGACATTAGATTCGAAAGGTACAATTTGGATTTCATCAAATCATTGTTCAGAGGCCAGGTTGGAGTTGTATTCATTTGGACAAGTTGCGGCCGGCTCACAAAATATGCTGTTTTGAAGTCATGGTACGTTCTTCATTTGAAATCAAACATCCTTGCCGAGACACTATAGGCTGTAGCTAGTCTATTACAAATGAGATTTATTTATTTAGTTTCTCATCTTATTTATTTATTCTGTTTCTTGTTCTTCTACTTCTTCTTCTTCTTCTTCTTCTTTCCAAATGAAGTCGTAAAATAAGTAAAGATTCGAAAGCAAAATAGACGAATAAGTTAATCTGATGTTATAACCACACCAACCTCCAGTATATAATTCATTTGGCTCCTTTTCGGTTTATGGTTCCTTTGTTGATTATTTAAGCAATTATAAGATATTGACGGACACTTGGAATCTCTTATGACGAATACCCATTTGGCTTATCTCTTTGCCACATTATGTAACAAAATAACAACTTTATATCTATTTGGAATCTCACATCTTATCTTAGAGGTATATTGAGAAACGAGACTTGTAACGACATATTATTTTTTTAGGGTATTTACAACTATATAGTATGTTAAGTTAGTTTGATCAAAAGTCGTTCTTTCGGGTTCTACTTTTAAATTTTCTTGATAATCAATTGTCCGGACCAACCCAAGCACATGCACTTGAACTAATTTCGAGGGACTAATCCCACCATCTGTTCTACATTTAAATTTGGTTCAATTATGGCAAAACTCAATGTGAAAACCTCTTCTGTCTATCCAACACAACAAACCCATTGACTATTTAAAAAAGGGAATCTAACTCCAATGCATAAACCAAATTAATACTACTACCCCCAAAAGTGGCCTACTACTTTTGGTCGTCATTATTTTAGTTAAAAAAAAATTGAACAACTTTGAAACCACCCAATATAGAAATAAGCATGAATAAAGTGACGGTAGCTTGTTGCTTGCTTGGCACCAAACAATTGAAACAAAATTAATGATACATTCAATTTAGAGGTGAGGTAGACTCCCTAACAGGCCAGGGGTCCACAACCATTTGAAAAAGGTAAAGTTGGGCCACAACTACTTTTCCTTTTATGATTTTCGATGACATGATGGGCTTCTTTTGTTTCTTTCTTTTTTTTTTTTTTTTCCCTGTTTGACGGTCAGGTTCATGAGTGATTAGGGTTTAGGAGTGTGCGGGATAGCTTACGGGCCTTGATTGTTTTCTCTGATCGGTTTGGCCAAAGGCAGACTATTCACGTTAAAAATGACAAAAAGAGTAAAGGAATTGAATGACATGATGGGTTTCGTGAACGAAATCAACTATGAAATCCACTTCAAATTTCATTATTTAAGAGAATATAAAATTGTGTCGTGTCAAAAGATTACAGGAAAGAAGAGGAAAAACGTGAGTTTTTTAAACAGGGATCCATCTCCTCTTTCCCATTTTGTATGTATAAGTGATGTACCCATTTCCTCGTGTTACCCTATACTCTATATATCCAATAGAAATGTATGTTGAGTGATGTAGCCATTTGCTATTGTGCCAATTCTTAAAGATCACCTAATTTTTTGGTTCAATCCTAAGACATCCGATTCTTTAGAAACCTCGAATGATTAAAGGGGACAATTTATACACCCAAATTAAGATTGGCCGTCGGTTTTGGAGTCAAAAATTTGTACTATTAATGAGAGTAGTTGTAATGAAAATCTTTTAACATATTTCTCTCGTAAAGAACGAAACCAAGATAGTAAACAATCTTTACACCAAAAATAAGAACAAAAATGTCATACTCATTTTTCACAAAATTACTAGTGATTTACGAAATTGCTAACAAGCTTCATATTTCTTAAGTTCTACTTTATATTATTAGGACCGTGGGTCATGGCCGGTCTCTCTGTGTTGGCAAATTTCTTGACAATCCACACATTTAATTATATCCTTGTTTATCAAGTTTGTAATTTATTTTTCATTTATTTCTAGATTGTATGTTTAGAAAGAGGAAGGAAATCAATAATTGTGCAACTGGGAGGTTGAGTGTTTAGGTAATTGAAGGGGAAGAAAATCAAGGCAATCGATATATATCAACTTCGAAAGAAAAAAAAAATTCAAGGATTTTGATATATGACAGCATTTTTCAGAAAGTTGCTTCAGCATTTTTAAAAAAAAATTCTTTTAGGGGTTTTCCACGTACGTATATCATTGCGTTTGTTGTTTGATTGCTTTCGTTTGTGCGTTTGATTAATTTCAGTATATCAATTGGTGGTTTAGTTGTTATTATAAGAAATTAAAAATATAGCAAATCTATAGACCTAGGCGAACTAGGTTTTTTTATATATATATATATATCGATCCACCACTTTTACATTGGACATAACGTGACGATACACCACGAAATGCTTTTTTTTTCCAACAAAAAATTGCTTTTAATTTCCCCAGACAAAAATTGACCCTCAACATGTAATGACAACTTGGGGGGCCATAATAACAAGTCTCTGTCATTCTCTCTCCCCGTTTTGGTATTTGACTACAGGATAAAACTAGTAAAAATATTGACCCCATGCATCCACAATGAATGCAACAAGGCAAAAGACCAAATGCTTTGGAAGCATGGAGAAAAGTCACACAAATATAGAAAGAGTCGTGGTCATATTGATCAAGTCTAGTGGGTGAAAATAGGGGTGAGAGAATTCAAAGATTTGGTCAGCCAGCTCAAGCTGGTTGGCTAGCTAGAAAGCCTTCTTCAAATTCTTGACTGCTCCTTTTTTGACATGTACACGCCAAAGAACAAATATGTATGGATCTAGAATGGACTACTTGTGGGCAAGCATTACGTGTCCTATCAATTGTTTGGGAATTCCCCACATGTTATATTTTCCCATGACCCCACATATATATGTATAGATAGATATTGCTGGGTACCATTGAACTTGGTTCAAGAGATATATACGAGTTGAAGAATTGCAAAACGATCCATAACATATTCTTCAATAGATTAATCGATGTATAAATAAACTGATCTGGACATGTGAGTTATAAAAAAAAAAAAAAAAAAGATATCATGCATAACATATCGTGCACCCAAGCACCGGCAGAGAGATGTTAGTACAACTGTGGTTAGCTAACTCCGGTGAGTTTCAAATTGCATGTGGAGTTATCCATTTTGTAGAGGAATATTTGTTCATAAGTTTTTTGACCCCACTACTCAAAATTCATGGCTCTGCCCCTGCATCCGAGCGGGAAGGGTTGAACGAACTCTAGGGTTCATGCGGTGCACTGATACACAAATGGATGGTAACGCAACTCAATTGGGCCTTTTGAGAGATGATGATCTTCGGGATCTAATTTGTTCATTTTATGAATCAAGTTCACACTTTAAGTGTTCAAGAAAATCAAGTCAATCAATCAAATATTTGTAGCCACATAATCGGATTATATATATATATATATATATTTGAAAAATCAATGGTTAGAATGACTCAGTGAATGAACTGCAAGAGATCTTAAAGGTCACACGGAAGCGCACTCCAATTTCGCACTCCAATTTCGCAGTGCATTTTTTGCACTTAGAGTTTGACGTCATAGTGACTATGGCATGCATCTATGGTTTGCTAATAAAGGAGGTTTAAGGTGGTGCTTGGGAGCTTTTTATTTTGCAGATCCTGAATTGCTAGCCACATAATGTCAAGGGGTGTTGAATTTATCCATAATCAGACTCCGATTTGCCCTTTTATTATCATAGACTCCAATTCGTTCAGATTAGAATACAGTTGCACAGTTGGCATCATGAGACTGACTACTCGCACAGATAATATGTGCATTGTGCATTGGATGAGGTGTGAGACCCACTTCAGGGTTTCACATATATAATCCAAGTCATCCAGTTTTCACAAAAATACTTTTTAATGGTCTTCGGAAAAATAATCAACTTAATTGGACATTTGTAAGAGGTTGAACGATTCGTTCAATGTCTAGTCCATGCAAATACAGGGACCGAAAATTGGATTACAAAAATAATGCTATCAATATTTGATTGAGCTGATTTTTTATGAGGACCATTGAAAAAGTAATTTAAAAAAATGAACGACTTGGATAAATTATGTAGGACCCCGACATGGATTCCTACACGTCATATGTGCATGTTGCCGAGAGGCATCATTGCCAAGCGGTCGATCCGACCGTTCATCTCGGCACGAACGACTCGAGGGCATACAAGTCTGAACCGTCGATTGCTCGACAAAAATCTATATCGTCGATTGCCGAGATGAATTGTCGAATCAATCGCTTGACACCGACTTGACAGGGGTGTTTGGCAGCATCCCCATCTCCACGTACAATGCAGGGTGTTTGCGATTGTAGATTGGATATTCGGTTTTACCATTTCTTTTGTGTGGAGATTCAATAGTAGGTGAGAAAGTTATGATAAGCTCTGAATGATTGACAACAGTTTAATGGCTCTGGGTTCTGTGGTTCCAATAAAAGTCTTCATCTAACAAGAAGATTCCTTGAGGAATCAAGCTAGTGGGAGTGTGACAATGCATAAAAGTGAAATTAATTCAAGTTTTATACTACTCCTATGTAAGCATATTGTTATTTAATTTTTTTTTGGTAAATAAGCATATTGTTATTTATTTGTTTTATATATTGTGTTTGGATAAGTTTATATAGTTGTCTAAACTTTTACACCGTATATACTATTTCTATATAGTTCTTATTAAAAGGGTACTTTTAGTGGAGAGAATTATTATGGAACAAGTGTTCATCATCAATTGATATAAACTACATTACTCAATTTTATGCCTGGCCGAATTGCAAAAAGGGGGAAAAAAAAAACTAAGGAAAATTTCCTAAATATTACCAATTCAAATAATTGTCTAACACACACAAAGCAACTAGAATTCCATAGATATTTACGGAAAATTGATTTTCGCACTTCTTTTGTCCAAGTTGTCTAACACACACAAAGCAATTAGAATTCAATAGATATTTACGGGAAATTGATTTTCGCACTCCTTTTGTCCAGGTGCATTCTAATTGTTTTTTTCATTCATGTAGAATTACAAAATTACCCTTTATACATTTTTCACACATGAAAATGGTAATCATGTTATAATTTCACAACATTGCAAAAGAGTACATTTAGATAAAAGAGAAGTGTGAAAATCAATTCCCTTTTCACATATGTAGTGTAATTTCCATCGTTGATTGTCATTATGTTTGTATCTTCTAGGTAGGGTTGATCAGATTTCATATGTCCTTGTTAAATCATGATAATAAGGCCATGTTTGTTTTCAACACAAAATCCATATCCTTTCAAGATTCGTTTCATTTGTACATAATAGGCATGCCAGATACGTAATGACAAAATTGCTTGATTGGACTGGGTTATTTTTTATTTGTCAAAAAATGAGAATAACTTCATTGATAGGGAACACTGGTGCACTGCCTAGAAATAGCATCTGTTCTTAATCAAAAGGCTAGAAGTTAGGGTAGCCTTCTCATCACATATTGATAGCCAGACAACTACTATCTCTCCTAGCCAAAGAATAGGTTATTTCATTAACACTTCTATGCATGAAAGAAAACTCACCCTGATTAAAAACTCAAACATCAGTCCGTACCAGTAAAGCTAACAGACTAATCGATCTGATTTGTTATTGAACTGCCACTAGCTAGGTACCACTGCTTTCCTTCATTTTAGAACCATAATCGCCACCACTAGTGGTATCTGAACTAGCATTTTAGTCATGAAGGGGAAGCCGAGAGAGAGAGAGAGAGGAAAAAAGAGGATAACACGAATAAACCTCAGATTTGAGACCGCGAGAGAAAACCCTCACTAAAAAGGAAGGGTTAATGAAAGCAAGAAAAAACCATCACTACGGAGGAAGAAAACAGTTATCAAATCACTCATTCCTATTCGGTTTAGGTTTTGAGGAAAGTTTTTAAGAATAATGAAAGGAAAAAGATAGTTAAAAAAAAAATTTATCGGAGACTGTACCCAGAGGTTTTTGAGACCCAAAAACGAACAAGGTGGTACCATAATAGGCACGTGAGCTACTCAATGACAAAATCGCATGATTGGATTGGATTTTCCTTTTTGTTTACATTGAAAAGTTTCGAAAAACAGCCACTTATTAAAGATCATGTATCTTACGCTACGAAACACCATCTCTATTATAAAACAGAAGGGTGTGGGGACAAGTTGTTAGAACAGTTTAGATTCATTTGATCCAAAGGCTGTAGTGCATCCTCCCACTTCCCGGTTAAGTGTCCATGATTTTCAACTAAATCACATAACTGTCATCCCCTTCCAACCGGGATGCGTAGTGTCATAGACACGGGCTAGCACTAGTACAAAATAATCTTCTAACGGATTGAGATTAATAGTGAGTTTTATTATTATTATTATTTTATTATGTAATTACATTACTATCCGAATAATTACTCATTGAGTAACTCCTCCCCATCCCCGCATCTTTTATTCAAAAATAGACTAATTGATATTCCGTTCAAAAAAAAGAAAAGAAAAAGAAAGACTAAAATGCTAATACAAAGCCTATTAGCAGTATATAGTTAATCTGTAGAGTTAAGTGTGACCACATTAATTATAAATATGCAAAATATATGTATATCATCCATTTCTTATCTATCCCATTGGGAAGCAGCATATCTATTGCTTATACGTAAGAATGCCGACAAAGACAAGATAGTAGTAGTACGTACGTAACAATGTTAATACAAATCAAAAAAGTAAGATACGAATCAGTAATGATTTCTATCTCGAGATCGATAGTGAATTCCAGATCCCAAGTTTACTTCCCCTCTCCGAACGATCGGAACAAACTTCATAAGAAGGAGAGCCAAGAAGAAGGCTCAGCCGCTAGAAGCAGAGCAAATACAAATTTAGTATTCCTAAATATCTTGTTAAATTTCTTGCATAATACAAAAGTGAAAAAAATTGAGATGGATGATGTGGCTGAGAACTCCCCTAAAAGATAAGTTTATTTCCATTAGTATACCCTAGGGATATCATTATATTTATTCGAAAAAAATAATCCTCAACCTTTTATCCTTGCGCAAATGGGGGAGTTTGTTGTCACTCAAAAGGATAGCATGGTGCAGTGCTTTATCTCAACTGTCTAAAAGTGTAGTCCCCGAATTCTATAGTTACCAAACTTGCATTTGGATGAGTGGTATTTAACAAATTGGTGTAAAATACCAAGTCAACCATTCATGTGTGCCGACTACCCCACTTTCCACATGAATATATATACACACACAACTCACAAGAGTAGATTCTATATATAATGCCATTTCACTGTTGTTTTCGCAGCTATAATTAAATAATATGAATGTGGTTTGTTATTCTAATTGTTTATTTTGCTCATTAATGTGGTCTATTTTTTAGTCATTATTCCCCACCATATTGGATCGTAGGTTTAACTTCCGATATGAGTATCACGTACAGTTGACCCATTAAATGGATGGATATGAAGTTTGTGTTCATGGGTGACTGCAGGATTTTTGTATAGCGGATAAAAATTTTGTATTAATTAAAACAATTACTTGAATAATAGTGGAAGCTTAGTTTGAATACGTCAAATTTTAAAGTATTAGGACAGAACAACTGATGCTATAGATTGTAAGCCTCAAGGTATTCCTCGTAAGGGGTAAGCGTCACTTTTAGTTTGAGATACGAGTCTTCACCTCTACTTTTTTACACCTGGTATTTGAGTCCGAGGGATACGTAATATGATATGTGAATGACGCACATTAGGTCATCTCCTACCTCCCTAACCATTACTTTACAAAACAAGTAATCCACAATAATACGAATGCAGAGAAGAGTACAAATGCCATTGCTTCCTTGTATAGCCATTGAGCTATGTGTGTTATAAGAATCTCATCCTCGAGAAACCTCTCTTTCTTAATCATCAACTATGGTCCTCACATGATTCCATCCCCCTCCCCCCTTTTCTTTTTTTTATCCTGCACCAACGTCTTAAGTGAATTTGCCTAAGTTATTTACTTTTAGTTAGATTCTTCTACAACCATAGTTATATTTCCTTCATTTTATAGTACCATTGGACCTTTCTAGTAATCCACACACATATATAAGACCTAATAGGTAAATTTTAACATATTGAGCTCTGTAAGTTATTCATCATTATCGGACCCTGCATATAATCTATACACACTGAGCCCCGTAAATAACACACCTCAAACACAACATTATTTTCCTAACAATATGAATCCGTGCAGTTGGATCAAAATTTCTGCGGTCATTATTACCCATAGTTTTTTACTTGTACTTGGTAAATCGCACGTGTAAATACTATAAATTTGTTGACTTGTTATTTTTGGAATGTGAAAGTTAAAGGGAGCCCAGCCCAGCCCAGCCGCGTAGCCAGCGACTTTCCGTGTTGAAATTGTTGACTGTCCGACAGTTGCCACTTGGAGTACTAGAGTACAAAACATGAGAATAGAGAGCCGAGCCGCCAAAGACTCCTTTTCTTTTCTTTTTTTTCTTTTTAAGGTGCTTTCTGAATGAATATAGCACTACCAAACAACTCCTATTTCTTCACACCAAATACTACTTCTACCCTTCGTTTTCATCAGTCAGCAGAGAACTAGTAATCATTTAGACCAACCCTCCGCGTAACAAAATGCCCAACCCAATACTATCAAGAGAGAGATACAAAACAAACACACTATATATGATGAGTATATATTTTTTTCTTTTTTTACAAAGTGATTGTACCAGTTTATGGACATTTTAACTAATCTCTTTTCTCGTCCAATCAAAGGCAAGCTGTCCACACTAGAACGGAGGAATTGACAGAATTATTTGTTGTGACTTAACCCTAAGAATGAAAAATTGATCAAAATTCTATGAAGAACAAACTTACCAACCGACCGACCGGACTACTTGACTAATCTATAAATATCCTATGGAAATGTAGTTGAAGCACAAGGCTCCCAACCCTCCATTTTAAATTCTTAGAATTTAGAGTTTTTTCTTTAAAAAAAAAATGAAAGAGAGAAAAACGTGGGAGTGGGGGGAGGGGAAGAGAGAGAGAGAGGGGGAGAGAGGAGGGGGAGGGGAACGTGGGAGGGGGAAGAGGAGAGAAATTTAGGAAAAATTATTTTATGCCCCCAGGGGTATTGTCACGTGGTACTCTAAATTCATTTTACACCATACACATGTTTTTTAGTGTACAGAATGAGACTAATGGTAGCGTGCATCGAACATGAGACCAAAAAAAATATTAGATTATATCTTTTATTACTAGCGTTGTGCCCGTTCGATACTCGAAGTCGAAAAAAACCAATGTTAATTTTTTATCCCATGCATTGAACGGGTACAATATTTAATTTTTTTTGTTACAAATTAATTTAATTTAATTTTTTTTGAATTAATTTAATTTGATTTAATATTTGTTGCAATTTGGGTCGTCCATTGCTTGGCATGGACAGCCCGGATTGGCCCAACACTCATGTTGTTTCCGAGGGACAGCACGCACCCTGAGTTCATTTTCTATCAACTAGCGTCGTTCCCATTCTATGCACTGGCAAAACTAACCCGTTCTAGCGTTGTACCCGTTCGAACCTACTTTTATTAATTGTCCTGTGCATCGAACGGGCACAATACTAAAACGGGTTAGTTTTGCCCGTGCATAGAACGGGAACGACGCTAGTATTCTAGATGCCTATGTGGAGAGAAAGAGTCTAGAGAGAGAGGAGAGGAGGAGAGAGAGAGAGAGAGAGACTGTCCGATTTTCCTGCGAACGGTACACAGTAAAATACTAGCACACAACCCCCTTCTTCATCGCCTGCTTCCACGTGTACTTTCCTGACAGCCAGTTAAGCCACGTTTCCGGATCTGGTTCGTCCGTTCCATAACCTTTTCGTGCCCCTATTACGGAACTCGTTTTCGGACAAACCCTGAAGTTCCCAAACTACCCCTGACTTAACTGACCGAAACGGCGAAACGCAACCAACCAGGGGGAGAAGTGTCTTTTGAGGGAATATGTGTGACTGACGGAGATGTGGGGTCGAAGTTACGCTATTCTTGTCTAAAATGGAAACGTGGTCCCCTACAAGCTGACCGTCCAAGAAGGAAACGAAAAAAGAGATGGACGGTCCGATTCGATCGACTGTTGGGGATAATGCACGTGATTATTCCCCACCCGCTTTCCCAAACTCTGTCCTCTGACCAAAACAAAAGCCCAGACCCCTTCGTTAACACCGTCCTTGTCTAATTGACCAAAATATCTTCAGATTCCTGTTGTAGATTTTAAATTTCGAATTTTAATAGAAATTCAGAAATTTTATGTTGCAGAGTTTATGAGAATTTGTATTACAGAATTTTAAATTCATCTTTGCAATTTTGAGAATTTAATTTAATTTAATTTTTTTAGCTATCCAAAATACGTAAAATTTTAAGAATCTATTATCTAGAATCTTTGACGAAAAAACCAAATTGATTTAGGAAAGTTAGAATCTAAAAATCTATCGAAAGGATTTCTCGAGAACACGCACTTTATTCTTTGCTGTTTATAATGCTGGGGGGGGGGGGCATTATAGGGAATGAAGTGAGAACGCGGTTTTGGCCGGCTGGAGTCGTTTGGTTGAACCAACCTAACAACCACCACTTTCCTTCCTTCCACACATCTTCTTCTTCTGCCTTTTCCTTACCAAATTGGAATTAGTTTCCCAACTAATAAAACACACCAAACCCTTTTCCCATGTAGTAAAATAAACCTCCTACTATAAATTATCCTCTCTCTCCTCTTTTTCCGGTTTCCAAAGCCATACTTCCTTCTACTGTTCCCTTCTCTCTCTCTCTCTCTCTCTCTCTCTCTCTCTAAACTACTCTTCCTCTCCGTCTAATTCCTTCCGCCGTGCCACCTGTCTTTCCCGCCGGTGAATACTTCCTTCGCCGGAGAAATCTCTGCGGCACAATTCTCGCCCGACTGCTCTCCGTCAACCAGTAGTGTTGGTTCGTGGCGCGTGGAGTTGGTGGCTCGGTTGGTGGAATCGGTCCGATCCTCGAGTTTGACTCGGCAACCGGCGAGTCGCGAGAATGTGGTGAGCCTGAGGCCTTTCTTCCGATCTCTCGTGGCCGAAATTGTGGCCTAGAGTTTCGTATTCGGCTTTTGTTATTTGTTTGTTCGGCGTAGTCGAAAGAAGACGGAGGCTCACAGAGAAAGGCTTCGGAATGAAATGGTGCGTGATTCAGTTGACCGTCGATGTATTTCTTGTTATTTTTTTTCCTTCTTCTCTCGGATCCTGAACAGTGTTTTAAATTTCGTCGCTCATTCATGGATTTCCTTAATGCCTTTACACATCATCACTGCGATTTGGTATATCTTTTTACGGTGGTTTGATCCGTAGAGTTTCCCATATGCTTCTAGAAAGTTGTGGATGCCTTTATACGATTTTGGCATTTAGCAATTTTCTGCTAATTTTTTCGGTAGTGGTGCCTTTTTAAAAAATAATAATAATTTCACATCAACGGATAAAATGACTAATTTTGAGTTGTGGATTTTTGCTGTATTTGTATCTTGATATGGTAGGAAGTAAAATTTCAGCCTTACCCTTTCTGTCAAAGAGAGAATAAATTGGCTGATACTCTTAAGGAACTAAAGTGGTCAACTGGAAAAGTGACAATATTTTGAGAAAATACAGATGCTGGTTTCTTGCTATAGCATATTGCCCAATTTTTTGCGAGTTGCAATTCCTAGTTTGCCCTTTTCCCCAATGATTGTGGATTAGATGGATTCTGTTATTGTTGTTGTTGTTGTTGCAATTCCTAGTTTGGTTATTAATTATTTGAACTAGTATAATTTTTCTGCCGCTGCTGGCCTGCAAAAGTGTAATATCCATTGAATGGGCGAAAATTTGAAAAATTTAGTAGTTTGCTGAGAATAATTAGGACCTCGTGTTTCATGGGCTGGAATGGATTGTGATGGAGGAAAGTGGGAGTAGGGGGTGGGGGAGTTGCGGCGCTACTTATGCATATTTATGTCTTGAGTGGTCATATGTTGCGTTGAGAAGGAAGAATGAACACCTTGGGACCTCTGATCTAAAACACTCGACCAACCTTGTAAAGACTGTTTTTTGAAATATAATAATATATTAATTTTTGTGTTTTTTTAACTATTTCATAAACGGTTGTGCTAATCACCACTCCCGATGGCCTGTGGATAAAATACAGAAGTAAATAAAGATGCATAAGTAATCAAAGTGCTCAAGTGGAAAAGTCCTGTATTTTCTAAGGCACAGATGATGCCGATGGTTTCTTGCTATAGCATAGCGTTCATTGCTCGGTAGGAGGGTAAGGTGGAGATGGAGTGCGCTAAACAATTACCAGAGGTGTCGTCCTCCTCTCAATTACCCCTCTCTATGGTGGAGTGAATCTTCAGTCTATGATGAATTTGCCTGTGAATTATATTTTGTGTTCAATGTGTTATTGAAAGAATACCACACATCTATGCTAGCATTAAGATTGCAATGGCGAAAATTGGTTTCGTCTCCAGTGCATAATTGCCTTATCAATGATATTTTCCCCTTTTCTTTGTACATCCAGAATGAAGTGTCTCGTGATTCGTCAGTGTTATTGACAATATAAACTATAAAGTGTGTAGAGAACGTTCACACAAAATAACATGCATTTCTGAGATTAAGAAGTTTTTGTGACATGAATACATGATTACATTGTCTTAATGTGTATAAAGCTTGTGATAAATATATATCTTATTCTTTTCCTACACGGTTCATTTCATAACTAATTGTGGTTCGTATCGTAGTGCACCTTTGACATCCATTGATTTGGAGTAATGTACTTCAGTATTCTCCTATTCTCCTATTCATCTTTGATCTGATGAGCTAAACCCACACATAATTGCCCACACGCATGCACGCACACACACACATCATTAGGCACCTATTTTATATGAAAGTAGAGGTATATGTACTTATGAATGTATGTACAAATTGAAAACCCGAATTATACTCTAGGCTCTGCATTCCTGGCTCAATCAATGAAGAATAGCTATGGTTTTGGCTCAGTATTTCTTAAAATTTGTAACTCTAGCTCCAATTTGATAGTTTTGAAGAGATTTCAGTGGTTTGGGCTGGAGGTAGGTGGGAAGCATCAGGGGGGCGGGTAGTTGGTGTTGATGCATGGGGAGGACAGATGGGCTGGCATAGGGAAAGGTGGAGAAGGAAGAAAATAAGTGGCTTTGTTTGGAGATTTGAAGATTAGACAAACGGGTCATCATTTTGTGTTAAGAAAATGGTTCACTCCCAATATAGGCGAGTGAGGTGCACTTGTGGTTAGTTTGGATGGGGAAATGTTATGGTGCAACTGGTCCACAAACTATTCAAGATGTGTGTGGGGTGTCTCTGTGTGTGTTGGGGTTCGGGGAGAGGGGTTTGTGGAGGGGTTTTGGTGAATCAAACTATCGTTACGATTCTAGCATCATGTTTCATGAAAATAGGCTGCTTCACTTTGAACTCTATTGGAATTGTTAGCAAAAGCTGTATGTTTTGCATTAAGAAGGGAAACATTACAAGATATTTTTACTTCGCCACGTGATGCTCAACACCACTTAAATAATTTGGACCTCTGGTCATCCGTACGTCATCACGTGGTGCTCCACATCACTTAAATAATTAGGTCTTCGGGTGTTAGTGGGGCATACCGGGCGGCTGCACCTAGGTCCAAAAAACACACTAATTTTATTTCTCACATACGTTTTGATTTTTCATTAGAACTGTCAACAGTGTGGACTACTCATACTGAATAATTTAAATTAAAAGATACTAATTAGTTTATGAGTAACTAAATGGTGTGGTTCTTTGAAAGCCTTCACATTCTTTCATGTTTGCTGCGTTGTGTTAGAATCTTTTTGCAAGGTCACATTCTTGGCAGACCCTTGAATCACATTTTTGTTACGTGTTGTCCTTTATTTATACATAGTTACAGTTCAATCAGAGAGAATCATGGGCATCATCTTTAGATATGACAACAATTCCTATGGTGTGCTATTGGTATAATATGGTTTTAGTGAAAGTGGGATATTAAATTCCACCATCTGTTGCTTTTACAACTAATTTAAACCGACCTTTTTGATGTATCTCAAACCTGCTTCGTTACAATTATGTAACTATGCAACTCTTCTGAAATTCATTTTGAACTTAAATGTGGGCTTTGATTGAACACCCACTTGCAATTAGAGACAACATTAGCTTGCTTTATGCCAAGGAGCCGCAAGTGCCATAGCTCAGAAATCCCGGGGTTGAAAGGGACTTTGAAGTGCCCAATCTCTTACAGTAGTGTTTCTTTTTCTATGTTGGTGCAGTTTATACAATATACAGTGATCCTAGGTAATTTATAAGATCCCTAATTACATGGTGAGTTTTAAATATAACTGGACGTTGCTCAATGCCATTTGTGACCAGTTTTATTACTGAAAAAAACGACAACTGAAGTGCTGTACTACAGCTGCTGCTAGAGAAAAAGATAAAAGTTATACATCTGATGAAAATGATCGCAAATGTGTAGTTATCATTTGATTTTAGTATCGCCATTACCCTTTTTTTCAAAAGTAAACTGTGGAATGCCAGCAAGGTAATATTTAAAGATAGTTGTGGAGCAATCTGAAGACTCTGCTGAGATTTTCTTTTGGAGTGAAACTTTGTCAGCTTTGTCGAATTCCTTTGATCGTTTCTTTATATCAGTGTTGATTTGATTTTATGTCTGTCACAGCTAATTTTCTGATGGGAGTTGTATATGAACTGTTTTTTTCTCAGGTGGAAGGAAGGGTTTGTAGCTCCAGAGATGCTAAGTTAGAATTATTGAAGCGTAAAAGGCTTCAGCATATAAAGCCCAAACCTTTGACTGACAATATATGTGTCATTAACATGAATAGAAGCGGAGGAGATGCTTTAAGAGCTCCGGCATCATGTGGTGTGAGGTTACATGGTAATCTAGATACATTTTCTCGATCCGGCAGAGCTTCAAATGGGAATGATGCCTTTTCAAAGCACAATGTTGCTAAGTTTGACGTAAATGATCTAGAATGGACTGAAAAAATTCCTGAGTGTCCTGTTTACAGTCCAAGTAAAGAGGAGTTTCAGGATCCTTTGGTTTATCTGCAAAAAATAGCTCCTGAAGCTTCAAGATATGGTAACATCTCTTTTAATCTAACATGGATGATGCATATATAACTGCTTCGTGCTTCCTGCGATATTATTCACGTTGTGTTTAGATGTTTGTTAAACAAAAATGGCACTGAGTCATGGTTTAGAGGTACCACTTAATTGATTAAACTCATAAGGGTGGCTCCTTAGCTGTGTTTTGTTGCAGTTATTGGTTTGTGTTTTCAAAACACTTGGATAATGAAATTATGCAGAAGATGTGATTGCCTTCGACCAGGATCTCTTGAATATACTTCCTGTTTTCTTTAAGGGATTACAAAAATACCCTGCAAAACCCTACATAGTCTGGAAAGTCTTTATTGTCCTCTCTTTTAGAGCTAGAGCATTTGGAGTTGAAACGAAAGTTTCAGGTTCCTTTGCCTCTTTAGGACACTGAGTAAGGTCTCAACTTTATTTTTATACAAAATTTGATTGGGCTTAAAATTCAAAGGTTAGAAACTGGATTTCTGATCCCTAATTGTGCACCGGAAGGCAACTTCATCATCATATAAGGACGAAGCTGCCACACAAGGATATAACGATACTGCTGGATAATAGCACATATTTGCCCCTTAAGGATATTGAGTATGGTCAACTTCATCGTTATACGAAATTTGATTGGGCTTAAAATTTGAAGGTTAGAATCCAGATATTTGATTTGCTAATTGCACACTGGAAGGAAATTTTAGCATAAAAGGAGAAAGCTGGCAAACAAAGATATATAGATACTGCTACATAATTGCTCATATAGGAACAGTATGCTCTTTGTTGTTAATATATTGATTTGAGGCCTAAAAACCTGACTCTGTTTTTGTTTGTTGTATGACATTTATTTTGCCGCTTTCTTTCTTCCCATTTTCACATGCATTTCCAATCAACGGATGTATAACTATGGTTTCTTGAATTCAGGAAGGGCATGTGCTGTCTATCTTCCTGTTGTTTTTCAAATTTTGTCGCATATTTTAGGGGTTCAGTACTTGCACGCCATTTGTTAGCTTGTTAAAGTCAGATGTTCTAGCTTAGTAGTATTGCTGGGAAATAATGCCAACGCAATATAGGGGATTCGCATCAGGCATCACATTTCATCAATCCATATAATTCCTCCTCTTCATGAAGTTATTATTTCTACTGATTCTACTGCGTGCTGCTAATTTTCTGTTTCGAGTTATTGTGCATGCACTCCCTTCTATTTCTCGAAATACAGGAGGGATGGCGAAAAGAAATTATGTAGTCAATCCCAAGTGATTGGGACAGAAGACTTAGTTTTGTTTGACTTTGGAGTTGCTGTTAATGTATTTACGAGTTAATTTCGATGAATAAATTGAAAATGGACCAATGACCTTAGTTCACGTTGATCCGTGCTTCTAATTTTCAGGCATATGCAAGATTGTTTCCCCTTTGAGTGCTTCTGTTCCAGCTGGTATAGTGCTGATGAAGGAGAAAGTAGGTTTTAAGTTTACATCTCGAGTGCAACCCCTTCGTTTTGCTGAGTGGGATACTGATGACAAGGTCACCTTTTTCAAGAGTGGGAGGTGAGTTTTCATGCTTAATGGAGCTATAAACTTTTCAGCGTATCTCTTCAGTGTTTGAGTATAAATTTGGTTTTTCAGAAATTACACATTTCGTGATTTCGAAAAGATGGCGAACAAGGATTTTGCTCGTAGATACTGTAGTGCTGGATGTCTTCCTGCCACATTCTTGGAGAAAGAATTTTGGCATGAAATAGCTTGTGGAAAGACTGAAAGCGTTGAATATGCTTGTGATGTTGATGGCAGCGCATTTTCGTCTTCTTCGAAAGACCAGCTTGGGAAAAGCAAATGGAATTTAAAGGTATTGGATCTTTTTCTGACTTTGCTGGAGCCTTGATGGACGATCTTCTTTTGAATTTTTGAAAGTAGGCATATTAGAAAAACAAAGATGGAAATAAATGTACATTGCGCTTTTCTTTATACTGATCAATTTTCGTTCTTTATCAGCGAAGAGAATTTCCAACCAACTTGTACAACTTTTTTGTTGTTGTGGTGTATCCCTTTATCTTCCTTTTTGTGTCTTCAAATTGCTCATTCCTGATTTCCAATGAAACACATCTAGAGTAGATATACATCTTTCCTAGTGAGTTTCAATTGTGGCCCCGTCTATGTTTTCCTGATATCTTCCGCGGTATTCGTTATCGGATTACACGGTTCTAGATTTGCCATTTCTTATCCTTTTGACATCAATATTGCATGCATGTGTTTTAGTTTATCCTCTTTTATTACCCCTATCTCCTCTTTGGGATATTAAATTGTGTAGGAGGAATCTTTTGCCAGCATTTTACTGTTATTTGCTCATGCTTGTACCTTTTTATTTGAATTATGTCATCCTATTGTGATGCATCTTAACTATTTTTATTGCAGAAACTTTCTCGGTTGCCCAAGTCTATATTACGTCTTCTAGAAACCACAATTCCGGTACAAAGATAATTCTCCCATCGTAATTTGAATTTCCTTTTTTAATTCTTGCTTGCTTCTGTTTCTAATCAGTGCAGGGTTCATTTTCAGGGAGTTACAGAACCAATGCTTTACATAGGAATGCTATTTAGTATGTTTGCTTGGCATGTGGAGGATCATTATTTATATAGGTATACATGCTTAAATAAACAGAATGTCTCTTTTAATACTTATATTTCTGCTCAGAGAGAACTTTATCGATTATCTGTTATTCTGCAGTATCAACTATCATCACTGTGGTGCGGCAAAAACTTGGTACGGTATTCCTGGTCATGCAGCATTGGACTTTGAAAAGGTGGTCAGGGAGCATGTTTATTCTCGCGATATACTATTGGCTGACGGAGAGGATGGTGCATTCGACGTGCTTTTGGGGAAAACAACTTTCTTTCCACCAAATATTTTGGTAGAACATGACGTCCCTGTCTACAAGGCTGTGCAAAAGCCTGGGGAATTTATAGTAACTTTCCCCCGAGCATATCATGCAGGATTTAGTCATGGTAATATTTTGGCATGCCCTTTTCTTCGTCCGTTTCCTACTCTCCTTATTCTTTTCAGGCCTGTTTGTTTGACTGGATTAATAGTGGAGGATACACAATCCCTTAAGTAATCCTCTCCGACAAATTATGTGTGACCACTAATACCACATCCTCCAAGATATTACTGACCACAGAGTTTGTGGTCAGCATATCACGCAGCACTTTAACTAAATGTAGGATATGTGGTCCCCTTCATTTTTACTGAATGAGCATTGTTTAACTTGTACACTTGTCTTAATTTTCAGGTTTTAATTGCGGTGAAGCAGTAAACTTTGCAATTGGTGATTGGTTCCCTCTGGGTTCTATTGCTAGTCGGCGTTATGCACTTCTTAATCGAATTCCTCTCCTTCCTCATGAAGAGCTCCTTTGCAAAGAAGCAATGCTGCTTCACACGGATTTGGAACTTGACAATCCGAATTATGCATCTGCAGACTTAAGCTGTCACCATAGTATCAAGATTTCTTTTGTTAATTTGATGCGATTCCAGCACCGCGCTCGCTGGTGTTTAATGAAAAGTAGGGCATGCATCGATGTTTCTCCAATTGCTCATGGAACTATTCTCTGCAGTTTGTGCAAGCGTGATTGTTATGTAGCATACCTTAATTGCAGCTGTTGCTTGCACGCCCTATGCCTTCGTCATGGTATGTTGCTCGTTATTTTGTTTTAGTCTAATTGAATGGAATGTTTGTTGCAATTCTTATCGTAACCGATGATTGTACTGTGCAGAGATTAAGTTGCTTGACTTACCTTGTGGGGGGAATTTTACTCTGTTCTTGAGGCAAGATGTTTCTGACATGGAAGCTGCATCCAAGAGGTTTGAGCATGAAGAAAGTATATTGTCTGAGGCTCAACAACAATGTAGAAGTGGCGATGACTTGTCTATTCTACTGAAAATGTTTCCATCAGCAGAAGAGGATGGATATACCCTTTATTGCCCTACAAACTTTGATCTCAGCCCACACATTGCTAAGTCAGATGATCAGATCCAACAACCAGAATTTGGCTCTCACAGCCAGCATATGTCCTGTGCTGGTGCAGAAAAGTGCAAAGCTGAAGGATTGGATACTTCTCTTTCTCATGCTGCACAAACAATATGTCCAGCCGAGAAGCTTCTCATACCCAACAATGTAAGATTTAGCACCTTTTTTGCATCCCCCTGCCCCCTCTTTCCTTTGTCCCTCATGTTGTATGCTACATAACGCATAATGTAAGCAGTCTTTGCTTCATGGGTACTCTAAAAATCTAGAGTCTGCTGAAATATAATTTGTTGCTAACTTCATATTTCCAGCAGGTACAGAATCATGCCAGCTTAGGTTTAGGAGATCTTACAGCCACTAAGCTTTTTAAAGACGCACATTCCGTTGTTTATGAGTCTTCAGAGTTGTGCATCAGTGATTCATGTCTGAGCACCCAACACGGTAATATTCAAGAGTCAGGGGTTAGGCCTGTTCTGAATCAGGACAGTGATGAGTCTGATTCGGAGATATTCAGAGTTAAACGTCGTTCTTCTGTGAAAGTGAGACAGAGAAATGTGATTGATGCCTTCTCTCCAAATTTTGAACATCAGGTATACTTCCTATCTCTATTCCATTTTGTAAATTGCTTGAATGTCTCAAATTTAACAGTTGATTCTCAACTGTTGGACACGTACTGTATAGTGTCATAATTTTCTTCACTTGAAGTTATTTTCACTCACCTGTGGTTGCTTTTCTTGTCATTTCTGGAATTGACTTGGCTGGTTCTAGGGTCCCCATTCCGTAAGTGATGTTAAGTTTAGTTTGTCCCTTTTAGGTTTGACTTCGTGAATAGTGGGCTAAGCTGGGGTTGGACTTAAACCTATAGAATTTCTGAAGTTGCAGTCCTGGGAATGAGGAAGGTAAGAATACCTAAATCCAATACCTAAATCCACCTTTAGAATTGAGAAGAGACTTAAATTGTAGATGAACCAACTGAATTGATTTCCTATGAAAAGCTTTAAAGCCATACTCTTATTTGGATATCTTCCAATAACTACTTTTGTAGATAAGTTCTTATAGTTTGCAATAAATTTTTTTATTTATTTTTATTTTTTTATTACACTTGAGAATGCAACTAAGGTTCTTGTTTGGCTGTTGATCAAAATTGCCTTTTGGTGTTTTTATTAATTACTGGAATCTCTCTTCAATCTTCAAACTTCAGTATCTCCATGTAGTTTTAATATTTTCACAAGATGGCAAAATCGACCATGTTAGACAATAGGAAATGATACCTATCACCTTTGTCCCTCAATTGGAGTAGCCAATAGAGTCCATTTCCTGAAGCCATATGAGTTATTCTAGTGTTTAGTGCAGTGGAATCAATTAGTTGTCCCTCATTTGTAGCTAGGAAACTGAATGCCCCTTCCAAACTCGCTTCTGCAGTTGCAGTGGTGGAATTGTACAATTAAATTATGTGATTCTCTGTTTTTGTTGGCTATGTTTGGATCAGGGATTTGTCACAGGTAAGGCAAATCATATGGATTTCAATTGGTTAATAGATACATTAGTTTATAGATCAGTATACGTGGAAAATTTGGTTTCTTCCCGGAACATATACTCAATTCTTCTCATTCTCTAGCCCAACTAAAAGGGAGAAAACTGAACCAAGCTTTGTATCCCAATTGAAAATTAGCTTTAATTTCTCTCTTATGCCATTTCTTGCCATGCCTTGCTTTGCCTTTTCTTTTTTCTCTACGAGCCCAAGATGCCAACACAATCCTAGAATTTGGTGTAAATGGGATTTTCTTGCTAAAGAGAAAATATACCTGTGAGTTACTACGTTGCTGATATGGAAAAGTAATTTGAGAAATCATTGTTCGAACAGGATTGGGATTTTGTGCCTCTTGTATGGTTTTTTTTTTCCTTTCTTTTTTGGTACATAAAATGGAAGTGCAGGTATGATATCTCGTCACCTCCGACAGGGAGTATTGTCCCATCACACCACGCCAATATTTGTAGGGGACCTCACCGCACCTACTTCGGGACCGAAGCTCCCAGCACGTGTTGGTAGTATTAGGAGTATGTTTAGCCCTAATAAGGGGCTATGGGAACTCAAACCCGGGCCTTGTCCAATCAAGTCTGAGTTTTCACCACTAAACCAACCCCTCATTCCTCTTATATAGCTTTAAGGATATGAGTATGACGTTTTTTAGAGACTATTGGTTCATTGGTTGCTTGTTTTGCTATGTTCAGAGTTGAAAGTTCCTGATTAATTTATCTTGAGAAGTCAATAGTCGTATCTGTTAACTGTATTTGATGATAACTGGCCTTATTGGCAATGAAGAGAAATATAGGCTGTGTTCGGTTGCAATTTTCGGCAATTTCCGGAAAATATTTCCGGAAAAAGTGTAATCATTACCCCTATTCACTTTTCTCTCATTCCAATAATTACTCTTTCATCCAATCATTACCCCTATTCTCTCCCAATAATTACCCCTATTTCTCTCTCTATCTCTCTCCAATCATTACCCTATTTCCAATCATTATCCCTATTTTTCTATCAAATCATTACTCCAACAACCATTTCTAAAAACCAAACCAATCACTAACTCAAAAATTTTTTTCCGGATCATTACCCAGAAATTGCAACCGAACTTAGTCATAGTCTTCTGACACTAAGTTTGAATACCGTCCCCGACCATCAATCAACCATGGTTTAAGCAAAGAGCATGACTTAAAGAAGCAGCCTTTTGGCCAAATGAAGAGAAGATTTGATTGATGTACACACTTGTGAAACAAACACCACTAAAAATTTTAAAGTGGAAGGAGGACATTGGTTTTCAACAGTTGACATAGGTGGTAGGCTTATGTCTGCTCCCATTTCAGTGAACTTGTATGGCTGTATTATTGTTCGTATGTGCTCAAAGCCTTCAATGCTTGTAATTTGGTTTGAGTGGTTGTTTACAATGTTAATTACTGATGCATGTTTTAAACACTTAACGCCACGCCAATCATCTCCTCACATTTTCTGTGCTAGTAAAAGCTTGCTCTCATGGCCTGGGTCGTGTTTATTTCCACAGGGACTTAAGCGACTAAAGAAACTCCAACCTGAGGAAAGGGCAATGAGAAGAGAGCCACACCCTGTAGAGATTGGGCCGAAGCGATTTAAAGTCAAAGGCCCGACAATTATTGGGCCGCACAGCAAGTTGCATTGAGTAGATCTCTGCTAACTTTGTTTCTCTAACGGGGTTCTAACGACAGGGAAAAAACTGAAGAATTGTTTTGGGTAGCAGCACAAAATTAACCTGAGTTTAGATGACAAAACTACATTCTTTGTGCAGGCCTCAAATTGGGGCGATTCGCAGGATGGTGATATTCTTGAGGTTCTCGGGCCGGGGAGTTTTTGTCTTGTGGCGGGAGAACCTTTTTCTGCAAACAGAAGGTAGATTTTAGGTTAGTGGCTTTTGTTGTAAATTTATTTTAACAGTCAAAAGTAATTCTTGTTAGGAAAATGGGTATTCCCATGATCATGTTACTAGTCTGCTGCTTCCTCTGATTAGGTTATTCTTTGTAGCAATGTGGCATAATTGTGCCTTGGACTACTTGAATAAAATTCACAGTAAATTCATCAATTGGAATTGTGGCATCCTTGAAATTTTCTTATTTCAGTTGTTTCTGCGTGTTCCGTGAATGTATAAAATTCATGAAGTTGGAGGTGTTGGTTGTATAATGCAGATTCATGTAAAGCATGTTTAGGTGGTTATATATTTTGAGAGGAAATGAGTGGTTTTGAGGGTTTTTTCTCCGTAGATGAGAGACAAAGGGCTAACGTTTAGAGTCTTGATCAAAAGCACTCAACTATGGATGGAAGGATGGTAAGAACTTGACTCGATAGCCTCTTATTGAGGCTAAACATATTCTTAAAATCACCCACACTTGGAGAGACTTTAGTTTCAATATTGACGTAGGAGTAGTGTTGGCCCTTACAATATAGTGGAGTGGTGTGTCAGGATAATATTCCCCGACAAAGGTGACGGGGTACCATACCTGTACTTTTATTTTTTGTGAAAAACAAAGGAAGAAAATCCAACAAGATAAAAAATGCTGGCCCCACATTTTCTTTTAATGCATTTGTAACAACCACCACTTGTAGAAATGTAAAAGTTCCCCAATCAAAGGTGCAATATTATAATTGAATCCATGACATTCTGTACCTTAACCTTCATAATAGAAGCACCATAATTCAATCTGATTGGACTCTCTGTTGTTTCATCAGGCTTGTGGGGTCTGCTCTCAAAGGTCTTAATTCAAGAAAGTAGAACTGTGGAATAGAAGAAAGTGAAACAAATTACTCAAAAACTGAAAAGAAAGTGAAACAAGTAAATAATATTTATAACACTAAATGAGAATGGAACAAGGAAAAGAGAAAAAGAGGACAGAAGAAAAATGTTAATGGGTTCTTGTCAAAATCTGCATATTACTTTCAATCACTAGTTTCAATAGATTTGTAGGGCACTTAGATGAGCTTTTCCTTGCCCAAAAGTCTTTTGGAAAGATTCAATATGTCTCAACCTTTTGAATTTTTTGGATGTTATTATATCAGTCTTTGAACAGGATCCTATACTTATAGCAACCAGAAAGATAGGAAAAAACTAAGAATATATGAGGGTATATATATATATGATTGGGAAAATCTTTGCTTTTGAAATGTGGTCAAGTTTCATGAGAATATTTTTGCATGTTGGGAAATAGACACTTTGCATCATTCCCAATCTGAGGTATTCAAGGTCTTACATATGATGGGGTATCTATTAAAGTATTCTTGTAATCATTCTTCATGATTTTCTATACCAAACAGAGGATTGAGAATGTGGTGAGTCAAAATAGTTTGGGCAAGTTCATCATGCTATATTGGCTCAAAGTTACTCCATCCGTCTCTTTTTTACGTGCCCTGTTTCGTAATTTCAACTTATTAAGGTAACATTATCAGTACACCTTAAACATACAGAGTAATTTTTTTTTTAATCTCCACTTTTCCTATTTACTTTCTATGGAGACATCATCAAAATGGAAAATGTATCAACTTTTATCGACTAACTTTACAAAATAGACACTTATAATGGGACAATCCAAAATGAAATATTGGACTCTAAAAAAGGGATGGAGAGAGTATAATTTATTTATTTGATGTTAACTTTGATATCAACTTTTTGGGTAAATCTACTATGTCATCCAAGCTAACTGATCTATATCGAAAAATGAGATGGATTTAATCAAATAATTTGGATTTGAAATTGTACCAAAATGACACCAAGCTGGTGCAACAACATTGCTAAAAAAATGATTTCAACAAAGTTATTTGCCAACAAGTGAGACTAGCTCTTAGAGTATTCCAAAGAAGTCAATTGAGTAACAAACTGGAGTATGTAGTAAGTGGGCATGGATGGAGCTAAGTGGGTTCACTTGACCCCACTGACTTCCACAATTGTCCATTATTTTGGTGATCTTTTACTACCTTTTGTTAATTTGATGCCACAATTCTAATAAAATTGTCCCAATTGTCCCTAAGTATGAAGTAATTATCCAACCAAAACAAAAAATTTACCCTCTTTTTAACACTAGGATTTCCATAATCATCGGTCAATAAGTGTGGATAATTTAAGTCAAGAACACTCTTGTGCAAACTTCTACGCCTATCTAATTAATGAATATTAAGGCTTTTTTTTTTTTTTTCACAATAACTGCTTCCCTAACGACATTCAATCAGGAATAATTCTCGAGTCATAATACATATTATGTTTCTTATTAACAAATAAGAAGAAGTCAAGTATTGACCCCACTGGAAGAGATTTCCGACTTCGCGGGAGCTCCCTGTATTATACACAAGCTTTTTATATATGATCATATATGTGCAATGATTGAGGACTACATGGATTATGTTATGTTGTTGTTTATATGCAATGCTAAATCGATGCATATCTACAGTTAAGAAGAAATTTGTAAATAATTCCTTTCGGACTCTGCTACTGAAATCGACCGGAGCCACCGATGGCACGTGGGGCCCACTAAAGGCCCCGCACAGATGATATGAGCCGTTCGAAAATTTAAAAAAAAATTCCGAGTGGGCTTGTGAGAGCTTAGCTCCATCTGATGTGTATAGGTACTCGATCCAATCATCCTATTTTTCAAAAATTAGAATGAGCTCCGAAAAATGGGATGATTGGATCGAACACCTACACACATCGGATGGAGCTGAGCTCTGATTGGCCCACTTGGAATTTTTTTAAAATTTTTTTGAACGGCTCTGATCATCCGTGCGGGACCTGAAGTGGGCCCCGCATGCAGTCGGCGGCTCCCGTCGGTTTCTTTAGCATTACCGAATTCCTTTCCAAACTCAAGATCCAAACAAAACACTACACATGTTTTGAGTCCATTTTCAGATGCCCAAAAAACAAATCATTGCTTAGTTTTCGGAAGGCCTTTTGTGAAAACAGTAAGTTTATGGGTACAAAAAAATTGGTACAGATTTTGTATATAGATTTTTCGTGGGGTCCATTATGGGTCCCACACAAATGATCTGAGCCGATCACTAAATGTAAAATATTTTTTCAAGGGCTATCGCAAAAATTCAGCTCATTCCTATACTTACAGGTGTTCAATATAATCATCTAATTTTTCATTTAGATTTCAGGATATGAAAAAGTTAGATGATTGGATCGAACATCTATAAGTATTGGATTGAGCTGAATTTTTGCGAAGGCCCTTGAAAAAATGTTTTACATTTAGTGAATGGCTCGGATCATTTTTATGGGATCCGTAGTGGGCCCCGGAAAAAATCTACGTACAAAATTTTTACCAATTTTTCTGTACCCATAGACTTTCTGTTGTGAAAATAAACTACATTGATTTAGTGTCCGTGGGCCGAACCGGATCACCTATGGACCAAACCGAAACACCCATTGGGCCAAACCCAAACGTACCAATTCGGCCGAATTTTCATAACGCTCCAATTTCCGGACACGTTATTGAAAGTTCTTTTTCAGAATGATTTGCAACCGTTAAAGACATTTGTTAATTATCAGCAGAAGCTTAATTAGTTTGATTTCATCAAATGCGAAATACAGGTATTTAATTTCCAAAATAGGATTACAACTTCATCTTCAAATTTAAGTGAATTCTTAGGTCTTCTCCACAAGACTCATTTCCCCCCACCCGGAGTACAAAGTGAATGCAACCAAACGATCTACTCATTCCGGATTCACCTACAATCATAACAAGGGAAGACATAACCATACGACATCTCATGCATTAGGGGTCGAACAATACTAACACCGAGGGTCCCTTACTGTACCCGAGGTCCTTTACCATCCCCTCAAAACACTCACAGGTACTTTAACGTGATCCCCCAAACTCAGACATGGTATTTTACCGCTCCTTTACCGTCCTCCAATCACACTGAGTCCTTTACCAACAACCGAAACCTAAAAAAGAAAAAAGAAAAAAGGAAAGAGACATTTTCTGTCGGTAGGAAATTTTCCCCCTGATACAATTAATATGATCTACTGATATATATATATATATATATATATATATATATATATATATATATATATATATATATTTTTTTGGGGGTAAGTATCTACAGATCAACATCGTTTTGTATTAGTCAAATTTTCACATTATGCAGTTAATTAATTAACTCAATCACGAGATTTCGTTTTCCACTGAGAAAAGTCCATGTTGACCCTAATAAAAATAATGGATAATAAGAGCGCCCTCGCACTTGATATTAGATCCAACAGTAATGTATTTATTCTTGTAGTCAGACTGTTTAAACAAGTTTGTTTAAATATTGCTCCGTGCAGATATATTTATACTTTATTGCAAAGCCGTTGAACACATTTTACACCAGTAGTTTTTAAAATATTAAAAAAAAGCCCAAAATACTGATTTTTGAGATTTTTCCTTGGATAATTTTCAAAATACTTGTGTAAAAGTCATTATTTTTTACTTGTCTGATTCCTCTTGTCGAGATGAACCAATAATAAAAAAATATTTGGTGCAAAACTAACAAACGCAAAAAAAAAAAAAAATTGAATAATGACAAAACTCAAAAATTGTGGTCTACCATATTTTGGTTAGCGGAAATGGGGCCTGAATGGGCCTGAAATTCGCAAAATTGAAATAGTCTTAATTTTTTCCTTAACTAGATAGGAGTCGAGAGCAATTTTGTTCACTCTCGCGAGGGTGTACTCATTCTGTCTCTTACCACGATAATCAGAACCGCTCATTTTTATTTGGATTCATTTGTTAGGAGACTGAGCAAAAATTCAGCTTAATTGGATATTGGTAAGTGCTCGATCTAATTCAAAATTAAATTGGTGAGAATGAACAAAATGAGGGGGAACAAAATTGCTCTCTTAAGAGTCTCTTCAAAAAAGTTATATCCGATTTCCATGTTCCCCCCTTTCCTTTTCCCCCCTCTCTTCCTTCTTTCCTCTACCCACTCTGTTTGCCCTATGGTTCTGGACTTGCTATCTCCTCTCTCATTTTGTGGATTTGGATTGAGATCTTCTCTTTCTTTCGAGTGAGAGTTTAGATCTCCCCTTTTCTCCTATTTTGAGGTTGATCTCCACCAATCTGTGGTGAATCTGGAGCTCTGGCATCCGACGACTTCCTGGAGGCAGTGTATAACGCCCGATTTTCAGAATAAAAATCGGAGGCATTAAATATTAATTTCTAGAAAATTTACTTTATTAAAGTTCAAATTCAAAACAGATAATTCAACATAAAGATTCATTTATTACAAACCAATGTGAGAATACTAAATAATCTTTGTGGTAATGAAATAGACAAAGTACAGAGCTAACACTTAGACTTGATACGGATCCCAAGCATACTCTGGCTTGACTCCCATATCTGGATTCTCCTCTGGATAATATTACTCACCTTCAGAGTTCTGTGTATCTTCTTGGTTTTTTGCAAAATCTGGCACGGATGCAGACAATCCATACCTGAGTGATAAAGTTCACCCAGTAGAATAATCCAACCCAACTACCTCTCTTACTTTACAACTTGCAGGTAACAGGATAATAACGATGTGAATAAGTAAAATTGAGATTTTTCACATAAATTGATTTATTACTATCCATTAATCTAACGTGTGATCTAAGATCTCATCAACGAGATCTTTCCTCCCCAACTGCTAGTCGTGCCCTGTCCCATGAGATCACTTCCTTTTGCTGTCGCGGATTGTACTTAAGTTATATACCCATCGTGTATCCTTCTCATTACAAAAAAAAAAGCTTATCATGCCCGAATCATAACTAGGGTTCGTCTATCTTATCATCGCTTCACAATCATTACTGGACCCTCGCCAGTTTCAAATCATCTCTGGACTTCCCGCCAGTTTGGAGACTGGGCCTCCATTAGCACCCATCTCAATATCCCGCCTGCAGGCAATCTACATCACTTCTTTCCAAATTAACCTTTACCCAGCAACGTCTAGGTGAATTCTATTCGCAAACCAACCCATGTGTCTAGGGTCCAATCTAACATACAAATCAAGGGTTGGAATAATAACATGTAATCAAAGTGGTAATTGAAATAAATAAAGAGCGAGACAATCACGTGACTTTTTATGAATGGGCCGTTGCCCTTAAACTTGCATGGCCAAGAAGTTATGATGAAGCAAGAAACTTTTATCTAATAAAAGTGTTAATAAAAAAAATTAGGCTCGCATTAATTAATTTTTGAGTTAATTACCTCTAAGTACAGAAAAGTGACACTTAATTCTCATTAAGGAGAGATGAAGTACTTAATTACCACTAAGTCCACTTTTACAAAAATACATTTATCATTAATAGAAGTGTCACCCTAGGGTTTTAGGGTATGCTAGGGTTTTAGGGTACCATAAGATTTTAAGTACCCTAGGGTTTAAGGGTACCCTAGGATTTTAGGGTTTTAGGGTACCCTAGGGTTTTAGGGTACTTTAAGATTTTAGATTTTAGAATACCCTAGGGTTTAAGGTACCCTAAAGTTTAGGTTTAGGTGGTTTCATAGAGCCCTAGGGCTTAGGTTTAGGCACTTTCATAGGAGTTTTAGGGTGCACTTTCCTATTATAGGGTTTTAGCGATTTAGGCACTTTTATTGGGTACCCTAGAGTTTTAGGCACTTTTATAGGGTACTCTGAGGTTTAGGCACTTTCATAGGGTGCCCTAGGAGTTAGGCACTTTCAATATTTGGGGTTTTAGGCACTTTCATAGGGTTTTAGTGTTTCGTTAATTAGAGGAGACTTGGTGGGAATTACTTTCTATTTTCTGGATCTAGAGGTAAATTGCCCTTAATTTTTTTTGAAATTAGATTGATTAATAACTAATTACGCACGTTAAATAGGTAAAAATATTAGAATAATTATCATGATCTTAATAGGATCCTAACGGTCCTACGCAACATGTTTGGGTATCAAAGGTTGGGTCCGGAGGGTCATAGGATTTTTAATTAATGATATTACCGAAATTTATCGAAAGTAAAATAATTAGGTAATAAATAAAACATGTTGAGATTAACAAGGTTTTATCTTAGGAAGGTAAAGAGTCTAAAGAAAATTATTCGGACATTAATAACATGTTTATGAGGTCGCAAAGTTACTTCGATTGAAAACTTTGAAAGATAGCTAATAAATAATTAACAAATAGATAATAAAATAAAATAAAAGTGATATTCACAAGATATGATCTTTGAAGTGTGAGGTGTCTAGGAAAAATAGTTCGGGTGTCAAAAATAGTGTTCGAAAGGTCGCAAAGTCGATTCAAACGATTTTTAAAGTTAACCGTAGGGACCTTGCTGCTAGAGTTGTTGCCGCAAGGTTGGACCAAGTCAACATTGCGGTTAGACAGTTCACCGCTGTAACGCCCCGATTTTTGGAAGTAAAATCGGAGGTATTAAATACTAATTCTCGAAAAATTTATTAGATCTAATTCGAAATCCAAAACAGATAATTCGTCCTAAGGATTCATCTATTACAAACTATTGTGAAAATATTGAAAATAGTCTTTAAAGGGATAAACTAAACAGATAATAGAGCCGTCTTCTAAGATTGATATGGGTCCCAAGCGTATTCTGGCTCAACTCCCACTTCCGGATTCGCTTCGGTATAGAATTGGTCACCTTCGGGATTCTGTGGTTGTAACGACCCGGATTTTCGCCCTATTTTTTTTTTATACAAAATTTGAAATGTTAAATACTAATTCAATAATTAGTTAAATTAATTAATTAAAATACATTATCATGTATATAATTGATATTACTAACAAACTTGTATAGGATATATATATATATATTATACTTTCAATATACATGGATCCATACCTATCCCTTATCCTTCTTAACTACACCCTAAAAACTCTAACTATAGTTTTATCCAAACACAACCCATACTTATTTCCCACGTTCCCACACTCCACCACCTCTCCATCACCCTTCTACCTCATCCCCTCTTTTTGTGCAAAAACCAAACCTACCTTCCACTCCCTCATTCGGCTGAGAGAGAGGAGAGAGAAAAACATAACTCTCCCACTTTCCTCCACCACTCCCTCAATATACTCCACCCCTCCTCTACAAAACTAACACCCTCCCCATTTTCTCATATTTTTCGGCAGAGGGAGAGAGACCATCTCCCCCATCCTCCATTATCTCTTCCTCCTTTTCTTTTTCTTATTTTGCCGAGAGAGCTAGAAGAGAATTAATACTTTGTAGTCCATATTTTTTTTTTGGGTGTGTTGTCCTTCTTCTAATTTTCCCAGAGGGAGAGCAGAGTGACTAGAAAGGAAAGAAAGAAAAGAGAAAAAGAAGAAAGAAGAAGAAGATCGTCCGCTGTCACCGCCGATCATCTCCATTTTTTTAAATCCTAGCTAGAACTGCAAGGACGAAGGTAGATTTTTCTTTACCCCTTAACTCTAAGTATATTGGGTGTATTTTTAGATATTATTGTGGCTTTCAGTGAACCCATGTAAAGAAACACGATAATGTGAAAAACTATTTCGAAACAGCCGTAGGTGACGCGCACGCGACCCCTTACCCTGCAATCGCCACCCCTGTGCTCATGTTCGTGAACTTGATTTCTGGATATAAACCCAGATTTAGTTGAAGTTGATTTTAATATGTCATGACCCATTTTGCCTACAGTTTGCTATTACACTATTGAATAATTGATTGGTTGATAGAAATTCTTGAACTCTAGATTATTCTATTAGTTATCTAAATGCCTTGAGTAATAGATAGGTATGTACATACGTAGAAAAAAAACTAATAATAATAAAATTGAATGATCAGTACAAATGTTGTTATGTAGATTAGTGTATATATTCTATAACTCTTATATTTTATGTATCTAATAGATTTCATAAGGAAGTAGATATTTCACAACGTACAAAAAAAAAAAAAAAAACAGTAGGTTCTAGTATTAGTGAAGAATGAGTTTTTTTTTATATATAAATAAATAATTATGTATAGTTGTGGGTGACACGCAAAGTAAATATTTAGGAACTATTTTTCTTATAAAAAAGAAAAGAAAAAGAAAAGTGATGCAAATCAACGTTGTCGAGTAATGTTCTTTAAGATACCCAACTTCAACTATTATAAAACTTTGACCGAGTAAAATTAGAAATTTACCCTCAGACTTCTATGTTACAAAATTTAACCTTAGGCTTAACTAACTAGATTATATTACAATAACAACCTATGGTTTACGAAATAACTATTCACTCCTCAATTAATGGAAATTACTAAAATGAGCCTGTGTGCAAAATCCTAATGAAACCCAAAAGTCACCGGGACAAATTTGAATACTTTATGTGAAATATTCTTGTGTCTTTTGAACTGTCGATAATGTATTGTTTCAATGACTCTTTATGAACTGTTGTTATTATTGATCCACTTGCAATTACTCTGGTATTGAAACATAATGAAATTGATGTGAGGTTAGTTTGGACTTAAGCCCATTGGCGATGGGTGTACGGTGGCTCGGTTATCCTGTATATGTGTGATATTATAATTTGTTTACTTGTCAATGATATAATTGCTTTGTCGATTGAGCCGAGAATGTAGAAAGGACATTGGATGAGTTATGGACTTGGAGAAATTATGTAGATGTTGTCATGGTTAAAGGAAAAAGGAAACAGATGAAAGGTTGTGGACTTAGCAGGACCTCAGGGGTAGCCTGACAGGACCTCGTGTGATCGGGGGTGGCCTGGTAGGACCTTGAGGGTAGCCTGAAAGACCCAGCGTAGCTAGGGTGGCCAAGCAGGACCTCAGGGGTAGCCTGGCAGGACCTCAGGTATTGAGGGTAGCCTAGCAGGACCTTGAGGGCAGCCTGATGGACCTAGAATTGTGAGGATGACCAAGCAGGACCTCAGGGGTAGCCTGGCGGGACCTCAGGTGTTGAGGGTAGCCTAGCAGGACCTTGAGGGCAGCCTGATGGACCTAGAATTGTGAGAGTAGCCTAGCAGGACTTGTAAAGTACGTCCATGGAAATTCTGAGTTTAGAATGTGGTGAATACTGCAGTGTTGGAACGATTATTGAAGTTGAGAATTTGGAATTTACTTAAGTTGATGTTTATATAATGAGATAAGTTTTGTGCTCTTCGATTCTTACCTCCTTTTATTATAAACGTGATTACTTGTAGTGTAAGGGTTAATGGATAAGATTTATCTACTGAGTTTCAAAACTCATTTTAGTGCCGTTTGGCGTGGCGTTTCATGCCAGGTATTTAGAAGACAGGAGGTGATCAGAATTTTCAGGACGAGAACCCGATTGTTGAGACTGAGGAAGAAGAAGCTTGGAACCCGTATCAGAATTAGTGTTCTGGTCTATCCTTTTTGTTAAATAAAGTTATCATACTTCGGTACCTGTACCCTTAGAAGCTCTGATTTGTTTTTAGTATTGAATTTCTGGATTTCAAGAAATGTAATCTGAAATGATTACTTTTATTTATTTATTTATTTTACTCAATTATGTTTATTGTTAATTTGAATTTTAAAGCTTCCGCTGCTAAACTCTGTTTTGGAGATTAATTTACCTAAATTTATGCAAACATTTACTCAATCAAAAAAAAAAATGATTTAATAACGTTTCCAAAAATCGGGGCGTTACAGTGGTTCTTCTTGATTTTCTGCAAAATCTGACACGGATGCTAGGAAATCTGTGCCTGAGTGAAAGAGTTCACCCCGAACTATAATCCAACCCAAATACCCCTCTTATAATACAGTTAGCAGGCAAACAGATTATATATATGGTGCGAAAAAGTAAAACAGAGATAATTCACATAACTTGATTCATTACTATCCATTAACTTAACATGAAATCCAAGATCCCTCCGTGAGATCTTTCCTCCCCAACCACTAGCCATGCTCGGTCACATGAGATCACTTCCCTTTGTTGTCGCAGGAACACCTAAGTTATGTACCGAGTGTGCACTCCCAATAACTACAGCAAGGGGTAAGCTTATCATGCCTGAATCACGACTAGGGTTCGCCTATCTTATAAACCACATCACAGTTGTTTCACAATCATCACTGGACACCCGCCAGTCTATCAATTCATCACTGGACACCCGCAAGTTTCAATTCTCATCACAACCTCATCATATCTCAACATCACGCCTGCAGGCAACCTCTAAACAGAAAGAAACTTCACAATTTATCCATTACTTAGCATCGTCTACGTGATTTCTATTTCGCATACCATCCCATGTCTCTAGGGTCCAATCTAACATTCAAATGAAGCATTAACACCATATCATTCTCAATAATAATTAAAAACGAATTACAGACAGGTCAAAACAATTATTAGGCAATGCAATCACATAACTTTTTATGACTGGGCCGTTGCCCTTAATCTCGTATGGTCACAAAGTCATTAAGAATGAAAGAATTAATTAATTAAGATTTAAAAATAATTTTCTAGACTTTTGTTAATTAATTATAAGTAATTAAGTTAATTAAACACTAATTAAATACATTAATTAGGTAAAAATATTAGAATAATTATCGTAACCTTAATAAAGGTCCTAATAGTCCTCTATAATAAGTTCGAGTGCTAAAAGTTGGGTTTGGATGCTCACGGAATTATTTTAAATAAAAAGATTAAGTTAAAAGACAAAATAAAAATAATAGACAATAAATAATTAAATAATTAAAAATATATTTATATTATCATAGTATCATCATAGGACTGCAAGATGTCTAAATAAAATTATTCGGAATTATTAACCTCTTTTATAATATTTTAAAGTATTTCTATTAAGAAACAACGCGTAATTAATAATAAATAGCTAATTAAGTAAATAAAATATTATTTTGATAACATATCATCCTTGAGATGTAAGAAGTCTAGAAAAAGTAGTTTAGATGTTAAAAACATTATTTGTAAGGTCGTAACTATTTTTCGTTTGTATCTTTAATTAAAAATAGAATAAATAGCTAATAACATAAAAAAAATATGAAGTCAGTGAGTTATGATCTCTAATGTGTTAAGAATCTAGAAAAAATAGTTTGGGGATTTATAGAGTAGTTTATAAGGTCACAATGATTTTTAGTTTATAAACTTTTACACGATTACGAATAAAAATTAAATAAATAGAAGATTAAATAAAAAAATTATGAAACTAACAAAGTATGAACTTTAGAATGTTAGGAACCTAGGAAAATTAGTTAGGGGTTCAAAATCTAGGTTTAAAAGGTCGCAAAATCAATTCGAACTCAAAACATCAAAAACCGCACGGCTGGAAATACAGGAGTTCGCGGCCGCGAACTCTGTCCGTCTGGTTCTCGCGGCTGGGGGTCCCGAACCTTGCGGCCGCGAGGTTGCTTGCTGATTTTATTTTTTTGTTCGTTTGGCTACGGTTTTGATGCATGGGGGCACGGGGGACCTTGGGTTATGTCTAATAAACATATTTATACGTAGAGGAGGGCTCGGATTGAATTATAGTACCTCGGATTGAGTTGAATTCGTTTTCGATCGAAAATTTGGAATTGGAGAGGATGATTTCGGTTCCGTCGATCGGGGGGCTTCGGGGCCGAATTGGTTGATGTTTGGAGATCCTTGGGACTGTAGGAAGTAATTCAAACGATCAATTTGAGTCTCGGACGAATGAAACCACGAAACCCACTTTTCTCTCTCTTTCTTTCTCTCTCTAAAAATCTATGGATTGTAGGTCGGTTCTATCGGATTTTTCTCTCCTTTCTGGCTCCGTGGAAGGTGGTGAGTATTGTACGTGCCCTAGGGTTGGAGTGGTATTGTATTTATAGAAGAATTTTGATGTAGAAGAATGAAATCGAGTTCTAATCGAATTGGGTTTCGAGATGGACGAATTCAACTCGGTTTAAGGGCTACGGAGGTGGTAGAGATCGTGTAGGAGTAGGAGAGGGAGATATAGAAGTATTGTATGCATGCATGTAATTATAAAATATTTTTAGAGAGATAATTAGATAGGAAACTATTTTTTTGTAATTATCTACTATTTATTTAATAAGGAAATTAATATTATCATAATTAAATAATACTTTTTAATATTTTTATTAGTTAAAATTTTCGGGTTGTTACAACCGCGAACTTGGACTGGTTTTTGCAGCCCGCATGTTGCGGCCGCAAAGTTGGAATCTGTTTTTTTTTTGTTTTGTTCATAGGCCTTGGTTTTGATGCATGGGGCTACAGGGAACCACGGTTATGCCTAAAAACACTTAAATATACTTGGAAGGAAGTTGGATAGGATTATAATATCTTGGTTTGATCGAATTGATTCAAAATCAAAACTTTGAATTTCGGAGAAGATGCCTTCGGTTTTGGCGATCGGGGGACCGAACTGAATGATGTTTGGGGATGCTTGGTGTAGACACCCCAATCCGGATCTCGGAGAGCCTTTGTCCACCCCGATGATGAAATAGAGAAAACGATACATTTGCGAGCTTGAAAAAGGATCTCCTTTAAAACCAAAAACCTAATAAATCCAACAAACCCAGCCAAACACAGCCAAGCCCAATAAAAAGCCCAAAAGACTCTGGACCACAGGAGGAGGCGCCGTGCGGAGCAAAATTGGAGTGCACGGCACCTTGAGAATTCAAGGGACCGTGCGCAGCCAAACTCCTCCGCACGGCACCTTGAGCTAAAAGCTGACTGGCTCAGAAAGCTGTCGGCCACGCCAGTGTGAGCCACAGCTGATGACTGGCTCAGCCGAAAATGCACTTCTGGCCCGCCCAGAAAAAATACCTCCACCATTTGAATTCAAAATCCTTGGCCATTTGCCTATAAATTAACCCCTCCACTCAAGGGAAAGGGGTCCCTCTTAGCCCTTCTTTTGAGTCCTTCTCTTGCCTTTCTCTTGGCTCTCTCACTCTATTTTCTCTCTCTAAGTTTCTACACCCACTTTCTTACTTCCACTTCCATTTCCAAGCTTTAAAGAATGTCATTCCCAAAAGACATTCTTTAAGTACTTTCACTCACTCCCCTCTCATCATTGAAGTTGATCTTTCATTAACTTCAAAGTCTAAACACCTAAAACACTTAATCTTCCCCCACACCCACACTCCTTTTGTTTCATTCAACCTCTTCCATCTACATCCGTGACGATCCATCCACACCCGCGCACCAACGACCCTTGATCAAGCTCAAAACTAAAGGTATAAACTAGTTTCCTCGGACTAGACTCCGTTCTGGTCCTGAGGGGACCTTTCTGTCAGCAGATCTAATCCCTTTTGGTTAGATCCTGACTCAAAACCCATTTTCATAAAATAAAACCAACACTGTGCTGAGGTTGGAAAACCGCGTGGTTTGTTGATAAGACGCGCGGCATCTTGACCCTCAGCGCACGGCACGGTACATACCGATGCTATTGTGAGCAGGCTGCCTGGATATGAGTTTTCCCCAGTTGTGGTTATCTGTATCTGCTGTTTGTTATTTCTGTAGCTCTTAAAATAAGGCCATATATACAAGCCATGATCCGGCCCTTTTAAAAGCTTTTCAAGATCATCCCGAATGATCAAAAACGTTAAAAACTACTTTAAAACCGTATTTTGAGAAAGACAATGGTATTTTTGGGATGATCTAACTGTTGTGAGGTTTCTGATAAGCTTTCCAAGAGATATGCAGAGAAAGCCGTGAGCTAAATAATGTTTTGAAAGTCTGCAATAGTCTGACAGCAGAGCAGGTACCACGCACGGCATGTTGAGGTGCCGCACGCGGCAGCTTAAGGTGCCGTGGACAGCTTAGCCGAGGTCCAGACAGTCTGTTGAATGTTGTTTATCTCCCCTGCTCATATCATTTTATCACTACTGTACAGACAGCACCACCTGCACGTCAATGTGATATATTTCCCATGTCCCTTCCCCGCTACTTGTTTTATTAAAGAGTTTGATATTCCGAAAAATATTGAAGATCCCCCCCCCCCCTTTTCTTTTGAAAACATTAAGTAGAGACCGGTTTTCTCCGGGCGAGTGGGATGCTTTTTAAAGAAAAAACCTTCCCCATTCGTAACGTGGCTCCCGAACCCAACATCTCAACGTTTTCGCTAGACCAAAAGTCTTCTCCAAACGACTCTTCGGTTTCTCGGATGATCCATTTCAAAATCCGGGTGGCGACTCTTCGAGTTGGCACTCCTTTTTCCGGGCGCCGGGAGCCCACACTTGGAGTTGTGAGAAGTGATTGGGATGGTTGAATTGGTTTCAGGTGAACGTAACTATGAAACCCACTTTTCTCTCTTAAACTCTCTCTAGAACTCCATAGCTTGGAGCTTGACTTGGCTACTATCCTCTCGTATTCTGATTCAGTGGTATGTGGGAAGATGATGGTGTGCCTGTGGGTCAATGGGGGTGGGGTATTTATAGGTAAATTTTGGAGGAGGAGGATAAGATCGAATTTAATGGAATTGAGTTTATGAGACTTGGAATGGACAAATTGGGGCCGAATCTGGGATTAGAGAGGAAGTAAGGAATGGATATGAGCGAATTGAATTCGGATTTTTCTTGGGGATGAAGAGATTTTTCGGTTTGCGCGAGGGAATTAATGTAGCTTTCTTGGAGGGAAAGAAATGGAGAAAGAGTGAGCTATGTGAATTGGTGGGCTGTGGGAGAGGGAGAGATTGCAAGAGAGAGTGAGGTGAGGGAGATGGAGTGGTGCATGCATGCATGCATCATAATACAAATATGCATGCATTTATATTTCATGCACATGTAATATATATGCATGCATATTTGAATTATGAAAAAAAATATTAAGAATATTATTATTATTATTATTATTATTAATGCTATTAATAATATTATTAATAAAAAAATGGGTTGTTACATGACGGCGGTGGTGTTCCGACAGTACAGTAGTGGCGGTTGCAGTGCAAACAGCGGGCTTGGTGCTTTTATCAAGATGCAGATCTGAATTTTTTAAAACCCAATCTTGAGTAGACTCGTAGTTTTCTACTATTGTTACCGTTTTCTGCGGCTTTTATTTTTGTTTTTTTGGACAGATAGACGTTTGGTCCTTTGTACTTTGTTTTTTTATTATATAAACGGGATTATCTTTTGGTAAAAAAAAAAAGAGAGTAATATCCTAGCAATTTATCACCATTTATTGCCAACTGCATAACAATAGTAACTTAGTATAACATTTTCACCCTTGTAGATTCTTCTAATATCAATATGATACCCTACAAAATTAGGTTTATTTGTTCATCTTAAGTTGCTCTTGGACCTCTCTCATTTGTAGCCATTAATGTCTAGGGAAGACCAGACCAAGCCTACTACTGGTAGGATTATTTATTGTGCTGACCAATTTAGAGATGCCTCCAAACCCACATCTCATCTCTGAAAATTCTTCAAAAATAGTACTAACAAGCAGGAGTGGTGTGGATTTCAATACCCTAATAATTCTCATTACCGAGGATATGGAATGGTTGACATTGATCCCATTAATTAGTTAAAATTAATAATAACCCCTGCACTAATGATATGATTATGATGATGATCAAGTCCCCATTGCCACACACAAACCAAAAAATGTCAGAAATCTCTTCCATTTTTGCCGATCATGCCGATCAAGAAAAAAAAAAAATCTCTTCCATTTTTGTTCCGCATCGATCGCTGCTGCAGAGGGGTTTTATAGTATAAATTCATACTATAGTAACTAATCTACTAGTATTAGATAAATCATGGGAATTGAAAAGACATTAGAACAAAATAATAACATGATTCTGGGAGCTATGTACAATATTATTTTAGTTTCCAATGTTGTCGGGAATCCTAAGGAGGACCAAAAATGATTAATTTAATACTACTAGGATCTTTTTCCACTTTTTTTGTTTTTCTTTTTGGAAAATAATTTTTGCACCCCTCTTTAATTTGCACTCATTTTCTTGTCGTCGTTCATGTGAGATGACAAAAATTCCATTCTTATGTGGAAATTGTAGTCATAAAGATAATTTAATAATTTCACGTGAATAAAAACAAGAAAATGAGGGCAAGGGAATAAAAGGAGAGTGAAATAAAAATTTCTTCTAAATTAGAGATGTACATGTAGGTGATCAAACAGTAGAGCACGCGCCACATGGCGTGCTCATGAATTTTCCCTTGGGATTTGGTGATAATTATTTTCTTTTGTTTAATAGAATGTATCTTCTGGGTAAGATTTGTTATGTCGAATGCCATCTAAAAATCGTTTGATAAATCGTTTGTAATTTGTTTTGACGGTTATCATTCAACTTCCTGCTGGATGATTATCGTCTTCCCATTCCCCGGTTAAGTTGAGCATGTGCGCTCCTCAATCTTCCCCCTCGTTGTAACCTTTCGAGTTCTATGAAATTTCTTTTAGCCGATCAAAAAAAAAAAGATTTGTTATGTCTTTTTGTTACATGGATATCACCATGCCTCAGTCATATATTGCTTTCCTATGTACACATATATCTATAATAAGCATGAATATACGTGTATATATACCAGATATTGACGTCAATAATCCATTTCAGTAATATAACTCGCTAAAATTACCCTATATATAACGCAAAATATACATTAAATAGTCACAATGTACCGAGTATGAATATATAGGTAGTGGTCATGCGTTTCGTGTAGAATTATTTCTTAGATTTTATGTTTGAATTCCAAATTAGGTGTAATGAAAATTTAAACATTCAACATTAACTATGCTTATTCTACTTATCAAAAAAAAAACCAAGCTTATTCTTATTCTTTTCTTTTTTGATATAATCAATTCATCATTAGAGTTGCAGAAGTTAAAACAAATCACTAGCTGAAACGGCATCTAGCCTGGACAGAATACAACCTGTATGAAATAACAACTTCCTCTTGAGACAATTTGACTCTATCTAGTGAACCCATTTGTTTCTCTCGCGTACCATACAAAAGTCCATTGTGCTTATTCGATCATCTGAATATATATGTGGAATTCTAGGTTCTAAGTTTCGGCCCTCCCCTATATGTCGCTCCTTCCCTCGTTTTCAAGATCCATGCGAATATGACACTCATACCTCTCAGCATCAAGAAAAACACACACACATGGAGATATATACTATATTATATATATAGGTACATCAAAAGGAGTTGGTTAAAAGGATTGTAGTACTATTGTACAGATCACAACCGGGTACAACCCGACCCTACCCGCAGACCCCAATTTAATGGGTTTTTGTTTTTTCATCCTCTCTCATAAAGGTGTTAGTTGAGTATTTGACCCATCTATTAAATTCAACATAGCCACATGCAGATAGATAGCTAGTAGGTGATTGAAAACTTTGGCACCAAAAAGCAAAGTACTACCAGCAACCGGCCAATGGCCAAAGGTAACCGTTGCGTATACCGATGCTTATTGACCAGGTTAAAGTCCTTTTAACCTTGTAGTTTTTAGTCATCCTTTTTTCATGATGAGACCAAAGTTAAAGTGTTTAGCTAGTTTACACGCGCCTCAAATTATCATAAAAGGACAATCTCATCATCAATTTGCGGAGAACTCAATTAAAGACAAGATAAAGCTCCATATGTATTAGCCCTACAGAAATTGATAGACTTTTAGAGATTTCAAACCTAAAAATCTTGGGAGAGAACAAACCACTAAATTCCGAGTCCAGTTGCTTTTAGTCATCTTTTCCTTCCATGTATACTTGCCCCCCATATAATTGAGTTCACTTTTCTCTTCTTTTAAACGAAAGTTTAACATGGAATTTTTAGGTTTCCCACGAGCTATCTTGGGCAACCCACCCGTGGATGAACCAACTTTCAATTATACCTTTTTGTCATGAAAATTCACGTATGATTTGTAATTTTTTTTTCTTGGGGCTGAGATGGATTGAAAATTACCAGGTCCGCGTGATAAATAAATGGGCTTAAATTGGTACTAGTAATCTTCAATCCAAGTCTTTACAGAAAGAAAAAAAAAACCCATTTTTAAAGCGTGCTCACTTTAAAGGGTGCCACAGCTCAAAGGCTTCGGGTCCGGATGGTTTCAACTTCTCGTTTATCAAGAAGGGGTTCCCACGGACCTAATGATCCAATTTTTCTCGGAATTTCATCGGAATGGAAAGCTCATGAAAGGTATTAATTCTACTTTTGTTGCTTTAATTCCTAAGGTTGGTTGTCCTAGTTCATATAAAGATTTTAGGCCTATTAGCATGGTGGGGAGTATTTACAAAATCCTATCCAACGTGTTAGCTAATAGGCTTAAAGATCATCTCCCTGCTATTATTGGTGAAGCCCAAGCTGCTTTTGCTTTTGTTAGGGGAAAACAGATATTGGATGGTGTTTTAATTGCCAATGAAGCTATTCATAGCTGGAAAAACTCTGCTCAAGGTGGTTGAATTCTAAAATTGGATTTTGAGAAAGCATATGACTGTGTTAATTGGGGTTTTTTTATTGGATATGCTTAAGAAGGTAGGATTTGGGGACAGGTGGTGTGGATGGATTAAAGAATGTTGCTCCACAGTGTCTATGTCTATTTTGATTAATGGGGCAGCTTCGCAAGAGTTCCAAACATAGAAAGGGCTGAGGCAAAGGGACCCCTTATCCCCCTTTTTGATCAACATAGTGGTTGAAGCACTTAACATAATGCTGGAACGAGCTCGAGCGAAAAATATCATTAAAGGTGTTCAATTGGGGAGTAACGGAGTGACTATCTCTCATCTCCAGTTCGCCGATGAAACAATTCTTTTTTGTAATAATGATTTGGAGGAAATGGGAATATCAAGCGAATCCTTAGGTGCTTTCAATTGATGTCCGGCCTAAAGATCAAGTGCTCTAAAAGTTCCCTTTGTGGTGTAAAAGTCCAATGGCAGGATATTGAAGCATTTGCTAAGGTGATGGGATGCAAAGTGGAGTCTTTGCCCATTAAATACCTCGGCCTTCCACTTGGTGCTAATCCGAGGAGGGTGAAAACATGGGAACCAGTTTTAGAAAGAGCTAAAAAGAGGTTATGTGTATGGAGAATGAGAACTATATCTACTGGGGGTAGGCTTACACTGATCAATCACAACTCTAGCACTCTGTCGATTTATTTTATGTCTCTTTTCAAAATGCCCGTGGAAGTCGCCAAATCATTTGAGAAATTACAGAGGCAATTTTTTTGGGGTGACACACCGGACAAGAAGAAAATGCACATGGTCAATTGGGAGAGGATCACGATGAAGAAGGAAAATGGGAGTCTAGGGATCAAGCGATTGTTACAACAAAATATGGCCTTGCTCGCTAAGTGGTGGTGGAGATTCAGCAGCGAAAAAAATTCTTTGTGGGTTAAGGTTATTAAAGGAAAGTACAATCTGGACCCGAGGAGCTGGCTCCCGTATTTGCCTGGTACTGGGTCGATATCTAATGTTTGGAGGGACATTTGTTCACTTGGCAATATTGATTGGTTTCTCTATCCGGAAGGGGTTCAAGGTGCAGGTAAACTCTGATTGAGATACGCTATTCTGGGAACATGTGTGGCTGGGTGCTATAGCGATTAAAGATGAATTTCCCAGGCTGTATAGGCGATCAACTCAACAAAATGAGGTTCTGAGCAGTTTTTGTGGATTAGGGGCCAATAGTGATTGGAATCTGCTATTTAGGGGCACACTAAGGTCTCGGAAAAATCAGCAACATGAGGCTTTGAAGCGTAGACGGGATGGTGTGACACTAGATCCTTCAAAGCCTGATCTGTTATAGTGGATTTGGACAACTGATAAAATCTTCTCTGTAAAATCGGTCTACAGATAGTGAGAAGCCCAGACACAGTCACGGAATGCTCTACTTGGTTCCTTATGGAAGAATCTACGTCCCCCTGTAGTGGAAATTTTTCAATGGATGGCCATCCAAGATAGAGTTGCCAAGAGGTCGGTGCTTTTTGATAGAAATTTAATCTCCGAGTTTCAATTGGCAATGTGCCCCTTATGTGATCTGCATGTGGAAACACCTCAACACTTGCTCTTACATTGTCGAACTTCGCAGGGAGTGTGGTCACAAATTCTGGCGTGGTGGAATATTCAATGGGTATGTCCATTTTCTTTAGCAAAGTTAGCACCTTGGTGGTTTGGGAGCAGGTTTCGAAACTTGGAGAAAGCTATTTGGGAAGTATGTTTTCTTGCAACGCTTTGGTCCATCTGGTTTGTCAAATATGAGAGATGTTTTATTGAATTCCATTATAACATGTACATAGGCTCTTGTATTTATACAAGAGTGGAATCTTAAAATATGAAAACAAAATCAAATCCTGTACTATGGAAAGATAATCAAATCCTTGATCCTAATCAATTACAATTGATTCTATCAACTATAATCAATCAGAATATTTTTATTATTCTAACATCCCCCCTCAAACTCAAGTAAGTCTACCAACTTGAGTTTGAAAAAACCCAGAGAAACCAAGAACAACCAAGTCAAGCCAAGCCAAGCCAAGCCAAGCCAAGCCAAGAGAAGCTAGGAAAAAGAAACGGTCAGGAGAGCCAAAAGTCGAGAGCCAGGAGCCAAGAGAACTGCCAGGAAGAACACCAAGAGAAATCAACAAAAGCCGAAAAACAAAGAAGCCATGAGTGCCGATGGTAAAGAGGCATGGTGGGTGCAGGCAACTGGAAAGCGTGAAGAAGATTGACAAAGTAAATAAGTGCCCGGCGGACGGAAGCGAGGCTTAGGCCGCCCGCCAGAAGCGAATATCCACAGGGCCTAGATCTTATAGCTCTGATACCATGTCAAATATGAGAGATGTTTTATTGAATTCGATTATAACATGTATATAGGCTCTTGTATTTATACAAGAGTGGAATCTTAAAATATGGAAACAAAATCAAATCCTATACCATGGAAAGATAATCAAATCCTTGATCCTAATCAATTACAATTGATTCTATCAACTATAATCAATCAGAATAGTTTTATTATTCTAACATGGTTAACGAGCAATGGGTATATATTCAATGGGGGCAACAACTCAAGCTTCAGAAGTGGCAGATTTAATTAAAACGAGAGTAGCTATGTGGATGAAGGTTAAGTTTGACATCAAAATCTACACGGTGGAGGATTTCAAAGGTTATTTGGATGGGATTCGAAAAGTGAAGGTGTAGTTTGGTGTTCTATCCAACTTTGGTTGGATATTTTCTATGGTATTAGTCCTATGTAATATTTGCTTCCCCCTCGATGTACCCCTTCGAGTTTAATAAAAGTTTCCTTTTGCCAAGCCAAAAAAAAAAAAAAAAAACCGTGCTCACTTTGTTATTATTATTTTTTATATTTATTTTTTGATCGGCAAAAGTCACTTTTGTGTGAATAATTAGATTAGCACATTAAAAGAGGAAATGAATCTTGATCTCCTTTTTCTTGGCATCTAAGTACACATATGATGCCGTTGAACAGAAAGCCTCTTGGTAGCGAGCCTCTACTTTATTGGTTTCAAATACTAGTATGATCTATGCATATTATATCTAGGAGCGGCTGCAATGACATGTCCGAACTCTGCCCTGAATAAGTGACCCTAGAAATTTGGCCGATCCCGTTTCCAAGAAAATAAATGTAAAATCGCAAATGCTTAAAATAATGAATTAGATAGTCCACACATGGTCATGGGCTACCCATAGAATCTTTCTTTTTTTGATTGCTAACAAAATTTTATTAGAAACTCGATAAAGAAAACATTGAGAAGAAAGACAAGCCTCCCATAAAACCTTCCACTAGAAGGATATTGTTATTGCGATTTATTTCTCCATTAAAAAAGAAAAAGAGCGATATCATAATACATAAGCACCCAAAAAGCTAATAATAAATACTTAATCTGAACAGTTTAGATACAAAAAAAAAAAATCAATGAAATAAAAAACTGGTCATCTATTTCTCTTCAATCATTGAAATGAAAAATCAATGAAATAAAAAACTTGAGACCTATTTCTAAACAGGTTTGCGATCGGATTATTGAACAAGTATCCTTTATAGTGAGAGAGATTTGAGCGCCCTATTTGATCTAAGTAAGGACATTCTTGCCCCTACACAAATGTGAAGCAAAAGTAATTTTTGCCTTGTTCGTTTCCATACTTTGGGTATTTTAGTTTTGGTAGTGGGTGGAGAGAGAAACGGGGTAATGATTGGAGAGAGATAGAGAGAGAAATGAAATTAATAATTGGAGAAATAGGGTAATGATTGGAGAAAGATATAGGGTAATGATTGAAAAACAAAGTTAAAACAAAGTAAAGTATGGAAACGAACAAGGCCTTTGACTTTGTCACGTGCCAGCTCTTTCAACTACTCACAGTCACACAGTACAATAATGAGAAGATCATGACGATAGAGAAAAAGAGTAATTGGTCTGAACAAACTGTACCCCCCTAGACAAATTATTCCACAATTGCTATAATTTAGGGTTTCATCATCATGATTAAATTTGAGTGGTAGTTAAACCAAACCCTAGGTGTTGGAACTTGAGTGTAATCATCCACATCATGATGCGTAAGCATAATCTTAGATTTTGTCTGAATGTAGATGAAAAACTACTGTACTAAATGATTACCCAATCATAGGAACCGCGGACCTTCTAGTGCAGAGGTGTAGTGTGCAATTCAATTCATTCAAAAATATTTTTGCTGACCTGAATTTGCAACTCGGATCACGCACTACCCCGATAGTGCATCATTGCATTACAAGGTTCCTGTACCACTTATATACTATAACATGCCGTAAGCCTAATGTAGGGGAATAAACTATCAAATTTGTCTGACCAATTAAAATTAGCTTAATTGGCAAGACTTTTGCATTTCACTACGAGCTTAGAAGCTCGAGTCTTCTCACCTCACCTGCGTGTGAGTGTTCTTTTCTTTGTATTTGTTGAGATTATTTCTCCCCTTAATGAGATTTGTAATTGAGTTGAGTTTATAGTGACTGCGGTTCCTTTGATGGAGTTATTTATCTTATTGATTCAGTTGTAGGGACTTAATTATCTCATGGACTCTCACATAATGGATGTAGTGTCCATTGATTTGTACTTTGTAATTCATACATGATGTAATGATCTCCCCTACTGATTGACAAAAAAAAAAAAAAACTATCAAATTTGTGCAATCAGCTCTAATGTTAGATTATCATGTGACATTGATTTAATACCACAATAACAACATGCATATCACTATCAAGCAAATAATTCTATTTGTGAAAGTCCAGCTGCACTTGTCAAGAATTTCCATTGGAAGTACGAAAATAAGAAAATAAAGAGAACCAAATTAGATAAAGAAAATCTGATGACAAAAAGACCCTAACGGTTGCATATATTTAAATCAGGGTAATGAAAATGACACTGTTAAATACTTAAATACCTTAAAAATAGAATGAAAACAGAGTAGAAATCGAAACTCCCCCTGCAACGGTGCCGTTGGCAGGTGAATCAATTTGGATGGAAAAAATACAAAGTAAAGACATAAGCTGATCATAAATAATAACACAATAGAAAAGTCAATTAGTAATTCAGATACATAAAAGTGTTGTGGAAAACACTTGAGACAAACTTAAAATGCAAACGATCGCATTGTTTTAGCATAATGTTTTATTATGCTTTTTGTGTGTATATGAATCGCATTACACCGTTCAATATTTGATGCCTTGTTAAGAGACACATTCACAAGTTAGAAAGATTTTTCTGCTTTTTTTTCCCCATCAAATAAAACGAGGGAATAAAAGAAAAAAGAAAAAGAAAATACTAACTTTTTTCCTCTATCTTTTTCTCCCTTTCCACCCTACCCCCACGTCCACAAAAGAGACTTCTCTCTCTCTCTCCCTCAAGTGTCATTTTCTCACACATACTTCACACAAATGAAACAACTATTCACTCCATTCCTAGTCATTTCTTTTCTCTCTCTCTCTCTCTCTCTCCTCCCAATCTGAAATCTCCACAACTACTCCCTCAAATCTCCATCTGAAGAGGAAAACCCAGAAATCTCTCACCTCAAAATCCAAAACCCAGATCACCAAAACCCCCTAAAATCAACAACCCTCTTCCATAACAAGAAACAAAAACCTAGAACAAGAAGAAAACCAACAACAGGAACAAGAAGCGGAAGAAAAGGAAGAACAATATACAAGATCTTCACAGCCCACAGGGCTTGTTTGGTTGGAGTGAAAAATGGAGTTGTTTCCACCACAACCAGACCTCTCTCTCCAAATCAGCCCCCCAAACAGCACGAAAAAACCCACATCAAGTTGGAAAACTAGTGCTGCTACAGTACAGGAAGACATGGATTTGGGGTTCTGGAAAAGAGCTTTGGGCTCCAGAAACTCCTTCTCTTCGACGGCCCAACCGGATTCCCGCTTCGATCTTTCTCTCTCTAATCCGCGGGCTTCCGAGCCCACCTCCACCGATCGCCACCGGCCACCACCGCAACTGTTTCAACAACAGCAGCAGCATCAGCCACAGCAACCACAACAACAATACGGGCTTAGCCCAGAGCTTCGTTTCTTGAGGCCCATAAGAGGGATTCCGGTGTACCAAAATTACCCTCCTTCGTACCCTATATTTCCTCAACAGTCTTTTTTAGATACATCTTGCACAAATAGTGGGAGTGCCACCACCACTAGTACCAATAACTGTCCTAGTTACTTCCAGTCTCAAGGGGTAATCCGGTCAAGATTCTTTCCGAGGTTCCCGGCGAAACGGAGCATGAGGGCGCCTCGGATGCGGTGGACGACCACCCTCCATGCCCGGTTCGTTCATGCCGTTGAGCTCTTGGGTGGCCATGAAAGTAAGCTTTTCCGCTCTCTCTCTCTCTCTCTCTGGGGTCAAAGTTGTCATTCTCACGTATATCCGTACATTACCCAACTCAAGTCCATGGGGGGTTTGTATCTTCAACCCACTCTCTATTTCTTCTTCTTTTTAGAGTGCAATACCCTTCTTCCCGAGAGGATGGATTTTGATAGTACTTCAGATATGAGGATGAGAAGATGATCCTCTATATTAGGAGATTGGGAAAAAAATATATACAACTGGGTATAATTTTTAATTTACTCGTTTTTTTCTATAATATTGATAATGGTTTAAGAGATATTTACAATATTTCTGGAGTGGGACAAATATTGAGTATTTTTAGTTAGTTAAAGCTCAGACAATGATAATTTACATTGTGGAGAAAAATGAAGAATGTTCGACTTTTGGAGTATATTTTTTTTTTTTTGAAAACTAGTGAGCTATAAATAGTTTTGGAGTTTACCAAAGATACTAGAAAACAGTTCAAAATCACTCTTTGAATAGAATGCATTACTTTTATATTCCCGAATAGAGGATCGGAGGATCTTGGGTTGGAGATGTTTCATCACCCGAAAATCTATAAGATATAGAATTAGGAAAATAATTAATTACGAAGTCATAGTGCACTTTCTGAGGCTCTCTCAATGTTTATATTTTTTATTCCAAAGATTTATTTTATTTTTATCCTCATGATACATGAATTTTTTTCTTTGCCGTTCAAGAGAAATACGACATAACCTTGTGTATTTAATATAATTAAATTGGCACTAATGTAATACTAATTTGTTGTGTGTGGGGGGTTTTAGGGGCTACACCCAAGTCAGTTCTTGAGCTCATGGATGTCAAAGATCTCACCTTGGCACATGTTAAATCCCATTTACAGGTAAAAATGAACCTCTTAAATCTCAAATGCATTTTTCCCACTCAGAAATTATTACTAATATCTTCTTCTTTTTTTTAATTCTTTTTGCACCATACTGCTATATTGCTATTGTTGTACATCTTCCGAATTAGGTGCCCGCAGTTTAAAAAGTGGTGTCTGAATTTGATAGTAGCACAACTTTGTATTTTTGTACAGTCTAAACTAGTTCAATAAGGGTGTTATAATAAATAGTATTTCAAATTCCAAGGTCTTGGGGACGCTGCAGAGAGAGAGAGGAGGTCTCTCAAATCCATCCACAGCACTTGTTTTTTCTCTTAGATCTGATAGTCCTGCAAGTTATATATTGAGAGCAGCTTTTTTTGCATGGAAGAATGAACCATCCATGTAAGAGAAAAATTTAACCACTGGAGACAGAAAGACAGACGCACACACACAGAGAGAGAGAGAGAGAAAGAGAGAGAAAAAGTGCTTTTTAGTAGTACAAAAATACATCAGAAGTAGTAAAATGGGAGTAAATTTTTTTTCAACTGGCAGAAGTAAAATGGTGGAGTATATTCTTGTACAACTTTAAGAAAACAAATGTTAATCAAATGATGTTGAAATACTCATTTCTCATTTATTTTTTGAAAAATGCTAATGTTTGATGCACGAGAAAGGCGTCAACATATATGTCTTATAAGAAAGAAATGTAGATCATTGACAACGTTAAAAAGTGCACTGAAACTTGAACTTTATTGGTATTAAGTTATTCATTGTCCGGAGGATGTGGACAATGTGGCGTTGCATACATTATCCATCTTCTTCTATTGAGAATCGTTTGCTCCGTCACGTAATCTTGGTCTATGAAGAGAAACTCTTGCTACTTTTGAAAGAAAAATAAAGCATTTTCGTGCATTACTTTTTCGAACTTTTTGATCTTTAAATTGGTATGAAAATATTTAGAAATTGTATAAGGAAGTACTTTGTTTTTGAGATGGAAAAGCTCAAGCGCAAGTTTAAGAAAATACTGATTTCTTTTATGAAAAACTAATACTCCCTCCGTCCCTTTATTATTGTCCAGTATTCCATTTTGGGCTGTCCCTTAATAAGTGTCCATTTTGTAAAGTTAGTGAGTAAAAGTTGGTGTATTGTCTATTTTGTCCCTAAAAGTAGATTCCTTTTTGAAAAGTAAGTGAGTGAAAGAGTAATGATGATGGGTAAATAGGGAAAGTGGAGAAAAAAATTGATGTGAAAGGTGTAATGATGATGTCCTTTTAATAAGTTGGAGTTACGAAGCAGGACACTTAAAAAGGGACGGAGGGAGTAATATTTTTCTAACATGGTAGCACATTTCCTTCATTGTACAAAGGGCCGGGGAGCAGCAGATAATTAACGACTAGTAAATAGCCACAAGTACAATTTAAAAAAAAAGAAAAAAAGAAGCCATTTAATTACTTTGCCTACTAGCATTGTCCTACAACATTACTGAATTGTATAAAGAAGGGTATTTATGCATTTCTACATTCTTCAATTGTTTTAATTAATTCATTTCTTATACATTATGTAGTTGAGTGTAAAACATATCCCATTAAGGTATATAGATAATGGGCATGCAAACATAATTTAATGCAAGACACTCAGCAAGAAAAGGGATCGGATTTTGTCTGGTCCAAGTTTTGGATTGGACGAAACAGTTCAAATCTGAACCATACATCGATTCTTCCGGCGAAGAGTTTGAGCAGATCCGAAATCATTGACTGCAGCATTGGACGGTCCAGATTTTGACTGTCTCTTCTGGTCCAAAATGTGTACCGAAGAGGATCCATTTCCAATCAAGAATGATTCCGAGCTTTGCTTTCGATTTAATGGAGACACCCGCTAGTAGACGATGGAATCGATCTTCAGAGCTAATCGAGTTAGCTAACCTGGACACCCAAGTTACCAAATACAAATGATGTGGAGGCTCCAGTTCCGTATTTGAGCCACATTAGTGGGTGTTTGTCATCAAATGTTAAGTTTGTGTAACTCTGTTTTTTTTTTTTGGCTCGGTAATGTATAACGACACATTAATATTCTGCTTCTGTGGCTTTACTGAAATATTTATCCTCCTATTAATTGCAGATGTATCGAACGGTGAAGACAACTGATAGAGCGGCAGCTTCTTCAGGTCTGGCCCTAAATAATTACCTACTTTTACATTTACCTTCATATAGATAATATATTATTGGAATTAATTATATCAGTTGGGAATTCTGAAAATGTTTACTATTAATTATTTTATCCTCACAAATATACAGAACAATCTGAAGTGTATGAAAATGGGTCTTCTGGAGAAACTTCAGAGGAAATGATGTTTGACAATGTTCACAACCCTAGAAAGGCTGAGCTATCAACTCAAGGGGGGCCAAATCCGCAACTAAATCATGCCCTTTGGAGCAACTCTTCAAGGTAATATTAAAACTCGACAAAGTTCTTATATATACGTTATGGGTACGTATGTGCATAACTGCATATTGTGGCATTTGGTTATACAACTTAATCTAAAAAGCTTAGGCTGTTGAGATATGAGTAATGTATTGGTTATGCCGCTTAAAATTGCATCGCGTGCGCTCCTCAACCTTCCCCCTCGTTGTAACCTTTCGAGTTCTTTGAAATTTCTTTTAGCCGAGCAAAAAAAAAAAAAAAAAATTGCATCGCGTGAGGCCAAATTCTCCTTCATAAATGGGCCAATCGAAGGCGGAACTAAAACTTTAGATCAGTTGGGGCAATCATTAAGCACAACTTCCACGACCCAAAAAAAAATAAAGGGAAATTTTCCAAGAAGGCACAATGAATTTTGTTGACTACGGTCTACGGCTTGACATAGAGCCAGAAAATTTGGATTCTCAAGGCACATTTCACCAGCTAGTTTCTAAAAATAAGGGTGTTAAACGCACACACACAAATCCAAACTCCTGATGTACGAGCTAGCCCTACAGATACAGGCCCAAGAGCCTCACCCATCGGCAGTTTGGGTTTGTGTGTATGAGTGTGTTTAAAGTCCATCTTGGCCTTGCCTAGGTGAGTGGTGAAGTGAAATTACCCTCTTGCCCCTCTAAAAAAACAAAAAAGAGTCTTAAAATCGAGTTCCAAAAGAGTATATCCGCCTTGTGAAACTTCCTTGCAAGTCTGTTTTTTCATGGGCAGTGGAACTATAGTATCACATGTGGGGGTGGGTTCAACTTTATCTGAATTGGCTTATAAACTGAGCAAAGTCCAAACAAGACAGTAAAAAGATGGCTTTCCATGCTCAGTTTTACTGTTCTCAAATCTGAACTGAAATATTCTCTTAAGTATTGCTTCGGTTGTTTGTTTTTTGTTTTGTTTTTTTTTTTTTTTTCCTCGACAAAAAAAACTTGTTAACCTGACAGTATTGCTTTCTTTGCTTTGGTTTTTTGTTGCTGCAGGGAAGTTTGGTTGCATAGAAAACCAAGGGATTGTGGAGGAAACATACCATCTTTTGAGGTACCTAATATCACTCACACATGACTCCGTTCACCATAATGGCCTCCTCTTCAACTAAAATAAAACATGTAAAGTAGAAAGGCATAGAAAAAAGAAGAAAGGCAACTTACACATAAAGCTGAGGAGAAATTAAATTTTTTAAACGAAGGGTTCTGTGAACAGTTGTTTACGGAGGTGAATCGCGACTATCCAAGAGTGTTTTGGACGGTCCGGTTTTGATGTTTCATTTAAATCTGGGCCGTCTAAAGCCAAAATAGAGGGCCGAGATTGCGTGGATCCGTGAATAAGCCAATCTCAAAGCTGAGTGAGTCTCTTGCAAAAATTCAAGAATCAATTTTGAGGGAAAACAAAAAGAAAAAAGAAGAAGTCCTTTCTAGAGAAATCATTTTCAAGTTCAACAATCGTGGTCAATCGATGGTTTTTTTTTTGCTCGGCAAACGAAACAATTTTTAATGGAGAATCGATGGTCAATCGACTATTGAGAGTACGAATAACAAATATGAGTATCTATTGTTTATGTTCAGGATATGAATAATAAAGTTGCTATTGAGCTTAAGTTTTTAATGGAGTTAGTACTCAACAATTCAACATGATACCGTAGCAGTGAATACATACTGATTGTTGACAATTTCAAGGAACTAGCATCCTAGCAGCTTAGACTTTTAAGTGGAATTGCTGATCAATAATTCGATAATTTCAAACCCAAGACCTCCATTGTGTCCACGATATCAAATTTTACTATCACCGCGTTATTCAGAACAAGATTGTAAAGTCTCATACATATGTGTTTGCGCGCCTGTCTGTATATATATAAATGCACGACTCACTGTTTTTCTTGTTTTAACGAAACATAAAGAGTTAATTACCTCTAAGTACAGAAAAGTGACACTTAATTCCCATTAAGGAGAGATGAAGTACTTAATTACCACTAAGTCCACTTTTACAAAAATACATTTATCATTAATAGAAGTGTCACCCTAGGGTTTTAGGGTATGCTAGAGTTTTAGGGTACCCTAATGGGTACCCTAGTACTCTTGGGTACCCTAAAATCTTAGGGTACCCTAGGATTTTAGGGTTTTAGGGTACCCTAGGGTTTTAGGGTACTTTAAGATTTTAGATTTTAGAATACCCTAGGGTTTAAGGTACCCTAAAGTTTAGGTTTAGGTGGTTTCATAGAGCCCTAGGGGTTAGGTTTAGGCACTTTCATAGGAGTTTTAGGGTGCACTTTCCTATTATAGGGTTTTAGCGATTTAGGCACTTTTATTGGGTACCCTAGAGTTTTAGGCACTTTTATAGGGTACTCTGAGGTTTAGGCACTTTCATAGGGTGCCCTAGGGGTTAGGCACTTTCAATATTTGGGGTTTTAGGCACTTTCATAGGGTTTTAGTGTTTCATTAATTAGAGGAGACTTGGTGGGAATTACTTTCTATTTTCTGGACCTAGAGGTAAATTGCCCATACATAAACACGATACATCTTGTTGATGAGGAACTATGGTATTGTACCAATTTTTTTTTTTTTTTTGTTGGATTGTGCATAAGAAGAATATTGTGAGGTTGCACATGAGACACGCACTACAACAGCCTTTTCACAGTACTATAGCTAAGCACCCTTCTGATAAATATTCCTTTATTCCCCTTGGTCAAAATGTCCTTTTGATTCTTACTTTGAACACACTTCTCTTATGATCATTTTTCTGTTTTTCTCTTTGGGCAGAAGGATATGGATCCAAAATGCTTAAGCTATGAAGAGATAAGCCCCAAGAAGCCCAATCTGGAATTCACTTTGTGTATACCAGAGTGAACCCTGATACTCTCTCTCTCTCTCTCTCTCTCTCTCTCTCTCTCTCTCTCTCTCTCTCCCTCTGTGAAGGGGGGCTGGTGAAGAGAATCAGGTACTCCACTGGGGAAATCAGGGAGAAAAGAAAGAAAAAGAAAAGGAAAAGAGTACTAATGGAAGACAAGAAGACAAGAAAGACAGAAAGCAACAAAAGGAGAAGGGTAGGGAAAAGCTAGTATGTCCCTCTTCTGTATCAAGCTGTGAGATACATATCTTCCTACGTAAATATGCAATCTCTAATTGAGAGAGAGAGAGAGAGAGAGAGAGAGAGAGAGAGAGAGAGACAGAGATTTGACTATGTAACTTAAAGTATGAGGTGATCCTTGGTAATTGCATGTAATGGGAACACTTTGTTACATTTAACAAATGAAATATATATATATATATATATATATATATATATATATATATATATATATATATATATATATATATATATATAAAAGAAGAAGAGTTGCCAGTTGGAACTCTCTCTAATATTCATTCCTAGGCATTGTCACGTGCTCTACACTTCACCAATAAAAAGGAAAGAACTCGGAACTGAATACGTAAGACCAAATTAAAGAAGAAGGAATATTACAAAAAGGAAAAGACAAAGATCAAAAGCAAACACCGTAAGCTTTAATAAGAGTTTGATTTTGTGTAGAATATATCGATCACCTTTTGGGGTTAATAACCCATGGGGGTTGGTCGATTGAGAGTATAGCGAATTTCACTCTCATCGCTCGTAAAAGCTCTTGGAGTCCTATTATGAAGTATGATGGTCATTAACTTAGGGTGCTGGTGTTGGTTCAAGTGCTGGTGATAAAAACCCGATTATAAAAACAAAAAAAAAAAAGTGCGCTACAATACATATTCTTATTGACCGTATACCGGATGCACTCTTTGAATCTCCTTAAATTCATAATATTTATTGTAAAAATCATAACATCAAGACAAATGATCATAACAAACAGATGCTATGAATAGATGTTATGAATCATGCCGGTACGATTCAAGAGGTACATTCTAGTGCAGTAAGTTTGTGGCTTTATTATAACAGATACTCCCTCCATCTCACTTTGTTTGTTCATTTTTGTTATTCATGTTATTTTTTAAACGCTTATATGTCTCTACCTATAATGTTTTTTATAATTTTAAAATTTCTGTATTATAGAGATAATTGAGAACTATCAAACAAGATCCATATTACATATTTTAAGAGATTCATATTGAAAGATATAGGCGATTGAAAACTGCCACAATTATAAAAAAAGGACCAGGAAAATGAATAGTGGATAAACTACTTTAGAAGAATACCATTGCACTATAATGTTACTAGAATCGCCTCATAAAAACCAGGAAGTTCAATTCATTAGTGAGTGTGAGAGACAAAGTAACATGACACATCAAGCCATTGTGGAAAATCTTGGTTACCTTTTCCTTCATTTCCTTTCAGCCATTTATTCATTACTTACCATGACAACTCATAGATTGAGGAATCCTTACCTAAATTTGCTATTTACCAAAGGTATCAAGTAACATCCACTTTGAGTTGTAGGGTAGTGACCTTTGCTGGGTTTTAGAATGCTAGCCTAGAAAAATGGGGGACCTCTCAATTGACTTTTGTAGCTCACGTTTTGACTTTTAGTAGGGGGTTTGTTTCATAAAGTTACTCCCTTGATAAGAAATTCCTCGTCACTTTTCTCTGTATCGGAAAAAGTGAAAGTGAGAAGTGTTTTGGTAAAGAATGAGGAAAAAAAAAAGGATAATTTTCTCCTTACTTTTCTTTTGCAGTATTATTAGCTAGGGTTTTGGACGCGTTAGACTACTTATCTCACCTTACTCTTCCTCTTTTTCTTTTTTTTTTCCCGGTCAATCGCTCATTTAATTAGCTATCAAGCGTTGTAAATGTAATTCAGAGATTATTTTTTCTATTGCCAACTAATTTTGATCGATTAGAGGCCTCTAGGAAATCGAATGGACAATAGTACTGTAAGAATCCGTATTTTCAGATATTATTAAAAGGTTTATTAGATATTATAAATGAGAAAAATATGAGATTTGTTGAGTTTAAATGAATTAGGGTTAATATAATGAAATTGTTAGTAGAGGGGTGCAAGTGCAATTTATGACTGTGTTAGTATATATATGTGTGGGTGTAGGTGTAGAGAAGTAAAATACTCCTCCCTCTCTCTCTCTCTCTCTCTCTCTCTCTCTTCCAAACTCGAAACCCACCAAGGTCCTTTACCAAACCGACTCCCTCATGAGTTCTAAGCCACAGGTTGTGTTCGTTCAAGCTCGAAGGAGGTGTATTCCGCTTGGTTTCACTTTTGAAGTTCTAGGGCTCTGGTAATCTCTTGATTGAATTTCTTGCTTGCTTTATGCGTTTATGCGTTGATTACATGCCTAGATCGTGCCTTGTGTTGTGTTTGAAGTTAGGTGTTTGTTCCTTTGAAATCTGGAAAATCTCTTGTAGAGACCCATATTTATTTTATCGAATGTTAATATTTTATAAATGCATGATTATTGGAAAAGAAAGTGAAATATTAGTTTTTATGTGATTTGGGGTTAAAGTGATAGAATTGATTGTGGAAGGGTGCAATGTGTAATTTGTATATATAAGAGTATATATAGGAGGGTTAGAGTGTAGGTGATCATTTTTCCCTCTCCACCTCTCACGTCTCTCTCCCTCATCTCTCGGCTCTCACTCTCTCTCTCTCACTTCCTCTCCAAAATTCACCCAAAACCCTCATAAACTAACCTCCATTCCTTGTTCTACGTGCAATTTTGGGCTTGCTCTTTGTCGATTGAAGCTCGGTGTTGTATTTTTCCATTCGAATCAAGGTTTTCGGAAAGCTAGGGCTCGTAGGTTCTTGGGAATCGTGCTTCTGCTTCGAGGTAAGAATTCTTCCTTTCAATATATGTAAAAGAAGTGTTTTCTATCCTTGAATCCGTGCCTATTGTTGTTGTGGTTGTTGTTGTTGTTGAATATCTGAAAACTACAGAAAATCTGCTCGTAACCACTCTGTATCGATACGAGTTTTTGCCGTAGCGATACCATTTTAAAACAGAAGCTTCTCATTCTGTTTGCATTCAGTATCGATACGCCATTTTGGTGAATCGATACCAGATCATAATGGACAATTTTTCAGCTTTTGCCCCAAACTTCGTCATTTTGACCACCGATCACTTCTAACTTGTTCTAAACACTTCCAAATCACCTTTAACATGATTAATCGTATCCGTTGAGTTCGTGAGATATCTATGCTTCTTTTGCCCTTGTTCGGTGAACCTTTACTTGAATATCTCTTGAGTTACAATTGAAACGAAACGATGCATAATGTGAGTACGTACGAGATTCTTAGACACTTGTTGACACGACGAGACTATTCAGGATCCATCGACGGGTGGGTGCATGGCGGTGGTATCGGGATCCCTTAATTGGTCCGGCAGGAGCAAAAGCTCATATTGGTTACATTCAGGACCTACCGAGGGTATGGCGCCCGGCAAATGGTATCGGGATCCTTTAACTGGCCCGTGGTCCAGCAGGAGCTTCGGCTCATGACACATGTGACGAAGAGATTTTGGACACTTGATTGATGGAAATGGTTCTAGTTTGAGTTGCTTGTGGTCGTCAAACAGTCAACGAGTTCTTGACATACTATAGTTGATTGTTCTGAGAGTGTTGTTTAATTTCCTATCTTGAGTTCATCCTTGCTTTTTATTTGCATATAATGTTAGTGTAGAATTTCCTATTGGGCTAATATAGCTCAAACTTTATATCATTTCAGGTGCTAACTCAGGGCCGTAGCATACATGCTTGGAGTGCTTGGATGTGACCCTTGTTTTGAAAGCTAACATTTGAGAGTTACTTATCCATCTTTGTAAATCCCTTTTGGAAGATGTATTTATAACTTTAATTAGAAATCTTTTGATTTTGGAACATTGTAACCCTTAACTCTTTCGATACTCGCTCTTTATGTTATATTTGGGTCTCAGAGCCAAAGTTGTAATATTTGGGAACTGTTGGACGTTTGAAGTGTTATTTATGTTTGTGGGAAATCATTTTGGGGATCGTACGGATTATGGCAAGGTTTTATTTATGGAAATCATTTATATTTATGTTGAAAATCGAGGGTGTGATATCTCTGCTCGTAAACTCTGGGTATCGATACCACTTAAGCTGGTATCGATACTAATTCATTATCTGTCTTCCAAGAATGGGGGATCGATACCATTGCAAATGGGTATCGATGCAATGGTATCGATACCAATGCCTTTAGGGGCAATTTTGTTCGTTTTGATCCCACATTGATTGTTTTGACCCCCGATCACTTCTAACACCTTTTAAATGTTTTTAAATCATCTCTAAACTTGATTTCTCATCCTCCAATGACTTAGTGATCATTCTCATTCCCTAGACATTCGTTTAACGTAATCTTCATATCGTTGTAAACGAAAGATGTACTGTAAGATTGTTTAGGAATAATGTAGGCTATACAAGGCATTGTGGTGAGTTAATTAGTAGGTGTGAGCATGTTTGGTGATCCAAAAGGTAACATAGTAATTCGTGTCCTCATAATTTGTCTCATTGATCTTCAAAATTCCTCTGGCGCTCATTCCATGAGTCTTATGTGTTGATACCAACGGGTAGTATGTCGCAGAGTCGCTATGGGTTGGTACATTAACACCTTGTTCGGTTTGGAATTCTAAACCCAAAATTTTGGAAAAATCAACTTTTCTACTTTTTCTCTCTCTAACTTTTCAATCATTATTCTCATTTTTCACTCTATCTCTCTCTACTTTTTACCTCTCTCCACAATCATTACTCTCATTTATCTCTCTACCTTTATTCAAAAACACTACTCAAAACCCCTAACCGAACAAGGGCTAAGTAGGGCATAGTTATATATCTAGGTGAAAGGCATGTATTTACTTATTAGTCGATGTTATGATATGATTGAATGTTTGGAATGCTTTGAATTTTGATTGATCAATCGACGCGTGGGTATAACGAGATTGGACACTATGGGTATCACCACTTGGTGGTGAGATGACCATGCTGGACACTATGGATATCACCACATGGAAGTGAGATGACCGGGTTAGACACTACGGGTATCACCATTCGGTGAAACAACCGAAATAGTGAGATGATCGGGCTGTAAATGAACGGGTATCACCATGGACATTCGGTGAGATGACCGGACCACGCGCGAAACATTTGAAAACAATGATTGATGATTCAGGGATTAATGTGTGATTTTTGTGAAAGGGATAAATGATTGACTCTTTCAAGGTTTTGAAACGAAAATGTTTTGGTTTTAGAAAAAGGATTTTTAATAAAAATCCTTTGGCATTCTTGAGCGAATTAATGGTCTCTGGTATTTGGACACAAATCAACGGATTCCGGTATTCAAACTCGAATCAACGGAGCTTGACCTATATGGGTTTGTATTTCTCTACATCATTTGCAAATAAAGAAAAGAAAGTTTTATGGGAACAAAGTTTGACAACCGTCAATGTGAAGTGAGAAAGATTGTGGCGTTCATAAGAGGAGTTATGAAATGGTTGAGAACCTGCTGTAGGTTTATTTAGATCGTTGCGAGTTTATTAATACTTCTAGTTTGACATGTACTGGATATGTCACGCCCTCGATTTTTCAACGTAAATAAATAATTCATTTCGACAAAAAATTCTCACATATCGTAAATTATACTCCAAAGAGTTCCCATATGTTTATCTTACAAAACAAGCCCCCAAGATTAATGTTATACAACTTTGGCACTCCGGCCGCAACTAAAACATAAGTACATGTACGAACGAACCGTTAGGTTACAAATGGTTTAGTAAAACGGAATTTATAAAATGAATAGTTACAAACCCATTCTTATCAAAAGAATGTCTTTACAAGATGTTTAAGTAACTAAAATGAAGTTAACTCCCAAAAACCTTCATGTCCAAACACACGACTGCATGCAATCAATTGTCCGGCACTTTGTCCTGAAAAGAATGATTAGGTTGAGTTACACTAGCTCAGTAGAAAATTTTTTTACCGATTCTATATGTAAATATGATGAAGTTTGCAAGTGAGATAACGACAGGAGATACAACTCAATCGATGGAAAACAACTAGTTTAAGGGTATTCCAGCATTCAATATAATCACTCTAATACATGCCAAGAGCACAATGTGCCGCTAAGTTCCTACGGTGTCAACAACACAAGTAAACTCGACACGACTCGCTATCGTCAATCTCCTTTCATCAGTTTTTCCACCCCTTGCATTACCATATAACACCACAAGGATTACCATGTTACCACCCCTTGTGTCACGATGATCCCTAACGACTTGAGTTTCTGTATTGCCACCTCTTGCGTTACGAGACTTCCTAAGTCAACTTCCGACACAAACAACTATTTCCTTACTCGATATACAAGCTATGACCTTCCCAAGACCGTAATCATACATGAAATATGTTACGACATGCCAACTATATCACAAATGTGCCACAACGTTCATAAATAATCAATCAATCACAAATTGCATCTTATTGACATTTTAACCAAGTAAACTATTGTTCAACCCTTACTAACGGAGGGCCAAAGGGTCAAGAATTACATTCACTAATCATAGGAAGTCATAACGATAGAACGAGAATTCTCAAGGGTAGTCGACGGATGTTGGTAGACTGATACACCCCCACTTTAATAGTCATAACTTTCTGTGTATTCAGAGTCTTAAGGTGATTTTGATAGCAATGAAAAGCTAACTTCAAGACCTTTGAATCGATATAAAGTTTGCATGAATCGGACATCGGACGAGTAAGTTATGGCCGTTTGAAGTTGGACTGAAGCCCAGAAGACGAGCAAAATTCCCAGAGAGGAAAGGGGTATCGATACCTGGCGTAAATTTCCAGAAAAGGGAGGGGTATCGATGGGCCTTGTTTGGGTATCGATACCACGCAGTTCTGAGGAGATTTTCTGCAGTTTCGACAGACTTTCAAGCACCAAAGAGGGGACGATCAAAGCACGATTCTCATACCAAATCAACATATATACACATAAAAGAGGTAAAAAAATCCCTTGACAATAACAAAGATCCAAGCGATTGAAGCAAGCCCCAGCCTCCTTGAACTTCAAGATCAAGGAAAAACTCTGCTCTAAGCTTTACCCAAGGATTTTCAAGCTCAATAACGTGATTGCAAGGTCAGAGGGAGGTTGACTCTTGAAGTAATTGAGAGTTGGAGTGGGGTTTTGAGTGAGAGAGAGAGAGAGAGAGGGAACAGATGAGAGAGAGAATAAGAGATATTTTTATCTCCTACATACACACACCTCATATATATACTCCCATATCTTCCAATCACATCCACACTCCCTCAAGTCTCAATTCCTTCATTCTAGTCCTCAATTCAAATATCCCCCAAATAAACACATTTTTTCCAATTTGACATTTAATAAACATTTTAAGAATTAAATTTATATGGGTCTCTACAGGATATATAGTTAGGATTACTTATAGGATGTCTAGAACACTATAGTCATAGTCTGCTTTGTTCATTGTGGTATACCCATGCCTCTTATGTTCACTCATTGAAATTTGTTCACTTTTAGTGCATACTTTATCACATTTTCATATAACTCGAATATAGATTTCTCTACTAGTCTAGTGTAACCCAACCTATTATCATTTTCAGGTACCTCTTATTTTCAGATACCTTTTAAGGTCATTGACATAAAGTGCTTGGAGTGCATGTTTGACTTCATCATTTTGAAAGCTTACGAGGGGGAATTACTTGGTATCTTAGTAAAACTCTTTTACAAATGTAATTGTAATTTCGATTAGTATTATCATTTGACTATGGAAGATTGTAAACTTTTAACTCTCTCTTTCAGTACTTGTACTATGACAATTTGAGGCTTTCGAGCCGGAGATGAAATCTTCGAACTTAACTCGTGATTATGAGAAAGAAATGTCTTTTGGGGTAATACTTGTATTATTGTGAGGATTTCATTTATTGAAAGCTATTATTATTTACGTTAAAAATTGAGGACGTGACAAGTACGTAATTTCTTGCATGTATGACTTTCACAATTCGGTTTTGAAAATTTAGAAATTCTCTCGGTGACCATTATTGGGTTAAAAAAATCAAACAGAAAGGGGATTGGACCGTATTTTCCATAAGCTTTTTAAAATATTCCATCTGCATTCTGCATCACAAAAGTGTTTCTTAGAAAGAAAAAAAAAACTCCAAGATTGGCATCTTGCCAATCAAGGATTTGGGTCTGGATGGGTACTTGTTGCCTTTCTCCCCGCTCCTTTAAATCTTTGAGTCATTTTCAAATGAGGAAGTCCTTATTTTAGTTAAAATAAGGACCTCCCCATTTCTCCCATTTTTCGTTTGAATTTCAATAATTTGAGCCGCTCAATGTGTTTAGAACGTAATTTTAAGGGTACCCGCAAGAAATCAGCAAAAAAATTGACTGGAAAGGGCTTCATCCGAGTAATTTTTGTTTGAACCGTTCGATGAAAACAAACAAAAACTGCTCGGATGAAACCCTTTCCGGTCATTTTTTTTTTGCTGATTTCTTGCGAGTACTCTTAAAATCATGTTCTGAACACATTGAGCTACTCGAATCATCTAAATTCTATCGGGTAAGGGAGGTACGCATTTTATTAAGATAAGGTGGTTCTTAAAGGAACTGGACTATTTGTATGTATGTATGTGTGTGTGTGTGTGTGTGTGTGTGTGTATAAGGTGGTTCTTAAAGCGTTTGATCCTAGCATTTTTTTTTTTTTTTGTAAAAATGCTATAAATACATTTTTATGAAAAAAAAGCTATTTGGATCAAGCCTTTCCCAATCATATTTTTTGCAAATTTTTCACGACAACCCTTAAAAATCACATTTTGATCACATTGAACGGTTCAAATTATCGAAATTCGATCGAAAAAGGGAAGGTCCTTAACTTAACTCAATAAGGGATCCCTTATTGGAAGGGGACCATATATATATATATATATATATATATATATGAAAACAGTACATCAATATACTGACCTACTATTTCTAATGGGCATTCGCTGCCCAAAGATGGACTTGTCTTAACATTACATCGATTTGAACTTTACTACTCCTTCCTTCCTATTTCAAATGACCATCACGAAAAGGCGTGCAATTTTCGAATAAAAATGTGAAGTGCTTTCGTACATGATTTTTCAAATTTCTTTAACACAAAATTAAAGATCTCTACATATAGTTCTATAATTTGTTACGAAAAATTATGAACGGTAGCACATTATTTTTAATTGGGTCCGAAAATTGTACGTCTTTTTGTAGGGGACTATCATTTTAAGACGGAGGGAGTGATAGAAACCGAATTGAAATAACAAAATAAATAGCAACTAATATGCTCAATCACGGGTGGTACGAATGAATCAACACTTGATGTATTTCGCAGTCCATTAACGAATTAAGTTGGCGGCAATGTTGTTTTGTTTTGTCCAACGCATATCATATAAAGCTACAAAACATGCAACGGCTTCCAATTTTGTTGTTGACAAGGCAAAGAGAAAAAGGGAGCATTTGTGAGTTTTCATTCCACGGTACTGTGGCCCATCATATCGCTTGTAACAACCCAATTAAGCCGTTATCCCCTCTTGTGATCATCTATTCCACCATTAATTTCAGGCACAATTTCCACTTGGGTTGGCATCCAGATTGAGCCTGGCTTAACAAATACTAGAAACCAACCACAGGCCACGGCCTATGGCCGGAGGACAACTCATAGTAGTAATGTGGTCGAATAGTACTTGCTCTAGTTTATCGGTCATGAGGTGAATGTGTCTTGTATCCTGATCTTTTCGTTTTTTTGGTTGCATTTATACTCTGTGGCTTTGGGCACTCGACCTCGATCAGTTCATACATGGCCTGATTTCGTTTTCACCGGCTGGATTACCCGTACCATGAAAATATTATTGAACACCCTCCTCCAACACATATATTATGGTGATTACCCATACCATCCTTTAAAGTTTGAAGTTCTAAGAGAACTGCCAGTGCCAGCCATTCATTTGAACTTAGAACTTTGACTCCTAATGTAAACTTTTTGACTTATTAATTAGGCCGGATGTGAAGGAAGACTTCCTGTCTGCATTGTAGCTTTTTAGCAATTATTGCTATCATCATTACCAACGACCTCCAATATTTCTTGACACCCTTTTGTTTTAGACTTTGGTAATATACTCACTTTGGTATATACTCCCTCCATCTCAATTATTTAGTTCCTTTTGGAGTTGGTGTTACTTTTTAATTGATTAGAGCATCCACAATGTAATAATCAAAATCAAAATGTTGTTAAAGTTAGCAATGTTTGCTAAAAAATGTGCTCACATTGTAATAACCAAACTTAACAATCTCTTAGCAACTCATCAAATTTTGGGTTTTGAATAATCAAAACTAGCAACCTTTTTGCCAATAATCAAATCTAATGGTCTCCATATTTTTTCAATCAAGTACACTCATCATTACATAAATACATTTTCTCTCTCTCAACAATGTTTCCAAAAAATTATTTTTAAAAACTTTTTTTTTCAGAAACTTAAAAAAAATAGTATTTACAAAAAAAAAAATTAAAAGTGTTTTTACACAAAAACTGTTTTTTCAAAACTGCTTTCTTTTTGAAAAAAAACTATTTTCAATTTTATTTCACTAAAATATTTTCTTAAAAAAACTGCTATTTTTTTTTTCAAAAAGAGTATTCAAATTATTGTCAAAAATTAGTTTTTAGAATTTTGTAGTTTAAAAAGGTGATGTGGCAAGTTTTGCTTATCCAATTTTGATTATTACATTGTGGACCTCTACATTACTAACCTTAACAATGTCTTAAATGAATAACCAAAAGATGATGTGGCAACTTTTGGTTATCCAATTTTGATTATTACATTGCGGATGCTCTTATATGCCGCAATCTATAATGTTTTAGGTAATTTTGAAAAATATTGTTTAAAAGAGCTCATTAAAATCTATCAAACAAGATCTATCTTACATATAAGCAGTATTACCTATAAAATATTAAGTTTTTTATCCGGTTGGAATAGAACGAGGGACAAAAGAATATGGACGGAGGGAGTATATATATACGACAGTTGGGACACGAATGTTTTGTTGGAAATTAAGACCGATATTGGTTTGTAATAACACGTCGTGATTTTAGGCACGGATTTTAGCAGTGCAAATGAAAAGTGCTACTACTTACATTCTCAATAGGGAATGTATTTGCTGATACCAAAAAAAAAAAAAAGGGAATGTATTTTATGCATCCCTTAAATCGTCATTAAATTCTTAATATTTGTATATATTTTCATAGAAAAACATAAGCTCAAAATTATTATTTGCTCCTGGAGCATCGCAACGTAGTGCTCCAGAGGCTTTTTACATCAAACATTTGTATGGGCTCCAGGAGCGCTGAATAATTAATTGTACTACTTGTTTATTGGGGTCAACAGTAGCTTGGAACAGGACTTTCATAGTATACTTGTTTACTATCATCTCTCTTTATAATTCATTCACCCTGTTGATGAAAGGCTTTATTTGATATTTCTGTTTGACCAAAAAAGAAAGAAAGAAAGGCTTTATTTGATGCCCTGGTTTTTGATATCAGAATTGAATACCAAAAGATTGGTTGACCTATATTGGGGTATTCTTTCTATTGGTCTCTCAGTCTCTCTCTAAGGTAATTAGGTTTCATATGCTTAATTGGCAGTTTAGTTGTATCGTGCACTCTTTGGAGTTCATCATTTCAATTTGATTACGTTTTTGCTCTTCAATTCACGTACAAATGCCTAAGCCAAACCACATATTCTTGGATTAATTCTTTCCCATCTCGAACCAGCTGTAATGTACTTAATTTGATCACTTGTAAAATTTAGTATACAGAAAATGCATAGAGTGTGCGTATGTGACGATCAAAATTTCTAGCGTTTGTTGACACAAATAAGTAGAAAGTCGATCATGATCCTGTGATTAGGATCAGTGCAATGAGACTGGATATTTATAGAAATTTTGGGAAAAGTAGCTTTGTGGTCATGAGGTCAATCCATATATGATCCTAGTCAATTAACCAAAACACTAGCCATGGATATTGAATTATGCGTACATAATTCAAGATGTTCAGTATCATATTGTAGCATGGAATTCAATAAACTGTCACCATATTTTCAAAAATCATTGAAGAAGGAAAAATTCAAACCCAATGCCGAAACGAAAGAACCGAAAGCTGGAGTTATTTGCCGAAGGCAGAAGCATTGAAAACAAATACAGTAATGAGCTATTAAACCCATAGCAGGCCGAGGACAATACAGTAAATATGCATATCTAGAGCATACTTATACATATACACATAGATATAGATACAGTATACTGACACACAGAGAGAGAGAGAGAGAGAGAGAGAGAGAGAGAGTACTATTGATGGTGCAGGCCAGGGGGACAGGTGAGAGAGTGGGAGCAGCAGTAGAGAGGGCAGCTTTAGAATAAAGAATGTCAAATTATTTAACCATCATTACACTATCATTCATTCTCGGTCCTTGGTGCTCTCAACGCGTGTCGAGATCTTGTCACTTGATGTTGACGCACACAGAGCCTGCGAACCGTCAGATCTCACTTACAAGTGGTCCAAATACAGTATTTGAAAAGTAAAGAGAGAGAGAGAGGAAAATGACCGACCTCCTGGAGTGGAGCATAGCTTGTGGGAGTGGAGAAAGTGACCGGTGAATTTGACGCCTTCTATTCACCCCTTGACCCACCCCATCCTCCTCCTTTTACAAACCCAATCCAATCCACCACCTTAAATTCTAGGAGAGAGAGAAAAATTGATTTTGAGAGACTCGAGGTCGAGGACGTTGCATGGAAAAAGTTGCAGTTGAGGAGGGCCCACTTTCTGAAGTAAAGAAGGCCTTGCACAAAATTTCCTTATGGTGGGTCAAGTATCAATCAACATGCACAAACTTTGTATTCCCAAATCGCAATAGATTTTTGTTAACAAATGTTCTCAACACGTCTATGACGAGTATTAATTATCAAAATACTTTTTGAGCTGTCATTTTCCCATAAATTTTTGTTACAAGCTCTAATACCATGTTATATGTTCTCATAGATTTTCACCATCAGAAATCAGGCCTTCGAAAAGTATGCTGCAAAGGTTACGCACAAATACTTGCAAAAACTCAAAGAGCGTAAGGCTACCTGGCTGGGGTTAAGTTGGAATACCTCTCCGATAGATTCTCCTTGACATTCAAGGTGGGTGTTTGTGAAAAATTATTTTTACTAATTTTTAGATTCTAGCTTCAAAAAATTAGTTTAGAATGTTTGTCAACATTTTTACATAATTGATTTTTATAGAATCTATCTAAGAACCTGAAAAAGAAGAGAAATTCTAAAAATTTTAAAACTGAATTGGGTAGCTTTTAGGATTCTGCAATATGAATTATCAAAAAAATGAATGGAATTCTTATCAGGATAGCTTTTCTAATTCAAACTATTTCCTTCTCTTTCTCATCTTGATCTCTTTTACCGCCCATGACCACCTTCTAATATACTCTTTTATGTTCCTTTTTAAGTGTACTACGATTCTGCGTGTCATTTTCAATTGCATATATATCTCAATGCATATCATTAAAAACATGCAATATGAATATTATTTGATAGATCTTAATTATTTTTATAAGACAATATTTTAAAAATATAAAACATAATATATGTCGAAAGACATAAGTCATTGAATAGCACGCAAAATCGTAGTGAACACTTAAAAATGGATAGAGAGAGTATTCCGTAATAGTTGGCCCCATTGATCTTGTTTAGGTGGCCCGCCACATCCGAGCCAGTTCGACAAGTACATGCTACGCTCATAGCCCAATCCAGCTAATTTGGCCCAATCGATAACGAGCCCAAAATCCAGCCCACTGCAATAATATAAAAAAATAAATTTGTCTACAACTATCAATTTCACTCATTTATATCAAAATAGAACCTTAGCATGCCTCTATATATAGGTTACAAAATTGATGGCTAATAAATCTAAACAAACTAAGGAAACATGCTAAACAAGAAAACCAAGAGTAACTAGAAATATGAATAATAATCTAGTTTAAACAGAAAATGCAACAGTCAAACCTAAAAAATATGTTAACAAGACATTATGCTAACAATTTTAATTAACTGTTCATTGAACATTATTAGCATTAATTTTTTTATTTAAATCTATGAATAATGTATATTTGTGAATGACCAATTGGGACCATTAAATTATCACATAAGAATTCAAAAGATTATTCAAAGAAGTGCTCTTTATTACTACTAGTCAAAAAAATAGAACAACTTTTCTTAATAAATAAAAATTAGGTTAGAGTAAAATCCAAGGTCACATAAATTCTTCACTACGTCGAGTCTTTGTTTCGACTCTTAATTTATGTTTTATGCTCCCGCTTATAATCTTCACTCTCAACAATTTTAAGTAGCTTAAATTTTTATTTTTTCAAGAGACTATTTTCGTACTCGCATTATGCTCTCACTCAAGCAATGTTCAATTTGTAACGGGTAAAACCAAAAGTATATGAGTTAAATTAAAATTGGATGTTTTCGAAGAAATTGATTTTTTCCAGGGACCATAAACAAATCATTTTGAGCAAAATAAGCGGCTCGCATCATTGTTTGTGGAATCCGAGTTGGGTCCAAAATGCATATAAATATGCATGAATGTATGTACTTATAGCATAGCTGAGATAAAAATTTATCAAAATGCTAGGAATATAATAATCTAAACACAACATCTCACATACATGTGAGGCTCACACACACTGTGTGGACCCCGAATGTATATGAAAGGTTGTGTTTGGATGTGTATGGATCTCGCATGTATGTGAGATTGTAATGGATGTTGTGTTTAAATTATTTTGTATATAGCACTTTTGAAAAAATATACACAGGCAAGCGACACATATGCATTTACTCATACGTATGAATGTATGTAGAAATGGAGGAAGTATAGTACAAAGGCATGTGTCGGAGCCAAATAAGCCAACAGTAGCCAATGCAATGAATGCATGGAAAAGAGCGTGAGATCTAGAGAGAGAGAGAGAGAGAGAGAAGAGAGGAGAGAGGGGAAATGATTTTGCAATCCATTGCGTTATGATTTACGCATCATCCGCTGACCGGCGTGACCAGCAGCAGTGACCACAACTGACACCAACCCCACCAGTCCACACCCCCTACTGCCCTGCCCTCCTGCAGCCTTTTTCTTCTTTCACATCTGAGCGCTGCCCGGGCAACTCGCTCTCCGTCAGTCCCTCTTGTCTCCTCTCGATCTCCAGATATACTTCACATTACACAACTTCAAAAGGAATGAAAATTAATCAGATGCAGGTTTCAAAATGACTTATCGGGATGCGTGACGATATCGGGATTATGATTAGCATCGGTATCGGATGTCTAAAACTCTGTTACGTGACGGCTAATGATGTCAGTGTGACGATTATAGGTCTCTAAACTCAGAAGCTTCCATTTGAACACAATACTTGATTCACTGGACAACTCGGCCTTTTATCTTGATTTTTGCTCTCTCAGATGCTTCAGTTTCTCCTGTTTGTTTCTATGGTGGTGGTCCTAATGGAGGTGTTCTTTTCGCTCTCTTTGGCTTCTCATCTATTCATCCACGACTTCAATATCTAAACTTTGATAAAATATTGATCAAAAACAAAGTTTATAAACTCGAGTAGCGGGACGGTTCCGAATACATCTAAAAAAATATCCAAAATCTCAATCTCATAATTACGATTAACTTTTTATGATCCGAACCGTTCAATATATGCAGAATGTGATTTTAAGGCTGCCTGCGAGAAATTAGCAAAACATGACTGGGAAATGCTTGTTTTGAGTAATTTTTAATTGAACCGTTCATCAAATGTGAGCTAAAAACTGCTCAGATCAAACCCTCCCTGATCTTCTTTTTTTTTTTTTTTTTGATGATTTCTCTCAGGTACTCTTAAAATCACGTTCTGATCACATTGAGCGGCTCGAATCATCAAAATTTGGTCGGAAAATATGAGATGTTTTTTTAAATGTTTTTATAGGTGTCCCTGGAATCACCCCACTCAAGTAAATCTCTCATAAAATTTAGGGAAATTTGTAGTCCTTCAAGTATCATTGCAACACTTTTGACCTTTAATTTTAGTTTTTGTACCAAGTTGATCCAATTGATAACGTCTGTTAGCCAAACTGGACGGAAAAAATCAAATTGAAAGCAGACATTACAAATTGGACCAACTTGGTATGAACTGCAACGTCCAAACTACCATCAATCTAATTTTTTTCGTGCAGTTTAACTTACAGAAGTTATCAATTGGACCAATTTGGTACAAAAACCAAACTTGAAAGTCAAAAGAGTTGTAATTGACACATGGAGGACGAAATGAGACTCAGTCCCTCAAATTTGGTTTTGCTACCAACATTCTTGTATGGGCAATATCCAATCTATTTTGGCTTCTAATAATTCTAAAAAAGTTGGAAACAATCGCTTCTCTATTTCCATTTATCCAATTCAAGCTTTTGTTTCGCGTGCTCTCTTTAGGAATCCAACCTCTTTAATCTCAGATACCATCTTTGGATACTTCTGGACTCCCACCACCATTAGAGATTGAAGATGTTATAATCTATTTTATATATCTAGGCAAAAACAAAATCGAACTTGAACAACAAATGAAGAAGGTACGTGAAGTATTAGGCAACTATTTGCAAGACTTAAAATAGGGTAGAAAGAACTGAAAGATGCAGTCTTCCTTTTAACAAGAAAAAACCCAAAAACCCTTAACGCTTCGCTGTAGTATTGTACAAAAAGGACAAATATCAACCATATTCCAAACATGAACGAAATTATCTCCTTGCATGCGTTGCTGCCCTTGTGGGGATGCTCTAGGGAAGCCCTTCAAATGGGTCGCATCCCAGGCCTTTGAGTAAGATTCAGATCGTTCAATTTGATCAGCTCGTCAAGCTTGTTGTCCAAGCCAGAAATGAGACTGGTCGAATATCAGAACCCACAGAAACAAAATACAAATTTCCTGAAGTTCATTCATCAAGTTGAAGCAATTTTCTTTTAGAAAAATTTAAATTTTGTTCTTGTTTATACTGATACCATAGTTTTAAATAGCGGTATCGGTGTATCGGTATCGGGACGTATCGGCGATACGTCGCGGAAATCGGGTGTAGCGGTCGTAAATTTTTTAACTTTTTTGGCGTATCGGCCGATACGGTACGGTACGTATCGGTATCGGAGCCTCCAAATCCCGAGACGAATCGGCCGATACGTACCGTATCGGCCGATATTCAAAACTATGACTGATACACGACTAATTGAACAAAATGAGTGATTCATATCACAGTCATAAGCCCAAGACAATACCCATAGGCCGAACATCTTCTGTGTCCTAGGCACATAGCATGCTCCCCGGTCCAGCCCCTCTCTTGTAAGAACTGTCTTTAGTTAATAAAACATTATGAGAAAAAAAAAGACCACTTAAATTTACCAAAAGCGGTCTTGTTTGGTAGGGGCAAAGTTTCCAGTGAAACAAAAGGAGGGGGAGGGGGGGGCGGGCTGGAACCCTGACATTTCAGCACTCTTGTTAGTATGAGAAAAAGTAGGGACCAGGAAAAAAAGTACATAAAGAAAAACATATGATACCACTAGAATTTTCAACCCTGCTCGCTAACTTGCAGTGGTAAAATCCAGAGAGAGAGAGAGAGGGGATGCCTTTAGGCTTAAGTGCCATGGAGACGAATGTTCACATACTTTCTCTGCCCGCCCGCTGAAATCTTACATGGAGATTGGGAGTAACAAAAACTTGCATTCATAAAATACCACACACATCATATGCTGTTTAAACTCGAAAATATTCAGGTTCTCTTGCAGCAAAACATAACGAAAATAACTTAAGAAGGACAACTCACATCATGTACATATATAAAGAATTAATCAAAATATGTGAAAGCCCTCTAAAACAAAAATGATGATAGGCTATTCGAGATTATGATATAGCTGAATATACTTATAGTGTTGCGGCAATTCCTGTTTTTAAGTAGGTGTTACTGCATTTCCTGTGTGAATCTATGGGTTTGTGGTGTACCCATCATGTTATCCATTGGGGGTGTCCATGGAATTTTCGGGTTTGTGTATGTCTAATTCGGTTATGTTGACTGCCTAATCAAGGGTGGATGTCCCTTGATTCCATTTCTACAGTTGGGACAGATTTCGTTACCATTTCTACAGACCCGCGTCCTGCAGGTCGTTAAAGCTTAGCAATTGGCATCATACGCCATGCCCATTTGTTCCAGGATGGTGTGCCCGGATCCACCATTTGTGCTGGTCCATTCTCACTGTTGGTTTTTGTCCTATCCATTGGGGGTTGTCCATGGAAATTATCGTAGTCTCTATTTCTGTTTATTATCATTCATGTTGTATATATCCTCTATTTCTGTTTATTATCGTCCATGTTGTCTATATCCTCCTCTTGTGAGGCCATCGTATTCTTCTCTAACTCGGCACGGAGTGGTCAAGTTGTGATGCCAAGTGTTTGGCAGGAAGGTTCTTCAGTTTGGGCGGCCACAAATTGGGCCCGGTTCTACCTTAGTGTGCCATCTTCCAAAGACCATCCTGTTCAAATCAATGTAGTCCAAGGTTCCAACCATCCAATTCTGGATTATAGTTGCAGATGCTATTTTGTTTCAATGTATCCCAATCTATGTCATTTTCCTCTAATTGTTTCCTATCCCTCTTCTTAGATGGGTGGAAACAACCGGTAGTGTTATATTTAGCTTCATATAGCCATTTGGCGTAGGTATTTTTTCTTTCTTTCTTTTCTTTTGCTTTCCTCCTAGGGTACCCCTTGTAGGCTGTATATTCGGTTAGCCTTTTTTCCATTTCAAGCTGGTTTACTCCAAAAAACAAAAATGATGAGAATACATGCTTCTCAATACCTGCTCCTTGTGCACATTACTATGAGTAAACTACAATAGTTGCATAAGGAATCAATTTAAAAGGACACCAAATACATACCCAACTGTATCAATGTATGGTGGCCTGAAGTTTGTTAGTCCTCTATAGCATGTATAATTTGAATAGTTTGCCGGTTGTGCACCATATAGTTTTGAATGCACCTATAAAAATTAATTAATTCGAAGTTAAAAAAGTATAAAGAGACGAAAGAATTAGCTCAACAAGTACTATAATTGAACAAGAAAGAGTAGCTGACCATGTCATGAACTGGATTTGAACTAGCTCCGAGAGCGGACAGAATAAATTTCAACATAGGTTCACTCAATTCCAATATGGTGTACAATTGTTTTTCTACTTAGACAACATACATTTGTAAAGCTATTGGGAAAATTGTTCGAGTCATCTACTAAAGTAAGCAAGTTCTCATAGGCTTCAATGCTTCGTATTTTTTTCAAGTTCGACGGTAAAAACTAAAAGGGAAGCATCTCCAATAACTTTTGATATTCTTTTGTTCTTTACTATACATGCATGGAGCCTTGAGTTCATTTAACTCACATTTCAGTTGACTGTAGCTTTAGGCAGTCTTAGGGCATATCTATTGAATACTACTATATGCACCGACGGTTTCCGTAGGGAAACCTTACCGACAGCAGCACCGGGCCGTCTCCGGCCACCGGACGACCGATCCGAGCCGTCCAAAAATTTAAATAAAAAAAAAACGAGGGGGCAAGCGCGGGAATCAACGGCATCCAATGTGTATAGGGTACTTGATCTAAATACCCTTTTTTCGTGTGTATGTATATACCGTTCTACGGCCCAGCGCGACTGTCGGTACGGTTTCCCTTCGGAAACCATTGGTGCATATATCATTTTCGATGTCTATTTGCATGAAAATATCCCATATGCAGGAAAAAGAGGTATAGCGAAATGGATTTTCTGAGGAATTACTCCTAACTTTCAGTTGAATTACTCGAATTCCAAAATATGGACATTGGACAGTTACAGTTGCTATGTGGAATAGCCAACGAATAACAGCTGACATGCATTTCAGAGGGGAAAAAAAAAAAAAAAGAACTGAGGGTGTGCGGAACCAAAAATAAAATGATACCCAAATACACGCAAAAACCTCATCTGCGGAGGAAACCTTTTTGCGTGGGCGACGAGAGAGATGAATAAAAATAGCACACAACTGAGGGGTGAAAATTTCAGTCCAGCCCATGCCACGACCCAAAACCAAAGGGTTATAACTTTGTGACATGGCCCGGGCCTTGATATCAACCACAACAAGATTTTTACTAAAAACTATGAGGTCCATAAAAAAAATAGAATATTACAACCAGAGTTGTCTATCGCGCATATCAATTACAAACTTCGCCCAACAGCATTAAAGTTGCAACAATTATGTATCCAAATCTTGGCTCTACTAAATCACTCATAGAGCGAGTTCCAAATTACAAAACCATCACTATAAATCATTCCGAGCGCCATTGTCTAATGTCTATCAGCCACGTCAATAAAAATCATAATCATTGAAAGAGCCACCTTGTAACGTTCCGATTTTCAGACACGTTAATTAAATCATATTTACTTGATTTCATATTCTCAAAAATATTTTAAAGCTATGCAATCTTGAAAAGAAACATTGGGGACATCAGAAACATATTCCATAAGTTGGAACTCAGACTTCCTTGACAAACTGTTTCTGAAACATGTTTCAAAGAACATTTACTGAAAAGCAAACCCCACTTAAGAAAACACCGAAAGACATAATGAACTTTTGAATAAAGTTTCCGCATAAAAGAGAGAATAATAAACTTCTCGAACTTGCATTGGTTCTGTTTTCAAAACCAGCAAAAAACAGAAACAAAGAACATGAAAGCTATACCAAACTGAGATTCCTGAACTACCCAACTGGCAGCTCAGAGCGCATCCAGCGCTGAGAAATACTCCCACGAAATTAGAAAGCTCCGCAAAACCTTTATGTACGTACCTAGATTTCCCTTGGCTAAAGCACAAACCTCGGTGTGCAGAGAGGCCAAAGAATTTTATGAAGAAACTGCTTATGTCAATGATGTAAATTACGAAACAAAACCAAGGAATAATCCGATAAATATCCAAAACGACCAAAGTTTCAACCAAATACGGCTGTATCAGTTGCAAATCCAAAATGACTACCAGGAATTACCATGTATCAGTTTAAAAACGAGGACCTAACTTTATTCAAAAGACAAGGAAAACTTAAACAGTTCTGATGATATATTTCATATCTAAAGCTATTCAACCAGGTCCAACTAAATATTCACATCTTCATTTCGACGCATTCCCACCACCAAAATCACCAAACCACCTTGTCCTCAAATAGGCCAACGAGAAATTGAGATGTGATCACTTAGAAGCTACCTGAATTTCATAGCTTCAAAACAGGAGCACCTCAATTCGCATAGATTATGTTGTTTCCTGCAAAAAGGGCCAGATTGAGCGGCAATTAATGGACCGAAAGATTTCTCAATCCCTGACATAACTTCGATCACATAGATGCCAAATCAAATATACTCAACCAATCATACCGTTTCTAAATGGGAAAAATTAGCTAAAGATGAGAAAAACAATCATCGTAGATGCTACAACAGGTGGTATTTTTCCACATTCATGAAAAAGAAAAATCGTGCAGCTTTACAACCAATCTATTGCTGGTTTAAAATGTTTAGTATATCGAGCCATCTGCACCATCCATGTTATACACCCCCGGCATGCAGAGAGAGAGGGAGAGAAAACAGATATAAAAGATGAAAACACATATCTCTATTTTATAAACATATCTCTTTTACTTTTTGAATAGTAAAAATTTATTCCTATTTGCATTAGAGTCCAGTCAAGTTTAGAGTTTCCAATATCTTGTCAAATTCTGATTACTCAAACAACAATTGGATTGGAATATAAACATCAACATGATCGGTGGTCTTAGTAAATACTAAATATGATGTCAACCTTTACCTGGTCAACGTCCAACCGAACCTTTACAAGTCCCTGCTTGACACCATATCCAAATAGAACTTTGTTATTTTCCTACTACGAATCATGCACGCAAACAATCAATTGCATTTGAACAGAAAGGATGCCACCTAATGTGCATAAAAGCAGTCACATGCATGAACAAATACGAATAACCCAACCTTACAAACAATATACTGCTGGTTCAGAATGTTAAAGCCCTCTATACCCAGCTCATACACGCACGTATATTTAGATATCTATAAATGTGTGTGTGTGTGTGTGTGTGTGTGTTTGTATATACATTTAGAGAGAGAGAGAAGAAATCGATTGAAATGAATGAGAAAACACGATGACTGTGTAGAGGTCCAAGATAGAAAAATAACCAAATCCAACATTTTTCTATTTGATTTATTTAAGTTCAAAAAGGTTTCCACTTAGACTTTGACAACTGAAATGCTGTATGCACGGTAATAAAATTACTAATAATCTAATATGGTCCTGCCTACAAAGCACGCCAGACAAATAATTTCATTTGTTCACAAGCCAATCCATCGTATAAATATTTGCCCCAGATTTAGGTCAAATTGATAGTTTCCACTGATTTATTACATTCAAACTCCCACATTGATAATTGGATTGGACTGTGGCCATCAACATGAAAACTCTATTATTTCTTAATATATCCACATTTACCTGATTAACCCCGTACTCGACCCTTCCAGCACCCCGCTTTGTGCCTTTTTGAAATGGAAATGAGTTCTTTAGCTAATAAGAATCGTGCACAAATAGTAAGTATCAGTTGCATTTAAACTCGAAGGATATGGCCAACAATATAAGCAGTCAACATGGCTTGAATAAACAGTGCACGAATAGTATTATTCTTTGACAATACTATTTATGAAGCATAACGCCTGAAATAACAGTAGAAGAGAGCACTACTGCACTACTTACTTAAAAAGAATAAACAACATTACTACGGTAACTGAGTTCTGACTAGGTCAGTTGAACACAATCCAACAAGGAATTGAGAGCAAGTTTCCCATTCAAACATATTCCATATAAAATTCTTCAAGGTCACCAAAATTAAGGAGGAGGAATGAAATGGAGGGTTAATCAGCTCGCCATGAAGCCATTAAGATTTAAAACTTGTAATTTTCAAACCAAGATCCCTACACAAGGCCGGCCAATAAACTGCATCCGGCTGGAGCAAACACATGCATGAACAAAGACAACTCTCGGAGCCTTATGAAATTTAGGGCTGGTTTAAAATGTTCCAAAAAGTATAAAGGATTTTTTAATATCACACAAAACGATACCACCTAATGCCTACAAACAAACACATGCATGAACAAAGACAACTCTCGGAGCCTTACAAAATTTAGGGCTTGTTTAAAAAGTTCCAAAAGTACATAGGATTTTTTAATATCACACAAAACGATGTCCTCAATGGAGCCGATCCAATTAACTGGGACTTAAGGCTCGATTGTGGTTTGGTTTAAAGTGTTTGACTTCAAGCCATCAGCACCAATTTTATGGAGTAAAACCCCCACCCCACCCCACACACCATACCCAGAGAAAGGAGAAGAAATAGATGAAACTGGGTAACAAACGTAAGGGCTGTACTTATCTTACAAAAAATCGTAAGGGCTGTCACATTCCAACAAGATACAACCAAGCTAAATTGGTTAAATATTATCAGCTGAATTTCAAAAAGGAATCCATGTCTATTGTCCCACTGCATTTTACAAAGGCGAAGTCTCACATCGCTTGGGTACAAAGTAATATGACGTATATAAGTGTGAGGGCACCCTCACTTCAATGGCTAGCTTTGGGGGTTGAGTTCTACCCAAGACCATATAACATGGTATTAAAGCTAGGTACTAGAGATGGGTAGGGTGTGTGTCTCTAGCCTGCACACGGCAGGTGCCGTTGAGTGAGCATTCTGCGTGTGAGGGAAGATTAAGTTTACCAGTTCCCACCTTGACAAACCGATCCATTTCAACAAATCCAAACTTCTCCTATTTGCCTCAGATTCATGTCAAATTGACAGTTTTGCAATATCTTATCCAAATCAAATTACTCCATTAATTATTGGATTGGAATGAAAACATCAACATATACACTGGTGTTACTACATATGACATCGTATAATCAGCCTTTACCTGGTCAACCTCCAAATTAACCTTTTCATCACCCTGCTTGACGCCATATCCAAATAGAAGCTTGTTATTTACCTATTTAGATCATGGATGCAAAGTAACATGAATTACATATTGCAAATGTAAAAGCTGACACATGCAGGAACAAATACAAATTGTGCAACCTTACTAACAATCTAGTGCTGTGTCAGAATGTTTAAGCCCTCTATAGATCCAACAACTTAATTTTTATTTACTCAGATCAAAGTTCAAACAGGGATCCACTTGCATTTTGACACAAGCAAACTCTGTAGGAATAGAAATTGAATTACTAATAACTTTATTTGGTCCCAGCAAGCCAAGTAACATTTTTTGTTCCCATATTCACAAGCCAATTCATCTTATCAAATCCAAAATTTCATATTTGCCTCAGCTTCAGGTCAAATTGATAGTTTCAAATGATATATTTAATTCAAACTCCTCCATTGATTATTGGGTTGTAATGTGAGCGCATCAACACGAACACTGATATTCTTTTATACTATATCCCCATTACCTGATTAACCCCAAACTCAACCCTTCCAGCACCCTGCTTGGTGCCATCTCCAAATGGAAATTTGTTATTTGCCTAGTAAGAATCATGCACGAAAACTAATCAGTTGAATATAAACAAGGAGGATATGACCCCATGTGTTAAGCAGTCAATATGACTTGAATAAACAGAGTTAACTAGTATTAATCGCTGGCAACACCATCTATGAAACAGAATTTCTGTGACAACAGTCAAGAAGGAAAACATAGATGCACTACTTACTTGAAAAGAAAAAGGAACATCACCGCATTAAGTTATTACTGACTATTACTGACAAGGTCAGCCGATCACAATCCATATATTGACGAATGGAGAGCGAGTTTCTCATTGAAACATTTTGACATATTGAATTCTTCTAAAGGTCACCAAGCCACTAAAATTTAAGGGTAGTACTTGTCAAGGAAAAAAAAGCATATTAAGAGCACTATACAAGGTTGGTCAGTAAGCCGCTGCTGGCTGTAATCCATCTACAGATTCTTGGTGAAACAGAGGGAAAGAAGTCTCATCAGGCAACGGAATCAATTATATAACCAAATCCTACCATCTACATGACCAAATTTGCTGGAACGACGACATGATAATGGGGCATTCATTATTACATAATATTTTGCATTATCAGTTGCAAAGTAAAAGATAGGAGGAGGTCAATGGAAAATAAATTTTCAATGTGAAAATATACACACAATCGTGTCTGTATGCAAAAAGATACTAGAATGAACAGCTACATTAGAATGCAACTTTGTGTCCGACAAAATAAGAGAAGCAAGAACATGAGAAAAACCACAAGAATACTAATGATTTCGCCAGTAAAACCCAATCAAACAACTATACTGTAATTCCATCGTTCTCATTTAAAACTCGATCCCATCTCTAACTCATCTGGACAGTGCCCATCAATACTTTAAGGTTTTCTTTGAGGCACATCCCTTGACTTCTACATGACATGATTAGAACCAACCCCTCAATCCACAAAGTAACACAATCTCCGACTCCTCAAAAAGGGATTGTTTGAAGTGCAACATCCATGATGTGCACTATCTTCATGCATAACCATATAAGTGCTAACAACTCCAACATAGTTGGATTTCTATGTTTCCTTTTGAAAATAACTTGAAATTCTCCATGTGTTTCATCAAAGGTGACAGCAAGAGAGGTCCTTGGCGTCATAAAGCTTATGCTGAGATATTTACGAATAAGGCTCTGTTGATGCCTTCTAAGTAAAGTGGGAAATAAACAAGGTCAAAGTCTTGCCCCTGAAAAAGGTTTTGGAGGCTCACTTCCTTCAAATGTGTTACAGGACCACTAAAATTTTGCATGTCATTATCTTCCTAACAAACAACCAGATACTGAACAAAGAAAGTTCTTTCAGTTTCCTTCTCTTCGTTTTCACTTTTTGGTTTTCTTCTGGTTCTTTTACTTCATTGTATCTATATTATTTCCACTTCAAGTAGACCTCTCACTTCATAGAATGTTCAAACTTCAATTCAAAACCCAGCCAAAAAAAGAGAAAAGAATGAATGGTTTAAAACTCAGAAGTTCATGAAGGCCATCTTGAATGTTATTAAAGGAGAACTGCTTTTAGACCAAAACTATGCACCGAACAAAAAAAAGGCAACTATTCTAAATGGACAATTGGTTTTGGATAACTTAACTGTTCAAGAAAATCTTCATCACTTGGCCAAAGGACCAAGGCTGTAAGACCAACATAGATTGAAACCAAATCCGATATTAAATACAGAACCAATATGATTCTTATACTACACTACATCACAGGATATTTACATGGTTGGGATGAAAGCAGCAGCTGCATTTCATCATTGTGCAGTCCATCTCCATGAGGAGAAAAACACATACAAAAAAGTTATTAACAAGCAACGATGACCCTACCTCAGACTGAAGATTTGTTAATGTAGACCTCAGCAAAGTATCTCCAACTATCATTCTCAATTGTTTAACAAAATCATTCCGACTTATCTTCTTGCTCTGGATTATTCAGAACGAAAAAACAAAAGCAACAGAGACCAAAAAAGCATGAGGAAAGATCCAATCACAAGATTAAAGAACTTAAAACACAATGTCAAAGGACATACCACGAACAACTCATATTTAGCTTCAACTAGTTCCATACGATTAGGAGGAACTTTATTTGAGATGGCTGAAAACAACATTCGGAAAGGCAGCCAAGGGGACTTGGGAGACCTTGTATTTCTAGAACCCAGGTTAGCAGCTGAAACCTGAATGCAATCAACTCCCTAGGAATAAACATATTGCTTTTATAGGACAAGAAGTGACTTTCAGCAGATATGACAGTAAACATAAAACCACCATACTCAAATAATCATTAACAAACAACTGAAAGTCAGGGCCAGCTTAGCAGGGACAGATTCAGACTGCACTGCTTAAGAGAACAAGACCAGATCTCAACTGGGTAGTCCCAGGCGCAATTAATCCACTTCATGGAGAAATCGCAGAGGAAAATCAACAAACAGAAAAGGGTCTTTTCTTAACTACTGATCAACATAACAGAAACTATAAAGCGTATTTTTGGTTAGGCAAAAAATCAGTAAAGAACTCTGCAGCATTTTGATGCACTAAATTGTCGCAAAGAATCATAGACAAAATAAAACCAAAGTTAGCAATAAGAAGCTTAAATCATTAGTAATTCTTGCATGCACACAAAATCCTACAAAGCACCTTTTTTGATAACTCAGGTGTCCAGCGGGGCTACAAAGCACCATGTTCAAGTAAAAGAGTCACAAGGTCTCAAAAGGTGACATAAAGCAATGGTATTCTACTGCCTGAGTGCTGCACAGACTTTCTACAAAAATCACTGCGAATGAAATGCTTTTACTTCATCAAAGACAAAGATTTTACTTTCTGTCAGTAGCAGCATGGAACAACCACCAAGACATCAGTTTCTTGGATATCAGATCACAATGCTCTCAACAGAACTCGATGGAGACAAAGAATTGGGACTTTGGGCTTGTTTGATTTAGTTCAGTTGCAGTGTGGAAGCCTCAATGTATTTGAGCAATTTAAGATAGTGACTTTGTGCCGGTGGATGAATTCTTTGAGGTTCTTTACCAAGAATAAGTGAGTGTGGATGGAACGAAGTAGCAGGACGGAAGCGGGAGATCATCAACAATTATTAGCAAACTCATCTCTGTTGAAGAGACCACAAAGCTGTTCCTTTTCAAAAGGATTACAGAGTTGAAATGAACTGCTTCTCACTATTAGAAAAATTAGGCAGGAGGTATGTAGCTCTTCCAAGTTGGGGACCAAAACTATAACCAAGTGCTTAATGTCCACTAGAATGTCAATGGAACATCTTATCAACTTCATGAACTAATCACAAACAATGTTCTACCAAACCAACACAATAGTAGATCACAATGACCAGTCCTACTTGGGTACTGCTATCCACTGTATATCCCGGATATTGAATACTGCAGAACTGGAGTATCAATCACACTAATCATCCAATTAAAGTAGTTGTCCAGGTGATCACACAATAGCTGAGAAATCAAGGTCCATTAGTAGTACTCCATAAATTTTTCCCCCACATTCCAGGCTAAAATTCTAGACAACTTACCAGAAAACAACAGGCAATATCAAAAGTAGAGGCAAGAGCAACGAACAACTTTCCAACAAATTCAGTACTGTACTTACTAATTGAGCTGAAGTTGAATTCAAGTCTAATTGGCCCCTTGAAACATCAAGCTTGCTCTGATGAATTGGAGATGAATTCAAGTCTAAATGGACCCTTGAGCTCTCAAGCCTGCTTGGATTTCCAACCAAAAACCCTGTAGAAAGATAGAACTACTATTGTAGGTGCTAAAAAGTTTGGAGAAAATCAAAGTCAATGCAGAAAAAGCCAGAAAAAAAAGGATACATCATCTACAAGGACATAGGCGGCAAGGAAGTCCACTACCCCACATATTATAGTAAGCACGAACAAATCAAGCACAGTTTTCAATCCCAGTACGTTCTGCACTCTCAGGTTGTTATCATGATAATGACATTGAACAACAGAGATCAACTGACTTGTCCAAGACTATCCAAATTTGTTGATCGCAATATGAATCAATTTTATGATAGCACGTCGGTAAAACGTATGGCATCCTATACAATTGTTGTTAAGGAAAATATAGATTTGCCATCAGACGAGAAAAACATGTAGAGTAAAATCACCTTCACCATCCGAAGAGACCTTGAAGCTAACAACATATTCTGGGTAAATATGGGTATTCTTATACATATCCCATATAATGTAATTCCTTGGATTTTCAAGATCATCAACGCCACTGTCAAAGTTCTCGTTGCTGGGATGGGACTGTTTAGATCCTGCTGGCACAAGCTCCATGTTTCCCATTACTACGCGACAGAACAGCATGTATCGCACGCCATTTTCATCCACATCGCAGTAATGTGCACTGTCAAAAAAATGAAAGAACAAAGCAAATAGGGAAAAAGTTAAATCCATACCTGACCCTATTTCAAGGTACATGATTTGGATAATTCAGAGGGTTGACTCGTAACCAACAATCACAGAAAGTACAGAAAAATAACTACCAAATAAGAAAAACAAAGAAATGCCTATATGCTTCAACTTCCAAACATAAGTGGCCAGAAGTTCTACAAATTGAACATAGAGTCACTAGTTAGTAGCAACTAGCAACCACTGGCATCACAATAAGGATCTCACAAGCTCAAACAAAACCAATAGGTTGGTCATTTCCAGCTCTATTAGAACACCAAACGAATACTTTAACCAAGAAAACTCACAATTTCACCACAAACCAATGGGTAAAGCCTCAGCCATGTCTCATACACTGGGACAGAAGTTACAAAATCAACACAGGTAGATCCAAGACATTGCCGCTTGACCCACTTCTACCATCAAACTAACAACAAACAGAGGGCGGATCAAAGGAGGATAGCTGTTCACGAACTGCTAACTGAGTCTTGTAAACAAATCTACTGCAACTACCAGGTATTGGCCAACTACCATAACAAACATGCACCAACTAAACAATTGTAGCTGGGCTCGTCAGGCCCAGATAGGTTAATAAATCCTGTCAAAATTAAAGAGACTTTAGCCTGTAATAGGTTGGGTTGTAGTTCTACCATCCAAATTAACCTCCTCGTCGAAGGGAGTCACTCCACTATCTCCGCATATATGTCAATAGTTTCCAAATATTAATCTCAAGTCATAAAGTAAATAAATTAGTGTTTAAACTAATACAATCAGACCTGGTTATAGAGCAGTTTGCAGGTGAAAGATGAACACCAAAACCATGGGTGGATTGGCTGGCAAATGTTCCACAATGTCCTAGCCCATACATAATGACGCTAGCCACCGCTGCATTTGTAGAAGGGAGCCAAGCATATCGAACATTTGCATCTCCGCGATACTTGTCAGTGATCTCAACCTGCTTCTGGAACAACTCCAATCGAGCTTGCAAAAAAGTACTTGAGCAACGATATAGGTCGACAATATCTGCACCAGCAAATGAACCAATACCAACCAAAAATATTTTCCTCACCGCATCAGAGTCCATTTCTCCAGGCATAGCATCAAAACCAGCTTTATGTTGGTTTCCCAAAATAAGTGCATTATGTTTTGTATCAAATGCTTCGACACCATTATCATCCACTTCAACATCACAATGGTCACTAGCAGGTTTCCCATCAACCTGAATTTTCTTAACAAGCACATTTGACTCTCCACTATATTCCTTTAACTTGCAGCAATCCGATCCATTCAACTCAATTTCGAGTTGAAGCCTAATATCTTGGTACCCACGAGGCTCTGATAAAAGATGTTCCTTATCTTTCTCAAAGTCACGGTGACAGCAGTCAGAGAGTTCGTCATCATCAGAAAAGATTTCTGGAAAGAAGCATTTACCTGCTTCATCTATCCAAGCAATAGGTTGTTGTAAACCTGTCCTCAAGTCCAACTTCATCATATGCAACAAATCCATGAGAAAGGGATGACCACCGATGTCCACCTCAATGGCTGCCTTCTTCACTTGGAGATCTCTCTTAATCAAAACAACAAAGTCTTGAGGAAAATCAGTCCATTCACCATTTTGATAAAACATCAAACGTTTAGGGACCCCACTAGTCCTGAAATTTGAATAGTACTTGAGCAAAGATTTTTTTGATTGAACAACACGAGGACCAAACTTACTGTTGGATCCATCAAATTTCCTCCGCTTGCTAAGCTTACAAATGGAAGAGTTCAAGGCAGCCCGATGAGATAACACAGTGCTGGCTGCACCAGTCAAAATTGTTTCACATCTGGTTGACCGCTTTCTCTTCAAGTCAACCACCACACGGCGGCCACTATCCAACACCTTTGCGTACTTTGTTTCCATTTCTAACCCCAAGATCAATACCTTTCCACAGATTCGCAGCCAAAAGTTCAAAGATAACAATTCTAGAAGACTTAGTATTGCCGGTGCCTCAGAAAAATAGCACCATTGGTGACAATTGGTAAAACCTGCAAAATAGTACATTCCATTAAACTATTCTTCAACAAAAGTACGTGACACTGTTTTATAAATCACTCCGGATATCATATACTAATATAACTAACAAGGTATGAAAAAACCCATTCAAAACCATGGTACCATAAACATTCTTTGGAATGCAATGAACTTAATCTGAAACAGAAGAACTGGGATAGCTTAATTACACATTGGATCCAAAGTTTCCACCTAAGTAGCTTCAACATCACAACATGATATGAGGTCTCAAATTACCATCTGATCGTAGTACACACCTAACCTCCTAATATCTACAATCCAAAACTAAGGAAAGCTTAAATAGTAATACGATCTAACATAGTAAGCTTCAATGAGAGGAGGATTTTCCTTGTCCTTTTTCTCCAGTTTTGCCGGAACTAAATCATACAAACCCCAACACTAATTTTCCACCTGTGTTCATCTTGTGGTTTAGAGATATTAAGGCTTTGTTCGTTTTGTAACTTAACTTTGTTTTAGTTTTGTTTTCTAATCATTACCCTATTTCTCCAATTATTACTTTTATTTTTTTTTCTCTCTCTCTCTATGTACTAATTACACATCTCTCTTATCATTACTCTATTTCTCTCTCTACCCACTACCAAAACTAAAATACCCAAAACTAGCAAACGAATATGGCCTAAAACTTTATCACAAAAAAAGATATAGTTAAGAGGGTACAAAAAGATTTAGATGTTTCGGGTAACCCATTTAAAGATGCAGCTCATAGAATCTGCATCAGAAACTAGTCGAATATAGCAACTTCAAGGATAAATAACCGAAATCTGGACAACATCACTAACGGTTCAAGTATTCCCTTCTTCCGTGCGCTGTAAAACATATGACTAGAAAGCTAATCAATGCACCAACACAACAGCTGCATACATAATGTTATCAAAATCACAATCGAGATCATTGATTGTACGATCCTACAATCCTAAATTGCAGAATCATAAGTTGTTAAAAGATTGGTCCAAAAGCAGATTCCCGAGTAGGATTGGTAGTAAATGAAACCTAGCCTAAAGACAATCTAGATTGCCAATTCGGAGTTCTAGCAAGTAATGGTAACATTTTGATCACGTACCAAAAATTGTAGGCAGGGGTTCCCCATAACTGCAGTCATACAAAAACTAGACGCAATTGAAAAAACAGTACATGCCCTGATCATTTAAAAGGAGTATCCCAGTTATTGCAAATTCCAATTAGTAAGTTACAAATTGTTTACCTCACTTAAAAGTCACATGCTCTCAAAATGCATCAATATTTATATCAAGGTCTTAACAGGCATCTAATCTCCTTTCACATATTAAAGAGCATGACAATAAAGTGGTATTGATGATGCTCTAGCAAGACAACTGCCTAGTAATGCTAGCCTTCAACATTACACCTTTCTATCCATTTTTCAAACAGATTTACTCACATGGCTCCCACATTTTCCTCTTAAAAGAAAGGGAATCTTTTGTTGCCATGGAACGCTAACACCCTACTGAATTACGGTTTGGTATGCAAGTTCTGAATAATGGTATGCTTCTGTTCCAAAAAATCAACTTATTAAGGTAACTAGAGAGAATGGAATTTTGGTCAGAGAAAAAAAAAAAAATATATATATATATATATATATATATATAAAACAATCACTATGCTCCAATAGATATGTTTTTAATGAATAGTTTAAGAAATGATACTCATTTGCACTAGATGTTTAGCAAGTGGAAGAGTAAGTTCTAAAGTGTTTTCTATAGAAGCCTACCCCTAGCATACCACAATTTAGGCATGTGGCGTAAAACATTCCCATTCCCCTTTCTCGTACCGATAAGAAATGCATTCCAGGCATCATATCCACCATTTCGCTATTCATTTTGAATGCTGAAACAATTATACACCAAATTGCACAAAAAAAAAAAATAAAAGGCATAACTAATGCGATACCAACGAAACTACCACTTGTGCACAACTTCGTATGCTGAAAATACACGTGTCATTAGGACTTTCAAGTTCCATCGTGGTAAATGTTGTACTACATTCACCTTGGATCGAATTTACATGTATGCATCAAACTGCATGCTGAAAAAGTTGGACACGCAAGCGTCATAGTGGTGCCTTGCTTGTATTATAGCTATGTTCCGTATGGGTAAGGGTAAGGGTACATGTATAAATGTTCAAGCATGTCAAGTATAATAGAATAATAGATTACTAAGTACCATGATACAAACGTAGAGGACACAAGTTCCAAAGTTAAATAGGGGTTGGACACATCTCATATTCTCACCCTTTTCAACTTGCCATAACCTGCTGGCACAGGTATTTGATGAAATTAGAAGAATCCAAGTAAATATGTAGCAATGACTGACTGAAGTACGTGGTCAAGTCGTTGGGGACTAATTCCTATGTTGGTTGGTGGACAGGAGGTCATGGGTTCATAAGTATTGTCTTAATTATGGGATTACATTGAAAAGGACAACTAAAGGAAAGCTTCTTCTTTTTTCCAATTTTTTCGTTGTCCTCACTTTTCACTGAATGTGAACCCATAGACCACAGTTTGAAATATGAGTGAAACACAACCCTATCAGCCGTTACATAACAGTATCTGTGGGTGCCAAGACCCAAAAGGGCCGATATATTAGCAAGATCGATATTCGCAGGCGTGTCGGCGTTGTGACAGTATCGGTTGTTACGTAAAGGTGGTAACAGGCCAGTACCGACAGAAATACAAAAAATCACTCATGTTGACGGGAAAGATATTTAATATTGAAAGGCAGGGACGATTTTTACAAGGGAACAATAAAAGATACAGAATACATTGGATCAGGTAAGAAAATGAAGAAAAGTCACCAATCGCCATTTTAAACCCCCAACAAATATGATTTTAAAACATAAATATAGATATAAAAAATTAAATACGCAGATATATAATGTTGTGGAAAATTATAACAAAATTCATGTCTCCAGTTATCGCTATAGTTATGATATGACTATTAACCTCCGAAACCACATGATAACAACCGCGACTATTAAGGTGATTGCTGTTGTTTTTTGAAACCTTAGTCATAGACTACGTACTAGCATTATACTCCGAGAATGTCTCTCTCTCAACATTGACTAACTTTCAAAATATCTCATCTCATCAAAATATGTGCTCTCGCTTCTCATACGAACTTCAACAGGAATGCTTTTTACCAGGGAAAGAAGATTATCCAAATGAGAGGGGCAAACGAAGGGAGAGATGCAAAGAAGAAGAAGCCCAAAAACTAAGGGCATGGGGTCATAAAAAAAGGATGAGAGAGGGAGAGAGAGACAAAGGACTAAAAACCATACCGAAGCCAACCCCTATCGCCACCCGGAAACCCAGAACCGATTGCCGTGATACCGCAGCACCCAAAAACGACAAGGTGCTAGCCAACCATCGAGATCCCTGATTCCAGCAAGACCACCAGCCTCCAGCCTACTCTCCGTACACGTAGGGGCCTACTAGGGCAACGATGTCATGCCTACCTAGGACAGCCATGTGCTTGTCTACCCTCTACCCTTTTGTCCAAGAAAAACTAATGCAATTTTTTTTTCAAGAATATGGGTTCAATGGCTTGTCATTGCAACAAGATTATAGGTAGTTACCACTCTTGCCTATATAAGGTAAGAGCATCTAGTGAAGCATGACAAACTTCCCACTTAGAGGTTTCGAGTTTCTAATTCCTATTTCCCACATGTATTTCACTGGGGTTATGCCTTCAGTTAGGGTTAAGGTAAGGCAAGGCAAGGCCACTCTTGCCCTACCCAATTCTCTCGCATAAAAAGGTTTAACTTTTAACTTCCCCAATTCTTTCACTCCCCTCCTTTTCAATTAAACCATAGATTGCATACTGACAATATACTTGAATTATTGGCAACTCTCAAGCGCCTTTCTATTCTTTATAGCTTCTCAAGCATTTTGACAAGTTACTAAGCTAATTTTAACGGTTACAGGCTTCTTAAAATGTTATTTTGTTGTATTTCACAACTAAAGAACCAATATTTAAGTTACGTACATGATCTTTAACAAAATTTACCAGAACAGGACTAGCCAAATACTACCCAAATTAAATACGAAACCCAAGACTTGACTATTGGATAGTTAAGCTATATCTGTTGAGCTTACTTCTTAACAAGTTAAGCTTTTAGGAGAACTAGTGATCAAACAGTTGTTAAAGCATCCAATTCAGAACCAATTGGCAATGAGTAATGAGTGGAGAGGCCGCCCAAACTCATATACTAGGTTTGGAGGTTATATTTAACCAATGTGGGACAAGCTCTAACACTCCCTCACACGTACGACCCTTCAACCACACGTAGTTAGGTAAACAAACGATTCAACACATATGACAATAATCAACTATCAACGACAAACAAAGGGGGAATAAAGACTCTGAAAACCTAGCTCTGGTACCATGTTAAAGTATCCACCTCAAAACCAATTGGCAATGAGTGGAGAGACCGCCCAGGCTCATATACTAGATTTGGAGGTTATATTTAACCAATGTGGGACAAGCTCTAACAATAGTATCATTCTATCAATAATCAAGCTCCTCGTTAGCATTTTGCTCCATTTAAATTTGTACCTCGTTTCAATATATTTCTCCCAACCAATGGATATTTGAATTCCACCTGCAAGACGGGTCGCACGTGAGGAGGGAGTTTGATAGATAGATAATGATCATTAAACCAATTTTCTAGTTGGTTAAGCTTTTAGGAGAATTCAGTATTCTACCATAAACAACTCAATGTTCATAAACTTTTTGAATCTCTTTCGTCCATTTCGTCTCATTTCCCGCTATGCCATAAATGGGATTGGGATTATGCTATGTCTCAACCAGTATTAAGGGAACCTATGAAAATCTCCCGCTCCTTGACGAGACGGAGATGACCATGGTAAAGTCACAACTAGCTAGGGTGACCACGCATTTACACCCACCGCCCAAACCCCACAACACACAAATGTTATGAGGAAATCAAGAATGTGGTAGTTTGGTAGGCGACAATATTTTGGTAATTGCAGAGATCTTCATCAGGGACATCATCGGTCGTTCAAGTACCGGTAATTCAATGGTCATCATGAATCTAGAAGTAGCATCATATGAAACATTAAGAACATGTCGGAAGGTTCAATGTATGTATTAAACACATTTTTAGTTCATGGCATATAATTGTTAGTAGGTTCGATGTATGCACTTTATCCAATATATGTACATGGATTTATATTCACATATGCTATTCGATGTATTCATTGATTATGTTCACTTGATTTAAATTTCAGGAATTGGAAGAGTCTTTTCCATAGATTATAAATTGGGATGTAACAAATCATTTTATGAATAGAGTTGATTATTGAATTTAAAAATCGAGGTTGTGGTCATCGTATTTGGGGCTGCAACCCTTACAAAAATTGCCTGACCCTTGCGAGGGTGAAGCACTCTTTCTCTCTCTCTCATTCTTCTTACTATTTTGTTTCTTCTTCTTTGCGCACTTACCCTGAGTCCTAAAACCACCACGATTCATATTGTAGGCGGCATACCTAAGGCCCTATTCGGTTTGGATTTTGAATGAGGTTTTTAAGAGCAATGAGTGGGGAAAGATAAATAGAGAAAATTTATTGGAGACTGTGCGCAAGGATTTTGAGTACCCCAAACGAACAAGGTCGTGTCCTAAAACCGTCCGTACTTCAAATTACCCAACAATTAAGATATTTCATATGTTTAATTTTAAAAATAGTAATTTTGTTAAGGGAAAAAAGATTCCTAGACACTGGGACTGATACACAAGATTTTAAATCTGATAACTAATGTACTTAACGACTCATATTTTTCTATGCTGTCTTGGACCTCTCTCGTCCCCTTTTTTTTTCCCTGTTGCCACTTGAAATCACTACCATGTGCTAAATAAATTTAGCCTTCTAAAAGGACGACGCTTCCAAATCATTGCCTACTAATTCCGCAGATCTTCAATATTTCTCTCCTGAAACTCCCAATTTAAGAAGAGGATAAAACCTTGGATTACTATGTGCAGTTTGCCCATACAAGGAAAGTTGGGTTGAAGGAAAAGTGTTTATGTTTTTTCTTTTGTAAAGAAGAAATAACTCAACCAAATGCTTGTGTTCCTTTTTAATTTGTTTTTAGGATTTGTGTCTATTTCATTGATTTTTTTTTCCCATACCGGGAACACGATGGAACACAAGCATTGAAAATTAAAGATATTGTTCCAACGAGAATCATTAACGCTCAACTTGAAGACTAAGCTCGGCTATGAAACGAATAAGGGTAAAATCGGATTCATGGAAAAATCATTTACAACAAGTGGAATATATGCAATAAAGCCATCTTAAGCTTATGAATCTTCGATTGTAAACCTTCATATGTGCATCGTCTTCTTTCCCTTCACAAACACCACATAAGATACAAAGTTGCAATCAACCACGCCTTTCTCCTCTTCATGCACTATCCATCCAAGATTTCAACTGATTGAGATTGAGAACTGAGACCTTGCATCGCCACCCAACCTAAAATCACCACAAGCAAGCTCCACAACTCTCAAGCTACCGTGGAATGCAAAAGAAAATGGTTAATTGTCTTGTCAACCCTTCGGCACAAGCAAGCCTAAAACATCTCTCCATCAAATTTCACAAGTGAGAACGGAGTCCAAAGCCACTGTGCAAACAAAAGATGCCATTTTAGACAAGGCACTAGTCTGGAAAAAGTTCTCTCCATCCTGCAGTAGGACTTAACCGAGAAACCTCTTTCTCATTCTTCCAACTCATCCTAGAAGAACTAACTCAAATTTTTAGAAACATCTTGTATTTAGTTCCTTTAAAGGTAGAAAAGGCACAACGGCGAAGTTGTAGGGCGAACCAACACAAAAATCTTGAAGAACAAGCAAAGGACCGATATGCACAATTAGGACTCGGAGTGCCCTGCTATGTCCAATCAGAGTTTGGGTAAGAACCGCTCCAGAGGACAAATCATTGTTGCCAACACTCATCTTATTTCCTAAGCTTTGCATGTGGAAAGCAATCTCATGAGGCAAAGAATCAACAAGGAAGAGAGTAAAGGCGGTGAGCATTGACAAGAGAATCGTGATGATGCAACAATTGCCCACAATCCTGTGACGCCTGCCGAGAGTGGGTGAGAGTGGGCGAGATAAGGGTTGGAGGCCCGAATTGGATTCTTGCTAGGCTTAGTTCAAGATTTTCCTTAGGTATGTCTTTTCTACCACGTCTTACGTAGTACAATTTCGTTGAATTACTTTAACAAAGTTAGAAAACTGCTTCAAAAACAGAAGAATAAAGTAACAAAATGAGCAGACTTCCTCCAATATCACATTCAATAAAAGTTAAAAGTTAGGTCTAGTTTGGTAGGTTGGAGCTCCAGCTCTTACACATTTAGGATAGTCTTCAACTTTTACTCACCCCATTTCTTCATAATTTGGGGACCATACACAACTTTAGCCAAACTACCCGATGTTTGACAGCAATACAGCTTTTGTATTCAGAGAGCAATTATCACAGACAACACTTTTTGTAGCTAAAATGACCTTTAGCTACACTCCCAATAGTTTGACTTCAGCATCAATTACTTGGGAGAGCCACATTATCTTTAGTTCCTCATGTCTTTCAAAGCCACCCCCCACACACACCACCCAACCCCCAACCCAAATCCTCCTCCTACTTTTGGTTCCAGATGATTCCTGAGTTCCACAAGACAAGACAACCTAATGCATGTAAGTTTGGATGTTTTAAGAATTAGATGTGATTAGATAGTTTTAAAGAACATTCTAGTTTGGCAATCGGTTGTGAGATTTATTAGTTGTTTGTTCTATTTTTTTTTGTCTTCTTGTTTTGTTTATCTTCCCTAGTGCATGTGTGCATTTATGAACTAGTTGATAGAGGGGAACTACCGATGGCTAAATCCAAAAAGAAATGGCAGTGGACCAGCCCAGTTTCTCATTCTCTTTGAAGACAAACATTCAAATTGATAACCTTTATATGTCAATGTTGCAATTATCTACGAAAAAATCATAGCAGCATTGATGTCATTTTGACCATTATGATTAAGATACTAGTACCCATCTAACATATTTGCCTCTTAAACCCACTATAAGCTGCCCAGAGGAACGATCTCAGCATGCTTTTGGTACAAATCTGCTACCTCTAATAAAAGTGGCACCTGTGTTGCGTATATCCCGTACAGATGCTAAATGACTATTATATCCTTCACTTATTTTTCTATTCCAATTGTAAACCACAATCTTAAACCTCAAATAATATTACTGGGACCCAACATTTAATCTGCATGGGACCCACAAGAATCAGCCTAAAACGTAAGAGTAAATTATAAACGCGCATAATGCGGGTTGGTATTTAGCTGATGCAGGTCATGTGCTCAGACCTAATCAAGACGTACCATGGAGGATTGAGGAGCCAGAAATTCAATCGAGATGTACAATTGTCAATCACTAGCTCAAGACTTTATTCATCAACAAACTACAATTAAATTATTTAAAAAAAAAACTCTCTTTTTTGTCACTAACTAAATATGAAAACAACCTAGTAATTGGTGATGCATAATTTTAATGGTTCATCTCATAGTTGTCTTATAATCTTCCATATGTGCCTTATATCAATCTTATTCTTATTCCACAAGCAACATTATATAGAACCAATCCATCTATCCGTCCATTCTAATTCAGTATCAAGCCCCAATACTTCCCTCATAATTAATGGGGTCAACAAAATTTCCTTATGATTACCGATGCATAAAAATGGAGAAGGAAATGAGGGGACAAAGCAAATACGCAAACCTACAAACCGTTGGAATTTGTTTAGTAAAATCAAGGAAAAGAGGGTAACATAAATTTCCAGGGCCAGGGGGAAACTCAAAACGGATTTTATTTCAGAAAAACCAGAAAATTTGACAGGAAGCAGCCAAGAGGCCTTTGGCCCAATGGCATTCAGGAAGAAGCAGCCAAGAGGCCTTTGACCCAATGGCATCAGGAAGAAGCACTTAAGTGCTAGGGGAAAGGAGGTCACAAATTCAACTCCTCCTCCAAGGTGTTAATCTAACTACTCCAACGACAGTAACTTTTGCCGATCAAAAAACAAATTGACAGGAAACAGCTGACTCCGCCGCGTTGAGAACATGATGCATTCCAATGCAGGCACATTGGTTTGGTAACAAAACTCCAATTGAACAAACCAGACGCAAATTACAACGAGGTCTTCCCAAAAAAATCACTCACAGAAGTAGAAACCGGGCAGCACTGCAGAAAACGGGGTTGGAAAAAAACAGAGCACATAAACACACACAAAGAATCAAGCAAATTGTGTCTGTTTCGCCGAATTCCAGAGAGGACACTAACCGTCCTCAACCAAAACAGCAAAGAAACGTAAATTCGAAGTCCTAATCTGCAAACACAACAAACAAACTGAAGATTGTCGGCAAATTTCATGTGATTAATTGGCTTGAGGAGCGTCGACCAACCATCCAATTCAGCGAGAGATAAACACGAGAAAAAAATCAACAACAAAGCATGCATGACAGATACACACACATATACATAATGAATCCAGATATACGTAGAGAGAGAGAGAGAGAGAGAGAGAGAGAGAGAGCATACAGTGTTGCAGGGTGAACAGGAGAGAGAGAAGAAGAAGAGCCAGGGGGGACGGGAAGGTTCCTGCCTTTGCTCTAACTTTCAAGCCCTAAAAACGATTTAACGGAACCGACTCTCCCCCGTTCCTCCCCTATTTATATTTTTTCTTTTCGATATTCGGACAGGTAATAACAACTTGACGAAACTGCCCCTGTGGGGACGTTACTCCTTCGTATGTCCCCGGTATTTCGGAAAATCAGAGGGGTATTTGAGTCAGTTGAGGATTCAGTAAATCAAAGAAATCCAAAAGGTAATTAATGAGCCAGAGCAGAGCCGAGCCAGGCAACAGATGGACACCAACGGAGCTACAGTGCCATGCGCGCTGTAACCGACTCAAACGGGAGGAATCTGGGTGACACGTGGCATGTGCAGGGCCCACTTTTTGAAAAACAGTGGGTGGGGTCTCGTGGGTGTAGGGTCCACTTTTTTTTTTTTGGAAGATTGCGCCCCAAGTCTCGATAATCCAACGGAGATTTTGTTAATCTAATTAATGTTTACCTTAATGTTTCTTGTATTCATACAGCATATTTATTTCTTGGATTCATACAGCACACTGTACAAAAGAACATTGTATTCTCACACAATTAATTCAAAAGCCCCAACAAAAGTTTGTCGTTCTCATAAAAAAAAAATATAGGAGTGTTTAATCGATAACTAAAAAATTTATATTTATATATTTATATGATGCGACGTAATTATTTGATACACTGTTTGTAAAATCGATAAATAAAATATTTATATGTACATATATATGATGATGCAACATAATTATTTGATGCATTGTTTGTACAAAAAAAACCGATCGTACAATTACAACTAACACTACTACTGATTTTCACCGAGGGAAAAAAAAAAAAACAATCTTGTAACGAGGTTCACGGAATTTTTGAGATTTGCCTCCAAATCATGACCCAAGATGGATAGTTCTAATTAAAGGTTTTTATAAATCTATTGGTCTGATGTTTTTCCCGCTTTTTTAATAAAAGAAAATAATATTTTATGCGTACCATAAGAGAATGCCAATCTACAAATGCCTTCCCGGCCATAAGAGAAAATAAAATTTACTTTTGGGTCTCCACTCTTTGTAATTAAGATTGAGCCCCAAGCCAAGACCCATAGGCCATAATAGGAAATTTTGTAAATTAAGTTCATTGTCTGGTTTCTCCATTTAATTAATGTATCCAAATGGTGAGAAAATTTTTATTCACACCTGGAAATATTACCAAAGTATCTCATAACGGTAAGTGAACTTTTCATTTAATATTCTACCAAAATTAGTAATGAGTTTATCTCATTAAAACGTTGGAATTGCTTGTAAGATTAATGACCAGTCTAAAAGTGTTGGAGTGGGCCCCAAGTCATGGTCGAAAATAGAATATGTTTAAAGTTCTTCCATTAATTTTTCGAATTAGTATTATTTTTTTCCCCGTTTTTGAATTAGAGGAAAAATTTGTACTCTCACCATACGAACGAATTAAATGATCATTAAATCTCACTATACTTGATTTTTGAACTCGTGAAAATTACTTAGGCTCCGTTCCGCTAAGGTAAACTTATTTTTTTAATTAAAGATAATGTATTGTGAGAAAATAATCAGTCTCGTAAAGCGGAAAATAAGTACTTAAAAATAACAACCTCAGCAAAACGGGGTCGGCCTTATAGACTTTTCTTTCAGTTTCATGCTACTCTTTCCTCTAGCCATTTTTATTTTGCACTCGGCAGTACTTTTTTAAATATTAATTGCTCAATTTATGGGAAGATTTTGTATAATTAGAGAATCTGATAATCAGATTTCCTTTTGTTTAATTATGATGATTTCAAGGGATGTACAATTACTCTCATTAATTTTCAGATTCTCAAAATCAACTAAATCTGTACAGTTAATGGCTATGCTTTTATAAATTCTCCTTTAATTTCTTGTCGTTTTGGTTTTGATATTTTTGTTCGTCTTTTCTGAATTTTTGTTAGATCCGCTTTATATTTAGGATTAATTATTCTTTTCGACAAAAGGAGTAAAAATGTTCACGTACCAAAGGCGAAAAAATACCAAACAACTGGGAGTTTTTTTTGTTTAAAGTGTCGACTTATATGAATTTTTTTCAACTTCAGTAGTCTATATTTTTATACTTTTCTAGTTACTCTCGTCGAAACAAATGATTAATTCCGAAAATTATGACAAAAATCTGAACAAATATATACTATGAAAAGTATAAAACACCGGAAAAATAGTTGGGAACCAAATTAAACCATATAACAAAGGGACCACTTTAGGCATTTAATTAAGGTATACAAAGTAGCTCCAGCTTCAACCATCTGACATCATTGAAAGCACGTTCAAATATGCATTTACACATGCATTTACGAGGAGCAAAATGCTTACTTGTGAAACGGAAAACATACACAAAGAACTTATCCTTAGTTGGCGCACCGCAACAACAATTTGGAAAAAAGAAATTAACAGTAAATACTTCGACAAAGATTTGGAGAAAGGTATAATGGGATATATGAAACTATATTACCTGTACAAGTTATTTTTTATCTACGATTTATGCCGTCTCCGTTTCACTAGCTAAAATAAAAGTACTTATGTTTTTGAATTAAAAGTGATGTATTGTGAGAGAATGATCTATCTCGTAAAACAAAAAATAAGTGTACTTAAAAAAATAAAAACCTTAATCGGTAAGCAAGTATATTTGCTTCTGCCAAAATCAAAAGAGAGTATGTTCTCTCCACCATAGGTGGAAACCCCATGGTTTCCACCATGGCCTATGGGCCCTATAAGATTTTTTTGATTCTACTCTGAATCATTTATCTTGTAGGGTACATAGAGTAGTATATCCATGAAAAAAATCAACTTGATTGGATATCGATAGATATATCAAAAAATGAATTTTTGTTTGCAGAATGGACGGTCATAGATTTTGAAATTAAACTATCCATTTCCTAAATCGAAAGTAGATTTTTAATATACCTTGTGGCGGGCACGGCTCGGTGGAAGCCCTGTTTGCCTCGGCTCGGTGATGTGGTTCGGTAGTGAGGTAGACATGGTTCGGTGAAGGGACCCTGATGGAGGCCACTTAACCGCTATGAGCTCGACCCGTGGATATGTTGCACTGTTGGGTTGGCGGAGTGAGGTTCAGTTTGCCGAACCCGACCCACCGAAGAGAAGTATTCCACTCCGGGAAAGCTGTTGCTCTGTACATAGGTCATGGAATCCGGTTCGGCGATTCACCACCGAACCTAATAGCAGCTACAGTGAGGTCAAGAGTGGCCGGACTGATTGGTTCGGCGGTGCGGCCTACCACCGAACCATATCTCCTCCCTGACTTATAGAGGAAGTCAAGAGGGGAGTCGGTTGAATAAAAAACGTGTCATTAATCCCACTATGGTAGGAGCAGACCGTGAGGGATCATGACGAGCCTAACTTCACGGGATTGGATTTGGATGCCATAGTGGGCGAACCAATCACCATGCACGTGGTGTAACCACAGCATGGTTTGGACTCCACCTCTCCCCGCCTATAAAAGGGGAGGTGATGCTGAGAAATAAGGTACGTGATACTCAAGCCCCCCAAACCCTAAAAACTTACTCATACTCTCTCCTTTCCTGTCACTGACTAGATCGTCGGAGTGCCTATCCCGGATCACCACGATCCAGGCCTAGGCACTAACGAGTGCATTTCCTGTGCAGGTCCCAACCAGTCAAAGACATCCTAGCCACCTTAGCACCAGAGGTTCGACTAGAGAAAGTGAGGCACCACAATTGGTGACTCTGCTGGGGAACCTTTGAACTCATCTAGTGGTGCTACACTCTCCCTCAACCTCTTCTCCCTCACAACCCCCTCACGCCCTAACAATGACTGGAGCGGACGGACGACTTCTTGGTTTAGCCCACTTCGATCCAAACCGCTTCGCCTCCTCCCCAACGACTCAGCAAGGGCGGATGGACTTGGGCCTTGCGGGTTCACCTCTCAGAGGACCCGATGGCTCAGTCATGATGGGGTCAACTGTGGCTGGGACGAGTACACAACCGGTGGGGACGGCCTCGTTCTACATCGACGGGGTCCACCGCACGGCGACAAGCCTCGGGCCACCCCTGCCTCCTCCGGAGCTCCCGGTGAGCATGGCGGAGGAACTGCTGTGATTGAGGACGCAGGTGCAGCAGCTTCAGGCGCAGCACGGTATCCCTCGGGCGTCCAGGTCCAGGGAACGACGCCAAAGGAGGAACGTGGCTCGTCAGACGCATACGACCAACACCGCTAGGACATCTGCCTTCACGAGGCTCGGCGGACGAACCCACCTGGAGTCAGATCACCAAGGAAACGATCAACATGAAATGCCCGGCGGCACTTACCGCCAGAGGCATGGCCCGGAGGCCAGTGGGACAGCGTCGAGTGCTAGGACGATATCGCAGGGGCGAACGCCATCAGTGGTGAGACCTAGGCACGGCGATCGGAGGAATAACACCGGAGTCTCCCCTCACAGTTCCGTGGGGAGTGGGGATCGCCGAGAACACCGTGTCGAGTCACAGTCAGCCGGGCGGTGGGATGAAGACAATGGAAGGGTACCTACCCGCTCACGGCGGCGATCGCCGGGGCATTCGCCACGCCGAGCCCGACGTCGTTCGCCGGAGCACTCTGGTCGTAATCCCCGAGGGCGATCACCGAGGTATTCAGAAGGGCCGTCCTATGTACGGGAGGACAGCCAGGGGCTGCTCCCCCGAAGAAAGATGCGAGGTCAATGGTGACGGACAAACCGTCACTCTAGTAAATACCAGGACCGGCGAAAGAACCACCTACCAGGCGGTGCAACCGCATAAAGCGGCGTCTGGGTCCAAAAAGCAGAATTCCCCTGAGCCGAGCGTCGACGGCCGAAGGCTCCGCGTGCCACTGTCGGATAAGCGCTCGAGAGACATCGGACCAGAAACGCCCGTCTTACCATCGGCGGTACATACGCCGATCCTGAAAGATACGGCGGCAACCACGACCGAGAAGGGGGGGTCACCCTTCTCCAAAGCCATAGCAGAAGAGGTTCCTCCTCCCAACTTCAAGGTCTCAAAGTTCAGCGTATACGACGCGAAGTCGGACGCTCCGACCCATGTGCAGCAATTCAAGTCTATGGCAGCACTCTGTGGATTGAGCGAGGCAATGATGTGCCGAACTTTCTCCTTGAGCCTGCCCGATACCGCTATGTTGTGGTACACCCAGCTCAAACCTGGGTCTATCAGCAGCTTCGGCGAACTGGAGCGTTCGTTCACGGCCAGGTTTGTGGCTAGTAACAGACGGCCGAAGACGGTGGAAGCCTTGACGGATCTTCGGCGGAAGGTTGGGGAGTCCTTGAAGGATTACTTCGAACGATTTTACAATGTGTACAACTTGGTTGAGAGTTGTGACCAGAAGATAGCGGCTACGTCGTTCAAACGTGGCCTGGATAGAAATTCTGATCTGTCTAAGGAATTGATGCTTCAGCCGCCGAACGACATGTCGGACTTGATGCAAACTGTCGCCCGTTATATTGAATTGGAGGAGTACATTGAGGGCTCCGATGTCGCAAAGGTCGCCGAACAACCTAAGCAGGCGATGAAGAAGCAAGTCAACGTGGTAGCCAAGGAAGGTGCCGGGGCTGGTGGAAACAGAGGAGGCGACAAGGCAAGGGACCGGCCGCCGAGCGACGCGCAGGACCACCTTGCCATCACCACCTATTTCAAAGAGCTTATTTTCCGTGTGCTCCGAGAGTGCGGACGGCTTCCTGGTTTCCAGTGGCCAACTGGGGCGGCGGAAAAATTGGGTACTGCTGACGGACGGGAGCCGAACCAGCGAGTGTACTGTTCGTTTCATAACGAGCAGGGGCACTATACAACGGCGTGCCAGCCATTTAAACTTTACTTGGAGGAGCTGGTCCAACAGGGGAGGATGGATAGGTGGATTGACCGGAACAAATCACCCAACGCAGGAATTCCGCCGAGGGCCCAGGCTTTAGATGGCGTGGTACAGTGTATCCACGGACCAATGGATCCGAGCCGGGCCGACAGGCTCCATAAAGAACTATGCCGCCCTTCACGCGAGGTGATGATGGTACAGCCGACATTAAAGCGCAAGATGGAGGCTCGTAGTACTTGGGAGATCACGTTCACCGAACAGGACCTGGAAGGGCTGTCCCTGCCCCACAATGACGCCTTGGTTCTCTCGTTACCGTTTCAGCGGAAGCTAGTCCGCCAAGTGTTGGTTGATCAGGGGAGCTCGGCGGAGGTCCTCTATTACTGAGCGTTTAAGGCACTTGGACTTTCGGAGGAACGGTTGTCCCCGGTGGACGCTCCTCTTGTTGGCTTTACAGGAATTCCAGTCTACCCACTCGGCAAGATAGTGCTCCCTGTCTATGCCGGCTCGATGCAGCTAGATGTGGAATTCATTGTGGTTAATTCGCCGAGCCCATATAACGCCATTTTGGGCCGCAATTGGCTGCACAGCATGAAGGCTGTTGCATCCACGCTACACCAATGCGTACGGTTCATAGGCGTATCGGGACGGCAGGAAACAATCAAGGGGGACCAGGCAGCCTCCAAGAAATGCTATGTTAACTCCGTCCGCGGGAACGGCAAGGCAAAAAGGGTCCAATGGATTGAGGTCCCTGAGTTGCCGGAGGGGAGCACGCCCGGTGACGCTATAAAAGAAGAGTTACAGGGACCAGATGAGATCGGCAAACCGGCCAGTGATAGGGCCGTGGAGGATCTGGTTCGGGTACCAATTAACGAGGATGGGACTCGGTTCTTTTTGGTTGGCTCGGAGCTAGACGCATCCGAGCGTGATCAGTTGGTCCATTTCCTTAAGGAGAATGTGGAAGTTTTTGCTTGGACCCCCTACGAAATGCCGGGCCTGAGCCCCGATGTGATCAGGCATTCGTTGAATGTTGATCCAAACAGAAAGCCGGTCGTGCAGAAGCCGCGCCGATCCTCGGCGACGCACGCAGACGCCGTTAACGAGGAGGTTGAGAGGCTCATTGATGCCGGAGCAATCCGGGAGGTTCAGTACCCCACCTGGTTGGCCAATCCGGTGGTAGTGAAGAAGAAGAACGGCAAGTAGCGTGTGTGCATTGACTTCACCGACCTGAATGATGCATGCCCAAAGGATTGCTTCCCCTGCCCATGGATCAATCAGTTAGTCGACGCTGTAAGTGCAGGAAAACAAATGGACCTTCAAACAGCACCTTGATCGTAACGGCTACTTCTCGTTCTACACCGAAACCCTACCACACCGCCGGAGTTGAGCCTCTAAAACAAACAACGGGTGAGCGCACCTTTGCCGTCTCGTGGCAAAGGCCCTCCGATGCCTAAGTTAGTATCTCGTACTAGTAAAAACCCTAATTCTCAGTAGGTAATGAGCAAATAACCAAGAATTGCGTACCTGTACCTCTAGGTTTACCTCATATTTATAGACCCATGTCTACTTGCTGTTCTAGTCATCTTGCTGCCCTAAGTTTCCTTTCTCGTAAACGGAACCCAGAACATCAGGGATTCTCATTCCCATAACTGCATATTTCCTTTTAGACCATTTAGGAACTCTTTCCTCAATTGGCCGTTCACCCCATTCCCGTTGGGTATCTTTTCCAGATCCTGCTTCCTTACTGGGCACATGCCATTTCTGGACCCTTCTGGAGCATCTCCTCCAAAATGCTGCTCCTGTTCGGCCTCCTCGTTGCCGAACAGACTGTCTGGACCAGTGATCTCTCATATCATCGGTCCCTCTTCCATGCGATTGGTCCAACAACTTCCCTTGCTCTTTGGACCATACCCCTGCTCGGGTATTTTGGACCTGGGACCTCACGTGTCCCCGGTCCCTACTGCCGGTCACCGTGTTGCACGGCGGATACTCGGGCTATATTGATTCTGGGCCCCACGGACCACGTGTTCGGCCACACCTTGTACCTGTTTGGGATTACCTCCCTACAATGGCTCCCCAGCTTTACTCGTTATTTTCTCTTAATATGACGAGCAAAGCTTCTAAACACCGAGCAAGGTTCTCGTCCTTTGCTCCTGCACCTATGTTTCTCGTACTTGGTGCAAACTCATCATTAGCCCAACCTAAACGCCTCGTCGTTTGGTCTGCACAGGCTTTTCCAGCTAACACCTTTACACGCGGCATGCTCTGTGCCGCCCGTATTAAATGCGAGCAAACGTTTCGGGGAACGGAGCGCCCAAACGGCGTCTGGGGTGACGTTTCTCATACGTCACCCCCTTTTGCTGGGGTATACTTGGGTTTTCGTCCCCAATTTCAAACCCACTTCATCTCTAAGTTCCCTCTGCAGACAGACGGTTCGTCCATACGCGCCATTGAAGCTCTGCTCGAAGTCTTCTTCTCTTCCGATATTAGGGTTCTCGTTCCCCTTTCCCTCCACTTTTCTCTTAAGTCTAGGATTATCTCGGTTGATCTAGGATCTCCTCAATCTCTTTAGGGTTTTTTCGTACCCATCCCCCTATTAAAACCCAAACCCAGAGCTTTCGTTATGGGTCGATTTCGTAGGCACTGTGACACGCCCCAAAGAATGGCCGAGTTTAGGTCTCGCTATGAGATCCCAGACAACGTGGCCACTTCTTTGGCTGCAGAAAACGCCATTCGTGAGTGTTTTGACAACGACACTCTGCACATCCCTGTCATTGCCGTCGTTGAGGGCGGCGTTAGGTTTCCCCTGGCACCGTTACTCCGCCAGGTTTTGGCCTATTACAGACTATCCCCCATGCAAGTCTCTGCCAACTTTTTCAGGGTTGTCATGGGCATCAATGCCCTGAATCAAATGCTAGGTACGTCCCTAGGCCTTCATGATATACACCACCTATACAGCATTTCCAGAACTAAGGACGCCTTAACCTACTACCTCAAGAGTAGGGATTCCAGAAAAAGGCTGGTGCTCGAACTGCCTGACTCTGCCAGAGGGGACGACGACGACTTCCTCATCGTCACAGGGAACTTCGAGCCCAGGGACGAGGACGGCAGAGTCATCGGCTTTCACGCACCCCACAGATTTGGCACACCACGTTAGTTTCTTTTCTCGTAGAACTCTTTTGCCGAGCAATTTCTCGTATTGCACCTTTCATTCACTTGTTTTCCTGACTGCCAATTTTCCTCGTATTTGCAGCCACAAACGTCAACCAGGGGCACGCCATCATCACCCCCCAGGTCCACGTCTCCGACATCAACCGTGCACTCGCCTTCAACGGTCAAGGCACGTGTTTGGCTGGCCGAGCAAGTGGCGCAGATTCTTCTCACCACTGGCATCATACGGCGGATTCATCGACCGACGAATCCGAGCAGCTGATAATCCCATCATCCCTGATCTTCTAGCTCAACAGCCCGAGCAACAAGAAGAGAGGCGTTCTCGGACCCCTCCTCTGCCCAACGAACCAATCCAGCTTGCCGAAGAAGCTTCCACATCTTCGAGCGGATACTCCCCGTCTCCCCCACCTCGAGAGATGGACCAGCCGATCAATCTTAGCAACCTTCTCACCGTTGGCCCTGGAAGAGGCCGCGGCTCTGCTCGTGGCCGCGGAAGGTTTCAAAGCCCGGCGCCGTCTCATGGCCGCCGAGGTCCAGCTCAACCGAACGTTCCCCCAGGCTTCTCGCCTGAGGAGATTGAGGCCAGTCACCGCGACAAACGTCAGAGGCTGGAAACTTCTGCGGTTGAACGTCCTCCGTCCCAACTTACAGCTCCTCCGACCCCGCTCTGGGCCCCTCCTACCAGTATGCGGCCGGCCGTCACCGTCCGTGATAAAGGTTGAATCTGAAGGATCGCCTTGCCACAGGCTTTTCGCCGCTCGGGAACATGCGTAGGAAGTCTCTGCTCTAACAACCTCACTGGGCTCGTTCATGAGCCATAGCGCTAAGGTAACTCGTGCTTTTTTAGTGCGTTACGTATCCTTACTTGTGTCTGACATTGCTTTGTTTTCTGTACCTTCAGGCAATGCAAAAGATGGTTGCCATGGCGCAAAAACTTGGCCAGTCTGAGCCCCAACGTGCCAGACTGGCAGGTGAAAATGCCAAGCTGCAAAATACAATCGTCAGGCTGGAGAGGGAGAGGAACCAGGTTGGGACCGTGGACGAGCTTAAGGGCAAGCTGGAGGGGACCGAGGACAGCCTGAACCAAACTCTTACTGAGCTGGAGGCGAGCAAGAATGAAGCCAAGACCTCCTATCAGCAGGGCTACAATGAAGGGATCCGTGTGGCTACCGAAAGCTATACGGACCAAATGCCTGGGATCCAGGACCAAGTCTTCGAAGCTGGTTGGCTGGCCTGTCTCAAGAAATCTGGTGCAGCAGAGTCTTCTCCCCTTTGGACAGAGATTGACCTTCCTAGCACCCAGGTGGCTGCTGATGAACAGGAAGAAGTTGTAGAGGAGGACAGCCTGGACAGGGAGCTCAATGCCGACGTCCCCGAGCAGCAGAGTGCTAGTGTCGAACAAACTAGAGAAGTGACCAGCCTTGGCCAAAAGGAAACCAACGGGGGTCCATCTGAGCCGAGCATTGCTGCAGACAACCCAACCGCTTCGGCCTCTGCTGCTGCCCTGGCCTCTGCGACTGATCCTGCCTCCACAACTGCTCCAGCTTCTCCACCTATCATTCAAGACCTGACGAACGAAGAGTAAGTTGGACTCCTCGTATTTAACAACAATTGGGACTTCTTTTTAAACAGTTCTTGACTGGCCCTGCGTGGCCATTGGTTTTGCCCTGCGTGGCACTTGATACATTTTCATACATTTTTAACTCTGCTGGTTTTGGCCCTTCGTGGTCCTTTATGTTTGGCTGGCCCTTCGCGGCCTAAACTTTAGCTCTGCCTGGCCCTTCGTGGCCTTTATTTATGCAGGTGGCCATCTCTTGGCCAGCATTTGTCATGCTAAGCGTCTTCGCACTTAGCTTTTACGCATACTCACGTATGCTCCCCAGGCCTCATCGTGCCTGTTGATGGTCCAATCGTGTTCACTTTTTAACTGTTGTAGGTTTCTCGTACCTTTAAATGATGCTTTAGCAGTCTTCAAGTTTTTCGGACTTTAGATATTATTGCATGTTCACGTATGCAGCTCAAATGCTTCGTGCTTGGAAGCTTCCATTCTTAGGTTTCCCAAATGTGTTCGTATTTGGACCTAGTGATCCTGGGTTTGCTCATACCCAGACTCTGTTGTGGGCATGCCCGCATACAAGTAAACAAACCTATTTGCACTTGAGATTATTCCAAACATATTCGTGTTTGAGGGCAGTATGCATACTCTCATATGCTTTCTGGGCGTTTTCGTGCCCGAGCAATCGCTTAAGTATATTTATACTTGGCTCGATTCTAGGTATGTTCGTACCCGAACAAATAGTCAAGTGTATTCGTACTTGACATAATTCTGGGTGTATTCGTACCCGAACAAATAAACAAGTATATTCGTACTTGGCTCAATTCTGGGTGTATTCGTACCCGAACAAGCGATCCAAGTGTATTCGTACTTGGCTCAATTCTAGGTATGTTCGTACCCGAACAAACTATCAAGTGTATTCGTACTTGACATAATTCAGGTGTATTCAGACTAACAAGCGATCAAGTGTATTCAGTACTTGACATTATTCGGGTGTATTCGTGCCGAACAAATAGACAAGTATATTCAGACTTGGCTCAATTCGTGTATTCAGATTCAACAAAGCAAATAAGTGTATTTGTACTTGACATTATTCTGGGTGTATTCGTACCCGAACAAATAGACAAGTACGTACTTGGTACAATTTTTGAAATATTCGAAATTTCATTCAGCTACCCTACACCTCTCCACCTCTGCTCCCCAATACGGAGTGAGGACTAAGGATTTGGCTTGACTTCGTATTTAAAGCATAACGAAAGAAGAACTCGTAAGAAACGGTGTTTGTTTACCAAAATCCGGGAATTTTATTCATAATTCAAAGAACTCAAGGGGGCGTTACGCGTACCCCTTGCAACTAGTAAAACAAAACACAAGGGAATTTTATTCGTAATTCCCACATAATCACGATGTGCATCTTAAAACAGAATAGAAACGAAATCGAAGTTCTTTACACGTAGAACTTCCTCAGGTTGTGAACATTCTAGGGCCTTGGTACCGGGTTCCCGTCCAGGTCTGCCAATCGATATGCCCCAATGCCAACAACCTCTGTAACTCGATACGGGCCCTCCCAATTGGCCCCCAACTTGCCCTCGTTGGCCACTTTGGTGTTGCCGAGCACCTTTCTTAACACAAGATCTCCAATACCAAATTCTCGTGGGTGGACATGCTTGTTGTAGCCTTTCATCAGCTGCTCCTGGTACGAAGCCAGGTGCACCAGAGCTCGTTCTCTTCTCTCCTCGGCGAGATCCAGCTCGATTTCCAGAGCTCTGTCATTGCCCCCACTTTCCACCAATGTGGTCTTGTTGGTCGGCAAACCAACCTCCAATGGAATCACAGCCTCTGTTCCATACGCTAGCGAATAGGGGGTCTCTCCCGTAGACCTCCTAGGAGTTGTTCGGTGTGCCCACAGGACCAGTGGCAGTTCGCCAGGCCACTTGCCCTTTACTTTGTCCAACCTTTTCTTGATCCCATCAAGTATAGTCTTGTTGGACGCTTCTGCCTGTCCATTGCTCTGAGGGTAGACCGGTGTGGAATAGTAGTTCCTTATTCCATATTGGGCGCAAAAAGACTTGAACTTTTTCTGGAACTGTGAACCGTTATCAGTGATCAAGGAATACGGCACTCTAAATCGAGTGATGATGTTCTTCCACACGAACCTTTCTATCATAGGTTCTGTGATTTTTGCCAGTGGCTCTGCTTCAATCCACTTGGTAAAATAATCCGTTGCCACCAACAGAAACTTCCTGTTCCCAGTAGCCTTGTGAAGTGGACCCACGATGTCCATTCCCCACTGTGCAAACGGCCAGGGACTTGTCAAGGGCACCAGGTCTTCGGCTGGTGTTCGGATCATAGGCGAGAACTTCTGACACTTCTCGCAGATTTTCACATACACCTTTGCATCTTCTTGCATGTGCGGCCACCAATAACCCTGTGTGATTGCACGGTGAGCAATGGATCTCCCACCTGCATGACTCCCACAGGTTCCCTCATGTATTTCATGGAGGAATTTCTGCACCATCTCGGGATGCACACAAAGCAAATACGGTCCAGTGAAGGACTTTCTGTACAACTTCCCCTCTGGTGATAGCCAAAACCTTGCAGATTTTGTTTTATCTTGTGAGCCTCCTTTTTTATCTGTGGGGAGTGTCGTCTCGTAGGAACTCCACTATTGGATCCATCCAACTCGGTCCTTAGTTCACGCCCAAGACCAATTCCACACTTCTCCCAATGCTCGGCTCACAAGATAGTCCACCGCCACTTTCCTTTTAAACTCCGTTGGCACAGCCGCTGCCAACCAAGAGTCGGCGTGGGCGTTACGCGAGCTTATTTGCTCGATGTGTACCTTCTCGAAGGTATCAAGCAAATCCTTGGTTGCCTCCACGTAGGTCGCCATCTTTTCACTTCGGGCCTCGTACTCCCCAGGCTGATTCACCACGAGTTATGAATCACCGAATACTCGAATTCTTTTTACCTTCAAGGTTCTTGCGCTCCTTAACCCGGCCAGAGTGCCTCAGACCGCCACGTTGTTGACGCACTGAAACCCAGGCGCAAGGACAACTCGATCATAACTCCTTCAGGAGGAAAAGCACAACTCCAATTCCAGATCCGGTGTTGCATGCAGATCCATCAATAAAAGTTTCCATTCCAAAGGATCTTGCTCGACGGATGCCCTTCGTTTCTCGGCTGATTGCTCGACCCACTGTTCTTTCTCGTAGGAGGCAGTGGAGCAACTATGGGAGAAAACTCGCCACGAAATCTGCCAAAACTCGCCCTTTAACTGCTGTGCGCGGTTGATAATCAATATCATACTTGCTCAATTCCACCGACCAAGTTGATATTCGCCCCGAGAAATCGGCCTTTCTGGAGTAATGACTTCAATGGGAACTCTGTGTAAACCACCACTTTGTGACTTTGGAAGTAATGGGGCAACTTCTTAGCCGCCGTTCTCAATGCCAGGACCAACCTCAAGGGGCAGATATCTCGTCTCTGCGTCCAGTAGCGTCTTGCTTACATAATAAACAGGAATTTGCTCGGATCCCTTGCTCCTCAATAAGACTGCGCTAACAGCATGCTCTGATATCGCTAAGTACAAGGTTAGAATATCACCAAGCTCAGGAGTGGACAGAAGCGGGACCGCCAAGTACTTCTTCAAGTCTTGGAACGCTTGCTCACATTCTTGCTCCCCATTTGTAACCTTCTCTTTTCTTCAACAACGAAAGAAAGGTCTACACTTGTCACTCGAACGATTGATGAACCTGTTGAAGCATCCCTGGTTCCTCAACCGCCGGACCTCCTTCGTGGTCCTTGGACTCTGTAGCTTCAGCAAAGCTCTGTAATTTGATCGGGATTCACCTCTATCCTCTAATGGTCACTAAGTGACCCAGAAACTTCCCATAACTTACTCCAAACGCACATTTCGAGGCATTGAGCTTCAGTTTATACTCCCTTAGTATCTCAAAAGCCTCTTTCGGATCAGCGATGTGGTCCCGCTTTCTCCTTGCTCTTCACCACCATGTCGCCTATGTACACCTCCATGGTCTTGCCGAGCGAGCTTCTTTAGCATAATCGTTGTTAATCTTTGATAAGTTGCTCCAGCATTCTGGTTACTAAAGCGGCATAACACTGTAACAGTATAACCCCCGTGGTGTGATAAAGGAAGTCTTCTCCTGATCGGGGCCGTTCATTGCTATCTGGTGATATCCTCGATAAGCGTCGAGGAAACTCATACGTCCATATCCAGCTGTTGCATCCACCAATTGATCTATCCGTGGAAGGGGAAAACTGTCTTTTGGACATGTCTTGTTTAGATCTGTGAAGTCGACGCAAACTCGCCACTTCCCATTCTTCTTCTTTACCACCACTGTGTTAGACAACCACTCCGGGTAATACACTTCTCGGATCACCTTTGCCTTGAGCAAGCGGTCTACCTCTTCGATGACAGCGTCCACATGCTGTACGGCAGATCTTCTCTTCTTTTGCATCACTGGTTTGTGTTGTGGGTCCACGTTCAGGTGGTGGCAAATCACGTTTGCATCTACCCCAGGCATCTCCTCTGGCACCCAAGCAAACACATCGACGTGCTCTTTGAGGAACTTCACCAACTCCTCCTCCTCTTCTTTGCATAAGTTTTTCCCGACCAGGAAATACCTTTCTGGATCATTCTCGTTGATATGGATCTTCTTCAATCCTTCCACCACTTTCTCGGCTGGATTCCCCCCGACACCCTCGATGGTCGGCTGATTATTAACTTCGACGGTCTGCACCAACTATGCCTTGGGTGCCTTCTTGATGATGGAAACCAAGCACTGTTGGGCCGTCTTTTGGTTTCCCCTTATTTTCTCGATTCCAGCGGACCCTGGAAACTTCACCATCTGGTGGTAGGTGGATGATACTGCCCTCATCTTATGCAACCAAGTCCTTCCTATAATCGCGTTATAGGAAGATGGCACATCTACTACCAAAAATCGGTTCTGAGTACTATTGTTCCTGCCCGAACAGGGAGGGTCACCTTACCCAACAGCCAAACTGCCCCAGCACTGAACCCCACCAATGGAGTTACCGACTGTACCAAGTCCGCTTGTACCAATCCTAGCTTCTTGAACGCGTCGTAATAAAGCACCTCGGTGCAGCTTCCTGAATCCACCAGGATTCTCTCCATGTCATACTCCCCAATTCGTAGGGTTATGACCAAGGCATCGTTGTGTGGCACCTGGACTCCTCCCAGGTCCTCATCCGTGAAGACTATGCCTTCGTCGCACCCTTCTGCTTCATGTCCACGTTTCTTTCCCAACCGCATCACGTGCTGGTCGTGTTTCACTTGCCTTTGGAGCAATCTCACCTCATTTCTCGTATAAAGTGTGGCCAATCCATGAATCATATGGATCACGCCTCTCGGATTTTGCTCGTAATCCAGTTCCATTGCTTTCTCGGCGCCCTTATGCTCCTCCTGGATGAACTCCTTCAAATACCCACGTGAGACCAGGTCATCAAGGTGCTGCTTAAACATCTCGCAGTCCTCCGTCATATGACCCCAGTTCTTGTGGTAACTGCAGTGCTGACTCATAGCCCTTCTTGCATCTTTGTCACCCTCCAGCCGTGGAGGCCACTTAAAGTATGGGCGGTTCTTTATCCGATAAAGAACCCGATAAATCGGTTCTTTCCAAACCGTTGTCACCGAGAAGAACGACTTCGGGTCAGGGACGTGCTTTTCTCGGTACGACTCTCTCTTAGTCTTCCCATGCTCCTTTCTTTCTTTGTAAGTCTTGGGTTCGGGTTTATCCGCCTTCTTTGCGGGTCCCTTGAATTGCGCGGCACTTAGCTTGCCGTCTTCCCGTAGTATGTCATCCTCGTTCCTAGCGTGCTGCTCAATCCGTTCCATCAGCTTTGCCAGCGTGCTCACTGGACTCATGTTTAGGGACTTTCGCAGCTCTCCCCGAACAGGTAGTCCAGTTTTGAACGTTGCTATTGCATACTCTTCACTGCAACTTTCAATCTCGTTGAAAGTCTCCCAATACTTCTTGGCGTAGTCTCTGATCGGCTCATTCTCTTCTTACTTCATGACTGAGAGACTTTCAAAAGTTTTGGGAGGCTTCCTGCTCGTCAGGAACCGAGCAGTGAATTCCTCGGCCAATTGTCTCCATCCTCGTATGGTGTTCGGCCCCAACTTGTGGAACCATGACAGGGCCACCTTTCCCAAGCTAGATGGGAACATCTTGCACATGATCGCGTCATCACCGACATGCATAAACATCGCCTGGTGGTAATGCTGTATGTGTGCCACCGGGTCTGCATTGGTTTCGTATAGGATAAACGTCGCGTGCTTAACCCTGCTCGGCAACCTTGCCTCCTGCAATCTCTTTGCAAAAGGAGAAGTCGCTATGTTGCTAAGGGCTCTCCGTGCTGCTTCTCGTGCAGACATGATCCCCTCCTCCGATACCTTCGCAGCCCTGGCATTATTCCTTTCCCAGTCGGAATCAGGTCTCTCGTACCTGTCCCTGTGGTGCTTCCTGCCCCTTCCTTCCTCAGGGGAGGAGCTCCCGCCTCGCTTCTCCTTTTCGTGAAGAAGCCCTCGGTCGTTTTGGAGTGAGGCTCCCGCTTCTTCTTTTCGTGAAGAAGCTCTCTGCACTCCACCATATCCAACCTTTCTTTTCGGACTTCCTTCGTGAAAGCCGAGAATCCTCCGGATGTTCTCGTATCCGCCGCAGTTGAATCTCATATTCTCGCTTTTTAATCAGGCGGCGTCTTCCTCTATTTCCTGTCTCTTTTTGTCCAGGATGTCTTCCCTGCTGTGCACGCTTTTCGAACGCGCCACTGAATTCCTCCTACGGCGGGACTTACTCCTTCTCGTGGATCCTGTGGTCGTCCGTCCGTCCCTGTTTCTGGAGTCACCATGGGTGGCCAGGGGACGGTCCTTGCTCGTGGTTCTCCCCGTACGCCCACCGTCGGGCTTTCTCGGTGGATCTGGTGGGGATTTGTCTGCTCCCCCACCCAGCTGATTGTTTGCATCAAGTGGAGTCTTTGGATCTTCTTCCGCCATGGTCGTTTTTTCAAAGGGATCTCTTTCGTTTCCCACAGACGGCGCCAATTGTAAGTGCAGGAAAACAAATGGACCTTCAAACAGCACCTTGATCGTAACGGCTACTTCTCGTTCTACACCGGAACCCTACCACACCGCCGGAGTTGAGCCTGTAAAACAAACAACGGGTGAGCGTACCTTTGCCGTCTCGTGGCATAGGCCCTCCGATGCCTAAGTTAGTATCTCGTACTAGTAAAAACCCTAATTCTCAGTAGGTAATGAGCAAATAACCAAGAATTGCGTACCTTTACCTCTAGGTTTACCTCATATTTATAGACCCATGTCTACTTGCTGTTCTAGCCATCTTGCTGCCCTAAGTTTCCTTTCTCGTAAAGGGAACCCAGAACATCAGGGATTCTCATTCCCATAACTGCATATTTCCTTTTAGACCATTTAGGAACTCTTTCCTCAATTGGCCGTTCACCCCATTCCCGTTGGGTATCTTTTCCAGATCCTGCTTCCTTATTGGGCACATGCCATTTCTGGACCCTTCTGGAGCATCTCCTCCAAAATGCTGCTCCTGTTCGGCCTCCTCGTTGCCGAACAGACTATCTGGACCAGTGATCTCTCATATCATCGGTCCCTCTTCCATGCGACTGGTCCAGCAACTTCCCTTGCTCTTTGGACCATACTCCTGCTCGGGCGTCTTGGACCTGGGACCTCATGTGTCTCCGGTCCCTACTGCCGGTCACCGTGTTGCACGGCGGATACTCGGGCTATATTGATTCTGGGCCCCACGGACCACGTGTTCGGCCACACCTTGTACCTGTTTGGGATTACCTCCCTACAGACGCCACAGCGGGGTATGCACGCTTGAGCTTTATGGATGCGTACCGGGGGTACCACCAGATTACTATGAATGAGAAGGATCAAGAGAAGACTGCTTTCATTACTCCGAACGGCACATACTGTTACCGGGTGATGCCCTTCTGTCTGAAGAACGCTGGGGCTACGTTTCAGCGTATGATAGCCCTGCTGTTCAAAGGCTTGTTGGGCCGAGTGATGGAAGCCTATATCGACGACATGGTGGCAAAGAGCAAAGACGCTGCTGATCACATCCTCCACCTCGGTGAGATTTTTGTCGTGTTGAAAAGGTTCGGCTTAAAGCTTAATGCTGAGAAGTGTGCCTTCGGTGTTGGATCTGGCAAATTCCTCAGGCACTTGGTCACTCGCCGAGGCATCGAAGCGGATCCAAGCCAGATCAAAGCCATCCAGGAGATTAGGGCTCCGGCCACGGTGAAAGAGGTTCAGCGCCTTGCCGGCATGGCAGCTGCCCTTAACCGTTTCATCAGCAAGTCCTCGAATGTATGCCATCCCTTCTTCCAATCCATAAAAGGCAACAGCCGAAGAAGCTTTCAGTGGACGGCGGAGTGTGACTGTAGACACCCCAATCCGGACCTCGGAGAGTCTTTACGAGCTTGAAAAAGGGTCTCTCTAAGCCCACATGAGCCCAAAAACTTAAAAAACCCAAAAGCCCAGATAAAAGCCCAAACAAAGCCCAAAAGAACCCTGGACCGAAGGAAGAGGAGCCGTGCGGAGCAGAATTAAAGCGCACGGCACCTTGAAATTCAAAGAGTGGCCGTGCGCGGCAATCTTTAACCGCACGGCACCTTGAGCAAAAAGGCTGACTGGCTCAGAAAGCTGTCGGCCACGCCAGTGTGAGCCATAGCTGGTGACTGGATCAGCCGAAAATGCACTTCTGGCCCGTCCAGAAAACACCTCCACCATTTGAATTCAAAATCCTTGGCCATTTGCCTATAAATTAACCCCTCCACTCAAGGGAAAGAGGTCCCTCTGAGCCTTTCTTTTGAGTCCCTCTCTTGCCTTTCTCTTGGCTTTCTCACTCTACTTTCTCTCTCTAAATTTCTACACCCACTTTCTTATTTCCATTGCCATTTCCAAGCTTTAAAGAATGTCATTCCCAAAAGACCTTCTTTAAGTGCTTTCACTCACTCCCTTCTCATCATTGAAGTTGATCCTTCATTAACTTCAAAGACTCATCACCCAAAATACCTAATCTTCACTCACACCCATACTCCCTTTGTCTCATTTAACCTCCCCCATCCACATCCGTGACGATCCATCCACATCCTTGCATCCACGATCCTTGATCAAGCTCGAAACCAAAGGTATAAACTAGTTTCCTCGGACTAGATTCCGTTAGTCCTGAGGGACCTTTCTGTCAGCCAGATCTAATCCATTTTGGTTAGATCGACTCAAAACCTATTTTTATAAAATAAAACCAACAACATCTTGAGGTTGGGGAACCGCGCTACTGCTGTTGATCAGACGCACGGCACCCTGACTCTCAGCGCACGGCATGATGCACACTAATGCTATTGTGAACAGGCTGCCTGGATCTGAGTTTTCCTCCGCTGTGGTTACCTGTTTTTGCTGTTTACTTTTTCTGTAGCTCTTAAAATAAGACCATATCTACAAGCCATGTTCGGCTCTTCTAAAATCTTTTCAAGATCGTCCCAGTGATCAAAACGTTGAAAACTACTTTAAAACTTTGTTTTGAGAAGGGTAATGACGTTCCTGGGTGATCCGACCGCCGTGAGGCTACTCGTGAGTTTTCAAAGGATCTACAGAAAAACCAGTGAGCTAAATGATGTTTTGAAAGATCGCAATACCGACAAATAGAGCAGTGCCACGCCGACGGCATGTTGAGATGCTCTCGCGCGCATCGCAGGTGCCGTGAGCGGTACTCAGAGGCCCAACCGTTTGACAGAGCAGCGCCGCGGCAAAGATGTTGAGATGCCTCGCACGGCACCTCAGGGTGCCGTGAGCGGTATTCTGAGGTCCAAACAGTCTGTTGAATGTTATTTACTTCCATTTATTCATATCATTTTATCACGACTGTACAGATAGCACCACCTGCACGTCAATGTGATATATTTCCCATGTCCCTTTCCCGTTGTGTGCTTTATTAAAGAGTTTGATATTCCAAATAATATTGAAGATTCTCCCCCTTTTTAAAACATCAAGTAGAGACCGGTTTTACCGGGCGAGCGGGGTGCTTTTTCAACAAAACCTTTCCCGATCGTAACGTGGCTCCCGGATCCAAAATCTCAACATTTTCGCTAGACCCAAAGCCTTTTTCAAATCAAGCTCTCGGTTTCTCGGATCATCCATCTCAAAAATCCGGGTGGCGACTCTTCGAGTTAGCGCTTTTTGGGCGCGGGAGCCCACAGTGACCGAGCCCTTACTGATTTGAAGGTCTGCTTATCTAGAGCCCCCTTACTCGTTGTACCGAAGGACGGAGAAAACCTCTTCCTTTATCTCGCCATCTCGGAGCATTCGGTAAGTGCCGTTTTGGCCCGGTAGCCAGGCTCTGAAGAAGGTACCGACCAGCAACCGGTCTATTACATCAGCAAGACACTCCTACCCGCCGAGACCCGCAATTTGCCTTTAGAGAAACTGGCGCTTGCGTTGGTCACGGCGAAGAGGAAGCTCTTGCCGTACTTCCAAAGCTTTACTATTATAGTGGTCACGGAGTACCCGTTGAAGGCTGTCCTGCGGAAGGCAGACCTGTCAAATCGATTGTGCAAATGGTCCTTGGAGCTGGCTAACTTCGACATTCGTTATCAGCCTCGCACGGCAATAAAGGGACAGGTGCTGGCGGATTTTGTTGCTGAGTTCTCCCCCGGGGTGAATCAGAGAGAGGGGGATGAGCCAACCCCAGCCGTTGAAATAACCGAGCCTCCTTCAACGCCTCGGCTAAGCAACCCGGCGCATGACGAATTCATCACTAAGCGGCCCATTCCTGCCCACCGAGCTAACATCTTCACAGGCCACGCCTGGCGGCTCCACGTTGATGGAGCATCAAATAACCGAGGGGCTGGCGCCGGGGTTGTCTTGGTGTCGCCGGACGGAACAATGCATGAGCATGCTCTCAGCCTTGGCTTTCCCGCTACCAATAACGAGGCAGAGTATGAGGCCCTCATAGCTGGTTTACGTTTGGCTTGGCATATGGGTGCTGAAGAGGTTCAGGTTTACAGCGATTCTCAACTCATTGTCAATCAGCTCAACGATGACTACGAGGCCAAGGATGCGCGCATGAACAAGTATGTGGGTCAGGTTGTTGCTTTGACTGGCTCGTTCAAGAATGTGTTTTTTGATCATGTTGGGCGCGACCTCAACTCTCATGCCGATGCTCTGGCTGGTCTCGGAGCCGTTTGTGCTAAGAATGACGGCAGCCGAACGATCTTACTCGACGAAGTGCCAACACCGAGCTTCGAGTCTGCGCCCGTGGAGGTTATGGAAATCCACCGGGCCCCGAGCTGGATGGACCCTCTCATCGCCTATCTGAAGGATTCTACCCTACCCGCCGATCGGAAGGAGGCCCACAGGATCCGTTGCCAATCAGCTTCCTACTTTCTGGATCCGTCCGGCGTGCTGTACCGCCGCTCCTATACTGGGCCCGACCTCCGGGTGATCCGCGAGCAGGAGGTGCCAAGCATTCTCAAGGAGTTACATGATGGCAGTGCTGGTTACCACACCGGTGGCCGTTCCTTGGCTGATCGTGCCCTTTCCCAGGGCTACTGGTGGAAGAAGATGGTGCATACGGTTACGGAGTTTGCAAAGCAGTGTGAGTCGTGCCAAAAGCACTCACCGCTCCTCAACCAGCCGACCCTACCGTTGCAGCCGGTTTCTAGCCTTTGGCCCTTCGCCCAGTGGGGGGTCGATATCATTGGGAAGCTACCTAAGGCGACCGGCGGTTTCACGCATATCATCACTGCCACTAATTATTATACCAAGTGGGTGGAAGCCAAGGCACTCATCACAATCACGGCTGCCAACATGGAGAGTTTCCTTTGGAAACACATCTTTACCAGGTTCGGTGTGCAGTACGCCATCGTTTCAGATAATGGGACCCAATTTGTGGCCGATGCTATTAAGGCCCTGTACAAAAGGCGCGGCATTCAGATGAAGACGGCCTCCGTTTCCTATCCTCAAGGAAACGGGCAGGCTGAGGCCGCCAATAAGGCCATCTCTGCCAGATTGAAGCGCCGACTCAAGAATAAGCGTGGCAAGTGGGCGGAGGAGCTGCCCGATGTGTTGTGGGGCTATCGCACCACCCCACGACGTGGCACTGGCCGGACCCCTTACTCCATGGCATTCGGTGTAGAAGTCGTGCTCCCAGTGGCTGTCACCCGCCCGATGGCACGAACTGCTACTTTTGACGTTCCGACGAACGATGCCATGTTGGCCGCCGAAGCTGACCGTATTGATGATCTCCCAGATGACGCCCATATTAAATATGCGGCGTATCAGCAGCAATTGGCTCGGAGTTATAACAAAAATGTGCGGGCCAGGCCTTTCAACGTCGACGATCTCGTCCTTCGGCAGGTGGTCCAAAAGAAAGATTTGAAGAAGTTTATGCCCAAGTGGGAGGGTCCATTCCGTGTGGTTAAGAAGGTGGGCTACGGATCCTATGAGCTCGCCGAGATGGACGGTACGGCTATTCCAAACCACTGGAATGCCCAGCTACTTCGCAAGTTTTATGCTTGAGTTTCTTTTCCCATTTTTGTTTTTGCCTCGGCTATTCATGTAAAGCCCTTGGCTAATAATCTCGATTGAATAAAGTTTTTGATTCGTTCCAACTTTTTGATTGTTACGACTGTTTACTGCCCTCGGTGGGCTCGAAATATCTCAAGTCCTCAATAAGACCTGAAGGGCGCCGAGGCCAATTTTTTCGGTTCCCGTTCGGCAATATGGGACATGCATTTTCCTGAAGGGCGCATGCCCAGCAAATGCCGTTCCTTTGATCCGGCAGAATCATGCTCGGCTGCATGTCTCTACCGAAGCAGGGGCTAGGCACGGCACGCTGGGGCTGAATAACAGAAACATACCATGTGCATAAAGTGCAGAATTTTGGAACAAGTATTTCAGATAACAAGTTTTTCATTCATTACTGAAACAAAGAACACTACAAAGGTTCGGCAGTGGTAAACAGTTCCACGCCATCCACAAACAAGAGAAGGAAAGCAGGAATCCTACAAAAGAAAAGGGAATATCCTACTGGTCGGCGGCGGAGGCGTCATCGACTTCCTTCGGTGGAGGGCTGGGGATCGGGTTCGGCTGCTCGGTATGAGGAAGGGGCCCAGGCAGCTCCATAGGGGGCACCACTGGGGGCTCCCTTCGGTGGTCTGCAGCAGGGATCTCGGCATAGTCGAGACCAACCTAGAAGCCACGGAGGAAAGAGCTCTTGTGGACCTCTTCTATTTTCTTCAGCTCGGCGGCTTTGAAGTTCCAGACCAGGTCTTTGACCTACTTCTTGTAGTCCTCGCCGGCTTCATTGTAGCCTGCATCGCCAGCATCCTCCAAGAGCTTCGGCAGCTCATCCTCCGCCTTCTTCTTCTCCTCCTTCAGCTGATCCCGTTCGGCGGAAAGGCTCTAGACCTGGAGCTGCAGCCGGTCCCTCTCCTCCTTCACCGCGGCGGCATCAGCAACCTTAGCTTCTAGCTCGATGACTTTATTGAGGGCACCCTCCGCCTCCTTCCTCTGGGCCTGTAGGTCCGCCCTCATGGTCTTCTTCGTCTCCAAGAGAACGTCCATGTCGCTGAACGCTCGGCTGGCACATTGCCCGGCCTGCAGCAAGAATACATTAGTAACAAGGCGTAGAAGGAACAATTACTTGGGACGAAAGTTTAAAGTGTTACCTTGGCGAGGAAAAGGCAGAGCTCGGCCATATTGCTTGCCTTTCCAGAGTGAAGGCCCTTCATGTCCTTCGGCAAAGCTACCCCCTTGAGGAGGGTCATGGCCAGGAGGGGGTTTTCGGAGAGACTGTCCCCAGCTGTGATGACGTGCCCATCGGGGCACGTGAGGTCCGGCACGAAGGCCTCCTGGGGCTCAGTCCGCCCGGTGGTATCCCCTTCGGTGGCGTGGCCTGTCCCGACGAATGCCACGTCGTTTTCAGACACCCTGGCCTTCTTGGTGCCGTGGTCCTCCCCCTCGCCGGCTGGTTGATTTCTGCCTCGGCGTCGGGAGCGCTGCGATTGGTTGGTGGTGACTGGAGGCTGCTCCTCCAGCACCGGCCGGTCGGTGGGAACTTGCTCCGGCGGATCTTGCCGAGCTGGGAGGTTGGAGGTGGAGAGGTCCTGGGCCGCGTACTGCTTTTGAAGCGCCTGCCGGGCAATGGTGGACAGATCTAACGCCTTCCTCACCATCTTGGTTTTGTCTCGGCATTGGGCGAAGCTGCCGTAAGTTGGAGTGTAGCCAAGCAAAGTGGGTGCGTCCCGGTTGGCGCACTGGAGGAGGGCAATTAGATTGTCCCACTTGCTTGTCAAGTAAAGTGCCTTGTTTGGCGCCGAGCAATCTGCACGCAAGAAAAAAGAGGTCATTACTATGCAGTTGAAAGATATCAAAACAATATGGTCTACGAAGTATAAAGAAATATCAGGCTTGTCCACGAAGCCGAGGCCGGGGTATCCTCGCGCTCGGGGGATATTGAATGGTCTTTCTACTGCCGCCCCTACCCTGGTTGGGAAAGGATGGTCAAGAAGGGGGTTTATAGGTCCCCATTCGAAGTTGCCGGACACCCTCACCAGTGCGTTCCTCCATTTCTCAGAGTCAGAAAGGTGGTCCACCAGGTGATCGAAGTGTTGCCGGGTTGCCATGTAATACCTGTCGTATGATGGGTTCCTTGATACTATGTACATCAGCATCAAGTCCCCTAGGGTAAAAGGCAGGTTGTTTGACTCGGCCAACCTCATCGCCGAGCAAAGAATGTGCCAGGTGTTCAGCGAGAGTTGGATCGGCGCGAGGTTGTATGAGGACATGAAGTAGCGAAGGAAGGGGCTCATTGGAAATCTAACCCCTCCCTCGGTTATGGGGTACAAGGGGAGAACGATGAAGTCTGCGCCGAAGGGGATCCTCTCGCCGGTCACCCTCTCAACCAAGACGTCATCTGGCATGTCGTACTTGGCCCGGAATGTGGCAGTGAAGCCTCCGGGTCCGTCATCGTAGAAGTGGGTGTAGGGCATGGGACCAAGCCCAGTCGACGGCGGAGGGATCAGGTCGACGTCTCTCGGCGGTTTTTGCGCCGCTCCTCCTATATTTGCCTCGGGTTGGTTCGGCGGATCTCCCGCCGAGGTGGATGTACTAGCATGGGACCCTGTCGTCGTGCGCTCGTTCTGGTCCCCCTCCGGTTCGAAGCCGTGGCGGCCGAGCTCCGTAATCTCGTCCGGGGAATCGCCTCGGCCATACAGGATGTCTCTAGAGGACCTGTCATCCACCTGTAGGGGGACGTGGATGTCGGGGATGACTGGGTGGCCAGGCTGCCGAGCGAAGTTGCTTGAGCTTTCGTCGAAGCTCATGCCCCCCGATCGATAGTTTCTTCCAAGGCTCTGGATGAGGTCCTGGAGGTCTGAGTAGTCGTCGGGGTCTACCCTCGGCGAAGAAATGCAGGAGGAGTCCACCATGCTGAAGACCTAGACAGAATAAAAGAGAAGTCAGAAACTCCTACTTCAGCATGGCTACTCCCCCCCAGGCCTTCACCGGGGGCAGGGCTCGTCTCGGCAAAAGACGGGCCCTCATTAAAGAAAATTTGTAAAAGGGAGGGGGTAGTCATTGGAGATTCAGGCGGTGGTTCACGGCCAAGAAACGGCCGTGAAAGACTAACTTTGAAATCAAAACTTGAAAGGAATGGTAGAAGATCTGAAAATAAAGGGAAGAACACGGAGGAAATGGCCTCGGAGTTACCTGGGAGTGAGGGTGTTGGTCGACGGGAGACGGCAGAGCGATGAGGGCGAGCTGCAATGACTGCCAGACGAAGTTGCAGAGCGAGAGAGCGAGAGCAGAAAGTGATTTTCTGTCTCGCTCCCTCCTTATATAATGAAGCGAGGGGAGAGGCAGGAACCCTAAGGGTCGCGCACTGGAACCGAAGCGATGCGACCCCTTCCACTCCTGACGCGCCACGTGGAAGGCATGTGTCGATCCGTACCTGTGGGGCTCTCATCCACGCCACGTGTCCCCCTACGTTGGGCTAGGGTTAACCCCAGCCGTTCGATCCCTGAAGCCCAACGGTCACATCAGTATCCTCTGCAGCAAAAACATCATTACTCCTGCCACAAAACGTCTCCTCGTTCCCCCTCGATGGCCCGGCGGAGTACGCTCGGCGCAAGTATATTACACCAAACTAGGACGCCTCTTCACCTCACCTCCATGGCCCGACGGATATCATTCGGCACAGGTTTCTTTAAAGGTACCCAGGGAGAACCACGTCAACTCCTCCCATTGCTTTCTCAGACCAGGAAGGAGTTGAGGGGCTATTGTGGCGGGCACGACTCGGTGGAAGGCCCTGTTTGCCTCGGCTCGGTGATGTGGTTCGGTAGTGAGGTAGACATGGTTCGGTGAAGGGACCCTGATGGAGGCCACTTAACCGCTATGAGCTCGACCCGTGGATATGTTGCACTGTTGGGTCGGCGGAGTGAGGTTCGGTTTGCCGAACCCGACCCACCGAAGAGAAGTATTCCACTTCGGGAAAGCTGTTGCTCCGTACATATGTCATGGAATCCGGTTCGGCGATTCACCACTGAACCTAATAGCAGCTACAGTGAGGTCAAGAGTGGCCGGACTGATTGGTTCGGCGGTGCGGCCTACCACCGAACCATATCTCCTCCCTGACTTATAGAGGAAGTCAGGAGGGGAGTCGGTTGAATAAGAAACGTGTCATTAATCCCACTATGGTAGGAGCAGAACGTGAGGGATCATGACGAGCCTAACTTCACGGGATTGAATTTGGATGCCATAATGGGCGAACCAATCACCATGCACGTGGTGTAACCACAGCATGGTTTGGACTCCACCTCTCCCCGCCTATAAAAGGGGAGGTGATGCTGAGAAATAAGGTACGTGATACTCGAGCCCCCCAAACCCTAAAAACTTACTCATACTCTCTCCTTTCCTGTCACTGACTAGATCGTCGGAGTGTCTATCCCGGATCACCACGATCCGGGCCTAGGCACTAACGAGTGCATTTCCTGTGCAGGTCCCAACCAGTCAAAGACATCCTAGCCACCTTAGCACCAGAGGTTCGACCGGAGAAAGTGAGGCACCACACCTATTGACGTCTGATAAATCTCAGTTTTTGTGTGGATATACTATTCTACGGAGCCTACAACATGGACGGCTCAGATTATAATAGAAGATGTCTTGTGGGGCCCATAATGGACTGTGGTGGAAAACCCAAGGTTTCCACCAGGGGTGAAAAGAATTTTATCTCAAATCAAAAACGTATAATTTGCAATAGAATCAAAAAATTAAAATATCTATCCACCGCTATTGCAAACACGCACATTATTTTGTTTAAAAGATTTTAGATACAGATTTTGAAAGTATAGAAGTTGTCGAAACGAATGTGTACAATTGAAGTTGTCAAAATATACATATTTTAGGGAAGAAACAGCACTTTACAGATCGATGAAGTATAATAGTATACTTATTGAGTGCTCGTCTTTATAAACATTTACCAACGGCAAATTTCACTGACCTCCCTAGAGATTCCTAACACGAACAGATACCTCTCTCCTAAGGTTTCAATCCGTTAGCTTGCCGTTTAAAAACCTAACAGAAATTAATGATGTCACCAAATTAATATACTAAGAGCATCTACAATGAGTGTGTTATATTTGTATATCAAAATGTTTGTTAAGATATGTGTTAGGATAAAAAATAGGTCCCACAAGTATATGTTAACTTAGGAGTATGTTAGTTTATATATGAGTATCTTAATGGGTTAGTTAGGAGTGTGTTAACTCTTTAAAGAAAGTAGTAGGGACATTTATGTTTTACGGTAGAAATTTGAAATTATAGAGATAGGACCTACTTATTGTTTGTTTGCTTGGTTACCAAACTTAATAACCATGCTAGCACACTACTCGATTTAGCATACTCTAGCACACTCTAATACACATGCATTGTGGCACAAAAAATACAATTTTGTTTGTTAAGTCTTAACACACACAATTAACACACTAGTTAACAAATCCATTGCGGATGCTCTAAGAGCATCCATCCATAGTGGAATAATCAGAACCAAAAGGTCGCTAAAGTTAGCAATAGTTGCTCAGAATAACCAAACTTAGCAATCTCTTGAGGGGCGCTTCGTAACCATTTTATTTTCAGTTTTTGATTTTTGTTTCTATCTTTTTGAAAACAAAAACAGAAAGTACGTTTGGTAAGTTGTTTTTTATTTTTTTGTTTTCTATAAATGTTTTCAAAATTTCCATAAATTGTGAAAACACACGTTTCAAGTTTTCCCTTGTTTTTAAAACAAGTCGGTTTCATTTTCATAAGCTCGATTGTCTCCCGACTCTCCCGTATTTGCATCGCTCCCCATGACTCACCATCCCTCTGGTACTCTCTCTCTCTCTCTCTCTCTCTCTCTCTCTCTCTCTCTCCTTTGTGGACTTTAATGATGACGGAGGCTACGGGGAAACTGAAGAGCCGCGACTGGTGAGATAGAAAAGGGTGGCACTGAGAATTCCACAATTGATTGAAGATTTTCATAGGGGATAGAATAATTGCTTCGAGCGAATTTTGTGATTTCAGGAATGATCTCAATAAATTTGGGTTTGTGTTTTTCCTATTGGAAGCAAGAAGAAGTCGTTAATCTCATTCTCCAGAAGTTAATTGTGGGTAAGCCTTTACAAATTACAAGCTATGAACGGAAGCTGAATCTCTGAAGGTGTGACTGGAAAAATGCTTAGTTTAAAATGTGGAAGACAGACAGATTGCAACCATAGCATAGACATTGTTCGGCTTAGTTTGTTTCGTGAAATTATCAAATTACCCTTAATGAAACAAGCTGGTTAGTCATTCAAGCTTCGTTGAAAACTTATCGAGCTTTTAAAAATTATTTAGGCTTAAGCTTATTTATGAGATGAGTAGATTTTCGAAAAGTTTATGTTAAACAATATATAATGAGTGCGGAAGCAGGTTTGGGTTACAAAAGTAGCTTATTTTTTGGTTTCCTCTAATTCCATCCAATTCGAAGAATAAAAAAACCAAAAAAGAAAATGATACTAGCTTCTACATGTTTTGTGTATTCATTTTTTACTGTTTACAAAAAATTATTACCAAACATATTTTTTATTTTTGTTTTATAAAAATTTTGTTTTTATAAAAACATAAACCTGATTCTACTTCTAGTTTCTTACAAAAAAAAAAAAAAAAAACTAAAAACTGAAAATGTTATGTAAGTGCAGAAAACGAAAAAGGCCTTCGAACAGTACAGAACTGTAACGGCTACTTCTCACACCGCCGAAGTTAAACCTGTAAAACAAACAAAAGGTGAGCGCACCTCTGCCTTCTCGTGGCAAAGGCCCTCCGATGCCAAAGTTAGTATCTCGTCCTAGTCAAAACCCTAATTCTCAGTAGGTAGTAATCAGATAACCAGGAATTGCGTACCTTTACCTCTAGGCTTTACCTCCTATATATAGGCCCATGTCTGCTTGCTGTCCAAGCCATCTTGCTGCCCTAAGTTCCCTTTCTCGTAAAGGGGAACCAGAACATCAGGGATTCTCATTCCCATAACTGCATATTTCCTTTTAGACCACTTAGGAACTCTTTCCAAAGCTGTCCGTTCATCCCATTCTCGTTGGGTGTCCCCTCCAGGTTTCCTTACTGGGCACTTGCCATATCTGGAACCTTCTGAAGCTGGCACCACCTCCAGATTGCTGCCCCTGTTCGGCCTTCTCGTTGCCGAACAGATCCTCTGGTCCAATGATTTCTCATATTATTGGACCCTCTATCATGCGACCAGCCCAACGACTACCCTTGCTCTTTGGACTACACCCCTGCTCGGGTATTTCAGACCTAGGACCCTTCGTGCCCCCAGCCCTTACTGCCGTTCACCGTACTGCACGGCGGATATTCTGACTATATTGATTCTCGGCCCCACGTACCACGTGTTCGGCCACTCTTTGTACTGTTCGGGATTACCTCCCTACAATGGCTCCCCAGCTTTACTCGTTATTTTCTCTTCAATATGACGAGCAAAGCTCCAAAACTCCGAGCAAGGTTCTCGTCCTTTGCTCCTGCACCCATGTTTCTCGTACTTGGTGCAAACTCATCATTAGCCCAACCCAAACGTCTCGTCGTTTGGCCTGGACAGGCTTTTCCAGCTAATACCTTTACACGCGGCATGCTCTGTGCCGCCCGTATTAAATGCGAGCAGACGTTTCGGGGAACGGAGCGAAACGGCGTCTGGGTGACGTTTCTCATACGTCACCCCCTTTTGCTGGGGTATACTTGGATTTTCGTCCCCAATTTCAAACCCACTTCTTCTCTAAGTTCCCTCTGCAGAGCACGCCCAAGCGCTTCCCGCCATTGAAGCACCGCTCACACCTCGCCTCTCATTTTTCTCCGCTTTCTGGTTCTACTTGTTCGTAAGTTTTTATTCCCCCCTTCTCTATTCTGTCTTCGTCGTCGATTTAGGATTGCTACAGTTTCTTTTTAGGGTTTTTTCGTACCTTACTCGTTCCTCAGAAAACTCGTACCCACAGCCTCGTTATGGGTCGATTCCGTAGGCACTGCGACACCCCCCAACGGATGACTGAGTTTAGATCTCGTTATGAGATTCCAGATAACGTGGCTACTTCGTTGGCCGCGGAAAACGCCATTCGTGAGTGTTTCGACAATGACACTCTGCACATTCCAGTAGTCACCGTCGTCGAGGACGGCGTTAGGTTTCCCCTGGCACCGCTACTCCGCCAGGTTCTGGCCCATTATAGATTATCCCCCATGCAGGTGTCTGCTAATTTCTTTAGGGTTGTCATGGGCATCAATGCCCTGAATCAAATGCTAGGTACGTCCCTAGGCCTTCATGATATACACCACCTATACAGCATTTCCAGAACTAAGGACGCCTTAACCTACTACCTCAAGAGTAGGGATTCCAGAAAAAGGTTGGTGCTCGAACTGCCTGACTCTGCCAGAGGGGACGACGACGACTTCCTCATCGTCACAGGGAACTTCGAGCCCAGGGACGAGGATAGCAGAGTCATCGGCTTTCACGCACCCCACAGATTTGGCACACCACGTTAGTTTCTTTTCTCGTAGAACTCTTTTGCCGAGCAATTTCTCGTACTGCTCCTTTCATTCACTTGTTTTCTTGACTGCCAATTTTCCTCGTATTTGCAGCCACAAACGTCAACCAGGGGCACGCCATCATCACCCCCCAGGTCCACGCCACCGACATCAAACGCACTTGCCTTCAACGGTCGTGGCATCGTGTTTGGTGGCCGAGCGCGGCGCACAGATTCTTCTCGCCTACCGGCATCATACGGTGGATTCATCGACCGACGAATCCGAGCAGCAGACAATCCCATTATCCCTGATCCTCCAGCTCAACAGCCCGAGCAGCGAGAAGAGAGGCGTTCTCGGACCCCTCCTCTGCCCAACGAACCAATCCAACTCGCCGAAGAAGCCTCAACCTCCTCTAGCGGTTACTCTCCGTCTCCCCCTCCTCACGAGATGCAGCAACCGATCAACCTCAGCAGCCTCCTCAATATCCCGGGGGCTGGTCGTGGACGGGGCCGCGGCACATCTCGTGGCCGCGGACGCTCTCAGAGCCCGGCGCCTTCTCATGGTCGCCGTGGCCCAGCCCAACCTGACGCCCCTCCAGGCTTCTCCCCCGAGGAGATTGAGGCCAGCCATAGGGACAAGCGTCCACGGTTGGAAGCCTCCTCTGTTGAACAGCCCAACTCCCAGCCTGCAGCACCTCTAACACCTCTCTGGACTCCACAGCTCACTCATGGCGGCCAATCACCGTCCGTGATAGTGTTCTCTGAGGGGACAGGCCTCGCACTATCCCAGGCTTTCTGTTGCTTGGGGATATGCAAAAAGAAGTTGCTTGCTCCCTGACAATCTCCTCGGCTCTTTCATGAGCCACCAAGCCAAGGTAAAGCCATCATACCCATTTCTTCATGCTAATGGCTTCAAATTGCTTATTCCTGCCATTTGTCTAATCATGTGTCTGTCCAGGCGATGCAAAAAATGGTGGCCATGGCCCAGAAACTGGGACACTCCGAGCCCCAGCGTGCCAAGCTCGCCAGTGAGAACGCAAAGCTGCAGAACACAATTGTCAGGCTGGAGAAGGAGAGAAATCAAGCTCGCGGGCTTGCGGATGAGCTTAGGGGCAAGATGGACGGTGCAGAGGGCAGCCTGAACCAGACCTTGACGGAGCTGGAGGCGAGCAAAAATGAAGCCAAGGCTGCCTACCAGCAGGGTTATAATGAAGGAATCCGCGTGGCCACTGAGAGCTACGTGGATCAAATGCCCGGGATTCAAGATCAAGTCTTCGAGGCTGGCTGGTTGGCATGCCTCAAGAAATCTGGTGCAACAGATTCTTCTCCCCTTTGGACGGAGATTGATCTCCCGAGCACCCAAGTCGTTGAGGAGCAGGATGAGGTAGAGGAAGGAAACGCTACAGAGGGAACACAAGACGCTCAAATCAACGAGCAGGCAGAGAATGAAGCAAATGCTATTGTGAATGATGCTGCTGCTGGCCAGAAGTGGTGGTGGCGTCCCAGAATTGTCTACAGTAGTGGAGGACACGACCGCTCTGTCCTCTTCTCAAACTGCTCCAGCCCCTCCCGTCATTGAGGACTTGACAATCGAAGAGTAAGTTGGACTCTTCGTAATGATAACAATTGGAACTTTTAATCAGTTTTTGGTCCTGCGTGGCCATTGGTATTGCTCTGCGGCACCGACACATTTCCAAACACTTTAATTTTGCTGGTTTTGGCCCTTCGTGGTCCTTTATGTTCGGCTGGCCCTTCGCGGCCTAAACTCTTAGCTCTGCCTGGCCCTTTGTGGCCTTTATCTATGCAGGTGGCCATCTCTTGGCCAGCATTTGTCATGCTAAGCGTCTTCGTACCTAGCTTTTACGCATACTCACGTATGCTCCCCAGGCCTCATCGTGCCTGTTGATGGTCCAATCGTGTTCACTTCTTAACTGTTGTAAGTTTCTCGTACCTTTAAATGATGCTTTAGCAGTCTTCAAGTTTCCCGGACTTTAGATATTATTGCATGTTCACGTATGCAGCTCAAATGCTTCTATTCTTAGGTTACCCAAATGTGTTCGTATTTGGACCTAGTGATCCTGGGTTTGCTCATACCCAGACTTTGTTGTGGGCATGCCCGCATACAAGTAAACAAACCTATTTGCACTTGAGATTATTCCAAACATATTCGTGTTTGAGGACAGTATGCATATTCTCATATGCTTTCTGGGCGTTGAGCAATCGCTTAAGTATACCTACACTTGGCTCGATTCGTATGTTCGCATTCGAACAAACAGCTTAAGTGTATTCAGATTTGACATAATTCCTGGGTGTATTCGCATCTGAGCAAGCGCACAAGTATATTCAGAGGTGTATTCAGACTGAGCAAACAGCTTAAGCGTATTCAGACTTAACATAATTCGTGTATTCGTGCCGAACAAAGCAGACAAGTATATTCGCATTCTACTAATTCAGGGTGTATTCAGACTTCGAGCAAACAGACAAGTATATTCATATTTGGCTCAATTTGGGTGTATTCGTACTCGAGCAAACAGACAAGTATATTCATACTTGGCTCAATTCAGGGTGTATTCATACTTGAGCAAACAGACAAGTATATTCGTATTTGGCTCAATTCAGGGTGTATTCATACCCGAGCAAATGGACAAGTATATTCAGATTTGGCTCAATTTTGAAACATTCGAAATTCCATTCAGCTTACCCTACACCTCTCCACCTCTTGCTCCCCAATACGGAGTGAGGACTAAGGATTTAGCTTGACTTCGTATTTAAAGCATAACGAAAAAAGAACTCGTAAGAAACGGTGTTTATTTACCAAAATCCTGGAATTTTATTTGTAATTTGAAAAACTCAAGGGGGCGTTATGCGTACCCCTTGCAACTAGTAAAAGAAAACACAAGGGAATTTTATTCGTAATTCCTACACAATCACGATGTGTACCTAAAACAGAATAAAAATAAAATCGAAGTTCTTTACACGTAGAACTTTCTCAAATTGTGAACATTCCAGGGCCTCGGTACCGGGTTCCCGTCCAGGTCTGCCAATCGATATGCCCCAATGCCCACAACCTCCGTAACTCGATACGGGCCCTCCCAATTGGCCCCCAACTTTCCCTCGTTGGCCACCTTGGTGTTGCCGAGCACCTTTCTTAACACAAGGTCTCCAACACCAAATTCTCGTGGGTGGACATGCTTGTTGTAGCTTTTCATCAGCTGCTCCTGGTATGAAGCCAGGTGTACCAGAGCTCGTTCTCTCCTTTCCTCGGCCAGGTCCAGCTCGATTTCCAGGGCTCTGTCATTGCCCCCACTTTCCACCAATGTGGTCCTGTTGGTCGGCAAACCAACCTCCAATGGAATAACACCTCTGTTCCATACGCCAGCGAGAAGGGGTCTCCCGTTGACCTCCTAGGAGTTGTTCGGTGTGCCACAGGACCGATGTGGCAATTCGTCGGGCCACTTGCCTTTGCTTTGTCCAACCGCTTCTTGATCCCGCCAAGTATGGTTCTGTTGGACGCCTCTGCCTGCCCATTGCTCTGAGGTAGGTGGCGTGGGAATAGTAGTTCCTTATTCCATATTGGGCACAAAAAGCCTTGAACTTTTTCTCGAACTGCGACCCATATCCGTAATCAGTGAATAAGGAACTCCAAATCGAGTGATGATGTTCTTCCACACGAACTTCTCTATCATGGGTTCTGTGATTTTTGCCAATGGTTCCGCTTCAATCCACTTGGTAAAATAGTCCGTTGCTACCAACAGAAACTTCCTGTTACCGGCTCACTTGTGGAGTGGACCCACGATGTCCATTCCCCATCGCAAACGGCCAAGGACTTGTCAAGGGCACCGGATCTGCTAGTGTTCGGATCATTGGTGAGAACTTCCGACACTTCTCACGATTTTCACATACACCTTCGCATCTTCGCATGTGTGGCCACCAATAACCCTGTGTGATTGCACGGTGGCGATGGATCTCCCACCTGCATGACTCCCACACGTTCCTCATGTATCTCGTGGAGAAATTTCTGCACCATCTCGGGATGCACACAAAGCGTGCACGGTCCAAAGTGGACTTTCTGTACAACTTCTCCTCTGGTGATAGCCAAAATCTTGCAGATTTCATCTTTATCTTGTGGGCCTCTTTTTTGTCTGTGTGGGGAGTATCCCATCTCGTAGGAACTCCACTATTGGATCCATCCAACTTGGTCCTTGGTTCAGCCCGTGACCAATTCCACACTTCTCCCAATACTCGGCTCAACAAGATAGTCCACTGCCACCTTCCTTTTGAACTCTGTTGGCACACGCCGCTACCAACCAAGCCGTTGACTCGGCGTGGGCGTTCCGCCGAGCTTATCTCGCTCGATGTGTACCTTCTCGGTATCAAGCAAATCCTTGGTTGCCTTCACGTAGGCTGCCATCTTCTCATTCCGGCCCTCATACTCCCGGACAACTGATTCACCACGAGTTGTGAATCACGGAATCTCGAATTCTTTTTACCTTCAAGGCTTTTGCGCTCAGAACCCTGGCTAGGAGTGCTCAGATTCGCCCACGTTGTTTGACGCCAACAAACCTAGGCGTAACGACAACTCGATCATAACTCCTTCAGAGGAAGAGTACCACTCCAATTCCGGATCCGGTATTGCATGCGGACCCATCAACAAAAAGCTTCCATTCCAAAGGGTCCCGCCGGCGGATGCCTTTTTCTTCTCGGCTGATTGCTCAACCAATGCTCCTTTCTCGTAGGAGGCGGTGGAGCTACTGTGGAGAGAACTTCGCCACAAAATCTGCCAAAACTTGCCCTTTAACTGCCGTGCGCGGCTGATAGTCAATATCATACTGGCTCAATTCTACTGACCAGGTCGATATTCGTCCCGAGAAATCGGCCTTTCAGAGCAACGACTTCAACGGGAACTCTTGTAAACCACCACTTTGTGACTTTGGAAGTAATGGGGCAACTTCCTAGCCGCCGTTCTCGCCGCCAGACTAACTTCTCAAGTGGCAGATACCTCGTCTCTGCGTCCAGTAGCGCCTTGCTCACGTAATAGATATGGATTTGCTCGGATCCCTTGTTCCTTAGTAAGACCGCACTTACATCATGCAGATACCGCTAAGTACAAGGTCAAGATCTCACCAGGCTCGGGAGTGGACAGAAGTGGGGCGGCGCCAAGTACTTCTTCATGTCTTGGAATGCTTGCTCACATTCTGCTCCCCATTCGTAACCTTCTCTTTTTCTTAACAACTGAAAGAAAGGCCTGCATTTGTCACTCGAACGACTGATGAACCTGTTAAGAGCCGCCGCCATCCCTGTTAACCGCTGGACCTCCTTCGTGGTTCTTGGACTCTGCAGCTTCTGCAGAGCTGTGATTTGGTCAGGATTCGCCTCTATCCCTCTAATGGTCACTAAGTGGCCCAGAAACTTCCCAGAACTTACTCCAAAGGCACATTTCGAGGCGTTGAGCTTCAGCTTATACTTTTCAATATCTCAAAGGCTTCTTTCAGATCAGCTATGTGGTCCCGTTTCTTCTTGCTTTTAACCACCATGTCGCCTATGTATACCTCCATGGTCTTGCCGAGCATTCTTTAGCATAATCGTTGCTAATCTCTCGATAAGTTGCTCAGCGTTCCTCGGACCAAAGCGGCATGACATCAGAATAAAGATGACCCGTGGTGTGATAAAGGACGTCTTCTCCGATCGGGGCCATACATAGCTATCTGGTGATATCCTCGATAAGCGCCGAGAAAACTCATACGCCCATACCCACCGTTGCATCCACCGCTTGATCTATCCTGGCAGGGAAAACTGCCTTTTGACAGCCTTGTTTAGATCTGTGAAGTCGACGCAAACTCGCCACTTCCCATTCTTCTTTTTCACCACCACCGTGTTAGACAACCACCTGGGTAATACACTTCTGATCGCTTTTGCCTCGAGCAAGCGGTCCACCTCTTCGATGACAACGTCCACATGCTGTACGACCGATCTCCTTTTCTTCTACATCACCGGTTTGTGTTGTGGATCCACATTCAAGTGGTGGCAAATCACGTTTGCATCTACCCCAGGCATCTCTTCTGGCACCCAAGCAAACACATCAACGTATTCTTTAAGGAACTTCACCAATTCTTCCTCCTCTTTTGTGCACAGGTTCTCCCCAATCAGGAAATACCTTTTTGGATCATTCTCGTTGATCTGGATTTTCTTCAATCCTTCCACCACCTTCTCGGCCGGATTCCCTCCGACACGATGGTCGGCTGGTTGTTAACTTCGACGGTTTGCACTAGCTGCGCCTTGGGTGCCTTCTTGATTATGGAAACCAAGCACTGTTGGGCCGTCTTCTGGTTCCCCCTTATTCTCTCGATCCCATTGGATCCTGGAAATTTCACCATCTGATGGTAAGTGGACGAAACCCTCATCTTATGCAGCCAGGTCCTTCCTATAATCGCGTTATAGGAAGACGGCACATCCACCACCAAAAATCGGTTCTGAGCACCACTGTTCCTGCCCGAACAGGAAGGGTTACCTTACCCAATGGCCAAACTGCTTCTGCACTAAACCCGACCAACGGGGTTACTGACTGTACCAAGTCCGCCTGTGTCAATCCCAGCTTTTTGAATGCGTCGTAGTAAAGCACCTCGGTGCAACTTCCTGAATCCACCAGGATCCTCTCCATGTCATATTCCCCAATTCGTAGTGTTATGACAAGAGCGTCGTTGTGCGGCACCTGGACTCCTCCCAGGTCCTCATCCGTGAAGACTATGCCTTCGTTGCACCCTTCCGCTTCACGTCCCCGTTTCTTTCCCAACCGCATCACATGCTGGTCGTGTTTCACCTGCCTCTGGAGTAATCTCACCTCATTTCTCGTATAAGGTGTGGCCAACCCATGTATCATATGGATTACGCCCCTTGGATTTTGCTCGTAATCCAGTTCCATCGCTTTCTCGGCGCCCTTGTGCTCCTCTTGGATAAATTCTTTCAGGTACCCACGGGAGACCAGGTCATCAAGATGCTGTTTAAACATCTCGCAATCCTCTGTCATGTGACCCCAGTCTTTGTGGTAACTGCAGTGCTGACTCGTAGCCCTTCTTGCATCTTTGTCACCCTCCAGCCGTGGGGGCCATTTAAAGTATGGGCGGTTCTTTATTCGATAAAGAACCCGATAAATAGGTTCTTTCCAAACCGTTGTCACCGAGAAGAACGACTTCGGATCAGGGACGTGTTTTTCTCGGTACGACTCTCTCTTAGTCTGCCCGTGCTCCTTTCTTTCTTTGTAAGTCTTGGGTTCGGGTTTATCCGCCTTCTTTGCGGGTCCCTTGACTTGCTCGGCACTCAGCTTGCCGTCTTCCCGTAGTATGTCATCCTCGTTCCTGGCGTGCTGCTCAATCCGCTCCATCAGCTTTGCCAGCGTGCTTACTGGACTCATGTTTAGGGACTTTCGTAGCTCCTCCCGAACAGGCAGCCCAGTCTTGAACGTTGCTATTGCATACTCTTCACTGCAACTTTCAATCTCGTTGAAAGTCTCCCAATACTTCTTGGCGTAATCCATGATTGGCTCACTCTCTCCTTGCTTCATAGCTGAGAGACTCTCAAAAGTTTTGGGTGGTTTCCGGCTCGTAAGGAACCGAGCAGTGAACTCCTCGGCCAACTGTCTCCACCCTCGTATGGTGTTCGGCCCCAACTTATGGAACCATGATAGGGCCACTTTTCCCAAACTAGATGGGAACATCTTGCACATGATTGCGTCATCACCGTCGTGCATAAACATCGCCTGCTGGTAATGTTGTGTGCGCCACCGGGTCTGCATTGGTTTCGTACAGGATAAACGCCCCGTGCTTAACCCTGCTCGGCAACCTTGCCTCCTGCAATCTCTTTGCAAAAGGGGAAGTTGCTATGTTGCTAAGGAGCTCTCCGTGCCGCTTCTCGTGAGACATGGTCCCTCCTCCGATACCTTCGCAGCTCGCATTATTTCTTTCCCGGTCGGAATCGGGTCTCTCGCACTGTCCCTCGTGGTGCTTCCTCCCACCTCCTTCCTCGGGGGACTCTGCTCCTGCTTCTCCTTTTCGTGAAGAAGCCCTCGGCCGTTTCGGAGTGAGGCTCCTGCTTCTTCTTCTTCGTGAAGAAGCTCTCTTGTACTCCACTATGTCCAACCTTTCTTTTCTGGACTTCCTTCGTGAAAGCCCAGAATCCTCTGGACGTTCTCGTATCCTCTGCAACTGTTGAATCTCGTACTCTCGCCTTTTAATCAAGCGAGCGTACTCTTCTATCTCCTGTCTCTTTTTGTCCAGAATATCCTCCCGTGTAACGACCCTGATTTTTGGTAAATAAAAATTTCGTTAAAAATTTGAATTTTATTTTAATACTTGGATTTCATTTTTAACACCCAAAAATCGGTCGTTATTGGCTTATGAAAATTTTGATAAATTTTTAAATTTTATTTTAATTGCTTGGATTGCTTTAAAATTTCCTTTTAAATTCTAATAATCCGTCATAATTAGATTTCAAACTTGGAAAATTGAATTATTTTACTCCGGACAATTTAGTCCTTCTCCCATGACTAGTATACTTGCAAACGTACTCGTATATTTTCCCTAATAAGTAGAAAATCTTTAAATTATATTTCTTGACTTGAAATCCTACTTAGCAAGCATAGTTAGCTTTTAACCGATTAGTTAGCAAACCCTAACTACCTTTGGCTTAGTGATGCATTGATGCCGGAGTGGTTAGTAGAAAAATTTTGGTCTTTGCCTTGACGGTCTGACCGCTTTGCTTTGGCTTGGCTGCTTAGGCATCGGTCGCCTAGACTCGCCGCTTGCATCGGGCCTCACGCTGCCTCGCCCGGTCGGCTCGCTGCGCCGCTTTGCCTTTGCGTCGGCTCATTGTCGCCGCTTTGCCTTGGCGTTGCCGGCGCGCCGCCGCCAGCGCTGGTCATTGCCGGCCTGGCCGCTTAGGCGTCGGGACATCTGTCGGGTTGCTTTCGCCTGGTTGCCATCGGGTTACGCGGCGTCTGGTCGCGCTTTGCTTTTGCCTTCGCGTTGTTGGCCGCTTTGCTCGCCTCGCTTGCTACGCTTTGCCACCGCTACATCGCTGCTATCGGCCGCTTTGCCATCGTGCCATGGTCGCTTTGCCACCGCTGCCATCGCTATTATCGCCGCTTTGCCATCGGGTCGCTTTGCCACCGTGATGGCCATCGCTGCTATCGCTTTGGCCATCGCTGCCATCGGGTCGCTTTTGCCACCGCCACATCGCTATTATCGGGCCGCTTGGCCATCGTTGGCCATCGGGTCGCTTTGCCACCGCTGCCATCGCTGGCTATCGGGCCGCTTTGCCATCGTTGACCATCGGTCGCTTGCCACCGCTGCCATCGCTGCTGGCCGCTTTGGCCATCAAGCTATCGGTTGCTCGCCACCGCCATCGCTATTATCGCCGCTTGGCTGCTTGGCCACCGGGTCGTTTTGGCTACCGCCGCCACCGCTTTGCCATCAGTTACCTTGGCCATGCTCACGCTTTGCCTTGGCGTTTGGCACCGTTAGGGCTTTAATGTTCCGTTATTTGGCGATTTTCTACTAGATAAAAATCTCATTGTTTATTCAAAATATTTTGAATTTTCTTTTAATCGCTTATAATCCGTTATAATTAGATTCATTAAGGTCAAAACCTATTCTTCTTCACAACGGTCAGCAAGACCATTTTCGTTAGACAAGAACATTGGCATATTGTTTTCCCTAATCACTAAGGTTAATCCCCTAATTACTCGACTTGTTTAATTATCCTACTTAGCAAGTTCCAGTTGATCCTAATTAGGTCATTTGGAAACCCTAACTAAAACCTTGACCAAAGTCAACCTTGAATCTTTATCCATTGGACGATAAAGGCTAGGGTAATCTTTATCCATGGGACAATAGATACTAGGGTAATCTTTATCCATTGGACAATAGATACTAGGGTAGTCTTTATCCATTGGTTATTACATGCTAGGAAGACTTTTGACCATTGGACAATAGTTGTTAGGGAGAAGACCAAGTTTGACTAGTAGTTGGAATAGTCTAGTCAAAAGCAAATAGTATACTCCATGATGACTTTTCTTGGACCATTGGTTAATAACCGCTAGGGAAAACTTTACCCATTGGATAATAGATACTAGGATTTGCCAAATAAGATGACAAGACAAGTCATGTGCTTCCTCATCATTACTTCTTTCGCCCATTGGTTAATAACCGCTAGGGAAATGTTAGACCATTGGAATAACCGTTAGGGAAATCATTATCCCTTGGATAATAGCATTGTCCAATATTCCCATGGGATTCTTGGTGAAAGATATGATAGTGCCTTCTCCTACAAAAAGAATAATCATTAACCATGTGTGCATTTAAGTAGCCTTGTCCTTATCCTCCTTGTTCTTCCACAAATGTACACACATATATATATATATATATATACATATAAGTACTTTGACCAAGATAGAGAATCGGCTAGGGAGAGAGAAGAGGGGGGCCGAATGTGAGGAGAGAGAGAGTGAGGTGTGTGTATGTACCTTTGGCCACTTGTCCAAGCCACCTAATAGCCTTAAGCCTATTTGTTACATGCCAACCCATTTCTAGTCAAAACCTAGCCAATGATTCTAGTCTTTCTTCCAAGTAGACCCATTCTAGGACAAGACTACACCATGACCACCTCATCATTGTTTGGACCCTCATCATTACCTAGATACACTTGGTTGGAGTACTATAGCATGACAAGACTAGTCATGTGTACTTTGCCATACAAAGAGAATAATCATAAGCCATGTGTACATTTAAGTAGTTTGTCCTTACCTTCCTTGTTCTTTCCATAAATATACATATAGATATACACACACACACATATATATATATATATACATGATAATACTTTGACCAAGAGAGAGAGAGAAGGCCGAATGAGGGGAGAGGGAGGGTGAGTGCATGTGTGTTGTACTTGGACATGTGCATTGTACTTTGATACTATTTGACCAAGTTGCACTTGTGTTGTACTTTGGCTTGACAAGACAAGACCATAGAACAAATCCATGGGGAAGAGAGAGAGAGACATGGCCGAATGAGAGGGAGAGGGAAGGTGAAGTGCATGTGTGTTGTACCTTGGCAAGTTGTAGTACTTTGACACTATTTGACCTAGATACACTTGGATGGAGTACTATTGCTTGATAAGACTAGTCCATGGAGCAAATTTATGGGGGAGAGAGAGAGAGTAATGGCCGGCCAAGTGGAGTGAGGGGGGAAGCTCCATTTTGCCTATAAATAGCATCCATTCCATGCCTTTCAACTCACACCTTCACCATTCAACTTCTCTCTCTAGAAAGCTTAGTGTTCTTGCTTGTTCTTGCTTTGTTCTTGAGTGTTCTTGAAGTTCTTCCCTTGTTCTTCAAGAAACTCATCCTAAGCCGCCACTAAACCACCACTCCACCACCCTTTGATCCATAAGAGTTTAGTAGTATAGTCAAGACTTAGTTTCGAGAGAAACCCTTCTCTTTCGAAGCTACCGGAAGTCCACCGTAAGCCGTTACTCCGACGAAATTCCCGTAGCCACCCTACCGCCAAGAAGAACGGTAGAATTCTTCGAACCTACTTATCCTAACTATAATTGTATGCATGTCGAATTGAATATAGTGTAAGCTACCCATAATCCTAAGTATATGTTAGACACTACTCCTTGTCTTAGTTTTAATCTAGCTAAGTCGTTATAATGAAAGCATGATAATGATAGTTTATTTTCCTAAAACGTTGGATGCATGTGAGCTTAATATTGCTATTGGATGATCAAGCATGATTAGAACCAACTTAAGATATAAATTCGTGAAGAAGTAATAGCGTGTTGATCTTTTAACTTAACTATAAGCTTATATTCCATTGCTTGTGATATTATAACAAAGCATATAGTGGATTACCACCCCAAGGGCGTTCGCACATGTGGCGTTATGCTTTAAGTAATGATTATGGACCTACTATGTACTTGCTTGTATTACTTGTGGTAAAGTAACAAAGCATATGGTGGATTACCACCCCAAGGGCGTCCGCACATGTGGCGTTATGCTTTAAGTAATGATTAAGGACACGCTATGTACTTGCTTGGATTATACTTACTTTAAGTATACAACTATGAGTTAAACGGTTAAGGTATCAAAGCTAGTTAGTAAAACTTGTTTACTAAAGTACTAAAGAAGAATGAGCGTGCCAAATAATGAATTTCTACGTCAATAAACATATGTTGTTTTCCCACAAAGTAAGAAAGAACGGATTTTTGTAATATATTATTGTCTTGAGGATGATTATGAACATGTATGTATATGTGTTGCATTACTTGTTGCTGATAAAACATAAGTGGCCTTAAGTAATAATTTGAGTACGATTAGGTAATATAGAGTTGGATGATCTTGCTAGTTTAATTTTTCTTTAAAGTGATTCGTCCCGCCGCGGAGTCTATGCATGATTACGAGACACAAAAACCGGAAAGTAGAAATATGACACTTAAGGAGTGGTTGATATGGATAAAAAGGATTTTTTTTGAGACTACATAATGGCCGGACTTGGTAGCCTTATGTGAGTTGTGAAAACCCGCAAGGTGGCCGGACTTGGTAGCCCTTTGTGTGGACTTGCGAAAACCACAATGAGGCCGGACTTGGTAGCCCATTGTGTAGATTGCCATTGGAGCCGGACGTGGTAGCTTCATTGGTAATTGGGCTTGGTTATCCGCGGAGAGGAGCCAATGTAAGATTTTGTAACGTGGCCGGACTTGGTAGCCCGTTAAATGACAAATGATTTTCTTAAAATGAAATGGTGACACAATACGATGAGTCGCGTAGGAGAAACCAAGAAAGGCATGACACCAACGTAAGCAGGATAGTGAATGCGGATGTATCATTGTTAATTATGTTGTTAAATGAGTAGATGTGATTATTTATATGACTATTTGTTGTAAGTTATGGGTTAGCGGGTTGGATTATTCTATTGAGCTTTTGTAGCTCACGGTGTTACCTTTGTGGTGACCCTGACATATTATACTGGGGGCGAGCTGGTATAATATGTCGACTTTATAGATGAGCAGCATGAACAATACACTTTGGAGGCCTTCGGAGCCGAGGAGCTTGCAAGGATGGAAGAAGAGGCGGAGCAGTAGTTAACCTTAGTTTATCCCCTCCTTTGTTGAATAAAAGTACTCCTGTGAGAATTATGTTGTAATAATGAGCTAGACTCTCTTTACGTTTATTCAATAAAAATGTTTATTTAACGTACCCAAAATTCAGGGCGTTACAACTTGGTATCGAGCTTTAGGTTCAAAACCTCGGCCATGGGTAGAATGGGTAGCCTTTAAGATTAGTGTTAAGATAAGCGGGACCGTTGCACAAACGAGACTTGAATTTAAGTTTACCGTCCCAAATTGGGTGGAATTATGACAAAACAATCTTCGGATAGAAGCAAGGTGTGGAAATTGGCAGTACCACCGGACTGGGAATTCCAGAACAATTGGATGATGACTTAAATCAAGAATCGAATGTGGAACATAGAAATCGATGTTTCTTTAACATTAGTAAAACTTGACTTAAAACACTTTACTAATTGAGGTTTAAAACTTTCCTTTGTAGATGGATCACCTAACCAACCTTGATAGTTGGAGCTCACCAACTTCGAGGTCACCCTAGAAACGATGACCATCCGACTGATGAGAAGCCTGACTATATTATCATGATACTCGCGCAGAAATCCGTGACTTCAAAAAAGTACAGCATCACCCCTACCCCTGTGGAAGATGACCCTTGGTTTCTGTAATGTTCCCAATCCTTATGTGCCTTCCGTGTATTCTTTGGAGCCCTCCCCCGATGGAAAACTTTACATATGGTGAAGAAGAAACTAGAGACAAGAAGGTTGCTCATGAGGTGACTAAGGAAGGAGAAGCTAGTGAGAGAAAGGATGAGCCCGAGGAGGACGAAGTTCTAGCCTAGCCCTGAAGCCAAGAATACTATCTAAGAGTCCCTAAATAAACCTGGCAATAGTTGTAATCCTTTGGATGTAGAATCTTTTAAACTAGGATCACTGTTGTTAGGCCTTTTGATGTAAAATAGGAAAAATGTAAGACTCTTGATGTATTAATCTTAAGACTACTATAAGCCGCCTATGATGTACTTGTTTTCCCCAAGTAATGGAATTATGTGTTTCTTTTATATGTACATGTGTCCTTACAAGACTACCCTTTCACACCGATAAGTCTAACACATAATTTTCTTATTATTGTAGATATGGCTAACTGTACCTCTGCTACACCATTCACCTTTGCGGACCTGCTTACGTACAAAGCTCTGCTTGCACCCGAGAGTTACATCCCTATACCCCACTTGGGTATATTTGACCCTGCCACTGGCGAGCACACCTCCGAGATTATTCTCGTGTCACCTTTAGCTGAGACCATGGACTTGGAGACCTTACATTTATCACTTAGTGACGTTGTTGAGGATGCCCGACAACGAGGGGAGTATTGGCTCGAGAAGAGGGAGAAGGAATGGAAGGAGGAGTTACGAGTATATTTTGGACTTACCCCACCGCAGTAGTAGAGTCGTAATTTCAGAATAAAGTCCCGAAGGTTGTAGTCGCAGTTGTGTGAATACAAACTTAGACCATGTATTAAGAGCATGTAAGATCATTCCATTTGTATTAGGAGAAATCGTGTCATAGTGGAATTCTATGCTTATGATTGTATCTCTCTTTTATCTATAAAAAGCTTGTTTCCTTCAAAGGAGTACTGCCGCATACTATTCTTTAATGACACTCTTATTACAAAGGACAATTATTTTTGTGACGCAGAATAATCTGTTGCTTGTTACGGGTACTGTGGCACACTACCATAGACATTTTTTCTTTTATCGATCTATTTTTATTCGATGAGAAGCCAATTGTGATAAATATTTTCCCACACCTCCTAAGAAACGAGAACGGATCCTAACACCTAGAGCCGGGCCTACCCATCCGGCGCGGCCAAAACCGCACCCTCCAACCTCCAATTATCAAAATTTCAAACTCCCAATTATCAACTTCAACCTCCAAATTCAAATTTCAAAACTCAATCATTTCCCTCCTCCACTCACCCTCACCCGGCCTATATGTACCCCACCACCACCTCCCATTTCCTTATCCTTTTCTCTTCATCTCTCTTACCATCTCATTCCCCCAAACCAAACCATGGCCACCGACGGCGAAGTTTCCGGAAGACGCGCGCGTTTCGAGAAATCGAGCGAACCGAGCTCACTCTAACAACCCAAGCGCTGCGGTTACAACCCTTCATCTTCCTGTTCTGTGTCGACAATGGGCATGCCACGATGGTTCAGAGGAACAACCGCCTCCGCACCTTCTGGTGCTGCGTTCTCGCTGTGACCATCGCACTCGAGGTGTTCGTTAGGGAATACGAACGTCGTTTGATCCAAGCCTTCAATGATAGGTGGTAGAACGAGGTACGTCAATGGCGCCCTAGCCATTATTATCTGCTTTTCCTTACTTTTTCGTGTACCTAATGATGCCTGTAGGCATGTAGTATGTTGATCTTATGTTGATCTTATGTTCCTTACTCGTGGTCCTCCCCGCTCGCCCGCCATCGGGCTTTCTTGGAGGATCCGGCGGGGACTTGTCACCTCCCCCACCCAGCAGATTATTCGGGTCAACTGGGGTCTTTGGATCTTCCTCCACCATGGTCGCTTTTTCGAAGGGACCTCTTTCGTTTCCCACAGACGGCGCCAATTGTAAGTGCAGAAAACGAAAAGGCCTTCGAACAGTACAGAACTGTAACGGCTACTTCTCACACCGCCATAACCTATGAAACAAACAAAAGGTGAGCGCACCTCTGCTTTCTCGTGGCAAAGGCCCTCCGATGCCAAAGTTAGTATCTCGCTCCTAGTCAAAACCCTAATTCTCGAGGTAGTAATCGATAACCAGGAATTGCGTACCTTTACCTCTAGGCTTTACCTCCTATATATAGACCCATGTCTGCTTGCTGTCCAAGCCATCTTGCTGCCCTAAGTTCCCTTTCTCGTAAAGGGGAACCAGAACATCAGGGATTCTCATTCCCATAACTGCATATTTCCTTTTAGACCACTTAGGAACTCTTTCCAAAGCTGTCCGTTCATCCCATTCTCGTTGGGTGTCCCCTCCAGGTTTCCTTACTGGGCACTTGCCATATCTGGAACCTTCTGAAGCGCCTCCTGGCACCACCTCCAGATTGCTGCCCCTGTTCGGCCTTCTCGTTGCCGAACAGATCCTCTGGTCCAATGATTTCTCATATTATTGGACCCTCTATCATGCGACCAGCCCAACGACTACCCTTGCTCTTTGGACTACACCCCTGCTCGGGTATTTCAGACCTAGGACCTTTCGTGCCCCCAGCCCTTACTGCCGTTCACCGTACTGCACGGCGGATATTCTGACTATATTGATTCTCAGCCCCACGTACCACGTGTTCGGCCACTCTTTGTACTGTTCGGGATTACCTCCCTACATGTTACCAAATGCACCCTTAGCAACTCATTAATTTTTGGTCCTTTGGATAGTCAAAACTAGCAACCTTTTGTCAATAACCAAATTTAGTTGTCCCCATATTTCATCAATCAAGTACACCATCATTACACAAAAACATTCTCTTTCTTCCATTTTCAACATGTTTCTAAGAAAAAATACTTTTAAAAACACTTTTTATTTTTATTTTTGCAAAAACTGTTTCTTTATTAAAACTGTTTTTCCCATTAAAACTTTTTTTATTCAAAAACTATTTTTTTTAACTTTTTCCCAAAAAAAAAATTTAAATCAAAGTTTTCAAAAAACTATTTTCTCTTTTTCTAATAACCTATTTTTATTAGTTTGAAAACTACTTTTAAAAAATTATTTTCTATGTCACAATTTTTTGATTTTTATAAGTTGAAAAGGAGATGTGATAAGTTTTGGCTATTCAAATTTGATTGTACCATTATGAACCTCTACATTGCTAATCTTAGCAACTCCTTAAATGGATAACCAAAAGATGATATAACAACTTTTGATTATTCCACTGTGGTGGTGGTGGTGTCATAAGAGCAACAAGAAGATTGAAAAAAACTAAAAACATGTGGCAAAATTAATAACATGAATGAGCCTAATGGTTTTAATGTGGATTTTTGTGGGGGGCTGTTTTCAACCTGGATCCCTTGAACCCTTTACTCCTCCGCTACTGTGCTGTGGGAAGATGACGTGGCTCGCCGGGTACCTGCAAACCGGAGGATGGTGTTCCTCCGGGTAGAAGCTCCGACGATTAAGTCAGTATAGGGAAGAAGAAGTACAGTGATGTATGTTAGGAAAAGAGGAATTACTTATGAGAGGAGGAGTGTGTATCCGTTTTTTTGAGTAAGAAGTACCACTGTATTTATAGGCGAGGGAATCTTGCATGCTAAGCCAACCGAGCGTAGGATACACGCGCGTTCCTATGCTCGGATGACGTCATCCGTCAGAGGTATTTAATGAAGGCCGTCTTCCCAGGTTTGCAGACGCACATGGGCTCGTGTCAGACATGTCACATCACGAAGGGGCGTCACGGCAGTGAGAAGAGAAGGCAACTCACGTATCATGTCGAAGGTTCTAGAACGTTCTGTACCAACGGTTTCCGAGCAAACTGGTCCCGAAGGAGATATTACAGGCCGAACAAACGGAGGTAAAAATAGGAAAACGTTCCGCCGAACAAAAGACCATTTCGCCGAACAAATCAGTTAAATGCCGTCGTTCGGCGAGCTACAGATGCGCCTCCTTACGTTCGGTGAAGGGTAGATGACGTGTTAACGGTCCAGTTCAGCCCTCAACGGACTGAGACAACTGAACGATGGACCCCAGGTGTAACCCCTTTGAATCTTGTGAACCCTTTGAATATTTCGGCCCACTATAATAGCCCCTCAACTTCTTCTTCTTTTGCTCGGAAAAGAGGGAGGAGTTGATCCAGTGTGGCCGAACAAACGTTTCATATTTTAAAAAGTAGGACTCCCGAACGTTGACTTTTCCGAACAGAGTGCACAGCCGAGGACAAGTATGCTCCAGGCTTCGAGGCGCAAAAGCTGAGATTGCATTTATTGCTCCTGCAACCGCCAACTTCAAATCTGCCACGCGTCCATAGGCCATTGGGGGGGAGACACAGCGCCTGCTGGAACTGCCACGCGTCGAGCATCCAACGACACATCAATCTCCCGCCCAGATCTAACGGCTGGGCGCTCGGCACCGTTTCAAATGCCACCCTAGGTATAAAGGTGGAGCGGGGAGAGAGAATCACTTTTTCTCTCTCCAGTCGATTGCATTCTCTGGCCAAGACGCTGTTCAACACCAAACTCATCAAAAACCCAGATTTTGCTGCAGTTGGATCGTAAATCACCCTTGATTCTCAGGTATTTCTTGTTTCTCCATTGTTTTCTGTCTGTTTTGATTGTTTTTGCTTGCATTTTGACCCAAAAAATGGGTTTTTCTGCCACATTCGCCTGAACGCTTTCTGGGCAAGGAAGAACAGGTTGAAGATGTTCATGTGTTCTTCCGAACGCAAGTTCATCTTCAACCAGTGTTCTTCCGAACAAGACCCCGTGCTCACCCGAACATAGGACTCATTTTGAAGCTCGTTAACTCTCGGGCAAACAGAATTGTTCTATATCGTTCGGACAGCTTCACCCAAAGAAAAGTGTTTGCTCGGGAATTCTGAGACACACTCGGCGAGATTAGCTCGTAACACTGAACATAAGCACCTCTAGGAGACTTGACCTTGCATTTCGCTGACGGTCTTATCCCCTGCACTTGTGTTTTTAGGTATGGAGTCTTCATCAGCTTCCTCGGCGGAATCCTACGCCTCAGTTGACCCCAACGATCCGGGCCTCGGCGAGGTTGACCCTCGAATAGCCGAAGTAATCAGAGCCGCGGCTCGCGAATATAAGGTGGGCGGTAGATCTCTACCTGAATCGTTCGAGGGAGTCTTTGTTCCGGCCAACGTGACTCCACTTCGGACAATTGGCCCCGATCACGACGTAATAAACCTCGACGAGGAGCCTTCGAAAAAGGAAGCCGATGACCCCGAAGAGGAAGACAACGCCGAAGAAGAAGACGAAGAGGCAACAGAGGAGGCCAAGGACGAGGAGACTCCTGTTGCTTCTACTAGCCAGGCTGAAGGAGAAGCTGGGGTCGCAGGCGCGTCATCTTCTCAACCGCCGAAGACGAAGAAGAGGAAGATCGTCGCACTCGACCCCGACGAAATACCTCCCCGAGCAGGAAGGGACCCATGTCCCTATTGGGATTGCTTCGCTGACCAAGAAGGGATAGATATCTTCCGAACAACATATCACATCCCTGACGACGTAGTAATCTCAACAATCCCTGGGCCTCAGATACGATTCTCCGACGAGCACATCACTGTGCCCCTCATGGCCATTACCGAGGGTGGCCTCAGGTTTCCAATGCACAGGATCTTGAGGCAGATCCTCCACTACTTCAACCTCACCCCGTGCCAGCTGAGTGTGAACTCCTACAGAATCATCCACTCAATCATCAAGCTGGCCGAGGTTAAAATGTTCGACCTCCAAGCCCACCACATTTTCGAGAACTACATGGTGTCTCGGAATGTGAGGTACTCACGCTTCTACTTGTGCTCCCGAAGGAATATGGTGAAGATCATTCCCGAGGGTATGTACGATTCAGAGAAGTGGGCTTCGTACTACGTCGAAGTTCGGGGAAATTATGAGTTTCCCCCTGGTCAAGATGATCAATTTTACGTTGCCAAGGCAAGGGGCAACCCAAGTAAGCAAAAATTTGACTTCATTGTATTTAATGCTTCACACATTGCTCGGTCCACTTTTTAACGTAAATGCTCATTCCCCTTTGCACTGAATATTGTTCTTTCCCTGTGTTGTGTTCGGCAGATACAACGAAGATCAACAAGAACTTGCTAAGACTTGCCAAAGGTTGCGGACTTGCAGATTCTTTGCTGACTATTCCGAGCGAAGAAAGAGACGCTCCAACCATCCTCCAGTACGACGCAACATACGGAGGAAGAATCCGAGGAAATGGGGCAGAAGGAAGCAAGAAGAAGAGCTTTGTAGTTGACCTCACCGAGGATCAACTTCCTGATCTAGAAAAGCCTCTCCGAGGAACGGTGCGCCTACCCACCGAAGGAACCCCCTTTGCCGAAGAAGAGATGCCTCCTCGAAGCATGAGAGCTATCCTTCAGGCGAAGCTGGAGGAGAAGGCGGCCAAAGAGCTGGCCGAAAAATAAAAATCTGGGGGGCCTGGTGCTTCGGGCTTGGCACCGAAGCCCAGCGCTCCAAGCAAGAAGACCGCACCGGATGTGGTCCCTTAAAAGCGTCAATTACCTCCCCCCGCTTCGTCCGATAAGCTGTCGAAGCGATTCAAAGTCACCGCCAAGAAGGCTGCAACTTCGGCCGCTGCAGACACGTCTCCCAGCGCCGAAGGACAAGAAAGGGGAGAAAAACAAAAGGGCACCGGCAACGAAGACGAAGCTCCGAGCGCCGACGCTATCTGGGCGCCGAGCTTCATCACCCCACGAGGCAAACAAATCCTTCGTACGGATAGCCTCATTGATGACCCCTCCTTGGCCTTCACTCTACACTCGGGGCTAAGGCTGCCGAGGGATATCAATGCTCAGGTGTCCCTGAAGTCGGCTCTGAGCGACTACTACTACTTCACTGGCAGGGTAAGTTGTTTGGTTTGTTGTAAAGCATTAATTATTCCGACTGTTTTTCTTCGGACTCTCATAGTTTGTTCCACTTGCAGGCCACTCAATCTATCATGTGTGCCCAACGCCACCTTGTTGATCACGACAAGCAGGCAAAACTCCTCCAGCAAAAGCTGGAGTCGAGTCATGCTACGGCCGAGGACTACAAGAAGTGCCTCGAGCAATCAGAGGAGGCCCGCCGAGGCCAAGAGATCACCATCGCCAACCTGAACGATGTGATCAAAGGGCTTCAGGATGGGGCCGAACAAGCGAGGGCCGAAGGAAAAGATGAGGGATTTGCCGAGGGAAGAAATCTTGGCAGAAAGGAGATGGAGGAAGAGATGAGGAAGGAGCTCAAGGTCTCCTACGACAAGGGCTACTACCAGGCAGAGGAAGACGCTGCCGAAGAACTTATGTCCTTGCAGGCCGAGCTCCAGGAGGCCCAGCACAAGAAGAGCTTTCTGCTCGGCTTCAACTTTGGTTTCGACCAGGCTGGAGTCGAAGCTGATGATGAGAGAAGGTCCCTCGTCGAGGTACCACCGTTTGAGCCAGCAGAAATTCAAAGGGAGCCTCCAGTTCCCGAAGATGCTGCAAAGGATGCGGCCCAAACAGCTCCAGCTGACCAACCCATCACTCCCTCGGCCACAACCACTCCCGAGGCCCAGATATAAACAGTTTTTCTTGGTAGCGTGTTTGTAATTTTGAACTTTGAATTGGGTCGTTCGGCTCCAAAAACTTTGGAGTTTGCCGAACGTATTTTGTAAGTAATAGATTGCAACTGTTGATGCTTGTTTTTCAGTTAGTATATCTGTTCGGGTAATATGTGGTGACATTTCCTCGCTTTTCATTTTATGATATCTACATCTGTTCGGATATCGCATCTATTACGATTCAATGGGATGTCATGAATTTGCCCAAGTACTTTCGTTCGGATGAAGTACATGTCTCAATGCCACAAATTTCCAAGTATTGTCATTCGGATTGGGTTCATAAAAACTAAACAAACCAATGAAGCTTGGTTTAGCCGGTTCGGATAATACTACGTCTGAGAACCCATAATTAAAAGTACCATGTGAAACGTAAGAAACGTAAGCCTGTACCCACATAGTAGCCCCCCTGCCTTCGGGTTGGTTGAGTAAGACAAACAACACGAAGGCAGAGATGGGTACAGCAAGCTCGGGAAAAGTACGAGAGGACCGAGGTAAAAGTACCAGAGCCTGAAGGCGATATCCCGGGCGAGATGGTATACCCCAAACGAAGTAAAATTACCGAACAAACGAATTAGCCGAACGAGTGCGTTAATCGAATCGTAGATTTCCACAACACCCAGTGGGTTACAAGTCGAACAAAAAGAAGAATCAACGAACAAAAATACGAGAGAGGTACGCGAGGCTAGCCATGGAACTTTCGAAGTTTTTGGGCGTTCCATGGGTTAGCAATCAATGTTCCATCCATCTCAGCGAGCTTATAGACACCGTGGCCTATCTTCTGAACCACCCTGTAAGGGCCTTCGTAGGGATCTTTCAGCTTGGTCAACTTCTTAGCTTCTACAACCATTCGAAGAACGAGGTCACCAACTTGAAACGACCGAGCACGGACGTTCTTATTGTAACCCCGAGCAACCTCCTGTTGGTAAGCAGCATGATGCAAGTTGGCATTGTCACGGAGTTCTTTGGCGAAGTCCAGCTCAGCACCAACCAAAGCATTGTTGTTCACAGGATTAAAGTTTTCGGCCCGAACAGTTGGAACGAGCGCAGAAAGAGGAAGGACAGCTTCCATGCCGTACGCCATGGAGAATGGGGTTCGGCCAGTGGAACGTCGAGGGGTGGTACGATAACTCCACAGTACGTGAGGAAGCTCGTCAACCCATTTGACGAGCTTACGATCCAAACGGCGCTTAAGCCCCCGAGTAATGGCTTTATTTGAAGCCTCGGCCTGTCCATTTCCTTGGGAGTAGGTCACCGACGAAGTATGGATCATGATATGATGGCGCTTGTAAAAGGATTGGATTGCTGTTGCTACAAACGGGGTGCCATTGTCCGAGAGAATGGCATAGGGAACGCCGAACCTGGAAATGATATGCCTCCAAATAAAGCGCTCCACGTCCGAAGCTGTCGTTTTGACCAAGGGTGCTGCTTCCACCCACTTGGTGAACAAGTCCGTAGCAGTAAGCAGATATTCGAATCCACCGGGGGCCTTCGGCAGTTTTCCCACAATGTCGAAACCCCATACAGCAAAGGGCCATGGACTGGTAATCATTTTGAGGGGAAAGGCTGGTTGGTGAGGTATGTAAGCGTGCTTCTGGCACCGAACACAGCGCTTCACATATTCCTCGGACTGCTTGACCATCTTCGGCCACCAGTACCCCTGTGTTAACGCTCGGTGTGCCATTGTGCGGCCTCCTGAATGCCCACCGCAGCTTCCCATATGTAATTCATCCAAAACGCTTTGAACTTGATCCTCATGCACCACCCGAAGGTCTGGACCAGTGAACGTGCGACGGTACAACTGTCCATGGGGGTCCAACAAGTAGTTAGCTGCTCGGCAACGAACCTTGTGGGCTTCCCTTTTATCCTGTGGAAGGGTCTGGTTCTTTAGGAAGGCAATAACAGGATCCAGCTGACTGGGACCGAGGGGAGCGGTGCTGACCGTGCAAACCGCGAGCTCGAAGCTCGGATGGACAACCTCATCGAAAACGATGGTGCGAGCCCAGCAGCCTTATACACCGAAGCAAGACCCGCCAAGGCGTCGGCATGAGAATTATGCTCCCGTGCAATCCATTCCACTTCCACGCGGCCAAATTGCTTCAGCAGGGCCAACACGTGACTTACATAAGCATTCATCCGAGCGTCCTTGGCCTTGTAATTGTCATTGAGGTGGCCCACTACCAGCCGAGAGTCACAGAATACATGTACCGAGCCTGCCCCCAACTTAAGAGCAAGCTGCAGCCCAGCAATGAGAGCTTCATACTCGGCCTCGTTGTTGGTGGCAGGGTAGCCAATGGATACTACATGCTCATGCACAGTACCAGCCGGAGAAACGAGCACGACCCCTGCTCCAGCCCCGTTGACGTTGGAAGCACCATCCACGGTCATTTTCCACGCATCACCGGAAAAAAGCTTCCACTCCTTCTTCGGCTTTCTTGTGCCCAAAGTGAATTTTGCCCGAAGAGACTCGCGGGGAGGTTCACTCCATTCAAGATGCTCTTCTGCTTCGGCCATTCGTGCTTCTTCGGCAGCTGTTGCCTTCGTCTTTGAGCCCAGGAGTAAGCTCGGCAAAGAAATCTGCCAAAGCCTGTCCCTTGATGGCTGTCCTCGGCTCGAACTGGATGTCATAATTGGCCAGGTCTTGAGAGAATTTCAGGATCCGGCTGGACGAACATGTTCTCCGAAGAACCGCCTTGAGAGGAAACTCAGTGAGGACCACGATCCTATGACATTGAAAGTATGGCAATAGGCTCGTTTTAGATGACACGAGTGCTAAAGCCAATTTTTCCATAGGCAGATACCTCGTCTGAGAGTCCGTCATCGTCTTGCTGGAAAAGAATATAGGTAAGTGGTCCATGCCTTCCTTCCGAACAAGAACAGAACTGGTGGCATGATCTGAGACCGCCAGGTATAGATAAAGATCCTCTTCGGGAAGGGGTGTGACGAGGAGTGGAGCTTGTGCAAGGTATTCTTTAAGGGATTGCAAAGCCACATCACATTCCTCAGTCCACACAAACCTTCGGCGACCGGTCTTTATTGCCTGGAAGAAAGGTCTACAAAGATCTCCCGAACGTCGAATGAAGCGACTCAACGCAGCAACCATGCCTGTGAGCCGTTGAACTTCCTTAATTGTAGTTGGAGCTCGAAGCTTTTGCACGGCAGTGAGCTGGGTCGGATCAGCTTCAATTCCTCGGCGGCTAATAGCCGAGGAACTTCCCCGAGCCTACTCCAAACGCACATTTTTCCGCATTGAGGCGGAGCCTGTGTTCCTTCAAGATGGCAAAGATTTCACCCAAGTGCTGAAGGTGATCTCGAGCAAACTTGCTCTTGCACACCATGTCGTCAATATATGCCTCCATGATTTTGCCGAGCTTGGTGAGGAACATCTTGGTTATTGCCCGTTGAAACGTAGCCCCAGCATTTTTCAATCCGAACGGAACGACATTGTAGCAGTACGTTCCTCGGGGAGAAATGAAGGCTGTCTTCTCTTGATCATCTTCGGCCAGGGCAATTTGATGATAGCCCCGGTATGCATCCATGAAGCTCAATCGCTCATATCCAGCCGTGGCGTCCACCATTTGCTCTATCCGAGGAAGAGGGAATCGATCCATCGGACAAGCGTCATTGAGGTTAGTGAAATCAACGCACACTCGGAGCTTTCCGTTCTTCTTCGGAACAACGACCGGGTTTGCCAGCCACGTCGGGTACAGAATTTCTCGGATAGCCCCAGCCTTTAAAAGTTGGTCAACCTCGGTCATCACTGCATCGACGTGTGAAGGGGCCGAACGCCTGACCTTCTGAATAATGGGGCGTCTGCTCGGATCAACGTTCAGATGATGAGCGGCGAAAGCTGGATCCACGCCAGGCATTTCCTCGGGAGTCCAAGCAAATACTTCGATGTTCTCTTTGAGGAAATTGAACATCTCTGTACGCTCGGTCTCGACCATAGAACTGCCTATGAGAAAGTACCGACTTCCATCCTCCGTTATTGGCATCTTGATCAATTCTTCGGCCGATCTTTGCTCGGCAGGAATGCCTACGTCTTCCAATACGGGGATGTCGGTTGTGTCGACACATTGTACCTCCAGATAACTCGGTTTATTGGTTACCGTGCTAATGTAACATTTTTTCGACTGGACCTGGTCTCCACGAAGACTTTCCTGTTGCCCATTCCATCCGACGAACTTCATCACTTGGTGCAAAGTGGATGGGACCGCCTTCATCTCATGTAACCAGGCTCGACCGAGGATAACGTTGTAGGGGCTCGGAGAGCTAACCACTACAAATTCGACGTTAATTACTCGGGAACCGGCACGCACGGGAAGGGTTATCAGCCCAAGAGGCCAAACTGGAGCCCCTGTGAAACTGACGAGCGGGGTGGTTGCCAGCCGAAGCCTGTCTGGTGAAAGCCCCAAACTCTTGTAGGTCGACTGGAACATCACTTCAGCCGAACTCCCTTGATCGATCAACACCCGTTGTACTGTTGAGGAATCCACCGTTACTGTAACAACAAGAGCGTCGACGTGTGGCGTTTGTACTCCATGCATGTCTTCGGCTGAGAAGGTTATTAGCCCTCCGAGGCTCGGATCTTCCCATTTTCGTTTTGACGTCGTTCCTACATTGCAAACGGATAGAGCAGCAACAGCTTTATCAATTTCCGTTCGGAGCTCGGCCGCCTTTCCTTCGGACACCAAACCCTGGATCACTCCAACAAGATTTCCAACTACGGGAGGGGGAGGTGGAAGTGGATTCCGCCGAAGGTCAATCCATTGGTTAAGATGCCCCGCTGCAGCCAGTTCTTCAAGGTATCGTTTGAAGGGCTGACACTGGGTGGTGTAATGGCCACGCTCTTTGTGGAAGCTGCACATCCCTGGTCCGCTGCCCGCCGTACCAAGGAGTCCCGTTGGCCAAACGAAGAACGGGAGTTGGCCAATGATACTCAGAAGCTTGTAGATTGGCTCGGTAAAGGCAGTACGTTCGGCAACATACTCATCAGGCCTCGGATCCCTTCGTGTCTGCTGCCAAGGCTGCTGTTGTGGGACCTGTGGAGGTTTGGGTTTGTTGTTCGGTTTATTTGCTCCTGAGCCAGAATTATGCTGTCCACTTTGTCCTTGCCGAACGTTCGCAACATGTTTCTTCGCTGCAGTGGACTTTGGTACTTCGGCATTCTTCGGAGCGTTTTGCTCGGCAACAGCCTCCTCGTGGACGCAATCCTTCTCTATAATGACCATTAGATCGCCCATTGTCTTCGGTGGATTTCTGGATAAGTCTCGGAACATCGCCGAGGTTGGGTCCAACCCGTTCATGAAGGATTCCGCCGCAACACCTTGATCGCAATCAGGAATCAGGTTGTACACCTCCCAGTAACACTCGGTATATGCCCGAAGAGTTTCCCCCGGAGTTCTCCGCATGTTTACCAGCATCGAGAGTGTCTTCGGCTGAATGTTACTTGTCACGAACCGTTTCGTGAATTCCAACTCCAGCTCGTTGAAACTCTTGATGGACTTCGGCTTGAGCTGATTATACCACAACATAATGGGCTCACTTAATGTAAGAGGAAAGATCTCACACATGAGCGCGTCGGTGAAGTTGTGGAGGCTCATCGTCTGACGAAAGCGACAAATGAACGCAACAGCATCCTCCTTTGCCTCGTAGCGTTTGAGCTTCGGCATGACAAAACGGTCTGGTGGCCGTTCTTGTTGAATGGCGTCAATGAAGGGGGATGCCTTTGCCTTTCCGAGCTTTGAGTCATCCACAGGTACAGGCACAGGTGCGGGTGGAATGACCGGCGCCTGGTTCCCTTGCTGAGCCCCATTGTTGGCCCTCGGATCTCTGTGACGATACCCCTGTTCTTGCCGAACGTGGTGGTTAAGCCGAACTTCATCCGAAGGTTCCGGATGTTCCACTCTCGGACCTCCGTTCCGAGCGAGCGGTATGTCTACACCATCATCCACCGCTTGGTATACCACCGGCTTTCCCGTATATTGATCATACAGAACAATAGTGTTTGCACGTTCGGAGCGTGTCCCCCTACTCGTTCGCTCGCCTCGCGAACCTGCAGCTCGTCTCCCGTCGGGGTTGCGTTCGGTGTGCGACCTGGATTGCTCGGACCGCTCGGGAAGCTCTCCTGTTCGTTGACGTGCAGGTTGCTCGTTTAGATTTAAGGGCCTTTTTCCATCCGCCCGCTCCTGTTGTCGTCCGCTAAGGCGATGTGTCCTCCCCGAGACTCCCATCCTAAAAGTTCCAGCCGTCGAATGTGTCGCCGAAGAGCGTGAACTCTCTTCCCTGATGATGCTTGCCACACGTGGACGAGAGGAAGTTGGAGGATCCCTAGGAGTGCGTTCGAGCCTTTCAAACACGTTGCGACGCTCGAAGGGTACTCCTTCGGACGTTTGAGCTTGGTGCATCCTTCGTCTTCGTTTGTGAGGCTTCTTCGGTTGGCTTGGTTCGGCCTGGTGGCTCCGAGCAGGAGTCTCGAGTGCGCCTCCGTCTCGAGCTTCGAGGCGTTGTTGTAAGAGGGCTATGACAGCTGCTTGACGCTTCTGCTCCGCCAAGGCAATGTCAAGTTCTGTTGGTGGGTAGCTGAGTGGACGAGCCACTGGTTGCGGGGCGGCAGCGGCCTGGTTAGGCTCGATGTTCATCGCGCCGTACCCAGCCAGACCGAGGGTGAAGTTCTCCGGGCTAGGTGGAGGAAGGCGTTGTGTCATTTTCCGACGGTGGTAAAGGAAAGAGTGGGGGAGATCTAAGGTTGAATACAGATCCACGTCCTGCTGGGATGAACCTCCCCAGCGGAGTCGCCAATTGTGGGGGGCTGTTTTCAACCTGGATCCCTTGAACCCTTTACTCCTCCGCTACTGTGCTGTGGGAAGATGACGTGGCTCGCCGGGTACCTGCAAACCGGAGGATGGTGTTCCTCCGGGTAGAAGCTCCGACGATTAAGTCAGTATAGGGAAGAAGAAGTACAGTGATGTATGTTAGGAAAAGAGGAATTGCTTATGAGAGGAGGAGTGTGTATCCGTCTTTTTGAGTAAGAAGTACCACTGTATTTATAGGCGAGGGAATCTTGCATGCTAAGCCAACCGAGCGTAGGATACACGCGCGTTCCTATGCTCGGATGACGTCATCCGTCAGAGGTATTTAATGAAGGCCGTCTTCCCAGGTTTGCAGACGCACATGGGCTCGTGTCAGACATGTCACATCACGAAGGGGCGTCACGGCAGTGAGAAGAGAAGGCAACTCACGTATCATGTCGAAGGTTCTAGAACGTTCTGTACCAACGGTTTCCGAGCAAACTGGTCCCGAAGGAGATATTACAGGCCGAACAAACGGAGGTAAAAATAGGAAAACGTTCCGCCGAACAAAAGACCATTTCGCCGAACAAATCAGTTAAATGCCGTCGTTCGGCGAGCTACAGATGCGCCTCCTTACGTTCGGTGAAGGGTAGATGACGTGTTAACGGTCCAGTTCAGCCCTCAACGGACTGAGACAACTGAACGATGGACCCCAGGTGTAACCCCTTTGAATCTTGTGAACCCTTTGAATATTTCGGCCCACTACAATTTTATTTTCAAAAAATGAAAGAGATGAGATGTGATTTCAAGGACATGTTTGTGCAATTTATTTACTTTGTTATAAGGGTATTTGGGTACTTTATTTGCAAATGTTAATGCCATCCATGACGAATTACCGAGAGGGGAGGTCTGCTGATAATGTAAGCAAGGGAGGACAGTTTTATTTCAAAAACCTTAGGGGAGGTATCACAAATCTCAGGGAAGGTCAGTGAAATTTACCCCATTAAAAATTTTGCATGTCGTCATCCAAAAATCCACCTGCCCGCTCAAATTGTGTTGACATTATGTAGGTGCGGACCAAGTTGTCCTAACCTTTTCCTTGTGTAGTTATTTAAGAAAAATTATTTGAATAATAAAAAGGAGTATTTTCACACCCCTTTTTTTGATATCAACACTCCCTTTATTGTTGTTTAGTATTGAAAGTGTATGTATGAAGGGTAATTTTGTACTTCTACATGAATGCAGACAAAAGATAGAATGCACTTAGAACAAAAGGAGTGAAAATAAATTTCCTAAGAATAAGAATAATAATAAGAGAGCTTCGGGGAACAGTCCATAGTATAGGGGTTAAAACTGTAGTTGATCCATCATCTAATTTAATACAGCCGCGAGTCCATCCGTCACCCCCGTTCCAAAAATACCCTCCATTCTTAAGAAAAGATAAAACCAGAGCCGCCAAGATAGAGAAAACCATTAAACGTGCAGCTAGCCATTCGAGTCGCAACGGTATGGACAAAATCTTCAATCTAACCGCCCGTAAGCGCCCAAAAACTCGTCGAGTAACTCTGAGACAAGCTTGGCGTCGCGCCGTTGCTGCCGCAGGTGTTGCAGCTCCGGTAGTCGCCGAGCAGAAGACGAAATATGCCGTCTTGATTGAGGAAGTGCCGAGCAATGCGTTGAATCTGCTGATTGCGATGATCGGATTGGCGACGTGGAATGTGAATAAGAATATGTTTTTTGAACTGTGTTCATAAGAAAATGCTAACGATTTCGAGCTGTAAAGTGTGTTTATATAGTATGCAGAGGAGAGAGAGGAGGGGGAGATGTTTTTTATGTTTGAGTTTTTAGCCTGATGGATGTTCCCAACTCCATTCAATGGGTTTTGCCTTAGATGTGAACATGAGTAGTGCTATTGTTGACATGTGTGGTAAATGTGGTGAAATGCCGAAATGTGGTGAGTTGAAATTCGTTGAACATTTGCTTATTGGAACAATTAGGATCCTCGGGACCAAAGACATTGGAACTAGTTTCGTTTTTTCATAGAGAGATTTATTTGTTTTTGGAAGCTAGGTTTTTATCCTGATAGATCTGGAATTTTTTTTGAAGAGAACTGAAATTGGGAAACTTTAGAATCCTTATGTGTTACTTTGACACACAAATAATGTTATCAGTTTGACACAAAATAAAAAGATAATTTTGTATATGTTATTTTGTCAGCCTAAAATCGGTAACAAGATTTATAGATATTGTTTGTAAATTGTGGTTTTCCTTTGAAAGGAGGTAGAGGGAAGGAGTTTCATTGGATGAAATGTTCACATATATGTTTTACCTAAGACGATGGGAGGTTTGGGTTATAGTAAATTTTGGGATTATTTAATCAAGCTTTGCTTGCCAACACGGCTTGCAGAATTCTTTTTCACCCCAATCCATTTTTTGCCAAAGTGTTATCCTCTAAATATTGTTTTGAAAGTCCTCTCTAAAGAATGTTATATGTGTTAATCTATTCTCCTTATCTTTTGCTTTATTTTGAAAATAAAAAAAATCGATTAACAGAGATAATGTTATTTTTTGTTTTTTTTAAAAGATACAAAAAAATAGAGTAACACAGATAACATGAATACCTTTTGCTTTATTTTGCAAAGAAAAAGAAAGAATCAATTACATAGATAACTTTATCTTTTTTTAGGTGATACAGAGAATAAAGACAGATAATCTTATCTATTTGTCATAGATATAGTTATCTGTTGTTTTATTTTAAAAAGAAGCATGAATTGTTTGACAAAGATAAAGTTATCTGTTTCTCTTTTAGAAAATACAGAGAATAACACAGATGACATTAGCAATTATAGATGCATTTATTTGTTGTTTTGTACACATATAAGCTTATCTGTTTGTGTTTTGGACACAAATAAGCTTATTTGTTCGACGTGAAACACAAATACATTAATAAACTTATAGTAAATGAAATTTCTCAAGACATATAAAATCATCTATTTGAACTTTTGACGACACATAAGCTTATCTTTTCAATGCAATGAAATTCACCTAATGTTGAATACATAACAATTCAAAATATAACGTTATCTGTTTGTGTTATTTGTGAATTTTTACATAACAGAAAATATTTTTAAAAATTGAACAATTGAAAGGACAATATTATAATTTTTTTTCATAAACAAAGCCAAAAAAGATTGTTTTGATATATATAAGGATAGTGTGAAAATCACTATCCTTTAGATTCTAAGTAAAGTTCAATATTTAATTCAATTAATTAAGCTGGTGTCAAAACTTTCAGCCTGAAAACCATGTGCCCAAGTAATACCACCACACAATTATTTGCTCATGCATGAGGGCATTGAGCCGTAACAACTACATTGGCACCCCACTTGCAATTAACAAATAAGGTTATCTATGCAATATTTGAACTTTTCAAGATCACAACAAAATCAACAAATGTGGTTATCTTTGTTTAAGAGTTTTTTTATCACTCTAAATAAAGCAACAAATAATCTAATATGTGCTAATTTATTCTTTGTATCTTTTAAAATAAAAAATAGATAATATTATCTTTGCTGAACTATTTTCTTAACATCTCCAAAATAAAGTAATAGATAACTTTATATGTGTTAATCTATTCTTTTCACCTTTCAAAAAATCAACAGATAACGTTAACTGTGTCAATCTATTTTTCTTCTCCCAAAAATAAAGCAACAACTAATGGGTGAGTTCACACTAATTTTTCTCTCCCCAAAATAAAATAACGGATTACTTAATTCATCCTCTATATTTTTTTTAAAACGCAACAAATAACGTTATCTATTAAAGGAAAATCTATAGTATAGATAGAGGTGCGTTTTAGATTGGTACCACAAATAAAGAACATATGTAAGGTTATCTGTGAGGTTTGTGTGTCATACGTATAACGCGTTTCATGTGTGTTTATTTGTGTTATTAGAATGACAAAGTAACACATAAAAAGGTTTTTTTTTTTTTTTTGTTATGTGTCACACGAATAAAGTAGCTGTGTATATTTATTTGTAATATTTGTGTGACAAAAAATACATGAGGTTATTTGTTTGTTTGGCATTTGGCACAAAATAACACTATCTTATCTAAAGTTCAACAATTTCTTTTCCCTTGACAAAAATTCCCAGAAGAAAAAAATCTTCTGAGAGATAAGTACATCTTTTTCTTTGTCATTTTAGTAATTATACTAGAAAACTTAATTTTGTTCGTCTTCGTGTCCATTTAAAATCACACTTATGAAGTGTTGGAAGTAAAAAGTGTGTTTCAAATAGCAACTCCTAATGAATTGCATTTACTTCAGACTCCAACAAGCTGCACCATTGTCGATCGCCTTCCTTCTGCAATTCGGAATCCTACAGTCAAACCTCAAACAAAGATTAACACTTTTAGCCAATTCCTCTCTCTCTCTCTCTCTCTCTCTCTCTCTCTCTCTCTCTCCTATCTATTTTGCAATCTTTGAGAGGGTTAATTTTTATAGAATTTAGGATTTTCTTCTTCCGTCCCAAAACCCACCGCCGCATCTCCGCCAACTCCATTTCCGGTGGCTCCTTCTCTGTCCCCATCTGTGATCACCAAACCCCATCATCTTTCCTGCCACGAGCTCCCCCTTGAGGTCTCCGTCTCCCGCGCCCAACATTGCCTCACTGCCGGCACCTCTCCTATGGCAAAGCTCCACGGCTGGGTGCAACAAGTTTTTCACTAATACAGATCAATATCTCTTGCCGTCGTGGAAGTTGAGAAGTTGTTGACGACGTTATTATTCCCACCGCCGTTGATGATGTCTTCATTGAAACGAAATCCCTTTTCTGAGGATAAAAGGCTGCGGAGGCGGTGGACTCCGGCCACCGGCGAATTCGGGAGCGGAGACCAGAGAATTGGGAAGAACAAGTTCAAATGGCGGGGTTTTTGTGAGAGAGAGAAAAGAAATGACGGTTGTATATTACCGGGGCAATTTTGTCAATAGAAGGACCTTAGACATTAAAACAGTCTCGTCAATGGACTCTACACCTTAAGACAACTTAGCCTGGGCTAAGTGCCGTGTTGGTCATTTCTTTTGGACTGTTGCCCAATTTTCTGTTTTTTCAATTCAAGTGGATTTTCAATTTAAAGAAAGCAATAAAAAATTTAAAGAAAGCAAATGGAAAAATTTACCGAAAAATGGAAAAAATTTGAGTGACACACAATTACCTATCACTGAAAAATGGCAAAAGTCACACAGCAAAAAAATTCACCAAAAAAATGAAAAAAAAATTAAAGAAAGCACAGTTGCCCATCACTTCTTTTAATTTGAGTGATTATATGTTTAAGAGATTCAAGTGGGGCCCATTTGGTAATGCTATTGGTAACAATAAAGAAAAATGGTCAGTCTACTTAATTGTCTCCTTGACTTTGTCCCTAGAGTTCAACTCAAAATAATTTTTGGAGAAAAAGCGAGAAAGTGGAACCGATTACAGGTGATTATGGTCCATTTTTCAATGATGTCAATCTGGTTCTGTCAAATTTTCAGACAGCTACCTCACGACAAGGCCATAAAAGGGAGTAATTTGTAATTTCCGCAAGAGTGAGGAGCATTACACAATCTTAAGAAACCTTTGGGGTGATTTTGAGAGTTTATCCATAAAAAGGGGCGACTATTCGCATTCCTGTATTTTTTCCCATAGCTCGTTAAAAATTTTCGAAGATTATATTTTGATAATTACATTTCGAAAATATGTTTAACATTTGGTAAATAACTGCTGAACATATATTTCGATAAATAGTTGTTGAAAACAAGATTATATTTCAGTAACTACATGTTGGAAATGCACAAGAAACATATATTTCGGTAATTGGATGCTGAAAATGTATCTCAATTTTGGTAACTAACTGTCGAAAATGTATTTCAATTTTAATAACTAACTTGCCAAAATATATTTTGGTAGTTGATAAATTTTAATAGGTTAAGAGACAAAATAAGGAGGGGAATAGTTGCAACCTAAAAAGGAAGAAGAAGAAGAGATCTCAAGAGCTGGAGATGCTGTGATAGGCTTCAAACACTCTCTGAGACTCCACCGATTGACCAAAATCACCTCTCTAATGGCGCAAAACAACAACCGCCGCCTCAAAATCGTAGCCGGAGCAGACTCTTTCGGCGGCCCCCTCAAAGATTCCCTCGTGAACCACCTCCGCTCCCTAAGCATCGACGTCGAAGACCTCGGCACCTCCGACAAGTACTACTCCATCGGCGAAGAAATCGGCCGCCGCGTCTCCACCACCGCCTCCTCCGACACCGAGACCAGGGGCCTCGTCGCTTGCGGCACCGGCGTCGGCGTCTCCATCTTCGCCAACAAGTTCCCCGGCGTCTATGCCGCCACCTGCCTCACCCCCGGCGACGCCCTGAACAGCCGATCCATCAACAACTCCAACGTCCTCGCCGTCTCCGGCATGTCCACTTCACCTGAATCCGCCGTCGAAATCCTCGACACTTGGCTCAACACCCCTTTCAAATCCCCTTGCCCCGCCTCCGATTCCAAGCCCTGGCCTACCGAAATCGACTCCTTCCTCGAAAATTCGATCTCCGAAATGTCGAAAATCGGAGAAGGAGGACCCGAACCGAAGAACAAAGACACCTTCTCCTCCTGCGCCATTTGTTGGCTGAACAGCCGTAACAAGGATAAACCCGAGGGGGATTTCAATCCGGTTGAGATCATGCCAGGCGGGTCGATGAAGATATTGAGGGAGACGCCGACGTCGGCCGTGGTGAGGTTCGAGAGCGGGAGCGTGGAGCCGGCGCACCACCACACGTTCGGGCACGATCTGGTGGTGATGAAGGGGAAGAAGAAGGTGTGGAACTTGAGTAAGAAGGAGGAGTACGATTTGGGCGTGGGGGATTACCTGTTTACGCCGGCGGGAGATGTGCACAGAGTGAAGTACTGGGAGGACACTGAGTTTTTCATCAAGTGGGATGGGCATTGGGATATTTTCCTGGATGAGGACCTTGATGCTGCAAATGCTGCCATTGGTAAGGAAATTTAGTCAGTTTGCGGGCGTTTATCCGAATATGTGTTTGGAACCATTTGATACACGGAGATTTACGCGTGATATCCTCGTGTATCAGACAGTTTGCAGGTGTTTATGTGAATTATGAATATGTGTTTGGAACCATTTGATGCACGTAGATATCCACGTGTATCGGACAGTTGCGAACGCAATATGTGCTCTATCGTTATGTAGCATTGCCGGTGTCTGCTTGGGTGAAAGCCCAAGGGGTATGTATGGTTGTTTTTGGTTTTGATTGTCGGTGTCGTTAACTCTGTCATTGGGTTCAACTAGGTGAGGGTACGTTGTGCTGCTATCTTATCTCCATCATGTTATGCTGTAATAAAAGTGCTTGTGTTTACTTCTTGCAAGTACTAGTTAAGTAGTGAACTAGTAATAACTCTGTGGAGAGAGGAGTAAAATGGTTGCTTATCTTTTCCTGATCATCCCAAAGTTGTTGATGGATTGGACTGCCATTGAACTAGAATGTATTTTTCTGAGAAAACAATTCGCATCCGTAGCTAGATATGCTTATTTGCCAGCAAATTAGTCACTTGGGACTAGCTCATCTGGTGAGAACTCAAACTTCTCTTAAAGGGCACATGAAGTTGTAGTAGGATTTTGCTCGGGTCTGGGTCAGGTCGCGACGCTCGGGCAGGTGTTACGGCTTAAAATGCTACGCGAGCAAATTAAATCTAAGTGAACATTTAGTGAAGAAAACATTGTCATAAGTCAGAATTGAAATATAAACGAAGCAGAGAGATCGAAATGCACGAATTTAAGTTATGCGAGAAATGCAGTCCTTGCAATTTCGGTGTTTCTGCGTTGAACTCGTTGGGAATTTTCTTGTTATGAGTAAACTTGTATCTTTGATTGTAGCTTCCACAAGGAGTCTCCCTCCATTGGTACCAAGTACCAACTGGCAAAAGTGGAAATCGCAACATATATATGCAGGTTCACGAAGAATCAACAATTCTGCCCACTACTCATGATGCCCACTACTACTACTACTACTACTACTAGTGGGATAGAGTAACGAAACATAAGGTAAAACAGAAGAAAGAACATAGTACGAGGAATTAAATTGGAAAAATCTACAAATTAATAATAATGGGAAAGGATTTATGAATAAGAGTGATTATTTAATAGCAAAAACAATAAATGAGAACATCAATAATTGAATAGCAAAAAGCAAAAGCATCACATTAGTAGTAGAAATTCATAGTATTAGGAGTAATTCTTCTAGCTACTTTCGATTTTAATCTCTTGGCAAAAGGTGTGCGCATCGTTATAAACGCCTTTTTCGACAAAAACAAATCGAAGACATGCATAAAATGCAGTGTGGATTTACAAAGTCCAAGTGATCAGAATTCCGGCCTTTTGATATTTAGCACTTTGTTCCCAAGTGGAATCAGACACAGGAATGCTACATACTACATAGAGTGGTTATTGGACAACAAATGTCACAATTAACACCGTGCCATGCGCCTTCAGTGGGCCGGGCCCCGAGTGGGTTCAATGATGTGATAACAAGGATTTCACACCCGATTTAAAAACGCATTTGTACATGTTAACTCATGGTTCTTGGGTGGTTTGGTAGATGGTTCATCGGAGTAGATACATGGTCCCTTCAAATTATATATAAATTCAAGGGAACCAACAACAGATCATGCTTTTGTTTGAAAGTTTTGCGGTTCGATCGGATTACATGGATAAAACCATCGCGTATAAAATTCCACATGACTAGCTATGAGATGTACTACAATGCAGGCCGGGGCTATCACAAACACGAGGGATCCCCTAATTGTAAGAGTATGTGTTATGAGTTGTGTACCTAACTTTTCTCTCGTCGTTATCCAATTGGTGCAGCAATTCCATGTGATGACACCCTTGAGATAAAATGATCCTTCAATCTTACAACATGAAATTACCTATATTATCTTGGAATATTTAAATATCCATCCCCTTTTTTAATGTCATGTAAGAATTCATCCCCTCCTTTTTTCATGCTTATGATTTCATCCTTTCAATATGTAAATTACCTTTATTACCCTTTATTCTATTTTGTAATAGAGATACAGATATTAAACATGTGTGTGTGTGTGTGAGAGAGAGAGGGACGGAAGAATTGCCATGACTTCTTCAGTGATTCAATAAAAACCCAACGGTTGATCAGGGGATGGATGAAATTCCTATTTTCAAACTTTCAAACTTCCCACAAATTCCTCTAATTGCTCAGTTCCTTTATTTTCGGATGACAAGGGACGATTTTCATCCCTATTTAACTCCCACATCTGTTCCTTTTTTCATCCTCGTCCTTCTTCATCATTGTTGGCATACCGGACAACAAAAAGTCATATTTCCCATTGCTATTGTTTCTCGGAACATGGCTAAATGACCACAACAAAAAGTCATTTTTTCCATGTATCTTGTTTCACGGAACACGGTTAAATTACCATTAAAAAAAATTATCATACTCAAACCTTTACATGGATAAATGGTTAAATTACCATGATGCTACATGGTAACATTACCATGCCGATTACAACAATACATTACCTGTTAACATAAAGATTTCTAGTCAAAACTTTTTATGGAACTAACCCATTACATAAAACCATATCCACGACAAAAAATACATGAAACCATAGTGATTCCGTCGACAACGACGACGACGATCGGCTTTTCCCCAAGTTACAACAATCGTTCGAAACTACGTTGAAATCGACATGGTAATTTAACCATGAAACGTTGATCACGATAACTCCTATTTTGATGGTAATTTAACCATATTCCATGGAATAATGTGGACAGCTTATCATGATCAATACATGCAAAAATGTCTGGTTGGAGGAGCTCAACAGATTCATGGTTTATTAACCATGAATATGAATTCATAAAATCAGTCACATATTCATGCCGTATTTCCGAACGAATTAAATAATCATGAATCCATTAATAACAAACGAATCTTACCATCATTTATCATAAATACCTAAATCAATTTGTGATTCACAATACAAAGACCAAAAAAAAAAAAAACTCAAATACCTGAAATCAATTTCATGAACATGGGACCCTTTTTGCTGAATACAAAGACACACACAAAAAAATGAATCAAATACGTCCTTCCACTGCCGTCGACTCTCGGAGCAACCGTGGCGGCCCAGATCCGATCGAGCAAACCGACCAAACCCTCTCGTAACACCTGGTTTTGGCCGCCGCTCGCCGCTCTCGTCGATGTTGGACTGGATGAGTTGGGGCGACAAAAGTGGTCAGCGGCAGAAAAAAGGGAGCGTGGATGATGGCGTCGCACAATCGAAACCTCTCGGAGCAGCCATGGTGGTCCACATCCGGTCAAGCAAAGCGACCGGCCCCAAAATCTGCAAACAAGAAAATGTGATTTGGGGGGTGGGGGATGTTGTTTATGGGATTTATCAGATCCAAAATTTACGGCAATAGAACGGTAATCGTGGGACGGAACGGACGGAAATCGTGGGATTTGTTAGGATATTTTTGGTCCCGCTCTTCCGGTGTTATATATATATATATATATATATATATATATATATATATATATATATATATATATATATATATATATATATATATATATATATATATAGGGGCATTGTTGGTATTAAAAAAAACAGGGATGAAAACATAACAGTTCAAAAAGTGAGGAATGAATACTTAAATTAGATGAGGAATGAGGATGGATTTTTAAGTCTCCCTATTATCTTTCCCACAGCATTGTGGATACCCTTATCCCCTAATACATTTGCAAATGTAGAAGTATAAATTTGCCATAATTAGGAAATGTTTTGAAACAAATAATTGCCTGAATTCACAATTTAAAACATTTAGAAATTACATTTGCCGTGATTACAGCTTTCTATATCATTCACCATCTTCTTTTATTTAGTTGCCTATATTATCCCATTTGCCGTAATTACAGCGTGTGCTCTCTCTCCCTCTCCTTCATACAAAGGTGCTAAATTGTAGTATTACTTCAAATTCAATAAGAGGAAGACCTATCAATTTTCCAACTTCAGTGTAAGACTTGATTATCTTTTTTTTTTTTTTTTTTAAACTTACGTGTTGGCTAATAATTTTTTTTTCGTACACATTGTACACGGATGGTCAATCAATTTTTTATAGGATGAATCGTGAGAATATTAACCCAAATGGATAGATTTTTACGTTTCTAAGTTTTATGATAAGTCAAAAAAATTAAAGTACTTAGGTCAAACGAATTTCATTGACTCATAAAGTAATTTTCTTATTTGGTCATTGAAACCAAGATTTTATGTTTAGGTATTTTAATCCCCGTCTAAACTGATACTTTATTTTTTTTTATCGGCAAAATTGAATTTTATTAAAAAAGGGGGAAAGGGGAAGGAGATCCAACAGAGAGTTGGACAAAATACCAAGGGTAGAGCACGGAACACCCAAAGGTCTACAATGGTCCAAAAAGATCAACAAAACAGCCCAACCCTAAACCTAGATAAGAAAAAATACAGCTCAAAACACCCAAATCCGGTCCAAACCATGGACCGGCCCTCCCAAACCAAACCCTCAAACCCTAATTAACTTCAACGCCCACCGTCGCACAAACCACCGGAGCCCAACCTCACCGTTAAGCTGACCCGGCCTCTCCTAGATGTAGAGATCGGCGGCAGAGACTAGCCTACGAAAATGAACACCAAAGCAACCAGAGTTGAGAGGATCCCACCACCACCACATCAAGCCCCTGCACAGACCCCAGGAACAATGATCTCAATCTGCAATAGAAGACCCGGAAGCGACGAACTGCTAACCCCTCGCCCGACTGAGCACTCGGAATGGCCATCGACCGGATTTCAGCACGCAAAGCGACCTGAGCAAAATAGTCATGGGAGCCACAACCACCTCATCACCACCGGTAACAGCCATCGCAGATCAACACCGCAACTTTACCGATGGATTTTGGAAATAAGAGAAACCTTCAAAACAAAAGTTTAAAAAAATTAGCCTAGGGAACATCCCCCAACACCGCCACACCACCACCCACCACCAAAACCATAACCACCACCAGATCGCCGCCACCGCCACCCCTGCACCTCCGAAAGCACATCGAATGTAGGAGGGGAAAACGTGCTTTGTTATCTTTCTTACTTATTATTACATCACGGCTACATACCACTAGCTATAATCAAAATTATGGTAATCTGATTATGTGAAATACCATGGTAATCTGATTGTGGTAATCTCAGTGCTGGTAAAGGTCCTTAATTTGCACTCGTTTATATAACTGAAGCTGTCATGTTAAATGTAGTCTCATTTCGATTTCTTGCTTAAAATCCTTTTGCAATGCTTAATTGTGAAGGAATAAAGATGCATCTCTGCGTCAGAGGAATGCCACTTCTCTTCTGTTCGGTCCTCTTCACTCTAACTTACTGCTCGCGTGCCTATTTAATAGCCGACACCTGCAAGAAAACCAAGTATTGACCTCGTCGTTTTCGTGTCAAAAATAAATTTATAAAATTAATTCAGAAGTTAACTACTATTCCGTAGAATAGTGATCAAGACCGAGTGTCGATCCTTATGAACAGATTGACTAAGTTATTTAATTCAATTAACTTTAAGATTAATTCAGAAGGGCAAATATTGAGTTGTTTGATTTCAAAAAACTAATTAATTAAGAAAGCAGCTAATTAATTGATTTGAAAACTGATGGGTAAAAGATCTAGGGTTTCAAATCCACCCCGACCGCGTAACAATGATATGCATAGGCTAGATTTAACATTCGAATCATCAAAGACTATCGTCAAAGCTTGCAATCTCTTCCGATAATCGTCAAGAACATAATTGAGTTGTTAAAAGGCATAAACTATCTCATAGCACAGAACATTTCAGTTTTAACGGCATGATCCGTCTTACGAGCATAATTTATCTCAGAACTCTAACTACAATCAAACAATACCATTGTTTAACTCCGTATTTGAAAACCGCAAATATAAATGTTTGGCTTAGATTTGGCTCAAAGGACTGAGCGGCGCGTGCCAAGACTTGTCGCGTACCAACGTAAAGGGCCGGGCGTCCCTTTTCTGACTTCTAGATCTGTGCGGGCGATAGTGCTGCAACCTAAGGGCTGGATTGCAGTGTTGGTTCATGGTTTTGCCTCTTCGTGCGAGGACTTAACAATTTCCTAACCGTGTAGGAAAAGAAGTAACAACGTAAGAATTGCTTTATTATATCGGAATAATAAAGTAGGAGGTATGAGAGAGATATGAATAATTTTATTATGTTTCGTAATAATAAAGTTGGGATACAAGAGAGATAGAAACTCGAATTATTCGGAGAAATAACCGAGTAAAGGTGAGAAAAAGAGATAGTTGCTTCGCTGGGAAGGCTTTGGTTGTAAGCGTTGAACTTGATTAGTGTGGGAACCCGTTTTCTGTCTTGTAAACTTGTATTTATAGGCGAACGTTGCCCTAGTCCAAATCTGTCCTGCATTTTTCGCCTTCACCACGAGTTGACACGTGTCCCGAGTAGCCTTCAGATGCCATGTGTCCAAAATAACTACCCACCAACATAATTGATGGGATCATGGGTGGTTTTTGGAGGCAAATGAATTTTACCTATGCGTTAATCTCCCACAATAGGTGGTTACTGGAAGTTGAGAAAGGCTAGGGAGCTTTTCCTATTTTTCCTCCTTGAGATCATGGGCAGTTGACGGCATAATGTATTTTTCCTCCTTGAGATCATGGGTAGTTGACGGGATAATGGGCTTCCTCCATTTCCTATTGTTGTGGCACTTGGTAATCCATGGGCCACGTGGCAAATCAACTTGTTTTTTCCTTCCCACGTGACTTTACCAGATGCAAACTAAATCATGGGCCATTAATTAAATTGTCTACAAGGCCTTATTCCCATAACCACTTGGTCGGGCCTTGTACTTATTTTTGTAACACATACGGCCCATAGCCCATGATCCTAATTCTCAAGCCGAAATGGGTTAAAATTGAATGGGCCCAATCAAGACTATCTTAGCCCACTAATTTCAGTCCAATTCATCTTTACTTTTTGGCCCAATTTAATTAAAAGATAATTACATGGCCCTCCAATGCATGCCCAGAACTGGGTGCCAAAAACGGGTGTAAACACCTTGTAAACGAAAAAACATTACGACATTAGTATTCGCGTAATGTTGAGCGGATCAACATGTCTGCTGAGAACCTAGCATTGATGGCCACTCGCGGGAATGTAATTGCCCAACAGATGTGGGAAATATATTAGAGCTATGACTTGTGTTATTCATGCATTACAATTTCATTTTTCTTTCCTTCTAAAACTTGGTTTCAACCAAGCCACCCATGTGTTTTACTATTTCAATTATGAGTTTATGACTGCATGCATGTGTTTTATTCCAATTTGAAGATGGTTTTCCTTGTGTGTTTAGTATTTCAGTTTTCAACTATGACTCGATGTTTAGTATTTCTTATTCTGTGTTTTCTATTTTAAACATGCCTTTGATATAGGAATGGCAGGAAAGAAGTTTTACTATGTTGTGTTTGTGGGATGAACTCGGGCATATATGATTGTTGGGCGACATGTAGCAAACAGGTCATTGGGTTTAAAGGCAATGTGCATAAAAAATATTCATCATGGGATGAGTTCTACATCGCTTGGGTGGCTCACACAGGGCCGGCCCAACCCCAAGGCCCAAGAGGCCTGGGCCTTGGGCATCCCAAAAGGGCCAAATGTTAGAGGCACTCCACTAACTTTGCTATTTGGGCTTGAGTAGGAGTCTTTTTGGGCTTAAAAGAAGGAAAAAATGGCCCATTCTAATTTAAATCCACCGGCGGCCCATACAAAGCCAAGGAGGCCCAAAAATACACACGGTGGCATTTTTGCAAATAAGTGATCCAAATGGTCCTTTTAATTAAAACACTTTTCTCAGCTTTAATTGTAAGGTCGGGGAGGGTTCAGAGCTTCTCTCTCTTTTAGAGAGAGAAAATGCACTCCCCATACCCACTTCCACTCTGTACATCTATCAAACCCATCCGATTTTGAGGTAATCTTGCTCACCTTCGGTTCAATCTAAAACTGTTCTAGGGGTTGTAGAGCCAAGCATCTACCAAACCCACCCCTGGTTTCCTGTTTCCTTTTTCCGATTTTTGTAAAATTCCCAAACCCTTTTGGGTTCCACAAATCACAGAGAGATCCATGAGAGTGGTGCTGATCTATGATTTTCCAAGGGTTTCGTTACCCATTATTAAACTTCCCATCTGGGTTTCGATTCAATGGTAAGCTACATCTCGAACAATCGCTGGAGTGAGGCAGTCTCCGGCGTCAGGCGATCTCTAATGATGCATCTCCGATGTTTGATGGATCTCCAGCAAGCGCCGGTGGGTTCAGTTCTTCTATTGCTGTCGGCCAGAATTGTTACACTGGAGGTAGGGCGATGGGAGGTCTCCCCTTGGCCACCACTTCGCACGTCATCTGTCCACACCCAGCCTCCTGGGATGGAACGGACGGTGACTTGGAAATACGGCAGGTACGGGTCAGGGATGAGATTCACCGGTGGCACGGCGGTGGGGCGTAACCACGGCTGTCTTCACCGATTTGCAATCAAGTACATTGAAGGTATGATCAATAATAGGGACCTATGTACTGGGCAGTCTAATTTGACTGCAAAATTACTTAAAATCTGTAGATTCATTTTGACTAACTCAATGGGCAGTCATCTGTTGGACTGAGATTGGGTTAGCTCGTTCGTTTGGGCATTTAGCTACTTTGAATTGTGCTAGAAAATCACAGCTGATTAAGCGTTCGATGTTCAAGAGCTGGATTGTTTCTTGTGCTAAAAATTGTTGATTATTAACTCTTTAAGGGCACACTTTTTTTTTGTTGGCCTTGGGCACTTAAAACTGTTGGGCCGGCCCTGGGCTCACATCAGGCATGTTGATGAAATGGTGCCTCCTCCCCTTATCCCGTTGTTGGAAGACGCGGGTGCGATTATTCCAGAAGGCAGAGATCGCTTACCAGTTTTGGTGAGCATACCTTGTTAGTTACTGGTGCGGTAGTTACCCATACGGTTATTTTTTGTGTGGTACAGCTTCGGATTTATCCTACCTACATTATTATGCATGTCAAATACCGTTTACTCCTCTCAAATTTTTTTTTTTTTTTTTTTATAAAAATTTGTACATACCATGCATGCTGCCAAGTGCTTCCCACGCACCACACTTCCCCAGCCACGTGATCCCCTACTCTTTTCTCCTAGGTACTTTTTGGTCTATCTCATTTCGAAGAGAGAGCGAGCAGTTGCCTCAGTTTTAAACTCAAATTTCAAACTAAATAATAAGAAGGGTGATTAAGTATTGGATATTTTGCCAAACACAGCCAAGTTTAATTTGCCAAACGAACACAGCCTTCAACTCTTAAATATGAGTTTTTGAAAAAAAAAAAATTCCTAGAATGGACTTTTTGGTGTTAAGGTGGGGGACTGGGCCGCCGGTGGTGTAAACTAACACTGTCTACTAGAATGGGCTTTTTGGTCAGTTTGTTTTTTACTAAATGAAACATGGACTAAAATTGTTAAAATCTTACAGTATATGTTACACTTTATGACATGACACGAACACGAGTATGACATGACCTGCTAACACGACAATTAAACAGGTCAAACACGAATTTGACTTGCATAACTCGATAAGGACACGAATAACTGTTTAATTTCTCGTGTCGACACATTAACCCGAAATGACACGGCACAATTAGCTTTGATTCTTTTGAATTTCCTAATTAGTAGGAGATTTGATTTTTTCAAATCATGCTTGGTTAACATGTATAGAAACATATTAATATAAATATGGAAAGATAGGGCATGTACACTATTAGAATCCTTTCGAGATTTTTTTTTAATAAAAATCATTTTTTTTATCCGAATCAAAATCAATTGAATATCTAATTTTCCAATCACTTATTCACTTGAGTTTCTTTGCTTAAAGAGTCCAAAATTAATTAAAATCTATCTAGACTACTTGAATTTTTATTATTATTTAGGCCTAGTCTTTTAGTTTAAAGTTTTTATAGACTTATTCAATAATTGTTGGTGCTTTTTTATTATTTTAGCCGAAAATCATACAAAATTATTTAGCTTTGAGACCTATGTCTAGTTGTGACTTGATGCATTTTTCAATGTCATGATTTGAGCGATTTTATCGTTTCTATGATTATGATGGTATTAAACATATCTTCAATTTTTTTTATTGAATCAAATAAGTAGTTCGTTCAAAACATTGGAAAGTATATAATTCTATATAAATTTTAAAAAATAAAAAGGTCTTAATAGTGTCAATCCGAACACAACACAATTTTAAGGAGGTCGGGTTAGTGTCAAGATATTTAACACGTTTATGATAACAGGTGTTTTGAGTCTTTTGACACGAAACATGAAACGACACGACAGGACATGACACGATACCCACCCCTAGCTAGAATATTAAGGCTTTTAGATGCGAATTTGGTGTCGAGTGCATTGATGGGGAGTCAAAGGCAATGTGGGAAAATTAACCATAAGAGCATCCGCATTGTAAGAGAGCTGCTTTTCCCCCCTTCTGACACAGCCCTCCCCCCCCGGACCCCACCCCCTCTTTTCCCGTTTTACCCTTCCCCCCCTCCCCCTCACTTCTTCTTCTTTCCAGTTTTGATTTTTCTTTTTCTTTTTGTTTCTCTATTTCCTCCCTCCCGTTCTTTCCAGTTTTAATCCTTCTTGTTTTTTTTCCTTTTTTTTTCTTCTTCTAATTTTCAATTCTTTTTTTTATTTGTTTCCTTTCCCGTTTTCTCCCCTTCTTTTTTTTTTTTTTGGGTTAACTCAAATTCTATTTTCAATTAACCACCACAATACCATATTTAAGACCAATGCTCCGCGCCTAAACTAACATATCTTCTATGCTTTCAAAAATTATATATATATATATATATATATATATATATATATATAAAACGAATATGTATAAGTACAACATTAATCAGTCTTAACATATTTTCTCTACTTTTAAAATAGGAAATTGATAATGCCAAAACAATTTGAGTCCGTGCTTGGATTGGATCCTGACTGTGCTAAGTAAATTTTTTGCTCTAAGACCATTCAACGAGCATCCTAAGACTTTTTATTTAGTTTCAAGACTCTTTTAGGGTGTCCATTGAAAGGACTTGGAGCTAAAAATTTATTACGACCATTTAGGATGAAATGTTCAGAAAAATAATATCTTTGCACCGATTCAAATGGATTGAAAATTGAAACACTTATTTTTTTAATTATATTTTTAATATATATATAGGAAAAAAAGGAAAAAAATAGTCGGATTAATTTTTAACTATATTTTTTAATATATAAATGGTGTAAAACAAATAAGCGTTTCAATTTTCAATTCGTTTGAACCAGTACAAAGATGTTATTTTTCTGATCATTTCATCCTAAATGGTCGTAGTTAATTTTTGGCTCTAAATTCTTTCAACGAGCACCCTATGACTCCTTATTTAGTTTTAGAGCTCTTAGGGTACCCATTGAAAGGCCTTAGAGCCAAAAATTTACTACGACCATTTAGGATGAAATGTTCAGAAAAATAAAATCTTTGCAATATATATATATATATATATATATATATATATATATATATATATATATATATATATATATATATATATATATATATATATATATATATATATATATATATATATATATATATATATATATAAAAACCGTCGAATTCATTAAAAAATAAGTGTATTCATTAAACAGTTGGATTCATTTGAAAGGCCTTAGAGCAAAAAATTCATTTGAACCGGTGCAAAGATGTTTAATGAATACACTTATTTTTTAATGAATTCGACTGTTTTTTTCTTTATATATATATATATATATATATATTACATAAAAATAATTAAAAAATAAGTTTTTCAATTTTCAATCCGTTTGAATCGATGTAAAGATGTTATTTTTCTGATCATTTCATTCTAAATGGTCGTAATAAATTTTTGGCTTCAAGATCATTCAATGGACACCCTAAGAGAGTCCTGAAACTAAAAAATGAGTTTTAGGGTACTCGTTGAAAGGCCTTAGAGCAAAAAATTTATTATGATCATCACCCCGGTTCAACTGAATTAAAAATTGGAACACTTAATTTTTGAATTATATTTTTTAATATAGAAAGGGTGTATTTATAAATAAATAAAAGAAAAGAAATTAAATAACGAAAGAAATTAAAAGGGAGGAGCCGGGGCTAACAGTGGGAAAAGGGTGTGGGGTCGGAAGGGGTGGGGGGTGGTGTGTGGGAAAAATTATTTGCGCATTGTAATAAGCAAATAAGTGTAGATAAGTAAATTTAACAACAATACTCAAAAAATACCTCACACTGTAATAAGCAAAGTTATAAGTCTTTTGGCAAATAACCAAATTCCACCCATTCCATAACCAAATTTAACAACTTTTACCAATAACCAAAACTCAATAACCAAACCCAATAACTAAACTCAAAACTCAATAACTCAAAAACACCTCACATTGGAATCGTCTCATCGAGACGAATAATTTGGTGTGGTCGGGCCCGTGATTGAAACTCGTTTGCGATTGGACATAGGGGCATTGTGTATTGTGGGGGTTTTTTTGATTAGGGATGTAAAAATAATCAATGTGGAGGTAGAGGTTGTTAAATTTGATTATGAACTAAATGGATAATCAAATGCTGACATGACACATTTTGATTATTGATTTTGATTATTCCCATTGCGGATACTCTAAAGGACGGTAAAATAGTTTTCATTTAGAAGAAGGACACCAACAAAATATTTTTCAGTTAATAAAATCTTCGTTTTGCCGAGCAAAAATATATATATGCATATGTGTGTGTGTGTGTGTGTGTGTGTGTGTATATATATATATATATATGTCCTTCAACTTTTTGAATTTTTAGCCATAAAACCAAAACATGTCTAGGCACTTTCATAGGATTTTAAGGTGTACTTTTCTATTATTGGATTTTAGTGATTTTGGCACTTTCATAGAGTACCTTAAGATTTTATTAGACACTCTCATATACAACGTACCTTAAGGTTTTAGACACTTTCATATGGTACTCTAGGATTTTCGGCACTTTCATAGAGTACTCTATGATTTTAGGCACTTTTATAGACACATTTGTCTTTATATTTGATTGCAAAAGGTGCTTGTCTTTAAGCTCAAAAAATATAAATATGAAAAATTTTCGGCTAAGTCTCCCGTTTTATTTAATTTTCTCGCTTTATCGCCTCTTGACCCAAATTGAAGCTACAATCATGGCGATGCTTCGAACATGACAAATCTCCGTACCGGCATGGATACTAGATAGTTCTGGTTTTGCCTATCTATCTTTGGTAGGTGAATCCGTCTCAATGGCAATATGATTAAATGCTAATGGTTATCTACTGATTACCTTTCTAAAGAAGTATAGATTTTTTACGTTCCTATGTTTTACAATAAGTCTAAAAAATAAAATGTACTTGGCCAAATGAAATTCGTAAGGTCATAAATAGTTTACTTATTTGGTCATTGAAACCAAGATTTTACGTTAGGGTATTTTATTTCAAGTCTAAACTGATACTTGTCAAATATAGGGAAAAAACGTGCTTAATTTGTTATCTTTCTTACTTACAAATACACAGGGCTATAATATATCATCATAATCTAAATGATGGTAATCTGATTATGGTAATCTCAGTGATGGTAATGGTCCTTAATTTGCACTCGTTTATATAACTGAAGCTGACGTCCTAGTTGTGTGTCTCTTGTTGTGATATCATATATATTGTCTCATTTCGATTTCATGCTTAAATTAATCCTTTTGCAATGCTTACTTGTGAAGGAATGAAGATGCATCTCGGCGTGAGAGGAATGCCACTTCTCTTCTGTTCGGTCCTCTTCACTCTAACTTACCGCTCGCGTGCCGATTTAATAGCCGACACCTGCAAGAAAACCGAGTATCCCAATCTTTGTATCTCAACTTTAAGGTCGAACCCAGATAGCAAAACTGCAGATATCGAGGGCCTTGTCCATATCATTTTAAAAGTTACATTTGCTAGAGCGAATGCGACTCTCGACCGGATAAACGATTTACTAAAAAAGACAGAAGGATCGTGGTCTAAAACAATCTCTCGTCATTTGCGCCTCGCTGTATGGAGATGCTGTTAATTTTGATATCCCTAGGGCCATTCAGAGTGTGGGCAAGGATAATTTTACAGCTAGAACTGGAACAACTGCAATTGTTGATGACGCTGATACTTGCGAGGACCAGTTCGATGAATCGCCCATCACAGCCGAGAATAATATCATCATACAACTAGCTATAATTGCTTTGGGAATTATAAACAGGCTTGGTTGATTGCTTGTTTGTTAACCAATTTCCTCCATCCTTCCCAATATGGAATGAATAAGTATATTGTTTACTATTCCCTACCGGTCTTGCCTCTTATTTTTGCACATTTAATTTAAAGAATATTAAATCCTAGTAGATTGCCCATGCCTAGAGGCACTTTCAATATAAATATTGTACTACTTTATCTTAATTCTCATGCATGAACTCAACTATAAGTTCACACGTACAAAACCCACCTAAAAAAAATACAAACGGTCAAAAACTTGGCCATAATATTTCAAGTTTATCAGCATAGATTTTAATTGCGTAAGGGTTACTTGTGTTAATGCATACAAACAAATAGACACAACGTTCTCTCAATTCCCTTACTTTCAAATGAATAGTAACACGAATGGATTGGAAATGCAGAAACGTGAGGAAAATGAGATTGTAAATGTTTTAAAAAAATCTTTTTCCCATTAAATGTTACCAAAAATGAAGAGAGAGAGAGATATTTTGTTCTCCTTATTTGTTTTTTTCCTAATCGTACAGCTACAAATTTAAAAGAAAGTGATCTAGCGGCTGTAGAGGTTGATCACGTTTATATGCCTAGACATTTTTAACAGAACCGCTCTGTTTTATAGACTAGGGCTTGGCGCACGGGTTGATGAGTTTGTCGTTCAATTTCTAGTGTCCTTAGCTAGGTGTGAGCTTAGCTACCAGAATGCCCGTGCCTGAAGACACGAATTCAAAAATTGTTATTCAATATAATTTCGAGTGACCTTAGTTAGGCGTCAGCAAACTAATCTTACTTAACATTTTGAACACAACGAATGTGACATTATAGAGTATAGAAACACAACATCATAGCTCATCAAACCCTGCTCTTGATTTTGCTTTAGCCACCAACTATCAAGAAGACAACCACCTATTTAGACTTCCACAGTTAGCATGGTGTGTTCGTGGATTGCCAACTATAAAAAAAGGTGATATTTTTTGAAAGGAGGAATCCAACAAAATGAGATTGCAAAAATGAAGGGAAAAAAACCTACCAAACAATCAATTGTATTAATTTCAAACTTGTTGGCTACTAAATGGATATATGGTTCCTTGGAGTGTGATAAACCCTTGCCGGAAAACAAACTTAGTAGCATGGCTAGGCACTTACGATAAATATGAAGGAAGTATATATATTAGAGGAAAATAGAAGGTTCTAACCCTTGCTCCAACATCACAATTAACATAAACTCCTTTCAAAAAAAGATCAGTTCCTAATCCTTGGAACATAAAGAAGTGGCCGAACCGAGAATTGGTCGAATTATAATATGAACCCCAACTAAACGACTCCTAATCTAGCAGAGCAACAATCATAATCTGCAAGCCACTCACCCGTCTGCAAATTTTAGGAAAATTTTTAACTGAATTTCCCTCTCTAAAATCTTGTCAATTGCCATGATGGTGGTCAAATAGGATGAAGGGAAGGACATCGACGTGGCATTGAGACAGCTCTGCCGTGGTTCTTAAGTCAATCCTAAACATCAAAAGGAGAAAAAAGATCAAAGGTTTTGTGGTTACACAGAAGATTCATTGGGAAGAAAAGCAATAAGGTTTTATGGTTGAAGTTTCTCACTGAATTCCCCCTGAAACTTAACTCAATGACCAGAAAATGCACTCTTTGTTCTTTGTGATCAATGAATGTGACATTATATGATAAGTAAAGTGTGAACAAACAATGAGAATAAAAATTCGGTCAACGAATGTGACATTATAGAAAAATTCGGTCATTGAAAATGCTGATTGATATTTCCAAACTGGGTTGATATGAAAATGGTAATGAACAAAGCTAACCAATAAAAATTCCGTCATTACTGGCAAAACAGCATTTAGTTTAGAATTCATCACCAAAACCAAAAAAATTCATGCATTCCTTACCAGCATTATTTCTCTCAGAAAAAAAAAAAATCCTTACCAAAATTGAAAAAAAATCATTACCAAAATTGAAAAAAATCAGTACTCAACAATTTATTCCAAAAAATGCGAAATATTTACCAAAATGACCAGGGTTGAATGAAGGGTGAAGATTTATGTAGAGAAATGTGTGTTAAATCAAACAGTCAAGATTTATGTAGGAAAAATATGTGGACTACCACACTGTCGCGATTTATATTATAGACTAGGGTTTGCCAGTGCCTGAAGGCACGGCTCGAACGATCAACACACAATTCAATGGTCACCTCCTAACCTCTTAGGTCCAACCTTTCAGGGCTATTTTTAATTCCCTTCCCTTGAACACTAAATGATATAATGGTATTGTGTGACAATTAGCAAAATTGGCTACATCTGATGTGAGCTCAGGTAGAAGCTATTATGTTGGACCTAAATTCCCTTTCAATTAGATTTAACAGTTGCACGCTGTAACCCCCTAGCGAATGACCCGTGCCTATGGCACTCCCCAAAAAATTACTCTACAGAAGCCCGAACCAACCGAAGGCAGCCATCAATCCGACGATCAAACCCCGAACTTTAAACCCTAACCTTAGGGTTTTCAGGAAGAAATCAGTCAATCCCATTCAATCCAAAGCAATCAAGCTATTGAGGGATCAAGGTGGTGAGGCCCAAGGGCCTCTGGTTTGATTTATTTACTGTCTTTATACTTAAATCGTAGCGTTTTGATTATCTGCTAATTTCACTGTCTGGTGTGAGGAAGAATATCGACTGGGACTTCGATCCCTCGACCAATACATTCAAACCAGGAGGATCTCTCGGCCGTGACATCTATTCACCGGCCGCGAGATCTATCTCCCTGGAACATGATTGTTTTATTCTGCTTTCTGATGCATGTTTTCAATTACTGTCTCGGCTCACCTTTAACTGTTTGAAGGCTAAAATCAATTTACGTGTTTGAATCAAATAAAACATGTGTTAATCTTATGTTGAACAATTATGAGCCAGTCATATGGCTGGGCAGAGAGGAGTGCCTAACACCTTTCCCTTACTGTACTTTTGGCTCCCGTGCCTGGAATCTCTATCTGTTTTTCTAGTTTTAATAAACTAGGTGGCGACTCTGTTTTGATGATAACCGCTATCGTGTGGCGATGTTCCTAGCCATGGGAATATCCACGATCTTGGTTTATGAAGTGGAACCAAACAAGTAATGATCAATCTGTATGGCGATGCCCCCCGCTTCAGGGAGGTGTCTACAAATATCTAATTTTCTAATCATTTATTCACTTGAGTTTCTATGCTTAAAGAGTCCAAAATTAATTAAAATATATCTAGACTTATTGATTTTTATTATTATTTAGGCCTAGTCTTTTAGTTTAAAGTTTTTATAGACTTATTCAATAGTTGTTGGTGCTTTTTTATTATTTTAGTTGAAAATCATACAAAATTATTTAATTTTGAGACCTATGTCTAGTTGTGACTTGATGCATTTTTCAATGTGATGATTTGAGCGATTTTATCGTTTCTATGATTATGATGGTATTAAACATATCTTTTTTTTTTTAATGAATCAAATAAGTAATTCGTTCAAAACATTGGAAAATATATAATTCTATGTAAATTTTAAAAAATAAAAAGGTCATAATAGTGTCAACTCGAACATGATACGATTTTAAGGAGGTCGGGTTAGTGTCAAGATATTTAATACGTTTATGCTAATAGGTGTTTTGAGTCTTTTAACACGAACCCAAAAAGACACGAAATATGAAACGACACGACACGAACACGACTGGGCATGACACGATGCCCATCCCTAGCTAGGATATTGAGGCTTTTAGATGCGAATTTGGTGTCGAGTGCGTTGATGGGGAGTCGAAGGTGTTTTATTTGGGAAAATTAGCCATAAGAACGGTAAAATGGTTTTCATTTAGGGGAAGGATGATAGGCGCACAATATTATAGATATAAGTGTTTAAGTAGGGCAAGTTAGCACGTTAGAGGCGCGTTTTATCTCATTTCCCACTTGATGCTGTGTTTTGTCTTGTTTGTTTGTATTTTTGTTAATTTCGCAGGAATAAGGCGAATTTTACGCCAAGGTTGGATTGCGACGCCTCAAGGCTGGTTGGGACACCGCCGTGGGAAGTCAATGCGAAGGCGTGAGGCGTCGGGTGACGTCGTTTGAGCGTCAGGTGCTGAACGTGCATGGCAAGACTCAGATTAGCCACTAACAGAGGCGGTGTCGATACAGCCTAGAGATGTATCGATACAAAGAGGTCTAGAGATGAGACAAAGAAACGGGTATCGATACAGCCCTGAGCTGTATCGATACCGAGGGTCACAATGGGAAAAAAATTATATTTTCGTCATTTTTAATTTTGAATTTGAGGGGTCATGTATAAATACCCCGAAAAGCTCCATTTTTAGGGTTGGAAATATTAGTAGTAGCTTTTTACTTCCGTTGTTTCTTTTTCCAGAGCTCTTTTCCTTCAAGTTTTTGACGATTGTTCAAGTACTCATATTACGGTAACTCGTTTGGATTTTTGTTCTTAATTGAAGTTGTTCGTGAGTTCTTGTTACCTTGGTATCTTTCGTTTTTCTCTTAATCCAAGCAATAGAAGCGTGTTTCAATCTACGGTTTCTTTTGTTTATTGCTTAATGATGAGTGAGTAGTCATCGGGGTAAGGTTGCAGAGTGATTAGCACACTATGGCCAGATCGGACGTGTTCTGCTCCTATTTCAAAATAAAAAAAGTAAAAAAAATTTAGTTTGGTAAAATATTTCCCGTAGACGAACTTGGGCATTATCGGAGTCCATGTGAACGGGGGAATGGGGGTCTAAAACTCATTCTCCGCTACGCATGGGTAAATGGCGACCATAAGGGTTCGCATCTTGCGGGGTATCTTTTTCAGTCTAAAGTCAAACGTTTTAAAGAACATCGATTGGAGCAGATGATTCCGGGTCAGTTGCGATTGCTATGAACCCTACGACCGTAACTTTCTTTTAATTATTTGAAAAAGAACAAACAATTCCGTAAATTTAGTTAATCTCATTACCAAATACAAGGGATGGCTACCTAAGAGCCAGTTTAATCAGTAACAACCCGAGTTTTTAGTCACCACATCTCACTGTTTCTGTGGATTTGAATCCAGTTTTACTGGGTATTGTGCTACGTCGGTCTCTGCCCTACACTTGGGGCAACCTTTTATTTTTAGGACTAGGAATCTGTCAAGCAAAGGACGCCGGCCAACAAAATATTTTTCAGTGGATGTCCTTCAACTTTTTGAGTTTTTAACTATAAGGCCAAAACATGTTTAGACATTTTCATATGGTTTTAGGGTGTACTTTCTTATTATAGTATTTTAGTGCTTTAGTCACTTTCATAGAGTACCTTAAGGCTTTAGATACTCTCATATATAGGGTACCTTAGGATTTTAGACATTTTCATATGGTACTGTAGCATTTTAGGCACTTTCATAGATTTTTTTTGATCATCAAAAAGGGTGGGATGGGGCGACCAGTGTAGCAACTTCCCCTTGGGCGTGACCATAGGGGCTCCCGATCCGCCGTGGAATGTTCGGTTCGAGCCATAGCTACCGTCCGGGAGGACGGGCCGTCACCACGGCACCACCTGGTGCACAACGGCGAGAAATCCCCCTCTTTGGTCCAACTACGGGTTCGAAGCAAAGCCTTTTTAATGGCACCACCGGTTACCTGCACACATGTGCCTCCCGGGGCTCGAACCTACGCAGTTGTTAAAAGAGAGATGGTGACTCCTGGGCTCCCACCTAGGTGGTGGCACTTTCATAGATTACTCTAAGGTTTTAGGCACATTTATCTTTATGTTTGATTGCAAAATGTGTTTGTCCTTGTGCTCAAAAAATGTAAATATGAGAAATTTTCGGCTAAGTCTCCTGTTTTATTTAATTTTCTCGCTTTATCACCTCTTGACCCAAATTGAAGCCACAATCATGGCCATCAGAGTATCGATGCTTCGAACATAACAAATCTCCGTACCGGCATGGACACTAGATATAGTTCTGGTTTTGCCTATGTTTCTTTGGTAGGTGAATCCGTCTCAATGGCAATATGATTAAATGCTAAAGGTTATCTATTGATTATCTTTCTAAAGAAGTATAGATTTTTACGTTCCTATGTTTTACAATAAGTCTAAAAAATAAAATGTACTTGGTCAAATGAAATTCGTTAGGTCATAAATAGTTTACTTATTTGGTCATTGAAACCAAGATTTTACGTTAGGGTATTTTATTTCAAGTCTAAACTGATACTTGTCAAATATAGGGAATAAACGTGCTTAATTTGTTATCTTTCTTACTTACAAATACACAGGGCTATAATATATCATCATAATCTAAATGATGGTAATCTGATTATGGTAATCTCGGTGATGGTAATGGTCCTTAATTTGCACTCGTTTATATAACTGAAGCTGACGTCCTAGTTGTGTGTCTCTTGTTGTGATATCATATTGTCTCATTTCGATTCCTTGCTTAAAATCCTTTTGCAGTGCTTACTTGTGAAGGAATGAAGATGCATCTCAGCATGAGAGGAATGCCACTTCTATTTTGTTCGGTCCTCTTCACTCTAACTTACTACTCGCGTGCCGATTTAATAGCCGACACTTGCAAGAAAACCGAGTATCCCAATCTTTGTATCTCAACTTTAAGGTCAAACCCAGATAGCAAAACTGCAGATGTCGAGGGCCTTGTCCGTATCATTTTAAAAGTTACATTTGCTAGAGTGAATGCGACTCTCGACCGGGTAAACGATTTACTAAAAAAGACGAAGGATCGTGGTCTAAAACAATCTCTCGTCATTTGCGCCTCGCTGTATGGAGATGCTGTTAATTATGAAATCCCTAGAGCCATTCAGAGTGTGGGCAAGGATAATTTTACAGCTAGAACTGAAACAACTGCAATTGTTGATGACGCTGATACTTGCGAGGACCAGTTCGGTGAATCGCCCATCACAGCCGAGAATAATATCATCATACAACTAGCAATAATTGCTTTGGGAATTATAAACAGGCTTGGTTGATTGCTTGTTTGTTAACCAATTTCCTCCATCCTTCCCAATATAGAATGAATGAATAAATGAATAAGTTTGTTGTTTTCTATTCCCTATCGGTCTTGTCTCTTATTCTTGCACATTTAATTAAAAGAATATTAAATATGTGATAATGTTTTACGGTTATGCGAGACAATGATTGATGCATGTGATTGATTAGCCGTTTCTATGAAACATATGTATGCAGGAGGAACTTGGAATTTACTTGAACAATTGTATTCCAGACAAGGTAAAATCATTATTTATGGAGGTTCTGTGGGGCTCCGATCAGGATGGTTCGTCCTCCTTCACTTGGGAATGGGGATCTGCTCCTGTCCTTCTTCTTGTCTGCAAAATAGAGCACGACTAAAGACCACACCGGAGGCCCTCCGGTGCAAGAATCAGTTTACTTGCAGAGAAAGTGGAGGAGAACAAGAGTTAGGGTTTTAGGGTTGTGTCGAATGTACCTTTCACCAAGAGGTATAGTGTTGTATTTATAGGGAACCCATAGCTTGGTCTCCAAGATTGCTCATGCGTTTGACACGCGTCGGCTGACATCACCCCTACGTCACATTAGGGTTTTGTAATCGTTTTGGAAGGTGAGCTGGCACCTTCACGTGCTCTTCATCATTATCTTTGATAACCGTTCGGCTGACGTCACGATCGTCATCACGACTACGGTTGTTATTCCCACGTGGGTGAGCTGGAGCTTCTGGTCCCCACACTCGTTCAAGGTTGAGTGTAGTAACCGACCGTCAGAGGGTCGTCATGCCGAGCGTCGTGGGTAGGTAACAAGGGAGAACTTGAGACATGACTGTAGTACCTTCGGTCTGGCCGAGGCTCCAAGGTGTCTCTAAGGAGACTCTTGGCTAAGCCTGGGGACGGCGCGGGATCCCCTCGGCGCGGCTCGAGCCATTTCGCTCGGCCTGCTACAATAGCCCCTCAATTCTTGTCGAAGTCCTTCGTTCGGCAAGGATTGACTTCTGGGTTGGGCCGAGCGTCAGCCCCAACCGAGGGTTCATCCCAGTTCTTAAAGCGGTCAAATCCGAACTTCCAATTGTGCTGACAAGTGTCGAACGGAGGAAAGCAGTGTCAGTTGAAAGGACGCATTGGCAGGTGAAGGGATGGGTGCAGCAGTCTGCAGTTGGCAGTGGACACGCGTCACGCTCTGGTTGGCTGGAGGTTCGGCGGAGTGACGATTGCGCGGGAAATTTGAAGCGGTTTCACCCGCTTATAAATAGAGGAGGGGGGAGGAGAGAGAAAGCTTCTTGCGTTTCTCTCTCTATATCAGAGCTTCTCTCTCTAGAAAGTTCTCGCTCTAGCCCCCAATCTCGATCCAGATCTTCATTTACAAGCCAAATTAGGCATTAAAAACTCCAAGTAAGTGATCGATTTCCCCGGTTTTCTGCTTTTCTTGAACTTTTTACACTTTTCCACGGGGTTTTGGGGTTTTTACATTGTTTTGAGCAGTGGAATCTGGGTTTGAACAGTAATGTTCATCCCAGATTCAACCTGTTCTTTCGAGCCTCCTTGAGGTGCTAGGATTTAGATGATCCTTGGGGTAGCCGAACCTTAAATTAATCCGAGCGTCCTACCTTTTAGACACAGGAGCCGAACGTTGATAGGGACCCTTGGGAGCGCCGAGCCTTAGTAGAACAGGAGTGACTCGTGAGCCAATAGGAGTCAGCCGAGACTTTTCCGTTTTTCTTCTCTTTGCCGATGTGGATCCATCATCCTTGGCTTTTGATTTCTTTTTAGGTCTGGTTCACGAGGTCATTGACGTCTCCTCAGACTCGGATCGCTCGCTGACCGAATCCGAGCTTCAGTTCATCGACGAACTAGCACGTCAACGTAGAAACCAACGTCGAGCTGCGGAATCAGTGTCGTCAAGGATGTCTGCGACATCTCCAGCCTCTAACGACTCGAACGCCGAAAGGGACTACGAATACGACGCCGAGGGCTATACTACGGAGCCCGAAATAGTCTTTACTCCGGAAACGGAGTCAGAAGCCGAGCCCCAAATGGGAAACGAGGCTCAATCCAGATTTACATCCGAGGCCGAGGCTTCCACCTCGGCGTCGAAGGTGTAGACACCCCAATCTGGGCTTCCAGATTGCTTTACTTATGGTATTTGATTCCCCGATGATGAAACGGATCAAGAACACCTTGGGAATGTCGAGTGTTTGAACTTTGAGTGTTTGAAAAACCCTTGAACCTAACCTAACCCTAAGCCACTTCAAAAAGGCCAAAAAACCCTTCTGACCCGCGCCAGGGTGCAACAATTGCGCGCCAGGGCGCACCCTCGTGCGATAGAGGCGCACCCTCGCGTGACGATCCAACTCTCTCGCGCGATGGTCATTTCTGTGGTCAAAGTCAAAGTTTTGACCGTTGACCCACGCGTGACAGCTGTCACACTCGCGCGACGGTCCCACACCATCGCGCGACGGTCCCAAATCTGTCACAGTCACCTTTAACAGCTGGGAAAACTTAGCCATGAAGTAACCCACAACCTGCACGTCTCTTTGTTCCAGATCCTTCCAAGCTTCCTATAAATACCCCCATTTGTTCACTTTCAAAGGGTTAACAAAAATTGGCATTCAAAGGCTTACACCTCAAGAACAAAGGTTGTTCTTCCTCCTCCATCACTCAAATCCCCCTTTTCACCTCAACTCAACTCAAAGTTCAAACACTTTTCAAACTAAAAGCCAAAGGTATAGCTTACCTTTGTTTTGCTCTCTGTTCTGATCTCTGAGGGGAACTGGCAGGGCCAAGGCTGGTAATCAATACCAGTCCTGGCCCTAAAGTCAGCAGAAATACAAGAATCTGTGCCAAGCACTCCCTCGCGCGATAGACTCACATACGCGCGCGACAGTCCACTGTCTCGCGCGACAGTCCTCGTGGGGTTTGGGGGTGCTGGTTATTCTTGTTTTATCATGTTATTCATTGTTTTGAAGTATGATAGGCCTTTTAGCTCACTGTTCAGCATGTTAAAACACATAGACTAGCTTTTCTTGTTTATTTACTTTGTTGGAATGCTTCGGGTTGCATCCGATCTGCATGCAGGCTCAGAGCATGCAAAGCGCTTCCTGGAAATCTAGCCAGACACTCGCGAGGGAATCGGTCTCGCGAGGTTCACCCGAGTCCAGAACCGCCTTGCATGAACAGCTTAGCCCTTGGCCTCTGTTTTAACACCCCCCACTGTTTAGGGGTTGCATTTCAATTAATTTGGCTCCTGTTTTGTAATAATTTGTAATGATCATTTACTTACAGTCAATATAAACTGCTTGGTTTGCCTCCTGGGTGTGCACTGGTCCTTCCAGAGCCCAGAAGAGGATAGAATTCAGCCTGTGGTGAGGGATGAACCCTCGCACGAGTGAATGGGTGTCTCGCGCGACTGTCCTATTTGCATGCACGTAAAGCCATGCATGCAAAGGTGGCTGTCATGCGTGATTCACCCATTCCATTTGCTGTTTTGGTTTGTTTCTCACCAGGAGGTTGGATTTTATCTTACTTTCTTTATTTCCATCTATTCGTACCATATTCAATCACATCCTGCAAATCGTGTTACAGTCTTAATCCCCGATTAATTGTTCCCCCGCCCTAACTGGCTAAAAAATGATTAAAGAAGAAGAAGAATCACAAAGTTTTCACAAAATGCCTAAGTAGAGACCGATCTCCGGATTGGGCGAGAGGGGTGCCTTAAAACCCTTCCCCTCTCGTAACCTGGCTCCCGAACCCAGATATGGTTATGACGGACTGGTTCCTTCACTTTTTCAAATCAAATAGAGCGGCAGGTGCTTCGAAATACGGTTCCTTGGGTGACGGACCTTTAAACCCAGGTGGCGACTCTGTGTTTTTGCGAGCGCCTGCTTCTCCGCTCGCGCTCCCTCGATTATGGGCCCTTGCTTCGGGGAACGAAATTCCCGAAGGCTTGCGCTTTGGAATCCGGAAATTCCAGGGCATGCTGCCCACAGAAGGATGAAGACTTATTGGACAAGGGCCTCCTGTGCCCTTACGCGCATTACTTCAGCGGGGACACGGCTGAGTACGAGGCGTTCCGAGAGAAGTATAACATCCCAGCCGACGTCTACCTCCATAGGGTAAAAAGCGACCAGATTAGGGCTAGGAGGGAGGACCGCCCAGAGCACATCACCGTGCCTCTCATGGCCATCTGTGAGGCCGGACTTCGATTCCCCTTCCACCCGTTCCTCAGGGAAATCCTCTGGAAGTTCAGCCTCTGCCCGCACCAGCTTGCGATCAACAGTTACCGAATCATAATGTCGGTGATTGCTCTGATTGAGAGCCAGAATCTAGATTTTAGGCCGAGCGATCTTTTCCATACCTACACAATGTCTCGGCACGGCAAATCCGGCCGTCGGTTTCTGACGACGCGTTCGAAAAAGGAACCCTTGATAGAAGGGCTTTCTGACACGGACAAATGGGCCAACTTCTTCTTGGAGGTCCGAGGTAACTTTGAATTTGGTGGAATTACTCGCAGCCACCCGATCCCTCGTTTTATTGACGAGAGAGGTAAAGAATCTTGTCAAACTCTTCTTTATAGACTGTTACTTCCGTTTTAGTTACTGCCGAGGTTTTTGATCATCTCTTCTTTCTTTCATTACCTTTTTCAGAGCTCGGACCAATTTCAAAGACTTTAAATTCTACGGCTCGGGAATTGGCTTGTGACACTCTGCGAGCCCAAGGTTGCCGACACGCACCCACCTTGCTGGATTACGAGCCTTCCAACAAGGGCGTGCTGAGGAAAAAGGAGAAGAAGAAAACAGCAGATCCGAGCGAGAAAGATCACCGGGAGGAGGAAGATCAATCCACTGCTGCCCCAGCTCGAAAGAAGAAGAGGGGGGTTTCTGTAGCCGAGGGAGTGCGACAGAAGAGGCAGCGGGGAGTTAAGCTACCAAAGGTCGGATACACCATCGAGGAGTGGCTGAGTCCGCTTGGTCCGGACGCAGCTTTTGTGCCGACTCTTCCGGGGTTGAACACTCCGTTAAAGATTGTTGAACCAACCGCCGAGGAGATGTCACGTAGAGGCATTCCCAGGCCCGTCATCCCAACGAAGACCAGCAACCCTGCTGCTAGGTCGAAGGCTCCCTTCGATCAGCAACAGAGGGAGAAAAGACAGAAAGTTACCGAGGACGTTCCGCCACCGAGCGCCTCGAAAACTCATCAGGCTGAGACTGGCAAAGCTTCTCCTGCCGAAAAGCAGAAGAATCAACCCGCCCCCCACGTCGACCTCACCGACCCTCCAGTGGAGATCGACTTTCTGAGGCATTTCAGCCCCTCATACACCTTGCCAGACGGTAGGGTGGTTCAACTGAAAGATTCGGTGAAAGAAGAACCGGATCTGGCCGTTACCCTTCTCAGGGGCCTGGCCCTTCCAAGGGACTGCGACCAAGTCCCAAACGACCTCATGCCGAACCTTAGGGAGATGTGCTCCCACTTAGTCCAGGTACGCCTCAATTGATTTCAGAATTCCTTTTCTTGCTTGGTTTCCTCACTTCTCCTTATATTTTCCTTGTCTTCTTTGTACAGGCTGGGCAGGCGGCCTTGAAAGCTTATGATAAGGCTGACAAGGTTCAAGCCGAGCGTGAACGGTACCGCTCCGAGCGTGATTCCTGGAGAACGAAGTGCAGGATCTCGGAGACGAGCGCCAAAGAGACCGAGGCTGAGGTAGACAAGCTGAAAAAGCAGCTTGAAGAAGCCAAGACAGCCGCTACTGTAGCCGAAGCCGAGGCAAAGAAGCTGAGGGAGGAGGAGAAGGGCAAGATGAGACTGGCCGACGCAAAGGGGTACGAGGCTGGCATAAAGAGGGCCGCCTTGGAGTACACCCAGATTGCCCATAAAATGGTGAATGAAGCATTGGAGGAGAGGCTTCCCGACTTCTTCAGGCAAGGATATTCTGCGAGTGCCGAGGCGATGGCTGGGCAGATGGTCCTTGAGCCAGAGTCGAAGTTCATAAAAGAGCTGCCCGAGCCTGAAGTACCCGACCTCGAGCTCCCTTACACTGCTGAAGAGTGCGAGCCTTTGCCTCCCGAGGAAGATGAAGATGAAGAGATGACCGAGGCTGGAGCTACTGAAAAGCCTGCCGAAGGAGACCAAGTCAAGAAAACAACCGAGGCCGATGGCCAGTAAAGGGTTGTTTCTTCTAAGAACCAGTAGTTGCTTTCTTCTTTCGGGACATCCTTTTGAACTTTCTTTTGAATTTTGGATGAACTTTTGAATGGACTGGACGGATCCGAACGTGAGGATTTTTTTTGTGCCAGATGTAATAGTTTGAACAGTAAGATGTTTTGTGCTGAACATATGGCTTTGTCTTGATTCGTTCTGAATGCACGTTTGCACTTTCTTATGCCTTGGTAATTTTTTGCATGTGTTGCTTGTTTTCCATTGAATGAATATTTCACTTTGCCTTAGAAATATTTTGGAAAACTTTGTGCCGAAGGTCTTTAGCCCCTTTTAAACATTTACCAAGTATCAGCCCCTATTTTGGTGTAAGGTTCGGCTCGTGTGCCACCCTTATGCCAAAATAAAATGCTAAGTAAATGAGTAATATGTGCAAATCAACAATATACATAGCCGAATCAGGAGGTGGCCGTTTGTTCAAATCAACAATGAACGTAGCCGAATCAAATCTTAACCAAAAGGTTAAATGCTCATGTGAAACCGAACGTCAAGTAGTCCGAGCTTACACAATTGTTGGATTCTTGATCCGAACGTTTTCAAATAGCCATAAGGCTGAACTAGGTGACCGAAGGCGATTTGTAGGATAAGAGTTCGAGGAGTTGTAAGATAAAGCGTGGAACTTCTCATTCATGGCTTTCTCATTCCATCAGACTGGTAGGATGATTACAAAAACTTTCTAAGTAAAGAAAAGCAGATAGTTGCCGAGGCGTACTCAGGCCGAGGGATATTTCAGAGATATGCCTTACGCAGATTCAAAGCATTCCAAGGGTTTTCAATCTCCCTTCCATCTTTGTCCTCCAACTTGTAGGACCCGTTGCCAACTTCTTTGATCACCCTGTATGGACCCTCCCAGTTGGGTTTGAACTTGGTTTTCTAACTTGCCCAAACAACCTTTCGCCAGACCCAGTCGTCTGGTTTGTACTTCTTGAGCCGAACGCTTTTGTTATAGCCCCTAGAAACTTCTTGCTGGTAGCTAGCAAGCTTGAGTTGAGCTTCGTCCCGTTTCTCCTCGGCCAGAACTAGCTTGGTGGCCACTTGTTTGGGCTTAAAACGGCTCAAGGACTGAGCGGGCGTGCCAGGACTTGTCGCGTACCAACGTAAAGGACTGGGCGTCCCTTTTCTGACTTCTAGATCTGTGCGGGCGATAGTGCTGCAAACCTAAGGGCTAGATTGCAGTTTGGCTCGTGGTTTGCCACAACGAAGTGGACTTAATAATTTTCTAACCGTGTAGGAAAAGAAGTAGCAACGTAGAATTACTTTACTATGTCGGAATAATAAAGTAGGAGGTGAGAGAGAGATAGGAATAACTTTATTATATTGCGTAATAATAAAGTCGGGGTACAAAAGAGATAGAAGCTCGAGTTATTTGGTGGAATAACCGAGTATAAGTGAGGAAGTAGAGATAATTTGCTTCGCAATGAAGGCTTTGGTTTGTAAGCGTTGAGCTTGATTGGTGTGGGAACCCCTTTTTCTTCTTGAGTTCTTCTATTTATAGGCAATGATCTCCACGGTTTTTGCATGCATGAAGATTTTCCCGCCTTGCTCCTCCTCTTGCCACGTGTTCCATGTAAACTCTGCTTCATGGGATCATGTGGTCATGGGTAGTTGACAGAGAATTGCCCATGAGTTTTTCTTCACCGTGGGAAGCTACTGGGGTGAAAAAATAATTACCCCACATGTTGCTTTATGTCATGGGCAGTTGGTGTAGTTAGTGGTCCACCTCATCCCTCTTTCCGTGGGTTTCAAAAGGCAATGAGCCAATTTGACCGGGTCAAATGGCCATGTGGCAGTTATCCCTACGTCTTCGTCCTTTTATTTCTCATGGTTTCCTCCAGAACACCAACTGAATAATAATGGGCCATGTGGGCAATGGGCCATTTAATTAAATTAAATGGCCTGTTGATGCAATCAGCCCAAATCAAAACTTAATGAGCCTAAATAGATCGAGGGCCAACTGAATTCTTTTTGCAGACAAGTCCAAAACTCTTATCATTCGGACCAAAATAAATTGGGCCCAGGTAACATGGGTTTGGCCCGATAATTTTGGTCCAACCAATCTTCAATTCGTGGCTCATTCCAACTAAATAACCGTCCAACGCTTGCCTAGGACTGGGTGCCAAAAACGGGTGTAAACAATGCCCCCCCATGCCTTGATCTTGATCAAGATCTAGGCATGTAGATTAGGACAGAGTACAGTTTTTGGCAAACCAAACGAGTCCTTATCATAGGGTTTAGAACCAAAAAAGATAGTCAGGCCAATGTTTAGCCTAAAATCCCCCAAAATCCTCCCACATTTAAATTTAAATAGTTAATCAGGCTTAAAACCGAGCCTAACAACTTTTTAAATTGCAACGTACATCTTTTAATCGGATTTGGACTCTTCACCTTTGAACTGGTCCAATCCAGCGGTTTAGGGATAGAAATCCCAATGAAGAGTCCTCCCAACGGCTACCATCATTACTTCTTTAGGCCTAGGGGACACGTGTCATCGCCCCAGGCCATGCATTGGCTGCCATGCAGCTTTTCAAGCCGTTGGTACTCCCTTGTGTCAATCAAAAGTCCAACTCTTGGGTTACCTCTTTCAAATTCGATCTAAGACAGAGAGAGAGGAAGAGAGAGAAACCCAACGGCATCCATAAATCTCGTACTGTTCCTCATTAAAGCCCTAATCCTGAGCCTTTGCTCTCTCTACATCTTCTCCGCCTCTTCTCCTCTTGCACGAACGGAACCCAGAAAAAAAAAACCCTAATCTGCCAGTGTCCTACCGCTGAACCTCTTGAACTCCAGAAGAGATGGCCACCCATAGAGCCCATGCTCCTCCTCCGAACCCTAACAGCCTAGCCGTTCAAATCAAAAAGATTCTGGACGAAGAACATGTAGCAATCACCCACAACATCCTGGTGGTTGCCAATTCCGATCGAGTCGGGCTGGGGCCCGCCTTCCAACTAGGGTTCCCTTCCCAGCTAGCTCCCATGTACCCATTAGCGGAGGAGGCACTCCCCTTTGAGTCTCCATGTCTCGACTGGCACAAATTCTCCACCGACATCCCCAATCGCCTCTGGCACAGACCAGACGCCAAATACGTGGAGTGGCTTGATCGTATGATGGAGGCCAAAAGAGATCTGTGGAGACAGATTGGAATCAGGGACGCCATCTTACTCAGTCGCTCCCTCATCGATATGGACAAGAACCTCTTCCTTGCTGCTTCTCAGTTCTGGTCAGTGACTACCAACTCTTTCCACTTCAAAATAGGTCTCGTGGGCCCTACTCTTCAAGATCTTGCCTTCTTGACAGGCCTCCGTCCCCACGGGGTCGAGGCCAATTACTTTCTGTCCCAAAAGACTCCCTACTTTGAGTATAAAGAACCCCTGTCCTTCACCCCCTTCATAAATCACTATGCCCAGAAGGGCCCAGTAGAGGATAGTGAGCACGTTGCTTTCCTCCTCTACTGGCTGAACAAATTCATCTTCTGCGTCTCAGCCAATAGGGTGACAAAGGATTTCATGGACCTGGCCTGTGCCCTAGCTTCAGGGTAGAAGCTGGTATTAGGCCCTCTGGTCCTGGCTCAACTCTACCGCGGGATGAAGGAGCTTATCAGCAACAAGTTCGTGTTCGCCCCAGGCCCTTTGTGGATCATGCCCCTGTGGTTGTGGTCGTACTTCCCCAAACTGGCTCCACCCATGAACAAAAACCCAGAAAACACCTGCTACGGTCTTCATTATGCCGGCACCCGTGGCCCTAGGTACGCCTTTGGTACCTATTTCAAGTTTTTCTATCATGAGCTCACGAACATGGGCAAGAACTGGATGCCCTTCACTCGAGACACAGTGCCATGTTGGCTGAAGCAGAGCGCGTCAGACCCTGGGGAAGACTATGACGAGCACATGGAGATCTGGACAAGCTTCCTGATTTCAAGGGACCTGATGTATGGCATGGCCTATACCCCAACTAACTACAAGTGCGGGGTTGAGTATTACAATGCAGCCCAGTTTGCCAGGCAATTTGGCCTGTGTCAACTCACTCCCGTCCCTCCATATCAATCTTTGAATGAGGACTTTACTGACAGGCCCGTGATCCAACCCAGGGACCTAGAAAGGGTCAGAAACGCTTTACCTGAACGTAGGAAAGATTTTGCCCTTCACCCGTTCGTTGAACGTACCGAGAAGGGTGCCAAGTTCGACAGCTGATGGGGGGGCTATGCCAAGATGCACTTCTCCAAGCCCTATCTGGACGTCCTGACGGCAATTCTGCCCAATCCTGCTGGAGCCCCTGAACCTGGCATTCACATGCCTCTGCAACAGATCAGTCCTTCCCCTTCGCAGAGTACAAAGAGAAAAGGTAACTTAAAGGCCTTCTTTTATCATTTCTGTTTTCCTCTTTGAGCCTCTTGAAGTTTGTACTGACTTTCCTCCCAAACTGGCAGGTTTGAGTGACGTGCTCAAGGATGCTCCTCCGGCCCCTTCTGCTCCTCAACGATCAAAAAGGGTGAAGACGACTGCCCAAAGGCAATGGCCAAAGGTATAAACCCTATAGCCCTTTGTTCGGTCCTTCCCGCTGAGGTAGTAATGTTCCTGTTCTTCTCTGCAGGCATCTGAGACGGCGGTAGCTGGTAGGACCAGAAGCAGTGCCAAAACCAGCTCGCCTGAGACTGATCCTATAGAGAAGGTTTGGGCTATCTTCGTTATTCCTCTTCATCTCCCCGAGCCTCATCGAATGATCTAACATCCTCACTCTTGCAGGCCACCTCCAAGATTCAAGGAGGAAAAACTGAAGAGCAAGCTGAATCTGTCCCGTCCAAGAAGAGACGACTGAAAAAGAAGGCCTCTACCCCAACTGATTCTGAGAAAACCGATTCCGCCACCGAACACAACCCAATCGTAAGGATGTATTATGACGCACACTTCGCCGCATTTATGGCTCCATACTATTATCAACTTCCCCATGTTTTCAATCCTCAGGAACTTGACTCATACCTGGAAGAGGAGATCATCGAGGACGAAGTTGAAATCCAAGAGAAAGGGTTAGACCAAATTGAAACGGAGCCGGAACATGAGGCGTCATCCCAGACTCCAGAGAAACATGGATCCCCTGTCATACATTCTTCTCCAACCCCTAATCCGCCTGCTGACCCAGAGTTCGTACCCGTACCCGTACCCGAAGAAGACGAGGATGAAGATCTGGATTCCTTGTTCAAATCTGCCCAGGACCTGATGAAGGCGGCCACTTTTGGTACTTCAGGCAGCGGACTTGGCTCCAGCTCTCAATCCCAGTTCACTCCAGAGGAGGTCAATGAAGCCAAAACAGCCCTTAGGATGGCTCTACTCCAAAACTTCCAAGCCATTGTCCATCCAGCTAGGTCCTCCAACGTTAAGAAGGCCATGGACGTGTTGGTGAGATCCCAAGCCCTAGGGCCAGATGATACCTCCCTCCAATACTTCCAGAAGGAGTTTCCCAACATGGTTAAAACACATGACGCCTCCACTCAAGACCTGGGCAAGGTGCATGTTAAGCTCTCAGAGCTGGAGGCGGTCGACATGGAGATCACCAGGTGTAGTGCTGAGTGGAACCAATTGAAGGAAGACATCAAGATCAATGGAGCCAACATCACCGCTACTTCTGAAGAGATTCGAGAGCTTAAGGACAAATTGGCCCTAGCTGAGGGTCGCCTGGAAGATCTTCGAAAAGAATCCAAGATCTTGGCCAAGCAACATGAAGACCTGAAGACTGACTCCAAGAGTCAAAAGATGAAGCTCAACCTCCTGATTGAGGAAGTTCCAGATCTCCGGAGGAGGCGGGAAACGCTCGAAACCCAACTTGCAAGCCTCGATACTGCATGGGAGAACCTGAAAACGAATCTCGAAGGCCTTCTATAGGTCTTGTCCTCCAAAACTCTAACTTCTGAACTTTCCCTTCTTGGTTTGTAATAAGTTTTGTCTTGCCTGGCCGGGAACTTTCCTTTAAATGGCCACCGGCAATGGTATGGTTTGGATATTGTTTCGTGGTGGCCTGAACCTGAGGCCTTTTATGGTTTTTGAATAGTAGGTACCTTGGCCTCCGTTCAGGCCTTGCTGACATGCATCTTATGATTTGTTTACTCGGTTTTCTCCAAAGTCCCCCATTTCCCACATAGTAGGATAATGATGCTTTAGGTACTTACCATTTGTTAAATGTTGAAACAAACCACCATTTAAGTCCATAAGATGATAGACGTTACCTCTAAGTACTTTGGCAATCTGGTACGGCCCTTCCCAGGTGGGAGACCATTTTCCATACCTTGCATTCTTGTCCCCTAAGGGAAAGACAGCTTTCCAGACCAAGTCACCTTCAGAAAAACTCTTTTTCCTTACACGCTTGTCATGGGACCTGGCCACTCTTCTCTTCTGGACCAGCATGTGATCAAGGGCTGCGAGCCTGACTTCATCTAAGTCCTCCAGCTCCATCAACATGGCCTAAGTGTAATCCGCTGGAGTGAGACCATGTTGGTATGCAGTCCTTGCCGATTTTACTGCCACCTCCATTGGTAGGACTGGATCATGTCCATACACCAGCATATAAGGAGTTATGTTGGTGGCCTCCTTTTTTGAGGTTCTGTAGGCCCATAAGGCCTCAGAAAGTAACCCGTGCCAAGCCCTTGGGTTGTCCTCCACCATCTTCTCAATAATGTTGACCAGAGTCCTATTAGTTGACTCGGCTTGGCCATTTTCTTGTGCATAATAAGGAGTAGAGTTGGAAACAATGATGCCTTGCTGTGCAGCAAAGTTGATCACTTGTTCCCCCATGAAGATCGTACCCCTATCCGCAACTAGGTGCTCTGGCAGCCCAAACCTATGGATGATCCTCTCATTGATCACCTTGATTATCTCTTGTTGATCCACCGACTTCAATGGCACTGCCTCTGCCCATTTAGTGAAGTAGTCCGTGGCTACCAGGATGTAGGCATGATTCTCCGAGGAAGGAGGGTAGATCTTACCAATGACGTCTAGGGCCCAGCCCCTAAATGGCCAAGGTTTGACCACGGCATGATACTTAGCCACAGGAACACGCTGAATTGGGCCATGGGCTTGACAGGGCTGGCATCCCTTGGAGAAACGAATACAGTCCTCTAAGATGGTTGGCCAATAGTAACCATGCCTTCTGATTAGCCATCTCATCTTTATTCCTGATTGGTGGGCTCCACAGACCCCTTCGTGGACTTCACTCATGACCCTTATGGCCTCAGGGCGTCCTAAGCACCTCAAAAGCAAGTCGTCTTCAGGACTTTTCTTGTATAACTCGTCGCCAACAAGGAGGTAATTGATGGCTCTCCTCCTCACCTTTCTAGAGGCTCTAACATGGGGCCTCTTGAGGAAAGAGATGATAGGTGTGCGCCAATCGTTCTCGGGCTCGTCGTCTGACTCCTCCCCTGTGAAGTCTGAAGTAAACACCTCCAGCCCAAGACCCCTTCTCCTGACAGAAGGTAACAACCTCTTCTGGACTGTGATAATCTTGTGAATTGTTTCTGGAGCCAGCCTCAGGCCTGTCGAGGCCTGAGCCAGGCTATTGGCTTCAGCGTTCATGCTCCTTGGGACGTGCTTGACAGTGACGTCGTCAAAATCTTGCAATAATTGCATGGCTGCCATATAATAAGGTGCTAAGTCCTCGCTATAGCATTTGAACGTTCCTGCCAAATGGTTAATGACAAAGTTTGAGTCCCCAATGACTCTCACGTCCCTGGCCTCTAGATCCCTAAGGATTTCAAGGCCTATGACCAAAGCCTCGTACTCAGCTTGATTATTGGTGCATGGGAAATCGAATTGAAATGACAGCTCAGTCCTCAGGCATTGAGGGGAAATAATAATTATCCCACAGCCTGAGACCTCCTGAGTCATTGACCCATCAAAGAGTAATGTCCAAGGAGTGAGTGATATTTCTAGGGCGCTCAGTCCTAAGTCAGACTCATCGCCAATGTCCAAGCAGGGATGATCAGCAAGAAAATCTGCCAAGGCCTGACCCTTCACAGCTTTCTGAGGGATGTATTGGAAACTGAATTCCATTAGCGCCAAAGACCATTTGCCAATTCGGCCTGTCATGATGGGCCGAGAAAGCAAGTACTTAACTAGGTCTGTTTTACTCATGATGTAAACCAAAACAGGAAGCATATAGTGCCTCAACTTTATTGCTGAAAAGTACAAGGCAAGACAAATCTTTTCAATAGGATTGTATCTCCATTCACATGGAGTCAGCAACCTACTTAAATAGTACACTGCCTGTTCCTTTCCTTGAGCGTTGTCTTGAGCTAAAAGGGCTCCAATAGAGTCCTCAGCGGCCGAGATGTACAGCTTCAAAGGCTTGTTCTTGATGGGAGGCATAAGGACTGGAGCCTGAGCCAAATAGCCTTTGATCTCGTCAAAGGCCTTCTGATGATTTGCCTCCCACACGAAAGTATCTTGGTCCTTCAGCTTCAAGAGTTGGGAAAAGATCTGGACCTTCCCCGCTAGGTTTGAGATGAACCTTCTTAAGAAGTTGAATGAACCCAAGAGCTTCTGCAACTCCTTCTTGGTGGTAGGAAGCTTTGCTTCCATGATTGCCTTGGCCTTGTTCTTGTCAATCTCAATCCCTCGGTTATGGACCAAAAACCCAAGGAATTTGCTAGCGGATACTCCAAAGGCGCACTTCAAGGGGTTCACTTTCAAATCAAACTGTTGCATCCTCAAGAATGACCTCCTCAAGTGTTCCAGATGTTCGTCGTAGGACTGAGACTTGACCACGATGTCGTCAATGTAGATTTCCATAAAACGGCCAATAAAATCATGGAAAATGGCATTCATAGCCCGCTGGAAGGTAGCACCAGCGTTCTTCAAGCCGAAGGGCATCACGACCCACTCAAAGGTTCCTAGAGCTCCAGGACACCTAAAAGCGGTCTTAGCCGTATCGGCCTCGTCGATGAAGATCTGATTGTACCCAGAATGTCCGTCCAAGAAGGACAGGACCTTATGGCCAGAAGCTCCGTCCACCAATTGATCCGCAACTGGCATTGGATATTCGTCCTTCGGAGATGCCAAGTTTAAGTTCCGAAAGTCCACGCATACTCTAACCTTGCCATTCTTCTTAAGGACTGGAACAATGTTAGAGAGCCAAGTGACATACCTAGCTGTACGTATGAACCCGGCGTTGAAGAGGCGTTCAATCTCGTCCTTAACCTGTAGATAGACCTCATTGGACATCCTCCTTGGTGGCTGCTTAAAAGGCCTAAAACCTGGTTGAATGGGCAGCTTGTGCTCGACCAGGTCTCTGGACAGTCCTGGAAGCTCGTCGTAAGTCCAAGCAAAACAGGACTTAAACTCGTGCAAGAGCTGGATGAACTTTTCTTTGACGTCTTCTGGCAGTAGTTGGCTGATATACACAGGTTTGGGGTTCTCGGCATCTCCTAAATTGACTTCCTCCAGAGGGTCTTGAACATCAGCCCTTAGGTCATCCAACTTGGCCGGAGCTGCCCCAAGGTCCTCCAGCCGGATTTTGTCCAGACCTTCAACCAGGTCGTCGTCTTCATTGATCACTTCAGCTGCACAGGCCGAATGACCATCTTCTGGTTCTTGATCTCCCATTAGCCTCCTTTCTAGCAAGTAGGCCTCGAATTTTGATAGCGTGGCCTGGAGGGCCACACTTTTCTCCTTTTCTGAAGGGTGTACTAACATTGAGAAGGGCATCTGAATGTAGTCGTAACCGGCCTGCTGGACTCTGTGATTATGGGACCGATTAGTTCCTGAAAAAGTGCCTTCACTTCTTCGACTGACTTATTGCCCCATACGGGGGCAACCTTGTGGCGGCCATACTTATCCAAGCCCGCCACTTTTAAGGGACCAACCCCTTCGTCGTATAAATGAGCCTCAGCGTGATTGGCAGAGGCTTGGAAAGGTCTACGATCGGCCCATACCACCTCCACGTCGTCTTTATTCCAAAAGATGAGGCACTGGTGAAGGGTTAAGGGGACCGCCAGGCAGGAGTGGATCCAATCTCTTCCCAACAGAATGTTAAAGGAAGAGTGAGAGTTAACCACAAAGAAAGATGTTGTCAAGGTCTTTGATCCTATGGTCAAGTTCATGATGAGGATACCTTGACAGGCTGTCTCCTTCCCCGTGAAGTCCGTCAAGGTCGATGTACACGAGACCAGGTCTTGATCCGTCTTCCCCAGCTTCTGCATCATGAACCTGGGCATAAGGTTTGTAGCTGACCCATTATCCACAAGGATACGGTTTACTGGCATCCCATCAAGACAGCCAGCAACGTACAAGGGCTTAATGTGCTTGTTCATGGCAGGGCTGGGCTTCTCAAAGATCACGCTTGCAGCCCGGTCCTCGGTCTTTCCTTCAGTCTCGTCTTTCAACACAATCACCGATGGCCCACTCATCCCTTCGGAGAAGGACTCGTTCAAGATTTCCACCGTCGGCCCCATTTCCACAAAATCTCCTTCTAGGGCCGTCGGAGTACCATCTTCAGCCTGCAGATCTGCGGGCAAGATCACCACCATGTTACATTGCATGCTAGAACCCCGTCCAGGCCTAAACTCCTTGGCCTGTGGGTTTAACTTTGATTTGCCCCCCGAGTCTGAAGCACTCGGTCCAGGGGCCTTTTTCGTGAGCAAAGTCACTTGTCTCGGAGAAGGCTCAATCCTAGCCTCCTCTAACGTCCTCTACAAGAGAGGTTGTCTCTTGGGTTCGGAAACTTGCTTTGGAAGCGTCTTGGCAACCGCCTCCTTGTACGTCTTCCCCGCAGGGGCTTGCTTCCTTAGTCCAGCCCTTGGAGGAGGCTCAATAACAGCTTCTTCTAAAGTCCTTTCCAAAGGTTTGTAAACTCTCTTCGCTTTAGGTTGTTCAATCCTGGGTTCTTCCGCCAGGATCCCAGCCTTTATCTGCACCTCGACACCCTCGTCACCTTCCACCATTGGGTCATCCAACACATCTATCTCCTCTGCAGACCTCCTGGCCGCCTGCCTAAACCGTTAGCGGCGCCTCTTTTGAGATCTGGACAAAGGTGAAGGTGGAGAAGGAAACTTGGGGTGCTCGACCCTGTGCCACTCATTTGGAGGAGTGATAGGAGGTCTAACAGCTCTGCGTTTCCCTTCAGAAGGAGCAGTTATCTTCAAGTTGTTGAGCTCGTCTTCCACCTCAACCAAACCTGGCTGGATCCGGTTGACTACTGATTCACGGGCCATCCTCCTTCCCTTAGGTCTGTGAGGCTCCTCAGTCCTTGACTCAGTCCTTCCCACGATGACACTCTTCAAGGTCGATTTGCTAGGACTTGCATGATGCCCACATTCTGCACACACCAAAGAGCAAGCTGGCCTTTCCGGCTTCTTCACCCCTGTAGGTCTAGACCACCAGGAGTTATGCCTTTCAAATCTCTTTATCCGTTCAGTCCTGAAACCCCTCTCGTCGTAATATGGGTCCCAGTACCTGTCAGGGCTGTGCTTGTGGACTTCTCCGGAAGGGGGGCCCAAACTGATCTTTTGCCTAGGAGCAGCCCTAGGTATGCCTTCCATGTTGACAGAAACCATGTTCGTGCTCAGCCCTGAGGGAAATGGGTTGCTATCTACCCCCATGGGCTGCTTCTCTTTCTCCGGGAATCTGAACTCTCCTCGTTCAATCTTGTCCTGGATATCATTTCTAAATACAATGCAGTTATTCGTTGAATGACTCCAGGAGTTGTGATACTTACAGTACTCTTTGCCCCTCAGCTCTTCCGCGGTTGGAATCTTGTGACCGAAGGGTAGTTTGAGCAGCTTGTCGGCGAGGAGCTGATCAAAGATGGCCTCAGCCTTACCAACGTCGAAGGTATAGGCCCTGGTTGGCCTATTAGGAGTATTCTGGATAGGCTGCTTTGTTGGCTCCATCTTGACAAAGGCCTTGCAAACGTAAGGCTTCTTGTTGATGATCTCCGCTACGGCCACGTCTGGATCTGCCTCTGCTTCCACCGCGGCCACCTCGTAGTTGGGGTCGCGGTAGTACGTCCCTTTGGAGGCCGTTTTCCTGTCCTGCTCCTCCGCCAAGAGCCTTTCGTAGTGGGAGGCCTTGGCAGATAATTCAAACAGATCTCTGAACTCCGTTCCATAGAACTTTTTCTTCATTTCAAAGCTCAGGCCGTTAAGTGCTATGCGCACATACTCGGCCTCTGGAAGGGCGATCTTGCACTTGAACCGGGCCGTCTTGAACCGAAGCAGGTAGGACTCCACGGACTCCAGATGGGTCTGACGGTAGCACGACAGATCTGCCAGCGTCACCTCTGGCTCCACCCTGTAGAACTGCTGATGGAACATCTCTTCCAACTGAGCCCAGGTCAGCACAGAGTTGGGTGGAAGGTTGATATACCAAGTAAAAGCCGTCCCAGGAAGAGAATTGGGAAAAAGCCTCAACTTCAGAGCGTCTATTGTTCCAGCCTCACCGCATTGCACTTGAAACCTAGCGATGTGCTCCACCGTGGACTGAACACTTTCTCCGTTGAAGGTCTGGAATTCTGGAACTCTATAGCCCTTCGGGAAAGGCGTGTTTTCCACCTGTTCTGTATGGGGCTTCCTGTACATTGGCCTTCCCAAAGGCCTGAAGCCAGGTCCTAACTGCTCCTGGAGCAAGTTCAGGACTTGGTCCCGTCCCATCAGCATGTTGGGCACAGGAGGCGGTGGTTGGGGCGCCTCTTGTGCTGGCTGGCCCTGGGCAGGGCTTGCCCCCCGAGTGTCAGAGGTTTGAGGGGTGAGTGCACCTCCTCTATCCTTTCCAGAGCTCTGGCCTCCCTGCGGAGGCCTCTTGTCTGCCTTGTCAGGTTTGGGCTGGTCGTCTGCCAGAACAAACCTTTGTTCGTTATTTGCTGGAGGTGTCTGGGCTCCTCCAATCACAACTCCCTTCTCCCTTTGCCCCACGAGTGCAGGGCTGTTGGAATAAGTAGCGTGGAAGAATGTTTGAGGAGGCGGTCCCCCTAGGAGGCCAGCTTGGTCTTGACCATTGCCAAAGACTCCAAACTGTGGAAAGCCCTGCTGCTGAGGAGCGAGCGGTAGCCTCTCTGTGAGCGCTGCAGTCATTTTGTGGACTGCTATGGTCAGAGGTTCCAAGGACTGAGAGAACGACTAAGAGATGGACTGGTTGATGTCATGGGAGATCTCGCGTCCTGCCATAAACATAATTTTTGACGCTGTCGGTAGCGTCGTGAAGCTCTTGAGCGCTGACCGGAGGGCCAGCCTCCTGGAGTAATGGCACGTCGACTGCCACTCCCTCAGGACTCTGAGGTGGATCCGGTATGGGTGGATTCTGTTGTTGCTGTTGCTGTTGCGCCTTCTTTACCATGATAAAACCCTTAGACGATTAGGGTCCCACCGGGCGTGCCAAAAAGATGTTTGGGCTTAAAATGGCTCAAGGACTGAGCGGGCGTGCCAGGACTTGTCGCGTACCAACGTAAAGGACTGGGCGTCCCTTTTCTAACTTCTAGATCTGTGCGGGCGATAGTGCTGCAAACCTAAGGGCTAGATTGCAGTTTGGCTCGTGGTTTGCCACAACGAAGTGGACTTAATAATTTTCTAACCGTGTAGGAAAAGAAGTAGCAACGTAGAATTACTTTACTATGTCGGAATAATAAAGTAGGAGGTGAGAGAGAGATAGGAATAACTTTATTATATTGCGTAATAATAAAGTCGGGGTACAAAAGAGATAGAAGCTCGAGTTATTTGGTGGAATAACCGAGTATAAGTGAGGAAGTAGAGATAATTTGCTTCGCAATGAAGGCTTTGGTTTGTAAGCGTTGAGCTTGATTGGTGTGGGAACCCCTTTTTCTTCTTGAGTTCTTCTATTTATAGGCAATGATCTCCACGGTTTTTGCATGCATGAAGATTTTCCCGCCTTGCTCCTCCTCTTGCCACGTGTTCCATGTAAACTCTGCTTCATGGGATCATGTGGTCATGGGTAGTTGACAGAGAATTGCCCATGAGTTTTTCTTCACCGTGGGAAGCTACTGGGGTGAAAAAATAATTACCCCACATGTTGCTTTATGTCATGGGCAGTTGGTGTAGTTAGTGGTCCACCTCATCCTTCTTTCCGTGGGTTTCAAAAGGCAATGAGCCAATTTGACCGGGTCAAATGGCCATGTGGCAGTTTTCCCTACTTCTTCGTCCTTTTATTTCTCATGGTTTCCTCCAGAACACCAACTGAATAATAATGGGCCATGTGGGCAATGGGCCATTTAATTAAATTAAATGGCTTGTTGATGCAATCAGCCCAAATCAAAACTTAATGAGCCTAAATAGATCGAGGGCCAACTGAATTCTTTTTGCAGACAAGTCCAAAACTCTTATCATTCGGACCAAAATAAATTGGGCCCAGGTAACATGGGTTTGGCCCGATAATTTTGGTCCAACCAATCTTCAATTCGTGGCTCATTCCAACTAAATACCCGTCCAACGCTTGCCTAGGACTGGGTGCCAAAAACGGGTGTAAACACCACTGCTTCATCATTGGTCTGTGGATCGAAGGTTTCAGTTCGAAGCGTAGGAAATCTAGACTCAAGTGGAATAACGGCCTCCATGGCGAAGGCCATGGTGAAGGGTGTTTGCCCAGTAGAGTGTCTAGGAGTGGAGCGATATGCCCAAAGAACCCGAGGTAGCTCCTCGGCCCATTTTCCGCTTTTGGAATTTAACCGTCGCTTAATGCCAGCACAGACAGTCTTGTTTGTGGCCTCGGCTTGGCCATTGCCCTGAGGGTAAGAGGGCGTGGAGTTGAAGAATCGAATACCGAATTCAGCACACAGTCCAGTGAGCTCCTTGCCCACAAACTGGGATCCATTGTCCGACACGATGGCATATGGAACGCCGAACCTCGTTACAATGTTCCTCCAGACAAATCTTCGTACGTCTGCCTCGGTTGTGGTAACAAGTGGTTCGGTTTCCACCCACTTTGAGAAGTAATCTGTTGCTGTAATAAGAAATTTGAAACCTCCAGGAGCAGTGGGAAGCTTGCCAACGATATCTAAGCCCCATTGGGCGAAAGGCCAAGGGCTGGTGATTGGCTTCAGTTCTTGGGCGGGCTGCTTAGAGATGGGAGAGAAAAGTTGGCAGGGTCGGCATGTCTTTACTACTTCCTCGCAGTCCTTTTTCATCCCTTTCCAAAAGTAACCTTGGCTAAGTGCTCGTTGACAGAGGGAACGTCCTCCTGAATGGCAGCCACAACTTCCTGAGTGGAGCTCGTTGAGTATGGTTGGGACCTCGGTAGGATGGACAACACGTAGGTAGGGGCCAGTGAAGCTTTTCCTGTAGAGTTGGCCGCTTTCAGAAAGCCAGTAATAAGCTGCTTTGCTTCGGACTCGGTGAGCTTCTTTCTTGTCTGAGGGTAAAGTGTCATGCTTGAGGAAGGCTACGATTTCATCCATCCAGCTGGGGCCGAGGGCAATATTGAGGACCTCTACCGGAGCTTCGAAACTTGGCTCGTCGATCTCGCTGAGACTGATGCATCGGAACTCAAAAGCTTTACTAGCCGAAGCCAAACTTGCTAGTGCGTCGGCGTGAGCATTGTTCTCCCGATTGATCTGTTCAATGTGAAAGCCCTTGAACTGTCTGATTAACTCCAGCGCAGTAGCTTGATATTTCAGTATCCGAGGGTCTTGAGCTTTATAATCCCCAGTGACTTGGTTAACGATCAGCTGGGAATCACAAAAGACGTGGAGATCTTCAACCTATAGCTTTGCAGCTGTACGAAGGCCTGCCAGTAGAGCCTCATACTCGGCCTCGTTGTTTGTCGCAGGAAAGTTAAGAGTGATAGCACTTTCATGTAGCACGCCACAAGGGGTAACAAGAACCACCCCAACGCCTGCACCGTTGTTATTTGAAGCCCCATCAACATGTAGCTTCCATACATCACCGCTAAAAAGGTTCCAAGTTCTCCGAGCTTCGTGTTGTTCCAACATCCCATACTCTGGCTGAATCAAGGCTTCTTTGTCTGGAGTTCCAGGGGTGAACTCGGCAATGAAGTCAGCTAAAACTTGAGCTTTGATTGCTGTCCGAGGCTCGAAATGGATGTCAAAGTTGGCTAATTCGACTGCCCATTGAGAGACTCGGCTTGAAAGGTCAGCCTTTTGAAGGAGGCTCTTGAGGGGAAATTTCGTGAGAACAATGATTGGGTGTTCTTGGAAGTAAGGAAGGAGCTTTCGAGCCGCAGTGACAAGAGCAAGTAGGAGTTTCTCCAATGGAAGATACCGTGTTTGGGCCGGAAGGAGAGTTCGACTGGCGAAGTAGATAGGTTGATCTTCAGGGCCTTCGCGTCGGACGAGTGCCGAGCTGACAGCATGAGGGGACACTGCCAGGTAAAGGTACAGAGTTTCGAAGGGATGCGACTTAACGAGAAGTGGGGCCGAGCCAAGATAAGTCTTGAGTTCGACAAGTGCTGCATCACATTCCTCCGTCCATTTGAAGCTTCGGCGACTTTGCTTCTTCAAAGTTTGGAAGAAGACATGGCATTTATCCGAGGAACGACTGATGAACCTGTTCAGTGTCGCGGCCATGCCTGTTAACTTCTGAATCTCCCGAGGGGTAGAAGGAGCCTTCCATTGCTGTACCGCCGAGATCTGGTTTGGGTCGACCTCAATTCCTCCACGAGTGACAAGATAGCCAAGGAATTTTCCAGAACCGACGCCGAAGGCACACTTCTCGGCGTTGAGCCGTAACTTGAACTTCTTTAAGATTGCAAATACCTCGGCTAAATGAGCGAGGTGGTTTTCAGCCTTAAGGCTTTTTATGATCATGTCGTCGATGTAAGCCTCCATGATCTCGCCAATGAGAAGTCCAAAGAGAAGATAGACCATTCTCTGAAAAGTAGCCCCAGCATTTTTGAGGCCGAACGGCATGACAAGGTAGCAAAAAAGACCTTTGGGGGTAATGAAGGCCGTCTTCTCCATGTCGTCAGGATCCATTGCTATCTGGTGGTATCCTCTGTAAGCATCCATGAAACTCAACCGAGCGTGGCCTGCAGTCGAATCTACCAGTTGGTCGATCTTTGGAAGAGGAAGGCAATCTTTTGGACAGGCATCGTTTAAATTGGTGTAATCCACACAGACCCTCCATTTTTCGTTCTTCTTTTTCACCACGACTGGGTTGGCGAGCCAGGTGGGGTATTGGACTTCTTTGATAGCCCCTGCTGTAAGGAGCCTATCAACCTCTTCATTTACTGCTTCGGCGTGGATCGCTGCCGAGCGTCTGGGCTTCTGTATGACTGGCTTGGTAGACTTGGAAACGTTGAGAGAATGTCGAATGAAAGTTGGGTCGATGCCTGGCATCTCGTACGGTGTCCAAGCGAAGACCTCAATGTTATCTTTGAGGAACTGGACGAGCTCCTCACGCTCGGCCTCCGTCAAGCTAGAGCCGAGCATGAAGAATCGTGATCCGTCGTCGTTGATGGGAACCTTTATGAGATCTTCAATGGATTTTTGCTCGGCTGGAGCCCCTACATCTTTAAGGACAGGCTTATCTGGAACCTCCACCCAATGGACCCCGTTAGGGCTTGGCGTCCTTCCTACGGCCGAGACATAGCATTGCTTTGCCTGGATCTGATCACCATAAAGATCTTCCTGCCTTCCAGAAGCTCCAATGAACCGTACCACTTGGTAGTAGGTAGAGGCAATGGCTTTAATGCTGTGAAGCCAGTTTCTGCCGAGAATGGCGTTGTACGGGCTGGGAGCGTCCACAACGAGGAACTCCATGCTAACCGCGAGTGTGCCAGAAACGACAGGGAGAATAAGCTTCCCGAGGGACCATACCGGCGTTCCAGTGAAGCCAACTAATGGGACGTCGGTTGGTACAAGGGAAGACTGGGGAAGCTTCAGTTCGTTGAAGAGGGATAAGTACATGATCTCTGCCGAGCTCCCTTGATCAACTAGGACTCGCTTGACCGTATGAGTTGAGATTTGTACTGTGACGACGAGAGCATCATTATGAGGAGTCTGGACTCGCTGGAGGTCACGATCTGTAAAAGTAATGGACCAGGGACGTTTGATAGTTTTAAATCTCTTTGGAATATTGCCAATAGAAAAGACTTGGGAGATTTTCTTCGCTTCCTGAAGCTCCGTCCGAAGTGCTTGTGCTGCTTCCTTGGTAACTGGCCCATGTATAATGTTGATTACCCCAACAGGACGAGGGATTTGAGCTTGACCACCAGTATTCGGCTGACGCCTCGGTGTCTTGGTCCAATCGATGTGATCGTCTAGGAGTCCTTGAGCCACCAAGTTCTCCAAGAGTGCCTTGTATGGAGCGCAGGCAGTCGTATAGTGGCCAAGCTCATTATGGTACGAACATCTCTTCCGACTGTTGTCATTTCCCACCTCGGTATTAAGCTTCGGGGGATTCGGCCAAACAAAGAAGGGCTCATGCTCAAGTGTTCGAATGAGGAAATAGATGGGTTCTTTGAAGATCATTGTCTCGGCGACATAGTCGTGAGCCTTCGGAGCCTTCTTTGTTGCCGTCTTGACTGTATTGACTTGCTTCTTCGGTTGAGGAGCCGTTGCAGGCTTTAGAGCCGCGATCTGCGGGGTAGGACCATGAAGGGCTTGAGGCGCGGTAGCAGCAACATTTTGTCCATTCTGAATCTCTCGCTCGACAAGGAACTCCTCGTACGTGCAGAATTGCTCAACTGTCTTCATCAGCTCGTTCATTCCATGGGGAGCTCGAATCGCCAATTCGTCCAGTATTTTGCTCCCAGTTTCTAACCCATTCTTGAAATTTCTGGCCGCCCAGTATTGGTCGACCCCAGGTATCTCGTTGAACAGTTGCCAGTAACGTTCGGCATACTTCCGAAGCGTTTCTCCAGGCCTTTTTCTCATCTGGGCCAATGCGTCTTCCTCTTTGGCCTGTTTGTTACTTGTGATGAATCGATAATTAAAGGCTCTCTCGAGCTCTTTAAAGCAATGGATTGACCCTGCTTCAAGTTGGTTGAACCACAGCAGACCGAGGCGTCCGAGGCTTGAGGGAAAGGCTTTGTACATGATTGCGTCATCATCAGTTACACAAGAGATGGTGCTTCGGTAACTGATGAGGTCAGTATAAGCCTCGGTCGTGCTAGGATCGAACTTCTGGAACTTGGGGAGGTGAAGGTCGGGCTTCGGCAGAGTTGCTTGAATTTTAGCCGAGAATGGAGACTCCGTCAGCTTCTTTAATTGATACTCATGGGTTGGTCGAGGCGGGCAACCGTCTTTGTCACCTCTGGATCTTTTGGAAGCTCGGCGATCCTTGTCATAATTAGACGCTCGGTCGTGCCGACGGCGATTTGAATTGTCCCTTCTGTCGTGGGGTTCATACTGCTGGGCATCTTCTGGCAAGTTCTCTGTTTGGTATACCCTTCGGTGACTTGGCTGGTCATCATGCCGAACCACGACGCTCACGCTTTTCTCCCGAGGGAATCCCCGTGGGTTTCTTGAGGTGTTGGTTCTGCCTACGTTTGTGTTTTCCCGAGGGATTTCCTCATGTTCAGTTTGGAAGCCCTCAGGTTCCTTGCCATCCCTATGAAACATTCGGCTTTGACGCCGTCCTGAGTCATAAGGAATTAGAGCCCGAACGTTCTCTTGGTCATTAAGCTCAACTGTATCATAACTTTGTGAGCCTTGAGAATATTCGTCTCCGGCCGAGGAGCTCGAATACACAGTGTGGGTACTTCCCTCTCTCCTTGATCTTCCGCCTCTTATGCCCGCACCGCTGCCGAGACGCATATGAACCGGGGAACGTTGCTGCCTAAAGCGAGCGTTGTCTCTAGTACGATTGTCTGCCAATGGTGGGTCCAAGCAGTCGTGGACTGAGACTCTGGGAGGAGCCCCATCTCCAGTCGTGGGAGGAGGAGGTGGAAGGCTTCTCCTCTGGCGTCCTCCCTGAGATCCAGAGCGAGAGGCCGCCGGACGCTCATTTGCCTTAATCCTTGCGATCTCCATTTTGAGGATGGCTACGTCCGCGTTGGTTTGTTCCTGTTGTTGTTCCAGCATCTGGACGTAAGCCAGAGTATCCTCAGTCATGGCGACTGGGCGTTGGATGGAAGAGCTGACAACAGGAGGAGTGAATCTAGGAGGGTGGGATGGGGAGGCGGTGTTAACGCCTGTTTCTGAAAGGATCTAGAGAGATGGGTTGAGGGGGTTGAAAGGTGGTGGTGCACCGCCCATTTTGAGGAGAAGTGGTGTGGTGGAGAAGTGGTGGGAGAGGTGTTTGGAGAATGAAAGAGGGAAGGAGACGGAGGAGCCGCCGTGGATCTGAAAAACGTTCACTTCAGGTTCACCAAATTGTGGGGCTCCGATCAGGATGGTTCGTCCTCCTTCACTTGGGAATGGGGATCTGCTCCTGTCCTTCTTCTTGTCTGCAAAAGATAGCACGACTAAAGACCACACCGGAGGCCCTCCGGGATGGCCCTCCGGTGCAAGAATCAGTTTACTTGCAGAGAAAGTGGAGGAGAACAAGAGTTAGGGTTTTAGGGTTGTGTCGAATGTACCTTTCACCAAGAGGTATAGTGTTGTATTTATAGGGAACCCATAGCTTGGTCTCCAAGATTGCTCATGCGTTTGACACGCGTCGACTGACATCACCCCTACGTCACATTAGGGTTTTGTAACCGTTTTGGAAGGTGAGCTGGCACCTTCACGTGCTCTTTATCATTATCTTTGATAACTGTTCGGCTGACGTCACGATCGTCATCACGACTACGGTTGTTATTCCCACGTGGGTGAGCTGGAGCTTCTGGTCCCCACACCCGTTCAAGGCCGAGTGTAGTACCGACCGTCAGAGGGTCATCATGCCGAGCGTCGTGGGTAGGTAACAAGGGAGAACTTGAGACATGACTGTAGTACCTTCGGTCTGGCCGAGGCTCCAAGTTGTCTCTACGGAGACTCCTGGCTAAGCCTGGGGACGGCGCAGGATCCCCTCGGCGCGGCTCGAGCCATTTCGCTCGGCCTGCTACAGGTTCCGTGAATAAAATTTATGGAGGCCAATCTCGGCCGTTCAAAAGTGTTTTGGATGATCTAAATTAAAGACAAACTATTAACGGTAAGAGATAATTATTACCGGTCAAAGACTAAAAACAAATTTCAACCGTTGATTGCCAAAATGAGATTACGTATTTTCTGTTATGTTCCAGGGCATGTCATCAGTTATTCTAGTTTTCCTCTTTGATTTCAGATTTTTAGTGATCCAGTCGTTAAAAGGAATGGCCAACTCCCCTCTTATCCATTGAAGACTACGGATTTTTGTCCAAATATCAGTGACTTTGTTACACCTTCTAAAGAGGTGCTCAAGGTCTTCTGATAATGCAAATCCTCAGTGTTTGTACCTCTTTGAGCACGTAGCTTATTCGAAGGAAGTCTGTTGTGTGAAAGCAGCCATATGAAAGAAGAAAAGCATTGACTGTTCAGACCAGATAGCTTTTCGGCATGAAGAGACATGCATGCCCATTTTTTGGGAAAGATGGCTTGCAAAGGATAGACAGAGTACTGAATAAAAATAAGTACACGCATATTATGATGACAATCCATTTTTTATAGTGACGAGAAGAATCTAACAAGTTTAAATTATGATGACAATCTATTTTTTGGAAATAGAGAAAAATAAAGCCAATTAGGCATTTATTTCAGCTTCATTAAAAACAAATTAGGTTGTGGTATTAAATTTATACTTTACAAATTTTTTCGAGTTACAAGGATCCAATAATCTGCTAAAATAATTATTCCCAATTCAAAATAAGCCTATTACAAAAATACAATTCGGAATATGAACATATTTCTTAGATGAAGTCATTGGTATGCATGACAGTTACATTACCGAGTAGAGCAAGATCATGGCTCCACACTTAAGCTTGAAATTTTCTGAAAATACAAACACAGTGAGCAACTTAGCACATTGTCAAAACCTTTACACTCCAAGTTTTCCCTTAGGAATTTTTCTATGGTACACAAATTACTTTTTTGTGTATGGTACCTAAAAGGTCACTTTAGCGGTAAGTACACTCCACATTTAGTGGTAAATATTCCAGATGTATAATACTTATCACTCAATATGAAATACTTATCACTTTTTATGAAATACTTATCACTCAACGTGGAATACTTACCACTAAAGTGATTTTTTGAGTTCCATACACAATTTTTTTTTTTTTTTTGTGTGCATCATAGATGGACTCCTTAGGCACAACTACACAAGTATCGAACTAGAAAAACGTTCATTAGATTGGTAGACAATGTGGAAAGAAAAGAGAACATCAATTTTCACTCGGAATTGTTGTCAGCTTTTGGATTCAAGACATAGAAAAACCGCCACTTCCGGAGCCAATGTTACACTTTTAGAGTTAGTTAGGACTATAGTTGATTAGCACGCTTGATGAATTATAAACAAGAACATTTGTATGGAAGGATGTGGAAAAATAATTCCTTTGCTCCACTGCAGAAGAATTAATAATATCAACCATAATTTCTTAGGTTTGGAGCATCTACGAAGATTAATTCATGGAACATAGGGGTCTAGGTAGCTCAGTTTAGAAGAGATTTTTTCAAAACAAATAGAGGAAAAACAATGGAGATCTAGGGCTCCCCAAGGTTGGAAGTAGAGGAAAATTTTCAATTGTTTGGAAGGATATATGTGCTATTGACACTATGCGAGCTGGTATGGGAGATTGTCTCATCAAGGGTTTAAGCTCAAGGCCAATTTAGGAACAAAGATAAAATATTGGAAGCATAAATGGTTGGGTGATGAGACTCTTCAAGCTGTTTTCCCAGGGCTTTCTATTTTGTTGTATACCCAAATAGAAGCTCTGGTAGTTGTCATGGTGGTTGATCAAATTCTGGAAGGTCCAATTGAGGAGAGTTTGTACGATTGGGAAAGAGAACAACTTCAGAATCTTGTGCAGTTGCTGAGTGGAATTGCCCTTCAACATCAAAATGTAGGGGTTCGAATTAACGGGAACAGATCCAAGGCTCAGGTTGGTTCCTCTTCCTGCTGCTGCTCCGTGCTTCCGCCGCTGAGACCTGCACCAAATCACTAGGGGTTGGACACCCCAGTGACCCTCCGACGATCAAGTTAGATCTCAGGAAGGGAGTGTAGGTCTAGGGTTAGGGTATAATGGCGTACCTCTTCAGGTTAGAGTCCCTTCGTATTTATAGACCTAGGGTTTCTTGGACTCCAAGCCAGCGCGTGGAGTATACGCTCAGGTAACCGCCTCGGGTGACGTCATAGGTGACGGGAGGGACGAAGTGGTTACGGAGCACATGGGAGAGGGGAATCCCCAATGATTGCATCTGTTGCATGATCTTCATGGGGACCGCACGGCATAACTGCATTCTGTTGATTGACTCAGGAATATCCTCAGGAGAGGCGGGACAGCTGTCAGCAATGCAGCATGCGGGGGACAGACCCCGAGGGAAGCTCCGAGGAACAAACCGAAGTGTGGAACTCGCACGACGCTTCGGCTTAGAGCTCCTCGAGTGCCGGAGTCACCTCATATGGCTCGGTTACCGAGCTTGGAACCGAGGCCACCACATTAAAGATTCTGACGATCATAGTTTGTGGTTTGGCTGAGTGGATGGCTTAGTGAGGTTTTCAGACTGATGATCACAGATTGTGGCTTTGCTGCTAGTTTTGAGACTCAGAGATGAGTTTTTTGGTTTGGTACTTTGAGCCATTGTACTCTTGGGCTCATCCAATCTTTATTGAATGTAATTTTTTTTTTCTTTTTTCCTCGTAGGCCTATTATGATACTCCAATCTATGTGGTTCATATTTGGTCTTGTCTCGATGTACCATTTGTTGAGTTTTTAATAAAATTTTGTTGCTTATAAAAAAAAAAAACATTTGTTTTCCTTCGTTTTCTCAGCACAAGGATCCTTAGCAACACTGATTTCAGAAGATCTATCTATGGAAACAACTCTTGTTTCAGGATTGGCAATGCCACGTTCGAAGAAAATTGGAGCCGTATGAGCAAAAGGTCCATAAGTTGGGACTGTTTCAGAAGTCCTTGGGATTGGTGCGTTGTCAGTTATGACTTCCGGTTTAAAAAGTGAAACAGAAATGCTACACACACGACATCTTCCACACAACCGCTGATGTCATTCTGACGTCAGCTCTAAACGACGTCGTTTTGACAAAAGAAAAAAAAACCAGGTCGCGGACTGAACCCTTCCCCTTTTCCCTTTCCCCTTCTCGTTCCCTCCATTTTTGACGCTCAAAACATTCAAAATTTCAGAGGGGCTCCCACCACCACCACCACTGACAACCACGGACCACGGTACTCTTCCCACGACCACCGGCGACTACCACAACTCAACCCCAGAGCTCCCCCAGCTCTGGCAACCGCCACCACCGATTTCTGAGAACTCCACCGTTGTTACACCCACCACGAAGGTTTCTCTCTCTCCCTCTCTCTCTCCTTATTTCAATAAGTCCCCTAAACTTAGTTGCTAATGCACCAAAAAAGGACGTATTAGTGAACCAAGATGGAAATCATGATTATGTAATAAGACTCTTCATCTACGTTCAGATTGAGATGATTAGCCCAATTCCTAGTGTCTCAATTTGTTCTTCGAAATAGCCATCTAGCCTAGTGATAAGGCCTTCCATTACTGGTTTTTCACAGAAAGGGTCAATTGCTTTTTTTTTTTTTTTTTTGGGGGGGGGGGGGGGTGGTGTGGGTGGGTGGGGGGTTGGGGAATTAATGAGATTAAAATGGAAAACTTTTTTTTATTTTTTTGGGGAATAGGGGAGTTGGATGCTTAGTTTCTGTAGAGGAGGATACAAGGGTCTGATTTGCTTGAACCCTGGTTTCATTTAATGAAATACTGAGCCTTATGTGGTTTCTTTCTGTTATAGATTTTTTTTAGTATGTTTGGGATTTCTTTAGGCCTAATTGTTTTGATGTTAGTAAAAGTGGTTTCAGTTGAGGATATTGAAAGGACCGTTTAAAGTAAAAGTATGTGTATGGGCACGACATATATCTTTTGCAAATAATAGCATTGTGTACATTTAATGCACGGGACAAAAAAGTACTTTTGTGTATTTTTTTTGCCCCGTATCGAACGGACGCAAAGCTAGTTTATAAAAATATATATAATTAAAATTTTTCGAGTACATGCATGTTCAAATTGATTTGCAATTGCGAATAATGTTATATTGTAAACAAAATTTCGGTATAGTCTTCTTGTATCTTGTATTGTTGTTCACTCTATTCATTGTATTGTAAGTTGATTATATCTCTATATAATTGTCTTATTTTTCTAATCAATAGATGATGTCATCGGATTCTGTTCCATCGGCAATGCCTCCAAACAATGAGTGTGTAGAAGAAGAGGTATGGAGTGGAGACCGTGAAGACGAACAAGAGATATGAAGTAGTCCTTCAAACAAAAAGTCTGGTGAAATAGTGTCACGCCCTCAATTTTCTACATAAATATAAATAACTTTTCATAATTAAAATCCTCACAATAACATACATCATACCCAAAAAGAGTTTTACCCAAGGTACATCGGCCCAATAACTTGAAATTACAAAGAGTGAAGGAGAAGTTAAACAGTTTACAAATACCCATTTGATAAATAACTAAAGTGAAGTTACAATTACATCCTTTAAAGAAATCCGAAAGAGTGATAATGTCATTTCCTCATGTCAGCCTTCAAAAAATTTTCAATCAATGCATGCACAACACTCTATGCTGCAGCTCCGAATGTACACCTAAAAAATGAAGGGTTGAGCAAACACGCGTCTAGTAGGAAAGTTTCTACAAACATTGTATGCAAATGAAAAGATTTTGGACATAAAAAGAATAAAGTATGAGACAACAAAGAGAATGCAATGAACGCTAACTTCGTGCCGGAAACTCAAGACTTAAGAAGTACTTCACTTGTCATTAATCGATCTAGTCAATCCCTTAGATATTTTTTTACATTTCCCCTTTCAATTCAAAATTTCATTCGCACGCTTCCAAGTTAAGTGTCTTACATTCCGAGTCTTGTGGACCCCGTACATCTCCCGTTGATCTCCAATGTGAGATCACGTAGCTCTTTCTCCAGTACTACGCTGAACAGTGGGCTTAAGGAACTTTTCGGGTTTTAGGGCCCCATATACCCACAATACATTTCTAGGTGCTCGTGACCCCATACATCCCTTTTACATTCCGGGTACTCATGACCCCGTACATCCGATTCAAGTTCCGGGTACTCGTGACCCCGTACATCAGTTTTAAGTTCCAGGTATCAAGACCCCGTATGCCGATTTTAACTCATCTGTATCGCATTTCGTCATATGTGTTTCTAAAGCTCTAATCTCACGATTTGAAGATAAAGAGGGAAGTTGTTATCAAATAAACATTTCACAGATCAATTCATATTTCCACTTTTGTTTCCAAGCTCTTTACCTCAACTCACTCCTCGTAATACATGGCATTAAGTGTCAAGTCATCGTACTTCGTTATGATTCGTCTACCTTTCAATTTAACAATCATCCTTATCAACTCACGTACGGTTTTACGAGTTCACACCGTCTATGTTAACATCTCATGGCATCATTGATAGTTAAGCGAACACATGATTAAAGCATTAGAATGATACTCCCTCTGTCCCATAATATTTGTCCAGTTCGCAAAATGAGGATGTAAAAATAATACAATTTTTGCAAGGAAAATTTAATTTTTTTTCAAGAATTTACTAGATATCGATGAGTTCTTCTAATATATGGAAAATTTTTGAATTTTTTCTTTAAAAAAATGCATTATTTTTAAGTTTTCGTTTTGCGGATTGGACAAACATTTTGGGACGGAGGTAGTAATTCATTTCATATGATGCTCGTATTCGACGCTATGAGAGCCAACAAATGAGGATGACCAAGGAAGTATCGGAGTGCGAACGACTATGTTTGGAAGTGGTTTAGAATAGCTAGAAGTGTATTAGAAATGAATGAATATCCCGACAATCGAATGAGGAGAAAAAGGAAGCAAAACTGTCTAAAATCGGGGAGGTATCAATACCTCCCAGTGATGGTATCGATACCAAAGGGTCCAAAACGATTCCAGCTTCAAGGGTATTGATACCTTGAAGAATGGTATCGATACCAGAGAACTACCTAGGTTTCCTTAACACTATGGTATCGATACCTTTTTACCAGCTCGTTTCGAGCAGATTTTCTACAGATTTTTCTCTCGAATTCAAACACAACTCAAACAACAATCCAAGACACGAATCATGTACAAAACCAACTCAAGAACATACAAAGAGTGAGAGAAATCCTTACCTCTAGGTTTAAAGCTGAAATCAAAAGATTACCCAAGCCCTAGAACTTCAAACTCTGAACTGAGCCGAAAACGAGTCACTGAGCTCCTACCAATGCAATTCGAGCTCCAATACACGCAAGGGTAGAAGATTATCGGGTGTGTTGTATGGGTTTTGTATTGGTTTGGAGAAATTTGGGTGAGAGTGAGAGGTTTAGAGGGAGAGTCGAGAGAGAGCCGAGAGAGGGAGTGGGATTTGGGAAAATTATTTTCCCCTCCCCCAAACACACGGCACACACATACATATATAGCATATATCACACACACACACACACACCCCTCAAGTTTACAATTCCAACACATTAGTCCCAAAAATCAATATCTTCCACCAATTCCTTCATTTTATTCCACATAACACATTTTGAATCTATTAAATGAAATTGCAGGTCGCTACAAATAGATACTAGCGGAGCTGGGAAGGAGGCAACAGAAAATTGTGAAGATGGAGTTGAAGAACTGAAAGAGGGAATGACCTTTGACACAACGAAGGAAGCTTAGTCATACTACTCAAGATATGCTAAAGAAAAAGGGTTCGCTGTGGCAAAAAGAACATCGAGAAAGGGAAAAGATGGAAAGTTGAAGGATGTAACTATAGCATGCAGTCGTGCTGGAAAGGCAAGGGCGACATCAAGCAACCCGGTCAAACCATGGCCACAATCAAAAATTGATTGTCAAGCTCATGTTATCGTTGTGTTGCAGCCGAATGGAAAGGGGAGGTTAAACCGGGTTGCTTTAGTTCACAATCATGACCAGAGCCAAGGAAAGGCAAGGTATTTGTGGAGCGACAAGGTGCTCGATGAACAAGTGAAAAGAAGACTTGAATTGAATGATAAAGCTGGGATCAATTTGAACCAGACTTATACCTCACTTCATATTAAGGCTGGGAGACCTGGTAAGCTTCCATATATCCAGAAAGATTGTCAAAATCATGTGGATAAAGTGCGTCGTTCACTACTTGTGGAAGGAGATGCTCAGGTGATGCACAATTATTTCATGAAGATGAAAGCCGACAATTCTGACTTCTTTTTTGCAATGGATTTGGATGATGAGGGTCGACTTAGGAATGTATTTTGGGCGGATGCAAGGAGTAGGACAGCTTGTAAGGAGTTTGGTGATGTTGTGACCTTTGACACAACTTACTTGGTAAACAGGCAAGGCATGCCCTTTGCTCCATTTGTAGGCGTGAATCATCATGGCCAGTCTGTTTTAGTGGGATGCGGGCACATCTCTCATAAAGACACATAGTCATTTTCGTGGTTATTTCAGATTTGGAAGACATGCATGTGGGGTTGTGCTCCAAAAGCAATTATTACTGACCAATGTATGGCTATGAAAAATGCCATAGAAGATATATTCCCTAATACCCGACATCGGTGGTGCATATGGTATATTATGAAAAAGATCCTGAAAAAGTTGAATGGGTGCAACGCGTAGGAGAATATTAGTTGGTGTATGCGTAGGGCAGTTTATGCTTCATTTACCATAAAACAATTTGAGGATGCTTGGGATATGTTCATCAAGAAGTAAGAGCTTCAAAGTAACACATGGTTAGAGGGGTTGTATTTGGAGAGGAAACGGTGGGTGCCTGCTTATTTGAACAATGTGTTTTGGGCGGGGATGTCATCCACACAAAGAAGCGAGAATATAAATGCGTATTTTGATGGTTACGTTCATTCAAAGACGACCTTGAAATAATTTGTAGGAAAATATGAAAATTTATTGGGGAATAAGATCGAAAGTGAAAATCAAGCAGATGTGAAAAGTTAGAACACTTTCTTCCCGTTAATGACTGAAGATGAGTTGAAGAAGCAATTTCAAAGTGTTTTATACACATGCAAAGGTTAAGGAGTTTTAGAAACAATTTTTTGATAAAATTCACTGTTTCTATGATAAGCCAGCAAAAGTTGATGGTATCGTCTCCGAACATGAGATTAATGAGTGGGTTACATATGGCAAAGGAGAAGAGAAAAAGAGGATTCAAGTGGCATTTACTGTTGATTTCAATGCTGAAACCAATGAAACACATTATAATTGTCGATTGTTCGAGTCTAGAGGAATGGTGTGTAAATGTCAACTATTTGTGTGGCATCAAAAGGGAATTGAAAGAGTGGCTAACAAGTATATGTTGAGAAGATCGTGTAAAAATGTTAAAAAGGTCCACACAAAAGTTCGAATCTGTTACGATAAGTCATCAACGTCAATTGAAGCATGTCGGCATGACAACATGTGCAATATCTTTAATGAAGTTGCTGATTTAGTGGAAGAATCTCAAGGAGAAGTATGATATGGAGATGAAACGGGTACACGAGCTAAAACGAGAGTTGATGGAAACTTCGATTGTTTGTGAAAATAATGTGATTTCACTTGGTGATGACACGGGTACTCGTAAAAGTTCTTTTTCACTTGAAGATGGAGTAATACCTCCTAAACAAAGTGTCTCGATTTTCAGCATAATTATATAATTCATTTCAAATAAGGATCCTCGCATAACATTAAAACTACCCAAAGAGTTCCTATAGACACCCCAATCTGGATCTCCTGATCGTTTTACGATTTTTTGTTTCCTCGATGATGAAATCGGATTAAAAGCAGACTTGAGCTTGGAATGGTTTGAACTTTGTATGTGTGGAACCTTCCTTAAAACCTTATTGAACCTCAGAAACCCTAGGTCAAAACCCTAAGCCAAGGTTTGACCATCGCGCGTGCCTTTGGAACACTCGCGCGATGGTTGTGTGCCAGGTGTGGGTCAAAGTCAAACTGTTGACCGTTGACCCTCGCGCGACTATTTGAATCCTCGCGCAATTGTTTGTAACTCTCGCGCAACGGTTCTTGCCTGTCCCCATCATCTTTTTCCAAATGGATTTCGTGATCATCAGGGGGTTTATGGGGCAGTAGAACCCCGTTTTCTTCCAGAACAACTGTTGGTGACTGCATGGTTGGCACCTCCCAATGTAACCCCCCCCCCCCCCACCTTGTTGGCCACCTTCTCCACCAAGCTTGGCTGGCCAGCCTTGTTGGCTGGTGTTTAGGCCTAGTTTGCCATCCACCCTTGCCTCCCCCTTTGGCCTAAAAATACCCCCATGCTTCCAAAGTTAAGTACACACACAAAAATTACCAAAAATCAAGCACAAAGCTTACAAACCCTCAACCACACTTGTTACTCTTTCACTCATGTGTTCTACATACACTTATTTTCCAAGCTACACCACTTTGTTCAAACCATTTCAAAAACAACTCAAGCAAAGGTATAAACATTTACCTGTTTTCTATTTTGATCCCTGAGGAGGGCTGATAGGGCCAAGGCTGGTAATCAAATACTAGTCCTGGCCCTAAAGTCAGCAGAATTACAAGAAGCAGTGGTCTAGGAACCCTCGCGCGATGGTTCTCCATGCTCGCGCGACACTTTGTGTCAGTGTGAGAATGAACCACGTGGGGAAGGGTATCCTGGTCTTCCAGTTTTGTATACTATTTGTAACTGTTTTGAAGCATGTTTAGGTCTTAGATCACTGTGCTGCATGTTAAAAGCCATATCTTAGCTTAGTTTGCTGTCTTATTTGGTTTGGGATGCCTTTGGGATGTTTCTAAGTATGTTTCAGAACCCCAAGCATGCAAAGCAATTCCTGGAAGTCCAGTCAGAACCCTCGCGCGATGGTTTTGATGTCTCGCGCGATGGTTCTATACTTTCCAGTGGTTGCCCTTGCATGGCAGCTAGGGCCTGGCTCCCTGTTTATTCACCCCCACTGTTTAGGGGTTGTCTTTCAATTCCATTCACTCTGTTTGTAATAATTATTTACATTCCAATACATATAAAATTGCTTGGTTTGCCCCTTTGGTGAGCACTGGTCCTTCCAGAGCCCAGAAGGGGATAACCTTCAACCTGTGGTGGGACACAAAGCCTCGCGCAAGTGTTTAGAAATGTTGCGCGATGGTTCTTTGCATGTACATAGATCCATGCATGCAAAGTTGGTCATTATGTATGGCATGCCTAGGCCTTGTACAGTTTTTGAAGTTTCTGATCAGAGGGTTGGGTTTTATTCCATTTTTCATAGTATTCCATCCATCCATGCTCAATACAAACACATCTTGCAAATTATGTTACAGTTTTAATCCCCGATTAACTGTTCCCCCGCCCTAATTGGCTAAAAATTGATTAATTAAAAGAAGAATCACAAAAGTTTTCACAAAATGCCTAAGTAGAGACCGATCTCCGGATTGGGCGAGAGGGGTGCCTTAAAACCCTTCCCCTCTCGTAACCTGGCTCCTGAACCCAGATATGGTTATGACAGACTGGGACTCTGCTGAGGAACAATCGAACCAATATTAATCTATACTTAGAGTTTAATACATTTGCGAACAATTCCTTAAAAGTCTGTCAAAACGGTAAGCTTCGTGCTGCCGAAGGTTGGAATGGTGATTTAACAGGACCTCGTGTCCGGCCAATCTAATCTGGGACTTTTTCAATTGTTCACTTGCGTAGTTTTCTCTAAAGATGGACTAAATAAAGTGAGCCAAATTTGAAAAGGCATTTTGCGATTTTGTGATTCTTATTCTTCTTAAATCAATTTCTAGCATTCTCATTTGCATCGATGTGGGATAAGCCTCGTTGGATCGTTTTGGCAATCCGGCACGGTTTATCGGAGCCTGGGGACCCCGAATGACTAACAACCTTTGACGATGATGGGTCATGCTACCGTTTGACTGTTGCTCTGCGAATCGCGTGCAACAGGAGGTATATCTGTGGCCCTAGTCCGAGGAACGCTTTACGAACCAAAACCAACCTTTGCATATACAGAGCATTATAACTTTCCAAACTAAGACAGGTACATGCACGGTAAGATCTATCTGCATCTAACCTCATATACTGTCTATGTGTTACCGCTTTCCCTATCGCATGCTCTGTTCATTCATACCATCCCGCGTAGAAGCATGTTTAGGGCGACTTCGAGGTTCTCGTTTAAAAATGAGTTTGTCTTAAAATTATCGGGATGCTACTGGACCTGATGAAGAGTCGTGCATCTCGATGGTGCAGGTTTTCAATTCAAATCCTTAGGGAGAAAGGACTTTGGGAAATCAGAAATTTCTACATCCTTGTCTCTATACATGCTTAAGGTTTCAAACAGAGAATAAGAAACAATAGAGAGAATGCCATGATGCTTATACCAAAAGGTAATAAGTGCCTCGTCACTTACACCGCCTGGCTAAACAGCGCTGTGCCGCTCACACCATTATGGTTATGGTAGCATGACATTCATGCCGAGTTGTTCCAGCTTCAAAAGTTGAAACCCTAATCAGTGAAATTGCCGAAGGTTTAGGATTCTTTTGGCATCCTTTAGCCTCGTTCTCCTCTAATAAGGGTACATGTTCGAAAAGAATTCTGAGGATTCTGGCGGTGTTTGGATAATTTAAGATAGACTCGTCTTTTAGTGCTAGAGTCTAGGGGACACGGACGACGCTGCTGCATTTATGCTTTGGTCTTTTATTTAGATTGAAGTAGCAGTAGGACCCTTATCTTAGCATTTTCTTCCTGTGCAAGCATAGGTCCTGAGCCATTTCACCTCCAAGGAAAGTGTCGAGGCGAAAGGGGAAACCCACTTGGGACGTCTGCAACTGAATCCTGGTCAAAGACTTGTCCGACGTGAATCCCTGTCAGTTACCACGGAAGACTCTCCGTTTTCTCCATTAGTAGCTCAGTCATCCACCTCACCGGTAATTCAACGGGAAGGACAGCTAGCCTCTCTATCTTCTGTGTCAACAACTTCTGAAAATCCCAACATGGCCGGAACACCACCATATCGGCCGCTTACCATTGAAGATATGCTCATGAATCTTCAGAACAGCATCACCACAATGCAGTAGAGATCAGATCAGACCGATGCTAACATTACCCGTCTTAATGACCTTATCAACACTCATCTTCCACCTCCGCTCGAAGAGGAAGGCGAGGACGATGAGTCTGACCAAGAGCAGCCGATCTTGGTCGAAGATCCAAACAACCTAGGGCGCCTCATTGTGCAGCACAACCCTAGGGTGCTTCGCGTGCCTGCTGCCAATCCGAATCCCACAGGCAACGTCCTAGCTACAAATCCGGATATTGCTGCTCTTACTGCCAAGATGGCCCAACTTGAGGAATCCATTGCCAAAGCGGAAAAAGTCAAAGCTGGAGGGATCGATTTGGATCGTCTCTGCCTATACCCTAATGCCAAGCTCCCTGAGAAATTCAAAATGCCCGACCTAGCAAAGTTCGATGGAAGTGGTGACCCCCGGACTCACCTCTATAGTTACCATGCTGCTATGAAGCTCTTATTAGTTGAGCCTGAGGCCATGTCACAGCTCTTTCCTCAGACCCTCTCGAGCCCTGCTTTTCATTGGTTCTTGTCACTCGACATAGCCAAAAGGAGGACTTGGGAGGATATTGGGGCTGCGTTTATTTCGCAGTATAACTACAACTCTCAGCTGAAGATGACTATACGGGAGTTGGAATCCACAAAAATGGAAGCAAAGGAGACCTTTGCTGACTTCGTCAAGAGGTGGAGGGCCAAGGCTGCATTGATGACTGATCGCCCCAGCGAGAAAGACCAACTCCGCATCATCTCTCGAAATCGCCAGCTAGACTATGCAAAGCATCTGGTTCTAGCTCAAGCGTCTGTGAACTTTGAAACCTTCTTCGACTCTGGCCTGGCCATCGAGGATGCGCTTCAAAGCGGGATTCTGTCAAGAAGGGAATCTTCTGCCCCCCGAAAGCAAAGCCTCGTGCTTATTTGGGAATACCAATGCGCTGTTTGGGGGCGGAACTTTCTCAAATGCAGCAACCAGCGGCACGAATGCCACTTCCTCCAACACTACTAACCACATCTCTGATGTTAATCAGGTGCAAACACCACAGAACAGCCGGCCTTGCGGTCAGCCCCGCAGCTTCTCTGCAATTGAGGCACCTCTGTCCTCAATTTTAGAGAAGTTGGTCAAATCAGGGCATCTGAAACCCCTTGACCCAACTCCTCTACCCAAAAATCCCCTGGCAAACTTCAAGGCCAACCTGTACTGTGCTTACCATCAGGGGGCCAGCCATCTTACAGATTCTTGCTTTCACCTCCGACATGCGATCCAGGATCTCATCGATGAAGGGACTCTCCAAACTCCACCTCCACCATCCCACAAACCAAACAACCTCTCCAACTCCTTACCTAATCACAAGGCCGTCCCGCATATTAGCCAGATGTAACGCCCCCGAAATCGGGTTCGTTAATTAAACTTTTCATTGAATAAAAGGGGTAGAGTCTGGCGCATTATTACAACACAAACCCTCAGAGGGTTCTTATATTGCACAAAAGGGAGGACATCTAAGGTTATCTATAGCTCCTTTTCTTCTTCCATCCTAGCAAGCTCCTCAGCTCCAAATGCCTCCAAGTTGTACAGCTCTCCTTCCTCATCTATGAGGTCTGACACATTATACCAGCTTCGCCACTAGCATAATATGTCAGGGTCATATAAAGCAACACCGTGAACTTGAAAGCTCAATAGAGTAACCCAAAACCCACTAACCCTTAACATACAAGCAAATAACATATAGGTACGATTTTCCAAACTTAACATGCTTCAACAAGAACACATAACAATTACACATGCGCATTCACTAACTATCGTTGGTGTCATGTTTTCCGGGTTTCTCCTACGCGACAAATCGGATAACATGTCTCATTTTCTTTTCCAAAATAACATTTTGAAAATCACGGTGTAACACACCCAACCTCGGTTCTGCCGTTCCGAGTTCCCGAGTATTCTCACAATGGTTCCGCCGTCCCGGGTTCCCATTGGCACACATTGCATTGGCTTCTCTCCGCGGATAACCAAGCTACACACCCAACCTCGGTTCCGCCGTTTCGGGTTCCCGAGTATCCTCACAATGGTTCCGTCGTCCCGGGTTCCCATTGGCACACACACACACACATAATGCACCCACAAATGGTCATTATGTAGTTTCAAAAATCCTTTTTATCCATATCAACCACACCCTAGGTGTCATGTTTCTACTTTCTAATTTCATGTGTCTCGTATCATGCATAGACTCCGCGGTAGGACTTTTCACATGAATTATGCATTCACAACTAACAAGATCATCCAACTCTATCTTATCATGCGTGTTCATAACCACAAGTAAGGCAAGTAATCATACTAACAAACTCGTGATCATCTAAAAGGTCAAAATACGAATACTTTTTAGAAACAACACTTTATCTTTAAAACAAAAGCGTGTATCCATCTTCTTGGAAATTCAAAACAACATATGTTTATTGACGAGGAAATCAAGTTAGAAAGATTTTATAAAGTCTTGCAATCAACCATTCTCAAGATCATGCTTTCAAGTATTCCTAAGATCAAAATAACCACGTAAAACAAGATCAATCCAAACATGCATACAAACTATACTTAGGGGTAGAGAGTAAGGACACTCTACAAGATCATAAAACTTCTTATACTTAGAGAAAGTAGGTTCGAACAACTCTACCGTTCTTCTTGGCGGTAGGCGGCTACGGAAAGTACGTTGGTGATTGGGTGGAGTGACTTCCTATGGTAAGCTTCTGGTAGCTTTGAAAGAGAAAGGTTTCTCTCGAAACTAAGTCTCGACCTAAAACTACTTGGCTTTATGGATTGAAAAGTTGTTTAGGGATGAGTTTATGGAAGAATAAGTGAAGAACTTCAAGAACAACTTAAGAACAAAGCAAAAACAAGTAAGAACATTAGACTTTCTTAGAGAGAAATGGGAGGATGGAGGTGTGAGTTGAAATGGCACGTGATGAAGGTATTTATAGGCAAACTCTTGGGCTCTCCCCCTCCCTCATGGATGGCCCCCTTTCTCTCCTTTCTCCCTCATTAATCAGCTCCAAGGACTAGTCATTTCATGCTTTCCAAGCATGCCTTGACTTGTCTTTTCATGCTTTGAAAGCATGGCAAGTCTTACAAGACTTGTCTCATCCTAGAATGGGTTAGCTACTAGGTTATCATGAAGGGTTTATGGACTTGTCATTTCATGCTTTGAAAGCATGCCATGTTGTAGACACCCCAATCTGGGCTTCCAGATTAGTTTACTTACGGTTTTTGATTCCCCGATGATGAAACGGATCAAGAACACCTCGGGAATGTTGAGTGTTTGACCTTTGAGTGTTTGAAACCCTTGAACCTAACCTAACCTAAGTGACTTCCAAAAGCCAAAAACCCTACTGACCCGCGCCAAGGCGCAATCGTCTCGCGCCAGGGCGCAACCATTGCGCGCCAAGGCGCACTGTCGCGCGACGGTCTGACTCCATCGCGCGATGGTTGATCATCGCGCTCCAGACTCACTCCATTGCGCGCCAGGGCGCACCATCGCGCGATGAACTGACTCCCTCGCGCGAGAGTTAGCCTGGGTCAAAGTCAAAGTGTTTACTGTTGACCCACGCGCGACAGGTGGCACACTCACGCGATGGTCCCAGTCCATCGCGCGATGGTTCCCAGCAGTCACTTTCACCTTTTTCCAGCCAGGGTTGCTTGCCTAAGAGTCTACAGGGCTATTTGAACCCCGTTTTCTTCCCCAGGACAGTGGCAGTGCAGGCTTTGGGCACTACACCCTCACAACAACCTTTCCTATCACCTTTTGCAAGCCTTCACCACTAAGTTTTGGCCTTGGGCCTTGTTTGCCACCCCTTGCACCCTTCCAAGCCTCCTATAAATACCCCCCCCCCCCTTGGTCTTCCATTAAAAGGGTAGAAAAAAGTAGCAAAAATTCATTTTCAAAGGGTTTTTGCTTTGTACTCTTTTAAGCTAATAAAAGAGATACAAAGACACCTTAAGAACATAGCTTGTTCTTCTTCTTCCACTCAAACACCTCAATCAATCTCAACCTCAACTCAAAGCTCAAATACTTTTCAAACCTCAAAAGCCGAAGCTATAACTTACCTTTGTTTTGCTCTCTGTTCTGATCCCTGAGGGGGCTGGCTGGGCCAAGGCTGGTAATCAATACCAGTCTTGGTCCAAAAGCTGGCAAAGTTTCAAAAACCGTCATGGCTAGAACCAACGCGCGATGGACTCACTGTATCGCGCGATGGTCCTCTGTTGCTCGCGACAGTCCAAGTGGGGATTGGTGTCTTGCTGTTTTATGTCTTCATTCTGTATAGATCGCTTGCAAGCCTGTAAATAACCAGTTTATTGCTTTTCCTTTGTTAGAACTGCTAGCTTGCATTTCAATACTTCGTTACCATTACATTGGAGTACCCCTGGGACCTTTCTGAATATGTTTCAGAACCCAGAAACATGTAAACCAAGCACTGGTCTGGTCCAGTCCCTCGCGTGACAGACTGACACCATCGCGCGATGATGCGCCAGGGCGCACCGTCGCGCGCCTGAGGCACACCCTCGCGCGCCAGGGCGCACCATCGCGTGAGAGAGTGACTGTCTCCCACGATGGTTTGCTTTTGACCAGTGGTTGGCCTTGCATGGATAACTATGGGTAACTAGGCCTTTGGTCTCTGTTTTGTCCACACTGTTTATGGGCTGTTTTGTTTATTTGTTGGGCTTTTTAGCCTTTAAACTGTATATTATAACTGCTATAAACTGCTTGCTTTGTCCTGGGTGTGCACAGGTCATCCCAGAGCCCCGAGGGTTTGAAGATAAGAGCTGTGGGTTTAGGCTTACTGGCGCGCGCAGGTCTTGTAGTAGCGTGCGCAGGTTTAGTCAGCATGCATTGACTTGATCAGTGCATACTGGTTTCTTCCTATACACGACATTCCAAGATAGGGGCTTTCCAGTATGTTTAAATTCCCACAGCAGTCTGTTCTCATCCTATACTAACTGCTCATTCATGCCATCTATCACATCTTGCAAAGTGTTACAGTCTTAATCTCCGATTAACTGTTCCCCCGCCCTACCTGGCTAAAAAATGATTAAAGAAGAAAAAGAATCACAAAGTTTTCACAAAATGCCTAAGTAGAGACCGATCTCCGGATTGGGCGAGAGGGGTGCCTTACTTCCCCTCTCGTAACCTGGCTCCCGAACCCAGATATGGTTATGACGGACTGGTTCCTTCACTTTTTCAAATCAAACAGCGCGGCAGGTGCTTCGAAATACGGTTCCTTGGGTGTCGGACCTTCAAACCCGAGTGGCGACTCTGTATTCCGAGCGTGTGCCGCCTCCGCTTCGCGCTCCCTCGATTATGGGCCCGTGCATTTTGGAATCCGAAAATTCCAGGGCATGCTGGCCACAGTGGCGACTCTGCTGGGGATAAATCGAACCAATATTAATTCATACTTAGAGTTTAATACGTTTGCGAACAATTCCTTAAAAGTCTGTCAAAATGGTGAGCTTCGCGCTGCCGAAGGTTGGAATGGTGATTTAACAGGACCTCGTGTCCGGCCAATCTGATCTGGGACTTTTTCGATTGTTCACTTGCGTAGTTTCCTCTAAAGATGGACTAAATAAAGTGAGCCGAGCTTGAAAAGGCATTTTGTGATTTTGTGATTCTTCTTCTTCTTAATCAATTTCTAGCAATCTCATTTGCATCGATGTGGGATAAGCCTCGTTGGATCGTTTTGGCAATCCGGCACGGCTTACCGGAGCCCGGGGACCCCGAATGACTAACAACCTTCGACGATGATGGGTCATGCTACCGTTTGACTGTTGTTCAGCGATATCGCGGGCAACAGGAGGTATATCTGTGGCCCTAGTCCGAGGAACCCTTTACGAACCAAAACCGGCCTTTGCATATATAAAGCATTAGAACTCTCCAAACTAAGACAGGTACCTACAGGGTAGGATCTACTTGCATCTAACCCCATATACTGTCTACGTGTTACTGCTTTTCCTATCGCATGCACTGTACATACATTGTTTTGCATAGGAGCATGCTTAAGGCAGTTCTTTCTTTCGAGTTTGTCTTACGCTGTCTAAGACATTGTTGGACCCGATGAGGAATCGTTCATTCTATTGAATGTTCGTTATCAATCGCAAAGTCCTTAGGTCTGCGAGACTTTGAGAAATCAAAATTTACTAAATCCTTGACTCATGCCCGATTAAGGATTCAACTGACAATAAGGAACGACAAAGTATTGATGCCGTGTCACTGGCGCCTCCCAAGTTAAAGTGCGTTGTCACTATACACCACGTTGTTCAAGGTTAAGGTGCCATGTCATCAATACCAAGTTGTTCCAAATTCAAAGTTGAATCTTCAAATGGGACTAGTCGAAGATTTAGTCTATTTTGACATCTTTTAGGATCTGTCGATCTACTCAAGGACACATCGCTGAAAAGAATTCTGAGGATTCTGACAACGTCTGAAATTCATGAGGCAAACTCATCTCTGGAACTGTAAATACATACATGTCGTTTTGCGTAGGAGCATGTTTAGGGCGGCTTCTAGGTTGTCTCTCGCTTTCGAGTCTGTCTTATGCACTAATTTGGATGCTGCTAGACCCGATGAAGAGTCATGCATCTCGATGGTGCATGTTGTTATTTTTCAAGTCCTTAGATTAGCGAGACTTTGGAAAATCAAACCTTATTAAATCCTTGGCTCATGCCCAGTTGAAGATTCAACCAAAAATAAGGAACCGCAAAGTGTTGATGTCGTGATATTGATGTCATTTTGGTTATCGTGCTAAGCACATACACCGCCCGGCTAACGCACGTTGTCGCTAAAGCACCCCGGTAAAGGTGTCACGCCATCAATATCGAGTTGTTTCAAGTTCAAAGTTGAACCTTCAAATGGGACTAGTCGAAGACTTAGTCTGTTTTGACATCTCTTAGGATCAGTTTGATCTATTCAAAGGATACACCCTCGAAAAGAAATCTGAGGATTTCTGGCAGTGTCCGAGTGTCTTGAGATAGACTCATCTCTAGTTATAGAGTCTAGGAGGACACCAACGACGATGTCATGTACATTGCATTTTTCTTGCAAATGAACTGATAGAGGAGTGCCACTGAGCTTTCAATTACTTTGCAATCTAGTTCTGAGCCATTGCACCGAGCAAGAGAGTACTGAAAGGAAGAGCCAAACCTACTTGGGAACGTCTTCAGAATCCGAGTCAAAGGTTGGTCAGGTTACAATCCCAATCAGTCACAACGGAAGGCTCTCCGCGCTCTTTGTTGGCTGCTCTACAGTCAGGGTCACCACCGGTTGTACAGGAAGGGCAACCAGCATCCCCATCTTCTGCATCGAGCACTTCTGAATCACCTACCATGTCAGGTCAGCCAGAGGTTCAACCACTTTCTCTGGGAGACATGCTCATGAACCTCCAGAACAGTATCACCGCTATGCAGCAGAGGGCCATCCAGACTGATGCTAACATCACCCGTCTCAATGACCTTATCAACACTCGTCTTCCACCTCCACTCGAAGAGGAAGGCGAGGACGATGAGGACGACCAGGAGTAGCCTGTCATGGTCCCAGATCCGAATCACGAGGGGCGTCTCATTGTTCAGCCCAACCCTAGGGAGGTTCACGCACCTGTTGCAAAGCCAGATTCGACAGGTGGTAGGCCTGTTTTGAATCCTGATATGGTAGCTCTTATGGCTAAGATGGCTAAGCTAGAAGAGGCTGTCTCAAAATCTGGGAAGATCAGTGCAGGAGGGATTGATTTGGATCGTCTCTGCCTGTACCCTAATGCTAAACTACCAGACAAATTCAAAATGCCTGACTTGGTCAAGTTCGATGGGAGCGGTGATCCCAAGACTCATCTCTATGGCTATCATGCTGCTATGAAGTTACTCAAAGTAGAAAGTGAGGCCATGTCTCAGCTCTTCCCTCAAACTCTCTCTGGGCCTGCCTTCCATTGGTTTCGCTCGACATCTCCAAAAGAAGAACTTGGGAAGACATTGGGGCTGCCTTCATCGCTCAATACAACTACAACTCTCGGCTCAAGATGACTACTCGCGAGTTAGAATCTACGAAGATGGAAGCTAAGGAGTCCTTTGCGGACTTTGTCAAGCGGTGGAGAGCCAAAGCCGCTCTAATGACTGAGCGCCCCAGCGAGAGAGACCAACTCTGCATCATCTCCCGCAATCTCCAGCCGGATTATGCCAGGCACCTGGTGCTTGCTTAAGCGTCCGCCAACTTTGAAACCTTTTTCGACGCTGGCCTGGCCATCGAGGATGCGCTACAAAGTGGAATCTTGCCAAGAGGGGAGTCCTTTTCTTCCAATCCTCAGAAATCAAAGCCGAAGGCTTACTCTGGAAACAGTACTGCACTGTTTGGCGGTAGCAATTACGCCAGCACGGCTACAAGTGGGGATAATGCTGCTGCTTCCCCTAATCATACAGCCGATGTCAATCAGGTTCAAAACGCCCAAAGCTACCGGGCCCGAACCCAACCTCGGAGTTTCTCTATCTTCGAGGCACCTCTGTCCGCAGTGATGGAGAAACTTGTCAAGTCTGGGCATCTCAAACCTTTGACCCCTACTTCCCCACCCAAAGTCTGACCTACCGGTTACAACCCTAATCTCTTCTGTGCCTTCCACCAAATGCCTGGTCATCCAACTGACAAGTGCTATCGTCTTCGACATGAGATTCAAGATCTTATTGATGATGGCACGGTTCAAGTTCCCCCAAAACCCAACATCGTTACCAACTCCTTGCCTCAACACAGGTCTGACCCTCTGGTTGGTCAGATATCATCGCCTCCATTCAAATCAATCCTAGCTCCACCATATTCAATCCTAGCCACTATATCGTCCAAGCAAATCAACCCAAACCCATCGTATCTATCCCGTCCGAAACGGAGGTTAACATGATGGCAGTAGGTTTGGCAATTGAGGTTTTCACTGCCGATATCTGGTTTGATAGGGATGAGGGGCTTACAAATGAGAAGATTGACTGGCTGAGGTCCATTGATCAAAGGAGCATCGAGTAGGTTTGGTTGAAGAAGCTGAAGAAGCCGAAGAAGCCGAAGTGCTGTTGCTTGGGCCTGACACCCGCTGGATCCCACCTCTTTTTGTGGAAGCTATGGGTAGCTTTTTAACAGTTGCGTTTTCAAAACCGCGTTTAGTTTGCATTGGCAATATGTCTGAGTCTAACACAGAGTCTTTTGCGTTTGTCTAAAGTCTAGCTCTGAGTCAGAGTTCGTGCCTCTTGGCCCTCCACGTCGTAGCTTGTATTTCAAGTTTTGAGTCTGCTGTACTTGGTAAATCCCGTGGGTTTTTATGATATGCATTATTCTGCTTACTTCGCTCGCTTTTGAATAAACTGTGTCGACCCTGACGACGAAGGGATAGATTTCGATGGGATCATCCCCAAGGAAATGAGTTCCCTCGCCGACAGGGAAGACGAAAGGCATGCTCAGCCTATTGAAAGAAGAAGTAGTTTCAATAAACTTGAAAGACAAAGATAACCCCCGAATGGTTCAGTTGGTTCAAAGTTGTTCCCAGAGGAGCATTGCGCCCTGTCAGACAGGCACGAAGAGTTCATTGACGTCTTGGCGTGGTCTCATCAAGTCACGCCTCGCGTTGGTCTTGAGATACAAAAGCATCAAACCCCCTGCTACCAGGTGCCAATCCAGAAAACAGAAGCTCAAGAGGGCTCCGGGCCTCATACCATGTTCAAAAGCAACAACAGTGGCGTTCCGCTGAGTACCAATGAGAAAGTGTACAAAATGGTCTGGAGCAAGACTTTTCCGACCCAAGCACTTTTGACTCTGTGTCATCAAAGCCATTTTATCTGTGGCTGCGACCAACGGTTTTCGACCTCAATGGCAACAAATTCAATTCCTTGGTCAACCTGGATCAATTCAAAAGTTACTTTTCCTTGAGAGAAGCTCGTTGGGCTGAAAACCCCAAGGGTGGGCAGTTCCAAGCAAAAGTTAAAGCAGCCTGCTAGACCGAAAACCTATGAAGGGAGTCTAGGCAAAAGTAATAGGCAATAAGCTCGCTAGACCGAAGACCCGAATGGACGGTACTAGGCAAAAGTTAGAGCGCAAAAGGAGAGGTAAACACACGAGTGAACCTTAGCCTGAACTACGTTTTGACCTGATTTCCTAGCATGGGATACGTAGGCAGTCTCCCTTTGAGACTCGATCACAATCTATCAAATTGCATCCATGGTTGACGTTTTGGTACACATCAAAGGTCGAAGAGGATCGAAGATCAGGTCAAGCTGTGATGAAGGAATCAGAAGGGGAAAACCTTTGTCTTTCAATTTTATTGCAAACTGCTTCTTCAATTTACAGGCTGAGCATAAAGCCTTAAAATATTTGAAGCATCAAAAACAGAACAAAATGCTAAAAGCCTAATGGCTCACAGTTTATTCTAAGTTCAGCGAAGTCTGGTATGAGCAGTTACAGCCTCGAGTGCTAGCTTATAGTCATGCGCATTTGTTCGAAGTGATTCGCGTTGGTTTCAGTCTTGTGCATGCTCTTTCAATTCTAGCAGTAGCCTGCTACTGCCCTCAGATGTCGTTCCAGGGGCTTTTGCCAAGTCTTGTCATACCATGCAGGTCATATGGCCTAATGTGACTGCACGGGGGTGTCGGTTTTAGTCTGGGCCTATACGAGTCATCATCTGCGTCTTATGTCCGTCTTTGCGACATTTTTCCAATTTTTTTCAATCAACTGTCATGTCGAGATGCTTTTCTCAATTTTGTTTGTACAGGTCTTTGCACCTTTTTCAATTTCGTAAGTGTCAGTTTCACCTGTCTAAGGAATGTGGTGAGTTTTGGCTGCTTAATGCCCAAAATTTCATTGTGTTCTGTGTGTCAAAGGGTTCGCATTGTACCCTGGGACTCTTTTACCCTTTTCATTTGAGCTAGGCGAGTCTATATATGTGCGCATGTATGTGTGTCAATTCAGGTCACTTGTCAATGCAAATTAGATATTAGCGACTGGAAAGTGCAATTTTTACATTGCTACCCTAGCTCCTCTAATCCACAAGCTGTGGAAATTTCATGAACAGCAAGGGCACGTCAGCCCATGGCCAAGCAAAGCATATCTGTCTGGCACATCTGCCCAAGCATCAAAGAATGAGCACACGGGCCCAATGCCGTTACTATGTCAATTGGGGCATGCTAGCCTGTTCAGTGTCTCTCTATCTGGGTGCGCATCTCAGAAGTAACAGACAGTACAATAATGAGGCTCAGTGGTAGTCTTTAGGCGTCGTTATCCTCCTAGGAGCCGCCCTTAGCTTGCATATGCATTTGTAGGGAGGTAATCCCGAACAGGTACAAGGTGTGGCCGAACACGTGGTACGTGGGGCCCAGAACAGATACGGTCGGAATATTCGCCGTGCAGTGAGGTGAACGGCACAAGGACCGGGGATACGAGAGGTCCCAGGTCCAAGATACCCGAGCAGGGGCATGGTCCAAAGAGCAAGGGTAGTTGTTGGACTAGTCTCGTGATAAGGGGTCCAGTGATATGAGAAATCATTGGTCCAGAGGGTCTGTTCGGCAACGAGAAGGCCGAACAGTAGCAGCAAGGTACCAGGAGGTGCTCCGGAGTGGTCCAGAAATGGAAATATCCAGTAAGGAAAACAAGATCTGGAGGAGATACCCAACGAGAATGGGGTGAACGGCCAGCTTTGGAAAGAGTTCCTAAAAGGTCTAAAAGGAAATATGCAGTTATGGGAATGAGAATCCCTGATATTCTAAGTTCCCTTTACGAGAAAGGAAACTTAGGGCAGCAAGATGGCTCGGACAGCAAGTAGACATGGGTCTATAAATATGAGGTAAACCTAGAGGTAAAGGTACGCAATTCCTGGTTATTTGATTACTTCCTACTGAGAATTAGGGTTTTCACTAGTACGAGATACTAACTTTGGCATCGGAGGGCCTTTGCCACGAGAAGGCAAAGGTGCGCTCACCCATTGTTTGTTTTACAGGCTCAACTCCGGCGGTGTGGTAGGGTTCCGGTGTAAGAACGAGAAGTAGCCGTTACGATCAAGGTGCTGTTTGGAGGCCCATTTGTTTTCCTGCACTTACAATTGGCGCCGTCTGTGGGAAACGAAAGAGGTCCCTTCGAAAAAGCGACCATGGTGGAGGAAGATCCAAAGACCCCAGTTGACCCGAATAATCTGCTGGGTGGGGGAGGTGACAAGTCCCCGCCGGATCCTCCAAGAAAGCCCGATGGCGGGCGAGCGGGGAGGACCACGAGTAAGGACCGCCCCCTGGCAGTCCATGGCGACTCCAGAAACAAGGAAGGACGGCAACGGGATCCACGAGAAGGAGTAAGTCCCGCCGTGAAAGGGAGTCGGTGGCACGTTCGAAAAGCGTGCATAGCCGGGAAGATATCCTGGACAAAAAGAGACGGGAGATAGAAGAGTACGCTCGCTTGATTAAAAGGCGAGAGTACGAGATTCAACAGTTGCAGAGGATACGAGAACATCCAGAGGATTCTGGGCTTTCACGAAGGAAGTCCAGAAAAGAAAGGTTGGATATGGTGGAGTACAGGAGAGCTTCTTCACGAAGAAGAAGAAGCAGGAGCCTCACTCCGAGACGACCGAGGGCTTCTTCACAAAAAAGGACAAGCAGGAGCAGGAGCTCCTCCCCCGAGGAAGGAGGGAGGAGAAAGCACCACAGGGACAGGTACGAGAGACCTGATTCCGACTGGGAAAGGAATAATGCCAGGGCTGCGAAGGTATCGGAGGAGGGGACCATGAGAAGAAGCACGGAGAGCCCTTAGCAACATAGCAACTTCTCCTTTTGCAAAGAGATTGCAGGAGGCAAGGTTGCCGAACAGGGTTAAGCACGGGACGTTTATCCTATACGAGACCAATGCAGACCCCGTGGCGCACATACAACATTACCAGCAGGCGATGTTTATGCACGGCGGTGATGACGCAATCATGTGCAAGATGTTCCCATCTAGTTTGGAAAAAGTGGCCCTATCATGGTTCCATAAGTTGGGGCCGAACACCATACGAGGGTGGAGACAGTTGGCCGAGGAGTTCACTGCTCGGTTCCTGACGAGCAGGAAACCACCCAAAACTTTTGAGAGTCTCTCGGCTATGAAGCAAGGAAAGAGTGAGCCGATCAGGGACTACGCCAAGAAGTATTGGGAGACTTTCAACGAGATTGAAAGTTGCGGTGAGGAGTATGCAATAGCGACGTTCAAGACTGGGCTACCTGTTCGTGGGGAGCTACGAAAGTTCCTAAACATGAGCCCAGTGAGCACACTGGCAAAGCTGATGGAGCGGATTGAGCAGCACGCCAGGAACGAGGATGACATACTACGGGAAGACGACAAGCTAAGTGCCGAGCAAGTCAAGGGACCCGCCAAGAAGGCGGATAAACCCGAACCCAAGACTTACAAAGAAAGAAAGGAGCACGGGCGGACTAAGAGAGAGTCGTAAAAGCACGTCCCTGATCCGAAGTCGTTCTTCTCGGTGACAACGGTTTGGAAAGAACCGATTTATCGGGTTCTTTATCGAATAAAGAACCGCCCATACTTTAAATGGCCCCCACGGCTGGAGGGTGACAAAGATGCAAGAAGGGCTCCGAGTCAGCACTGCAGTTACCACAAAGACTGGGGGCACATGACAGAGGATTGCGAGATGTTTAAACAACATCTTGATGACCTGGTCTCCCGTGGGTACCTGAAAGAGTTTATCCAAGAGGAGCACAAGGGTGCCGAAAAGATGGAACTGGATTACGAGCAAAATCCAAGGGGCGTAATCCATATGATACATGGGTTGGCCACACCTTATACGAGAAATGAGGTGAGATTACTCAGGCGGTGTGAAGCACGACCCACGTGATGCAGTTGGGAAAGAAACGGGGACGTGAAGCGGAAGGGTGCAACGAAGGCATAGTATTCACGGATGAAGACCTGGGAGGAGTCCAGGTGCCGCACAACGACGCTCTTGTCATAACCCTACGAATTGGGGAATATGACATGGAGAGGATCCTGGTAGATTCAGGAAGTTGCACCGAGGTGCTTTACTACGACGCATTCAAGAAGCTGGGATTGACACAGGCGGACTTGGTACAGTCAGTAACCCCGTTGGTCGGGTTTAGTGCAGGAGCAGTTTGGCCATTGGGTAAGGTAACCCTTCCTGTTCGGGCGGGAACAGTGGTGCTCAAAACCGATTTTTGGTGGTGGATGTGCCGTCTTCCTATAACGCGATTATAGGAAGAACCTGGCTGCATAAGATGAGGGCAGTTTCGTCCACCTTACCATCAGATGGTGAAGTTTCCAGGACCAATGGGATCGAAAGAATAAAGGGGAACCAGAAGACAGCCCGACAGTGCTTGGTTTCTATAATCAAGAAGGCGCCCAAGGCACAGCTAGTACAAACCGTCGAGGTTAACAACCAGCCGACCATCGAGGATGTCGGAGGAATTCGGCCGAGAAGGTGGTGGAAGGATTGAAGAAAATCCGGATCAACGAGAATGATCCAGAAAGGTATTTCCTGATTGGGGAGAACCTGTGCACAGAAGAGGAGGAAGAATTGGTGAAGTTCCTCAAAGAGTACGTTGATGTGTTTGTTTGGATGCCAGAAGAGATGCCTGGGTGGATGCAAACGTGATTTGCCACCACTTGAATGTGGATCCACAACACAAACCGGTGATGCAGAAGAAAAGGAGATCAGCCGTACAGCATGTGGACGCTGTCATCGAAGAGGTGAACCGCTTGCCCGAGGCAAAGGCGATCCGAGAAGTGTATTACCCGAAGTGGTTGTCTAACACGGTAGTGGTGAAAAAGAAGAATGGGAAGTGGCGAGTTTGCGTCGACTTCACAGATCTAAATAAGGCCTGTCCAAAAGACAGTTTTCGCCCAAGATAGATCAACCGGTGGATGCAACAGCTGGGTATGGGCATATGAGTTTTCTCGGCGCTTATCGAGGATATCACCAGATAGCTATGTACGGCCCCGATCCAGGAGAAGGCGTCCTTTATCACCCCACTGGGTCGATCACTCTGATGTCATGCCGCTTTGGTGCGAGGAACGCCGGAGCAACTTATCGAGATTAGCAACGATTATGCTAAAGAATCGTTCGGCAAGACCATGGAGGTATACATAGATGACATGGTGGTTAAAAGCAAGGAGAAACGGGACCACATAGCTGATCTGAAAGAAGCTTTTGAGATATTGAGAGAGTATAAGCTGAAGCTCAACGCCTCGAAATGTGCCTTTGGAGTAAGTTATGGAGTTTCTGGGCCACTTGGTGACCATTAGAGGGATAGAGGCGAATCCTGATCAAATCACAGCTTTGCAGAAGCTGCAGAGTCCAAGGACCACGAAGGAGGTCCAGCGGTTAACAGGGATGGCGGCAGCTCTTAACAGGTTCATCAGTCGTTCGAGTGACAAATGCAGGCCTTTCTTTCAGTTGTTAAAAAAAAGAGAAGGTTACGAATGGGGGGCAGAATGTGAGCAAGCATTCCAAGACATGAAAAAATACTTGGCAGCCGCCCCACTTTTGTCCACTCCCGAGCCTGGTGAGACCTTGACCTTGTACTTAGCAGTGTCAGAACATGCTGTAAGTGCGGTCTTACTAAGGAACAAGGGATCCGAGCAAATTCCTGTCTATTACGTGAGCAAGACGCTACTGGACGCAGAAACGAGGTATCTGCCACTTGAGAAGTTGGTCCTGGCGCTGAGGACGGCGGCTAGGAAGTTGCCCCATTACTTCTAAAGTCACAAAGTGGTGGTTTACACACAGTTCCCGTTGAAGTCGTTGCTCCGAAAGGCTGATTTCTCGGGACGAATATCGACCTGGTCAGTGGAATTGAGCCAGTATGATATTGATTATCAGCCGCGCACGGCAGTTAAAGGGCAAGTTTTGGCGATTTCGTGGCGAGTTTTCTCCTCGCAGCTGCTCCACCGCCTCCTACGAAAGGAAGCGATTGGTTGAGCAATCAGCCGAGAAGAAAAAGGCATCCGCCGAGCAGGACCCTTTGGAATGGAAGCTTTTTGTTGATGGGTCCGCATGCAATACCGGATCTGGAATTGGAGTAGTACTCTTCCCTCCTGAAGGAGTTATGATCGAGTTGCCGTTGCGCCTAGGTTTTAGCGCGTCAAACAACCTGGCGGAGTACGAGGCACTCCTAGCCGGGTTACGGAGCGCAAAAGCCTTGAAGGTAAAAAGAATTCGAGTATTCTGTGATTCACAACTCGTGGTGAATCAGCTGTCCGGGGAGTACGAGGCCCGAAATGAGAAGATGGCAGCCTACGTGGAGGCAGCCAAGGATTTGCTTGATACCTTCGAGAAGGTACACATCGAGCAGATAAGCTCTGGGCGGAATGCCCACGCTGACTCAACAGCGGCTGTGCCAACAGAGCTCAAGAGGAAGGTGGCGGTGGACTATCTTGTTGAGCCGAGTATTGGGAGAAATGTGGAATTGGTCTTGGGCGTGAACCAAGGACCAAGTTGGATGGATCAATAGTGGAGTTCCTACGAGATGGGATACTCCCCTCAGACAAAAAAGAGGCTCACAAAATAAAGACGAAATGCAAGATTTTGGCTATCACCGAGGGGAAATTGTACAGGATCCTTCACCGGACCATAACTGCTTTGTGTGCATCCCGAGATGGTGCGTAAATTTCTCCACGAGATACATGAGGGAACGTGTGGGAGTCATGCAGTGGGAGATCCATCGCTCACCGAGCAATCACACAGGGTTATTGGTGGCCACACATGCAAGAAGATGCGAAGGTGTATGTGAAAATCTGTGAGAAGTGTCAGAAGTTCTCACCTATGATCCGAACAGCAGCCGAAGATCTGGTGCCCTTGACAAGTCCTTGGCCGTTTGCGCAGTGGGGAATGGACATCGTGGGTCCACTCCACAAGGCTACTGGGAACAGGAAGTTCCTGTTGGTAGCAACGGACTACTTTACCAAGTGGATTGAAGCAGAACCACTGGCAAAAATCACAGAACCCATGATAGAAAAGTTCGTGTGGAAGAACATCATCACTCGATTTGGAGTTCCTTATTTCCTGATCACTGATAATGGGTCACAGTTCCAGAAAAAGTTCAAGGCTTTTTGTGCCCAATATGGAATAAGGAACTACTATTCCACGCCAGCCTACCCCCAGAGCAATGGGCAGGCAGAGGCGTCCAACAAAACCATACTTGACGGGATCAAGAAACAGTTGGACAAAGCAAAAAGCAAGTGGCCTGGCGAATTGCCACTGGTCCTGTGGGCGCACCGAACAACTCCTAGGAGGTCTACGGGAGAGACCCCCTATTCGCTAGCGTATGGAACAGAGGCTGTTATTCCATTGGAGGTTGGTTTGCCGACCAACAGGACCACATTGGTGGAAAGTGGGGGCAATGACAGAGCCCTGGAAATCGAGCTGGACCTCGCCGAGGAGAGGAGAGAACGAGCTCTGGTACACCTGGCTTCGTACCAAGAGCAGCTGATGAAAAGCTACAACAAGCATGTCCACCCACGAGAATTTGGTGTTGGAGACCTTGTGTTAAGAAAGGTGCTCGGCAACACCAAGGTGGCCAACGAGGGAAAGTTGGGGGCCAATTGGGAGGGCCCGTATCGAGTTACAGAAGTTGTGGGCATTGGGGCATATTGATTGGCAGACCTGGACGGGAACCCGGTACCAAGGCCCTGGAATGTTCACAATTTGAGGAAGTTCTACATGTAAAGAACTTCGATTTTATTTTTATTCTGTTTTAGGTACACATCGTGATTGTGTAGGAATTATGAATAAAATTCCCTTGAGTTTTCTTTTACTAGTTGCAATGGGTACGCATAACGCCCCCTTGAGTTTTTTAAATTATGAATAAAAGTTTCCAGATTTTTGGTAAACAAACACTGTTTTTTACGAGTTTTTCTTTTGTTATGCTCAAAATACGAAGTCAAGTCAAGCTATGTCCTTAGTCCTCACTTCGTATTGGGGAGCAGAGGGATAGGGTAGCTGAATGAAATTTCGAATATTTCAGAATTATGTCAAGTACGAATACACTTGACTGTTTGTTCGGGTACGAATACACCCAGAATTATGTCAAGTACGAATACACTTGACTGTTTGTTCGGGTACGAATACACCTGCATTATGTCAAATCTGAATACACTTGATTGTTTGTTCGGGTACGAACATACCCAGAATCGAGCCAAGTGTAAGTATACTTAAGCGATTGCTCGGGCACGAAAACGCCCAGAAAGCATATGAGAATGTGCATACTGTCCTCAAACACGAATATGTTTAGCATAATCTCAAGTGCAAATAGGTTTGTTTACTTGTATGCGGGCATGCCCACAACAGAGTCTGGGTATGAGCAAACCCAGGATCACTAGGTCCAAATACGAACACATTTGGGTAACCTAAGAATGTAAGCTTCCAAGCATGAAGCATTTGAGCTGCATACGTGAACATGCAATAATATCTAAAGTCCGAAAAACTTGAGGACTGCTAAAGCATCATTTAAAGGTACGAGAAACCTACAACAGTTAGAAAATGAACACGATTGGACCATCAACAGGCACGATGAGGCCTGGGGAGCATACGTGAATATGCATAAAACTAAGTATGAAGACACTAAGCACATAAAATATTGGTCACGAGACGGCCACCTGTGTTAAAGAACGGCCACGAAGGGCCAGCCAAACGTGTTCGGGCCACGAAGGGCCAGGCAGAGCTAAAAGTTTAGGCCAAACAGGGCCACCAAAGCATAAAAAGCCACGAAGGGCCAGAATCAGCAGAAATTAAAGTGTTTGAAAATGTATCAGGCGCCACGCAGGGCAATACCAATGGCCACGCAGGGCCAGTCAAAAACTGATTCAAAAGGTTTCAAATGTAATCGCTACGAAGAATCCAACTTACTCTTCGTTGGTCAGGTCTTGGATAACAGGTGGAGAGCAGTCACGGAGACCGGAGCGATTGTGTTGTCCACGGCAGTAGATTCAGGTGGACCACCATTGGCTTCCTTCTCGCCAAGGTTGGTCACTTCTCCGGATTGATCGGCACTGGCGTCCTGCTGCTCGGGGCGTTAGCATTGAGCTCCTGTCTGTGCCGTCTTCTTCCTCTTCCTCGGTACCCAAGATAGAGCAATCAAGTCGATCTCGGTCAGTGGAGAAGATTCTGCAGTGCCTAACTTTTTAAGGCAAGCCAGCCAACTTCGAAGACTTGGTCCTGGATCCCCAGGCATTTGGTCCGTATAGCTTTCGGTAGCCACACGGATCCCTTCATTGTAGCCCTGCTGATAGGAGGTCTTGGCTTCATTCTTGCTCGCCTCCAGCTCAGTAAGAGTTTGGTTCAAGCTGTCCTCGGTCCCCTCCAGCTTGCCCTTAAGCTCGTCCACGGTCCCGCGAGCCTGGTTCCTCTCTCTCTAGCCTGACGATTGTATTTTGCGGCTTGGCATTTTCACTTGCCGATCGGCGCGTTGGGGCTCAGGCCCGGCCAAGTTTTTGCGCCATGGCAACCATCTTTTGCATTGCCTGGAGGTACAGAAAACAAAGCAATGTCAGACACAAGTAAGGATACGTAATGCACTAAAAAAGCACGACAGTCTCATTTTAGCACCGTGGCTCATGAACGAGCCAGGAGGTTGTCGAGGAGCAAGAGACTTCTTCCGCATGTCCCCGTGAAGTAGAAAAGCCTGTGATAAAGGTAAGCGATCCCTTTCAGATTCAAAGATCGCCAGGCGATGACCGGCCGCCGCCATGGGTAAACCGAGGGGCCCAGAGCGGGCCTGAGGAGCTGTAAGTTGGGGCGGAGGACGTTCAACGCGCAGAAGTTTCCACCGGCGTTTGTCGCGGTGGTCGCCTCAATCTCTCAGGCGAAGCCTGGGAGCGCCCGTTGGTGGACCTCGGCGCCATGAGACGGCGCCGGGCTTTGAAACCTTCCGCGGCCACGAGTAGCCGCGGCCTCTTCCACGGCCAACGGTGAGAAGGTCGCTGAGATTGATCGGCTGGTCCATCTCTCGGGGTGGGGGAGATGGGGAGTATCCGCTCGAAGATGTGGAAGCTTCTTCGGCAAGCTGGATTGGTTCGTTGGGCAGAGGAGGGGTCCGAGAACGCCTCTCTTCCTGTTGCTCGGGCTGTTGAGCTGGAGGATCAGGGATGATGGGATTGGCAGCTGCTCGGATTCGTCGGTCGATGAATCCGCCGTATGATGCACGGTAACTGAGGAGAATCTGTGCTGCCCTTGCTCGGCCAGCCAAACGCGTGCCTTGACCGTTGAAGGCAAGAGCGCGGTTGATATCAGTAACGTGGACCTGAGGGGTGATGATGGCGTGCCCCTGGTTGACGTTCGTGGCTGCAAATACGAGAAAATTAGCAGTCAGTAAAAGCAAAAATATGTAATGCAATACGAAATGTTGCTCGGTATGAAGTTCTACGAGAAAGAGAACTAACGTGGAGTGCCAAATCTGTGGGGTGCGTGAAAGCCGACGACTCTACCGTCCTCGTCTCTGGGCTCGAAGTTCCCCGTGACGATGAGGAAGTCGTCGTCGTCCCCTCTAGCAGAGTCAGGCAATTCGAGCACCAATCTTTTTCTGGAGTCCCTACTCTTGAGATAGTAGGTCAGAGCATCTTTGGTTCGAGAGATGCTGTACAGATGGTGAATATCGTGTAAACCTAAGGATGTGCCTAGCATTTGGTTCAGGGCATTGATGCCCATCACAACCCTAAAAAAATTGGCTGAGACCTGCATAGGAGACAGTCTGTAATGGGACAGAACCTGGCGGAGCAATGGTGCCAGGGGAAACCTGACGCCGCCCTCGACGACGGCGACGACAGGAATGTGCAGAGTGTCATTGTCAAAGCACTCCCGAATGGCGTTTTCAGAGGCTAGTGTGGTGGCCACATTGTCAGGAATCTCGTAACGAGATCTGAACTCAGCCATCCGCTGAGGGGTGTCGCAATGACTACGAAATCTACCCATACTGAGAATGATGGGAATAGGTTTTCTAAAAAGAGAAATGGGTACGAGAAACCCTAAGGGGACTGTGATAGTTCTAAATTGACGATGAAGACCGAGCAGAAAGGGGGAGTAAGAACTTACGAACAGGAAGAACCCTAGAATCGGAATGAAACCCTGAGATGCGGACGGTGCTTCAATGGCGGGAGCACTTGGGCGTGTTCTCTGCAGAGGGAAGATGGAAAGAGAAAAGTGGGGTTTGAAATGGGGACGAAAACCCAAGTATACCCCAGCAAAAGGGGGTGACGTATGAGAAACGTCACCCCAGACGCCGTTTGGGCGCTCCGTTCCCCGAAACGTCTGCTCGCATTTAATACGGGCGGCACAGAGCATGCCGCGTGTAAAAAGTGTTAGCTGGAAAAGCCTGTGCAGACCAAACGACGAGGCGTTTAGGTTGGGCTAATGATGAGTTTGCACCAAGTACGAGAAATATAGGTGCAGGAGCAAAGGACGAGAACCTTGCTCGGTGTTTAGAAGCTTTGCTCGTCATATTAAGAGAAAATAACGAGTAAAGCCGGGAGCCATTGTAGGAGGTAATCCCAACAGTACAAGGTGTGGCCGAACACGTGGTGCGTGGGGCCCAGAACAGATACGGTCGGAATATTCGCCGTGCAGTGAGGTGAACGGCACAAGGACCGGGGATACGAGAGGTCCCAGGTCCAAGATACCCGAGCAGGGGCATGGTCCAAAAAGCAAGGGTAGTTGTTGGACCAGTCTCGTGATAAGTGGTCCAGTGATATGAGAAATTATTGGTCCAGAGGGTCTGCTCGGCAACGAGAAGGCCGAACAGTAGCAGCAAGGTACCAGGAGGTGCTCCAGAGTGGTCCAGAAATGGAAATATCCAGTAAGGAAACAAGATCTGGAGGAGATACCCAACGAGAATGGGGTGAACGGCCAGCTTTGGAAAGAGTTCCTAAAAGGTCTAAAAGGAAATATGCAGTTATGGGAATGAGAATCCCTGATATTCTAAGTTCCCTTTACGAGAAAGGAAACTTAGGGCAGCAAGATGGCTCGGACAGCAAGTAGACATGGGTCTATAAATATGAGGTAAACCTAGAGGTAAAGGTACGCAATTCCTGGTTATTTGATTACTTCCTACTGAGAATTAGGGTTTTCACTAGTACGAGATACTAACTTTGGCATCGGAGGGCCTTTGCCACGAGAAGGCAAAGGTGCGCTCACCCATTGTTTGTTTTACAGGCTCAACTCCGGCGGTGTGGTAGGGTTCCGGTGTAAGAACGAGAAGTAGACTTTAGGCGTCGTTGTCCTCCTAGGAGCCGCCCTTAGCTTGCATCTACATTTTCAATTTCGTATACATCATTGCATATTGTGTACATTAAATGTTGAAAGCAGGAAGATGGCCAGTGTGGTTGCCGTCATATTGTTTGCCGAAGGATGCGATGCAATCTCCTGCGGTTTTGTTATCGTTGGGTTAGCGGATGCGATGGAAATCTCCCTAACTCTCGATTTGGTTTGCCAAAGGATGCGATGCAATCTCCTGCGGTCTTGTTCTCGTTGGTTAGCGGATGTGATGGAAATCTCCCTAACTCTCGATTTGGTTTGCCGAAGGATGCGATGCAATCTCCTGCGGTCTTGTTCTCGTTGGTTAGCGGATGCGATGGAAATCTCCCTAACTCTCTATTTGTTTGCCGAAGGATGCGATGCAATCTCTTGCGGTTTTGTTATCATTGGTCAGCGGATGCGATGGAAATCTCTCCTGTCCAATTCTCAGTTCGTAAACCAAAGGATGCTATCCTGCGGAGCCGTTTCAACGACAACCGGTCCAGTCAGAGTTCCCCAGCGGTTTGATCAATCAGCACATTGATCTCTCCGTCCGCCTTCACGGCAGTCAGTCCTGTCAAATTCATCAAACGGCGATCAACACATCGTCCATCCAGTCCACAACGACGATTAGATGTCGTCCAATGGTCCGTTCATCCGCAACTGATTGTTCCCCAGGAGAGTCCGTCTTGGCCTGTCCCGAACGACAATCACCCTCACTCTAGCCGAAAGTGCATCTTCCAACAGGCTTATTGCTCTGTCTCGGATGGTTTTTGATAAGGAGATTGGCTCTGATTCCCAAGAGATGGAATTTAACCTGCCTGACACGACCTACCCGTGTTTGTTGGAATACTCTGTGCTGAGGATAGCTTGATCCCCAGCAACGACAGCCTGTCCCGTCTACATCTACAGCGACAGCCTGTCCTGTCCAAATTCGATCAACCAGCGACGATGTCATCGTCCACTTCTACTTCCATCCCCAGCGACGGTCCGTCCGTCCATTCAACCAATCAGGTTCTGTAAGTATGCTTGTCTACTTTACTATGCTCTACTCTGGATTGCCTTGAGGGGTGTCTAGAATTCTTTGACGTTACTTGTACCAAGTCAATGGTGCTCCAAGCGCCATCAAAGAGGGGCTACTGTAGACACCCCAATCTAGGCTTCCAGATTAGTTTACTTACGGTTTTTGATTCCCCGATGGTGAAACGGATCAAGAACACCTCGGGAATGTCGAGTGTTTGAGCTTTGAGTGTTTGAAACCCTTGAACCTAACCTAACCTAAGTGACTTCCAAAAGCCAAAAACCATACCGACCCGCGCCAAGGCGCAATCGTCTCGCGCTAGGGCACAACCATTATGCGCCAGGGTGCACCGTCGCGTGACGGTCTGACTTCATCGCGCGATGGTTGATCATCGCGCGCAAGACTCACTCCATCGCGCGCCAGGGCGCACCATCGCGCGATGAACTGACTCCCTCGCGCGAGAGTCAGACTGGGTCAAAGTCAAAGTGTTGACTGTTGACCCATGCGCGACAGGTGGCACACTCGCGCGATGGTCCCAGTCCATCGCGCGATGGTTCCCAGCAGTCACTTTCACCTTTTTCCAGCCAATTGGTTGCTTGCCTGGGAGTCTACAGGGCTATTTGAACCCCGTTTTCTTCCCCAGGACAGTGGCAGTGCAGGCTTTGGGCACTACACCCTCACAACAACCTTTCCTATCACCTTTTGCAAGCCTTCACCACTAAGTTTTGGCCTTGGGCCTTGTTTGCCACCCCTTGCACCCTTCCAAGCCTCCTATAAATACCCCCCCTTGGTCTTCCATTAAAAGGGTAGAAAAAAGTTACAAAAATTCATTTTCAAAGGGTTTTTGCTTTGTACTCTTTTAAGCTAATAAAAGAGATACAAGGACACCTCAAGAACATAGCTTGTTCTTCTTCTTCCACTCAAACACCTCAATCATTGTTCTTCTTCTTCCACTCAAACACCTCAATCAATCTCAACCTCAACTCAAAGCTCAAACACTTTTCAAACCTTAAAAGCCGAAGGTATAGCTTACCTTTGTTTTGCTCTCTGTTCTGATCCCTGAGGGGGGCTGGCTGGGCCAAGGCTGGTAATCAATACCAGTCCTGGTCCAAAAGTTGGCAAGGTTTCAAAAACCATCATGGCTAGAACCAACGCGCGATGGACTCACTGTATCGCGCGACGGTCCTCTGTTGCTCGCGACAGCCCACGTGGGAATTGGTGTCTTGTTGTTTTATGTCTTCATTCTGTATAGATCACTTGCAAGCATGTAAATAACCAGTTTATTGCTTTTCCTTTGTTAGAACTGCTAGCTTGCATTTCAATACTTCGTTCTGTTCTGTTGGAGTACCCCTGGGACCTTTCTGAATATGTTTCAGAACCCAGAAACATGTAAACCAAGCACTAGTCTGGTCCAGTCCCTCGCGTGACAGACTGACACCATCGCGCGATGATGCGCCAGGGCGCACCGTCGCGCACCAGGGCGCACCTTCGCGCGAGAGAGTGACTGTCTCGCGTGATGGTTTGCTTCTGACCAGTGGTTGGCCTTGCATGGATAACTATGGGTAACTAGGCCTTTGGTCTCTGTTTTGTTCACACTGTTTATGGACTGTTTTGTTTATTTGTTGGGCTTTTTAGCCTTTAAACTGTATATTATAACTGCTATAAACTGCTTGGTTTGTCCTGGGTGTGCACTGGTCCTTCCAGAGCCCAGAAGGTTTGAAGATAAGAGCTGTGGGTTTAGGCTTACTGGCGCGCGCAGGTCTTGTAGTAGCGTGCACAGGTTTAGTCAGCATGCATTGACTTGATCAGTGCATACTGGTTTCTTCCTATGCATGACATTCCAAGACAGGGGCTTTCCAGTATGTTTAAATTCCCACAGCAGTCTGTTCTCATCCTATACTAACTGCTCATTCATGCCATCTATCACATCTTGCAAACTGCTACAGTCTTAATACCCGATTAACTGTTCACCCGCCTAACTGGCTAAAAAATAATTAAAGAAGAAGAAGAATCACAAAGTTTTCACAAAATGACTAAGTAGAGACCGATCTCTGGATTGGGTGAGAGGGGTGCCTTAAAACCCTTTCCCTCTCGTAACCTGGCTCCCGAACCCAGATATGGTTATGACGGACTGGTTCCTTCACTTTTTCAAATCAAACAGCGCGGCAGGTGCTTCGAAATACGGTTCTTTAGGTGTCGGACCTTTAAACCCGAGTGGCGACTCTGTATTCCGAGCCCGTGCCGCCTCCGCTTCGCGCTCCCTCGATTATGGGCCCGTGTATTTTGGAATCCAGAAATTCCAGGGCATGCTGCCCACACATGTCTAGTCATATCATGCCAAGTCTTCTATGACTTGTCTTGTCCTAATCTTTTTAGGCTTAAGGCTAATAAACTAGGTTAATCATGAAGGGTTTCTAATCAAGTCTTGTCCTAGGGTTGCTTTGCTTGCAAAAAAGCTCAAAACCATAGGCTAGGTAGTCCTTTGGAAGGCTAGACTTTAGGGCTATTTAGATAGCTTGTACAAGTAACCAAGCACACATGCACACACCACACTCTCTTTCTCTCTCCCAACCGCCCCCTCCTCTCTTGGCCGAAATTCCTCTCTCTCTGTCCCTCCCTCATTGTGTTGTCAAGTCATGCTTTGAAAGCATGCAACTTTCTTCTTCATGTGTCATTCAAAGCATGCCAAGGGTTGTCTTTTCCATTTATGGCTAAGTCCTAGGTTATCATAAGGGATTTTGTGAGTTGTCTAGTCTAGGAAGGGTTTGCTTGTCAAAGCACAAGGAAGAATCATCATTGGTTGTACTTGGTTGCAGGGAAGGTGGCTTGTTGGAGTGGCCAAACACTACCACACACACTCACTCTCTTTCTCTCTCTCTCCTTCTAAAGTATATATATATATATATAGCTATATATAGGTGGTCTAGGAAAGTAGGCTTTTAAAAAGGTAAGGGTATTAACCAATGGGTAATGAAAGAGAATCTTGCCATAATGATTACAAGTCAAAAGTAATAAAGGTAATGATTACTAAGCCAAAAGTAATTACTTTTGGAATCTCATGATTGTATTCTATCGTTCAATGGTCCTAGAATGTTAGGAGGATGTAACTAAGTTAGTTTCTAGTTAGGTTAGGCTAACTAACTAGTTGGAAGCTAGTTCCACTAATCGATTAGGGTTTTCTAGCCGAAAACTAGAACGTTAAGGCCTCGTAACGAATATTCTAGCGTTCTTATGAAAACCCTAGTCCTTAGAGAATCTCTAAGTCTATCAGTGATGGAAATTCAACTTATGAATATCGAATCTAATTAAGACGGATTATAGGAATTTAAAAGGAAATTTTAAATACGAATTTCGATTAAACAATGAGATTTTTATTTACTGAAAATCGGAGTTGTTACAACCTATCCCCCTTAAACAATTTCGTCTTCGAAATTAGGTGTACGCTCGGATTCGAATAGATGAGGATAGTTTGCCTCATGGTTTCTTCCCTCTCCCAAGTGGTTTCTCCGGCTCCGCGGTGTTTCCACAAAACTCGAACTAGCTTGATGGTCTTATTCCAGATGATTTTCTCACTCCGGTCTTGGATCTCAATCGGTTCCTCTTCATACGTCACATCCTCTTCGATGGTGATGTCCTCCCAATTGAGAACATGGGTTGGCAACGCGAGACACTTGTGAAGCATTGAAACGTGAAACACGTTATGCACTTTATCGAGTTGCGCTGGTAGGGCTAAACGATACGCAACCTTCCCGATTTCCTCCACGATGTCGAAAGGTCCAATATAGCACGGGGATAACTTTCCTTTCTTCCCAAATCTAATAACTCTTTTCTTGGGTCGGATCTTCAAGAGCACGTGATCTCCCACTTCGAAACTTAGAGGTCGGTTCCTCTTGTCCGCATAACTTTTCTGTCGGCTTTGAGCGGTTAGGATCCTTTGCCTAATAACCTTAACCTTCTCGGTAGTATCTCGTACTAGGTCAGGTCCAATCAATCCCGTTTCTCCAGCATCTGTCCAGCAGACGGGAGATCAACAGGGTCGGCCGTATAAGGCTTCGTACGGTGCCATTTCAATACTCGCCTGATGGCTGTTATTGTAAGCGAACTCCCCCAGAGGTAGATGTTGCTCCCACTTCCCAAAGAAATCTAAGGCACAGGCTCTCAGCATGTCTTCCAATGTCTGGATTGTCCTCTCCGTTTGTCCGTCTGTCTGAGGGTGGAAGGCGGTACTAAGTCTTACGTCTGTTCCCAAAGCCTTCTGCAATCCCTTCCAGAAATGCGATACAAAACGTGGGTCTCTGTCAGACACTATCGAGATAGGTACTCCGTGTAGTCGTACGATCTCTCTAATGTACAACAGGCTCAATTGTTCCACGTTCTCTGTCATCTTGACAGGCAGGAAATGCGCAGATTTGGTGAGTCGGTCCACGATCACCCAAATAGGGGTGTTGGACTTGGCAGATCTTGGTAAGCCAATCACGAAATCCATCGAGATATGTTCCCACTTCCAAGTAGGAATTGGTAGGGGTTGAAGGTCTCCTCCAGGTTTCTGATGCTCGGCTTTGACTTGTTGACACACCAGGCAGGTTGATACGAATCGGGCCACATCTTTCTTCATTCCTTCCCACCAGTACGTCCTTCGCAGGTCATGGTACATCTTCGTACCGCCAGGGTGGACTGCGAAGTTCGAATGGTGTGCATCTCGGAGTACAGCTTCTCTGAGAGCTCCGATGTTAGGTACGAATACCTTTCCCTTGAATCTCAAACTATTGTCCTCCTCGATTGTCCATCCTGGTAACGCCTTTCCTTCTCGGATTCGATACCGGATGAATTCACAATCTTGCTCGGAGATCTGAGCTAGTAATATCTCCCTGTGGAGTGCCGGTTCAGCCACTAGGGCATACAAACGCGCATTCCCATTCTCCGATGATGGTCGTAAGTTGAACTCATTAAGAGTATCCACCATCTCCCATTCCTTAACGGCATTCTTGGCTTTCTGTGCCCTGTCCTTACGACTCAGAGCGTCTGCTACCACATTAGCTTTGCCCGGGTGATACTGAAGCGTAAACTTATAATCCTCCAAGTATTCCATCCATCGACGCTGCCTTAGGTTCAACTCCTTCTGAGTGAAAAGGTACTTGAGGCTCTTGTGGTCCGTAAAAACTTTGAATTGTTCTCCCCACAAATAGTAACGCTAGGACTTGAGGGCGAATACTACTGCGGCCAATTCTAAGTCATGGGTGGGGTAGTTCTTCTCGTGAGGTCGAAGTTGTCGGGATCCATAAGCTACAACTTTCCCGTTCTGCATCAGCACGCATCCCAAACCATCTTTTGATGCGTCGCAATAGACCGTATAGTCTACACCCCTCTCAGGAATGATAAGTATCGGCGCACTGGTCAGTCTCTTCTTCAGCTCCTGAAAGGACTTCTCACAAGCTTCGTTCCAATCCAGCTTCACTCCTTTCTGCGTCAGTTTCGTCATTGGCTTGGCGAGGATAGAGAAATCAGGTATAAACCTTCGGTAATAACCAGCCAATCCTAGGAAACTTCTGATTTCAAACACAGAGGTTGGCTATTTCCATTTCAGCACTGCCTCAACTTTGTCCTCGTCTACGGCTATTCCATCCTTGGATACTACGTGCCCCAAGAACTTAACCACTTCCAGCCAAAACTCGCATTTACTTGCTTTGGCGTACAGTTGGTTATCTCGGAGTACTTGTAGTGCTATCCGCAGGTGTCCCTCATGCTCTTCCTTACTGGCGGAGTATATCAAATTGTCATCAATGAACACCACTACAAACTTATCCAAGTAGGGTTGGAAAACCTTGTTCATGAGACACATGAATACTGCCGAGCAAGCATTCGTCAGCCCAAATAGCATCACTACAAACTCGTAGTGTCCATATCTGGTACGGAAGGCTGTCTTGGCGATGTCTTCGTCTCGGATCCTTAGTTGGTGATAACCAAATCGAAGATCGATTTTCGAGAAGCAGGTTGCTCCTTTCAACTGATCAAAAAGGTCATCGATCCTAGGCAAGGGGTACCGGTTCTTGATAGTGACTTGATTCAGCTTCCGGTAGTCGATGCATAGTCGAAGGGTTTCTTCCTTCTTCTTCACGAATAGTGCAGGCGCTCCCTATGGTGACGTACTAGGCCTGATATATCCTTTATCCAATAATTCCTGCAATTGGGTCTTGAGCTCCTTTAGCTCCGCAGGGGCCATTCTATAGGGTGCCATAGAGATCGGTGCGGTTTCGGGTTGGAGTTCTATAGAGAAGTCTATCTCTCTCAGGAAATACATCGGCGTATTTGCACACGATGTGTGGTAATCCCAGTTCCATCCGGTCAGTTTCTTCCATTTGGAGACTAGCTAGCCATCCAAATAGTTGATTTTGCCACCTTGACCTCTTAGTCAAAGAACTCGCGGTCTGTCTATCCCCCTTAAAACAGAAACGAGTTCCCTCTGGGGTATAAGCTGTTACTGTCTTCTGATGACAGTCTATGACCGCTCGGTGTGCTGATAACCAATCCATTTCTAGGATTACGTCAAAATCCATCATGTCAATTATTCTGAGGTTGCAGGTCAGGCGCAGGTTGGCTACTTCTAACTCGCACCCTCTACACACTAGACTAACAGTTATACTCCCCCCCAAAGGCGATGTTACTTTCGCACTCGTACTAAGGGGTTCTGTCTCTAGTGCTAACGCGGTTACGCAGGTAGAAGATATGAACGAATGCGATGCTCCAGAATCAAACAATGCTTGCACGCAGGTACTAAATAACATCAGCGTACGTTGGATCACAGAGGGATCCAGTTCCTGCTCCTCAGTTTGCAGTGCAATACGCCCTCCCGTGTTCTGTTGGTTTCCCACGGGCTTTTTTCCTTTGCTCTGCCCATTCTGCTACTGAGATGGGCCTCCCAGGTTCTGCTTCTGTAGACACCCCAATCTGGATCTTCTGATCGTTTTACGTATTTTTGTTTCCCCGATGATGAATTAGTTCGAAACAGACTTGAGTTTGGAATGATTTGAACCTTGTGTGCGTTTGGAACCTACTTTGAATCTTTTGAACCCCAGAAACCCTAAAATAAGTAAAGCACCATCGTGCGCGTGTTTAGAATCCTCACGCGACGGTTCTGTGCCAGGTGTGGGTCAAAGTCAAACTGTTGACCGTTGACCCTCGCGTGACCTTTAGAACCATCGCGCGCGTGTTTGGAACCCTCGCGCGACAGTTCTCTCCTGTCCCCATCACCATTTTCCAGCTGGATTTTGTGATCATCAGGGGGTCTATGGGGCAATAGAACCCCCGTTTTTCTCCAGGACAGCTATTGTTGATTGCATGGTTGGCACCCCCCAATGTAATCACCCCCCACCTTGTTGGCCATCTTCTCCACCAAGCTATTGGCTGGCCAGTCTTGTTGGCTGGCTTCTAGGCCATGTTTGCCATCACCCCTTGGCCTATAAATACCCCCATTGCTTCCAAAGCTAAGGGTTACAAAATATCAAGCAAAAAAGGCTTATAAACCCCAACCACACTTCCAATTCTCTCACACTTGTGTTCTACATACACTCATCTTCCAAGCTACACCACCTTGTTCAAACCAATTCAAAGCAACTCAAGAAAATGTATAAACATTTACCTGTTTTTTGTTCTGATCCTTGAGGGGGGCTGTCAGGGCCAAGGTTGGTAATCAATACCAGTTCTGGCCCTAAAGTCAGCAAAGTTACAAGAAGCAGTGGAGCAGGAACTCTCGCGCGTTAGTTCCAAACACTCGCGCGACACTTAGTGTCTGTGTGATGATGAGCCACGTGGGGAAGGGTATCCTGATCTTTGTGTTCCATATATAGTTCTTACTGTGTTGAAGTATGTTTGGGCTTTTAGATCACTGTGCTACATGAAAAAGCCATGGTTTAGCTTAGTTTGTTGTCTTATTTAGTTTGGAATGCCTTTGGGATGCTTCTGAGTATGCTTCAGAACCCCAGGCATGCAAAGCAATTCCTGGAAGTCCAGTCAGAACCCTCGCGCGTTGATACTCAATGCTCGCGCGATGATTCTCTATTTTTCCAGTGATTACCCTTGCATGGCAGTTAAGGTTTAAGCCTCTGTTTATGCACCCCCACTATTTAGGGGCTGTATTTCAATTCATTTGGCTTCTGTTTGCCTTAATTTGTAATAATTATTTATTTTCCAATACATATTAAACTGCTTGGTTTGCCCCCTGGGTGAGCACTGGTCCTTCCAGAGCCCAGAAGGGGATAAAAATTCAACCTGTGGTGGAGCACAAACACTCGCGCGAGGGTTTAGAATTGTTGCGCGATGGTTCTCTGCATGTACGTAGATCCATGCATGCAAAGTTGGCCATGGTGCATGGCATGCCTAAGGCTCGTACAGTGTTCTTGATGTTCTGATCAGAGGGTTGGGTTTTTATCCCATTTTCATAGTATTTAATCCATCCATGCTCAAATATAAACACATCTTGCAAACCGTGTTACAGTTTTAATCCCCGATTAACTGTTCCCCGCCCTAATTGGCTAAAAATTGGTTAATTAAAAGAAGAATCACAAAAGTTTTCACAAAATGCCTAAGTAGAGACCGATCTCCAGATTGGGCGAGAGGGGTGCCTTAAAACCCTTCCCCTCTCGTAACCTGGCTCCCGAACCCAGATATGGTTATGACGGACTGGTTTCCTTCGCCTTTTCAAATCAAACTGCGCGGCAGGTGCTTCGAAATATAGTTCCTTGGGTGTCAGAACTTCAAACCCAAGTGGCGACTCTGTATTTTTGCGAGCGCCTGCTTCTCCGCTCGCGCTCCCTCGATTATGGACCCTTGCATTTTGGAATTCGGAAATTCCAGGGCATGCTGCCCACAGTGGCGACTCTGCTGGGGACAATCGAACCAATATTAATTCATACTTAGAGTTTAAAACGCTTGTGAATAATTCCTTAAAAGTCTGTCAAAACGGTGAGCTTCGCGCTGCCGAAGGTTGGAATGGTGATTTAACAAGATCTCGTGTCCGACCAATCTAATCTGGGACTTTTTCAAATTGTTCACTTGCGTGGTTTCCTCTAAAGATGGACTAAATAAAGTGAGCCAAGCTTGAAAAAGGCATTTTTGTGATTTTGTGATTCTTCTTCTTCTTTATCAAATTCTAGCATCTCATTTGCGTCGATGTGGGATAAGCCTCGTTGGATCATTTTGGCAATCCGGCACGGTTTACCGGAGCTCGGGGACCTGGAATGACTAACAACCTTCGACGATGATGGGTCATGCTACCGTTTGACTGTTGCCCTGCGAATCGCGGGCAACGGGAGGTATATCTGTGGCCCTAGTCCGAGGAACCCGTTACGAACCAAAACCGGCATTTTGCATATACAAAGCATTAGAACTTTCCGAACTAAGACAGGTACCTGCAGGGTAGGATCTATTTGCATCTAACCCCATATACTGTCAATGTGTTACCGCTTTCCCTATCGCATGCTCTGTTCATTCATGACAATTTGCGTAGAAGCATGTTTAGGGCGATTTCTAGGTTCTCATTTAAAAACGAGTCTGTCTCATAATTATCGGGACATTGCTAGACCCGATGAAGAATCATGCATCTCGATGGTGCGCGTTTTCCATTCAAAATCCTTAGGGGAGAAGGGATTTTGGGAAAACAAAAATTTCTACACCCTCGTCTTTATGCCTGCTTAAGGTTTCAAACAGAGAACAAGGAACAATAGAAAGACTGCTATGATGCTTACACCAAAAGGTAACAAGTGCCTCGTCACTTATACCGCCTGGCTAAACAGCGCTGTGCCGCTCACGCCATTATGGTTATAGTATCATGACATTCATACCGAGTTGTTCCAGCTTCAAAAGTTGAAACCCTAATCACTGAAATGGCCGAAGGTTTAGGATTCTTTTGGCATCCTTTAGCCCCGTTTGCCTCAAGCAAGGATACATATCCGAAAAGAATCCGGAGGATTCTGGCAGTGTTCGGATCATCTGAGACAGACTCGTCTTTTTAGTTCTAGAGTTTAGGGGACACGGATGACGCGGGCTGCATTTATGCTTTAGTATTTTATTTAGATTAAAGTAGCAGCAGGACCCTTATCTTGGTATTCTCTTTCCATGCAAGAAAAGTTCTGAGCCATTACACCGCTAAGGAAAATATCGAGGAAAGTTGGCAAACCCGCTTGGGAACGTCTGCAATGGAATCCGGGTCAGTGGCTTGTTAGGTTGTCGTCCCAGTCAGTCACAGTGGAAGACTCTCCGCTTTCTGCATTGGCCGCCTTACGAGCAGATTCACCGTCAATCTTCGAAGAGGTCTTACAGCCAGTATCTCCGAGCACTCCTGAAAATCCTAACATGGCCGGAACACCACCTCATTAGCCGCTTACTGTTGAAGACATGCTCATGAATCTCCAGAACAGCATCGCTACGATGCAGCAAAGATCAGCTCAGACTGATGCTAACATCACCCGTCTCAATGACCTTATCAACACTCGTCTTCCACCTCCACTCGAAGAGGAAGGCGAGGACGATGAGGATGGCCAGGAGCAGCCTATCATGGTCCTAGATCCAAACCACGAGGGGCGTCTCATTGTGCAGCCCAATCTTAGGGTACTCTGTGTGCTTGCTGCAAATCTGAATCTTGCAGGCAATATCTCGGCTGTGAATCCGGATATAGCTGCTCTTACGGCCAAGATGGCCCAGCTAGAGGAATCCATTGCCAAAGCAGAAAAGGTCAAAGCTGGTGGCATTGACTTGGATCGTCTTTGCCTGTAGCCCAATGCCAGGCTTCCTGAAAAGTTTAAAATGCCAGACTTGGCGTAGTTCGATGGAAGTGGTGACCCTCGGACCCATCTCTATAGTTATCATGCTGCTATGAAGCTTTTGGCAGTTGAGCCTGAGGCTATGTCACAGCTCTTTCCTCAGACCCTCTCGGGCCCTGCTTTTCATTGGTTTTTGTCACTCGACATAGCCAAAAGGAGGACTTGGGAGGATATTGGGGCTGCGTTTATTTCGCAGTATAGCTACAACTCTCAATTGAAGATGACCATACGGGAGATGGAATCCACAAAAATGGAAGCAAAGGAGAACTTTACTGACTTTGTCAAGTGATGGAGGGCCAAGGCTGCGCTAATGACTGATCGTCCTAGCGAGAAAGACCAACTCCGCATCATCTCTTAGAATCTCTAGCCAGATTATGCCAAACATCTGGTTCTTGCTCAAGCATCTGCAAACTTTGAAACCTTCTTCGATTCCGCCCTGGCCATCGAGGATGCCCTGTAGAGCGGGATACTGTCAAGAGGGGAGGTGTCTAACCCTCCGAAAGCGAAGCCCCGTGCTTACTCTGGAAATACCAATGCGTTGTTTGGGGGCAGGACCTACTCAAATACAGCAACCAGTGGCACAAATGCCACTTCCTCCAACACCGCCAACCACATCTCTGATGTCAATCAGGTGCAAACACCACAGAACAACCGGCCTCGCGGTCAGCCCCGCAGCTTCTCTGCAATTGAGGCACCTCTGTCCTCAGTTTTGGAAAAGTTGGTCAAATCAGGGCACCTGAAGCCTCTCGACCCAATGCCTTTACCCAAAAATCCCCCGGTAAACTTCAAGGCCAACCTGTACTGCGCCTATCATCAAGGAGCTGGTCATCTCACAGATTCCTGCTTTTGTTTCCAACATGCGATTCAGGATCTCATTGATGAAAGGACTCTCCAGGCTCCACCACCGCCTCCTCAAAAGCCAATCATCCTCTCCAATTCCCTGCCTAACCATAAAGTTGTTCCGCATATTAGCCAGATATCTCTCAGCTCCACTCAAATCAACCCCAACTCTACCTCATTTGAACCCACTAGCCATATAGTCTCCACAGATCAACCCAAGCCGGTTGTACATTCTCCGCCCGAGCCGTGTGCTGAGATCTTGTATTTACGAGTAGAGGAAGGCCAGATTACTGATATTGATGTGCCATTGGCACGTTTACAGAATGGGGCCTTTGTGTTAGGCGCATCTGTCAGTGATCTTTTTCACCAGTCGATCCTTGCCGTGCAGCTCAGTTCTACCTCTTCCCTTGACAGTCCGTACTTCACCGCAACGGACCATAACCCGTCTTTTAGTTTGTCAAACCGGTTGCCAGTCGGTGCGCCTCCTCCAGAAGCTGACATGCGAGCTATAAGTTGGGCCATCGCCGATGACATGGATTATGCTACGCCGATAATCAACGAGTGGTCAGCACTCGAACTAGATGGGTTCCCGCAGCAGCCTGGGTATCTCCCGTTTGATCAGGCCTGGTACGAAGGTTGGATGGCTGGTCATGAAGCCGCTATGGTCAATCCTTTGGATGAGTTCTCCCTTTACATGTTGTTCCATCAGGCTGAGCCTATTGTCCCTGAAGAAGAGTACAATTGGGACCCCGAAGCGATCTGGCAGGATCCTGTGGTTTTGGATCCTAACCCTCAGCAAGGCTATGCTATACATGCATATCTACAGCATTATGTAAAAGACGACTTGGTCTAGGAAGAGCCTCGGGTCTTGGGAGATCATGTTTCTACATTCAACTCAGTCTTTGACTCGGTCTGTGATGTTGATCATGACCCATGCTCTTACATCGCTAATGAGGGGCTTCCCCGTCCTGAGATTCCATATCCCAGCAATAAGGACTGCAGTATCATGGTAACCGACCTTGTTCTTCCCGCTAACTTGTGGGACGTTGACGAGGTTGTCCATATCCAGGAAGGGACAGAAGTCTGGGCAGTTAACCGTTCCCTGGTAGAGGGTGGACTGTGGGACGTTCCATTTATGGCCAATCCGGAGCCCGTTACTGAAGTGGCAACGGTCGCTGATTTGAGTTTCTGAGACTCGCTCTTGATGAAGGACCTGGCTGAAGACTTGGGGCTGGACATGGAAGTACCAAAATCTACAGCAACCACTGATAAAGGGAAGCGTAAGCTGGGGGAAGTGCCTGTTGATCTCTGGGATGTGAATGAGGATCCTCAGATTGTGCTTACTTCGGGAAACATCCATAATGTTACGAGGAGTGGACGGATTTTCCAACCTGTGAATTTGCAAGCTGGGACTTCGTCTAACCCTTCTAACCCAAGGAATGAACCTATTTCTTTCCCAAAGCCTGCACCTTTTGAAGGATTGACCGGGTCACCTGCTACTAATTTCGTGCAACGACAGCTTGAGCGGATTCCTAATGCCATATCCATCTGAGGACTCATTTGTTCCTCCCGAGAGCACCGTCAGATGTTATGCCATGCTCTCTCCTGCCTCGAAATTCAGGCCGACATCACTCCTGAGGCAATGATGTCTCTCATCCTCCCTCCTACCTCTAAGCACACTGTGGTCTTTACTGATAAAGATTTGCCCGTTCAAGAGGTTGATCACAACCGCCCTCTCCATATTACAGTTAAATGCCACGGACTTTGGGTCCCGACCGTCCTCATTGACAACGGCTCAGCCATCAACGTTTGTCCCATAAGGGTGGCCTATCTTTTGGGTTTCGCCAAAAAAGACTTCGCACCTTCCAATCTGGCTGTCAAGGCATATGACGGCACCCGTCGTTTGGTCGATGGTACTTTAATGCTTAAGCTCGATGCTGAGGGTTTCAAAATGGACGTTGAATTCCATGTGGTTGACATTCCTGCCACTTTCAACCTGCTGCTGGGCAGGCCATGGCTTCATCGGTCAGACATCATGGCTGTCCCATCAACTCTCCATCAGAAAGTCATGCTGGGCCTACCTATTGGTACCCTAACCATTTGCGGGGACTCTGGAATCCGCCCACTCAAAGAAGATGGAACTCCCGTTTTAGGGATCATGCACGGTGAGGAAGATGTTGACCTTGGGGGCTTCGACACTTCTGGGTCTGTTTTGGCTATCAACGTGGACGGGGACTTCCTCATCAGCTCTGTCGCTATCGACATTATGCTAAGGATGTCTTACTTTCCTGGCCTGGGTTTAGGGATTTGCCAACAGGGAGTCCCGGAGTTCCCTACCTTTCCTTTTTGTGAAGGGCATTTTGGTTTGGGGTACACTGCCTCCGCCAATAATGCCAAAAAGAAGGAAATACACAGGAAAACCTCGTACTCTCTATGGCGATCTTGACAGCTATTTCGTACGCAAAGTAGGGAACGCTTGTAGAGACCCGCATTTTCGAAAAAAAAATCGTTTAAAGGTTTTATTAACGTTAGAATATCGAATAAATGTGAAATTTGTTGAATCTATTTGATTTGGGGTCAATGTGATGGGATTGTAAGTGGAAGGGTGTAAGTGCAATTTAAAATTGTGTTAGTATATATAAGTGTGGGTGTGGGTGTAGAGAAGTAAAATACTCCTCCCACACTCTCTCTATCTCCCGATCTCTCTCTCTCGGCATCTCTCTCTCCCACTAACACCAAAAACTCACCAATCAGCCTTAAAATCTTCAAGTCTTGACCTCCAATCGATCATCTTTGCATGGTACGAGCCTTGGGTCGCATGAGTTGAGCTCGGAGGAGGTGTATTCCGCTTGGTTTTGCTTTTGAAGTTATAGGGCTCGAGGAATCTCTTGGTTTCGGATTCGACACTCAAGGTAGGGATTTCTCACCTCTATTATATGTTTATGCATTGATTTGGTACTTAAATCGTGCCAAAAATCGTTGGTTTTGTTGTTGGAGTTGTTCTTGCAAATATGAGAATCGTGCACTGAAAGTCCAAGTCCTACCGGTAGGAATTTTGGACCTACCGGTAGAAACGATGTCCAGTAGTGTCACTTTTGTGAAATTCTGGTCTCCTACCAGTAGGTATTGAATATCTACCGGTAGGTATTCAAAAATCTGCTTTTTTTGGACAACTTCGGAAGGACATAACTTTTTCATCCGAACTCCGTTTTGGACAAATTTTATATCGAAATTGATGTACGGAAGGTCTACTTTCCAATGGTGGAGGTCTCATCTCCTATTTCTTAACCGATATTGTTTGGTAACCAAAATAAGATAGATACATTCGTATGCGTTGGGTATTCCTCTTCCTTAGAATCGTTGAGCGAGACACGGATTTTCTTAGGTTTGCCTGAGTATATAATTGAATGGTTAGGCGAGGCTAGTGGTATACTTAAGGCTTGTAGTGGTCATTGGGTTCTGTAGGAGCCTCTTGATATCGAAATGAGGGTTTAGAGAACATAAGGAATATAGGTGGGCGAAAGTAGTATGTGTTGACATGCGATGTGAAAAACGAATACGTAGAACACTCCTTTAAGTTAAACAACGCTAGGCGTGGATACATGAGACATTTCTCTTACGTTTGATGTGTGATACATCTCTCGCGTCGCTTGCACGATTTACGGAGTTGCAAGGGGAAAATATATGAACCATTATAAGTAGCTACCTCTGATATGTAGTATGTGAATACCTATATGAAAGACTAATGGCGTAATGATAGCAAGTTGATTGAAGTGGAATTTATCCGTACTATTACTATGTGAATAAGCTTTCGTTGTGATTTCACTATACGTGATTGAGATGAATGACTAAATTGTTAAGTGTATTTGAGGAACTGCGGCATGGTGACTTGAATTAGCTCCTTCAAAGAGGGTGGTACCAGTAGGGAATAATGGGACTCCGTAAATGGCCTGGTAGGAGCTTTTGCTCATGACGCAGAACGATAAGAAAATTTTGACACGATGTGAATGAGAAAAGGGTATTATTGTGAAAGTGTGAGTGATGTGAAAGATATTGGCATTGCGATTCTTGATTATGATAGTTTTATAAGTTAGGCTATCAGATTGGTGATTTGATATAAGATGAGGGGCAGTGACTGTCATGAGAAAATCGCATAGACAGTAAGTCCTCGTGGTTGAACTAGAGTCGTGGTGTGTAGTCATAGTACTTCATTTAAGTCATTGACGTTGGGACAGTTACTAGTCGTGTTTTGTTTCTCCTTTGAGATACCGTACCTTGTTTCTGTTGTTCATTCTACCTGTCATCCTATTTTCATATAATGGTCGTGTAGATTTCTCTACTGGGCTAGTGTAGCTCAACCTATCATTTTCAGGTGAACCCGGAGCTGTAGTATGGAGTGAAGTGCATGCATTCTAGAGCATATTTTTGGAAGAAGTGGAAAAAGAGACTCATGGACATTTTGATAAAATATGTTTTGGGAATGTAATAGAACCTTAACTCTATTTCTTTTTATGATGTAATATTTTCAAACTCTTGGAATTGGATCTGTAATTTAATGACCAGGCCATGGTGAACTCTTTTGGGGTATTATGTAAAAGATAATGTGAGGAATTTATTTATGAAAAGCTATGTTTATTTATGTTGAAAATCGAGGGTGTGACAACGCTGCTTATATTGGACAGGCAGAGCCATTTATCAATCCTGAGACTGGAGACCTGCTGCCTAGTTTTGAGGTTTTTGCTGATGACACCTGGTCATCTACTGATGAGGAGCCAAAGAAGGCGGAATTCAAGAGGAAGCTTATTCAGCCAAGGTTGAAGGCTGACTGGCTGGGAACTTTTGATCAGGGGAGCTTGGAGCTGTTATTCCAGGAATTCTCCCAAGTGGGTTTAGCTGAGAAAGCAGAGGAAGCTGAAGTGTTCATGCTCGGGTCAGATGCTCTGAAGGATCCGATATCACTCATTATGGAAGCCAAGGGCAGTCTAAAAAATTGCATTTTCAAACCACACCTAACTTGCATTGATGACACTTCTGAGTCTGAGTCTGCATCTGAGTCAGAGTCGGAGTCCAGTGAGTCGTCTAAGTCTAGCTCTGAGTCGGAGTTTGTGCCTCTGGGCTCTCCACGTCACAGCTTTTCTTTCGAGTTTGATTCTCTTGTACTTGGCAACCCTGAGGGGTTTTGTGAAATGAATGATTCGCCTTCTGACCACTTGCATGATCTTTATATAAACTGTGTTGACCCCGACAATGAAGGGATAGATTTCGATGGGGACATTCCCAAGGAAATCCGTGCCCTCATCGAGAGGGAAGACGAAAGGCATGCTCAGCCATTAAAAGAAGAAGTAGTTTCTATGAACTTGAAAGATGAGAACGATCCCCGAATGGTTCAAGTGGGCTCAACGCTTTCACCAGAGGAGCATCGTGATTTCAAGGAGCTGCTCACTGAGTACAGTGATGTCTTCGCATGGTCTCATCAGGACATGCCCGGCATCGACCCCGAAATAGTGGAGCATCGGATTCCTCTGCTACTGGATGCCAAACCTGTGAAGCAGAAGCTCAGACGGATGAGGCCGGATTGGGTACAGAAGATCAAGGATGAGGTTACTAAGCAGATTGACGTTGGTTTTCTCATGGTTTCCTAGTATCCTACTTGGGTTGCCAACATTGTTCCTGTTCCTAAAAAGAATGGGCAGATTCGAGTCTGTGTCAATTTCAGGGACTTGAACAAAGCAAGCCCCAAAGATGATTTTCCCTTGCCACACATCGATGTACTTATGGATAACACTGCAGGACATGCCTTGCTCTCTTTCATGGATGGATTTTCAGGCTATAACCAAATTCTTATGGCACCCGAGGACCGAGAGAAGACTACGTTCATCACTGAGTGGGGGACTTACTGTTACCTGGTCATGCCATTTGGGTTGAAAAATGCTGGACCTACTTATCAACGGGCTGCTACGACCATCTTGCACGACATGATGCATAAGGAAGTTGAGGTCTACGTCGATGACATGATTGCCAAATCTAAGACTCGGGAGGGGCACATCCCCGTTCTTAGGAAGTTCTTCGAGAGACTTCGTAAGTTTTGTATGCGGCTCAACCCGCAGAAGTGCACTTTTGGGGTCACAGCTGGCAAGATGCTTGGCTTCATGATTACTACTCGAGGCATCGATGTTGATCCGTCAAAGATCAAGGCAGTTCTTGAGATGAAGCCACCAGTGTCTGAGAAAGGAGTGCGGAGCTTTTTGGGGAAGGTTCAATTCATCAGCAGATTCATCGCCAAGTTGACCTTAACTTGCGAGCCGATGTTTCGTCTACTTAAGAAGAACACGTCGTTTGTATGGTCTGACAAGTGCCAAGCAGCTTTTGAGTCTATCCAGAACTACCTACAGAATCCTTTGGTTCTGATGCCGCTCGTGCCAGGAAAGCCCTTGATACTTTATCTGTCTGTGAATCCCTCATCTATGGGATGTTTGCTATCTCAGGAAGGGGATAAGGGTGTCGAAAAGGCCATTTACTACCTGTGTAAGAAGATGGTAGGGTGTGAGGAACGTTACACCGCTCTTGAAAAGACGTGTTGGGCTCTTGTTTGGGCTTTCAAAAAGTTGAGGCACTACATGCTGGCTTATCCAGTGAAGCTGATTTCTTGAATGGATCCCCTCAAGTATCTATTTGAAAAGCCAGCACTTACTGGTAAGTTAGCACGTTGGTTGCTCTTGCTGGCAGAATTCGATCTCGAGTATGTCACAAGGAAGTCCGTCAAGGGATGCGCGGTGGCAGAATTCTTGGCTGATCATCCGGTGGATGGACCTGAAGATACAGACTTTGTGTTTCCAGATGAAGAGGTGTTGATAGTAGTCGATGACGTGTGGACTCTCTACTTCGATGGGGTAGCCAATCAGAAAGGATATGGAATCGGTGTTTTGTTGATAGCACCTGACGGCTCCCATATTCCGCTTGCTTTCAAACTCAATTTCGATGTCACTAATAACCAAGCGGAATATGAGGCTTGTATTATTGGCATGGAAGCCGCTTTGACGCTCGGTGTTGAAAAGCTTGAAGTTATCGTGTTGAAAAGCTTGAAGTTATTGGTGATTCTAATCTTGTTGTATCTCAAGCCAATGGGGACTGGAAGGTTCGTGAGGAAAAGTTGAAGCCTTATCATCAGGACTTGGAAGATCTTATTCCTCGTTTTAACAAGGTGACTTTTACTCACATTCCCCCCTTGAAAAATCAATTTGCCGATGCCTTGGCAACTTTGGCTTCCATGGTTGAACTTCCGTTGGGCGTTAAGCTCCGTCCTATCCTGATTGAACAGCGGGACTGCCCTGCTTATCAGTATGTTAGCACTATCGATGATGTCAATGATGGCATGCCTTGGTACCATGATATATGGAACTTTGTTGAAAGGAGAGAGTATCCGGCCGAGGCCTCTAAAAAGGATCAGCTTGCATTGCGAAGGTTGGCGGCCCAATACATCATTTGTGGAGGGAAGCTTTACAGGAGATCCCATTGTGGGATGCACAAGTTCTGTGTCAGCGGTGCCGAGGCCACCAAAATAATGGAGGACATTCATGAAGGAGTCTGCGGCCCTCACATGAGTGGCGTCATGCTTGCCAGAAAGATCTTACGGCAGGGCTACTTTTGGTCTACTATGGAATCACAATGCATGGATTATGTTCGTCGCTGTCATAAGTGCCAGATTCACACCAATCTTATGCATGTCCCTCCCTCCAAGCTGTTTGGCATGACTTCACCTTGGCCTTTTGCCGTATGGGGTATTGATGTCATCGGCATGATCAGGCCATCTGCTTCAAATGGTCACCGCTTCATCTTGGTGGCGATAGATTATTTCACCAAGTGGGTGGAGGCTGAATCTTATAAAACCCTAACTGCTGTTCAGGTAGCTCAGTTCATCAGGAAGAACATTATTTATCAATACGGTGTTCCACAGACATTTGTCTCTGATAATGGGTCTCACTTCAAAGGTAGGGTTTTGGAGCTCTTCGACGAGTTCAAGATTCAGATACACCATTCAACGGTCTATCGCCCGCAGGCCAATGGGGCAGTTGAGGCCGCCAACAAGAACATTGAAACAATTATTAAGAAGTCTGCAGAGTCCGCCACGGACTGGCATGAGCAGCTACCTCTGGCTCTTTGGGGGTACCATACGTCAATTCGAACATCAACGGGGGCAACGCCCTACTCTCTGGTTTATGGGATGGAAGCGGTACTCCCTATTGAGCTTGAGGTGCCATCTTTGAAAGTAATGGCAGAATCTGAACTCATAGAATCCGAATGGCTCAGCGGGAGGTTCGTTGAACTCATGCTCTTTGATGAGAGGAGGCTTCGTGCCTTGTATCATGTTCAGGGGTATCAGCGTCAGATTGCTCGGGCTTTCAACAAGAAGGTGAAATCTCGCAACTTAGTCGAGGGGGATATGGTTACAAAGGAAATCCGTGCCCCCATCTTTGATCTCCGCGGAAAATTCCGTCTGAAGCGCTCAGGGCCCTACCTCATTAAGACAATCCTCTCCGGTGGAGCAGTTCAACTCATGGATCTGGACGGCAACGAGTTTAACACTCTAGTCAACCTGGATCAACTCAAACGTTACTATCCCTGAGAGAAGCTCGTTAGGCTGAAAACCACAAGGGTGGGCGGTTCCAGGCAAAATTTAGAGTACGCCTGCTAGACCGAAAACCTAAGGGGGCAGTCTAGGCAAAAATAAATAGGCAATATTTGAAAGCTCGCTAGACCGAAGACCCGAATGGGCGGTACTAGGCAAAAGTTAGAGCGCAAAAGGAGAGCCAAAATACACGGGTGAACCTTAGCCTGAACTACGTTTTGACCTGATTCCTTGAAAAGGATATGTAGGCAATCTCTCTGTGAGATTCGGTCATAATCCATCAACTTGATGCAGGTTTCCTCACTCCGAAAGGTGTTTTCAGCATGCAGCGCGCTGTTCAACACTTGAGCAAAAGGGGAAAGTTCTTGATCTTTCGATTTTATTTCAAAACTACTACTTCTATTATATAGGCTGAGCAGCTTTTCAAAACAGTTAATGCATAAAAATAGAATAATGTGCTAGAGACCCTCACGGACTCACAGTTTATTCTAGATCATCGAAGTCATGTCAAGAGTCAGTCCGCATTTTGCCTGCTAATAATCTCTCTTCTTAGCCATGCTTTATAACGGTTTGTTAGCTCTATGCTGAAACCCGGATCTGCTCCGCCGAGCTCCCTCAAACCCCAGTTATGTTCATACCCAGTCAGGTTTTATGCAGTGAGGGCAGGAACATGGAAGGACTTTACTTCGGCTCGGTGTGATCCTTGACTTATCCCTAGCTGTTGAAGGATGCGGCCTGGGATGTAGAATGTGAAACTGGAGAGTCCGGCAATCACCATTCTGTCATAACCTGCAGATTTTACGGCCATATCGGGAATGTTCAGCACTTCGTGCCTCCAGGTGATTTCTTCGGGTGACAATTCATCCATGAACCTAATCCACTCCTCTGTGGACATCTTTGGATACAACATCTCTCTCTGGTGCATTCGCCCGGGTAAGTGGGGCCAGTTCGCCTCCGGAGCTGCAATCAACCCAAGCTTATCTGACAGCCACAGCTGCATTGAGAGAAAAGACAAGTAAGGAGCCACATAAAACTTGAGCAGAAAAACAAGTAAGGACCCTTAATTTGGCCTTGGCCGGGTGTTGAGGTAAAAATAGGATGTCTGAAAGCCGAAAAAAGGTGAGCTGAGTGAGAGTTTACCTGCAATAGCTGTGGGCTGCCACCAAATGTCATGGTTTGGCCGTTTGCTACTAAATCCAGCCCTATGAGTGTCTCAGCAAGGACCATTGGCACCACGTTTCTTCGGCCACCCAACTGTGTGGCCACGCTCACCAAAGAAGGGTTGACCTGTCCGGTCGAGGATACCAACAAATATGCAGCAAGCACGCTGATCACCAATGCAAACCGACGGCAAGCCTGCAGGGCCATGTCCCCGGTATCGCCTTCGGGCCCGTACCATTCCATCAGGCGCATGATGTTTATCTGCCCGCCACTCAGCAGGCTTTCAGCCGCGCTTGTGGTGATATTTAGGCAGGTTTTTAGAAGTTTGGACATGCTCTTCCGGTATGGTGGTATGACGATCATGTGGGAGGCGAAGCCTTAGAGGTATGCTTGGAATTCCTCCACCGTTGGGCACAACTCATTGTCTCCAAACCTGAACACGTGGACATCCGGGTCCCAGAACCGCACGGCTGACTGCAGGATTGCGGGGCGAAGCTGTATGCCTCGGAGGAAACGGACGGCAGCTAGGCCATGGGTTCGGAAGGACAACCAATCGGTTGCAACAAAGGTTTCCAGCCAGGGATCAATTAGGGCTGGTAGATGATTTGTCATTTGCTTGTGATTTGCAAGGTATTCTGTGTGAAAAGTGGTTTACGTTCTAACAAGAGGTGCTCCTTTATAGCCAAATGAAGAGGAAATATCCCTGTGCCCATGCAAAATGTCAGGCAGGGTGGCATACCTCTTTACCCCAAAGGACACACTTATTGAAGCATCTCTGAACGTCCAGGACGGCCAAAGTAATGACATGGCCTGTAACTTCTCACTTTTTGAATAAGTTAAGGCTAGCAACTATGCCTAGTCTGAACCCTCGCGCGACAGTTTTGTTATGTCGCGCGAGTTTCAAATGCTCGCGTGATTGTTCTGATTCCTCGCTCGATGGTTTGGCCTCTTTTGGCAAAAACAAACAGGCTACCGCCTTTCGGAGATTGGTTTTTCACATTTTTCGACCTGAGCCAGTTTCGAACTTTAAACACTTCCAGCGGGCCATTATGGATGTTTGTGATCGTATGGAAGTTTTGTTTGCACAAATCGTGTTTTTGATGATGGGTTTCGGGCCCCCGGAAGGATGGTGTCAGCACTTTGTCTTTCCACAAGTTGTTATTTCATTAAACGAGCCAGGCTTAAAGGCCATTGTAGACACCTCCCAAACGGGGCATCGCCATACAGCTATGTCATCACTGTGTTTGCTCGATTGGTTGCTCGCTTCATAAACCAAGATCGTGGATACCTCCATGGCTAGAGGTATCGCCACACGATAGCGGTTATCATCAAAACAGAGTCGCCACCTAGTTTGTTAAAGCTAGGAAAACAGATAGAGATTCTGGATACGGAAGCCAAAAGTATAGTAAGGGGAAGGTGTTAGGCACCCCTTTCTGCCTAGCCGTGAAGCTAGCCCATAATCATTCAATATAAGACATGTAGATGCTTTATCTAACTCATACACGTAGTCTGTTTTTACGCCTTAAACAGTTAATAAGGTGAGCCAGGACTGTAAAGAAACATGCATCTGAAAGCAAGAAACAAAACAAAACTGTGCCAGCAGATCGATCACTCGACCGGCGAATGGATGTCGCGGCCGAGGGATCACGATGATATCAATGTACCGGCCGTGGCATCGAAGCCCCGGCTGGTGTTCTTCCTCACACCAGACAGAAAGTGTACAGACGATCAGAAAAGCTACGATTACGATTATAAGCAAAAATTAAAACAAACCAGAGGCCGTTGGGCCTCACCACCTTGATCCCTCAGTTGCTGGATTGCTTCGGATCGATCGGGATTGACTGATTGATTGCTTTTTGGACGAAACCCTAGGGTTAGGGTTTGAACTCCGGGGTTGGATCGTCGGATTGACGGCCGCCTATGGAAGGTTGGGGCTTTTGTAGAGAGGGTTTTTGTGAGTATAGGGGCAGAGTATCGTGACTGATTTGAGGGTGTAGGTCTATCAATTTCTGTTGTTTTTTTTCGGATCCGAAGGTCTCTTTATATAGGCAAAGGGGTGACTCACTCGGTCCAATCAAATCACGGGGATGCAATTGCAATTGCATTGCAATACAAACTCTTCGTTGCAATCCCTGAACGTGGCCCGAACGCATCGGAGAGGCGGTGGGATTGGATCAAACGACCGACAGAAGGTTCGAGAGTTTGGAAAATGGCCAATCTGGCGGCTGAGCAAAGGATGTCGCGGCTGAAGAATGGGTGTGGCGGCCGAGCCATTGATCTGGCGGCCGAGGTTTCGATCTCTCAGGGAGATTTTGCTAGCAACAGGTTGCTCGGGTGAGGAATGGATGTTAAGGCCGTGGAATCAATGTTGCGGCCGATCGATGGATTTTCCTAACACACTATGTTTCTGTCTGAAAGGCTATTTGGCTCTGGATTGGGTCCTCTAAGTGGCTCAGAGTTCATACCATAAGTCCATGGGTTTCACAAGAAAGCAATCAGCAATCATCAAATCCGTATCATTATCGGGATGGTCCCAAGGTGGGAGTTGAAATAATTGTTAGGCCAAATTGGGGTGTCTACAGATGCCCTCTTTGACTGAGCTCAGACGGATCGCGAGACATGTTTGAGTAAAAGTCAAAGCCGTAAGCGACTCAATTTGGTCCAACCACTATTCCAAGGGTTTTTTCTTAGGAAAAGGTTTTGTTATGGTCGGGCCGAGATCCCACGTATTCCACAGGGGAAATTCAGACCAATCATAGTTCGGAGGGGCAATAAAAAAGAAAAAGTTTGGAGGATTAGAGACAGAAGACGTACCTTCGGGCTTAAAAAGCCGTAGTGCAACGTACCTGGGTAGAGCCAGGGTTTTGGCGGAAAGTAGTTGAAGGAGCGCGGGGCTGCCGGGGAAGTTTTTTGTGTAGAGTTACCTTTAGTATTTTGAGGTAGATCAGTACACGGCAGGTGTGTTTGCTTTTCTTGATCATCCTTACTTTGACTGAGGGGAGCTCGGTAGAGTAGCCTATCCTTGCGAATGAGCTGGAAGAAATTGATGTAGTTGGGGCGGAATCCAAGCCATCTGCAGGGATGAATTTGGATGCCAGTTTTGAGATAGGGGGTGGAACCCAAATCATCTTCTGGAGACGAGTTGGATGCCATTGTAAGAGGCGTAAGGGCCAGTAACCGGGGCCTAGAGTGCTGAGATGAAGGTAACGAGGCACGGAGCCGGTTGTGATCATGAGGTGAGAGCCTGAGGTTTTGGAGCTTTGAGCTTTGATCGGGCCAAAGCGCGAAGCTGGTTTTGATCATAAGGCGAGAGCTTTAGGAGGTGGAACCGAAGCACGGAGCTGGTGTTGATAGTTCAAAAATCTTTGCCTTCCGGAGGTAAGAACTTGAAAGGTCAGAGCTTCGAGCTTTTGACGTGGTTGAAGTAAAGCGAGAGTCTGAGGTGTTGGAGCTTTGAACCGAAGCGCGGAGCTGGCATTGATCATCAGTCTCGAGTAGTCAGGGAGATTGAAGCTTTGAGCTTGATGTGATTGAACCGAGGCATAGAGCCGGTTGTGTTCTGATGATTTGTGCATGGAGCTTTCTCATCATAAGATTTTGGCTTCGAGCCAGAGGATCGAGGCACCGGGCCGATCAATAAAAACCGAGGCATAGAGCCGGTTGATTGCAGGATAGACTGTTGAACAGTGATAGATGCAAGACATAGCATGTATGTATGATAATGTTTGTTAGATGTGAGATGATTATGCAGACTCGATGTGATTGATGCAATATGTGCACGGGCCCGTGCGTGTGTGTTTTATATAAGCTTAGAGCTTCTTTCAAGTTCCGGACTTGAGCAATCAGAGCGTAGAGCTCGAGCATTTGGACGGCAGAATCCAAGCGTTCAAAGTACAGGCTTTGAGCATCCAGTATGCAGTGGTTGGGCATTCAAGTGTAGAGCTTGCGCATTCAAGTGTAGGACCTGAGCATCCAGTACACAGTGGTTGGGCTTGATAATTGTTGCTGACGGCGTAGAGCCTGTTTGAGAGTTATTACGGCTTTGAGCCAGTTGAATTGGTTACGGCTTTGAGCCAGCTGAGATAATGAGCTTTGAGCCGCTGAGTGGTGGGCGTAGAGCCGCTGAATCGATAACAGGCGTAGAGCTGTTGGGGTAATAGGCTTCGAGCCGCATGAGTGGTGCTATGGCGTAGAGCCAGTTGAAGCAGTTACGGCTTCGAGCCAGTTGATTACGGCCTAGAGCCAGATAGTTACGGCTTTGAGCCAGTTGAGATGATAACGGGCGTAGAGCCGTTGAAGTGATAATAGGCTGAAATGATTGACTTGGTTGGGGTGGCGTAGAGCCTGCTGGGATACTGGGCAAGGAATTGTTAAAGCGGGCGTAGAGCCGTGGAGTTTGATAGTAAGCTTTTGAGCTGCTGAATTGGTAGATATGGGCATGGAGCCATTGAGCTGATGTTGATTTTGTCCATTAGTGGAGAGAGAGCTTTCTTGTGCTTGGGCGTGCCCCCCAAGGCTAGTTTTGATCACTTTGTATTTGCTTGGAGGTGCCCCCAAGGTTTGTCTAATCATTGGTTTTGTTGGTCATGGACCCAACACTTCATAACGGCTTGAGTTAGTGCACTGAAGACAATTGATTAGAGGGCCAGGAGATCGATCCAGCGGCCGAAGTATTGATGTCTCGGCCGAGGAATCAATGTCGCGGCCGTGGGAACGTTAAGAGTCAGAAAATCGATTTAAGTTTGGTTTAATCGATCTCGCGGTTCATTTTTCTCTTCCCCTTCTTCCTCTCCTGTTCTCCGTTCTTCTCATCCTCCGACGATCACCGCCGTTCCTCCGACCACCGTTCGGCCGCCGTCATCACTGTTCACCGCCGGCTGCCATTGTCTCCGGCCGTTTGGTCGTTGCTACTTCCCCTCTTTCTTTTTCTCTTGATGGCTACGCCACCTTCTACATACGCGACGGGTTCTTCCTCGCACCCTCCATGCAGGTGCGAGTATCCTTCGTCGGACGAGGAGGCGATCGAGGAGCCGGGTTCGTTCGACGCGGCTGTTTACGTTTTTCCTTCGCGTAGACTGGGTTACAGCGGTTTCTTGCAGTACCGTCCTCCCGTTGGTGGCCCAGGGACCGAGGTAGTTCGCCGAGAGCCTGAGCGGCATTTGAGCATCTTTAATGTTACAGTAAGTTTCCTGAAATGTAAAAGTTTTACTTTTAGTTCAATATTCAATCTTGCATTATTTGAAGATAAGTCTGATTCTCGGGATAAAATCCCTTTAAGCCAGGGGTGTAGATGATAAGGACTCGTGATTGAGTCGAAATGGTTTTAAAAAAATTAAAATAACTGTGCCCCCTGTTTTAGGCAATGCATGCTTTAAGATTGTTTTAGTTTGATGCCCCCTAGCTTTCATTAGTTTATGTGATTATGCAGTTAACTCCCTTTTCATCTTTGGCAGAGAAATAGGAGGCTCGAGGCTCGTGGTGGAGGTAAGGAGGCGCATAAATGGCTCCTAGTGTTGCCTGAGCAGGCTCGAGAGATAGTGCGTGCTGCTGGCTTTGAGGCATTCATCTTAGGCCTCGACCTTCCGAAGGTTGATTGGTCGTTGATGACCTCGCTGGTTGAGAGGTGGTGGGATACCACCAATACATTCCACTTCCCTTCTGTTGGCGAGATGACTATCACTCCGGGTGATTTTTCTTTGCTGACCGGTTTGCGAGTAGGCGGGATTCCTCTTCGGGTTGACCCCCGGATCTGGGAGCGAACAGGGGCTTTGGAGTGGTTCTTGGGCAAGGTGTCCCCTCTTCATTCTCGAGGCCACATTGATCTCTCTTGGCTGATCAAGACATACATGAAGGCTGACATTCTGACCCAGGTGAGTGCAGAGCAGCTGACACGGGCCTTTCTTCTCTATGTCCTTGGGCAAACGTTGTTTGCCAACAAGGACAGCTCAGTGCACACGCAGTTTTTAGTCCTTTTACAGCATTTGGGGGACATTCGGGGGTTCGATTGGGGAGCAGCTGCCTTGGCTACTTTGTATGGCAATCTCGGAGCTTGTTCTCGGGACAAAAGTCCCATCCTTGGAGGTCACTACCGGGTGCTCGAGGTACATACATTTCTCTTTTACCTCTTTTCTTGTTTTGTTTTTTTGCTAGTACTGAACTTGTTTGCTAATTTGTCTTTTCCTTTTCAGCTCTGGGCTTTTGAGTATCTCCTCCCATTTCCTACCGGTACCAGGCATGGGAATATGAACACCATTCCTCGCTATGGGCGGTGGTTGGCGGGACAGCGGAAGCCGCGGTCACCAGTTTTGAGCCTTCCTGAGTGGTGGCGAGTCTTGGACCGGTTGACAGTCGATCAGGTACTTCTTCTCTCCTTTCCTTATTCTTAGATTTCCATATCCTTGGGCTATAGTTGATTTGACCTTGTTTTGCAGGTACGGTTTGATCCTTGGGGGTGTGTTCCTGGGGATGCCTTTCTCACGCGTTCTAGAGTCTTGGACCGTACTTGCAGCTTGCTTAAGGGTCCATTTTGCCGAGCTTGGTACCTGGGTGATCGAGTGGCCAGCCAGTGGTGCCCGCGTGCTGAGGCACTCCAGTTCTTTCCTTCCCCTCCGCCAGCGTCGATGAGGTCCACCTCTTCAATGTCTAAAGCTGATTTGAAGAACGCTCGGATCAAAGACTGGGCAAGCTCCTCTTGGAGGGTGACTACATGGAGTACTGCCGCCTTTTCTTGGCTCCTGTTGCTGCAGCTCCTCCTGCTGTTCCCGTTTGGCCACGGGCCCCTTCTTTTGTCTCCTTCCATTCTAATGATGGAGAGGAGGAGCGTCTGGCGCTTACTTCTTGCGCGACCCAGCTTTATACGTTGCCGGCTGGGGTTTCACAGGTATCATCCTTCTTTTGCACTTGCTTATTTGATATCTGCTTTTTCAATGCTTGAAATATTCGATTTGTTTTTACAGGTGCCTGCCGAGGTGGTGCAAGAGTGGCTGCATGCCTATCAGAGTGCGGAGGCTTTGGTACGGAGACAGCGTCGCAGGATCCTTGAGGTATGATTTTCCCACGTTTTCCATTTGTTTTGCATATCTTCTTGATTCTAAGCATTTGTATCCTCTTTTGGGTGCAGCTTGAGGCTGAGCGAGCACCTGCTGCTGATAGGGAGGATGAGGAGGCTAGCGGACAGCCCTTTCCTTCTTCCCAGAGATCGCCTAGCTTTTAGGGCTTTTCTGTTCATAGTTAGTGGAAGATAGGCAGAAACTATGTTTGTATAGTGAAAACAACCACAGCAATGATTTTGATTAAACAAGTTTTGGTTTATGAAAAAAAAATGCTTTTTGCCCCTGAATGCTCTGAGTTACGCATGGCTTTGAACAAGTATTTACTGATAGACAGTAATTTGTGTAAAATGAAATACTGGCCGAAGAATCGATTACTCGGCTGAAGAATTGTTGTTGCGGTCGAGGTATTGATTCTTCGGCCGTTACCTCTATTTTCCCTAGGAAGCGTAGGTTTTGTTTTAGCCAGGTGGCATTCCTGTTCCACATTCCTTTGTATGCTTAGTCTTTGATTTCTGTCCTTTTGCTTTTGCCATGTTCTATAGTCCGTTTGCCAAACTTGAAAGTTTTCGAAGTTTCTTGTTCATTGTATCAATGACCTTTAAGTTAGAAGGGATGAACAGCAATTCTCGTGTTCTTTGGTTGTTGCCAATTCCTTGAAAACAGTATACTTATCTTTTGCGAGCTCAATACGCAGGGTTAGCTATACCTATCATTGAGTACAAACACATTGATGTTTTCCTTCTTTCCAAATGTTTGGGCCGCATCTCATGGAGAGATTGCCTACGTATCCCGATCAGGGAATCAGGCCATAAACGCAGTTCCTAGATAACGACCTTTGAGGTTGGGTTTCCACTCGGGGTCTTTTTCCTCACATGCTCTAAGTTTTGCCTAGGTTACCTGATGGAGGTTGAGTCTCTAGCGAGCTTTTGAATGCCTTAACTTTTGCCTAGGCTGCATTTTGCATTTTCTTGCCCTAGCAGGCTTTGCTCTTACTTTTGCTTGGGCTACTTGGTCACCCAACGAGCACTTCCCTCACAAAAATGTTCTTGTATTTGATTTGGAGATGTTTTCATGAATCTCCCTTGTATTTGTACCTTCGTAATGGGCAAGCTAACCTTAAGTGTTCTCACGGAGATAGCATCTTCTTTCTAAGTTTTGAAAAAAACCTGGTTGTTTAAGCAACTAAAGTTCATTCCTTCCTTCCCTATTGTTATTGATACAAGGAGCTTGGGTTTTTGAAATTTTCTTCTTTTGGCAAAGAGACCATAGTGTACTGGCAATTGCAATTTAGGGATTCAAATCACTGAATAAGCATAGTTTAGAAGATAAAACAGAGATTCACTCAGCAGAAATAAAATGCCCAAACAGGGGCCCAAAATATGTCCTAGCTTAATAAAAGCAATGTTTTAATGTTCTTTGCCATGTTGTGACTGCAGCATTCAGGGGTCCTCTTCTTTTGCTTTGATTTCTTCAATTTTATACTCTTTTCCACCCTCTTCTTTGCCAAACAAAGCCTTTGAATTGGATTCCTCTATAGTGCTTGCGTGGCAGCTATTTCTTTGAAACATGAGTAGTCCCCAAAGGGAAATGTCAGCTTGAATTTTCTCCTCTTCTTCCTCTTTGTCGATTGTGTAGTTATGGAGGAAATCATTTACCCCCTCTTGGCTGAATAGCGATACTGAGGAGATTCCATTGAGTGGATCATCGCATTCTCCTTCCAATTCATTAAAGTTCCCCTCCCCTGTTTGATACGGGTCTATGCACGTGAAATCTAGGTCCTCTTCTTCCTCTATCCACTGGCTGTAATTGCATTCTTCGTAAGGATTGACCCATGGCTGCATTTGAAATTCCTCCACCTTTTCTACGAGATTGATTGTTTCCCAGACAATGGGAGGCGTCGGAATTCTAGGTCGGTTAATAGGTACCACTATTTGGGCAGGCTCGAAGCGGGCATGCCTCCTCATCATAATGACCCTTTCTTTCTCCTTCTTTCTATTCTCAAACCAGATACATAACCATTCATCTTTTTCCACAAACGGGATATCAGGATCCTCTAAATTGTGTTTTGCCCAGGAATGCTCCTTCCACTTCCTTAGTTCTTCCTCCTTTGCTCGTCCTTCCTCGTCACTCACATCGGGATCAATTACTTCTGATTGATCGGACTCAATATCTTTTTCCTCTTCCATTATGAAACACTCATCCTCCTCTGGGAAGGTTAGGGTTGGTTTGGCTTGGTTGTTTTGGACGATGTACTGGCCAGGATTATACGCAGGGTTGTGAGGTAGATTGATGAGATTGATAGCTCGAGGTGGCTCAGTGTTGGGTGTCTTGGTTTGTGTATCAGGTTGTGGGGGTTTTATGGTGCGGCTATCAATGAGATCTTGGATGTCATGACGAAGCCGTATGCAATTGTCTGTTTCGTGCCCAGCATGTTGATGGTAGGCACATTGTTTGTTTGGATCATGGTTTGGGCCATAGGGTGGCGGAGGAAGTGGTTTGTTCAAGGGTTTAAGATGCCCTTGACGGCTTAGAATGGTCAAGGCTTGGGTAGGAGTCATGTAGAGGAGACTAAAATTACGGCGGGGCCAGTTTGGGTTTCGGGATGAGCTAGCTTGGAAGGGGTCTTGTGGTGAGGCTGAGTTAAGGGTGTTGACAGAGGCATGAGATGTACGAGTTGAAAAGGTTTTCTTGGGTGGAGGAGTTTCTTCTTTCCCAATGAGTCCCAGTTTGAGTCCTTCTTCAATCTGCAGTCCAGTAGCATGTAAGCGCTTGAAATCAGTGATAGCCTGCGTGTAGATATGCTTGAGATACTTGGGTTGCAGATTCTTGACAACTATCCTCACTTGATCCTCCTCAGAGGGGCAGCTCTTCATCTTGGCAGCCTTTTCCCTCCACCTTGCCACGAAGGTGACAAAGTCTTCGTCTGACTCTTGTTTGGTCATTTCTAAATCTTGAGTGGTTAGCTCAACTTGGACATTGTATGCATACTGCTTGATGAAAGCATTGGCGATCTCAGGCCAAGTGTGGTAGTGTTCGAACTCCAAGGTGAGGAACCAGTCGAGAGCACTCCCAGTGAGAGTTCTTTGGAATAGTTGAGCGATGAGTTCATCATTCAGTCCCATCGGCTTCAGAGTGTTGATGACATGACGGACATGGCTGGTAGGGTTGCCAGTTCCATTGAACTTCTCGATGTTTGGCATTTTGAACTTTTCAGGAAGTTGGGAATCAGGGAAGAGTCAGAGTCCTTCAAAGTCCAAAATTTGGCCTCCTTGGGAACGGGCCAAGGCGTGTTTGATTTCTTTGACTTGCTTGGCTAACTTAGGGTTTTCAGGCCTATTCTCGTTTGCCATTGATCCCTCTTCATCTTCAGCATCTCTTGCTGCCTTTTCCGCTAGCAAAGTAGCAATTTGAGCCTGAAGTTCAGCGATAGTGGCGTCGTTGTCTGCCATGGGAATAGGAGGATTGCTTGACGAAGCTTGGGGTTGGTGTTGCTGAGAAGATGACCGCGAAGTCCCAGGAAGTGATTGGGACCGTTGCGGTGAGGGTGTTCGGACTGGTGAAGACGACAGGCAAGATGGCTGCAGTGGCCTCTGTTTGGCGTGGCTTCGGGTGTTGTAAGAGTATAAAATTGGTTGTGGTTGCTTTCTTGATTTACCTATTGTGCCTGCTTGAAAAGTAGAGTACATGTAAGTCAGTAGTACTTGGCTTGTATAGGGCTAGGATTTGGGCTATAAATCCCGGCCCTTCTGCACAGAGAGAGTTAATACAATATGATACAGGGTGTGAGGAAGAACTTGGAAGCAAGATGCAAGTAGGTTCCTAACCTGTAGGTTCCTGCCTTAGTTTTCTATGGCTTTCTAATACATGTAAGGTTTTTGGTAGTCTCAGGGTGCTCCGTTGTCAAAGGGCACCAATCCTTTCACCAGCCCATCATAGGCGGCAAGTGGGTGATTCCCTTTTTGATATACCAAAAGGTACAAGTGACTGTGGAGTTTGCTGGAACCCCTAATATAGCCCATGACATGCCGGGATATTAGGTGAACTCAACGAGGCTTGCCTGCTTAATGCATATGATAAATAAATTAAATAAGGCACGTATTAGTCTTATGTTGAACTTTTTGGTTATGGCTCTCATGTCCCCAGCAGAGTCGCCAGAAAACTGTAGACACCTCCCAAACGGGGCATCGCCATACAGCTGTGTCATCACTGTGTTTGCTCGATTGGTTGCTCGCTTCATAAACCAAGATCGTGGATACCTCCATGGCTAGAGGTATCGCCACACGATAGCGGTTATCATCAAAATAGAGTCGCCACCTAGTTTGTTAAAGCTAGGAAAACAGATAGAGATTCTGGATACGGAAGCCAAAAGTATAGTAAGGGGAAGGTGTTAGGCACCCCTTTCTGCCTAGCCGTGAAGCTAGCCCATAATCATTCAACATAAGACATGTAGATGCTTTATCTAACTCATACACGTAGTCTGTTTTTACGCCTTAAACAGTTAATAAGGTGAGCCAGGACTGTAAAGAAACATGCATCTGAAAGCAAGAAACAAAACAAAACTGTGCCAGCAGATCGATCACTCGGCCGGCGAATGGATGTCGCGGCCGAGGGATCATGCTGATATCAATGTACCGGCCGAGGCATCGAAGCCCCGGCTGGTGTTCTTCCTCACACCAGATAGAAAGTTTACAGACGATCAGAAAAGCTACGATTACGATTATAAGCAAAAATTAAAACAAACCAGAGGCCGTTGGGCCTCACCACCTTGATCCCTCAGTTGCTGGATTGCTTCGGATCGATCGGGATTGACTGATTGATTGCTTTTTGGACGAAACCCTAGGGTTAGGGTTTGAACTCCGGGGTTGGATCGTCGGATTGATGGCCGCCTATGGAAGGTTGGGGCTTTTGTAGAGAGGGTTTTTGTGAGTATAGGGGCAGAGTATCGTGACTGGTTTGAGGGTGTAGGTCTATCAATTTCTGTGTTTATTTTCGGATCCAAGGGTCTCTTTATATAGGCAAAGGGGTGACTCACTCGGTCCAATCAAATCACGGGGATGCAATTGCAATTGCATTGCAACACGAACTCTTCGTTGCAATCCCTGAACGTGGCCCGAACACATCGGACAGGCGGTGGGATTGGATCAGACGACCGACAGAAGGTTCGAGAGTCTGGAAAAAGGCCGATCTGGCAGCCGAGCAAAGGATGTCGCAGCCGAAGAATGGATGTGGCGGCCGAGCCATTGATCTGGTGGCCGAGGTTTCGATCTCTCAGGGAGATTTTGCTAGCAACAGGTTGCTCGGGTGAGGAATGGATGTTAAGGCCGTGGAATCAATGTTGCGGCCGATCGATGGATTTTCCTAACACACTATGTTTCTGTCTGAAAGGCTATTTGGCTCTGGATTGGGTCCTCTAAGTGGCTCAGAGTTCGTACCATAAGTCCATGGATTTCACAAGAAAGCAATCAGCAATCATCAAATCCGTATCATCATCGGGATGGTCCCAAGGTGGGAGTTGAAATAATCGTTAGGCCAAATTGGGGTGCTTACAGCCATACAGCTTACAATAGCAAGTGTTAAAAGCAAGAGACATAGCTCAAACAATCCAACGATTGGGAGCTTGTTTCTACTACAAATTTGGTTTCAGCGAAGTTCAGAAGAATCGTCCTAATCTAGTTTTGACCTCTTTGCGAAGCCATTTCACGTAACGACTCTCCAACCATGTGATGGGTTCAGGAAGAGGCTCCTCCAGTTCTCTGTTGTTCCAACTGTATTCAAAGGCCTGCAAGTTGTGGTTGTCAAATGTGGGGAGCCCGAATCGTTCTCTCCCAAAGCATCTACACTTTTGGTTCCTGCCCAATTGTCGAAGCGTCCGTCCTGGAATGTAGAAGGTGAAGCTCTTCAGACCGGCAAGGATCACTCTTTTGAACCCTACAGAATTTACAGTCATCGCCGGCAGGTTTAGCCCGGGGCACCTCCAGACAATGTCTTTCGACTGCATGTCGTTCGAAAAGGCATACCATTCATCAATCATCAGCTCAGGGTACACCATCGGTCTCTCGACCAGTTGCCTTGGGAAATGTTCGAAGCCGGCCTCCGGAGCTTCAAGTATACCCACTTTGTCTGAAAGCCAGAGCTGAGTGAAAAAACAAGTAAGAAGTCAGATATAGCCAGAGCGAAAAGACAAGTAAGGTTTGTCGAGTGATCCTAGCCTGAGCGATGAGGTAAAACGAGAAGGTGTGCGTATAAGGAAAAAGTGAGTTGAGTGAGCACCTACCTAGAGCAGGAGAGGACATCCACTGAACCGACTTGCTTGACCACTTTTTACCAAGTCCAAGCTTATGAGTGATTCCGCCAGAACGACGGGCATAATATTCCTTCGAGCATCCATTTGCAGAGCCATGCTCACTATGCTAGGGCTAACTCCTTCGTTAGCAGGGATCAGCATGTAGGCAGCCAACGCACAGACTGAGAGCACAAAGCGTCTGTGAGCTTGTCCAACGTAATCGCCCAGGGCTCCTTCGGGGCCGTACAGCTCGATAAGACGGACAATGTTGAGGTTGCCAATTTGGATTATGCTTGCTGACATTTCTTCGGGAATGTTGAGCTTTGCCTCTAAGAGTTGGCTCATGCTGTCTTCGAACGGGGGAATGGCAAGAATTTCACAGTCGGTGAATCCTCGGAGGTAGGCTTGAAACTCCTCGACAGTCGGGCACATCTCGTCGTTATAGAAGCGAAAAACATGCATGGCGGGATCCCAATACACCATCGCAGCTTCAAGAAACTCAGGTCGTGGCTCCATGAATCGGAGGTCACGAATGGAAGATAGACATTGGGAACGAGGACTTTCCCAAACAATGGTTTCGGACCGTGCTAGCCATGGATCGAGTAGGCCAGCTAGCGGACTTTCCATCTTGAGTAATGTGGATGTTCCTGGGCTTTGGGGGAGGGATGCTCTTTACATTGCTATGCATGCCATTCTTTTATAGGCAAAAGTTTCCAAAATATCATCCTCGGTTCTCGTACCAAGGTTTAAAGCTTCATGAAAGGTTAGGACACCTTGCTGTGCAAGGACACTCACCTCTGAAAACTTCAGGATGGTCTGCAAGACGTTTATGGATGATGACAGGGCTCCTGGTACCTTCAAAGGTTAGCCTAGTCAATAAGGGCAGCCTGGAAGGGGCAAACCATCGCGCGAGCATTCACAAACCCGCGCGCGAGGAAGAACACGCACGCGACCTTTCTAAACCGTCGCGCGACGGTTTGTCTGCAATTGTGACAGTTTCTGGCAGCTACTGACCAAATTTGGTCAAATTTCATTCCAGGGGATTTTTGGCACTGTGGTTGGTTCCAGCAAGTCCCAATGGGTATTTATGACTATGTGCAAGCATCGGATTTGAAATGTCACGCTTAACGAAGATTTCGTACCCTCGGCGGCCCATTTAAAGTGAAAATCAAGGTTTCGAGAGGTCAAAACTCGTTCTGTACGTTTCTGCTGAGTTCTTTCATGTTGTACAGGTCATATGGACCTTGCATGACTGTACGGAGGTGTCGGTTTCAGTCCGGGACATAATTGAGTCGTGTTTTGCGTCGTGTGTCCCTTTTTGTGTCTTTTGAACACTTTTTCGGTGTTGATCTCGTTTCGGATGGTCTTTTTGCATTCCCTCAACTCGTGCAAGTCACGTTACGTGTGTTTGACCTTACAGAGGCGTCGTTTTCAATCAAAGTCGAATATTTTGAGTTTTGACCCGTTAATGCTCAAAAGTTCATTATATTTCCCGTATCCTCATATCCTGGCCGTGTCCTAGGGGGTATTTTCTGTTTTCCTTCGAGCTGGTCACACCTGTACATATGTGTATGTCTGTGTGTAGCCTCAGTATGTTATCAATGCAAGTCCGATGTTAGTGGTTGGTTTTATTTTCTTTCTCCATGATAACCACGAAAATGCAACTTTTATAACTAGCAGTATGCTATCCAAATCCAAATATCCAAGACAAAAGAAAACTACTGTATCTGTGGCACATCTGCCGGGCAAAACCATCAAAAGTAGTTCGGGCACATCCGCCCATCCATCAAAAGGCACGCAGGCCTCCAAAAACTACATCAGTATCAGTACTAGGGCACACCTGCCCTCCATCTGCCTACTTGGGCTCGCAGGCCCCAAAAGTACAGCTAAAATGCGAAAAATAAAGAGGCTCCACTGTGAACCTCAATTCTCCTCATCAAGCTAGTCTCCTTGGCCACCATCATCATCACCGTTGTCAGCGCTACCGTCATCGTCGTCAGCCTTCTCCTTGGGGTCTTCCTTGTATGCTGGGTCATCAAGGGAATCATCAGAATCGTTGCGGGCGGACGAGTGCTCCTCCTCCTCTCCTCCTTCCTCCTCGTCTTCCTCCTCTTCTCAATCATCTTCCTCCTTGTCCTCGGAAGTCGGAAGCAGAACCAGCTTGGGCTTCTTTTGGGCTCGCTGCTCCTCTAGTGCTGGTCTCTTGCGTACTGCGATCCGGAACTGCTCCTCAGCACGTGCCACGGCCTGTCTAGCTGGCTCTTTGCTGGCAGCAACTGGCTGCGAACTCCTAGTCTGTCGCTATGATGTGACTACCGGTGCTGGTGTCCTGGCTGCTAGCTTCTTTTGTGGAGGCGATCGTGTCCTCTTGCTCCTAGAAGTCGCCCATCCCTGTGCCTGCATTGTCATATTATGTAAAGCATTAGTATACATTGTGCATATTGTATCTTGTATATGCCAGAAGTGTGAATGGCAGGTACACTTTGTTAATCAAGCAATCTGTGGGCTCCCGTGCCCTTTTTTGAAAGAGTCGCCACCCAGATTTTTGAGATGGATCATCCGAGAAACCGAGATGTCGCTTGTAAAAGGCTTTTGGTTTAACGAAAACGTTGAGATTTTGGGTTCGAGAGCCACATTACGAATGGGGAAGGTTTTTCTTTAAAAAGCACACCACTCGCCCTGTAAAACCGGTCTCTACTTAATGTTTTCAAAAGGGGGAATCTTCAATATCATTTGGAATATCAAGCTCTTTAATAAAGCACATAGCGGGGCAGGGACATGGGAAATATATCACATTGACGTGCATGTGGTGCTGTCTGTACAGTCGTGATAAAATGACGTGAACAAATGGAATAAAAATCATCCAGCAAACTGTCTAGACCTCAGCCAGACTGTTCATGGCACCCTGAGCTGCCGCGCGCGGCACCTCAACATGCCGTGCATGGTATCTGCTCTGCTGTCAGACTGTTGCAGACTTTCAAAACATTATCTAGCTCATTGTTCTCTCTGTGCATCTTTTAGAAAACTCATCAGAAACCTCATGGCAGTCAGATCATCCCAAAAATGTTGTTGTTTTCTCAAAAAAAGGTTTTAAAACAGTTTTGACATATTTGATCATTCGGAATGATCTAGAAAGCCTTTTTAAAGAGCCAAAACATGGCTTGTAGATATGGTCTTATTATTTTAAAAGCAACAAAAACAGTAAACAACAGATACAGACAACCACAACAGATGAAAACTCAGATCCAGACAGCCTGCCTGCGATAATACCAACATACACAGATGCCGTGCGCTGAGGGTCAGAGTGCCGCGCGCCTGATCAACAGGCCGCGCGGTTTCCCAACCTCAGCACAGTACTGTTTTAGTTTATGAAAATGGGTTTTGAGTCAGGATCTAACCAAAAGGGGATTAGACCTACTGACAGAAGAGTCCCCTCAGGACCAGAACGAAGTCTAGTCCGAGGAAACTAGTTTTTACCTTTGGTTTCGAGCTTGATCAAGGATCGTTGATGCAAGGATGTGGATAGATCATCACGGATGTAGATGGAAGAGGTTGAATGGGACAAAGAGAGTATGGATGTGAGTGAAGGTTAGGTATTTTGAGTGATGGGACTTTGAAGTTAATGAAAGATCAACTTCAATGATGAGAAGGGAGTGAGTGAAAGCACTTAAAGAATGTCTTTTAGGAATGACATTCTTTAAGACTTGGAAATGGAAATGGAAGTAGGAAAGTGGGTGTGAAAACTAGAGAGAGAAAGCTTATGGAGTAAGAATACCCAAAAGCAAGGGGAGCCAAAAGAAAGGCCAAAGAAGGACCCCTTTCCCTTGAGTGGAGGGGTTAATTTATAGGCAAAGGCCAAGTATTTTGAATTTCAAATGGTGGAGCTATTTTCTAGGCGGGCCAGAAGTGCATTTTCGGCTGAGCCGGTCATCAGCTGTGGCTCAAACTGGCGTGGCCGACAGCTTTCTGAGCTAGTCAGCCTTTTGCTCAAGGTGCCATGCGGTTTAGTTTGATCGCGCACGGCTCCTTTAATTTCAAGGTGCCGTGCGCTCCAGTTCCATTCCGCACGGTGCCTCCTTCTTTGGTCCAGGGTCTTTTGGGCTTTATCTGGGCTTGTCTGGGCTTTTCTGGTTTTTTTTGGGTTTTCTGGTTTACATGGGCTTAGGAAAATCCTTTTTCAAGTTCGCAAAGGTATCGTTTCCTTTATTTCATCATCGGGGCAGACAAAAACTCTCCGAGGTCCGGATTGGGGTGTCTACAGTAGTCTCTCTTTAACGTAACTCGGATACCATTAGTTGGTACGAGTGACGCTTAAAGAATAGATATCCCAATCAGTTGCTTTAGAGCCTTTGAACGGAGGCAAAACGAAAAATGCAAGTAAATAACGATGGTGGTCGCGCTCGAGCAGCTGCCTACGTACCCCATTGTAGAGATCAGACCAGCGTAGTTCGATTGGGATAATGCAATGCGAGAAAACAAGTCCCGGAGGACAAAATCGTGCAGAGGCAACAATGAAGTGCTTGTGGTGTCGTGTGTCATGCAAATATTGCGAAGAATACGAGACGAGCCCTCGGGGGGTAAAAACTGAGACGAGCAGAGACTTCAGATTGGTTATGCCATAGCTTGAGAGATGAAGAGACGTTAGGTCCGTTAGACCATGGCTCGAGAGATGAGGAGACGTTAGGTCCGTTAGACCGTGGCTCGAGAGATGAAGAGACGTTAGGTCCGTTAGACCGTGGCTCGAGAGACGAAGAGACGTTAGGTTCGTTAGACCGTGGCTCCAGAGACGAAAAAGCGAGACGAGCCCTCGGGAGGCGAAGAAGTGAATTTTGAATTTTTGAGACGAGCCCTCGGGAGGCGAAAATTGAATTTTGAATTTTTGAGACGAGCCCTCAGGAGGCGAAAATTGAATTTTGAATTTTTAAGACGAGCCCTCGGGAGGCGAAAATTGAATTTTGAATTTTTGAGACGAACCCTCGGAAGGCGAAAATTGAATTTTGAATTTTTGACCTGCTGGGGAAATGTCGAGCTAAAAACGTTAGACTAAAAATTCAGAGATCAGTCACGGCAAGTCCCGGAGGACGAATACCGAGGAAAAGACGAATACGGCGAATTCCCGGGGGATCAAAAGGAGCCATAACCAATGCACAACATTCTAAGGGACTTTTACTGCAAAAAGGCTGAAAATTGAGTTTCCAAGAGGATTTTGGTGGCTGATTGGATCAATTTCCGAGAAAACATTTAATCTTCTGGAGTCAAGGTGCCGTGCGGGCCATGTAGGAGGCGCGCGGCACCTCGTTTTTCTAGGCACCCCTCCGATTTCCGAGAACAGTTGGCTGGTTTAAGGGTACCCATTAATTCGGGTGTGCCCTTTCGTCGGCTGGAACGACTTTATAAGCATGGTGGTGCCTCATTCCATGCACCACCAATAAAATCTCAAGAGTCTTCCTATATTCTTCTCTTCTTTCTAAAAAAACAGGTTGTTTTCAAAGCCTCGGGATGGACAACAGTCGTTTGGCAGCCCGCGTCGAAGCTTTGGAGGCCGAAATGGCCTATTACCGGGGGGAGATCGAAGAACTAAACACACAGATCGCAAGGCTCATCACAACCATCCGCTCCCTTCGTCGGGCCGTCTCCAACCTTCAAGACTTCTGTTTTGATCAACTGGATGACAAGGACAACCCGGAGTCCGTTCCTGGGCGTGAGTCGGACGACTCCGTGGAGGATTCTGAGGGGAATCCGAAAGGTTCAGACGACCGTTCGGACGGGGCAAACGATGCCTCGGACGGAGGGAGCGACTGAGGCGGAGGGCTGGAGGAGAGGAGGAAGAAGAAGGAGAAGTAGGAAAAGAAGAAGAAAGGGCAGTAGGCCCGTTTCTGTTTTTCTCTTTTGTTTGTTTTTTTTTTTCAAATGTAATGGCAAATCCCAGGGGGTTATCCCGGGTTTTATTTAATGAAAAAGCCCCTTTCTGCTTCCTTTTACATGTATCTATCTCCCCAATTTCAAACAAACTTGGACGAATCGCACGTAGTCTGCCACAAACTGTTTTTCAGAAATCGGAACAATCGAAATAACCTACTGCGCCGTACGCAGTGAGTTTAGGAACGCGCGGTATCTTAAACTGAAAGTACTGCATGTTCATTCAACATGCCGTGCGCCCCGTCCAGGGTGCCGTATGGCTTGGCTGGCTGTGAACCCGGTCCAGAATTGATTTCCAGGCAATCCGGTTCGAGGGAATATATAAATACGCGAGGTGTACTGTACACCTCACACGTTCGAATTTCCCTCTCTCTCTCGGTCTCTGCTATCTCTCTCTCCCAACGTATCTCTGTCTCTCTCGATCATCTCTCTCTCAGGTATTTCTCTCTATTGATCATTCTCTCTCTCCCTCTCGACCATCTCTCTCCCTCTCTCGTCATTCTCTCTCTCTCTCTCACTGCTGTTCTCTCTCTCTCCCGATTGCATTCTCTCTCTCTCGTACATGGATAGCGGTGAAACACCCGGTGCGGATCATTCATCACAGATTGAGGTTACACTACCTCCGATTGCTCCAGAGGGTGTTACGATGGCCGAGGTCGTTCCGGAGACCACAGGGGTCTCGGACCAGGCGACATTGGCCGAGGAGGCCATGGCCCCGGCCGCTGCAGTGGTTGGTAGCGGCGATGATGATGGTGGTAGTGTGGTGTTGGCCGGGTATGGCCAAGAGACGGAGACTCCAGGTGCAGTGGAGTCAATGGGCGGCGCCGAGGTTTCGAGCCAGTCGGAGGCAGTGGTTGGCGTGGAGGAGAGGACCACGGAGGGTCTCGGCGGTGGTAGTTTAGACCAGGTGGTAGAGGAGGTAGAGACTTCTCTTATAAGAGAGCCCCGGACTGACTTGGGGAAGGCCCCCATTGTCGAGGGCGAGCAGGTGGTGGAGCCGATGGTGAAGGATACGCCGCTCATATTCGTGGGCAGTGGCACAGGTGCAGGGTTGTCACGCCATATAGGCATGGGCGACTACCTAGCGACGGCGTCCATGGAGGACGTGCTGGAGGTAATGCGGGGGTTTCCTGGGTTGGCGGACGCTTTACTCGCGGCCCGCGAGGCGGAGCTACAGGCTGAGCTCGGGACTGGGGGTGCTGGAGAGCCGGAGGCTGAGGAGAGGCGAGTTGACGAGGAGGCCGGAGGGGTGATGGCCCCTCGCAGTACTGTGGTGGACGAGTCGACGCTAGCCTTGCAGAGACGAGGGGCCTATGACGAGGCGACCTACGTGCCCTTTCAGCACGTGGTGGTGCCTTCGCTTTTTGACCCTTACTGTAACGACCCTGATTTTTGGTAAATGAAAATTTCGTTAAAAATTTGAATTTTATTTTATTACCTGGATTTTTATTTCCATAACCAAAAATCGGTCGTTACTAATATCGTTGGACAATCTTAAGTAGGTTTTTATCGTTGTTTAACCATCGTTTCTCTGTCGTTCCTAGGATTAGGTCTTGAACCTTCCATCTTGGATGGAAATCCTATCTAGCAACCCTAGCTAGCTTTTAATCGACGAGTTAACCTAGCTAGCGTTTAACCTAATTACTGGGCATTCCTAAACCTCGATGAACCTTACAAACCTCTAGCCGTGAACCTTTTGAAACCCTTGAGCTTCGTAACCCTACGCAACCCTAGGTGAACCTTTTGAACCTTTTAGCTATTAACCGTTGGACGATAACGTTAGGGTTATCTTTACCCATTGGGTAATAGAAGAACCTTGGTTAATCCTCTAAAGTATGAGATTAGATTAGTTAGTACTTAAATCCGTTATTAAGCCAAGTATTAGACTTTTTGGTATTATCCATTGGTTAATAACTGTTAGGAGATTCTTTACCCATTGGACGATAGAATAGAATCCTAGCCATCTTTACCCATTGGTTAATAACCGCTACGGAAACTATTATCCATTGGATAATAGCTTTACTTGGCCACCAAGTACTAGTTTATTAAAATAACAGGATTTGCCATGTGGGTATTTGATTAAAGAATAATTAGTCCATTAGGTTAATAATATAGGATTTGGTACTTGGATTAGTTTATTAGGATATTAGATTATGGAAATCTAGGCTAGATTTTTTTAAGTACTTGCTTGTATATATAATATGTGTACTTGTATATATATAGATATATATATATATATATTATATTGTATATAGCATGTGTGTATATACAATATTTTATTAAGAAAATCCATTTTTGGTTTTAAATACTAGATTTTTAAAAGACCCAAAGTACTTATATATATATTAGTATATATGTAGTCTTCCATAGTACAAACAAGTAGGAGAGAGAGAGAGAGGGAGAGAGAGAGAGAGACCCGAGAGGGAGAGAGAGAGACCCGAGAGGGAGAGAGAGAGAGAAGGAAGAAGGAGAGAGAGATAGAGTTGTACCTTGATATATTTTGTTGTGCTTTCAAAATCTCCATTGATATGCACCTAGTCCTTCTTGATATGCAAGCCTTAGATTTTCTAGCCAAAATCTAGTCCTTCTTGTACAATTCCAATTTTTAAACTTGATCAAATCTTCATTTCTTGGCCAATCTTCCAAAATCCAATCCAAAGGACACATTATAGCCATGCAAGTCTAGGTTTTAGGATGATTCTTGCAAGGAAGCAAGATTTGCTTGGAATAAAAAATGAGATGAAGGAGAGAGAGAGAGAGGCCGGCCAAGAGAGGAGAGAGGAGAGGCTTTGCCTATAAATACTTGCCTCATTCTTCATTTGAACTCACACCTCAATCCATTCTCCAACTTCTCTCTAGAAAGTGTAGCTTGTTCTTGTTCTTCTTGCTTGGTTTTCTTTCTTTGTTCTTGAGGTTTCTCAAGAGACTTTCTTTTGCCGCCACTAAACCACCACTCGACCACCACCTCGATCCAAAAGTAGTAGTAGTTGTAGTTAAGATCTAGTTTCGAGAGAAACCATTCTCTCTCGAAGCTATCGGGAGCTTACCGTAAGCCGTTACTCCGTTCGACCGCCGACTTTCTTTCCGACGTTCTTTTCGTAGTCTTCCCATCGCCAAGAAGAACGGTAGATTAATCTTCACCTCTACCCCAAGTATATTGCGTGTTTAAAGTATATGATCTTATCGATATCCGATCTGTTTTTCTAAGAAAACGTAGTATACCTTGAACTTAAGATTACTTGAATGCATGATCTTGTTGATTATTACTTGCCTTACTTTTTTGTGTTAAATGTTGAGAATGATGATGTGATAGTATGAGCATGCAATCTAAGATAGAGTTGGGTGATCTTGCTAGTTTAGTTTCAAGATTTCTATGATGGTGTTATACTTGTGTATGAAGTCCCGCCGCGGAGTCTATGCATGATACGAGACACATGAAATTGGAAAGTAGAAACATGACAACTAGGGTGTGGTTAACATGGATGAAAATACTTTTGAAACTACATAATGGCCGGATTTGGTAGCCATTGTGTGGAGGTGAAAACCCGCAACGTGGCCGGACTTGCCCATTGTGGAAAAGTGATTACAAAGGACAAAATATTTTTGAAACCACATAATGATCAAGTGTGATAATCATTATGTGGTGTGTGTGTGTCCAATGGGAACCCGGAGCAGCGGAACCATTGTGAGGGTGTGTGTGTCCAATGGGAACCCAGAGCAGCGGAACCATTGTGAGGGTGTGTATGTACTCCAATGGGAACCCGGAGCGGCGGAACCATTGTGAGGTTGTGTGTACTCCCATGGGAACCCGGAGCGGCGGAACCATGGTGAGGTATGGCTTGGTTATCCGTGGAGAGAAGCCAATGCTAATTGTGCGCCAATGGGAACCCAGAGCGGCGGAACCATTGTGCGTATACTCGGGAACCCGGAGCGGCGGAACCGAGGTTGTGTGTGTTAAAAATTGATTTTTGAAATGTGTGCCAATGGGAACCCGGAGCGGCGGAACCATTGTGCATATACTCGGGAACCCGGAGCAAAAAACCGAGGATGGGTGTGTTAAAATGTGATTTTGAAATACAAATGATGTTTTGGTAAAACGAACTGGTGACACGATCTACGAAACGCTGCGTAGGAGAAACTCTGATGACATAGACACTAACGATAGATAGCGAATGCGGATGTGCCATTGTTGATTTTTATATCCTGTATTGTATGAGCTGTTTATGACCCTTTATGATATATGCATGACTTGCTATGTGTAAGTTAAGGGTTTGGGTTTGGATTACTCTATCGAGCTTTCAAGCTCACGGTGTTGCTTTATGTGACCCTGACATATTATACTGGTGACGACGCTGGTATAATGTGTCAGACTTTTTAGATGAACAAGGAGAGCTGTATGCCTTGGAGGCTTTCGGAGCTGAGGAACTCGCTAGGATGGAGGAAGAGAAGGAGCTTTAGTTAGCCTTAGTAACCCTCCCTTTTGTGTAATATAAACCTCTCTAAGAAGATTGGATGTAATAATGAGCTAGACTCTGCCTTGTTTGTCTAATAAAACCTTTATTTAACGAACCCGATTTTGGGGGCGTTACACTTACACACCGAGGAGGCCGACGTACGACGAAGCTCTAATTCTGAGGGACCCTCAGCAGCACCTTTCCTTGCGTCGAGACGAGGTATACTTTAAATACTTGTATTTCAAATTCCAATGCATCGTATTTCCATTCTTTTGTATCCAAGTATACGATTGTATTGCATGTCATGCTTGTTTGCTAAATACTGCTGATTTGTTGCAATAGGCGATCTCGCTCTCGTGTTACTGAGGTTCGACGGCTGTGCTGACATTCTGGGAGAGGTTGTCTGGGGTGGCGCAAGAGATAGTGAGGCAGGCCGATTTTGGAGAGTTTGTAGGGGTGCTGGCGAAGGGCGTGTGCAATGACCGCCCGGTGGTGAGGGCTTTGGCTGAGAGGTGGTGGGACACGACGAACACCCTCCACTTCTCCTTTGGCAAGCTGACCGTGACGCCGTTGGACTTCGCGGCGATCACTGGTCTTAGGGTCGGAGGTGACCACTTATCCTTTGACGCCCACGAGGCGGCGGCGTTCAATGACGCCGGGTATTTGAGTGAGGCGGAGGCTGACGACGCCAAGTATGCGCAGCTCCTAGGGTTTTGGACAGAGAGGCTTCTGACTGACAGGGTGGAGGAGGAGCAGATGGCGAGGTGCTTTCTGTTATACTTGCTTGGTGCGTCCCTGTTTCCCAACAGGCGCAACCGAGTACACCTTTCGCTTCTCCCGGCCTCGAGGGACGTCGGGGAGATTGCCCGCTTCGATTGGGGAGGTGCAGCACTGGGGACGTGCTACGCCTTCATGGGCTCTCTTTCTCGCGGGGCAGGAGTGAGCCTCGGAGGCTACTGGAGGGTCTGGGAGATATACCTTATTTCCTTTCTCACGGGTAGTTAGCTTTCCATTTGTATCCATTCAATGTATATCTTGTGCTAACTTTCAACGTCTTGACTTGCAGCTTTGGACGTACGAGGTGATAGGGATGTACCCTCCAGAGACCACGTGCCCTGACGATACGATACTCCTTCGGGCCTTGCGCTGGTCAACGGAGTACAAAGGCGTGAAGAGGGGAAGAGGCAAGCTGGATGCCTTCCGTCTCTACTTGGACGAGCTGCGTCCTGATCAGGTACTAAGGCATTTCCATATCTGTTTTTATAGCTTTCCTGTTCATTTCCATTCAAACAGCATCTTGATATCGTTCATTCTGGATGACAGGTCCGCTAGCGGGTGCGGGACCGCTTCGCCACTAGCGGGTGTGGGACCGCTTCGAAATCCAGGGGGAGAGTGCTTCTCGAGTCCCCTTACGGCTGGTAGTGGTACCTGGGTGACCGTGTGTTACGCCAGTCGCTGAGGCTGGACGCTTTTCGAGTCCCTGGGCCGCTTCCTGCTCTGGTGCAGAGGACAGGCCAGTACACGCGGAGGGAGGTCGAGCGGTTCGCACGGCCAGACCCTGAGTTGGAGTCGTTCTTCCAGGCGGGTGCTAGTCTGGCTGTTGACTACGCGGAGTACCGTGCTCGGTACTTGATGCCGAGTCTAAGGATACGTGCCGCTTGGGAAGTGGCGCAGGCGGCACGAGGCGGCATTGGAGGGAGAAGGGGAAGGAGACGAGATAGATGTGACGGTGGCAGCGGAGGAGATGGGGGCCACGGTGATGGAGGTCGCAGCGAGGGTGCGGGCCCGAGTGGTACTACCTTCCCTGCCCTCTCTTGGACAGTGGACGTGACGACTCCTCAGGGAGCCCCGGGCCTGGTTGTAGTGCCACGCCCTTCAGCTGAGGCTCCAGAGTTTCTCGCTCAGGTATAACGTGCTTTCGTTCCTTCGCAGATTCGCTCTTTCGCATGTTCTGATCGATTTCTTCATTGAAGGCTCCTCCAGGGTACGTGAAGGAGATGGCAGAGGCCATGATGGGCCTGAAGCAGTTGGTGAGGCAGTACGCCATGGGCCACCCTCCGGAGGTGTTGTCGCGCACCGGTGGGACGATGGTACTCTCTCGAACCTTAGCTATTTACTTTACTTCTATTGCTTATATCATGATTATGATGCAAGTGCTATATGAATGTTATACCATTGTAGGCTAGAGGAGGGGCTTCACGAGGGTTACGGTGGAAGTCTGTCCGTTTTCCAGTACGACAGGTCTCCTCTGCCGGCTCACGGGAGGAGCCACCATCGAAGAGGACACGGCACTCAGTAGGAACCGAGGATGAGCCTATTGACGTCTCTGAAGACGAGACTCCCGAGCCTACGGACGTCGACCTGGAGGCCACCTCAGGAGGCGCCGTGCCCAGAGCGACTGGCACTCAGGAGGTGAGCAGCTCTCCAGTGGACGAGGAGGTCTCTGAGGAGAACGAGGAGGAGGGCGAGGACGGGGATGACGAGAGTTGAGCTCCTCTTTTGTTTTGTTTTTTTGATGGAGCCTGCGTGCTTCCTTTGTAGGCGCCTGTTTTTCCTTGGTAGATAGGATTGAGTTATCATACTTCTTTTGTACTTCGACTCATGGATGCTTTTTGGATTTATACAGAGATTTTGTTCCTTCATTGTTTATGCCATTCAATCTCCTTTTGTTTGCATGAAGAAAACTGAATAACTAAAACATGGACTGAAACATGCAACTGGCCGTTGATTCGAGAGATTGAGCTGAATGTGAGGTTTGTGATGAGTGACACATTAACAACCAAAGCATATTGACAATGGAATAGAAATCAAAGAAAGCAATAAACCTTTGTAAGATTGACTCTGCATACGAGAATTTATACAGACATTTTCGTAACCGGCTTCAGACACAGCTACGGGACAATAATGACCTTTAAATTCTGATATAAGATTGAAAAATTCCACTTTGCTTTTGGAATATACTTGAAAAGTAGGAAAACATTGACTTTAATATGTGACATTCTCGAGTTTTGACTCTGGACACGAACCGGAACTAGGACTAAGTCACTTTCGACCATTATGACCTGTAGGACTCGGAAAAACAGCTTGAAATGACTCGAAACGGATTTTGACACATTGACATAGCCCAAGAAACGGATTTTATCGAGTTTCTACGCCACGACGACGAATCCCGGAAGTTGTCTCGAAACGAAACATCCCTGAAGTCTCAAATACCCGTTGGAGTGTGTTCAGGTGCTTACTGGCGCTTCATAGTGCCTCAATTCCATTTTGGTGTGTTGCTGCCAAAAACTGCAGAAATGCAGAGTCAAGGTGCCGTGCGGATACTCCAAGATGCCGCGCGGGTTTGGATCTGTCACACGGTACCTCAATCACTCTGCTGTGGGATTTCCTCGGTTTCAACGTGCCGTGCGATGCGGCAAGGTGCCGCGCGAGGCACCTTTCCTGACATATTCCAGTTTTGCTGTTTTCCAAGGCAGATTGCTCGGGGGTTGAGGTTTGACCCATGCAATGGCATTTCTGAACCAATGCATGTCTGTTTTGAACCTTTTAGGACTTGACCAAGCTTTTCCCCATGTTGGACTCATGGAAAATGGGCACTTTTTGAAACCCAAGGCTCTTTGAAAGTTGAAGTTGTCCTCCCCACTCCTCCTATAAATTCAAGCTCTCTCATACCACATTTTCCTCACCTCATTCAACTCCTATCTTCTTTCCTTACTCCTTCAAATGACTATTTCTCTCACCGGTTTGCTTCGTCCATGGTTGGCTTCCATAGAAGGCGATATTGGCTCAACTTCCGAGCCCACGGTCTCTATTCCATGCGGTACCTCCGCAACATTTGTCTTCGTCCCGAGCTTTTGAGGGCAGCCGTGAGTTTTTGGGATCTGGAGGTCCATGTGTTCCGGTTTGGCGATCAGGAGCTCTGTCCTACTGTCGAGGAGTTCCGTGCATACCTTGAGGGTTTTAGTTCAGGGGGGGTCATCATTCCTCCTGTACGCGAGAGCGCTTACAGAGTCTTGGTCGCGGCCTTTGGACTGGGTGATGGTGCTTCTCGCTATTTGGTCAAGAATGACCATCTCAATGTCATGCGCCTTATCGAGCTGTTTTCTCCTTCTAGTGATCTTGGAGACATGACTTATCAGACTCGACGCATGACCGCTCTCTGCATGTGTTTGCTTGCGGCCTATCTCTCGGTTCCTTATGCCGGTCATGCTAGCTCGACGCTGGTTGGCGTTGCTGTTCAGGTTGAGGCCCGAAAGGATGTGGTTCCGATAGTTTTGGCCAAGACGCTAATGGGTTTGGACAAGGTTCATTTTGGAGAGACTGAGACTTTCGGGGGTAGCCCTCTCCTCCTACAGGTTAGCTTCTCACTCAGCTCTCCTTTTTCAGGTTTTTCTTACGTTCTCATTTTACCTCAATCACTCGGCTTGGCTTTCTATGGCTTCTTACTTGTTTTCTCTCTTCCCACAGATTTGGCTTTGTGACAAGGTGAATGTGCTGACCATTCCTCCTGGCAATTGGTCATATGAGGCGAGATTACTTTCTCAGCGGTGTTTCGAGTTTGCTGACAGGAGCAGGGCCGAATGGGTTGATTTTTCAGGCGCCGGCGAGCGGAGATGTAGGGAGGTAAACCCGAACAGGTACAAGGTGTGGCCAAACACGTGGTACGTGGGGCCCAGAACAAATACAGTCGGAATATTCGCCGTGCAGTGAGGTGAACGGCACAAGGACCGGGGATACGAGAGGTCCCAGGTCCAAGATACCCGAGCAGGGGCATGGTCCAAAGAGCAAGGGTAGTTGTTGGACCAGTCTCGTGATAAGGGGTCCAGTGATATGAGAAATCATTGGTCCAGAGGGTCTGTTCGGCAACGAGAAGGCCGAACAGTAGCAGCAAGGTACCAGGAGGTGCTCCAGAGTGGTCCAGAAATGGAAATATCCAGTAAGGAAACAAGATCTGGAGGAGATACCCAACGAGAATGGGGTGAACGGCCAGCTTTGGAAAGAGTTCCTAAAAGGTCTAAAAGGAAATATGCAGTTATGGGAATGAGAATCCCTGATATTCTAAGTTCCCTTTACGAGAAAGGAAACTTAGGGTAGCAAGATGGCTTGGACAGCAAGTAGACATGGGTCTATAAATATGAGGTAAACCTAGAGGTAAAGGTATGCAATTCTTGGCTATTTGATTACTACCTCCCGAGAATTAGGGTTTTCACTAGTCACGAGATACTAACTTTGGCATCGGAGGGCCTTTGCCACGAGACGGCAAAGGTGCGCTCACATTTTGTTTGTTTTATAGGTTTAACTCCGGCGGCGTAGGAAGTAGCCGTTGGATTCTGGTGTTGTTCGAAGGCCTTTTTCGTTTTCGGCACTTACAATTGGCGCCGTCTGTGGGAAGCGAAAGAGGTCCCTTTGAGCGACCATGGTGGAGGAAGATCCAAAGACCCCAGTTGACCCGAATAATCTGCCGGTGGGGGAGGTAACAAGTCCCCGCCGGATCCTCAAGAAAGCCCGATGGCGGGCGGCGGGGAGGACCACAGTAGAGACCGCCCGCAGCGATCCATGGCGACTCGAAACAAAGATGGACGGACGGCAACGGATCCACGAGAAGGAGTAAGTCCCGCCGTGAAAGGGAGTCGGTGCACGTTCAAAAGCGTCGTAGCGGGAAGATATCCCGGACAGAAAGAGACAGAGATAGAAGAGTACGCCGCTTGATTAAAAGGCGAAAGTACGAGATTCAACAGTTTGCAGAGGATACGAGAGCATCCAGAGGATTCGGGCTTTCACGAAGGAAGTCCGAAAAAGAAAGGTTGGATATGGTGGAGTGCAGGAGAGCTTCTTCACGAAGAAGAAGAAGCGGGAGCCTCACTCCGAAACGGCCGAGGGCTTCTTCACGAAAAAGGAGAAGCGGGAGCCGAAGTCCTACCCCCGAGGAAGGAGGGACGCACCACAGGGATAGTATGAGAGACCTGATTCCGACCGGGAAAGGAATAATGCCAGGGTTGTGCGAAGGTATCGGAGGAGGGGACCATGTCTCCACGAGAGCAGCACGGAGAGCCCTTAGCAACATAGCAACTTCTCCTTTTGCAAAGAGATTGCAGGAGGCAAGGTTGCCGAGCGGGGTTAAGCACGGGACGTTTATCCTGTACGAAACCAATGCAGACCCGGTGGCGCACATACAGCATTACCAGCAAGCGATGTTTATGCACGACGGTGATGACGCAATCATGTGCAAGATGTTCCCATCTAGTTTGGGAAAAGTGGCCCTATCATGGTTCCATAGGTTGGGGCCTAACACCATACGAGGTGGAGACAGTTGGCCGAGGAGTTCACTGCTCGGTTCCTGACGAGCAGGAAACCACCCAAAACTTTTGAGAGTCTCTCAGCTATGAAGCAAGGAGAGAGTGAGTCGATCAGGGACTACGCCAAGAAGTATTGGGAGACTTTCAACGAGATTGAAAGTTGCGGTGAAGAGTATGCAATAGCAACGTTCAAAGCTGGGCTACTGTTCGGGGAGAGCTGCGAAAGTCCCTAAACATGAATCCAGTGAGCACGCTGGCAAAGCTGATGGAGCGGATTGAGCAGCACGCCAGGAACGAGGATGACATACTACGGGAAGACAGCAAGCTAAGTGCCGAGCAAGTCAAGGGACCCGCAAAGAAGGCGGATAAACCCGAACCCAAGACTTACAAAGAAAGAAAGGAGCACGGGCAGACTAAGAGAGAGTCGTACCGGGAAACACGTCCCTGATCCGAAGTCGTTCTTCTCGGTGACAACGGTTTGGAAAGAACTGATTTATCGGGTTCTTTATCGGATAAAGAACCGCCCATACTTTAAGTGGCCTCCACGGCACTGGAGGGTGACAAAGATGCAAGAAGGGCTACGAGTCAACACTGCAGTTACCACAAGGACTGGGGTCACATGACGGAGGACTGCGAGATGTTTAAGCAACACCTTGATGACCTGGTCTCACGTGGGTATTTGAAGGAGTTCATCCAGGAGGAGCACAAGGGCGCCGAGAAGGCAATGGAACTGGATTACGAGCAAAATCCGAGAGGCGTGATCCATATGATTCATGGATTGGCCACGCCTTATACGAGAAATGAGGTGAGATTGTTCCAAAGGCAAGTGAAACACGACCAGCACGTGATGCGGTTGGGAAAGAAACGTGGACGTAGGCAGAAGGGTGCGACAAAGGCATAGTCTTCTCGGAGGAGGACCTGGGAGGAGTCCAGGTGCCACACAACGATGCCTTGGTCATAACCCTACGAATTGGGGAGTATGACATGGAGAGAATCCTGGTGGATTCGGGAAGCTGCACCGAGGTGCTTTATTACGACGCATTCAAGAAACTGGGATTGGCACAAGCGGACTTGGTACACAGTCGGTAACTCCATTGGTGGGGTTCAATGCAGGGGCAGTTTGGCCATTGGGTAAAGTGACCCTCCCTGTTCGGGCAGGAACAGTGGTACTGAGAACCGATTTTTTGGTAGTGGATGTGCCATCTTCCTATAACGCGATTATAGGAAGGACTTGGTTGCATAAGATGAGGCGTACCATCCACCTACCACCAGATGGTGAAGTTTCCAGGTCCGCTTGAATCGAGAAAATAAGGGAAACCAAAAGACGGCCCAATGCTGCTTGGTCTCCATCATCGAAGGCACCCAAGGCACGCGGTTAGTGCAGGCCGTCGAGTTAATAATCACCGACCATCGAGGATGTCGGGGGAATCCAGGCCCAGAAAGTGGTGGAAGGATTGAAGAAGATCCAGATCAACGAGAATGATCCAGAAAGGTATTTCCTGGTCGGGGAAAACTTGGGCAAAGAAGAGGAGGAGGAGTTGGTGAAGTTCCTCAAAGAGCACGTCGATGTGTTTGCTTGGGTGCCAGAGGAGATGCCTGGGGTGGATGCAAACGTGATTTGCCACCACCTGAACGTGGACCCACAACACAAACCAGTGATGCAAAAGAAGAGAAGATCTGCCGTACAGCATGTGGACGCTGTCATCGAAGAGGTAGACCGCTTGCTCGAGGCAAAGGCGATCCGAGAGGTGTATTACCCAAAGTGGTTGTCTAACACGGTGGTGGTAAAGAAGAAGAATGGGAAGTGGTGAGTTTGCGTCGACTTCACAGATCTAAACAAGGCATGTCCAAAAGACAGTTTTCCCCTTCCACGGATAGATCAATTGGTAGATGCAACAGCTGGATATGGACGTATGAGTTTCCTCGACGCTTATCAAGGATATCACCAGATAGCAATGTACGGCCCCGATCCGGAGAAGACTTCTTTTATCACACCACGGGGGTTATACTGTTATACTGGTTATGCCCTTTGGTCCGAGGAATGCTGGAGCAACTTATCAAAGATTAGCAACGATTATGCTAAAGAAGGCTTCTCGGCAAGACCATGGAGGTGTACATAGGCGACATGGTGGTAAAGAGCAAGGAGAAACGGGACCACATCGCTGATCTGAGAGAGGCTTTTGGGATACTAAGAGAGTATAAGTGAAGCTCAACGCCTCGAAATGTGCGTTTGGAGTAAGTTCGGAAGTTCCTGGGTCACTTAGTGACCATTAGAGGATAGAGGCGAATCCCGATCAAATTACGGCTTTACAGAAGTTACAGAGTCCAAGGACCACGAAGGAGGTCCAGTCGGTTGACGAGGATGGCGGCAGCCCTCAACAAGGTTCATCAATCGTTCGAGTGACAAGTGTAGACCTTTCTTTCAGTTGTTGAAGAAAAGAGAAGGTTACGAATGGGGAGCGGAATGTGAGCAAGCGTTTCAAGACCTGAAGAAGTATTTGGCAGCTGCCCCGCTTGTCCACTCCTGAGCCTGGTGATGTTCTAACCTTGTACTTAGCGATATCAGAGCATGCTGTTCGCGCAGTCTTATTGAGGAGCAAGGGATCCGAGCAAATCCCTGTTTATTATGTAAGCAAGACGCTACTGGACGCAGAGACGAGATATCTGCCCCTTGAGAAGTTGGTCCTGGCATTGAGAACGGCGGTTAGGAAGTTGCCCCATTACTTCCAAAGTCCCAAAGTAGTGGTTTACACAGAATTCCCGTTGAAGTCATTACTCCGAAAGGCCGATTTCTCGGGACGAATATCAACCTGGTCAGTGGAGTTGAGCCAGTATGATATTGATTATCAACCGCGCACGGCAGTTAAGGGGCAAGTTTTGGCAGATTTCGTGGCAGAGTTTTCTCCCACAGTTGCTCCACTGCCTCCTACGAGAAAGGAGCAATGGGTCGAGCAGTCATCTGAGAAACGAAGGGCGTCCGCCGAACAGGATCCTTTGGAATGGAAACTTTTTGTTGATGGATCCGCATGCAACACCGGATCAGGAATTGGAGTTGTGATTTTTCCTCCTGAAGGAGTTATGATCGAGTTATCCCTGCGCCTGGGTTTCAGTGCGTCAAACAACGTGGCGGAGTACGAGGCACTCCTGGCCGGGTTAAGGAGCGCAAGAACCTTGAAGGTAAAAAGAATTCGAGTATTCTGTGATTCACAGCTCGTGGTGAATCACCGTCTGCAGGAGTTTGAGGCCGGAATGAGAAGATGGCGACCACGTGGAGGCGGGATCTGCTTGATACCTTCGAGAAGGTACACATCGAGCAAATAAGCTCTGGGCAGAACGCCCACGCTGACTCACTGGCTTGGTTAGCAGCGGCTGTGCCAACGGAGTTTAGAAGGAAAGTGGCAGTGGACTATCTTGCTGAGCCGAGCATTGGGAGAAGTGTGGAATTGGTCTTGGACGTGAACCAAGGACCGAGTTGGATGGATCCAATAGTGGAATTCCTACGAGACGGGACACTCCCCACAGATAAAAAGGAGGCTCACAAGATAAAAGCAAAATCTGCAAGGTTTTGGCTATCACCAGAGGGGAAGTTGTACAGAAAGTCCTTCACTGGACCGTATTTGCTTTGTGTGCATCCCGAGATGGTGCAGAAATTCCTCCATGAAATACATGAGGGAACCTGTGGGAGTCATGCAGGTGGGAGATCCATTGCTCACCGTGCAATCACACAGGGTTATTGGTGGCCGCACATGCAAGAAGATGCAAAGGTGTATGTGAAAATCTGCGAGAAGTGTCAGAAGTTCTCACCTATGATCCGAACACCAGCCGAAGACCTGGTGCCCTTGACAAGTCCCTGGCCGTTTGCACAGTGGGGCATGGACATCGTGGGTCCACTTCACAAGGCTACTGGGAACAGGAAGTTTCTATTGGTGGCAACGGATTATTTTACCAAGTGGATTGAAGCAGAGCCACTGGCGAAAATCACAGAACCAATGATAGAAAGGTTCGTGTGGAAGAACATCATCACTCGATTTGGAGTGCCGTATTCCTTGATCACTGATAACGGGTCACAGTTCCAGAAAAGGTTCAAGGCTTTTTGCGCCCAATATGGAATAAGGAACTACTATTCCACACCGGCCTACCCTCAGAGCAATGGACAGGCAGAAGCATCCAACAAGACTATACTTGACGGGATCAAGAAAAGGTTGGACAAAGCAAAGGGCAAGTGGCCTGACGAACTGCCACTGGTCCTGTGGGCACACCGAACAACTCCTAGGAGGTCTACGGGAGAGACCCCCTATTCGCTAGCGTATGGAACAGAGGCTGTGATTCCATTGGAGGTTGGTTTACCGACCAACAGGACCACATTGGTGGAGAGTGGGGGCAATGACAGAGCTCTGGAAATCGAGCTGGATCTCGCCGAGGAGAGAAGAGAACGAGCTCTGGTGCACCTGGCTTCGTACCAGGAGCAGCTGATGAAAGGCTACAACAAGCATGTCCACCCACGAGAATTTGGTGTTGGAGATCTTGTGTTAAGAAAGGTGCTCGGCAACACCAAAGTGGCCAACGAGGGCAAGTTGGGGGCCAATTGGGAAGGCCCGTATCGAGTTACAGAGGTTGTTGGCATTGGGGCATATCGATTAGCAGCCTTGACGGAAACCCGGTACCAAGGCCCTGGAATGTTCACAACCTGAGGAAGTTCTACGTGTAAAGAACTTCGATTTCGTTTCTATTCTGTTTTAAGATGCACATCGTGATTGTGTGGGAATTACGAATAAAATTCCCTTATGTTTTGTTTTACTAGTTGCAAAGGGTACGCGTAACGCCCCCTTGAGCTCTTTGAATTAAGAATAAAATTCCAGGATTTTGATAAATAAACACCGTTTCTTACGAGTTCTTCTTTCGTTATGCTTTAAATACGAAGTCAAGCTAAATCCTTAGTCCTCATTCCGTATTAGGGAGCAGAGGTGGAGAGGTGTAGGGTAGCTGAATGAAATTTCGAATGTTTCAAAATTGTACCAAGTACGAATACACTTGACTGTTTGTTCGGGTGCGAATACACCTAGAATTATGTCAAGTACGAATACACTTGACTGTTTGTTCGGGTACGAATACACCCAGAATCATGTCAAGTACGAGTACACTTGACTGTTTGTTCGGGTACGAATACACCCAGAATCATGTCAAGTACGAGTACACTTGACTGTTTGTTCGGGTACGAATACACCCAGAATTATGTCAAGTACGAATACACTTGACTGTTTGTTCGGGTACGAATACACCCAGAATTATGTCAAGTACGAATACACTTGACTGTTTGTTCGGGTACGAACATACCCGGAATCGAGCCAAGTGTAAGTATACTTAAGCGATTGCTCGGGCACGAAAACGCCCAGAAAGCATATGAGAATATGCATACTGTCCTCAAACACGAATGTGTTTGGAATAATCTCAAGTGCAAATAGGTTTGTTTACTTGTATGCGGGCATGCCCACAACAGAGTCTGGGTATGAGCAAACCCAGGATCACTAGGTCCAAATACGAACACATTTGGGTAACCTAAGAATGGAAGCTTCCGAGCACGAAGCATTTGAGCTGCATACGTGAACATGCAATAATATCTAAAGTTCGAAAAAACTTGAGGTTGCTCGGGTTCGAAGAGACCCTGAACACAAACAACTATGCGTATTGCAAGTAACTAATGCAACCAGCATTACTCTAAGGTACGAGAAACCTGCAATAGAGAAAGTGAATACAATACCATCAGCAGGCACGATAAGGCCTGGGGAGCATACGTGAATATGCATAAGGCTAAGTACGAAAACACTAAGCACATAAAATTTCGACCATGAGACGGCCACCTGTGTTAAAGAACGGCCACGAAGAGCCAGCCAAACATGTTCAGGCCACGAAGGGCCAGGCAAGACAAAAGTTTAGGCCAAACAGGGCCACCAAAGCATAAAAAGCCACGCAGGGCTAGCAGAAACTAATTCAGAAATCCCAACTGTTATCATGACGATACAAAGAGACTAACTTACTCTTCGTTCGTTAGATCTTGGACGATAGGTGGAGAGGCTGGAGCAGTTGCAGAGACAGGAGCTGTCGCATCATCCACAGTTGTGCCAGGTTCAGACGGACCGCCACCAGCTTCCTTCTGGCCAGTGTTGGTCACTTCTCCAGTTTGACCAGCTTCGGCATTTTGCTGTTCGGGGACGTTGTTAAGCTCCCTGTCCAGGCTGTCCTCCTCTTCCACCACCTCTTCCAACTCCTCGGTGGCCGCCTGGGTGCTTGGAAGGTCGATCTCAGTCCACAGGGTAGAAGACTCTAGGGCACCAGATTTCTTGAGGCAAGCCAGCCAGCCGGCCTTGAACACTTGGTCCTGAATCCCAGGCATTTGATCCGTGTAACTCTTAGTAGCCACACGAATCCCTTCATTGTAGCCTTGCTGGTAGGAGGCCTTGGCTTCGTTTTTACTCGCCTCCAACTCCGTCAAAGTTAGATTCAGATTGTCCTCGGCACCCTCCAGCTTGTTTTTCAGCTCATCCGCAAGCCCGCGGGCCTGGTTTCTCTCTCTCTCCAGCCTCACTATGGTATTCTGCAGCTTGGCATTCTCGCTTGCCAATCTGGCGCGCTGGGGCTCAGACTGGCCAAGTTTTTGCGCCATGGCAACCATCTTTTGCATTGCCTGGAGGTACAGAAAACAAAGCAATGTCAGACACAAGTAAGGATACGTGACGCACTAAAAAAGCACGACAGGTCTACCTTAGCGCTGTGGCTCATGAACGAGCCCAGGAGGTTGTCAGGGGAGTAGGAGACTTCCTTCTGCATGTCCCCAGGCAGCAGAAAAGCCTGTGACAGTGCAAGGGCAGTCCCTTCAGATTCAGTGATCGCCACGACAAGGATCGGCCCGCCATGGGTAAACCGAGGGAGCGGGTCTGAGGAGCCGTAAGTTGGGACGGAGGACGTTCAACCGCAGAAGTTTCCAGCCTCTCGTTTGTCACGATGATCGGCCTCAATCTCCTCAGGCGAGAAGCCTAGGGTCCGTTTGGGCTGGACCTCGGCGGCCATGAGACGGCGCCGGGCTTTGAAACCTTCCGCGGCCACGAGTAGAGCCGCGGCCTCTTCCACGGCCAACGGTGAGAAGGTCGCTGAGATTGATCGGCTGGTCCATCTCTCGGGGTGGGGGAGATGGGGAGTATCTGCTCGAAGATGTGGAAGCTTCTTCGGCAAGCTGGATTGGTTCGTTGGGCAGAGGAGGGGTCCGAGAACGCCTCTCTTCCTGTTGCTCGGGCTGTTGAGCTGGAGGATCAGGGATGATGGGATTATCAGCTGCTCGGATTGGTCGGTCGATGAATCCGCCGTATGATGCACAATAACTGAGGAGAATCTGTGCTGCCCTTGCTCGGCCAGCCAGACACGTGCCTTGACCGTTGAAGGCAAGAGCGCGGTTGATATCAGTAACGTGGACCTGAGGGGTGATGATGGCGTGCCCCTGGTTGACGTTCGTGGCTGCAAATACGAGAAAATTAGCAAGTCAATAAAAGCAAAAATATGTAATGCAATACGAAATGTTGCTCGGTATGAAGTTCTACGAAAGAGAACTAACGTGGAGTGCCAAATCGTGGGTGCGTGAAAGCCGACGACTCTACCGTCCTCGCCTCTGGGCTCGAAGTTCCCGTGACGATGAGGAAGTCGCCGTCATCCCCTGGCAGAGTCAGGCAATTCGAGCACCAATCTTTTCGGAGTCCCTACTCTTGAGATAGTAGGTCCGAGCATCTTTGGTTCGAGAGATGCTGTCTGTACAGATGGTGAATATCGTGTAAACCTAAGGATGTGCCTAGCATCTGTCAAGGCATTGATGCCCATGACAACCCTAAAAATGTTGCTGAGACCTGCATAGGAGATAGTCTGTAATGGGACGGAACCTGGCGGAGCAATGGTGCCGTGGAAACTGGCGCCGCCGACGACGTCGATAGCGAGAATGTGCAGTGTCATTGTCAAAGCACTCCCGAATGGCATTTTCAGAGGCTAGTGTGGTGGCCACGTTGTCAGGAATCTCGTAACGAGATCTGAACTCAGCCATCCGCTGAGGGGTGTCGCAATGACTACGAAATCTACCCATACTGAGAATTGTGGGTATAGGTTTTCTAAAAAGAGAAATGGGTACGAGAAACCCTAAGGGGACTGTGATAGTTCTAAATTGACGATGAAGACTGAGCAGAAAGGGGGAGTAAGAACTTACGAACAGGAAGAACCCTAGAATCGGAATGAGACCCTGAGATGCGAACGGTGCTTCAATGGCGGGAGCACTTGGGCGTGTTCTCTGCAGAGGGAAGATGGAAAGAGAAAAGTGGGGTTTGAAATGGGGACGAAAACCCAAGTATACCCCAGCAAAAGGGGGTGACGTATGAGAAACGTCACCCCAGACGCCGTTTGGGCGCTCCGTTCCCCGAAACGTCTACTCGCATTTAATACGGGCGGCACAGAGCATGCCGCGTGTAAAGGTGTTAGCTGGAAAAGCCTGTGCAGACCAAACGACGAGGCGTTTAGGTTGGGCTAATGATGAGTTTGCACCAAGTACGAGAAACATAGGTGCAGGAGCAAAGGACGAGAACCTTGCCCGGTGTTTAGAAGCTTTGCTCGTCATATTAAGAGAAAATAACGAGTAAAGCTGGGGAGCCATTGTAGGGAGGTAAACCCGAACAGGTACAAGGTGTGGCCGAACACGTGGTACGTGGGGCCCAGAACAAATACAGTCGGAATATTCGCCGTGCAGTGAGGTGAACGGCACAAGGACCGGGGATACGAGAGGTCCCAGGTCCAAGATACCCGAGCAGGGGCATGGTCCAAAGAGCAAGGGTAGTTGTTGGACCAGTCTCGTGATAAGGGGTCCAGTGATATGAGAAATCATTGGTCCAGAGGGTTTGTTCGGCAACGAGAAGGCCGAACAGTAGCAGCAAGGTACCAGGAGGTGCTCCAGAGTGGTCCAGAAATGGAAATATCCAGTAAGGAAACAAGATCTGGAGGAGATACCCAACGAGAATGGGGTGAACGGCCAGCTTTGGAAAGAGTTCCTAAAAGGTCTAAAAGGAAATATGCAGTTATGGGAATGAGAATCCCTGATATTCTAAGTTCCCTTTACGAGAAAGGAAACTTAGGGCAGCAAGATGGCTTGGACAGCAAGTAGACATGGGTCTATAAATATGAGGTAAACTGTAAAGACCCGTTAATTCGTAAATTGATTTAAAGGTTTTAAAAGAAATAAAAGGATGAGATTGGTTTGGAAAATTGAGGTGTGGGGATGAATGTGTTAAAATGTTTTATTTGGGGAGTAAATGTGTGAAGTGTGTGTAGTGTATGCATATATGTGTGTGTGTATGAGACTAGGGAATAAAAATCCCTCATTTCCTCACTCTCACTCCCCGTTCTCTCCCTCTCTCCCGACTCTCTCTCTCTCGGCCCTCTCTCACTATTTCTCTCAAAACCACCCAAAACCCATACAAAGCTACCCTCAAATCTTTCACTCCTTCGCGTATTGTGGCCCGTATAACGTCGGTTCAAGCTCGGTAGAGGTGCATTTCATTTGAACTCAAGGATTGGAGCTAGGGCTTGAGAAATCTTTCAAATTCGTTCTTGGATCTTGAGGTAGGAGGTTCTAACTATCAATACATGTTTATGGCTTGTATCTAGTAGCTTGATTCTTGTTTTGGATCGTGGTTGTTGTTGTTGTTGTTGTTGGGGCTGAAAAACCCATCATAATCTGTCAAAAATCTGCTCGAACAACCATTGTTATCGATACCTTAGCCATTGTTATCGATACCATTGTGTCCAAAACCCAGAAAACCACTTGTTATCGATACCTTAGCCACTTGTTATCGATACCTTTATGTTCCAAAACCCAGAAAATCACTTGTTATCGATACCATTTGCCATTGTTATCGATACCCTTGCGTTTGGAACCATTTTGACCAAAAGGTATCGATACCTTTGTGTTAGGTATCGATACCTATGGCTTATCTTCAGCATTCACTGTTTTGCTTCATTTTTTCACCGTTTTGGGTTCCAATCACTTCCAACCCATTCAAACACCTCCCAAATGATCCCTAACTTGATTCACTACAACACAATCCTTCTTTTATAGCGTCAATTTATAGCGTTCTTTTTTAAATGCTATAGTTGAGATGCATTTATAACGTTCCGTGTGAAACAGCGGGAAAAAAAAGGAGAACCAAACCACGCAACGCCTTTAATAGCGTTGTAACATGATATTATATTATAGCGTTTAAAAGTGAGACCCGAAAAAATCAAAAAAAATTAGGGCTCGCGCTGAAGTTTTTGCAGGGTAATTCTGTCCCAAGGAGTTTTTCTCTCCGCACTACAGCAAGACAACGCTTTTCCGTTCGTTGTTCATCTGTTCCGTAGGAGAATTCCGTCTTCTCAATCGGGGATCTTCCATTGATTACAGGTATTTGTTCCCAATCGCCTTTCTCTCCTTTGTTCTTCAAATTGATTTTTGGCAAAAAGGGTTTCAGATTAATGTCAGCTTTGGCCGTACCATGCCTTTCCTTGAGTAGATCTGGTGCATTTGGAGTCTCTACCGCGGAAGGGAGTTGTCCAGATAAAGCTCTTCGAAATGGTTTTCTGTCGACTTGATGGTTTTTTCCGTTTAGGTCTGTTCTTAAACTGCTCTGCTGTGCCGACTTGGGTACCGGGTATTTAAGCGTCCGTCCCCCTCTCTCTTGAATTCAAAACAACATCAGGATGTTCTAGATAAGTTTTGCTAATTTCACTTTGTTGTCATTCTCGATTGTTTCAATTGGCCAACTCTCTTGGATGAGAAGTTTGGGAAATAGGTTTTTGTCTATATTCCACAGATTTTGCTAAAGACATGTGTTAATGTTGGTTGGGTTTCTTTCCCGCAGTAATCTCTGTTTAAGGGCTACCAATAATTTGGGGATGATTCTATTTGGTCCCCTCTCCCTTTATTTTATTAACTCGAATAAAATATTTTAGCAATCGTTTTTAGTTTGTGGTAAGCACTTGGAGATGGAGTGTGATTCTCATTTCACTAAATTGTATGATGGCCCAACTGAGAAATTAACTTTGGAAGTTGTTCCTTGTTTATGGTGGAAGAGTAGACCTTTTTAAGTTTGAGAATGGACTTCATGATAATTGGAGTGTGCCGCCAACAAAGATGAACGGTCAAGCACTGTAAGGTATAAGTTTCTTAATGCCATGATTCTTTGTGTAATCACCTTAATGGGATAACTAAATCTACGTGTGTTGATTAGGATATATGCAATGTCATAAAATGAGTGTAGTTCATATGGGGATACTAAGATGGTTTCAAGGGAAGATGATCGAATTAGTATACTCCCACAATGGTTCATTCAGTGGGAATATACAGGGGAGTCCTCCCGGTGTAATATCTGCTGGTCGCATCCCACTTGGTGTAGAGAAATGAAGTTATTTGATTTTGAGTTGTGAAATAAAAGTATCTCCTATGTTTGTTTTTCTTTTTGACAAGTATAAAGCCAAGTCCCTAACTACAAATATGTACCTCCCTGAAGGTTTATTGTTGTTGTTGTTGTTTGCTTCTTTTCCTAACTTCTTATTGTGTTGATTTTATTCTTTTATAATTGGGTACAAAATACTTTCTTTGTGGTCATGGTTGACAGTTGAAGAGGCAATCTGGTGGGGGGCCAATTTCGGAGCCTTTAGTATTGTTTGCTACATAATTGCGTAAGTTTTAATGAAGTCTATTACAAGTTACCTGTTTGATTACTTGTATTCAAAGACCTCGTTGAACATTCCCATGATTCTAAAACTCGTTTGGTCAAGATCTACGAAAATCGCTTCACGTATCAAAGTTGGGTTTGAATGGTACAAGCATGACGGTTAAAGAAATTTTGAAACTTTACGGACACAACGAGATTATTTCAGGACTCATCGACGGGTGAGTGCCTGGCAAAGGACATCGGGGTCCTGTAATTGGCCCGGCAGGAGCTATATGCTCGTATTTGATATTTCAGGACCTCCCTATGGGTAAGGTGCCTGGCAGAGGACATCGGGGTCCTTTAATTGGCCCGGCAGGAGCTTCGGCTCATGACACTTGAACGAGACACGTTTTGGCAATTGGTGAATTTCAGAAATCGTTTATTAAAGCATGTGACGAGTTTGGAAAAGAAGTATAAAATTTAATCGCTCTTGTCGATCTCTCTTTGACTCTTGACATAGTTGCTTACCTTGTTTCTTTCCCTACATTTCATATGCATATATTGCTAGATTAGAACTTTCTACTGAGCTAGTGTAGCTTAGACTTTCCTTCGTTTCAGGTGCTAACTCTGGACAATAGTGCATGGTTGGGTTGCTTGGACGTGGACACAATTTTGAAAGCTAACTTGAGGAGTTACCGAGTCATCTTTATAATTTTATGTTGAAAGATGTATTAGTAACTCTTATTTGTAAATCATTTGACCATGAAAGGTTGTAAGTTCTAAACTTTCTTTTGACACTCAGTAATTACGGTAATTCGGGCCTCGAAGCCAAAATTGTAATATTTTGGAAATCCTTGGATGTTTGGAATGAGATGATGGAAATGGACAATGTTATATTATTTTGGGAATCGTACGGAATATTGTGAGGTTTATTTATGAAAACTCTTTATATCTACGTTGAAAATCGAGGTCGTGACAACTTGGTATCAGAGCATAGGTCTAGAACACTTAGAGACCGTGGGGAGACATTTCGTCTCATGGGTTCAAAATGTCACGCCTTCTAACATAACTTGTGCATGCTTGTGTGACTAACAGTTACATGATTACTTGGCATTGCATTTCCATTATCGTAGAGTGGTGTGGAGTTGTTAACCCGTGTTGGGAAGTTAGGGGCGTAGACCTCGTAATTATACTGTTGTGGTTAATAGTCTTCCTTTCTTATATCGTGTAGTAAGATGCCTCGAGACGCGCGGTAGACGAAGTGGGGTTGGGACCCGGGGTGGTCGAGGCCGTGGTCGTGGCCGTGGAGTACCTCCTGAGGATGAGGTTAGTCAGCACGGGGAGAACCTTGGTGGGAATCCGGGGGCTGGGGCCGGTCGAGGTGCAAGAGTACCTCCTAATCAAACCCAGTTTGCTAGGGATCTCGCTGCGGCACTTACAGCTGCAAACCTTTTGAACCAAGCTCCTAGGGAGAATGTCGAGGATCGTGCTATGGTAGCGATGAGGGAGTTTAGCCGTAGGAACCCTCCGGTGTTCGATGGGACTAGTACCGACCCTTTGGTGGCCGATCATTGGTTGACTCAAATTCGCAAGCTCTTTCGAGCTCTAAACATCACCGATGACAACATTCGAGTGGGTATTGTGGCTGTTCAATTAGTTGGGGAGGCCGGCGAATGGTGGGAATCTATCCTAGAGATTAGGAAGGATGCTAGGAGGGCGGCAAGAACCGCAGCTCAAGTAGACGAACCGGACGTTGAGAATTTGACATGGGCGGAGTTTGAAGCGCTCTTTGAGGAGCAGTACTTTCCGGAGACTTCTCGTGATAACTTGAGGGAACAATTTGAGAAATTGGAACAAGGTAATATGACCATTTCGGAATACGTACAGAAGTTTCAATCTTTGTCTCGTTTTGCCCCAGAGTTGGTGGCCACGGAGGAGAGGAGGTGTAGGCGGTTTGAAAAGGGTTTGCACAGCACTGTGAGGAGGATGGTGATGGTCCAACGTAGGACAAAGTTTTCTGAAGTTGTGGAGTGTGCAAGGAGTATTGAGATTCCGAAGGATGCTCAAAGGAATGCAAGAGCGTGGGAACCAAGGCAAACAGTGGGGAGTGTTAGTTCATCTTCAGGTAGTTTTGGGAGTCAGGGGCGGAAGAGGCAAAGGGAACCATCTCAGCAACCATCTCACCAATCTGGCTTTAAGGTGCTTTCTTCTTCGGGAAATCGGGGTGCCTTGTCTAGACCACCGACCGTATGCTACAAGTGTAATCAACTCGGGCATATTCATACTCAGTGTCCGTAGCTTCATAAGGCATGCTACAATTGCGGTAAGGCCGATCATCTTGCATGGAGTTGCCCTCAAGGGGCGGGAGCACGTAGTGAGTCAGGCTCGGTGCAGCAGCCAGGTGCAGGACGTGGTGTTGGCCAGCAGTCTTTCAGGGGTTCTCAGAGGCAGCAGCAGCCTCATTTTCGCCCACATCAGTTCAGAGTTCTGAGGGTGACTGAGGAGCGAGTTCGTCCGCACCTTCTCAAGGTTCTGGTCAGAGGGGAGGCTTTGTGCAGGGTCAGGGTACCCAGGGGCGTGTTTTCAACATCAACACCAATGCTTCACCTTCTGTTTCTCAGGCTCCAGAGGCATCAGTTGTAAGGGGTACTTTTCTTTTATTCAATTCTTTTGCTAGAGTACTCTTCGATTCTGGAGCATCGCATTCTTTCATTGCTACGTCATTTGTATGTGCATTGGAATTGGACACCGAGAATCTTGATACGTCGTTGTTTGTCGAGACACCGTTAGGAGGAAAGTCACCTTTGAGTCGTATTTGTAAGGATTGTGAGCTTGTTATCTGCGACCATCATTTCATCTTTGACTTTATCGTGCTGGATATGTTGGGGTTTGACCTCAATCTTGGAATGGATTGGTTGTCTACGAATCATGCCACGATCGATTGTTTCAAGCGTCGTGTTCGTATATGTCCGCCTGAGGGTGTTTGTTTCGAATTCCATGGCGAGCGTCGAGAACCGTTAGCACCGTATCTGTGTGGGTCTCGGGAAATAGAATTGGTTTATCTCATGTTGGTGAGTTTAACATTAGATGAGGATTTGTCTACACGTGGGGAGTTACCCTTAGTGGTTCGCGAATTTCCTGACGTCTTTCCGGAAGAGTTGCCTGGTTTGCCTCCAGAGAGAGAAATCGAGTTCACGATAGACTTGCTCCCAGGCACCACTCCTATATCTATTCCTCCTTATCGTTTTGCACCCGCCGAACTTAGAGAGTTGAAAGTTCAGCTGCAGGAGTTAGAGAATTTGGGGTTCATTCGTCCTAGCACATCACCGTGGGGAGCACCGGCATTGTTTGCTCAGAAGAAGGATGGTTCACTTCGATTGTGTATCGATTACCGTAAACTCAACCGTGTGACCGTTAAGAATAAGTATCCTATGCCTAGAATCGACGACTTGTTTGATCAACTCCGAGGTGCAACTTGCTTTTCCAAAATTGACTTGAGATCCGGCTATCACCAGTTGAGAGTTCGTAGAGAGGATATTCCTAAGACCGCCTTCCGTACTCGTTATGGTCATTATGAATTCGTTGTGATGCCATTCGGTTTGACGAACGCTCCGGCTACTTTCATGGATCTAATGAATCGTATCTTTCGTGCTTACCTCGATCATTTCGTAGTTGTATTCGTCGATGACATTCTCATTTATTCATCTACGGAGGAGGAACACCGAATTCATCTTATCGTCGTTCTTGAACTCTTGAGAGAACATCGTTTGTACGCCAAGCTTAGTAAGTGCGAGTTTTGGTTACCCGAGGTCAAATTTCTAGGTCACGTGGTTTCGAAAGGAGGGGTGTCCGTTGATCCAGGGAAGATAGAATCCATTATGAATTGGCAACGACCTAAGAATGTGTTCGAGATTCGAAGCTTTTTGGGGCTGGCCGGATACTACCGCCGTTTTGTTCTTGACTTTTCTCGTTTAGCGGCACCGATGACTCAATTGACGCGTAAAGGGACTCGATTCGTATGGAGTGATTCGTGTGAGGCGGCCTTCGAGGAATTGAAGAGGCGATTGACTACCGCACCGGTTTTGATTGTGCCCGAACGTGGAGTTGGTTACTCCGTATATTGCGATGCGTCTAAGGAAGGGTTGGGGTGCGTATTGATGCAGGCGGGACGAGTGGTAGCATATGGATCGAGACAACTGAAAACTCACAAGCGAAACTATCCGACTCATGACTTAGAACTCGCGGCCGTCGTTTTTGCTTTGAAGAGTTGGCGTCACTATCTTTACGGTGAGAGATTCGAAGTCTTTTCCGATCATAAGAGCCTAAAATACCTCTTTTCGCAAAAGGAGCTTAACTTGCGTCAACGTCGTTGGATGGAACACTTAGAAGATTACGACTTTGAATTGCATTATCATCTGGGGAAGGCGAATGTCGTGGCGGACGCGTTGCGTAGAAAACCGATACACTTAGCAAGCCTAGCCATACGTGAGTGGAAGATGGTGAACGATTTAGGCCATTATGCTTCGCACTTCGAGGAGGTTCAGGAAGGAATTACGTTATGCAACTTGACCGTGCAATCGGCTTTATCGGCTCAAGTAATTGAAGCTCAACAAGGCGACGAAGAAGCGGAGGAACTTCGTACCAAATTCCTTAGTGGGATGCCCGAGATGGGTGGATGATTCATGCCGACCAAAGCTTGCGTTATCAAGGGAAGTTATTCGTACCCATTTCGTGTCGGGAAGAAGTCCTACGAGAGTTTCATCACTCACCATTAGCCGTCCACCCGGGAGGAACGAAGATGTATCACGACTTGCGTAGGCAATTTTGGTGGCCAGGAATGAAGAGAGATGTGGTGATCTTCGTGTCCAAGTGTTTGACGTGTCAACAAGTGAAAGCCGAACATCAACGACCCGCGGGAGAACTACAACCGTTACCGGTGGCCGAGTGGAAATGGGAGAATGTGACGATGGACTTTGTTACGGGTTTGCCGAGATCGCCGAGGGGGCATGATGCCATTTGGGTTATCGTGGACCGTTTTACCAAGACCGCTCATTTTCTACCCGTCCATACTACCGATTCCGTGGAAGCGCTTGGCCGTTTGTATGTTCGAGAGATCATTCGACTTCATGGGATTCCCGTATCTATCGTATCCGATCGAGATCCGAGATTCACCGCACGTTTTTGGCAGAGTTTGCAGGCTGCTTTGGGGACGAATCTCTTGTTTAGCACTGCTTATCACCCACAAACCGATGGTCAATCCGAGCGAACGATTCAGACTTTGGAGGATATGCTTCGGGCTTGCGTTATGGATTTCCGGGGTAGTTGGGAGGAACATTTGCCGTTGGTAGAGTTCGCATACAACAATAGTTATCAATCGAGTATCGAGATGGCGCCGTATGAAGCCTTGTATGGGAGACCGTGCCGATCACCCGTATGTTGGACCGAATTGGGAGAGGCGACGTTAGTGGGGCCGGATATGATTAGAGAAACCACCGAGAGTATGAGATCGATTCGTCAACGACTCTTAGAGGCTCAAGAGAGAACAACCGAACAAGTCAAGACAATTCGCCGAAGGTTGCTAACCGCTCAAAGCCGACAAAAGAGCTATGCCGATCGTCGTCATCGTCCGTTATCATTTGAGGTGGGAGATCATGTGTTTCTTAAAGTATCGCCACGTCGAGGCTTGTCACGTTTTGGGAAGAAAGGAAAGCTTTCACCGCGTTATATCGGTCCGTTCGACATTATTGAGAAAATTGGGGAGGTTGCGTACCGTTTAGCTTTGCCGCCGAGGTTATCGAATATGCATGATGTTTTTCCCATATCTATGTTGAGGAAGTACGAACCGGATCCGTCTCATGTGTTAGAATGGTCCGAACTTGAATTGGAGGCCGATGCATCTTATGGAGAGGAACCGATACGTATCCTCGACACGCGTGATCAAGTATTGAGGGGTAAGACGATACCGTTGGTTCGAGTCTTATGGGGTAATCAAGGTAGTGAGGGGTCGACTTGGGAACGAGAGGACGAAGTTAGAGCAAAATATCCGCACTTATTTTCGATATAGATCGATGTGAGTGTTTAAGTTTGAGTTTCATGCTATTTGACTTGTTGCTTAATATTGATGGTCTTATTTGTTGCATATCTATGTGAAACATGTCTTAGTTGAGCATGATTGGTTAAATTTCGAGGACGAAATTTTCTTTTGGGGTTAGGTGTAAAGACCCGTTAATTCGTAAATTGATTTAAAGGTTTTAAAAGAAATAAAAGGATGAGATTGGTTTGGAAAATTGAGGTGTGGGGATGAATGTGTTAAAATGTTTTATTTGGGGAGTAAATGTGTGAAGTGTGTGTAGTGTATGCATATATGTGTGTGTGTATGAGACTAGGGAATAAAAATCCCTCATTTCCTCACTCTCACTCCCCGTTCTCTTCCTCTCTCCCGACTCTCTCTCTCTCGGCCCTCTCTCACTATTTCTCTCAAAACCACCCAAAACTCATACAAAGCTACCCTCAAATCTTTCACTCCTTCGCGTATTGTGGCCCGTATAACGTCGGTTCAAGCTCGGTAGAGGTGCATTTCATTTGAACTCAAGGATTGGAGCTAGGGCTTGAGAAATCTTTCAAATTCGTTCTTGGATCTTGAGGTAGGAGGTTCTAACTATCAATACATGTTTATGGCTTGTATCTAGTAGCTTGATTCTTGTTTTGGATCGTGGTTGTTGTTGTTGTTGTTGTTGGGGCTGAAAAACCCATCATAATCTGTCAAAAATCTGCTCGAACAACCATTGTTATCGATACCTTAGCCATTGTTATCGATACCATTGTGTCCAAAACCCAGAAAACCACTTGTTATCGATACCTTAGCCACTTGTTATCGATACCTTTATGTTCCAAAACCCAGAAAATCACTTGTTATCGATACCATTTGCCATTGTTATCGATACCCTTGCGTCTGGAACCATTTTGACCAAAAAGTATCGATACCTTTGTGTTAGGTATCGATACCTATGGCTTATCTTCAGCATTCACTGTTTTGCTTCATTTTTTCACCGTTTTGGGTTCCAATCACTTCCAACCCATTCAAACACCTCCCAAATGATCCCTAACTTGATTACTTGTATTCAAAGACCTCGTTGAACATTCCCATGATTCTAAAACTCGTTTGGTCAAGATCTACGAAAATCGCTTCACGTATCAAAGTTGGGTTTGAATGGTACAAGCATGACGGTTAAAGAAATTTTGAAACTTTACGGACACAACGAGATTATTTCAGGACTCATCGACGGAGGGTAAGGTGCCTGGTAGAGGACATCGAGGTCCTTTAATTGGTCGAGCAAGAGCTATATGCTCGTATTTGATACTTCAGGACCTCCCTATGGGTAAGGTGCCTGGTAAAGGACATCGGGGTCCTCTAATTGGCCCGGCAGGGGCTTCAGCTCAAGACACTTGAACGAGACACGTTTTGGCAATTGGTGAATTTCAGAAATCATTTATTAAAGCATGTGACGAGTTTGGAAAAGAAGTATAAAATTTAATCGCTCTTGTCGATCTCTCTTTGACTCTTGACATAGTTGCTTACCTTGTTTCTTTCCCTACATTTCATATGCATATATTGCTAGATTAGAACTTTCTACTGAGCTAGTGTAGCTTAGACTTTCCTTCGTTTCAGGTGCTAACTCTGGACAGTAGTGCATGGTTGGGTTGCTTGGACGTGGACACAATTTTGAAAGCTAACTTGAGGAGTTACCGAGTCATCTTTATAATTTTATGTTGAAAGATGTATTAGTAACTCTTATTTGTAAATCATTTGACCATGAAAGGTTGTAAGTTCTAAACTTTCTTTTGACACTCAGTAATTACGGTAATTCGGGCCTCGAAGCCAAAATTGTAATATTTTGGAAATCCTTGGATGTTTGGAATGAGATGATGGAAATGGACAATGTTATATTATTTTGGGAATCGTACGGAATATTGTGAGGTTTATTTATGAAAACTCTTTATATCTACGTTGAAAATCGAGGTCGTGACATAAACCTAGAGGTAAAGGTACGCAATTCCTGGTTATTTGATTACTACCTACTGAGAATTAGGGTTTTCACTAGTACGAGATACTAACTTTGGCATCGGAGGGCCTTTGCCACGAGACGGCAAAGGTGCGCTCACATTTTGTTTGTTTTATAGGTTTAACTCCGGCGGCGTAGGAAGTAGCCGTTACAGTTCTGTACTGTTCGAAGGCCTTTTTCGTTTTCTGCCCATACAGGAGACTATTGTTTGGAGGTGTCGATGGCTAGATCTTTGTCCCATGACAGTGCACTATATGGGCCCTCAGTGGGTTGTTCTTGCTGGTTTGGGAGCCTTCACCTTCTACATCCCTTACCGTATCCAGCGTCAGCTCGGTTTGAGGCAGGAGGCCCCCGCAGAGCTTCTCGTGGATGTGGTTCTGTCTCTCTTCAACCATTTAGTTCTTTGCCATTACCAGCGCTTCTGGAGGACACGCGAGGTAACCGACGCGCATCCCTACCCTTCTGTGGCGATACGCGAGAGCTATCGAAAGTGGCTTAGGAGGGACATTGCTGCAAGGGCTGGGGCTCAAGGAAACTGAGTCGATCCTACCACCCTGACCGTTAAATAAATTGTGGACCCATTTTCATTATGTTGTACTTCTTTTCGTTTTGAAAGTTTTGTTCAACCTTATGTAGTACAAGTAATCGTGTTAATAAAAACGAGTTTTGGAGGGTTTCCCCTTTTTTGACTCTTGTTTTTCAAGCCTTCTCAACCTGGGTTTTTTATTTTGATGGATCGTGACCGGGCCTCAGTGTGAGACTGTCTACGTATCCTTCTGACGAAGGAATCAGGTCATGACGTAGTTCAAGGTAGGGTTCGCTCTGGTTTTTACACTCTCCTTTTGCGCTCTAACTTTTGCCTAGAACCGCCCTTTCGGGTTTTCGGTCTAGCGAGCTTATTTATTTCATGCCTTAACTTTTGCCTAGGATGTCCTGACGAGTTTTCATCATAGCAAGCTTTGCTCTAATTTTTGCCTAGGACTGCCCGCTCTTGCGGTTTTCAGCCTAGCGAGCTTCTCTCAGGGGTAATAGCGCTTGAGTTGATCCAAGTTAACCAAGGTTGAGAATTCGTTTCCATCCAAGTTGATGAGTTGCGTAGCTCCTCCAGAAAGAATGGTCTTGATGATGTATGGTCCAGACCACTTCGATCGAAACTTTCCTCGTGGGTCGTAGACTGGAGCCCAGATTTCCTTCAAAACCATGTCACCTTCAGCCAAGTTCCTGGGTTTCACTTTCTTGTTGAATGCCCGTGCAATCCTTCGTTGATACCCTTGAATGTGGTAAAGTGCCCTTAACCGGCATTCATCAAACAGCATAAGTTCTTCAAATCGATTACTCAACCATTCTGCCTCTTGGACTTCACACTCAATCATTGTCCGAAGAGATGGGACTTTTAACTCGATGGGAAGCACTGCTTCCATTCCATAAACCAAAGAGTAGGGGGTTGCTCCCGTTGGTGTTCGCACAGATGTGCGATATCCCCACAAAGCCAGGGATAGTTGTTCATGCCAGTCCCTCGCAGATTGAATAGTCTTCTCCAGAATGGCCTTAATTGTCTTGTTAGCTGCTTCCACGGCGCCATTGGTCTGCGGCCGATAAGTCGTCGATTTGTGCACTTGGATTTGGAACTCATCTAATACTTCTCGAGCTCGCCCTTTGAAATGAACTCCATTATCAGATACGAAAGCCTGAGGGACCCCGTACCGGTAAATGACATTTTGCTTTATAAAGTGTGCAACTTGAACTGCGGTCAAAGTGGCGTAGGAAGCAGCTTCTACCCATTTCGTAAAATAATCGACGGCTACCAAAATGAACTTGTGACCATTGGAAGCTGCCGGTACTATTCTCCCAATGACATCAATTTCCCATGTCGAGAAAGGCCATGGTGAGGTCATTTGTTGCAGCTCATGCGGCGGGATATGCGTGAGGTTGGCGTGAATTTGGCACTTTCTACACCTCCGCACATACTCTACACATTCCGTTTCCATGGTGGTCCAGAAGTATCCCTGCCTGAGGATCTTCTTGGCAAGCATTATTCCATTCATGTGGGGATCGCATACACCTTCGTGAACTTCTTTCATTACCCTTTTCGCATCTTCTCCATGGATGCAGAGCTTGAGCGTGCCACAGTGCAATCTTCGGTATAAGTTTTCCCCACAAATAATGTATTGAGCTGCCATCCTTTGGAAAGCGATTCGGTCCTTCTTGCTCGCTCCTATGGGGTACTCTCCTCTTTCCACATATCTCCAAATTTCATAATACCAAGGGTGGCCATCGTCGGGCTCGTCAATCACCATGACATGCTGGTGTACCGGAGTATCTCTTTGTTCTATCACAATTGGTCTTAACTTTACGCCAATGGGGATCTCAACCATGGATGCCAGAGTTGCTAAAGCGTCTGCAAATTGATTTTTGAACCTCGGGACATGAGAGAATGTCACCTTGCTGAAATGAGGGATAAAGTCTTCGAGATCCTGATGATATGGTTTCAGCTTTTCTTTCTTGACCTTCCAGTCGCCGTTCGCCTAGGATACAACCAAGTTCGAATCTCCCACAACTTCCAGCTTATCTATGCTGATCTCGATAGCTGCTTTCATGCCCACGATGCAAGCTTCGTATTCTGCTTGATTATTGGTGACTTCAAAGTTAAGCTTAAATGCCAACGCGCGGGATGTGCGATCCATCGGGTGAAATAAGCAATACACCAATTTCGAACCCTTTCTGGTTAGCTGCTCCATCAAAGTACAACTGCCAAACTTCTTCGGCCACCGTCATTATGTCTTCGTCGGGAAAATTGAATTCGGCGTCCTCCCCTCCCTCAACTGGGTAATCGGCTAGGAATTCTGCAACGGCTCTTCCTTTCACTGCGTTTCGGGCGATATACTTTAACTCAAATTCGGCCAACATCAGTAGCGATCGTGCCATCCTACCTGTGAGGGCCGGTTTCTCGAATAGATATTTTAGGGGATCCATCTGAGATATTAGCCTCACTGGGTAGGCCAACATATAATGCCTCAACTTTCTGGAAGCCCATACGAGCGCCCAGCATGTCTTTTCTAAAGGGGTATAACGTTCTTCGGGTCCAATCATCTTTTTGCTGAGGTAGTAAACAGCCCTTTCAACCCCATCATCTCCTTCCTACGCCAACATACACCCCATCGAAGACAGAGTGACTGACAAGTATAGGATCAAAGGTTTTTCTGTTACGGGCGGCGTCAACACCGGCAGCCTGTGCAGGTAGGCCTTAATGGCTTCGAAAGCTTTCTGGCACCTATCATCCCAAACGAACGGCACTCCTTTCTCGAGCAGGCGGAACAGGGGTTCGCAAGTCGAGGTCAGCTTTGCAATGAACCTACTGATGAATTGCACCTTGCCAAGGAAACTCCTTACATCCTTCTCGGATCGCGGCGGCTCCATTTCTAGGATGGCTTTGATCTTTGATGGATCGACTTCGATGCCTTGGGTGGTGATCATGAATCCGAGCATTTTCCCTGCAGTGACCCCGAACGTGCATTTGGCGGGATTGAAGCGCATCTTATACTTCCTGATTCTTTTGAAGAACTTCCTGAGTGCTGGCAGATGCCCTTCTCGCTACCCTTCTCGCTATTTGGCTTTGACAATCATATCATCAACATAGACTTCCACTTCTTTGTGAATCATGTCGTGCAGTAACGCCGTGGCGGCCCGCTGGTAAGTAGATCCTGCGTTTTTCAGTCCAAAGGGCATGACTCGATAACAATACGTTCCCCATTCAGTGACGAACGTAGTCTTTTCCCGATCCTCTGGAGCCATAAGGATTTGATTGTACCCTGAGAAAACATCCATGAAAGATAGCAAGACATGGCTGGCAGTATTATCAACCAGCACATCAATGTGCGGTAACGGGAAGTCGTCTTTAGGGCTAGCTTTGCTAAGGTCTCTGAAATCGACACAGACCCTTATTTTACCATCTTTCTTTGGCACGGAGACGATGTTTGCAACCCACTGAGGGTATTCGGTTACCATTAAGAACCCAGCGTTAATCTGTTTAGTGACTTCCTCTTTTATCTTAAGCACCCAGTCAGGTCTCATGCGCCTTAATTTCTGCTTTACCGGTTTTGCATCAGGATAAAGGGAAATCCGGTGTTCCACGATTTCAGGATCGATTCCGGGCATATCTGCGTGTGACCATGCGAACACATCTTCGAACTCCTTGAGCAAGTTCGCAAGGGCTTCGCGCTCTTCAGCGGATAGCGCAGAACCGATCTGGGTCATCCGGGGATTCCCTTCATCTCTCAAATTTATTAAAACGATTTCTTCTTTTATAGGTTGAGCATGCCTTTCATTTTCCCTGTCGATTAGGGATCGAATTTCTTTGGGAATATCCCCATCGAAATCAATCTCTTCATCATCAGGGTCGACGCAATTTATTTCAAAGTCAGGGAAGTAAGCAGAATCAGATTCATTCATTTCATCGTTAACGGAGGCCTCGGGGGCACCATACACACGGGTGGATTCGAACTCGAAATACAGACTCTGAGAGTTTGGCCGAGAGGCACCAACTCGGACTCGACAGACTCAGAAGACTCGACAGACTCAGACTCAGACTCATGGTGAGTTGCACTTGGTATGAAGGTCCAGTTCTTGTACTCCCCAGCAGCATCCATGATGAGCAAAGTCGGATCCTCAGGAGTATTTTGTTCCATCATCAGCACTTCCGCTTCTACAGCTGTACCCATCACTACAAGAAAAATGAAAATTGGTGACGAAAAAGTGGCGACGAAATTTAATTTCGTCACTAAATGAGTATATTTGGCGACGAAAAAATAAATTCGTCACTGTTTTAACAACTTCAATGACGAAACAATTTCGTCACCAATTATACCTGTTTAGCGACGAAAAAAATATTTTCGTCACCAAAGGTACCCATTTGGCGACAAAATACATTTTTCGTCGCCGAAAGCTTAAAAAAGGTGATGAAATTATTTTTCGTCACAAAAAATAATTATTTGGTGACGAAAAATATATTTCGTCGCCAAATGAGACCAATTTAGTGACAAAATATTTTTTTCGTCACCAAATGATTAACTTTGATGACAAAAAATAATTTCGTCACCATTTTAATGCTTTCAGTGACGAAAAATATATTTTGTCGTCAAATGGGTACCTTTCGTGACGAAATTTATGAATTTCGTGACAAAATTTATGAATTGCGCTTTGTCACTAAATATATTTTGGACATAGCTCTTTACTAAAAACTCTGTTTGAGATAATTCAAATTGGGTTTGAATAATAACTCAATTGCCTACAACTTTCATGTTTATCAAAATTGCTAATTTTAATGTTTAAAGGTTCAAAATTACATTCGAAATATATTTTCATGTTAAACATATATGTTATATATTAGATATTTCAAATATTTACTGAAAAGTGTGTCTGGTGCAGTTGGTTGGAGCTTGCGCGAAAAACTCAAGGGACTCGGGTTCGAAACCCAACAGGAGCAAGATAGAGGGATTTTTTTCCCATATGAAAACGTCTTTTGCAACGAAAAATTTCGTCACTGATGTGACCCATCGGTGACGAATTTTTTCATCACCAAAAGGAGTAATTGATGACAAAAAATTCCGTCGTCAAAAACCACAATAGATGAGGAAAACAATTTCGTCACCAATTATTCACTTTTTGATGACGAAATATTTCGTCATCAAAAGGCACTATATGTGACGAAAAATAGATTTCGTCACGAGGTAGGAATCCTCGACAACCTTTAGTCGACAATTTTTTTTTCGTCACCTATATTATTTGTGACGAAAAACATGCAATTTGTGACGATTTTCATTCGTCACCTAATGTAATTTTTCTTGTAGTGCATTGATTCGTCTTCCCTAAACAGAGTTGCGAGACTACCCATGGCAAAGACCTCAATCCAGTCGACTGGTTCCTCTTGTCTCTTCACAACCTCAGCTTCTTTATCACTATCCGGCCAGACATCGTTGGCGAATATCTCAAATCTTGGTAGGAAGGTATTGGTTTCCTCATCCCAAAATGGTTCCGGCTGCCCCTGGTAAATCTGTTTTGCTTCTTCTTTGACAAAGTAATCTTCTAGCCTGTTCCCCTTTTTCACCTTGCTGTTACTCGAGGGTGAGTAACCAAGGCCAGTTGTGCGCATCAGAGTGCCCTAGGCTTCAAACTTTGCAGGGCCCTGAGGTTCTTTCCCAGTCCCAATCCTGGCATGTAGGACATCTTCTTCATTATTTTAATGGCGACATTGCTAACAAGGAAGTCCTCATCAATTCTAACTGAATAGACAGATTTGGAGGTATCCAAAGAGAAACCTCCCAAGGCGATATCTTCTTCTCTGTGTTGAATTTTCAAGAGTGAGGCATTGTTGTCAACAGGGGCATGAATCCCAGAGTCTCCGTGGATAGTGAGCATTCCTGTTTCTAGTCCCAGCCGAATTTTCTGATGGAGTGTAGAGGGCACAGCCATGATGTCCGGCCGGTGCAGCCAGGGCCTTCCCAGCAACAGGTTAAAAGAGGCGGGAATGTTCACCACATGAAACTCCACTTCTGTCTGATATGGTCCGAAAGTCATAGGAATCATGAGAGTCCCAACCACATCTTTCCGAGTGTTGTCATATGCTCGGACCTTGACTTCTGATAGGGAGAAGTCCTTATTTTTGTACCCCAAGCAGTAAGCAACGCAGAGTGGACAGACATTAATTGTTGAACCATTGTCGACCAGGATTACTGGAACCAATTTGCCATGGCATTTCAGGGTGATGTGTAACGGCCGATTATGATCCGTTCCTTCGGCAGGTAAGTCTTGATCGGTGAAGGTGATGGTATGCTTGACAGGTATGATTTTGATTAGTGCCACAAGCTCAACTGGGGTTATGGCGGAAGGAACTTTTAGTTGAAAGAGTGCTTGAATGAGCCCTTCAGGATGGCGTGTGGAATGGACCAGCACATCCCAAACGGACATCTTGGCATGGGTTTGCTCGAGTTGACGCTTAATCATTCCTTCGGGATTCTTTTCTGGTCGGGAAGGCTCCTTAGCTGGTGGTGTAGGGTGATATTCCCAAACAGGTATAAACATGAGCCGAACACGTGATGAAAGTTGTGCAATGAGAAAAGTGATGAGAGGCACCAAGATGATAAGGGCCGGTGACCCGAAGTGCACACCGAATAGGAGGTTGTTCGGTCACAGAGACATGAGCTGTCCTAAAGTTAATACCAGCTGTTCGGCGGTATAGGTTTGTATCTAAGATAGTAGCACTTATGGTATAGTTTGTTCGGCAAAGAGCATGCCGGACAGATAGAGTCGTTGATAAACAGCCTTAAGAGATAAGGCAGAAGCAGTATTCAAGGAGGAGTGTCCAATATCCAGTCGGGATAAGCAATGGGATAATAGACGAGACTCCTAATGAGAAGTACCAAACAGGTGGGGTTATCGATAAGGGACTGAGTCTTAAGTGATAAGACGATGGGAATTGTCCAGAGAGGGAGACCCCGTATTCAGATAAAGATAAGTTTAAGAACAGTCCTATTGTGGAACGAATTCCATAAAAGGAAAAATCCTTGCAAAAAGAGGATCTCGGTTGATTGGGCACGAGAGTCCCTAGAAGGCCAAGTTTCCTATACAGGATAGGAGTCCTGGGGCGATGAGGATGCTTGCAGAACAAGCAGACGTACGTCTATAAATATAAAGTAAACCTAGAGGCAAAAGGTACGCAAGACATTGCATTCATTCCATACTTTCCTACTGATAATTAGGGTTTGATACAGTACGAGATACTAACTTAGGCATCGAAGGGCCTTTGCCACGAAAGGCAGAGGTGCGCTCACCCCTTGTCTGTCTTGCAGATTAGGGTTTTGGCGGAGGCATAGGGGTATCGACCGAGAATCACGTGGAACTGTTACGAAATAACAGTGCTCCAAATACTCTTTGTTTTTCTGCACCTACAATTGGCGCCGTCTGTGGGAAACGAACGAGTTCCATTTGAAAAACGACTATGGTGGAAGTAGATCCAGTCACACCGCTCATTGTAAAGAACCAGGCTGGTGAGGAAGGAGACAAATCCCCTCCAGGTGCTCCGAGAAAGCATGCTGGTGGCCACAGTAGGAGGACGACGAGCAAAGATCGTCCCCTCACCATCCAAGATGATCCTAAGAACAAGGAAGGTAGGACCGGAATGGACTCCACGAGAAGGAGCAAGTCCCACCATAGAGAAGAGTCAGGTGCACATTCGAAAAGTGTGCATAATCACAGCGACATCCTCGATAGGAAGAGGCAGGAAATCGAGGAGGCTGCTCGAGTAATCAAGAAACGAGAATATGAGATCCGGGAGATGGAAAGGATCAGAAATCACCCTGAGGATTCTGGACTGTCACGAGGACATTCCGGAGGAGGAAAAAGAGCTATGGTAACATACAAGGCTGCTCCTTCGCACCGAAGGAGTAGGAGCAAGAGTCCCTCTCCAAGAAAGAAGAGGCCTTCTTCGCGAAGAAGGAGAAGTAGGAATCCAAAGGAACGAGCACTTTCTCCACGAAAAAGGGAAGCAAGAGCCGTTCCTCTGTTGAAGAAGATACCCGGAAACATCATAGGGACAGGTATGAGAGACCTAAGTCCGACTGGGATAGGGTCCGGACACATAGAAACAAGGAACAAGAGGCCGGGACAATGACTGCACGAGAAGCAGCAAGGAAAGCCCTGAGTAATATAGCAACTTCCCCCTTTACCAGAAGGTTACAAGATGCACGACTACCGAGCAGAGTGAAGCACGGGGCGTTCATACTTTACGAGACAAATACGGACCCTGTTGCTCACATACAGCATTAGCAGCAGGTTATGTTTATGCATGAAGGGGATGACGCTATTATGTGCAAGATGTTCCCGTCAAGTTTAGGGAAAGTGGCTCTATCTTGGTTCCATAAGTTGGAATCACGATCCATACGAGGATGGACACAGTTGGCCGAAGAATTCACTGCACGATTTCTAACAAGTAGAAAGGCTCCCAAGACATTTGAAAATCTCTCCACGATGAAGCAAGGAGATAATGAGCCGATCAGAGACTATGCAAAAAGGTACTGGGAAACTTTCAATGAGATTGACAGTTGCAGTGAAGAATATGCCATTGCTACCTTCAAAACAGGACTGCCTGTTCGGGAGGAGCTGCGCCGTTCTCTGAATAAACACCTTGTGTCAACTGGCTCACCTGATGGAACGGATCGAGCAGCATGCCAGAATGGAGGACGACATCCTCCGGGAAGACGGCAAAGTGATTGCCGAACAACCAAAGACACCAGCGAAAAAGGTGGACAAACCAGAGCCCAAGACTTATAGGGAAAGAAAGGAGTATGGGCAGACTAAGAGAGAGCCATACAAAGAAAAACCAGCACCAGACCCCAAGTCGTTCTTTTCGATAACGACAGTCTAGAAGGAGCCTATTTACAGGATTCTTTATCGAATAAAGAATCAGCCCTACTTCAAGTGGCCCCTAAGTCTTGGTGGAGACAAGGATGCAAAACGTGCTACGAATCAGCACTGCAGTTACCATAAGGATTGGAGCCACATGACTGAGGATTGCGAGATATTCAAGAGACATCTAGATGATTTGGTCTCTCGAGGCTATCTGAAAGAGTATATCCAGGAGGATCCCAAAGAAAAAGGGAAAGCCATGGAGATGGATTACGAACAGAATCCAAGGGGAATAATCCATATGATACATGGGTTGGCCGCACCTTATACGAGGAATGAGGTTAGGCTGCTCCAGATGCAAGCCAAGCATGACCAGCATGTTATGCGATTAGGAAAGAAGAGAGGACGAGAATCCGATGGAGGCAGTGAAGGTATAGTCTTTACAGACAAGGATCTCGGAGATGTCCAGGTATCTCGTAATGACGCTTTGGTCATTACCCTACGAATAGGGGAATATGATATTGAGAGAATCTTGGTGGACTCTGGAAGCTGTACAGAAGTTTTATACTACGATGCGTTTAAAAAATTGGGGTTGTCACAATCAGATTTGGAGCAATCCATAACACCTCTGGTTGGGTTTGGAGCAGGAGCGGTCTGGCCCCTTGGTAAGGTAACCCTACCTGTTTGAGCGGGAACGGTAGTCTTAAGAACAGATTTCTTGGTGGTAGATGTCCCGTCCTCCTACAATGCGATTATAGGAAAAACCTGCCTGCATAAGATGAGGGCGGTCTCTTCTACGTATCATCAGATGGTAAAATTCCCTGGTTCCAATGGTATCGAGAAGATCAGAGGAAACCAAAAAGCAGCACAACAGTGTTTGGTTTCCATCATCAAGAGAGTCGCAAAGGCCTGTCAGGTTCACGCGGTGGAGGTTTCAGATCAACCGACCATTGAGGATGTCGGTAGAAATCTAGCAAAGAAAGTGATTGAAGGCCTGAAGAAATACAGATCAACGAGACTGATCTTGAAAGGTATTTTTTGATTAGGGAGTCGCTACCAGAAGAGGAAGAGAATGAACTGGTAAGATTTTTGAAAGAGTACGTTGATGTGTTTGCCTGGGTACCAGAAGAGATGCCCGAAGTTGGTACAGACGTGATCTGTCACCACCTAAATGTAGATCCACAGCACAAGCCTGTGATCCAGAAGAAAAGGAGGGCAGCTGTGCAGCATGTTGATGCTGTTATTGAAGAGGTGGAACGGTTATTGGAAGCCAAAGCAATACGTGAAGTATACTATCCAGAATTGCTGTCCAACACTGTGGTGGTGAGAAATAAGAATGGAAAGTAGCGTGTCTGTGTGGATTTCATAGATTTGAACAAAGCATGCCCAAAGGATAGCTTTCCCCTTCCCAGGATTGATCAATTAGTTGATGCAATTGCTGGGTATGAACGGATGAGTTTTCTCGACGCATATCGAGGATATCATCAGATTGCCATGTTTGGGCCTGATCAAGAGAAGACCTCTTTCATTACACCACGAGGGTTGTACTGTTACAGTGTTATGCCCTTTGGTCAGAGGAATGCTAGAGCAACATACCAAAGACTGGCAACCATCATGTTTAAAAAATTGCTTGGCAAAACTATGGAGGTTTACATAGATGACATGGTAGTGAAGAGCAAGACAAGGGCACATAGCGGATCTGAAGGAAGCCTTTGAAATTTTGAAAGAATACAAGCTAAAACTCAATGCCTCGAAGTGTGCATTTGGAGTTGGGTCTGGAAAATTCTTAGGACACCTAGTAACCATAAGGGGGATTGAGGCAAATCTTGATCAAATAACAGCCTTGCAAGGGCTGCAAAGTCCCAGAACGACGAAGGAAGTTCAAAGATTGACAGGGATGGCAGCGGCCCTCAATAGATTCATTAGCCGGTCAAGTGACAAATGCAGGCCTTTCTTCCAGTTACTGAAGAAAAGAGAAGGATTCGAATGGGGAGCAGAGTGTGAGCAGGCTTTCCAGGACCTGAAGAAGTACCTGGCTGAGTCTCCCCTTTTGTCAACTCCAGAACCAGGTGAGTGTTTGGTTTTATATTTGGCAGTTTTTGAACATGCTGTTAGTGCTGTTTTATTGCAAAGTAAGGGATCAGAGCAAATCCCGGTTTATTATGTGAGTAAAACGCTGTTGGACGCTGAAACAAGATATCTGCCCCTTGAAAAATTGGTCCTTGCATTAAGAACAACAACCAGGAAGTTACCTCATTACTTCCAAAGCCACAAGGTTGTGGTGTATACCAAGTATCCGTTGAGATCACTACTATGAAGGGCGGACTTTTTAGGATGAATCTCAACATGGTTTGTCGAGTTGAGCCAATATGATATTGACTTCCAGCCGCGCACGGCAATAAAAGGTCAGAAGTTGGCTGATTTCGTAGCAGAATTTTCACCAATGATAGCACCTGGGCCTCCTACGAGAGAGGAGCCATCTGCTCAACAACAAACCAGGAAAAGGAAGATGCCTGCCGAATAGGATCCTCTGGAGTGGAAGTTATTTGTCGATGGCTCGGCTTGCAATACTAGTTCTGGAGCCGGTGTCGTTCTGTTCCCTCCGGATGGGGTGATGATAGAGCTATCTGTTCGGCTGGGTTTCAGTGCGTCGAACAATGTGGCAGAATATGAGGCTCTGCTGATCGGCCTCAAAAGTGCAAGAACCTTAAAGGTGAAGAGATTAAGGGTCTATTGCGATTCACAGTTGGTGGTATGTCATCTGTCCGGGGAATACGAGGCCCGGAGTGAGAAGATGGCATCCTATGTACAGGCGGCCAAAGATTTGCTTGATACCTTCGAAAAGGTATATATTGAACAAATAAGCTCGGGACAGAATGCTCATGCGGATTCTTTAGCTTGGTTGGCTGCTGCTGTTCCTACTGAGTTAAAAAGGAAAGTAGCAGTCAATTACCTGGACGAACCGAGCATTGGGAAAAGCATAGAGTTGGTCTTGGACGTGAACCAGGGGCCTAGTGGGATGGATCCAATCATAGGGTTTCTACCAGATGAGACTCTTCCTTCTGACAAAAAGGAAACTCACAAAATTAAAACCAAATCGGCAAGGTTTTGGTTGTCTCCAGAAGGGAAGTCATACAGAAAATCCTTTATTGGGCCGTACCTGCTCTGTGTACACCCCCAGATGGTGCAGAAATTTTTCCACGAAATCCACGAGGGGACGTGTGGGAGTCACGCAGAGGGTAAGTCCATAGCCCACTGAGCAATTACTCAAGGGTATTGGTGGCCGCATATGCAGGAGGATGCAAAGGTTTACGTGAAAATCTGTGAGAAATGTCAGAAGTTCTCACCAATGATCCGGACACCGGCCGAAGATTTGGTGCCCTTGACTAGCCCCTGGCCTTTTGCTCAGTGGGGGATGGACATCGTGGGTCCACTCCATAAGGCTACTGGGAACCGAAAATTCCTTTTGGTAGCAACAGATTACTTCACGAAGTGGATTGAAGCTGAACCTTTAGCTAAGATTACTGAACCTATGATAGAAAGGTTTGTCTGGAAGAGTATTATTACTCGTTTTGGGTCCCATATTCTTTGATTACAGATAATGGTTCCCAGTTCCAGAAAAAGTTTAAAACTTTTTGTGCCCAGTATAGGATAAGATATTATTATTCAACCCCTACTTACCCTCAGAGTAACGGGCAAGCGGAGGTATCCAATAAGACCATTCTGGATGGGATCAAGAAGAGGTTGGATAAAGCAAAGAGCAAGTGGCCTGACGAATTGCCACTGGTGCTGTGAGCACACCGAACAACGCCTAGGAGGTCTACGGGAGAGACCCCCTACTCTTTGGCTTATGGAACAGAGGCAGTCATTCCATTGGAAGTTGGCCTTCCTACCAACAGAACTGCGTTGGTCGAAAGTGGTGGAAATAACAGGGCTCTTGAAATTGAGCTCGACCTTGCTGAGGAAAGGAGAGAAAGAGCCCTGGTGCATCTGGCCTCCTATCAGGAACAGTTGATGAAGAACTACAACAAGCATGTCCACCCACGAGAGTTTGGCGTTGGAGACCTTGTGCTCCGCAAAGTGCTCGGCAACACCAAAGTGGCCAACGAGGGCAAGTTGGGGGCTAATTGGGAAGGCCCGTATCGGGTTACTGAGGTTGTGGGCATCGGGGCTTATCGTTTGGCAGACTTGGACGGGAACCCAGTGCCACGACCTTGGAATGTCCACAACTTGAGGAAGTTCTTTGTTTGAAAGACTTCATTTTACTTTCTGTTATAGAATTGTGTGATTGTCTGGGAATTATGAATAAAATTCCCTTGTGTTTCCTTTTTAGTTGCATGGGGTACGCATAATGACCCCTTGAGCTTTCAGTAGTATGAATAAAATTACGTCTTTTGCAATATATTGACTTTTTCCGAAATTCTGTTTTACTTATGGATTATCTTAATCTATAAATACGAATAATGGCCTTACAATCCCCTTCTTCGTATTGGGGAGCAAGGAATGGGTACGAATAACCTCAGTATGTACGAATACACGTTTCAATTATTTATGCGTAAAAAAAAAATCTTAACATATGAGAGTACGAGATACTTAAGAATTATGTAAGTACATAAAAGTTACAAATACGAAAACACTTGTATTAAAATTTTGTAGAGTACGAAATACTTGCATACGAGAAGATGCAAATTATAAAACCAAGTCCGAAATACTTAGGTTCACATACGAGAAAATGCATATTGCAAATTTACCAAGTCCGAAATACTTGGATAAAAAATAAACGTGATTATAATACGGACATACAATTACGAATAAATTTGTATAACGACATTATGGCCGTTAAGTACGAAATACTTAAGCAAAGTCTTATTTAAACTATGCGTACGAGTATACGTCTCGAATACCACAAGTATGAAACACTTGTATTCAAATTTGCAAAGTATGAAATACTTGCACAGATTATAGACTTGCTAAGTACGTGACACTTAGTAATGTTTAAGCATGAAAGACTTAAACTAGACGTACGAATATACGTATCGATTACCCAAGTACGTGAAACTTGCTAAGTACGAGGATACTTAGACATGCCAAGTACGAAATACTTGTGAAGAAACATAACGAAATTACGTTTCGTACAGCTTTAAATATGTGCCTGAATACGAGAGATTTAGACAGACTAAGCACGAAATACTTAACAACAGTCTAAGCAAAATCCAGACAGACATCTGCATCCGATCACATGCATTCAAACAGATACACATAAAAAGGTACGCGGAAGCATTCTATAGTTTCTGGCCACGAAGGGCCGAGCAAAATGATAAAGGCCTTGAAATGGCCACCAAAAAGCAAGTGTTGTGCCACGAAGGGCCGAATACCTGTATTATCAAAAGAACGACATATTCTGAAGCCACGCAGGGCCAAAGAACTATGGTCACGCAGGACCAGCAGTACTATTATCTCTTGGAAAAGAGAAAGAACTTACCATTCAGTCAGGATTCTGAACCTCTGGAAGGGTATTACCAGCGACCTCGGTGTTAGCTCCAGCACCGGACTCAGCAGTAGTAGCATCTTCTTCCAAATTGACAGTTGCATCTAAGGTCTTCTCAGCAGCTTGTTCCACGAGGACTTCTTGATCCTCCACTTGTGTATCTACATTTGTGTCAGCAAAGTTGTCAATCTGATGCTCAACGTCATCCTCCAAATGCTCCATCTGTTCCTGTTCAGCTGCTGCACGACGGCTAGGCAGATCATTTTCTACCCATAAAGGGCAGTCATCCGCAGCTCCAATTTTGATTAAGCAGGCCTCCCAGCCGGCCCCCCAGATTTGATCCTGGATGGCCGGCATCTGCTGCACATAATCCGCAGTCGCGGCGTCGAACCCCTTCTGGTACCCATCCTCAAAGGCATCCTTCTTGGTGTTGTCAATCTCGGCTAACGCTTGCTTAAGATTGTCTTCGGCCGTTGCCAGCTGGCTTTTGACATCGTTATAATCTGCTTTGGCATTGTTTCTCTCACTCTCCAACCTTGTAACTGTTCGCATCAGTCTTGTGTTATCATTCAGGAGTCTTGTTCGTTCCGACTCTGCCTCCTGTCATTTCTGGCCCAATGCAACCATCTTTTGGATGAACTGAGATGCATCAAAAATGGATAAAGGATTGGCATCCCGAAAAAATAAATAAAATTTAGATTTATGATAAATAAACCATGATTACCTTGATACCACTGACGAGACCAGTGGACACCAGCTGATCAGACGGAGATGAAGACTCCTTCTGCATATCAACAGGCAACAATAAGCCCTGTGCAAGGGCTACCGCAGTCTCCGAGGAGCTGGCGCTGTCCCCGACATTGACTGGACGATCACCTCTTACGAGAAGAGGGGTCCAAGCCTCAGGAGTTACTCGAGTGTTCTGGGAGGGAGTTTCTAAATAGGGTATGTCAGCTTGGGGTGCCGAATCCCCAGCATCTTGAAGTCTGGACCGTTTGTCCCGGTGAGCGTCAGTAGCTTAAAGGGAACTGTCGTGTTCCCGTGGAGACGAGGTGGATCGTCCTGAACCCCCCCTGGTACGACGAGGTGGTGGAGGGGCGTTACCAGTCGATGCCACCCTACCGGTGGCACCACGCCCTCGTGCAGAAATAGTAAGCAGAGAGCTGAGATTGAGGGGTTGACGAGACATAGCACCTGAGGTTGGAGGAGAAGCGGAATATCCAGACGAAGAGGACTGACTGGTGTCACGATCAATAACCAGTGGTTCTGTCCATCTCTGTGAAGCAGACCGTCTTTGAGACAACCTTCTGTTCACCACACGTGTTAAAGGCACACCTTCGGGGATTGGAATTTCTGCTGGTTGTCCGGCAATGGTCACCCCAGCACTAGATCTTGTGCTTCTGGGCTGGGGAGCAGTTGATGTTGATGCTGCACTGGTGCTTGGGTTAGCAAGCCGTCTGTCAATAAAGCCTTTGTAGGCAGGATCGTAGCCTAGCAAAACACTTGCATCTCGACCCGACTGGCTGTTATTGTTCCTGGCACGCCTGTGTATCTGAGAACCCTGTTTATTTCTGCTGTTCGGATATTGCTAGGTTCTCGTCTAGGACGACTGTTTGCGTTATCCGCTGCAGATTTGAGAGTGCAAATACAGATTAAAAACGTGGAAAAGCTATGAAATGGCAAAAGTTAAAGTCACGAAGCAGATTAGAAGCATACGTGGATAGCCCCATACGTGGGGGCAATGGAATCCCACCACCTGGCCATCTTCACCCCTTGGCTCGAAGGATCCAGTAACGTAAAGGAAATCCATCTCGTGGTCACGAGCAGAGTCTGGCAAGTTAAGCACGAGACGCTTTTCTACTTTCCTTACTTTGAAGTAGTAGGTGTTGTACTCAGGGTTTACTACGATACTGTACCACCATTGGATATCCCAGATTCCAATTTGGGTCCCTAAAATCCTATTTAGGGCCACTATCCCCATCACTAATCTGAAAAAATTAGTGGATACTTGCATGGGAGTAAGTCTATACTAGTTTAACACTCGTCGAAGTAGTAGGTCCAGGGGGAAACGAACTCCACCCTCGACAATGGCTACGATGGGGATTCCCATCATTTCCCACGTGCCAACATCTCTATCTGCTCCAAGGGGAGCAAGTTCGAGTGCAACATTATCAGGGATGTTGTATTTTGTTCTAAAGGCCGCCATGGCAGAAGGGGTCTCACAAAGGTGTCTGAACTTGCCTGGTTTTGGTTCCTTACCACTCTCATCCGCCATGGATGTATTCGAAGAAAGGTACGAATAAAATGAAATCAGAAAATGGGTACGATTGGAACCCTAAAGATCTGAGAATGAAGATGTCAGAGGAACACGAGAAGAGTGGGGAATGAGAAATCTTACGATGACTGTAACGACCGTTGCAGCTACAATCAAAAACGGCAACGGCAGAAAACAGAGCTCTCGCCTGACTTTTAGAGAGAGAAAGAGTCGATTTGAATATTGATTAAAAAGCCCTTTTTTTTTTATTACGAGTAAGAGATGGAGACGGAACGTCTCCTCTCCCTCCGTTAGGTAAAAGGTAACGGATTAGGGGGTCTAGTTAGTGGCCGTTTTCACGCCGTCTGACTCGAACGTCAGCTCAAATTAAATGCAAGATGTACGAACTACGCCACATGGAACCCATGCTTCGAGAAAGCATGATGATTAAAGCCGCCAGAAATCAAATGGTCATTAATGCTATATCTGCACGGGACATCATAAAGCTCGGCCTAAGGTTTGTCCTTTAGAAGCTTTACCCATTGGCTCGAGCAGTTCCATTGGGCAAAGCTAGGGAGCAATTGTAGGGTGATATTCCCGAACAGGTATAAACATGAGCCGAACTCGTGATGAAAGTTGTGCAATGAGAAAAGTGATGAGAGGCACCAAGATGATAAGGGCCGGTGACCCGAAGTGCACACCGAACAGGAGGTTGTTCGGTCACAGAGACATGAGTTGTCCTAAAGTTAATACCAACTGTTCGGCGGTATAAGTTTGTATTTTAGATAGTAGCACTTATGGTACAGTCTGTTCGGCAAAGAGCATGCCGGACAGATAGAGTCGTTGATAAACAGCTTTAAGAGATAAGGCGGAAGCAGTATGCAAGGAGGAGTGTCCAATATCCAGTCGGGATAAGCGATGGGATAATAGACGAGACTCCTAATGAGAAGTACCGAACAGGTGAGGTTATCGATAAGGGACTGAGTCTTAAGTGATAAGACGATGGGAATGTTCCAGAAAGGGAGACCCCGTATTCAGATAAAGATAAGTTTAAGAACAATCCTATTATGGAACGAATTCCATAAAAGGGAAAATCCTTGCAAAAAGAGGATCTCGGTTGATTGGGCACGAGAGTCCCTAGAAGGCCAGGTTTCCTGTACAGGATAGGAGTCCTGGGGCGATGAGGATGCTTGCAGAACAAGCAGACGTACGTCTATAAATATAAGGTAAACCTAGAGGCAAAAGGTACGCAAGACATTGCATTCATTCCATACTTTCCTACTGATAATTAGGGTTTGATACAGTACGAGATACTAACTAAGGCATCGGAGGGCCTTTGCCACGAGAGGCAGAGGTGCGCTCACCCCTTGTTTGTCTTGCAGATTAGGGTTTTGGCGGAGGCATAGGGGTATCGACCGAGAATCACGTGGAACTGTTACGAAATAACAGTGCTCCAGGTACTCTTTGTTTTTCTGCACCTACAGGTGGGTGGTCGGAAAGTGTTTTTAACTGGGGTGGTAAAGGGATCAGAGGGCCCTGGGGCTGCAGAGTTGGAGGATTCTCCGACTTGAAGGTTTGGAGGTTGGTAAACACGGCCGCTTCTGGTCAGGTGATCAATCTGACGGTACTTTGATTCTTCGCTACATAAATCAACCAGGGCTTTACGCTTGTTCCCGATAGTCGTATCCTGCAGATTGGCGGCTAAATCGGCAATGAACAAGTCATCCCACAGATCTTTGGGTTTTCACTTTTCAGCCTCCATTACTGTCTTGTTGACGGTCCATTCTTCGTTTCCCACTCTTATGTTGACTACCTCGGTGTTTGCCCATAAGTTTGTTCCAACCCCTGGCTCATCTTCCCATAAGTTTATCATAGTAACATCAGCGTCTTTTGGAAAAGTAACCGATGGTTCGGATTCAGTCCCATCTACAAGGTAGTCCATTGGATCAAACCCATTGCTAGCGACTTCCACTTCGAATTCAGGAAGGTTCGGGTACGGGGTGAGGTTTACATTGTTATACAAGTTATTGATGACAAAATCATTAAAATGAGAGAAATCCGGGTGGAGCGGAGCGAGCTCTGGCCAGTTGTATGTCATTATCTCAGGAGGGTACCCTAGCTGATATTCCTCGCCGAGCAGTGCTGGCAAGGAGAAGGTGTCCAGAGGGTCATTCCAAGCCAAAAGCTGGTACTCGTCTGGGGTTGGGTCCCATCCCCACTCAGGCATGTCTTGGAAAATTTGGTATTCTTCCCCCTGGTTTTCAAATAGCGCATACAAGGAGAATCCATCAAGAGGATCTGCATGGATGTTTTGCCAGTCAATTTCCCATCCGGCCTCGAATAAAGGTTCGTCATTCCTTTGGAAGTTGGCGGCTTCAAACTCTTCCCAATCAGCAATCAGTTCTCCCCATGTATCTCCCCATTCTCATATAGAACGAAGGGCAGTTTCTCCGGGAATTTCACCAACAGGCATTGGTTCGGTATCGGGGATAATGAACAGGGTAGGGTCAAATTCTGGGAGGTCTTGGTTTTCAGCTAAGGTGATTTGGTTGATACGGAAGGAAGCGTTGTGTTGCTATAGAGGGTTTGAAACGATGTTTGGTTTATCAGCAGGTGGAGTGTCGACAACCTTGTTATCGATGAGATTTTGGATTTCATGACGGAGGCGGATGCAGTTGTCGGTAGTATGGCCGGGCATTTGGTGGACGTCACAGTAGACATTCTGGTTTAAGTTTGGTGGAATGGTTTGTGGTGGCGAAAGAGGCTTCAACACTCCGATTTATGTGAGTTTCTTAAGAAGAGTGGATCGGGGAATGCTGAATTGGGTGAAGGTTCGGCTCTGGGACTTGGGTTTTTCAGAGATTTGGTAGACTTTTATAGGTTTAGTGGATGAGGTTCCTGCCTGGTTGGTATTCCCGAAGAGAACGTTGCTGTTTCCCGAATATGCCCTTTTGGATTTTGACCCGGATCCCGATTCTTTCTTCTCTAAAGTTCCATCCCGTAAAGCCTCCTCTACAGCCAGTCCAGAATCATAAAAGGTCTCGAAATTTGGAGCAGCCTAAGAAATAACTATGTAAGGAGCAAAGGAGCTCGGCAAGTTCTTGGTTATTATCCGTATCTGTTCTTTCAAGTCAGGCTTATTCTGCATTTGAGCAGCCTTAGCCCTCCAACGCTTCACAAAGTCGGCAAAGCTTTCCTTCTCGCTCATCTTAGTGTTTTCCAACTCCCTTGTGGTCATCTTCAAGTCAACGTTGAAGTCATATTGAGCCACGAAAGCTGTTCCAATATCTTCCCAAGTCCTTTTCTTGGATGGTTCGAGAGTGAAGAACCATTGCAGGGCCGGACCAGACAAGGACTCGTGGAAGAGTTGGGCCATAGCTTCTTTTTCGATGCCGCACATAGTGAGGGAACCGACGTATCCTTGGAGATGGGCCGTTGGATCCCGATACCATCGAATTTCGCAAAGTCCACTCCTTTGAACTTTTCAAGCAACTTAGCATTCAGAAAGAGGCATAGCTTGCTCATGTCAATTTCTCATTTTCCAAGCCGCTTAGTTTCTTGGACAGATTCCTCCAATTTGCCAATCTTATCCATGAGAGCGACCAGGTTGGGGTCAGCTGCTGGTATCTCAACTTTGGGTGGTTGTTCGAATTGCAGGGAAGTCTTGGTTAGGAGCTTGTCAGTGATTTCATGCATGCTTTCCATTAGCATGTTCATGTCGTTCTTCATAGAGACTACGGAGGCCGTAAGCTGCGCATCGACACCGGCAAGGGACTGCTTAAACTGAATATCCATGTTAGCCATGTTCTGCCTGAGTTTTTCTATTCCGTCTCCCTGATCAGCCATGGGTAAAGGATTTTCGGGCGGGATTGAGACTATGGATTCTTCTACCACGGGTTCTCCTAACAACGGTTGTTCCTCTTGCGCAACTTGGACTTCGAACAATGGGGTTTCTTCTAGGGTGTCTACGCGAACTAGTCTTTGGGACAGACGAAACCAATTGGGTACAGCCTCTTTTCTCCGCAGGCGATCAATGTTGGCAGTACTGGCAACAAGTCAAAAGGAAGCAACTCATAACTGATCCGAATGTTCGCCCTACCTTCTACTCGTCTCCTAGAAACAGGGCCTAGGACCTACCGTGACTTGAATCTCACTTAAGACATTTGTACAAAAGATTTCCGATAGTCCGGGTAGGTGCTGTCAGGCAGGTTGAATTCCGAGCGAGTCAAAACCAGAGTCAATCTCCTTACCATGACCATCCGAGACAGAGCAATATGACTACCGGAATCCAGATACGCACGCGCTTAAGGTTAGACCCAAACCAAGGGAGCCGTTCGGGCACGGCAAACACCGGAGGTATCACAAACTCCATGGATTTAAGGTCTCCCAGACCGTCCTAGTGGACCTACCGTGGTTCAAATCTCACTTAAGGCGTTTGCACAGAAGATTTCCGATAGTCCGGGTAAGTGCTGTCAGGCAGGTTGAATTCCGAGCGGGTCGGAACCAGAGCCAATCTCCTTACCATGACCATCTGAGACAGAGCAATGTGACTACCGGAATCCAAATACGCACGCGCTTAAGGCTAGACCCAAACGAAGGGAGTCGTTCGGGCACGGCAAACACCGGAGGTATCACAAACTCCATGGATTTAAGGTCTCCTAGACCGATCGGAGGGCCCTAAAGAGTTTTAAGGGAGCCTAATTTTCTAGCCCGCAAGATGCAATGATGCATGAATGATGTGTGTGTACAAGAATAAAAAGCACGTAAACAGGATATAACACATAAATCCTAACCATGGGTTCCTGTCCTAGTTGGGAAGGTTCTATGGTATGCACAAGTGCAAAGGCTGGTTTTGGTCTTAGAAGGGTTCCCCAGACTTGAGCCAAGATGTACTACCCCATGTCGAGTGTATTGCAAGACAATGGTCGAACAGCACGATGGCTCATCATAGTCGAGGGTTGCTAGGCATTCTGGGAGAGCTTGTCCCCGGTAAACCGGGCAAGGTAGCCGAAACACACTAGCGAGGCTTGTGCGGTGCAAAGTGTACAGGATAAAAGAGCTTAATCTTCCGAAAAATATTTGAAAATCCCCCTTCCGAAAAACACCTTTCAAGCTTGGCCCTCTTACTAATCCAATACTTTTGTACATTTTTTAACCAAAAAAAAAGTATTGAATAAAAACGATCCCCAGCAGAGTCGCTACTGTGGGCTCCTGTGCCCTTTTTTGAAAGAGTCGCCACCCAGATTTTTGAGATGGATCATCTGAGAAATCGAGGAGTCGCTTGCAAAAGGCTTTTGGTCTAACGAAAACGTTGAGATTTTGGGTTCGGGAGCCACATTACAAATGGAGAAGGTTTTTCTTTAAAAAGCACCCCACTCGCCCAGTAAAACCGGTCTCTACTTAATGTTTTCAAAAGGGGAAATCTTCAATATCATTTAGAATATCAAGCTCTTTAATAAAGCACATAGCGGGGAAGGGACATGGGAAATATATCACATTGACGTGCATGTGGTGCTGTCTGTACAGTCGTGATAAAATGACGTGAACAAATGGAATAAAAATCATCCAGCAAACTGTCTGGATCTCAGCCAGACTGTTCACGGCACCCTGAGCTGCCGCGCGCTGCACCTCAACATGCCATGCGTAGTACCTGCTCTGCTGTCAGACTGTTGCAGACTTTCAAAACATTATCTAGCTTATTGTTCTCTCTGTGCATCTTTTAGAAAACTCATCAGAAACCTCATAGCAGTCAGATCATCCCAAAAATGTTGTTGTTTTCTCAAAACAAGGTTTTAAAACAGTTTTGACATATTTGATCATTCGGGATGATCTAGAAAGCCTTTTTAAAGAGTCAAAACATGGCTTGTAGATATGGTCTTATTTTAAAAGCAACAGAAACGGTAAACAGCAGATACAGACAACCACAATAGATGAAAACTCAGATCCAGACAGCCTGCCTGCGATAATACCAACATATACAGATGCCGTGCGCTGAGGGTCAGAGTGTCGCGCGCCGATCAACAGACCGCGCGGTTTCCCAACCTCAGCACAGTACTGTTTTTATTTTATGAAAATATGTTTTGAGTCAGGATCTAACCAAAAGGGATTAGACCTACTGACAGAAGAGTCCCCTCAGGACCAGAATGAAGTCTAGTCCGAGGAAACTAGTTTTTACCTTTGGTTTCGAGCTTGATCAAGGATCGTTGATGCAAGGATGTGGATAGATCATCACGGATGTAGATGGAAGAGGTTGAATGGGACAAAGAGAGTATGGATGTGAGTGAAGGTTAGGTATTTTGAGTGATGGGACTTTGAAGTTAATGAAAGATCAACTTCAATGATGAAAAGGGAGTGAGTGAAAGCACTTAAAGAATGTCTTTTGGGAATGACATTCTTTAAGATTTGGAAATGGAAGTGGAAGTAGGAAAGTGGGTGTGAAAACTAGAAAGAGAAAGCTTATGGAGTAAAAATACCCAAAAGCAAGGGGAGCCAAAAGAAATGCCAAAGAAGGACTCATTTTCCTTGAGTGGAGGGGTTAATTTATAGGCAAAGGCCAAGGATTTTGAATTTCAAATGGTGGAGGTATTTTCTGGGCGGGCCAGAAGTGCATTTTCGGCTGAGCCGGTCATCAGCTGTGGCTCAAACTGGCGTGGCCGACAGCTTTCTGAGCCAGTCAACCTTTTGCTCAAGGTGCCATGCGGTTCAGTTTGACCACGCACGACTCCTTTAATTTCAAGGTGCCGTGCGCTCCAGTTCCGTTCCGCACGGTGCCTCCTTCTTCGGTCCAGGGTCTTTTGGGCTTTATCTGGGCTTGTCTGGGCTTTTCAGGTTTTTTTTGGGTTTTCTGGTTCACATGGGCTTAGGAAAATCCTTTTTCAAGCTCGCAAAGGTATCGTTTCCTTTATTTCATCATCGGGGCGGACAAAGACTCTCCGAAGTCCGGATTGGGGTGTCTACACAATCAAAGCATATGTATTGAAAGCAGAAGTGCATCATTAAGTATCGAAAGCAGGAATGTATCGTTGTATACTTGAGGCTTCTTAGCGACAGCTCGCTGACCTTGCGGGGGAGATGGGGCTGGATAGCGCAACTCTAGAGGGAAGCCACCTGCTGCTCGCCTAACCAAGTTCTCCAAAGCCAGCATGCGGCGAATGGCTTTGTTCACCCACTCATTGGGCACCTGCCAAGACAATTCAGTATCATCAAGCTATTCAATCATGGTGCATGTATCGTAAGAGAAATAGGGTTCATATCGGAACAATCACGGGCGGCGGCTTGACTCTGGCAGGCACCAACTATATCTCTGCTGGATTTCCCTGTGCATCCGCGACTGGAACTGTCCATGACATCTCTGGGGGTCCGCCCCTCACAGGTACACCCGCATGTATCCTAACACGGCCTTCGCCGCCTCTCGCCCTCTCTCCAGCAGCTCTCCTCTCCTCAGCAGCTCCACGTGCCTGACTCTGCACGTCCCTCAAGGCCCGAATACCCAGTGGCCTCTCCAGGCGGTCTCTCTGGTACTCCGCATAGTCCATCTCCGAGCGTAGGAAGCGTGTCAGCTCTGTGTCTAGCAGTGTAAACCTCTCCAGCTCAGCTCGGGTGTATGTGCTCGTATGAGAGGCTCGCAGCAGAAGTGACCCTGGTACCTGGAACGCGGTGTAGCCAAGTGACTGGCGTGACACCCGATCCCCAAGGTACCATTGCCAGCCAAAGGCCGACTCAAGTAACACCCTACTGGCAGTGATGGCTCTGCTCCTGGCTAGGTACACAGGCTCTACTCCTGCAACCCTCCATGGGTTCCAATTGATCTGCACACAGGTCAACAAACGATAGGAGCAATTGATCAGCAACAGCATTAAAGCAATTGAAAGAAGTACATGTTTTGATTATGATGGTTTTGTGGTATACCTGTGAGGCTCTGAGTTCATCTAGATACAGCCTATAGGCATTGAGGCTGCCTCTACCTTCCTTTGACCCCATGTTTTTCTTACTCCATATTAGTGCATGGGGGAGAGTGCTCAAGTCAGGGTGCTTGCATTGGGCCGGATACATCCGCAGGACCTCATAAGCCCAGAGCTGTCCAAATTCAAGCAAACATATGCGTTAGTCACAGGATATTATGCAGATATGTATTCAAGCAGGCTATAGTAAATGGTAAACAAATAATGCAAGTGCAATGGAAGTTGTGTTGTGTTATTTACCTCCCAAACTCTCCAGTAGCCAGCGGTGCTTTTCCCTATCCTGGACGAGTTGCCCAGGAAAGCATAGGCTGTGCCAAGCGCTGCTCCACCCCAGTCAAAACGTGAAGCTGTCCTCAGATCCCTCAAGGTTGGCAGATAAGACAAGTGCACTCTGCTAGGCCTGTTTGGATACAGGGAAGCGCCGAAGAGGTACAGTAGGTATGCTCTGGCCATCTGCTCCGCCTCCCGCTCTGTAGTCACCTTCTTCTTCAGGTATTTTGTGAACTGCTCGTACTTTGCCATCCCCTCTTCAATCTTGGGCGCATCACCCAGAAACCACTCTAGTGCAACTCGGTCATCCTGAATGCCCGAGTCAAAAGGGATGGGCTCTTCTCCAACTCTCAGCCCTGTAATCGCCGCGAAATCTGCGGGCGTCACTGTCATTTCCCCAATCGGCAGGTGGAAGGTGTTGGAAGTATCCTTCCATCTCTCAGCAAGTGCTACCAGCACAGCATGGTCAATCCTACTCCGAGTGAGAGTGCGTATGAACTCCCCGAAGCCTACTGCATCCACTAAATCCCTCACCCTATGGGGTAAAGCCTCGTACAGTACCAGGGATCTGCATGCGCCCCCAAAGCCACGGATATCCCTCTGAGCTGCTCCCTCCTGTTTCACGTACACAGACAAGCAACAGGGCAAATGTTAGCATACATGGCTTTCATTTTCAAGTTCTAGGTAATCAATGCAGCCGTGTAACAACAGTTCTTTGATTCATGCTATCATGCATGGCCTGTCAGGGTTATGTCATCAGGCAACAGGGCAAAATGTTAGCATGCACGGCTTTCATTTTTCAAGTTTTAAGTAATCAATACAGCGGTGCCCCAACGGTTCTTGGTTCAACTTATTGCATGCATGGCCTATCAGGGTTATGTCATCATGATTCTGGCTTCATTTGCAATCAGTATTAAGATGGTTGGTTCAAGTTATTCTACTTGGCATCAATTTAGCGGCTCTATTATCATGACTGAGCTATCGCATAGTTAGTTCAAGGGTTATTTCATGCTCTTCTATACAATCTACTAAACATGCAAGTAAAGTGGAAATTGAAATCCAAAGGGGGTTTTTCAAAAATTACCTCGGCCCAAGTGTTTGCAATATGAGTCTAGGGGTCTCTCAGCACCAACTCATCCCGTACTCTGACCGCTGTGGTGTGTATGCTGAAAAACCCGACGGTATCAACAGGTGTGGGGTAAGAGGTGTGTATGTCTCTGCTGCATAGTCAGGCCGTCTCATGGCTGCCGCCTCTGCCACGGTTGTCACCCTGGGCCCTTGTGCCTCCTCTGCGGCCCTCTCTTCAGCCTCCATGTCTCTCAAGAGTTCCTCTCTATCCTTTCTCTCTCTCTCTCGGCCTTCTCTACTGCCTCCCATGCAGCAATAGCCCGAGCCCGCTCCTCCTTGGCCTTCAATACTATCTCAACAACATCGGGATTCTCCTCCAACAGCTTTGCAAGCCGATCGTCGGGCAAGTGCTCGGCAATATCTTGCTTCGTGACCGGCGCATGGCGTGATGATGTGGCCGCCGATGCCGCTGGTCGGAATGCTATGTCCTGTTCCATATACTCAACTGGTATCTCAGTGGGCTCCTCCTCCTCCGCAATAACAGCACTCTCGCCTCTCGCCGGGTCCCTCGGCGGAGACCCATTCGGCCCAGGATCGTCACCCGCGGCTCCACTGCCGCCAACACCCCCAGAACTTCCACCAACTATGGGCGAACCCTCGGCCACTGTGCCTAAGCCTTCTGCTTCACGAATGGACCCCACGGCCCCAGGAAGAACCGTCGCGCGAGGGTTCTCCTCGGTCGCGTGACCCTTCTCTTCGTTACCTACCTCCTGCTCGCGGCCTTCTCCGCCATCGCCGCCGCCTGCTACAACTACACCTTGATTCTCGGTCGTCGTGGCTGCGGTCTGATCGTCTATTTTGGGCTCCATACTTGCCCCTTCATCTCCTGGCCGATCGATCACGACCCCGCTACCACCATTGCCGCCTTCTTCTGCCATGGATGTGTGGTCGTGCTTGGGTTCTTGGTTCGTGAACTTTCAGAGTTAGGGTTTTGGAAGAGATTTGGAAGGTTTGGGAGTTGGGAGAGCTTTTGAACTTTCGGAAACCGCTGATATGGTTTTTTGAAACGTCCCCGACGTATATGGGAAGAAAACAGGTGTGGGCCGGGTCTGGGCTGATTCAGATACCAAGCCCTGTGTAAGGAACCCTCGCGCGACATATTGGAACAGTCGCGCGACTATTCGTTTGGGCCTCAGGCCCATTACCCCAGCAGGCCAGCCCAATCATGTTTTTAATCCAGGGATTTTGATATTAACCCCATAATGATTTGGGGGGGGGGGGGGGGGTCATGATAAATTCGTACTCGCGATTCGAAACATTTTCCTATCCCCAGCAGTGGTCTGCCTGCGCATGCCTGAGCAAAATTTCAATCCAGTGACGATCCATCCGTCCAATTTCAATTCAGCGACGATCCATCCGTCCAATTTCAATTCAGTGACGATCCATCCGTCCAATTACAAATCAGCGACGATCCATCCGTCCAATTTCAAATCAGCGACGATCCGTCCGTCCAATTACAAATCAGCGACGATCCATCAGTCCAATTATTCTTCGGTGCACGGTATTTTTACATATTTGTGCATTTTCCATTTAATCGGCTTTCGAGTCGATTTGGTGGGTGTCTAGAAATCTTTGACATTACCCGTACCAACCAATGGTGCTCTGCGTGCCGTCAAAGAGGGACTACTGTAGACACCCCAATCTGGATCTACTGATCGTTTTACGGTTTCTTGTTTCCCCGATGATGAATTAGTTCAAAACAGACTTGAGTTTAGAATGGTTTGAACCTTGTGTGCGTTTGGAACCTACTTTGAACCTTTTGAACCCCAGAAACCCTAAAATAAGTAAAGCACTGTCGCGCGCGTGTTTAGAATCCTCACGCGAGGGTTCTGTGCCAGGTGTGGGTTAAAGTCAAACTGTTGACCGTTGACCCTCGCCTGACCTTTAGAACCATCACGCGCGTGTTTGGAACCCTTGCGCGACGGTTCTCTCCTGTCCCCATCACCATTTTCCAGCTGGATTTTGTGATCATCAGGGGGTTTATGGGGCAGTAGAACCCCGTTTTTCTCCAGAACAGTTGTTGGTGACTGCATGGTTGGCACCCCTCAATGTAACCACCCCCCACCTTGTTGGCCACCTTCTTCACCAATCTCTTGGCTGGCCAGTCTTGTTGGCTGGCTTCTAGGCCATGTTTGTCATCACCCCTTGGCCTCCCTTTGGCCTATAAATACCCCCATTGCTTCCAAAGCTAAGGGTTACAAAATATCAAGTAAAAAAGAATTACAAACCCCAACCACACTTCCGATTCTCTCACTCTTGTGTTCTACATACACTCATCTTCCAAGCTACACCACCTTGTTCAAACCAATTCAAAGCAACTCAAGAAAAGGTATAAACATTTACCTATTTTTTGTTCTGATCCCTGAGGGGGGCTGTCCGGGCCAAGGCTGGTAATCAATACCAGTTCTGGCCCTAAAGTCAGCAAAGTTACAAGAAGCAGTGGAGCAGGAACTCTCGCGCATCGGTTCCAAACACTCGCGCGACACTTAGTGTCTGTGTGATGATGAGCCACGTGGGGAAGGTATCCTGATATTTGTGTTCCATACATATATAGTTCTCACTGTGTTGAAGTGTTTAGGCTTTTAGATCACTGTGCTGCATGAAAAAGCCATGGTTTATCTTAGTTTGTTGTCTTATTTAGTTTGGAATGCCTTTGGGATGCTTCTGAGTATGCTTCAGAACCCCAGGCATGCAAAGCAATTCCTGGAAGTCCAGTCAGAACCCTCGCGCGTTGATTCTCAATGCTCGCGCGATGGTTCTCTACTTTTCCAGTGATTGCCCTTGCATGGCAGTTAAGGTTTAAGCCTCTGTTTATTCACCCCCATTATTTAGGGGCTGTATTTCAATTCATTTGGCTTCTGTTTGCCTTAATTTGTAATAATTATTTATTTTTCAGTACATATTAAACTGCTTAGTTTGCCCCATGGGTGAGCACTGGTCCTTCCAGAGCCCAGAAGGGGATAAAAATTCAACCTGTGGTGGAACGAAACCACTCGCGCGAGGGTTTAGAATTGTTGCGCGATGGTTCTCTGCATGTACGTAAATCCATGCATGCAAAGTTGGCCGTGGTGCATGGCATGCCTAAGGCTCGTATAGTGTTCTTGATGTTCTGATCAGAGGGTTGGGTTTTTATCCCATTTTCATAGTATTTCATCCATCCATGCTCAAATATAAACACATCTTGCAAATCGTGTTACAGTTTTAATCCCCGATTAACTGTTCCCCGCCCTAATTGGCTAAAAATTGGTTAATTAAAAGAAGAATCAAAAAAGTTTTCACAAAATGCCTAAGTAGAGACCGATCTCCGGATTAGGCGAGAGGGGTGCCTTAAAACCCTTCCCCTCTCGTAACCTGGCTCCCGAACCCAGATATGGTTATGACGGACTGGTTTCCTTCGCTTTTTCAAATCAAACAGCGCGGCAGGTGCTTCGAAATATGGTTCCTTAGGTGTCGGACCTTTAAACCCAAGCGGCGACTTTGTATTTTTGCGAGCGCCTGCTTCTCCGCTCGCGCTCCCTCGATTATGGGCTCTTGCATTTTGGAATTCGTAAATTCCAGGGCATGCTGCCCACAGCTTCACGAAGCTAGTCGGTCCAGATGGTTGAGCTCTCTGGTTCCCAAAGTTTCCACTCCTCTCCTTCAGGAGTTGGGGGCACTCACGCTTGTAGTGACCCATGGCCTGGTAGTAGAAGCACTGCACAGTGGCTCTGTCTTGACCACCTCTCTGTGGTTCGCCGTGCCCAGACGCTACAGTTTTCCAGGGTTGGTTGTTCTGGGGTGGGGCAGGGTTTCTGGTGGGGTAAGGTCCACGGTTATTGTTGGGGCGTCGGGTTCGAATAGGTCCACCGGTGTTGCTGGTTGCCTTCCTCCTGCGGGTTTTGAAGTCTGCCTCCTCACTCTCCAATCGAAGAGCACACTTGACAACGCCAGAATAGGTGGGAAACTCTTGTGCCACCATGGCCCTTCGAGCAGTCGTTAGTCCCCACTCGAATCTTCTTGCTTTCTTATCTTCAGTTGCTACAGCGTTCGGGGCGTAGCAAGACAGCTCCTCGAACTTTGCCGCATACTGGGTAACAGTCATGGTCTCTTGCTTTAGGTTCATGAATTCTTGCTCCTTGGTGAGGCGAATGGGTGTGGGAAAGTACTTGTCAAGGAACAGGGTTTCGAATTCGTCAAACGTCATGGTGGCTACGTTATGAGTTGCTTCCACCAACTCCCACCAATAACGGGCTTCACCCTTCAGTTGGTACGTGGCGAGGGCCACACGATCCCCATTCCGGGTGATCTCCAAGGTGTCCAGGATCACCTTGGTTTCTTTCAGCCATGCTTCGGCTACAGTGGGGTTAAGGTCTCCATTGAAAGTTGGGGGTCGGCGTTTGCAGAACTCGTTCATTGCTCGGGTTCGGGTCATCGGTTCATTATCGCGGTTTTGGTTTTGGCGGTTGGCATTCAAAGCAGCCACGAAAGCTTGCATGATCTGGGTTAGGTTGGGGTTAGCGTTAGAGTTTTCTCCAGTTTCAAATCCCAGTCCACTGCGTCGGTTCACCATCTACGAGTTGAAATCGAAAGGGGGAGGTTTAGTCTACGTTAAACTACAGCGTTTCAACTACTAAAGCAAAATATCGAGTAGTACGCAACAGTACTCTTTTATTCAAAGCATAGATAAAAGAGAGGTACAATCCTAAGCATAGAGTTCTACTACAAAAGGCAGATAAGAACACAAGACAAGGTTTCCTAGTACAACTGGAATAATACTACGTGCTACTACCTCATGATCTTATCGACCAATCGGTTTATTCTACATGGCTACTACAATCTAGGGAAGAACTATTCCGAACATCTCTCTCAGCCACTTCTTGTAGTTCTTCTCGGCTTCGGTTTTAGCTTTCTGGAAATACTCTCGCTCTTGCCTATGTATTTCCTCCCAAGTCAGGATGGGTGGTTCTTCCAATGGTTCTGGGTAGTATTGGGAAAATCCTAGCATTACCGCCTCAAGCTCTAGGTCAGTCTCCAAACCAAAGGTAGAAAAACTAAATGGTTGTTCAAAGTCCTCGGTAGGTGGTACAGGGATTTGGGTAGGTGGAAGGTTCTCAGAATTGCAACGGGTGGAGGTTCCTCCCAAGTGATCGGGACTTCATAAAGTTCCATGTCATCCACATGTGGGAGTGTTGGTCCGGTATACTCGGGTGCTACCAGTGATCGGTAGTTGGCTCAGGTTCGCGGGGTGAAAGGTGGGCATCCTTTGCGGCGTGGGTTCGACATCTATAACAACAAAAGAGTTATATCTTAGACTTAGCGGCGTTAAAGTGGACATATCATAAAAGTAGGCATGCACATAAGCAGTGATCATACTTAGGAAAGAAACACATAGTTTTTATTACTTGATAGAAATAAGTACATCATAGACACTTCCTCCTATATGCACACCAAGGGTCCTATTAATTCCTATTTTACAACAAAAGCCTAACATTTAGAAGACAACAACAGTGATCCTAGTTTAACAATCCCAAAGGATTACGACTATTGTTAGGCTTATTTAGATATGCCTTGGCTTCACAGGTTGTCTAGAACCTCATTTTCCTCGGGTTCATCCTTACTTCCACTAGCTTCTTCCTCCTTAGTCGCCTCCTCGGCAACCTTCTCATCTTCGGTTTCTTATTCACCATACATGAAGTCTTCCATTGGGGGTAGGGCTCCGAAGAATCCATAGAAGGAACATAGGATGGGAAACATCACAGGAAACCAAGGGTCATCCTCCACAGGAGTAGCGGTATGGAGTTGTACTCTTTTGAAATCGCGGATTTCAGCGAGTATCATGACAATATAGTCAGACTTCATCATCGGTTGGGTAGTCATGGATTCTATGGTGATCTTGAGTTCGTGAGCTCCAGCTACCCGGTTGACTATGTGATTCATCTACAAAGAAAAGTTTTAAACCTCAATTAGTAACGTTTTAAGACAAGGTTTGCTAGAGCTAACGACACATTGAAACTTCTATGCTCCACATTCGATTCTTGATTTAATTCATCATCCAATTGTTCGGGAATTCCCAGCTCAGTGGTACTGCCAATCTCCACACCTTGCTTCAATCCAAAGATTGTTTTGTCAGAATTCCACCCAATTTGGGACGGTAAACTTAAACTCAATTCTTGTTTGTGCAACGGTCAAACTTATCTTATAGGCTACCCATTCTACCCATGGCCGAGGTTTTGAACCTAAAACTCTGATACCAAGCTGTAACGCCCCCGAAATCGGGTTCGTTAATTAAACTTTTCATTGAATAAAGGGGGTAGAGTCTGGCTCATTATTACAACACAAACCCCCAGAGGGTTCTTATATTACACAAAAGGGAGGACATCTAAGGTTATCTATAGCTCCTTCTCTTCTTTCATCCTAGCAAGCTCCTCAGCTCCAAATGCCTCCAAGTTGTACAGCTCTCCTTCCTCATCTATGAGGTCTGACACATTATACCAACGTCGCCACCAGTATAATATGTCAGGGTCACATAAAGCAACACTGTGAGCTTGAAAGCTCAATAGAGTAACCCAAAACCCACTAACCCTTAACATACAAGCAAATAACTTATAGGTACGATTTTCCAAACTTAACATGCTTCAACAAAAACACATAACAATTACACATGCGCATTCACTAACTATCATTGGTGTCATGTTTTTCGGGTTTCTCCTACGCGATCATCGTATAACGTGTCTCATTTTCTTTTCCAAAACAACATTTTGAAAATCACGTTTTAACACACCCAACCTCGGTTCCGCCGTTCCGGGTTCCCGAGTATCCTCACAATGGTTCCGCCATCCCGGGTTCCCATTGGCACACATTACATTGGCTCCTCTCCGCGGATAACCAAGCTACACACCCAACCTCGGTTCCGCCGTTCCGGGTTCCCGAGTATCCTCACAATGGTTCCGCCGTCCCGGGTTGCCATTGGCACACACACACACATAATGCACCCACAAATGGTCATTATGTAGTTTCGAAAATCCTTTTTATCCATATCAACCATACCCTAGGTGTCATGTTTCTACTTTCCAATTTCATGTGTCTCGTATCATGCATAGACTCCGCGGTAGGACTTTTCACATGAATTATGCATTCACAACTAACAAGATCATCCAACTCTATCTTATCATGCGTGTTCATAACCACAAGTAAGGCAAGCAATCATACAAACAAACTCGTGATCATCTAAAAGGTCAAAATACGAATACTTTTTAGAAACAACACTTTATCTTTAAAACAAAAGCGTCTATCCATCTTCTTGGAAATTAAAAACAGCATATGTTTATTGACGAGGAAACCAAGTTAGAAAGATTTTATAAAGTCTTGCAATCAACCATTCTCAAGATCATGCTTTCAAGTATTCCTAAGATCAAAATAGCCATGTAAAACAAGATCAATCCAAACATGCATACAAACTATACTTAGGGGTAGAGAGTAAGGACACTCTACAAGATCATAAAACTTCTTATACTTAGAGAAAGTAGGTTCGAACAACTCTACCGTTCTTCTTGGCAATAAGCAGCTATGGAAAGTACGTTGGTGATTGGGCGGAGTGACTTCCTACGGTAAGCTTCCGGTAGCTTCGAAAGAGAAAGGTTTCTCTTGAAACTATGTCTCGACCTAAAACTACTTGGCTTTATGGATTGAAAAGTTGTTTAGGGATGAGTTTATGGAAGAACAAGTGAAGAACTTCAAGAACAACTTAAGAACAAAGTAAAAACAAGTAAGAACACTAGACTTTCTTAGAGAGAAATGGGAGGATGGAGGTGTGAGTTGAAATGGCAAGTGATGAAGGTATTTATAGGCAAACTCTTGGGCTCTCCCTCTCCCTCATGGCCGGCCCCCTCGCTCTCCTTTCTCCCTCATTAATTAGCTCCAAGGTCTAGTCATTTCATGCTTTCCAAGCATGCCTTGACTTGTCCTTTCATGCTTTGAAAGCATGGCAAGTCTTCCATGACTTGTCTCGTCCTAGAATGGGTTAGCTACTAGGTTATCATGAAGGGTTTATGGACTTGTCATTTCATGCTTTGAAAGCATGCCATGTCTAGTCATATCATGCCAAGTCTTCCATGACTTGTCTTGTCCTAATCTTTTTAGGCTTAAGGCTAATAAACTAGGTTAATCATGAAGGGTTTCTAGTCAAGTCTTGTCCTAGGGTTGCTTTGCTTGCAATAAAGCACAAAACCATAGGCTAGGTAGTCCTTTGGAAGGCTAGACTTCGTTGTAAAGGAAGTATTAGGCTTAGGGCTATTTAGATAGCTTGTACCAGTAACCAAGCACACATGCACACACCACACTCTCCCTCTCTCTCCCAACTGACCCCCCCTCCTCTCTTGGCCGAAATTCCTCTCTCTCTCCCTCCCTCATTGTGTTGTCAAGTCATGCTTTGAAAGCATGCAACTTTCTTCTTCATGTATCATTCAAAGCATGCCAAGGGTTATCTTTTCCATTTATGGCTAAGTCCTAGGTTATCATAAGGGATTTTGTGAGTTGTCTAGTCTAGGAAGGGTTTGCTTGTCAAAGCACAAGAAAGAATCATCATTGGTTGTACTTGGTTACAAGGAAGGTGGCTTGTTGGAGTGGCCAAACACTAGCACACACACTCACTCTCTTTCTCTCTCTCTCGGCCTCGCTATCTCTCTCCTCTCTCGGCCTTCTCTCTCCTCTCTCTCTCTCTCTCTCTCTCTCCTAAAGTATATATATATAGCTATATATATGTGGTCTAGGAAAGTAGGCTTTTAAAAAGGTAAGGGTATTAACCAATGGGTAATGAAAGAGAATCTTGCCATAATGATTACAAGCCAAAAGTAATAAAGGTAATGATTACTAAGCCAAAAGTAATTACTTTTGGAATCTCATGATTGTATCCAATGGTCCTAGAATGTTAGGAGGATGTAACTAAGTTAGTTTCTAGTTAGGTTAGGCTAACTAACTAGTTGGAAGCTAGTTCCACTAATCGATTAGGGTTTTCTAGCCGGAAACTAGAACGTTAAGGTCTTGTAACGAATATTCTAGCATTCTTATGAAAACCCTAGTCCTTAGAGATTCTCTAAGTCTATCGGTGATGGAAATTCAACTTATGAATATCGAATCTAATTAAGACGGATTATAGGAATTTAAAAGGAAATTTTAAATACGATTTTCGATTAAACAACGAGATTTTTATTTACTGAAAATCGGAGTTGTTACACCAGATATCTCTCAGCTCCACTAAAGTCAACCTCAACTCTACCTCATTTGACCCCACTAGCCATATAGTCTCCACAGATCAACCCAAGCCGGTTGTATCTTCTCCACCCGAACCTTGTGCCGAAGTCTCGTACATACGAATAGAGGAAGGCCAGATTACTGATACTGATGTGCCTTTGGCACGGTTGCAGAATGGGGCTTTTGTCCTTGGTGCATCTATCAGCGATCTGTTCCATCAATCAATCCCCGCTGTGCATCTCAATTCTGCCTCTTCCCTTGACAGTCCATACTTTAATGCAACGGGCCCTAATCCGTCTCCCAGTTTGACGGATCGCTTTCAGTTCAGCGCACCTCCTCCAGAAATCGACATGCAAGCTGTAAGTTGGGCCATGGCCGATGACATGGATTATGCTACTTCGATAAGCAACGAGTGGTCAGCACTCGAACTAGATGGATTCCCACAACAGCCTGAATACCTCCCGTTTGATCAGGCCTGGTACGATGGTTGGATGGCTGGTCATGAAGCTGCAATGGTCGATCCTTTGGATGAGTTCTCCCTTTACATGTTGTTCCATTAGGCTGAACCCGTCGTCCCTGAGGAAGAGTACAATTGGGACCCCGAACCGATCTGGCAGGATCCTGTGATTTTGGATCCTAACCCTCTGCAAGGCTATGCTATACCAGACTATCTGCAGCATTACGTAGAAGATGACTTGGTTCAGGAGGACCCTCGGGTCTGGGAGATCACATTTCCACTTTTAACTCAGTCTTCGACTCGGTCTGTGATGCTGATCACGACCCTTGCTCTTACATCACTAATGGGGGACTTCCCCGTCCCCAGATTCCATACCCCAACAATAGGGACTGCGGCATCATGGTAACCGATCTTGTTCCTCCTGCTAACCTATGGGACGTTGATGAGGTAGTCGACATCCAAGTGGGGACAGAAGTTTGGGCAGTTAACCATTCCTTAACAGAGGGTGGACTTGGGATGTTCCATTTATGGCCAATCCGGAGCCTGTTACCGAAGTGGCAATGGTCGCTGATTTGAGTTTCTGGGACTCACTCTTGATGAAAGACTTGGCTAAAGACTTGGGGCTGGACATGGAGGTATCGAAATCTATAACAGCCACTAATAAAGGGAAGCGTAAGCTAGGGGAAGTTCCTGTTGATCTCTGGGATGTGAATAAGGATCCTCAGGTTGTGCCTTCTTTGGGAAACGTGCATAATGTTACGAGGAGTGGACGGATTTTCCAACCTGCAAATCTGCAAGCTGGGACTTCATCCAACCCTTCTAACCCAAGGAATGAACTCATTGCTTTCCCGAAGTCTGCACCTCTTGAAGGATTGACTGGGTCACCTGCTGCTAATTTGGTTCAGCGACAGCTTGAGCAGATTCCTGCCGCTATATCCATCTGGGGACTGATCTGTTCCTCCCGAGAGCACCGTCAGATGTTATGCCATGCTCTCTCCCGCCTCAAAATTCAAGCCGACATCACTCCGGAGGCGATGATATCTCTCATTCTCCCTCCTAATTCCAAGCACACTGTGGTCTTCACTGATAAAAACCTGCCCGTTGAAGGGGTTGATCACAATCGCCCCCTCCATATTACTGTTAAATGCCGCGAACTCTGGGTCCCGACTGTCCTCATTGACAACGGCTCAGCCATCAACGTTTGTCCTATGAGGGTGGCCTATCGTTTGGGATTGGCCAAAAAAGACTTTGCACCTTCTAACCTGGCTGTCAAGGCGTATGACGGCACCCGTCGTATGGTCGAGGGTACTTTAATGCTTAAGCTCGATGCAGAGGGCTTTGAAATGGACGTTGAGTTCCATGTGGTTGACTTTCCTGCCACTTTCAACCTGCTGCTGGGCAGGCCATGGCTCCATCGGTCAGACATCATGGTTGTGCCGTCAACTCTCCATTAGAAAGTCATTCTGGGACTTCCTACTGGCACCCTTATCATTTGTGGGGATTCAGGCATCTGCCCGCTTAAAGAGGATAGGACTCTTATTTTAGGGATCTTGCACGGTGAGGAAGACGTTGACTTTGGGGGTTTCTTTTTCGACACATTCGGTTCTGTTTTGGCTATCAATGTGGATGGGGACTTCCTCATAAGCTCTGTCGTGATGGACATTATGTTAAGGATGTCCTATTTTCCTGGCCTGGGCCTAGGGATTCACTAACAAGGGATCTCGGAGTTCCCTATCTTTCCTTCCTGTGAGGGCCGTTTTGGTTTGGGGTACTCTGCCTCTGCCAATAATGCCAAAAGAAGGAAACATATGGGAAAACCTTGTACTCTTTTTGGTGATCCTGACAGCTATTTCGTGCGCGAAGTTGGGAACACTGGTTACACCGGACAGGCAGAGCCGTTTATCAATCTTGAGACTGGAGAGCTGCTGCTTGGTTTCGAGGTTTTTGCTGATGACACCTGGTCATCCACTGATGAGGAGCCAGAGAAGGCGGAATTCAAGAGGAAGCTTACTCAGCCAAAATTGAAGACAGACTGGCTGGGAACTTTTGATCTGGGGAGCTTGGAGCTGCTGTTTCATGAATTTTTCCAAGCGGGTTTAGCTGAGAAAACTGAGGAAGCTGAAGTGTTCATGCTTGGGTCTGATGCCTGGAGGATCCGACATCACTCATTGTGGAAGCCAAGGGCAGTCTTAAAAATTGCATTTTTAAGCCACGCTTAACTTGCATTGATGACACATCTAAGTCTGAGTCTGCGTCTGAGTCTGAGTCAAGTGAGTCATCTAAGTCTAGCTCTGAGTCGGGGTTTGTGCCTCTGGGCCCTCCACGTCATAGCTTTCACTTTGAGTTTGATTCACTTGTACTTGGCAACCCTGAGGGGTTTTGTGAAATGAATGACTCGTCTTCTGACTACTTACATGATCTTTATATAAACTGTGTTGACCCTGACGATGAAGGGATAGATTTCGATGGGGATATTCCCAAGGAAATCCGTGCCCTCATTGAGAGGGAAGACGAAAGGTATGCTCAGCCATTAAAAGAAGAAGTAGTTTCTATAAACTTGAAAGATGAGAACGATCCCCGAATGGTTCAAGTGGGCTCAACGCTTTCATCAGAGGAGCATCGTGACTTCAAGGAGTTGCTCACCGAGTATAGTGATGTCTTTGCATGGTCTCATCAAGACATGCCGGGCATCGATCCCGAGATAGTTGAGCATCAAATTCCCTTGTTACCAGACGCCAAACCTGTCAAGCAGAAACTCAGGCTGATGAGGCCGGATTGGGTATAGAAGATCAAGGATGAAGTTACTAAGCAGATCGACGCTGGTTTTCTCATGGTTTCTCAGTATCCTACTTGGATTGCCAATATTGTTCCTGTTCCTAAAAAGAATGGGCAAATACGGGTCTGTGTTGATTTCAGGGACTTGAACAAAGCAAGCCCCAAAGATGATTTTCCCTTGCCACACATCGATGTGCTTGTGGATAATACTGCGGGGCATGCTTTGCTCTTGTTCATGGATGGATTTTCAGGCTATAACCAAAAATTCTTATTGCACCCGAGGACCGTGAGAAGACAACGTTCATCACTGAGTGGGGAACTTACTGCTATTTGGTCATGCCGTTTGGTTGAAGAATGCTGGACCTACCTATTAATGGGCTGCTATGACCATCCTGCATGACATGATGCATTAGGAAGTTGAGGTCTATGTCGATGACATGATTGCCAAATCTAAAACTCGGGAGGGACATATTCCTGTGCTTAGGAAGTTCTTCGAAAGACTTCGTAAGTTTCGTATGAGGCCAAACCCGTAGAAATGCACTTTTGGGGTCACAGCTGGCAAGATGCTTGGCTTCATGATTACTACTCGAGGCATCGAAGTCGATCCGTCGAAGATCAAGGCAGTACTGGAGATGAAGCCACCGGAATCCGAAAAGGGACTGCCGAGCTTTCTGGGGAAGGTTCAATTTATCAGTAGATTCATCGCCAAGTTGACCTTAACTTGCGAGTCGATGTTTCGTCTGCTCAAGAAGAACACGCCATTTGTATGGTCCGACAAATGTCAAGCGGCTTTTGAGTCTATCCAGAACTACTTACAGAATCCTCCGGTTCTAATGCCGCCTGTGCTTGGGAAGCCCTTGATACTTTATCTGTCTGTGAATCCTTCGTCCATGGGATGCTTGTTAGCTCAGGAAGGAGATAAGGGTGTCAAAAAAGCCATTTATTACCTGAGTAAGAAGATGGTAGGGTGTGAGGAACGCTACACCGCTCTTGAAAAGACGTGTTGCGCTCTTGTCTGGGCTTCCAAGAAGTTGAGACACTACATGCTGGCTTATCCAGTGAAGCTGATTTCTCGAAGGGATCCTTTCAAGTATTTATTTGAGAAGCCAGCGCTTACTAGTAAGTTAGCACGTTGGTTGCTCTTACTTGTAGAATTTGATCTCAAGTATGTCACAAGGAAGTCCATCAAGGGACGTGCGGTGGCAGAATTCTTGGCTGATCATCCTGTGGATGGGCCGGAAGATGTAGACTTCGTGTTTCCAGATGAAGAGGTGCTAACGGTAGTCGATGACGTGTGGACTCTCTACTTTGATGGGGCAGCCAATCAGAACGGATATGGAATTGGTGTTTTGTTGATAACGCCTGATGGTTCTCATATTCCGCTGGCATTCAAGCTCAATTTCGATGTCACGAATAACCAAGTGGAATATGAGGCTTCTATTGTTGGCATGGAAGCCGCTTTGACGCTCAGTGTCGAAAAGCTCGAAGTTATCGGTGATTCTAATCTTGTGGTGTCTCAGGCTAATGGGGACTGGAAAGTTCGTGAAGAGAAATTGAAGCCTTACCATCAGGACTTGGAAGATCTTATTCCTTGTTTCAACAAGGTAACTTTCACGCACATTCCCCGTTTGAAAAATCAATTTGCGGATGCTCTGGCAACTCTGGCTTCCATGGTTGAACTTCCATTGGGTGTCAAGCTTCGTCCTATCCTGATTGAACAGCGGGACTGCCCTGCTTATCAGTATGTTAGCACTATCGATGATGTCGATGATGGCCTACCCTTGTACCATGACATATGGAACTTCGTAGAAAGAGGCAAGTGCCCGGCCGAGGCCTCTAAAAAGGATCAACTTGCTTTGCGAAGGTTGGCTGCGCAATACATTATTTGTGGAGGGAAGCTTTACAGGAGATCCCATCGTGGGATGCATAAGCTCTATGTCAGTGGCATTGAAGCCACCAAAATAATGGAGGATATTGGTGAAGGAGTCTGTGGTCCTCACATGAGTGGTGTCATGCTTGCTAGAAAGATCTTACGGCAAGGTTACTTTTGGTCTACTGTGGAATCACAGTGTGTGGATTATGTTCGTCGCTGTCATAGGTGCCAGATTCATGCCAATCTTATGCACGTTCCTCCCTCCAAGCCGTTTGGCATGACTTCACCTTGGCCCTTTGCTGTATGGGGTATTGATGTCATTGGTATGATCAGGCCATCCACTTCGAATGGTCACCGTTTCATCTTAGTCGCAATAGACTATTTTACCAAATGGGTGGAGGCCAAATCTTATAAAACCCTGACTGCTATTCAGGCAGCTCAGTTCATCAGGAAAAACATTATCTATCAATACAGTGTTCCACAGGCACTCGTCTCTGATAATGGGTCTCATCTCAAAGGTAGGGTTTTGGAGCTCTTCGAGGAGTTCAAGATTCAGATACACCATTCAACGGTCTATCGCCCGTAAGCGAATGGGGCAGTGGAGGCCGCCAACAAGAACATTAAAACAATCATCAAGAAGTCTGCAGAGTCTGCCAGGACTGGCATGAGCAGCTACCTCTAGCTCTTTGGGGGTACCGTACATCAATTCAGACATCAACGGGGGCAACTCCCTACTCTCTGGTTTATGGGATGGAAGCAGTACTCCCTATTGAGCTTGAGGTACCATCTTTGAGAGTCATGACAGAATGTGAACTCACAGAATCCGAGTGGCTCAGTGGGAGATTCGTCAAACTCATGCTCTTTTATGAGAGGAGGCTCCGTGCCTTGTATCATGTTCAGGGGTATCAACGCCGGATTGCTCGGGCTTTCAACAAGAAGGTGAAGTCTCGCAATTTAGTTGAAGGGGATATGGTTACGAAGGAAATTCGGGCTCCCATCTTTGATATCCGCGGTAAATTCTGTCCCAAGCGCTCAGGGCCCTACATCATCAAAACTATCCTCTCCGGTGGAGCAGTTCAGCTCATGGGTCTGGACGGCAATGAGTTCAACACTCTAGTCAACCTGGATCAACTCAAACGTTACTATCCTTGAGAAAAGCTCACTGGGCCGAAAACCACAAGGGTGAGCGGTTCTAGGCAAAAATTAGAGCATGCCTGCTAGACCGAAAACCTAAGGAGGCGGTCTAGGCAAACATAAATACGCAAAAATCAAAAGCTCACTAGGTCGAAAACCCGAATGGGCGGTCCTAGGCAAAAATGAAAGCGCAAAAAGAGAGCCAGAATATACGAGCGAACCTTAGCCTGAACTACGTTTTGACCTGATTCCTTGAAAATGATACGTAGGCAATCTCTCAGTGAGATTCGGTCATAATCAATCAACTTGATCCAGGGTTGTCCATTCTGAAGAGTGTTTTCAGTATCCAGCGCGGTGTTCAACACTAGAGCAGAAGGAAAGTTCTTGATCTTTCAATTTTATTTCAAAACTACTACTATTACACAAGCTGAGCAATCTTTAAAAAAAACAAAATAAAATGCTAGAGGCCTTCACGGGCTCACAGTTTATTCTAGATCATCAAGGTCATGTCAGGAGTCAATCCGCATTTTGTTTGCTAATAATCTCTCTTCTCAGCCATGCTTTATAACGGTTTGTTAGCTCTATGCTGAAACCCGGATCTGCTCCACCGAGCTCCCTCAATCCCCAGTTATGTTCATACCCAGTCAGGTTTTGTGAGGTAAAAGCAGGAACATGAAAGGTCTCTGCCCCGGCTCTGTGTAATCCTTGACTTATCCCTAGCTGCCGAAGGATGCGGCCTGGAATGTAGAATGTGAAACTGGACAGCCCAGCAATTACCACTCTTTCAAAACCTGCGGATTTTACGGCCATGTTAGGAATGTCTAACACTTCGTGCCTCCAGGTGATTTCTTCTGTTGACAGCTCGTTCATGAACCTAATCCATTCTTCCATGGACATCTCTGGGTACAACATCTCCCTCTGGTGCATTCGCCCGGGTAAGCGAGGCCAGTTCGCCTCCAGGGCTACAATCAACCCAAGCTTATCTGACAACCACAACTGCATGAGCGAAAAGACAAGTAAGGAGCCACTTAAAACTTGAGCGGAAAAATAAGTAAGGAGCTCTGATATAACATTAGCCGAGTGTTGAGGTAAAAGCAGAATGTCTGAAAACCGGAAAAAGGTGAGCTGAGTGAGAGTTTACCGGCAATAGGAGTGGACTGCCGCCAAATATCATGGTTTAGCCGTTTGCTACTAAATCCAGTCCTATAAGTGTCTCAACGAGAACCATCGGCACCACGTTCCTTCGGCCGCCCAGCTGTGTGGCCACGCTCCGGTCGGGGATACCAACAAATAGGCGGCCAACACGCTAATCACCAATGCATACCGACGGCGAGCCTGCAGGGCCATGTCCCCGGTATCGCCTTCAGGCCAGTACCATTCCATCAGGCGCATGACGTTTATCTGCCCGCCGTTCAGCAGGCTTTCCGCTGCACCCTTAGTAATGTTTAAGCTCGTTTTCAAGAGTTTTGACATACTCTTCCGGTATGGAGGAATGACAATCCCGTTGGAGGCGAAGCCTTGGAGGTATGCTTGAAATTCCTCCGTTGTCGGACATAGCTCATCGTCTCCAAACCTGAACACATGAATAGTTGGGTCCCAAAACCGTACAGCTGACTGCAAGATTTCGGGGCGAAGCCGTATGCTTCGGAGGAAACGGACAGCGGCTAGGCCGTGAGTTCGGAAGGATAGCCAATCGGTTGCGACAAAGGTTTCTAGCCATGGATCAATTAAGGCTAGTAGATGATTTGCCATTTGCTTGTGGCTTGCAAGGTGTTATGTGAGAGAAGTGTCTTGCATTCTCACAGGAAGTGCTCTTTTATAACCAAATGAATGGGAAATATCCCTGTGTCCATGTAAAAATGTCAGGCAAGGTGGCCATACCCTTTCACCTCAAGGAGCACACTTATTGGAGTGTCCCTGAAACTCCAGGATGGCCAAAGTGATTATAGGGCCTGCAACCCCTCACTTTTTGAATAAGTCAAGGCTGGCAGCTGTGACTGGACTGAACCGTCGCGCGACGGTTTTATTCTGTCGCGCAATTGTCAAATGCTCGCGTGATGGTTTTGACTCCTCACGCGATTGTTTAGCCTATTTTGGCCAGAAATAAGCAGGCTACTGACTTTTGGAGGGTGATTTTTCGCATTTCGATCGAAGCCAATTTTCGAACTCTAAACATTTCCAGCAAGCCATTATGGGTGTTTATCACTGTATGGAAGTCCTGTTTGCTCAAATCACATTTTCGATGATAGGTTTCGAGCTCTCGGGGGGATCATGTTTGCGCTTTGTTTTTATACAAAATCGTTATTTCATTTGACGAGCCAGGCTTAAAGGCCATACGGCTTATACAACAAGTGTTTAAAAGCAAGGAACATAGCTCAGACAATCCAATGATTTGGAGCTTATTTCTAGTAAAAACTTGGTTTCGACGGACTTCAGAAGTATCCCCCTAATCTGGCTTTAACCTCTTTGTGAAGCCACTTCACGTAACGGCTCTCCAACCATGTAATGGGATTAGGAATAGGCTCATCCAGTTTTCTGTTGTTCCAACTGTGCTCGTAGGCTTGCAGGTTGTGGCCATCGAATGTAGGAAGCCTGAAGTGTTCTCTCCCAAAGCATCTACTCTCTTGGTTTCTTCCCAGTTGCCGAAGCGTCCGCCCTGGGATGTAGAAGGTGAAGCTCGTCAGTCCGGTGATCAGTCCGGTGAGGATCACTCGTTTGAACCCTGTAGAGTTTACAGTCATTGCCGACAAATTTAGCCATGGACACCTCCAGACAATGTCTTCCGACTGCATGTCATTCAGAAAGGCGTACCATTCATCAATCATCAGCTCAGCGTACACCATCGGTCTTTCAACCAGTTGCTTTGGGAAGTGTTCGAAGCCAGCCTCCGGAGCTTCAAGTACACCCACTTTGTCTGAAAGCCAAAGCTGAGTGTAAAAACAAGTAAGAAGTCAGATATAGCCAGAGTGAAAAGACTACTAAGGTTTGTCGAGTGATCCTAGCCTGAGGGTTGAGGTAAAACGAGAAATTGTGTGCATAAGAAAAAGGTGAGTTGAATGAGAACCTACCTAGAGCAAGAGAGGACATCCGTTGAAACAACTTGCTTAGCCGCTTTTGACCAAGTCCAAGCCTATGAGGGTTTTCGCCAGAACAACGGGCATGATATTCTTTCGAGCATCCATTTGCAGGGCCATGCTCACTATGCTAGGGCTAACTCCTTCGTTAGCAGGGATCAGCATGTAGGCAGCCAGCGCACAAACTGAGAGCACAAAGCGTCTGTGAGCCTGTCCAACGTAATCTCCCAGGGCTCCTTCGGGACCGTACAGCTCGATAAGACGGACAATGTTGAGATTGCCGTTTTGGATTATGCTTGCTGATAGCTCTTCGGGAATGTTGAGTTTTGTCTGCACGAGTTGGCTCATGTCCTCTTGGAATGGAGGGATGGCAAGAATTTCACAATCAGTGAATCCTTGGAGGTAGGCTTGAAACTCCTTTACTGTCGGGCACATCTCATCGTTATGGAAGCGAAAAACGTGCATGACAGGATCCCAATACACCATTGCAGCTTCAAGTAACTCAGGGCGTGGCTCCATGAATCGGAGGTCACGAATGGAAGATGGGCATTGGGAATGTGTACTTTCCCAATCAATGGTTTCGGGCCGCATTAGCCATGGATCGAGTATGGTAGCTAGCGGACTTTCCATTTTGAGTAATGTGGGAGTCTTAAGAGGGATGTGTCCTACATTGTTGTGCATGCCACTCTTTTATAGGCAAAATTTTAAAAATATCATCCTCGGTTCTCGTGCCAAAGGTTAAAACTTCATGAAAGGTGTTAGGACACCTTGCCATGCAAGGACACCCACCTCTGCAAACTTCAGGATGACCTGCAAGACGTTTGGGAAGGATGACAAGGCCTCTGGTGCCTTCAAAGGATGGTCTGGTCAAAAAGGGCAGCTTGACAGGATCAAACCATCGCGCGAGCATTCAAAACCCTCGCGCGAGAGACAACAATCGCGCGACTATTCCAAATCGTCGCGCGATGATTTGCCTGCAGTTTTGACAGTTTCCAATAGGTACTGACCAAGTTTAGTCAAATTTTGTTCCAGAGGGATTTTGGCACTTTGGTTTGTTCCAGCAAGTCATAATGGGTATATATGACTGTGTGCAAGTATCAAATTCGAAATGTTACGCTTAACAAAGATTTTGAACGCTCGGCAGCCCATTTCAAGTTAAAATCAAGGTTTCAAGAGGTCGTTCTGTGTGTTTTTGCTAAGTTCTATCATGCCATACAGGTCATATGGGCCTTATATGACTGTGTGGAGGTGTCGGTTTCAGTCCGGGACATAATCGAGTCATGTTTGGCGTTTTGTGTCCGTTTTTACGATGTTTTAGGCATTTTTCGGTCTTTTTCTCGCCTCGGATCATTTTTCTTAGTTCTGTCAACTTGTACAAGTCGTGTCATACATGTTTGACCTTACAGAAGTGTCAGTTTGGTCAGAGTTGAAGTATTTTGAATTTTGGCCTATTAATGCCCAAAATATCATTATATTTCCCGTATCCTCGTATCCTGGCTGTGTCCTGGGTGTGTTTTCCGCTTTCTTTCGAGCTAGTCATGTCTATACATATATGTGTGTCTATGTATAGTCTCAGTGTGTTGTCGACGCAAATTCGATTTTAGTGGTTGGTTGGTTGTCTTTATCCATGATGAAAATCAATAAAACCATGAAAATGCAAATTTTTATAACTAGCCGTGAGCTATCCATATCCAAATAAAGAAAACTGTTGTATCTGTGGCACATCTGCCAGGCAAAAACAATCAAAACTAGTTCGGGCACATCCGCCCATCCATCAAAAAGGCACGCGGGCCTCCAAAACCCATGTCAGTATCAGTACTCGGGCACATCTGCTGTAGGGTGATATTCCCGAACAGGTATAAACATGAGCCGAACACGTGATGAAAGTTGTGCAATGAGAAAAGTGATGAGAGGCACCAAGATGATAAGGGCCGGTGACCCGAAGTGCACACCGAACAGGAGGCTATTCGGTCACAGAGACATGAGCTGTCCTAAAGTTAATACCAGCTGTTCGGTGGTATAGGTTTGTATCTAAGATAGTAGCACTTATGGTACAGTATGTTCGGCAACGAGCATGCCGGACAGATAGAGTCGTTGATAAACAGCTTTAACAGATAAGGCAGAAGCAGTATTTAAGGAGGAGTGTCCAATATCCAGTCGGGATAAGCGATGGGATAATCCTATTACGGAACGAATTCCGTAATAGACGAGACTCCTAATGAGAAGTACCGAACAGGTGGGGTTATCGATAAGGGACTAAGTCTTAAGTGATAAGACGATGGGAATGTTCCAGAGAGGGAGACCCCGTATTCAGATAAAGATAAGTTTAAGAACAGTCCTATTATGGAACGAATTCCATAAAAGGGAAAATCCTTGCAAAAAGAGGATCTCGGTTGATTGGGCATGAGAGTCCTTAGAAGGCCAGGTTTCCTGTATAGGATAGGAGTCCTAGGGCGATGAGGATGTTTGGAGAACAAGCAGACGTACGTCTATAAATATAAGGTAAACCTAGAGGCAAAAGGTACGCAAGACATTGCATTCATTCCATACTTTCCTACTGATAATTAGGATTTGATATAGTACAAGATACTAACTTAGGCATCGGAGGGCCTTTGCCACGAGAGGCAGAGGTGCACTCACCCCTTGTCTGTCTTGCAAATCAGGGTTCCGGCGGAGGCATAGGGGTATCGACCGAGAATCACGTGGAACTGTTATGAAATAATAGTGCTCCAGGTATTCTTTGTTTTTCTGCACCTACAATTGGCGCCGTTTGTGGGAAACGAACAAGTTCCATTTGAAAAACGACCATGGTGGAAGTAGATCCAGTCGCACCGCTCATTGAAAAGAACCAGGCTGGTGGGGAAGGAGACAACTCCCCTCCAGGTGCTCCGAGAAAGCATGCTGGTGGCCACAGTAGGAGGATGACGAGCAAAGATTGTCCCCTCACCATCCAAGATGATCCCAAAAACAAGGAAGGTAGGACCGCAACGGATTCCACGAGAAGGAGCAAGTCCCACCGTAGAGAAGAGTCAGTTGCACATTCGAAAAGTGTGCATAATCATAGCGACATCCTCGATAGGAAGAGGCAGGAAATCGAGGAGGCTGCTCGATTAATCCAAAAACGAGAATATGAGATCCGCGAGATGGAAAGGATCAGAAATCACCCTGAGGATTCTGGACTGACACGAGGACATTCCGGAGGAGGAAAAAGAGCTATGGTAACATACAAGGCTGCTCCTTCGCACCGAAGAAGTAGGAGCAGGAGTCCATCTCCAAGAAAGAAGAGGCCTTCTTCACGAAGAAGGAGAAGTAGGAGTCCAAAGGAACGAGCGCTTTCTCCACGAAAAAGGAGAAGCATGAGCCGAAGTTCCTCTGTTGAAGAAGATACCCGGAAACACCATAGGGACAGGTATGAGAGACCTGAGTCCGACTGGGATAGGGTCCAGACACATAGAAACAAGGAACAAGAGGCCGGGACAATGACTGCACGAGAAGCAGCAAGGAAAGCCCTGAGTAATATAGCAACTTCCCCCTTTATCAGAAGGTTACAAGATGCACGACTGCCGAGCAGAGTGAAGCACGGGGTGTTCGTACTTTACGAGACAAATGCGGACCCTGTTGCTCACATACACCATTACCAGCAGGCTATGTTTATGCACGAAGGGGATGAGCTATTATGTGCAAGATGTTCCCGTCAAGTTTAGGGAAAGTGGCTCTATCTTGGTTCCATAAGTTGGAATCACGATCCATACGAGGATGGACACAGTTGGCCGAAGAATTCACTGCACGATTTCTGACAAGTAGAAAGGCTCCCAAGACATTTGAAAATCTCTCCACGATGAAGCAGGGAGATAAAGAGCCGATCAGAGACTATGCACAAAGGTACTGGGAAACTTTCAATGAGATTGACAGTTGCAGTGAAGAATATGCCATTGCTACCTTCAAAACAGGACTGCCTGTTCGGGAGGAGCTGCACCGTTCTCTAAATAAACACCCTGTGTCAACACTGCTCACCTGATGGAACGGATCGAGCAGCATGCCAGAATGGAGGACGACATCCTCCGGGTCCTCCGGGAAGACGACAAAGTGATTGCCGAACAGCCAAAGACACCAGCGAAAAAGGTGGACCTACCAGAGCCCAAGACTTATAGGGAAAGAAAGGAGTATGGGCAGGCTAAGAGAGAGCCATACAAAGAAAAACCAGCACCAGACCCCAAGTCGTTCTTTTCGATAACGACAGTCTGGAAAGAGCCTATTTACAGGATTCTTTATCGAATAAAGAATCAGACCTACTTCAAGTGGCCCCCAAGTCTAGGTGGAGACAAGGATGCAAAACGTGCTACGAATCAGTACTGCAGTTACCATAAGGATTGGGGCCACATGACTGAGGATTGCGAGATGTTCAAGAGACATCTAGATGATTTGGTCTCTCGAGGCTATCTGAAGGAGTATATCCAGGAGGAGCCCAAAGAAAAAGGGAAAGCCATGGAGATGGATTACGAACAGAATCCAAGGGGAATAATCCATATGATACATGGGTTGGCCGCACCTTACACGAGGAATGAGGTTAGGCTGCTCCAGAGGCAAGCCAAGCATGACCAGCATGTTATGCGATAGGGAAAGAAGAGAGGACGAGAATCCGATGGAGGCAGTGAAGGTATAGTCTTTACAGACGAGGATCTCGGAGATGTCCAGGTACCTCATAATGACGCTTTGGTCATTACCCTACGAATAGGGGAATATGATATTGAGAGAATCTTGGTGGACTCTGGAAGCTGTACAGAAGTTTTATACTACGATGCGTTTAAAAAATTGGGGTTGTCACAATCAGATTTGGAGTAATCCATAACACCTCTGGTTGGGTTTGGAGCACGAGCGGTCTGGCCCCTTGGTAAGGTAACCCTACCTGTTCGAGCGGGAACGGTAGTCTTAAGAACAGATTTCTTAGTGGTAGATGTCCCGTCCTCCTACAACGCGATTATAGGAAGAACCTAGCTGCATAAGATGAGGGCGGTCTCTTCAACGTATCATCAGATGGTGAAATTCCCTGGTTCCAATGGTATTGAGAAGATCAGAGGAAATCAAAAAGCAGCACAACAGTGTTTGGTTACTATCATCAAGAGAGTCCCAAAGGCCTGTCAGGTTCACGCGGTGGAGGTTTCAGATCAACCGACCATCGAGGATGTCGGTAGAAATCCAGCAGAGAAAGTGATTAAAGGCCTGAAGAAAATACAGATCAACGAGACTGATCTTGAAAGGTATTTTTTGATTGGGGAGTCGCTACCAGAAAAGGAAGAGAATGAACTGGTATGATTTGTGAAAGAGTACGTTGATGTGTTTGCCTAGGTACCAGAAGAGATGCCCGGAGTTGGTGCAGACGTGATCTGTCACCACCTAAATGTAGATCCACAACACAAGCCTGTGATCCAGAAGAAAAGAAGGGCAGCTGTCCAACATGTTGATGCTGTTATTGAAGAGGTAGACCGGTTGTTGGAAGCCAAAGCAATACGTGAAGTATACTATCCAGAATGGCTGTCCAACACTGTGGTGGTGAGAAAGAAGAATGGAAAGTGGCGTGTCTGTGTGGATTTCACAGATTTGAACAAAGCATGCCCAAAGGATAGCTTTCCCCTTCCCAGGATTGATCAGTTAGTTGATGCAACTGCTGGGTATGAACGGATGAGTTTTCTCGACGCATATCGAGGATATCATCAGATTGCCATGTTTGGGCCTGATCAAGAGAAGACCTCTTTCATTACACCACGAGGGTTGTACTGTTACAGTGTTATGCCCTTTAGTCTGAGGAATGCTGGAGCAACATACCAAAGACTGGCAACCATCATGTTTAAAAGATTGCTTGGCAAAACTATGGAGGTTTACATAGATGACATGGTGGTGAAGAGCAAGGCTAGACAAGGGCACATAGCGGATCTGAAGGAAGCCTTTGAAATTTTGAGAGAATACAAGCTAAAACTCAATGCCTCGAAGTGTGCATTTGGAGTTGGGTCTGGAAAATTCTTAGGACACCTAGTAACCATAAGGGGGATTGAGGCAAATCCTGATCAAATAACAGCCTTGCAAGGGCTGCAAAGTCCCAGAACGACGAAGGAAGTTCAAAGATTGACAGGGATGGCAGCGGCCCTCAACAGATTCATTAGCCGGTCAAGTGACAAATGCAGACCTTTCTTCCAGTTACTGAAGAAAAGAGAAGGATTCGAATGGGGAGCAGAGTGTGAGCAGGCTTTCCAGGACCTGAAGAAGTACCTGGCTGAGTCTCCACTTTTGTCAACTCCAGAACCAGGTGAGTGTTTGGTTTTATATTTGGCTGTTTCTGAACATGTTGTTAGTGCTGTTTTATTGCGAAGTAAGGGATCAGAGCAAATCCCGGTTTATTATGTGAGTAAAACGCTGTTGGATGCTGAAACAAGATATCTGCCCCTTGAAAAATTGGTCTTTGCATTAAGAACAGCAACCAGGAAGTTACCTCATTACTTCCAAAGCCACAAGGTTGTGGTGTATACCGAGTATCTGTTAAGGTCACTGCTACGAAGGGCGAACTTTTCAGGACGGATCTCATCATGGTCTGTCGAGTTGAGCCAATATGATATTGACTTCCAACCGCGCACGGCAATAAAAGGTCAAGTGTTGGCTGATTTCGTAGTAGAATTTTCACCAATGATAGCACCTGGGCCTCCTACGAGAGAGGAGCCATCGGCTCAACAACAAACCAGGAAAAGAAAGATGCCTGCCGAATAGGATCCTCTGGAGTGGAAGTTATTTGTCGATGGCTCGGCTTGCAATACTGGTTCTGGAGTCGGTGTCGTTCTGTTCCCTCCGATTGGGGTGATGATAGAGCTATCTGTTCGGTTGGGTTTCAGTGCGTCGAACAATGTGGCAGAATATGAGGCTCTGCTGATCGGCCTCAAAAGTGCAAGAACCTCAAAGGTGAAGAGATTAAGGGTTTATTGCAATTCACAGTTGGTGGTATTGGTGGTATGTCAGCTGTCCGGGGAATACGAGGCCCGGAGTGAGAAGATGGAAGCCTATGTACAGGCGGCCAAAGATTTGCTTGATACCTTCGAAAAGGTATGCATTGAACAAATAAGCTCGGGACAGAATGCCCATGCGGATTCTTTAGCTTGGTTGGCTGCTGCTGTTCCTACTGAGTTAAAAAGGAAAGTAGCAGTCGATTACCTGAACGAACCGAGCATTGGGAGAAGCATAGAGTTGGTCTTGGACGTGAACCAGGGGCCAAGTTGGATGGATCCAATCATAGGGTTTCTACGAGATGAGACTCTTCCATCCGACAAAAAGGAAGCTCACAAAATTAAAACCAAATCGGCAAGGTTTTGGTTGTCTCCAGAGGGGAAGTTATACAGAAAATCCTTTACTGGGCCGTACCTGCTCTGTGTACACCCCGAGATGGTGCAGAAATTTTTCCACGAAATCCACGAGGGGACGTGTGGGAGTCACGCAGGGGGTAGGTCCATAGCCCACCGAGCAATTACTCAAGGGTATTGGTGGCCGCATATGCAGGAGGATGCAAAGGTTTACGTGAAAATCTGTGAGAAGTGTCAGAAGTTCTCACCAATGATCCGGACACCGGCCGAAGATTTGGTGCCCTTGATTAGCCCCTGGCCTTTTGCTCAGTGGGGGATGGACATCATGGGTCCACTCCATAAGGCTACTGGGAACCGAAAATTCCTTTTGGTAGCAACAGATTACTTCACGAAGTGGATTGAAGCTGAACCTTTGGCTAAGATTACTGAACCTATGATAGAAAGGTTTGTCTGGAAGAGTATTATTACTCGTTTTGGGGTCCCATATTCTTTGATTACAGATAATGGTTCCCAATTCCAGAAAAAGTTCAAAGTTTTTTGTGCCCAGTATGAGATAAGAAATTATTATTCAACCCCTGCTTACCCTGGGCAATCGGAGGCATCCAATAAGAGCATTGTGGATGGGATCAAGAAGAGGTTGGATAAAGCAAAGGACAAGTGGCCTGACGAATTGCCACTGGTGCTGTGGGCACACCGAACAACGCCTAGGAGGTCTACGGGAGAGACCCCCTACTCTTTGGCTTATGGAACAGAGGCAGTCATTCCATTGGAAGTTGGCCTTCCTACCAACAGAACTGCGTTGGTCGAAAGTGGAGGAAATAACAGGGCTCTTGAAATTGAGCTCGACCTTGCCGAAGAAAGGAGAGAAAGAGCCCTGGTGCATCTGGCCTCCTATCAGGAACAGTTGATGAAGAACTACAACAAGCATGTCCACCAGCGAGAGTTTGGCGTTGGAGACCTTGTGCTCCGCAAAGTGCTCAGCAACACCAAAGTGGCCAACGAGGGCAAGTTGGGGGCTAATTGGGAAGGCCCGTATTGGGTTACTGAGGTTGTGGGCATCGGGGTTTATCGTTTGGCAGACTTGGACGGGAACCTAGTGGCACGGCCCTGGAATGTCCACAACTTGAGGAAGTTCTTTGTTTGAAAGACTTCAGTTTACTTTCTGTTATAGGATTGTGTGATTGTGTGGGAATTATGAATAAATTTCCCTTGTGTTTCCTTTTTAGTTGCATGGGGTACGCATAATGACCCCTTGAGCTTTCAGTAGTATGAATAAAATTACGTCTTTTGCAATATATTGACTTTTTCTGAAATTCTGTTTTACTTGTGGATTATCTTAATCTATAAATATGAATAATGGCCTTACAATCCCCTTCTTCGTATTGGGGAGCAGGGAATGGGTACGAATAAACTCAGTATGTACGAATACACGTTTCAATTATTTATGCGTGAAAAAATCTTAACATATGAAAGTACGAGATACTTAAGAATTATGTAAGTACATAAAACTTACAAGTACGAAAACACTTGTATTAAAATTTTATAGAGTACAAAATACGTGCATATGAGAAGATGCAGATTATAAAACCAAGTCCGAAATACTTGGGTTCGCATACGAGAAAATGCATATTGCAGATTTACCAAGTCCGAAATACTTGGGTAAAAAATAAACGTGATTATAATACGGACATACAAGTACGAATAAATTTGTATAACGACATTATGGCCGTTAAGTACGAAATACTTAAGCAAAGTCCTATTTAAACTATGCGTACGAGTATACGTCTCGAATACCACAAGTATGAAACACTTGTATTCAAATTTGCAAAGTATGAAATACTTGCACATATTATAGACTTGCTAAGTACGAGAGACCTAGAAAACTCCAAGTATGGAACACTTAGTGGATTCTAAAATTCAGATAGACATGTGAATCTGATCATAAGTAAAAATACGCGATACCACCAAAAGTATCCAGCCACGAAGGGCCGAGCAAAACTAAAGGCCTCGAAAACGGCCACCAAAGAACAAAATGTTTTACCACACAGGGCCAAATACCTGTATTACCAAAAGTTCAAATATTTTGATGCCACGCAGGGCCAGGAGACTACGGTCACGCAGGACCTGACAAAACTAGCTACCAAAGTGTTCGGGAGATTGGAAAAGACTTACCAGCCTTAGTCTAGGTTGTGCACTTTGGGATGAACTTCGGTTGACACCTCGGTGGTGATTCCAGCATTGACACCACCTTCAGCAGTTTGTTCCCCCAAATTTGTGGCTTCATTGACTGTTGCCTGCACTTGTGACTGTTTGTCCTGGGCATCACGAGTTTCAGCTAGGGTGTCCTGTGGCTCCATTTGAGTGTCCCCCTCTGCATCTCCAAAGTTGTCTATTTGCTGTTCGATATCATCAGCATTAGGGTCCACAATCTCAGCTGCTTCACGGCTGCTCGGTAGTTCAATCTCTGCCCATAGGGGAGAATCATCTGGAACGCCGGTCTTCGTCAAACACACCTCTCAGCCTGCTGCAAAGATTTGATCCTGCATTGCTGGCATCTGCTCGACGTAACTAGCCGTCGCCTCGTCAAAGCCCTTTTGGTACCCCTCGTCAAAAGCAGTCTTTTTGGTGTTGTCAATTTCGGATAAAGCCTGGCTCAGGCTGTCCTCAGCAGCTGCAAGCTTGCCCTTGGCCTCCTCGTAATCAAATTTGGCTTTGTTTCTCTCGCTCTCCAGTCTAGCAACTGTCCGGAGCAGCCTAGTGTTTTCATTCAAAAGTCTGATTCTCTCAGACTCAGCATCCTGACATTTTTGGCCCAGTGCCACCATCTTCTGGATAAACGGATTTTGTAATAGAAATAAACTCAGAGTCAGCGAATTGCCACAATAAAGGCACAAACTAAGCAATAGAAAAAGAGTTACCTTTATCCCACTAACAAAACCAGTGGAAACAAGCCGGTCAGGGGATGACGAGGACTCCTTCTGCATATCGATAGGCAACAGCAGGCCTTATGCAAGGGCTAGCGTAGTCTCCGAGGAGCTGGCGCTGTCACCAACATTCACTGGACGGTCACCTCTGGTGAGTTGAGGGGCCCAGGTTGCTTGAATAGTGGTGGTGCTTGGTGCAGGGGTCTCGTTTGCTAGAGCATTAGGTCCTCCGGTTTCTTGGAACCTAGGGCGTTTCTCCTAATGGGCATCAGCAGCCTCAAGGGAACTGTCACGTTCCCGAGGAGAGGAGGAGGATCGAGTTGAACCCCCCCTGCTGCAGCGAGGTGGCGGGGGAGCATGCCCGGTGGAGGGTGCACGGCCTGAACCGCGTCCACGAGAGGACACGGTGAGAAGTGAACTCAAATTTAGTGGCTGTCGAGACATTGTACCTGAGTGTGTTGGAGATGCGGAATAACTGGAGGAAGAAGACTGAGAGGTGTTACGATCGATGACTGGCTGTTCGGTTTGCGGTGGAACAGCAGCCCGCCTTTGAGTTGATCTTCTAACTGCCACACAAGGAAGTGGTACCCCTTCAGAAATGGGGACTTCCCCTGGCTGTCCGGCAAGTGTTACTCCTGCGTCGGGTATTGTAGGGAGGTAATCCCGAGCAGGCACAAATAGTGACTGAACATGTGATGTTCGGGGATCAAGTGAGACGCTGGATAAGGGGCGCCACCGTGCAGCGGGTAAAGGCCGGTGACAGAAGGGGTCACTAGGACCAGACGATCTGTTCAGCGGAAAAGACCAGAGACATGAGAGGCCTTTGGTCTAAGTTACCCGAGCAGGGGCATGCTCCGGTGAACATGAGGAGTTGCTGGACCAGGTAAGTGACATGTGAAGTCATTGGTCCAGGTAGGCTGTTCGGCAATAAGGAAGCTGAACAGGATTAGCATCCTGGAGGAGGATCCAAGAATGGCAATACTCAGTAAGAAAGCAGAATCTAGACAAGACACCCCACGGGAATGGGATCCGCAGTCCATCAGAAGAAAGGTTCCTAAAATGATCTAAAAGGAAAAAAACGATTTATGGAATGAGAATCTAAGGGATACGGAGTTTCCTATACGAGATAGGAAACCTAGGGCAACAAAGATGCTTGGAGGGCAAGTAGCTGTGAATCTATAAATACGAGGTAAACCTAAAGGTAAAGGTACGCAATATTCGGTATTCATATTGCAGTTTCTTTCTGATAATTAGGGTTTCTTGCTGGTACGTGATACTAATTTAGGCATCAGAGGGCCTTTGCTACGAGAGGCAAAGGTGCGCTCATTCCTGTCTATTTTGCAGGCTAGGGTTCAGTCAGCATATTAGGGTTCCGGCGAAGAAGCACGAGAGGCTGTCATCTCACAGTGCCTTCTTAGGCATTGTCTGGATTTTTCCCCTACAATTGGCGCCGTCTGTGGGAAGACGAACGAGTTCCATTTGAAAACGACCATGGTGGAAGTAGACCCGATTCACACCGCTTGCAGAGAAGAACCAGCTGGTGGGGAAGGAGGCGAATCCTCTCTAGGTGCTCAAAAGCATGCTGGTGGCCATAGCAAGAGGATAACGAGCAAAGATCATCCCATAACTCTTCAAAATGATCCGAAGAACAAGGACGGTGGGACGGCCACGGAATCCACGAGAAGGAGGAAGTCCCACCGTGGGATAGAATTGGTGGCACATTCGAAAAGTGTGCGCAGCAATAAGGATATCCTGGACCAGAAGAGACAGGAGATAGAGGAGTACGCTCGTCTGATTAAGAGGCGAGAATACGAAATCCAGCAACTGGAACGGATACGAGACCATCCAGAAGATTCCAAACTTTCACGAAGAAGATCCAAAGGAGGAGGTCTGGTGATGGCAGAGTATAAGAAAGCCTCTTCACGAAGAAAAAGGGGCAGGAGCCTCACTCCGAAACGGCCAAGGGCTTCTTCACGAAAAAGGAGAAGCAGGAGCAGAAGTTCCACCCCAAAGGAAGGAGGGACCAGGAAGCATCACAGGGACAGGTACGAAAGACCTGACTCTGATTGGGAGAGGCATGCTGCTAAGATCGTGAAGGGGCAAGAAGAGGCAACCATGTCTGCACGAGAAGCAGCACGAAAGGCTCTTAGCAACATAGCCTCTTCTTCTTTTGTGAAGAAATTGAAGGAGGCAAGGTTGCCCAGCAGGGTGAAGCACGGGACGTTCGTCCCATATGAAACTAGTGCTGACCCAGTGTCACACATACGGCATTACCAACAGGCAATGTTCATGCATGACGGCGATGACGCTATCATGTGCAAGATGTTCCCGTCTAGTCTAGGTAAGGTGGCCTTATCTTGGTTCCATAAATTGGAGCCGAACACCATACGAGAATGGAGGCAGTTGGCCGAAGAATTCACTGCTCGGTTCCTAACGAGCAGAAAACCACCTAAGACTTTCAAGAGCCTCTCAATCATGAAACAAGGAGAGAACGAGCCGATCAGAGACTACGCTAAAAAGTATTGGGAGACCTTCAACGAAATTGAGAGTTGCAGCGAGGAGTATGCTATAGCAACATTCAAAACTAGGCTCCCTGTTTGGGGAGAGCTAAGAAGTCCCTGAATATGAGTCCGGTGAGCACGCTGGCACAATTAATGGAATGAATTGAGCAGCATGCCAGGAACGAGGATGACATACTACGAGAAGATGGCAAGCTCGGTACCGAGCAGTCGAAGGGCCATGCCAAGAAGGCGGATAAGCCAGAACCTAAGACATACAAGGAAAGAAAGGAGTACGGGCAGGCTAAGAAAGAGCCGAACAGAGAAAGGCCACCCCCAGACCCAAAGTCATTCTTTTCAATTACTACAATTTGGAAGGAGCCCATCTACAGGATTCTTTACCGAATTAAGAATCAGCCTTATTTCAAGTGGCCCCAACCTCTAGGGGGAGATAAGGATGCGAAACGTGGTACGAATCAGCATTGCAGCTACCATAAAGATTGGGGTCACATGACTGAGGATTGCGAGATGTTTAAAAGGCACCTTGACGATCTAGTCTCTCGAGGCTACCTCAAAGAATTCATTGAGGAGGATCCCAAGGATAAAGGGAAGGCAATGGAGCTGGATTACGAACCAAATCCTAAAGGGGTGATCCACATGATACATGGGCTGGCCACACCTTATACGAGAAATGAGGTAAGGCTGCTCCAGAGACAAATCAAGCATGACCAACATGTCATGAGGTTGGGAAGAAAGAGGGGACGGGAGAACGACGTAGGCAATGAAGGCTTAGTTTTCTCGGATGAGGACTTGAAGGAAGTACAGCTCCCCCACAACGATGCCTTGGTCATAACCCTACGAATTGGGGAATATGATATGGAGAGGATCCTAGTAGACTCAGGAAGCTGTACAGAGATATTGTACTACGAAGCATTCAAAAGGATGGGTTTGGCTCAAGCAGATTTGGAGCAGTCACAGACAACCTTGGTGGAATTTGGAGCAGGGGCAGTTTGGCCCCTAGGGAAGATAACCCTCCCTGTCCGTGCAGGTTCAATAGTCCTGAGAACTGACTTTCTGGTTGTAGACGTCCCGTCCTCCTATAACGCGATTATAGGGAGAACATGGTTACACAAAATGAGAGCTGTTTCTTCTACTTACCACCAGATGGTGAAATTCCCAGGGTCTACTGGAATTGAACAGATCAGGGGTAACCAAAAGGCGGCATAGCAATGCTTGATCTCTATCATCAAAAAAATGCCAAAGGCCCATAACGTCCATACAGTGGAGATACCTGATCAACCGACCATCGAAGACGTCGGCAGGAATCCGGCGGAAAAAGTGGTGGAAGGCCTGAAGAAAATACAGATCAACGAGATTGATCTGGAGAGGTATTTTTTGATTGGAGAGTCACTTACAGAAGCAGAGGAAGCCGAATTGGTGGATTTCCTAAAAGAACATGTCGATGTTTTTGCATGGGTACCAGAGAAGATGCCCGGAGTGGATGCAGATGTAATCTGCCACCACTTAAATGTAGACCCCCAGCATAAGCCCGTGATTCAGAAAAAGAGAAGGGCAGCAGTGCAGTATGTTGATGCTGTTAACGAAGAGGTGGATCGTTTGCTGGAAGCCATGGCCATACGAGAAGTTTATTACCCGGAATGGCTGTCCAACACTGTCGTAGTGAAGAAGAAGAATGGGAAATGGCGTGTCTGCGTGGATTTTACAGACTTGAATAAAGCGTGCCCAAAGGATAGCTTCCCTCTTCCCAGGATCGATCAATTAGTTGACGCAACCGCAGGGTACGAACGGATGAGTTTCCTCGACGCGTATCGAGGATATCACCAAATCGCCATGTTTGGGCCTGATCAAGAGAAAACTTCCTTTATTACACCGCAAGGATTATACTGCTACACTGTAATGCCTTTTGGGTTGAGGAATGTAGGTTCGACTTACCAGAGACTGGCCACCTTTATGTTCAAAGGATTGCTTGGAAAGAGTATGGAAGTTTACATAGATGACATGGTCGTAAAGAGTAAAACCAAGCAAGGGCATATAGAAGATTTGAGAGAAACTTTCGGAATCCTGCGGAAGTACAAGTTAAAACTCAACGCCTCGAAGTGTGCGTTCGGAGTCGGCTCTGGAAAGTTCTTGGGCCATCTTGTAACCATAAGGGGGATTGAAGCGAACCCAGACCAGATAGCTGCCTTGCAAGGGCTCCAGAGTCCCAACACAATGAAAGAAGTCCAGAGGCTGACTGGAATGGCCGTAGCCCTCAACAGATTCATCAGCCGGTCGAGTGACAAGTGCAGACCCTTCTTTCGATTGTTGAAAAAGAGAACAGGATTTGAATGGGGAGCAGAATGCGAGCAAGCTTTCCAGGACTTGAAGAAATACCTGGCTTCTGCCCCACTCCTATCAACCCCGGAACCAGGTGAGACCTTGGTTTTGTACTTAGCAGTTTCTGAGCATGCTGTAAGTGCGATTCTGATAAGAAACAAGGGATCCGAACAAATCCCTGTTTATTATGTGAGTAAAACGCTCTTAGACGCAGAAACGAGATATCTGCCCCTTGAAAAATTGGTTCTTGCTTTGAGAACAGCCACAAGGAAGTTACCGCACTACTTCCAAAGCCACAAGGTAGTAGTTTACACCGAGTATCCACTAAAGTCCCTGCTACGAAAGGTAGACTTTTCGGGAAGAATCTCCACCTGGTCTGTCGAGTTAAGCCAGTACAATATTGATTATCAGCCGCGCACCGCAATCAAAGGCCAAGTGTTGGCTGATTTTGTGGCGGAGTTTTCTCCCACGATAGCCCCCCAGCCTCCTATGAGAAAGGAGCAGCCAGCGAGGCCATCAACCAAGAAAGATGTGGCACTTACCGAACAGAACGCCACAAAATGGAAGTTGTTTGATGACGGCTCGGCATGCAACTCCGGTTCCGGAGCTGGCATTGTCCTGTTCCCTCCCTAGAGAGTTATGATAGAACTCTCTGTTCGGCTGGGATTCAGTGCGTCAAATAATGTGGCGGAGTACGAAGCGCTTCTGATCGGCCTTAAAAGCGCAAAGACTTTGAAGGCAAAAATAGTCAGGATCTACTGTGACTCTCAGTTGGTGGTATGTCAACTGTCCGGGGAATATGAAGCCCGAAGTGAAAAGATGGCGGCCTACGTCGAGGCAGCCAAAGGTTTGATTGATACCTTCGAGAAAGTATACATCGAACAGATAAGTTCCGGACAGAATTCCCATGCGGATTCCCTAGCCTGGCTAGCTGCTGCTGTACCAACTGAGTTTAGAAGGAAGGTAGCAGTCGACTACCTCAATGAACCGAGCATTGGGAAAAGTATAGAATTGGTCCTAGACGTGAACCAGGGACCAAGTTGGATGGATCCAATCATAGGGTTTCTACGAGATGAGACTCTTCCTTCCGACAAAAAGGAAGCCCACAAGATTAAAACCAAATCAGCAAGGTTTTGGTTGTCTCCAGAAGGGAAGTTATACAGAAAGTCCTTTACTGGGCCATACCTGCTTTGTGTGCATCCCGAGATGGTGCAGAAATTTCTCCACGAGATTCATGAAGGGACATGTGGAAGCCATGCAGGGGGTAGGTCCATAGCCCACCGAGCAATCACCTAGGGATACTGGTGGCCGCATATGCAAGAGGATGCAAAGGTTTGCGTAAAAATCTGTGAGAAGTGTCAGAAGTTCTCACCAATGATCCGGACGCCGGCCGAAGATCTAGTGCCCTTGACTAGCCCCTGGCCTTTTGCTCAGTGGGGGATGGACATCGTGGGTCCGCTCCATAAGGCTACTGGGAACCGAAAATTCCTTTTGGTAATAGCAAATTACTTCACGAAGTGGATTGAAGCTGAACCTTTAGCTAAGATTACTGAACCTATGATAGAAAAGTTTGTCTGGAAGAGTATTATTACTCATTTTGGGGTCCCATACTCATTAATTACAGATAATGGTTCTCAGTTCCAGAAGAGGTTTAAAGCTTTTTGTGCCCAGTATGGAATAAGAAATTATTATTCAACCCCTGCTTACCCTCAAAGTAATGGGCAAGCAGAGGCATCCAATAAAACCATTCTGGATGGGATCAAGAAGAGGCTGGATAAAGCAAAGGGCAAGTGGCATGATGAGTTGCCACTGGTACTGTGGGCGCACCGAACAACGCCTAGGAGGTCTACGGGAGAGACCCCCTATTCTTCGGCTTATGGAACAGAGGCAGTCATTCCATTGGAAGTTGGCCTTCCTACCATCAGGACTGCGTGTCGAAAGTGGGGGAAATGACAAGGCTCTTGAAATTGAGCTCGACCTTGCCGAGGAAAGGAGAGAAAGAGCCCTGGTGCATTTGGCCTCGTATCAGGAACAGTTGATGAAGAACTACAACAAACATGTCCACCCACGAGAGTTTGGTGTTGGAGACCTTGTGCTCCGCACAGTGCTCGGCAACACCAAGGTTGTCAACGAGGGTAAGTTAGGTGCTAATTGGGAAGGCCCATATCGAGTCACTGAGATTGTGGGCATCGGGGCCTATCGCCTGGCAGATTTAGACGGGAACCCAATGCCACGGCCCTAGAATATCCACAACTTGAGAAAGTTCTTTGTTTAAAAGACTTCAATTTACTTTCTATACTGTTATAGGATTATGTGATTGTATGGGAATTATGAATAAAATTTCCTTGTGTTTCCTTTTTAGTTGCATGGGGTACGCGTAACGACCCCTTGAGTTTCCGTGATTATGAATAAAATCGTTCCTTTTCACTCTATCAATTTTTGCGAAAATTTTGATACTTGTGTTTCCGTTACTTTTTTTTTAAATACGAATAAAGGCTTTGCATTCCTTCATTCCTATTGGGGAGCAGGGGAAAGGGTTTAAATACGTGAAGCTTCAATAAGTATGAAATACTTAGAAACATTTCAGTTCGTGATACTTATGAAACACTTGTATTTGAGTAAACAAGTAGGGACCCAAACAAGTACGAAACACTTATATTTTTACAAGTATGAAACACTTGTATTTGAGTAAACAAGTATGAAACACTTGTACTAAACAAGTACGAAATACTTATGCTTTACAAGTACGAAACACTTTACTTTACAGGTATGAAACACTTGTATTTAATTCCATAAAGTATGAAACACTTGTATTTGATTGAACAGGTATGAAACACTTGTGTGAACTGCATACGAGAAAATGCACAAATTGAAGAAATACCCAGTCCGAAACACTTGGGTACACATATACAGATATGAATTGAAACACGAAAACATGAGCAATTTGACCAAACTTAACAAAAAGAAGTACGAAATACTTAGGAAAACCTACTCAAAATATGAAATAACTGCATGCATCCGAACATATGCAAAACAAACAAGTTTGTGGCCACAAAGGGCCGAGCAAATCCAACAGGCCATGAAATGGCCACCAAGGTTAAAGTATCACGCCACGAAAGGCCAAAAACTGTTATCAAAAAACGTTTAAGTTAAAGCTGGGGCCACGCAGGGCCAGGAAAGTCACGGGCACGCAGGACTGGCAGTACTGTTGTTTCTAAGAGAAGGGGGACTTACCATGTCAATCCAGATTTTGGATCTCCGGAGGAGAACTGTCAGGAACCTCGGTGTTAGCTCCAGCGCCGGGCTCATTAACGGCAGCATCTTCTCCCAAATTGATAGGTGCGGTTAAGGATTCCCGGGCAGCTTGTTCAAATGGAACTTCTTGGTTCTCCGCCTGCATGTCTGCATTGGTATCCACGAAGTTGTCGATTTGATGCTCAACCTCATCCTCTTCCTGTTCCATTTTATCCTGAGGGGCTGCTGCACGGGTGCTTAGCAAGTCATTCTCTACCCATAGAGGGCAGTCATCTGCAGCACCAATCTTAGCCAGGCAAGCCTCCCAGCCAGCAGCCCATATCTGGTCCTGAATGCCCGGCATCTGCTCCACATAGCTTGCTGTGGCAGCATCAAAGCCCTTCTTGTAACCGTCCTCGAAAGCAACCTTCTTTGAACTATCGATTTCAGCCAGAGCCTGATTAAGGCTATCCTCGGTAGTCGCAAGCTTGTCTCTTGCTTCTTCGTAATCCGAATTTGCGTTATTTCTCTCGCTCTCCAGCCGAGCAATTGTTCGAAGTTGCCTGGTATTGTCGTTCAGCAGCTTGATCCTCTCGCGTTCTGCTTCTTGGTACTTCTCCCCCAGCACCATCATCTTCTGGATAAACTGGGAAAAACATCGAGGAACATTTTAGAAGATCAAAGCCTAATCTATCACAAGAGGAGCTGAGAACTTAAAGGGAAGAATGTATTACCTTTATCCCACTAACGAGGCCAGTGGAAACAAGACGATCCCCAGGGGAAGATGCTTCCTTTTGCATGTCAACTGGTAACAGCAAGCCTTGTGCAAGGGCCAGTGCAGTCTCTGAGGAACTGGCACTATCCCCAACGTGGACTAGACGGTCACCTCTTATGAGTTGAGGGGTCCAGACCCCATGAGTTACTTGAGTGTTCGGGGAAGGAGTCTCCAAGTTGGATACTGCAGCTTGGGGAGCAGAATCCCCAGCTTTTTGATTCCTGGGACGTTTGTCCCGATGAGCATCTGGTGCCTCAAGGGAACTATCGCGTTCCCGAGGGGAAGAAGAAGATCGTGTCGAGGCCCCCCTAGTACGACGAGGCGGTGGGGGGGCGTGACCAGTTGATGCCACCCTGCCGGAGGCACCCCGTCCCCGAGAAGAGACGGTAAGGAGGGAACTGAGGTTCAAAGGTTGATGAGACATGTTACCTGAGTGTGGAGGTGATGGAGAATAACCAGAGGAAGATGACTGGCTGGTGTCACGATTTGGAATTGGCTGTTCGGGCTGATGTTGAGAAGACGTTTGACGACGTATAGATCTTCTTACAACCACGCGAGTAAGTGGGACGCCGTCGGGAATAACAACTTCTCCGGCTTGACCAGCGACAGTCACCCCAGAGTTGGATCTTTGGCTTCTTGATTGAGGGACAGAGGACGTGGAGGCAGTACTTTTGCTAGGGTGGGCAAGTCTTCGGTCAATAACTCCCCTGTACGAAGGGTCGTAGCCTAGCAGTACTTCAGCGTTACGACCACGACCATAAGTACGAGTCCCACGCTCCCCCTTGTATCTCAGGATTCTGTTTATTTCCTCTGTTCGGACGCAACTCGGCTCCCTGCTCGGACGAGTATTCGCGTTTGTGGCTGCAAAAGCAAAGACGAAAGTTAACGTTAGCAAATGCAATGAGAGTGCAGAGACGAAAATAACAAAAAGATGCGAATTAGGAGCATACGTGGGTAGCCCCACTCATGGGGGCAGTGGCAACCCACCACCTGGCCATCCTCCCCCATTGGCTCGAAGCCTCCAGTAACATAAAGAAAATCCATCTCGTGATCCCGAGCAGAATCCGGCAAGTTAAGCACGAGATGCTTCTCCGCTTTCCTCACCTTGAGGTAGTAGGTGTTGTATTCGCGGTTTAAAACAATGCTATACCACCATTGGATGTCCCAAATTCCTACTTGAGTACCTAGGATCCTATTTAAGGCCACAATCCCCATCACCAATCTGAAGAAGTTGGTGGAAACTTGCATAGGTGTGAGACGGTACCAGTTTAGTACACGCCGAAGCAGCAGATCGAGAGGGAAACGAACTCCGCCCTCGACGATGGCAACGATAGGAATGCAAGTACGTTCCCAAGAACAGGCGTTCCTCTCTGCACCTAAGGGAGCCAGTTCAAGTACAACGTTGTCTGGGACGTCGTAAGTTGTCCTAAAAGCTGCCATTGCAGCGGGGGTTTCGCAGAGTTTCCTAAATTTACCAGGTTTTGGGCCACTATCGCTACCATTGTCACCCGCCATGGATGGACTTGAGAAAACAATGAAAGAAGGGACGAATGAAACCCTAGGGACTCGAGAACAAAATCTCGCAACGAAAGCACGAGAAGAAAAGGAAGTAAGAAGTCTTACAATGGTAAGAATGACGATCGCCGGAGATGCAGTCAATTTGCAGGCGGCGGCGATGGCGGAAGATGAGGAGGGGCTCTCGCCTGGTTCTTTAGAGAGAGAAGGACGAAATCAAAAGTGGAGGAATGAAAACCCAAAAAGACCCCCTTTTCGGTATATGGGAGATAAACGGAGACGAAACGTCTCCTTTAACTCCGTTACACGAAAAGTAACGGGGAGAAGAGGTTGAACAGATGGCGGTCTGACGCCGTTATCTAGAATGCCATTCGAATTAAATGAAGAGCGTACGAGATACGCCACGTGGAACCCTTATTTCGAGAAAATGATGGCTGGAGCCGCCAAAAATAAGACTTCAAAAAGACGCGAGTAACTATACTCCGTTAGAACCGGAATATTTAAACGACGGTTTGAGTTTCCCCCTATATCCCCGAACAGCGGTATAAGGGAAAAACTGGGGAGCAATTGTAGGGAGGTAATCCCGAGCAGGCACAAATAGTGACTGAGCATGTGATGTTCGGGGATCAAGTGAGACGCTGGATAAGGGGCGCCGCCGTGCAGCGGGTAAAGGCCGGTGACAAAGGGGTCACTAGGACCAGACGTTCTGTTCAGCGGAAAAGACCAGAGACATGAGAGGTCTTTGGTCTAAGTTACCCGAGCAGGGGCATGCTCCGGTGAACATGAGGAGTTGCTGGACCAGGTAAGTGACATGTGAAGTCACTGGTCCAGGTAGGCTGTTCGGCAATAAGGAAGCCGAATAGGATCAGCATTCTGGAGGAGGATCCAAGAATGGCAATACTCAGTAAGAATGCAGAATCTAGACAAGACACCCCACGGGAATGGGATCCGCGGTCCATCATAAGAAAGGTTCCTAAAATGATCTAAAAGGGAAAAAAACGATTTATGGAATGAGAATCTAAGGGATACGGGGTTTCCTATACGAGATAGGAAACCTAGGGCAACAAAGATGCTTGGAGGGCAAGTAGCTGTGAATCTATAAATACGAGGTAAACCTAGAGGTAAAGGTACGCAATATTCGGTATTCGTATTGTAGTTTCATTCTGATAATTAGGGTTCCTTGCTGGTACGTGATACTAATTTAGGCATCGGAGGGCCTTTGCCACGAGAGGCAAAGGTGCGCTCATTCCTGTCTGTTTTACAGGCTAGGGTTCAGTCAGGATATTAGGGTTCCGGCGAAGAAGCACGTGAGGCTGTTATCTCACAGTGCCTTCTTAGGCATTGTTTGGATTTTTCCCCCTACAGGTATCGAATTCCTCGGTTGAGGAGCAGTTGACGTTGATGCTGCACTAGTACTTGGGTTGGCTAGCCTTCGATCGATAAAGCTTTTATAAGCAGGATCGTAGCCCAATAGAACGCTGGCGTCTCGTCCCCGACCAGCTGTTAACGTGCCAGGTACCCCTGTGTATTTCAGAATCCTGTTTATCTTCGCTGTTCGGACATAGCTAGGCTCACGTCTAGGGCGTATATTTGCGTTTTCCGCTGCAAGTTTAGAAAAGTCAAACGTAAATCAAACTGTGGAGATTTGATAAGTAAAACAGAAAAATCAAGATAAAAGCGAATTAGGAGCATACGTGGGTAGCCCCATACGTGGGGGCAATGGAATCCCACCACCAGGCCATCTTTACCCCTTGGCTCGAAGGCTCCAGTAACGTAAAGGAAATCCATCTCGTGGTCACGAGCAGAGTCTGGCAAGTTAAGCACGAGACGCTTTTCTGCTTTCCTTACTTTGAAGTAGTAGGTGTTGTACTCAGGGTTTACTACGATACTGTACCACCATTGGATATCCCAGATTCCAATTTGGATCCCTAAAATCCTATTTAGGGCCACTATCCCCATCACTAATCTGAAAAAATTAGTGGATACTTGCATGGGAGTAAGTCTATACCAGTTTAACACTCGTCGAAGTAATGGGTCGAGGGGGAAACGAACTCCACCCTCGACAATGGCTACGATGGGGATTCCCATCATTTCCCATGTGCCAACATCTCTATCTGCTCCAAGGGGAGCAAGTTCGAGTGCAACATTATCAGGGATGTTGTATTTTGTTCTAAAGGCCGCCATGGCAGAAGGGGTCTCACAAAGGTGTCTGAACTTGCCTAGTTTAGGTTCCTTACCACTCCCATCCGCCATGGATGTATTCGAAGAAAGGTACGAATAAAATGAAATCAAAAAATGGGTACGATTGGAACCCTAAGAATAACACGATCTGAGAATGAAGATCTCAGAGGAACACGAGAAGAGTGGGGAATGAGAAATCTTACGATGACTGTAATGACCGCTGCAGCTACAATCAAAAATGACGGCGACGACAGAAAACAGAGCTCTCGCCTGACTTTTAGAGAGAGAAAGAGTCAATTTGAATATTGATTAAAAAGCCCTTTTTTTTGGATTAAGAGTAAGAGATGGAGACGGAACGTCTCTTCTCCCTCCGTTAGGTAAAAGGTAACGGATTAGGGGGTCTAGTTAGTGGCCGTTTTCACGCCGTCTGACTCGAACGTCAGCTCAAATTAAATGCAAGACATACGAACTACGCCATGTGGAACCCATGCTTCAAGAAAGCATGATGATTAAAGCTGCCAGAAATCAAATGGTCATTAATGCTATATCTGCACGGGACATCATGAAGCTCGGCCTAAGGTTTGTTCTTTAGAAGCTTTACCCATTGGCCCGAGCAGTTCCATTGGGCAAAGCTGGGGAGCAATTGTAGGGTGATATTCCCGAATAGGTATAAACATGAGCCGAACACGTGATGAAAGTTCTGCGATGAGAAAAGTGATGAGAGGCACCAAGATGATAAGGGCCGGTGACCCGAAGTGCACACCGAACAAGAGGCTGTTCGGTCACAGAGACATGAGCTGTCCTAAAGTTAATACCAACTATTCGGCGGTATAGGTTTGTATCTAAGATAGTAGCACTTATGGTACAGTATGTTCGGCAACGAGCATGCCGGACAAATAGAGTCGTTGATAAACAGCTTTAAGAGATAAGGCGGAAGCAGTATTCAAGGAGGAGTGTCCAATATCCAGTCGGGATAAGCGATGGGATAATCCTATTACGGAACGAATTCCGTAATAGACGAGACTCCTAATGAGAAGTACCGAACTGGTGGGGTTATCGATAAGGGACTGAGTCTTAAGTGATAAGACGATGGGAATGTTCCAGATAGGGAAACCCCGTATTCAGATAAAGATAAGTTTAAGAACAGTCCTATTATGGAACGAATTCCATAAAAGGGAAAATCCTTGCAAAACCAATCAGGGTTTTCATCTCCCTCCTCTTCTCCATCATCTTCCTCTTCATCCTCAGAAGTCGGAAGCAAGACCAATCAGGGTTTTCTTCTGGACTCGCTGCTCTTCTAGTGATGGTCTTTTGCGCATTGCGATCCGGTAACGCTCCTCAGCACATGCCATGGCCTGCCTGGCTGCCTCTTTGCTTGCAGCAACTGGCTGCGAGCTCCTGGTCTGTCGCTGTGATGCGACCGGTGGTGCGGGTGTCCTGGCTGCTAGCTTCTTCTGTGGAGGCGACCGTGTCCTCTTACTCCTAGAAGTCGCCCATCCCTGTGCCTGCATTGTCGTATATTTTCAAAAGCATTAGTATATATATGGTGCATGTTGTATATATCAAATGTTTGAATGACAGGTACATTTTGTTAAAAGGCTATCAAAGCAAGTGTATTCAAAGCAGAAGTACATCATCAATTATCAAAAGCAGGAATGTATCATTGTATACCTGAGGCCTCTTGGCATCAGCTCGCTGAGCTCATGGTGGAGACGGTGCTGGATAGCGCAACTCTAATGGCAAGCCACTTGCTACTCGCCAAACCACATTCTCCAAAGCCAGCATACGGCGCATGGCTTCATTCACCCACTCACTGGGCACCTGCAAAGGCAATTTAGTATCATCAAGCTACTCAAGGTTGATATGAACAAGGTTCATAGGTGCATGTATCATAGTAATATGAACAAGGTTCATACCGGAACAGTCACGGACGGTGGCTCGACTCTGGCAGGCACCAAGTGTATCTCTGCTGGATTTCCCTGTGCATCCACTACTGGAACTTTCCATGACATTTCTGGGGGTCCGCCTCTCACAGGTACGCTCCCATGCAGCCTGACACGGCCTTCGCCGCCTCTCGACCTCTCTCTAGCGGCTCTCCTCTCCTCAGCAGCTCCACGTGCCTGACTCCGCACGTCTCTGAAAGCCCGAATCCCCAGCGGTCTCTCTGGTACGCAGCATAGTCCATCTCTGGGCGCAGGTAGCGTGTCAGCTCCGTGTCAGGCTGCATGAACCTCTCCAGCTCAGCCCAGGTGTAGGTGCTCGTATGCGAGGCTTAGGGCGGAAGTGGCCCTGGCACCTGGAACGCTGTGTAGCCAAGTGACTAGCGCGTCACCCGGTCTCTAAGGTACCACTGCCAGCCAAAGGTCGACTCGAGTAGTACCCTACTGGCAGTAATGGCTCTGCTCCTGGCCAAGTACTCAGGCTCTGCTCCTGCAACACTCCACGGGTTCCAATTGATCTGCACACAGGTCAACAAACAATAGAAACAATTGATCAGCGGCAGCATTAAAGCAATTGAAAGAAGTGCATGTTTTAATTATGAGGGTTTTTTTTATAGTATACCTATGACTCTGAGATCATCCAAGTACAGTCTGAAGGCGTTGAGGTCGCCTCTACCTTCCTTCGGCCCCATGTTTTTCTTACTCCATATCAGGGCACGGGGTAGAGTGCTCAAGTCAAGGTGTTTGCATTGTGGCGGATACATCCACAGGACCTCATAAGCCCAAAGCTGTTCAAATCAAGCATATATATGCGTCAGTCACAGGATATTATGTAGACATGTATTCAAACAAGCTATAGTAATTGCTAAACAACTAATGCAAGTATAATAAAAGTTGTGTTGTGTTATTGTACCTACCAGACTCTCCAGTAGCCAGCAGTGCTCTTCCCTGTCCTCGACGAGTGGCCTAAAAAGGCGTAAGCTGTACCCAGTGCTGCTCCACCCCAGTCAAAGCGTGAAACTGTCCTCAGATCTCTCAGGGCTAGCAAATAGGACAAGTGCACTTTGCTACGCCTGTTCGGATACAGGGTGGCACCAAAAAGGTATAGAAGGTACGCCCCGGCCATTTGCTCCGCCTCCTCCTCCGTGTTTACCTTCTTCTTCAGGTACTTTGCGAATTGATCGTACCTCGCCATCCCCTCCTCAATTCTGGGAGCTTCAACCAAGAACCACTCCAGTGCAACTTGGTCATTCTGAATGCCCGAGTCAAAAGGGATGGGCCCTCCTCCAACTCTCAGCCCTGTAATCGCCGCAAAATCTGCGGGCGTCACTGTCATCTCCCCAATCAGCAGATGGAAGGTGTTGGTTGTATCCCTCCATCTCTCTGCAAGCGCCACTAACACAGCATGGTCAATTCTGCTCCGAGTGAGAGTCCATATGAACTCCCCAAAACCTGCTGCATCCACTAGCTCCCTCACTCTCTGGGTTAGAGTCTCGTACAAGGCCAGGGATCTGCATGCACCCCCAAAGCCATGGATATCCCTCTGAGCTGCTCCTTCCTGTTTCAAGTACACAGACAAGCAACAGGGCAAAATGATTAGCATACATGGTTTTCATTTTCAAGTTCTAGGTAATCAATGCAACGGTGCACCAACGGTTCTTTGATTCGTCCTATTGCATGCATGGCCCATCAGGGTTATGTCGTCGTGGTTTTGGCTTCAGTGCAGTCAATATTAAGATGGTTGGTTCAAGTTATTATTCTACATGGCATGCATTCTACATGGCATGCAATTCAGCGGTTCTATTATCGTGACTGGGCTATTTCATGGTTAGTTCTAGGGTTATTTCATGCTTTTCTATACAGTCCACTGAGCATGCACTTAAAATGGAAATTGAAATACAAACGGGGTTTTCCTGAAATTACCTCGGACCAAGTATTCGCGATGTGAGTCTGGCGGTCCCTCAGTACCACCTCGTCGTCGTACTCCTACCGCTGTGGTGTGTATGCTGAAAAGCCCGACGGTACAAACAAGTGTGGTGTAGGGGGTGTGTATGTCTCTGCTGCATAGTCAGGCCGTCTCACGGCTCCCGCCTTTGCCACTGCTGTCACTCGTGGCTCCTGTGCCTCTGCCTTGGCTCTCTCCTCGGCTTCTGCTTCTCTCAGAAGGTCCTCTCCATCCTCTGTTCTCTCTCGGCTCTCTCTGCTGCCTCCGATGCAGCAATGGCCCGTGCTCGCTCCTCCTTCGCTCGTAACACTATCTCACCAATCTCGGGATTCTCCCCCAACAGTTTCGCTAGCAGATCGTCAGGCAAATGCTCGGCAATGTCGTACTTTGTGATCAGCACATGGCTTGACGATGTGGCCGCCGATGTCGCTAGCTGGAACGCAATGTCCTCCGTCCTATACTCAACAGGAACCTCGGTGGACTCCTCCTCTTCTGCTATAACAGCCCATTTGCCTCTCGCCGAGTCCCTCGGTGGAGTCCCGTTTGGCCCGGGATCATCACCCACAGCTCCACTGCTGCTAACACCGCCCGAACTATCGCCAACCATGGGCGTGTCCTCCGCCACTGCGCCTGGGCCCGCTGACTCAACACCGGACCCCACGGCCCCGGACAGAACCGTCGCGCGAGAGTTCTCCTCTGTCGCGCGATCCTTCTCTCTGTCTCCTACCTCCTGCTCACAGCCGTCTCTGCCATCGCCGTCGCCTGTTACCACTGCACTGGTACCCGCGGCCTCCTCCGTCGCCGTCTGATCTCCTATTTGGGCCTCCATTGGACCTCCACAGTCTCTGGGTCGATATACAACCTCACCACTGTCGTCGCCACTATCGTGCTCTGCCATGGGTGTTGGGTTTTGGTTTGATTTCTTGGTTTCAGAAGGAAGTCTAGGGTTTGAAAGAGATCGGGAAGGATTTGTGAAAGAGTAGGGAGAGTTCGAGAGCTTTTGAAACTGCTATGAGCGATTTCTGAAGCGTTCACATCGATATAACAACGAAAACAGGCATGGGCTGGGTCTGGGCTGGTTCCAGACCCAGGCCCTGAGAGACAAACCCTCGCGCGATGGTTCTGGTTACTCGCGCGATGGTTCGTTGGGCCTCAGGCCCAATTCCCCAGCAGACCAACTCAATCTCGTTGTTCCTTCTTGTTTTTTTTAAAATTCGGGGATTTTAATTTTGACCCCAGAATGATTTTTGGGGGTCATGTTAAATTGATACTTGTAAACCGGAGCATTCCGCATCCACCAGCGACGATCCATCCGTCCAATTTCAATTCAGCGACGATCCATCTGTCCAATTTCAATTCAGCGACGATCCATCTGTCCAATTTCAATTCAGCGACGATCCATCCGTCCGATTTCAATTCAGCGACGATCCATCCATCCAATTTCAATTCATCGACGATCCATCCGTCCAATTTCAATCCAGCGACGATCTATCCGTCCAATTGGTGCACGGTATTTTTATATAGTCGTCTGCACCTTTCTTTTAAATCGGCTTTCGGGTGGATTTGATGGGTGTCTAGAAATCTAAAACGTTACCCGTACCAGTCAATGGTGCTCCGCGTGCCGTCAAAGAGGGACTACTGTAGACATCCCAATCTAGATCTCTTGATCGTTTTACGGTTTCTTGTTTCCCCGATGATGAATTAGTTCGAAGCAGACTTGAGCTTGGAATGGTTTGAACTTTGTATGTGTCGAACCTTCCTTAAAACCTTTTTGAACCTCAGAAACCCTAGGTCAAAACCCTAAGCCAAGGTTTGACCATCGCGCGTGCCTTTGGAACACTCGCGCGATGGTTGTGTGCCAGGTGTGGGTCAAAGTCAAACTGTTGACCGTTGACCCTCGCGCGACTATTTGAATCCTCGCACGATTGTTTGTAACTCTCGCGCGACGGTTCTTGCCTGTCCCCATCATCTTTTTCCAGCTGGATTTCGTGATCATCAGGGGGTCTATGGGACAGTAGAACCCCGTTTTCCTCCAAAACAGTTGTTGGTGACTGCATGGTTGGCACCTCCCAATGTAACCACCCCCCCCCCCCCACCTTGTTGGCCACCTTCTCCACCAAGCTTGGCTGGCCAGCCTTGTTGGCTGGTGTTTGGGCCTAGTTTGCCATCCACCCTTGCCTCCCCCTTGGGCCTATAAATACCCCCATGCTTCCAAAGTTAAGTACACACACAAAAATTACCAAAAATCAAGCACAAAGCTTACAAACCCTCAACCACACTTGTTACTCTTTCACTCTTGTGTTCTACATACACTTATTTTCCAAGCTACACCACTTTGTTCAAACCATTTCAAAAACAACTCAAACAAAGGTATAAACATTTACCTGCTTTCTGTTTTCATCCCTGAGATGGGCTGACAGGGCCAAGGCTGGTAATCAAATACCAATCCTGGCCCTAAGGTCAGCAGAGTTACAAGAAGCAGTGGCCTAGGAACCCTCGCGCAATGGTTCTCCATGCTCACGCGACACTTTGTGTCAGTGTGAGAATGAACCACATAGGGAAGGGTATCCTGGTCTTTCAGTTTTGTATACTATTTGTAACTATTTTGAAGCATGTTTAGGTCTTAGATCACTATGCTACATGTTAAAAGCCATAGCTTAGCTTAGTTTGCTGTCTTATTTGGTTTGGGATGCCTTTGGGATGTTTCTGAGTATGTTTAAGAACCCCAAGCATGCAAAGCAATTCTTGGAAGTCCAGTCAGAACCCTCGCGCGATGGTTTTGATGTCTCGTGCGATGGTTCTCTACTTTCCAGTGGTTGCCCTTGCATGGCAGCTAGGGCCTGGCTCCCTGTTTATTCACCCCCACTGTTTAGGGGTTGTCTTTCAATTCCATTCACTCTGTTTGTAATAATTATTTACATTTCAGTACATATACAATTGCTTGGTTTGCCCCCTGGGTGAGCACTGGTCCTTTCAGAGCCCAAAAGGGGATAAAATTCAACCTGTGGTGGGACACAAAGCCTCGCGCGAATGTTTAGAAATGTCACGCGATGGTTCTTTGCATGCACGTAGATCCATGCATGCAAAGTTGGCCATTGTGTATGGCATGCCTAGGCCTTGTGCAATTTTTGAAGTTTCTGATTAGAGGGTTGGGTTTTATTCCATTTTTCATAGTATTTCATCCATCCATGCTCAATACAAACACATCTTGCAAATCGTGTTACAGTTTTAACCCCCGATTAACTGTTCCCCCGCCTAATTGGCTAAAAATTGATTAATTAAAAGAAGAATCATAAAAGTTTTCACAAAATGCCTAAGTAGAGACCGATCTCCGGATTGGGCGAGAGGGGTGCCTTAAAACCCTTCCCCTCTCATAACCTGGCTCCTGAACCCAGATATGGTTATGACGGACTGGTTTTCTTCACTTTTTCAAAATCAAATAGCGCGGCAGGTGCTTCGAAATACGGTTCCTTGGGTATCGGACCTTCAAACCCGAGTGGCGACTCTGTATTTACGAGCGCTTGCTTCTCCGCTCGCGCTCCCTTGATTTCCTGGCCGCTTTGGCAAAACGGGGAACGAAATCCTCTTTTCCAAGGGCATGCTGCCCATAGTTCCTGCCTATTTAATTTATAAACAAGTTCCCAGGCTTAAATAATTACAACTTTGACACCACGACCCAAATTAGTTTAGATACTAGTACGAAAATGTTTAGAATATTACAAACTTTAATCAAATGAGAATTCAAGAGTAATTAGTTACAAGACCATCTTTAACAAAATGTGATCTTTACAAAGATGATAAAATAACAAATGATGTCAGCTTCCAGAAGTCTTTCACTGTCAAGCACACGATGCATGCAATCTATTGCCCAGCATTTGAACCTGAAAAGAAAGATTAGGTTGACCTACACCAACCCAGTAAGAAAATCTTTACCAATCTTATATGAAAATATGATGACACGGACAAGAGAAGGAAAAATAAGAGGATATAGCTCAACAACGAAATGCAATCAACTTAAGGATATGCCAAACATTCAAGACGATCATTCTACGATATGCTATAATCACGTTATGCCATAAGGTTCACAATACTCAAGCAAGTAACAACTTTGACACAACCCACTATCCCATGCCTCGACCATCTGTATTTTCACCCCTCGCGTTACAGTATAACACCACGAGGGTCACCGCATAAAAGGACTTACATTATGGGTCTTGAGAACCCCGTATGTCTCCCAGAGATCTCCAACATGAGTCCAAGTAGCTCATTCTCCATTGACTCGTCAAATAGAAAACTTAAGAAACTTTCTGGGTCTTAGGGCCCCATATACCCACACGAAACTCATTACCACAAGTCACCATACACTACAATGACAACTCTTAGTTCAATACAACCAACATCGCTCTTAGAGTCACCACGGCTTTTCTCGGGTCTTTTCCCTAAGTCGAACTGGAAAAGAGTCACCGTGGCTTTACCCAGGTCTATTCTCAAATCCGCAGAGCAATTGGGTCACCACGGCTTTACCCGGGTCTATTCCCTCTTTCACAACGTAACAGGGTCACCACGGCTTTACCCCAGTCTATTCCTGCATTCACAAGGCACTTAGGTCACCACGGCTTTACCCGGGCCTATCCCCTTATTCAGTATTTACTCATGATACGAACAAAATGGTACGACTTCATAATGGCATCATAATTCTCATTTCTGTAACCCACGATAGTCTGAGTTCAAGTATTTCAATACCAATTGTCTAACGTAAGGGTAAACCATCGAACTTATTCTTAAGTTGTGGCAACTAACCACCCTCCACTCTTTTAGTCCTAACTTTTTGTTTATGCTTAACCTATCAACGTAATTTCAGTGGCAATTAAAATATGGCTTCAAAACCTCAAAATTGATATATTATATGCTCGAACTGGATTTCGGACAAGGAAGTTATGGCCAGCCAAAGTTGGGCAAAAACCCAAAAAAAAAATGACAGCAACAGCAGAAAACGAGGCAGCTGACACACCTTCACTCCTATGATCATAACTTTCTATGTACTTTGAGTATTATGGTGATTTTGGTGGCAAATGAAAGCTGACTTCAAGACCTTCGATTCGGTATAAAGTTTGCATGAATCGGACGTCGGACAAGAAATTTACGGCTGTTTGAAGTTCGGATGAAAATCAGAAGACGAGCAGAATGTCCAGAGAGGAAAGGGGTATCAATACCCCCTTGTTTTGGTATCGATACCTGGCTGAAATTTCCAGAAAAGGAAGGGGTATCGATACCCCATGTTTGGGTATTGATACCACGCAGTTCGGAGGTGATTTTCTGCAGTTTCGACAGACTTTCAAAGCAACAAAGGGGCACGATCCTTGCACCAAATCAACATACATACACATAAAAAGAAGTAAAGAAGTTCCTACCTCGCGACGATTACCAAGATCCAAGTGATTTGGACGAGCCCTAGCCTCCACAAACTTCAAAGCTTTGCTCCAAGCTTGACCCAAGGATTCCCAAGCCCAAGAACGGGAATGGAAGAACGGAGGGAGGTTTATTCTTGAAGGTTTTGTGGAATGGAGTGGAGTTTTGAGTGAGGAGAGGAGAGAGAGAGATATGGCCGGCTATAGAGAGAGAGAAAAGACGTGAGGGAGAGAATGAAGGAGATGAAATAATCTCCTACATACACATACCCCTATTTATACTCCCAAATCTTTATATCACACTCACACTCCCTCTAGTTTCAGTTCCCTAATTCAAATAGCCACCTAAATAACTCATATTCTCCTAATTAGCCAATCGATAAACATTTTAAATAATTAAAAAAAATTTACGGGTCTCTACACAAAGCATGAACATACTTGACCCGAAAGGTCTTCAACGAAAAGGGAGACCGCCGTGCAAAAGAAAGATTGGTGCTGTGGAAAAAGTTGTTAAGAAGAAAAGACAAACATCTAAGAAGCCATTGTCCAACGAAAAATCTAAGGTATAAGTTTTTTACGATTTGTTGCTTACTAGTTAATATGGACATATAGATTTGTTCGATGAATGTGTAATAGTTATATTATTTGCTAATTTCAGGAGGTTGAGGAGATTACGATTAACCACCATATCGGGACACAAGAGAGTATTGTAAATGTAAATGTATGAAAAAAAATTTTAATTGCATAATTTCTTGTGTCACGTAATTGTTATTCAAAATTCTTTTTTTTTTTTAATGGGCAGGGCCACCCAAGCTACATGGGACACTCAATGTGGCCAAACATGATTCCACATCCTATGCGACCAAATATGGCACAAAGCAGAAGCATCTTCCCATTTTCCCCAACTTTATGCCCCACCGGAACAAGCTTGAACCAATTTATGTCTTATTTTCCAAGTTCACAAAGCTTATTAAATGGTCAAGTTTGGATGGGTCAATCAACTATTGCGGGTAGTCAAGGTTGGGGAGGAAGACAATCAGGTATTTTGGAAGGTCAAGGTCAATATTGGGGAGGACCACAACCAAATATACTGGAAAGTCAATGGCAAGGATGCGGAGGACAACAAAGTTATACGCAAATGATGAATGCACCGGATAATGTCGAAGAGTAGTTCACTTGCTTGTATTGTTTTATCTCGTGTCATTTGTCCATATTGTGTCCTGTGTCCTGTGTCCTGTGTCCCCTTTTATGTCCTTGAAAGACCTGATTGCTTGTTGGTCTTGTAATAACCTTCATAAGGTAGATGGTTTGGAGAATTCTGTTTGAAGTTGACTTCTTTAATGAGGCGCGTTCTGTAAGTGCAGGAAAACGAAAAGGCCTTCGAACAGCACCAAGATCCAACGGCTACTTCTTAATCCTCGCCGGAACCCTAGGTCACTGCCGAAGTTCAAACCTGTAAAACAGACACAGGTGAGCGCACCTTTGCCTTCTCGTGGCAAAGGCCCTCCGATACCAAAGTTAGTATCTCGTACTAGTGAAAACCCTAATTGTCAGTAGGTAATAAGCAAATAACCCAGAATTGCGTACCTTTACCTCTAGGTTTACCTCATATTTATAGATCCTTGTATGCTTGTTGTCCAAGCCATCTCGCTGCCCTAAGTTTCCTTTCTCTTAAATGGAACCCGGAACATCAGGGATTCCTGTTCCCATAACTGCATATTTCCTTTTAGACCATTTAGGAACTCTTTCCTTAATTGGCCGTTCACCCCATTCCCGTTGGGTATCTTTTTCAGATCTCGCTTCCTTACTGGGTACTTGCCATTCCTGGACTCCTCTGAAGCATCTCCTCCAGAATGCTGCTCCTGTTCGGCCCTCTCGTTGCCGAACAGACTACCTGGACCAATGATTTCTCATATCACTGGTCCATTTACCATGTGACTGGTCCAACAACTTCCTTTGCTCTTTAGACCATACCCCTGCTCGGGTATCTCGGACCTGGGACCTCTCGTGTCCCCGGTCCTCTCTGCCGTTCACCGTGCTGCACGGCGGATGCTCCGATTATGTTTAACCTGGGTCCCACATACCACGTGTTCGGGCCTTTTTTACACCTGTTCGGGATTACCTCCCTACAATGGCTCCCCAGCTTTACTCGTTATTTTCTCTTAATATGACGAGCAAAGCTTCTGAACACCGAACAAGGTTCTCGTCCTTTGCTCCTGCACCCTGTTTCTCGTACTTGGTGCAATCCTCATCATTAGTCCAGGCCAAACATCTCATCGTTTGGCCTTGGCAGGCTTTTCCAGCTATCACCTTTACACGCGGCATGCTCTGTACTGCCCATATTAAATGCGAGCAGACGTTTCGGGGAACGGAAAGCCCAAACGGCGTCTGGGGTGACGTTTCTCATACGTCACCCCCCTTGCTGGGGTATACTTGGGTTTTCGTCCCAATTTGAAACCCACTTTTCTCTCTCCTTAGTTCCCTCTGCAGAAAGCACGCTCAAGCGCTCCCGCCATCGAAGCTCTGCTCACCATCTCAGGGTCTCATTCTTCTTCTGATTTTAGGGTTTTGCTCATTCGTAAGTTCTTATTCCCCCTTTCCATTCCATTTTCCTTGTCGATTGAGGACTTCCACCGCCTCTTTTAGGGCTTCTTCGTACCCATACTTCTCTTAGAAAACCCATACCTACAGTTTTCAGTATGGGTAGGTTTCGTAGGTATTGTGACACCCCCCCAACGGATGGCCGAGTTCAGATCTCGCTATGAGATCCCAGACAACGTGGCCACCACATTGGCTGCTAAAAACGCCATCCGTGAGAGTTTTGACAATGATACCCTTCACATCCCTGTCGTTGCCGTGGTTGAGGGCGGCGTCAGGTTTCCCCTGGCACCATTGCTCCGCCAGGTTTTATTTCATTACAGGTTATCCCCCATGCAGGTGTCTGCCAATTTCTTTAGGGTCGTTATGGGCATCCATGCCCTGAACCAAATGCTAGGCACGTCCCTAGGTTTACATGACATACACCACCTGTACAGTATTTCCAGAACCAAGGATGCCTTGACCTACTATCTCAAGAGTAGGGATTCCAGAAAAAGGCTTGTGCTTGAACTGCCTGATTCTGCCCGAGGGGATGACGACGACTTCCTCATCGTCATGGGGAACTTCGAGCCCAGAGACGAGGATGGTACAGTCGTCGGCTTTCACGCACCCCATAGATTTGGCACTCCACGTTAGTTCTTTTTCTCGTAGAACATCATACCGAGCAATATTTCGTATTGCATTACCTGTTTTAAACTCTTCTTGCTAATTTTTCTCGTATTTGCAGCCACAAATGTCAACCAGGAGCACGCCATCATCACCCCCCAGGTTCACGTTATTGATATCAACTGTGCACTTGCTTTCAACGGGCAAGGCACGTGCGTGGCTGGCCGAGCAAGAGCAGCTCAAATCCTTTTGAGCTACCGAACTTCGTACGGTGGATTCATTGATCAGAGGATCCGAGCAGCCGACGATCCTGCTATCCCAAATCCTCCTGCTCAACTACCCGAGCAACAAGACGAGAGGCGTTCTCAGACCTCTCCGTTTCCCGATGAACCCGTCCAACTCGCCGACGAAGCCTCCACATCTTTGAGTGGATACTCTCCATCTCCCCCACCTCGAGAAATGGATCAACCAATCAATCTCAGCAATCTACTCACCATCGGTCGTGGGAGAGGCCGCGGCACTGCTCGTGGCCGCGGACGCTCTTAGAGCTCGGTGCCATCTCATGGCCGCCGAGGACCAGCTTCAACAGACGCTCCTTCAGGCTTCTCCCCCGAGGAGATTGAGGCCAGCCACAGGGACAAACGCCAACGGCTGGAAGCCTCTTCAATCAAACAACCTCCTTCCCAACTCACAGCACCTCCAACCCCCCTCTGGGCTCCTCAATTCACCCATGGTAGATGGCCAGTCATTGTCCGCGACAGTGTGGAGTCTGAAGGCACTGCACTTGCACTGTCCCAGGCGTTCATGCTTCCTGGGGACATGCAGAAAGTGATCACCAGCTCCCAGACAACCTCCTTGGCTCATTCATGAGCCACAGTGCTAAGGTAAACTTGTCATGTTCATCTTTGTCTGCTTGATGGCTTCAGATCGTTATTCTTGTTATCTGCCTGACGTTGCTTCGTGTTCAAAATCTCCAGGCAATGCAGAGGATGGTGGCCATGGCACAAAAGCTTGGCCAATCTGAGCCCCAGCGTGCCAGATTGGCAAGTGAGAACGCCAAGCTGCAAAATACCATCGTCAGGCTGGAGAGGGAGAGGAACCAAGCTCGTGGGACTACTGATGAGCTAAGGGGCAAGCTGGAGGGAGCCGAAGACAGTTTGAGCCAGACTCTCACGGAGCTGAAGGTGAGCAAGAACGAGGCCAAGGCCGCCTATTAATAGGGCTACAACGAAGGAATCCATGTGGCCACTGAGAGCTACACGGATCAAATGCCAGGAATCCAAGACCAAGTTTTTGAGGTCGGCTGGTTGGCCTGCCTCAAAAAGTCTGGTACAACAGAATCTTCGCCTCTCTGGACGGAGATTGATCTCCCAAGCACCATGGTCATTACCGAGGAACAAGAGGAGGTAGAAGAAGAAGGCAACGTGGAGGGTGAGCCAAACGCACAAGTCGCCGAGCAAACGGGAAATGATGCTGTTGCTGAAGATGGTACCGACCCTTGCCAGAAGGAAGCCAGTGGTGGTGCTCCTGAATCAACTCCTGTGGTGGGAGACGCGGCTGCCCCAGCCTCTCCTCCAACTGCTCCTGCCTTCCCCATCATCCAAGACCTAACGATTGAAGGGTAAGCCCTATGATAGTCGATCCTTTTATTCTGAATCAACTTCTGCTGGCCCTGCGTGGCACCTGATACATTTCTAACTACTTTAACTCTGGTTTTTTGGCCCTTCGTGGCATTTCGATTACTTTTGGTGGCCCTGTTTGGCCTGAACAATTTTCTGCGTGGCCCTTCGTGGCCCGAATATGTTTGGCTGGCCCTTCGTGGCCTTTCTTCAATGCAGGTGGCCGTCCCATGGCCAGTATCTTATGTGCTAAGTGTCTTCGTACTTAGCTTTATGCATATGCACGTATGCTCCCCAGTTCTCATCGTGCCTGTTGATAATTTAGCTGTATTCTTATTTACGCTGTTGCAGGTTTCTCGTACCTTAGAGTAATGCTCGTTGCATTTGTAGCAACCTTCAAGTTCTTTCAAACTTAGTTATTGCTGCATGTTCACGTATGCAGCCCATACGTTTCGTGCTTGGAAACTTTCCTCAGTATACTCGTACTTAGTCACCCAAATGCACTCGTATTTGGCCACAGTAATCCTGAGCTTACTCGTGCTCTGAATCGTCCCAAACATATTAGTGTTTAGGGATGGTATGCATAATCACGTATGCATCCTGGGTATATTCTTACCCGAGCAAACAGTCAAGTATATTCGTACTTGGCTTAATTCTGGGTATATTCGTACCCGAGCAAACAGTCAAGTATGTTCGTACTTGGCAGAAATCTGGGTGTATTTGTACCCGAGCAAACAGTCAAGTATGTTCGTACTTGGCAGAAATCTGGGTGTATTCTTACCCGAGCAAACAGACAAGTATATTCGTACTTGGCTCAATTCTGGGTGTATTCGTACCCAAGCAAACAAACAAGTATATTCGTACTCGACTCAATTCTGGGTGTATTCGTACCCGAGCAAACAAACAAGTATATTCGTACTTGGCTCAATTCTGGGTGTATTCGTACCCGAGCAAACAAACAAGTATATTCGTACTTGGCTCAATTCTGAAATATTCGAAATTCCACTTAGTTACCCTATACCTCTGCTCCCCAATACGAAATGAGGACTAAGGACACAGCTTGACTTCGTATTTAAAGCATAATGAAAGAAAAACTCGTAAAAAACAGCCTTTCGCAAAATCAGAATTTTATTCATAATTCGAAAAACTCAAGGGGGCATTACGCGTACCCCTTGCAACTAATAAATAAAAGAAAACACAAGTAAATTTTATTCGTAATTCCCACACAATCACGATTTGTAATTCCCACACAATCACGAAATCGAAGTTCTTTACACGTAGAACTTCCTCAAGTTGTGAACATTCCAGGGCCTTGGTACCGGGTTCTCTTCCAGGTCTGCCAATCGATATGGCCCAATGCCCACAACCTCCGTAACTCGATATGGGCCCTCCCAATTGGCCCCCAACTTGCCCTCGTTGGCCACCTTGGTGTTGCCGAGCACCTTTCTTAGCACAAGGTCTCCAAGACCAAACTCTCGCGGGTGGGCATGCTTCTTGTAACTTTTCATCAACTGCTCCTGGTACGAAGCCAGGTGCACCAGAGCTCGTTCTCTCCTCTCCTCGCCGAGGTCCAGCTCAATTTCCAAGGCTCTGTCATTGCCCCCACTTTCCACCAATGTGGTCCTGTTGGTCGGCAATCCAACCTCCAATGGAATCACAGCTTCTGTTCCATATGCCAGCGAATAGGGGGTCTCTCCCGTAGACCTCCTAGGAGTTGTTCGGTGTGCCCACAGGACCAGTGGCAATTCATCGGGCCACTTGCCTTTTGCTTTGTCCAACCATTTCTTGATCCCGTCAAGTATCGTCTTATTGGACGCTTCTGCCTGCCCATTGCTGAGGGTAGGCTGGGGTTGAATAATAGTTCCTTATTCCGTACTGGGCACGAAAAGCCTTGAACTTTTACTGGAACTGCGACCCATTATCAGTGATTAAAGAATAAGGAACCCCAAATCGAGTGATGATGTTCTTCCACACGAACCTTTCTATCATAGGTTCTGTGATTTTTGCCAGTGGTTCTGCTTCAATCCACTTGGTAAAGTAGTCCGTTGCCACCAACAGAAACTTCCTGTTCCCAGTAGCCTTGTGGAGTGGACCCACGATGTCCATTCCCCACTGCGCAAATGGCCAAGGACTTGTCAAAGGCACCAGATCTTCGGCTGGTGTTCGGATCATAGGTGAGAACTTCTGACACTTCTCACAGATTTTCACATATACCTTTGCATCTTCTTGCATGTGCGGCCACCAGTAACCCTGGGTGATTGCACGGTGAGCAATGGATCTCCCACCTGCATGACTTCCGAATGTTCCCTCGTGTATCTCGTGGAGGAATTTCTGCACCATCTCAGGATGCACACAAACCAAATACGGCCCAGTGAAGGACTTCCTGTACAATTTCCCCTCTGGTGATAGCCAAAACCTTGCAGATTTCGTCTTTATCTCGTGAGCCTCCTTTTTATCTATGGGGAGTGTCCCATCTCGTAGGAACTCCACTATTGGATCCATCCAACTTAGTCCTTGGTTCACGTCCATGACCAATTCCACACTTCTCCCAATGCTCAGCTCAGCAAGATAGTCCACTGCCACCTTCCTCTTGAACTCTGTTGGCACAGCCGCTGCCAACCAAGCCAGTGAGTCAGCGTGGGCGTTCTGCCCAGAGCTTATCTGCTCAATGTGTACCTTCTCGAAGGTGTCAAGCAAATCCTTGGCTGCCTCCACATAGGCTGCCATCTTCTCATTCCGGGCCTCGTATTCCCCGGACAGCTGATTCACCACGAGTTGTGAATCACAGAATACTCGAATTCTTTTTACCTTCAAGGTTTTTGCGCTCCGTAACCCTGCCAGAAGTGCCTCGTACTCCGCCACGTTGTTTGACGCACTGAATCCCAGGCGCAGGGACAGCTCGATCATTACTCCTTCAGGAGGGAATAGCACCACCCCAATTCCAGATCTGGTGTTGCATGCGGATCCATCGATAAAAAGTTTCCACTCCAAAGGGTCCTGTTTAGTGGATACCTTTTGCTTCTCGGCTGATGGTTCGACCAACTGCTCCTTTTTTCGTAGGAGGCAGCGGAGCCACCGTGGGGGAGAATTCTACCACGAAGTCTGCCAAAACTTGCCCTTTAACTGCCGTGCGCGATTTATAATCAATATCATACTGGCTCAATTCCACCGACCACGTTGCTATTCGTCCCAAGAAATCGGCCTTTCGAAGCAACGACTTCTACGGAAACTCTGTGTAAACCACCACTTTGTGACTTTGGAAGTAATGGGGCAACTTTCTAGCCGCCGTCCTCAGTGTCAGGACCAACTTCTCAAGGGGCAGATATCTCGTCTCTACGTCTAGTAGCGTCTTGCTCACATAATAGACAGGGATTTGTTCGGATCCCTTGTTTTTCAGTAAGACTGCACTTACAGCATGCTCGGATACTGCCAAGTACAAAGTCAAGATCTCACCAGGCTCTGGGGTCGACAGGAGTGGGGCTGCCGCCAAGTACTTCTTCAGGTCTTGGAACGCTTGCTCACACTCTGCTCCCCATTAGTAACCTTCTCTTTTCTTCAACGGCTGAAAGAAGAGTCTACACTTGTCGCTCGATCGACTAATGAACCTGTTAAGGGCTGCCGCCATCCCCGTCAATCGCTGGACCTCCTTCGTGGTCCTTGGACTCTGGAGCTTCTGCAAAGCTATTATTTGATCAGGATTTGCCTCTATCCCTCTTATAGTCACCAGGTGACCCAGGAATTTCCCAGAACTCACTCCAAACGCACATTTTAGGGCATTGAGTTTCAGCTTGTACTCTCTTAGTATCTCGAAAGCTTCCTTCAGATCAGCGATGTGGTCCCGTTCCTCCTTACTCTTGACCACCATATCGTCTATGTATACCTTCATGGTCCTGCCGAGCAACTTCTTCAGCATAATCGTAGCCAGTCTCTGGTAAGTTGCTCCAGCATTCCTCAGACCAAAGGGCATGACGCTGTAACAGTACAGCCCTCGTGGTGTGATAAAAGATGTCTTCTCCTGATCGGGACCGTACATGCCTATATGGTGATATCCTCGATAAGCGTCGAGAAAACTCATACGCCCGTACCTAGCTGTTGCATCTACCAACTGATCTATCCTGGGCAGGGAAAAACTGTCTTTTGGACAAGCCTTGTTTAGATCTGTGAAGTCGACGCAGACTCGCCACTTCCCATTCTTCTTTTTCACCACCACTGTGTTAGACAACCACTCTGGGTAGTACACTTCGCGTATCGCCTTTGCCTCGAGCAAACGGTCAACCTCCTCGATAACAGCCTCCACATGTTGTACGGCAGATCTTCTTTTCTTCTGCATCACAGGTTTGTGTTGTGGGTCCACATTCAGATGGTGGCAAATCACGTTTGCATCCACCCTAGGCATCTCCTCAGGCACCCAAGCAAACACATCAACGTGCTCTTTGAGAAACTTCACCAACTCTTCCTCTTCTTCTTTGCACAGGGTTTCCCCAATCAGGAAATACCTTTCAGGATCATTCTCGTTGATCTGGACTTTCTTCAAGCCTTCCACCACTTTCTCGGCTGGATTCCCTCTGACATCCTCGATGGTCGGCTGGTTGGTAATCTCGACTGTCTGGACCAACTGTGCCTTGGGTGCCTTCTTGATTATGAAAACCAAGCACTGTTGGGCTGTATTTTGGTTCCCCCTTATTTTCTCGATTCCAGTGGACCCTGGAAACTTCACCATCTGATGGTAGGTGGATGAAACTGCCCTCATCTTATGCAACCAAGTCCTTCCTATAATCGCGTTATAGGAAGATGGCACATCCACTACCAAAAAATCGGTTCTCAGTACCACTGTTCCTGCCCGAACAGGGAGGATCACCTTACCAAATGGCCAACTGCCCCTGCACTGAACCCAACCAACGGAGTTACTGACTGTACCAAGTCCGCTTGTGCCAATCCCAGCTTCTTGAACGCATCGTAATAAAGCACCTCGGTGCAACTTCCTGAATCCACCAGGATCCTTTCCATGTCATATTCCCCAATTCGTAGGGTTATGACAAGAGCATCGTTGTGCGGCACCTGGACTCCTCCCAGGTCCTCATCCGTGAAGACTATGCCCTCGTTGCACCCTTCCACTTCACGTCCCCATTTCTTCCCAATCGCATCACGTGCTGGTCGTGTTTCACCTGCCTTTGGAGCAACCTCACCTCATTTTCTCATATAAGGTGTGGCCAATCCATGTATCATATAGATCACACCCCTTGGATTCTGCTCGTAATCCAGTTCCATCACTTTCTCGGCACCCTTGTGCTCCTCTTGGATGAACTCTTTCAGATACCCACGTGAGACCAGGTCATCAAGGTGCTGCTTAAACATCTCGCAATCTTCCGTCATGTGACCCCAGTCCTTGTGGTAACTGCAGTGCTGACTCGTAGCCTTCTTGCGTCTTTGTCACCCTCCATCCTTGGAGGCCACTTAAAGTATGGTCGGTTCTTTATACGATAAAGAACCCGATAAATCGATTCTTTCGAAACCGTCGTTACTAAGAAGAACGACTTTGGGTCAGGGGCATGCTTCTCCCGGTACGACTCTTTCTTAGCCTGCCCATGCTCCTTCCTCTCTTTGTAAGTCCTGGGCTCGGGTTTATCCGCCTTCTTCGCGGGACCCTTGACTTGCTCGCCACTCAACTTGCCGTCTTCCCGTAGTATGTCATCCTCATTCCTGGCATGCTGCTCAATACGTTCCATCAGCTTTGCCAGCGTGCTCACTGGACTCATGTTTAGGGACTTTTGTAGCTCCCCCCCGAACAGGAAGCCCAGTCTTGAACGTTGCTATTGCATACTCCTCACTGCAACTTTCAATCTCGTTGAAAGTCTCCCAATACTTCTTGGCGTAGTCCCTTATCAGCTCATTCTCTCCTTGCTTCATAACTGAGAGACTCTCAAAAGTTTTGGGTGGTTTCCTGCTCGTCAGGAACCGAGCAGTGAATTCCTCGGCCAACTGTCTCCATCCTCGTATGGTGTTCGGCCCCAACTTATGGAACCATGACAGGGCCACCTTTCCCAAACTAGATGGGAACATCTTGCACATGATCGCGTCATCACCGTCGTGCATAAACATCGCTCTTTGGTAATCTTTGTATGTGTGCCACCGGTTCGCATTGGTTTAAATGCGGGATAAAGCGTCCGTGTTTAACCACCTTTCGGCAACCTTGCCTCCTGCAATCTCTTTGCAAAAGGAGAAGTTGCTAAGGGCTCTCCGTGCTGCTTATCGTGCAGACATGGTCCCCTCTTCTGATCCCTTTGCACCCCTGGCATTATTTCTTTCTCAGTCGGAATCAGGTCTCTTGTACCTATCCCTGTGTGCTTTCTGCTCTCTCCCTCCTCGGGGGTGGAACTCTTGCTCCTACTTCTCCTTTTTCGTGAAGAAGCTCTCTGTCGTTTTGGAGTGAGACTTCTGCTCCTTCTTTTTCGTGAAGAAGCTCTCTTGTATTCCGCCATATCCAGCCTTTCTTTTCTGGACTTTCTTCATGAAAGTCCAGAATCCTCCGGATGTTCTCGTATCCGCTGCAGTTGTTGAATCTCATATTCTCGCCTCTTAATCAGATGAGCGTACTCCTCTATTTCCTGTCTCTTTTTGTCCAGGATGTCTTCCCTGCTGTGCACGCTTTTCGAACGTGCCACTGACTCCCTCCCACGACGGGACTTACTCCTTCTCGTGGATCCTGTCGCCGTCCATCCGTCCTTGTTTCTGGAGTCGCCATGGATTGCCAGGGGGCGGTCTTTGCTCGTGGTCCTCCCCGCATGCCGGCCGTCGGGCTTCCTCGGAGGGTCTGGTGGGGACTTGTCACCTCCCCCACCTAGCTGATTGTTTGCATCAAGTGGAGTCTTTGGGTCTTCTTCCGTCATGCTTGCTTTTTCAAAGGGATCTCTTTCGTTTCCCACAGACGGCGCCAATTGTAAGTGCAGGAAAATGAAAAGGCCTTCGAACAACACCAAGATTCAACGGCTACTTCTTAATCCTCGCCGGAACCCTAGGTCACTGCCGGAGTTCAAACCTGTAAAACAGACACAGGTGAGCGCACTTTTGCCTTCTCGTGGCAAAGGCCCTCCGATGCCAAAGTTAGTATCTCGTACTAGTGAAAACCCTAATTGTTAGTAGGTAATAAGCAAATAACCCAGAATTGCGTACATTTACCTCTAGGTGTACCTCATATTTATAGATCCTTGTATGCTTGCTGTCCAAGCCATCTCGCTGCCCTAAGTTTCCTATCTCGTAAATGGAACCCGGAACATCAGGGATTCCCGTTCCCATAACTGCATATTTCGTTTTAGACCATTTAGGAACTCTTTCTTTAATTGGCCGTTCACCCCATTCCCGTTGGATATCTTTTCCAGATCTCGCTTCCTTATTGGGTACTTACCATTCCTGGACTCCTCTGGAGCATCTCCTCCAGAATGCTGCTCCTGTTCGGCCCTCTCGTTACTGAACAGACTACCTGGACCAATGATTTCTCATATCACTGGTCCGTTTACCATGTGACTGGTCCAACAACTTCCCTTGCTCTTTGGACCATACCCCTGCTCGGGTATCTCGGACCTGGGACCTCTCGTGTCCCCGGTCCTCTCTGCCGTTCACCGTGCTGCACGGCGGATGCTCCGATTATGTTTAACCTGGGTCCCACGTACCACGTGTTCGGGCCTCTTTTACACCTGTTCGGGATTACCTCCCTGCACATTTTTTGTTCATAAAATTGCACCACTTCTTTACTTTGTTTATGCTTCTGGAATGACCTGATTGCTTGTTGAATTCATAGTTCCATCAGATAAGATTTTGAAAGTTTCTTTTTTTGGAAGATGATTTGGCTAGTTCAAGGTGTTATCGATAGCTTAGAATAAAAGCAAAATAGTACTAAGTTTGGAGGTGAATTCAGTCACCAATATCAATACTAGAATTATGCTAGTATATTTGGTTCTAGCAAATTTTCGGCATAGTCTCCCCTATTTTTTAGTCTTAGCCCGACGTCTAGCGTCTCAGTCTGTACAACAATAGAAACAACATGAGGTTACGCACAAGTCCATCCCGAGCATTTCTCATTCTAAATCACAAGTCACAAGCTCAGCTTACGCACAATAACAAGAAGTAAATGAACCAAGCAATGGCAATGGCGTATATATTGGAACAGAAGCACAATATCAAGTAAATGAACTAAGCAATGACAATATAAGTTGCTTTAGTTACATTATAAAGTCATGCAAGCGGTGACCATTTTTCCCATTTGATTCACCCTTCACAATCTGCCAACACATAGCAATAATAATGAAAACTAACTGTTAGGACCATAGCGCACAGTCTCTATTTGTTGGCAATTTTCATGACAAAATACACGTATTTGTATCCTGTATTTTTATCGAGTCTGTAATTTTTTTATTATTATTTAAGCTAGAGAGTCTGTATACGATTAAATTGGAAGGAATCTTGTTATGTAATTAAGCGTGAGCATATTAGACAAATAAATAGGAAAGATTTGATTGCACGTGAGAAAAGAAATGGCTAGAAATGGAAAGATAGAGGAAGGCGGATCATTTGTTGGGTGACTAACAAATTCAAGAGATTGACTTTTCAATTGATCAGCACATTTAGTGGCAGCCTCTCAATTTATGTTGGAAAAAGATTGCATGCAGGACTTCATATAAAAGGTAAAGGGTTATGCTCTAAATGGTGGTGAAGATATTGAGAAAAAAAACAGTACGGTTGCCCCTTTTGTTGCATCGACAGCCGTGTGAAACAGGAGATGGTGAAGAGTAACCATTGTTGAGCCACCTCTTTTGAGGGATATAGATTTGAAGTGGTTCGGTACTTAAAGTACAATGAGATCTTCAATCATTGATCTACAATGACAACTCTAAGAAGTTCATACATCTTTGATCCAACTATCTAAATAATCTTTCGGTGGATTTCTGGAAGTATTTTGGAAGGCTTGTGGATTCAAGGCAGCGGCGGTCAAGCACTGGGTGTGGTGAACGTGGATTCGGCAAGTAGGTCTTAGGCTAGATTATGAGGATTCAAATCGTAGGGTAAGATTACTTGCAACTGCACAATGTTTATAGTGTTTGATTCCTTCCCGTGGTTTTTTCCCGTTTAGGGTTTTCCACATATATCCTGGTGTTATCTGTTGATTGTTTTTCGTTCCTATGTTTGGATTGATATATTGATTGGTGGTTTATTTATTAAAGAATTCATACATAGCAAACATTTACAAACCTAGGCAATCTAGGATTTTGCACTAACATAAGCACAATCACTTTCATCCCCCATTCTTTAGCTTGAGAATGGGTTAGTAGCTTGATCAGCTCTTCATTCTTTATGATCAGTTCAATGTTGGTGATGAACATCTCTTTGACCTTTATTTGATACAAAGGATTCCTTGCTGGACAGAAATTCCTCCACGCTGGGCATTTCTCATTCTCCATCTCACCATTTGTTATCTCCCATTTCTTCAACTTATGCAGGAGATCTCTAACTTGTTCATTACATATCTCAACCTTCTGTACAGAAACGTCATATCCGAAGGTGTTCTTTCTTTGCTCTGCCAGAAGAAACCAATCACTCAATGCTCTGTAATTTACGCCTTGAATTTGCTTTGCAAGATCTTTAGATCCAATCTGAAAACATACAAAAGAAGATAATCAATTGCTTGGGTATCTAAAATGACCTTCATTAAAATGCAAGAGGAATGAATAAAGTTCAAAAATACTAGACATAATAAGCAGAAGCCAACACTCAAATATCAAATTGAAATCAAAAAGAGCACTTCCAACTCACCGTTTATCAAATTCAACTTATTGGACATAGTCCTGTGCAAAAGTCACATAATTTCAATTTCTAGACATAATTTCCTGCATATATACCCGTAATTCGACACTAAACCAGTAGCTCCAGCGCTCTAAAAAGATAGTTTCAGCACCATATAGCAATTTCCAGCACTTAGTATGAGTTTCAGCATATAAACTTCAATTTTTAGCTTCCAATTATAATTTCCAGCATATACAAACATAGTTTCTACCATCTAAGAACAGAAATCAGCATATTAGTTCGACTTTCAGCACTTAAGAACAACGATTTAGCTTTCCCTAATCACCTTTCGGTATAGAAGTGCACATGTTCAAGGTGTAAATAACTAATTACAGCATATACAATGAAATTCCTTCACTTAGAGACCCATTTTCAGCACTTAATTGATAACCCAAGCACTCAAACACAATATTTTTGGAGCTGGTTCTTAAAACCCAGTTGTAAAAGCACAACAATTTTCTTCATCTACTTACCTAATTACCCAATCAAGCAAAGCTAATATATATCTTACCAATAAAAGACAGAGGAGAATCTAGAAAAAAAAAGTACAATTAAGCACCCATTCTTATCAATTAACAAAGATTACCAACACATTAAACCACATTATTCGGAACCTATACTGAAAACAACATCAGTACTCATCACTTTCATATCCTATTACTTTTTTTGCTGTATTTTTTGAGAATATAAACATATATTTCGTGTTTCTCGAAAACGGGTAGTTTTCCGAAAACAAGTCTTGAAAATCATCAAGACATTTACCAATAAGCTCTGTGTGTTTTTCAAGAAGGTATCTAAAACATAACTTATGACAACTGAAACCAAGCAGGAATAATTGTAGGCTTTGAACTTATACTGCCAATGACTTCCATAGTTCCATATTTGAGAGGGAAATTTCTATGGCGGTTTCTGGTTTACAAGACATTAATGCATTTTCAGTTCCCACATGTTCATATACTATTTCAGGCTTCAAGCTTCAGCAATCTCAACCAAAACCTGTTGAGCTTCAGTAATAGGATAAAGTGACCGACAAAATGGTCTCAATTAACAAAGATTACCAACACATTAAACTAATATTCTGGGGTTAACAACTCCAACTCCGCTTGGTTTGTGCTTAGAGCCTTATCTTTACTTACCAGCCGGTCCCAAGCCCGGATAAAGGAAGAGGGTTGTGCGTTAGGTAGCTGACAGCCAGCACATAAAAAGCCCGTCAGATCTTTATGACATGAATCCAAATATGAAAACAAGATATGCTAGGGCGTTCCCTTTAAGCGACGCGTTGTGCCTGCCTTCGGGTGCTTCGAAAAATGAGCAAGGGTTCTCGCGCGTGCCTAGACGAGTGCGGGTAAAGAAGCTAGCCCAGGATTATAGGATTCGTTTAGCAACTTGGAATATAGGGTCTTTAACAGGTAAGACTAGGGAGCTAGTTGACACCATGCTTAGGAGGAGGATTAGTATAGCTTGCCTTCAGGAGACTAAGTGGGTCGGGGAGAAAGCTAGGGAGATAGAGGACACAGGTTATAAGCTTTACTATACAGGTAAGGATAGACATAGAAATGGAGTAGGTATCGTAGGAGATAAACACCTAAAAGATTCGGTAGTTACAATCGCGAGGAAAGGAGATCGGATTATTCTAGTTAAGCTTGTGATCGGAGGGAGCATAGTTAATATTATTAGTGCTTACGCACCCCAAGTCGGCTTGGATGACGTTACTAAAGAGCAATTCTGGGAGCAGATGGATGACGTAGTTCAAGAGATTCCTTTTGGTGAGAAGCTATTTATAGGAGGCGATTTCAATGGCCATGTGGGAGTGCATAAGCAAGGGTATGAGAAGGTGCATGGTGGCTTTGGATTTGGTGACCTTAACGAAGGTGGTCGGAGGATTTTAGATTTTGCAGTAGCTTTGACCTTATAGTGGGGAATACTCTCTATAGGAAGTGAGAAGAGCATTTAATTACCTTTAAAAGTGGAGCCAATAGAAGCCAAATCAACTATTTCTTGCTAGAGGTGCAGATCGCTTGACATGTAAGGATTGTAAGGTTATCCCTGGAGAGTGTCTAGTGACCCAACATAGACTTTTGGTGTTAGATATTTGTCTTAAGGGAAATATTAGAAGGAGAAAGAAAACTAGATGCCCATGAACTAAATGGTGGGGCCTAAGAGGGGAGAAACTAGAGGTATTTAAGGAAAGAATGTCTCAAGAAGCACGGTGGGGAATGGAAGGCGATAATGACACTAAACCTGTGCAAGAGGTGGGGACCGGAGAAACCTTTCTTACACGGTTCAGTCTTGAGGAAGCAACTGCCGTGCAAGCTTTAATGGCTGAAAAAAGTTTCTACATAAGCACTCCCGCCATACAAATGATGAAGAAGCATAACTACTTTCCTGGATTGGGTTTAGGCAAAAGATCACAAGGCATCCCATAAATGATTGATCCCCCACACAATCAACACGCCTTTGGTCTTGGCTACACCTCAATAAAGACCGAGATAGAGAAAAAGAGAAAGGAAAGCATGGAAAAGGCTAAGGGAAACACGGTAAAAAAAAAAAAAGCGTTTACAGTTCCGAAGACGCTCAACGGTTGGTTTGTGAGGGAAGGTGAAGATTTTCCCGTTGTGGCTTCGCAGAAACATGGGAGGATGAAATCACCATGCAAAGGTATCCTGGAATGCAAATCTTCTTCAATCAAGAATGAATTGAATGTGACATGGAAGAAGAACCAACGGACTCACCCCCTATCCCCGAAGACTGGATCGAGGTGCTTGCTGAGTTTGACTTAAAGGCCCTGTTTGGCAAAGAAAGGGGTGAAGAAGAGTATAAAACTGTGAAGGGCAAGGAAAAACGAGCAGACCCCGAGATACTGCAGTAATTGCATGACAAAAACACTACTTTCATCTCCTAGGACATGTTTTGGGCCCCTGTTTGGGCATTTTCTACAACTAAACTCTCATTTTATCTTTCCATTTTTGTGCTTGTTGAATGATTTGATCCTTAAAATGCAATTGCTATGCGCTACGGTTTCTTTGCCAAAGGAGGGAAAATTTTAAGAATCTAATTTTTTGTGTTGACCAACAAAAAGGAAAGAAGGGACGAGCCCTGATTACTTAGAACTAAGTTTTTGCCAAAACTTAGAAAGAAGACGCTATCTCCGTGAGAACACTTAGGGTTAGCTTGCTCATCATAAAAATACAAACACAAAAAGGGATTCATAAAAATATCTCCATCAAATTCCTCTCCAAAGTACAGAAAACTTCTTATGAGAAAATGCTCGTTGGGTGACCAAGTAACCCAAGCAAAAGTAAGAGCAATAGCCTGCTAGGACAAGAAAATGCAAAAACGCAGCCTAGGCAAAAGTTAAGGTGTTCAAAAGATCACTAGGGACTCAACCTCCATCAGGTAACCCAGGCAAAATATAGAGCACGTGAGAAGAAAAATCAAGAGTAGAAACCCAACCTCAAAGGTGGTGACTTTGGAACTACGTAAAAGGCCTGATTCCCTGATTGGGATACGTAGGCAATCTCACACTGAGATACGGCCCAAACATTTGGAGAGAAGATATCAAAGTCGTTTGTACTCAAATGACAGGCATAGCTAACCCTGTGTATTGAGCTCACCAAAGATAAGTTAGTCCTCTTTTAGAGAATTGACGAGAGCAAAAAGTCACGAGAATCACTGCTCATCCTCTCCGACTCAAAAGTCACCAACATAAGGGACAAGATATCCCAAAAATCCTAAAACATGGCAAAGAGAATGTAAGAATGACAAAAGCAATTAAAAGGCATGAATCAGATTCAAGCATAAGAAGGAAAGAACACCACTTCGCTAAAACGAAGAATCCAACTAGGAAACGAAAGTGCCAGCCGAAGAATGGATTCCTCGGCCGAGCAATCCGTTTCTCGGTCAAATGTTTCAATTTATCAAGCTAAAGAACAAGTTTTTGCTGCAAAACTATTTTCAAGGACATCAAACCACAATTCAAAGCAACAAATTCAAGATAGTTTTGAACCATGTTATTGCATACAAACTTGGAGTATGTCGGGTAGAAAACATATTGAAGTTGCTTCATGAAAATACATATTTGTTTTGGAACTAACAAATACAGGTACAAAGAAAAAGGCAAGCTACTGCCCATGACCCCTCATAGCCGCAGGACGAAAGCACTCAGGAACTGGGACGCTGATCCTCTGTCCCTCACCTCCATCATCAGCTCCAACATCTCCATCACCAGCCCTGGTGCTCTCACCCTCGCTAACTCCAGCACTTTGAGTAACCGATACCGTCGGCACCCGCTCCGCTTCAAGCTACAAAGCACATAATATGTATATTCAGATTCACATAAAGGATACGAGATGGGAATACGTACCGCAATTATCCGGTTGCGCTGCCTCCGAACCAAGGCCTTTGCGCTTTGAAATGCACGCAACCACTCCTGAACTATGTCAGTAGGCACCTGCAAGGAAAATCATCATGTAGCAAAGCATCGGAAGAACGCTGAAAAGAAGCTAACAGAAAAGTCTGCAAAATTACCTGTTGAACCCCGGAAGGAAGCACGTAGAGCTGAGTAGCACATGGTGTCAGTGTCAAATGCTCCTCATCTCCATTGGCATTATGGAAGGAGATACAGCTAGGGGCTCGTGGCCAAACAAGAGGAACTACAGTAGCAGTGATAGGCAAGATCAACGAAGCAAGGTGAAAGGCTGAGTAATCGCCCGCCCGAAGAAAATCCGTGGCTGGTCGTCTCTCAAGAGCAAGAAGCAGGCCCTCTCCTATCAAGAGATGAGTCAACCTCATGCTAGCTGGAGGAGGAAGAGGAACAAGCTGCAACGCCTCAGAGCGTGGAAAGTACTGGTTCGCTACTCTCTCTCCGAGGTACCGAGCTCTCGAGAAGGGCCCCTCTAAGAGGAAGTGCTGGCTATCCAGAGCTCGAGCTGAGGTTAACTCCAGAGGAGCATTATCAAGCACAAAGTATCCCACGGATCAAAACACACCTGTTATGGGCAAGACAATGTCGGTATAGCGGAATGGAAAGATAACATAAGGATAAGAATAAAGACATGTCATACCTGGTCCACTGTCAAACGGTCCAGGACTCGTCTCCAAGCCAACAAGTCCATGGCAGGCGATCGTGTCCTCCGGACTCCCTTCAGCCAACGGGCCGCCTGCGGAACAAACCTAGGCTCTCTATGTAGGGCCATGTTCCCAAACAGGCATAAACATAAGCCGAACACGTGATGGAAATTGTGCAATGAGAAAAGTGATGAAAGGCACCATGATGATAAAGGCCGGTGATCCAAAATATACGCCGAACAGGAGGCTGTTTGGATAAAGGGACATGAGATGTCCTAGAATTAATACCAGCTGTTCGACGGTACGGATATATTACTTAAAGTAATAGTAATTAAGGTGCAGCCTGTTCGGCTGTAAATGGACCAATGGCACATAGACTTAGTAGATAATACGGACTATTCGGCATAAGAATTACCGAACAAGTGAGGTTATCGATAAGGGACTAAGCCTTAAGTAATAAGACGGTTGGAGTGTTCCAGAAGGGGAACTCCGTATTCAGAAGGGATAAGCAACGAAACAATCCTATTATAGAACAAATCCCATATAGGAAAGAGGACCTACGAATAAAGAGTCTCTGATCATTGGGCAAGAAGATCCCTACAAAGGCCAGGATTTGTATACGAGATAGGAATCTTAGGGCGATAAGGATGCTTGGGCAACAAGCATCGTGTGTCTATATATACGAGGTAAACCTGGAGGCAAAAGGTACGCAATACGTTGCATTCATTCTATACTTTCCTACTGATAATTAGGGTTTCGCATCAGTACGAGATACTAACTTAGGCATCGGAGGGCCTTTGCCACGGGGGGCAAAGATGCGCTCACCCCTTGTCTGTCTTGCAGATTAGGGTTCCGGCGGAGGCATAAGGGTATCAACCGAGGATCACGTGGATCTGTTCCGAAATCAACGGCATTCCAGGTACTCTTTGTTTTTCTGCACCTACAATTGGCGCCGTCTGTGGGAAACGAACGAGTTCCATTTGAAAAACGACCATGGTGGAAGTAGATCCAGTCACACCGCTCGCTGAGAAGAACCAGGTTGGTGGGGAAGGAAACGAATCCCCTCCAGGTGCTCCGAAGAAGCATGCTGGTGGCCATGGTAGGAGAACGACGAGCAAAGATCATCCCCTTACCATTCAAGATGATCCCAAGAACAAGGAAGGTAGGATCGCTACAGACTCCACAAGAAGGAGCAAGTCCCACCATAGAGGAGAGTCAGTTGCGCACTCGAAAAGTGAGCATAACCACAGCAACATCCTCGATAGGAAGAGGCAGGAAATCGAGGAGGCTGCTCGGTTAATCAAGAAACGAGACCATGAAATCCGTGAGATGGAGAGGATCAGAGATCACCCTGAGGATTCTGGACTATCACGAAGACATTCAGGAAGAAAAGAAAGGGCTATGGTAACATACAAGGCTGCTCCTTCGTTCCAAAGAGGCAGGAGCAGAAGTCTCTCTCCAAGAAAGAAAAGGCCTTCTTCATGAAGAAGAATGAGCAGAAGCCCGAAAGAGCGAGGGCTTTCTCCACGAAAAAGGAGAGGTAGAAGCCGAAGTTCCTCTATTGAAGAAGATACCCGGAAACACCATAGGGACAGGTACGAAAGACCTGAGTCCGACTGGGATAGGGTTCGAGCGCATCAAAACAAGGAACAAGAGGCTGGAACGCTGACTGCACGAGAAGCAGCAAGAAAAGCATTAAGTAACATAGCAACTTCCCCCTTTACAAGAAGGTTACAAGATGCACGACTGCCGAGCAGGGTGAAGCACGGGGCGTTCGTACTTTACGAGACAAATGCGGACCCAGTTGCTCACATACTGTAAGTGCAGGAAAACAAATGGACCTTCAAACAGCACCTTGATCGTAACGGCTACTTCTCGTTCTACACCGGAACCCTACCACACCGCCGGAGTTGAGCCTGTGAAACAAACAACGGGTGAGCGCACCTTTGCCGTCTCGTGGCAAAGGCCCTCCGATGCCTAAGTTAGTATCTCGTACTAGTAAAAACCCTAATTCTCAGTAGGTAATGAGCAAATAACCAAGAATTGCGTACCTTTACCTCTAGGTTTACCTCATATTTATAGACCCATGTCTACTTGCTGTTCAAGCCATCTTGCTGCCCTAAGTTTCCTTTCTCGTAAAGGGAACCCAGAACATCAGGGATTCTCATTCCCATAACTGCATATTTCCTTTTAGACCATTTAGGAACTCTTTCCTTAATTGGCCGTTCACCCCATTCCCGTTGGGTATCTTTTCCAGATCCTGCTTCCTTACTGGGCACATGCCATTTCTGGACCCTTCTGGAGCATCTCCTCCAAAATGCTGCTCCTGTTCGGCCTCCTCGTTGCCGAACAGACTGTCTGGACCAGTGATCTCTCATATCATCGGTCCCTCTTCCATGCGACTGGTCCAGCAACTTCTCTTGCTCTTTGGACCATACCCCTGCTCGGGCGTCTTGGACCTGGGACCTCACGTGTCTCCGGTCCCTACTGCCGGTCACCGTGTTGCACGGCGGATACTCCGGCTATATTGATTCTGGGCCCCACGGACCACGTGTTCGGCCACACCTTGTACCTGTTTGGGATTACCTCCCTACAATGGCTCCCCAGCTTTACTCATTATTTTCTCTTAATATGACGAGCAAAGCTTCTAAACACCGAGCAAGGTTCTCGTCCTTTGCTCCTGCACCTATGTTTCTCGTACTTGGTGCAAACTCATCATTAGCCTAACCTAAACGCCTCGTCGTTTGGTCTGCACAGGCTTTTTTAGCTAACACCTTTACACGCGGCATGCTCTGTGCCGCCCGTATTAAATGCAAGCAGACGTTTCGGGGAACGGAGCGCCCAAACAGCATTTGGGGTGACGTTTCTCATACGTCACCCCCTTTTGCTGGGGTATACTTGGGTTTTCGTCCCCAATTTCAAACCCACTTCATCTCTAAGTTCCCTCTGCAGACAGACGGTTCGTCCATACGCGCCATTGAAGCTCTGCTCGAAGTCTTCTTCTCTTCCGATATTAGGGTTCTCGTCCGCTAATTCGTAAGTTTTATTTCCCCTTTCCCTCCACTTTTCTCTTAAGTCTAGGGTTATCTCGGTTGATTTAGGATCTCCTCAATCTCTTTAGGGTTTTTTCGTACCCCTCCCCCTATTAAAACCCAAACCCAGAGCTTTCGTTATGGGTCGATTTCGTAGGCACTGTGACACGCCCCAAAGAATGGCCGAGTTTAGGTCTCGCTATGAGATCCCAGACAACGTGGCCACTTCTTTGGCTGCAGAAAACGCCATTCGTGAGTGTTTTGACAACGACACTCTGCACATCCCTGTCATTGCCGTCGTTGAGGGCGGCGTTAGGTTTCCCCTGGCACCGTTACTCCGCCAGGTTTTGGCCTATTACAGACTATCCCCCATGCAAGTCTCTGCCAACTTTTTCAGGGTTGTCATGGGCATCAATGCCCTAAATCAAATGCTAGGTATGTCCCTAGGCCTTCATGATATACACCACCTATACAGCATTTCCAGAACTAAGGACGCCTTAACCTACTACCTCAAGAGTAGGGATTCCAGAAAAAGGCTGGTGCTCGAACTGCCTGACTCTGCCAGAGGGGACGACGACGACTTCCTCATCGTCACAGGAACTTCGAGCCCAGGGACGAGGACGGCAGAGTCATCGGCTTTCACGCACCCCACAGATTTGGCACACCACGTTAGTTTCTTTTCTCGTAGAACTCTTTTGCCGAGCAATTTCTCGTATTGCACCTTTCATTCACTTGTTTTCCTGACTGCCAATTTTCCTCGTATTTGCAGCCACAAACGTCAACCAAGGGCACGCCATCATCACCCCCCAGGTCCACGTCTCCGACATCAACCGTGCACTCGCCTTCAACGGTCAAGGCACGTGTTTGGCTGGCCGAGCAAGGGCGGCACAGATTCTTCTCAGCTACCGGGCATCATACGGCGGATTCATCGACCGACGAATCCGAGCAGCAGACAATCCCATTATCCCTGATCCTCCAGCTCAACAGCCCGAGCAGCGAGAAGAGAGGCGTTCTCGGACCCCTCCTCTGCCCAACGAACCAATCCAACTCGCCGAAGAGACCTCGACATCCTCCAGCGGATATTCTGCATCTCCCCCACCTCGAGAAATGGATCAACCGATAAATCTCAGCAACCTTCTCACCGTTGGCCGTGGAAGAGGCCGCGGCTCTGCTCGTGGCCGCGGAAGGTTTCAAAGCCCGGCGCCGTCTCATGGCCGCCGAGGTCCAGCTCAACCGGACGTTCCCCCAAGCTTCTTGCCTGAGGAGATTGAGGCCAGTCACCACGACAAACGTCAAAGGCTGGAAACTTCTGCGGTTGAACGTCCTCCGTCCCAACTTACAACTCCTCCGACCCCGCTCTGGGCCCCTCAGCTTACCCATGGCGGCCGGCCGGTCACTGTCCGTGACAGCACTGAATCTGAAGGGACTGCCCTTGCACTGTCACAGGCTTTTCTGCTGCCTGGGGACATGCAGAAGGAAGTCTCCTGCTCCCCTGACAACCTCCTGGGCTCGTTCATGAGCCACAGCGCTAAGGTAGACCTGTCGTGCTTTTTTAGTGCGTTACGTATCCTTACTTGTGTCTGACATTGCTTTGTTTTCTGTACCTCCAGGCAATGCAAAAGATGGTTGCCATGGCGCAAAAACTTGGCCAGTCTGAGCCCCAACGTGCCAGACTGGCAAGTGAAAATGCCAAGCTGCAAAATACAATCGTCAGGCTGGAGAGGGAGAGGAACCAGGCTCGCGGGACCGTGGACGAGCTTAAGGGCAAGCTGGAGGGAGCTGAGGACAGCCTGAACCAAACTCTTACTGAGCTGGAGGCGAGCAAGAATGAAGCCAAGACCTCCTATCAGCAGGGCTACAATGAAGGGATCCGTGTGGCTACCGAAAGCTATACGGACCAAATGCCTGGGATCCAGGACCAAGTCTTCGAAGCTGGTTGGCTGGCCTGTCTCAAGAAATCTGGTGCAGCAGAGTCTTCTCCCCTTTGGACAGAGATTGACCTTCCTAGCACCCAGGTGGCTGCTGATGAACAGGAAGAAGTTGTAGAGGAGGACAGCCTGGACAGGGAGCTCAATGCCGACGTCCCCGAGCAGCAGAGTGCTAGTGTCGAACAAACTGGAGAAGTGACCAGCCTTGGCCAAAAGGAAGCCAACGGGGGTCCATCTGAGCCGAGCATTGCTGCAGACAACCCAACCGCTTCGGCCTCTGCTGCTGCCCCGGCCTCTGCGACTGATCCTGCCTCCACAACTGCTCCAGCTTCTCCACCTATCATTCAAGACCTGACGAACGAAGAGTAAGTTGGACTCCTCGTATTTAACAACAATTAGGACTTCTTTTTAAACAGTTCTTGACTGGCCCTGCGTGGCCATTGGTTTTGCCCTACGTGGCACTTGATACATTTCCATACATTTTTAACTCTTGTAGGTTTCTCGTACCTTTAAATGATGCTTTAGCAGTCTTCAAGTTTTTCGGACTTTAGATATTATTGCATGTTCACGTATGCAGCTCAAATGCTTCGTGCTTGGAAGCTTCCATTCTTAGGTTACCCAAATGTGTTCGTATTTGGACCTAGTGATCCTGGGTTTGCTCATACCCAGACTCTGTTGTGGGTATGCCCGCATACAAGTAAACAAACCTATTTGCACTTGAGATTATTCCAAACATATTCGTGTTTGAGGACAGTATGCATACTCTCATATGCTTTCTGGGCGTTTTCGTGCCCGAGCAATCGCTTAAGTATATTTATACTTGGCTCGATTCTGGGTATGTTCGTACCCGAACAAACAGTCAAGTGTATTCGTACTTGACATAATTCTGGGTGTATTCGTACCCGAACAAACAGTCAAGTGTATTCGTACTTGACATAATTCTGGGTGTATTCGTACCCGAACAAACAGTCAAGTGTATTCGTACTTGACATTATTCTGGGTGTATTCGTACCCGAACAAATAGACAAGTATATTCGTACTTGGTACAATTTTTGAAATATTCGAAATTTCATTCAGCTACCCTACACCTCTCCACCTCTGCTCCCCAATACGGAGTGAGGACTAAGGATTTGGCTTGACTTCGTATTTAAAGCATAACGAAAGAAGAACTCGTAAGAAACGGTGTTTGTTTACCAAAATCCGGGAATTTTATTCATAATTCAAAGAACTCAAGGGGGCGTTACGCGTACCCCTTGCAACTAGTAAAACAAAACACAAGGGAATTTTATTCGTAATTCCCACACAATCACGATGTGCATCTTAAAACAGAATAGAAACGAAATCGAAGTTCTTTACACGTAGAACTTCCTCAATTGTGAACATTCCAGGGCCTTGGTACCGGGTTCCCGTCCAGGTCTGCCAATCGATATGCCCCAATGCCAACAACCTCTGTAACTCGATACGAGCCCTCCCAATTGGCCCCCAACTTGCCCTCGTTGGCCACTTTGGTGTTGCCGAGCACCTTTCTTAACACAAGATCTCCAACACCAAATTCTCGTGGGTGGACATGCTTATTGTAGCCTTTCATCAGCTGCTCCTGGTACGAAGCCAGGTGCACCAGAGCTCGTTCTCTTCTCTCCTCGGCGAGATCCAGCTCGATTTCCAGAGCTCTGTCATTGCCCCCACTTTCCACCAATGTGGTCCTGTTGGTCGGCAAACCAACCTCCAATGGAATCACAGCCTCTGTTCCATACACTAGCGAATAGGGGGTCTCTCCCGTAGACCTCCTAGGAGTTGTTCGGTGTGCCCACAGGACCAGTGGCAGTTCGTCAGGCCACTTGCCCTTTGCTTTGTCCAACCTTTTCTTGATTCCGTCAAGTATAGTCTTGTTGGACGCTTCTGCCTGTCCATTGCTCTGAGGGTAGGCCGGTGTGGAATAGTAGTTCCTTATTCCATATTGGGCGCAAAAAGCCTTGAACTTTTTTTGGAACTGTGGCCCGTTATCAGTGATCAAGGAATATGGCACTCCAAATCGAGTGATGATGTTCTTCCACACGAACCTTTCTATCATAGGTTCTGTGATTTTTGCCAGTGGCTCTGCTTCAATCCACTTGGTAAAATAATCCGTTGCCACCAACAGAAACTTCCTGTTCCTAGTAGCCTTGTGAAGTGGACCCACGATGTCCATTCCCCACTGTGCAAACGGCCAAGGACTTGTCAAGGGCACCAGGTCTTCGGCTGGTGTTCGGATCATAGGCGAGAACTTCTGACACTTCTCGCAGATTTTCACATACACCTTTGCATCTTCTTGCATGTGCGGCCACCAATAACCCTGTGTGATTGCACGGTGAGCAATGGATCTCCCACCTGCATGACTCCCACAGGTTCCCTCATGTATTTCATGGAGGAATTTCTGCACCATCTCGGGATGCACACAAAGCAAATACGGTCCAGTGAAGGACTTTCTGTACAACTTCCCCTCTGGTGATAGCCAAAACCTTGCAGATTTTGTTTTTATCTTGTGAGCCTCCTTTTTATCTGTGGGGAGTGTCCCGTCTCGTAGGAACTCCACTATTGGATCCATCCAACTCGGTCCTTGGTTCACGTCCAAGACCAATTCCACACTTCTCCCAATGCTCGGCTCAGCAAGATAGTCCACTGCCACTTTCCTTTTAAACTCCGTTGGTAAGCCGCTGCCAACCAAGCCAGTGAGTCAACGTGGGCGTTCTGCCCAGAGCTTATTTGCTCGATGTGTACCTTCTCGAAGGTATCAGGCAAATCATTGGCTGCCTCCACGTAGGCTGCCATCTTCTCATTCCGGGCCTCATACTCCCCAGACAGCTGATTCACCACGAGCTGTGAATCATAGAATACTCGAATTCTTTTTACCTTCAAGGTTCTTGCGCTCCTTAACCCGGCCAGGAGTGCCTCGTACTCCGCCACGTTGTTTGACGCACTGAAACCGTGCGGGGACAACTCGATCATAACTCCCTTCAGGAGGAAAAGCACAACCCCAATTCAGATCCGGTGTTGCATGCGGATCCATCAACAAAAAGTTTCCATTCCAAAGGATCCTGCTCGGCGGATGCCCTTCGTTTCTCATCTGATTGCTCGACCCACTGCTCCTTTCTCGTAGGAGGCAGTGGAGCAACTGTGGGAGAAAACTCTGCCACAAAATCTGCCAAAACTTGCCCTTTAACTGCCGTGCGCCGTTGATAATCAATATCATACTGGCTCAACTCCACTGACCAGGTTGATATTCGTCCCGAGAAATCGGCCTTTCGGAGTAATGACTTCAATGGGAACTCTGTGTAAACCACCACTTTGTGACTTTGGAAGTAATGGGGCAACTTCCTAACCGCCGTCCTCAATGCCAGGACCAACTTCTCAAGGGGCAGATATCTCGTCTCTACGTCCAGTAGCATCTTGCTTACATAATAAACAGGGATTTGCTCGGATCCCTTGCTCCTCAATAAGACTGCGCTAACAGCATGCTCTGATACTGCTAAGTACAAGGTTAGAATATCACCAGGCTCAGGAGTGGACAGAAGCGCCGCCAAGTACTTTTTCATGTCTTGGAACGCTTGCTCACATTCGCTCCCCATTTGTAACCTTCTCTTTTCTTCAACAACCGAAAGAAAGGTCTACACTTGTCACTCGAGCGACTATGAAACTGTTGAGGGCTGCCGCCATCCTCGTCACTGGACCTCCTTCGTGGTCCTTGGACTCTGTAACTTCAAAGCTGTAATTTGATCGGGATTCGCCTCTATCCCTCTAATGGTCACTAAGTGACCCAGGAACTTCCCAGAACTTACTCCAAACGCACATTTTGAGGCGTTGAGCTTCAGCTTATACTCTCTTAGTATCTCAAAAGCCTCTTTCAGATCAGCGATGTGGTCCCGTTTCTCCTTGCTCTTCACCACCATGTCGTCTATGTACACCTCCATGGTCTTGCCAAGCAGCTTCTTTAGCATAATCGTTGCTAATCGTTGATAAGTTGCTCCAGCATTCCTCAGACCAAAGGGCATAACACTGTAACAGTATTACCCCTGTGGTGTGATAAAGGAAGTCTTCTCCTGATCGGGGCCGTACATTGCTATCTGGTGATATCCTCGATAAGCGTCGAGGAAACTCATACGTCCATATCCAGCTGTTGCATCCACCAATTGATCTATCTGTGGAAGGGGAAAACTGTCTTTTGGACATGCCTTATTTAGATCTGTGAAGTCGACGCAAACTCGCCACTTCCCATTCTTCTTCTTTACCACCACTGTGTTAAACAACCACTCCGGGTAATACACTTCTCGGATCGCCTTTGCCTCGAGCAAGCGGTCTACCTCTTCGATGACAGCGTCCACATGCTGTATAGCAGATCTTCTCTTCTTTTGCATCACTGGTTTGTGTTGTGGGTCCACGTTCAGGTGGTGGCAAATCACGTTTGCATCTACCCCAGGCATCTCCTCTGGCACCCAAGCAAACACATTGATGTGCTCTTTGAGGAACTTCACCAACTCCTCCTCCTCTTCTTTGCATAAGTTTTCCCCGACCAGGAAATACCTTTCTGGATCATTCCCGTTGATCTGGATCTTCTTCAATCCTTCCACCACTTTCTCGGCTGGATTCCCCCCGACACCCTCGATGGTTGGCTGATTATTAACTTCGACGGTCTGCACCAACTGTGCCTTGGGTGCCTTTTGATGATGGAAACCAAGCACCATTGTTGGGCCGTCTTTTGGTTTCCCTTATTTTCTCGATTCCAGCGGGACCTGGAAACTTCACCATCTGGTGGTAGGTGGATGATCTGCCTCATCTTATGCAACCAAGTCCTTCCTATAATCGCGTTATAGGAAGATGGCACATCCACTACCAAAAATCGGTTCTCGCATCATGTTCCTGCCGAACAGGGAGGGTCACTTTACCCAATGGCCAAACTGCTTGCACTGAATCCCACCAACGGAGTTACCGACTGTACCAAGTCTGCTTGTGCCAATCCCAGTTTCTTGAATGCGTCGTAATAAAGCACCTCGGTGCAGCTTCCTGAATCCACCAGGATTCTCTCCATGTCATACTCCCCAATTCGTAGGGTTATGACCAAGGCATAGTTGTGTGGCACCTGGACTCCTCCCAGGTCCTCATCCGTGAAGACTATGCCTTCGCTGCATCCTTCTGCCTCACGTCCTCGTTTCTTTCCCAACCGCATCACGTGCTGGTCGTGTTTCACTTGCCTTTGGAACAATCTCACCTCATTTCTCGTATAAGGTGTGGCCAATCCATGAATCATATGGATCACGCCTCTCGGATTTTGCTCGTAATCCAGTTCCATTGCTTTCTCGGCGCCCTTATGCTCCTCCTGGATGAACTCCTTCAAATACCCACGTGAGACCAGGTCATCAAGGTGCTGCTTAAACATCTCGCAGTCCTCCGTTATATGACCCCAATCCTTGTGGTAACTGCAGTGCTGACTCGTAGCCCTTCTTGCATCTTTGTCACCCTCCAGCCGTGGAGGCCACTTAAAGTATGGGCGGTTCTTTATCCGATAAAGAACCCGATAAATCGGTTCTTTCCAAACCGTTGTCACCGAGAAGAACGACTTCAGGTCAGGGACGTGCTTTTCTCGGTACGACTCTCTCTTAGTCTGCCCGTGCTCCTTTCTTTCTTTGTAAGTCTTGGGTTCGGGTTTATCCGCCTTCTTTGCGGGTCCCTTGACTTGCTCGGCACTTAGCTTGCCGTCTTCCCGTCGTATGTCATCCTCGTTCCTGGCGTGCTGCTCAATCCGTTCCATCAGCTTTGCCAGCGTGCTCACTGGACTCATGTTTAGGGACTTTCGTAGCTCCCCCCCGAACAGGTAGCCCAGTTTTGAACGTTGCTATTGCATACTCTTCACTGCAACTTTTAATCTCGTTGAAAGTCTCCCAATACTTCTTGGCGTAGTCTCTGATCGGCTCATTCTCTCCTTGCTTCATGACTGAGAGACTTTCAAAAGTTTTGGGAGGCTTCCTGCTCGTCAGGAACCGAGCAGTGAATTCCTCGGCCATTTGTCTCCATCCTCGTATGGTGTTCGGCCCCAACTTGTGGAACCATGACAGGGCCACCTTTCCCAAGCTAGATGGGAACATCTTGCACATGATCGCGTCATCACCGACGTGCATAAACATCGCCTACTGGTAATGCTGTATGTGTGCCACTGGGTCTGCATTGGTTTCGTACAGGATAAACGTCCCGTGCTTAACCCTGCTCGACAACCTTGCCTCCTGCAATCTCTTTGCAAAAGGAGAAGTCGCTATGTTGCTAAGGGCTCTCCGTGCTGCTTCTCGTGCAGACATGGTCCCCTCCTCCGATACCTTCGCAGCCCTGGCATTATTCCTTTCCCAGTCGGAATCAGGTCTCTCATACCTGTCCCTGTGGTGCTTCCTGCCCCCTCCTTCCTCGGGGGAGGAGGTCCTGCTCCTGCTTCTCCTTTTTCGTGAAGAAGCCCTCGGTCGTTTCGGAGTGAGGCTCCTGCTTCTTCTTTTTCGTGAAGAAGCTCTCCTGTACTCCACCATATCCAACCTTTCTTTTCTGGACTTCCTTCGTGAAAGCCCAGAATCCTCTGGATGTTCTCGTATCTGCTGCAGCTGTTGAATCTCATATTCTCGTCTTCTAATCAAACGGGCGTATTCCTCTATTTCCTCTCTCTTTTTGTCCAGGATGTCTTCCCTGCTGTGCACGCTTTTCGAGCGCGCCACTGAATTCCTCCTACGGCGGGACTTACTCCTTCTCGTGGATCCTGTGGCCGTCCGTCCGTCCCTGTTTCTGGAGTCACCATGGGTGGCCAGGGGACGGTCCTTGCTCGTGGTTCTCCCCGCACGCCCACCGTCGGCCTTTCTCAGTGGATCTGGTGGGGATTTGTCTGCTCCCCCACCCAGCTGATTGTTTGCATCAAGTGGAGTCTTTGGATCTTCTTCCGCCATGGTCGTTTTTTCAAAGCGATCTGTTTCGTTTCCCACAGACGGCGCCAATTGTAAGTGCAGGAAAACAAATGGACCTTCAAACAGCACCTTGATCGTAACGGCTACTTCTCGTTCTACACCGGAACCCTACCACACCGCCGGAGTTGAGCCTGTAAAACAAACAACGGGTGAGCGCACCTTTGCCGTCTCGTGGCAAAGGCCCTCCGATGCCTAAGTTAGTATCTCGTACTAGTAAAAACCCTAATTCTCAGTAGGTAATGAGCAAATAACCAAGAATTGCGTACCTTTACCTCTAGGTTTACCTCTTATTTATAGACCCATGTCTACTTGCTGTTCAAGCCATCTTGCTGCCCTAAGTTTCCTTTCTCGTAAAGGGAACCCAGAACATCAGGGATTCTCATTCCCATAACTGCATATTTCCTTTTAGACCATTTAGGAACTCTTTCCTCAATTGGCCGTTCACCCCATTCCCGTTGGGTATCTTTTCCAGATCCTGCTTCCTTACTGGGCACATGCCATTTCTGGACCCTTCTGGAGCATCTCCTCCAAAATGCTGCTCCTGTTCGGCCTCCTCGTTGCCGAACAGACTGTCTGGACCAGTGATCTCTCATATCATCGGTCCCTCTTCCATGCGACTGGTCCAGCAACTTCCCTTGCTCTTTGGACCATACCCCTGCTCGGGCGTCTTGGACCTGGGACCTCACGTGTCTCCGGTCCCTACTGCCGGTCACCGTGTTGCACGGCGGATACTCCGGCTATATTGATTCTGGGCCCCACGGACCACGTGTTCGGCCACACCTTGTACCTGTTTGGGATTACCTCCCTACACATACAACACTACCAGCAGGGTTCATGCACGATGGAGATGACGCCATAATGAGCCCATCAAGTTTAGGGAAGGTGGCTCTGTCTTGGTTCCACAAGCTAGAATCACGATCCATACGAGGATGGACACAGTTGGCCGAGGAGTTCACTGCGCGATTCTTAACAAGTAGAAAGGCTCCTAAGACGTTCGAGAACCTCTCCACAATGAAGCAGGGGGACAATGAGCCAATCAGAGATTACACCAAAAGGTACTGGGAAACTTTCAATGAGATTGACAGTTGCAGCGAGGAGTATGCAATTGCTACGTTCAAAACAGGCCTGCCTGTTCGGGAAGAACTTTGCCGGTCATTGAACAAACATCCTGTGTCGACGTTGGCACACTTGATGGAACGAATTGAGCAGCATGCTAGAATGGAGGACGACAGTCTCCGTAAGGATGGCAGAGTGATTGCCGAACAGCCGAAAACACCAGCTAAGAAGGTGGATAAACCAGAGCCCAGGACTTATAAAGAAAGAAAAGAGTACGAGCGGGCTAAGAGAGAGCCATACAAAGAGAAGCCAGCTCCGGACCCCAAGTCGTTCTTTTCAATTACAACGGTCTGGAAAGAGCCCATCTATAGGATTCTTTATCGAATCAAGAATCAGCCCTACTTCAAGTGGCCCCCAAGTCTAGATGGAGACAAAGACGCGAAACGTGCTACGAATCAGCACTGCAGTTACCATAAAGATTGGGGCCACATGACTGAGGATTGCGAAATGTTCGAGAGGCATCTTGATGATCTGGTCTCTCAAGGCTATCTGAAGGAATACATTCAGGAGGACCCCAAAGAAAAAAGGAAGGCCATGGAGATGGATTACGAAAAGAATTCTAGAGGAATAATCCATATGATACATGGGTTGGCCGCACCTTATTCGAGGAATGAGGTTAGGCTGCTCCAAAGGCAAGCCAAACATAACCAGCATGTTATGAGATTGGGAAATAAGAGGGGACGAGAAACCAATGGGAGCAACGAAGGTATAGTCTTTACAGATGAAGATCTTGGAGATGTCCAGGTGCCTTATAATGACGCTTTGGTCATTAGCCTACGAATAGGGGAATATGACATTGAAAGGATCTTGGTGGACTCTGGGAGTTGTACAGAGGTTTTGTACTACGATGCGTTTAAGAAATTGGGATTAACTCAGTCAGATTTGAAGCAATCAATAACACCTCTAGTTGGGTTTAGAGTAGGGGCGGTCTGGCCCCTTGGGAAGGTGACATTGCCCGTCCGTGCAGGAACAGTAGTCTTGAGAACAGATTTCTTGGTGGTAGATGTCCCGTGCTCCTATAACGCGATTATAGGGAGAACTTGGTTGCATAAGATGAGGGCAGTCTCCTCTACATATCATCAGATGGTGAAATTTCCAGGTTCCAATGGTATCGAAAAGATCAGAGGGAATCACAAGGCAGCACAACAGTGCTTGATTTCCATTATCAAGAAAGTTCCAAAGGCCCATCAGGTTCATACGGTGGAAGCGCCAGATCATCCGACTATTGAGGATGTCAGTAGGAATCCAACAGAAAAAATGGTTGAAGGCCTGAAGAAAATACAGATCAACGAGGCTGATTCTGTGTGGGCAGCATGCCCTGGAATTTCTGGATTCCAAAATGCAAGAGCCCATAATCGAGAGAGCGCGAGCGCAGAAGCGGCAAGCGCTCGTAAATACAGAGTCGCCACTCGGGTTTTGAAGGTCCGACACCCAAGGAACCGTATTTCGAAGCACCTGCCGCGCTATTTGATTTGAAAAAGTGAAAGAACCAGTCCGTCATAACCATATCTGGGTTCGGGAGCCAGATTACGAGAGGGGAAGGGTTTTAAGGCACCCCTCTCACCCAATCTGGAGATCGGTCTCTACTTAGGCATTTTGTGAAAAACTTTTTGTGATTCTTCTTTTAATTAATCAATTTTTAGCCAATTAGGGCGGGGGAACAGTTAATCGGGGATTAAAACTGTAACACGATTTACAAGATGTATTTGAATTGAGCACGGATGGATGGAATATTATGAAAAATGGGACAAAAAACCAACCCTCTAATCAGAACATCAAGAACACTGCACAAGCCTTTGGCATGCCATGCACCATGGCCAACTTTGCATGCATGGATCTACGTACATGCAAAGAACCATCGCGCAACAATTCCAAACACTCGCGCGAGGGTTTGTGTTCCACCACAGGTTGAATTTTGATCCCCTTCTAAGCTCTGGAATGACCAGTGCTCACCCAGGGGGCAAAACCAAGCAGTTTAATATGTACTGGAATGTAAATAATTATTACAAACTAAGACAAACAGAAGCGAAATGAATTGAAATACAGCCCCTAAACAGTGGGGGTGAATAAACAGAGGCGTAAGCCTAAGCTGCCATGTAAGGGCAATCACTGGAAGAATAAAGAACCATCGCGCGAGTATTAAGAACAAACGCGCGAGGGTTCTGTCTGGATTTCCAGGAATTACTTTGCATGCCCTGGGGTTCTGAAACATACTCAGAGGCAACCCAAGGGCATTCGAAACCAAATAAAATAGCAAAATAAGCTAGTCTATGGCTTTTTCATGCAGCACAGTGATCTAAAGCCTAAACATGCTTCAAAACAGCAAAAACTATGTATGGAACACAAAGATCAGGATACCCTTCCCCACGAGGTTGCATCTCACACTGACACAAACTGTCGCGTGAGTGTTTTAAACCGTCGCGCGAGGGTTCCTGCTCCACTGCTTCTTGTAACTTTGCTGACTTTAGGGCCAAGATTGGTATTAATTACCAGCCTTGGCCCTGCCAACCCCCCTCAGGGATCATAACAGAAAGCAGGTAAATGTTTATACCTTTTCTTGAGTTGTTTTGAATTGGTTTGAACAAGGTGGTGTAGCTTGGGAGATGAGTGTATGTAGAACACAAGAGTGAGAGAATTGGAAGTATGGTTGGGGATTTGTAATCCATTTTTTTTGCTTGATATTTTTTGTCACACTTAGCTTTGGAAGCAAGGGGGATATATATAGGGAAATGTATGGGTGGTAGACATGGCTCAATAATCAGCCAACAAGGCTGGTCAACCAAACTTGGTGGAGAAGGCCTCCAACAAGCTGATGGGAGTGGTTGCGTTGGGAAGAGCCAACCATGCAGTCTACAGCAGCTGTGCTGGTGGAAAACGGGGTTCCTCAGGCTTACTAGACCTCTAATCATCACAAAATCCAGCTAGAAATTAACGATGGGGACAGCAAAGAACCGTCGCGCGATGGTTCTAAATACACGCGCGAGGGTTCAAAGGGTCACGCAAGGGTCAACAGTCAACAGTTTGACTTTGACCCACACCTGGCACACAACCCTCGCGTGAGGATTCTAAACACACGCGCGATAGTTCTTTACTTAATTTAGAGTTTCTGGGGTTCAAAAGGTTCAAGGAAGGTTCCACACACACAAAGTTCAAATCACTCCAAACTCAAGTCTATTCTTAATCCGATTTCATCATCGAGGAAACAAGAAATTGTAAAACGATCAGGAGATCCAGATTGGGGTGTTTACAGTAGTCCCTCTTTGACGGCACGTGTAGCACCATTGACTGGTATGGGTAACGTCAAAGATTTCTAGACACCCAACCAGTTTACCCGAAAGTCGATTAAAAGAAAGCGCGCAAGTATGTAAAAATACCGTGCACCGAAAGAATGGAGAGCAGACCAACTGTCGATGCGAACTCTCCTGGGGAAATAAGCAAGATCAGAGGGATGGATCGTCGCTGATTGATAATTGGACGGATGGATCATTGCTGATTTGAAATTGGACAGATGGATCGTCGCTGATTTAAAATTGGAGGAATAGATCGTCGCGGATTGAAATTGGACGGATAGATCGTCGCTGATTGATAATTGGACGGATAGATCATCGCTGATTGAAAATTGGACGGATAGATCGTCGCGGATTGAAAATTTGTGCTCAGGCGTGCGCGGGCAGACCACTACTGGGGATAGCAAAATGCTCTGGATTGCGAGTATGAATTTAACATGACCCCGCATTTTAAAACAAACAGGAATAACAAAGCTGGGCTGGCCTGCTGAGGAATTGGGCCTGAGGCCCAAAGAAAACCATCGCGCGCGGGTTCAGAAACCTCGCGCGAGCATTTATTTTCAGGGCTTGGATCTGGGACCAGCCCAAACCAGGCCCGCGCTTGTTTTCTTCCCATATATGTCGCAGGGACGTTTTAGAACCGCTCACAGACGGTGTCGAAGTTTCAAAACTCCTCTCCACTCCCAAACTCTCTCAAATCCCCCAAACCTTAGATCTCCTTCAAAAATCCAACAAAACTAAGTACACCCACGCACCCATGGCAGACCACTGCGATGGTGGTGGTGAGGGAGAAGTCATTGATCGAGTAGAGGACCGAGGAGGTCCAATGGAGACCCAAACGGGCGATCGGACGACGGTAGAGGAAGCCGCGGGTGTGAGTGCAGTAGTAACAGGCAGCGGCGGCGACGGTGGAGAAGACCAGCAGCAGGAGGTCAGTGACGAAGAAAAAGATCGCGTGACAGAGGTAAACCCTCGCGCGAGGGTTCTGTCCGGGGCCGTGGGGTCCATTCCTGAAGCAGAAGGCTCAAGCGCAGAGGCGGAGGGCCCGCCCATGGTCGGTGGTGATTCTGGTGATGGCAGCAACAGTGGAGCCGTGGGCGACGATACCGGGACCAACGGATCCCCGCCGAGAGACTCGATGAAGGGCAAGGGGGTCGCCGTTGAGGAGGAGCATGTTAAGGATACTACTGGAGAGGAGACTATGGATTCCTGTGACATACCGGGAAGAGGACATTGCGTTCAGGCCACCGGTGACAGCAGCCACCTCATCGCGTCACATGCCGATCACCTTTGATGACATTGCCGAGCACACGCCTGACGAGATACTAGCAAGACTTTTGGAGGAGCGTCCCGATATTGGTGAGATTGTTTTGAAAGCAAAGGAGGAGCGAGCACAGGCCGTTGAGGCAACCGAGGCAGCGGAGAAGGCCGAGAGAGAGAGAAAGGATAGAGAGGAGCATTTGCGAGACATGGAGGCCGAGGAAAGGGCCGCAGAGGAGGCACAGGGGCCTAGAGTGACAGCCGTGGCAGAGGCGGCAACCATGAGACGACCTGACTATGCAGCAGAGACATACACACTCCCTACGCCACACCTGTTGATCCCATCGGGCTTTTCAGCGTACACACCACAGCGGTTAGAGTACGAAGACAAGGTGGTGCTGAGAGACCCCCAGACTCACATTGCAAATACTTGGTCCGAGGTAATTTCTGAAAAACCCCCCTTTGTATTTCAATTTCCACTTTACTTGCACGTTTAGTAAGTTATATAGAAAAGCATGAAATAACCCTGGAACTAACATGAAATAACTCAGTCACGATAATGGAACCACTGAATTGCACACCATGTAGAAAGCATGCCATGTAGAATAATAACTTGAACCAACCATCTTAATACTACCTGCGCCTAAGCCAGGATCACGATGATATAACCCTGATAGACCATGCATGCAATAGGATGAACTAAAGTGCCACCATTGTACCGTTGCATTGATTACTAGAACTTGAAAATGAAAGCCATGCATGCTGACATTTGCCCTGTTGCTTGTCTGTGTACATGAAACAGGAGGGAGCAGCTCAGAGAGATATTCGTGGCTTTGGGGGTGCGTGTAGATCACTGGCACTGTACGAGGCTTTACCCCAGAGAGTGAGGGATTTAGTGGATGCGGCAGGTTTAGGGGAGTTCATACGATGACTACAGAGCGGGAGGCGGAGCAAATGGCCAGAGCATACCTACTGTACCTCTTCGGCGCTTCCCTGTATCCAAACAGGCGTAGCAGAGTGCACTTGTCTTATTTGCCAGCTTTGAAGGATCTGAGGACAGCCTCACGCTTCGACTGGGGTGGAGCTGCGCTAGGCACAGCTTATGCTTTCCTGGGCAACTCGTCGAGGACGGGGAAAAGCACTACCGGCTACTGGCGGGTCTGGGAGGTAAAATAACACAACACAACTTCCATTGTAATTATATTACTTGTTTTGTAATAATTATATGTGACTGCATAATATCCTGTGACTGACGCATATGTCTGCTTGAATTTGAACAGCTCTGGGCTTACGAGGTCTTGCGGATGTATCCGCCTCAATGCAAGCATCTTGACTTGAGCACACTCCCCCGTGCATTGATATGGAGTAAGAAGAACATGGGGCCGAAGGAAGGCAGAGGCAGCCTCAACGCGTATAGGCTGTACTTGGATGAGCTCAGAGCCTCACAGGTATACCAGAAATCCCTCATCATAATCAAACATGCACTTCTTTCAATTGCTTTAATGCTGTCGCTGATTAATTGTGTTTCCATTGTTTTTTGACCCGTGTGCAGATCAATTGGAACCCGTGGAGTGTTGCAGGAGCAGAGCCTGGATACTTGGCTAGGAGCAGAGCCATTACTGCTAGCAGGGTGTTACTTGAGTCGGCCTTTGGCTGACAGTGGTACCTTAGAGACCGGGTGTCGCGCCAGTCACTTGGCTACACAGCTTTCCAGGTGCCAGGGCCACTTCCGCCCCGAGCCTCACATACGAGCACCTATACCCGGGCTGAGCTGGAGAGGTTCACACGGCCTGACACAGAGCTGAGACACTACCTGCGCCCAGAGATGGACTATGCGGAGTACCAGAGAGACTGCTTGGCAAGGCCACTGGGTATACGGGCCTTCAGGGACGTGTGGAGTCGGGCACGTGGAGCTGCTGAGGAGAGGAGAGCCGTTGGAGAGAGGGCGAGAGGCGGCGAAGGCCGTGTTAGGATACATGCAGGTGTACCTGTGAGAGGCGGACCCCCAGAGATGTTATGGACCATTCCAGTTGCGGACGCATAAGGAAATCCTGCAGAGATACATCTGGTGCCTGCCAGAGTCGAGCCACCACCCGTGACTGTTCCGGTATGAACCTTGTTTACATTTCAATATATGTACCATTATCGAATATGTTTGATGATACTGAACTGCCTTTGTAGGCGCCTGCTGAGTGGGTGAATGAAGCCTTTCGCCGGATGTTGGCCTTGGAGAACTTGGTTAGGCGAGCAGCAGGTGACTTTCCATTAGAGTTGCACTATCCAGCACCGCCTCCCCCACAGGCTCAGCGAGCTGCTGCCAAGAAGCCTCAGGTATATAATGATACATTCCTGCTCTCGATACTTGATGATGTACCTCTGTTTTTGATACATATGCTTTGATTGCTTGCTTTACAAAGTGTACCTGACATTCAAACTTTTGACATATACAACATACAATATGCACAATGTATACTAATGCTTTACATAAGATGATAATGCAGGCACAGGGACGGGCGACTTCTAGGAGCAAGAGGACACGATCGCCTCCACAGAAGAAGCTAGCAGCCAGGACACCAGCACCGGCAGTCACATCACAGCGACAAACTAGGAGTTCGCAGCCAGTTGCTGCCAGCAAGGAGGTAGCCAGACAGGCCGCAGTACGTGCTGAGGAGCAATTCCGGATTGCGGTGCGCAAAAGACCAGCACCGGAGGAGCAGCGAGCCCAAAAGAAGCCCAAGCTGGTTCTGCTTCCGACCTCTGAGGATGAAGCGGAAGATGATGAAGGCGAGGAGGAAGACGAGGAAGAAGGAGAAGAGGAGGAGGAGCACTCATCTGCCCGCAGCGACTCTGATGACTCGGTTGATGATCCAGCGTACAAGGAGGATCCCAAGGATGGTGCCGACGACAATGATGACGATGATGATGATGACGGTGGCAATACTGGCCTAAAGGACTGGTTTGGAGGCGAGGACTGAGGTTCAGAGCGGAGCCTCCTTATTTTTTGCACTTTAGCTTTACTTTTGGGGCATGCGCGCCCGAGTAGGTAGATGGAGGGCAGGTGTGCCCTAGTACTGATACTGATATAGTTTTTAGAGGCCTGCGTGCCTTTTTGATGGATGGGCGGATGTGCCCAAACTACTTTTGATGGTCTTGCCTGGCAGATGTGCCACATATACAGTAGGTTCCTTTTGTTTTGGATATTTGGATAACCTATGGCTAGTTATAAAAGTTATATTTTCGTGGTTTATTGATTCTTATCATGGATAAAGAAAACAAAACCAACCACTAAAACCGAACCTGCATTGATAACACGCTGAGACCTTACACAGACACACGCCTACGTAAAGGTGACCAGTTTGAAAGAAAACGGAAAATACCCCAGGACACGGCCAGGATACGAGGATACGGGAAATATAATGAAATTTTAGGCGTTAATAGGCCAAAATTCAAAATACTTCGATTCTGAACAAATTGACACTGCTGCAAGGTCAAACGTGTATGACATGACTTGCGCGAGTCGACGGAATGAAGAAAAACACTCCGAAATGAGATTCACCCGAAAAGTGTCCAAAAGACACAAAAAGGGACACACGACACAGAAACATGACTCAATTATGTCCCGAACTGAAACCGACACCTCCATACAGTCACACAAGGCCATATGACCTGTATGGCATGATAGAACTTGGCAAAAATGCATAGAACGAGTTTTGACCTCCCAAAACCTTGATTTTCGCTTGAAACGGGCCGCCGAGGGTCCAAAATCTTTGTTAAGCGCGACATTTCGAATCCGATGCTTGCACATAGTTATAAATACCCATTGAGACTTGCTGGAACCAACCATAGTGCAAAAAAAAACCCTTGGAACGAAATTTGACCAAACTTGGTCAGTAGCTGCCAAAAATTGTCATAATTGCAGACAAACCGTCGCGCGACGGTTTAGAAAGGTCGCACGAGAGTTCTTCCTCGCGCGCGGGTTTGTAAATGCTCGCGCAAGGGTTTGTCCCTGCCAGGCTGCCCTTTTTGACCAGACCAACCTTTGAAGGTACCAGGGGCCCTGTCATCATCCACAAACGTCCTGTAGACCATCCTACAGTTTTCAGAGGTGAGTGCCCTTGCACAGCAAGGTGTGCTAACCTCTCATGAAGCTTTAACCCTTGGTACGAGAACCGAGGATGATATTTTGGAAACTTTTGCCTATAAGAGAATAGCATGCATTACAATGCAAAGAGCATCCCTCCCCCAGAAGCCCAGGAACATCCACATTACTCAAGATGGAAAGTCCGCTAGCTGCCATACTCGATCCATGGCTAGTGCGGTCCGAAACAATTGATTGGGAAAGTCCTCCCTCCCAATATCTATCTTCCATTCGTGACCTCCGATTCATGGAGCCACGACCTGAGTTTCTTGAAGCTGCGATGGTGTATTGGGATCCTGCCATGCATGTTTTCCGCTTCTATAACGACAAGATGTGCCCGACTGTAGAGCAGTTTCAGGCTTACCTCCGAGGATTCACCGACTGTGAAATTCTTGCCATTCCCCCGTTCGAAGACAGCATGAGCCAACTCTTAGAGGCAAAGCTCAACATTCCCGAAGAAATGTCAGCAAGCATAATCCAAAACGACAACCTCAATATCGTTCGTCTTATCGAGCTGTACGGCCCTGAAGGAGCCCTGGGCGATCACGTTGGACAGGCTCACAGACGCTTTGTGCTCTCAGTCTATGCGTTGGCTGCCTACATGCTGATCCCTGCTAACGAAGGAGTTAGCCCTAGCATAGTGAGCATGGCTCTGCAAATGGATGCCCGAAGGAATATCATGCCCATCGTTCTGGCGGAAACACTCATAGGCTTGGACTTGGTCAAAAGTGGCCAAGCAAGTCGGTTCAGCGGATGTCCTCTCCTGCTCTAGGTAGGTGCTCACTCTACAAACCTTACTTGTCTTTTCGCTTTGGCTATATCTGACTTCTTACTTGTTTTTACACTCAGCTCTGGCTTTCAGACAAAGTGGGCATACTTGAAACTCCGGAGGCTGGCTTCGAACATTTCCCAAGGCAACTGGTCGAGAGACCGATGGTATACCCTGAGCTGATGATTGATGAATGGTATGCCTTTCTGAACGACATGCAGTCGGAAGACATTGTATGGAGGTGCCCCTGGCTAAACCTACCGGTGATGACTATAAATTCTGCAGGGTTCAAAAGAGTGATCCTTGCTAGTCTGAAGAGCTTCACCTTCTACATTCCAGGATGGACGCTTCGACAATTGGACAGGAACCAAGAGCGTAGATGCTTTGGGAGAGAACGCTTCGGGCTCCCCACATTTGACAACCACAACTTGCAGGCCTTCGAATACAGTTGGAACAACAGAGAACTGGAGAAGCCTCTTCCTGAACCCATCACATGGTTGGAGAGCCGTTACGTGAAATGGCTTCACAAAGAGGTCAAAGCCAGATTAGGAGGATTCCTCTGAACTCTGCTGAAACCAAATTTGTAGTAGAAATAAGCTCCCAATCGTTGAATTGTCTGAGCTATGTCTCTTGCTTTTAACACTTGCTATTGTAAGCTGTGTGGCCTTTAAGCCTGGCTCGTTTAATGAAATAACAACTTGTGCAAAGACAAAGTGCTGACACCATCCTTCCGGGGGCCCGAAACCCATCATCAAAAACACAATTTGGCAAACAAAACTTCCATACGATCACAAACATCCAAAATGGCCCGCTGGAAGTGTTTAGAGTTCGAAAATTGGCTCAGGTCGAAAATGTGAAAAACCAATCTCCGAAAGGCAGTAGCCTGTTTATTTTTGGCCAAAAGAGGCCAAACCATCGCGCGAGGCATTAGAACAATCACGCGAGCATTTGAAACTCGCACGACATAACAAAACCATCGCGCGAGGGTTAAGACCAGGCACAGCTGCCAGTCTTGATTTATTCAAAAAGTGAGGAGTTACAGGCCATGTCATTACTTTGGCTGTCCTGGAGGTTCAGACATGCTTCAATAAATGTGTCCTTTGGGGTAATGAGGTATGCCACCTTGCCTGACATTTTGCAGGGGCACAGGGATATTTCCCCTTCATTTGGCTATAAAGGAGCACCTCCTGTGAGAACGTAAACCACTTCTCACACAGAATACCTTGCAAATCACAAGCAAATGACAAATCATCTACCAGCCCTAATCGATCCCTGGCTGGAAACCTTTGTTGCAACCGATTGGCTGTCCTTCCGAACCCATGGCCTAGCTGCCGTCCGTTTCTTCCGAAGCATACAATTTTGCCTCGCAATCCTACAGTCAGCCGTGCGGTTCTGGGACCCAGATGTCCACGTGTTCAGATTTGGAGACAATGAGCTGTGCCCGACGGTGGAGGAATTCCAAGCATATCTCCAAGGCTTCGCCTCCCATGACACTCATAAGGCTGGATTTAGTGCCAAACGGCCAAACCACGATTTTCAGCGGCAATCCGCTGCTATTGCAGGTAAACTCTCACTCAGCTCACCATTTTTCGGTTTTCAGACATTCTGCTTTTACCTCAACAATCGGCTAAGGCTATATCAAGGGTCCTTACTTGTTTTTACTACTCAAGCTCTATGTGGCTCCTTACTTGTTTTGCCGCGCATGCAGTTGTGGCTGTCAGATAAGCTTGGGTTGATTGCGGCCCCGGAGGCAAACTGGCCCCGCTTACCTGGGCAAATGCACCAAGGGAGATGTTGTACCCTGAGATGTCCACAGAAGAGTGGACTAGGTTCATGGATGAATTGTCACCCGACGAAATCACCTGGAGGCACGAAGTTTTGGACATTCCTGACATGGCCATAAAATCCGCAGGTTACGAGAGAGTGGTGATTGCTGGACTGTCCAACTTCACCTTCTACATCCCAGGCCGCATCCTCCGACAGTTCGGGATAAGTCAAGGATCTCACAGAGCCGGAGCGGAGACCTTTCGTGTTCCTGCCTTCACTGCGCAAAACCTGATTGGGTATGAACATAACTGGGGTTTGAGGGAGCTCGGTGGACCAGATCCGGGTTTCAGCACAGAGCTAACAAATCATTATAAAGCATGGTTAAGAAGAGAGGTCATTAGAAGACAAAATGCGGACTAACTCCTGACACGACCTTGATTATCTAGAATAAACTGTGAGCCCGTGAGGGCCTCTATCATTTTATTCTGTCTTTATGCTTTAACTGCTTTTAAAGGCCGCTCAGCCTGTGTAATAGAAATAGTAGTTTTGAAATAAAATCGAAAGATCAAGAACTTTCCCCTTTTGCTCAAGTGTTAAACAGCGCGCTGCATACTGAACACACTCTTCAGAACGGGCAAACCTGGATTAAGTTGATTGATTATGACCGAATCTCACTGAGAGATTGCCTACGTATCCTTTTCAAGGAATCAGGTCAAAACGTAGTTCAACCTAAGGTTCGCTCGTGCATTTTGGCTCTTCTTTTGCCCTATAATTTTTGCCTAGGACCGCCCATTCAGGTTTTCGGCCTAGCGAGCTCTTGATTTTTGCCTATTTATTTTTGCCTAGACCGCCTCCTTAGGTTTTCGGTCTAGCAGGCATGCTCTAATTTTAGCCTGGAACCGCCCACCCTTGTGGTTTTCGGCCCAACGAGCTTCTCTCAGGGATAGTAACGCTTGAGTTGATCCAGGTTGACCAGAGTGTTGAACTCGTTGCCATCTAGATCCATGAGTGGAACTGCTCCACCGGAGAGAATAGTCTTGATGAGGTAGGGTCCTGAGCGCTTCGAACGGAATTTTCTGCGGATATCAAAGATGGGAGCCCGAATTTCCTTCGTAACCATATCCCCCTCAACTAAGTTGCGAGACTTCACCTTCTTGTTGAAAGCTCGAGCAATCCGACGTTGATATCCCTGAACATAATACAAGGCACGGAGCCTCCTCTCGTCAAAGAGCATGAGCTCAACAAACCTCCCACTAAGCCACTCGGATTCTGTGAGTGCACATTCTGTCATGACTCTCAAAGATGGCACCTCAAGCTCGATAGGGAGTACCGCTTCCATCCCATAAACCAGAGAATAGGGAGTTGCCCCCGTTGATGTTCGAATTGACGTTCGATACCCCCAAAGAGCCAAAGGTAGCTGCTCATGCCAGTCCTTGGTGGACTCTGCAGACTTCTTGATGATTGTTTCAATGTTCTTGTTGGCGGCCTCAACTGCCCCATTGGCCTGCGGGTGATAGACCGTTGAATGGTGTATCTGAATCTTGAACTCGTCGAAGAGCTCCAAAACCCTTCCTTTGAAGTGAGACCCATTATCAGAGACGAAAGCCTGCAGAACACCGTATCGATAGATAATGTTCTTCCTGATGAACTGAGCTACCTGAACAGCAGTCAGGGTTTTATAAGATTCGGCCTCCACCCACTTGGTAAAATAGTCTATCGCGACCAGGATGAATCGGTGACCATTTGAAGCAGATGGCCTGATCATGCCGATGACATCAATACCCCATAAGGCAAAGGGCCAAGGTGATGTCATGCCAAACAGCTTGGAAGGGGGAACGTGCATAAGATTGGCATGAATCTGACATCTATGACAGCGACGAACATAATCCACACACTGTGATTCCATGGTAGACCAGAAGTAACCCTGCCGTAAGATTTTCCTAGCAAGCATAACGCCACTCATGTGAAGGCCGCAGACTCCCTCATGAATGTCCTCCATTATTTTGGTGGCCTCGGCACTACTGACACAGAGCTTGTGCATCCCACAATGGGATCTCCTGTAAAGCTTCCCTCCGCAAATGATGTCTTGGGCCGCTAACCTTCGCAGTGCAAGTTGATCCTTTTTAGAGGCCTCAGCCGGATATTCTCCCCTTTCAACGAAGTTCCATATATCATGGTACCAGGGCATGCCATCATCGACATCATCGATAGTGCTAACATACTGATAAGTTGGGCAGTCCCGCTGTTCAATCAGGATAGAACGAAGCTTAACGCCCAACGGAAGTTCAACCATGGAAGCCAAAGTTGCCAAGGCATCGGCAAATTGATTTTTCAAGCGGGGGGTGTGAGTAAAAGTCACCTTGTTAAAACGAGGAATAAGATCTTCCAAGTCTTGATGATAAGGCTTCAACTTTTCCTCACGAACCTTCCAGTCCCCGTTGGCTTGAGATACAACAAGATTAGAATCATCAATAACTTCAAGTTTTTCAACACCGAGCGTTAAGGCGGCTTCCATGCCAACAATACAAGCCTCGTATTCCGCTTGGTTATTAGTGACATCGAAATTGAGTTTGAAAGCAAGCGGAATATGGGAGCCGTCAGGTGTTATCAACAAAACACCGATTCCATATCCTTTCGGATTGGCTGCCCTATCAAAATAGAGAGTCCATACGTCTTCGACTACCGTTAGCACCTCTTCATCTGGAAACACAAAGTCTGCATCTTCCGGCCCATCAACAGGATGATCAGCCAAGAATTCTGCCACCGCGCGTCCCTTGACGAACTTCCTTGTGACATACTCGAGATCGAACTCTGCCAGCAAGAGCAACCAACGTGCTAACTTACCAATAAATGCTGGCTGTTCAAATAAATACTTGAGAGGATCCATTCGAGAAATCAGCTTCACTAGATAAGCCAACATGTAGTGTCTCAACTTCTTAGAAGCCCAGACAAGAGCCCAACGCGTCTTTTCAAGAGCGATGTAGCGTTCCTCACACCCTACCATCTTCTCACTCAGGTAGTAAACGGCCTTTTCGACACCCTTATCTCCTTCCTGAGCTAGCAAGCATCCCATAGAGGAAGGATTCACAGACAGATAAAGTATCAAGGGCTTCCCCGGCACAGGCGGCATCAGAACTGGAGGATTTTGCAAGTAGTTCTGGATAGACTCAAAAGCTGCTTGGCACTTATCGGACCATACGAACGGCGTGTTCTTCTTGAGTAGACGAAACATCGGCTCGCAAGTTAAGGTCAACTTGGCGATGAATCTGCTGATAAACTGAACCTTCCCCAGAAAGCTCCGCACTCCCTTTTCAGACACTGGTGGTTTCATTTCCAGTACAGCCTTGATTTTTGATGGATCAACTTCGATGCCTCGAGTAGTGATCATGAAGCCAAGTATCTTGCCAGCTGTGACCCCGAACGTGCATTTCTGCGGGTTGAGCCGCATGCGAAACTTACAGAGTCTTTCGAAGAACTTCCTAACCACAGGAATGTGTCCCTCTCGCATTTTAGATTTTTCCCTCTCGCGTTTTAAATTTGGCAATCATGTCATCGACATAGACCTCAACTTCCTAATGCATCATGTCATGCAAGATAGTCGTAGCAGCCCGTTGATAGGTTGGTCCAGCATTCTTCAACCCAAACGGCATGACCAAATAACAGTAAGTCCCCCACTCAGTGATGAACGTTGTCTTCTCACGGTCCTCGGGTGCCATAAGAATTTGGTTATAGCCTGAAAATCCATCCATAAACGAGAGCAAGGCATGCCCCGCAGTATTATCCACAAGCACATCGATGTGTGGCAAGGGGAAATCATCTTTGGGGCTTGCTTTGTTCAAGTCCCTGAAATCGACACAAACTCGAATTTGTCCATTCTTTTTAGGAACAGGAACAATATTGGCAACCCAAGTAGGATACTGAGAAACCATGAGAAAACCTGCGTCGATCTGCTTAGTAACCTTATCCTTGATCTTCTGTACCCAATCCGGCCTCATCCGCCTAAGCTTCTGCTTTGCAGGTTTAGCATCCAGTAACAGAGGAATCCGATGCTCCACTATCTCGGGATCAATGCCTGGCATGTCCTGGTGAGACCATGCAAAGACATTGCTGTACTCAGTGAGCAGTTCTTTAAAATCACGATGCTCCTCTGGTGAAAGCGTTGAGCCCACCTGAACCATTTGGGGATCGTTCTCATCTTTCAAGTTTATAGAAACTACTTCTTCTTTTAACAGCTGAGCATGCCTTTCGTCTTCCCTTTTGATGAGGGCACGGATTTCCTTGGGAATATCCCCATCGAAAGCTATCCCTTCATCGTCGGGGTCAACACAGTTTATATAAAGATCATGCAAGTAGTCAGAAGATGAGTCATTCATTTCACAAAACCCCTTAGGGTTGCCAAGTACAAGAGAATCAAACTCAAAGTAAAAGCTATGATGTGGAGGGCCCAAAGGCACAAACTCCGACTCAGAGCTAGATTTAGACGACTCACTGGACTCCGACTCTGACTCAGACGCAGACCTAGACTCAGATGTGTCATCAATGCAAGTTAAGTGCGGTTTGAAAATGCAATTTTTAAGACTGCCCTTCGCTTCCACAATGAGAGATGTCAGATCCTCCAGAGCATCTGACCCGAGCATGAACACTTCAGCTTCCTCAGCCCTCTCAGTTAAACCCGCTTGGGAGAATTCCTGAAATAACAGCTCCAAGCTCCCCTGATCGAAAGTTCCCAGCCAGTCAGTCTTCAACTTCGGCAGAGCAATCTTGTAACGCCCCCAAAATCGGGTTCGTTAAATAAAGGTTTTATTAGACAAACAAGGCAGAGTCTAGCTCATTATTACATCCAATCTCCTTAGAGAGGTTTATGTTACACAAAAGGGAGGGTTACTAAGGCTAACTAAAGCTCCTTCTCTTCCTCCATCCTAGCGAGTTCCTCAGCTCCGAAAGCCTCCAAGGTATACAACTCTCCTTGTTCATCTAAAAAGTCTGACATATTATACCAGCGTCGCCACCAGTATAATATGTCAGGGTCACATAAAGCAACACCGTGAGCTTGAAAGCTCAATAGAGTAATCCAAACCCATTAACCCTTAACATACACATCAAAGATAGTATACGATTTTCCAAACTTAACATGCTTTCGAATAACACATACAATTACACATGCGCATTCATTAACGAGCGTTGGTGTCATGTTTTCCGTGTGTCTCTCCTACGCGACTTATCGTTTTGTGTCTCATCTTTTATCATCAATTCCGAAAACACGCACGCACACAACCATGGGTTACAAGTACCTTATGTCGCACAACAATGAGCTACCAAGTCCGGCTCATTGCCACAAAGGCTACCAAGTCTGACTCAAGGCCATAATGGCTACCAAGTCCGGCCATTATGCATTTCTAAAACACTTTTATCCATATCAACCACATCTTAGGTGTCATATCTCTACTTTCCAATTCCATGTGTCTCGTAACATGCATCGACTCCGCGGTGGGACTAATCACATAACTCATGCGATATCAAATAGCAAGATCATCCAACTCTATACTATCATGCTCGTTAAAAGGTCAAAATACGAATACTTTGTTTCAAAACAACACTTTATCTTTAAAACGCATTTCCTTCGAGAAGTTCAATAAAACAACACATGTTTATTGACGAGTTCATACAATCATGTGGCAATTAGGCGATCAAACAATCAAGTAGCCACAAGATCAAAGTAAACTACGTACTTTTAGCAAGAAAGTTCTACAAGCTAAATCATACGACTAACTTTATTTTCTTTAGCGAAAATAGCTCGAAAAGCTCAACATACTTCTTAAATAGTTAAGGATTAAGTACACTTAAAATATACTTAGAGAAGTAGGTTCGAAGAACTCTACCGTTCTACTTGGCGGTAGAAAAGGACTACGGAAAGATCGACGGAAAGAAAGTCGGCACTCGAACGGCGTAACAGCTTACGATAAGCTTCCGATAGCTTCGAAAGAGAAAGGTTTCTCTCGAAACTAGATCCTAACTACAACTACTTTAGGATCGAGGTGGTGGTCGTATGGTGGTTTAGTGGCGGAGATGGAAAGTTTCTTGAAAAACTAGAAAGAAACTCAAGAACCAAGAAAGAACAACAAGAACAAGCAAGAACTTCTTATGCTTTCAAGGAAGAAGTGAGGAATGGAAAGGTGTGAGTTCAAATGAAGAATGAGGTGAGTATTTATAGGCAAGCACTCCCTCTCTCTCTCCCTAGCCGAATTCTCTCTCTCTCCTATATCTTATTTTTTTAAATTCAAGCAATCTTGCTTCCTTGCAAGAAACAACCTAGAACCCTAGGTTTGCATGGCTAAATGTGTCCTTGGATTGGATTTTGGAAGATTGGCCAAGGAAATGGATTTGAATTAAGTAAACAATTAGGGTTTTGGTACAAAGGACAAGATTTTGCTTGAAAATCTTAAGCTTTCACTTGAGAGCATATCAAGGAAGGACAAGGGTGAGCTAAGCTAGGTCAATCAACTTGCACACACATCACACTCTCCCTCTCTCTCTCCATCCGATCTCTCTCTCTCAATCTCTCTCTCGGCCTCTCTCTCCTCCTCTCTCTCTCTCTCTCTCTCTCCTCCTCCTTGGTACAATGGTACAATAGATATATATAACTATATATATATAAGATATGGAAGGACAAGGATTTGGTGGATGACAAAGGAAGAGTGAGGTTTTGGTTTACAAGGGATTTGGACAAGATTTTAGGCTTTCAAGAGTACAATAGAATATCAAAGAAGATCAAGCATTGGTCAATGAAAGCACAAGGAAATCTAGGTACATTCTCTCCCTCTCTTTTCTTCTCTTTCTCTCTCCCTCTCTCCCTCTCTCTCTCTCTCTCGGCATTCTCTCTCTCTCTCTCCCACTTGTACACCCTTGAAAGTATACATATATACTAATATATATATATATATGTACTATAGGTCTTTCAAAATCTTGTATTTAAAACTAGATATAGATTTTCTTAATATAATATTGTAATACACACATGTTATATACAATATTATATATATATATCTATATATATATATACATACAAGTACTTATATATTATATACAAGCCTTGTACTACTCAATCTAGGTTAGATATGAAAGAATCCCATATCTAATAAACTAATTAGGTCTTCCAAGGTACTATGTACTAACCTAATATACTAATTCTATTTTAATCAAATATCACACATGCCAAATCTAATATTTTAATCACCTATTCTTGGTTGGCAAGTAAAGCTATTATCCAATGGATAATAGTTTCCTAGCGGTTAATAACCAATGGTTAATGATGGTAAGGTCCAAGGGTTATCGTCCAGTGGTTAATAAATCACCTAGCGATTATTATCCAACAGTTAATGCTAGAAAGTCTAATACTTGCAATTAAGCACTAAGCTAATCTAATCTCGTACTTAGTAAGGTTAACCAAGGTTTACCTATTGACCAATGGGTAAAGGAAACCCTAACGCTATTGTCCAATGGTCGATAGCTTAAAGGTTCAAACGGTTCAAAGGGTTAATCTAGGGTTACCGAACTCAAGGGTTTCAAAAGGTTCGTGAATCGAAGGCTCATAAGGTTCACAGATGTTTAGGAACGATCGGTGGCTAGGTTAAACGATGGCTACGTCGAATCGTCAGTTAAAAGCTAGCTAGGGTTGCTAGATAGGATTTCCAGCCGAGAAGTGAAATCTTAGGGCTTTATCCTAGAAACGACAGGAAGATCGGTGGTTAAACGACGATTAAAACCTAATTAAGATTTTTCAAACAATAACAACGAAATTTTTATTTAGTAAAAATTAGGGTTGTTACAAATCTTCCTTTTAAATTCTTCCTTCTCTGGTTCCTCATCAGTAGATGACCAGGTGTCATGTAACGACCCTGATTTTTGGCCAATAAAAATTTCGCTAAAAATTTGAATTTTATTTTAATACTTGGATTTCATTTCAACATCCAAAAATCGGTCGTTATCGACTTATAAAATTTTGTTATTTTATTTGAAAATTCTTTATTTATTTTATAAATCCCTTTTTGCGATTAATAATCCGTCATAATTAGGTTTATGACTTAGAAGATTGGAATTCATCGCCGAGGCATCGGGTCTCTGTCGGGCCTGCCTCGCCTTGGCGTCGGCTCGCTGTCGCGCCTGCCTTGCCTTGGCGTCGGGTCGCTGTCGGGTCTGCCTCGCCTAGGCGTCGGGTCACTGCCAGGTTGCTCTGCCTTGGCTGCCATCGGGTTCTGCCTTGGCCATGCTCACGCCGCCTTGGCCGTCGCCTTGCTTGCAGGCCGCCTTGGCCACTGCTTGGCCACTGGACTGCTTTGGCCACCACTTGGCCACTGTTTGGCCACTAGGCTGCTTTGGCCACCGCTTGGCCGCTGTTTGGCCACTAGGCTGCTTTGGCCACCGCTTGGCCACTGCTTGGCCACTGGGCTGCTTTGGCCACCACTTGACCACTACTTGGCTACCGGGCTGCCTTGGCCACTGTTTGGCCACTAGGCTGCTTTGGCCACCACTTGGCCACTGTTTGGCCACTAGGCTGCTTTGGCCACCGCTGACACCTTTGGCTACCAGTCGCTGGCCGCCGCTTGCCAGGCCGCTTTGGCCACTTGGCCACTGGTCGCTTTGGCCGCCACACCTGCCACCGGATCGCTTTGGCCACTGCTTTGGCCGCCGCTTGGCCACTGCTTGGCCACCGGGCTGCCTTGGCCACTGTTTGGCCACCGGACTGCTTTGGCCACCGTTTGACCACCGCTTTGCCACCAGGCTGCCTTGGTCACACTCACGCCTTGCCTTGGCGTTTGGCACCGTCGGGCTTTAATATTCCGTTATTGGGCGATTTCCTACTAATTACAACCGAAATACCACTCGAGCAATGAAAGCCTAGATTAAGTATCGTTAGTCTTTAACCAATTAATTAGAATAGCCTAATGCCCATTTAGCCTAATCACTTCTTCCTAACCCTAGATGGACCATTTGACCCTTTTTGTCTTTATCCATTGGACGATGCATGCTAGGCAAATTTGTACCCAGTAGATAATAGGAAAACCTTGGTTAATCTCCCTAAGTACGAGATTAGATTAGTTTAGTGCTTAATTACAAGTATTAGACTTTTTAGTATTAACCGTTGGATAATAACCGCTAGGAGGTTTATTATCCATTGGACGATAGATTAGAATCCTAGCCACCATTACCCATTGGTTATTGACCGCTAGGGAAAGTATTATCCATTGGATAATAGTTAATCTTGACAATCATGTACTAAGTTGATTAAAATACTAGATTTTGCCATGTGTGTATTTAATTAAAATACAATTTGTACATTAGGTTAGTACATGGTACTTTGGATGAAGTAGAATACTTAATTGGATATGGGATTCTCCCATACCTAGCCTAGATTGAGAAGTACTAGACTTTACATATTATATGTATGTACTTATATATATATATATATAGATATACATATATATTATATTGTATATGTGCATGTGTGTATTAGAATATAATAATTAGAAAACCTATATTACTTAAAAATGTGAATTTTATGAATAACCCAAAGTACATATATATATATTAGTATATGTATACTCTTTTATAGTACAAACAAGTGGGAGAGAGAGAGAGAGGGAGAGAGGAGAGAGAGTGCCGAGAGAGGAGAGAGAGAGACCCGAGAGAGAGAGAGAGGGAGAGAGAGAGAAAGAGAGGGAGAGAGATGGTACCTTGAATTGACCTAGCTCTTCCATTGTACCTTAGTAATCTTTTCCTACAAAATCTATGTACTAAATGTCCTAAATGCATTTTCAAATCTTGTACAATCCTTCCAAGCCTAAATCTTCACTCTTTCCTTTGTCATCCCAATCTTGTCCTTTTATTATATATATATATATATATATATATATATATATATGTACATAGTGCAATGTACCGAGGAGAGAGAGAGAGAGAGAGAGGAGGAGAGAGGCCGAGAGAGAGAGAGAGGGGTTCGGATGGAGAGGGAGAGAGAGAGTGTGATATGTGTGTGAAAGTGTATTGACCTAGCATAGCCCATATTGTCCTTTTATATATATTTTTAGTTGTATATATATATAATTTTACATTGTTCAATTTTCCATAGAGAGTGAGAGAGTCGGAGAGAGAGGCCGAGAGAGAGATTGAGAGAGAGAGAGAATTCGGATGGGAGAGGGAGAAAGAGAGTGATGTGTGCATATGTACTCTTGCATCTAATCCATCCTTGTTGGCCAATCCAAGTACAAACCAAATCTAGACTTTCTTGCATCACAATGTACCATGAAATCTAGGGTTTCTTGTGCTTTCACTCCAAAGGACAACCAAATCCATTTTCCTATAATTTCCAAGGACTTGATTGGACCAAAACCCCATTAGAATAGATTAAACCTAGTCCTTGTTTGGAAGGAAGAACAAGGAAGGTCTTTGGATGGTCTTTCAAGGCATGACATCACTTGGATCATGACAAAATCCATGGGATTTGGAGAGAGAGAGAAGGCCGGCCAATGAGGGGGAGGGAGAGCCCTTGCTTGCCTATAAATAGGACTCCATCCTTCTCATTTAACTCACACCATTCCAACCTCCAACTTTTCTCTCTAGGAAGCATAAGTATTCTTGTAGTTTAGCTTTGTTCTTGAGTGTTCTTGAGTGTTCTTGAGGTTCTTCCCTAGGCTTCAAGAAACACCTCTAGTGCCGCCACTAAACCGCCCTACGACCACCCTTTCGATCCAAAAGTAGTAGTCTAGTAGTCAAGATCAAGTTTCGAGAGAAACCTTTCTCTTTCGAAGCTAACGAAGGCCACCTCCTAAGCCGTTACTCCGTCCGTAGGAATTTCCAACCTAGCTTATTCGGCCCCGACTAGTTTCGGATCAAGGTAGAATCTTCCGTACTCATTTCTCCGAAGTATATGTACTTATGTTAGTTAGTATGCATGATAATGATAGTTTATGTTTTAGAACGTTGGATGCATGATAGTTAGTAAACTTAATATTGGATGATTAAGCATGATTAGAATCGACTTAAGATATAACGTCGTGTAGAAGTAATGTCGCACGTTGATCTTTTAACTTAACTATAAGCTTATATTCCATTGCTTGTATTACTTGTGGTATTATAACAAAGCATATGGTGGATTACCACCCAGCGTCCGCACATGTGGCGTTATGCTTTAAGTAATGGTTATGGACATGTTATGTACTTGCTTGGATTATACTTACCTTAAGTATGCGTAGTAAATTTCTAAACATGAGTTAAACGGTTAAGGTATCAAAGCTAGTTAGCAAAAACTTGTTCTACTAAAGTACTTAAGAAGAATGAGCATGTCAAATAATGAATTTCTACGTCAATAACCATATGTTGTTTTGAAAATCCCACAAAGGAAGAAAGAATGGATTTTTCGTAATATATTATTGTCTTGAGGATGAATATGAACATGTATGTATAATCGTTTGCATTACTTGTTGCTGATAAAACATAAGTGGCTTTAAGCAATAATTTGAGTACGATTAGGTAATATAGAGTTGGATGATCTTGCTAGTTTAGTTTCAAGATTTCTTTAAAGTGATCTGTCCCGTGAGTCTATGCATGATTACGAGACACGAGAACCGAAAAGTAGAAACATGACACTTAAGGAGTGGTTGATATGGATAAAAGGATTTTGAGACTACATAATGGCCGGACTTGGTAGCCTTATGTGAGTTGTGAAAACCCGCAAGGTGGCCGGACTTGGTAGCCCTTTGTGCGGACTTGCGAAAACCACAATGAGGCCGGACTTGGTAGCCCATTGTGTAGATTGCTAATGGAGCCGGACGTGGTAGCTTCATTGGTAATTGGGCTTGGTTATAACCGGAGAGGAGCCAATGCAAGATTTTGTAACGTGGCCGGACTTGGTAGCCCGTTGAATGAGAAATGATTTTCGAAATAAAATGGTGACACAATACGATGAGTCGCGTAGGAGAAACCAAGAAAGGCATGACACCAACGTAAGCAAGATAGTGAATGCGGATGTATCATGGTTGATTATGTTGTTTAAGGAGCATGTGTAATTATTTATATGACTCTTTGTTGTAAGTTATGGGTTAGCGGGTTGGATTATTCTATTGAGCTTCTGTAGCTCACGGTGTTACCTTTTTGGTGACCCTGACATATTATACTGGGGGCGACGCTGGTATAATGTGTCAGATTTCATAGATGAGCAGCAGGAACAGTACACCTTGGAGGCCTTTGGAGCCGAGGAGCTTGCAAGGATGGAGGAAGAGGCGGAGCAGTAGTTAACCTTAGATCATCCCCTCTTTTGAATAAAAGTACTCTTGTGAGACTTATGTTGTAATAATGAGCTAGACTCTCCTTAATTTATTCAATAAAAATGTTTATTTAACGTACCCAAAATTCGGGGCGTTACATGTCATCAGCAAAAACCTCGAAACCAGGCAACAGCTCTCCTGTCTCGGGATTGATAAACGACTCCGCCTGTCCAGTGTAAGCAGCGTTCCTAACTTCGCATACAAAATAGCTGTCAGGATTGCCATAGAGAGTACGAGGTTTTCCTGTATATTTCCTTCTTTTGGCATTATCGGCGGAGGCAGTGTACCACAAACCATAACGCCCTTCACAAAAAGGAAAGGTAGGGACTCCGGGACTCCCTATTGGCGAATCCCTAAACCCAGGCCAGGAAAGTAAGACATCCTTAGCATAATGTCCATAGCGACCGAGCTGATGAGGAAGTCCCCGTCCACGTTGATAGCCAAAACAGACCCAGAAGTGTCGAACGAGAAACCCCAAGGTCAACATCTTCCTCACCGTGCATGATCCCCAAAACGGGAGTTCCATCTTCTTTGAGCGGGCGGATTCCAGAGTCCCCGCAAATGGTTAGGGTACCAGTAGGTAGTCCCAGCATGACTTTCTGATGAAGAGTTGACGGCACAGCCATGATGTCTGACCGATGAAGCCATGGCCTGCCCAGCAGCAGGTTGAAAGTGGCAGGAATGTCAACCACATGGAACTCGACGTCCATTTCAAAGCCCTCTGCATCGAGCTTTAGCATTAAAGTACCCTCGACCATACGACGGGTGCCATCATACGCCTTGACAGCCAGGTTAGAAGGTGCAAAGTCTTTCTTCACAAAACCCAAACGATAGGCCACCCTCATAGAACAGACGTTGATGGCTGAGCCGTTGTCAATGAGGACGGTCGGGACCCAGAGCCCGCGGCATTTAACTGTAATATGGAGGGGGCAGTTGTGATCAACCCCTTCAACGGGCAAGCCTTTATCAGTAAAGACCACAGTGTGCTTGGAGGTAGGAGGGAGGATGAGAGACATCATCGCCTCAGGAATGATGTCGGTCTGAATTTCGAGGCGGGAGAGAGCATGGCATAACATCTGACGGTGCTCTCGGGAGGAGCAGATCAGTCCCCAGATGGATATGGCAGCAGGAATCCGCTCAAGCTGTCGTTGCACGAAATCAATTGCAGGTGACCCAGTCAATCCTTCCAGAGGTGCAGATTTTGGAAAAGGAAAGGGTTCATTCCTTGGATTAGAAAGGTTGGATGAAGCCCCAGCTTGCAGATTTGCAGGTTGGAAAATCCGTCCACTCCTCGTAACATTATGCACGTTTCCCGAAGTAGGCACCACCTGAGGATCCTCGTTCACATCCCAGAGATCGGCAGGCACTTCCCCTAGCTTACGCTTTCCTTTATCAGTAGCTGTTGCAGATTTCGGTACCTCCATGTCCAGTCCCAAGTCTTCAGCCAGGTCCTTCATCAAGAGTGAGTCCCAGAAATTCAAATCAGCGAACGTTGCCACTTCGGTAACAGGCTCCAGCTTGGCCATAAATGGAACGTCCCACAGTCCACCCTCTACCAAGGAACGGTTAACTGCCCAGACTTCTGTCTTTACTTGGATATCGACAACCTCGTCAACGTCCCACAAGTTAGCAGGAGGAACAAGGTCGGTTACCATGATACTGCAGTCCCTATTGCTGGGATAAGAAACCTCAGGACGATGAAGCCCCTCATTAGTGATGTAAGAGCAAGGGTCGTGATCAGCATCACAGACCGAGTCAAAGACTGAGTTGAACATGGAAACATGATCTCCCATGATCCGAGGTTCTTCCTGGACCAAGTCGTCTTCTACGTAATGCTGCAGATAGGCGGGTATAGCATAGCCTTGCTGAGGGTTAGGATCCAAAACCACAGGATCCTGCCAGATCGGCTCGGGGTCCAAATTGTACTCTTCCTGGGGGACAAGAGGTTCAGCCTGATGGAATAACATGTAAAGGGAGAATTCATCCAAAGGATCGACCATCGCGGCTTCATGACCAGCCATCCAACCATCGTACCAGGCCTAATCGAACGGGAGATACTCAGGCTGCTGCGGAAACCCATCTAATTCGAGTGCTGACCACTCGTTGATTATCGGCGTAGCATAATCCATGTCATCGGCGATGGCCCAACTTATAGCTTGCATGTCAGCTTCTGGAGGAGGCGCACTGAATGGCAACCGGTTTGTCAAATTGAGAGACGAGTTAGGGTCCGTTGCAGTGAAGTACGGACTGTCAAGGGAAGAGGCAGAACTGAGCTGCACGGCAGGGATCGACTGGTGAAAAAGATCACTAACAGATGCGCTCAACACAAAGGCCCCATTCTGTAAACATGCCAAAGGTACATCAGTATCAATAATTTGGCCTTCCTCTACTCGTAAATACAAGATCTCAGCACAAGGCTTGGGCGAAGAAGGTACAACCGGCTTGGGTTGATCTGTGAGACTATATGGCTAGTGGGGTCAAGTAAGGTAGAGTTGGGGTTGATTTGAGTAGAGCTAGGAGATATTTGGTTAATATGCAGGACAGATTTATGGTTAGGCAGGGAATTGGAAAGGATGTTCGGCTTTTGAGAAGGTGGAGGCGGAGCCTGGAGAGTGCCGTCATCTATGAGATCCTAAATCGCGTGTCAGAGGCGAAAGCACGAATCCGTAAGATGACCAGCTCCCTGATGGTAGGCACAGTACAGGTTGGGCTTGAAGTTTGCCGGGGGATTTTTGGGTAAAGGCATTGGGTCAAGGGGCTTCAGGTGCCCTGACTTAACTAACTTCTCCAAAACTGAGGACAAAGACGCCTCAATTGCAGAGAAGCTGCGGGGCTGACCACGGGGCCGGTTGTTCTGTGGTGTTTGGACCTCATTGACATCGGAGATATGGTTGGCGGTGTTGGAGGAAGTGGCATTTG